>CM074518.1:25689030-31670028 GCA_037379345.1 Perna viridis
GGCATGAAAATGATCTCTCCCAACATAGAAAAAAGAACAAGTGTAATTCCTCTGGGCTAAATTTCATGTGCAAAGGGGGAGCAAAAGTGGAAATTCTAGAGCCTTGATGAGGGGGTTAAAAGTGAGCTTTTTTATTATGCTAGAGCTGTGATACAAATGTTAGAATAAAAATGTCTACATTTTTTATATTCATTCTTCTAAAATCCCTTAGCAAAAGTACACATAACAAAAGAAAATGTGTAACTTCACTCTCAAACAATATTGTTAGACTGTATATGTAAACTCAAGAGAAATCATTGACAGAGCACAACTCAAGATTACATAGGCATGCTCAATTCACAAAATTGGAAATCTGCAATGAATTCAAATATTCTTTCTCTCAAAACAAATTAAAAAAATAGACAGAGACAGAGAGCAATCAGATGTATTAAATACACTATAAACGGTCAGTAAAATCATGATTGAAAAATGTAGAATTCAAGTTTTAAAACAGAACAAAATTATGTCTAGACAAGGAAAAGAATACTCAAGGGAACCAAGGTTATTGCGATAATCAGAAGAATGTGATCCAGGGACAAAGACCAGACATGGAAAACAGATTTACACAACAAAGAACATAAAATAACTAAAATCATACATACAAAGTAACAAAAGCAAAAGGGTAGAGAGACAAAAACAACTAACAAGACAAAGAAATTCACAGAAAATGATAGGTATACATATAAGCCTCTGAATGCTTTTTGTGTGATTACCTTGCCATTTATAGTGATAATTTGATAACTAGACCAAATTCTTCAAGATTTACTATCTATGACTGTATAAAATTAGTCTGTCAAGCACTTCTTGGGTAAAAAAATAGGAAATCAGAAAATAATTTATTAAAAATCAGGAGATTATCAGGAATTTTTTAACATAAAAAGTAATGTAATAATACAAAACTCCATGAAAATGGCCAGCTTCCACACCTCTAAGTAAGAGCTGCCTTCCACCCCTCTAAGTAAGGGCTGCCTTCCACCCCTCTAAGTAAGGGCTGCCTTCCACCCCTCTAAGTAAGGGCTGCCTTCCACCCCTCTAAGTAAGAGCTGCCTTCCACCCCTCTAAGTAATGGCCACCTTCCACCCCTCTAAGTAAGGACTGCCTTCCACCCCTTAAAGTAATGGCCACCTTCCACCCCTCTAAGTAAGGGCTGCCTTCCACCCCTCTAAGTAAGAGCTGCCTTCCACCCCTCTAAGTAAGGACTGCCTTCCACCCCTCTAAGTAATGGCCACCTTCCACCCCTCTAAGTAAGAGCTGCCTTCCACCCCTCTAAGTAAGGGCTGCCTTCCACCCCTCTAAGTAAGGGCTGCCTTCCACCCCTCTAAGTAAGAGCTGCCTTCCACCCCTCTAAGTAAGGGCTGCCTTCCACCCCTCTAAGTAAGAGCTGCCTTCCACCCCTCTAAGTAAGGGCTGCCTTCCACCCCTTTAAGGACTGCCTTCCACCCCTTAAAGTAATGGCCACCTTCCACCCCTCTAAGTAAGAGCTGCCTTCCACCCCTCTAAGTAAGGGCTGCCTTCCACCCCTCTAAGTAAGGACTGCTTTCCATCCCTCTAAGTAATGGCCACCTTCCACCCCTCTAAGTAAGAGCTGCCTTCCACCCCTCTAAGTAAGGACTGTCTTCCACCCCTCTAAGTAATGGCCACCTTCCACCCCTCTAAGTAATGGCCACCTTCCACCCCTCTAAGTAAGGGCTGCCTTCCACCCCTCTAAGTAATGGCCACCTTCCACCCCTCTAAGTAAGGGCCACCTTCCACCCCTCTAAGTAAGGGCTGCCTTCCACCCCTCTAAGTAAGGGCCGCCTCCCACCCCTCTAAGTAAGAGCCGCCTTCCATCCCTCTAAGTAAGGGCCGCCTTCCACCCCTCTAAGTAAGGGCTGCCTTCCACCCCTCTAAGTAAGGGCCACCTTTCACCCCTCTAAGTAAGGGCTGCCTTCCACCCCACTAAATAAGGGCTGCCTTCCACCCCTCTAAGTAAGAGCTCTCAAGAAATGTAGCAATTTGAGCAGAACACTTTGAAAGAAGTTGGAACACTTTCATCAAAATACTTAAAGGATATATTAAGTCACAGTTTGAATGTAAAACAGCAACCAAATGAATACACAATATCATTCTTCACAATATACATTCATTTTTACATGTATAATACTATGAAATATATAAATATTTAAAAAAAGATAAATTTTGTGGTGAAATGTTCAAAATCAGGAGTTATCATTAGTTTCTCTGGGAAATTCAGGAAAAAATCAGGGATTGCTCAAAATCAGGAGAAATCAGGAAAATCAGGAGTCACTTGACAGACTGAAATTACATTAAAAAGAGTTCTGAAATTTCCAAAATAAAATACAAATAAAGTAATTTCGGCCTAAACCAGTCGCCTTTAGGACTTTAGAATTTGTTTGTTTTAAACAGATGTTCAGTGTTCTCTTGCAAAAATTATCTGACAAAAACATTTTCAGTCCCCAGAAGACTAGGGAGGTAATGCTATAACAATCTATCTGAGAAAGGACACCAAACATTTTCAAATCCAAGACTAGGGTGAAAAGAAAGTTAACAATTTCTGCTGAACAAACTAGTTGCAATATAAAGTCCCATAGTAGAAAAAAATGCATAATTTGTTTATGAGAAAAGTGCAAAAACTTACTTTTTGCATGAATTTTTTAAGTTAAAGAGCCATAATTCAGCAAAAAAAAATGTGAATTTCATCTGTAACTGTCATTGTAAAGCGATGTACCAAATATCAAATAAATATCTGCAAGGATGACAAAAATAAGTGTGGAAAATTTATTTGCTGGACTGACAAATGAAGAGCAGACCTTCTTGATTCCCCTTTGGCGAAATTCACCAGAATGGGACTAATAAAAGTGGACTTACCTGAGCAATGAAGGCAAACATTCTCAGTCCCCTGACTGGCACGAAGAAGAGAAAGGGTATGGGTATCTCTATGATATAGGTTGCTACACAGCTGAGTTTGAGGAACCACTCTGGTAGATGGTGCCAGAACCAGGCTGCTGGTGTTGGTATACACTGAAAGGAAACAGAATTCCATTAATTAAATTTTTGTGGAAGAAAAACTTCTATCAGTCTACTTCAACACTTAGTGTGCATACAGCTTTGAATTTAGACATTAAACAAAGGATAAAAAGTTAACCAGAACTGAAGTGGCCCATTATTATCTTTATTCCTAAGTAGTTCCTGTCACAATCTCTAAAATCAATTAAACTTTCCTTTGGGGGTATGACACCTTATGGCACAATTTCAAAGAGATCCATTCCCTTTTACAAGGACCATCCTAGGGGCGACTGAGGCAAAATAGTTACTTTTTGGTTTCAAACTTCACCTTATATTACCACAAAAGAGAAGTTAAAGTCACCCTTAAAATACGATACATTCCCCTTTTACTTTTCAAAATCTACACGGAAAATCAAGTCAAATATCTGTAATTCTTTAAATATAACTTTGTGTGTTTTCACAGCTGAAACGAAACAATTCACAGCAGGTTACTACACCAGTTTCCGCCCAGCTACTTACACTCATCTGATCTCTCATTGAGTACTCGAACAGACCTTCTCTAGAAATTACGATGACATTTATGAAAATACACAACACACCTGTCACTACCAATACCATGTCAAAGTTATTGAAAGAAATTTTGACACTTAAATTGATAAAAGATTACACTAAATACCATAAATATATTTAAATATGACCGTGAAAAATGTTACCACTAACTGTACACATGTCAACATCCAAGGATCTGACTGCGTAACGTCAGTTGATCGGAAGTCACCCCAAAGGATCTGACTGCGTAACGTCAGTTGATCGGAAGTCACCCCAAAGGAACTGACTGCGTAACATCGGAAGTCACCCCAAAGTGACAGTAAACATAATAAACTATAACTTAATTATGCTTTGTTTTAGTTTACAAATAAATAGTTACTGAAAATTAAAATTTATCATTGATTTAACAAACATTGTACACTGAAGATAAAATGTCGTTGCATGCGTGGGTGACAGGCGAGTCCCTGAAACTTGGTGGAAAGCGAAAGTTAGATGAAAATGCAATTGAGTAGCCAAGGAAGAAATTTTCCAAAGAAATTATGCAAAATTCTTTTGAATGGTATCAGATTCTGATAAGAAATGGCACCGTACTTTGTGTAGAGCTGCTAATATGGACATCCATATTCCAGAGGTCACGAAAAACCAGCGAAAATGACCAACCATATGCGATATACGTTCTGTAATTTTTTTTCTGATGTTTTTTACATGGAATAAAACAAAAAATCTTTTCTGGGTAAATTAAAATTCATCTGTTTAATAATCATGATTATACTCAGGGATCTACTAAGTTATCAAGTTTGCTATCAAAAAACGAAAGTTGGCAACATTTCGAAACCAAAATGTTGCTGTTTTAGCTGATCATTTTGCCATCCAAGGAATTGACACAGAACAAAAGCTTATGGAATATAAACAATACACAAGGCTTGTGACAGGTTCTTTTCAAACTTCCAACCTTAGTGAAATTTGTGAAAAACTTGGCATGGAATATGAAGCTACAATGCCAAAAATTGTAAAACTTGTTCAGTGCTGCATACTTTTACCAGTGAACAAAGCAACATGTGAAAGAGGATTCTCTACCCAAAATCAAATCAAGTCAAGGTTGAGAACCAATTCAAACAACAGTTCAGTGAATGACTTAATGAGAATTTCAGAGGATGGTCCTTTGATGAAAAACTTTGACTTTGTTAAGGCCTTGAAAATCTGGAAGGATGAAAAAAAGAGAAGGCTACATGAATCTTAAGTTATTGAACTAATCAATTGTGGTGCATGTGTAAATGATAAGTTTTTAGATATTAGATTGACTGGATGTGAAATTTTATAATAATTTAATGTCATCTAATCGAAGAAAAATATCAAATACATTAATTAATAATCTTATATCTTTTGGTCTTTTTGCATAGTCTTAGAAAGATGAAGTTGTTCAAAAAAGGAATGTCATTATATGATAACATCATTCATAATTTAATAACTAATCAAACCTGTGCACAGTGAGAAGACTCCTTAGGATTTGAAACTTTTCCCTATTTTTCTCAGAGGAAGAAGTGAAGTCTCCCTGAATTTTGGGTCTAGGATGGTCCCTGCTTTTATTCAATTTATCATCCAGGAAATCAGGAAGCAAAATTGTTTCTGGTTCCTTTGTTGCCCTTTATTCCTACTCAGCTCAAGTCACTACCTCCAAAATTAATCCCAGTCTGACCTTTGTGGTATAACATATTGTGGAACAATATCACAGACACTCATGTGCTTCTACTAGACATACAATGTATATAATTAAGTTCTATGAAATGCTTGTTTTTTATCCCCATTCTAAAATGGTTGGGATAATACGCCCCAAACACAATACCAACCTTGTTGTAAAATATTGTTGTTTGGATGTTGTGGATGACAATGACTACACAGGCACAGCAGGGACAACAGGGAAGTTGACAGTGTCATGCCATTATACAACCTCGAAGTTTGTATAAGTTATTTAGATAAACCCCATTAAGGTTTATAATGTAAGCTTCAGTAGTTTCAAAGAAGAGTAGATCCTAGAAAACCAGCCAACCAGAATCTTAAGTAGCAGTCTTTGTAAGCATCATGCAAAATCTGAAAAATGTGATACACCCTAAAAAAGGCTACATATTTTTATTTTTGTAATTAAGTTGTTTTATGGGTCTATACTATGAAAAGTGTAATTATTCATTCAAATCTGCCTGCTCTTAGAAGATAATCAACATTGAAAATCCAGTAGATTCTATTGTATTTGAGTGTCATTTACAGAGTTATCTCCCTTAATTTTGAAATCTACAATGCATTCTATACAATTTTAATCTCCTATGAGCACGGGTGATATGATAAACCACAAGTTAATTTCTGTTTACTATGACATTTTAAACAAAATATCAAAAATAAAAATATGTAGGCTTTTTACCCATGAATCACATTTTGCGTGATCCTTAGCTGGAGTGCTACTAAATTAGTTAATCTAAGTAGTAGTTTCTTTGGAGTTGACCTTCAAAGAAATTAAAGATGCCTGACCCCAAGTGATAACATAGTATGCTCAAATGGACATTTGGTTAATGTGTTTGGTAAGCTAACTTGAAATGTTCTTTTCAGAAAAAAAACCCTATGAAGAGGGTGGTAATCCAAACTTGTATGAACTTTCATCCATGAGATACACATACCTGAGATTCGAAATGTACTGTTAAGGCTGAAATGAAAAAAATTATCACAAGTACGTATTTGATTTAACTCACATTAGCTACAACTATAACTATAATGATGTAACTTAAAATGATTACAAAGTTATAATGTTACAATTCTTAGGTTGGAACTTTATATACTTATAGTGTATAATCAAGTACTACCTTATAAAATAGAGATAACAAAATGAAAATATATTTTATGGCTGCCATTTTGTTACCCATTTTTTTAAAGCATCCTTTACAAGGAGGAAATAAGAACATGATTGAATGTGGTAAAACATTATGCATTAGAGAGCCAGAAAATCTGATATAATTTGTGGAAAGCTTGGCTTAGCAAAAATGTCAGCTTAATGTAAATTCTTGGTACCAAAATACTGTGAAGGAAATGGATAAAAAATCAATTCTGAACAAAATTCTGGCTTAGCTTTTAGAAGATGACTGTCTCATTGGCAACATTCCACACCTCCTATTTTTAAAACTAATTTTTGCCAACCAAACATACTTACCTGTCAATCCCCACCAGGTGGGACACCCACTTGTCAATTTGACAACACCAGAAGCAAACATCAGTCTAAACAGCAACCACTTAACAAGCCACAATGTTATTGTATCATGCTCATGATTGATAGGCATTCTATACTTCTTTGGTAGCTGTATAGTTAATGGTGCTACAAGTATAGTTAGAAAACCTGCCTCTAGTAACAAGATGTCCCTGAAAAATACATCAAAACACTGAAATTACAGGATAGTAAATATATGGGCCATGAAAAAAAGAACAGACATGGTAAAGTGGTCATTCATTAGAGAGCTCATTCAAATCAGGTTCTACACCATCAAATACATTTCTGTTAACTTAGATCTACATGTCCTTTGAAATTTTGTATATCAGTTCTTCCAAAAACAATCTACTGATGAGCTTCTTAAATTCAACCGTAGACAGTTAAAAAAAAAACAAAATGGAAGACTATGGCAAGCTTACAATACAAATTTTAAAACCTAAACATGTACAATGAATGTAGCTGATACTAGTCAAATATATTGCAAGTCATATATGAAAGTTGTTTAAATACTGAGATTATGTTCGGTGTTTTCCTATACATAAATACATGCACAATTATTAAAAAAAAATATATTAACTAATGAAACTAAAGTATTCCTCTATTGAAATTTTCTTTTTCAGTACTTCTAACAAACCTTTCTACTGCAAAAATAAATAAATCAATACAAAACTGGAAAAACCTAAGCTACATGCTCACCATTGGAACCACATAAATGTCTGTCCAACCTGTTAAAATAAACAAATCCTATAGACTTATAATTATTTGTGAGGACACTACCCCCTATTTCCTTTGGTAAGTTTGTCATATTTTTCATGACACTTGTCGAAACCTGCTTTTAGGAACAAAAACCATTGAATCTATTATAATTCTGATGGACAGAAAAACAGATGACATACATTCCTGATTTATGCTATTTTTGTTAGAATGTCAAATGCAAATAGTGGACCATTTTGACAAAATGTGCATATACTCTATGTTTCATGTGGATATACATGTAACATGAAATTTTGTCTGGTTCTTGTTTCAATTAAGTTTTTGTGTAAAGTTGTCATTTGTGGTACAGCAGCTACCAGTATTAAAATAAGTGACATCCAACTTCTCGTTACTAGTTATATTGACTGTAATTAGTGAAGAAGGCATTATCAAAGTATCAATATTGCATTATCAATTGCAATGTTATATTTCAACATAACATAAAATCATCACTAAATTCAGATGATTAAAATTACCCTGCACAATTATAAAATTGTACTGTGTTCTTACCACCTGTCAACTGTAGTTTCAAAGATGTTGCATTGACAAATTATTTGAAGGACAGATGGAACAGAAAAATTAATCTACCGTCTAAGATAGGGAAGACATGAGCTCTTTATTACCTGATATATTGAAAGATACAACATCCACAGTATTATAAAGGCAAACATGTCTCGTGCTGCCTGGAAGAGGACTGCAATGAATGAGATCAAAATACCAAGGAGACAAAGTAGGTCAAGACCTGTCTCTACATCGATTCCAATCAGAGGCATCAGCCGTAACAGTGTTGGGTTTCCATCTAACAGATCTGAAAATGTCTTGGCACCTGGTAAAGATGGTGAAAGTACATAGAGCAGAAGTAATATAGTTAAAAAAAAAGGTTTGCACTGCACAGAATATCTTAATATCTAACTAAAATTATTAGTAGAATTCACTCCTTTTGGTAAGGAGTTTAAAATAAGTTGTCCACTTTGATATTATTTCAGTAACAAAGCAAGAAGAGAGTTTTTCATGTATAAGAAATAGAGGTTATTATAAAAAAATCCCCAACTTAAGATTTAACTAATTCATATTTTATCCATAAATTAAATGTAAATGAGACTTGACAACAAATCAATAAACAAATGCAGGATTATACTAATAATATTTTACTTACTCTTTCCAGTCACTAGTCTGGCAGGTAATATACCATTGTTACCATATAGACCTGAAATATATGTAAACTCTTTATCAATTTATATATTATATAAAAACATTTTGACTTTTTGTATTTCAAAGCATAATTACATGTAGTTACTAATAAACAGTACAGAAAAATACATTCCATAACTAATCACTGACATGGTGGTACACCACTCATGGAGTGGTAACCGACAATGTTTTGTATTAAAATAGATAGTTCCAAATTTTTGTTGAAATTTTGAATGGTAGGCTATGTCCAACAACTACTAGCCTCAAAAGGTTATAAATGTGAGAAGGTGAGAAGAAGATCAGAAATGGAAAAGATACGCGTCAACATCAAACAAAGAAGGTGGAAATCGTTGGGTCATGTAAAAAGGATGGACAACACCAGGCATGCGAAGATAGCTATCAAATGGACACCAGCCGGTAAAAGAAAGGGAGGCTGGCCTGGAGAAATCTGAAAAAGAAAGACAAGATCTTGGGTTTTAGTCATGGACCAATACAAACAAAGCGCCAAACGAAAGAGACAGATGGAGAAGACTTGTTCACGGCCAGATTCTCCTCAAGTAGACCGAAATAAGTCAAGGAAGTCATTTCTATTTTATTCTGAGAAAAACTATTGATGACAAAATGTCATCATGTATAAGCTTTTTCATCAGATGGATGTCAAAACATGTATGTCAAAAAAAGTTGTAAAGAAAACCCCTATCTCTCATGCAAGCATAAAAAACTCTGGAAAAGTTAAAAACCAATTTTGTTTAAACCTATTCAAAGATACAATTGGAATCAAATGTGCAAGTTTGAGACAATACTGACAGCCATTTTGAAATAGTCGCCCAGAACAAATTTTCATCATTTCCATTCAACTAAGTACCATATTTCTTCATGAAACCAAAAACAATTGGAATCCGAGCAACTGCTAAAAATGGCTGCAAATTGGCAGCCATTTTGAAAAATCAACTAAAAAAAATTTCAATACTGTCAGTCAACTCAGGATATCATGTTTCTCATATGAGTAGCTTTCATCTTTCTTCTATAGTTGAAGAAAAAATAGCAAAAGAAGCATTTTGACCCCTATGATCTATTTTTAGTAATGACGGCCATGTTTTTCAACTGATTAAAAATCTTAAACAATCAGTTGTGCAGTAAACCCCAAGGAACAATTACGCCAACTTTAAATTTTTTTGCATGGTTGCAGAGAAGATTTTCAAAGTTGTATATGTGGAAAAAAAAACAATAAGAACATCCTTATCAGGGGTCATACATGTGTTAACTTCTTCATTGGGTGACAAATCATTTTGAAAATTGCACCATAGGTCCATCTTCTGATGCTGAACAATATTAAAATTGTCAGAATTTTACTAAATTTTATTGTTTTTGAGTTATTTGCCAAAAAAACCTGTATTTTGCCCCCTGTGGTCTATTTTTAGTAATGGTGGCCATGTTTTTTGCCAGATTAAAAATATCCACACAAGGATTGTTAAACATGTTCTCCGTAACATTCATGCAAAGTTTTCTTTCAATCCATTCAGCAGTTTTAGTGGAGATTTTCTAAGTTGGAAATGTAAAATTCAGGAAAAAAATCCATCTCAGGATTCCTAACTCAATCGATCATCAAAGGTTTCTTTCTGAAAATAAGACATAAGTCCAACCCATCATGCTGAACAATTTTACCCCTACCAGATTTTAGTTAAACCCAGCTGTTTTCAAGTTATTTGTATACTTCTACAATTTGACCCCTATGGTCTATTTTTAGTAACAGTGGCCATATTTTTTGCCAGATCAAAAATATCCACACTAGATTTGTTAAAAATGTTCTACATAACATTCATGCAAAGTTTTGTTTCAATCCATACAGTAGTTTTAGAGGAGAAGATTTTCAGTTGGAAATCAGGACTAAATCCATTTCAGGACCCATAACTTTAAGAAAATTTCAGCAAAGGTCTATCCCATCATGCTAAACAACTTTACCCCTCTCCTTACCAGATTTTAGCTAAACCCAACTGTTTTTTGAGTTATTTGCAAAATTCTACAATTTGACCCCTATGGCCTATTGTTAGTAACAGCAGTCATGGTTTTAGCCAAATCTAAAATTCCCGCAAGGATTGTTTAAAATACCATAAGGAACATTCATGCAAAGTTTGGTTACAATTTATTGGGCAGTTTCAGAGAAGATGAGTTTGAAAAAGTTAACAGACGGCAAAGACGATGGACACATAGTGATGGTAATAGCTAAAAATATGTGCAGGGGTTGAAAATTCCTAAAGCACGATGCCTGGGACTAAAAAAATTGTGCCTCGGACTTGCTGTTTTTCAATGAAATGAGTCCAACGGGCATGGCAAATCTAAGAAATAAAAACTATTTTTTGAAAGATTTTGTTGCCATTATTTGGACCATGTTTCTCGACCTATTCCCTGACCTATAAATAGTTATAACTTTATTTTTAGAATAGGTATTCACTAGATTGATCTTTTGATTAGTTATTCTCAAGTCTAATCACACCTGCGCTTGATCAGAGCCATTTTTTGACATACTACAAATTTTATTTATCAAGCACTGGAATGATAAAGATCAAATTTCGTTGATAAACTTTTGAGGAAAATATAGTTGCTCAATTACAATTTCACGGTTAAAAATATGCAGAAACAGAAAGCTGATGACAAGACATCAGACCTGGAGTCGGAATCAATTGACACTGTGTCTTCTTCTCAGCAAACATAGAATTATACATAAGAATATCAGATAATAAAATTGGATTTATATCGATTGGGACTTGACACAACATTGTTCGGGCTTAGTGTACAAAAGATGAAAAAGTCCAGGGCTCGGGTCTTCCCAAAAAAATTTTCAACCCCTGATATGAAGTCATGATATTGTTGTTTAGAGCCAAAATATCATCCAAATATCAATAGATGTTATTTAATTTTCTACTAAATGTTGTTAGGTAGGTCTTTATTTATTCTAGCCATAAATTGTGATTTGTAACAGTACAGAAAGAGGTCTGCAATAGGTGGTGCACGATTGGTCCCTATGCCAGTCATGACCTCATGGGAATCCATATAAAATCCATTTTTTTTAAATAAGGGAACATACAAAATGCCTTGCTTCCACTTTCGTTTAGGCATTCCTCATTATTTGAAGAAATGACACAAATAAAGATACAATTCAATTCTAGACTAAGGAATAAAATTTCAGAAAGAAAAATATGAAGATGCATTGTAAGGTAATAACATACATGTATGAGTCTTATAATGCTGCTAAGCCTAAGGCTAAGGCTAAGAAAAAGCTTAATTGATATTTTTAAAATTTGAAGAAACGTATGGAACATCACAAATAATCACCAGGGATTTGTGCATATAAAGAAGAAAAGGCAAGCAAATAAATTGCTGCCATTCCCCATAAATAAGCGTTCTTGGCATTTTTGTACGAAGACATTATCAATCGTGTTTTTCCTCAGGCTCAGCTTCTGCAGCCCGAAAGTGACCCAACAACTTTTCCAAGGATATTGTAGCCTAAAAAAATAGTACCACAAATAAATTTTATTTATCAATTTCTGATAGTATAAATTTATTTTTAGATGACCTATTTGGTTAAAAAAAGTAATTGTAAAAAACCAGTAAAATTTATTCAATTTATATCGCAAAATGTAGCTCTAACGCTACAATATTTTAACTTTCGTTTTATGAACGCGCAAGAAAAAATTCTATTTTCACTTTGGTAATTAAAAACATTCTGATTGGACAATTATTTGCAAGGTGCTCGACTTATACCAATCAAAAAAGCTTTTACAATTTTCATTAAATTCTAGCGGAAGCGGGATTTCCAAATCAAAACATTGCAAAAAAATGATTTAAAATAGGTTCATTTGAAAACAGTAAAAAAGTTAAACCTGTTGGAACGTACAATAGATTTTTGTCAATGACTTTTAACAAAATACCTATTGTTAAGCATTTGAATCGTTTTAACTCCTCACAACATTGAACAAAACAGGTACAATTTATCATCAAATTCAAAGCAAAGAGATTTTGACTGTTGAAGTTTTGTTAAGATTTGGTATGCATCCCTTAGTGATGTTTACATTAACTTTGCTAGAGGGGGGAGCTTTAAAGGCCTCAAATTACAGTGTTGACACCACACTTGAAGGGAGATCATTCCTGTCCCTGATTGTTCATGGGAAGAATGAGTTTTTCCTTTAATCTTTTGAAGCTGCATGGATGATGCATGCTTCATGTTAGTCGTCTAGGTAGTATAAGATATCCTTCATAGCTACTTTTTCATGTGTGATCTAATCATTTTGTACATTATGGTGAGCTTTGCCTCTCTGTTCTTATGACTTCCATTCCATGTTCTATCTTTTTTGGACACTTTTCTTGTTTTGGTTGTAGTTTTCAAATCTTGCAGCTCTTTTCTATACCATTCCACTTTCATTGATGTCAGTTTTTTTTAAATGATTTGTAAACATTTTCTTTAAAAGATATTGAACCAATATTTATATTTCATTTGAATAATCCAAAAGTTTATTTCAATTTATAACATAATTGTATATTAGTGGTGTGCATGTACAGGTACATGTAGGTGTAAAGTAAAGTAAAGGTGCATCCAAGGTACTTTGGCACTGTTGACTGAATCAAGAGTGTGGCTGTGTAAGTTTTTTGTTGTCTTGATCTGTTAGTTCTTTCGGTTGATTGTAAGGGCATTTTTGTAGGTTGAAGGACATTTCCTACATGTTTTCTCAATAACCAAGTTTGTCCAGATCGTTTTAGAGAATGTTTTTATAGAAAATTAGTCAGACTAGTTTTTTATCCTATCAGACATACATGTACATGTATCATTGATATAGAATAGAAAAATTGCATGGTTAAGTACTGATCCTTGTGGAACTCCTGATTGAACATAATATACGAGGAAGTTTCTCCTTCCACTACTGCTGCTTGTTGTCAGCTGACATTTTTCATCCTGTTAGTGTTGTTGGCTCTTTGAAGTATTCACCATGTCCATTTCGTTTATAGTTATCCACCCATTGCATGACAGACATACAAATGAATTTTGACCAAAGTGTTGGCTTTGATTGCATTAAAGTATACATTTAAAGATTAATCAGACAAAGTTTTTTTTGCATACAATAAATATCAGTTTGTACATTTACATGTAAACCCTTTTTTGTGATGACAAATAAATTAAGATGTATGATTTTAGATTTTAAGAGGAACTTAGTTTAATTTTGTGATATTTATTATTTAAGGATACACCTGATCCCTGATTTGACTAGTTTTGCCAAGTAAATGCATTATCATTCAAATGCAGTCTTATCCCTGCATCTGGGAAAACAAATTAAAATACCAGTACTCTAATTATGCATTATATTAGGGTAAATGTAAATGATGAAATTCTATACTATATTACTTTAATTTCCAACAGTGAAGCAGATATACATGTACATTTTAATGTTTCTCCATTCCTAACATCGTAAATATTTCTTTAATTAGGTAACTGGTTAACATATGCAAGATGGTGATATCTGCTTCACAAACACAAGGAGATCTGGAAACCAGATTCTCCCAACTTTTACAGCCAATCAGAGATTTGACAAAGAATTGGGATGTCAACCTTGCTGAGCAACTGGAAGACTATTTAACTGAGGTATATTGGTTTGTTTATGAATGCTATACAAATGTGTCAGTGTATAATGTTTTAGGCTGGTCCCAGCTGCAGTTATTGTCATTCATTGAAGGCCCATAGATGGTCTTGAACTGACATTTATCATCCCCAAAGGGTTATTTGACATATTCCCATCATATCCATTCTCCTTATATTTATATTGCTTTAATTTGTGCATTATTTTTTAAAATTAATTTTCTTATATGCCAAGACATGATTTTCTTCCACTTTGAAGCCGAAATCCTCTTTTTTAAATCCAAAATTTACTGTTACGGCTCTTTTTTTACCATATGTTTACTTACGATTTAAACAATTTCCCCTTTTTTTGTTGATTCAGTAAAAGAAACCATGTCTGTATTCTGTAAGCATTTCTAGTAATTCTAGGGCAGTTCTTTTCCAGGAAGCCCTGTGGTCCTTTTCACAAAAATCATAAGTGTAAAATTAGTCGTATGTTATCAGACCCATCGAAACCTGCCGGACCGTCAGACCTGTCCGGTAAAATTGTCCCGGGTCCGGTAAATACACGTTGCTTGTCAGCCCGGGTGTCCAATGTTTTTTTCTTACGTTAAAGAAGATTTTCTCAAAACTGAATTGGTTTTTTGTGAATAATAAAACTAGAACGTTTTAATAATTACGTGAATTAGTCTACAGTCTAGCGAGATAGTCAATCAATTTGATTGTAAACAATAATATGTAACTTCCGGTTCATTCGCTACACGTCATTTCGTCCTTTGATATATCGTCCCTTCCGTTGTCTCGCTACTCGTTTACATGTGAAACATGCGGTCATTATATTGTCAAAATAATAATGAAAAAAATAATAAAGTATATTTCTTTTACATCGAAATTGATAAAGATTAATAATTGAACAAAATGAATAATGGTGACAAATTAACAAATTCAAGAGCCCATACCCAGTAGTTTTAAAATCAGCTTGATAATAAAATGTACTTGGAGATTCCCACCCCCCATCAAAAATGTTAGCGTGTCGATAAATTGTTCAGAGTTTTTTCGGTCAGACAAGTCATCACCTTGTGTCTGACTGAATGTTAGATGTGCTTAAAAAAATTTCGATGGGTCTGTGTTATGACATAGTAAATCAAAGTATTGTGACGTCATACCTTACGACTAATTTTACTTACGATTTTTTTTTAAAGGGCCACTGGACTAGGATATTGTTACAATGTTTACACAATAAAAGTAAATTATACATGTATTTATCAAGTTATCACCCTCATTACACGTGTATGATATAAAGCTGAACCAATTTTTTATTTATTTCTTTAACTATTGTAATTATCTGGAAGTGCTTAATGTAAAGATACTACTCTTCAAACAGATCTGAATATCTTGTAAATTTGTTGAATGGTATTTTCATGTCAGAACTAAAATTACAGATGATCTGTAATAAAGTCACACTTTGTAAATTGGATCTTAATTTATATTGTATTGAAAGAGAATCCTTGCCTGTGGTGCATTTTAGTTTAAGAATTAGCATTATTTTCTGTGTTTACCCAAAATTTTTAGTGACAATTTAAATAAACATTAACTAAAATTGAAGACAAGGACAGAAACGAAAACAAGCAATAAAATCTAAAGAAAATAAATACATAGAGTCTAAAACAAAATACTTTCACTTTTTTCCTAAAATGTTGTATTTCATGTTTTTCAGTTGGAGAGAATGACAATATCTTTTGATGGAGGTTTAACAACAATGAACTTTGCTGAAGCTGCTATGGTTATACAAGGTTCAGCATGTGTCTACAGTAAAAAGGTGAGAGGTCACTGAGTTTGTCATATACTTATAAAAAGAGTTTACATGTCCAAGAGATACATTTTTTTTTACAGATTTTGAACTGACAATATTTATTGTAAATTTGAAAATTAACATTATTATTATTATCAGCTTTAAATGATAGTGTAGTGATATTAATTATTAAAGTTTGTAATGGGTGTTAGATGTACATGCATTTCTGTTCTTTTTTTTTAATTTAAAAGTACATTCTGTAATTCATTTGTATTGATTTACAACTGGTTACCAAAACTATTGATGTACAAATTGTATTTTCTTGAACAATTTTGTCACAATCATTCAGGCATTTGTTTTAATTTGTTTTTTTTCCTCATGACTGACCTGTTGTCTTCTGTAAATCCTTGATTTGATACCTGTGTATATGCATAATGAAAATAATGGAAGAGGAAGCTTTTGTATGAGTAATCAAGGGAACCAGGATTTTAGAAGAAATCAAAAGAATGTAATCCAGGGACAAAGACCACACATGGGAAACAGACAAAAAATGGAGTAACTAAAATAATACATACAAAGTAATAAAAGTAAATGAGCAACTTGGACTCCACTAAAAACTGGGAGCATGGACTAGGTGCACTAGTAGGATGAGTGTCTGCTTTTCTAGAAATTTGTTTTAATAATTGTTGGGGTTTATCGTTTCAGCTATATTTAGGCAAAGAAATTTGTTTTCATAGTTTTTGTGAAAATTTATTGCTAGTTAACAATTACTTAACATACATTTATGATAGAATACATAGATCCACATGTAGCTTAAACATCACAAAACATATAAAATTATTTTTGTCTTTTCTAGGATTGACATGAAATTCCTAGATATTGATTTGAGTTGCATTGTAGTTTGTAATTATTTGAAGTCTTCTGCAGTGTTCTCCCCATAAGTTTAGAACAGCATAGTGCTTACTGGCATAGCTTAGCTCTTTTGGCCTTCCTCAAAAATTATAGCACACTGCCCTTGGTGCATTCTACATAAAATTACTAGTACTAAAAGCACAGTATTAAGAAATCATAGTGCTGCAAAGTACAGCACTATAATGGCCTGGGGAGAACACTGTTATATGTTTTTATTTAGTTTGGTGCATAAATAGTTCTTATGAAGCATTTGTGTTAATATTTTATTTAAAATCCTCTCTGTTTTTTAGGTTGAATATCTTTATACCCTGGTATACCAAACTTTAGACCTCTTGGCTAATAAAAAGTAAGTACTTTTTTTAAACAATATTGAATTGATTGTCTCTGAAGAAAACATCAATACAAGACAGTCATGAGTAAAACGGTTGGGTTAATTTATCCTTTGTAGCAGTGTTTGACACAGTTACTTGTGGGGTTGCCAACTTTTGCTTTTGAAAACTACAAATGACTGGACAACCTTATTTTCTAAACAGTTAAAACAGTACTTTTGATCTTTATAGTGAAAATAGTTTCTGGTAATTGTTTAAACCTATAGTAATGACTTAAAAAAGAATTTGTTGACAGTGCAGACATGTTATGCTTCAACTTTAAAGCCAGAATCAGATGTTTCATATCTTGATTTACTGTTTCAAGCCTTAAAGTATGTTTGCTTCTGATGTTTTCAATGTTCACTTTGTTGACCTCATGCAGTCAGGACTGATAATTACATGTATAATTAAGGATTATTTTCTATTGCGAAGCTGTTTATGTTGCAGTGTAACCCCCATTTACAGCTAGTTGAAAAAAGACCAGTTCCAATTTCAGGACAAATTTAGGTAGGCTAGTGAGTAATTTGATTAGCTCTCTAGGCAGAAATCTGTCCTACATTATTACCATTGTGTCCTATTTAACCCCTACAGAACACCTGTGTGATATTTCAGACACTGTCTTTTATAGTTTGTATAGTTGTGGATGGCAAATTTAAAGGTTATGGACATCATAATTGACAAATATTCAAAATTAAAAGAGTGTTTAAAAATCTGAAGTAGTTAAGTAGGATGCATTGGTATAATATTGGGCAGATTTCTACCTATAGAGCTATTTAAACAACTCACTAACCTATCTAGATTTGGACTGAAATTGGAACTGGTCTATTTCAACTAGCTGTAAGTAGTTCCGAAGTTAGGGGTGTGGCTAAAATACCAAGTAAGGTTATATGAAAAGGACAGTGTTGCTCAATAACACTGAAGTATTCAGAATTTCACAAAAATTAATATATTTATTATAGAAAACAAAAGCAGCAAGGAAACAATGAAGGGAATGACAATGACAATGACCAGGGAGGACATGATGATGAAGATGAGGAGGTAAAAATTTTAGAAGTCATCAAAAAGAGTGAACCATCAAAATAATCAAGTATACTATTAAAAGACTTAAAGGTTTCAATGTACCTGTATTTGTTATTTACAAATTACGATTTAGAATTATTTTAGTTTTATTTTTGTTGTTATTTTCAAATTAATATCAAGTTTTTTTGCAAACAGTCAGTGAATTCCAGAATATATGGTTTCTATTGTGAATTTATCGAAAAACTGTGAAAAGTTGTAATAGTTTTGGCTGGAAATAACACAGTAGTAAAGTATGTTGGTGTATGGTGTAATTTTTAAAAGTCCTTAAAAGTGGAAAAAAAAAGATGTAAAGTATCTCATTATATTTCATAGGGGAAAATGATGAACTTCCATGTTCTATATGATAAATACAATAAGATTACCGATTATTCTCACATTGGAGATATAGATATCGCTTTTTTATTGTTTTCCCATGAATTAAACAATATCTTGACCCGTCGTGTAGACATTGATATGAATTTTTCATTCTCAGCAGATAATTGTTCTGAATTCCATTGTATGTTATCAAAATATGCAGTTTGGCTTAATGACAATACACACAGAGGTTAGGATCATTTGTTTTTCTCTAGTCAGTTGAGATTTTTAAGAAATTAGAGAAGAGGAATCATACAATGTAACTTGTGTATTATCACATTTCTCCAATCATGATTGTTAAATGATGGTATTTTATATGTTGCTAAAACTAGTGCTGAAATTACCCTCAGATAACTATCATAAAAGAGAACTCCAAAAATCGATTGGTCACAATGTAAGCAGCATTATTCAAAGCATGTAAAATATTTATGATTATTAGTCAGATTTGATATTTAACCCTGCACCACAATTATGACTGGTTATTTTCACAAAAGTTTTGTCGGACTTTTGATATTAAAGGAATACCTTATGGACACGATGTCTCAGTATACTTATCAGATTGTGTTTATATTTTGTAGTGTTATTAGTCAGAGTATGTTCTTGATCTAATGACACCTCAATTATAGACAAGTGTTTCATGAGTTATATTACTGTAATCTTTTTGAACATGTAAAAAATTGCTTTTATATGCTAATGAAATATATATGTCATATATTGATGGATATTTGACATCTTTATAGTTCTTGACACTAGATGATATACAAGAACACAAGAATATTATACTGAAGGAAGAAAGTGATGACAAGGTATGCAGTACTTAAAAAAGGATAAGATTGGCTCAATAGCACACAATAATTTCTGAATTTACTGCTCTTTATTGAGCAGGTATAATTTTGTTCTGCTTTAAAGCTGGATTCTGCTTTTTCAAATCTAGATTTTACCATTCTGATCCTTTTTTTTTACTGTACATTAACTTCCTTTTTTGACAGTTTCCACTTTGTGTGTTTGCCTCCTAATATCATTTCTGATTTAGGACTCCATGAGTGGGGGTAGGTATATTGGAATCACTTTATCTGTCCAAGTTTTGTTGCAATTATCTTAGCTCTCAATAGAATGAATTTTTTTCATATTTGGTGTTAAGCTTTAATAGGTGGGACATGTAAGATTTAAATTGCTGCCGTTTCCTGGATCTTTGCCATTCCCCCCCCCCCCGATCTTATAATAAGCATAATGTTAATGTAAAAATATTTATTTTTGACGTTTTTTGGTTTTTTTTGGGGGGGGGGTTTTGTGTTTTTTTTTTTTCTTTTGTTGTGACCATTCCTTTTATATTGGTATTGCATTTTATTTGTGTGTGTCTTTTTTTTGGGTATATTTTTAATTCTGTTTAGTATATTTAGGAAGTTTTTGTTTGAATTAAAATGGTTCAATTTCTGTGTATATTTTTTTCAAGGGTATACTCATTTTTTATTCAATATTGTATTTCTTATTACCAGAATCATTTGAAATTTCATCAATGAAATAAGAAAAGCTGCCAGTAATATACTTTTTAAAAAGAAAACAAAATGACTGTTTTTAGATATTTTTTTCTTCTTAAAGAGTGTATATTTGACATTTGTTATCATTTTATTGATAAAATATTGTCTTGTAAAGAAACAAAAAGTTAAAATGTTAACAATTTAGAAATTAAATTTCAAATTTTACACTTTCAGTACTAATAGAAATATTGTTCGTAATTGATTAAATAATTTCTCATGGGGTTTTTTCCTGGGGGGGGCCTTTGTCCTGATCCCTACAGGAGATAATTATCAAATGATTGCATGAACAGTATACAATGTAATGGATCCCTTACAGATCCAATAGAAGCAAAGTATTGGGTATCCTTTTGTTGGTCCTCTAACAGTTGAAGTAACTTTATAATTGTTTTTTTTTAGTATATCTTACCAGTGCCACAAATGCCATTATCTCTGATACCATTTGATGACAGTGGAAAGGGAGATAAACCTTTACTGAGGTAGTATTAATGGAAAAGAGATTTTTTTATTACATTGTATGAAATAATAAGTATTGGCATATATTGATTCTGATGTAATGACCACTATTCAAAAATCATTTCCAACTTTTTAATTTGTTTCTCATTTTTGGTCAGGAGTAATTACACTTGATATTTGTTTCGATCAAGTTCAACTACTGAAAACCACAAAGATTCAAATTTGTTGAAATTTTTTTGTTTTCAGTATAGTTCAGTTGTGTTTTCACATGATGATTAATTCATGATTTCATCATACATTCATTTCAGGTCACTCAAAGTTAATTTGTTTACTCAAAGGCCTTGTGTTAAGAAAACCAATGAAGTGGGAAGCAATTTAATAAAAAAAAAGAATTTTGCCTTATAAATGTGATGATGCATCTTTATACATTCAGGAAAAAGAAACATGAAAGATGTCATATTTATTTGAATTATTTTATTAACACGGTGATAAAAGTTGATAATGAGTCACTTCAGAAGCACCAAGTAATTATTTTAGGTCACCTATAGTATGTGTGCTTGAATATTTCTAGCAAATCTGGTGAGGTCCTGGCTAGTCGGAGTGATTTCAAGATGAACACGTCTTCAGTTCATTCTACTGGTACCCTGTTACTGGATATGACACATTTAGCTTTGCTTGAGAGGTCACTACAGATATCTTTCTCCACACTTCATGGTAATAGTATTAAACAATTCAATAAAATTTTACTTTGTATTACATCTGTTATGTTTCATGGACAAGATTGTGTTGAGGAATTTTTTTCACTTTCTCTTCATCTAGTTTACAAGAAGACCCAATCATTTATGATTGTATATGAGAGTAATGGTATATATCTATATTGAAGCTTTTGTTAACTTAGATTTATCATCTAATTAAAATTAGATCTATCAATTGTTCCATTCAGTTACTGCATGTAGGATCATTCTACTTCTGTTCTGTTGACCTTTCTGATCAGCCAATCAAAAATCATCTTTCATGATTTTGAAAGTATTATTCAAAGGCAAAAACCCAAGGATTCTGAAAAGGCCATCTGAACAGAAAGTAGAAGTGTGTGTTGTTAGATCTTGCATGCAGTGACTTAATGGAACAGCTGATAGGTCTATTCTTAATTAGATTGGTGATTTATTTATTTAATTTGCAGTGTCCATGCAGATTTTTTTTTCATATCATTAATTTATGGGGTAAAGATGAAATATTTTTAAATATTTACTTTTTTATGCTCATTGAAAGTAGAGAAATGATAAAAAGAGTAATGATGGGATATTTTAAATGTTTACTTTTTCTGCACATTGATAGTAGACAAATGGTAAAAATGTGATACACAATGATGGTTTATGTTCTTTTTTGGAATTGAAATTTTAATTTTTTGTAATTTTTCAGAGTCTATGTATATTGACAACCAGGAACAAATACCACTCCAAACAAATGTGATGGCAGGTAATGCTATTGTTAGGTTTTATTTTATGGTAGGGTATGGATTGTAGGATCTGTCTGTTTGCCTGTACATCACACTTCTGTTTTCTGGTTAAAGAGTTTGTTCAATCATATCTTTTATTTTTTACAAAAATAAATGATAAAATAAAGATAAATTTGGTCCATGTGTATAATGTGTTTACTGTTCTAAGTTCAGGAGCATTTGCTCTTTGTCACAATGAAAGAAGAATGGGTACATAATTTACCAAAAATAATCAATTTGTATTGCCTTAGCTTAGGATGATTTTGCACACCGCATTAACATTTACATTTTTTAAACATGCTCTATTACAGATTTACCTCAGGGAATTGACTCTGTGTTTGAGCCTCCTGTTGATGAAGATATGCCAGAGGTAGATGATGCTGACCCAGTTATGTCCTTTCCTGATGAGGTAGATGGCGTCATGCCGGAAGTTGAGTCTGCTCCAGACGTAAGTAAAACTAACAATTCAAATGATAAGTCATTCAGGTTTATTTGGTCATGTATCCCGTTACTACTTTTTTGAGATTGTGAGTTGAGTTTTCATCTTTGTTGTAAGAACACTATTCATTTCGTTGAAGGTTTATGTTTAAAGACTTATTGCTTTGTGAACGTATTATATAAGCAAAATTATGGAAGAATTTGTATCCAGGCATTTTCATTGTGTTTTTTGCTCATGAAAACAAAACAGTTTTTAGATCTCAGTGGACCTATGAGAATTACTTTATGTTTTTTTAACACACCTGGCAGTGTTTTCCTTTGAAAATATGAATGACTATGAGAAACTCAAATTTCTATACTGTACATATTAATTTTTGCTGGTTCTGTCAAGTGAACATGTTCGTGGGTATCAATTTTTACGGTTTCAAAAAAATTATTAGCGTTATATAGTGTTAAAAATCAATTTTTCATGTGCTGTTTTTCACGATTTTCTATCCGCCGTGAAAATAGCGAAAATTAGTATGTTTACAGTATATTTTATTGTCTTCCACTCCCTCTTTTCCTGGTGGTAAGTGGTATATTTATTTGCATGTTGGTTTTTTAATCTCTTTTCAACAAATATTTGTCTGTTACATGCATCTATCTGTATCTCCAGGATAGCTATTGCCATCACTAGGTATAATTTATAACTTTTGTTCATACCATTTTCTACTTTTAGGCACATGGTAATATGTCTGTAGAAGTAGGAGTACGAAAATCAGCCAGAAATAAACAAGTCAGGATTGTTCCTCCAAAACCAGTAAGTGACTTTTGATAACAATCAGGTTACATCATGTCAATTGTTTAACCTCATTCATCATTCTAAAAAATAAATGGGCAGGAATATTTGAATAGGTCCATTGACCATGGAAGATATTTTGGTCAGTTTTTTTCACATCCATAGAAAAAATATTATTCCTTGCTGATAAATACAATGTTACTGCCCATATAGTAATTTTAATAAATTTAATAAAAGTACTAATGGTAAATTTTATTTTTGTTTTGTAAAGAGCTATGGAAAAGAACATGTATGCCTATAAAGGAAAAACAATATATACTGCATATTTGATATAATCATTTTTATGTACTGTGAAAGTACTATTGTGTGTGGTGTACAAATTTTCATGGTTTTCATGAGTTGGTTAGACCACGAAATTTGGTTCCCAATGAAAAGGAAATTCCCATTTATGTGTATACTGAAAACCTCAAAACCATGAATTCAAGAATCCCTGAATTTGTGTTTCTTCCCTAATTCACGTAAATTGGTATCCACGAATTCAAGTATTTTCACAGTATTTAAATTACTTGTGAAAACATTCTGTGTGTTTAAAATGAAAGTATCTGTGCTAATCTTTTTGTTTTTATTAGGTGATAAATCTGTGGGAACCAATTGAGCCTCATGATCCTGGTAAAATCAGTGAAAGACCATTTAAGAAAGGTAAAACATTGGCTATATCCCGTCATCGTGGAAGAAGGCGTTTATCATTCCTATTCATAAAGGCGAAACTAAGCCGATGCACAAATGTGACTCGTATAGACCAAAAGAACCATTTACAGTAACGAAAGCAGATGCTACAAATAGGATACTATACATCACTTATATATGTCTTTAAGCGTTAATAGAAAACAAAGTTCATTACAACCAAAATTTATTTCATACTTCATTGTTCAGCTTTATACTCGCCAAGTGTCAATTGCTATTAACAGGAATGATTTTTTAAAGTTTTTTAGCGGAATTCTATTTGAAATCCAGATTTTACTGTTATGATCCTTTTTTACTGTTTATTTTTTTCCAATTTTACCAATATCCGCTTTGTTTTATGACCTCGTAAAATCATCCCTTTATTAATAAATTGATTGAGCACTGAATTTTCACAAAATATTCAAGAAATGACTTATATTTCTTCGGTATATGAAGAAATAACTTCAATCAAGTTTTGCACACAAAATTACCTGAGTAGCAGGTTATTTTCATATGTGCACCACAAGCATTGAGGTTATTTCAAATAGACTGAAAAATATAACTGTCATTCCTTATAATTTAACTTTAATATCATTATTTAACAAGTAAATCATTAAAAAAGGTTGATGGCATTACTGCCACACAACAAAATTGGTCTATGAGATGATGGACAAATTTTTGTTCACTTCTAAAATTACATTATTTTATTATATTCAATAAAAAAATTAATATTTTGACAGTTGGGTCCTTGGCTTAATTGTGAAAAAAAAAATTATCTACTACTTATAGGAAATCCATTGGATATGTCTAATACAATCAGTACAAGTTATTCAGCAAACAAATATTTATCTTCCAGATGAAGTTTTGACAAACTGGGTCCTGAAGTAAGATTTAATAGAATATAGCCTACTGTAACAGCATTTCAAAACTTCGGGAAAAACTATATTGATCAAGTTTGATTTATACTATCCAATATGATTTATACATGTTTTATTGCAGGGAAGTCCTTCCTAAAGATACCAGTCTGTTTGGAAGACCCTAACAGTAAAAAGAGGAAGAGGAACCCAGTGCCACAAAAAATGCCTCATTTAACAGAATTTATCATGAAACAAAGTAATCATTATGAATCATATCATATGAAATTGGTCTCTGTATAGTTTGTTTGTCTTAAAAGTGTCAGAGGATGCAGAAATAGGATTTCAAAGTTACAATAGAATAAAAGGGGAAATGGAATGTCCCTTTGATGCTGAAATTGCAGTGATTTATGAATTGAAATATTATTATGCTAAAAAAAAATTAATGCCATTCTTGTATTCCAGATGATATTTTGAATAAGATATCATGGAAAGACATGTTTTTACCCACCATGATTCATCCACTTTCTGATTCTTACAGAGAATAGTACTTAATTGAAAGAGTACATGAATTAGCAATCCAGACTTCATAGTATTAAATATGAGTTCATATAAGAATTTCAACTATACAGAGAATGTTTTCATTTTATAAGTTCACTCATAATGTAATAGCTCACAGTTTTACATGTTTTTTCAGCATCACAAAGATCAAAGTTTCCAAAGAATCAGCTGAAAGTTCCATCTTTTCCGGAGTTTGAGAGAAAATTCTATGAAGAATATAAAAGGCGACTTACAATCCTCAGAAATGAAAAGAAAACACAGGTGAGGTCATTGGATCTTAAGTTCTATAGCAGTGGGCAGTCCTAGGCCTTAGAGTCTCTAGTTCTAGGATGTTGGGTCTATAAAAGACATCTTACATAATTTGAATATTCCAGCTTAGAAGAGTTTGGTACTTGTCTTCCAACATCTAAAACCTATAATCCCGTCATTTATATCATAGATTCATATAAGCAGTACATATAATATGCAGGTTTTATGATGAGATATGCTGAGTATAAGAGTGTTTAAACTATAAAGTAAAGTTTTATTTGGGTGTGTATTTTAAGCAAATAAAAGCACTTGCACTGAGACAAATGGCATTGAATTTGCTTAATCATACCCCCACGCAAAGACAGGGTTGTTTATTTGATTAACCTTGTCCATCCATCCGAAATTTGTCACAATTATCTGGGCTCCCTACGGATGAATTCATTGTTATTTTAGTGTGATTTATGTAGATGGGTCATACATTGTATATTTTGGGTGCTGTCTGATATTAACTTCCTGTACAAGGGGGATACTAGCATGACAATGCATGAAACTTCATGTTTTATCTTTTTTTATAGTTGAAACAAAAAAACTTGACACCTAGGAAAAATAATATGCTTTTTGCATTCACATTGTAAATTTTGTTGCACTTTTTAACTCAGAATCAAATGTTTTATTATTTTTTTTCTTTGTCTGACTTAATAGATTCAAAATATTTATGTCACAACATCTTAATCAATTTTCATTACAGAGAAACTGAAATTAATGTTTAAGTAACTGGTAATATCAGAGTTAGAAATAGTAGCCTGCCTGACAACCCAAGACTGGCTATTTTTTTTTGGCAGGGCTGGCTAATGTTAGCAAAAATCTATTTAGCCATATAGTAAATATACTGAAAAATTGTATTCAGGACTGTCTAGAATTTGAGTGAGTTTCCTACCCTGGTAGTATAATTCAAAGCCTACTGTTTTGAAATTACAATGATGAAGTGTTTTCTTTCAATAGATTTTCACACAAGAAGATGATGATGATCAGGAGGAAGAACCAGAAAATAAGGACAATCAGGATGATCCTCAAGGTACCATTCCTCACAATTTGGGAGAAAGAAGTGTTCCCTACCATGGTTTCTGGAGGAAGTGGGCAGCCTATCCTTTTTTATGAGTTTTATAAGTCAGGGTTCGACATTAACGGTTGCCCGATTGCCCGGGGCAAGTAAATCGCCGGTCTGGGCAAGTAAAAACGATATCAAAGTTGCCCGACTTGGCAAGTGAAAAAAATATGTGCCCAAATTACATTATTTCTGATCATCGCAGCTCTAAAACATCGAAAATTACTTCTGTATAGTTCGCCGTTCTTCCCGACCTTGCTGACCTAGATTATCATTGGATAGTTTTCTGATTTTCCCTTTGCCAAAAATAGATCGTATGATATTAATGTCGACCAATCGGATGCGTCCAATTGTACATCTATTTTCGTTATCCAATTGAACATTGCGATTTATTTATGGAATTTCTTACTTTGGAAAACTGTAAGAAATCTGTATCGAAAACTTCGAAAATATGAGAGAAAAAGAGAAATAAAATTCTATTGAAGATAGTTATTGTTGTCCATTTGTTAAAATAAAGATGTGAAATAAAAACTCCTCACCTGAATACTTGTAATTTCTTTGCTTCTTGTTTTACCCCTTATTCCCGCAAAAAATATGACGGCTTTTCGATTTATTTGGCTTGCAATTAATCAGTTCTCCCCAAGTGTCGAGGGAGTAAGCATGGCCAAGCAGGGGACACTTGACTGTTTTGGGGTAACTGGGGTCCCCGAAACTCCACAGAAAAATACAAAAGCTGACTATGAATTAAAACGAAAACGTGGGTTTAATGATGGATGGCTGAAAGACTTTGATGGCATTGTTGATTCTGAAAATGGCATGATCTGCAGTCATCTGAATTATATTTGAACAGTTTCTTGCCATCCACGTCTTATTAAACAAGGGTTTCTGGTTTAAACACTATATAGTGACACAAAGTTCCGGGCAAGTATTTCAATATTTCGGGCAAGTGAATAACATATGTCACTTGCCCGACTGGACAAGTGAATATAAAAGTTAACGTCGAACCCTGTAAGTGCTTGGTTCTTTCTGTCAATTTTCCCTAATAGATGACAATGCTTGCACGATGTGCCTTTAAATTTGCCCCATAGGTGCTAGAGTGCCCTTGTTTTACCTGGATTTCTAAGCCCTTGTGAAAAAACTTTATGGAGAACACTTATAAGATATTTGGCATTTTGAAATTGCTACTATTTTCCCTGAAAAAAAAAGAAAATCTTTACATTTAACAATTTATATCATATACCTTCAAATGCCTGATACAACTCTAGCCCTATCTGGGCATTAAATAATTAAATATACCCCAAAAAATGTGTAAGGTCTCTTATTTAATACATAATTTTGTATTAGTCACTCTATGACTTGTACCAACTAGATAAATCATGCTGACAGTTACAGAAATAAAATCTTACAATGATGAAGTAAAAATGTAGGGAAATGTCCATTACACCATGTGCATTTACATCAAACAAGACTTGTTAACTAATAAATTTTTGAAATTGCATCACATTGAAATGGATGGTGAAAACTGAAGATACTTAATTGATTTTTTAATTTTTTTTAGATGATGGCCTTGGCTTTGATGGAGGAGATAATATTGATTTGGATGAGTCTCCCCTAATTGATGATAAACTGTTTAATGCTTTAGAACAAGCAATGGAATCACACCCTGGACCACTGGAAGCTAGCAGGAGAATCGGTAAGTTTTGGGGTACTATAAGTAGTGGACCACTAGAGGCTAGCAGGAGAATCAGTAAGTTTTGGGGTACTATAGGTAGTGGATCGCTGGAAGATAGCAGGAGAATCAATAAGTTTTGGGGTACCAGAGGTAGTGGATCACTGGAAGATAGCAGGAGAATCAATAAGTTTTGGGGTACTATAGGTAGTGGATCACTGGAGGATAGCAGGAGAATCAGTAAAGTTTTGGGGTACTAGAAGTATTGGACCACTGGAGGCTAGCAGGAGAATCAGTAAGTTTTGGGGTACTATAGGTAGTGGATCACTGGAGGCTAGCAGGAGAAACAATAAGTTTTGGGGTACTAGAAGTATTGGACCACTGGAGGCTTATAGGAGAATCATAAGTTTTGGGGTACTGTAGGTAGTGGACTACTTGATGCTAGCAGGAGAATCATAAGTTTTGGGGTACTGTAGGTATTGCTCGCTTGAGACAGCAGAGATGAGTGCCACAAAATAATCCTCAGAAGACACCTGATAGGGCTGGAGAACTAAGGAAATGTTTTTATTTTTGGTTGGCCTAAATTGTGCCTCAGATTTTTTACAATGGACAGTTGTTCATGTATTTTGTTGAGGCATATACAAGTATATAACTGTCAAAAGTACAAAGCATAAGCATATTGTATTATAACCAAATGTATATTACATGTGAATGCTAGTTGAAATTAACTAATTATATCCCTGCTCCAAATGAGAGGAGTAATACTGTTTTACCCTTGTCTGTGTTTCCCTGTGTCTGTAACAATTTTTCCGTCACATTTTTCTCAGTAACTGCTCATCACAGTGGCATGGAATATTTACCCATTCTTCCTCTAGGTGTACTATATGTTTACCAAGGACTTTATTCATTTTCTCTGTATTATGATTTAAAGCGGGGGTATCACTAGTAAATCATTGCTAACAGATCAATTGTTTGTTACAGGTGAAGCTCCTATAATAGAAAGAGATTCAGTGATTAGTGATTATGAAGAACTTGTTAGAAGACATGTGGTTAGTATAAATATTATATTAACTTTCCCAAAAAGTGTTCTTTATAACAGCATTAAAGTTCTCCTTAGTAAATAGGGATAACCCAAAGGGTATGTGGAATTTTCTTTTGTTTTGTTCAATATTTATACAATTGGTGTTACATTTGTAACACCTTTGACACTGAAAAGGAGGTATGTGCGTATTATAGTCAGACCTTTTTAGCTTGAACCCAAAGGGGCCATTCAGTTGTGTTTGAGTTATTTGGAGTTTAAGAAACTGAAGTTCAAAAATTTCCGGATTTATTCATTCCTTATCAAAGTTCAACTTAATTGTTAGAATTTGCTTACTTCCTATGAAGTTTTGTTAGTTATGGATATGTTTTCTTCGCTTTCAAAAGATTAGACAAAAATGACTGTGTGTTTTCTTAATTTTAACTTTGAGATAGACTTCTGGGATTAGTATTTTGTTTTTACTAAATCTTTGTTTCTTTCATCTTGCTGAATATGGAACATTCATTGAACTATTTTTTTTAGTGGTGACAAAGATAACCTGTAATTAACTTGAATAATACATTTAAATGATATGGTTTCAGTTTTTGACACCTTTTTTTTTCCCAAACTGACATAAAGGCTGATGAATGACTGTGAGAGTTATCTTCTAAGATTAATTAGAATGCAGACTGACAGTCGATAAATCAAAGTTTGAGGATCCAAGTCTATTTGCATTGATTACATAGAAAAAAGTTTTGTACTTTTAAATGTGTTTGAGAAATCCTGAGTGTTTGAGCCATCTTAATCTGAGCTAGTGAAGTTCAACTGTACACAATTTAGTGTAGATGTTAATTACTGATTCATCGAAAAATGAGTTCTTTGTTTAAGGCATTACTTTTGATGTTTCAGGACCAGTATATGGCCAGTGCACAGGAATATGCCCAAATCACAGAATTGTCTCAGAGAGTGTCAGAATGGGAGGATAAAGTCTTACCAAAACTTGCTGAGGAGGTAATTATGGTTGCACAACTCTTTGTAGTTATAATGCCTTCAAGGAAAAAAAGAACTTTTTCAAGAAAACTTTATCATCTCTAAATCTGAAAGCAATAATTGGACAAATTTCAGAAGTTAGAATGCAGTATGTTTGTATTTTCATCTTATTCTGTTCGCCAGATATCCTTAAATATCCAATAATTATGTAATTTTTATCAAACAGCCAAAAGTTAGGGGTTTGAGAACCAAGATACTTTGGTGGATTCTGACAAGTGAACATATTTGAAGATGTCAATTTTTTGCAGTTTAAAAAAAATGATGAGCATTAATATATAGTATTAAATATCAAATATGTTGGTACTATTTTTTGCACTTTTCTGTTCTTTGTGAAAATAAGGAAAATTAATATTTACAGTAGTTAAGTATCTTCTTTCTTTTTTTTTTCAGGATGAGAGACCACCATTTGATATTAATATTTATGGAACTTTTATTATTGACAAATTGGAGAGGAAGAAAACTGTGCCATTTTTACAAGTAATCAGGAATAAGCCAACATTTGAAATTTGTCGGACGTTTTTAGCTTCACTGATGCTTGTGAGTTCTTCATGTGAAATCAAGTTTGTTAGATACATTATTGATGCTTGCAAGTTCATATAAGTTTGAGCTATTCTTTTTAAATATGTACACGTAGTTTTGCTCTCAACTGTTTTACCAGCTCAACCATTATTTTTTAATTAGGACTCTTTAAAGATTTAGGCTATATGAAAAATATTGTAGGTTCTTGGGCAAGGCACGTTCCTAAAACACTCTCACGTCAGCTATTTTTATACCCCTGTCAAACACGGGACGTATTATGGTATACCGTTATCCATTCGTCTGTCAGTCTTTCCTTTGTCCATACTTTGGACGATAACTCAAAAATGCTTTCACCAACTTAAATGAAACTTTGGTGAATTGTTCATATCTACTGACATAAGCTCCCTTTCGATTTTTATAAATTTCAGATTTTTTGTTTTCGTGTTCTGAATTTTTTCCTTAGAAAAATGGGGATTTTCAAGTTTTGGGACAATAACTCAAAAACACTTTCACCAACTTTATGAAACTTTGGTGAATTGTTCATGTCTATTGAAGTAAGTTCCCTTTCGATTTTTATAAATTTCAGATATTTCATTTCTGTGTTATACTTAAAAAATGGAGATTTTCAAGTTTTCGCACAATTACTCAAAAACACTTTCACTAACTTTTATGAAACTTTGGTGAATTGTTCGTATCTATCGAAGTAAGCTCCCTTCCGATTTGTATAAGTGTCAAATTTTACATTTCTGTGTTAAGAAGTTTTACTCTTTAAAAAAAGCCGGAAATGGCCAAGAAAATTTTATTCGTTGAAAAATCGTTTAAAATATATCCATTTGTTATGATGGTCGACTTATAAATATAAAAGGTACAATGTACTTGGTAACCTTGTCAGAAAAAAGTGTTTTAGACAAGATAGAAATGTATGGGTGGAAAATCAAGACAACAAACTTAGTTAAACTTGAGGTAGCCTTGAAAGTGCTAAATTTTTGTGCATTTCTTATTTACTTTTCTTTGGGGGGAGGGTATTTGACAGGGCTCACAGTATTTCTAGTTTATCATATAAATTCGTTAATAGCATAAGGACAAGTTAAAAGGGCAACAGGCGTATCATGTGCTTAAAGCACAGCTCTTTATTATTTAGCAGCCCCACAAAATAATTTAGAAATTTTTACAATTCCTTTTCATGTCCGTTCCGAAAAGGTTTTGTATATGTAAATTTGTCATTGGGATCATTTGTGCACTTGATGGTAAGGTTCAAAACACTTTAGAAGATGCAATTTGACATAGAGTAAAACAGTGTCACTAATATCGTGCAAAATTGTTTTGATGCCTGTAATGTTAAACACAATTTTACCTCCATATGCACATCTTCTGAACTATATGATAAAAATTTATCAGCTTGAGCTGCATATATCATGAAATATTTCACAGAAAAGTTAATCTATTTGCTTCTGACCAAGAAGGAAAAAAAAACACCCTCTTGCATCTTTTTTCTCTCATGAATTAATCAGGTCAGTATCTCGTCACCTGATACTGTGAATTCATGAGAAGGGGTCACTAAATCATCGCCTGATCCTATGCATTCATGAGAATGGGTCATTAAATCCCATTCAGAAGATTAGGAAGTGGTATATCTTTGTGCTTGTTCTCATTGTACTAACAATCTAAGCAATTGAAACATACTAATACTTTTCTTACTCTTTTTCTTTCTTTTTTTTTTGCAGGCCAACACCTTGAATGTAAAAATCCATCAAAAGGGGAACTTTGATGTTGGAATAGATAAATTTGAACTTGAACTCTTGTCAACTGTCCGACATTTTGAACAATTAGAGGAATATCAAGCACCATCTATAGACAAGTCATGATAGTTGTTATAGCACTATTTTTATTGTTTTAAGTGAAGAATTGAAGAGAAAGACTGTGATCTTATTCATGAAGTTCAGAAATGAAATGAAATGTGTATGTTACTTATATAAGAGGCTGCACATAATGTTGCATGGCATAACTTTTAAGGTATACTCATTTCCCTATTGATTGAAATGTATGAAAAGAGAATCTGTGAAAATTACAATGCAATTCGCAAATAGCAAATAGAAGTGCCTGTGAATGTATTTTTGTTGGAATCTGAAAACATTTATTTGTTTAGAGTATTAGAAACTTAACTGACTAAAATTATTATGCATACATTTGTATTATCTGCCGGACGAAGTTGTGAGGTTTGTCCATCTGTTTGTCGGCCCCTCTCCCCAGTTTCCAGATGATATCTTAAGAAAGATCTTGAAGGATTTTTTTCAAACTTGGTTTATAGTTATTCAAATTGCAATATAATCAGATTATTTACACAGATGTTATGGCCATTGTAAGTTGTTTTTACCCCCCCAAAATATTTTTCAAAATGGCAGAGTATTATATAGTGTACCATTAGATGCCATTTTTTTTCTCTTTTTCTACTTTTTTCAATACAACCAATTAACACTTTTACCTATTAATACTTGTAGGATTAGTTTGTATATGTTTTGTTGTTGACTCCTATGGAGCACAAAAACAACATTAATAACTGAAGCGTTCGAAGTATTGTTTCATACATTACTCATTAACATGTCTGTCGCTAAAACTTTTAGGGTAGGTAACAAACCAACTAGGCCTTGTCAAGTTTCAATTGGTTTTGAAATACTTTATTGTTGCTGCCTTTGAAAATCTTCTATAATTTGACCTGACTGTAAAATGGTATGTTGAGTAACCATAGTCTTTATGAAATCAATGGTTTTAACATAGTAAGAAAAAAAAACAACACTTACTCAATGTTATTTTGCTGTTTATATAATCTAAGGGATAATAACCACATTTACTGTGACTCTTTTTATGTACAATAGTTCAAAATTTTATGAAACTGTATCAATTTAGGGGCAGATAACTTTCAAATTCCACTATTCAGTTGAAACGTTTCCCAATTCTCATATCTATAGCCCTAACTGCAGTCAATGTAAACCATGGAGTCTTGAAAAATACATTTTAGACTGTATGAACTGTGTCTGATTTTTTTCAAAGACTTGTATATAAATACAACTGGTTGGTGATATCATATACCACTCTTCTTTAATGTGTACAAAAGCTTCTTACATATATTTTATGATATTTATATTTTTGTAGATTTTGCCTTGAAAAATTGAAATAACTGTTCAAATTGAGAGTGGTTTTAGTACATTAGTATTATGGAAAACAAAATCACCAAAAAATTGTACATACAATTATGGTAACCCCATGAAACTTTGCATTGCTCTGAATTAAAAACAACAATTGGACTTTTTTTTTTGTTTTGGGGCAACCTTGTTTTGCTTCTGAAATGGAGTGATCTTTTATACTTTAATTAAAACTTCCGTATGCAATAATTTTGTCAACCATGTCTGAATTAATTACCAGACATTCACCTTTATATACCTAATTAAAAGGTAAACCCAACTCTGTTTCAAAATTTTGTACATGATGAATTCTATGATAAAGCTATATTGTACATACTGTACTGTATCTTTCTGCAATTTGTTAATGATTATGTACAGAAATAAACCTATAGTACTATTCCAGTTGTATTGCCACAATAATAAAGTACAAGTCCATTTAAAAACAATGCAAGAGTAGATAATATTAGTGCTTCATGTATATGGTTTGAACAAATACATATTAGCTGGAAACTTTTCTGACTATACACAATTGACTATCTCCAGGTCAGTGAATGTTTTTTTCTGACAATACACAATTGACTATGTCCAGGTCAGTGAATGTTTTTTTCTGACAATACACAATTGACTATGTCCAGGTCAGTGAATGTTTTTTTTCTGACAATACACAATTGACTATCTCCATGTCAGTGAATGTTTTTTGTAGTAGATAGCTACTTATCAATTACAATTGATTTAAAAATAACAGGAAATCTTCCTCCCCAATGTACAATATTATTTAAAGGAAAACAAACATTGCAGGGATTATTTAAAGTGTGGTTTAAGTTTCTGAAAGGGAAGTGGGGCATTCCTGGGATTTTTAGGTTTTTGCTGTATAATGAACCAACTTTGTTATTAGAGGTGAGTGATGGAATGCCCTATGCATATTTCTTTCGCATACCTAACTAGCTCATCAATATGGTCATTAGATGAATCAGTAATGATCCCAATTCTAAATAGACATATATAGAGAATAAAGAACACAATAATAACACTGTAGGAGTATGGAGTAAAAAAAATACACCTATCCTGCTGATTTAGACATTTATTTATGGTTTGTTTATCTTTCATTTAATATTATTTTAGCTTTGCTTATGAGGAATTGAGCTACAAATATGTATGTACCGGTACCCAAAAAAAAACCAACTGTTGTGGCACAATCATGTTATTGGTGATGTATTCCGACTTTGTTGTTGATGCACAGCATGGTGTTATGGGTGATGTATACTGATGTATCTATCAAGTATAATAGATGCATGTATGCTATTTAGATTTGTCTTGATCTGTCCCTTGAACACTACTGCATAGTGATATAAGCTGGGGGCAGCACAGGTCAATGGGGGAAGCTTTGTCCAGCAGAAATTTTCTAGAACACCTGCATTGCTCCTGCATCAAAAGTTCAAACAAACATGGTCATTTCTGAATACACTTTTTACATCTTTGTGGCCTATATGTTAGCATAACCTTACTGAGAAACCAATCCTTCAATTCCCTTTGTCATCTAGATTTGAAAGACTTTGAACCCAAAGAAATTACTCTCAGTAAAAAAAGCTATAGAAAAGAATAATTGTTTGTTCATATAATGAACACTGCATTTTCAGCCAAGGAGCTGCCTAAAATAGTGTCACCTTTGTGGAACTTGCATCACATGTTCATGTAGGAAAAAATAATGATTTTACAGTTAAACAGGAACAAAACACCTTAACAAGAATCCTGAGCCAATGCCCACTACTGATACTGCTGCACCTCACCTTGAATATCAGGGAAGGATCCAGACACTTTGTAAAGGAGGAGTCCTAGGACATTATTTTTCGCTTTTTGTCAATTTTACACAAAGCGACAAATTTTCCAATGAAAATGGGGGTGTAACCCCTTGCACCCCCCCCCTCTGGATACGCTGCTGAATATATGGTCAAAATATGAACCCAGATGTTACAAGGAAAGTTATTGCTAAAGCCAGAAATCAAATCCCACTATAGCTTTATTAAGCTGCTCTAAAAATATCAAGGGACTTTGACAAGTGCATACATAACTGAAAAATAGTATACCTTTGGTGTGGGAGTAAAAATAAAAGCTATGCAATTTTATGTTCTGTTTTATTTGATAATGTGCATGATAACAAAAATTCAACAGCTACTCGTAGCAATATTACAATAGGAATATTGCAATGCATAAAAATAAAATGCCGCTTTTGTTGTAATGGGACCTATATTGTATTAAACAAAAAAAAATGTGTCATAAAACTGTCTACATGTAAAATTAAAACTCCAAATACTTTCACACTGTCATTTCTAAGATTATTTAAGTGTCTATTGGTTAAAAATTATTTGGCATTTTACACAACCATCACATACTTTTTGCAACTGTCATGTAATACATGTGTGTAAAACATCTCATCAAAATATGTTTTGATATAAAATTTTGATTTAAATAAACAAAATTTGTCAATTTACTATATATACCAGCAATTTATCAGGTTTTTCGGAAAACCACAAAATCTCAATTTTTTTCTTTTAAAAATTGAATTGTGAAACCACAGAATGAAATGATAAAATTATTGATTCATTTGAAGGATCAACATGTACTTTTAAACTGATTAACCACAGTAGGACAATAATTGCTAAAAATAGACTGCTTACATGATGCAATCATGGTTATATTATATCAAGCTGAACTGTAGCTTTATTTTAACGTGACTTAATGCATACTTTCACAAAAATAAAATACTATCAATTAAAAAATTTCTGCATTCATTGAAATAACTAACAGTAGTGTTGAAATCCTTGTAAATGTTTTACCCTCAAAAAGGTAATACTTCAAATAACCAAATGTTAACATAAATTTCCAAATTCTAATTGAACACAGTAATATTTTCTTTCCTGTTAACAAAACTTTATGTACCAACAACTGTCAGTTTAAATTTTTAGTTTTGTACAATCTCCCTAATATCTTCCTCATTAATTTCCACCAAATTTGAAGTTGCTTTAAGAAAAGGTTATGAAACTGCATTAATAATTATGAGGAATGTATTCATGGATTTTTATCATCAAGAATCTGAAATAATGGAAAAAAATAGAGAATATCATTGAATACTAGAGTATCCACACATGTACATGCATAGACATAGTGTACCACGAAATACATGTACATAAAACTGAGTGAATATCACAACTTCTGAATATCAAATCTACAGACTAATGCAAGTCACTAACATTATTACAAGCATTGCATGAAGCAACAAATAAACTGACAAATTTCAATCAACCTGTAACTAGAACTTTACTCTCTACCATGGAGTCATTTCTTTGCCTCCATTGTGTCTCCTTCAGTAAAAATCAAGATAAAATAGATTCATTTCAATATTTTTCTGTACCTAACCAAAATGCTAGTTGTATATGCATCTTTGTTAGTAATTGGAAGAATTACAAATATATGTTGAAATGGTGACTCCATTGTAATTGGTTGGAGACATCTCACCTCCACAGTGGAGAATGAAAAAAAAACATCAAGTGAAAGTAGTGTATATATATACTGAAAACCAAGTTTTTGAACAGCTTAATTATTCAGAAAACTTACATGTACATGTATGCAGACTGAATCAGTGTGTTTTAAACTTGCTTTTTAAAATACATGTACATGTAATTATTATACATTTAACATAAACACTACTCCCTACCCCCCAAAAAAAACAAATTAAGAACATTTACTAAATTAAAAAAATCGAAAACGTAAGTTGTATTACTAACTTGTATCATTACTGCTAAGTTTTCAGATATGTTCAAATGCCAACACTATATTTAGAGTAAAATTACAGTTTATGAAATTAACATCAACAATCATGACTGCATAAAGATATTGCATTTTTTCATCACAAAAACTGACTATTGTACATTGTATGTTAAAATAATATTCCGTATCAAATTTTAACGCTCTGTCAATCTTTCATACACCTTTAATCTGTGTTCTGCAGATAATACTGGAGCAAGAATTTTTTCGACTTCTGATATACGTTTCTGGAACCTCTCACGATCTAGTCCATACTGGTACCATTGACCTTTTCTGGCTTCTTGATATTCCTCCGCCCAGTCTGTTTCTATGAAGACTTCTGTAAGGTTACTTTCTTCAGCAAAATGAACCTGAAAAATAAAATTTTAAATATTTAAACATTGCACAATGTTCTTGCAGGAACTGCATGTACCCAGTACACTGTATTGTGTACATCTGATGATCATAACATGAATTTTGCAAAGCTTTTCCTACAGTTGTTAAATGGGTCTTGGTCTTTTCTGTAATAATATGATGACTGATGCTTTCCTGTTTAACATTTTTTACAAAAATGAAGTTTTTATTGTTTTCTGGATATTCTCCTTTTTTGACAGTACCATCATGACCATACATTTACATAAATGCATATAAATGTATATAAAATGTACATATAATAATCTCAAACTCTAATGCTTGCAAAGATAATAGATCTTTTGTTTTAGTTAACTTTAACAACCGAATGTTTTAAATCTTCACGCAAATATACGTAAGAATGTTAAAATCAGTAGTTTATTGCATTTTTAGTGGTACATGTACAACAAAAAATGAACATGATGATATTCAGACAATTCAGACATACCCCTATCGAACTTGTCTCATTCCTATCAAATTTTTCTCTGCCAAAACGTTTTTTTAAATTAGAAATGATAAAAAAAAAAGTTTTGATCTTCTCACAATCACCACTCATAATCTTTGGGAATTCTTTACTTCTCTCACTACCCTAAATGTCATGAAATAACCATTTTTTTTACCAAATAAAAGTTCTTCTCTATCTTTATGGTATAAAATACTAAATTTTTCGTCCCCATTATGGTATGTTTCTTACTTGGTACAATGTACATTGTACATGAACCTATCACACTGTTTGTATTTTACAAGGGAGTCTAACCTATGCAATGCCCAAGTTATGACATGTACATTGTACAGTGCATGATACAGCGAAAACCACAATAATGTAAATTCAAATTTCAAGTATGACCGACTTACCTTCTTTATAATTTGGTCTGACTTTTCTCTGTGAAGGCTACAAGTGGAAGGTTTCCGACTAATCTGGATTTGCCATCGTAGGTTGACTTCTTTCAGTTCTTTAGAGCATTCTTCATCTTGAAGTTGTTTTATAGGACAAATAACACTAAGATTTAAAGGCATGTCAAATTCATCTGCCATTTCAGAATCTGAGTAATTTCCATCATCAAAAGTTTCATCATCACCTTCAGAGAAGTCACTAAAATCAGCTGACTCGTTGAATGATATAAAAAAGGGTTTGCTGGAATGTTTGTTGTCATTCTCTGGACTTAAGCCAAGCATGAATGCAATTGCAGAATTTTGGCACTTAGGTGGTGAAGTTTCAGCCTGATGTTCTTCTGAATCTGAATTTTCTTCACATTTTTTGGGCTTAGGGCGTCGCCTTCTTTTGCTCTTCTTCTTATTGTCTTTTCTAATAAATAAAATGAATGATTTGTCTTTTTCATTTGTCTCATTATCCTGACAGTCAGTAGTTCCACTTTTGCTCTGAGGTTGAAAAGAATTTATTTTAATCTGAAAATGTGCACTGTCCACAGAATTTGCACATGATTCAGTTCTTGAATCCTCATCAGCTACCATTGTTATATCACAGTAAGCAATGTCACTTTTCTGATCTTCATCTTCCTTTTTTGGTGTGTGAATTTGAGCAACATAGGATTCACAATTCTGATTACCACTGGAAGGTTCAACAAATGAATCATTTTTCAAGTTCTGCCCTTCAACTTGTGCAATTATGGACTCACTTTTAACTTGCTTGTCATTTTGTAAATGAACAGCATGTTCATTGTTAATGTGCTTTGTAAAATTATTTTCTAGTTCATTTTCCTCTTGTTCTTCCCAGCAATCAGGCACAGCTTGTGAAAGTTTTTCATCATCTTCATTGTCAGAACACAAATCTGACCAGTGATTAACCACTGGCAGAATATCATGAGAATCAGAATTACCCTCTGAACTTTCTGCATACAAATTAAATCCATCCAGCACCTTTTCTTCCCCTGCCATACTTTCTTTTGGAAGTTCAGTCTGGATTATGGTGTTTTTAGGACTAGAAGCACAACTTTTGTCTGTAGAGGTATTTTCTTTCATTGTTTTATCACAGGTATTCTTCAGATAGTTATGGCTGACCATTCTTTTATTAGATCCACACTGACTATTGCTAGAAATTCCTTTAAAGAACTTTTGTCTGAATTTATTTTGATAGCACCTATTTAAGTTACAATATGTCATTTTTGGAATGTACGAATGATGCGACATATTTACAGAATTACTTGATGCTTTTGGTACACCTGGCACGAATGTTGAAGCCATGACAGCTGGATGGAATGTCGTGGGCATTACTGGATTCCAACTTATGGGTGCTTGTTTGAATTTATTGTCTTTCACTGAAAAATTGCTTCTTTTCTGGCTATCAACCATTGAGTTTGAGGTTTCAACTGGTTTCATGTTCATTAAGTCTTTAATAAGAGTATATGAACAAGAACTGTCATTAGCAGACATATTATTTTGAAGTGAGTTCAAAGATTTTTTGCCCAGCATCGTTTTCAAATTTACTCCACTCCAGTTCAACGTTGAATCAGTGTTGAGTCTTGATCCAACTTCAAGCATACTAGGACTATCTGACGAAATTTCACCCGTACTATCAAGTCTTTGAATTGGTACCCGTGTTACGTGCGAAACGTCATGGCGCTTCCCATATGGCATAACGTTAAAAAGTTATTTGACAGATTCAACCGTATAGCTTTTCGAACAATGATACCGGCCTTTAAAAGCTGGAGGAGTGTTGGCGAAGTAGTATTTTTCCAATGAAAAGTCAACTTCTCTTCTGTCAACTGAATTATCAAGTCCGTGTTCACAATCCAACCAATATCCGCCAAAATGAAAGTCCGTTGTGTTTGAAATAATTGTCTCCTTTCCACTATTATTATTTAATATACCGACACTGAATGTTAGTTTGCTTAGTCCATACATTTTGAATAATTCTAAAACTTTACCTTTCTGCTTTCTCGGTTTAAAATGATTGAGTTAGTGGTAAACATGTTGCTATTTTATGTCCACATTGGATAATTCCCGGAAGTTCTCGAACGCCTAGAAACATCTTCTATCGCCAAAATAGTTCTGTGTTGAGTTCATGTTCATTGAGAATGGAATAAATGCATTATAAAAGAGTTAATATAAACGAATAAGACGTTTTGATCTATGTAATCTCATTATATTGTCGACAAAATAAAAACTTCACAACTAATTCTGAAAGTAGAATCAGCGCAGTAACTTTATATATCTATTTTTAGTAAAATATTTCCAATGTCATGGACAATTTATATTGCATCAGCTTCTATCATTTGATGAAAAACAGCATATAGTACATAAAATAGCATTGGTGTCTTTTTCTTTTTGAATAAAATAAAAGATTTACTCATTTCAAACCAATGTAAGGGTTTTTAAACACCACGTTTTACAGGGTTTCCCAATGGTATTTTTTGCTAAAAATAGATTTGTTTCGATGACGTCATAGTCAAATGATACAATTGTACAACGAATCATAATTCACTTGAATATTGTGAATCATTTGAATATAAAATTGGAACTCCTTCAAATATATATTAAAATATTTTGAACTAACTTGGGGTCTTACTTAAGAGAAACAAAAATTAAACCATCACCTTCTCTATTTACAGATCAGGCGCGTAGCTGCCGTTAGGCAAAAAAGCCTTTGCCTGCACTTAATTTTGCCTTTTTTTTTTTTAGATAAAATACATCCAGGAGAGGCATATATGATGCTCTAAAACGCTATATCCGCGGAGCTTCGAGGGGGGCTTCGCCCCTGGACCCCCTACCAGGGCTCCGCCCCAGACCCCCTGCCGTAATTTTGCCTACACTTCAATTTGGCCTCAGCTACGCGCCTGCAGATTCATGGATAATGACGCATAACCCACACAAGTCGAAGTCAAGTAAACTTTATTTAAAGTCGATATGTATATCAAACAATAACCATAAGCTCTGTAGAGCTTTTAAAATCGGTATAAATAAAACACATGACATACATATTAACTGAAATCAACATGACATACAAATTATAAATGACATGCAAGTAATCAAGCACATAAAAAGCACTATAACAAAAGCAATGCAGACTAAATTTGAAAGTAGATGTTACTAAGCAGCTAAAAGCATAAAAATTAACATGCCAGCAAGATTAAAATAATAAATTGAAAATTTTAAGGAGATGATGTTGCATCTGTCAGTTGGGTAAGCCAAACTATTAACAGAAGGAACAAGAACACCCCTTCCCCTCCCACTTATTTATCAAACTTTTAAATTGATCAAGGCTCATGTCCCCTCTTAATTCATTTGGAAGTTCAGTTTAGCTGCCCCATAGCTGACAGAGTGCAGGCAATACCTGGTTGTGTTTACTCTTGGTATGTTCACCAAGTTTGTATACCTAAAAGAGTAAGAACTTTCTTTACAGTTATCATATCGTGTAAGTATACAGGAGTAAGTTTGTTTATTATTTTATATACATGTATAGCTAAACATCTCAATCGTCTAATTCTTAAGGATGGCATCTTAGACTTCATTAACAACTCTTCATATGTACTTTTTTCATCATTATAAATAAAGCGTAAAGCCCTTTCTCGAATCTTTTCTAACTTTTTGTACAGCTTTAATTACAAAAATGCCATACTAATGGACAACAGTTGAAATTTGCCAGTATAAAAGAATAATATATTGTAAGTTTACAAAATTTACTTAAATGATTTCCAATTCTTTTTAATACATTTAATTGTTGTGATGCCTTTTTACATATATTAGAGATATGGCTAGTAAAGTTCAATTTAAAATCAAATGTTATACCAAGTAGATACCAAGTACCACACATAATCAGACTACTGTTCTTATAATAGCGACAGATAGGACAACAAGTTTAGATGTACGTGCCTATGTTTTCCCTCTCAAACAATTTTCAATCGTAGACATGTAGTATAGACAAACAGCTTTGAAACTTATGATTGATTGATTGATTGGTTGATTGTTGGGGTTTAACGCCCGAGCAGCAATATTTCAGCTATATTCAGCCGATGAACATGAAATGATTAATAAAATGAACATTAAATGATGATAAAATGAAAAAAAGGGTCGACAATTTTTTATTGCCACAAGAAAAAGGGAGGGATTAGTAGGATCGGGCAATTAGCCTCCAGTGGCGGAGCGCGAAGGTTCCCACTCCTTTCGAATACCACAGCAGGGTTCTTTAACGGGCAAGGAACGCCGCATCTTTCCCAACACGGTGCACCACTATGGCTTGCGGTCAGGTTTTTCGTATTATATCCAGACGACCCCAGCATGTAACACGCGAGGGGTACCCCATTCCACCACCTAGGACACACAACCCAGTTGCTTTGTAGGCAGGGCGCACTAGCCCCCGGCTAGGGTTCTGAGCACTCTTTACTCGCCTTTTACAACAAGCTTAACACTGTTGCAGGCCTATTCCTTTAACACCCGAACCTGCAGGGGCTCCTTTGAAACTTATGAATTCTATATTTATTTCTCAGATGACACGTTCAAATTGCATGTCTGCGAGCATGTCTAGTATTTACAGAATACACAAATATGCGATTTCATAGGGAAAAGGTAGCCGATCGGAACCTTATCTAAAATTGAATCTACAAAAAGTTATCCAAAATATGTAAAACGAGAAAGGAAATTCCATGCTGAAAATTATATGTTCACCGCTAGCACTTTTTCACAAAATTAACGAAATTTTTCAACAAAAGACGGGGGAACCACACCTCAGAATCCGCTGGGTCCGCTGCTGTATAATTGGCAAGATGTTTTTTTTTTTTCAAACCGTTCACCCACCCCATTCTGAAGCATACGTATATATCCCATTATGACTTTCTGTATATATATATAAATCAATTGAAAGAGTAATCAATGGAACCAAAGTTATAGCGGTAATCAAAAGAATGTAATCCAGGGACAAAGACCAGACAATTGAAGCGCGAGTTATCCTTCGTTTGTCATATGATAGTCCATCTATAAAGCCGAACGAGTGCACCTTCTGTTTTTGCGCATGTACTCGATTGTACCTTTGGTTTTGGTAATCGAGAACACACTATTAATCTTTGAAAGGTTACTGTACAAAGCTCCTGAATTCAAAATGACTACGCATAACAGGAGGGTAAAGTAATTACTGTAAATAAATTGAAACGTGTTCACTTCCAATTACCACAATTCTTTAACAGGCTTTAAAAATAAAAAAAATGTCATCACCAAATTCAAAATAGTGGAAAATGGGTAACATTAACGTATTTGTTTTTGTTTTATCACATGTGCTGTTATATTTATAATGGAATTAATGTCCATTCAGTTATTAAAAACAGCAAATATATATAAGGGTTCGAAATGTTGTCATAACATTTAGATTCAATTTTTTCATTTTTTTTTTCAGACTGTTTATCCTTGGTTTCAGATTTTAATCGGTTTCTACTTATACACACAGGTAAGCGATGGGTAGATTGAGCACGAGGAATGATGTAGCGAACAATTTATTTCAAAGGGTATAGGGTCAAACTTGAATCATTGAATATTATAAATATACTTTTATTAGACAGATTCAGAAAATACATATATATAGCAACCATGGCTTTTCACGGTCAATATTGGTCGATTAGATATAAATAGGTTGGAGACGAGTCCCACCATTTGGGGCACTACTTTGCCTTTGTTGAGATTGTTATCCATTATAAAAGTAGATAGTTATGGAGTTTACTATATTTTGAAGACCTGTTCCCAACCTGTTTATTTACTTGATGTTTCAGGGTTGATACGGTATACTAGATTAATGTTTCAGGGTTGATACGGTAGTACATTAATTAGCTACACGTCTTTATTTACCACTTTGTTAAATACAAAATGTACGTGAATACACTTAATTGTGCGTGAATACTTTTTCAAACATGTAGACGTCAATTGGTTGTCAATCCACTTATAAAAAATAATGATAATCATTAGTTCTTTTCACTCTTCACGTAGACGTACTCCCAAACAGTGGGGAAACGCTCTCGGACCCACGTGGGGTCTTGGAGTAGGCCAGAGTGTCAACATAGCAGCCCAGCCGCTAGTAGGACATACTCTGACTGAGTTCTTCGGTCGGGTATCCCGAAGGCTGGGCTCCGCAACCAACAGACATTTACTAACAGAATCACTGTAAGGGGCGGTCGTGCGAGATCCGTGAGGATAGTCAAGACCGTAATAACCCCAAATCATCATTAGTTCTTTATTTAACGATGGTAACTCATTTAACATACAAAAATATACTTCCATCGAGATCTAAATCAGTGCGTTTGTGGACATAACTTCATAGGCGGACAAAAAAAGGGCGCGCATACCGCAGCGCTTCCATTCGGTATTTCTGGATCCGCCGCTTCACTATCATAGCCCCTCCTCTAGCAATGATCATGGTAATGTACCTCTGTCACTATATTGATCGTGTTGAGAACATGCATACGACCTTGTTGTTTGTTTTCAAACATGTTTACAATTTCCCTTCCAGATTGGCTGCTTAATAAATGATGGGGTAACCTTACACTGTGAGTACCGTCTAATTTTTGCCATATAGCACAGTGTTATAGGCCAATAATTTCCATTATAATATATAGCTTTGATTTAGGCAATTGGAACTACGTTATTCCTAGACAATATATTCTCTCTTTAAATATATCAATTAAAAGAGTGTATTTGCATTGCATTTGTGCCTACTTTTGAAAAATTGTAATCTTTAATTTTGGACTTTTGTCTCCACCAGAAGGTGGGTACCGGTATGTCTAAACATAGACCTGCAATTAAAATAATTATAAGTCTCTGGTCTAACATAGTACAAAATAAACTCCTCCGCTGTCAGAACTTCTCAAACTTTTTCATGACACTAATGGTTATTAAGCGTAAAAGCTTCAATGGCCGAGTAGTTCCGATTGTCTCCTCCGTAGACCAGCATTACACCGCTTTATAACTTGATTTTTATAACACCTGTACAAGATATTGCATACGGAATATCGAATTAAAGAAATACAAATAGGGAAGACGCATAGTAAAATAGAACAAACAAATAAAAACATAACTCCTTCTCATACCCACCGAGCATCGTGGAACACAAATTCCGCTGTTGTTTCTGGGGATATTCATAAGTCGTCGTTGACTGCTCTATCCTGCAAGCTTCAAACTGGACTTGTGTTCTTACACGATTCATAAGAAACTCTTTAAATTGCAGTGGACATAGTCTGTGGGGAAAATACATCAGAAATAGCCAATGTGACGTTCCTCACTGATGTAGATTATGTGCAAGCCGTCGCTTTCTGTAGTAACCGTACCGAGAAGGAGTTGATAAAGATAGATGAATTCCGAAGTTACATCGAAGTTAGCTATCCTGGGGGCCCCGAAGATGTTGGATGTCAATTCATGGTAATTAAATGTTAGAAAATGTATGTGCATTTTTTTGTAACATCGCTGTACTAGGCGCTACGCTCTCGTGCAGTAAGTGCCAATCTTACTGAATTTACGGGACTTTTAAACTTAAAAATGGTGTATCATGTCGTTTATTGAAATATAATCACGCGAGCAGTGAAATATTTTCGTAATGAATTGTTTACAGATGTGTTTTTGAACCTTATATTTTACACCCACAGCATTGCTCAAAGTGATTCTTTAAAATACTAGTGATCTAGCTCTTGTACTGTCCATAATATCCGTGCATTGTAAGGTTCCTTTGATATCAAATAATCTAAGCGACGTAAGGCAAATTCACCAGTCTTTGACAATACTGCTGTTTGATGACACCCCTCTTTACGTTTATTAGAAAACGCATGGATTTGTTATTGAAGTATTCAACATAGAAATTAAAGTTACCCCTGTTTTAAGATTTTACAGAACGCACATATTTGGTATTGAAGTATTCAACATAGAAATTAAAGTTGCCTGTGTTTAACCTTTTTAGAGAACGCACGGGCTCGGTGTCGAAGTATTCAACATAAACATTGAAGTTGCGTCGTTGGTAAATGGCACGCTAATTTTAAACTATGAAGATGTTTTCTCAATGACTTGTTCATTTGGCGACGAAATGGATGAAGTTACCGAAAAGACTATTGATGACAGGTATTTCAGTTTGGATTGTTAGTCTCGTCCTTGAATTAATGTTGATCCGTTGAAAACATTCAAGTCAAAAACTGATTTGTTCTTTGTTTGCTACTTTCAGGTACATCAGTGTGATGCTAAGTAATCAGAATATAGGTTTGATTTTGGTCGCTACTTAAGAAATAGTTAGCATCAATTTGTATCTACGTGGTTATAGTCGATAAGATGTTACAGTCTTTACTCTAACCACTTTCTATGCTTATTGAATGGGAGTAAGAGTTCCCATTCTTTTGAATTCATACAGTCATGAGACGAGATAGAAAGCAATAAAAATTTTAAAATAAAGAGAAAAGAATGTTGATTTGTTTTTAATATAGTATTTTGAACATATATTCATATTCATCGACTTTGAACAGAAAAATCCTTGTTCTCTCTGACATCATCAACAGTTTAACATTACATTGGATCAAATTCAAAATGGGGATATTTTTACTCGTAGTCGTCCATATCATAGGGTCTGTCGAGTTCTACATGGGCAATCTTTAAAAACAAGTTGAGTTACCGGTTGGTTATGTACTTGCACAATGATATGGCTTTCAGAGTGGTTTTCTTTTGCCTAAAATATAATATGTCTGTTTCCTGCTGTCCCACCAACCCTATATTTTGTGCTACCCCCCAAAAAAAATTACAGCTTTTTTTACTGAAGCTCCGCTCAAGACCATTAATTCAATGTAAAATGCTGTTGAAAAATAAAAGAATTTTCCTATTTACCGATCCTTTTTTGTTAGGAGCAGGAAACAAGACAAATATGTTTTTGGCCCCATGAACTCATCTCCACGCATTTCTCTGTACTAAGTTTATTCAGCTATATACATGGAGGCTGAATAGTGGATCTCTGCTTTGATAATTTCAGATAATATTTGTAAACTTGAATAAAAGTAATACCATATTAAACAAATCTGATATACAACGTGCAGGGTTTTCCATTTCCTATTTGCAGAGTGTACATGTCCCATTAGATGCCATATTTTTGTTGTTTTAATTGTATGCAATAAAACGTAAACTATTAAATATGATTCATAGTATTTATCTAATTATCGTAACGGACCTGTATTGTACATATTTCAGTGGTTTCCCAGCACTCAGTCTTCCACAGATTATGGGCGATAACATGACTACTACATTGTTTCTGGATGTCATCGATTACCATAAGAAAAGTTTAACTGGGCAACGTATCCCAATCGGTAAACCTGTGCGTTTGAAGGGTGTATTAGATGGTATGTTTGGTGATCGATTATTGTTTAAGTCAGTCAGATAGACAGACCATACATCTAGAAACACGAATGTCCAGTGCTTGTGTTGCTGTAAATAAGAAATCAAATTGGTGAAAAGTGTCATTAATTCAAAAATCATAGAATGCAGAGTTCACTCTGCAGATGCAAATACTAATAAAGAAGTAAGAAACTTAAACAAAATAAAAAAAAATATCAATTGAAGAATGACAGCTTAGCTAAGTCTGCTCTTACAGATGAATAAGCACAGTCTTCGAGGTTTAGAACAACCTTTTGTTATAATCGGTGCACGTTTTCAAAGTGTGGTTCATTTCATGGCTATTAGCAGTCACATATCAAATATTTATGACATATTTAGCATTTCGAAGTACTTGTGCTAAATTGCTTATACCTTTTTTCAGTTACCGTTAATGAAACTGCGCCGAGGGCATTCAGCTGTAAGGCACTGAGTTACGATGAAAAATCGTCTTATGATTTACTCATCGGAGGGTGAGTCCATTTAACTGTAGTGTTCGAAAGGGTGCTTGACGTATTTTTACCCATCGAAGCGCGAGTGTATAGCTGTAGTGTAGTACGAACGGTGTGTTTGATTTTTTTATACATCCCGGCGTGAGTAAATAAGGGCAATCGAGTACAAACGATGTGTTGCTTTTTTTCACATCGGGGGCATGAGTATATAACTAGCGTTTTACGCCGGAAGTAGTGTTGGATGTACTTTTTACGCAAATTGGAGCGTGAGCGTATCAGAGGTGTTCGATGTTTTTTTTTTTCACATCGGGCGCTAGTTTTTAACTGCACTGCAATACGAAATATTTTTAAGCAGATATCAATCAAAGCTTTTACAGAACATTCTCTTGAAAGTCGCAAACCATTACTTCATAATTCTTTGCTTGTTTTTTTTCTTATTGCTCATTTTAAAGAAAAACATTCCTGTCCAATGCCTGTTGGTGCGACTCGATATCTCTATAGAAAACAGAGCACTTCATAGATTTTGAAACGGAAACTATAAATTTATTTGTAATGAATTTTAGATGCGGTGATGGAAGGATATTTCCGAAAGATTATGGATTTGTGACAGACGGCAATATTGCCTACAGTCCATTCTTTAAAGCCTTCCGAATGGAGGGGGACGTGTTTATTAAATTCCAGTGTCAGTTTACCGTCTGCACAAAACCTGGAGGATGTGATGGGGTATATACAATCATACATTTACTATAATGCCTGCATTGTATACATGTATCTTTATACCGGCTACAAAGACGGGTTGTATATTGATAAGAATTTTCATCATTCTGTCTGTCCGTCTGCCACGATTTTGTTAATCTTGTCTATTTCAAAACCTGTTCTCATAAAACTTAGTTAAGTTATGATGTTCTGCACGAATTCCATGTATTTTGATTTTTGTTGGGTAATTATTTGAGCTTTTTTAAAAGTACATCAGTAAATTCAAATATTTATTTTTTTCTATTTTTTAATGTCAAGGCTAATTGGTTTCCATTACCAAACATTTGGCTTGCATTTAAATAGTACATTTTAGGCTATACATCTTTTGTAGCCGCAGCTCCCTCGAAACCATTTAATGAGTCTTTATAACGAACAACTATATAACTATGCATGTTTATGTCGTCATTTTATTATTTTTTTCAGAATTCCTGTTTCAAGTCGACGAAAAAGATGATAATTTAAAGGAACTATATTCCTAATTGTGATTGTGAATTTATCAAATGTCAGAGAATTACATATATGGTTGTCGATTTAGCGTAGTTAATTCCCCCCCCCCCCAACTGCCTCGGTAGTTTCATGATAGGGTGCTCGCCTTGAGTACGGGAGACCTCGGCCGGGTCACACCAAAGACTTTAAACTAGAGTGACAACAGGTTGACTCAGAGTCAGAATAACATGTCTGACTGGGAAGGCATGCCTTCCTACGTGTTGTTGCTTCTGTCAACTAGCACAGTCATGAAAGTTCCGGCTTAACGTGTAGTATATAGCAAGGTCTGTTCGATTGGTCATTCGTTCTGGTCCTCTAACATAAGACTTTTAAATCATAATCATTTTTATTTATTTCCTTACACACACTCAATAAATTTAAAATTCAAAAATGAGGTAAGAGTAACATGACCATAACGTATTATTTTACTTGTCTACTATTTTTATCAGTCTGGTACAGATATCTAAGTTCACTTCACCTACAGGGTGGACTAGTGGTTTTTGAATGCATATAGTCACTATTGTGAAAACGGGCTGTTTAGTGAAGTTATAACACAAAAGTCATGCTTATGTTTCGTATGTGTTCTTTGTGGGAATACTACAAAAATTGAGCACACTGAATGATTTTGAAACTTGCTTGTCGAGATCATTTTATCAGTAAAGATGTTTACTTCTAGAAGCTGGCAATTGATGAAAACGTTTGATCAAAATGGCATAACACACAGGCGTTTTTTGAAAAGGATTAAGCTAGTTTAAGAATATAGTCATCACAATTTTGACATTATATGGACTTGTTATGATGTTGTCATTTTACCATGAGAACATATTTGATCACACTGTCGTACATACATTTCCTTTTAACTTGGATTTGACATCATATCAAAACGACTAGGTAGTTCTTACCCTACCGATGCACCTGATCAATATTTAAGTGACGTCCGTGTATCGTTTATTCATCAGATTTTGTGCGTATTCTTTCAGTTAATTTGTTATTCATGGTCTTTCGTGTGTTTCACATATGAATAGCAGTGATTTATCGGGTGTTCTCTGTGTAATTAAATTCAATATTTATATGAGAAATAAATTAGGTAATTTCATGCACTTTCAGACTTTCCTCCGTCAAAGATTCACATCACGAATTTCATTCCACTGATAATAAAACTTTAAATTTTATTTTGAAAATAGAAGTCAATTATGCGGAAAATCTATGTGATAAATAACATAATCAATTAATGATCGTGAAAAACCCAATTATTCTCGTGTCAAGACCCGTGCGCAAAACGAGTTCTCGTTTGGCGCACTTGTTAAATCTAAGTGTTTTTCGATCTTCGTGACTCATGGTCTTATTTTGGTTATTCAATATTTCCAATTACTTATTCTTGGTCTAGTGTGTGTTTTCGTATTATGTTTTTATCATGGTCTCCTTGCTTATCTTTTCAAAAGAAGAAAAGTTTAGATTTTCGAGTTTTGTCAGCAGCTGTTTATAATTGTAGAATGTTTGATAATTTTACAGAGACTGTGATAGGACTTGTAGACTTATGAGCTTTATTTAGATCACACGTTCTTAAAATAGGAAAATACGGTCAACCTAATCTAGCACAACATTTTGTAAGGAAATGTATAATGCAGATTATGCTGAAGACAAAATACTTATTGCAGCAAAAATAACTTCTGTTAAAGTACTCATATCAAACAAATAGTCATCTGATACGGGAAAACTTCTTCAAGGCAAAATCTAAGACCCTGCCAAGTTTTCATCCCCTTATTGCCAGTGGTGTAATGAAAATGACAACAGCAGAGAACATTGCTCGGTCAGGTTTAAGCTATATGGTCGTGCCCCGTGCAGGTCCGGGTGTCAAAAGAATAGGCCTGCAGCAGCGCTAAGCTTGTCGTAAAAAGCGACTAAATAGTGCTCAGAAACCTAGCCAGGGGCTAGGCGCTCTGCCCACAGAGCAACTGGGATGTGTGCCCCAGATGGTGGAATGGGGTACCCCTGGCGTGTTACATGCTGGGGTTGTCAAGCTATAATACGGAAAACCTGACCGCAAACCATAGTGGTGCACCGTGTTGGGAAAGATGCCACGTTCCTCGCACGTTAAAGAACCCTGCTGGGGTATTCGATACGAGTAGGAACCTTTGCGCTCCGCCACAGGAGGCTAAATTGCCCGACCCTACCCATCCCTCCCTTTTTCTGGTGGTAATCTAAATTTGTCGACCCTGTTGCCCTTGTGTCCCATCCCTTTTTTGTTTCATCATTTCATGTTCATTTTATCATCCACTTCATGTTCATCGTCTGAATATAGCTGAAATATTGCTGCTCGGACGTTAAACCCCAACAAACAAACAAACAAACATATATATGGTCGTAAAGAAAAGATGGTCTTCTTGATGTACTTACGTCAAAAGACATTTTTGGAAAAACCAATGGTTTCAAATGAAAAAAAAATAAGTACATGTATCATCTGTGGTACAAAAACTACGCAGAATTATTCCTATTTTTGCAGAATTATGTTAATGTGTTTATTAGTTCATTTGAACCAAAGTTTTGTATGTGTCGTTTAGGACTTATGTATCCCATGCTTTGAGGGCAGTGTGTATATAGTGAACATGGTGTCCGTTCTTCTGTACAACTTTTCTGTTCGATTTTGACGGAAGTTCTATATACTGTGTAAATACATGTATGCCTATTGCGGGATTGGATTGCAGACTCAAGTCTGTGCAACTTTTTTTGTAATATGACCACATATTAAGATCATAAACTTTCTGGGTTTGGGATCGGTTGTTCTTAGTGAGCTTTACTACCAATTATTGTAAGGCCGCAAAAAATATGCGGTCGTATAATGTTTTGGTGCACTTTAAGTCCTCGTCTGGGGACACTTTGTTTCCATGCGATAACTTTGCTTGTGGTAGACTGATTGTTCTGAAGTTTGGATGTGATTTTATTAACCACTGAAGGAAAAATCCTTTTACTTTGTTTAATATTTGGCCTAATTTCGAAATGTTTTTATCGGATTCCTCATAAAAACCCCTGCTTGCGTTTTTCAATCAGATCTGAGATAGACCAAAAATGAAAGAGTCAATTTTTTGGGGGTTAGGCCCCTTTGACCCTTTATAACTCAAAAACTGTATGGGATATTTTTGAAATGTTTTGATTGAATTAAACATTTTGTGCAATATACTGTCCAAAACAGTTTTGTCCATAATGAATTGCAAGTCCCTATGCTTAAGTGTTCCAAAAACTAATACTGTGTCTAAACTTGCCCCAACTGTTGAGGATTTGAGCACTGCGGTTGTATCATGCTGCGCTCGACGAAGCTTTTTATTCTACCTTGGTAACAAGTGATAACCTATACCTATATAAGAAGGATTGGATTATTTAAGTATGTTTTCATTACAACAAATGTACTGCATGAAATCTTTTTTTTTTTTGGAGGGGGTGGGTTAAAGAAAAACAAACACATAAATAACTTCGTGAATGCCCTAGATTACAGCATTAATTGTATAGAGAAAGCAACATTTTGAAAAATTTGGTTTACCCCAGAAAACGAGGTATATAAAAGTCAACTTATGAATATATCTAATTTTGATTATTCATACTTAAATGTCAGCCTTATTATTTATTAAAAATATTCCACTGGTTACCAAATTAAGCAGGCAAATTTCTCATGGATAGAAGTAAAACAATCCGGAAGGTTAAGGACAACAATCAACCTTGATTTAGTGATAAATATAAAGAGAATAAAGGAAGAAATTCCACAAAGTCAGAGAGCGATGTAGTTTAAAAAAAATGAAAAACAGAAAAATAATGAAAAAGACAAAAACGATATTTCTGTAGATACATTGTACGATTTTTCCTAGAACTAAACGAGAAAGAAGACATGGATGAAAATGAAACTTTTGATTTTTAAAGTTTTGTTAACAACTTACTACGTGAATTGAATGAATTCCTTAATGGTCCAATCACTGAGGACGAGATAGTTAAAACTATTAGAAATCTAAAATATGGCAAAGCCCGTGGAGTTGATGACTTTCTTAAAGTATCTTAAAAACACCGTTTTGGAGCTAACCCCTGTATACTTAACAAATAATTTAGTACTCGATACAGGTATTGTACTATAGCTTTGATCACAAGGTATTATTGTACCTATTTATAAGAACAAAGATTGGTATCGGACCTGAATATTTATAGAGGAATGACACTAAAGTCAAGCTTAAAGAAAACCTTCTCAGCCAGTTTGAAAGACTTGCAGTTTTTTTAATGAGATTGAGCTCTTATCAGATTGGATTTCTAAAGGGTTATTCTACTTTTGACAACATTTTTGTGTTACACTCTCTTTAAGCTTTATATTTTTCAAAAGGTAAAAAACTATGTCGTACAGTTGTTGACTTTCAAAAAGCATTTGACACAATTTGGTAAACTTACAATATCAGAAATAAAGGAAGATATGCAAAAAGCATTGAATGTGTTTGCTAATAACTGTAACGAATGGAAGTGAAAAGACAAAAGTTGTTGTCCTCAGTTAAAGTAAGTGTAAACAACATTTTCAAATTCAAATATATTACAAAAATATGGAAATAGTAGTGTCGTATACATATCTAGGCACGGTTTTCAATTAAAATGGCACTATTGCAAGAAACCTAATAGATCAAGCCCAAAATATGCTAAATTATACAAAAGGGTATGTGCTTTTTTAAATGCCAATATCATATGTAAGTGAATGTGTTAAGATATAAATTTGAATTTGTTTGTATTCATATATTTTATGATATTGACTGTTATGTGTATTGCTTGTTGCATTTGTCTTATTTATTTTGTCCTCTTATACACCTACTATGTCTGAAGCTATCAATAAATCTTGTATTGACTTGCATTTACTGTTAGCTGAAATGAAGGAAAGTTTGAAAGAATGTTTTCATATCTTTCTTGATTACAAAAAAAAAAAAAAAAAAAAAAAAAAAAAAAAAAAAAAAAAAAAAAAAAAGAAAAAAGCCGTAGCAAACTCCATTATGTTACTAGGTAAGACTGTTAAGTTGGACGGTCTTCCTCTGTATATAGATACTTCTACCTTTATTAAAAAAATCTTTTACATTTTAACTTCAATCTACATGTGTACTGTGCAGTATGGGAGTCATTGCACATTAAAGCCATAAATGTATACAATTTATCTCTCTTTAGAGACACAAAACCATAACATTCTTTTAGTCCGCTTTGAGTAAATAAATATGTTCAGTTTTGTCATCTGATCTGTACTGTAAACTCTTTGTATATGATAATGAAACCTTTTCCAGTTTGTTCTGGGCCAATTATGAACATAACTCTTGTTTAAATAAAACTACAAGGCCATATACAATGAAGTCATTATGATTATAGAATTAGAAACATCCATGGAATTTTGGACGTTGCTATACATTCAGTAGTTAAAAATACCATTTCGGTCAATAAATTTACTAAATTTAACAATCTATTCCTTTACTATTAGGGCTGAAGGGCCAGAGCAGGTTGTTATCTATAAATTTACGCAAATGTTGCTTTTGGCGTAAGAATACAAGCGTGCACAATAAAATATATTAGTCATTAAGATTGCATGTATGTTTAATTTTGTCTAACAACATTCACATTCATAAAACAAAACTGATATTGATAAATTAAAAAATTCTAATTATATTATTTGTTATATTCGCATTACACAAAGTCTCTATAAAAGAAAATGATTTTGTTGTGTAGTCATTTATATACGACAGTTGCTTACTAGTACGTTCAAACATCAGGTAAAATAACACTTTGATATCGGAATGTTTCTGAACAACTTGAAAGAACTCAGTGTAGTTACATTACATATTACTTATACCAGTGAGTTATTGTTAATGTGTGCCGTTGAAGTACTGACGTTATTCATATTAATATCGGTTCCTATTTTTGCAATTGATGATTAGTTGTCATACATCTATGATTGGACCAATAGCAAAATGGAACGAACTTTGATAAGGATTGTACTGGCACAATAATGATTTCATATTTAAAAAAATTAATATCAATTAACGATTTTTATAATACATATATTTAAGGCTTGTTTGATTATGTAGATAGTTAAACATAGTGTGCTATTTATGAGTAGGTATTCTTTCACCTTGCAATATGAAAATCTGTATTGAAACTGTATAAATGGGTAGAGTTAACAAAACAGTTTAAAAGGGAGCTCAAGTTATTCATGTCACTCCATATATATTACAGTAATCAAATTAAAAAGTATAACAAATTAAAGAAGAACTTAGGGTATATTTTTTTCAGTTTATAATGCACAAGATTGATAACGGTCACAACAAAATTACTGAACACTAGTCCGATCCATTATCGAGCCAAGTCCAAGATAAAACTGAATATATATATATCTTTCATCGCCGGAGTAGCTAATACCGCAGTGAAAATAATTTTTGATGTGAATGACAATGCATATTAATCGTGATATAGAGCTGATGGTTGCTTGCATTCAGTACACAGGAATATCATAGCTTATATGGAATTATTATTCTTTTTGGTGAGTGTTTAAAAATTAATGTCAAAAGTAGAAAGAAAATACATGTATTTATATTACACATTTACACAGTCAAGGTCCAGCAGCTTGTTTATTAATTCAGACCAAATGATTTTATATCAACTTAGTTACAAGACTTAAGTGTGAATTCCATCTTGCAATAATAGTATTTATTCCTTTTCAGCAATATATTCAATATTCATAAATTAAAACCCGAAAAGTAGAAAATACGGAATGTTTAGGACCGACCATGACATTCATAAACGGTATCAACTTATTATTAAGATTTAGGTCATGCATTTAATTGTGTCTCCCATTAAGACTTTGGAATAACATGTGATTAACTCTCGAATTTCAAGATTGAAGTAAGTTTTACTAATTTTTTGTTTATTTTTTACACTCGGCAAGAAAACATTGAATAAATATTCATTGTAGAAATGCGCGTGTTTAAGTCATCTTACGTAGTTGGATAATATATCTTATTATAATAAGGCATACAAATTGTTCTATTCAGACACAGCATGAAGCATTTCAGAACAATCTAATGTTCATTCATATTACCTTTTTAACTTGCAAGATTTTTCCCGTTACAAATTCTTTCGTGATCATGAATGCTAAAATCCGATTGGCTAATATGATAGATCAATATGGTAAATGGAATTTTGGATGTCCTACGTGCATTGATCGAAGTGAAAAAAGGTCTTACCTTGATTGGAAAATGATAAAACCGAATGTCTAAATGTTTTTGGAAATATCATTTTTGTTGTGATCTTGGATTATCTCATTTTTACAATTGTCATTTGAATTTAAAAAATAATAATAAAAGTGAGCCAAAGATAGTCTGGACCCTCCTTGTAAAACAACTGGGTCTCCTTTTGATTTTCGCTGTTATAAATGTTACATATTTTGCAGCGCTGCAAAATCAGACTATGCCATACTAGCTACCTTCTAGCTGCCCAAGTTTCCTCATTAAAAACTATGAAGAAGAAGTGTCTTAAAACAAAATCTGTATCCGCCCGGGAATACGCTACCAAAATAATGTCAGCGAATTTTGTGTCAAATAAAAATTATAAAATCATCATATTCTTACAAGCAGAAAGTTTAATTTTTCTCAATCAAACCATCATATTCACTACATATGCTAAATTCAAGAAATATTCCCCTTGCAGATGAATGTCTTCAAAAGTGAACATTTTAATATGTCACTAATAATTAATTTTTAATCGCAAATCAGTAAATCATCAGATGCCACTCGAAACATAAGTGTAAACTAAATTATCGAATTATACTATGGCTAATCATGTATATAATTGGCATACCATCTGCAGTTCTTCATAAGAGCCATAATTGGAATGAATTTTATGATACACAATTTAATTATATAAAATAGCCACAAATTCAGCTCTAGTCTACCCGATTAGTGTCAGTTAGGTTGTGCGAAGAAAATTAAACAAGTTGTATATGTGGTTAGAAGAACAAAGGTTAAAAAAAGATTAAAAGTAGCAAAATAGAGTAAAAGTTATCTCCCAATCCCTGTCAATTTTTTGCCGTTCTAAATACTATCGAAATATCATTCAAATTCACGTAAAAATCAGATCTTGTTAATTCTTTCTCCACATCCCTTCAGCACCAGCGTATGGCGTGTTCATATCACAACTGATACATTATGCCAGAGCTTGCCGAAACTAAGCAGACTTTTTTTGTATCGCGCTAGAACTCTAACAAATAGGCTTCTGGAACAGGGTTATGTTGCTACAAGATTGAAGTCATCCCCAAAGACGTTTTATGGTCGTCACCATGAACTCGTGGATCGTTGCGGTGTATCCATCTGCACAATGAAAACGGATTTATTCAACGGGTCATAGTTTTCCTTTCCTTGTTTGTCTACCCCAGACTTGAATTTTTATGAGCAACTCGGCGGGTGATTCTAGAAAAGCAGAGGACGCTTACCCTACCGATGCATCTGGTCCATGCTCCCAGTTTATAGTGTCCGAGTTGCTCATTTGCTTTTGTTACTTTGTATGTATGATTTTAGTTATTTTATGTTATTTGTTGTGTATATCTGTTTTCAATGTCTGGTTACTGTCCCTGGATTATATTCTTTTGATTACCGCTATAACATTCGTCTGTGTATCAATGGCGAAAGTCGTCTTCATGTAGCTCTATGTTCATTATTATTGGTAAGAATGCATCGATCTTTGGAGTGAGAATGCATTCAAAACAAAGTTCGTTATTAACAGTCTAATGAGTTCTTCAAAAGAAAAGTTTTATGTTGATATGTCCGAAGGTTGTTTATTTGACTCACAGGTTACGTATTTAGGAAGAATGAAGACAATATTAGATATTATAAATTTATGACATTATTGAAGCAACTATTTGCATTATAACTTAATACATAAAGTTATACATGTAGCCTTTGTGTTCATCTAAAACATCATTTACTCTCTATGGGCTATGTTATAACTTAAATTTTAGTACTTTTTTTTTCTTTTCCAAAAACTTTTCAAAATGGTTCCAAATTTTCAGATTATGCGGTTCAAATGCATTGGTCTATTAATTCTACAATATATGGCTGTGTGAATTTCTCAAATTGCATACTAGTGCTTACTTTCAAATTTAGTCATATAAATAAAAAAAAAAAAAAAACTGTATGGGATGTTCTATATCAGATATTTAATGACAATAACGCTTAATCAAATAAACTCTGGTTTGATCTACCCCGATCCGCTGAGTCGGATTTGAAATGAGCTAGCTCATAGACACACTAAACTTCTTGAACTTATTGTTTTAACCCAAAGGACGAACAGTCTTAAATATGTCAAATATTGCTCAAGTTTAGGCTAAACCGTAATTAACAATGTTAGAGTCTAAGGTATGTCCTGCACTCTGGGCGGAACCCCACCACTATAATGTAGACTACAATAACATATTGTATATATTATCTACAGCACAGAAAAAACATGGAATAAAAAAATATCATATTAAAAGAGCAATGATGTATAAAGAGATATGATGAATATATCAGAGACACAAGCCCCCCCCCCACCCCCTAAAAAAAGTCAACTCAAGGCCACCCCTAGTTCTTTAATGGATGACGAGGAAACCCTCACACTACAGGGTAGGCTGCAGCTGAACCTAAAACAACATTGTACACAGGTGCACCGAAATAGTTGCACACATATAGTCCAACAACATAAAGGTAATCTGGGAGTGAAAACGAAACAATACATGCAGAAGTCAGATTCCTGATTTCGGACAGACGCAACAATGCAGCAGAGTTAAATAGTTTTACCTTGACGTAATCACAACCCTTCACCTTTTAAATATAGCTACTGTGTTCAAGAGCAGTTTAAACCTACAAAAAGGTATGCCCTCACTCTATTTAAAAACATTGCTAAAGAAAGATTTAAATGGGCAAAAATCGCCCAAAAATTAATTAGTCTACAAAATGATATGCAAAATATATATAAAAGTTCTTCATGTTGTATTATGAATACTGTTAGATACAATGTTTTTGCCTTTTTTTCAGGAAAAAGTTTAAAAGGCTGAGAAAGCTACTTTGGTTTGCAGGTAGAATTTTTTATACATCATGGGACGAAAAACACCGCTATATGTCTGGTTTGCAAAATACAATGGAAAGTAAGTGTATGATTATTTGAAAAAAAAAACAAAACAAAACAAACAAACAAACAAACAAAAACAAACAAAAACAAAAAAACCCCAAAAAACAAAACAAAACAAAACAAACAAAAACAAAACAAAACAAAAAGGAAACAAAGAAACAACTAAAAATGTTTTTCTAACTAATTTTCCTTATCCATTTAGAGAATAGTTTTAGAACCTTGCTTATTTTTTAAATTTGTTTTCTTGTTTAAAACTTCATTATCATTATTACAATTTTAAGTTTATTAAGTTTAGACACAGATTTACTTTAACAAAGATCACCGTAAAATCAATTATAGGCGATGTCACTGATCCCAATGACAAGAAAACGGTAGAAACTACTGCATATATGGATCCAGATGATACGTAAACTGAAAGTACAATTTAATTTGTAAGATAACATAATGATTTTTCCCAATATTTTTTTAAAACAAAAAAACATGAATAAAGTATTAAAATCCCTTAAGAATAATAAAATTGAATAAATTACTGTCAAATACCGGCATAATAAAAAAACCCGAAGCATCAAAAAAGGGCACACACACACACACACACACACACACACACACACACACACACTAAAGCAATAGCAACGATGTAAAATATAGAAAAAAGAAATTATGAATATATAAATATTAAAATATAAAATTTTACATACAATAAGAATTGAAAATTAGCATAATTTAATGTTCCTTCAGCTAAAAAAACAAATAAGAGAAAACATAGTAGGCTTATATGGCCTAGTAATTTCTCGTTAATTCAGGTTACTCTAAAGAGTTCAACATGAATAGTTTTTTGTTAGACTGAATAAAGAATTCGGAGGAAATATAGATCTTAAACAGTTGGAAAGTCATGTTGAGTATATAAGAATAGAATCCGAAATGAGCAACGTTAACTGTTGGGTAGAAGCACAAAACCAGTGCAACTTTAGAGTTGGTAGGTAATACTATCGTAACAGATTCTCCTTTGAACTTTGAAATTGGTTCGGTTCAGATAGTTGTTGGTTTTACCAATGTTCAAAGTAGATATTTATTAGTATAAATGGACTTTTAAAGTGTCTGGTTTGGAGAGGTTTTCGGATTAGGCAGTGTACTGTGTACACAGATTTGGCAGAACGAAATTTAACTATGTATACATCAATTAAAGAATGAACACTATATATGTTAATAAGACGATTCCTGATAAATTGAGACTATGCATACGTACAGTCGTCTCTATCTCAGCTCTAAGATACCTTACACTTCAATGTTCTTTTTATCTGTCTTGCTGGGTTTAACGTCTGCAAAAGACCGAATATGTAATAAATCCCAAATAAAGTTTCTGTTTTACATCTTTACCATTGCTATTGTTATTATCAAATATGATTAAAATTGATAACTTTCAAATGAGCATTACATTACCTAGGGTAAAGGACATAACTTAAAATCAGAGATATGTTTGTATCTTAACTAATTTCACCAAAACCTATCAAGCTTTCCTTTAAAAAAAATAAAAAAATAAAAAGAAAATCAATCCAAGTTACTTTGATGCGTACATGAGATTGATGTAAAATGCTGAATTTAAACGTTCCTATAATTGCAAGTTGTGTCCCTTGCCTAAGATCTACTTCATTAAATCAACATATAAGTAAACTACCAATAATATTTATATATTCATCTTTTTATAAAGAAAATTTGGATTTAACACTGAACCTCAGAAAGGCAAAAAAAGTATATTTACATGGTGATGGAGGCGCCAGTTCAAAGTTCACCGTAGCCCAGCTTAATTAACTTCACAAGCAGTCATCACTTACTGTCACGAACATGTGGTGGAATAAGCATGTTGCTATCGTTACCTCTGGGCCTTGTTGAAGTTAAATATTCAAAGCAGTATTTCATTTGAAAAGGATTTTATAAAAAATGTTTCTATAGAAAACTATTTGCAGTATCTTATTTGCATTGTAATATTATATTTTGGTAAACAGATTGTATTGATATTGATAGTTTCCAAATCTTTATTTATATTTGAATTTTCTTTACAAGTCCCTATGGTTCACTGATGTCCAACTGAATGTCAATTTGTATTAACATTTGACATGCTCAATAAGGCTTTAAGGGAATATGATTGATTGTTTAAAATAACAGAATCATTTTCCCTTTATGTTTTAAAGCTTATGAAACTTTAAAAACAAACAAACGAAAAAAACCAAAAAACGAAATGAAAAAGAAGGCACCTAACATTGTTAGTGCAGCTGTCTATAACATTCAAACTAGAAATGACAATGTATTGGCACTTGCAATATATCAAATAATTTGAAATATCTAAATATCTAGAAATATATTTGTAAATGCATATACCTTATAGCCCTTAATAAGTCATCTCTTCGAGCTTTGTCAACGTGGCGTACATTGAAATAGCCCAATAGATCTTTTAAGATAATTAAATGTAGCTGATAGACTTTAAGTATTAATGTTATCGTTAAAATAGTTATGTCCAAATAATGTCAAGTCGTACATTGAAAGAATATGTTAGCAATTACAATTATCCATAATATTATGTTTTGAGGATGTATTAAAGATTGAAAACAAGAAATAAGTAATCTCAAAAACACTTGAGATTTGTTACTTCTGTCATTTTAATTTTTTGATTCAGGAAAAGGTTTCCATATCTAGACTTACACATATTAAATTTATATATACATATGTTAATGAACCTTCGTCCACTCACACTACATGTATGGCAAACCAATTCTTTTGTGAAACAACAGATTTTCTGCATCTCTTAGAGCTCGGATAAGGATGTAGTGATTATTTCTACTTTAATGGTAATCTTCTAACATTACAGATGTACTATAATTCTGAAAACAGTTTTGTTTTAAACAATCATGATATTAAACTCTTAAAAAATGTTAAACGTGCGACAGATGCTTGAACTAGTAATCCGTCTGTTTATGAGCAAAGATACTTGTGAAGCTATTGACCCTTAAAACATAAAATTGATATGAATTTTAATCGGTTTATAACATTATGCACGATATTCAACTGTGTATTGAATTTTGAATTTTGTGTTTTCCAGTAATAGTTTTGTACTACAAGCTACCGCACGTCATTGATATTTTTAACAGTCAGTATCTCAATATGTACCAATCAATTGAATGATACTGAACGACATTTTTTTTGGGTTCTATAATTGCTCAAGAAAAGAATCAGGCAAAATTGAAAATACCTTATACAAAGTTATATAACACCCACCGATCTGTCGATTTGAGTCTTCTCCAATAAAATGCCAATTAATATAAAAGATACATGATGTAGAGAAGCCCATTGAAACACAAGTTTTTTCGGTCTTCATAAGGTATATATATATATATATATATATGTAACAGTAGGTTTTCCCTATTTAGATATATATTTTTTTAGAAATCAGGCATCCATCTCTCATCTAATCTAACCAAATTAAAAAAAACAAAACGATAGCTCTAACAAAGGGTAATTTTCATGCACTAGCTAAATAACATTTATCTCAAGAGTGCAACTCTTGAATGATAAACTAATATTGGTTGTGTGTTTTTTATGCTTCTGAATCCAATATATATAATTAATGGGTGTTTGACATGCAAGAACCCACTTGTTTGATTTGTATAATAACTGCTATTATAAATGACACTATTCAGTCTCTTCACCGATAGATATTCTTAGAAATTTTCATGAAAATGATAAAAATTGAGAATTTTACTAGATTTATTTGCCCTTGGACTGATAATTTTCAGTGCGTTTCGACGTCTTTATAACCAATTTTCCAAAACGAAATGTCTTTGTTCCACTTGTTTGCTGGTATGATCGGTGAAGGTTTACCTACAACCTAATTCTTACAGAGACTAACCACTTTTATTACATCTTATACCATTAGAAACTGTTATTATATTGATGCATACCATTCCGTCATGTGGTTCTTAGCTTGGCTTTAAAGGTGGTTATGTTGGAAATGTATATAAATACATCATATTTGATATATTGGACAGTGCAACCAAACTTTACATAAGTCATTTTGGTATTGTTTTGTCCGATATATCTTTGTTTTTTTTCCGAATTTCATGTTGTTTCTTTTATGTATTGTAATAAGAATTGGGCCTCTTTGGTTCCATTTGAAAGCCAAGACGACTTTTATTTTTCTGGAAATTCCCTTATCTCAAAACTATATGTATTCCTCACTACTAACGGGTAAAAACGGAAAAAGGCAGGAGAAAATATGTTTTCATGTTAATGAAATCGTTTTGTAAAACATGTATTCTTTACCACAAGAATTTAGAGATAAAAACGCCAAAAAATATGAGTAGTTACCAATAAGAAAAATGTAATATTTGCGATTACGCATTCCTTCACATTCCGAATTCAAAGCGAGAAGGGCATAATCTCCTAAGAAGCATGTGGTATTCCCTATAATCAAATTCTTTCCCATTAGTAATTATAGCCTAACATAAGTTATAAATGTTTTAAAAGATTGCGATGTGAGGTTCATCATCTGTACCCGACAAGGCTAAGTGTGATGGACGAACAGTAGAACAAATGCAACAATTTGTTAATTTGCTATGCACAAATAAAATAAGGAAGTCCATATACTATATTTGATGAAACATGATATCGAAACAGAGATGGCAAACAACGAATGTGCTTTAATTACAATACTATATAAAAAAAAACTAAATATGAAACATAACAGTACAAAATATTTTCGGATTTTGAACATTACATCCCCTAAAAACAAAATAATTGGAACATAACAGAACAAAACTAAATTATATGTGACTTGGCGAATTATCAAAACTGGTGCAAACTACGCTTGAGGTTTTCACTCGTGTACGGAACAGGTTTCGCTCGTTCGTGCATTCGTTAAAGTAAGGCATTCTTCGGAACTCGTGAACATATTTTGGCTGTTCACTTTTTCCAATTCATGATCCTGTTATTACTTTACTCTTTTTTAAATGTTGAGACGTTTTATTTGATGTATTGTAATAATGTTAATTTTGATTGTTAACATATATTCTTGTTCCCTTGAACTTAAAGTATTTGTGCTCATTACACCAGCAAATTTCAACGGCAAATAATGGACTGTTTGTCAAAAATGTTTAAAGAGTTATCACCTTGCCAGGCGTTGAAGAACGTTTTAGCGTTTATCAAGTACATGTATAGTATATCATTTAGTAATGTATGACAAAGACAAAAAATAGTTATTTGAATCAATTATGATGATAGTCGCGAACTCAAAGTTATTAGTATATTAGCATACTTACAAGGTTTAAGCACACAGTGTCATTACCACAACATAGTTTTTTAACTGAAGTGATAATGTTCTCACCTTTGCAACCATTTTGAAGTTTACCTTCACGGCCGGAGAGATACGGTTTCACTGTAAATGACCCGATGAGCCACAGATGCTTGTTCCCAGTATCAAAAATGACGTTTATCTGTATACTTGGTCAGTTTGTATTGTTCTTGTTGCTCTATATAAAGTTTACATAAGGATTACGCAAATAAAAAAAAAGGTTGTTAACATTTTAATCAATTTTCTTAAAATGAAATTACATTGTATAAACCTACAAACAAATGGTATATAAGAAAAAAAAAAGATGCACTTGGTTCGAACTTTATAGTTGAATTTTATTTAAAAAAATAAACATTTTTAATTGTTTATTTTGATACAAATTACTATTTGTATCATTGTATTTTTTTCGTACTATCGACCCATTTCAGAAATTGAACACACAGAGGTAGACGTAGAAAATAATAGCAGTGATAGGACCTATGCTGTTACCACACTCTCCAAAGAAGAGATTGTGGTAAATCATAAATCTGTGCTATCCTCTTTTGGTCTCTCTACCAAGGACGATGATTGTGATTTGCTGTCTATGTACTGGATTATTAAACTCCACAAAAATCCATACAAACAATGTTTCATAGCTGGATCTGCAAAATGTACCACCAAACCTCTTTCAAAACTTTTAGCTTCTATACTCACAACTGTCAAAGATGGTCTGCAGTCCTAATACAACATTTGTTGCTCCCGTAGTGGTATTAATTCAATGTAGATCCTGAAAAATTCGAAAGATCTTTTGGAGGCATTCAGTTCTAGACTATTATCTGAATATAAAAGCATTAAAACCTATGATTTTTCAACACTGTATACTTCTTTTCCTCATACTCAGTTAAAATCCCGACTTAAAAACATTGTCCATCGTTGTTTTTTTCCTAAAAAGATGGTACACCTAGATACAAATATATAGTTCTTGGTAGAGATTCCTCATACTTTGTAAGAAATAATTCCAAATCATCTTCAAAGTATACAGAGGAAGATGTTTACAAAATGCAACATATTTGTCCAGTGTGGTGGACGTGTTTTTCAACAAACGGTCGGCATTCCATATAACAAATTCTGCTCCCCTTCTTGCTAACCTATTCTTTCACTTCTATGAGGCAGACTTCATAGCTGATCTGATCCGAAAGAAAGAATATCGTTTGGCTAGATCCTTTAATCTCAGTTTCCGCTATATAGATGACGTATTATCTTTAAACAATCCTAATTTCGGGGATTTAATACATCGCATCTACCCCAAAGAACTTGAAATAAGGATACTACAGACACTGCCAAGTCAGCCTCATATCTTGACCTACGCTTAGAAATCGATTGTAAAGGAAAATTATTGACCAAACTTTACGACAAACGTGATGACTTTTCATTCAGAATTGTCAACATTCCTTTCATATGTGGCAACATCCCTTTAGTACCTGCGTATGGAGTGTTCATATCACAACTCATACGTTATGCCTGAAACTACGCTAGAATTCTAACAAATAGTCTTCTGGAACAGGGTTATGTTGCTACAAGATTGCAATCATCACGACAGAAGTTTTATGGTCGTCATCATGAACTCGTAGATCGTTATGGTGTATCCATCTGAACCATGAACAATGATTTATTCAACGGGTCATAGTTTTCCTTCTCTTGATTTTTCTGGTCGAATTTGTCCCAAAACCCGATTTTGTCAAAATAAAAACCCTTAAAGTCGTGTTACAAATTTTATTTATTGATTAGAAGAGTAACAAATCTGACAAACATGGTAATTGCTGTCTTAATAGGTGAGGGTACGTTTTATGACAGGTGATTAATCTCCGAGGAGAAATCAGCTGATAACGAATGACAATTAGAAAATAAATCCCAAACGGATCTACTACTACTTTATGAACAACCAATCGTTTTTTAAAGATTAATTTCTACTCCATGATTAATTTGACATATACTGTCAATTTAACAGGTCTAAAATTTGCAGAATCATGTGTGTACAAAAAGGAATAAACTCCTCTGCAGTTTTCAATTTTTTTTTCACATCTCCTGTGCTTCCAACAGTGCAGTATTTCCAAAATGTTTTGTATGCAGTAGTGAAATATTACAATAAATATGTTTTTCTTTTAAATAGTGATTTTTTTTTAAAACAATTATAAATTTTTGTTACATTTCCTCATATAATGAATCTCATGGTGTCAATTTAATTAAAAGGAAGAGTTGACCAAGTTTCCTACTTTCTAAGTTCACATACTGTTTAATATTATTCTATCACATAGACCAATCCTGGTTTGTTTAGGCCAGAGAACTGTTTGGACTAAACCACTTTAAATACGAAACCAAACACTGACTTTAATAGAATGAAGAAAAATGTGTATAATAGTACAAATACATTTGAATATAAATAAAAGTACCCTATTTTATTTTTTGTATATAAAACTTTTTTGAGGAATTTACCTTAATAAAGCGGCTTACAAAAATTTGTTACAGTGCATGCATATGTTGTTCAACTGAAAAAGGCCTGTTAATACTATAGTGGTTGTCTCATTCATAAATTACTACAGTAAAACCATGTAGTTTGCAAAACATCTCCAAATAAATGTTCGATCACACCTTGTTTTTCCACTGAAAAAAACCCACTGGGGATTTTCAAAGTTGCCAAGTATGAGCTCCTCCCTGTTGGCGAATCATACACAAGAATATAAAATGACTTTGTAAGGTTAATATATTTATGCCGGTATGAGTCGGCGAGAAATAACGGCATTTTGTAATAATATATACAAATGGAAAATCTCAGAGGGCCTAGATGCAGATAGTAACAACAATAACAACAATTTGATCAAACTGTTACTGCTTCATTAAAGACCGCAAAGAAATAGGAGAACGAATTTCAAATCCCAATCCCTTATTTTGGATTTTATTCTTTTATTCTAGAGTTTTAAAAATCCTTATTTGCCCACTGCTCTAATATCAGCAGTTATAACCCTGTAACAAAATAACACATAAAAAGACATAAACACACACAAAGAAATACAACTCCACCTTATTCTCAAAGTCTAAAATACAATCAATATTCATTGACGTGTACACACTTCTAACTGAAGTATTTCAAATAAAAAATGATAGATAATTATAATAATTTTGAAATAAGTAACCCAATCTGACTACATCTTTTACTTAAGGAAATGCCAAAACATGAACCTATTACTAGCAATATACGACTAAATGAACTGACAAGACACAAAGGAAAAGCAAACTCAAAATAAGCAAAATGAATACATATGCATACCACACATGTAGCTTAACTCACATGTAATAAAGAAATTTTGCTAATAATTTAAGTATGTATGGACCGACTGACTACATGCTCATAATCAGCACAAAATATGGCACTAAATCTCCTCATTCAGTTTAAACCCACAACTCTTTTATAACTTTCAAATCCAATTAACTAGAATGCTAATAACCTGAAATCGAATGTAAACCAAAGTAAATGAAAATGAATAAAAAACTAACTAGGATGAAATCCAAATACTAGAGAACAAATAAATAGATTCAAATGAACTGGACCTAAAACAACTATGTCTTCCCGCTCATAAAATCCAATAAATCGTACCTACTCCAAAAGTATTTCCAATCCCTCATCAAACAAATTACAGATATAAATAACACCAGGGAATACACGGGCAGAATACAGGTAAGATGTATCCAAAATTAAAGTACTGAATCCCAAATGAAACGGATACTCACATCATCTGTACGTTATAACATATATCATGAAAACAACATATACTACACATGCTGCAATTATTTCCGGGGTATTTTTCTTTTCTTTTCATTAAGGCATTTCTAAAGTATTGAAGGTGATGTGAATGGAACCAATTTCATTCTTTTTATCATTATATTTAAGTTACAGGCTGTTCACACGGAGTACAGTTAAATAAAGGTACATGTATTTTAAACATTTATAGTGTGGACAGGTCTTAGTGTATCATATATCTAACTGAATTTGATTGTATGTATACTATTGCAGGTTGAAAGAACGTAAACTTTGTCTGAATGCATAGGGGATTTACGCAGTCAAACACTTTATCCACAGAACGATCTATTAAAACAGGATTTCAGATATAATGAGGGTGATAATTGATATATTATTTCCATGTGATGTAGATAAAATGAAGTGTCAGGAAGAAAGTACTAAACATCAATCAGCCATTATTTTAGAACTTAGAGATGTAGACTCATACAAAAAGGTAAAAACACGGAAGCAGGGTAGGCAGGTCCTTTCGATTCTTGCATCTAAAATGTCTTACACTCTATTTATTTTATTCCTTTGTTTTTGAAATGTTAAGTCAGTTTAGGCAAAAAGAAATTCATTTACAAATGAATTAAATGTATGCTGGCTACTTTATGAAAGATTTATAGTATTTTAGAATAAACCATTCCTTCTGCACATGCTCCTTATTACATATAACATCACAATATTTGATATGGGTCAAACATATTAATCTTAATCAGACATGAAAATTGCTTTTAAATATTTGAAGTGTCAAAGTTACATATACCTCAAAAACGTATTTAAGGCACCGAATATTTTTTAGGGGGGGGAGGGGGAGGGGAGGGGTTTGGGATTTTCAATGTTGCTAAATATTTTTTTCTACTCTTTTTAATAGTATATCCAAAATGATGGCAACGAGTCTGTATAATGATAGGGTAGGTTCAGAAACAGGAGGAGTGTAAAGACTTGTTTTGTAGAATTTGCAGAAAATATCCTTTTTGAGAAATAGGACAGAAATATATGTGTCAAGCCACTCACATAACGCTAAAATGGACAAATTTAACATGCCAATCAATAATATTACACCAATATTGGAATAAAAAACTTTCGCAATTAAACAATTTACAGAAATATATTTTTTGAATTGGGATTGCTAAATATGTGTTGCAGCCGCACAAGTGATGCATATTTTGCCAATTTTAAAATTTTAATCAATAATATAGACCATTTAGGAAGTTTTGAATGTTAAAAAAGAATAATCAAAGTAACCAAGATTCTAGCGGAATTCAAAAGAATGAAATTCATGGCAAAGACAAGACATGGAAAACAGACAAACACAACAAAGAACATGAAGTAAAAAAACTGAAATAATACATTCAAATTGACAAAAGGAAGTACGCAACTCGGACGTCTTTAAAAACTGGAAGCATGGACAAGGTTTCTAGGAACACCCGACGAGTTGCGTATAAAAAGTCAAGTCCGGGGTAGACAAAAGAGGAAAGGAGAACTCGTTGAACAAATCAGTTTTCATGGTGCAGATGGATACACCGTAACGAATCAAGTTCATGATGACAACCATAAAACATCTTTAGGGATGACTTTTTTCCTGTAGCATCATAACCCTGTTCCAGAAGCCTTATAGTAAAACGTCTAGAGATATACAAAAAAAAAAAAAAAACAAAAAACAAAAAACAAAAAACAAAAAAAAACAAAAAAAACAAAAAAACCCCAAAAATACAAAATCGCGTAGTTAGTTGGCATAATGTATGACTTGTTATATGAAAACTGCTGAAGGGTTGTTGCCTCAGATGAAATTTAAGTTGACAATACGGAATGGAAAGTCATCGAGTTTTTTATTTTCTCGGTCTATAGTTTTCCTTTACCATTGATCACTATCGAAGGTCAAGATGTGAGGCTGACTTCACAGTGTTTGTAGTAACCTTTATCTTAAATTTTTAAGGGTAGATGAGATGTAAGTAGTATACATGATCGTTACAGGTCGTATTTCACGGGAGGTGCAGGGAGGTGCACCTCACTGTGCATGCGCATGACATCACATCCGGTAGTCGTGGACCGAAAATGATCGTTGGAGGGCGGAGGACCGGAAGTGGACATTCTCTGACCGGAAGTAGACTTATGTGGCACCAATAAGGGGAACATGTGGACTCTCTGATCAGGAAAGGGAGGGTCTTAAAGGTTGAGAGGGAGGAAACGATCTCCATAAGTATCCTCATTAAGTATCTTAATTAGTTTTATTATACAATATACTATATTAAGGTAAGTATAAAAAGGGCGTGCTTTTTGACAAAAGTTATCTTTTCTTGTTTATATTGCTTTATTAATTCTACATTTTTATTAACATTAATTGTCTTTTTTGATTATTTTTTGTTAATTATTTGTAATTGCACTGTCTTTGTGTAATAATTGAATGGACACATTGAATTGATTTTAAGTTTTGATTAGAATTTCTTTGTGTTCAATGGATTGTGTAATTTGGAAAAATATTTCATGGATTAGAGAGATGTTTGAAACTTTCCATTTTACTGGTGATTTAAAAAGCCATGTATTGATTTTATCCGTTTTAGTGTGCTTTATAATTTCATAATAGGTGCAAGGACGTGTTGTACAATGTTTACCTCTCGGACATTATTTTTTATCGTTGTTTTAATTATTTTTTTAAAATTATATTTAATATTTAGTGTATTCAGTTTCAATAATTAATGTTACTACTTTGACTAACCACTAAAGATTTTCCTGACCATTGCAAGGTTTACAATTGATGTATATATTTTGAACGTTAATAGCCTTTGAATGGTGTATTGCCTTTCATTTCAGATTTTATTGTCGACCATTGCATCACCTTTCACAGACGTACTCAACCTTATCATCGATTTTATCCATAGTATGGGGCTCTAGTGGGTAAATTCCTTTTTTCATATTTCCAATGTTTACATGTCGCATGTACTTAATTTGACCCGTAATGGGTTTGTAAACCATTGATTTGTTGATTTTTTTCTTTCCATATTTTCATTCGTAGTTTGTTTCCTACGCCCTTTTTTTGTTAAAGTTTGAGACTTGTGTGCTCGTTTAATGCTTTTCTTTTGTTATTATAAGGAAATTGAACTTTTTACTGCTATAGTATATTTGCATGTCGCGTACACCCAAACTTGCTTTGAACGTGTTAAGAGGCTCTATCGGGTAAACCGATTTATTTTTCATACTTTCAACGTTTACATGTCGCGTGTACTAGATTTGACCCGTTATGGGGGTAAACCATTCAACTACGGAATATATTTTTTTCTCTCCATATATTCATTCGTGGTTTGTTTCCTTCGCCCCCTTTTTTAAGTATTGTATGATGGGTCTTTTATAAGGAACTTTTTACTGCTATAGTATGTTTTCAAGTTACTTACTCTCAAACTTTGACATGTGTTATGGGGCTCTGATAGTAAATATGTTTGTTATGCTGTCGCTAACGGTTTCAATAGGTGTTATTGGTTTTGAGCTACTCTGTTTTGTAAGGAGGTCTTTCTTTAGTATAGTTTTATTACACAACAATATTTATTTTCTTTCATATTTTATTTACAATTCAATAAAGGCCAAGTGAGCTTGTCGTGGACAAATAAAAAAAAATCTTTTCCTCAAAATCTGCTAAACTGACAGGCTTTTAACTTTGCATGATTGTTCCTTAGGGTGTTTTGCACAAAATGATAGTTGGGATTTTTGATCCACCAAAAAACATGGCTGCTGTTACTAAAATAGAACATAGTGGTCAGATTGCAGGCTTTTTGCAATAACTCAAAAACCTTTGCCTTTAGCAAATTTCTGGTATGAGTAATTTGTTCAGCATTATAGGACGGATGTATGCCAAAATTTTCAAAACGATTGGTCAACTGATGTAGGAGTTACGACCCCTTCAACAGATTTTTTTGCATTTTTCGCATGTGCAACTTTGAAAATCTTCTCAAAATCCATTGCACAGAATTCAATGAAGGTTTACATATATGTTCCTTAGGGTATCCCACACAAAATGGCCGTTGGAATTGTTGATTCATGAAAAAAACATTGCCGCCGTTACTAAAAATAAAACATAGAGGTCATATAGCAGTTTTTTGCAAATAACTCAAAAACCGTTGCCTTTACCAAATTTATGGCATTAAGTAAAATTGTAAAGCATCACGAGAAGGACCTATGCCGAAATTTTGAAAACCATTCATTGACTAAAGTAGGAGTTACGACCCCTGAAACAGTTTTTGTGTTGTTTTTTTTCACATGTATAACTTTGAAAATCATTTTCTCTAAAACCATTTAAGTTCATTGAATGAAAATAAGCATAATAGTTCTTTAGTGTATTGTCCTCAAAATGACTGTTGTGATTTTTAATCCGTGAATAAATGTGCCAGGGTGCATTTGTTGCATTTTTAACTTTAAATTTCACTTTGCTATGTGAACATTACATTTATATTTATAAGCATTTCATTTAGACAATAACATAAATTTAAGAATTATTCTTAGAGTAAGTTAATACCTTTTACTGTGTTTGTGTATTAATATTTGACTTCAGGTAATGATCCGCTGATCAATTATATTGCAGTAGTGGACAGGTAATTTTGGAAGCATTCAGATGTGGCAATTTAATTGTAGATGAGTTATTGGAGGTGTGTTTGGTTTTGGAGTTCTGATTGGTTTAGAGGTCTGAGCATTTTTTTCATTGTTACTGTCCTAGAGTTTTCCCGCTCATTTTTCTTTTTCTGCTTTGAGTTGAGTTTTTGTCCTTGAAGTAGTCAGACATATTGGTATATTGTACAAGTATGGATTTGGGATTTCTTAGATTGAGTTTGAGGTAACTATAATTTACTTTGATCTTTTCTTTACTTTCATTTCTTTACTTTGGAGTGTTAGTATGTGAGATTAGTATTTTTGAGTATTTTGAAGAAATAGTAGATCAGTAATTATTTTGATAGCAATCATACTATCAATGTAATCTTATATTTTGAGCTAGTACTTTTTGATATTTAGTTTGTTTATTTAGCATATTGAGTCTACTCTGCATTTTAGTTTATTTTTACATTTTGTTACTATTTTCTTTAGTTTTGACACTTTAGCCAGTTTTGAAATAAATCTAGTAGCATTCATGGAAAGTACACATATGCTTATACTTTATATTGTTCATACGTACGGTACATTAATATTATACTAGTAGTATGTAGTTAGATGTATAGATGGGCAACCTTGTCCCATAGACAGGTAATTGAGTGTTTTTGTTTTTGTCTTGTACTTTTGTGTATTTTTATATTGAGAGTTACGCTATTTAGCTTTCTAGTTTCCATATTTGATATTTGGTATATTGAGAGTGCATATCAGAGTTACTCGTTATATTTGGTATGATACATTATTTTGAGTAGAATGGCTAAACTGTGTGTTTAATTATTGTAATGCAGGGAGTCTTAAGGTTTTTGTGTGTAACATGTCTATTTGTCATTCATTGTGTATTGTCTTATGTGATATTTAAATATATTATTATGTAATTGCAGGGTTGAATCTTTAAACATCTAATAAAGTATAAACATAGTGAACCTGATATCTTGGTATTTACAACCCCTCTTACATAGATATGGCTGCCTATACTAAAAATGGAACTTAGGGGTCATAAGACAGGTTTTTGAAAAAAAAAAATCAAAAATTGTTGCCTTTAGGAAAATTCTGTTTCAGGTCATGAAAATGCTATGAAAAGCATTTCCTGCATTTGACAATTTAGTTGATTTTAACTCGAAACATTGAAACAATGATATATCATCTATTAATGCAATATGATATTAAGGATCTACCCGGTTAATTGATATCAAAACGGTAGAGATAATTTTCTTAAGTTACAACCCTACTCATGTAAATTAATTGTTTAGGGTTTCTTTAAAAGACGTTATTAAATAAGTAGATGTTAAGTACTTTAATCCAGCGCATTTTTGCGCCTGTCCCAAGTCAGAAATTTCTCCGTTTGTCTTGCCTAAGGTTACAGTGACTTTCCTACAACCATGACACTCTTTTGCTATCAATCGGCTGAACAAAACAAGGTATTTACAAAGCCCTTTGAACATTTAATCTAGCTCCTGGTTATTTAAATGTGAATAAGCTACCTGGGTTATTCTATTTTTCATTAGTTGTGGAAGTTTAAATTTAATGAATTAGATTTTATTTTGTATTTTGTTGACAAAATTGAAAACCGTGATATAGAATTGTATTTTAAAATATTAATTTTTATCTTAACATGACTGTATAGAAGTCTTATACATCATTATAAACATGAGACCTTAACTAATGTTTATACCCTCCTTTGTGCAACTGGAAGAGTCCTTTTAATGTCCTTTTTTATGAAAATTATAGTTAAGGAACAAATGTCATACAAAATGCAAACTGTTTGAAGTTCACGAAAATTGCAATTTTTGAAATAGTGCTTTGAGGTTATGAGGTGAATTAAGTGCTTTATAAAAGGTTAAGGATTTCCGTTGGAATTTAATTGTACCAGATTAACTGTACTGGTATTCATAGTTAAGGATTAAGTGTCATGTTAATGATAATTTTCATTTGTGTTTTAGTTTGGGATTCTGTGCATTGAATTTGATTGAAATTATTATTTGGGATTATAAGTGCAATGATTTTCATTGAAAGTTTAAATTTGGATGAAATATTATTTACAATGAAACTTCTTTGGATTACGTGCAATTGATATGTAGTTTTTGATTTACGTGTAGTGCAATATTTTCGATGAATTTTGGATTTCAATGTTTTTCTCTCCTGACACTTTTGTGGATTATTAAAAAGCAATGATTTTAGATGTTGTGCAATTGTCATTTTTAAATTAAAAAAAATGGCTTAAGTGCTTTTTTTTGGAATTGCAGTTTGGGCTTAAGTGCAATGATATAGCTGGAATTATATTGAGAATATTTCTTATCTTATTGTTCATTGTAAATGTTGTTCTAGATAAGTGCTGTCGTTTGCACTCTGATTTGAATGTTTTAAGTGAACAAAAATGTCATTGGATTTATACTTATGGATTAAGTGCATTAAATTTCATCAGAACTATATATACAATAGATACTTTGAAGGAGTATATCTAAGTGCCTATATCTGAAATGAATAAAGACAGTATTCAATAGATTCAGATTTGAGATGGGACGATTGAAATAAATAGCAGCATAACATTGCAACTTCAAGTTATTGTTCATTTTATAAAGTGTTGCTTAGAAGTACATTGATTTTCTTTAACTTGCTATTTCATATTTGCTATCAACCTAAGTGCCTGTGAGTTTAGAGCATTTTTTTGGAAAAATATATAAAATATTAACAACCATTATTTTTCCACATTAATATTTAACATATGCAAGTAAGTGCAAAAGATGTATTGAGCATGTTTCCATCAAATGCTTAATGCAATAACTAAACAACAAAACATTAAATTAAAAAAAAGCACAAAGTTCCTCCAAAGCACATTGTGGGTAATACAAATGTATTCATAAGGTGAGAAAATTCCATATGATGTGAAACATAGAGGCTATTGGCTGCCTTACACCTGTCAAAGTAGCTATATATTCATTACTCTTACAATAGCAACTGGTCAGTTTAAATGTCCCAATAGCTTTGTCAATCCGTTGTATTGTTAAGTAGATTGATAACAAAAGAGTGTCATGATTGTAGGAAAGTCACTGCAACGTGTAATTTAGAAGTTGCGGTCTGCGTTTCAAAACACATCACGAAGCGATAATAAACTATGAATACAAGAGTTCTGAAGAACAAATCAGTTAAGTTGTTCTTAATGACAGTGAGGTAGAAGATGTGCTAAAAATCTTGAATACAAGAAAAGCATTAGCAGCTTCTGTGTTAAAGTTTCCATTATGTAAACTTTTTAACTTGTCACTTTCAACTTCTGTCTTTCCAACTGAATGGAAGAAATCAAATGTAACGCCTATTTTTTAAGAAATATAACCCCTGTGAATTGAAAATTTATAGACCAATTTCTTTATTATGTATTCTTTCTAAATGCTTTGAAAGATGTGTCTATAAACACGTCCACAATTTTCTGTTGGAAAACAAGATAATCACTCCAAGTCAGTCTGGGTTTACAACGGGTGATTCAGCTGTAAATCAATTAGTTAGTTTTTCGAATGATATTGGTCGAGCTCTTGATAGTGGTAAATAATAGTCGTATTTTGTGATATAAGTAAAGCATTCGACCGAATATGGCAGGCTGGACTCTTATTTAAACTGGCAAAATACGGAATTACGGAACATACTACATTGGTTTAAACATTATTTGTCGGGGAGGGTTCAAAGGGTTGTCTTGTATAGAAGTAACTCAGATTGGAGACCAATTAAAGAGGGTGTTCCGCAGGGCTCAATTCTGGGACCTTTATTGTTAATACTATTTATCAACGATATAGTATCTGACATTGGAGCGTCGATAAAGCTCTTCGCAGATGACACTAGTGTATACGTTCTTGTAGATACTACTGAAAATGCTGCGGGGATCTTGAACTGTGATCTAGAAAAGATACATCGTTGGTCTTGTCAGTGGCTAGTAAAATTTAATCCACAAAAGATTGAATCAGTGATTGTCTCACGTAAGTCAGTAAAGCCATTACACCTGCATTTGATGATGAATGGCCAGGACCTTCATGATGTTGAATCCCATAAACATCTTGATATCATTTTTTTCAAATAATGGTTCTTGGCATGACCACATTGATTACATATCAAAAAGGCTTATAGTAGGATTAATATTTTACGAAAGATGCGTTGATAGAATCACCTTAGAGAAAACATTTTTTCTTTTATTCGGTCAATTTCAGAATATGGTGATGGTGTTTAGGACAATTCGACAATGTCCTTAGTTAACAAGCTAGAAAATGTTCAGATAGAAGCTATGCGAATTGTGACGGAAGGCACTAAATTAACATCTATCAATAAACTTTATGAGGAAATGGGATGGGAAAACACTTTAAGACAGAAGGGAAAAAGATATACTCATATCATTGTATAAGATTATCAACAACGAAACTCCAGAGTATTTGCAATCGTTAATTCTAAACTCGGTTGATTCCTTGCATGTACATTACACTAGACAATCACAAAATATTTAAGAAATTCGCACGAGAACTAACTTCTACTCTGAATACTTTCTGTCAGCAACACTTAAACTGTGGAACAAACTTCCTCAGAATATCAGGAGTTCTAGCTCCACTAACATTTTTAGAAATAAGATTCAGGGACATTTGATAAAATGCCCGAATCTTTACTTTATTGGTACACGACTAGGGCAAATATAATATGCCAGACTGCGAATGAACAATGCTTCACTCAACGATCATCTGTTCAATCGTAACCTTGTTAAATCCCCTAATTGCACCTGTGGTCATGTCGAATCAACTTCCCATTTTTTGCTCTTTTGTCCCAAATATACTTTATTACGAAATGAAATCATATTTTCTATGGCACTTGATGTTTCTATTACTTTAAATTTATTGTTGTATTGCTCAAATATTCTAAATGTTGAACACAATGTAGAAATTTTTCTTAAAATTCAGAAGTTTATTATCAAAAGTAAAAGGTTTATAAATGCTTGACTTCCTTATACTGCATCTCTTCACTAATTATGTAATTTCATTTTTTGTTTTTCTATTCGTTTGTCGTATTTACTAGTCAATTAAGAAAATCATTCCACATGCATCTTATTTATAAGAATATTCTTGCAAGTTTACTCTTAAGGATACCGAACTTTTAATAGGCTATCTATCTTCTTTCCGAATCCTACCATGAGTTTGGATGTAAATGTGTATACTGTATTTGCTTGTGCTTATATACTTGAATAAATGTTTAAACGGAGAGTGGGTCAAACAAAACACCATCCTTCGTCATTGCATATTTGTATGAGGGAGGCCTTTCTAATTATAAGTAATAGTTAAACTTGAAAGGTAGACCTGTTAAAGAGTAAGCAAGGGAACCATGGTTATAGCGGTAATCAAAAGAATGTAATCCAGGGACAAAGACCAGACATGGAAAACAGACATACACAACAAAGAACATAAAGTAACTAAAATCATACATACAAAGTAACAAAAGTAAATGAGCAACTCGGACTCCACTAAAAACCGGGAGCATGGACCAGGTGCACCGGTAGGGTAAGCGTCCTCTTCACGTAAAACACAAATATTGATGCACATGCATGTACATATGTAAAAAAGAAGGTATGTTTACTATCCTTGGACGTCAAAATATTTCGGCGAATGGCGTAACAGAGTCAAATGCGTCATTTTATAATTTGAAAAGTTTTTCGCATAACATGAGGCAATTGTAACCTGTAAGATGGCAAATTTGAATATATAGATATATTGTCACAAAATAATTTCGCCTTTTACAGTTCTACTTCAAGTATGTAATTTTTTTACAATTCGACAAAATTTTAAAACACATTTTAGATATACACAACAAATAGCATAAAGTAACTAAAATCATACATACAAATTAACAAAAACAAATGAACAACTCGGACTTTACTAAAAAATGGGTGCATGGACCAGATGCATCGGTAAGGTAAGCGATTACGTGTACCGTTATGAGGATTTACTTCTCTTTAATTTATCCCCATAGATTTATCATATTCAAAGTTGTCTTGTAATTTATGTGCAAAATCTTCTTTAATGAGTTTAAAATAGAATACACAAAACATTAGTCATAGTGTACAGTCTACTTGATGGAAAAATTGTAATATTACAAGCACATTCAAAATAGTGTAAAACAATTGTGAATAATTCTTGACAAAATGTGCATTACATATTATCGCTATTTTGTTTAAAATCCATTTGATCTTGATATACGATAATTTTCAACCTCACGCCAGTCGATTGAGAATGAAAATTATCGCTAGTATCTATGTCCTCTCGTGACATACAAGCAGCAGCGTAGGAATATTTGACGATCCGGTCTTTTTGTTTATGAAATAATGGCTAATTTGTGGTAATATTGTTTAGTCTACAATGGAAAATGATTAGATACAGTAACCCGATTAGAATGAATTAATCCCAAAATTATTTTTTCCACAAATTTTAACGCGACCATCATGGTTAACCGATTTTTTTTCAATTGTTGTGTATCATACGTGACGTCATGTACACGTCGCCTAAAAATAGTCCCGAAAAGGAAATTTCGCAGCGCTTATAAAACTTACATATTTAGGTCAGGACTACTAAAAATGAAAGAAAACTAATACCTTACAGTTTAGCAAACCAGCAATAAACAGATTATTAAATATTTTTTCAACTCTCGTTGAAAAGTATTAAATAATCTAATGATATTAATAACTTATACAAAAATACAGAAGTATACATGACGTCTACATGGTCTATCCTTTAAAAATATATACAAAATTTACACAAATTTAATAGCAATGATTGTAAACTGAAACATGCTTGATGCAATGAATAAATAAATTTGATCAATTAACCCAATATTTGACAAGCATTAGTGTTTGGCTAAATCTACTCAATGGTACTACAGATACATGTACAAATTCATCCAGATACATCTCATCGAACAAAATATTCTGTTGTTTTATTTACGAAGTACTTCGTACTTGAAGTTTTCTATATTTGCAAACTACATCTATCAAATACATAAGAGTAATCAAGGAAACCAAGGTTATAGCGGTAATCAAAAGAATGTAATCCAGGGACAAAGACCAGACATGGAAAACAGATATACACAACAAAGAACATAAAGTAACTAAAATCATACATACAAAGTAACAAAAGCAAATGAACAACTCGGACTCCAATGAAAGCTGGGAGCATGGGCCAGGTGCACCGGTAGGGTTAGCGTCCTTTGCTTTTCTAAAAACACGAGCCGAGTTGCTCATAAAAAGTCAAGTCCTCTGTAGACGAAAGATGAAAGGAGAACTATGACACACTGAACAAATCATTTTTCATGGTGCAGATGGATACCCTGTAACAATCTACGAGTTGATGATGACGACCATAAAACTTCTGTAGTGATGACTTCAATCTTGTAACAACACAACCCTGTTCCAAAAGCCTATTTCAAAGAATTCTAACGCGATACAAAAAGTCTGCGTCGTTTCGGCAAGCTCTGGCATAACGAATGAGTTGTGATATGAACACTCCATTTGCAGGCTTTGAAGGGATACTGCTACAGATGAAAGGAAACTTGACAATTCTGAATGAAAAGTCATCACGTTTGTCGTAAAGTTTGGTCAGTAGTTTTCGTTTACCATCGATTTCTAAGCGTAGGTCAAGATATGAAGCTGACTTAACAGTGTCTGTAGTATTCGTTATCTTAAGTTCTTTGGGGTAGATGCTATATATCAAATCCCCGTAATTAGGATTGTTCAAAGATAATAAGTCATCTATATAGCGGAAACTGAAATTAAAGGATCTAGCTAAAAATTGTTTTCTTTCGGGTCAGATCAACTAAAAAGTCAGCCTCAAAGGAGTGAAGGAATAGGTCAGCAAGTAAAGGAGCACAATTTGTTCCCATTGGAATGCTGACCGTTTGTTGAAAAACGCGTCCACCACACTGGACAAATATGTGTCGATTGAAAATTTCATCATGTTGTAAGCATCTTCTGTATATTTGGAAGATGATTTGGAATTATTTCTTACAAAGTATAAAAAAGGATAATTTGAGTATTAAACAAAGGACGTTAACCATAAAAACATAAAAATAACTTAAGAAACAAATAAGTTCCCATCTGAAAAAAAAATATCACAACAAATATTAGAAGTTTTCTGTTGTAGACGCATACAGTCTAGCAGAACTTGCAAAAACGAAATGTTGATATCAAACAGTATTTACAATACAAAGAGGCAAGTGCAATCTATATATATATATATAACAATGCTTTCTTGTATAGAAAATTTTCTATTCAAGATTACCTTGTCTTATTTTCAGTCACATATTCCGGTCACCTTCATTACTGTAACAAAATCGTGCTCTTTATGTACATATGTAATTTACATAAGACAATTTGATATGTAATATAAACAATTTTCTTTATGAAATCTGAATTATTCTATTACTTTAGGTTGCACTTTTCTGCATCTTATTCGCATATATTCTGTATGGTTATTTATTGTTTATTTTGTTTTTAATTTTCACAATGGAAATTGCCAGTCTTGTTGCTTTCAAAGTTTTGAAGTAAATAACAATTGAATTGATGTTCATATAGAAACGTATGTTACTGTGTTGCTTTCAATTGCAATTTGTCGTACTCTTCTTCTTCTTTATTGTGTAAAGGTTCAATAAATATTGTACCGTCAACAGTGCTATCAATTGGGTTTTCAGTTGTGTTTGTTCTTAACTGTTTAAGGGTACAGTCTTGTTCATTTGACTTAGCAACATTTGTAGCGGAATTATTTGTTCCATTGTTTTCAGTAAGATAAGCCTTGTCAGTTTTATTTTCTGCTTCATCTGATTGATCAGGGTAAATTGTGTCACCTAGATCATCTACATCTTCCTTCAAATAATGTTCAATTGCTTCATCGAATTTATTTGATTCAGCTTCTTCGGTTGTTATTTCGGATTTTTTCGGGGAGTTAATAATTTCACATTTGTTCACTTGTTCGACCATCTCAGCTGCATGGGCAGTTGATTCCTCAATGTTCGAACTGTCGGATGAAAATGATTTTTCGATTAATTCAGTATTTGGTTCTGTCTTCGCTGAACACTTATTTTCATGCATGTCCACTTTTTCGACTAGCTCAACTACACCTGTAGTTGAATCAACATTATTTGATGCCGAGCGGTGTTTATATGTTACTGCATTTTCATTTTGGACCTCAGAACTGTTAACTCTCTCATCAATAATTTGATCATTCCTAATTAATTCGTTTTGGCCGTTCGATATCAACGATGAAACAGAAGCATTCGAATAAACAGAAAGTTTGAATGCATCCATATCATTGCTTTGTTCGGACAAAACTTGAAGTGTTTCAAGGCATTTGTTGCTATCTACTTTTGACTTTGTTACAATAATTTTGTTCTTTTCCTTATTTATCCGAATTGTCAGATCATAAATTTTCATTTCATTTAGAAATTCATCGATATCATTTCGCATTGCCCACAATTCACGTTGAAATTTATACCATGCTGGGACATAATAAGTACTTCCGATTCGATCTTTTAAAAATGCTAACAACTCTTTCTGTGTATTAATTGTTGAACGCCATTTATTGATTTCTTCTAAAAAAGTGTTTACGGTTGTCTTATATTCGACTTTGAATTTATTCAGGTCTTTCATCTGAGACAAGATATTGGTTTCGCCCGTTTCTGTTGTCGCCAGTTGAAAACGCTTTATCGATAGTGATTTGAGAATCTGTTTTACTTTAGCTGCTTCTTGCACAAACTTGTTTTGACCATGAAGTATTGACACCCAATATGCAGCTAACTGGTTGTCAAAGGTCTCCAAGGCTGAGTAGTATGTCGCTGATAATTTTTCGACTCGCTCAGTCGTAAAAGTTTTGGTTTGCTCGGTTTTACAGTTTGAATGGTTACGTTTTTGGCATATTGTACAGCACAATTGGTCATGGTCGTTGCAAACATATTTATAAAATGAAGGTTCTTGACCAATTCTTTTACAAGCATGGCATTCGAAAAATGATAAAGAAAATGATATGGGCAAATCAGCGAAAGGAGCAAATTTGTGGCTCTGCATTTCTTCTGTAATACTATGTAAATGAATGTTGCAGTCTCTACAATACATTTTATAACAGTCAAAACAAAGAACTTCTGCATATTTGTCGTTGGAACTTAATTTGCAATACATGCATACCTTGCTGTCCTACAAAGATAACAGTGATTATGAGATTCCATCATCAAATGAGATATGGACAAAACAAACTGTCATTATAGCATTGTAACAAAATATGTATAAAAAATAACGCTCCGAACAAAAATGCAAGATTTAACATTTCTTAATAATTTGAATATAGAAAATACCAGTTTTATACATTGTAAATTTCGAAACGCTGCACACGTGTTTCAAAGAGTAACCTCTCATCAGCAGCATTAAAATCAAATATGTTTGAAGAACATAATCAATAAATTAGTTGTATACAAGAAGTATTCAAAACCAAACGTATCGACAGAAGAAGGCAAATCCATCACCGAGAGTTTCTACCATATGCAATACCTAAGTGTACACTGCAAGATACTTGAATTGCTTCAGCAGTAATTCAACTTTTATGCAATAATATCCGTTTTAATTGCAAATGTTAAATCAATGTGATTGGATACTTATTTAGCAATTGTTTTATCTTATTATTGTTTTCTCTGATAATACTAATTTATCAAACTCAAATCTAATAGTTATTTATATTGGTTGAATTATTCTTGTACACAAATGTATATGATGAGTAAGTTATAAGATAATCAAGAGCGCTTACAACACCAAAACATTTGTTGAATACTTACCAACAACGGTATAACTTCATCTTGATCTGTGGGCACTGGAGAAAATTTTTTCGTATTGTTACCTGAAGTACAAAATATCAGTTTTCATAAATTATAAATATGTCACATTCTCTTCTATGAACCAATCTTAAATATCATTGATCATAATATAAACCAAAATAACAAATGATGTTTAAAATAGTTTAAAATTTATTATTAATAAAAATGAATAGATGAATAAAAAAGTAAATACAAAATCAATAAAATCAGGCCATGACACAATTGATAGGCTTTTAAACCGACAAAGGAACAATATTTTGTTTTATTATCTTTTGCTTCTTTTGCTAGGAGATTTGCTTCTTTTAGCAATCCATATCATACCATAGTTTTATTTCTTCCAAATGCGCATAGATGAAAGTATAAAACCCGGTATTTGCACTTGTGTAAATCTACTTTTCAACATGTGCAAATGCATGTGGGCGGGAACTGTTTTGCTGTAACAATGTGCAAATGTTTTCTGCTACATGTAAACGGATAGATGGTTGAGTTACGATCATTTTTTAACGGTCGTTTTGGAGTTGGGGGTTACAGGCAAATATTTGCTCAATTTTGCAAAGAAAAAAAATAATAGTATAACATAACATACCCGAGGCCCCTAAATGATAAAATATTGACAACCAAAATAAAAATCAAATAAAACATTCATATACGAATGTGTTTCAAGGAGTAACCTCATCTGTAGTATCAAAACCAAGTACAAAAATACATGTAGATGGCGACCCCTCAAAAAAATAGTCGTATACCAGATTAACTCAACATCAGAAATATTGAAATAGAAAGCAAAATCCTACAGCTACAAGTACTCACCTTCTATCATGTTAAAGGCTATTGTGATTACCACGATAACTGCTTTCGTAATTTTTTAATTTATATTATCTACTGTTGAAAAGTAAAACATACGCAAATTTAATTACTTCTTAGCATCATTTACCTCTTGATACTTTGTGCGTTTTATAACAGTACAGAGCAATCAAACCGCCAATGACACACATCACTACAACAGACGCAATGACTACGATTGTTGTTATTATTGCGTCTACAAATATAATAATAATAAAACAAAAAAACATTATTGGCACATTTTTAAATTAACAATTGTACCATTGATGTAATTCAAGATCTTTCAAACTTGTGCCTTATTTTACTAAACTTAAATGACCGAGAATACCGTAGGATGTAAATGTTCATTTCGTTCCTTTAAAGAATACGTACCCGGAAAATCCAAGTCTTCTGCGATGCATTCTAATTGTGATCATAATTTTATATGGTTTGTCATCCATTTTATAAAAATAACCTGCCGAAGCTGTTTTGACAATTGAATTGTGTACGATAAAATATTGTCCGATACCTTTATTATCTGCTAATTCAGGTTTTTCACTTGGCATTGTGTCTAGAGTAGATGTTCGAGTCGTCTGACTTGCGTCTAAATAAAACAAAATATTAAACAGTTAATTATTTCATGTTATATGTATAATAGAGAGTTATGTTGAAAAAAGCGAGTCTCGATAGCGTTCGAGAAATAACTACTACAGTAATAACACCAACATGAACTTACAAATAGAAATAAGTACGTCTAATGTTTAGCGAAACAAATTGAGTGTTCCATGCAATTAAAAAAAAACAACATTTTTTAGGAATAAAGTAATGACAGTAATTTTTTGCAGCCGTACATATTTAGTGGAGAGTCGAAAAGTCTTCAACATAGACGTTAAGTCGCATTTACAAAAACACTTGTTTAATACATGTCAAATATCTAACAAAATGGTAGCATTCGCTTAAAAACTAATATTTGGCGATAGCATGACTGCAAGACATATCTTGACAAAAGACGAATGTTCAAACTGAAATAGAAATACATAAAAATAAACTTTAGTACTGTAAAGCGAAAAAAATTCTCGGGGTTGTAATTTTCGTTGTATTTGCAAGGTCTTGTTAATCACAATATAATCAAAGCTCGCCAAAATTTAGTCAAGATGCTTTATTCGTATAATTTCTGATTCAATAATTCTGAAATGGAATTAACATGGAATTAAAAAAATAGGGAATAGGGCAAGTGGTTAATTTTGATTGGTCAGTAGAACAATTCCTTCCGCATTTTCCGTGCGCAGCAATACCAATTCAGTCATGGTTGAAAGAGTTAGACATTTGTCGACCATGTTGAAAATGTATCCTCCATAATTGTGTAATATTCCGAATTCAGTGGGCCTTTCTCGTGTGTATGTATCGGAGAATGGTGTTATATACAGTGTTTGTTTAATTCGTGCGCACTATGTCATTCGTTCGTCGTGTGTTGTGCAATTGTTCTGTCTTCCTGATTGGATGATAATGATACTGAATATCTTTGTGATTTCGTTTAACAACGCCAATATATATTTCAAAGAAAATATGTTATCATAAATGAACATAGAAATAATCGGTATCAGAAATTTGTTGTAAATTCTGTAATTGTTGCAAATATTTTTTTCACACTTTGACAAAAAACAGATGTATGTTGTACAAAAATCTTATGATGGCATTTTAGGCTTCTTAGTCACCATAAAATAAAATGTATATGAATGTAAACAGAAGTGGCTTTTAACGGTATATATAAATAAAAGTTTAGTAAAACGTTGTCACATTCTAAAAATATAAAAAAAAAACTTCAATATATATACAATATATGTAAATTGCTAAAACTATAAAATTATTATCAAAGCTTAAGGATCAGGGTGCCACGATAAATTCTGACTGATTTGCAACGGGGACAAATGATTTACATGTACACAACATGTAAAAGATGCCACTTTGTGAATGCAGACCTATTGGAAAACATTATTGATATGGTTACCTATTCTCTGCTTTAGGTGTTGCTTAAAATGAAAAACCGCAAAAGATATTAATCCACAAAACAAGTATAGCAATGATTTACTTAATACCTTTTTTGTAAAGAAAGATGCCTAGTTACTTGATGAAAGTCCAAGGACAAAATACCATTAGACCGAACATCCAGGTCTTTTAAAACACACTTCATTTGTAAGTTATGTGTATTCATGTTAGGTTTGATCTTTTTAGATTTGTTACCCTATTAAATACATATATAACACAAAATGGAGCGTTGAACAACATTCTACGATTTAAACAACTGCAGAAATCGAATCGTGCTTACTTTTGTGCACGTATAGACATTATACGTAAGCTTACAATTGCGATTAGACTTTTGATACCGGATAAAAATTGACCAGGATCAAAGTGAACAGTAATTGGACCTTTATTCATGATGGTTCTTAACACAACCTCTGGACAAATCAATCCCAAACTTAACTTTGGGGAAGGGCACCTTGTGTAATAATTTCATAGAGATCATTTAATTATAGGCAAGTTTTTGTTTAGACATCATAATGTTTGACTCCTCATCTCTACAGGATTCAATGCACCCACAAATGAGTTCCAGTCTGACTTTTATGTTAATAATATTGTTGAACAATTAAAAGTGTCAAAAAGATCTTTTAACACTCAAAATATCGTATGAAACTTGAAGTCTACCGAAGACAACTACGACGCAGACTACGACAGCAGAATACCATTTTTCGATAAAAATTATATTGCGGTATAAACTAATAGAGGCGTTAAAAAATTAGATTTTCATTTTTTTTTATTTGTAGCATTTCAAGTGTATGGTGAAGTGCCCAAAGTGTTTCTTCAGTGTGGATGTCACATGCTGAACGCTTGCACAGAGGAGTCCTTGTTTGATTCTCAAAGGAAGAACATATTTGCAAAGGACTGCAGATAAAACCAAAGGTTTGTGGGATGAGACTACCCCTATGTGCCGCCCTTAGATTTAGGTCGAACAGGCGAATATCAAGTGAGTACAGCCTAATATATTAAGGGTTGAGTCAAATCTCTACAGAACATACTTTCCCGTCTAGTCGAAAAGAACCTGCGGTCAAGTAAAGAGCGGTGGGGATACAGACCCTTTTCGATTCATGAATTAGACATCGACATGAACTCGTCAAAAACAGTGCTACTAGTGTTACTAGTGACTTGTCTAATAAGAGGAAATTTTTATTTGACACTTAAATGCAAAACTGATCACATATGTTTATAGAAGTATATAATTGTTATTGCAGGTGAAGAGAGTAATTGGTACTAGACCCTAAAATTATCAGTACACTTGAAAACCATCAGTACACCATGAAAACTGATTTATTCAACGGGTCATAGTTTGCCTTTCCTCGTTTGTCTACCCCGGACTTGACTTGTTATGAGGAACTCGGCGGGTGTTTCTAGAAAAGCAGATGACGCTTACCCTACCGGTGCACCTGGTCCATGCTCCCAGTTTTTAGTGGAGTCCGAGTTGCTCATTTACTTTTGTTACTTTGTATGTATGATTTTAGTTACTTTATGTTCTTTGTTGTGTATATCTGTTTTCCATGTCTGGTCTTTGTCCCTGGATTACATTCTTTTGATTACCGCTATAACCTTGGTTCCCTTGATTACTCTAAACGTCCGGTAACAATATCTGATTACCATGGACCGTCCTTTTTTCAGCAAAGGTTAATAACAAATTTACCAAACTGATAGAAAAATTTGCAGACAAAAGCATAAGGAAAAGGATAAAGAAGGTCAGGACATATAACAAATAATATATAAAGACAAGTATTGAAACACTTGAAACTATTTGTAGGAAAAATTGATTTAACAAGTTTTACAGCGCTCTAAACCACTCGTTTTTGAAGTTAATTATTTTCGGTATATAGCATTACAAACAGGCAGAACAAATTACCATCGGGCATTGTCGGTAACAGTGCGGAAGGTATAATGCCTAGTGTTGGTATGCTTCGAATTAGGATTAGTTTGATACCGAGAACAGTTTTCAAGGGATAGGGGTAATGGTTTTAACCTTTTAGAAAATTCTTTGTATAAAATTAGTTTTTCGTGGGGCGTTCATATAGAAAATGAAATTATCTATCGAATAATACCAAATTTGAGACGGTTTAGCTATGCAATAACTTGTAGAGTGGATTTTGCATTTTTTGTTAAATTTTGAATACGAAAATTGCAATAAGCCACCAAAAAGCCGGAGGAGTTTTAAGTTCGATAATACTTAATACAAAATACCAAAATCAGACATTTCTAGCTAAAGCATACTCTAGGGGTTTTGACATTGAACAAAATTCAATTTAAGGGATTTTTAGGTGGGGTAGGGTATTATTGTTTTCATTTTAGTCTAAAACCCTAAGTGTTATCGCATCTTTATTGGTACCATCGTAAAGCTGAGCCATTGGGCTATATGATGATATCTATCTATATATATATATATATATATATATATATATATTTAGTTTCTTTATACATTCAGTCCCAGGGAGACTTAGATGCTCAAACAATTAAGTCACAAATATCTTGGCTTTCGGACCCGGTGGGATACAAATATAAGCGTATACTAAAAAATAACCGGAGAAAATTCTTTGGCGACAAATTGATTTTGAAATGGGGGAGAGGGGGGGTTTAAAGGTTTCTGAAAATCACCATGAAGTTGATAAGTGGAAGAGCATGTTGGACCCTCCCAGCCAATGACTATAATCTAAGTTATGCTTGATAACTTACCATTTTCAACGTGATGGGTTGTAGGTGTATACGCAATTGCGATAGGTGTGTTGTTTCTAAGAACCTCTGTGCTGTTCTCTATGATAACAAAATCTGAAATAGAGTCATCTAAACATGCAATTACAGTTTCATTTGTATTTTTGGGTTTGATAGTTTAGAGTATAGTTTCACAATCAATGTGTGGATAACAAAGCATCACGGTTTGTAAAGTTTCAGTTGATAGCGATTATGAATGACGTATATTCGTCTCCGGCATTTCCTACAAGAAACACTGAGTTAATATTATAAGTCTTTTTGATTTAAGAACCTGTCTGCCTTAAATCAAGGAAGAAGCTTATGATTAGTGACTCATACATTTTTTAATTCACAATATTTTTGAGTAAGCCTGTTATAAACTGTATTCGACAATAAAAGCGCAAGTGAAAGCTGCCCACTTAATCTATTAACACTTAAAATTGGTAACGTTCTACTACAGAAAGGTAGGGAAAATTGTCAATTTTTCAAGATATATAGAACATCCGAGGAATGAACATGAGAGAAGTTATCTTTCTAGGACGTAGCAATTGCATTTGACAAGGTTCACTGATTACCAAGTCATTTTATCTAACTATAATTAATTTTTAAACGAAAATAAATCACTGTCAAAAAGATTCATTTTAGTTAAATAATAACTGATGGGAAGAGTAAATAAATAAAACAATGATTAAAAGGGTCGAAGAACGCCTAAATTGTTTTAGTATGCGGAATTTGTTCCCTACACGATTAAAATCTTTCTGTATTTTAGCCGAGAGTGTATTGATGGCTAACGACTTAGACACTCTAGGGTGTGACATTGACCATGATCCTAGTTTAAGTGATATATAAATTGGTCAGATGAGCAAAGGTCAGATAATTGTTTGCCTCAGGTGATTGAAATATTTTTGACTGGTCATAAACCATCAAAACGACACTTAGCTAAAAAACAAAGGGAGGTAAGAAGGTTATTAAATGATTGGAATAAGCTGACACTATCAGACGGAGTTCTTTATAGAACGTGTGATTTGAAAGGTGAAAAGGTAAGGCAGCTAGTTTTACCACGTGTATATCGTGACATAGCTTTACGCGGGTTACATGACGATGTTGGTCACCAAGGCCGGGACCGTACATTATATTTGGTTAAGTCTAGGTTCTATTGGCCTGGTATGGTGACGGAGGTTGAAGAGAAAGTTGCATCTTGTCCTAGTTGTATTTTGAGAAAGTCTAAGGATCGGAGGTCGGCTTCTATGGTTAATATTGAATCTAGTCAGCTATTGGAATTATTATGTCTTGATTTTCTGAAATTGGAAATGTCAAAGGGTGGTTTTGAGAATATTCTAGTTATGACAGATCATTTTACACGATTTGCATACGCGATTCCGACGAAAAACAAATCTGCATATACTACAGCAAAGTGTCTTTGGGAAAATTTCATCCAATACTATTCGTTTCCATCCAGACTTCACAGTGATCAAGGTCGTAACTTTGAATCTAAAGTCATTCTTGAGCTCTGTAAGTTGGCTGGGATAACGAAGTCCCGTACGACTCCGTACCATTCACAAGGTAATGGGGAAACGGATAGATTTAACCAAACACTTTTGAATATGCTCGGTACGTTGAATGATGATCAAAAATCGGATTGGAAGAGTTATGTTCTCCCATTAGTACACGCGTATAACGCGACGCGTCATGAGAGTACCGGTTATAGCCCACATTTCTTGATGTTCGGTTGGCATCCTCGGTTAGCTTTGGATGCATTTTTCGGAACCGCTACCGATAATCTTTCGGGTCGTTCGCACGATACTTATGTCGGTAAGTTGAAGAAGCGTCTTGAGTTCGCTTACAAGACAGCGACACGGGAGTCTGAGAAATCGGGAATGCGTCACAAGGCTCAGTATGATCGAGAAGTTCGGAGTTCAGTTTTACATCCGGGTGATAGAGTTTTATTAAAGAATGTGGGTATTCGTGGAAAACATAAACTCGCCAACAAATGGGAACGGTGCCCGTTTGTTGTAGTACACCAGCCAGATGCTGGTATACCGGTATATGTGATTAAACGGGAACACGGTTCTAAGCAAACGAAAACCGTTCACAGGAATTTATTATTGCCTATTGGTTCACTGCCACTAAACGACAGGTTTACGTGTTTTGAGAACGACAAACAGACTGTGCATAAATCAATTGTTTCAGATAAACGTAGTCCGGATACTAACGGTACCGGTGTAATTGAACCAGAGGTAAACGTAAATTACACAGATCGATCGGGGTCGGATTCGGAATCGGACGATGACGATTTTATGGTCGCTGTTAACGCATTTACACGTTCGAAATCTAAAGGATTAAATCCTTTGGCAAACGAATTTAGTCCTGACAATTTGTATATTACACAGCCTGATTGTGCGCAGGATTCGTCGCTGAATAGGTGTTCGGGTGATATGCATAACCTATCAAGGGAGGTAGAAATGAGTACTTCTGGTCATGATCGTAACATCTCAACCCCGAGCATTTTTAATGACGTTTCAGGTTCAGTTAGTAATGAATTTAGTTCTGTTGAGTTCGTCAAGTCATATTTCTGAGGTTAGTGATGTTTAAGGTCGCTCCGGTTGAATAGGTCCCTGCTCCAGTAATTCGTAGGAGTGGGCTAGTTATGAGACCGCCTTATCGCTATGGTGATTTTATGTATTATAAATAGTTTTAAATGTAACGGGGGCAGTTGCGAGGCCTTGCTACCATCTGTACTATTTTACGTATACTCATAATCTTTTGTTATATGTTAACAGTTGTTTTTTAGAGGGGTTAATCTGTTTATTTCAGATATGAATTCTTTAGTATATTGCTCAAGTCGTGGTAGATGTTTACAAAGTTTAGCTTGTAGTGGTGTATTTATATATCCGGGTGGAAGATTTTAAGGATTTTCCCAGACGTTGAGAGGCATCTTAGTTCAATCCAAGGAATAAAGATAGTTTATTTTGTTTTTGGTATTCCTGATGTATGTGAATTGGTAAGGGATAAGAACTCTAAGTATGAGGAATCTTACATTGATACAGTTGTTGATGAGGCAGTTATCGTTAAAACTTATATGGATAAACTTAAGATGGTGTCTAATAGGATCAGGAATATGGGTCATCATGTAGTTTTCGCAACTATAGTTACCAAAACCTTTGAGAAATGGAACACTCATAGATTATCTGTTGGTAAAACTTTATATTTGGCTTATGAGACCCAATACCCTAAGATGCAAGAACGGCTTAATGCTGTTTTGTTGGCTCTTAACCAAAGGATTGTTGCATTGAACGTTAAGAATCAGGTGGCAACACCGTTATTACATAATTACACTCACCAGAGATGTCAAAACGGGAAAATACGCTATAAATATACTAAGCTGATTGATGGTGTCCATCCTTCCCCGGATGTCGGGCAGAAATGGTTTGATCATATAACTAGTGTTATTGCTGAACATCGACTGGCGAGTGTTTAGATATTTTGTTATGCATTTATTTTGTATGCTTTATAATTTTACACTGTTCCTGTGTAGCGAGGCCTTGCCACCTATACAGTAACATGTAACCTCATTTGAATTCGGGGACGAATTTTCGTTCTTGATGGGGGACAATGTCACAGTATAAATATTTATATATATTTTGGTATATTTTTGGTTGTTATATTTAGGTTGTTATACATTTATTTAATACCTAAATATACTTTCGTTTATTATCTTATTTACTTTTGAGTATATTCCTATACATTCCATCTTCATCTCACAATCATAATCATTGTTAATGTAATCATCATGTGACGGATGACTGGACCGCTCTCCGCTAGCAGGTTCCCGCTGCACGGACTTTACTTTTCTTTTATTAAATTGTCATTCTGCACTTCGACTTTCACCAGAGTGGATCGTCTTATCGACATCCTTTATTGCAGGTTAGTCAATTGTAATAATCTTTGTAAAATTTTTGATATTTGAATTTTACGGCGGTATGTTTCATATATTATTCATTGTTTTCATTCCATTTATAATTCATGTCCTTTATTGCAGAATTAAATATCATCGTTGACAACTGGCAATTATACTTATTTTCGCCTTGCCCAACATAATCTAATGGTGAGCATAATTTCCGGCGACATTGGCACAGGAGACTGTCAAAGAGTTACCGAAATAAATGAATTTATTACATAGCGCGAATTATTGACTTTTTACACAGTTAAAATTTGATCAATCAATGCTATTTATTTGATGCCCCTCCTGAAACGTGTAGCGTTCCATATTACGCTCACGAAACACACGAAACACTCACTCGAAGCACACGAGCACGCACATGAAGCACAAAAGCGACACAAAAGGCGTCGCACGAAGCTTGATAGACGAATGATCGTGTTCGCCGGAACTATTCTTGGGATTTTCGGAATTAAGCTTGTGAAACGAAACTTATAAAAGATTATGGTATACAGTGTGCGTCTATTTGCCGCAATATGTTGATTGTAAAATATTTTACATATATTTTTGATATTAATGTGTTTTATGCTTTAATTACATGTAAAACATTCGATATATACATTGTTAATGCCCATATGTGTATTGATATAAAACATGTTCATATTCATTATATATGGTACATTTCAAAAACATTTTCCTGGCCTGGGAGTATATAAGTATTGAAATATCATAATGTTGGGGTAAACATACTCTAGTTTTAGTTAATGAAATATTTTTGACATCTGCAATTATCTGAATATGAAAAGAAAGTATTTGTATGTGAAAAATATCAATACTTAATGTATATGAATCATTGTGAACACAGTTTCATTATCCCAAGAGAATAAATTTGAAAATTTCTTAAAGTATTGGTGAAACATACCTTATATTGAAGTAATTTAGCTATTTTAAAACACGCTAATATGGGAATGTTACACGTTACAATTTTCGAAAGTGAAAAACTGAGTACATTAAGATGGAAAATGCTATTAAATCTTAATGAACATCAATTATTTACTTGAAGTTCATTCCACAAAGCAAAGTAAAAAAATAAAAAATAAAATAAAAAATAAAATAATAAAAATAAAAAATCCCAACAACTTTTAAATCTATAGAGGAGTCAATCTTTTGATCTCTTTACCAAGGATGATGATTTTGATTTACCGTCTATGTACTGGATTCCTTAACTCCACAAGAATCCATACAAACAACGTTTAATAACTGGATCTGCAAAATGTACCACCAAACCTGTTTCAAAACTAATAACTTCTATACTCACAACTGTCAAAGAGGGTTTGCAGTCCATCCATAACAGTTGTTACTCCCGTAGTGGTATTAATTCAATGTGGATCCTGAAATATTCGAAAGATTTTTTGGGGACTATCTGTTCAAGACTATTATCTGAATATAATAGCATTAAAACCTATGATTTTTCAGCACTGTATACTTCTATTCCACATACTCAGTTAAAATCCCGACTTAAAAACATTATACATCGTTGTTTAAAAAAAAATGGCACACCTAGATACAATTTTATAGTTCTAGGTAGGGATTCCTCATACTTTGTAAGAAGTAATCCCAAATCATCTTCCAAATATACAGAAGAAGATGTTTACAAAATGTTCATAAAATGGTGGAATTTTTAATCGACAACATATTTGTCCAGTGTGGTGGACGTGTTTTTCAACAAACGGTCGGAACAAATTCTGCTCCTTTACTTAATGACCTATTCCTTCACTCTTATGAGGCTGATTTTATAGTTGAACTGATCCGAAAGAAAGAATATCGTTTGGCTAGATCCTTTAATATCAGTTTCCGCTATATAGATGACGTATTATTTTTAAATAATCCTAAATTCAGGGATTTGATACATCGCATCTACTCCAAATAACTTGAGATAAACGCACTACAGACACTGTAAAGTCAGCCTCATACCTTGACCTACACTTAGAAATCGATGGTAAAGGAAAACTATTGACCAAACTTTACGACAAAAGTGATGACTTTTCATTCAGAATTTTCAACTTCCCTCCCATCTCAGCAACATCCCTTCAGCACATGCGTATGGAGTGTTCATTTCACAACTCACAACTAGATCGTTATGGAGTATCCATCTGCACCATGAAAGCTGATTTATTAAAAGGGTCATAGTTTTCCTTTCCTCGTTTGTCTACCCCGGACTTGACTTTTTATGAGCAACTCGGCGCGTGTTTCTAGAAAAGCAGAGGCCGCTTACCCTACCGGTGTACCTGGTCCATGCTCCAAGATTTAGAAGAGTCCGAGTTGTTCATTTGCTTTTGTTATTTTGTATGTATGATTTTTGTTACTTTATGTTCTTTGTTGTATATGTCTGTTTTCCATGTTTGTTCTTTGTCCCTGGATTACATTCTTTTGATTATCGCTATAACCTTGGTTCCCTTGATTACTCTTTCCCTATTTAGTGAATTAGTATTGACTTTTGAATGCGAATCAGTTGGGCATTTGGTGAACCTAGCAATAAACTCTATTTGTAAGACACGTGTACTTTTTGGTTCAAATAAATAGACGGGAAAGCCATCACCAAAATTAATACCAAAGAACGGTAGAAGAGACACATGATTTTCAATTATGTCTTTTTTAGGTATAGTGCTAAAATGCAAAAGACTCAATCAATGTCCTGTGCACAAAACACGTTAGTGCCAGGAGCTTTGTCTTCAAGTAACGATGATTTTGTTCGTAATTCACGATGAAAATATGAAAAATAAAAGGAAATAGTTATCCTCTTTTTGATATATATTTTGCCAGATTTATCTTGAACTTGACTTGATTATGAATTGGAAAATGGAATATAATATAACAAAAACTTAAATATTCAAAACCTCTCTATTCAAATAAGAAGAGTATTTGAAATTCAAAATATACTTGGTTGATTTAAGACGGACGGCATAACTTTGGATATTCTAAAACGACACTTTAACAAAGAAAACAATGATAGGAGTGAATAGGCATTTCAGTCCTGAAGATAAACACGTACCTTTCCCCGTGTAAATGTGGCTTGCTGTCGTAGAAAAAATTCCTCGCCGTAAACTATCGTTGAACTGCATATGGCAGGAAAAGTTCGTAGACGTGTTAATCTCTTGAATTCGAGTACTAAACGAAAACATATTTCCCAATTGTGAGCAGTTACATTTGTCAAGTGATTTACAGTTCAATCTTCCGTTTGTACAATCACCGTTTTTAGTTTTCAACAAGCTAGCCTTCGTTTTGTTATTTACAAGGAATTCAGCATATAGATTTTTCGGGGTACGACAAGAACTGCATTCTAGATAAATATATTTTGACCCACCTTCAAAGAAAGATTTACCTTGAAGCTGCACCCATGAATCTATAATGATACCTGCAAAATATTAAATACTTGAAAAACTCATAAACATTTAAAACTCATAAAGAATATTGTATATCACTTAGGAACGATTCCATAAATCTTCCAAGATTGAAGCATCATTGTAACCGTTCGGGTACAAGATATATTGCTTTCCGGTCGATTATCTACATTTTATATTGGCAATATTGAAAGATTGCTCATAATGCTTGTTTTCATTCAAGAGTATTTAGATTTTGCTACTTCGCTTTAAACGTCAACCAGATTAGCCAAGTATAACCTAATAAATCGAACGCCGGATTCTTTTCCCCAAAATTAAGTGAATTCAAGGGAATCAAGGGAACCAAGATTCTAGCGGAAATCAAAAGAACATAATCCAGGGACAAAGTCCAGACATGGAAATCAGACAAACACAACAAAGAACATACAAAGAAACAAAGATAAATGAGCACCTCGGACTCCGCTAAACAGTGGGAGCATGGACCAGGTGCACCGGTAGGGTAAGCGTCCTCTGCTTTTCTAAAAACACGCGCCGAGTTGCTCATAAAAAGTAAAGTCCGAGGTACACGAAAAAGAAAGAGGAAAGAAAACTATGATAAAATGAACAAATCAGTTTTCATGTTGAACATGGATATACCGTAACGATCCACGAGTTCATGATGACAACCATTAAACTTCTGTATTGATGACTTCAATCTTATGATAACATAACCCTGTTCCAGAGGCCTAATAGGAAGAAGTCTAGCGCGATACAAATAGTCAGCTAGTTACGGAAAGCTCTGTCATAAGATAACGTATGAGTTGTGATATGAAAATTGGTATATGAAACAATACTTTATTTGAGGAAAATGTACCTGAATCTAAAGAAACCTCAGTAGATTGGGTACTCTTTCCTTGATAACAATGCCATCTTCCATTTAGGTCCTTCATTTTCTTTTCCTCAACAAATGTTCCATTTAGGTTCTTCATTTTCTTTTCCTCAACAAGCACAATAGTGAGCGTATGTTCTGTTTTATTCATGCTGTAGGTCTGTCCCGCAGGAATACATTTTTGTTCCTCAGTTTTAATAGTACATGTAACGTTTGTTTCACTATTGGCATGAGTGAATGTAACAGGTAGTTCAAAATTTGAAACCCTGCATGTAAGAAACAACGCTTTGGGATCATCTGTCCAAGTAAAACAGTTGTTGTATTTGGTATCTTTGTTGCCTATAAAAGAAACTGCTATATATGTAGTACATGAAACAACACTTTTAGAACATTATACCATTATATCATATATTCAGATAAAAATATACATTGTCTGTATATGCATTTTAAGTGTTTGTTTAAAACCTATATCGTTTATCCTATATTGCATATTCTACTCCACTCCTTTAGACCTATTTCTCATTCCTTATATCACACCTCTAGACCTATATCACATACCCTATATCGCACACATTCACAGACCATACTTGAAGTAAAGTTAAAATATATGATTTAAAGAAAATAACATGTCAAAACCTGTATCACATGTACCAACCCTCGACCTATATCACAACGTGGTTCGGTAGACCTTGGGGTGATGAGGAATCTCAGATTGACACCGCATGTGATACGCATTTTGACATGCAATTTTCTGTATATCTCCTGAACTTGGTGTTTGTATTTTACAATTTATTTGCTGTGCTAGAGCAAGTGCAAACTTCACTGATTTCCTTGAACGCGAAGATAACAGACTCCTGAACAAAATGTCTTTTACCATAATCTTTTTCAGATATCAGTCCTATCTGAAAAAATACTCACTTTCTTCTGGAACAATGAGTATAAAATGCTTCTTGTAAATCATTTTTTTTTGTGCTGATGTAGCCACATATCATGACACTATTGCATGCAAATGCTATTCAATTACCACCAGTACATTCATTCCGTAATAGAGGAAGGAGATTTGGTGCGCTGTAAAACATAGATTCTAACCACTATTTCGTTTGAAACGCGTGTACCCATTCAGGACCAATACTCTACCAGCTACCACGGTGGTGTGATATTCAGTTTGTCAGATCTAATTTACATTATGAATCGGGTTAGTGTTCGGTATTTTTGGTGGTAACCCTATTTACATATATCACATATTCAAGGTTTCTTCAATGAGTTTGTATTTTCTACCCAGTATCGCATACTATGTATCATATAGTTTTACCTTTATCGCGGATTACAATTACAACAAAGCATTTTTGGCGAATGTCAATTTGCAAAAAGCCTCCCACTAGAGATTTCCACTAAATTGACGAACAAACGGACGTACCAATAAGGATCGTCTGTTTTGTTATGTTGACCTCAATTATAGTAGAAATAATGCTCAAACTAAGGTTTAACTCATTTCAATTTCATTGAAATTATAATCAAAATTTATGTAATGCCTCTACAAATTAAGCCTTTTATTTATCGGAAATCGAGTTAATAATATCATACGTACCGTTCGTTCAGTTAGAAGAAATACGTTTCGCTACGATTATGGAAGAGGAGGAAACTTTAAAATTGTTACCCATTATCTCTTAGTTTTATTTGTTTTTCTGATAGCTTTTTCAGATATTTCTTATATTTTATTACATAACCAGAATAAAAGAAAAAAAACAACTTTATTTTGAATTTCTAAACTGTGAATTATTACTTTTTGCAAAATATTTGCAAAAGCTAAACATTATTTAAACATTATAAAGGCAATGGTATGGCACCATATATAAAAATTTATAAACGTTTTTAATATTTCGCAATTATTCAGTAGACGTACTTCCAAGACAGTCAAATCGGTGGAAACTATTTTCGCACAAACATGTAATGTAGGCAGTGGGAAATTTAGATTAACAAACGTGAACATGTTGTATGTATAGGAAAGTAGCAATTGCAAATGAAATGTAAGAGAAAATAGTGTAACAAAAATCAAATAACAAAACATTGAACATTCATTTGATTTTAGGGAGAGCTAACTAGATGCGCGTTTACTCTGTCGTACTTCAAATTATAATTTTGTGTTGTTTCGATTCCAATTTAATTGCTGAAATGGATTATAAATAATGCCTCGTGCAGGTCCGGGTGTCAAAAGAATAGGCCTGCAGCAGCGCTAAGCTTGTCGTAAAAGGCGACTAAATAGTGTTCAGAACCCTGGGTACGGACTAGGGCGCTCTGCCCACAGAGCAACTGAGTTGTGTGTCCCAGGTGGTGGAATGGGGTATCCTTGGCGTATTACATGCTTGGGGTTTTCAGGTTATAATACAGAAAATCTGACCACAAACCATAGTGGTGCACCGTGTTGGGAAAGATGCCACGTTCCTCGCACGTTTAAGAACCCTGCTGTGGTATTCTCCCGGAGTAGGAACCATTAGGCTCCGCCACAGGAGGCTAAATTGCCCGACCCTACCCACCTCTCCCTATTTCCAGTGGCAATCAATATTTGTTAACCCCATTATCCTTGTGTCCCATCCCATTTTTCATTTCATCATCATTTCATGTTCAATTTATCATCCACTTCATGCTCATCCATCGCCTGAATATAGCTGAAATATTGCTGCACGGGCGTTGTACCCCAACCAACTAACAAACAAATTATAAATAAAACTTTAACACACATTTATTTTCAATACTATACCTCGAATCTCGAGATATGATGTGGGACAATTGCCTTGCCATTGTATAATGTACGTTTAAAAAGTGACATAACAAGTAAATTGAGTTTTAGCGGCATTTTAGAATTTGCGTAAGGTCATTGAAAGGGGTAAAATATCCTGTTCTTCATTAAAATGTGCGTTATTACATACAACATTACAATTAATTACAAAATCTTTCGAAATATGAAAATTATCCAAAACTTTGAAGTTTAAATAAATTATGTGTATTTGAAACGCAATTAAGCCTGTATGCATTCGAATGACATTCGGGTTGATAAATGACTAATTCTAGACAATAACTAAATATCTGTGACTTAGAATATGCATTTTGCATTTACTCTGGCAGTGGTGGAGCCGGAAGGAGTCAGGGGTTTGGAAACTTTTTGTTGTTGGAAAAGTTTGCTAGTTTTAGGCATAGTCTGGACAAACCAAGCTATTTATAGCTATATATCCCGCTTTTTCTCCCGCCCACCTTCCCTATTTTTAATCTCTGGAACCACCCCTGCTGTTGCATTTATATGCTTATCAGAAAAACTGCACAGACTATGAGATTTAATATTATCTCTATTAAAGCTATGAACTGTGAAATAGATATGAATGGTTCCTCGATTTTCATCTGCATTAATTATAACTAATTTCCTCCGTCCTTAACGGTCTGTCGCATAAGTTCTGTTAGGGCGTGTTTCGTTGAGTTACGTTCGTTTACGGCGAGTTCCGTCAAATTAGTGGAAATCTCTACTAAGATTTATAATTAGACTACTTAATATATGGCTAATGTTGGTATGTTTTGAAAGAAAAGTTCACATAGTTTTAGATTTGACTGGTTGCAAAAATTTTTCGACGCAAAGATTTTTTAAAACTCTGGCAAGACCAAGGACACATCGAAAAACGTATAATTATACAGTTAAATTTAGCTCACTTTTGGTGCTAATATAAATATCTTCTTAAAAGAAAGCTAAGACATTTTCATAAAAATGAGAAAATCTTGATAAAAAACAATAACAAGTATTAAATAAGCAAAAGCAAAGTTATTAAAGACCCCTGAAACCAACAAAAATATATCATTCATCTATTATAATTACCTGCATGGACTTCAATAATTATTTTTTAGTCATATGTCAAATTAATGAAACGAGTTTTTAACAATCAATTACATGATTTCAGTAAAAATCAATCGCGTCTACGATATTATTGCTACTAATCTTTCATCAAATTGGAAGTCAAACGCAGAAAAGACGTTATGACGACAGCACTGGCATTTGAACGGACGGAGGTACGAACCTATGTATTGATACAATAACGGGTCGAAAACATTAAGCCTCGCAACTTTAATTAAGTTACTTAAATTGTAATAACAGTAAATGTCTTAATAAACCCTTTGCGATTTTAAGCAATATATGGACACCTCAACCAAGATTTTATGTTTTAGAAAATAATTAAATGAGGTCTCGAGACGAAAACATATTTTCTATATGGCAAGAAAAGAATTAACCCAACCCCTAAATGTAGGTTTTTTTCAAACATGCGTTTTTTTTAATTCCAAAGAACTTCTGAAAGTTTACTAACAAATGAAGTAACGCTATATTAAACTAGATAAAACAACAGTTTTTATATAATTTGCACAATAGCTACTTTTTAAACGATATTTTTCATTGGAAGTATTTTGATTTTATAAATACTTAATTTTTGTTTATGCAATTATAGAAGAACTGCGACCACTCCATATTTTTACGACCAGACAATTTAAAAAGTACGATAAAAAATTTATGATATACCCGTGTGATAGGTAGGTACATTAAAAAGATCGAATTCCCTTGTTTAATGGTCACCTATATATTTCATCAAAATTTTACAGACAACTGAAAATTTACAGTGACTTTCCTACAACCATAACAGTCTTTTTTTACCAATCGAACAATACAAAGGATTGATAAAGCTATTGAAAGAGTTGATGAATACTCACCAATGAATCTTTTTATAGCTAGCTCCTAGTTATTTAAATCTGAGGCAGCTACCTGGGTTATTCTATTTTTCATTGTTGAGGGGATTTCAACTTAAATAAATTATATTTTTGTTGTATTTTGCTGACAAGGTTGAAAACCATGATTTAGAATAGTATATAATAGTATTTATTTTATCTTAACTACATTGCACAGAAATCTTATTTATTATTATAAAAAATGAGACCTTTATTAATATGTATTCCCTCCTTCATAAACCTGGAATAGGCCTACCAAGGTGCCCTTTTAGTGGAAAGTATGTGATTCATACTATAGTTACTTGAAATAGTGCTATGAGTTTATTTTATTCAGTTTTGAGTATGAGTAGGCTTAATAGTGAATAAAGTGCTTTATTAATTGTGCAGGATTTCCATTGGAATTATGATGTTTCTTATTAACTACACTGGTGTTCATAGTGGGATTAAGAATCATGTCAATAGTATTTTTCATTTGTGTTTAAGTTTGGGATTTAGTGCATTGAGTTTGATAGAAATTATAATTTGGGATTATAAGTGCAACGATTTTCAATGAAATTTAAGATTTGGAATAAGTGTTTTTTACATTGATACCTTGAAATCTTTGGATTAAGTGCTGTTCATCGAATTTATAGCTTTATAGACTCCAAACTGTTGTTAAAGTAGATACTGTGAAGGAGTATATTTCAATGGATATATTTAAACAACAGTATTCAATGGATTCAGCTGTGAGATGGGACAATTCAAATAAACAGTAGCATGACATTGTAACTTCAAATCATTGTTCATTCCATGAAAGTGTTACCATTTTACTTTAATTTGCCATTTCATAGTTAATATTATCATAATTATGTAAAAAAAAACACATTAAATTCCCACAGAACACATTGTGAATAATATTCACAAGCTGAGAAAATTCCATATGATGTGACACATAGCCAGTATTGGCTGCCTTACACCTGAACAGGTACATTTTCATTGGTGAGTGGCTACCTATTCATCAACTTTTACAGTAGCAACTGGTCAGTTTAAATGTCCCAATAGCTTTGTCAATCCTTAGTATTATTTAGCAGATTGGTAACAAAAGAGTGTCATGGTTGTAGGAAAATCACTGTAAATGTATTTGACGAAATAGTAATTGCATCAAGTCAACACGATGTCACAATGTGACTTGTAAATACTTTTAATGTGGCTTTATAATTGGTTTGTATAATTCTGTGTGTTGTGAGTGGTCAGTATCTGTTGGGTATTTTCCACAATATGTTAAAGTACAGTTAATACCTGGTTAGTTATTGGACCGTGTGTAGCAGGTTATCAATCAATACCTGACCGTACGCTTTAAATTGGCGGCATTCGGAGCTTACACCTTGAAGGATAAACAGGTGTTTTCTTTCATTGCTGCGGATATCACTGGATGTCTGAGGTAGGACTTAATTCTCTTATTAATTATTAATGTAAATATGTTCTAGAACAATCATTTGCTGAGGGTCATGTTTTATTTATAATGTAAAATGGGTAAATTTGCTGTATTTTCACTTGTATATAACTGTATGTCCGTAAAATGTTCATAAAACACTGTTATTGTATCGTATCATTGTATCTATAAACAATGTTCCGCCGCTTGTTTTAATTTAAAATTCACAACAAAACATGTATGTCTTGCTATTATTTATCGTAATTTACGGTTTATAAAAGTGTATTTTCTGTGTGTAAATAAACTTGATTTTACGGTCAAGTTACATGTATTTAAGGTATTTCGGTTCATTTATTAGGACATTTATAATACTTTTGTTTACGTAGTATATGTGCGTAGGGTAGTGTGAATAACTTTGCTGGAGTAAATATGTTTTAATGACATTGTATTTTTTATACAGTTCCAATCCGGGTGTATAGCCAGATCAAGATGACGGTCTGATGTTTATGTGGTTGCCTGTGTGGCAGTAGTAGTCGCCTGTGGGACTGTAGTAGTAGCCTGTGTGGCAGTAGTAGTACAGTAACTGATGTCCCGTGTGATGTAGACTACCAGTATACAGCCGTTATCAACAATGTAGTAACTTTATACCTGTGATTGAATCACCATTCGTTCCATTCTTTACTTTCGTTCATCTATCATGGCATCGTGTGCACACGCCGGCAGCTTCCTCTGATTGGCCAAAGCAGTGCCGACAGACTTACCGATAGTATTACGTCTGATTAACTTTCAAAGTCTTTAGTTCATTTTGATTTTGGGCAGTTTCAACTCAGTATATCATTCTTATAGCTTTGTAATATTTTTTTTTCTATTTGTTTTTTTTTTATTAAATATTATATTTTACTTGTTTGTTAAAAATTGTAAACAGGCCCTCTTAGCCATCACTGGTCATCCGTCACATTTGGTGTCAGAAGTGGAATTAAAGTGAAGCTCAGAGGGTTACTGTCTTTAATAAAATATTAACATTTCATATATATATATTTTTCAGATGTTGTAACAGGAAGTGGTTGTTTGGAGCTTGGATATCCAGTACTTGTGTGGATTTGGTTGTATCTCAGAGGTTTGGTGTTTGTTTGTAGCAATGAAACTTGTAAGTAGATATCTTATTTAGTTAACTTGTTATTTGTAGTATATTTATTTTGATTTGTATTGTGGAGGGTACCTTCGGTGCTGACTACTTATCACCTGAAAGTCCAACATGGAACAGTTACAAGAAATTGAAAGAGTTAGGTACGCCTTTAGGTTATAAAGGTGAGGACTTGAGGGATTTTATAACAGACCAACAGAACAGGCAACGTGATGAAAGAGCAGCTTTACGAGAGCAAAAGAAAGCAGAATTAGAACAGGTAAAAGCAGAAAAAGAGGTAGAAATAGCTAAATTAGAACAAGGTAAGATTGAGAGAGAGATTGAGTTGCAGAACATTAAACATGCGCATAAGATGGACGAATTACAGCAACAAGCACAATTGAATCAAGGAAAATCAGGTGAAGTGAAAGAGCACATACGAGGTTCTAAAATTCCAGCTTTTGAAGAAGGTAAAGACGAAATCGATAGTTATTTGCGTAGATTTGAAAGGTATGCAAAAAGTCAGAATTGGCACAAGTCTATCTGGGTTAGTAATCTTAGTGCATTACTCAAAGGACGAGGTTAGATGTTTATACACTAATGCCATCTGAGCAAGCTCTAGATTATGACTTAAAAGAAGCTTTGTTGAGAAGGTATGATATGAGAGAGGATGGGTTCAAACGTAAGTATAGAAGTTGTAGACCGGAAGCAAGTGAGACATTTTCTCAGTTTTCTGTTAGGTTAGAGAGTTATTTTCATAGATGGATAGAAATGTCAAAAATTTCAACTACATTTGAAGGTTTGTATGATTTGATGGTACGTGATCAGTTCATCTATGTTTGTTCCAAGGAGCTGAATATGTTTCTGGAAGAAAGGGTCCCGGACACACTGGGAAAGATGGCAACTTTAGCTGATCAGTATAGAGAGGCTAGATATACTACAGTTGCTACCCTTATAAACAAAGGTAAACAATCAGTCGCAGCAAGTAGTAAACCAGTTACTGCGAAACGGATGGAATCAACTAATGCTGAGGAATCACCGAAGCCACAGGTAAGTAGCAATACTAGTACATCATTTGTACCCTTAAAGGACCGGAAGTGCTATAAATGTAATACACCTGGTCACATGGCACAAGACTGTACATATGGACGCGTGAGTAATATTCAGGAAGAAAATGTTCCTACAGATAACTTCTGTGGAGCTGTTACAATTCCAAGCGATTCCATTATTGAAACATCTGCTTCTATGGTATGTGAACCAACAAGTACCAATGCAACAGCTTATATGACAAGTAAGAGGAACGCTATGCCTATTTGTTCAGGGTATGTAAATGGTAAGAAAGTTTCAGTATTACGAGATAGTGGATGTAGTGGGATTGTGGTTAAGAGAAGTCTTGTTACTGAAGAAGCCATGACAGGACAAAACAGGTATGCATCTTAGCCGATGGAACAAGGGTTGAGTCACCAATTGCTAAGATAACCATTGATACTCCTTATTTAAGTGTAACAGTTGAAGCATGGTGTATGGTAAGTCCAGTTTATGATTTACTTATCGGGAACGTTACCAAAGCAAGATTACCAGAACCAGGTAATCCAGATCCAGAATGGCAGAAGGTAGAAATCGCTGCTATAGAAACTAGACAACAGGTAAAGAACAAAAGTAAGCCTTGCCAGAAACTGAAGGTTAGAGATATGATAGATCAAGTAAGTCCCGAAGATATTAAAAAAGCACAACTAGAAGATGAAACATTGAAAACATTACTCACACATACACAATCAGGTGAAGTATTTAACAGAAGGAATGCTGAGATTAAATGGTTCAAGAAACAAGGACTTCTTTATAGACAGTTTACCTCACTGCAAGATCCAAAGGTGAGTTACAAACAGTTAGTCGTTCCTACATCTTTTAGACAGACAGTAATGAAGATGGCACATGAATCTATCATGTCTGGTTATATGGGAACTCAGCGTACGTTAGACAAGGTATTTACATCTTTCTATTGGCCTGGCGTTACAGCTGATGTTAAACGATTTTGTCAATCGTGTGACATATGTCAACGCACTATTCCAAAAGGACGAGTGAGTAGGGTACCATTACAGTCTATGCCATTGATAGATGAACCATTCAAGAGGGTTGCTGTTGATTTGATTGGACCGCTTTATCCTTCCACAGATAGAGGTAACAGATTCATTCTAACACTAGTGGACTATGCTACCCGTTGCCCAGAGGTAGTGGCATTGAAAGGTATTGAGACCGAGAGAGTGGCTGAAGCTTTGGTTGATATATTTTCAAGGATAGGTGTACCTCAGGAAATTTTGTCAGACAATGGAAGTCAATTTACTTCAAATCTCATGACAAAGGTAGGTAGGCTAATTTCCCTTAAGCAGTTGACTACTACAGTGTATTATCATATGTGCAATGGTTTAGTAGAACGGTTTAACGGAAGTCTACAACTGATGTAAAAAGGATGTGCAGTGAGAAACCAAAAGACTGGGACAGGTATTTGAATGCGTTACTTTTTTGCGTATCGGGAAGTTCCACAAGAAAGTTTACAATTCTCTCCATTTGAACTTGTGTACGGTAGACATGTAAGGGGTCCTATGGCGATATTGAAGGAACTATGGACGAAGGAAATTGAAGATCCAGAGGTAAAGACTACTTATCAGTATGTGATGGACGAGAGATAGGTTGGAAGCAACATGTGAGTTAGCTAGAAGTAACTTGGCAAAAGCATCAAGGAAGCAGAAAAGGTATTATGACAGCAAGGCTAAAAACAGAAAATTACAGGTAGGTGAACGAGCACTTGTACTTTTACCAACTGATAACAACAAGTTACTGAGGCAATGGAAGGGTCCATATCCAATAGTAGAGAAGGTAGGGGAGTTGACTACAAATTAGACATTGATGGTAAGATCAAGACATTGCATGCCAACTTGTTGAAGAAATATGTTGAACGTGCAAAGGTATCAAGTTTGGATGTAGTATTCAAGGGAGAAAATTCTCCAATTGTAAGTAGTGCAATAATTGACATCGATGGTGATCAATTAGATGGTCAGGATGTGTTACAGGATATTCCAGTTTCAGGAAATGGTGAAACCCCAGACCACATTGATATCAGTAATGAGTTAAATGGTGATCAGGTGAATCAGGTAAAGAAATTGGTACACTCATTTCAAGATGTTTTTACAGATCAGCCAGGTTGTACTGATTTATTAGAGCATGACATTAGATTATCAAGTGAGACACCAATTAGGATGAAGCCATATCCAATTTCTTATCACATGACAGAAACAGTAAATGCAGAGGTTAGTAAAATGTTAGATCTTGGAGTGATAAAACCATCTGATAGTCCGTATTCCTCTCCTATTGTAATCTGCAAGAAGAAAGACGGTACCAACAGGTTTTGTATAGATTTTAGAGTGATAAAAAGTCAGACAATTTTTGATGCGGAAAACATGCCTAATGCTGAAGAAATGTTTGCCAAATTGTCAGGGTGTAAGTATATTTCCCGATTAGACTTATCTAAAGGATACTGGCAACTACCTTTAACGGAATCATCTAAACCAAAAACTGCGTTTCAGACTCCAAAAGGTTTGTTTCAATTCGTTAGAATGCCATTTTGGTTGGTCACAGCTCCAGCTTCGTTTTCCAGGTTGATGAGGAAATTATTGCAAGGTATGTCTAACATTGACAACTTCATTGATGATATCCTAATTTTCACAAAGACTTTTGATCAACACCTAGAGATATTACATGAGTTACTCCTTAGACTTAGGAATACAAATTTGACAGCTAAACCAAGTAAGTGTTCAATAGGTTACAGTAGTTTAGAGTGTTTAGGGCATTTTGTATGAGATAACAAGTTGAAGCCTCATCAGGATAAAATTGAAGCCATTAGAGAAGCTCCTAGACCGGAAACAAAGAAACAGGTTAGGTCATTTTTAGGATTAGTCGGGTTTTACAGGAAGTTTGTTCCAAACTTCGCTTGTATTGATTGCTCTTCCATTGACAAATCTAACTAAGAAAGGACAGCCTAACAACGTGCAATGGGGAACTGCCCAGGAGAATGCGTTTCGCACTTTGAAACAAGCATTGGTAAAGTATCCGGTATTGAAACTGCCAGATCTTTCACAAGAGTTCATTCTAACAACGGATACGTCGGATAGAGGTTTAGGTAGTGTATTAATGCAAGAACAGGATGGATGAAAGTTACCAGTGGCTTATGCTAGTAGAAAACTTAAGACCAGTGAAGTAGCGTATTCCATCATAGAAAAGGAGTGTCTAACCATTGTATGGGCAATTCACTTGATGTCTGAGGTAGGACTTAATTCTCTTATTAATTATTAATGTAAATATGTTCTAGAACAATCATTTGCTGAGGGTCATGTTTTATTTATAATGTAAAATGGGTAAATTTGCTGTATTTTCACTTGTATATAATTGTATGTCCGTAAAATGTTCATAAAACACTGTTATTGTATCATTGTATCTATAAACAATGTTCCGCCGCTTGTTTTAATTTGAAATTCACAACAAAACATGTATGTCTTGCTATTATTTATCGTAATTTACGGTTTATAAAAGTGTATTTTCTGTGTGTAAATAAACTTGATTTTACGGTCAAGTTACATGTATTTAAGGTATTTCGGTTCATTTATTAGGACATTTATAATACTTTTGTTTACGTAGTATATGTGCATAAGGTAGTGTGAATAACTTTGCTGGAGTAAATATGTTTTAATGACATTGTATTTTTTATACAGTTCCAATCCGGGTGTATAGCCAGATCAAGATGACGGTTTGATGTTTATGTGGTTGCCTGTGTGGCATTAGTAGTCGCCTGTGGGACTGTAGTAGTAGCCTGTGTGGCAGTAGTAGTACAGTAACTGATGTCCCGTGTGATGTAGACTACCAGTATACAGCCGTTATCAACAATGTAGTAACTTTATACCTGTGATTGAATCACCATTAGTTCCATGTCTTTACTTTCGTTCATCTATCATGGTATCGTGTGCACACGCCGGCAGCTTCCTCTGATGGGCCAAAGCAGTGTCGACAGACTTACCGATAGTATTACGTCTGATTAACTTTCAAAGTCTTTAGTAAATTTTGATTTTGGACAGTTTCAACTCAGTATATCATTCTTATAGCTTTGTAATATTTTTTTTCTATTTGTTTTTTTTTATTAAATATTATATTTTACTTGTTTGTTAAAAATTGTAAACAGGCCCTCTTAGCCATCACTGGTCATCCGTCACACACGATTTATCTTATTGTTAAAGACACTCTGGTTGATTGGTTGATGACAGCTCCTGTTAGGATACACAATGCAAAACAAATTTTGCGGTATGTCATATTGAAAAAAAATAAAACTATCTTTACTCAATCCTAGATAAAAAAATACCTTTCTAATACTAACATCTTTGAAGTATTTGCATATATTGGGTGGGGGAGGGGGAGGCAGGACATGCTTACTTTACTGGAGCACTTGATGTCACTCCCGGGCTTTAGTGTGAGTTCATTATACTACTGATTTAGGTTTTCTACGTAACTTTTGGTTTTTGTCTGGTCGTTTTGGTTTGGTTCTCAGAATTTCAATCGTCCCACTGCTGATGCTTTGGATGTTTTGCCTATACTGCGATGTATTTAAACCGAAAAAAATTATACAGTTCGTCTCAGAGGTTTCGTTCTGACATGTTTCTCTGAATTAAGACAGGTAAGATTATAATTCCGGGAAGTTTAGTTTACTCTAATTTTCAATTGACTAAAAAATCAATTCATACGGGCAACATATGCAAACATATTATGACAGAAGAATATCAAATTATTTATTCAATTAGAGCTGCACAGACATGTCTCAATAGTAGGATATCTATAAAAACTTCTGGGTGCAAGGTGAAAATAAACATAGTAACATAAACATTACCTCGTTGAAAATGGAGACATTGTGCTGCTCTCACAATATGTCGAATATCATTATCCTTGCGAATTAAAAAAAATGCGTTCTCAGAAAATTCGCCAGAAATAATAAGCTTGGGTTTTTAAAATAATGAAAACCACCAAGGCTTAATATCGTTTACAACTATCGTACGAATCTTTACGAGTGTCTTGCCAGTTTAACGAATTCCATACGAACCTTACGATTTTGGTTTTTTGCAATAATATACAATAATTAACTTCTGAATGATGATCTGGAACACCAAAAAAAAAAAAAAAAAAAAAAAACCAAACAAACAAACTAACAAACAAAACAAAACAAAAAAAAGACAGAGATGCGACATGTAAAGTTAACAGACGCCCAGCAGGACACCGTGTTTGAGTGGATAGAACAAACTCCTGCAATTTATGACACCAACCTCGAGGATTATAAGAGGCGCATACAGCTCTTTGGTAAACTGGCAGTAAAATGGGAGAGGTATAGATGGCGCAACCCTTGAATTATGGTTTAATTCATGCAGAACTGTTATAAGTAAATGTAAGACAAAAACTAAGAAATCTGGTTCAACAAATTGGAATCCTGTCGTGCATGGAACCCCAAATTAGAAGAGATTGTTGAAAAAAGATGTTCTGGCTCGAACCCTTTATTTGCCCTCCACGACGCCACAACGTAAAGTCAGTTAGAAATTGATATAAAAATTGGGATGTTATGATATTAATGTGTATATAAAAATGAAATTAAAGATCTGTTTTCGCATATGATTTTTCACATTTATGTAGGGTGAAAAGGTGGCGGAAACCAGCACTATAGAGAAGAATCCTTTTTAATTATGATACTCAGATCCAGAATGAAGGGGTTTCTTTATAGCAACGTGTTTGCCGTCAAGTGTAAGCGTGCGGTACTTTCCATTGTCTATGAAGTTCATCGGCAATTTCTTTTCAGTCATCTTTTGTGCTTGGTGCTGGAAAAACTTCATCTAAATACTCATCAATTATAGTTTTGCACAGTTCAGGGACAAACATACTGATGTTATCATCTGCAACACAGAAACTATACGACAGATCAACATATGAATTCCCAGTTGCTAAATGACGAAGGATCTCTACTAACTTTAATCCAGGCTCTATGGCTTCTCGGTATCTCGGGTTTTGTTTTGTAATTATATGTCTAATACGACCTGACAGCTCATCAAACAATTCTAGTTGTATTCTTGTAAAGTTTTTGAAACTATCCGGGTCGTTGTGACGAAGGTTCTCCATTAAGTTATAGTAATGTGAATGTTGTATCATCTGCCCTTTGGACAGCCAGTTTCTCACTCAGCATATATTTCTTTGCCGACGTCTTCTTCGCCTTCTGTTTTCCTTTTGTTTTAGAGCATGCAATGACAGCACGATGAATAATATCTGCTTTATAAGATCGAGCTTTAACTTGCATGCACTCAGCCATTATAAACTGACTTTGAAATATCTTTTTTCGAGAGGAAAAAAGGTAATTTACTTATCAAAAATTGGCTCCATTCGGAAGCTCGTGCTTATTTCATACTTATATCGCAAGATGTTTCTAATAATATATTAATGTTCGCATTTTATTCGCATGCATTTGTAACCACTTGCTAGCGTTGGCAAGCCATTCGTAAATGACTCGTAAGTATTGGTAACAATATCGTATTCGTCTTTAATGGAAAAATTTCCGAAGTCGGCATGATGAAAGCATTAAAGAAAATCGGATGAAAACAAATTATTGACCAAAGAAATCGAACTCTGAACGTTTTTAAAAGCGAACACAACATTTTTAATGACCACAAACCAACATAATCTTCCAAAAGCTAATGAAAGAGATCCACGAACTAAAAAAAATTCCTACAAAACTTCGTAGGAAGTTTGGAAAGTCGAACTCGGACCGCCAACGAAAGAAATATACGAACTTCAATTTCTCGAACTCCCGATAACTCGAACACATTTCAATGGTTCCTTGGAGTTCGAGCTACCGATGTTTAACTGTCTAAAGGAACCGTTTATTCTGTTAGAGAATTAAATCTACCATTTATTGACGAACGTGTGTATCAAGCACTATATACATGTGTAATGTATGTTCAGTTAAATACAGAAGGCTTGTCTCCCTTGTACCAAAGTTATTCACTATTAAGGTACGATGTGTAGGTTATGTAGGTTATCCCTAGAAAATATGGCAGACAAATTAACTATTGTCGCAACAAAATTTTGTATTTACAAATTTAAACATGCAGATATGATAGTATATATCTAACTTCTATTCATAGGAGCTTTGCTGTTTATGCCTATTTTTCATACCAATACTGTGTTCTAAGATTTTATAGGTTAAACGTCGATCTTTCCTGAAAAGTCAAGCGGCCAAAGTTTCCTGTATTGGTATTTATAAGTAAAAAAAGCAAAACAGTTAGGCGCAGTGTGAATTGTATTTCCCTCCCTAAAGAGTCTGATATGATTCTGATCTAGGTTTTCAGACGGAAGTGTCAAATGCAGGGGAATAAAAGCTAAAAATAAATTTCGAAGAATATTATCTGCATCAAACGCTTGGAGTACTAGATATTTAAAACATGTCAATGTTAAATATTCAGGAGTTAATGATGTTTTTATGATCTGGCTTTATATATATATATATTTAGTAATGACTCAAACATGGAAAACTAACGAATAATTTAAACAACTTTACCTTTCAATGCAAAGCAGGACATTAACAGGTTTATGATCAGGCAGAGGAAACAGTTTTTCATATTTTCTCTGAAAAAAAAATAGCAATGACATTGTTACACATTTACTGTCTATACCTTAGAATCTGATCATACCATAACGTCATATAACACCGCCACTTCGTTAATGAACTATCATTTGTGAAAAAAATATGTGGTGGCATCCATAGACGAAGAGCAGTTATGCAGTTTTTGTCTATAAAAGACAGTCTATGGGACAATTTGATAGATCAATGTAAACATCATATTACCGAAATTCAAGAAGCCAATTGTAACATGCTTCGGATCTTCATGACCTAACAAAACCTGATTAATAATCCTGTGACTTCTTAAAAGCGTGGTTGTATCTCTATGATCTAATTGCAACTCTTAAAAAAGATATAGCTGTAAATTCAATGTAACATAACTGCACGACAGCTCCTTTTAAACGCATTACATTTATATAACAGGTATCTACAATGTAGATACAGTTAGGCATAATGATAGCACAAAACTGCATTAAGATTCATGCATATATTGTATAACTTCCAATTCTAACTTATTCTTTTTATATGAAAATACTTCTGTTTTAATGCGTCAAATTCAAAGTACATATGATTAAATCAAAAGTATATTACATTTTAAAAATGGCAACAATTAAACTACTGAAAGACTTCTATGTATTCACGGAGCCGTCAACTAATGTTCTCATTATTTCTGACGCGTATCAATTTTCGTTGGTAAAACGATAGCAAAGGTAGACACTAGTATTGGAGCGTTCTTAATGCTGGCAATACTGGCAATTATCTAATTTATCATGCACTTCTTCTGAATTAAATGTAAAGGCTAACCCAGATAAAAATCCATCAGATTAGCAATTAAACCATTAAGGATATGTGAGTGGTTTATCTTTGATAATATGTTATAAATAACAACCAGTGTGCTAAGACAGAAACATGCAAATATTTTATTTACCTAATGCATATATAATCCTCGTGAGCTAATCCAGGATGAAATATTTGTAATCCATTACTATGCACTAGTAGTAAGAAATATAATTTCAAATGCAAATATAATGGTGATAAAACACTCTTATATGTCTTAGATAATATCTACCCCATATGTTGTAATGATTACTCAATTTGTTATAACTTTTTGTTCTTTCAGTGTTGCTGATGTATTTAGGTTCTGGGTAATTGATGTACATTCCTTTGTCAACATTTTCTTTCAAATGACACACAGTTAGATCTAAACGAAATTTATACTGGTCAAAACTAAAGCATTTTTGTCTTGAAAAAATATCTATCACATGAATAAAAACTTTTCTCGTAAACATTATTTTAGCTGGGACATACTCTTCCATACGGTTGTATATAGTGTATGGTATCTGGAACATTTTTAAAACTTTTTCATAATGTATGACGATCCGAGAGGGAGGTTCATGGTTTATTGCAACTAGATGTGGGGTGACGGTTTGGATTCTTGTTACAGAAAAGTTCTGCAATGATGTCCAGACTGTCCTTTAACTTTTTCCTCAGGTTCAACTTTATCACTGAACTGTTCACTCCACAAAAATAGTCCTTATGAACATTCTGAACCCTTTGAAATACAATGTATTTAAATTGCTTTCTTTGCAGATTTAACTTCATGCCACACAACATATCTGTTGGTTGTAAAATTACTGACCAGCTATTTTTCCGCAACAAGTTGGCATTCAAATGGGCATTAATTATTTTCATCTCCTAGCTGACTTATTTTTGTATAAGTACGAGACTGAGTTTCTGAAAAATCTCGTAATGAATAAACAAAAAGATGCGAAATACAATTTAATTTCACATACAAACATATTGATGATGTGTTGTCCATTGACTACCTTTTGTTTTTTGGGAAATTATTACTTTCAATATATCCACCAGAGCTTGAGACAACAGAAACAGCTTGTTCAGCGTCTTATTTGAACCTACATCTCGTATTCGACAACAGTAGTTTTCTAAGTACCAAGATTTATTATTAAAGATACGACTTAAGTTTTAAATTTTAAATTTTCCTTACTCTGCAGCAATATACCTTCATTTCCTGCCTTTGGTGTTTATATTTCACATTTAATTCTCTAGATATAGCCGATTTACCGATCATGACATTAAAGCATGCGAATGCTATTTAATCACAACCGGTATATTCACGCTGCAATGCAAGAGGAAGGTTTGGCGGGCTGTAAAACATGAATTTAACTCATTATTTTGTTTGAATTGCCTGTACCAAGTCAGTACCATTGTGGAACAAGCTACTCCGGTGATATAATATGTATATTTCAGATTTATTTTTACTTTACTTGATTATTTATCGGTAATTTTGTTGTTACCCTTATACACCAATTTATTTATTGACATATTTCGGTCTTGTGCATGTACCTTTATGGAAACACCTCTAAATGCCTTATTGCCAAAAACTGTACCAAGTAGCGCATATCGCTGTGCAACATTATCTTGAAATGTAGTGATATGTTGACAGTTCATAACTTTGTTGTGGATTTTTGCACATGCAACAAATGATGTGCATTTTGCATTTTTTTCTCCACTCATGCATTTTGTCAGTTATAATATTCATACCATAGTTCCTCATAAGAAGCAATCTCATCTCTTACAACATTGTCATTGGACAATGTACATTCATTTTCTGCATTGGTGTATGCTCTAAAACATTTAAATCTATTTTCCGTTGTTATGCACTCAAGTCCTGCTGTGTAGACAAATCTTGTCTAATGCTTTTGCAAACGTTCACTGCTTAGAATGCATGGCAGATTCGGTGATTAACTTAGAACTCCTCATTAGACAAATATTCTAAAGATGACCATACATATGAGTGGCATTTGTCCTTTAAATATGAAAGTCTGAGAGATACTATATATATATATGTCCCTTCGTTGTTTTATCCAAACCCTTCAACTTGCCTTTTCAGATACGTGTACATGTATGGGATTAAAACATAATAATAAGTTTCTAATAAAATTACATTCTGGTCTACATCCCTCTTTTTCATTTAACAGTAAGATGAAGGGAATGGATATCTTAGTTCGGAAGTGTCACTGTCAATATGTTCTTTATCAAAGATCTAGCAATTTTTCTATAATAAAACCATTGTTCACTATTTTATTCAAATTCAAATTATTTGATAATTAATTTGTAATTTATCTTAAATTCGATTTTTAACAGTAAAATCGCTTGGGATCTTAAATTTGATACTTTGAAGACGTTTTTGGGGAGAATTTGATACTTCATGAGTAGCCATGATCGTAAAATAGACTTAATCAAACTGATTACTTATTACTATTAATATCATGTTTCAACACAATCATGTATAAATATTGTTTGATATCGGGAATATGTATAGATATTTGGCACCATTGATTTGTTTGTTTCCATTGGCATTTTATTGCTCATTTTCTTATGAGGTATTATCTTTATTCATATAACTACAACTCTCTGTGGAATGGTCACTCTTTCCGAGCATTATATCATGGATTCAAACAACATGCATCAGGCATGTCTCACGTAAAAAGTAATACACTGGATGCAGTGATATCTATAGTCGATAAAGTGATCTTGGCTGATACTCTAAACATTTTCGATCTTTGTCTATTCGACAAAAAAGGTCGGTCTTCAGGTGATCATTTAGCTTTACATTAACATTTGATCTTACTAAAACCTATCAGACAGAGAAAAACTGTAACGTACCACAAACCTCGAGATGAGAACACAGGTAATTTCATGCGAGATATATCTACATCAGATTCCTTCTGCTATTTTGTTGCTGAAAGTAAATATATCAGAAATAAATTGCGTACCAGGTCAGTTCAAGAACGCAATTGTTTGCTCATTGATTACAAAAAGGAGGTTAAGGCACTGAATCATTAAAAGACTACCGACCTGCTTTGAAATTGTCTTTCACTTCAGAGATTTTAGACAAGGGCGTAAAACACTAGTGACATCATAAGTTACTTCTCGGTTGGACTACGGGAGTTTTCTTCTGAACAACCTGCAACGTGGGCAGAATACAGCGGCTTGCCTTATCACTTAAACACGCCGACATGAACACATACCACCTGTACTCGTCTGACTTCACAAGCTGTTCGTAATGTATACATGCTTGTACATAATATTAATCTGTACCTTCAAATCATTTCATGGCACTTCTCCATCATACATTGTACATTGAAAAACTAATATAATAGTAATCATCCAGAACTTAACGATCACAAGTCAATACCCAGTTAAACGTTAGTTTAAACATACCATGTTATCACCCCTAAGATTGTGTTACAAAATACACGGTCGACGAACGTACGATAACAAATGCTTTTGAAGTACGTTCGAAAGATATATGAACAATTAGAAATAGTGTGTCGTGCAGCATTCACTAAACTGACACACAAAACAGTTTGATGTAAACAGGTAGATAAATTTTCTGACAGTCAAGCGACTACAATTCTTGAAAAAAAAGGAGTCTATTTGTAAACATGACTATCGTTCAATCTGTATATTGGTAATTTACAAAGTTGAAAAAAACAAATTGTAAAATATTTTATGAATGTTATTATGCAATCTCTATCTATCATTTAGATCTATCATTTGATTCATTCAGTCACTTCATATAGGGTCTAACAAAACCCCATTCTACTATCTGTTAAGATGACTTTGGAAAAAGGCGTTCAATATCATGAAAAATGAAATCCGATTTCCTGCCCCAAAATGCAGTGACTGAATGGGACAATAAATATGTCCTATTTTAATTTTGTTGGTTATATTCATAGATATTTAACTCAATTTAATGTAATTCTATAAATAGTTGTTATCCTAGTACGTCAATGCGGGAAATTAAATGTCTAGAACATAAATTATACAAAGCAAGCTACATATAATTCAGCAAGTCTGTCAACTTCTCATTATTGAACAAGCCATTTCTTAACATTTTATTACAAAACGAGGCATCATATTTTTTATGAGCAACATTAATTTGTGTACGATGCTGAGCAGAATCGGTTGTTCGCAGTATCTGGCAAAAATGTTTTTGAAAACGATGTGAAATAAAAAAAAAGTTGAAGATTCAGGGTGGGATAAAGTCAACAATGTGAATGCAATCTTTGCGATTTTTAAATTCAGATTCAAAATGTTCGTTTCCGTTTAGATAAATCAAATCTCAGGTTTGTGTAAAACATAATTTTAAAAACACATAATTTAGTTCTCTTGTATAAGCAGTAACGGGGATCAAATCAAGACAATTTGAAAGAAGAACACCCATGTAATATCCCGATTCAAAAAATGATTTTATGAATTCTGATGCAAAAAGGAAACTAGGTTAACTCATATTCTGAAAGACACTTTAATGAAAATACAACTTGATAAGATGTATAAGATTTTATATACGTTTTATCACATTAAATATAATGGTATTATTAGCTTACCAAAAAGAGTGTGTATTACCGCTGTAATCATTTATCTAATGCATATTTGAATGATAACGCGAAACGTCTGATAGCTTTTAACACAGGGTAAAGGTCATGGGTATGCATTCAATAAGATTTAAATATACCTATTTATAGCATGTCATACTTGTTTGTGGTAGACATAATACCGCATGCAGAGGTTATGATTACGTGACGACATACCAAAATCTATTATCTGCTAATTTATCTTTGTTACTCATTCAAATATCTAAAGTCCATTTTGTTGAACGACGCCTTGTCAACCAGGTACACCTCGGTGTAACTATTGATATGTAATTGAATCTCCAATTGTGCGGTATAAATTCCCTTACTTAATGTAGTTAACGCATTTAATTTAAAAACACGGTTTACAAATTCTTCTTTAGAAAGTCTTTAAAGGTATGAATGCATGATAAACGTTTTTATTTGTCACCAAAATATTACACGCAGTTATACAATTACTTTATAGGAGAGGAAAATACTAAAAAGTCTTTTAAGTTTTTGTTCATCATGAGGAGACAATATTCATATTGTAATAATAATTATGAATTTAAATATTACAACTTCCACAGTGTTGTCTCGTGTACCTTATTTTTACTTGACTCTTTCGGTTACGTAACATGCTGTAATTTAGAACATAGGTAAGATTACAAATTGAGTATATCTGATGGAATTTGTAATTTAAAAAGAAAATACAAAGTAGATAGATCGCACATTTATTCAATTGTAGGAATATCAAAATAATTATTAAAGAAATTCGATAAGTCAAAACTTAGAAATTTAAATTCGGGATCTGAATAAGGATTGGTATTTCTACAAGTTATCCCTAATTAGTTTTTCCTGGACTACTAGGGATGATTACAGGATGAGACATAATAAAATGTAAATATTCTAAAAAAATATACGTATATAGGCAGTGCAGACAATTATAGAATAAATTATAATAGCATTTGAAACTGAATATAAGAACAGCACACACAAACAATCAAATCACTTGATAAATGAACTACCACAACATTTCCAAAATGACAGTCCATGCTCCGAAAAGGTGAGCATAATCAGCTCCACCAGCGGCATCTGTCACATTGCAAGTGAAAAAGTCAGGTAAGCGTCAATTTATGTTGACCTTCAGTGTAGTAAGACGTGAAATCTTACTGTAGATATCTTCACTCATCTGATATAAAATTCACATCTATCGGTCAATCAAATAATTATAACGACCTCAGACCTTTGAAGTGGGGTTATAACATTTACTTATATTTCAAACACTATATTATAACACATATATCTTGAAAAGGTACTTGTATATTATTGACACATATTCTGTCATAATATTTATTATCTTAAAGCATCATATTATACTCTAGGCAATACTAATCATTGTAATAGAAATACATGAAATATAACTAGTGTTACAATAATTTAACCATATCATGTACTTTTTGACACACCACGTGCATTGCCTATAATACCAATTACTTTAGAAGTATCGAACATGAACCATTGTGTTTTTCACCATAGCAGAGGAGGATGTATTGCAATGTACATGTCAGTATAAACAGACCCCTAGACAGCGTTCTTGTGACAAACAACATACTATGCACATGGGTTAATGACAATAAGACGGTCCAAATAGAAAGTTCCCCATTCCCAACGAAAAAATCAAATTCCCCTCGAATCCTAATTTCATTATTTTGGTCTAAGAAGAAATAACCACAATTACATGATGCACACTCAATAACGTGCCTAGTAGGTTATTATCAAGTGTGCATCATGGGCATTGAGGTTATTTCAAACACACCATAAAAATAAAACATTCACTCTTTATAATTTAATTTTAGTATTAAAATTCAAAGAGTAAATCATCATAAAGGTTAATGAGTTAACATTACACAATTTGGTCTACGAGATAATAACGCTGAAAATAAATTATTATCAAATCGAATTTGTGTCTCATTTTAAATTTTTTGTTGTTGTTTTACTGTTATTTTTAATTAAAATATGTATATTTTCATATCTGCAAATACTTAAAAAAAAACTAATTTCTCCATATTCTCCATATTCTCTATTAATTATTTTCCCATCCACATTCCCAAGAGTCCCCATAGAAAATACCTTATGCAAAAAGACAACAAATAGAAAAAAAAACATTACAGTGATTTCTTGATGTTAAATTTTAGGATCAAAATTCAACGAATAAATCATTAAAAAATGGCCATGACGTCATAGTTATATTACAAAATTTGGTTTACGAGATTTTTTTTGTACAATCAGAAACCATGTTACTTCTGAAATTAAATTATCATTAAATTTCTTTTATCGATTTTCCAATTCCTCAACATTTACGAGGAACTGTCATTTTTTAACAAAAATATAGTTTCGTATCTATAAATACTCAAGGATTAAATTTCTCCCTATTTACGATATACAATTCACTCTTCCCAATGCCCAATTGACCCCAAAGATTATTTCCAATTCCCATTCGCAAAAATTCCGATGCCCACTGAATCTTAATTGCATGTTTTTTTAAACAAATATTTATATTATCAAACTTAACTAAATATTGTTTTAATTGTTCGACATTTAAACTGTACTTTTTAATTAAAGTATATAATTTTCATATCCATAAATACTTTCCACTCCATACCATTGCAAATCCCCTTCCCTCATACTCTATCCTCTTCATTATCCCCTTTTCTCATCTCCCCATCTCCCCTTTCAAAACATTTGAAAGCTTGTAACACAGGTAAAGGTCAAGGTTATATATTTAATAAGATTTAAATCTACACATTTATAGCATGTAATATTTGTTTGAAGTAGACATAACACCGCATGCAGAGGTTATGATTACGTGACGACATACCAAAATCTATTATCTGCTAATTTATCTTTGTTACTCATTCAAATATCTAAAGTCCATTTTGTTGAACGACGCCTTGTCAACCAGGTACACCTCGGTGTAACTATTGATATGCAATTGAATCTCCGATTGTGCGGTATAAATTCCCTTACTTAATGTAGTTAACGTATTTAATTTAAAAACATGGTTTTAAAACTCTTCTTTAAAAAGTCTTTAAAGGTATGAATGCATGATAAACGTTTTTATTTGTCACCATAATATTACACGCAGTTAAACAATTATTTTATAGGAGAGGAAAATACTAAAAAGTCTTTTAAGTTTTTTGTTTGATATGAGAAGACAATATTCATATTGTAATAATAATTATGAATTTAAATATTACAACTTCCATAGTGTTGTCTAGTGTATCTTATTTTTACTTGATTTTTTCAGTTAGGAAACATGATTTAATTTAGAACATAGGTAAGATTACAATAATAATAAGATATAATAAAATGTAAATATTCTAAAAAAATATACGTATATAAGCAGTGCAGACAATTATAGAATAAATTATAATAGCATTTGAAACTGAATATAAGAACAGCACACACAAACAATCAAATCACTTGATAAATGAACTACCACAGCATTCCCAAAATGACAGTCCATGCTCCGAAAAGGTGAGCATAATCAGCTCCACCAGCGGCATCTGTCACATTGCAAACGAAAAAGTCAGGTAAGCGTCAATTTATGTTGACCTTCAGTGTAGTAAGACATGAAATCTTACTGTAGATATCTTCACTCATCTGATATAAAATTCACATCTATCAGTCAATCAAATAATTATAACGACCTCAGACCTTTGAAGTGGGGTTATAACATTTACTTATATTTCAAACACTATATTATAACACATATATCTTGAAAAGGTACTTGTATATTATTGACACATATTCTGTCATAATATTTATTATCTTAAAGCATCATATTATACTCTAGGCAATACTAATCATTGTAATAGAAATACATGAAATATAACTAGTGATACAATAATTTAACCATATCATGTACTTTTTGACACACCACGTGCATTGCCTATAATACCAATTACTTAAGGAGTATCGAACATGAACCATTGTGTTTTTCACCATAGCAGAGGATGTATTGCAATGTACATGTCAGTGTAACCAGACCCCTAGACAGCATTCGTGTGACAAACAACATACTATGCACATGGGTTAATGACAATAAGACGGTCCAAATAGAGAGTTCCCCATTCCCACAGAAAAAATCAAATTCCACTCGAATCCTAATTTCATTACTTTGGTCTATCAAGAAATAACATCAATTACGTGATGCACACTCCATAACGTGCCTAGTACGTTATTTTCAAGCATGCATCATGGGCATTGAGGTTATTTCAAACAGACCAAAGAAAATAAAACACTCACTCTTTATATTTTAATTTTAGTTTTAAAATTCAAAGAGTAAATCATCAAAAAGGTTAATGAATTAACATTACACAATTTGGTCTACGAGATAATAACGCTGAAATTAAATTATTATCAAATCGCATTTATGCCTCATTTTTTCAATTCTTTTGTTGTTTTACTGTTATTTTTAATTAAAATATGTATATTTTCAATACTTAAAAAAACTAATTTCTCCATATTCTCCATATTCTCTATTAATTTTTCCATCCACATTCCCATGTGTCCCCATAGAAAATTCCTTATGCAAAAAGACAACAAATAAAAAAATATTATAATGATTTCTTGATGTTACATTTTAGGATCAAAGTTCAACAAATAAATCATTAAAAATGTCAATGACGTCATAGTCACATACAAAATTTGGTCTACGATATTTTTTTATACAATCAGAAACCATGTAACTTCTGAAATTAAATTATCATTAAATGTCTTTTATTGATTTTTCAGTTCCTCAACATTTTCGAGGAACTGTCATTTTTTAACAAATATATAGTTTCGTATCTATAAATACTCAAGGAATAAATTTCGCCATATTTACCATATACAATTCACTCTTCCCAATGCGCAATTGACCCCAAAGATAATTTCCAGCTCCCATTCACAAAAATTCCGATGCCCACTGAATCTTAATTGCATGTTTTTTTTTTTAAATAAATAGTTATATTATCAAACTTAACTAAATATTGTTTTAATTCTTCGACATTTAAACTGTACTTTTTAATTAAAGTATATAATTTTATATCTATAAATACTTTTCACTCCATACCATTGCAAATCCCCTTCCCTCATACACTATCCTCCTCATCATCCCCTTTTCTCATCTCCCCATATCCCCATTCCTCATCCCCTTTCCCTATCTCCAATGTACCATAGAATAGTTGTTTTTGATACAACTACAATATGTTATTAACATTTCATGTAACAGACAGGGAGTAGAGTAGAAGAAACAACTTCATATACAATTATTATTACTATTATTGAATTTATAATAGCCAATTCAAAGGGAAATCAAGAGACAAAAGCCCAAAGGTAATGACGAAAATCATTATTCGAGCGGTAAAAAGGAACATAATCCAAAGATATCGACTAAACAAGGAAAATATATACCAATCAGTTCTGACAATGTAGATTGGTACAACAGAACGGCGATCATAAAGATTTTGTATTTTGATAACTTTATAATTATTCATGTAGTTATAAATAGCAAGTTTCAGAAAAAGTCATAATTTGTTTTGTCAGCTCTGTCAAAACGTATGAGTTTCGATATGAAAACTCTATACACAGATGCAAAGTGAATGTTACCACAAAGGAAAGAAGTCGACGATATAGAACGAGATGTTTATCCTACTTTTGTCATGTTAAAAGCTTAAGACACGAGGCTGACTTCATCTCATTGTGTATATAGTATAATTCATCTATAAATATATACACATATTTGATAAAATGCGATGTAGAAAAATCTAGAAATCAAAGTTTATTAAGCGACGAAATATCATTTATATGGCGAAAGTCTCTCTTTCAAATAGCTTCGGCTATAACGCCAGGCTTCTGAGATTGAAGGAATAAGTCTGTAAGTAGTGGTGTACAATGTGTTACCAGTTGATTGCCGACTAATTGTTCAAACATCAATCACAATGTATATTCTTCGGTAAATTAAAAAGATGATTTGGAACAGTTTTTTTTAACAAAACATAGGAATATCTGCCAAGTATTTTATGTTTGCCTCTCGGTGTTTCTTTAAGTAAAAACGATGTATTTAATCCAGAATTTCAGTTGACTAACGGTAGGTCTTGATGCCATCATGTTCCAATAATAATCTATTATTGAGAGCATCCAGGAAATTATTCAATGTTTCATTATAAAAACTGAACTAATACTACTATATATACAAGATTGATGAGTGTCATAGTCAGAATGCAGACTCTCTTTGACAGCTTTAGATATAGAGGTTGATAGCGAAGGCATGTTGGTGCATTTTGCTGATCCTTCTTTATGATTTGTTTTTTTTCTAGAATGCATGGTAGCAGTATATGTCTTGTTACTGTTTTTATTTTCTTCAGACACCAATAATAAGCATGGATTTAATACGTTTTGCTTCCAAAACAATTGTGTTCTGGGATGTGCCTGATAGTCCAACACAATTGCCATGTATACGAGACAATATCTTATATTTTTAGCTTCATGTGGATCTTTGGAAATTTATCGTAGCAATTACAATCATCGATATACTAAGAAATCTCTTACGTTACGGGATTTAATACTAAACTGGTTTAAACCAATTCAACTTATATCAAGCTTTTCTTGTACTAGTTTTATGAATTGTAATTGCTTAATTCTCCATAGCATTCATTAAAATTTATAAATTATGGTTTCACATTAGCAAGTACGGTTTACGTTATTTGGTCCCCTTTTTACACGTGGAAATTCTTGCATTTATGATTACATTTAAAACTGTACCATACAATAAGACTGAAATAAAAACGCATATGCATCATATCAAGCGTACACTACTCGTTTTATACAACAAAACATACAAGTTTGTCAATATTTTTGCTTCGGTAAGGGTACAATTATGCCTCAAACAGTCTACATTCTATGTTGTTTTCACAGCTCTTTAATGTGCTATACAGTTGATTTTATTGGTTTTTTGGTAATACTTTGAACATATACTGTCATATATGCCCATTAAACTTGGCTGAGATTGGACAAATCTGTTCAAAAGGCTGGAAAACATAAAATTTTTGCAGTTTTGCACTCTCAAAAATGGCCACATGCGCGCTGACTCTCGTGCTTCATATTTTGTGTAAACTTTTTAGTTACAACTCCTGTAAAAATATCTTGAGTCAACAGATATGTGACCACTTCCGTTCCACATAAAACACATCCTAAAAATTGCAGAAATGTTGAAGGTTTCTGTAAAGGTTACATATATGAATACATGTACTGTTATTTTTGAAATACCGTCATGAATCTCGTCAAAAATATCTTATATTCAGTGTTTGCGCCTATTTTACTATACCACTACTACCTAGAAATCAGCTTCATCAAATTTTCCAAAAACGCCCAAATTATGAACTTTCTCATTTATCTATATTTCTTGTTTTCTTGATTGAAACTGAGATTGATAGATATACATTTGTAAGAATATTGAAACTGAAAAAAAAATATTAGCGTGCAAGATGAAATATGCAAAAGATATCTTACCATGTAATGTGCGTAGTGTTTGTTAAGCGAACAAGGTAACGCAGTCGTATTTCGTAAGTTCAAAGTAACACTAAGCGCACTCTAGTAGATATATGTCTGTATGATAAATCATTTAAATTCACTCGAAACAATACACAGGTAGGCATTTCTTGGTTAGATATATAATGCACTCTACTTATAACGTGTCTCCTTTTACAACTTCATCTTTCAATATGAATCAAAGGCATGAACTGAAAGCTACGTTTTGTGAGAAAGTCCGATTGCAACAAATAACATTTACTTAGTACATAGGTATTTTTAAAACAGAAATAGTTAGTAACCTATATAAATAAATGAAAAAGAATGTACAAAAACATTTTGGAGGGAATATTTTAGAAATTAATTGATACATCTTGGTGCATATTGGTCTCTATATATGATTGTTTCAGTATCAGATTAGTTGTCTCAAGGACATCTCTTTCTACATTTCCATGGTTTATATACATTCGATCAATAACAAGACCAAACTTATAAGTTCTCAAACCAAAAAATCAGGAGCTGCTAACCTTTCCATTGTCAAATCCCATCGAGGTAAAACATGACCAAATTATTGTTTTTGTTAGATTAACAATGTATACCCTTCTTACACATGTTATTTGTGTTTGGAATCGAACTAATTGATACCAACAAAAAGACCAAATTGGTCATGTTATCTTAAAGTTATGTATTAGGTTTTGCTTGCATTTTTGTTTTTCCAAATAACTCACAAGAAAGAGTTTTTTATGGTATGGGCAGTCTTGTCTATGGCGGAACGAAATGTCTTTTGAATTTGCTTATAATGCTGCAACATCGCTAATCATGTTTCCACAAATGGGAATATACGGGGCTTTCTATAAAAAGCTGTGTTTTATATCATTGTGATTACAAAAAAAAATATGTATAGCTTCAATGAATGATCATTCGTCTAAGAAAACAAAGTTATACAAAATATTTTGACGTTTTAAATTTTTGCGCGCTCAGCGACAACAAATTTTATTCTGGAATGTTATTCTAACTATATAAGCATCCTCCAATTTCAGGCGTTTTATTACAATTCACACTTAACGCTTTGAAGATTGTTGTCATGTTTTCACAGTTATAACAAACGCAATTGTTTATGATGTAAAATGTATTTTCATAGTTGATAAAACAACAAAATGACTCCATAATTGTAGATAATTGGTATAATCTATTTTTTTTCTGTTTCTTATCATCATTTGCTGTACTAACTATATTTTAGACTATTCCTTTTGACTCCTGCTTAGACTTTATCAGTTCGGTAATTTTGTTATTACTCTTCATTTCCATTGATTAAATGACAAGAAATGTATTTCTCGAGTTTAAAATAAAATCTGCAGATAAGTGAGGAATTGAAAGAGATAGAAAATTAACTACCATATAAGTGATCAGTCGTTTGAAAAAAATATTTAACTTATAAATACGCAAGCGCATAAAGTTATTTACACTACTGGAAAATAATACTTGTAGCGCCAATCGTTCATCAAATCACTATTGACAGGCAGTTTAATTTTTAAATATTCTTTTTGAATATCCTTAGTGTATGTAAGGATTTTGTTTGAAGTATCAAGTTTCAAGGTATGAAACATTTTCACATAGTAATATTTAAAGCTCGAAATAAACTTAACTATATTAAACACTCAATTTTCTACTGATAAAATACTTTCAAATAAAACAGATTTGTTGGGACTTAACTACCGGGTTGTTATCTCAAGGTCACCGTTTCTCAACTGAAATCTGATAAATTTAAATAGGTTAAGCTTTCAATGCGCATATCCTGAATTTACCATTGAACGACCCCTAAAAGAAGTTGTCAGTGGATATTCATGACATTCTAGAATCAAATTTGGTAGTGGTTATTTTGACGTAAGTGTATTTTTAATTTAACATTGATTTACAATAATATTAATATTAACCAATTACTGTTACAAAGGGACACGCAGACGCAGCGTGACACAATGGCGCTACTATTGACGACCTAAATCCGATAATGGTTAATGTCTATTAATTTGTAACTACATTTTGTTCAATTTTGTAGGATTCATATTGAATTCAACAGTATATGCTTACAATTGAGGTCTAGCATTACACAAAAAGAAAGCTTCAATTGAACCCTTAAAAGGAAACAACTTGGAATTCCCATTGTCTTTACTAAAAAATATTGCAGAGGCTCGAGCGTAAATGTCATTGTCTCTCAAGACACATACCACTTCTACAAAATGCTACCTTTATACAAATTCCTAGATAGACCTAAACGACTTACACAACCCATTTATTTGATTGGTTGATGATATGATCGTCACTTTGACCGAGTCGACCAATATGCGATAGGGATATCCGTTTCTAATGTGACTAACCACCTCATACCTGTTATGATAGTCTTTCTTTTTAAAAAGGACACTACCGTTAGCATGCATAAACAGAAGCAGGGACTGTTTATAGTCCAAGGGCATCACACTTTACTTTCAGCCTGATGTGTTTTTGTGCTGTTTGGTTTATGTTTGTCCTGTTTAAGCTTTCGATTTTCGAGTACAGTTATTTAATAGTGCCTTCCCTTTTCTTAAAGAAAACCGTTCTAAAATTAAAAAGTTCGATATTGCTACATCTTCTCAGCAGATGCCTCGTTGCATGTGATCTTATCGTGCAAACGGTCAAGAATCATACCAAAAAAAAAAGAGTCAGAAGTCACGGCAAAAAATATGTATATGGGTCATAGTTGGTTTGGATTTGGATACTGGTGCCCGAGTTTGAAGATATATCACGACAACAATGTCGCAGTTAACGGTCTAGAATATGAACCTTGTCCCAAACATTCCTTCAGTAATTGCCTAAAATAGATAAGAAAGGTTAAAAATTTTGTTTCGCTATTGTTTTTTCAAAAAATTCTATTTTCATTCTAATAATACTGAACCTAACATAAATTAAGGCCAGAGCTAACCCGAATAAATATATGGTGGTATAGCAATTATGTCAGAAGGTCGAACTTGACTGTGTTTGTTACCATATCTTTATTAACACCCTGTATGTTTGATAATAAGAAAACAACTAATAAAGGTAACTTTCATGTGTCCTAGTATCAGATTTGCAATGGCGAACAGCCCCACTAATGTGGGTTGCATTTGGTTACACTTTATCTTTGACTTGAGTACTTCATACAATTATTTCAGAAGTCTTTGGTCAATTTGAAATTTTATCCACTGCCTTTTTGACTTCTTTACTTCATTAACTTTCTGTAACAGCAAGTAGTATGTCATTTTGATTTATTGTTAAATCTATACCCCTAACAAATTTATCTATTGATATTTTCCTATCTGGTGAATGAGCTTTGAAGTACATTTCCCTTCTTTTGTTTATCATTACAGATTGTACAATATATCACATATCGCAAATGAAAATCGTATTTTGAATTACCATCGTTTTACACGTGGTTGAATGATACATAAATTAGTGCAAGAGTGTGTGATATTCAGATATGATCTATGACACGATACATAACGCATGTGCTGGAAATTGGCATAATTTGTCTTACTTCTACACTTTGTATTGTTTTAAAACCTCCATTCGATATCATTTATACTCCACACGACTACACTTGGTCGTTCCAATCGAAAACCAATGAACCATGCTCTGTAAGAGAACACAAGTATTCTTTTTTAAATGTGATTCTTACTAGGGCATTTTCAAAACAGGGCATTTTGTTATCAAAACTTACTTTAGAAGGGAGTAGAAGTAACATAGATTCATACCTGTTAGGATCAGAAGAAAACACACACACTATATATATATATATATATATATATATATATATATATATATATATATATATATATATATATATATGAAAAATTCCCAACGTTGTTAGAACTGTCTAATTTGCGCAAATATTTGGTCGTTCCCTCCACGGTACTCGAACTTGTACTGCTGTGACATCTTTGGCAAAACCGCCTGCATAAAGTCCAGCGCCCTAGACCACTCGGCGAGCTAGGCTATGTTAATAACATAGCCTTTGCTGGCCGGGTCATTCCTCCTTGTAGGATTAATCTAGGTCTATAACTTAGTACACGATGTATGGTAGTACAGGATAGTTCATTTAGGTGTTATTATGTAGCGTAGAGGATCAAATGAATGATGCATGTCACAACAAATCAATATTATACAAACGTCTCAGAATGTCACGACTCTATTCGCTACACTGCTCCATCGGATCAAATTGATACAAGGAAGATAAAGGCAAGGTATAGAAATGTCTGAAAAATTCAAGTACAAGTTCGAGTCCCGCGGAAGGAACGACCAAAAATTTGCATCGCAAATTTGACAGTTCTAACATCGTTGGGAATTTTTCAGACCTTTCTATACGTTTACTTTATCTTCCCTGTATCAGTTTGATCCGATGGATCAGTGTAGCGAATATAATATGTTTTAACTGATATTCTATTATGATTCAAAAAAACATTTGGCCCCAACAGATATTATTCTTGTAATATTAAAATTAACAATTATCTCCCAATGAAAGAGTTTTTTTTTTACAATTAATGTTTATAATTTTACCATACTAATTTTTCTGTAAGAAAGCTTTTTTAATAACTGAAGCGAATAATTTTTTAATCATTTTAAACACATTTTTTAACAGACAAAAATACATACCAGTATGATATTGCAAGATGTCAGAAAAAAATGCTCCATGTAATAGGTGTGATTTAATAAATATGACTTCAGATTTGGCTTTTTTTTCTTATTTGTTTCGAACGTCAACCTAATACATTTTGTAATAGACGTACATTAAAAACCGGCTTTTCTCAGTCGCAAAAATTTCGGAATAGCTTCAATGCTCTTGAAAAAATAAAATTATTTGAATGAGTAATGTTCTTAAATAGATTTCATACATGTATACGAATTGTGATACGTTATCACTACTAATTGTGATACTTAAATACAATTAAGATAGAACGAATATTGGTGGTCATGATTCAGACACCATGCACTTATAAAACGTTCGATCCTGACGATTTGTTCCTGTAAGGAAAGCTAGTTGACCCAGTAATTAAGACAAAATAGATTTAGGGGAGTAATTAAGACATTTTCGTTTTTCATCTTGCGTTCGTCTTCTGTTCCGATTTTTTTACCTTGTTAATGGTAAACACATATGTATTATTTTCAAAATATACGTTTTTGATTATATATAAGCGTTAGAAATCAAATATTATTTATTTTTTTTTGCAGTAAAAGATCTTGATAGATTTGAATGAAAAAAATGCAATATCTGAATGTACTACAGCTTTTGATATATGTTCTCTGTTTGAACCAAAGAGGTAAGGTGGTATGCGCATAAGTTGTGATACATCAATGAAAATATTATAGACAAATTCTACCTCCTAATATGAAGGATTCAATTGTTCAATCTTGCACAAAAAAAGCGCTTTAATTGTTTGTGAATTGTTTTCCAGTAAACTTCATTTGCATGTACTGGTCGCTCAAGAGTAACGATGGAGCGTCAGGATCTCAATATTTTGACCACAGTATCTACAGAAACGATTCCTTTGCATAACTCACATGACGATGCTATTATAATGACCAATAAGTGATGACACAATCCAAGTCAATTGAATTTGTTCTGCTGTCTATTCGACAGAGATCCTATTCTGATATCATGTCATCGCCGTGAACGGCTACATTTAAGCATCAACACTGGCGATACTAGCATTAAGACAATTATAATTTGAGAGGAAATGAAGGGTAATATTTAACAGAATTACGTATAAAATCAAGCTTAATGCAATTGTACAAATAGTCCGTAAAGTATATGGTAATGACAGGGCAAAAATCGGAAAGTTGAAAAACCACAAATATGGTCCTGACTTGGTACAGGCATTTCGGAATGAGATATTTGTTAAACCATGACTGAATATACAAAGGATGGTAGGACACCCTGGAAATGACAAGGGAAGGAATATGCTTCTTATAGCATGGTGGAAAGATTTGCCTTGAAGCAAAATTAGTTTTCCCAAAATCTGTATTTAATGAAAATGGTGTCAATGCAGCCCGGTAAACCGACCAAATTCTACTATCACAACTTGTACCACATTTTGCACTCTATCAAAACCACATTTTTAATCAGGATAATACATGTGAATATTCTGAAACTATCTACAGCATAAAAACATAAAAGTTATGCCCTAGCCCGTCCCTTGGAATCCATAGAAAGCTGTTGAAATATCCCAATTGCTTTATCATACTTTAGTGAAGCAGTTTAGTAACAAATAGAAGTCTTGCAATTGGTTGTATACAGATAACTATAATACATGTAGTCAGTACATCCGAATATTCCTTCTATTCATACAGGTTTTTCACAGTGTGGTATTAACCTTTGTCTTACCTGGCGGGTATCAACGAATAACTTAACATTAGTCTGTAAGGCAGGATCACTTATCCACAAAGTGCTAATAATTGACCCAACCGGCCATCTTCAAGCTGATTGTCTTCCCCCTTCTCCGGAAGTACACTGCGATCCATTCTACAGAAACGGGACTATAAGCCAGAATACACGAACAAATGAGACTATATACGTGGTAAGAGGAAAGATTGACAAAACCTTAAATGGCGTGTGGACTTGCCGTCATGGAATCCTAAAGGATGTAGCTAATGTTGAAGTAACGATATTTGAATCAAAAGGTATTGGCAGATAGGGCTTAACAGAACTTATTTTGTTTCTTATTCAAATTAAAATAGAATTGTATACATAACTATCTTCAAACTGAAGTAAGACTAAAAAATGTCGTAAAATAATAATTTTTTTTAAAAGTTTTAACTATACTAGGAATATATTCACCGTTTTCAATCATTGTTCTAAAAAAAAACAAAAAACAAAAACAAACAAACCAACACCCCCCCCCCCCAAAAAAAAAAAAAAAAAAAAAACCCAATTATTCTTTTTACTAAAATGCTGATCTGTTTGATATAGAAGACAGTACTAAAGCAGACGGAACAACAGTTGAATACAACTATTCGGCGCCCAGTAAGTGATAATTAAGACTTGTTTAGGATAAGATCAACTTTATATCTTGATTTCGGTATACCAATATCGAGGCGGCTACTATCGGACAATTCAAATACGTCAAACACGAAACCAAGAAAAACAAAATACGATATACATACACACTGTAGATAACTGAATAAAACATATTAAATTTAAAATATGAATATAAAGGGAGAAAAACGTAAAGTATGTTAAATATATACATCATATATTTCCCAATCTTCATGTTTTTTTTCAATCACTTTAAGTACGCATTTCATAGATGTCCATTTGTCTAAACAGTGACCTTTTCGTATTTGATGTATGACTTGATAGTGATTCTTATCTTGACAGAAAGTGATTGCATAAAAGAAAACTTGCTGTGGACGTTGACAGGTTTTGTCATATCTTCCTTGATGGCAACGATTGTATTGACATTTTTAGGGTTTCGTACAGATCCTTTTAATGGTAAGTTTTAATTACAAGCTTCATTTAATTATTGCTTTCCTTATAAGAAAAACAAATCAAATTTGTTGCAGAATGTTATTGATATACAGTGCATATTTGGTCACGAAAGTATTGTGCCATTTATATAGCAATACAAAACTACTATAGGACATTTAATTTCACTTCTGCACTATCAGGAATTTAACTACAGATTTCATGTATTTTAATGCCGATATAAAATCAATACTTTTCTTTCGAATAACATTTCAGTAAGGAATTTCTTTCGGTAATTTCAGTACTTACCCTTTTTTCATTTTATTCATTTTTATTCATTTTTCAGTACTGTAAATTTCAGCCATTTTTCTGTACTGAAAATGTCAGTCATTTTTCAATACTGTAAATTTCAGTCATTTTTCAATACTGTAAATTTCAGTCATTTTTCAATACTGTGGTTTTCTGTCGTTCCTTAGTACTTTGTCATTTCAAAGGAAACTATGATATTTACTGCTTTTTTTTCCACCTCTCATGAGTATGCTTTCATTGAATATATGTATTGTTGTCTTCTTCTTTTAAAGGTTTTTTGTCCTACACCAATTTACAATTTTATGCGGCCCAAACTCCAAACATCTTTTTAAGATTCGTTTTGGAGATTTTGTTCTGGTTTCCTTCCATTGTTATATCGATTTTCAAGTAATTTCTGGTCAAATGCATTTTAAATTGTGTTAGTTGTATGAGTTTTCATTTGTTCGAATATGAACACACAATAATGAAACTTGGTACATGTACATGTACAATTACAAGCAGAATGTGTGATGCAACAATTCTTAATGGTTTTCTATAACCATTTGTTATTCAGTACAGGAATGACACATTTAAATGAACGACTTTTTAATTTTTTTTATTTCGAAAAAGCATCATTTTTAACGTATAAATATGAATAGTAAATATCATGTTTAATCGTTTATTTACTATATATTAAACATCAAAAACTTACAATACATTTAGTGTTTTCCTATAATATATACAATAAGGGAAATATTATAAATTAATACATGGAAATATACACAGCTGTACCCTGAACACGTAACAATCGTCCCCAGATGGAAGTAAACTGAAAACCTGTCAGAACTCGTAGCAAAAAATGTGCTCTACCGAGCGCAGCTTGATACAACAACAGAGGTCGAACCCTGAAAATTGGTCCAAGTATTAACACACCATTCAAGCTAGATACAGTTCTGAATTTTGATTGCGATTCAATATTTGATACAGGAAACTAATTTGACCAGAATCACAGTGGCAACCTTATTCGTCAATAAGCACAACCCCAATTCAATCATAGCCTTCCTTTTGTGGTATGACACCTTGTGGTACAATTTCAAAGAGATTCATTCATATTTACTCAAGTTTTTGTCCGAAAATCATGAAAATGCTCGTTTCTGGTACATTTTTCCTAAACAGTTCAAGGCACACTCCCAACATCAATCCCAGACTTCCTTAAAGGTATGTCACCTTGTAGTATACTTTCATAAACATATACACTCATACTCAAGTTATTGTCCGGACATGAAGTGTCTATAAACAATGATAACAGCATACCATTATATGACCACCATTTTTTTCCGTACTCATAAAAAGGATTTGCAGAGGTCAATTTCAGAACACTTTCAGGACACAACATTTTAACTTGATGCGGTAAGGTTAAATGTTGATATATATAGCATAAGGTTCTTGGAAGAAAAGGAAAATGGTAAAATAACTTAAAAAAATAACAATACGACAATACAATAAGAAGAGAATTTCAAAACAAGAGGCTCCCAGGAGCCTGAATTGCTCACCTGGTTAAAATTTGTCTTTCAAGGGTAATAAATTTAACAAGATGTCCAACGATTTTGACGCAAGAAGATTTTGGTAGAACTTATCATCAGAATCATTTCAGCAATTATAGGTTTCAAGATATTGGCTAAAACTGTAAAAAAAAAATAACTTGCCATCTTTCAAGGGCAATAACTCTTACAAGGAGTCGCCTGACAACTTTGATCCCTATGGACTTTTAAAGGCCTTATAATAAGGATCATTTCAGCAATTGAAAGAGTTTGGCTAAACCTAACGGTTTTGAGATATATGCGAAAAACTACTGTCTGACCCCTATGTTCTATTTTTAGTAACGGCGGCCATGTTTTTCCGTGAATGAAATATCCCCACATTAGTTATATGCAGGGTATCCCAAGTAACAGTTATACCACGTTTGGTTCTAATCAGTCGAGTAGTTTCAGAGGAGAAGAGGTTTGTATAATTGTTAACGACGACGAAGGACGACGACGAGGACGGATGCCAAGTGGGCAAAAAATTACAATAACACAATACAATAAGATAGAAAAAGCAATAAATAAATTTAAGGGTATGGCACTTAGTGGTACAATTTCAAAGAGACCCATTTACTTATGATAAGTTTAGTGTCTGGAGTTCTGGAAAATGCTTGCTTCCTGTCCAATTTTGTTGCCTCATTCCTAAATAGTTAAATTCTTAACACAGGCATAAAATATTGTGGTACAATATCAAGACATCCATGCGCTTCCATTGGAGTTCCGTAGTAAAATTATATCAAATGTATGACTTTGTAGCAATTTTTGCACCCTAATTCCTAAACTGTTGGGCAATAAAATCTATATTTGTGGTTGTGTAAAAGTTTCAATTATTCCAAAAAAAAATAAATAACAATATTGCTATACAAAGCCATACGTCCCTCCTCACCAAAAAAGTTGAAGATCATACGTCCCATAACTCATGTATATTAGTCAAATCAATGGTGACTAACAATCTGATAAAATTTGAACAAAACCTGTATAGCTGTCTCCCAAGGTGTTGCATCCACAAAGTGTTCCTATAGGGTAGCATGTCCAAATTCAAGAAAGTCCCATAACGCCTGTAAAATTTGTCAAATCCAAATGGTGGCCCAATATGATCAACATAATGTGCTAACTAACAATCCTACAAATTTTGAACAAACTTTGTACAGCTGTCTCCAAGGAGTTGCATCCAATAAAGTGCTTTTATGTAGCATGCACATAATTTTATCAAAGTTTCATTACTCCTGTAAAATTGGTCAAATTAAAATGGTAGCCGAAATTGATCAATTATTGACTAATGTTCGAATATTTGCCTAAATTTATATGATAAAAACTGCTTATACAATACAAAGAACAAACACATGATTTAGCCGTTTAATACGTCATAATGGCCTAATAAAAATCCATATTTCCATAGACCAATATGAGGTATTGGACTAGTTAGTTAATACAGGTATAATTAGGTGAGGTTTTCCATATTTGCTGAGTTGTTGGTCCTCGGATGACCATATTGGACCAATAACTAAAGTAAAATGAAACCTTACACAATAATACTACATGTATATTAAATATGATGACCAACAATCCAATATAACAAGATCTGTACAGCTGTATCTGAAGGAGTTGTGTCCACAAAGTGTTCTATAGAGTAGCATGTACAATTCAACAAAGTCCAAAAACTCCTGTAAAATTTGTTTAATCAAAATGGTGGCCCAATGTGATCAATTACATATAATGACTAACAATCCTACATAATTTGAACAAAATCCCTCCACAGAGTTAAATGTGTTGGTTGGATATTTCTATATGTTTTTTTTACCAAAATGTATTCCCCTTATACAGTGGTAGCAAACAACTTCAAAGTTTGAAGTAAATCGAACATGCATTTTCAAAAAATACTGTAAAACTTGACCCTCCACCTTTTTTTAGAAAAAGTCTCATAACTTAGAAACTTAAACTAGAATTTTCTCTTTAAAGTATACAGATCATCAGACCATGATAACGAAGAACTTTATAAAGTATGAAAATAAGGTTTACTATTCAAGGAATTTTAAAGTTACCATGTTACATGTAAACACAGACAGACGGATGGATATATTAACGTGTACCATTATAAGACCCATCTCTAATTGATAGCCATACATGTACAAAAATTGTTTCCTAAAATCTTTTATATTCATTATATATAATATAATACAGTTTCTTCAATATTGCTCGCCAGTATTTCATTCTTTTTGTTCACAATGTGGGCTTTACAACCAACCTAAAATATAAAAAAGTCTAAAACATTATACATGCTCCATACTACATGTATTAGCACAACTGTATAGTACCATATACCATCCAATACATATATAATATATCAAATTTATAAAACAGAACTAGACATTGACAATAATGGGACTAATGTCCTTCGCAGCCTGTTGATTTGGGGATGACAATTCCATAACATTATATGAATCTTGCAAATTTCTGCAATCGTAAAAAACAGATTTAAAAAAAGAACAAACTGACAACAGAATCATAAAAATAAGATTTATAGTAACTTATTTTGTCCATCACAGCCGCTCTTTCTTTAAACTGGGTGGTGCAAGATTCCTCAAATACTGAAAGGCCTTCCTTTGTGTCTAATGAATCTATTGACTAAATATTAAGTTGTTTTTGAAATTACATCATTCTGACAACAATATGGCCAAAAATGAATGAAATATATGAATTTTGGTAAAATTCAAGCTATCTTTTTGCCATTTGCATTCAAGAATTTATAGAAATCCCTATGTTTTCTCAATGTAATGGATTTACAAATTCAAAATGAACACTTGATGATTAATTCACAGTATTTTTTAGGCCAATATGACCCCCAGTCTAATTAAAATTAGCCCCTCCAATTTTTATTTGTTGCAAACATAAAAAGTAGAAAAAAACATTAGGTCTAATTTTATTTGACTGATATGATCATCTCCTAATCCCCTCTTCCCTTCATCAAAATACCATTAGTTGCTTAGAAGTATCTGTAAGGTTTTAATACATACAACTTATTAGGTGGAGCTACGTTTGTATGTTGTGTAGTAACAAGCACTTCGTTCAACCTTTAATTGCTTTAATTTCAAAAGTAAGTCTTACATTTCACTTTTTGGACTATCATCATCAGGGGCGGATCCAGGATTTGAGTATAGGGGGCGTTAATTGAATTAAATGCTGTGCAAAGCAAGGCAAAAAATATTATGGGGTGAAACTTGTGGTTGAAAAATCTTTTTCTAACCAATGGGGCGGGGGGGGGGCGTTCGCCCGGTACACCAGTCCTTGGATCCGCGCCTGATCATCTGCCAAATATCCTGGTACAGTATCACCCTGGTAATCTGCACTTAATTGTCATCAAGGTTACTGAAATATTTAAAGAGAGAAAATTAAAAAAAACATCATCATCTTTCCCTCGTTCGGAACAATTAAGTCAAATTATGTTCTTCAATGATTTTGTGGAAGACTGTGAAAAGTCGTTAAGAGTTTCAGTTGAAAAATAGAGAAAGGTGTTACTTACAAGTGTATCTTTTGAGTACTGCAACACTATTCAAGTGGCACTGCTTGCAAGAGTCATGCAGATTCTGTAATATGGGATACCGAAACAACTCCAAAAAGACTTCAAATTTTTATTTTTGTTATTAAGTAGCACTTCATCTAAGAACCATGCATATTGTGATATATGGCCGAAATGCCTAGCCTACATATTTTTATGTTTGATGTTTTGTTTGTATTGACGTAGTAAATATAAATTAACATTCTGTTTTTCATAGCACCCATGTTCTTACATGTAGGAGAAAAAAAATTATATAGAATTCACTGTAGAATTCAAAATAAAGGGAGATTACTCTACAAATGACACTAAATACAATAGGTCTCAGCCTTGTATTCTTTGCCCCATAGGCTTCTACAGTAAACCATAAATTTTTATGATTTTTTTAAAAATAGACAAGGAGTTTCAATCTAACTTTTGACCATGTTTTTTTTCATTAAGGAAATGTCAAAAATAATTTTTAGGTCCATTCTAGAAAAAAAAGGCATGAACTTTGGTACACCAGAACATGTCAAACTAAAAATAGACAACCGCTACTTTCATTGTTATTTTGAGTTCATAAAATAAGACTCATTTTCTGACGCATTATTTTTCATGAAAATGCTGTTGCATTTCTACAAGTGTGTTCAATTTCCAACTTAAAGACAAAATATTTTTGTCCTCCTGCTTTCCTTTGAACTTTTGTTTCAATTTTAATGTAGGTATATGTACCTTATAACAGTATTAAGTCAAATATCTGATTTTTTCCGAAAAGAGACAAGTTTTGATAAAAAAAGAATTTGGTTACCTTTTAAAGATGAAAAGTGGTCTGAATTGATAAGACAAATGCCTAAACTATTCTATGAATACCAAATTGACTGACCAAAGTGTAGACAACAGTTGCCAAGCCTATACATAAGCTCTTGGCAAAAATACGGGATTACGAAAAGCCTATACATGTATATAGGCTCTTTGTCATAGTAAGGGTTAATTGATTGAGTCAAGAGTAATAAAGGACACTTCTGTTAAAAGTTTTGTCTCTACCGTAAACATGTTAAAGGAACATAATCTTGACATTCATCTTAGGTTTTAGTGTCCACAAAATTGCAAATAAATTTGTAGTTAATAGAAGCAAATTTATCAGTTCAGTTAGAGATAGGGGAAGGCAACGTTACATCAAATACATGTAACTCATATAAATATAGAAGGCAATTTCGACCCTGACTTATCTTGTCCATAAAACAAGTGCATGCTGATTTAACTATTTTATAGACACATTATATTAATATTTCAAACCTAACAGCACAATATATGCCTCTTTAAGAACTATAAACCATTATGGCGTAAGCCTGCTATGAAAATGTAGAAAAAGTAAGATTAAAAAAATAATTTTCAGATGCAAAAACCCAATGTCTATAAAAATTTGTTGGGTCCTACTTTTTTACAGAAAAATCTTATACCGTGAAAAAAATACACATTTCTCCCTGAATAAAATATACAACACTTAGCTTTAAACCTACATATTTTTTATTTTTAACTGACATTACAAGTACATGGTTTGTGGTAAAAAGCGACAACAATGTACATGTTTATGTATATTGAAATATAAAAGTGAGGTTTACAACAATTACTTTAAACGGATTACAGTGTCCTTGCTCGGGAAAAATGGAGGAGGCAGTGTGCCATTCCCCTATCACATTCATACCTCTCTGTCCCTATTGAGTACCCCCTCAATTAATTATGGAATATCTTGATAAGATTACACACTTGTTAATTACCCAAGCCAATTTAGTCAATATAGATATTAGGATTAGGCCCTGGCTGCAGCACGAATAATTTTTCTGGAGTACATTGTATGTGAACAGGTTGAGAACAAGTTCTAAAATAGAGTTCCCCCTCTTTTAAACTACATGTACGCACAAATGGTGGGTTTTTAAAATAAAAAAAACATAGTTAAGATAAAAGTGGGAATACTGATTTATTGTTTTTGCAATAGCAATATCTTTTCTGAGAAGATTCACTTTTACATCCATGTATGTAATTTAGTATCTAAAAAGTTAGAGGTCTTGAAATACACAATGTACATGTATTGTACTTTGTAGTCCAAATACATTGCAAGTTTGCCATCTTCGAAGGTTAATTTTTTATTTTGCTTGGACAGATTAAAAAATGACATGATGAACGTCATGATTGTGTTGACTTGAAATATTGCATTTTGGACCTACATGTACAGTATAATTAGTAGTAGTACATACTGAAAAAAAAACATATGCTTCCTTTGCAAACAGCAAAAACATGGATTTTTCTAGCATTCAGCATAATTCAAAGAATATCATATCAAATCATGCAATATTCCCAAAATTTTGATTTAACCTCCCTAATTTTGACTCTTAACTTAAATGGCAAAATTTTTCGATAATTCCCAACACCCCCAGAAAGGCAGAATGGCCAGAATACCAAGATACAATCCTGAAAAAAATTACTAAAAATTACAGAAATATTCCATCGGTTAACAATAATCCATTTTTTAAAAAAAAATTTGAAATGGGTAAAAAGCACCTTATGAGTGTGGTGGTGGTGTTGGGGGAATTGAGACTTGTTCCCAAGCTGGTGAATGCGATAGTGTACGTTTCATTTGTATCTACATCAAATATTGCGCCAACACCAAGCTCAAGTTCTTCTACAAACTTGTTAAAAGAACAGTTTCCTCTTCTGGTGATGTCTGTGTGGCAGTATGATATCATTAAAATTTAACCGGCGACGTTTCCAACTGAAATTTGAACGCCAGTTTTCGTTTTTTGTCGGTATCACTTATGCGCTTAAATTTTCACAATTATCTTCTTCTTGGTAAAACGCTCGAAAGATCTGTAAACAAATTACGTCATTTTGCACGTTTGTTTTGTTTATATAAACATTAAAATGAACGAAGTTGAATATTCCGACAACACTAGTCTAATTTTTTTTCTCGATAAATCGTCGTAAATCAATTATTTGTACTGAAAAACGACAGAAAACCACAGTAGTGAAAAATGACTGAAATTTACAGTACCGAAAGTTTACTGAAATTTTCAGTACTGTAAAATGACAAATCAAAGTACTGTAAAATGACAAAAAATCAAAGTACAGTAAAATGACAAAAAAAAGGTAAGTACTTAAATTACGGAAAGAAATTCCTTACTTAAATGTTATTCGAAAGAAAAGTACTGATTTTATATCGGCATTAAAAGTACATGAAATCTGTAGTTAAATTCCTGGTAGTGTACTGATTATTTAATTTGCTTTATTAAAATATATGTACTTTCAATTTCGATTTTGACCTATTATAAAAAAAACCCCTAGTTTTACCGCATCTATTTTCATTTTTCTTGTGACAACATAATGTTCTGGTTACAATGAAACTGTTTCAAATTAATTTTTATTTGTTTCAAAAAGATATTGTGAAGAAATTGTTTCAACGAGGGGACGAAGAAATCTACTGCTTACAAGACAACATTATTATAAGTAAGAATAACCATTGATTTAAATCTGGAAATGATACCGAAAGTAGAAGAATCATTCGGAGACATATTCTTCCCAAACATATACTTAAAAAGTTTCATTCATTGTGATTTATTATTTTGATTTGGAGATTGAGTGTTTAAAATATTAAAGCGTCTCTTAACCTTTAAATAATAGTTAAATTTCATACATACGCATGTATAGTTACAAACAATCCTTTGGTCATATACATTTATATGAGGATACCATATTTTTTTCATAGGTCGACTGTTATTATTATTTCAGAAATTAAAACAATTTTGTTTTGGATTTTTTCCCTTGTTTTTTTTGGAGTCACAGTAGCTGAAGGATTAGGAAATGATAATACGTGCACAAGTAGGTAAATGTAAAAAATATTAGTTTTGTCGGCAAATGTAGCCTTATATAGAACCTTGATTATTGAGGACTTGATTAAGAGGTGAAACTTTTAATTTTAATGTTCTGTAAGCTTGGATTCTTGATATCAGAATAATGTATCCATCTAATACAATACATACACCTTTTTGGAGATGTCGCGACGGCGGCGATAGTTATACATTGCTCCAAAACACTTGACGATTGACACAAACGTATTTTCGCTACTGATGGATCTACTTTGATTTTTAAATAACATTTTCTTCTGCAGATAAATTACATTTTTCAAATGATCACCTTTGTTCTATTTCTGTTTTTACAATCGGCTATTTCGTTCTGTACAGAAAGCATCATCGCCAAAAATTGCGCTCTTTCCTTACCTAAACTTTATGTATATGCTGATATGTGGTATTTTATGACAATACTCATGTTTCCTCCTTTTGTTATAATTTTAGGTCTTAATTTTACTAGAATCGAGAATGAAGGTTATGGTTTAAAATTAAAACTCCGAAAATCATAATTTGAAAACAATAAACACGATGCAAAGTCAAACAAATAAGACATACCTATACAAAATCAAAAGAAAAAAAAACAACTTGTACTTCACTAAATATACTGGATCTGAGGGAATAGAAAGCGTTTTGTTTTGTTTTGAACGTCTACAACAACACATAAAATTAGTAGGTTAACACTTTTTACTCCCCAGTTTTTGCCTTGATATTTCAATTTAATATACAGAATGGCCTTATTGACTAATGTATTGTTTTTGTGTAATGACGTAGAGTGTATCACTTCTATAATTATGTAATTATCTTGCATTTAGATAAGTACGTGTTTTCCATTGTTGGATTTTTGTTTGGTTTCGTCGGTAACTGCTTTTGCCTTAACAGAAATGGCAAGTATATAATGAATTGTTTGTAATTTTTAATATTTTTTTTAATATATTGTACACAAGATTTATAGATATACAATATCAAAATGTTTAACGTAAAAAAGATGACATTATTCAGGTAATCATCTCTATATGAATAATCTATATAAGGTATTAGAAAGAGTTGTTTGTAAACGCCTAAATGGCCATACTTGGGTATTTAATAAGAGTTTATAACGAGAATAAGTCTGAAAATTTCAGTATGTACAATTGCGTTCAGTTAAAATATATTGTCACATCATCTTTGATCTTGCACAATTTTTCGTTGAGTATTAAGATAAATGGAACATGTTTTAAAAGTTTACGCTATTACCCTTTAAGCCAAAGCTCAGTTCATGTTCGGAATTTATAGGTGTAAACTGGTCTGGAGCTGGCATGTCAGTTAACTGCTAGTAGTACTTTTTGGTGCATTTGTGAACCTATAATCAGTTTCTTTATTCCTGTTTTTCAAGGGACTCCGACCTGTTTGTACTGATTTTAAGGTGCCGTTAAATGTTTAAATATTTTTTCACAATAAGATTTCATTCAAAAGGTGTGTGTGTGTGTGTGTGATCACGCCTAAGTGTTATGACATCCCTGCCTTATTTGTGCTTGTCCTAAGTCTGGAATTTCTGGCCTCTGTATGTATTGTTTTGCTTCAGTTTTTAGTTTACTCTTATGTTGCAAGAGTATACAGTGGAAAATTTTTCCCTGGACCTGTGTTTGATACTGCAGTTGCCTAGTGGTGTAAACGTCTCCTCGTCGTACATTTAAGACCCCTGGATGACCTTGCGCTGACATTTTTTATCTCGATGGGATTCTTGTCTGTGTGACATATTCACAATATCAATTCGTCTTATATCTGCTTGGAACAATATTCACCACTATATATATAGTTAATCTGATATTTGATATTTTTAATGCCGAGCGTATACATGTTTGTATGATACTTCAGAATGCTTAAACTTCATTGATTCATAAAGATATAAACAAATTGAATACAGCCTTTCATTCTATGTAATGATTCGTTTGAATATGTAAATCATGAGATTTTGACTTCTATTGTATGTGTCTGCAAAGTATGTGTTAAAACGACATTTAAAAGCGATATTTGGTGTATACATCTGCACCAATATAATTTATGGTTTAAGAAGAGGAATGAATGAAAAACTTTCTAGGACGTCGCCAAGCCTAAAAAGATCCGAACCTAACAACTGACCGGATTCACTTTTGTCTTTTAAGACTGTGGTGTCCTAGATGGGGTTCATGCACATTCGCATCCGGTATGTTTATTGCTCCGACAATTCTTACAAAGTGTAACTTATTGAACGTACGGGCTGCTGACCACTTATTCCAGAACAAAAATGCTGACTATTTCTACTAATCCAACCATGTTCTATCACTTTTACTGGGGATTAAAACATCTTCTGAAACGAATCTCTCTGAAAGTTCCTTTCTAAAATTAGCCTTTGTAGCAGTAATAAGATCTATACTGATACCACACACTCCGAAGAAGGAATAGCTGAAAACAATAGATGTGTGCTATTCTCTTGTGGTCTCTTGTGGAAGATTATTATGATCTATTGTCTATATACTGGATTCCTAATATCCACAAAAACCCATACAAACAACGCTACATATCTGGATCTGCAAAATGTGCCACCAAACCTCTTTAAAAACTTATAACATTTTACTCACTGCTGCCAAAGAAGGTCTCCAGTTATACAGCGACACTTGTTACTCCTGTAGTGTTATTTATTCGGTGTTGATCCTATAAACCCTCTACTCCAGATTATTATCAGAGTGCAAAAGGATTTAAGCGTATGATTTTACACTTCTTTATATTTTTTATTTCACATTCTTAATTAAATTCCCGGCTAAAAAACATTATACATCGTTTTTACTGAAAAAAACACAATACACCTAGACACAAATATGTAGTTCTTGGTAGAGATTCCTTGCACTCTGTAAAAATTAATTCCAAATTAATTCAAATATACCGATGAAGATATGTTCAAGTTGATTCTGGATTTTTTTTATTAAATAATTTGTCCAGTATGGTGGACGCATTTTTTCAACAAACGGTCAGCAATCCAACGGGAACAAGTTGTGTTCCTCTACTTTCTGACCTGTTCCTTCACTTTTATGAAAGAGTAATCAAGAGAGCAAAAGTTAATCAATAGTCATTGTCCCTAGATTATGTTATTTTGGTCGACATTTGAATATCGGTACTTAAATTTCAATTTTACAATAGTTAACAGGGAACACGACACAGAAAACAGACCGGAGGAAATGGAACGTAAATATATTTCTGTTTTTAAAATACCCTAAATGGTACTGCAGATATTTGATTTTGATTTCATTTGTGCAATGTTTTGAAATGCAAACACTCAATGATTTATAGTTTAAAAAGTAGCAAACAGAACTGAAATATAATTATATTTAAAATACTTCAAAATTAATTGAAAGTCTTCACATTTAAATTGATTATCAATATGGTATGTTTTAATCATTTTAGCAAACTGCTATTATTTGATTGTATTTAAAAAAGCATTTATATATTCATTGTTTTAGTGGCACAAATCATGTCTAGTAGATCAGATGAAGAATCATAAATTAAAATGAGTGTATGTACAATTACTTATTCATCAATACAATCAATAAAATGTCAAGATGCATATTTTAAAGTATTACTTATATTGAGGATAGAAATAAAGGTTGCATTATAAGAGTATAAACTTCGATGGACAAGTAAAGATGCAAGAATATGATACTTTCTGTATAGAAAATACACGAAGCATTGTAAAATTTGTTTTGAATCCGCATTTTGATGCTAATTCCGAATGCAAGCAAGTGAATTACATATTTCTATTGATTTATGTTTTAAACAATATTGTGAGTAAATTTTCAAAGAATATACTTTTATAGAATATTTATTTAGAATATGTTAAATATAAAAAAAAGTATTTTCATTCTGTAATTTCAGAGAACAAAACTGGCCTAAAATTGGTCAATAAGAACGACGACCCAGTAGAAAAGCAGTTTCTGCCAAATTGTATGCTACTTATATATGGGATGCAACTAAATTTTCTAGACAAGAGTAGACTATAGTATAAATCAGGAACAAATCGGATGGAAAGACACAAAAGAAGCTTTTGAGGGGGTTATGAATATTGGAAATGGTAAATTAAACTTGGAGTTTGCTTTTGAAAGGGTTTTATAAGTGGTGAAACTTGACATTGGTTATCATTAGAACTTTAATGGCTTTTTTTGTATAGCTTTTATTGTTTGCCGATGTCATAGTATGTGGATATAAAGCTGCAAAAAACAAACTTAACAGCTTTGGTCAAATCATATGCAAAATGCAGAAGGAATTGAGGTTAATTGTGCAAAAACGATATCCAATGCAGAAAATTTGATCTTTCGTGAACAGAAATTTGAAAGATATGAAGACTTCAAGTGCGAAAAAATAATTATTCTGCCGGAAAAGGACCCGTGTAAGCTGAGGTCACGTGCACTTGTCTTAACAAGTTCTCTTTACCAATGTAACTAATTATAACTGACAGCGTCATGGACGTATTCAAATCAAAGGCAAGAGAATATTTGACGTCATAATACCCTATACTTCAAGACATGATGGGGCTTTCGAGGAGAAGCAAACGAAATGTATATGTTTTCACGAATGAATCATGTACTTGTACTCGTAGCAGAACAATGACCGGGTTATATTTCACTCGTCAAGGCAATTATTAGTCTTTTTGCTCGTTCAGCTACACTCAACTTATGAAAAAAATTGAATTTCTCAAATTCGTGAAAGATAACCCAATCTTTTAACTTCTCTCATATAAGAATCAAATATTATTCTTGAACAGTCAGACCACATTGAAGTGGAAAGGTATTAAAAAGTAGTATGTTATTAATAATATGCAAACGTAATAAAAAATAATCGTGGTGGAACTTGAGTTTGCTCTTCACTGTATAACATTTCTATAGCTCATACTATCGTCGTCTATTGCATGCGAACTACTGTGAACAACAATCAATTAAGTATGCCTTTGCCAGGGAATTCGATTCAAATTCACCCAAAAACAATATTGACAACACACTGGTATTTAAATGTGTCGTTCTGAGGTGTCCGTTGTTGATGCCAGCATTTGTAGTTGTTCTTTTTTTTGTTTGGTTTTACAGTTTTTTTTTGCACCAGTACTAAATCTTATTTCACAGATATTATCTTTCCTGAAGAATTAAATGATAGCTTTTTTTCGGATTTCAGCCTGACAGGAAGTCGCGTTTTTCGGAACATCTACATATAAATTATGGTATTTTCGTATCTTTTTTCACTAAAAGCGTGTGTTATATGGTTTTCAATAATTATAAGTCAGATCCTTTTTTTACTTCCGATATTCCATAGAATAAGCTTTTCTGGCCTTTTTTGTTTTAAAATTTTTGCACTGTCTGGTTTTACCGGTATTTTATTTTGGGAAGAATAAAACAATTTCAGCCTGGCAGAAAGTCGCGTTTTTTGGAAGGTCACATATAGAGTTTGATATTTTCGTTTTTTTTTCACTAAGAAGCGTGTTTTGAATGGTTGTCACTAATCATTTCAAAATACTTTTTTTCATTTCTGATATGCCATAATATACAATATACGCAAAAGACAATTTGAACATCTGGTTTTTCATTCTATACCGCATACAACAAATTACTGCTATTTTTGTAAGGAAAAGTTTAGAAATGAGTCAAACTAAGAAATCATTCGCTCATATCTCAACAGGTTCTATGTCAATGACCATTCATACTGCATCCTAGCTTATTTTCATGTTCAATGTGACCACACATATGTACTATTAATTGAACCAAATCCTATTCTAAGCAATGCTAAGTCATTCAATATCAAGGCAATTTAAGTTTATCCCAATCTGATGCTGATGTCAAATTTGAGTTTAAAAAATACCTGCCCTAACCCACCAAATCAGAAAATCCAAAAACTTTCTTATGCTGAAGTCGACAAGTCCACAAAGTCAACCAGACTATTTGTACTTTGCAATACCATTGTCACCGGAAAAGACAACTGATGATAATCAGAGAGTGATTATAAAGCTGCACGAAATATTATACACCTACTGAAAAAAAAATCCAACCACAATTTCACTTCCGAAATATCAATGAAAAGAAATGTAATACCTATCAGTGAACTTCAAATAAAAAATAATATGACATTTATTTCCAGTTGATGGTAAGTGCTATAATCACACTCTTAGATTAATAAATAATGGTGATATTGCACAAACTTTGGCTTACAGGTCTCTTACTTGTTCAGATATTTAAATATCTTAATATAATTTTAATACTTGTAATAGTGACCTACACATTAGTCACTGGTTTGCTATTCAAAAAGTAGAATATCTAAATCAAATGACTATAGGCACAGAATTAGCAACAACCTCAGAAATAGGGTTTGTAATGAGGCTGAAAAAAGTAATATAAATATATGGCTACATGGCTAATTGTTTCACTCTGCAGCAATACGTAATATCAGACAATAGTAGAAATATTACACTTTTATCAAATTGAACTAATTTCAAACATTTAATAGGAAAAGACATTTCCGATGTAAAGTTTGACACACATACATTCAAGTGAGATTTAATCATTATCTTGTAAAAATAAAATAAAATAAAAAAATAAAAACAGAAAGAGGAAATGGCGGCTTGATCAATCAAAACATCTAACAAACAGAAAGTTTTAGGTTCATGGTTATCAAATTGAATGGATGTTCTTTTACTGAAACATAGGGGAATCACATCAGTTGGACGTTCTGTTGTTTACCCACAAGAAATGAATTAACCGGGACAAAGTACATCCTTAGTTGTGTTCATAAATCGATATTATTAAAGTGCGCATGCAAGGCAAGTTCAGATTTCATCGCTATGCAATACAAATGCGCTTACACGGCTACTAAATGATAACACTGCTTTTCGTGAACAGTGTTTGAATCTTCTTCCTGCAGATGGAGAGATTCAGACCATTGAATTAGTTGATTATAGATTCAATCTTGTAGCAACATAACCGTGTTCAATAAGCCTATATTGTAAAAAGTCTAGTTGGATACAATAAGCCAGGCATAATGTATGAGGTATGATATGAAAATTCGATGTTGCCACAAAGGTAGGTTGACAATTGTGAATGAAAAGTCATCGGTTTGTCGTAACGTTTGGTCAATAGTTTTTCTTTACCATCGATCTCTTAGTGTAGGTCAAGATATGAGGCTGGCTTCACATTATCAGTTGTATCCTTTATCTCAAGTTATTTGGGGTAGATGCGATGTATCAAATCCCCGAATCTAGGATAGTTAAAGATAATACGTTATCTTCATGGCGGAAACTTAAATTAAAGGTTCTTGCTAACCAATGTATTTTCTTTCGGATCAGCTCAGCTCAGCTATAAAGTAAGCTTCTTTAGAGTAAAGAAATAGCTCAGCAAGCAGAGAAGCACAATTTGTGAAAAAAAATGCAGTTTATTATCCTTTTTACCTCAGCTTTTCCCACTTTATTTTCTCATTGGAAAGAGGATAATTACATAAATAGTATAAAATTGCATGCGTGAGTAGGCACACTATATTATTTGGTACAAAGAGGGTCTTTATTGGTAAACATAAACGTTCTTTAATTGTAAATAAAAAAAATATGCTAACAACTGCTGAACAAAGGAAACTGTCAAAGTTGGATCATGTCAGATAAAATTCTGTAGTTAAGTGCAAGGTTGCCTGGTATTTTACAACAATTGAGTCAGAGATCTTAGACCTTATAGCTTTAATACACTTTAAAACAGATGAAGGTCATGATTTTCCTCTATTTTTACTACTGGCAGTTGTGCTTTGTTTTATTTTAAAGATTTGAAAATGCTACTTTCCATTGACATAAAAGACACTACTGGTTATGAAAGTGATTTAGATTACCATAATATATTCACACACAATTACTGACTTCTTTAATAAGATACCATTATCTAATTTTAAAGAAATCTTGAAACAAGCATCTCTATGTTATGGTTTAAAAATTTGGCATTGGCTTTACCTGAGGTCAAACCTTTAGCCAGATTAACTTTTTCATAAGTTTTTTGTGGTTCGAAATGAGCAAATATTTCAGAAATTAACTTTAATAAAAGACTTATGGCTACCTCCTGAAGGCAGAGCTCCTCTGCCTTTTGAAAATGAAAATCCATTTGTCAAATTGCTAATGGATATTGTTTTATCTCAAGATGAAATAGCCAGTGATCAAATATTACTTTGATATATAATGAATTTGCTCTGATGTTAAGAAAACTGTTTGCGTCTCATTAAAACAACTCTTCATAATTTTTAAAGTATTGTAGGATGTAGTTTTGTACAACTGCTAAACATGGGAAAATTCTTCGGGTTTCACAGTATTTGACAAAAATTGATGCTTAACATTAGAAATGGAAAGCTTTAATTGGCGACCAATCTCTAGTTCAGTGCTCCCAAATGCGAACCAAAGTTTTGTTAAATGGGCCATTTCTCTGACTTGTTCAAAATGTGGTTCAAACATCCATCTGTAGATAAAAAAAATGGGTGGAAAAAATTAGCAAAATGTTACTGCTATATTATGTAGGTAGAATATTGAGAGCACAATAGCTTCTGTCTGAAGATTATTGTTTTTTTTGCAATCGCAAAATTGGCGTAATTTTTCTGACATTAAATATGATCAGATAAGTTGGAATCAACAGTTTGGAGAATTATCAGACAGTTGTGCCTACTTGTCAAGGCTAATGTGCAGAAAACCTAGTCAGGATGGGAAACACTCCAAGTTTTGATTCCATTCCTATTAACAAAATTATTGTGATGATGATTAAAAACGGCCAGACAGAATAGTGATAATAAAGCGTGTGGATGTCGGATTGGATGAAAACGATTTTAAATGTAAAACTGGTGGTGCAGGTTATGATTGGTCAGTATTAAAAAGTGTACAATAAATACATAAATTAAATAAAGATATTAAAAAAATAAATTAGTAGGAATTCAAAATGATTGTTTCAAGATTCCACATGCACAGATGTCATCGACAAATGATGAGCACAATTTTTGCTTTTCATTTGGTTTAAACACTTTACATCAAAGTTAAATTCAAATAGTTTTTTACCATTACGTGTGATAGTTTTAAAGAGGATTGTCAACATTTTACCACGAGTTTCTAAGTGTGGTTGAATATATACTAGTCACCAGCCTACAACTTTCTAAATACAGTATACAGATTTGAAACAAGTTACATGCACCGATTTGAAATTTTCAATCTGGTTGCACTCCACATAAACGTTTTTCAATGATTTCAATGTTCATAGTAAATAATATAATATCAGTATTTGGGTGGCTTTAATGAAAACTGCCTCTTGATTCTGTCATTATTATCATCATTGTTTGATTTAATACACCATGTTTATATGCATGCAATCGTGGTTTGAATTTACGAACCTTTCAACTGACTAAATTCAGTATACCATCTTTTACTTCGAAATGCTGCCTCTAACTTTCATATCTATTTGCAGGGTTTTTTTAAACATAAAATATATTTCAAATAAAATAACCGGTGACTTGATATTTGTTAGTACCTTCAGAGATCATAAAAACAATCCTGACTAACTTTCTGCCACTACTTTACCTAGGTTTAGAATAAGGGTTCGGGCTGTTACAGAACTATCACTAAGCACACAATATATCTAAAATGACAAACAAAAATAGTCCTCAAATTTTTTATTGTGATGATATGTATGATCACAACGATAGTGTATACCCGGTTAGTTTACTTTCTGATTATTATTTTTGTTGATGGATTACAACATTACTTCATCATTTGCATGATTTAAACATATATAGTTCATATGAGGCAATACGACCCTGGTTATTCAGATTAAAGACAGTGTTTTTCAAAACAAAATTTTAATTCAGGGCTATTATTTATTACTTTCAAAATTCAGTCAAAAGAGACGTAACACAAAATTTTCTAACATATTTGTTAAATGGTTTGTTTGGCAAAAATATATGATTAAAATACCTCTTGCATTTTCATACTTTATTTCATTTTTTTGTTGTCATGTGGCCATATAACATTACTAGTTCTTACTTTCTATGTCGTGTAGCTGAAATTACGGACTTAATACTACACGACTCTCACTAATTCAAGCAATGAGCTTTCAGCATTTACGCAAAAATAGTAATACACGAATTTTAGCAAATTGATTTAAGACGACTTGTGTAATGTTATTTTGGAAAAGTACACACCAAAATATGCTCGTATCATATTCACATTATTTGTTCATAAAATGGTCACTGTTGGTTAGAAACTTAACTTTTATGAGTTCTGTATGATGATCCCCTTTTTATAAAATGTTGGGGATTTTCTTATTCATTTTCAGCGCATCTACTTCTTAGAGCCAGTGTCACATTGTGAGGAAGTAAACTTCTATGATATGTTCAGAGCTATTAGTGGATCAATGGAAAATAAAGGTACATAAGAGCCTAGTAAAATGAATCAATTTTGTACCATTTAAGTTTTGGTATGCTATAATAAGACTAATAATAATATAATGATAATTACTACAAATTGAGTAGTCTTTTTTTGTGAAAAAAATGTAATTCCCGTAGTTAAACAAAGTAATATTGCTTGACAAAATTAACCTCTAATGACTGATTGTATAAATAAAAAAATAATGTATTGATTCGAGTTGAACGTCCATAATAGAACTTAAAAGATGATACATGTATCAATGATTATTTCTGCTGAAATTTTATTTAATGTAGAGTTGTATTTTCATGGCGTGTCAAAAATATAAAATCAGGAGATGAGATATGGCTGCAAATGAGACAGTCATCCACCAAAGGTCAAACACTGAATAAAATAACTTCTACGGTCACTACTTGGTCTTCAATGATGTGCAAAACCCATACAATAAAGCAAACTATAAAAGGCCCATAAATTAATGAAGTGAAACTTTTGATATAAAATATAAGACGAAAACCGACCTAACCTATAAAAAACGAATAACGATGAAGATAAACAACGATGGCAATTACTGGACTACTGGCTCCTGGCTTTGGACAGGCACATAAAGTATGTGGCAGGGTCAAACATGATTGAGAGAGCTCCCCCAAACCTGGGACATTGGTAGGCAAATATACGATAACACAAGCTAAAAAATATGTTAAAGTTCGATTTAACTCGTGAGATCCATATAGAATACAAACATCTTAACAAATAGGATAAAGACAACAAATTATATGTTCCTCGAAAGAGTACTAGATTTTTCTGTACTTACTCACTTGCCCTCTTCGTCCCAGATAAGACACAAGGCTTCAACTAAGGGTTTCAATAAATGGTTTGGGTGTTCTGTTCTGGGGCAGGTCTTTGTTGCTGATCTTATTCGGCCAGAAAATGCAGTTTATTTTTCTAAGGCAGTTAAATGTGAAATGTCTCTACTTTTTTCGTGTCGCTTTAACTGTCTTGTGTCTTTCAAGGTGGTTTTCAATAAATGGTTTGGATGTTGTGTTCTGGGGCATTCTCATTACATGTCTAAGCCATCTCATTCTTCTTTGCTTGTTTACCAACGCAATGATCTTAATTTTGCCAGTCTGGCGAAGGTCTTTGTCGCTTATCTTTTTTCGGCCAGAAAATGCAGTTCATTTTTCTAAGGCAGTTGTTGTGAAATGCCCCTACTTTTTTCATGTCATCGTCAATAACGGACCTATACAGAAGGACCGTTGTAAAGTTGCTTCCTAGGTTAGTAAAATAATCTACTTTCCATTTAAGATAAAAAATTCTACTGTTGTATTGATTGTCGTCACATTGGTCTTCTGGGTACCGATTTTTAGCCCAGTTTGTTTGACAAGGATCTTTAGTTTATCTCTCTTTTCTTGTAAATTGATGATGTTTCCTCACACGTCTGCAAGGTCGTCTGCAAAGTCCAGGTCTTTTGGATTGCTGAAAATGGTCCATTAAATACCTCTCGTTTTGGCATGTGTTGTTCGTCTTTTGATTCCATCAAAGACCATTAAAAAGATAATGGGCGATAGTATGCATTCTTGCCTTACTCCTGTTTTTTATTTTCCTGTAGGCTAGTTTCAAATCCAATAAAAATCCAAGAAACAGACAAAAACAAATGATAAGCACACCTTGTTCAAATTAATAAGTCAAACAGGATTTAAAGAAATAATATCAGAAAATATATTATTAAGACAAGGTATTCGTGTAAATGCCAAGATCGTGGGATGTTAATCATGAACTTTGTGAAAGAACTATTAAACGCCATTGACAAGGAACAAAATACTTAGTAAAATACTTATTAATTGAACTGTTCATACAATTCTGGGTAAATTTACTTATTAGAGCAAGTTTTTATAGGGATCAGGCAATATGAGAGAATCGGAAACATACATGCCAAAACCACACCGATCTGACAATATAACTTCATTCAAAGATGTTTTCTCTAATTAAAAAGACCATTATTTGATCTTGACATCACTGGATCCCTTAATTTTTTTCAATAGAAAGGTTAGAAAAATGAGGTTTTCGACAGCGTTATCTGCCTTCGAAATGTTCATTTTCATTACATTTTAATGAAGTTATAACTCAATTCACCAACATGATATGGAAAATCTTGTCTCCTTCCTCGATTCTGATGGTACAACTAGTCAAATTAAACTTTCAGAATGGTGGGTTTCACACCATGCTTCACTCACTGCCTGATTATTACTGAGACCGACACTTAATATATTAAAATATAGAAGCAGGAGGTAAATTTCACTTGTTTGTAAAATCGCATTGAATTGAATTGTGTTCCTGAAGTTTTATAAATGAGACGTGTACAATTCTAAACATCTTTACCTATTGATGAAATACACATTTTTCACAGTCCGACACAAACCAATCTCACCAAAGAAACAATACCAAAACAGGGTTTATTTTATCTAATGTACGTTTTTCATGGTTTGAGACATACCAATATCTCACTTAATGCTATGTAAAACATGAGATTTGGTCTTGCCACGTCTCACTGCAGTGGACATTTTGTTAACACTGGTGATGCAGTTCTTAAACTTTTATGGCTTCTTTTTTTCATTTCAATGTGCCTATGCCCTGTGGCCCTGTCTTTACAAAATACAATTAACCAATACATTGACACCCTTAAATATCTCTAAAGAACCAAACCCTAAGGTTGTTCTATGAATTAAGTATATAACTGGTGAAATGTATGCGACAAAGGGGGAGATAAGGCTTCACAGTAAGTTCAGCATGTTCCATTATATTCATTTATTTATGTCCATATGCAATGTTTGTTTTTATTAAGAACATTTGTTTTCTAAATTAGTAATTGTTTGTGTGTATTATTTCTCTGCCATGTTATTTTCATTACACATCTACATGCTTATAGGGGATTTTGCATATAGTAGAAGACCAACTGCTTTGAAAAATCCCAACGATATTAGAACTGTCAAATTTGCAAAGCAGATTTTTGGTCGTTCCCTCCGCGCGACTTGAACTCGTACCGCTGTGACATCCGTGGTAACACAGCCAAGATACCTGGATGAGCTGTCTCGTACTTCCATAGATAGTATACTAATTACAGCCTTTGATTTATCCTAGGAGGAATGACCCGGCCAGCGAGAGCTATATTGCACATTTGTATATAGCCTAGCTGGCCGAGTGGTATAGGACGCTGGACTTTGTGCAGGTGGTGTTACTAAAGATATCGCAGCAGTACGAGTTCAAGTCCCGCGGAGGGAACGACAAACAAATTTGCTTTACTAATTTGACAGTTCTAAGATCGTTGGGAATTTTTCAGACCCTTCCAAATTAAAAGCGAGCTCGCTCTTAAATGTATTGGAATTCGGCTAAAATTCATCATGTTGACCACGTAAGATTAAGAGCTATCTATAAGACGTTACGCACGCTATTGCGGCTGTGTTAAAAAAACACCTATCTAAACTATAAATGACTGTTAAAAACAATCAAAACTGTGATTATGTGAAAGCTGTATACTGTTGGAGTCAGGACAAATTATAATTTCTGAATATTTGTCGCACATGGTACTTCTAATTCTTTATAATCAATTAAACTTTCCCATAAAAACGTCAAAATTCCGTATGTCAGGTGTAACAAACTGTAGGTCCAAAAACGCTAAAATAGTGAATTGCGCTATTGCAGAGGGTACCAGATTTTGGATGTAAGAATAACTTCACATTTAAAAATATTCAATGGAAAAATGAAAGTGTTGGTAAATGGTAAGATTTCTAGAAGTGTTCAGTAATCAAATTTTATTACTAATGTAAGAACTTATTTACACAATATTCTTTTCCGATCAATATTTCCTAAACAATGTACATACTTTCAGCAATTATACGCCGGCATTCGATAAAATTTTCAGTACAAGCAAAAAAGTTACTTCTTTTTGAAAATGTCTACCGAAATGTCAGATGTCAATATGTTCTGGGTTTGTTGAGAAAAGTTCATGCTCCAAAGCAATTTTACAATCAATTGGTAATTTCTTCTATGAAATAATGACACTGTCATTGTACATACACTTAGGAATACACATATTTCATTTTTGATGATTTAAACCGTTTATGACGGAGAAAATTCAAACAAAACAAATGTCTAGCGATTTGTCGAACTTTCACTTTTTGAACTTTATGAGCGTTTTTCGTCGATCGGGAAATGCGGAAATAAAACGAAAATAATTTTTGCTTTAGATAACTAGAACCAGACACTTATACTCGTCTCTTCCATTACAAGTATAGAACATGTAGAGTCATAACATTTTTTTTATTTCGGAAAACGCAAATGAGCAAATGAAATGAAAATCAATGAGCGGCTATCTAATGGATGTTGATGAAAGCCCGAATTTCTGAAGAATAGAAAGCTCTTTTAATCGAACTACCAAGTTGTAATTCTGCAATTGGTCCATGCAACATAAAATCATACATGTATATCAAAATGCACATATTAATTTATCGCAGGAAAAAGTTGCATTGTTCCCTCTCTAGACAGACAGAGTGTGCATATATGTTGCGGTTGCATTCCACGCTGCATGTGCAAATTTAATTAACCGGTAGTACTGATAATCAAATTTATTAATCCGTTTGTTTTTTCTAAGAAATGTTCAAGACGGTTTCAATTGCTACGAATCAGAAATTATTGTATATTTTGCTTTACTGTACCCGTGTTTCAATAAGCAAGCCAAGCAAGAAACGAAAAGTGTCGACAAACGTCGACTTTTTACGTTACCAAATGTGCCGCAATAGTGTACGTAACGTTGATGTTTGAAATATTTTTAAAATGCCGCCTAGAAAAAACGTTTCAAAGACGTGCACGTTACATATATCTGAACAAAACTACTCGGACATATATAAAAAAAGCTATGTTCGGCAAAGATTTTGTGACAAAACCCTGCATTTATGCCAAACCTAAGACTGTTCGACCAATGATAAATACGGATTTTAGCAAAGGAAATGTACAGCTGAGGTTGTCCATATTGAGTGCCTTATACTTCACTAGCAGCCAACGTTTTTACTGAATCGGCCATTTCCTAATTAACACATACTAGAAATTCTTCACAAATTTATTTTCAGTAATTTTAAGAGTACAGTAAATTCAGTAGCAATCAACGCCAACTCAGTGCGTTAAGAGTGATCATTATTTTCTGTCAAGGGAAAACAAGTATATGTCTAATACTGTCACGTAGACACATTTTTAACATTATACACATACTGCCTGTAGTAGAGGGTGTTACGCTGTAGTATCACATGAGGTTAATATATCACATGAGACAAAGTCGAGGGTGATATATTTACAGAGTGTGATACGATGCGTAACACCCTCAACTACAGGCAACTTATGTGTTATATTATACTGAATACGAGAGTGTGATATATCGTGACGTCGAGGGTAATATATCCAAGAGGAGGGTGATATATCGTGTGACATATCGCTGTCGTCGGGATGATATATCAATCAACCACTCACTGTTCCGTGGGGGCGGGGCAAGTAAGGATGTGCAGGGAATAGACTAAAATAACTCATCACCCATTACCCAATCAGAATTCAAGATTTTTGTATGAAGTACAATATTCTCGCATAACATTTACAGTAGAATTTGATATTAAATCTGATTCAATTAAACTAGATTTATTTTAAGATGCAATGTAGGGCCTCGCGCGGACGATACAATTGGGTGATCTTTAAATTATCATTTATCTTATTTAATACATTATTTTAAGATAAATAAATGAATAATTAATTACTTAAGGATAAAATGATGAAAATTTTAATTATGTCAAGACTTTAGAATAAAAATAACGAAAATAACAATTGAGATAAATGAAAAATGAGACAATGCCAACTTTTCCCCAGGCTGGTGGAAACCAATGATTACATTAGCAGAAATTGCTTTTTTTTTTTACAAAATTGTGATGACCTGAAAAAAGAAATCGAAAATGTCTTGAATTAAGTCAATTTAAACCTGACAACAATCCTTTGTTATTTTGTATATATTAAATTGATTATTATGTTAATTTGCATATTTTTTACTGTCTTTGTGGAAATAAACCACTGACATCCCCAAAAACTTGTTCGTAACACAGTGTTAGCCAATCATGTGCACGATATGAGTGACACCGACTGTTCCTATACTTAATTTAATTTTCGTTTTCGTGCTAACATATATACTCAATACTATTAGACACGGTTTGCACTCTTATCTGATATTTGTAATACATAGCGTGCAGACGGGCTTCCTAACGCCCTGGGATATCAAATTGGGGTCTTTCATGGACGGTGTGAAGCATTAAAGCTTTTACACAATCCCCGAACATAGTCATAGCCGTGAATGAGGGTCATGGTGTATTTTGGAATATTAATCGTCATATGACCACGTTCATTTATTAAATGCACTATCACGTGATTTAATGTCAATCCGTGACCAAGTGTTACAGTTTGTAATCTGCACGCTATATATTGTGCAGCCTACAGCATGTGCTGAATCTTTGACCCACTAAAATACTTTTTTGGTATAAAATAAATACCTCCAAGTGCATGTAAGACAGAGAGGTATGTTATTTTAATGGTGCACGCCAGTCATTTAATGAGAAATCTCCCAGGCCGAAAAAATAATGTTATGTTTCCGATCACCATTGTAAAATTTTGTCGTGTCTGAAGAATTGGGATTCGGCGCTTGAGATAGTTTTTGTTTTGACGGTATTTGTCAAAACAAAAAATATTTAATTAAAGTACCGAATCCCAAAAGATATTATCGATAATCAAGAGCACATTCACGTCATGTGTGTTTACAATCGAAATTAATTATAAACAACACTATTTCTCTTTGTTTTTCCATCTAGGGCAGAAAAAAATTACGGCTTTATTTTCTACTTTTTAATGAAAGACAATCGGCAGACTTTATAATTTTTTTCAATAATAACAAATAAAACTTTCGAGAACGATGCCTGAAGGAGGGTCGGTAGGGTGACCGGAAACATAACATATTTTAGGCCTAATAGGGGGGTCTATTTATTACTCCAGCAGTGCTGGGGTTGTCTGGGAAGCTACATGTATTTTGTTGCAAAGCACATGGCATTGCAGAATCTGTTGCGATGGGGTAGTCCAATTAGCTGCCCATTACTGTATCAAGAAGTTTCGATGATTTTACATTATACATACAGACATCATGTACACGTAAAAGTACAGTGTAAATGTAATTTCATTCCCAAGTAGCTTTTAGTTTTGCTATATATGTATATGCCAGACTGCATGAACTGACAACTCTTAATGGTTTTTAATTAAAACAATTTTGTTTGTGACTTCATGCCAATAAAGTAAAGTTTGTACATATACATAAAAATATAATTTTAATCACATTCATACTTGAACATTTGTAAAAAGGACGGGGATTTGTATTAAGTATCAAAACATTAATACTACACATGTAAAAATAAGTAAGTTTTGTTAAACTGTGAAGAAGCTTTACAGGATTTAATGAAACAGAAATTCTAAAGTCAATGACCTAATGTTAGAGTTAATCTTAAGAGTTAATGACTCTGGATATATTTTATACAGCTGAAAACAATTACTATAGTATAGGAAACATATTTGTCAGGCTATTTAGAAGTTGCTAAACATGTTTGTAGTTAGACTTAGTTGAAATATCGATTATGAAGTTGTAAATGTGAGCCAGTATCGATGGATTTAGCCTCAAAGTCCTTCATAATCCGGTATTGTAATTTTGATTCATAATAATTTTAAATGTTTTCTATTGAGATCATGACTGAGAACACTTTACAGTTTTGCAGTTTTATTCTCTTTTGATAAGGAACTGTTTAACTAGAACTAATGTAAAAACGAAGACCTTATATATGTAAAAAAGAAATTACGGTCGTATATTGGTATGGTGCTGACAGCGGTGCCATCGTCGGCGGCGTCCGTGTCGTCGTCGTCCATATTCACTTGGTTTTCGTGCGATGATGGTTAATTAATTTTAATATAATAAAATTATGATATGATTTTACTGACCACTAATGAAATGCTCCTATTTAATGTTGAGTTTATGACCCCTACCGTTTTCAAATTTGGGGCCATCCATGTAACTGACATATACCACACCGTTGGTTTCTGTTAATTAAAAAAAATTGAGATTCCAGAATTTTACCAAGCTAACGTACATAAAGTGAAATGGTTAATCCTTAACATAACATAGCAAGTTCAACTCATCCATGCACGTACTCCTTCAAGAAAGAAGCATTGTTATATGTATATGACTTGTCTTATGGTTATGGCAAGCCATTGTGGAACTTGTTTCCCATTTACTGATGTCAGTAGATAATTAGTAACATATGTTAATGAATATTTATCAACATACGCGTAATTCAATTATTGATATCAATAAATGGAGAAGTTTTCTAGACAATGCAAACGCATTCAAAACAAAACGTATGTATGTTCAAATTTGTTCTTCTGGCAATACCACTCTGCGTCCACACTTACCCCTCGGGCAAAACAGGTACGAGTCTGTGTCCACATTTGTATTTTAATAAAAAAATAAATAATACATTTGCATTTGAATTAAAAACGCTTATATATTTGCTCTGTTTTTAACTGATTGTTTTGACTCTTAATGAAAAAGAAATTCTCTTTTTTTTTAAATTTTGCTTGTTATCGACTGACGTTTCGAAATATATCGGCAAAATCGCCCATTAGATCTCTAAAATCTGCTTTTTGTTTTCGTCTGACAAATAAGCGTAGCGTATTGATTTGATGGTGAAAATATGTGAGAAACTCAACTAAAATAAGGCATCTTTGTCTAATATTATGATGTTACCGAAAAAAATGTATTTTTATATGTTTGTCTTTCAAAACGCGAGGCGCTACCTGTATTGATCATTACGTAAAACGAGTGTGAAGTCATCCATGGAGGTAACCTATTTACATATTTCCCGAATTAAGTTAAAATTATAAAGAAACAAGGACTTTTGGGGGTTTGGTAAAAATGAAAGTAAGCAAGATCTTCAATTATGGTAAATGGATTATAATACTGTTGTTAATGTCTATCAACATAGGTCTACAAAATATCGTATTATGCTATTTAATTATCATACAATAAAGCCATAAGTGTGACGCTAGACTTTCAAGTTAAAAGTTTGCGGAATTTAATTTGCCTGTTAAGAATTAGCCGACAATTGAAGTAAAATATATCAATTTTGTACTTCAGATGATACACTGAGTACATGAAAATATAGCCGATTTCAGACAGCAACCAAGTGTCAAATCTAAATACGCAGACGTTAAAAGTAAGCCATCCGTTGATAGTAGATATAATTGCGGTAAAATAATTCGGATAAATAGGCGGATGATATGACGAACGGAAGACGGAAATCATGCACTCGTCGCGTGGGGTATAATAAAATTTATCCCATACGTGCACGTGCCAAACAGGCCTAAATGTTTCCCGGGACCAAATGCCTCTTGGGAACGTCAAAGTCAGTTAGTTTTGTGAAAAATTTTGGACAAAATTAATAGTTTAAAACATTTTTTCTTGAATATTTTGAAGCCTCTTTTTAAAAATGAGCCGGTTCCGTCCCAGAATATTTTTTTAAAAAGGATCTAAGTCGGTGCTTCGAAACACCGCTCAGCAGTCATGGGTGCACTCAGAATCAGATGAAAACAATCAATACTACTAGATACTTGTATGTTACGTTCATTATTGTAGGAGAGTTCTTCGTGATATCATCACCTACCTGTGATTTATTTTTGATTGGCGAAATATCCATTGAGTGGCGAAGGGCATCAACTTTATATCAACATGAATTTTTATTTCTCAGATAATTGAAAAAATCGTTTGGTTTGCCACACTGCAAATGAAACTCTGGTTTTAAATAAATAGTCAGTGACTGGACTATATGAGTTAAACAGATCGTAGTCAAACACACAACTGGGGTTGTAGATCTTTATTCCGTAAAATAAATAACCCTGAAAATGCAACAATACAACATTACCGTAATTCCAGTATCACACATTATATAAGTAAGTATTACAACTTGCTGTCAAACTATCATTAATAGAATGCAGTTTACACTTTTGGTATGTAATTAGAAAACAATGACAATATGACAATTTACATTGTAACGGCATAAACTATTACAACCAGGCTCAATGAAATATGACTGATCAAAACCCTAAACATACTAGAGACTTTATAGGAGACGACGGAAAATAAAATGAATACACAATATCTGGCAAGCAGTACACAATGATGAAATAAGTATAAAATAGTAAAAATATACCCTATCACATAAAAAGCATAAAGCAAGAAAATGAGGTTTACCTATAAATATCATTTCAAATTTATTTTTCAGGTTTAAAGAGTTATAAATTCCAATACAATACATGATTTATTTTATTTAAATAAAACATTTTACATGACCAAAATCGGATATAAAATAGGAGCATAACTAGACTTGTCATGAAGTGAAGGCTCTTTTCGGCAGGGGTGTAGGGGGAGGGCGCTAAAGGCCCCCTAGTTGGTCCAAATCGAAGCCTTGGTGGGGGCCCAGCGAACAAAGCCCCGGAAGCTCCCCGATTCTAGCGATTTGAAGGATATATTTTTAATTAAAAACATACCAGGATACCTTTATTTACACAGCACAATTTTTTTGTATATTAATTAAATCAATTAAGATAAGGTCCATTTTCTTCTTAGCAGCAGTCGCAAATTTTGTAACGAGTTCCTCAAGGTCAAATTTGAATTCCTTGCAAGAATGTAAAAGTGTAAGACCTGAGAGTCGTTCAGATGTCCATGAAGATCTTAGGTAGTTCTCACTCCTCTCATAACACTAAATGAACGTCAGCTTTAGCTATTGCGACGGGTATGACACATACAATGCAGAGACAAATGCAGATAAATACATGGTTTCTACATATGTAACTACATATGGATAGTTACAGAAACTTCTAAAGGAATCGAGAATTAAGAGGGACTGATCAAATGTAAAATTCTGCCACCCAGAGGACTTTACATACACTGTGTCGTGTCAAATTATTTTGGACGGGTGATTATCCCGTAACCCGCAACACTATTGGTCTCACTTACCACTTCCGGGTCAATTGGCCATCCCTCTATGTAGTACCAAAAAAACAAAGTAATGGTAAGTTTATTTATCATGAGTGTTTTATTTCATTCTATTAATAGATATTGCTATCAAAGTAAAGCTTAGAGAGTCTATTTTTAGAATATATGCATTATATTTAACTAGTGCGTATGAATACTGCTGACATGACTCTGTAAGTTGCCCCATGCTGCCATTTTTTTTGTGAATAAAAATATGTGGTTTTCTGAGTATTTTGTCTTCAAGGTAATGTGGTGAAAAAATTTAGATTATGACCGTACCATTTCTACACCAGTAAGAATATCCTTTTTTTAAAGCTTCGTATTGGTATGCCGCATTACGGTCCCATTTGTCCTGGGAATTCACAGTGAAACTTCGAAAATGTCAACTTTAACATGTAAAGTAATGGGAACGTCAGAAGTGGTTAGTGAGACTATTACACAGTCCCGGTTGTCTGCCTTACATTACCATTCAAAATAAAAAATAACACTTAAAAAGACATCACACTTAAACAGTTATATCGGGGGTTATATACTCGCCGCCGAGTTCGAGATTTACCGAAATCACGTGATATTTGCATTGCTTATATGTATTATCCCCACTCCGAGCTGCATGAGAAATAATCATTCTAATAATAATATTCTTAAAACTATATATATATATTATACATGAATTTAATTTCCAAAATGATTCTTAAAAATTAATAGTCTTGTTTTTTTTCAAATTTAAAGTAGAGAAACACTTTTCGAAATGTATACATATTCAGTATCAGTTCCACAAAATAACATATTTCTGTAAATTGTATGGGTGCACACAAATTAAATTTCAATAATGGACTGATATGATTGTTTCAAATGTAACAATTGTCAAAATAAGCGTCATATGTGTGACTGCGACACATTATTTCAGTACAAAATCTTCAATATGACATATTTTTGCAAAGTGTGTGTTTACGAACATTTTTGATATATCTATTAGTCGAAAATTATTGTAAAAAATATTAAATTTTTCTATATCAGTATTATGTTGATGGCTGAGATACATATAATTCTTGAAAATGAAATATTTTGGCAAATTAAATGAACGTGATCACTTGAAATTACCTTTATGGTATTATATTATTGTTTAAAATGTCAAAATTTTAAAAATAAACATCATATGTTGGCTGCGATAAATTAATTTCAGTCCAAATTTCTCAAAAATGACATATTTCTGCAGATTGCAAGGGTACAAACAATTTTAATTATAATAATTTTCCAAAATTATTATTTAAAATATTAAAAATGACAATATTAGTATCCGGTTGGTGGTTGCGACACTCATACATGTATTTCATTCCAAAATGACATATTTTTGAAAAGTGTATGTGTGCGAACAAGTTTGATACACCTATTTAAATAACAATATAACAAAGTAATAAAGTTGAAAATGATAGCACTTTCCTTATATTCGTTACACCCTTCATTTCGTGTATTATTAAGCTAGGACATTGTTGCTCTGAGCAGATAATTCGACTCTCTTTGTGGAAATGAACCACTAAAATCCCCCCAAAAAATCTTTCGTAACACAGTATTAGCCAATCATTTGCACGATATGAGTGACGCCGACCATCAGCTGACTGTGCCTATACTTGGTTTAATTTTCGTTGTCGTGCTAACAAATATACTCAATACTGTTAGACCCGGTTTGCACTCATATGTGGTATTTGTAATACATGACGGACAGAGGGGTTTCTGACCGCACTTGGCTGTCATTTGGGGACATACACACACGGTGTAAAGCATTGAAGCATTTACACAGTCTCAGGGCATAGTTTTACGCGTGAAAGTGGGTCAGGGTGTATTCGGGGAAATTAGTTGTCATGTGACCACGTTCATTCACTAAATGCATTATCACGACGTGATTTAATGTCGATTCGTGACCCAATTTGTCATCTATACACTCTGTACTGTACAGCCTATTGCATTTGCTGTATCTTAGAACCAGCAAAATACTTTTTGGGATAAAATCAACACTTCCAAGTGCATTTAAGACAGAAATGTAGATCAACTTCATGGTGCACGCCAGTCAATTGACGAGATCTAAGGCCGTAAAAAAAATATTATGTGTATCGTAGTGACACCGAACTTAGAATAAAATGAACCGAATATGTAAAACTGGTAGACTTAGTCCACAGTTGAATTCCATTTTGGATTCGGCGCTTGAGACTTTGTTTGCTTTGACGGTAGTGGTCAAAACAGCAAATATTTAATTCAAGTGCCGAATCCCAAATGGGATTATCCACTACCAAGAACACACTCAAGGCATGTGTGTTTACAATCGAATCTAATAATCAATCTATAAACAACCAATATTTCTCTTTGTTTCTCCATCTAGGATAGAAAACAATATGAAAAAAACATCTATGGCTTCTTTTTTTACTTTTTTTTCTGAAATATAATCGGCAGACTTACTCATTATTTTTTTTTAATTACAAATTTAACAAATAAAAAACTTTTGGATAGGGGGTCTGAAGGAGGGTCGGTAGGGTGACCGAAAACATAACCTATTTTTAGGCCTAATAGGATGGTTCATTTATTACTCCAACAGTGCTAGAAGTTGTCTGTGCAAAACACATGGCATTGAGGAATCTGTTCAATTGGGGCAGTCCAATTAGCTATCTATTACTGTAACATGAAGTTTCGGGGACTCTACTTTATACAAATAGACATTATGTACACGTAAAAGTACAATGCACATATAAGTACATTCCCGAGGAGCTCCAACTATTTTTAGTCTTGCTATATATGTATATGTCAGATTGCATGTTCTGAGAACTCTTAATATAATTTTTAATTAAAACATTTTTTGTTTATGACTTCATGCCAATAAAGTAAAGTTTGTACATGTGAATACAAATATGATTTTAGTCACATTCATATTTAAACATTTGTTAAAAGGGTTGAAATTTTATTAAGTATCAAGACATTAATACTACACACATTAAAAAACTAAGATTTGTTCAACTGTGAAGAAGATTTACAGGATTAAATGAAATAGCTATTCTTAAGTTAATGACAGTGCTGTGAAGTACTGAATGTACATACACGTTATGTTGGTTCTGAAACAAGTATTATAGTGTCACCGTATAGATTGTAAAGGGGGGATGTAGTTGATATAGTTATTATGTAGATCGTATGCATATATGATCCGTACTTGAATTTGATAGATTATTAGTTGTTTATAATCTAGAAGGGGGATGTTTTGTTTATATGTTATCAATCACTCATCATATCATTCGTCATTCATTCATATTCATCATGACGTACATGTATTTGTAATCATCATGACGTACATTTAATCAATACGACATGAACTATATTTTGACTTTATACAGTATCGACATTCCCGCGCCACGGGCACTGCATGTCTTACTAACAAAATATTATAAAATCAATAACAATTGAAAATTTGCTCACTCCACAATAGTCGACGGAGGACGCAAGTCGCCGTTCAGGTACGAATATTTATTGATTAAGAAATTTATTTCATTTCTAAAATATTTTATTTGGAAACTTTATTATTCAATGAGATAAAGTTTAATAAGATTGATAGTAAGTAAATTGGATAAACGTTTTAGCTATTTGGAATTCATATAGTTTCAATTTGACAATAATCATTATTCTTTAGTTTAATAATATTTCATTTCAATTTCCGTAATTCATTTTCACAAATTTATGCAAAGTTAAAATTCGTATAGTTCATTCATTTCATGTTAGTTTATCATTCAATATCGGCAAATGATAGTTTTTGTGCATCGATACTCCGTAAATACACATTTATGGAATGTGTAGATCTTGTGCATTATTTTCAGGTTACGCTGTATTTGGCAAACATGTATATGTTTATTTTCAGACGAATAAAGTTAAATTACCAGGACGACTTTTTATGCAGCCATAATACAAATATTTTGCCGATGTCCCGGCCCTTGTATTTTGACCTGCGACAAATGGAGGTTCCACCGAGATAAGCTATAGTCCATGGTAATAATGGTACAACTTTATTAATGGTACTACTTTATAATGGTACAACTTTATTAATGGTACTACTTTAATGGTACAACTTTATTAATGGTACTACTTTAATGGTACAACTTTATTGGTACAACTTAAAATTACCAAATTTCAACTTTAACCACATATGTTCCGGAACCACGACAAACGGTATTGGTAAAATGGTTGGGATCCATACAAGAATTCCAGCAAATTAGCCGTCCGTATAATTATGAGAAGACATGGTTAAAGTATTAAAATTAGATTAATTGTGGGAAAGTCAACATAATTACAAACCATTTATGTATTTGCGCAGACTTTATTTCAACAACACATAATTTCGTAACATTGAAAGAAATTACAAACAGTATGCAACTGGAGTCAGTCCGATACCGTAATAGGAGTCGAACGATGTGCAGTTCCTTTTAATTTGCCGATAAGCAATTTGCGTTACATGATATGATGTATAGACGCCAGCGACAGGTCAACTGAGGACATTTTGCCGAAACATAAATATTTACAATTTTATTCATTTATATTGTGTACATGTGTTTATGTATTGATGTTTTATGAATATTGATATTTTAATTATATTTATCAGATTTATGAATTAATCTGCACACTGAGCACTGTAGATGTAATCACTCTCAAGCATGTCTGCCGCGACAGTTTCGACTGACATTGACTGATTATTGGTAAGTATCATCATTGTTCATTTCATTTTCATTGATCATTTTGCATGTTGAATTTATATTTGAGTTTAGTAACTCTATTAGTTATTATGGCATCGGGTGGCAAAGAGACACACAAGGAAGAGCAAAAGAGTAGTATTGAAAGTATTAGTGAAGAGAAAATAGCTCTTATGATCGATATTATTAATCGACATTCAGATTACAAAGTTGTTACATCTGAAGAGTTCGATAGAATGAAACATATTCCTTCTGCATGTGTAACTAGTACCCCAGCAGTAAGGAGCAGGCAAACGCCTACACATACCCCACCCCCTATTCATGATTTTCATGCCACAATGGCACATGATAATCCTGGTGTGTCTCAAGCTAAACCTAGAATACCAATATTTTCTGGGGAAGAGAAAAGCGAAGTGAATTTTGACGTATGGAAATACGAAGTCAGATGTATTATTAGAGAAGGGAATTATAGCGATATTATTTTGCGACAGAGTATACGTGGGTCTTTGAAGGGGAAAGCAAGAAGTTTGCTACTTTCATTGTCCGATGACGCTACACCGTCCCAGATTATAGATAAACTTGAAGGGGTCTATGGGAATGTGTTTAGTAGTGAAGCATTACTGCAGAGATTTTATAGTGAAAATCAACAACCAAATCAATCAGTTGCTGAATATGGTATGCAATTAGAGGGTTTGATACAATTGGCTGTTGAAAAGGGTCAAATAAATCCTGCAGCTAAGAATGAGATGCTTCGGTCAAAATTTTGGTCTGGTTTGAGAGATCCATCATTGAAAAATGCTAGTAGATATAAGTATGATACTGTAATGGATTTTGATCAGTTAAGAAAAGAAATAAGATCAATAGAACTTGACTTATCTAATTATCAAAGGTCTAAAAGTACTGAGAAAAAGATACAACAACAAGCTTCGATTACTCAATCAGATAAACTAGATGAAGTATCGAAATCGTTGAAATCTCTGAACAAGAAAATAGAATCTATTGAAGATGAACTTAAAAAGTTGAAAGAGTCGAATAGAAATGAAAAACAAAATCAAAATGGAAAAGGGTCAGGACAAGGTTATAGAAGTTATAGAGGTTATAATAGTAGAGGTACGAATAGAGGTCAGAGAGGTAGTTTCGGAGGTAGAGGAAACTATAATAATAGTTACAACAACCAAGGTCAGAATAAATCCGATAATTTAAACGGATAAAGGTCTCGGTTGAAGGACGAACACGTGACTTTACACAAAAGGTTTCAGAAACCTTTAGTCCTAAAGAAAGTTATGATAAAGATCAACAAAGTCTGTTAGATAGAATGGTTGGAAAAGCTAATGAGGCAAATATCATTGTCAATAATGTTAAATGTAGGGCATTGATCGATAGTGGTTCAATGATTTCAACAATTTCAAGCTCAATGTTGAATAAATTGAAACCAGTACCTGAATTACGGGATCTGAGTGAATTATGTCTAACTGTCAATGTAGCAGGTGGCGCTGTTTTGCCATACCAAGGTTATATCGAGGCCAAAGTTAAGGTCAGTTTTATGTCACAAGATGAGGTTTATGTACCTCTATTAGTTGTTTCTCCGACTGAATACAATCAGAATGTTCCCATTGTAGTAGGGACAAATATAATCAAGCTTTTCCATATGTGTATGTCTGAGGATAATACTCAAGGTATTCCGAAAGAATGGAATTTAGCATTTAGTACTCTGACCGAATCAATTGTAGGTAAAGTTAAATCTACAAACAGAAAGCCCTTAAGGCTAAAACCCATGTCAGTCATGACGATTAATGGATTAGCTAAATCCAAGGTTTCATGTGATACAACTGTTGTAACAGAGAATTTAGAGGGCGATAACTCTGATTCTTTAGCAGTTTGCCCCAGAGTTGTTAATCTGAAGGGTAAAACTTGTAGAGTTCCAGTCAGAATATTTAATATGACAGCGAGAACAGTTGCCATTAAACCTAAAACAACTATATGTAGTCTGAACGAGGTCAAGGTCATGCGTCACATAGACTTAGATTCGAATGAGAAAAATGTTACGAAAGATATGCCTTTAGAGGAACTTGGTATTAAAATATCTGATAGTTTAGATTATGAGGTAAAGGATAGATTGCGAGGTTTGCTTGGAAAATGGAAGTCAGTATTTTCCAAAGGTTCTTCTGATATAGGGTATACAAAATTGTTAGAACACGAAATTAAATTGACCGACGATAAACCATTTAAAGAGCCGTATAGACGTATACCACCGGCGTTGTTCGATGAAGTTCGCGAACATGTTCGGGAAATGCTAGAAGCGGGTTGTATTCGCGAATCGAATAGTCCGTTCTCGAGTAACGTTGTACTTGTACGAAAGAAAGACGGTAGTCTTCGTTTCTGTATCGATTTTAGAAAGTTAAACAAACGTACCGTGAAAGACGCGTACGCTCTACCGCGGATAGACGAGACGATTGATTGTCTGTCGGGTTCTAAGTTCTTTTCCCGCCTAGATCTCCGTTCGGCGTATTGGAATTGTGGAATCAAGGAATCTGATAAATTTATGACCGCTTTCAATTTAGGCCCTTTGGGATTTTACGAGTGGAATCGTCTCCCTTTTGGATTGACAAATTCCGGTGCGACGTTTCAAAGGTTAATGGAACGATGCATGGGCGAGGCTCATTTAAGACAATGTCTAGTTTTTCTAGATGATATAGTCGTGTTCTCGAGTACGATCGAACAACATTTCGAACGTTTGGAATCTGTGTTTAAGCGTCTTGAAGAGAATGGTTTAAAACTTCGCGGCGATAAATGTGAGTTTTTCAAGAGTGAGATTAAGTACCTTGGGGTTATTGTATCTGCCGACGGTATTAAGACCGATCCCGATAAAGTATCCGCCGTAAAAAGCTGGCCTAAAGTAAGTGGTGTCAAAGATCTTAGAAAATTTCTTGGTTTTACATCATACTACAGAAAGTTTATCAAGGACTATGCTAAGATTGCAAAGCCATTAAATGATTTGTTAATTGGTCACCACACTAACAAAAAAAAGGCTAAGCCTAAGAAGAAAGCAAAGCCAACTCCCTGGCAGTGGGGTACCAATGAGCAAAATGCGATGGATGCAATCATTAGCAAGCTTATAAATCCACCTGTTCTTGCTTTTGCAGACTTCTCGTTGCCTTTTATTCTTAATATAGACGCATCTGGAACTGGTCTTGGTGCTATATTGTATCAGAGAAGAGAAGGTAAAGAGAGGGTCATTGCATACGCTAGTCGTAGTTTACGTGGTCCAGAACGGTTATATCCGGCCCACAAGAGGGAATTTTTGGCACTTAAATGGGCAGTAACCGACAAATTTCATGATTATCTGTCAGGTAGTAAGTTTGAGGTCAGAACTGACAATAACCCATTAACCTACGTCTTAGATAAAGCTAAGCTTGATGCTACAGGACATAGGTGGGTGGCCGCATTGTCAAACTATGATTTCAATCTGAGCTATCGAACCGGTAAATCGAATATTGATGCCGATATTTTGTCCAGAAATCATACTAATCTAAACCACATAGACTGTGACGTCATTAAGGCAGTATGTAGTTCAGCAACTATTGCTCAGTCAGAACAACCAATAGTAGAAAGTTTACTGTTATCGCAAGATGCAGAAATTGTCGACAATATGGATTATCAGTCAAATTTATCCGATATTGACTGGTCCAAAGAACAGAAATGTGACATTGCAATCAGTAGAATTATCGAATTAATTAGTACTGGACATAAACCGACGAAACGGCAGATCTCGAAGGAAAGCGATGACGTCAAGAAATATATAAGAGAATGGGATAAATTATATATGCAACAGGAGGTTTTATATAGAAAGAGTTTTATCAACAACGAGTCAGTTTCTCAGCTAGTGTTGCCCGATATCTACCGTGAGATCGCTCTTGTAGGTCTTCACGACGATGTTGGTCATCAGGGCCGAGATAGGACTTTGTCGTTGGTAAAATCCAGGTATTATTGGCCAGGTGTAGATAAAGACGTTGAACGTAAGGTGTCGTCATGTGCAAAATGCATTCTAAGAAAAACCAGATCAACGAAATCCGCAGAATTGATTAATATATCTTCGTCTCAGCCTTTGGAGATTCTATGTATAGATTATCTAACACTGGAACGATCCAAAGGGGGTTATGAAAATATATTAGTCATAACTGATCATTTCACAAGGTATGCTCAGGCAATTCCAACAAGGAATCAGTCAGCTAAAACTACAGCCAAAAGTTTATGGGAACATTTCATTCAACATTATTCGTTTCCATCTCGTATACATAGCGACCAAGGTCGAAACTTTGAGTCGAAAGTTATCAGAGAGCTATGCAATTTGGCAGGCGTTAAGAAATCACGCACCACCCCTTACCACCCACAAGGTAATGGCCAATGCGAACGATTTAATCAAACTCTGTTAAATATGCTAGGCACTCTCGAAGATGATAAAAAGGCGAATTGGAAGAGTTATGTAGCACCGCTAGTACATGCTTATAATGCTACTAAGCATGAAAGTACTGGTTATAGTCCGCATTTTCTAATGTTTGGTTGGCATCCACGTCTTGCTATTGATGCATTTTTAGGTAGTGACGTCAACTCTTCTTCGACAGCCGATCGAAATTCGTATGTCTATGGTTTGAAGAAAAGATTGCAGTTCGCATATAAAACGGCAGCGAAAACAGCAGAAAGGGTTAATAGACGTCATAAATCTCGATACGATCTCAAGGTGCGTCAATCAACACTTGAACCGGGTGATCGAGTATTATTGAAGAATGTAGCATTCAAAGGAAAACATAAGTTGGCAAATAAATGGGGTAAAGAACCTTACATCGTAATGTCTCGACCCGATTCTGAAATTCCAGTTTATGTGATCCGACAAGAACACGGACGAATCCGAAAAACGGTACATAGAAATATGTTATTACCGATTACATCTGTCCACTTTCTGGATTCTGGGGAAACGAGTCGGAACCGCCCAGAAAGAAAGGAGACGGAAGTTTGTGTCGACGTTACAGAATCGAATGAGAATGATTATTCAGTTGGTATTGACGATGTGGTGTATGAACCGGAGTCTAATTCCGAGGATGAACTCGTTTTTGTAAGACGTGACGGATCACAGAAACAGGTTAGTCCTTTGAATCCATTGGCAGTTCCGTTTGATCCACAAGTAATCGTTAGGCGTGACAATTATTCGTCCGATTCAAGTTCGAGCAGTTATAATAAACTGTCGAGTTTAACTGATACCCGATCGAGTGCGACATTAGAGAATTCGATTTCCGATGTACGAGAAAGTAGCGAGTCCGTCGTTGAACCAAATGTTAGTGAACCGGATGTTACACCAGAAATCCCAGTTCGTAGGTCTACTAGACAAGTCAGACCACCTATCAGATTTAGAGATTATGTTACATAGTTTTATTAATTCATTAATTATATATATTTCATTTTGCGATTTTGTTTATATTAACGGAAATTTCCATATAGAATATATATTCATTTCTTTTAGATTGAAATGAACCCGCGGACCTATACATACACCTCCAGTAGAGGAAGAACACTGGAAGGCAAATTGTTTTGCCAACATTTATACGTAAAACCGGGTGCAAACTTGAGACAATTATGTGACAAAGCGTACGATGATTTAAAAGATATAGATGGTAACAAAATCGTTTATTTTATAGCGGGTATACCGGACATATGCTCCGTTCGCAGAGCAAACCGTTATCAAGAATCTTGCTTAGAGATCAGAGATTCAAAAGGAGAAAAGATCAATCATATGCAGATTTTTAAAACTAATATCCGTATGATAGAAGAGAAGTTAAGTTCCATAGATTGCAAAATAGTAATGGCAACTATTACTACTATGAGTTTCGTGGTATGGAACAATATAAGACTTCAACAAGGAAAAACTTCTTATCTTCTATTGGATACGCATTATGATAATATGCAAGAGATGCTGAACGAAATCTTAAACAAAATAAATAGTTATATTACAGAATATAACACCGGCAACGGATTTGTCACACCGTTTTTGCACACACCAGTTCATAAATATAATAAAGGCAGAATTCGATACGTTTATTCGAAATTGATTGATGGTGTACATCCGGGAATCGAATTACGTGATGTATGGATTCGACGTTTGAATTCTGTATTTGGATGTAATGAGTCCAAGTTGAATAATTGAGAAACAAAATGGGTTCACAAACATGATGTAAATCTGTCTGATATTTTGATAAATTGTATTGTTTGCAATATTTTACATGTGTATAAATAAATACTTGTTTTCATATGAATTTTGGACATTTGTAATCGCATAGAGGCGCTTGCCACATGTTTGACTTGGGAATGGCCAAATTTCATTTTGAATATTTGACTATGCATTTTCGATTGTATTATAGGTTTATTGTTTTGTCATTGGTTTCGGGGACGAATCCCATTTTTCTTATGGAGGGGGTGTATGTCACCGTATAGATTGTAAAGGGGGGATGTATTTGATATAGTTATTATGTAGATCGTATGCATATATGATCCGTACTTGAATTTGATAGATTATTAGTTGTTTATAATCTAGAAGGGGGATGTTTTGTTTATATGTTATCAATCACTCATCATATCATTCGTCATTCATTCATATTCATCATGACGTACATGTATTTGTAATCATCATGACGTACATTTAATCAATACGACATGAACTATATTTTGACTTTATACAGTATCGACATTCCCGCGCCACGGGCACTGCATGTCTTACTAACAAAATATTATAAAATCAATAACAATTGAAAATTTGCTCACTCCACAATAGTCGACGGAGGACGCAAGTCGCCGTTCAGGTACGAATATTTATTGATTAAGAAATTTATTTCATTTCTAAAATATTTTATTTGGAAACTTTATTATTCAATGAGATAAAGTTTAATAAGATTGATAGTAAGTAAATTGGATAAACGTTTTAGCTATTTGGAATTCATATAGTTTCAATTTGACAATAATCATTATTCTTTAGTTTAATAATATTTCATTTCAATTTCCGTAATTCATTTTCACAAATTTATGCAAAGTTAAAATTCGTATAGTTCATTCATTTCATGTTAGTTTATCATTCAATATCGGCAAATGATAGTTTTTGTGCATCGATACTCCGTAAATACACATTTATGGAATGTGTAGATCTTGTGCATTATTTTCAGGTTACGCTGTATTTGGCAAACATGTATATGTTTATTTTCAGACGAATAAAGTTAAATTACCAGGACGACTTTTTATGCAGCCATAATACAAATATTTTGCCGATGTCCCGGCCCTTGTATTTTGACCTGCGACATAGTATAAAAAAACATTTTGTAGGCTATTTAGAAGTTGATAAAATTGTTTGATACAAGATTCAGTTGAAGTATTGATTTTGAAGCGGTAACTGTGAGCAACTATCGATGGATTTAGCCTTAAAGTCCTTCATATATCGGTATTGTAATTTTTGATTCATAAGAATTTTGAATGTTTTCTGTTGAGTACATGACTGTAAGTGGGAAAACTTTACAGGTTTGAAGTTTTATTCCCTTTTGATAATGAACTTTTTAACTAGGAGTAATGTGAAAGACCATATATATGTGAAAAAAAATAAATTGGTATGGTGCTGACAGCGGCGTCATCGTCAGCGATGTCCGTGTCGTCGTCGTCCATATTTATTTTGTTTTTATGCGATGATTTTAGTTATGGTTGATCAAATGTTATGAAATTTTGATATAGTTTTACAAACCACTAAAGGAATGCTCCTATTTAATTTTGAGTTAATGGCCCCTACCGTTTTCAAATTAGGACCATCCATGTAACTGACATATACCACACTGTTGGTTTCTGTTAATTTAAAAAAAAACTGAGAGTCCAGAATTTTACTAATTTAAAGATAACGTACACAAAATGAAATGGTCAATCCGTAACATGACATATCAAGTTCAACACATCCATGCAAGTACACCTTCAAGAAAGAAGCATTGTTATATGTATATGAGTTCTCTTATGGTTATGGCAAGCCATTGTGGAATTTGTTCCCCATTTAGATGTTAAGTAATATATGTTAATGGATATTTATCTACATAATTCAATTATTGATATCAATAAATGGAGGAAAATGCAAACACATTCACGACAAAACGTATTTATGTTCAATCAAATATGCTCTTTCGGCAATACCAGTCTGCGACGTCCGTAAATTGATTGTTAGTAGTTTGAGTTGTCTATCTTGAACTATATTTGCAATAATGGCAGAAAACCATTTCCCGACAAGTAATGTACTGCCTTGACTACTGACCTCTGCTGCATTTCAATTTTGGTATTAGCTTCATATATGCATTTTGAAGTTTGTTTTTCAAGGCAAGTATGTGTTTGGTCGAATAATTAAAAGAAAAGCGAATTTGTTGGAAGGTATTCACCATATATTGCGTTGGAGCTTGTATTTGAACAAAAATCTGAGATTGACTTTTGCTTAAAATCAACGTTTTAAGAAATAATGTTGCCTGCTGCTTATTTGAAATATATGCAGAAATATTACTTATAGCCAAATGTCTTTTCATTTGAAAACTAATTGGTAAAAAAAGCGGGTTTCGTTCCTTCAAAACGCCTAAACTATCTGTAAGATCTGTCAAAATTAACGAAATGCTTTCCCAAGCACACCCCAGAAAATTTATGGTCGATATGTGCCTGTAGGCTACATGTGTAATGTGTAAATAGTGGTTTCAATAATAAATTTAACGTATAGTGATTTCTTTCTGTCCTATGGAGTTTTTTTTAAGAGTTCCGGATATTTCTTAGTTTTGTTTCCATGACAGAGAATGGTTCCTTAATATTCGCTGAAAATTAAAGGAGGAAGACTATAGAATATAACCCAGTTGGAAATTTGAATTTGGGGATCATTCCACTTTGCTGTTAATAGCTTCAGTTTAATATAATCTTTTTTTTCAAATCTTTCTTTGACAGGGCACCAGTATCACGAGGTATCAACTAACTTGGAACTGATTGATTAAGCAAAGGATGTGAAATGTCAGGCTTCAATAACTTCTGAAGCCGGCTTTTAAACTCGATGAGTTTCTGTGGTGGGCAGGTCAGACAAAGAAATGCAAACAGTTCCGCTGCATCATCTGCTTGGCGTTGCAGACGAAAATTAAGGGCGATATAAAAGGGAAAGATACGGATAGGCAACAAACTACTTTGTCCTCTGAAAATGAAAACAAGTTGCGCCGGTAGACTATTTCTTTCTCCCCCTCTCTCTCCATATTTTTGCGAATACGATGTGAATTCGTCTGCGTACTTGCGTAACGGTAGTTACGCCACTGTTAAAAAATAAAGAACTTGTAAAGTTTTAAAATTGGGATTCTAATCATGATACTGTCAATTGTTTATTTAGTTGTTTATTTGGCAACCCATTTGACACTTAATGATATGCAAATTTTTGAATATGACATCATTAATAAGATTGGCGAACTCTCCTTTACTAAAACAAATTATATGCGAAAAATCAAGATACATTTAACAACAGACGAATATTTACGCCATTTAGACAATCTACAATATACCATTCCTCCTGCCCGGCACGTGTCAGAGTTAATGATCCGTGCAATCACAATATAATACACAAATGATATTCTTATAGATGTTCAAAATTCATATTATATCTTCAATATAATTAGAGGTTTATAGTGATATGGTAAATGTTATACGAGTAATTTTCCCAAAAAGCATGTCTCAAGTTAACAAATACTTTCCACTCCGGAAGAGAAACAAGTATATTTAAGCATTTTAAGAAAAATTAAAGAAATTAGAGATGATTGATTGATTATTGATTATTGGGGTTTAACGCACGAGCAGCAATATTTCAGCAATATCCAGGGGATGAACATGAAATGGGATGATTAAATGAACATGAAATGATGATAATGAAATGGAAAAAGGGATGGGACACAAGAACGATAGGGTCGACAAATTTCGATTACCACAAGATAAAAGGGAGGAATGTGTAGGGTCGGGCAATTCAGCCTCCTGTGGCGGAGCGCAAAGGTTCGTACTCCTATCGAATACCATAGCAAGGTTCTTTAACGTGTGATGAACGTGGCATCTTTCGCAACACGGTGCACCACTATGTTTGCGGTCAGGTTTTCCGTATTATAGCCTGACGACCCCAGCATGTAACACACCAGGGCTACCCCATTCCACCACCTGGGACACACAACCCAGTTGCTCCATTTAGTCGCCTTTTACGACAAGCTTTACGCTGCTGCAGGCCTATTTTATGACACCAGTACCTGCACGGGGCAATTAGAGATAAGAGATGCATCCTCCGGAAGGAAGTTCAGACGGACAACCCAATTACTATATATCCCCACTTTGCAAGTTTGTATAAAAGCGATCTCTTAACGTCTGGCAACTGACTGATTATGGTTTGTTTTAACGCCCCTCGTCAGGAAAGACGAGAGCGACATATCAATTCAACAGACCCTGCTCTTAACTAGTCGTGCAGCCAAAGTAAAAACAGTTAACATTATTGCTTGCATCGAAAACAATGTACCTGGTATACTTTTTTGTTTAGATATGTAACAAGTATTACGTGAGGCGTATTCGGCGGATTGATTGATTGATTGCTGGGGTTTAACGCCCGAGCAGCTATATTTCAGCTATATTCAGGCGATGAACACGAAAGGGATGATAAATGAACATGAAACGATGATGATGGTGAAATGAATGAAGGGATGGGACACAAGGATAATAGGGTTGACAAATTTTGATTGCCACGAAGGGAAAGATAGGTAGGGTCGGGCAATTTAGCCTCCTGTGGCGGAGCGCAAAGGTTCATACTCCTATCGAATACCACAGCAGGGTTCTTTAACGTGCGAGGAACGTGGCATCTTTCCCAACACGGTGCACCACTATGGTTTGCGGTCAGGTTTTCCGTATTATAGCCTGGCGTGTTACCCCACTCCACGCGATATTTTGTAATTCGGTTGTAGGAATACATAGATTAAGTATACATGTAACGGAATATATCTGACTTCTCACTTAATATTATGATTTGTTTGAATAATTTAAGCTCATTTAATAATATATACTCGTAAATTAAGTTGACCGTTTAGTGACGCGGCAACAAAAACCCCACGTCGGTAGAGCCGTTTGTTTGTTGGCCGCGGAAATATTAATGATTATTAATTCGATAAATTTATTTTATATATTTTGCTACTAATCATTGAAATGTCCTTTCTTTTCATTTCCTTTTATATATTATCCCGTTTTGCAATTTACATGTTCGGAACTCTCCAATTTGAAAACTTATAGTCTGTTGTTTTAGAATTCAACAGGTGAACAGGCGAAATGCAAGAATGTAATTTGTGAAACTTATGTAAAATATATTTACTTGTTAAGTATGCTTCTGAATTTGGTAACATTGTGATCAAAGCCATAATCTGCATTATTAATTAACCTATAATGCAGGAAATTCCTGGATCGAAGTACCTGCGAATTAGCGTGCTGTCAATTGTATGAGTATAATCTTCTTTTTTATGTTGTATTAAGGGCATTTTAAGAGCATATACCGAGTACCGTATGCACAAAAATCTAAACAAATTCTTCAGTTTAAAATCGTTGCTCGAATGTTTCGATAGATATGAAATGTACATATATTTGCCAGGAAACACTGGAAATTATGCCAAAAAATAAATAAATAAATAAAAAACAAACAAACAAACAACAACAACAATGACAACATAGGAAATTATATACTGTATAAAATTGTTAAACCAACGGACAACATTGTACTATGACATCGTAAATGATAGACGATAAATGTCAAAACAACACAGACAACAATAGCAACATTCGCAATTATTCATAAATAATGTCAAGACAAGAACCAACAACAATGATAACATTGAAATATTGTCAAATGTCATCAAAATAACGTTTAACAACTGACAAAATTGGTAACTATTGACGATAAATATTGAAACAACACCTAACATCAATGATAACTTTGGAAATTATTGACAACAAACAAGAATGACTACAAATGTTGGCAAGACAACAATAAAAAACAACTAATAATCTAAGCAATGATACCTTTAATGGTCATCAATCAACAATGTAAACACACAAATTAATAGTTATCGTTAGTTTCAGATAAGAATGCTGTCAAAAGCGAGAAAGAGGGTAGCTATAGCAGACGGACGGAGGCCGGATTATCCACAGAAGAAAAAAGTTAGCTTCCCTTTCTAATACAAAGATGTCATCACAGGCCACCACTACAACTACAATATTGGCTAACACAGTATCCGTTATATCCGCATCATCACACGGGGTATAGCCTCTTATCCGGGAATCATGCAAAACACTGTTACTGTCATGTCCGGACCAATAGCATCAACAACCTTCAACATGCAAAGAGAGATGTCGGATCCATCAGTACGTACACCATTAATGACTACTGGTGCACTCCATTGCCATGGTCAAGCCAAGTAGCAGAATGTAACATTACAGAGGTAGAACATCATGCATTTGCAATGCATCGTAACAAAAAAATATTGCTCAGGAGTCAATGATTAGTTGCAGGAAAATACAAACGTTACAACAAACAGCAGCAGTCAAAGACAAAACTTAGCTTTTGAACGAGGTCAAAGTTTATTGGAACCAGTAAAAAACAAACAAATTTCAAATATTGAAGCATTGACAGATGCGTTTTTAGCTTATGTAAGCACATATTGTTCAGTGCATGTTTCCAGATTGCAGGAAGTACTGAAATACATTAATACAATATGTTTAGGAGCTTAACATTGTGCCGGAAATAGTATCACACTATTTAGACGATTTCTTGTATGCTCGGAAACAAGGAACTACTGACTGTTTTCATTTAATAGATACATTCTCTGACGTGTGTCAGGAACTTGGTGTCCCGATAGCGGAATATAAGTCCCGAGGTCCTGTAACAAAGCTTGTTTTTTTTCGGTTTAGAAATATGCACCCTCAAAATGGTCATAAAAATTCCAAACGAAAAACTGTGTCAGCTTAGGTCTGCGATTGAAATGTTAATGACCAGAAAAAGGGTAAGGCTAAAAAAATTTGAATCAACAGTCGGTATAATGACCTTTCGTTCAAAAGCCATCATTTCGTCAGGGACATTCATGCGTCGTCTTTATGATGTAATTTCCGCAATTAGGAACAAAACCCTCAATACACAGTTAGGATTAATGAATTAAGGGTATATTTATCTAATTGACTTGAGTTTTTGAGACACTTTAATGGTACATGTTACATTGTTGGTAATGACTGGGTATCTAATGAAACCATTCAGCTTTTCACAGATGGCGTGGGAACGCCAAATTAGGTTGCGCAGCTTATTTCAGTAGAAAATACAAACAGTTTCGCATGCCATCAAAATGGAAAGATGAACCTATCATGAGGAATATAACAATTTTGGAATTAGTTTCAATTGTCTTACCACTGTATGCATAGGGCTCTGTTCTTCGAAATTCCAAGTTGATGTTAAATAGATAACCAGGCTTTGGTAAGTATAATAAACATGAAAACCTCCAAGTCAAAAAAAGTCATGTCCCTTATTCGCCCATTAGTTTACAGTGACTTTGCTACAACCATGACACTCTTTTGTTACCAATCTGCTGAACAATACAAAGGATTGACAAAGCTATTGGGATATTTAAACTGACCAGCTGCTATAGTAAAAGTTGATGAATAGGTAGTCACTCATCCATGAAAATTTACCTGTTCAGGTACAGGGCAGCCAATACTGGATATGTTTCACATCATATAGAATTTTCTCAGCTTGTGAATATTACTCACAATGTGTTTTGAGGGAATTTAATGTTTTTTTTTTTACATAATTGGTATTTTGTGTTTAGTTATTGCATTTAGCAATTGTTAGAAACATATTCAATGTATTTTTGTACTGGCTTACACAGGAAAAGTACTAATGTAGAAAACTGTGGAATGCTCAAATTCAGTTTAAGGCTAGGCACATAGAAAGGGTTCAGAACAGTATTTATTTAAGTCATTTACAGGAGGCTCGATTCAGGAAAGTGTCCCCGAAAGCTGCATCCGAACCGAAATCTATTCCGATGTTTTTTTTTCTAGAATTGATATCGAGACCGCCGTTGACAGATTGATAATGAATTCAGTTTCTAGTAACTCAGTGCAGACCTTCAAACAAGCTCTACAATCGTTCTCAAGTTTCGTAAAACAATTGATTAACATGAAATTTGGCCAATACCTTTTGAACTTCTGCCAAATGTTACATATCTGGCTAAATGTTTTCCCATCAACGTCATGGATTTGTTATGAACCATTTGCTTCTTTTGTGGAAAAATGTAGAAGGCATTTGTGCGTTAAAAAACAAAAAAAGACTGTAAGCTCCCCATTACTCTTCCCATTCTTTCGATAATTATTTCTGTTTTGCCCATTATTTGTAGTTTCAAATATGACTCGAGGCTGTTTTCCAGTGCATTTGCAATGGCTTTTTTCGCCCTTTGAACGGTGAGTGAAGTTACAATGCCCAACGATCACACAAATCACTAAACGTCACACAATAAGATAAGAAAAGGTCAAAATAAGAGAAAGTTTGTGTTCACATTTTCTTGGCATCCTCCAAAAATGCTCAGTTCGATATACCTTTTATTACAACAGCAAATGAGTAACTCGGATTCCACTAAAAACTGGGAGCATAAACCAGGTGCACCGGTAGGGTAAGCGTCATATGCTTTTCTAGAAACACCCACCGAGTTGCTCAAAAATAATCAAGTCCTGGTAGACGAAAGAGGAAAGGAATACTATGACACGTTGAACAAATAAGTTTTCATGGTGCAGATGGATACACCATAGAGATCCACGAGTTCATGATGAGGACCATATATAAAATTTCTGTAGTGATGACTTCAATCTTGTAGCAACATAACCCTGTTCCAGAAGCCTATGTGTTAGAATTCTAATGCATGCGTTTCTGGAATTGGTATGTATTACTTTTCCGGAAATTTACCTGGTAGTAAATTAAAAAAAATATATGTTAGATAAATTATTTATTTTATAATTATATTAAAAAGGTTCTGATCTTATAAAACAATATGTTAGGTATAACCAGTTGACTCTAGATCTAGTAAGGAATAGTCAATTTTCACTTACAAACCCAAGGAAAATTATTTTCTTAAAATTTATTAAAAAGCACTCAACATTTGATCACACCTCAAAATTGATCTGGTACACACAAAAACAGACAGAGGAAAGAAGTGCATAATATGTGATGGATTTTCATACTGATTGGCAAATACTTAGAAGAATGGGGATAAAGTTTACAGGTATATATGTATACCTAAATGTTCACATTTTGTTTAATAAAATGATGTAAATACTTCGTTTAACATTTATATGACAAAGAACGGATATTGAGCAATGACATGAGGACAATTCATTATATATCATACAAAAAGAAATTCAGATCTAACAACAAGATTGGTTTCTCATTACAAAAGAATGCAAAGAGGACATGCAAACCACGAACAACAAAAATGTATACGAAATAGGTAACTGTTAACTAATGCTTTTAAGAATGAACTTCGGTCTGCAAATCACGTATATGGTGTCAATCTGCGTTTAATGAGCTTATTGCTTATTTGTAAAAATGTTTTATACAATAAAAAAAAAACAATTGTTTAGCAAAAACAGAAGCTTGTATACCTAGGTTTGTCTTATTGGTATGTTTGAGTCTTCTGTGAATACAAACATCTATTAGCATGTCAAAATTTGAGACGGACAACTCAGAGTCACTGTACTGTCCATTATCTCAAGATCTCATGTTTGTTTGTTTATTGTTTTTTGGGGAGGGGGATAGCTAGACGGGATATGAATAAACACCCAATATTTGTTTACCCAATGTAAGAACGTCATGTATGTATCGGAAACTGAGGATAGAGGACCTGCATATAAAAAAAATCTTTTAAAAGACTTGCTACAATGTATTATTTAGATAACCATGTATTGAAGAGCTGACGGGTACTGTTAGCCCCATTGGAAAAAAAAAACGAGTGTCACCATGTTTTGTTCCGCCATTAGTATCCGTCACATTGCACGTCACGACAATTAGGTAGAGTTCAAGCAACTATAATGTACTCAGAGTCTCAACGATGTCATACAAAAGCAACGGAGCGATTCACGCTCTGGTGCTAAGTTTTAAATTTGATTTAAATTCCTGTAAGATATGCTGCAAAATTGTTTTTAAGCACATGCCTAAACACGGGAGATTTATGACTTTATCTAAGTATTTGCAAATACTAGTAGTATGATTAAAAAATGAAAAGTAATAGTTAAGTCATACATCGGCACTTTGAATACAATTAGCAATTTTTATGAGTAAAGTCAACGCAGAAATTCAAAAGCCAGTCTGAGTAAATTGCTGCCAAGAAGTTGTTAAAATTAACAATGAATTAAAATAAGCCAATGTAATCGACCTTTAGCGTTCAATATCGCGCCATAAAGATCTTTTCCGATTGACTTCAGCATCCCGTTAGGAGAATCATAAACAAGTTTCCTATGATGATTGTCTATATTTTTTCCTTTACATTTACACACTTAACAATATATCAGTAAGATATTGCAAAGAAGCGGCAACTTTGAAAATCCTCTGAATAAATGTAACGCCTTATTCAGTTCCAGTAAATAATTACTAAATTAATTCATTCACATACACAACGTCTTGACTAAAACGATGCGACACAGGTGTGTACGCGTGAATATCGTCTTCCTTTGGATGTGTGCGCGTTGATAGATAAGTGTTTGATATTGGAGACTCATTAACAACGTCTAAATATTGGTTGCTCAAATCAGAGGACGAGTTTGTTGAGGTTTTGTCGCTAGTACTCCCTGGTCTTTGAATGTAATTGTCTTTGATCATTTCATCTTCATTGACAGTGGCATAAGCATACTCGAAATCGTCTGTGCGATCCGGAACTACCACAGGTGCAAGAAAACTATTTATAGCATTGTTCTGGTTCGCATTGTTTTCAGGTTTGGTAGAATTGGAAAATGTCTTACAAGTTCGGATAATACAGGCAGTACATACGAAAGTAGATATAATAAAAACGACGATTCCTATTCCCATTGGGATTAAATACATTTTCAATATACTTTCTAAAATAAACAAAAAATATGGTCAATTTGAAACACAAACATTTGAAATAATAAGACAAGTGAAACTAAACTATAAATATCATAAGACCTTCCCTTAGGACCAAACTTAATATAAAATTGTATTGTCTAGTCTAAAAAGTTCGACGAAAACAAGGATTTTGGTTAACATACGCTTGCGCTTTCTTGTTTCAAATTTATGTTTAGTACGCATTTTATTTAAAATGATTGGTTTTGAAACATTATACATGTAATACCTATAGCAAGTCTTGTATCTTCCCTGTCGTTGTGCCGAATAGTTGTAGGTTTAGTTGACGTTGGATGTACTTTATCAGTTCCTACAAAAACATGTGTTTGAATCATTATCTGACTTCCATGTTGACGGAGCGCTAAAAGACATACCTGTTAAATCAACGACACACATAAACAGAACAAGAATTTAATATTGCATATGAAGAATTTCATATTTATGTAGGACAAAATTTACTTGTACATTGAACTGAATATGATAAAAAATTACCAATTATATAGTTTAAATTTTGGTAAGTGTCTTATTTGCAGCATTAGAATCAAACATTTAAAAAGATCTATATTCAAAAGTAATTTTATACAAGAAGTAATCAAAAACAAAACTATCGAAATGGGAAACCAAGTCCATCACCGAGATGATCTATTATATGCCTTTCAAGGAACAAAGCGTCAGTGTTTTAGATACATGTATTTAAAAAATTGTGATATATACATAAATGATAAATACAATCTGATATCATTCGGGGTCAGAAAAGTATGACTACTGGATTAGTGAATATCCCCGAGACCTTTGGTCAACTAGCCGTGGTATCGACCCAGTAGTTATAAAATCATATATATTGCTATTTTCGATATGCTTTAATGAAACATCATAGGTCATCAACAAAAGATTGTAATTTACACACATCCGGAGTTTGTCTGCGAATGCACAGGAAATTATTATACCAGTTTAGGAAATTGACATAATAATATATTCCTTTAACTTATAAAATCATGAAAATAGCATTTCATTAGAGGAAGTTAGAATTTCCTGCCCATTAACATGCGTGACGTAATCGGCTGGGTAAAATCAATGTTAAAAATCCTTGATCCCTTAATCTAATTCAGGAAAAATACAGACAAAAACAAATGTACAAAAATATTCAATTCAAAAGAGGTCAGCGTCAAATAATAAATAAGAAAGAGAGTCCAGTAAATACATGACTGGCATTCTGGCGTCACCTGGTCGGAAATAATGACTCGCATAAAAGAACTTAAATCATAATGCTTTCCTATATACGGGAAAATTGTAAAGATATTAACTATATTAGAAAAGCTCAACACGTGTCATGCCAATGATTAGATTAATAAATCCCAATTTGAAAAGGTTACCACTTTTTCCTAGTTACAAATTACAAAAGATTGCAAAGTTCAATTTGAAGTTAACTTAATTAAACATATATAAAGGGACAAAAATCTAGAATTCTACCCGAACAGTACTTGAACCGTTACGTGAAACAAAAGTTTCGATCGGTCATCGGTCATCGATCAATTTCCGGTCAGTCATCGATCGGTCAAACCAATCCATTAAACCGGTGATCGCATGACGTGACCACAGAGCGGTCACTGTATTATACGGCTTTTATTGGTTTCTTTGTCATTTTTTTTACATATATTTACATAATGTAATAGATTTAAACATCACTTTATACTTTTATTTTACATTTCTTTTGTTTCAAACAGATCTTACGCCATTTTACATAACAAAACTGTGATTAGGTCGGTCACCGGTCATCTGTCATCGATCCGTCAGCGATCAATCAGTCAACGGTCATCAATCCGTCAAATTGTTGCGCGCATCGGTTCAAAGACTGTACTTATTGTTTAAGAAATTAACAAAATCCTCAATAGATCTCTGATTGATAATGCACTTAGTAAAAACATGCAATGTAGTTGGTTCTTGTTTATTTGATTATTGTCACCTATTTCATAATTCATAATTAATTTACCATCGTTATGTAACTTGCGTGTTGATCGACTGGATGAACTGCATGGTGTTGAATTATTTCTATTAGTTTCTACAGTTTGCCTGCTAGCAACTTGTTCTTAACAAACAAAATTAAAGACAGTTTGAAACATAAGTGTGATCAGTTTATAGGTTCATTAACATATATATTTAAATTTAGATTCTACATCTAACTCGTGCGCCATATAACATATGTCATTTTTGATCGACATTGGTAGATTATTTCGTGTGATACAACTTGACCAACAAAACATTTAAAAATAATTTTTTTCCTTCAGTGTATGAATTTAGAAGTAAAAATGAAAACATGTGTAAGTTTGTTTTGAAAACAATTTCTATTATACTCCAAGAAAGAATTCTTAAAGTACCTCTACCAAACAACATATCTTAAAAAGATATATTTGTTTTATTCAAACACAAAGAAAATAATTAAATCAGTTATTCTCTTTCAATATTGTGACCATGTCTGAACAGATGTACCTTATATAAATAATTTTGACATTAACTTTACCACTTTGTCCTTCAGAAATACCAATTCGTACAACAGCAACATCACCACCTTTGCCGTGAAGACACTTCCAAATACCAGAAATTGTCTTATTCGTCATGTTGTTCAACTTGAATATAAACGTCTCGGTAAGGAAATCATGAAATAAAGACCCCGTGTCAACGTAAGACGTACATTGTGATGGGACAGATGGGACGCAATCCCCTATAAATCGTCCGTTCGGCTCCGAAAAGAGGACCATACTAAATGGATTGCTAATATAGCAGGAAAGTGTGAGTGTATTATTAAACATTTCCCATGTTAAACATACACTTGTATCACAGTAAGCTGTAAAGAGAAATAAATGACAAGTATCAATATATCAGTATTTAAACGCTGTGTTTGTATATAATTAAGATGTTATATAAAAATAAACGACGCTGTATAAATATTTGCAAGAATGGGTGCAATGTTACTGCCTACAATGAATCATTTTTTTCCACCGAATGTACAAATTCAAAATGTCAAAAGACATAATAGTTTTATCTAAGTAATTCATACATGTAATACTATTCTTTTCTGTTCTTAAATGCTCAACCGAACGAAACATAGTTATGCCAACGTTTTTTTTTTCAAATATCGCACAACGTAAATTGTAAAAATTGCCTTATTATATTGAGGAGAACTTATTAAAACATAATGTGTGTGCGCTAATGATACAACCCATATATGTATATATATATATAATGTATACATATAATTTGACACCTCAAAATGTTACGGAAAGGTAGCATATTTACCGAATCAAATTATTATTTTAATATATAATAATGTATTCCTGTTGAACATCACTATGTTTAAATGTCAAAAATAAAACAAACCTCTAACACCTTTAACATTTGCAAGAATGAATAAAAGAATATTCCACTGCATTGTATGACTATACAGTTCAATTTATGAATTATAAAATTGAAAATAGTATACAATGCCCGCAACAATTCTGCATGTCCAGGTGCCGATAAAAAACTGAAATCACATCACTAATAAAAACTTTGACCCTTTGACCTTTATTGTACCAAGGAATAAAGAGCAGACACGGATAAATTATAAAATGCAATGTTTGTTTCCTTGTAAAAAAAGATTTTAGATAGTATGTTTCCGACCAATTGAATGAAATATATATGATTTAATTTCCTGATCAATAGACAAAAAGGGATAATAAACACAAAGTTTTCTATGTGAAATGTTTCGTCTGTATATAACAACGTGATATCCTGGTGATACTATTATAAATGACGCATAATAAATCATAAGCAATTGGGAGACAAATGAGAGCAAAGATTTGTTTGTAAAGATAAACAACAAGTATTATTTCTTCAAATTTGTTCAAAAGTGATAATTCTGTTAAGATATGTCGCTGCCATGAAAGTATAATAATACTCTCCTTTATTAGAATTTGTGTATCAATTTTCTTGTTGCTGAAAGTAATTTTCTGCAATTTTTCGTTTTGTGTATTTGTCTATTAGCATGTATTTGTTGCATTAATTACATATACAAATACTTTCCTTTCGTCTTAATATATAATGAATTTGGGTGCACGTAGAATTGTGTCGATCACTTCCGAGAACAGGTTTTGAGATGAACCCCAATGTGTTGATTCTCTTTGACAAGGACTTTCACATATACAAAAGTGAAAAGTTCATATTCAGATATAAATATAAATCCTTGAATTTGAATATATTGCAAATTCAACAGAATTGGAAAAGTATACCATATGCATTAACAATTACGGAAGGGGCCTTTCTATAGAAGGATGAATATTGTATAAAATATTCTTGTTATAAGTCTGAATCGTATAAATTCAGTTTCAATGTTATCGATTTACCAGATGTAAAACTAAATTGGATTAACAGTAAAATATCATGTACCAAACACTTGTAGTATAATCAAGCTTTTTGTTTTCATAAGATATTAAATCAGTGAAAAATAGATGAGTACCGACTTTTGAAAAAAAAAAAAAAAAAAAAAAAAATTATAAAAAAAAAGACATGCAAGATTGTATCATATATAAATACAACTGTCAGGTTTAAGGTTAACATATTTCTTGAAAATTTTACTTTGGATTTACCTTTTGCGTAATTTACAATGATCTTTTTAAGATAAAAGACAAAGCAAACAACTTGATTAATTAAAAAAAAAACATATTTCAAAGATAACGGAAGATTTAAGGTTTATTAGTATGTTTGTAGGTAGTTCAATTTTTTTTGTTTACTACTACAAAACAGTATTTCCATCAAATCATAGTCTACTAACTCTTTTCCATTACATTACGTTTTGAAATTAAGTTAGGTTTTTAATATGTGTAACTATGTGAACAGGCATTGACGTCAAGAGGTGCATTATGTAGGTTATTTTTCCTGAATAAAATGTCAGTTACATTGTTTGTCATAGCGCGTGTAGACAAACCACTAGAGATCAAGTATTGAACTTTACCCCGTTTGTTATGTATAAGTACAATATCATTCATACAATTTGAAGCAATTGGTTACAGTGTATAAATCCCCATCGTCATATATTTGTATATATTTTGTTTTCAACAAACATGGATATTGTTATAACATATTCCACAAAACAAATCCATGAATGTGTTGGTAGAGTACTGTCTTTTATCATTTCGATTTTTTAAAATTAGGTCCTAGTAAACTGGGTGTGACACTTTGATATCTGATACATGTATTAATGTTCCTACTTATGAATGCATAAATCTTCACTTAGCCATATCTCAACCAGAAGTAGTTACAGAAAGCAAAGTTTGTAAAAATTATCAATCTTCTTGACTTTTCACCTTTGTCCACATTTCATATAATTCCTTTTGTTGTAAACATTCTGTACAAATATCGAGTCAAAGTCGATTTTGCGTAACCTCACGGTAAATATGATAATGATATGATTAGCTATCTTCATTAAATTTCATTACTATATGAAAAGCTGATATGATGAATTAAAATTTATACCTATTATTTCAGACCATGGAATATGGGTATAACGGTGAGCGAAATATTTCTATTACAGTATTAAAGTGGCATTTAGATGTTTGTCAAGTAAAAAAAGATAACGTAATGCAAGCAAAAGTGTTGGATTGTTAAAATAGTTATGGTGTAAACTTTAATCTCTACCTTCCTGACCACCTATTAACAACCAAACATATCACTTCAAAGAAATCAGTGTATTGATATTCGGTGTTGTCATGCGATCTCTTGTGTCACGGTTTATATGAGTTCAAGATATGTAGGTTGTAATAAGTTGAGAATGTTACCTTCTTATTATGTGGTCCAAATCATCGTCAAGACGATATCGATGGGATATGTAAGCATCACACAGTATTCATGATATTTCAAGGCAGAGGCTAGGTAAAAGGAACATATCATTGTATATCAAATCTATACTCATATACGTATAAGTTTGAGCGTTTCTGGAGAAAGGGTTATTGTATTTGTGAACAAAATGATGAATTGATGGCACTATATAGACGAAAAATTAGGATTTGCTAAATAAACCGTCATTAAGTAAGGATGGTGACAAATTGTTCCATGTAACTTGCATTAGCAACGGCATGAAATAGATAACCAATGCTACTAGAAAAGAACAGGTGTTATTGAATTATGTTCTTGCTAATGTATTTTGCACACGTTGGGGTTTTGTCATTACACAGTTGTTCGTTACTTAGACTTGTGCGTTACCACAACTTAGTCATGTGGTAACTAGTGTACACCGTAGAGTCTCTAATCTTCATCTGTGATAAGTTTTTAAATGCAACTAATATTACGGATCAGGTGTAAAAAGGGTTTATTATAGCAGAAGCTTAATGTGTCATGCTAAGTGCTTTATTAAAAAAAAACAAACAAAACACAAGAAGAAAAATCCATTACTTTTCACATTAGAAACAGCGATCAATTCTGTTCGATAGATAATATGGAAAGTTGGAATGTGGAACAATGCTCGCGTGTTGCTTAGGTAATAAAAACAATTAGTTTTGGTCTTGATTTAATCTGAGTTATGTTGATTCTCATCTACGCATTATTGCCCGTCATAGCCGATGTGCCATGCAGGGACTGGACCGATGAACAGTAATAATAATGTATTATCTACTTCTACACAAGCAATATCATGGTGGACTTTTAAGAGAGCCGTTCTTCGGAATAATTGGCACGATATACCGACTAGCATTGTCATGAAAAAGGAATGGACTTAATGTGATTCTGTTAGCAGCGCGGACAAGGAAAATACAAATTTTTATGCTGGTCATATCTCTTAATAATCTAGTAACAAGAACATCGTTTGGTAGTGCAAATAGAAGAAAGCCTCTTGCTCGAAATGAACAGTCAATGCATGCGGGTCTTTGAAATCCTGTCTGATCTGGTAACATTTGCATATGCGCAGTGATAGATTCGGGCGACTTCTGAAATGTGCTTTCCACGTAAGGCACGTTTCAGTATCTGTTGTACGGTACATATTACGAGACTTACATAGCATGCGGGAAAATGGTACACCTTAACGATCTTTTAAACCTATTAACGTCTATAAAATTATCATTTATGATTAGTCTTTAATAGCAATATGTACACATGTGCAGTCCATGGCTGGTGAAGTCAAAAGTTAAGTTTTAACATTTGAAACATTTTTTTTTAAGTTCTTTTCCATCACTGTTACTATCAAACAGATGTTATTTAATGAATATGAAAATAAATATCAAAACTTCAGTTTCATTATCTGAATCATTACTCAAGGAAAAATCATATGTTCTGTAAGGTTAAGGTACACAAATGCAAAAAAAAAAAAAAAAAAAAAAAAATTCCTATAAATAATAAAAGTATCTTTAATAGACGAAAATAAAAAAAAGCAAATGATTTTTTTCTTCTATGTTCTTCATCCTGTTATTTCCAAGTATGTCGAATCTATATGTCTTTCAGTCATTTCGCTTGACAAGTTAACATCAATATTACTACATAGTTCGTTTATTTCCTCATACATGTTTGAATTGCTGTTGGCACTGCCATGATCTTGTCCGATCATTTCACCATATGTACGAGATGGATTTTGTCCTTCCGGAGCAGCAAAATATCTGTAAAAGGTTTACTGATCTAGATATGTATCGAATTTGTTATAAGGTATAACACGATGGAAGGTTATCGAATTTACAGTTGTGATTATAAGCGTAAGTAATGTACTTAGAACATTCACTCATACACTGACTTTTGACTTTTACAACATGTTTTTAAGTGAATTAGACCTTGCAAAACAAAAAACAAACAAACAAAAAAAAAAAAAAAAAAACAATAAAATAATTAAAAATGTTTGAAATCATATTTTCTTCTTTTCAGAAAAGAACTTGAATTCAACAACCTGTACCAGTATATGATGTGCTAAATATACAGAATATTGATATTGTGAATATGTCAGTTACACCAACAGAATGAAAAAATGTCAGTTCAAGGATACCCTGGGTCTTCAAAAAACGACAAAGAAACCCTCTTTTGTTAAAACAGAAATAAAGAAACGTGTTATACATTAAACAAATGATCAAGCAAACAAAGAATTGCCGGCAGTTAACTGACATACCAGATACAGAACAGTTTAAACCTACAAAAAGTTGTCATCATCGTATATAATATCAATCCCATTTCTTCCCATGCGGAGTTGAAAACCACGGTTCATCATAAGCCATACAATATAGACATGACCTATGTCATACCGAACACTGCTTTTAAATACTCTCCGTCTAAGAATCGGGCAAAATGTATATAAGGTGTGGTACATAAAGAAAACTAAACTCACAGATTATATTGCATTAACCAATAAAATAACCAGATAACCACCAGAAATAATCATAAAGGCGTTTGTAAAATTTGCCTTTTTATGATATTGATAGGTCAATTTTAGTTGAAATGCACTATGGAAAAATGGCGGGAAAATTTTCCCGCACTTTTCCCCTAAATAATCAGTTAAAAATATCTCCGTCATAGAAACATCAGGATAAATTTAAATACTTTTCAGTTGTTCTCTAGATGTATTGAATATATTTAAGGCAAAATCACCTTATTTAGAAATATGATATGCAACCCATTGCCTGATTCTAACACATATAGTACATAAATACAGTGTGTTGGTTTCTAAAGACGCTATGAGCAAGTCAATGTTAATATCAATAAATACTATTCTTAACCATGTGACAACAAAATCATACCTATATCCCTTACGAATAAATATATTTATGGTTTAGTCAATTTATTGTGTAAGTATTGAGCATGAATTGCATGTGTAATGGATATCTAAGTTTTCGTTATCAAATATAATACAATAATACGGGGTTAATGCATGAATATAGGTGAATATCATCCAGAGAAGAATCCATACTGCACTCGTAAACTTGTGCAAAATAAAATTATACTCGGAATAACATTCCCCAGTATTCATGCAATAACACATTTATTGTATGACAATATGATTAATTTTGTTAAAATGAACTTTTGACATGAAAAACGCGACAACTTTTAACAATATATATCCTGGTGCATAATGGAAATGTCTAGCACGCTGATGGGGAAATTATATTGCTATATAATACAACAGTTTACAAAGACTACAAAAATGATAAGGTTGAAATGTCATCGGATTGTTGTTATCATTGAGTGAAGGTAATGTCAACATATTTTTAATATTTAGATTTAATCACACATTATTACTTACGATTGCTGTTTTCCATCACCAGAATTAAATCTACGATGCCAACTGTAATAATTAAGAATCCCACACCTTCTAATATCAGTAATATATTTTGAAAATCAAACGTATCTCCAACATTATTTTCCAACCCTGCAATACATCAAAATTTGCATAATAAACAGGAACAAAAAACTGAGAAACTCACATGCTATGCGCTTAAATTTTGAATTTGGAATATACTTTGAAAGAGGCAAGTATGGACAAGTTGTCATTAAAAAGTGTAATTGACCGACTGACGGACAAGGTAACTAAAATAAGCGGGGAAATACTTACTTTAAATAACAATAATATCATTGACCATCTATATATGAAACAAATTCTGAAAAGAAGTAGGTCTTTCTTTACATATACCCCGAATTTGGCAATAAAATCGACATAAAGAAAATGTACAAACAAAAACACGCTTAGCTAATAATCAGAATCATTATTGATCGGATTAATGTTCGGTAATAATGCTCTGATTTCTTTGATTGCCATAAACATTTGCGTAATGAGGGGAATGAGAAAATGCGTCTTAAAAGGTATCTTATTAAATCCTTTTTTTTCTGAAATCAGCCCTTGGTTGAATATACTCTAAAACAAGAGTAATGACTGCTCTTTGTAAACTATTCTTGACCACTGATTATATATATCATGCAAATGTCATTTAATCACCACCGGTATATTCACGCCGAAATGGAAGAGGGAAATTTTGCGCGCTGTAAAACCTAGATTTAACACACTATTTCGTTTGAAATGACTGCGCCAAGTTTTGTTGTTACCCTTGTTTTAGTTTTGTTTATATTTCTTTGCTTTCGTTAATGCTACCAATTCTGCTTTAGAAATGTAAATGCTTTGAAGCCTTGTTGAATGGTTCAGATATAATATTACCCTTCTGTAGACTTTCTATAACAGCAGAATCATTTATTCTCTCTACGATAAGACATTGGAATAAACTAGATCAATCAACAAGAGATTTGAATTCGTTATCAAAATTCAAAAGCGAACTAAAACGTAAAGTAAAAACCAATATCCGCAAACACTATGCTTTTGGATCCAGACGACTAAATATTGTTCTAACAAAAATGAGAGGTGGAGCATCATTTCTTAACTATGACTTTCATAGAGTAAACATTGTTGGAAGTTCAACTTGCACATGTAGATTCAAAGTAGAAACTCAATACCACTATTTTTTTCGAATGTTGTTTATACAATCGTTTATACAGTCTGTTAAGGCAGAAATTAATGAATGATCTTACGTGGTTACCGGAAAATTTTCCAATTAATCTAGAACTATTTTTATATAGACATGAGGATCTATCCAACGATCAAAACGTATGAGTATTATCATTTTGTTTGTATGCGCATGCTCATAAGATTATTATATATTATTTTAACGGGAAAAGACTACGTAAGTAAGATGTACATGTGTCTAATCCCTTTTGTACGTTATCCGGCAAAGAAAATATGTTTAAACTAAACTGTTGCCATTGTTGACAGTCTAGGTAGGCTGGTGTTTTTTTTTTCACACAGATCCCCAGTTTCCGTTTTTGTTATATCTTGATCAAGTTTACAAAGTAGAGTTCCTCTATGCTCATAAAAAGAGAACAAGAAATGTCTATTAACACATGAATTGCCAAACATATATGTAACGTCTGTATTAGGGAAACATATATACACATATCGGTAGTGAATTGCATTGGAGGAAAAATGGTAAAAGAGTGATTCTGTAAAAACAATATATAGTTATATGATAGCTTAATTCGATATTTCTTTGGATCATTCAATTCTAGATTTACTTGAACACGACCAAAACGCAGGTGCTCCTCCTACTTAAAATCGTGTAAACTCCAATGCATCTGATCGCCATAGTCAACGTAAGTATTTAATTATAATGCAGTGTTTATTCTAAAATTTTGTCCTTTTGATATTTTCCCGTATGTATTGTATTGTTCATCAATATATGGAAACTGCAGTATACATGTTAAGTACTTTAGTATTTATTGTAAACTTTAAAATATATTGCATCATGATTTGTTGTTCACAGATAATACAACCTATCACTGTAACTGTTCCAAACTGCTTCTGTCTTTAAAATTTTATATATACTTATTTTGTTTTTATATACCTTCACCACCAAATGGATTTTGTTATTTTACTTTTACCACTTCCAAATGTTCCCTAATGTTTCTTTTTTTTCACCACGGTTGCATTATTTTTTTTATGTTGTGTATATATTTTGTGTTCTTCTTTCAAAAACTTCCTTTCCTATTACAATGTATTCAATGTTACAAATGCAGTTGATCTACAATTTACATAAAAAATAGGTTTACGCACCACATTACATCGTTTTCAGAAACTATCGTAGTTGATAGTATCATGATCTTTATTAACCTATTGAATCATTAACGAATAAATGATTTTCTCTACTAAATTAAACTTGAACACAAAACGTTGGTGACAAGTTCAAGAAGATTTATTTGCAAAACATTTTTATTTGTGTACATGTTGTAACATGTAAAGGCCAACGTATTATAAAATTTGAATGCAACATTTAAAATCATACTCATGACATATAAGATGGGGACCATTTGCGATACATACATTATATGCATATTTAATGTGAAAGTAGTAAATAAAATTAAATGCAAATAATAATCATTATTTGTAGATTTTGTGTAAATCCAGTGCAATTAAACGGCACCAGTTTAAAAGAGATTCGCCGTATTTTTTTATTGGAGCCGCTAAAGGGCAAATTGATTCATACGTTAAAGTATATCTTCTTACCACTGAAGACGAAAGAACCACCACTGCTTTTAATGCTTCTTTTGTATGCCTCTTCGTGTCACAGTGTTTTAAAGTCATAAAATTAAATTACATTCACTTTGTTCTAAGCGACATGATTTAAACGTTCCCCCTATGAAACGTCAAGTTTATCTCTCATTTGACAAAGTGCTATATTTTGCATCAAAACCAGGAAAAAACTGTCTCTGTCTAATAATATCAAGACAGCGAATACCAAGTCTATGAGGCTATGGACACTCAAGAGCTGACCATTATCCCCAAAATACCTGATCAACATCTTGAGTGTAAGTTTGTTTCATGTCATTATAATAATTGTTCTTAACTATTTTTCATTCTCATAAGTATGTTTTCAATGGTACCATGGATTCATTCAACCCTCAAACTGTATTGCAATAATTACTTATGTTACCTTTTTGTGAATTTAACCGTTGCTTTATCGATTATTAAGAACATTTAATTTTCGAAAAATAACTTAAAGTTGTATTGGGATGAGTATTTTTCCTTTGTTAGCCTCGAGTCTTTCAACGAACATTAATGCTATCGATTTTTTGGTCCAAACTGTCCGTTGCTATGTCTATTTCGGTATAATTTAGATGGTTTCTCCTCTTTCCACGCTTTAATTATTTAATTGTATTGCCACGTCACAAAACAGGCACCTGTATGTATTTCATCTTTAAATCACTTATTTGGCCAGTAATTTATCGAAAAAAACTTTTGATGTTTTTTTCGGTTTTGACCACAGCGCCAAATATTCTACAAATACAAGGTTTCTTGGCGTTTCACGGGAAAATGTACTATATAATTAATTAGTTACTCTGACACATTACCAAAATATAAACTTTCAGGCAATCGTTCTATAATCGGCAAGCTACATGTATAACACCGCTAATTCGTACTCTGTTCAAACAATTAATTTACGTTTAAAATAATGGGATTGACAGAAGTTATTTTAAGAATATTGAAAGTATTTTGATATATTACAATATTTATTTCGACTGATTTGAGGAAAAAAAATGTTAATTTGGCAAAGTAAATATAGGAGATATTCTGAATTTTCTTTGTAAAATTCACACGTCTAAACACTAGTACTTTGGTTGAAGTCGTAAACGGCCATTTCGGTCTGAACAAGTCTGACCTATCTAAACAAAAATTTGTTAAGACTAATTCAGTCGTTCAGTAGCTATTAATTAATTAGTGTGCTCTCAAATACAGAGTTTCATTGCCTGGCTGATTACCAGACAAAATATTTGTTAAGGTTATTTTACTGAACTATGATACAACAAAGAGTTATAGTCATACTAGAAGGCTGCAAATATACAACAGTAACGTGTAGAAAGTTTGTCAGATTAAAAAAAAATAGAAATTGTTAGAACAGTGCTAACAAATAGTACGGGTCAAACTGTTCCAAGCATTCAATGAAGGCCTATATAAAGCTAAAATTTGCGAGAAAAGGAGAAGAAAACAAGTGTAGAAAATGTGGAAAAAATATTCAAATGATATGAAGAACTTGGATTATCACAATGACCAGTATCAGGACAGCAAAGTTAATTCAACTACGTTGACTAAGAATTAAGCATTGAGAGGTAAGTTATTTACTAAAATGATTCAAGATAATTTCATGAAACATATAGAACAAACATAACGATACAATTATTAAGGTAGATGGATGATAAAAACGAAGATTTATCTTTACGTGAACATGTATCATATCTTTTGTTTTGATATTTGTATATGGTCAACTTTTATATTGAAGAACTGAAGGTAACATATAGAAACCATTTTGAAACCAGACAGAAGTGGGATTTTGTGATATTACAAAAATCTACTCATTTTAAAATTTGATTGATACATAACAAAAAATAAGGAAACCAAAGACAAATCACAAAGTTTTGCAAGTCGATCCATTTACATGTACATGTTCAAGACTTTAATGATTAATAAAGGACATGCCATTCGCTTGTAACACGTATTCACAGTTGCTTTAAATTACTTCTGCATTGAACAGGTATGCAAATAAATTAATTAATACAAAATTTATGCATGACTTAGGTAAAATAGATAAAATTTAAAGTTTATTATGTTAGATATTGAATATCTATTTTAGAACATTTTTGCATGCATTTGTTGCCAAAAACATTTCATCAAATGTACAAATTTCAAAATATGACAATCCTTTGCATGTCGGTCTGCGCTGATGGTAGTATGCAATGCATTGATTATGCCAAACAGAAACTTTGCCCTCATTATTTCTCGCCAGTGGGTATTTTTTTAAACATGCAGCACTGTTATGATAATCAGGTAGGCAAATGTAATTGAATATCAAATGCAGACAAGTATAATTTTTGCAAACTGTACCCAAAAGTTGTAAAATGCTTAAACACTATCAATTTTGAAACATATTTTTAGAAGTGGGATTTTTTTTTCATTTATTGAAAGTCCATCATTACATGTACATGTATTTGTCTTTAGTGCTGTATCCAGGAACTAAGGCGTTTAAAATTATCTACAAAAGTGAAAATACAGGGAAAGGAGCTAAAAGCGTTATTGAAATGCTTTTGCTGAAATGTTGCAATGTTTTTGCCATTATTATCTTCGCAAGTGGCATAAATAGACAACGGAAAATTTGCATAGTGTAATACACACACACACGCACGCACACTAAAGCAATAGCAAGGATGAAAATATAGAAAAAAGAAATTATGAATATATATGTTGTTAAACAAATTTTACATACAATAAGAATTGAAAATTAGCATAATTTAATGTTCCTTCAGCTGAAAAACAAATAAGAGAAAACATAGTACGCTTATATGGCATAGTAATTTCTTATTAATTTCAGATTACTGTTAAGCGTTCAACATGAATAGTTTTATTAGACGGAACAAAGAATTCGGAGGGAATATACATCTTAAACAGTTGAAAAGTTATGTTGAGTTTATAAGAATAAAATCCGAAATGAGCAACAGTTACGTTAATTGTAGGGTAGAAGCACAAAACCAGTGCAACTTTAGAGTTAGTAGTTAATACTATCGTAAAAAAGTCTCCTGTGAACTTTGAAATTGGTTCGGTTTGGAGGGTTGTTCGTTTTACCAATGTTCAAAGTACATATTCATTAGTATAAATGGACTTTTAAAGTGTCTTGTTTGGAGAGGTTTTCGGATTAGGCAGTGTACTGAGTACATAGGTTTGGCGGAAGGAAATTTAGCCATGTATACCTTAACTGAAGAATGAACACTACATATATTAACAAGACGATTGCTGATAAATTAACACTTAAGAAATACGTACAGTCGTCTCTATCTCAGCTCCAATGTACCTTACACCTCATTGTTTTTTATCTGTCCTGCTGGGTTTAACGTCTGCAAAAGACCAAATATGTAATCCCAGATAAAATTTCTGTTTTACATCTTTACCATTGCTATTGTTATTATCACAAATGATCAAAATAAATAACTTTCAAATGAGCATTACATTACCTAGGGTAAGGGACATAACTCTTAAAATCAGAGACAATCATGGTGATGAAGGCGCCAGTTCAAAGTTCACCGTAGACCGACTCAATTACCTTCACAAGCAGTTATCACTTACTGTCACGAACATGTGGTGTAATAAGCATGTTGCTATTGTTACCTCTAGGCCTTCTTGAAGTTACATATTCAAAGCAGTACCTTATTTGAGAAGGACTTTATAAAAGTTGCTTCAATAGAAAAATATTTCGGTTGTAATATTATATTGATATATTGGTGTGGCCTCTGAGCATGGTTACATCTTTTAATTTTTTTATTCATATTACACTTTAAAATTGCTATCAGCCTGCAAAGTTTTAGGGAAAGAACAGCTGGAACTCGAGATCTGGCATGAAAGTTATTAGCATGTGATACTTTATCTCAATCTTCCATAGGAAAGCTAAAATATTGAAGCCACAATATCTCTAGCAAGAATTTCATATTGATACTGATACTGTCAGCTGATAGTAGATTTATATTTTTTAATGAATGTTTGCCTTTAAACTACTTATAAACCCTTCTGGCATAATTTATCATTCAAATATCATTGCTGTAGTTTGCAAATTTAAATTCCTTAATAACGGCTAATTTCATTCCATGGAACATATTTGTTTTCATATTTGGCGACCATTACAGATGTTGTTCAAGTTGCGATATACCTCGTAATTCAGATTATTTAAATACTGCTTAAGTATTTTTAAAATATTATCATGGTCATTCATGATCAGTTTTACAATTATTTTTTTTTGTAATAAGTTATCTCTACTGTATTATAAAGGAACTATTCATTAACTTATTTCTTATTGCGGATGATTCCATACTTTAACTATATCTTGAGCCAGAATTTATTGTGCATTTTTGAAGTTATATGTCCCAAAAGGTATCGTGAGCCAGCGTATGCGAATATCAGGCCATATAAATACGGCCAAGGTGCACTCATGGCGTCATATCGTTTCAAGAGTTTTATGAACTGACGTTACAAGTCTTAGCAAGGATATAACGTAAAAACCTAGGTACGATGCATTATGATACTGAACTTGAATATTTATTGATAGGGAAAAGCTAAAAGTAATTACAGAGTTTTATTTTAACTCCGTATGGAATTATTCAACAAAAGATAGTACAATTATACGGAGAGCAATAGGAAAGGTACAATTTTCACTTAATTTCTAACTTAATGAAATAACGCATATATTACTTAAGGAATTATATCCCACCACATTAACTTCCTATAGACCGCTATATAAAGCATAGCTATTTTAATCAACATACGCCTCACGACGCATTTTGGGGCAATATCAACCAGTACATTTATCTGGTGAAATATTGTTATGGAAAGGCAGCATCCATCTTTTTTAATTATTAAGTTTACACAAGTTGATATACGTCTATGTAAATGTTATCGCTACACGAGGAAACTGGATATTATCAACCATATGTAATAAACTATGAAAATTTACAACTTAGCTAGAATTTATCACCGACTTAGCAAAGAAATACCACTATCACATATAGCCAACACTCAACTAAAAAGTAAGCTCTCACAAATCGCTTTAAACATACACGACCACTCGCCCGTCTGTGACAATAGTTTGGTAAACAGATTGTATTGGTATTGATTGTTTCCAAATCTTTATTCATATTTGAATTTTCTTCACAAGTCCCTATGGTTCTGTGATGTCCAACTGAATGTCATTTTTTTATTAACATTTGACATGCTCAATAAGGCTTTAGGGGAATATGATTGATTGTTTAAAATAAAAGAATCATTTTCCCTTTATGTTTTAAGGCTTATGGAACTTAAAAAACAATAATGAAAAAGAAGGCACCTAACATTGTAAGTGCAGCTGTCTATAGCTAGAAATAACAATGTATTGGTATTTGTAATATATCAAATAATTTGAAATATCTAAATATCTAGAAATCTATTTGTAAATGCATATACCATATAGCCCTAAATAAGTCATCTTTTCGAGTTTCGTCAAAGTGGCGTACATTGAAATAGCCCAATAGTTCTTTTAATATAATTAAATACAGCTGATATACTTTAAGTATTAATGTTATGGTTAAAATAGTTATGTCCAAATAATGTCAAGGTATACAATAAAAGAATGTGTTAGCAATTGCAATTATCCATAATATTATGTTTTGAGGATGTATTAAAGATTGAGAACAAGAAATAATTAATCTCACAAACTCTTGAGATGTGTGACTTCTGTCATTTTAATTTCTTGATTAAAACAAATTTTTCCATATCTAGAATTTAGCGAGACTGACACATATTAAATTTGTATATACATATATTAATGAACCTCGTCCACTCTAACTACGTGTATGGCAAACCATTTTTTTGTGTAACAACAGGTTTTCAGCATGTCTTAAGTCTCGGATAAGGCTGTAGTGATTATTTCTACTTTGATGGTAATGTTCTTACATTATGGATGCACTATAATTCTGTAAACAGTTTTGTTAAAAAAAATCATGATATTTAACCTCTTAAAAAAAGGTTAAACGTACGACTAATGTTCAAAATAGTAATCCATCTGTATATGAACAAAGATACTCGTGAAGCTCTTGACCCTTAAAACATTATAGAATTGATATGCAACTCAATCGGGTTATAACATTATGCAAAATATTCAAATGTGTATGGAATTTTGAATTTTGTGTTTTCCAGTTAAAGTTTTGTACTACAATCTAACTAAATCAAAAACGATAACTTTAGCCAAGGGTAATTTTTATGCACTAGCTAAATAACATTTATCTCAAGAGTGTAACTCTTGAATGATAAACTAATACTGGTTATGTGGTTTTTATTTGCTTCTGAATCAAATATATATAATTAATGGGTGTTTGACATACAAGAACCCACTTGTTTGATTTGTATAACAACTGCTATTAAAAATGACACTATTCAGTCTCTTCATCGATGGATATTCTTAGAAACTGTCATGATAATGATAAAAATTGAGAATTTTACTAGATTTATCTGCCCTTGGACTGATAATTTTCAGTGCGTTTCGACGTCTTTATAACCAATTTTCCAAAACGAAATATCTTTGTTCCACTTTTTTGTTGGTATGATCGCTGATGGTTTATCTACAACCTAATTCTTACAGAAACTAACCACTTTTATAACATCTTATACCACTAGAAACTGTTACTCTTTGATGCATTCAATTCTAACAGTGGTTCTTAGTTTGGTTTTAAAGGTGGTTATGTTGGAAATGTATATAAAAGGTTAACATCATATGTGATGTATTGGACAGTGCAACCAAACTTTACAAAAGTGATTTTGGTATTGTTTTGTCCGATATATCTTTGTTTTTTTTTCGAATTTCATAATGTTTCTTTTATGTATTGTAATAAGAACTGGGCCTTTTTGGTTCCATTTGAAAGCCAAGGACGACTTTTATTTTTCTGGAAATTCCCTTCTCTCAAAACTATATGTCTTCTTCACTGCTAACGGGTAAAAACGCAAAAAAAGGCAGGAGAAAATATGTTTTTATGTTAATGAAATCGTTGTGTAAAACCTGTGTTCTTTACCACAAGCATTTGGAGATAAAAACGCCAAAAATTATGAGTAGTAACCAATCAGAAAAATGTAATATTTGCGATCACATTCTGAGTTCAAAGTGAGAAGGACAAAAACTGTGTGGTATCCCCTATATCAAGTTCTTTCCCATTAGCAATTATAGCCTAACATAAGTTATAAATGTTTTAAATGATTGCAATGTGAGGTTCATCATCTGTACCCGACAAGGCTAAGTGTGATGGACGAACAGTGGAACAAATGCAACAATTTGTTAATTTGTTATGCACAAATAAAATATAAACAAATGATTGGCTAATACGGTGCTATAAGTGCTATTTTCAACTTAAAGTAAATAGGTATAACAAAATTTTTCGCACACATACACTTTGCAAAAATATGTCATTTTTGGACTGAAATATGAGTGTCACAACCACCAACCGGATACTAAAATTGACATTTTTAATATTTTAGACAATAATTTTGGACCATTATTGAAATTAAAATTGTTTACACCATTACAATCTGCAGAAATATGTCATTTTTTAGAAATGTGTTTATCGCACCCAAACATATGATGCTTATTTTTACAATTTTGATATTTTAAACAATAATATAAGACCATAAAGGTAATTTCAAGTGATCACATTCATTTTAATTTGCAAAAATATCTCATTTTCAAGAGTTATATGTATCTCATCCATCAACATAATACTGATATAGAAAATTTTACCATTTTTTAAAATAATTTTAGACTAATAGGTATATTAAAAATGTTCGCAAACATACACTTTCCAAAAATATGTCATTTTGAAGATTTTTGACTGAAATAATGTGTCTTAATCACACATGTGATGCTTATTTTGACGATTGTTACATTTGAAACAGTAATATCAGTGCATCATTGAAATTGAATTTGTTTGCACACATGCAATTTACAGTTATTTTGTGGAACTGAGACTGAATATTTATACATTTGGAAAAGTGTTTTTCTATTTTAAATTTGAAATAAAACAAGACTATTAATTTTTAAGAATCAATTTAAAAATTAAATTCATGCATAATTTATACAATATATGCAAATATCACGTGATTTCGGTAAATCTCGAACTCGGCGGCGAGATTCTAAAATCACTGTTTGTTAAAACATTTATTGATTTCCTTTTCGAAATAAAATGGATGCAATGGGGATGGAACAATGGAGGAAAGGGATATTGGGAAAGGGGGATGGGGCAGTGGGGGAGTGATGGGCTATGGGGAGTGGGGCATGGGGCAATGAGGTATGGGGCAATGAGGTATGGGGCAACGGGCAATGGGGTATTGGGTCATACAGGGACTGTAGATTATTTTAACTACCTTTTCTATTGGGTTTTCTATAGAAAAATGTACACTCGAGCGGAAGATCTGTGAAAAAAACATTTTCAACATAGCGGGCATATGGTTATGCAATGAGATGACTAATTGTCTATTATCTCTATATTATATTGATTTTTACCAGTTTTAACTGTTATGCATGGAAAAGTGTTTGACTTTTTAACGACAGCTTGTTTTAAACTATTTAATTGATTGATTTTAACCCCCGATACAACTATCTGCGTTAAATGTCTCTCTAAGTCTTACTTTAGATTTTGAATGGCATTGTTAGACGGACAACCGGGACTATTTAATAGTGTTGCGGGTTAAGGGATAATCACCCGTCTAAAATAATTTGACACGAATCAACATATGTAAAGTCCTCTGGGCGGCAGAATTTTACATTTTATCAGTTCCTCTTAGTTCTCGATTCCTTTTGAATTTTCTGTGAGTATTTCCGAGTTTAGCGGTACTTTTCCAGTAAAGGAGGTGACGTCATAATAGTCGATCCGATCTTTTTCTGATACTTCCTTATATAATGTAAATGCTTCCGTTCGTCACCCGCCCCCGGCAATGCATCTCTTGATTCGATGGGGCTAATATAGTTTATTGATTCTATATTACGGATTCTATTTTGTATTTCCTGGTCAAAGTAGCATTCCCATATGTAAACATATTTTTTATCCCTGCTCTTCTATGTTTCGTTGTTTTTTTCAATTGTACGTTGATTTAAATCGTTCATGGGCATATCGTTGACAGGATTCAATGCATATCTGGCGTAACATCGAGGGAATTCGTGCCATATGCATTTATGAAATTTGTAAACCATACCATCTGCACAACCATCCACTCTATATGGTCCAATTTCTTTCGTTCTGTTTATGTTGAATATGTATGTCTTTTGATTCGGACACGTATTTGCGCCACTGCATGGCTTTAATCGAATGTTTATACTCGGAGCGATAACTATTGCCTGGTATGAGTGCAATTGTCTATGGTTTAAAAAAAGTTAGATCTGAATACGAAATTGCAGACCGAGGCAATCGCGATACATTCAATAGGTGTACTTCCAATGCCTTCAGTAGTGTCCTTAAATAGCTGACCGAAGGTTTAACATGCCTTTCGCAAGATGTCTTTTACAGTACTTTAAAATCTCTCGTTAAAAGTCGAAGGCAACCTCTCTGTGTTCGTACTATGCCTTAAAGGAGAAAAGAAAATAACCACAAACAAAATGCTTCTGTTATTTTTTTTCTCTTTTAAATATGACTTCTTTCACACTTTCAAAGACGTCTTCTTTAAGCAGCTCGCACAATGTTTATGGACGGCACAAATATTTGGTCGATGTTCATAAGCTCCAAATATCAATTTCTTACAATGTGTACAATAACCACTGAGTCCAGGTCGGAATCCCTCTTCACTGCACTTGATTGTCGTGTCTGCATTCAAATTCGACAAAAATATAGGTCTGCATCATGCTGGGTCCTGCGTTATTAAGTGGTATCATTTAATATTGGTGGCCATCCTCCATGCAGTCTTTCCAGGTTTTACAATACTTTTCTCCATATTGTTGGTCATGTTGACACTTTGACTACAGGTTTTACATTTCCGTACTGCAAATAGAATATCATCCTGACGTCTACTTCTTGTGAAGATCGCGATCGGTACAGTTGATACATTTCCTTTCTTTGTCGACTTGGTGCATCTTCTAATAGCAATAATATGTATAATTGCAAGCATATTTGTTTATTTTTTCGTATCCCTTGTGGCAAACAGAACAGTAGAAACATCTCGCCAAGAATTCTGCCATGGTGGTGGTGACGTTAATATAAGTGCAGCTTCTTCTTGGCTCCCGGTCCGGCATAAACGATTCCGTTCAAGTGTTGTTTCGAAATCATGTTGATCTTGTACTCATTCAAGTATTTCTGGATTTTTTTTTTGTTCTTCGTTTCCACATTTCTGTAGAGGAACCCCTGCACGAGCATGTATTTTCAGGGCCAGCTCTTCTTGAAGTCGTCTTCCTAGTCGAATTGAATTCCACAGGGATGATTGTCTAGAAGGGCTCTAGCAGTCACGATTACTCGAGCGCAACAGAGGTCATCTTTGTTTCGAATTCTGATGACTGATCTTTTTTCTTCCGTGAACCTTTCTAAGTCGATAAAACCATATTACAGCCCTTCTCCCCAGTCTGGCATTACGACATGTGATAGCTCAAACATAAGTGGCTCGTCTAATATAAATTATCAATAAGACTGAAAAACACGCTGAATCTCCTGTAGTAGGAGTTCTCCGGTAAGTCTTCTTGAACGAATGGTATAGTTATTGGAGATTCCAATGATGGATTTTTAATGGTCAGTTGAATCAGGTCTGTTGGGTTTGCGAACTCATTAACTCCCTAAAATACAGTTGAACAGCTCTCCTTAAAGTTATAGTAGTTATTGTATATCCCCTTCCTCTCTTCTTTGACTTACACTTTATATTCCGTAGCCGTCGTGTTGAATGTGGGAATGTGTCTCCGTCCTTTTACGTTGATATCATACATGTCCTCGATTTTGTCTGGTCGTTTTGATTACAGTACTCCTAATCGTTATCTTACATGATATTCCAAAGATAGTTCTGATTGGTCGATAAACACATGCACAAAGATTTTTTAATTACTGTTTTCATTGGCATATAAATACATGTATTCAAATTGTTAACGAATGTTTTCATTGGACAGTAAATACATGTACCAATATCTGATACATTTACATGTACCTATATGTAGGTTGCAGATATTAAAACATGTATCGACAATTGAATTCATCGTTATATTGATAATTATAATACAAATATCAATCACCAATGGAATAATTCTTAAAAAAAATATTTTAAAATGCTTCACCTAATTGTCAATGGAAAGATGACCCTACCCATTTTTAGATATTAGTTAGTTTGACGATAAAAGTAACTATAAACAATGTTATCATACACGAATAATGCTGTAAATACCACTATATTGCATTCCTACTCGATCCAGATTTGAAGATGTTATCTGAAAAAAATAACCTGATACATCAATTTTAATGATTCAACATACAGTGAATTTAATGGCTAATTATACAAAAAATGTCAATAATACATTTCTGTCGTGGACAAGCGTTAGACCAAGCCGCCGATTTGTTTACTCTAAGTTCAAAAGTCTAAAAAGTAACTTACTTAATTCACGTGATCTTTAAAGGCTAATGTCCCGAACACTGAAATGAATTTTGTTTTATACGATTCGATAGTTAACCAGTCATTCTATCATAATATAGGTTGTGGTCATTTTCACGGTCATGACATTTCTTGAACAGATGTAAAATATAGCTTACAAATGACTCATATTAAAGGGCGGCAATTGGATTAACAAAGGTTATTAAAGATTTCTACAGTTTATGCATGATTTTTAATACTCATGAAGTTAACGTACACGTTCCATATATAGAAACCTTGTATTTATCTGCTTTTGTCTCCGCATTCTATTTGTCGTGCCCGTCGCAATAGCTACAGCTGACGTTCATTTAGTGTTATGAAAAGAGTTGAAAACTACCTAAGATCTTCATGGACATCTGAGCTACTCTCATGCATTACACTTTTACATTCTTGCAGGGAATTCAAATTTGGCCTTGAGGAACTGGTTACAAAATGTGCGACTGCTGCTAAGAAGAAAATGGTCCTTATCTGATTCAATTTAATTAATATACAAAACAATTGTGCTGTGTATCGTAAATAAAGGTATCCTGGTATGTTTTTCATTCAAAATATATCCTTCAAATTGCTAGAATCGCGGAGCTTCCGGGGCTGTGTTCCCTGGGCCCCCACCAAGGCTTCGCCATGGATCAACTAGGGGCCTATAGCGGCCCCTACATCCCCTGCCAAAAGAGCCTCCACGTCATGATAAGTCTAGTTATGCTCCTATTTTATATCCGATTTTTGTCATATAAAATGTTTTATTTAAATAAAATAAATCATATATTCTATGGAAATTTATAACTCTTTAAACCTGAAAATGAAATTTGAAATGATATTTATAGGTAAACCTCTTTTTCTTATAAAATTATTTTATAATTTTTATGCTGGTGTGATAGGGTGTATTTTTACTATTTCATACTTATTTCATCATTGTGTATTGCTTGCCAGATATTGTGTATTAATTTTATTTCCGTCGTCTGCTATAAATAGTCTCTACTATGTTTTCGGTTTTGATCAGTCACATTTTATTTAGCCTGGTTGTAATAGTTTCTGCCTTTACAATATAAATTGTCATATTGTCATTGTTTTCTAATTACATATCTAAAGTGTAAACTGCATTCTATTAATGATAGTTTGACAGCAAGTTGTTATACTTACTTATATAATGTATGATACTGGAATTACGGTAATGTTGTATTGTTGTAATTTCAGGGTTATTCATTTTACTGAATAAAGAGTTAGAACCCTAGTAGCGTGTTCGAAAACGGCCTCATATAGTCTAGTCACTGACTATTTATTAACAAAAGAGTTTTATTTACAGTGTGGCGAACCAAAAGAATTTTTCAATTATGTGAAAAAAAAATGAAAAGTCATGTTGATATAAAGTTGATGCCCCTGGCACTCAATGGATTTTTTGCCAATCAAAAATAAATCACAGGTTGGTGATGATATCACGAATAACTCTCCTTCAATTATGAACGTCACATACAAGTATCTAGTCAACTGATTTTTTCATCTGATCCTGAGTGCACCCATGACTCCTGAGCGGTGTTTCGACGCGCCGACTTGGATCCTTTTGAAAAAAAATGTTCTGGGACGAAACCAGCGCATTTTTAAAAAGAGGCTTCAGAAGATTCAAGGAAAAAGGTTATTAACTATTACTTTTGTCAAAAAAATTATAACGACATTAGTTATGTTTGACGTTCCCAAGAGGGATTTGGTCCCCGGGAAACACTTAGGCCTGGTTGGCACGTGCACGTACGTAATAAATTTTATTGTACCCTAGCCGACGGGTGCAGGATATCAATTTTCCGTTCGTCTGATCATCCGCCTATTTATCCGAATTATTTTACCGCAATTATATCTGCTATCAACGTATGGCTTACTTTTAACGTCTGCATATTTAGATTGGACACTTTTGGCTGCTATCTGAAATCAGCTATATTTTCATGTGCTCAGTGTATCATCTAAAGTACAAAATTAATATATTTAACTTCAACTGTCGGATATATATTAACAGGCAAATTAGATTCCGCAAAATTTTGACTTGAAAGTCTAGCGTCACATTTATAGTTTTTTTGTTTTGTATGATAATTAAAATAACATATTACGATATTTTGCAGACCTATAATGATAGACATCAACAACAGTATTATAATCAATTTACCATAATTGCAGATCTTGTTTACTTTCATTTTTACCACACCAACAAAACCCCATGTTTCTTTATAATTTTAACTTAATTTATAAAAATATGTATTATGTTACACTTTTGTTTTAACGCAATTTTCTGTCGCAAAAATGTTGGAAGTAAAACAGCATTTTATTACTATATGATACATGTACCTAATCAGGATGTATGGAAAATAGATACAAGAATAAAATAATAATGTTTAGGTTTTTATACGTTTTTCTTTTTAATTTTGATATAGGAAGGTGCTTCGTACGTAAGACTAATTAGCAATTTAAATCAAGTTGACACGCTTGTATGTGTATGTCTTAAATGTTTGTAATGTGTTATTGTTATTTACCACAAATTTTAAATAAAGTTTCTCTCTGTCTGTCTGTCAGGTTCGTTTATTACACAGTCTATCTCCGATAAACACGAGTGTATCCCCAGCACATGCTACACAGTAATGATTAATACAGGTAGCACTTGGCGTTTTGAAGGAAGGACACATAAAAAACATTCTTTCCGTAACAACATAATATTAGACAAAGATGCCTAATTTTGGGTGCGTTTCTGACATTATATTTTCACCATCAAATCAGTACGCTACGATTTCTTTTAAGAAAAAAAAACGACAAGCAGATTTTAGAGATCTAACGGACGATTTTGCAAATATATTTCGAAACGGAAGTCGATAACAAGCCATATAAAAAAAAAGAATATTTTTTCTTTAAGTATTATGACAATAAATTAAAAATAGAGCAAATATAAACGTTTTTAATTCAAATGCAAATTTCTTATTTTTATTTTTTTTATTAAAATTCAAGTGTGCACACAAGCTGGTACATGTATTGCCCGAGGGGCAAGTATGGCCGCAGACTGGTATTGCCCTAAGAACAAATTTGAACATACATACGTTTTGTCTTGAATGTGTTTGCGCTGTCTAGAAAACTCCTCCTTTTATTTACATCAATAATTGAATTATGCGTATGTTGATAAATATCCATTTACATTTGTTATTAAATATCTACTGACATTAAGAAATGGGGAACAAATTCCACAATAGCTTGCCATAACCATAAGACAATTGCAAGTCATATACATATAGCAATGCTTCTTTATTGAAGGTGTACGTGCATGGATGTGTTGAACTTGATATGTCATGTTAAAGCTGCATTATCTGCCAATTTTTTTCACTTTTGATTCTACTGAATTTTGCTGATAATATGAAATAAATTTGTAGTAATGCAACTGAAGCAATAAAAGTCTGTAATACCTACAGAATATTGTGAAAACAATACTTTTTCAATAAAAGAAGATCGATAGCTCTGATTTAATTATTTTTCGTCATTACTTCCGACCGGACAATAAACTGGGTTAAAAATACTTTAACCTTGGTAAATAAAAAATGACAATAACGAATGCACAGGTAAGCTCGTGTCTTGTTTAAATTCATTTCATCTATTTCTCCATTAGTTTTCAAATAAATAATGACAATTACTGACCATATTTGTGCCACATTTTATCACAATACGTAAATTACAAAAGGACCTTGCATTATATTCGAACTTTTGCCTTTTACGGCTTGATTCCGACGGTCCTCCTTGCGATTGATTACCACTTTTGGTTGCAATTAGATTTGTTTTTTTTAAACGCGACCCTTACAGCACATGCGCGGATTAAGGTCACAAGAAGTCACATGCACACGAATTTATCTAGGTCGATTTTTTCTCCTGCAAGATAATAAATATATGGAAACCTATTTCATATATTCAGCACATTTTATTTGTGGATATCGAATGAAATAATACAGGAAAGGTACAATTTAGTAGAAATAGTTCCGTTAAGGCATATTTCAACAGAAACAAAAACAAATGACGAAAATGACAGCTAATGCAGCTTTAAGGATTGACCATTTCACTTTATGTACATTAGCTTGGTAAAATTCTGGACATTTCCATTTTTTTTTGTTAACAGAAACAAATAGTGTGTTATCTGTTAGTTACATGGATGACCCTAATTTGAAAACGTTAGGGATCATAAACTCAGAATCAAATAGGAGCATTAGTGGTTAGTAAAATCATATCAAAATTTCATAACAATTAATTAACCATAATTAGTCATCGCAAAAAAACAAAGTAAATATTGACGACGATGACTCAGACGCTGCCGACGATGATACTGCTGTCAGCACCATACCAATATACGACTGCATATTTTTTATATGTATAAGGTCTTCGTTTTTACATTAAAGTTGCGATCCCTTCTAACCTCTCTTAACTTCTGTTCGAATTTGTCAGGATTTCTTTTCTACGACGGCAGATAGAACAGATATCCTGACAGAGGTTGTCCTGGGGTCAGGACACACTTTACCCTATTCCCTGACAGATACTGGATCAAGGTCCATTCACTCAATGTTCAACAATTATCATTGTTTACATGTGTATTTTTGTTTTTGAGTCAAAATTCTTTAAAAGTGTCATATTCTTGCAAAATGTATGAGTGCAAGTACTTTTTATTTCTATGAGGATCTAAAATTAAAGACTAAAATGATATGTTTTATATAACAATCATGTGGTGCCTGCTATACATTATTTAAAGTCAAAATTATTTAAAAATGTCATATTCTTGCAAATTGTATGAAAGCGCACGCATTTGCCTTTCATGAGGTTCTAAAAGTATTGACTAAAATACTAACTATTTCAATATAACTATCATATAGTGGCTGTCACACATTAATTTGAGTCAAAATTCTTTAAAAGTGTCATATCCTTGCAAAATGTATGAGTGCAAGTACTTTTTATTTCCATGAGAGTCTAAAATCAAAGACTAAAATGATATTTTTTATGTAACTATCATGTGGTGGCTGCTATACATTATTTATAGTCAAAATTATCTAAAATGTCATACTCTTGCAAAATGTAGGAATGCGCACACATTTACTTTCCATGAGGATCTAAAATTAATGACTGAAATGCTAACTATTTCAATTTAAGTATCATGTGAGTAACTGTGACACATTTATTTGAGTCAAAACACATGTTATACTTGAAAAATATATGAGTATATATATATAAAGGTCTGAAAAATTCCCAACGATGTAAGAACTGCCAAATTTGCGATGCAAAGTTTTAGTCGATCCCTCCGCGGGATTCGAACCGCTGTGACATCTGTGCCTGTGGCAACACCGCTTGCACAATGTCCAGCGCCCTAGGACACTCGGCCAGCTGGGCTATAGTTATATATATAGGTACTCTGTATCATACCGGTGTCTAGATCTGCAACCAAACGAATTCAGTCCCAATTCTTTAAAATCAGGGGCGTAGCAGGTACGACAGGCAATTATTTTTGTTGATACTGCATGCCATACATAAAGGTCGGGTAAAAAATTAAAAACAATCAAGTTTAAACATAGTAAGGCTTTCTTCCTGTCGCACGAATCGGGATTCGGGTACTACGCCTTTTTTCGGAATCACGTACATGTACTCTATGTTATTCAGTCAAAGAAGTATTCTCGAGCTAATGACTGGCAGAATCTGTCAGGAACTTTTCTAATCCACGTTTCCGTTCTATCTAGAAAAGTTCCTGATGGGAGGGATTCAGGGCCCATGACAGATTATGACAGAGCTTGCCCAAAGCCTTGACAGACCCTGACAAGTTGTGTCATGGGTCAGAACAGTTTCTGACAGTTTAGAACTGTTCTACGACAGCGAATCCTGACAGAATCAAAGAGAGGTTAGCAAATGATCGCAACTGTTAAAAAGTTCTCTATACAAAGAGAATAAAACTGCAAAGTTTTCCCAGTGATGTATTCAACAGAAAACATTCAAAATTCTGATGAACCAAAATTACAATACCTGTATATGAAGGACTTTAAGGCTAAATCCATCGATACTGGCTCACAGTCAACACCTCAAAATCAATATCGCAACTAAATCTTGTATCAAACAATTTTATCAATTTCTAAATAGCCTGACAAATATGTGTCCCATACTAAAGTACTTGTTTTGCAGCTGTATAAAATGTATCCATGGTTTTGGAACCAACATAACGCGTATGTACATTCAATACTTCACAACACTCTCATTAATTTTTATAGAATCTCTATTTCATTAAATCCGGTAAATCTTCTTCACAATTTAACAAACCTACTTTTTTTTACAAATGCAGTATTAATGTATTGATTGATACTTAATACAAATCCCTACCCTTTTAACAAATGTTCAAGTATGAATGTGACTGAAATTATATTTTTATGTACATGTACAAACTTAACTTTATTGGCATGAAGTCATAAACAAAAAATGTTTTGATAACAAATCATATTAAGAGTTATCAGTTCATGCAATCTGACATATACATGAAATACATATATAATAGACCTAAAAGATCTTCGGTAATGTACTTACATGTGCAATGTACCTTCATGTGTACATGATGTCTATATGTATGATTTAGAGACCCCGTAACTTCATGTTGCAGTAATGGGCTACCCTAACTCAACATGTATCTTGGCGATGTTACCACGGATGCTACAAAGGCACGAGTTTGAGTCCCGCGGAGGAAACGACCAAATATTAGTTCGCAAATTTGACAGTTCAAACATCGTTGGGAATTTTCCAAAGCAGTTGTTCTTCCACTATATGCAAATTCCCCTTTAAGTATGTACAAAACGTATATGTGTAAATAACACGAAAAACAAATAATATACGCAAATAAATACTAATTTAGAAAACAAATGTTCTTGATAAAAACAAACATTGCATATGAACATAAATAAATGAATATAATGGAACATGCTGAACTTACTGTGAATCCTTATGAAAAACGTACGTTAGATACAAACGAGATGAGAATGGTATGTGTCGAACTATGAAATATGTGTAGTTTATGACTAAATAAAAGTTATTTAGAATTGTACACGTCTCATTTGTAAAATTTAAGGAACACAATTCAATTCAATGCGACTTTACAAACTAGTGAATTTTACCTCCTGTTTCTATTTTTTAATTTATTAAGTGTCGGTCTCAGTAACAATCAGGCAGTGAGTGAAGCATGGTGTGAATGACACCCACCATTCTGAAAGTTTAATTTGACTAGTTGCACCATCAGAATCAAGGAAACAGATGGTCCGTATCATGTTGGTGAATAGAGTGCAGATAACTCTGTCGAAAACCTCATTTTTCTAACCTTTTTATTGAAAAATTTCTGAGGGAATCCAAGGATGTCAAGATCAAATAAGGATATTTTCAAATAGAGAAAACATCTTTGAATGAAGTTTTATCGTCAGATCGGTGTGGTTCTAGCATGCATGTTTCCGATTTTCTCATTTTGCCTGATTCCTATACAAACTTGCTCTTACATCAGTAAATTGACATACAATTTTATGATCAGTTCAATTAATAAGTTCTTCACCTGGTGTTATATTTTATGTTTTCTGGTATGACGGAGGCGTTTAGTAGTTCTTTCACAAAGTTCAGGATAAACAAATCCCACGATTTCGGCATTTGCACGAATACCTTGTTCTAATTAGAGATTTGATATAATTTCTTTAAATCCTGTTTGACTTATTGATTTTTTGTTTGTTTGAGTAAACAAGGTGTTGCTTATCATTTGTTTTTGTTTGTTTTATTTATTTACTTTTTTTTATTTGAAACTAATTTACAGGGAAAAACAGGAGTCAGGCAAGAATGCATGCTATCGCCTATTATCTTTTTAATGGTATTAAATGGGATCAAAGACAAACAACACATGCCAAAACGAGATATATTTAATGGACCATGTTCAGCTACCATAAAGACCTGGCCTTTGCAGACGACCTTGCAAACGTCTGAGTAAACATCACCGATTTACAAGAAAAGACAGATAAACTTGAGATCCTTGTCTAACAAACTGGGCTAAAAATCAGTTCTTAAAAGACCAAGGTGACGACAATCAATACACCAATAGAATTTGTCATTATAAATGGAGAGCCTCTAGAGGAAGTAGATGATTTTACTTACCTAGGAAGCAACTTTACAACAGTCCTCTTGTATAGGTCCGTTATTGACGATGACATGAGAAAAGAAGGAGTATTTCACAACAACTACCTTGGAAAAATAAACTGCATTTTCTGGCCGAATAAGATAAGCAACAAAGACCTGCGCCAGACTTGCAAAATTAAGAGCATTGCATTGGTAAACAAGTAATGAAGAATGAGATGGCTTGGACATGTAATGAGAATGCCCACAGAACAGGACATTCAAACCATTTATTGAAAACCACATTAAAAGTCACGAGAAAAGTGATATGAAAAAAGTAGAGGCATTTCACAACTGCTTTAGAGAAATAAACTGCATTTTCTGGCCAAAAAAAATCAGCAACAAAGACCTACGCCAGATATGCATTGGTAATCAAGCAAAGAAGAAAGAGATGGCTTGGACATGTAATGAGAGTGCCCCAGAACAGAACAACCAAACCATTTATTACAAACCTTAGTTGAAGCCTGGTGTCTTATTTGAGACGAAGAGGTAAGTTAGTAAGTACAGAAAAAGCCAGTACTCTGTCAAGGAACATATAACTTGTTGTCTTTATCCTATTTGTTAAGATGTTTGTATTCTATATGGATCTCATGAGTTAAATCGAAATTCAAACGATTTTTTAAAGTTTGTTTGATCGTATATGTTCCTTCCAATGTTCCAGGTTCGAGGGAGCTCTCACAATCATGTTTTACCCTGCCACATACTTGATGTGCCTGTCCAAAGTCAGGAACAGTAGTCCAGTGGTTGCCGTTGTTGTTTTTGTTCCTCGTTATTCGTTTTATGTTTTTTCTACAGGTTACGTCGGTTTTCGTCTTATATTAATAGTTTCACATCATTAAGTTATGGGCGTTTTATAGTTTGCTTTATGGTATGGGTTTTGCACATCATTGAAGACCATGTAGTGACCGTAGAAGTTATTTTTTTCGGTGTTTGACTTTTTTGTAGAGGACTGTCTCATTTGCAGCCCTATCACATCTCCTGATTTGATATTTTGGACACAACATGAAAATAAAGATAAAAGAGAGTTAATTTTTTAGACTGTTAATATGTCATGATAAAAAAAAAAGATTTGTGCAACTTTTTTCTATATTAAATAAAATTTTAGCAGAAATAATTATTGATACATATATAATCTTTTGAGTTTCTATTATGGAAGTTCAACTCGAATTAGTTCATTAATCATTTATTTGCACAACATGTCAGTAGAGGTTAATTTTGTCAAGCAATATTATTTTGTTCAACTCCGGGAATTACATTTTTTCACACAAAAGACTACTCAATTTGTAATAATTATTCTTATACCTTGAAAGAATGGTACAAACGTGATTCATTTTACTAGGCTCTTATGTTAATTCGATTCACTTTAATGTGCTTTGGGGTTTCTACTTATGTTTAACTGCAGAAAACTATACCATCTTCATTTTTCATTGATCCACCTATAGCTCTGAACATATCATAGGAAGGTTACTTCCTTACAATGTAACACTGGCTCTAAGAAGTAGATGAGCTAAAAATAAATAAGAAAATCCCCAACATTTCATAAAAAGGGTATCATCATACAGAACTCATAAAAGTCAAGTTACTAAATTACAGTGACCATTTTATGAACAAATAATGTAATACCGAGCATAAACAATATTTTGATGTGTACTTTTCCAAAATAACATTCTAAAAGCTCATTGCTTGAATTAGTGGTGAGTCGTGTAAGCTGCATAAAGTCCCTGATTTTAACTAAACGACATAGAAAGTAAGAACTAGTAATGTGATGTGACCACATGACGACAAAACAATGAAATAAAGTATGAAAATGCAATATATATTTTATCATATATTTGTGCCATAACAAACCATTTAACAATAAGTTAGGAAATGAAATGTTTGTGTTACGTCTCTTTTAAATGAAATTTGAATAGTAGTTAATATAAGTTCTGAATAACCAGGGTCATATTGCCTCATATAAACTATGTTTAAATCGTGTAAACGATTAAGTTATGTTGTACTCCATCAACAATAATATTAATCAGAAAGTAGACTAACCGGGTGTACACAATCAAGGTGATCATACATATTATCATAACAAAATTTCAAGGACTTTTTTTGTTATTTTATGTATCTTTTGTGCTTAGTGTTTGTTTTGTAACAGCGTAATTTCTTCATAATTTATCATAACATCCTGTTCCAAATTTGTTCAGCTACTGCTAAAACCACTATCATTTAACCTGTTTTTTAAAAGTATTTTATGTCTGGTATGGTGTCAAACCTGTTAAAATTTTGACCTGTATATTTATTATAGAAACAGGAGTTATGGATACAAAGAAAACATCAATTACCATGTTTTAAATATAAATAATATAATATAAAAATTAATTTCACTTTGAAGAAAAATAAAAAAAAATATTTTTCTCTGTGGCAAAAAAAAATAAATGGAGTTCCACAATGGTAAAATTTTTATATTAATCCAGTATGTTAAACTATTAAGAGGGATGCACAAAAATACACTACCACTAAACATTCCACCAATTTAGATTTTATCTCCAACAGAGAAAAGATAAGAATATCAGGCCGTCCGTGTGTTCCCCATTGTGGTCCTCCAATGCATTACTTGTGAAGACTACTTGACTAATTTTTGCTACCTATAGCTAAAACCCAAGGAACTTACGTACGAGACAGTTCGTAACTTTTACGGTTTCTAAATAACAACAAATTTCCTATGTAGTTATGACATGACAATAATGTATACTAGCATGTTCAGTAATGAACTAATTAGGGCGGTTGAAAACGTCTCCTTTGAAGTGAAAAAGAAGACTATGCTAAACTTTCGAACAATGAGAACTTACTTCTAATATTAGAATTAGTTATATTAGAATTAGTTCTTAATATGATATTCAATGGGGAGAGTCTGTAGCCCGGACATATGCGACATATAAGCCTAAGAAGTCATTAACTTCTTGGTTGAAAAGTTCCCAAAAAACCACAACATAATTAGTTCCGAGATAGTGGCTTTATTGTCTTTAATGGGTCTTTTGATCAGCTTCATATGTTATTTAACATTGTTATTAGAACATCAACTACTCAAATTTAATTATATGTTCTTTAAGTCCTCAGTAAATTTCTTAAAGAATGTGCAAATCCAATGAAACCTTACAACATTTTAGACTTACCAGAGATAATCGGATAACTCACTTAATGAACGGACGAAATGTGAGAAGTAATAAAAATACATTCCAATTATCTTTCTTTGCACAGAAATGTCCTGAAATAGATTAGTTCTAGATCTGGATACGAATCTTCATGACGCAAAAAGTCCCAAATTTACGTTCGATTTATTCTCCTTTCGTTAGTTTCATCAAATAAGTTAGTTTGTAGATTGCGAAAATTCCGGAGTACAATGCGAAATACACGAACGATATGTGATTTGCATGCAGTGGTTGGGTTCAAACCTTGGTTAAATCTTGAATGAGTTTGATTTTTCTCAGAAGTCTGTTTACGAGGAACAGCGTTTTCAGAAGGGGAGGGGTACATAAAAATAAGTACCAAACATTTATGCTTGGATACTGCCTTCATTTCTAATTACTTTCCTACAAACCTTACAAATGATTTGCAGTGGTAAGGGTTGGGATTTATTTAAAAAGAATTGTTCAAAATGTAAATATGCCTTAATTGATGAGGGGTGGGGGAATTTAGTAAAAAAAAAAACACTAGAAGCCATGAAGACATGGTTTGCAGATTCAGAAATGTTATGTACTCTTGGTTGATGCAGTAAATATTTGGAATCTTAAGCACTTAAAAAATCTTTGCGATGAGAAAAAGAAGACTAATGGACGGACTGATGGACACAAAAGAAGATACTTTCCCTGGGCCGAAAGTACGCATGGGATTCATGTTTGCTATACAATGGTAACAATTTGTTTATTTTCTTTTTCAAACATATTCCTTATTTAAATCTATGCTGTTACACTGAATCATAAAATTTGAGATAAGGGAGATAACCATAATTAAATATTCTGACTCTTTTGAGATTCTTTCGTTGAGTAAGAACGTTAAGTACGTATGTTAATCACCCGATTATCTTTAATATTAGTCCAATGTGCCCAATACATAATATCAACAATTTTATTCATTAAAAAGCTACTAGACTGCTGAATATACAGCTTGCTTTGCCATCTAACAGAGCGTGTGATCTCTGACTTAAAGTAAAAAAAAATAATAATAAAAAGTTATTAACATTTGTAACAAAATACAATCCAACATTACACACAATTTCGTATTTGTTATGAAAGCACTGGTCTTATAATTATAATATAATAATATATAATTAGGGACGCTGAATGTTTTCAACATATGAACGACCACCAAAGCAGACTCTGGTCAAACCTATATAATGCACGTCTTTCATGAACTATAAGAATAATCAAGGGAACCAAGGTTATAGCGGTAATCAAAAGAATGTAATCCAGGGACAAAGACCAAACATTGACCAAACAGACATACACAACAATGAACATAAAGTAACTAAAATCATACATACAAAGTAACAAAAGTAAATGAGCAACTCGGACCACTAAAAACTGGGAGCATGGACCAGGTGCACTGGTAGGGTAAGCGTCCTCTGCTTTTCTAGAAACACCCGTCGAGTTGCTCATAAAAAGTCAAGTCTTGAGTAGACAAACGAGGGAAGGAAAACTATGACCCGTTGAATAAATCAGTTTCCATTGTGCTGATGGATACACCATAACGATCCACGAGTTCATGAAAACGGCCATAAAACTTCTGTAGTGATGACTTCAATCTTGTAGCAACATAACTCTGTTCCCAAAGCCTATTTTTAGAGTTCTAGCGCGATACAAAAAGTCAAGCTCTGGCATAACGTATGAGTTGTGATATGAACACTCTATACGGAGGAGCCGAAGGGATGTTGCCACAGATGAAAGGAAAGTTGACAATTCTGAATGAAAAGTCGTCACGTTTGTCGTAAAGTTTGGTCAATAGTTTTCCTTTACCATCGATTTCTAAGTGTTGGTCAAGATATGAGGCTGACTTCACAGTATCTGTAGTATCCTTTATCTCAAGTTTTTTTGGATAGATGCGATGTATTATATCCCCGAAATTAGGATTGTTTAAAGATAATACGTCATCTATATAGCGGAAACTGAGATTGAAGGATCTAGCCAAACGATATTTTTTTCTTTCTGATCACATCAGCTATAAAGTCAGCCTCATAAGAGTGAAGGAATTGGTCAGCAAATAAAGGAGCACAATTTGTTCCCATTGGAATGCCGACCGTTTGTTGAAAAACACGTCCACCACACTGGACAAATATGTTGTAGATTAAAAATTTCAGCACTTTGTAAACATCTTCCTCTGTATATTTGGAAAATGATTTGGAATTATTTCTTACAAATTATGAGGAATCTCTACCAAGAACTATCTATTTGTTTCTAGGTGTACCATCTTTTATGGAAAAACAACGATGTATAATGTTTTAAGTCGAGATTTTAACTAAGTATGGGGAATAGAAGTATACAGTGTTGAAAAATCATAGGTTTTAATACTATTATATTCAGATAATAGTCTTGAACTGATTGTCTCAAAAAGATCTTTCGAATTTTTCAGGATCCACATTGATATAATACCACTACGGGAGTAACAAGAGTTGTGGTAGGATTGTAGACCCTTTGACAGTTGTGAGTATAAAAGTTAAAAGTTTTGAAAGAGGTTTGGTGGTACATTTTGCAGATCCAGCTATGAAACGTTGTTTGTATGGATTCTTGTGAAGTTTAGGAACCCAGTACATAGAGGGTAAATCATAATCATCGTCCTTGGTAGGGAGACCAAAAGAGGATAGCACAGATTTATGGTTTTCTACAATCTCTTCTTTGGAGAGAGTGGCAGCAGTGTAGGTCTTATCACTGCTATTATTTTCTACGTCTACCTCTGATAATAAACATTGGATATAAAACGTTTTGCAGACAAAAGCAATGTTGTTTTTGGCTTTGTCTGCTGGTACGACAACATATTTGTCATGTATAGTAGATAATGTTTTTGCTACATCGGGGTCTTTGAAAACTGATGTAGACTTGGCACTCATTGACCTACTTAAAACTTTCATTCGTTTCAAAATTAAAGACCTCACAGCCTTTAACCACTCTGACAGAAAATCAATGTCTTCTTGCTCTCGTTTTATCCATTTTCTTGCTATACATATTACTTCACAGTACTTTTTATCTGTTTAAGATAACATCATTACCTTTTTATACCGTTCTCGAAATATGCATCTTTAAAGAACACATTTAATTAGGAAACTAATTAATATTTTCATTATATGATCGAAAGCCAATGCAACATTCGTTAAATATACTTTTGATATATGTCTATTTATTACAAACTACATTCAATTTACTTAACTATAATTTTTCATCCGCCAATGAAACTTTTCTCCTTCAAGACCGCCTCAAGGATTGCGAGCTGGAACGTGCGGACCTTTTACTAAACCGGAAAAGAGGAGTTTTACAGCCATCTCCAAGCTACCCTAGATAGAACACCACGGGACATCTTGATAGTAATGGGTGACATGAATGCTAAAGTCGAAAAAGATAACACAGGGAGAGAACTCATCATGGGGAAGGAATTAAGGAATTTGTAAAAAAAAACAATTCAACGAAAATGGAGAACTCTTTGCAGATTTATTCTCCCATAGGATCTTGTCATTGGAAGTACAACATTCCCTCATAAGGATATAAACAACCTGGGTATCTCAAGAAAACTAGAAAACCAGATAATGCACATTACAGTCGCCAGGAGATGGAGAGAGCATGACATACGTTAGAGCTTATCGAGGTGCTGATACAGCATCCGATCATCAACTTGTGGTGGCTATATTTGAGATCAAGATACCCAGGGCAAATAGACAATATCAGATTAGAAGCAGAAAGTACAGCATAAGGAAGAGGCACAGTAAACAAACGATGGGAGAGAAAGTAAAATCCATATATAGCATCACATGTCAAGAAGAACTTCGAAGGATTTTCAAAGAAGGAATACAAGATACGGTTTTCTGTCGATACAATCGAGACAACTAAGAAGCATAGGTCTGTTAAGATACAACAAGACAGGATTGACGAAAAAAATAGTTGACGAGGTAACACATACACTCCTTGAGACGTTCACGTTTCCAATTTTAACGCTCATGCATCGTTTATCGTGCGCCGACACATGGTTTTGCGTTCTTTTAAACGCACGATACGAGTGTTCGTTTAAACGCACGATAATAGCGTTCGTTTATTTTTTGTACTTTGATTATTTCCTTGATTTAGCTGTTATTTAATTTTAGGTAGGAGCGTTCGACTATCGTGCATTTAAATGCAAGATAGGAGCGTTCGTTTAAACGCACAACATAAACTTTCGTTTATCGTGCGTTTGGGTATCGTGCGTGTGGGAAACCTAAACGTCTCAAGGAGTGTAAGCATCAGGACAGAAGTAAAGAGAAAGACCAAAAAGGATAAAAGAACCTACATCAACGAGGTCGCTTCAAGAGCAACGAATCCAATGGCCAGAAATGACAGCCCCGGGGCCCTAAAGCATCTTGCATGAGCTCATTGATAACATCTGGGGAACAGTGGAAATCTCTGATGAGTGAAGTTTTGGTTACATTATTAAGGTTCCAAAAAGGGCGACCTGAGCAACTGCCAAAACTGGATAAGAATTCAACTACACTTCCAAGTTAAGTCCTAGCAAGAGTCATTCTGGAAATGATAAAGGCAACAATAGATACATGTACAAACCTCCGTGATGAACAAGCAGGATTACGATGCAGTTGATCATGTACTGACCAAATGTCCACGTTATGGGTCATCATCGAGCAGTCCATAAAATAGCAATTATCCCTCTACATCAAGTTCGCGGACTTCAAAAAGGCCTTCGACATAGTAATACACTTTATATGTACTGACACTATGGAATCCCTGTCAGATAGTAAAGATTATCCAAGGAATCTACAAAAACACCAAATGCCAAGTCATCCACAATTCCACACTCTCACCATCCTTCAATGTACATACAGGAATACGCCAAGGTAGTCTCCTGTCACCCCTTATCTTCTCAGTAGTCATTGACTGGATTGTGAGAACACTGCTGTCACTACTGAGAGGAATTCAATGATTACTCACTATAAAGCTAGAAGACCTTGACTTTGGAGATGATGTGCGCCTTCTATCCCACCAATTCAAGCACATACAACTGAAGACATCGGCCTTATACGAAACAGCCAAATCAACTGATCTAGAGAGAAACAGCAATAAAACCAAGCCTCTCCGAGTTAACACGCATAACACAGTAGCCACTAAGCCACGGTAGTTCCATTGTAGACGTTAGCGACTTCAGCTATCTTGGCAGTGTCGTTTCAAAGAATGGAGGCGCCGATTAGGACATTAAGGCGAGACTTGGACAAGCTTACGTAATCCTAAGACCAATCTGGAGGAGCAGAAACATCAGCCAAAAAAGAAAACTCAGAATATACGAGATATACAAATACAAATACTTTATTGGCACAGACACAATTACAGTGCATGGTTATTGCTTATTACAACAATTAATGTACATTACAGTGAAGCATGATAAATTTAAGATATAACATGATAATTGGTTAATATTTTTGTCATATTCAATATTATTTGAGACGGATATCTTTAATTTCAATGCAATTCAGTATAAATATTGAGGACATTCCTAAAATAGTTTGTGATGTACTATTTAAAAAATATTGATTTGGGATCTAGTATTGTCATCTGCAAAGCCAGCAACCGAAGTATTTACTTCATCTATTAATTTCTGTCTTTCTTGTTCATAATAAGGACAATGGTGTAAAAAAAATATTTTTCAACGACTTAAAATGCATGCCCTACACAAACGTTCTGAAACAGGTACATTAGTATGTCGTCCCTTTTCTATCACCAGACAATGGGAGCTTGTCCGCATTTTTTAAATAGCCGCACGTTGTGAAACGTTTACAACAATAGACATATGTCAAGTCAGTTATTTTGTATAGATCGGAGACTTGAACGCAGACGAAAAAAAAAAAAAAAAAAGAACATGACCAAGAGGTCCTCGTAAACAAATGCATGAGACAGATTCTACAAATCAGATGACCAGATAAATTACCAGAGCTATGGGAACGTACCAACCAAAAGCCCATCACTGACACCATCAAGAGGCGTAAATGAAAAAAGATAGGCCACATACTAAGACGCACAGGTAGGGTATACACTTTTTAATACTGAGAAATCATAAACTGGACCACCATTTTTTAAATTTCATCAAATCCGACATCTACAGGCTTTATATCTACCATCCATTCTGGTTGTTTTGAATCCTCATCAAAATAATTTTGTTTGTCTGTTTCAAAACTTGGAATGTTTTCCATCATGACTGGGTTTTCTGCACATCAGCCTTGACAAGTTGTCACAATTGTCTGCGAATTCTTCAACTTTTGATTCCAACTTATCTGATCATTTTAATGTCAGAAAAATTACGCCAATTTCTCAAATGCAAAAAAAAAACCTTACAATAATCTACAGACAAAAGCCATGTTGTTATCAATATTCTAGCTGATATTACAGGAACATAAGCATATTACGAATAATTCGATAAAAGAAGGATTCGTCCTTGTCCAGATTTTGACCACATTTTGAAAAAAGTAAAAGAAATTTCTTCTTTAGCAAAGCTTGGGTATGCATTTTTGAGTCCTGAACTAGAGATAGGTCGTCCCTGAAAGCTTTCCATTTCCAATCTATTTCCAACCCTAAGCATCATTTTAAATCATTTACTACTGCTGGCGAAATCCGAAGAACTTTCCCAGGTTTAGCAGTTGTACAAGACTACATTCTACACTGCTATACAGATTACGATGGGTTGTTTAAATGAGGCACAAACAGTATTCTGAACATCAATTCAAATTTATTCTATTACAAAGTAATAAATGATCACTGGTTATGTTAGCTTGAGATGAAACAATATGAATACATTATGATCACATTGACCATGAAAAAAAACCATGATGCAGAATGAATGGTCATTGGCATTGAACCTGTCGAATGTGATTATGAGCGTGTGATGTCTTTGTGTGACTCATTTCTAAACGTTACCTCACAAAAACAGCAGTAATTTTTGTCATAGGCAGTATGGAATGAATAAAAAAAAAAACAGATGTTCAGATTGTCGCGTATATTGCATATTATGTCATATCAGAAATGAAAATAAGTATATGACTTGAAATTATTAGTGTCAACCATACAAAACACGTGTCTTAGTGACAAACAGTACGAAAATACCAAACTGCATACGTGACGTTCCGAAAACGCGACTTTGTGTCTGGCTGAAATCAGAAAAAAAAAAACATCTATCATTTTTTTTTTTCCCGAAAGAAAACATCGGTAAAAGAAGACAGTACAAACATTATAAAAAAAGAAAGGCTAGAAAAGCTTATTCTTATGGCATATCGGAAATAAAAAAAAGTATCTGACTTTAAATAATTATTGAAGACCATATAACACACGTTTTTTAGTTACGGAAATAAAAAAAACTTTACATATGAAGTTCCGAATAACGCGACTTCCTGTCAGGCTGAAATAAGATAATAGCTATCATTTAATTCTTCCAGGAAAATAACGTCTGCGAAACCAGATTTAGTACTTGTACAAAAAATATAAAAAAACAAACCAAAAAGAAAAAAAGAAAAAAAAACTACTCTGGCTGGCATCAGAGATGGACACCTATGAATTAAACAGTTAAATACTACCTTAACATAAAAGTCATAAAAACATAACAAATCGTCAAAAGGAAGACAACTGTTTCGCCTGTCCCTGAACAAAAGCACTCTCAATTAATTATTGCTCACAGTAGTTCATATGCAATAAAAACAGTTACAAGACGATGATAGTATGAGCTTGTTTTCGGCTTGTGCGTCCGTCCATGTGTCCGCGCGTCCGTCACAAAGTTTGTCAGCGCAATTTCTCTGAAACTACTAAACCGAATTTTACGATAATTGATTTGTAACAAGACCAACATCATATTTAGTTATGCATATTACCAGGAAATTTTGTTACTCCATTTTTTGTAGGAGTTATGCCCCTCTGAACTAAGAAATTTGCCAAAAATCTTCATAAATTACCTTGTCAGCGCAACTCCCCTGAAACTATTGAACCAAATTTTATCAAATATGGTATGTAGCAAGAATATCATATGTAGTTGTGCGTATTACCAGGAATTTATCCCCTAAATTTAAGTAATGTCCCTTTGAAAATAGAATTTGCGTGCCCATTGAATTTAGAAATTTGTCAAAAATCCTCATAATTACATTGTCAGTTCAAATTCTCTGGAACTACTGAACCGGTTAGCGCAACTTCACTGCAGCCTCTAGACAGAATTGTAAGAAACTGTTCTCTGCACGTGATGGATACTGCAAGTGGATCAAGATTGCGATACGGGGAGACATATGTTTTTGCAGACAAAAACAAACTTTAATTTTATACAGCAAAGAGCAAAGTCAAGTTCCACCACGTTTAATTCTTATTACATTTGCATATTAATCTGGATTGTATATAATAATTTTGCACTGGGTTGCAGGAATACGATTGAAAAGACTAAGAATTTCCTTAACGAGTGAAATATAACCCGGTCATTAAACTGAAACGTGTATAAGTACCTGTTTCGTCGGTGAAAACATATACGTTTTGTTTGCTTCTCCTAGAGAGCGTCGTCATTTTTTGAAATATAGGATAGTATAACGTCAAATACTTTCTTATCTTTGCTTTAAATATGTCTATAAAGCTGTTAATTATAATACGTTTCGTTGGTAAAGTGAACTTGTTAAGACCTTGTCTGACACGGGTAGTCTCAACTAGGCCCCTTTCCGACAAAATAATTAATGTGTCGCACTTGTAGCCTTCATATCTTTCAAATATCCATTGACGAAAGGTCAAATTTAATATTCCGCACTGGATATAATTTTTTGCACAATGAACCTCAATTCCACCTCCATTTTGCATATGAACTGACCAAAGCTGTCAATATTTTATACTACCATTTTAGAGTTCGTGCTAGTGATCCTGTATATAGTTATATTACCAAACATGAGAAAAAGTATCTATGCAGCTATATATATACATACTATAATACCGACAAACAATAAACGTTATATAGTAAAGCCATTAAAACTCCAGTGGTAACCAATATCAACTTTTACCACTTATAAAACCTTTCCAAAAGCAAACTCCTAGTTTTATTACCTATTTTCAATTTTTATAACCCCCTCAAAAGCTTCTTTTTTTGTCTTTCCATTCAATTTGTTCACGATTTATACTATAGCCCACTCTTGTCAACAAAATTTAGTTACATTCCATTTATAAGTAGCATACAATTTGGCAGAAACTGCTTTCTACTGGATCATCCATTTCAAGATATAAATTTTTAACCTTCTTTTTGATCAGTTTTAGGCCAGATTTGATTTCTGAAATTACAGAATGAAAATGTATATTTTTTTTTATATTCAACATATTGAAAACAATTATATTCGTTGAAAATTTAATCACATTATTGTTTAAATCAATAGAAATATTTAATTCACTTGTTTGCATTCGAAATTTGTATCAAAATGCGGATTCAATTCAAATCTTACAATGCTTCGTGTATTTTCTATACAGAAGGTATCATATTCTTGCATCTTTACTTGTCCATCAAAGTTTATACTCATATAATACAACCTTTATTTCTATCCTCAATATAAGTGATTCTTTAAAAATTTGCACCCTTACATTTTATTGATTGTATTGATGAATATGTAATTGTACATACCCTCATTTTAGTTTATGATTCTTCATTTGATTCACCAAACATGATTTGTATCACTAAAACAATGAATTTATATATATATATATATTTTTTAAATACAATCAAATAATAGTAATTTGCTAAAATGTTTTAAACATACCATATTATTAATCAATTTAAATGTGAAGACTTTCAATTAATTTTGAAGTATTTTGAATATAAAAATATTTCCAATCTGTTAGTTTCTTTTTAAATTGTAAAACATTGATATTCAGAACATTGAACAAATGGAATCGCAATCAGTGATATGCAGTACCATTTAAGGTATTTTAATAACAGTAATATACTTACGTTCCATTCTCTCCGGCCTGTTTTCTGTGTCGTGTTCTCTGTTAGCTATTGTAAAAGCATTGCAATATAAGTACCGATATTCAAACGTTGACCAGAATGATATAATCCAAGGACAAAGACTAGATAGTTCACATACACGAAACAAAAAACGTTAAATAACCAAACTAACACAAACAAAGTAATAAAAGAACATCAGCAACCCGAACTACACTACAAATTAGAAGCACCCGTCATAAAGGTCACCAAGGGTAGACGAACGAGAAAGGAAAATAATGACATGTTAAACACATCAGTTTTCGTTGTGTAGATGCATACACCGTATCGATCAACGAGTTCATGATGACGAGCCTAGTTGTAAAAAGTCTAGCTCGATACGAGACGGTAACGTATTTACGGCAAGCTCTGACATTACGTATGAGTTGTGGTTTGAAAACTCAATTCGCAGGTGCTGAAGGGATATTGGCACAGATGTAAGGAAAGTTGAATATATGAAATGAATATTTCTCACGTTTGTCGTAAAGTATGGTAAATATTTTTACTTTACCATCGATCTCTAAATGTTAGGCTGACTTCACAGTGTCTGTATTATCCTTCATCTCAAGTTTTTTGGGAAGATGCGATGAATCAAATCCCGGAAACTGGGATTGTTTAACGTTAATACGTCGTTTTCATAGCGGAAACTAAGGTCAAGGATTTAGCCAAACGATGTATCTTCTTTTGGATCAAATCAGCCATAATGTCAGCTTCATAGGTCAGCAAGTAGAGGAGCATACTTTGTTCCCATTGAATTGATAAACGTTTGTTGAAAAAACGCGTCAACTACACTGGGCAAAGCATTAAGTTGAAAATATCTCCGTCGGTATATTTGGAAGATGACGTGGAGTTAATTTTTACAGAGTATAAGGAATCTCTACCTAAAATTACATATTTGTGTCTAGGTTTTTTTGTTTTTTTGTTTTTTTGTTTTTTGTTTTTTTTTTTTTTTTAATAAAAATCATGTTTAATGTTTTTATAGACGATAATTTAACTGAATATGTGGAATAGAAGTATAATGAGTTGAACAATCATAGGTTGTAATGATATTGTATTCTGATAATAATCTAGAACAGAGGGTTTTCTGAAGATATTTCGATTTTTTTCGGATCCACATAGAATTAATACCACTGCAGGAGTAACAAGTGTAGCCATGTAGCGTTGTTTGTATGGGTTCTTGTTGATATAAGATTCCAGTACATACATGTAGACGACAATATATCCCAATCATCTTCATTGGTAGTGAGACCACAAGAGGATAGAACATATCTATGGTTTTCCACTATCCCTTTATTTGGAAGTGTGATGGCAGTTAGGTCATATTACTGCTATTATTATCTATGTCTACCTCACAAGATTGGACGTTATACGTTTTGCAGACAAAGATATGATTGCTTTGGGCATTTTGTTTTTTTTTAATACAATCAAATAATAGCAGTTTCCTAAAATGATTAAAACATACCATATTAATAATCAATATGAATGTGAAGACTTTAAATTAATTTTGAAGTATTTTAAATATAAAAATATTTCCAATCTGTTAGTTTCTTTTTAAATTATAAAACATTGATATTCAGAACATTGCACAAATGGAATCGAAATCAATGATATGCAGTACCATTTAAGGTATTTTAATAACAGTAATATACTTACGTTCCATTCTCTCCGGCCTGTTTTCTGTGTCGTGTTCTCTGTTAGCTATTGTAAAAGCATTGAAATATAAGTACCGATATTCAAACGTTGACCAGAATGATATAATCCAAGGACAAAAACTAGATAGTTCACATACACGAAACAAAACACGTTAAATAACCAAACTAAAACGAACAAAGTAATAAAAGAACATCAGCAACCCGGACTACACTAAAAATTAGAAGCACCCGTCAATTTGTTCATAAAGGTCACCAAGGGTAGACGAACGTGGAAAACAACTATGCATAAGCGAAGGAGGAAAGGAAAATAATGACATGTTGAAAACATCAGTTTTCGTTGTGTAGATGGATATACCGCATCGATCAAAGAGTTTATGATGACGACCATAAAACTTCTGACCTGTAGCAACATAAACCTGTTCCAGAAGCCTAGTTGTAAAAAGTTTAGCTCGATACGAGACGGTAACTTATTTACGGCAAGCTTTGACATTACGTATGAGTTGTGGTTTGAAAACTCAATTCGCAGGTGCTGAAGGGATATTGGCACAGATGTAAGGAAAGTTGAATATATGAAATGAATATTTCTCACGTTTGTCGTAAAGTATGGTAAATATTTTTACTTTACCATCGATCTCTAAATGTTAGGCTGACTTCACAGTGTCTGTATTATCCTTCATCTCAAGTTTTTTGGGAAGATGCGATGAATCAAATCCCGGAAACTGGGATTGTTTAACGTTAATTCGTCGTTTACATAGCGGAAACTAAGGTCAAGGATTTAGCCAAACGATGTACCTTCTTTTGGATCAAATCAGCTATAAAGTCAGTTTCATAGGTCAGCAAGTAGAGGAGCATAATTTGTTCCTATTGGATTGATAAACGTTTGTTGAAAAAACGCGTCAACTACACTGGGCAAAGCATTAAGTTGAAAATATCTCCGTCGGTATATTTGGAAGATGACGTGGAGTTAATTGTTACAGAGTATAAGGAATCTCTACCTAAAATTACATATTTGTGTCTAGGTGTATTGTTTTTTTTTTAAATAAAAATCATGTTTAATGATAGGCGATAATTTAACTGAATATGTGGAATAGAAGTATAACGAGTTGAAAAATCATAGGTTGTAATGATATTGTATTCTGATAATAATCTAGAACAGAGGGTTTTCTGAAGATATTTCGATTTTTTTCGGATCCACATAGAATTAATACCACTGCAGGAGTAACAAGTGTAGCCATGTAGCGTTGTTTGTATGGGTTCTTGTTGATATAAGATTCCAGTACATACATGTAGACGACAATATATCCCAATCATCTTCATTGGTAGTGAGACCACAAGAGGATAGAACATATCTATGGTTTTCCACTATCCCTTTATTTGGAAGTGTGATGGCAGTTAGGTCATATTACTGCTATTATTGTCTACATCTACCTCGCATGATTGGACGTAATACGTTTTGCAAACAAAAATAAGATTGCTTTGGGCATTGTCTGCTGGTTCGATAGCATATAAGTAATGTATAACAGGCAATGCATTTGCTATATCGAGGACTTTGAAAACCAATGTAGCATTGACACTCATTGGCTTACTTGAAACTTTCATACGTTTCAAAATTAAATAACCCATAACCTCTACCCACTCTAATAAAGAATCAGTTTCTTCTTGTTCTCGTCTTTTTCCCATTTTCTTGCTTAGGCCTCTGCGGCATCCATAAGAATTTTAAATTATAATTCCAATTTATGGAGCGCGTGTCAGCGGTACCTGAGGCCTTTACAAAGGACCTTTCAGAGAGATTCGTTTTCGATGATGTTTTAATCTCCCGTAAAAGTGATAGAACATGGTTGATTAGTTCGAAATAGTCAGAATTTTGTGCTTGAATAGATGGTCAGCAGACCGATTTGATAAGTTACACTTTGTAGGAATTGTCGGGGCACTATCAAATACCAGATGCGAGTGTGCTTTGATTCCCATCTGGAGACACCATAGTCTTATAAGAGAAAAGTGTGTCCTGTCAGTTGTCAGGTTAGGATCTTTGTAGAGTGGGCGACGTCCAAGACAGTTTTTCGTTCATTCCTCTTTTTAAAACCATTAATTATATTGGTGAAGATGGATACACCAAATATCGCCCTTAAATGTAGTTTTAACACGTACTTTGCAGACACAGATAATAGATGTCAAAATTTCATCATTTACATATTCAAACGCATCGTTACATAGCAAGAAAGACTGGATTCGATCTGTTTATATCTTTATGAAACAATAAGGTTTAAACAATCCAAAATATCACAAATACATGTATATGATCGTCATTACAAATATCAAATACACAGATAAATATCAAGAATTAACTATATATGTAGTGGTGATTATTGTTTCAAGCAGATAATATATAAAACGAATTGATATGGTAAATATGTCAAACAGACAATAATTCCATCTCAAGATGAAAATTTTAACTCAAAATGAACGACAGAAAAAAATTAAGCCACAAGGCAACTGTAGTATTAATTTGTTTTGTTTGTTGGGGTTTAACGTCCGAGCAGCAATATTTCAGCTATATTCAGACAATGAACATGAAATGGATGATAAAATGAACATGAAATGAAAAAAAGAAAGGATGTGTCACAAGGATAATAGGGTCGACAAATTTTGATTGCCACTGGAAAAAGGGGGGATTGGTAAGGTCGGGCAATTTAGCCTCCTGTGGCGGAGCGCAAAGGTTCCTACTCCTATCGAATACCACAGCAGGGTTCTTTAACGTGCGAGAAACGTGGCATTATTCCCAACACGGTGCACCACTATGGTTTGCGGTCAGGTTTTCCGTATTATAGCCTGACAACCACAGCATGTAACACGCCAGGGGTACCCCATTTCACCACCTGGGGCACACATTCCAGTTGCTCTGTGGGCAGAGCGCCTAGCCCCCGACTAGATTTCTGAGCACTATTTAGTCGCCTTATACGACAACCGTAGCGCTCCTGCAGGCCTATTTTAAGTTCATGATGACGACCATAAAACTTCTGTAGTGATGATTTCAATATTGTAGCAATATAACCTTGTTCAAGAAGCCTATTTGTTAGCGTTCTAGGGCGATAAAAAAAAGTCTGTGTAGTTTCGGCAAGCTCTGGCATAACGAATGAGTTGTGATACGAACACTCCATACGCAGGTGTTGAAGTGATGTTGCCACAGATGAAAGGAAAGTTGACAATTTTGAATGAAAAGTCATCACGTTTGTCGTAAAGTTTTGTCAATAGTTTTTTTCTTCTATCGAATTATAAGTGTAGGTCAAGATATGAGGCTGATTTCAAAGTATATGTAGTATCCTTTATCTCAAGTTCTTTGAGGTAGATGCGATGTATCAAATCCCCGAAATTAGGATTGTTTAAAGACAATACGTCATATATATAGCGTAAACTGTGATTAAAGGATCTAGCAAAACGATATTCTTTCTTTCTGATCAGATCAGCTATTAAAATCAGCAATAAAGAAACTGATTACAGGTACACAAATGTAGATAAACTACTACTAGCAATAAAATGACATGCCAGCTCCAGACCAGTTTACATTTATGAAAAGTTAAGTCCTCATCGTATGTAATATTATTCTCAAATTCTTCCCATTCGGGGTTGAGAACTACCGTACATCAGCAGTAATACAATAAGGACACAACCCATACAATGCCGAAAATTACTTTTAAATATCATGTGTTAGTTTCTTTGTAAAGACCCTGTGAGCGAATCGGTTTACTCAAGTGCAATATGGTTATCTATAAGTGTCAATATTATTTGTGCATGTCCGCCTGCATTTTTGCAAATATAAATTCCGCATATGATCTGAGCTTTGGCTCAAATGTTAATAGCGTAAACTGTTAAAACATGTTCCATTTATCTTAATACTAAACTAAAAAATGTGCAAGATCAAAGATGATGTGACAATATATTAACGGCACGCAATTGAATTGTACAGACTGACATTTTAGACCTTTTTTTCGTTACAAACTCTGAATACTTACCCACGTATGGACATTTAGGCGTTTACAAATAACAACTCTTTTTGATACCTTATAGAGATTATTTATATACCAATGATTTCCTGAATAATGTTTTCCTTTTTACGTTTTACATTTTGGTATTGAATGTCTATAAAACTTTTTTACATTATATTAAAAGAATTATTAAAAACTACTAACAGTTCATTATATACTTGCCATTTCTCTGAAAGCAAAAGTATTTACCGACAAAGCCAAGGAAAAGTCCAACCACGGAAAACACGTACTTATCTAAATGCAAGATAGTTACATAATTATAGAACTGATAAACTCTACTTCATAATATAATATAATGATATATTACAAATACCATTTATCAGCATATACATAAAGTTTAGGTAAGGAATAAGCGTATTATGGCAATAGTAATGATAAAAAGCCAGTACATCAGAATTACTTCATTAGTATTATAAATAACATCCTGTTCTCTTTTTTTTTCAAAAATAGTTATGTTCATTCAAACGTGACGGTGCTTTCTCTGCATCGCAAAATACTGTAGCCGATAATAAAAACAGTAATAGAACAAAATTGATTATTTAAAAAATGAAATTCATATATCTTTGGAAGAAAATTGGTTATGTTACTTCAAATTCGAAATACATCCATCAGTAGCGAAAATACTTTTATACCAGTCGCCATCGAACCAATTTTATCAACCGGTTCGGTGCTATGTATAACCTTAGCCGCCTTTAGGATCCACTCCAAAATGGTACATGTGTTGTAGTAGATTTATACATTAATCTGATGTCAAGAATCCAAACTTGCAGAATATCAAACTCAAAAGTTTTATCTCTAAATAAGTACTTGATAAACATGTTTCCATATAAGGCTACATTTGCTGACAAAACTAATAAATACATGTTTATATCTACTTACTTGAGCATGTATTATCATTTCTAAATCCTTCAGCTGCTGCGGCTCCAAAAAAAACAAGGGTAAGAATCCAAAACAAAATTGTTCTAATTTCTGAAATTATAATAACACCTCGAGCTTTGAAAAAAAAATATGATATGGTCATATACCTGTGTATGACCAAAAGATTGTATGTAACTATACATGCGTATGTTTAATAGTATGAGGAAAACTATTATTTAAAACATTAAAAAAAGTTGAAATAATTCATCTGTTTGGGAAGAATATGTCACTCAGCCATTATTCTACTTTCATGTTTCGGTATCTATTTACCGATATTTAAAACAAAGTTTAATCTTACTATTATAATGTCTTCTTGTAAGCAGCAGCATTTCCCATCACCTTGTTGAACGTATTTCTTCACAAAAGCTTTTTAAAACGAATAACTATTAATTTGAACCAGATTAAGTAACTAGGTCATAAATTGATTTTTTACTGATTTAACCTTTTTCAACGAAATTGTGATAGTAAAAATGCTTATTTGAAATAAATTCAAAAGTCACAAACTCATAGTAATTATATGTATTTATATATAATTCATGGCATATATCAGCTATCATTTCTACTCTGATGTTTGCAGACAAATATTAACACAAACGCAAGACGTCTGTTTTTTGAGAATTTTTGTATCAAATATTTTTTTACATACGTTTTAGTGTCTTATCTTTGAGATCCTTCAAAAGTAACAAAATAAACTACTTGCATGTACCAATGACATGCGCATGTATTAACAATAAGTACATTTGCAAACAACATGTATAGCTTAATTAAAGTGAAAACAGATGCAGTAAACACTAAGTTTTTTGTTGCTTGATTTTCCTTGTTCGTCAAATGTGTCAAACCGGTTATATTTGTCGAGTTCTCGGTTTAGATTCATCATACTTTGTAAGAAATAATTATAAATCATCTTCCAAATATACAGAAAAAGATATTAACAAAATAAAGGAATTTTTAATCGACAACATATTTGTCCAGTGTGTTGGACGTGTTTTTTCAACAAACGGTCGGCATTCCAATGGGAACAAATTGTTCCCCTTTACTTGCTCACCTATTCCTTCACTCTTATGGGGCTGACTTTATAGCTGATCTGACCCGAAAGAAAAATTATCGTCTGAATAGATCCTTTAATCTCAGTTTCCGCTATATACATGACGTATTATCTTTATAAACAATCCTAATTTCGGGGATTTGATACATCGCATCTACCCCAAAGAACTTTAGATAAAGGATACTACAGACACTGTACACTGTAAAGTCAGCCTCATATCTTGACCTACACTTAGAAATCGATGGTAAAGGAAAACTATTGACTAAACTTTACGACAAACGTGATGCAAAATTGTCAACTTTCCTTTCATCTGTGGCAACATCCCTTCAGCACCTGCGTATAGATTGTTAATATCACTACTCATATGTTATGCAAGAGTTTGCCGAAACTACGCAGACTTTTTGTATCGCACTAGAAATCTAACAAACAGGCTTTTATGACAGGGTTATGTTGCTACAAGATTGAAGTCATCACTACAGAAATATTATGGTCGTCATCATAAACTCTTGGATCGTTATGGTGTATCCATCTACACCATGACGACTGATATATTCAACGGGTCATAGTTTTCCTTTCCTCGTTTGTCGACCCAGGACTTGACTTTTTATGAACAACCCAGCGGATGTTTCTAGAGAAGCAGAGGACGCTTACCCTTCTGGTGCACCTGATCCATGCTCCCAGTTTTTAGAGTCCTAGTTCCTCATTTGCTTTTCTTACTTTGTAAGTATGATTTTAGTTACTTTATTTTCTTTGTTGTGTATATCTGTTTTTCATGTCTGGTCTTTTTCCCTGGATTGCATTCTTTCGATTACCGCTATAACCTTAGTTCCCTTTATTGCTCTTCCATTAACGAAAATGAACATATAAGCCTTAGTTATATGATACTTTTAAGGAAAAAGTCGAAACTGAAAGTATATATTTCAAATAAGCTAATTAAATCAAGCAGTAAGAGTGAAATTTAATGTCCAAAAATAATTTTGTATTAATATGAGTGGTACAATTTATCCGTGACCATCAAATTCAAAGTAGATCGATATGTTTCCTTATTTTAAGACTCTCTGCAGCAGATAAATCAGATATTTATTTATCATAGATAAAACAATAATTGTATGAAGCTTGCATCTTACCATTAATAGGATCTGTACGAAACCTTGAACAAGTCAACAAAATCGTTGCTATGAATGTAGATGAGACGAAACTTATTGACGTCCACAGCAAGTTTTCTTTTATGCAATCATTTTCTGTTAAGATAACAATAACTATTAAGTCATACATCAAATACGAAAAATTCACTGTTTAGACAAACGAACTCTGGGAAACGCGTTCTTTTAATGATTAATGAAAACCATATAAAGATTTGGAAAAATATGTAAAGAATACGATTTCATATTTTTCCCTTTATTTTCATATTTTACATTTATTTTGTTTTATTTGGTTAATTACATTGTTAATGTCGATCGCCTTTGTTTCTTGTTTTCATATTTAGGACATATACTTGTATTTTGACGTATTTAAATTGTCCCATAATTGACGCGTCGATATTGGTATACCGATATTAATATGTATAATTGAACTTATCCTGAAGTAGTGTACATTATCACTTACTAGGCGCCGAATCATTGTATTCAACTGTTGTTCTGCGTGGCTTAGTACAGTTTTCTATTATAAAAAAAATATCAATGTATTAAAACAAAGAATAATTGTTTATGTATTACAAAAAAGATTATAAATTCATTACATCGTTTAATGAGCGAACGATCTTATATTACATGAAGAAAATACAATATGTTTCGTTAATCAATACGTATAAAATAAATTCGTCAGAACGAAAAGACGAATTCATAAATCATATACGTTTAAACGTATTGTCCTGAATAATCCTAATATACTATGATGTCAATGTTTATGGTGTTCATATAATCAATTTTGTATAGAGGATAAACTCATTCCCACACTTTAACTATAGTAGACTGTTCATGACATCATCAATAATAAAGAAGCACTAAAAAACAGAAGCTTATTCTCTGTATTACAAATGAGAGAATTGTATTTATGTTGAAGATTTTCACTTCTCGTAGTTTTTTCCCGCAGTCTGAAACCCGTATGAAAAACAACTTGATGCAATTTTCCCAAAATTTTGTGCAAATCTCCTTACAAAAAGTCAATATAATCATTGCCATCAATGCAGATGAGACGAAACTTATTGACGTCCACAGGAAGTTTTCTTTAATGCAATCATTTTCTGTTGAGATAACAATCACTATTATGTCATACATCAAATACGAAAAAGTCATTGTTTAGACAGACGGACTCTGTGAAATGCATTATTTTTATGATTAATAAAAAACATATGAAGATTTGAAAAAAAAATGATGTGTATATTTAAAATACATGTAAAATTACGATTTCATATTTTCCCCTTTATTTTCATATTTTACATTTATTCTGTTTTATTTGGTTATTGTGTATGTCGATCGTCTTTGTTTCTTGTTTTCATATTTAGGACATATACTTGTAATTGACGATTCGATATTGGTATGCCGATATTAATATATATTTAATTGAACTTATCCTAAAAGTTCATGACTTCATCAATAATAAATTAGCACTAAAATCAGTAGCTTATTCTCCGTATTACAAATAAATAAGAGAATTGTATTCATGTTGAAGATTATCACTTCTAGTAGTTTTATCCCGCAGTCTGAAACCCGTACGAAAAACAACTTGATGCATTTTTCCCAAAATTTTGTGCAAATCTCCTTTTTTTAGCTAACCTGGCCGTAGGCCATGTGAGCTGTTGCCATCACTTGGCGTCCGTCGTCGTCGTCGTTAACTATTTCTTCAAACATCTTCTCTGAAACTACTAAATAGATTTGCATGAAACTTACAATGACTATTCCTTAGAGTATCCTGCACAAAAAACCGTTTGGAGATTTGATCGGCTAAAAAATATGTTCGCCTTTACTAAAAATAGAACATAGGATTAGACAGCAGATCTTTGCTTACATCTCTCCAAAATCGTTAGGCCTAGCCAAATTCTGACATAGGATAAAAGTATTCAGTATGAGAGCTATTAAAATCTGTTGACCAATGTTGGAGTTATCGCCCTTTTTGGACGTTTTTTAATGTTTTTTGATGTTATTACTTTCAAAAAATCTTCTCCTCAAAAACTACTATACAGACTTCAATGAAAGTTGGTATTTTTGTTTTTAGGGTATCCTTAACAAAAAACCCGTTTTGAGTTTTGATCTGTTAAAAAATATAGCCAATGTTACTAAAAATAGAACATAGAATTCGTACAGTATTGTTTTGCATATATCTCCAAAACCGTTAGGTTTGGCCAATATGTTTCAATTGCTGAAATATCCTTATCATAAGGCATATAAAATTATCCAACGGATCAAAGTTGTCAGACGACTCCATGCAAGGGTTATTGCCCATGAGAGGTGAAAATGACTTTATTATAGTTTTCAGCCTATATCTTGAAAACTATGATTAGATAGAATGAAACTTCCAATTGCTAAAATGATTCTTATTATAAGGCCTACAAAAGTCCAGGGATCAAAGTTGTCATACGACTCCATGTAGGAGGTATTGCCGTTGAAAGACAAACAATTACGTTTTTTGCAGTTTTCAGTCAATACCTAGAAAATTATAATAGGCAGAATGAAACTTTCGATTGATGAAATGATTCTTATTATCAGGCCAACAAAAGTCTTCAGTCAATACTTTGAAAATTATATTAGGCAGAATAGAACTTTGATGAAATGGTCCTCATGATAAGTCGTACCAAAGACTTCATAGAGTAAAACTTGTAGGACAATTTCCTGTTAGAGTTATTGCCCTTGAAAAGCAAACATTTAACCAGGTGAGCGATTCAGGCTCCTGGGAGCTTCTTGTATTGCATACACATTCAGTAAATAGGTTTGTTCTTCTTATGCATCCGGAAAGTTTTCTTAATATATCTTAAAATTATGATAATTAAAGTAAATAAACAATCTGTTAAGCATAAAACAATGTGTTAGGAAAAAAGTTTGAGCTTGAGCAAGACGAGCAAGATCATATGTAGAAATCAGTATTTTTTCAGTGCTCGGAAGCCAGAATAATGACTGAAAATGGTGAATATATATTTCCTATTATACTTTTATCATTATTTTATAACAGTTTTTAATTTTTTTTTTAACGAAGTCTTTGTTTAGTTTGAAAATAGTCAGGTATACAATTCTACTTTAATATGAATAAGAAACAAATTTTGTTTAGCCCGATGTGACATTTCCTTTTGATTCAAAAATAGTTACTTCAACATTAGCTACATCGTACTGGATTCCATGACGGCAAGTCCACACGCCATTTAAGGATTTGTCAATCTTTCCTCTTACCACGTATGTAGTCTCATTTGTTTGTGGATTAAGGCTTATAATCCCGTTTCTGTAGAAGTGATCGCAGTGTACTTCCGGAGAAGGGGGAAGACAATCAGCTTGAAGATGGCCGGTTGGGTCATATATTAGCACCTTGTGGATTAGTGATCTTGTCTTGCAGACTAATGTTAAGTTATTCGTTGATACCCGCCAGGTAAGACAAAGGTTAATACCACACTGTGAAAAACCTGTATGAATAGAAGGAATACGCGGATGACTTGATTTCATGTATCATAGTCATCTGTATACAACCAATTGCAAGACCTATATTTGTTATCAATCTGCTTCCCTAAATTTAGATAAAGCGATTGTGATAATTCAACACCTCTCTCTGGATCCCCAACGACAGACTAAGGCATAACCTTCATGTTGTTCTGCTGCAGGTTGTTTCAGAATATTCACATGTATTATTATGATTACAAAATGTGGTTTTGATAAAGTGCAAAATGTGGTACAAGATGTGATAGTAGAACTGTTCTGTTTACCATTTTCTTTAAACCTTGATTTTGGGAAAACTATTTATGTTTCAAGCAACTTCTATCATGCAGTAAGAAGCATATGTTCTACCTTGTCATTTCCAGATTTGTGTCCTACCATCCGTTGTAAATGCAGTCATGGTTAAACCACATTCTAAAATACTTGTACCAAGTCATGACCATTTTCCAACTTTCCGATTTTTTGGCCTGTTATTGCAATTTGTTATACGGACTTTTCCCTTTGACTACTGCTCTGATTTTATCCTTAATTTTGTTATATATTACCCTTCATTTCATCTCAAATAATAATCGCCCTAAATGCTTGTATAGCCACTGTTGATGATAAAATTTAGTAGTTCAAGGCGATAGCATGATATCAGAATAGGATATCTGTCAGGAAGACAGCAAAAAAAAAAACAATTGACTCTGAATGTGTCCACACTTATTGGTCTCTCATCATAATAGCATCATCATGTGATTTATGCAGAGGGACCGTTTCTGTAGATCCTGTGGTAAAATAGATCCTGACGCTCTTCAGCTACCAGTACGTGCATAAACGATTATCTGCATTTTTTGTTACGTTGTATAATTTGGGTAGACATTGGATGTTGCGTACTATGCAACTGAATGCATTTGCAACGTTTAAGACCATCGTCAAACATTTACACACCCGTTGCTTTATAGCATGGCATCAACAGACCATGCTAAAATTGAAATCAGGACAGGAGGTCAAGGAACAAGAGAAAGCTATTCACAAACAATTAAAGCGCACTTTTTTTGCAAGATCGAACAGTTGAATCCTCCAATTTAGTATGATGTATAACAATGTATGCACATACACTCCTTGAGACGTTTAGGTTTCCGCACGCACGATACCTAAACGAACGTTAACGCTCACCAAACGCACGATAAACGAACGCTAAAATCGTTTTGTTTCAACGCACGATAGACGAACGCTTACAGTGTGTGTTTAAACACACGATAGACAAACGATGACAAAACAAAAATAATAATAACAAATAATGACGACAGAAGAAAAGAACATGAAATTAACGAAAATAAAAAGATTAATAATAGCAAAATATATAAAAATAAAAATTAAATCAAGAAAATAATCAAAGTACAAAAAAGAACAAAATAAAGAAACGTTTCTATCGTGCGTTTAAACGAACTCCAGAATCATGCGTTAAAACGCATGCTCCTATCGTGCGTTTAAAAGAACGTAAAACGATGTGTAAACGCACGATAAAGGATGCACGAACGCTAAAATGTGAAAGGTGAACGTCTCAAGGAGTATACCATCTTACCTGTTTGGTTTAAACAGAGAACATATACCAAAATGTGTAGTACATTAATGTATTCCATTCTTTTCATTCAAATCTATCATGATGCTTAACTGCAAAATAATTAAATAATATTTGATTTATAACACTTATATATGATAACAAAACGCGAAAATAATATATTTGTGTTCACCATGAACAAGGTAAACAGATCGAAACAAAAGACAAACGGAAGATGAAAATGTCTTAATGACTCCCTTAAATCTATCACTGTCTTAATTACTGGTTGAATTAGCTTTCCTAATAAAAACAAAGCATCAGGAATGAACGTTCTATAAGTGCATGGTGTCTGAGTCATGACCGTTAAATTTTGTTCTGTTTTAGTTGATTGTAAGTATCATAATAAGTAGTGATTACGTATCAAAATTCGTATATATGTGTGAAATCTATTTAAGAGCATTCAAGTCATTTTATTTTTTCAGGAGCTCTTTCGAAATTTTCGACTGAGAATAGCTGGTTTGGAATGTATGTTTATTACTAAATGTATTAGGTTAACGTTCGAAACAAATATGTCTGGTTAAAAAGATAATTAAAAATAATTTGCTTTAGTTATTTCAAAGGTTTTCTTAAACTGGAATTCGTATGGTAAAATTCCGAAATTAATAGTAAAAAGCCTTTTCATGGGGAGATAATTGGCGGGAAAATGTACTAAAAACGTAATAGATTTGTTTTGCGAAGTTGTAATATTACAATAATAAAATCGATGGGCTTATTTCTTCTCTTGAAACATGATAGAATATCAATTAAGAATTGTTTTTACTTAAAATGTATTAGAAATCGATATATTTTAAAATATTTAGCAAAATAGTGAAAAAGAAGCAACGAAATTGTGCCCAGTGGCTTCCATACACTCTATATAAAAGTGTTGTCGTTTCGAATTTTTCTACATCCGGCATCATTACCTGATTGTATGTTGTGTAACATTATTATTATGGTTAATTATCTTCTACCATTGCATGCATGCATGCAGTTTCTCTTTGTATAATGACAAAAAAAACGCACTTGGTTGCATGCAAGCAGTTAATCTGCCAAGTCACTCTGTCAGTGCAGAAGAGTTTGCCTTCGTGTATGAAAATGTGCACTTTTATACCATATGTGCCGACGTTTGGTTTATTTTACAATGTGTACCTTGGTCTTTTTTTTTCAGATTGTTTTGATATTTGTTGCTTATACATAATTATTTTGTTTTCTTCCAATCCTTGCAGGTATGAATCTCTATAATTTCTACTCTTTTCTAAAGTAGTTTTAATACCAAAATGCTCTGTTTTAAGAATCTCCTTGTTAAAACCACATTTTTAAAAAAAAAAAGTAGTATTCGTTTGTAAATAATGTTTTTTTTAGTTATCGCTTGGGACGAACATGTGTAGTCATATGAACTATAAGGGATATCGAATGCAGGTTTTTATTTAAAGTATACAAAGTGTCGAAGTAGGATGGATTATGGCAATTTCCAGCACATGCCTTATCTATCATAAGTCATAGATAATATCTTAATATCACGCAGTCCTGCACTGATTTCTTTATCATTTGACCACGTGGTATACGACGGTAATTCACAGTACAGTGTTCATTTGAGATATGTGATATCTGTCATAATATATACTGTTAAACAAAAAGGGCATGTGTACTTCAAACTCATTCATCAGATAGGGATTTATCAATAGATATATTTGTTAGGGTACAGATTTAACTATAAATCAAAATGGCATATGACATGCTGTTACAGAAAGAAAGAAGTAAAGAAGAAAAAAAACAGTGACTAAAATTACAAATTGACCAAAGAGTCAAGTATATGATAAAGTGAAACTAAATGCAATCCATATTAGACGAGTTGTTCGCCAATGCAAATTTGATCATAAGACAAGCGAAAGTTACCTTTATTAGTTGTTTTGTTATTATCAAGCATACAGGGTGTATATGTATATGGTAACACACACAGTCAGTCAAGTAAGGCCTTCTGACATAACTCTTATACCACCGTATTTTTATTAGGGTTAGCCCTGGATTTAATTTATCTTAGGTTTGTTATTATTAGAATGAAAAAAAAGACATTTTTGAAAAAAAAATGAAACAAAATTTATTTACCTTTGATACATATTTTCGGCAATTACAGAAAGAACGTTTGCGGGCAAGGTTCATATACCTGATCGTTAACTGTGACATTTGTGTTGTGATATGTCATCAAACTCGAGTACAGTTATTCTGAATCCAAGCCAACTCTACCTCCTGTACATATTTTTGGCCGTGTCTACTTATGATTCTTTTACTCTTTTATGCAATGATTCTTGACCGTCTGCACTGTAGGGTCACATGCAACGTTTGAGGAGAACGGTTCTGATTAAGAAAAAGGTAGCAAAAGTTAAATGACCGCACACCAAAATCGAAAGCTAGTACAGCACAGACATAAAAAGTTAGATGCCCCAAGAATATATTCAGTTTCTGCTTCTGTTCAGCATTTTGATAGTAGTTTTCGTATAATGGAAATGATATTTATAACAGGTATGTGGTGGTTAGTCACGTTGGGAACGAACACCCCTATTGCAGATCGGTCGACTCAGTCAAAGTGACGCTCTTAAAATTAATCATTTCAATAAATGGGCAGTGCATCCGCTTTTTTATTGGATTATGTAAGTCGCTTAGGTCTATCTAGGAATTTTTTTTATAATGGTAGCACTTTGTAGAAGTGGTATGTGACATGAAAGCCAATGGCACTTTACGTTCCAGCCCCTATAATATTTTGCAAAGTAAAGACAATGGGAATTCCAACTTGTTTCATTTTAAGGGTTTAATTGAAGCTTTCATTTTGTGTAATGCTAGAACACAATTTTAAGCATATACTGTTGAATTCAATATGAATCATACAATAGCTGATTTAAATGTATTTAGACATTAGTAGATATTGAGCATGATCTGATTTAGGTCAAGTCAATAATAGTGCCATTGTGTAACGCTGCGTCTGTTCGTGTCCCTTTATAACTGTAATCGGTTAATATCAATAATATTGTAAGTAAATGTTAATATAAAAATACACTTACTTCAACAAAACCACTTTACCGAATTTCGTCTAACATGCCATAAATATCCACTGACAAATATTTTTTAAGGGTCGTTCAATACCAATATCAGGACATGCGAATTGAAAGCCCAAATCATTTAAATTCAGAGATTATTGTAAAATATTTGCAATGCACATTGATATAAAGACCTTGAAATCAGTTGAAAAACTAAGACATTGAGATAACAACCCAGTAGTTCAAGTCCCAACAAATCTGTTTAATTTGTAAAGTATTTTGTCAACAGAAAATTGAGTATTTAATTTTTCAAAAGTAAATTTCGAGCTTGATATATTATCGTGTAGAAATGTGTCTTACCTTGAAACATGATGCATCCTCAAACAAAACAAAATGCATACCTGTACTATACTCGACGTCACATACAACATATTTTCGAATTGAAGGTCTACTTTTTAAACCGTCGGGATTTACCGCTAGAGTTGTCTCTCCTTTATTTAATATGAATATAGTTCGCATATATGCATGACGTGTTAGTACCAAAGAGTCGCTTATTAGCTTAAATCATGCGTAACAAATCCTTACGGGAAAATCCCATACTAATATCCGCCATGTTGGTTTCTACGGGACGATTTGTTTACAAACGAAGTTCGTAAGTTCCCGTCGAACTACAGTGACAATCGTCTGCTTGATCAACTTCTCGGTATTGTACGTTGTTCGCGTAAAATAAATCCGAGATATCCGAAATAACGCCGAAATGCATTCCGGGTCTTCGGTTTTTGGACAAACCATTTAAACGTAAACAATATCTCCTAGCAACCCGAACAATGTAAAAATGGCTTTTTACAATGTAAATATTGGCACCGAGAATTAAAATCTGACCGGAATTTAACGATTCAATGTTTAGGGAGAAGCCGTTTGGCTAAACGAATGAGCAAGTCATTTAAGACAATTTAAACGACGGTAGGTGTCAATAAAGTCGTAGAAAATATTTTTATTCAAATTTTAACAGTATGTTATTTATGTGACGCCGAGTATAAGGATATTCAAAAAGAACATTTGATTATTAAACTGCCTGTCAATTGTGATCTGATAAATGATTAGCGATACACCTATTGGTTTCTAGTAGTGTAAACAAAATTATGCGCTTGCGCTTCAAACGACTGATCACTTTTTTTTTGTCTCTTTGAATTTCTCACTTATCTGCAGAATTTATTATATCCTCGAGAATCAAATTGTTTGTCATTTAACCCATACAAATGAAGGGTACTAACAAAATTACCGAACTGATAAAGTCCAAGCAGTAGTCAAAAGAAAAAGTATTAAAGATAGTACATATAGCAAATGATGACAAGAAACAAAAAATATATTATACCAATTAACTACAATTTTGCAATAATTTTGTTATTTTATCAACTATATTAAATACATTTTGAATCAAAATAAATGTGCGTTTGTAAAGAAATATGAAAACATTACAACAATCTTCGGAGCGTTAAGTGTGAATTGCAATAAAACACCTGAAATTGGCGGATGCTTATATAATTAGAATAACATACCAAAAGAAAATGTGTTTGATGCTTTGTTGTCGATCGACGCGCAAAACTTTAAACCGTCACAATGTTTCATGCAATTTTTCTTAAACAAATGATCAACCATTGAAGCTATAAATGATTTTTGTAATTAAAATGGTATAAAACCTATTTTGTAATTTTCCTTAGTCGAAGCTTCCTATTTCGATAGGGCAAATTAAGTGACGTATATCGGAAATGTAGTTAAGAAGTGATTGTTTAAGCTTTCAACACAGCTTTTTTATAGAAAGCCCCGTATATTCCCATCGGCGAAGACACGATTAGCTATGTTGTAACATTTTCAGCAAATTCAAATGATATTTCGTTCCGTCATCCATACCATAGACAAGTCACCCCATACCCCATACTCTTTTTTATCAGTTATGGGGGGGAATGCAAACGTGACATAACATATAATTTCGATATAACTTAGCCAATTTGATGTTTTTGTCGTTATCAATAAGCAAATAAGTTTGTTTCGGAATAACATGTGTAACAAGGGTATAAATTATAAATCGAACAAAGCCACAATAATTTCGTGATTCGTTTGGTTTGAGAATCTTAGTTTAGTCTTGTTATTGATCAAATGTATGTAAATCATGCAAATGTAGAAAAAAATGTCCTTGAGACAACAAATCTGATACTAAATTCAGACCGATTTCTAAAGAAAACAATTATATATACCTTTTACTGAAACCAAGACGTATCAATATTTTTGTTAAATACTCCCTCAAAAATGCTTTTTGAATATTGTTTTTTCGTTTATTATGTTACTAGATCAACCTGTGTACTAGGTAAATGTTATTTGTTGCAATCTGACTCTACGGCCTGTACTCTGTTTGATCAATACATTGCCATTGTTGCAATGACATGTACTGCACTGCATTTCAGTAACTTTTATCCAAATTTCCTAAAAAAAAAAACGTAGCTTACAGTTCTTTTTTATCATTTTAAAAATTTTATAAAGAGAAACGTGATATGTTGAGTGCATGTTATAAGTAACCAAGTAATGCCTACCTGTATATTGTTACAAACCAAAATTGATTGGATTGGCGAATGTTGTAAAAAAGTGCCAACTGTTAAATTTAAATTATTTGTTATACAGAGATAAACTCGAGTATACTAAGGGTATACATTGAACTTTTGAAATACGCATGCGTTACCTTGCGCACTTAACAGACATAACTTTCATGTTCATGGTGTAAGATTGATTTTTATTATCTTCTCCATATTCTCTCTTGCACACTTATATTTTATTCGATTTCATTCTTCGTATATCTATCGATCTCAGTTTTAATACATTTTGAAATGGGGATTCTACTGGGCATGGTTATTTGGAAGTGGGGAATAGAGATGATAAATAGAGAGTTATATTGTGAAATAAGATTGTTTTGTTTTGTTGTTTTTGAAGTATTTGTAGGTATGAAAAAAATATATATACATTTTGTTAAAAAAAATATAAATGTTGAAGAATTGAAAAAAAAAAAAAATTATGATAATTTAATTTCCGAAGTAACATGCATTCTGACGGCATAAAAAAAAAACTTTTGTAAGTGATATCATAGACCAAATTATTTTAATATTACCTCATTAACCTTTTTAATGATGTACTCGTTGAATTTTGAATCTAAAATTATAATACAAGTAGTGACTGTTATATTTTTCCGGTCTATTTGAAATAACCTCAATGCCACTTGGAGCACATTCAAAAATAACCTACTACGAATAAAATTGGGATTCGAGGGGGAAGGGGTTTTTTTATTGGGAATGGGGAACTCTTTATTGGGACAACTAGGATTAGGAAAGGGGAATGATACATGCATATGGTGTAATTGATAAATGATGAGGGTAGATAAGGCTCTGTAGCGCCTACTATAAGAAATTAAATTATCTCCCTTTAGTAAATTTAAAATGTTTCCATTTGTAATATTAAAACAAATGTTTTCATCTTTGTTTTTAACTAAATCTGAAAATAAAATAATTTTGCGTTCACAGAAAGAAATAAACAATTTTGTATGCATGTACAATCTGTAGATGTTGAAAAAAATAAAAACGATTTAACCTTAGTATAATGTTTTACACTATTCGTTAGATATATATAATATGATATAAAGTATAATATATTTCTTTTCTTTTTAGTGTGGATCTGTTGTGTTTTATTGGTAAGTAAGATGAATGGATTATCGAAAACACAATATTTTATAGGTGATATGATTTTCAGGACCATATCAAGTTGTTCATATTTCTTTTCTTTATTTTGGATTCAGCCAGAGAAATGTTTGAAGTAGCGTAAATGATTAAGCATTGAAGCTTCATATTGAGAAGACATTAAGATATAGAGTTTAAAGTTTACATTTAGCAGCCCGACGTACACAAATTCGTTGGGTATTCACACATTGGCAAGGTCGCGTACTTATTCATGTAAAGAATGTTTGCATTGGTACCTTTTACCTCTACGCATGAAAAAGATTCAGACAACAAATCATTCTGGTCTCCCGTTCCGTAAAATAGTATTTTTCAACAATTATTGACAAAATTAAAAACACTCTTATATAAAATTAGGTGTCATCAAGAGTATGTTTCGCTGAAAACAGAATCCTTAGAGATGAGACAGTTTTACCGTTGCCTTCTCAATTACATGGTAGCATTGCATGTGTGACTATATCATCAGGATCACTGACGTTTCTTGTGTTTTAAAACAGACAGACCTCTGCTGTGTTTAATGTTTTCTGGGTACAATAGTTAAAACACAATAAGCATGTACATGTACGAATCATTGTTGATAAACTTATAATTTTTTTTAGCGGAAATCAACTATTCCTATAATATTTGCGAAGTTTTAAACTATATAAAGATAAAAGTAACAAATGATACTTGTTTATTGGAAATGATGACTACGAATAGTAGTAAATTAATATGGGAAAGTTTTAAATAAATGCATTTATATATGTGTTAATGCTTCCGCTTGCGTTACGAGCCTACCGATATTTCATCATACATTTCATAATCTCCCACGGTTCTGTCTGTCTCCCGGTGGGGGCAAAAATCTTACCGCTTTCCGAATTTTCAGTAGTAATCAGTTACAATGATGGGGAGAAAAAGGGAAGTCATGAAGCTCAGAAGTGATACGCTTTAACTTAAGATCAAAATAACATCTTTTTTGTCCAAAAACTAATGTTGAAATGTATGAAAATATACTGTCACAAATTCTAGTATAGTTTTATAATAAAAAGAGTTGACAACTCAAACATGTCATAAAAAAGACGCTCGTCAAATTTCCCTCTTTTGGAAAACGATAAGAAGGGGGTCTTCTTCTCTCCGAGGATTCCCATCTACGCAAATGGCATCTCCGCTCAAATGCGTTAAAATTGTCTTATCTTAAATTCAACTTAAAAAATATTTTCTTTGAAATGTCACGTGAATATTCTTACCACTACATCTCAAATGATTCGCGGCCAGGCAATTTTTATGCATTTTCGCACCCCCTCCAAATCCATCATCTGGGTCGCACCTGTCTTTGTTATTAAGAGTAACAGAATTTTGAAAGACATGGATTGAATTAAAACGTAAAACAAGACGTGGCTGACTGAAATAAATGACTTTTCATTGAACACAGAATAAATAGGCTAAAATGTGCATGAAAATATTCGGAAAGACTACAAAAGCTGAACTATTGCCACCAATGTTTGATTAGAACTGTCATAACAATTACTTTAACTACAAGTATGCTATTGAACACAGTTATTGGCACATGACATGTTTTAAATCACTTCATTAGAAAAATACCCATTGCCATGATCTTTTTAACAGGCAAACAAAGAAAATTTCTTTTGATTTTCCGAGATTCAAAATGAGCATCGGGAGAGAGTTAAAAGCCTTATTTGCGCCTGATATTAAAAACTTTGCCAAATCGCATTAGGAAATAAAAAATAAACAATTATTACAAACAAAATTATCTTTATTCCGCGTGCTACTTGATTTGTATACACTAAGGGAGCAGTCATTTTAATTTTTGCAATTTCTTATTTAATATAAACAAAAATATTATTCATTTTCTCTTGTCACCTATCCTACCTTTTTTATTGCTTGAAAAAAGTTCTGCCTTTTTTATTTTAAATTTGATCCTAGCCTCCTCCCTTCACCTACTTATCTCCACTTGCTATGCAGTAATTAGACGGGTGGATAGGTGTTTGATCATCTGGTAAGTAGCTAGGTCACATGATACATGTACAGGTAAAGTTGGATATAGTCATTTTTGAAGCGATTTAAAGCGTGATTTTTGAAAGTTTTTTACTAAATAGACAAAGAGATCCAGCATTAACCAAAACATTTTTTTTCCCTTCAAAATGAAGGAATAAATGCACACTTTCAGTTTCAATGTTTGTTTTTCTTTTTGGTTAACGCTGGATCTCACCATGAAATAATTTACGAAAGAGTGAAAAAATGTTATTTTCTTTCCTGAATGGCCTTTCAGAAGGTTTTGGTGATTTTTGTTCTCAATATTTACTTTTTGAATTACAAACTTCATACATAAAAATGAAAATTTGCAATATAAATTACATTATTATTGAGTTTACTTTCGAATTAATAGTAATTTTTCCGACGATTATTTTAGTCGGCATAATAAGGCCTTATCCACCCTCATCCTTTATTCCATTCAAGAGCAGTAACAGTCTTATTGTCACTAAGCTATATGCAAAGTATGTTTGTCACAAGAATGCTGTCTAGAAGATCTGGTTACACTGACATGTACATTGCAACACATCCTCTGCTAAGGTGACACACACCATTAATGATTCATGTTATAAGTTCGATACTTGTAAAGTAATTTGGTATAAAAGGCACGTGGTGTGTTCAAAAGTACATGGTTGAATTATTGTGACACCAGATAATATTTTACGTATTTCCATTTCAATGATGGGTATCGCCTAGATTAAATTTTTATGATGCCTTTAGATAATAAAGATTATGACAGAATGTGTGTCAATAATATGCAAGTACCTTTTCAGATATACATGTTATAATAAATGTTATAACACCACTACAAAGGTCTGAGGTCGTTACCATTATTTGATTGACCGATATATGTGAATTTTATATCAATTGAGAGAAGATATCTACAGTCAGATTTCACGTCTAACTACAGTGATCTAAAGCCAAAATTGACGCTTAATTGATTTTCTCACTTGCAATGTGACGGATGCCGCTAATGGAACTGAATATGCTCACGTTTTCGGAGCATGGACTGCCCCTTTCGGATCTTGTGGTAGTTCATTTAGCAAGTAATTTGATTGTTTTTGTGTGCTGTCTTTATATTCAGTTTCAAATGCTATTACATTTTATTCGATAGTTGTCTGCATTGTCTATGTACGTAGATCAAACATAGTTTAATGCTCTAAATTAAGTCTGTTATTAAACCGAAAAAGTCAAGCAAAAGTAGGATACCACAGACAACACCATGGAAGTTATATGAATATTGTCTCCTCATATTAAACAAACAAATAAAATCCTTTAAAGTATTTTACTCTCGCATAAAGTAATGTTATAACTATGTGTAATATTTTAGTCGAGAATAGAACTATGCAATGGTCTACTAACGAAACATGACAATCAACAAGTAAACGACAAACTTACTTATAATTTGAATCGTTTATCTAGCGTTCATACATGTCAGACTGTTTAAAGAATACATTTTTTTAAATTAAGTGCGTTAACTGCATGAAGTTGGGCTATACACTGCACAATTGGAAATTCAACTGCATGTTTGTAGTTACCTGGATGACAAGGCGTCGTTCAACGCAATGGACTTTTGAATAAATAACAAATTTAAATTTACAAAAAGTAGCCTTTGGTCGGTTGTTTAACTCCGGTATAATGTCTAATTCAAACAAGTATGACATGCTATAAATGTGTATATTTAACCCTTTAAATGTACATTTGTGATCTTTATCTGAAATGTGCAGCTTTATCATTTCATATGTGCAATGAATGAATGATTACAGTGGTAATACGTACTCTTTTGGGTAGACTAAGATATCAAATACAGAAGAGAAGAATACTTACAATTTTATATCTAAATTAGAGCGTTATTGTCTTTCCTGTTGTAAAAATTAAAATTAAATTTTATCATAAATGACACTAAATTAGATAAAATGTATATTAAATCTGATATATATTAATTATCAAGTTTATCTTCATTTTTTTGTTCGGAATATGAGTTAACCTAGTTCCATATTTGCATTAGATTGGTAAAATCATATTATTTTCGGAATATTACATGGTTCTTCTACTTTCACATTGTTATGATTTGACCCTCGTTGTTGTTTTCAAAAGTGAATTAAGTAAGTTGTGTTTTACTGATTGCAGCCTGAAGGAGTAATCAAGAAAGCCAATGTTATAGCGGTAATCAAAAGAATGTAATCCAGGGACAAAGACCAGACATGGAAAACAGACATTTACAACAAATAACATAAAGTAACTAAAATCATACATACAAAGTAACAAAAGCAACCCGGACTCCACTAAAAAAATGGGAGCATGGACCAGGTGCACATGTAGGAGGAGCGTCCTATGCTTTTTCTAGAAATATCCGAAAACTATGACACGTTGAACAAATCAGTCTTCATGGAGCAAATGGATACACCGTAACGATCCACGAGTTCATGATGACGGCCATCGAACTTTTGTAGTGATGACTTCAATCTTGTAACAACATAACCCTGCTCTGGAAGCCTATTTGGTTGAATTCTAGCGCGGTACAAAAAGTTTGTGTAGTCTCGCCAAGCTCTGGCATAACGTATGCGTTCTGATATGAATACTCCATACGCAGGCGCTGAAGGGATGTTGGCACAGATGAAAGGAAAGCTGACAATTTTGAATGACAAATCATCACGTTTGTCGCAAGGTTTGGTCAATAATTTACCCTTACCATACATTTCTAAACAGAAATTTCATCGAAATATGTTGTCGATTAAAAATGTCAGCATTTTGTAAACATCTTCTGTATATTTGAAAGATGATTAGGAATTATTTCTTACAACGTATGATGAATCTCTAACAAGAACTATATATTTGTATCTAGATGGAAAGACAACGATGTATAATGTTTTTAAGTCACGATTTTAACTGAGCATGTGGAATAGAAGTATACAGTGTTGAAAAATCAAAGGTTTTTATGCTATTATGTTCTGATAATAGTTTTGAACTGATTGTCTCCAAAAGATCTTTCGAATTTTCAGGATCCACATTGAATTAATACCACTACGGGAGAAACAAGTGTTGTGGTAGGACTGCAAACCCTCTTTTACAGCTGTGAGTATAGAAGTTAAAAGTTTTGAAAGAGGCTTGATGGTACATTTTGCAGATCCAGCTATGTAACGTTGTTTGTATAGATTCTTGTGGAGTTTAGGATCCAGTACATAGACGGTAAATCACAGTCATCGTCCTTGGTAGAGAGACCAAAAGAGGATAGCACAGATTTATGGTTTTCCACAATTTCTTCTTTGGAGAGTGTGATAGCAGTATAGGTCTTACCACTGCTATTGTTTTCTACGTCTACCTCTGAAAATAAATATTGAATGTAAAACGTTTTGCAGACAAAAACATTTTTGTTTTGGGCTTTGTCTGCTGGTACGACAACATATTTGTCATGTTAGTAGACAATGTTTTTGCTACATCCTGGTCCTTGAAAACTGACGTAGCATTGGCACTCATTGACCTACTTAAAACTTTCATTCGTTTCAAAATTAAGGACCTCACGGCCTTTATCCACTCTGACAGAGAATCAATGTACTCTTGTTCTCGTTTGATCCATTTTCTTGCGTACTTTTCCGCGGCATCAATAAGAACTTTAAAGTTATAATTCCAATTTATGGAGCGCGGTTCACTGTACTAGGGACCTCTAGAAAGGATATTACGCAGAGATTCGTTTTCGGTTTATCGAAACGAAAACGAAAGTTTTAAATCTAAATTTAATAATCGCACAGATTGTATTCACATTGCTGACTGTATCCAAACCTGGATCTGCAGTAGTATTTCAACTGTTTCATTTTATATCGTTTTCAAAGTATTTTGCCAGATACTGCGAACAATGTTCGACTTTCTGGATCATGCTCAGTACAATTTTTAAGATTTTTGTTCATAAAAATAAGATGCCCCTTTTGTGATTGAACGTTGTGAAGTGGCAGGTTCAATATTGGTAAATTGCCTTCATTGTTCGCAAAAAATCTTTCTTTTTCTAAAATATGACATTCACCGAATAACGGTATGGCGTTTACCTGAAGCAAGAACTGCTCTTCGTAGCACCTGAGTTTACCCTGGTTTTTTAATGTTGTGGTTATAATTATGCATGTGTGTATTTTAAGACTTGCTGAATTAAACATAGCTTAATTTGTAATATTTATGTTCTAGACTTTCAATTTCCCGCATTGACGTACCTGTTTACATCAATCTGTTTTGTGTATCAATTTTGTGGATACGTTATGTACTGAATTGTGTTTCGAATATTTGTTAAACGGTTCGATGTATATGTTTTAAGTATAAGTTTAATTTGTTCGCACATCGTTTGTTCGAAGGTACTTTAAAAGCATTTCATATCGTAATTTCCGAGGTTTCTGACAAATGCGGCGTCCTGTACTAAATAGCCATCAAATTCAAAGACCAGTCCGAAAAATCTTTTTGATGTTGATTTTGGAACAAAATATAAATTCAGTTTTATCCTGATTTATGTAAACATATTTGATTGGATTTTGGTTAGTCTCTTTCACTATCATGGCAGCTCATGATGCATCAAATTCTTCTCAAAAACGTCTTCCCAATTTCAGACTTAAAATTCCTAGTCATTTGACTGTGAAAAATTTAAGATAAATTTCAAACTTAACATCAACAATGAATAATGTAGTATACAATCGTTGAATTATTGAAGAATTGTTAGGTTTTTGGATAAAACATCATATTGACAGCGACAATTCTAAACAAAGATATTCATACCCCTCAATTTACTCTCAAATGAAAAAGAGGTATGTAAACCAGAATTTATTCATTACTGCGGATACATTTTTGGAAACTTATTGGAGTATTCTTTAATCCCATACCAGTATCTACAAAGTCAAGTTGAAGGTTGTGGATAAAACAATGCAGGGACAAAGAGTATCTCTCATACTTTCATGCTTAAAGAAAGAATGCCACTGATATGTTTGGTTATTTTTAAAATATTTGCATAATGAGGAGTTCTTAATTAATAACCGAATCTGCCATGCATTTTTAATGGTGGACTTTTGCCAAAGCATTACACACGATTTGTCTCCACGACAGGAATTGGTGCATAACAACGGAAAATTGATTTAAATGTTTTAGGAACATACACAAATGCAGAAAATGAATGCGCATAGTCCAATGACAATGCTATAAGTGGTGAGATTGATTCTTATGTGGAATTAGATGGTATGAATATTATAACTGACGATATGCATGGGTGGAAGAAAAATGCAAAAGGTACCTCATTTGTTGCATTAGGTGAGAAATTCCACAAAGTTATGAACTGATAACAAATCACTAAATTTCAAGATAATGTTGCACAGAGATATGAACGACTTGGTACAGTTATGGCAATAAGGCATTTAGAGATGATTTAAATAAAGGCACATGAACAAGACCAGAGTATATCAATAAATAAATTGGTGAATAACGGTAACAACAAAATTACCTAACACTATAAATCTAACAAAATATATATTACATCACCGGGGCAGCTGGTACCGCAATGGTCCTGACTTGGTAGAGTACTAGTTTTTTCAAACGAAATGGTGAGTTAAATATATGTTTTACAGCGCGCCAAACCTCCCTTTTTTCTTGCGGCGTGCATATACCGGTTGTGATTATATCGTATTTGCATGCTATAGTGTCATATTCAGTAAATCAGTGGTCATATCAGTTAAAAGAAATATATACAAGAAGCAATCATTACTCACTGTTTTAGGAGAAATGAGTATTTTTCAATCAAAGACTGATGTCTGAAGATACCCTTTGAGACGCATTTTCTTATATCCCTGATTCATAGGTCTGTTACACAGATATGTATGGCTTTGGATGATATTAGAGAAGTTAGTACTTGCTCCAGCTTAGCGAATCAGTTGTGAATTATAAACGCCATATGTAGGAGATGAAGGGATATTACTGTGCAGGTAAGGACAATTTGTAATTTGAAAACTAAAGTCATGTCTTTGATCATAAACCTTAGTACTAGGATGACCACTGTTGTCGAATTTCAGATGTAGGTCCAAACAATATGCTGAACAAGCTGTTTTTGTAGTCTCTTTTATTTCAAACTCCGGTGGATGTATTAAGTCAACCATTTATAAAAAAAAAAATAAAATTGTCAATGGAGAACACATCTTCAATATATCTGTATGTGAAAAAAAAATGATTTCACTTCTGTTTTTTAATCTTTACAACATTCTAAAGAAACTCAGTCTCATACGAATACACAATTAAGTCGGCTAGGAAAGGATCATACATGTAAGTAATGCCCATTGAAATGCCAACTTGTTGCTGAAAAATAGATGGTAATATAATTATTTTTACAACTATACTTGGCGTCACATAAGTAAGATACTGTTACAATTTGAATAAAAACATTTTCTACGACTTTATTGACACCTACCGTCGTTTAAATTGTCTTAAATAACTTGCTTATTAAACCAAACGGCTTCTCCCTTTACATTCAATCGTTAAATTCGGTCAGATTTTATTTTCGATCCTAATATTTACATTGTCAAAAGTCGGCCATGTTTACAGTGATCGGGTTGCAAATTTACGCTTATATAGTTTGTACAAAAACCGAAGAACCCAGAATGCATTTCGGCGTTAGTTTGGATATCTCGAATTTATTCTACGCGAACAAAGTACAATACCGAGTAGTTTATAAAGCAGATGAATGTCACCGGAGTTTGACGGGAACTTACGAACTTCGTTTGTAAACAAATCGTCCCGTAAAAACCAATATGGCGGATATTATTATGGGATTTTCCAGTAAGGATTTTTTACGCACGATTTAAGCCAATAAGCGACCCGTTGGTATTAACACACCATGCTTATATGCAATACAGAAAAGGAAAAAAATATAAAATATTGAGTTATCTTTACAACATCTAGAGTAAATAAGAATTCAGTTATATATGAGTGTTTTTCACAATAATATTTGCATTGGAAATTATTGTTCTTACTACTAGCACATAGTAATGGATAATAAACTTTTTTATTCTGGATTAGCTCACAGGGATAAATAATACACATGCATGTGTCTCTCTTGCTGGTTGCTATTTATAACATGTTATCAAAGATAAACCACTCACCTACCCTTAATGGTTTAATTGCTATCCCGTCAGATTTTTATCTGGGTCAGCCTTGACATTTTATTCAGAAGTAGCTTACGTTTGTTCGTCATTGTGGTTTGAGTTCTTGGTGCATCTTGTCATTTAAAGAAAAGAGCGTTTTCTATCGCTGTCTTAATTTGGTTTTACGATATTCAATATAAAAATCCATGCATGATAAATTAGATAATTGCCAGTTTTGCCAGCATTACGAACACTCTAATGCTAGTATCTACCTTTGCTATCATTGCCTTTATACTAACAGAAATGATACGCGTCGGAAATAATGGGAACAGTAGTTGATGGCTACGTGAACTACAAAGGTGTTTTAGTGGATTAATCACTGCCGTTCCTAAAATGTATTTCACTTTTGATTTAATCATATGTACTTTAAATTTGACGCATTAAAACAGAAGTATTTTCATACAGAAAGAATAATTTAGAATAGGAATGTATATGAATTATACAATATATGCATGTGACTTAAATGTAATATACAGTTTTGTAATATCATTATGCGAAACTGTATCTACATTTCTTGTAGATACTTGTTTAATAAATATAAAGCGTTTAAAAACAGCAGCTGTGGTGTTACATTGATATAATAGCTTTATCTGATTTAAGAGTTCCAGTTGGATCAAAAAGACACAACCATGTTTCAGGAAGTCACAAGATCATTAATCAGTTTTGACAGGTCATGAAAATCCGAAAACTGTTACAATTCGCTTCTAGAATTTCTGTAATATTATGTAGTCTGATGTATACATTGATGTATCAAAATGTTCTATACACTGTCTTTTATAGACAAAAAGAGCATAACTGCTCTTCTATGGATGCTAGCCACATATTTTACACAAACTGGTGGCAGTTCATTAATGTGGCGGTGGCGGTTTTATTAAAAATGTTATATGACGTTATGGTATAATCAGATTCTAAAGTATAGATAGTAACTGTGCAAAAAAAATCCTATTGATTTTATTTTTCAGAGATGATATGAAAAACTGTTCTTTTGCCTGATCTTTCATTTGTTAATTTCATGCTTTGCGTTGAAAGGTAAATTTAAAGTTGTTTAAATTATTCGTTACTTTGGTAGTTATATATTATAATTATTGAGATTGTGAGAATTGTAAGTATACAACCAAAGAACATAATATGGACATTGGAGGATTCAAACTAAAGCCTTGCCGTTTTGATTTTCCACGTTTCAGTCATTACCAAACACGGTTTGAGTTTTTTTTTATAAAGCCACATCATAAAAACATCATTAACTACTGAATATTTAGCATTGACATGTTGACTATATATTTGTTTATGTATTTAGTACACCAAGCGTTTGTTCATGTAGAATAAATCTGAGATTTGTTGAATTCTCTGAAAAGTTTTTTGTAAACGGATTTCATTTTTAAGCTTTTAAGCTTTTATTCCCTTGCATTTGTCAATTTCGTCTGAAAACTTATCAGGATCTTTCGGAAGAGAAATACATTTCACATTGCGCCCAATTTATTACTTTTCTTCACTATAAATACCGATACAAGAAACATTCGCCGGTTATCATTTTAGGAAAGATCGATGTTTAACCTATCAAATCTTAGAACACAGTACAGGTATGAAAAGTAACCAAAAACAGTCAGGCTCCTACGAATAGAATTCAAGTAACAAATATGCTATCACAATTGCATGTTCAAATTTGAAAATGCAACATCTTGTTTTGACAAAAGTCAATTTCCCTGCAATACGTTCGAGAAAAATCGTTTTGTCATTTCATTCAGCTTCTCACCTTCTTCATAGGTAACGTATTAGTTGTGAATAAAGTTCACATGTATTCATTAGTGACGAAAAAAAAACTATATATTCAGGAAATCAGAAAAAGACGGAGACGATTCGGAAAATGTTGACACGAAACAAAAAAAAAAAAAAAAAACGTATATACATTCCGTTGTTTTTTTTATCATTGAAACGTGACAAATCTGACGAACGATTTATTGACTTATCAAATCATGTCAAGAGATTCATTGGTTTATTTGCATAATATGCACATTGTGTTAAGAAATGGTACATTAAATTATCTAACAGAACAAACGGTTCCCTATTATCCTTTTTCATAAGTCGTGTCAAAAGGAAAGAACGTTGCCAAAGATGAAAAGAAAGTTGACAATTTTGAATGAAAAGTCATCACGTTTGTCGTAAAGTTTTGTCAGTTGTTTTCCTTTACCATCGATTTCTAAGTGTAAGTCAAGATATGAGGCTGACTCTACAGTGTCTGTAATATCCTTCATCTCAAATCCCCAAAATTAGGATTGTTTATAGATAATACGTCACCTATATAGCGGAAACAAACTGAGATTAAATGATCTAGCTAAACGATATTCTTTCTTTTAGATCAGATCAACTATCAAGTCAGCCTCATAAAAGTGAAGGAATGTGTCGGCAAGAAGGGGAGCACAGTTTCTTCCCATTGGAATGCCGACCGTTTGTTGAAAAAAACGCGTCGACCACACTGGACAAATATGTTGTCGATTAAAAATTCCAGCATCTTGTAAACATCTTCCTCTGTATATTTGGAAGATGATTTGGAATTATTTCATACAAAGTATGAGGAATCTCTACCAAGAATTATATATTTGTATCTAGGTGTACCATCTTTTTTGGAAAGACAACGATGTATACTGTTTTTAAGTCACGATTTTAACTGAGTATGTGGAATAGAAGTATACAGTATTGAAAAAGCATTGGTTTTAATGCTATTATATTCTGATAATAGTCTTGAACTGATTGTCTTCAAAAGATTTTTCGAATTTTTCAGGATACATAATGAAGTAATACCACGACGGAAGTAACAAGTGTTGTGGTAGGACTGCAAACCCTCTTTGACAGCTGTGAGTATAGAAGTTAAAAGTTTTCAAAGAGGTTTGGTGGTACATTTTGCAGATCCAGCTATGTAACGTTGTTTGTGTGGATTCTTGTGGAGTTTAAGAATCCAGTACATAGACGGTAAATCACAGTCATCGTGCTTGGTAGAGAGACCAAAAGAGGAAAGCACAGATTTATGGTTTTCCACAATTTCTTCTTTGGAGAGTGTGGTAGCAGTATTGATCTTATCACTGCTATTATTTTCTACGTCTACCTCTGATAATTAACATTGGACGCAAAATGTTTTGCAGACAAAAATAATGTTGTTTTGGGCTTTGTCTGCTGGTACGACAACATATTTGTCATGTATAATAGACAATGTTTTTGCTACATTATGGTCCTTGAAAACTGATGTAGCATTGGCACTCATTGACCTACTTAAAACTTTCATTCGTTTCAAAATTAAGGATCTCACGGCCTTTAACTACTCTGACAGAGAATCAATGTCTTCTTGTTCACGTTGTATCCGTTTTCTTGCGTAGTCCTCCACGGCATTCATAAGAACCTTAAAGTTTTAATTCCAATTTATTTATCGCGTTTCACGGTACTTGGGACCTTTAGAAAGGATATTATGCAGAGATTCGTTTTCGATGATGGACAAATCTCCCGTAACGAGGTGACCGGAAGGACCATTATTTGAATGGAGAGCTTTTGCAAGAACAGTCAGGTGGTTTAGCCTTGAAGTCCTCAATCTCGAGGTTTGAAGGGCCTTCCGACATAGTCGGGGACAAGTTTCCCGAGCTATAGTGGTTTGTTTGTCGGATGAGAATGAATATGTCCATATTTATTTGAAATTGGTTTTGCCAGATTAAATTAAATAAAATTTAAAATAATAAACGAAATTGTACATGAAATAGTCAGATAAAAACTGATTTTTTACCTGTCTTAAAAATAATGTACATGTGACGTGTATGGTTTTATAAATGTTGATTCAAAAACTGTTCCCTGTAACCAGTATATACGTACAATTTTGGCATTTTTAAGATAAAACCACATCTGTTTTTTTCTTTTAAACAATCAAAAGGTATATCATCAATCCAAAATGTAATATTATTCGAAATTTTATACCAACACTGTATGCAATTAAGTTTCATTTATCCCAAATTAATGCAATTTCAATTTGTTTTTTTTTTAAATCCCAGACCTGTGAAAATGTTTTTACAATGTACCATGTATACTATTTATAATAAAAATGGATTTTTCTCATATCAAAGAATGCATCATTTACCTTTTTAGACTAATAAGATGGTAGTGCTTTTGATAGAATATCTAAATTACTTCAAAATAAGGTATGTTTTTTTATGAAATTTTCATATTTGTATTCTCCCGGAACAATGAAAATATGTTCACAATGATCCATATACAACAAGTATGGATATTTTCCACATAAAAATACTTTCTTTCCACGTCGAGCTTCGTGTAACGTGTTTTGTCTCGCTTTTGTGTATCTTGTGCTTCGTGTGCTTCATGTGCGTGTTTCGTGTGCATGGGATTTTGAACGTTAAACGTTTCAGGAAATGTATTAAATATATAGCAGTGATTGATCGAATTTTACCTGTGTAAGAAAATCAATATTCGCGTTATGTAATAAATTTTGAAATTTCGGTAATTCTTTGACGTTTCCATGTGAAAAAGAAGTACAGAAAGATTTAACAACTAGTTCCGCATACTCAAAACATCTAGGCGTTCTTCGGCCCTTTTAGTCATTATTTTATTTATTGACTCTTCCCATCAGTTATCCTATTGTTATTTAACTAGAATGAATACTTTTGACAGTGATTATTTTGTTTAAAAATGAATAATAATTAGACAAAATGACTTGGAAATCAGTGAAACTTGTCAAATGTAATTGCTACGTCCTAAAAGTATAACTCTTCTTATGTTTATTTTCTCGGATGTTCTATATATCTTGACTTGTTATAGTTTGCAAATTCTATCGAACGGTTTCCCCTACCTTTTAGTAGTAGAACGTTACCAAATTTTAAGTGGTAATAGATCAAGTGGGCAGCTTTCATTTGCACTTTTATTGTCGAATACAGTTCTTACCAAGCTTATTGAAGGGTCTTCAATCAAATAATATTGTGGATTAGAAAATGTATGAGTCACTAATCATAAGCTTGTTCCTTGATTTAAGGCAGACATGTACTTATATCCAAAGGACTTATAATTTTAACTCTGTGCTTCTTTGTAGGAAATGCCAGAGACGAATGTATGTCATTCCTAATCGCTATCAACTGAAACTTTACAAACCGTGATGCTTTGTAATCCACACTATAAGCTGAAACATCAAACCGAAAAATACAAAGGAAACTGTTATTGCACGTTAAGATGACTCTTTCTGATTTCGTTATCATAGAGGACAGCACAGAAGGTCTTAGAAACAACACACACATCAGAAGGTCGTATATACCTACAACCAATCAAGTTACTAATGGTAAGTATTAAGTTTCAAGCATTACTGGAATTATAGTCCATGGACTGGGAGGGTCCAACATGCACCTCCACTTATCATTTTCAGGTACCTTTACCCCCTCCATTCCATTACCGAATCAATTTCTCGCCAAATAATAAAATAATATTAGCGGATTCTTTTTTAGTATAAGCCTATATTTGTATCCCACTTGGTCCGAAAGCCAAGACATGTGTGACTCAATTGTTTGAGCGTCTAAGTCTCCCTGAGATAGATTGTATAAAGACACTAAATATTTATAAATGCCATCAAATAGCCCAATGTCTCAGCAATGGTACCAATAAAGATGCGGTAACACTTGGGGTTATGGATTAAAATGAAAACAATTATATCCTACCCAACCTAAAAATCACTTCAATTGACATTTTTTTCAATGTCAAAACCCTAGAGTATAAATGCTTCAGCTAGAAATGTCTTATTTTGGTATTTTGGTATTATCGAAATTAATACTTTTTGGGTTTATTGATGACTTATTGCAATTTTCGTAGTCAAAATGAACAAAAACTTAAAAAAGTCGCACAAATCCCACTCTACAAGTTATTGCTTAATTTAAACGTGTCAAATTTGGTATCATTCGATAGATAATGTCATTGTCTACATGAACACCCCACGAAAAACTATTTTCCAGGAGAAATGTAAAAAGGGTTAAAACATTACCACTACCCCTTGAAAACTGGTCTCAGTGCCCAACTACTCCTGATTCGCAGCATACCAACACTGTAAAAGTGATATTTTAGGCACTTAAAATTAAGATAATGATGTAACAAACATATCTGATCAATTCAGGCGCTTATATTTGTTCGGGGTTTACAATTATTATAAAATCCTAAAAATGGGAAATTTCAGAATTTCTTCTATATCACTCATTATTGTCATTTTTTTTTATAATACCGTAGTTTTTAAAAAAAGTCAACTTAGGTGAAAAATTGCAAGCCCTACCCATGAATAAAATACTCCAACATGAACCAAAATATTAATTCGTAATGCGGTAAATGCATCCTTCAATTTTGCATGCCAACAAAAATGCATATTTGATGAACTCTCAGACAGAAAAAGTAGCCTTGCTGAAAAGGGAACTCTTCCAAACAGCCTTAAAGCTTGAACTAAGTATCATGCTCCGTGTATTTGCATAGAAAGTCCCCAAGCAGACAATCGTTTCAATAGTCCTCAGAAAGGTCAGTATTGCCTTTTATGGATGAAGTATTGGTATAACCACCAATACCGATACTTATTTTTTTTAACAGGATCTATGCAAGATTGAATTTCAAAATTGCGGTTGGTCGGAAAACATTTGCTATAATTACAACGCGTGGACAAAGTCGAGAGCCTAAGACCATTTGGCTAGCTAGGGAACTGTTTTATTGTGACCGAATAATAGTATGGCTCTGCTGTCGTCGTCTGCGTCGTCGTTGTCTTCGGTAGACTTAAAATTTTCATACGATATCTTGAACTTAGGTAAACTTTTTGACACTTTTCAACAGTTTTCTTGCCACAAAAGTCAGACTGGAACTCATGTATGGGTGTATTGAACCCTGAAAGTATGAGGGTCAAACATTATGATGTCTAAACAAAGGCTTTACTATATTGAAGTTGTAACACAAGGTGCCCCAAGTTAAGGTTGGGATTGATTTCTCTGGAGGTTGTGTTAGGAACCATTTCTGAATAAAGGTTAAATAAGTGTCCACTTTGATACTAGTCAGTTTTTATCCTGTATCAAAAGTCTCATCGCAATTGTAATCTTTATTGATATGTCCAAACGTGCACAAAAGTAAGCATGGTTCGATTGCTGCTGTCGTTTAAATTATAGTATGTTGATAAATAATTGGTATATGTAAAAGGGTAACACATCAAACATTGTAAGATCAAAACTAACATGAATACACATAGATTACAAATAAATGTTTTTTTAAAATACCCGGATGTTCGGTCTAATAACAATTTGCCCTTGAAATTTCACCAAGCAACTAGCTAGGCATCTTTCTTCAAAAAAACGTCATTGCTATACTTGTTTTGTAGATTAATATCTTCTTCATTTCTTATTTTAAGCAAATACCTAATGCGGAGTATAGGTAACCGGGTTAATGATGCTTCCTTATAGGTCTGCATTAAAGAAGTGGCATCTTTCACATTGTACATGTACACCAAATCATTTGTCCTCGTCGTAAAATAGTCAGAATTTTCGTGGCACCCTGTTCCTTAAGTTTTGATAATAATTTGATATTTGTAACAATTTACATATACTGTATAGATTTTTAGAATGTAACAACGTTTTCCTAATATATTAAACAACTATGCAGTTAAAAACCACTTCTGTTTACATTCATGTGCATTTTATATTATGATGATTAAAGTAGTTAAAAAGCCTATAAAGCCATCATAAGTTTTTTGTACAACATTCATCTGTTTTTCGTCCAAGTGTGGACAAAAACAATTGCGACAATTGCAGAATTTACAGATGTTTGACACTGATTATTTCTATGTATATTTATGAAAACATATTTTCTTTAAAATATATACTGGCGTTGTTGAAGCGAAATGACAAAGGTATTCAGTATCATCATTATCCAATCAGATGACAGAACAATTGCACAACACATGGCGAATGAATTACATAGTGCGCATATTTACACGAATTAAACGCTGTACATTACACAATCCTTCGATGCATACACCCGAAAAAGGTACACGGAATTTTTAATATTATACGGTTAAGGAGGGTGCATTTCCAACATTGTCGACAAATGTTCAACCGTCATGATTGAAATGACATTTTGCGCAAGGAAAAGCTCAAAGGCCGACAGTTTAATTATACCGTATAGCCAATAATTTTTGCGTGTGCATAATTCCGCGATTTATTTTTTACAGGGTTTTTGATGTTGGCGGTCTTCAGATTTATTGATTAAGAAATTATACGAAAAAGTTATGTTATCACTCAAGATTAGTTTGTTTTAAAGCGAATACAAGCAATCTGTTTGATATTAAATATGTATTAAACAAGTATTTCTGTTAATGCGACTATACGTCAATGTTAAAGACATACGACTTTCCACTAAGTATTTGCTGCCACGAAAAGTTACTGTCATCACTTTATTCCTCAAATATGTTGTGTTTTTTTTAAATTGCATGGAACACTCAATTTGTTTTGCTAAATGTTAGATGTACATCTTTCTATTTGTAATTTCATGTTGGTGATATTACTGTAGTAGTTGTTTGCTGTACGCTATCGGGAATCGGTTTTAAGTCTTTAACAATTTAGATCTCTATTATACATATAACAGGAAATAATTCAACAGTTGAATATTTTCATTTAGACGAAATTCAGACGACTCAAATAATTTTACTACAGACACGATGCCAAGTGGAAGACCTGTAGAAACAGATAATAAAGGTATCGGACAAAATATTATTGTACACAATCCATTTGTCAAAACAGCTTTAGTAATTTTCTTTTATACAATTGATGAAAAACCATATAAATTTATGATCACAACTAAAAGGTATCGCAGAAGACGTGGATTTAGCGGGTGCTCATATCTTTAAAGGGAACAAAATTAAGATTAACATCCTACGGTATTCTCGGTCGTATAAGTTAAAATAGGGCACAAGTTTGAAAGTGTTTGCTCAAAGTTCTTGAATACATCAATGGTACAAATGTGCTTTTTTTAATATTAATATATTTGTAGGGGCACAAACACTCAAAATCGTAGCCATAGTTAATGCTGTTACATTGATGTGTGTCATTGTCTGTTTGATTCTGAACTGTTATAAAAAACACAAAGTATCAAGAGGTAAATGATGCTAAGAAGTAATTACATTTACGCATTTTTACTATTTAACAGTAGATGATATAAATTAGGAAAAGCTGTTATCGTGGTAATCACAATAGCTTTTTTTTTTCAATTTCAAACAGTTAACAACCTCTAAAACAACGGGGCTTTATTTCTGATATTGATCATTATAGAGGGAGAGGACTTCTAGCTGTAGGATTTTGCTTCTTATTTCAATATTTCTGTTTTTGAGTTCTTCTGTTATACAACTTATTTTTTGATCGCCATCTACATGTGTTTTTGTATTTCGTTTTTTATACTACAGATGAGTTTACTCTTAGAAATACATGTACAAAATGTATAACACATTCATATATGATTGCTACCTTTGTATTTGAAAAAAAATGAAAGATTGACATGACCTTGATAATAGAAAAAAATAATTTATCTACGAACAAAACATATGATGCTACTTGAATCGCTCTTTTACACATGTTTTCAATAGGTATGCTGTTTCAAATCTAATTCCAAATCATTTCTGCTACAGTAATATATTGCACTTCACTTCATGACACAATGAGTATTAAGAACATTTCTGTAAGGTCTGTTATTATACCAACCCTTTCACAGTAAACACTAGACAAGGCAAATCAACGGGCCTTACGATTACCAAGTTTACCTACTTTGTATACGTGTATGGAAAATGTGTTACCGTTTCCTTTCATGGTACTTTTATAAATACTACATAAGCATATGTTTATGTTATGTATAGTTTCATACAATATAATAGTTATGACGAAGTTACGTACTGTAAACATTTTAATTTTCGCGTTTGCTACTTTTTGCGGATTATGTCAAGTGAACATATTCGCGGGTATCAATTTTCGCGGATTCAGTGAAAAGATTAGGGTTATATAGTGTTGCAAAGATTGTTCAATAAAGGGGTGTTTTTTTCTTCTATTTTTTTATACCCTGCTGACTTGAATTAAATGTTTTGGAAAATACATTGCTTTTGCACACGGGTGCGTGTATAAAATTATATGTGCGTACATATCATTTTTATTTAATCTGGACATGAACAAATGAAATCTCCTTTTTTTAAAATTTGTTTATTAATTGGGGGTTGGGGTTGTGTTCTCAATATTTTATCATAACAGGACCTCGGGTATGTTATGTGAAACCCTACTGCCTACTTGTAGGTTCCATAATATTAACAATAATTGGAGTTGAACGTTTTGCTGCTTGGTAAATGTACTCTTACTAGAACGTTTGTTGAGTCAAGTTTTTATCTAAAAGTAATCAATAGAACCACGATTCTTGGGAGGAAACTAATGGTTGCATTCCCTTTCCTTTTAACAAATATTGCTTTTATTGTGCAAAATTGAACAAATAATTGCCTGTAACCCCCGACTCCAAAACAACCGTCAGAAAATGATCAGAACTCAGCCATCTATCCATTTACGTGTAAATTATTTCAGAAAAACAATTTCCGCCCACATATATTTGCTCATGTGGAAAAGTAGCCTTACACAAGTGCAAAATTGGTCGCAAGTACCGAGTTTTATCATTATATCTTTGCGCATTTAGAAGAAATAAAACTATGCTATGATATGGATTGCTAAATTGAAAAATGTCTCGTCCATATGATTTTTATGTTAACCTAAATCTTTTCTGCATTTTATCGAAAAAAAAAAAGAATCAAGACAATCCTTCTTCACACTCAATCTGGTTTTAAGTAAGTATGGATAAGAAAAACTGAAAATTCGTCTTGATGTAAATTTTCCGCCTAAGCGTATTCCTAGAAGGGCCAAATATCGGTCAATATATCGGTCAATGACCGAAAAATTTGTATTATTCTCTGGTATTTTTTGAGAAGGCGAGATATGCAACTGCATCATATATCATATGCATCATTCGAAAAGAAAATCTATGTAGTTTTCAAATATCCCGAGTCGAACATGTAAAAGTAAAAAATGGTCAAGATAAGACTATTTGTATACTAGAAAACACGATGAGATTTTGGCACAATATCATTACATCAACTGTACAAATTATTTTATTCTTCAAAATGCAAAGAAAACGGTTTTATTGTTACCATCAATGAACAACATGAAAACAAGGCAACACAAAACGCTGAACAAACGTTACATTATAGTTTGTTTTAGTAGTTGTAAAACACAATGTTTTTTTTTCAACTGAGCTTGACATTTTATAAAAATGTTTGTTAAATATTTTTTATACTTTTATGTATTTTGAACTTCAAGATTGAACACCTTAGGCATGTTTAACAAAACCCGCCAGCTCCAGAAGCAAAAGAGCACTAAAACAAAATATTGCTCTTATGTTGGTTTAAAAGCCTATTAACTGCGTCGTGGCCTGATTTTATTGATTTTGTACTTACTTTTTTACTCATCTATTCATTTTTATTAATAATAAAAAAATTCTTTACATCACATGCGTACTTTTTTTTTTAAATATTTTAAAGTATTGTAAAGACTGCATATTTAAATTACATAGTATTACTGAAGAAATGCAGAGCCACAAAAGTGCTCCTGTCGTTGATTTGCCGTATCATTTTCTTTATCAATTTTCGAATGTCATGCTTTTGTCAAGAATTGGTCAAGAACCTTCATTTCATAAATATGTATGCAACGACCATGATCGATTGTGCTGCAGGGAATGCCTAAAACGTAACCATTCAAACTGTACAACCGTGCAAACCAAACTGAGCCAGTAGACGAATTATCAGCAACATATTACTCAGACTTGGAGACTTTTGAAAACCAGTTAAATGCATATACGGTGTCGTTATCTCATGGTCAAAAGAAGTTTGAGAAAAAAGTGAAACAGATTCCTAAATCAAATTCGATAAAACGTTTTCAACTGGGGACAACAGAAACGGACGAAACCAGTATCATGTCTCAGATGGAAGACCTGCATGAATTACAAAACCAATATGAGACAACTGTAAACATTTTTTCAACAGAAATCATGAAATGGCGTTCAACAATTCATACACAAAAAGAGTTGTTAGCATTTTTAAAAGATCGAACCGGAAGTAGTTATCATGTTCCAGCAATGTATTTATTTCAAAGTGAATTGTTGGCAGTGGGAAATGATATCGATGTATTCTTAAATGAAAGGAAAATTTATTATCTGACAATTCAGATGGATAAGGAAAAGAACAAAGTTACTGTAACAAAATCAAAAGTAGATAGCAAAAATTGCCTTGAATCAAACAGCCAAAACGAATTATTTGTGAATGATCAATTTATTGATGAGAGAATTAACAGTTCTGAGATTGAAAATGAAAATGCACTAATACATAAACACCGCTCGGAATCAATTAATGTGGATTCAATTACAGGTGTATCTGAGCTAAAAAAAGTGGACATACATGGAAATAAGTGTTCAACGAAAACAGAACCAAATACTGAATTAATCGAAAAAGTTAAATCATGTTCATCCGACAGTTCGAACATTGAGGAATCAACTGCCCATGTAGCTGAGATGGTAGACCAAGTGAACAAACGTGAAATAATTATCTCCCCAAGAAAATCCGAAATAACAACCGAAGAAGCTTAATTCATTAAATTAGATGAAGCAATTGAACTTGGTTATTTGAGCGAAGATGAAGTTGATTTAAATTATCTAGGTGAACTAATTTACCCCGATCAATCAAATGAAGCAGAAAATAAAACGGACAAGGCTTATCTTACAGAACACAATGAAACAAATAATTCCGCTACAATTTTTGCTAAGTCAAATGAACAAGACTGTGCCCTTAAACCGTTAAGAACAAACAAAAATGAAAACCAAACGGATAGCACTTTTGATGGTACAATATTTATTGTCCTTTTACACAATAAAGAAGAAGGGTACGACAAATTGCAATTGAAAGCAACACAGTAACATACGTTTCCAGATAAACATGTACAAACATCAATTCAATTGGTATTTACTTCAAAACTTTCAGATTTCATAAAAAAATGTTAATATCACATATCAAATTATCTTATGCAAGTAAATTGCATCTGTATATAAAGAACAAAATTTTGTTACAGTAATGAAGGTGACCGTAGATCCTCGGAATATATGACTGAAAATAAGACAACGTAATCTTGAATAGAAAGTTTTCTATACAAGAAAGCATTGTGATATATAGATAACATTTTTCTCTTTTTATTGTAAATATTTTTTGTGTGTGTCTACAACAGAAAACTTACAATTAATCATAATATTCATTATGATATTTTTTTTCAGAAGGGAACTTATTTGATAAAAATTTTTTTTTTTTTTTTTTTTTTTTTTTTTTTTTTTGGTTAACGTCCTATGTTTAATACTCAAATTATCCTTTTTCATACTGTGTGAGAAATAATTCCAAATCATCTTCAAAATATACAGAAGAAGATGTTTACAAATTGCTGGAATTTTTAATCGACAACATATTTGTCCAGTGTGGTGGACGCGTTTCAATGAGAACAAATTGTGCCCTTTTCTTGCTGACCGTTCCTTCACTCTTTTGTGACTGACTTTATAGCTGATCTGACCCGAAAGAAAAAATACTTTTAGCAAAATCCTTTAATCTCAGTTTCCGCTATATAGATGACTTATTATCTTTGAACAATACTAATTTTTGGGATTTGATACTTAGCATCTACCACAAAGAACTTGAGATAAAGAATACTACATACACTGTCAAGTCAGCTTCATATCTTGACCTACACTTAGAACTCGATGGTAAAGGAAAATTATTGACCAAACCTTACGACAAACGTGATGACTTTCCATTCAGAATTTTCAAGTGTCCTTTCATCTGTAGCAGTATACCTTCAGCACCTGCGTATGGAGTGTCCATATCACAACTCATACGTTATGCCAGAGCTTGCCGAAACTACGCAGACTTTTTGTATCGCACTAGAATTCTTTGAAATTGGCTTTTGGAACAGGGTTGTGTTGCTACAAGATTGAAGTCATCACTACAGACGTTTTATGGTCGTCATCATGAACTCGTAGATCGTTACGATGTATCCATCTGCGCCATGAAAAAATGATTGTTTAGCGTGTCATAGTGTTCCTTTCCTCTTTCGTCTACAACGGACTTGACTTTTTATGAGCAACTCGACGGATGTTTCTAGAAAAGTGAAGGACGCTAAATCTACTGGTACACCTGGTCCATGCTCCCAGCTTTCAGTGGAGTCTGAGTTGCTCATTTGTTTTTGTTACTTTGTATGTATGATTTTAGTTACTTTGTTGTGCATGTCTGTTTTCCATGTCTGGTCTTTGTCCCTGGATTACATTCTTTACCGCTATAACCTTGGTTCCCTTGATTACCCTATATAAATTTCACATTGGACATTAGAAGCATTGAGAGCCCGGATTAAGTCTGACAGGAAGTTAACCGGTAATTCACTGGGTAATACTGAGGAAGTCTTTTTAAATAATTTTACTTTAGTGTGAAAAATAACCTACTTGAAGTACAACTGTAAAAGGCGAAATTATTTTGTGACAGTATATCAATATATTCAAATTTGCCATCTTACAGGTTACACTTGACTCATATTATGCTAAAACCTTTTCAAATTCTAAAATGACGCATTTGACTCTGTTACGCCAACGCCGAAATATTTTGACGTCGAATGACAATAAACATACATGTCTTTTTTTACATATGTACATGCATGTGCATCAATATTTGTGTATTACGTGAATGAAAAAGGTCGACCATTCAAGTTCAACTATTACCTTATAATTAGAAAGGCCTCCCTCCTACAAATATGCAACGACGAAGGACTGTGTTTTGTTTGACCAACTCTTGTATTCACAGTTTATTATCGCTTCAAGGTGCGTTTTGAAACACAGACCGCAACTTCTTAATTACAATGGATAAACTCAAATATTAATCGGCAAACGATATTAACTACAATGCCAAAGAAAGAAATACTTGTATCAAGGACAGTTACGCAGAAAATGGGTTTTTTTATTTTAAATTTCTTTTTATATACTTTAATGCCTTAATATATATAGTGTATATTGGAACTGAAAATAAGATTGGTAACGGAAGTTGCTGAACATAGTAAATACACATGGCAAATTTTAATGTATTGTGAGATGCACACAAGATAAATATTGGCAATCATATTCAAATATTACATGTTCAGTCATGTAAATTTATGCATATTTCACGAAAATGTCTTTGAATGACAAAAAATAAACAATTAAGTCCGCTTATTTAACAACATCTTTTAGCGAAACTCTAAAAAATTAAGCTACACCAAGAAGGATTGTAACTGCAAAAAGTAATCTTCATCGTTTTGGTTTCTAGTAACCGATGTAACACACAAATTATTTTGTACACGTTACAGTGACTTTACTACAATCATGACACTCTTTTGTTACCAATCTGCTGAACAATATAAAAGATTGACAAAGCTATTAGGACATTTAAACTGACAAGTTGTTATTGTAAGAGTGTAAGTGTTGTTAATCGTGAACTATGAATACCAGTACAGTTAATCTGGAACAATATAATTTCAAAGGAAATCCTTCACATTTTATAAAGCACTCAATTCACATCATAAACTCAAAGTACTATTTCCAAAATTGTAATTCACGTGAACTTCAAACTGTTTGCATTTTGTATAATACTTGTTCCTTAACTATAATTTTCATCGTCTGAATATAGCTGAAATATTGCTGCTGGGACGTTAAACTCCAACAACCAACCAAACAAACATAAAAAGCGGACAATAGAAGGACTCTTCCAGTTGTACAAATGAAGGTATAAACATTCATTAAGATCTCATTTTTATGATGATATACAAGACTTCTATACAGTGATGTTAAGATAAAGATGAATATTTTAAAATAGAGTTCTATTTCACGGTTTTCAATTTTGTCAATAAAATACAAAATAAAATTTAATTTATTAAATTTGAATTCCCCTCACCAATGAAAAATAGAATACCTAAGGTAGCTGATTCAGATTTAAATAACCAGGAGCTAGTTTAAATGTCCAAAGAGCTTTGTAAATCCCTTGTTTTGTTCAGCCAATTGATAGCAAAAGAGTGTCATGGTTGTAGGAAAGTCAATGTAACCTTAGACAAGACAAACGGATGCTAGACATTTCTGACTCGGGACAGGCACAAAAATGCACGGGATTTAAGTTCTTAACGTCTACTTATTTAATAACGTCTTTTAACGAAACCCTAACGAATGTTATCTTTGCCGTTTGGGTTTCTATTAACCGGGTAGATCCTTAATATCAGATTCCGCTGTATAGATGACATATGACATATCATTGTTTCATTGTTTCGGGAATTTGATACATCTCATCTACCCTTAAGAATTTAAGATGAAGGACACTATAGACACTGTGAAGTCAGCCTCACATCTTGAACCACGATAGAGATCAATGGTAAAGGATAACTATTGACTAAGAAAATGAAAAACTCGATGACCTACCATTCCGTATTTTCAACTTACCTTTCATCTGTGGCAACAACCCTTCAGCCCTGCGTATGTTTTCATAAGACAAGTCATACATTATGCCAAAGCTTGCCATAACTATGCGATTTTTTTTGTATTGCTCTAGATGTCTTACTATTAGGCTTCTGGAACAGGGTTATGTTGCTACAAGAAAATTCATCTCTAAAAGAAGTCTTATGGTCGTCATTATGACCTTGTGATTCGTTCCGGTGTATCCATCTGCACCATGAAAACTGATTTGCTCTCAACGTGTCCTAGTTCTCCTTTCCTCTTTTGCCTCTTTTATCATACCATTACACCTTGTCCATGCTCCCAGTTTTTAGAGGGGAACGAGTTGCTTATTTACTTTTGTCAATTTGTATGTATTATTTCAGTTTTTTTGTTCTATGTTATGTTTGTCTATTTTCCATGTCTTGTTTTCGTCCCTGGATTTCATTCTTTTGAATTCCGCTAGAATCTTCTTTTAACCATTCACAATTTCTAAAATGGTCTATATTATTGATTGAAATTTAAAATTGACAAAATATGCATCACTTGTGGGTCTGCAACACATATTTAGCAGTCCCAATTCTAAATAATATATTTCTGTAAATTGTTCAATTGCAAACATGTTTTATTCCAATATTTGTGAAATATTATTGATTTGCATGTTAAATTTGTCCTTTTTAATGTTATGTGTGTGACTTGACGCATATACTTTTTTTCCAATTTTAATAGCGGTCCCACAATATTGTCTGAAATATTATAAATGGAATATTCACCTATAAGTATTGTGTTGGTGGGTGGGAAATCAATATATCATTCTAAAATCATCAAAATGACAACATTTTGTAACAATAACATAAACGTGATGAATTTATTTGACAAAAATTAAAGACGTTGAGGGAGTTATGAACATCGCCACTTTATGTCAACTAAGATGCATGATGTCTCCAGAGATGATCTTCCTTTCATACAAAAACCACTTGGACTTAATCACATTCGAGCTAAACTCTATTCTGTACCTCTAAATCTACAATACTCCCTTTACAAAATAAGTCTTTACACTCCTGTTTCTGAACCAACCCAATCATTATACAGATTCGTTGCTATCATTTTGGATGTAATTTTAAGAAAAGTAGAAAAACAAATATTTAGCAACATTGAAAATCCCAGCCCCCACCACCCCCTCCGCCATAAAAATGTTCGGTGCCTTAAATATTTTTTTAGGTATATATAACTCTGACACTTCAAATATTCAAAAGCAATGTTCATGACTGATTAAGATTAATATGTCTGACCCATATCAAATATTGTGATGTTATATGTAAAAAGAGCATGTGCAGATTTTATTCAAAAATACTGTAAATCTATCATAAAGTAGTCGGCATGCATTTAATTCCTTTGTAAATGAATTTCTTTCTGCGTAAACTAACTTAACATTTCAAAACCAGAGGAATAAAATAAATGAAGTGTAAGACATTCTAGATGCAAAAATCAAAAGAACCTGCCTACCCTGCTGCCATGTTTCTACCTTTTTGTATGAGTCTACAACATCTCTAAATTCTGAAATAATGGCTGTTTGATGTTCAGTCCTTTCTTCCTGACACTTCGTTTCTGTAAAAATCTAATCTTCGCCACATGGAAATAATATATCGATTATCACCTTCAGTATATCTGAAATTCTGTCTGAATAGATCGTTCTGCGGATAAAGTGTTTGACTGCGTAAATCCCCTATGCATTCAGATAAAGTTTATGTTCATCCAACCTGCAATAGTATACATACAATCCACTTCTGTTAGGTATATGATACAATAAGACCTGTCCACACTATAGATGTTTAAACTACATGTACCTTTATTGAACTGAACTCCATGTGGACAGCCTTTAACTTAGATATAATGATAAAAAGAATGAAATTGGTTCCTTTCACATCACCTTCAATACTTTAGAAATGCCTTAATGAAAAGAAAATAAAATTCCCCGAGTGCAGCATGTGTAGTATATGTTGTTTTCATGATACATGTTATATTTGTGTTGATTTCCGTGATTTAGTATTTGACTGACTTAACAGATGATGTGAGTTTCCGTTTCATCTTGGATTCAGCACTTTGATTTTGGATGCATCTTACCTGTTTTCCTACCTGTGTATTCCCCAGTGTTATTTATATCTGTCATTTGATAGGTTAGGGATTGGGAATACTTTTTTTAGTTAGTACGTTTTAGTGGATTTTGTGAGCGGGTAGACATAGTTGTTTTTCGTCTAGTTCATTTAAATCTATTTATTTGTTTTTTAGTATTTGGATACCACCCAAGTTAGTCATTGATTCATTTTCATTTGATTTGAAAGTTATAAAAGAGTTGTGGGTTTAAACAGAATGAGGAGATTTAGTGCTATACTTTGTATTGGTATTTAGTATTATGATTCATGATTATTTTATTTGGTTGTTACTTTCTTTTTGACCATTTCACCTGGGCTTTAGATTATTAAATTTTATTTTGTGCAGATTATGAGCATGTAGTCTGTAGGTCCATACATTCTTAAATTATTAGCAAAATTTCTGTACTACATATGAGTTAAGCTACAAGTGTGGTATGCATGTGTATTCAGTTTGCTTATTTTGAGTTGTTTTTCCTTTGTGTTTTGTCTATTGTATAATTTTAGTTTTATTCATCTCTACAGTTCATTTGGTCGTATATTGCTAGTACTAGGTTCTATTATTTTTGTTTTGGCATTTCCTTATGTAGAAGATGTAGTCAGATTGGATTTTTTATTTCAAAATTATTATAATTATCTATCATTTTTGATTTTGAGATGCTTCAGTTAGAATTGCATAAACTTTAATTAATATTGATTGTATTTTAGAATTTGAGAATAAGATGGAGTTGTATTTCTTTGTGTGTGTCTTTGTCTTTTTATGTGTTATTTTGTTACAGGGTTATAACTGCTGATATTAGTGCAGTGGGCAAATAATGATTTTTTAAAACTCTAGAATAAAAGAAAAAAATCAAAAATAAGCGATTGTGATTTGAAATTCGTTCTCCTATTTCTTCACGGTCTTTAATGAAGCAGTAACATGTTTGATCAAATTGTTGTTTGACAGGCGCTTATTGCCTGTGGTGCCACTGTCTGCATCTAGGCCTTCTGAGATTTTCCGTTTGTATACATTATTACGAAATGCCGTTATTTGTCGCCGACTCATGCCGGCACAAATATATTAACCTTACAAAGGCATTTAATGTTCTTGTGTATGATTCTCCAACAGGGAAGAGCGCATACTTGCCAACTTCGAAACTCCCCAGTGGGTTTTTTAGGCGGAAAACCAAAATGTGATCGAACATTTGTTTGGACATGTTTTAGAAACTGCATGGTTTTACTGTAGTATTTTATGAATGAGTCAACCACTTTAGTATTAACAGGCCTTTCTTCAGGTGAACAACATATGCATGCACTGTAACAAATTGGAGTTTGTAGGCCCCTTTTTTTAAGGTAGATACCTCAAAATGTGATAGAAATTTCTAAAGTTTTAATTAAAAAAAAAAATAGGGTACTTTTATTTATATTCAAATGTATTTGTACTATTATACACATTTTTCCTTCATTCCATTAAAGTCAGTGTTTGGTTTCGAATTTAAAGTGGTTTAGCCCAAACAGTTCTCAGGTCTAAACAGTCCAGGATTGGTCTATGTGACAGAATAATGTTAAACAGTATCTGAACTCAGAAAGTGGGAAACTTGGTCAACTTTTCATTAAATTGATATCTTGAGATTCAGTATGTGAGGAAATGTAACAAAAAATTATAATTGTTCTGACCAAATTTAAAAAAAAACAAAACATCACTATTTAAAAGAAAAACATATTTATTTTAATATTTCACTACTGCATACAAAACATTTTGGAAATACTGCACTGTTGAAAGTAAAGGAGATGTGACAGAAGAATTGAAGACTGCATAGGAGGTTATTCCTTTTTGTATTATTTGTTTTTACATGCATGATTCTATAAATTTTAGACCTGTTAAATTGACAGTATATGTCAAATTAATCATGGAGTAGAAATTTATCTTTAAAAAAAAAGATTGGCTGTTCATAAAGTAGAGGTAGCTCCGATTGGGATTTATTTTCTAATTGTCATTCGTTATCAGCTGATTTCTCCTCGGAGATTATTCACCTGTCATAAAACGTACCCTCACTTATTAAGACAGCAATTACCATGTTTGTCAGATTTGTTACTCTTCTAATCAATAAATGAAACTTGTAACACGAATTAAGGGTTTGAATTTTGACAAAATCGGGTTTTGGGACAAATTCGACCAGAAAAATCTGTGTTAGCAGGACAAATAGTCAAAATCATGAAAAACGATTAAAACTTGTAAATTGACATATCTGCGTATTACTGTGGTCAGTAAAATGCTATAAGACAGGAGAAATAACACTCTTATCAAGCGTTCTGATAAATCTGGTGCTCGAAAGTGAAACAAGGCAATGCAAAACACTAGCGGCTTATATGTGCCGGTATGATGTACATTCATGTAATAGACCTTTTCGTATTCCCGACTTTGACTTTGACGTTTTTTATTTCAAATTTTGAGGAAGGGAAGTGACCTTCCAACCCGACATACTGGTTGACTGACCGATTTGGGCAATGGACAACAGTAGACTTGAAATTTACAAATTTGACTTATTGTAGCTGCGATAAGTACTTGGTTATATTTGAATAATTTATTTTAAACCATTTAGCTATTTCTAGTAAATAATTTAAGTTTCAAAGAGAAATGTTTACTGCTTTTGCTTTCCTTAATGAGACCACCAACCAGGTTGTTGGTTGTTGGTAAGGTACGTCCCTTTGAAAAACTTGTTTAAATGGTTTGCATCCCGTAAATATGAAAAACGACTGATTTTTCTGTAGACATATGAAAATAATTGTTTACCCTTTATTATATTTATAACTCGGGAAAATAACATTGTTTTCTTAACACCAATACATTTTAGGATTCAGTAAAGCGAAACACACAATGAACAAACAATAACCTGATTTTTTCTAGAGCTTCTGTAAGTCTCTTTGATTGCCACTTAATATGATTCTTTACATTATTAGGTTTTCGTTGTCCACTAGTTCAATTTTTTGTAGTAAATGGTCCTGGAAATTCAAAAGTTGATTTCTCTTAGGTATGTCGATGTTATTAATGTATACATACTATAAAAAGATATTAGTGATATAACAAAGTATGCGATCCGGAGGAAAGACCTGGTTAAAATTCGTACAAGGATTGTTGTTAAATGATAATCAAGGGAACCAAGGTTATAGCGGTAATCAAAAGAATGTAATCCAGGGACAAAGACCAGACATGGAAAACAGACATACACAACAGAGAACATAAAGTAACTAAAATCATACATACAAAGTAACAAAACACGTCCCCCACACTGGACAAATATTTTGTCGATTAAAAATGCCAGCATTTTGGAAACATCTTCCTCTGTATACTTTGAAGATGATTTGGAATTATTTCATACAAAGTATGAGGAATCTCTACCAAGAACTATATATTTGTATCTAGGGGTACCATCTTTTTAGGAAAAAACAACGATGTACAATGTTTTAAGTCGGGATTTTAACTCAGTATAGGGGAAAAAAGTATAAAGTGTTGAAAAATCATAGATTTTAATGCTATTATATTCAGATAATAGTCGTGAACTGAATGTCTCCAAAAGATCTTTCGAATTGTTTAGGATCCACATTGAATTAATACCAATACGGGAGCAACAAATGTTGTGGTAGGATTGCAGACCATCTTTGACAGTTGTGAGTATAGAAGTTATAAGTTTTGAAAGAGGTTTGGTGGTACATTTTGCAGATCCATCTATGAAACGTTGTTTCTATGGATGTTTGTGGAGTTTTAGAATTCATTACATAGAAGGTAAATCACAATCATCGACCTTGGTAGAGAGACCAAAAGAGAATATAGCAGATTTATGGTTTACCACAATCTCTTCTTTGGAGTGTATGGTAGCAGCATATGTCTTATCACTGCTATTATTTTCTACGTCTACCTCTGTGTGTTCAATTTCTGAAATGGGTCGAAAGTATGAAAAAAATACCATGATACATATAGTAATTTGTATCAAAATAAACAATATTTTTTTTTTGTTTTTTTTTTTTTATAAAATTCTACTATACTGTTCGAACCAAGTACATCATGTTTTGTGTCTCCATTCTTATATACCATTTGTTTGTAGCTTTATACAATGTGATTTCATTTGAAGAACATTGATTAAAATATTAATAACCTTTTTTTTTATTTGCGTAATCCTTATGTGTTTTAACTGTATCTAAAACAACAAGAACAATACTAACTGACCAAAGTATAGCTTTTTATAAGATCCAGGCATGTTAAGTTGACAATAAAACTATATTTTTATTTAAGTTATAGGTTGAAATAACCATTGATCTGATGCTATGTTATAGATATCGATCTTGCATTGGCAATAACGATAATAGAATTACGTTATAGAGAAAGTTCCACTACAACATGCACGTGCATATTCACGTGCTATCACCCGATATGTGTGTATTGCGGAGAGAAAAAAAAAACAATAGTAAATAAATTAGTCTACCACAGGTTTGTTAAATATCACAACATTGCCGTGAACATCTTAAACTCTCATTAAGATAGCAAAAGATCATTGAAAGTACCATCAACGCCTCGCAATTAGTATGGTCCATTTTACTCTTTTCGACGACAAACGATAGAGATATGCCAGGTAAATGAACAAATGCATATATATTGTATATCCTGGCTGTAATTTATATATTTTGACATATATCTCTGTCAAATACGACTCATCCAGAGGGGCGTACTTCCCATAATAAATATGCACTTTGACAACGTCGCGTCAATATACTAGATAAACGTAATTTTTGATACCGGGAACAAGCCTCTGTGGTTCGTCGGATCATTTACAGTGAAAGCGTATCCCCCGGCCGGGAAGGTAAACTTGGTTGCAAAGATGAGAACATTATTACTTCAGTTCACAAACTATGTTGTGGTAATGACATTGTGTGCTGCAAACCTTGTAAGTATGTCAATATATTAAATATTTTGAATTCGCAACTATCATCATAACTAATTCAAATGATTTTTTGTCTTTGCCATACATTACGTAACGATATACTATACATGTACTTGATAAACGCTAAAACTTTCTTCAACGCTTGGCAAGGTGACAACTCGTTAAACATTTTTGGCAAACGGTCCATTATTTTCCATTAAAATTTGCTGGTGTAATGAGCACGAATAATTTAATAATTTGAGTTCAAAGAAACAAGAATGGATGTTAGCAATAAAATATTAACATTATTACAATACATCAAATAAAACGTCTCAACATTAAAAAATTAGCTAAATCAGCCAAAAATGTCATGTTTAAAAACGCAATGTCCTTTTAATCAGCTTTATTTGATGGATGACAATGAAGCTCAGTTGGAACATGAAAGGACAAGGATTGAAACAAACAGATTGATTAATCCTTTCCTTTGAGGAGATAGTTGTGCATATGAACTACTCAAAGCTCAATCGGAATTTGGTTCTGCATTTAAATGGTCCCACAAACTCGGTTAGGTTTGCAAACTACGACTCGTCAAAATAGGAACCCATATCAGAAATCAAATAAATTCAATTAAAATAAACGATCTCTTTCAAATCAGATGTACTTCACAACAGGTCATAATCTACATTGTGAACAGGACACAAACTCAAATAGGTTCCGTGTAAATGAAAGTTCTGAGGATGATGCATTGAATTCATCAACATGTGAAGTGTACATCAAAGATTGATCATGGCTATATGTTCAAAATTTTGTTGACAAAATGAATGCCTTCCACAATTTTATTTTTGTATGATATTTAGAATGTTGTCCTGTACAAATATGCTTTGCATTTCTTTGCAACAGGTCATCGTTTTCTACAAGGGTACTTATTATTTCATTTAGATCAATACTCTGATGAATAAATTCTTTTTTTTTTAAATTGCGTGCACATATATCCTGTAATTTTTACAGATATCATACTTAAGTATAGGCAAATGTACTCGACGAAAACAATATTTGTCCGTAATCAGCTGAATATGAGTTGTTTTAACCAAGATACTTTGCTGAGTAATTTGTATGTGTTAGTGTAAGGTTTTGATAAAATCAGGCAAAAATGGAAAAATAAAAAAAATGCATGTAACGACCCCAACAATCTGACAGTATAATTTCTCTAAAGGTTGATATTTCTATCCCAAAAGACCATTTTGTGAGATCTGCATCACTATATTTGCTCAAAGATTTTCAATTTAATGTAAATAAAATTGAGTTCTTTTTAGTTACAACTGAATATACCAAAGTGATAAAGAAAATAGTTTCTTATCCCTCAGTTATGATGGTGCAAATAATCCAATTTAAATTTCAAATGGTGTTGCACCCATTGTATAATTCTTACAGACACTGAAACTTAAGTTGTAAAATATATTTATCCGATAAAGATTCTGATAACTTCAATTTATCTTGATATATTTTCTGACTTTCACATATGTAGTTTGCAGGGTCGCTGACCTATTCTTTCACTCTTATGAGGGTGCCCTTATAACTGATTTGATCCAAAAGAAAGAACATCGTGTAGGTAGATCATATAATATCAGTATCCGCTATACAGATGACATATTCTCGTTAAACAATCCTAGTTTCGGGGATTGATACATCGCATCTACCCGAAAGAACTTGAGATACTATAGATACTATAGACACTGTGAAGTCAGCCTCATATCTTGACCTACACTTAGAAATCGATGGTAAAGAAAAAGTATTGACCAAACTTTACAACAAACGTGGCGACTTTACGTTCAGAATTGTCAACTTTCCTTTCATCTGTGTCAACACCTCTTCACCTCCTGCATATGGAGTTTTCAAAACACAACTCATACGTAGGGCTTGCGTAACTACACAGACTTTTGTATCGCGCAAGACTTCTGAAAATTAGGCTTTTGGAACAGGGTTATGTTGCTACAAGATTGAAGTCATCACTTCAGACGTTTTATGGTCGTCATCACGAATTCGTTAAGGTGTATCCATCTGCATCATGAATACTGATTTGTTCAACGTGTCATAGTTTTCCTTCCCTTTTTCATCTACCCTAGATTTGACCTTTTATGAACATCTTGACGTATGTTTCTAGAAAAAGCAATGGATGCTTACCCTACCGGTGCACCTGTTTCATGCACCTAGTTTTTAGTGGAGTCCTAGTTGCTCATGTACTTTTGTTACTTTGTGTGTTTTATTTTTACTTAATATTCTTGAGTGTATTATAGGTTTTAGATGTCCTGTCTCTTCCCAGGATTACATTCTTTTGATTTCTGCAATAATCTTGGTTCCCTTTATTGCTCTTATAATGTAAATGGAGTGTCATTTCTTTATCGGAATTAATTTTGCTGCTACTCTTTATTTTATTTGAAACAGTAAACAACCTATTTTGAAATGGAATTGCCAGTGGTTGAAATACTTGCTGAAGGCCTCTATAACTTGTTTTGTTGAATTTACACCAATATTATTTATATTTGTACAACCTATTTTATTCATAGTAATGTAGTAAACTCACTTTGGCCATTTTTTATTAACCTTAGAAAAGTTTTTCGTTTGTATTTGTTGGGGGGGTGTTTTGTCATCGTGTTTTTAAATTACTCATTTTTGTTTTTTTTAAGTTTAGTTTTCGTGTGTGTGGGTGTGTGTGTGTGTGTGTGTGTGTGTGTGTGTGTGATTTGAAATCAGAGTTACTATCAACAGGAATTTTAGTCGAATATCATAAATGTCGATATTTTTGCCATTGTTTCGTACTAATAAGGAAATACTAGTAATTGCATCTCTTTCATAGTAACACCAATATATATTTTTTTTATTTTTCAACATTGTAAAAAAATTGAAAAAAAACTACACGTTTAATAATATCAAAACATCTAAACTCTAAAGCGAACGATTAAATTTTATCCACAACTCCATATGCAGCTAAAACTTACAAAAGTTTCCCTTTGATCTCATATTTATATATTAACTGTATAATATTAATTCATGTATCTATGTTCATTTCACTCATCCAATGGTTTAGTCAGAGAACCAGAAGGAAATGATTTTATGTCAAAATATATTACATGTAGTTACAGTTCTTTTACTTGACTACATGATATTTCAGGGAATTGAGGTTTGTAAACATTGCTTCAAATTAGGATATATTCACTGAGCTAGTCATTAACTCCGGGTTTGTTTTTTACATTTGTGCGTAATATGAATTAAACTTTTCCTTTTAGTAATTCTAAATCCTGTATAAGCAAACACTCGTACTGAGTACATTTGTTTTATAAGTGATCGTGTCGCCAATAAAAAAAAATATTTATATTTTGTGCAATCTCCACTTTATTATTACTTATCACCGTTGATTAACGTTACTTTACTTTGTTAAAAACGTATTCATGTTTTGCAAGGTTTACCAGTACAAAATAATTATTGTTATTTTGGCGTGGGTAAAATGACTAAATGTAAACTCAGTGACTTACTCCTTTACTCATATGAGGTTGATTTTACATATGTAGTTGATCTTCTCCAAAAGAAGATACATTGGTTTTGCTTTGGTCCTTTAATCTCAGTTGTCGCAATTTAGATGATCTGTTGTCTTTGAACAATTCAAGTTTCGGAGATGTTATACAGTTATTATAAAGAACTTGAAATAAAGGACACTACAGACACCTTCGGCCACATATTTTGAACTACTCACAGATATTAACGGACAATGAAGTCTCATGACCAAAATATAGACAAAGGTGATGATTTATTATTCTGTATACGTATAGTCAACTTTCTTTTTGTCTGTTCCCAAATCCCTTCAGTACCTGCCTTTGGAGTTTTCATATCACAACTCATGAGTTATGCCAGATTCACTCAAAAAATCGCATAGTTTTTTTAATATGCTAGACATCAGTAGGATTCTGGAAAAAAAGATGTGTTACCAAGGGCTTAAAGTCATAACATTGAAAGTTTTATTGTCATCATTATGAACTCTTGGATGTTTCCATCTTCACTATGAGAAAAGATTTTTTCACCGTCTCATAGTTTTAATTTTCTCTTTTTCTCTACTCAGAACATTACATTTCAAGAGGAACTTGGTAGGAATAGCAGAGAGCGCATACCCTACCAGTACGCCTGGTCCATATTCCATGTTTTGTAATTTGTGTCCGGGTTATTCATTTACTTTTGTTACTTTGTATGCGTTATTTTGATTTTTTTATGCCCTTTGTTGTGTAATTTTATTTCCTTGTCAAGTTTGTACTTGGATTATATTCTTTTCGTAAACATGGACATGCATAATACTGAAGAAAATGGACATAATCATATATATCATTTCTGCTTAATTGTGTTTACAATAGTTCCTTGTAACCTCTGTATCCGGGTCATTCCTTGACTACATGGTGTCAAAATCAATATGTTTTACGTGCAAAATTTTACACCGATTAACAGATTTATATACATAAACATTTTTGTGCATTGATATTATTTATTTTACAAGTGTTACAAAATAGATAAAATATAGTCAATAAACGTCATGTGAACTATGTCAGAAAGAGTGTTCAGTTGTTTATCTAAAAAACGAAGGGTTTGGAATAAAATGGAACATATTTACAGGCTTTTGTTCTACATGCGTTATTTTTTCCCTAAACGAACTACATTTTTAAACACGGAACACAAGGATAGTTATTCCGAATAATGTTTGGGGAAATAATCTGTCGTGCTGAATCCTGTTGTGTAATATTGGCATTTGAAATAACATCGATCTCCATTTTAATTATCTGTCATAGCCATATGTCATAGCAATTTAGTATCAAAGCAAACATACAGTCAAATTTGAAATATCGCATCCCAAAAAATGAGAAATAAAGTACGCTATTTTAGGATAACAGAGAACACATACGTTCCTGCATACGTTCCATGACTTAGACCTGTACATATGTATTTAATTTACAAATTTGGTTTACACCCGAGCAGAAGATGACTTGTGTTTTAGAAATTGAAATATCAGAAGTATCCGCCATGCAAACATTGAGCTTCTAGAAATATGTCTATTTGCGTATGATCGACCGAGGAAGCAGTTTCTACGTCGGATGCATGTCCTCGTCTGAAGTCCGCTTCTTTCTGAAAAAAAGTCATTTCATTGTAAAATAGTTATATCCATTGCTTTATACCTAAGAGTTCATCTTAAATATTATAAATATTCTTACTTGGTAAATTTCAGAGCAATATTTTTAATACTTCTTATCTTTCAGTGCAGTCAAGTACATGATAGTAATGAAGAGGTTTTGGCATATGATTTTTGTCTTAAGGGCATCTTTCAGTAGAAAATGACAGAGCAAAGAAAACATCAGAAACACTACTGCGATAAACAACAAATATTGAAAAAAACAAGTACTATATTTTAGAAAAGATAGCTGACGCAGTAAAATTATGCTTTTTTTAAGTTTCTACATTTCTTTCATGAAAAAAAAAAACACGTGGCACGCAATTTCAAATTTACGATTGTTTTTTCGAACGCAATTTCAAATTTTCGATTGTTTTTTCGAAAGCAATTTCAAAAGTTTGATACAGTTTTCTTAACGCCACTAAGTTAGCAGTATTTGACCAATGGGGAAACAAAAGTGTGATCAGGTGATTTGCATTTCCATAGAAGAACGTCCTTAGGGTCAAAGGGTAGAAAATGGAACTATGCCGACAGCGTCGGAATAAACAAATGTAAGATTTAATAAAAAAAAACTTTCAAAACAAATGTTTATATGTCAATTCAGTAAGTTTAATTTACATGTACATAAAAGTCCAAGTATTGAAGAAATAAACTCCAATGTTTCATCTTGTTACATTATTATAGTTCATCTAGAATACACCATTGCCATCAACGTTAAAGGACTGAGAACCCCATAATGTTATTACAAAATAGTGATTTTTTACTACATTTATTCCCTGCCATGCCAAACAAAATACATGTGCGCTACTACAGAATGTATGATTAACACAAGTATTGTTGCAATGTAAACGTAGATTTCATGAAAGTCATCTGTAACAAATATTACAGAACATTGTTTAACAGCAAAAAGATCTATCAGAACATATCACTGTTGATTTGATTCTTTAATCAATCGTACTATCAATATGTTTTACCGATCTAATATTTTAAGGCAATGCAGGATTATTGTTTCAATCTTATTGCGTTTAACTGTTCAATCTTTTTGTTGCGTTTAGATTCAATTTGTTTCATATTAAATAAGCAAAGTAAGTTGGGGTCGGCTAATCAATTGTCTCCAATTAACTTTGTTCTGAATCTAATAACACCTTCCACATCAAACAAACTATTTAGATATTCTCTAAAACATACTTAATAATCAAGTAAACTGTTACCTTGTTCGCCATTGGTTGTCGCTATGTTTTAAAGTCCTATTATCATCATATAGATTTTCTTCAAAATATATCGATATTTTAGCATAAATTTTAAACTCTATATATTTTGATTGATATTAAGATTGTGACGTTTTGGCGGGAGAAATTTCGAGGATGAAATTACCGACTTTAATTCATAAAGAATATATTTATAATGTATGTGACAGCGCTAAATCCTACAGTTCGTGTTTCTATTTCTATTAGACGAGTTATTAATAATATTTGTACCAGCAGTGCTAAAGATTGATGTAATATTATCATGGTCCTTTTCAGTGGCTCCATTCTTTTCATTGATGTTGATTTGGTCTTCTGGTTGACTGTTACCTGAAGTATGATAAACCATTAGATGTCCTAACATAATTTTACAAATGTTTTACAATTTTAAACAATTGCATCAACGCTACAGTATCTTAACTAATCATGTTCCTATAATGGTGATTCGTCGTCAGCCATTGATCAGTATACTATTAGTTATAGATCCTTCATCCGATTGAAATTTTTCATAACGTGACTCCTAATTGATTCATATATTCTTGAATTGTTTGGTTTTTCTGTTTTATTCAAGTATAAGAGAAATATAAAAAAAAATAACAAAACTGATCTAATTGATCCTCGGTGGTGAAAATGTGAGCGATCAGTCAATCATCAATTATCATCTGTCAAACCCAGTAACGCGAATCGGTTTAAGGACTCTATGAGATGTTATTATGAGTACTGATCAAAATATGAGCCGTAAATACGATGTATTCAGTTTAAAGTGATACATATGGTAATCCAATGATTATCAACTGATTTTTTGTGTTGGTTTGCTTTCATATTATTATAATATGTTTGCGAAAAACATAAAATTTTCTTGCAAAAAGCATATGACAATCGTTATGTTAAGGGAACCAAGGTTATAGCGGTAATCAAAAGAATGTAATCCAAGGACAAAGACTAGACATGGAAAACAGACATACACAACAAAGAACATAAAGTAACTAAAATCATACATACAAAGTAACAAAAGTAAATGAGTAACTCGGACTCCACTAAAAACTGGGAGTATGGACCAGGTGCACCGGTAGGGTTAGCGTCCTCTGCTTTTCTAGAAACACTCGCCGAGTTGATCATAAAAGGTCAATTCCGGGGTAGACAAACGACGAAAGGTAAACTATGACCCGTTGAATAAATCAGTTTTCATGGTGCTGATGGATACATCATAACGATCCACGAGTTCGTAGCAACATAACCCTGTTCCAGAAGCCTATTTGTTAGAGTTCTAGCGCGATACAAAAAGTCTGCGTAGTTTCAGCAAGCTCTGGCATAACTATGAGTTGTGATATGAACACTCCATACGCAGGTGCCGAAGGGATGTTGCCACAGATGAAAGGAAAGTTGACAATTCTGAATGAAAAGTCATCACGTTTGTCATTTTGGTCAATAATTTTCTTTTACCATCGATTTCTAAGTGTAGGTCAAGATATGAGGCTGACTTCACAGTGTCTGTAGTATCCTTTATCTCAAATTAGGAAATTAGAATTGTGTAAAGAAAAACTATTGGTCAATAGATTTGGAAGAAAAAATAAAAGTACAAAAATAAACGAACGCTTCTATTGTACGTTTAAACGAACGCTCGTATAGTGCGTTTAAACGAACGCTTCTATCGTGCTTTCATGGCGCGTTTAACCGCACGCAAAACGATGTGTAAACGCACGATAATAGATCCACGAACGCTAACATGGGAAAAACGTTTCTAGGAATGTTACATTTAAGCACCTCTTAACATAAGTTGTTTACTCTTTTTGTCAAAGTGAATTGCTAGCTTTATTTTATTCTAATTTTATTTAAAATTAGTTAAATGTAAATTTTGTTTACGCAGAATTGTTGACCGAATTAAAAGCGAAGCATTTCAATAATAAGCTTCAATTTTATTCGGTTTGTTTCTTTATTTCAATACACACTTTCTGCTGCTTAACGTTGCACTAAAAGCGCTACCTGTTAAGGAGATGCGGCAATTTTTATATTGGTTTTTGGACATCCTTGTAGTGTTAAGTATTGCGTCGGTCTGCTGTTATAGTACTTAGTCTTGCCTTGCGACAGGGAAATCCTTCTGTAAATTGTTATAATTTCTGACACTTTACGTTGGCAAGTATACAAATTATACAAAAAAAAATATACATTTAAATTGAAATTGATATACCCGTAACTGCAAGGAGGAGCAGTCTGAAATATGGCTTAGGCGTCAAATTATCCGATTTAGATTTACATATCCATTCCACTAATCCATTTGAGTTTTTAAAAAACGAAAGCAAGGACATTGAAATTAAACAAGCTGTTTTAAAGTCCATGTGAAATACAGACAATCCTATGGTAAAGGCGATTCATGGTGTAGAAATTTCATTGAAAAATGCATAAAATTATTGGTCTCTTTATGATATATTTTTTTGTTAACATGGTACTTTCTGTATTCAGATACGTATTGTTGCGTAAAACATACATTCATCTCCTACTTAAACCAAACATATCAACCAAATCAAGATCATTGACTATTGCCATGTGTCAATTTCATACACAATCATTCACCTCAAAAGCGCAACATGTCAAACATGGAATGATTATGTGATATGTAAGTGTTCCTAATTAGGCATAAAAATAACTTTGATAGTTTTCGAAAATTCATGAATCAACTCTTGATTTCTTTTATGTTCATAAAACTGTAATATACGGCAATATACTGAATTATACATGACCATTTTATTTTGTTTTTGGCATGGGCAATGGAAAAAAATGAGAAGTCTAATGTATCTATGATTTTTTAAATATTTGATTTTAAAGTAAAGTAGAAGATGCAATATAGAACAAATCGGAGGGTTCACCTTTCTTTTTGGTTGATTACCTAGTGGGAAAATTATCCTTGTAAAATTGTATTGCATTTTGCGTAATATTTCTGAGCATGTCTCGCCATTAAGTTCCTCATTTGTCATCAGATCTGTTCCGATACTACAACAATTCATAGGAATGTAATATAATTTTTCCTTTGTACTGTAACATAGATTCATTTCCGATACATTTTGTATGTATTATAATAATATTAAGAAAATAGAGGAATTTATATTACCATGATTTAACATCTACACTTCTTGTATTGGATAAATCTCCCACTCTATGGTATATGAGGAATAAGGACAAGGATAAGGAAGGTGTTTAGGAGTTGATTAGTTTGAAAGGGGAGAATTAGGAATTAAGTTTTTAAAGTATGTTTTATACGAAACATATGTCGAAAGAAATTAGAAATGACAGTTTAGATTTTCATAAAAATATTAAATTCATTTTAATAATGTATGGGAGTTGGGGATTTTTAAAGGGATTTCTTTATGAGGAATGTGGAATGTTTTATGGTGTAAATGAGGGAAGTTTATACCTTCCAAGAACTGTACACAAACAAAATGAAATACAACTATTACTAAAAGGATGTATAAGAGAATCCACTTGAGCATATCCTCTAGTCTAAAGAATAAATATACAGTATTAGGCGGCTTCCTTTTGATATTGGCTTTATCACGGGTTCCTCGGGTCAGCCGGTTTCATAACCAATTGCTTAATATTATGTTCATTGCAAATTTATAGGTAACATTTGATTGTGTTCTAATGTAAAAAAAAAAAACAAAGTTCTAAATTTCACCATTACAAATATTGTTTTTGAAGTGGCTTAATTTGTCTTTTTGTCGGATTGATCCAATAGAGTCTGATACGTTTCATATGCCACCAAAGCCAAAGACGTAGCGCCTGTTTATAATGTGACTTTTTTCTTGTATTTTTTTTTTTTTTTTTTTTTTGGCATCCGGACTAGTACGCTGTGACATAATTATTCTATGTACATTAAAAAAATACCGAAAAGTTGAGTTAACTGGTATACGCCAAGGTTACGTTGTACAATTGCAAGATATAAGTCTCTGTAAAATACTTATAATTACTACTGTTACTACTTTATGATATTTTATTACTTATTTGTAGATTTACCATTTTCAATAAGATAAACAGGAACATCCTTCCCATTGGAACAGAAGAGTTCATTAGATCTTATACAGTATTTCTTATCTATACAATTATTTCTCCCAACTCTCACATAATCAAGTGGTTCTACTGCCAGATAATCAATACACAGACATAATGATTTCTATTATGAAACAAATATATTATCTTAATCAAAAATAAATAAATGCATATTGCATCGGATATTCCAAACGTCAAGTGAAATGTGTATTAAATTTATCAATGTATTAAACTAATCATGTAAAAAGATATCTTTGTATTGTCGGCATACTAAAAACTTGTTCAAATAAAATTTCATATATTACTGTATAATCTTACGAAATATGTAAAATAAGTGATTTCTCTTTCCATTAAACAACGTCTTGATCAGCTGTAAAAACTTTTTTCTACATTGGAACGTTTGACAATTTTGACAATTTCATATTCAATCCTAAAGGCTTCAATACATACATGGAGAAGCAGTCAATCATTTTAATCGGATTTCTTACCGGAAACAAACTTGTCACTTGTGTGTTACTATCCTTCAACATTTGTAAGTCTGTAACATTATGTATTTCCGTTGCAATCAAATTATGTCATTTGAAAAATTTCCAAGAATTCTGTTTTCCTGCTAACCCTATCCCGCCGCTGTCCTTGATTGTGGTATTTGATGAAAGTGCGAACTGATCTAATAAAAGTCAAATAAACACGATTGATTAAAAGAACTCAATTATATAGATATGAAAACACGTTTAATATTTGTGAATGCTTTATAAACACTCACTGAAAAGAAATTATTATTAAATTTGATAACCTTCAAAGATTGTTAATACTGTGGCATTTGTTGTAACTTCTTCATCACATTTTTAACATCTTTGTGCTATGAAATTCTATTACCTTCAAAAGTTACCCATGCCGTTGACTTTGTTGTTCTTTCCATATCAACAGAAAAAGTATGAAGGATATCTGTGTTTATCTGTTTTCACTCCGGATTCGTGACTATTAATTCTTGCTTTTCTGTCAAGTTTTCAAATATTTTTCCTGTAAATTTCGAAGGGTAGTTAGTAATCAACAATTCTATTTTTTAGCGTTTTATGAACTCCAAATGTTTATGTCCTATATCGTAAGCGTCAATTCACACTGAAGAGTTATTTGTGTCTGTTTAGTTATTACATCGTACTTATCAGGACATTCTAAAAACCAAGGTTATTTCCGATTGATTTAGTATTGTGTTTTGATTTTACAAAATTGTAATATTCCTTTTACATAACCTGCTTACAAATATATTTTAATAGCTGTGTGGTAAAATATCTGCATGTATGTGATCACTTTTTTCGGAGATTTGATACATCGCATCTACCCAAAAGAACTTTAGATAAAGGATACTACATACACACACTGTGTCAGCCTCATATCTTGACCTACACTTAGAAATCGAAGGTAAAGAAAAACTATTGACCAAACTTCACGACAAACGTGATGACTTTTCATTCAGAATTGTCAACTTTCCTTTTATCTGTGGCAACATCCCTTCGGCTCCTGCATATGGAATGTCCATATCACAACTCATACGTTATGCCAGAGCTTGCCGAAACTACGCAGACTTTTAGTATCGCGCTAGAACTCTAACAAATAGGCTTCTGGAACAGGATTTTGTTGCTACAAGATTGAAGTCATTACTACAGAAGTTTTATGGTCGTCATCATGAACTCGTGGATCGTTATGGTGTATCCATCAGCACCATGAAACCTGATTTATTCAACGAATCATAATTTTCCTTTCGTCGTTTGTCTACCCGACTTGACTTTTTATGAGCGCGGCGGGTGTTTCATGAAAAGCAGAGGACGCTTACCCTATCAGTGCATCTGGCCCATGTTTCCAGTTTTTAGGGGTGTCCGCGTTGCTCATTTGCTTTTGTTACTTTGTATGTATGATTTTAGTTACTTCATGTTCTTTTTTGTGTATGTATGTTTTCCATGTATGTTAACTTCATTAACTAAAATTTGGGAATTTCACTTGAATATTTCAACACTTTCACACTCCCAGCAAATGAAACTGTTATCGCAACGTACGATGTATAATGGAAATGAACGTCATAAAAAATACGACGAACAGAAGAACACTATAAACTATAATCGATTATAAGTTTCGTGTTTTTCAGTTAGGTACCGTAATACACTAATAACTGAGATAAATACTTCTGGCCGACACGATCATTCGTGTATCGTGCTTTATACAACGTGCTTCATGTGCGTGTTTCGTAGGTATCGTGTGCGTATGATTTGAAGCTTTACACGTTACAGGAGGTGAATTATAGTCAGTATAGTCATTGCAAGGTTCTTAACAGGAAATACTAGAATCTGATTTATACTATTATATTCTGATTTTTCCAAAATGTCGTCTTCTTTTTAGGTAATTTAATTTCACTTTTTTTTATTGTTCTGGGTTTAAAAAGCTGCGTATCAATTATTGTTTTTATTTATATTTACCTCGATATCTACCATTGACATTTTGACGATTAGTTCAGACGATATCCTACACCAAGATATAGGGAATTTAAAACCAAAATTATTAATCACAGCACACCTTAGTCAATATCTGAGGATGTTGTTTTTTTTTAAAATCTGAATCATGAGACGAGCGATAAATTTGCCTCTGCAACTCCATATATATACTCCAGAATTCATCTGAAGTTAAAACTTCAAACTATCTATATTATGTTAATGTTTGGATATCTATCTCCATTTGTGAAACTAGCGATACACTCCAGAAATTAGAAAATATGTGTTGTATGTAAATATTTATTGCCTACAAATACCTAATAAGGCTTCCAGCTATTTCAGAAAAAAGAAAAATGGAATCTCTTCTGACGAGAGCTATAATTTGTATATGTGCACAATATCAAATATAAACCATTAACTTTGTAGACATTACAGTATTACGCTGAACTTTTCTCAGTTTGCCGTAGACATTATAAGGTCATCTGCTTGCATTTATTTGTTTTGTTTTGTTTTGCTTTTTTGTTTTTTTGTTTTGTATTTTGTTTCTAGTTGTTTTTTTTTTTGTTTTTTTTTTGTTTTGTTTTTGCTTTTGGTTTGTGTAGTCTATCTTATCGTTAAATATCATTTATGTGTGGTATATTATTAAAGTAAACTTCACATCAAACAATTTTTCTTTACCTGCAAATGTAGTCCGATTAGATGCCTTTTCTGTAACTTGCTTATCTTTAGGTAGAAACGTTTCACCTTGCATCTTTTCCGACGTCATACTCTCGACCTGCCGTTCTATTGAATTCTCACTGATAGCTTCTACGAATATTGGACGAAAGTAAACAATACACCACATTTGTTTGAGGAACGTTTTCACTTGAAAACACTTTTTATTCTTGATATCAAATGAAAACCTAACATTTCAATTGCGTCGAGTTTTATAGGCTGCAGTTATATTTAGGATAAACAGGAAATGCGGAAAACATCGAGAGACGAAAATATTATAAAATAGTCTTGTACTAGTCGTGAGAAACTTAGAGCAGTCTCCAATTGGTACTAGTAATATTTTGAATAGCTGAATGCCTATAATTTCATATATATTAAATACAAATGCATTTTACCGTTGACATGTTTTAGATGCATATCATAGGTTATATCGTATTTCAAGATATAAAAGATGCAAAATAAAAGGATGAACTTAACGTTTTATTTTTTTTTCACCCTCTTTATAATTTAATTATTGCAATAGCTTCTAAATGATTAGTTCTCTTTAGACAACATGTGGTATTGTGTAAAAACAGTACCAATTGTTAGTCCGCGATTCAAATAATTCCAAACTGCAAAAAAACATTTAATGTTTCGATATCAACCAATTTTAACTTGGAACCGAATCAATTAGAACTTACGTTGTGAGGATTGTTTCGATTATTGACTGTGCAATTCATGCTTTCCCAATTTATTAACGATTTACAGTTGTTCATAAGCCGATCTACCAAAACATACTTGATTAAAACACAAATCATACATGTTCATGTATATTGAATATTACGTTTTCCAAACCTTTTCATTTTAATCACTGAACAAATTCCATGCAGTTGTAAAATTCATGTTTTCATCGGCACTCATTCTTATCGGTTATTTATTTCATGGAATGAAATATGATACAATTGTTCGCATAAATGTTGACAAAAGATATTATAATTACCTCCATTAACTGATTCTAGGTCATTTTCATTTGAGTTTTGTGTAGTTGAATCTTTCTGGATCGGTTTATTTGTACCTAAAAGTATTAAATTAATTCTTATAACAAGGTAAAAATATTTTTCAGAACTTAAAGCGATAATTCAAACACAGCTGTTTACACTACTTGAACCCATCAATTCAACTATTATTACAATCCGATCGCTTTCATTTTATATATTGTAAAAGCTGATTGGTTCAACTATTTCACTGACGGAACGGAATTTTCCAGTGACCATGCATTATTTTACATTTTAAATAAATGCTACAAATTGACATATTAATTAAATTCCTTACGTTTCCATACACTTTTATGTGATGAAGTACAAAGCGTTGATTTAATATTTAAGGTAAACGTTTGTTTATTACGGTACTATATAAGATTTTTTGCAATGAAAATTCTGATAGTAACAAGAACCGATCATCCGTCATTTTACATTACAAAACCGCAATCAAAACGGGTACCGGTCCTCGGTTATCAATCAGTCGTCAATTATTCAAACATTCGTCATCAATCCGTCAAGTATTTGCGTTGATCAGTTCATGGACTGTATTTTGCTCATGAAAAGAACAATAAAAAATCGACTACAGGTGATATTGTTAGCTTTTTATTATTCAAAATATTTTTATTTACTGTCATATTTTTTAAATGTAAGTGATACATGACAAACGAAAAAATATAATCAAGATAATTGTTCATTCAACTGGTATAAAAAGGAATCAACAAGTCCAACCTCAAATGATTTTATTGTCTTCCCCAGACTATTTAAATGTTTGAAATTTTAAGCAAATGGTGGCAATAAAATCAATACAGATTGACTAATTGATCAATGAGATTGATCGACACAATTTACTTTGTTAACTTCTTTATTTCATTATACTAAATGAATGACCGAACCTGAAGTTTCACTGCTAATGCGTGTAATAAATACGCTATAAAAGTCCCAATTTATTAACCATACGCATTTCTTATCATTATAGGTTACAACGAGATGTCGATTCTGATTTTATTAACATAAACTTATACGAAATGTAAAATGAATTATTGTTTAAAAAAATCAATTAAATGATAATTTTGAAATGACAAGATTCAACAGAGTAACTAAGACCAACGAAAGAGTTAACAAGGGAATCACGATGCTAGTGAAAATCAAAAGAATGTATTCCAGAGACACAGACCAGACATGAAAACAGACGCATACAACAAAGAATACAAAATAATCAATAATACATACAATGTAACAAAAGTAAATAAGCAAGTCTGACTCCACTAAAGGTTGGGAGCAAGGTACCAGGTGCACCGGTAGGGTTACCGCCCTCTGCTTTTCTTAAAACACCCGCCCGCCGATTGCTCATCAAAATTCATCCGGGGTAGAAGAAAGAGGAAACAAAAACTATTACACGTTGAGCAAATCAGTTCTCATGGTGCAGATGGATACACCGTCATGATCCACGAGTTATGATGACGACCAGTTAGTGTCTGTAGTATTCCTTATCTCAAGTTCTTTAGGGGAAGATGTGATGTATGAAAGTATTAATAATAATTGAAAAAAAAAAACAGCAGTAGAACCCAAATATGTTCCTATAAAGCAAAGCAATAACATCCCACCACAACTCCCAAGAAATAATATATAAGAATATAAAAAGAAAAGTGCAATATCAGTTTACATGTTCTGTTATGATACAGTATTACAACTCGTATTAATATTTCAACTTTCGGTATACTGTTTTAAAGAATAACCTCTCTATATCAGCATTAGACCAAGACCAAAAGTTCAATTGTATACAAGTACTTAAGTCAAAAAATCGATAAAAAATCCAAACACAGTATTGCGAAGTTGACCCATGTGAAAAAAGGAATGTTGCTTCAACGTTTACACGCCTATGCATTTAAGTATACTGCAAATTACGCTAAATAATTTATACACTAGTGTAACATAAATTTGAATACTGGATTGGTTAAAACCTTTGCAGTCTTTTACTCCATCAATAATGACATTGACAAAATGATTGCTAAATACATGAATACCACTTATATCAATACGGCTAAATTGGTAATGCCTTATACTGGTGCCAAAGGGAAAACTCTAATTCCGAAATATGAAGCCAAATCCAGCAGAGTGAAGATCTGTCATTTTTAAATCGAGGAATGAAGCCCAATAGTTCACTGACAAATTTAAGGGTCGATGGTAGTTGAAAAAAGAGAATAAATTACTGGAAATTGGTATCACATTATCAAAGCAAAAGATTGTAGACAACCATGTGTCAGCATAATTATTTTTTTATTTAAACCCTCTTGAAAAGACACCGATTGTGATATTCCGTCAATGTATTAGATATTTACACTACACAAGCATCAAATCGCGTTATAGTGGATCAGCAAAGTGCGCTGCGAAGCTTCTTTCAAAATTACTTAGTTTCATTTTCTCATGTCAAATATGGCTTGTATTCCTCTCTTCTTACCACGACCTTACTTTCCGCGATTTTGTATAGATTTAATGTGGATAAAAAAAGTATACAAGTGTATTATTGCAAAAAGATCTTCAATCGTCAACATTTCTTACTACTGTTGAAATGCAGATCCAGTAACATCATATATTGATAATATTTTTAGAGGTATTGATCACCTTACCAGAACAATAGAGTGATTCGGGAAAAAAATATTTAGTATTTTGATTCAAATATGTCTAATTACCCTTTTTATCGTTTGGTTAGATGTTTTAATCTCAGTTTCCGCTAAATAGATGACGTATTATCTTTAGACAATCCTAATTTCGAGGATTTGATACATCGCATCTACCCCAAAGAACTTGAGATAAAGGATACTACATACATTGTGAAGTCAGTCTCATATATTGACCTACACTTAGAAATTTCCATCGATGGTAAAGGGAAACTATTGACCCGACCAAACTTTACGACGAACGAGATGACTTTTCATTCAGAATTGTCAACTTTCATTTCATCTGTGGCAACATCCCTTCAGTACCTGCGTATGGAGTGTTCATATCACAACTCATACGTTATGCAAGAGCTTGCCGACACTATGCAGACTTTTTTTATCGCGATAGAACTCTAACAAACAGGCTTCTGGAATAGGGTTATGTTGCTACAAGATTGAAGTCAATACTACATAAATGTTATGGTCGTCATCATGAACTCGTGGATCGTTATGGTGTATCCATCTGCACCATGAAAACATTTTTAACTGGTCATATTTTCCTTTTCTTGTTTATCTACCCCGGATTTGTCTTTTTTATGAACAACTTGGCGGGCGGGTGTTTCGAGAAAAGCAGAGGACGCTTACTCTACCGCTTCACCTGGTCCATGCTCCTAATTTTTAGTGGAGTCTGAGTTGCTCATTTGCTTTTGTTACTGTGTATGTATGATTTTAGTGTCTTTATGTTTTTGTTGTGTAGGTCTGTTTTCCATGTCTGGTCTTTTTCCCTGGATTACATTAGTATTATTACTGCTATAACCTTGGCTCCCTAGATTACTCTTTAAACACAAAAAATGCCGAAACCATTGTGGTGGGCAAGTTATTTTTACCAGACAGCCTGTGTACCTATAAAATCTGATTGTGCCCATCTGCTTGTTGGGGTCTCATCTTTCCCTCTTATGAGGCAGATTTTTTAGTTGGTCTAGTAAAAATAAAATCATGATGATTTGTGCAACGACCTTTTACCTCCATTTCATAGATGAAGTTCTATCATTTAATAATTAGAGAAAGAATACTACAGATACCGAGAAGTCTGCCTCAATTTTGGCCTACTATCTAAGATCAATTATGAAATAATATATGTGTTATGCGTGGTGTTAAACTTTCATTTTGTTCTATTCCCTTTTCTATCATAAATATTTTGTTCTTTGATCTAATGATGTTCTTCATGATTTTTAACAGAAGCTTTGCATAGGAAAGCTATATGTACTAAACATGCTAAAGGTACCGAATTCTATTCTGTCGCCTTTCAATTTTTATATAGCTAGATAGGGGAATTTGCCCGACGTTTCTGAACGTGATTAATTGGGAAAATAGCGTGTAATTGTGTTGAGTAATTGATAAGTTATATTTAAAAACCATTCGAATATGCAAGAATTGTCAGAAAAATGAGACATGCATGTACAATCTTGTTAGATACTATATAATATAGCTGTTGTTCAAACGCATACACACGTGTTACGCATGTCAGGCACTATGACTAAATAAAGTTTTGTACCACCTTTGATTTTTTACATATTGAGATGAAATTACCAAAATCTAATGCTGTCATAGACGTAGAAGGATCAGTGGTAAATTTGTTACGCTTTAAGATTTCTTTGTTCGTCTCTGTAACTATAAAATCTGAAATTAGAGAACAAAGCTTTGAATAGAAAACATAATTGTTGTGTTATGATTTGTTTTTTTAATAAAGACAATTCATACAGGTTTTGTAAGTACATGTAAGTTTTCACATATGTTGCACATGTTAGTACATCCGTTTCAGATTGAGTAAGGAGATCTTGATCATTTAGAGCCGCGCGATACTTGTATGTTGACTTTTTTATGACAAATAAATGACTTGACGTTAAACAGAAGAATGAGTACATTTCCGATTATATTGTAGTGATATCAGCGTGAATTGCGTAATGGGGTGCAGTCAGTCACTGACCATGAATGGTTTTGGTACATTCAATACAAAAACATGTAGGATGTACACATTTCACTTTTAAATAAACTCATGATTTGTATATGACACTTTGTAAAGGTCGTCTACATTGTTTGTATATCAGTTACCAGTTTAATAATTGTTTAGATAGAACTGATAGTAACAAGAATGCAAAACGATGTGCATACCAAAGATCATGGTAAAATGAAAACGAATTTAACAAGTTTTCATTCTGCCAAACATTAATTTAGCCCCCTGTTGAACTCACGTTATATAAGTCTAGTTATCGAAACACATACCATTTGTAGATGACAAATCGTTTTTAGAAAAGATATTCAAGATTCTAAGAAAATAAGAACGAAACGCACCGAGTAACAACATGTTTCATTGATCTACCTCAAACTATTATTATTGTCCCAACTGCTCTTCACTTTAGCGGACGATTTCATTATACCAATGCAAAAGAAACACAACTAAAAGCTTTGGTTTGCCATGCAATACTGTTTTGAATTATTTGACTTGTGTAAAAATTATATGATTTTTTTTTCAATACAAGCTATGATTTGTAGCCAAAATGTGAAAATTCTTGCCAGTACTAATGAATTGAAATATTCCGTTTAGTTCTATTCAAACATTGAAAATAATTTCCAGCAATGTATTCTTCCACTCTCGCTTTTCTATAAGAATTCCTATAAATATCTATTTTTACCGTTCCCTGTATAAATATGGCTTGCTGTTATCGAAAAAATTCCTTTTCGTAAGATGTCTTTAAACTGCATATGGCAGGACAGATTCGTTGAACTATTAATGTGTGGTACTGGGCGTCGGAATGAAAACATATTCCCTGTTTCTGAGCATTCACACATCTGTGATCTGGAGCAGCTTGGGTGTTTATGTCTACAGTGACCATTTTGAGTTCGCCACATACTAGCTGCCGTTTTATTATTAACAAGGAATTCAGCATATTGACCTTTAGGTTTGCGACAAGAACTGCATACTAGTTCAATATATTTTAACTCGTTTACATAAAAAGAAATACCGCGTAGCTGCACCCAAGAGTCTTCAACGATACCTACAAAAGTACAGAAATATTTTTTAAAACTCATCGATAATACAAAAATGAAATATATATGTTTATTTATACTTGTATGGGTCACGGCCTCTCTGAATAGGTGTATTCTATGGGAGGGGTGTATTCATATTTTTGGGACTTTAAAAACTGAAACGGTTACATCAAAACTAAAACGCATTCAAATGAAACTACTCCGTCTTGGTAACAACAGTGTCATTTTTTTTTTTTTTTTGTGATAGCATTTACCTTATTTTCATCAACGAAAGTGCAAAATTACAAGAGAGACTTCTAAAACGCTATTGATTTGATTCCATGTATATCAAATGATATGCTAATCTATACCTTGTGTTACCTTAACTTAAAGAAATCTTCGTAGACTGAGTACTTCCACCTTGTGTACAAGTCCACTTCCCAGTAAGGTTATTCATATGCTTTCGCTCGTCAAGCACAATTGTAAGGGTATGTTTAGTTTTATTCATGCTGATTTTTTTCCCTTTGGAGTACAATATTTATCATTGTCTTTTATGATACATTTCACCTTTGCTTCATATCCTTCATGAGAAAATGTTACAGGAAGTACAAAATTGGATATTCTACATATAAGAGACACTTCTTGTTCATCGTCTGTCCAAGTTAAACAGTTATTGTATCTTGTTGCAGTATCGCCTACAAGTGAATTAAAAGCTTAGTTCACATTGTGACCACATTTTCCACTGTAATGCTATTTTGGAGTAAATATATTCTATACGACAATTCGTATCGTTCCGGCATTTATTTTTTTTTTTCATTCACCATTATTATTAACGTGCTTTTTTATTCGTACTTAAATAAATAATGAACAAATTGTAATAAGGTATTGAGAAATAAAACGATACAATTCATTTCAAATAAAATACAACAACCTTTTTTTTATTTATCTATTTATTCTTAAGTACCTGTAGTCAGTTACTAACAAATACGTTATTATACGTCTTCAGTACTTTCGTTTTTTCAACCACCATCTAAAAATCCTACTTCATTGAGAGTTTTCCTTTCACAGTATATTGCGACGGCATTTGATTGATGTGTTTTCGGTATGGCATATTTTGCTCTTTGTCGTTATCGATTTTTTATATTAAACAAAAAAAAAGTCTTGAAAGATCTGGTTCCTATACTTGCCTCGGACGAGTACCCTTAATAAACCCTGTAGCGTTCAAAATTATAGTGTGTTCGATTTGTAAATGAAATTCGACCATGTAAGAAACATGATTTACAGTGAGACAGGTAATTTTAAACATTTGTTCAAATACATTTTAGCTTTTTAAAAACGTCAAATAGAAAGGAATGTAATTCAGAATTAGACTTTAGATCTACACATCTCAAAGAAGAAGACTGGTTAATATCATGCTTGTTTACTTTGAATAGTCTACTGGAGGTTCACCTTTCGTGTCAAAACACCCCTTTGAACATACAGGCAAACTTGTCAAGCACGGCGACATATAATGCGTCAAGATATTCAGCCTCAACTGTGAGACTAAAATTTTCTTGCAGTCTCTAGAGAAGTAACATACACCTGACATAATAACATACATGACTCAATATCAAACCAAAAGACTCGTCTGAAAGACAAAGCAAGCTATTTCACAGTCAACAATCAATCAACCATGAACAATTCCTCATGTATAGAAGTGTGCAGGGTACATTTCGAAACATCATGGTACTCGATATTTCCATTTCACGTTTATCACGTTCATCAAAAGGTAGTCCTGTATTTATGAAAAAAAGTAATTGTAAAAATTGACGGTAAAGGGAACTGCTCCCATGTAACTACAGAGTAATTTAGACTCTTTTTTGAATACATTCAATCAGCTTCATTCACCCTCTTTACTTGCTGCAGTTAGGTAAAGACATCTGGTAGGCTTTTTTATGTCGAAGTTCAGTGGAAGTAGCCACTACGTTTTATAAATGTGATAATATCCCAAAGAACGGGAATAAAATTCCAACATCGGGAGAACTATCACTTCACTCACCCGAAAGAAATATAGAACACAACTTCTATAGATTGACATCGCAACATACTGTTTTTACTTTTGCAAAATTCTCCAAAGGCTTACTACATCCTTAATTAGATGTGGGTCACTATACACTCAACATATAAGACCAGAATGGGTTTAGCATGGGAAACATAATTCGACAGTATTTGCTCTCAATACGAAATCAATTTTAATGCTTGCCTTTAAGTCAACCAACATATCCTGCATGTATGAACCAATTCAAAAAATCATATTTTCAATATTACAATGTCAGTGCACGCAGCAGTCCGTCCAAAAAGTATAATACAAATGTCCCAATACGTTTGGTGTCGATTCCTCTACCAATAGAAACTCAAAAACCTGAGATAACAAACGGGGGCTGCATAAGTCGCACGAAATCAACCATGCTACGTAAAAGAGCTATTAGATTTGAGCGTTTTTCAACTTAGATCATCAGCTAATTGTTATAACCAATCTACTACTTTGAGTAACTTGTGGATGCAAAATATATTTTTAAAACCTCAACTGCTAGCTCAAAAAATAATAATAATCAGTGGACAAGTTAACAACCTCCGATACATGTTTAACCTAAAACATACAAGTAAGAACGGAACATGTATATTTTACATATTCTTATTTGTTATGTGTAGAGTAAGAACTAATAAAAAGAGGCTATCGGGAGCCTGAGTAGCTCACCTGGTTAAAATTTGGCTTAACTCTCACAACGAGTTGTCCGACAATTTTGACAATGACAACTTTGATAGGACTTATCATAAGAATCACTTCATCAATCAAGAGTTCTTTATGTCTATCATAATTTTCAAGATATTGGCTGAAAACTGTTAAAAACATCATTTTTTGCCTTTCAAGTGCAATAACTCTAACAATGAGTAGGATAAGGATAAGTTCGGCAATTGAAAAAAAAATTGAAAAAAAAAATGACTAAACCAAACGGTTTTGCAGATGTATGAGAAAAAATTCTGACCGGCCCCTTTGTTCAATTTTTAGTAACAGTGGCCACGTTTTTAGATGGATCAAAAATCCTCACCTCAGTTCTATGTATGGTAGTATTATTGTAACTTAAAATAATAACTATATTATTACACGAGGCTCCCAGGAGCTTGAATTTCCCACCTGGTTAAATGTTTGCCTTACAAGGGCAACAAATATAACAAAGAGTTCTCCAAGAAGACTTTTGTTGGCCTTATCATAAGGATCATTTCTGCAATTGAAGGTTTCTTTCTATCTATAACAGTTTTCAAGATATTGGATGAAAACTCTAAAAAACACACACACACACATACAAAAAAAACCCCAAAAAAACCCGTCATTTTTACCTTTCAAGGGCAATAACTATTGCACTGAGTCGTCTGCCAATTTTGATCCCTTCTGACTGTTGTTGGCCTTATAATAAAGATCATTTCAGCAATTGAAAAAAAGATTATCTAAATTGGTTTTCGGAGAAGTAATATGCGAAAAACTACTGTCTGACCTCTATGTTCTATTTTAGTCACGACAACCATGTTTGTTGATGGATCAAAAAAACCCTACATCAGTTCTATGCAAGATACTCCAATAAATATTATTAAAAAAAGTTTGGTACCAATTGATCAGTAATATCAGGGAACAATATTTTAGAAAAAAATAACATCGAAATTAGTAAAAAATGTTGAAAAGAGGCAATAGCTCCGAACATGGCTTAACAGAATAAAACAAATATTTCACCACAGATAGATATCATTATGCTTTTGATCTAAGTAAAAATTTAGCTTAACCTAACAGTTCTGGTGATATATTAGAAAAACAAAAAACTACTGTCTGACCCTGTTCTATTTTAAGTAACGGCGACCATGTTTTTCCTTGCAGGATACCGGAAGGAACTTTCATACTTAGTTTGGTTCTAAATTGTCAAGTAGTGTCAGAGGCGATAGTTTCGAAAAATAATGTTTACGACGAAGACGATGGACGACGTCGACGAACAATAAGTAATGGCAATAGCTCACCTTGTCTTTGGCCAGATGAGCTAAAAATGCCCATCGTTCAAACTAAACGAAAATTGACAAAATCAAACTTCAGATAAATGTTTGTTTTTTATTCCGAGGGTTGTGATTTCATATTATACAAACTGTACTATTGTAATTAATTGACACATTAGTACAGCAGTAGTACATACGTTATTTGAAGAATATACCACATTTTTACCAGTAACATAGGAACGTCCCCTTTTGTGTTTTTTTTTTAAATAAAGATTTCTTTTGTGATTAAGTAAGGTACCAGTCATGTAAGAATCATGCAAAATGAGTGATTCACGCATAAAACGTCACAATGATGTTTTTTCATCCTGACCAGTTTGTTTTGGTTCTTAATCATATCATACAGTGATACAAGCTTTGTCTGATCCAAGATATGAAACAGCGTATGAAAATGCAAAGGCGGGAAAAAGTTACTGATTTTACGCAACATTATCCGATATTCGACGATGACTGAATTAAGTAATTTTCGAGAATTTCGGAAGGCCCGTGTGCAGCGGTTAGTAAGAGAAGAAACGAACGATCCAGGTCATGGGAAATATAATTTACTTGGTAATAAAGGAAAAAAAGTATGGGAAAATGTTTCGCCAAACGGGCCCCTACATAATGAATTGATTTGTTTTAGACGAAATTGAACAGATTGCAAAGATAAAACAAATGTAGCGTCGTATTTGCACGTTTCTTAGTTGGACTGATACTTATTTATTTTATTTGTCTACATGTAACAGTTAGTATTGAAGTGTATGTTGTTTTCCGTTATTGAAAGCTACACGATGTGAGACTAAGACTGATTTGCCTTGTTTTAAATGGTGTACGTTTTTCTTTCAAACGGATAAAAAAATGATAAACATCGACCTAGCATTGTAGATAATTTCAATCATATCTGTCTCATTTCGACAGTGTGTTAAACTTGCATATGAAGTAATCAAATCATTTTTTTAACTGTTGTCATTATGGCTATTTTAAGACTGGCATCATAAATCCCATTAAAACGCAAACAATTTGAAACAAGATAAAAAATATGTGGGTTATTTTTTTCCAAATTATACGAAGCTGAACCTTATGAGGTAAGTACTTTACTTTAGCTCACGAAGGGTGACCATATTTATTTATTTTTTTACAATGTCGTATCTGCCCGTGGCTGGTACAGATAATCCCGTCAGGTACACTGCGTAATTAAGTCTCTACAGCTTCTTATTTAAACCTTCACTACATCGTTCAGTATATAGTTTTAACTTTTGTTTCAGTTTTCAACCACTGAATATTTTTCAAGAATACATAGGATAAACAAATAGCAAAAAAAGGAATATCAGAAATATTTATGAATTTCCAATATGTGTAATAAATTGATCTTGATTACTACATACCTTGATCAAATTTAAAATCTTTATGTTCTGAAAAATGAATATTGGAAAAATTATTATTTGGATATCGGGAAAAAATGATACGGGTAACACAATATTCAAACAATCCAGTTGGAGATATACATGATATATTTTTGAACATTGATGAATTTATTTAAACACTCTTGTGATCTTGGTACATGAAATAATCTTGTGTAAGTCGCTTCACCACCTTCATTGTCGAAATAATTATCGCTTAATCGTCTGGGCAAGAAAATGTTTGGAAAACTATATATTATATAAACTTTGAAAAGGATCGACTTGGTGTTTACAAATGGATGATTTGGTACAAACATAACAAAAATATTACTTGTGTGTAAATAACTTAGTATTTTCGATTCAAACTACTTTTTTTATATTTTACTGATATTTTTAGCAAATATCATCATTTAATATACAAGAAAACACTCAATTAATCAAGAACTGTAACCCTGGAAGATGTTTGCAAGAACGTACGAGGACGTGTTGAAACTTTATCCAACTTATTGATAAAGCGACCAAATTCTGCACATTGAACCGTAACAGAACGTTTACAGTGTTAGTAAAGTAAAATAAATGATTACAGAAAGTTACTACATACGTCATGTAATTCAATTTGCCAAACACCTGTCTTTTAAGATATTTTGGAGACAATCAGTTTAAGACTATTATCAGAATATGATAGCATTAAGACCTATGATTTTTCAACGCCATACTCAGTTAAAATCCCGACTTAAAAACATTATACATCGTTGTTTGTTCCATATTGTATATCTATATGCAAATATATAGTTCTTGGTAGAGATTCGTCAAACTTTTTTTAAGAAATAATTCCTAACATCTTCCAAATATACAGAAGAAGATGTTTCCAAATGCTGGAATTTTTAAAAGACAACGTATTTGTCCAGTGTGGTGGGCGCGTTTTTCAACAAACGGTCGTCATTCCAATGGGAAAAAATTGTGCTCCTCTACTTGCTAACCTATTCTGTTAGTCTTAAGAGGCTGACTTTATAGCTGAACTGGTCCGAAAGAAATATTATCATTTAGCTAGATCTCTTAATTTAATCTCAGTTTCCGCTATATAGATGACGTATTATCTTTAGACAATCCTAATATTTGGGATTTGATACATCGCATCTATCCCAAGAGAAATTGAGATAAAGGATACTACAGACACTTTGAAGTCAGCTTCATATCTTAACCTACACTTAGAAATCGATGGTAAAGGACAAATATTGACTAAACAAAAGTGAAGGGTCATCTTTAAAGTGCAGTTTACTTCTCAATTAGGTGTTTCTTTTTTTTTATTCTTCGACAAAACGGAGCATCGTATTAAAATATTTTTTTGTAGCTATGAGTGGTACCCGATGATCCAGATAGGGTTTCACCTGCAAATAAAAGTTGAATTGGTCCAGAGATTGTGGAGTAAATTCTTCATTATGGATTTGTTTTCTCCGCGAAGCAAACTAGTCTTGTCAGCTTTCGTAATCTGTACATTAAAGTAGTGCATTTTTTTCAAATCTATAAAGTTAGAAGTTTGTCCTGAAAAAATGAATTCTATCGGACAAAATCCAGACCACTGCAAGAATGGTCTATATTGAATATAGTCCAAGCGAACAGAACACAAAGGTAGTTCAATCGGCACCTCTTCTGAAAATCATCCTATATGAGTTTCGGCATATCAACTGAATTTATCCTTCGAACTATTCCAAGGAGTATATTTCATTGAACGTCCAGCCTTCTGCTTTTTATTGAGTTCCCTTTTCCTGTTGCGTTGTATTTCCAATTAGGTCTACTGTGCGGTTTACTCTATCGGGGAAACTAATATCATACCGACTTTTTTATGACGTTTCTCTTTTTTTCTATGCTTTCGCCGTGTTATATAGGGGTTAGTGTTTTCAAGACATTATCGGTTGTAAACGATTTTTGAAAGAACGAGATCAATTTTGAAGGGTTTGCAGCGTACATCCTGTTTTGATATATCTATAATAGGAAAGGATATTTGCTGAAATGTAGCACTGCCGTTACAACAAGATCTTCGAAAACGTTTACAAGTGTCCTTCCGTAATTAGTTTGTCAATTTGTACAATAAAACTAATGGCACGATTGGATGGATAAAAAAGTGTTGATGAGTTCGTATTTCACAACAAGGCATAAAAACCCTTTGTCATTGATGTAAGTAAGTGGTACCCGGGAATTAAAAGAAGACGGACGATGTATACATGTAATGAAAGCTTCTAGTACGCCTTTACGATCTCTTGTCCTGGTTATATTTTCGACTATCATCAATGAATGGTCATCCATTACGATTTTCGTTACTTCCTATTGATAGAAACAACGGCTCAGAGGTGCGCCGATCAAATCTTTTAACCAATACCTCATTTTCCTGATTAAAAACATTAAATTTAATACCGATCTCTTATCTGGCTTCGTCTTCCTTTTGTCTGAATTGTTTAAAAAAATGTCTATTTTGGGATATTTTGCAAATGTATGCAAATTATATGCAAATTAGTTGCATCATGGTGCTGATGCTGATTGTTTTATTTAAATTAAAGGTAGATCATCATGGGATGGGGTAGAGGGGATAAGGAGGTGGTGGGAGGGTCGGTAGGCATGCGCGGGAATATTGGTCTGTTGCCTGAAAATGGTCATTTTTGTGATTTTTTGTCGTTTTTCACCGAATGTGGTGCTCATGGGTAAGACAGTGTTCATTTTTTCCAATGCTTGTTTTCTCTGATGGCAATTCAAGCCAAAAATTGTTCATTACAGTCGTAAGTGGAAGGTCAGGGATCCCCAGAGGGGTCACTCATAAAAAAAAAAGGATTTTTTGCATTTTTTGGGCTTTAAATTGGCCTAAAACCAGAAGTGGTTAGTATATGGGGTTGACATCATGGGAGTGGTGAGAGACATTATTGTTCTGTAGAAACCAGGTGAAATGAAGCTCTGTGGATCCATTCTGCTGTTGTTAGAGGTCTACCTCTCAAAAAACTCACAATTGTTTGTGGCCTTCTTAACTCATGACATCTTGTTCAGCAGTGAAATCCCCATTTTTGCTAAAACTCTCTATAATATAGCCACATATTGAAGCACATTCACACTGCTTGCATATGAAATCAAATTGTGGTTTCCAAAGCCAAACATAATATTGCCAGAACCCAAAATTCGAAAAACAGCCCATGACCGTAATATTACGGTTCCCGCATGGTAAGTGTTAATTTTACTGTATTTTCTCATGAAATTAAATTTCATGTTTACTTGTTTGTTTACTTGTGAGAAATAATTGGTTTCTTTTAACAAATTGTCAGAAAGTACTTAATTTGTCCTTCATAAGTTGAATAATTGGTGTTTACCAGGCAGGACCGTATTAAAAGTCTAATGCAACTCACGGTTTTTCAATGAATTGGGAGCACAATAATATCTAGATTTGGATACAAAGCCCCAACGAAAAAAAAAGTTTAATTATCATTTGTGCATAATTAAGATTTTCTGTATCCTGGCTTTTAATCTTAATCTGTTATTTTTTACGATTGTGTGAAAAAAGTGTGTCACGTAATATACATTTGTAGTGTAAACACTTTTTTGGAATAAAATATGATATTCCTATTTATGAGCTTTAAAATAAAAACAAAAATGATCAAAGTTTGAGATTCATTCAGCATAAACCTATCCATGACAAATTAAGGAAAACTACTGGTCGCTGATATTACGCTATTAAAATGAGCTATCATATATCGATTTACATTGTGGAGTAAAATTTTGGTAAGCAGATTGGCGAGAAGTGCTTGAAAATGGCGATATTTAACCTCTGCCCAATACATTTTGATCTTCATCTAAAGAACTACGCAGTAAGATGAGAGAAAATTACCAGCATAACTCTATATTCCCGTTTGATGAACCATGATACAGAGATGTGATGTCAATATTCATTATGCTGTCACTGTATAATTTCAAGCATTGGTAGATATTCTGTGTTATTTTTAAGTACAAACCGTACTCAGAAATGCACAGAAAGTGTGGATAATTTCTTTTTCTGTAGCCTAGTTGCGAGCACAAACAACTATTATTCTAACTCTTGTACATCGAAACATGTCCGGAAATTAACATTCAAGGGAGATAACTTTGCTGCGGTTAGTCATTTCGCCCAATTTGAAATTGATTTTCGTCGTAATATTGACCCATATGGACACTTACATTTGAAATTCATAAAAGAAATCCTCGGAGTAAATACTAAAACGACAAACATTGGAAGGATTATCAGAACTGAACAGAACATCTCTCTCTACATCTAAAAGTTTAATTGAATACGATCAAATTTTTAAATCATATACTTAACTCCCCGATACACTAGAACTACGAAGTGTTCAGAGAAGTTAAAAACAACAACTTGTGGATATCCCATCTAAAAATATACTAAATAAATTAGGGTTCTGTCATCTTAACTTACAACTTAATAACCTCCAATTGTATATCAAAAGAATAGACCAAAGACTACACGATCAGTTTAAGCACAGTTTAGTAGGCTCACTAGCTATGAGTGAAAAACTGACATTTTTCCGTAAAATATTTATTCTGTCTAAAAAAAAACATATATTGATTTATGTAAATCTAAAATAGACAGATCTGTCATCAGTAAATTTCGTATAAGTGCACTTTCACTGGAAATAGAAAGGCGTCGGTACAAAAACATAGAGAGAAAAAAGTATGTGTAAATCATGTGATAGTGGGACCATAGAGGATGAACATCATTTCTTCTCAGTGTGCACCTACTACACACCGCAAATAAATCAATACAGAATGAAATTGGACAACCATAATTTAATTTCTTCATCAAAAGCTCGCCTAACTCCAAGATACATAGTATATATATTATCCAGTACCTCTATAGAAATACTAAAAATAACTATCAAATTCATGAATGAATGTTGGAATCGAAGGTCAATTTTATTAAACAGAAATTATATTAATATATAACTTTAAAACTATGGATTAGTCTGTTTTGATCAGATTTACACCACTTTCCCACCATGGTCATAAATTTTGTTTATTTGAAATGTATATTACATTGTTCTGTTTTTGTTTATGCCATAACCATTTACTGTAAATGTGTTTTTGCAAATAAAATTGTCTTTTGTCTGTTGTCCATTTTCCTAGACTGGGTAGGGTCTAAAATGTGTAACCTGTACCCATACCCATACCAACTTTTCCCCGTACCCAATGTTTTGTTAAAATATTCATTCTTACGGTATATTAAGAATGGAAAATTGCATGAAATGTTGAAAAGTCCGTTTCAATTCATTTTTCACCAATAAAATGATTTTTTTTTATATTTCTTGTTTGATCGGTTTTCTGAAGTCCGAAGGTCTAAAATGTGTAACCGGAAGTTACCGTACCCAACTATTCATTGACTATTTTTAATTGTTCTGTCCGCATTTAACATTTTTTTCTAAAATCATTACGAGGTTAAAACTTCACCGATAAAGTTTTGAAAGATTTGATATTGTTTTAAAAAGGAATTGACAGACTCTGAATTCCGCACCGTACCTAGTGTCGATCCCCGTACCAGCATAGAATGGATATAATCGTATCAAGAATAAAAAACAAAGCCTCATAAACAGAGTCTGATGCGATTTAATTTATCTTCAATGAAAAGTTTGATCATATTATGATGTTCTAATGTACATTAAATTAGCACATATGACAAAAATACTGGACTTTGATATTTGGGTAGGGAAATTTCGGGTTACACATTTTTGAAAACAGAAAATCGAATGAAATCAATTTTTTTCGACAAACATTTTAAAAATCAATTCTAGATTAACCATCATGTCATTTTGTAAATGTGTATCAACTTGCAGCTGCAAATAGCCAGTAATAATGAAGAAATTGGCAAAATAATATTTTGGTACGGGGGAAAGTTGGTACGGGTACGAGTTACACATTTTAGACCATACCCCTAGACTGGGCGTTAATCGGTCTAAAACGTGATCTGATTCTGTTTAAAATTTTCAAATGAAAGTGAAATATGAATTAATCCGAGATAATTATGGCCGAAGTGACTATGACCGAAGTGGTAGGGTGGCCGAAACGACTTGCATGGCACGCGAGCGTATCATAATAACAGAAGACATGCAGAAATTTGTGAACAACAATAATAGATAATGAAGCTACCTGTTTGGATACATAGCAAGATCTTTCCTGATATTTGAATTAGGTTCCAGTAATAGAATTAGATATGTATTTTGATTTTGTATAGAATTTAAGGGCTTGTAATCAGTCTTGCATGAGTTTAGATTACCGAGAGATACATGTAGCTTACGAACATCGCCCATTACAAGCATATAAAACATTTAAACGTCAAGATTTGTGATAAAACAAAACAATAAATTGTAGAGAATACCGACACACAAATATATGCGCCCCCCCATTCTGGGTTTCTAGTTTACTACATACATGTACATAGTATATTTTATTTAATTTTGATCCTCCTGGTTAGGCTAAATTAATCGATTTTGCCATTTTGTGCAATTTTGCTAGGATACTCGGACATTACCATTTTTTTGTCAATTTTACAGATGAAATTTTTTTTAAACATTCTTTCCAATACAAAGGACGGGTGGTCTTGCACCCTCCCCCCTTTGGTCTGCTGTGTCAGTGTGTGAGAAGTCAATTTTGTTGGCAGTCCCATACATACATGTAAATGTATGTTTAATTTATTTTCTGGTACTACAGCTTCAAAATAAGGAGCCCGAAATTTTATCAACGCTGTGTATAAACCCTTGAAGATATTCACATGATTTTTGGTATACAAGTTTGCAATGACCAGTCACAGGTCAAGGTTGCTTTTGGTTCCGCTCCTACGATTTTTACCAAAATAACAGGCCTTGAACATAGCAAAGTAAACAGAAATAACAGTTTTCTGGACTTTTTTTAATGCTTGCAGATTACCACATTATTTTAGGTATATTAATTCATCATGATTACTTTGTTCTACTACGATAATATTTACTTTGTATTAATTAAAACTAAAAAAATCAGTCTGGAGTTTGAAACTACCATTCTGAGTAACAGAATTTACGATAGTTAGAAGATAAAGAAAGAAGTCATTTTCAAAAATCATGTTTAAATCTTATTTTATTGCAATCTTTTCTAATGCCTAAAAACACTCTAATTCCTTTTTATTACGGTCTTTCTATGTGTACATGTATTTCTCTTACGACCAAATATAGAGTATCCAACATAGGGACACGTGGGGTACGTGAGCACGCTAATTAAGGTTCTTTAATTGCTATTGCAGGTCCAACAGAGATGGATTCCATCTCTATGATTCCTATTTTCTATTAAAACAAGCATAAGAAAGGGGAGGTTACTCTGTTCAATTGGCTGAAATAGCAATACAGTTTGATGCAAAATCATAACTATGCCTATATACATTGTATCTGATAGATAAAATGTGAGGAGAGTAGATTTTTAATGGTAAATTAAAGGATTATTTAAAAAAAAGAGTTTTCATATTTGCTATCAAAGAACAAGCTATATAATTATGTATATTTAGTTCCTTATTAGTTAACAATGTGTCCACATTAAGCTAGCACCCTGCCCTTTTCAAATAAAAAGGCACATGTAAAGTTCAATAATTTCAATTTTGATGATAATAGGAAGTAAATACTTTTAACAAATAATACATGTAGTTTGCATACAAATGAATATAAACATGGTCAGGAAAGAATTTATTGAAATGGGTCATTTTCAGCATTTATTACAAGTATTCAAAATGCTTATAGGCCATTTATTTGCATTCTAAGTACAATTCTTTTGGGTCATTTTCAGCTTCAATGAGTACATGGCCATGGCCCCTGTCCTTTCTTATCATAGGATAAAGAATAACAATTAAAAAAAAAAGAATTTGTTTACTCCTATTACTTCACGTTTGTTACCTATCATGGAGTTCATAATGTGTGATATAGTCAATAAGGGATAAATAACTAAAAATAGCAATTGAGGGGAAAACATCTTGACAAAAACTATGGAGTAACTCAGTTATTTCCCATTTACAGTGTATATTGCAATGTTTAATTTATGTTTGCTTTTTTTACATCTTAGAAACTTTTCGATGCTGTTTGAAAAACAACCCACCTTAATTGTGCATAAATTTTGATTGAATGTACATGCATGTTGGGTGAGACAGAATCTATTTTGATTGTGTATAGTTAATGAGCTTATATATGTATAAGTATTATCAATGTGTTATTAAATCTTGTTGCGAATATGTATAATATTATTATATGGTAGCGAAAATTGGAGAAGTTTCACTTTCATACTGAATGTACATGTATATGGTATCATACTGTATGTGACATTATTAATCATGTATCATAGAATTGAAAGCAGATCAGGAGGGGCAAAGTTTTCAAAATTTAGTTGTAGATTTAAAAAAATACTCAGATAGCAATTTACTTTTTGAACAAGTAATAAAATTTTAAGTGTAGTTTTAATATCACGTACAAATTCATTTTTTTGCATAATGCACATTTTTTTGGTGAGGAAAAATCTTGGGCCCAAGATCAGGGCCCTTTTGTTTATCATTAGATTTACCATTGAGAACAAAGTCAGCTTAAAATGTCTTAACAGAAATCATCACCAATTTATATGTCTCAACCTTCAAAACTGCTTATTTCTCAATTGTAGAACATATATTTATATACATGTATTATCAGTAGTGTCAAAAGGCCGATTCTACCGCACATGCAGAAAATCCTGCATAAAGCCCCAACCCGACGGCATCCCTATTGAGCATAGGGTAAATACAAAAATTATGTCTTTCGTACAGAGCATAAGCCAGATCGCCCCAGCTGAGGATAGTGGGGATGTGGATAAGGACACATTAAAGAGAGGTGTGTCAGATTGAAATAAATAAAGGGATGGCATCCAATAGTGATAATATGAATCGCTACCAGGATTTCTTTCTGGAGAATGAAGAAGATGTGGAGGATACCACTCCAACCCCAAACCTCCAAACGCAGGAGTGCTGTGATAACCCAAACGTGACGCAGACGGATGAGCATACCCAGATGTGTCAAAACTGTGGTGCACAACCAACCAAGCCGCGATTTGAGCATCAACAAGGGGAGCAGAAGACCACTTGCGGCGTCCCACTCAAGGGGCAGTTCTGCAAGAGTAAGCCCGGGAAGGATGGTTTCTGCTGCTCCCACCCAAGGAGGCCTTCTTCAGCACGCTCACCGGTGGGCACATCAGCGACGAGGACTATGCACACGCTTAGGGAGTCTGGGGGCCTTCGACTGCAAGACTATCATAATCTGTACCTGGAATCCGACGTAGCCATACTGGAGGACGTCTTCGAAGATTTCAGGGACATCTGCATGGGAAATTATGGGTTCGATCCTGCCCACTACTTCTCGTCCCCCGGGCTAGCCTATGACGCACCACTCAAAACAACCGGTCAGATTGGAGCTGCTCTCCGATCCGGATATGCTGCTGATGATCGAGAGGGCAACCAGAGGGGGCGTCGCCATGATCTCCCACCGCCACGCCAAGGCCAACAATCCTTACATGGCCGACTAAAATCACTCACAACCCACCAAATATCTCACCTACCTTGACGCCAATAACCTCTACGGTTGGGCAATGGCACAGCCCCTTCCCACGGGAGACTTCGAGTGGATGGAGCTGGAGGAGATCGAGAAGGTCTTCGCTATACGTCTTCAAGGTAAGGGACGACGAGACCACCAAGAAGGCGAAGGGAGTCACCAAGAGTATCCCGACGATCACGAGCACGAAGCCAAGATGGAATGCGATCTGGAATATCCGCAAGATTTTCACGATACCCATAACGACTACCCTCTCGCGCCCGAGAACGTGGAAATTGACAAGGTGCGCAAGCTCGTGCCTCATCTAGGCAAGCGCGAAAAATATGCCCTCTACTATCGAAATCTCAAACTCTACTTATCGACGGGCATAAAGCTCGTCAAAGTCCATCGCATCATAGGGTTCAGGCAATCCACCTGGCTCAAGTCGTACATCGAGCTGAATACGAAGCTTCGATCCGCGGCCAAGACCGATTCCGAGACGGAATTTTTTCAAGCTCATGAATAATTCGGTCTTCAGCAAAACGATGGAAAATATCCGGAAGCGCGTCGACGTCAGGCTAGTCACCACCACGAAGCAGGCCCTGAAGCTCGTGGCCAAACCCAACTTCGATCGCCGCGTCGTCTTCACAGAGAGTTTGGCAGCCGTCCATATGAAAAAGACCAAGCTGAAGTTCGATAAGCCCGTCTACCTAGGAGCATTCATCTTGGATATCTCGAAGCTCCTGATGTACGACTTCAACTACGGATTCGTGAGGAAGACGTATGGCGATAAGGCCTGGCTGCTCTTTACTGACACAGACATCTTGGCCTACGAAATCCAGACCACCGACTTCTACAAAGACATTGCACCACACGTCCAGGAAAAATTCGATACGCCCAAATACCCCACCGAGCATCCCTCCCGCATCCCCACCGGCGTGAATAAGATCATCGAGATATTCAAGGACGAGTGCGGCGGCAAGACCATGACCGAATTCGTGGGGCTACGGTCGAAGCTATACACCCTCAAGGTAAGGGACGACGAGACCACCAAGAAGGCGAAGGGAGGCACCAAGAGCGTCATCAAGCGCAACATCGCCTTCGAGGACTACAAGCGACGCGTTTCCGGATATTTTCCATCGTTTTGCTGAAGACCGAATTATTCATGAGCTTGAAAAATCCTGAATCACGATGATCGCGGCACGGCACGCACTGGACATGCTGGCATAAGCGTGGAGGACTCAAAGTCTACTTCGACTCCTACGGCCTGCCTCCAACCGACGAGATGGTCGACTATCTGCAACCGGAAATTCGATATAATACCGATGAACCCAAGCGACGCGGCGACGTGGTCTGCGGACACTTTTGCCTGCACGTACTAAAGCTCTTATCGGAAGGTCGGACGCTCGAGGATGTGAGCTTCGGACTATAGATAAATTGATAAGTTTAGATCTCACTCGAGAAAGCGCATGCCCGTCTGGCGGATGCTTCAGGATCTCGATATGAACGATCATTGGATCACCAGCCTCGGTTTACCCCGAGACAGCTCGGACGCCGTGACGAAGCGATGGGTCAACCAACAAATGAAAGACGGTATGAAAGTCATCGACGAGCTAGATTTGGAATGTAAGCAGATCCAGATGGCCATCAAGAGGATGCAGAGGGAGTATGACGCATCGATCAAAAAGCTGATCGCCGTAGAAGATGGCAAAGTCGATAAGTCAGATTGCGTCTCGACCAACGGTGGCAAGGTGAATACGGATTTATACATGCAAAAGTATCACCTGCTAAATCTCCCACTTCCTCAGACCGACAGCGAAAGCTCTTTCCGATCGCCTGCAGGCGGATCTGGACGCATAAGTGGTCTTCGTCGAGCTGAAGCATGCGTAAATCAAGACTTTCTGGTCTCCTTTGATCGAGACCGGAAAGCCTGCTGAGGATCATTGCAAGTCGGACTCTTTGATACAGAAGTTGAATTCTTTGGGGTAGCCTCTCCACTTAACGTAGATTTTCTTTGTCCCTCCCTGGGTCCGCCGGCGCAAGACTTTCTCGATGCGATAGATATCCTGATCGGTGCGTTGGAGCTCGGGCTCGTAGAAGGATCCTTGGATCTCCTCACCCTCGTAGTCTTTGTGGCGATAATTGGGTGGCTGCGTCGCTAGGGCCTGGGCGACGGTAAAGACCTCCGTCCAGCGCCGAGTATATCCCTTCTCGAAGGTACCCTTCTTCTTGGTGATTCGGACCTTATCACCCACGTCGAATCGCCGCGGCTTCATGGGTGGGAGGTCTCCGTAAAGATTCCAAAAGACCTTGATCTCGTGCTCTGTTTGACTGGCGGCGGTGGGAGTCATCTTGATGGATCGATGCTTGGTGGACGAGATCGTGCAAGACGGGAAGGTAGGTGCGAATTGGCCGAGAACTATTTGATCATCTTCTCCTTCATGGTACGCTCCACCTCGCTTGATTTCTCTTCGTTCTCGGTTGAGTAGCGCTCGACGCCGTGCTTCTGGAGCAGATTCTTCATCTCGCGTTTATAAAATTCCGTCCCCTTATCGGTCCATAGCTTCTCGGGCGTGCGGTCCTTGAAGACGGTCCGGAAGGCATCTCGCACCGTGGCGCCTCTCTTATCCTTGAGCGGCACCAGCCTGCCGTACTTGGTGAAGACGTCGATGATGCTCATGAGATATTTGAAGCCTCTGTTATCGCGGGAGAAGGCGCTCATATCTACGAGATCGGCAGCCCAGGTCTCGTTCACCCCACCTACCACCACGCGACGCTTCTGGGATTTGCGTCTGATTAGCTTATGCAGCTCTTCGGCTAGCTCGTCCGAACAGCGTACTTTTTTCCCTCCCACGCCCAGCCCAAATCGCGCTTTGGTGCCGATGATGGCATTGACGATGCCACGCTCGAAGCGCTTGCGTGCGGTGGGATTGGGGATGGCATCGAGGGAGGCTAGCATCGTCTTATCGCAGATCGAATTGCGTGCGGCCGTATCCTTGTGCTTGGCATAGTATCATTGCGATAGGCGGCCTCATCGACTCGATTGATGGGCCTCGAACAAGGTTTGGGGGTGCCGCTTGCTGAGTCTGGTCTCTGGATCGGTGAAATTATGCCCAGGTAGATGCATTTCGACGGGCATCCGATTGATCAGCTTATTCATGAGTCCGGCGCCCTCCTCCGTCTTGATGAATTGCGACTTCCGCGAACCGCATTCGGCGCAGGTCCCCACCTTCCGCGGCCGCCGTCCGTCATTGCAGGTGATCACGGCGCGACTATTCGTCTTCCTCCTGCATTTCAAGCAGTACATTGGCATTTTATATAAATAAATGTACGTGGAAGACCTTACCTACGATGAGCCCACCGCGAGTCGTCGGCAGAACCACTTTCTTCTCCCGCAGCGATTCATCCGAGGTCTGGTCATCGGGAAATCGGACTGCCGCAAAACAACGCTGCTAAATAACCTCCTTCTGCCCGATGGATGGCTCGACTATGATCGACTCTACGTCTTCGGAAAATCGCTCCACCAGCCCATCTACTGCGGCGGGCATTGGGGAGAAGGTTTTCGAAAGATGATATCCGCGACTTTCTCTCCATCAAGGATCGCTATCCCCACTCTTTGGTAGACGTGGTGGAGGTGATGAAGCCACCGTCCAAGCCTAGCGATATCGAACCTTTCTTCTTTGAGCAGGCGAACGACGATTCCACCCGCAAGAATCGCATGGTCTTCGACGACTTGATGCTGAGCAAGCAGAGCAAGTGTAAAGACTACTACGTGCGCGATCGCTATAATAACGTGGACTGCTTCTACCTCTGCCAAAATTGCTTCAAGCTCCCGCGGCAATCGATCGGCGAGAATGCCAACTTCATCTGCCTCTTCGAGCAGGATGTCAAAAATCGCGATCATATCCGACGAAACCATTGCTGTGATCTCACCCCGGCTCAATTCGATGCCCTATGCGACCACTGCTGGTCCAAGCCTCACGGATTCCTGACCACACGATCTCACGAGCCCGAAGACGGCAGGGAAATATCGAAGCAATCTAGATGAATTCTATCGAGTCTAAGATAAAGAACGAATCACTTGAAGGAATTCTTCATGGAGAATCAGCGGGACTTGGATCGGGAGAATGCTTACAAGCCCCCACGACCACCCCCTGAATGCAAGCACCGGTGGGAGCGTGTGCTTATTTACGGCGAAATCCGAAGATATAGCTGCAGTGGATGCGCCGCCGAAAGGTACGCCAACCGTTTCGATGAGCAGGATTTCGAAGGAAGGACCTATAATTCCCACTCCCGTCGCAAACCTAAGCAGCCGTTCGGACCACCGTGCTGCATCAAGACCGTCCGTGGCCATCAGTGCACCTACCCATCCATAACGGGCAGTAATAAATGCAAGAGGCACTCGAATCCTTTCCCCTAGGCATGCTATCGGTTTGGTGCTAAGATCGCCCGCGGCGAAGCCTTTCATCGTATCAACAAATTCGCCACCCTCTGATCGGGCGTAAAACTGAGGATGGTGGAGGAGTACGATCTTCTCAAAGGTGTGCAGAGGGTCGACCGCGAGCCTTTCTGCTCTTCCAAATGCATGGAGAGTGCGTAGGATCCACCATCATTTCGGGAAATGAGAGTAAATCCACGGTTTTTGCATCCCGCTACGGCAGGAGGCACAAAGCATTGGAGGGCTATGGTTCGAAAGCTAGGGGGTGATCAATCAACGCTTAGGGGCGTTCGCTCCAATGCTAAGGGGCGTTCGTTCCAACGCTTAAGTAAAATATTGGGAAATAACGTCTCCGTCCTTCCCTGGGCTCTTACGGATGCGGATGCCCTCCCTCCGTATTCACACTTTTCTGGGTTCGTCACGACCGTCCCCACGAATCTTCACACATTGCATACTTTCGTGGGGGCGTTCGATCCATCGCTTAGGGGCGTTCGATTCAACCCTTAGGGGTGTTAGTTTCAACGCTTAGGGGCGATGGCGAATCTATAAATAAATGACGTTTATCAAGATCACCGATCCCAAGCAGCGTGAGGCGCTTGCCAGGGACTTGCAGGAGATCAAGCGCAGCATTCAGGCTAGCGATATGCAGCTTCGTCTAGATAAGATCTGACTCAACCGACCGCGACCTGTCCAAGATATTCAAGCTCGTGGTCGAGACGTAAAAGGAGACTGCCTCCCAGATCACCAAAGAGATCGAAGATATCCCACTTGCTCTGCCCAACCCAGGTGCATGCCCTTCCCCCTCCTATCACTGCCGACGAGGACGAGGACGACATCGACATCGAGCAACCACTGCGAACCAACCTCGGTCCGCGAGCGACACACTATCGCCAGCTGAGTATGACTCTTTGACGATATCTTCGTCGAAGGCGAGCGCAATAAGGGTACTCCTGGCCTGTGGGAGCTCATGGTGCTGAAGCATCCAAAAAATTTCGACGTGGAAAACCTGAATACCTATGGTGATATCCTACGAGCATCCAATGCGATGTATCAAGGAAATTCCGTCCTCTCGCGCACTCCAAAGTCCAATTGAAGCCGCAAATGGAAGGAGATCGTATCCTACTTTTACAGGCAAGATAAATATGGCAGCGGGGTGCCGACCATCTTCCTCCCCACATGCTTCGACCAGCTGCTGCATCATCTCGGTCTTTGCGCTGCCACCTACCAGGCTGGAAATAATGGGGTGCGCAACGAAATCGTGGCCATCCTCGACGACATGGGAAAGTCTGACCATATCAGCAGGGAGGAATACGAGAAGCTGCATCGGAAGCTCCTCTAAATAAATTTACGATGCCTTTAGTAGTGAATCACGGTTATCGCCGTCGGCAGACGAGGACTAAAACCGTGCTGCCTGCATTGGGAGTGGGTGCATTGAGCGGTTTTGGTAGTGCAGCCATCCAAAAGGCCGTGGGATCTGGATTGTATCTGAAGAAGGGTGGAAAAGTGTGTTGTGTGAAACCTCAGGGTCGTGGCTTGTATCTCAGCATGGTCAATTTGCCCAATACCTACGGCGACGGGTTGTACTTGAAGAGCGGGCGTCAGGTTTACGACGGTAGCGGATTCATCCTTGGTCCGAATAGCCCCTTCAAAAGTATTCCCATGCTGGGCATGCTCCTCTAGATATAGATAAATGGACAACGTAGACTCTGAGAGGTAATCCTACCAAAAAGCTAGGATCGAGTCGATTGAGAGAGAGCTTGAATCCGAAAAGCATAAGTATGCCCGACTGTCGAGGACCTATAAGCGAGTGGATAAAGCGGTATCTTTTTTCTCGAGGTGCGTGCGGCGTACTTAACGTCATTTGCACCACCGGCACACTCAGCACCGCCGCCACAGGGATAAGCGCCGTGGCATGCATTCCGTTGAGCTCACTAGCCGTCGTGAATTCCATCGCGATGATGGTGTTGACAGTGATAGTCAAGCGCATCCGCAAAAAGAGTAAAAATCATGAAGATGCCGTGCGTATCGCCAGATCCTACCAATCCAATATCGAAGATGCAGTGAGCGAAGCGCTGGAGGGCGCCTCGCTCCCCGCGCTTATTCCAAAATCCTTCAGATCAAAGTCTCAAGTGACCAAAAAAAAATTCCCAATCCAGTAATTTGGATTGGGAAATTTCGAACCCCTAGCCCTCGGTTACTTTTTTTACTTCCTCACCAGATCGTAGGAGAAGTATTCCTGTTTGGACTTTTTGCTCACTTTGAAAACCGTGCTCCAGACGTATGCTCCTTGTAAGGAATCTTTTTCTTTGTTGAGCGTAGGGCAAGCCCATACTTTGGTGCTCTCTCCTTGTCTATCCTTCAAGGTGAGGATCTTAGACTTAGCAAAATTTCCATCCACCTCTATCACCTCTGTGATTTTGTAAATTATCCCGATGAGTAAGTCCTTCCATTTCAGAGCTTCCTGCCTCTGCTCTTCAACCTTTTCCTGGAAGAAATCTTCACTGATGAAGTCTTCTCCGATCGCTACGAAAGCCATAATTCTTGTGTTTACCCTATGCTCAATTGGGATGCTGTCCGTTTGCATTTAGCCGTCGGGGTTGGGGGTTTATGCAGGATTTCTGCAAGTGCGGTGGAATCGGCCTTTTGACACTACTATTGTTGATGTGCATCATGATCTGACATGTGTCAATGGCTCTAAGTTGCAGGCATTAGACATAAAACATATGTTAAAGTTATGACAAACTTACGTTAACGCAAATCAGTGGCAATACGATTAAGGCGTCTGACGCGACATATGTTTACCGTATGTCTAACACATGTTGGCCTTATGTTTTCAGACGTATGTCTGACATACGCGGTTAGAAACGTGAGTCATACGTATGGCAATTGATATATGTCAGACGTATGGTTGACATATGTTTCTTTTCCAAGCATCTTTTCCAACTTATCTTTTCCAACCTAATTGGAATAGTGTTATTTAGCAAATATATCGAGTTTCTCTATAAAGAAAATGTTTCAGTGTGAAGAGTTATTGTGTAATTGTGTAATCAAACTCTACCACCCCCCCCCCCCCCCGTCCCTTGACCCCGAAAACGCTCCAGTGTAAACATTTATTATGTAATGATGATTTACCCATCTTGCTTTGCCTCTATTGCGTCATACCCTCTTTAAGTATAAACCAGAAAATGAGTCTTGATAAGAATTTTGGGAGAACAATTCTCTTTCGACAAAATTTTCAAAGTGGTTCCAAAACCGAATATCAATTTATCAGAACTAACTATAAAAGCACATTGCGGCGACGCAGTGTTTTCAATTTTCAGAACAAATTCTTCATGTTTCATTTGACTGTAGTAAATAAGCAAATATGGGACCCCGAATTGTTTTGGCTAAAATTGTTTTGTATATAATAAGGATTATAATGTAAAGTCTTCAAGGAATTCAATAGACCAGTTTTTGAGTTCTATGAAATAACATCACAGTATTATTACCAAATTCCTAGTAATTTATAGATATTTTTTCGTGTTCAAACTCCAGGAATGTTAAGTCATATTTCTCCCCTAAATCCATTTGCTAATATTTTAAGCCCTTTAGCTAAATTACATGCACTCACTATAAAAATAAGTATATTTTTTTTTATTCTGTGGACAGACATCTTACTGAACCTTGACCTTGAGTTATGCAGCCGTTGTGGTAATTAGCATAAAAAGAGTTACAAATATGCAAATAATATGTTTAACCATATGGTCATCGATGTATATCAATAATAAATGCACATGTATGCATACACCAAATTTATTTAAAAACATATAACATATAAATTACCTTTCAAAGCAAAACAGGTTTTCAGCAGTTGAAATGTCAGGAAAAGAAAATACGTGTTCATGACTCTAAAAAGACAGCAGAAATACGGCATAAGTCAACATAAAATGTATCGATACACATTATTGCATAATTAAAGAATAAAGTACTTTACTTTAATTATATGGTGCTTAAAAATATTTTGATAAGTTATGATTAAATTTGGCATAAATTAACGAATACCACGTGTCCAGTTAACAGCAAAGGAAAAGGAGACGGTTACGTGTCCCCTTGTCACTTCATCGGAATACCAAAAAATACACACTATGATTTAACTATCAGCTACTCGTGAAAGGTGTCCTCAGATGCCGTATTTTGAGTTAATAACGTTTGTTGCAAAAGATAATTGGGATACACATTCCACTTGCATGTACGAAGTTTCTCTCGAAAGCGAAGTGCATTTGCTTTCCTGAATGATAGTGTATGTAGGTTTAATGTTGACCAGAAAACTGAAAGAAAGTCAGTGTACTAGTGTCAACAGTTAAAGTAGTACAATACAGTTCGGTCATTTCTGAAAATTTGGTCTCATTTTGTTGAAATAAAGATGTTTTGAGGCAGTCCACACAGAAATTTCTAGTGTTTTGTCATAAAAAAGTGCATATTTTCTACATTTTTGGTGTGTGGAGGTTCAAGTCATTTATACGTAATTTAGTGATTATTCCTTTAAAATCCAGTAGCCATGGTAACATACTGAAAAAAATATTACTGAGTTTTAGTACAAATCAGGGGTGCCTTTCCAAAACTAATAGCCAAATACTATGTTTTATAAAATATCAGGCACTTGGACACTACCACAGGATGAAAACATGCATTGAGTTGGTGGAAAAAAGGTAAAAATAATAAGACCCGTTTCGATTCATTCTCTCACAATTTTAGTCCCAAAAATTCATGCGAAATAAGTATTTTGAAAAGCAGCCATCTGGTGCTGAGGAGAGAATCTAATACGGCAGGGGACTGAAACGTTCCGGATACCATTTTCCATTTAAATTACACCTGTTTACCATAACATATATTACATCTGTCTATGTATAAATGCTTAAATGCTTATCTACATTTAATCAATATATCCACCAAATTTCAACTTTTAATTTTGAATTTTACAAAATTTGACCGGAGTAACTTCGTGTGCGCCTTACTGTAACTGTATAGTGCACCCTAAAGACTTCTATTCCAGTGACAATGAAGACTCTTTAAAATATATTACTATAAACAGTCATATAAAGCAAAGATGATAAGTGTTAAATTGTTGTCTATTCATGATATTCGAATAAGTGTACATGATTTTAAAGTGAAAAAGGAGGCTTAATCTTCGATATGTCAATTGCCCAATATCTTCCACCTTCTGCATATACACCTTAGACAATGTATAAACCTCTTGAAAGTTACTTTTTGGAATAAGAGTGTTAAGAAACTGATAAGAGATTTCATAAGAAACCTGAGCTTGTCAAAGCAAGATTCCGTATCAAATAAGGCAGCGTTCTATACATCCAGAGGTCCAAACGTATTTACATTGACAATTTTGGAAAGTTAAAGTCATAAGTATACAAGGAGTGAATGATGCTTTTTCTAGGACAATTCTGTGGTTTTTCAAACTGTTGGTTTATTGCTAAATTGTACACAGATGTAGAAAAAATATGCCTATGCTTAAGTGAGAATGGTATAGTGATGATTTTCCAAATAGAAGCTATGGGGACGTATGATCATGGTGTTCGACGATTAAAACCTAACGTTTCATCAATCACATACATTTATAACGTCTTGTATGATGTTTTTAAATTGTTTGCAACACAAACAAGCCATTCACCAAAACTGGCGTGTAAAATGGCCAGGTTAAACATTACATTTGACATGTATAAATATCCGAAATTTGGATGCTATTGGCCGGAGAATGCATGGACAACCAAAGCTTTATTAATACGCTTTAATTGAACGAAGAATTAAAGTGGTTAAACAAGAAAGTGACATTATATAAACCTTCAAAGTCCATTTAAAGAAGTAGAAATGTTCTGTTTACACTTACAACACTTTATTAAATAAACTACATATAAATCGCAAACAAAGAATGCAAGCATAGATTCATTTACACAAAGAGACAAATTAATAGTTTCATGTAACGCATATACAAATTAAACGATAGAAGAAAGGTGCAGCTGCATTGATTATGTGTATAATCAACATAATAGGTTATTTATTTTCTACAGATGTATCCCGATGAAAGCTGAATTTAACCTGGAATATCACATCAAAATGCAAATTTATTCCGCTTATGATTTTTGCTCTGAGAAATCTGGTAACATGGAAACATATGAATTTCATTTTTTAATCCTATATAATAGTAAATAAAGATAAACATCTTAATTTGTTTTGTAAAATTTTGTGAGGAAACCAACATAGACAACCTCCCCTTTCCAAAAAAAAAATCTTAAAATGTTTTATCCATGTACTTATTCAATAAGGTTGCCAAAAATCAATTTATAAATTATATTGATTGAAGTGCTTTACTAAGCAAAACATGATGCAGGTAATTTTGGGCACAGTTATATTTTGGATAGTTTAATATGCAGAATACAGCCACACTTTAACAAGATATAGCTTGGAAAATTATTATTTTTAAAGTATCTTTTCTCTATTTATAAGAGTACAGGAGTTACAAAACCTTTAATAGTTATTGGTGTGTTTCGTAACAGAAAACATCTCATTTTTCAAATTTCATATAATAAATCTTGTTATGCTTTAGAAGGTGTCATTTAAAACTTATCCCAACCTCTTTATGATAGCCATTGAAAACATGTATCACTTTCCTAGTTTTAAATGAGTAACGTTGCTGAGGTTGATATTTGTTCTGGAAGCTAAATCGATTTCTTGGAGTTATTTTTTCTTTTAAATTGATATTACCTTGAAACAAGCTTGCTAGTGACTGAAAACTTTTCAATATGGAATACACCCTTTACCTAAGTCTCTACCTTAGCAGAGAATCTATTTCAATTGATGCATCATATTTTACTGATAAGTGTGTGTTTGAGTATATAAAATATGCAAATGATAATTCAGGGAACAAAGATTCTAGCGGAAATCAAACGATTGTAACCCAGGGACAAAGACCAGACATGAAAAACAGACAAACACAACAAAAAACATAAAGTAACTAAAATTATACATACAAAGTAACAGAAGTAAACTCGGACTCCATTAAAAACTGGAAAATGGACCAGGTGCACCGGTAAGGTGCGTGTCTTCTGCTTTTCTAGGAACACACATCGAGTTTCTCATAAAATTCAAGTCCAGGTTAGACGAAAGAGGAAAGGAAAACTATGACATGTGGAACAAATCCGTTTTCATGGTGCAGATGAATAGACTGTAACGATCCAGGGGTTCATAATGCCGATCATAATACTTATGTATTGATGACTTCAATCTTGAGGGTACATAGTCGTGTTCCAGAAGCCTAATTGTAAGAAGTCTAGGGCAATACAAAAAAGTCTCCGTCGTTTAGGCAAGCTCTGGAATAACGTATGAGTTGTGATATGAAAACTACATACGCAGTTGCTATGAATTTATGGAGCAACAAATGGTTTCATTTCGTAATGGTTGCCAACTCTCTTACCGCACGACAGTGAAGTACGAACTGATAACAAATTATATAATGGAAACACGCACCTTCTCATATGTGAACACCATTATTAAAGCAGAATGATTTTTCGAGAAAACACAAGAACGTAAGACACATGGTAGATAATCCACGTTTAAAAATTTAACAAACTAACAAAAACAAAAACAAAAACAAAATAAATACTTTTTTTCTTCGCTGTTCATTATTACTTAATTTTAACGACAAGCTGAATAAATTCAAGGCATTCGTTTCTTCTAAAAGGCGTCTTTTCAATTGCAAAATTTAGGGAAAATATCAATACATGTGACAGCTTTATAAGAGGAACATATAATTTTCATTTAATATATGGTAACATCAGGTTTGTCTGCAATATATTTTACCAGTTGTGGAACTCTTTCCAGGGATTTTGTTAAAAAATGTTACTCACATTACGCTAGATCATATATATATATATATATATATATATATATATATATATATATATATATATATATATATATATATATATATATATATATAATGACATTATAATGTCAATTCTATTGATCGATTTAGCAGAGGTCTTTCTTATGAGGTACAGGTAATACAAACACACATATTTTGTATTCAGACAGACAGATGGATTCCTATACACCACACAAATTAAATTGCATTGGATGCATCAAATAAGCAATTTGGAAATGAAAACACTTTATAGTGATAAATATTTTTTTTCAAATATTTAAGAACACATAAAAAAAACGTTATTGCATATAAAAAATGAGGATGAGCAAATTTACCTTCTCTGTCACTTCTATACAGTGTTTAAATGGTAAATTGTTAAGACATATACAACTGTCTCTTGTGCATCTTAGGTAGTACATATTGTTTAAAATAATGATGCTAATATAGTGACTAATATGTGCAGCTTAAAAAAGGAAAGAAAATGAAATTGGACAACTCCTTTTGTTTGTCAAAGTTAATATACTAACCACAAAAAGAAACGATACCCAAGTTTAAACCTTCATTTCGGTGTCTGTATACCCCTGTACGTCCATCGTTTCTCCGCAACAAACAAAACTTACTTGTTGCAACCTTATTCTGTTCCAATACAGTCGTGCATTGGCCCACCTGAGGGTTTCACGCATACGACGAGTAAGCATTGGCCCTACGACCGGCTTTCTGTCACACAAATTATTCTCTGTAATCCTTTTTCGGACAGTTCGTGAAGATATATGCGGATTGGGTTGTCCTGTGGTTATTGTGGCTATTACTGTGACAGGTATAAACCGGTCTAGGAGGTGGATCAACAAATTTTTTGTCCGTCTAGACGTTCTGCCCTTTCCCTGAGTCGACCACTGCGGGGGCGATGATAGGTACCACCTGTTTGCCTTACTCGACGCGTTAGCCTTGTTATTGTCAGTTTTAAGCAATCAACTAACAAAGCATTCCTTCTTGCGCTCATTTGCAGGTAATCGTGGCATTTGAATTTGAGACTTTATATGGTTTCACCTTAACTTCTTTTTTACCTGAGTTAAATGTTGCATTTCATGACCTTAGTTTAGGTTTAGACTTTAATCGGACAATAAAATATTCGATTCCGTCGCAAATTAAAAGAGTATCAATCTATTGAAACAATATTCTAGGGAAAATCAAAAGAATGCAATCCATGGACAAATACCAGACATTGAAACTGACAAATACAACAAAAAACATAAAATAAGCCAAAAAATACATATAAAGTAACAGAAGTAAATGAGCATCTCGGACTCGACAAAAAACTGGAACATGGACCAGGTGCACCGGAAGGTAATGGTCCTCTTCTTTTCTTAATATACCCACCGAGTTGCTCATAAAAAGTCAAGTCCAGGGTAGACGAAATAGAAAAGAAAAACCATGACACGTTGAACAAATCAGTTTTCATGGTGCAGATTGATTCAGTCAAGTTGACGGATGAAACATTTAATACTTAAAAATTCAAATGTTCAATAAATGTTTTTTAAGATTTATTTTTTAAATTATAATTGAAAACACTCGGGTATCGTTTCTTTTTGTAGCTAGTGTAGATTGAGATAGCACAAAACCGGCGGTGTGATATTTTGAGATATATCAACTGCCAAGTCAATGATGCACAGATAAGACTACAAAGACAACCATGAGTCTCCTTGAGATACAGCAAGACCTCAAATTTATAGCTAAAAATCTATAAAAGAGAAAGCATGAACTTTAGAGGGCAGAGATTAAAACCAGTCTCGTCATAGATGCAAACATATTATTATACCACTGTGACAAACTCTCAACCTCAATAAGTCGTAATAAGATATTCACTTACCAATATTTGCTAATTTCTGTTAGATTGGAAACATCATGTGTAGTCATTTGAACCAGACAGGTGTCGAATAGAGTGTTATAAACTATTAAAATGTCTACAATAATATTGCAAATACGTGTATATTATCTGATTATCACACAATGTTGCACTTTATTATTTGAACAAATATTATATGCATTGATCATTGTACAATGTCCATGTGCTTATTTGTTCACATCTGATGTCACAATTTGGGACAATATTTATAACATTGTTTGCTTGTGATCTAAAACCCTAAAACGAAACTAAAGTTATTTGTTATAACAAGAACAAGAACCCGCGGACGACGTTTTGCCTAAGGATACCATTTTATAATAACACTATGAACATGTGTATCAAAACAAAAGAGTTTAATTTTGTCCTGACCAATACAATTTCGTGCCGTGTTTCATTTCATTTGAATTCAAACGAAAGTGCGTCTATGATTGGAAATCCAAATGCACCAACATCACAAATGGGAAGAAATTTTATTTAAACAAATGACATTCAATTACATGCTCAATATTTTGAAAAGGTGTGATGCATCTTATTCTGAAACACTAAATCATGAAGTGCTCTTAAGGATATGATAACAAACAGTCAGATTAGACAGTTCGACAAATCCTTACTATTGACAGCTAAAGGGGTCAACATTCTTAATGCTTATTCATATATATTTTTAATGCTTATTTCTAAATTCTTAATGCAAAATTTTGTCAATTGGTCATGCTTACTTCTATAGTCACATGCATTATTAATTCAATATTATGATTTCTACATTCGAAATTCGTAATTGCTTATCTTTAGTTTAGTAATTTTAAAATTTTTCATCCCTTCTTCTTAAGAATAACCACTTTAGTATGTTTTGTTTTAGTTTTTTTAATAGGATCGTATATGTCGCGAAGCTCTATCAATTTTTGTCATGGTCACAACTCGTAGAAGTGTCATGTAAATTGAAATACAATGGTCTCATACGCCCGAGCCTCTATAATGTTTATGTCAAGTTAAGACATGAGAATGCTTAGTTGAGTGTATGTAAGGGTCAAACTGAATGCTTTCTTTTTTTTAATACAAGAAGAATATAATTTTAAGTGTTTACTGTAGTTGATAAAATTGTTGATAAAATGGATTAATCCATAGACAGTCATTGACTCTCTTCGGATTTAAGACAATAATATTTTGTTACACTGTTTCTTTCAATGCTCCTTTATGAATGTAATCAGATAATACCATTTGTTTCTTTTTACATTAATGTGAATATAAAAAAGTACTTAATTGAAAATACCTACCAGAACAATCCTGGCGAATACTATGGCATCGAATTTACCAATAAAAAAATAGGCGTGAAAATACGAAAGGACAGGGAATTATATTTATATTAACTTATTAATATATGGATGGATATATATAGTGGAACGGCAAACCGTTTTGTGAACACCAAGACATATGTATGTCATATGCCTGTTAAGGAATGACTGGTTATCATTTATGTGTTTGCTAAGTCATTGAGATAACATTCCTGTGGATAACACACAAACAAATATGTTGCCTTTGTAAAGCATTTGATTAAAAATTAAATGGTGATTACAATTTTTGAAAAGTTCTGTGTATTTTGAAATTCAAATTGTTTAATGTAGAATTGTTTCATACCTTGATATATAAAACATCCTAAAACAAAAGAAAGTGTTCACCTGTAATCAGGTTATACAGTAAGAATATTTGATTATTAAACTGCATATCAATAGGACGATTAGTAATTCACTTATTGATTTCTAGTGTTCTACAAGTACTTCATTAAAAGAACAAAGATTGAAAAAAAAAAAATGCGCATGCCGAGTTTTTTCTTTATTTAAATATTTTCTAAACTATTTATATGGTAAGTTATTTCTATCTCACTCCCTTTCTTATAATCTACAATTTTATTCTTTACCCGAAATTACAATTTCAACTGACAACGTTACATCTAATCGACTGTGATGTCGCCGATGAACAGGATAACATTTTGAACAGTTGTGCAAAAGTGCCGTCAGTTAAGCTCAAAAGAGGGCAGATATTACCCTCATAAAATGTTATTACTCTGGGGGAGGGGGGCAGATAACATACAGAAAACGATGTTTATCAAATATACAAAAACGATGTTACTCAAATGAAATATAAATGTGATAAACTGCGGACAACAAAACACTTAAAATACGTGGACGGATATATTGTTAGAAATAACTTTCCAGAAGGAGATGTGATTACGAGCTTACATTGTATTCCCCGTTGTTGTTCGGTGCAAAAAGAAATGAAGCAAGGTTTTGTGTTACTTTTGTTGTAAAAATGATCTATCATTGAAGCCATAACTGATTTTTGATCAAATTGATATAAATCTGTTTTTCCTTCGTCGATGCCACTGCTAGTGTGTCGGAAGTATTAACCAGCCCAGAAGTAAGACTTGCCTCATAACAAATAACATGTATATATCATATGTAATATTCAAACATTTTTCGTAGCACAAAAAATTTAAAACCCCTTAAACACTGATTCATTCCCTGTATCAGTCATGGGACAGCGATGATGTAGCTTCTTTGATATACTATGGTATATTTTACCAATGCTTCCTATTTCGAACTGGCAAATTAAGTGACGTATTTCGGAAATGTGGTTGAAAGAGATTGTTTAAGCTTTCAACTCAGTTTTTTAAGAAACCTTGCCTATATCCATTGGTGAAGACATAATCGAATTTTCAACATAATGGTACATTTTCAGCAAAGTAAAATGTTAACTCGCTCCCTCCTTCACAGGCAAAATGTAAAATTATTATTTAACCAGACTGTAAAAAAAAACATCTTTCTTATCATTTTTTTTTCGGAAAAACAAAAAAATGCAAACAATACTAAATCTATTATTTTGATATTAAATAAACAATTTGATCTTCTGGTTGTTATAAATTTTGCAAATAATATCATTACAAGTATCATGTGTAACATTGGTATATATTGTATATTGCACAAAACTACAAAAATGAAGATGGGAATATAAAACTAGTTGTTCTGGTTTCACAATATGTAATACATTGATTATGTGTTGGCTAGCACTTCCTGCTGTGTACTGCACGATGGTACATTCTGTCACTGCTTTGGTGATCTGTAGTACTCTATGATCTGGAAGAAATTTGGGTGGGCATAGTGTATTTTCGTCTTGATAAGAAGCGGTGCTCTTCAACCCAAAGCTCTGTGGCGTAGTCGGTGAATGATGTTGTATCTGATTCGTCGTCCGCTTCTGTGACATCTTCCAGTGCTTTGAGTTACAGGTCTTTAACCAAATGTGTGGTACCAGAAATAAAACTGCTGCTCTTCGTATAAGCTTCGTGATGTTGTCGTTCCCCTGGTATTAAGTCTGCAGTCCGCATTTCTGATTCTGTCGTAAAATACACTCTGTGGAGTGGAAGAAGCAAACTTTGATAGTAATCCCAGAAATGGTAGTACGTGCTGCGTAGCTGTTTGCTGTCTGGTAATCTATAAATACTGTATCTTGGTGAAGTTGATTATTTTATATATCAATGACCTACATAAATTGATATACCGATCTGTATACTTATGATATTAAAAATGAATTTATATGGAAACGATAGCATTGAACTAAATCTGCAAATACAATAAGACGTAGTAGAAATAGAGAAAAGTAATAAAATGTATAAACTGTACTAAAACAAAGTGTTTGTAAATTTAACCAGAAAGAAAGCTTTGTCACAAATTAATGTTCCATCATTTACCATAAACTCGGTTGATATTTAAATAGCTAATTGTGAGTAGTTACTAGAGGTGATAATAAAACCTTAATTATGCTGGTCAAATCATATAGAGGAAGTCTATCTAAAACTATACAGTGGTATTTATCCTCTATCCAAGATAAAGAAATTTCTTTATCTTGATTCAAGGAAACTTTTTTGTACATATTATATTTTACCTCGTATTGTATAGTTATTTGGGGAAACTGTTGTCAGGAATGCTAAATTACAGAAAAGGACGGCACAACTTATCCTTAATACAGATTACCTGACTCCAACTGCACCGTTGTTCAAACATCTTGAATGATTGAATGAGATGTACATGTATCACAAATGTGTTCTATTTTTTTAAAGTATAAAACATGAAGCTTCTTCGTATTGCTCTAATAAGACCACGTATACATCTAAGAACAACTCTGACTAATTACGAAAAACAATCAAAGGTGACTAATATATTCCCAGAAGAAAAATTCAACTCTACAAATTATCTTTTAATTACTCTAGTCAAACTCTGTGAAACAACCGTCACACAACCGTCAATGTTTTTCAAAATAAATTAAAATTTCGATTCATTCACCAAACAAAGTTGATGTTTTTGTGACTCTATTTTAGTGTGTTTTTTTTATAAATGTATAATTGAATTAATGTTTTTGTTTTGGTTTTTATGGCCTCAAAGAAGATAAGTGTATTTACTTACCGTGTTACCCTCGTGAAGGAAAACATTATTATTAAATTTTAATATTATTATTATCAATGTTGACCTGATATGAAACCATATAAACATAATCTAGCTAATGGTGTATAATGAAATTAAACTCCATCGTCAATGTGTTCTTATTTGTGTTAAACACACACTATATTACAGACTTTAAGTGTCCTGACCACTTATTACAGAATGGAGATTCGAATTTTCTTTTAATACAATTGAACAGCAATCGCTACTGTGTATTACCTTAAATGGATCATGATTCGATAGATTGTCTTCTTCCTTTATACAAAAACTGTGTCGACTTCATCAAAATGGCCCCTAACTCTTACCTATACCTCTCAGTTGACATACTCTCTTTGTAAAGTAAGTTTCATGACACAACTTTACTAATATGGAGTAGGCATTGCTTATTTCAACGAGCACAGTAAGTTTTTCCCTTACGTGTACTGTTGGTGTGACACTTGTAAAAATAGTGGAGCCTACAAAGGGATGGAGTCGGATGAGAAGTTTGTTTCACAAGTGCAATTGATTTATTTATATTTCAGCAGCAAGTGAAATCAATATTTTTTTTTGACTTGTTAAATAATGGGGAATATATATATATATTTTTTTCAATGAATGAGTAAAAATAAGAGTTCTCCAAAATCCCTGGCCCATTTCTCCTTTTTCGTTATTTGTAATATGGTCAATACCTCTGTAGCACTTGTCGAACTCGACAAAAGTTAACCCTCAAGGGCATTTCTAGCAACATCCTTTTAAGTTTTAGCGGGTCAGATTAATTTGTACAGATACTGTTTACACAGGTGGTGGCAATATTTTACAATGACTCTGCTCTTTTGAAGTATTGATTAATAGTTTCAAATGGGTAGATTGAGGAATATATTTTGTTAACATGGGAAAACGTTTCAAATGATACCTCCTACTGCAAACCTAAGTTCCTTTGGATAAAATATTAAAATTGAAATATGAAATGATCTCTGTCATGAGACAGTACGGCTAACCAATAGCCTCACCAGTTTTATAACTGCTTAACCTGTAAGTGTTACAAAATATTCTTTTTCTATATTTTTATAAGACTTTAAGCTTTCTGCTTTCATTTGATACTTTGTTCAGCATATGATTCTATCCAGCATTGAACTACGCATAACATATAAGTCTGTTCCTTCTTGCAGAAGTATGAATATATGAAACAGTAGTTTACTCAAGATGTGCCCATCAATGCTCTTTCATCAATATAAGTCATGATTTGATACTTGGTAACCTTACCGAGTATTAACATGAGTTATGTCATAATAATTAATTATCAAAAAGATATTTCAATGTCTTACCCTACTATCATCAAAACATTAAAACAAAATGTTCACAGTGATATTTTCTGAAAATTTGTATATTGATTTGCATATGAATAAAATATTAGTTTTGTACGAAAATCGAATTGTGGAGTTTTGCAAAATACAAATTTTAATATTAAATCTGATTTATTAACCCTTTCAAATTGGATTTGACCTAATATTTAGTTATTCATTTAAATGTATTGTCAAAATGACCTTAAAATTCCAAATATGGTTCAGTTCGTACAATGATTCAGATTTCTAAAAATAGCAATATTCTAGTCTATATTGACAAATGATGCGCAACAGAATGTGTAATATCTTGTACAAATTTAAAGAAAGTTGAATTAAAGGAAAATTTTGGAGGTACCCCAGGTCTACTTCTCTAAGGAAAATTATGATAGTACATGTTAAACCGTAGAGCTCACACCGTTTTCGGTGCTCACTATTATAAAGGCGTGTGGTCATTATCATTGATAATTGCCATTATAGACTTTTATGCCAGTGTGTATTTAAGTTTATATGAAGAGAAATGTTCATTCCATCCATTCCCATCTATTTATTATTTATTTTGCTCAATACTGCCGTACTTTAAAGACAAATCCATGTAGAATATGTTATATACTTAAACTTCCCCCGAAAAATGGAATTGTAGCATATCACGATTGAGAATATCAAAGTAAAACCACCTTACTGTTCCTGCTAAAATACTTCTTTCAAATAACATCCTTCCTGTAAGATTGAGAAACAAATTGCGTAGTATGACCTTGCTTATGGTACCACATAACGTGAATCAAACTTACTGGTGTGAAACAATAATTTAAAAGCTCTTATGATAGCTGTGGAGGATTATGTCGCGTCAGTTTATAAAACTAGTGCAGTGAGACCTTGATACGCAGTTAAATTGTGGGAAAACGAGTGAGGTGTTAACACTTGAAACGTTCGAGACTTTGTAATGAGTCAATGATTGTAATTGATACATTAAATGTTAAAGATCCCCATTAAGCTATGACATCATCTATTTTACAAGACTACTGTGTTGTTGGATCAGCAAATAAAGTCCCCAAAATTGTTATGTCTGCAAAAAAGTATTGCATACACTGTTTAATATTTAAAGTGCCTGAACATTATACTGATATAGTAGTGATCATTCCCTATAGTGTTTTATTATGTATTGATGTTAACATGCATTTTTGCCGGTATTTTTGGAATATAACATTCATAATGTTTCCAAAATTGCGGAGAAAAGCTTAGGTTGTAACGAATTTAGTGTTATGTGTTAATGCGAAAACTAAATTTAGCTTTTATTTTGCGCACATGTCATATTTCAATACATTATATAACTATGATACTAATTTTGCATAATTTGTGTATATTAAGGAAGCTATTTTCATTTTCAACTATATTGTAGATGATAGTTCAAATTTTCAAAGGCAACAGTTTTTAGCCTGATTTACACGAAGTCCAGCGCCCTAGACTACTCGGCCAGCTAGGCTATATTAAAATATAGCTTTCGCTGGCCGGGTAATTCCTCCTCGTAGGATTAATCTAGGGCTGTAACTTAGGGCGCTGGATTTTGTGCAGGCAGTGTTGCCATAGATGTCACAGTGGTACGAGTTCGAGTCCCGCGGAGGGAACGAGCATAAATTTGCATCGCAAATTTGACAGTTCTAACATCGTTGGGAATTTTTCAGACCTTTGATACGTCTATATCTTCCCTATATTAATTTGATGCGATGAAGCAGTGTAGCAAATAGAGTCGTCACATTCTGAGACGTTTGTATAATATTGATTTGTTGTGACATGCATCATTAATTTGATCCTCTATCCTACATAATAACACCCGAGTTCGAGTAAATATTTACAAACACTGTTATAAGAAACTATACAAAATAGGAAGAACTTAATGTTTGTGTTAATTCCGTGTGGGTGTAAAACACGGAGTTCCTTTATCCAAAATTCCTCCCGCTTTACCCTCTGTAGATCGCTACAGATCGTGTTTTGTTCCACGATGAACATTTTCGTTGTGTTGAAATCATCGAGGCAGTGGTTAGGTAATCTGAAGTGTTGACTCACTGGGAGTAAAGTCTTTTTTGTTAGGTCGCTCCTGTGTCCGTTTAAGCGCTTTTGAAAAGGCTGTTTAGATTCACCAACATATCAAAGGCCACAGACGGGACAGGGGAGCAAATACATTACATTAGGACTCTTGCAGTGCACGTTGCAAAATATTTTGTAGCGTTCCCCGTGACTGTGCTGGTGAATGATGACGAGTGGTGCATTTGGTTGCAACATTTACACCTTTTGTCACCACAGGAGCTACTCTCGCCTGGAGTCAAGTTGGGCTTAAATATTTCAGCCCTAACAATCAGACTACGTACATTGTCTGGCTGTCTGAAAGCAATCATAGGTGGTTTGGGAAAGAATTTGGATAATGTTGAGTTTCTCTCGACAGAGGCCCAGTGCTCACGAATGGTATTGTGGCTGTTTTAAAGGCAGGGGTGGTATGTTAGAACACAAGGGGTTCTTTTACATTTTTCATTTGCCTTGTATTGGAACAGACTACCTCTTGGGATATTGTGAATTTGTTTGGAACCCTTATTTGATTGTTTTGTATCTATATCCCCTTCTTCTTAAATTGTTCTTCAGTTGACCTAGACGTTATTTTATATAGTGTATTAACATCTTTATCGGTATGTAATATGGGGACAAATTATCTTCTCTAACTAGATTGTTTGCAGATGATACGCTTTGGTTACTCTAATTCCAGTCGTGAAGACATAGAAAATGTACTTCATCACGATTTAAGAGAATTGAATGATTGGTCCTCTAAATGTCATTTAACCCAGATAAAACTGAGATCATGCTGTTTTCTAATAATGAATTACAGGAGCATTTTACTATTTCATTTAATGGGTTGCAAATACAAAATACAGCAACTCATAAGCATCTTGGAGTAACATTCTCTGATACTGGTAAAGGTAATACTCACATTGATAACCTTATTCTAAGTGTATCAAAACACTTGGGTGTACTACGAAAAGCAAAATTTAGGTTATGAAGGAAAAAGTTATATATTGTCTTTTACGCCCAATCTTGAAATATGCCAATTAACTTTGGGTTGATTGCGGTATCACCTACTCTAACAAACTGGAAAAAATGCTATAAGAAGCAGCGAGGATAGTAAGAGGTCCTCCAGTATTTTCGAAATGTAGCTTATTATACCAAGAAAAAGGTTGGAAATGATTGTCTGAAAGGCGAGAGAAGAGAAAATTACAAATGTTGTACAGTATACAAAATGACAGTGTCCCAGGCTATCTCCGGGATCTTATCCCCCTCTTGTTTAGAGTACAATAGTCTATCCGCTACGAAATGGATCTGATATGATATTACCCTTCTGTAGATTATGATTAACTAGTGAATCATTCATGCCATCTGCTATTAGAGAAAGGAACCATTTAAGTGAAGACGTGCGAAATGTGAATTCAATATCCAGATTCAAACGTGCAATCCGAAGCAAAAACACCTTGCATAAACTAGATATCCCCCAATATTTTAATATACAGCTCTTGTAAATTAAATATATGTTTGACCCAGCCACGATGTTCTGCGACTTTTATTAACTACGATTTACACAGGGTCTACATTGTAGCTGATCCCGTGTGAAGTTGTGGTGCTCCCATTCAGAATGTCTACCTTTTTTTTTCGAGTGTAAAAATACATACAGAAAATCGTATTAAAATATTCGATAGTTTATGCTTAATTGCTTTAGGAATAATTGTATCACTGCTTACCACGCGCAGTACTTATCTAACGTACCAAGAAAATATACTTATTTTTGATAGTGCCTTTATATTGATTAAAAAAGTCAAAAAGATTTCTGACCAAACACAATAGACGTAAAATCAATGTTACACAAGAACAGCGCATCCACCCGTCCACTTATGTTTCTCTTCAATTTTTTAGACATATTTCTGAAACTTTGGTGTGTTTTCTTTTTATTTATTTTTTCATTGTACTGTTTTTTTTTTTGTTTTTTTTTGTTTTTTGTTTTTTGTTTATTTCAATTTTCATTGTACATTTGTTTTTCTTGTATATTATTGATGGGAAGAGACTTCATAAGTTGGTAAAACGTGTGTCCTATCCCTCTTGTAGAGTTAAGAAATAAAATTGTGGTAAACTTAAACAAAATTGGTCAATACAACAAATCGAAATCAATGCACGGTCATACCATGGTTACTTTGTTAAAAAATCGGACTTGTTTTAATGTCAATGTTTTACAAAACTTATCTAGAAAATATATTGACGTTTTATTGCACTTACCAGAAGGATTGCTTTGCGTTACTTTTCTTGGGTTACATGGCAATTTCAAATAGACATCTATTGATATTCAAATTTTACCGTAAGATGCTCTAGATCTAATAAAAATTGCAGCTTAAGAAATAGTAAGGGATTTTGATAGGGATGTAGATATATAGTCCATAAACATAAATATGCTAATAAAATTGTTGAAGAAGCCAAATGGAAAATCGAAAGCATAGGACTAAAACTCCCTGTGACACAGAATAATTTGTACGACGAGCCATACAAAATAATACACGAACAATTAAACAAGTATACTTTTCTTATCCAAAAATAACTTAGAAAGATGTAAAATGAAAAAGTAACCTTCCATTTGTAAAAGACTTTTTTGGTTACAATTTCAACCTGTTGTGTGTCTACCTTAATCGGACATATACAATAATTGAGAAGGTTAAGTAAACATCGGACAATATTACAAAAAAAATGGTAGGTACCTTATTGACTTTAGCAAATCCATCACTTTGACTGTCTGTTTAATACAAGAAGAGTCTTAGCTTACAGCTTCTCCTTAAACTCCCACTATAAGATATTCTTACAATGAACGGAAATTAAAAGGTTTCGCCAGCAATTTTGATTTTGTAACTAGTGATAATTTAGGTATCATATTTGTTCCGACAAACATTCACCAATTTTCAAAAATAAATATTCCATTTTCTTTGTCTAATTTAATCCTCATATTTATTTATATATATTCCAATCTTGTTTATGTGATTTGCTAACTCTAGAATATTAAAAATGTGTATTCAATACAGATTGAACATGAACGTCGTGTTAGTATATATTACTGTCATGTATTTTTGTATGTGTATTGTGTTTTTAAATTTGCAATTGATATTATTATGAATGTTAAGCTGTAATATAAAAGTCTTAGTGTTCTCAAAAATATGTATAGAGATGTGTTAAGTTTATTTATCCACGTTTTGATGTATCAGGAACATGAAGAAGATTTCGTGTCAGTATCATTACAAAAACCTAGGAATTATTTTATGCAGTTATATTTCATTAGCATGATTGTAATTATACATCAATCAATAACAAAAACGTTATTTTCATAACATTAGTAATAAAAGCAATTTCCCCTGTATCATTTGGCATTATAGTACTGTTTACGTATCAATGTTAAGATTCAGCATTCCAAATTTGCAGCTCTGCATTGATCTAGAATTTAGGTAAAACTTAGACTTGATTCTATAAATATATATATTTTTATTGGGGTGAGGCAACTTTATCACATACGCACACACACACACACACACACATATATATGAGGTCTGAAAAAATCCCAACGATGTTAGAACTGTCAAATTTGCGATGCAACGTTTTGGTCGTTCCCTCCGCGGGACTCGAACTCGTACTGCTGTGACATCTATGGCAACACCGCCTGCACAAAGACCAGCGCCCTAGATCACTCGGCCAGCTAGGCTATATAAAAATATAGGTTTCGCTGGCCAGGTCATTCCTCCTCGTAGGATTAATCTAAGGCTGTAACTTAGTACACGATGTATGGTAGTACGCCACAGTTCATCTAGATGTTAATACGTAGGATAGAGGATCAAATTAATGATGCATGTCACAACAAATCAATATTATACAAACGTTTTAGATTGTGACGACTCTATTTGCTACACCGCTCCATCGGATCAAATTGATACAAGGAAGATATATAAACGTATAGAAAGGTCTGAAAAGTTCCCAACGATGTTAGAACTGTCAAATTTGTGATGTAAATTTTGGTTTTTCCCTACGCGGGACTCGAACTCGTACCGCTGTGACATCTATGGCAACAATGCCTGCACAAAATCCAGCGCCCTTGACCACTCGCCCAGCTAGTCTTTATAGCTGGAGTTTTATATATATTGATGCCTTCTTCAGAGATGCATATGCTCTTTTATTGTCAGACAACCAGGTATTTCTAGTTGCTGTGTTCGGACACCTTTTTCAGTTAGACAAGGTATGTCATTGTCCGCCACATAACGGAACAACATAATAGTTTTGGCTTCAAATGCTAGGATTGTTCGAAGACATTTGCCAAATTAAACCTTAAACATCAGGGATGCCTATATCCGCAATGGGATCTTGTTACTTAATCGGATTAGTAAAGACCATGTGGAGATAACGGGAGACCATGTGGACTCTGTTAAACTGGGTTATTAGGAATATAGAAGCTATGTGAAAACACATTTTGTCGACTGCAATGGTTAAAAGTGTTGTATCAGTCATTGTTTTGCCAATCAAAACAAAATTAAATGTTTTAGTAGACATTTTGGCCATTTCAAAACATTTTTGTTAAGTAAAAGAATGTCTATGTCAACGCCTTTTTTAGGTTAGACGAAAAATCGTCTACATAAACTCTTATGGCGTTGAGGTAGACAAAATGTGTTCAAATCAACGCGAAAAAAAGTGGTATTAGACATTTTGTGCCCTTCATGACATTCGATTTGCTTTGATGCATCTACAGGAAAAGAATCAGAGAAACCCTCCACAAAATCTTGGTCAGAAGTGGATGCCAATCATACAAATCATTGAATGACTCAGAGGCTGAAGATGGAGAGGTAGAAAGCACCCTTGATGTGGAGCACCAAAATCCTGTTGAGAGAGCATCACTGGTAAAAAAAAACTTAAAGATACCTCAGTCTTAGATAGACTATATCATCCAGAGATCTCTGATAGCCCTGTCATGGAGTTAAAGTCATACGTCTTCTATTAAGACAGGGACCCTGCTCACTTCAAGCATGTCTTCAATGATTTGAGACTTGGAAACTGCTGGAGTGCCCCTTTCCTTACCGAAAGAGTTGCGTTACTTGTTTGGTCTTTAAGCCAAAGCGGGTTGAAAGAATTGAAGGTTAAAATTCAAAGAAGGATTGAATTTCTAAATGAAGCTTCTTTCGCAACATATCAGTCAATCAATGAATATTTCATTCACGCTTCATTTATATAAAAAATTTCAATAATGTCATATAATTAGTAATGAAGGTATATCATCATGTAAAACAAGTCCCCAGTTTCCTTTTTTTCGTACAAAGGAATTTACATTCTTAAATTTTTCATTCGACGTTCTTCTTTAAGCAAATTGTAACAAATTGGTAAGGTTATATTTTGTTATTTGTTACCATTTTAATTACGGTTAAACATCTCAATTTGAAAAAAAAAAAAGATTTCCATCTTAATTTTTAGATTTATCAATACTTTTCCTTGCAATTGCTTTTCTATTGGAGATCAATTCCCTCGTTGAGGTGAGTTATGCCGGTTATCCTATCATCTTGTATATTTAATATTTTTCGCATATTTCAGCATGTCTATATTTTGGTCAATATACTTTCACGTTCACTGTTTATGTTTTGCATACCATTTATCTGCAATGCTGTTTTCGTTGTGGAAATAAACGTTTCTGAACATATAATGTTGTATTTTTGTATATTCCAGGGAAGTACATAGGTACTTCATCTCATTCATTGTTTTTACCTGGAGATCGGAAAATCTATTTTTTCATTGTCTAATAACAATTGGACGTACCAGGGTTAATGACGTCATTTGGAGTCATTTGTTCTTTTGCTTCTGTACGGATAGGTTCATTTTCTTAGCTACGCACCAAAGGGAATTATGAGTCAAGCTCAACGTAATTATTAATTCGCGCTGGTAATCATCCTATTTAAATTATTACGCAATCTTATAAACTGGAGCTTTTACTAATTTATTTCTTGAAAAGAGAAGGTGCAACCTCTATCGCAACACCTGCACGCTTACCTTTAGGTGTATTCCTTAGTCAATCGTCAGTTCTTTCCAGCGCTGATTTGCAAGAGTAATGAAGTTTAAACATTACTCTTTAGGATTATTTATTAAGCATTAAGAAAGAATAAATACTATATTTATAGGCTGAATACCACAATGATGCATCGGTCCTTAGAGAATCTTGAATCTTGCACCTTGCTGCGCCAGACGATTGGCGCATTTTTTATTATTGAAATGTTAATTTGGCTTTTTGACTGAAATATTACAAATGTAAATTACATTTGATACCTAACCTGAAAGACGTTTTAGATGACGGGTGATCAGAAATTCTGATGCAACCCATTAAACTTTTACCAGGTTCAGGTTCAGCTGTAACATTATTTAGGTTCTGGTTTAACTTATTCGGGTTCAGGTTAAACTAAACCTATTGTGTTTTTTTTTATTATTATTTTGTTTTATTTTATTTTATTTTTTTCGGCTTCATGTTTTGTTAGTTGTCATTAATGACTCATTTAGACCATAACAAATTGTAAAGGTTATCGATTGAAGTACTGTTAGTGGACGTGTGTGTACCCTGAAAAAGAATGGTTGACTACAGTTGTTTTTTTAATTTTATTTTTTGTAATGTTGGTAGATATTACTGATATATTACCATTAATTATTACGAATTAACAGTGTTTATTATGAATTATCAGTCTTACCCTTCCGCTACACCTGGTCCATGCTCCCAGTTTTTAGTGGAGTCAGAGTTGCTCATTTACTTTTGTTACTTTGTATGTATGATTTTAGTAACTTTATGTTCTTTGTTGTGTATGTCTGTTTTCCATGTCTGATCTTTGTCTCTGGATTACATTCCTTTGATTACCGCTATAACATTGGTTCCCTTAATTACTCTGTCAAATACATTTTTTTTTTAAATTTTCATGATTCATAACATCCATCCCCATATCGAACCCATCAAGAAACTATTGGTGTTTCCTCGTCCCTTCTTGAGATGCGCTTACATATGAGAACTCAGTAGAGTCGACGCAACACAATATATATGATTTAATCAGAAAAATATATGTTTTTCAAATGTTTTTATATCTTTAGGACCACCATGAAAAAACACTTATTTTTATTAACGAATTTAATAACCTAAACATTTTACATTAACATCATATGGTATTTACATGTTTTCAATAAGATTTCATATATAAAAAGAGTATGGTACAGTGTTCGTATGATTTTCGAAAACTTATGATTTCATGTACATTTTAAAGCAATAAAACATAATTTTACCATACCGCTTGTTACCTAATGTTTCCTTGTGTTTTAAAAGATATATAATAAAACATTTGTTGTATTTGTCTCTGTGTAGCTTGTATTTTATTTATGGCGTTTGATCGCGTTAACAATGCAACACCGGGTCTATGATCAATTGTTTCAACCGCTATACATTTAGTATCCAGGTCAACTTAGACTTTCAAATAAAAAGATTGTTTTTATTTACGAAAATTGTTTATATGAGCATTGTTTTGTAACTTGTTGTGACAAGTTTGGGAATACACTGAAAGGAGAAAAGAAACTTAAAGAAATTCGCAAGAGTATTCTATATGAATTAGTGTTTTTAGATATGTACGATGTCAAAATCGTGCATATTTTCCTCTTGTGACGAAATTTTGCTCATAATGTTCTTTACCTTAATATAGAACTAATCTAATGATTATACAATGTACACAACTTTTTTTCAAGAATATTAATGACGATTACTTTTATTCACATTGCATTATAAAAAATGTTTATAGTTTATTATTTCATATCGTTTATATGTGTGAAGGACATTTTCACAGATCAGTGCTAGAAATGCCATAGATGATTTTTGTGATACCGGTAAGCACATGTTAAGGCCAAGTGTTTAAGACACAATCGTCTTTAAACCTTTCATGAACTATTTACAACGAAAATCTGCCTTACACAATGTATATTATTTTTATAATAGGTTTTCGGTTTTTTTCAAATTATTGCTATTAATTATAAATAAAAAAACTATGGTCATATTAAACATGAAAATAAGCTAGAATTCAGTATGAATGGCTATTGACCTTTTAGCTGTCAAAACGCGATGCTCAGATTATCACGTACATTGTTGTTCATTTCTGCGTTAATTGTCAAATAAATTTTAAGAAACCAGTTTATGTCAAAAAGTATAATCTTAAAATGTTAATACGCTATTATTTAATTCTTTGGTCCTTGCGGATACGTCGTAACGGGAGATTTAACCACCATCAAAACGAATCTCTGCGCAGTATCATTTCTAAACGTCTACAGTATCGTGAACCACGCTCCATAAATTGGAATTATAACTTTAAAATTCTTATGGATGCCGTGGAGTACTACCCAAGAAAATGGATAAAACAAGAACATGAACACATCGAATCTCTGTCAGAGTGGTTAAAGGCCGTGAGAACTTTCATATTGAAATGAATGAAAGTTTTAAGCAGGTCAATGAATGCCAATGCTACATCAATTTTCAAAGACCTCGATGGAGTAAAAACATTGTCTACATGACAAATGTGTTGTCGCACTAGCTGACAAAGCCCAAAACAACACTGTAATGTCTACAAAACCGCTTTACATCCAATGTTTATTATCAGATGTAGACGTAGAAAATAAAATCAGTGATAAGACCTATATTGCTATCACAGTCTCCAAAGAAGAGATTGTGGAAAACGATAAATCTGTGCTATCCTCTTTTTGTCTATGGGTGGTCTCTCTACCAATAACGATGATTGTGATATATCGTCTATTAACTGGATTCCTAAACTCCACCAGAATCTATCCAAACGATGTTACATAGCTGGATATCTACAATGTACCACCAAACCTCTTTCAAAACTTTTTATTTCTATACTCAGAGCTTTCAAAGAGGGTCTGCAGTCCTACGACACCACGTGTTATTCCCGTAGTTGTATCAATTCAATGTGGATTCTGCAAAATGCGAAAGATCTTTTGGAGACAATCAGTTCAAGTCTAATATCAGAACAAAATAGCATTAAAACCTATGATTTTTCAACACAGTATACTTCTATTCCCCATACACTGTTAAAATTCCGACTCATAAACATTGTACATCGTTGTTTTTTCCTAAAAAAAAAATGGTACACCTGGATACAAATATTTAGTTCTTTGTGCAGATTCCTCATACTTTGTTAAAATAATTCCAAATCATCTTACAAATATACGGGAGAAGATGTTTATGAAATGTTGGAATTTTTAATCGACAACATATTTGTCCATTGTGGTGGACATGTTTTTCAACAAACGGTCGGCATTACTATAGGAACAAATTGTGCTCCTCTACTTGCTGACCAATTCCTTCCGTTTGACGCTGACTTTATAGCTGAGCTAATGCGACCGAAAAAGTATCGTTTGGCTAGATCCTTTAATCTCAGTTTCCGCTATATAGATGATGTTATACATTTGTTTACAAAAATCCTAATTGTGGGAATTTGATACATCATATCTACCCTTAAAGACTGAAGAAAAAGGATACTACAGACACTGTGAAGTCAGCCCCATATCTTGACCTACACCTAGAAGTCGATGGTAAAGAAAAACTATTGACCAAACTTTAAGACAAACGTGATGACTTTTCATTCAGATTTTCACTGAAAAACATTATACATCGTTGTTTTTCAAAAACAGATGGTACACCTAGATACAAATATATAGTTCCTGGTAGAGATTCCTCATACTTTGAAAGAAATAATTTCAAATTATCTTCCAAATATACAGAGGAAGATGTTTATTGACACTATATTTGTCCAGTGTGGTGGACCTGATTTTCAAAAAAACGGTGGGCATTCCAATGGGAACAAATTGTGCTCCTTTACTTGCTGACCTATTCCTACACTCTTATGAGGCTGACTTTATAGCTGATCTTATCAGAAAGCATATCGCTTGGTTAGATCTTTCAATCTCCGTTTTCGCTGTATAGATGACGTATTATCTTTAAACAATCCTAATTTTGGGCATTTGATACATAGTTTTCCTTCCCTCGTTTGTCTACCCCGGACTTCACTTTTTATGAGCAACTTTTTATGTTTCTAGAAAAGAAGAGGACGCTTACCCTACCATGGTCCATGCTCCCAGTTTTTATTGGAGTCCGAGTTGTCCCTGGATTACATTCTTTTAAATACCGCTATAATCTTGGTTCCCTTGATTACTCTATCGCATCTACCCAAAAGAACTTGAGATAAAGGATATTACAGACACTGTGAAGTCCGCCTCATATCTTGACCTACACTTAAAAATCGATGGTAAAGGAAAAATATTGACCAAACTTTTCGACAAACGTGATGACTTTTCATTCAGAATTGTCAACTTTCCTTTCATCTGTGGCAACATCCCTTCAGCATCTGCGTATGGAGTGTTCATATCACAACTCAAACGTTATGCAAGAGCTAGCCGAAACTATGCAGACTTTTTTGTATCGCATAAGAACTCTAACAAATAGGCTTCTGGAACAGGGGTATGTTGCTACAAGATTGAAGTCATCACTACAGAAGTTATGGTCGTAATCATGAACTCGTGAATCGTTATGGTATATCCATAGGCACCATGAAAACTGATTTATTCAACGGGCCATAGTTTTCCATTCCTTGTTTTTCTACCCCGGACTTCACTTTTTATGAGCAACTCGGCGGCTGTTTCTAGAAACGCAGAGGGCGCTTACCCTATCGGTGCACCTGGTCCATGCTCCTAGTTTTTAGTGGAGTCCGATTTGCTCATTTGCTTTTGTTACTTTGTATGTTTGATTTTAGTTACTTTATGTTCTTTGTTGTGTGTGTCTGTTTCCCGTGTCTGGTCTTCGTCCATGGATTACATTCTTTTGATTACCGCTATAACATTGGTTCCCTTGGTTCCTCTTCCATGTCTGGTCTTTGTCCCTGGATTACATTCTTGTGATTACCATTATAACCTTGGTTTCCTTGATTACTTTTTTGCTTTAATTTCAATCTTCAATACCAAAGTCGAACTTAAAAATAAACAAGCATTTTGGTAAAGTGTTCTACATGGAACGAATTTCCAATGACCCTGTTAACCTCCTCTTTCACTTGGCTATTGTTGTGTCAGGTTAGAGGTCTGAAGGATGTGCCATAAAAAAATATGATATACAACACAGAGTTTTTGAAATGACTTTCACATTGGTCATGTATTAAAACAATAACTGATGGAAATTTTTCAAAATCTAAAATTGTCAAATATTATCAGAGGCAATGAATTGTTACATTACAAAAGTAAAAATAAACACAAAGTTAAACTTCATTTAAAAAAATCACCATCCTAGCAACTGCTTTTCTTCCTGAAAGTGTAGACCCATACTAAAAGATCCAAAAAGCCTTTTACCATTTGTTATATAACCACAAAGAAGGCCAAGTCCAAGGTTAAAATTGCAAACTTTTGTAACCAGATATATGCTAAATTTACTTCATGAAAGCAAAATACACAAATTTTGATCATTAACTCAAAGTCTATGTTTTTTCTGGCAAAATAAATCGCCTTTAAAAGTAAATTGGCCTGCATATGTAAATTTGCATATTACAGTGCGCTTTTACATCTAAAATTGGGTTCAAGATCAAAGGTTATAGTTATTTTAGATGGCACTTGACCATATATCCTAACTACATTTTTAAAGCATTATCAAAAATTAAGTGTAATTATACAACAAATATATTTGAATCATATCATTTCATTTGATATAGTTGAAAATTAAAAACCTGAAAGTAAATAATATGACAGTTTCATGTTCTTAGCAACTTCCCTAGCAACCACGTTCCCAAATATGTTTTCACATTTGATAAAATAATAGATATCATATAACAATACTTCCCTCATACTTAGATGTTAAAGTACTGCATAAGGCTATAAGAGTCTAACAAAAACTGCAAAAACTTGGTCTTTGACACATGGCTAAGACCCCCCTTTTTATACCTCAAGATGCATCTATCAACTGTTATTGTTGAAGAGTGTCCCTGTTCTTAAACCATGTGAGATACGTTATAGTTTAGTAAATAGGACATTTCATGATCATATCACTGAACAACTGTAAGTAAATAAAGGTTACAATACCTCAATTTTCAGATAAAAGATTTAACATTTCGCCTTCTGATATTTGCATATGATATAATCAAAGCTGTTATTATTTCATAGTGTCATTTTAGAGTTCGTTGTAGTTATCCTATACAGAGTTATAATACATGAGCATATTGTTCTATGCAGGTACATATCCACATACTATAATACAGCATAAACAATTAAAAAACTACAAGTAAAGTCATTAAAACTAAAGTGATAACCAATATCAAGATTATAAGACTTATAAAATCTTTTCAAAGCAAACTACATGTCTTTTTTGTCGTTTACAATATTCATAGCCTCATCAAAAGCTTATTTTCTGCGCATCAATGTGGTTTATTCACGATAAAATTTAGTTATATCCTAATTATATGTAGCATACAATCTGGCATAAACTGCTTTCTACTGGATCATCCGATCTATCCAAGTTCAAGAAAAAACAACTTGTTAGCCTTCTATTTGACAAGTTTTATTCTAGAATTTTTTTCTGAAATTACAGAGAGGAGAAAGTATATTTGTTATATTCAATATATTCTAAAAAATCAATATTGAAAAGGACACGCATAATATTGTTTAAAACGTAATATCAATAGAAACATTTAATTTACTTGATTGCATTCGGAATTTGTATCAATTGATATTTGACAATGCTGCATATATTTAAATGCAGAAGGTATCATATTCTTGCATCTTTACTTGTCCGTCGGAGTTTGTACTCTTTTAATTCAAACTTCATTCATATCCAGAATATAGGTAATGCTTAATAATATGCTTCCTGACATTGTGTATTGATTGTATTGGCCAAAATATAATTTTAAATACCCTTATTTAAGTTTGTGGTTCTTCCTCTGATCCATTAGTCACTAAAACAATAAATATATACATATTTTAACTAAATTATAGTAGTTAGCTAAACTCATTACGAATACCATATTAATAATATTTTAAATGGAAATATATGTCAAGACGCTCAGTTAATTTTGGAGTATATTAAAATATTTAAAAAAATTCCGATCTATCTGTTTCTTTTTAAATTATAAAACATTGATTGTTTGCATTTCAAAATGTTGCACAAATAAAGTCTTCATCAATGATCTACATTGCCATTAACGGTTCTTTAAAGAAAAACATATGCTTACGTCTATTTCCCTCCTCTCTGTTTTCGGTTGTACGTTCTCTGCCTACTATTGTAAAAACATTTAAATGTTAGTACCTATATTCAATTATAACACAAAAAAATAACTTCCTAAGGCAACGAATAGACAGTGCACAAACACGAAACCAAAAATAACGTGAAATAACTAAACGAACACGTACAAAGTAACAAAAATTAGCACGCGAACAACCCGGACTCCACTAAAAACTAGGAGTATGGATCAGGTGTACCTGCTCAATAAATGTCCTCTGCTCTTCTACAAACAACCAGTCAAAGCGATGTCTGGTGTAGACGAAAGTACACTGGAAAATAAAGAGTAATGCAGGGAACAACGAATATATGGGAAATTAAAATAATGTAGTCTAGGGACGTGACCAGACATAGAAAACCTACTCTGCTTTTCTAGAAACACTTGCCCACCGAGTAGCTCGCAAAAAGTTAAGTCCATGATCACAAAAGATGACAAACGCTACGACGCGTTTACACAAGAGGCTCCCAGGAGCCTGAATCGCTCACCTGCTTGAATTTTGCCTTCAAAGGCAATTAATTTAACACGAAATCGTCCCACACAGCAACTGGGTTGTGTGTCCCAGGTGGTGGAATGGGGTACCACTGGTGTGTTACATGCTGGGGTTGTCAGGCTATAATACGGAAAACCTGACCGCAAACCATAGTGGTCCACCGTGTTGGGAAAAATGCCACGTTTCTCGCACGTTAAAAAACCCTACTGTGGTATTTTTCCGGAGTAGGAACCATAGGGCTTCCCGACAGGAGGCTTAATTGCCCGACCCTACCCACCTCTCCCTATTTCCAGTGACAATCAAAATTTCTCGACCTCATTGTCTTTGTGTCCCATCCCATTTTTCATTTCATCATCCACTTCATGTTCATCGCCTGAATATAGCTGAAATATTGCTGCTCGGGCGTTACACCCGAACAATCAAACAAATAAACCAAATATTTTGAATCAAGTAGACGTTGGTAGGACTTCTCATTAGGATCATTTTAACAACTGAAAGTTCCTACCATAGTTTGTAAGATATTGGCTAAAAATTGTAAAAAAAAACAAAATGTCAGTTTCACTTTTAAAGGGAAATTACTCCTACAAGGAGTTGACAGACAACTTTTTTCCCTGTCGACTTTTGTTAGCCATAAACAATACATATCGACACAATTTGACTGAACCTAATGGTTTTGGAGATATGTGCGAAAAACTACTGTCTGACCCCCGTCTGACCTTGATGGAGTCCAAGTTGCTCATCTGCTTTTGTCACTTGGTATGTGTTCGTTATGTTTCGTCTTCGTTGTGTTTGTCTGTATTAAATGTCTGGTATTTGTCCCTGGATTATATACTTTTTGATTACCGCTATAATTTGAATTAATTGGTTCTTTTGATTATTCTTTATTTTTTGAGTAATTGTGGCCATTTTGTTCAACGAATCAAAAATAAAAAATCCCAAAATCAGTTCCATGCAGAATACCTCAAGGAACATTTATACCAAGTTCGGTTCAGAGAAGAAGATTTTTGAAAGAAATAACATAAAAAATAGCACAAAATGTAAAACAAAAATGCAATAACTCCAACATAGCTAAATGGAGTAACTCTAATTTGACCACAGATAGAAATCATCATGCTCATGGTGAATACTATAACTTAATTGACATTTTCATATATTAATAATAAGTACATTTGTACAATACATGTATAGCTTAATTAAAGTGCAAAACAGAAAATAGATTTTAAATAAGCCAATTTAATCAAGCAGTAGGAGTGAAATTTTAATTTGACAATAATTTTTTATTAATATAAACGGCACAATTTATCTGTAACCAGAAATTCATATTATATCGATAAGTTGCCATGTTTGAAGACGATTTGCAGCGGATAAATCCAATGTACAAAACTTGTTATAATCTTGAATCTTACCATTAGTATGATATGTACGTAACTTTGAACGAGTGCGTTTAATCACTGCAATAAATGCAATACATGCAATAACTGCAAATGAGACTACAGCTGTTGACGTCCATGCCAAGATTTCTTTCATGCAATCTCTTTCTGTTAAGATAACAATCACTATCAAGTCATACAACAAATACGAAAAAGTCACCGTTTACACAAACGAACTATATAAAATGCGTTTTTTTTAAATGATTGAAGAAAAAAAAACATATGATGATTTGGAAATACTTGGTGTTTATATTTTGAATACAAGTAGAAATTACGTTTTCATATTTGTTTTCCTTTATTTTTATATTTTACATTTATTATGCTTTATTCGGTTATGTTGATCGTCTTTTTTTCTTGTTTTCATATTTAGGATATATATTTGTTTTTTGACGTATTTTAATTTTTTCCATAATTGTCGCTTCGATATTGGTATGCCGATATTAATATATATATATATATATATACATATAATTGAACTTATTCTAAACTAGTCTACATTATAACTTTCTAGGCGCCGCATTGTTGTATTCAACCATTCTTCTGTTTGGTTTAGTACCGTTTTCTATTTTAGAAATATCAACATATTAATAAAAAAAATGTTTATATATTTCAAGAAAACTGTAAATTGTTTGATCAAGTCTTTATGATCAAATCATTCATTAACAATTGTTAAATAAGCGAAATACAAGATATTTCGTTAATCAATACGTTTAAAATAAATTGGTCGAATAAAACTTACTAATGTATTATTGATGTACGTTTACATGTAAATGCTATGGTCCTGAATAATCCTAAAATACTATGATGTCAATGTTAATAATGTTCATATAATCATTTTTGTATATAAAAAATACTCTTTTCCGCACTTTAACTATCGCAGACTATTCATCAAAAACAAATAAACACTAAAACAGAAGCTTATTCTCTGTATTACAAATAAGAAAATTTGATCCTGCAATGATTTCATTAAAGGGCAAATAACGGGTGTCAAATACATTTTAGCAATTAAGCTCCGCCCATCTTCATGACGTCACAAGGTGGACTTCTTTTTTACCTTTGAACATATCAATTATGTCAACAAGCGCGGTCTTTCTTTTCAGTGGTTGTAACAAAGTTATAAGGAAAATGTTTTTATGAAAATAAATGATTGAATATTAAAATGTTGTTGTTTTTTGTTTATCTTGTGTCAATGCTTGGAAATTTGTTGCATTTTGACACCTTTCAATTGTTGTAACACAATTCGTCTGCTATATTGTACAAATATAAATATGGATGAATCAGACATACTCAGACCAGAAATAGGCCTAGAATTAGAAGGGGATGTGGAAGTGTCACACTTTAATCTGATATGGTCTCCCTGTAACTCACCTAAAACTGATGAAGACACCAACGATACTTTAATGTATCTGGAAATGCTAAGTCCATCACCTAAAACTATTGACAATTTGTTCGAAAACATTCAAGAAAATGAACAATCTGACGTTCCAGCTGCAGACGCATCAAATTCTACACAAAACTACCCTGCAAATGTTACTGAACTAGCCCAAGATACTGTGGCAAATCCTAATCCACCAGAACAAGCTCAAGTATCTCCAAATGCAACAAATTTAAGAGAAATGTCATTAACATGAATCCAGATGATATTCAACATTACATAGATCGCCAATAAAAACAAAAAACACCATGAAGAACACTGCTTGAGAAATTGCTCAAGTAATAACATTTTTCAAACTTAAAAGCACAGATGAGCTTGATCTGTAGCTGGCCAATTATCTACTAACAATCAGGAAGAAAGACGGTAGCGAGTTTGAACCAAGTACTTTGAGATCCATCGTCAGAAGCAACGATAGAAAACTCAAAAGACGTTAATATGGACACACCATTATCATCAACAAATCTACAAATGATGATACATTTCGCCTCATACATTAGGCTCGTCTGGAAAAGCAGAAAGTTCTAAAGCATTGTGGCAAGGGAAACAAACCTCGACGGGCAGATCCGATTACTGACAATGAGATCAACCTCCTCTATGAAAGGAAACATTTTGGGGACAACAGTTCGGAAGCTCTGATAAGCACAGTGTGGTTAAATAACTGTATTCACTTTGGTTTTTGTGGTGTACATGAACACTACACTCTTCGGTTAGTATTTCCAACAAAAATTGGTTTAAAAATTATTATTATTATGAATTTTCTTTTCCACAAACATTTTATCCACATAGCGATAGCGCATCACTTTTGCATACACAATTTCTCTGAATAGCTTGACAACAATTTTCGGTTGAATGTTATCAAGTAATCATTACTGCGTTTGTCCATTCTTCTTCTATACACTATTGGATATTGTCCATATTCATCCATCGGTTACAGCATGTGTCCCATATCAATCCATCAGGGTTTTATTTGCATTTTTTTTCCTGTATTTATCCATCTTTAAAATGTTTGTCCTGAAATCATCCACGGATTATTGCGTTTTTATATCTCAAAAACAGTCGTCAGTCCTGGGTACAGTCTGGAGCTGATTTTGCTGATGCATCAATCCAATTTGTCACCGTCCTGAAATATAAATGCAATAATTATACATATTTTTTTAAATACAATTTGATAATAATAAAAACATTGGAACAAAATACCATAAAAGGACAAAATTTACAATAACAAAATTCATGTTTAATCCGGAACTGCTTTAAACAGTGTAATATGTTTTCCCCAAAAAATGAAACATATCTCTGACGGATGCTTTTATCATTTATTTCAGATGAGGTGACGTATACGTCCACATGTCAGCTGATGGCACCCGGTATTTGGAGCTAAATGAGCGACAGGCTAAAACTAGGACAGGTGCCAATATATCAGATGTGCGTGAGGTCTCACCTAAAATCTAGGAGTGTAAAGGGGATCATAATCCACTAAGATTTTATGATATTTATTCCTCTAAACGGCCAGAAGGATTTAGTAACACTAATAATCCTTTTTATCTGGCGCTTCGTATCCTACCATTGGATAACACGAGAAATAATATATGGTATTGTCGCCAAAAGATTGGAGAAAAGACACTCGGGATGAAGAAAATGGTAATTTGGATGCAAACAAAAGGTTAACAAACCACAAGAGAATATTTTGAAAAAAAACTTCCAAAGAACAATGTACAAGAGACGGATATCATGCACATTTCAGGACGTAAGAATGTTGCATCTATTAACAATTACAATGCTATGAAAGAGACCCAATACAGGGGAATATCAAACATCTGGAGCGACACGACAGGAGCAAGGGAAAATCAAATGGTGCTCTTACCTTCTCAACAATATGCTCAAAGAACATGCACAATCACGCGTCCCGTCGAATCTCCTCTGTCAATCTGTCCGTAACAGCGTTCCAAAGACATTGTGTCATCCTTCTCCCAAACAAACATGTTTAGCCGTGCCATTTCAATGTTTTACGGCGCAACTTTGAACATCGCCGCTATAAATGTGTACACACACATTCCAACAAAACAATAACTTTGTCAAATTTTGAATATTTATGTTATGTTTATGACTTGTTTAAAAATAAATGTTACAATTTACAATATTTCATCAAATAATGTCCATCTATTACTTTTTGTCGCGGGTTTTCATTGAACAGCAAATGTTTGGGGCCCTCGATACCCTCGATAGGTTCCTACTTTTGAATTAAATACTCGTAACAACACAAAACCATCAAAATTGACTTTTTGCAGGATAAACGTAATATTAGTGTATTAATGTTGAAAAGAATCACTTCTATTAGTTTTATCCCGCAGTATGAAACATTTGTGCAAATCTCCTTTTTATTTTACACACATTCATTAAATAGTTTTTTTCTCTTTTGCATCCGGAAAGTCTTCTTATTATTTCTTTAAATTATGAAAATTCAAATAAATAAACAATCTATTAAGCATAAAACAATACAACAATGTGTTATGACAAAAAAAAATAATTTTGAACTTCAGCAAGATAAGACTCTTTGCTAAAAGCAGTCCTTTTTCTGTACATGGAAACCAGAATGATGAGATTGAACAGGGTGAATATATTTCCTGTTATACTTTTATCATTATTTAATGACAGTTTTGAAAAAAAATAATTTTACTTCTAAAGAAGTCTTTGTTCAGTCTGAAATTAATTATGTATACAATTTTATTTTAGTTTGAATAAGAAAGAAATTTTCTTTTTGCCTGATATGACATTACCTTCTGATTCAAAAATAGTTACTTCAACATTAGCTACATATTTTTGCCTTCCATGACGGCAAGCCCACACGCCATTTAAGGTTTTGTCAATCTTTCCTCTTACCACGTATGTAGTCTCATTTGTTCGTGGATTCTGGCTTATAGTCCCGTTTCTGTAGAATGGATCGCAGTGTACTTCCGGAGAAGGGGGAAGACAATCAGCTTGAAGGTGGCCGGTTGGGTCAATTATTAGCACCTTGTGGAATAGTGATCCTGCCTTACAGACTAATGTTAAGTTATTCTTTGATACCCGCCAGGTAAGACAGAGGTTAATACGACACTGTGAAAAACCTGTATGAAGAAAAGGAATATACGAATGTACTCACTACATGTATCATAGCCATCTATATACATCCAACTGCAAGACCTAAATTTCTTACCAATCTACTTCACTAAAGTATGATAATGCGATTGTAATATTTCACCACCTTTTTCTGGATCCCGAGGGACAGACTAAGGCATAACCTTTATGTTGTTCTACTGTAGATAGTTTCAGAATATTCACATGTATTATCATTATACAAAAAGTGGTTTTGATATAATGCAGAATGTGGTTCAACATTTGATAGTAGAACTGTTCGGTTTCCCGGGCTACATTGACACCATTTTTCTTCAAACCCAGATTCTAGGAAAACTAATTCTGTTTCAAGCCAAATATTTCTATCATGCAATAAGAAGGATATGTTCTGCCTTGTCATTTCTAGGTTTGTGCCCTACCATCCGTTGTAAATGCAGTCATTGTTTAACCCACATTTCATTCTGAAATACCTGTGCAAAGTCAGGACCATTGCTGTGGTTTTCTAACTTCCGATTTTTGCCCTGTTATTGCCATTTGTTATACCGATTTTTTCTTTCGATTTAACTGAATGTACTTGCAGCGTTTAGGACCACTGTAAAACATTCACAAGTCCCCTTGTTTGATTGTATGGCATCAACAGGCCATGCTAAAATTGAAATCAGTACAGGAGGTCAACGGTCAAGAGAATTTTACTGGTAAACAATTCACAAACAATATAAGTGCCTATAGCTATTTGTTCAAAATTGAACAGTTGAATCCTTCTTTTAAGGGTGTAGAATTTGTCTATATTTTTTTCGTTGATGTATAACAACTGATGCACATACCACCTTACCTTTTTGGTTCAAACAGAGAACATATACCAAAATGTGTAGAACATTCAGGTATTGCATTTTCTTTTTCAAATCTATCATGATCCTTTACTGCAAAATAATAAAATAATATTTGATTTCTAACATTTATAAATGATTAAAAAAAATCTCGAACCTAATATATTTTGGTTCACCATGAACAAGGTAAACAGAGCGAAAGAAATGACAAACGCAAGATGAAAATGTCTAAGAAAAGAACAAAACGATCGGACGTTCTGTAAATCCGTGGTATCTAAATCATGACCGCTAAACTTCTTTCTGTTTTAATTTTATGTAATTATCACAATTAGTAGTGATTACGTATCACAAATCGTATATATGTATGAAATCTATTTAAGACCATTAATTATTCCTGTAATTTTATTTTTTTCAAACTTCTTTCGAAATTTTTCGACTGAGAATAGCCGATTTGGAATGTATGTTTATTACTAAATGTACTAGGTTGACGTTCAAAACAAATATGTCCGTTAAAAAAAAAAGCCAAATCTGAAGTCACATTTAAGTAATTCAAACCTATTTCACGGAGCATTTTTGTCTGACATCCTGCAATATCATTCAGACATACATCTTTTTTTCAGTTTATCAATGTGTTTAAAATGATAAAAAAATAATTTGCCTTAGTTATTTTAAAAGTTTTCTTCTTAAACTGAAATGTGTATGGTAAAATTACAAAATTAATTGTAAAAAGCCTCTTTCATTATGAGAAAAATTTGGCGGGAAAATGTTCTGAAATTCGTTTGTTAAGTTTTAATACTACAAGAACAAGATCGGCGGGTCAATTGAAACATGACAGAATATCAATTAAAATTCCTTTATATAAATGTATTAGAAATGGCATATATCAGTTTTTAAATATTTTGCTAAATAGTGAAAAAGCAGCCACGAAAGTGAACTCAGTGGCTTCCATATAATCTATATAAAAGTGTTTTTTTCTACACCCGTCATCATTACCCGATTGATTGTGGTGTTTCAATATTATTATGATTAATTACCTTCTACTATTACATGTATGCATGCACTTTCTCTTGGTTTAATAACACAAAAGGCAGTTGATGGCATGCGAGCAGCACATCTGCCCAGTCAATCTGTCAGTGCACAAGAGTTGCCTCCGTTTTTTATTTAGAATATGCGCTTTTATACCATATGTGCGCACGTTTTGTTTATTTTGCAATGTATAACTTGTTCTTATTTTATTTTTACTTTTTCAGATTTTGTTTAAATATTTTTAGCTCATACATACATATTTTGTGTTTTCTTCCAATCCTTACAGGTATGAATCTTTGTAGTTCCTACTCTTTTCTAAAGTAAGTTTTAATAACAAAATGCCCTGTTTTAAGACCCCCTAATACAAATAATTTAAAAAAAAAAATACATGTATTCTTATAATAATAGTTTTTTTTTAGTTTGCGATTGGGACGAATAAGTGTAGTCATGCGAACTATAAAGGATATCGAAAGGAGGCTTTCTTAAGTATATATGTTGTCGATGTAGGTTGAATATGGCAATTTCGAGCATATGCGTTATTTATAAATCATATATAATATCTCAATATGCTTCAACTTTGTACTGATTTCTGTATCATTTGAACACGTGGTATTCGACGATAATTCAAAGTTCATTTGCAATATGTAATATATTTCATAATCTAGAATGTTAAACAAGATGGGATGTGTACTTCAAATCTCCCCAGATAGGAATTTATTAATAAATATATTTGTATAGATTTAACAACAAATCAAAATGACATATTACATGCTGTTACAGAAGCATAAAAGAAAACAAACAAAGAAACAAATAAACAAACAGCGGCTAAAATCACAAATTGAACAAAGAGTAAAGTCAATGATAAAGTGAAACCAAATGCACCCCTCATTAGTGGAGTGTTCGCCAATGCAAATTTGATCCTAAGACACACGAAAGTTACCTTTATTAGTTGTTCTGTTATTATCAAGCATGCAGGGTGTCATTAATGATATAACAACACGCACAGATAAGGAAGACCTTCTGATAAAACTGCTATACCACCGTATTTGTATTCGGGTTAGCCCTGGCCTTAATTTATCTTATGTTTACTATTAATAGAATAAAAAAAGACAAGCAAAATTTACCGTTAACTGTGACATGTTTGTCATTATATGTCATCAACTTCGAGCATGGTAATCCTGAAACCGAGCCAACTGTACCTTCTATACGTATGTTGGCCGCGTCTATTAATGATTGTTTTATTCTTTTATGACATGATTCTTGACATGTCACATCAACATGTCACATCAACGAGGCATCTGCTGAGAAGATGTAGTAATATAGAACATTTAAATTGAATAAGGGTTCTGATGAATTGTTAAATGATCATACACGAAATTTGTATGATGTCACAATTTATAGACGTGGTATGTGATATGAGAGACAATGACACTTATTATTATATATTATTTTTGCTAGGTAAATGCGAACTCAAAGTGGCATCGTTTAAAAAGTTTAATTGAAGCCTTCTTTTTGTCTAATGCTACAACACAATTGTAGGCATATACTGTTGAATCATGCAATAGTTGATCAAAATAGATTTAGGCATTAATAGAAATTGACCATCATCGGATTTGGATCAAGTCAATAATATTGCCATTTTGTCATGCTGCCCCTTTATAACTGTGATTTGTTAATATCAATATTATTGTAAATCAATGTTAATATGAAAATACACTCACGTCAGCAAAACCACTTTACAAAATTTTACCTAACACGCCATGAATATCCACTGACACAACTTTTGTTTTTGGGGTCGTTCAATACCTATATCAGGACATGCGCATTGAAAGCTCAATCTATTTATAGTAATAGCTTATTGTAAAACGTTTACAACTCATATTGATATAAAGACCTTGAAAGTTGAGAAACTAAGACATTGAGATAACAAACCACTAGCAAAAATCCCAACAAATATGTTTTATTTGTAAAGTATTTTATCAACAGTAAATAAAGTATTCAATTCGAAAAGTATATTTCGAGCTTTAAATATCATTATGTAGCAATGTTTCATACCTTCAAATATGATACATTCTCAAACAAAAAAAAACGCTAACCTATAGTAAGGGTATTCAAAAACAACATTTGATAATTAAACTGTCGTTAAGAAGTGATTGGTTAAGCTTTTAACACAGTTTTTTTACAGAAAGCACCGTATATTTCCATCGGTGAAGACATGACTGGCGATGTTGCAAAAGTTTCAGCAAATTCAAATGATATTTCGTTCGTCCTCCATAGAAAAGAAAGCATATATATATATATATATATATATATATATACTCTTTCCGATCAGTTATTTGGGAAAACAAAAATGCAAACGAGACTTAATATATCATTTTGATATAGCATAGCCAATTTGATCCACATGTTCTTATCAATAAGTAAATAAGTTCGTTTCCAAACAACACGTGTTACAAGGGTATACATTGTAAATCTAACAATACCTCAAAAAAAAAATTACCTCAGTGGTACTTGACAATGGAAATGTAAGCTCCTGGTGTGTTTGATTTGAGAATCTAAGTTTAGTCTTATTATTGATTGAATATATATATATATATATATATATATAAATACATCATGCTAATGTAGAAAGAGATTGTCCTTGAGACAACAAATCTGATACTGAATAAGGACATTTTTCTTAAGAAAACAATCATATATAGACACATTGTACCGACACCAAGATGTATCAAATTGTTAAAATAAACCCTCAAAAATGCTTTTTTTTTCCACATTTTTTTATCTTTTTTGTATCGCACTAGACGTCTAAAAAATAGGCTCCTGGAACAGGGTTATGTTGCTATAAAACTGAAGTCATCACTACAGAAGGTTTATGGTCGTCATCATGAAATTGTGGATCGTTACGGTGTATCCATCTGCGCCATTAAAACTGATTTGTCTTAGTTTTTCTTTCCTCTTTCGTTTACCACTGACTTGACATTTTTATGAGCAACTCCATGGCTGTTTCTAGAAAAAAACAGAGGACGCTTACTTTATAGGTGCCCCTGGTCCATGCTGCCAGTTTTTAGTGGAATCGGAGTTGCTCATTTGCTTTTGTGACTTTATATGTATGATTTTAGTTACTTTGTGTTCTTTGTTGTGTTTGTCTGTTTTCCATGTCTGGTCTTTGTCCCTGGATTACATTCTTTTGATTACTGCTATAACCTTGGTTCCCTTGATTACTCTTTCATTTATTAGGTTACTAACTATTTCTTTTTTTAAATAAACCGATGTTCTAGGTAATGTTATTTGTCTGGTATAAGTAACCAAGTAATGCCTACCTGTATATTGTTACAAGTCAAAATTGATTGGATGTTCGAATGTTGTAAAAAGTGTCCACTATTGAATTTAAATGATTCGTCATACAAAGATGCACTGGGGTGTATTTAAGTGTATATATTGAACTACCACTGCGTTACCTTGCGATTAACAGACATAACTTCCATGTACATGGTAAGATTGTTATTATCTTCTCCATATTCTCTCTTGCACACTTTTATCTTATTGAATTTCATACTTCTTACATCTATCGATCTCAGTTTTAATTAACCTTGAAATAAGGATTCTGTTGGACACGGATATTTTACAGAGATAAATTAGGAAATATTGGGAAACTTGAGAATGGGGAATTGGGAATGGTATATGTAATAGAGAGTATGGAGCAATTATTTTGGTTTTTTTTAAAGCATTGTATAAAATATAGAAACATTCAATTAAAAATAACAGTGTAAATAATTGAGGAATTAAAAACAAATATTTGATAATAATTTAATTTCCGAAGTAGCATGCATTCTAACTGCATATTAACATTGGTAAATTATCTCAGAGCCCAATTTTTTTTTAATATGACCTCATTAACCTTTTTAATGATTTACTCGTTGAATTGTGAAACTAAAACCAAAACAGAAAGAGTGACAAATTTATATTTCTGGTTTGTTTGAAATAACCTCAATGGCCGTGGTACACACTTAAAAATAACCCACTATGAATGTCATTGAGTAGGCATCACGTAATTGAGGTTACTTCTTCATAGACAAAAAAAATGAAATTGTGATTCGATGGGGATTGGGTTTTTTCGGTGGGAATGGGGACAAACAGGATAAGGAAAGGGGAATGCTACATGTATATGGTGTAATTGAGAAATTTATTCAATTCATGAGCAGTAACAGTCTTATTGTCACTAAGCTATATGCATAGTATGATGTTTCTCACAAGAATGTTGTCTGGGTGGTTACATTGACATCCACATTTCAACACATCCTCTACTCAGGTGACACACACAATGGTTCATGTTATAAGTTCGATACTTGTAATTGATATAAAGTGCAATGCACATGGTGTATCAAAAAGTACATGCTATGGTTAAGTTATTGTAACACTAAATAATATTTCATATATGTCCATTTCAGTGATTGGTATTGCCTAGAATAAATCTTAAGGATGCCTTAAAATGATAAAGATTGTGACAGAATGCGTGTAAAAATATGCCCTCCTTGAAACGTTCACGTTTAACATTTTAGCGTTCGTGCATCGTTTATCGTGCGTTTACACTTCGTTTTGCGTTCGTTTAAACGCACGATAAACGCACGATAGAAGCGTTCGTTTAGGCACAGAATAGAAGGATTCGTTTTTTTGTATTTTACAATTGCGTGTAATATTTTGGTAGTGAATAGAAATATGCAATTGCCTACTAACGAAACATGACAATCTACATGTAAATGACCAACTTATAATTTGAATAATTTATATAGCGTTCATACGTATTAGACTGTTTAAAGAATGCTTTTTTTAAAACTTTGTTTTAAGATTAACTCTGTTAACTGCATATGCTGCACAATTGGAGATTCAATTGCATGTCAGTAGTTACCTGCATGACAATGGACTGTATATATTTGAATAAATAACAAAGATAAATTTACTGGTAGTAGATTTTGTTGTGTCTTAATCATAAACTCTGCATGTGGTATACTCTCTAATTCAAACAAGTATGACATGCTATAAATGTGTATATTTAACCCCTTAATATTTATCCCTACCTGTGTTAAAAGCTACCAAATGTGCAGTTTTATCATTTAAAATGTGCAATAAATGAATGTTTACAGCGGTAATACAAACTGTTTTGGATAGACTACGATATCAAATTAAGAAGAGAAGAATACTAACAATTTCATATCTAAATTAGCGCGTCATTTACTTTTCCGTTGTAAAAATAGAATGGAATTTTATCATAAATGGCATTTAATTAGAAAAAAAATGTATATTAAATCTGATACATTTTATGAAGTTGGATCTTCATTATGTTTTTTCTTTCAGAATATGAGTTAACCTAGTTTTCTATTTGCATCAGATTGGTAAAAATATATTTTTATTGGGGATATTACAAGGTTTTTCTACTTTAAAATTGGTTTGCTTTGAATCTTGTTGGTGTTTTGAAAAGTAAATTAAGTAATATGTTTTTTTCAAATTTCTTTTACTTAGATTGTAGCATAATGGTCTGGTTTATCGAAACAAAAACAAAAGTTTTAATTCTAAATTTAATAATCGCACAGATTGTATTCACATTGTTGGTTGTATCCAACCCTGAATCTGCAGTAGTATTTCAACTATTTCATTTTATATCGTTTTCAAAGCATTTTCCCAGATACTGCGAATAATGTTCGACTTTTTGGATTATGCTCAGTATCGTATGCAATTTGTAAGAAGCTAATGTTGCTCATGAAAGTAAGATGCCCCTTTTGTGATTGAACGTTGTGAAGTGGCAGGTTCAATATTGTTTAATTGCCTTCATTGTTCACAAAAAATATTTCTTTTTTCTTAATGAATGGCATCACCTAGTAACGGTATGGCGTGTACCCGAAGCAAGAACTGCTCTTCGTTGCACATGAGTTCACTCTGGTTTTTATTGTTGTGATTATAATTCTCCATGTGTGTATTTTCAGACTTGCTGAAATATACGTAGCTTGATTTGTAATATCTACGTTCTAGACTTTCAATTTCCCGCATTGACGTACTAGGATAACAGCTATTTCCAGAATTACATTTAGTTGAGTTAAGTGTCTATGATTGTAACTAATTAAATTTAAATAAGACATTTCAATTGTTCCATTCAGTCACTGCATGTAGGATATAACACAATTCCATTCTACTTTCTGTCCTGCTAACCTTCTTGATCAGCCAATCGGATTTCATTTTTCATGGTTTTGAAAGCATTTTTCCAAAGTCATCTACACAGAAAGTAGAAAGTGGTGTTAGACCTTACATGCCGGGACTTAATAAAACAAATGATATACTTAATTTAATCAGATTAGATTATAACATTCAAAAATAACAAAAAATAGATTTTTTTTTACAATTTTGTTATACGTCTAATAATGATTTAGCTATATACAGATTGAACGATATTTGCAACACTAATGATATATCTTATCTGGATTTGTCGTCATTGTTACCGACATATAGACTCCCTATTCTGTCAATAATTGTAGTCGTCTGACTTTCAGAACATTCACCTACCTGTTCACATCAACCGGTTTTGTGTGTCAATTTAGTGGATACGTTATGTACTGGACTGTGTTTCGAATATCTGTCAAACTGTTTGAGCCCCGTGCAGGTCCGGGTGTCAAAAGAAGAGACCTGCAGCAGCGCTAAGCTTGTCGTAAAAGGCGACTAAAAAGTGCTCAGAACCCTAGCCGGGGGATAGGGCGTTCTGTCCACAGAGCAACTGGGATGTGTGCCCCATTTGGTGAAATGGGGTACTCCTGGCGTGTAACATGCTGGGGTTGTCATGCTATAATACGGAAAACCTGACCGCAAACCATAGTGCTGGAACGTGTTGGGAAAGATGCCACGTTCCTCGCACGTGAAAGAACCCTACAGTGGTATTCTCCTGGAGTAGGAACCATAGGGCTCCGCCACAGGAGGCTAAATTGCCAGACCCTACCCACTTCTCCCTATTTCCAGTGGCAATCAAAATTTGTCGACCCCATTATCCTTGTGTCCCATCCCTTTTTCATTTCATCATTTCATGTTCATTTTATCATCAATTTCATGTTCATCGTCTGAATATAGCTGAAATATTGCTGCTCGGACGTTGAACCCCAACAAACAAACAAACAAACAAACTGTTTGATGGATATGTTTTAAGTATAAGTTTAAGTTTAAGAAAAATATATGATTTCGTTTCAATTAAATCATTTTGATGTAAAGAAATCTAATTGAAGCAAATATGACAGCACGAAACACTTATTCAAATTGGGCGTATATCGTTAGTTCAACGTACTTTAAAAGCATTTGTTAATTTCGTCCATCATACATTTTTACCACACTCTTGGAGGGTGTTCACATGGTACGTTTTAACGAACGCTTTACTCTGTTTTGGCTTGTAGTCGTTAAGTTCTAGGTAGTTCATACCATAGTATTAGTTTTTTGAAGTGATTTGAACGTATCGATCAATATTGTGTACAAGCATTTATAATTTACGACCAGATTATGAGGCGAGGCGAGTACAGGTGTTATTTATTAGTGTCGACTTGTTCGAGTGATAAGGCAAGCCGCTGTGTGTTCTGCACACGTTGTAGATTGTTAAGAAAAACACTCCCGTAGTTCAGGCGAGAAGTAACTAATGATAGAAATGAATAATCAAAGTTGTCGTGTATGAAGAAGTTAAAAGTATTATTATTTCGAAATTTAACACACCAATTTCTTCATTGACAATGTTTTATCGTATATTTAAGTACATACCGAGGTTTCTGACAAATGCGGCGTCCTGTACTAAATAGCCATCAAATTCAAAGACCAGTTTGAAAAATCTTTTGGATGTTGATTTGGGGACAAAATATAGATTCAGTTTTATCCTGATTTATTCTATCTAGTTTGATTGCATTTTGGTTAGTCTATTTTACTATCATGACAGCTCTTGAAACATCAAATTCTTCTCAAAAACATTTTCCCAATTTCAGACTTAAAATTCCTGGCAATTTTAATGTAAAAAATCGACTTTTGCCAAAGCATTACACAAGATTTGTCTATACGGCAGGAATTGGGTGCATAACAACGGAAAATAGATCTAAATGTTTTAGAAACATACAAAAATGCATAAAATGAATGTGTATAGTTCAATGACAATGCTATAAGTGTTGAAATTGCCTCTTAAAGCGGAACTAGATGATATGAATATCATAACTGTCTGGGTGGAAGAAAAATACAAAAGGCACATCATTTGTTGCATTAATTGAGAAAATCCACAAATATGAACTGTTAACACATAACTAAATTTCAAGATAATGTTGCACAGAGGTATGAACGACTTGGTACAGTTATAGCAATAAGGCATTTTAAGGTGTTTTTAAATAATGGCACATACACAAGACCGCAGTAAATCAATAAATCAATTGGTAAATAAGGGTAACAGCAAATTACCGAACATTAATCCGATCCATAATCAAGTTAAAAAAATCAATATAACGAAATATATATTACATCAGCGGCGCGGCTGGTACCGCAATGGTCCTGACTTGGTACAGTACTAGTCATTTCAAACGAAATGGTGAGTTAAATATATGATTTACAGCGCGCCAGACCTCCCTCTTGCACTAAGACGTGCATATACCGGTTGTGATTAAAAAGTAGTTTGCATGCTATAGTGTCATAATCGGTAAATCAGTGGTCATATCAGTTCAAAAAATATTTACAAAAAATAATCATTAGTCATTGTTTTACAAGAAAATGAGTATTTTTCAATGAAAGACTGATACCCTTTGAGACGTATTTTCTCATATCCCTGATTCATAAATTTGTTACACAGATATGTGTGGCGTTGAATGATATCAGAGTAGTTAGTACTTGGTCTGGCGTAACGAATCAGTTGTCTGTTGTCGAATTTGAGATGTAGGTCACAACAACATGCTGAACAAGCTGTTTTTGTAGTGTCCTTTATCTCAAACTCCGGTGGATATATTGAACGTAACCATTTACCAAGAAAATAAAGTTGTCAATGGACAACACATCTTCAATATATCTGTATGTGAAACAAAAGGATTTCGCATTTTTAGTAATTTCTACAACATTTTAAAAAAACCCAGTCTCGTACGAATACAAAAACCGGCTAGGAGAGGACCATAAGTAATGACAATTGGATACCACCTTGTTGTTGAAAAATAGCTGGTAATATAGTTATTTTACAACTATACTCGGCGTCACATAGATGATATACTGTTAAAATTTGAATAAAAATATTTTCTACGACTTTATTGACACCTACCGTCAATTAAATTGTCTTAAATGACTTGCTCATTCGTTAAGCCAAATGGCTTCTCCCTTTGAATTGAATCATTAAGTTCCGGGGAGTTTTTAATTTTAGGTCCTAATATTTACATTGTCAACAGTCGGCCATATTTGCATTGATCGGGTTGTTAGGAGATGCTGTTTACGTTTATATGGTTTGCACAAAAACCAAAGAACCCAAAATGCAATTTGGCGTTAGTTCGGATATCTCGGATTTATTCTACGCGAACAAAGTACAATACAGAGAAGTTTATCAAGCAGACGAATGTCACCGGAGTTTGATGGGAACTTACGAACTTCGTTTGTAAACAAATCGTCCCGTAGAAACTAATATGGCGGATATTAGTATGGGATTTTCCCGTTAGGATTTGATAAGCACGATTTAAGCCAATAAGCGACTCGTTATCACTAACACGTCATGCATATATGCGAACTATCTTCAGAATAAATAAAAGAAAGACAACTATTGCTGTAAGTCCTGACAGTTTAAAAAGTAGAGCTTCAATACGAAAATGTGCTGTATGTAACGTCAAGTACAAGAAATATGATGTGTGGCATGCAGTTAAATCTGTAAAGAAAGCAATTAAAATATTTCAAAGGGTGCAAACTAAAAACATTCTTGGATTGTTATACCTAATAGGAAAGTTTTGTTTAAAAAAATGTTGCAAAATGTCATCTACCAATCCACTACAAACATCCGGCAGATTATGTCCTAGCTAAAACACTTTTAAGGAGAAAAGTTTCAATAATGTGATATATATTTTTTTCAAAACGAAAGAATTTGCTTTTGTGATGACCAGTATACATTTCGTTTAAACCTAGCCGTGTGTCATTGGAACAAAAATGTTTACAAAAGGCTGAACATCAATATACAGTTCTTGTAGATACGTGTTTAATAAATATAAAGAGTTTAAAAGGAGCTGTCGTGCAGTGATGTTTCATTGATATAATAGCTATATCTGTTTTAAAAGTTACAATTAGATCATAAAGACCCAACCATGAGTTAGGGAGTCACAGGATCATTAATTAGTTTTGTCGGGTCATGAAAATCCGAAAACTGTTTCAATTCGCTTCTTGAATTTCAGTAATATTATGTCGTCTGATGTATACAGAGATATATCAAAATGTTCCATACACTGTCTTTTACAGACAAAAACAGCATAACTGCCATATACTTTTTCCACAAACTTGTGGTAGTTCATTAATGAAGTGGCGGTTTTATTATATTAAAAATATTAATTACATGCTTTGCTTTAACAGGTAAATTTAAAGTTCTTAAAATTATTCGTTAGTTTGGTAGTTATGTGTAATAGTTATTGAGATTTTAAGCTCTGTAACTATACAACAAAAAGAACATGATATGGACAATGGAAGATTCAAACTAAGCCTTTGACCGTTTTGGTTTTCCATGTTTAAGTCATTACCAAACACAGTTGGAATCCGAAATATTGTTGAATTCTCTAATAGATTTTTAGTGAACAGATTTCATTTTAAGCTTTTATTCCATTGCATTTGTCACTTTCGTCTGAAAACTTTGATTAGAATCTTATAGGGGTATTTTAATTTTCTAACAGGACAAACGGTTCCCTATTATCCTTTTTCATAATCCGTGGGATTCGTTTTTCAACGAGGAAATGTTTATGCAAAGTCATGGGGACTTCAACGTGCCCCCGGAAGTTTTTATAGACATCCTATTATTGAGGCAAGTCTATTCCACTCAAAATGAATAAGTTATTTGATATTTTCGAAAATGCTTACCTTAAAAAAAGCCAATAATCTTTTTCGTAATATGTTTGCATATGTTGCATATATGTATTTCCACTAAAAACCGGGAGGGACATCAAATTCTTCAGTAATGTAAGCATGTCCTGTGCCCCCTCTCAAGTTGATGCGAATAGATCTCAAAGGTTAAAAGTATTAGAAAGGTTTTCGTTTTATACAGGGTTTATTTTAGACACTTTTTTCAATATAACATACTGCAATATTTGTTTTGCATAAGGTGTCTAAACAGATGTTGTTATTAACCAGAGTTTTTTTTTATTTAAGATAAATTTTGTTGACTTAATGCAATACATATCTCGTCGTGTACATTTAAATTTTTAGTTGTCTGTAACATTTTGATGAGAAACATACAAAGTAAACGAGTATCGAATAAAGGAGCTTTTTTAATGTACCTACCTATCACACGGCTATATAATATATATTTTTATTGTACTTTTAAAATTGTCTAGTCGTAACATAGGGTGTGGTCACATTTCTACAATAACTGCATAAACAAAAATTGAGTATTTCAAAATCAAAATACTTCCAATGAAACATGTCGTTTAAAAAGAAGCCATAATTCAGAATTACATAAATCTGCTATTTAATCAAGTTTAATCTAACCTCAATTCATTTTGAAGTAAACTTGCAGAAGTTCTCTGGAATTAAAACAAAAACGCATACTTTTGAAAAAAAACTTCATTTATTGGTTGTGTTAATTTTTTTGTCTTGCCATATAAAAAAAAAGAACTTATGTTTTCGTCACAAGAACATATTTGATTATTTTTGAAATATAAAATCTTGGTTGAGTTGCCCCTATATTGCTTAAAGAAATGTCTTTCAAATCACAAAAGGTATTAAAACATTTACTATTAGTACAATTTAAGTAACTTAAACAAAAATGCGAGGCTTAAATGTTGTCGACCCATTTTTGTATCAATCCATACGTTCGTACATCCGTCCGTCCAAATGCCAGTGCTTTTGCCACAACGTCTTGTCACCTGGGTAACACCTCCATTTTTTCAGCGTTTGACTCCGACATTTGATGAAAGACTAGTAGCTATAATATCGTAGACGCGATTGATTTCCACTAAAATCATGTCATTGGTCATCATTTTGTGAAAAAAATCGTTTCATTAATTTGCCATATGACTAACAAAATATTAATGGAAGTCCTTACAGGACACACACGAAAAAGGCACACGGAATTGGGAAAATTACACGTTTAAGGAGGATATATTTTCAACATGGTCGACAAATGTCTAACTCTTTCAATCGTTATGATTGAAATGATATGGTTGCGCAAGGAAAAAGCTCAATGGTCGACAGTTTTATTATACCGTTTAGCGGATAATTTTTGCAGGTGCATAATTTCGCGGAATACTTTTTTAACAGGGTTTTTACATAAGTTTTTGTTTTTGTTTTGTTTTTTTTTAATTTCATGGAACGTTCGTTTTTATTTGTAATTTCATGTTGTTGTTATTACTGTAGTAGTTGTTTACTGTACGCTATCGGCAATCGCTTTTAATTCTTTAACAATGTAAATCTTTATTATACATATAACAAGAAATAATTCAACAGTTTAATATTTTCATTTAGACGAAATTCAGACGACTCAAATAAGTTTTACTATAGACACAATGCCAAGTGGAAGACCTGTAGAAGTAGATAATAAAGGTATCGGACAATATATTTTGGTACACAAATGGATAAAATACCAAAATAAATTTATGATCACAAGTAAAATGTATCGCAAAATACATGGATTTACCGGGTGCGCATATGTTTTAAAGGAACAAAATTAAGATTAACATTCTACGGTATTCTCGATCATTAAGTGTATTAAAATAAGGCACAGGTATGAAAGTGTTTCCTCAAAGTTCTTGCATTGCATCAATGGTTCATCTAAAATGTGTCAACTATGTTATTGTTTATTATTGATATATTTGTAGAGTCACAAACACCCGATATCGTAGACATAGTTACTGGTGTTGCAGTGATTTGTGACATTGACTGCTTGATTGTTCTGTGCTGTTATAAAAAACACAAAGTATCAAGAGATAAATGATGCTATAAAGTAATTACGTGTACGTATGTTTTACTATTTAAGAGAATACGAAATATGTTATCTAGGAAATCACAATAGCTTTTATTTTCAATTTCACACGCTAACAACCCCTAAAACAACGAGGCTGATTATAGAAAAAAATAACAATGTTTCTACGAACAAAACATATGATGCTACTTGAATTGCTCTTTTAAACATAATGTTTTTAATAGGTATGCTTTTTAAAAACTAATTCCAGACAAATCCTTTCTGCTACAGCAATATATCGCACTTCAGTTCATGACACCATGAGTATTAAAAAACTTCTTCTGTTTAGTCTGTTATTATACCAACCCTTTCTCAGTAAGAGCTAGACAAGGCATATCAACACACCTTACAATTACCAAGTTTACCTACTTTGTATACGCATATGGAAAATGTGTTACTGTCTCCTTTCATGGTACTTTTATAAATACTACATTGGCATATGCATATTTTCATACAATATTGTAGTTTTGACAATGTTACATACTATAAACGTATTAATTTTCGCGGTACTGTTTTTCAATTTTTTGCGGATTCAGTGAACAGATTAAGGTTATATAGTGTTGAAAATTAATTTTGCGGATACTGGTTTATTCGAAAATAACGGAAAAAGTACACCGCCAAATATACCACTTTAAAAATATTAAACGGATAACTTGACTTTGCAAAGATTGTTCATGAAAGAGGTGTTTTTCTGCTTTATACACTGCTGATTCAATAAAATCTTTGTGGAATATACCATGTTTTGGCAGACGTGTGCGTTCATAAAAGTATATGTGCGAATATATCATATTTTTTTTATCTGCACATAAACAGATTACATTTCAGTTTTTTGTTTAGTTTATTGGATTTTATTTATTTTTTGGCGATGGGGGTTGTTTTGCCAATATTTTATCATGTCGCGCTCTCGGGTATGTTATGTTATATAATTATATTTAATAAGGTTATACCCATTTTTCAGCTGCTTAGTAAATGTACTGTCACTACAACTTTTGTTAAGTCCAAGAGTAATTAAGAGAACCACGATTCTAGGGAGGACTCTTAAACGTCCGTTAAAAATGGATTGGAACTCCATCAGCAATCCGTTTACATGTAGATAATTTAAGAAAAACAATTCCCGCTCATGTACATTTGCGCATGTGGAAAAGTAAATTTACATAAATGCAAAATTGGTCATGAGTACCGGGTTTTATACTTTTATCTATGTACAATATAGAATACATAAAACTATGCTATGATATGGATTGCTAAATTGTAATTTGTCTCGTCCATATGATTGGTATGTGAACCTAAATCTTATCTGAACTTTATCCAAAAAATAGGATGAAGACAAATTTTGTATCATTTTCTTGTATTCCTTGTCCTTCATGATAATTTTTTATTTCATTGCATCCACCTTATATACAGCTGCTTTATATATCATATGCAATATTCGAAAATAAAATATATGTAGTTTTCAATTATCCCTGTCGAAAATGTACAGGTAAAAAATGGTTACTGTTTTGAACATCCTGGTCAAAATAAGACAATTTTAACTTACAAATACGGTGATATTTTGGCATAATATCATTACATCGATTGCACACATTATTTAATTCATTAAAACGCTAAGAAAAAAAGGTTTTTTAGTTACCATAAAAAATGACCAACATGAAAACAAGGCGACACAAAACACTGCACACAATTATGTTTCAACTGACCTTGGCATTTAATACAAATGCTTGTTAAAATTGCGTATAATTTTTATGTATTTTCAACTTCAAGATTGAACACTCTAGGCATGTTTAACAAAAACCCTTGGCATTAGAGGCAAAAGAGCACTAAAAACACAATATCGCTCTTTTGTTGTTTGTCTATCAACTGCGTCATGGCCTGATTTTATTAATTTTGTATTTACTTTTTTATTTATATATTCATTTTTATTAATAACAAAAAAATCTTTACATCAGACACGTCTTTTTTTTAACTATTTCAAACATCATTTGTTATCTTGGTTTATCTTATTATCAATGATAGTTTTATTGGTTCATAGAAGAGAATGTGTCATATACATAATTTATGAAAACTGATATTTTGTACTTCAGGTGAAAGTACGATAAAATTGTTTCCTGTGCCAATAGATAAACATGAAGTTAAACCGATGTTGGTAAGTATTCAACAAATCTATCATCATATGCATTTGTGTACAAGAATAATTCAACAACAATATATAAAATAGTACTATGAGATAACACAATTGCTACATAAGTATTCAATTACATTGATTTAACGACTACTATCATTTATCAAATTGCATAGAGGTTTGGGATTGACCGGATATATGATTTGTAACTTAACACATTTAAAGCTTAACTTTTTGTGTAAAACTATGATTAAACTATTTTAAAACACTGTATTTTGATTAATTAGGTAGTGCACATAAGTCTTAGTAGACCGTCGGTAATGTTTTACCGGTAACAGCCGAAAACAGATATTATTGCCTATAAGTTGAATTAATGCCAATGCAATTCAAATTCTTAAAAAAAGTTTACATATTGCATATGTTTTTTACGGTCTTATTTATTATATATATATTGTTACAATGCAATGAAGAAACGAATAATTTGGTTAACGGAAATGGTTTACCTTGACATTTCTATTTTTACGATTCGGCAGTTTGTTTTGTCGATATCTCATTTGATAATTGAATATCATATTTACTGATTATTATCTTTGTAGGACAAGGTATGCAGGTACTTTTGACTGTTTTAAAATGTATTTTAGAGACTGCAAATATAATTTACATAGTATTACATAGCAGGAATACTGAGCCACAGATGTGCTCCTGTCGCTGATTTGCCCGTATCATTTTCTTTAGCAATTTTCGAATGCCATGCTGCTTCCATTGTCCATATTCAGTTAAAATCCCAACTTAAAAACATCGTTGTTTTTCAAAAAAAGATGGTAAACCTAGATACAAATATATAGTTCTTGGTAGAGATTCCTCATACTTTGTAAGAAATAATTCCAAATCATCTTCCAAATATACAGAGGAAGATGTTTACAAAATGCTGGAATTTTTAATCGACAATTTCTGTCCAGTGTGGTGGACGTGTTTTTGAGAGAATTATTTTATAGTATATTACTCAATTTAACTATTATTTTGTTATGACCCGATCAGATACTAGTGAGGGACAATTCAATATAGCGTCCTACGCTGAAAAAAAAAGCTGATTCAAAAACGAATACTTTACCAAAACTTTTTGAAGGAAATGATTCAATTTCATCAGCAAAACCAGTATTTATACTGGACCAGATGGTTTCGGCTTCAGTGAAAATCCATTGAAACCGCTGTACCTAAAAAATGACAAAATGTTTGAAGCAGTAAGCACAGTAGTCAATAGCAGCTTTATCAAAGGGCTACAGATAATTTGTGGTCTCTGGAGAATATATCTAGACGGCAAAACACAAAGAGATGCGCTTTTGACGTCTGCGCTTGAGATTAGTGGTAATTCCATAACAATATACGACAGAAACCCAAGAGTAACAAAACATGAGAAGTCAACTGATATAAGAGTTCTGGTAAAAGATGTTCCTCTATCTGCAGAGGATGAGCAAATACTTGAAGAATACCAAAGATTCGTTATTTATCACTTCCGTGTAAGACTGAAATACCAAAATATGCTCACCAATTGTCAAACTAAGGATAAAATCTTTATCTGTGAAGGTCCATCGCTCACTGAAGACATTTTACTCGTTCGATTCAAATAGGAAAATACAGCGCTACCATAATATACAGAGGTCAACCGAAACCAAATGTTCGAGTTAACTGCACAAAGTATTTATCCGAGGGTCACCCTTTTTTATTTTGATTGCCCCAATGACTGGCGTTGTATGGGTGTGGTCATATCGGACACAAACAAAGTGAATGCACTAATGGTATCTTCTCCCAAAGCAGTGATGATGGATATTCAGAAGGAGCTGAGGAGCCTGAATATCATACACAGCCTCCAGCTATTAATAGAACTGTGAGTGATACTTTGATAGGTATCTTGGTACATCAGGGGATGACTCCATTCAATCTCAGTCCATATGGGCAGACATTGTACAGGGATCTGACAAATCATCAGGCCGTAACACCAGCCATGGAGGTGCATGGCAAAAACTAAAACCTAACATGAATAAGTGAAGTGCCCACTTTGATTTTTTAAATGGTCAAAAACAGATAACCGATTTCGTATCTCGTAAAGGTATTAGCATGACTTCTACAAAACCGTCAGCTAATAATCGGCCGGAAAAATTCACCAATTACCCCGAATGAAGTACCACATGGACTAATGGACATAATGGTTAAATCTTCAAGTAAGTCATAAACAACAATGACATTTTCTTTAAATATAGAACCACAATAGAATTTATTAATATATTTTATATTGTGAAAGAAATACCAATATTAGTATACGTTGTATATATGTCCTTTCTTCAGGTCAGCTACTCATGTTTGTTTTTGACACAGAAAATCTGGCTTTATACAATATGTTTAGTTAATATCCTCAAATATCCCCTTTTCATTCCCAATATACACCTATTTGGAGACATGAAATATATCAAAACAAAGATATTAAAAAATTTAACTAAAGACATACCCGATAATCTGGCGATCCTTTTCATCAATTTAAGGAAAACCTTTTTCAACGATTACCCACCCACCCCCCATAATAAAACAAGAGGGAAAATGCAAAAGCTATCCTAAAATATCACTTTCCAAAGAAGTCATGTTTAGATAACATAGAAAAGAAGAAAAAAACATAGTGCGTATTATGTAAATAATGTTAATCTGTTTTTTCATGTTTTATTTCATGTACATTTATAATGAATTTGTATAAAAAAAACAACTAAGAACTGAATGTTCATTGAACTTGTCAGAGCTCGATTGTAAAGTCACAAAGATGACCACTCATAACCTAAATGAGATAATTATATGTTAGTGTTGTGTTGATTTTGAAAAAAAACAATTTTATTGTTTTTATTAGAAATATATACTATATACCAATTTACACATACAAATAATTCGTCCAAGAGAGACAACTCTATTTCTTCTGAAATGGTCTTACCTTCAAATTGACATTGAAAAAAAAAATCATCACATATGCAGTAACAACTGTAAATTCTTCAACAATCTGAAAAAAGAAAAAGACTCAATAAATGGTCAAAACAACAAAAGAAGAGATATCTTAATGATGCAGGAACCACACTTATCTGAAAACATACATTCAAAATTACATACCGACTTTGAGGTTGATATTTACCTTAGTAACGGGTGCAGTAATTCAAGGGGTGTGGCTATATGGATCAACAAAATAAACTAAGTTTACAATCTTAATAAGTCCCATTTATGTAAAAAAAAATCATTGGTTTATTAGTGATAAGTGGTGAACACAACGATATCTTTTCCACATAAGATATTAAAAATACTAAAAATAAAATAACTTAACCAACATATAAAAAAACAGCCTCTAATCTTAAACTTCTTGTAAAATCACTTAATTTATTAGACGTATGGAGAGAAAAAAATCTAATAAAATTCAGTGAACTTGGTGTAATCAAAACAAAAGCGATGCCACTAGAATATATTACTTCCTAGTTACATCAGAGATTTATAAAAAAAATAATATTAAGTGATATAAGACCAGTTGTGTTGAATTACAAAGACCACAAAGTATCTCCTTAAACTAAATTTAAATAGCTCAGGATTTTGAACATTTACATTTGGAAATCTTTCAACAGAAAAAGCCGTTTCTAGTTCAGCATCTGCCTCACAAGAGGATGTGGAAGCAAAAATCCACCTGTTGCAAACATGTTTTCTATCAGATTGAAAGCAGACCATTTACATACAGAAACAGTTTTTTTCTTGTAAAATGACATTTAAAGACGAACTGAGAGGAGGGAGATTTTTTATTAGTGCTAGAGAAATATACAGAAGAACAGGTATTTTTTTATTACAACCCGTACAAAAAGTATTGACACATGCACAATTCCAGAATAGCAAAGAGTAATCGAGGGAATCACTATTCTAGCAGAAATCAAAGAATGTTATCCAAGGTCAAAAAAAAAAAAAAAACGACATGGAAAACAGACAAAGACAACAAAGAACATGAAATGGCCAAACTTATATATTCAAAGTTACCAAAGTAAATTTGCAATTCGGTTTCCACTAAAAACTGGGAAAATGGACTAGGTGCACTACGAATGTTTTAATAGATTTGTTTAAGATTTTTTTGTACGTTCTATTTTCCTAGAAATCAAATATATTTTTGTACACATAAATAAAGGAAAGCCAGGGATGATTTTATTCATCTGCGTGTATTGGAGACAAGTATTTAACAATCAATATACATAATTATTGACACTGAAAATGCATTATGGCGAATGCACATTGTCCAGTGAATGGGAAAGATTTGTTGTGTGTAGTTCAATTTCATTCAAAAGCTGTATTCAGAACTGAAAATGCGCAACAAAAATACCGAAGGGTCAACAACAGAACAGTTCAGGTTCATCAAAATCAAAGTTCATAACCTTAGCGTGAAAACAGGAATCAGAAACAATCAATATACAAAAGTTAGCAAACCGAAAATAAGGAAAACAAGATCATGCACATAATTGATTGATTGATTGTTGAGGTTTAACGCCCGAGCAGCAATATTGCAGCTATATTCAGGCGATGAACATGAAAGGGAGGATAAAATGAACATGAAATGATGATGACGAAATGAAAAAAGGGATGGGACACAAGGATAAAAGGGTCGACAAATTTGGATTGCCACAAGATAAAAGGTAGGGTCGGGCAGTTTAGTCTCCTGCGGCGGAGCGCAAAGGTGCCTACTCCTACCTAATACCACAGCAGGGTTCTTTAACGTGCGACGAACGTGGCATCTTTCCCAACACGGTGCACCACTATGGTTTGCGGTCAGGTTTTCCGTATTATAGTCTGACGACCCCAGCATGTTACACGCCAGGGGTACCCTATTCCATCACCTGAGGCACACATCCCAGTTGCTATTTGTGCAGAGCGCCCTAGCCCCCGGCTAGGTTTCTTAGCACTATTTAGTCGCCTTTTACGACAAGCTTAGCTCTGCTGCAGGCATATACTGTTGACACCCGGACCTGCAATAGGCTCATGCAGACGAATTTTTAAGCTGAATAACAGTGTGTTCGTTTAAATAAGTTTGTCTTATCAAAGTCGTTAAATTGGATTTTAATTACCATAAACATTATTGTTATACATGCAACATATCGTCTTCATAACAACAAACAAACTCATCAACAATTAAAAATTTGCAACTTTACACTGTACTAATGTGAAAGTTTATTAATATTTTTGTTGTTGTACTTTTCTTTGTAGATTTTTCCGTTAAGGGGAATGAATTTTCTATTATCAAACGAAATGCAGTCCCAACAGGCGGGAATACAGCAAACACAACACGAATCAGCTCTGGTATCATTAACAAAATAGCAATCATTAATCAACACTTATTTACATAAAATCATATATAAGCAAATACATGTAAATATATCAAATTAATTTTATGAAACTACCCTTTACATATTTACTCGGCTAAATCACATTCTTAACGACATATCCACGATCTCCTATCCACTCCGATTCCGAAGGTTTGGAATTATTTTTCTGTGACGTAACGATATTGCAGTGCCGAGGACACAGGTATGGAATCTAGTAGTTACAGGAGTTTATATTATCAAACGAGTAATTGAACAATTGGTAATTGATTGACTCAAATATATCTTTGTTTTGTACCTATTTCAAAAATCGAAAAAGTGCACGATTTGTTGACCGTGGTTAACACGTTAAGGTGTGGATTCCAATGAAACGTTGTTAAAAACAGTTCATTATTGCGTCTATATGTCAAAATGTTAGAAAACTGTATTACAACTGTAGATTAATGTTTTTTTCTGTCGGTTCTTTGTCTCAAAATCTACAAGTGATGAGCGGTCGTATCTAAAAATGAGACAGTTGTATACTGTCTTGATTTGAGATTACGGTTTTGGATTTATGACAACTTTCAGTAATGTGCGGTTTGTAAAGATTTTATGCTACACGAGTGTTCAGTTTCCATTTTTGACAAAAAAATAAAATTTAACATAATTCTAAAGGACGTATATTTTCATAAAGTCATGTCTGTTAACTGAAGAAAATTCCATATACTGTGCCTTCAAAAAACTGATAAAGCAATTTACCAGGGAAGATTATTAACCCGATTATTCATAATTAAATGTTGAATGCATTCCTTAACAAAGAGAGACATGTTGAAATTTCAGAAATGACTTTTTAACATAAGAATACAATAAATGTTATGTCAAGTTATGTCGAGAAATTTTATTTATGTTCCTTGTCTGCTTTTCTCTATTAACAATTGATTTAAGTATATACAAGATTGGATTTAGACTTGTTTCCTGACTTGTCACATTTAGTTCATATTTAGTATCAAATTTTCGTTAACGCTTTTTTTAAAAATACAACACCAATTAAAATTATTTCGTTTGATCACAGAAAATCATTTTTGTTTACAGCTACATCTTAAGATGGGCATCGTAGCCGCCAACGAATCTTTTCTGAAGTCGTGTATGATCCATTCCAACTTTCTACACAAACGAAGGACCACGAGAATAATAACAAATTTTTATACCAGATTTGTGATGTTTTTGGGCGATGCAATACAAACAGTGAGCTAAAGAGGCAAGCAGATGCTTACTTAAACAAACTTAAATATAATTGTCAAATTTGCAAAAGTCTTTTACAAATAAAGGTCATTTCGAAGGATTTGTTAACTCACAGAATAACATCAAACCCTTCAAATGAACTGGATGCAATTTAAAGTTTTACTACAAATCGGCTGTGTTGAGGCACCAAAAGACCAGTGACCGACAGAGTAAAGAGAAGCCAAAATCTTACAAGTGCGCTTTGTGTGATTCTTATTTACAAGGTATGACATGTTGACATATGATATCAAATGAAAACACGAAGGTGTTAAACAGTACCGATGTTTAAAGTGCAGTACCAGTTTTGCTTGGCGTTTTAGCCTTTCAAAACATATAATGAGCAATGAACATGCTTCAAATTAAAATTCATTGCTCGACTAAGCAATAATCGATTTCAGGGACTTTTCTATGAACAATTCTTGTTTTTCTTTTCACTGTGTTTTTTACCAGTTGAGAATATTGTAACACATGTGTTTTTTTTTACCATTGGAGAATATTTTTATATAGGTTTGAATATTTTTATAGAACCTAGATATAAAAAAACAAACAACTTTGAAGTTTTTACCGCGGTGAAAGCCATTTTGTAAATGGCAAACGTTACGTAGTTCAAATTATCGATTGAACCGCAGATTCTCAATCGGGGCGACTTCAAGAACCTAGATATTAATTTTCATAAAAATCGGACAAATTAAAATTTTCGACCGCGGTGGCGGCCATTTTGAAAATGGCGGTCGTAGTTAAAATTATAAATTGAGTCCCATATTCTTAACCGGGGCGACTTCAACAACCTATATATATTTATTTTCATCAAAATTGGACAAATTAAAATTTTTGACCATGTGGCGGCCACTTTTAAAATAGCGGTCAGTACATAGTTCAAATTATCGATAGAGCCGCAGATTCTTAACTTGGACGACTCAAAGAACCTAGATATCAACTTTAATAAAAATCGGACAAAGTCAGATTTTCGACCGCGGGGGCCATTTTTAAAATGTCGCCCGAGACGCACATCATTTGTTTTCGTGATTTTGTTTGTTCCATTGAGCTGAAAATATATACCAAGTTTCGTTAAATTCTGATCAGCAGTTTTTTTGAGATATTTGATGTTCCAATTTCCGGTGTAAAAAAACGGGAACCTTTAGTCCGGCCGCCATTTTGAAAAAAAAAATTGCGGCAGCTGGAAATTTTTTACCGAAGTTCTGCTCCTTTGAAGAGTACTTCTAACTTCTTTAAAAGTTTCATCTCAATCGGACCAGCCACTTTCGAGAAAAAGGGCGGACACTTTCAACATTTTTTTATGACAGGATAATTAAAATAATAATATTAATTAAAATTTACGTTTCCACGAAAGGTGTAGAAGTTGACTACCGTTTCCTGATCTGTCCTTTGAGAAACATATTGTCAATGGAACTGCTTATTATTAATCGAGGCAACGAAAAGAACGTGGATAACAAATTTCAACGAAACCGAAAGTTTGAATTTTCGACTCCAATGACGGCCATGTTGAAAATGCCGGTCGATACGTAGTTCAACTTGCCAACTGAGCCGCAGATTCTTAATCGGGACGACCTAAAGAACCTAGATATCAACTTCCATCGAAATTTGACAAATTTGAATTTTCGACCGCGTTTGCGGCCATTTTAAAAATGATTGATTGATTGATTGTTGTTGTTTATTGCCGTTTCGGCGACCAGGGCCATATCACGGCAAGAACATTTAATGCAAGGAAAATATTAAAATTAAGATCAAAGTCTCCTTATAAAATAATGAAATTAAAACAAGCAGCTATTTAAATATAAAAAGGTACATAAAAGGTGAACCTAAGACATAAAATACATATAGAAATATAAATTCGATAAAACATTTAAAATATTGAAAAACTAAGGAATGTATTCAATTTAGATTTTATTAAATAAACCGATGTCCCGCAAGAAATCGATGATGTTTTCAGATGAAACGGTCTTGAACAAATCAAACATATTGGCGCAGTCAAAATAATTTTGCCTGGTGTTGGCAAAATCCACACAATCTAGAAGAACATGTTTGATAGAGAAAGGGCGATCACATGGGATACACTCAGGTGGAAAATCACCAACAAGCAAATGGCCATGTGTAAATCTAGAATGTCCAATGCGGCATCTAGTCATGACCACTTGCTCTTTGCGATTGCCCGACCCGGATTGATGAAAGCCTAGATCGGGTTTTATGGAATTGAGTTTGTTGTGTTCAAGACTGTCCCAACGATCCTGCCACATCTTTAAAATATATTTCCTTATTAAAGGTTTAAAATCGGTGTATGGCAAACTAACGTCCTTTATTATTTCATTTAATGCCTTTTTGGCAACCCTGTCTACATCTGAATTCCCCTGAATACCAACATGACTGGGTACCCAGAGAAAAACAATCTCTTTATCAAATTCCCGAAGTCGATGAATAAAATACAAAATTTGTAAAATAAGAGTGTTTTTCAGTTTGTGATTCTTAATTGCCAAAAGACAGCTCAAACAGTCAGAACAAATAATAAACTGTGACAGATTAGATTGAGTAATCAATTTAAGTGCTAACAATATGGCTCGAGCTTCAGCTGTGAATATGGAAGCGCTCGATGGCAACCGTTCAGTTACAGTTCTGTCACCATGGACAGCAGCACATGCAACGCTATCGCCATCTTTTGAGCCATCTGTATACACCGTCGAAAAATCCGGATAATTTGCTTTAATTTCAGAAAATGTTTGTTGTAAAAATAAAGGATTGGTATCGGACTTTTTATATTCACGCAGATCAAAAGTGAAAGAAGGATGTGGAAGCTCCCATGGAGGGCATTTCGAAGTAACAACAGGTGTCACTGCATTGGTTTCCAGATGAATTGCTTCCAAATGAGGTTTTATTCTAATTCCAAAAGGAGGGGTTTTGCTTTCATGTTTTCGATAAATGTCGACATAAATAGGATTAATGACACAGTCGTAGGCAGGGCTATCTGGGTAGGCCATAAATTTACTTACATATTGAAGACCTAATTTCAAACGTCTGTCTCCAAGGGATGGTTCATTTGCCTCGGCATAAAGGCTCTCAATAGGAGAGGTTCTGAAGGCACCAAGGCAAAGTCGCAAACCCCTGGTGGTGAACAGCGTCTAAAATTTTAAGGTAAGATTTTTTGGCGGAACCATAAACAATAGATCCATAATCAAGTTTAGACCTAACCAAAGATTTATATAAATTTAATAAAATTGAGGTATCAGCACCCCAATCGGTACTGGACACCATTTTTAAAATATCTAGTGCCTTAAGACACCTAGATTTAAGTAATTTGATATGGGGAAGAAAAGAAAGTTTACTATCAAAAAGTAATCCAAGGAATTTTGTTTCTTCTACTATTTTGATTTTATTACCATAAAGAAAGAGATTTGGGTCCGGATGCAGCTTTCGCTTTCGACAAAAGTGCATACCAACAGTTTTAGATGTAGAAAACTTAAAACCCATTCTCCAAAGCCCATTTCTCAATTCTTTTGAGGCAAAGTTGTAACTGCCTTTCAATATTACTCATATTTTGTCCCCTGTAGCAGATCAAAAAGTCGTCTACATACAAGGAACCGTCAATATTGTCCTTCAAAACTTGGGCTAAACTATTAATTTTAATACTGAAGAGAGTGACAGAAAGAATACTTCCCTGTGGAACACCCATTTCCTGTTCCTTCTCCTCAGAAAAAGTCGAATTTACCCTCACATTAAAATGACGATCTGACAAAAAATTAGACAAGAACAGAGGAAGTCTTCCTTTCAACCCCATATCAAATATATCTTTTAAAATACCATATTTCCACGTCGTGTCATAGATTTTTCCAAATCGAAAAAGACCGACACAACATGTTCATTTTTAGCAAATGCATTTCTGATGAGCGTTTCAAACCGGACTAAATGGTCAAGAGTACTTCTGCCTTGCCTAAAACCACACTGAATATTAGTGAGTAAGTTGTGCTTCTCAAGGAACCACACAAGGCGATCATTGACCATTCTTTCCATTGTCTTGCAGACGCAGCTTGTCCATGCGATCGGGCGATAATTTGAAGGATCCGTATGATCTTTTCCTGGTTTTGGAATAGGGACTACTGAAGCCGTTTTCCAGATGGACGGAACGTTACCAGAAGTCCATATATCGTTCATTAACGCAAGAAGTGTATGTAGAGATGGATCAGGAAGATGTTTCAAAAGTTGATAGTGAATATTATCTAGCCCACTAGCGGTATCGTGGGCTTTAGCCAGTGACGATTTTAGTTCCTCTATAGAAAATTGAGAGTTGTAGGATTCAGCATTATTTGACTTGAAGTTTAATTTTGTCTTTTCTGCAGATGATTTAATTTTTTGAAAATCCGGTTTGTAGTTAGTTGAGGATGAATGTTTAGCGAATGTTTCAGCTAGCTTATTGGCGATATCTTTTTCGGTGGTTAGAGTGGTATTACCAACTTTAAGGTGTTTCACTGAAGAATTCGAATTTTTTCCTTTTACTTTTCTTATAAAATTCCGTACTTTATTGAGGGGAGTGTGAGATTTAATACTAGAAACAAAATTTTTCCAAGAGGTTCGTCTGGCTTGTTTACATGTACGTCGAGCTTTTGCTCGAAATATTCGAAGTTTGACAGATTTGCTGGTGTAGGATTTTTGTCAAACCGGCGATGGGCCTTGTTGCGTTCTTCGATCGCTTTGTCGCACTCATCAGTAAACCATGGTTTACTAGGCCTTTTTGGATTTGTCGAGGTTTTAGGTATTGTTTTATTAGCAATTGATGTCAGTCTTTCATTAAATAATAAAATGGGATCTTCAACATCCTTCATCGTTTCTAATCGTAATTCTTCAAGACAGTGGGCTTCAAATGAAGCCCAATCTGCTTTCTCAAGTTTAAAACGAGGTTGACGTTCCTCCGTTTTGGAGGATAAATGCTCCAAATAATTGGAAAATGATCACTCCCGCACAAGTCATCATGAACTCGCCATGTAAACTCTGAAAGTACGAGAGGATCACAAATGCTTAAATCAATAGAAGAATACGATCCATTGCCTGAATGAAGGAACGTTGAAGATCCGTCATTAAATATGCACAAATCTTCTTGCTGAAGGAGCTCCTCAACTTTTTTACCTTTATCATTCGTATGATTACTTCCCCATAAAGGATTATGAGCATTAAAGTCACCCAAAATAATAAATGGTTTGGGCAACTGTTTAACCAAATCAACTAATTTATTTCTGCACAAAATTGAATTTGGGGGAATGTAAATGGAACAAACGGTTATGGTTTTATCAAGGGATAACCGAACGGCCACTGCTTGTAGATCGGTAGTTAAAGGAACTGAACTATGTATTACTCTGTCCCTAATAAAAAATGGTAGATCCACCAGCAGCTCGTTCATTTGCCTCAGCAAATGTACTATACATTGTATATCCTTTTATAGAAATTTGATCCGTTTCTTTTAAATGAGTCTCCTGGAGACATAATGCAACTGGTAAAATAGATTGAACAAGAAGAGTTAATTCCAAAATATTAGCCTTTAAACCTCGACAATTCCATTGAAGTAATTTGGCCATTTTTATGGGTGACGAATGGGGGATATTTTCTCTGACTTGGATCCGCGACCACGACTCGATGCCCTCCTAGTACGAGTGCCACCATTAAGGTCAATTCGAATTGACTGAGCGCGCTGCTCCTTGTATTTTTTCATGGCAACAGGATCTGTTTGGTCAATCTGATCAAGGTCGGGACCCAGCCAGTTTTCACCTGGACAAAGTCCATGATCTGTTGTTTCCATGTCAGATTCGGAATCCGAGTCTGACACCACAGGCGACACAATCTGTCGCCTAGACTTGGATTTCTCCAAGTCCTCCACACGGAAATTCCCCAACTGTTTTGGGGGTTGGACATTCTTCTGTTGAGATTTGGAAGACGATGACTGTTGTGATGATGGAGATGATTTTGAAGATGATCCGGAATTTTGGGATGACTGAGTCTGGGAACATTGGTGAGATTTCTTAGATCTGGCCTTTTTAATTTCCTCTAAACATTTTTTGGATGGTTTCATTATTTTGGTGGATACTTCAGTGGGCAGTTTGGCAAGACCATTGATATCCTCTTTCCAACTCATGATCGTCTGCACCTCAACAGTCGAGGACAGACAAGCACGCTTTGCAACACTAGCATAAGATGTTTTGCCAGATGCAAGAAAATTGTTGGAAAGGGACCACTTCTGGCGAGCTTCACTATATGAAATTTTGTTTTCAGTTTTTATCTTTAAAATATCTTTTTCTTTCTTATAAAGAGGGCAATCTTTAGATGATGACATGTGAGCTTCCTCACAGTTTCTGCATTTCAGATCTTTTCTGCAGTCGATTCCCTCGTGTTCTTCTTCAGAGCATCGGAAACAAAACAGTTTTCCTCTACACTGGCCCTTTCCATGCCCAAACTTCTGGCATTTAAAACACCGAAGTGGGTTAGGAATATACAGACTGACAGCTGTCCTGTATGGACCAATGTAGACATGAGATGGCACTGAAGTGGAACTAAATGTTAACAGGATTGTTCTCATTGGTGTGGTTGCATCTGCACGTCGAGAAGTAAATCTTTTCACTGACTTAACGCCTTGTGATTTCAATTCCTCACAGATCTCTTCATCAGTCAAGGCGTCGAGGTCTCGACCCCGGTATTTAAGGACACCCTGTGACTGATTTAGTGACTTGTGTGCAGATGAAACCACATCAAGGTCACCAATCCTGGTTAATTTTAACAAATTTGATGATTGGCCAGGTCTGAGGCATTCAATTAAAATTCCTGATCTTATTTTCTTTGTATCTTTAACATCACCAGCTACACCCTTGATAGTTTTCTGTATTAAAAAAGGAGAAAGTTCATTAACATTTTTGTCTTTATCTTTTGCAGAAATTACAATAAATCTTGGCCAGTTTTTATCACTTTCGTCAGAAGAATTGCAGACATCACTTTTTCGTTTTTTTGAATAAGAAACATTGGACTCCCCGTTGTTTTTTGTCGCCATGTTAAGTTTTAGTAAGTTTCATCGTCTCTGTTCCCCACCCGCCACCGAGTGCCAACACGGGCGATGCTAGGACTCTACGAACTTCCAGCAGATAGCATCAGGGATTCCAGAGACGACATACTCGAACAGAGCGTATCTATCAATGGCGCATAGACAGCGTACTACTCGATTGACCTATGAGCCACCGCCTTCTTCATTTGCCATTTGTAAGCTTTTGAAAATCTTAGAAACATTGGATTTAACAAAATGCCATCAGTAAAGCAGGTGGACAAATGAAGGGCATGGCGTGACCAGCCGATTGATCGAACCGGGTCCATCCGATCTCCCGTTTAGATGACCTAAGAGCCGAGTGGCATATATAGCCGTATCCTCGATCATCCAGCCATCGATGACACGGGGGTTACGTCACGACTGGAGTCTAGATACGACCTTCATCCACTAGGACCTCCTCGCCCACCAATAACTCACGGGTTGCAACTCACGGCAAACAAGTAGGTGAACCCACTTTTTATTTATTTTTATTTTTATTTTTATTTTAAACACCGGGCCCACGGTCGATGTTCGGATCGCTTTAGTCTGGCCTCTAACCTTTGACCTTTCCAGCATGGGTAACCCTACCAGGAGAAAAAACTCCAACTGGCATAGCTCTTAGGATCACTGAGGCACACAAGCCCCCCTACCACGACATTTTTAAAAATGGCGGCCGAGACGCACACGATTTTTTTTCGTGATTTTGTTTGGACTTTTGAGCTTAAAATATGTACTGGTGTGAATATAAAATCATCACCGGATGCTCTGAGAGGGATTAGTTTATTTAAATAATGGAAACCGTACACTCATGTTGCATAAAATCTTTACAAACCGCACATTACTGAAAGTTGTCATAAATCCAAAACCGTAATCTCAAATCAAGACAGTATACAACTGTCTCATTTTTAGATACGACCGCTCATCACTTGTAGATTTTGAGACAAAGAACCGACAGAAAAAAACATTAATCTACAGTTGTAATACAGTTTTCTAACATTGTGACATATAGACGCAATAATGAACTGTTTTTAACAACGTTTCATTGGAATCCACACCTAAACGTGTTAACCACGGTCAACAAATCGTGCACTTTTTTCGATTTTTGAAATAGGTACAAAACAAAGATATATTTGAGTCAATCAATCACCAATTGTTCAATTACTCGTTTGATAATATAAACTCCTGTAACTACTAGATTCCATACCTGTGTCCTCGGCACTGCAATATCGTTACGTCACCGAAAAATAATTCCAAACCTTCGGAATCGGAGTGGATAGGAGATCGTGGATATGTCGTTAAGAATGTGATTTAGCCGAGTAAATATGTAAAGGGTAGTTTCATAAAATTAATTTGATATATTTACATGTATTTGCTTATATATGATTTTATGTAAATGAGTGTTGATTAATGATTGCTATTTTGTTAATGATACCAGAGCTGATTCGTGTTGTGTTTGCTGTATTCCCGCCTGTTGGGACTGCATTTCGTTTTGATAATAGAAAATTCATTCCCCTTAACGGAAAAATCTACAAAGAAAAGTACAACAACAAAAATATTAAAAAGCAACTTTCACATTAGTACAGTGTAAAGTTGCAAATTTTTAATTGTTGATGCGTTTGTTTGTTGTTATGAAGACGATATGTTGCATGTATAACAATAATGTTTATGGTAATTAAAATCCAATTTAAAGACTTTGATAAGACAAACTTATTTAAACGAACACGCTGTTATTCAGCTTAAAAATTCGTCTGCATGAGCCCTTTGCAGGTCCGGGTGTCAACAGTATATGCCTGCAGCAGAGCTAAGCTTGTCGTAAAAGGCGACTAAATAGTGTTAAGAAACCTAGCTGGGGGATAGGGCGCTCTGCACAAATAGCAACTGGGATGTGTGCCTCAGGTGGTGGAATAGGATACCCCTGGCGTGTTACATGCTGGGGTCGTCAGACTATAATACGGAAAACCTGACCGCAAACCATAGTGGTGCACCGTGTTGGGAAAGATGACACGTTCGTCGCACGTTAAAGAACCCTGCTGTGGTATTAGGTAGGAGTAGGCACCTTTGCGCTCCGCCACAGGAGACTAAACTGCCCGACCCTACCTTTTATCTTGTGGCAATCCAAATTTGTCGACCCTTTTATCCTTGTGTCCCATCCCTTTTTTTCATTTCGTCATCATCATTTCATGTTCATTTTATCCTCCCTTTCATGTTCATTGCCTGAATATAGCTGCAATATTGCTGCTCGATCGTTAAACCCCAACAATCAATCAATCAATCATATGCATGATCTTGTTTTCCTTATTTTCGGTTTGCTAACTTTTGTATATTGATTGTTTCTGATTCCTGTTTTCACGCTAAGGTTATGAACTTTGATTTTGATGAACCTGAACTGTTCTGTTGTTGACCCTTCGGTATTTTTGTTGCGCATTTTCAGTTCTGAATACAGCTTTTGAATGAAATTGAACTACACACAACAAATCTTTCCCATTCACTGGACAATGTGCATTCGCCATAATGCATTTTCAGTGTCAATAATTATGTATATTGATTGTTAAATACGTATCTCCAATACACGCAGATGAATAAAATCATCCCTGGCTTTCCTTTATTTATGTGTACAAAAATATATTTGATTTCTAGGAAAATAGAACGTACAAAAAAATCTTAAACAAATCCATTAAAACATTCGTAGTGCACCTAGTCCATGTTCCCAGTTTTTAGTGGAAACCGAATTGCAAATTTACTTTGGTAACTTTGTATATATAAGTTTGGCCATTTCATGTTCTTTGTTGTCTTTGTCTGTTTTCCATGTCGTTCTTTTTTTTTTATTGACCTTGGGTAACATTCTTTTATTTCCGCTAGAATAGTGATTCCCTCGATTACTCTTTGCTATTCTGGAATTGTGCATGTGTCAATACTTTTTGTACGCGTTCTAATAAAAAATACCTGTTCTTCTGTATATTTCTCTAGCACTAATAAAAAATCTCCCTCCTCTCAGTTCGTCTTTAAATGTCATTTCACAAGAAAAAACTGTTTCTATATGTAAATGGTCTGCTTTCAATCTGATAGAAAACATGTTTGCAACAGGTGAACAGTCACACTTATCAGAAGAACAAATTACGCCCTTGTGAATGCAATTGTTATAGTCATCCATCCAAACACTTGCAAAAGTTTCGTCATTGACAATAAACTCTGCAACTAATCCGTCGGGTTTTCGGGAGGAACTGCATTCTAAATCTTGTCCCGTTAGTCAATATCGTTTTACCATGCAGTTACACCCAAGCATCAACCAAGATACCTATTAATAACAAATAAATAGATACATTTCACGTAGTTATTCTTTAAGAAATCAGGCAGATCCACTAATCAACAAAGAAGCATTAAAATGCAAAATTGTAATTGTATGAATTGATTTACATCATTTACTTCATATTGCTGTACTAAGTAGAGAAAGTAAAATATTGTATATTACGCGGACTTTTGTACCGTTCGAGCCTTCTTACAATTAGCTTCTGTACAATAAGGCTTGTGGGACAGGCTTTTGTTACTACGAGATGAAAGTCATCAGTACAAAAAGTCTATGGTTGTCCACAAGAACTGGTGGATTGGTGTTATTCATCAGCATCATGAGAACTGATCTTTTTATCGTGTCATAGTCTTTTTCCTTTTTGTCTAACCCGGACAAGACATTTTATAAACAACTCGGTCGGTGATTCTTTAACAGCAAACTACGCTTTTCTGATGGTGCACCTTGTTCATGATCTCAGTATTCAGTGGAGTTCGTGTGGTTTTTTGCTTTTGTTCCTTTTTGCATGTTTGTTTGATTGTTTCTTGTCCTTAGTTGTGTATGTTGATTTTTCTTTTCTGGTCTTTGCCGTTAAAGTACGCTCTTTTTATCTCAGGTCGAATACTGATTTCCTAGATTACTCTTTGATGGTTGTACTTTATGTCATGCAAATATAGATATCGCTCGTTGTCATCGTTTGCACTTGTCTGATTTTTTACAGAAAAAATACTTTCATGGAACTAAAGTTTAGTTTTCTTCTTTAAATAGAGAAGAAGAAAACATAGATTTGGTTCTCAGAAAACCGTAAATACAACAAACTATGAAGTCAGCATGAGAGTTTCACATTTTGATATCTTGGGAAACTAGATTTAAGAGCTAACAATTTCGTAACGGTTGCAGTTTTACAACATCACACAAAAACGCAGCAATATTTCAGTACATTCAGACGATGAACGTGAAATTGATGATAAAATGAACATGAAATGATGATGAAATGAAAAAGGCTAAAAACCACTAATTCCACTTCCCATAGGCTTCTATGCTAATTTCACAATATTCAATGGCTTCTCTGGACTTTACCTTAACTTTAACCTGCAGATGACTATATATCAGCATGATTCTACATATGTCAGCTCACAATCCTCAGAATGGCATGTGGAGTTAGCAGACTTGCAGTGCAGTACTGGTCACCGGAAGTGAAGGGTCTATAAATAGCATGGGAAATCCCAGTGTTTTCACAAGATAGGGGTATATTTAAAAATCATTATGGAGATTAGGCTTCACATCACAAGAAGCAAAATGCACCTATAAAATGTACAGAAATGTTTTTCCTTTCAGAAACTGTTTAAATTTTTAAAATAAGATGAGAACTTTTTTCACAGCTCTATGAGGAACAGGGGTAATTTCTGCGTTGGACTATTTTTGCGTACGTTCCAAATGCTCATTGGTTGAATTGGTGGTCTGTAACCAAAAGGGATGGGACACAAGGACAATGGGGTCGAGAAATTTTGATTGCCACTGGAAATAGGGAGAGGTGGGTATGTTCGGGCAATTTAGCCTCCTGTGGCGGAGCCCTATGGTTCCTACTCCGAGAGAATACCACAGTAGGGTTCTTTAACGTGCGAGGAACGTGGCATCTTTCCCAACACGGTGCACCACTATGGTTTGCGGTCAGGTTTTCCGTATTATAGCCTGACAACCCCAGCATGTAACACGCCAGGGGTACCCCATTCCACCACCTGGGGCACACATCCCAGTTGCTCTGTGGGCAGAGCGCCCTAGCTCCCGGCAAGGGTTCTGAGCACTATTTAGTCGCCTTTTACGACAAGCTTAGTTCTGCTGCAGGCCTATTCTATTAACACCCGGACCTGCACGGGGTTCTAGGTTTTGTATTCCAGGAGATCATATCGGCTGATCTTGATAGCATGTCAAATAATAAACACTGAGTTTACGTAGACTTTTATTGTTGACACCGTCAGATGAACAAAAGAGAACCTTGTTGTATGGTATGCTTTTAGTACAATATTTTGGGTGACAGATATTGTAAAACAAGTATTAGTGGCTAGAGTGGGATGACATTTTACAAGAATATATCAACAAAAATGGCATTAAATCGCTGCAGTATTGATGACGCAACTTATTTTAGTTTTCCACGAAATCTGTTGAAACAGAAATTGCTTGAAGACACATATTGACAGACCCAGTCAATCAGCTTATGGAGCATCGGGCTATTTAGTAACCAGTCGCTGATCAATATGGCTTAAATTTGAGTTAGACCCGTAAAAACTATTTCACTGCCGCGTTACGAACTAGTGGGAGCAGTAATTTGAAAATGTGCCCCATGTGGAAGGACCCCATTAAGCCCCCAATACACCACCATTACCCAAAGATAGAGTAAATTATTATTTTTAGTTCTCAGTTACCGGTGTAGATTTTACAGGTGCTATGATTACGAATGGGCAAAATATAGAGCTGTTCACTGAGAGAATCTTACCTATCTAAGCGATGAATTCGCTATATTAGCTTGCAAGAGATTTTGTGCAAGAAGATCTTTTCCTGGAATCATGCTTTCGGACAATGCCACTATTTTCAAAGCGGCGGCCAGTCGCCTTTCTTGATCAAAATCAAACAGTAGAAATCAAGAAACAACAAAGGAGCCGAGTGAACAATTTTTTTGGGCCGTATTTTGGAGGCTTTTGGAAACGTTTAATTGGTCTACGGAAGAAGGCTATAAAGTGTACTCTATGAAACGCATGTATTACCACGAATATGCTTGAAACTATTGTAACCGAAATCGAAGAAGAATGAACAACCAACCGATTTCCTACATGTCGACCGACATAAAAGATCCGACACCACTCACTCCGGTACTAGTACTTTGGTTATGTCTTAAACGGCCACTTTGGTCTGAACAAGTCTGACCTGTCTAAACGAAAACAATGTTTAGACCAATTTAGTCGTCCAGTAGCTGTTAAGACTGCCGTAAGTATATAAGTCTTATTCAGTTTATTTGAGTGGGTTCAGTCTTTTGTATCCAGTACCTGTTCAGTAACGTTCAGACTATTTCAGACTTGCGCCGAAAATGTTGTTAAGATGGTATCAGATGTGATAAGATGGTTTAAGTCTCTACTCTGATAGTCAGGGTGTCTTGTAAAGCTGCATAAATTGCTGCGTAATTACATTTCTGGGGATACTGATAAATAATTTCACCGTGCACTTCAAGTCGGTCTGAATTCGGAACGTCTCACAATAGACCCATCAAATTTACAGACAAATATTGGTGGTGGAGTAGAAAAAATATATATTTTTTTTAATTTTATTTATTTATATTTATCAAATTTGAGAAATTTTCGCAATTTGATAGGGCGCTGTGTTTCATGTACCGATTGAACTTTTTGTATATCAAGGCATCAAGAAAACTTTAGAACATACGACAAAGTCAGTATTACAGTATGTAAGGTTTATTTGTAATTTAAATAATTGTATTGACTGATTTTTTAATACATTTTTATAGTAATTTATATTTCACTCCTTGACCCGTGTAATAAGTTCCATAATTTTTTTTGCACAATTACGATTCTAGATTTAGAATTCGAATGATTTGATTTAATTTAAAAAACACTCCTACCTCAACCTTAGTAGAAAGTGCATTGAAAAATTCTTATAATGCACTAAATTATTTTTTCTAAATGACATAAAACGTTCAGTTATAAAGTCTTTTGTGCAAGGTCTTCCCGGCACGTGTCGGCGTTGGTAACTGACCGTGACCATGACTCTTTGGTATCTATAGGTTGTTAATAACAGTCGATGATGCATTCAGGTTTTTATTTATTAAGCACTGGTCTGCCTGTAAAGTTCTGTTCTGTGTTTGATTTTCTTTTTGTTATCATTAAATGAAATTACGATTTGGAGCCGAGCGAGGTGTATAGAAAATAAAACCCTTGAAAATTTACTCAATATTGCAAAATAAGCCTTAGGGGAAGCTGATACTTAGGTTTTCATTTAGCTTTGAAACCTTTTGAGACTATATAGTAGATCAGTATATTTTAGCTCATAATTATAATGACTAATTGATCATCTTTTTTACTATACACATTTTCAACACATTTTATGCAATGCAGCAATTTCAAATAAATTTAAATTCTACAGTGTTTTGGCGGGAGAAGTTCCGAGAGTAAAAATAAATTTGAAATATCAGAATTTGTTACACAGGGAATATTCTGTTATTCAGTGTCCCCTATATAAACTATCATGACATCACTTTGTATCATATATAACCACAACGATTACATTATACACGCATTATATAATAAATAATTATATAATAATAATAAATAAAATACTTATATAGCGCATATCTAATAAAATTACTTATATGCGCTTTACAAATAAACATTAAAAATAAAAAATGTACATTTAAATCATTGAAAAAAAAAGATTGGGACACAAATAAAAAAAAAAATAACAGAAAATTAAAAAGTCCGGGTGAGGTAAATACCTTAAAAAATAAAAACCTTATACAGGAACAATAAAAAATGAGAAGAAAAAAAAAAAAAAAAAAAATAAAAAAATAAAAGGTAAAAATAAATTAAAATAAAACCTAGCATAAACACATCAAAATATGGAAAGCTGGGGGGAAAATCTAGCTAAAAACATTGCTATAAACATTTGAAAGTAACTACAAATTGTAAATAGAGTAAATATAAATACATACATATATGGATATCAGTTCAGTCTTAAAAATAAGTATATCATGGTAAAAACAATGTTGCACAGTATATAGAGAAACACCTAATCACCATACGCCAGTTTGAAAAGGAACGTTTTAAGACGTTTTTTTATATACTGTTACATGTCATTCAGGTTACATCCAGGTTACCGTTTGATTTTCGTTTGATATTCACTTATGACTACTTTTAAGAATGTAATCTCTAAGTGAATATCAAATAAATATCGAACGGTTATCTTTCTCTGTTCGATATTCGTTTGACATTCGATTCCGGTTTATATATTGAAGGCACGAGACCGCAATTAATTTTCAAGTGCATTTCAATATACACATTTGAGCAGATTAAAAAAATTCCACCGGTGCAAACTGAATAAAACTTCTCTGGCCTAAAGATATGTACAAACAGGATTTTATATATCAATTGTAGAAAATTTTACCATCATTTTCTGAAATTAATACATATAATTCGGAGATGGGGTAAACATGACAAATGAACTGAGTTAAAAGTCCTAAATTTTAACCTTCTTCCACTGAACCAAATCACAACTTTTAGTCAGAATTGATTAATGAAAAAAAATCCCAAGTAATTTTAACCTATTTTCTACCAATTAGAGGCAAAACTTCAGCAAATAAGTTTCCAGTAAAAATATGAAAAAATGTGGAAGGTACCTACTACCAAAGTTGGAACTATATTCGTATACAACGAAAACCAAGGGGAATTAATTGTGTTCTCGTACCTATTAGATCAACAAATGTGCTCAATTTGAATAAAAACTGCACTCATGTCAAGATAAACCTTTTTTGACTTCAAGTACAAAGTTTCATCATGATTAGTTGAAAAATATATAAGTTATAGCAAATTTAGTATCAGTGGTACATTGCATGACTCGCATGTCCAATGGTCGAAGGAAATAAGGCCCCTCTAAAATGTGCATTTTTTTTTTTAATGCAATATTTTTGTGATTTTTTACATTGGTTGCATCATATTATGTGTATTTGATGCAATGAAGTTCAGTTTACTCAAGTTCCAGCTGTTTTAAGGCCAAAAATTGGGTTTTTATACATGCGGCCATGGTCAATGCACTTTTAGACCATGTATAGGGGTACACATATGAAAACTCATTTTATGATGCTGACAATGACTTAAATTGATCAACTTCAAACATAAAGTGGTCTACACATATCAAATGTACATTGAAAACAATAAGAAGTGGTTTCAAAACTAAAACTGTCACTCCAGATCAATTTAAACCAGACCTCTACAGAGCTTGTTCAAGTGTGATTGTGTCCGATATTAAAAGTTAGCCTTTATTTGGGTTTTGAAGGATGAAAGATCTGAAACAAATGTAAAATAATGTAAGGTTCTAAGCTTATCAGGTACATAAGCAGACAGTCAGCTGTATTTTTCCAGTTTTTCTACAAAAAATTTCATTTTTGAAACCTTATAGTGTATGCGGAAGTCTAAAATTAGGTGTTTTTGAGAATCACAAGGTATATACATGTAGTGACTTACATTAGATGCATGAATATCAATGGAATGAATATATTAGGTTTTTTTTCACATTATTTATATTATTTACTAGCAAATACAAAAGATTCAGACCAATAAAACACATATCTGTGATTTTATAGATCCTAAGACAAGGCTGTGAAAACCCCTGATTTTGCCATATTTCATTGACTGGGTTCATAAAAATTACACTAAATTGTCAGATTTCTGCCTAAACCTTGTTCATAAAGTATGTTTTTTGTTGATTTGATGTTCCTAGTGTATAGTTAGAGGAGAAAAACTCAAAGCTGTACAATATTTTCCCCACAGGTTTATATTTCATACCTAGCACCTTAGCAAAAGTGCAATTTCAATGGAAAATCCCATAGAAACCATATTTTTTATTTTAATTTCAGAAAATAGAGAATAAAGGGCCAAAATCTTATTATTTCATGTAGATTTACTGAATTCTTGAAAATAAACACCAAATTACCCCCAGCAAATACTAGCAAATACAATTTCTGATACCCTGGCAACCCCCTTATTAGGCACGAGACCGCAATTAATTTTCAAGTGCATTTCAATATACACATTTGAGCAGATTAAAAAAATTCCACCGGTGCAAACTGAATAAAACTTCTCTGGCCTAAAGATATGTACAAACAGGATTTTATATATCAATTGTAGAAAATTTTACCATCATTTTCTGAAATTAATACATATAATTCGGAGATGGGGTAAACATGACAAATGAACTGAGTTAAAAGTCCTAAATTTTAACCTTCTTCCACTGAACCAAATCACAACTTTTAGTCAGAATTGATTAATGAAAAAAAATCCCAAGTAATTTTAACCTATTTTCTACCAATTAGAGGCAAAACTTCAGCAAATAAGTTTCCAGTAAAAATATGAAAAAATGTGGAAGGTACCTACTACCAAAGTTGGAACTATATTCGTATACAACGAAAACCAAGGGGAATTAATTGTGTTCTCGTACCTATTAGATCAACAAATGTGCTCAATTTGAATAAAAACTGCACTCATGTCAAGATAAACCTTTTTTGACTTCAAGTACAAAGTTTCATCATGATTAGTTGAAAAATATATAAGTTATAGCAAATTTAGTATCAGTGGTACATTGCATGACTCGCATGTCCAATGGTCGAAGGAAATAAGGCCCCTCTAAAATGTGCATTTTTTTTTTTAATGCAATATTTTTGTGATTTTTTACATTGGTTGCATCATATTATGTGTATTTGATGCAATGAAGTTCAGTTTACTCAAGTTCCAGCTGTTTTAAGGCCAAAAATTGGGTTTTTATACATGCGGCCATGGTCAATGCACTTTTAGACCATGTATAGGGGTACACATATGAAAACTCATTTTATGATGCTGACAATGACTTAAATTGATCAACTTCAAACATAAAGTGGTCTACACATATCAAATGTACATTGAAAACAATAAGAAGTGGTTTCAAAACTAAAACTGTCACTCCAGATCAATTTAAACCAGACCTCTACAGAGCTTGTTCAAGTGTGATTGTGTCCGATATTAAAAGTTAGCCTTTATTTGGGTTTTGAAGGATGAAAGATCTGAAACAAATGTAAAATAATGTAAGGTTCTAAGCTTATCAGGTACATAAGCAGACAGTCAGCTGTATTTTTCCAGTTTTTCTACAAAAAATTTCATTTTTGAAACCTTATAGTGTATGCGGAAGTCTAAAATTAGGTGTTTTTGAGAATCACAAGGTATATACATGTAGTGACTTACATTAGATGCATGAATATCAATGGAATGAATATATTAGGTTTTTTTTCACATTATTTATATTATTTACTAGCAAATACAAAAGATTCAGACCAATAAAACACATATCTGTGATTTTATAGATCCTAAGACAAGGCTGTGAAAACCCCTGATTTTGCCATATTTCATTGACTGGGTTCATAAAAATTACACTAAATTGTCAGATTTCTGCCTAAACCTTGTTCATAAAGTATGTTTTTTGTTGATTTGATGTTCCTAGTGTATAGTTAGAGGAGAAAAACTCAAAGCTGTACAATATTTTCCCCACAGGTTTATATTTCATACCTAGCACCTTAGCAAAAGTGCAATTTCAATGGAAAATCCCATAGAAACCATATTTTTTATTTTAATTTCAGAAAATAGAGAATAAAGGGCCAAAATCTTATTATTTCATGTAGATTTACTGAATTCTTGAAAATAAACACCAAATTACCCCCAGCAAATACTAGCAAATACAATTTCTGATACCCTGGCAACCCCCTTATTAGGCACGAGACCGCAATTAATTTTCAAGTGCATTTCAATATACACATTTGAGCAGATTAAAAAAATTCCACCGGTGCAAACTGAATAAAACTTCTCTGGCCTAAAGATATGTACAAACAGGATTTTATATATCAATTGTAGAAAATTTTACCATCATTTTCTGAAATTAATACATATAATTCGGAGATGGGGTAAACATGACAAATGAACTGAGTTAAAAGTCCTAAATTTTAACCTTCTTCCACTGAACCAAATCACAACTTTTAGTCAGAATTGATTAATGAAAAAAAATCCCAAGTAATTTTAACCTATTTTCTACCAATTAGAGGCAAAACTTCAGCAAATAAGTTTCCAGTAAAAATATGAAAAAATGTGGAAGGTACCTACTACCAAAGTTGGAACTATATTCGTATACAACGAAAACCAAGGGGAATTAATTGTGTTCTCGTACCTATTAGATCAACAAATGTGCTCAATTTGAATAAAAACTGCACTCATGTCAAGATAAACCTTTTTTGACTTCAAGTACAAAGTTTCATCATGATTAGTTGAAAAATATATAAGTTATAGCAAATTTAGTATCAGTGGTACATTGCATGACTCGCATGTCCAATGGTCGAAGGAAATAAGGCCCCTCTAAAATGTGCATTTTTTTTTTTAATGCAATATTTTTGTGATTTTTTACATTGGTTGCATCATATTATGTGTATTTGATGCAATGAAGTTCAGTTTACTCAAGTTCCAGCTGTTTTAAGGCCAAAAATTGGGTTTTTATACATGCGGCCATGGTCAATGCACTTTTAGACCATGTATAGGGGTACACATATGAAAACTCATTTTATGATGCTGACAATGACTTAAATTGATCAACTTCAAACATAAAGTGGTCTACACATATCAAATGTACATTGAAAACAATAAGAAGTGGTTTCAAAACTAAAACTGTCACTCCAGATCAATTTAAACCAGACCTCTACAGAGCTTGTTCAAGTGTGATTGTGTCCGATATTAAAAGTTAGCCTTTATTTGGGTTTTGAAGGATGAAAGATCTGAAACAAATGTAAAATAATGTAAGGTTCTAAGCTTATCAGGTACATAAGCAGACAGTCAGCTGTATTTTTCCAGTTTTTCTACAAAAAATTTCATTTTTGAAACCTTATAGTGTATGCGGAAGTCTAAAATTAGGTGTTTTTGAGAATCACAAGGTATATACATGTAGTGACTTACATTAGATGCATGAATATCAATGGAATGAATATATTAGGTTTTTTTTCACATTATTTATATTATTTACTAGCAAATACAAAAGATTCAGACCAATAAAACACATATCTGTGATTTTATAGATCCTAAGACAAGGCTGTGAAAACCCCTGATTTTGCCATATTTCATTGACTGGGTTCATAAAAATTACACTAAATTGTCAGATTTCTGCCTAAACCTTGTTCATAAAGTATGTTTTTTGTTGATTTGATGTTCCTAGTGTATAGTTAGAGGAGAAAAACTCAAAGCTGTACAATATTTTCCCCACAGGTTTATATTTCATACCTAGCACCTTAGCAAAAGTGCAATTTCAATGGAAAATCCCATAGAAACCATATTTTTTATTTTAATTTCAGAAAATAGAGAATAAAGGGCCAAAATCTTATTATTTCATGTAGATTTACTGAATTCTTGAAAATAAACACCAAATTACCCCCAGCAAATACTAGCAAATACAATTTCTGATACCCTGGCAACCCCCTTATTAGGCACGAGACCGCAATTAATTTTCAAGTGCATTTCAATATACACATTTGAGCAGATTAAAAAAATTCCACCGGTGCAAACTGAATAAAACTTCTCTGGCCTAAAGATATGTACAAACAGGATTTTATATATCAATTGTAGAAAATTTTACCATCATTTTCTGAAATTAATACATATAATTCGGAGATGGGGTAAACATGACAAATGAACTGAGTTAAAAGTCCTAAATTTTAACCTTCTTCCACTGAACCAAATCACAACTTTTAGTCAGAATTGATTAATGAAAAAAAATCCCAAGTAATTTTAACCTATTTTCTACCAATTAGAGGCAAAACTTCAGCAAATAAGTTTCCAGTAAAAATATGAAAAAATGTGGAAGGTACCTACTACCAAAGTTGGAACTATATTCGTATACAACGAAAACCAAGGGGAATTAATTGTGTTCTCGTACCTGAATACAGAACGGATATGAATATCAAAATGAATATCAGACAGGATGTTTTTTCTGTTCGATATTCGTTTGACATTCGTTTTCGGTTTATATATTGAATATAGAATGGATTTGAATATCAAAATGAATATCAGACAGGATTTTGTTTCTGTTCGACTTTCGTTTGAACTTTGTTTTCGGTTTATATATTGAATGTAGATTGGATTTGAGTATCACACTAAATATAAAACAGGATTTTGTTTCTGTTCGACTTTCGTTTGACATTCGTTTCCGGGTTATATATTGAATATAGAATGGATTTGAATATCAAACTGACTATGAAACAGGAGTTTGGTCTGTTGGATATTCGTTTGGCATTCGTTTCTAGGTTACATATTCAATAATACCTAGCACCCTAACAAAAGTGCAGTTTCAATGGAAAATACCATAGAAACCCTATTTTTTTTTTAATTTCAGAAAATAGAGAATAAAGGGCCAAAATCTTCATATTTTATGTAGATTTACTGAATTCTTGAAAATAAACATCATATCACCCCCAGCAAACACTCGGAAATAAACTTTCTGATACCCAGGCAACCCCCATATTAGATCAGTAAATATGCACACTTTGGATAAAAACTGCACTCGCATAAATGTACATTTTTTAAATGCAACATTTTTGTTCAAATTACCCCAGGAAACACTAGCAAATAAAATTTCTGATACCCAGGCAACTTTTTGCAGATTGGGTGAAGAAGGGTCCTCTAAATACCCCCAATTCAAATATTTGATAGATTTTCGTCAATTTTTTTCTTTATTTCCACTGCACTGCATGTTTCTGACGTAGAAAACACCAGCTAGTCGGGTTTCCATCTGATGAAAGTCAAAAATATGTGTTTTTATACATGTCACTGCAGTAATAGAGCAATTTTTTCTGGTGCAGGGGTACTTATATAAAAACTCATTTTTTGAAGCTAAAAAAGAATTATTCAACCCAAATTTACTTCCAAAGTGCTTCCAAAGAAACACGCTAAAATTAAAGGAACTATATTCGTATACAACAAAAAAGTTTAGGGGAATTGATTATCTCATACCATCAGATGGCTGATTTTCAAAATACTTTATTTCTCATGAAATCATGAAATTTTGGAACTAGAATGAATCGAAAAGGGTCTTATTATTTTTACCTTTCTTCTACCTATTCTGTACATGCTTTCATGCTGTGGTAGTGTCTAAGTGCCTGATATTTTATAAAACATTTGGCTGTTAGTTTTGGAAAGGCACCCTTGATTTATATTAAAACTTAGTGGTATTTTATTTCAATATGTTACCATGGCTACTGGATTTTATAACAATAATCATTAAATTACTTATAAATGAACCTCCACACACCAGGGATTTTAAAAATATGCATTTTTATGACAAAACACTAGACATTTCTTTGCGGACTGCCTCAAAACAGCTTGATTTCAACAAAATTCAATCAAATTTCAGAAAAAAATTACCTAACTGTATTGAAGTACCTTATAGCAAGTTTCCAGGAACCCTACGAAATATTATTTTCATCATAGAAACCACAATTTCTTGTGTAGGTTAAGGTGCACAGAGTAAGAAAATGAAGTTTGTGTTTAGAAGTTAATTGTTGAGTGCAAGTAAATCCTTTGAAACAAGATTTTCTGAAGTCTCATCGTTTCAAATGTGACGTCATTGAAGATATTTTTGTATCTTCTTGTAATATGTGCTATTCTAACCTCTTTTAAGTATAAGATATTACTTCTTTAGCTTATAATAAGTAAAATAGATAACCAAACAAACTTTGTCTGTGCAATTACGTATTGCAATGCAGAAAAGAGAGTCAAATCAAGCCTTTTAGTACTTAGTCCTAAGTTTGGTACAACTCTATGATTTTCTATACATTCATCCCCATATGTTATTTTTGGGGTGTGAAAACAAATGATGAGATAAAAAACACCAAATAAATACTGTGTTCAGTGCCCAGAGTGTGAAAACAATCTGTGTCTTAATGTGTTTTCTCATTGTTGTCATGTTTACAGCCTTTTTCATTATATGAATGTATGTAGCAGAACACAAGACAGAATTATCCCCAATCTGGGGGAGCAGACCAAGTATTAGATGTGCTCTAGAATCAATATCCTATGTTCAATTTTAATGAATCTGGTATTTTTTAATTCCATACAAATAGAGCTTTCCACAAATCACAAGGCATAAACCACTTAAAAAGTCCCCTTCTCCTTAAGTCTAGTTTTCAGGAACCCTACATCTGACAAAATAGGATTTTCACCATAGAAACCACAATTTCCTGTGTAGGTTAAGGTGGCAAGAGTAAGAAAATGAAGTTTGTGTTAAAAAATTTACATTACACATTTTTTGAACTTTCATAATTTCAAATGCGACCTCAAAGAAGATCTTGTTGTATTAACGAATGTCAAACAAATATCGAACAGACCAAATTCCTGTTTGATATTCAGTTTGGTATTCAAATCCATTCTATATTCAATATATAAACCGGAAATGAATTTCAAATGAATATCGAACAGAAAAATATCCTGTTTGATATTCATTTTGATATTCAAATCCATTCTATATTCAATATATAAACCGGAATCGAATGTCAATCGAATATCGAACAGAAAAAAATCATGTTTGATATTCATTTTGATATTCAAATCCATTCGGTATTCAATATATAAACCGGAAACGAATATCAAACTAATGTCATACAGAAAAAGATAACCGTTTGATATTCATTTGATATTCATTTAGAGTTAAAATTCTTTAAAATAGCCAGAAATGAATATTAAACGAATATCAAACGGTACAATTTTACCGTTTGATATTCAGTTTGAAATTGAAAAGTTTGAATGTCGAATATCGAACATCGAATATCCAACGTACTTGATCTCAGTATTTTATATTCTCTTTAAAATTTCCTTAATCTTACATATATTTGTTGTCAATTTGATGAGGCATCCTTATTATTTCTTATAGTTAGTTGGTTACAACCGATTTATTAAGCGCATTAATATTTGACAAAGGATACGGATCTGTGCACTAAAATATTACAAAGCAAACGTTGACCATAACTCAATATGCATTACTTTCTTTCGCCAGGGACTTCAATATACACTACCTGTTGAGGCTATCCCGATCGGCTTACTTACCCTACTTTTTACGTAGTTCAAATTAAAAAAAAAAGTTATTAAAAAATTCCTTCACCTGTTTTATATTAAATTAAGCCATCAATTGAAAATATGTTGATGTGATCAGGGATCCCTTTATATGTACATGTACATGTGCTTGAAATAAATAAATAAAAAGTCTTTATTAACTGTCATTCATCATCCCTGTATTCGACCCTTACAGTGAGGTAAATTTACTTAAAATAAAATAAAGAATACGGGGGTGCCAAGATAAGAGAATAATATATCTGGACTATTAGACAATTCACACGTATATCCATGGACGTATAATTATGTTCTCTTGCAGCTTGAATACAATACCAATTTACGGCCGGGTTTACAATACATACGAGTATCAAGCGAATTCACAAGGGGCCTATGTATATGGTTTAGTTAGATAAATGTACAGCCCTGCATTAACAATGTGATATAATTAACAGCCCAATGCACTTCATATTGTTTCTTATGTTCTGCGTACGTGCATGAATCTGAATATATCTTTCGAAATTTCAAACAGTTGGTATGCCTCTGCTTTCCGTGGTTCGTTTAACATACTTCAAGTAATCATACTTTTTTTTCTATTAAAACGGGTCAGATATGTTAAATACACATTAACGCTGATGTTTGTTCATAGCCCGTCTTAAATCGACACCGTTTATATCTATTCTAGCTTTACATGTGTTTAAACATGGATTGTGATTAAAATTTGACATTGGATCATGATTATACCAAATTCACACTGTCCCCTACAAATTATGAGAGAAGATTTGTTCACTGAAATATAGTCGAGTAATAAACTGGTTTTCCGGGAAAAGTTTGTGTACCTCCGATGATTGGCGAAACAAATCTATCCTAGCTTTTTGTTTGTTGTACATGTATGCTACTTTTATTACATTTTTAATACTTATACGATTATTTATATTTCTGATAATATTTACACGGAATAAAGAACAAATTGGTACAAAGGTCATTAAGGCATAGTTCAAGTCTTAATTGATTATACTTTCATTTTGCGTTAACGTTTCTCAAATTAGATTATTTTGGTACATCCTGTTTGTATAAACCCATTGGCAATATCTGGAGGTAATATTAACGTGATTTACAATGATCTTTAATGTAGCGAAAAGGCAGTCTTTGGTGTTCATAAAGACATTACAAGTATATGCTGTTCCATGGGGATACATTTTAGATACATATACTATTATAACATTTCAGTGTCACCAATATTATGCAAGATTGTGAGTCACAAAAATAGATGTCCAATGTATTTAGTCCCTTCAATATGTGAACTTTGACTATAATGGCTACACCTGTAACAATCTTGTCAGTATAACACTTAAGGATGTTTTTGTTTTTGTTTTTCTAACTTGTAAATACATGCGTGTTCTCATTAATTGCATGAATGATTTTGTATTGTATATCTATACCCAGAGGTGTTATTTAGCACTCAAACCTCGTTTGATACGGCGAAAAGGGCATACTAGATACGACGTGCCGGACCAATAAAAATTATTGGGCCCGATGCCAACCGCTCCTGCTGCTGTATTCCTGCCTATACATACAAAGACTTGAAGTTACTTACTTAATTCAACCGCTAATTATGTACATACCTACATGTACATATATCTCAATTGCATGAATATGTATCGGTGTTTTTTCTGAACTTTGCGTCATAATATTTTAAGGGTTTGGAAGTAGAGCAGTTCTGTGATTTTTCCCCTATTGTTGCAATCTACATGTTCATTTATACATGCATATATTCATGTAAGCATTTAAATCAGTAACGCTTAAATAGATATATATGTATGAATGCCAGTGTAAGGGATATGATTCCTTAAAACACGTATAACCACATAAAAATTCGTATTTTAGTATCTTACCATACAAGGCGCGTAGCTGAGGCCAAATTGCAGTGTAGGCAAAATTACGGCAGGGGGTCTGGGGGTCCGCTTAAGTCCCACAGCATGTCCAGGGCAGAGCCCTGATAGGGGGTCCAGGGGGAAGCCCCCCTCGAAGCTCCGCGGAGATAGCGTTTTAGAGCATCATTTATGCCTCCCCTGGATGTATTTTATCTTAAAAAAATGGCAAAATTAAGTGCAGGCAAAAGCTTTTTTGCCTAACGGCAGCTACGCGCCTGCATACGGTCTGTGGGAGGGGGGAAACTACCTGTATATTAGCGTACGAGAATGTGCAAAAAATATAGGTATGGTTTTCCGATTTGGATATACCAATTTGATAGTATAAATTATGATCAACTGAGATTGATGCTTTTCATGGCTTTTCATAAGTATATACTCAAATAAAAATGTTATAGTGTACAAAGGAGAAAAAAAATAAAAAATCAAACTTTGCTATTTTTTTTTACTAAGTGTATAAGATCATGGTTAGTTCATTCACACCTATACATAAACCACGTCAGACCTCTGTTAATAAACAGATAGACACGAGATCCTTCTCATCAGTTCAAATTACTGACTGGTATCCTTAACAATATTTAAGAGCTATTCTATGTAACCATCAAAATTAAGCAGAAATGGTACATTACAAGTTTGGAATTAAGTATTGCACAATGATAGTGTATCATATAAATATTTAAAAAATGGTATGCATTGCTATAAAAAAAATCGTGTCACCATAGCAACGGCATTAATTCTGTATGGTCTTCACAGATTTGGTGAAATTTGTTATATCTGTATTGTTCAATAAAAAAAACCATCCAAATCTGTTTATCTGCCATTTTTTTTTTGTATTCTATTATGATCTTTATATAATTAACTAAGTAACTAAAGGAATACAATTGATTTATTAATTTACATTTCTTTGTATCACTTTCAATGTAGAGTCGAAATGACACTAAGTTGAGACATGTTTTATTTCAAAATGCAACGAAGGAAATTCCTGATGTTATCTTGTTTTTACAATATTTAATATGTTTTAAAAGTAATCTTAAAAAATCGGAATGGGTATTTTTAAAATGAAAAAAGATATTGCAAAAAATCAGATGGTGTAGTGTGACACCTTTGGCATGTTGCTTATCTCTGAAAAATGCCAAAAAGCACAACTTAACCCTAAACTGACCCCTTTCTCACATTTATGGATTGATTTAATAAAGAATGTACTTTTCTAACATTTTAGAGTACAGAATATTTATATATCTTATCCTACGTTTATTGCCCAGTCATAGGTTTCAAATTAGAGTTATCTTTCTTTTCATCTAGTTCACTCTAAAAAGAAGGCTATAAAAAGTCGTCTGCTTTTTGAAGAAAATGTTTGTTTACAAAAAAGAATGACTTGTAATTTTAAATATCTTATTGATTCTGTAGTGTGTTCAGGGGATTTTGTTCAATTGAAAAGGCATTCTGAGGAAGACATTAAAATAATATTCACTGAATGTGGACTTTTGCCTGAAAACTTGTTTGAAAGTCATTGGCAAATTTGTGCTTCACATATTGCAAATATCTTGCAAAGAAATAATAAGCGAAGCAGAAGGTCATATTGCGAAATACCCCAGCATCTAAACACACATCCTGAAGCTAATGTTGCATCTGCATGTAGTATTTTACCAACGGAACGATCTAAACGGAAAAGGGACAGAATTTTGACGTTTGAAAATGTTGTCACCATTCGAGATAACTACGGCATTGTTCTTCCTGTTGGAACTCGTAAGTAGTTTTAGCATTTAAATATTATTTATAAAGGCCTCTTAAATATTAGCATTAAGGTTTATCATAACCTTTTTGCGATAATGGCCTCAATTACACCACAAATTTTACAGACAATCCTGTGCTTTTAGGAAACATTTGAAGCATAGCTGCATATAGATGATTAAAATTTTAATTCATGTTCAGTTTAGAATATCAAAATCTTCAATTGATTCTTCTGTGCATTTTTATCAATTCTGCAGAGGGTGCAAAAATAAACTAAGTTGGGTAAAAGATTTGAGATGTTCCCCATACAAAGAAGTGAGTTCTTTTTAACTTCAAATACTTTTCAGTTGAAAGACAACACCCAGATGTAAACTAACAGGTGATTTAAACTGCGTAATTAAGTTTAACATGAACTACTTATGCTAGGTCATTGATATTTGGTATGTAGATGCATTAGCATCAGTATGGTTCACATCTATTGTCATTTTGGGCATATGCCCTCGCAGTCACGGTTCATCGACTTTGACATTTTTTTCCGTTTTATCTGATATTACCAATGTAAGAGTTTTTTCTTGTGTCTATTTAACATGAACTACTTATGCTAGGTCATTGATATTTGGTATGTAGATGCATTAGCATCAGTATGGTTCACATTTATTGTCATTTTGGGCCTATGCCCCCGCAGTCACAGTTCATCGACTTTGACATTTTTTATTGACCATATGGGGTTTCGCAAGGCGAGACACACTTCTGTGTTAACAGTTTATTTTCTTGTAAACCATGTCTATTCAAAACTTGCATCTATATAGAATATAATTTACTGTTAGCTGAACTGTATGCCAACTGGAGAGGGATTGATATAAGTTGATGTAACTTGTTTCCGAATCCAGTATAAATAAATAAGTTTAAGAGTGTATGTTGATTAAACTTCATTCAATTATGAACAATTATAGTTAGTTGCTAATGTTTTCCATAGTGATCAAGCTCTAATTTGCTACAGTTACCAAAAGTTGGTTAAAACCTTTATAATTTTTTCCACAAATATAGACATTTGGTTATAAAATTTAACTGTACCTGTAGAAACCTTGTATTTACTGGTATTGCACATCCTAATTTTTATGGTAATGTTGTTTATAAAGCTTCAAAATTCAAAAGTAGCCCATATGATATTTCTAATTAACTTAAAAATCTCTTATTCAGGGGTATAAATTTGAAATTTTGGTTCAATCTTTACAAATGGTGTTTATTGGTAAAAATGTTGACACTTTGATCGATTTTTTAGAAAAGCAAAAACGAATTAATAGGAAATTGGTTTCCTTTAATTTCCGCTCGGGTATTACCGGATCTCACATTTTGGTCCTGTCTGACTGTGAAAACATTAAATCATTATTTTCAGACTGATGTGAAGTGTGGTACTTTAGTTAGGACTACAGTGTTTGATCTTTTTATGATCAACTGTTTAGACTGCCTATGCTAGCTGTCAGTAACAGCGGGCATTCTGTTGATAGAGCTCTTTATGATGTTTTATTTTTTGATTTACCGTACTTGTCTTGAGCTTTGTCTTACAGAATTGGCATCTTATCGTTGTTGAATTTTATTGTTTGTCCATATGTTGGTCGTTCTTCTGACATAGATGCTTGTAAGGGGGCAGGTTGCTAGCTTGAAACATGTTCAACCCTGCCATACACTCAGTGTGTCCTGTCCTCAGCCAGGAGCCTATGTCAGTACTTGTTGTTGTCTATTATTTGTTTATGTGTTTACTTTGAGCACAGTCTTCGTTAGGTAGGCCCGGAATGTGTATTCCTGGTCCGCATGTTAATTTTCACTTTTTGTCAGGGGCAGTTCACAGATTTGCGTACAGTGGTAAAATACTTGTTGGAGGCTTTACGACGGTTTCTATTCATGACATTCTAATTTCTGGGGATTTTGTGTCTGGTTGGCATTGATTTCATATCTTCTCATTTTATTGTTCTTGTCAAGGAGTGGAACACAAATTAGCAATAGGCCACACAAAGCAAATTATGATTTGCTTTTAGACCTTTTTTCCTAGAAAACTAGACTTTGTATAAACTGTAACTGATATCACACACACTTTAACAGTAATTTTATTGAATACGTGACCTTTATCATAGGCAAATATGAAAAATTCCCAACAATATATTCTTAGAAATATATTAAAATTGACAGTTTACAAGTAGTTTATAACTTAGTTCTAATAAGAGAGTAAGACAGACATTATTTAGTTTAATTCAACTTATTGTCCTCAGCCGCAACGCGACGGAGGGACTAAGTAATGGTCTGTGTCCGTCCACAACTCCTCCGAAACCACTGAAAGGATTGTAGTTGATCATATCTGCCACCATTTTGATTTGACAATTTTACAGGAGTTATGGGACTTTATCATTTTCATGCACACTACAACATAGGAACACTTTATGGACGCAGTTCCTCGGAAACCACTGAACGGATTTTACTGAAATTTTGTAGGATTATTTGCCACCTTATGTGGTTGACCATATAATATGGCCATTTTGATTTGACAGTTTTTACGGTAGTTGTGGGACTTTATCGACTTAGGGTATTGGACAACATAGGAATGTTTTTTTGTGGACGCCTTGGACACCCCTAAACAGATTTTGCTGAAATTTCGTATACAATGTAATTGTTTGCAACCATATGTACAATGTAGTTGATCATATACTGCCATTTGATTCAACCAATTTTTTATGGGAGTTATGAGACTTTATCGACTTAGCCTATTTGACAACATAGGAATTTTTTTGTTGACACATCTCCTCGGACACCACTAAATAGATTTTGCTGTAATTTCGTATAAATGTTTGCCACCATATGTAGTTGATCAAATCATACTGTCATTTTTATTCAACCAATTTTTACGGGATTTATGGGACTTTATGGACTTTTTATTGGATAACGTAGGAATGTTTTTGTGGGAGCAACTCTTCGAAAACCATTGAACAGATTTTGCTTAAATTTTATAAGATTATTTGTCACCATATGTACTTCATCATATACTACAGCCATTTTGATTTGACAATTTTTACGGGAGTAATTGAACTTTATCAACTTACTATATATCCAACTTTCATGTGGCGGCGGGGGACAATGGCTACACTTTTACCCATCCCTCCCACCCCCCCCCCCCCAAGAAAAAAGAAAAACAAACACAACAAAAAACAAATTCAAGGTTTAATATACAATATATAAGTGCAACATAACCAAACAAAAGTATAATGTTTTCTTTTTAATCTTCCCATTGTTATTTTTTGAATTTTTTATAATTTTATATCAATTATTTCTCAAAATCTGTGTTTTTTCAACAAAAATAGCAATGTTACATAAAAAAAAACTAAACTTAAAGTAGACTCTTATATGCTATATGTAAGTCATAAAACTTAAATCTAAACCAAATGCAAAAAGTTTTGCAACCAAATACGATGGTGAAGTGGTTAAATGCATTTTTTTCAAAAGGGGAGAAATTGCTAAATTTTCAAAACCCGTTACTATTGAACGAAAAAAAAAATACTCGAGCCAATTTTTTAATATTTTGATCTATAGGACCAACTTTATATTTGACATTAATTTCCAGATTTTTCTCAGTCGCATTTGTTGTAGGTGAAACTTTTAAAAGTTGCAATTTCAGCAAAAAATCGTAAAATGCATAATTAAGAAATTCCTGTTTTAGACCTTGCCTATTTAAGTAATTTTTATAATTATGAGCACTGTGAATGATCATACGTTTTATATTTAAACATATATGTTTTTATTGAAATTATCATTTTAATGATTCATTTAGCTATATGAACAGAATAAAGTAATGAAATATTGCAAAAATTGTGTTTTTTTTCTGTAAATTTTGCAAATACAAATGGAAAAACCTTAATATTGTTGCTATGGTAACATAACATATTTTTAAAAATCATTATACTGCTCAAAGTATTTACTATTCCAAGGGGAATATATAGTAGGAAAATGAGAAATTTCTGAGAGATGCCATTTCTCATTAATTTGTGGATTCTTTGGTGGTTACTCTTAAGTCTATAGTATACAGCTTTATTATATGCAACGTTCTATTGAAGCATATCAATGATTTTTATAGCAGTGTACCATTAAAAGCATTGAGAATAAGCACCAACTCTTGAATAATGGAACTGAATTGATTGCATATCGACCTAAGCATTTAAAATACATGTTACACATTTTTATATATAAACGTAGACTTTAAAAAAATACAGATATTTAGAATGCAAGTTTACTCTATTCGGAGGTAATTCAGCACATTGTGGCGCCTGAAAGTTCTTTTTCTTCAATTACCGGATAAATTGATCATATGAATTCAATATATATATATATATATATATATATATATATATATATATATATACAAACGTCTCAGAATGTGACGACTTTATTCACTACACTGCTCCATCGGATCAAATTGATACATATGTAAACGTATAGAAAGGTCTGAAAAATTCCCAACGATGTAAGAACTGTCAAATTTGCGATGCAAATTTTTTATCGTTCCATCCGCGGGACTCGAACTGGCACCGCTGTGACATCTATGGCAACACCGCCTGCAGAAAGTCCAGCGCCCTAGACCACTCGGCCAGCTAGGAGCTAAGATAGCCTAAGTTAAGTTTTGTGAGTTTTATGCTCATATAGTTGTATGAGTTTTATGCTGAGGAAGGATATATGTTATCCGAAATATTATCGATAGATAGATAGATAGATAGATAGATAGATAGATATTTAAAACTATCTTTGTACTAAAAAACCTCAAACGCCGGATCCTGTTCTACAAGAAAGAAAATAGCAGTAAACAATGAGGCAAAAATTCTGCTTAATGCACACTAATTGTAATAATGAATGCATTCCATGACAAGGAAGGCAAGGAGTAGACAATTCGAGGTGATATCAATTGTAAAACCATTGGTGTCATTTCCTTGATTTACTGCGATAAATGGAAGAAAAATTATATGTCGGTCAAACAGAAGACACCTTATATCAGAGAATGAACTTAAATTTGTCAAGATGTGAACTAAAACAACAAATGATTCCATAGCTGAACATTTTATTCAAATTGTTCACAACGCAAAACACATGCAAGGTGAACGGTTCTATAACATTGCAAGAAGTAAAAGAGTCATTTTGGATGAAGAAATTGAATACTTTAGAGCCCTATGGATTAAATGCTATATATGTACATTAAATATCTTTCTATATACGAATCGTACATACCTTGTATAGAATCTAAATTATTACTTCCGTGTTCTATTCTTAGACAACTGTTAACATAGTTTCCATCTTATTTGTCTTATTGACTTTAATGTTATAAAAAACTTTCATAACCTTTGTTTCGGTGGTACTAGAATAATAAATTCCTTGAAGAAAGTGGATACACCACTGAAACGTTGAAAGTATGTTAGACTTTTCACGTGTGTTAGACTTTTAATGTATAGCCTAGCTGGCCGGGTGGTCTATAGCGGTAGACTTCGTGAAGGCGGTGTTGCCATAAATGTTACAGCGGTACGAGTTCGAGTCTCGCTGAGGGAACGACCAAAATTGCCTTGCAAATTTTACAGTTCTAAAATTTTAGACCCTTCTATACTTACATTATCTTCCCTGTATCAATTTGATCCGCCGAAGCAGTGTGGTCACATTCGGAGACGGTGTGTGTATAGATAGTCATACACACTTAGTTTATTTAAGGCACTGAAGAAGGTCACTTGTTGACTGAAAAGTTTGCTCATTATATATTTTATTATAGTGTATTAACATCATTATTTTTTTTAATATTATTTCCTATAATGTGGAAATATGTTTAAATCATTAGTTTGCTTTATATCATATTACAGGTACCTTTAGACAAAGACACTGTTGTAGTCAGTATCTGCTTTCCTTGTACACACAACCAGTTTCCATCAAGGTTCTTTTTCGACTTATCTTCGTGCAATATAATTGTCAATGCATCATCATATGCTTGAAGGGATACGTTTTTCTCCTTGGGTAAACATTGCGTATTTTCCCCGAAACATGTGATGTTAGTGTTACTGCTTTTATGGATTATGCTGACCGGATACTTAGGGAAACCAACTCGACAGGTTATAATAAGAGACATCTGGTCATCATGCCATGTCATACAATTGTTAATCGATATATTGGAATCTGTAACAAATACCATTACTGTAAGTTTACATCAGCGTTAATTCATTTATTTGTGTGGTCATATGCATTTTTAACTGGTGAATGTTTGTGACGAAATCTATTCTTTATCATCAAAAACTGCACTGATAATGCACCTAATCGACAAGACGATTTTGAAAGCCACAATAAATAGAATTCGAACTATATATGTATATTGTGTACAGGAATAGTTATAATACATTTAATATCAATAATTTTAAATATGTCAATATTCAAATAATATGATCAGTAAATATTAATACCTTTCAGAATCAAAGCTTCCAGAGTAGAGCAAAAAACGATAAATACAATGAATGCAAATTCACAGTTCCTGAAAACGAGAGAACAATATTGAAATACAATCTATTTTCTATGATCTATACATCATCATAACTAAAATATTGCGAAATCAGTCAACAAAATAAGGAAAAAAAACATAAAAAATGCATTTCTAATGTTACAAACATTCACAAAATGTAAACTTGGAGAAAAGCCAAATTCTAACGGTTGTAAATAATATAGGTACGTAAACTATCTGTCTATTGACATTAGATTTAGATAGATATACAATAAACGCTAGTCAAGTACACTTATATAAAATTGGTTTTAAATACCTTGTTATTGAATGTAGATATATATATATATATATAAACAGATATTCAAAACAGCAAACGAACACGTAAACTATTACGTAATTGTTAAAAATAAAATACAGAAATTCAGAAATAAGACACCCCTTGGAAAAAAACAATTTTAAACACTGACACAACGATTTCGATTTCACGATATTGAAGTAACATTGAATTTTCGTTTATCTGTAAGACGTTGAAATTATAACGATAATGCAACGTGAAATATTGGTTAAGACTAATAAAATAACCATTGAAATAAGAAGTTTGATTCAACGTTTAAGTTAAGTTAAAAAAAGACGTTGAGTTTCAACAAGAAAACATATTTCAATTGGAGTTGGTGCAATCAACATTGTAACTCATTCTTGAAATCGACTTAGGATCATTGAACACTGAAGACTTCAGTTGATGGCAATTGCGAATGCCTAAATTTAATCAATTTAGTCTGTGGTGTTATTTTCTATAATAAATAAATAAGCATCTCATTCTAATATTCAATAAGACTACTTGGAATGATATAATTATTTTATTTAATTTCGGCGTTATGAGTGGTTTTTTTTCTGTTTTTGATTTCAATAAAATTATGTTTATTGTACTCTATACAAAAATTCACAAATAATATGTAATGTTCAATAAATATTAACTTACATTCTGCTGGAAGAAATTTGTTGTGATGTTCCATATTCGTGTCTTTGATTTTACACATGCCCAGTGCTCCGAAATACGAATAAGGAAGTAAGAATGTCAAGTTATTTTCTGTTTCACATGTGTGTATGGAAATGGTTACAAAAGAGACTCAGGTAAATATACATCACAGCTTGTAGATAATTCGCAAATGTGACGAATTTTGGAACAAAACACTTCTTTTCTTCAACACCCGATGAAGTTTATAAAATGTCACTTGACATCATAAGGCAACTCATTTTATCAATTTATTATAATTATTTTCAATTGTATGCACTCACACTGTAGGAGAGCTCGCTAGGTTATCAGTTTAACAAGTATTATACTTGTCATAGTATTTATAAACTCAATTTATATAATACACTTGCAATACTCTATGTCACATATGATTACCATGTAATTTTAGAAACATACGAAATTTGTTTACATAATGTAAACAAGTAATCTTAGAAAATCTTAATAGTTATGCAAATGTTTTGCTCAATAACTCCTTTAATTATGTACTCTGTTCATGTAAAATAATCGAAAATATCACCGTACTAGATAAATTGTCAGGGTTTCTAATGGGTTAGACAGCGTCATCACATATCCCATATATACAGGCGTAACTAAGCATGTTTTTATGGAACGTCATGTGTTTTTAGCAATAACACATTATCCGTTTCAAATGTATTACAAGATTTTCATCTTTTGAACATGAGTAAACACAACAAAACAAAGCAAAACAAAAAACAAAAACAACACCAAGCAACAGAACACTTTAATCATAATCAAGCAACACGAATAACGCATTGTCAAATGTTTTTTCCTAAATCTGTTTCTACAGTAGAATTGATTATTTTGTTAGCAAATTGTAAGCATTTATTTCCGGTGTTTGCAAATGAACTCGACGTTATGCTTGCATAAACATCAAAAACTGGCAATTAAATCTTTTTTTAAGAAACTACTATTATAAATCCGGTATTTCAGGTACCTGCAGGGTTCTACCAAAGGTAGATTCCGACACTTAATTGTAACGCGAGTGATTTTTTCTCAAATTTGCAGCTATATCAAACAGAAATGCTAGAGAAAACGTGTTAAGTCGCCGCATTATGGATTTTGTCCCTCGAAATTTAAGATATATATCACTAGACTTATATCGGGGTTAAGTTCATCACATACCATCATTTCCGTAGCTATGTATATCAGGGCGTTCTTTTGTACTTAAGTATAAAACAAATCCTCATATCTACCAATCTGAACGTATGTTACTAAAATATGTAGGCAATTTTGACAAAACAATAAATGACTAAGTGTGCACAAATTGAATCTAATTAACTTCAATGTGATCTTTCCTACACCATAACATATCTTAACAACATACTAAACGTATGCATTTGTCTACCTGGTATTTCGTTCTTAACTTAAAGTGTTATAAACATGTGCAATCAAATATGACTAACCCATTGTTAACCTTTCAGTATGTTCATTAGTATCATTAGTTTTAAAAAAGTGAATTAAGTTCTAATGAATAATGACATGTAAATTACATTTGTACTTTTTTAAGGTCGAATTTTCATTTAAAAGTAAGATTTACAATTAATAAAAAAAAAAAAAACATCGAATAACTTATAAGTCCAGATGTATCGCCATAGTCACATGGTACTAAACAGCGGTCAGCCAAAATATTCTAAATTCTGTCTAGTTTTGACAAAAAAGTATGCACAAGACAAGAAAATAAGTAAAATTTATTTTCATTGAACAAACGATATCCAGTCTCAACAGAATAGCTAAAGTTAACTATGTGAAAATGTTTTTTTTTTTTTTAAGAAAAGAAAGTCCAATTCAATGAATTTCTATCATGTATTCCTCTTAGGTCTTAATCTGTCTAAAGGCTACTAAAACAATGTAAGCCAAAATTTACATGTAGTTTAAGTTACCAAAAACAATTAAATACTACACAGCTGAGAATCATGCAAAATGTGATGTATGATTAGAAAGCTTACTTATTTTTACTTTTGATATTTTGTTTAAAATGATAAAGTAAACCAAAATTAACATTTGAATTTTCATAAAATCCCTGTTCATAGAAGATATACATTATATGGAATGCACTATAAAATTCAAATTAAGATATATAACTCTTGCAAATTACACTAAAATACAATAGAAACTGTTAGATTTTTAATGTGGATTACATCCGTAGAGCAGACAGATATGAATGAATAATTATACATTTCATCATACAGACCTACAAAGCAACTTGAAAAAATATATATAGTCTTTTTGGGGGTGTATCCGTTTTTCAAAATTTGCATGATTCTTATAAAAGCTAGTAGCTCTGCATTTAACCCATGCAGAAGCTTATGACTAGTGATTCATGCATTTCCTAATCCCAAACATATTTTTCAATGTAATTCCTTTAGTAGAAATCGAAACTTTATTTAAAAATAAATGTGCAAATAAAAGATGCAAAATGAGATATTGCAATTTTAAATTGGTAACATTCGATTTACAGAATAGTACGGGAAAATTTCGTGCCAGAATATTTACACTATGACCAGTCAAAAACATTTTTACAATAAGGAGCAGATTCGAGGTAATGAATATTGGACGAGTTGCTTTTAGGAAAGAGTAATCAAGGGAACCAAGGTTATAGCGGTAATCAAAAGAATGTAGTCCAGGGACAAAGACCAGACATGGAAAACAGACATACACAACAAAGAACATAAAGTAACTAAAATCGTACATACAAAGTAACAAAAGTAAATGAGCAACTCGGACTCCACTAAAAACTGGGAGCATGGACCAGGTGCACCGGTAGAGTAAGGGTCCTCTGCTTTTCAAGATTCTAATGGAAATCAAGAGATTGCAATCCAGGGACAAAGACCAGACAAGGAACACAGACAGACACAACAAAGAACATAAAATTACTAAACTAATAATAAGTAACAAAGGTACATGAGCAACTTGGACTCCACTAAAAACTGGGAGCATTTTAACAAATCTATTTGAATAGTTTCATTGATGATCTTGAGATATATTGAATTACCTCTGGCTGGTTGTGTGAAATAGCAATACTTAAGTTGATCATAAGTAATGTTGTTATGATAGAACATAGCATATTCATGATATAACATTTTTGTAAATTGACTTGTTGCATTGCCATCCATACATTTCAGAATAATATTATCAACAATGCATTTGTCAATCGAATATCCGCACAAATGAACATGTGAAAATGACAAATTAAGTAGCTGTCTTTGTAAGAATCATGCAAAATCTGAAAAATGTGATACATCCTAAAAAAGGCTACATATTTTTATTTTTGTAATTAAGTTGTTTTATGAGTCTATACTATGAAATGTGTAATTATTCATTCAAATCTGCCTGCTCTTAGAAGATAATCACTAATGAGAATCCAGTAGATTTTATTGTATTTGAGCGTCATTTACAGAGTTATCCTCCTTAATTGTGAAATCTACAGTGCATTTTTATCTCCTTAGAGGACGGATTATATAAAACAAACACATGTTAATTTCTGTTTACTATCACATTTCAAACAAAATATCAAAAATAAAATATGTAGGCTTTTCACCATGGATCACATTTTGCATGATTCTTAGCTGGTGTGCTACTTAATTCATTAATCTTCTACAACACAAATAGATAACTTCTGATAAAATATGTGAAAAATTCTTAAAATTGCTTATACATTTAATGTTATAAAACTGCGCGTTTTATATAGTTTGCGACAACCTCTGCTCTACTCTATATTAAGTTTCGAAATAACTATTAGTCAAAATTGCGTATCTATAAAAAAAATTATCTTCTGTAAGAAAGGACAAAATGTGTATCTATATGCCCAATAATTTTATTAGCCCTTAGTAGACTTGGTAGGCATGAACTTTATTGAACTTTATCAATAAAAAACGCTACTTTAGCTTTATGTCATAACAGTTTACTAAACAAACCCGATAACATAACTCATTTACGTTTGTTGTATCCGAAGACAAACCGATGCAAAAATCTCGATTCTGAAGAGATCACGAATTTTATGTTTTAAAAGCACAATGTAACTAGCAAGCGGTCTTCAATGTTAGTAATGTTAATATGTTATTTGTGCCTGATGAATTTTATCAGCTATTCTGATTTTAAATGTAACCCCTTATGATTGTTGCTCTTATTATTTGAGTGCTAGATGTGGTACTAGTGGTTTACATCACTATCATTGTTTTCCTATCCTTTTTCGTCAACTTCAGATGTGACATTTTGCGATTAATTTTGTGGGTGTAACTAGAACAGCAGAGGTTCCTTATCCTGCCGATGTCCTGGCTCATGTTTTGCGTGTCACGTCTGGGTTTCATTGCTCATTAATTTTGTTTCTTTGTACGTGTTATTTTGGCTATTTCATGTTAATTTCTACCTTTTTCCATGTCAATTCTTTATCCTTTGAATATTTTCTTTTGGTTAATACTCAAATCTTTGACCACTTTGATCACTCTACTAATGCTATTTCCTGACAAAAAAGCGCATACAAAGTTAGGTTCATAACATTTTTTGGCATTTTTTTATTTGCCTGGTTTATTCTTGCCGTCGTCAATTTTTCTATTAGTGGGTTTAGTTATTTTGTTGTTACTCTTATCTTGATCTTTTACCTCGTTATTTCCAGTAGTAATAGAAGCAAATAAAAAATGCAACATCTTTGTTTGATCGTCAGTATCGTTTAGCTGTTCTTTGTTTTACTATATTCACATATCCCATTTTACTGTGTAAGACGGTAAGCAGAATTATGTTTGTAATTCCACAGGCATATATACTATTTGCAAAAAAAGGAAATGTGTACTAGTACTCTTACCCCTATTTCCCCCAAAAACGTTGTTAAACTGTACTTTTTATTCATTTTTCTTCATGTTAAAAGGATAAAACTTTTTCGACTTAAAGGGTTAAGAGGTTTTTTGTGTGATGTTCATACTTGATCATGGTACATGCAGATAAAACATACATTTAGTATCATTTGCATGTGTGCATCACGTTGATCGTTCAGATCGTATGCATAATTTGTTGGATTTTGTGTCTTTCGAATATGTTAAATTCATATTTTTGAGAGATATGTTACATGCAGAATACATATTTCGTCCAGAAGCTATTTTTTATGAATAATACGTGTGTTATTAAGAACGCACGGACATTTCATCCCAGAATCAAAAAACAATTTGCTTATGTTTAAGTCATTAAAAGGAAGACATTTTTTAAGAAAATTTCAACCTGACAGACTGTAAACAAATGAATAAGTGTGTAATCAATTTACTAGAATATTTTGACAACCCCAATACATACAGGAAATAAATTTAAACACAAAATGGATACAAATTCAAAGCACAATACAATATTTTGGAACAAACATAAAATCAGGATGACACATTGCAAAAAATCAACTATTAAGTTTGGACCTCACAATACTTTTGACAGTATGACCACATGACACTGTGACATTACAGCACTTCAAACTAATGAAGAGAAATTGTGTATAAAATTAGTTGAATTGGACTATACAAAGCCTCTGGCCTAACAGGTTTTCAAAGGTTGAAAAAACGTTTGCTTTAAAAACATTTTCTCAGATAATTTCAAACAATCAATCAAAAACAAAGGAAAAAAACAACAAAACTAACAAGAAATACAAAACACAACCAAAATAAATGTAGTGAAAACATGATATGAGGACCTTGTTAATTCTTTACGACATTTGTCTATGATAACGTTCCCCAAATCAAATTGAAGGATTCGAAACTAGTCAAATTGGCATGTTTTAATAAATCTATTTACCCAAATATTGAACGGCTTGCCTTTTGTATTTTTAGATTATTTGATATTCAAACTGTTATTTCTTATCATTCCTCATTTCTATTCACCGTATACGATAGGATGGGAAATTTACTCGTACAAGTCCTGTACGGCAATGGTGGTATATTATTCAAAATAGACAGATCAATTCAAAATAGCCATATAATCGTCATAAAACATGAACCTATACAGGCCATATATGTATGGAACATTTGATTCCCAGGATGTCATAAAAAGTAAGAAACCGTTTTGTTCATTTTTTGCAGGTGAAGGAGAATATAAACACTGATAAAAATGCATGTACAGTTTATGGCTTTGGTATTTCTTTTTGTCCGAGGTAAAAAGAAATAATTAATTAGCTTTAACCTTCAAACGTGAAAATAATTGTAATCTTTTGATTGTTTAAATAGTAAAAGCTCGATTTCCTAGTTGCATGAAAGCATAACAAATTATGTAAAAGTACGATTTTTTCTCAAAGCAAAGACTGTTTTCCGTGGTCAGAAATTGATATTCTGTTTATCTCACATAAAAGTAACCGTTTAATATAACGAATATGTACTATACCATTCAGTACAGTAACATGTTTTTTAACATTTACTTGTCGCTTGTAGATACCAATCAATGCAACAACAACTTATGTTTTAACTGGCGCTACTCTCTAGATAAGTTGACGCTCATTTGTAGAGCAGCAAATCTTAACCACAGAATATATATAATGGATCCGTATGGTCAAAGCCAAGCAGACTGTCTTCCACTTGTTCCCATTGCCCGATGCAATAAACGTCACGAAAATGAAACCATTAGTTTGAATCATATGACCAACGAAACTGTTTTTGCACTGACTGGATCGATAGATTATCGGTTGAATGGGAACTGGACATGTCGTCACGGGAAAAGAAAAGATGTTGCCAAAGTTGAAGTCACTATCCGACAGTATTTACAAATAGGTACTACACATGATTTTTTTTACACTTGAAGCAAAATACAAAAACAAAAGCATTACAAACCGAAAACTAAACTATAAACACACTCTTTTTGAAAACAGGTCTCTCATTTTGATATGCTTTGTATACAGCATTTTTGAAAAAAAGATCTATTGATATTTAATTCAGTTGTTTTCTAACCATAATCATTTAAATATATGTGTCTCTATGTTCTTTGTAAAAAAATATTTGCCTTGTCTACATATAAACTAATCAAAAATTAGATTTTAATCTCTAGACTTGCTGATTGACACATAAAAACTAGTTAAAGCATATAAAATTATGTATACCATTTCATTTGCACAAATGAATGCTTTAATATCGCACACAGTACCAATAGAAATTGCCTTGCGGACCTATCTTTTAATTTACCTCCGCAATGATCTCCGGGTAGCTTTCTTTCGTTGCGTAAGAGTCGATGCTTCGATCACCGGTCGAGTCACATCATAAGTTTTTCAAATGATCGTCACATCTTTCAGTATGTGGATTTTGATAGGATATAATTACGACTGCATGATTGGATTGAAGTATCAATAATGCAGTGATGTTGCATCTGTGAGCTAGAACAGCAAAGATCCGATTCAGCGTGTCGGACTATTATAACAAAGCAGGATTTGTTGGATTAGTCAATCGTTCTCCTCCTGAAATGCTTGCAATATCTTTCAAAATACGTTGAAACATCATCAGTCAATTCATCAATCATTTTTTAAGTATTCATTTTAAATTTATTACTTGCATAAACTTACGTTTTTGAAAAATAATGCTCAATATTCAACGATTTATGGAACCAGAAAACAATGACCAGGGAATGGTTTTGGGAACTAAAACGCAGTCAACATTCATACAAAATACATAGCTGTACGTTTTTTTTCATTTCAGATACACAGTTTCCTACAAACAATTCGACGTGCAAATCATGCAAGACAGTCACTGGTATGAATTAGGGTACTATAGCCATAAACATTGTTGAAGCTAATTAAAAAAGAAGCGCTTCTAGAAATTTTAGAAAAGAAACTATTAGTTATTCATGTATTTTTGAAAAGTGTTTTTTGCGTTGTCTTTTTCAACGTATTTATTGCTCCTCGTGTATTTTCAATTTATTTCATGCTAAACTAACATGAAAAACCATATTATGTACAAATGTAAGAAACAAAAGCACACAAAAACCGAAACATATATTACCACGATTACAATTTCTCACACCCAATTTGAAAAAGAAGTTGAACTTTCATTCACTGTTGCAGGGACAAGTTGCGTTACGGAAATAGTACTGATGTTATTACTTGTGCTTCTTATATTAGCAATTATATCCTGGATGGTTTACAAGGCCAGATGTAGACGTACTCATGGTAAGATAATTGACAAATTTTGAAAGAGTAATCAAGGGAACCAAGGTTATAGCGGTAATCAAAATAATGTAATCCAGGGACAAAGACCAGACATGGAAAACAGACATGCACAACAAAGAACATAAAGTAACTAAAATCATACATACAAAGTAACAAGAGTAAATGAGCAACTCGGACTCCGCTAAAAACTGGGAGTATGGACCAGGTGCACCGGTAGGGTGAGCATCCTCTGCTTTTCTAGAAACACCCGCCGAGTTGCTCATAAAAAGTCAAGTCCGGGGTAGACAAACGAGGAAAGGTAAACTATGACCAGTTGAATAAATCAGTTTTCATGGTGCTGATTGATACATCATAACGATCCACGAGTTCCTGATGACGACCATAAAACTTCTGTAGTGATGACTTCAATCTTGTAGCAACATAACCCTGTTCCAGAAGCCTATTTGTTAGAGTTCTAGCTCGATACAAAAAGTCTGCGTAGTTTCGGCAACCTCTGGCATAACGTATGAGTTGTCATATGAACACTCCATACGCAGGAATGTTGTCACAGATGAAAGGAAAGTTGACAATTCTGAATGAAAAGTCATTACGTTTGTCGAAAAGTTTGGTCAATAGTTTTCCTTTACCTTTAGAAAACTATGCCAAATCAGTTTTCATGGTGCAGATAGATACACGATTTCAAAAAACGATAATGTAGAGACTGTTTTGGGCATTACAAACTTTTATATTGGGAGAATAATGGGCCATGTGGAATGAAGTTGTGTTTTGTGTAAAATTATACTTTCCAAGCTTAATAGGTGTATTATTTACAAAATTCAGAACGAGGGTTCCCATTAGTTATTTGACATTATTGTTTGGGAACAAATCTGCACTTCCTGATGTTAATGGCCGACATGCCAAAATGCTAAATTTTGCCAAATGACTAAGTATACATTATATTATCATATAAGCTCTGTCGTAAAGTTTTTCTCATGTTGCGTCTTTCTGCTAAAGCTCTTAAAAGTGCAAGTTTACATATTGTTCATGGTAATGTTTTTACAAAAGAAATTAGTATGTTAGAGAATATAAAGGATAGTTATTTCATTGCACGTAATATTATAATAACCTATTTAAATCAAGATAATATGGTTTTATAAAACATATTGCCACCTAAGAAAAGTAAAATGTATATGAACGATTTGAAAAAAAATAATAATGATCTATTTTTCCATTGTACATATAGTACCTGAACAAAATATAAAATATTCAATTGTTCATACGCGTGTACTAAATTCGCGTAAGTGTAATGTTTATAAACTTCTTTCAAGTTAAAAAAAAAGTTTATGAAAACATATTGTTAACATAGCTTTTTCCTGTCCAGATTTCACTCTCCTCCGTGACAAAATGTCCGCTCGCTCATCTCAAAATTATGATACGTTTGTTTTATTTAATTTTGAATAATATATTTTTTTGTTTGGAGGAAATACTTCAATTTTTTTCTTACAATTTAAGGGAAAGTGATAGTTGCAAATAATTGCACAGTATCATTTTTTGTCGAATATTTCATGATGTATACATATTATATTCTGATTATCCCTATTCAATACATATAAAGTGAAAAAAAATGTTTTTGTTATTTTTTTTTTAAGCTTTAATCAGATTCTTTTGTGTAAAGTGTAAATATGTACGAATTGAATTTAGTCAAATTATTGTAGTAGACCAATCCCGGAAAAGGGCTTACTTAAGTAAATCAAGCTACCATTTAAGCATGAAAATGTAACACTGAACCTGCTGTGAAAGAGTCTGATTATAAAACTGTCTATCAGAAATACAAAGATAGCATACCCAATAATCTTTTTATCTACAAAAAGCCTTTTAAATGTTTTGCTCCTTCCTCTCATTGCTAGCAATTATACAAAATTGCAGCCATTATCATCGGAATGCGATTATTAATGCAAGAAAATGAGGTCAAGGTAAATCTAACAGATCATTTATCGGCATGAATTACTTCAGTCAATTTCTGTCTGAAGCAATTCATGCCGCAAAAAAAAATGAAACGCAGAAATACATTTTTATGAACATAAAACAAGCTTTGAAAGTATTCCAGAAAATTTAATGAGAACTATTCTTTGCCATCAGAAGTTTAAATCTCTTCTTGAATCCCTGAAACTTATGCCAAGACCTATACCTAACTTCGTCGTTTTGCTTGTTGCACTCTATGGCTGAATGTGTAATCTCCTTACATCAAAGTGTAATTTATACATTTTAGTTTAGATCTTGCACTTCAAATTTATATTGAATATAACTCTAAACAGTTTATAGAAACTTTAAAATTACATGTGTTTTGTTTCAACTACAGTGAGTAGAGACGGTTCGTAAAAAGTGCAGCAATTTCAAGAGTAGTTTTTCATAAATGTCATCATCAGGATGCCGAATTACAAATAAAACTATTATAAAAGATTTATAAAGGGAACCAAAATTCTAGCGGAAATCAAAAGAGTGTAATTCAGGTACAAAGCCCAGACATGCTGTAACGAAGAACATAAAATAATCACAATAATATGTACAATAAGTAAAAACAAATAAATAAACAACTCGGACCCAGATGCACCAGTAGGGTAGTCGTGTTCTCTTTTCTTCTAGAAACACCCGCAAAGTTGCTCATTAAAATTCAAGTATAGGGAAGACGAGAGAAGAAATGAAAACCATAACATATCGAACAAATCAGTTTTAATGATGCAGATGGATACATCGTAACGATCCACGAGTTCATGATGACGACCATAAAACCTCTGTTGTGATGAATTCAATTTTGTAGCAGCATAACCTTATTTGTAAGAAGTCTATAGCGATACAAAAAGTCAAACGAGTCCAAGAATAACTAAAGAAACAACTGCTGTGAGTTCATGTTGGCCTTTTAATAGTTAATAGAAAGGTTTGGTCCTCTTCATCGCTCATTTGTAGCATTGTAGAGCATCCAGTTCGATCACATGAAATGCAACAAGTTGTTTCTTTCTGAAATGGTTTCAATAAAACGTTGTTAGACCATCAGTCAGACCACTTTGCAGTACTGTATAACCTTCAATTATTAATGCTAAACCCTCTGACATTGCAGCGGTTTACACAGTCTTGCGGTAATGAACGAAAATGTTTAAAGCTGTAGGTCAGAGAAACCTAGTTTTTAACCCACAATTTGTTTGAAATGCCTGTACCAAGTCGGGAAATTTGCGGTTTTGTAATATCTATTTTGCCAGATTTGTACTGGATTTGACTTGGTTATTGATCGAATCGATGTTCGGTAATTATGCTCGCTAGAGCAACTACTTATTACTCTGATTTCTTTTAACGCCATAAACATTTGCGTAAATCAGCCTTGGTTGAAAATACTCTAAAACAAGAGTAATGATTGCTCCTTTTAAGCTATTCTTGACCACTGATTATGAGACTATATATTTCATGCAAATGTTATTTAATCACAACCGATATATTCACGCTGAAATGGAAGAGGGAAATTTTGCGCTCTGTAAAACCTAGATTTAACATACTATTTCGTTCGTAATGCCTCCGCCATGTCAAGACCATTGCGGTACCACCTTCTCCGGTGATGTATTTTTTTTGTCAGATTCATTCAGTTTTTACTGGACTTGATTATTGATTGGATCAATTTTCGGTGATTTTGTTGTTACCCTTGTTTTAGTTTTGTTTATATTTCTTTGCTTTCGTTAATGCTACCAATTCTGCTTTAGAAATGTAAATGCTTTGAAGACTTGTCGAATGGTTCAGATATAATTTTACCCTTCGGCAGACTTTCTATAACAGCAGAATCATTTATCCCGTCTACGATAAAACATTAGAATAAACTAAATCAATCAACAAGAGATTTGGATTCGTTATAAAACTTCAAAAGCGAACTAAAACGTAAAGTAAAAACCAATATCCCATAACACTATGCTTTTGGACCCAGACGACTAAATTCTGTTCTAACAAAATTCAGGGGCGGAGCTTCATTTCTTAACTATGACCTTCATATAATAAACATTGTTGGAAGTCCAACTTTCAGATGTGGATTTAAAGTAGAAACTCAATACCACTATTTTTTCGAATGTCGTTTATACAGTCGTTTATACAGTCTCTTAAGGCAGGAATTAATGAATGATCTTACGTGGTTAATTTGCCAATTATTCTAGAACTATTTTATATGGAAATGAGGATTTATCCAAAGAACAAATGTATGAGTAACATTAAAACATATATTTTGTATGCGCATGCTCATAAGAGTATTGTATATTTCTTTAACGAGAAAAGATTTTTAAGGAAAATGTACTTGTGTCTAATCCCTTTTGTACGTTATTCGACAAATAAAATCTGTTTAAACCAAACTTGTCGAAGGTAGACTGGATTGGGTTAAATTCTCACCGTGCATTGAGGGCTTTAAGACTGCCTTTGTTGTTATTATTCGCAGTCTGGGTAGGTTGTTGTTTCTTTTTTACACATCCCCAGTTTCCGGTGTGAATATTGATTATGTTTTCAAAGTATAGATTCTCTATGCTCATAAAAAGAGAACAAGAAATATCTGTTAAAACATGAATTACCAAACATATAAGTAACGTCTGTATTAGGAAACAGAAATACACACATCGGTAGTGTATTGCATTGAAGGAAAAAAAGGTATGAGAGTGATTCTGTAAAAACAATATTTAGTTATATGCTGGCTTAATCTTTGGATCATTTAATTCTAGATTCACATGAACGAGACCAAAACGCTCCTCCTACTCCAGATCGTGTAAACGCCGATGTATCTAATCGTCATAGTCAACGTAAGTATTAACCATAATGCAGTGTTTATTCTAAAATGTATATATTTCGTCCTTTTGATATTTTCCCGTATGTGTTGTATTGTTCATCAATACATCGAAATTGCAGTATATATGCTTGGTACTTTAGTATTTATTTTTAAATTTAAAATATATTGCATCATGATTTGTTGTTCACAGATAAAACAACCGGTCAATGCAACTGTTCCAAACTGCTTCTGTCTTGGGAAGATAATCCTTCTCTTTAATTTTTTATATATGCTTATTTTGTGTTTATATACCTACACCACCAAACGGATTTTTTTTATATTTCAGTGTCAATACTTTTACAAGTGTCTCCTTTTCTTCGAAAAGTTTTCTACTTCCAAATGTTCCCTAATGTTTTGTTTTTTTTTTCACCACGGTTGCATTTATTTTGATGTTCTTTATATGTTTTGTGTTCCTTTCCTGTACAATGTATTCAATGTCATAAATGCAGTTGATCTACAAAAGAATGATTAAATTAATTCAATTAACATATTTAATAGATATCAACACAGGCTTTACAATTATCTGAATGCTATTGTAATGAAGTTACTTTGGTTTTTACACATATTCGTGAAGAATAAAGTGAATTATGTCTTTTGAAGTTTTGAGGTAAAACATAAACAAAACAAACAATCAAATAGGAAAAAAATAGGTTTGCGCACCACATTACATCGTTTTCAGAAACTATCGTAGTTGATAATATCATGATCTTTATCAACCTATTGAATCATTAACGAATAAATGATTTTCTCTACTAAATTAAATTTGAACACAAAATGTTGGTGACAAGTTGAAGACGATTTATTTGCAAAACCTTTTCTTTTTTTGTGTACATGTTGTAACATGTATAGGCCAATGTTTTATAAAATTTGAATGCAACATTTTAAATCATACTCATGACATATAAGATGGGGACCATTTGCGATACATACAGTATCTGTATATTTGATGTAAAAGTAGTAATTAAAATCAAATTTTAAAAAAAATACTCATTATGTATAGATTTTGTGTAAATCCAGTGCAATTAGTCGGCACCAGTTTTAAAGAGATTCGCCGTTTTATTTTTATTACAACCGCCAAAGGACAAATTGATTCAGACGTTAAATTATATCTTCTTACCTCTGAAGACGAAAGAACCACCACTACTTTTAATGCTTCCGTTCTCTGCATCGTCATGTGACAGTTTTTTTTTAAGTCATAAAATTACATTTCATTCACTTTGTTCTAAGCGACATGATTTGATTATTCTCCCTATGAAACGTCAGGTTAGATGAGGAATGTCGGGAAAATATGTGTTTAACTCTCATTTGACAAAGTGTTGTATTGTACATGAGAACCAGGAAAACTGTCTCTATTTAATAATATCTAGACAGCGAACACGAAGTCTCTGAGGACATTCACGAGCTGCCCAATATCCCCAAAATACCTCTTGAAAGTGAGTTTGTTTCATGTGTCAGTTACTATCATAATAAATGTTCTTAACTATTTTTCATTCTTAAAATTATGTTTTCAATGGTACCATGGATTCCTTCAACCCTAAGATTAAACATTTTTTTGTCAATTGCAATAATTATTTATGTTACCTTTTTGTGAATTTAACAGATGTTTTACCGATCATTAAGAACATTTAATTTTTAACAAATAACTAAAATTTGCATTGGTATGAGTTTTTTCTGTTGTTAGCCTCAAGTCTTTCAACGAACATTAACCCTATCGATTTTTTTTGGTCCAAACTGCCTGTTGTTATATCTATTTCGTATAATTTAGATGGTTTTTCTCCTTTCCACGTTTTAATTATTTAATTGTATTGTCACGTCACAAAACCGGCACCTGTACGTATTTCATCTTTAAATCACTTATTTGGCCAGGAGTATTTGATTTTTTTTCGAATTTCACCTCAGCGCCAAATATTCTACAAAGACAAGGTTTCTTGGCGTTTCACGGGAAAATGTACTATATAAATGAATTAGTTATTCTGTTACATTACCAAAATATAAACTTTCAGGCAATCGCTTTTTAATCGGCAAGCTACATGTATCACCCCGCTAATTCGTACTCTGATCAAACAATTAATTTACGTTTAAAATTTGATGGGATTGACAGTAATTTTGAGAATATTGAAAATATTTTGAGATATTACAATATTTATTTCGACTAATTTGAGGGAAAAAACTTTTAATTTGGCAAAGTAAATATAGGAGGTATTCTGAATTTTCTAACGACTAGTACTTTGGTTAAAGTCTTAAACGGCCATTTCGGTCGGAACAAGTCTGACCTGTCTGAAGTAATTTTTGTAAGACTAGTTCAGTCGTTCAGAAGCTGTTAATTAGTTTGCTCTTAAAAATACGGAGTTTCATCGCCTGGCTGATTACCAAACAAATTATTTGTTAAGGTTATTTTACTTAACTATAATACAGCAAAGAGTTAAAGTCATACTAGAAGGCTGCACATATACAACAGTAACGTGTAGAAAATTTGTCAGATTAAAAAAAATAGAAATTGTTAGAACAGTGCTAACAAATAGTATTCAATGGAGGCTTATATGAAGCTAAAATTTGCGAGAAAAGGAGAAGAAGACAAGTTTAGAAAATATGGAGAAAATATTTAAATGATATGGAGAACTTGGATTATCACAATGACCAGTAACTGGACAGCAGAGTTAATTCAACTAAGTTGACTGAGAATCAAGCACTGAGAGGTAACTTATTTACTAAACTGAATCAAGATAATTTCATGAAACATATAGAACAAACCTAACGATACAATTATTAAGATAAATGGATGATGAAAAGGAAGATTTATCTTTACGTAAACATGTATCATATCTTTTGTTTTGATATTTGTACATGGTCAGCTTTTATATTTAAGAACTGTAGTTAACCTATAGAAACCATTTTGAAACCAGACAGAAGTGGGATTTTGTGATATTACAAACACCTACTCATTTTAAAACTGATTGATACATAAAAAATAAAAAAACCAAAGACAAATCACAAAGTTTTACAAATCGATCCATTTATACGTACATGTTCAAGACTTGTATGATTAATAAATGACACGCCATTCGCTTATAACACGTATTCATTGTTGCTTCAAATTACTTCTGCATTGAACAAGTATGCAAATAAATTAATTAATACAAAATGTATGCATGACTTAGGTACAATAGATAAAATTTAAAGTTTATTATGTTAAATGTTGAATATCTATTTTAGAACATTTTAGCATGCATTTGTTGCCCAAAACATTTCATCAAATGTGAAAATATCAAAATATGACAATCCCGTGCATGTCGGTCTGCGCTGATGGAAGTATGCAATGCATAGATTATGCCAAACAGTAACTTTGCCCTCATAATTCCTCGCCAGTGAGGTTTTGTTGTTTTTTTTAAACATGCCCAACTGTTATGTTAATCAGGTAGGCATATGTAATTGAATATCAATTGCAGAAAAGTTGTAATATGCTTAAATACAATCAATTTTGAAACATATTTTAGACGTGGGATTTTTTTCTTTTATTGAAAGTTCATCACTACATGTACATGTATTTGTCTTTAAAACTGTGTCCAGGAACACAGACGTTTAACATTATCTACAACAAATGAAAAAACGTGGAATGGAGCTAAAAGCTAAAAGCGTTATTGAAATGTTTTTACTGAAATGTTGAAATGTTTTTTGCAATTATTATATGCGCAAGTCGCATAAATAGACAACGGAAAATTTGCATATTGTAACACACACACACACATATATTCGTTTTCGAAAGAATTTATAGAGTATTTGGGTGTATTGTGGTCTTTTCGTTTTTGATAATAATCGAGGATTTACTTGTATATCTATTACTTATCCTCCTAACTGTATAAATAATTAAATACAATTTCTCACTTACTTTTGTACATTGTTAATTCGGTGTAGGAGTTTAACTTATCAAGTAGAAAGGCATATTCATGTTTTGAGTGTAAGGTCCGATTCCGGTACAGCATATGCAGAATACTTATCAACTGCATATTTTTATTTAATTGACTACTGATATTTTTTCTTCTGTTTTTTCTTCTTTTTTTTTTTTTTTTTTTTTTTTTGTTCGAGGAATGATACATTAGACTAAATATTAATGGTTCAAAGATGAATTGATGGCATTGGGTAATATAGTTTATAATATTCACATGATGCAACTCATTTGATACTATTAGTATATTGTATTTGTCAGCAAAGTAGATATTATATGTTTTCAGGTTATGTGGCGTTTTCTTTGCCAGAAAACTTACCAAGATAATATGTGACTGTTACTCCAGGAATACCCAAATTAACAATGGATATATATCCTGTTAAATTCCAAAAATAATCGAAATAAAGCAGTTGTAAAACACTTCCTACATAACACCAAGTTCGAGGTTATACGAAATCTCCTGTGACTGTGTTTGTTAGACAGTAAGGTGATTCTGTGGAGAGTTTCAAAGTTTTTACTTAAGACAGTTATAGACTCGTCCTTTCTATTCTAGCTGCCGAGGCAAAAATAAAAAGCAATAATCGCTGAAACTATAAAAAAAGTGTGACCTCTTTTTTAAAATGTCAAGGGAACTCATGCATAACACAGACTTTTTTAGAAATTGCTATTGTTTTGCTCATTTGCTTTTGTTACTTTGTATGTATGATTTTAATTACTTTATGTTCTTTGTTGTGTATGTCTGTTTTCTATGACTGGTCTTTGTCCCTGGATTACATTCTTTTGATTACCGCTATATCCTTGGTTCCCTTGATTACTCTTTGCATTACGACAGACCAGGAAATGCAGTAACTACATTAGACAGGGCAAGAAAAAGAGCAATAACAGAAAAATCCTTTGAATGAAAATGCTAACACAATATGAGATGAACAAATGACAATGATTCTGTGGAGTAAAAAGATATATTTCTTTCGTTGTTATTTTTGTAAATCTTAATTCTAATGTAAATCGATTGATGGAGGCAAAACATAATATTTTTTTTTTGTACTTTACTATTGGTTTCAAAGCACTGGTTACACAATTAAAGCTAGAATGGCCTGTGTTGCTGTTTACAATATTATAAAATAAAGAAAGAATGAACTGGAAAAAGCATAAGTGTGATCTTGCCCCGATGTCATCTATAAGCATGAAAATCCCAGTGGTGATCACGTCCTAAAAGTTACCTTATCAAGGGTTTTTAAAAGGAAACATTGACACCAGTAGAAAATTGAAAATGGCTGCAGCAGAATGTTCGAATATTAACTTACTTATGTTCAATATTCACTTTTTTAAAAAAATGGAAGAGGTACCCGATCGAATTGAACGCAATTTATGTTATATTATAAAAGCGACTTATGTCATCAAAGCATAACACCTCATGTATCGTTACTCTCTTCAGGAAAACCATAACCTTAAGCATCAGTAGATGATATAGAAGGTGTGAATTCCACATGCTAGACCAATGGATATACTACCTTATGCTTGTATAAATAAAATCCACGTTTTGAAGTTTGAATTTAACGAAATTTCAAAAATACATGTATATCTTAAAATGGGCAAACAAAATTAACCTAAGTTTCATGAACATTACATGAAGTGTTTGTGAATTATTGTGAACAATATGAAAGTTTAAAACAAAGCTTAAATGTTCGTGAAAATTAAGAGAAGCATTCTTCAGTTGTTGCAAAAAAAGCTAAACAACGGAGGGATGGAAAAACAATCTCTTAATGCGACCTGTCTTGCAAAACGTGCGTATACAACGAAAACTTAAGTAAATTAATATTGTTTTGTATGCTGTCATCTGCTTATTTCAGTGGTGTATATGTGTGCAATTAAAAGACAAAACAAATATATTTTGTATTAAAATTGAATATTGCGTTGAAGTTTTATTCAACAATTGAAGTGAGCTAAAATGCCAAATTAAATCAAATTTGTCGTTTATGTTTTTTTGTGTATTTATATATACCTCAAAAACAAAGCTTAAGATGTAATTGCATTTTTATATTATAAGTATTTATAATATTATATATATTTGTAATTTTTTTAGAAAGAGTCGATCCTGAAAATGGTCAAAGTGCCGTAAATCAACCACGTAAGTATTGTAATACTATGTATGGAATCATTATTTAACTTTGTAGCATTGTCTTTAATAAAATTAAATTGTATTTACAATATCAAAACGTAAAGCCTACCAATTAATACAAAACAAACAAGTTAAGACATTACTTTTGAATTCTTGTAAGATCGGACCCCGGTCCAGATAGAAAATATCGATACTGGCATTTTTTATTGATTAGTTTCTTTTTCATTGGTTGGGTTGACGATTTTGTATTATGAAATAAAGCAATTTAAAAAATAAATAATGTATTGGTCGAATTGTAATAGTGCAAACTGTCGTTCGTCAAAAGAACTGTGATCAAAGTCGTTAAGGTTTGATTTATAACAGTAATATGTATTAACAGGTGCAATCAACACACAGTTCTTCTATTTAAGAAAATAACGTACAGTTGGTCGGAATGAAACGTACGTCACAATTATTGCATATACATAAACAGCAATTGCATTTTGAAAAAAAAACATCTTGATATGACCCTTGTGTATGTTACCCTCATTGTTATTTGTATTTTGTGTATGATTTTAGCTTTTTTTTCATTTAGTTTTATCCGATGACCAAAGAACAATTGAAGGACCTTCTTAAGTAAAAAGGTATTCCTGAGCATGAAAAGTAATAGAAACGAAAAAAGTTGTTAGATAATATGTTTACCCCGTATATTTGTGTAACTTTTATAACCATTGCAAGAATTAATTGATTTGGTATGTATTGTTTGAATAAAGATTTTCATCAAGAATATATGAAACAAATAACGAACCAAAAAGCCAAAGTAAGTCCTTCGTTTTATGGCAGTTTTGTTTCTATTTTGAACAGCTGTAGCAGGCGAAGTGTTTGTGGGAGGAACGGATTTAACAGTTTCAGTCAGAATGTAGTTGTTATATGTACTTTTAAAAATAAAGACATATGTGAATGAACGGACGAAGCTACTAATAAAAGAGAAAATGCTTGATAATACTGTTTGCTATTATATAATTTTGAATGAAAGCAGAAGTAAATAAAAAGCATGAGCTCTTTGTTCATGTTGCTAGTTGGGAAATTTTATATTACTCACGGCTTTGTTTTACCTATATAAATTTGTATAAATGCAAAACCGTTGTACTATAGGAACATTGTACTTAATAAAAGTAAGACATACATTCACACTTAAAAGTTCAAAGTGACAAGTGCCTTTTATGGCCCATATCTTCCTGTAATAAAGCCTGAGTCGTGTCAGACATATTTTACAATAAAAGTCATTTGAATTGTTATGGTTAGTACGGACATTGTACGACGATTTATTGACTAAAGTTCGAATATTAGCCTAAATATGATCAAATCTGCCAATGCCATACAAACATAAAAGTGTGCCAATACGGTCCTTAGCCGTCTAATATGGCTTTATTTTCGTCCAACACGTCATATTGACCTGGTTCAAATCTATAGTAGCATAGGCCAATATGACGTTATCAGCTAGTTCGAAAAAGCTTCTACCGAGTTGTCACATCCGAAGTAGACGAATGATAAAACTATGACACGGGGAACAAAGAGATGTTTCTCCATAATGATTCAAAAAGTCATGATAACGCCCATAAAACTTTTAGAATGACAATAATCTATAAACAACATTCACTCTTGTTCCAGAAGCCTATATGTAGTCTAGAGCGGTACAAAAATTCCGTTTAGTTTCGGGAAGTTCTGGCAAAACCTATGAGTTGTGATACAAAAATTCAAAAATTCGGGTGCTAAAGGCTTGATAAGTTCAAAGAAAGACTGTCGATCGCGATACTATACGACAAGTCGTGAATTATCTTTGTCCGTTGTTCTCGAAAAGTAGATAAGAAGCTAACTTTGTAGTGTTTGTTGTATCCTTATCCCAGTATTATTTCATGTAATGTGAAAACCAACCGAACCTAGGAATATTAAAAGACAAAATGTCTTCTATATAAGAACGAAATGTTGCAATGTACGATAAGACCGGATTTTCACATATTACAGAGATAACGAGGACGTGTAGGGCGCATGTCCCGGCTTAAAATCGATGCAAATGTTTCGTATTTAACTTAAAACTTATGTAAACAAATTATTAACAAATGAATTTCCCTCCTTTAATTGAAATCTTGGATCCGTTCTTTGATACGGACAACTCTGAAGGTATTCAATGTCGATTGAACTCCTTGGATTACCACTTTATAGTGGACTGTTTGACAATGTATCCCTGAAAGTGGATAATTGCTAAAATATATCATTATTTAGTAAGTTAATGTTCCGGAAAAATATTTCCGTTATACAGCATTTTTAAATTCTTATATAAGGTAGGTGAAATCTGTAAAGAACATTGAATGCTAGATTGACTTGATCGATGGAAATGTCATTAAGTAGCAATAAGCATAAAAATCATGCAAAATGTGATTCATGGGTGGAAAGCCTACATATTTGTATTTTCGATATTTTGTTTAAAATGACATAGTAAGCAGAAAACAACGTGTGGTTTTTCTCATAACCTATGTTTATAGGAGATCAAAATTATATAGAATGTGCTGTAGAATTCACAATTTAGGGAGTAAATGAGACCTAAATACACAAGAAACTATTTGATTGTCCTTGTTGAATATCCGGTAAGAGCAAACAGATTGGAATGAATAATTATACATTTTATCAGGCACTCAGTGAAATACATAAAGATTACCGTTGATATACTTCGTCCTCAATAAAAATAACTGGTGACGGTTGTGCAAATACCTTCCTTACAAAAGATACAATTTAGTCCTAGTATGAAGGTTCTGAACAAAACTTGCATCCTTTTTCCCCTTGGGTTTTTTTAATTGTATCCCATGATCTCATACAAACCAAATCATCCGCTTCCATTTATTGAATATGCTATTAGTTCTCTAGAACACAAAAATGCGTTTTGCTAGTGTTTTAAATACAAGCCAAACTGAAGGAACAGATTAGTGGATCGGGTTAGGTTCCTCTCAAGGCTTATGTGATTAACTATTACTATTACTGTTTCAAGTAAAAAAAAACCTGTGGTAAATCTAATGTTTCATCGCGATCTACCGATCAATTACGAATTTCCAACGCCAGTTAAGATAAAGAAAAAAGGGTATCAGAGGCAAACCTATAATTGCATTGTGATGCATTTAAGGTATTAACAAATAACCGAACACTAATCCGATCCATAATCAAGTAACGCCCAAATTAAATCTGACAAAATAGATATTACACCATTTGAGTAGCTGCCATAGGCATTGAAACGAAATGGTGGGTTAAATCAAGTTTTAAAGCGTGCCAAAACTCCCTCTTCAATTGCGGCATCAGTAGTCCAGTGGTAATTAAATAGCTTTTGCATGCTTGTGTCCAAATCGATAAATCAGTGGTCACATTATTTTGACAAAAAGCAACATTACTTGTTGATTTAGAAGAAACTGAATATTTTTCAACCGATAACTGATATCTGACGAAGAAACGTAAAAGGAGAGACCTTTTTCGCAGATTTTAATGGCGTTAAAGGAAATCATAATAGTTTGTACTTGCTCTGTCGTAGTGAATCAATTGTAAAATATAAACATTAAAGCATAATATGGAGAACAGGTATATATTTGCACATGTTAGGACAATTTATTATTCAAGAACTGAAGTGGTATCTTTATTATAAGTCTTAACACTTAGATGACCAATATTGTCAATTGTGGGATATAGACACATACATGTAAAATATTCTAGAGTCGCGTCTCTTTTGGGCACGTGAAAGAATTCCGCTCGCTTCGATTATAAATACACAAGAATAAATTAATTATTTGTCTCACCTTGATACGAGGATATTTACGTCTTGCATACGAAAAACATTGTCAACAATGTGTCAAAAGCCACGATGAAATCATAAAAAAACTTAATTTTCGCAATAAAAGGAAGAGTTGGTGTGAAAGTATACTTCTTTCAGCTTTTGTGGTTTTCTTGTGTATTGTAAACCACAAAATTGGTTACCAACAAAAAGGAAATTTCCAATCAGTGTGTTAATCAGAAATTATATCAGAAACATTAATATTAAATGCGTCTAGTAACATGGAGCTGTCACATTCAAGAATTATAGAATCAACGAACTGATAATTTTTTTCGTAAACTACAAAAACTGGTTCCAAGGAATAAAAGTACTTTCACAGTACAAAATATTACCCGTACAACATTCCAAATGTTTTGGATCACGTAGTTAAATATCTTTATATGTACGAATCAAGACAAAATATAAAAAAAACGTAATGAACAATATTATGACACAATAAGAGTATTTGTGTTTAATTCTAGCACGATATGTATCTAGAACACTAGTTCTGAAAGATGAAGTTTGGTCGTTTGTCCAGTGTGGCGGTCAGCATTCCAACGGGGACATATTGTGGTCCTCTATTCGCTGACATATTCCTTCACGTTTTTGAGGTTGGTTTTATACCTGATCTGATCCAAAAGAGGGAACATCGTTTATTCAGATCCTTTTGACCTCAGTTTCTGCCATATCTATGATGTTAAAAAATATTAATTTCTCATCTACATTTTCACCGAACAATGTGAGGTAAAACATGCTACATACACTCTGAAGTCAGCCTCATAGTTTGACCTACAAGAGATCAATGAAAAAGGAAGACTTTTTACCAAATTATACGACAATCGCGATGATTTGTATTTCGGATTGTCAACTTTCCTTTTATCTATTGAAGCATCCCTTCAGCACCTGCGTATGCAGTTTTGATATTGCATATCATACTTTAAGCTAGATCTTGCCGTAACTTCGCAGATGTTTTATATCGCGCAAAACTTCTTTCAGTCAGGCTTAAAGAACAAGGTTCTGTTGCTACAATTTTGAAGTCATGACAACACAAGTTTTATGAACTCGTACATCATCACGGTATATACATCTGCACCACGGAAACCGATTTGTTCAACGTGTTTTCCTTTCCTCTTACGACTTCTTCGAAAAGTAGATGACACTTAAGGTACTTGGACATCCCCATTCTCCAGGTTTTCGGTAGGGTCCGGGTTGCTCGTTTACTTTTTTTTTATTTGTTTGTTTGTTTGTTTGTTTGTTGTTGTTGTTGTATTTTGTTGTTGTTGTTGTTGTTGTTTGGGTTGGTTCATGTTTTATGTCTATTATACTTGCGTAGTCTTTGTCCCGGGGATGTATTCTTTAGGTTTACTATCGAATACTTGAGCACACTATTATAACAAGAACGGAAACGGAAGAAAGGCAAATTCGAAGTTCCATAATATAGAGATACTTGTTTCCCATGATTTTGAAAAATGTTTTCAAATATGATGACTTGATAAATAACTGGTATTTTTTCTTTTGTTTTTCAAAAAAGAAATGTTTTTCCATGTCCTAAGAAAACATCCCTGCTCGAGGATAGCACACAAATAGACATGACAGAAAGGAGTCAAAAAGTTATTTATATCTGTAAAAAGTAAACGTTTATGCACAAGCAATTATGAAATCATCATTTTCCCTTTTAGCTTGATTTTTATTTAAATCTTTTTCCTATAATTTGCTTATAGATATTTTTTTCTGGTTAACATTAACAAACACTTATAGCAAAACAATAAACTAAATTAAAATCAAATCAAAAGTAGACAAAGACTAAAAATAGGAGACTAATTAAATGAATGAATATAAAAAAGAAAAATGTGATATAATAATGTCAATGAACGAAAGGATCAATGAATAATTGTCAGAATATAATAGCATTAAAACCTATCATTTCTCAACACTGTATAATTCTATTTCCCGTACTTAGATAAAATCCCGACTCAAAATCATTATATATCGTTGTTTCTCAAAAAAAGATGGTACACCCAGAGACAGATGTAAAGTTCTTGGTAGATTCCTCATACTTTTTAAAAACATAGTTCCAAATCACCTTCCAAATATACAAAAGAAGATGTTTTCAAAATGCTGGAACTTTTGATCGACCACATATTTGTCCAATGTGGTGGACGCGTTTTTCAACAAACGGTCTGCATTCCAATGGGAACAATTGTGCTACTCTACTTGCTGACCTATTTCTTCACTCTTATGAGGCTGACTTTATGGCTGATCAGATCGGAAAGAAAAAAACATCCTTTAGCTAGATCTTAATCTCAGTTTCCGTAATATTGATAAACAATCCTAGTTTCGGGAATTTGATAAATTGCATCTTCCAAAAAGAACTTGAAATAAAGGATACTACAGACACTGTGGAGTCAGCCTCATATTTTTGCCTACACTTAGAGATCGATGGTAAAGGAAAACTAATGACCAAACTTTACTACAAAACGTGATGACTATTCATTCAGAATTTTCAACTTTCCTTTCATCTGTGGCAACATCCCTTCGGGAACTGCGTATGCAGTTTTCATATCACAACTCATACGTTATGGCGAGCTTGCTGTAACTACACAGACTTTTTGTATTGCGGTCGTCAGAAAAATGATTTGAATTCAATTGAGACCCAAAAGCAAAGTTCAGATCAATTCTACATTTTTAACGTAAAACTTCACTAAAGAATTTAGGATGAATGTCATTTCCTTCTCAAGCTGAATCAAGACATTTTTTTGTAAGAAACAGTGAAATATGTGTCCCAAATAAAAGCGTTTGATATAGCTAGGAATATCGAATACTAACTAATTTTCGAGCCACAAGCAAAGTATCCATACTTCTTCTACGATTCACCCTTGAATTAAAGAAAAAAAGCAACCATTTTTTATTAGAAGAGGGTTTGAAATATTTTATCCTACTTTTTTTCGAATTTGTTTTGAGGGAAAAAGATACTACATTATTGGTTGTTTTGATACATTATTAATAATATATTAGCACAAAAAAAAACGATCCTGTATTTTTTTCTTATAATCCTTGCAGCATGTTTCTTCTAACCAAATGTGGATTATATCTCTGTATTTCAACTGTTACCCTAGCATATGTATAAAACGACTTTCTATAAATTTATTCAGAATCCCAAATCAAGTTAACGTGGCAGTCTTTTTTTCCATTTTTATCTAATATTTCAATTAATTTTCATGCAAATTATGGATAGTCTCCATTTCAGTTATTTATTTTACGGATGATTCTTCATTTAGCAATTGGCTTTTGAGAATTCTTTTAATAGTTCAGTTCAAAATCCTTTTATGTCATATTATAACATGAATTAATTCAATAGTAATGTATTATTTTGATCAAATCAGCGATAGAACACGAGCCGAAACAACGTCGACCATTTTTGGATATCCCAAATAGAGGTATAGTAATCACATTCACAATCAACCCCTTTATTATTGTCTTTAAAAGGACGACATGCACGCAAGGTACATACCTTGTAAACAAGCGACTTAGTCTAACGATTTAAATTTTAATACAAGACAAAACAAATATTTGTACAATATTATTAGTGGTTTAGGTTAAACCTAAAATTGTAAAATAATTAAAGCGTGAAATGTTATTGTCAATATTTGAATTACTAAGTGTTTTATGGTGCAATTGAAATTTTGATATTGGGAAAAGTATTCAAACTTCATTATTAGGCATTACAAGATATTTTTGATTGAAATCCTTTAAATAATGAGGTACTTAGTACAGATTTGAGTCTGCCAAAATACCTTTACTTCAATATGAAAATTGATATGAAAAAACATATACAACGAGGTCAACAAATTTGATAAAAAAGATCTAGAAAATTTAAGATGACGAAAAAAAGAGTTATTAAAAAAATGGGACATTTACGTGGTCGGAGAATGCATCCCTGATTTTCCAGGATATCAAATATGAACAGAATGTATGTAAATTTGCGTAATTATAAAATAAATATTAAAACAATTACAACCTTTTTTCTAAAACTGTAACTTCAACATCTTCCTTTTCTCGATTTGGTTCATGCTGACATGTCCATTGTGCATATATATACGATCGTTATTTTTGCTTCTGATGGAATATCTTGTTTTCTTTGTACAGATGTTTTAGAAAAGTGATCCATTTTTGACAGAATGTCTGGTATTTGTCAATCCCAGTGTGATAGGAGAAAGACATATAGTTTGTACAGTTATGTTTTAATCAGAAAACATAATATTTCAAAGCTACAGTTTGTCTTCCATATGTATGTTAATCGTGTAGGTGAAACCTCCAGTTCATACACAAAATGAAGCTGCAAATTTCGCTAACTGAAAATAATAAAAAATACCGCAGTTTATGGAGCGTTTTTCTATTGACTTGCATTGAACAAACTTGTTTTTTTTTCTATTTTGGTATTCAGGCAGCAAAACACAAATGTCCTAGATTATATTAAGCCAATATATAAAATTTTAAAACTAAAAAAAAACAACAGAACCATCCGCAAACAAAACGAAAATCATCGGATTCAGTAATCTGATTATTGGACAATATCACTATTTCTTGATTTTGTTTACCACTAAGGTTATAGCAGAAATGATAATTAAAACAAGTGCTTTTGCATTCGTACTCTTTCCTTTCCACACTTTCGAGATTTCTCGATAATTAGTTCACTGCATTTGGGATCAATATTTACGATAATGCTACGCTTACATGATATGAATTCAAGAAATTAAAACATTGACGTTGATTGTTTACACTATACTATTTACCGTTATGTAATTCGCTTATAAGCATATACATTAATTTAGTCTTGAATAACGATGAAAATAAAGCATGCACTTACATAATTCTGTAGCCAAAAAATGACAAAACAAATTTCTCCATTTTTGTATATTACTAAAATAAGCTCTCAAGGCGTTCGCAGATTACCAAGAAATTACACATCTTGGTTCTCTTGATTATTCTTAAATTGTCGTAGAAGGGTAAATCAAAAGACAGGGGAAATGGACGCATACACCAAAAACATGAACATAACAAACCACAAGTACCAAGACATAAAAGCTAATGAGCATACCGAACTCCATTAAAACATGGAGCATGCCCCAAATGCCCCAGTAGGGTAAGCATTATCTGCATTATCTGCTATTCTAGATACATCTATTGAGTTGCTAATATTATGACACGTCCGGGACAGACATGAGAGAAAATGTAGCAATAAAACACTTTACGAATCTGCTCTCATGGAGCAAATGGTTACACCATAACCATCCTCGGGTTCATTATGAAGACCAACATTTTTTTTTCTCTGCCAAAAGCCTAATCATTACAAAGTCTAGTACGATACAATAAGTCTGGGTAGGTTCGGCAAGCTCTGGCATAACGTATGAGTTATGATATGAAAACTTGCTAATCGAGAGTTGAATGGATGTTGCCCAAGATAAAATGAAAGTTAAGGAAAAGCAAGGAGAAGTGATTGCATTTGTCGTGTATTAAAGACCCTGTGCGGGTCCGGGTGTCAAACGAATAGGCCGCTCGATCGCTAAGCTTGTCGTAGATGCAAACAAATAGTGGAACCCTAGGGAGGCTAGGACGCTCTTAAAACAGAGCAAGAGAGTTATGTGTCCCAGGTGGTTTGATGGGGGTAATCCTGGCATACTACATGATGGAGTCATCAGGCCATAATACAGATAACCTGACTACAAAAGATAAACGTTCCTCGCACGTTTAAGAACCCTGCTATGCATTTGCACTCAGCCACATGAGGCTACATTGCCAAACCTTACCTACCTCTCCATATTTCTAGTGACAATCAAAATATGTCGACCTAATTATGTTTGTTCCCATCCCGTTAACATTTCATTTAATGTTCATCTCATCTTCCACAACACGTTCACCGCCTAAATATAGCTGAAATATAACTGCTTTGGCATTAAACACCAACAATTCATCATTCAATCAATCAATGGTATATTTTGTTGATTGTTTTCCCTTTTTATTGACCTCTTAGAGTAGGTCAAGATACGATAAAAGACTCATTTCATAGTGTCCGTAGTGTCCTCTTTCTAAGTTCTTCTGGAAACATGGTATACGGATAATCCCCACATCTGTGATTACTTGGAGACCAAAAACTATATATTTGCGATGCAAATTTTTGGTCGTTCCCTCCGCGGGACTCGAACTCGTACCGCTGTGACATCTATGGCAACACCGCCTGCATAAAGTCCAGCGCCCTAGACCACTCGGCCAGCGTGGCTATATAAAAATATAGCTTTCGCTGGCCGGGTCATTCCTCCTCGTAGGATTAATCTAGGGCTGTAACTTAGTACACGATGTATGGTAGTAGGGGACAGTTCATTTAGATGTTATTATGTAGGATAGAGGATCAAATTAATGATGCATTTCACAACAAATCAATATTATACAAACGTCTCAGAATGTGACGACTCTATTCACTACACTGCTCCATTGGATCAAATAGATACAGGGAAGATATGTAAACGTATAGAAAGGTCTGAAAAATTCCCAACGATGTTAGAACTGTCAAATTTGCGATGCAAATTTTTGGTCGTTCCCTCCGCGGGACTCGAACTCGTACCGCTGTGACATCTATGGCAACACCGCCTGCACAAAGTCCAGCGCCCTAGACCACTCGGCCAGCGTGGCTATATAAAAATATAGCTTTCGCTGGCCGGGTCATTCCTCCTCGTAGGATTAATCTAGGGCTGTAACTTAGTACACGATGTATGGTAGTAGGGGACAGTTCATTTAGATGTTATTATGTAGGATAGAGGATCAAATTAATGATGCATTTCACAACAAATCAATATTATACAAACGTCTCAGAATGTGACGACACTATTCACTTCACTGCTCCATCGGATCAAATAGATACAGGGAAGATATGTAAACGTATAGAAAGGTCTGAAAAATTCCCAACGATGCAAATTTTTGGTCGTTCCCTCCGCGGGACTCGAACTCGTACCGCTGTGACATCTATGGCAACACCGCCTGCACAAAGTCCAGCGCCCTAGACCACTCGGCCAGCGTGGCTTTATAAAAATATAGCTTTCGCTGGCCGGGTCATTCCTCCTCGTAGGATTAATCTAGGGCTGTAACTTAGTACACGATGTATGATAGTAGGGGACAGTTCATTTAGATGTTATTATGTAGGATAGAGGATCAAATTAATGATGCATTTCACAACAAATCAATATTATACAAACGTCTCAGAATGTGACGACTCTATTCACTACACTGCTCCATCGGATCAAATTGCTAAGCTTGTCGTACAAGGCGACTAAATACTGCTCAGAACCCTAGCCGGGGACTAGGCGCTCTGCCAACAGAGCAACTGGGATGTGTGCCCCAGGTGGTGGAATGGGGTACCCCTGGCGTGTTACGTGCCGGGGTTGTCAGGCTATAATACGGAAAACCTGACCGCAAACCATAGTGGTGCACTGTGTTGGGAAAGATGCCACGTTCCTCGCACGGTAAAGAACCCTGATGTGGTATTCGATAGGAGAAGGAACCTTTGCGCTCCGCTTCAGGAGGCTAAATTGCCCGACCTTACCCGTCCCCCTTTTTTCCAGTGGCAGTCAAACTTTGTCGACCCTATTATCCTTGTGACCCATCTTTTTTTTTTTTCATTACATGTTCATTTTATCATCCATTTCATGTTCATTGTCTGAATATAGCTGAAATATTGCTGCTCGGACGTTAAACCCCAACAAACAAACAAACAAACGGATCAAATTGATACAGGGAAGATATGTAAACGTATAGAAAGGTCTGAAAAATTCCCAACGATGTTAGAACTGTCAAATTTGCGATGCAAATTTTTGGTCGTTCCCTCCGCGGAACTCGAACTCGTACCGCTGTGACATCTATGGCAACACCGCCTGCACAAAGTCCAGCGCCCTTGACCACTCGGCCAGCGTGGCTATATAAAAATATAGCTTTCGCTGGCCGGGTCATTCCTCCTCGTAGGATTAATCTAGGGCTGTAACTTAGTACACGATGTATGGTAGTAGGGGACAGTTCATTTAGATGTTATTATGTAGGATAGAGGATCAAATTAATGATGCATTTCACAACAAATCAATATTATACAAACGTCTCAGAATGTGATGACTCACTACACTGCTCCATCGGATCAAATTGGTACAGGGAAGATATGTAAACATATAGAAAGGTCTGAAAAATTCCCAACGATGTTAGAACTGTCAAATTTTTGGTCGTTCCCTCCGCGGGACTCGAACTCGTACCGCTGTGACATCTATGGCAACACCGCCTGCACAAAGTCCAGCGCCCTAGACCACTCGGCCAGCTAGGCTATATAAAAATATAGCTTTCGCTGGCCGGGTCATTCCTACTCGTAGGATTAATCTAGGACTGTAACTTAGTACACGATGTATGAGGAGGAATGACCCGGCCAGCGAAAGCTATATTTTTATATAGCCTAGCTGGCCGAGTGGTCTAGGGCGCTAGACATTGGTTGGTTGTTGGACATATCATGGGATGATGTTTACATTTTGCCGCTCCGGTTGAATGTGTCTTTTTGGTAAGTTCAGCTATATCTATGTGTTCAGATACATTTCTGTATGCTTAATATTGTTTCATTAATGTAAAGTGATAGGACACTTGTCGAATTTTGTCGTATATTTCCCCTTTTCCTGCCATTTATGTGCAGGAAATAGGGGGGAGAAAGGTGCGTTTGATTCGCTTTTACTGATTCAACCTAAAACCAAATTGGAATATGGAGAACAGAGCACCAGGAAGTTCTGGAACTCGCTTTTCAAATGCAAAGCCATTTGTATATGGTAGCAACGAAGGAGATAGGCCAAGAAAGTACACAAATAGAAAGAAGATATATAAGAAGGAATGTGCGGTTAAGATTATGAATATTCCGAAAGCACCTGGAACTCCAGCAAAAATCATTAAGGCTGCTGAGGAGGTTTGTGGTGAAAATACGGTTTTAGCAGTTGTCCAGGATGAAATTGAAAATTCGTACTGTGTAACTATGGACAGTGACGAAAATGCAGATAAATTAACAAAGGGAGTTAATATTGATAGTAAATTTCATGAATGTTTATTTGTTTTTCAAAACTCAGTAGTGGTTTCATTTATTCACTTGCCTGCTCACGTTAGTGATGAATCAATTCTTAATGTACTGATAGAAAAGAATTGTAAACCATTATCTCAAGTTTTTAGACATGTTCATCCTGGAACTGAAGTTGCAGATGGGACAAGGTATGTCCGAGTTCAGTTTCCTCATGGGATGACTTCCCTTCCCTGGTCAATGAAATTTGACACAGGATTAGGAACAAGGAGTTTTCGAGTTAAACACGACCATCAGAGGCAGTTATGTAACTATTGTGGATCTCCTGGTCATAAGTACAGACAATGTCCACAACTAGTCTGTTTCAACTGTGATAAGCATGGTCATAAAGAGCATGAGTGTAAGATACCTCCGTGTGAATATTGCAAGAAAAGACTTAGGCATTGTTTTTGCAAAGAAAAGAAATGTCAATACTGCAACAAGGAAACATGCGTTTGTCCTTGTTTCACTTGTGACAAGATGAAGGAAGATTGCAAATGTAAGTGCAAAGAATGTAGATTGGTAACTGAGAGGTGTATTTGCAGAAAGGAAGATAGTGATCATGTAATTAAGGATAAAAAAAAGGAAACAACACTAAATGAGAATGGAGTTGAGGATGATCAAACAAATTACGAAGTTGAAATTGCAGATGTTTCAGTGGAAAGCGAGAAAGAAAATGGGGATTTTACAGATCGAGTTACTGAAGAGGAAGATATGGTCGGCGAGAAAAAATCAACAAAGGGTGTGGTCTGCGCGACCAATGTAGAAGTTGATGATGTGGTCTTCGGCGCCACAGAAAAGAATAATGATTTGGTCTTCGGAGCCAATAAAAATAGTGATGATTTGGCCTTCGGGGCCAATAAAAACAGGGTTAGTGTGGTCTTCGGGACTACAGAGGAGAGAAATGAAATGGTCCTTAGGACCATGACGGATGGTGAAAAGCTTGATCTGAGCGTTGGTGATGATACTATGGTCTTCGGGGCCAAAGAGGATTCTAATGTGGTCTTCGGGACCACATGTGATGATAACATTGACAGACAATGTAGTGAAGGTCTTACTGGAGATGGATCAACTGAAGGAATCGCTAAAGGACAGAAAAGACAAAGAGATGATATTTCAAGAACAGGTGACTCTGATGATGAAACTGTTTTTGTACATAAGCATATTGTAAAAGAAAATGCTGAAGAAGATAATATTGTTAGTGAAGGTATGGACACTGACACCATCTCCAGTGGTGAAAACACTGGAGTCGATGTCACATTAGAAACAGAGGTTGGTTTTTTTTGTTCTGGGAGCTCAGATGTAAGTGCTTCTGAATTTTGTACAGTAGAAGGTAAAAAAAGAAGGAACAAGATGAAATTTTATCCGAATGTAAATAATATTAAGAAAGACAAATCCAGCCAAAAGAATATTAACAATGGAGATGTTTAATGTATGTTTCAATATTTTTATTTTTACAATGGTGCTGTTTGTAAGCAACAATTGTAATGGGTTGAGAGACGTTAATAAATTTCAGAAATATGTATCAATTATTGATAATAGTAGGATTGATTTCTTGTTACTACAAGAAACCTTCTGGGATGATGATTTTATTTTGAATATTGATAGAATGTACGACGGTCATGTTTTATATTCTAATAGTAGTACTAAAAGACAAGGTGTTGCTATTCTTGTGCATAAAAGGTTTAAACAAAATGTAAAATTAATTTTAAAGGATGATGAAGGTAGATTTTTACATGTCCAATTTGAACATGAAGGTTGTATTTATAACATATTGAATATTTATGCATATAACTCTTTTAGAGAAAGGTGTGAGTTTTTTACATTTCTTAATCAATATATTAGTTCCTATGATAATATTATTTTATCGGGTGATTGGAATACAACTTTGTCAAATCTGGATAGATCTGGTAAAACTGTACACAGAAATGATATGAGTTATAATTTACTTTGTAGTTTGATGTCAAATAACAATTTATATGATGTGTGGAGAACTAGAAACCCTGGTGATAAAACTTTTTCATGGAAACGAGTTAGTGATTTTTATTTACAACAATCAAGATTGGATTATTTTCTCATTACTAGAAATTTGTCAAATTTTGTACAATATGTAAAGTATAAAGATACTTCTTTAAGCGATCATTCTTTTGTGGAAATGAGAGTTGTGTTTGATGAAGTAGAAAGAGGTCCAGGTGTATGGATTTTTAACAATACATTGTTGGATAATGACGATTATGTAACAAATATGTTTAATATTATTGATGACAGTAAGAAATGTTCTCTTTTTGATGATGATGTATTGATTTGGTGGGATAATTTAAGATATAGAATTAAGAAATTCTCTCAAGTTTTTAGTAAGAGAATTGCAAAAGAGAAAAATGCTGAGTATTATTGTATACAAAATAAGATACAAAAGTTATGTATGAGAATTGCAGAAGGAGAAAATGTAGATGTAGAAAGATATGAAAACTTAAAGTTAGAATTCAGTGTATTAGAAGAAGAAAAATGTAAAGGTGCTATTTTGAGATCAAAAGCTTTTTGGGCCACAGAAAACGATAAATGTACAAAGTATTTTTTGAATTTAGAAAAGTACAAGCAAGAGAGTAATTGTATTAAAGAATTAATTGATTTTGATGATAATACTACTGTTTCTGATACTTATGGTTTGTTAGACTTACAATATAGGTTTTATAGTAAGTTATATTCATGTGTGGAAACAGACAAAAAATCAATGGATGTTTTGTTGCAAAATATAGATGTAAAAGTTGATGATTTTGATCAAGGAGTATGTGATAGTGATATTACTGAAGAAGAAATTTTTGTTGCATTACATAAAATGTCTAAAAATAAGAGTCCAGGATCTGATGGACTGACGGTGGAGTTTTATTGTACATTTTATCATATTTTAAAGGATATTTTACTGAAGGTGTTTAAGGCAGTTGAAAAGAGTAACACTTTATCAAGGTCTATGAGAAATGGTGTACTGTCTCTTATTTATAAGAAAAAAGGTGATAAAAGGTATTTAAAGAATTATAGACCGATTTCATTGTTACAAGTTGATTATAAGATATTAGCACGTGTCATGTCAAATAGATTTAAATCAGTACTTTGTCAAATAATTTCAAACAGCCAGTCATGTTGTATACCTGGTAGAGATATTGCAGATACAATAGCAAGTGTACGTGATGTAATAAATATGGTTGATGATGATGATGTAGAAGGGTATATTTTAAAATTTGATCAAGAGAAAGCTTTTGACAGAGTGAGTCATGATTATCTCATTAGAGTATTAGAAGGTTTTGGTTTTGGATGTAAATTTATTAATTGGATTAGGATTTTTTATACTGATATGCAAAGTACTGTCAAGTGTAATGGTTTTTTAACAAAATATTTTAAAGTTAGAAATGGTATTAGGCAGTGATGTCCTATTAGTGCTTTATTGTATGTTTTATCAGCAGAACCACTGTCAATGACAATAAAGAAAGATTGTAATATTAATGGTATACGTATACCTTATAGTAATGAAACTGCAGTTTTGTTTCAACATGCAGATGATACTACATTATGTTTGAGTGATAAAAAATCTATTAAATATACTTTTGATGTATTTGATTTATATAGTAGGGCATCAGGTTCTAAGATTAACAGAAGTAAGTCTGAAATTTTATGTATTGGAAAAGGAAATTTGACTGATGATGATAAGACTGTACTTGGATTAAGAGTTTGGGAAAAATGTATTCAAGTTCTTGGTGTTTATGTTGGTGTAGATATTGATGTATGTAATGATATGAATTGGAAGGATAAGATAAGAAAAATAAGATGTATTGTTAATATGTGGAAACAAAGACGTTTGACTTTATCTGGAAGAAATGTTGTAATTTCTTCTTTATTGGTATCTAGAATTTGGTATTTATTAGCTGTTTCTCCAATACCTGAAAATGTGTTGACAGATTTGAAACAAATATGTATTGATTTTTTGTGGAATTCTAAATCTCATTTAGTACAATATGCTACTATTACTGGTATGAAACAAGATGGTGGCTTGAATTTTCAAGATATATATTTAAAAATGTTATCATTTAGATTAAATTTGTAGGGAGATTTTTAAATCCTGAATGCAATTGTATTTGGAAAAGTACCTTTAGCTATTTTTTTAGAAGAGTGCATTGTATGAATCTTTCGAGGTCTGTTCTATTTTTGTTTTTAAACAAAAAGGATTTATTATGTTTACCGCATGTGTACAGAGAAATGTTGGAAGCATGGCAGTGTATTAGAAAAGATATAACTTTTAATATAGGAGACTCTGATGTTTATAATCAACCACTGTTTTATAATAGTTCTAAGTTTGTGTCTGGTAAAGAATGGGAATATTTTATAAAAGCTGGTATTGTTCAAATTAAAGATATTTCATATGAAGCTTTACCTGGATTTTTGCCAGTTCATGCAATTTTTGATATGATGAGAGAAAAAGAAATAGATGTTACTTTTAACATTGTCAGAAAATTGTATATGTTATTATTGAATCACATTCCTGTCGAGTGGAAAGAAGTTGTTTTGACGAAATGTAATGTGAAAAATGATGAACTGTCTCAATTCTATGTTCAGTTTGACAATAAAGTGTGTGACATGTCGTTGTGTAAAACAAAAAGATTTTATACGTTACTGTTACAAAAGTGTTTTATTAAACCTAAATGTTATGAATTTTGGTGTGAACATTGTGATATTCATGAAAGTGATTTCTGTTTTGTTTGGAAACAGATACATAGTTTCTGGAAACCATCTGAATGTATTGATCTAGATTTCAAGTTATGTCACAATAAGATTTTTACTAATGTTAAACTATGTAAAATAGGAATAATAGATAGCAATGTGTGTCAAAACTGTGACTGTAAAGAGGAAACTTTATTTCATATTTTTCTAACATGTGACATACTTGTTAACTTTCATGATTTCGTATTTGATATTTTAGAGACACTATTTGTACAATCAGAGGTGAACTTAATACAGGAACATACTTATATGACGTTATTTTTGTTGGGTGTATCATCCAGTGTAAAGGGTGTAAATGTTCACTTTGTTAATTTTTTGCTGTCTATTGGAAGACTGTGTATAATGAAACAAAGACAAATGTTCAAAAATGGTACACGAAGTATTAACCTAATTGCATATTTCAAATACACACTGAGACATTACATTGGTTATTTTTATATGTATTGTAAATCTACAAACAGACTTTCAGTCTTTCATAAAAAGTTCTTGAGAGACAATCCCATTGTGATGTTAGAAGAAGATGTGTTGTTATTCAAACTGTGATAAATTGTATAGTCTTCAATTGTGTAATATTATGATTTTATAGACATTGTGATTTGCATTGTTATATAGTATTGTTTTATTCAATAAAGATAAAAAAAAAGGCGCTGGACATTGTGCAGGCGGTGTTGCCATAGATGTCACAGCGGTACGAGTTCGAGTCCCGCGGAGGGAACGACCAGAAATTTGCATCGCAAATTTGACAGTTCTAACATCGTTGGGAATTTTTCAGACCTTTCTATACGTTTATATATATATATAGCCAGTGAATCCGAGATCAATGAATCTGGCTAAACAATGTAATGTGTTTGGCATGAATCAGCTATAAAATAAGCTTCATAAGAGTGACGGGATATATCAGCAAGTAGCGGAACACAGTTAGTTTCCATTTCTGTTGCGAAAAGGTTTTTTTCTAGTATCTTTTGCGATTTCTTAGATATGAGAAATGATAATCAAGCTAATACTAAACTGAAATCAGATCGCAAATGATTAAAGCAATGTCATTTGAAGTTATTCTATATATTACATTTATTTATTATTTATAACTATCATACTTCTGACGGTCTTGCGTTCACGGTTGAATCTTCTCGAAAATTGTAATCCGTAAATGAATCCAGTATCAGTGTCATTTTACATGTTGATTTCTCATGCGAGGAGACCAATTTGAAAAATGGGGGATGCGGTTACTCATCATTTTGAGGGCAATTCATACTGCTCAAAGCACGCCGTATTAATATAACTGACGACTAAATTGTTTCGACAACATGTCGAATTTCAATTGATCTCTAAGAGTTTCCAGTTCTTGAGTGGTGTGTTGAGTCATTTTCAAATTGAGGTTGTATTACAAAAAAGAAAATAACGCAATGAACATAGTTCTCGTAAGATTTAATGAAATAATAATGCAAAAGTGAAAATATCTAAGGCATTTTATTTAACTATTGGGTAATTCAAACTGCTTGATCAGACGGCTTTAAACGTTCTTCCACCGGTAGAATGAAGCTACCATTAATACCAATCAGCCATTTCAAGACAAACAATATTGTCTACATACATTGTGTGAGAAAAAATATTTGTATAACTATCGAACTATAATTTTTAAAGTCTTTGCTTCAAGTTCTTAAAACATTTTAAAAATGTATTTGAGGCTAAATGTCCGTAAAAATTGCGCATGCTTTTTAACATATTTAAATGCATGATTGAACTTAATAATATACGCAGAAAATACATTTGGAAAAAGTAAGTACTGATTCGATATGATTATCAAATCAATAATGGCTTACGCGCTTTGGTATGTCATCATCCTTAATCACTGTTTTAGTACAAAACAAACTTACGGTGATTATATTTATTATCTATAAAAAGAGTACATGTACTACAGTAAATGTCGTTCAAATACCGGGAAAAAGCAGCACTACATAATTCTTTAAAAATTCGTTATATCAGATTAACTACTTTTCATATATAGAGGTATGATTTTTTTTTTTGTTTTTTTTTGTTTTTTTTTTTTTTTTTTGTTTTATAGGTATTTATATATGTTGGATATATTATTATTATGATTATTATTTATTAAAAGAAGTTTGCAGTTGTCTACTATATCGAAACCTAATACACCTGGCCATGGCATCGCGATACTATATTAAACTTTGTTAATATTGTGTATTTTTGTAAAAATATTTCATTAGTTAAGTCAGCATAAATTCACACAGTTTTTATGACTCAAGCACCGGTTAAGGTATTAAGCTTTTCTTTCGAACTTTGCACTCTTCCATTTCCCAATTGATCAATATCGCACATCCAATTTTTTCGTTCCCAATCTCTCATGTTCTATTTTCAGGTCTGTCTATATTATGTGTGTTTTGTTTTATTATCAATTTCATCTTCAACAAAATATAGAAATCTTAGTTTATGGATAATTCCTTCTTAAATTTCGTGTCCACTTTACCAATGTCCATTCCTTATTGCCCTAAACCTCAACTGGAAGGGATGGCTACCTCACTGAAGTACTCTACAATGCCATAATGACTTGTACTAATCATTGATTTATTAGAGAGTCATTGTAACATATTTCATAGGCGTTGTATTATTGGTTAAATATTATTTTAACATTGTTTTCCTAATGTTTACTGAACACATTTGAAAAATGCAAATTGTAAGTTTTGAATGTAAATCAAAAACAGTCATCCTGATTTAAGTATGACTTGTAGGAATAGAAATAATGCTTATGTGAAAAATGCTCTCTGTCTTACTTAGGATTACACATTATACAATATATCTATTTATTATTTACTTTATATGGACTATTGTTAATTGTTTATTTGCAGTTTCAGACATGGCATTCTTTCTGTTATTCCTGGTGTATTTGTCGGCTCAAGTGCATGAAATTACTGGATTAAATGGTGATTATGGCTTTTTTAGTAAAATATAACAGCAAGCATTATACTTGATAGAGGGGGTAATATTTTCACAATGTGGATAACTTTTTAAATTTGACTAAACTAGCCATGTGTAACTCAATGAACTGGCAAATATATCTATTGTACTAGTTTTTTGTTAATTATTGTCTAATTGTACCACCCTGTGAACACATTGAAAAGTGCAATGCAATATCTTTAAAGAAGTTTAGATATTTTGATTGAGAATGCGATAATGAATTGTAACAGAACATGTGTATGTGTAAAACAAAATAAAAGTAGAAGCCGTAATAACGTATTTATTAAATATTTTGTAGATATAAAAGATGGTTCTAATAATTGCACGACATGGTTGGATGATTCTCGTGTTTTAACATTAACATACCTTGAACCAAACCTCTCCCTTTCTGTGACCTTAACTCACAATACAAACACACATGTGATATGTTTGAAGCAAAACAAAACGTTTTATTATTTTTCCAAAAAAGAAATTACTTTTACCAAGACACAACAAGCAGTTACTATAACTTTAGTGGTAGACAAAAATGATAACAATGTTGGTGGACTTTGGTCCTGCATACAAGGCCAAGCATACGGTCAACAAATGTATCTATTACAGGAGGTATAATCTTTTTTTGTTTATAAGTTAATGTGGATTGTACAGCGTTTTAGAATTATAATCAAGTATCAACAGCAAGTTTTTAATTCTAAAGTGACAATTAACAAGTAATGATAAGAACGTGTTGTCATAATTTGATTTTGTGCCCTATTACTACAACTATGTAGCGACTGACTTCTTAAAACTTCTATTTTATTTTCGGATTACGTCATCGGTAATTCATAAGTTCTAAATGACAATATGGATAAATTAATGTACTATCGTGCATTGTTTTATTTAAGATCTCTTTCCTTTTCTTTCAAATCATATATTTTTATTTTGATTATTTTTATTTATAGAAACGAAATAAATTGTGCGATTACAAATATAACATGTAAAGTGTTGATCATATTTGATAAATTTATCTATGATCATCACAAAACTAACAGATTGTGAACAAATCAATTGTTTTTTTTTTCTTTCTTAAGGAATTATTTAACCAACTGAGGACGCAATTTTACTATGTTTAATGAAGTCTAAAAGAAGTTACACTATTACTTCCCAGGAATACGTTTATCAAAATAAATATACAATCTAAGTTGATTTACATTATCATTAGAAAAAAATCGCACTTTTAAATATAATTGTGATTTTAATATTACATATCCATGCTTCATTAGAAAGAAATTAACTGAAATACATATTTTTAGAAGTTTTGATACAATTGCAATAATCTTCAACAAACATGTTGCTTTGGAGAACGGAAATGTCATTGAGAAATTCTAGTGTCTTTGAATTGATCTGTAGAAAAGAGATTTTAAGAAAAATGTTTACAAGTTTTATTGTATATTTTGTCCGATTGAAATGATTTTGCACATGGAGTCTGTAGTATGAAGGACACATATAACTACACTATCAAAGCAATATTATCAACTCGGTGTAGCTTAAAGTTTGACACAATTTCTTGTCCTTCGTCTTAACGAAAATTATATTGGCTTCTCAAACCGGACGTGTTTAATTCGCTGCCGAAATCGGTTTTAAATAAAGATCTACTGTTTTCCTCACTTTACATAAACGATTAAAGTTACTTTCAATTTTGTTGCTGACAATATCAAGGGGAATATCCTGACGAGCGCATGAGCACGAGTTCCAAATTGAAAGTGTCACTATGTTAATCGTTCATCCATTTATTGCATTTTTGATCATTTTATTGTACATTTACCTATTCGACAACTTTCGTCACGTGAAAAATGTGCTGCTGCGTAGCGTCATTTCGGTCCACTATACTTCGATATAAAAATATATGTCGCGTTGTATTATAAAATTTACGTAACACTTTTTACGTTTCCAAAGTTTTAATTGAATAAGAATGCATTATATTTAAAGCAAACTTATAATTCTACATGTTCGTATATTATCACTTTCTTTTATTTTTCAATCATTTAATTACCAGATTTCAAATTTTGCACATTTCAGGAATTTGGGCAGACTCTGTATTAAAAATACAAGGCAAACTCGGTTAATACGATAACAGTTCAAGTTGCATTGATGTTCAATGCAGAGCATCATATGGACCATTTGCAGAATTTTTCATCAATAGGAAAAAAGTAGCCAGCGTTCGGCAAGACGATAATGGCAATTATCTTCATAATATAACTTGTACTGATAAATTTTGCAACTGTACGGCAGAAAAAAAATCATTTGCTATGCGCCTACAAGTACACAATTTCAGTGAAGTGAAAGAGATTGGTCGTAAAAACGTTTTAGAAAAAGAAAGCATGCTGTTTTTACATATATGGACTACAACAAAAGTGGTAAAAATACATCTTAAAAGTGTACTGACAATTTAACAAAAAATATTTATTATTTCATATGATCTGATTAGGCAATATGGTAAAAAAAGCAACAAAGAAACAAAGAGAAAAAAAAACAAACAAAAACAAAGAAAACAATACAAAATTTAAAAAACTCGAAAAAAAAATTGAGATTTAATTGGCTAGACATAAACTGTACTTAACATTACTTTAATATATATTGGTAAAAAGTATCAAAGCAAGAAAAATAGAACGATTCATCTCCATATTTTTAATGTTAAAAATGTAGACGGAGACAATGGACATACACTATGTGGACAACAGAATAACATATATTTAATAACCAATTTGATAAGATTTGCACAAAGCAACATACAATAAACAAATTCATTTACAATAAGATCTACAACGAATCCTTGCGTGACACCGGGGTTTTTCCTTATAATCAGAAACAGACATCACAATCGCTATTAGTCGAACATACTATCGTATTAAACATCCTCTACTGTCATATCCAATACAATCAGAGGTTGACCTATCGAAAATGCTATTCAGTTACAACAGGTGTCTATGTTCAATCTCTAGATTTAATGAAAAGGAAGTATCACTCGGTTAATAAAAACTATATTTGAAATCCGTTTTGGCCGCGAAGTCTAGAGTGTTAGACTTTTCTGAGATTTTACAGCAAAGAAGGCATTGGCATCGCAATTTTGCAGTTTGGCATCGATTGATACCACACTTAAGAGGTAGCTTAAAGCTGATAATTACGTATGTGCCTTATTACATCAATATTCTATGTGTACCTTATTCGTGTATTCTATATGTCTATAGATTAGCACACTATTAGGGAGATGGTAGATTACCCTCAACTCATTAGACTTTATGTTTATATATTTGCGACATTTAGTCCATGCGAGCTAAGGCATTTCTAAATATGGACAGACTTTTCTAATTGATATAAGTATTTTGTATGAAGAATACATGACATTACATGGTCAATAGTACGAAAACATATTTTGTCGTTATTGAACAACTACAATATTATTTGCAGGTTTTAAAAAAAAGGGAACCGTTATAACCGTCATTAAGGACAATGAATTAGTCTGGTCTGGTGAGTATTAATTACATTTAATAATAATCAGTCAATTGAGACCTAATGCGTATTCATTGTTAATGTTCCAAATAAGCACGAAACATGTAATTCAATACAGGCAGTTCATATCCGATTAAATACAATTAAATAATCACGCTAACACTGTGTACAATATGGATCGAAATATTGAGAAGTCACACGAAGGTTTAGAATGGCCAGACCTATACCCTACAAGCAACTTGCATGTGTGACCTTAAACCTTATTTTTGTCTATCCTTAGTCATACATAAATGTATTATTTTTCGCAGAACCTACGTATGGAATTTTCATTTCACCACTCATACGTTTTTCCAAACATTACAGAAACTAGGCGTACTTTGCATGTCGGAATTGACTTCTTAAAATTATACTTCTGGAGCAGAGTAATGCTGCGACTAGATAAAATTCATATCTGTAATTTGTTTACTTTCATCATACTGAATGTGTAGAACGTGATGATGTATCCATCTGCCCCACGATAACCGATTTGTTCACTCTATCATAGTTTATTATTTTTCTTTAGTCTTCCCCAGTCGTGATATTTTATACGAGTGTTTCTTGAAGAGCGGAGGACTCTTATCCTACCGATGTATATAATCTATGCTCCCATGTTTTATGGAGTCCGGCTTGCTCCTTTACTTGTTTTTTTTATTCTGTGCATGTGAAAATTTGCTTTTTTGACGCTATTTGTTGTGTGTATAATATCCGTGGATCATATGCTTTTAATTACCGTTAGGATCCCGGTTTACATGATTTCCAAATCATATGCATAATTAATATATTGAGTAAGAATGAAACAAATATAGCTAATTCAAGTTTTTAATTCCCTCCACTATTTTTGGCAGATATTTCATGCATCTTGTAACTGTACAGAATGTCGATTGGAGTGTTATATCTTAATTTTTATTCATATTAAATGATCGTGATTTTTATGAATGATGTAAAACATCATATTTAAATCGGATGTTATTTGCAGGAACATATACCTTTGATAACAAAGTAAACACAACAGATATACACACAACACAGCAAACCCCACTTGTGGAAAACGGTAAGAAAAGCCGTCTACAATTGTATTTGTTATATTTGTATACAATATTTGAATTTTTGTATGAGTTTACACAGTCCTCTCTTCTTCTTGTTGAAATGCTTCCATGGTGTTTTTTCATCATGACATACAGTGAGAAATTGTTATCATCGTTTATGCTCGTCGTGGTAAAGTTGTACAACTTTCATGAATCATCTTTACAAATTCTAAATAGAATTTGCAATTTTGAATTCATTCAATTATAAAGTTTCTAGATAAGAAATGTTGTTCTTTTCATATCATTCAATTTACAAAAAGACAAATTCTGCTATTTTTAATACACTGGAATCATAAAGTTTTGTTTCATTTCACTAAAAGAACAGTCATAAAATTTCAACGAGATAAAGTAGGGCAATAGCTAAATATTATTGCTAATTCAGATTATGATTGATTTCGTCGATTTACAAAGACACTGAATACTGAATAGCATTTTGTTTAAATAATTCTAAAAACGATTTTTTTTAATTCAAGATTATGAGGCACTCTTTAACGGTACTTATGCTTTTGCAGGGTTTCGTAAAGCTTTATACATGTACTAGTATCAGATTACAATACCCTTTAAGTGGTCCTTATGACAAAAGGTTCTAATGACACAGTTGATGTGTAAGTGATTTGTGACTTTTGTTACTTTGTTTGTATTATTCTGGTTATTTTATATTCTTCTTATATGTGTCTGTTTTCCATGTCTGGTCTTTGTTCCTGGATTACATCATTTGGTTACTGCTAGAATATTGGTCCCTAGATAACTCTTTCAAAAGAGTTAATATTATTGTACTTTATACATGACTTTTTACATAAAGGATGAGTTACCACGTATGTCCAAGGTATGTTATAATGGCCAAAGAAAGACCGCAATAGTTCAATGCAATACCAAACACTATTACAGTCTTTCAAGAATATATTTCATATAAAAACTGTACTAGCCAGCTTTTTTTAATTCCTACATTAATATGTGTTTGAATTCTATCAACAATTACATTTGCTGAATACTCAGTTCAAATTCAAATGAAAAATTTTCGTTCACTGCTTTACCATTTAACAGGAAATTGCAAATTGATACTGACAACCACCGCTTGTACCTGTTTTTATTTACCTATAATGATACTTTTTTTCTGTTTTAAAAAAGTCATTATTTACCTGTCCAAAATAATAACTGGTCCTTTTATAAGTCATAATGAACCGGTAGACCCTATAATGGACAGGTAAAACAATAATTCTCTGTTTATTGTAATGTAAGTCAGGCAAATGTTTTCATGATATAAACAACTGGTTGGTTAAAAAAAATGTAATCTAAAATTTAAGTTGGTTGAAGTGAAGGGTTAATGCTCACTGAAGGTGCCAAAATTCAGGCCAAATAGCTTTTTTGCAGTAGTTACATGTAACAACTATGTTTTGTTTTGAATCCTCAGTTTTTGCAATTCGACAATGTTCAGGAAAACAAAAAGGTATCGTTGAAGATGCCTAAATTTTATTGCATTGACAAACACCAGCTTTTGAGATTTCAAAAGTATAATTTCCCAGTATACATTGAAAACTGCCATCATATTGAGATAAGCTGAAAAGGAAATATTTCGATTAGTACCAAAAATAACGTAATTTGAATAAAACATGATGCCTGTTATGCAATCATAGGTTGTATCGTTATCTGTAAACACAATTTAAATCAGAGTAAAAGCCTTTAAATTACCAAGGTAGCTGAAGCTGCATTATTTACACAAAAGAGTAAAACATAGTTGTGTCATTCTAATTGGTTTATTCACACAATTTATTGTAGGCTACAGTGAACTCAAACTATTTTCAACAGTTGTAGCTGCATGTCTCACATTTACAATAGTCATCATTGTTATACTCTGCAAAACTCGGAAAAGAGAAACGGTAAAGTTCTCCTTTATTAAACTTAAATTACATTTTTAATACAAATAGCTAAAATGTGAATTCCTTTATTTCATTTCCATTAAAGAATTTATTAACAAAAGTAAGCAAATGATTTTAACTGTAAGAAAGGTTTGGACATTTCTTTTGAAACGTAATGTGTTAAACTTCTCATGTTTCTCTTTCTTTGTAATAGCGATATATAAACATTTTGCACTTGATCCGTGACCACTTAAAAATGTTAATAAATTGATTACCTCGAAAATGGTGAGCAAACGTACAAGGAGCCTGTCAAACCACCTTGAATTAAGTTGAACGAATAAACATGAATTATTTAATTAAAAACAAAAGCCGTTATTAAATTGCAAACTTAAACAATGAAACATCTGGACACAGTAATGGCAGTAGACCGGCGAACATAGCCAAAATAAACCTGTCAAAACTGATTACAGGCGGACTTACCAATATTTTTCTTTTTTGTAGGTTCAAATATAAACCTAGATAAACACCAACCGTTGGTAAGTGTTTATGAAAGCGAAACCATTTTCAGTAACAAATATATTTTATGACCAACGATTTGAAACTCCCTTTAAGGTAAGAAGAATATTGTATATTTTGTATTAGAAGTCAAACAGAGACCATAACTAAGAATGTACATAATTAAACTAAATTTTTTATGTAGCAATTGCATTATCAAGTTAAAAAGAAATTATGACTAATCATACACTTTTGTGAGTTTTCCACAACAGAGGAAACGTACCTTAACACCTCCCCCCCCCCCAAAAAAAAAAACAAACAAACAAACAAACAAACAAACAAAAACAAAAATTTCCCACGACAGAAGTTTTAAGAAGAAATAAAAGGTCCTTGGGGATAGGTGAAAAAATGTAGAAATGAATTAAGAATTTTAAATATTCACACTAACAATGCATTAAAACAAAATCGTTTTTGCATAAATCAAATGATTTGGTGAACATTGCAGCTTGTTGTTTTGTGATAAATACACACGTATTCTCCAAGGGGCCTTAAAGATTTATAGAGCCATTTGAAACGGCTGCTCACAACTTGCCATGTGTTCAATACATTTTGATTTCTTATCATGATATTTACCCTCCCAATGCGCCTGGTCCGTGCTCCCTGTTTCTAGTAGAGTCCGAGTTGCTCATTTACTTTTGTTATGTATCAATTTGATTATATATGTTCTGTGTTGTGTGTGTCTGTTTTCCATGTCTTTTTTTACCTAATTTTTCAATCTTTTGACTTCCGCTAGAATCTTGGTTGCCTTGATTGCTCTCTTACATCATAAATATCTTTACAAAACAAAGATTTAAAAAAAACATCTGGAATGTTGGTGATTACAACTGTCGTATCAAAACAAACAGAGACGACAAAAGCCAACCCCTTCAGATCATAAACTAAACCTGGTATGTAAAAGAACAATAAAAAACTTTAACCTTACAACTTTTTGTGGAAAGTGTTGAAGTGGACAGTTTATCGCCTTGCATGTTATTCTGTGTACCTCAAAAACTAGACCAGATGTATAGAATCTATTAAGTCATACATAGTAAACAATGTTAAGAGTTTCCCATTTGATATAACTAGACTTCATTTTGAAATACTGTATAATGATTGTTTTAAATGATTGTCTTATTACATGTCAATTGAAAATCATAAATAAACAACCTACAAAACACAAATCAAAACAAACACAAACATAAACATAAACAAAATCAAAGCAGAGCTAAACAACAATAACAAAACACGGTCTTTCTGCATTTGATTTACAATAGAAAACTTTAACCTCACAACTTTCTATGGAAAGTATTGTAGTGGACGGTTTATCGCCTTGCATGCTACAATACTCCATTTGCAAATGTTGCATAGGCAAACAGAACATATTATCACACAATCATTACGAGCATAAGTTTCTTATTTTGTTTCTTTTTTTTTTCTTGGAATTCAATATTTTAATTCTATTATGAATTGTTTTACAGGGTATAAGTTGCCTGCAGGTTAAAGATAACTCACAAGACATGTGTTTTTATTAGTCTCTTTGGTGAACAATGCAACATATTTATATCACAATCTAAACAAGGAAGAGAACGATCACATGACTAGGAATATATAATTATGTTTGAATGAATGTAATAACTATAAGATTGTTTATTCTGATCTGTTTGATCTTTACTTCTAAAAATAGAAATGGCACATTTTAAACATGTTATTTCAATAATAGAAATTTTCTAGAATTTGTTAACAAACAAGTATTCATTATCTGACTCAATAATGATAAATTGAATACATTCATTCTTTAATAATGGATTTCTGATGACACCTTTGCAGCTTGGATTAAGTGCTTGAAATTATTCTGGACTTATACCGTTTAAAATACTTAAGTGATTTCTGCTATATAACAGAATTCAAAAGTTGATATCCAAAATTGTAACACAATTTATTTAGTTGACTTAAAATTATTGAAATCGTAATGTGTCTATTGTTGGCTGAATCTTCCTAAGAGGTTGTTTCTTACCTTGACGTTTCTGTTGTAACAATTGGTACAGGTACAATGTTTTATGTGTCAGTTACCCAATTGTTTGTTTAAAAGACGATCGAAGAACTGTTACCTCAAAAATGTAGGTCTAGCGTACATAATTTGCGTAACACAAAAATAATAAGGACGGTTTTATCCTTGGACGTAGGTTTGGTGATAAATGAACACCATTTATATCTAAATATTTCATTTTTTTTTTAATTCTGAATATGTTAGCGTTATTGTGCAATATCGTTCATTTCGAATATCCAAACTTGGTATTTAAGCCGCGCCCCTAACTACGGAAATATTTCAATGAGGGTATCTCAATACACTAAAAGCATACATGTAAACTACAAATAGCCCAATCGATTGGCAGTCGATAGTATCAATCTGCATTAAAATAAATGTTGATTTCATATTTATATATATATTGTGATATTGTGATTTCATTATTGTTTTCTGATAATTTTGAATTAAAATGTAAAAATTGTTTTCAATTGTTGGTTCGATTATGGGATATAAACGACTTTGAACTGGTGACACTGTAACATAAACCGCTTTGCAGTTTATTAAGCGTAAACCGACCATAAGTCGTTTATATTTTAATCCAACCAGTAATTGAAAACATTACTTTAATGACATGGAGGAAAATGTAATCTCGTTTAAAAATGAGATTTGCCAGTCTGTTAGTTTATACAACGCAATTTTCGAAATATTCAAAATCTGATAAAATCATTAGACTAATCAAGGGAACCAAGGTTATAGCGGTAATCAAAAGAATAAAATCCAGGGACAAAAACCAGACATGGAAAACAGACACACACTACAAAGAACATAAAGTAACTAAAATCATACATACAAAGTAACAAAAGTAAATGAGCAACTCGGACTCCACTAAGAACTGGGAGCATGGACCAGGTGCACCGGTAGGGTAAGCGTCCTCTGCTTTTCTAGAAACACCCGCCGAGTTGCTCATAAAAAGTCAAGTCCGGGGTAGACAAACGAGGAAAGGCAAACTATGACCCGTTGAATAAATCAGTTTTCATGATGCTGATGGATACATCATAACGATCCACGAGTTCAAAATGACGACCATAACCCTGTTCCAGAAACCTATTTGTTAGAGTTCTAGCGCGATACAAAAAGACTGCGTAGTTTCGGCAAGCTCTGGCATAACTGGCATATAACTGCGATTTCATGTGCATGTAAATGAAATCGAAAAAAAATATAAAAAAACCGAAGTACTTTCTAGAAGTAATAAAATTATATTAATGTTGAAAAGATCAAACTTTTTAAAAGCCTATAATTCACTTTCTGCTTTCCTAAGTAATTGCCAAACAGACTGAAAACTCATCAAAACAAATTCTGATTTCGTGTTAGCCTATGGTCATATCCACTATAAAGGCTTAAATAATAACAATTAAATCAATTGATAACAAAATACTTGTAATGATAACAGTGGTCAATGACCAAACTCAATTAATCAATGGTTTCGACAATTTACTTTAGACAACACGAATATCGTTGTTATAAAAACAAATGACTAACTGGAGGAAATATCTTTGCAATCGCCTTCAGGGGTGTCAAATATATCAAGATATGCTTGAGTTCCATGGATAGACGATGAAACTCCGACAGCATTGAAAACATTTTATATGTCAACAACTTGTTCGCTCAAGAAATTTTTAAATGGATGAAAATTTTATGATCTCTAATATCCCTATTTTAGGGACAAATTTCAAAAATGTCCGTACCTATTGATTTTGCTTATTAAACGTTAAGTAGAATCCCTACAGAAAATATGATGTATCCATAGATTACACATATCTTATTTGCACAAATATTTAGTCATTCATTTTCTTAAATAAAACAAGAATAATTCAGAATTCTGCATCTGAATGTGCTAGTTTACCTGATTTCAGTAGCTTTTTCATTGTTTTCCAATGTGTTTAAGGGTTTCCTGCATTTTCCAAAATAAAATTGTTCATATCAATTTCGAATTGCTCTTTATCTATTTTCTTCATATCATTAATTGTATTTCGCTTTCGCCTATTATTCAATACACCTTTCTCCACCTTTGATTTAATCGCATTTCTTTGTAAACGGTCGCGTACACGTGTTCTCTTCTTAAGTTATTTTTAAAACAAAGTTTGTCATTTTTCCGAACTGTTACAACTTTTGTTGGAATACACTCCCGTGAAAAAATCAGTAAATGTGCGACACATTTTATCAACATCTAATTCGTCTTGGATGAGTGCAGTCTAATCTAAAGCCTCCATTTTTTATCAAAGGTTCTCTTCGTCCGCTTTGTCATATAACCATACAGTTCTCTCCTTTAATGGACATTCTATAAAAGCAACAGTCGCGTTATGGTCACTACTATCGTGAGGTATATCTTAAACATCAGAAAAAATATAAAGATCATTGTATCGCTCATTATAATCGGGTCAAGTAAAGTGTGTGCTACTCGCTTCCGTTCCACGCGTTGCTTTATTTATAGTATTCTTTAAATGAAATGTATTAATTGTATCAATAAGATTGTAATTATTAGACACTAGTAAGTCAGAATTCAAATCTTAAATCGCCCGTGATTACATTGTTTTCATTCAACCGATAGTTCGTCCCTAACGCATGATTTAACCGCGTCCCACAAATCAGACAACGTTCCGGGTGTAGAGCAGAAATGGTGTATCCATATGCACCATGAAAATCGATGTGTACGGTGTCATTGTTTTCTTTTCCTTTTTCGTCTATAGAGTAAACCATTTTGCCCAATTATTCACAAATACTCCACCTAGATATTTCATGACCAAAATGCTGCAGTCCATAGAGCAAGAGTCGCAACTGAATTTATGACAGAAAAGGGTATCAAACGTATGAGTCGGCCTGCACAGTGCAGTTCCCAGACATAAAAACTATTGAAAACGTATAGTTATTTATTCAAAGAAAACTTTAAATAAATAAACTCGAACAATATTTTGTCCCGAGAAGTAGTGGCAATATGGGAGGAGATTACGGTGGCTTACATTAAAAAAAACTGGTTAAATCAATTTAAAAGAACCAACGTATCCTACGATTGCTTTTGCATACTTTTTGTAAGTACTATACAAAAGTACATCTAAGAAATCACTTTTAATGAATGAAATGCATTGTATTTTACAATTTGTGATAGAATAAACTTATAGTTTCAATTAAAAAATCATGGGATATTTTTTATAGCATGGGATTCTTCATTATCCCATGAGATTTTTTTGTGTCCCATTGGATTTTTTTCTCTCATGGGATTTTTTTCTCCCATGGATTTTTTTGTTCTCCCATGGGATTATTTTTGTCCCATGGGATTTTTGTTGTCCCATAGGATTTTGTTTGTAAATCAATACAGTTATAAACATATAAAAATGGGTACATTTGTATGAAGAGGTATTATGATAAGATACCAGAAAGTACAATTGTGTGTGTAGATTGAATGAAGCTATATAATTTAAATAATTTTACATCTCTATTAGTCATAAGCAAGTAATAACCAATGCAATCTCACATTTAGTACGTATATTTATTACTTTATTAAATTTTATAAGGAATATGCATGTTTTTTTATGTATTCTATTATTCAACTTAAAAAAGAATTGAAGCTAAATTATCTTGATAAGTGTTATTTCTTGAACATGCTTTATAACAAAATATATTTTTTTTTTTTTTTTTTTTTTTTTTTTGCAATGCAAAAATACTGATATTGTTGATGAAGTACAAAAAGGTTAGTCTTTCATAACATTTCATAACCATATCCACATTCAACACAAAAGTGTCTGTATTTTTTGGCATTTTATGTCCATTCTTAAACAAAAAGTGTTCAAATGCAAAATCAACTTTATTTAATACACCCCCTTTTGTGTAAAAATTGGGTTGATTTTGTGCAAAATTTTGGCAAAAATGAGCAAATTAAAGCCTAAACCTTCTTTCATAATTTCTAAGGATATGAAATAGATGCCCATGCAATTTGACAGGAATTAAATGTCTGAATCAAAGTCTAACTTATCATTTTGAACCTTATATCATGGGCAAGAACCACAGTTCATATAAACTATTGCAATCTGGCTAACATAGACATAATAAAAACACCTAATATTGTCATGAATGTAAACAGATATAAATTTACTTTAACAGAAAATGAATGCTTGATACACATTACAGCACATCAAATCGTAGTATGGTACAATAATGTACGTTCTAAGTTTTTTCTGAATCGGCAGACATTTATTTATGATTATTTAAAAAAATTAAAACCTTTTTTTGCAATGGTGGGGTTTTGAATAAAATGAATTGATTTCTTCTGATGAATAAACGTGTACCTACATTACTATTTAAAAATTTACATGTTATTTTGCTTATGTCTAAACCCCTACAGTTTCCTCCAATTTTACCCTTCTGTGAATAAGTCTAAACTATTTCTTGAATGTGAACACTTTAGCTTCAGTGGAAATAATATTAGCAGTCACAAGTACATGTATGTACATATATCATATTTAGGTAGCAATGATGATTTCTTTACAACTGTACTCCAGTAACACCAAAAAAAGATTCTCAATTTAATAATAGTAAAAGCTCATGTTATGTACTGCACACTTTGTAGTGATGATCTGATCATGATAGTGTTGCTCTTAAAACATAATGTGAAAATCCTCCTAAAATTTTGCAGGAATTTTTTGCTGTATACCAGTAGCTATTCTGACCATAGAATCCCAACCAATAATGATACCTAAAAATAGTTAAGAACTACAAATGTCATAGTCTTGGGTAGATTTTTAATTAAAAAACATGCAAAGAAAGCACAAAAATGTGGCGTCAAGGTCAATGGTAATTAACCCTAGAGAATGTATAAGGCTATACATCTTACAAATGCTTAACAACATGCTAATTATCAAAAACCTACCCTGAAAGATAATAAAGTAACGACCTAGTGTAAACATGATTTGTGTTACTGGCTGACTAATTACTATAGGGTGATTGGTCAGTTTCAGCAGGCAACACCCACCCCCTCACTTTTCAAAGCCATGCAAAGCACAATCTGTAGGTCTTCAACTCTTAAAGGTTTCTTACAAATATTTATAACTTATTATTAATGTTACTACTTATTACTTATTACTAAGTTGAAAAACTAACTACAAGTAATATGCTTCTTGTGCTCAATTAACTAACAGAGTGTACAACATTAATAACAATTTGAAGTAAACTGATTACCAAAAAAAACATCAAAATCATGTACAAGAAATGCTTTACCATGCATATATAGGAATACTTGTAATTACAAGTTATCACATATTGCTCTCACTACAGGATCCAAAATCCAATCCATCAAGTTGGCCAATGTATTAATAGTCATCTGGAATTATCAGGTTGTCCCTACAATATACAAAGCTAAAAGTACTGCATTGAATCTCTACTGATGCATTTCTTCACATTTTTTTTTAAATACCTTGAGTGGTTTTGGAGGAGCTGTGCTAACAAGGCTTTCACATTTAAAACCAATCGGTTTAATTATCTCCCTTTATGGGTCTAGTGCATATATTATACCTTTACATAAAGACTAACTTTACAATTTTAATAATATAAAAAATTAGATGACTTTGTAATCATTCAAACAGTATGCGTGAAAGTTTCTGATAGTCTGTGAAACGAAAAACAAAATCAAACATCTCCACTACTATTTTGCGAGTTTAAGTGTGCTTTCTATTAAAATGCTCGTCATGAAAGCTTCCTGTGTATTCAAAGCAAAACTATATCAGCCTATTGACAATGTCACCAAGATTGTGTTAAAAAATGCATACCTGTGGATAAAAAAAAATTGTTTTAAAAAAACTAAAAAAAAATAGTTGTTCAAGTATTAAAATGCCAGCCATATGTGTAAAGATTGAGTAAAATATGGTTCTGTTGAAAAAATTTTGTTGGTATTGAACCCTCCCCCCTCCAAAAAAAAACATAAATGCCAATCAACATATTTCAATCTTTGCACACATCATATCTTATTTTAAGTTCTATTTAAGAACTTTTAAGAACTAACATGTATTAGGAACACATACTAAGCAACAAAGCCAGTTAAAACTTTTTGCAGAATTGTAAGGTAGTGCCTTTTTTGTACTTTAAGTAAACACATTGTAAGTCTATTCGACTGACTGAAAACTTGTGACTTGTTCTTGTTATTAATGTTCAAATGGGGTTTATATGATTACAAATACTTTAATTCTTCTTTGGCAGATAAGTAGCTATATGCTGGGCAGATCCAGAAATTTGTAAAAAGGGCTGGGTGTTCATTTTCTCACTAAATAAGTATAGCTGAAAAAACTCCTCATTAATTAACAAGACATATTTTCAAATATAAATATTGATTTTGCTTGCTGGTGAAATATAATTAAAAATATTGCATTTGCGAAGCCAAAATTTTCATCCGGGTCGCTCCCCCCCGGCGTTGTAATGTCCACTATTATTTATACGAGTCTGGCACGGACTGTACATATATAGTAAAGCTCACGGTGCTCGCTGATTTAGGCAATGCCTACCCCATATTATAAACTTGGTAAGGAGTGACCAGTCCCTGTAATATAAATTCCCTGACCACGGTAACTTTAATCATTAAATATTACAATTACAGTGAACCTAATTCAAGAAAGATTCTTCAGATACAATAAATATTCCCCCCCTTCAAATAAAATACTAAAAAAAATCTAATTTTATAATGGGTAAACACCGCACGAAAATTCAGCTGTACTGTAGTTCCCAACCTGTGACTGTGGAAGGAGGAGACTGTTTCAAGAGCAGGGTAGTCAGAGCAAATCATGCAGATTTTCGGGAGCAGTACAACTCCTAACTTACTGTAGTCGGAACTTGACGTATGCATTCATTGCTGTATTGAATTAGTTAGTTTCTGAACGACTACAGCATCAAAACTTACCTCGCTGCTGTGACGAGGTCATAGCGGAGAATCAACCGTATACAAAAGCGTCTTGTGTCATGCGTGATTTCGTCACACCGTTTCGCCACTGACTGACAATACATATCCGAGGTTTTCTCTGTAATTATCCTTTCGTATAACACTTGTTAGGTTATCGATACAGGAACGCATAAGATGAGCATTCCAGTAACGTAGTAAACAGTTGTACACAAAGTTATTTCATAGCTAGCGAAGGAGTTAAATTTAGGTAAATGCTATATATAATATAAATCCTTGGGCTAACGAATGACACTGCACTTTCTCGGGACTTTGTCTTAATTAAACATAGCACGTGTACATTTTAATACCCAGATCTAACATAAGATGCTGGCATTTCCGTTCGTCCATAGGATGGTGCCATATCAGAAAATAACTTCCATGCAAGCGAACCTCTTTCACGAGCTGCAGTAATTCTGTTTTGTAATGTAAATTAAAGCATGGACTGTAAAATCATTGGTGACAGTTACACGCATAGACCTGTAATTCATTATAACTCCCTGTTACATGTACGGTTTTAATTCGCTAGTAAAATTATAGAAACCTTATACAAATTAAAAGAAAAAAAAACTCATTCACTAGTAAGAAGATCCTTTCAGTAAATATGATTATATACAAGGGCTTTTATAATAGCCTATCAAAATCCTTTGGTTGTTATATTAAAAAAAGAAGTGTTAAAAATGATGTAATTGGATTAATGTGGATAATTTCATGCAAAATTTTGGGGAAAATGAGGAAATATTATACTATGACACACCTCTTTTTTTGATTTTTTAAATTCATTGTAAAGATCAATTCAGATCAATATCTGTATAAGTTAAGTAAGTACAATGTTACAACAAACAACAGTACATATACCAGTATTCTAACAACTTAACAGAAGATAATATACGTTACAATTGCAAATACACAATCATAATTAAAGTAATTAAGTTAAGACTGTAAATACATGGAAAAGAAACCTACATAAATTACGCATCACCTTGAAATTTCCAATGATTTTGAAATATATGCATTTTATACTACATTATGCATAGAGCACACTATCTATTTGACATCTCTATACCATAGTAACCCCCAGTTTCATCAAACAAGGAATGTGATGATTATCTTAGTTTTCATCTAGTAAGGCATTTTTTGTAATAAGTCCGTTTTGTTAAATATTTTTGCAGACTTGGTACATATTCAACAACAAATTTGTACAAAAAACACTTAGGAGAGCCCTGAAAGGTTCCGTTTAGATCAAATGTTAAGTACCAGTCAACATCAAATTCAGACACTGCTAATGGAGAAGTGATTCATGTTGGCTAAAAAGTAATTCACGGCGAAGAAAAACCTACCAAACAAACGATGCCTCTGTGCAAATTTCATTTACAATCTACATTTTTGTACATACTTTTTCTCTATTTAGCGCAACAAACAAATAAAAAAAAACTAATACTGGTTATGTAATCAGTAACTATTTCTAAACAAGAAATAAAATTAAATTGGGTTGGTTTTTTACGTGCTGTCTGATTTTTAGAAAGCCTGATAAAAATGTACTAACGATTAAAATACTAGGAGTGTAAAATGTAGTGCACGATAGAACGTTTCCATCTGTTCTTACCTTTTGGTCCGTGATCAAACCATAACTTGTCACATTACACCATAATTCGTTTCTTTCCCCTGTATTTCCAAACTCATTGAGAAACTCTTCGCATGAGAATAAGCACGCGAGAATAAGAACTCTCACTCCTTTCAAAATCTTGGATGCAATTAATATTTTAAACTCGTTCTTTCCAAGATAGAAACAGGTTAGTATAATTCATTCCCGAGTATTCGATATTGTCGTTTATTAAACGGAAATAAACGCGAGTTGAAGGATCACTGAGTCATAACCATTTTAGTGCTACAAGTTGGGCTGCATGTACTGGACAACAAGAGCAGGTCTCACTTCCAGACAATGTTTACTAAAACCGTGTAAAAATCATGGCTTTTCAAAGGCTATGGTCTGGATAGACCCCCCTTTTTTGTTGGAATTTTTTTCAATATTTTGCCATTTTTTGGGCAAATGTGGCAGTCAAACTTTATAGTTTACATACTTTAAGGAATGATTTTTATGTATGTACTGCAATGATAATTCTTCTACAAGTGATGGAATAAATATTGAGTGAAAAATGTGACTAAAACAGTATAAGCAATGACATTTTTGAATGCTGTGATAATACATTTTGTATATGTTCCATAAGTTTATCTGTGCACGCAGTAAGACAGACTAGATAGAGGTAGGTACTTTATCACATAAGATACAGTACAAATGTTGTTTTTTTTTTTTTTTGTTAAAATGTAGATATGGATAGTTATGGGTACAAATGTAACTTGTTTATGTTGTATATATTTTTTTAAATATAAAAATAATAGTTTAGTTTTTCAACCTGTCCATCACACACTGAAGATTGAATGCAAGCTTTCATTAGTGGGAATTGGGTTGTAAGATTTCTTGTGTTTGTAGAGAAATTGTGTTACGATTTGGAAATTGTATATATATGGCATATAAGTTGTACTGATTTCATTTTTTCTTCTCATGGACTTTCATCAGTGGACTTAGTACTGTCATATTTTTAAAAAATTGGAATATTTTTTGGCGCCATTTTTTGCTCTTATTTCTGAACATTGATTAAAAAAAATGGTGACAGAGTTTTGGAAGCCAGTGCAGCCCCTGTTTCAGTTACATGTTCATAACTCCATTTTACTGTCTATATACAGAATCTGAAAGTTATCTAATTTTGAAATAATGCATAATAAGTATAATTTTGTTTTGAAGGTGCTCTATGTTGCTCAAGAGAGATTAGAGGATACATGAAAGGATTCTTATTAATGACTCGTAAAAGGTGAGTGACGTATAAAGAACTTGCAAAATTAAATATTAAATCAACTATGTCTGAGGAAAAATAAACAAGCTCTAGCTAGATGTTAAGTTCTTGTAAAAATCACTACTACTTACTATCAGGAGATATTTCTTTTTATATACAGATGCTTTTGTTATATGATTAAGCCAAAAACAAATATCTTTATTGTGTGAATATTCAATTGCAAATAGAGTTTGTCAAGTCCTATTCTTAAATTATAGTTGAACTGGATCATTATTTGTTAAGCTCTTCTCTTTGCACCACTAACATACCTCGTGTTTCAAAGGTAATCAAGGGAACCAATGTAATAGCTGCAATCAAAGGAATGTAATTCAGGGACAACGACCAGACATAGAAAACAGACATACATAACAAAGAACATAAAGTAAATAAAATCATACACACAAATTAACAAAAACAAATGAGCAAATCAGACTACACTAAACTTGTTACATTTTTTGAAAGTTCAACGACAGCTTTCTCCACAATCTCGTAATTAATTTTGATTAAACTTACCCCCAGCATGTTGGACTTAACATTGAATGTTACTTATGTGCATTACAAGATAACTGCTTTAAGGATGCTTGCAATGAAAATTAATTCAACTAAATTGAAGGGTACCATATGAATTATCATGCAGAATTGTTTTTCACCATTTCAGGGACCAGCCACCTGCTTGCCTCTATGGTGAATGACTAATTCAGTATATGCAAAATTGATAGCTAATCATATCAGGTATCCAGAATTTTTGTACTCCTGCTTTTTGAGACGGGACGTATTATGGCATACTGTTGTCCATCAGTTCTTCATACTTTGCACAAATCAAAAGTGCTGCCACAAACTTATATAGAAAGCACTTTATCTGCGTGTCTGGTAGTCTTTTCATGTTATCTTTTAGATGTCTGATTGCAAGTAATTTCAGCTGTTGATATTAGAAATGAACATATTTCAAGTAAAAAAAAATAATATCACTTTAATTACAAATAAAATGGTATTGTAAAATATTTTATATATTTTATTTGCATAAAGATTTTTACTTGTTTTATTTTACAGAGACGAGAAAGGAAGCATGTTTCATGGGTTGAAGCTGACCAAGAAGAAAAAGAAGTGCCAAAAAGCTGATTATGGACCTGAATTTAGACTTCCATTAGAATGTTTATAATTTATTTAAATACTAAGATAAAAATACTGCTCATACAGCATTCTAAGTTTATATTCTTAAACAGCATATTTATAGTCAGAGTGTCTTTGAATATTTTTTTTTCTATTTCGTTGTTTTACATTTGTGGTTGATAATTGAATTTTCAAAGTGATTCCATTTCAAAGCTATGAAAGATTAAAAACTTCAAAAACATCCCAAAACAATACAAAAAAACTATCTCTTTTAGTCATTCAGCTTTTTTATTCATACTGCACAGAAGAAAAATGCACTAAGTGAATATGTAAGGCATACACTCTCTATGACTATCATTGTATCTTAACACAAGATATCACATGGGAGAAAAAAATCCCATGGGAGAAAAAAAGTCCCATGGGAGAAAAAAATCCAATGGGAGAAAAAAAAAATCCCGTGGGACACCAAAAAATCCCATGGGATTTCATTAAATCAAATGGGATAATGAAAAATCACGTGAATTTCAAATTGTAACTACAAATTTATTTTAGTAAAAATTGTAAAACAAAATGCATTTTGTTAAATCCCATGCAAATCTGCATCCAATGGTTACTCTCATGACATGGTAGGTTGAAGAAAAAGCGGCGCAAGCTTTGCAATTTAGTGTTTTGCAAATATAAATTGTCTCAAATTAGAAACTTATTCATTTTGTCTATCTATTTCAATCTAACCTGAAGGGTACAAATGATGCATAATAAATACATTTGTGTACATTGAATTTGAAAAATGTTACTTAAGAAACTTATATAATCATCCCAATACTACTGTATCTTTCAAGTACGTTCTATCGACTTAATGCATATAATAATGAGGGCATTTGAGTACTGATTAGTGTAGAAGGATTTTTGTTTATTGCAATCACTGCAATTTGTAGCTATTATAGATCTGGAACTAGTAACGAGGTACAAATAGCTTTTAGTAAATAGCAAAAATATCACTCAGATTATCTTTTTTTACAATACGCATGTACATATACTTGTATACAGGTACATGCACTATCTACAAGTCCGTTAACAATTTCTTTTCGAGCTCCATTCAGTTGTCATTTATCTTACATGTTTATAACGAAAATGGAAATGGTGAATATGTCAGAGAGACAACAACCCCACCGGGGAGAAAAAAAATAAAATTTAGCTCAGGGCCAACCATAGGTCTTTAATGAACGACTAGGAAACCTTCACAACATAGGTCACGCTGCCGCTTACTTTTAATTCAAAATAAAATTACGCATGGAAAGTAGTGTGAATATGTTTTTTTTTTTTTTTTTTTTTTTTTTTTTTTTTTTTTTGACTTTCGACTTTTTGCTTCTTGGAATGCCAAGGATTTGTGTATGCCTCTTATGATACCTCTTATTTGCACAACTGTTTATTTCCGATTTAGGGAATTTGTTGGCATGTCACTGCTAATCGAAATAATGTTTCTGAGTGGACGATAGAACATAACGCAACTGTAGCCTTTAATATTCCTGATCTCTCTCCATCCTCTGTTGCTGTTGTTCTTTTTATCACTATAAATAACATTTATATTTTAACCCTAATATTTATTTTAGTTGTCCACGTAAAATGCTGTAATTATTTAAATGTTGGTACAAAATTAAACCAAATGTGTATTATCTGCTAAATTAGCCTTTTGTATTACCCTTCTCATTGAAGGAGGTATTGGTCGTCGGTGTCAACAACTTATATATTCAAACCATAGAAGCCTATTCTATCAAGACAACATTTGGCATTATATATTGACTGTTATGAGAATGTGAATCTTATTTCGACAGCTTACCACTTTCGGTAGATATTGCCTTGCTAACTGACGTCTTGCGCTACCCTCTTTTTGTTGTGCATGAGTGATCACAGGTATTCAAAACTAAAATTGGTAGTTGCTCAAATAAAGGAGTTTGAGTATGGGATAGACAACAGTACTAATGCAGTTGTTTTGGGGCAATAAAACAACTTCCAACAATTCAATAGGATTTTATTGATAATATTGAGCACAACATATTGTGCCTACAGGGGTTGGGATGGGGTGTTGGGCAATTCTGATACAAATTAAATACGGAATAACTTGGTTACCTATCAACGATCTATGATGGTCAAACTAAATTGCTTGTTCTCAAATTTAAGCAGTTTGTAGTAATGCATTGTTCGATAAACTTACAGTGGTTGAAAAGACATATTGAGGTAAAAAACAATATAATTCGTCCGTTTTTGCTGTATTTCTATGACAGACAGCCCGTGACACATTAACAAAAAAATATGTCGTTGATACCTAACTTATCAGTCAATAACAGCACAGGAGTCTAGTATAAAGGAATGTTTTAGATCATTCGTCGACTGAATTGGTCTTTATGGTTTCAGCTTTTTAAGTTATAGTTCGTCGCTATAGAGTAATCACGGGAACCAAGGCTATAGCGGCAACCACAAGAATGTAATCCAGGGACAAAGACTAGACATGGAAACAAACATACACAACAAAAAACATAAAGTAAATTACATACAAAGTAACAAACGCAAATGAGCAACTCGGACTCCAATACAAAATAGAATTGTTATAATGTTAAAATATGACGTGTTTATTCAGATCTTTGAAAAAAAAGTTCTTATTCATATAACCAATTCGTTACAAGACATATTTTCTTTCAAACTTTTCTAACGAAACAAATAAATATAAATCAATCACATACATTTCCAATTTCGATATGTACACATGTTTCAAGGAGTAAACTCACATAAGTTCTCGATAAAAATAACACGAAAAACAAAAACAAAAACAAAAACAAAAACAAAACAAAACAAGATGTTGCACCTCATTTTCCCAGATTCAACCATTTCTGTCTGAAAAAAAAAGACAGCTAGGGAACAAGTCATGATTCGAAATCAATATACCGAGTATCTCATTTTACCCTCCAATAGAAATCACCTTACAACTACTTAGTTAACCGGTAAAAAGACAGATCAGTGAGAAATCTAAAAAAGGGGGTACACATTACAATACATTATACAAAAACAATATACGAAGTATCTAAGTATTTCATCCAACTGAAGCTAAAATGTCTGCTACAGAAAAGTGATACGGACGAACGGAAAAGTAATTTCAATATTATCCCCACACTAATCAACGAAGATATAAGAAAACATAAATGTAAAGGTAATCCGAAATGATCATATTATGCTAACAATAGTAATTCAGTCTTTAATTTATCACTTTTATAAATAATGTACTTAGTATGTTATGTTACACATGTATACAGTTTTAATACAAAGCACACTTCATGAATTCGCACCAAAACAAAACAATACATGTAAAGCATAGGAAATATCACCTTTGATTAAAAGTTTACTCTTTTGTAGACGTACATATACCGTCAATTCTTTAACCAATACCTTTACGTTTACTACATGAAATAAACAACACAACAAAAGCCACAAATGTTCATATTCAACGGTGTTAATGCTATTTAAAAATGAATTTGAATGAATAAATGTGATGCTAGTTTTGATAATTGTGTCAAAAAAAACATGCGTATCATGATCTTAATAAGTGGATTTTTTTAGGTTTGAAGCATAGTGTTTTACAATTGGTACAATATTGGTACTTCTTTTCAAATAAAATTCAAGATGAAAACATATTTCATAAAAATCAATTTAACATTTGGAAGTTATTTCTATTTTAATTTTCCTTTCCTCGTTTGTCTACCCCGGATTTGACTTTTTATGGGCAACTCGGCGGGTGTTTCTAGAAAAGCAGAGGACGCTTACCCTACCGGTGCACCTGGTCCATGCTCCCAGTTTTTAGTGGAGTCCGAGTTGCTCATTTGCTTTTGTTACTTTGTATGTATGATTTTAGTTACTTTATGTTCTTTATTGTGTATGTCTGTTTTCCATGTCTGGTCTTTGTCCCTGCATTGCATTCTTTTGATTACCGCTATAACATTGGTTCCCTTGATTACTCTTATGATATGCACTTGCTAGTGAATTTTTATGGAAATTGATAAAATACCGAGTGATTGTCCTATGTTCATACAAATCTGAATACTAACAAAATAAATCAAAGGATGAAGCATCAGCCACGTTTCATGCCTAAAAAGGGTCCAGAACATGAACATGAAATAGTTTTACGAATGGATACGCAATAATCCTTTTTCATATTTCCGACTTTCAAATCGGATTTTAATTTTTTAAGGAAACGGTGTTTCTCTCCAACACAACAGACTGTCGATTTGAGCAATGGACAGGAGAAGACTTTAATTCAAATGTTTGATTTATTGGGGCTGCGGCAAGTACTTGGATACTTTAAAACACTTATTTCGAACCATTTAGGTACTAATGGAAGTGAAAAAAGTTAATGTTTGAAATAAAATTTTTTATTGTATTTCCTGTCTCCATTGAGACCGCCAACAAGTTTGTCGTTTGTTGGTTGTTACGTCCCTTTGAAAATCTTCCTAAAATGGCTTGCATTCCATGAATATGGACAGAAGTGATTATTTGAACTCAGGCATTTAGTGAATTTTCAAGAAAGTCATGCATATTTCCGCAAATGTCCAGACATCAGGGATGTAATAAAAAACGATAGTGGATTATCAATTGAGCCCCTCAAAGAAAATAAATTAAACCATAGTTACGTTGTATCAAATTACCTGTCGCCTTGATAAAAATGATTCCCATACAAGGTCCTAATACAATTCCAATTGCAAGTAGTACGTACTTTGCTGAAACAGAAGAAACATTATATATTATACTGAATGCATTTGTTAACATTTTATTCCATGATTGAAAAGCATTTGAACAAGACACATCTTCTCTTCACTTAAAGAATTTTCTAAAAAAAAATAATTGCAATATTTTTGTCGGTGTTATTAATACTTGATATTATTAAAACACTTTCGATTCATTTTTAATTTCTACATGAATACATACACTAAAGATTCACTGGATCCACAGTCAGATGTTCCGTTTTGAAAAAAAAACAAAACAAACCATAACACTTACGATAAAACTAACAATAAGTGAGTCTCATTGTGGCCTTGTCGAATGACGAGTGTTCGATGTATTTTCGATCATAGGGACCCATGAAATCTATATGTTTTGTTCTTATGATATCATGCAATTGTGAGCGATAGCACCTTAAAAGAAGTTAAAATAACATATAATACGATTGCAACAAATTCTTGGTGCAATTCGGATTGACACGTCGCCAGTAAATCAACTAAGCCACCGTCATAATCCACGGTCAACGCCTCAGTATTGTCAAATACAAAATATATCTCCTCTAATTCAACAGCTAATTGTATCTATGCTTGTAACAATTAAAGGTTAAAGGAACCTGTATTAATGAGAAAAATAAACAAAATTGACCTCCATGAAATTAATACCCTGATATTTACGATGTTGTCCAAAGTTACAACGAATGTTGTATTATAATATGCATGTTTATCAACATTAACAAAAGTATGTGCCAATTCTAAACCATAGTTAAGAGGCGTACACGTTCAATTTTATATTGAACAAAATAAAACCTACTAAACATCTTATACTCGAAAATAATGTCAGTTTTTGTTGTACTGAATCGGACATAATACAGATTGTGTAAAATAATTCATTATTAATGTTTTTTTCTTACCCCTGCAATCGTTATCCCTGCTTCCAAGTGCACCAGATATAAGGCTATAAAGTGGATATAAAATATTGTTTTCACCTGCGTGGTTAGTGATGGCACTAACTACAACATGCTCCAAGATTTTGCAGCAAATGACTGTCAAGGATATTGCTCTATAATTTTCAGTATATTTAGACCCTTTCTTATAAATTGGAGAGACATGTGCTGTTTTCCAGTCAGAAGGTACTTCATCGGCATTTAATTATTTTTGATAAATAAGACAGAGAATTCGTGATATATCAATGGCTATTTCTTTGAGAACACGAGGTTTGCTCTAGTCAGGTCCACAGGCTTTCGATGGGTTTAGATTCTGTAAGAGCTTGGTTATGCAAGTAATTTTAATATCATTCATAACATGATAAGTTTGTCCATCTGTCATGTAATTTTTACCACTGAATTCAGATTCTTAAGTATTATTTTGTGTTGAGAAGACGGATTTAAATTGGCTATTTAATGCATCAGATTTTTGTTTATCATCTGTAGTAAGCTGACAATTTTTGTTAAGTGGCCCATATCCCAAATAATCTGTTTTCGTACATTTAAAATAAAATATGACCAGAATTTTTTCAAAGTGGAGAAACCTCTTTGTTCTTGTTTTGGGGTGACTATATCTTCTATGTAATGCCAATAAGACCGTATTAACAGATTTTGTATGTTATGTTTATATTTTTTGTAAAGGAAAACTATTGACCAAACTTTACGACAAACGTGATAACTTTTCATTCAAAATTGTCAACATTCCTTTCATCTATGGCAACATCCCTTCAGCGCCTGCGTATGGAGTGTTCATATCACAACTCATACGTTATGCCAGAGACTTGCCAAGACTATCGTGCATTTGTATCTTTGTTCTTTGTTTTGAATGTTTGTTTTCATGAACATCATACTCATATCATGAACTCGTGGATCGTTATGATGTATCCATCAGCATCATGAAAACTGATTTATTCAACGGGTCATAGTTTGCCTTTTTCGTTTGTCTACCCCGGACTTGACTTTTTATGAGCAACTCGGCGGGTGTTTCTAGAAAACCAGAGGACGCTTACCCTACCGGTTCACCTGGTCCATGCTCCCAGTTTTTAGTGGAGTCCGAGTTGCTCATTTACTTTTGTTACTTTGTATGTATGATTTTAGTTACTTTATGTTCTTTGTTATGTGTGTCTGTTTTCCATGTTTGGTCTTTGTCCCTGGATTATATTCTTTTGATTACCACTATAACCTTGGTTCCCTTGATTACTCTTCCATGTGTAGACTTTGTCCCTGGATTACATTCTTTTGATTACCGCTTTAATCTTGGTTCCCTTGATTACTTTTTGTACCACTATGTAGAGGAACTAGCATGTTTTAGTTTGCTTGTGGTTTTCTAACTTATACCATCATACATAAGAAATAATGGTTAACACATCTTCAGATATAGTACATGCAGTTGGAGGCAGAGGAAAACATTAATATGATTTAAATGTGATAACTAACAAACCTTTTATACGTTTATTAATGCAGTCAAGTCTAGATAATATACTGGGCTGAACTTTCAAGCAGAAAATATAACAAAACATGGACACGAAGAACGTGTATATCCCATTTATTGCTGTGTGCTCTATGCAATCTGTAAAGTATAAAACATCAGGCTGTTATAGAGTGAATCCTACCTTAAAGGAAGCCTGAAAAATCAAAATAAGCCTAAACCAGACACATTTAAGTATATTTATATCAGTTTAAATGTATTTAGTATTGTGGTAAGTCGAACACATGTGTGTTTACCAAACTACGGTTCTTGAATGGTATAAACCTCCCATCTACACCCATATACCATCCCCATTCTTGAATGGTATAAACATCCCATCTACACCCATGTACCATCCCCATTCCCCATTATCCCTATTCCCATTCCCAATTGAAAACTACAAATTACCCAAATGAAAATCTCCATCTGCTATTGCATATTTCCTATCAAATACTAGTATTGTCAAATTAAATTTTATTTACAATTTTTTCTACATTCAAACTGTTAATTTAACTAGATTTGATACATTTTTTTCATATGAACAAATACTAAAAAAAAACAATTTCACTATCCTCCCCATTCAAAATTCAACCCTTTTACACCATTCCTATTCCCCGTTCCCTAACTTCCCTTCCCCATACAAGTTCTGTAGTACATAAAATTTTACACGTTGCAGAAAAAGTTTGTTAATATGCTCTGGGTCATGAGTAAATGACCTTTTACTTTTTCAGATGTATTTTTGCGCTTTTTTGAACTCATTGCACTTTTTCTTATTTCATAAATATTGGAAAAATGTTACGTGTTTCGCTGGAATAATGCATACAGCAACTATAACTGAGACGGATAACCAGTTTACAGATTGTAATTATTGAGGCTATGTCATAGGTTATGAGTATCAAGTCGTTTTAAAGTTTCTGTAAAATAATATATTGCAAAAGAGATACGTTGTCACAAGACTTTAAAGTCTACTTCGGGAACTCTTTGCATGTAATACAAACATTTTTATATTTAAAGATATTTTACAATTTTTACCGAACATGGATCGTCAAACATTTGTAACAAATTCCGGCTTAAGTGAGGTTTGTTCCGCCCTTTTTATGTGTACATTTTAGTTCAAATATAATGCTTGAGTTATTCATCGTCCTATTTTTTCAGAGGTCCAGACTGTATGGAATTCCCATAGTTTGACATTCCAGTAATCAACAATTATTTTTAAAAGAGCTGATCATCGGATCTTTAATTTGATTTTCCTCATATTTCTGAACTATGAAAATTGTGCGATATTTGTTTGCTGCGATCCAGTATCTGATATAATAATTTCTTGACTTTCTGTATTATTCATAGTTTAATTTTGTTTACCGTGCTTTCCGTCTTGCGAGTTATCTTCAGGTCGCTCTAGAAACAAAAGTACATAATTCAGTGGTGTTTATCCGTTTAGAATGACCGTCACCAACTACAAACACAAGTTCATTTCACGACAAATATCGACTTAGAACATACTGTTTGTGCAAAATTGGGAATATACAATACAGCATCGATTGTTTTTCTTTGCCAATGATAAAAATACCTTGATGAGAAGTAGTAATACCGGCCGTAAACATCAAACTTAACAAACAAAGAAAAAACAGTATGATGAACATAAGTGCTTTCGCGGTAGAATTGACTTTCCCAATTTTTGGGAAGACACCAGACTTACTATTTGTTTTAGGTCAAGACCTTTAAAAAGACATCTGTGAAAGTCGAAAATGGCTGATCGTATATGGAACAGGCATTATATGGCGACTTAAATCTTTTCCCATCCGATGAACATTTGGCATATCCATTTAGTCTCGACTTCATCACATTTTATAGAAAATGATTTGATCATATTCGAAATCACTGAATTTGAAAAATATTCTTTTCAGAATTCGATCACATTTAATTAGATAATTGGAGGTCGCAATTATTATTGAAACGGAAAATTCATATCTGTCAGTCAGGTCTTGGTGACGACAGTAGAACTTGTGATATGACGACATAACATAATATTTTCCTAGGAGTTAGTGTTAGTCGTTGTTCGACCATTTTTTGAAAGAAAACGTAACTCTTTCAATTTATTGAAAAGAATGTATGAATTGTTAAACAAAAGTACTATACTCTCAAGCCATTCAAAGAAAAATAAAATTGACACGTGCATTAGTCAAAGAGTTTGTTTGACAGCTTTCTTCTGTGTCCAATGTAGTTATAAAAGTCAAACGGTCTTTCTGCGCCATGAATCACGTTTATCATATGCCATTTTCTACACTGGCATTGAAAGACAAAGCTAGGCATTTATAAAAATATTTACCGTCGAATACTGTTACTTCGACAGTCGCTGTGTCAGTGTTAGTGCCATGTTCACATGTCCAATAACCATTTACGGTTGTGTTGATTTTACCAATAATTTTAAGAGTAGTCTCATTTGTTGTTGTATATTGCTCAACAGTGCTCCCTTTATATTGTTTGATGGATCTTTGAATAAAACCGAGAAACGAAGGTCATGTAATTTGCAAACAAACGTAAATGTATTTGATGAAACTTTCCAGTTAAGACATATTTTTATTCCACACAATGCCAAAGCACCTAAAATAAACAAATATATATCGAGTTTTTCTGATCATTTTTAAACTAATAAAAACTACAGCAATATGAATAAAATACTGCATTGATGTCGGACTTTTTTTCTAGAGTGAATAGAAGTACAATGGCTGACTGAGTTTAAAAGTCGTGTACACTTACATTTTGACACTGTTTGCAAGCCTTTACCGTAAGATGATTCAACAACACATTACCACCATATTGATTTAAATTAGCATTACATTACATAACGACGTAAAACTGATAGTGTAATTTATAACTCCGTGAAAACCACTTTTACCTCAAGCCGATGCCGAGGTTGAATATGTCTTTTTAATCAATAACAAACGCTCTATTTGTTATTTGCATCTTGTTAAAAAAATCTACTTTTCCATTTTTTCAAAATGTTGGGGATTTATTCATAGACGATTTGCAGGTCCCTATGAAATAATATCGGACATATACTTAATAGTAATGGAACGTGTAAAGACTTTGACGAAAGCCTGATAGAGATAGGCAGTATACACTAGTACCTGAATTTTAAAGGGAAACGTTCATTTCGTATGTAACTTATACTGTAATTGCGTGTGAAAAATGTGTGTATAGCGTGCACCACGAAGCGGCGTGAGCTGAACGGTTATTGCGTATACTTTTTAAATTTCCTTAAGGTTCCCCAATACACTAACGAAATAAAATTCATGTCCCGTAAAAAAGTGACTGTCCTTACGGAGAAAATTCATCATTTCCTTCAATCAAACAAAAAAATAAAGGTCAAGATTACAGTTGTACGTTTCAGTAAAAATAAATTCATCTTTTTTGATAGTATTTTAATCTTTTTCTATTTTGTTTACTTTTTTAAATGTGAATGTGATGTTTAAAAAAAAAACTTCGGGAAACACGTGGATGTAAGTACATGTACATGTATCTCCGCTGTTTTACTGTTGCTGTTGTCAAGAACCTAACCCGCCTAGGAAAAAAATATAACTGGTATTATCCAAATCAAAGCATAACTTTTTTAAGATAGGAAAGGCAATTATTGAATTGTATGCAGCGGTCTGTTGCGTCTGATTTTTGGTTACGTCACATAATATGTGTAAAATATTCCCACAATCCGTGGAGAAATGTAATATTTCCGGTATCAGATTGATCTGACCGGCCAACACTGAAAAGGATGTTGCTAGAGATAATTTCACGGGTTAAAAATGTGAAATATTGCGAAGTGCTATAAAGTTAACGACCATTTTGAAAGCAAGGGGAAAGGGGGATACAGGGTTGATTTTGGAAAAAAAACTTTTTTTTTGAGGTTACTCATTCATTGAAAAAAACTCCCCAATTAGTTAACAAGGCAGATTTTCAAAAAAAAATGTTCCTTTCGCTGGCTGCTTAAATACAAATAAAAATATTGCAATTGCAAAGCAAAAACCTTTATCTGATACTCCCATTTTATCATGTTCTTTATTATTTTACGGGTCTCGCACAAGCTGTACACGTATGGTAAAGCTCATGGTGCTCGCTGATTTAGACAATACCCACCCCATATTAAATGTTATTAGTTTTAGGTGCCTTTCATTGAGATCCAATTCAAATTCATATTAAGCCCAATCATTTCGGAATGTGTTTGGGTTGAGGTGCAATAATCCAATATTTTAAAACAATAATAGGCACCAGCAGATACAAACATTCGTCATAGTGGTATCGAGTTTGTCCCCCAGGGTACAGACATTTCAGGCCAATGTAAGTAATTCATGTGGTACAGTTAACAACTTTACGTACGATGAGGACATAATTTCAGTAGGTTTAAACTGGTCTGGAACTGGCATGTCAGTTAACTGCTAGTAGTCCTTTTATTTGTGTAATGTGTAATATTTATTTTCTATTTCTGTTTAAACAGGGGCCTAAGACTTTTAATAACTGGTATTAGGTGTGTTAATTGTGTAATATTTTTTTTTTTCAACAGTGGCCAGATTTAGTAGGTGTTTGTAATCAGGCCAAAGTTCCTTAATTCTGCTGTATTTTGGGATCTGTCCCAAGTCATAAATTTTGATCACTGTATGTCTTGTTACGTTTTCAGTTTCAGTCTTCTTTTATGTTGCTGGTTAATGAAGGGGCAATTATGTCGGTTTACCTGTGTATAATGTTGCTTTGGGCCTAGCTGCATTCTGTCCTGTGGTTTGAGGGTTTCCTCGTTGTTCATTGAAGACCCGCGGGTGGCCTTGATCTGGCATTTTTCCTCCGGTAGGGTTGTTGTCTTTTTGACATATTTACAATATTCATATATATTGTAAATGAAAGAAAAAACGACTTCAGCGTAATAGATCAAGAAACGGAGGCCAATATAGTAATTTCGCAACAACAGGAAACGTTGAAAAAAAAACAAAAGCAGATGATGTTAGTCGACATTCACCTTCTTGGGACCCGTTTCCATTCTTAAGTCGGAGTGCAGAGCTTTGAACAGTTCAGTCCTCGAATGTGGTAAGAACGACCAGAATCCTAACCATTCGTAGACATTATTTCAACACAGCTAAGGAAAATTAAATTCAATCATAGTAAGAACTTTATATCAGCTGATTTACAACTTGAAAATACATCTTTTTTGTAGAAGAGGAATTGAGAAAAGGTTATAAGATTGTTCCTTATAAAGATATTCCTTAGACAACTTTCATTGGAATTGCTTATGGAAGATATAGTTAAAAAAGACAAAGTTAATTATAGCCTTGTTTGAACTCCATGAATATCCGAACAATGTTAGTTTGAATGACTTAATAAATAATGAGAATTGCTCCCTGCAGTATGTATCTATAGATAATGCCATAAGTCATGGCGTATAAAAACGGACATTACTAATGTCTAATGGGATGCAAAGCTAACTATGATATAGATTTAATTCACATTCATTTGATTTTTTTAAAATAATTTTTCCCGAAGAAGCAAATACACAGGATGTCATGATTTTTTTTGTTGTCATTTTTAAATATCTAAATTGTCTTCATACTGTGAAGATGGAAACTAGGCTTCCAGTATAGAAGGTCAATGTGATTTTATGTAGGATCGATGATCAAAGTTACATTATTGTGACATTCATCGTGAATTTGATCCTTTATCCTACACAACAACACCCAGATGAGCTGTTCCGTACTACGATACATCGTGTACTAAGTGACGACTCATTTATTATTAGATTTATCCCAAGGGAAGGAATGACCCGGCCAGCGAAAGTTTTATGTTTATATAGCCAAGCTGTCCGAGTGATCTAGGGCGCTAGACTTTGTGTTTTCGGTGTTGCCATAGATGTCACAGCGGTACGATTTCGAGTCCCGCGGAGAAAACGACCAAAATTTTGCTTCGTAAATTTGACAGTTCTAACATTGTTAGGATTTTTTTTTCAAAACCCTCTGTGCTTAAATTATATTCCCTGTTTCAATTCAATCTAATGGAGCAGTGACGCGAATTAAGTCGTCACATTCTGAGACGTTTGTATATTGATTGTGACATGTATCGTTTATTTGATCCTCCATCCTAAATAAGAACACCTAATTGAGCTTTTCCGTAATACCATACATCGTGAACTACGTCGCATCCCTATATTGATCCTACGAGAAGGAATGACCCAGGCCGGCAAAGGCTGCATTTTTATAGCCTAGTTGGCCGAGTGGGAAGCAAATTGTTGGTCGTTCCGTCAACGAGACTCGAACTTTGTACCGCTGTGACATCTATAGCAACACCGCTTGTTCAAAGTCCAGTGCCCTTGACCACTCGGCAAGCTAGGCTATATGAAATATAACCGTACTACCATACATTGTGTAATAAGTTACAGCCCTAGATTAAACCTACGACACACTCTAGACGTGATAATTACACGCAAAAACAGTCTGATTCTGAAGGATGAACATGTAGTGGAAGATCCGGGTTTATGTGATAAAAATGGAAAGACTGCCGGTGACAAATTTGTTCTTATTGCGAATCTTCAAATTTCAAAACCACCAAACTGTCGAAAAAATTGACTTACCGGAAATACCGAGATATTGATTTTGAAGATCGCCATGGTGTTTCCATCTGCACCATGAACACTGATTTGTACAACGTGTCATAGTTTTCCTTTTTTCTTTCGTCTAGTCCGGATACAACTCGGCGGGTATTTCAAGAAAAGCAGAAGACGCTTACCCATCGGTGCATCTGGCCCATGTTCCCAGTTTGTAGTGGAGTCCAAGTTGCTCATTACTTTTGCTTTTTTGTATGTATGATTTTAGTTACTTTATGTTCTTTGTTGTGTATGTCTGTTTTCAATGTCTGGTCTTTGTCCCTGAATTACATTATTTTGATTGCAGCTATAACCTTGGTTGCCTTGATTACTCTTTTTGAATCTGTTACTCCATTACTAAATGCGACGGAACCGCTCGATACCTGATAAATGTGTACGATACGAATACATAATAATTTAGCGACAAACATGCACCGTTAGTGTCCAAGAAGTTCGACCGAATTCCGAATGGCACTGAGAAGAGCTCCGTGGCGCCAAATAGGAATGGCACAGGATGAAACGTATCATGCGCAAAACAACTTGTCAAGTCATAAACAAATGCATCAGGATGTTAGTTTACATGCAAACAAACTCCTTATCAGGACTCAGAAAGAAATTTTATTAGGAGAAAAACATCAGACAATTTTACCAACACATGAAAATGAAAAGGATCTTGCACACGATTGAAACGATTCGGTCTAACCTTAGTGCATATAACCACAACTCGATAGCTATGTGCGAAGTAATGTGATTCGACAAGAAGTTTGTAGGCAACTACTTATCATCTTTCGAGTCAACATCTGTAACGGAACTTTAAAAAAAACGTACAATCTGCTCCATCAAAACAGTGTAAACTTGATCCCATGTCTACACATTTGTTGACATCATGTTCGAATGGATTGCGACCAGCTATCATACACATCGTCAACTGTAACCATCAAAATTTAAACAATTATTGGTTAATCGAAATGCTGAAAAAAACAACACTAGACCGGGAAGTGTTCAAAAACTACCGCCCAGTGTCAAATCTTCCATTTTGTCTAAGTTTTAAAAATTATTTTGCTTCCAGACTTGAACCCCACAGTGAATCAAATTGCTCATATGACAACACGCAATCTGCATATCGACTAAAGCATTCAAAAGAAATTGCCCTTCTACGCGTGCAGCTTGACATTCCTTCTGCGCTTAATAAAAACTGTTGCGTTGTACTCCTAATGTGTGCTGCATTCGATGTCATCGACCACTATATATTATTGAAGCGTCTAAATCATTCCTTTGAAGGCTCCGATCGTGCGTTACACGTTACGGTAAATCGGATGATACTTGAAAAAATCAGCGAGTTGCTATTGGTAACGCTCAATCCGGTGATCTTCTTGTTAGGTATGGTGTTCCACAGGAGTCTATTTAGGACCGAAACTATGTACGCGAAGCCACTCAGTGAAATTAGCAAGAGACTTAAAATGTTATACCACTCTTATGCTAATGACACACAAGCATATCAAGTAATCAAACCGGATGGTGATTGAGAAAATTTATCAAACGGTTGAAAGGCTTGTCTATCTATTAAGGATTGGATGTCTTCTGAATCAAGACAAAACAGAGCTTCTGGTTTTCCCTCCAAAACACCGATTCAAGCAAATATCAAATTATAATATTCATTTCGATGACACCATCTTTAGTGAATTAAACTGTTTGAAGAACCTATGAGTATTTTTTGATAAAACTCTAAATATGGAACAACAAGTCAGAGCCGTTTTAGAAGATACGGAATATCGGGCGCATCAGACATCTACAATGTATATATTTCGTCCTTTTGATATTTTCCCGTATGTGTTGTATTGTTCATCAACACATCGAAATTGCAGTATATATGCTTGGTACTTTAGTATTTATTTTTAAATTTAAAATATATTGCATCATGATTTGTTGTTCACAGATAAAACAACCTGTCAATGCAACTGTTCCAAACTGCTTCTGTCTTGGGAAGATAATCCTTCTCTTTAATTTTTTATATATGCTTATTTTGTTTTTATATACCTACACCACCAAACGGATTTTTTTTTATATTTCAGTGTCAATACTTTTACAAGTGTCTCCTTTTCTTCGAAAAGTTTTCTACTTCCAAATGTTCCCTAATGTTTTTTTTTTTTCACCACGGTTGCATTTATTTTGATGTTCTTTATATATTTTATGTTCTTCTTTCAAGAAATTCCTTTCCTGTTACAATGTATTCAATGTCATAAATGCAGTTGATCTACAAAAGTATGATTAAATTAATTCAATTTACATATTTAATAGATATCAACACAGGCTTTACAATTATCTGAATGCTATTGTAATGAAGTTACTTTGGTTTTTTACACATATTCGTGAAGAACAAAGTGAATTATGTCTTTTGACATATTTTGATGTTCTTTATATATTTTATGTTCTTCTTTCAAGAAATTCCTTTCCTGTTACAATGTATTCAATGTCATAAATGCAGTTGATCTACAAAAGTATGATTAAATTAATTCAATTTACATATTTAATAGATATCAACACAGGCTTTACAATTATCTGAATGCTATTGTTATGAAGTTACTTTGGTTTTTTACACATATTCGTGAAGAACAAAGTGAATTATGTCTTTTGAAGTTTTGAGGTAAAACATAAACAAAACTAACAACCAAATAGGAAAAAAATAGGTTTGCGCACCACATTACATCGTTTTCAGAAACTATCGTAGTTGATAATATCATGATCTTTATCAACCTATTGAATCATTAACGAATAAATGATTTTCTCTACTAAATTAAATTTGAACACAAAATGTTGATGACAAGTTGAAGACGATTTATTTGCAAAACCTTTTCTTTTTTTGTGTACATGTTGTAACATGTATAGGCCAATGTTTTATAAAATTTGAATGCAACATTTTAAATCATACTCATGACATATAAGATGGGGACCATTTGGGATACATACAGTATCTGTATATTTGATGTAAAAGTAGTAATTAAAATCAAATTTAAAAAAAAATACTCATTATGTATAGATTTTGTGTAAATCCAGTGCAATTAGTCGGCACCAGTTTTAAAGAGATTCGCCGTTTTATTTTTATTACAACCGCCAAAGGACAAATTGATTCAGACGTTAAATTATATCTTCTTACCACTGAAGACGAAAGAACCACCACTACTTTTAATGCTTCCGTTCTCTGCATCGTCATGTGACAGTTTTTTTAAGTCATAAAATTACATTTCATTCACTTTGTTCTAAGCGACATGATTTGAACATTCTCCCTATGAAACGTCAGGTTAGATAAGGAATGTCGGGAAAATATGTGTTTAACTCTCATTTTCACAGAGTGTTGTATTGTACATGAAAACCAGGAAAACTGTCTCTATTTAATAATATCTAGACAGCGAACACGAAGTCTCTGAGGACGAACACGAAGTCTCTGAGGACACTCACGAGCTGACCAATATCCCCAAAATACCTCTTGAAGGTAAGTTTGTTTCATGTGGCAGTTACTATCATAATAAATGTTCTTAACTATTTTTCATTCTTAAAATTATGTTTTCAATGTTTGTCAATTGCAATAATTATTTATGTTACCTTTTTGTGAATTTAACAGATGTTTTATCGATCATTAAGAACATTTAATTTTCAACAAATAACTAAAATTTGCATTGGTATGAGTTTTTTTCTGTTGTAAGCCTCAAGTCTTTCAACGAACATTAATCCTATCGATTTTTTTTGGTCCAAACTGCCTGTTGTGATATCTATTTCGTATAATTTAGATGGTTTCTCCCCTTTCCACGTTTTAATTATTTAATTGTATTGTCACGTCATAAAACCGGCACCTGTACGTATTTCATCTTTAAATCACTTATTTGGCCAGGAGTATTTGATTTTTTTCGGATTTCACCTCAGCGCCAAATATTCTACAAAGACAAGGTTTCTTGGTGTTTCACGGGAAAATGTACTATATAAATGAATTAGTTATTCTGTTACATTACTAAAATATAAACTTTCAGGCAATCGCTTTTTAATCGGCAAGCTACATCTATCACCCCGCTAATTCGTACTCTGATCAAACAATTAATTTACGTTTAAAATTTGATGGGATTGACAGTTATTTTGAGAATATTGAAAATATTTTGAGATATTACAATATTTATTTCGACTAATTTGAGGAAAAAAATGTTAATTTGGCAAAGTAAATATGGGAGGTATTCTGAATTTTCTAACGACTAGTACTTTGGTTAAAGTCTTAAACGGCCATTTCGGTCTGAACAAGTCTGACCTGTCTGAAGTAATTTTTGTAAGACTAGTTCAGTCGTTCAGAAGCTGTTAATTAGTTTGCTCTAAAAAATACGGAGTTTCATCGCCTGGCTGATTACCAAACAAAATATTTGTTAAGGTTATTTTACTTAACTATGATACAGCAAATAGTTAAAGTCATACTAGAAGGCTGCACATATACAACAGTAACGTGTAGAACATTTGTCAGATTAAAAAAAATAGAAATTGTTAGAACAGTGCTAACAAATAGTATTCAATGGAGGCTTATATGAAGCTAAAATTTGCGAGAAAAGGAGAAGAAGACAAGTTTAGAAAATATGGAGAAAATATTTAAATGATATGGAGAACTTGGGTTATCACAATGACCAGTAACTGGACAGCAGAGTTAATTCAACTAAGTTGACTGAGAATCAAGCACTGAGAGGTAACTTATTTACTAAACTGAATCAAGATAATTTCATGAAACATATAGAACAAACCTAACGATACAAGTATTAAGATAAATGGATGATGAAAAGGAAGATTTATCTTTACGTGAACATGTATCATATCTTTTGTTTTGATATTTGTACATGGTCAGCTTTTATATTTAAGAACTGTAGTTAACCTATAGAAACCATTTTGAAACCAGACAGAAGTGGGATTTTGTGATATTACAAACATCTACTCATTTTAAAACTGATTGATACATAAAAAATAAGGAAACCAAAGACAAATCACAAAGTTTTACAAGTCGATCCATTTACATGTACATGTTCAAGAGTTGTATGATTAATAAAGGACATGCCATTCGCTTATAACACGTATTCATTGTTGCTTCAAATGACTTCTACATTGAACAAGTATGCAAATAAATTAATTAATACAAAATTTATGCATGACTTAGGTAAAATAAATACAATTTAAAGTTTACTATGTTAAATGTTGAATATCTATTTTAGAACATTTTGTTGCCCAAAACATTTCATCAAATGTGAAAATATCAAAATATGACAATCCCATCCATGTCGGTCTGCGCTGATGGAAGTATGCAATGCATAGATTATGCCAAACAGAAACTTTGCCCTGATTATTCCTCGCCAGTGAGGTTTTGTTGTTTTTTTTAAACATGCCCAACTGTTATGTTAATCAGGTAGGCATATGTAATTGAATATCAATTGCAGAAAAGTTGTAAAATGCTTAAATACAATCAATTTTGAAACATATTTTTAGACGTGGGATTTTTTTCTTTTATTGAAAGTTCATCACTACATGTACATGTATTTGTATTTTAAACTGTGTCCAGGAACACAGACGTTTAACATTATCTACAACAAATGAAAAAAACATGGAATGGAGCTAAAAGCTAAAAGCGTTATTGAAATGTTTTTACTGAAATGTTGAAATGTTTTTGCAATTATTATATGCGCAAGTCGCATAAATAGACAACGGAAAATTTGCATATTGTAACACACACACGCATATATACGTTTTCCAAAGAATTTCTAGAGTATTTGGGTGTATTGTCTTGTTTTCGTTTTTGATAATAATCGAGGATTTACTTGTATATCTATTACTTATCCTCCTTACTGTGTAAATAATTAAATACAATTTCTCACTTACTTTTGTACATTGTTAATTCGGTATAGGAGTTAAACTTATCAAGTAGAAAGGCATATTCATGTTTTGAGTGTAAGGTCCGATTCCGGTACAGCATATGCAGAATACTTATCAACTGCATATTTTTATTTCATTGACTACTGATATTTTTTAGAAAGTAGATATTATATGTTTTCAGGTTATGTGGCGTTTTCTTTGCCAGAAAACTTACCAAGATGCAGGATAATATGTGACTGTTACTTCAGGAATACCCAAAATAAACAATGGATAAATATCCTGTTAAATTCCAAAAATAATCGAAATAAAGCAGTTGTAAAACACTTCCTACATAACACCAAGTTCGAGGTTATACGAAATCTCCTGTGACTGTGTTTGTTAGACAGTAAGGTGATTCTGTGGAGAGTTTCAAAGTTTTTACCTAAGGCAGTTATAGACTCGTCCTTTCTATTCTAGCTGCCGAGGCAAAAGTAAAAAGCAATAATCGCTGAAACTATAAAAAAAAAAAGTGTAACCTCTTTTTTAAAATGTCAAGGGAACTCATGCATAACACAGACTTTTTTAGAAATTGCTATTGTTTTGCTCATTTGCTTTTGTTACTTTGTATGTATGATTTTAATTACTTTATGTTCTTTGTTGTATTTGTCTGTTTTCCATGTCTGATCTTTGTCCCTGGATTACATTCTTTTGATTACCGCTATAACCTTGGTTCCCTTGATTACTCTTTGCATTACGACAATCCAGGAAATGCAGTAACTACATTAGACAGGGCAAGAAAAAGAGCAATAGCAGAAAAATCCTTTGAATGAAAATGCTAACACAATATGAGATGAACAAATGACAATGATTCTGTGGAGTAAAAAGATATATTTCTTTCGTTGTTATTTTTGTAAATCTTAATTCTAATGTAAATCGATTGATGGAGGCAAAACATAATATTTTTTTTTTGTAATTTACTATTGGTTTCAAAGCAACTATAATCAAACCATCAAATAAAGGGACCTAGGAAGGCATCGATAATTACTTCTGTTCATAATAAAATTAAACAGTAAACAGAGTTGCTGTAAAATTTGTTACACAATTGAAGCTACAAAATACAGAAAGAATGAACTGGAAAAAGCATAAGTGTGATCTTGCCCCAATGTCATCTATAAGCATGAAAATCCCAGTGGTGATCACGTCCTAAAAGTTACCTTATCAAGGGTTTTTAAAAGGAAACATTGACACCAGTAGAAAATTGAATATGACTGCAGCAGAATGTTCGAATATTAACTTACTTATGTTCAATATTCACTTTTTTAAAGAAATGGAAGAGGTACCCGATCGAATTGAACGCAAATGCGACTTATGTCATGAAAGCATAACACCTCATGTATCGTTACTCTCTTCAGGAAAACCATAACCTTAATGATCAGTAGATGATATGGAAGGTGTGATTTCCACATGATAGGCGAATGGATATACTACCTTATGCTTGTATAAATAAAATCCACGTTTTGAAGTTTGAATTTAACGAAATTTCAAAATACATGTATAACATAAAATGGGCAAAAACATTTAACCTAAGTTTCATGAACATTACATTGAAGTGTTTGTGAATTATTGTGAACAATATGAAAGGTTAAAACAAAGCTTAAATGTTCGTGAAAATTGAGAGAAGCATTCTTCAGTTGTTGCAAAAAAAGCTAAACAACGGAGGAATGGAAAAACAATCCCTTAATGCGACCTGTCTTGCAAAACGTGCGTATACAACGGAAATTTAAGTAAATGAACATTGTTTTGTATGCTGTCATCTGCTTATTTCAGTGGTGTATAGGTGTGCAATTAAAAGACAAAACAAATTTATTTTGTATTAAAATTGAATATTGCGTTGAAGTTTTATTCAACAATTGAAGTGAGCTAAAATGCCAAAATTAAATCAAATTTGTCGTTTATGTTTTTTTATTTATATATACCTCAAAAACAAAGCTTAAGATTGTGTGATTTAATTGCATTTTTATATTATAAGTATTTATAATATTATATATATTTGTAATTTTTTTAGAAAGAGTCGTTCCTGAAAATGGTCAAAGTGCCGTAAATCATCTACGTAAGTTTTGTAATACTATGTATGGAATTATTATTTAACTTTGTAGCATTGCCTTTAATAAAATTAAATTGCATTTACAATATCAAAACGTAAAGCCTACCAATTAATACAAAACAAACATGTTAAAAAATTACTTTTCAATTCTTGTAAGATCGGACCCCGGTCCAGATAGAAAACATTTTCATTGGTTGGGTTGACGATTTTGTATTATGAAATAAAGCAATCTAAAAAATAAATAATGTATTGGTCGAATTGCAAACTGTCGTTCGTCAAAAGAACTGTGATCAAAGTCGTTAAGGTTTGATTTATAACAGTAATATGTATTAACAGGTGCAATCAACACACAGTTCTTCTATTTAAGAAAATAATGTACAGTTAGTCGGAATGAAACGTACGTCACAATTATTGCATATACATAAACAGCAATGGCATCTTGATATGACCCTTGTGTATGTTACCCTCATTGTTATTTGTATTTTGTGTATGATTTTAGCTTCTTTTTTTTCATTTAGTTTTATCCGATGACCAAAGAACAAATTGAAGGACCTTCTTAAATAACAAGGTATTCCTGAGCATGAAAAGTAATAGAAACGAACAAGTTGTTAGATAATATGTTTACCCCGTATATTTGTGTAATTTTTATAACCATTGCAAGAATTAATTGATTTGGTATGTATTGTTTGAATAAAGATTTTCATCAAGAATATATGAAACAAATAACGAACCAAAAAGCCAAAGTAAGTCATTCGTTTAATGGCAGTTTTGTTTCAATTTTGAACAGCTGTAGCAGGCGAAGTGTTTATGGGAGGAACGGATTTAACAGTTTCAGTCAGAATGTAGTTGTTATATGTACTTTTTGAAATATAGACATGTGTAAATGAACGGACAAAGCTACTAATAAAAGAGAAAATGCTTGATAATACTGTTTGCTAATATATAATTTTGAATGAAAGCAGAAGTAAATAAAAAGCATGAGCTCTTTGCTCATGTTGCTGGTTGGCTTTGTTGTACCTACATAAATTTGTATAAATGCAAAACCGTTGTACTATAGGAACATTGTACTTAATAAATGTAAGACATACATTCACAATTAAAAGTTCAAAGTGACAAGTGCCTTTTATGGCCCATATCTTCATGTAATAAAACCTGAGTCGCGTCAGACATATTTTACTATAAAAGTCATCTGAATTGTTATGATTAGTACGGACATTGTACGACGATTTATTGACTAAAGTTCGATGATTAACCGAAATATGATCAAATCTGCCAATGTCATACAAACATAAAAGTGTGCCAATACGGTCCTTAGCCGTCTAATATGGCTTTATTTTCGTCCAATACGTCATATTGACCTGGTTCAAATCTATAGTGGCATAGGCCAATATGACCCTTATCAGCTAGTTAGAAAAAGCTTCTACCGAGTTGTCACATCCGAAGTAGACGAATGATAAAACTATGACACGGGGAACAAAGAGATGTTTCTCCATAATGATTCAAAAAGTCATGATAACGCCCATAAAACTTTTAGAATGACAATAATCTTTAAACAACATTCACTCTTGTTCCAGAAGCCTATATGTAGTCTAGAGCGGTACAAAAATTCCGTTTGGTTTCGGGAAGTTCTGGCAAAACCTATGAGTTGTGATACAAAAATTAAAAAATTCGGGTGCTAAAGGCTTGATAAGTTTAATGAAAGACTGTCGATCGCGATACTATACGACAAGTCGTGAATTATCTTTGTCCGTTGTTCTCGAAAAGTAGATAAGAAGCTAACTTTGTAGTGTTTGTTGTATCCTTATCCCAGTATTACTTCATGTAATGTGAAAACCCACCGAATCTAGGAATATTAAAAGACAAAATGTCTTCTATATAAGAACGAAATGTAGCAATGTACGATACGACCGGATTTTCACATATTACAGAGATAACGAGGACGTGTAGGGCGCATGTCCCGGCTTAAAATCGATGCAAATGTTTCGTATTTAACTTAAAACTTATGTAAACAAATTATTAACAAATGAATTTCCCTCCTTTAATTAAAATCTTGGATCCGTTCTTTGATACGGACAACTCTGCAAGTATTCAATGTCGATTGAACTCCTTGGATTACCACTTTATAGTGGATTGTTTGACAATTTATCCCTGAAAGTGGATAACTGCTAAAATATATCATTATTTAGTAAGTTAATGTTCCAGAAAAATATTTCCGTTATACAGCATTTTTAAATTCTTATATAAGGTAGGTGAAATCTGTAAAGAACATCGAATGCTAGATTGGCTTGATCGATGGAAATGTCATTAAGTAGCAGTAAACATAAAAATCATGCAAAATGTGATTCATGGGTGGAAAGCCTACATATTTGTATTTTCGATATTTTGTTTAAAATGCCATAGTAAGCAGAAAGCAACGTGTGGTTTTTCTCAACCTATGTTTATAGGAGATCAACATTATATAGAATGTGCTGTAGAATTCACAATTTAGGGGGTAAATGAGATCTAAATACAAAAGAAACTATTTGATTGTCCATGTTGAATATCCGGTAAGAGCAAACAGATTGGAATGAATAATTATACATTTTATCAGGCACTCAGTGAAATACGTAAAGATTACCGTTGATATACTTCGTCCTCAATAAAAATAACTGGTGACGGTTGTGCAAATACCTTCCTTACGAAAGATACAATTTAGTCCTAGTATGAAGGTTCTGAACAAAACTTGCATCCTTTTTCCTCTTGGTTTTTTTTAATTGTATCCCATGATATCATACAAACCAAATCATCCCCTTCCATTTATTGAATATGCTATTAGTTCTCTAGAACACAAAAATGCGTTTTGCTAGTGTTTTAAATACAAGCCAAACTGAAGGAACAGATTAGTGGATCGGGTTAGGTTCCTCTCAAGGCTTATGTGATTAACTATTACAGATGTTTCAAGTAAAAAAAAAACTTCTGTGATAAATCTAATGTTTCATCGCGATCTACCGATCAATTACGAATTTCCAACGCCAGTTAAGATAAAGAAAAAAGGGTATCAGAGGCAAACATATAATTGCATTGTGATGCATTTAAGGTATTAACAAATAACCGAACACTAATCCGATCCATAATCAAGTAACGCCCAAATTAAATCTGACAAAATAGATATTACACCATTGGAGTAGCTGCCATAGGCATTGAAACGAAATGGTGGGTTAAATCAAGTTTTAAAGCGTGCCAAAACTCCCTCTTCAATTGCGGCATCAGTAGTCCAGTGGTAATTAACTAGCTTTTGCATGCTTGTGTCCAAATCGATAAATCAGTGGTCACATTATTTTGACAAAAAGCAACATTACTTGTTGATTTAGAAGAAACTGAATATTTTTCAACCGATAACTGATATCTGACGAAGAAACGTAAAAGGAGAGACCTTTTTCGCAGATTTTAATGGCGTTAAAGGAAATCGTAGTAGTTTGTACTTGCTCTGTCGTAGTGAATCAATTGTAAAATATAAACATTAAAGCATAATATGGAGAAAGGGTATATATTTGCACATGTTAGGACAAGTTATTATTCAAGAACTGAAGTGGTATCTTTATTATAAGTCTTAACACTTAGATGACCAATATTGTCAATTTTGGGATATAGACACATATATGTAAAATATTCTAGAGTCGCGTCTCTTTTGGGCACGTGAAAGAATTCCGCTCGCTTCGATTATAAATCATTCAATTAATCATTTGTCTCACCTTGATACGAGGATATTTACGTCTTGCATACGAAAAACATTGTCAACAATGTGTCAAAAGCCACGATGAAATCATAAAAAAATTTAAGCAATAAAAGGAAGAGTTGGTGTGAAAGTATACTTCTTCCAAAGCTTTCAGCTTTTGTGGTTTTCTTGTGTATTGTAAACCACAAAATTGGTTACCAACAAAAAGGAAATTTCCAATCAGTGTGTTAATCAGAAATTATATCAGAAACATTAATATTAAATGCGTCTAGTAACATGGAGCTGTCACATTCAAGAATTATAGAATCAACGAACTGATAATTTTTTACGTAAACTACAAAAACTGGTTCCAAGGAATAAAAGTACTTTCACAGTACAAAATATTACCCGTACAACATTCCAAATGTTTTGGATCACGAAGTTAAATATCTTTATATGTAAGAATCAAGACAAAATATAAAAAAAAAAAACGTAATGAAGAATATTATGACACAATAAGAGTATTTGTGTTGAATTCTAGCACGATATGTATCTAGAACACTAGTTCTGAAAGATGAAGTTTGGTCATTTGTCCAGTGTAGCGGTCAGCATTCCAATGGGGACATATTGTGGTCCTCTATTCGCTGACATATTCCTTCACGTTTTTGAGGTTGGTTTTATACCTGATCTGATCCAAAAGAGGGAACATCGTTTATTCAGATCCTTTTGACCTCAGTTTCTGCCATATCTATGATGTTAAAAAATATTAATTTCGCATCTACATTTTCACCGAACAATGTGAGGTAAAACATGCTACAGACACTCTGAAGTCAGCCTTATAGTTTGACCTACAGGAGATCAATGAAAAAGGAAGACTTTTTACCAAATTATACGACAATCGCGATGATTTGTATTTCGGATTGTCAACTTTCCTTTTATCTATTGAAGCATCCCTTCAGCACCTGCGTATGCAGTTTTGATATTGCATATCATACTTTAAGCTAGATCTTGCCGTAACTTCGCAGATGTTTTATATCGCGCAAAACTTCTTTCAGTTAGGCTTAAAGAACAAGGTTCTGTTGCTACAATATTGAAGTCATGACAACATAAGTTTTATGAACTCGTATATCATCACGGTATATACATCTGCACCACGGATTGTTTGTGTGTTTGTTTGTTTGTTTGTTTGTTGTTGTTGTTGTTGTATTTTGTTGTTGTTTGGGTTGTTTCATGTTTCTGTGTTTTATTTCTATTATACTTGGGTAGTCTTTGTCCCAGGGATGTATTCTTTAGGTTTACTATCGAATACTTGAGCACACTATTATAACAATAACGGAAACGGAATAAAGGCAAATTCGAAGTTCCATAATACAGAGACACTTGTTTCCCATGATTTTGAAAATTGTTTTCAAATATGATGACTTGATAAATGATTGGTATTTTTTCTTTTGTTCAAAAAAGAAATGTTTTTTCATGTCCTAAGAAAACATCCCTGCTCGAAGATAGCACACAAATAGACATGACAGAGAGGAGTCAAACAGTTATTTCTGTAAAAAGTAAACGTTTATGCACAAGCAATTAAGAAATCATCATTTTCCCTTTTAGCTTGATTTTTATTTAAATCTATTTCCTATGATTTGCTTATAGATATTTTGTTCTGGTTAACATTAACAAACACTTATAGGAAAACAATAAACTAAATCAAAATCAAAACAAAAGTAGACAAAGACTAAAAATAGGAGACTAATTAAATGAATGAATATAAAAAAGAAAAAAATGTGATATAATAATGTGAATGAACGAAAGGAATAATTGTCAGAATGTAATAGCATTAAAACCTATTTCTCAACACTGTATAATTCTATTTCCCGTACTTAGATAAAATCCCGACTCAAAATCATTATATATCGTTGTTTCTCAAAAAAAGATGGTACACCCAGAGACAGATGTATAGTTCTTGGTAGATTCCTCATACTTTTTAAAAACATAGTTCCAAATCACCTTCCAAATATACAAAAGAAGATGTTTTCAAAATGCTGGAACTTTTGATCGACCACATATTTGTCCAATGTGGTGGACGCGTTTTTCAACAAACGGTCTGCATTCCAATGGGAACAGTTGTGCTTCTCTACTTGCTGACCTATTTCGTTACTATTATGAGGCTGACTTTATGGCTGATCAAATCGGGAAGAAAAAAACATCCTTTAGCTAGATCTTAATCTCAGTTTCCGTAATATTGATAAACAATCCTAGTTTCGGGAATTTGATAAATTGCATCTTCCAAAAAGAACTTGAAATAAAGGATACTACAGACACTGTGAAGTCAGCCTCATATTTTTGCCTACACTTAGAGATCGATGCCAAACTTTACTACAAAACGTGATGACTTTTCATTCAGAATTTTCAACTTTCCTTTCATCTGTGGCAACATCCCTTCGGGAACTGCGTATGCAGTTTTCATATCACAACTCATATGTTATGGCAGAGCTTGCTGTAACTACACAGACTTTTTGTATTGCGGTGAAAACAATGATTTGAATTCAATTGAGGCTCAAAAGCAAAGTTCAGATCAATTCTACCTTTTTAACGTAAAACTTCACTAAAGAATTCAGGATGAATGTCATTTCCTTCTCAAGCTGAATCAAGACATTTTTTGTAAGAAACAGTGAAATATGTGTCCCAAATGAAAGCGTTTGATATAGCCAGGAACATCGAGTACTAACTTAATTTTCGAGCCACAAGCAAAGTATCCATACCTATCTCCTACGATTCACCCTAGAATTAAAGAAAAGAAGCAACCATTTTTTATTAGAAGAGGGTTTGAAATATTTTATCCTGCTTTCTTTCGAATTTGTTTTGAGGGAAAAAGATACTACATTATTGGTTGTTTTGATACATTATTAATAATATATTAGCACAAAACAAAACGATCCTGTATTTTTTCTTATAATCCTTGCAGCCTGCTTTCTTCTAACCAAATGTAGATTATATCTCTGAATTTCAACTGTTACCCTAGCATATGTATAAAACGACTTTCTATAAATTTATTCAGAATCCTAAATCAAGTTAACGTGGCAGCCTTTTTTCCATTTTTATCTAATATTTCAATTAATTTTCATGCAAATTATGGATAGTCTCCATTTCAGTTATTTATTTTACGGCTGATTCTTCATTTAGCAATTGGCTTTTGAGAATTCTTTTAATAGTTCAGTTCAAAATCCTTTTATGTCATATTAGAACATGAATTAATTCAATAGTAATGTATTATTTTGATCAAATCAGCGATAGAACACGAGCCGAAACAACGTCGACCATTTTTGGATATCCCAAATAGAGGTATAGTAATCACATTCACAATCAACCCCTTTATTATTGTCTTTAAAAGGACGACATGCACGCAAGGTACATACCTTGTAAACAAGCGATTTAGTCTAACGATTTAACTTTTAATACAAGACAAAACAAATATTTGTACAATATTAATAGTGGTTTAGGTTAAACCTAAAATTGTACAATAATTAAACCGTGAAATGTTGTTGTCAATATTTGAATTACTAAGTGTTTAATGGTGCAATTGAAATTTTGATATGGGAAAAGTATTCAAACTTCATTATTAGGCATTACAAGATATTTTTGATTGAAATCCTTTAAATAATGAGGTCCTTAGTACAGATTTAAGTCTGCCAAAAATACCTTTACTTCAATATTGAAATTGATATGAAAACATATACAACGAGGTCAACAAATTTTATAACATAAGATCTAGAAAATTTAAGATAACGAAACAAAAGTGAATTATTAAAAAAATGACACATTTGCGTGGTCGGAGAATGCATCCCGGATTTTTCAGGATATCAAATATGAACAGAATGTGTGTAAACGTGCGTAATTATAAAATAAATATTAAAACAATTACAACCTTTTTTTCTAAAACTGTAACTTCCACACCTTCCACTTCTCGATTAGGTCCATGCTGACATGTCCATTGTGCATATATATACGATCGTTATTTTTGCTTCTGATAGAATATTTTGTTTTCTTTGTACAGATGTTTTAGAAAAGTGATCCATTTTTGACAGAATGTCTGGTATTTGTCAATCCCAGTGTGATAGGAGAAAGACATATAGTTTGTACAGTTCTGTTTTAATCAGAAAACATAATATTTCAAAGCTACAGTTTGTTTTCCATATGTATGTTAATCTTGTAGGTGAAACCTCCAGTTCATACACAAAATGAAGCTGCAAATTTCGCTAACTGAAAATAATAACAAATACCGCAGTATTTGGAGCGTTCTTCTATTGACTTGCATTGAACAAACATGTTTTTTTTTTCTATTTTGGTATTCAGGCAGAAAAACACAAATGGCCTAGATAATTTAGTTACTCTATATTAAGCCAATATATAAAATTTTAAAACTAAAACAAACAACAGAACCATTCGCAAACAAAACAAAAATCATCGGATTCAGTAATCTGATTATTGAAAAATATCACTATTTCTTGATTTTGTTTACCACTAAGGTTATAGTAGAAATGATAATTAAAACAAGTGCTTTTGCATTCGTACTCTTTCCTTTTCACACTTTCGAGATTTCTCTGCATTTGGGATCAATATGTACGATAATGTTACGCTTACATAATATGAATTTAAGAAATTAAAACATTGACTTTGATTGTTTACACTATACTATTTACCGTTATGTAATTCGCTTATAAGCATATACATTAATTTAGTCTTGAAACGATGAAAATAAAGCATGCACTAACATAAAATTCTGTAGCCAAAAAAATGACAAAACAAATTTCTCCATTTTTATATATTACTAAAATAAGCCCCCAAGGCGTTCGCAGATTACCAAGAAATTACACATCTTGGTTCTCTTGATTATTCTTAAATTGTTGTAGAAGGGTAAATCAAAAGACAGAGGAAATAGACGCATACAACAAAAACATGAACATAACAAACCACAAGTACCTAGACATAAAAGCTAATGAGCATACCGAACTCCATTAAAACATGGAGCATGCCCCAAATGCCCCAGTAGGGTCAGCATTATCTGAATTATCTGCTATTCTAGAAACATCCACTGAGTTGCTCATATTATGTCACGTCCGGGACAGACATGAGAGAAAATGTAGCAATAAAACACTTTACGAATCTGCTCTCATGGAGCAGATGGTTACACCATAACCATCCTCGGGTTCATTATGAAGACCAACATTTTTTTTTCTGCCAAAAACCTAATCATTACAAAGTCTAGTGCGATACAATAAGTCCGGGTAGGTTCGGCAAGCTCTGGCATAACGTATGAGTTATGATATGACAACTTGCTAATCGAATGTTGAATGGATGTTGCCCAAGATAAAATGAAAGTTAAGGAAAAGCAAGGAGAAATGATTGCATCTGTAGTGTATTAAAGACCCTGTGCGGGTCCGGGTGTCAAACGAATAGGCCGCAGCATCGCTAAGCTTGTCGTAGAAGCAAACAAATAGTGGAACCCTAGAGAGGCTAGGACGCTCTTAAAACTGAGCAAGTGAGTTATGTGTCCCAGGTGGTTTGATGGGGGTAATCCTGGCATACTACATGATGGAGTCATCAGGCCATAATATAGATAACCTGACTACAAAAGATGCACGTTCCTCGCACGTTTAAGAACCCTGCTATGCATTTGCACTCAGCCACATGAGGCTACATTGCCAAACCTTACCTACCTCTCCATATTTCTAGTGACAATCAAAATATGTCGACCTAATTATGCTTGTTCCCATCCCGTTAACATTTCATTTAATGTTCATCTCATCTTCCACAACACATTCACCGCCTGAATATAGCTGAAATATAACTGCTTTGGCATTAAACACCAACAATCAATCAATGGTATATTTTGTCGATTGTTTTCCCTTTTTATTGACCTCTTAGAGTAGGTCAAGATATGATAAAAGATTCATTTCATAGTGTCCGTAGTGTCCTCTTTCTAAGTTCTTCTGGAAACATGGTATACGTATAATCCCCACATCTGTGATTACTTGGAGACCAAAAACTATATATATATATATATATATACAGAAAGGTCTGAAAAATTCCCAACGATGTTAAAACTGTCAAATTTGCGATGCAAATTTTTTGTCTTTCCCTCCGCGGGACTCGAACTCGAACTTGTACTGCTGTGACGTCTATGGCAACACCGCCTGCACAAAGTCCATCGCCCTAGACCACTCGGCCAGCTAGGCTATATTAAAATATAGCTTTCGCTGGCCGGGTCATTCCTCCTCGTAGGATTAATCTAGGGCTGTAACTTAGTACACGATGTATGGTGGTACGGGACAATTCATTTAGATGTTAATATGTAGGATAGAGGATCAAATTAATGATGCATGTCACAACAAATCAGTATTATACAACGTCTCAGAATGTGACGACTCTATTTGCTACACAGCTCCATCGGATCAAATTGATACAGGGAAGATATATAGAAAGGTCTGAAAAATTCCCAACGATGTAAGAACTGTCAAATTTGCGATGCAAATTTTTTGTCGTTCCCTCCGCGGGACTCGGAACTTGTACTGCTGTGACATCTATGGCAACACCGCCTGCACAAAGTCCAGCGCCCTAGACTACATTCTGAGACGTTATATACATATATATATAGCCAGCGAATCTGAGATCAATGAATCTGGCTAAACAATGTAATGTGTTTAGCATGAATCAGCTATACAATAAGCTTCATAAGAGTGACGGGATATATCAGCAAGTAGCGGAACACAGTTAGTTTCCATTTCTGTTGCGAAAAGGTTTTTTTTTCTAGTATCTTTTGCGATTTCTTAGATATGAGAAATGATAATCAAGCTAATACTAAACTGAAATCAGATCGCAAATGATTGAAGCAATGTCATTTAAAGTTATTCTATATATTACATTTATTTATTATTCATAACTATCATATTTCTGACGGTCTTGCGTTCACGGTTGAATCTTCTCGAAAATTGTAATCCGTAAATGAAATCAGTGTCATTTTACATGTTGATTCCTCATGAGAGGAGACCAATTTGAAAAATGGGTGATGCGGTTACTCATCATTTTGAGGGCAATCCATACTGCTCAAAGCACGCCGTATTAATATAACTGACGACTAAATTGTTTCGACAACATGTCGAATTTCAATTGATCTCTAAGAGCTTCCAGTTCTTGAGTGGTGTGTTGAGTCATTTTCAAATTGAGGTTGTATTACAAAAAAGAAAATAACGCAATAAACATAGTTCACGTAAGATTTAATGAAATAATAATGCAAAAGTGAAAATATCTAAGGCATTTTATTTAACTATTGGGTAATTCAAACTGCTTGATCAGACGGCTTTAAACGTTCTTCCACCGGCGGCTGAAGCTTCCATTAATACCAATCGGCCATTTCAAGACAAAACAATATTGTCTACATACATTGTGTGGAAAAAAATATTTGTATAACTATCGAACTATAATTTTTAAAGTCTTTGCTTCAAGTTCTTAAAACATTTTAAAAATGTATTTGAGGGTAAATGTCCGTAAAAATTGCGCATGCTTTTTAACATATTTAAATGCATGATTGAACTTAATCATTTACGCAGAAAATACATTTGGAAAAAGTAAGTACTGATTCGATATGATTATCAAATCAATAATGGCTTACGCGCTTTGGTATGTCATCATCACTGTTTTAGTACAAAACAAACTTACGATGATTATATTTATTATCTATAAAAAGACTACATGTACTACAGTAAATGTCGTTCAAATACCGGGAAAAAGCAGCACTACATAATTCTTTAAAAATTCGTTATATCAGATTAACTACTTTTCATATATAGAGGTATGATTTTTTTGTTTTTGTTTTTTTTTTTGTTTTATAGGTATTTATATATGTTGGATATATTATTATTATGATTATTATTTATTAAAAGAAGTTTGCAGTTGTCTACTATATCGAAACCCAATACACCTGACCATGGCATCGCGATACTATATTAAACTTTGTTAATATTATGTATTTTTGTAAAAATATTTCATTAGTTAAGTCAGCATAAATTCACACAGTTTTTACGACTCAAGCACCGGTTAAGGTATTAAGCTTTTCTTTCGAACTTTGCACTCTTCCATTTCCCAATTGATCAATATCGCACATCCAATTTTTTCGTTCCCAATCTCTCATGTTCTATTTTCAGGTCTGTCTATATTATGTGTGTTTTGTTTTATTATCAATTTCATCTTCAACAAAATATAGAAATCTTAGTTCATGGATAATTCCTTCTTAAATTTCGTGTCCACTTTACCAATGTCCATTCCTTATTGCCCTAAACCTCAATTGGAAGGGATGGCTACCTCACTGAAGTACTCTACAATGCCATAATGACTTGTACTAATCATTGATTTATTAGAGAGTCATTGTAACATATTTCATAGGCGTTGTATTATTGGTTAAATATTATTTTAACATTGTTTTCCTAATGTTTACTGAACACATTTGAAAAATGCAAATTGTAAGTTTTGAATGTAAATCAAAAACAGTCATCCTGATTTAAGTATGACTTGTAGGAATAGAAATAATGTTTATGTGAAAAATGCTCTCTGTCTTACTTAGGATTCTACATTATACAATATATCTATTTATTATTTACTTTATATGGACTATTGTTAATTGTTTATTTGCAGTTTCAGAAATGGCATTCTTTCTGTTATTCCTGGTGTATTTGTCGGCTCAAGTGCATGAAATTACTGGATTAAATGGTGATTATGGCTTTTTTAGTAAAATATAACAGCAAGCATTACACTTGATAGAGGGGGTAATAGTTTCACAATGTGGATAACTTTTTAAATTTGACTAAACTAGCCATGTGTAACTCAATGAACTGGCAAATATATCTATTGTACTAGTTTTTTGTTAATTATTGTCTAATTGTACCACCCTGTGAACACATTGAAAAGTGCAATGCAATATCTTTAAAGAAGTTTAGATATTTTGATTGAGAATGCGATAATGAATTGTAACAAACATGTGTATGTGTAAAACAAAATAAAAGTAGAAGCCGTAATAACGCATTTATTAAATATTTTGTAGATGTAAAGAATGACTTTAATAACTGCATGACATGGTGGGATGATTCTCGTCTTTTAACAATAGCATGCCGTGTACCAAATCTCTCCCTTCCTGTGATCTTTACTCACAACGATACAAAAACACATGTAACATGTTTGATGCAAAACAATACGTTTTACTGTACTATCAAAGAAGAAAGAGTTACTTTTACCAAGACACAACAAACAGTTACTATAACCTTAGTGGTAGACAAAAATGATACCAATTTTGGTGGACTTTGGTCCTGCATGCAAGGCCAAAGCATACGGTCAACAAATGTATCCATTACAGAAGGTATAATCTTTTTTTGTTTATAAGTTAATGTGGGTTGTACAGCGTTTTAGAATTATAATCAAGTATCAACAGCAAGTTTTTAATTCTAAAGTGACAATTAACAAGTAATGATAAGAACGTGTTGTCATAATTTGATTTTGTGCCCTATTACTACAACTATGTAGCGACTGACTTCTTAAAACTTCTATTTTATTTTCGGATTACGTCATCGGTAATTCATAAGTTCTAAATGACAATATGGACAAATTAAGGTACTATCGTGCATTGTTTTATTTAAGATTTCTTTCCTTTTCTTTCAAATCATATATTTTTATTTTGATTATTTTTATTTATAGAAACGAAATAAATTGTGCGATTACAAATATAACATGTAAAGTGTTGATCATATTTGATAAATTTATCAATGATCATCACAAAACTAACAGATTGTGAACAAATCAATTGTTTTTTTTTCTTTCTTAAGGAATTATTTAACCAACTGAGGACGCAATTTTACTATGTTTAATGAAGTCTAAAAGAAGTTACACTATTACTTCCCAGGAATACGTTTATAAATATAAATAAACAATCTAAGTTGATTTACATTATCATTAGAAAAAAATCGCACTTTTAAATATAATTGTGATTTTAATATTACATATCCATGCTTCATTAGAAAGAAATTAACTGAAATACATATTTTTAGAAGTTTTGATACAATTGCAATAATCTTTAACAAACATGTTGCTTTGGAGAACGGAAATGTCATTGAGAAATTCTAGTGTCTTTGAATTGATCTGTAGAAAAGAGATTTTAAGAAAAATGTTTACACGTTTTATTGTATATTTTGTCCGATTGAAATGATTTTGCACATTGAGTCTGTAGTATGAAGGACACCTATAACTACACTATCAAAGCAATATTATCAACTCGGTGTAGCTTAAAGTTTGACACAATTTCTTGTCCTTCGTCTTAACGAAAATTATATTGGCTTCTCAAACTGGACATGGTAAATTCGCTGCCGAAACCGGTTTTCAATGAAGATCTACTTTTTACATACTTTACGTAAAAGATAAAAGTTACTTTCAATTTTGATACTGACAATATCAAGGGGAATATCCTGACGAGCGCATGAGCACGAGTTCCAAATTGAAAGTGTCACTGTGTTAATCGGTTATCAAATTTTTGCATTTTTTATCATCTTATTGTACATTAAGCTATTGGACAACTCTTGTCTCGTGAAAAATGTGTTGCTGCCTGGCGTCGATTCGGTCCATTATACTTCGATATAAACAAATATTTCGCGTTGGATTATAAAATATGCGTAACGCCTTTTACGTTACAAAGGTTTGAATTGAATAAGAAAGCATTATATTTAAAGCAAACTTATAATTCTACATCTCCATGAATGATTACTTGTTGTTGTTGTTGGTTTTTTTTTTAATCATTTAGCGATATTACCAGCATTCAAATTTTGCATATTTCAGGAATTAGGGCAGACTCTGTATTAAAAATACAAGGCAAACTCGGTTCATACAACAACAGTTCAAGTTACATTGATGTTCAATGCAGTTCGTGTAGAGCATCATATCGATCATTTGCAGAATTTTTCATCAACCGGAAAAAAGTAGCCAGCGTTCGGCAAGACAATAGCGGCAATTGCCTTCATAATAGTATAATTTGTACGGATAAAATTTGCAACTGTACAGCAGAAAAGAATTCGTTTGCTTTGCGCCTACAAGTACACGATTTCAGTAAAGTGAATGAAATTGGTTGTGAAATGCAGTTTTTTGACAGTTTTAGAAAAAGAAAGCATGCTGTTTTCACATATATGGACTACAATAAAAGTGGTAAATATACATCTTAAAAGTGTACTGACAATTTAACAAAAAATATTTGTTATTTCATATGATCTGATTAGGCAATATGGTAAAAAAAGCAACAAAGAAACAAAGAGAAAAACAAACAAACAAAAACAAAGAAAACAATACAAAATTTAAAAAACTCGAAAAAAAATTGAGATTTAATTGGCTAGACATAAACTGTACTTAACATTACTTTAATATATATTGGTAAAAAGTAGCAAAGCAAGAAAAATAGAACGATTCATCTCCATATTTTTAATGTTAAAAATGTAGACGGAGACAATGGACATACACTATGTGGACAACAGAATAATATATATTTAATGACCAATTTGATAAGATTTGCACAAAGCAACATACAATAAAAAAATTCATTTACAATAAGATCTACAACGAATCCTTGAGTGACACCGGGGTTTTTCCTTATAATCAGAAACAGACATCACAATCGCTATTAGTCGAACATACTAGGCATTGAACATCCTCTACTGTCATACCTGATACCATCAGAGCTTGACCTATCGAAAATGTTATTCAGGTACAACAGGTCTTTATGTTCACTCTCTACATTTTATGAAAGGAACGTAGCAATAGGTTCGTAAAAAGCTATATTTTATATCCTTTTGGCCGCGGGGTCTAGAGTGTTAGACTTTTCTGAGATTTTACAGCAAAGAAGGCATTGGCATCGCAATTTTGCAGTTTGGCATCGATTGATACCACACTTAAGAGGTAGCTTAAAGCTGATAATTACGTATGTGCATTATTACATCAATATTCTATGTTGACCTTATTCGTGTGTTCTATATGTAAATAGATAAGCAAATTATTAGGGAGATGGTAGAATTCCCTCATCCCATTAGACTTTTTATGCGTATATATTTGCGACATTTGGTCCAAGCGAGCTAATGAATTTCTATTTAAGGAAAGACTTTTTGAATTGATATAAGTATTTTGTATGAGGAATATATGACATTACATGGTGATAAATAGTACGAAAATGATTCAACTTATTATGTCGGTATTGATCAACGACAATATCATTTGCAGGTTTTCAAGAAAAGCGAACCGTTATAAATGTCATTAAGGACAATGAACCAGTCTGATCTAGTTAGTATCAATTACATTTGATATTCGGTCAATTGAGACCAAACACGTATTTATTGTAAATGTTTCCCATAAGCACGAAACATGTAATTCAATACAGGCAGTTCATATCCGATTAAATACAATTAAATAATCACGCTAACACTGTGTACAATATGGATCGAAATATTGAGAAGTCACACGAAGGTTTAGAATGGCCAGACCTATACCCTACAAGCAACTTGCATGTGTGACCTTAAACCTTATTTTTGTCTATCCTTAGTCATACATAAATGTATTATTTTTCGCAGAACCTACGTATGGAGTTTTCATTTCACCACTCATACGTTTTTCCAAACGTTACAGAAACTAGGCGTACTTTGCATGTCGGAATTGACTTCTTAAAATTATACTTCTGGAGCAGAGTAATGCTGCGACTAGATAAAATTCATATCTGTAATTTGTTTACTTTCATCATACTGAATGTGTAGAACGTGATGATGTATCCATCTGCCCCACGATAACCGATTTGTTCACTCTATCATAGTTTATTATTTTTCTTTAGTCTTCCCCAGTCGTGATATTTTGTACGAGTGTTTCTTGAAGAGCGGAGGACTCTTATCCTACCGATGTATATAATCTATGCTCCCATGTTTTATGGAGTCCGGCTTGCTCCTTTACTTGTTTTTTTTATTCTGTGCATGTGAAAATTTGCTTTTTTGACGCTATTTGTTGTGTGTATAATATCCGTGGATCATATGCTTTTAATTACCGTTAGGATCCCGGTTTACATGATTTCCAAATCATATGCATAATTAATATATTGAGTAAGAATGAAACAAGTTTTTAATTCCCTCCACTATTTTTGGCAGATATTTCATGCATCTTGTAACTGTACAGAATGTCGATTGGAATGTTATATCTTAATTTTTATTCATATTAAATGATCGTGATTTTTATGAATGATGTAAAACATCATATTTAAATCGGATGTTATTTGCAGGAACATATACCTTTGATAACAAAGTAAACACAACAGATATACACACAACACAGCAAACCCCACTTGTGGAAAACGGTAAGAAAAGCCGTCTACAATTGTATTTGTTATATTTGTATACAATATTTGAATTTTTGTATGAGTTTACACAGTCCTCTCTTCTTCTTGTTGAAATGCTTCCATGGTGTTTTTTCATCATGACATACAGTGAGAAATTGTTATCATCGTTTATGCTCGTCGTGGTAAAGTTGTACAACTTTCATGAATCATCTTTACAAATTCTAAATAGAATTTGCAATTTTGAATTCATTCAATTCTAAAGTTTCTAGATAAGAAATGTTGTTCTTTTCATATCATTCAATTTACAAAAAGACAAATTCTGCTATTTTTAATACACTGGAATCATAAAGTTTTGTTTCATTTCACTAAAAGAACAGTCATAAAATTTCAACGAGATAAAGTAGGGCAATAGCTAAATTTTATTGCTAATTCAGATTATGATTGATTTCGTCGATTTACAAAGACACTGAATACTGAATAGCATTTTGTTTAAATAATTCTGAAAACGATTTTTTTAAATTCAAGATTATGAGGCACTCTTTAACGATGCTTATGCTTTTGCAGGGTTTCGTAAAGCTTTATACATGTACTAGTATCAGATTACAATACCCTTTAAGTGGTCCTTATGACAAAAGGTTCTAATGACACAGTTGATGTGTAAGTGATTTGTGACTTTTGTTACCTTGTATGTATTATTCTGGTTATTTTATATTCTTCTTATATGTGTCTGTTTTCCATGTCTGGTCTTTGTTCCTGGATTACATCATTTGGTTACTGCTAGAATATTGGTCCCTAGATAACTCTTTCAAAAGAGTTAATATTATTGTACTTTATACATGACTTTTTACATAAAGGATGAGTTACCACGTATGTCCAAGGTATGTTATAATGGCCAAAGAAAGACCGCAATAGTTCAATGCAATACCAAAAACTATTACAGTCTTTCAAGAATATATTTCATATAAAAACTGTACTAGCCAGCTTTTTTTAATTCCTACATTAATATGTGTTTGAATTCTATCAACAATTACATTTGCTGGATACTCAGTTCAAATTCAAATGAAAAATTTTCGTTCATTGCTTTACCATTTAACAGGAAATTGCAAATTGGTACTGACAACCACCGCTTGTACCTGTTTTTATTTACCTATAATGAGACTTTTTTTTCTGTTTTAAAAAGGCATTATTTACCTGTCCAAAATAATAACTGGTCCTTTTATAAGTCATAATGAACCGATAGACCCTATAATGGACAGGTAAAACAATAATTCTCTGTTTATTGTAATGTAAGTCAGGCAAATGTTTTCATGATATAAACAACTGGTTGGTTAAAAAAATGTAATCTAAAATTTAAGTTGGTTGAAGTGAAGGGTTAATGCTCACTGAAGGTGCCAAAATTCAGGCCAAATAGCTTTTTTGCAGTAGTTACATGTAACAATTATGTTTTGTTTTGAATCCTCAGTTTTTGCAATTCGACAATGTTCAGGAAAACAAAAAGGTATCGTTGAAGATGCCTAAATTTTATTGCATTGACAAACACCAGATTTTGAGATTTCAAAAGTATAATTTCCCAGTATACATTGAAAACTGCCATCATATTGAGATAAGCTGAAAAGGAAATATTTCGATTAGTACCAAAAATAATGTAATTTGAATAAAACATGATGCATGTTATGCAATCATAGGTTGTATCGTTATCTGTAAACACAATTTAAATCAGAGTAAAAGCCTTTAAATTACCAAGGTAGCTGAAGCTGCATTATTTACACAAAAGAGTAGAACATAGTTGTGTCATTCTAATTGGTTTATTCACACAATGTATTGTAGGCTACAGTGAACTCAAACTATTTTCAACGGTTGTAGCTGCATGTCTCACATTTACAATAGTCATCATTGTTATACTCTGCAAAACTCGGAAAAGAGAAACGGTAAAGTTCTCCTTTATTAAACTTAAATTACATTTTTAATACAAATGGCTAAAATGTGAATTCCTTTACTTCATTTCCATTAAAGAATTTATTAACAAAAGTAAGCAAATGATTTTAACTGTAAGAAAGGTTTGGACATTTCTTTTGAAACGTAATGTGTTAAACTTCTCATGTTTCTCTTTCTTTGTAATAGCGATATATAAACATTTTGCACTTGATCCGTGACCACTTAAAAATGTAAATAAATTGATTACCTCGAAAATGGTGAGCAAACGTACAAGGAGCCTGTCAAACCACCTTGAATTAAGTTGAACGAATAAACATGAATTATTTAATTAAAAACAAAAGCCGTTATTAAATTGCAAACTTAAACAATGAAACATCTGGACACAGTAATGGCAGTAGACCGGCGAACATAGCCAAAATAAACCTGTCAAAACTGATTACAGGCGGACTTACCAATATTTTTCTTTTTTGTAGGTTCAAATATAAACCTAGATAAACACCAACCGTTGGTAAGTGTTTATGAAAGCGAAACCATTTTAAGTAACAAATATATTTTATGACCAACGATTTGAAACTCCCTTTAAGGTAAGAAGAATATTGTATATTTTGTATTTGAAGTCAAACAGAGACCATAACTAAGAATGTACATAATTAAACTAAATTTTTTATGTAGCAATTGCATTATCAAGTTAAAAAGAAATTATGACTAATCATACACTTTTGTGAGTTTTCCACAACAGAGGAAACGTACCTTAACACCTCCCCCCCCCCCAAAAAAAAAACAAACAAACAAACAAACAAACAAACAAAAACAAAAATTTCCCACGACAGAAGTTTTAAGAAGAAATAAAAGGTCCTTGGGGATAGGTGAAAAAATGTAGAAATGAATTAAGAATTTTAAATATTCACACTAACATTGCATTAAAACAAAATCGTTTTTGCATAAATCAAATGATTTGGTGAACATTGCAGCTTGTTGTTTTGTGATAAATACACACGTATTCTCCAAGGGGCCTTAAAGATTTATAGAGCCATTTGAAACGGCTGCTCACAACTTGCCATGTGTTCAATACATTTTGATTTCTTATCATGATATTTACCCTCCCAATGCGCCTGGTCCGTGCTCCCTGTTTCTAGTAGAGTCCGAGTTGCTCATTTACTTTTGTTTTGTATCAATTTGATTATATATGTTCTGTGTTGTGTGTGTCTGTTTTCCATGTCTTTTTTTACCTAATTTTTCAATCTTTTGACTTCCGCTAGAATCTTGGTTGCCTTGATTGCTCTCTTACATCATAAATATCTTTACAAAACAAAGATTTAAAAAACCATCTGGAATGTTGGTGATTACAACTGTCGTATCAAAACAAACAGAGACGACAAAAGCCAAACCCTTCAAATCATAAACTAAACCTGGTATGTAAAAGAACAATAAAAAACTTTAACCTTACAACTTTTTGTGGAAAGTGTTGAAGTGGTCAGTTTATTGCCTTGCATGTTATTCTGTGTACCTCAAAAACTAGACCAGATGTATAGAATCTATTAAGTCATACATAGTAAACAATGTTAAGAGTTTCCAATTTGATATAACTAGACTTCATTTTGAAATACTGTATAATGATTGTTTTAAATGATTGTCTTATTACATGTCAATTGAAAATCATAAATAAACAACCTACAAAACACAAAGCAAAACAAACACAAACATAAACATAAACAAAAACAAAGCAGAGCAAAACAACAATAACAAAACACGGTCTTTCTGTATTTGATTTACAATAGAAAACTTTAACCTCACAACTTTCTATGGAAAGTATTGTAGTGGACGGTTTATCGCCTTGCATGCTACAATACTCCATTTGCAAATGTTGCATAGGCAAACAGAACATATTATCACACAATCATTACGAGCATAAGTTTCTTATTTTGTTTCTTTTTTTTTCTTGGAATTCAATATTTTAATTCTATTATGAATTGTTTTACAGGGTATAAGTTGCCTGCAGGTTAAAGATAACTCACAAGACATGTGTTTTTATTAGTCTCTTTGGTGAACAATGCAACATATTTATATCACAATCTAAACAAGGAAGAGAACGATCACATGACTAGGAATATATAATTATGTTTGAATGAATGTAATAACTATAAGATTGTTTATTCTGATCTGTTTGATCTTTATTGCTAAAAATAGAAATGACACATTTTAAACATGTTATTTCAATTATAGAAATTTTCTAGAATTTGTTAACAAACAAGTATTCATTATCTGACTCAATAATGATAAATTGAATACATTCATTCTTTAATAATGGAGTTCTGAGGACACCTTTGCAGCTTGAAATTACTGGGCTAATACTATTTAAATTACTTTAGGGATTTCTGCTATATAAAACAATTCAAAAGTGGACATCAAAAATCGTAACACAATTTATCTAGTTGAATTAAAATTATTGACATTGTAATTTATCTATTGTTTGCTGAATTTTTCTAAGAGGTTATTTCATACCTTGAGGTTTTTGTTGGTACAATTAGTACAATGTTTTCTGTGTCAGTTACCCAATTGTATGTTTAAAAGACGATCGAAGAACTGTTATGTCAAAATTCTAGGTCTAGCGTACATAATTTTTGTAACACAAAAATGAAAAGGACGGTTTTATCCTTCGACGTAGGTTTGGTGACAAATGAACATTATTTATATCTAAATATTTAATTTTTTTTTAATTCTGAATATTTTAGCGTTATTGAGCAATATTGTTCATTTCGAATATCCAAACTTGGTATTTAAGCTGCGCCCCTAACTACGGAAATATTTCAATGAGGGTATCTCAATACACTAAAAGCATACATGTAAACTACAAATGCCCAATCGATTGGCAGTCGATAGTATTAATCTGCATTAAATAAATGTTGATTTCATATTTAAAAATATATATATATATATATTGTGAATTTATTATTGTTTTCTGATCATTTTGAATTAAAATAAAAAAAATGTTTTCAATTGCTGGTTCGATTATGGGACATAAACGACTTTGAACTGGTTACGTTGTAACATAAACCGCTTTGCAGTTTATTAAGCATAAATCGACCCTAAGTCGTTTATATTTTAATCCAACCAGCAATTGAAAACATTACTTTAATGACATGGAGGAAAATGTAATATCGTTTAAAAATGAAGTTTGCCGGTCTTGTTTGTTTATAAAAACGCATTCTCGAAATATTCAAAATCTGATAAAATCGTTAGAACTGCGATTTCATGTGCATGTAAATGAAATCGAAAAAAAAACGAAGTACTTTCTAGAAGTAATAAAATTATATTAATGTTGAAAAGATCAAACTTTTTAAAAGCCCATAATTCAGTTTCAGCTTTCCTAATTAATTGCCAAACAGACTGAAAACTCAACAAAACAAATTCTGATTTCGTGTCAGCCTATGGTCATATCCATTATAAAGGCTTAAATTATAACAATTAAATCAATTGATAACAAAATACATGTAATGATAACAGTGGTCAATGATCAAACTCAATTAATCAATGGTTTCGACAATTTACTTTAGACAACAACACGAATATCGTTGTTATAAAAAATGGCTAACTGGAGGAAAAATCTTTGCAATCGTCTTCAAAGGTGTCAAATATATCAAGATATGCTTGAGTTCCATGGATAGACGATGTAACTCCGACAGCATTGAAAACATTTTATATGTCAACAACTTGTTCGCTCAAGAAATTTTTAAATGGGTGAAAATTCATGATCTCTAATATCCTTATTTTAGGGACAAATTTAAAAAAATGTCCGTACCTATTGATTTTGCTCATTATACGTTGAGTAGAATTCATACAGAAAATATGGTGTATCCATAGATTACACATTTCTTATTTGCACAAATATTTAGTCATTCATTTTTTAATTAGAACAAAAAATAATTCAGAAGTGTACATATTTCTGGATCTGAATGTTCTAGTTTACCTGATTTCAGTAGCTTTTTCATTGTTTTCCAATGTGTTTAAGGGTTTCCTGCATTTTCCAAATTAAAATTGTCAATATCACTTTCGAATTGCTCTGTACGTATTTTCTTCATATTATTAATTGTATGTCGCTCTCGCCTATAATTCATTACATCTTTCTCCACTTTTGATTTAATCGCATTTCTTTGTAAACGGTCGCGTACACGTGTTCTCTTCTTAAGTTATTTTTAAGACAAAGTTTGTCATTTTTCCGAACTGTTACAACTTTTGTTGGAATACACTCCTGTGAAATAATCAGTAAATATGCGACACATTTTATCAACATCTACTTCGTCTTGGATGAGTGCAGTCTAATCTAAAGCCTCCATTTTATATCAAAGGTTCTCTTCGTCCGCTTTGTTATATAACCATACAGTTCTCTCCTTTAATGGACATTCTCTAAAAACAACGCTGTGGTCACTAATATCGTGAGGTATATCTATAAACTATAAAAATCATTGTATCGCTCATTATAATCGGGTCAAGTAAAATGTGTGCTACTTGCTTCCGTTACACGCGTTGCTTTATTGATAATATTCTTAAAATTAAATGTATTGATTGTATCAATAAGCTTGTAATAATTAGACACTAGTAAGTCAGAATTCAAACCTCAAATCGCCCGTGATTACATTGTATTTCATTCAACCGATAATTCGTACCTAACGCATGATTTTACCGTGTCCAGAAATCAGACAACGTTCCAGGTGTAGAGCAGAAATGGTGTATCCATATGCACCATGAAAACCGATGTGTACGGTGTCATTGTTTTTTTTTCCTTTTTCGTCTACAGAGTAAACCACTTTGCCCAATTATTCACAAATAGTCCACCTAGATATTTCAAGACCAAAATGCTGCAGTCCATACAGCAAGAGTCGCAACTGAATTAATGACAGAAACGGGTATCAAACGTATGAGTCGGCCTGCACAGTGCAGTTCCCAGACATGAAAATATTGACAACGTACAGTTATTTAATCAAAGAAAACTTCGCATAAATACACTCGAACAATATTTTGTCCCGAGAAGTAGTGGCAATATGGGCGGAGATTACGCTGGCTTAATTACATTCAAAATCTGTTTAAATCAATTTAAAAGAAGAACCAAAGTATCCTACGATTGCTTTTGCATACTTTTTGCAAGTACTGTACAAATGTACATCCCAGAAATCACTTTTGTTTAATGAAAAATACACGTATGTTGCATGTAGATGGATTAGTTTCGTCATAAAAAAAAGTAATCCTCAATTGAAAAGCTATCCGTATTTAAGTGTATACAAACCCATGTCACTTTTATCCTTGCCAATATTCTAATAGATATAATTTAATAGATCAATCAATACTCAAATAGATGTGAATTTAATAGATCTAGATCACTAACTTTTGATGTTTGTTGTTTGTTGGGGTTTAACGTCCGAGCAGCAATATTTCAGCTATAATCAGACGATGAACATGAAATTGATGATAAAATGAAAATGAAATGATGATGAAATGAAAAAGGGATGGGACACAAGGACAATGGGGTCGACAAATTTTGATTGCCACTGGAAATAGGGAGAGGTGGGTAGGGTCGGGCAATTTAGCCTCCTGTGGCGGAGCCCTATGATTCCGGGAGAATATCACAGTAGGGTTCTTTAATGTGCGAGGAACGTGGAATCTTTCCCAATACGGTGCACCACTATGGTTTGCGGTCAGGTTTTCCGTATTATAGCCTGACAACCCCAGCATGTAACACACCAGGGGTACCCCATTCCACCACCTGGGGCACACATCCTAGTTGCTCTATGGGCAGAGCGCCCTAGCCCCGGCTAAGGTTCTGAGCACTATTAAGTCGCATTTTACGGCAAGCTTAGCGCTGTTGCAGGCCTATTCTTTCAACACCCGGACCTGCACGGGGCACTAACTTTTGAGAAGCAAATTCCAGATGTCTACAAAAAATACAAACAAATCAAACCAACGAACAAAAAGCAGTGGTAACATGCTTCGTTATGAATATTTGGATGCAGGTCTGAGTTAATGTAATGTACATTGTACTTCCTAACAAGTATAGCCAGTTTTGTTTCCATGGCTTTTATAGAAAAAAAATATCTACTTCGAAGAAACTTTTAAATTTTTAACTTAGTCATAGTTGTGATGATCAGCCGAATCACATGTTTTTATGATCGTGTTTTTAACGAAACAGTCAATGTTCAAGCTTAATATGACAACATTTAAAAGGAAATTATATATAATCGTATCTTTTTATTCAATTGTACTTATATATCAAAGACAATCATAACGAGAAATGTGGACGGACGAACCGACAGGAAGACATTTTGGGAAAATTGGGTGATATAGTACATATACACTATAAGAATTTTAAAATCCATTGCATTTAATAAAACAGAGTACGATGTACCTACCTTCATTCCAATTTATGGAGGCAAACATACTCAGGGACAATACATGTTTCAGAATTTGAAATCAGTACTTTAAATTGTTTAATGATTAAATTAATCTAAAGATAAGTCGGAAGCTGTTTCTGTATTGGATTGTACATGTACCAAAACAAAAATAAAATGTACAGAGCAGTGGCGGATCCAGAGAGGGAACAGGGGATTAGCATCCTCTTTTTTCTAGGAAAATGTGTCATTTTCATATGTAAAATTGACAAAAAATGGGAAATAATGTCCTTGCACCCCTCTTTTTAGATACATCGATATATTATTGCCCTGATGTTTACCAATCGTCATGTACATGTATATTGTCATAAAATAGAAATAATTTTAATATAAAAAAGTTTTGATTTGTGTCAATGTAATGGTGATGCAATTAAATGCATATTCTCCTGGCTTGTATCTGTATAATCAGACGGAAAATCCCGTAATAAATCATAAAAAAAACACCCTTCAATTACTTAGCCATTTAGATTGCATATAGATGTTTGGGTAACACCCCGGGCCCTGTCCTCGTTCAACAAAGCAGAGAAGCAAACCAGTTTTGCTACACATGCACTGGCTCCATTGGTCCCACTAACTACCAAATTAATTACTTACATTTGTAACACCTTCACAGACGAGTGGGTATATTTTTACATGTATGTTTACATCTTTTGAATTACTTAAATTTAGTACACAACTTGGAAAACCCACCCATAAATCAAAACCATCGTTTTATCAATTCCCCGTGAAAGTCACAGCCCAAGATGATCGTAATACATTATTATAATACACTATAAACACTTTGTACAGGGTAGTTTGACTTGTAACCAATGATGTTTACATTTTACTTGGTAGTTACTGTTTGTTTTGTTTATAGTGCTTATTCTGATGAAGGTAAGATTGAAAGTATAATAATACTTCTATTATTGTAGAGTTGTGCATTTTTTTTTAACTCAAATGAGAAACTTATTCATTTTGTCTATCTATTTCAATCTGACCTGAAGGGTACAAATGATGCATAATATCATACACATTTGTGTACATTTGAATTTGAAAAATGTTACTTAAGAAACTTACATAATCACCCCAATACTACTATATCTTTCAAGTACGTTCTATCGACTTAATGCAGATAATTATGAGCGTATTTGATTACTGATTAGCGTAGCAGGATATCTGTTTATTGCAATCACTGTAATTTGTACCTATTCTAACTAGTAACGAAGTACAAATAGCTTTTAGTAAATAGCAAAAATATCACTCAGATTATCTTATTTTACGATACGCATGTACATATACTTGTATACATGTACATGCACTATCTATAAGTCCGTTAACAATTTCTTTTCGAACTACATTCAGTTGTCATTTATCTTACATGCTTATAACGAAAATGGCAATGGTGAATATGTCATAGAGACAACAACACCACCGGGATGAAAAAAAGAAAATAAAATGTTAGCTCAGGGCCAACCATAGGTCTTAAATGAACGACTAGAAAACCTTCACATCATAGGTCATGCTGCAGCTTAGTTTGAATTCAAAATAAAATTACGAATGGAAAGTAATGTGAATATGTTTTTTTTTTTCTTTTTGACATTCGACTTTTTGCTTCTTGAAATGCCATGGATTTGTGTATGCCTCCTATGGTACCTCTTATTTGCACATCTGTTTATTTCCGTTTTAGGGTTTTTTGGCATATCACTGATTTTCATTGGGATTATACGTATATGGGACAAGAGTTCTCCTGTGTCGAGGCAATTGAACAATATGGAATGTTTGGAAGCCAATGGTGCGATTCCCCATGGAGTTTGGTCAACGATACTGTTCAAGCAATGGGGCGACTGAAGCCTGATGCCGATTTTATAATATGGACAGGGTAAGCCGGGGTGGTTTAAACTTAATTTCTTTCTGTTTCTAGATTTACTGTACTATCCCAATATATGAGCGTGTCTTGCATATACAGTGGTGTTAGCCTTCAACAATTCTACAGCGGAAGATCTCCCTCTCAAACTTTTCTCAAAGCGGGAGATTTTCCGAGGTTTTGTTTTTGCAACATGTTTAATGTGTTAGCAAAAGAACTTATTTGAACTTAAATCCAATTTCACTGCGACAATATTCCGTGACATTTTCCTCCCCTGAAACACATGTATGACATTCAATGCTTCCTTATTTTACAATAATAGCTTTTATCAGAGGTTCGAGATCAATTTGTTTCGTCACAAAATTGAGATAATTTATTAAAAATTCTTATAAAAGGGGGGAAATTTTCGAATGTGGTTAATATACATATATATATATATATCTGACACGACAGTAGCTATCGACCAGGTCACAACAAACAGCTTTATGCTTGAGAATAATTCATAATGCATGCAATGATGAACTAATTACCTAAACAGAGATAAAGTTTAATATCGTACAGAGCTAATGATAAATTATTATGTTACGTACTTTTTATCAACAAACTTTTTGACACTGCTTTGTGCTGAGCTTGTCGTAAAAGGCGACTAAACAGTACTCAGGAACCTAGCCGGGGGCTAGGTGCTCTGCCCACAGAACAACTGGGATGTGTGTTCCAGGTGGTGGAATGGGGTACCCCTGGCATGTTACATGCTGGGGTTGTCAGGCTATAATACGGAAAACCTGACCGCAAACCATAGTGAAGCATATATTTATAAAAGGGTCTGAAAAATTCCCAACGATGTTAGAACTGTCAAATTTGCGAAGCAAATTTTTTGGTCGTTCCCTCCGCGGGACTCGAACTCGTACCGCTGTGACATCTATGGCAACACCGCCTGCACTAAGTCCTAGTGGTCTAGGGCGCTGGACTTAATGCAGGCGGTGTTGCCATATCTTCTCTGTATCAATTTGATCCGATGGAGCAGTGTAGCGAATAGACTCGTCACATTCTGAGACGTTGTATAATATTGTTGCGACATGCATCATTAATTTGATCATCTATCCTACATAATAACACCTAGATGAACTGTCCCGTACTACCATACATCGTGTACTAAGTTACAGCCCTAGATTAATCCTACGAGGAGAAATGACCCGGCCAGCGAAAGCTATATTTTATATAGCGTAGCTGGCCGAGTGGTCTAGGGCGCTGGACTTAGTGCTGGCGGTGTTGCCATAGATGTCACAGCGGTACAAGTTCAAGTCCCGCGGAGGGAACGACCAAAACATTTGCTTCGCAAATTTGACAGTTCTAACATCGTTGGGAATTTTTCAGACCCTTCTATAAGTTAACGTTATCTTCCCTGTATCAATTTGATCTGATGGAGCAGTGTAGCGAATAGAGTCGTCACATTCTGAGACGTTGTATATATATATATATATACTCACGCTGTAACCCTTATTTATCAATATTACAGAGACAGCACTCCACACACCAGTGACAAAAATGTAAATCTCAAAAATGTAAATCTCGAAATTCATGATGCCTTAATCGGTAATTGTACAAACTTGATTAAGGATGTTTTTCCCAATACTCCTGTATACCCGACACTTGGAAACCATGACAACTATCCCCATAACCAATATCCACCTAACGGGAATCTCTTGTACAACAAGACATTTGAAAAGTGGCGAGAATGGATTGGTGACGAGACAGCCGAGTCATTTCTGAAAGGTAAATAAACAAATCGGAACTAATCGGTTATTTCCGCTACAGATTTCATACCACTATTTCTGGTCTCCATTACTTTATGTTAAATTCAGCTTTTTATAAGGCTCAGATTTTGTTTTACATCAGTACAGATTGTGCTAGAGGAGTATCATTATGATGGTCACCCTTCACCTTAACTCTCATAAAATATCAACATACCTTATCAGCCTTCTAGGAAAGAACGATAAAGTGAAAGAAGACAGGTGCAGATATCACTACTTTCGTTTTGAAATTTAGCCATATCAAGGGGCCAAGAGTTTTTTGTTCAGAATTGTTTTACCCTACACTGAATAAAGAAAATGAGAGTATTGCTGATTCATTCAGCTTCCAGATACCATCAAGTTTGTATACCTTTACTAAACAAGGAGAATGATACGGTGCAATATGTGACTTCTTCGTGTCATTACGAACTACTTTCTTGTATGTGCAGGCGACTGGTTTCCGAAATAGTGGTATTACACCTACAATAGGTACGAATACAAATAATCAATACTACTGAAATTCCAAATAAGGTAACAATCCAGGGTCATATCCATGAACTTAGGTCATATACTTAATTAAATATAAAAATATAAACACAAGGTAACTCGCTGATTTTATTTCTGAATGAGTTCTGTTTGTTCAATAATTAAAAAGATCAAGTCAAATTATGATTTTCAAATAATATTTTATTAATAAATCTCATCTTAAATCATGGAGATTCTGAAAATAAAATTATATGTATATTCAATATAAAATTCACTTTTCCACATATAGTTCCTATAATAATATGGGACTTTTTTAGAAACACTTTCTTTCAGAATTTCTCCTACTTTTTGTGCTCAAATGGAAGGGGAATAATGAAATTATTTTAATAAATATGTTGAAATGAGAAATTTTATATTGAGGTTGTGATTTGGTGAGGTCAAATAAGGTCAAGTTTTTAACATCCGGAGGCCATTTTGGGTCATTTTTAGGTATCTCTGTGTTTATGCATTTAAATTGAAAAAATAATTAACATCCCTGAAAATGTGAATTGAATTACGGTGGTGAAACTATTATTAAATTACAGAAAGGCTATAAAGAAGATAGTGGAAAAATAATTGTGGTTTCGTGCCTACACTAAAACATAACCTCTGATGCAGAAAGGAGAATTTCTTCTTGAAAATAAATGCCGGAATAGTAGTCAATTGCGAATCAAAGTAGTTCTATTCGTCAGGGATCGCTAAAAATCATTAGAAATAGAGCATAACTCTGTCAAGAATCCACCCCCGGTATAAAACAAGGGAAAATATCGTCATTGCTATTTGTACAAATGTAAAAGTATGACTATTTTACAAGAATAATATAAAAAATGCTATTGCTACATGTACATGTATAAATGAATAAAAATATGTTTATAATTAATTTGACCTATTCATAATCAGTCAGGTGTAATTTTGGAAAATCCACAAAACTAGCTAAGGTTGAACGCACGCTTTTTCATAAATTTAAGATGTTAACTATGATAAAGCAACTGCATTTAATAATTTAAACGATTTCTACTTACTGAATATGAGATTGGATGTTAATTTTCAGTAGAAACGAAATATAATATCGAATACAAAATAGAAATTCCACATATTGTTACTCTTCGGGTTTAAGAAAACGAGTTGATCAGTGTTACATGTATGATAACATTTTAATATCAAATGTGTGTGGGACAGTTGTAAGATTTAACATCATCGTATAGCTGCTGTTGAATATAAAAAAAGCGCCATGCATTCATGAATCTCAGCAACAGTTTTACATGTTTTAAATACATGTAGCAGACTTGCCATGGATATATTTGAACATGTACGCACATCTTTAGTGTAAAAGCTTGAATCTTGCAAAATTTGCCAAGATTCTTTATGAAAATTATATTTCACTCACAATACATTCAACCTATCATTTATCGGCTAGAATACCAAAGCGTCAGGAAGGGTATGGAAGCAATTAACGGTAGATACATCAACATCAGAGTACATAGCCTAAACGTGAAAACAGGAAACACAGATGATCAAAATAATCGTATTTACTTTACTTGTACATGTACCAGTCTCACTTAGAACTAGAACCACTAATAATACGAGTAGCAATTGAGGACTTTGTGTACTCAAAATCAAGACAAAGTATTTTACTCTACTGTCTAGGTGGATACTACTCTTTAAAGACTAAAACTGGAATGAGAGTCATTGGACTGAACACGAATTTGTATTATACAACTAACAAACAAGTGGGAAATCCCCCTTATCCAGATCCAGCTGACCAGTTTGTATGGCTAGAACAAACTTTACAGTCTGCCAGAACAAATAAGGAAAAGGTATACGAAGATAGACTCGTTGCTGTGTTGTTATTCGCTTGTAAATGTACGCTCACTTTATTAACTTAACTTGCTTGTCGCTTGATCTTACAACATAGATAAGGCGTCTGAATTATTGTTTTCATTAAGATAAAAGCAGATAAAGAAATAAAAGTATGCACTCAAAGTCTAGAATAGTTTGTTCTTGTATACAAACAAATTGTCTTCCCAGTTTCCAAAGTTCAATGGGTATAACTCTCACATGATTCAGGGGATCAGATCATGAATTTGTATTAATATGTACAATAACATATCATGTCCTAACTACCTTCAAAGTTTCATAAAAGTTGAGCAGCAGTTTTCGAGAAGCTGCACTTATAAAAGTATGACAAGCAGACAGACAGACGGACAGGACAAAACAATATGTTCCCCCACCAAAGTGAACATCCATTCCATGTACGGGAAGTATTATACATGTATATTTGTCGGTCTTATTAGATATCTTAGCAACTAATTGTCCTACTTGTTTTCTCTTGGCCTCATGGTTTTCTATACAGCACTTGTTTTTTTATTCAATCCAATTATAAATTATTTTAGCGCTTAAGAATAATATATATTTGTAGTATTATGATAACTTAGGATATGAACATGAGGAGAATTGTGATCATTTTTGTCAGGTATTAGTAACCGCTCATATCCCTCCAGGGGTTACGCCTACGAATGGTATAACTTGGTTCTACAATCAGTACAACAAGAGAATGAACTCAATCATCATGAACTTCGCTGACGTCATTGTTGGATTGCATTGCGCACACGAACATACAAACAACTTTAGAGTTCATCACACTGACTCAGGTAAATGGAAAGTTTGATAAAGCGAGAATGCAGATATTTTTTTTTTTTTTTTTTGGGGGGGGGGTGTCTAGGGAAATTTCCGCGATTCATAGAAGACTTGATTCAGATCTTACCCCTTAACCATATGTATACATACTTGATTCATTTAACAATAAATAAGGAATGTAGGAATGCGAGGTTAAAATTGTTCAATGACTATGTTTGGAATTCTAAGCGTTGGTAATTTCTACTAGCTCATAAGACTGTCAGTACAAAATCTGGTAGAATCTGATAAGATTGAAAAATAATTTATCATGCTAAGAAACAAACACAATGTTGATACATAGTTTAAGGTCTATTGATGGCTATTTGACAGTTCGTTAGTCCTAGAAGTGTCAAAGTGTTCAAAGGGTGCAGAGTTCAAAGTTACAGTAAAATGATTGGGGTACATTAGTTATTTCCTTTTTGCGATGAAATTGCAATGCACTTCATATAATTTATACTTCGACATGCTGATACTAAAGGAGGTAGACCTAGGGTAAGGGACATAACTCTTGAAATCAGTGATATGTTTCTATCATATTCAAGTGCACCAAAGCCTATCAAGCTTTCATTTCAAACTGAATGTAATCAGTCCAAGTTACTTTGATGCTGAAACGAAATTGATGTAAAATGTTGAGTACAAACGTTCCAGTGATTTGTAAGAGTTACCATAGGTTTACCTCCTTAAAACAATGAATGGCATTTCTGGAATGCAGATAACATATTAGAATATTTGATTGTCCATACTTTAAAATAAGATTTATGTGAAGTACACAACATGTATCACTTTTCATTTTAGGCCAGGGGGCTGTCCTTCAGCTATGCGCGCCATCCGTTACTCCTTGGAGGTACAAAGTTCCAACAATAGGAACAGGGCCAGCCCACAACCCAAGCGTTCCGTTATTGAAATACGACAGAACTAGTGGGGCACTCTTAGACTATACACAGTACTACATGGACTTCCATCAAGCTAACCGAAATAATGTCTCTGAGTGGAAGATAGAATATAACGCCACTGTAGCCTTTAATATTCCGGATCTCTTTCCATCTTCTGTTGCTGAACTTATCAAGCGGATGAAAAGACGTGAAAGCACTGAATTTAAATATTTCCATAGGTTTTGGACCACAAGTATAGGCGAGACTTTCCAAGAAGATTGTGACATCGCTTGCCATATAAGGTTTTATTGTAATTTTAAGCATGTTGACCATGCCGATTTCCATAGGTGTGTTAAGGAATTTTCTGTTTCTTCGGCATATACATGTGCGCAACAAACAGGGTTACATGCTGTGTATTTTATTCTTCTTTGTTTATATCTGATAAAGATCTTTGTCATTTAGGATGATACAATGTATAAGTTGGTACATGAGACATAATTTTTCAGTAGTTTCTACATAAATATATCGCTAGTACAGCCATGTTATTGTCTGTATCTTTTATCATTATAAATAACATAGATGTTTTAATCCTAAACTCGGCGTACAATGCAGTAATTATGTAAACTTGGCTGCAAAATTAAACCAAATATGTATTTTATTATTAAAATTGAGCACAAAAGTTCGTGCCAACAGGGGTTGGAGTAAGGGGGATGGGCACTTCTAATATTAATTTATTAACTACGGAGTGACTGTGTTACCTGTCAACGATCTACGATGGTCGAACTGAGTTGTTTGTTCTCAAATTTGGGCAGTTTTTAGTAATGCATTATTTAATAAGCTTATAGAGGGTGAAAACATGTGTTGAGAAAAAAAACACGAAAAACAAAAAAACACATAACTTTATTTACAATAAAACCGGAAGTTTGCCCCACTTTTGATACCATTAAGTCACTTGGGGGTATATAATTCTACCATTTTGGTTGTTGTTTTTTTTATTGACAGACAGGTGCACGCGACCGTGTCTGCCTATAGCCAATCGCGACACGCAAAGTAAAAGTAGTCCAGTAAAGTTCAGAGGGTCAATGAATAAATTAATCCAACTTTTGTGTGCAGGTCCTTATCTTTGTATGACTATGTAAGTTATTACACTCAAATTATACAAAAACTAAAGAATTAATTACTATATTACGAAATTTTCTGGCGTTTATTCTACATTGCGCGTGGTTAATCGGCGTCCTGCAATACGGTACGTATATTATGCAAATTATTCGATGACCTTTATTGTAATTCCACAGCTTTTAGCTGTAAAACGGAAGAAATAGTTTCATACACTCGCCATCTATTAAATATCTAGAATTTCTTCCACTCGTGTGAGGAATTCTTCGTCTTTAAACTTGTTGCACTGCGTTCCACTCGTGAAAAGACGGAAATTCTCACGCTCGTGTAAAAAATCCCAGTTCTTCAATTGAGACTCGTGTAAGAACCTATTAAGGTTTCATGGCGGTATTTTCGCCCTGTAATATTTCCGTTAGATTGAAGGAAGAAAACATAAAGCTTCGAAAAAATGTCACTCTACGTGAAGAATCAAAGACAGGCGGTGTGTTACTATAAGGATTGTTAGAGTTATCTTAAGAATTCATTGGTGGTTTTATTGCAAATACACCCACCTCCAGGATTCCACCCCTATGATTTAGGTTGCATATTCTTCCGATTAAGAGAGTAATATTATTTGTTGATTCTTTTATGAAATTAATATTTTGAAGTGAGAAAGCTCCCTTGGATGACATATACTGTAATGTTATATTGATAGCGACACTACCGTAAGGTATTGTTGAAGTCCGAAGTTAGGTTTTAAAGCAAGTCGCTGTTTATTAAGTTACCCAAAATGCTACAGTTGTATTTAAAGAATATTTCTAGAGAACTCCAGGTATGTTTCGACAATTATTCGCTATCTTAACTCAATTATAATAATTAATATTGTTTCTTTTTTCCAAACTGTAATAGTAATTTTTGATTCCTTCCAGTTAAAATGAGTGAGACTTTAGAACTGTGATACAGAAATTTGCATGTGCGACAGTGCAATATATGAAAATTACAGAGAAATAGTATTCATGACTTAGCAGCCTGTATATGTCTGGGTTCAGTCATACTTCTAACAAAAAAAACTGTGTCGTTGGTTACTAAACTTGTTTTCCCCGACTCAACCATTTCTGTCTTAAAAAGGAAGACATCTAGGCAACAAGTCATAATGCAAAATCAATATACCGAATAACCAATCATACCTTCTGATAAAAATTACCTTAACACTCACTTAGTCGACAAGTGAAAGGACGGTAGATCAGTGAGAAATCTAAAAACCGGGTGGGGACATTAGAATCATGCAAACAATATATGAAATATCTAAGCATTCCGTCTGACTGAAGCTGACATTTCTGCTAAAGAAAGGTGAAACGGACGGACGGACAACGAGATTAAAGAATACACGCGAACACTGGTCTCAAACAGAACCGTTAGCAATATAAAGGATGGTCGTCGTTTCGTCCGGTGCATGACGTGTGTAAACCGTTAGTCATGTCATTTGCAAACTTCTACCGCCTGTGTACGCTTTAAACGGTGCGATACTACATAGCGGTATGCAAGACAATCAAAATCAGTAAAACTGATTTTAGTGACTTGTATCAGTTATAAAATGTGATATTTTTAAGCAAGTTGATGCTGGCTGACAACTTGTTGCAAAACTGTACAACTCAAAAGGTTAAACATTAGACCGAACACACAGATCTGAACAAACAGAGAGTTAGATTGGCTATATCAAAATATGCCCGTCTAGCAAATCAACCTCCATGTGAAGCGGCATTAACATGTGTTGATATCTGTTCTACAAACTTATATACACACATACACCCCAGCCTCCATCTAACTTCTAAGTCACGAAATCTATTTTGATGGGAGGGACAGAAAAGCGTTGTCACTTATTGTGTTTGAGGGACATATCTAATCAGATTTTCTTCAAGACCTAGTTTGCACGTGTAAAGGAAAATCTGTTTATGCGAGGAACTGTGTTTGTTTGGAACAAAACCTGGTGTGCAATGATCTATGTCCACGTCAAACTACTAATATATGTCAGAACATAAACACAAACTTCAAGGAAACTGACACTCGGGCAAACAAAGATAATATAAGAGTTGTAACATTCAGCAAAGCGTTTTCATTTGGTTTCGTCTATTAAAGGTCAATCGCATTATGAAGATCTTTTCAATGCCTTACTAAATTATTAAAGCTTTTTTGCTATGAATATGGAATATTAAAATACTCTTACTCCTCTAAATCTTTGAGGGTATTCTACTTCGCCGGTAAAAAATTATATATAAGGTAATGTTGAGACTATGTCGGTAATCAAAGAAATCAATGATGTGTTTGAATAGTTTTTAGGGTAGGAAGTTATGCTTCATCTTATAAGGTTAGATACCCGAAAATAACGTCAAATCATGTATATTCAGATTCAAATTATAAATACTACAGAGTAGTACAATTTTGTGATTGATTGATTGATTGTTAGGGTTTAACGTCCGAGCAGCAATATTTCAGCTATATTCAGACGATGAACATGAAATGAAAAATGGAATGGAACACAAGGACAGTAGGGTCGACAAATTTTGATTGCCACTAGAAAAAGGAAGGGGTGGGTAAGGTCGGGCAATATAGCCTCCTGTGGCGGAGCAGTGGTTCCTACTCCTATCGAATACCACAGCAGGGTTCTTTAACGTGCGAGGAATGCGGCATCTTTCCCAACACGGTACCCCACTATGGTTTGCGTATTATAGCCGGACAACCCCAGCATGTAACATGCCAGGGGTACCCCATTCCACCACCTGGGGCACACATCCCAATTTTTCCATGCAAAAAGTAAATTGAACTTGTTGACAAATAATATCAGTTTACGACAAAATATATTTGCTGAACTAAAACATGTATGAATCACTTTATACATAGATGCATACCAATTAAGACAATGCCCAAAAATATATCTATCTTTAAAAGAGAAGGGGATAAGTAAAACAAAAAATATATAACTAATTTCAATGATTTTACGGATTGAACTTTGACCCCATTTATTTCGATTCATGACCACGATCGATGTGTACGACATCGATAAATCAATAGAAATTGAAATAAACTTTCCATCAATATAAAATTTAGCCGTATGATACTCCGGCGAAATCGATAGCCTGCTATCCTACTATTAAAATATATATGTTGAAGAAACTACCACTTTTGTACAATCGACCATTCAAGAGGCAGCTGGTATCCGTGGAATTAATCTGATGTTTCATAGCGTCTAATTTTGGAAAGTATAATTATAAAAAAATACTATGTTACTATATAATTGTAATTTGTTCATCGTAAATATATGATGTATTTAAAGGAGAAGACTTCACTAAGTTAAGAACTAATAGATCGAAAAGGGATGTACAGGAAGCGTCAGGAGAAAAACGATTTGAAACAGCTTGTCTAACGGGCAACATCAGAGATGAGATAAGGAAAACAAGACGAGCAGAAAGAAAATATAAGGAAAACTGACATAAAGGAGGCTTAGAATTTGTTTAAGATCCTTACAAATTTATGAAGTAGGTTTAAATCAGGACAACTGCATTGTACTAAACAGAAAGTATAACAACATCTTGAAGACACACATTCAGATGCAGACAGAGGTATCCCATAAGGCCCTTGTCCATGAATGGAGAAAGTTGGTCAGCGTACTATTAGTTTCAACTGTAGCGAAAAAGATCAATGATGTTGGAACTCAAACATGCACAACATCTTGGTTAACGAGGCTGAGGGTGTGTTACACCTTAGGGTTAGGTTACACTTGTGTCGGTAGACAAGTTTAGGAACAGCTATGGAGAGACAGACAATGTCACAGACGGGAGTGAGATAGTCAATAGAAAAACAAAATTTGTAGATCTAAGCAAACAAAGAGAGTTGAAATAGTAGAATCTATCAGAGAAACTTTTACTTTGAAAGAGCTATGGAGAACGAAACCAATCAGGATCTTCTTCGTGGTACAGTCAGTCTACGACAAATTTTCATCTTGCTGGTTATGGAATCACGAAGAAGATTAAATTGGACGCCAGGGACAGATGAGTCTACTGACGAACCAACTGGATGATATACGGTTGAAAGTTTGAATCACTTTATACATAGATGCATACCAATTAAGACAATGCCCAAAAATATATCTATCTTTAAAAGAGAAGGGGATAAGTAAAACAAAAAATATATAACTAATTTCAATGATTTTACGGATTGAACTTTGACCCCATTTATTTCGATTCATGACCACGATCGATGTGTACGACATCGATAAATCAATAGAAATTGAAATAAACTTTCCATCAATATAAAATTTAGCCGTATGATACTCCGGCGAAATCGATAGCCTGCTATCCTACTATTAAAATATATATGTTGAAGAAACTACTACTTTTATACAATCGACCATTCAAGAGGCAGCTGGTATCCGTGGAATTAATCTGGTGTTTCATAGCGTCTAATTTGGGAAATTATAATTATAAAAAAGTACTATGTTACTATATAATTGTAATTTGTTCATGGTATATATGATGTATTTAAAGGAGAAGACTTCACTAAGTTAAAAACTAATAGATCTAAAGGGAATGTACAGGGAGCGTCAGGAGAAAAACGATTTGAAACAGCTTGTCTAACGGGCAACATCAGAGATGAGATAAGGAAAACAAGACGAGCAGAAAGAAAATATAAGGAAAACTGACATAAAGGAGGCTTAGAATTTGTTTAAGATCCTTACAAATTTATGAAGTAGGTTTAAATCAGGACAACTGCATTGTACTAAACAGAAAGTATAACAACATCTTGAAGACACACATTCAGATGCAGACAGAGGTATCCCATAAGGCCCTTGTCCATGAATGGAGAAAGTTGGTCAGCGTACTATTAGTTTCAACTGTAGCGAAAAAGATCAATGATGTTGGAACTCAAACATGCACAACATCTTGGTTAACGAGGCTGAGGGTGTGTTACACCTTAGGGTTAGGTTACACTTGTGTCGGTAGACAAGTTTAGGAACAGCTATGGAGAGACAGACAATGTCACAGACGGGAGTGAGATAGTCAATAGAAAAACAAAATTTGTAGATCTAAGCAAACAAAGAGAGTTGAAATAGTAGAATCTATCAGAGAAACTTTTACTTTGAAAGAGCTATGGAGAACGAAACCAATCAGGATCTTCTTCGTGGTACAGTCAGTCTACGACAAATTTTCATCTTGCTGGTTATGGAATCACGAAGAAGATTAAATTGGACGCCAGGGACAGATGAGTCTACTGACGAACCAACTGGATGATATACGGTTGAAAGTTGAAACATCCAGAGAATGTTGGGAGCATCTAAAAGACATCTTGATATTGGTTGTGAGACAGATGAAATAGCAGTCAATGAGATGACAGATTAAGCAGAATGACGTCCTCTGTAAATGTCTTTAAATATGTTTAGGTTAAGTAGACTAAGTAATTATGTAAACCAATTGAATTTATAATACAGCTCTTGTATGATATGAACTTCCCAATAATACTATATACCACCACTCCATTCCCCAAAGTCCCCACCCCCATTCCCAATTGATAATTCCTTATTTCCCATAGAAAAATCCCCACTCCCCCATACAATCCCCATTGCATATTTTTTATCAGATATCTAAAATATCAAATGGAATTCTATATTTTTAAATTCTTCAACTTTTTGTCTGTTATTAATATTTTTACACATTTTTTTCATGTCAATAAATATTTGAAGACTAATTTCCCCATCCTCAACATTCAAAATCCATAATAACATACACCATCCCTAATCCCCATTCCAATTATAAGAACTATAATTAAAGCAGTCAAATGCATTTTAACGATGTTTTTGTTGCCTTTTATGAGTTTTTAATTTATCAATGCAAAAAGCGGAAAATAATAATAAAAAAATCAAATTTTTAAATTGAACTAACAAAAGCAGAGGACCTAGATTTAAGATTATTTTAAATATCTTGAGATTGTTTAGTTTTGTTTTGTTTTGTTTTGTTTTGAGAATTTACATGTGAATAATACGTAATAAAACGGATTTACCACCTTTTGAATTACCCCAACAGATCTAGAAAACTTATCGTTGAACAAGTACATGTAAATGATCCTGCCATGTAATTTTGTTTGTGTAGATTTTAATATCATTTGGAAACCTAATACAAAGTGGTCCTTAGACTTGAGACAGGCTATTCAACAAGACCATTCAAGACTTGCTGTTAGCTAATTTGATGATGTAATTATTGTTGGATTTGATTGGTGTGAATGTATGATTACCCGAATTTTTTTTCCTTTTTTTTAATATTCGTCGTAAGGCGCTTTTCATACAAACAACAATGTCTTTGTCAGCAGAGGGCAGCAACTTAATTCTTATGAGAGAGGTGAGATATTTTTGCCTCTTTGCACCAAGACCAAGTTGTTCTGGTTCTTGCACCTTTTCTTTCTTCCCATGCTTCATAATCTTCACCCGCGTCCATTGTTATTTTAAAACTATGGTTCACTATTTACTAGCTTACTTATTGGGGATTTGCAAACATAAGAATGCAGATATATTGGTACGAAATTTTATGTAATCCAAGTGATCATCAAAATTGTCTTACAATGATCATTGCGTCGTTGATGTCGTGTTTGGCAAAGACGATGCTTAATCCTGAGATGGGAGTTAAGAAGACCCATACCATTAAATTAATTGTATTTGACATTTGCGAAATTGCATGAACTTTGATATCATTGTGCGAATAAATATGATGGATGATGGATGTTGGAGGCCAAACAGCCTTCTATTTAACCCATTAGTCTTTTCTGACAGGACAATCTACATTTTACAAATGGCAACAATGACTTCGATGACAATAAAGAAACCGAAATCTTTATCTGAGGAAAGTATGGTTGCAAACCGTCAAGGGGTAAATATATAATTATTTCTTATGCATGAGTTGTAATTGTAATGGTCCAAATGACTCATTTATTGTTTCAGAAGTATTTAATTTACTAGTTTATAAGAAGTTCAATCGTTTTCTGTTTACACAGAGAATCAATTTGCTTATCACAAATTTCAATTTTCAAACACTAGTACTGTTTTCAGGACTCCTTTTGTACTCAGAAATCCTGCTTACTGTAAAACCTTTTTCTGTCGTATTTTTTTTTCAAATAAATGATGAATGTCACAACGAATCAACATGCATCATTAATTTGATCCTCTATCCTACATGATAACATCTAAATGAACTGTCCCATACTACCATACAACGTGTACTAAGTTACAGCCCTAGATTAATCCTACGAGGAGGAATGACCCGTCCAGCGAAAGCTATATTTATATTTAGCCTATCTGGCCGAGTGGTCTAGGGCGCTGGACTTTATGCAGGCGGTGTTGCCATAGATATCACAGCGGTACGAGTTCGGGTCCCGCAGAGGGAACGACCGAAAAGGGTTATAGAATGGCTATTTTAGTATTAGCCTTTATTATGGGTTTCAACTTGTCCAAGCCATTTCACCTACATTGCCATTGCTTAGAGTGGTGTTGCCTTAATATATATATATTGATTAAACAAGTTTGGAATGAGACTTGAAATTGAAGTAAGCCACCTGTTTTGGGTACTATCCTTCATATGGTTGTTTATTTCACCCATTATAATTTTATAAAGTTTTGAAAATGTCATACATGTCATATTTTATTAAGGAATATTTAATTGTTGTCTTTGAAGTATAGATCTTCTTAAGATACTTCACTTTTAAATTTATTATTGATTAAATATCCAAAACGTCACCGACCTTGAAATGTTGTATTTTACTTGTGTCTATGTCTTTAAAATAGCACAAACTATACTTCTTTTGCAAAAACATAATTGTTACAAATTAAAAAATAAGATTTATGGCAATTAAGGAGATTTGGTAGGCAAACAGCAGCAGCCAGCCAACTTGTTTTGAGAAGACAATCCAGATTCTATATTATGTTCGCAAACAGTTTATTGGGTTAGGGTCTTTGGGATGTTTAACTTAGGCTCTCAGTAATATTTTTATGATTCATTTCAGAAAGTAATTCTGCTAATGGACAAGGGAAAGGCAGAAAACGTTTAGATATTAACATACCAGAGGTTGACAGACTTCAGAAGTTAGAATTTCCGGTCAAGAACAATGCTAAAGATTGTCTTCTTGGAAGCGTTGCTCACCTAACACAATATACCTGAGACTGAAAGATAATGGCCTTCCTGCTTCTGCAATAACTGATGAAGAACTGACTACCATTATTAGAAATAACAATATTTATCACCCCAATCATGTATGTGTTTCATTTTATTACCACCCCTATTCAATCCCAAACAGTTAGACCAATAATAACCTTTTCACAGGTTCTCAATTGTGAGGAAAAATTGTAGAAGTTAAACATCATACATGTATGTAAGAGGCACTTACATTATGAGAAAGATTTCACTCACCAGAATAAAAAAAAAAGAAAGCTTTCATAGTACTGCGAACAAATTACATGCCTAAGTAAAAAAGGAATATTATCAAGTACACGTACAATGTAGATACCCAACACATACATGTACATGTTACTAGTATTAAACACAGATTATTCAAAAACTTCAAGCTGTTTGAAGTCAGATAAGATTTTTGAAAGCTATTTACAGTGACGTATTCTCCTTAAGATTTACAGATAGCATCCTTATGACCCCCGTATTTCAATATACATGTAGCATCTAGCATCTAAAGATTATATTAATTTCTTTTGGATCAGATCAGCTGTAAAATCAGACTCATAAAAATGCTTGAAGAACAAAAAATGCCTTATTTCCATTGGAAATATTTGTGACCCCAGGAACATGAAAGAAATGATTTATTTTCAAATTGTTTTTTATTTTGCAATGAAACGGTTTAGTTTCTTTGTTTTGCCGCCAAAAGTGAACATTTTGTATAACAACGATCATAAAATACAAAATGAACTACAACCATGTATGATATCACATTGTATATTCTATTAGTCATTTGTTTAATGAATAAATTATGTCTTTGACAAAACACGATTGATTATAACAAATTTAAACGTAGAAGTAATCAAACTCCTTTATTATTGTTTTTGCATATTTTAAAAATCAGTTAATTTATATTTACCAAAAAATCCTCAAACTAGAATTTCTTCGTTGGTTAACATACTTTAAAGCAAAACTTGAGCAAGCATACTTCACAATCAAAAGGTTCCAATCAAAGGGAACTGCAATAGATACTGAATATCTGTGAAAGTGTTAATCCAAACGACGCATATGAGAATGGGGAACTTATGACAAACACACTTAATTAGTGAAAATGTTGTTTTGTATCCAACTGTTAAAACTATATGAAGTATGTTAATCTTTAAAAAAAAATACCACATACCACTCAAACCTTTTTCTTTGGACACGAGTATTTCCTTTTATTCCTAATTTATTTTTCATGTGACATATCTAAAAGGTATCCAAGAAATGAATATTTTTTTCTTACTGAAACTCTTTGAATTACTGTTTAAATGTTCAAAACAAAACGAGAAGTACACAACTTTAGTTTTAATTTAGCTACACTGAGAAATGATTCATGAATCATTAGTGGCCAATCCGTGTGCATGAAACTCATCGTGGCTTTTTTTCCACGATGCCAATTTTTTATGATTATATAATCCTCTAACAGTAAGATATTCGAAAAACTACCATAAAACAGATTAAGATATTAGTTATTAAGCAAACAAAGTTCATGTTTTTGGGCCTCAGGAAAGATAACTGTATTTACTAACTGTGTTACCCTTTTGAAATTTATTATTATTATTACTATTTTTATTATTATAATAATCCGTTTTAGAAACAAAGCTTTGTAGCGGGTTTGTGTAGGGTTCTATATGTATCAAATGATCAAATAAAGCTCAGCTAATTGAAAATTTTAATTATGACCCAAGACTAGCAGACAACAAGGTTGAGCAATACTTATTAATGGAATATCTTGATCTGGCAGTTTATCGGGGCATCATTCAGTACAAACTAAAAATTGTGTAGGCATTGAATTGCATTTAACAATAACACAATGAAAACCAATAGATCAATTATATGTATTGAACTGAAAAATGTCAAAGAAATATTTCTTTGAACATACATGTGACATTTTATTTTAGTTGCTTAGTTTCAAATGATTAAGATAAAGTTACATCAAAGTGGATCTTTCTTCAAGTAAGGTCTAAAGTGTTAAAAAAAATACATTCACTTGTCTCGTTTTTACGATCAGAAATCGATTTGAAATGTCTCATTACAACCAAAACTTAGTATATTTTTGGAGATGAATGTCATAACTGCTTCACTTTTGTGCTGACAGAACTTGACTAAACTTAATAATGTTTAAAAGTACGAATCTGAAATGTCCCTTCAAATGAAATTTTATATTTCATTAACTTTACAATTGTAATTTCATAACAAGTATATCCTTTTTATTGTTGTTTCTTGGGAAATGCTATTACGTGAAAAATGGAAGGGGTCATGTCCGTATACATTTCTAGCATTACAGTCTTATCATGATATACATAGCAAATATTGTCAATTACTTTCATATATGCGGCCTGAATAAGCAGTGTCATCCATACAACCCTTTATTTAGGTATATTTTAATAAACACGTAGGATTTTGTAACATTAAAACCGGGCTTTAAAAATGAATATTTGCATAAAGTATTTTAATGGATTGCCAGTCTTTACTGTCGCGTGCTGATATCCAAAGTCGAGGATTTTTTTTAATGAAACATGTTTGTGGAAGAGGCGTAATTTATACTTTTTGGCTAAAACTGTATGATTAAATAAAATATGAACCATAAACTCACTCAAAAGTTTTAAAACTGAACTTTAAATGGTAATAACTATCTTTTTTAACATCAGATCTTTATTGGAATATTAAATTTTATCCAATTTCGTTATGTTCACGTCACGGCGTTTCCATGTTCCTTTATTCTCAACTAGAGCTTACTTATTTCTTTACAAACGGTTCAGAAATTTGTTTCAAATACATCAATAATGAATGCTGTATAGGTATATTTTGGGGAAAGCAGGGTTAAAAGAGACATGACACAAAAAATTATTTTTTCAAGTTTTGGTTTATTTGATTTATTTATCATAAAAACACCCCCTGTAGTCACTTAGTTTCGTTTAATTGAAAATAAATTGATTCAAAATCGACGATGACCCTAGCCGTACGAATTTTAATAAACCATGTGGTCACATGACCGTGCTACGTCATTGGTTCCAAATCCATAGATCGAGTGGTTGATATGCGTGGGGCTTCTGCACGTTTTACATGATTTCTACAAATGAGAGTGAAAATATTGAAAGTTTTGGTTTACCAGTGAATATGTATGTACAGTTGTATCGATTTAAACAACTTCAAGAAGATAATGATGAACAATGACGGAAATATTGAACTTTGACATGTGTGAAGACTAGATTCCACAGAGGGACGACACCACTTCTCTTCGAAGATTACATAGAAATATTTCATTATTTTTCTGTCAAGTTCGATTGAACTTTTTACATAACGTAAATTAAATTCACATTCTAAGATTTAAACTGTTCCGATCTCGATCTTAAATGGAATATTGATTTCAGCCCTTTTTACGGAACGTTACTCCTGACAAGTGTACATCAGTACCCCGCAAGTACAGCTATATGATAATACGAACATGTTTATTTTTTATTGGTTTTTGATAATTTTATTTTAGAACCCTGAAAAGGTTATGTGCTGAAGCTTCCTCCTGTTGAAAATCCTTTTTTCTAAAATGAAATATTTTAACTGACCTATAAATATAGTATTCGTACTAGAAAAGCTCCCTTAAACTCATCTAGGGTCGACTAATATAAATTGTGTATTGTATCAATTTCTACATAAATTGTTTTATTTCAAATTCGTAAGACAAAAGATTTGCAATTATATTTCAATTATCGAAATCATACACCTGCGTCGCCGGATCCAATACATTACAATTTCTTCACAATAACTTGTAGGTTTTATCTCGTCATGCAACCATTGAATTTCTGTGCTAACATCTGGTGGCTCTTCGACCTCTGCAGCTGATTAAATTCAAAAGAAAGACATAAAAACTATATACAATAGTAATTGGTACATATTAACACAGTTAGTAACAGTAGCATAAATTTATTTTTGACATATAAGAAAATAGACCTTAGTGTATATGTTGTGTAACTGGAGAGTATGATTTGACTCACAAAATTATACTCCGCCACCGAGCATCGAACCCTAGACCGCGCGGTGACAAGCCAGCAACAAACCGATTCGGCTAAAGAATTAATATTTTAGCTAAGTCAATTAACTGGCTATTTAAATCTCACTACTTACTACAACGCAGGTAGGCCGTCCTGCCACAGTTAGTTTTCTGTATTTAATCGTCTTTGTGGCATGACGGCTTACCTACGTTCGAATTTAGTAGATTTAAATGCCAGTCAATTCTTTAGCCGTATCGGCTTGCTTTTGGCTTGTCATCGAGTGGTCTAGGAGTCAATATTTGGTGGCGACGATGTAATTGTACAATTCAAAATCATGTTTTCCCGTTACATCTGTACGAGTTCAGTGTAAAGACCGCTCAAACATTCGTTTTGAAAATAAGTTGCTAATCAGATATAACAAAGTTTGGATGTATTAGTTGCAGGTATGTAAAGGCATATAATTACTCTTGCATCTTCAGCTTTTTGTGCATTTTTTGTCAGAATAAAGACAAATTATTCTAACAGTAGATTTATATTTATACCTAAAGTCAAGGATATTTCACTCGTGACTCTTGTTGATATATAATCTATTTTTAGTTCTGCATGAGACACACACATTTAATTAAGGATAACATCAATCGAACATTGACTCATTTTTTTCAAAATTTGACCGTGTGTTTGTGTTATATATGTATTTTTTTTTCAGATAATTTTTTTTTTTATTATTTAATATAATTTATACTTGTAATAAATCAACCTGGTTTCAAATAAAATTTCTATGATATAAAGAAAACTAAAAATTACTGTTAAGGACGACTGTTTTGCAAATGTAGATGATTTATGAGAGGTTGACGATATATTATGATATGATATAAGTATGATATCGTTCTGGTGTTTTTTTGTTTTTGTTTTGTTTTGTTTTGTTTTTTGATAGTTGTCCTTTATTACTGTGATGTAGCAAACATTAAATTGTATTTCAATAAACCAGTCGTTGCGTGTAGAAATTTTTATTGGCAACCATAAAAGTATACGTCACAATTTCTCACCGCTTTTACATCATTCAAGTTCAGAATAAGATCATGTACATTAAATTATTGTCAAGTATGCAAAGTGTTACTGGCATTTACATATATTATGCACACATGGTTCAGATTTTCAATTTTAGTTCAGTGCTAAGCTATTTCTTTATTTGAAATTAGGTTGATTCCATAAAGGAAGTACAGTGCAGTAACTAGTAGCTTTTATTATTAAATTTCCTTTACAAAGTAATTCTGTAACGTGATGGTTTTAAACAACAAAATACCGAATGCTATATAAGCCAAATTGTAAAATAGTGATGATGAATATTGAAACTACCTTTCTTTGATTTATTCTGTCTTTCTGCAACTCCTGAATCCCCAATTTTTCCATGTCGGCATTTCCAAACCCCAGCTATGTACTCTGGATTTATGCTAGACAACTGATAAATAAAATGAAGGGTGTCATCACTGCGGTGTATAATTCCATTGTCTATATGAGAGCTACATCTTGCTGGGTTGGAAGGAATACAGTCACCTAATGGCCGCCCTGTTGGATCACCGAAGAATACCCAATCATAAACGTTATTTATCTTGCAGGTAAGAGTTAATGTATTTCCGTAGAGGTTCAAAGTAAGACAAACTTTAGTGTTGCAGACTGCTGCAAAATACCCGTAAACATATTTTGTGAGGTACACGTTTTGATTGATATCAAAAAATGACACTGCCGAGCCAATTAACAAAGAATTGGTAATAAACTAATCACTCGGGGTCTCTAACAAATTTTGACAGCACTAGTACATGCTAATTTTGATATTAGACCATTATTTATGAATATTATTATATATAGATATTCACACATCTGGAGACTCCAGTGATTTTAAAGGAAGACTAATGGGCAACCATGGAAAGAATGATGACAACAACAAAAAAAAAGACCGTTACAAAGGCATACAATTTTTTTGCAGGCCTAAGTATAACTCCAGCAATGGAGAATCCATGACATTCCTGTGTACTGATCATATATGTGATGAGATACCCCCATGGTCGTGTGAGAGCGGGCCTGGAGGAGGATGAGTGACCATTATGTGGATCAATGGAATCAACATTGACCGAAAAACGGACTACGAGACAAAACTAAACACATCTATGGACTCAACATTCCCAAGAGTTAAAGACCATCAGCAGCGGGTAAGAAAGATTTAGCACAGTTTGATAAAGACGCGCCATAAGTGTTTCTTCCAAAAGTAGCAGGAGACATAGATACAACGATGAACGCAATAAGTACGATCATTTATGGAATAAGGAAGACAGGTTTGGAATAGAAGAAAACGTAACAGGTAAATCAAACAACAAAAGAGAACAGAATAATGACAGAAAAAATCCAATTAAGGAAAGAACAATACAAATTACCTAAGTGCTACAAGAAGGCAGAGGTGCAAGAACAGGAGGCATTAAAGAACTTTAAGATGTCTTCAGGGAAAGGATAAGAACACTGAGAAAAGCAGAAAATTTCAGAAAGAGTGTAGAAAGGGCGAGAAAAATATCTCAATTCACACTTAACTCATTCAACATTGTTAGAAAAAAATGCTTAAATGCTCAGGTCGCTTAGATTGCCCATAACCAGAAGTCGAGCAGAATTTGATGGAAATTAATATTGACCGCAAAAGAGATACGGATCACAGAATAATAAGCCCAGAAGAGCCAACAACAGTATTTCATATATCAGAATCAAAGCAGCTGCATGGAGTAATATCAACTTTAAAGAAAATGAGACCAGCTTCAGCCCCAGGCCCAAATAGCATTACACATAGAATACATAGGAACTGTTAAACCTTGAAAAACGTCTATGGAGACTCATTACAGTGGTTTGGAGTAGAACGCGGTTACCAGTAGACTGGCTAAAATCTGAAGGATGGAGATTCTAAAGAGCTGAATCAGTTCAGAACTTTTTAATTGCTAAATTTTTATGGACAGTTTTGTCAAGCAACCTTGTCAAAATATGTCATATCAAATTTACTCAAGAAAAAATATATTGACATCTAAGATCAAAAAAGAGTACCAGGAGCACCAGAACACCTAGAACACATAGGTGCTTTTACAAAGATCATTCAAGGAGAACAAAGGCGGTCTGGCTGTGATATGGCTATCTGGCCAAAGCTTGTGGAAGTATACAACACTAACTAGTAGACCTGACCTGAGACAAATATCATGTACATGTACCAGCAGAAAGAGTCAACGAAATGATGCAACACTATTTTAGAAACTTTGTAGTGTGGTTCACTGTTGCAGACTATAATCAACATGGCAAAGGCTAGAAGTAGACATTTTTATAGGATCCACTTTATCATTAGTAATTTTCTCAAAAGCAATGAACTTACTTGTAAAATAAACAGGGAATGTTAATAGAGGACCTGTACTGTCATCGGGGATCATTTAACCACCAACAAGAGCATTCATGGATATCATGACGATAAAAGTCGTCAGTTCTTGAAGGCAAGTGGGTGTTACAAGACATGGGGGAGTTTATAGACTGAGCCAGCATGATGTTCAAGCCGGCAAGTAAATGAGTCTGATATTGAAGAAAGGGATTGTGCAGGGCAGAACGTTCACAATCGGAGGCGAGACAATTCCAACAATCATGGAAAAAGCCGTTTAAAGCTTGAGTAAGTAGTTTAAAGATCTTTTGAACAACATAAAAAGTGTGAAAGAAATTTTATCATATGCTGGCAAGTGGTTTGTGATCATTTACAAGTCTGGCTTACCGGGAAAGTACAAGGCATGGTGCTATCATCATAGTATATAACGAAGAATTGTATGGGCACTATTGATGTGTTAAGTACCTTTGACCAGAGTTGAAAGTCTAGAAATGATGTTCAACAGATACTTACGCATGTGAGTTTTGCTCCAAAGTGTTTTAGCAGCGTTGGAGTGTGCATCACCAGTTCAAAACTACCTCTATCTTTTATTACAGAGGGAGTTAAAGTTACCCGAACCAAAAGTAATGATGTTAAGGGAGAGTAAAGATAACAAAATGAAAAAATGTCGAAGTTAGGACAGGACGAGAATGGGTAGCCAAGAATGCAGTAGATATGCATAGAGCCTATTTAGACATAGACATAGTTGGTTTTAGAAACATCTAGCAACCGTAATGGCAGTCAGTCAGAAGTTTGATTGGAAGAGTGAAGAAGCAAGCAGAAGAAGCTTCTGGTTAGATGATATGAAGGGAGAGAGAGGAACAATGCTAGAGGTAGCTGATTCCCAGCTGAGCCTGATCAACTCAGTCGGCGCACCCCCCCCCCCCCAGATTGTCGTGGACAACGCGAAAACTGTCGAGGAGGGGTTTGTCCACCTGATGATGGACCTATTTGAACACAAGAAGCACTGTTTTATGATATTTGTCTCACTATTTTCATTTGATAACATGCAAGCAATAGCACTACTGATGTGTCACTTATATATCTATTCTTTTCCTATTACACATTACAGAATCAAAGCACGTACATAATGGGCCTGTAAACAAATGATTTTCATTATCATATCCCTTATAAAAAAACTTAGTTCGTGGTACTATAACTGTGCTGTTTATGGGAAAACAGATGCCGGCAAGAGGATGAAATTTGACATTTTTGATGATATAGACAAGAGATTAGCAAACTCTTCATGAGCTTATCCAAACAGCCATCAGTTATTGCCACGATAAGTTTTTTTTTTGGTTTTTTTTGTAATATATGTTATTGATAAATTGTATGAAACATAATTATCAGTTAGTATATTTTTGAATTACCTCCCCTTAAATAGTATACAAGTTTTGAATCATTATTTTTAATCTTACCTAGCTTTTTAAAAAAAAATTATCCAGTACAAATGAATATATCTTCTCTATTTTTGTGGAATGTTATAAGCACGTATTCATTAACATGGACAAAAATTAAATTTTGTTTCATTTCATATGTTAAGTTCTATTGCAATCAAATGGTATTCAGCAATATATTGCATAAAGAGATACTGTTAGTTCATTTATGAAGTAACCTCTCTTTAAAAAAAATAGAAATCTATTGATTAATGGATTAATCAAATATGTGAATACTTTATCAAGCACTTCAATGTTCTTTGAAGTTCCCCTCCAAACTTTATTTGAATTAGTTTGAATTACCTCCCTTTACCCCAGAAATGCCCTCCCTAAAAGAAAATATTCAACCTAAAATAAGTTAATAAATTTCGGTGTCAAAACCTTAATTTCAATTTATATGATTGTGTCCTATCTTGAGAAGTGTGTGTGTAAATTTTGTATGTGTGTTACTTTAATTTTTTATGTACTGTACTTTTACTTAATCTTATTTTATTTAGACTTGTTCAGTATATATGAGTTTACAAATCATATAACATGATGGATAATGATGTATGTATTTTATCTTTAAATGTTAGGGGTCTTGCATCAAGCAATAAAAAACGATTAGATGTGTTTAATTGGGCTAGAACTAAAAAAACCATCCATTGTCTATATTCAAGAAACCCACGGTACCCCACAAGTAAAAAAAAGATGGCAAGATGACTAGGGTCATCAATGTTTCTTTAGTCATGGTGATAGTAGAAGTGCTGGAGTATGTGTCATGATTTCACCAAAATTACAACGTACTATTCATGATTCTATTTTCGACCCTAATGGGAGATATGTTATATTAGATATTACTCTATATGACCAGCGTGTAACATTTGTTTGTGTATATGGTCATAATTCTGATGAGCCACGCTTTGTTATAAGATTTTGCAGATTGTATGCAGGTTGAAAAGTTCAAGTTATGTGTTTTGTGGTGCAAGAAGGGTATCAAGATACCTGTAATGTGCTGCATGACAGGAACCCTAAAGCTCACGAGAAAATTGAGGACATAAAAAAATTATTTGCATTGTTGGACCCATGGCGAATATGTTATCCTGACGAGAAAAAAATTACATGGCGTCAGCCAATTCCTCTTAAACATGGCAGAATTGATTATTACCTTGTATCTGAGGATATTTTTTCATTGATGAAATCAGTAAAAATTCTCCCTGGATATAGATCTGATCATTCAGCAATTACATTTAAATTTACAGCATCTCTATCCAAACGTGGTAGGGGATACTGGAAGTTTAATGCTTTACTACTGAAAGATATCGAATATATTGAGATGTTGAAAACCATAATAAAAAACACTATATCTGAATATTGTGGTGATGGGGACATGAATGATTACTTCATGTTGAATTCTCTATTAATGATCAACTATTTTTTTTAATTACTCAAGATAAGAATCAGGAGTGAAACCACTAACTATGGTATTCAGAAGTCTAAACAAGACAAAGAAACTTTCAGTAAGTTAGAGGATGACATACAGTCATTAGAAAATATCATTTGTCATAGTCCGAATGACGATCTGATAATGTCCTTAAATGAAAAGAAGTCTGAGCTAGAAAACAAAAGATTGATGGCCTTATTTTCGGCTCTCGAGCCAACTGGCACGAGAATGAACAGAAGTGTAGTGAATATTTCTGTAAGTTAGAAAAGAAATCATACATTCATAAAACCATGGCTGAGGTAATTGATGACAATGGCAATCATACATCAGACCAATCCAGCATATTATTTCAACAATAGAGGTTCTTAGAAAGTCTGTATTCATCAAAAGGTGACAGTGGTCAAATGTTAACAGTTTTTTTTTAACATGATAGCAAGTTAAATGATGGAGAAAAATCTTCATGTGAAGGGGAACTTACTTTCAAAGAATGCGCTGAAGCTTTGAAACAGATGCAAAATGGAAAGAGCCCAGGCTCTGATGGTTTTACTGTTGATTTTTTTAAATTGTTTTGGAAAGATATAGGACCCTTCTTATTTAGATCTTTATCTTATAGGTACCCTTCTGGACGTTTTTCTGATTTTTCAATGCCAAAGCATTATCACCTATATAAGACAGGCGGTACATTAAAAACTGGAGGCCAATAAGTTTAATTCTATCTGCTATTGCATTTAGGCTCAAAAGGGTTCTTTCTTCTATTATTAGTGACTCTCAGAAAGGTTTTATGCCTAATCGTTTTATTGGTGAAAATACTCGCCTTCTCTATGACTTGATGCATTATCTGGAGGAAAATAATGAGGAGGGTTTATTATAACTTATTGATTTTGAGAAGGTTTTTGATTCTATTGAATGGGAGTTTCTAGAATCTGCTTAACAGTGTTTTAACTTTGGAGACTCTATTTGTCGATGGTTTGATACATTGTATAATAGATCTAAGAGCTGTGTCATAAACAATGGACACTTATCTTCTTTTTTTCAATTTAAGTAGAGGCTGTCGCCAAAGTGATCCACTGTCTACTTATTTTTTTTATATTGGGAGTAGAATTACTTGCTATTAAGCTTAAAAATAGCCCTCATATCAAATGGGTTAGCTTTAAAAGGGGGGGGGCCTATTGTAAGTCAATATGCAGATGTGGCAGAGTGAAATTTTGATAGTTTATTGTGTTTTATATATTCATAACTGTTTTATATCTTTATTAATTATTTAACTGTTTTCTCTAATAAAAATCCTTAAAACAATCAATGTTTACTTAGTCTCTATCTCTAGTATTTTCTATATATTACTATATGGTGTCTTCTAGCTATTCCAACATTTTGAAATTACATATTCTACCTATTCCAACATGCAGAGAACAATAGATGTTGTTATAGCCTAATATGTTGTTACAATAATTAGTAATTAATTAGTTTTACAGGTAAAATTTACCTGAGAATTAAATATGAAAAATTACTGTTTATAAATTTTCCTACAAAATAAATTTTGAGTGAAAATGAATTAAATTCTAATAATATAAGAAAATGAGGAATATGTTTTATTAAAATAAAAATAAAAATTATATTAAACTTTTTAAAACCATTTTACCTTTCTACCATTTAACATGCCAATAATTGACAATGCCAAGCTGGTTTTGGTTAAAAATAGTACAGTTTACTACCCGGTAAAGAACAACCAATGTATATTCGACTACTCAGTATACTCAAAGATCTATGTAACACCAACAACACTTCTCTTCACCCGACAACCATGTTTACAATATTTGATTGATTGATTGATTGGTGTGTAAAATGTGTGTGATCCTGTGAATGAATGATAAAACCTTATAAACAGATATAGATAAAATATGAATAACAAATAATCGATAACAGTAATATTTACGTAATAATAATATTATATTTTTGTAAATAAAATAATAAAATGGTTAAAATCCAAACTTGTGTACTTAAACTTATAAGTAAAATTGAGGTGTTACAGATTGACAACAGTATAACTATTTATAAACTTAAAAATATGTAAAAGATAAATTGTTTATTAAATATTCTAAATCAGGGGAAATAACTACGTTTTCATATTTTTAGCACATTAGTTATTATTTTAATATTGTTTCTTCAGGTAGAACAAACAGTTATGTAATAATGGTACTGTCCCTGGAAAACGAGGCCTCTTGCACCTCATGCGAGGTATGTTTATGTGTATTGTTCACATTTTGTATCAAATGTAATGTCATTGTATTGTCTTTGTATTGTCGTGTCTAAATAAGCTATATGTCTTAATTATTTCGACTTATTCTATGTTTCATATTTTTCAAGTAAATCGTACAGCAATTCCGCCGTTTTGCTGTTGTATGTATATATACAACGTCTCAGAATGTGACGACTCTATTCGTTACACTGCTCCATCGGATCAAATTGATACAGGGAAGATATATAAACGTATAGAAAGGTCTGAAAAATTCCCAACGATGTTAGAACTGTCAAATTTGCGATGCAAATTTTTGGTCGTTCTGAGTCAACATTCTGAGACGTTTGTATAATATTGATTTGTTGTGACATGCATCATTAATTCGATCCTCTATCCTACATATTAACATCTAAATGAACTGTCCCTAGATTAATCCTACGAGGAGGAATGACCCGGCCAGCGAAAGCTATATTTTTATGTAGCCTAGCTGAGCGAGTGGTCTAGGGCGCTGGACTTTGTGCAGGCGGTGTTGCCATAGATGTCACAGCAGTGCGAGTTCGAGTCCCGCGGAGGGAACGACCAAAAATTTGCAAATTTGACAGTTCTAACATCGTTGGGAATTTTTCAGACCTTTATATATATACAAAGATGTGCATACTAAAATATAGTATTGATGTGCTTACATTGATCAGAATGCATTAAACTCATTTTGATAACTAGATATAGTAATGATATTGAGTTTCGTAATTTTAATAGTGAAGATAGGAAATAATATGTCTTTCCTATGCATAATATGTATGTAACGCAATTTTACTAACTTGTTACTTAATTATTGTAATTGTTATTTCAGGGCCTTTTTCATTTGTAAAACATATCCACATATGATGAAATAAAGAACCCTGACACTCAGAATACTTGTTTATTTTATTGGGAATTTAGGACCAATTTTACACAGATGATACGTTTTTATTGATAGATGGAAAAGAATCATCTCTTAAAGAAACCTTATCATGTTTTAGAGACTTTCATGGTGCCTCTTGTTTGAAAATGAATAGTAGTAAAACCAAGGTACTGTGGGTTGGATCTAAGAAATATTCAAAGGATATTATATGCCCCGATGAGCAGCTTGATTGGTCAGTTTCAAAATTTAGATACTTAGGTATTGACTTTTCACTAGATTTGACCTCTATGGTCAATTTAAATTTTACGAAAAAAGTGTTGGAGATTTCTAGACTATCAAAAAGCTGGCAACATAGAAAGCTTACTCTTCAAGAAAAGATCACTGTGGTTAAAAGTTTGGCCTTGCCAAAACTGATTCATTTATTAACGACTTTACCCGATATTCATCAGAATTTTATTAATAAATTAGATAAACTGTTTTTTTTATTTTATTTGGGATGGAAAAACAGAAAAATATTAAGCGCAAATCATTTATAGCAGATATACCATATGGAGGATTGCGAATGATTCATTTGCCATCTTTAATTATTTATCTAAAAATGGGATGGGTGAGAAAAATTTTCCTTCATGAAAATGAGGATTGGCAGCAATTATTGAATTTATCACTGAAACATATTGGTGGTTTACGAGTATTTTCTCTTAATAAAGAGAAACTTCTCCTAGTAAAAGATTATATCAAAAACCCTTTTTGGAGGGATGTGATTTGTGCTTTAAGTTTTTCCAAACCAATTCTTAAATCTAATGATATTAAACAATGTTTATCAATTGATAATTTGAATTATGAATCAGTAGAAGATATAAGGTTTTTTACAGGCTTGGTTTTGAAAAAAAGATGTTTTCCTTTTGGGCGATCCCCAAGAAGGACTTTTATTGAATCTTCTAATGACTGTTACAAAGAACTATATATTTAAATGCAGACTTCATGAGAGACTTGCAAACTTATTAGAGTTAAAACATAAAATTAGAAGCTTATATGATATTGAATTATATATAGGCCAGAAAAAAAAGGAGGAAAAAGTCAAACAATTATGGGCCCCTATTGACATCATTTTCCCTGTTATAACCTAAGTTTATAGTATTTTTGTCCTTAATCTTTTACAATTATATTGATATATGAACAAGTCAAATGAACATATTGTGAGATATTATTCATTTAGTTGAATTTAAATGTGTACAGTGCATTAGATTATTAATAATAAAGTTCTTGAATTGAATGAAAGATGAGAGTGTGTGAAAGTGATGGTGAGTATATATGATATTTTGTATAGTCTTTTTTGTATTAAATTTGATCTCTTGTGAAGACTCTGTTACAACTTAGTCAGGTGGTGATGTATGAGTCTTTGTTAAAAGCCTGACTATACTTTACTATAAAGTAAATGGCGCAAAACACAATTGCACATTACTGATGCAATTATTTTTTTACGTGCAGTCTTTGATGAATGCGATATAATGTACCGTCGAACGTTACCCGGTTACATGCACAATCATATTTAATATAGTCGTAGTTCTAATTTGCATGTACTATTGTCCCCAACCTCACTATCAATCGAACCATATCTTCTCTCTTAGAATAACCATTTTGCAAATCTCTAACAACCAATTCGCTCATTACTTATTTCTTAAATACTTGTATTTTCCAAACCACTCACAATACAAACAATTCGCTTGTTTCTTATTCTAAAGAGCAGTGTTGCAACTTTCCCACCACTCAAGATAAATAATTTCTTCCTCATTATTGTCATTTGCATTTACAGTTTATTCGTTCCTTTGTTTTTGAGTGTTCACATTTTTCCTTTCATTTATAACTGTTGATTCATTTCTTCTTTAATGTTAGTATTTCCCTCAATCATTTTTTTTCTATTCCTCAATATTCCCCCCATCACCAGCAACCAATTCTTCCTTTCCGTCTTCCACATCATTGCCATTGTCAATTCCTGCGTTGTTAGAGCTCCGCAATCCGCCGGTCTTTTCTTTTTCTGTTGAACCTGTTACTGAGGATGTATAAACATATATATGTAAATGAAAACGCTGATTTGTATCAGATATCTAAAGTTCTTGGCAAAGTATGATAAATGTATCTACTCAGAAGGTTTAAGCAACGTTACGTCATCACTAGTCTAATGTATAGTGATCTAAACAAATTTTTCGTTGAGAAATTATATGATCTTGATCAATTTCAAGCAAGGTATTACTGCTCTCCATCTTGATATCTTTTGAACTTCTTTTTACAATTTGTGAGCGACCATGTTGATATCCATAAAAAAAAATAATATATAGAAGGAGTAATAAAGGGAACCAAGGTTATAGCAGTAATCAAAAGAATGTAATCCAGGGACAAAGACCAGACAAGGAAAACAAACACACACAACAAAGAATATAAAGTAAATAAAAGCATACATATAAAATAACAAAAGCAAATGAGCAACTCGGATTTCAGAAAAAGAACTGGGAGCATGGACCAGGTGCACCGCTAAGGTAAGCGTCCTCTGCTTTTCTAGAGACAGCCGCCGAGTTGCTCATAAAAAGTCAGGTCCGGGGTAGACAAACGAGGAAAGGAAAACTATGACCCGTTGAATAAATCAGTTTTTATGGGGCAAATTGGTACAGCATAACGATCCAAGAGTTCATGATGACGACCATAAAATTTCTGTAGTGATGACTTCAATCTTGTACACTTGTAACAGCATACCCTTGTTCCAGAAGCCTATTTGTTAGAATTCCAGTGCGATACAAAAAGTCTGCGTAGTTTTGGCAAGCTCCGGCATAATTCCATACGCAGGTGCTGAAGGGATGTTGCCACAGATGAAAGGAAAGTTGACAATTCTGAATGAAAAGTCATCACGTTTGTCGTAAAGTTTGGTCAATAGTTTTCCTTTACCATCGATTTCTAAGTGTAGGTCAAGATATGAGGCTGACTTCACAGTGTCTGCAGTATCATCCTTTCTCCAAAAAAAATCTTTCAAATGTGTATGATTCTATGGGATATACATACAACAACTTACCTTCTATTCTGATTAAGACTATTCCGACCAAGGTTCCCACACAGATTCCAAGAACTAGGAACACATATTGTACTATAAAAACAATAAAGGACGCAAGTAAGATAATCCAGAAAATTATGATACACGTATCGAAAAGTCTTTTCAGATAACAAACGTTGTTTTTCTTTAACTTTAGTGTTCATTGCTCTTTATCATTCCGATATAACTTGAGTGAATATTATTATTAAAGTTAATTGTGGTTTTCAATCATTCAAAATGTCTATTCAATTATTCAAAATGTCAATTAAATTATTTATATTTTACTATTCATCAACTGCATTTTGAAAATAAGATGCACTGGTTAAAGCGCTACATAAATGTATCTCTTTATGTACGAAGTTCATGTTTACAGTATGGACATAAATCTAATGTAAATATAAAGTAAAACTATTACATTTCGTATTTTATAATCTCTATTTAACCAATGTATTTCTGAGACACACACATGTTGTAATATTGCACGCTTGACGTTTTTATTATATTTGATGTTGCGTTGCATGGCTGACGTCAGCTGTTCAGATTCTTGATAAAATATTTAGTAATTAAATTGTTCGTTGTTTGGCTTTTAGTTGACGACAGTCTTACTGGCAATCATATCTCTCTCCCTTGGTCATTTCACGTTCATTATATCATATATTTTAACTATACTTCAAGTGAATTCCCTGAAGGGGAGTGATAAAGGGTATATGATACAAGTCTAGGCGTGTGATATAGGGTAAGCGATATAGGTTTTGAGGTGTGATATAGAGTATGATCTACAAGGTAAACAATATAGGGTTAAACAATTACGTATAATGCACATACCAAAAGTTATATTTAAACCAAAATATTAATATATACTTAAAGGAGATATCGACCGCGGTCATGGGCTTCATTCCATATCTCTATCAGTGTTCCATAAAACATTAGATCACATGCACTGAGCTGCCATAATTTAATACGATTCTTACTCTTGTAATATACATAGAAAATACAAATGTAGTTTGTGCTCATCGTGTTTTGCTATAACATACAAGTAACATTTCGCCCAATACACTGTTTTAACATCATATATATTTTTACATGTAGTATACCAGGTCCTTAATATATAGATTATTTATCAATAAAACATACCTGTACAGGTTTTATTTAAGCTGTCTAATATTCCAGCTACCAGGCAAACAATAGCGAAAACCATGGAAGAAATTAACACCAAGACAATCCGAAGTATAGCTTCAAAGGAAAATAAATTGCATTGCATTAGGCTTCGGCCTTTTTTTTGCAAGCAAATTTAGTTTTAAGGCACAGATAGGTTACAAACAAATATTGCAAAAACTACAATTGTTTTTGAAAGCTGCAAATGTTGTAATGAATCATATGCATTACTTTAGAAGGATAATTAGATGGAATTTGTATCGGTAATTTGAACAAAGTTCCTTTGATCTGTACTTACTGATGATGCTTGAATCGGCAAACGGACCTGGCAAAATCATAACTAACCATCGTAGAATCTATATATTTCTTAGAATAATCCTGACAAAAATGCACATCAGATGTTAGCGAATCAATTCTTGTGGTATGCCAACCTTCGCATGTAAGATCGCTTCATCAAATGACGCTCGTACTAAACTTTGACAGGATCGTATCATAAATCACGAAGATCAATGGTCATCCGAAATAGTCCCCTTTTAATGAATGGGTTTGTGCGATTCTTTCAACATATTTCATATAACGAGCATCATTTTCTTTTATAAATAGAAAATACCGATATAAGAAATAAATGAAATTTTGTTTTATATGGTGACTTCATCACAATTAATATATTGGCTCGCCCTAGCGGGCTCAGCTGATATGAACCGTAATAAAGTCACTTTCAAGAACAAAATGCCATTTATTTCTATAGTATTCAATAGAGAATGGAAATTTTCAATAGTCCATTAACATATTTATCTTTTATCAGATTCGACGTTTTACGATCAGTACGGCGTCTGTATTGCAAGACGCATTGCCTACCTATCTGGAGTTTAACCCCGGTATATACTCTGGTTCGTGCTGCTTAATTTCAGTTAAAATGTTCTATTTTTTCTATGTTACGTATTACATGTACTAGTGTGTTGCATATCCTTTGACTTTGTGGTATCCAGTTGTTTTTGCCCTTTGATCTATTCCATTGACACTTTAGTAGTCCTACATATTTTTTTTTACATTTTATTTCTTTTATTTTTCTTTTATTTCTTTTTTTTCATATGTATGAATTTCATGTGATATTCTTATCTCAAATTTTGCTTTAGTTTTCATTTAGCTTTTTTTTCTATTTAGTCGTTTCTTCTGCAAGTTCTATATTTTAGTTTAATTGTTTCGAATTACTTTGTGTGTACCATTTTGTATGATGATACACGACCATGCTGTTATATTCATATTTATAAGAAAACGTTGGTCATTTAACATTTCATTGTGCTTGAGTTGTAAAATAAAAAGAGGCATGGTTAGACATGTAAAGGCATGGAATGTAAAATAAAAGGGTTATTAAAAAGCCCAAATATACTAACCTGACATTCTTTTTTGAATGTTGTCTAATCTAGAAAGTCTGTTTTTCTGAACCATTAGAATACAAATGTAAAGTAATATAGACGCAAAATATGTGCACATCCCATACGATGCTGTATGTCTTATACAGTCTGAAAAAGTGATATCAATTTTTTTTTTACAAACCAATCAACTTCTATATAATGAGAAAAAAAAGTCAGCTCTAAACTTAAAGTATATATCACTATATGTTTTAAAAAAAAAACAAAATGCAAGTGAACAAAATGACGGCCGTCTGGCTGCCAAAATCTTTCTTAGCCTTTTTAAGGTATTTTTTTACTGTTCTAATGCTGGATAGGATTTGTTTGTGGTAATGGATGATTGAAGTTTTGTATGTAAACCACTTTTGCGTTAGCTTTTTTCAATAAACATGAATTCATTTTGTAGACAAAATACAGCATATTTCATTCCTACAGGAAATTATACATTCACCTGCCCTGAAGTAATGTTTATTCAAAATCCGATCACGTGCAGACATGCATATGTTGATACTTTCAGTAAAAATGTTATAGCCAAGTAAGGTAAACAGGAGATGGTTAACGTCAGTAATGAATTATCAAACCTTGAAACTTTAATGTCTCCTATCTTCTCATTTCTGACTTGCCATTTCAAAAATATGTACAAAAGTAATCTACTTAGATAAGCAAGTGATCTAATAGATATGTCATAATTTTTAAATTGTTTTCAAAATAACATTATCAATTTTCGAATTATATATGCCAGAACTAGACTGCATGAATGTAGCAAATACGAATTAAAATAGGTTTTAATCGAATATAAGAAGTGATTTATTTCCCATCAACAATTTAAACAAAATTGAAGTGTTTCAACGCATTAACATTTGTGAAAAAGGTAAAATTAAAGGTTTTTTAGACGATAATTAATAAAGTTAATGGAAAAGTTTTGTTTCCATTTTTCACAAACTTATTATGAACGTTCCAGATTCAATCAATAAGCATATCGAAATGGTTGCACCATATCAAGGGATGGCTCTTGAGTTGCGAATTTTCTTACCATTCGTTCCGTCTTTATTCTGTGATTTATTAGATGGTATCAAACCGCCAGTATTAATGTTTAAGTCCTGAATTTTTCCTAGAAAACGTTAATTAAAGCAGTTACTTGCCTTGTATAAAATTTATCGCATATTCTAAAATGTTAAACTTCTATACTCAAAACTGTCAAAGAGGGTCTGCAGTCCTACCACAACACTTGTTACTCCCGTAGTGGTATTAATTTAATGTGGATCCTGAAAAATTCGAAAGATCTTTTGAAAACAATCAGTTTAAGACTATTATCAGAATATAATAGCATTAAAACCTTTGACTTGTCAACACTGTATACTTCTATATTCCATACTCAGTTAAAATTCCGACATTATACATCGTTGTTTGTCCAAAAAGATGGTACACCTAAATACAAATATATAGTTCTTGATAGAGATTTCTCATACTTTGTAAGGAATAATTCCAAATAATCCCCCAAATATACAGAGGAAGATGTTTACAAAATGCTGGAATTTTGGATCGACAACATATTTGTCAAGAGTGGTGGACGCGTTTTTCAACAAACGGTCGGCATTCAATTTCGAACAAATTATGCTCCTCTACTTACTCACCTGTCCTTTACTCTTATGAGGCTGACTTAATAGCTGATCTGATCCGAAAGAACGAATATCGTTTGGCTAGATCCTTTAATCTCAGTTTTCGCTATATAGATGACGTATTGTCTTTAAACTATCTTAATTTTGAGGATTTGATACATTGCAACTATCCCAAAGAACTTCAGATACTACAGACACTGTGAAGTTACATCCATATATCTTGGCCTACACTTAGAAATCGATGGTAAAGAAAAACTACTGACCAAATTTTACGACAAACGTGGTGACTTTTCATTCAGAATTGTCAAATTTTCTTTCATCTGTGGCAACATCCCTTCAACACATGCGTATGCAGTGTTCATATCACAACTTATACGTTCTGCCAGAGCTTGCCGATACTACGCAGACTTTTTGGCATCGCGCTAGAATTCTAACAAATAGGCTTATGGAACATTGTTATGTTGCTACAAGATTGAAGTCATCACTACAGAAGTTTTATGGTCGTCATCATGAACTAGTGGATCGTTATGGAGTATCGATCTGCGCCATGAAAACTGATTTATTAAAGTGTCATAGTTTTCCTTTCCTCGTTTGTTTACCCCGAAAATGACTTTTTATGAGCAACTCGGTGGGTGTTTCTAGATAAACAGAGGACGCTTACCCTACCGGTGCACCAGGTCCATGATCACAGTTTTTTGTTGTGTCCGAGTTGCTCATTTGCTTTTTTACTTTGTATGTATGATTGAAGTTACTTTATGTTCTTTGTTATGTATGTATGTTTTTCATGTGTGTTCTTTATTCCTGGATTACATTCTTTTGATTACGGCTATAACCTTGGTTCCCTTGATTATTCTTTCCTACACACTAAAGAGTCAAACGATAGACTTAATCGGAGTCATTGGTCGTCAATATATTAAATCTCACTTGATTAAAAATGTCCAAAAAGATTAATTTGAAATTTGCGTATAGTTGTAATGATAGGATACAGGTGTTACGAATATATTGGCATTGTAAGAATAACCATGTCATTAACATATTTACATTAACTAGAAAAAACATTCTTCATTAGTTGATAAAGCCTTTAAGTGTGAGCATTAAGTTTTTGACAAAGATACGAAACTAGTAAAATTCTTACTCGTATTATTGGTTGTCCACCGCGATTTAAGGTTAAATTCGTATTGACTACCAGTTTTCTATCGAAATTTAAGAAATGAATAATATGTATGTTAGCTATTACTGAGTATTCTTCAAAGTTTAAAATAAATATTTACAAACCTTTTCTATCAAAGACTGTGACTTCAATTGATGTGTTGTGTATCTTGTTACCATGCTTACATGTCCAGTTTCCATTAACAAATTTGTCAATCGTTCCAGTTATTTTGAAAATTGTTTCTTTTGTTTTGGTATTTTGACTAATTGTGCTTTCATTGAATTTGTAGTTTGAATTACACAAAACCGATGGATAAGGTGGAATACAGTCGGCGACTATCTTATTAGAAGGATCATAGAAAAAGACCGAGTACTGGAGGTCGTTTACTCTACATATCAGTGTTAAAGTGTTTGGTGAAACTTTCCAGTTCAGGCATATATTAATACCACATTTGGCAAACACGCCTACAATTAATAAACTAAATATGAGTTTTTATACATTTTATGATTTTAGATATATAAGAATTTGATGTATTTGGTACTGTAGACCCTAGTTGATACCTGCAATACAATATTTTACGGTGTATCATACAATTTATAGTAAATGCATAAATTATTATTTTCTTGCAAAGTCTGAAATGCTTGTTTCGAATCAAGCATTGTAACGTGACACACCTGTACCACATGTCTAAACTTTTATCGCATCCCTATTTGGCTTTCTATCTCATTAAATAACGGGTTTTTCAAATAGTTTTACGGTATAACTCTCTTATTTATATGTATGAATATGTGTATATAACATTGCAAAATCTTTAACACAAAGTGTATCCCCCTCGATCAATACTCTCAGCCTATCGGCATCACATTTACCCCAATTCTAAGCCTCATACGTATTCCTTTTTTATTTCAATTCGATACAATGTTATTGTAACAAACGTTGTTATCAATAAGCATATTGCAACATAAATTGAGCTCTTAAATAAAATATGAATATTTTACCAGAAAAATGTCCAAGTGTAAATAGTCCTAATATGAACTTCATTCTTCCTGCAATAATCCACTTTCTAAAAATAGAATTAAGATTAAAGAGTTATAATAGATAAGTGCTTATCACAAAGTAAAGAATTTTGTGATTCGTTCACATTTGAATACTAGGCCCAGTTCCCAATAATCCTTAATAAATTTACATCTTCATAATTAGCTGCATACATTTTACATCCTTACTAATGGTGGTCTGCGCAAGAATTTGTTTAACGTTAGTTCTAGCCAATGGAAGTTTTGTATTTTTGTTGACTAATCTATGTTAAAAACGTCATTAATTACCTTCCTGAATGCCTATTTTAAAAAGAGGATCGGTAAGTAATTCGCTTTTTGAACTGATCATGATTTGATACTTTGAATCGATATTTGGATTTAAATATTCCTGTGTATATGATTCTTAGGCTTCTCCTTCGAATATATGTACAGCATACCCAACATTTGCAGTATTCATATGATTTGTACATATTTTTATAATTGGTTATTAACTTAAAATAAAGCTAATAAATTTATAATCTTATGCAAACAATTTTATGGGCCTTACATAAGTACCAGAAGTTTCCCTTTCATATGATATCTTATTCGGTCGGCATTTGGCCTAATCAAGTTAGAACTCATCAGAATGATCAATTCGATTGAAAGTTAACCCTATCTATTTCAACACCTACCTTGTACATGTATCTAAAAATAAGTAAACAGATATAATGTTATATTGTACTATACATACCAAATCAATGAAATCATTTAAATTTAAAATATGATATGATGTGATCCTAAATATGATTATACGATAAGTATATCTTAAATGTAACGGTAGATTTAAAATATTTAATATAATAAAAATGGATATGGAGAATATGTCAAATAGACGAAAATCAAATCGGTAAAAAAATTATTAGCTCAAGGCCACCCATACGTCTTCAATGAACAAGAAAAAGTACACCCAGGGCAGTGTCGCATCTAGCCCCAAAAACAGCATAATAAACAGGTACACGAAATACTTGCCCTTATATACATTTGTACTCTAGCAACATAAAAGTACAAAAGAACAAAAATACATACATTGACCAGAATTCCTGTGCCAAATAAAATGCGTCGGGTTAAAATAATTTGTCGTGATCTCAATCTTTCCCTTTCTTGAATCTGGCCATTGGGAAATAAATATTGCACAATAATACGGACAAAATTAATCCCGAGTCCCTTGTTGATAAAGAAATAAAGCAACTTATTACACATTACATAAATGCACAAACAAAGGACTACTAGCAGTTACTTGACATCCCGGCTCTAGACCAGGTTGGACCTGTAAAAGGTTATGACTTTATCGTATGTAAAATCAATCCGATTTATTCCCATGCGAAGTTTAGAACCACGGTATATCAAAAGTCAAACAAGGACACGACCCATGTTATACTGAAAACTGCAACTATAAATAGTGTGGTAGCTATTATATAAAAACCCTATGGGCGAATCAATGTTAATACCAAAATATACTATCATTAACGATTTGACAATAATATCATAACCATATCCTTTACGAATAGCCTAGTCAACGGTTTAGTATTGAATTTTCCGTGCTTGTGAGGAAAATTACCATAAATTATAGGATGACAGTAACCAACAAGTAATTATCGTTTACAAGTTCATTTGTATTCCTTGTATCGGTTGAAACATTTTGGGAATGTTTTGCGAGCTTGTGATATCGGAAACCTTAATATAGTCATTTCTCGGTAATATAAAGATTTCTTCCGTTAAAAACCGAAAAAGTATTACAGATACGATCTTATTGTGATATGTAACACAATATAATGGTTTCCATGAGTTGTTCATTTATATTTGTTACTTCTTACGTATTATTTTTTTTAGTTTATGTCTTTTGTAGTGTGTGTCTGTTTTCCCTGCCTGGTCTTATTCCCTGGATTACATTTTTGTGGTTTCCACTATAATATTGATTCCCGCGATTACTCTTATTATATTTGCAACGGGAGTCTTCTGTATGTGCAAGTTTCTCAGTGATAATGGCCAGTTAACACTTTGAAATCTGACTTAGAAAATAGCATTACCAATCTAACCATATAAGTAGTGTGCTATTCTTTTAATAAATGGTGGAAAATGTTCGAACATTCAATAATGTATTCCATTTTCCTAGATTTACGTGTCTTTATCAACAACTTATATTCAGACTAAATAACCTTATTAAGACACCCTGTTGTGTGATACCTTCGTGCACTGGGCTCTGTAACTATGACACTGTATAAATGAAAACTCTTCTTAGAAACACATAGTTTATGTGACCAAGTACAAAGCCTTTTAATGGTGCATATCGCCTATAAATGCATAACGCTTAAGAACTTCAAAATTAACCGGTATGACAATGCAACTGGAAGTGACTGGCTTTTATTAACCTAATCCCCCAAACGTTTGTTTACGTGCCATATTTGTAGCTCGACAGAAAACCAGAAATACAAATAATTTCGTAATGATTTAGCGTATAAAGGAGCCAGAAGGTCCGAATAAATCTAAACCAAAGCATTCTCTCGGAATGATACATTTCTATGAGAAAACGGCATAACTATAGATAGGTTAGTAACAAAGAGAGTACAGACTGTAACAGTCTAAAAGCGTAGAAACAGTGTGCTACACACCTGAATGGCTATCAATAGAAGAAGCAATAAACCGCGCTGATGAACTCGCTTAAATACTAAATGCCGAGTAAATTGACCAATCAAAGCGACGATTATTACTCATATGTTATTAACTCAATCTCGTTCTCAAACACATTAAGCAAAGGTAAAATACAGAGACTCAACAGTTAAATGTAAAACTCTTAACTCAGCTCACTACTGTTAATATCCATAACGAAATCATGTGATAATCGCGTGATAATAGCAAAACCACGTGTATATGTAAACAGATTAAAAGTCACTTCCATTACATAACTATTGAATTCGTCGTTGTCAATAGCCAAGTATTTCCAAGTACCTAAAGGTGTTAGTAAATTTGTCTTCCAAATCGTGTTTGGAGGGTCTTTATTTATTTTAGCCATAAAAAAGGCGTACGAGACGTTCCCATGTGAATTCCAATAACTTGAAGGAAAATGTTGTCTAACAGGAATTCGAGTGCCGTAAGCATATCAAAGGTAGTATGAAAATACATATGAAAGATTGCAATTCGGTATAACAAATAAATACAACCTCTTTGGTTTGTATTTTAAATTTCAGAAATTCAGAAATAAAGAAATGATAGATATAAATACATCTAATTCAAATAATTCAGTAACTGTCCTGTGTATTCTGTCGATAATGTCAGATTTCGCATGCTTTTAATGTTGTCGAGTTATTCCCCTTGAAAACATTATGGCGTTGTTACAATATAGTAACTACGATCTGTTCGTCTTATAATGAAAGTGAGTTGTCACAATTATAAGAAACAAATCTCTCTCATACAATGTTTTATCCAATTTCATACATTAAGCCTATTTACTAGAAGAAAACGATATTACAAAACGTCATACTACACATGATGCAGTAAGTTCATAATAAATAAACAACGGCAAATGAAGAACAAACATTTAGTCTTTAGTTTTCACATTCTAAGAGAAAAAATAATTATGTCAGTTGATATTTATCTTAAATAGAATATTTGTTTTATTTTCCATGAAGAAAAAGCCGAAATAAAGACGAAATATACTTCAATATCATAATAAAATGTGGTTTAATCATTGTATTAAACTCATCTGTATTATGAATTATAAAATGGCATTTTCATATCACATCCATTATCAGCCCTAGGTAATGAGATCAGCGCGAGTGTCCTAAGGTTCGAGGGATTACAATAATCATTGGCTGATAATGCTGTCATCTTTTGTGTTTTCTATAAAACAATCGTTCCGGTATTTTATCTGACTCCATCGTAGGGATATCCTCATGACTTCTATAACTATCATGGCCCTCATCAATTACATTGACCATATTGATGTCACTTACCATTTTTCAGCATGTTCGTTTATATTTTAGATTTGGACCAATTAAGGAAATGGCAGACATAGTGATTGCTGATAAGACGTGCGATATAAACAGGAAGTAGTTGATTTCAAAAATCATATCATACGGCTAAGGTAATTTTTAAGATTTTATTAATAAATTCACAGCTTATCAACGGGTATTTTTATATCTATATTTTCTATTTTCTTGTAATTGAAACATGATAAGTTCGTTTATATAATGCAAAAAACTCAAAACGATGTAAGGGATATTTCTCTACAATTTTCAATGATTGTATTTATTATCAATCTCATTATAGGACGAAGAATGTTGCTCATAAAAGTTATGTGGACATTGATACTGTTCTGTGGTAACATACAACGTAAGTAGACAAAATAACAAGATAAAACATTTTGTGAAATATTTCAAAGTCTACTACGATGATTGTGATATACTATGAACTGGATTTCTTAACTCCACAAGAATCCATACAAACAACGCTACATAGCTGAATCTGCAAAATGTACCACCAAACCTCTTTCTTAATTTTTAACTTTATACTCACAGCTGTCAAAGAGGGTCCCCAGTCCTACCACAACACTTGTTACTCCTGTATTGGTATTAATTTAATGTAGATCCTGAATAATTCGAAAGATAACCTAGAGACTCTCAATTCAAGTTCATTATCAGACTATAATAGCATTTAAATCTACGATTTGTTTCAACACTTTATATTTCTATTCTACTTTATTCTAGTAACACTCAAAAATCCCGATTCAAAACATACATCGTTGTTTCTCCAAATAAGATGGTACAACTAGATACAAATATATAGTTCTTGGTAGAGATTCCTCATACTTTGTATAAATAAGTCCAAATCATGTGCCAAATGTACAAAAGAAGATGTTTTCAAGATCGTGGAATATTTGTCCAGTGTGGTGGACGCTTTTTTCAAAACCGGTCGGCATTCCTATGTAACAAACTGTGCTCATCTACTTGAGGACCTATACCTTCATTCGTATGAGGCTGACTTTATAGCTGGTCTGATGCAAGAGAAATGACATCGTTTAGCTAGATCTTTTAAAACTCAGATTCCGCAGTAGACAGTAGACTCTTTATAATTAGGCTTCTGGAAAAGGTTTCTGTAGCTGCAAGAATGAAGTCATCACTACAGAAGTTTTATGGTCGTCATAACTCATGGATCGTTATGGTGTATCCATCTGCATCATGAAAACTAATTTGTACAACGTATTATAGTTTTCCTTTCCTCGTTTATCAACCCCGAACCTGACTTTTTTATGAGCAATTCAGAGAGTGTTTCTAGAAAAACAGAGGTCGCTTACCCTTTCGGTGCACCTGGTCCATGCTTCCATTTTTTAGTTGAGTCCGAGTTGCTCATTTACTTTTGTTACTTTGTATGTATGATTTTAGTTACTTATGTTCTTTCTTGTGTTTGTCTATTTTCCATGTCTGGTCTTTGTCCCTGGATTATATTCTTTTGATTTCGGCTAGAATCTTGGTTCCCTTTATTACCATCTACTACAGTTTGATTGTCGTAAATGAATACTGTTGGGAATATATGTTTATTTCATCAAATGTGTTTTTTTTTAAATATTCAATTGGATGTGAAGAGTGGATGCTTGGAAGTCAAAATACGAAGTTGTAGCTTTCAATTCTCTTTTTGTGAAACATTGTTTTATACCAAAACTGTTTTACCGTTCATTCAAGTTTTCTACAAGACTTTGTATGATTTTGTCATATTGTTACCTATTGTTTGCGTTTGGGAAAAGCACAAAATGTTCAAAATTGGTTTTATAGTTCTGATTTGGTAAAAATAATTGTTCTTGAACATTAAATTAATATAAATTACAGCACTAAGTTATACCCAAATACAACTTAACGAAATACGTTTTAACATATACCAAAGTTGATTAACCTTTGTTCATGGCAAATCGTAAATGATACTAATGACTATTCTAGTTTTTTTACTCATTTTTTGGCGATCCAATGCATTATTATTTCTTTTCATTGATGCATGTAATTGCTTCACAACAGATTCTTCGAGTAACTTAGTCCCTGGTTGCCTGACATGGGAAAAACAAGGCAGAAACTTGAACTTGATTTGCAAACTCAACAACGACAAAACATCTGTTTCAATAATAGATCCTCAAGGAAATCATCGCGGCTATTGCAATATTCATTCAAAAGGCCTGAACTGTCATGCGACTTTTACCGGGGAAAATGTAGAATTTGAGGTTAACATGATGCAGATTGTCTTGTCAGTTCCGTTGAATCAACACCCAGATGATGGAGAATGGGTCTGTCACCAGGAAAAATCGTCATACACAACTACAGTCAACATAGAAGAAGGTACATTTGTAAAAGCATATATAATTAAAAAACAATGATGGTGAATAGTGGTTTTAAATGAAATAAATGCATCAATAAGTATATTCATGTGCTTATGTATGTAAAGTTTGATTGATATCAATTTGTTTTATATATTTTAGGGATTATGGCATCTTCAGATGTCCAATTATATGGCAAAATGCACGATTATAACGGTCAGCCGTTTACTAGTATGATATGTGCATCATGCAGAGAGCCTTATGGGAATATAGCGGAATTTCAAATTAATGGACGTACAATTTCTCAAATAAGATATGACCAGAGTTCTCAAACCTGCTTCCAAAAGAATGAACATTGCAATGGAATACAATGCAAATGCACCCGTAATGGAACTGAGTTCTTTTCATTGATTGAAGCAATAAATGGTAAAAATTACTCGTGCGTAATGCAATTCGAAGACAGAGGGAAGGGCATAATGTTTAAACAAACAGCAACATTAGTAATGGACGGACAAGGTTTGTCATGACAGAATTAAAGTTCACTTACTTCATTTGAAAATAGTGACACTCTATTTCTTCTGAAAATAACTTTGATTGACGACAATATTGTTGATACTTTCAATGTCATTTCCTTTTCAATGATAACACTATTTGAATAATCAATAAATTCCCCGATTACAATTAATTTATAAGCAAAAAACAGAAGGACATACAAAAACGATTATCTGTAGTTGATCAAAATACACGCAAGATGTAAAACTTTAAAATTAGCCTGACATACCCTTATGTTCAATTTTGAAATTAAAAGTTGCTTCCATTTTGACTCTCACGTGATCTTGACGAGAAGAAAATACAAAACAAACACCACAATGTAGGGAAACCATGTTAAAAAAAATTCTAAAAAAAGAAACTTGCAATGTACAAAGAAACAAGCTAAAAAGCAAACAAACATGCGATGATGAAGCACAATCTAAAAATAATATAATTGTAATGCCGCACATAAGGCTTAAACATGCATGATTCAACACATTTTGATTTTAGAATGGAAAAGAAGCCACACAGAGACTGAGATATTGAACAAGGTCGCAACAACAACCAACCATCTTCTAACAGAAATGGGTATGGGAAGGCCTCAATAACACCTAGCTTTACTTCTTAAAGACTACTTTTTCTTTCTTCATAAACATGCATTTGAAAAATTCATATCATTGTGTCCTGTTGTATCTAGGTTTTTCTATTTTTATCATATTTTGGAGGTCCACACGTTTCATTTTTATTACTGATTTATCATGTAAAGGTTATCATTTAGTTTACAATATCTTTAATTCATCATTATCAACAACAAAAAATAGGTACAAAATAGGGACATTTAATAAGTCAGTTTAAGATACCTTAAGTTTTTATATGATTTTAAACTTCAAAACAAACAAAACAATTTACCATCAAAACATACATCTGTATGGTGTCACATTTTTTTGGCTGAATTATTCCATTATGACCTTTCTTACAAGTTAACATGTTTGTCCTTTTCCAGACTTTGTAAATAAGGAAACTAAGAGAGAAGATGTGAGGAACATTTATGTTGGTATGTACGATGTAAACTGATAATCACAAACGTCAATAATGACGTGTCCTTCTAATTAAACTAGACATACAAGTTGAAATCAGCTTGGTTTTATATCATGACATTATCAAAGAATATCATTCATTGAAAAATTAATTTGTAAGTCACTCATTTTATCTGTGGCAACATCCCTTCGGCACCTGCGTATGGAGTTTTCATATCACAACTCATGCGTTTTGCCAGAGCTTGCCGAAACTACGCAGACTTTTTGTATCGCGCTAGAACTCTAACAAATATGCTTCTGGATTAGGGTTATGTTGCTACAAGATTGAAGTCATCACTACAGAAGTTTTATGGTCGTCATCATGAACTCGTGGATCGTTATGGTGTATCCATCTGCACCATGAAAACTGATTTATTCAAAGGGTCATAGTTTTCCTTTCCTCGTTTGTCTACCCCGGACTTTCTATTAGCAAATCGGTGGGTATTTCTAGAAAAGCAGAGGACGCTTACCTTACCGGTGCACCTGGTCCATGCTTCCATTTTTCAGTGGTGAAGTTGGAGTTGCTCATTTGCTTTTGTTACTTTGTATGTATGAGTTTAGATACTTTATGTTCTTTGTTGTGTATGTCTGTTTTCCATGTCTGGTCGGTGGATAACATTCTTTTGATTACCGCTATAATCTAGGTTCCCTTGATTACTCTTCCATGAGGTTGATTTTATTTATTTGTTTATTCTCTTTTTGTAGCTCGTTTTATTGTAAAAAAGGGAACGATTTTTCAGATTCGAAAAAGCGACACAAAGAAATCAATGTTAAAATGAGCAATCTTGCGCAAAATAAAAAGCCATTAGTCTTTCGTAGTGATATACTGTTCTTCCTGGAAACAACCGTTCTTTTTTATTTGAACATATATTGTAACTGAAATAAGGGGCACATCTTACAAATAATTGTAATACGACTTGCTAATTATTGTGCTATTCAACGCAACGCAGGAACATGTTTAATCAAGATTGTTCAAGATGAAATTCGACAAAATTTGGAGTCCAGCTTCATTCATGGATGATACATATATACTTGCATTTGCTAGAAATAAAATAATTACAATTCTGAGTAAATCTTGTTCGACTAGTTTTGTCATCTCTGCTTTTTCATTCAATTGTCAGTATAATTCGATATTTTAACTATTTTGTAGACTTTTTGGATGTATGGATAGTTTGTGTTGTCTTACTCATACTGGTGGTTGTAGTTTTTGTAATCACCAAGATTGGACTTCACGTAAAAGGCAACAAAAAAATAATGTTATCGACACATTCAATATGTAAGTATTGAACACGATATTTTGTAACAGTAACTGTGTATGAACGAAGTAAAAGAGTAGTCAATGGAACCAAGGTTATAGCGGTAATCAAAAGAATGTAATCCAGGGACAAAGACCAGACATGGAAAGCAGACAAACACAACAAAGAACATAAAGTAACTAAAATCATACATACAAAGTAACAAAAGCAAATGAGCAACTCGGATTTATATTTACATAGGCATTCGTTACTTTCGCGATTTACCAAAGTTTGGATGTTAAGTAAACATTTTCCATTGCAAGTCAAAATTATTTTTTTTAATTTTAGAAGATTATGTTTTCATGAGGAAATGACTTATCAGTTTGTATAATATTTACTTGAATGCACGGTAATTTATCTGCTCCATGCTCCCAGTTTTTAATGGAGTCCGAGTTGAGTTGTTCATTTGTTTTTGTTACTTTGTATGTATGATTTTAGTTGCTTTATGTGCTAAAAAACGTAAATAAATTCTCATTCACGGAGAAAAAAAACGTGTGCTTTTTCTGTTTTATTTTAAAGCATTTTTATTGACATTTATATTACATATTAATGTAAGATAGCGCACACATGTTGATGCCTTTTTTGGTCTGGATGTTGAGGAGTTTCTACATTTTTGTTTTACGATGCAAACAAACTTGGATTTACTGACAGAAGTCACTGGAATTGTCGTTTGGGATGTAGGTCATCCACTCTTTCTCACAACACAAATGCGTGCATTCGAAACATTGCAAAGTATTCTAACTAAAGCGGTAGCTGTCATTCTTTTAAATACTTTGCCTGAATGTCACACTGTACACTCTCTGTATCTGGCTGTTACATATTTTATGGTTGTACTTAGCATTTCATTAATCAAGTGTATCGATTGCTTAACGGTAGGCTACTGGCTACTGAGTATAACATTAAGTATACACGATTTGTCATTCTCAGAATAGTATTACAATATCCTCAAAGATAGATTGTATCGATCTAAATTGCATGTCTTTACTTGTTTCTAATGTTTTCATCGAGGTTGTTGTGATTTTTGATTGATACCCTTATGTCTTTAGTCGGAGTTTGGAATCTTTGGTAGCGTGTAAGTAATGGTATTTCATTTCAATTGAATAATTCGTTGCTGTTTTATGTTGTAAAATGTGTACATGACAGACAAAGAAGACAACAAGACTCCGGTGTTACCTAGCAAATCACCTTTACACAGCCGCAAAGGTTTGTTGATCATCCCATTATTTACTACATCTTTAGAAACTTTGAATTTAACAATCTAGTATTAGTCATAAATATGTTTGAATGAATTGACCTTGAATTCAACTAGCAATGACACATGAACAAAGTGTTTTTTAATATCTATTCGCTTTAAGTACAAAATATCTGTATTTATTTAAATCATCAATTCATCTAAGTCTCTGTCAGACTACCTAACGCAACGCATTATTTTCTTTCACTAGCATTTACAAAATTTAATGTTCATGTACCAGCCATATTGCAGCCAATCTCTTATTGGCTTATAACATGCAAATAAGTAGTATGATAACTGATTGAAAATTAACAAGAAATCTTTTTGAAAGAAACAAAGTTTTTCTTTACAGAAGATATGAGTCCTATTAAAGGTTGCAATCTAGCATCAGTATCGGTCCATGACAGTAATTCGGACACACACGAATTAGTTCCCCTACTTGGTATGTAATATTCAAATAAATACTTTACATGTGAATTTCATTGAAAATTTCATCAGAGGTATTGTACAATCACTTGGGTAAATCTAGAAAAATAAATTTAACATGTTAAATCAGAGACGACAGCTTCTTAATCTGCTTACTAAGTTTTCACCAAAAATAGCCTCTCCTTAGAGAGTATAAAAAAGTGAAAGTTTGCAAGGAAACTGTAAATTTTATTTTGAAGATATTTCATTCAAAAACCAAAAACATACAAATTCAATAAATTTTGCAATACATCTTTAGAAACTTTGAATTTAACAATCTAGTATTAGTCATAAATATGTTTGAATGAATTGACCTTGAATTCAACTAGCAATGACACATGAACAAAGTGTTTTTTAATATCTATTCGCTTTAAGTACAAAATATCTGTATTTATTTAAATCACCAATTTATCTAAGTCTCTGTCAGACTACCTAACGCATTATTTTCTTTCACTTGCATTTACAAACTTTAATGTTCATGTACCAGCCATATTGCAGCCAATCTCTTATTGGCTTATAACATGCAAATAAGTAGTATGATAACTGATTGAAAATTAACAAGAAATCGTTTTGAAAGAAACAAAGTTTTTCTTTACAGAAGATATGAGTCCTATTAAAGATTGCAATCTAACATCAGTATCGGTCCATGACAGTAATTCGGACACACACGAATTAGTTCCCCTACTTGGTATGTAATATTCAGATAAATACTTTACATGTGAAGTTCATTGAAAATTTCATCAGAGGTATTGTACAATCACTTGGGTAAATCTAGAAAAATAAATTTAACATGTTAAATCAGAGACGACAGCTTCTTAATCTGCTTACTAAGTTTTCACCAAAAATAGCCTCTCCTTAGAGAGTATAAAAAAAGTGAAAGTTTGCAAGGAAACTGTAAATTTTATTGTGAAGATATTTTATTCAAAAACCAAAAACATACAAATTCAATAAATTTTGCAATATGTTCCATTTAAATATAAGGAGCACATGGGTTTTGGAACATTCCAAATGCACATCCAAATATATTTATGGAAAACTGTGAATCAAAGTAACTACGGAATGTCGATTTAGGTACAGGGCATATATTTTCTGTTTCATACTAACTGTTAACATTAAAGACAAAAATCTGAACAAAATAGTATATTATGAAGTTTTGTTTTACCAATAGCAAATGAATATCACAGAAACAAATATTTGATATGATTTATTTATCTGCCTGAACTAATGAATATATAAAACAAGCAGATGTTCCCCTCCTTTTAATCATTCATCGATTAAGTGTCAACCAAATTAGCCACAAATATCAAATTTCTTTCATACCAAATTACTTTGTTAAATTAATCAGCAAAAGTGGTTTCTAATTTGTTTGGTTAAATCCAGCTCAAGTAGGTTTTCCATGATTTTAGAAACTTGAACTAAAGAAAACAATGTGTCTGACTGAATTTCTAGAATGAGGTAGGTTGCAGAAATCATATCATGAAAAAACAAGCCCAAGTTCATCGTGCATACATACACAAACATATACACACATTTGTAGACAAAAAGAAACATACTATTTTCATTTTGTTAATATATCATATCAATTAATGACGATAATTCGAATGCAAAACACCATCCTAACAGTAGTGTGAAAATGACAATTCTGCCCCACATGCAGAAATCCTGCATAAAATCCCCAACCCCGACGGTCAAATGCAAACGGACGGCATCCCTATTGAGCATAGGGTAAATACAAGAATTATGTCTTTCGCACAGAGCATAAGTCAGGTCGCCCCAGAGGATAGTGCGGATGTGGATAAGGACACCTTAAAGAGAAGTGTGTCACAGATTGAAATAAAAAATAAAGGGATGGCATCCAATAGTGAAAATATGGATCGCTTACAGGATTTCTTTCTGAAGAATCAAGAAGATTTGGAGGATACCATTCCAACCCCAATCCCCCAAAAGCAGCAGCAGTGCTGCGATAACCCTAGCATAGCGCAGATGGATGAGCATACCCATATGTGTCAAAATTGTGGTGCGCAGTCCGCCAAGCCGCGATTTGAGCATCAACCAGATGGGGAGCAGAAGACCACCTGCGATTATCCACTGAAAAGGAAGAAGGGGCAGTTCTGCAAGAGCAAGCCCGGGATGGGTGGTCGCTGCTGGAGGCATAGCAAGCAACCACGCCAGCAGGAGGAAGAGGTCATCCCAGTCGAGGGGAAGATGGTGGTCAAAGAGACCATGAAGACCCTCCGTCAAATAGCTAAGGATGAGGGTCAGAGGGGATTCAGTAGGAAGAACAAGGAGGCCTTGGTGAAGCTCATCGAGGAGAAAACCGCCCGTAAATGTACCCGAAGGGAAGTCTTCAGCAAGAAGCAGCTGAAAGCACTCGCCAAGAATCGCGGGCTCACCAGGTACTCCCGGCTCAAGAGAGAGGATCTACTCCAGCAGGTGGAAGAGAGCATCAGAAGCGCCCCAGTCGAAGAGGAGATCAAGATCACCGATAGGCTTCAGCCACTGAATGGTGTATTTGGCACAGTCGTCATCGAACCCTTGAAATCGCATGACGTAGCTACGTTTCTCAAGGTAAGTCGAAGCACAATCTCCACCACCATCTCTGATGCTCTCACCGAAAAGAAGGGATTGAAGGTCCACTTAGTGCTTCTAGCAGAGCTGGTAAAGACCAACCCCGCGACCGGAGAAAATACCTACATCACCCCCTACTTCAGATCGGGCCTTACTACCCTCTTCGAATCCGCAGACCTCGATCTGGAGATTGCGTTCATGATGGAGAAGATCAAGGAAAATATGGCTAAATACATGCGGGAAGGGAGCGGATGGACTTTCGGACACGTTGAGAAACTTGAGATCCACCTCAACCAATTCAAGCCTCTCAAGGGGGCTTCCTTCATACCGACCCCATCAGCACTCGCGAAAAAGAAGGCGATCATCAACGTGCAGAACGAGGATCAGGAGTGCTTCAAGTGGGCTATCCTCTCCGCGCTTCATCATGAGGACGTGGATCAGAAACATGCCAATCGCCCCAGTCAGTACGTGAAGTGGGGGATGAGCTCAAATTTGAAGGCATCGACTTCCCGGTTTCGCTCAAGGCGATCGATAAATTTGAAAGGCAGAATCCTACCATCAACGTCAACGTCTTTGGCTTCAATGGCGTAAAGAAGGGTGAAGATGAAAAAGAGGATCTCCAGGTTTACCCCCTCAAGATATCGAAAAATACAGGCCCCACCCACGTAGATCTCCTCTTCCTGACCCGTGAAGGCAAGCAGCATTATTGCTGAATCAAGAGCCTATCACGCCTTCTGACAGCGCAGGTCACGAACCACGATGGACAAGCGTACTTTTGCCGAAGATGCCTCTCCCACTACACCAGGCAGGATCTATTGGACGATCATATGGAATATTGCAGCCAGAAGGATGCAATCAGGATCGAGATGCCGGAGGAAGGATCCGCCATAGCCTTTCACAACCACAAGAAGCAGATGAGAGTCCCATTCGCGATCTATGCGGACTTTGAATGCTTCACGGAGAAGATCGATACCTGCCAGCCCGATCCGACCAAGTCCTACACGAAGCAGTATCAGCAGCACCGACCATCATGTTTCTGCTATCGCGTGAAGTATGCCCACGGCGACTACAAGGAATCGGTCGTCTACTGCGGGGAAGATGCGGCTAAGAAATTCGTGCAGTGCATCGAAGAGGAAGTTCAGACGATCAGCAAGATATGCAAGAAGAAGTCGATGGTGATGAGCGACGAGGATAAGGAGGGCTTCGAATCAAGCACGAACTGCCACATTTGCGGGGGTGAATTGGAAGGGGATAAGGTGCGGGACCACGACCATCTCACCGGGAAGTATCGGGGCGCGGCACACAACCAGTGCAATCTAGATTTTCAGCTTCTGAAGCACATGCCCATCCTCTTGCACAACCTGAGTGGGTACGATGCCCATCTTTTCGTGAAGGAATTCAGTGGAGGGAAGATCACCTGCATCCCCAATACGGATGAAAAATATATCAGCTTCTCGAAGCAACTAGAAGATGGTCTGGAAATGAGATTCATCGACTCGTGCAGATTCATGCTCAGTTCCCTCGAAAATTTAGCAAAGAATCTCACACCCGATAAATTCAAGGCGGTTAGGGAATGCTTTGGCGACAGGTATGAGCTGATGATTAGGAAGGGGGTCTATCCCTACTATTACGCCGATGGGCCTGCCAAGCTTGAGGAGACCCAGCTCCCACCCAAGGAAGCTTTCTTCAGCACGCTCACCGGTGAGATATCAGCGATGAGGACTATGCGCACGCTCAGAGAGTATGGGAGGCCTTCGAGTGCAAAACCCTGCGAGATTATCACAATCTCTACCTAGAATCCGACGTGGCCATACTGGAGGATATCTTCGAGGATTTCAGGGATATCTGTCAGACTCACTATGGGCTTGATCCTGCCCACTACTTCACACCCCCAGGGCTAGCCTACGATGCCGCCCTCAAAACCACCGGCGTCAGATTGGAGCTGCTCTCCGATTCAGACATGCTCCTGATGTTCGAGAGGGCAACCAGAGGGGGCGTCGCCATGATCTCCCATCGCCACGGCAAGGCTAATAATCCCTACATGGCCGACTACGATAGCTCCCAACCCACCAAATATCTCACCTCGACGCCAACAATCTCTACGGTTGCGCGATGGCACAGCCCCTTCCCTATGGAGACTTCGAGTGGATGGAGCCGGAGGAAATCGAGAAGGTCTTGGAGTATCCTGACGATCACGAGTACGGAGCCATGGTGGAATGCGATCTGGAATATCCGCAAGATCTTCACGACGCCCACAATGACTACCCTCTCGCGCCGGAAAACGTGGAAATCGACAAGGTGCGCAAGCTCGTGCCTCATCTGGGCAAGCGTGAAAAATGTACCCTCCACTATCGAAATCTCAAGCTCTACTTATCGATGGGCATGAGCTCGTCAAAGTCCATCGCATCATAGGGTTCAGGCAATCTCCCTGGCTCAAGTCGTATATCGAGCTGAATACAAAGCTTCGAGCCGCAGCCAAGACCGACTCCGAGAAAGAATTTTTCATGCTGATGAATAATTCGGTCTTCGGCAAGACGATGGAGAATATCCGAAAGCGCGTCGACGTCAGGCTAGTCACCACCAAGAAGCAGGCCCTGAAGCTCGTGGCCAAGCCCAACTTCGATCGCCGAGTCGTCTTCACTGAGAATCTAGCAGCCGTCCATATGAAGAAGACCAAGCTCAAGTTCGATAAGCCCGTCTACCTAGGAGCGTGCATCTTGGATATCTCGAAGCTCCTGATGTACGACTTCCACTACGGATTCGTGAGGACGACGTACGGCGATAAGGCCCGGCTGCTCTTCACCGACACCGACAGCTTGGCCTACGAAATCCAGACCGCCGACTTCTACAAAGACATCGCGCCACACGTCCAGGAAAAATTCGATACGTCCAACTATCCGGCCGAGCATCCCTCCGGCATCCCTACTGGCGTGAATAAGAAGATCATCGGAAAATTCAAGGACGAGTGAGGCGGCAAGACCATGACCGAATTCGTGGGGCTCCGCGCAGAACTATACGCCTTCAAGATGGACGACGGTAAGGCTACGAAGAAGGCGAAGGGAGTCACCAAAAGCGCAGCATCGCCTTCGATGACTACAAGCGCTGCCTTGACACCCAGCAGGAGATCCATCGCCCGATGAATATCATCCGGAGCCATCTCCACCAGATCTACACGGAGCAGATCAACAAGATCGCTCTCTCCGCCAAGAACGATAAGCGCCACATCCTCCCCGACGGCATTAACACCCTTGCCCACGGACACTATCGGATCACTCACGGCAGCAATTGAGGTAAGACCCCTCCCCTCTGCACTTAGCAGGCTCTGACGGGTGCGGATGCCCATCCCGCACTTAGCCCGTACCTAGATAAATGAGCAGCATACGCGTGCACGGCCTCCTCCTCCCCCATAAGCCCCTCTCCAATGTAGAGCTCGAGGAAGCCACCAAAGCCCTAGGCATCCATCGATTCAGAGGAGTATTCATGCGCGATGCACTACCATCCAACCCCCATCCCGCCGAATGCGGCATCCTGAATCACGACGATCGCAATGGCCCTGGCACGCATTGGACGTGCTGGCATAAGTGTGGAGGATTCAAAGTCTACTTCGACCCCTATGGCCTACCCCCACCCGACGAGATGGTCAACTATCTGCGGTCGGAGATTCGATATAATACCGATGAGCTCCACCGGCGCGGCGACGTGGTATGTGGACACTTTTGCCTGCACGTCCTGAAGCTCTTATCGGAAGGTCGGACGCTCGAGGAGGTGATCTTCGGACTATAGATAAATGGATAAGTTTGGATCTCACTCGAGAAAGCGCATGCCCGTCTGGCGGATGCTCCAGGATCTCGATATGAATGATAATCGCATCACTAGTCTGGGATTGCCACGGGATAGCTCGGACGCGGTCACGAAGCGATGGCTCAATCAGCAGATGAAAGACGGTATGAAAGACCTCGAAGAGCTAGATTCGGAAATGAAGCAGATGCAGATGACCATCAAGCGGATGCAAAAGGAGTATGACGCATCCATCAAAGACCTTACCAAAAAGCTAATGACCGTGGAAGATGGTAAAGTCGATAAGTCGGAGTGCGTCTCGACCAATGGCGGCTTGATGACTAAGGACCTAAATATGCAAAAATATCACCTGCTAAATCTCCCTCTCTCCAGGACCGATAATGAGCCCATCACGAAAGCTCTTTACGATCGCCTGCAGGAGGATCTAAACGCATTAAGGGTCTTCGTCGAGCTGAAGCATGCATAAATCAAGACTTTCTGGTCTCCCTTGATCGAGACCGGAAAGCCTGGGGAGATCATTGCCAGTCGGACTCCTTCACCCAGGAATTGAAGGTTTTGGGATATCCTCTCCACTTGATGCGGATTTCTTTCTTCCTATTCCGGATGCGTCGGTTCAGGATTTTCTCGATGCGAAAGATATCCTGGTCGGTGCGCTGGAGCTCGGGCTCGTAAAAGGATCTCTCGATTTCCTCACCCTTATAGTCTTTGAGGCGATAGGTGGGCGGCTGCGTCGCTAGGGCCTGGGCGATGGTAAAGATCTCCGTTCAACCCGGAGTATATCCCTTCTCGAAGATGCCCTTCTACTTGGTGATCCGGACCTGATCGCCGACGTCGAATCGCTGAGGCTGCATAGGTGGGAGGTCTCCGTAGATATTCCAGAAGACCTTGGCCTCGTGCTCTTTCTCGCTGGCTGCGATGGGGGTCATCTTGATGGATCGATGCTTGGAGGTATTATACTGGCGGACGAGATCGTCCAGGACGGGAAAGTAGGAGCGCGTGGAATTGGCCGGAAAGTATTTGAACATCTTCTCCTTCATGGTACGATTCCAGCGCTCCACCACGCTCGATTTCTCTTCATTCTCGGTGGAGTAGAGATCGACGTCGTGCTTCCGGAGCAGATCCTTCACCTCGCGATTATAAAATTCCGTGCCCTTATCGGTCCAAAGCTTCTCGGGCGTGCGATCCTTGAAGACGGTCCGGAAGGCATCTCGCACCGTGGCGCCTTTCTTATCCTTGAGCGGCACCAACCAGCTGTACTTGGAGAAGACGTCGATGATGCTCAGAAGGTATTTGAAGCCTCGATTATCGCGGGAGAAGGCGCTCATATCTACGAGAACGGCAGACCAGGTATCATCCACCCCACCTACCACGACGCGGCGCTTCTGAAATTTGTGCCGGACTGGCTTGTGCAGCTCTTCGGCTAGCTCATCCGTCCATCGGACTTTTTTTTCCCCCACGCCCAGCCCAAATCGTGCTTTGGTGCCGATGATGGGTCTGACGATGCCACGCTCGAGGCGCTCGCGTGCGGTGGGATTGGGGATGGCATCGAGGGAGGCTAGCATCGTCTTATCGCAGATCGAATTGCGTGCGGCCGTATCCTTATGCTTGGCGTAGCAAAGATCGTGGCGGTAGGCGGCCTCATCGACTCGGTTGATGGGTCTAGACCAAGGTTTGGGGGTGCCGTCGGCATTGAGTCGCTGGCTGAGTCTGGTCCCCGGACCGGTGAAATTATGCCCCGGCAGATGCATCTCGACGGGCAGCCGATTGATCATCTTATTCATGAGTCCGGCGCCACTCTCCGTCTTGATGAATTCCGACTTCCGCGCATCGCACTTGGCGCAGGTCCCCACCTTCCGCCGCCGCCGTCCGTCGTCGCCCGTGATCACGGCGCGATTATTCGTATCCGTCTTCTTCTTACACTTCAAGCAGTACATTCCCATTTTATATAGATAAATGGACGTTGAAGATCTTACCTACGATGAGCCCGCCGCGAGTCGTCGGTATAACCATTATCTCCTCCCGCAGCGATCCATCCGAGGTCTGATCATCGGGAAGTCAGACTGCGGCAAGACGACTCTGCTGAATAATCTCCTCCTGCGCGATGGATGGCTCGATTACGATCGCCTCTACGTCTTCGGAAAATCGCTCCACCAGCCCATCTATCAGCTGCTGCGGCGGGCGCGGGGAAAGGATTTTCGAAAGACGATATCCGCGACCTTCTCTCCATCAAGCATCGCTATCCCCACTCTCTGGTCGACGTGGTGCAAATGATGAAGCCGCCGCCCAAGCCTAGCGGTATCGAACCCTTCTTCTTCGAGGAGGCGAGCGACATGACCGATCCTCGAGAGCTCGATCCCGCCCGCAAAAACCTCATGGTCTTCGACGATCTGATGCTGAGCAAGCAGACCAAGTGCGAGGATTACTACGTGCGCGGTCGCCATAATAACGTCGACTGCTTCTACCTCTGCCAAAATTACTTCACGCTCCCGCGGCAATCGATCCGGGAGAATGCCAACTTCATCTGCCTCTTCGAGCAGGATGCTAAGAATCGCGATCATATCCGCCGGGACCACTGCGACGATCTCACCCCAGCCCAATTCGATGCCTTATGCGACCACTGCTGGGCTAAGCATCACGGATTTATGACCATCGATCTCACGAGCCCCAAGACGGCTGGAAAGTATAGGTGCAATCTAAACGATTTCTATCGAGTCTAAGATAAAGAATGGATCACTTGAAGGAATTTTTCCTGGAGAATCAGTTCGAGCTAGAGAAAGGTCGATCTCCATCGATCGCTGAGTTAAGGGGATACCTCTTGGATATACTCTCCAAGCCTCCCTGATGGCTGGATAGGTGCGAGGGGTGCTCTGCGGATCACTATTTTGGTCGATACGGGGAAGAGTGTGAGTGCAAACTTCACGGCGATATTTGCCACCCCTGCATCCGCCAGCATCTGGGCCAATTTGGAAAGTGCGAATGCCGCTGCCGCCATAGCCTTGAGGATGACTTCTGCAATAAGTGCGGACTCACGCTCATTCGCCGCATCGATCATCAGGATTTCGAAGGAAGGACCTATAATTCTCACTCCAACCGCAAACCTAAGCCGCCGCCCGGACCCCCGTGCCCCGTCAAGACCGTCCGCGGCCATCAGTGCACGTATCCCTCCATACCGGGCAGTGATAAGTGCAAGAGGCATTCGAAGCTTTTCCCTGGGAAATGCTATCGGTGCGGGGTCTCAATCGCCCGCGGTAAGGCTTTGCTTCGTATCCACGACGAGATTATACCCAAATTTGCCACCTACTGGTCGGGCGTAAACGTGAGGATGATGGGGGAATGCGATCTCCTCAAAGGCGTGAAGAGGATCGACCGCGAGCCCTTCTGCTCCTCCAAATGCATGGAGAGTGCGTAGGATCTTCGGGAATCCACGGTTTTTGAATCCCGCTGAGGCAGGAGGCAAAACGCATGGGAGATGGCTTGAACGCTATGGGGCGTTCGATCCAACGCTTAGGGGCGATCGATCCAACGCTTAGGGGCGTTCGATCCAACGCTTAGGGGCGATCGATCCAACGCTTAGGGGCGTTGGCGGTGCTATAAATAAAATGACGTTCATCAAGATCACCGACCCTAAGCAGCGTGAGGCGCTTGCTAGGGACTTGCAGGAGACCAAGCGTAGCATCCAGGCTAGCGATATGCAGCGTCGTCTGGATAAGATCGGACTCAGCCGCGATCTCTCCAAGATATTCAAGCCCGTGGTCGAGACGCAAAAGGAGACCGCCTCCCAGATCACCAAAAAGATCAAAGATATCCCACTCGCTCTGCCCGCCCCGGTGCCTAACCTCCCTCTTCCTCTCCCTGCTGCTGGGGGCGACGACGATCCGCTTGCCATCGAGCAAGCATTGAGAACCAACCTCGGTCCGCGAGCCACCCATTATCTTCAGCTCGGTATGACTCCCAAGGCCGACCATAACTTTGGATTGCGAGTGGAAGACGGCGCCATCATGATCGGGAGTCTGCCCGTCACCTTCGATGGAGACGATATCCTCGTCGATGACGAGCGCTATAAGGGTACCCCCGGCCTATGGGAACTTATGGTCATGAAGCATCCCAAAGATTTCGAGGTGGATGACCTGCATACCTATGGTGATATCCTATGAGCATCCAATGCCATGTATCAAGGCAACTTTGCGCTCTCGCTGACCCCCAAGGCAAGCAAGAGTCGGAAATGGAAGGAGATCATCTCGTACATCTATAAGCAAGATAAGTATGGGAGCGGGGTATCGACCGTCTTCCTCCCCACGTGCTTCGACCAATTGCTGGATCGTCTCGATCTTTGCGCCGCCGCCTACCAGGCCGGAAATAATGGGGTGCGCAACAAAATCATGGCCATCCTCGACGCAATGAGGTAGTCCGGTCATATCAGCAGGGGTGAGTACGAGAAGCTGCATCGGAAGCTCCTCTAAATAAATTTACGATGCCTTTAGTAGTGAATCACGGATATCGTCGGAAGTATGCCGTCGGCGGAAGAGGCCTTTTCGATACCATCGCCAATCTTGCCGGACGGGTGCTTACCTCCTCCACCGCCAAGACGTTGGGTAGCAAGGCCGTGAGCGCCGCCTCCAATACAGCTTTGAAAGGCGTGGAAAAAGGTGCGAGCAAGGCGGTGGACCACGTCGTCAATCGAGTGACCCGCAAAAAGAAGCCTCAAGCACCACCCGCCAAGAGGACCCCACAGCAGCAGACCCGTCTCAATAATCTCATCTTGGGCGGGGGTATCGCCACCATCCACGACTTCGTCCAGCGCTATAGATAAATATATCATGGCCGATATGCTCTTTATCACCGAAGGACTAACTTTCGATGAAAGTCTCCAGGAATATCAGGTTCACGAATACGAACCTCAAGCCGGGGCGCAGCTGAATAATGCCGGCGCAGAGATACGCATCAATATCCAGACTCAGGATCTCTTCCTCCATCCCGCCGAAAGCTATCTCTTGATCGAAGGCCGACTTCAGAAGAATGATGGCGCTGCGTATTGTGACGCCGATCTCGTATCGCTCGTCCATAACGGTGTCATGTATCTCTTTCGCAGCATCAGTTACCGACTCTACGGCCAGCAGATCGAGCATCTCAACGACCCTGGCATCGCCACCACCATGCTAGGGATGCTGACGTATCCCGACGACTTCTCCAAATCGCAAGGCCTCAACCAGCTATGGTTCAAAGACTCCAGGCCGATGCTGAGGCAGATAACGTTGGATTCGCAGCACGTCGCGGGTATATCATCACCAAGCCAGCCAATAAGGGATCCTTTTCCTTCTCCATCCCCCTCAAGCACGTCTTTGGCTTTGCCGAGGACTACGATAAGATCGTCTACGGATTCAAGCACGAGCTCTCCCTGGTGCGCGATTCGGATGCCAATGCCATCCTCCGAGCCGCCGCCGTCAACGACGTGGCCAAAGTAGTCTTGAGCAAGGTCTCCTGGTTCGTCCCCCACGTCATCCCGTCCGACGAAAAGAAGCTGCGGCTCTATAAGACCATCCAGAGCAAGACCAAGATCGATTGCGGATTTCGCATGAGGCAGTGCGACTCCATAGCCGTGCCCCAGACCTCGCAATTTCATTGGCGTCTAGCCGCTAAAAGCGGGCGAGAAAAACCACGATGGATCATCGTCGCCTTTCAGACCGCAAGGGGTAACGATCAGCTGCATAATGCCGCCGTCTTCGACCACTGCCGATTGCGAAATATTCACGTGACCCTCAATGCGGAGCGCTATCCCGCCGTGGACTTCAATGCTGGCTTCACACAATGCAGGGTCGCCAGGTTCTATAAGGAGGCTGCCGAATTCCGCAAGAAATTCTATAGCATGGAAAGTCTGCTGAGCAATGGCGGCATCAATCCCTCCGACTTCATCGATCTCTATCCCCTATTCGTCATCGACGTGAGCCATCAGTCCGAGCGGCTGAAAGAGTCGACGATGGATATCTAGATCCGAGCCGACTTCGAGCGCAACGTCCCTGCCAATACCCAAGCCTTCGCCCTAGTCATCTCCGATCGAATCCTCCAATTCGAATCCGACGGCCAGATGAATGAGCGTCGTCTTCTGAGGAGGCTTAGATAAATGGAAGTTTCACTTTTGCGGAAAATCGTCACCAATACCGAGCCCAAGCACGGGTTCTCCTTCATCGTCTCTGGGAACGATAGTCAGATCTCGACTCGCTTCAACCCATCCCTCCAGCTGCGCGAGGAGAAATCTTACGAGATGGCCCTCGTGAATCTGGAGACCTACTACTCCATCCCCAATATTCATGCAGGTAATAATTCCTTCCGCTACTCTCCCGATGATGGGGCTAGCTGGTTTCCCGTCGAGCTGAGCACCGGCTCCTATGGAATCGACGATATCAACGATGAGATCCAGCGGCAACTGCAGCTCCATAAGCACAAGGCTAAGATCCTTCTCGACGCCAATCGCGCGACGCTGAGAGCGACCCTCACTCTCGCCAAAAATTACCAAGTGGATTTCAACGTGTCCAATAGCATCAGTACGGTGCTTGGATTCGAGCGCCGGACGTATGCCTACGATCGAAGCACTAATGGCTACGCGGAAGGCGAGAATATCGTCAATATCATCAGCATCAATAGCATCCTCGTGAATAGCGATATCATCCACGGAAGCTACGTCAACGGCACGCAGCAGTCCACCATCTATAGCTTCTTTCCCGCAGTCGATCCCGGCATGAAGATCATCCAGACTCCCAAGAATCTGGTCTACTTACCCGTGACCCTGAAAACCATCGACCGCATGCAGACGTATCTGACCGATCAAGACGCTCGCCCCATCGATCTGCGAGGGGAGAATCTCACCATCCGCTTCCATCTGCGTGAGGTATAGATAAATGGATTATCAAGAGTACGGTCTCAACTTGACGAAAGGTCAGGCAGAGAAGATCCAGCGTGCGGCAAAGAACGGTTGCACCGTGAGCGTCCGATTGTCCATGCCAACCTACCCGGTGAGCATAAGATGCTCCTCACTCACCGCCAGATCCAGCGCATCGCCAAGCTCTTGCAGAGCGGTAAGGGTGGTATGGTCTTGGAGATGAGTCCGAAGCAGGTGAAGCATAATATGCAGAAAGAAGGTGGATTCCTCCCCATGCTCGCAGGTCTCGCCTCTGCTGCGCTACCCATGCTAGCCAAAACCGTGCTGCCCGCTTTGGGCGTGGGCGCATTGAGCGGTTTGGGTAGTGCAGCCATCCAAAAGGCCGTGGGATCTGGATTATTTCTCAAGAAGGGTGGGAAAGTATGCTGCGTGAAACCTCATGGTCGTGGTCTGTATCTCAGCCCAGGTACTTTGCCCAATACTTACGGCGATGGCTTATACTTGAAGAGCGGACGTCGGTTCTACGATGGTAAGGGGTTGATCTTAGGTCCCAATAGCCCCTTCAAAAGCATCCCCATCTTAGGCATGCTCCTATAAATAAATGGACTCCGTAGACTTTGGGAAGAAAGCCTACAGGGAAGCAAGGATCGAATCTATCGAGCGATAGCTCAAATTCGAAATGCATAAATACGCCCGACTGTCGAGGATCTATAAACGAGTGGACAAAGTGGTGTCTTTTGCTCTGGGTTCATTTACCGTGCTCAATGTCATTTGCACAACCGGCACACTCAGCACCGCCGCAACGGGGATAGGTGCCGTAGCATGCATTCCGTTGAGCTCACTAGCCGTCGTGAATTCCATCACGATGGCGGGGTTGGCGGTGGTAGCCAAGCGCATCCGCCAAAAGCGTAAAAAGCATGAAGATACCGTGCGCATCGTCAGATCCTACCAATCCAAGATTGAAGATGCGGTGAGCAAAGGCTTGGAGGATGATGATATCGATAAATATGAATTTGCAGGGGTTGTGAAATGTCTTAGCTTCTACTACGACGAAAAGCAGCAGCTGCGAAAACCTTCCACGGTCACCACTTTTAGCATGCGCCGTAGGAAGGATTCTTCCAACGCGCGCCTCGCTCGGTTGCGCCTCGCTCCCCACGCTTATTCCAGAATCCTCCAGATCAAAGTTCCAAGTGACCAAAAAAAAATTTCCCAATCCAGTAATTTGGATTGGGAAATTTCGAACCCTATACCCATAGCCCTCGATTATTTTTTTATTACTTCCTCACCAGATCATAGGAGAGGTACTGCTGCTGAGATTTCTTGCTCACCTTGAATCCAGTGCTCCGAACGAAAGCTCATTGCAAGGGACCCTTCTCTTTGTTAAGAGTGGGGCAGGCCCATACCCTGGTGGTCTCTCCGTCTCGATTCTTCAGGGTGAGGATTTTGCTTTTACCGAATTTCCCATCCACTTCTACCACCTCCAAGATCTTATAGATCACCCCGGTGGGTAAGTCCTTCCCTTTGAGTGCTTCCTGATTCTGGTCCTGCACCTTCTCCTGGAAGGCGTCTTCGCTGATGAAGTCATCCCCATCTGTGGGAATGTCAACGAATCCATTGTGTACGAAAGTCATAATTCTTGTATTTACCCTATGCTCAATAGGGATGCCGTCCGTTTGCATTTGACCGTCGGGGTTGGGGATTTTATGCAGGATTTCTGCATGTGGGGCAGAATTGTCATTTTCACACTACTCCTAACAGACCAAATGCATATTTTGGTCAGTATTATTATGTCCCTGTTGCACTGAATAATCACTAGTTTCTTATTTCAGTACATGCAGATGAACAATGTTTATAAATATTACAAAATATTTATTAAAAATTGAACGTTTTTTTTATATAAATATTATTAGAAATATTGGATTACATATTATACGACGAATGCTGAGTTTTTATCTTATATACGTACCTGTAAAAGAGTAATCAAGGGAACCACGGTTATAGCGGTAATCAAAAGAATGTAATCCAGACATGGAAAATAGACATACACAATAAAGTACATAAAGTAACTAAAATCATACATACAAAGTAACAAAAACAAATGAGCAACTCGGACTCCACTAAAAACTGGGAGCATGGACCAGGTAAATTACGATGCATTCAAATAAATATTATACAAACTGATAAGTCATTTCCTCATGAAAACATAATCTTCTAAAATAAACATGAACGGATCATGATGTTTCAGATAAACTGTAAACATAATTTACAGTGACATAATTTTCACTTGTTATTTTTAACATGTTTTATGTTACTTCCAACAAATTAGAAGATGCATCAGAAATATCCATTGGGCATACTTGGTTTTTTTTTTCAAAGTAAAAATCACAATACGAAATCAAATTTGTGGAATAGGTACACTGTAACAGTTTTTGTTTTATTTTGTTTTTTGTTTTTTTTTGTTTTTGTTTTTTTTGTTTTTTGTTTTTTTGTTTTTTTTTTTGTTTGTTTGTTTGTTTGTTTTTTTGTTTTTTTTTAATTACAAAAAACAAGAAATTCAAAATGATATTGTCTTAAGAGAAGTAATGCAACAAGTATGTGCTTGTAATATTAGTTTTAATTATGATACAGCTAAAGAATGTGCCTTCATGGACTATGAACAGGTATAAAGGGTTTGTTTTGTAATTCTTTCCTTTTTATCCCTTCGTTGTAGATATTCCAGTGGCAGTACATTTATACCAGAGACGTTGGCTTCTGTTCGGAATTTCCTGTTTTAAGGTTTACCATAGTTTTCGAGCAGACATTATGCGGCTGTTTAGTACAAAATTTAGTGTGTTGAAAGAGAAGTACAATATACATAATCAAAAATATCCAGACTATTTAAAAAGTGTAGAAGTTCCTAATAATCAATGGCAGCTAAACTACAGAGTCATCAATGAAAATGAATCACGATTTGGTACACATGTAGAGAAATATGACTACAGAATTAGTTCATCAGTTGAATTATCTAAGATGATCATACCGGAAATATTTACAAATTATTCTTCATTTGATGATACAATGTCTTTCAGTACAATATTGCAGCATCTCAATATGTTTTCGCTATATAATAAACCAGAAGATAGATTTATTTCTGTAGCAAAAGAGGTGAGTTTTGACTGGGGACGAACCAAATTTGTATTATGATTCTTTTCACATGATTTTAATGAATAAGTGGAAAGTAGTAATAAATAATTTTTACAACGTGTTGACCTCCAAAGATTGCATTGGGAAATTTTGTTTTAGTTCTGTGAAACGATTACAATTTATGAGCCTAAAAATTCAAGTGAAAAAGAAAAAAGTTATTTATAATGAAATGTTTTTTGCCTGTAACAAGACTAAACCGGACAACAGTAAATTAAACAAACACAAATGTCCCTTTATTACCGTTTAAATTCACTTTACCCGTGTTAATCGAGCACCTGTCGTTATCGCCCAAAATCTTCATTCAGAGAGGAGTTCAGTTTATACTTAATATTTATAGCACCATAGTTTGTTGTTGTATAATGTATTTGGCTATGAAATATTTCCATTACTTGCAAAGATATTTGAATCAACATGGAGTCGCTGGTGTGCCCCATGCTTCACAGACTGGGACGAACAGAACGCAAACAAAAGTTTTTCCTTACTGAAAGAAATGTCAAAGCATTATCTCGAATCTAACAGACAACCAATGACAGAACACCAACTTGAATTGATAAAGGAAAAAGGTTTGATTATCTCGTCGAATGAAACAAATGTTAGATAAAGTAGTTGACAGATTCGAAATAACGGATATTTTGATATTTTCAATGTTTTCGATAACTATTTTTCTTGGTGTCAAAGATAAATTTAAAGGTCATATAGCATTTGAATAATTATCGTATGTTCTTTTTAGTTATATTTTCGACATTATATTAAAGAGTCTAGCATATAAAACGTTAAGGCATTTAAGAATTTCCTACACATATTTACTCACTAACTGCTCAATGAATGTAATCAAATTTTAACTGAATGTTTGGCATCAGATGTAGATATTTATGAGGTGAAATTATTACTGTGTCATGCTTCAAGGAAATTACCTAACCAAGTATTATGTTTAACATCTATATTTTAAAGGATTGACATTATCTGAGATCTCAACTAAGCCTGAAGAGAACGAGTTAACAGAACAAATCGTAGGATATAGTACAGAATTGATCCAGTTTTTGGAACTTCATAGCGATGAACCACCATTTTATGAGTTAAGAAAAATTAAGCGCACCATAAACGAATGGAAAACCACATTTAAAAAGGCTCTAGATGCATTTGATACAGATAATGTAAGTTGATAATATACTTCAGAAATGTGTAAAAAAGTAAAATTAAACCTTTTTAAAACAGGCTTACAATATAACTTGATGCAAAGTGGTGAATAATTTAGGCTATATCTACCCTCATGTCAGGTCTTCAATAAATTAATTGGTAGAAAGTTGGGAATAACGTGACAACGAATCAAGATATTTTCTTTTAATTTGTAACCACTTTTAATTATCTAACAATACAGTTCAAGCACGAACTAATTGAGTTCACATGTTCTGTCGGAGTGGTTAAAGGCCGTGAGGTCTTTAATTTTGAAACGAATGAAAGTTTTAAGTAGGCCAATGAGTGTCAAGGCTACATCAGTTTTCAAAGACCCCGATTTAGTTGTCTACTATACATGACAAATATGTAGTCGTACCCGCAGACAAAGCCCAAAACAACGTTGTTTTCGTCTGAAAAACATCCAATGTTTATTATCAGAGGTAGACGTAGAAAATAACAGCAGTGATGCTACCACACTCTCCAAAGAGGAAATTTACTCTCTATGTACTGAAGTCCTAAACTCCACAACAATCCATACAAACAACGTTACACAGCTGGATCTGCAAAATGCACCACAAAACCTCTTTCAAAATTTTTAACTTCTATACTCACAACTATCAAAAGGGTCTGCACTCCTACAACAACACTTATTACTCCCATAGTGGTATTAATTCAATGTGGATCATGAATTCGAAAGATCTTTTGGAGACAATCAGTTCGAGACTATTATCAGAATATAATAGCATTAAAACCTATGATTTTTCAACACTGCATACTTCTATCCCCCATACTCAGTTAAAATCCCGACTTAACAACAGTATACATCGTTGTTTTTCAAAACAAAATGGTACACCTAGATACAAATATATTGTTCTTGGTAGCGATTTCTCATTCTTCGTAAGAAATAATTCCAAATCATCTTCCAAATATACAGAGGAAAATGTTAACAAAATGCTGGAATTTATTATCGACAACATATTTGTCAAGTGTAGTGGACGCTTTTTTCAACAAACGGTCGGCATTTCAATGGGAACGAATTGTGCTCCTCTACTTGCTGACCTATTATTCCACTCTTATGAGGCTGACTTTATAACTGATCTGATCAGATAGAAAGAATATTGTTTAGCTAAATTATTTAATCTCAGTTTCCGCTATAAAGATGACGTATTATCTTTAAACAATCCTAATTTCGGGAATTCGATATATCTCATCTACCACAAAGAACTTGAGATAAAGGATACTACAGACACCGAGAAGTCAGCGTCGTATCTTGACCTACACTTGTAAATCGATGGTAAAGGATAACTATTAACCAAACTTTACGACAACCGTTATGACTTTTTTATTTAGAATTGTCAACTTTCCTTACTTCTGTGGCAATATCCCTTCAGCACCTGCGTATACAGTGTTCATATCACAACTCATGCGTTTTGCCATAGCTTGCCGAAACTACGCAGACTTTTTGTATCGCGCTAGAATTCTAACAAATAGGCTTATGGAACATGGTTATGTTGCTACAAGATTGAAGTCATCACTACAGAAGTTTTATGGTCGTCATCATGAACTCGGGGATCGTTTACGGTGTATCCATCTGCACCATGAAAACTGATTTATTCAACGTTTCATACTTTTCCTTTCCTCGTTTGTCTACCCCGGAATTGACTTTTTATAAGCAACTCGGCGGGTGTTTCTAGAAAAGCAGAGGACGCTTACCCTACCGATGCACCTGGTCCATGCCTTCACTTTTTAGTGGAGTTTGAGTTGCCCATTTGCTTTTGTTACTTTATATGTATGATTTTAGTCACTTCATGTTCTTTGTTCTGAATGTCTCTTTTCCATGTCTGGTCTTTGTCCCTAGACTACATTATTTTGATTACCGCTATAATCTAGGTTCCCCTGATTATTCTTGCTATAGTGTTTGGTCATTTATCAAACAAAACATAGGTAAAGTATTACTACTTCTGAATGTGACAGGTTATAACATGAATAGATATTTTCGTTTATTCACAGGAACCATCAATTACTAACTGCCAATCATGTCAGAATCAAAATAAAAATGAAAAGGCAGAATGTTGGTGTATTGAATGCGATGTACGTCTTTGTCAAAGGTGCAAAGAATTTCATTTATCGATGAGAACGCTTGCTGATCACAATCTAATTGATGTATCTATGTATTTGGAATTATTGCCTGTTGAAAGAAAATGTCAAGAACATATATCGAACAATGTTGAATACATTTGTTCAATGCACGACCAACTTTGCTGTATTAAATGTCTACTAAAGCATAGGAACTGCGATGATGTCCATCCTATTTCAAATATAAAAACCAAGAAAATAGAGCTATTTACCATCTACAAAAAAAAGTTGGATGATTTATGTTCTGTTTTACAAATTTTAAGCCAGTTAAGTTGCGAAGTTAAAACACCAAATAGTGGATTTTTCGAAGAGGTCTATGAATTAGTACGGAGTTTTTGTTGTGCAAAAGACGAAATTTCTGAAGGCTACTTGCAGCTTTTAGAGTCAGAAAAAACTGATATTATTCAAACATTGGATAAAGAGTTCAAGTCTAACAATCTAGAGGAAAATATTAAAGAAATGGCTAAAGAAGTGAACCAAGAGTCACAACAGTTTGCAATATTGAAAGAAACTTGCTCAAATGAAATACTTATCTGTTTATTCATTCGTCAGTATCGAGATTGGATAAAATAGAAACTAGAATAAGTAGTATCTCAATGAATTTCTCCAAAAACTCTAAATTGAAAAATGGAACGGATGTATATAAACTATGTATGCAATCAATGGAATGGTTGCTAGATAGCTACAAGAAAACATATGCACAGTCTCCAAAAGAAAAACAATTTTATGTGTGTGTTGACTCTCAGTTCGAGGAGAAATGGGTCGAGGTTTGTTCAAATGCAAACATGACAAAAAGTAAGATTTCAGCAATAACGACAGCAAACAATAACCTTATACTGGTCTGTTTCATCGACGACAACCGTGTATTTACAATTGACGAATTTGGCGTATTAAACAACATTATTGAATTGGAATACACACCATGCGATATTGCATTTGCCCTTGACGAAATTAAAAAAGAACCCATTTGCGTAACAACTTGTGACAAAGTTAACGCTTTGCAATTCCTTGACGTTTGTAGTCAAACAAAAAAAGAAACAATTCATGTTGCGGAAACGGCTTCATGTCTTATAACGATATCAGAAAACAATATAGTCGTTGGTTCCTCGAAAAAGATTAAAATTTTGACTTTTACAGGGAAAGAGATAAAAACAGTGAAACTAAATTTTCTTTTTGGAAATATCACAAATATGATTACTTCTAACCATAATTTTCTCGTTCTCTGTGACGATAATCCTAACTCTTCTACAGTTTATTGTGTAAGGACCGATGGTAGCATAGTGTTCTCCTTGGAGCCACATGACCTCAAGTTACCGTCTAAAATGGCAATTGGAAAGCATGGAAACATACTAGTTTTAGGTTTTGCCTCGAATAACTTTTCAATCATTTCACCAAAAGGAAATGAAATCGGATACATGCTACAGGGAGAACTTAATCGACCAGTCGCAATCTGTTTAAATAACGGATTATCAAAATTATATATAGCAGATAAAATTGGAAAAAAACTACGGTGCTTCGACATATTCTATGATACGAACTCGTAACTTGTTCCCCAACCAGATGTATTCGTTTTCTTCAGATAAAATCAACTCGAGTATCAATATCACTTCTAAATAATTTTATTTCAAGTGTAACACGCTCCTAGACCAAATTTTGCAACGTGACTTTGACGTCATCAAACTTTTTTGCTGATTTATGATTTATTTCTTTAAACTATGATACTAAAATTGAATTATAAGGAATGACTGTTATATTTTTTGGTCTATTTGAAATAACCACAAGTTCTGTAGACAAAATCTTATCAGTAGAGTCAGACAAGTTCTTCTGTTATTCTAATCTCTATATATCAGACAAAATATTCTTTAGTTCGAGGTCATTTACAGTGTCTATATCTTTTGCTACAAAATCTTGAAAAGGGGGATCTCCTGCCTTGAATATGATACAAACATATCACTGACTTCATGAGTTATGTCCTTAGGTCTACCCAACTTAAGTAAACAAGGTGTTTTCATGGTCCTAACAAAAAAATAACTGTTTGCTGACTTTGTTAAGTATGTTGTTGTTGGTTTATTATTGGTGTAGTGTGCTTGCTAGTTTGTTTGACGTTTGTTAGTATCTTTGATTATAACTGCTTTTGTTACTACAAAATATTTTGTACCTAATTGATAAAGTTAAAAAAGGATGAACAGGTATATATTTATTATTAACTTATAGTTACAAATTATGATTTAATTTACCAATTCAATACCAGCCACAAATACATATTCACTCAATATATGCAATACATGCAGTCATAGTTCAAGGTATTGACTAAACAAGTTTGAAACAATACAGTGATTTCTGTTGTATGAAAGGTGCCGGCATCTAACGTAAGTTTTAGAGAAAAAAAACCGTTAAATGAATGTTGTCATTTATTAACACATACATTGTGCACCGAAAGGTAATGACATATACCATATATTTAGGTTAAAGTGTACTTTTTTTGTACATGCATTATAAGTGTTTTGAAACCCTATTAATATCGTTTACCCTATATCGCATACCCTATATCACACCTCAAGACCTGTATCGCACCACTTCACGGACCATACTTGAAGTAAAGTTAAAATATATGACATAAAGAACATGACATGTCAAAATTTGTAACACATGTGGTATCAATCCTCGACCTATATCAACTCGCCGGCCGGTGGCCCTTTGTGTGATATAATGGGATTTACGCATGTGATGCAGATTTTGACATGTAAACTTCAGTATATATTTTATACTTCTCATTCGTTATTTTTACGATATTCTATATCTTTGAAACGCTATTGCTACAACATTGACAAATGTGTACGTATTTATAGAATACGCCTTATAGACTTCATATAACAGGGCTGAAAGAAACGCACCATTGGATGCTGTGGATGAATTTACATGGCTTATGTCATATGACAACACAATTATATAACAATGCATACACTTTAATAAACAGCTTGTTTACCTTACGAAAAGAAAAGCTGAATTAGATTTGAATGTTATCCATCTCGATCTAGATTTTTATTTTCGCATTTATCGTTGTAATTTTTAAAACATGTTGTAATATTTGCCTCTTGGTGTCAAACACCTAAATTTATATCGAAACTACAGATCACTGTGCTTGTTGTGCTACTTTTTTGTGTCTTTTAAAATTGTAATTATATACCCAAAAAAATCGTTTTAAATCAATGTAATCAATAGACGAAATTCTTGTTAATTGTTCAGATATAACTGGCGTCTTTGATTAACATAAATAAAGTATTTGTATTGCATTTTATAAGAGAAAATCCCCTGTCATTTCCTCCACAATCCCATACCAGATACTACTGAGCATCTATAAATTTGATAATGTGACGACCTTTTTTCTTCACCATGGACTAGTTTAATGCCACTATTACCCTGCAAAATAACTTTAATTCCTTTCTTCTTAAGCCCTAAATTCGGTCCTCTCTGTCGTGAATTGGCACATATGTGGACCTGTTTAATTATAAGTATTATTTTGGTCGAATGTACATTATAAAGAAAAGATTCCCATCGTACCAATTTTTTTTATCTCTTCACAACGGACAAGGCTGTAGCTCCACCTAAGTGGAATGAGTGACTTTTTAAATTTGTTGAGGCGAATCCGGCATATTTCGATGCTTTACTTCAAAACGTAAATGCTGGTACCTTGTCTGGGCGGCACCAATGAAATGGCAAAATAATGGACCATTCGTTTAGGCTCTAGCTGCTAAAATTGTTACATAGATTCAAATGGACAAATCGAATTCTTAACTTTGTTAAGCACAATTAAGACGTCTTTTCCACTTTGGTCAGTTTTAGAGTATCTCGGGTGAATAGTTGATCTTTAACTGTTGTAAATTTGCAATTACATCATTTTCCTTCTGGCTGCTCGTATCCGTTATCTCCCTTACTCTGAATAATATTCAAAATGCTAAAAAAATGATGCTTTTGTTTTGCGATTTTATGGTATATGCCGCTAGGCCTTTAAGGGACAGGTGCACAAAAAATGTACAACATTTTTCCGACACAGTCCGTATAGCTTCGCTTTTTACCCTTTGATCTTTAGGACGCTCTTCTGTGGAAACACAAGTCACCTGATCGCAGTTCTTTTTCCCGATTGGCCAAATACTGATAATTAGTGGCGTTCGAAAAATCTGCATCGAAAATTTGGAATTGCGTTCAAAAAAAACTTTATCGGAACTGTAATAAATCGCATGCCATGTGTTATTTTCTTGAAAGAAATGTTAAAACTTGGAAGTAAGAAAGAGTAAATTTCTTTCTTTTTTTAAAGATAGTACTTGTTAAGATTAGGTGGCCAATCTTTATTTATATTTTGCATAGATATGAATGTGTCGACAACGGACATGTCTGTTTTGTATGCTTTCAATGTCATATTTCCTCAATTAGTCTTTGAGCTTTTAGCTCGAACAGGAGAAGAAAATGTTCCGGTATTTTCTCCGGGTTTTGGCTTGTGTGTGGAGCTAACCTTCTGAAGCAGTACTATTCATGTCAATAAGTAGAACAACTTATTGAATTTGCTTTGCCCTCAATTTGTTCAGAACGAAATATGATGTTGTTTTGCAGAACGTAAAGAACAAATAGCCTCATAAGTTTCATTACCACTTTTGAGGGTGAACTTAGTAAATTCAGAATGTTAACCAAACTTGTTTTGTCTTTAAAGAGTTTGATTTTCTTGTTTTGAAGACAACAGTCCCATACTGGAAATAGGTATGAATTCAAAGAATAAAATATCCCGCGATATTTCAATTTGAACCCACGTTTTAGGCCAGGGAGAAATATGCCAAGGCCCTGAGGCCATTTGATCCTGAATTGGATATTATTTTCCTTCAAACCCTTTAATGCGGGTTGCCAAAAGACGAACTGACTGTAAGTACTTGAGCTATTCCTGAAATCTACGGGGTGTGCTGATAGGTAAATACTCATCTACTGTGTTAATAATGAAGGCGTCTGACTATTTTTCTATGTTGCTAATGCCAGTTTTAGGTTTTTTATATGATTTGTACATCTACAACTACAAGTGTTTTTCATCTTTGTTGAAGATTTTGTAATCAAGTTAAGTTTCAAGGTCGATGAATTGCCCGTTTTTTTATTTTTGTTTTGTTAGCTTGTGAGAAATTAATGCATATTTAAGTATAGACAATTGGAATTTGTTGAGTAATTTGGCTTTGAATGTAAGTTTAAGAATGCCGATGTGTATTTACCGGTACATTTGTACTCACAACCGTTACAGTAACTGTAACCATATACAAAAGAAATATGGGGCATGTACAATAATGTCACAAATCTCTTTAACATCTATCCTGAAATGGTATAATAAATCAATGTGGTATACTTTTGAAGCAACAGTTAATGTTTTCTGCATTCTTACATGTGCATGTAATGCGCTGGGGAAAATAATGTGGAAAAACTATGATGCTCATACGAGTTAAGTAGTTGATGTTAATATTTTCTTGTAAAATTAAATGATGTTTTAAAATAAAACATAGCACATAGATGGTAGCCAGATAACTGACAATGTTGATCGTCCTTAATTTGGATCTCAAGCAATTCTTAAATCATAGCTAACCATTGTAGAGTTTAAAGAATTCTTAAAATAATCCTAATAAAAATGCACAACAGATGTGAACGAATCAGTTCTTGCGCTATGCCAACCTTCCTCTGTTACATTGCTTGCCCTAGCGAGCTCACCTGATAAATGTACAATGTATGAACCTACGAATTTTATTAAAAACACATCGGAATTCACACTAACAGTGATATAGGATATTTATATATTAAAAAAATTTTAAAAAGAGACTCAATATTACAGGTAAATTAAAATTTAATACACACGTACAAAGTTTGTTGTCATGTACAATAAATACTCTTGACTAGTACGGGCCTTTGACGACTGTATGCCTACCTGTGCTACAAAATAACAAAAGTTTTGTTCCCCACGTTTAAAAGAGTTACTTTGATATTTGTGTGTTTGTTTTATTTATCTTCTTTTTGAAATGTATTATTATTTTGTTTTATTTTTATTTTTTTTGTCGATGCTTCTTTGTCTTTTTGTCAATTTGTATGTGTTATGTCTGTTATGTTTTCATTTCTATGATAATAAGCAGCAGTATCATTTTATTATAATTATTATAAGTGGATGTGTGTGCTTGTGTGCGCGAATTAACTCATTATGCAACCTTTATAACAACGATAAATTAAAATCCGAAATAAATGAATATGCATATGCGCACGGTGTGGTCATTGCATCCGAAATACAGCCTTTTAACGCTAAAATGTTAGGTTATAACAATTTGGACATATTGGGGTATGAAAGGAAAGCGGAAGGGGGAGATAAAAAGTAATGTTCTATCATGTCATGTTTTGCGGACACACCAAACGATTTACGAGTTCACGCGTCGTTTTGCAAGCTCTTGAATGACTGCTGACTTGTGATTTGTAAATACAGCTATTATATTCTTACATTTACACCTCATTTTACAGCAGTAGGCCTGGTATATCAATAGTATAAAAAAAACACTTGCAAACTTGTCGCAAAACTACAATGTTTCCTGATTCAATACAAATTTATTACAGAAAACATTTTCGTGTCATAGGTCAAGTGTAAATTTCCTGGCTTGTTTGTTTAATTCCTTTATCAGTGTAACACGACTGAAAATATCCACGGACTGTTATTACAATTATTGGTAGAAGTCTGCAGTTATATCCTCAATTTAATAAGAAACAAAATACACTTCTTATGCATAATGCATCTATTATTATTCCAGTTTAAGCTTGTTATACTCACAACACTCAGAGACAAGTTTGCGAACAGCAGTTTGTCACGATTACTTAATTTTCATTTTGTTAGATCCTTAAATTCTGTGAATGAATTTGATATTTCGGTTGAGCAGAGTATTTATTACAAAAGATAGGACGGAACCTCTCGATGAATTAGCCGGCAAAAGTAATGTCCAACCTAGAGGAAAACTTTTGACTCATGACACCCAGATCAACTAAAACCCCTCTTTATCGCTAAATTATTAATTTTAAACGGAAAAGAATCAACCCAAGTAAAAGTTGATTTTTGTCTATTGTGCGATGGGTATATTATTGATTGAAACATTTTTTCCGTTTTTTGAAGAACTTGCTGAATATAAAAAAGGAAATAATTGTGATCGACGGAAATGTATTAAGTTATTTATAATCGTATATTGTAATGGTTTTGTTTTTCAAAATGATTTTTATTTATCTCTTTCTGATGACAGTTGTTGCTCAAGGTAAGAACATATTTTATTATACTTCTTATTTTTCAAACCATGGGTACAGCTTAAAGTAATCTTATGGTTTACAAAGACAGTTTATCAACAAATATAGACTTCCTAACTGAAGCTCTGCATTGTGAACTTCAAACTTAAGCTGACTAATTTCGTTGAAGGTTTGGTTCTGGCTACGAAGGTGCACTTGACAGGACCAAGACATGTTGAAAGAGGAGAAATATTTTGGGTACATTGTATCTCAGGTGAAAAACCAGTAGGACAGCTTGCTGAGTTTCAAATTGATGGTAAAACAAAAGACAGTATACGGCTTTACCAACATGCTTGTTTCTCAACGAAAACGAGGTCTGAGTGTTTAACAAATGAGTGCCACTGCTCTAAAGATGGAACATCATACTCATTGCGATTTGCTGCATCGTCAAGTAAAAAGACTCTTGAACTAACTTGCGTCATGAAATTTTCTCAGACACAACCAGTTTTCATTCGAGAGACACTACAAGTAACGATCATGGGTGAGCACATACTTTCAATAATTATTATTTTTATAATTATCATAACACTTTTTCATGATATGAAAATCTGTATTTCATTTTTTTCATTTAACGGAACGAACTGCAACCACTGCATCATGAAAACAATAAGGACACCTTGATTTGCACACACAACAGCATAAATATAACAAGAGAATATTAAAAGAAAGGTAAGAAGCTTTGGTTCGTCTTTACTTAAACATATTCTGAGCATGCCGGGAAACGATCTTTGTCATATCGCGCTACAGCCTTATGCGTGCAACGTTCAGTACTAATAAATGACACTGTCTTCATTCAGACCGTATGAATAACAGGAAAACAAATACAAGTAATGTTACCACAGATAAAGATGGCATACTTTCTAACGAATATCATCGGAAAGGTAAATTATTTTATCTTTACTTGCTTATTATTTTCACTCCTTTCAGAATACACTGTATTTACTTTCGCTGAGTCCTGTTGCGGATTGAGAAATGATTACATGTAATTAGCTGTGTGCTGACAGCTCAAATTCATTCTTTCAGGAACATGAATTGATGGTATTTGGTACCCATGTATTTTTATAACTCTTACTTCATGTTGATACAACATTCTTCATTCAGGATCCAATATACATGTAGACTGAGTTTACCAAATTAAACTATTATTTTTGTATTTGATAGAGAAGGAATTGTCAACAAGTTGTTCGGAGAAACCGACACAAACTACAAAGCAACCAAACGAGGACACGATTGAGAGGTCCAAAGACACAACTGAAAGTACGAAACATCAAAGTATGAGCACAATACGCCCAATTGAGAGTACCAAAAAATCTAATATCGTTACAGTTTTTAGAAATAAAAATCAAGGTATATGATTTATGGTGGTGCATGATTATTCAGTATATATATTTATTTTCTTAATTTTCAACTTATATGCTGGGTTAAAAATCCTGGTTAATACCCGATAAATCGATACAAAAAACAGTTCACAAAAACGGACCTATAAGCAGCATTGTCATAAAAAAATTCTTGTAGATTTTACATACATGTACTAAACCAATTCAAGGATAATAAGCGAAGAATTAAATTTGAAATGATAAGTAAAACTAAAAAAATGACCCTAAACTTATAAATAGAGATCAAGATTACCTAAGAATAAAAATGTTCACGATTCGGCATTAATAGTCATTCCGGACTTTAATGAGTACTGATAATACATTCGATGCAGTATACCTTCTTAAAATAGTCATCTGTTCACCCTATTTCTAGCTATTTTCATTGCTTTTGTTCAGGTCAACAAGAAATGATCAACATGATAATTATAGGGAGTTTATTTCTTGTATTTGGAGTGCTTTTATTTCTAAGTGTACTTGGTATATGTAACTATCGTAAATTGATATCAAAAGGCAAAGTTCAAATTCAAAGCATTGAAAACGATAATGATGGGAATCATGAACAAAATAATGTGTTTGACGGACAATTTGATATCATATCTACATACGAATCGATTAGTGAAGGTCAAATGTTGGAGAATTTACAACGAAATGAAACAGTGTCATCTCCCGGAGTTATTGAAAGAAGAAATGTTCCTAGCATTGTGCAACGACCAGATTCACATTTGTCTTCAGAACGGTCATATCTAGAAGTCATAGGAGACGAAGAATACACAAATCGATATGAATCCCTTCCATCTAATGTGGACTTGGTAGAAATGACAGAGCATGTATACAATACTATTAATAGTAGCAATGAATATTTGCAACCGTGTGTTGAAAAAGACATCGACACAGATACCGATAGTGACAGCTTATATTCCATAAAACACAAAAATTCTACATTAGTTGATATTCTTAGCGAATACTCAGGTTCAATCGAAAGTGTCAATTGTGCAAATACTAATGCAGCAGATTTGTGACTTTAATTTAATGTATAGAATAAAGATCTTACTTTTTACCACTTTTCAATGAAAAAAAAGAATTCTTGAAATTATAATGATAAAAGCAGTGACATAAATACGAGTACTGGCTATTCAGGAAAATCTTCTGACTACAATAAAAATATACAAATGTATTATAATAGTTCCATGAATGCCTTAAATCTAATTGCCTATGTATGGGTTAAACCCGTATGATAGGCGTTTTCTATTTTTCGAGAAGCGCTCACCAAGTAAATGCTGTCTCTAAGATTTGGGAGAAAAAAATATACAGTTTGTATATAAATGTAACAACGAATACTGGTTCGCTTTTTTCTCTTCCTGTTATTTCGTTTTCGTTATAACCCTATCAGGTCATCAGTGATCCAAAAACCATAAGCCACCTACATGTATGAGAAAATCATGACCGGCACGTCTCTACAAAAGTGAACGCAAAATAAATCTATATAATTGAAATTTTCAATGTAACAAGTTATAGCAACATTCAACTAAACTCCAACACTCTAAAACCACATGGCCATTGCAGAATATCCGTTTGCGCAAATCATGCCATATTTTGTGCCACAGCTCTCTATACAAACGTGAACACATTTGCGTCATGAATTGTATTTCAAATGAGTCACTGCAAGTGGTAGAATCATGAACATTAATATATTGGGAAAAAAGTAAATTGATATGATTTCCGTCTCCCTCCATCCTGGCTTGATTGGGACCCGCAAATTGTCCTGGCGAAATTAAATTCAACTCAAATGTTTATAAAAATATAGATACATATAGTAATTCAATATTTTATGTCAAAGGCAATCCGTTAATAGAAATTGTTTCGGGGGTGAAGTGTTCGTTTATGCATATGTAAGTGAACAGCTATCTGCATATCGTAGGGGCGACTTGGAATTTGTTATTGGCGAGATGATATGGCTCCAATTCAATTTTCATAAGCATAAAATACTTTTCTGCGCTGTATACATACCACCTAATGCTGTAAATTCATTTGGGAAAATTTTATTACTTCAGTAGAAAAAGCACGATATATTAATCAAATCTGTAATTACTGGGGATTCAAATGTTTATTTATTAACAGAAATCTATCATATTCCACACGACATGATAGTGGATATATATATATATATATATATATAGATCAAGAAATATCATATTTTAGCCCACTAGATATTTTAGCCCATTAGATATTTTAGCCCACTAGATATTTTAGCCCATTAGATATTTTAGCCCATTAGATATTTTAGCCCACTAGATATTTTAGCCCATTAGATATTTTAGCCCATTAGATATTTTAGCCCATTAGATATTTTAGCCCACTAGATATTTTAGCCCATTAGATATGCTTCCCTCATAGACCATATATAACATACATAATATGCAATATAACATTCTCAGAAGTCATTAGCATCGACAGAGAATATAGTGACCAAAACGCTACGGATCTACACACTGATGTTGCATCCCCTATTCATGTCACTTTTAAATGATTAGTTTGGTGTTATAAAGATGCCCATTTTGTTGGATTAAATGCAGCCATCGACTCTTTTGATTGGGAAACTTTTTACAAAACGCTTTAACAGCTAACGAAATTTCAATCAAATTTGTACAAAAAATATATGGTTCTCGTTTCAAGTAAAGAAATGATTGTATCTTTTTTGCATTTCTCGTCTTATATCAGAATTAAATCATGGCTTGTCGTTATTACTGACTGATTTCCGAAATTTTTCAAAAGTCATCAAACCCAACTGAAATGAACGAATTAAAGTATAAACACCAAAGAAACAAAGTGAATAACATGATAAATAATACCAGAGAACAATTTTATGGAAATGCAAATGATCTCTTGGAGAATCCAAATCGCACTGGAAATTGGCTAAAGCCCATTTAGGCACATGTTCTCCCACTACAACCCCATGACACAGTTAATGATACATTGGTATTTGATGGAAAGGAAAAAGATGATAATTATACTCAATACTTATTTTTGTTCAATTTCGAATATTAATGATACAAATTTACAATGCCCTGCACTTGAGAAACAAATGATGTCTTGGATATTATGAATTTTACACTAGATGATATTAAAGACATACTGAATATCCCTAAGCTTGGAAAAGCTGTTGGAGATGACATGATAAGCCACCATATGCTTATAAAATACTGCAAATACCATTTGTAAATCATTTTTACTCGGAAGTCACATCAGTGGCTTCGAGTATTGTAAGTATAAGAATGACAACAGAGCTTCCGGCAGATAACTTCACGGACGGAAATGCTTTCTTCAAATTAATGCGTGATTCTCTTTTAAACTTTAAATATTTCACCGATATCCCTCATGAATGATAATTCAAACATTTCAAGTGTTAATTTTCAGCTAAATATTGTCGAACTGGCAAATCGAGATGCTAAACTATTTTTTGCGCTTGGCTGCGTAGTAATTTCAAAGCGGAAGACAGTTAAAGCCAATACAATTTAATTGGAGTTGTCTCTCTTTGGGTGGTGTTGGATTTTAACTGTGCCCCGTGAATGGCATTATAATCAAAATCATTTTATCACGAAACGTCACAATCAACATCATCAGCTGCCTTTTTCCATGTTTAAGGTCTCAAGAACGTAAACAAAGGCAATAATCTTATTTTCACGATATTTGTGTACATCTTTGTTTTGATTTCCTGCAGGTTGCAAGCAATATGGGTTCACCACCAAAACATTCTCAAACCTTAGTCCATGTCATGATCGGCACTCTAGCACATTGCTTAAAAATAAACCTCGGGAACCTATCTTGCAGGTTGCATGCCAAGCGACTTCCGAGTTTCAGCACCTTTGGTGCTTTGATTAATACTGTTTAACGGGCTGCTTTGCTGGTATATAGAAAACATTGATAATTATGTCACTACACAAAAAGAATGACAAAGCACTAGCAATTAACTATAAACCTATTGCATTGAAAAGCTGTTTAGGTAAGGGTTTTGAATGGGTTCTTTATAAATACATATTCAATTTTTTACATGAAAGATTTCTTTCATACAACTGTCAGGCCGGTTTTAGTCCAGGTCACTCGACTGTACACCAGTTAATAGAAATCTACCACAATGTGTGTCTTGCTTGGTAAAACGGAAAGTCGTATGCACTGTGTTCTGTGATATTTCAACCGTTTGACCGTGTCTGACACAAAGGGTTAATAATCAAATTGACAGGTTATGGCCATTCTGGAAACATTTTGCTTATATTAGCAACCGAAAAAAAAAATATTTGAGAAAGGCTTCTCTTCATAATCCGGTGTCCTGAATGCGGGTGTACCACAAACATCTGTTTTAGGACCTTTGTTATTTTTAATATTCATGAATGATAAAGGAAACCACAAACAGAGCTTATGACACTTTATTGCTGACGATACATCATTTATGTTTTCTGCAAGAAATTTACCAGACTTAGAACTTAATCTAAATAATGATCTTAACATAATCAATGAGTGGTAAAAAATGGTTCGTGGCATTTAACCCTCTTAAAACTGAGTCAATTTCATTTTCAACCATATCAAATATGTCAACTCCAAAGCTGGTGTTCGCTGGGAGAAATAGTAAAATATGTACGCTAGGTAAACAATCATAAAGATCTTGGTTTATATGACAAGCCAAAGTGGACAGAATGCCTTTTTATAAATATTCATGAATAATTAAAAATATTTGTAATTCAATTATAAATATTTATAATTGAATTTTAAATAATTATAATTCATTTATTAATATTTATATTAATTTATAAGTATTTATAATGGTGATGTTATTTATAAATATTTATAATTCAATTATAAATATTTATAAATGAATTATAAATATTAATAATTGTCTTATATTTATAAATATTTATAATGCATTTATAAATATTCATAATTCATTTATTGATATTTATAAATCATTTATAAATATTTATAATTCAATTATAAATATGTATAAATCCAAGACATTATAAATATTTATAATTCGTTAAATTCATTTATAAATTACAAAAACCGGTAGAACAGAGTAACTTTTCATCAATAAATAAGAGAAAGTAATCAATTATCAGGTTTTCTGGTGTTTCATAACAATTTCTCTCGAAGCAGTACGCTATTCTATCTAAGAGGCTTGTGTACAGTGAGTATTCACCATATTGCATATCGCTCGTTCCGGCGTTTTTTGAAATCGGCAGAATTATAGTAAAATATTTACTATTTAAAACGTTTTATACAGTTTCTTTACCATAACACGGGAGAATGTGACTTAACTGAAGAAAAACAAATGATCTATTTGATGAGAAAATCCAGCAATCCTGGAAATTATTTGTAAAAGCAGTTTAAATTAACTTCACATTTGGTTTTTAGCTTTTTGAATATGTAATTCCGGTTGAAAAAAATGCGGATTTTAAAATTTGCGAAACGAACATATTAAGTTAACCATCGAATTGTCTTTACAAACTTTTAGTTGTTGTGTCAAAAAATTATTGTATTCCGTAAAATAATTGACCTAATTCAAGATGGGGTGTCACTTTGATAATTGTCATCATTACAAATGTTTTCTAGGTATTTGACACAAATTTTGGATTATTATCATTTGATTTCCGGTAGTGTAAACTTTTTTATGTAAATAAAAGACTTTGAATTGAGACTTTGAATATTTTTTAAACACATGTTTAGCTACATGTAATTAACTTTTGCGGTGGCTTTCAACATGTCAGATGTCACCCTCTCTCCTCTGGTGTGTCTAATGGTCATGAATACTCGCTGTACATAAGATCCTGCACAATGATGCTATTGATAAATCGATCAGACGTATATAAGTGTCCCCGTCTATAGAACAAAGGATAGCTAAATTACAATGATTAATTAATCACTTTCAAAACTCCAAGTGGATTCAAAGATATGGTTTTGTCAAATTTATCCCCCTTTCCCAGATAGCGAAAGCTTTTTATTATTCACCCCCACCCAACCCCTCATTTATTCAAAAGACAGCGGAAATGTCCGAGTATTTCAGTAATGCAGTCGCTAATTAATAGCATAAAATATCGCGGCTGTTTCGGAATTTATGAAAAAAGAACGTGATTTTTTAATATAAAAAAATGAATTTTTAAAATTGAAAATCAAAATCTAATAGTAGAAATTATTTTTTAATATAAAAAATCGAGTTTAATATTAAAAAAAAATAATTTCCAATTAAAATTCAATTTTTAATATCAGAAATTCATTTTCTAATATTAGAAATTCAATATTCGAATGTTCTGGAAGTCAAACGTTTTCCGAAAAAAAGATCTAGTATTTACCCGGAAACTAAGGTTTCACTAACCACTTCTAACGTTTCCATTACTTTACATGTTAAACAAGTAATTTTCAATATTTCACTATAAATTCCCAGGACAAATGACACCTTAAAGTTGCGTACCACTGCAAAGCTTGGAAAATAAGGCTTTCAAAATCATTACTCTAATGGTACTATGTCCGTAGAAATTCTTCACAAAATTTACTTAAATAAAAACTACTGAAAATCAACATTTTTATCTTTTGTGCTCACTGCTCACTGACAGAATGGGGGCAAATTACTCACACTTGTAAACAATATTCGTACACTTTAGTAGTAAATTACATATACGATTTTAAAGAACACATTCTCAGCTTTTAATCAGAATACACACATATAATGCACTTACAATGCATAGGTCTAGGTTCAGTGTATTTTGGGTACTACATAGGGGGTGGCCATTTTTAACCGAAAGTGGTTAGTGAGACCTAAGATCTCGTATTCCCAAACCCCAACAGCAAGGATTTCAGCAATGTCTCGGCTGTATGACAGCTTGCTTTAATCTACATGAAACTATATACCATAATATTGAAATGTCTAAGAACAAAGTTTATATAGCATTCTTAGATAGTAAGCAGGCATTTTATTCAGTATGGAGGGTGGGGTTAATATACAAATTGTATAATATAGGAATAACAGATAAGTTGTGGTGTATAATTAATTATATGCATATACTGATACGTATAGCGCTGTTGTTTCTAATTAGTCCTGTTCATATTTCTTTCCTGTGCCACAAGGGGGGGTGTTATCAAGTTTGCTTTACTTAGCTTTTATTATTGAAATGCTAACTAACTTAGAAGCTTTTAATAATACCACAGGTGTTTATCATGTTGTTACTTGTTGCCCCGCACTGGCTGATGATATTTCCTGTATTAGCCTGTCTCCTTTGGGGTTACAGAAAATGCTTGATGTGTGCTCACAGTATGCTCATAAATGGAGATTTCATTTCAATGCTAAAAAATCAGTAACAATAAACTATTTTATCCGTGGAAGATAAGCCATGAGTTGGTTCCAATACAAGATGACTACATTCACCTAAGTGTGCAAATTAACTATGGATTTAAATCCGTTGCATGAACGCACTACGAATGTGAGCATTGTTTGTTTGTAGGGGTCTAACGCCCGAGCAGCAATATTTCAGAAAGTGCGTGCAGGAAAGGGCGTAATGCATTCTTTGCGTTGAATAAACTTCATTCCAATTAAGTTCATTTACACGAATGTTCTTGTACGTTTGTATAAAACTATAATAGTGTTACTATCTACCCTATACGCAGGCGCGTAGCTGCCGTTAGGCAAAAAAGCTTTTGCCAATTTTTTTTTTTTTTTTTTTTTTTTGAGATAAAATACATCCAGGAGAGGCATAAATGATGCTCTAAAACGCTATCTCCGCGGAGCTTCGGGGTGGGTGGGGGGGCTTTCCCCCCCCCTTGGACCTGCTGGGGGCCTTAAGCGGCCTCCAGACCCCCTGCCGTAATTTTGCCTACACTTCAATTTGGCCTCAGCTACGCGCCTGATACAGATGTGAAGTATGGACGAACCTAAAAACTGCAGTTTAAATAATGCATGCTTGAACGTTTACAACATTTTATTTATATTTTATTGCTCTCTTTTCATTCCTCGTTGATACCGAATGCACTCATTTTGGTTTTATTCCACACATTTTTGAAATTCTATTTTATTATGACCTCCAAGAAGAATTTTTATTGACTGGACATATTCCTTCTAAGCGTGTATGGAAATCAATTGTGAATAATTCCATTTGCCATGTGCAAGAGACTAACTGGAAATCCCGTACTAGTGTTGATGGAGACTTCCTTGGGTTTCGAAATGTCGAATTAGCACCGTTTCGGAAACAAGCAGAAACACAGTATGATATGAAAAATTATTATTCTGTTACAAAACTCTTAAATGATGCTCCAAATATAACCGCTGGTTTATGTACTCTGTGCAAGAGATTATTTACATGTTCACGCCTGCTGTAGCTGCCCTGCGACAAAACTATTACAATACTCTTTTTGGGACCTTATTATTAAACATTTTCCGTTGTGTTTGTTTATCAACCTGTAAGAGTCGTGATGAATCTGACTTATTTGAAATATTTCTGGGTGAATTGGTAAATACATCTAACGAAATAAGTTTCTTCAATTTTATGAGACTATGTACTATAAATATAATTATTAACATGTTAATAATTCGTTCTATTTATTGATATTAATAAATGATTTATTAACACGTTAAAAATATTTATCAACATGTTAATAATTCATATATTTATTGATATCAATAAATCATTTATGAACATATTGATAAATATTTATTAACATGTTATTAAATATTCATTAACATGCTATTAAATATTTATTGATATCAATAAATGGGGGATAAATTCCACAACGGCTTGCCATAGTTTAGGTTTTAGTGTACATTATGGCAAACCAAAGTGGACAAAAATAAGCATTTTCTAATATTAAAAAATGATTTTTTTTAATATTACAAATTCATTTTCTATTACAAATTAGATTTCTTATATCACAAAACACTTTTTCAATATTTAGAAAATCACTTTTTAATATCAAAAATTCAATTGACTTTCAAATATTAAAAAACTATTTTTGAATATTAGAAATTGATTTTCTAATATTAGAAAATGGATTGGTCGTATCATTGACGATTTTGTAATATTAGAAAATCATTTTGTAATATTAAAAAATGTGACTCATTTTCTAATATTATACATTCAATTTGTAATCTTACAAAATGTGTGATATTTTATAACATTACTAAATCAGGAATTTGTAGTATTAGAAAATGAATTTTTAATATTAGAAAATGAATTTATAATATTAGAAAATGAATTTGTAATATTAGAAAATAAGTGTTTTCAAATATTAAAAAATTATTACATATTCATTTTCTAGTATTAGAAATTAGATTTCTAATATCACAAAACACTTTTTAATATTAAAAAATCAATTGAATTTCTAATATTAAAAAAAACGATTTTCTAAAATAAGAAGTTGATTTTCTAATATTAGAAAATGGATTTGCCGTATTCGGTTGCGATTTTCTTAATATTAGAAAATCATTTTGCAATATTAAAAACTGTGACTGATTTTCCAATATTACAAATTCATTTTCTAATATTATAAATTCTATTTGTAATATTACAAAATGTGTGATATTTTATGATATTACATGTACTACATCAAGAATTTGTAATATTAGTAAATGAATTTTTAATATTACAAAATGAATTTCTAATATTAAATAATCTTTTCTAATATTAAAAAAATGATTTTGTAATATTAGAAATTCATTTTCTGATATTACAAAATATTGATTTTTGTCCACTTTGGCTTGCCTTGGTACATAGTGCTAATTTAGCTTTTATAACTCAGCTTTTAATTTATGGGGGAACTTTCGTTAGTTGCAGTCTTATATGCTATCAGTTCGTATTTTTTTTTTTCTAAAAATAGATATCTAACTACAATCGGAACTAAACGTTATTTTTGTGTATTGGTAATGTCCCGAGTAGTTCCGATAGGCAATTATATTGCGGGGAAGAATTTGCACTACCATTTGCTCCGGTTGTAATCATCGGTTGTACTATTTTGACATTGGCTGCTCTTTGGTCGAAATATTTAATTTACAACTGAAATAAATTCTTCAAGAATCGCTTTTTCTGGATTAAACAATAAGTTCCCTTGATTACTCTTCCAATCAGATGACAGAACGGTGACACACCTCCTACAATGGCGGTGAGCAGAAATAAAGACCAGAGAAGTCCATAAGTCAAAAGAAGCGGGAAAAAAAAACACATTTTAATGTATATTTTAATATAGAATGTGATTACATATAATTATCTGCAAACATATTTAAGATCAATTCTCCATATTAATTTCGATTTTCGGGTTCTGGTGATGATTTTACCGGGAAAAGATCAGAAATGGTAGATGAAATAAAAGACCATATGTTTGAACATATTTTTCAGTAAAATATATTTAAATTATCATATTCGGGTCGTACGTTTTTTTTATTATTTTATTTATAGTTTTACGAACCCCCTACCCTAAATTTTGCCTAATTGGGGGACAAAATGCTGATTGTTTAATTTTTTTTCCGACGCTGTAGTTTCATGCAGAAAAAATATAATTACCAACCTTGTCCAGATAAAAGTAATAGCTATTATTGTTACATTATACGATAATCTCCAATTGAAAAGAATACAAAAAAAAACATCTCGTTTTTCTTGACAATGTTGGTAATAAAAAAAAATCAACAGCAGTCATCCTATCAATGGGTTTTATATAAAAAAAAATCTTGAAACTATAAATTACTTTGGCTAAAACGACATGTACTTCGATTTTTTTCATGAACCAAACTTGGTATGAATATTTTGAAGGGTATTATATTTCATGGAATTGGTGTTTGCACTCCTGATCCGTCGAAAAACATGACTACCGTTACTAAAAATAGAACATGGGGGTCAGACAGAACTTTTTTGCATATATCTCCAAAACTTAAGGTTTAGCAAAATTCTGACAAGGAGTAAAAATGTTCAGCATGATGAGATATAGTCTATGTAAAAATGTTCGTATAAATTAATGTTGGAGTTACTGCCCTTCTACGACATCTATTTGCTATTTTTAATGTTACATGTATTTCTTTCAAAAATATTTTCCTCAGAAACTACTGTACAGTATTCAATGAAAACTGATATGAATGTTCCTGAAGTATGAGAGTCAGGAATTTTTATCAAAGGAAAAACATGACCGCTTTTACAAAAGATAATGTTGCTTATCAAGACAGGTGGACAATTCAGACTTATAATACACTTCACTTGAGCGTGTAATAGAACACCACGCGTGGGGCATCGTGTCAGTCAAGTACCATTCCAACCGACCAAAAGGAAATACCCCGATTCGAACGCTAATCAAATAGCACTCATCTCGTTTATATCGAATCAGTGTAATGATACCCGTGGTCATGCTACCATATAGGGTACACGATATAGGGTTTAAATGAACACTTCCAAGGCATATACAAGCAAGTTATATTTCAATATATATGATATAATAAATTATTTTATGGTGTCATTGTGCATCTCCCATTTTCTTTTTTCGAACTTGATGACTTTTGGTGTTCCCTGATATCCTGATTCAAAAAATGACATGAGCTTTGTCACTGATCGATCAAAAGGGGGCACCTATATCTTCTAATACGCAACTCCTCTAAAACCGCTATTTAAATGAAATTAATTAATTTCCCATTTACTTTATCATATAATGACATTGTACGCCTTGAATTTTTTTTTCAATCTGACAAAGGATTTCCTATATGGTTTCTGGGAAGGTGAGAGGAGGTTTTACTTAGTGAGCTTTGCTTGTACATGTAGTTTTTTTGTCTTTTTTTTAGTTTTTTGAATTTGTTTTTTGTTTCCTTTTTTTTTTTTTTTTTTGTTGTTGTTGTTAGTTTAATTGTGATCTTGAACTTTGCAAATTGATAAATATAGATATTACTTTTATACAAGGCTTAGATATTTTATTATATGATCAACTTCAATAATCATGTAATATTTCTTTTATGGTTTTAATCAGCATTTTTTTTCTTTTTTCTTGGGGGGGTGGGTGGGTGGGGGGGTAGTACTGTAAAATTAAAATAATACATATATGTACAATACCTAAACAGTCTTAATAAAGAATCATTGATTGAAATAAACTTAGTTATCAAAATATCTTACGTTATATAATCATGAGTTTATAAGTACTACTGTTCGATCTACATTCAAGTTTGTTTCCTAAACTAATATATTTCATAATCATAAACAGATAAAAAACATGCAGGCGTTCATATAAAAGAGTCGGGGGACATGGCACGTGTATGTATCAAACAGCTAGGAAGTGTGGGTCAGCGGAAAATTAAAGAATATGTGAGCATCATGGTTATGAAATAGATTAGTTTAGGGAAACAAACTTGAATGAATATGAAATAATACATGTAATACTTACAAACTCGTGAACATATAAGATAATTTGATAAATGCGCCAATCGGATAAAAAGTGTAGTTTAATTGTGCCATCATTATTTTTCCCAGTGGATTACATCAATATCCAAATAATAAGAAGGACGGTTGCAGGATCAGGGGAAATTCGGACTAGAAATAAAGTCAGAGTTTATACATACGATAGAAAAAAAGAACGGATTTTGTGAAACGTAAACCACCAGCGTATTATTACCTAAATTCATATAGTCTAGTACTTTGAGAGATCACCAAGTATATAACTAAACACATTTTAAAGTAAGGTGTGGAAGAAGAAAAATGATAAATTCCACAGTAATTCTTTAAAAATTAAACTGGAGAATGTCAACAAGTAATGCTAAAAATTTGTGTATTTTATCAAAGACCTGTAATTAATTATAGGTCTGATTTTCACTTATAATATATACAATGTACAATACTTATTATATACAGTATACAATAGACAATATTTATTAGCTGAAACACATTTACATTAAATGGTTATGACATGTAATATAAAGAATTACAAAGCAACAGATAAACACATTGGATAATCACACATATAACTATTTTAATGAGCATGATGTATTTAGCATTTTTACTTATTAATTGAACACTGGAATCTAATAATTTTATAACATATTTATTTATTTTGGTATTTAAAGTTTTAAGTTGATTTTAAAATAAAAAAAAATGATACTGAAATAATTTAGAATATACTTGGCTTCATGTATACAGGGATTTTATTAGTCCCAATTTCCTCTTGATTCCTGCAGCTCTCCTCTTTTTTATTATACACCGCTGATCAGACAGAGCTCTGCTGATCGGAGACTAACATAAACTCCCTGCCCTGGTATATAAAATAACATTAAAACTTTTTTTTAATTTTTTTTTTTTTTTTTGTTTTTCAAATATCATGAAAGCCATTAGTTTCTAAATTAGTTCGTATAATCTTCATGACACAGGGCACTAGTTACTTTTCTGGTCTTCCTTGGTCCTTATTTATTTTTACCCACTTGTAATCAATGACCTTCACCTTTACTTTTAGTGAAAACCGCACATGTTGAACTCACTGTTTGCAGTCGTAAAGCCAGTATAGGTATGAAAGGTTTAATACATAATTTTGACTATCACGCAAAGGAAATTTATCAGGGGTGTTACAACAAGCATCATGATGTGGGTAGAGGAAGGAAATCTGCTCTGCGGCCTGCCACTTGGATTCGGTGATGGTCAAAACGAAAAAATATCTCCTGCGCCGAATTCCAAAAGGGGTTACCACTTGGCTTAGAAAATTCACTTCAGTTAAACAAGCGCCTCAATTAGGAGTAGCAATTTCCAGGAGACAAATTCTAGTTAGAACAGGCACTTTAGGGAAGAGGTTAAAGCTTAAAGTTCCTTTAATAAACTCAACACTAGGGAAGGATTGGTGGCAGGGCCTCAAAGAAAGCCACCCAGACTTAGTGAATAGAAAGGCAAAAAATACTGGCTCCTAACACTGCAGGAAGATGAACAAACAGAAGGTTGACGAATATTTCCAGACATTAGAAGAAATCCTTACTTCAAAACAGAATGTCATTTGGAATGTGGATTAGACTGTCAAGTCTTTTGAACATAAACCAGTGAAAGTGTTAGCCGAGAAAGGCACCAGGAACGTCATTGGAAGAACAAGTGCAATGAGCACTCATGTCACAGTAGTAGCATCTGTTAATACTGAAGGGCATAAGATGAGTCCCTTGATTGTTGTTCAAAGAAAAACAGAATTTGAGAAAGATCGCTTTTTGGATTTAATATGACAGATGCTCCAGATAGAACAATGTGGGACTACCAAGAAAACGGTTGGATGGACAATAGAATTGGTGAAACGTTGTTCAAAGATATATTTTTCAAGAAATGCGGAGAGGATCAACCACAATTGTTGATCCTTCACGGACACTCGTCACATAAATCCCTCGCGTTAATTCAAGAGGGAATAAAAGAAAATATTGTTATATTTTCTTTACCGCCACACAGACCCATTACTTACAACTATTAGATCTATCAGTGTTTGGTCCTTTTAATAAACATTATGCCAAGGTATGTTCTGAGTTCCTACAGGAGAATATGCTCCATAAAGTTGACAAATGAACATTTCCAAGTTTATTTAAGGTTCAGCTAAAGTCAATATCTAGGACATTCCTTAATGAAATGTTTTCATTCATAGTTTTAATAATACATTAAATTTAGCACTGAAACATTGCTAGCAGAACCTTAAAGCTACATTGAACTCGGCCCTTAACATTGTTAACATGTGGGATATGCCCCTTTAATCCACTTGCCATACCGTCAGAGGCCTATTTATAGTCTCTACATCTGAATCTACTGCAACATTTTTTGTACTTGTACAGGACCATTTTATATCGCAACGGCAAATGGTGATAATACGGTGTCCATACAAAATGGAAGGCAATTAGCTGCAATAGTTTCTGAGCAGGGTGATTTTACACAACAGGAACTAAATATAAAGACCCAGAAGCTTTACTCCAATTTATTTTACAAGACAAGATACAGGTTATTTGTACTGCGGATGAGAATGGCTCTGTAGAGATAGATGAAAGTTGGAACGATGAAGCTCATACTTTGTTTCTACCTGTTCAGGTAAATAATGGTGCTGCTACTAAATCAAAGAAGTTGAATAATGGTTTTAAACAGTCACATTGGTTGTTAACCAGTGAAGAAGTGGTTAAGGAAAAACTATTGCTTCAACAGAAAAATGAGGAAAGAGAAAAGAAAAAGGCAGAAAACAAACTCAGAAAAGCTGAGAGGGAAGAGAAGAAGCTTGAACTTGAATTACAGAATGCATCTAAAAGTAAAATTAAAAAGGGCAGAAACGTTAAGACGGAGAACTGAAAAAATAGATTATTCAGGTTTCTTGGCATAATCTAATATGCAGAACAACAATTATTGTTTTTCATAAATGTTTGATTTCGTTTATTTACATTTGTAGATTTTTTGGTGTCTAAATGGTCCATGTGATATAGGCAATGATTGTCTTCATAAACATCGCAAAAATGATTGTAATCAGTAATTAAATTCAAACAATCCATATATTTGATCCAGATTTGTAACTGAAAGTAATCAATCTATATTATGTACGTTTTTATCATATGACATCATATGAGCAACTGGACGGTTGCTTCATGACAAGCAGAGGATGCTTACCCTACCAGTGCACATTGTCCATACTCCCAGTTTTTAGTAGAGTTCAGGTTGCTCATTTACTAGTATATTTTTTTTTGTGCTGAATAACATGGTCAGATAGTCAATAAATTGATCAATTAATCAGTTTTATTTAATCTAATGCATGATTTACAGACAGTTTTATAAGAAAAAGTTATACGAGGTCTTCAGGTAATTTAAAAAAAAAAAAATCATACATATTATTTCTAGTTAATCGAAGTACAAGATTATAGATAATATTTATAAATAACAAGTTATAATAAGTGACTAGTGCTACAGTTAAACGAAGCAAACAAATTTTAAAGTTGTTATCTAAAGGGTATAGCTCAGTTATCATGATTATTTGAACGTAGTGTCTGATTGCTGTTTGAAAAAAGTGTCTAAATTGGCGACAAGATGTCTGAAATTTTACACCCCTTGTCCGTATTTAGACCATGTTGCATTTTTGCAGGATTGAAGATTCTTCCATCTACCAATCAAGAGAAGCCATATACAACTGCAGGAAATAGTTCATTTGATACCCCTCTATACTCTTCTGTCATATACAATTACTGGCATGTCTGCATATAGCCTCCATGGACAATCAAACTTCCGATTTGAAAAACTGTCTGCAATTAGGCAAATTTCCCCTATTGTCGGTGTAAATTTCAACGCATTTGCTCATCTGCTTGGTGTAATCCCTTTTGGGATTCAGTGTCCGGAGCTTTTTTCTGATTTGCCAGAAAATAGCTCCAGACCCTGAATCCCAAAAGGGATTACCGGTACTGCTTGATAATAAGTACAATCTGGTCCATGTTCCCAGTTTTAGGTGGAGTCTGAGTTGCTCATTTACTTTTGTTACTTTGTATGTATTATTTTGGTTACTTTATGGTCTTTGTTGTGTTTTGAATTCGGAAGCCATTCAAAAACATCCAAAGTCTTTCCTGAGGCTGAGGCACCTGTTCTGGCATTCCGTAGACCTATGTCTTGGTAAGAACAGAGATTTCATCTCAGTTCAAACAAAATCAACGGGCGACTGTGAACCATGTAGATGCAAGACCTGTACCCAGATACTGCAAACCCAAATGTTTAAAAGATACAATGGACTGGAAAGGAATATGCCATTTTTTGAAACATGACTTGCATAACTGAAAACACCATAAACCTTATCTAGTGCCGTTACATGTACAGTGTGCAGTACATCAGCGAGACAGAACAACCATTCAACAGGCGAATGAATGGTCATTGCAGTGATTACAAATGGAAACCAGACCTCCCTCTAAGTCACCATTTGAGATCATAATAACAACTGATCAGAAAGTAATAGAGTGTCTTGGGAAAGCTTTTGGATGGAATTAACAAGAAAAAATAATTTATTGTTAGGTCCTGGTCTAAAGCTGGTACAGCACTTATAATGCTACACATCAATACACTGTACTGCTATAATTTGATTTGATTTTTCTGAATTGTTTTCTACATTTAATTTATTTCCAGTATTTGATAGCACACCCTCATTGTCATTCTCATCCAGATTCCTAATTATTTGGTTATGTGTGCCTTTGATGATGATACAATCATTCAGCATGATTCAGCTTCAGAATCTGCTATCTGTTAAATTTTACCATCATTTTGTGATGTGGAACATTCATACATGTATATAGACATTGATTTAAGTTATTGTTACGTTCCACATCATTTTAAACCATCCATCATTCCATAAGAGTGATTTTGGACTTCTGTTTAGACAATTATATTTGTATATTTATATTTGTTTAAAAATCTGTTGATACATTTATTTTAATTTCTGCTTATTTTAGCCCTTGATTAAAGAGGAATGGCTGACTAAACCATCATATTGATTTTTCACATTGTACCAGGGACTGAGTGAGATGCTGTTAAAGGCATGCATTTAATTTTTTATGTTCTGCATTATTTTAAACAATCCATCATCTCGTTAGAGTTATTGTCAACTTCTGTGTAGACAATTATATATGTTCATGTATATATATATATATTTGTATAAAAATTTGTTGATACATGTATTTTAATTTCTGCTTATTTTTAGTCCTTGATTAATGAAGAATGGCTGACTTAGACCTCCATATTAATTTCTCACATTGTACCAGAGACTCTGTGATACCATTAAAGGCATCCAAAGTCACTCCAATTCAGAGTGAAGATGTTGTTTCTGCTGGCAATGAAATTAGAGAGAAGTCATTCATTTCATGCAGCAGCCTTCCAGAGCCATCTATTGAACAAGAAATGTGTAAAGAGAAGAATAGGTATGCATGTAAATATAGATCTTACACTGCATATGTACAGTGTTAAACTAACATTTCTACAATTAAGATCTAGTGATATTAAAATTTTTAAACTAAGTGTGTATAAACCAAGTGTTTTAAAATTGAAATATTACCTTTGGAGAGTGTACATGGTTTATGTCATAGTTTGACCAAAACGCAGTATGAGATTTTCTCTTATAGTTTTATATTTAAGAATTGGCTGTGATGAAAATTTTGTCTATTGAAAAATAACTTAAATTTTCCATGTGCATATTGTTTATTAAGCAAAGTGCAATAAACAAAATATGTGCATGGAAAATTTACGTCATTTTTAAATAGACAAAATTTTTATCATAGCCAATTCTTCTAAATTAATTTGAAAACATGTTTTTATCTTTAAACATGAGAAAAGTAGCTCTGAATTCAACTGAATAGGGGTGTGTCAATATTTTTTTATCCATTGAGATATAACAAAATTATTTTAACCAATCAGATTACAGTGTTTATCTCAAATTAATTTATTTTGTTATGTAATTCATTCTAAGCAACTCCAAAATACTGCTTTTTAGATCATGATAATTATAGAACAACAGTTTTTAATATGACTGCATGGCCCATTGGGTAGCTAGGATATATACAATGTAGTTTTATCCTTGTCTGTCTGTTCTGATTCTATCATTGTACTGTCATTCCACAACAAATAGTTTTTATTTAATATGACTGCATGGTCCATTGGTTAGCTAGGATGTATAGTTTTATCCTTATCTGTCTTTTCTGATTCTATCATTGTACTGTCATTCCACAACAAACAGTTTTTTTTTATCTTGAGTATTTATTAATGAATGTTTTTATAAGGGCTCTATTATGTGTTTTAAAGTCTGAGGATCTAAAATGGCCCCAGGGAGGCATAACCAAGGACTTTACCATGTTTACAGTCTCCAAAAAGAATTAATGACAGGGCCATTGTGAAATCACTCACATCTTGATAAATTTAATTTTGTTGGGAAAGATGCCTCGTACCTCGCACGTTAAAGAACCCTGCTGTGGTATTCGGTAGGAGTGTGAAACTTTGCGCTCTGCCACAGGAGGCTAAATTGCCCAACCCTACCCACCCCCCCTTTTTCTAGTGGTAATCAAAATTTATTGACCCTATTATCCATGTGTCCCATCCCCTTTTTCATTTCATCATCATTTCATGTATGAATTGCCTGAATATAGCTGAAATATTGCTGCTTGGTTGTTAAACTCCAATACTAGTAATAATTAATTTTAATGGAAACTCCAAGAAAGTGGCAACTAACCCGAAATACAAATGTACATGCATTTGTGTATTGTGGACTTTAAATTAGAAACAATATGGTGCCCCAACAATATACATGTATAAATGTACAAATTTCTTTTGTTGATATATATTTTTTTAATGTTCCTTATAGTCTTTAATTCAACATATAGATTGCCAATAGGTTGTTCATGTAGATTTTGAAGGAAATAAACATTTTTGAAATCATGAATAATACGAAGTGTTTCAACCTAGTCAGACCTGGTTATAAAAAAATGTCAAATCAGACTTTGAAGGAAGTGTGTTTTTTCATTATTTTGTATGTTTGATTTTTTTTTTTTTATTTCTAGGACTAGTCCTCTGAACAAGACTAAGATTGAGAGTGCAACACCTTCACTCAAGGCTTCAGGTAAGGCTTTATTATAGGTCTAAGGATTAAAGTATATTTTTCCATTGCTCATTTATGTGTGAAAGCCAGGGTAGTTGTACTCACAAATACTTTTAGCATATCCAAAGCATAACAATTATTTGAACTTGAATTTCCATTTTGAGCCATACATACATGTACATACATTATACATGTTATATACAGATATTTGGCATATTGTACACTTTTTCATCTGTATAGTTCCTAAAAAAATGTATGCAAGATATGACTCTGGATGTGGAGTGTTTCATATGGTTGAATATAACATGGATACATTAGTTGGTTGATTCAATCATGTTATATTTGTAAATGCAATTTTTTATTCTATGACTATGAAAGAAAAGTTGGTATTTAGTTAAGGTATGAGATGAAAATATTGTGTAAACCATGTAGGGGCCAAAAGAAAGCACTTTATTATATTGAACTATAAGTAAATGGATCTCTATAAAATTGTATTGCAAGGTTCAATAATGGTACAAATAATATTTGAGGGTCCCCTTTCACAAGGATATGCAGGGCTATTCCTGTAAAATTTCCCTGAAGGGGTTTGAATTCTACAATTCATAAGGGGTACCTCCTAGAGAATAAACTTCATTTTTGCAATGTGTTAACCACCAAGAAAATAAATTTCATTTCTGCAATGTGTAAAAAAATATAAATAATAATTCCCAAATAAGGTTTAAATATTTAAGTGGTGTTCCACCCCTCTAGGGAAGTTTCCTGGGTTAGCCAAAATAAACTAAAAACCCTGACTTTTTATGAAGACAGTCACAATTTTGACATGATAGTAGGATTGTTTTTCTCTAACTTTTAATTAAATAGTGTGTATGGATGGACATAAATTTATTCATTGTACATGTACATAATAAAGTTAAATGCTCTTTTTAATAAATTTCAGTTTACTGGTTCACAATTCAGTTACTGCTTATAAGTTTATTTTTTACTGTGAGCTGTGATACTGACTGTATTGGTAAGTTGGAGTAATAATTTCTTATAAAGTGTCTTGTTGTTTTACTCCCTTTCATATACCTGTTCTGTGGGTTTTCAACAACAACAAAAAAACTCAGAAATTTGAACTTAGGTACTTATGTAGTATTTTATTTATAGTATATAAATACTGTATAGCTAAGAGGGTGACAGAACAGTTTGTTACTTTGAGAAAATCATTGTCACCCAGAGGCATAGCTGAGGGTGACAATGTATTTTCAAGGGATAACAAACTGCTCTGTCACCCTCATAGCTATATGTTTTTTGTAATTGCTAAATGTTCCATTTTAGAATTTTAAAAAATATATTCCTCTGAGACTTGTGATAGAGCAGAATAGTGTCCTTGTATTGAACCAATCAGAGTTCAGCAAATTGACATGAATTATAATAAAATTCTTTGATACCCCATTATTTTGTTAATCATGTCTTACCTTTCACAGAAGGGGAACATATTGTTTTTTTGTGATTTTTTTCTTCTTCTTCATATTCTTTTTCTCATGACAAGTTTGTCCAGGGCATAACTTTTTTTGTCTTTTGATATTTGTTATATAAGTAGATCATATGAGAGAGATGTGTCGACTACCAAATTTGGTGACCTCAGACTTTGACTCTAGATCTTAAGTTCAAATAATTGATTTCTTGTCCAGGTCATAACTCTTTTATTGACTTAGGTTTTTCATATGTGGTACGTAGATAGATCAAATGTAGTTGAACTGTCGCTTACCAAAAATGTCATATGAAGACTATGTCATGAATGTGTCATGAACCAAAATTGGTTGTCTTTAACCTTGATGTTTGACCTATAGCTCTACATAGGAAGATCATATGCAGATGATGTGTCAAGGTCAAATAATCTATTTTTTAAGCCAATTTCTTGTCCAGGTCTTAGTTTCTTTAGCTCACTTGACATCTGTTGTTAATTTTTCAAAACTCATATCATATGAAACAGCTGGTCCAGTTTGAATCAAACCTGTTATGATGTTCCTTATGGTATTCTGCATAGAACAGATGTAGGGATTTTTTATTCTAAAGTTGATCTGAGTCAAAATTGTCGGACAACTCCTTGTCAGAGTTTTGCCCTTAAAAGGCAATTATTTAAACTGGTGAGATTCAGGCTCCTGGGATCCTTTTGTTACAAAGACTGATATGTAGGAAGATGATATGAAGACAATGTGTTACCAAAGTTAGTTGTCTTTAAACTTGACATTTGACCTCTGACTGATTTTGTATTACCCTGGTTGGGTTGTTGTCTTGGTCATGCCTCCAATTTCCATTCTCATTTTATAAAAAATGGAAGGTGCTAAATTAGTTTTTCAGAGTTGTTAATCAATGTTTTTATCAAATCAGTAAGCATCAGGTAAGTGATCAGGTTTTTTCATCCTATTGTTAATACACTGTATTAAACTTTATTAATGTTACTTCCACAAATAACAGCATTGTTTTAAACCAATAAGATAACAGCATTCAGTTTAGTTAGTCTTAAGAAAATAACAGGACTGTTTTGGGTTTTTGTTGCATCGCAATTTAGTCAGTGGTATTGTTTGCCTTTTTCAAAACCACATGTACCTCATCCTTTTCTATTGGGAAAATATTGGTGTCATTCTTTGAAATTAAGAAATGTGGAATTATTCACATGTTATTAATAGATAAGCAGTACAAATCCTTGAGTTTGTAGTTAAAATGATCAATTTTATAGATGATGTCATAAGCAGTTAATCAGAGTAATTTTAAACAGAAACAGCATGTACTATACTTTATTCTGTAAAATCCAGTAAATACTTTTTGAGTTAACAGTACAAATGTATGTCATTTTTCACACTTTAGACCAAGTAAACGTAAATGGTAGATTATCATCCAACCTTCACAAAAAAGGGGTGGGTGGGAGGAATTTATTTTTTATTTCTTATCTTATCAGATATTTGCAAGCCTTATTTTAGATATTGGAAGTTTCGGATATATTTTAAATCCATAGCCACATCAGTTCAGAAGAGAAACATCATTTTAGTCACATAGAAATGAACTATTTGTGTGTTATAGTCCCTCAATAGAAACTAGACAATTTGACACAAACAAAATCCTGATTTTGAAATTCCCACCCAAATTTTTTAGGAGCTGAAGGAGGTAAGAATCTACTAATTTTATTTGACCTTGGGATGATTTTCACTGATATTTCATTCTGGTTGTGTTGTTTCTTTAACATATTCACCATTTCTACTCTTTTAAAATCCTACAATTATATATTTACACAACATAACAGGGTATCATTTAATATCCAATAAGGTGCCCTATTTTATGGTGTTGGCTTGACTACTTTGCCGATATAGATGTATATATTTTTTTCATTAATGTTTTAATGACTAAGGTTTAGTTCTTCAAAAAATAAGGTAAAGAAAGAGAAGAAAAGTACTTAATGCTCCAATCAACTCTTTCATTGTTGTGTTGAATAAAGAGTTATCTATGTTGTGTTGAATAAAGAGTTATCTACATTGACCAGTATGAATAATTTTACTTACTCAGACACCTTTGTGGACAACACATATTCCTGTGATTTATCTTTTAAAAATTGTTGGGAAAGTTAGTGGCACTGAAAAACCGTGAGTTAGCTAATCTTGAGCAATTTAAGTCTTGGTAGTTAACACATTTTTTTTTTTTTTTTTTTTTTTTTTTTTCAGAAATTATAGGATTTTCTGCCAAGCTGATAGGCCCAGACTTGATATTAGACCCTGTCATCAAAGATAAAGCTGAAGACCAGAACAACTGCACAAACAGTGCCACCTGGAAATCAGTGATTTGGGAAGGTGGCCCCAAATCAATGACCCTTACTAATGGAAATGTATCAAAGGACAAGAAATACAAATTCAAGGACCCATATGGCTTAGTGATTCAAGATTTCACTGAGAAAGATTACAAATCCAAATACAAAGTACATGTGGGATTCACTTACAAAGAATTATACATTTCAAACATAACAGGTATGTAAACAAATAAACTACACATACAAATATATCTATATTGAGTAGGTAAGCATTTGTCTACCTTGTACCTGTTAAATAATACCAAGGTCATGAATAATGGAACATTATTTTCATGAAGTTTAGTAAATTGTACTGAACAATAATGTTTATACTATTATCATATATCATCCAGAAGAAAGTGGAATAGGGGAATGTGAGGAACAATACAAAACTGTAAAAGGCACATTTAATATATGGGCTTAAATGGTCAGTGATAAAATTCTAGCACCTAAAGTCTGCCATGGGCTGGTCTTTGAAATTATGTTCTGGTTAAATAAAATGGGCATCACACTATGCCTTAAATATATTAAAAAACAAGATAAACACAAGCTAGATGTTCCTATTTTTGGACAGATGCAAGAGATGAGATGTGGTTGATTCCTCTCCATTCAATGTACTTACATTTTATAGGTCTTTGGCTAATGAAGACAACAAGATTTGTTTCTTATGTCAAAATACCACAATATATCAACCAAGCATAGAACAACTACTAGCACTTACTGACAGTGCCAGAATTCAATTGAACTGAAAGAAATATTTACATCTCGCAAAATGGCACAATCAATCATATACATGTATATATGTAGTGTTTAGAAAAATATATAGTATCATTAATGATATTAGAAGAGTATAACCAGTGCAATTGACTACACTTTTAAAAAACTGCATTCAGTTTTGATATAAATGGTGCCATTTGAATTGGTTATTAGTTTTTACTTTTATATTGATTTCATGAACTTTTCAATGAGATTGAATTTTATTAAGTTAAATCTAACAAGTTTTATGGGGGGAAAATAGCATGGGTGCAGGAAATGCTCCTGAAAAATTGGCCCAAGTAGTCCTCTCTTTAACTAGGTGTCCTACAATCCATGAAACAGATAACATCACCCTATGTTGCAGTGGTTTGTTTTTGGGGTCATTTAGAATAAGGAACCGAAAGCTGGGTCTGTGAAGCATTTTCTTTCATAATAGCCTACTCCAGTTCAAGTTGATTTCATGATGATGATGATGATGATGATGTGAGCTTTTCTTTTGATCTTTGCATGCATAATTACATGAATTAATTCCTTATAGAATTTTCTTTTTTTTTTGGGGGGGGGGGAATGCAGGTGTAGATATATCAACTTCATATATTTAAGGTATCCACCGCTACTGTTTAACTCTGTTTCTTCTTAATTTGAAAGTTTATCACAAAGATTCCTATAAGTAAGTAAACTTTTTAAGGATATTTATTTGTTTAAATTAATATTCTTCCATGTTTAAGTATAGTTTAATATTTAATAAGATTTCATTTTTCATACCAGATTTAACTGGAAACTAGGCAAATTTTGTCTGTAAAACAATGCATACTTCTACCATTACACGAAATATTGTAATACAAATGTAATAGGATAATCAGATGTTAAGTATGAATAACCGAAATATTGATTATGAGTGCCATAGAAAAACTAGATTTAAAAAGTATGCAGAACTTCTTACACAGCAAACAATTGTTAAATCACTACTATCACTGTAATAACATGTCTTATTCTTTACTTTTTTTAGTTCATCCGGACCCAAAAACATTCAAGGCCAGTTTTCAGCTTGTTGATATGGTGGAGCTTATAGTGATGATAACTTTTAAAAGTCTGGCAGAACCAAAATTTGACTTTAAGTTGAAAGTATGTGCAATAATATTTATAGAAAGAAAATTTCTGAAGGTCTTATTTTTTATAACAAGTTTTCATCTGTTCATCAGCCAATGGTTGGTCCTACATTAAAGCACTATAAACTCTTCTATGATTTTTTGTAAATTGATTATAGGCCCAAGTACCAGATAAGTTTGCAAATTACTCATATGTAGATTTATATCTACATGTAGCTAAATTCTTAAAAAATGACTTGTTATATTTTTTCTGTCTATGAAGAAATAACTTCAGTCACATGGAGCACACTTAATAACCTCAGGGTTTTACATTAACTGTTATCTGATTGCCCATGACAAGTTAATGTGTTTTTTTGGACAAGAACAAATGGCACCTTGCTTGTCTGTTTGGACATAAAAAAGTGTGATGTATTGAATTAAAGAATAACAAACTAGCACAAGTGTCTGTAAACATCTGTTCCTTTCTTTGCAAATAACAGTGTAAATATATTAATAACTACCAAATGCTGCTTGTGCAAACTTTTAATTTTTTGTCGACCAATGAAAAATATTATTTATTTTTGTTAATCAAGTCAGGAAGTATATCTGTCAAGATAAAAAATATTGAAACAGTAACAAAATACTGTTACCAAAGTTCATTTTGGTTTGTAGTAATTATCGGTGTATTTAAAGGCTCACTTACATTTATGAAATTTCAGAGTTATTTATTTCTCTAATCACTTTTCCACATAAAAGTCTTACTTTTTTAGAAATATTCCCACAACATATAGGTCTGTCATCAGGGTCTGACAGTTCAATCAGCATAGGCAAATTTGTAAGTGGTTGGTCAACTATGTACCAACAACACTATTATGGCACTAAAATTCGGGCTTTAATATTTGGCTTCCTGACAAGTGAAATAAAAATCTAAAAACTAAAGTTAACATTAAACCGGCAAGAATGATTGGGCTCTAGGCTATATCAATTTGTCAGGCCTCAGAATAAAGTACTTGAAGCTCAGTATTTCATTTTTGTCTCGCCAGCGACAAAAGTCACGAAAGGCAATACTTTGGTTTTGCTTTTCCAGGGACAGCGTCCCAAAACTTTATGTTAAGTTTTCCGACAAGTTCATTTAAACATGAACCACTTATTCTAGGTCAATCATATTTGGTGTACATATGCATTACATTGCAAATTCATGCCAATTTTATGCATATACCCCCGCAGTCATGGTCTATTGACTTAAAAAATTAATATTAAAGGTTAATGTTAAGTTTTTGATAAGTTCATTTCAACATGTTCCACTTATGCGAAGTCAATGATATTTGGTGTACAGATGCATTACCATCATTGCATCTCAAATCATGCAAATTTTATGCATATACCCCCGCAGCCTTGATTTGTTGACTTAGAAAATTAAAATTAAATTAATTAATTTAATTAAGCTTTTTTATAGTTCATGTAGACATCTTTACTTAAATCCCTACTATAGGGAATTATTTTAAAGAATTTTCCACTTGAAGTGTTTCACATCTTTGATTTGTCAGATATTCCTATTTCTCAGTCCTTTCCTTTTTTATAATATTATATACAGTTAGTCATCAAACAAATTGTTATTATGTGACCAATTTTTATACCCTGCCACACAAAGTGGCGAGGTATTTTGTGATGGCCTCCAGAAAAGTTTAGTTGAGTGTTCATTCATCTCTCGCCTAGTGCATTTTGTAGTGGTAACACAAAAATGATAATCTTGTAATTTCATATTATCCTGATTATTATACAAAATATGAAAAAAAACACAAAATAATATTTAACAAATACTCCATGATATTGAAAATATCAAACAGGCGAGACTTACCTCTGTGATGATAGTTTATTAAATCCAGTGACAGTGTTATAAGCCTATCATCATGTGGCAAACTTGATATTAAATACTAATGTTTATAGTTCATAATATAAACTATTTCATGTATGTACCTGTGCTATGTGCTACATATACATGTACTTTCCTTTTTTACAGAATGAAACTGTTTCATTTGAACTTTATAAGGTTTTAAGAAATAAGACTTCTGATTACAACAGTTACCAGTATATAGCCAAACGCAAGTTGTCCTCTCCACCATGTCAAGAAACCTTTGTGGTCAATTATCAACTTTTTGGATTTGTTGGACAATTACTCAATAAGAATCTGGATGGTGGTTGTGAAAGTAGGTATTTAACTGATTTTATCTAGTTTATCATGTAGTGCATAAATGTCTGAAGCTCAATTATAGAATATTGTAGAAAAAAACTTGAAAAGTGCAGATAGACTGACAAATTAAATGGTATGGCAGTTATGTTTCCAACCTTTATTTACAGGCTGAAGTTGGGCCCACTTTTCCTAAAAGTCCTTTAAAAAATCTTAAAAAGATGTTTATATGATTGAAATGGAGATAACGAGTTGCACAAAAATGTCTCTTCACTCTTCTTTATCAAATTTGTGATCTGTAGTTCACTTCATTGACTTCAGTACACTGTAAAGTGTAAGGGTGTGCATCAAGTATTTTAATTTTAAGTTATGTTCAAGATACTGTATAAAAATTATTGCCCTCATTTCCCAAAGCTGCAATTCCCACACTTTTGTTTTCTATTTCATGGGCCATTGGCCTCTTCCTCAAGTCATCATCATATCCTCTTAGTGTTGTGCAACACATAAGGCATTCATCAGGTTCTTCCACTTAGCTCTGTTATTTGCTATTGCTATTCTTTTCATTTCACCCCAACTGATTTCATTCTTTTTCACTTCCCCATCTTACATCCTTCTGCATTTACCCTTTGGTCATTCTGGCTTCCTTCTGCCACCTTAGTGCTTTCCTCACATGCCTGATCTTATCCATTCTAAGCACATGCCCTGTGCATTTCCATCTCCTTTTCGTTATTTCCAAGTTGACGTTACTTAATCCAGTTTGTTCTGCAAGTTCAATGTTGGATACTCTATCATTTACTTTTTTTCAGTTTTTTTTTTTGGAATTAATGATCTCATCCTCTCGCATTCTTTCACAAAACAGCAGGAAAATCACCTTCTCCTGGTGTACTGTTTGTTGGATTTTTATTATACTAAATTAACCATAGAAAAAATGGTTATTAGCTTTGGGATTCACTACATTCTTAATTCTTTATTAGACCACAAAGCAAATAACGAGTAATGACCATCAAGATTGCACAGGCTTCTATTTGAATGATGCTAGCATACAAGCAATTATGCTTACAATATTTCCATACAAGTAACTAATATTAAACTTGTTAAAAATAATAACCCGAACATGTAACATGTGTCAGTATATGTAGAAATAACATGAACATGTAACATGTGTCAGTATATGTAGAAATAACATGAACATGTAACATATGTCAGTATATGTAGAAATAACAAATTCTGTACAATACGAGTTATTGGGCAGTTCTGAAAATGTATCCCGCCACACAATGTGGTGAAGTATTATGTGATACAATTAATAAAAAGTTATGTGTCTGTCTGTCCATCCCCAGACAGTTTCCATGTGATACCTTGAACTAATAATCATTGAATTGTAAATAAAAATACTTTGCATAGCTGATCATTACCATTAAACCACAGGTTTAGTTCAATTTTCAGCAAAATCTAAATATAGTTTTTGAATAGTTTACCATCCCCTTATTTCACACTTATGTGGTGGTGTATCACATTAATAACTTTTTTTTTTCTAGAATCCAGAAATCATACCTTAGTATACATTGCAACAGTTTGTGTAGTATCTGCAATTGTAGTAATGGGAATTATTGTTGGCTGTATAATGAAAAGAAGTAAGTATCCCTGGTGTCAATGTGATAGTCATGATCCCAAAATCTTTGTAAAAGAAAAATGTAATAAAATTAAACTAATGTTTTTCTCCACTTTTGCAAAATTTACAATTTCTGGCTTCATTTTTTCAAAAAGATCTCCATGTTATGCACAAATGCAAAAAGAGTTGCTAGTAAAATATGCACACTTTAGACTAAATAAGAAAATTCAGGTTGATTTCATTAAGCTCAATTTCTGGGCTACATTTGATGTAAACTTAACATACCCTTTTTGTAAGGTCAATTATTTCTATGTTAACTGTGTCTTTTCAGATTTTTCAATTATAAAAAAATCCCCATTTTTACAAAAGTTAATTCATGTTATAAATAGAAATTATGGTAATTGTTTCTTTTTTTTTCAGGAAATGGTTCGAGGACTCAAACTGGTGTTGAAAATGGTACAAGCCCTGAAACTAATACTCTTTTACGATGAAATTTCATGGTAAAAGAGTATTAGTTTCTTCTATTCTTACATTTGTATAATTGCCATAGTTGTAGAATTCTATATTTTTTTAGCAAATTTTACGCTAGGAAAAAACAGCATCTAGGCATTTGACTGCAATTCAGGTATTGATTAAATGGGTTTAAACAATTAAAGAAAATACTTGTAGTTAATAATTGTCTTATTTATCAAACATGTTTATTGTTTATTTTTTAAAATGAAATTATTTAGAAAAAAACTTTCTTCCACCATTTAGCAGATATTCTCTTTTTAAGAACTAGATTTTATTATAGTGATTCTTCATTTCATTGAATATTTTCTGCCCATTTTGCCATTTTTATCAAGCCTGAACACTTTCTGTCTCCCTTCCCTTAATTGATAAGTATTTTTTTTAACTTGTGTAAACCGAAATTGATTTTAATTCATCTAAATCATCTGTTTTAAAGGAGTATATGCCTATCTGTCTTAATATTATATTAGAAATATAGAATCTACAACGATAACGAGTTGATTATGGAATTTCTCACATTGTGTGAAATAAATTTTATAGTTTTGATTGCTAGGCATTCAGAGCTATTCAAACTATAAAATTTATTTCAGGAGGTGTGAGAAATTCATAATCAACAAGCTTTAAGTGTAGATTCCGTTTCTTTAATGCCCTAAAAAAGTAAAAAATACCCAAAAATGAAAAGCGTGCAAAATGGAATGTTTCCAATTCGTAAGAAACATGTTGATGTCACTTAAACATTCAAAACAAATGAAATAGACGATTTCAAAGGTTTTTTCACTTCAAAACTTATCGAGTCCCTTCATAATTCTTATTTAAGGTAGGAAAACAACCAAAATTATATCATTTAACTGAAATATAACTACAATGGCAATCAAGGCGATTCAAGATGGAGTCCAAGACAATCAATTTCTAAGCCAATCGAACTCTGAGAACAAAAAAGTCACTAGTGATGAGAACATTTTTTTTCCACAGCGGTATGAAAATTGAAGCAAAATTAGAAAATCTTTATTAAATTTCTTGTTTAACCCACAAACCAATTTTCTTAACAGAATGTCAATATAATCTTCATAAAAACATCTTAAGGCGAACAGTTTGACTTTGTCATAACATTATAAACAAAACAGATGAATCTTCATTCTTGGTCTATTTGCAGTATAAAATTACTTCAGTTACCACTGTGAGACCTTAAAAATACTGAAATTGTCTGGTTGTTAGTGACCCTGAGAAAACTGAACACCTGTCTAAACCAAACAAAACCTTCAGTCCTCTTGCTGTTTGGTTTATACAGGTTTAACTGTAATTTCTTAATGCAATAAAAAAACATTGACATAGTCGAAATATTTCATATTTATAGAAATATTTTATTTAAGATTTCAGTTCTGAGAGTGTATCCCATAATGAAAGTGGTGGGCGCTTGCTGGAGATGACAGAAGATACGCCATGAAAGATCATCATATCATTTATATTATAAGAGATCTTGGTATTTTTCAATTTTGTAAATTGATTGAATCTCATCTAAATTACGAGTTCATCATAATGAAATTTACATTTTGTAATGTGCAATGTAAAATGAATGTTAACATAACAATGACAAGCTTAATGTAGGTTTTTAATTGCCACTGTTATCAAGCTCAGAAGAAATATAGAAATCATCCTGCCTGTCTCTCATTCTTGTTTAACACTGTAGATGCATCTCCTCTAAAACCACTCAGTAGATTTGAATGAAATTCTGTTGGAAGATTATCAGATATGCATGAAGAGAATAATTGTCTCTGCAAAGGAGAGATAAACTATGTTGATAGTTTTACATGTCAGAACATCATAATTGCGACTCTTTCTATACTGCTATGCAGAATTGCATTAGAATGTTATGCTCTGTATGCCATTGATCTCAAAAGGTTGTTGTCTGATGTATGCGAGGGGAAATAATCAAACCTTGGAGTGTTGCATCTTCAGTGGTGGATCCAGGGGGTGGTGGGCTGGGCCCTCTTTTGAAAATAACAATTTTTTAAAAATTGTTAAACAAAATTGTTCAAGATACACTCGGAATGCATGGTTTGAGGTTTAATATTTCAAAATATTCTTGGGGGCATGCCACCAAAAGCACATTCTGATGATTTCTTGATCCTCAGAGGTGATCCTGTAAAGAAGTATTTTTTGGGGCCCCTCTTACCTGAAACTATGGATCCGCCACTGATCGTAATTCCTCATAAGTGCACCACCTTCTAAACTGCTCAATGAATTTGATTAAATTTGTAAGAAAGTTTAAATATTGATTGTTGATCTGATTAAATGAAGGTTATTATTATCTGATGACAGGGAAGGGAAATAATCCAATAAAATGGTTTTACATGACAATCTTTTAAGTGCAATTCCTTCTTAACCAGTGAATGGATTTTTATGACATTTTATAGAGTGTTTACACATTTTACATTATTGTGCTTGGTAGAAATATCAATGTTGGGTCACTGCAATGGGGGAAATTCAAATTAAAAATAAAAAAATGGTGTAAGTGTGCTTGCGATGGGTGTATTTTTTAACCATACTTCTAACTATATTTATTTTGATTATATAATAGTATCAGAGTATATATGTTAATTGATATATAATTTATGTGCTTGCATTGTTTGGAAAAACAAATATTATATCTTTCCTTAGCTAATGTGTTTCCTTCAGATGCACACCAAACATACTGTATGTATGATTCATGAAATATTATTAACATTTTTTAATGCAGCTTTATCTGCAAGGGTAAAAATTCAATTCTAATTTTTGCAATACCATTTCTTGATATATCTCTTTTGTTATAATGTGATGAGGATACCACCATATGTGTTTTAAATGTTACAGTTTCATTTTGTAATAGTAAGCAATAAAAACTTTAAATTAATAGTGTTCAAAGGGATATGTGCAGGATAATTACTAGGCCAGTGGTCAGACTTGTCTGACTTGAATTATGCCAAGAATTGCCAAAATTCCCACATCACAAGTCCCTAAAACACTGACGATTCACTATATTGCTCATGGATGAACTTTGTGGTGCATTGTCATAAGTGTAAAAATAGTTGGAAGTTATGACGTCATAGCAGTTTAAAGTATTTTGACGTCATAACTTCGGACTAATTTTACATTTACCGCTTTTTATGAAAAGGAGTGCTGGATTCAGTTTCTGTTCCAATATTTTTGGTTTTGTGTTCTTCATTGTATATTATTCTAGGATTTTAATGCTGCCAATGATAGGTTATGCCTTGAAACACATATATTGTATACTTAAATTTGCAATGCCTGTATTTAATTTTTACTTTGTAAATTAAAAATCAAATGTTCACTTGTTTCAAAAATGCAAGCATTTAAAAAAAGACTTTGTAGTTTATATGTTTTTCTTTTATTCAAAAAGAGACTTTTTAGGTATTGGTAAATGATGATTTGTTTTCAATAATTGCACTTAATATTTTCATATTTTATACCAAATGTTCACCAAATGTATTTGTTGATGTTTTAAAAGTTTAAAGTGAAAAAACGGTGTCATCCCAGTTGTCCCACATTTTATAATTACAGGTAAAAATGTGTGGGACAAGTGGGAATTGTTTACATGTTAATTAGTTGTTTTCACACCCTTATTACAATAGGTAATTATGTATAGTCTTTTTCTGAATATTATCTAATTGTATTATGTAGTATCTATAGATAAATTGTTCCTGAAGTATATTTATTGCTATAAAATATGTAACTTATTATAAAATAAAATAGATCTTTTCCAATCCTTTGTACCGATGCCTGGTAATAGAGGGAGATATTCCATGTGGATAGTTTGAATGCATTTTGAACTGTGCTTTTTGATGATGCTTTTTCCATTTTAATATTTTTCTCCTTGGGTGATAATTGAAACAACAATAATTTTTTCTAATATTTATTAATTGCTTTATGATATATTTCAATATTTATGAAAATAACAAGATTCACAAAAATTAACAGAGAATGATAATAATGCACTATTACAGTATAAAACAAACAGTAAAATGTTCATACACTTCTACCCAAGGTGAATAAGCTGAGATGCTGCTTCAGCATAATTGATAACTGTGATTTCCCCGTTGCGTAGTCTTTGAGTAGTTGCAGTCTGTCGTCAATATTTCTGTATTTGCGGCGTTTGCTGTGCCTTCCTCCAAATACACTGCGTGAAATGAAAAAAACGCCCTCGAATTGCAATGTTAGGAAAGACAGTCTTTGCTGCATTGATTGTCGCAGTCTCGAAGTCCAGAACAAAAGTTGAAGGCTGAAGTTGAAGTTGCTGGTTTGTACAGTTGGTATGTACAATACTAAAAAACCTTCTGTAAACGTCTTCACTCTTGCCAGGGAGTAGACCATAAACAAGAGGATACATCTGACCATTTGCTTTGCTATGAATTGTGTAGAGTTAAGTAAATACAGAAGGGCAGGTGAAGAATGTACCATTTCCAAAGATGGTGTCGTTATTGGCTAGTAGTTGAAGATTCTGTTGCGTTGCTAAGACCAATATGCGTTGTCCATTGTCATCTGCAAGAAGGAACTGTTCACCAGCTGATGTTTGGGTCCATTGACCTTGTAAATCAATGTCGTTGGTTGATGTTGGCAACTTTGGTAGTAGACGGGAACGTTGTCTATAAAGTATGCTTCTAGAAGACTGGAAAGTTGGTAGTTTTTCAACCATATTTTGTACTTCTTCATTCCATTCAGGTGTTCTCAATTTTGCTACCTCTTCATCATATAGTTTTGGTACAGGTGTTGCTTCTTCTCTACATCTTTTTTTTTTATTGTGTTTAACACCTTTGCTGCCTCTAACTTATCTGGCTCTGCTCTGTGGTTGTGTTGAATGTTGTAACCTACTGGTATGTTGTTTAAGGTTCTTACAGTGGCTGGGCATGTTCTGACAGCACACCGCCAGTAAACCCTTTCTTCACGACGATTCTTTACCTGGAAACGGTAATTGTTGTGGACAAGACTGTCCACCTCTACTGTTCTCTATGAATTCTATGTTTAGCTGTGCATTAGCCATTTTGACTTTGATTCAAGTTGACATTTTTACTTTCTATATATACCTCTTTTGAGATGTGTTCACATTGATTTCAACAAGCTGAAGTGGCATGTTGCTCATAAGCAAGCCCACTTAGAAATTGATTAGCCAATTAATGTGGTCAGTTATTAAAAGTTATTATATGACTGCTGGTTCAATTAATTAAAATAATTAACTTCACTTATTATTTTTATTATTATTATTTTTTTTAATTCCAATCAAAAATATGTATCTACATGTATATGACTAGATGGTGATAGTGGAGTACTAGAAAAAGACTATAACTTTGTCAAAACACTAATTAATTATTTGTTGTTATAAGAATGTTGGACAACTGGGAATATAGTTTTTTTTCAAATGTGGGACAAATGGGAATAAACCGAAAAAACATATATTTTATATTATATTTAGGAGTTTATTAAAACAAATCTGTGGTTTTGTATCTTGTGATTAAAAAATGACTTTTTTAGCTCACTTGGCATCTGTCGTTGTCGTTAGCAATTATACAAAACTCTTCTCCTCTGAAACTACTTGACTGATTAGACTTGGTATAAATGTTTCTTTGGGTATCCTACATAGAACTGAGGTGGGGATTTTTGATTCGTCGAAAAACATGGACACCGTTACTAAAAAAGAACATAGGGGTCAGACAGTAGTTTTTCATATATATTCCAAAAACCGTTAGGGTTAGCTAAATTCTGACATGGGTAAAAGCGTACAGCATGATGAAATATATCTCTGGTCAAATTTTGGTTTTAACCCATTAAGCCATGTTGAAGTTTTTGCCCTTTTTCAACATTTTTTGCTATTTTTAATGTTATTTCTTTCAAAAATCTTCTCGTCTGACACTACTTAAGCGATTGAAACCAAACTTGGTATGAATGTTTCTTGGGGTAGCCTGCATAAAACTGATATGGGGATTTTTGATCCGTCAAAAAACATGGCTGCTGTTTAAATTGAACGTAGGGATCAGACAGTAGTTTTTCACGTATATCTCCAAAACTGTTAGGTTTAGTCAAATTCTTTCAATAGCTGAAAAAATCCTTATTATTAGGACTACAAAATTCTTCAGGGATGAAAGTTGTCAGATGACTTTTTGTAAGAGTTATTGCCCTTGAAAGGGGAAAAATGCCCTTTTTTAACAGTTTTCATTCAATATCTTGAAATTATGATAGATTAAAAGAAACTTTCAATTGTTGAAATGATCCTTATTATAAGCTCTACCAAAGACTTCTTGAATCAAAATTGTTTGACAACTTCTTGTTCAATTTATTGCCTTTGAAAGGCAGAATTCAACCAGATGAGCGATTCAGGCTCTTGGGAGCCTCTTATTTTGAGTTTGATAGGTGACGATTTGTTTACATAATTACACCTCAATCTTTTTGAATTTTCATATATTGTTACAGCTTTATGATGCATTTGTTTTTGTTTTTTTATTATTATTTTCAGCATTTCAAGTTTTTTTTCTATTTATGTTATTTATTTGAAGTTGATGTCACTAAATGTTTGAAGTAACAAGGAGTTAAGGGGCCAAAGATTTGATTTTTTGAAGACCATATTTTTTTTAAATTCTTTGTCCGATTTGAATGATTTTTTTTGTAAATTGTTCCTCTTTACAAGAGTGTTCAGTAGTATGCTAGCGAATTTACTTTTTCATTAATCATTATTGAGAGAATGTGGTACAAAGTGATCCATGAAAGCAGAAACAGATTTTTTTTATTGTTATGCAATATTGCATTGGAACCAGTTCATTATGTTTATAATGAATTATAAGTCATTACAATTATTTAGTATGTCTAAAAAACTAATGTGTCCGCATTTGCCTCCTATGAACAGAGTTCATCTTGCTGGAGTTGTATCATGCCATGCTTGGTGAGCAAGTTAGTAATTTTTATATATAGTAGTGTTTCATATTTACAATAGACATGAATACCACAATTACACTTTAGCCTTGCGTTACTTTATTCCTGTGTGTGTGTGGGTGAGGGGGGAGCTTGCAAGTAACAGTGTACCAATTCAATGAACTACTATGCTTCTATTCATAATTTTACAGATGTTTTTCATATTGTTTTTTTCTAGTATGTATTCTTGCATGATCTTCTATTTATTTGCTTTTGCTGCTTTTTATATGCTCTTTGTGATATTTGTTATGTTTTACATTCACATCTTCTTCCTAAGTATATGTATGTTTAATTCTTATTTGAAGATTTAAACTTTACTGTATGCTGTTTAACCTGGATGCAAACACGTTACTACAAGTGAATAAAAGCTTATTTCTATTTTTTCATTTATTTGTGATTTTTTCACTATCCTCGACTTTTTCAGTTGGACTGAAAGTCTATGTAAGCTTTTGTCATCAATCATATCATGTTGTGGTCGCACTGTCACTTGAGGTAATATCAGAGGATTTAAATGTTCCTTGCTTAAATAATAAAAGCATGAAGTCTCTATAGATTTTTGAAAACTTTTTAGGTGTTTAAAGCTACGAAAAGAGCTTTTGACGGTTTTCACTGTTATTGTCCCTTACGAAGCCTCGAAGTTCATATTAAATTGTGAAGCTTAGTATATATTGCTTATTTCTTGACAATTTTACAAGAAGTTTTTATAAACACATTCAATCTCTATCAGATACTAAATCTGTAACAATAACGTTTTGTGGCAATCAAAATTTAAAAATGTGCGAAGCTTCAATATAGACTCCATACTAGCCACAACTGATCAAGGTTTGACGTATGGGTTTTAAAAAATAAACTTATCTAGTATTAGGTAGAGAAAACGGTTATGTTGAGAGAAATAAATCTCAAACACGCACATAATAAAAAACAGTCAAATGTTTTAAAAATGTTTTCCAGCAGACAATTGAAATACCTTTAGGAACGATATTTGTATCCACTCTTGGCCGGTCTGTTTCTACACTTGCATGGACCCAGATATTTACAAGGGCTATTACAGAAAAAAGAGAAGCACGTAGTACTCGACTTGAATGTCAGTTGCTGTTATATAGATGGTGTAATATCTTTGAATTATCCTGGCTTAAAACTTTTCTACATCTAATGTACCCAAAGAAACTTAAAATTAAAGAGACAACTGAAATACCTTTGTTGAAACCGCAAGATGTTTAATTAAATTGAAATTTATGACAAACGTGATGATTTTGACTTTCGCAATAAGTGGCAATATACCAACATCTTCAGCCTATGTTGTATATGTGTCACAGTTGGTTTGTTACTTCGAGACTAACAAGTTTGATCTGTACACGGACTGCCTCTGTATGTCGGATGTCGTAAAAACAGTTTCAAGGGTCCAGCCTTTATTCATATCACCATTACCGAAGTTTCACGGTCGACACCACAATTTGATTAACCGAAATGAAATTTCTTTTATCTCGCAGATGCGACTACATTCAACATGTTAAAGACTAACTACCTACCAAAGTTTACGCGTACTAGCTGCAGTGAGGTAGCTCCTTTGACATAACTGTATCGGAGCAAGTAAAAGGAGCAAGGTCATATGATCACTACAGTTCCCAATTACCACTATAAATCACACTTCCATCGTGTGAGGGGGTTGAAATTACACTAAGATGCATTTCATTATTCTTTTGAAATCTTCTGGTAAATGTTTGACAGGAATTTATATTTCATCGCATTTGATTTATAATATGGCGAAGAAATATCAAATCCTATCAAATCTTTGTTCTATCGAGTCAAAGATCAAATCCCGGTGTTAATAAATGTACAGTTGGTATTGGCCCACTATAACCTTGGTTCCCTTGATTACTCTCTCCCAGTTGTTATGGATTTTTTTTTTTGGTTTTATTATCTTAATCTAATCTGTCTATTTCAAATAGTTTTCCACCATTTCCGCGTTATTTACTTTGTTTACATTATGATATTTATTGAATTGAAAGAATCGTCCTAATGTGAATTGTTCTGACAGGACCCCTTTTTTACTCGTGTAGGGGAGTCGCATTATAATTGCTGGACTAATACCGGATTATACTCACTTGCAATATGATGATTGCCCATGATGAAGCAGGTCATGTTTACCCTTCCAGAGCACCTGGTGTCACTTTCTTTTTTGTGGGAGTTCATATTGCTAATGCTTTATTTTTGTTTGTTTGACCTCTTGTTTTGCTTAATATATCTTCAATTGTTAAGTGAATCTGTTTTATTCTCTACATTGTGTATGTAGATTGTATTTTGTTTCCTGTGTTCAGGCCATCTTTTGTGATTTAGATGTTTTTTTTTTATATCCCACCACTGACGCTCCTATATTTGTTGCTGATATATTGCATTATAGAATATTGTCAGCGAAGTTGTGTGATAATGGAAATATCCTTGTAAATATGATTGTCATGCAATCCTTCTGTAACTAATAATTCATATACCGGAGGTGGCTGAAATGGTTCATGTATACCGCCTCCCGATTCTTGATAGGAAATGTTACTGGTCATTTCAATTGTACTATTTATTTGGCCTTGTCTTGATGCCATCTGATTTTGTCCGTTGCTTACAGAATTTATTTCCTCGTAGATAGGTATCGATGTGAAATTATGCATTTCTTGGCGACGTTCGTTGTTATAACTGTTGATCGACGGAAACCAGCTTTTTTTATGACACGTGCATATTAAAATAACAATAACTGTTATTACAAAGGCACATCCAGTTCCAGACAGTATGGATACGACGGGGATTTTAAGATCTGTAATAGAAAGAGGTAGAACGTAAGGGGTAGCGATATATGCAAGTCAATACATTTTTCACTGAGTAGTTAAATAGTGCTTGTCTAGAAGGCAAGACATGTCTAAATGGCTAAACAAGATTCAATGATAGTTTACTTTGAGCACTTGAGAGCCTTATGAAACAGAGCAACTGGGATGCGTGTCCCAGGTGATGGAATCGGGTAACCCTGGCGTGTTACATGCTGGGGTTGTCAGGCTATAATACGGAAAACCTGACCACAAACCATAGTGGTGCACCGTGTTGGGAAAGATGTCACGTACCTCGCACGTTAAAGAACCCTGCTGTGGTATTCGATAGGAGTAGGAATCTTTGCTCTCCGCCACAGGAGGCTAAATTGCCCGACCTTACCCATCCCTCCCCTTTTCTAATGGCAATAACAATTTACATTTGCATCATCAATATCTAGGAAAAGAGACAAGACTTAACCATATCATTTGGATGAACTCAGTTGTAACTATTTTATCTCTCATCATTGAATTTGCTCAGACATTTCACAATAGAAGGTTTTTGACAGAGTTATCCGCTCTTGACATGTTAATATTCAGCGCACTTCAATTGGAGAAACATCCTTGAGTGAAACTATATTGACAGATTGGTAGGTTTTTGACAAACATGCATATGTTTCTGCTTTTTCCCATTTGCCCGAGTCTTACAAACCTTACACATAAATTCTATATGATATCGACAAAAAAATGAAATCCATGATACTTTATATTTGATTGCATATTTAGATATTGTCATCTGGGATCCTGTTTTTGAATTAATGTTTCACAGTTCAAAATTTAGTTTTATTTTGATCAAATCTTACCACTTAAATACAAAACATACACAAGAAAACAACGAATCTATGAGCAAGGTAAATGCACAGGGTAGATAAAATAGTCTTATTTATATGACGAAAGTATGTGTCAAATGTTAATTATTTTTAAAAAAAATAGCTAATAACACCTTCCTTCTTACGAAAAAAATCAAGACCTGTAGCCTTTTTTACAAAAAATTGTAAGAGTAAAATTAGTCGTAAGCTGTGACGTCACAATACCTAACTGGATTGCATTCTTTTGATTACCGCTATAACCTTGGTTCCCTTGATTACTCTTTAACTCTATTATGACATCATAACTTACGACTAATTTTACACTTACGATTTTTTGTGAAAAAGACCTCTGTTTTATTGTGAATTTGTTTTGATTCCTAATGATATTAGTCTCCTGTGTTTTCTAAACTAGAAATATTCGTTTTACTATTAACGAATTTAAATACCAACTTGTATACCACCGCACCTTTTTTGGATGTTGACAGTGTGGAACCTTTTCCACTTCCATTGTTTTCACTGGCTGCTTCAGTTGATATTGCATCTATACTTGTGACATTAATGTATATTTTTGTACCTTTAACGAAACGGAACATTCTTCAAGCACTAGTCTTGAGATGTCAGGGTCAACTTATCGAAGTTTAAAGTATCGAAATAATGGTTGATTTCCGATTTTATAACCCATATTGTTATAGAAAGTATTTAGCTACACATCTAGAGATTTTAAATCTATTATATTTCAACTACAATGAACTTTTAAAATAAAATTGAGTGTGTTTTGGAATAAAAAGTACGAAAACAGTTAAAATCATCATTTCAACTACATAGGAATAATGTCCGATTGAAAATGTATAATGTTAGTGAAGTGTTGTTTTGTTTTAAAATAATGTGTTTTTATGTAGATGCAAGGGGTAATTTAATCTTATTATTAGGGATAATGTATCTCATTACGGATTTTAAAGCCAATAAAGGGATGTTGAGAAATTAACAATAATTATTGACTAATTACCTGGTCCATGCTCCGAGTTTTTAGAGGAGTCCGAGTTGCTCATTTGCTTTTGTTACTTCGCATGTATGATTTTAGTTACTTTATGTTCTTTGTTGTTGTGTATGTCTGTTTTCCATGTCTGATCTTTGTCCCTGGATTACATTCATATGATTACCGCTATAACCTTGGTTCCCTTGATTACCCTTATATAAAGTATTCCATACTGATTGGCGAGAAAAACGGTTAATAACTTGAAGTCCAATAGAACCCTTTTTCATGTTTTGATCACAAATATGACTTATAAAACTTATTGGGATGTTTCTTGATTTATCGGCATTTGTTTAACTTATTTCAATATTTCACAATTACATATATAGACATTTCTATATTTCCGTACCTTGTACTGGTAAGAATTTAACATCGAATTCAACGATGGTCTCCCCTCTCTCATTACATTGGTATGTTCCAATATCTGCTTCTTGTACTTTTGGTATTGTTAGAATATATGTTGTAGAATTTGAGACTACCGATAGTCTTTCTTGCCTATCTATCGATGGATTGACTGAAGAACCAATCGCAATTATTTCATCTATGGACCCGTCTGGTTCTAGTAGAATCCATTGATTAGCGTCGTTTACTGATGTCGGACAAATAAGGACAACTGTTTCGCCTTTGTTGACCTTTACAGTCGTCTTATGTACAGAATCAATGACTTGAAATAAACCTGATTTGGGTGTTAATTTATCGATTAAACGAAATATTCCCAGATAATCATATAAGAAAAATTATGATTTTGTTAAAAAAAAGAAATATTTCTTATCATTACTTCTCTAAAACTTTTAGACATATAACTAGTATTCAACTTAAATTTCAATTATTTTTAATATTTTGTTAAAAAAAAAAGTGGAGTGGTGAATGACATCCTTATAATGCTTATATAAATTATGCATCATCTTGCCATGAAAACGTAAGGCGTTTTTACTTGTTTTTAATTATTTATTGAAGTTTGAAAACAATTTGATAAGATAGATCAAAGAGTTTAATAATATTTACCAATAATAATAAGTTTCATTTCCATAAAAAAATTTTCCAACATTATCATTATGATGAGGAATTATTTCCTTGTTAAATATCTTCCGTGTATCTATTAATATTCAAAGTGTGATTTCCTGTTTTTAAAATTTTGGTTTTACCACATCATTCTTATTACAATCGGTATTTTGTTTAACAAATAGCAGCAACTAATAAATCATCTAAATTTAAACTTTTTCAACTTTTCATAAGATGATTAGGAATCATTTGTTTACAAAGTATGGAAAATGTTTACCAAGTAATGCGTAGGGGATATCTATAGGTGTTCTATGCTGTTTAGAGTAACAACAATGTTTAATGCTTTTAAATTAGATTTTTTAACTGCGTGTTGGGAATACGAGTATGTGTTCGGAAATTTCGTTATATCCTTTAATTAATGGAAGATAAAACTTTTTTCTTCAGACAAAGACAAATGGGAGACATTGGGTACACCAAAAGCAGAAGAAATACACTTAACATTTAAAGATTGTCTTTTTTTTTGTTTTGGTTACGCCAGCCAACAATATACGATTGTCTTGGCTCGTACATCTTTTATCTTACAGCTTCTACTATACTTCGTGCACTCTTCCATTAATACAAGTTAAGAGATTATTCACCGATTAGACATATGCAGAAACGTTTAGAGTAAATAGACTTCATTGATATCTAAACTCCGTGTTTTTTATGTAGATGCATGGGGTGATTTATTCTTATTCTTAGGGATAATGTATATCCCTCTACGGAGTTTAAAGCCGATAAAGGGATGTTGAGAAATTAACAATAATTATTGACTAATTACCTGGTCCATGCTCCCAGTTTTTAGTGGAGTCCGAGTTGCTCATTAGCTTTTGTTACTTTGTATGTATGATTTTAGTTACTTTTTGTTCTTTGTTGTGTATGTTTGTTTTCCATATCTGATCTTTGTCCCTGGATTACATTCATATGATTATCGCTATAACTTATGTGCCCTTGATTACTCTTATATAAAGTATTACATACTGATTAGCGGGAAAAACAGTTTCAGTAGATTATAACTTAATGTCCGATACAACCCTATTTCATGTTTTGATCACAAATGTGACTTATAAAACTTGCAAAAAAGTTTAGACAACATAGATTTTATTGATGTTGTCAGACATGATGCTATACATTTATTTTTTTTTTCTTTCCTATATTGATTTGTACTGTTATGAAATAGTCCATGTCTAATTTATATTTATTAATATCTTTTATCTTTATTATTCATTATTAATTTTTATTATTACTGTATTATTATTATCTATTTCATTTTTTTTTCTTTTCTGTGTTTTTCCTTTGTACCATTATTACTTTCTATTCGTAATTATTCTTACATAATTTTTTTTGGTACTTTTCTGAGTTATAAATGTATGTGTGTCTATTTGTAATCTCTATCTGTATGAAATAAAGAATTTAAGATGATAAAGCTATGTGTATCTATAAAGAATATGATATTTATCAGTTTCTTGCGATGGGATAATGATAGCAAAGACCACAGAGAAAAGTATTTTACGTTGTATTCAAATATTTGATATTTACAAAGAAATCGAAGGGTATTTATAAACATCTAAATGTTAACTATCCATGTATGTTAAATCACAACAAGTTCACATATTTCTTATTCGAACACATGTACAGACCACAAAACCAGTGTAAGGTTGTCATTCAGTGATCGCTCATTTGATATAAAAAAAAGTATCTACCTAGTGATAGTGACATTACATCATATAAAGACTGTGTCACTGTTTTAACTGACGTATATCAACACGTTGTTCAACTTATTCATGTGATAATAGCTGACGACCTTAATGCTAACTACGTATATGATTTGAACTGCTCATCAGTTACCAAGCGTAAATCAGATGAACTGCACAAATTTCTACAGGAAAATGACATTACAGTAATAAATCATACATTACCCAAGGATTAGAGCATATATATAATCCAATGCATTCGACACTAGACTATATTCTAATCTTACATTCTATAACACATTATTTTCATGACTGTCTTGAGTTTAATAATAATAATAATAATAATAATAATAATAATAATGAAGTCCTTCATTTGAACAGAATTACATAATTAGAATCAGGATTATTTTACATTATGGTCCTGCATTATATACATAGTTTACAACTTAAAGTATAAAATACACATTAAATGAAATTAAATTTTAGATAGATAATATTACATGTATATAATAGGAATTCATTAAATAATGTCTAGTTATTGGTCGACATGTTAAAATAGTTATCTAAGTATGCCCTTTTAAAACATTCAATTGTAGAACAGTTTCTTATACTCGACTGGTCAAAGTGTAATAATGGGAACCAAAGTTATAGCAGTAATCAAAAGAATGTAATCCAGGGACAAAGACCAGACAAGGAAAACAGACATGCAAAACAAAGAACATAAAGTAAATAAAATCATACATACATAATATCAAAAGCAAATGAGCAACTCAGACTCCACTAAAAACTGGGAGCATGGACCAGGTGCACCGGTAGGGTAAGCGCCCTCTGCTTCGCTTTTCTAGAAACACCCGTCGAGTTGCTCATAAAAAGTCTAGTCCGGGGTAGACAAAATCAATATGGTAAGACCAAGATAAATAACAATAAAAAATAATACCTACAAGTTTGGAATGCTCAACAGTTTCTAATACAATATTGTCTATATTGATATGAATTTTACGAAATTTTGCTAATTTCTGTTCAGTACCAATAAGCATACATTGAGTCTTTTTAAGGTTCATTGTTAGTTTGTCACATTGCATCTATTTTATTGCTTGATGGAGTATGGCATTCAGAAACGTGTGTAGCTTCTTATCATAACACAATAATATGTACTTCACACGTGCAGAACAAAATTTATCATTTGACTCAAAGGCAGATATAGAAAATGGTGCCACCCTACTGGAAGCCATACTCCGTCAGGCAGAAAATAGTTGTATACCTAAATATATTTACAAATCGTATTTGAAAACTTACTGGACTATTGTAAAAACTAAACGTAAAGGATCGAAAATGGAAGACCACGTGAAGAAAGAACATTTGTGTATTGTTGATTACAAAAAAAAGCGAAGGGAAATTTTGATATTGTCCAGATAAAAGCATATAATAGCTGATTGTGACATAAAATCATTTTGGAAACTTTATCGTGCTAGGCAGTCGAGAAGCCTTCAATTGTGTAACAATCTCTAAGTTAATGAAATTAAAATCCGAACCCCACAAGGTATCACAATGCTTCGATGAACTTTTACAGTGCAATGGTTTTCATTTAGTAAACTTAATTTTATCTAACACTTTTTAGTTTACGAAATGAAAACCATACTGAAGGACTTGCGTAAATAAAGTTTTTTTTTTAAGTACAGGTAGGTCATGCATTGAAACTTTTGATGAAATATGTAATTGCACACCTGAAATCAAAACGTAAAATTACGAGAAGCATGATTGACACAATAATGAGTGTGTTATGTGGGATTTAAATAGCCAGTCAATTGACTTCGCTAAAGGGTTGACTCTTTAGCCGATTCGGTTTGTCGCTGGCTTGTCACCGAGCGGTCTATGGTTCGATCCTCGGTGGCGGAGTATAATTTTGGGAGTAAAATCATGCTCTGCCATTACAACACACATAAAACATGATGATGTGAATAAGCAAATACTCTCAGAGTATCTTAACAGATATAAAACATACATTCTTGATCACTTTCGAATAATTTACTAAGACAAAATCTACAGCCTCAATCCATTTTTAGACTACTTGTAGACCAGTGTATACGCTGTCTAAATAAATGTCCAGTTTTATGTTTATTTTAAATCAATACGCATATGTGGACCTTGGAATAATCCTGATTTATTCTAATATAATGCGACATTGTATACTGTTTATTCATATCTTTTGGTAAATGTAGTGAGTCATCGTATATCATTACGTTTTCATTGATTTTCATAACACGTATGTTATAAATGTTCAATTTATCATTCTCAGTTATTTATTTGATATAGATGTTTATGAAAAAAAGCAAGTAGTTAACAGGCGAGTTTACAATACATGTTGTTTGAACCTATTGAAATGAACAAGTGTCGTCTTTGTTATATTTTGTACAGGATGCCCATGTTGCAGCAAGAATGATGTATTCAACCAAGAGTGTCATGTTGCTGTCTCTCGTGTTTAGTAGTGGTAATGTTTCATTTCAAGTGAACAGTAAACAAAAAGAAATAAAGCGAATACGAATATTGTTTTGTTATAACAAGTATATTAACAAGATGTTAAGATGCTATTAACAATTGATCTAGCTTTTTAATTTAGTAGAAACTAGTAAGCTGTGCGGGCTATATTATAAGATCTGAATACAGGAAATTGATACATTTGTGCGGGATTCTTCAGTAAAGAATTATTATCAGAAATGTTTTAGGCTTCAAATGTAAAATCATATATATAATAAAATCACTTATACAATAAGATTTATGATAGTACGTTTCGTGGAAATCATGTATTCTCTTTAAAATACGTGAAATGCCCTGGCGTAAATAATATCCAATATCAAGTCGGATAACATGAATAATTTTTTTGACCGTGATATTATCACTCTTTTCAGTGTAATAATACCTTTTGATCCTCTTCCATTGAACCAAGGCTTATGTGATACTATTTGATTTTTTTTTAAATCAAAATTTCAATGTTTTTATTTTTTTCTGTTGTAATGTTTCTTTTTTTAAGGTACTTTCCAATGAAGCACAAATCTATGTTTTATGCGGAAAGTGTCAACGAAGAAACTAACACTTACCTGTAGGGCAGCATACCTTTATCACAGGATTGCTATAATAGACCCCCTTGGCCGTACGCGGGCCGATTATCTACCTCCCTTTCAAAATGTACAGTGCGATCAGCATTAAAAAAATGGAACAATTAGTCAAAATCCTAGAACAAACGAGACAATATATGCAGTGACCAGAAATTTTGATAACCATCTTAGCGGTAATTGGATATGCCGTCATGGAAAAAAGAAGGATGTTGCTAATTCTTAAGCAAAAAGGTAAATCAGCTTGATTTTGTTTAATTGAGTTTGCTTGAAAGATGTTTAGATCATGACTGATAGTGTGGCAAATATCAATTGCCATTTTCCACAATTTTGTAATATCATTTAAATCAGAATTCAAATTTTTCCGAAGATGTTCAAATTGACAAGTCGATTTTCGCTGCATCTTTTGAAACGGCATGGAGATAGTGTCTGATGAATATCAATATAATGCTCATCTTGTTCAATGTAGTGAGTCTGCAATGCCGCAAAACGATTCAGTTTGTTTTTGGGATATAGTTGATCGCTGTAATTTGATGTATTATGGGGAAAATCAGACAATATATATATCCAGAAAATGGCAAGCGTTAAGGACACAAAAAAACCTTTTAAAACTAAACTTGATATCAGTTAAAAAAATAAACATCAATCGATCATGATGAATATTCATATGGATTTTGAATGCTCATATGAATTTGAAAAAAAATAATTAGACATTCACTGAAATGCCTCCAAAAGAGTATTTAAACTAGTTTTTGTAAACAATAAAGTCATGCCTTGTTCTATCCGATGCTATCACCAAAAACAAATCGAAATTTTCATCATCAGTTCAATGCATCATTTGATGTAAACTGTGTTAAGTAGTGTTTGATTTAGGTAAATGTTACTCTACTGCGATAGTTTATCTTACGCAATGCGAAAGTTTGCGTTTTATATGTACATAACATTATCTATTTTAATACCATCAAAGTGGCATAAATTCTCTGATTGTTTTCTTTAATTTGGTAACTTTTTTAGGTTTTGATATTAGAAATATATTCTATTTTAATGATATCAGCTCAATAACTGAATAGCACACCGGTAACAGAAGCCTGCTGATTAGTAATGTTGTTACAATAGCCTGGTGACTAGTTACAGTAGCCGGATGACTTGTTACAGTAAACCTGGTGAATTACAGCTACAGTAACCTAGATTTGTTACAGTAGTCTGGTGACTTGTTACAGTAGAATGGTGACGTACAGTAGCCTGGTGATTTGTAACAGAAGCCAGCTGACTAAAACTGTCTTGTTACAATAGCCTGGTGACTTGTTACAGTAGCCTGATGACTTGTAACATTAAACCTGGTAAACAGTTACAGTAACCTAGATTTGTTACAGTAGTCTGGTGACTTGTTACGGTAGCCTGATGACTTGTTACTGTAAATCTGGTGTTTACAGTAAACCTGGTGACTGTAACATGTAACAGTAGCCTCGTGACAGACTAACAGACAGACAATGTGGTCTTAGATTGGGAGTATTCTAAAATACTATTACACCCTAACTAGTAAGCAAATTTGGAAAATTTTCTTTTGATACAAGGACACATTTTTTAAACAAAAACAATGATATAAACAAAAACAATAACATATTATTCTGTAATGCCAAGCACAATTTAAATTTAAAAATCTTATTAATAATACCAACTTACCAAAATAACTTCAATTTAGAATACCTAAAACAACATTAGTACGACCAACTAATTATGAAATGTACAATTTCTATCATTAGACTCAACCAAATGTGTCATTGATATAAATCCATCCACATTGTAAATTGAGTCACACAATAACACATATACCATATATCCAGTGCAATAACACATATACCATATATCCAGTACAATAACACGTATACCATATATCCAGTCATAGTTTGTGAGATGCTAATTTTGGTGTATTTTTGTGGTCTGTCTAAAATGCCACAAAATATTCCTTGAAATTTTTACTCTGGGCTTGAATACTTAGTGCACCACTAAGCCACTGCAAAAATAATAAACACCATTTTTTTTCATCTTCTTGCCTGCAAATCACCAAATCATAACCTGACCAATATGAAATATCCATCATTTTTCATCAATTCTCATATTTTTCGTATTGTACATTCCAAAATGTAATTTTCAACCTTTTTAATGCATATTCAATAGAAACTACAACTATAACAGATATTTACATAGTAAATATATATAAGGAGCAATGAGTAAGAAACATAATACCACAATCAATGACACAATGTCCTGAGGGTAACTAAACTGTCACAGTGGTACAGAGTTAAAAGAATTTTAAGTTCGGAGCACTACAATAACTGTCAATCACCAAGGAACTGTTGATATCACAAACAATAGAGAATATTCTAAAACATTAAAATCCTGTTTAGTTTTAAAGGCCCTATGTCCAACTAATCTACACACTCTCTGATATGCAAGTACATAATAAACTTAAAAAAACACTTACATTATAAGTCAGGTATTGCACAAAATTCCTGATGTATTTCTTTAAGACATTGTACAATAAGTTTTTCTATTTCCATTCCATTCTTTAAGTCTGTATCAGACATAGTCACATGATCTTGTGTTTTCTTGGTAACCACAAATATTTCTTTCTTCCTTGTCTAATAAGTTTGCTATAACAATCTGAAACAAACAAAAATAGCCATATTGAATTCAACATGAGTTTTGTGTCAAAACAAAAGCCAGATTATTTTTTACATAAAGTGCATGATTAAGGTAAAGCTAGTCTAAAACTAGAATTACAATTAGAATCGTTCACAAATTTTCTACTTCCCCCTTGTTTAAACATGTATATAATGATATTTTAGATTTTCAAAATTTTACACGAAAAATAAACCTAAACAGTCGGAATTCTAGATAAAGGGTGTAAATGTGTAATTACCCAAATAAAAAGGGGAAAAAACTTTGTAGCGTCATAAACATGATAAAAAAGTCTTTAAAAAACAGCAAAAAATAGAAACCGAATTTAGAAAAAGTTGAAGGATGACGAAGCAATTTCTGATAATTGGTAAGAGCTCTGTTTTTGTTCCTTAAAGGTGATCACTTCAAAACATTTCAATGTGCCTCATATGTGTTAACACGAAAAACTTAGTTGTAAAAACTGCATACTGATCAATTACTCAATTCATATCATATTGAAGGAGTGATACTTTGCTAGAGAAAATCACAAAATATGTTTACACTCCATATGATAGAGAAATGGTGATTTCACTCATTTGACCAATTCTCTGAAGCTCTGTTAACAGCATTCAAAACATAGGTTTAGATATAAGATCTGAGAAATGATTCCCTTGATTCCATCTGGGTCAACTCTATGCTATACAAAGATATTATATCTATGTAATTTAACTTACTTGATGCTGATATTTGTCTAGTGCTTGAAGTGCTTTTGATATCAGTAAATCCCTGTCTGTCTCAAGTTTTAATAAACACAAAATGAGTTAAAATCAAAGTGCTGTTAGCACTGAGGATTTTTAATTCTAGAAAAAATGTAGCACGACCTAATCTTCAAAGATAGCATGACGTAAAATAAAACTGTAACTATACATTTGTGTTTTCCATATTTTTAGAACTTTTTTTTCTTTAAAATTTAGTAACTATATTTTTGTGTAGCGTTCAGAAATAGTAGGCAAGTTCCAGGCATAAATTGGTGACGTTGGGTATTTTAATCCTGAAGGAGAAAAAACAAAATTTATCTTCTCTGAATAGCAGGTGTCTTCCCAAGACGAACAATGGAAATATATAGATTTTCTGCCAGTTTTATCTTTGTATGTTCATAGTACTGGTTTTAATTTATTACACATCTTCTTCATATCTCTACTACATGGGTTTCCTATGTTATTCTTGAGTAACAAGGTAACGTGTTCTAATGAAATCATTTAAAGTCAAAGATCTACATTTTTGATAAAACTAAATAGATCTGTGATTAGATAAGATATACTTCAATGTCTATCAATATTTAGAAAAAACAGTGTATGGCCCAGAGTTGTCTCCCTTGGATAACAGTACATGTCAACACAGTGTAGTACCTTGAAACTAACAAATGCATTTGGAACCCATTCAGCTACCAGCAGTTCTGACATCTTACGCACCAGTTCTAATGACAACTTCACTGGTCCACTCGAGGATTGGATATTTTGTTCTGGCTAGAAAATAAGAAAAAAAAATTTTTCAGTCAAAAATAGAATACTAGAAAAAGAATGTAATGAAAAGACTTACCAAGCCAAGAGACTTAAAATTTTTAATTGGCTTTTCTTAAGTTGCAATAAATAAAAGGTTTCTTTTCTTAATAAAAGAGAAACATAATAAAAAATCCCAACATGTTTTAATTTATTTATAACATAGTCAAGATTTAACAAACCATTGTATATTGCAACAGGGGAAAGGAGAAGTAAAGTAAAATGAACATATGTCTACATGTATGACCAGTTGTCTACATGTATGATCAGTAGAACAAATTTCAAAAATAACAACTTGTATATATATATATATATAAAATGAAGATAAAACAGTCAAATTGAAAAAAAGATGACTATATATATATATATATATAATGAAGATAAAACAGTCAAATAATAAAGATGACTACATATAATGAAGATAAAACAGTCAAATAATAAAGATGACTACATATAATGAAGATAAAACAGTCAAATAATAAAGATGACTAGATATATCACGAAGATAAAACAGTAAAATAATAAAGATGACTACATATAATGAAAATGAAACAATAAAATACTAAAGATGGCAATATATAATGAAGATCAAACAGTAAAATAATAAAGATGAAATATATAATGAAAATGAAACAGTAATATAATAAAGATGACTATATATAATGAAGATAAAACAGTCAAATAATAAAGATGACTATATATATAATGAAGATAAAACAGTAAAATAATAAAGATAACTATATACCATGAAGATGAAACAGTAAAATAGAAAGATTTTATAGACCATGTTACTTGATAACCCCTTTTTTGCATTTATTATTGCTGAATGAATGTTTATAAATGAAGCTCAATGGATTTTTCTGTTCTTTCCTGGTGTTTAGAAACGACTTCTTTCAAACAGAAAAAAAATGTTATAATGGTTAAAATATTAGTCTTAATAATGCAATAATAACCTAGTCCCAAAATCTGCATTCATTTCGCAAGAATTTAACAGCAATTTTTTTTCAAAGGAATACGTTCAATAAATATCAAATGTTACCCAATAAAATTAAGCTTTTCAAATAAGTCTGAAAACTGCATTCTTTTTATTGTTTAATATGTGCCAACACTGAAAAGAAAGTTAAATTGTAGTTTTTGCAATGAAAAAGAAAACACAAACCAAACAAAATGCAAAATAAAAGGCAACATATGTTAGTAGAAAATAGTGAGTGCACTTATCAAACATGAATGATAAGTTGATTTATGCTGTTCAATAACCTCCTTACTTTGCATTCCAATGTGAAACTTACCATTTGTTCTTTATGTATATAAACATATACAGCTGCAGCTAAATATAACATTGCTTTGTTTGCTGGTTTTAGAGCATCTGAACACGCTTGTATTAAATTGAGGTAGTCACTAAGGGTCTGAAACTCTATTGTTAATAATAAATTATCTCCCTTGATCTTTTCATACTTTATCAGAGTTTCCAGTATTCTTTGTTCATATTCATCTTCAACCGAAAATACAGCAAACTAATTATACATAGGTATCAACATTAAACATTTCTTCCCAGCAAGTATGAGAAAAATGCATAAAACAAGAGGCTAATAAGAGCTATATCTACTTTTAATTAAAATATTAGTAAAACATAATTAAATTCAGAAATTTTGGCTATCGAAATAACAGGAAGAAACTGAAAAAATTGTCAAAAGTGCATTTTTTAACGATACCACTTCATGAAAATTAAACTGATTTTTCTGATATTTGCACCAAAAGTAGATTTTGTTATACAGAACATTTTTCAATTCACATTCATCATGAATCTGCTATATTTTTCTACAAAACAAGAAAAAATGAAAAAAAATCATCACTTTCAGGGGTCATAACTCCAGGGAGGGTCAACAGATTATTCTGCAATTGGCATCAATAACAGATCTAGCCGATCAATTGCATATACCTGTATATATATTGATTTTTGATGTCCATTTTGTATTTTATGTTTGTTCTTTTTATTGTACTTGCCTGACCCATATGGGTATAATTTGCAAATAAAGTACGTGTATTATAATACGGGCAATAATTTTAACAGAGTTGTCTAACAATTTTGACTGAATGGGACATTAGTAGGCCTTACAGTTTTCAACATGTTGGCCAAAAATTGCCAAAAATAACAGAATATTTCACCTTTCAACGGTAATAAATCTAACAAGGAGTCATTTGACAATTTTGACCCAATGGAGACTTATCAGAAGAATCATTACCGATTTTGACTAATGGCAATTTGATGCTACCCATTTGTGTTCAAATATACCGGAGATAATGAACCATAATTGAAGTAGGGGGTTAAGATGCTTTAAAACCTTTAGAACACTTATAATGCTAACTAACTTAGAAGCTTTTAATAATACCACAGGTGTTTATCATGTTGTTAGTTGTTGCACCGCACTAGCTGATGATATTTCCTGTATTAGCCTGTCTCCTTTGGGGTTACAGAAAATGCTTGATGTGTGCTCGCAGTATGCTCATAAATGGACATTTCATTTCAATGCTAAACAATCAGCAGTTCTACAGTGCACTACTTACTCTCGTAACAATAAACTATTTTATCCGTGAAAGATAAGCCATGAGTTGGTTCCAATACAAGATGACTATATTCACCTAAGTGTGCAAATGAACTACGGATTTAAATCCGTTGAACGCAGTACGAATGAGTGCAGGAAAAGGCGTGATGCATTCTTTGCATTGAATAAACTTCTTTCCAAGTTCATTAACCCGAATGTTCTTGTACGTATGTATAAAACTATAATAGTTTCACGATCTATCCTATACGGATGTGAAGTATGGACTAACCTAAAAACTGCAGAAAAAACAATGCTTGAACGTTTTCAAGATTTTATTTATATTTTATTCGTCTCTTTTCATTCCTGGTTGATACGGAACGAACTCATTTTGGTTTCATTCCACACATTTTTTTAATTCGATTTTATAATGAGCTCTAAGAAGAATTTTTATTGACTGGCCATTTTCCTACTAAACGTGTATGGAAATCAATCGTGAATAATTCCGTTTGGCATGTGCAAGAGGCTAACTTGCGATATAAGTCTAAGGATGTAATATAGGGCATGTGATATAGGTCTAGAGGTGTTATATAGGATACACGATATAGGGTTTAAATGAACACTTCTAAGACATGTATAAACAAGTTATATTTCAATGTAAATATATGATCTAATAAATTATTTTATGGTGTCATTGTGCATCTCCCATTTTCGTTTTTCCAGATTGATGACTTTTGGTATTCCCTGATATCCTGATTCAAAATATGACGTGACCTTTGTCACTGATCGACCAAAAGGGGGCACCTACATCTTCTAATAAGCAAGTCCTCTATACCACAATTTAAATGAAATTAATTTAATGAAACTTTAATTTCCCATTTATACTTTACCATATGATGACATTGTGGACCTTGAATTTTTTTTCTCAATCTGACATAGAATTTCCTATATGGTTTCTGGGAAGGTGAGAGGAGGTTTTTTTTTTTGATTGTGATCTTGAACTTTGCAAATTGATAAATACAGATATTACATACATAAAAGGCTTAGACATTTTCTTATATGATCAACTTCAATAATCATGTCATATTTCTTTTATGGTTTTAATCAGTATTGTTTCTTATAAGTATTAATATTCGATATACATTCAAGTTTTTTTTCCTAAACTTGTCTATTTCATAATCATAAATAGATAAGAAACATGCAGATATTCTAATATAAAAGGGTCGGGGGACATGGCACGTGTATGTATCAAAGAGCTAGGAAATTATTATATTAGTTTTTTTTTTTTATTATTTGTTTGGTCTCATTTACCTTTCACATACATGATAATAGTGTCATGGCTATTACCTCGTAATCTGCCTGGAAGTTATCCTAAGTTGTCAACAGACTGGTCAATAAATATCATATTCAAATTCGTTCCCTTAAATCGATTTATCATCTAAATGACCTGTAATGGAAATGTACAATGATGAATATGTTTAAATGTTATGCAATATGAATTTAGTAGTCGTTTGAGGTCACATAGCTCTTATACCTTGGTCATATAAATACTTTCGTGTTTTCAGAAGAGAACCACATCTGGAAAATATATACCAAGATAGTTCTTATTCATTCTTGTTCATAAAAAAGTCAAGTTTTGTGGAATTCATACACAAGAAAATTTTAGAACTTTTGTCTTCTCAGTATTTATTTTTAATTGCCAATTTTCACAATAAATAGCGAATTTATTCAACAAAACCTGTCACATTTATATGATGCCCTACATACATGAAATGTACCGTTATAGATTTTTTACGTGGCATTGACATTTTTTTTATTTAAGAAAAAAATATAACACAAATAAATGAATATGTTGCGTGCATGTGTGTGTGGTGGGGATATAATTGTTCTTAGATTAATTGCAACCTAACATATTTCGTTGGAAACTAACCGGGTCGTAAATTTTGAAGAAAAGAAAACAACAACAAAACCCAAGCCGTGTCGTGCCCTTAAAGTGAATTACTTTCTCTTTAACCGTAATTATAAGATTTATTCTAACACTTAAAATTATTATTATATATACTAATAATTAATCAAAAAATGGATGGTCACCCCTTTGAGTGTCTTGAAGTAAACTGTTTCAATTTCATACTGAATAATGTAGCAGAATACACACATAGACCCGTTTGGTAACAAAATATAGTGTATATAACGGGTATCTCGTTTACCATTGTCATGTGCCGAAATCGATAAGTACCAAAATGACAATAACATTGGATATTACCCGGCATGCAAGTCTTCCGGAACAAGATTTAATAACATGTTAATAATTCGTTTTATTTTTTGATATTAATAAATGATTTATCAACACGTTAATAAATAATTATCAACATGTTAATAATTCATCTATTCATTGATATTGATAAATCATTTATGCACATGTTGATAAATATTTATTAACGTTAATAATTTTTAGTAACATGTTATTAAATATTTATTGATATCAATAAATGGGGAATAAATTCCACAACGGCTTGCCATATTCCTGTTTCAAGTCTGAAAAAATAGGGTAGGTAGGTAGGCTTTACTTTTTTTTCCTTTTTTTTCTTTTTTTTTTAAATAAAGAAATTGCCACTGTATGTCTAAATACAAAAAAAAATACCAGTTTCATACATGTAAATTTCAATTTGCTGTACATGTGTTTAAAAGAATAACTGCTCATCAGCAGCATTTAAATCAAATATGTAGGAAGATCAAATCAAAATAATGACTGAATACAAGAAGTACTCAATATTTTCAAATTTGGAAAACTTCAAGATTTCATAAATAGGGTAGATGAAATATGATATAATTCGTGATGTATGTGATACATTATGTAAAAAAAGGGGGGAGGAAAAGCCTACCTACCTACCCTATTTTTCCATCTTGAAACAGGAAACACACATATTTTTTTTTTGTTTGGCCTAATTCACACTTTGAAATAAATTCGGTAATTTCACTCTTGCTGTAAACAAATGTCGTCCATTTTCTTTTATCAATTCTTGCGTTTCGAAGTGTGTTAGATACTTCCTGTTGGGATAATTGTTAATTGGATTTAATTCATTCTGTTATAAGGTAAATCAGATTCTGATTGCATCATATGGTTTAAAGGTATGTCGACACGCGCACATGGTCATGATTGTGTTTACCTTTGACCAGATTATGAATTTTGATTGGCTCAATAAAATATTTACATCTGATTGATATCGCCCATGATGATATCACCTGGTCTAATTACATTTGATTGGTTTCTGCGGTAAATTGGTTATGGTCATTCAACTCTGGCCAGGTGTCAACACAGAATATCCGTTGCTGTCAAACTTTGCGTCGGTTTTATTTTTAATATACAGGCGCAGAGAAAATCGCCAACAGGTTATTTTTGTCGCCAGATCTAATAAAATTTGCAAATTGCCACATTGGCGTAACCCTTCTTTGTATCAGTTTCAATGCCAACAGAGTAATAGTAGGGAACATAATATAATGACTTGGGTGGTACAATACAGTTAGATCATTTCTGAAAATTTGGTCACATTTTGTTGAAATAAAGCTGTTTTGAGGCAGTCCGCACAGAAATTTCTAGTGTTTTTGTAAAAAAAAAAAGGTGCATTTTTTTAATTCCTTGGTGTGTGGAGGTTCAAGTCATTTATAAGTTATTTAGTGATTATTGCTATAAAATCCAGTAGCCATGGTAACATACTGAAAAAATATTGCTGAGTTTTAGTACAAATCAGGGGTGCCTTTCCAAAACTAACAGCCAATTACTATGATTTTATAAAATATCAGGCACTTAGACACTACCACAGGATGAAAGCATGCATGGAGTAGGTGGGAAAATGGTAAAAATAATAAGACCCTTTTTGATTCATTATTTCACAATTTTTGTTCCCAAAGTTCGTGCGAAATAAGGTATTTTGAAAATCAGCCATCTGATGCTGAGGAGAGAACCTAATACGGCAGGGGACTGAAACGTTCCGGATACCATTGTTATAAATTATAGTCCGTGGGCTGAGAGGGCCCACCGTGCATCCCCATACTCATCAATCAAAATATGATTTTTAACTACCCTTGTACCTCTCATTTACGAATCCGTTTTTGGCGCCAAAAATAAATTGCAATATTTTTTTATACCTCATTTAGGCAAAAATCCCTTTTTACGCTTTTTTTATTCTCCGAACTTCTTCTGTCTACAAAACGAAGTTAATTGACATTTATAGGTATCAACATGTAGCCCAATGTCTCAGCTTTAAAATGGTGCCAAGAAAGTAGCTTGTAATATCGCTTAGGTTTTGAATAAATTAAAAAATGTACCCTTACCCCACCGAAAAATCGCATCAATTGACATATTTACCAATGTCAAAACCCCTATATATGCATCAGTAAAAATGGCTTATTTGGTATTATCTGTTTGCAGACCTTTATCCTTAAATTGAATTTGAAAATATTGTGCAATATTGTGTCCAAATGAGTTGCTGTGTCCATAATGAATTGTAATTTCCAATGTTCAGTGTCTCAATAACAATGTATCGTACCCGCACTTACCTCAGAGTACAACTGGCTCTGGCTGTTTCATGCTGCGCTTGGCGAATTTTATATTAACTGTAGCACAAATAACGTAGGGGTTTATGTCTTTTTTTAGCAAATTTCCGGGTAGATGGGGGTTAATATATGTCTTGTTTAACTCATAAACCGTAAGTGTTTCTGCAATTCATTTGGTAAATCTGTGACATTGGGCTACACAATAATTCTATTTATTTAGTTCCTCTATACATGAAGTCCCAGGAAGATTTAGGCGCTAGAACATTTGAGTCTTTGACCCAGTGTGGTACAAATATACATGCAGGCTCATTCTGAAAAAAAAGGAATCTAAGAATATTCTTTGATGACCATCGGTTCGGTAATTAAAGGTATAAAAGTGCCCAAAATTCATTATGAAGTTGACGAGGGTGATACACGGTGGACCCTTCCAGCCCATGGTCTAATAGCTATTCAACCCTGGACTAAAATGGTATGTTAGACCCCCATAAAAGCCCTGCAGCTCAGTTTAAGACCCGTTTCAAAAATGTCAAATTATTTATGTCAAGGCACAATGTCACATTTAAAAAGACATTTGATAACAGATGAAGATAACACCTAATAAACTAACACGTTACCCTTCTGCGATTTTTTAGAAAAAAATATATGGATTTGTAACCAAGAAGAGCATAATTTTTCGACTCAGCAAAAGATGTCGCTATAAGTCCTTTCAAACGAGATTTCAATTTATCTTGTGGCAACGTAGTGTAAAGAGTTTTTTTTTTTAGGTTTTGAAGTAAATCTTTTAAAGAATTTTTAAGTGTCCACATGTGATTAATGCTACTGCGACAGTATGTGGTATCGCAAATAGTTTGCTGTCCACCCTTCACTGCGGACAATATCTTTTTAATGTGAATTGACATCTTTGTGTAACGAGATGAAGATCAATCTATATATATATATACCTCTCGATGTATGGATTCTTATGAAGTTTTTGAATCCAATACAAGTAATGTAAGTCCTCATTTTGATGTTGAAAAGGCAATTGAGGTAATAGGCTTTACAAACAAATACAATGTTGTTTTGACGCGTCATCCATAAGGACGATAATATATTTTCCATTTATAGAAGATAGGCATCCAATTACCCCATGATCGTTGAATACGGAGTTGGGTCTTTTATTGGCATATTTCTTGAGATTATCAATACGATTTCATACCAAGATAGAATGGAACGTATCCAATGCAATCTGACAATGATTCGATTTCTGGTTCTTGGTCAATTTATCTCTTTATCCATGATCATGCATAATCTTCAACAGCATTCATTATGGTTTTGAAATTAAGTTTCCAATTGAGGTGCTGAGATTCTCTGAATTTTGGTCCAAGAGGAAATACCTTACGTAGGAGTGAATCCCCAATGAAATTAAAATCAACGATGACATGACCAGAAGTGCTGTAATTAAAAAGAGATGTAGCACAGTCGCGTGTCAGAGAGGACTTGAAGTATTTCTCAATTTATTTTCGTAGTGTAACTGTAAGATATTTTTGGAAACTACCTCTTTACCTCTTTACGATGAAGAATGTTGCTGATTTTAACAGCATTTGTTCTCTTGTTGAATACAAAAAAAATATACAATAATTTATATTTATTGTATATTTCGATATGCTGTACACGTGTTTAAAAGAGTAACCTCTCATTAGCAGCATTAAAATCAAGTATGTAGGAAAAACATAATCAAAATATTAGTTGTATACAAGAACTACTCAAAACCAAAAGTATCGAAAGAGGAAGTCAAATAAATACTTTTAACCCGGAAAATAACCTTTAACGTCAATATTATCTCCTTTCTTTTACCCATTTATTACGTACAAGTTAGATTTTGAATTGGTCATTAAAAAGACACCAGGAGCGGATCCAGAATTTTAAATTGGGGGGGGGGGGCGCTCATTTAAAATTTCGCCGAGCAGGGCGAACAGAATTTTTAGATTAAAGTTTTGAAATATTATTCTAGAGTGGGTGCAATGTAGATATCTTTTGTGGTAAAATTAGCGAGAAATTAAAGTTTCAACATAAAACCGCCTAAATCTATATCTGACAACCCATGCTTTGCTGGACACATATTACTACTCCAACCCAAAAATAATCATGAGGCACTTATACTTTTCTTAATTCCTAAAACTTAAAATTAATATGATTAGACTGGAGTAGGCCCATTACGGTGTTATGATTACTAGGATAATTCAACCACGATATGGTGTCGAAGAACGCTTAGATGCCGATTATGTAGAAATGGAACAGGCGATGAATTTCATTACCTGTTCATTTGTCAGAAAAAAGAAATTCTAGAACTTAGACAAAAATATATACCTATTATTTACAATATCCAACTGAACAAAAATTTAATTAAACTATGTCATACTGAAGTGTACAAGGACCTCGCTCATTTCATCATTTCATAAAAAGATTTCCAAGTTTTCTGTGATGAATTTTTTTGTATTTGTAACAATTGTGAATGTATTGAGTGTGGTTTATAAAATAGTTGTATGTTGTTTATTGTGTGTATATGTCCTCTTGTACACCTGTGTGTCTGAGGTTTATCAAATGAAGTATTGTCTTGTCAAGCATTGTCTTGTAATGAGCTTTATTATCTTTATTATTCTCATGAACCACATACAAACAATGGTATGGAGATACATTAATACAGGAAGTAATATAAATATAGTGTAAAAAGTAAGGCAGAGTTTGTACAAGTATTTAAACATTTATCCTGGAGATTGATTCTTTTTATTAATATATAATTTGCATGAATTTGCATGATTGAACAAGCACTGAAACGTTCTTTGTGTTCATCAATTCGTTAAATTTTAAACAGTTTGGTCTGTAGTTATACTTTTCTTTCAATAACTTTTTTCTATCGCGTTCCAAAATTTTACAAACAAATAAAAAGTGAATCTCGTCGCCGATATCACCTGAATTACAGAGAGTACATCTCCTTTGCTCTCTTTAAATGTTCTGTCATCTTCCCTTTTCTATGGGCGAATGATGGTTAAGTGTTCGAAATCTGCACAACGTAATGATATTTTTGTCATCAAGAATATTAATGTAATTCTCAAATTCCAATCTATCCTTAAAGAGACGGTACTTTAAGGCTTTTGGTGATATGTTTATATCTGAATATCAACTTTTTTTAAACTGATCAATTAAAATTTGTTTTACATTATTATACAACCAAGTTAGATTTGTAAACGATTGGCTATTCCATACAAATTACATTCCGCAACATTTAAAATAGACTAACATGTTTTATCCATTCTATATTAATATCATACTTTTGTAATGCAAGTCTATATAATATTGATGGAAGTTTTTCTGGCCGCTGTACAAGCTTTCCCCAATAATTGATCATTCGAAGTTTTACATTGATATCTAAAGAATATTTACCAAGTTCCCCGTAGACCATAAAATAGAGGGTTGACTTTTTCAAGTGCAATAAAATTTTACAAAATTTAAGATGTACTCCCCCTAATGCCTTATTATTTTCAAATCCTCAGGCTTCAATGCCTTATAACAAAATCGGCTTTACTGTTTTATCAAATAGATTAAGTTGACACGCGATTGATAAGCTGTGGGATCTGCCCTTACGAATTACATCGTATATAGCACGCGTGGCTTTGCTTGCTTGAGCTTTTTTAGCGGCTGAAAAACTTCCTGATCGTGTAAACAAGACCCCTAAATAATTAAATTCAGACACAATTTCTAATGATACGTTATTATATGTAAATTACAAATTATTTAGCATTCTTTCTCTCGAAAATACATGTATAACAATCTTACTTTTCTCTACATTAATTTTAAGCGTCCACATATTACAATATTCAAGTAACATATCTAATTGTTTCTGTAGGTCCGATTGCGATTCAGATAGTAAAACTGTATCGTCTGCATAGAATATCACAAAAAGTTTTAGATATTGATACTGTCAAAAAAGCTATGAAGATCATTAATATACAAGGAGAACAACGCAGGTGGTAAATTTTCTCCCTGTCGTACACCAATATTACATGGAAAATAATCTGACTGTTCAGAACCATTAAGAATACGAGATCTTATATCACTATACATATGTTTGATAGTTTTGTACATTTTCCCGTTAATTTCATATGTAAGAAGTTTTGACCACAGGCCTGAATGCCAGACAGTATCGAAGGCCTTAGCAAAATCTATGAAGGCACAGTACAACTTTTTTCTTCCTCTTTTTCTATAGTTTCAACAACAAGTAAAGAACAAATACACTATCTACAGTGGAATGACCTTTTCAAAATCAAATTGGTTCTCGTGCAATAATTTAAAAATTTCAAGGAAAGAACCCAATCTCAAATTTAATACTGATGTGCACAATTTTCCCATGCAGCTAAGAATGGCGATTGGTCTATAATTTTTGGGTCTGATTTTTCTCCTTTATTCTTATAAAAAGGTAGAATATTGCCTACCAGCCACGAGCTTATTATTAAAATTGTTAAGCCTAGAGGCATAAATAGTATGTACAATATCACTGAAATCATGTAAACCGTCTAAAATAGTATTGAAATCATTATCAATATTCTATTATTAAAGTCACCAGTGAGTAAAATGTACTTATAATTGACTGAAAATCTTAAAATTTCTTGTTCTATCTCTTCAAAAGAGTTTCTAACACTACATGTTGAGTTAACAGGTGGGATATATATATATTACATATAAGAACATTTTGATCTGTTTTGAGAAAATCTGAAGAAACTTTCACCCACATCATTAGTTTACTCTGTGTTTTAATGACTTGGATATGTTTACTGAGCTTCTCCCTGTAGCCAAAGGCAATGCCACCTGGTTTTACATGATACTGTTTGATTTCCTGTTTTTCAAATCTCAAACTCAAATCTGTACTCCTGAATTACAACTGAATCGAAATCATCTGTTTTAGTTTCTGTTTAACACACTATATCATACTCATTCATCAAATCTATAAACTCAGGAAATTGTGATTTATTCTTAATTCCACAACAATTCAAAGACAATATATTTAACCTGGTTTTCACAGTTCTTTGTAAGCGTTCTTTGTTCCTTCACGCTTAGATTTTCTCAATTGATTATTGCAATTACCAACAAAAATTGTAAGTTTGTTTTCGGTAGATTGATATTCGTACAGTGACGTTATGGGCGAATGGCGGTTGAAAATCCACGTGAAATTGTGGAATATATTTCACATGTGAATTATCAAAATTTATTACATGGGGAACTTAACAAAAATTACTATAATTTGTTTTCATTTCGAAGTTGACAGCGAAAGTGCAGTGAGTCAGGAGTATTTACTTATTAAGAGCGTATCTTCCTTAAAAGTGTAGAATTTCCAATTTAATCCATTCTGTGGCAAAGTGTAGATGAAACTTAATTATGGCCACAGCGATCGAGTAAACAGAAAGTTCTTGGCTGTTGTAAACGACGAAAAGAAGAAGAACATTTTCCAACTTCTCTTTCTTTTTTTCAATTATTGAATTATTTTGCATTCTTATGGCCATGCCAGTTCTGGTAAGTTTTTGTAGACATTGCTTTGGACAACATTTAACTATTAGGTTTGCTTAGGTATTAATGCATCTATCGAGTATAATGCATGATTTTGCTATTGTATTCCCACTGAAGGATGTTTGCTGGTCATTAATCATGGTATGAGTGAAGCTGACGATCAGCTGACTGTTCCTATACTTGGTGTAATTGTCATTTTCGTGTTAAAAATATATACTCAATACTTCGCACTCGTGGTAATCATGACCGACTAAGGAACATCCTTGGCTATAATTTGTTCATTAAAATCATTTATGTACTTTAGATCTAGTACGTGAAACATTTTTTTTTATAATTATCACAGTAGCAACCTTTTTTTAAATAAGGATGAAATGGATTTTCTATAATATATGTACAGAAATACCAAAAATTAGAGCAAAACACAAACAAAAAAGAACGAGTGATCAATGTTTTATTTGTGTACATCCACCCAGAGGACAAGAAACAATCACATATCTACATATCACAGTGATAACAAATCATTTAGCAATCAGCAACATTATAAAAATAGGATAAAATAGATGAAATACACTATAGTCACGGGGAATCTTGTCATTTCCATTACCTATGGTGGGATGGTGCATATGATGGGCCAAGATAGCTGAAGGTCCAATATACCTATCTAAGAGACCGAATGCTTGTTGAGTAATCAAATCAGACATCAGGTATATTCCAGTACCTGAAGATAAATGCATAAGATGAAAAGTTTGAATGCTAGGGATGAAATCACCATTAAATCTCAGAAAAAAACTTCAAATGTAAAATGGCAGAAAACCTTAGGAACCACTTGGTGGTTAAAAAGTCACCTACATATTTAATTACTGGTTTAGAATGGGAGAAATGACTTATTCATAAATCCCATTTAGTTTTTTCTTTCAAGGTTAACTCATCATGTACCTTCTGCCACCACTAAGAGTGGAAATATCAAAATCCACCATACCTATAGTGTAGAACAAAAAATGATACTTATTTCAGAACTACAAAAGACATTCAATAGCTGATATTTAAATAGTCTATGCATATGTAAAAATATGAATTCAGAGCACAACAGTATCATGAACATTCTTAGAACATGATAATATTGTTGTTTCTCTTCAAAACATATTTTGCCTCTCAGACAGTACACATGTAACAGCAGTCTAAAATCATTATTTAACACTAGTTGAAATTCATTTCAGACTTTTTCAGGCAAATATATTTTGCCATTAAAAGAAATGGTGTGAAAACAGTACCTAACATTTCTAGTTTAAACAAAGAATGAAAACATCTGTAAGACAAGGAGATTTAATCAATGTATGTCTAGATGTACATGTATTTCTGATGATACATGTACTTGATATACATGTATTTGGTATACATATGTCTGCTTCATATCTACCTCCTTAAATGATATGCATTTAGCCATTAAATAATTTATTTAGGTTTGATCATAAAAAAAAACCATCAGTGCAATTCAAGGAAATATTGATCTACCATGAAAAAAATATAGAAAAATAATGAAAACTTATCATTAAAAATGAAAAAGTTCCTGATACAGAAAAAAAGTGTTGGGTGAACTACACACAATGAATAATAAATAAAATGTATGACTATAAATTATAATGACAAAAACTTGTAAATAAAATGGGAAAAGTTATCAGTTATTGCTACATTAAATTATTCATCAGAATCATATTATTTCAGCATATTTGTCCATACTTCATTTTGAAAGTCTCGTCCAAAGGTCTCGCTATACTTATAACAAAAAGCAACTTGTTCTATCCTTCAGAATATTAAGTTTACTTTTATGTCAAGAACTTGAAGATTCTAATAAAAAACCGTTGCAAACTTACAAAGCTTAACAAATAATTCATGACTACTTCAGCATATGTGTGAATTTGTTCTACAATTTTTCCTAAAATTTGATTGTAACATGTGTAGCACAAGTAATTAAAAAAAATACACAAAATATTGAGAAGAAAATGTAGACTAAGTTTGCAAAAGGTTCATTCATTCTCTAACCATCAGAAACTATTTTCAATATCAACATATGTATAGGCAATCAATATGACATATGTATAGGCAATCAATATGACATATGAAATTAATTATGTTAAATTTAAACAATATTTGTACAACTGGGTCCAGATTAACATGTTATAAACTTTGTAGTGTACATTTATAGGCAATTTATTGTACAGTCATACAATTTACAAAAAAGAAAAGTAAATGGAATACAAAACTCAATAACATTACATTTTTTAAAAATATAATACAATTGGGACTTTTTCAGATACTACAAATGTGCAATGTAATGTATTTGTTAGCCAACCACATGTAAAATGGTACAATTATGATTAGGACAGTTCCATTAAAACATATGAGGTACTCGGGGAAGGCACTTTCAAATCTGGATAACTACCAATAGAAGCAAATTAAGAATCTTTATTCTTACACTGAACTGTTAAAAAATAACCTACCACACAGGCCAATTAACGCACCTTTCCTGTGTACGTCATATGTACTGATGGAACAGCCCTCAAGTATTGTGCAAAAAAAGCACGTTAAACCACAATTTAAAAATTTTAATTTACCATAAAGTGTAAAAAATGTTGATGTTTCAAAATGCAAATTGACACATTCATAACAAATAGCAACATGACAAGCATTCAAGTGAACAAGAGCATCTTCATCCTAAAAACGCTTTGCAAAAAGAACAACAGTCAACAATATGATTTTTATGGAATGTGAAACGAATCTAGTTGTGATACCCAAACAGATTGTATATTATCACCACATACACTGTAAAATATGTAAAAATGAATTTCATGTCAATTTCACCTGGTTTTGTTGCAATATTCAAATGAAATTAATGTTAAAAAAAAACTTTCATGTTAACTGACAATTACTTTTTCTCATCAAAACTGTGTGGGATGAATTTTACAAAAAATGATATTCATTTTTTAACTGTGTCTGCATAGTATCATGTTGATTTATCATGGGTGCTCAAGAATGAACAAGAAGTTGCATGTGTTGTCATGCTAGACATATTCCCCCCGTGGTTCAGGAAGTTGAAATCTGAGAGCAACCGAAATCACTTATATTCACCTCATTATCTATATAAGGCCACATAACAAATTTGAAATTAATCCATCCATATGGAGTAGAGATTTTAGTAATGAAAATTCATTTATCATTCCATAAAATGGAAATAAAATGGCCCACGAAACAGGAAATTGATATCGAACAGCACCATAAATCCTTTACAATGTATGCCCTTCCATATGAAGCAAAACATCAGATCAAATCAATCAATCTATTGGAAGCCAAGATACATGTAACTGCAATGAAATTTGAAGGGACAGACAAGTTTATCCCAATATACTACCCACTCATTGAATGAAGGTATAATAATGTCAAATTATTAATACTCCTTGTGGTATACCGGTTTATGAAAATGAAAATTATCATTGAAAAAAAAAAACCAATAAGATACCTATTTATGCACATTTGTGATGATAGTGCCTAAAAATATAGGACATAAAGATACAAAAATTTACAACTTTTCCAGGTTACTATGCTAATCAAAGACCAAGAACTGAACATAATTTGTCGAATAATAATAATGAACTAGTAACATGGCCATAAAACTAACTTCAGATTCAAAGTGATTCCCATTTAACAATCAGTCTATATAATTATATGTTACCTTTAAACATGATATGCTGCTATTTATTCAATGGAGTATCATATGATAGCATAGGTTGACATTTGACTTTTCCTCTTCCTACAGAGAACTGAAGGGCATATATTAAAGACCAGTTTTAGATCCAGGGGTAGGAGACCCCCCTTTAGTTGAAAAATTTGGTTAAACTGAGCTATATTTCAACAAAAATGAGGAAATCTTGGCCTGGAACCATCCGTTTTAATTTTTTTAAAATAAATTTCTGGTTATGCCTATAAAAACATTTTTTAATTAAGTCTTTGTTGTACAGCCATACTGAGTTGAAATATAGATTACACTACAGTCAATATCAAAAAATAATTTTCTACTGTATGTGTAATAAATGTAACTTATCATTTTTCCTAACTAGTCTTTGGCATAGTCAATTGTTACAGGTTCCGGCAGACATTACAAATTTTTAAAAGGTATAAAACTTAAAGCATCATTTAGACAATTAAAAGCCCATAGTAAGGCATTATTTTAGGGAGTAGGTTTGCCTAAATATTCAGGACTTTCAAAAACTTTAACCAATTTTAATCTAATTTTAACAGAATTTGATGCTTCTATGTATCCAAAGGAGGGGCTGTACAATATGTAGTAATGTTCAATTCCCCCTGACTACAGGCTTACACTGTGAAGAAGAAAAAAAAAATCATAAACCACCCATGGCTACATTATAGTTAAAATGGAAATGGATTTCTTGGTATAACTTATAACCTGATGATAATATGCAAGGTACCACATTACATTTTTTTTCAAGTTTTTTTTCTTTTTGTTAAAAAAAAGAAAATTTCCCTGAACAAAATAAGATAACAAATTTGGCAATAGCTCTATGCAAATTTCTTTGTACAGCAACATTTAGACGTTAAAAACATTTAAATGAACACCACACAACTACTGTAATTGTATCAGTTTCCATGGTGTATAATTTTCCTATCTTCCACTGTCAGCCAGACAATGTCAATAGTAATACTATTTGCTATTTTCAAGAATATGAAACCAGCATCATTGATACTCAAAATCTATGTTTAAACTGGTATAAACTTAATGTCTCTGTTGAAATCCAATTGTGAAAAGGAAATTAAAGTACACCACAAAATTAATTCATTTACAGTCAGTTAACCTCGAAACAAAATAATATCATTTAAAAACAAACAATATCCTGTCTCTGATTTTGTCAAGTACTATAAAGACAGTTTTAAATTTCTGAGGCCTTCCACGAAAAAAATGAATGGATCAATTCAAAGCAAACATTTTTTTACTGGATAATACTAATCCGAAATTCTTAAAAAAAAAACTTGATCCATAGCATAAACCATATTTCTAATACAAACCAAAACTTAAAATATGAAATCTTTCACCAAATAACTGCCACTTGTTGCTTGCTTCTTTCCTTTGTCCTGAGCGAACCTTATTCAAAGGCATGGCTGTAATGTCTCAATCCAACAGCAGTTATAAATAACAATGATGCAATGTCTTCACAAATGGAATCCATTGAGTAAAAACAGTCATAGCCCACTGTCCAATGAGGAAAATAAAATGGCACACACATCACAAATTTGCTGTATTTAAAAGGGCTATGTTTTTGGAAATGGTTGTTTGCCTCTTTGAGTTAAGCCTTCGAATCGTTTGTATGTGTAATTTATAAACACCCAGTCTTTGTACTTGCTGTCTTTGTCACCGTCTGCCATTGTCTGTGGTTGATTGTTCTGGTTTGTAGCTACAGAAATAATTAAATAAATTATGATGTGTATGATGAGGTATAATTCTATGTTACTAAACTTTGAATAATGTAATTTTTTTTATTGTGACAATTAAGTTTAATATGACAACTACAGGAAAATGTCTAAAGTAGCACTCCAGCTAAGAATCATGCAAAATGTGATTCATGGTTGGAAAGCCTACATATTTTTATTTTTGATATTTTGTTTGAAATGTCATAGTAAACAGAGATTAACATGTGGTTTTTCATATAACCTTTGCTCTTAGGAGATAAAAATTGTATAGAATGCACTGTAGGTTTCAAAATTAAGGGAGATAACTCTGTCAATGACTCTCAAATACAATAGAATCTACTGGATTTTCAATGTTGATTATCTCCTAAGAGCCCGCAGATTTGAATGAATAATTACATATTTCATAATATAGACCCATAAGACAACTAAATTACAAAAATAAAAATATGTAGCCTTTTTTTAGGGTGTATCACATTTTCCAGATTTTGCATGATTCTTACAAAGACAGCTACTTAATATCTTTATTTACAGAACCAAGTTTATAAAGGTCCAAAGGTCAAAGAAAACAATAACAAAGGTAACTAGTTCAACAGACAGGAAACATTAATTAAAATATGCAAAAAATCTAACTGCAAAAAAAAATATAAAAAAAAAATGGGGAAAATAATTTGAAGAATGTAGAAATTTTTTGAAGAAGGCATTTTCAATGGATCAACACTATCTAATGTTTAATCAGAAATAATTGTGATTTTATTATTTTTAGCTGAAAATGTGTTTTGAATTGTTTACAACTGATAATTATGTGTAAAGTGTGTTAATGCCTGTTTTTAGTACTGCAATATTACAACTGTTGCATTTAGAAAAAAAAATGAACATTGCAAATATTCTCAATTTACAGTATATATGTATAAAGGAACATTCAATCTAGGAATTATTATTTTCAACAATCTCTTGTGGTTCTAAATATCCATCATGGTTACAAAAATAGCTGCTCTTTGAATTATTCTGCTACCACAGATAAAATAAAAAAGTGACTTCCAAAGCTATGTATCTGAAGCTATACAAGGAAATGAGTTGTCAATTTCTGTTTTTTTTTTTTTTTTTAATTTCATTCCATCATTTCTGTACTTTATATTGTTCCTACAAAGCGAATACTGTAAACTACTTACGCCACTTGAGATCAATTTCGGGGAATTCATCAAAGTTAGATGTATCATCTATACTCTTAACATCTACTGGAATGGCGGCAGGTCTCTCCCTGTAAAAAAAAGAATTTATCAAAAGTTGCTAAAATGAATATCTTTTTACATCTTCAGTCACTATTGTGGGTCAAAAGGTTGATTTGCTATTTACTATAAATCAACTACCTGAAGTAAAACTTGCCTTGCCATCCAGGGAAGCCCTGAAATGAGTCAAGGAAGAAAAAAAACACCCAAGTCAAAACTTGCCTAAACTGTCCAACAGATTCATGATAGGAATCATTGGTACAAATTAAACCCCAATCGAGATATGTAGTGGTTAGGGCACTTAAAAGGCATAATGGACAGACAAATGAATCAATAACATTTCAAAGTCCCATGGCACATTGTGTAAGGAGACGAAAACAAATTATACTGTCACATCTTTCACTATTTCACTTCTCCCATTGCACATTTTCCTTTAGGATTGGGTCAATGCTCTTTTTTACAATGAAGTATTTAAGGATAATACATTTTTTATCAATTACACATCATCATTATCAGCTTACCTGATATGTTCCCAATCTACTCCTCGGAAAAAGACATGGGATTTTATTTCATCTATACTATTAGCACCTATTCTATGTTCTGGATCACAGCAAAATCTACAAAAATACATGTTTCATATCTTATTTACTATGCACTTTAAAGTATAAAATCAAAACCTAAATGGTAAATACCCTAATTATACTAATAATAACAGACTTAACTGTGTTAATCAATTATGAAATCTCTATGAAGGGGAGATAATCCTTATTTGAGCTGCTTTTAAGGAGCAAATTCAGATAACTATCACTTGAATAAACCAAACTGTACATGAACTATAAAAGAAATGAAATCATGCTTTAAACATGATGAATCATCTAAGTAACTTACAGAATTAAAACTTTAAAATATATTCCCTTTCACTGCATTTTATACTGTTAGATTTAATTAATATGTATATTCCCTTGCATTGCATTTTAGACTGTCAGATTTAAATACTATGTTCTAGTGAATGTCAAATCCTTACGATACTTCCAGATTTTTATTATATAGTCCATATCTTATATCAACGACAGTTTTCCTTTCTCATTTATGTAAATATAATTAGCTTATTATCAACACCTACTTTTGTATAAGGTCCCTGGCTTCATTAGATATAGGCATTTCAGGGGGAAATATTAAAGTCTCTCTCCAGTTCATAACTTTTCTGTATGTCTCTTGTGGATTTTCAGAACAAAATGGTGGATACCCTGTAAATAGATGTAAACAAATAATACTGTATAATAGGTAATATATGCTGCAATCAAATTTTTGCATTATTTCTAAGAGATGGTAAAAACTTAAGTCATAAAATATTGTTTCAAATGATTTGTAACTGTTAATGATGAGTTAAGCAAGTATTACTATAAATGGCAAAAATTAGATCTGGTAAAACTAAAACCCTACGCAGAAGTTTCTTTGCACAATAATGTAAGTTGTACAGTAAAAGATCAGTGTACTACCTTACTAAATGACTACTATAAATAAACATTTTGTAATGATCCTCTGAAGTAATGAATTATTTTTTTTAACAAAACAACCCTTCAATCATGTAAAAGAAACATTTTTGCAGTTATTGATGGTGTCAAGAATAGCAAATATTTTTAATATTAATTATGCATTTAAAAATATTCCTGTTGTGTATTGAGTCTTATGGGTCAAACAATACATTTCCGACTTATTCAGAAATTATTAGGCAAGATCTTGATTATATCATCTTTTTTTTTCATCCCTGAACAGATTAACCAACCAGTGCCTAAATATCATTTTTATTATCTCTTTACAAAACAAAATACTTCTCTCAGAATAAATTCAGTAAAAAAACTCCCATTGCTTCCAATGCAAACCCATATTTTAAGTGATGCCCCATGTGAATAAACCTTTACAAACCAAGCAGTTTTATGTATCACTCTTTAAGGTTCATGGGCCAAGTTATCTTTTGCAACTTTCAAATCATAGGGTCATGCAGCATCTTTTTGGCCATTTCCATGGCTTCTTGATATAATCTGAAAATGTGCTAAATTTTGACCCTAACCCCCACCACTGTTTAAAGTACTGTGAAAAAAAATGAACAGCAAAATGAAGGACTGGCATATTCTGGAGTGCAAAAATTAAATTTCTTTCAAAATATATTAAATTGAAAAAAATATTATTCAATCCCATGGCCACTGGCCTTCTCTTCATGACAGATTGTTCACCCCAAAAGGGGCAGTCCTTGTGATGTCATGAATATTTACTATATTTATATCTCTCTCACACCCTACATAGCTAGAATTACTTCCCTTTTCATGTAAACTTTAAAATGCTGTGTACTATTTATAATCCCATTGGGGTATTGATCATCAATAACAGCTTCCATTAGCTGTAGTGGTTCACTTACCAATCATCATTTCATACATGATGACACCAAGAGACCACCAATCACAGCTACTATTATAACCAGTTTGCATAAATACTTCAGGTGCAATATAATCTGGAGTTCCTACTGTTGAGTATGCCTACAATGGAATAAAAAAAATTAATAACATGCCTTGTACATGATATATACAGGATAATGCCAGTAAGAACTCAGAGAGCAGTTATTTAAATCCGACTTAAATTGAACTGGCACTTTATGTTACCGGAACCAGTTGAGTTTAACAAAGGGGTAATAGGTAAAAAAAACTATCACCCTCTGAGACATCTGATAGAGCAGAATATTACCCTTGTTTTGAACCAACCATATTAAAGGAAATTGAATGAAGTACAATAATACAATTTCTTGACAGAAGCAGACAAGGTCAAATGAATAGGAAATTTTTATGGCTTTCACTTGATAGTAAATTAACTTACCAATGCTCGCCTATTTCTTTTCCAACTTTCTGCCCTTCTTTTGGAATCCATAGGATTTGAAGAAGCTGAAATCACGAAGAAGAACATTTAATTTAACCTTTGTGCTGTAGATGGAAAATATATGAAAATATATGGACCAAGGAAAAAGTAGTTTTGTAGTAAAAGATATGAACCCTCAACTACAGGCACTATCGGAACTCCTCAGCCTTTCCAGTTACACAAAAAATATCCTGGAAGGCACTAGGCGAAAGAATCTATCCGGAATTCGACTGAACCAATTCTAATATTATAGTTTTATTGATGAAATTTTTACCATTAGTTTTTTTCCAAGCTCCTTGCTTAGCACACAAATTCTTGACAGAGTTACTGTTCTTTATTTCTAGTGATATCTAACAAAATTTTTCAGTACCACCTGATGGATAGAACTACTTTGAGTTATGAATAACTACAATTCCAGCAACTTTTTCAAGAAGAAATTCTCCTTTCTGCATCTGAGCTTATTTTTCAGTGTAGTGGAAATGGTGGAGTAATTCCAATTGCAACAGGCAATATGTGGAAAATGATACTGAATATCACCTTCAACATACCCCTATGTCAAAATGTATGTGCAAATAGAAATTACACTCTTTTATGAAGAACTATAAAAACAAAATTCTGCATCTACAGTCTTTTTGCAGATTTGGTCAAATGTACTTTTATGCAGGTAATAATTTTTTTTTAGTTTTGAAGAAAAGAAATTTAAGTTTCATTGTTTTAAAACCAAGTTTCATGCATCCTTTTTATAATTAGTTTACATCCATATGTGAAATAGCAAATATTAATTTCACACAAAAATGTGTAAAAAGAATATCCTATAGCGGGTATGTTTCGTGGGGTGCTTCTATTATGTAGTGCAATGGTTGGTCTAAAAATGCCAAAATAAATACTTAAACCGAAATGCACCTCCAAGGCCTATGCAAATAAGCGATTTTTTCTCTAATAGAATAATAGGAAATGGTTTTGTGCAGGAGAAAATTATGCTAATAACCGAAATATGCAATTAAGCGATATGCGATTAAGTGGAGTCGACTGTACTGCAAAATATTTATTCTGGGCATCAGTACCCAGTGTACCAGTTAACATCTGCAAAAATTAGATCTGTCCAAATTTTACACCTGCCATACAGTATTCATCTCTACCTTGAAGGTCATATTGAATGGTCAGTAGACTCAAATTTTTACATTTTTTACTTTCCACAATGTAGCCTTTTAACAGTAACTAGCCCTGCTAGTATCATATACTGTGGAAGAAAAATTATTATTTGTGGGGTACAAATTTTTAGGAATTAATTACATGGACAAACATCAAGAAAACAAGCAAATTTTGCTATTGATACCATTAAATTAAACATTGACAGTATATACTTACTGAAATCACTAGGTTTGGCATTAGAGAGATCTTTGTAGTATTCAGTTCTATGGGATTTTTTAAGGCCTGTACATAGACCAAAGTCAGAAAGTTTGATATGTCCCTGGAAAGAAAAAAACAATTCTATCAGCATGTTATCAGTTATTTGTAAGAGAATTTAACATTATTAACCAACTTTTTAACAACCCTTGATTCACTCATAAACAAAATCAACTTTATACAGGTATTTATTGTTAATCTGGGAGTGAATTGTATAATTAAAAAATAATCTGTTTCAATACTTTTCTAATCCACTATAAAGTTTTTCAAAAACCATAATGTTGTTGCTGAAGTCTATAAACACAGCCAATGTTCTGAACACCATATTTTTTGGGAAAAATTTTGCTATTTAGAACCACTTGAATATACAACAATTACTGAAGAATTAGCTTTAAAATGTTAATCTACAACAGTTCTATAATTAGACATGGATCTGTGCCTGTTGTTAATTTGTCAAAGTTTAATGTTTGTTTTGTCTACATCAGTTTTTTTTTTCACTTGTAGTACATGTAGCTTATGTAAATAAACACCTTATCTATTGCTGTTTTACTGTTGACCTGTGAGAACATTAGCTTTGACTAAAATATTGAATATAACTTCATTTTGGCACCCAGTATTTTGTTGGTGGCCAATTTAGCTTTCACAGTTCAGTCTGTTTCTATATGCTTGCTTTTTGTACTTGGAGGTGGTCCCTATATATTTTGGTTTCAAATACTATGATAACAGTGGTTTCTCTTGATCTTAACCTTTGACCTTGACATAACATTTACTTAAATATGCAGGGGAAAAACAGGTGTCTGAATTCTATGAAAAAAATACTATTTATGTCTACATTTGAAGACATTTTTGTGTACGTGGGTGTTATCAGATCTACGATATAGGCAATAAACATTGACATTGTGACCTTAACCTTTGACCCTAATACTTACTTTAGCATCCAATAATAAGTTATCAGGTTTAATATCTCGATGAATAAAGCCTAGTTTATGTATAGAGTCTATAGCCACTACAGTTTCTGCCACATAAAATTGTGTCTGTTCTTCTGTTAAAGTGTCTTTTTTCATTAATAATGTCATCATATCACCTCCAGGTAAAAACTCCATAATGAGGTATAAGTTTTGTTGATCTTGGAAAGAATAATACATTTTCACAACCCAAGTATGATCAGCTTCCACTAAAATATCACGTTCTGCTCGTACATGAGCAATCTGAAAAAAAAATGCAGTAAGAACTTGAAAAGAAATGAATAAAATAAAAAAAAGAGATTACATTAGGTTAATGTACGAAAAACAAATATTTGAGCTATCTTCTTAAAAATATCCATGTACCACAAGTGTATCTTGCCAGATATTTACCATAGGGCCATTTAAACTGAATTTCTTGCTTTTAAGGCAATGTATAGTGAGTAAACCAATTCAGATACTTAACTACTTTTTTTACAGTAAAGAAATAAAAAGTTTGTAAAATGTTATTAAACATAAGCTACCACTTCCCAAACTCTGACGATAAATACCTTCTGATTTTAATTTTTTTTAAATATGTTTTTCAAGGGTTCCTTAAATACAAGTACATGTCAACTTAACATCTACATTTTTTTTACAATCAATGTCTCACCTGGTCCTTTTCAAGCATATCAGCTTTTCGTAATATTTTCATAGCATACACATGACCAGTATCTTTTTTCTGTACAAGTCGAACCTGCGAATATAAATAAACACAACTTGAAAATTACTGATTTTTATAAAATATACTGCAGTTAATTGAAAACAAACAGTTGTTTGAAACTGAGACGCTCTTAAGGGGTCAAAAAAAACATCAACCCAACATGAACACTAAGGTCAAGTAAACCTAAATGGTAGATTCTCATCCAACCCTCACAAAAAATATGGGGTAAGTGGAAGATTTTTTTTTTTTTATTTCTTACCAGATATTTTTTAACCTTATTTCAGTTATTTGAAGTATAGATATGCCACATCAGTTGAAGAGAAGAATCATTATTATAGTCACCAAGAAATGAAAGATTTGTAAGTAATAGTATCTCAATCCTGATTTTGAAATTCCTGTCCCATTTCTTTTTCAATATTTGGCAATTATTTAGGGGCAGGATCGGAATTATTTTTGTTTTACTATTAATAGTAAGATGAAACTTCCTTTTTTAAAATTTACCTTGTAATTATGAAAACAAACAGATCTGATTTTACAATACTTAACACAGAATTAGAATAATAAAACCATAAGACAAAATATACAAAAATATCCAAGTTAATAAGATGCTTACATAAGATGTAAAATGCTGAATACAAACATTCCAATGATTTTTAAGAATTGTTTCCCTTACCCTAGGTCTACCTCCTTAAGAAATAAACAGAGTAGAGCTTGTTGTTTCCCTTACCCTAGGTCTACCTCCTTAAGAAATAAATAGAGTAGAGCCTGACAATTGCATAAGAAAAAGGATTGCTTCAAAAAAGAAGCTGAAGATATAATTATTCATGAGGAAACATTCAATGTAGTAAATTTACTCTTCTTTTTATTGAAGTCAATCATGCTAGGTGATCGAACTTCAGACTCATGGTACAAGAAATCAGACTCAAACTTTCTTTTAAAGTGAACCTACTTCCTTAGCAAATGAAATTTTATTTTAAGATTTGTGCTTCATCATCTTAAACTATTACATAAGAAAAAAAAAAACATTTAATATTAAAATTTACATGTTGCAGGTGGGACTAAAGCAAGCAAGATGTTTTTGAAATAGACACCAAAATCTTTAAAATTGTATAACATCCTTTGCTGGTTTTATTCTAGACAAACTTGTTTTATGATCTCTAATTCAAAAGTAAATAATAGAACATTAACTGCACATCTAAGACCTACATATAGACTATTAATACTACTGCTCACATAAAGAATGAGGTAGAATAAAGCATTGTGTACAATGCAGTGTATTCGTCCAAAAGAGGTTCAAATAAGCTTTTATTTTTGACCTAGGACTTTTGAAATTTCATTATCTTGGTCCTAGGTCTTTAAACTCTTTACAATTTACCTCAAATGTATCATTGAATTAGAGCTTGAAAAAAAAAAACAACTTTGAATCCATGTTCCTCTATGTCCTTAATACCACAGCTCTCAGCATTGAACATTGAAGCAGAGTACCAATGTTGCAGACTGAACAGCATTTTAATTCAAACCAATTTCTCATAGACTGAGCTTGGGAGAACACTAAATACTGTAACATAACAAAGCGGGTCGGAAATGTACTGTCAAAAATTCTTCCTTGTTTTATTGTGTATTTTGCATCTCACAATAACCTAGATAATTTCAGTTTTTCATTCCTAGATTACGGGCATTCTGTCAAAACCAACAAGGCTGCTGTTGACATTTTCTGGTTTGCAGAAGTTCATTTTAGATGTCTTCCACATAATCAGGTAATTATAGATTATTGGGTTCATAATGGTGCAAAGAAACATAACAGAGTTCTCTCCCTTTACTTATAAATCTTTAGTCCTTCCTAAGATTAAAACAATGTACATGTAGGATGTGCATTTCCTTTGCCATGCATTGGTTCTCAAAGTAATAACGGTTTCATGGCACAAGATATTTAAAAAGTAGCTGATGAAATAAAATAACATTGTAATAAGATTTTGGACTGATTATGATAACAATGATTCTCTTCAATTACAGCTGATTAAAAATCACAATTAAAATTCCCAATGCCAAAATGTTTCTTTTATTAGACACATGCAATTTTGATGCAGTTCTTTCAAAAACCTATAATCAAGTTTTTGAATAGCAATCTGACCACTGCATGACTCTTAGCCAGACTGGTATTTAATCACACATTAACCTGGTATATTTATCTTATCATGACTCATTCCTTCAAATAAACTGACTTTTTACTTCTTTAATCTATTGACCTACTGAGAACAAACTTCAAAGACTTTGAATAAACAAGCAGCAAAAACTGAAGATTCAAATGAGGACCAAAGAATAACAAATGACTTAATTCAAAACTTCATTTAATGATTTACCTCAAGTTTTTCTGTCAAGGGAACAACCATACAATTTGTGGATGGGAGGGCTTGAATATTATTTTTCTAAGTAATTTGAATTTGCACTGGCCATCCATTTCATGCAACCTGTATTTCTCTATATGTAAGCCAGTATTGCTTTTTATTCTGAATAAGCAGGCACAACCCCATAGTTCATGTGCTTTCTAAAACTACATGTCATGTGCTGTATGAATCATTGTAAATAATATATCCTTTCATGCTAATTTCCAGAGCAGACTCAGTTGATACTGATGTGAGGTGCTTTGTAAGTGCAACACTTTTGAAAAATACGTTTGAAAACTGTTTGAATATTAACAATATGTTGTACATTTATCTAAGGAAAGGACCAACTGAGTGTGCCCAGAAACACAAAAGTGTCTACATCAATTTAGCCAAAAATCATTGCAATTTTTTACTCTGCTAGTAAATATCCATTTCGAAAAACTTTGAAAATTGGTCTTAAACTCTGATATTATATAACCTACTGAACCCAAAACCAACTACTATAAAACAGGAGACTGAACTATGAATTGCAATTTATTCTGTTAATATCTCCCCTAACTTTGATATGACAATAACCTAAATCAGTTTTTAACTCTTCTGCTTGGAGGTGGAAAATTGAGAAAAACACTGTCATGAAAAACCTTAACATTTAAATTAGATTACCTAGTAATATTTTTATCAATTTGCATATTTTTGTAACAAAATATATAAATGGAAAATAAGCATAGCGATAACACAGCCCTTAAATCCACATCAAAATAGAGTTCAATATTAAGGTCAATATTATTTGTTTGTACTGAGACTGTAAAACGTTCAAATATTTAAATAGTAATTCCACTTCCTGTAAAACCTTCCAAGTAAGATTAACCTGTTGGGTAATACAATATTTGCCAAGCATATTCAGCTTGGTTTTCTGCTTAACCCTCCCCTAAAACCAATACAATAAATATGGATTTTCTACACATAACCTATAAAAGCCTGAACTATTTAATTTCTACTTAATCCTGTAGTAATGTGAGGTTGAAGAAATGATTACTATGAAAAAAATTCACTTTGGTATTTTTATCTTTAACCAGTAAAAATTCAAATAAGATTTTGAAGAATAAAAGATATACAGGACATGATGAAACTCCAAGTAAAATGTAGACAAAGTGTAGCCTGAATAAACAACCAAAAGATACTAGAAATGTACTCAAAATCATAGGGTCCCAAAATATACAAATATATAAATTGACATATTTATGATTTGCCCAAAATATACTACTTTTTACCATGAATCACTTCCTGTGAGAATTTTAGAGGGGCTTGTCCTCAGGTCGACAGGATGAGAAGATTTGTTTTTAATACAAGTACTTAATACTACTGTCTATTTGTTAAGAGGATGAAATCATACTATATATGTAACAATCATGTTTTTTTTTCAATATTTATGACCTGATTCATGGATTTGTAAACCATATTGTGAGAAACAAAAATTGAAGTGGCTATAAATTGAAAATGTTTTACATTATACTTGAACATTGTTTACTTAATTGTACTATATTTTAATTAGGAATTTTGTATTTCCAGTGTTGTCTCCCCTTATTTGCATATTACAGATTGCTGCTTCCACTGTCATAGAACATATCACATCCATACATAGCATCCATACTTTGTCAAGGCAAAAGGCAAAAGTTAACCTGAACTTCAGGCAGGTTTTTGCCATTTTTCAATTTCAATCGTCTTTAATTAAAAAAAAATAAGTAAAAGAACACCAATGGTCATTTTCGATTCAAAATATGGGCAAAACTTTAAAATAGTGTTTTTCAGTATAAAAGAATAGGATTAAAGTATTTTTTTACTTTTTATGATTTCATGACACCCTATTACCAAATAAAACAGTATACTTCTACCCTTTTTATTGCAGTTAATCTGTACTAATAAAAGTGTCATAACCCTTTCAATCATTCATCACTTAGACCTTATCCAGCGATGATAACATTATCCACATATAAACAAATCTATATATTTTTTATCATTGTCATTATAATTGGTATTTATTTACTTTACAACCAACAATGCTCGCAAGATATTGATGTCTGAAATAGAAACTTTGTAAATAAGTTCATCAACATTTTACACAGCTGTGGTACTATCATGAATCCTGTGTATTAGTTAAAATTGAGTAAATATCACATGTAAATGGTAACATCTTGAGACATCTCCAAACACAACTACAATCCTAGTCCAAGAAATGTTATAAAATCACATCAGAAGAACAAATTTTAAACTTAGCTGTACCTATCCAACTAACATACTAGTAAGTCAATACGAAAAAAAAAAACACAAAACAAGTTACTTATATATGTATAAAAACAATTTCATACTTAAAAGATATGGATCATTCCCAGTCTGGCAGTGAGTACTTTTAAGCTCTTTTGTATAGTCATAGAACTTCTTAACTATCAGAAAAGTTTAGTTTAAGTGGTTTTGTATAGTCATAGAACTTCTAACTATCAGGAAAGTTTAGTTTAAATGGTTTTCTACTGCGAACCACAGGAAAGTATCAGTATTGTGAGGGGTGAGAGTTAAAGGTAAATACACCAAGGGGGTTCCAAAATCTTCTACTTCTCATTCTTCTAAAGAAGAGATTCACTGTAACATCAATATTAATAAATGAAAAACATAAAAATCAATTCTATGATCACAAAGAAAGCTAGATGGTACAGAAGTCCAGAAACTGTAAACTGAAAAGGATCTGATATATTATGGGCCTCCAAAAAATCTGAAAGATGGTAAAAAAGGGGTTTAAAGCACATGGAAAATTTAAATCTTTGTTAATGTTGTGAGCAGCCACAATTGCAATGGCAGATTTTTTCATCAATAAACCCTGGCAGTCTTACTGTCTTTCGGGAGTATTCCAGGTAACGACCAACTCATATCACAGCCCAAATCAATTTTGACTTGTCTATGGCAAAGAGCTAATTGCTAAAATAAGACTCAAGTTGCATGAAGATATCTGGACCTTAGACCTTTCAATCCTTAGCAAATAAAATCCATGCTGTGTTTATAATACCCACATCCATTCCCTTATCTCAAAGATCCAAAGAAGGCCTTGAAAGCACTTCTACCTGGGATGCATGTCCTATTAAATGTTATTAAAGCGACCCTATGTAGTCATACTAATAGTGTTAAAATGGAATATACCCAATGGTGTATTTGTTGATGAATTAGACACTGCCATAATGAACACCTTTCCATTTCATATCCAGAGCTATGCAACCTAGCTACTGAAATGTACAAGGTCTAAGGCATTTACATCTTTATTACAAGGTTATTTTCAGATCAATGCTATCAGTGTTATTTTACCAACCATAGGTAGCCATAATTATAGTGTTAAAATATAATATATCCCCATGTTAAATTTGTCTATGAATTAGACATAGATGAAATTTACAATTATAGAATCCACTTCCTGGGTTTTGGAACCCAGCTATTGAAACTTGCCTGTTCTAAAGTGTTTTATTTCATTTTGCAAGTCATATGGAAATCTATATCTTATTACAGTATCTTTCACTGACCTCAGGTATTAAGTGTCTGTATCTGTGAGAATCAGGCAGTGAATGAAACATAGTATGAAAAAACCCATCATTTTGATAGTTTAATTTGACTATTTGCACCATCAGAATCAAGGTAAACAGACATGATTTTCCATATCATGCTTGACCATTGAAATGCACCGAAAATGAACATTTCAAGGACAGATAACTCTGTTAAAAACCTCATTTTTCTAAGATTCTATAGAAACATTTTTGAGTAAAGCCAGGGATGCAGAGATCATATAATGGTCTTTTCAAATAGAGAAGTACCCTTGAGTGATATTACATTATCAGATTGGTGGGGTTTTGACATGCATGTTTGTGATTTTTCCCATTTTGCCTGATTCTTACAAACACTTACACTTAATGGCTTATATAGGTTATCAAGGATCTGATCCTTGAATGAGTTTGTATTGATCTTATGGTAATGATCTGACCAGAAACTACCTGGCCTTTTCAGATGATAATTTGATAGGCCCTTTTAGTAAGAATAAATTTGGCCTCTCTTTTTAGAGTTTGTTTACCTACCTCACCAAAAGCACCTCGACCAATTACTTTTATAGGTTCGAAATCATCAACACCTAACCGTGATCTTTTCAGTCGAAGAAATTCTGTTTCCTTTATTGCATGCTGTTGTCGAAGGTCTTGTTTCTGAAGAGAAAAAAGATTCAGAACTACATGCCTACTGAATATAAGACTGGCTGAATTCTTCAATAAAAGTGATGGAGGATGGATTATTTTTCTCATGAGAAACATATTAACATTTATTGACGATGCTTATAAAACTTCAACAAACATTTTCAATTTGAACGTACAGTGCTCACAAGTAAAAAATTGGAAAACTTTTGTATAATATATGCATATAGTTTGATGCTCAGGACATGTAACAAAAGTCTTGCAAATCAGCATTAAACTTGAATTTCCCAAGACTCAAAATTTAATGAAATATTAAATTGGGGTTTCGCATGAGAAATTCAAATCATATCTGTGTCCACACCAATGAGCTTTAAAAATGTATGTTAATTAGAGAGAAAAAAAACAGTGATATAACAAGAATAGGTATGATGTACATGTCAAAAAGACAACAACCCCACGGAGATAAAAATGTCAGCCTGAGGCCACTTATTAGTCTTCAATGAACAATGAGGAAATCCTCATACCACAAAGGAGCTGCAACTAGCCCCAAAACATCATTATACTCAGGTACAGCGAAAGAGTTGCCACTGCATACTCAAGTAACATAAAAATAAGCTAAAGGTGAAAATGAAACAAGACATACAGAGGCCAGAAGTTCCTGACTTGGGACAGGCAGAGAAATGCAGCAGGGTTCAAATACTTAACTTCTTTTTTTGAAGTCCCTTCATATCAACTGCTGTACATTTTTCCCATTTAAACCAAACACTTGCCTTAACAAATCCTCCTGTCCAGGTTTTGAGTCAACTTACAATACATGTACCTAAAACTAACGAAGGTGGACTCAAAACCCTTGACTTGGGAAGATGATCTTAACCAAACAATCTTTTTTATGTTTGAAAAGGAGGTTTGGTTTAGACTAGTTTTACTGTACATATTCTATGTCAGTTATCAACTTGTAAACTGTTTATATATATATCTACAACATCTGTTGCACAAACAAGAATATGAATAAAATGGGTGTATCACTTATGAATACAAATGTTCTAAACATGTAACAAAGTGATGTCCACCATATACCTCCAACTGTATCAACTTCATGTCTGGTGCGTTTGTTTCATATGTTTTTTTTTTCTTGCGTATCAAAATTATGCAAATCAGCTCAATTCATATCTATAGTTTTGATTATACTTCCTCTTCTTATTCATGCTTTGTTTATAGTGTCATTTCTCCTGAATCATAAATAAGAAAGTCTTTTTCAGATATCAGTAACTGGTTGAAAAATGTTCAATTTCTTCTAAAACATTGAGTAATGACTGCTTTTTGTAAATTCTTCTTTGTATTGATATGACCACTAATTTACCAATTATGACACTATAGCATGCAAATGATATTTAAGTACAACCAGTTTATTCACGGCCCTATAGAAGAGGGAGGTTTGGCGCAGTGTAAATCCCAGATTTAACCCAAATTTGTTTGAAATGCCCGTACCAAGTCAGGACCATTGCAGCACTAGTTACTCCAGCGATGTAATACAATGTAACTTTTTTGACAGATTTATTTTGGACTTGACATGACCATGGATTGGATTAGTGTCTGGTAATTTTGTTGTTATTCTTTTTTGTTCAACTAATGTGCACTTCTCTTCCATTTTCCATTCAGTAAATTGGAAAGTCAATAAAATTAAAAAACAACTATGAAATACATTTCAGCAAAATTGTAGAATGCAGTCATTATTTGACTTAGATGTATGTGTAGAGATCCTTCTGGGACACAATCCAAATAGACTCGTTCAGTATCTTCATCGTAACCAAATGCTGCATGGTGATACCACAATTTCTTTCTTCAATAACCCTTCAGTTTTATCATCAAGGATAAAATGAAAAAATGATGAGAAAAGGAACTTAAATTGAATCGTTCACCACAAATCTAAATGAGTCATTTCTAATTTTAATAGGGGATTTGACCAATGGCTTCCCTCCAAAATGATCCCTGGACTTGACATTACCAGGCTAACAGCACAAGTGGAAATGATTAAATTTGGAAATATAAATCTCCAAAAAATGTCACAACTTGACAAGATGTTTGAATTATAACAGTAAAATTTATATAAACTCAGCCATGAACCTATCAAAAACCTGTCTATACTAAATTGCTATGGCAGTTCTTTTCTGTAGTGAAATTGTAAGAGTAAAATTAAAATATCAGTAAGATAACTTTGTTTTCAAACCTGCTATTAAATAACCTGATATCCATTTTTAATATACATTTTTATTATTAGAAGTATAGATAATATATGCTTATACCTCATTTTAATCATATACTTAACAATAAAATAGATTACATCAAGGCTTACTTTGTATCACACTTGTTTACAAAGCATTAATTTCAGGCCACAACTTAAAACACCTGTATAATTCAAACATCTTGTCAAATCGTGACATTTTTTGAGATCTTTATATTCTAGTTATGACTCTGTTAATTACCAAACACTAATTTTCTAATTGTTATTCAGTATATGAAATATGAATTAACCAAAGTACAATAAAAATAATTTAATTTGCTCTTCATTAATTCTAATTGCCACAGTATGTCGTGTTATGTATATATCTTACTGATAAGTTGTTTTTGTTTCATTACAGAGAAAGAGAATCGATTTTCATGTTTAGGATCACACCCAACTCTGAATATTAATTTGTTCAACAATTACAAATTTTTCTGCTACTTTATGAATCTATGATATCCAATAGGAGGAGATTCTAGTCATGTTTCAAAAGGAAATTGATTTCTGGTTCTTAAGTGTTGAAGAAGTGGAGCATTATATTGCAAAATAAAAACACAGAGGCTGAAGTACATGTGAACTGCACTCATGTATTAACACAAAGTTAAAGTACATGTGAACTGCACTCAGGTATTAACACAGAGGCTAAAGTACATGTGAACTGCACTCACATATTAACACAGGGGCTGAAGTTGCACTCATGTATTAACACAAAGTTAAAGTACATGTGAACTGCACTCAGGTATTAACACAGAGGCTAAAGTACATGTGAACTGCACTCACATTAACACAGAGGCTAAAGTACATGAGAACTGCACTCATGTATTAACACAGAGGCTAAATAAAATGTGAACTGCACTCATGTATTAACACAGAGGCTAAAGAACATGTGAACTGCACTCTTGTATTAAAAAAATTGATTGACATCATCACTGGTTTCTTCTACAGTTCAAATACTTTTTCTGTACCCACACATCATCCTTCTAAATAGTTCCCAATGGAAAATATACTAAATATATATGGAGAAATGCAACAAATGTACCAGAGTATAACCTAGATCCAAGACAGTAAATAATTTCAAAGGATAACAACAGAAAAATAAATATACAATGTGTATCTTGAGAAATCAAGTATTTCCTTATGACCTCTGTAGATGCAAGCCACTTCAACAACAGTGAGTAGGCCAACTCTCACCTAAAAAAATAAGTGACATTTCTAGACCCTTTTCTTCCTTAAGAGAGAGTGTCACTTTGTTCCTGGTATACAGTGAACCACTACTGCCAACTAGATTCTCATGTATTTCAATTATGACATGGAAGTATTTTTCTATCATATTTATGGCATGTTGTTGTTAGGAGCCTTTTAAGTTCCGTATGTAAGAAAATACCTGTTCTTCAGTAAGACCATCTTTTGCCATGGAATGTTCTAAAATTCTATACCTGAAAGAGAAAAAAAACACATTCAATAGAACTTGATTTCTGTGATATTTATCATATGAAAAAATTAATTTATCAACTATCCACTTTTTAATGAACTGATGCCCCCTTAATGCAATTTGGTCTCTGGTTTACACATTATGGGTATTAATTCCCTAAGTCCAGGGCTGTTCTATTTATATAATGCAAATAATACAGAAAAACTTTCAAAAGAGCCCAAATTAATGACTTAAGGGTGGATATACTCTACCAAGACTGGGTTATAATTCAATAAACAATTTCAACCCACAGAATGGCATATACCATATTACATCACCATACAGTACTAAATACAATCCATTTTCTCTGATTGTTTACAAACAAAATCACAGGAGTCAACCTGAACCTGGAATTCATCCAAATGTGCATAAAAGTCAATAGAAATGTATTTGCTTTTACATAGCCATTTCAATCTAAAAATAGATTTTTATCACATTCAATTTCACAAAAATGTCAAATTAATATGAATAGACTATATCCCAACCTACAATTAGTTAATGAAAAGAGAATTTTACACTGTATGCTGGTTTTATTGTTGTGAATATTTATGAATTTTGTGGTTGATGTCGATTTGATTTACTTGCTAATGGAATCAAAACAATATTGGTAAACCACAAAAACCTGACCCTATCTGATTGTATCAATTTTAAATAAACCCTGATGTCAACTACTTAGGTTAATAGAAGTATCAAATTTGAGCAATAAAAAATGGCAACTGAAAAATGGATTAAAATTAATTAAGGTCTCAAGGTCTATGATCCCTTATTAAAATATTATTATGCCTGCCATCATTTATACAGATGGTTTAAAATGAACTTTTACTTTCAATGAATGAAACTGTCCTAAAAAATCAAAACATTTTTAAATTTTCACTCTTCATGGTGAAGAGGGACCCTGTTAATGTACAACTAATCATTACAATTCATATTTCAAATTAGATCTCAGACATTAACAGTACAATCTCAGAAACTAACTTGCCAATGATAAGACAAAAGAATGAATAAAAACCTTATCTGTATAACTCTAACATTCACCCTGCTATACCAGCTGACCAATATTCCTGATTAAGATCAACATGCATCAAATTAACATAGGTATGGAGGAAATAGAACAAGGGTTAAATGTCTGATATTAATGTTGATGTATCATTATTTTCATCTAATTATTACTACTTTTAGCTAGAATACCACAACTGTCCAAAGCAAGAACAATGCATGTTTCAAGAAAAATAAGATGGACACGGTAAACCTTGTCTAAACCAAACCCTTTTTAGACTGTAGATAAATTAGTTTAGTTTAGACACACGTTTATTCAGGTTCAAATTAGTACATAAAAATGACAAGATGGAATTTTAAAAAGTGCCTGGTTAAGACATGTTGACTCTTTCACAATAATATCAGTACTAATATCTGTAATAGCCCTCGGTACTTGACAATACAAATACATATTCCAAAGTACTTTAGATATTCCTTGTATAATTCTACAAGGGCTTGAGTACCATGTTCTTTTATCCCCCTCAATTAGTTATTCATCATGCTGTACCATCAGACCAATACCAGTCTCCCCAACATACATCAAATTAGCATAGGTATCATGGCCACAGAGAATGAGACTTGCATGCACGAGTACATGTAAAATCCACCATCCCCTCTATTTATATTTACCATACTGCACTATCTGACCATAATCCCCAATATATACAATTTACAATGTAGCTAGAGTATCAAGGCCCGAGTCAGAATGAGACCTAAATGTAAATGTAAAATCCCCCCTATTTTTCATATTCACCATACTGCACGAGCTGAATAATACCAGAAACCCCAACATGCACCAAATTAGCACATGTATCAAGGCCAGTGAGAATGAGACTTCCATGTACATGTATAGGTAAAACAGACCCCCCCACCAAATTCTTTCCATATTCACCATACTGCACCAGCTGACCATTACCAGAAACCCTAACATGCAACAAATTAGCACAGGTATCAATCACACACCTGTCTTGATTTATCTTTATCTATAATCTAATTAAGGAACACAAATGTTTAGGGCATAAGGTTAATGTACAGAACCAGACGATTCATTTACACCATGCTGAAACTGATGACCATATTTCCTCCATGTACAGAACCAGACAGTTCATTTACACCATGCTGAAACTGATGACCAGATTTCCTCCATAAGATACAAATGTATACTGGTTAAGAGTGAATGACTTGATGGCAAAAATCTAGGTTATAGCTAGTTTATAATTACTAATGGTGTTATTCAGAAAACTAGTTGATGAAAAAATATAAAAGGCTGCCAAATTTGCAAAATTCATAGTTCAGCTTTGTTCTTCATATAGATGTACAATGTAAAGGAGTTCCGAACATCATTACACTTCAACTTTGACCTTACTTGTATTCAGTAGGAATGCAATTATTCTTTGTTTCCTAAGGCAAATACATGTATGGTACATCAATTCCTCAATCTAAGTCTCATCAGTAAGAATATACCAATCTACTGAAACAAATGCCTTATGAACATTTAAGATGATTATATATGTATTAAACAACTACAAGCCAGGGGAGAACTTTCAGCATTGACAATCTTGTAGTGGAGGCAAAAGAATAATTATTACAAAACCAACTTAGTAATGCTTTTACAAGGTCTACATATATATCACATGTAAAGACTGAAATGCAAGTACTGGATTCTTTTATAACAGAAGTCAAAACTGAACCTAATATTTTAATACTATTCCCAAAACACATTTAAGATAACATTACATAAGGAAAATCCATAACCGCTGGCCCAAATCTCCGTCTGACTACGCTATTATGCCATTCTTTCACATGAACAAGGACATAACTTTGTAAAACTATCGAAACCTATCTGTAAAGGAAGCGATAAAAATCTTTATTTTACAAATGGATGGCTTTTTCAAATGCAAATAACTAAAAAAGTTCATGATTACATAATAATTGATCGATACTGTCGGTTTATTTCAACGAAGTCAAGAGACAGATTCTGAAGGAAATAGAATTTTATACCACTGTCAATAAATAAGAATTTCATTGCAGTTTTCAAAGAGTTCCTACATATCTGAAATATCTACGGGTGACTGAACCTCTTTGGGTGGTTTTTGTACACGTGTCCTTATGAATTTTCCATAACCTTTACATCTGATAAACTGTAGTTATAGCACTACAAATTTGTCTATATTCAGAAGTTTGTTTTAAATGATCTTGAGGTTATATCAAAGGTTGAACAGTTTTCCTCTTCACAGATAAAGTCAATGTTTTTAAATCCTTGTAACTGACTGAATAAATTGCAAACTTAAATCCCCCATGACTTAACTTGATCAATGATTTGTCTTGCATTCTTTTAACCTACATGTATACTCTTTCAAGTTTCTTTTATACAGTACTGACATACAATAACAGCTAGGTTTTGTAAAAAAAAAAATGATTAGGGACAGATACTATCAACACTTATTGTGCACTGATGTGGACTTGACAGTGCCCTGTTGTTCTTTTAGCAATTTATATATTCATAGGCGGTTTACCTCTACTTACATGTAAAATGCCACCATGGTATCTTAGTAATAGTCTTTAAAGTCAAGTTTTTGCTGCAAAAATACTGTTTCATTGTCCAATTTAAATGTACTTGGTTTTATTGCCGCTTGGGCGTTAAACCCCAACAATCAATCAATAAGGTTATTTGTTGTAAGAAAATAACCTCTTAATACAGTTAAAACCTTGAGGTTGGTACAGAGCAGGATTTTAATAATGAGTCTGTTTCTTAACAGTAACCAATAATCAAATTAACACAAAATTCCCTTCATTTGTGATGGCATGTCAGACCATTTGTACTCCAGTAACTAAAATGCAACCAAATGTCAATGCCCAAAATGTACAAGAAGTGGACACAATTTGTACAAATGGACATGACAGCTGTATCAGTCAGATAACATTTATGACATGTACACTATCACAATTACAAATATTTACAGGTATGCATTTCAGGCTCAAGAAAATGCACACGTTAAAAATATAGTTTGCAAATAATGTCTGGTGTTCATCACATCTTAAAATGTTATACATGAACAATTAACAATACCTAAAGAATAGCCTAATGCATGTTGTCAACCATAACATGCACATATGGACATGGTTTTTGTATCCTGGTGCATGTTTATGTCAAAGTAATGTGTATTACATGTGGATTAACTTGAAAGAGATTGGAAAAGCCCAGTTTAATTATGACAGGTTAGCATTCTAAAAGTTTTAAAAGTGCATTTCTAAAATTCTAAAGCAGGAGACCTCCCTCTAAAATTAGTCTTGAAGTTGGAATTTATACTGGTATGCTTTCCCATCATGTTTTGACAAGAATTAAAATTTATTACAATTTTAAGCGGAAAATTCAAAATAAGATAGAAGAAATTTCTGAATGTGGCTAAATCTCCCGCTTTGACATCAGCATGTACATGTAAGTGGGGGACTGTTGAAATATCGGAAGGCGCCAGCCAAAAGCAATAGACTTTAACACCTATGCATAACTTAAGGCACAGTGCATTAACACATGTATGAAGGCAAAAATTGATGTAACTAATTTAGAGCATTAAGAACATAAAACTTTTATATTAATCCACTCAAGCATAAATGTATTTTTAAACCACATCCTTCCTTTCCCAAGGAAAAAACAAAACTTCTAAAGGATAATAATATTTACAAATCCAATGTCAACTACACACACACCTACACTCTGTTCCATTTTAACTACGATTTTCTGCCATGACTTGCAATTTGCTCTACCATACCCGTTTTTGACATGATAAAAGCCATTCTAGGTTAATGATGTGTTGAATTTGAATTTGTTATGATAAAAAATACCAAAACACACAGTATTGATATCTTATAGAATAAATGAAGGGCTTAAACTGAGTCTAAGTATACCAGGTGTCTCACCATGACCAATTCAATGCCCACTATAGCATTTCTTCAACATAAGTAGTGCTAAATCTGTTACCTATGTTTACTTCAAAAAGATATATCTAAGTTCAATAAAACATGATAAATAGATTCAATGCTCCAGATCAATTTATTGGTGTTTTTACTGTTAGTAAATGCTATTTCAGGATTAACAAAATGAGATATTATTAGATAATTTGTCATCTCAAATTTCCCTTTTACAATTTGTCACTGGTAGGTATATACATGTGTATTAGTTTTATATCCTTAATCATCTATTCTAATCCCATAAGTTCTTAAGTTTTATGCAACAATCAATGATTAAAAGTATCTAACTTTTCAAGCCCTAACATAAACATGTTGCAAAAAATTTCCATTATATTTTTTTTTTCAAATGTAAATTATGACCATGATGTCAGCAGTCACCTACACAGAATTTCATAAAGTAAACAACAAAAGACCTGACTTAAATTTCCTAACTCATGGCTTATTAGCAGGGGTTCAAATTAGCTACCAAGCTAAAGTCCATTCAATAAAAGTTATAAGTTTTTTGCAAAACATCTGCATAACGGTTGAAAGGTCTCTTAGTAATTTGAATCTCAATGGACTTTTCAGTACAAGACAAGTCATGACCTTTGACCTGTTTTTTGAATCCTTTATTCACTGCTTAATTTTAAATTTAAATTGTTGAAGATAACAAATTGGGCAAGTTCCAACTGAAACAATTTTTGGAACAGATTTTTAACTCTCTTAAAGAAATAGTTATAACTGAAATCAAAGAATGCGTGTACTAAATTGCTTGCAGGTCCACAAGCATTGTGTATTGCTAAACAATTATCCAATACACATACCAGTAACAAGGTAAATGATTGATAGAGGTACCTTTGATCTTTCCCTTTGTTTACCTGATCATCAATATACATCATTTCCTAATTGCCTGTGATATATACATTCATATAACAGATTTGTAGTTTAAGTGTGGGGGGGGGGGGTATATACAGAGTCATGACAGTGTTCTTATTACTAAAGTCAAAAGGGGGTGGAATCGTCTGAATATAGCTGAAATATTGCTACTCGGACATTAAACCCCAACAAACAAACAAAACAAACAGAAAAGGAGGTGGTTTATCTACACAGGCATCACAGTTTTCTTACGACTAAAGTCAAAAGCCAAGGTAAAACCTCAGGAAAAATAGCTAAGTTCAACATGTGAAGTGTAAGTATTGGTAAAATCAGGCAAAATGGAAAAAATCAGAAAAATGCATGTCAAAACCCCACCGATCTGACAGTATCCTTTCACTTAAGGATGCTTTCTCTGTTTGAAAAGGCTATTATCTTACCTCTGCATCACTGAATTTAATCAGAGTTTTTTTTAATAGAATGTTAGAAAAATGGTTTTTGACAGTTATCTGCCCTTGAAATGTTAATTTTTCAGTGCATTTCAATGAATTAATACCTCAATTTACCAACATGATATGGAAAATCTTGTTCTTTTTTCTTGGTTTTGATGGTGCAAATAGCCACATTAAACATTTCAAAATGGTGGGTTTTGTCATACCATGTTTCACCCACTGCCTGATTCTTATAGACTGACACTTAAAACTGTAAGAAAAAAATTATCAAAATTCTTCATAATTGGAGGCACACATCCTCAATAGGTATCTAAACACTGTCTTAAGTTTGAATAACATTTGTCTAATATTTTTTTTAAGTTACAGATACACAAAGTAGGAACTCCCTAATAGTGACAGACAGGCACTGACCACTAATAAGTCCCTCCATCACTTTGTGGCTGGGGCCATCATACAAATTAGTGTGAAAAGTCACTGCCTTGCTGTGAATATAGAAAGATGAACAAAGCAAAATATACAAAATGGAGAAAAAGTATCACATATAAAATAAATATCTGAATGTTGTCCTACAAATAATTATAGACTCAACTGATCCTTGAACAGCAAAACAGTTACTTCTTACGGATAAAAGAACAAGAAGAATAAGGAAATCCTATCAAAATTAATTGACACCTTTTTAACCATACTTTTGAAAAAAAAAAACAACACTTTTTTACAACACTGTAACATGTACTTCTGAAGGAGATATTAATTGTGTTACAAGTGTCTCTGAGCAATAAAATATTGTCTTAATAGCAAATTTACATTTTTATGTCACTATCTACAAAAGTGTGAATTAAGCTAAGCAACAAGGAAGTACTTTATACAAGATATTGAAATGAACATTTTATCATTTCAATCATCAAGATACAAATTTATGTGTTGTTTAACAAGATAATAAAAAGTATTCTCCTATTTTCAAGAAAAGACCCTTCAGAGAATAAACTTCATTATGTATAAGTAGGTTAAGGCTAGTTTTGTTTTAAATTATTAGTGATCTTCCTTTTCTGTACTTTATTTTGTAGTGGGCATTTGTCCATACCTTTTTCCTTTTAAACCTCATAACTCTGCATATTCTTTAATGGTGTTTTTTTTTCAAAATCACAAAAAAACCTAAATTTGTTGTTGTAAGAGGACACTTTCTTCTTATTCACAGTTGTCTGAATATAGCTGAAATATTGCTGCTCGGACGTTAAACCCCAACAAACAAACAAACAAAAAACATCTTATTCACAGTATAGGTACAGTTTTAGTATCTGTATATGCTCTGGCCTGCGATGTTATGACAATATAGATGTACATGTATTTAAAATTTTAAAAAATTACTCAAGGTGGTTTTGAAATATCGAATTATTATGGTCGACAGACAGATGGTCAGACAGACCATTATAAATCTGTCGAGGTGGGCACATACATACAAGCTATGCTGTCAACTTTTGAAACAGAAATTTTAAAATATTTATTATTAAAATACAAGCCTCAAAATTTATGCATGTAAAGCACCATGTACTAATTGGTTCCTATTTCTGTTGATAGTTTAGCATACTCCAAAATTTCAAGGATTAGGTATAATATTAAATATTTGCTTCATACATTTTTTAGTTCATGTACAGTACATGTACAAAAATGTCTTGAAAGGACAGTCAATGACAGTCCATAAATTAGTTAAAGTTTATTTTTGGTGACAAGGATATAAATTCAGGTTTTCCAACCCAATAAGTAATCTTAAAACATGCACTGAAATTTGATTGATTGAAAACAATCTTGTCTACAATCTGATCAGGCATTCAACATGTCTTTCTTTTAGGAATGAGGTTTAAATACATGTTAATGTTTTAGTTTTTTTTCAAAGGTCCACCTATATGTATTGTACATTTAAACATCAAATGTTTAGCTTACTGGTACCTTATAGTTTATTTACATACATATCATTTCATTTTTTCCATCACATTTTTCTAAAATGTTGAAGCAACAGGCAAAGTTTATCTTATGTGTGTGTTTATTTTGAGGGGTGGTGTTTCAATATGTGTACATCATACTTCCTTGATGTCAAAGTATTCTTAAATGTTTGAACTGAATTGTTGAGGAGAAAATAAAAGCATCTGAACTGATGACACTGAAGACAAAGGGGGGTGCAAAAGAGGAGGGCTGGGGTTCGAACCTCCTTTTAAATTGAAATCTTTGTTAATATCATGCCACATTCGACCTGAACCCCCCCTTTTTAAATCTATGGATCCACCTTTGTTAAAGAATAAACTTAACTGTAAATATTCACGGTTCTTAGCAATACTATGTATCTCCCATAAAAAATCATCATTGTCAGGAAGCTTTTCTCCAGTGTTGGAATAAGCACTTAAAATAACCCATGTGTGTTTATCTTTAGCTTTTAATGTTTGCTTTCATTAAATATTCAAATGGGGTGTTATCTTTTGCATGTCCTTTTGCAAGTTTTAATGTAAATTATGTCAACACAAAATAAACACAAAAACATGAATGACAGAGAAAAAAATTAAACTCATGAATCATATATACTTTCTGTCACAAACATTTACATGATTAATGATAAATTATATAAAAGCCACACTTCTGATGGATTTTGCTTTTTAAACTGTTGGCCACTTTTTAACATCACATGATTGAATGTGATCCACTTATTCAGTATGGAAAGAAAAGTTATTTCTGGAATTTCCACAGGTTTAAAAGCATTGAGATATGTACTGAACACTGTGTACAAATGAAAATGATATGACCCGACCCTGTTGACCTCATTATAGTGTCAATTACAAGTAAATGACTCTTTTTACTCCTGGTTTCATGAAGTATAAAACATAGCTTTTGATAGCAGGACACACTGCAAACTTTCTATTAACCACACAAAAAGTACCTAGGAATAGTATGCAACTTACAAAAATAAAATAATAAAAAAACATACATCTACTAACCACAAATCTTGACAAATAGGATGTCATGCCTTCAAACTTTCTGAAACCATGTACACAGAATAAACATACCCTGCAAACTTTTTTTTCAACCATACAAATTGTACTATGGTGGCTGTGTGCAGTTAAAGACAAAAACAAATGTATTCACCACAAATCTTGACAAACAGGATGTCTTGCCTGCAGACTTTCTGGAAGCCATGTACACAGAATAACAGTGCACAATAAAAAAAACATCTTATTTAAAAAAAAAAAACATGATGAATACCATTTTTACTAAACCTTATAGCATACAAATCATGCCTTTATACTACAAGTAGAGGCCCTGCAGTCTTTCTTGCAGATTTGTACCAGAACAACTACAAAATGCACTTTTATGTAATGAGCAATGCACCAAAACACAAACTACTGAAGTATGGCATGAATGATATCATATTGGGAAAAGGAAGTTTAAATGGTCAGAGTGGTTTTGAGTCTATTAATGTATTGAGATTAATCATCCACCAAATCTGCTGATTTGAAGTTTACAAAACCGAAACACTGATTTGGCACAACCTTAGTTTAATTCACTACATACTATATTAAAATCCTAATCAAGTTTTTTTACAAATAAATATGTACGCATAGGTGCTCAAACACAATAAGATTTCCTTACAATCACTTTACATGCACATGTAAACAATACATAGATTGATTTTTTGCCTTCGTAAAACACTGACAGGAAAACACCCCTAAAGGAGCTTTTGCAAAAGCCATTTATATGTACACGTAGACCCAAGAAACCACCACCCCAACCAATAACAATATTGGCCTATTAATATCTTTGTACAGCCAACCCCCCCCCCCCCAAAAAAAAACAAAAAAAAAAAAAAACAACAAACAACAAAAAACAAAACAACAAAAAAAAACCTTTAAATGCACTACATCTTTGAGTAGCCACAGTAATGCAATTGAGTGAGTACAATACAAGTTCCACATCTATTCTATTTTTTTGTGAATACAGTTTTAAATAATATAACTAGATACATGTTCATCTCAATCCACCTACAGGTGCACATGTATTGTACATTAAAGACTCTAATTTGTTCCCCATTAGAAATGAATAAAGTCAAGGTATTCTACATTAAAGAACAAAGAAGAATCTTATGTTAGTGGTTATTGATACTAAACCAATCAGTCTACAAAGTATAAAGTACAACACACCTGGCACACCTGTAATTAGTTCAGGTAAACAACACACAAAATCATGTTAATCTCTTCCTTTGGGAAGACTTATTTTAGACCAGACTGTAACCAATCATAAGCTATTTTGATTCATCCTTTTTAACCCAATTTCAATAAACAGTTGACTTTTTGTTTTATTTTATATGACATCTGAGTATTTGGTTCTTTAAAAGAAATATATTGTTATGTGTCCTATTAAGCTCCTGAATCATGTGATTATACACCTTCATGTATGATGTATGGCAGAATACTCAGTATACTATATGTTTTATTTCAACTTGTTAATTTATGGATGCTTTTTCTTGTTTAAAGATTTGAGAGTAGAACTCCAAAATGAAGTGGCAAGAGCTTTCTGGTGAAAAACCCTCTAGGTTGAAGATCATCCCAGTGTGATAAATCATTCACTAGTAAGGAGTGAGCTATGTGAAGAAAATTCATTATACCGGAAAAAGTTCCTTGTACCACGGTTAATGCATATGTACTTTCTGAAAAACAAGTATGCATTTTTGTATATGCATTATTATATAGCTCATTTGCATTAAGATATTCAAGTGACCTTTTAATCATTCAATCAGTACCTTGACTTGGTATTTATTTTCTTAATGCATTAAATCTTTATCTGATTTTATTAGAAATAAGATTTAAGACTTAGAACCATTCCATTTATTCCATCTCTGTACATATGTACCTAACCTATACCCCTTGTCCACTTTCTCGATTCCATTTAATTCAATGTACAGTGAGTATAATTATTCAATTCAAGTTCTGTACACATACATGTATGTTTCAGCCTTAATATCCACCCTTCATCAATTGGACAACAAATACATGTACATGTAGGCTTTGTGTTAAAATTTATCTTTGTTTCCCTCACAGAGATATACAGAGTCATACTGGTGCATTCACTGTCAAATGGTATTTCTACACTCAAGATTTGAATTTTCAAATTTATTGAGCAGGGCTAGTTGAGCAATTTAAATTGAAAAGTTTACTATCAACAGTGTAGAAATGTAATTGGACATGAACTGCATTGTAGAACTGTAATGACATTTTATCTTGGTGAGTACATGTTCAAAATGTACCTTGTCTTGGCAACATCCAAAAAGATTTGTAAAGAGAACACTTTTTCAACAAAAACAGTAAATGCCAAACACTTACTGTAAATATATTTATTTTTGCATTTTATAGTGTTAAAAATCAACTTTGCAGATACCTTTTTTCATGCTTTTCTGTCCACCACGAAAATAGCGAAAATTAGTGCAAAGCAAAAACTACTACTTTTATAGTATTTCAAAGATGCTGTACCTACCGTTTTTCTCGCTCTTGGTATGATTCTATAAGATTTGAGTAGTAATTTTCAAGAGTAACTTTGGCTTTTGTAGCTTTGTCTTTTGTATGGTTGCTTACAACCTGTGATTGTTCTCCTACAGTGGCCATCTTGGAGCGACGACTCTAAAAATAGAAACAGTTAAAGGTCAAAATTATATACAAATAAACATTCCATGTAAATGCAAAGCAGATTAGTGTGTACTGCTAGAAATGAGGCAATTCAAAATTGACAAATTTCAGTCGCTTCTGAATTTGACAAATATACCATGAAAATAGTTCATGTTATCACTGTCACATAACAAAATATAAATGAACATCTCATGTAAGATGCAAAGCAGATTAGTGTGCGTGCTAATACTGAGGTAGTTTAAAATACAATGCAGACAAAAAACAATTTCAATCATTTCTGAATTTGACAAAAATACCATAAAAAAAATGATATCACTGTCACAATATTTCTTACACAGCAAAACTATGTCTACTCAACATGCACTGCATGTATATGTTAAATATAAGCAAAATTCAATTCCAAATTCTAGATAAATTAAACTTAGATACTAAATACGGATCTGAAGTAACAATACTTGGTAGACTCTTGTTTCATTAAGTACAAAACAAATATGCTATAAAACAACAGCTATTTATAGTCCATAATTGCTACAGTTATTATATGTACAGTAATTCATATTTCCTTCTGCAAATATAAAACTTATTGCTTTCTTTTAATGTCAAGGTTATATCGCATCAATCTTCGTTATATTGTTGGTATAAACCTTTTTCAAATCATACAAATGCTAAAAAATACTAAAGCTTCTTTTCCAACAAAAGAACTCTCAATTTGCCTCACCTTGACATAATGGCTTATACAGTGTGTTCTATTTCAGACCTTTTAATACTGAATCATTTAAAAAACAGTTGTGGTCAAAGTTTAAGCCAAAGTTAACTTTTTACACAGTTAACACCTCTTTACAAAGACTTTAAATGTCTTTCAGTATAAATGCAGACCAGCACTTTAATACAAAACCAAAGTTTTAGGTAATTGTTTGGTAAAAACTGTAATTATACAATATAATATGAAATAATTAAGTCGCACTCCACATAAGAATCATGCAAAATGTGATTCATGGTTGGAAAACCTACATATTTTTATATTTGATATTTTGTTTTAAATGTCATAGTAAACAGAAAGTAACATATGGCTTTTCATAGAACCCTTGTTCATAGGAGATAAAAAAATATATAGGAAGTACAACAGAATTCAAAATTAAGGGAGACAACTCTGTAAATAACACTAAAATACAATAGAAACTATTGGATTTTCCACATGGATTATCTCCTAAGAGCAGACAGATTGAAATGAATAATTATACATTTCATCATATACACCTATAAAGCAACTTAATAACAAAAATAAAAATATGTAGCCTTTTTTTGAGGTGTATCACATATTACAGAATTTGCAGGATTCTTACAAAGACTACTACTTAAAACTTGGATGATTATTCTGACTAAATGAATTGACTCACCATTTATCAAGTTTCCACAAGGAAGAAAAAACTTTAAAGATCTAGAAAATAGCCAAAAAATTGAGTGCCTCTCAAACGCTTCTTCAAATGGGAAATGTTTAGTTCATTTGTACCAAGCAACCTTTATGACTGCTGACTACAGTGGTGCCCAAATAATAAAAAAAAAACATAAGTAGTAGTCTACCCAACTTGTCTCCAAAACATGATCTATGAATGACCTGCATCATGAAAAACTTGTAAGATTTCGCAAGCAATTATTCATATCTGTAATACAAACACAATGCTCACAGCTCTCACCTGACAAAACTTGTCCAAGTCAGAAGAAGTAACTTGTTCAAAATGTAAAATTGTCTCTTTTCATTTTCAAAAAGCGCTGAGAAAATAAAAAAAAGGTCAAATTGGACAAAAGTAACAAGGCTTTAAGTTGATTAAAATAGACTCTTTCCTCCATTTGTGAATTGACTGACAAATACAGTAGTATAAAATGTCAATCATTCTGTTATGATACAAGGAAAAACCTTTTTGTATAATTAATAACTAAGTCAAGCTTCCTGTGAACTGTCAAAGTACTTCAGAAAGGGACAGTCAAATCTATATTAAAGACTAGTACTGCACGAGAATCTATTTTTTCTCTATAATATTACTTTATAAATTAGGGGACAGTTCAGGCATTTGTTCATTGCTGTGAATGATCAAATCTCTTCCTTTCTGTCTTGTACTTTAGAAAAGGACAACTTAAGTATATCCAATTTTCTTTGTAATAGTTCTACAGAAAAGGAAGCTAACTAGGCATTTGTTCATTACTAAGACAAAATCTTTTTTTTCTCTCTCTCATATACATGTACTTAGGAAAAGAACAGTTTAAGCAAATACTAATACTGTGACCAAATCACTTTTTCTATGTCCTATAGTACTTTAGAAATAAAAATGCAGTTTAGGAAATCCGAATTCACAATAGCTGAGACTGAATTTCTTCTTTGAAAAAGGAGTCTTTAGGGTACATAACTACTGTCATACATATGATACAGCTGGAGTGTCAGCCTTGTTCTACAAGATATTAGTACATGTAGGACTTGAAGGTGGTCTGAAACATGAATGTCACAAAGTTATTCAGTCTGAAATGAGGTACATGTAATTCAAAAGTGACTGTTTGAACTTTAAATGGAGGTGCAGAGCATGCACTTACAAAAGATCAGCATAGACATTTTCAACAAAGTTGTTATCTGGGCAAAATAGTTCCAACCTTCAAAGCCAAAGACTCAAATCAAATCACTAATTTATTTAGAATTGGACTATTTAGGCATACACAACAATTGTCATGAAAGCTCTTTTTCAACATAACAAATTTATTGTATTTGTAATTTCATTAAAGAGTAAAAATGAATGCCATGATCAGATAACATATGTAAAAAACTTTAGCAACTTACATGTATAAGCCATAACATATTTGAGGAAACATAATACATACATGTAATTCCTTTATTTACATTGTACATGTACCCTTGGTTAACTTTTACTACTCTTATATACTTTATATGATATAGTTTAGATTACATAGAATATTTTTTTACCTAAGAATCTACATGAAATAACAGTTGCCATCTAAGCACGATCAAATTGCACAGATATCATATTAACTTTTGTTCAGAGAAAAGGCTTCTCTATACTGTCACACTGAGTAATAAGGTTTTGTAATGATATTTGGTTAGTACAATTATAAAACTACTCAAATTTAAGGGGTGTTTATACCCAACGCCTAGGTAAAAGAACACCATAAATTTTGACCTACATTGAAAAATAAACAAATTTAAGATATTTATTGGAAATTTGAAGAAACAAATAAAACAAGCAGCCCATACCTGTTCTCGTGTAAACAATTTTGTAATCACATCCAAAACAGATGATTTATCCATAATGCACAAACAGATGACAAAGTTCCATTTTTAATTGTACTTGTAATACCTAAGAACTAACATTACTCCTACATGTATTTAACCATATGATACATATACATGTACAAGCAAAATTTAAAAAAAAAAAACTCTACCACTTACAAAGCAAAACAAAACAAAACCAATGTTCAATTTTGATTTAAACTACCGGTAATGACAAACTTAATACTACCGACTAATTTACCTTAAATACACATTTCAATACACATGACGACAATCTTCTTAAAGACTCCAATCTTGGCACGTGGCCATGGCAATGCTTTAACTTTCTAATTATTTTGACGACATCCTGATGTTATGTCACATTTGCAGGTAACTACAGGATAATCTCTTAAGATTAGGAAACGATATGAGATCAGTGAGTGTTTGCATTGAACATGTAATACATGTACAATTGTACATATGTAATGGGATTAATATCAGTAAGTTTTGTCACCTTTGGATCTGTGTTGATTACGGAAGATAATTTGTTATTATTCACCTCTAGGATAATCTTGTAGATTAATTAAGAAAGGACCAACAAGAAATCAATACCCAATTGTTCATACAATGTTAATTACAAGTATGCACATACATGTACATGTATGTGGGGAACTTTAATTAACTTATGAATCTGAATCTGTATGGCAATATAATTATCATTAATGTCATAGAGCCACCTATGGCACTGTATTAATAAATATGAATTTAGAGTTAAGGGAATTTTGCACCACAAGTCAGAGATTAGTTAAGAAACAATATTTTTTTTACTCAAAGAAAAAAATTAGAGACTATAAATTCAAAGAGTGCAGACCAAAAAATAAATAACACATTAAATTTAGAAGTCATCATATATAAGTACTGTAAGTACTGGAAAACCTACAAAAATATTATCAGCAATCTAAGCCTCCATTTAAGAACAGTATGTAAATTAGGAAAAAGTAAGAAATATTATATTATGGTGTCTTGAATAAAATGGACTAAACATTTACAGGAAATAAATGTAGGAATAATTCCCCACCAGACTGCAAAAAAAGTAATTGCTTTTAGCACCATGATTAAAAAATCTATCAATATATTAAAGGTTTAAGTTGCATGCAAAAATATTGAAATATATTCACAGTAATGAAAACCTTTGTCAACATGAACTATTTTATTTTGTTCATATGTAAAACAATAAATCTAACCAATTCATGCTCAATGCAATTAGCATTAAAATACATGTAAACAAAAGATGAAATGTTCTAAATGTGAATACAGGATCAATTTCACATGATCAATTAATTGACTTGGCAAATCAATGCATACCTGAACAATCTATAGATGCATTAACAATCTTTTGAAAATTAAGCATTTACCTTCAGCTTAAACAAAATCCTTTTCATCAGAATAAAGAAACAATTACTAACATTGCAAAATCAGCACACTCAACAAGTTTCACTCACAATAGCTTTCAAAGAATTGCAGAATAAATTCCTGAAATATTGAAATACGATCAGTTAATGTCTACCGAAGAAGAAAAGATATGATATCGGTATAAAGCCTCCTCTCGATTAAATTTAAATCAACAAAATGACATTGTCATTCTGAGTCAACAGCTGGCTCATAAAAAGGTCCTCCTCTATCATAAACAGAATAGTCCTATATCCACTCAAGCGAAATTCTGCAGTGTCCACAAAAGGTGCTGATAAATTTGTCTATGTCACTGCAAATCAGCTGTTTAATGTTGACATCATGTAGTGTCCAATGTTGGACATTACTTCCTTGACATGTTACAAGCCCTCAGACACCTGTCTCCCATGTTATACAGGTAGATCATGGGTCCCAAGAAATTAATTAAACCTTCAGGTAGGTGTACAGGTGAGTGACATGGAAAAATGACCAGTACTTTATGTGCATTTACATGCAATACAACTGTAAATGTATGTATATGTAAACAAGACAATGTTCCAATTGGATAAGCATGGTTTTTTTAATTAACAATTTTGACAGTTATCCAAGTAGCCTAAATACTTAGAACACTTTTACAGAAGGAGTAATTTTGATCATTATTATACATGTATGTTTCATATAAATACATGTACATGTACTTGTATATTGAAATTGATAAAGTTCTGATGCTCACTGCCAAGTTTATAATAGAAATGGCAAGAAATATAAAGTGCATATACATGTACATGTAGATATAAAATGTGCATGTACATGTATACATCCATCTTATAAAACCATTTTGTTTTTAAGTGAAAATGTGTTATCAATGAATTAAATTCTAATTAAATTGCAAGTTCATAAACTTCAAGGAACATGATTCTTAAAAGCTTTGATGTATTTTTTTTTCAAAAGTAGTAAGTTTTGTACAGATGTTTTGTAAACTTTCTTTCTTGGACCCATGATCTACCTGTATAACATGGGAGACAGGTGTCTGAGGGCTTGTAACAGTATCTCTTTTCACCCTTTTTTACAATTAAGGTCCAACAATGAAAATAGACAATGGTACAATAAAAACTAACAGAATCATCATTTCATCAACACAAATAATTGGAATTAAGAATTTGCCAGAGTTTTTGAGTTATCCTACAACTCTGGACAGACTGACAAGTGCACCAGTCAAAAGATGGACATATAAATAATGTGCATACATGTACAGGAAATGATGGGATGCCTAAAGATAAGGTAAGATCTTAGATCTTGTTTTAGTCAAGGACTTCAGGAATAAAACATATGGACAATGAAGTACCAACTATATTATCAACTTTAGAAGTACAAATGCAGCATACAACATTTCAGCCATGTCAAAATATCATAATAAATCTGTTGATACAATTTCAAAGCAATATCACACAAATAAGAGCATAAAGTGTTTAAACCTGAGGAATACCTAGTTAGATTGGCCCATATATAAGTATACATTTGTATATATATCACTTATACAAAGCATAAGAAAATTGATTTTAGTAACACCTCGACAGGTACTAATAATATTTCCTCGAGGTCTCTATTGAATTGAAATTAAAGGTAAATATTATCCAACCCAACAAAAACACAGGCTATACTGTAACAAAAGACTATAAATAACAAATTATCGCAGGTAATTTTGCGCTCATGATTGACCTTTAATTACAGACTGAAAACCGCAACCACCAACTTTGTAAATAGTCTTTTAAGTGATACCCTCTTAATGGCGATCATCACATGCCCAAAAGCTGAAAGAGCAACTTTTATAACCTATTTAAAGGGTATTAAAAGGTTATCCGAGACCAGAAAATTTCTTCCATAATACAAACATCATTTCTTATCGAAACAGAATCTGAATATCATAGCTTGATAACAATTTGTTTTAACGCTTTAGATCACCCAAAAAGCTTGACTCAATACACTTTAGTTACAAAAACTTAGCCTTAGAGCCAAACAGAAATAGAACTTAACATGATTAAGCAAAAATGAATAAAAATGGATGTGAACTGGTTGAAGCAGAAAAGTTCATATCATTGTTTGAATTGCATGTACATTTTTAAATAGTTAATTAGAGCAAAAGTAAATTAAACACATGAAAGTATTTAGTATTTTGGATAAAGGTGGTGCATTTGCTGCATTTCACCATATTCATTTTTCCATACAAATAACATACTGTCTTACAAGTACATGTATGCAATGTACATGTATGAAAATGATCAAATACCTTTAAGTAACTTCTTTTCTAAGTGCATTCAATAAATAGAATATATACATTGTGTATGTTTTCAAGCATCTTTTTTTTTTTTCAGTTCACAAAAAAAGATAACTGAAAAAAAGTATCAAGCTTTTAAGTTTGTATATAATCATGAGTACATTGTAAACACATATCAAGGAAACCAAGATTGGAACAGTAATCAAAAGAATACAATTAAGAAATAAATCAGAGAAACTCCATGTTATAACTGTTTTACCATGGGCTGGACTTTCATGTTGTATTGTTTTATGACATAAATGGCCTGCCCATGGTAAAACAATGATGAAATGGAGTTTCTGAGATTCATTTCAGTTCTAATATGACAATTCTCTTCATATTATTGAGAAAGCATTGCATGAAATGTTGTTCATGTGTTTATCACTTTTTTACCATGGCTGTGGTCTTAAGTGCTTTGAAGCATGTCATATTAGAATTTTAGATATTGACTAGACAGGGAATCATTTTTAGATACATACACAATTAAGAACAAAAATTATTAACATATTCTGACCATAGAAATAAAAGTAAATGAGCAACCCGGACACCAATAAAAATTGGGAGCAAGGACCAGGTGCATCAGTAGGGTATCTGTTTTTCGAGTTACTTATTAAATGTCATACTTTGAGTAGACTAAAAGAGGAAAGAAAAACTATTGACACAGTGAAACCAGTTCTCATTGTGCCGATGGATATACTATAACAATTCGCTACATGTATGTAATTTGTTTGTGTTCATGTACATGTACAACCATATTAATAATTGAACAAATGGAATAAATTGTACCATACACTGCAGTATCAATAATCTTAATTGTTTCAGAAAAATAGTCATGTAACTAGTAACTGTAAACAACTCTTCATGCACTTTACAGAAAATCAATAAATGGTATTCCCTATGGTCACAATGCCATTGTCTTCCTGTATTTAGCTGTATACATGTACAGGTACAGGAAGGTACCCACACATAGGAACTTTTAAATGAGCAAATATTAAGAACCAAATCTAGAGCTACTGTCAGCTCACTAAACAATACATCTACATGCCTGTGGGACAGCTTATGATGATAAGTTAGTGCATTAGTCAACTACAAAACTGAGTAATTCATATCTACTGCTTTGGCCCCGAATAGCATATAGCCATAATGGTCAATCAATCAATCAATCAATCATGAGATCATTCAACCATAAAATATAGGTCACAGCAGGCATTTTAAAGACACCCAAAAAAATAAAACAGCACTTTGGTGATGACAAAAGAATTGCAATACTAAAACTCCCACAATAATTTTCTAGTTCAAGATGAGCAAAGAATTGTTACATATATGATGTACAAGAACTGAAAACATAAAACAGTAGATAATACCTACAAGTGTACATATGCATACACATTTTGTACATTGTACATGTTAACTGAAGAGAGAAAGTTTTACAGGTAAATATTTAATTTTATAAATTTTCAGGGTTCAAATTTCTACACAAACAATTAAATCGTTCAACTATTTGGTGAAACAAAATCATCGATCAATTGTTACACCCTAACGATTTAATACCATAGACCAATTTTTACTGATTGTAAAAGAACAATAGTAAAATGATGATTTTATTGAATAAAATTAGGCCCTTAAGCTTACACATCTGACCTCAGTGTCTAAAAACTAAGTACAGTATCTTTTTTCTATGATTGTACTCATTGCTTCAACTTCTAGCTGGTATACTGCAATGCATCCAAACCAGGACTTGTCATTTTGAATACACATGAAACAGTAGCATGAGTATGTCATGAAAAGAAGATAGAATGTACAAATATAAGTGTGTACAAACAATTTTACTGTTCAAACTCACTGTAATCACAGTGTTCGGCTCATTGAATTACTTGTAAAAATGTAGCTAGCACAATACTTACTGGAATGACCTCTTTTGACTTTTCTCAAAAATTAAAGCACATTGCTTATTGTCCATTCTGACTCTAATATTTCAGACAGCACAGAGCCAAAAATATTGTTCACTAAAAATCACAGTACTAGTCTAGTTGCAGAGAAAAATGAAGTATAAATGTTTGCTTGATTCTAAGGATGATTGCATTATATCTAAGATGGTCATTTCAAGAAGACAAGTTACAAATGTAACTTCTTGAAATCACTTTCTTAAGCATTTGTAAGTGGGAGATCCACTAGTATCATAATTCAAGGGAATTATGCACAAGATTTTTTACCTAAAACATGTTCTTTTCAGGAATGAGATTAAGAAAAAGGGGACAGATGAAAACAATTTAGAATCTAACACAAGCCGAACTTGAAAGACATCTCTGAATAAAGTCCTGTAATAAGGTACTGTAGTGTTTGAGAACACTGATAAATTCATTCAGTGTGGTTTTAAATTCTATGCACAGAAATTACATGCATTTCAGGACAAGAATACTTGATCCATCAAACCGACTTTAATTTGTACTAACCCCAAACACTGAGCCAGAGTTTCATTGTTCTAGCTAGCTTACAAAAGCCACTCACAGATAAATTATTCTTACTCTAAAGTAAACACATGTGCTCCTGTATACCCAGTGTCCTAGAGGGAAGCAATGACTACCAATTGCTGTGATTCCAATGGTGAACAAATCCACAACCTCCCGAATTTGAGATAAGCATGCTACTGTGAGACTATCAAGCTGTTAAACACATCAAAATCATTGAACGAGGGGTGTGAGATACATGTACATTTGTGTGTTTTCAAAGTTTTGTATTTTCAGGTGGCATGTGGTTACTCATTCTTATTAAAAAAAACAGAACTTGGTTATATTTTCTACCAGAAATTGAACTTCTTGCTAGCATACATGTTTTCTTTTGTACATTTAAGACATCACAATTAATTGTGGCATCACAAAACAAAGGAAACTCTGTAGTCTCTGATTAAAAGCAAAATTACCTAAACAATAAATAAAAATTTGGCACTCAAGTCCCTTAAAAAATCTTGATTCTACTATCTAAAGTTGAGCACTACTATATAATCAATATGTACACTGTACATTCTGAACACATCAATGTATATTTGTATACACATTTTAGTACAGTACATGCACAAGTCTTGATTTTTGTTGGTTTACACATGTTGTATACCAATTCAATATTCAGAACAATAGTTTAGTAAACTGTAATGCCAAATATTGAACTAGCATACCATAAATGCATGCATGTATACACTTTTATTGAATTTGGTATTTATTTTCAGTTAAGATTGCATTCCTTCTAATTTTTCCTTGTAGCAATAGTAAAAAACTATCACTTGTGCACAAAGCATAAATAATGAAAGTTTATAGTCATTGATACAAATTCACATAAGCTCTTACAAACTTATAGCCAAGTTATGTTTTAAGAGAAAACCTCTGGGTGATTTTTACAAATATACAAATCTACATATACAAAATGTATCATATTCCAACCACTAGTGAATGACTTTTCCCCAAGAGTTTACCAGTAATATAACACACAAGAAATTTTTTAGGCTTATGTATATTATTGACTTCAATAAACTAGATGCAGAACCATAGCTATTGAGGTCCTTTTTTTCTTAAAGAGTTACAGTTCCTACAAAGCAAAAAAACAAGAGGTACAATTACATGTATCTGTCCTCTATGATTTCAATTTAATTGGAAATACACAAGACTAAATGACTGTCAGACATATTACCATGATCTAGGTGGGTAAATATCTTTACAGGAGACCACTGATGCTGTTAAGTTCAAGTACTGAATATGAGAACGATATTGACCTTTTTTTTCAAAGAAAACTCCAGACTCATTATTAATCATTAATCAGAGGACTTGCTTTGGAAACCCAATCTCTTTTCAAGGAATTCAATGTCAAGTTTGGTATGGTCTTACCCTGGCCTTCAGGAGCTTATTCTTGAGTCTCCAAATTTCAGCGGTTATGTTAAAAATCACATTAGAACATCGAGCATTAAACTGTTTGCTTCTTTCTTCTTTTCGATGAAAATTTTAGCCAGGTGATATTATGCCTCTTCACTCTACCGGAAGTGATGTCATCCACAAATCATGCCATTAAATATTCCCTCACTTAAAGTAAAATTTGTCCTTTAAATATGTAAAATTTTCATTTGATCTTTTCAGTATAAAAAATCAATTAATAAATAGAAGAGCTTTCGTTAATATACTTTATCATGGTCATGAAATTTCTATTTGTTTACATATTTAGTTACTAATATATTCATACGCACATGAATTTTGGTCCATTGTAAAAGGACAAAAACCTCAACATTTTCAACGATGATTACCGGGTGTAGTAAATCAACAGTTAGATAAAACATTAATTTTCATGTCACCGTATTATATTCTTTGAAAATAATTTGGGTCATTTATTTTTCGAAGCCGGTTATTTATAATACGTAAATAACTTCCGGGTTGAAAAATGAGCACGGGGTCTGTGAAACTAGAGAAAGACCATGACCAACCAGTCCCTTCTGGCTCAGACAGTGATGTTACCCCAGAAAAACAAAGTAAAGAATCTAAAAATGAGGTGAAGGCGTCCAGCGTCAGTCCATCAAAATCAGAGACTCCTGAAAGGAAAAGAAGGCTGGAGAACCCAGAAGAGGAAAGAGCCAATAAGAGAAAGAAAGAAAAACAAGAAGAGGAGCGCTTAAAAATGCAGTATGTTTGAAAACAGAATAGTGAATTCATGTCTGTAAAATTAGGCCAAGAACACATGTATCAATTTTATACTTTTATTATATAAAACACTTTCCCGATTTGTTTCAAGTGTTAATGCATCAGATGTGCCAAATAAGACTAATGTAGGAGAGTTCTTCATGATGTCATCACTAACACTCCTTGAGACGTTCACATTTCCGATATAAGCATTCGTTCATCGTTTATCGTGCATTTACACATCGTTTTGCATTTGTTTAAATGCACGATAGAAGCGTTTGTTTAAATGCACGCTATGAGCATTTGTTTAAACACACGATAGAAGCATTTGTTAATTTTTTGTACTTTAATTATTTTCTTGATTCAACTGTTAATTTTGTATTTTTTTGCTATTATGAATTTACATGATTCCATTAATTTTATTTTCTATTTTTTATGGCTTCATTATATGTCAATATCATTATTTTTATTTTTGGTTGTTCATCTATTGTGCATTTAAACACACGATATGAGCGTTCGTCTATCGTGCGTTTAAACAAGCGTTCATTGATCATGCGTTTAAACACACAATAGGAATGTTCTTTAAACGCAAACTAGAAGCGATCGTTTATCGTGCGTTTGGTGAGCGTCTAGCGTGTGTTTGGGTATCATGCATGAGGGAAATCTTAATGTCTCAAGGAGTGTACCTGTGATTTGGTTTCGGTTGGCAAAAAATCCATTGAGTAGTATGGGGCATCAACTTTGAATCACCATAACCTTTTCATTTTTAAAGATAATTGACAAATTCTTTTGGTTCCCAAAATTGCTAATAAAATTCTTTTTGTCCATGGAATATTTAAATAAATATTCTGTAATTAGACTATATGTGCATAAGATTTTAATTGCAATTTTATACGAAAATAGAGGTTTACATATAAATATCACTACAAATTCATTTTTCAAGTAAAAGAGTTATAAATTCACATTCAAAATATAAATTATTTTATCTAAATTAAACATTTTACGGAACCAAAATTGGATATGAAATAAGAAAGTTATAAAGTTTTAGAAAATTGGGATTCTGATCATGAAATTGTCAATTGTTTATTTAGTTGTTTATTTGCCAACCAATCTGACACTTAATGATACGCTTATTAGTGAATATGACATCACTAATGAGATTGGCAAATTCTCCTCTACATATACATGTATGTATTTATCCTGCAACTAGGCTTTCTACTATACATATAAAGGACTGTATTATGCCACTGCATAATAATGTCTCCAGGTTACCTACTCAATTATGAGCAATAACAAATATATGAAACAGGCAATAAGTTTAAATGTGCACATACCGACTGCTGCGCTAAAAAAAAAGCTGAATTTTTGGAAAAATTTGCATGTTTTATTTGGAAAATTTAGTTGCTTGATGAAAGCAATATATGGACATTGTCAAAAATATCAAAAATTTTATTTGTACTTGCTCCAAAACAGTCATATTAGCTAGGGGAACCCTCATGATCGGACTGTTCCTAAAGCTGCAACATCAAATATGGCAATATACATGTATTATTTATTTCTGTGAGTGTAGTTTTTTTTTTTAATTATTGATGTACATGTACATTTGAACATTACATTTTATGAGATCAAATAGCATTTACATGCTTCTTAAATGTGTATACCTACTTGACATATACATTACCACAAACAACTCAGCTGCAGTTCATTTATGTTTGTCAACATAACAGAAAAAATAGCCAAGGCGTAATTTATGATTTAAATTATGCATATTTTCCTGTTACAATGGAATAAATTTACTTGCTTGTACATGTATATGTATTTCCAAAGGTAAGCATTTGAAAATTGAATGTTCAATTTTGTTATATTTCAGGGTATTGGTTTCCAATTTCACAGAAGACCAGCTTAACAGATATGAGATGTACAGACGTGCAGCATTTCCTAAAGCCTCTATTAAAAGGGTCTGTACAATATGTAATGTAATGTATTTAGTACATTTGTACTTGTTAATTGATATTTCTTTGAATATACATTTATACAATGTATGTACATGTATATGTAGAACAGTCTAGAATTAATAATACATGTACATGTACTTTATAGAAAAAAATGTTCATGCAGATTTTTTCTTGCACTGCAAGTCAGCTTATTTATATATACTTATACAATTATACTGCACTGACTACGACTAATACATCAATAAGGCTAAGTACCAAATTTGTATTCACTAGTTTTTCTCAGGTAAGTGCATTATTAAGACTTTACAGTTTACACAGAATTTGGATAGAAAGCATATTAAAGCAGGAACAACAACAATTTTGTCCTGGAACTGGCAAGGCCATGGTAGTTTTAACCTATGTGACATTTTAGACATTGCAAAAAAGGTTAAGTACAGTTCATGACATACAATGTTTATCACATGTAGCTATTAAGTAAATGCATTTTGACTGCATTTTCTACACAAAAAGATCACAGTACATGTTGAGATTTTTCTATAAATACATGTTTAGACAGTAATTAGCTGAAATATGAATCAATGACAAAACATAGAAGTATCTTCATCTGATATTTAAAGGACTACAATTGTAATTGATTTTTTTAAATGTTAGAAATAAAAATGACATTTAGATGTCTATACTATAGTCAAACTGTTATGTTGTCATATAATGTCAGTTGCTAAAAAGTTCTTAGAAGTAATTCAGAAAATTATTTCCTTCTAGTATTTAATTTTATGGATATTCAGTACGTTTTTTCTTTGATCTTGTTGACCAATTTCTCTTTGTCTCTCGTACATGACAAAATATCTGTCAAAATATTTTTTGAGTGATTGTGAAGTGTCTCAGGGTGCACTATGCATTTACATTTAGGTGCACTATTTCGCACACCAAGTTGACCCGGTCAAATTTTGTAAAACTTTAAGTTTAAAGTTGAAATTTGTTGCATATATTGTTCAAATGTAGTTAAGCATTTATACATGTACATTGACAGTTGTAATATATGTAATGGTAAACAGGTGTAATTTAAATGAAGAATTGTATCCATGACGTTTCAGTCCCCTGCCATATTAGGTTCTCTCTTCAGCATCAGATGGCTAATTTTCCAAATACCTTATTTTGCATGAACTTTTGGAACTAAAATTGCGAGAGAATGGATAAAAAAAAAGGTGTTATTATTATTATTACCCTTTTCCCAACTACCCAATGCATGTTTTCATTCTGTGTTAATGTCTAAGTGCCTGATATTTTATAAAACATTTGGCTGTTAATTGTGGAAAGGCATCCATGATTTGTACTAAAACTTAGCAAAATTTTTTCAGTATGTCACCTTGGCTATTGGATTTTATAACAATAATCACTAAATTACTTATAAATGACTTGAACCTCCACACACCAAGGATTACAAACATATGTACTTTTTTATGATAAAACAACTGATATTTCTGTGCAGACTGCCTCAAAAAAGCTTTATTTCAACAAAATGAGACCAAATTTTCAGAATTGACCTAACCATAGAGTACTACCTCAGTCATCTTCTGTTCAGAGTTTTTAAGTTTTGAAAGAAAATGATGTCAAGAGCTAATATTATGTAGTAACACTACTAGATTATTCATGTAACACCAAAAACAAATGCAATCTCAAAAATAAATGTACATTACCCTTTCCTTCATGGGATTTGGCTGATGTGTAATTTTTTTGCACATAATTCCTACCAAAAATTCAAAATGTTCTAGATGTTTCAAATTTAGTCCAACAAAGCTTAAACTTGGCAGAAGTATTAAATGGCAAAGTGTTTCAGAAAACAGGTTGCAGAGACTGCTTCATGTTTAATGGAGACAGTTGGGGCCTCAAAGGGGCAGAAAAATGCATTTTTGGACAATTTTTTTTACTAAAAATTGGCTCTAAAAACTTTTAAGAAATCAGTATTAAATGGAAGAGTCAGAAACTTGGTAAATCCATAAAACATAGCATTTGAAAGTATCTTTAGGCTATTTGACAAAGCCGAAAGGTATCCAGATTTTCCTGTCAGCAACCCCTGAACAGATGGGGCACATCTTCCCTCCAGGACCTCTTCTTGATTTCTTTTTGGTCCCCAACCACACTGAAAAAAAATGGTCATTTTTTTCTGTAAGCCTTTCAAGTCAAATTGTCCTAAGAAGTGCAGAGAAATCCATGATAAAAGCCTTCTGCAAGCCCAAGAAAAAATTATGAAGGAAATGGTTAAAATTAATAAAATGCCAAAATCAGTTTGATAAATGGAATAATTTATTTTCAATTTTGATCCTGACAATCTCATGTGGAATAACTCAACTCGCGCTCATTGAGATATTCCACATACATGTAAATATTGTTAGTATCAATATTGAATATAAATGTCAGTCTGTAGATTATCGTAATATATGAATCAACACCTGATTTGGTCGAGGTTTGTTACCTTTGTCTTGATGGATAACCTGGGTATCCAATGGTTGTCAGTTTAAAAGTTTATGAATGCCTCGGTAACTCATTATTAAACGTATTGTTATTTTGTAGAAAAGTACCATTATTATTCTGTATTAGCCTTACAATAGTAGAGATATTCAATACTGATTTTGTCAAAGTTGTGATACATTTTATTTAATATGTTTCCATAATTTTTATTCTTATAGCTGATGCAGTCAATTACAAAGTCCAGTGTATCACAGAATGTTGTAATAGCTATGTCTGGCATTGCCAAAGTTTTTGTTGGAGAAGTTGTTGAAGAAGGTAAAAAATAGTATTTCACACTTGCGTGTACATGTACATATTGAAAATACAAATGTACCTCAGTCTCGGCAAAGTTGTTTTAAAACTTGCTGGCATGAACTCCATTTCCACACAATGCCTTTCTTTATAACAAAAACATATGGGCTAATTCTCTCTGGACCAAATCAAGTTTTGCTGGCTTTGTCGTACAGTCCTGTATGATTCATCATCACTTAGGTTTGTTGGATTATATATACATGTGTATAGATATATTATAGATTAGATCTCATTTTAAAAAGGAAACAGGTTAGATTAAAAAAAAATCCTCAAAAAATTTTCCTCAACTGAAATTCTAGCAATCAAGTTACTTAATATTGAACATTTTTAATAGATTTTTTTTAAACCAGCTAAGCTCTGGTTTCATAAAAAATTATCTGAATGAAAAAAAAATCCTTCATTAATGAAAAATTCCTGGAATCAGATTGCTTTAAATAGAAAATTTGAGGGAATCACAATTTTGGAATTTTTATGAAATTAAGCCCAGTATCATTAGTTTGAATTCAGATCAATTTAGAATTAAAGTAAGTCCTCACAATGTCCATTGTCACTTTCAAAGGAGATAATTTACTATAATCTGTAATAGAACATTAATAATTTATATTCATATGAATCATATCATATTTTTTTCAAAAATCATGAAATTTAGCACACTGTGAAAATAGCCAGCTGTAGATTTTATTAGTAATCTGTACTTTTTTCCTTGGATCTTGTTGACAAATATTTTTCTATCGATTGTACTTGACAAGATATTTGTATACATCCATCAGAACATTGGGAGTGATTATAATGTCACACACCAACAGTTTGTAGTTCCATTACTCAATTTTGTTTCTAAATGTACATCAAAATAATCAAGCATGCAATAATTATATTAACGATGAACAGAATAATAGTTACTTTCTATTTTGAAACTGACAATATCATGTGGAACATCTCAACACCGAGTTATACCAAATTATATTGCTAGAATCAAAATTGAAAGTAACTGTTATTCTATATCCATCATTGCAAAAATAAAATCAAAAGAATAAATACTGTACTTTTCACGCTGAAAAAATTTTGTATTTGATTTTTTTTCAGCACTAGATATAATGGAACAATGGAAAGATACTGGACCGATCCATCCCAAACATTTACGTGAAGCTGTGAGGAGACTGAAAAGGAAGAACCATCCTCCCAATACAAAAACTAAAAAAGTCATGTTTAACACTTAAAACTTCAAAAAGAGTGGTATGATACATTGAAACATTATGACCAAGGGCTGAAAGGGTGTCCTATTATCTGAACCCCTGTATTTAAAGCCTTCTAAAGAAAAACTTGCATCAGAAGTTCCAGAAAATGTCTCTGACAAAGAATTATCTGGAAACAGTAGATCTGAATGTGTCAGTCACTAAAGAAATGCTGCAGCTGTGTGATTAATTGTTATGAGTCTATTATGTACATCTGTTGTTGTTAGTAATGAAAAAAAATATTAAATCTATTTAGTGACTCACATTAGTTATTATTAAAGAAGATACTGTGTTACTCTATGAAATAACCTTGCAATACTGTCTCTAGTTCATTTACATTAAATTTAGTATCAGGCTACATGTAAATGTGTATGTGTTTAAAGTCCTATAACTCTTAAACAAAAAATTAAAATTTGGGTGCCACCATAACAACATTGTACTAAAACGTTTAATATATAGAGAAGCATTTTTGAGTAATTCTGGGCAGAAAATTGTGTGCTTAGATACATCCATCATTAAAATAAAGTTCATCATTAGACAACAATACATTGGTTTACTTATAAGCAATATGCAACATAACATCAAATGAGTTGTCACCATCTTTGTTTACTCGACTAGCTGTCCTACCCTACACTGTTCTATTGAATGAGTCGTCACCATCTTTGTTTACTTGACTAGCTGTCATACCCTACACTTAGAATTGTTCTATTGAATGAGTCCTCACCATCTTTGTTTACTTGACTAGCTGTCATACCCTACACTGTTCTATTGAATGAGTCCTCACCATCTTTGTTTACTTGACTAGCTGTCATACCCTACACTGTTCTATTGAATGAGTCCTCACCATCTTTGTTTACTTGACTAGCTGTCATACCCTACACTGTTCTATTGAATGGCCAGATAATCTGATATCTGTTACTTACAAAAACTCATAAAGTAATGGAGTGGTACCAAAAACAATGGCATAGAATTATACTTGAACAATTCAACTGTGGGAATGAAAGTTTGATTTATGTTGATATTCTGAAAAAAAGGACACCCGAAAATGTCAGGTGCTTTGGTTAAGGCAAGTTTCACTGTACCTATAGGCAATAAAATATCATAGTTGGTAACAAATAATTATTCCCTTGCTCCTTAGGAGGGGTTGTATACTGTTTTACCCTTGTCTGTGTTTCTGTAACAATTTTTCTCAACAACTCATCACAGTAGCAAAAATTTTAACTCATACTTCCTGTAGGTGTGCCATATGGTGGGATTAATTTTTTGGGACAATTTTACAGTAACTTCCTGTTTACAGAGAACTTTGTTTTCCTTATGTTGTGATTAAAAGCAAGGGTATCATCACCAACTTAGTGTAATTGATAACTCAATGCATATTAAGAGGCAGTCAATGTAAAATTCAGGCAAATCCTATATGATATGGGTGGCACAACATAATTTTTTTCTAACTGAATTTTTTGTTCCATTGTAATGTTAATATCATATGTATGTCACATAGTTTAAAATATTCTTTATTCAACAGTGAATGGCTTTGAATATAATTTTAAGGTTCGTTAACAAAGCAACCAAATTATGCACAAATTATCTCCCTTTTTCAATGAATTTTAATGCCATTTAAGTAATTTAATTCTCTTTTAATCTTTGTAGATAATAAAAAAACCAACATTCAACTTTAAGAGAGGACGCATTTGTAAAATATAATAAAATATATGAATTTTTTTTTTTAAACAAAAGTTGTCATGTGCCATCCACTGCCTGTTTTTTTGCATAGACACCCTCTTAAAGATTCCTAAATCATTTTAGACAGTTATATGGACAGTAGGCATGGTACCCATTTTGTGTAATCTATAACTCAAAAAGTATTTAACAAATATTATTCATACATTGCACAGTTTTGATTTACATATTGAGGCTGTGCTACTCTATAAATTTTGAGAATTTGAAAAAATTCAAAAATCAGAAAATGAACAATAATTTTTCGGTAAAATCAGTAAAATAAACAGCTGAACTTGTCACATGTTATTTTGTGAATAAAACACAATAACTCAGAAAACAACCAAACACTGAAAAAGAAACCTTCTATGAAAAATATACTTAAATTACCTCATAGTTTTGAGTTATTGCTGGACATGAAATATGGACAATCAGACAGCAGTATAAAAACCAAGCAAAATCTGTCTCAAATAGCATTTTATGTAACAATGAACTTTACTGAACTTTTTATGATTGATCTAGTGATGACAGAATTTCATTCCAAATTACTATAATCAGCATATATCATGCATCTTGATAGGTTGTTCAAAGTCCACAGCCACAGTAATGATAGTTTCTACAGGTGTGTAAATTCCATGTACACATGATAAAAAAACATGGCAACCATTGCTTCAACAAAAGATATTAAAACTCTATTATCTGCTTTATACTTTTTATGAGCAACTCCGCAGATGTTTCTATAAAAGCAGAGGACACTTACCCTACTGATGCACCTGGTCCATGCTCCAAGTTTTTAGCTTTTGAGTTGCTCATTTACTTTTGTTACTTTGTACATATTATTTTGGTTATATTACACTAGAATATTGATTCCCTTGATTACTCTTCCATTCATTCTATATTCAAAACAACAACTTTAAAAGAATATGGTTATCATTATCCCCTATTTAATTGACGACCATTGTCATGTTGTTGGCTGTATGATACTGTCATTTGCAATGGGAAGAGGTTAAAATAAGTGATTATTACCAGAAATACATAACGAATGATAGATGTGATTGTGTTTAGACCTTATATGATATTTGAATAAAGATGATTGGTCAGGACTCTTGAAAGATAGTATCATTATCAGAAATAGACAACACTAAGCATATAATACAGTAAAAACATAGATTCTCATTTAAAATACTTTTAATATTGCACATATCGTCACTTATTAATCTCAAGGTACTTTGTGAAGAAAATACAAATGTATATATATATATATATATATATATATATATATATATATATATATATATTATAAATTCACAAAAATATGGACAATTTGATTATTATAGTAATACATAATGACTGCAGGATTCAAATATTTGTTCCTATACATTCAACCAGATTGGACTATGCAACAATTCTCAAGAATGTATTACATTCTAAAACTAGAATGTATCCTGTTTATAATGAAGTAGGGACTAGAAATTAGAAATCAACTTTCCTTCAATCCTTTCATCCAAAATAGGTTACAGCTAGTGTTGTTCAATAGGTAAAAAATATCAACCTATTATATTTTACTTTAAGTTTATGGTAAATGACCAATTATTGATTGTAATCGGTCGATCTAAATGCCATGCTAAAAAAGATCACAATTTTGCATAACAATGATAACTGTAATACAGTATTAAAACAGTACACAGCCTAATGTGCAACATATGATAATCATATGGTGCTCGATTCATATGATAATCTTATGGTAATCATATGACAATCATATGATATTTAACATATAATAGTCATATGATTATCATATGATTCTCATATGTTAATTTTGGCTTGAAAACATATGATAATCATGCGATTATCATATGTAAACTAAAAAATATGATTGTCATATGGTGTTCGATTTATATGATAATCATATGATGCAAACCATATGATTCTCATGTGCGGCAAAATTGCCTGTGTATAAAGTTTCTTTTTCATCTTCACATACTTTTGTACAACAGTTATATACTATAAATAGGATAATTAAATGGAGAGTGAATAACCAAAATATAATTACGAGTGTTGAAGTATGCCTAGATTTGAAGAGCTCAAGGGTTCTTGGTAAATGTGATCATATTTTGTATTCATGATAACCAATTGATTATCCTATTTATTATATAGATTTCCTCTATTATTTGTTGCTATTTTCAACTTAAGTTTCGAAATTTGTAAATGGCAGATTGATATTCGTGTTTTGACATTTTGGCGGGAGAAAGCCTGAGATTGAAATTACAAAATGTATTACACGGTGTGAATGATCAAAATGTTTTAAACAGGGAACATTCTGTAAATCACTGTTATCTATATAATAATTATTACTAACACTCTACTATATAATTATTGTTTTAATATCTCATTTGAAGTGAAACACTGACAATGGAGTAGAAATGATGAAAATTGTCCTCATTAATGATCTATGACTAAAGTTTTCATGTTTACAAAGGGAAAAAAATCCCCAAAACTAATATAAAAGTGACTAATAATTTTAACAGATAACCGAAAATTGAAAATCTCCTTTGATTAATCTTATCTAGAAATTTTGCCTTCAGGAATCTTATAATGGATGCTTAGAATTCATTTTTCATTCCATATAAAAAATTCAGGACAATGTAAATTTTTTTTCAGGCAAAAAGAATTTTTACCAACAAGCAGTTTCCCAACAGGACAAGTTAAAATGAATTCAGACTTACAATTGATATGTATCTGATGCAACTTTCAAATTTGAGGGAAAAAAACACACATATAATAAAAAAAATATCACAGTTACTTTTTAACTTCTTAATATCAGGAAATAAACACTACCAGCACATATTCAGCTTCAATAAAATCAAAATTAGAATATTTTTACTACTATACACATGCACTAAAATTTGGTTCGCATAAGTCAACATATGTCAGAAAGTGTCAATTTTAAAATCACAGAATAGGCAGACTTGGCACAGATGGAATGTATATTCTACCATCAGTCATTTTCCAGTGCTGTGTTGAACAATAAGGTCTCCAACCCTGTTCCTGATATAATACCTAAAAATAGAAAACAAAATAACTGAATAAAATAAAATTGTATAAGCGATCAAAGATTTAAAAATTCTGGCATGCAAAGTTCAGAAGAAATACATGTATTTCAAATATGCATTCTTTTAATGTGTTTAATATTGAAAGTACTGTTGTTCACAGAGTACCAAATTTCGTGGTTTTTGTGGGTTAGCCAGACAATGGAAATTTGTTCCCAGCAAAAAGGAGATTCACATTGATGTGTATACTGAAAACCTCAAAACAGCAAATTCAAGAAGCCACAAACTTGAGTATCTTCCCTAATCTACAGAAGTTGGTATCCATGAATTAAAGTACTTTCATCATAGTTCACTATGAATAAAAACTCCAATTCAAACTGCAATGTACATCCAATTCTTTTTCAAGTTATCAATTTTATACCTGATAATCTGCTGTTTGTTATATCTACATTAATATCTATTCAGTATTTGTCAACCCATCAAACCCCCAAAATGCAGTGTGAAATTCAACAATATATGCCAAATTGTTTTACAAGTAAACTTACTGATGCAGTATATATGTAATATCAGAATAATTTTGAATGTATATTTTTTTAAAGGACTTAACATATCACTCACATGCAAATACAAGAAGTCATCAATTAAATCAACAACAAAAATTATGATTTTAACATTTTTGGAATTCCATCAGTTAATCATGGGAGTGAGAAAACTCCATTTGGTGAGATTAATAACCCTTAACTTTTCAATGTAAAATGTTCAAAAATACACATGAATAATGTAATGCCAATTACTTTTTCTTTAAAAAAATGGCATATCCAAAGGGAGGTCCTTAGGCAACCCAGTCCTGCACCCCTTACCCTGAAAAGTTTGGTTAATAAGGAGGAAGTCACAGAAAATTACAGGTGTTGGCCCTCTATTAGGCCACTTAGCCCCTCCCCCCTCTTTTTCAGAAATTAAGGATCTGCCACTGAAAAATTGAATAAGAGACTTCAAAAGTATACACAGAAGATATCTGCATTTCATTTTGAATTAACCTTCAGGTTTTATGTAAGTGAACTACTGTAATCATATTAAATTTCGTTGTTGCTAATTTTCGCGGATTCTGTGAAAAGATAATATTTGTCGGTATCAATTTTTGCAGTTCCGCAAAATAATTATAATTATAAAGTATTAATAATTGATTTTGCAGGTACTGTTTTTCAAGCTTTTATGTCCCCTGCGAAAATTAGAACACAGCAAATATTAACACGTTTACAGGATAGGAATTTGCTAAGCTTCATTATGTTATATCTCCAAGGTTATTTTGTACCCAGATGTTCGGAAAAGAAATTACATAACAGACTCTATTTCTTACCAACAGTAATAAACAAAGCTGCTATGTTGATACACAATTCTCGGTCCTTTTCAGGATATTTATCATCATTGAGCAAAATGTAGAAAATGTTGACATAAGAGGCTCCACCTAGTAGCCCTACATATATCATCAAGGGAGGTAATAAATATACTGGAATGAATTTGATCTGAAAAAGATTGTAATAATTAAATAATTGAATAAATATCAGTTATTGTTAATATTGTATACATACAAAAAATAGTTAATCTTTGTTTTGAGTAGTGAGACTGAATTTTACAAATTATGGTCAGAATCATGATATCATTGCAAAACCTTTTACTTTTCATAATGTTAAATTTTAGAGCATAACACACATTACTTCATATTTCATTTATTTTTCCCTGGTAAGTTTTATCTGCTACGAAAGACCATTATTTATGGGATACCCATTTTGTATGTAGTTTTCATGATTAAGACAATTGCCAACAAAATGTAAAACTTTCATTGAAAACGAAATAAAAGTTTAGATATTTCAGCTAAGTCCAAAAATATTTGTGACTTAAGAAGATTTACAAGAGTAATATGCCTTCCAAGATAATGTTAACTTACATGTACATCAACAAGCCATAAAATCATGTTAATCAGTTGTAACACAGAAAGAATTTCTATTCTTTTAATGGTAAATAGCTGCACTGAAGATCTGGACACAAAAACTCCAGCCTAGAAAATAAAGTTCTCACATAATTATTTTTCACTAAATCATAAAATATTTATTTTGGGTAGAAATTTATTTTTACAAGAATGTTTCATTTTACTGAATGTTTCATTTTTGTTTCATCTGCATGTCAAATTGTTGACCTTGCACACTTTCAATGGAGCATGCTCTTGACAAAAATGTGAAACTGGTCAACATTTCAACACATCAATTAAACATAAAAAATAAAAAATTCAATTTTTATAATTACATTTGACGTTTCTCTTATTTTATTTCATCTGTATCAAAGATCTCTGCTGGTGAACATCATTTCTGTTACATTTACATGTAATTTAATTTTAGAAATGCAATACACAATGATCAATGAAAGTAGTCCCTTAATTTTGGGGGTGGCCTTAATAACCAGAAATGTATTTCATCTATTCTTGACACATCATGTCTAATCCCAATTATTCAAAGAGATTAGAATGTTTCATTGATATGCATTGTCATTATCTGGCTTGAAAAGGATTCCTTGGTTTATAAAATTTCGTAAAAGTTTGAAACCATTGACAACCTTCCCTATGATTAAAATGGAATCACAAGATTTATAAATTGTGACATTTTTTTTTGATGTATGGTGCATACACGAGAGAAAACTGAATGATTCTTTCATCTATGTATTTTCTACTAATCTCTATAACAATTAATTCTTCAACAAATTTAATACTTTGTCAAGTGTTGTTTATATTTATAGTTTTTTTGCTGGTTGGACAGTATAGAATCAATACCTCCTACAAAGAAAAATGTAATGAAATCAAGTATTTTCCCCAGTTCAGCAGAGTTTACACATTTTGGTTCCATTTTGCTACTAGATTTACATGTTAAGGAAGTTTACTGGTCTATACAAGAACAACAAGGATTTCATAGGGTAGTGAAATCTTTTAAAATCTTTTAGTGTAGGACAATATAAGTGGAGAACATAGCTGTGTCATTTCTCTAGATTTTCCATAGGTTTTATCTTAGCAGGTTTTACCTATTAAAATCACTGAAAAAATAACAAGGATATCACAAAAACTTCCCAAATAACATTTTAAGGCATGTTTAATGAAATTAAAAAAAGAAAAGTGGGCGTCAATAGGCAAAAAATATTAATGCTATGAAATGGATAACACCAGAGGAGACTGGAAATCTGACAAAAATGGTTGAACATGACCAGTGAACATCCTTAAGTGTGGATGAACTGTATTAAGTTTCTTTTTTTTTGGTCATGAAGACATATTTTTTGATATCCTGTAAAAAATTGGTTGAAAATTGTTTAAGTTTTTTTATGGATAAGTGTAGTATTTACCCCACTGAGAATTCTATAGTATACCTGATAACAAAGAGACAGAGCTGCATACAGTTCTGGACATCCTGTGTTGTACTCTGCTTTAGGTCTAACTTTAGCTGCACTTCCCTGAGCTACATATTCAAACATATAAACAAGGCATAGCTGGAAGAGAAAATCAAGTTTCTCTATAATAGCAATTTTTTTATGATAAATACACTGTGAAAGTATCATTCTTCATGGGGTACCAATATTCATGGTTTTCATGGGTTGGGTAAACAACAAAAATTGTTTCATAACGAAAAGGAAATTTCTCATACATTTATATGGTACAGTTGTCAAATCCATGAAATCAAGAATCCACAAACTCATAATTTTTCCTAAACCACAAATATTGGTACCCAGGAATAAAAGTACTTTCACAGAAGTCAATAACAGAAAAGTTGTTAGTGACTCAGTGAAAAATTCAAAGGAAACTTGGTTTGACACCAATATTTCAATTTGAGTCATGAAAATGGTTAAACATACAGCTGATATTCAGGATACCATATTGTTTTGGCCTTAGATAAGCAACAGGATTCAGCATGTTATAAACAATTTGAAAATGTTGCTGTTTACAGACTCAACAAATCAGAACATCTGAAACATGTATATACCTGAAAAGCAATTTTAAACTTACATTCACTGACACCCATAATATCAGTCTAAAACACCTCCATATTCTGCCTAGAGCTGTCTCTTTTGGCTGAGACTCCATAGCACTGGCTACAAAATAATAACTCTAATCTCAAGATGAGGTTGACAAAATACTATAGCTATATTTATTTTTCAGTATTCCTTAGTAATAATAATAATGACATTAATATAAGCATTTTATACAAGTTTGAAACACATTTATTCTTTTTTGAATGAAATGTTTTTGTCACTTGTTCTAAAATATTGCAGGGGTGTGGTGTGGTGGTCATTTAAAGGACAAGAATTTTTACTTAAAAGCCTTAAAATGTAAAATATCCTTATGACACCCTTTTGACACATTTCTATTTTGTCCAAAGATTGACATATCTGCTCTGAGCTAACAGTACCAACCACAAACCACGAACATGTACCTCCTGTATAAGGTGTTTCTCTTATTTTTATTTTACACAGTGAATGTTCATCAATAATAAAATAACCACTAACCCTATCAAGTACAATATTAGAGCATCCAAAAAACAGGAGGTTTCTTTTTCATTTATAATTTTTCATTTGTTCATTAACTTTTATTTCAATCACAAGCACTATATCACACTGTGATATTTAAGCTCTCTCTACAGTAAAGAAGTAATTTTCAGGGTATACTCATTTTCTTTATAATTGTGATGGTCAAACAAAACTGTTTTTTTATACAATATGCAATGATAGTTTCTCCTCAGAACTGCAAAATTTGATACTCACAAACAAGTTCTTTTACAATAATCATTAAAAATCAATACATTTACAGTACTGAGTGCAGTAATTTTTGTGAAGTGTAATTTTCTAGACTTGCTGGGTCCTGCATATTGTTCGGTTGTAAATTCCCTCAATAAAACATCTTAACATCTTAAACAAATTAAACAAAGAAATTATGGGATGGGGGTTATTCCTTGATATTTCATTACTGTATTGAAAGTTATCCCAATGTAAAAATGCTTATATCTGATGTTTATTGCAAATGAGTCAAAAGCTTACCAGACACTTCATCAAGTTCCCCCTCAGAGCTGCCATAGAGGAGGGGTTCTTTTTCTCCCAGTAAGTCACTGTCCTTTACATCTATCAATTCTTCTTCACTTGGTCGTTTTATGATCCAGAAAAATGCCAGCAGGTAAACCAGAACCACAGGTGATGTTAACAGGAATGCATATCTAAAAGTGATAAGATAAAGATTGATTGATTATTGTTTAACATCCTATGGCAGATATTTCATGTACTTCAGGATGAGAATGATTGACTATATGAAACAGACCCTGCTTTGTACTAAACCAACACCCTGAGCAGGATTTTAATTGTGCCAGCTCACAGAAGCAATAGCCAGCTCAGGTAGGCATGCCATCTGCCCTGGACACATCATTCTGATGCTGAGTCAGTTATCACTCTATCCCCTTAAATACCATGTGTCTGTGAGAGAAGCAATGACTACCAATTTTCAAGTCTTTGGTGTGACTAAACCAGGGATGAACACAAAACCTCCCACATTTGAGGTGATTACACTACCATGAAACCAAAGAGGCATGGAACAAGACAAAGAAAAGAACAGAAAATTTATTTACAAAAATTGCATGATTAGAAAACTTAATACAATCCATAACTTATGGCTTTGAAGGAGACTGGGTTGTTCAATTATATTAGATAAATTTTCTGTGTTTTTCATATTGTTTGTTAATCAATTTTTTAATCTAAGGATTGTTTTCAACTGTTGGTTTGAATATTGGATACAAATGACTTTGGGTAGTTTACCCTGAAGAAACCATACTTGCCAACTTATCTGCAATTCATCCATTATTTTGTCAAAATTGTAAATCATGACATTTTTGCCATTTGATACAATTTGGGTGATGCAAAGCAATGGATCTTCTTTTTTTTATTTAATACATGATGTACTAGTGGTGAAGCTGAAAGTACTTTTTGTGACTTCAGAATGAATAAAATACGGGAAATTTCATGTGACATCCTCCTCAGTGTATGGATCATGATGTCTTGTACATGTAAAGTTAAGAATAATTTTAATTAAAAATCACATATTTTATTACATGTCTGGGGCAATTTTTGTGCTTGTAAAATTTTAGAAACAGGTACAATTACTTGCATTCACCTACTTGTATTTCACTAATGTTGTGATTTGAGTGCACACAACTGCCTAATTATCATACAAGTATCTGTACATACATGTATGTTATTACTACCATTGTACTTATTTTCACAGTGTTTCTATTTTCACAATCAGTAAAAAAAATACATGTATGCCTATACAGTGTAAAGCATTTAGCAAGTGGTGACTTGAATATCTGCAAAAAAATTAAGAACCATCTATCTCAAAGAGTCAGAACAATTACAGTTATAGCCAGGGTACTTATACGTTTATACCATCTCTTGTTGGGAAACGAGACATACGACTTGTGAAAGTTTATATCCTTTAATTTTCAAAAACCAAAGTACATATATTTGAGACAGACAACACACACTAATTATCAAACAGAAGACGAAAAATGTTGTTTCTGGAAAATAATAAATCAAAAGAAATTGAACTCAACTCATGTATATAATACCACTGAAGTTTACAGACACCACATACTTTGTAAGGTTTTTCAGTTTAGCAGTATTTTGTCCACCTGCACCAACTGCACAACCTAAAAAATATAAACATTAAACATGATATACTAAATAGATACTGTAAATGTAATGATTTTTGTGGAATAATATTTTTCGCTATTTTCGCGGTGGACAGAAAACCACAAAAAAAAGTACTGATTTTTAACATTATGTAGCACATATCTTTTTTTTAACCGCAAAAATTAATATCTTTATGGTAATTAAATGGAAAGAGTGAATAACCAAAATATGTTCATGAGTGCCAAATAATGCACAGATGTAACGAGTGTGCAGAACAAGTTTAACACAAATTAAATCTTTTTTTGAAAAGATCGATTATTTTTTGGTTAATCATGATAACCTATCAATTATCCTTTTAATTATATTAATTTTCTACTTAATTTATTGCTTTTTCCAACCTAAATTTTAATTTTGCAATTGGCTGATTGATATTCATCTTTTGACATTTTGGCGGGAGAAAGTCCAAGACTGAAATTGCCTAATTTATTTCCCAGTGTGAATTACTGAAATTCTTTACACAGGGAACATTCTATATATCACTGCTATATACCTGGTATATAATAAATTGATATAATGTATCTTTACATAATGAGGTACAAATGTAATTCAGACAAATTCTTCTTAAATTTCTTTTTCTATGAATGCACAACTAATTAAACATGTCAAGAGCTGTTTATATAGAATATACCACATCTTTACTTTGGAGATTAATAAAAAAAAAATCTTTTCAACTGTAATTTTGTTGTTTCTTACCATAACTGAACATAAAAAATCAACAAATAGTCTTCAATACATGTATTGGAACTGTGAAAGGGTTTTAAAACTTAATTCTGAAGTACCGGTACATCAACTATAATGCCAATATTCAATAAACACATGGATCCCAGGTTACTGCAAAAGTATTAATTATCACAGTTGCTAATTCTCGCAGATTCTGTTGAGTCAATATTTACATAGGTACAAATTTTCATGATTTTAAAAAAAAAGAAATCATTATATAATGTTAAAAATCAATTTTGTGGGTACTATTTTTCACGCTTTTCTGTTTCGCAGGAATATAGTGAAAATTAGTGCACTGACAAAATTAACGCTAACCAACCAAATTTTGATGAAAACATGTACTAACTTCAATGTCAGGATATTGACTATGTTTTACTGCTAATTTGCTCAATAAAATAACAAAAATAACTGACTTGGAAAAATCAGTTGGTTTATACATTTAACGAGGTTTGAAATTAGTGGGGACCAACTTGCCAATGGCCCCTAAAATTTGGTGTTGGCTACTAAAATTCTGCATAGGTTAAAAGAAGTATACATATTGGCAGCTGTGGGCTACCAAGCCAAAATTTTAGGTTAAAACCGTGCAGTTTAATTTTAATGAATAATTAATTGGAAAGATTAAATAACAAAAATAAGATCACGAGTGCCATAGAAAGCCTAGACTAAACGAATGTGCAGAACATGTTCTGTGCACAAGTTAATTCATAATGTGTTCTTAACAAAACTGATCATATTTTGACTATTCATGATAACAAATTGATTATCATATTTATTAAATAGATTTCCTCCATTATTCGTTGCTACTTTCAACATAAATCTTGAATTTTGTGAATAGACAGATTGATATTCATGTTGTGATGCTTTGTATTGTTTTGGCAGGAGAAACTGCGAGAATAAAATTACTGAATTTATTTCAAAATGTGAATTATCAATAATTATTACACTGGGAACATTTGGTAAATCACTGCTATCTATATAATAATCTCCTTAATTGACCCTTCATTCTTTCTTACCAAATATGATATATATTGTTGATCCCAGGACACCTGCCATCCCAGTTCCACTGGACCAGGCATTTACAAATTTACTGGGAAATAAACGTAAATATCCTAAGGCAACACTGGAAAATAAACGTAAATATCCTAAGGCAACACTGGAAAATAAACATACAATTACCTACTGTAATAAAGGATTATTACATAAATATTTAAGAATAATATAAATTGCATCATAGTGCCAGTGCACACTATATGATGCCCCAATGACATATCCCCTGTGTCAATTCCTTCAATAAACCTTTCTTTTACATTTTGTATATCAAATGCATTATCCATGAATCCATGCTTTGAAGCTAGCAACTATTTACAATAATTTGATGCATCCTCACTGTATTAAATGTTGACATACAATCATTTTAATAATTATTGCAATGATCTTATTAGAGTAAATTGCAAAATGATTATTCCCAATGACAAACAAACTACTTGTACCTTTTATTATCATGTTTGAAAAAGAAAAAAAGTTACTAATGGCATCTTTGAATTAAATAAACGAGAAAGTTCAAATCATAACCCTTGCAGTCTTATGATAAATCAGCTTCTAATATCTCTACACACAGGTTAATAGTGTCTATAGATATGAAAAACTTTCCAAAATATGGATTAGGGCCCAAAAAGGCCTGTGTCCCTGTAATGTTACTTACTTTTCTCCAAATGCTGCACTTGCACCAACAAAAACCTACAAGTGTTGAATGACAATGTATTCACAAAATATAAAAATATATACACCTAACAAGACTAGGGTACAGGAGATAATCCCTGATTCAACTATTTACAGATATAAACTGCTGCACATATTTAACTATAAAGAAATGCAACATGTAAGCATGATTTTTTTTGATTTTTTACTGACTCAGAATAGCATGATGTATTGTTTTGTTCTTGCCTTATATTTTTCTACATACTGAGTGCTTTACATTTTTGTATTTTTTTATTATTATATTTTTTTTTGTTTTTTATAATTCATTCTGGTCACTGTATACAAATGGTAGCTGAACTCTCCTGATTATACTTACAATGCAAATGATGGCAAACCAAAAATCAAAGGCAAAGGCCACACCAAAAAGTCCTGTAAAATAAGTCACATTCTTAGATCAACATTAGACTGTAATTAAATTAGTGTTTAAGCCTTCTTTTTTTCTAAACTGAAAATTCAATGCTCATGTTAAATCCATCAGAAATTAACAATTTTCTTCTTTGTTCTTATTTATAATCTTATTCTTTAGAAAACATGTACAATACAAAAAAACTAAAATAGCATTTTTTTGGTATTACCATTTTCTTTATTATATTGAAGTGAGTTGTCATGTTTTTAGTCATAAGCTTCTCATATGTAATGGGAAATTAAAATGATGGAACTCACATTTGATTTACACAGGCCAAAGTATTTCACATGAAATTTAAGTGAAACAAGATTCACAAGAAATTAAAGTGAATTTTACATTAACTTCATGTGATATACAAGTGACATTCACTTCAAAGGATTTTCATGTGAAGATTTTACATTGAAATTTATGTGAGAGCTTAATTCACATAAATTTCATGTTAAGTCTATCACAATTTCTCAGTGCAGGAGAAAATCACATGAAATTCAATTAAAAATTATTTGAAAAGACTTTACTAGGTCTCACACTCCCTTTCTTTTTAAAAGAGCAACATACCTTTATATGTGAACAACACGGGCATACTTGTGAGATAAAGAAGACATGACATAAAAATTTCATTTTTTAAATGTTTATATTTATAAAAACTATACAAGTTTAGATACGAGTATAACAAAGGTTTTCTCATCGGGTTAGCACTAAATAAAGTTAGAATGATTTATCTGTGTTATCATGACGACCTAATTAATATGCATAAATGAAAACCAGAAGTAACACCCACTTACCATATATGGAAGTGCTACGTTATTGGTTCTCAATCTCCATTAGAGTGCATTGAAAATGTACACACATGCCGAAAAAAATTAATAAATCTCAAAAATAGCTTGTATATATAATGCAAAGTGGTCCAATGATCTGTGGATGTGTCCGATAATCGTATTTAGAAAGTAAGAAGACTAAAGTTCTTCTCGTTTTCTGTCAGCTTTTCACTTTCATTAGGCATACATCCCCATGTGGTGAAAACACAACTACTTTGCACACTATTTTTAGGACTTGAACAGGTGGATGCAAATACAATAGTGACAGTGTGCATTGTTCTTTTTTTGCCGCTGGCTTATATTAATTAACAAGCCCAGTAGACTTAATTATGGCCAAGAGAAACCGTGGGCGGCTTCTTTTATCTTTACATGGTTCGGCGCCTTGTGAAACAAGTGTGGATGCAGGCGTATGACTTTGATAATTGAAAAAATAATTGCATTTCTTTTGTCTCACTAATTTTGAAATAAAACACTTTACATGGAGAATTTGACACAATTTACAATAGGCGACTCAAAGTGAGTTTAATGGAGCTATTCTGGTACGAACAATACTTTTTTTTTACAGGTCAGTTAAAATATTCAATTTTAGCAAAAAAGATTTAGAACACGAGGAAGCTTCTGCACGAAACCTTTATGCATTCTCAAATAAAATTATCAAAAACCAATAAAAAATAAACATTTTCATATTATTCTATAGCTGTACTTGTGGGGTACTGGTATACTTATCAGGAGTAACATTGCCTAAAAAAGTATTTCCATTGAAGATCGAGATCGGAACAGTTTAAATCTTAGAATGTGAATTTAATTTACTTTATGTAAAAAGTTCAATCGAACATGACAGAACATAATGAATTATTTCTATTTAATCTTGAAACAGAAGTGGTGTCGTATCTCTGTGTATTCTAGTCTTCACACATGTAATAGTTAAATATTTCTGTTGTTGTTTATCATTTTCATCTTGAAGTTATTCAAATTGATACAACTGTAAGTATATATTCGTTGGCAAACCAAAACTTTCCATATTTTCACTCTCAGTTGTAGTAATCATGTAAAAAGTGCAGAAGCCCCATCCATTTCAACCACTCAATCTACGAATTGAGAACCAATGATGTAGCACGGTCACGTGACCACATGGCTAATTAAAATTTGTATGGCTTGGGTCATTGTTGACTTTCAACCAATTTATCTTCAATTAAATGACGTAATTGACTACAAGGGGCATTTTTATGATATAAATTAGGTGTAATAAATCACCTAATAAATAAACCAAAAATTGAAAAAAAACCCAATTTTTTGTGTCATGTCTCCTGTAACATAGTTTCTAAAATTCAAAATCAATTTTCTTCCATTATAATTATACAACTGCTGCATAGGTCTAATGGCTGCAGAAATGCTTTAATCACTTTAATTAATTACTTTAATCACTGGTGCATCTTGTGATGGACTATCAATACAACATCTACCAGTGGATATCTAAGTACCAGTCCATATAAAATTCACACACTGCATATAGTATTAGTAGAGGTGATTCATGGCATAGAAAAAAAACATCAAACAAATGATGCATTTTTTGTCTACATATGCCATATTTTTATATAACGATAGTCCTTTTTTGTATTTTGATCTGCTCTTTTGAGAAAACCATACATTCATCTCCCACTAAAATCAACTTTCTTTGGTTTAATTTGGTTTGGTAAACTAAATTAAACCAAATCAAGAACCAATAACTCCTGCAAAATGTCATACACAACCTATTGGATTTTTGACATGCATAAATCACCTTGTCTGATTTTTTTAAAGATTGCTTCTTAATGGGAACAACATTGAATTACTATTTTTAACTAGGCTGCTCAAAATAAAATTTAATTAAGTACTTACCAACAAGCATAATCATGGCATTGATGAATATTCTAATACCATAAGGTACTTTGAGCAATAAAAATCCATTTATACCTAAAACAACGTGTATCATTACTAAGTATATAAACATATAGAAATGTTCCTTTGCGAGGTTTTGGGGGAAACAGATATTTTAGAAACAAAATGTTCCGAGTATTATAGAAACAAAATTCTCAGAGTAAACTTAAGATTTGTCATTTTGTATAATTTATTTTGCTACCAGCAACAGTGTGTATTTGAAGGTATAACAACACTTTTAAAATAGCTATTTTATGTTTATGAAATTTAATTACTGTTTTAGTTGTTGTACCAGTTGACATTTTTCACATTTTTTAAAATGCAATTTATACATGGTATGAACAGACAACAAAACTGATAACATTTGTATTTGATAAGCTTCAGACTGATTTAGTGGAGTCTAAGTACTCATTTACTTTTGTTACTTTGTATTACTTTGGTCATTTTATGTTATTTGTTGTGTTTGTCTGTTTTCCCTGTCTGGTCTTTGTCCATGGATTACATTCTTTTGATTTCTGCAAAAATCTTGGTTTCCTTAATTACTCTCTTATACATGTGATACAGCACCAGTGCCACAAAATTTCAAAAAATACTTAGTAAGAGAAAATTCTTAAATGTCTGTGACATTATTAATGACAAAGACTTTTATTGGAGTTACCATGGAAGTTAAGAAAGTATTTTAAAACTTTTGTGGCGTCAGGCCTGGGATATCTGGAAGACTCGTGAATCAACACATGACCTCAAGTATGTTTTTCACATTTAAGGACTTGTATATATGAAGATTGAATCCCATAATTATGCTCTCTCCTGTCTGGAAAATTAGAAAAATCTGACCTAGAATTTAATCACAGGTATATGTATGTTTTCAACATTTGTGTACTTTAAGAAAGTTACAACCTATATTTTACCTGAAAATTGACATGTTTTCTATAAATATCTAAATAAAGAAAAAGCTGTGACATATGATTTCAATGAACTTCACATATTTACATCAATACTTACTTTTTACAATGACAGACAAAGCTACATTGGCAAAGAAGACCACTCCTACATTGTTCCTCTGGTTAAAACTGTTAATTAAGTGTATCAGCAATTAGTAAAGCAATATCTTTGAAAATACTATTTACATTCATTTCAGCAATACACTATACCTATAATTCTTGTTATATTTGAGAGAAAATTCATACAATTAATATGTACATTTGCCATAAAAGTGATGTCTAATTCATTTTAGTGCTGACGGTAAATCTGATGCTATGGCTTTTGAGAAGTATAGCATTAGATGGTGAAACATATGATATTTCAACATCAAGGTCAGAACATTGTATGAAGTATCTATCAAAATTATTGCTCCCCCTTACAGAAAGTATGGCTCTCTGATGAACATTTGCCGCAAATATATGGCAACTTTAGCACAAACTTGTGACAAACACTCCATAGCCTAATATGGAAAGCTTTCATGTTTTGGGGAACATCATGACTACAAAATGTATTGTTATGCCAATGGTATATGTACCAGTACTAGCTAGATTTCCTGTAATCAATACTTGTACAATCTAAAATTTACCATTGCAATTGTGCCAAATTTTGTTTTACATTGTTTTAAAAATGTTAATTTCTCCAAATTTCAAGACACAGATTAATGCAAATATATCTCTAGATAGTACTAAGCTACTTGTTTAATGTAGCCTTAATTGATACATTTGTGTACTCATTTATAGCAAAGCAGGTAATCCTGCTAACTAATACATGTAATACCTGTTTGATTGCATACTGTATCCAAATTAAGGTATACACAGAATAGTAAATGAAATGGGAAGATGTTTAATACCCTCAACGATTTAAATTTATAATAGAAATGAGCATGCTAAAAAGAATTTGAAAGTTCTGGTGATCTTTCAGTGAATGTTTACCGAAACGTTGCCAGAAGTTTAAGCAATTTGGCCAAAAGAACATCAACTAAATTTCTTGCAAAGTTACCGCAAACATGAATGGTGACTATAAATTATAGCAATCTCGCAGTTTATAAACAGCTAAAAGCTGCGATGTTTGCAAAATGTTTGCTGCAAGCCACAAACAAACAGCAACCATTGTGGCAAACAAATTGTTTGCTGCATATTTGCGGCTTGTGCGGCAAGCTTACAGCAAACATTTCTGTTTGGTCAGGGCCAATATAAACATTAAACCTTATTATAATTTAACACTCTGCCCCTTATGGGAGGTAGATTTATCTTGAGTGGGAACAAATCATCACTATGACATTCTATTCATAGGGTCAGTATCTCATGGTAGACAAAATATCATAAGACCAGTGGGTCTAATAGATGTACATTTGTACCTGTACATCTGTACATGATGGTTTTCCTTATTCGCCAATTGCCCAGTCCTTTAAACGTGTACATAAATGTATGAGTACTCGTTCATTTCTATGTACAGGAATGCCTTTTATTATGGGGCATCCTAACAAGAAGACTTTACACCAAATAAAATTAGAAGATCTTAATTATCAATAGAGTACACCTACCTATCTGCTATGGTTTTAGCTGCAGATGTCACAATAACATAAGGTAGATTGTTAATAGATCCTAGCAGAAAAAAGCCAATCTGAAAATAACATAGGCTAGCAAGATTGTTAATACATCATAGAAAAAAAATCTGAAAATAAAATAAAGTATATTTTTCATAGACCCTAGCAGAAAAAAGCCAATCTAGAAATATAAACATGAACTAGATTGTAAACAGATCACAATCTCAGAAATAAGCGCCGAAGAGGACCAAAGTAGTCCTTTTAGCCATCTAAAACTGGACTCTTAAACCTACTATACTTTTTTCACAAGAATCATTTAATCAATAGAAAGCATCTAAGTTATTCACCCAGTTTTCATATCAGAAAATAAATCTCATAAAGTAATTTTTTTTTACTCTTCAAAGACAAGAACTCCAACATCGATCAACAGATCTTTATGAAAATTTCGGCATTGGTCCATCTCACCATGCTGATCAATTTTAGCCCATAATAATTTAGCTAATCCCATTTGTTTTCAAGTTATTTCCATGAGTCCTTCATTTTTTGTAATGACCACCAAGTTTTTCCGACAGACTGAAAATCTCAACACACAGATTATTAAGGATATCCTAACAAGCATTCATGCCATGTTTGGTAACATTATTCATCCAGTAGATTTTCAAAGTTGGAAATATAAAATTCTGGCATAGGTCCATCCCATCTTTCTGAACAATTTGACTCCCTGCCAAGTTTTAGTTAATCCCAACTGTTTAGAGTTATTTGCAAAATTCTGCAATTTGACCCCTATGGTCTATTTTCAGTAACAGTGGCCATGTTTTGCACAAGACCAAAAATCCCCAAGCACAGATTGTCAAAGATGTTCTGAAGAAAATAATGCTATGTTTTGTTTCAATCTATTCAGTAGTTACAGAAAAGAAGATTTTCTAAGTTAGAAATGTCAATTCAAATGCAAAAATCATTTTCAGGACCCATAACTCAATCATCCATCAAGGAATCTATCTTCAAAATTTAAAAAAAATTGGCATAGGTCCTTCCTATCATGCTGAACAATTTTTCCTCTAAAGAGTTTAGCTTAATCCAACTGTTGTTCAGTTATTTGCAAAATTCTGCAATTTAATCCATATGGTCGCCTCAAATGGATTGTTAAAACCACCCTAAGGAACATTCATGCAAAGTTTGGTTACAATCCATTCAGTAGTTTCTAAGGAGAAGATGTTCTAAAAACTGACAAAGACTATGACCACAACAGGCAATGATGATGGACACAAAGTGATGGCAATAGCTCTTCTGGCCACATGAGCTAAATATGCAAGTCATTAACAAAAAACATGTGGGAGTCATTTGCTAATTTCAAAAATCAAAAATATGTTGTTCACCCCAATTTAAATTTCCTACAAGGAAGTTGATAGCTCTTCTTTTAAACGTTTGATCTTCAATTCTAGAAACTTTCTTGAGATTTGATCTACAATGTATCTGCGTAAATAGAAATTGAAAACATGAATTAGTTTTCCCATACTACACTGAATCAGATAAAAATTTTGAGAATTGGTTAATTTTAATGATTTTCTTAATTTTAATCAACCTGTACTGCGACCATTCCCTGAATCAACCCCAATCAATGAACATGCCGAACAGCCATTCAATTCAATAGTTGTGCATACTTTAATACTTGTATATATACATATATATTAAAATATAATTTCGATAGGTGAATCATCCTCTCTGTTCACACCTATAAAGAGCTAGCTTTACTTGTACATACCCAGTTTCTAAGGTCAGATCCCATTGCATAGCTGTAGTTCTGAAATAGAATAGTGTTAATCATGTATAGCTTATCCAAAACAGGTAACAAATTCACCTGTATATCACATACATGTACAGCCTTGAATCATATTTTATACAAATACAGAGAAAAGTACTATTGTAATATATCCATTCATCCTTCAAAATATTTTTATTTGTAATCTACAGCTACAATTATATAAAAAGGTTTGTCACTGAAACAACCTTTATTGCCCACATAAAATATGGTGCCAAAAATGAGTTGACTTTGTTTGTTTTTTATCACTGCTTTCTACATACTGTGAAAGTACTTTAATATGTGGATATCAATTTTTGTGGATTAGGGAAGTTACACCAGTTGATGGATTCTTGAATTCATGGTTTTGAGGTTTTCAGTATACACATCAATGGAAATATTTTTTTCTTTTGGAACCAAATTTCGTTCATGTAATCTTTAACCCTCTTTTTTTCATTTCAACATAAAAATATTTTTTATTTTGACATAACAATATTGGGTATGGGTCAGAACAAGGAGCCAAGTGATAATATGTTAAAATTTATGAGTATTCTTAGGTACAGAAGGCAGTGCATTCATGATCACATTATTTAAGGGTGAAGATACATTATAAAGTTAGAAAAGCATATTTCCTATCACCAATTGATCTTTGAGGAAATAAAAATTGTAAAACCTATCTGTAATCACCATAACAGACCAAATTAATATGAGCTGCAGAATTTCTCCATTCAGCACCACATATACCCAAGTTATTGATCCACCACTACTAACTCATTGTTAGATGAATGGATTTTCTGTACCAGATATACCAATTACAATCTATGAGGATCTCCTGTACATGGTGATCGCAATACTGGTATAAAAAAAATATTCCAGAATTGTATACCAGTATTGTACCAGTATTGAAAACTATGACAGTAATTTTTTCCCTGGTATGATAAAGCACTCACTTTCAAATATTCAGGTAATAATAAGACTGTTCCTTTTGAAAAATCATTTCATGTACAAGTAATGGCAACTGCTAGTTATGTCTCTAGATGATCATTAAACATAAGGACAGAACTCCTCATTTCCTTCACAACAAGCAACTAAGTCTGAACTTTGATCTGGAAGATCACACAAAATTTGTGTTTATGTGTCAATATTTCCTTGAACATGTACATATATCATTATTGAAAATGAAATTCGTAGAAATCACATGATATAGAAATGGGAGGTTCTACAAAAAGCAAAGCCAGTTTAAGAATACGGACGAAACGGCGATTGTGTAGTACTTAAGGAGTAGAAATTGATAAAGGTGATTTTTTTTCATGCGGTATGTATGTTGTGTTCCAAAGTAAATATACCAATTTTACCAAAGTTGTCCTTTTCATGTGCTAGATAACGACCCAAAAAATCAGGTTATTTCGTCTCCTTACTATGTCGTACCATATGGTACGACATAGTAAGGAGACGAAATAACCTGATTTTTTGGGTCGTTATCTAGCACAGATATGTTTGCTGTAAGCTTGCCGCACAAGCCGCAAATATGCAGCAAACAATTTGTTTGCCACAATGTTTGCTGTTTGTTTGCGGCTTGCAGCAAACATTCTGCAAACATCGCAGCTTTTAGCTGTTTATAAACTGCGATATTGCCATAATTTATAGTCACCATTCATGTTTGCGGTAACTTTGCAAGAAATTTAGTATATATATATAATCGTCTAAATAATAGTCAACTAGTCAACAATCACTCTTACGGGGTGATGGATCGTTAAAAACGATGCGAAACATAACAATAAATAAAATATCACCAGAAGATGGTAAAATTTAAATTGAATATTTCGGATAAGGAAGGATATCTGTTATCCGAAATATTCAATTTAAATTTTACCATCTTCTGGTGATGTTAAACATATTTAGACGTTTATATATATATATAGAGAGAGAGAGAGAGAGAGAGAGAGAAAGGTCTGAAAAATTCCCAACGATGTTAGAACTGTCAAATGTGCGATGCAGATTTTTGGTCGTTTTCTCCGCGGGACTCGAACTCGTACCGCTGTGACATCTATGGCAACACCGCCTTCACAAAGTCCAGCGCCCTAGACGACTCGGCTAGCTAGGCTATATAAAATATAGCTTTCGCTGGCCGAGTCATTCCTCCTCGTAGGATTAATCTAGGGCTGTAACTTAGTACACGATGTATGGTGGTACGGGACAGTTCATTTAGATGTTAATATGTAGGATAGAGGATCAAATTAACACAGCAGTACGAGTTCGAGTCCCGCGGAGGGAACGACCAAAAAATTGCATCGCAAATTTGACAGTTCTAACATCGTTGGGAATTTTTCAGACCTTTCTATACGTTTAAATATCTTCCCTGTATCAATTTGATCCGATGGAGCAGTGTAGCAAATAGAGTCGTCACATTCTGAGACATTGTGTATATATATATATATATATATATATCATATCACAACTCATATGTTATGCCAGAGCTTGCCGTAACTACACAGACTTTTTGAATCACGCTAGACTTCTTACAATTATATTTCTGGAACAGGGTTATGTTGCTGCAAGATTGAAGTCATCACTGGTACTACAGGAGTTTTATGGTCGTCCGCATCATGAACTCGTGGATCGTTCACTGAGTACGGTGTATCCATCAGGACCATGGCGGAAAACTGATTTGTTCAACGTGTCATAGTTTTCCTTTCCTCTTTCGTCTACCACGTACTTGACTTTTATGAGCAACTAGGTGGGTGTTTATAGAAAAACAGAGGACGGTAACCCTACTGGTGCACCTGGTCCACCGCATGCTCCCAGTTTTTAGTGGAGTCTGAGATGCTCATTTACTTTTGTTACTTTATATGAATTATTTTAGTTACTCAGTGTAATTAAAAATAGACATTGGCCTCCGGCGAAACAAATAAAAATCGGAGGGGCTAATTTTAATCAGACGGTTTAGTTACTTTATGCTCTTTGTTTTGTGTGTCTGTTTTCCATTTCTGGTCTTTGTCCCTGGATTACATTCTTTTGATTTCCGCTGGAATTTTAATTCGCTTGATTACTCTTTCTACAGTACTCAAATCAGTTAATTTATTAACAAAAAAGTGCCCCGAACAAGTTTACAAATGCAAACAAGTTTGGTTATATAGTGTATTTGAATATCACTTATTTTCTTTCGGTTTGAGCAGGGACTTAATATTACAATGCTGGTTGCTTCAAAAGTCTTTTATATTTTTTCCTGCATAGGTTGATGGATATCAGTGCATATGATTGTTTTTTTTTTGTTTTTTGTTTTTTGTTTATTCACATTACAGGGACCCCAACGAATGTGTGTCATTTGTCCCTTGTCTTTTAATTCGTTTATACTATAGCAATATTTTTTTCTGAATTTTCTGTATTTCTATATACATATATTTTTAATATGATGATTTGTTTTAGGGGGATTTGGATGAGAATAAAGGAAATACAAATATACAGTTAGGAGAGTTCCTTTTAAAACTCAGGGGAAGCTGAAAATTAACTTTGATTCAATAACAATAACTTTAGATCCTCGGTTGAAAAAAAAAGTAGTTTACTGGCCAAAATGATTTTATGACAGCATTACCCAAGTACGTTTGGAGACGAGAGGGGGAGGGGGGTTAAGAGCATTAAGACGTGCGTCTGAAGTAATTCAGCACGCGCTGTACATGCATATTTATTTTTTCGTGATCGATTTCACATGCCGATTGAAAACACATGCAAACACCATAAATGGTATTTAGATGTTCTTACCGTGGACCATTGAACTGTTTGATCCACCGTTTACATATGTAAGCGGTAATGAGTTCCGTAAAACTATGGATTGAAAAAAAACTGTATTTGTTATACATGTAGTTGGTTCTGGCTGTTATACGTTGGTATTGTAATGATCATCATATTTATTAATAGAACTGAATGTCGAGGTATCAACTGCCAGTGGTAAGTGGAGTACTACAAGGTTCTGTACTGGGTCCTTCGCTTTTCCTAATATTCATCAAAGATCTACCAGCAGCTTCTTCTATGAACCAGAAAATTTGCTGATGACTGATTCCTCTACAGACAAATATGTTGGAAAGAAGATGTGGCAACCTCTCTTCAGCACCTGCGTATGGAGTTTTCATATCACAGCTCATACATTATACCAGACCTTGCCGTAACGGTGCAGACTTGTTGTAACGCGCTAGACTTCCTACAGGTAGGCTTCTGGAACAAGTATGTTGCTATAAGATAAGAGTCATCACTACAGAAGTTTTATGATCGTGATCACGAACTCGTGGATCATTACGGTGTATCAGTCTGTACCATGAAGGCTGATTTTTCGACGTGTCATAGTTTTCCTTTCCTCTTTTGTCTTCCCCAGACTTGACTTTTTATGAGCAACTCGGCTATTGTTTCTAGAAAAGCAGGGGACGCTTACCATACTGGTGCACCTGGCCCACAGCCCCAGTTTTTTTATGGCGTCCGATTTGCTCATTAATTTTCGTTACTTTGTATTTTTTTTGGTTATTTTATGTTCTTTGTAGTGCATGTCTGTTTTCCATGTCTAGTCTTTGTCCCTGGATTACATTTATTTGATTTTTGCTAGAATCTTGCCCCCCCCCCCTTGATTATTCTTGTAAGAGTTAAAGTTCTTGATTTAGATGATTTATATAGGAGATGATTGTCTTGTTTTCTAAAACAAATTAGACATTTACGTAAAAACAAAATAGCGTACGAAGACGATAAAACAGCATTTCAACGATATGTTTTTCTGTACCATTAATCATTTCCTCATTTGCAGTCATAAAACGAATCGGTAATGAAAATGTTTCTACTTAAAAAAAAAAACCTTAGTTTTTAATTTGTAGGCAGCGCCACAATTACTAAGGAATATTTGTTGATGTGGTGTACATAGCTATACCAGTTTATGTCCTACTCCAGCAGTACTAGAAATTGTCTGACAAGCTATTTTCTGACTTGGTGCCATCTTAACTTTAAATGGAGGAACCTCCGTTGTATGAGTAGTTTATGTCCATAAGATCAAGCAGAAACCCACACTTTGACTAAGTTTATTTTTGAAAATAATAGCTTAGCTTTATGATCGTTGCTAATAACTTTCAGAGGTATGTTGCTGCTACTTTTCTTAGAAAACTTAATTTGTAATTATTTTCATTTACTTGTATATATATTATATTTTTTGCTGAATACATAAAATAGTTGTTAATGCAAATGCATTGCCCGATCGAGCTACAGTTAAAAAGTGCTAATCTTTATGTTTGTTTGAGTGTTCCGTTTCCAATCATATAAAAACAAAAAGATATACAAACATAAATCGAAATTAATTTGACCATTTCTCATCGTAAAATGTTTTACTCTGCGATCCAGAAAGGCTGTTTGGTAATGTGACTAAGTATGACAGTTATCCACCTGAACATGCTGTCAGCAGAAACTATGCAAAGTTACTCCAAATTATAAAGATGGAATGTTTATTGTATACATGTAAACACATTATCACAAATGGCACTGGTTATAACAATTATCAACTGAATTCATATATAAAAAAAATGAAGAAATCACGATTTTCTGTTGTCCTTAAAAGTAAATAGTGTAAAAATAAAAAAATATCTTTTTTTTCTAGAAATTAACTCCCCTCATTTGCCAAGATGCCATTTCCCCATAATGGCCGACTTTAGTATTTTTGTTGTATTTGATCGACACAAGAGGTGTATTTTCCGGTAGAAACACCGATGGTTCGAGTCCTTCATCGTCACCCCATAAACATGGCGGCAATGCAATGTACCCTTTCTCGTCGTATTTGTTTTCTTTCACATTTCCACGACCGTAAATCGGTACTTGTCTGCATAGCAACTCCATTTCGTGTCCGGTATCATTTCTGTATAGTTCCATTGAAATGCAAGCTGGCGCGTGACAATGACCTCCAGCGTAAATCAATCTCATGTTTGAAACGGTCCATTTATATACGATCGAATGCACGCAGTTGCAGTCATCTCCGTTTGGACAATTTCCGGTGCACTTGGTCCCTGGGGTAGGTTTGTTTAAAGGCCAGTTTGGATATCCAGGAATTGGTTTCCCCGGTAGAGCAAAGGCTGGTGGAATGTCATATTCTCCAGCCCATGCCTCTGTTTGATAGTAAATTCTTGGAAGGTCGTGATGAGATACTTTAGGACCATCAACTTTGTATTCCTGGAACCAGAAACGGAACTTCATGTGGTAGCGTAAAAGTTCCGGACGAATAAGCTGATTAGCATCCAACATGATTCGCTTGTGTTTACAACAACGAAGCCCACCACTGTATTGGATGGAATTGCATGTTGGATTATGTTGTGTCAAAAGTTCACCTGCAGGACCAGGGACACAGTTTTTAACAAAGTTATCACAGCCGGTACCATCAGTTTGGCACAGCATACCAGCTTTGCCAACATCACAAAGACAATTTGGTTCTTTTTCCGAAAGCAAAGCAATAACACCTTGATCATGAGCTTTGTGGTATGCAAAAACTTGCGATGAACCGACGGCTGCAATGAGTTTGAGCTGCGAATCCTTTGTTCCATCAAAAGTAAAATATTTCTTTGACATTCCTGTCAATGACCGTGTTAAAACAATGGTCCGATGACCATCAACCACAGAGTTTGAAACAAGAGTGACACTCTTTGCAAGCGCGTCGCCAGGGCAATGTTCAGCCTCACTTCCACATGTGCCAATCTGCCTCTCGAATACGCCTGTTGAATTCATGATAAGTGCATAGGGTGAGTCCGCCATATGAGTGGCGTTAAAACCAAGTCCAAACCAAGCGTCAGGTGGTCCGGTTGCCGTTATTTTAACCATGCTACCAATCTCGATCTTGATGGTAACTCCTATGCTGAATGTATGACTGCCCATTCGTGTATTGGAAGTAGAACATTGTTTTGTACTGTGGAATTTATTGAAAGTAGCAATCCACTTACCATCTAGGCTTTTTTGAACAGTGCAACCCATTGGCACATCATTTGAAGGTGAACTCAGTGTATCATTTTTCGCTACAGTAATTCCTGTTTGCGCCACGGCAGAAAAACACGTATTTGCATCAGTGGGAACTGTTTTACATGAAGGTTGTGTTATGAAACCATAGTAATGTTGTGTGTACTTTGTTTTTGTACCCTGTCCATAAATCATCGGATCACCACCATAGCGGCTATTGCATGGACATTCAAGCAAACCAGAATAAACTGCACCATCTTTTGGAATACCTAGACCATATCTGGCTTGCAGAGGTTCATCTCCAGGGACAAATTCTGTGCAGTTGTGTACGTCATCACGAGTGGCACCACAGTCTCGGTTTCGTGTGTCTATTTGCATAGGCGTAATATGCCATTTGTCTGGTGAGTCAATTAACTGAGCAAATCCGGAGGGGTATCCATGAAAACTTTTCCTCGATTCCCCGCCGTTACCTTCACTAAACATTTGACTCGTTGGAACATTTTTGTACTGACGATCCTTGGCAGATGGTAGATCAACAGCCACCCATTTCATCGGGGACCCATGTGCACTAACATCATTAGGGTCAGGGTTTGGTACTTTCACCAATTTTGAGTGATTTCCGGTCATCCATGCCATGTAATGGTGGTTGTAGGCCCAGTTGATCGGAACTGATACGTCCATCTCCGGATTAACTCCTGGTTTACCTGGTGGATACACCATCACTTGATCCTGTTCGTAACCAGTTATTGCCATGACCTTTCCTAAAACAGAATTGCATTCGGTTATACTTAATTATTCGATGTCAACACCACAAAATATAGTAATTTAGCTCTAAAATTTGTTCTTAGATTATTTACGTTGGCAAGACAAAAGGTTTAAGAGAATATAAATTTTTTTAGTAGTAAATAAGTATCGTATGTCCGTTTAACGTTACTCGAATTGTACATGTAACATAAAGTCCAAAGGTTTTGACAGTAAAATGTGTATAAAGTGATACACTTCAATATATCAAAGATCAACTGACATACCAGAAAATCTGTCAATGATTTCTTTTGGAAGTGGGTTGTTGCCCTGATCAGTCCAGAACACTTCACCATAATGAGTGGCAAGTTCTGGAGAGTAAACATCAAAGTACTCATGACCTTTGCTCTTGTAGTCGTCATTAAAAGGCACTGCTTGTTTCCCGCCACTGGCCACAAAGTAACGGCCATTCATGTTACCGCCTCCAGCTTGTCCTAATCGTGAGGAGGGCACTTCTGGCTTCCCGCCATTGGACACCAAGAATCGATCATTCAGACCCCCGTTTTGAACTTGATCTACAAATGATTTGAAAGATTAAGAAATATAAGAGTAATGGTTATCGCATCATTTTATTCTTGAATACAGGAAGCATAATTATGAACTAGCCTACTACCAGTGCGCGTATAGTTCATCTAAGTAATATATGTACGAGGTAGAGTGCAATCATAATATCCGGGATCAAGCAATTGGAAAACAGGTACAGTATATTTTTAGACTGTACGTTGTAGATAAATACCAATAAAGCAAGTAGAAGAACGTTAAGTCGATGCATGAACAACATATGCAGAGCTATGCATACCTTACCAGCTATTCTATATATGAATGGCACGGCAATGAAGCACGTGATATATTATCAATTTGAGACCTTGAAACTCGTATGTCTAGCTCGACGGTCGCACTATTTGTTTAGACAGCACTTCTTAATCTAGGGTAACAGCCAGGATAAGATATCATTTTTTTATGTTGAGCGGGGTTAAAGGTTGGATCATCTTGACGAGTAGGAAATTTCAAAATTAAACATTACATTCAAATGACAGGAAAACACGGTTCTAGTTAAACTAAGTACTAAATAAAGACTTATAACGTAGATGTAAGGCTCGGTGATTATACAGCCAATAGCAAGTGGGTTTTGACATCCTCTTTCTTAAGAGCGAAACAAGTCTAGTACTTTTCTATTTAAGAATCAGGTAAAATGTGTATAAGGTGAAGAACGAAAAGAAAATAAACGCAGGAATTGAATTGCATTATCCAAGTATGTATATGCCATAACTTCAGGGAATAAATATCTAAGAATTTGTAAAGTTTGCCCTTTTAAGGTATTGATAGGTCAAATCTAGTTGAAATGCAGTCTTTTGAAAAATAGCGGGAAAGGTTTTCTCACTTTTCCGTATATAAGCAGTAAAAATATTCATGTTACAGATGCTTGCGGATAAAATAATTAAGCTTTTCGGTTGTTTTCTAGATGTATTTAATATATTTTAGGCAATAAAGACCAAATTGAGAAAAATGATGTGCTATACATTACCTGATTTTTACAAACAATGGTACTTAAATGCATGAAATTGTTTAAATTAAAATTAGTTACTATAATTAGTTAGTATCTAACTCAAGGGAACATTTTTCCAAATAACCAGCTTCCCAACACCCTCTTTATAGTATAGTATACATACACGTATGTGTGTTTGCACTTAAATCCATGACAAGGTCTATATTCAAGCAAGACATAAAAACGAAATACGTGTACGTGCCAACAACTTACTGTAACCTCTAAATGTCATTTCAAGTTTCTAATACTCCATCCGGTATCTTTATCGTCGGCCCAACCTACCTACCTCTCCCTATTTCCAGTGGCAATCAAAAATTTTTATACCCCAGGGGCTGCTCTGGCTTCCAAAATTCTGTCGGCAGAAAAATCGCCAGCTGCCATTTTTTGTCGCCAGTTTTCAGAAATTAAAGCCAAAGGGTGCCAAAAAAATTATACTTTAAAAAAAAAAGACAGTATTAAGTTCACTGGTGAATTATCTTTGTCAATTCTCCATTCATGACATACATGTACCCAAGATTCACTCTTGATGCATGTATAAAGCAGGTTTTTAGCTCTAGTCTGTCACTTTCATATGTGTAAAATATTAAGTACTACTCCAGAAACAGGTATTTTACTTCCATCAAAGACTATATTACTATTCTCATACAGTCCCTGATTTTAAAACATGCATGTTCACCTAAGTTGTCCTTTATGGTCTAATTTACCTAATACAATATAATTTACTTTTTTATTATCCCATTATCTTTGTGTCCCATTCCAGTTTTCATTTCATCATCAATTCATGTTCATCTTATCATGCATTTCATGTTCATCGCCTATATACATATATATAGCTGAAATAGTGTTGCTCGGGCGTTAAACCCCAACTATCAATCAATCTTCATTGGCCAAGAAAATACTATATGAGATGCTTTACTCAACCTTCTCATCTTACCCAATTTCAATGTTGGAGTAAGACAATATATAATGTATGTTTATATTACATATAAACTTACTTTGTACGTGTACATTTGGAAGAGCATTGTTACTTCCACTCAGCACTGCCCACAGGAGCGTGAATACTCCTGAAAATAGATTAACATACAAATTATTTTAAATAATTCATTTTAAATTAATGTCTTTATTCATAGATAATAGATGAAATTTCGCGCTGTTTTTGATCGTATTCGATGTTTGTAATACCCATCTTCCTATCAATATGTAAACTACAGATTTCGCGAAAAATTGTTGGCTCAGTCAGTACTAACACAGTTTCAGCGATATTTGTTTCAGGGTCAGCGATAATTAGTCAGGACCAGAAATATTTGCTCAGAACCAGTGATTTTTGTTTCAGGGCCAGCAATATTTGTTCTGGGCCAGCTAGTAATATTTGTTCTGTTTTTAATAAAATGAAAAAAAGTTAGTCCAAATTTCATGCAGTTGTGTTAAAATAATATTATTGTACATGTTTATTTTTGGTTTCTTTTATTTTGGTTGTATTGTTTGTTCTACCGTTTCGAAAAAGATCTTTTTGTCCAGCTTTTATGGGTACCAATATACAAAATGTAAGTTACACGTGTTTTGTCCGATATACAGCCCAGGAAAACGATAATATAAATAATATATATCGTCGTCTTTTCAATCATATGATAAATTTGGGAGTCCCTACCACTTTTAGGACAGTTGACGGTCATCGCTATCTTTTAAAATTAAAATCAAAGCGTAAGCGGAAAACAATCAGCACAATGTATGTGTTTTTTTACATACATTGTAAATGTATATATATTTTAAACTGGGGAGTTTAAATATAAAAATGTTGTAAATACTTTGGGAAACTTTCCCTTACTGTGTCTGAAATAACTAAGAAGTTAATCTGTAGAAAGGAGAAAGGAATCAAAATAAGTGGTTATATGTAAATCGTGTATATTTTTATTTACAAATATGTAATCTTTGTACAATGTACTTAAATTTATATTCTGGACCAATAAAAGTAATCTTGTGCACGTAGGCATACTCAACGACACAGAGGAACTCACGAAGTGTTACGTGTATATACATCAGGATACATTATAATTATTCAACTGTACATTGATTTTTGTAAAATCAGCCATGCATGGCTATTTCTCGTATAATTGTTTCTCGTATCCTGATAAAACATGAGAATTTACCATATCTAAGTCGAAGAGAGATTAGTTTAGCCATGAACAAAACAAAATATTACCGATATAATATATATAAACATTAAAAATATAAACATTAGTGCAACATTTATTACGTAATAAATTACACGCTCTATCAAGGAAAAAATCACCAAGAAACTAAAGTTCCTACCTTTAAGGCCTACCATCATCGAAGTTATAGATAAAAACATCGCTACAGAGGTATTTTATAAACAAGATACGTCCTTGATCTTCTTTATCTTGTAGAGTTCACGTTACGTTAACATTTTGTTCTAAATTTCTTTGTTTTACAGGTCGAATACACTACATAAAAATGACACTTGTTTACAAACATCACGTGACCACAAACACATGACTTCTTTTAAAGAGCGGAAATGTCAGATGTGTTCCGATTGAGCTAAAAGAAGGAAAGAAAGAAAATGTAAAAAATCTTTTATTTAGGACACCAATAATGTCTGAAAAATGAAAGCAATATAGTATAATAGTTCACTATAGCATAGATGAACGTATCTTATTAACAAGTGTTGGCTTTTTAAAACTCTTATACAGTCCACCACATTATATATTCGTTGGATTAGAAATGAAGTTTTTGAAATAAATAAGTTATGTTGATTATTAAAGTTTGTTATCTGAGCTCTAGTTTGGTAAAGTTTTGCCTACCATTGTATGAATGAAATACCTAACATTTTATCCATATGGCAAGCCAAAATGGACGAAAATCAGTATTTTGTAATATTAGAAATTTTGTTATTATTATTATTACAAAATCATTCCTTCAATATTTGAAAAACACCTTTTAATATTACAAATCCATTCTGTAATATTAAAAAATAATTTTCTAATATCACAAATTCCTGATTTGGTTATATTATAAAATATCACACATTTTGTATTTTACAAATTGGATTTGCAATATTTGAAATGAATTTGTAATATTAGAAAATGAATTTGTAATATTAGAAAATGAATTTGTAATATTAGAAAATGAATTTATGATATTAACAAATCTCTTTGATATATTGCAAAATTTGTCACATATTTTAATATTACAAAACGGTTTTCTGATAAGAAAAATCGTAATTGAATACAAAAAAATCCATTTGTTAATATTAGAAAATCAATTTCTTATATAAAAACATGTTTTGTAATATTAAAAATAAAAAAAAACACATTTTGTAATATTAGAAAACATTTTTTATTTGATATTTGATACAAAATCATTTTTAATGTCAAGAAATAAAAAAAATCATTTTGTTATATTAAAAAAAATTAGTATTTGATTACGTTGACCCTTATGATTTTATGAAGCTTTGTCATTTACATATCGTCCAATGCTAAGTCACTACAATAAACTCTTGAGGGCCGGAATGTAAATACGCTAACGCAGGAATGAGACTAGTAGAATAACCGCTGATATCTTCTTTTGTGTATTGATCTTGCTTAAGTATTTATATGACTTTATTGTATTAATTACTTCTACTTATATTTTCTGTTTGTCTGCATGATATGTTTATATAATTGTTTGTATTGTCATTACATCTCTTGTAAGAGGAACTAAAGTTGAATATATATAAATATAAGAAAATCAATTTCTAATTTTTTTTTAAATACTAGAAATTCGATGTAATTTTTGATATTAAAAACAATCTTTCAATATTAAAAAAGGTTTTTATAGTATTAGAAATCAGATTTGTTATAATAAAAAATGAACATGTAATATTAAAAAAAAATAATTTTTAATATTTGAAAACGCCCATTTTTGTTCACATGGCTTGCCGCATTTTCTGATGGTTGCAGCGAGAATTTAACACCCTCCTTACGTAAGTGATAACCATCTTATATATGAATGATTACATCAGATGTTGATATTTATTGCTAATATCGCTAATATTGAACATTGCAAATAACAAAGACATTAGAATCCTAATTATTTTGTCTTTCACTAGTGAATTGATATTGTACGATTTTGTGTTGAGTTTTTGTTTTTAATATTTTTTTTTGGTTTTTTTTTTTTGTTGTTGACAACTCATGATTGGACTAATATTATCAATGAACTGCTTCGCCTCTTCGATCAATAAGATACTATGCAGTTTTCTTGTTACAAATATCTGTATAGAAGTAAAATAGGAAAAAAATAAGTTAAGTAGTTTATTGAATTCTTTCTTGTATAAACTAAAGTATAATGGAACTGAAAGCTTTATATGGATGAATCATATTGAATGTATGTTTAATGAAACTTGCATGAGATGTGTGTTTTTAAATCAAGATGGCCAGTTTGACTTCAATCATGTAACTAAAATTGTACAAGATCAATTTATACAAAAGTGGTTTAGTGACATAAGTAATTCTTCAAGAGGACACATTTATGGAAGATGGCTTAATGTACCAAGACAAAAAAGATTGTGTTCTTTATGTAAAGATGGAATTGGGGATGACTATCATATTTTATTTATATGCAATAATAGTCTAGAAACAGAATTAGGAGCAAACTTAATCCCAACTATTTTATAACTACTGTCATACTGACCTTAACAAAAAACTAGCTCTTTTTATAAGAAAAATCAGTCATACAATTATTTTGATATGTGCATTGTTTGTCTGTTCTTTCTGTCATGTATAATTTGTATATATGTTTGACCTCATGTTAGACACATTATTTGTTCTGAGCGTTATCAATAAAGTTTACAAGTTAACAAGAAACATATAGGCCCGAAAGCGGAATATCCCCCCACCGGATCAATATGAAATGCAAATGTTTAACCAAAGAGTGAATATATACTATGAAAGGACGGAATATATCACAGGGTACCAATGTTTACGTTTATATAAGAAAGGACATTTCTAATATATGAAATAAAAACTAAGAGCAGTTCAAGTAGTTGTATTTCAAGTAGAATTATATTCGGGAACCTTTTTTTCTTCACAGATCCTACTGTAGTTTTGCCACTTAATTTTCGACTTAACCATTTTCAACAATTAACTCAATTGGAGATTTCGTTTTCTTATTTATAAAGTTTCTAGTGATCTGTAGGCGTGTTATTTTTCCCTTCGCCTTTTGTTGTCGAGGGAATAAAGCAAATTTAAAGTTTTTATTTTAAATTTGAAAACATATGCATGCAAATTTATATAGTAAGTTAATTGAAGAACACAAATGGAACAGGTGTTAGACTCTATTGCCCCCTCCCCACCTTAACCAGAGAATGTCGCATAAGATGTATAATTCATTAACATGTTGCTATACACTTTACAGAAGACAGAGAACAATGCTAAAGGATATTGATTTAAAATCGACAATCGACAATTCAAACTTTTTGGACATCACTCATCATATTCTCCAAGGGTGAATCCAGGATTTCCCAATTTTAAAAGAGAAGGGAGGGGCGTACGCCCGACACGTCCGTCTTTGGATCCGCGCCTGTCTCCTTTTATGATGGTCAATTTTCCAGTTATGTTACTTTGATGTATCATAGGTAAGTTATGTATAACATATATGCAATTGTCCTTCCAATAAAAAAATCAATATAAATCATCTAATACCGGCTATACACTTAATGTAGAAAAATGAAAAAAAAAGATCGAATCTAACCAAGGCTTAATATTGATATTTCACTTCTGGTGACCTTTGCTTCAATCTGTTAAATTGGTTATTTTGTCAGTTTTTACTTTTACTTCCTATACCTAGAAAAAAGAATGGACATTCCTGCAGTTTTTATTTTGGTCTTATCTCATCTTCTTAATAATAAATGTACCTTTTTATTTCTTCACATATATTTGCTCCTTTTGATGCATGCCTCCGGACATTTAAGCATAATTGTTAAACATTGCAGTATGCAAGAACTTTCTTATCTGTTAAAAGGAACGTTCAGGATGAAAATAATTTGTTAATGTTTGTTCCGAGTTAAAAATGGTATTGTTCTTATCAGCTGAAATGACCTAAAATGCCGATAAAATCTATTTTTAAAGCTATTATTATTAGACAAATAAATTATCTAAATACATGTATGAATTTGATTGAAGTAAAAAAGATTAATATCTTTTAAATATGGGAATACAGCCTCGATCGAGCATTTCAGGCGAGTCCTACACGATCAAATATTACAAACGTTGGTAGTGTGATAGTTTACATAGTCGAGTTTACACATAGCTTTGTTAATTGGCAGAAATATGGTCACAATTAAAACATTCAAAAACACAAGCTGACAAGATTTTTTAAATTGTTAGGCCAGAACATCCCCAATAATAATACAATCAGAATAATTAAGTGTTCACTGTTTTTAATTTTAATTATGGACCGAGCAGTAACTCGGGGGTAATTCTGATTTGAATTTCAGTCCTTGCGTATATTCTAAAAAGTAAAAGAACAGAGATTACTATAAGGAACAGGTTATTTATGAACCGGAGACAAAGACTATTTAATAAAAAAATAGCTCAACCTAACTAAAAAAAATAAAAGAATAGACACAGAAGCTAAAGAATTAATGATTAACCGATACACTTAAAACTGGAAGTGTTGATCAGGTGAACCTGTGCGATAAGCGGTATTTGCTCTTAAAAGAAATGGCACCAAACAAGTTGCTCATATGTCAAATCTGGTTAACGACGAAAGAGGGAATTACGTAATTGATGCCTGTTCTCTTGGTGGAATAGATCATTTGTTATCTACCCACATGTTCATGATGACGATACTCTGCTCTGTTAGATTATTTGTAAGACGGTTAGCACAGTACAAAACAATTCACGTGGCTTCGACAAGCTTTTGGGAATATAATGTAAAAAAAAAAAAAAAAAAAAAAAACGCTAAAGGAAAGCTGCCACACGACAAATTTCCAACTGACCAATTAATGGGAACTCATTACGTTTGTCGTATAGTTTAGTAATAAGTAATTCTACGCAGCGTTTGTAATACACTCTTTCTGAAGTTTTTGGGCTATATGCAATGTAAAATAATCACCGAATCTAAGATTATTCTATGATAGAACGTCATCTATATGAAGATCTAAACGTATGACAGTTCTTTGAGAGTAACTGTCAAAGTTTTCCTCTAAAATGCCCCATCAATCCACTTAAAATTCAGCGCCATACATAATCCTTTTGTATACCTGAGCATCAAAATTAAAAGGATAATTCAGAGACACCAATTCAACTCATAGTATATACATAGCCAAATCGTTAAAACAGGAAAAATTAGACACATTACACCAGAGCTTGCCGTAACACTACACATACTTTTTGTACCGCGCTAGACTTCTTACAATTAGGCTTCTGGCACAGGGTGTTGTTGCTACAAGATTGAAGTCATCACTACAGAAGTTTAATGGTCGTCATCATGAACTCATCGATCATTACGGTACCGGTGGATCCATCTGCACAATTAAAACCGATTTGTTCAACGAGTCATAGTTGTCCCTTCCTCTTTCGTCTGCACTTGACTTAACTTTTATGGGAAACTCGGCGGATGTTTCTAGAAAAGCACAGGACTCTTACCTTGCCGGTGAACCCGATCCATGCTTCTAGTGGAGTCCGGGTTGCTCATTTACTTTTGCTTCTTTGTACGTGTTAGTTTTGGTGATTTCATGTTCTTTATTTTCCCTGTCTAGTCTTTATTCTTGGAATACATTCATTTAATTACGGCTTTAACTTTGATTCACTGGTTTACTTTAGCACTACGTGGCACTTCATTTGTTTCAATCGTTTTGTGTTTTTTTTTTTTCAATTTGATCACATTTCAAGAATTTGAACCAGACTCAACTATAGTCACGTTTATTTTGACACGAGATCGTATATTTAAATCAGACAGGTGGAGAGTATGCTTACCCTTCCGTTTCAGCTAGTCCATGCTCCCAGTTTTTAAGGGAGTCCTAGATGCTTGTTTACTTTTTGTTTGTACGTATTATCTTGGTTATTTTATGTTCTTTGTTGTGTGTGTCTATTTTGTCTGTCAGGTCTTTGTCATTGGTTACAGTTTAGTTTGTTTCATTTATTGCTATATAGAACTTGAGATAAAGGATACTACAGACACTGTGAAGTCAGCCTCATATCTTGACCTACACTTAGAAATCGATGGTAAAGAAAAACTATTGACCAAACTTTGCGACAAACATGATGACTTTTCATTCAGAATTGTCAACTTTCCTTTCAGCTGTGGCAACATCCCTTCGGCTCCTGCGTATGGAGTGTTCATATCACAACTCATACGTTATGCCAGAGCTTGCCGAAACGACGCAGACTTTTTGTATCGCAATAAAACTCTAACAAATAGGCTTCTGGAACAGGGTTATGTTGCTACAAGATTGAAGTAATCACTACAGAAGTTTTATGGTCGTCATCATGAACTCGTGGATCGTTATGGTGTATCCATCAGCACCATGAAAACTGATTTATTCAACGGGTCATAGTTTTCCTTTCCTCGTTTGTCTACCCCGGACTTGACTTTTTATGAGCAACTCGGCGGGTGTTTCTAGAAAAGCAGAGGACGCTTACCTTCCGGTGCACCTGGTCCATGCTCCCAGTTTTTAACGGAGTCCGAGTTGCTCATTTACTCTTGTTACTTTGTATGTATGATTTTAGTTACTTTATAATCTTTGTTGTGTATGTCTGTTTTCCATATCTGGTCTTTGTCCCTGGATTACATTCATTTGATTACCGCTATAACCTTGGTTCCTTTGATTACTCTTTCAATAGTTTATTTTTTGTATTTTTTGTTGTTTGTTCAATAACTTGTCTATTTTTCGTTGAATGAATTCCGTATAATGTTACATAATCTGAAGAAAGAAAGAAAGAAAGAAATAGAAAGCATCGATGAGTTCTACCTGTACCACCTTATTTATTATAAGAAACAGTCCTCATTGTTTTAGTTAATTCAGCTAATCCGAATTATTTGCTTTGCAATTTTTTGTGAATAATATTTGATACATAATTCATGTCAGCGGGTTGGTGAATATCCTCAGGGACTTATGCATGTGATCATCATGTACATTGACAAAGTCTTGAGGAGTCTTTGTCTTTAATGGAGCTCAATTTTATAATTTTAATATTTTTAAAGAAATTCAGGGATGATTTGAAACAAACACTATTAAACTATTTTCCACCTTAAAATATCAGGTTTATGCACTCTCAGTTCATATTCTGCAAACAAGGAATAATCAATCATCCAAGACCCTGTTTTTCCAAAAAGTTTATTAACCTCATCATCAAGCACCAGTCAATCTATTTGTGTTTTTGTAAATCATACAAGTGTTTCTCATCAATAACTTTCAAAAGTTTATCTTCCAAGAAAAATAATGGTATTTCAATAATCTTTCTAATTTTCTCTAATAATAGTGCCTTCAAATGCCGTTTCTTACTTAGCCATATTTTATCATTATGGGTTAGTTCTTTCTTGTAGTAGCCCAAACCACTCATTACGTTAATTTCTGGAATGAAGAAATGTGGACAAATCTGTTTTTCAATACATAATTTCAGAACTTCAAAAAACACTGTAAAACACATTCCAGGATTTTTGGAAAATTGTTCTGGGTCACGAGTTTCGCACAGCCACAAAAAGATAGTTTTTATATGGTATGATGTCAATCCGATACGTGATTCACCGCTCTCAAACAATCCATAACTAAGATATTTTGTCTTAATCAATTTAATGATGACGAACAAATATCGTTGATGAAAAGTAAACTTCTTCGCGAGCTCTTGCTCTGATAAGGAAAACGTTATCTTCCACTGTAATGTAAAAGCCATAAGTGACGCTCTATGCGTTAGTAAACAACCGCCTTTAACAATTTCTTCAACCACGGATCTATCTGGCCATTTCCGTTCTCGATTCCGGAAGTTAGATATGGAATGAGGCCATGGAGCTTTAAGAGCGAAGACTTTATCAACTAAAACTCTGAAAGTCAACTCTTTGTCATCGAGAATCTTTTTTTGTTCGTCAGTTCTAAATGTTCGATAAAGGGGTAACATTTCAACTTTACGTACGTCATCTATTTCTGTCTCACCTAAAATACTTGGCCCGTCCCTTTCCGGAATAAAGCAAGTAAATCCTAGAGTTTTCAAATATGTTTTATCGTTTTCTAACTGATTAAAGAATTTGTATCGTTCATTTTCATTTACTTTATCAACGTTATGTGTTACCTCAAGAAGACACGAACCGATTGGCATCGTACGTATTGGTTCTGGATCTATTTGTACTGTAACTATGGGTGAGTTCGTACTTGGCAGAACAACATGTGGTATTTCTCTATTGTAAAGTACATCTAACTCAAGCAAGAAAGAACCATCTTCATTTTTTTCTGGAACATACAAGCCGTTCCCAACGCTTCCTACCACAGTTACTGAGTCGTGTTGTCTTTGGTTTCTGTAAGTAGCTACTTTATCATTGACATATCTTAGAAGTGGTTGAATCTCTTTAACATTACCATCAGCTAGACTCATTAGTGAATATAACTTAGCATTAAGACTATCGAATGTCTTATTTTTTATTTCTAAGTCAAACTTGAACTCTTTAATTAAATCAGGCACGTTAACGATTGTATGACTCCTTTGATCTGAAAAAAAAAAAAATTTAAAAAATGTCATCGAGAGAAGAATCTGGTATGTAAGGTTAGAAAAATGAAGTGGCTAACAATTCTAAAGTCTCGTGATCAACTCATGATTATCTACATTTCAGTATTAACAGTTCTTTAAGTGTTAATCTACTCATACCCAAAAACCCCACTTCAATCGCCCATTCCGAATTAATATTTTCTATCGCTCCTAATGTATTTATATTTTATTACCTATTCCTTGAATTTCAGACGATATTTTACATTCATTCGTTTTGTAAGGTTTTTGGTATACACAAATGGTAATCAAGGAGGCCAAGATTCGAGCGGAAATCAAAAGAATATAATCCAAGAAAAAAACAGGGAAAACAGACAAAGACAAATAAAACAAAGAACATGGAATGGCCGAAATAACATACACAAAGAAACAAAAGTAAACTGAGTTAATTTATTGATAATGCATTGGTGCAGAACCAGTAGGTGGTATAGGTATCAGTCTTGTATTACATATTCCTGAGCGGGTGTACTTCAAAACATGGAGGCTAAAACAAATATACTGCGCTTTCGTTTTGAATTTTCATTTTGTTTTTCGCAAATGATCATTTTAAAAAGTACAGGGTACATTTCAAGCTATGACACAAAAAACTTGTTTCTGAGGAAAAACAGTATTTTCATGAAAAATAATGTTTCAAAAAAGGGGTCTATTTTATAAACTCATAATAAAAGTGAAAGTAGAAAAAGTCTATTTTTAGTTTGACCTGTTCTGATGTACTAAAGTTCGTCCCTTTCTTTCTAAAATGGACCTAAAAATCATTTTTGATATTTTCGTAATGGAACAATATGGTCAACAGTTCGATTGAAACTCCTTGTCTACTTAAAAAAAAATAATGAAAATTTAATGTATACTATAAGACTGAGACCTATACTCAATTCTAAGTTCCTGTTAGTGCCAGATTATAATTGCTCAAGTGCGTCTGGCATAAACAGAAATACCAATTGCCCATCCATTTGGATGTCTGTAATATGAAATTTAAAAAGTATTCCCAGAAAGAAGAATTTGGGGAGTCAGTTGCCTTAATTGGATAGAGGCGGGTTGTGTAAAACAAAACAGTCATTTTGTATCCTGAAATGTTTCAAGCGTTTCCTATAATGAATAGATATCAGAATAGTAAGTGAGCTACTTTGACCCCTATGCTTCTCCCTGCATTGCCTCTCCACACTCCATTGTCAACGCAAAATGCCATACCAACACATTTAATGATCACTTCACCTCATTTATGCATGGTCTTTTTCTTTTTAAAGGGATTCGATAGTACAATATTTAACAACGATAATGACTAACAGCATGTTAGACAATTTTACGCATTCCGTCTTTTTGCAAAGCATACCATGTACATCACCTAAAAGCCTCGCTGCATACGTTAAAGGACATGACTGTTGAGGTCAATTCATTGACAACAGACCACATAGTCTATTATCTGGGACTATTCTTTTCGATTCCATATAGCACACATTCAAAAGACATGGTTAATTGATATTTCTGCTTATGTAAGATGCACTTGAACAATAATCTGGCACTTAATGAAACTTAGAATTAAGTATACCTCCTGGTTCTGTACTGTTGCAGTAACAATGAGTGAAGAAAATGTTTAATGAGGGTTCTTTCTTACATTCAAGCACCATCAGCGCATCTATATATTTTCATTATTCTCTTCGTTTATCCATAATTGCATTGGAGTAAAGAATCGCCATTTACATTTTGAGAAAGCCTCTACTACTGGAATAGGTAGGCTATGCAGATTTTTCTTGCAAAACGAAATTGGCAATTTATCAAGGGTATCCTGTAATACATAGCTATCTGAATAATTAAAGAGGGACGTATCATTGCCTTTTATCTTAAACGATATTTGGCTGAATTTACTTGCCAACACTCTGGTATTTACATGGTTTTTGAATAACACGAAGTTGCTCTAAAAAGAATCCCTACATCACCAAACTAAACGTTACGTATACAATAGTAAGCAAAAAGAGAACGCCACAATAAATCAAAATTTGACTTTGCATTTTTTTTATAAGCCCGACTGTAAGGTTTGTGAATGAATATATTAACTTACCAAGTGAAGCACGTTCTGTCTGGAAATCATTAAGGTGATCGTTTATTCCTCCGTAAACTGTCTGTTCCCTAGCCATCACATTTAGTAAATACAATTGATACGTAAACGCAGATTGTTTACAGTTTGTTTTTGCACGATACTATTTACATAGATAGTAAAGTATAATATACTTCCTGATATAGACTTGTTACTAGTCCCTCTTTATTACATATATATGACATAGAAAATCTATGTAATCTACCTCTCTGATAACATCACTACTTATGTCCGTGAAATGATTTGTAGATTTGCTATTAAAGGGATAAATGCAATCAATAAACTTTTTCATATATTCTTTAATATAAAGCGAGGGACTTGTAGCAAGTCTATTCCTGATACATAAAACTAATCATAAAGACTAAAGTGGGTTCATAGATCAACTAAGGTGCTGGTATTAGTCCACAAAAAGAACTTCAAGTTAAGAGAGAGTGGTTTCATTTACGCCTGTCGTTCATCATATCACTTGTAAACTGTGTAATTCTTGTTGATGGCAAAGTTTTACAGAAACATGTAGCTGAAAAATACGTTAAATGATAACTGCTATGGCGATCGTGTTTCCGCACTAGTTAAGTAGCACTCCAGCTAAGAATCTTGCAAAATGTGATTCATGGTTGGAACGCCTACATATTTTTATTTTTGATATTTTGTTTAAAATGCTTTAGTAAACAAAAATTAACATTTGGTTTTTCATATAACCTGTGCTCATAGGAGATAAAAAATGTATAGAATGCACTGTATAATTAAAAATTTACTGAGATAACTCTGTGAATGACATTCAAATATAATAGAATCTATTGGATTTTCAATGTTGATTATCTCCTAAGAGCAGGAAGACTTGAATGAATAAATACCCATTTCATAATATAGACCCATAAAACAACTTGAGTACAAAAATAAAAATATGTAGCCTTTTTTTGGGGTGTATCACTTTCTTTCAGATTTTGCATGATTCTTACAAAGACAGCTACTTAAATAAAAACTAAATTTCAAAGCAAATGTGTCATAACTAGCAATGTATAACTATTTTCTTCGCAAAATGAACTTAAGTTTATAAAGACGCCAATCGTGTTCAACAATAAACAGAGATATCGTTTACAAAAATATAATCAATTAAAAGTGACAGTTTATAAGGGAGCGGTCAATATAATCATTATATTGCTGGGCTGGTGCAGTTGTATACTGGACACTTTTTCATAATTTTACAGATGGGGAGAAAGACTTTTTAAAATTGCACAGGTGCTTTAAAACTGAAATTATTAAAAAAGAACAATAAATCAACAACAAATATACATGAAAAGCTAATTATGTAAGTACGGTAGGAATGTTGCATGCATACACTAAAGTTTTTAGATATATTTTATGTAGATACATACATATGTCTCGTTGCAAAACAGTTTCAACAATAAAGAAAATGTTGATTGCAAATGAATCTATTCAATGAAAAATGTAAAATATCATGCTGGGCAACTCGTTTCCTGTTCTGTTTTGACGGTTAATTGGCCCTTAGGTCTTTATCTGATGGATCTGCTGGGTATCTCGATATTTTTGAAGAGAAGGAAAATAGTACCAGCCAAGTACCTCGGCGTAGAACGGCCCCTGAACATTCTTCACCATTTGATATCATTCTATGCGAATAGTGTAAGCATTTTCAGTAAATTGAACATGGATTTAAAGATTTATCACCCAGTGTTTAATCTGAAATAAATCTAATAATATAATGGTAAGTAATGTCAAAACTGTATTAAAACCCGAGTCTTTACCTTTTTCAAGAATGATTTGATGAATGAAAATATTTAGTGTGTTTCTTTTCAAAATTTGAACTTTGTTTTCTTGTAATGAACATGGCAGTGTAAATATTTGACATTAAGTTTTCTTGAGATTGACGGAATACAGTGTTCTTGCGTTTCTTTGTCGGTTCAACAACAGCAAACACTTGTTATTAGTCTATATACTTGAATGTCCATGAAACTATGCGTGCTTCAACGATTCTTGAATGCCAACCATTTTATCAGTACTGAAACAAGTCGGTGTTTGAGTATGGACAACACATCTAACTTTACGTTTTGATAAAATGTTAACCATGAATGAAACACACGGTACAAAAACTGTTGATAAAGTCACCCCACTTGCTCACCAGTCTTGAGAAGAATTTGACAGAAAACATGTTTCCTTTTTATACATATATACAAATGATGTTTTACTTGGAAACTAAATCGGTAGCAATTGATGAAAAGTTTGAAGAATGCCATCACATGTCAAGTGAGATTAGTTTACTTAAAATTAGATATTCTACGTTAAAATATATAATCGCCAGGAGGCAATAGAACAATAGACATATAGAACAAAGGCAACATTGACAGTATGCAAAAAGATTTTCCTAGTATCACAACTGATTCTGTTCAAAACTTGAACTTGAACCTCATTAATTGCAAGGCTATGTTCATCATAACGCCAACTTAGGTCAAAAATTCTTCGCTCTCTTTATCGAAATAACACACATAATTAAAACGATACACCCATACTTATTTTTATACCATATTTCATATGTAAACTTGGAGAGTTGAACCAAAAAAAAACTTCAGGAAACATTGTAACGAAAAATATAGGATATTGTTAAGCAGAACGGAAAAGTTGGGAAAACGAAGGAAAGGAAATGAATGAAGCTGACAAATATCAAAGTCTCACATTAATATCAATTACGAAGTAACTAGGAAGAAATGGTTCAAATCGAGGTACGAAATGGAGAGAAATTTGCATTATGCCTTTTACATACAGTAATAATGCATGTTTTGTATGCGTATTTTTCACATGACATTTCTTTGCATATTAGTTTTTGACTTTACCACAGGTACAATAATGCTTTCAACAACAATGTGTACGTTATTCCTAAATAAGGGGAACAACAAAACTACCGAACAGTAATCTGATTCATAATCCAGTCAATTCCAAAATAAATCTGGCAAAATAGATATTACAATATTACACCACCGGAGCAGCTGGTACCGCAATGGTCCTAAATTGGTAGGGGAACTTCAACTGAAGTGGTAGGTTAAATCCAGGTTTTACAGCGCGCTAAACCTCCCTCTTCCATTGCGGCGTAATTGTACCAGTGGTGATTCAAAAGCATTTGCATGTTATTGACATCATCGGTAAGTCAGTGGTCACATCAGCACAAAGAACAATTTACAAAAAACAATCATGACTCATTGTTTTAGAAGAAACGGAGTTTTTCAACCAAGGACTGGTATCTCAAAACGAATTTGGTAAGAGACCTTTTAAGACGCATTTTCTCACCCCCCCTTGATTTAGGAGCATGTTACGCAGATATTTATGGTGTTGAAAGAAATCAGAGTAGTTAGTCTTGGCTCTAATGTAGTGAATCAATTGTTAAATATAAACACCATATGCAGGAGATGAAGGTATATTGCCTCACAGATAAAGAAAATTTATGATATTAAAATGAAAGTCGTCTCTTTTATCATAAATGTTAGTGTGGAGATGACCACTGTTGTTAAAAAAAAAATCAGAACAGGCTGTTTCTGTGGTCTCCTTTATCTCGAGCTGTGGTGGATATATATTGACGATAACCATTTTCCAAAAGAAGGGTTGTTGACGGACAATACATCATCAATATATCTGTATGTAAAGTTAAAGGATTTAGCATCTTTTAAATTTGTATTCTTATGAAGAATTTCAGTCTCGTATGAATATATAAACAAATCGGCTAGGAGAGGAGCACAGTTAGTACCCACTGGAATGCCAACTTGTGGTTGAAAAATACTCCTTCAAATGAGACAAATATGTTATCAGAATCAGATTTTAAGAGTAAAATGAGTACGAGGTACGTTGAAGATTCACCTTTAATTTATCGCATTAACATATGAGTGTACCACCCCTAGAAGCTTTAATTAATTGTTTGAAATTTATTTTGGACTTGTTTTGGTTATGAAAAAGACCCTCATATTTCCTACAAAAAATTTTTTCCAGAGAAGTATCAGTTATTGACGTAACCTACGTATTAACAGTATTATTATTAACATATATTGATTGAGCAATCACATAAATTAGGTTTGTTACTCTTTTACCACAAACACTAAAATATTTAATTGAAGTCTCTTAATACGTGCATGTTCTTTTATTTTTTAACATATTTAAAAGGACATCGTTCTTAACATTTGTACACATTTTGTATTTAACCATTGAATTATTTATACTATAAACAGGTAAGTATAAAAAAGGGGGCGTTTTATGACAACAGTTATCTTTCCTCGATTATATTGCTTTTTTTATTTTTATATTTTCATCATCGTTTATTGTTTTTTTATAATTATTTTTGTAAATTAATCGTAATTTTATTGTCTTTGTGTAATAACGTCAAATTGAATGGGCATTTTGAATAGATTTTAAATTTTGATTTGATTTTCTCCTTGCGATGTTCGATTGAATGTGTAATTAGAATAGACGTCTCACGGATTAGACAGACGTTTGAAACTTTCAATTTTACTGGTGATTTCAATAGCACATGTATTGATTTTTAACCGTTTTTATTCTGCTTTATGAATACAGTACAGGTGTAAGGACGTGTTGTGCGTCTTGGTTACCACTAAGAAATTATTTTTTTTATCATTGTTTTAATTATTTTTGTTTTAATATTTTTTGTATTCAGTTTGAATAATTAATGTTTCTATTTTGACTAACGTCTAAAGATTATACTGACTATCGTAAGGTTTATACGTTGTACATTTGGAACGTTAAGAGCTTTTGAATGGTGTATTGCCTTTCATTTTTATTATAATTTGATTTTTATAGTCGACTAATTCATCACCTATAACAGATGAATTCTACCTTTTCATTTTTATGGGGCTCTATCGGGTAAACCGATTTTTTTACATACTTTCAAGTTTTACTCGCGTGTACTTGACATGATGTTATGAAAGATTTATTGTTGGTTAAGGTTAGAGCTAGGGTTAGAGTTAGACTTAGGGTTAGGGTTAAAATTAGGGTTACGGTTAGGGCTAGGGCTAGAGTTTGAGTTAGGGTAAGGGTTGGAATTAGGGTTAGGATTATAGTTAGGGTTAGAGTCGGGGTTAGGGTTAGGGTTAGGGTTAGGGCTAGGGTTAGGGCTAGAGTTAGGGTTAGGGCTAGAATTAGAGTAAGAGTTAGGGTTAGAATTAGGGTAGGAGTAAGAATCAATGTTAGGGTTAGTGTTAAAACAGAAAACTACCATAACAGAGTTTAAAGTTTGGGTAAGAGTCAAGGTTAGTGTTATTGTTTGGGTCAAGAAATAAGACTAGACTCCTACATAGAAGTAGTATCTTGGAATAGGTTGAGGCTTCAACTTAGTTAATTGGCTGCTTACGTTATGGTTTACGTTTGGAAAAGATCAATATCAACATAGTTGTAATAGGAGGAGAACGAGCTACAGTTTGATTCATATTATGGAACGAACAATAACTAGTGTTAGACGCAAGGAAAGGATGAAGGAGCGGACAACTACATGAATGATAATAAACAAATATTAAGTTTTATGGTAAGGGAAATTTCAATAGTACGTATTTTATCTGAAATTGAAGCTCAATGAAACACGTGATATAGTATCATAACAATTAAATATAGAGAAGATTGATCTAAGCCCTAAGATCTAACTTTATAAAAAAAAAATAACAATAACAAATATATATATATATATATATATATACAATATGAGACAGTTGGTAATTTAAGAAGGAAATCACATCATTGAAAGTAACGGGGCGGTAAAAACCAAGCTATAACAGACAGTAACCAAGTTCATGCCTTTGGAATCGATAATACCCCACTTAAAGTAACAGACGTCAAGTTACTTAGGAGAAGACAACGTGAAATAAAGTTGCGGAAAAAAACAAACTAAATCTTGACCTTCCGATTTAAACTTGAAAAGTAAACACGACAAAAATGAACCCAGCGAGCAACACTGACCAATTGCAGCAGAAAGAATGACCCCGAATACAGCCAGCAGCAACTAGAATACGCCCATACTCGAGCAGCAGCAGATTGAAGCAGCAGGAAGAATGACCCCGAATACGGCCAGCAGCAGCAGAAATATTCCCAAATGTGAAAAGCAGCAGCAGAAATACCCCTTACCCCAATTACGAGCAGCAGCAGCTGGAATACCCCCCTTATTCGAGTAGCAGTAGTAGCAGCTACATTACTGGGACAATCCAGCAGAAGCAAATACAAGTATATAGGACCCATGCAACCTGGTTTATCGGACAACGATACTTTGATGACAGTGCAACACCAAGATGCTTTGATGAACGGGCTACTCCAAGACCCGTATACCACCAATGCACTCATGTTTTCCCAAGCACGAAAGCCTGATCCCGAATGAAACTCGCAATTCAAAAACCCAGCAGATGGAAACATTTGTGGTAGACCAGCTGGAGGAAAGAAAAAAGTCGACCAGAAAACAGATGTGATACCTATAAATGGAACTGTATAGAGAGGATTTCGGAACAAAGATAGTGTGGATGTATTAAGAACGTAAAACGTACAACGTCAGAATATCAACTAGAAGTGGAAATCAGAGCGGACTATCGATGACCTTAATAAATCAAGAAAATTACAAAAGTTTAACTAGATGAATAATATTGATATACGATGACAGAAGATTATACAATGAGAGGATGTTTCATCAAAAATAGCAGGAGCTATATGGAATGTACATTAAAAACCTAGTTCAAAGACCAGAAGTTATGTAAACCGAAGAACAGAAGGAAGAGAAGAAGCCAACGATACTGGGACGGCAAGACTACCTATAGTAAAGCAGAATCATCAGAAGATCGGATCGTGAAGTGTTATTTAAAGGGGAAGAAGAACACTGTATGGAACAGACCATTGAGTAGGACCCGGTTTTTGAAAAACAGACGACACACCGACGAATAGAACAATGAATATGAATTGTAAATAAAATATACATGTAAAAGAAAAAAATCTTGTTGTGTAATAAAACTATTCTAAAGAAAGACCTCCTTACAAATCAGGGTAGCTCAAAACCGATAACACCTATTAAAACCGTTAGCGATAACAAACATATTTACTATCAGAGCCTCATAATACGGGTCAAAGTGTGAGTAACTTGAAAACATACTATAGCAGTACAAAGTTCGTTATAAAAACCACATCATAAAATACTTAAACCAAAAAAAAGGGGTGTAGGAAACAATTACGAATGCAAATATGGAGAGAAAAATAAAATTCCGTAGTTCAATTGTTTACCCCTACAACGGGTCAAATCTTGTACACGTGACATGTAAACATTGAAAGTATGAAAAAGAAATCGGTTTACCCGAAAGAGCCTCATAACACGTTCAAAGCAAATTTGGGTGTAAGTAACATACTGTAGCAGTAAAAAGTTTAAAATCCTTATAAAAAAAGAGGCAAACATTAAACGGTCGTACATTATTTCAGCTATATTCAGACAATGATCATGAAATGGATGATAAAATGAACATGAAATGATAATGAAATGAAAAAGGGATGGGACACAAGGATAATAGGGTCGACAAATTTTGATTGCCTCTAGAAAAAGGGAGGGATGGGTAGGGTTGGGCAATTTAGCCACCTGTGGCGGAGCGCAAAGGTTCCTACTCCTATCGAATACCACAGTAAGGTTCTTTAACATGCGAGGAAAGTGACATCTTTCCCAACACGGTGCACCACTATGGTTTGCAGTTAGGTTTTCCGTATTATAGCCTGACAACCCCAGCATGTAACACGCAAGGGGTACCCCATTCAACCACCTAGGGCACACATCCGAGTTGCTCAGTGGGCAGAGCGCCTAGCCCCCGGCTAGGTTTCTGAGCACTATGTAGTCGCCTTTTACGACAAGCTTAGCGCTGCTGCAGGCCTATTCTTTTGACACACGGACCTGCACGGGGCCCTCACAACTGTAATGTATTCATAAAACAAAATAAAAAGCGATTAAAAATCAATACACTGGCTATTGAAATCACCAGTAAAATGGAAAGTTTCAGACGTCTGTCTAATCCGTGAGACATTTATTCTAATTACATAATCAATTGAACATCGCAAGGAGAAAATCAAATCAAAATTTAAAATCTATTCAAGTTGCCCATTCAATTTGACATTATTACACAAAGACAATGAAATTACAATTGATTTACAAAAAAAATGATTATGAAAATGTAAAATTTAAAAAAGCGATATAGACAAAGAAAAATAATTCTTGTCAAAATACATCCCCTTTTTATACTTGCCTGTTTATAGCATACTATATAATGACACTAATTAGAACACTTAATGAGGATACCTATGGAGGTCGTTTCCCCCTCCTTCCTACATCAAAATGTCCCCATGTTTCCTTTATTGGTCATGGGTCTCCCATCTAAGTCCACTTCCTGTCCTTGACCACCGGATGTGACGTCACGCGTATGCGCATTTGGGTGCTCCATCCGGACCCGAAAAATAATAAGCGTTTCCCACATGTATACTTCTTATTTGAAAAGTCTTCTGTAATATTTCATGATGTTAATGTGTATTGTCGATAATGGATATTGAAATTACTGTAAATTCAAGAATTACCCACTAGGGGATCAAGAAATTCTAAAAACGGCGGCAATGGGCCCACTCAACTGATTTTCAATTTTATACACTTTAATCAACCAAACCTTTTGAGCATAAGGGAGCCCTTTGATCCACATATGATTCATTTAACATTTACCGTTTCCATTTTATCGTTTAAAGCATAATAGGGTATATAAGTCTCGTCATGTGACCCCGTGATTTCACGAGAATGGGTCCTAGTCTACCATTCAAAAGCATGGAGATAAGTTATTTAGAGAGCATTGAGTCCAGTGTTAAGAGCAAAACATCTTTTTGTAAAAAATATCGATAAAAATGACAAATATCTATTTCTACATGATAAAGGCATTAAGAAAAAACATAAAATAGAAGATTTTGCATTGTTATACAGCATTTCGTGTACCCGGAAGTAAACAATTAAATGCAGAGCGGTCTTCGGTTTTCAATACATTCTACGTGGGAAATTCCGGTACAGAAAAAGAAACCGGAACGAGACTTACATAGCCTATTGTAACTCTATAATATGCTAAAAAGTACTTTGATTGTATATAATCTTGGTCAACAATTATCAACAGTCCTACGTTTTCTAAGAAACTGCTATAATTAATTATGCAAAGTAATGATAAAAATACTGCTTTTTTGTTTTACTGCTAAGTAAAATAAGGTAGTTTCAAAATTCCCATTTATACCATAGGCCGTCCCCAATCGCGTTTTCTTGTTTATCATAGAAATATCCGATCTCCGCGAATACTATTCCATTTAAATTATAATTATCATAGAAATATACATAAGGTGAGATTCATTTTGTTATACTTGCAAATTTAGAATTATTGTTTTTACTTGAAATAAATCGAATTTTGGGGGGAAACACTTTTAAAACCGATTTACCCATGCTTCAGAAACGAAGTACCCACCACATGCGAAATCCTCATTCACAACTTCTATACATAGTTATGAATGGGAGGTTTACTAGTAAATACAAGTACTGTAACAAAACAAGTAATGAGCGTTTTGTATAATTATTCATAAATATCATATTTGAACTTGTCAGATTCAGATTTATGACGTTATATATGTCCTGTAAAAACAGTAGCACTTTCGTCTATGGACATAACATTTTGTGAGCAATTCTGCGAGTGTTTCTATAAAAGCAGAGGTCAACTAACTAGCTCTCCCTAAAATCAGATGAATGTTCAATGACGTGTACAAAGTAAGAACTATTCTGTTTTGTTATTTGATTTTGCATTTTTTTTTAATATGTTTTGTTACACTATTTTCTTTTTAGAGTCGTTTCATTTACAGTTGCTACTTTCCTATAAATACGACATATACACGTTTGTTAGTCTAAATTCCCAACTGCCTACACTACATGTTTGTCCGAAAATAATTCAAAACAGAAATCTTGTTTTCAAACCGCATACGAGTAACTAAATAAAAAATGCGCTTTTTAGCACGCTAATCTCCTTTTGAATACTAGTAATAATAACGTTATGAATATCATATCTGAATATATTAAAGATTCTAAACACATAACGTGTTAGGTAATGCATTCCGGCGCGGATCAAAAGACAGTCGTACCGGGCGAAGGCACATTCCCCAAAAATTGGGAAGAATAATTTTATTGGCATAAAATCTTGATTTTCTTGAATTCTATATCCAAATTTATGCAGCTAATTATGACACTTTCGTTCTGTTGATTTATTTATTTTTGTTCGTTGTTGGTTATGTAGTTTACGCTCATCACAGCCGAAGATTGTACTTTTTGTTCCTTTTTTAATGTTATTGTTATTTTTAAAGGTTTCCGGTAACTATAAGATCTTAAGTTATTTACCGTGGGTGACACCAATAAAGAAGATAGAGAGAAAGAAAATATAATTTTCGGCAATACATCCTGACAAATTCTTGAGAATTTGTCCGAACATGAACTTGATAATATTCAGTATACATGAAACATAATACCTATTGATTGCAGTTAAAAGGTGGTATACATGCACTAGATCACCATACTCAAACTTTGTCTCAAGTCATATTCTTCCTTTGTGAAATAATTCAGTACCAAATAAGTCATTCGCCGAGTCTACTCTACAAAGGTATGCATATCTACAAAACTTCACAAAATATCCGTGTCAAAAACACTAGTTTTAAACGCTTTTACATTGCGCAATGCATCCTGAAAGGGAATGACTGTAACATGCTCAAATCCATGAATTTATAGACAGGTAACATTAATCGAGATATGAACTATATGTCAACGTCATAAATTCAGATAAGCTATAGCCAATGGCTGTCGGACATCAGTAACTGTAATAACTCGGACAGGGCTGCTATGTTGACGCTCTGGCCTATAATGCCAGTCCACTCACGTGGATTAAGGATGGTTTCTTATTCAAAAGTACAGTGAATGAAGACCTAAAAAGCATTATTTGTTCGGTGGGTTTTTCTACACTATGAATCACCTCTTCATTAGGCAGTGTCTAAATTTTATGTGGACTTAAATATATAGTGTCAAAGTCAGTAGGTAGTACCACCTATGCATTTTTTTCTAGTATATATTTTTTATTTCTATTTTAAATAGTCACTTTTTGACACAAGTAGAGTCTTTACATGAAAGTCACTTACCATTGCACTATTTTTCATACAAATAACATTAAACTTAAAATTCCCATACAAGTAATATATAATGAAAGACAGATCGGTTGTAGTAAATGAAACATACTAAATATAAAAATACCAATCATATCAATATTCCAAATTTCGATGTGGTCTGCGCGTGGAGTAACACCTCATCAGCATCATTAGAATCAAATACAAAGGAAGGATTGAATAAAAAAAAATAAAGTACTCAAACCCAACACTTATCGGAAAAAGAATCCTTATCCATCACCAAGAGGTTCAATCATGTGGGATATAAAGAATGTATCCTCAGTGTTTTAAGTGTTTTGAAATTTGTTATACTGCAAATTTTGATAAATAAAGTATAATATGATTCGGTGTCATACAAATCTGACTACTGGGTTAGTGAATAACTTTCACCTAGTATCAATGTCACCCATTCGGGCTACTTTACTAAGTTAAATTTTGCTTCTATTATGCTTTCATCTATGAAACTGGCATCTTTCAGAATTTACTATTGTTTTTTTTAAACAAATTACGTATGTTATCATCATTATCCTCATCTAGACTATGCAACAATGTGCTAATAACATTTTTAATGTTCAAATGAAATGTTCGATTGGAGTTCTTCCGTGTAGTGCTTCATTATTATGTATCATATTGAGCATGAATTCCACTTCAGCGCAAACAAGAACATTCAGGGAAGCCTTTTTGCAATTGAAATGTACTGATACATCGATCTTTCATCAAACATTTCTCTTGATGAAACAATTCCATAAGACTGTTGCCTTCTTCTTCCTGGAAGTTATCAAGCCATTCAAAATTCGAATTACTGTGAGTAACTTCAGCATTCAAAGCGACAAGAAGGTATGATACACATGTGTTTGTTTTTCTTTGTAACTCTTAGTCAAGGTCGTATTATCTGTTGTATCACGTTCTTTCTTCATTTTTTGTCTGGCACACCTCCAAATTGTATTTGTATATATCGTACATACATATTTCTACAATTGAATTTTTAAATTGTTTTTTTTTAGCACAATGTTTGAATTTGCCGCGAATCCTTTGGGGTTTTTCGCTGGGCCTCCACACGATCCCGCATTCTCGTTTTGATGAGCCACGCTGCTAGTGCAAAAATTTGATAATGGTGACAGGCTGTTTTTGTCAGCTTTGAAAGTTAAATGACGACTGGAGTCGATACTCCGGGTAAACTCAAGGACCTGATAGAAGGGTTAAGACGAGGAAAGGGCAGAAGACCCGATTAGACGACGGTGCAAATGCGGCTGACGAATCAGCCGAGGAAAATGATGTCGACGTACAACCCGGAAGCCCCAAATCAGACGGTGCACACGATGCTGATGAAGAACTGCAGGATCTAGAAAAACAGTTGAGGGATCTCAGACTTGAAAGGAAAGGAAGAAAGCACATTTACCACAGCAAATTGAACAACAAAAAGACAGTTTGCGGACTTTGCAAGTCTCGGCGCTGAATTCCGGAATGCATTCGCTGAAGACTGGACCAACGATGTCACCTTCACAGTTTCCTTCAAATACAGATGAGCCTATTAGCTTAGTAGATACTTCCAAAGAACAAAAAGTGCTTCAGATTTTGTCATTCATCCGTTGAGCAATTTCAAACGTTTGCTTTGGACGGTGAAGTTGAGTTTCGCATAGACAAAAAGAAAACTTTGGATAAGGTTACAATAGAGGAGTGGGGCTACGCGAACATTAAAATCATGCAGGAATTGGTGAAACAAAAGCGGCTAACGGACATTAATGGTTACCTCAACTATACCGCCGATATCTATCGCTTAGCCGCCCGGAATGTATGGTATTCAGTTTTGCTGTACGACAAAGAATATCGTCAAAAGCAGGCCGATGAGTTATTCGAATGGGGAACATATAGACAAGAATTGCGTGACTTTCAGTAAGTGTCAAAACGGGATAACCCAACATCTAGAGCATTCGCAGAAGCTTCCAAAGTCGCCATTAAGAGTAGAAATCCGAACCAGATTACTGATGATCGGTGGAAAGGTCCGTTTCTGCTCAATGGACGCGAGAATCTGCCAAAGCTTCAATTACAATTCATGTTATCGTGTAGATTGCAAAATGGTACATAATTGTGCAGTTTGTTTTTCTAGAGCTCACTCTGCGTTAAATGGTCACAATCAACTAATGAAAGCCAGGAAGTCCCTCAGATCGGGACTAGTTGTGGAGCCGAAGGCGACATCCGCGATTAACACACATCATTTCGAGGCTTGGTGTCGCCTATTACCAATGGAAACAGAGGACCGAGAATTTATTTTAGATGGAGTAAAAAATGCTTTCGTTTATGTACAAAATTTGGCCTGCATTATCCAACCAATCGTGAAAATTATGCATCAGCATTCAAAGTGCGCGAAAAAGTAGAAATTCAGCTACGAAATGAGCTTGCTTTAGGAAATTATGTGATTACTAAAAAGATTCCAACAATTGTGAGCTCACTCGGGGCTGTCCCAAAACGAAATGGTGAAATACGTTTAATTCATGACGCTAGTCTAGCCGTAGGAATTTCCCTCAATTCTTATACAAGTGATACAAATTGTTCATATATGGATATGCGACACGCTATTAAACCAAATAGTTTTCTTGCAAAAGTTGACCTTAAAAGTGCGTATAGATCCGTTAAATGTCACAAGTTAGATCTTCACAGGTGTTGATGTTCCTACTTACATGTATGATTCTAAACTTCCATTTGGCCATTCGCGAAGCCAAAATATTTTTCAAATGTTGAGTGGGTCAGTTTGTAAAATTATGAAATGTGTATACAATGTAACATGTATCGCTTATCTAGACGATTTTTTTAATTATTTCAAAAACAATGTATGATTGTAGTAGGGATTTGCTTTTATTGGTTCGCACATTGAGACAATTAGGTTTTAACATACACTATTCGAAGGTAGAAGGTCCAGCACAGCAAATAACTTTTTTAGGCATAATAATCGATACCCGTGATTTGACACTTACCATGCCAGAGCAGAAGCAACCTGAATTTTATAGCCTTCTGTTGTCCTTTGAAAAACGCAAACGTGCAAGTGTTAAACAACTTCAGTCACTTCGCGGCAAGTTAAACTGGGCTTGTCAAATGGTGAAAGGTGGTAGAACGTTCTTCAGACGTTTAATTGACGCTATTTCTAATGTAGAAAACCGCAGTGACAAAGTGTTATTATCTGCCGATTTTCATGCTGACATTTCTTTGTGGATTAAATTTATGAAGGTTTTCAATGGCGCAGTAAAATTTATGGACTCGAACAAAATCACTTCATTACAAACTGACGCGTCTTCATTAGGAGGCGCTGGCTATTACAACGGAGATTTCTTTTATGTTAATTGGTCTGTTGACTTGCCAGTTATTCAAAATGAACATATCAATATTAAAGAAACTGCTGCTGTCATCTTATCTGTACTTCGCTGGGCACATTTATGGACAAATAAAACTGTTATAAAGTTTACGGACAATATGACGACCAAATGTATTTTGAATAAGGGGCCGTCAAAGAACAAGTGGCTGATGAGTTTACTGAGAACTTTGTTTTGATTGTCCGGTATGTATAATTTTGACATTCCTGCAAAATTTTTGAGAGGGCGTTACAACGTTATTGCCGATGCCGCCTCACGTCTTCAGGAAGAAGGTCAATTTTCGAGACTTTATGATATATTGACTAGTTACAGTTGCATTCCATTTACGGTACATGAACTATTAAGACATGTTTTGTTTGCCTTTTATCTTTTTAGATGGTGCAAATATGATAGCGGACTTGGAGATCGCCGTTGGACGATTGACAGGAAAGGGGTGGGCTGAATCAACAGCTGGAACGTACGCCACGCACTTGAAGACGTATCTTCAGTTTGGCGATGAGTACAAACTGCAGCCGGTACCATGTGACCAGAAGACTATTGAGATTTATATCGCATATTTAGTGAACAAGAAACATTTCGCATGTAGTCCTATTCGCTCCTACTTGAACATTATTTCTGTTTTACATACGAAAGCACGATATACAGGATCCTATTTCTAACTCTTGGAATATACAGCACTTACTAACGGGTGTGAAAAGAGAATTAGGAACAAGTCAATTCTGCAAAGCGCAAGTTACGCCGGAACTGTTATTGAATTTAAGGAACATTCCTGATTTGTCAAACCACAACAATATTGTTTTTGGGCAGCTTGTTTGACAGGGTTCTTTGGCTTTTTAAGACCAAATAATTTCCTTGTAAAGGGAACGTTTAATCCCTACCTTCATCTTCGCAGGGTTGGTGTATTACCATGTAGCTGGGGTATGCTTTTACGTCTAAAAGTAGTTAAAACGCTTCAATTTCGTTCAAAACCAATAGAAATGGTATTGCCTTGTTTAAGTAATCATCCGTTATGTCCAGCTACAGCCATGTCTCATATATTAGCTTGAGCCGGAGATCCTCTGGACCCACCTTTTCTCTGGTCAGATAAGTCATGTTTAACATGAACTGTTTTTTTAAAAATGCCTTCCGTTTTGCTTTGCAAAATTTAAATGTAGATACGCAAGCTATGGTGGTCATTCCTTTCGCCGTGGTGCCGCTACCTGGGGCTTAAAGGCAGGTCTCTCTGACAACGAGATTAAGTTACTAGGATATTGGTCAAGTGATTGCTTCACAAGATATATAGATAGTGATGTTGATAAACGTTTATAAGCTATTTCCTCCTTCTGTACCCTCTTACCCCGTTAAAATCGTTCTTTGGGTTTGGACTTTTTTTTATTGTATCTGTTTATCAATGCAGGGGCATGTTTGTAATTGGGGGGTTTGTTTGCTTGGGGGTACCAAGGTATTAAATTTGCCATACTTATTGCTGTGTATGTATATATATGCCTATCATAGTAGTAATCATACAAAGGTAAATGTATAAAATCGTCAGGTTTTCCTTGAAAACATTAATTGTTTTATGATTTTTGTTTGAGAATAAGTATTCCTAGTCCGTCGTACTGTAATCTGACAGTTAAAGTTAAACAGTATTAACAGAAATTGATCAAACGTTAAAGATTAGGAAATTTCATAAATATTCCAATCCTTGCGATATCCTTTGCATATTTCTGTTTCGTTTTCTTCGCTTCTTCCATTATCTTCATATAAGATTTATATTCCTCTTCAGAGATGTATTAATCATTGTAAGCGACGATAACACTTGTGTATACTGTAAACGTACTAATTTTCGTGGTGTACTAATTTTTTGCTATTTCCGCGGTGGACAGAAAACCGCGAAAAATAGTACACGCGAAATTGATTTTTAATACAATACAATGCGAATCATTTGTTTTGAAACCGCGAAAATTGATACCCGCGAATATGTTCACTTGACAGAATCCGCGAAATTTAGCAACCACGAAAATTAATACGTTTACAGTACTTTGTGAAGCTTGTTATTGCATTTGTTTAATTTCTATAACCAAGACATTGCCTGGTTTGTAGGATCTCTGAAAGTGCTAAACTAATAACTGGAAAGTTAATTGACATAATTAAATTGTGGTAACACGAAATAAGATAAAGCTAACTAACTTCCATAGAAGAAAGAGCAATCAAGGAACCAAGATTCTAGCGGAAATCAAAAGAATGTAGTCCAAGTACAAAGACCAGATATGGAAAACTGACATTCATAACTAAGAACGTAAAATAACCAAAATAATACATACAAGGTGATAAAAGTAAATGAGCAACTCGGACTCCACTAAAACGTGGAGCATGGACCAACTGCACTGGTAAGGAAAACGTCTTCTGCTTTTCTAGAAACACCAGCAGAGTTGGTAAAAAGTGAAGTAAAAAAAACACAACAAAACAAAAACATCTTCTATTCATCACAGAAACCACAATATTACGAATTGATCTACGTAATGCTGATGGTAAATCATTGGTTGGTAATTAAACAAATGTAAAGGCGACAGTAAAACACAACAAATGTGTCAATATTTAATTTGTAGTCATAACTAGACCAAAGGTAGTCGCCATTGGCTTTACAGAAATAATTCGTTAATCTTTTAACGTTAGATATTCAATTATGTATTGGGTTTTGTCATAATAAAGAAATAAAGGAAACACTTTCAGTTTAAGTTTACATTGGGTTTTTGTATTACATAACACTGTGACACGCATTACAAAAGTACATATACGTCATTAAATACCAATTATGTTGTTACATAAAGGATATATATATATATATATGTAATAACATATTAAATGGGTTGTTAAACCGTAAATGTCCCATTGATTAAGTTCATACCAGATCAAAAGATTATCATGAGGGAAATTCCAATAATAATTTTTATATTTCTTTAATTCAGCCAAATTGACATGTCTGGCGTGATTGATAGTGTATTCTGCAGTAATTTGACAAAGTGCTAGATCCATTTTGAGTGGACATAAAACAGAAATAAAAAAAACCATGTAGACTTGCAATGATTTTTTCTTTACAAAACAGTTGGCTCTTTTCACAAAATCTCGCTATTGTAAAATTAGTCGAACTTGTACGTCTGTCGTCACAATACAATTTCTGTGAAGTCGATTGCTCATGTTTTAACAATACTAGATGTTTATCTGTTACCTAGCTAATTTTATAAGCAACAAAATAGGGGTTTAATGGAACCATGGTAACTGACACACATGGATTTGTATTCATATTTCTGAGGAAATTTAGATCATTATACTCCTGCACATTTGGGGATAAACAGGTATCATTTTGTCTTTTTCAGTCTGTCTCTTCGTTTTTTTGTCTGTCTTCATGCTATGGGATTCGATAGAGTATCATAGAAAGGTTTAGTATCATTTCCAGCTGAAGAAGTCGTGTCAGAGGATTTCTACTGGATATATAAATTGAGTATTCTGTTCTGTTCTAAGGGTACTATATGCAAAATATGCAAAAATAATTTAAATATTTTCGGATAGTCCTAAAGCATTATACTTCAACTTAAGAACGGATCTATGTTTTTGTTTAAGCTGAAATAACAACAACTAATTGCATCTATCATTTTCTTATATAAAAACTTGGAGTTCAGCACGTAACTGGCATAAAACAAAGGTTATAAATCAACGTCATGGTTTAGGACTTAATATTTCAATAAACAAAAAGGTATTACTGAATGACATGAAGATAGCATTCTACCACTGTCTTCATTAGGGACTAGAAATACGATGAAAATGAATCTTTTACGCCCACATTTTTTTGTAAACAACAAAATCATGCATTGATCACAAGTAACGTTATTTTGAAAGGTTCCGTTTAACACTATGTTGTTTTTTTAACACCTCAAGACATCCCCATTCAAAGCATCTTAATTCCTTTCGTCATTATACTAATTTAATTGATAAAAATTGAATACGAGAACGTCAATGATCACAACAGTAAGCCTTGGACCAATGAATAGACCAATACGGAAATTTTGATGTACTAATATCATATTATTACCTAAACAATTTGATTAATTTTAATTTCTGTAAGGTATATTTGTTTCTCATGGACAGCTATTTTTGTCATATTTTCGAACTCCTCTGCTTTATCTATTTCATACATTACTATTGTTTGCCCTGTGAGCCCAACTTTCTTTTCATAATTCATTAGACACTTATTGTTATTTGAGAAGGATTATTTTTATATTCTTGTCATTTCTTCGGATATCAATAAGTAATATCTATTAACACAAAACTTTTGGAGCATCAAGAGAAATTCCCGCCCAAATTTAAAATGCTTATATCTCATAATATATATATATTAAGAGATATAAGCATATATATAAGTGTTTGATATCTAGACATTTACTTGATTATTCAACCAACGATGGTTTTCACAAATAAAACTTCTTGCAGGGAACTATTTTATTCAGAATCTATGTAGAATTTGTATCGCAAATACACTTACTGAGGCTTAACTCTTATGTTATGGTAAACATAGCTAAGTTCAGATGGTCCAATATAAAGTTTCCTATAGAAACGGGGAAATGGAACGCGATTTCAGAGGAGGTGAGAATTTATAATCTCTATGGGGTAGGGTTAGGAGATGACATCCATTGTCTGCTTATATTTCAAAAGGAAGAAGTGAACACTTTTCGTAAAAAATCATACCTTAATATTATATTTTAAATCCGACAGAATACAAATTGAAAGAAATTCTAATGTTCTGTCATGTAAAATTATAAAGAAACTTGTCAAAGTTTCTAAAAACTATGATCCGGTTTTTATAATATGCAAGATCTTGTATATGTATGTGTAATGTATGTATGCATATCTGTTGTGTCCTCTTGTACATCTGTTTGTCGGGGGTTTATAAATAAAATCTTGTCTTGTCTTCATAAAGAAGCACACTAACCCATCATTTTTTACTTTGGACATATTGTTTTGTCTGAAACATTTTCAAAGATATTAAAACTCTTCGAAATCATTGTTATTCTTAATTAGAGCAGCAAACGTCCTTAATATTTGAATTATTTATAGTTAATTGAAATAAGCTACGAAAGAGTAATCAAGATTATATCGGTAACAAACAGAATGTAATCCAGGGACAAAGACCAGACATGGAAAACAGACATGCATAACAAAGAACACAAAGTAACGAAAGCAAATGAGCAACTCGGACTCCTCTACAAACTGGGAGTATGGACCCGGTGCACCGGTAGGGTAAGCGTCCTCTGCTTTTCTAGAAATACCCGCCGAGTTGCTCATAAAAAGTCAAGCCCAGGGTAGACGGAAGAGGAATGGAAAACTATGAATATATACGAAATCCCCAGAGAAGCACTACATGACATACCGTTTGTTCTGTTTTCAAATTAAAAAAAGTAATCGTTCGAGATTTAATTGTGAAGCATTTGGAACTGACTCAGATTAAATCACGTTTATAGTCTATACGAGACCATGTAAAATCTTGTTTAATTTAACTGCCAATAGATACAAACAGTGCTCGTTTTTTTCTACTTTAATTGGTCACGTTTTGGCTTAAATTCAATTCTTAAATGAAGTCACCTACTATTGCTCTACTTTCAATACAGTTTATTTTAATGGAAAATTTCCATTAAAATATGACAATATTCTATTTAAAGATTGTTTAGTAAACAATACTCCTCATAAATCTAGTACTAATTACAAACTTTTTACCTCCCCAAAAAATACTAATTAGATACATCTAAAAGAATGAAGTGAAGGTAAAAATTAAAGTTGAAGCAAAGAGACGATGAAGCAGTGTTGGTCGTACTATAATAATTTAAGTAAAATCAACTTTTGAACCCTTTCACCATCGTATAAGTATTGAAATACTAAGACACCATCGAAAAAGTTTATAAACACCCTTATACATGTACCATCGCGTAAAAAAGGAACAATACATTGACACTATTGAGTAAAGGTGTAAATATAAAATATTATATATACTGGACGTTCTAAAAGATAAGTTCTTAGCGTTAGATTAGTTAATTTTCATATAATTTATTAATGTGAAAATACGTAGTTCAAGATCTAAAGTTAAGCGATTAAAGGTTAAATTATCAAATGAATGAGTATTCACAAAGATTAAATCTTGAGCATGTGATTTGTACATTTTAAATGATATTAACAATTTCAGGATTATGTACGGCGTGAAACATTTGTTATATTGACTTAAATCACATAGTTGGCACGCGCATTTAGACGTTTTCTGTTGCTTTTGTTGGGATCTAATTGTGCCTCGTTTTAGGTTGTACTGTACAGTTAGTTAAATTATGAAAATTCGGTCTCAATATGATGAAATAAAGCTGATTTGGGGCAATCAAAATAGAACCTTCAAAATTTTTTTTTTATTTTATATAAAAGGTACATAAATTTCTAAATCTCCGGGTAAAGTAATTTATATGAGCATTTGTGAATATTGTCATAAAAACAAGTAGCCATAGTACCATATAGCAAAAACACATTACTGAGTTTTGGAACAAATCATGGATGCATTTCAAAAACTTACAGCCAAGTGCCTATGTTTAATAAAATATCAAGCACGTTTAATGTATGGAGCTACGTAAGAGTATCTGGACTCTTACAGAATTTTACTCAAATGTAATGTGGTGGGTGCCATTGACGAAACTGGATATTATCACAGTGGAGCACCGGCATTGTCACTGCTGTCACTCCAATATTTTGTTGGAGATCATATTACAAATGCATGCGCTTTTTGTGTCTTGTTTTTTATCAGTAATTATTTGTAATTTTCTCTGTGATTCGGTCGTTTTGTCCACTTCTTGGACGGCTATATATTTTTTCAATTTCACAGCACAGAACCAAGTGATACAAACAAGTGACAAAAAATATCTTAAATGTGATTGGTTGTTCCATGATTGTGTTGAATTGCCTATAAAGTCAGATTAGGTTGCTATAAAGTCTGATTGGCTGAAAACAACGTGTGACGTTATGTTTGTTTTTCTCACGTACCAACTGGGGACGGCATAAATGGATGATGGACAGGATTCCCGAACATGACAGATATTCCAATGGAATTATAGAGAAAAAGTTTAAAGAAATCAAGGCACCATTATATGAAAAGATGAAACAAAAACGACCTACATACGCAGTGCAGCTAACAGAATAAAAAAAACCCATATAGTTTTGATACTGAGTGGAATTCAAACGTTTCAAAAAAACAATTCACTCAATTTTATTTCAACATCCGAACAAAATCGCCGAGGCCAAACTTGATATTTTCGATACTCAAATACTCAAAACTCATTATGAAAACTAAAAGTATTTTACTCTGCATCGTGTATGTAGGTTGCCACGAATCTGGATCTCTGTATTGTCCTTCAACTGTGATGCTATGATTTCATTTGTCCATATTTAAGACTTTTCCATCAAAAGATTATCTAAGAAAAGAAACATGAAGTTACGTTTTAAGCCGGTATGGCGAATCCTTCAACTACGAAATTTTCTTAACATACTAATATTTATGTTGCATAATTTAATTGTTTACACCCGAATAAACATTTTTACCATGCATTACAAATATCGAAATATGCGTCACATCGTGAAATTAAATAAAGATATTTTAAAGAATTTACAGGAATAACAGTAAATTTCAATCAATCGTATTTTTGTGAAATTACTTTTTTTTCGTATTTAAGGAGTTCTCCTTCAAAAACTAATTTTGTCAATTTAAGATCATTGTAACGATATCTTAGCAAGTGATTACAAATTTTCTCTTAAATATGTAGCCTAATACTGAATCATACATATCTGATTTTAAGATTTTACATTCTTCATAATTTCAGATTCAAGATTTACAATGATGAATAAAAAAAATAAAATAAAATGAAAAAATAAAGAAAATAATCAGCAAATTTTATTCACATACATAAAGACAATCGCTTCACATGAACTGCTGGACTCAAAATTGCACAAGCTTACAAGAAACTACAGTCCTTTGAATTGGCTACCCTTAAATATATACTGTAGTTAATTGTCAAATCCAAAAACATTAAAATAATGACAGTACATCAATTATAAGTGGGATTAAAGCCCTACATTTATAAACAAATACCTCAGTGACTAACTCAAGACAACATTGAAAAGTTGTTTTGCAAACATGAATCCTCAATGTACGCTTTTTTTGCAAAGTTTCATCTTCACTCCATGTTAGGATTGTGTGATTTTCTTTGTTCTGTCTTTCTTTTTTGCATTGCAGACCTCGCAAATATGTACGCAAAGTATTTGTTTCTCCAAAACAGTTATTTCGTCACATGCAATGCCCTTCTCAACATAAACTATGGCACAATCAAACGTTTCCTCAAGTTCTTCTATTCTTGCTTTTGCTGCATAAAAGAACATCTTTCTCCTAGCCTCCATGTCACCCATTCGTGTTATTTCTGCTAAGATCATTTTTGCCTCTGTAATATATCCGTCTGTGACATTAAAACCCCTCAGAATTTCAATATTGTTCTTCAAGCCAAGCAACAAAAAGACATATCGAAGCATGATCATACGTCTCCAGAAATTACGTACATTATCATCATTTTCCTCATCTAGACTATGTAGCGACTTGTTAACTACCTTTTTAAAAAGTTCACATGAAATGTTGGACTGAATTTTTTCCATTTGAAACATCATTACCATGACGAACATATAAAGCATGAATTCAAGTTCAGCACATACAGGGATATTTACAGAAGCCGTATATGCCTTGGAGATATATTGGTCAGCTTTTGTTAGTTGCTTTGACATTGCATAAGCAATTGCTACCCTAGGATATAGCCCTGTTGCTACTACTTCCGCATTTGAAACATCATTCGTCAAACATTTAACTTGATGAAACAATTCGGAGAGAATGTTGCCCTTTTCTGGTCGGGATTCCTCGTTCCATTCAAAATGCGATTTCCAGCGGGTAATTTCGGCATCTAACGTAGCAAAAATGCATGATACGCATTTATTTGCCATTTCCTGTAATTCCAATTGAAGATCATATCTTCTGTTGGCATTTACTTCTCTTTCCAAAGTTTGTCTGCATACTTCTAACTTTTGTTTGTATATGTCGAACATATCTTGCAGTGAACTCACCGGGCTTCCCTTGAAAACATTGTTTTGTGTATATTGCTTAAGGTTAAGATATAATTGTTGAGCCTTCGAAAATCCAGGATAAGTGTTTCCAGTCCTTCCTACTACAATTTGACAGTCCAAAGCTTCAGTGTGATATGTAAGGTGAAATACTACCGAGAGAAATTGGTCAAAAGTTAAAAGATTTGGGAATGTCCTAAATATTTCAATCCTAGCATTCTCCTCTGCATCTTTTTGTTCCGCTTTCTCTGCTTTTTGCAATAGCATCATGAAATTTTTATATTCATTTTCAGATATGTATTTGTGACTGTATAGACTAATGACAATATCTCCTGTGTCGATATTTTGAAATTTGCCGTAGCATTTTTTCAATTTCTTTAGCCAAGGCGTGACTAATTGTGAAGGCATTATGAAACTTCTATAAAGTTAAATGAAAAAGAGCTTGATTAAATAAAGCATGAAATAAAAAGAAGTTATAATATAATTATTACGTATGGACACTATGATTTTGCCCAGAACACATCATGTAATATATCCTTTAATCTACACTAAAACAAATATACGAAATAATAGCAAAAATATCATGACAAGAAATTAAAAAGTGTAAGTTCTCTGCTCGTATAATTGTTACTTCTCTTTCAAAGAAAACACCATTTGTACTTACTTTCATGGGAAAAAATGTCTCTAACATAAGAATTGATCATTTTTAAATATTAGTCCATAGTTTGGTTATTTATACCAGAGCGTAAAAAAATCAAAACAAAACAAAACAAAACGTCAGACACGTGAGTTAAAAAAAAGACAAAGTAATGTGCTCAAGGTTGCCATTCTTAATCATATACAAGTAGTCGACATTGTCATTTAAGTTATATTTTTGTCATATTCAAAGCAGTTAGAACATTCAATTAGTTAATTTGTATTTGGTTCAATTGATCGTGTCATCATCAAATTATCGGGTCAGAAATCGTCTTTCACAACTAAACAGATGTCTATTGATTATTAAAATTATAGTACAATGAGAATATTTTATTACTATGCATGTTTCGATGACACTTGTGTTAATTCACTGCAAATGAGTTTTTGTGATAAGTATAAGAAAAACAAGTATCGCTAGGTTTAAGATTTGTATGAACATTTTCTCAATATGTCTGTTTTCCATGTCTGGTCTTTGTCCCTGGATTGCATTCTTTTGATTACCGTTATAACCTTGGTTCCCTTGATTACTCTCTCAATAATAATACGTCTTCAGTAGCTGTATTTGTAAGAATAATGCAAAACCGGAAAAATATGATACACCCCCCAAAAAGGCAACATATTTTTATTTCTGTAATTAAGTTGTTATATGGGTTTATATTATGGAATGTGTAATTATTCATTCAAATCTGCCTGCTCTTAGGAAATAATCAACATTGAAAATCCAATAGATTTTATAGTATTTGAACGTCATTTACAGAGTTATCTCCCTTAATTTTGAAATCTACTGTGCATTCTATATAATTTTAATCTCCTAAGGACACGGGTTACTTAATTAATTTATTATGTATACTTAAACAAAACAAGGACAATTCTAATTTAATTTAATTAATGTAATACATAAAGGGTTGCTTGCGAAATATAAGCTCACTTGAATCTACAATGAGAACCGCAAAAAACGAGCTCTGTTTCCAGCCATTTAATTTAAAAAATTAAAACCTTTTTTGCGATAGTGTTAAAATTAAATATTTGAAAGAGAAATAAAGGGAACCAAAATTCTAACGAAAATTAAAAGACTGCAATCCAATGATAAAGACTAGACAGGGTGAACAGAAACAAACAACAAAACATACAAAACCAACATAATAAGTACAGAGAAACGCGAGTAAATGAGCAATTCGGGCTCTACGTAAAACTGGGAGAATGGACCAGGTGCACTGGTGGCGTAAACGTCCTCTGCTTTTATACAAACACCCGCCGAATTTCTCATAAAAAGTCAAGTACAGGATAGACGAAAGGGTAAAAAAAACTATATGACGCGTTGAACAAATCTGATGCAGATGGACACAACTTAACGATCTGCAGTAGTGATGTCGTCAATCTCGTAGCAACATAACGTTGTTCCAGAAGCCTAATTGGAAGAAATCTAGCGCGGTACAAAACTATATTCTTCTACATGACCACATTTATTCATTGCACGAGATCAATATATATATATATTGGCCGAGTGGTCTAGGGCGCTGGACTTAGCGCAGGCGGTGTTGCCACATATGCCACAGCGGTACGAGTTCGAGTCCTGCGGATGGAACGACAAAAATTTGCTATGCAAATCTAACATCGTTGGGAATTTTTCAGACCCTTCTATACTTATATTATCTTCCCTGTATCACATAGAGTCGTCACATTCTGAGACGTTGTATATATATATATATATATATATATATATATATATATATATCGTCTAACAATGTGACGTCTCTATTCGCTACACTGCTCTATCGGATCAATGTGATACAGGGAAGATAACTTATAGAAGGGTCTGAAAAATTCCCAACGATGTTAGAACTGTCAAATTTGCGATGCAAATTTTTGGTCGTTCCCTCCGCGGGACTCGAACTCGTACCGCTGTGACATCTATGGCAAAACCGCCTGCACTAAATCCAGCGCCCTAGACCACTCGGCCAGCTATAAAAATATAGCTTTCGCTGGCCGGGTCATTCCTTCTCGTAGGATTAATCCAGGGCTGTAACTTAGTACACGATGTATGGTAGTGAGGGACAGTTCATCTAGGTGTTATTATGTAGGATAGAGGATCAAATTAATGATGCATGTCCTACGCGTATTTTAAATAACGATTTATGAAAACAGTCAGATTTAGCATGGCATAGTCGTCCAAAAAATAGCAATTTCATTTTGTCTATATATTCATTTATTGACCAAAGTCCCAAATTACTAACACAGGAATCGGAGGGACTTCTTTTATAAAACCTGAATCTTGAGAAGTATATCTGTGCTGTTTCAAGAATATTAATATCTCGGTTTGTAAGTGGTCCCCACGTTTCACAAGTAAAAAATCCAGTAGGAGGGATTACCCGTTTCCATAGAATACTACTTGTAAGATAATTCATACCGCGTGGATTTAAACCAACAAGTTAGTGAAGTTTTTGCTTGAGTTTGTTGGTATGTTTTCAGTTCTTTGAAGTGTGTTATTTTCCATATCAATTACTGTCCCTGCATAAGTTATTTGTTTCTCCTATTCAATTACAGAATCACCCAGGTTTTATGATAATTGTTGTTTGAATTACGGTTATTTTTTGGTAGGAAACGTAAAGCACTACTTTTTGATGCATTATATTTAAGGTTTTCTTTGTATTCCGTGTACAGTCTATTCGATATTCCCTTTGGTCTCCCAGCGTCGACCCACTAACAAAGGGTCTCTCGTTGTTTGTAATGGTAATTACCTAAATCGTGTTGCTTCCAGTAAGATTTCAAAAAGGAACGAAAATGTCCATACGGAATACTCGAGTCTGCTGCTATGTGTAGAACATTTGTTATGATAGACGCATACTGCAATATCTTGTTTGTATTACGGCACGAAATATCAGGACTATGAAAGTATAAAAGTTTATTGATTTCAGTTTGAAACATTTTAAGTTCAAAATTATCTGCTTTTAACCAAACCAGCTTATGAACATAAGGTCGGCATGATATGTCACACAGCAAATAAGTATCTACTGACATATGTGGAAAATGATCAGAGTATTCACAATGACAATCATCATGAACCTTAACTAGCGGTACACAATTTGCTAAAAACTCTGGTATACATATATAATCTATCAGTGTTCTCTGTGATCGATTTTTATTTCTATATGCATAGCAAGGACCAATTCCTTTATGTAGCAAAACAGCAACCTTCATATTCCTTGTTTCAAACAAATACCTTAAAGAACTACTCTTGGTAAAGTACAAAGTATTATTCATATCAACATTACAATATCTCCCAATGATTGTGACATAATCTTCACTCAAAATATCATAGTAACATGTTAGTATATCAAGATGTTTCATGTACTCTGATTGTGGAAGATTAGTTGATGGCAAAAAAAAACTACAAATTACACAGATATCTTTGAAATTTTCAGAACTTAATACAGCTCCACATAATCTATCAGTATCAAAATCTAGCGGTTTGGTTGTTGTACCTGGCAGTTTACGTATGAATAAAGCAGTACCACTTGAACCTCTATTTGAATCACTACAATTTTTACTTATACTATAGACAACAAGAAAATCTTTATCAAAGTCTTGGAAAAAAGATCCATTGTTGTCATTTAACCAATGCTCAGTGAAAAAACAAATATCTGAACATCGCAATAAAGTTTCTTAGTAACTTGTGCCACACAAGGAACCCCTCATATTCCAACATAAAAAGTTAATCATGATAGAAAATGAAAAAAACTACTTATGAAATACGTGTATCTTAACCCCAAATTTGATTTGAATTGTTGTTGTTGTATGGTATGTATTCCCGCGAATAGAATCCTACAGGCCAAAATGACTCATCATTCACAACTTTTTCAGTCATTTTCATCAATGTTCACACGCATTGTATACGTGGATCTTCAACGCAAATCATGCTGCTTTAAAAGTTTCGTGTAAGTTACTTTAACACCATTTTTCTCAGCATAGGTAACAACAGCCTTGATCACCATATCATACGGGTTGTCACCCTTCACATTATAAAGGACAATTCGTTTTGTTTTTTTTTCTCACAACACCGATGAATATGTCTGTGTCAGTTTCTTTTGAATAATACTATTTTTCTAAACATGACCATGAGTTTTCTGTACCATCACCGATAAGCGAGATGCCATGACAATTAAATTAGAGTTTCTACACGATTGATTGTTTACAACGCGGGCATGTACTCCGGTATTGTCCCTTCATCTGAAAATCTAGTTTCTATATTAGAGAGTGTTGTGGTATATTCTAGTGAATTCTGTTTATCAACTGGCATGTGTTTATTTGGAATGGGTAGAACAGTAGAATTATCAGGGTTAACTTCCCTACTTTCTCTTACTTTTACTATATCAGAATACTGTTTCTTTTTGCAACAAACAAATTCCTTACAGAAATTACTACAGAAGATTAATTTGTAGACAATATGAAAATCCATAATTTATATTATGTTTGTAAGAAACAGAATATATTTCGATAAAATATGAATATCGGAAACAACACTTTTTGGGCTGCGTATGAAAGGAATTGTCTTAGAACCTTGGTACAAATACCTGTCTCTAAGGCAACGGTGGCGTCTTTAGATGTCTGATTTGTCGCTTCTAGACCAGACATAAATGTTAGATTAAATTTCATTATTATTTTTTTTCATTTCATCTGCCACTGTTATTTTACATTCAATTTTATTCAATTACGAACTATTTTGGCATAAATTAATCGACGCTGAATGTAAAAAGTGAAAAAAAAACAAAACAAAACAAAACTGGTCTGTCGTGTACTAGGATTTCTTTGGTGCCTCTCCCCTCGTCCGTTTCGTTGCAGGCCGTTAGGTAAACGGGAGATAGTTTATACATAAATATTTGGAATTTTTGTAATAGTGGTATAAACGGGATATTGCAACTACCATTCAAAACCTATTAGCTATGAAATATGCAACGCAAACCCCAACTGTATAAAAGTGTTCCCCTCTTGTCACCGCATTTTACACACTATCGTTAAATGTTTCTCTTTTAGTTTATGGCGAAAAGAAACACATAATAGCATATACTCCATTTACTAATTGCCTTTAGAAAGAGGCAGTTCTGAGTTACACGCGTTTTAAATAAATCTATTTTTTTTTTCGTTTGTTTATAAATTCCAAGGCTCGGTTGTGCTTTTTGTTATTTTTTGGTGTACAAATCGAAATAATATTTCTGCTGATAAACGCGTTATGGTGATGAAAGATCTAGTTTATTTTATATATCTATTGAATAATCGTCATTTTGATAAAAAAGATGTGTCATTTTAATAATTAAAAAAGACTTTTTTTACAACTAAAAAACGCCAAAAGTCTATCACAAAATCTCCTTAACGTCGACAATATCTAATTAAAAGTTATTTAAGTGAGAAAGTAATATACAACAGATCAGTATAATTATCATTTATAATGTACAATAATAGTATACACTGAAATTCTTCTTCATTAAATGTTTTAAATTTTAAATATGGACTTAAAATGTGCAGTAATATACCAGCTTCCCGCGCATGTGGTGCAGTTGTTAAAGTATACCAGAGCTAGTTGCCACAATTCTGACTTCCTAATGCGCAATTGTTTTATAAGAGACATGTATTTAGACCAAGAAAAAAAACCAAATATGTCTGATATGCTGTCTGAAGTTTTGTTTCCGGTACCCAGAAGTATTCTGTTTCAATATATCATCTGTATTGTCTGGACTACAGATTTTACCAATTCGTCTGATGGCAAATGTATCCTGTCTGTTTGTAATTCATTAAACCGTTATGGAATACTTTCCGGTTTTCCGCCTAGATATTGCCATTCAATATACCGACTTTCCTTCTTTTGACTATAATCCGTTAGAGTTTGCTTATCAGTTTAATAATTTCGTTAATATAAATTTTTCATAGTTCTTATGTGAAAGGGGAAAGGGAGACAACATCAATCAATTAATTTGATGGTACGCATGTTTAGAAATCTTTCGCCAGAAAACAATATTCTTTGTCAGCAAATACACCAAATTTGAGTCATTTACATGCAGTAGACCTGGGGTACCCCCAAAATATTCCCAGAATTCATTTTTATAAAAATTAGTACATGATATACACTAACTGTGGCGCATCAATCGTCAAATTTTAAAGAAAAATCATTGTACAGATTTTGAACAATGAAGACTAAAATATTGCTGTTTTTAGAAACCAATCATTGGCCAAACTGAACCTTATCTGGTATTGTAGGGTCATTTTGACAAAATATTTAAATAAATAACTGAATATTAAGTCAAATTCACTTTAAAAGGATTAATAAATCAGATTAAGTATGAAATTTTATTCTATCGATTTTATAGAGGAGATACTAGGCTTTAAATTTACCAAAATAACAAAAAGGGGGGCAATTGTCAGGTATTTGCTCATATAGAAACCTCTATTTTGCCCCCAAAAAAATCATAATTCAATTTTCATACAAAACGGATATTATATGGAGAATTAATATGCAAATCAATCAACAAAAATTTCTGAAAACTTCACCGTGTAGTTTATTTTAATGTTTTAATGATTGTATGGTAAGACATTAGAATATTTTTTAACAATTTATCATTATGGCTAAAATCATTTTAATATTCGATAAGGTTACCAAATATCAAATTATGATGACTTTAATCGATGAAAGAGCATTGCCGGGCACAGCTTGAGCCAACGACTGTTGCAAATTAATGTCACACAAATATTCATACTTCTACACCAAGGGACAAACTTTAATACTAAACATAGTTCAATGCTGGGTAGGGTCATATGCTGAACAACAAAATGAAAACAGAAAGCTTGAAGTCTTATAAGGAATTATAATTAAAAAGTATAGTTTTTTTTACCCTAACAGGTTAAGGAGTTATAAAACTGGCTATGTTATTGGTTAGCCATACTGTCTCATGATGAGATTATTTTCATATTTCAATTTTAATATTTTATCTAAAGGAATTTTTGACTTGCAGTAGAAGGCATCATTTCAAACGTTTTCCCATCTTATAAAAATATATTCCTCAATGTACCCATTTGAAACATTTAATCAACACTTCAAAAGAGCAAAGTTACTGGTTCTAGAAGTTGAATCCTTTCTTTGAGTTATTTCCCTTTAATATCAGTATCATTTTGAAGCTTACATATAAGGGGTCATTCAAATGCTCTGGTGACTAAAATCCTTTCAATTTGGATAACCTCCCTTACCCCAGGTCTACTACCTCAAAATAGAGATAATTGAAAATAATAATACATAATTTGGCTGTTATTTTTCTTGAACTTAACAATTTAAATCCCTTAATTAAGAAATCCGCAATCTTGAGTTTTACCACTTATTTCTTTCAATCTTTTAAAAACAATTTTGCATTTAACTGTGGAAACTGCCCCAATAAACACACACACACTTAAGAAACACATTGACAAATGGATAAATATCACAACACTTAACCTGCATGAAGGTTGCAATTATTCAAACCATTTTTGGATGAGTTACAAAAATAAATAAACTACTTCGCGACTAAAAAAGCATACAATTCCGTAAAGTTACTTTATTGAATGACTTGATCAAGAATTGAAAAAAAACCTATAATTACTAACTGTCCATCTACTTATGCGAATACAAAAAATGTGATGATCATTATGTCGAATAAAACATGTATACAGTTGGGTTAAAGTTACTTTGTAATTTCTGTCCAAGGGCAATTTATTTTGAAAGGTTCTCCGAAACAGGGATCTGTTGCTACAAGATCGAAGTCATCACTACAGAATTTTATGGTCGTCATCATGAACTCGTGGTAGAGTAATCAAGGGAACCAAAGTTATGGTGTATCCATCTGCACCACGAAAACTTATTTATTAAACGTGTCATAGTTTTCATTTCCTCTTTCGTCTACCTCGGACTTTACTTTTATGAGAAACTCGGCGGGTGTTTCTAGAAAAGCAGAGGACCCTTACCCTACTGGTGCACCTGGTCCACGCTCCCAGTTTTTAGTGGGGTCCCAGTTGCCCATTTGCTTTTTTTACTTTGAATGTATTATTTTGGTTACTTTATGTTCTTTATTGTGTTTGTTTGTCTTGCATGTCTGATCTTAACCCCTGGATTACATTCTTTTGATTTCCGCTAGAATCTTGGTTTTCTTGATTACCCTTTCCCGACTTTACCCCTGGACTTAACTTTTATGAGCAACTCAGCGGGTGTTTCTAGAAAAGCAGAGGGCGCTTGCCCTACCGGTGGTTGCTCATTTGCTTTTGGTACTTTGTATGTATGATTTTAGTTACTTTATGTTCTTTGTTGTGTTTGTCTGTTTTCCATGTCTGGTCTTTGTCCCTGGATTACATTCTTTTGATTATTGCTATAACCTTGGTTCCCCTGATTACTCTTCCAAACAATTGTTTGCATGTCTTATCTTACAGAAGATTCACAAATAGTCACAGATTTAAAGATGACTGGTATACAATATTGTTCAACAATTGTTTTTTTTAACTTTTTACAACCATACTTCTCCCGGAAATATTTGTTAACAATTTGTTAAACAAACTGCAGATTACTAGTACTTTGCTTGAAATCAGTATGTTCAATGTAGTACAATATTAAAGGTAAAATTTATGCAAACGTGCCATGATTTAGACCAATTGCATGTGCGTGAACGTAATGCACCTTATTAAAGTTGCACGTTCAATATATCACACCATGCCTGGATTTCAAAACTAGTGTTTAAAATCAATATTTTAAAGTTTAGCTGACAGAAATCAACACGAAAGATACGCCATAATTCGAACAGTAATACATGTATCAGGACCGATCAAGGGCCAATGAGGAAGTGTAAAACGTCTCAACTATGCTGAATCAAATAAGACTGAGAATGAAGAAAACCTTCAAAACACTTTATGTGTTATTTCTGTAATGTAACTAAAGATACGCAAGTGTTTACATATTTATTAGAAAGATAAAATCTCTTTCTTTAGAATATGAGATCTAAATGTATTCATGGTGTGGAATGGTAACGGACTGTTCGGGATTTTTTAAATGTTTACGTTTATTCGTGATGATATATAGCATATCAAATGAAAATGAAGTGGTTTAGATGTCCCACAACATGGAATGAGTCATATTTGTTTCTTTAATAAGCTTCAAATACCATTCATAAATACCCTTAGACAATCCAGTAATACTGCAAAAATAATTGAGTCGAGTTTACTTAAAGTCCTTGCCTTCAAAAGTCCACAAAAGGTTTTAATGGGGCACATTTGGCATATAATTCCCGTAGTTTAAAGAAATGACGGGCTTACTTTCATGCATTATAAAAAAGTTTTCATTCTAGAACGACTCTTTCTTGTTGTCAAACGTCAACATTGCTAAAATTCTTTCGGAAAATAACCATTAAGTTATCAGTATTTGGCCAATCGAGAAACAGAATTGCGATCAGGTGACTTGCGTTTCCACGAAAGAGCGTCTTTAAGGTCAAAGGGTAAAAAGCGAAACTATACCGACTGAGTCGCAAACAGAGATTATAAATGATGAAGTCGAACTACGGACCGCGCCAGTATTGTTTTTCGGTTTCTGAATGTGTACAATAGTTCCAAACGATGACGTACGTGAAAACCGTTGCATACAAGTGTAGTTCAATATACTCTCTAACGTGAGACATACGCGCCACGTGATACTTTAATATAGTAGCACGGTAAACACATAAAACGTTTTGATTGTAAAACCCTTCTTTAATACGTGTCATAATGTAATAAAAAAGTGGTACTGAATGATAGCGTATGGCAAGCCGTTATGGAATTTATTACCTATTTATTAATATCAATGAATTAATTATTGATATCAATAAATTGTCATTTATTGACATCAAGAAATTTAACATGTTTTTTCACATGTTAACGAATAAATATTAATATCAATAAATTGTACGATTTATCAACACGTTAATCATATTTATTAACATGTTATTAAATCATTTATTGATATCAATACACAGATGAATCATTAACGTGCTGATAAAGTGAGTGCCACTACAGTGGTTTAATTGTTTGAAATTGGTTATTGTATTGCATGGATACTGCCCGGCATGCATAATCCGGATTAAAATTTAATGACAAATTAATTAATACTTATTAATAAATGATTTATCAACATGTTACTAATTCATCTATTTCTTGATATCAATAAATCATTTATGCACATGTTAGATTAGATTAGATTAGATTTTATTTAGGCAATATCAGTACATTAAAAAATCTTACAATACAAATAAAACCATGACAATAGATACAGAATCATATAAATCCCTGTAGTATATTTTAAACACATGACTTGATAGCCTGGGGTAACCCATAAAGTTTTAAATAGCTTATTTCCAATGGGGTCCCAAGTTCAAAAATACAAAAAAAGGACTCATATATTTAGTAAATATATGTTATATAATAAATAGACAACAAAACATGGAATACATATAGAGTAACTAATACATAACAATTCATTATGCTCTCGATTTCTCTTGTAAATATTTTTTGACAAATGATTTAAAAGCATATTTGTTGATTATAGTTTTGATATTAGCAGGTAACCTGTTCCAATCTTGAATCGCCGAATAACAAAAAGTGTTGGTTGGAGTGTTTGGAATAAAATAATTAAAATTTGAGGAACTTCTTGTACTATTGGTATTTAAATTAAAAATTGCACATAAATATTCAGGAGCCTTTCCATGAAATATATTAAAAACATGATTTATTCCTAACTGAGACACTCTATCTGCCACAAACAACATATTCACCTTTTCTAATAATTCACAATTTACTCTTCTTCTTGGTCGAGAATGAACCTCACCACCTTATTTTGTAAAACATGTAACCTTTTAACAACCCCTTTCCTAAACTACTATGCCACGACAAACATGAGTAATCAAAATAGCATTGTATTAATGCCGTGGTGAGGGTCAATTTCGATCTCGTGTCCAAGCACTTGCTGTTTCCATATAAAAATCTCAGTCCAACATTGACTTGGTTTATAATATTAGATACAATCTGTTCACAATTTAAGTATTTATCTATATATACACCAAGACATTTGACATAATATGTAGAATCAATAACATGATTGTAACATTTCAGTCTGAAATTTGAAAAATTATTAACCTTTCTAGGAGGACCAAAAAGCATACATTCATAGATGTAAAGAAAGTTTTATCCGAAATAACATCAGAGTTTTTGTGCGTAAATAATATGGCACTACCGTCTGCATATAAAATCAATTTACAGTCATCATCTATGCTTGTAGACATATCATTAATAATGTTAAAAACAATAAAGGTCCCAATATACTGCTTTAGGACACTCCATATGTAACACCCTTTGGATCTGACATAACATTATTTATAGAAACAAATTGTACACGTTCAGTAAGATATGATCTAAACCAATCAATAGATTGTACACCAATAATTTTCGATTTAGAACATAGGATATTGTGGTCAACCGTATCAAAGACTTTTTGAAGATCTAACATAATCAAGCCTATAAAATTACCATTTTCATTGTGGCCTCTTATATAATCAACTAAATGAATAAGACAAGTATCTGTTGAATATTTACCTCTATAACCTGATTGATAGTTCAAACAAAATATTGTTTTCTTATAAAAAATTTGACAGTAGATTATTTTTTACAAGAAAACAACATTTTGTTTGAATTTCAATCATGTTTTAGAGGTAAATAAAGAGACAAATATAGAGAGAAATATTTTATAACATTTTATTAAATATTTATTAATATCAATGAAAAGGGGAATAAATTCCAAAACGGCTTGCCATAATAGTGTGGCTTGTGACTAGATAGTGATTTGAAAGAAATACCATGAGCTATAGATAATCAGAACATTTAGGCAAATTTACTGCTGTCTGTCCATCTGTCAACATCTTTTGTGTGCTCAATATCTCTTTAAAACTATACATGATTTTCAACTTGGAGACACATGTATGCTAATTAAATGTGTGCATATATAAGGTTTTATCATATATTCAGATTAAAATATAACTTTTTTGTATGTGCATTGTAAGTGTTTTTTTTTACCCTTTATCGTCAACCCTATATGGCATACCCAATATCACACCTCTAGACCTATATCGCATACTCTGTATCACACCCCTAGACCTATATCGCATGTCTTATATCACACCCCTTCACAGACAATACTTGAAGTATGGTTAAAATATATGATATATGAATATGACATGTTAAAATCTGTATGACATGCTTTATCAACCTTCGACCTATATCATCCCGCGGGCCGGTGGCCCTTTGGTGATATCTCCTATATCACAGGTTGATACAGCATGTGATACAGATTTTGACATGTAATATTCAGTATTTATCAAATACAATCTTTAGAATTGTCAAAATTTATCTTCGGTAGTTATGGTAGTACATATATGTTGTATATATATTTTTTTCTCAATATGTTAAAACTATTTTGTAATGTAGTATTGATTTACGTAAAACAAATCTGATTTCGCGAACGCAAAGCCAATAAGTATTTGTTAATTTTATTGTCTGTATGACCGATAGTCATGAAAAAGGAGCAATATATCAGTAGTCATTGAAGAATAGCAATTTTAACCAATACTTCTGCTATACACCAATATCTGTATGTATAGTACATATTTTTAACTACACGGTGAAAAAAAGTTACCACGTCTTATTGTTTGTTTACTTATATATCTTACTAGTTTCACATTTACTTCGGGTCGGGATTATTTTTTGTTAAAAAGAAAATACAATACGAAATTATATGTTATAACAGCAATATTGCACTTATACTATCCATATAAAGTTTTCTGATATATGGTATATAAGACGTAGAAGATTCGCAACTCCGTCATCCAACACATCACCACATCGATGGGGAATCCCATCATTTATTTAAGAAATAATTCATGGAGGGGGTATATTCGTACTCATTTTAACATGGATATGGCATTTATATTCGCTTATTTAACACCGAGCCACAGCAAGGTGTTAAATGAGAATATAAATGCCAAACCGATGTTAAAATGAGTACAAATCTACCCCCGGAAGGAATTATTTCTTTTCTAACATGACAAATACGGTAATTTTTGTGACTAAAATTTCCCTAGGCGTAGCAAAAAAATCGACTGTTCCGTTTAACCGCCCTAGTATGGAAGTTAATTAAGAAATAAACCACATATTCAAGTAACCCATCTATTGAAAAAGTATCAGTGTAGTATTAGATAACCTCGTCAAATCATCGCGTAAACGTTTTTAATTGAGTGTTTAGTCTCGAAGCGACAGCGAAAGAAAGAGACAGTGCGCAGGTGCTGAAGGTGGGGTTGTACCGACATATACCGTTTAACGATATGAAGACGTCATGTTAGAAATATTATTAAATCATTTGCCTGGTCAAACTATCACATGAAAACCCTGAAAAAAATCCTTTTGAATTGAATACAACCCCATTTCAGTGCCAATGATCACGTCATTTTATTATTTTCAATTGCAACCACCGAGCAGTCGTTCCAAACCTCAACGAAGGGAAGTGGTCAGAGTTTTATTTTTGGAATTGGAAAAATCGCGAAGAAGACTAGACTGTTTAACTCTATACGGTAACTCTAGAGAATTATTATTGTGGACGAGGACCGAAAAAGTGCTCTGAATTTAGCTTTATTTAGCCATTATTTAATAATTTCCGGACAAGCCGGCTGTGGAAAAAACTCAACTTGTCAAAAAATGTCAATGATTTGAGATCAACAAGTAATCACAATCACAATATTTTAATATGCCAAGCATTTTTGTGGACCCAAAAAAAAGTGGGGTGATTACTCCTTAATTTTTGGAAAATTTTGTTAATTTCATGCAGAACTTCCCTTTTTTCAAACTTCGCGGATGGGGGATTTAAAAACATTAAGTTGCTCCCAAAGGACTTAAGAAATCATTGTAATTAACCCATTTGAGGATCTCAAACTTTACACTACAACATGAATAATTTCATTTATTTTAAATCTTGCCCCTCCCCTCCTTACCCTCTCATGGGATATAATTGCAAGTTTGGCAAGCATCCAAGTCAGGCTGAAGCATTTTTGAATACCAGAAATACCAAATATACCAAGATAAAAAGACAAAATAAAACTAAGACATTGTTTCAAATATAAATACTGGAAGGGGTCTGTGGTTTTTGCTGAATATCATATTTTTTGCCATATAACTTACATGGAAGATGTTCATTTTATATGGGAAGTATTCATTTTATGGTTCAGTATTCTATTTTATCATTTCTATCTTCACTATCTTACTACAGGGATTTAACTTTCATTTTGTACAATTTTGTGAATAAACATCTTTTTTTTCTTTTCTTTTTTTTTTTAAATTGAAATCAGAATATTTATGACAGAAAATTGAACCATCTCTACTTCAAACTCCAAGGTGACATTAGGTTTGGCATTTTGTTTGTTTAAATTAATGATTTTATCCATTTATGACCTCAGCACTTTATCCATTCATATACATTGTGCATGTAGTAGATGTGTGAAAAAATATTGAGGAGGGGTTAGAAGCAGACCAAGTAAAATTGGTTTAAGGCCCTCTTTTATACACATGTATGAGATGTATGGGATGTTATGGACAATATAAATAGAAATATCAGCCTTTAAAAATAGCCACAGACATTCAAAACTAATGTTAAATTTGAATTATTGTGTTTGCCCAAAATGAACATGGCCAATGTGTAGATTAGACAATCTCAGATCTTCAACCAAAATCTTGGCATGTTTTTTTATTTAGAGAAACAATGGATTTTAAAATGTATGATATGATGAGAAGGCATGAAACTCAGAAGGAATGGACGGTTTGTAATGCTCATGCGTATCTATTTCTTGTAACCAAAGGATCAATCACATGCAACATCTTTATTTCTGAGGTAAATTTGACAATGGAAGCAGTTTTTTTTTTATAATTTCATATTCTGAAGAGAAAGTGAATTACCTGAAACTCATTCTGTTACAGAAATAAATTTGAAAACAATATTAACTTTTAGTACGCATGGTTTGCACTACATAAATATTCTGATCAAAAGCTGAATAGAAAGTTAATTACCTGAAATTCATTCTGTTACAGAAATAAATTTAAAAACAATATTATCTTTTAGTATGCATGGTGTGCAGTACATAAATATTCTTATCAAAATCTATAATTTTAATGCAGCCAATGAATGAATTTTATGTTCAAAATATCATGACGCAATGAGATACCTGAATGAAATATCAGTCCTATTCTGTACTTGAGAGGTTACTTCTTGAAACACGTGTACAGCATATTGAAATTTACAATATATAAAATTGTTATTTTTTGTATTTGAAAACGTTATCATGACGTCACCAACAGGTTTAAAATAACGTTCTGACGTAAACCTAACTATCTCTATTTTCCTTGGATAATGAGAATGGCGCATGGTAAGTTTTATTTTCGAGTTAAAGACAAAACATTCAAGCATCTATTTGACATGGGCTGAATGATGAGCACTAACAATTTAATTTTACATATGACACCATATAGTATTATCAATAGACCTTTTTCCAAGCTCCATGCAGAGGCAGACGTTCATTTCCTCTCTTACTAACTGCTACAGACAGAACTTTCGAAATTTTCGTACATTATTCAAATAAAACTCGTTTGATTGATTGATTGATTGATTGTTGGGGTTTAACGTCCAAGCAGCAATATTTCAGCTATATTCAGAGAATGAACATGAAATGGATGATAAAATGAACATGAAATGAAAAAAAGGAATGGGACATAAGGATAATAGGGTCGAAAAATTTTGATTGCCAATAGAAAAAGGGAGGGATGGGTAAGGTTGGGCAATTTAGCCTCCTGTGGCGGAGCGCAAAGGTTTCTACTCCTATCGAATGTATCGAATACCACAGCAGGGTTCTTTAACGTGCGAGGAACGTGACATCTTTCCCAACACGGTGCACCACTATGGTTTGCGGTAAGGTTTTCCGTTATAGCCTGACAATCCCAGCATGTAATACGCCAGAGGTACCCCATTACACCAGCTGGGGCACACATCCCAGTTGCTCTGTGAACAGAGCGCCTAACCCCCGGCTAGGTTTCTGGGCACTATTTAGTCAGAAAATCATATACCCCGACTTTGCAAGATTTTCGCACTTCTAAGCGGACTGGCTGCAGTGTCTAGCGCGAGTCCGGCATGTCAGAAGCATTTCCGGAGCTTGACTATTTTCATATTTTACTTTGAATTTCGAGCAAAGGTAAGTAATTCTCCTACCCTACAGACAGGTTAACTGTCTGATTGGAACAAGGGACAGCAGTATACTTCAAATTCAAATATTTGACCTGTTTGAACTGCGGTAACTACTTGGATAATTTATTTGAAACCGTTTAGCTACTTACTGAAATGAAAAAAAAGTTTCCAAGACAATTATCTACTGTTCTTCCTTTTCCTAATGAGACCGTTGACTAGATTGTAGTGTGTTTGTTTACAGCTACGCCCCTTTGAAAACAAAACAAAACACTTGCTAAATTGGCATTCCGTTAAATAGGAAAAAGGAATACTGGTAGTCAGAAATTAATGCGATGCTTATGTTATTTTAAGAAATGCAACTCAGTATCGTGATAGTTTAACTTTATATTTTAATTTTTTTTATCATATTAATGAATGTGGCATTCTCCTCATGAGTAGGGCAAGTGTCATCTGCCTTTGGTAAGTTACCAGAAAAATCAAACGACCTTCTATTACATGTATATGGTGTTAAAAATCTGTTGTCCTTTTCATAAAAAATCGTAAGTGTAAAATTAGTCATAAGTTATGACATCACAATACTTTGATTTACTATGACGTCATAACTTGCGACTAATTCTAAACTTACGATTTTTTGTGAAAAGGACCACAGGGTTTTAACGCCGTGCGCCGTGTTTAGTCATCAACAAGAAAACAAAGTTGTGAAATGTCGTGTGCTCTTAGTAATCGCCGTTTACATGTTCGCATTAAAATTCTATTTGGCGAAGGGCCCATTCAGAATTTTTATTTCACTATTGAAGTAAGGGCAGGCAATTATATTTATCAGAGGGGTGGGACTGGTACGAAATAATTTACCAATGTAAAAACATTACATGTCCCATAGTTTGAAAAAAAAACATATTTCCCATGTAAAATATCATTCAAAGCAGATATCGATATCATTTTATAATTAAGGTCTTTCCCTGTCAGGGAAAACCTTACCACTATTCGTATCACCATTATTATCATTATTTAATTCCGCTACATTTTGAATTTGTCGCTTCAAGAGAAATCAAGTTGAGTTGTACACCAAATAAATCTGTGTAGTTTCAGAGGGTACAGAATTACCCTGCTGAGAAAATTGTTTGTTTGTTGGGGTTTAACATCCGAGCAGCAATATTTCAGCTATATTCAGACGATGAACATGAAATTGATAATAAAATGAACATGAAATGATGATAAAATGAAAAAAGGGATGGGACACAAGGATAATTGGGTCGACACATTTTGATTGCCACTGGAAATAGGGAGAGGTGGCTAGGGTCGGGTAATTTAGCCTCCTGTGGCGGAGCCCTATGGTTCCTACTCCGGGAGAATACCACAGTAGGGTTCTTTAACGTGCGAGGAACGTGGCATCTTTCCCAACACGGTGCACCACTATGGTTTGCGGTCAGGTTTTCCGTATTATAGCCTGACAACCCCAGCATGTAACACGCCAGGGGTACCCCATTCCACTAACTGGGGCACACATCCCAGTTGCTCTGTGGGCAGAGCGCCCTAGCCCCCGGCTAGAGTTCTAAGCATTATTTAGTCGGCTTTTACGACAAGCTTAGCGCTGCCGCAGGCCTATTCTTTTAACATCCGGACCTACACGTGGCCCCTGCTAAGAAAACACATGTGTGGTTACAGAGTTATTTCCCTTTCTTAAAAAAATAAAACTTCGCTCTTCTCCTCCTAGGTTTTAATAAATAGATCAAAACATTTTTGTTATCATTATTTGTAACACTTTTGTGGTTTGAGTGCTAGAATTTTAGAAAAGTATGATTTGTGTAAAAAGAGTTGTAGACCTTTGAAATTTAACTTGAAACAGGAAGTTGATAACCGGAAGTGTTTTTAAGATTAAACTAACACCAAATGAAAGTACATACAAAAATAAGTCAGAATATATTAACTTTACAGGTGAAAAATTAAAGTAAATGGTCTTAACTTGAGTTTGAAAAATCACCCTTTTTTCCTTCTGCATATATCTTGAAAACGATAGGAGATAAAGAAAAACAATCATTACTAAAATGTTCAAACTGCAATGCTCTAAAACTTAAGACCACAAAAGAAAGTCAAAGGTCAAGGTCATTTGAAAAATTCACAAAAACTGTATATCGGAATAGCGGAAAGGTTTTACCTCATTTTCTGTAATATGGTACAAGATAGACAACTCTAATTTATTCTAGTCTCTTTCTTAGCTCACTCCGTACTTATACACTTGGAAAATAACGATTTTCCTGAAACCGCTGAAAAAAAACCGATTCGCAACATTTTTCGAAAATTCGAAAATCATATGTTCGGTAAACATAACAACACCAAAATATCGTATGAAAATCCAATTTGAGTTTTATTTGGCTTTAAATTATCAAGGTCTTTCCCTGTCAAGGGAAAACCTTACTAGTGTTCGTATAACTATTATTATCATTTTTTTTATTCCGTCACATTTTGCCTTTGTCGTTTCAAGAGAAATCAAGTTGAGTTGTACACCAAAGGAACCTGCGTAGCTTCAGAAGGTACAGAATTACCCTGCTAAGAAAACAAATGTGTCGTTAGAGAGTTATTTCCCTTTCTTCAAAAATAACACTTCGCTCTTCTCCTCCTAGGTTTTAATAAATAGAGGTAAAAAATTGTCAAGTCCAAAAAGGTATGAACATTCTGTCATGAGTTATGGCCACTATCCACTTCCTGGAGTTTGTCTCAGATTTGGATATCAAATTAGAACTCGTGAACAAAACTGTAATGAAATAAGGTGTTGTATTTGCGTAATTTCTTTTAGAAATTTTATGGCATATTTGTTGAAATTGCTTATCAATAACTGAGCTTTTTTTAAATTTTAACTTATATAGAAAACCTGTCAATCGATATTAGGTTTTGTATTAATTTGAAATTGCTGTGGTGCGTTTATTATTTCTGGTAAATGTTATACACCTCGATCCATCTTAGTTTTCTATATAAACGTAAAACATTAGAATTTTAGTATGCAACTAATTACTAATACTTTCCATTTTATGACGGTTTGGCTTCGTGGAATGTTTGTCATTCTTTTATTCATTATTTCTTTCCCTTGAAAATAATTCCGCGTATCGACATTAATGATTTGGTTTATATTTGACACAAGAATACATATTACGAATTCACCAATTTACTAATATGCTGCGAATTTCATTTTTTATGATATCATTATAATTGAACGGTTAATTTGTTAAGATCTGGTTTTTCCATTAATTTTCCTTTCATTAGAAAAGCGGCAGAAGAGTTAAATAAGTTTTTTTTCATAATGTGGAAAGTTACAATAGGAAACTATTGGTTATTGGGGTTTAACGCCCGGGCAGCAATATTTCAACTATATTCAGGCGATGAACATGAAGTGGATGATAAAATGAACATAAAATGAGGATGATGATGATGAAATGAAAAATGGGATGGGACACAAGGATAATATGGTTGACAAATTTTGATTGCCACAAGATAAAAGGCAGGATGGTCAGGATCGGGCAATTTAGCCTCCTATGGCGGAGAGCAAACGTTCCTACTCATATCGAGCACCACAGCAGGATTCTTTAACGTGCGAGGAACGTGGCATCTTTCCCAACACGGTGCACCACAATGGTTTGCGGTCAGGTATTCCATATTATAGCCTGACAACCCCAGCATGTCACCCCAAGGGCACACCATTCCACCACCTCGGGCACACAATCCAATTGCTCTGTGGACAGAGCGCCCTAGCCCCTGGCTAGGATTCTGAGCACTATTTAGCACAATGGGGTCGACACATTTTGATTGCCACTGGAAATAGGGAGAGGTGGGTATGGTCGGGCAATTTAGCCTCCTGTGGCGGAGCCCTATGGTTCCTACTCCGGGAGAATACCACAGTAGGGTTCTTTAAAGTGCGAGGAACGTGGCATCTTTCCCAACACGGTGCACCACTATGGTTTGCGGTCAGGTGTTCCGTATTATAGCCTGACAACCCCAGCATGTAACACGCCAGGGGTACCCCATTCCACCAACTGGGGCACACATCCCAGTTGCTCTGTGGGCAGAGCGCCCTAGCCCCCGGCTAAGGTTCTGAGCACTATGTAGTCGGTTTTTACGACAAGCTTAGCGCTGCTGCAGGCCTATTCTTTTGACACCCGGACCTGCACGGGGCAATAATAATAATAATAATAATAATTAATAACATTTACGTTTTATTGTTGATCTTGAACTTCATAAGTGGTACTGAAAATTTTCCTGTTTAAAGTTCTACATATAGAATTGTCTTGAACTTGATAATCGGAAATGCAAATTCTACTGTCATTAAAATAGTACGTAAAACAGGCGATCCTGTACTTTTTTTTTTTTTTTTAGTTTGATTTTTTGGTTTTGTTTTGTTTTTTATCATGATAAATCTCCACATTCATGTTCACTAAATGGAACTTAAAGCAATTTTAGTAAGAACAACATGTGTACACGTAAAAGATGTACTCTTCATATTTTGATTGAAGTTTTACACAGCTGGACGTGTCAGTTACGACGTCAAAAAGAAGGAATACTTGGTTCAGAGTTTCAAATAGAAAATGTGTTTTTCTTTCTTTCTTATTATTCTATCTTATTTTACATTTCACTCTAAAGTTGGATACTTCTTACTCTGAAAAACACTGGGATTTAGTTTTATTCATGAGAAAGACCTTAGCAATTGTTTTGCAACAAGTTGTTTTGAACTTTTTGGCAAACACGTTCTCGACCATGCAATCAAAAACGGCTGTAAGCATGAAGAATCTTATGATTAGAATTCTACATTTATATACAGAGGAAATAGCATGACGTGTACGCAAATACAATTAAAAAGTGTTGTCCAATACTTATTTCATCTAAAAGAAATACTTGTCCCATATTTTCCATGAAGAGAAAAAATCTTCGCCCGTGCCTGGCCTAAATCATTAATAATAACATGGATATTTTTACAGAAATATCATGACATTTTAATAATATTTCTTAATGGTGGGCAACCTGCCTCTCGCTATGTCTTGTTGGAAAAATAACGAGATTTGTATAATAACAAGTAACAGATAAATCACGTGACATCGATCAATTGATGCGACCTATAATAATCCCAACACCTACTTAACTGGCTATGAACTCATTAAATCGTTTTAAAAGTATTATATATACTGAATATAAATATAGAGATTAAATCTAGGAATGTCCATTTCCTCACCGCTCGTGCTAGAATGTACTGAAACTTTATATTAAATAAAATATTTCGCAATAAAGACCCTGTGAATCATCTGAAAAGTTGTGTATACCATCTGCTACGTATACACACTAAAGATATAGTTCACGGTTACATATAAAAAATCGCAGCAGCGTTCATTAACTTGGAGTTTTTTGCGCTTGTGCCAAATTTATATAGGAAAACCCGAATACATAGCAGAAGTTGCACCGTCTATGATAACTATAATATCTTAAGTGCGGATTATTAAGACACAATGTCGGATAAAAGTCAAGGTAAGGCATTGCGAACGGTAAACTTGAAGGAAAAGAGGGGTAAAAATAAACGATTGAAAGGGGATATCTAACAATATCATTTTTAAAGATTTCAAGACTTCTTTCCGCGCATGTTTTGTAAACACTCTACATTCTAAAGTTCTATTCTCCATTTTGCAGTATCATCAGTTATGTATAATTTATAAAGATAATTAAAGAATGTAAATTATACTAGGCTTGGCGTTCAAACTAGATTTTATTTATATGTATAAAAGTACACCAGGCTTGTTATATTATGATAATATGCAGGTGTAAGGTAAAGGCTCCATGTACATGTACCCCGAACTAAGCTACATAAGTACACATGTACTTAACTAACCGAAATAAATGTTTTATTGACGTTGTTTAGGTTCAAGGTTCATGTGAAACAGAAATCTATGAAATTTTAAAGAATTTTTATATCCTTTGATACAGTGAAACCTGTCATACCCGACCTTCTGTTGAACAGAAGAATTTGTCCGCTTAATACAGTGGTTCATGAATCGATTTATGCAAGTTTCAAAAACATGTAAACTGGTCCGAAAATACTTCAAAGAAGTGCCTGGTGTAGACAGGTCATTTGTTTATTCAGGGTCCGGTTTATGTAAGTGTCAGTGAAATATATGATGAATCGGTGTCACGTGTGTAATGTGTATTGATAGTATCGATCGTTTTTATAAGAGTAATCAAGGGAACCAAGGTTATAGCGGTAATCAAAAGAATGTAATCCAGGGACAAAGACTAGACATGGAAAACAGACACACACAACAAAGAACATAAAGTAACTAAAATCATACATACAAAGTAACAAAAGTAAATGAGCAACTCGGACTCCACTAAAACTGGGAGCATAGACCAGGACCCCCGGTAGTGTAAGCGTCCTCTGCTTTTCTAGAAACACCCGCCGAGTTGTTCATAAAAAGTCAAGTCCGGGGTAGACATACGAGGAAAGGAAAACTATGACCCGTTGAATAAATCAGTTTTCATGGTGCTGATGGATACACCATAACGATCCACGAGTTCATGATGACGACCATAAAACTTCTGTAGTGATGACATATCCTCAACAACAAATCAATTGAACACAAAATAGAGAAAAAAACTGGTTAATTATTACACGACGTCAGATATGAAATGGCTGTATTAACAGATTCAGATGCGTATTACATTAATTCATTCATTTTTTTATGTAAGGATAAGTTTGATAAGATGTTATACGAATATGTTAAAAAGTCATGTTAAGAATAAGTAAACACGGTACAGTCTTTTTATAACCTTCAAATGTCGACTAAGAACGATTTAATTAAGTGCATTAAATGTCAGGATTTGAAATAAAAGTGTCAATTACAGCATTATTGATAATTATTAGATGATATTATTAGCACATTTTGTATTCGATGTCGACTTCTTTATAAAACTGAGTCCAAGGATAAAGGGTCATGAGCACAAACAAAAAACGAAAGAATAAAAATAAAATGTGAAGAAATGAATAATGTGTGAAAACTATGTGTTTAAAATTTGATCTTTGTGTCCATAAATATTGATACTTAAAACAAGTCTTTATGTTTTTTTTATTTCTCTATTCTCTGGCAACCATTTTTAAATACCATCATGATATTCATGTTGGTTGATATGTCCAGCTATCTAGACTCTAAATGCTGTTGTTGTTTGTTTGTTTGTTTGTTTGTTGTTGTTTTTTTAGAAAAGGTATTTGTTTGCAAGATTCTGAATTAATTACAATCTTTACATGAGGGAAAAGGTCAAACAATAAGAATAAACAAGAAAACTCTATAAATTGAATATTTATATGCCACTACATTTACATATTGATTAACAGTTGAAAATCTTGAAATTGGTTTCTAACACCCCCAGCAGCACATTCCTCTGGAACAAAGATTCTAAAACTTGTGTTTTGTTGTATGCGTTAGATCAAGATGAAGGACAAATATTTCGTTTGTTTTTTTGCGTTTTCTGTTAGTTGATATTTCCATAGAAAACTCAAATATGTATATAAAGGGCGCTGACCTATATATTGCATGTAGAATTCAATGTTCAGGGAAGGGTATGAAAAAAAATATATATGTAATCGGTTTGTCTATCGAACTGCGAATATGTTTATGGTACATGTATAACTTTATTTTGAAAATCAGGAAGTGATGCTTAATACGTTTTTGTCCACGGCACAAGGCAAACATGGTCGTAGATTTACTAGGTGTCTGTGTGTCCGTCCATCACAACTTGTATGTTCTTTTCACGCTTACATTCCTCTACGGATTGTGATGAAGTTTATTTCAACAGGCAGAAAAAAACATCCTCGGTTTTGTTTTCTTTGATTTTAATTGGCAATGGGCACGTCTTAACTAATCAAATCAATCGTTACCAAAGGAAGATTTCTACACTTAATTAAAAGCGACTAGATTATCCCAAATTCGTAACAATTTAAAAATAATGCCAACGGAAACGTTGCTTCTACGTCGCCTCATGTTGGCTCTCTTTGTGGAGATATAATTTGACTAATATCGGGGATAAATTTATTACATAACGTTCATATCCGTAGGGCCCCGTGCAGGTCCGGGTGTTAAAAGAATAGGCCTGCAGCAGCGCTAAGCTTGTCGTATAAGGCGACTAAATAGTGCTCAGAAACCTAGCCGGGGGCTAGGCGTTCTGCCCACAGAGTAACTGGGATGTGTGCCCCAGGTGGTGGAATGGGGTACCCCTGGCGTGTTGCATGCTGGGGTTGTCAGGCTATAATACGGAAAACCTGACCGCAAACCATAGTGGTGCACCGTGTTTGGGAAAGATGCCACGTTCCTCGCACGTTAAAGAACCCTGCTGTGGTATTCGATAGGAGTAGGAACCTTTGCGCTCCGCCACAGGAGGCTAAATTGCCCAACCTTACCCACCCCCTCTTTTTCCAGTGGCAATCAAAATTTGTCGACCCTATTATCCTTGTGGCCCATCCTTTTTTTTTTCATTTCATGTTCATTTTATCATCCACTTCATGTTCATCGTCTGAATATAGCTGAAATATTGCTGCTCGGACGTTAAACCCCAACAAACAAACAAACATCATATCCGTAGGTATTGAGATTTGTTACCCACTCAGTTCCTAGTATGTACCATTTTGTTTGGCTATGGCCCAGGTCGTACTATGGTACCTCAAGTATAACAAATATCTCAATATCTATACAAATATGAATGTAAGTAACTTATAGTATTCACGGTTAGTATTATGAGTTTAATCACTCTTGGGAATTGAAATTTCTTTTAAAATTGGAACACTTTCATACCAAATTATACTTTTTCATCAATATATGTTGGGGATTGGCGGAGAAACATATCAATTTTGCACGGGAGAATAATATATACTCAAATACGATACCTTCATATATATTATTTTTACTTAGAATTAACTGTTTTAACGAATTTCAGAAGCAAACCAGCCTCCATCGTATGACCATATTACACAACCTTACCAACAGGGAGGGTCCTACCCTCCACAGGAATATGGGCCACCACCACAGGGATATGGACCCCCACCACAAGGCAATTTTCCTCAACAAGGTTATGGTTCGCCACCTCATGGATACGCTCAGCCGTATGGTTATCAACCATCCCATCAAGTCACAGATCAATATGGAAAACAGGTTCCTTATGGTGGAAACCAAGTCGTTGTAAATATATCCATTTATTTACGTATTTAAATTTATCTTTTACTTTAATTGTTCGGTACATTGTACCAGTTAAAGAGCATTTAAATGTTAAAAGTTCTATTGATTAATTTATTTAATGTGGGGTTTAACGCCCGAGCAGCAATATTTCAGCTATAAATAGGCGATGAACATAAAATGGGTGATATAATGAACATGAAAATAAATGAAAAATGGGATGGGATACAAGGATAATGGGGTCGACAAGTTTCGATTGCCACTGGAAATAGGTTTCTACTCTAGGAGAATACCATAGTAGGATTATTTAACGTGCGAGGAACGTGGCATCTTTCCCAACACGATGCACCACAATGGTTTGCGGTCAGGTTTTTCGTATTACAGCCTGACAACCCCAGCATGTAACACGCCCGGGGTACCCCATTCCACCAACTGGGGCACACAACCCAGTTGCTCTGTGTACAGAGCGCTCTAGCCCCCGGCTAGGGTTCTGATCACTAATTAGTCGCCTTTTACGACAAGCTTAGCGCTGCTGCAGGCCTATTCTTTTGACACCCGGACCTGCACGGGGCTTAAAATCTAAGATAACCTTTAATTTTAAATTTGTCCACTGACCCTAGATGTACAAAATGCTAAATGATCCATCAAAAGCAATCAGAAAATGTGGTATGTCATATAATTATGATTAATCCCCATGATACTACAGGCTATTAGTTCGTTTTGGGAAATACAGATCGTTTTATGGCTTTTCAATATATTGATTATTATCAGTAACTCTTTATTTTCCCTTACTGGAGTGGCTTCATATTGACCCGGTGACCTTTTCCTACACAAAGTATTACATTCGTCCGTTTTATTCCCATTTGTATCTAGTTATTGGAATTCAATAATGTATTCCATCGTTTCTTAGAACATTCACTAACGAAATAGCTATAAACAATAAAAATACCAATTACGACTGGTGTTCTGGGATCACTGATTAGCATACATGCAACTAGTTCGATGACTAGAAGTTCAAACGGCCTGTCATGGTATCCAAACAAAACAAAAGTTAGATACATATATATAATGTTTTACAAAAATGTTACACCAATTTTGGCTCATGCAGTTTGATAAAATTCAATATGACATAATTTCAAGTCTGATCGTAGAAAATCTGTAACAACCTTAGATAACATAGAAAGGTAAAGAGGATTCTGTCGTGTTATGAAAATAAATGCGGACCAATGCTCCTCACGTCCTCCCGCTTTCTGAAAAAAAAATGTTGAATGGAAAGTGACGGTTTGCGCCACCCATTGGTCAGTCAGTGCACTTTTCTGCTCTTATGTCGTCGCCAAGGAAGATTTGACGGTGGCAAATATCCGTTTATGTCTCCGTTAACGAGTCGACTGTAATATCAATCTGCCACCATCAAATACACAGTTGACGCGTCCAAATACAATGATATCCTAAATCAGCGGAAACGAGATTGGCCAGTAAGTTGGAATATTCAACTGACCCAGAGATCGGCTGCGCTGTTTTATTCTTCTGTTTATTTTCACATTTGGCCTTGCAAATCTCATTTACGGTTAAAGCTTTTCATTTTAAAGTTTTTTTTTCTTCTTTTACTGCTGATGTAAAAAGACGTTGAACATTTGACTAGTTTTCGTATAATAACTTTTAGCCCATCCCTGTCCCAATGTACTAATTTTATAGGTAATTTGATTACTAGTTACAGTGTTATTCGTACTTTATTTTGTACTAAAAATCTGATATTATCCAGGTTCTTTTATTTGATCTATGTGCTTTTGTAGTTTGGCTTTTGTCTTGCAAAAAAGAAAATCATCTGTATCGTGTTTCACACATATACATGTATGTGGCTTTCACACGCGTTTCCATATCTATCGCGTTTCACATATGCAGCTTTCAGCACCCGTTTTCATTTGTATCGCGTTTCACATATGCAGCCTTAGCACCTGATTTCATTTGTATCATGTTTCACATATGCAGCCTCAGCACCCGTTTCCATTTGTATCGCGTTTCACACTAATCGGAACTGCTCAACTTAAATTCTCGTCACACGGAAGAAAAAATTCTGATGTACTATACATGCTATAGGCGTATTAAAAGTTGTCAAAATTTTAGATTGGTTGATTTATTTACCATTACTTTTATCTTAACTCCTTTCTTCACACCAAATTCGTATAATAAGTAGTATTCTTTTTCTATTGATATCTAACTAAAATCCTTAGCGCCACCTCTTTGATCTATGTAACACTATAATTAATATTCCAGCGAATACTCTTTTCTGCATCCGATATTTATTTTTTAGTTTAAAAGCAAATGTGGCCGTGTTCACACGAGCAACCCCTGCCAAGTTGTTTTTTGCACGGTATTTCCGTTCTTATTTCAGTCGGGTCTATTTTGCTGTATTTATGAGTCATTCCCTTCAATCATCCAGTTTACTTTTCATGCAGATGACTTCTTATGCCAGTACATCCGATTTGGTGTTTCATGGTTGTGAAAAAGCACGATTTAATTGAAAAAGCTCGAGTGTTCCGCAAAGATAATCCGAAATTAAAGTATTGTCAGATCCTACATGTGGTGACTGAGGACACATGTGTGTCAAAGTTAAAATTGAATGATTTTTAGTCATATAATCTTATTATTAATTTCTCAATGTAAAATGTATTACAATTCGACCTTGCACGAGATGCGACCTCAAATTAACAAAAATGAGCAAATAATAGTCAGGATCTTTCCTTTTTATAATTTTTGGATCCGCCACTACTAGACTTTATTTAGCCGCAGTGATTTCTAGGCTACTATAGGTTACATGTTTTAGGTTGACACACATTGAATATTACTGAATAAAAAATGTGTGCCTTATAATTCTAGGTCCAGCAACAGCCAGTAGCGACAAATATGGTAGTCATGACACCACAGGAAAGGCATACAAATTGGATTGTGCCAGCTGTACTGGTTTGCTTGTGTTGCTTTTGGCCAACTGGGATTTTTGCAATTATCTTTGCAAATAACGTATGTATATCTATCAACGCAAGTAAGGGTACATGTTAACTTACAATATCGGACAATTTGCCCAATTATTTTCTCACACTGTTTAACGGAAAACATCGATGGTATCATTAACACTCGGTGGATATAGCCAAGCTAGTCGGAAAGGACACATTTTGCTCTTCTTATTCGCTTGTTTCTATTGTTGAATTTTGATTATTAAACGTACATGTACATTGTTTGATTTATCTCTAACAAACGGTATTAAATAAATACGTACCGAAGACATTTTTTTTTATAATTTCATTGTACGCGTATTTTTTGAATATTTCTTTGAAATCTTTGTTGAATGTTATGCGATTTGAAAGCGGAGAAAAGGAGCTTTCTGGCGAATTTAATTGCTCTCTAGGTTTGCAGATAAGAAATACTAAAATATGACAACAACAATTCAACGCTTTGTGTTAACGGAGACATAGAAGTTCGGCTCAAAATAAAATTGAAACCGAAAAACGGAAGTTTTTGAGAAAAAGTGGAAATTGCATTTCAGATTCCTTTCCATTAAATAGTAATCGAACGATCCGTTCTTAACTTAATAGAGAATTATGAAAACCAACTATTTATTTTGCTTTTTAATTGACTTTTCTGACAACACACGTCTTTTTTAAAGTTATGTATTATACTTTATGAATCCGCATATTCTCTCATTATGAGATTAAAGAGCTATTTTCGGTGTTTCATGCATGTATGAACGGATCTCGGAGCTCTAAAACTCAATCAACGGCCGAAGGCCGTTCATGTACTGTTTTGGAGTGGAGAAATCCGTTCATACATGCATGAACGACCGAAAATAGCTGTTTAATCCTTATAATTCTACCTCGACATTTGGGAATTATTTTTTTAAATGTGTTGAACCGGTAAATGTATTTATAGAATCTAGTCCTAGTACAATTTAATTATAGGGCGAATTTACTTGTAGTTAGATTTTATGCATTAATAATTTTCTTTCCCCGAGCAAAAATTACTCTCTGTAAACAAACTGTACCGGTTAAATCATGTGGATATAATAAACTATTCTTATATTTTGCCGTTAAAAGTCGTTGCCACATTCCTTCGAACTACACGACCGCCATATTGGTTTCAAGTTAACTTGCGTTCATGTATGTATGAACGATCTGGTGAAGTTCATGCAAGTATGAACTTCATGGCAAAGACGTTCTCGACCAATCAAAAACGGCCATTTCCTACTTGCGGAGCTCGGGATACAGCCATATTTTATTCTGTTTTTGCAGAGTTACCTCTCGTAAGAGCAGGTATAATTTCGAAGTCTCTCTAATCGATGTTCGGATTCGGGTGCAGAAAAAAGAGGTAACTCGAATGAAAATGGAATCCCCAGCAGACAAACACAACGGTGTTTCTAAAATTTACAGGGTGTTTCATTTTGTTGGTAGGTTACATAAGGATGATTTTCATTTGTATCCCGGGTCAAGAAAATTTATGGCAGGGTCAGTAGAACGAGAAATTCCCTTTTGACTTCCGAGATTTTCTAAAGTATCGTCGATATCGAATGGAAAACCTTACGTGTTCCGAATAGATACCTGTTCCAAAGGGAGATAAATATTGACAAAATGTTGGTTCGCAAGTCGGGAATAAGCATGAAGAATCTTATGATTAGAATTATCTATGAATAAAGAATAACCGTATGTGATAACGTCATTTTGTAAAAAAGTATTGTGAATCGAGCATGCACTTTTATGTCATCCAACGTTAACCCTGCTATATGGTCTTAAACATTGAAGGTTGGCCAGTGTGACTTTGACTTTTAATTTAATTTATTAATGATATATTGTAGGCAAATACCGCAGCAGCTTCTGGTAACATGCGATTGGCAGAGGACAAATCAAGGACGGCCAGAAACCTTGTGATTGTGTCTGTAGTATTAGGTGTAATATGTATTGCTATATTCACGGCCTACAAACTTACTGCTAAATCTAGCAATTACTATTACTGAATATATATTTTTAGGGAACAATCATTTGAACTTTAGTAGAATGCAAATATAATATTTCAGGTAAAATGCCGGAATAGAATACATGTTTTTTGTAACGCGAGCTATAAGTCAAACTAACCGTGATAAAGTTAAAATCAGGAGAGAAAGTTGACGACTGAAAAGAAATTTCCTGCATAATAAATTTGATCGTAGCCATGTCTTCTGTTTTCTAATAAAATAATGTTATACTTAATACACAATCTTAAATCTGATTGGGTAATGGGTAATGGGTAATGAGTTATTTAATCTAATCCCTGAACATCCTTACTTGCCCCGTCCCCACTGAACATTGATTGGTTGATCGATATATCACACCAACGTCAACGATATATCACATGATATATCACCCTCCTGTAGGATATATCACCCCGACGACACGATATATTGCACTCTCGTATTCAGTATAATATAACACATACTGCCTGTAGTAGATGGTGTTACGCTTCGTATCAACCTCTACTATAGGCTGTATGTGTATAGTAACAAATGGTTGTTCTCTACTTAGTGTAAAAAAATGCAATTGTCGTACATTCATATAGAAGCATTATATTTCCATCTATCCATATCTTTATAAATGTACATATACTTTTGACTTTCGTACACAAGAAAGGGGTTTGTGTGCTGTTGGTGTGATATGTTTTATATACAGCCAGACACTATGCAGTGAGTAACAACAGAGGGTGTGCAGATAACTATATACAACACTGTTGTGACGTGCTATTGTCATTTCGTTGTCATAAATTTAGTTACATATTTACTTTTGTAATATCATTTATCTTATTTATAAGATACTTGCTCTACTTATTAAATAGTTTTCTTTTTTTGATTTTTTTGCAATTAGACAAAAAGCAGACATAAATACACCTCAAAGTAAACAAATACGGTAATAGTCTGTCTACATCGATAGGGTCTGTGGACTCGGACAATTTGTTTACATCGGTTTGGTCAGAGGATTTAGACTTGGATTTGGTTATATCGAAAGGGTAAGTGAACTCGGACTTTGGTTATATCGAAAGGGTCTGAGGTCTCAAGACTGGTTATATCGATAGGGTAAGTGAACTCGGACTTTGGTTATATCGTTAGGGTAAGTGAACTCAGACTTTGGTTATATCGATAGGGTAAGTGAACTCGGACTTTGGTTATATCGTTAGGGTAAGTGAACTCAGACTTTGGTTATATCGATAGGGTAAGTGAACTCGGACTTTGGTTATATCGTTAGGGTAAGTGAGCTCGGACTTTGTTTATATTAATAGCGTCAGTGAACTCGGACTTTACTATTCACTTGAGTGTTATTGACAGTCATACACCATCAGAGCCCGGAAGCATTTTTTGGAACGCTTTAATGACCATCTCTTCTCAACATATTTGTATCCACCCCTGGACTTTGTAACTTCATGACCGTGAAACAATTGCAGTCGTATTAACACCGTTAATGTGCTACACAACAAAATGAATGCTGAGGAAAATTTGGAAGGTTATGGCTTGACAAGTTTAGAAATAAGAGCAAAAATGGCACTCCGATTCTTGTCAAATTATTATTTTGTGTCATACGTTTAATTGCAATTTAAATTCAGAGCAGTATATGTATCAAGCTTGAGAAGTTTGTCCATTCTTAGTCCAATTATTCAGTGATCGACATTTATGGCCATATCAAGCTGCACCCTGCGAGGCATTCCTGTCAATCTTTCCGTCTGTATGTATCATCACTTAAATAGACTTTTGTATGGCAAGAAACAATTTGCAGTTGCATAAATTTATCGTGGTGGCATCGTTCTCGGTTGTACATATCTGATTTCTGGACAATGAGTACATGGATCTACATGTATGTTTTTGTACCACAAGACCCATTTCACATAATTTATGACTGCGTTGACTGTAGGTGTTATAACCCTGACCGTTCAGGAGTAACTATGGTTAAAACGGTACCAGACATTATTATAAGTACTTAAGAATTGTATTCAACAATGCATACTACCTGGTGCACTTATAGCATGACGAATTTAATCTTTTCTTTAAAAAAAAATGTTTTTAGTGGATTCATTCAGTCATTGACTGACCACAATTACACCGTTAGCATGCAATGGTTAATTGCGACCTAGTCCAAAACAGACGAAGAAGTGTTACACTAAAGGTACGAGGACACAATTAATTTCGTAGTGCATTTCAACAGACCCATCTTGTCATATAAAAAAAATTCCACCGCTTCAAACTCATTCAAACTTCACCAATATGTAAACATGTGTAAAAGCAGATTTGTATAAGAGTGCCGGAAAAATTCACCATCATTTTTTATTTTTAGCAACTTTGCTTCGGGGACCCCGTAGATATGAAAAGTGACCACTGCCAAATGTCCTAAATTTTGACCTTCATTCATAGGACCAAATCACAACTACCACATAAAATAACAGATTGAAAAAAAATCCCTTGTAAATTTGATCCTTGCTCTACATTTCTGCAGTTAATACTAAGCAATAAAGTTTATGACAGGCAAAGAAAAGATATCAGGAAGAAACACATTAAAAAAAGGAACTACATTCGTCAAGGGGAATTAATTGTGATCTCGTACCTAAATTGTTGACTCAGCTTGATGAACAGATCGTTAACCTAAAACAAAACTCAGCGTATGATGCTTTCCTCGGAAACAATTAACATAATGGCGTACAACAAGAAAAATTACTCCACATCAAATAATGACAAGTATAATTTATGATATACTCGTACCGCTGTGACATCTATGGCAACACCTACACAAAGTACAGCGCCCTAGACACTCGGCCAGCTAGGCTATATAAAAATATAGTTTTCGCTGGCCGGGTCATTCCTCCTCGTAGGATTAATCTAGGGCTGTGACTTAGTACACGATGTATGGTAGTACAGGACAGTTCATTTTAGATGAATACGTTTTTTTTTCTGGAGTTCAAAGAAAGATAACTTTTAATGATTAAATAGTTGGTTACAGCAACAACAATATTGTCGTTGTTTCTAGTTAAGTAAAATAAATACTTGTTTCAATTATAAAAGACTACACAGTGACGTATAAAGTTTAAAATTTGATATCCAAATAAAATGATTTTAGGATTTACCTACGAGGGTCGGAACTATTTGTACTCAATTGACTTAAACTTTATTCATAAAGCCCCGTTCTGCTGTTATATGTCGCTGATGTCTCGACCTTTAACACATGACGTGCGTTAACACATGCAAAAAAAAAAGCCAGTGGAAGTTTGGAACTAAGTACTACTGGATCTATTTTGGTATGTAAATCCTCACCATATGAACCGAATTGTTTATCTTGTCATATTTTTTTCCCTTTCCTCTTTCGTATACTCTGGACGCGACATTTTATATATAAGCAATTTGGTGGGATTTCCAGAAAAGCAGAGGACGCATACCCTATTGGTCACTTGTCCATGATACCAGTTTTCAGGGAAGTCCAGGTTTCTCATTGATTTTTGTTTCTTTGTTCGTGTTCGGGTTATTTTGTGTGTTCGTCCATATCCCATGTCTGGTCTTTATCCTAGGAATATATTTGTTTGATTTCTGATTGGTTCGCCTGATTACTACATTGAACTGTCTAAAGACTAAAATAACAAAATTGTGTTATTTTACACATTATATTTTCACCCATTAATACGGGCTAAAATATGTATGAAAACCATGGCCTATTATTCATTTATTTAGTGTGTCTTACTAGAGAGTAAACAAAACATACAATACAACCTTCATAAAACAAACCCAATTGTCTAGACAAATGCAAAGTTATAAAAAAGGCTAATAAATCAAGTTAGTTTATTACATCAGATTACAAAACGTGTTTAAAAGGTGACATGCTCAGCCTTTAAAAATATATAACGTACGGTAAGCAAAAGCGACAATATAGACAAAAGGAACAAAGCCACACTTAGCCAAATTGATTGTTTCTTTATTTCTAAGTTATTTCGAATAATTGGGCAGTGGTGTTTAAGAAACGTCTGTATCAATACTTTCAGTGGGTGATATTATAATCTGGTTCCCTGTTCAATATCATAAGCGACCCTAGGATCGCTAGAATAGGTTACAATAGTGCAATTATGCTTCATCGGTATTCAGCCAGATCTTTACCCCAACATGCAGCCCAGTGGAAAATACAGAAACGTTCACGATTGGTGGATAATAAAAAAGATATTTTCATGAAAAAATTGTACGAACAGTAAGGAACCAAAAGTATCGAATTTGAAAGCTAGCAGCCCATATATATGTATTTTATGGAGCACTTAAGGCTTAGGGTGACTACTAAAAACATACGCCGCATGACATGGTGGTTTTTATTTTAAAATTTAAAAGCTATATGGGTGTATTTTAGTAACATTGCGTTAATTTAGAGAAATTTCACCCGTATCTATTTTTAGATTTAAGCGTAAGTGAGGACCCCCCCCCCTCATTACGGAAATTGCATTGTGAATAATTGCGCTCTTGTATCCAATATAGACTTGTTAACTGATAAGACTATAGACTGATAACAAAATGGACGCCGAAGTAAAGTTCAAGAAATTTAGAAACTTTTGTTAACAACTTACCAATTGAATTGAACGAATTACTTAGTTTTCCAATCACTGAGGACGAAATAGTTAAAATTAAAAATATTTGGAATCTAAAAAATGGCGAAGCATTTGTAGTTGATGATATTCTTAATGAATATCTTAAAAACACTATTTTGGAGCTAATACCTGTATACTTAAAGATTTTTAATTTAGTACTCGATGCAGGTATTGTACCAAAATTTGGGTCACAAGAAATTATTGTACCTATTTATAAGAACAATATAAGAATAAATATTTGGTATCGGATCCAAATAACAATAGAGGAATTACACTAAATTCATGCTTAGGGAAAACCTTCTCATCCATTTTGAATGAAAGACTTACTAAGTTTTCTGATGAGATTGAGCTCTTATATCAATCACAGACTGGATTTCGAAAGGGTTATTCTACTGTTGACAACATTTTTGTGTTACAATCCCTTTTAGCTATATATTATTCAAAAGGTATAACTATTTTGCACATTTGTTGACTTTAAAAAAGCATTTGACACCGTTTGGAGAGATGGTCTGTGGCTAAAACTTCAAGAATCCAATGTAACAGGAAAAATATTTTCAGTTATTTTCAATATGGATCAGAATATTAAGTCTTGAGATGAAGTTCACATATTCTGCCAGTGAATTAATCCAACGGTTATGTATTTACGATCTCGTTACATCCCAGAAGAATACTCAAAGCAACCGTATGCGAGTAAATTTGGTGAGTTATTGTCTATCTGTAATGTTCGATTATTCAAAAGAGTGTGTGCTTCATTACGAAAAATTGCTAATATAAGAGTGAATGTGTTAAAATATAAATGTTATTCTGTATGTATTCATATATTTAATGATATTGTCTGTGTATTTGTCATATTTACATGTATGTACATTTGTTTTTTTTTTGTTGTCCTCTTGTACACCTACTGTGTCTGAGGCTATCAATAAATCTTGTCTTATTAAATCCTGTCTTAAATGGTCATGATGACGGATGATATAGCTACAGAGAGAGAGAATCGGACTGTTTTACTCATTATCGCGTATAAGGAAATCTAAGAAATGTCTCTCATTGTTCAATATCAAATTCATCTGTTTATTTATTACTTATGGATTAGCCTCTGTCCCGCTGATACTTCTTTTAAGCATAGTTCTTTTTGATCATCAGCTAAATCGGGAACTAAATACAGAAGCAAGTACCGGGATAAAGAGGAAAAATATATCAAGTTATACTCTGTCTGTTCCAGACTTCCCAATAAAAACTGAAATTTTCTACTACATAATTGCTGGCGTTGAACCTAATCCTGGACCCTCGTCTACACCCAGTTGTAGCACAGAACCATTAAATACAAGCTCCACCAGCTTAAACCGAAATTATTCGCAAATCCTGAAGAATTCTGTATTTTTTCTTCACTTGAACGTGCAAAGCATAAAACCAAAACTTAAGCAAATATCAATTGAATATAACGACTTCAATATACTCTCATTTACGGAAAGCCGATTAAAACATATTGTACCTAATAATGAAATATCGATAACAGGATACCAACTATTCCGCAAAGATAGACTAGTTCGTTTGGGTGGGGATGTTGTTGTGTATGTAAGATCCAATATCGACGCCCCGTGCAGGTCCGGGTGTCAAAAGAATAGGCCTGCAGCAGCGCTAAGCTTGTCGTAAAAGGCGATTAAATAGTGCTCAGAACCTTAGCCGGACGGGGGCTAGGGCGCTCTGCCCACAGAGCAACTGGGTTGTGTGCCCCAGGAGGTGGAATGGGGTAACCCTGGTGTGTTACATGCTGGGGTTGTCAGGCTATAATACGGAAAACCTGACCGCAAACCATAGTGGTGCACCGTGTTGGGAAAGATGCCACGTTCCTCGCACGTTAAAGAACCCTACTGTGGTATTCTCCCGGAGTAGGGCTAAATTTCCCGACCCTACCTCTCCCTATTTCCAGTGGCAATCAAAATTTGTCGACCCAATTATCCTTGTGTCCCATCCCTTTTTTCATTTCATCATCATTTTATGTTCATTTTATCATCCATTTCATGTTCATCGTCTGAATATAGCTGAAATATTGCTGCCCGGACGTTAAACCCCAACAAATAAACAAACAAATCTAATATCGACAGTATCTGGCGTCCCAACCATTGCGTTGGTCAATTAGAATGCTTATGTTTAGAAATAAAACTTAAAAAGAAAATCGTGTTAAACGGTACATTTTATGTTCCACCAAATAGTAACAATAATACATGGGATGAAGTCTCCGATTCTTTAGAATTAGCCCTGAATATTGATAAAGACATTACTGTAACAGATAATTTTATTTATTAGTCAACTATCTAATTCTCCAAACAGTAAAATTAAAGATCTTCAAATGTTTAGCCTTCAGCAGTTAATCAATGAACCTACCCATTTTACTGAACACTCATCATCCCTTATTGACTTGTCATGCTAAACAATCCAATCAACCTGTTGATCACTGATGTACGTCCACATCTCTTAGATCAAGTTCGCTTCCATTTACCCATTCTTGGACTATTAAATCTCCTGAAATCTAACCCCTAAAAGAAAAATCTATCTATATGAACAAGCAGTTTATAACGTACTGAGAGATCGTTTCGCTATAGTAGACTGGGACTCCCTATTTGTAAATATAAGTGTTTTCAATAATGAGGAGAAGCAGGCCTATGGAGAGTGGTGAAGTTAGTTCTAAATTTAACATTTCATCGAATTAAACTTATTTTCTTGGGTAATATTGCTTGCTCATGCTTAAAAGTTCCCATTGCATTACTGTATTGGAAAGATAGTTAAATAAAAATTCTTGCAATGACCACTGAAATAAATTTTCAATGAATCATGACAATTTTTTATCCCATTTTCAAACATTTTCAAAGAAAAAATGAATTTAAAAATGGTCGAAAATCAGGTAAAAATTTTAGTTTGTATCTAATTGTCTTCTTAGCAATACTTGATATTATAATGATAGAGTTCGTACTTGCCTCCTAGTTCAATCACAGAAATAAATACTTAATAATTACTTAATAATCATCTTATTCCATATTTTCCACTGATCTTGTTAGGATTGATGGAAACCGTTTTTTCATTTTGTGGTTTTGCCTTAAGTGAAGTTATATAGTGCATAATCATATATGTGATGTTTGAATTGAACAAAGCAGAAGTAAAAAAGTTTAAAACACATATTTATTATTCTATAAAGATTATTGTAGTGTTGTAGAATTTATAAATAGAAATATGATGGTCTTGAATTAATGATAAAATCAAATAAATATACAAATTTAAACTTCTTGTTTTGTTAAAAAAAAATTGCATTTTCAAACTCATTTTTCAAAGCTCAAGTTTGAGATCAAATAGAGAACGTTGTGTTTATTTTTTATTTATTTTTTTTTTGCTATTTAGTACTTTTAACATTTAGATACACATTGTAATATTTACGGTGTTTTATTATATCCATAGACCTGCGATTAAATTTTTTATGGAAATAAACTAAAATACTGCCGTTTTAAGGACAATTTTGTTCTGTGATTAAATAGTGAACTATTGTAAGAAAAAGTTCGTTATAATATTTTTTAAAAATTCTATTAATGTGATTTTTATATGTTATCTGTTTTTAGATACCTACAACGCACGATTTCCCTTAAATAACTTGCAACTGGGTATTAGGGTATAATAGATTGATCTTTGACCACTCTTTAATTACTGCAAAATAGTAGAAAAAATTACAATATTTCAGTTAGAAAAAGATGTTATTCAAAAAATAAATTTATCTTTCCACTGACATATAATATATACTGAATATCGTCAAAAGCGGTATCACATGCTGTATCAACCCGAGATTCCTATATCAGGTCGAGCGTTGACACAGCGTGTGATATAGATTTTATTCTGTTTTGTTCATTATATCATATATTTTAACCATACTTACAAGTTTGGTCTGTGAAGGGTTGCGATATTGGTCTGGAGGTGTGATATAAGGTATGCAATAAAGGGTAGATGGTATAGTGTTAAAACAAAGCCGTATACCATATGGGCCCTTTAAGTTCTAAAAATCCATTGCACTAATATATATGTAGATATCCCATATGTACGAAGACCAGACAATAATACAATCCACCTGCGCGAAAGTATACGTTATAAGTAAGTATATTCAAAAAACGATCACACGGTAATATCACGGTAAGCAATCGCAGAGTCTTCATCGATCCCCGTACGTGGGAGAATAGTTAAGGAAATTAGTTCATCAGTTCCGTTTATCGATCCATGCGGTGAAAATCTCTACACCTGTCCAGGAAACACGAAGCTGAAACATTAACTTAAAAAAATAAATGAAATAGAAAAAGACTGGTTGGGATGAAAAAAGGTGGGTTTACTAACACAAGTATTCATTTTCTAAATGTTATTATAGTATCCCTTCTCCGGCAAAATTAAAATTAAATTATTAAAGAAATAAATTAAAATAGAAATATTTCTATAGCAGCAAAATTAAACAATATAAAATAAAATGTATGGTATTAATGTAGTGTATAATAAAATAGTAATTTATGGAGCCAAAATTGTAGCGGAATCAAAACAATGTAATCAAGGTACCAAGACCGGACATGCGTAATAGATAAACACAAAAAGAACATATATATATAATAAAAATAAATAAAATAATACATAAAAAGTAACATAAGTAAATGAAAGAGTATATAGAAGGTGGTATACCCGCAAAGGTTAGAAAGTTCAGCTGATTATTAAGTGTAAAACGAAAAATCTCTGAATTGTAAAGTTTTTGGTTGATTTATTGATAAATAAGGTGTTGATCTAGAGCATTTTTTTAAAATTAATAATGGACAAAGGTGGTGTAAGAGCTAATTTAGCGTGTTCCCTTTACAAATCTCGAAATATGCACTGAAATATCTAAGAAACGAGATTGTCTCATTCCGGAATCGGACGACCTGAATCGGAATATCGTGGAATCTCGCGTAATTCCGATTCAGGACGCGTCCCATTCCGGAATGGGCCATATTCCAATTTCGGGCGTAACAAACTCAAGTCACCAGCGACGGATATTCACAATAAACGAGTAAATTGCCGCGTATGAAATAAAATAAAAACAAAGATGAGATTATCTTAATTAATTATATAATTGTGCATTGATATCGAAAGATGATATAAATAATTTTGAAAAATATTTTAACGTATTTTACTTTAAATTTGAATGTTGGAACGTATAAAAGTAAATAAAATAAGTCATATTCGCTCATCCAATCAAAAGACAGAAGACGTCACTGGTGACCCGGGGTTATATTTGAGAGAAACTTGTGAAATGAAAATATTACCCGGGATGTCAGGTTAGGTGATATCACAGTTTAAGAAAAAAAATATCTAAAATAGCGATACCTTCGAAAGAGGATTCAGGTAAGAATTCAAATAACAATGCCAGTATAAATGGAACATATAGATTGTCAAGAATTCTACTACATGTGTATATGAAAGGCTTATAACGACGTATCATCAGATATATACATCGAAAAATATATAAGTGTGTTTAATGTCACCGTTGAATTGAGGACACTCATGATTGAGTCATTCAGCAATATTTGTAGTTAACCTTTTCATTGCATTGATTTCAATAACATGATAAGAGACTGATTATAATTCCAGTTATAGCACACTTGATTTTTCAAGAAAAATATTTTAACAGTAATGTTGATTTATTGTAAACATTACTACGATTTCAATATACATCTTGTATAACAGATTGCAACAAAACTAGTTATAATGTTAGCTTCGTGAAACATTAACATTTGTTTGTCTAAACAACATTTTTAGAAATACCGTATAGTAAACTATGTTAACTATTTAATATTTAATATTTTACTCTATTTGAAAAGAACTTTAGTTAAATATTGCTTAGACAATTATTTGGCCAAACGTAAAGTCAAACTGATAAAACTAATAAAATAATTACTTCATTGAAATTTCATTTGTGATAACAAGGTTTTTGACATCACACACATGCACGCACACACATTTTCTCTCTCCTACACACACAAAGAGAGAGAGAGAGAGAAAGAGAGCGTGTTGTACAGACATCAAATATAAAATACTTGAAAGTGTTAAGAGAGTGTCCGCGAAAAAAACAGGCAGCAGGTAGTAAATGACAAATTTTGTTTTCAAAATAAATTCATTTATTTCATATCGCAAATGCATCCTTTGTCAAAATTGGATGTTGGCTTTTGATTAACTGCAATGATTAAAGAGAAATAAATTACAAAGAAACCATTGAAATTCATTGAAAAAAAGAAGATAACTTTTTCATTTTGTGCAAAATTCGGTTTCTTTCTAAGGGAAATGCAAATCATTTTCTGAGCAATCCATTGTCGATTTAAAAACAATGTTTGTACTATTTGAAATATATATGATACAAACATTACATTGGAACACATTTCGTGGGATACAATTTACCATTAGCCATCCATGTCAAAGGAACTGCCTAATTTCTAAATGGAGAGTCTCTTAAAAGAAAAAAAATGAATACTTGTAGTTGAGAATCAGGTGTATGAGTTTTTTCGTCTCTTGACAGTTTTCACACATAGTGCTTTTAGATGTACCATTTGAGTCTTAGTCGGAAATACACTTAGTAATCGCGGAAATGTAATTAGCATACATGATTTTATCATTACAATTTCTTTGAACTTATCGAAATCTTTTTTATTTTGAATGTCTTTATAAATCTTAATAGATACTATGACAAAAGTGAAAACATCGACTGCATCCTAAGTAAATAATGTACGATGAAACTAAATAACTCATAATTATAGTTTTAATTAGATAGTAATTTTTCAAATCTTCTTGTAATCAAGTTATTTTATAGGTAAAATAAGCAGAATCCGAGTAGTGCTACTTCCTTTTTTAAAGTATAAGGTAATTAAATGGAGTATGTGGTAATAATGAATGGGGTAAAGACAGTCATAAATGAGTAAAATGGGAATGGACCATGAAAAATTGTAAAAAGATAAATTGGAAAGTGTAATTATTTTTGACATAGTTTTAAACAGTGTTACATACTGGGTAAAAGTCAAAATTGCTCTGAATACATTATTCCGTAACATTCGGTATTTTCAACAATAAGGAATTAACGAATGGAAAATGGAGAATTGGCGCATGGCCAATAATGATTGTTGTTTGTTGGGGTTTAACGTCCGAGCAGCAATATTTCAGCTATATTCAGACGATGAACATGAAATGGATGATGAAATGAACATGAAATGAAAAAAAAAGGATGGGACACAAGGACAATAGGGTCGACAAATTTTGATTGCCACTGGAAAAAGGGGGGATGGGTAAGGTCGGGCAATTTAGCCTCCTGTGGCGGAGCGCAAAGGTTCCTACTCCTATCGAATACCACAGCAGGGTTCTTTAACGTGCGAGGAACGTGGCATCTTTCCCAACACGGTGCACCACTATGGTTTGCGGTCAGGTTTTCCGTATTATAGCCTGACAACCCCAGCATGTAACACGCCAGGGGTACCCCATTCCACCACCTGGGGCACACATCCCAGTTGCTCTATGGGCAGAGCGCCTAGCCCCCTGAGCACTATTTAGTCGCCTTATACGACAAGCTTAGCGCTGCTGCAGGCCTATTCTTTTAACACCCGGACCTGCACGAGGCTAGGCCAATAATGAAAAAGGTGTAGGGATTGAGGCAGTGCACATATGGTAAAATACCCAATTTAATCAAAATTAGGGGAGATAACTCTGTAAATGATACTAAAGTACAATAATTCTGTTGGATTTTCAGTAGTAAGCATCGATCTATCGACAACAAATAAAAAGTTTGACTGTGGTTTGGTTAAAGGAGAAGTGACACACAAAAAAAATGTCAATTTATAAACGTTTGTATTTACAAAACTATCAAAGTATGTTTAGATACTAGTGCAACAAACGTTTTCTCACCAGGTTAGTGCCAAATAAATTTATAATGATTTATTTGTGTTTTCACGACGACCTAAATTATTATGCATAAATGAAAACCAGAAGTAATGCTCAATTACCATGCTATGTCATTGGTTCTCAAATCTCCATTTGGGTACATAGAAAATGTATACACTTGCCGGAAAAAAATTATGCATTTTCGAAAATAGCTTTAAGAATGATGCAGAGTGGTCCACTGATCCGTGTATGACCAAGAGAGGGGCGGACCCAGGATTTGAGTTTAGGGGGGACGCGTTAATTGAATTAAATGCCATGCAAAGCAATGCAAAAAATATTATGAGGTGAAACTCGTGGTGAAAAAAAATTTCTTACCGATTGGGGGGTGGTGGGGGGCGTACGGCAGACGGCAGGCACGCCAGTTCTTTGATCCGCGACTCAAGAAATAGTGTGGGTGGCTTCTTTTATCTTAACATGGTTCGGCGACCCATGACACAGGTGTCGACGTAGGTGTATGACTTCGATAATAATAGAAATATAATTGAATTTCTTTTGTCTTACGGATTTTGAAATAAAACAATTTACACGGATAATTTGACACAATACACAGTATGTAGTATGTGAACTTAGGTGGGTTTAATGGAGCTTCTATGTTACGGACAGTAGTTTTTATAGGTCAGTTAAAATATTTCATTTTAGAAAAAAAAAAGATTTGCAACACGAAGAAGCTTCAGCATTAAACCCTTATCGGTTATCAAATAAAATTATCAAACACCAATAAAAAAAAGAAACAGATTCGTAATATCATCTGTACTGGTTGGGACTTCATGTAGGAGAGTTCGCCAATCTCATTAGTGATGTCATATTCACTAATTTTCATATCAGTAAGTGTCAAACTGGTTGGCAAATAAACAACGAAATAAACAATTAGCAAATTCGTGATTAGAATCCCAATTTTCAAAACTTTATAACTTAGTTATTTTATATCCAATTTTGGTTCAGTAAAATGTTTCATTTAGATAAAATAATTCATATTTTGTATTGGATGTTTTTACTCTTTTACTTACAAAATAAATTTGAAATGATATTTATATGTAAACCTCTATTATCATTAAAAATATTTTAAAATTTTTATGCTCAAATAGTCTAAGAGTAATCAAGGGAACCAAGGTTATAGCTGTAATCAAAAGACTACAATCGAGGGACAAAGACCTGACATGGAAAACAAACATACACAACAAAGAACATAAAGTAACTAAAATCATACATACAAAGTAACAAAAACAAATGAGCAACTCGGACTCAACCTAAAACTGGGAGCATGGACCAGGTGCACCGGTAGGATAAGCGTCCTCTGCTTTTCTAGAAACACCCGCCGATTTGCTCATAAAAAGTCAAGTCCGGGGTAGACAAACGAGGAAAGGAATACTGTGACCCGTTGAATAAATCAGTTTTCATGGTGCAGATGGATACATCATAACTATCCACGAGTTCATGATGACGACCATAAAAATTCTGTAGTGATGACTTCAATCTTGTAGCAACGTAACCCTGTTCCAGAAACCTATTTGTTAGAGTTCTAGTGCGATACAAAGTCTGCGTAGTTTCGGCAAGCTCTGGCATAACGTATGAGTTGTGATATGAATTACTGAATATTTATTTTAAATAATTTCGTGGATAAAAAGAGCATTATTGGTAAGTGACTACAAGGGGCCTTTTTGATTATATATTTTAGGTGTAATAAATCAAATGAACCAAAAATTTAAAAAAAATGTGTCACGTCTCCTTCAAGTGTGTATCATTATCATGCATATGATGCGATGAATTATAAATCACAACCGATCCATTTATGTATGATGATTGTTTTTTTTACGGTCTTGACTATCCTTACGGATCTCGCACGACTGCCCCTTACGGGGATTTTGTTAGTAATGCCAGTTAATAGTACTGTAGAAGCCTTCGGGATACCTAACTGAAGAAATGTCAGAGTATGTCCTACTAGCGGCTGGGCTGCTTTGTTGACGCTCTGGCCTACTCCCAGACCCCACGTGGGTCCGAGAGCGTTTCCCCACTCTAACTATTTGGGAGTACGCCAACGTATAGAGTGAAATTATGTATATTCATTAAATCATTTAATTGGCATTTATTGATATCAATAAATCTTTCATATTTATTAACCTGTTAATAAATATATATTAATATCAATAAACATGTTAATAATTAATTATTGATATCAATAAATTGTTCAATTTATTAACATGTTGATAAATATTTATTAACATGTTATTAAATCATTTATTGATATCAATAAATAGCTGAATTAATAACGTGTTGATAAAGAGGGCGCCACATAGCTCTTTAATCGTGATCAGAAAAGTGTTTGTAACTCTTATTATCATTTACATTGTAAGCAAGCGCACGGCAGATTACGTTGAAAGCGCGAAGTTTTCCTAGTCGTTATTGTTTACAATTTTTGTCAGAAGCAGAAGGCTGCAATCAAATCAAAGTTTGGCAGAGAGTTTCAAAGCTGATCGACCTAATACAGGTATGTTGGATCTTGTTCACGCTGAACGAAGGTTAAAAATGTTCAGTACTCTTAGTGTTCTAGCTATAGGTAGGTCTCAAGTCAAGGGCGGAGGGAAGCAATTTTAAGCACAGGCATTTGTTTCATATAAAAGGAATTGTGGTAAGGAAGACAAGGTATTAAAGCCAAACTGGTTGCCATAAAATGTTTTTTTCTATTTTTTTTTAAACATGTCTGTGTTAAGTCCAGTGATGAGTTAACCGTGACTGTAATTCATGACATACATGTACATGTATCAAGGAGACGGACTTTGTTTAAGCTATGCTTGTTTCCGAATCCTTGTCTTATTACTATTACGTTTTGTAATTTATTGTAATCAAACTATTTCTGAATAAAATATGTTTAAAAAAATTAAAACACATCTTTCCAAAATGGATTGTTAAAATTCTTTGATACTTCTAATAACTTCACCTTTTGTAAAGAAAAGGCTCACAACAGTGATTTTACCCAGCTTACATATATAATAATATCATAGAGCTTAACTCTAATGAAAACTTTTTACTACCTACCCATAGCACTTTAGTCTTCGAGGTGTTCATTCTTAGCCAAGATATCAAATCAAAATAATTAGAACATTTTAATGATTCTCTTAAAGATGAAACATCTAGAAATAAAAATGTGTCAACTGCATATTGGCTTAGTGTAGTTTTACTGTCAGCCACATGTACAAATGTACTCCTTATGTTAATTTCAGCTTCATAGCTAACAGTTCAACTCCAATTATAAACAAACAAAAGTGAGAGAGGGTCACATTGACGACATCCTCTGTCTAATTCAAAGAAATTTGATAAGTGTTCATTATTTACCACACAACTTTTTGCCCCTTGATAAAATATTAAACCAGTTGCAATGAGATTCACTAGAATTAAAATGTTGATGTGCTTTTTTAATGAAATCCCATTCAGTTGAATCAAGCCTTCTCAAAATCGATGAGTAACAATAACCTTCCTCCTTATTTTATTCTGAATAATGCATCAGGTCATTAAGTAATCAGGTATTCCCTCAAGACATTTGATGGGGGCAAAAAAACTCAATACCTCATTGTACTACTGTAAAACATTAATATCATATTTTTGATTTTATCAACATTACATTGTCAATGTTTTGTGTTTCATTCTTTTTGTTCTATGCATGTATGTACATGTATTTGTATTGATTGTTGTACACTATCTGCATATGTGTAATTATATTCAGATTGTACTTCTCAGTCAAACACAAGCCCAAGTATTTTACATGAAAGAACTGTTAAATCCTTGTTTAACTTTCGGGATGAAGGCTGTGAAGTGTAGAATAAGTTCAGGGAGATGATTTAGTGACATAAGCCAGAAAGAGCACACACGTACAATAGTCAGCAATGAAGTTAGTACAGTTTTCAACGTTTTTCCCTTCTTCTAAGTATAAAACCGTAAGAATTTCAAAAAGTTTTGGTAAATATACACCATTTTCTTTCATACAGCTTTTTGGAATAATATGGAATACATTTACCACCTATTTCCTCTTCTAAATTAAATGGTAGAGAAAATAATAGACGAGAATTAGAAAATCATATAAGACATTTGAAGTGACTAAGCAGTCAAAAAACACGACTCGGCTTCTCCAAGTAGTGTGGATGTACATGCAAACAACTGTTTGGGTGTGAAACAAGCAACCATACCCACAAATATTGAGCATACAATGATACTGTATATTGTCTAGTACATGTACATGTATTACCTTTCCAGAATGAATTTTGAATTTTGGAAATATGCTCCAGTGCGTGTACTGAATTACAATGAACATTATATTTATATATATTAATGAAAATGATCATTTTAATTATGTTTTACATTTTTAGGCTTTTAGTCTTTGCAGTTGAAATCCAGCCTACAAGAAGTCATTGTGATTGGGGGATATACCAAATTAGGACTAGTGTACACTGACTCTGAATGGCAATTTCAACACATGATAAAAAACTATGGAATGTTAATGTATATCGAAATATGAACAAAATTGGTGTTTCCTTGAGTTAATTTTTGTCATTAATATTCTAAAAAAGGGCAGAAGCAGTGTTTTCATTGCGAACAGGCTGGAGGCCAATTTGCACGCTTCAAAAACCTGTCTGGTTGGTTCAAGTGGACACTATTACATATCGTTCAATTAAAAAAAGAGTCCTGAGATAATCCCATTTTCTTTTCAAAGTACAGGTTAATGTTATAAATGGTTAATACTGAACTTTTTGTTTTATTTTTAAATTCACCATTCTGATAACGAAGGACATTTAACAAAAATCAATTTAAGCCACACTTATTGAAGCAAATATCCTAAGATACACGATAGTCTCAACTAACTGCATTTCTCAGTTACTCAAGTGTTACACGTTATTCCATAGATATCTACATGTATGTGTCACGTAAAAATCGCTTAGTTTCTGGATACATAGTTCCACAGACGGGTACATTAACATATCCATAAACGATAAAGCCTTAGAATATAATTTCAACAGTGGTGTGTAGAACAGGAACATTAGCCATGCATTATACAAACACACAAATGGCCAAAATAGACAATCATTATTGACCATTTGTTTATCTTTAATCAACCTACTAAACAATAAGCCAACTCTGTTTGGGGCAATTGTACTTTACAAGATCCCAACTTACTAGAAAGTGTTCAAATAGAGGCGACACATATTACATGTATATCTATTCTAAGACTAACTACACCACTCCGAAAATTACACCTAGAACTTGATCTTTAAAAGCTCAGTGAAAGAAGAAGTGGCAAAAAAACTTGCGATTTTCTTTTTTACAAAAATGTGTATAATTACGTCCCTTGTCTTGCCATATTATCCTTGGACCTTTTTTACTTATTTGTAGAATTAAACAAACTGATAAACTCAACTTCAGCATTTGAGAAACCGGTAAAAATCCAAAACTGGTATTGTTGGCTTGATATATATTTCAATATTTGTTCATAACACAAATAATAGAAACAAAGTATGGAAAACCTGACAAAAACAACAAAGAAAAAAGAAAGATATAAATGCATATGATATACATCAAGTTTGATTAACATAGAAACTTACAGCGGTGGTGATTCAATTGTGACAAAAAAAGCGTATTAAGAATATGCGAGAGGTGTCAAAGTAAAGTGCAAATAGACATCATAGAAAGAGTGGTAGTAAATAATTACAGTACAATTTGGGGTTTAATATTAAATATTTTGAAAACAAAGTGTCTTAACATCTCATTATTTCAACAATTTAAAGTTGACATTTATTGCCATATTTCAGGTACAAAAACCAGTTGTTAGGCTACAATTCAACATGAATAATACTTTTAAGTGATCAACTGATGCCATTTTCTGATCGGTAGTGTATTTTATTTATTTTAGTTAAGAAAAATAGCCAATTTCATGACGTACATGCATACAGCTAAGTGTAAGGTAGCAATGCACTGAATCTGATGGAGGTGGGCAAGTATTAGATTGCCTGTAGAATCAATATCTATTCTTCAATATCAATAAATTTGGTATTTTTGTATTCCTCATATACAGAGCTTTTCAAAAGGTACAAAATATTTCTATGTAAAAACAAATCCTTCTCCTTAAGGTTGCACTATACAAATGGGATTTAGGTGCACTGTTTCGTACACAAAACTGACCCGGTCTAATTTTGTAAAACTTAAAAATAAGGTGTGATACTTGGTGAAAATACTGATTGTGAGTAGTAGAGCAATCGTACATAAATAGATGCAATACTTGTGAAGGTGAAGACGTGTAAAATGCATGCTTAAAGCTATCCGGAAAGATTCATGTCCTCATCCGGATTGGAATGTTGGATTTGCTTGTTTAAGTGTCTCAATATAGCTTTATTTCCACAAATTGTCATAAAGTTATCTACAGTGACCTATCTATATAGTGGAACCTAATTCAAGTACATGTATGGAAAAAAACACTTAAAATTTGCACAAATACGGACATAGACACGGTTAAGAAAAGTGATCTGATTTAATAACAGAATAATTATATAAGAAAATATATTAGATAATAACCACTATTAAAGTAAAGCATGAAGTAAATGAAACAAAATGATAAAAGCTTTCCGACTTTTACGTACGTATCTACTCCACGTGTTTTAAGGTGTAAAATATTTTAGGTTTCACGGGTAGCCAGGTGTATTGTCATGTGCTAGTATGTTAGGTCACATAGCTTTTTTACCTTGGTCATATAAATACTTTCGTGTTTTCAGAAGGGAACCACTTCTGACAAAATATGTACCAAGATATTTCTTATTCATTCTTGTTCATAAAAAAATTCAAGTTTTGTGAAATTCATACACAAGAAAATATTACAACTTTTGTCTTCTTTGTATTTATTTTCAATTGCCAATTTTCACATGCAATAAATAGCGAACCCAACAAACAAACCCAAGCCGTGTCGTGCCCTTAAAGTGGATTACTTTCTCAAGGGAATGGAACTCTTCAACCGTAATTATAAGATTTATTCTAATACTTAAAAATTATTATTATATATACTAATAATAAATCAGATATGGATGATCACCCCTTTGCGTGTCTTGAAGTAAGCTGTTTCAATTTCATACTGAATAATATAGAATAGTACACACTTAGACCCGTTTGGTAACGAAATATAGTGTATATAACGGGTATCTCGTTTACCGTTGTTATGTGCCGAAATCGATAAGTACCGAAATGACAATAACATTGGATATTAACCGGCATGCAAGTCTTCCGGAACAAGATTTAATAACATGTTAATAATTCGTTCTATTTATTGATATAAATAAATGATTTATCAACACGTTAATAATAATTATCAACATGTTAATAATTCGTTCTTTTTATTGATATTAATAAATGATTTATCAACATGTTAATAATTCATCTATTTATTGATATCAATAAATCAGTTATGCACATGTTGATAAATGTTTATTAACATGTTATTAAATACTTATTGATATCAATAAATGGGGAATAAATTCCACAACGACTTGCCATAAGACTCGCAGGAGTAGTCAAGGACGTTAAAAACCCCGTTAGTAATAAAAGTGCAATGTCTATTACCTCACCGCCCGTGTTTGAATGATTAACTAAACATTGCGCAATAATGGCCATGTGTTTTATCTGAAAAGGTGTGTAAAGGCCTGGGATATCTGACAATATCTTTTTTTTTTAAAACTTTCAAAACTTCTTATTGCGCATGTTTTGTAAACACTCTTCATTCTAAAGTTCTATTCTCGGTTTTTACGCAGTATCATCAGTTATGTATAATTTACAAGATAATTAAAGAATGTAAGTTATATCTGAGGCTTGGCGTTCAAACAAAAATAGATTTCATTAATATATAGGTACACATGTACTTAGCTAACTTGGTTTGGTTAATTTCTGGTTTCAAGGCTCACGTGAAACAGAAATCAATGAATTAAGGCAACAACCTTTTGATTTTCGGGGGGGGGGGGGTACGGATTTTTTGGGGAAAAATAGTTCATGCTGTCTATGTGAAAGGTGCTATGCAGTAGTGAGATAACAATTAAAAAGATTTTTTTCATTTGATAAAGAATAGTTTTTTGTGTTTTCGATTGGCCGTGGAAAAAAATACATGTTATTTTGGCTCAAGGAAAAAATGGTTGTCTCAGAAAAATATCCATATACCCCCCCCCCCCCCAACCGAGAATCAAATGGATGTTGCCTAATGAGTAGATCATCATTATATTTATGATACAGTGAAACCTGTCAAACCCGAACTTATATTGGACTGTAGAATGTTTGCTTTATACAGTGGTTCAAACTTCTATTGGACTGAAGAATGTTTGCTTATACAGTGGTTCAAACTTCTGTTGGACTGAAGAATGTTTGCTTTATACAGTGGTTCAAACTTCTATTTGATTGTAGAATGTTTGCTTTATGCAGTGGTTCAAACTTTATTGGACTGTAGAATTTATTCGCTTTATGCAGTCCGTGGATTGTGATTCAATCATTACCAAAGGAAGATTCCTACACTTTAATGTAAGCGCTTCATTACAATTGAAAACTTATAACAGAGAAAACGTTGATTTTATGTCGCCTCATTTTGGCCCTCTGTGTGTCTGACATAATTTGCCTAATATCAGGGCTAAATTTACTACATACGTTCATATACATAATTATTAAAATGTGTTACATCTTCAGTTCCGTGTATGTACCATTTGTCTTTGGCCAAGGTCATACTTTGGTACTTCAAGTGTAACAAAAATCTGTATGTCTAAACGGATTTTATAGTATGAACGGCATGTATTATGAGTGTAATCTGTCTTGGGTATTGAAATTTCTTATAAAATTTGAATTATTTCATACCAAATACTGATGGACAATTAAAAAAAAAAGAACTCTTTTAATATCATTCATACTTTTTTTACTATCGAAAGCTGCTGGTGAGAGGGGAAATATAGCTATTTTGTTCGGGAGAATAATAAATGCTCACATGCGATACTTCAATATTTATTATTTTTACTTAGAATTAAATGTTTTGACGAATTTCAGAAGCAAACCGGCAACCGTCGTATGACCAGATTACACACCCTTACCAAAAAGACGGGTCCTACCCTCAACAGGGATATAAGACTCCTCCACAGGGATATAGGCCCCCACTACAAGGTAATTTTCATCAACAAGGTTATGGTTCGCCACCTCAGGGATATGCACCTCCTCCTCAGGGATACGCACAGTCGTATGGTTACATGCACAAACCACCCCACAAGCCACAGATCAGTATGGAAAATAGGTTCCTTATGGTGGAAACCAAGTCGTTGAAAGTATATCCATTTTAATTACGTTTTAATATTTATCGTTTACTTTAATTTTTCGATACCAGTTAAAGAGCATTTAAATTTTAAACCTTCTGGAAAATGCACTGGAAACAACGAATTAACCAATACATAGGGGCACATCCAGACACTTTGAAAAGGACGGGTGCCAGCCGGGGTTCTTCAGGGGTGGGGTGCTAGGACATTATTTTCCATTTTTGTCAGTTACAAATGAAAATGACGAATTGTCTAACCACCTGCACGCCCCCTCTGGACCCACGATTTACGCCTCCAACTCTTGAAATACAATACATTTATCTCCTAAATCAACGAAAACAAGATTGGTAAGTTGGAATATTCAAATAACCCAGAGGGCAGTTGCGCTTTTCCCCTCTCTTGTTAATTTTCACATTTGACTTTCCAAATCTCTTTAAAGGTTTAAGATTTAAAATTTCTTTGCGCTATCAAGGTGGTAAACGGGCACAGGGGCGTACACCGTCAATTAAATTATCAAGTCATGAAGGCACCTTTCAGGGTGTGGTGCAAACATGGTGTTATATACAAATACGTGTAGTCTAACTATCCATATAAAAAGTTTTTTTTTTCTTGTTTCTGGTTCCGAACAAAGACTCCTAAAATAGAATGTCCCAGAGAGAAGAAAAACAAATATTCTTTGACAGTAGTGCACCTTTATGTTGGAGATTTTGGTTAATTTGGTGCAAAATTTAGGCAAAAAGTGAACAAATAATAGCCTGGAACTTCCCTTTTCAAAATGTCTGGATCCACCACTGTTTAACCTTATTTAGCTGCAGTGATACACGTTACATGGGTACACTTTGTTACTGAATATAAACAACGTGTCTTATATTTCTAGGTCCAACAACAGCCAGTAGCGACAAATATGGTAATTTTGCTACCACAGGAAAGGCCTAAAAATTGGATGGTGCCAGCAGTACTGGCTTGCCTGTGTTGCTATTGGTCAACTGGGAATTTTGCAATAATCTTCGCCAATAGCGTATAACATAGCGTACGTTGTTGGTGTCATTTTTGGTAATGTCGAAATCTGCAAAATTTGACGTCTTTTTTGTATTGCAACGTATATCGTTCTATAATTATTACATGTAAAAATAAGTGTGATTATTTATTTTTTACATAAAATAACACGACATGTTTTATTATTTAATTATCCGATTCGATATAAATTATTCGTACGTTTTTGGTCAATTGAAATGATCAGGTTACATCCTAATATGATGAATAGTTTTGCATCAACCATTTAAAAATGATTTGAAGGAAATTGAGAAAAATGTTAGGAATTATAAAAACAAATTTCATGATGCGCTAAAAAAAGTAAAACACCCTCACTAAAACAGAAAGCCAACAAACCTACAACCAAAAAGTCAGTAGCACCCCCCCCCCAGAAATCACATTGTGAAAACGTATAAAGTGAATCTTTCCTATTTGGTTTTATATCTCTAATGTATATACATGTACTCGTTTCGGAATTTTATAAGGTCTGTTGTTAAATATAAAACATTGCTAAACATTACGAGAAAACAAAACCTTTGCAAATCCCCCTTCTTTGAGAAAATTTGAGATCGAAATCCCCGTTTTTATTATACGACGAAAAAACTTGCAGACGTATAATGCTACGGAGTAGTCGTCGTACGTGTCCTTGTCGTCTTGGTCTGGGGACACTTCTTTTCCGTGCAATAACTTTAGTTGTGGTTGACGAATTGTTCTGAAATGTTGATATGATTTTACCAACAACTAAGAAGATTCTTATTTAATTTGGACTTTGTTGCCCCTGTCGCTTTAGTAAAAGGGACCAAAAAGGGTAAAATACGTATGTTATTAAAACCCATGTAGATTGTTTTTTTTTTCGACTTTAAATATTCTATTTTTAATGTGTTCATTATTTAATTCGGCTAAACAAATGTCCATCAGATGTTATGTGTTTTGGACCGTTTTCAAGTTACAGGGGTCAAAGTTGAGCAACGCCTAAAACATTTTCATAACTTTTTTTTTATTTTGGTCCGATTTCGAAATGTTTTATTTCATTGGATTAGTTTAAACATTTTTTTTTTATTTCAAAGACTACATCAATGTATGCAATGACGATATTATAATACAACACAAAGATTCGGAAACAAGCTGAAGCTTATGCTAATCCGTCTCCGAATAAAAACGAACTATCTTAAGACAATAACAGCATTCTCTTATATAATTATGTATCTTTGATGCAAGTATCTAATGGAAAAGTCAAAGTTGAATAAAGAAAATGTATCTAAATTGAAGGGGAATAGATAGGAAAGTATACAAAAAGGGTATTGAGGAGTAGAAATGCACAGGAAATAACACACACTACAAACAGATATATGTATATACACAATTAAGCATTGACAAATCGTTTATTTTTTAAGTAAGTTTGCATCTTTAAGAATAAATCTGTATTTTGTTCTAAAATTAGAGCATCAGAACCTTTGAGGAGAATGTCAAAATCGATATGGAAATTCAAAGTATGTATGGTGTTACGTCGAATCTCAGAGTAATTGTTACATTCAAGTAGAAAGTGGCTATACAGATGCTCATTGAGAGAGCTGCTGTCCATGCGCAATCTAGCGTGCAAGACCTGACTGGATCTACTACCAATATTATAGTACATAGGTTTTTTACGATCGTTCGAAATATTAATACGCGTTTTGAATATATTCAAGGACCTAGAATCCCGAGTGGTGACTGGAAGATCGTTCCACATTTTGACAGTGGACGGCAGAAAATAATTGGAGTATAATGACGTCCTAGTACGTAACTCGGTTAAGTTATGTGATTGGCAGGTAAAGTGGTCATGGATGTTAGCCCGCGCATTTGGCACCAGGGTACTCAAATACTCGGGGGTATCACCATTCACCATCCTATACGTCATCACAAGTTTATGTTTTTTCCTCCTATCGGAGAGTTTTTCCCAACCGGTTTCGCGATATAGTTCGTTCAGCGATGTTAATTTGGTACCACCTGTAACAATTCGCATGGTTTCTATTTGGACTCCTTCAATCTTGTTAATTAAAATCGTTATCCCACACAATGTCTCCGTATTCTAAGATCGGTCTGATAAACGACATATACATTTTTTCTAATGTAAAACGACCAAGAACCAATCGCACACGTCGTAGGACTTTAATCCTATTGTATGCCTTCTTAATGATATAATCAACATGATCATGCCAGGAACCGTCGTCGGAGAAATAGATACCAAGATGCTTGTGACTGATGACTTCTTGAAGAATAGAATTATTTATCGGTAATAGTGAGTGGTTTTGTCGTGCATTTTTACGTGATATCAACATCGTTTCCGTTTTATGAGGATTAAATCGCACCAACCATGGCATAGCCCATTGGTGTTTTTTTCCATATCACTATTCAATGTTTGAGCTGCAATATCTGGCATCTCTACTATGACATAAAGACTAGTGTCGTCGGCGAATAATTTAATACAAGCATCAATGTCGTTGACGATGTCGTTAATAAAAACAAGAAATAATATAGGTCCGAGTATAGTTCCTTGCGGAACTCCAGCTTTCACTGGTTTCCAATTAGAAAAGCAACCGTTTAAAACAACTCGCTGGTGTCGGTCCGACATATAACTACTAAACCATCGCATAAGACATCCTGTTATACCGTACTGTTGTAACTTGTATAGTAAGCCTTTATGTCAAACACGGTCAAAGACTTCGGAGATATCGCAAAAAACAACGCGAATTTCCTTACCGTCATCCAAAGCATGGCCGACTGAATTTGAAATATCTTTCCATGAAACCATAGAGGAGGATGAATACTTTTTTAAGTATATGAAGAAATCGAATCAACGCCATTTGCCTTTTTGTACAGTTCGTTCGAGTTTCGCATGGTGTACGCGTGAATAAATAAAATATACACAATTTAGATGTTGTGACATTTTGGTTAGACTCAGACAAAATGGCTGCACTTAGATACATGTTCAACCAAATACCATTATTTTTAGAATATACTATATGCAGCATATATACATGTAAAATTCAAAATTTCATAGTTATTAGTTCACTCAAAGTTAACGAAAAAAGCTTTTGATAAAGACTGGGTAGCACGCAACGTGTAGAAAAAGTCGGGAAAAAGACAACGTGACATTACAACATACGTGCGTATTTATCTACTATAAATAAAACAATAAAACTCATTATTTTTTATAATGAACATGATAATCTAAATATTTATATAGTCCTTTAAGCGTGAATAAACTTTAGTAAAAATACTATTATTTTATATATTATTTTATATATTATGTATTTTACAACCGTAAGCAAGAAAATAGCCAATGGCCAACGTCGAAAAAATTAAGATTTGTGACATAATTGAAATACGGACAAAAATGCTTTAACAAAAAGACTGATTGAACGTTTTATATATATGTTCATTGGGGTTATGTAATAAAATGTCAATATAGTTAATAAAAGTCCCGATTAAAAAAAGCTGTCCGCATAACTTTAAAAAAAATGTCTAAAATTTTGTCTTCAAATCGGTTTCTTTCCATTTTTACAATGTCCACATTAATGGGGAGACATTTGTGATATTGTAATACGCTTTGACCTAATCATTACGTCATGAAAAAATATGACATCGTCTACAGCCAAACTGCTCTTTCCAAAAAAGTTGGATTTATCAAAATACGCCAAGAAACAACGTAGATATCTTCGTGAAATGGGAAGCAAGCATTTCTTAATGCTACCCGTCCACATATGAAAATGGACGTTCTTGTGATCGAATAATGCTTCCCTCCACAATTAACTGGATTTTTGAAAGATTTATGCTTGTAATCCTAAAAAAGCAACCATTTTTGAACATTTTAATATTATATTGCCTTTGATAACTCCACATTCTAATAGCAATAATTCAGTTTTCGTAACCAGCCCCGGTTCAATCGAAAGTGACACCAACAACGTACTCAACGTTTATGTACTATATCTAAGAACGCAAAAAGGGCACAAGTCATCACAAGAACCTCAGAAGTATTAATTGTGATAATACTAAACAGAAAATACCAAATGAGCCATTCTTTACCGAAGCATAGAAACTCTAGCTATAGGGGTTTTGACATTGAAAAATATGCAAGTGGGGTACAAATGTACGCTTATACTGAAAAAAATATTATCCTTTGTCATACATTTCATTGCAATTGAAATCACGTGACTAAATTGGGGGTGAATTTAGATCTCGAAAGCAACGTATTCAGAACAGCATATGTATCAAACTTGAAGAGCTTGTCCATTTTTAATCCAATTCTTGGGTGCTCGACCTTTATGGTCGTATCAAGCTGACCCTGAGAGGCATTTCTGTTAATGTTTTCGTCTGTCCGTATCATTGGTAAATTAGACTTTTATATGAATGAAAACATATTGCAGTCGTGTAATATTATCGTGGTGGCATCGTTATCATTCGTAAATATTTGATTTCCGGACATAAAGTACCATGGATCTACATGTATGTTTTTGTACAAATGTACCACAAGGTCCATACCAAGTAATTTAAGGCTGCATTGACTTTTAAATTGACGTTGACAAATACTCACTTGTAATTTATGTATATCCGAATTTTGTTTTGTCCATAGATTTCCCCCTTTTGATATTTGATTATTTCTTTGTTCTTACTAACATCACAAACAACTGTCATCCAACAATAGCCTGACTTAAAATGTTATGATTAAATTGACCTTTGGGTGACCTAAACTTTTCACTGTTTATTTCAGATTCAGGTGAAACGCTGGTGCATATTTTTCCGTTCACCATATTTGTTCTTTATACATATATAGTGTATAATTGGTAAAATTAACATCTTTGAGAATACCACATGTCTTATATGACCATGTTTGCTCTTCCTTAGAAACTCGCTCACGTCATATTTGACTTTACACTTCGGGGATGATCACAATACTGATGTTGCATATTGCATTGATATAACAAAAAAAAAAAAAAAAAAAAAATATTTTGTCAATGGAACCAATTTGTTCATCATGTCATATTTTTTCCTTTCCTCTTTCGTCTACTCCGGACGTTACATTTTGTATTCAATTTTGCGGGATTTTCTAGGAAAGCAATGGACGCTAACCCTACTAGTCAACTGCTCCATGCTACCAGTTTTCAGTGAAGTCCGGGTTGTTCAGTTGTTATTTCATGTTTTTTTGTTGAGTTCGTCTATTTCCCACGTTTAGTCTTTATCCTTGGAATCTGTTTTGTTTTATTTCCGCTAGAATCCTCGTTTCCTGATTACTCTATTGAACTGACAAAAGCAAAAAGAATAAAAACGTTATTTTACGCATTATATTTTTACCGATTAAGTCAGGCTTGGATATGTAGAAAGACCATAGTTCATGATTCATAATTTATCTTACATTCCATTAAAAGTGTGTCTTCAAAGAGAGTACATAAAACATATAACTTTTATAAAACAAAGTCAAATGTCTAGACAAATGCAATATTATAAAAAGTTTCTCATAAATCAAAATTGTGTAATAAATTAATATATCAGATTAAAAAACATGTGTTTAAAAAGTAACATGTTCAGACTTTTTAATATATACAATATAACAAACAGTAGGCAAAAGCAACGGCTTGCAGACAAAAGGACTGAAACCGTATTTAGCAAAGTCGAGTGTTTAATTATTCCGTATTTCGGTTAATGGGACAGTGGTGTTAAAGAAACATCTCTATCAATACTTTCAGTTGGATGGAATCTCAGTTTAATCCACCCTCAAATTGAAAATATTCACAGTACTCTGGTGTATATCTACAAATGAAATCAAAGTTTGATTAAAAAAAAAAAACAAAAACAAACAAAAATCTTCGGCACAGAAACTGAAGTAATCCTAGACAAAGGCTTCATTAATACCAGAATCTTTTACAATTATGTACAGGGAATACGACTTTTATACATCATGGAAATTTCGGAAAGAAATGTCAATACTTTTTTATTTTGATTATTATTCCATAACTGAAGCGTTTAAGCTTTTTTATGTAACAGAAATTAGAACCAACTCAGTTATTGGAAGATTTGACAGTGACTTTCTTTTTTCTATCTCTCTGTAGATGTTTGATATAATGTTCATACCGGCAACCCAATTGTTCTAACCCAGTTTAGATGAAATGATATTGTTTGAACTGAAATATACAAGTTCGTTTAGCAGTAGATTGGTTGTATTCCCCACCATAGTCCTGTATCTTCTTCGCCCGTGTTTTATTGATCATGCATGAACATAATGAAAGGGGCCCATGTCCTTTGTGAATGTCATGCCCAAATAATCAATTTCTCTGTTGATATAATACTTTAATGTTTGAACTGTGGAGGAGAAATCGGCACAAAAGGATACATAATGTCGAATTGAATTCGTTGCTTTTTGTTGGGGGGGGAGTTAAATATGTTTTTGCAGCATTATTACACGTCTTTTGAGTGTAAATGTATTTGACTTCAAAGCTGCTCAATGCTTATTAATTGATTTATAATTATTGTAATACTAATGGATAACCTAATTTCATAGAAAATGTCAATAAAACAATCGAAAAACATCCATAGAAGGATAAAAGCTGACATTTATATGATGTTCTCTAAGTTCGGTAATGGACATTAATACCAGTCCTATTAAGACCCTGGCAAAGGAATTTCAGTTATTCAGGATAAAATGGTAAAACAGAAAAAAATACAAAACAAAAAACAACGAAATACACCATACAAAATCACCCAAAAACATTAAAAAGACCCCAGATATTATAAGATGAAACAAAACAAAACAAATAACAAGGATAACCTAAATACAACAAGACTGCGAAAGTCCACTACATGTGACTATAGAAATAAATAATTTCAGATCGCTGTAGTCATGCGTTGTGGCAACACTTAATCTTGTTTTATTAAAATTTATGGACTTATAAAGAACATGAAATCCTGTCAGTATATTCAATGTTTTTTTTTCAAACTCATATAAATTCTGCAATGCTGTTGAGAAAAAAACAGTATGGTGGTTATTGACACTACTTTGTTTAAAAAATATTTAGATTTGTGTTTCATCGACATGGATATCGACAAAAATACCAAAGCATAAAAGGAAAGGGGAATTAAGGCACATCAAAATATAACTAAAGCACATGTCCAAAACGTGAAAATAGGAATCAGAACATTTCGTATCTTTTACGTTCATGCCTAATTTTTACATTGCATTGTACATGTATAATACTTATAAGTCAGCAATTTATTTAAACACTGGATCTGAATTTGCATTAGCTCTTTCAATTTTGTATTCCAATTGATTGGTTAATTTACTTTTACAAGGAAGTGTTTCAATAATTTTGTTTTCAGTATTGATTTACAATAAAGAAAAAAAATCAACAAACAGCTTTGGAAGTCTGGTGCCAATATGTTTGCAATGTGGGTACATATAACATGTGAAGTTGTACAAAATACATGATCGACATAGAGACCTTTTTGTTCTGCCTTTTTTTTCTAGTACTCACCACTCTAAAGGTTGCAGATAAAAAATATAAAAACCGACATGACCAAATAAATAAATAAATAAATAATAAACAACACAATAAAATAAAATAAAATAAAATAATACAATAAAATAAAATAAAATAAATAAAAGCAAATATTTTCATAACACAATCAAATACAAACAAACTAAAAATTAAACAAACAAATTAAACAAAAACAAAACAAAACAAATAAAACTGAAAACAAAAGTACATTGATAAAAATAAAATAGACCAAAATCGGGGATAAAATTTGGTTCTACCTACAAGGCTGCTATCATGCTGCTTGATTAAGGCCAATTCCTGAGAAGAGGATAGATGTATATGGCAGTTTCAGTTCGCTTATCGTATTCACAAAGACATTTTGACCTTTGTGTAGCAACACATCCTTTCCGATGAAGTCAGTTACAACTTCGTGAGAATTGTAGACATTGATATTGAGCTTTTAAGAAAAGAACTACCTTAAGAAGTGAAGACTTTGAAAGAGGAAGCAGGAAAGAATTAGAGTAACAATGCTAGGTTAAATGGAACATAATTATAGATCGACAAGAATGCTACTACATGCATACACGCGAAACAATAATATTTGTTTTTTTTCTAAACAACATATTTAGAAATACCGTATAGTAAATGATGTTAACTATCACTTTGAAAAGAACTTAAGTTAAATATTGCTTAGACAATTATATGGCAAATCAAAATGTCATACTGAAAAAAACTTGTTTTTGATAAACACACACACACAAAAGGGAGAGAGAGAGAGAGAGGAGGGGAAGGGGAGGGGGAGATGTACAGACATTGAATATAAACTACTTAAGAGGGTATGTCCACGCAAAAACAGGCACAGAGTGGTATATGACAACTTTCGTTGACAAAAAAATCATTAATTTCGTATCGCAGAAGCAAAAACCATCCTTTGTCAAAATTAAATGTTGGTTTTGATTAACTATAATGATTAAGGAATGATTGTAAAAATCATTCAACCATAACCAAAGTCGAACTTAATCTGTAACTCTTCATAATAAGGCTACATACTTAAAACATTACAAAAAAGTGCGGAAAACCCGGACGGACGGACATACGGACGGACGCCTGCCATTTCCACATCCCCACGCGACGCGTCGCGGGAAACAAAAATCTGTACTATTGGACATGTATATGATATAAATATGTCATTGGAACTGAAAATTCCATAAAATATAACCCATGTCATATGAACTGACTGGCCTCCAAAAAGACAGTCTTTTAAATGAAAAAAAAATGCATACTTATAGTTGTGTATCGAGAGTGTCTGAGTTATTTCGTCGCTTGGCAGTTTTCACAAACCGTGTTTTGAGATGTATCATTTGAGTCTTAGTCCAAAATACACTTAATAATCGCGAAAATACAATTAGCATACATGATTTTATCATCACAAAATCTTTCAACTTATTAAAATCCCCTTTTAGTTTGAATGTCTTTATAAACTTTAATAGATACTATGACAAAAGTAAAAACTGCATCCTAAGTAAATAATGTACGATGAAACTGAATAAGTCATAATTATAAGTCGATTAGATAGAAATTTTAAAATCTTCTTCTTCATATAATCAAGTATATTAATTTTACACGTAAAATAAGCAGAACTCGAGTAGTGCTACTTCTTTTAACAGAATAATTCAATGGAGTATGTGGTAATAAATACTAGGGTAAAGGCAATGATAATTGGGTCAAGTGGGAATTGATCATGGAAAATTGTAACAGGGACGTTAGAGTAATCAAGGGAACCAAGGTTATAGCGGGAATCAAAAGAATGCAATCCAGGGACAAAGACCAGACATGGAAAACAGACATACACAACGAAGAACATAAGTAATAACTAAAATCATACATACAATGTAACAAAAGCAAATGAGCAACTCGGACTCCTATATACTTATTCCGTAACATTCGGTAGTTTCAATAATAAGGCGATAACGAATAGAAAATTTGGAATCAGGTGTGGCGCATAGCCAACAAAGGTTTGGTTCTTCGGATTGAGGCAATGGCCATATAGAAATTTTTGTAATCGAATGAAGCTTAGTCATGATTCTCGTCAAAACGGAAATAAGAAAAAAAGTTGTGTTTTATACATTTCGATGTACATGTAGATTTTGTAGGATTTTCAAATGAAAATAAAAATGAAACAAACAGACAAAAGCAAAAACAGCAACTTTAAAGGCACAAAGAAATATTACAGTCTCCGAAAATTTACATTACCAATAGTTTTACTCTAGAAACTCTTCTTTTCCTTATTATTCCCACATGTTGAAGAGTTAACTGTTTAGAAATGAAATGTTACACAGTGACTTTCAATCTATACATTTGTGGAAAGGTGCACAATTAAATAATTCAACATAGATTAATGCGTTTAATCCATTACTAATCCGATTTAAGATTGCTAGTTGTTTATATTCTCATCAGTACAGTCGATTTTTTCTGCAAAAGACCAAACTTATACTGAAGTAAATCAGGAATGGATGTTTTCCAGTATGAGTGTGTGTTTTACCTTTGTGTTTCATTATTATTTTACTCCTCTTTTACAATAGGAATTATAGTAAAACACATGTTTGTACAAAAAGATATTTTGATAGTTAATAGCCAGTCATCAAATGACAGCACAATATTTACTAGACTTGGCTGTGTGGCATTATGTATGCGAAGTAACAATTGTCGGTCAGTAAGTTACACGTATTATGATTTGAAATGTCGGATTGAAACTGCGGCGAATTTTTCTAAGGATCACAATATTGGTGCAGTGACCTTAAGTTTTTTACAAGGTATGTTAGTATTGTACAAATTTTAATGTTAATGATATAACAGCAATATCATTAAAGCATCATCAGATTCTTTTCATAAAATCACGATAATAGGTACGTTAAGTATTATCCTAGTACAGATGTGCCTTTCATAGGAGTTAAGGATCTATATATCAAAATCTAAAAATAATTTGAAAAAAAAGATTGTCATCAAAAGCTGATGAAAAGAAGATTTTTCAAACTATTATTTTCAAATAGCTGTGTAACTGGCGATAGATAGCTGTGTAACTGATAGACTATTTTCTTCCATGATTCGGTATATGTTTATTTATTGAGAAATAACGGCAATCGACATTTTCTTGTTGCTTATACATGTGATTTAGCTTGCACACCGTTTTGCCATTGCAAATGCGTAATACATGTACTTCATTTTTTAGATGGTAAACATGTTCATGAAAAAAAAAAACACATTATTTTCACAATATTTTACCTGAAAACCAGATAAAATCTGTGAGATCAGCATCCTGACTCATTTAGCAAATTGTTAATTGTATTAAGGGCCACATGACAGTGAATGGACCAGTATTTGTCTTCCCGGAGAAAGTATTGTCATATTATTTTATATGTTAACATCAAAATTCAAAATCTAAAATACAATTAGTTGTAGTATTATTCATAATAAACGTCTGTTATGGAATTGAAATTAAAAATGTTTCAAACTCTTCCCTCAATATATAAATCAACTCATATATCATATTGTTGCCTAATAGTCAATAAATTTCACACAGTTAAAAAGTAAAGCTCCCGATAATGTACCAATGTACCTGTTAATGCATTAATCATAATTAGATATCATAATTACAGAAGTTGAATGTGGAACATGTGCTGAATCGAACTATGAAAGTTCAACTACCAAACAGAGCAACAACACATCCAAAGCAACAACATTGCAACACTTGCAAGAAAGTTTGATAAGTCAGGTAAGTGGAGGAACAACAACACCACAAGGGGTCGTTAAGACATCTGACAAGTCATCACTAGGCGCAACAACATTTCAAGTGAACACTACACCGGTAAAATCCCCTTCCGACACAATGTTACCAAGGCACACTACACAGTCATTTGTTGGTACAACAACGTTAAAAGTGTTTGGTACCACATTAGGACAGTCTTTGTCGAATACGATATTGTTACAAGCGCAGGATAATACACCAGTACAGTCTTTTTCGGACACAATTGCGTTTCACGGGCACGGCAGTATACCGGCTAAGTCCTCCTTAGTTACAACAATGCAACGAGGACATGATAGAACGGTGGAAAATTCGATGGCGGATATAACAACGCAGCAAGAACAACAAAGTACAAATGTTCATTCGATCGAAGAAACAGTACCGAAGCAGGAAAATCTTAATACAAACGTGCAGTCAATAGGTGATACAACAATCAGACACGAACAAACTAATACAAACATTCAGTCAATAGGTGATACAACAACCAGACACGAACAACCTAGTACAAACGTTCAGTCAATAGGTGATACAACAACCAGACACGAACAACCGAATACAAACGTTCAGTCAACAGGTGATACAACAAATAGACACGAACAACCTAGTACAAACGTTCATTCAATAGGTGATACAACAACCAGACACGAACAACCTAGTACAAACGTTCAGTCAACAGGTGATACAACAACCAGACACGAACAACCTAGTACAAACGTTCAGTCAATAAGTGATACAACAACCAGACACGAACAACCTAATACAAACGTTCAGTCAACAGGTGATACAACAAACAGACGCGAACAACCTAGTACAAACGTTCAGTCAATAGGTGATACAACAACCAGACACGAACAACCTAATACAAACGTTCAGTCAACAGGTGATACAACAAACAGACACGAACAACCTAGTACAAACGTTCAGTCAATAGGTGATACAACAACCAGACACGAACAACCTAGTACAAACGTTCAGTCAACAGGTGATACAACAAACAGACACGAACAACCTAGTACAAACGTTCAGTCAACAGGTGATACAACAAACAGACACGAACAACCTAGTACAAACGTTCAGTCAACAGGTGATACAACAACTAGACACGAACAAACTAATACAAGCGTTCAGTCAATAGGTGATACAACAACCAGACACGAACAACCTAGTACAAACGTTCAGTCACTAGGTGATACAACAACTAGACACGAACAAACTAATACAAAAGTTCAGTCAATAGGTGATACAAAAAGCAGACACGAACAACCTAATACAAACGTTCAGTCAACAGGTTATACAACAAACAGACACGAACAACCTAATACAAACGTTCAGTCAACAGGTGATACAACAACCAGACACGAACAACCTAATACAAACGTTCAGTCAACAGGTGATACAACAAACAGACACGAACAACCTAGTACAAACGTTCAGTCACTAGGTGGTACAACAACTAGAAACGAACAACCTAGTACAAACGTTCAGTCAACAGGTGATACAGCAAATCGAAACGAACAACCTAGTACAACGTTACAATCGGACGAAGAAACAACTACACATAAGGCAATAGGTGATATAACAACCAAGCACGAACAAATAAGTAAAAATGTACAGTCAACAGGTGATACAACAACCAAGCACGAACAACCAATTACAAAGTTACAATCGATCGGAGATGCAACACCGCTGCATGAACAACTTAATATAAACGTTCAGTCAGTAGATAATATAACAACAAAGCACGAAAAATCTACAAACGTTCAGCCAATAGATGATACAACAACCAAGCAAGAAAAACCAAGTACAAACATGCAGTCAATGGGTGATACAACAAGTGAACACTGGTTATTTACTACTGATGTGCCGTCAATAGATCATACAACAATATATGAAACAAAATTAATTACAAACGTGCAGTCAGTACACGAGACAACAAGTGATCAAGGGCAATTTAGTACAAATATACAGTCGATTGGTAATACAATAACGCAGAAGAGCCAACAAAGTACAAGTGTTCATTCATATGAAGCTACGACAAAACAACAATGGCAAGATACTACTGCTGTACAGACAAATGAAGGTATAACAGTGCACGAAGAACAAGCTATCACGACAAATCTGTATCACGGTTCATCTAAATATACCATCCAAACAACAGAAGTTTCTATGAGTGATGCCCAAGTAAGTTACAGATAATGTATTTATCATCAAAATATAATGTTTAAACAATTTTGATTTTCATGTGAATATGCTCAATATTTTTCTTCCTTACATCACACAATGAAAAGTCATATGTTTCTAGAATGTCAACATTAACCTTTGAGCAATAATGTCCTATCAAATTTTGTGTCATGTAATTGGCTAAGTAATATTTGAAAAAAAATCTTATAAATGGCGGTATTTTCAACGTATGAGTTGTGTTACCTAGGAATAGGTAAAATTAAATTGAATATTGTAAAGTTTAGGAGAACCAGTCTGTTCACTGTGTCATAGTTTTCCTTACTTGTTTTGTCTACACTGGACGTGGCATTTAATGACATTTGGACGTGGCATTTGGGCGCTTACCCGATTGCTGCTCTTGGTCCATGCTATAAGTTTTTTTTTTTGGAGTCCAGGTTGCCCATTTCCTTTTCTTTCTTAGTACGTGATATTTTGGCTATTTCATATTCCTTGTTGTATATGTCTATTTCTCTTTCTTGTCTTAATCGTTTGTTTTCTTATCAAAAATGACAGTCAGGATTAACTAGAACGAAAGCTTTGTAAACTAAATGAGTGATACCCTTCGTGAAACGTATGACACAGTAATTGGAAGTTCCAAGAAAAATATAAGAATTTGTTTTTTAAAGAAAACTATGGATACACTAGCCTTCCTAATAAAGGTGTTACGATTAAATGTCGTCTATGTGCCTAAATTCGTGTATAAACTGAATAGATCCTATATTATATGACACAGATTAAATTTTATCACACTATTGTTGCGCTGTAATGTATTTTTTAACTCAATATGACGTCAGAAAACACAGAAATTTTACTGTATCAAAAGTGGGTGACTCATGACAAACATTCAAATTTCCATAATAAGTCAAGAAAATTCTGCACAGACCAAGTAGTTAATCCCTTTATTTTGAAGTTTGTGGTGCTATCTATGTAATTCTATTCTTACAGTTTCATTACAAGCAAACATTAGTTTTTAGAGAAATCATGAATAAGTTAACTCTAATGGAAGACATTTGTTTTTAAACAGTATTTCACAACTGCCTAGGTCATCCATGAATACCCTATTGATAATAAAAAAACCCACTTAATGCTTACGAATAATAAATATATTTCTATGCATATTTTTCTCAATAACATTTCTGCGAGGAATGTCTCAATATTTTAATTTGATTTTGACTGTCAGATGCTGCTCGGGGCTAGAGAAAGAGCTTGAAATCGGCAAGGATATTACCCTTAGCTTAATAAAAAGTGAAACTTTCTTTTATCTATACTTGTTTTCAACATCACACGTCTTTCAGTTTATCAGATTGTCCGGCATTACTGTGCATTTTATATATTTTTATATGTTTAAATTGATTCATTTGTTCCTTCAAAGTGGATCGCCCATCTTATCTCTAAGGAACAAAACTAAATTTTAAGGATTTATCTGATGATGCCGTCATTAATTAATGTAAATGTATTGTAGCAAGCTGCATTCAAACAAAACCAAGCAGGCAAAAGGTCTTTGAAATGCATAAAAAATCGAAAAACTGCTTTAAACACTTAATTAGGAAGTTGTGTAAACAAGTATGGCAGAAAATGAATAGTTTCTCTTTGTTAACAATAGTGCATTCCTATTATGCTGTGAAACGAAATCAACGATTATTTCGGGATTTGATAATGGGCGTCAATGTTCTCTTCATTATACAATAATAGCAAGGAAACATTTTTACATACATTGCAATGCCAGTGAATATTAGAGTTAGTCAGTTTCAGTAGCAGTAGCAGAATTTTTGCAGATCAGACAGAAGGTTGTTCATACCTAGTTCTTATTCAGAAGCAATTTCAAATAAAATAACCAGTCTTAGTTTGTCTTCCGTTGCTGCACTTTACGTTTAATAATTTACGTTGCGTATAATATTAGAACTTTGGCAAAGCCATCGTTCTTGATTTAGTTGATCTAAGTGGGAGATAAATCTATTCCCACAATATCTGTATACAAAAAAGGATATCCTCACGTTTAAATATAGCATATTCTGAACGGAAAAAGCAATCATTGCAATCATTTATTAGTTGGCTTTTTCAGCACCTTGAATCACGTCTGCCATGTATAGCGTCTGAAACGTAAATGGATTGGTACTTAAGCTCTAAATTCTAATTCTTTTATAATTATAAAAACGTTCAATGTTACTGTTTATTTTCTTTTGAGAGTACATATTATTGCAAAAAAACACACAAAACACATTTTCTTGTCTATTGCACTAGACAATACCAAGAAATCGACAATGAATCCTTTAGCATGGGTGCTCTGTAATCATAAGCTAGAAAGAAACAACGCAATAATATTGCACTGTTCAAGTGTCAATACAAAATGGCGGATGTAAATTCTTCGAAAGTGAAGCTGCAATGTAAAAATAACATGAATTAACCGCCTAGATCAAAGGAACTAGCTAAAGGATCTTTCTTTCGGATCAGATCAGCTATAAAATCAGCCTCATAAAAGTGACGGAATAGGTCAGCAAGTAGAGGCGCACAATTTGTTCCCATTGGAATGCCGACCGTTCGTGGAAAAACGCGTCCACCACACTGGACACATATATTGCCCATTAAAAATTCCAGCATTTTGTAACCATCTTCTTCTGTATGAAATATTTATTTCTACTATAGGCAGTTTAGTTTACACTTAACTGGTTTCACATACTTTTTATATTGAAAATGCCTGTGAAGAGTCTGGATCATTGCGGTGGTTTCAAAATTTGATAAACGGACTGCCTTTTGACTACCGCCTAGATTTTGTCTGTTCAATAATTTTGTAATTACCCTTCATTTACAGAATATTTGTACAGATCTTGGTGGAAAGCTTGTAGAGATTGAAACATCAGAAGAAAACGACGATGTAACCTCAAAGTTCGTAACTGGAGCTCGTAAGGACATTAACCCATACAATCATATTTTAATCGATGTATATAATATAGTACAAACAGTTTTGTCCCTCAAATTTGATTTCAGTGTCCCACCAAACGAGACCCAGCGATTAAATGAATCAATTTTATAATTAAGTAAAGCGAGTTTATATTTGTGAAAATTCAAATTTCACAAGTTATGAAAAAGACAATTTTCTGTATGATCTGCCGCTTGACATTCTGTGATGAATTCATGACGGAAAAAGCGTTTAACTAAATTTTATTGATAATTCGACACAATCACTCAACGACAAATCGCAACAGTGAATTTTGGCTATCAATAGTTCACATTGCCTACAGAGTAATATATTACAAAATATCCAACCGTCCAAACAGAATATAAAATTACCAAATTATAGAAATATATAGATAAAGATAGAAAAGTAAGATTGAAAAAGAATTAAGTATTGCCTTAATTTTGAAGATATCTGCAGCTCATAGTTAAAGTCAAACAGAGTTTGGAGGAAGTGGGAAGGTGGCGTGAGAAGGTTTCGGAATCCACGTACTAATATCACCGTTTCCATTTCGTGTATCTATTCATGTCGCCATTTCGAAGTTTAAATGTATACTGACAAATAACCTTACTTGCCATGTAAATGGAGCACGATTTTTTTGTCAGCGTAAAACATTATGTCGTTTTTTATTTTCTTAATTCGTATTTTTTCATTTCAAGTACGACAATCGCAAATCGAAATTGAAGACAAGAAGGTAATTGAGTAACTCTCGTGTACAATTGAATTTTGGATTTAGATCTTCCTGCATATTTTATTATGATACTGCTAATGAGGGGTTACCCTTGAAACACGTGTATAAAACATATCGAAGTTTGGAATATATCTATATCTATCTTTTGTATTTGATCGATGCCACCTCCTTTGAACCTTAGGTTTCCCAGGGTGTTCATCAACCCAGTAGTTAGACTTTTCTGACACAGAATCATATTCATCAAAATTTGCAGTATAACAAATGCCTAATTACCGTAAACACTGAGACTTCACTCCTTGTATTACACACGATAAACCTCTTGGTTATGGATTTGGCTTCGAGTACTTCTTGTAAATAATTGAGTTGGATTTAGATCTTCCTTCGATTTTTAAGCTGCTGATGAGTTTACTCCTTGAAACACGTGTACAGCATATGGAAATTTGCAATTAGATTTTTTTTGGTATTTGGTTAATTCATGGACAAGGCTTTACTTCTTAAAAAAGTTACACAAACACGTTTGTTTCGAATTGATATAGTAATAGATATATTCCGAATCAGGTAGGATTATTTATTTATCATAAATAAACGAAAGTGACAAAAATTATTCATCATCTTTTTTATATTGGTTGTATTCACAAATAAACCTTTATCAAACAGTTAGACATACATTAAGAATGGGAGGAAATGAAATAATCAAAGTATATACAATTTCATTTACAGAATCGCTTTATTGGATTGGTGGATATAACTTTAATACAGATGAAGCGTATGAGTGGAGCAGCAAACCAACTGAGGCCATGCCTTATACCAACTGGGGAAAAAAGGAACCAAAATGGCCCCAAGAAAATCTATGCGTGACAGCTAGCTTTGCAATGGATTGGCAATGGAAAACTGCATCATGTTCAGACCAAGTGCCCTTTATTTGTGAAATTGAGTTGTAACAAAATAACAAAATTGTTTATCGTTTCTTTTTAACAATGGTATAATACAATGTCTGACTGAGAAATTGAAATTAGTCGAAGTTTGGTTTTCTGGGTTCTAAAATACATGTATTTTAAATGTATATCGTGGTAAATTGTAAGTAGTAACAAAGGGTCGTACGCTTTCAATGAAATACATGACGGAATGATGTCTAAATGCATTAGAAATGAAATATCTTCCGAACCCCAGACAAATTAAGTGATTATTCATCGTAAAATCAACAGTATCCATTATAATTGTAAAATGTTTAATCAACAGGACCATTCAAACCTCTCTATGAAAGTTCGTACTTTGGAAAAAAATTATTATCCAACTAACAGTCCTAACCTAAATAAAAGCTATGGTAGAGAAAGAGAGGAATAATGGATAAACAGACCTGGTACTGCAATACCTTACAGGTCCAATGACAACATAAAAAAACCTTTCAAGCCAATAACACAATAACATAAATGCGATGAATTTATTTAACAAAATCCAAAACAGATAAGAAGTCATGGCTGTCGCCACTATACATTCCTTAAGGTGCATGATGCCTCCGTAGACGGTTTTCTTCCTTTAATGCAAAATCCTCTTGGACTTCATAAAAGACACCTCTTGACGCTGCGCTTTCTGAACCTACATCATCATTATACAGTTTTGTGGCAATCATTTTGGATAATGGTTTCCAACGACTCTTTACACCAGTTTGTGTAAAAGGTCAAGATGAAGAAAAACGGTCAAAGAGGGAATCCAGTCTTACCACGACACTTGTTACTCCCGTAGTGGTATTAATTCAGTGTGGATCTTGAAAAGGATCTTCTGGAAACCCTCATTTCAAGATTATTATCAGAATACAATAGCATGAAAACTTATGGTTTTTCAAAACTTTATTCTTCTACTCGCAATACTCAGTTAAAATCTCCACTGAAAAAAGAAAAAAATTACACATCGTTGTTACCCCCAACAAGACGGTACACCTAGATATCAATACGTAGTTGTAGATATTCCTCATACTTTGTAAAAAAATAATTCCAATTTATCTTCCAAATATACCGAAGAAGATATTTTCAAAATGTTTTTTTTTTTGATTTTTTTTCCTTTTAGAACATTGTTAGAAACTTTGATTTATTCCCTTATGACTTTATACAAAGACCCTTTACAATTTAAAACTATCAAAATTTTAGCAAGGTTATAATAGATATATGCATTTTATATAAAGAATCCAAATCCGTTGGTAAAAATGAAAACTTATGTAAGAGCAAATATCCTTTTCCTACTTAAATTAACGTAAAACATTTGTTAGCAAGTAATATTGAAGGATCTTTGATGTTTCCATGGATTTTGACGAAAAACAAAAGAGTCGGTTTTTAACTTTTATTGCTTATTGTTTAGTGAGTACTGAATATTTCTAAACGTTTTGTTGTTCTATTTAAGTCCTGTTTCCGGAATCATTTTATCCCTAAAAGCATTAGTTTGCATCTTGCTGTTAACATGTTTGTAGACAAAACAGTGGCATCTTTAAAAAGACAAATTTATAAACAATCAGTAATAAATGTTTTATTCTTATTCACTTAAACAAGTTCGAATGTGCATATTATTTCTGTTGAAACTAAACATGGAAATTATTATGTTCCTTCGAAATAAAATTAATTTCCGTCTAAATGTTGTATTTGTATTTTTCGGATTTTCATTGGCTTTAGATATTATAGAAAATCGCATGTTTGGTCATAAAGATGTTTTGATTATTCCGAATCAATCATCAAGTGATAAGATGATTATTACTAGACTTGCATGTGTTGCGTTATGTTTGCAAGATGATCATTGTCAGACTATAAGTTACATGTATAAGGAAACGAAATGTCGCATCCAATCTTCGGCCAACTTTTCCGTACAATCGCACATTGGAACAGTAACGATGAGGACGTCGAAAGGTAATAATGTTTTACACAAGAATCAAACAATGATTGATAGTTATGATTCAGCTTTTTTTTTATTATTATATCAAATCAGGCACAAAAAGGGAACTCAGCAAAGCCTCGTGTTTTTCCTCGATTCTATATATTTTTCATTTAAAAAACTATTTCTAAGTAAACATTGTTATTATCTATATACAATACTATTTTATTGTATAAAGGACTGACTATTCCATTGCTGCCATATACAACAATAAGAAGAAAAAATATATTCTAAAATTTCTCGTCCAATTATTTTTTAATGCGAGTAATTTTTATGGTATTGTCATTCTTTAATTGCTCTTTGCTAGTTTTTAGTAACTGCAAGCGTTCTTTAATTGCAGGGGCGGACCCAGGATTTGAGTGGGGGGAGGGTAATTGAATTAAATGTCATGCAAAGCAAGGCAAAAAACATTATGGGGTGAATCTTGTGGTAATTTTTTTTTCTTACCGATTTAGGTGGGGGCGTACACCCGGCACGCCAGTCCCTTGATTCGCGCCTGAATTGGATATCTCATTTTGTCTATTTGTTGTATGAGGCTTGGATATATTACTGAATATGGTGTTTTTGTTTCAGGTCATAGTTGACCTTACATTAAAGGGTATGCAGTTAAGGCCTTATAAAATAGTTCAACCCTGCTGATTTCTTGCGTCTGCTTACTGTCAGGAGATGTTGGACATTCATGTGCCTTCGTGTCGTTATTTGACTTTATGTATAGTTTATTTTGAAGAAGTGCCATAGTTCTGTTACCATGTATTTTATTACGGTGCTTACTTAAAGGTGTATTTACATTTGTTGAAGACATTTTATAATTTTGTATTAAGGTTTTACGATGAGGAAGTTTTTGCGTTTCATCATATCTGTTCCTTTTCTAACATCCACAGATTTTGATTTGTTTATATGTTTACTGGCTTTGGCATTACTACTTTGTTGTCTTTGTTTATTTCATATTTCAACTTATACATGTATCTCATTATCTTAAGATTAAAAGTATATTTAATATTTAGGTTCTATATTTACTAAGCAATATATCTAATCAATTTGTACGACATAAAGAAAACAATCATTGATTTATGTTTGCAGCCTTTGAATATAATGTGTTGGCAAATGATCATAATAATATTAACAGTACTGACCTAATGTACAATTATACAACGGCCTCGACCTTTCGTGGAACATTAACGCATCAGTCATCAGAAGGACACGACAATTCGACGGGGTTTTCATTTAGTGATTCGACAACACAACAAAATTATGAAAATTCGACAAAGCAGCCATCCGTAGCACCAGCATCTCCAAAAATGCATGAAGTTTCAAGTGAACTGCCATCCGAAGGTTCAACAACACACCAAGGGCCCACAATGCACGGATCATTTGAAATATCAACAAAACAACAAAGGCATCAAAGTACAAGGGGAAAATCATATGAAAATTCAACACAAAAAGTGCTTGAAAGTACAAGGGGAGAGACATTTGTAGGTTCAACAACTCACCAAATGCACATAACTTCAGTAGAACAGTCATTTGAAAGTTCAACAACACAAGTGCATGAAAGTACGGGAGGGCAATCACTAGATGATACGACAACACAAAAAGTGCATGAAAGTACAATACGACAGTCATTTGAAGGTTCAACAACACAACAAATGATCGTAACTACAATGGACCAGTCGTCTGAAAGTTCAACAACAGAAGTGCATGAAAGCACAAAGGGGCAATCACTCGAGTATACGACAACACGACGAGTGCATGAAAGTACCAGTGAGGAGTCACTGTTATTTTCAACAACTCAAGTGAATGAGAGTTCAATGGGACAGTCATTTGAAGGTTCAGCAACACAACAAGAGCATGAAAGTACAAGTGAGGAGCCATTTGTAGGATCAACATCACCACAGGTGCGTGGAAGTTCAACTAAAGATACCTTTGTTGGTTCTAAGACACCAGAGGTGCAAGATATTACAACAGGAGACTCAGTTGAATATAAAACGACAATACAAATGCCGGATAGTTCAATGAAAGATACATTGGAAGGTTCAACAATAATAATACACAAAAGTTCAACCGGACAGTCATCCACAAATTCAACTAACCAAGGTCCACATGTTAAAACGACACAGCTATCGACTGGAAGAACAATGCAACATGAGCCGGACATAACAACGTTACGGTCATTCAGTGACAGCCCTAATGGTGTACCGAAACATAGCGTCAATGCTACTAATAATGATAATAATGAAACGTCAAACGACGCACATGAACACTGGTACAATATGTCATCGAATTATATATTTCAACCAACAAAAGTTAACATGATGGATGCACAAGTAAGTTTTATAGTGGATATTTGAAAATAATTGTTTTGAAAATATAGTTATAATTTTCCAGTCAGGTAAATACACAAAGTTACATTAAGAAAACTGTTTGAATTGACTAAGTTTTATTTGTTAAGATGACGTTCAGATTTTGGTTTGTCTAATAGGGCTCACTAAAAGTAAGTGAAAGGGGGAGACTATCCGAATTCTTAAGACGCATACTACACCGATAAAGCGACCTAACAACACAACACATTATATTAAAATAAATAAAAAGAATGAGAATATCGAACAACCCGGACTTCATTGTTTACTTGAATTAACAATGGGTATTGCCTGAACCAAGATAGGACCATTGCAATTGTTTCCAATCTTTCAGTTTTTGTTCTGCTATTGCTATTTGTAATACGGACTTTCCATTTGACTATTTGTTTTTACTATTGCCTACATTTTATCAGTCCGATTATTTGTTATTACTCTTCATTATGTACCAGATGCAATTCATGAAAAATACACCAAACAAAGACAATTATAAAAAAACAATCCAGGTAAAAAAAAAAAAAAAAAAAACAAAACATAATCAAACAGAAGACCTTTACTATACTCAGCGTCACATAAATAACATACTGTTAAAATTTGAATAAAAATATTTTCTACGACTTTATTGACACCTACCCTCGTTTAAATTGTCTTAAATGACTTGCGCATTCGTTTAGCCAAACGGCTTCTCCCTAAACAAGTCGCTTATTAGCTTAAATCATGCGTAACAAATCCTTACCCATACTAATATCCGCCATGTTGGTTTCTACGGGACGATTTGTTTACAAACGAAGTTCGTAAGTTCCCGTCGAACTCCGGTGACAATCGTCTGCTTGATCAACTTCTCGGTATTGTACGTTGTTCGCGTAAAATAAATCCGAGATATCCGAAATAACGCCGAAATGCATTCTGGGTTCTTCGGTTTTTGGACAAACCATTTAAACGTAAACAACATCTCCTAGCAACCCGATCACTGTAAACATGTCCGACTTTTTACAATGTAAATATTGGCACCGAGAATTAAAATCTGACCGGAATTTAACGATTCAGTGTTTAGGGAGAAGCCGTTTAGCTAAACGAATGAGCAAGTCATTTAAGACAATTTAAACGACGGTAGGTGTCAATAAAGTCGTAGAAAATATTTTTATTCCAATTTTAACAGTATGTTATTTATGTGACGCCGAGTATAGGTGCATCGGTATAATGAGTATAGGTGGCTTCTTATGCAAATGTACCAGATGCATTGTCAGAGATAGTGTACAACATCTGCCGAGTTGCCGATAAGATGTCAAATCTGGGTTTAAATTAGGTTACAAACAATATTAATATATTAAGACAATGCAATGGCAATCACGTGACTCTGTTGTCGCATATAAAAAATATAGACGTCAACTTAATTCAACTATAAAAATGTAAAATACATCAGCTTGAAATGCTAAATCAGATTAGCTAAATGGATCTTATGTAGTATTTTGTTAAACATACTCAATAATATATAATAACTAAAGAAGTTATAAACAATACATCACACAAACAAAACAACTAAAACAATCCTATCAATACTGAAAAATATCGATTGACTGTACACCTGTTCCAAGGTGTAACCTTTCGTCGACAGCATTGAAACTCAATGTATGGGGAGTTCTTAATACAAAATAAATGGTAAACAATAATTTGTCGCTATTTAATAACAAATAATACCAAACAAGTATTACTAGAAATGAAGGTAAAAGTTTCATCTTTATTCTATGTATTTTGTATTTTGTATATTTGTGTTTTCTTATAGGCTGTATGTAACGATCTCGGAGGGAAACTTGTAGAGATCGAAACTCACGAAGAGGCCCATTTTTTGTATGATAAATTCTCATACGAAGCACGTAAGAATTGCAAAACTCTAATCCCTAAATTTACTCTGCCGTTTGGTAAGTAGCACTCCAGCTAAGAATCATGCAAAACGTGATATATGGTTGGACAACCTTTATATTCTTATTTTTGATATTTTTAAGTGCACAAGTAAAAGTAAACAGAATATATATGAAAGCCTTGTTCATAAGAGATAAAAAATATATATATAATTAAGTAGAAAACTCTGTGAATGACACTAAAATACAAAAGAAACTAATGAATTTTCACTGTTAATTAACTCCTAAGAGCAGGCAGATTGGAATGAAAAATAATACATTTCATCATATAGACCAATAAAGAAACTCACTAACAAACATTAAAATGTGTAGCCTTTTTGAGGGTGTATCACATTTTACAGAATTTGCACGATTCTTACAAACTGCTACCAAAAGCCATATAAAGCGAATATATAACCATTGTCGGGATTGATAATGTAATTATGCTATACATTGTACTACAACAGACAATCCCTAAGAGCTTATTTAATATTTCGACAACAGACACAGAAATAGTTGTTTTTACATATATTTATTGTAGGAACATTATCTGCCTTTTATTTTATATGTGAGTACAAATAGCCATATCATGGATATTTTTTTTTATTCAAAACGGTAATGGAAATACGAAAGGCAAGTGACAAAGACTCAAATGATAATAATAATAAATTAGGAAACAAAATGAAATTATAACAGAATAAAAATGTAAAAAAGTATTTTTATTTAAAAACATGATATAATGGACATGACACGTCAGAATCTATATCACATGCGCATTAATCTTTGACCTATATCACCCCTTCCCCTTGGGCAATAACTTTTCTATTCACAATGTAAGTGGAAAAAATAAAAGAGGTCTTAGAAATCAACATTTACAAGACTTTTAACTTACAGTTTTTTTTTTAAAAACAATTCATAAAAAAACACAAACAAAACAAATAGGATAAGAAAAAAAATGGTATTCATTGGTGCCATAAACCATTTTTCAGACAAATTAAGATCAACTGTTCTATTCGAATATAGAAAATATCACTGTGTTTTAACCAATTATATGTAGAATCGTGGTACTGGATTGGCGCATATAACGACCAATCAGATGGTAATTACAGATGGTATAGCAACCCAACAGAACCCATGCAATATACAAACTGGAATAAAAACGAACCTAGGAAAATTGATTTACAATTGTGTGTAATAGTTAGTTTTGCCGGGGATTTCCAGTGGGAAACAGCATCGTGCACAGAAATTTATAACTATTTTTGTGAAATAGAACTATGAATGTGCGTTTACAATTGTCTACAAACAGAGTATTAGCAAATCATATTTTAGAAAGATGTTAGTTTATAATTGTGTTCGGTCAATATCTTTGGTAAATAACACAAACTTTGGGTGATTTTTATGCACGTTTATTTGATGGTGACTCTAATACTAAGACATTAAAATTTAACAAAAAGTGATTTAAGGTACGGTTGACGCGTAGTACACGGGACATTCTTTTCTGTCATTTTGCAAAAAAAATGTAATGCAAAATTAAAAACATTAGTTGTTAAAAGGCTTTTTAGTGTAATAAGGGATATTTGGTAAGAAGAATTATTTCATTAGTCTTTTAGAACAACACATAAATACAATTGAAACGAGGTATGATTATTCTTCATTTTAAAGGTACAGTATTAGGTAATTTGTTGAATCGAGGTGACGCAAATCAGAAGTTTCAATATTTATATCATGCATAGATGATAAGCATTTCATTTGTTTGGGCTTTTACCATAAAACAAACTATAGTACTATAGTTTAAAATTAAATACAGATATGAATATTTATCAATAAATGAAATAATTACATTGGAATTAAACTTTTTCACGGCTGTTGACTGATATTTAAATTTTCATTTTGTATAGCTCATCACAATAGGATACTTATAAATAAAAGATTTGATTTTTGTATTTAAATCAAATAGATAGTTTGTTCTATAGATCGACGGAAGTAAGTTAAGGTAATTGTATCGTTCAATGTGACATTTATTATTTGATACTGATAATAAAATTGCAAACATGTGAGACATGTCTCACTTACGGTAAAAAAAAATTATTCACAAATGTTTGTAAATAGTTAATGCAGTTTGTAAACCATAGACGTCCTTAAATTCAAATTCTGCCCAATTTGAAGTCTCACACTTTTTTATAAGAGTTCCACGTATACCACTAGCAAAGTAAAATGTTAGGACGTTTTATCAATCTAATAGACTGCTAGTTAGTTTTTTCCCCCGATCCACTGACTAAGATTCTTATTGCGTTATATTAAAGAGGCATCATGCGTCAGATAGATGTATTCCCTATATTGGACACACTGCTCCGACTCTGGGCACAACACTTGTCACATAACATATATGTCCGACCTTAACTGAAAAATTTAAGTTTTTGATATAACTCGGCCGGGCCTAGAACGCATAACCTCTTGCACTCAAGCCTTGCACGCTTTCATGAGCCCAACGAGGCTGTTCTAATTATCAGTAGGTGTCGCTACTGTTTCTCTAGTTTTTATTGTAATTAAAGAGGTAAAACCATTGAAAGGGACACGACTCTTACAAATAATTGGAACGTTTCTTTCAGCATTTTACATCAATCTTCTGTAAGCATCAAAGTAACGTGGACAGATTTAAGTCTGTTTCAAGTGAAAGCTTGATAGGCTTTAGTTAAATTGAATATGATACAAACATATTACTGATTTCAAGAGTTATGTCCCTTATCCTAGGTCTACCTCCTTAAAACATACTTTGAATTTGCACAGTCATCAATGGTTGATGTTATAATCTGGTTTGTCTGGTTTGAAATATATTTGAATGGTTAAAGATTAGTTACAGCAATGCTTTGACTACTTCGTATAAACTATATAATATGAGGAAGTTTTTTAGTTAACATGTTGATTTATAAACACATGCCTATTTATGAGAAATAATACCCCTAAAAAGCCACTCTTTTTGTCAATTAAAGTTAGAAGACCTTGATTTACTGTAATCATAAGGATAAAAAAGGATTAGCAAACATTTCATTTGATTAACATGTAATATTTAATTTTTTTTTAAATGGCATGGAGTCAAATGTCTCTACTTGTATCTCCAAATGAACACATAGCCCTAATTTAACAACGATTTACTCTAATTCAGTTGCTGATCATGCAGTTACAAGAACCGAGTTATAAATCTCAATGGTTGATAATTTTGCAAAAATGAAATTTTTGCTGATTTTTATTTGTATATTTTGTTGGGAGTAACATGCAAAGCCACTATGGGTGAAACAGTGCCCGGTATTTTTATGCAGGTTAAGACAGATACGTTAATAAGTGTTGCAGTTAAACAAATTAAAGATGTGGAGGAGAGAGCACTTTTAACATGCGCATATTTGTGTATAACAAGCGGGTACTGTGCAGCGAGCTTTTTACCTACCTCTAATGCCGTTTGGAAACGTCGACCGAATAAAATTTCAGCTTATCAAATTCTAACGAGGCAATGACTCTACTTAACCAGATAATTAAGTTTGGTAGGTATATTTTATTCATTATTTTTATCTTATTATTGCCACCTGCTTTAGGCTATAGATAAAATTATCCATCGAAATGTTCGTCCAATAAACTTTATTGTCCTAATGTGAAACATAATTGAAAGAACAATACACTATATAACAATTGTTTACTTCGATATGCTTGCAGACTGCCACCATAGGAGTAAACGATATGATTGCACGTAATATAAGTACTTAGTAATATAAGTGCAATACCGTGTAAAATCATGCAATTGATTATTTAGTATAATATTTTTTATATTTGATATGCAGTCGCATTAAAATGCTGTACTTTACAGGACATTTCACGACGATACTGGCCCCGTGCAGGTCCGGGTGTTAAAAGAATAGGCCTGCAGCAGCGCTAAGCTTGTCGTAAAAGGCGACTAAATAGTGAGCAGAACCCTAGCCGGCGGCTAGGGCGCTCTGCACACAGAGCAACTGGGATGTGTGCCCCAGGTGGTGGAATGAGGTACCCCTTTTCCGTTTTCTGATTTTTGTTTTCTTTGTTGATGAAAAGTCGTCATTCGAGAAATTGATGAATTATTCGTTAAATTATTTTTAGATGAAGATATGTTAATAATATATAAAGTGAAAAAAGGAAAAAAAATAATTAATAAGAAATATTGAATGTTATGGCAACAAGGCGGTAAAAAACAAAAACAAACAAACTTACGAAAAAAAATTTAACTTCCATGTGTATCTTCAGTATATACATGCATGTTCTTCATGAATAAGACCATATTTCATATAAAGTAATGGATAAATAATAGTTTATCACCTCACATGCTTTAAGGTTGCCATATTTATATGTTTTACGTCCGACCAGTTCAATCTGTATAATTTCTAAAGGGTAATTTCCGAGTTTATTCATTTACTTTTGTTACTTTGTATGTATTATTTTAGTTACTTTGTGTCCTTTGTTGCGTTTGTCTGTTTTCCATTAATGGTCATTGATCCTGGATTACATTCTTTTGATTTTCGCTGAATTTTGGTTCCCTTGATTACTCTTTCAGATCAAAACACATTTACATCGGAACCAGTTCAGTATGGTTAATCATGGTTAAAAACAATCGATATCTTGTTTTGTGTCTCAATTGTCATTTCTAAAGATAAGTTAAAACGTTACTGCAAAAAGAATACAGGACAGATCCGTCACAAAACATTTATGTTTTCACATAAAAATAGATAATTCTGAAAATTGGCACATTTCAAGTTTTACTTTCCTTGTTTGTCTACCCTGGACTTGACTTTTTTATGAGCAACTCGGCGGGTATTTCTAGAAAAGCAGAGGACGCTTACCCTACCGGTGCACCTGGTCCATGCTCCCAGTTTTTAGTGGAGTCCGAGTTGCTCATTTACTTGTGTTACTTTGTATGTATGATGTTAGTTACTTTATGTTCTTTGCTGTGTATGTCTGTTTTCCATGTCTAGTCTTTGTCCCTGGATTACATTCTTTTGATTACCGCTATAACCTTGGTTCCCTTGTAATATGAACACTCCATACGCAGGTGCCAAAGGATGTTGCCACAGATGAAAGGAAAGTTGACAATTCTGAATGAAAAGTCATCATGTTTGTCGTAAAGTTTGGTCAATAGTTTTCCTTTACCATCGATTTCTAAGTGTAGGTCAAGATATGAGGCTGACTTCACAGTGTCTATAGTATCCTTTATCTCAAATTCTTTTGGGTAGATGCGTTGTATCAAATCCCCGGTTAGGATTGTTTAAAGATAATACGTCATCTAAATAGTGGAAACTGAGATTGAAGGATCTAGCCAAACGATATTCTTTCTTTCTGATCAGATCAGCTATAAAGTCAGCCTCATAAGAGTGAAGGAATAGGTCAGCAAGTAAATGAGCACAATTTGTTCCCATTGGAATGCCAACACAGGACAAACATGTTTTCGATTAAATATTCCAGCATTTTGTAAACATCTTCCTCTGTATATTTGGAAGATGATTTGGAACTATTTCTTACAAAGTATGAGGAATTTCTACCAAGAACTATAGATTTGTATCTAGACTCTGCTAAAAGTATTGATAGAAAAGGGGAGGGATACAGACAAAAGAAGAAATGTTTTAAAAAGCTGTGCTGAAGTACCCTCAAACAAACAAACAAACAAAAAACAAAACAAAATAACAAAACAAACAAACAAAAAAAAAAAAAACAAACAAACAAACAAAAACAAACAAAACAAAACAAAAACAAAACAAAACAAAAAAACAAAAAACCAAAAGTAATATAAACAATAAAACAACAAAGTGAAAAGGTGTTCCGTTACAATTAAACAATAAATTCTTCCTAACCATTATTTGTGTTTTGCGTTACCACACCACTTTTAGACTGGGTGGGTGTTGATAGAAAAGCAGAGGACGCTTACCAGTTCGGTGCACCTAGTCATTGCTCCCAAATCTTTAGGGGAGTCCGGTTTATTCAATAATTGTTGTTTCCTTGGACGTATTATTTTGGTTAGATCATATTTTTGTTGTGTATGTCTGTTTTCCTTGTCTATTTTTTATCCCTTGTTTGCATTCTTTTGATTCCTTTTAGAATCTTGGTTCTTTTGATTACTCTTTGAATTGAATATGATCTTATTTTGATTCCATTTGTATGGTTTTAAAAATGTGTGGTGAATCGGTCTTTAATATATTGCAAAATAGTAAACATAATTGAGTAAGGAAGAAAAGGAATTATGTTAAAAATGTAATTGGTAATCAAATGTTTTATGTTTATAAAAATCTACTTTCGATTAAAGGTTTAAGGAAATAACAATATTCCGATGATTAGAATTGGTTTTTATTAAGTCGTGTCTGAATGTTAATAAAACAAGCAAAAATATGACCGTTAGTCTGTCACCATTATAAAACTTGTTTCGCAAAACTTGGTTGGAATAAAATGTTTTCTTAACATTATTTGCCAATTAAAATAAAAAAAACAAACAAGATGTGTTTGAGAAAGTATGTTGATTTTTGAAGAAAACAAGAGCTGAGGAACCTTGTCGACGATCAGTTTATCTACAGCTTAGATGTAGTTGGTTGAAATTACATTTTTCTACATCTGTATTATGATTGTGTAAGTTCGTCTTACATTTTAGGACAATGGTAGTGGCTTGGCGCCTATCACTATAACGCAGATAACAGCTATAAGTGGTATAGCAACCCAACTGACCAAATGTTATACACAAACTAGAACAACAACGAACCAAGAAAGCCTGATACTGAGTTGTGTGTTATGGTTAGCAGTTCGGCACAATACAAGTGGAGTTCTACGTCCTACACACAAGCTAATCCCTATTTATAAGAAAAAAAATTGTGAAGCAATTTTCGAAAGGTTAAATTAGTTCCTGTTTTTAAAAGAATGTTTCAGAGAAAATGCCTCGATTTTTGTTATTTTTGATTGAACTTATGTCTACCCACAATTTTTATTTAAAATGAACAAAATAGTGGAATGGTTCGATATGTCTCTTTTGTATTTTTTAGGTTTTTGCTATCAGTCTTATACTTTTCTGTGTACTTTGGTAAGAAATTTATGAAATACATATCTTAAAAGCTTTAACATTCAAATTTAAAAATAAATCAGGCAAAAATTATAACTCTAAAACATGCAAGTACTTAAAACAACAATCTGACAATATATTTGAGCACTACAAGTATTTTCTATTTCTACTGTCTACGTTTTGATGTTGCATTACTGAATAGACTTGAAAAAAACCTAAGGGAAAATTAATGAAAGATGGGGTTTTTGAGAGAATATTTGTCACTGGAATGTTTATTTGAAAAATATTCATCTGCACCATGAATACTGATTTGTTCAGTGTGTCATAGTTTTCATTTCCTCTTTTGTCTACCTGGACTTGATTTTTTATGAGCAACTAGGGGGTGTTTCAAGAAAAACAAAGGACGGTTACCCCTCCGGAACACCTGGCCCATGCTCCCAGTTTTTAATGGAGTCCGGGTTGCTCATTTACTTTTGTTACTTTGTATGTGTTACATTATGTTCTTTGTTGTGTTTGCCTGTTTTCCATGTCTGGTCTTTGTCCCTGGATTACATACTTTTGATTTTCGATAGAATCTTGGTTCCCTTGAGTACTCTATCAATAAAAATATAACACATTTTTCCACTTACTCTCCGATTTTCAGATGGATTTTTCTTATCTATCCCATTTTGTTTGTATTTGTAGTATTTCTAATATCTATAGGAATTTCGAGGTATCTCCCTTTCTGTCTAAGGAACAACTTATTTAAATATCAAATCACAAGTTTCTAGCATTTTATTCATCCCATCTACCTCTCAAGTTCTACCCACCTTGAACTTAAGATAAAGCATACTGCAGACACTGTTGAATCAGCCTCATATATAGATCTACGCTTCTAAATCGATGGTATAGGAAAACTGTTGACCAAACTATACGACAAACACGAAGACTTTTCATTCCATATTGTCAATTTTCCTTTCATTTGTGGCAACATCCCTTCAGCATCTGCGCATATCACAACTCATACGTTATAAGGCTTCTTGAACAGTGTTATGTTGATGTCATTACTAAAGGCATTTTATGGTCGTTATCATGAACTCTTGAATCGTTACGGTGTATCCATCTGCACCATGAAATAGGATTCGATCATCGTGTCATAGTTTTATTTTCCTCTTTCGTTTACACTGGAATTTATGACCGAATCGGCGGGTGTTTCTAGAAAAGCAGAGAACGCTTACCCTACCGGTGCATCTGGTCCATGCTCCCAGTTTTAGTGGAGTCCATGTTGCTCATTTACTTTTGCTATTAAAATGTAATATTAATTTGGTTATTTTATATTCTTTGTCTTGTGTATCTGTTTTCCATGTCTGGTCTTTTTCCCTTGATTACATGCTTTTGATTTCCGCTTTAATCTTGGTTTCAGTGATTACTCTTGCATTGTATGCGTAATGGAAACGATAATATACCGAGATCAATTATTTTCAGAGCTCAAGAAAACATAAACGAAACGCCTTTCTGTAATATTAAAAAAATTAAATGCACATTGAATCTACCGAGTTGTCTGTAAAGAATAGGCAATGTGAACAAGTAGTCAAAATCTATGAAAACATTAGGCTGATAAATATGGAAAAATCGCAAAAGTGAAATAAACTTAAATCATATTACAAGTAAATACTCAAAATCATGTTTGCATTGATTGAAAATAAATCACAGCATAATTGATTGATTGTGTTATGTTTCATGTAATTAATATTTTACGAATCCCACTACAACTGTTCGAATCGGTAGACCCTGCCATTCGGGCCAAAACAAAGAAACGAACAAACAAACAAAAAACCCCAAAAAGTGTACCCTACCTACTCACATATACTAATTATTAATACTAGTATTGATTTTGGAAAAGAGCATACTTAAAATTGTGTACTCATATTGGAACTTCATAACAAGAGCATGGCTATCGTCCAAGGCAAGATCGGGTTTCGTCTCTCTGTCCTGGCTGTAATATTTAAAAATAACATGCCATTTGGAGTTATGGAAATGGACTTGTTTTTTAATAACATAAAAATGAATCAAATGTTTCAGGTCAAACGTCAAGTGTTACTGTGACAAATACTTTGTTTAGATGTGTTTCGTTGTGTATGCAAAACTGTCATTGCCGTACAATTAATTACCAAAAACACGAAAAGTCGCATTGAAAGGACCTTCAATTGACTATGGCACAAATTGATGGATCCATATATTCAATAGATATATAGAAAACCATGTGGGCATGCATTTTTAATTTCTGCGAATTTGATAATGAAAATTCAACACGACTTTTGTCAAAAAGTGAATATAATTGTACGTCCTTTTTCACCATCGTAAGTTACATTGTTAGTATAACAAATCTAGACAAAGTAATAAACATATGAAATAGGTTGTGGAATGCTAGAATGAATATGATACTGATGTCTATATATTTTGATACGGACTTATGTACATGTATATTAATATCACATTAGTTTCTTACGCAAGCTATTTGTCGTAAAGTGTGTGATGCACACGGAAATTACAAAGCATCGTTCGTTAACTTTTCTAATTAGGTGATGCTTTAATGAACGCATTCTCATTAAAGCGTATTTACTAACACGTTTAGACAGTGATTTTTTATCCCTAGTTAACAAACAGAATTTCGGTAAAAAGGATGTTTTTTTACAATTGAAAAAATCAAATTTGTGTGCATTTTTCCCAAAATTTTAAAATATGTAAGAGTTTAAAAAAAGCAAATTCTGTTTTAAAGAAAGAGACCCAGTACTGATTATACTTTTATTCATGTGTTGAAATTCGTGAATCCGGTAGGATTTTTTTCTTTTTTGAAATCTATTCGTCGGTGTACTGAAAAAACACAGGCGTTAATACCAGAAATGACATCTACCATTTTTTTTTCAGGCTTTGAAAACGAGCAAAGTGACCATTTTGCGCAAGATAACAACACAACAACAATTACTATTTTACAACAATATGACTACAAAACAAGCGCAAAACAGCTGAATGGAATTGTTACCAGAAGAAAGCATGACAACTTTGACAGAACATAATGATAGGACACTGCTCAGAAAGAGGATGATACAACAACTGCTCAATTAGAGGATTATGCGACAATGCACACAGACAGAATGATACGACAATTGCTCATAGACAGAATTAAAACGACAATAGTTTATGGGCAGGGTGAAACGAAAACTGCACAAAGACAAAATATTACGACGGCTACGGGTATGAAGAATAGAACAACCACAACCATAGAATTATAACATAATTATCTTGTCATAAACGAAACAACCATCGCACATGGCTGGGATGCAGCAACAAATCTTGGAGGAAATCAGAATTAATTCTGCACGATGTCGAGATGTTTTGACAGCGACACAAGCACAAAATGGTAAAACGACAGTCTTAGTTATGTATTTCAACAGGTTCTTCTAAATATATCTTTCGATCTGCTGATTCAATGTCGGATTCACAGGTTTACTTAACAAAACAGTTGCATGCAACATAAGCTATATATATGACGGTTAAATATGAAAATCATTCCTGAACTTATGTGACTTATGCAAAATTGAAGTCATCACTACAGAAGTTTTGCCATGCTCACAGTATTTATTGGAATCCGAGATGCTCATTTACTTTTGTATCTTTGTATGCTCAATTTTGCTTATTTCATGTTATTTGTGTGTGTGTCTGGTCTTTATCCCTGGATTGCGTTGTTTTAATTGTTTCCCTTGTTTATTTTCTCAGTAGAATCTAAGCAACAAAGGTAAAACAATTAAGATAACACTGACAATGATTTCAAAATGTGTTTTTAAACATGATTTTCACCACTCAACATGATCAATATTTCTAATTTTAATAACTAAAAAATAGAATTTTATAATCAAAAAGAATGGATGAAAACAGTTATAAAACAGAAAATAACTACTATGCAATATGCTGAATCATTATGTCTTAGCCAATGGAAAGCTTTTCTCTTAAGGAAATGTTGTAAAACGATAATTTCTTCGATAAAAATGTAAATAGAATATATTACATATCACATTCTTTTGTTCTCGATATTATTTATTTTCTTAAAGATTTTTTTTATCAAACTAACGTCGTTATGATATGTAATAGATAGGTACCTTTTAATTTGTGACGTTTTTACTTGTTAATTTACAGACTGTAACAACTTTTGGGAAAAATTTGATTAGGTCAAAAATCAGAAAAAATGTGATATTCGGTTCGTAAGTGTGTTTACTATCAACGTTAGATATATCATGCAGTACACAACTTATACCGCTTAACTCTTAAAGCAGGTATTGAGGTCAAAAACCTTTTCAAAGTTTACATTGTATGAAAAGGACCATAAAGGGTTATAAGAAAAGTAGAAAATAGTTGATAACCTATATTTCCAATAATTTAAATGCCAGTAATGCTCACCTAATGTCTTTTGTAAAACCAATTCAAAAAGGCTTTTTTACAAGACTAGCTGTGAGACACACTGACAATTAATAGAACATAGCAGCTGCTGAAACATCAATTTCAGTGCAGTTCCACGCAATGAACACAATTGAAGCCAGTTTGTGTGAAATTGGGTCATCAATGCAAATTGATTTTTTGTAAAGAAAATATAACTATCTGCTTACAGATAAATATAAAAAGGACATACCTCATGACGCAAAGGTTTATCGCAAATAATTTTATATTTTACATTGAATGAAGTCAAAGAATGGTTTGGAAACAAATTTATTAGACCAATGAAACATTTAAACTATTTTTATATCAGGTATCAGTTGTACATGATTCATTAAGAGGTGTTAATAATTAAAAAAAATAAGTCTTTGAAAGAACTAAGAAAAAATGGAAAAAACATCTTGTATAATGTACATGCCAATATCTTTCAAATAATATGGTGTAGGCATATACATTGCCTATAGAAGGGAGCACAAAGTGATTTAAAACCTCAGTTTTAACTTTGCAAGCAGCTCTGGCTATTTCATTTAACATTTAAGATGACAGTTCTTCGGGAATGTTTTACACATAACATATGACGTAAATGCAACTGACACCTTTAAAGAAAGTCCAAATATGATTGCCTTCTCTATCTTAGAAAAGCTATGCTTCGCTTTGAATAATACAGTCGGAGCTATGATACATATACTCATAGACATTTGAGTTTTGTAAAGACCACTGCGTTATCTTATATACGATATTCGTTTGGAATTTCTTCATCCGAGTTACACATTTACTTTTTTTTTTTTTTTTTTTTGGGGGGGGGGGGGTATTTTATGTTCTTTATTGCGTATGTCTGTTTGTCATGTCTGGTCTTTGTTCCTGGATTACATTATTTTGATTTCCGGTAGAATCGTGGTTCCCTTGATTACTCTTTCATTAACTTTTTGTTCTTTTGGCAAATGGAATACAAATATTGAATTTTATATTAGATAAAGAAAAGATATTGAAAGCGACAATATATTATTTTGGTTATAAAATATGGGGTTTGCATCATGATATACAGCTTGTTATGGTTAATACATTTCATCCCTTGTTCCCCCATTTCCTCATCATAGATTCATGACAAATGTCAAATTTTAAACATCCCTCCGTCTTATTCAACCCATACATAATATATGAAGCTTGAAATGAATATTCGTAACTACAATATTTTATATCACAAATTGAATATTACTCTATTTAATATCAATATGTGCCTAATTCAATACGATTCTCCGTTGTCTGTGTCCGATGATTTATTTCCATGCTCCGTAGCAGAATTTCCTAATAATCATTATTCAATTTCCAATTTGCCCACAGAATGGGAAATTTGCCAAATTCAGGTACTGTACAAGTTTTTAATGTAATTAACTAAAGCAAAAATGCATTGGCAGGACTCCTTTGAAAATATTTGATGCAATTTCCATTTAAGCAAAATTGATTGTTGAGCAGATCAAATCCCTTTAAGACGCAATTAATTTTTTGAAAGATTAAACGGAGAGCACTTTCATTTTTTTTTTTTCAGACAACGCAGCAGCACTGTCGTAATAGATTAAAAACAAAGGGAATTCCTATCTACTCAATGTATATAAATGAGTACCAATTGATTTTGATTTTGCAAATAACGAATACTCAATGCATATTACTCATATTTAATCTTTATTAGTAAAGCATGAGTAGCCTCAAAAGCAATTTTGGTTTTCGTCTCTGTTGGTTAGTTTTAATATTGAAATTTTACTTGGCATTTGGAATTATGAAGAATCGCATATTTGTTCATAGAAATATTTTAATTGTTCAAAGTCAAATGACAAGTGACAAGATGACAAGTACCAGACTAAGACGTGCTGTGTTATGTATTCGAGACAGTCAGTGTCGAGCAACAAGTTTCAGCGACAAAAGATGTCGGACTCAAAGGGTGACAAATTATTCTAAAGATCAGAACGCCGAATCAGTTACAATGGTACTCTCTGCAGGTACGTAATCCTTTTGACAACATTTAGCAACAGAAATACAAAAATGACACAAATGCAGAAGCACCTGCTTTTAAAAAATTAATGTAGAACAAACATGACTGAGTATAGAGTTCTCACGTCAGATTACACTATACTTTATATGTATTGCTAAACTTGTTGTTTAATGTACACGTTAATATCTTAAATTTTAAATCCATGTTCTAGTTAAATTATGCAAATTGCAATGTACAATTTAAAATTGGTTACATTGTATCTTTCTCTGTCTTATGATATTATGTCTTATCAAAATAAAACTATTACAAAAAAGGGATTTTGTTTGTAATTTGCAAAAAAATATTATTGTGATTGCATTCTTTTCCCAATTACCAGAGACAAAAGGCTAGATTCAGCAGGAAAACATTTCATATTTTTAATGGGTAAAGCCTAAAGTTGCCTTATTATAAGATATTTTGTTAAGTATGGAGTAGGCATTGTCTTTAAATGAGTACAATATTTCTTGTTGAACAGTATTTGGTTTCACTGTAAACGACGAACAGTTGTGATGTCCGCTGTCATTACAGATTGGTGCGTTTTTTGTATTTCTTTGAAATAAAAGTGTTTAAACTGTAAAACTGTTTATCTTCGGTAATAGTTAGGGACAGAATTAAAAGGAACGACATTGATTGCGATTGTGTCGTTCTCATAACTCAAACTTTCGATTCTTTGTTGCTTTTAAGATAGATTTTCGGATGTTCATGACATCGTTTAAATTTTTTAAATTGATTACAGACTGCTATTGTTATTTTGCATTCTCTCCTTTGCATCTGTATGCTACCGTGGAGCTCTCCAGTGCTGTGCATGAGTCCGAGATATTTTGTAAACCATAAACCAGTGATGATAGTACACATATAGTACGTATTTACATACGTATTTATACAATCAACGCTTCATGTTTTGCAATGTATTTTTTCAGATCTTGAATGTGGACAGTGTGAACACATTTTAGCATACATGTATCAGAACAACGAAACGACAACAATATTGTATGATAATTCAACAACACAAGAAGAACACAACAGTGCAACAGAACGATTACCAATAAAGAAGTCGATAATGATAAAATTAAGCATTGGCATAGTTGGATTACAGCTACCGATCAGCGCTACATCCATGCTAGATGTAGAGGTATGTTTTATAAGAAGGCCTCCCAAAATTAAAAAGCAAGAGCGTGCTATTGTTCTTTGTACAGGATGTCATAATTCGTAGCGGAACAAAATCCCATTATTCGTTTCATTTTTTTTTGCATACATTCATATAAAAATGTATTAGCCACAAAATTGTCTGATTGCTCAATTATCCCATATTGTTTTCTTTATTAAATAAGAACACTGTTTAAAAGAAATCGCTATTTCCCGATATAGAATCTATATGTTTCTTTCGTACTTACTTGATTTTAATGTCTACTTAAAGGCAATTTGCAATGGTCTTGATGCTACACTGACGAAAATGAGACTCCCGAAGAAAATACCTATCTTAAAGACGTTTTAAGTATTGGAGAAGGTAAGAAGTGTTTACTACGTTGATGTGTAACTTCGTAATTCAAAATTAAAGAAGCTAAAACATTTGCGGCAATCAAGTGTTATTTACCGGTTACCAATAAGATAAAACATAACAATCGTAAAGTATAATTTAAATTGATCCTTACTTTAAGTAGCTTTAGATAGTTGTGTAAAGTGTTCACTTACATTCAGTGAAGACAACAAAATACACATTTCTTACCAAAATAAAAAAAACGTTCCCCCCCCCCAAAAAAAAAAGAAAAGAAAAGAAAAATAAAAATAATCACATACACTTATATATTTATTTCCACCACACATTTTATTTTTTAATCAGAACAATGTTAATATGTTTAATTTTTTTAACAAGAGAAATACATGTTTATTTTCCTATTCGTGTGACCCTTAGATAAAATCCATGCATCATTCATGATTTGGGTGGGTTTTCTAGAAAAGCAGAGGACGTATACCTTACCGGTGCATCTGGTCTATGCACCAAGTTTTTAGTGGAGTCCGAGTTGCTCGTTTACTGTTGTTACCTTGTATGTATTGTTTAAGTTGATTTATGTTCTTTGTCGTCTTTGTCTGCTTTCCATGTCTGGTCTTTGTCCCAGGATTACACTATTTTGATTTCCGCTAGAATTTTGGTTCCCTTGGTTACTCTCTCAAATCATAAATCTGGAACTGGCCTCTGATGACGTCATAAAGGAACATTTTAATTCTTTGATTATATAATTTAATTATAAAAATATCAAATTTAATTGTTTTAACGAATTATTATGGGAGTAAAAACTGCTAGAGTTAGGGCGTGTGTTTACTTGCATGTTTTGGTGTTCTTACATGTTGCGCAATTTACTAAATAGATATAATACTTTCTTCAGAAAATGGCTCTAGGATATGAAATATAGATTTTGGGATGTTTAAACCTATATCAGTTGCGTAATACTGCATACCTTATAATACAACTTTAGAACTTTTTGGATACAATATATCACACCCTAAGACCTATATCACATACCTTATATCACACCCCTTCCTCTATATTGTATACCCTGTATCACACTCATAAACTAATATCAAATATCCTATTTGACACATCTAATGGAAAAACAATTGAAATAAAGTGAAAATATATGATATAATGAACATGACATATCGAAATACGTGTCACATGCCTTATAAATATTCGACCTACATCACTCCACGAATCGGCGGTCCTTCAAGTGATACATTTATATGAGTCTTCAGTTGATACCGTTAATATGTGATACACATTACAGCGCGCTAAACCTCCCTCTTACATTTCCATTGTTTTAAAAAGGATGACATAGTTTGAAAGTCGTGTTAGTTGCAGCCATTTTTGTGATTGTTTTAGCCGTCCAATTAAGACAGCAATTATCCAATGGATATATTGTATTGGATAGTGTTATGAGAATTAAGTGACTTAACTGTCCTATAACTGTTTTCGTCGGTGTCTTTTCTTAACTGAATATTCTAAATTATACTTCTAACGACTGTTTTTTCTTACACTTTGCACTGATATACATGATAGACTCAACAGGTTAACCAAGTGTCCAATTAAAAGGGTTTTAAAGTATCAATATCGAGTACAAAAAGTTCATCTTCCAGCTTTTATTCGTTACCAAATCAGATTATATCAGTCCCGATATTGGCATTATCATGCCTACCAGGGAGTAAATGAAGAAATTAATCAATCAGGGGGAATATTCATACGATATATATAAATCAAATATGAACACAAATTTCGAAGAACGCATATTTTTTTATGATTGTACAAATATTTCTGTGCATGAACTTTACGAGGATTTTTTTTTTATGATTCCTAATTGATTAACTTGATAATTTAATGCCCTTTAAAACGAATTTAAATTTGTGATCGGTGGATTAATATTCAAATTCATCAGTGGCGTTAAATAAAGAAAATGTAACAAAATCGAAATGATGAGACGTTTTGGCGGTTTGAGTCAAAGAGCAAAATAATAGATAACATGGATAATGTGAATTTTCTGAATTTTCCTCACAAAGATCATTTGATGATCTCTGTCATCTTTAAAAAAACATATCATGAAAAGTTTCTTTTTATTTCTTTACACTGTACATTCAGATATCATGTTAAAATAACAATTTGATAGATTATGTTCAATAGGTACTTTTAATATATTACATTATATGTCTTCACAAATATTTTTTCAGCATCAAACCACTGGCATATATTTAGCATAGGATATAAATCTTACGTCCTTTTTGTTTGAAGTACTTTTACATTTGGTAACTTTAAATCCAAAACGGTTTTGACAAATAAGAAAAGAGACATTGGCAAACGGTGCAAGTGGGGGTGGGGGTGGGGGCAATGGGAAAATGGTATAGGGAATCTGGAGTAATTTGATATATATATAATACATATTCAGTGTCCTAAAATATCGGAAATATGGGTATGAGGCTAAGAAAGAGGGGTTTCGCGAGGCTGTGCCGAGCGATTTACCTCCGTTTTGCGCCGAGTAACCAATATTTCCGATATACTAGGACACTGGTTTTGTATTGTGTTTATCCTGCAAATATATTGGTTTTAGTCTATTCTATGTAAAATCGCCTTTTTACGTGGTTTACAAAAGTACCCCTATTGCGCCTCTAACGACCCAGCGCTAAATAATATCTTAGCGACAGTATGAGTATGCAAATCCGTGCGAGTCTGCTAATTCATTTTAAAATAATAATTCGGGAAAAAATGCTTTCTGTATTTGTAACCTAAATATTTTGATAAACATAAATGACTTTAAAAGTAATTTAAAAAATAATTTCTTTGTAATTTCATGCCGAAAATGATACTTATACAACACTACGGTTGCGGAGCTGAGTTATTATTTTCTTGCGTAACCGGCGACGCACTTTTCTGAAGAAATTGTTGACAATGGGCGCTGAATTGAATTCATAAATTTATGATTTATTTTAAACTTATTTGAAAATCACATATCACAATAATATAAATGAAAAAGGTAACTGTTTTACACCTGGATAAAAATGTCTTTTGAAACGCTTTTACTGTATCATTCCGTCACGAAACGAGTCATTCATGCATGGAATGCGGCGGTGGATGTATGTAAACATTAAGATTCTGGATGTTCAAAGTCGGCGACCAGTCCAAGTTAAATTGCGATGCAGGCTCCGTTTCACTGTCGGAAGACATTTGTAGACGAATATCGGTCGTCTGCAGTGGAATGCGGAACGAGGGGGATAGATCAGCATAGCCATAGGGTTACAAAATAACACAAAAAATACCCAAACACCATTTATTTATACATCAGTCATCACATAAAAACAAGTCATGATTTCAATATTCAAACTATTTATTTCCAATAAGGAGAAATATTACATGCAGAAACGTACAAAATGTAATACAGATATTCTCACCGACATCGACACGGAGGCCGCCATACAGTTTCCAATGCAACAAGTAGTTCCCACGTTATACTAAAAACTAACTGCCCAATATTGATTTACAATATTGGCAGAAAATGCGTCCTTTGCAGGATAAAAATGGATAATGAACAATAGTGTATTAAAAAGACACAATACCTAATAAATTTCGTATGATTTATAATCCGTGTTAATTACGTATTGGTAACATTTAACATTCGGAATGTAAAATGGGACCTGGTATAATAGGGTATGGTCAATGGCAATAGTTTTGGTGTGACTGAGGATATCGGAAATTTCACGATAAGAGTCATTGAATGAGAAATACAAAATTGGAACGTTGTAGCATTGGTTCAAACACCCTTCTCATTTATGCTTCGGCTTTCTTGTTATTTGTCCCTTTTGTATAAGTGTTTTCAAACCCGTTTTTGTCCACAACTTTATTCCTTTAAAGCACATTTTTGTTTTACATTTCGTAGTTTTTGCTCGTCTTTGCATACTTGTATGATCTCTAAAAGATTTTTTTTTCTATTTTCTCTCAAGACTTTGTAGAAAGCAAGATTCCGAAGTCTTCCTTCTCTACTTTATACAGTTTAATTAATACCATAGGTTACTAGTTATTCTGTCAGCGTTTTCTCTGCACGAGTTGTTTTTGTTTTATTATGAATTTGAAAAAAAAATAAATGTCTTAAGAATTGTGAAACCCAGACAAGGGTAAACACCATTTTTTAATTCGAAACGTCACGAAACGAACATTGGACAATTAACGACATTAACAGTGGTTAAAATTTTATTTATTTGTTTTTAATTTTTTAAAGCTTCTTCATTGTAAGATAATTTTTATCTCTATATGTAGATATCAATATTAATTGATAGCAATTATACTTCATGTAGACACAACCAAACACAAGCAAGAAGGTTTGAAAACGGATGCAAATTATACATACATTTAATCGATAAAACCTGTAATACTATTGCTGATGTTATAAGTATAATGGATTAACATCAATATCATTATTTATTTTTTCCCTGTATGTTTCACTTTCCGAATTCCTTTTATATTGCTGGAGCATTTGGATCTACTATTTCGCTTAACAAACCCCTGACTTGGAAGCTTGTCTAACAACGTATTACCAAGAAAGTGTGTATAAATAACAGGCATAACAATAATGGATCTAATGTGAAATGTATAATTCATAGGTTGAAGTTGTTCGTTTATTGCCACTTACAAATGGAAAGTTAAGAATTTGGGAGCCAAAAATCAACGCGTGTGTCATAGTTTCGACTTGTAAGGTCCTTTATTATCTATATATGGGATAAGGTCTAGGTAAGATCAAATATAAGTAAATTTTAAATATTAATAATCTATGTAATAAGAACTGAACGTTAATTTCTGTGGTATTCGCTTCCCTTTCTTATAGTAGCCCATGTAATAATCTAGTTACATACGGATATTAAAAGAAATCGGCCAAGAGGTGTTACACAATTTTTTTCGGATATGCATTCCAATGGTCTGCTGGAGCACTGGTTCTTCAAAATTGACAATAATGTCAGTCAGAAATTTCAACATCCCTCAAAGTTAGCCTTTTATAATTATTGAGGTTTTTCACAAATTATTCACTTTCTCTCCCTAACACTAAATAAGTATGTTTAAAAGTTGGTCATCACACAGAACTGATGTAAGCTTTACACAAATTCTACCATTAGAAAAGGGAATGCTATCAGAAGAAATACTCCCTTGTAGGGATTTAAGAATCAACATCTGATTCACGCCACTCGTAGAGTAGATTTTATCACCGTCACAATTAATAAGGTTCGTCTTTTACCCCCATAAACAAAGTATTAAGGAAATATGTAAGACGTTAAGTTGTGCACTTGGCAAACCGAGCAATATATTATTGTATGTAAGGACACTCGTGAAATTTGGTATCTAATAAATAGAGTGGAGAATCATAATTGATTAATTTACCTTTGAAAACCAACGAAATGTCTAAAACGAACTTATTCTACAATCTTAAGATTTCTAATCCAGAAAGGAATACTTGTATAGCATCATTTGTCTGAACGCCCATAGAATAAGTATATACTGAAACCACTTCGATTGTTTAATCTTTAAAGCGCAAAATCAGAATTTAAGCAGCTTAAGTTAGCTTTAATTTTAAAATCCATCTAAGTGTCGGATATAACCTTCGATGATTCACAATGAGAGGAACGTAGCGCGAGAATATAGAGTATACTATCGTCTATATTTCCGTGTGATAGTCATGCATATATATTAAGATTAATGTATTGGTATAAACAATGGGTACATACGAGCTAATTAATCTACTGTGGTTATTCTATATAAGCAACGAAGCATTTGTTATTGAACCACTATGTATGAAATAGATAAATTAAAATATGCAAACGTAGGTTAAGCAAACTGGATTATTAATATTAGTTCAAACTGAGTAACACAGGTAAGTGCTTCAATACAATATACTATTGTTTTAATACGAAATAGTTTTGCTGAACTGTTCCTTGTATTACCATTCATTGTCAACTAATCTTCTAGTTCCAGGTTTCCTCTCCAAACATTCTTTTCTAAACATTCGTGTTAGGTTCATGAAACCGAATTGAACTAAGGAGCTAGAATTTTAACTCATTTGGTAGGAATGTGTTGTCTATAGATACAGGTCATCAAATAAGTGATAAATTATATTTACATTTGGTTATTTATGCCTCAGATTCATAACGGGATTAAAAGTGATTGTACAGAACTGCTGGTATCAAGACGTTATATCAAGAAGACATTTTCTTTTTCGGCGTGTAATAGTATATTTTATCTTTACAATCTGGAAAGTTACCCTTTTAAAAGTTTCCGACAGTCTCGTGATTATAACAGATATATAAATTGTCTGAACGATGACATGTGAAACCAGGTACTCACTAAATACGTTTGTACTTGTATATGCATATTAAAACATGTTTATAATCTTGTTGTTTAGAAATTAGTTTGGTAATATGTGTACTAATACGTTTGGCAATAGTTGTTTTGTGTTTAATCTTTTACCAATAACCTTTTAATGATAAATTGCCCGACCTTACCCATCCCTCCCTTTTTCTAGTGGCAATCAAAATTTGTCGACCCTACTGTCCTTGTGTCCCATCCCGTTTTTCATTTCATCATCATTTCATGTTCATTTTATCATCCGTTTCATGTTCATCGTCTGAATATAGCTGAAATATTGCTGCTCGGACGTTAAACCCCAACAATCAATCAATCATTAATGATATCACAAATAGACTTTGACGCGATGAAAGTAAAACTGCATTAGGCCCATTGGCCATTTATTAATTGTAACATGAAAGGTCTACTTTTTTTGCCCATTTTTTACTTTTCCTTGTTTTCCAACAAACCAAATTTTATCTGGTGTTAACTTTATATTAAGTTCAATTAGTTCTCGTGCTGATACATTTGCGACTGAAGAAAAATCACCAATCAATCAATCATTCAATCAATCAATACAAACAATGACTGAACACAAATAACAGAGTATCGTAGTTCAGAATTATTGTTATGTTGTTTTATTTGATTGATTGATCGAACAATTCGACGAAACAATAGGAATTGTCTATTTTATTTAATGAAAAATAAAACATAATGAAAAAATTTTCCTTTGGCATTTCAAATTCAAATAAAATTAATGTATCGACTTTAAAAACTGGGCTTTGTGTTCTATAAACTAAACATCGAGTAATAATTTCCCACCTACCTTTTGCTCGGTGTCGAAGATATACATAGAAACGAATGAAATTAAACACATTTTGGATTTAGTAACTCGTATGCAGACACAGATTTTGTTCACGAAGTGAAAAACGAAGTTAAAAAAATGAATTTTGAAGTATTTGAAACATGGAGGCCGAACATTTCATCAGACTTGTACATGTACGAATATGTAAACACTTACAGTAAACGAAACGAATATTCCAATAAAAACTGTAATGAAACAACGGAAAACTTAGTGCAACAATAAAACTAACTTCTGCTGGTAACATTCATTTGATTTTTCGTGTTTTGTATTTTATTAAAGGATTTTTTACTTGATGATAATTTTGAATTACATACACTTGCAAGATAGTATTAAAACCATGATTTGAATCTAGGCTTATTTTATAAATTTAATCCTTAGACCACAAATCCACATAACTTCAAATAGATTGAGGATATTTTCAATTTTTCGTGACTGAAGATGGTTATTTGGCACATATTATTTTCCATTCGATATCTAAAGTCTCGAAATATAAGCGATGACTCCGCAATGAGACAGCCACATGACAAGTTATTTGGATTTTGAATGGCATGGAATATTCTGCATATGGACTATGAAAGCGCAAAGTACTTCTTGCTTCATTCCATAATTTCAAATACCCAATTAACCAAAACAAAAAAAAAAAAACAACTTCATCCAATGCATTATAAAACCATGATACGTATCTTATATTCAATGGTTTTCCAAAGTTTCATCACATGTTCATAAAATACCGTCAAATTTACAAACATTCGAACAAGAGTTGGGTTGATAATTAGAGCATTCTTCATTATATTCGAGCGCGCTTAACAATAATGAAAATTTTTAATTATTATCATCTTGATTACACATGTATGTATCCATGAGGAACTACATGTATGACATTTACGGACCATAGGAGGTTCCAAGGGTTCGAATTCCCCTTTTGGTAAAAAACGATGTGAACGTCTTTCACCTTCTTGGTAAAATAAGCATATAATAATCCTGATACCATTTATTACAGGACCATCCTTTTCAAAATTTCTGTGTCGGCCCCTGGTTGTCGGAAGTATCTAACGAAAATATGATATCACTATTTAATATGTAAATGGTGCAAATGATGTTGATATTAATTTGTTTGAATTCCAAAAAGATATGAACTTTTACAAGGATATGAATGACCGCGCGATTTTTGCCTACATTAACTATAAATCATTTAACGCACTGTCGAGTTTGTTTAATTTAGTAGAAATCTGTATTAGATATTGAAACTTGTTTGTTTTATTTTATTAGCAACCTGTGAAATTAATTAAACTAGACGTCTACATTCGACAGACCTTATTCCAGTTCATAAAAATGACAGCAAACACTGCCACTCTGGTAATCGCTTTTTACATTGGTGTAATAGTAATATCTGAAGGCAGTAAAACATCTACAAGTATATATATGAACATGATAGGGGATGTGGCATTACAATCCAGCAATATTACACAAGATGTAAATGCTTCATCATTTTTAACCTGCTCGTATAAGTGCCTATTAACTGAAGGATGTTGTGTTTCAAGCTTTTTACCTGATTTTATATGCCGAATTGCTACCTTAGTCAGTTGTGACTTCAGTTTATCAGCTTGTATTGGGGCAGTGACTACATTGGACCAAACAAGTAAGATCAAATTAATAAAAGATAAAAAATATTATTTACGAATAAGAGATTGAAAAGTTGATTTCAACAACATTTTTAGACATCTTTTACTTTTGCATTATATGTGTCTTCCTTTTATTACTCTTTCAAACAAACTAAAGCTAAAAATGCGAATCATCCAACAGGTTACAAAGTACTTTTTTGGGTATTAAACCTACATTTTCGTCTGTTACATGTAAATATATATTTGTGTAAAACGAAAAATAATTTTAGTCAGGATTCATGTTGCATGTAATAGGGATAAATCGATATTTGATCCTTAATATCGATTAATTATTTATCATACATTTCATTTATACTTTTTTTAGTGATCTTGAATATAATTAAATGTATTGTGACTAGTAATAGTTATTATTGGTAGGCACATTTCCGTACTTTATTTGTAGAATTCAACAAAAAATGTGCCTGTTTATATTTTGGACAATCTGGTCATCTGAATGAACTGCATTATGTATTATAAATCTTTCATGAAATTTTGATTTTGTCAGATATTGCAAATCACTCGATAATAAAAGTAAAACCATTCATTACTTTCTTTTTTCTAGATATTTGCAATTTCTATTGACACAAAACAACTCATAATGGTGGTATTCAAACCAAAACAAATAGAAATGGTTTTTTTTTTGAATTCCTAATCTTTCTTCATAACGTTACCCTGATGTAATAATTTATCAAATAAATAGACATTGAACGAAGACATTTCCAGATTCAATTTTGTGATTTGACATAACAATACGGAAAGTAATCTCCGTTTGACCATTTTACAGTACTTTATCTCATTTTATTTCTAAGAATATAACCGAACAACGAATATCCTCCATGGTAGTCTATCAACAGCAAACGGGCATGATGACAGTACTATGACACAATGGAAATATAATACTACTATGAACAAAATGAATGTCGATCTGACAGTTGTACAAGATAGTAGTATGACTACGGTGCAAAAGAATGTTGACACGACTTCTACAGAGTTGGCTGATTTTACGACTACGGGACTAAGGCAAGATCGCACAACCACTGCAGAGTTAGCTGATTTTATGACTACGTCACAAAGACATGATGGCACGACTACTGATGAATTGCCTGATATTACGACATCGATACCAACCCATGATGACACACCTACTACAGGGTTGGCTGATGTTACGACTACGGTATTAGGGAATGATGACACGACTACTACGGCATTGGCTGATGTTACGACTACGGTATTAGGGAATGATGACACGACAACTACGGGATTGGCTGATGTTACGACTACGGTATTAGGGAATGATGACACGACTATTGAAGACACGACAATGGTTAAAGGAAATAGTGTTAGGACTACGGTACTAGACAGTTATGGTACAACTACTGTACGGGAATTGCTTAGTACAACTGCAGTTTTAGAACATCACAGTCCGACAATTAAAGAATATACGACTACAGCGACAGCATGTTCCAACATGTTGTCTCAATACATCTTTCAAATAACAGAAGCTACTATGACGGAGGCTCAAGTAAGTGAGTTTCAAAGTGACTTTGTTTTTTGCCACGGTAAATTCGTATATATTTAAATGGTTAAAATAGTAAGACAATGTTTCTCACTAATATATATACTCTAGGGCATTTTTGTTAATTTCAATTCAAAATTATTATTCAAACATTAAGTTAGAACTTGGCAATATCTTCAGCTTGTCATATTCTGTCAAGATGTATCTTGTCCTCCTCTTTATAAACTGCAAACGATGAAATTCAGTAACTGTGTTTTTTAATGCATGGTGGTTCGTGACAAAAGAGGGAAGTTGTTTTGATAATTTCGAGATATTTGATAGCATTTAGTTCGGATGTGTTTTTACTCATTTTTATTCAAGTGTGTCTGTCCATTATTTATACCCGTTTTTGAGGATTGCCCTCTGTAAACTCATATTCTGTATGAACAATGGACACAATTATTAATTTACTTGCAAGGCACTCCTCTTTCGTTTTGATCATGGCATATGAGAAACTCCCTTCATTATTAAATGAATAATTATTTGCTATCTACATATTGCTGGACAGAATTTAGGTAACTTTTGTTGTGACTTTGTGAATTATTTTCTTATATCAAGCGTATATTAGAATATGTCAATTTAACGTTCCATTGTAAAGTCTTATTCAGATATCATCTATTTTTCTTTTTTAAGGACTGATCTGTATGATCTACAGACAATGGTAGTTTTAAGTGGGTCACATGCATACTGTTGCAGATTTTTTCTCAAGCACACTTTTAATAAAAAAATAGAAGTCAGTTTGTTAGAGAAAGGCTTTATACTCATCCACTGCCTTCAAACGTTGTATTTTTTTTTAATGTCCAGACCTAAATGAGAAATGATCTGTTTCTGACCAGCAGATTATAGATGGATTTTCACATTATGAACAAATCCTGTTTCTTGTATTTTTTCCTTGTTTGTAATTATTTTCATCTTGAACTTCACGCATCTTCTTCAAAAAGTTTAAGACTCATGGAAACAGCAATTATAGGGTGCTAAAAAGCCTGGTTCAACCCATCATTTTCATTGGAAATGTTAGTACCACGTCCAGACCATGTCGATGGTTTCTAATTACCGGTTTTTACCTTTATATTACCATTTGATATAGAGACTTCTTGAGTATTCCTTTTGACTTTTGCCTAGAGTGTATCAGTTTGGTAATTTCGTTTCTATCCTTTATTTATTATTGTAAATTTTCTATCAATTGCTAAATATTCATTAGTACTACTAATGATGTGAATGAATAAATAGGAACACTCTGTGCATATGATTTTTCGTCAAATGCAATGTATATCTCTTAACAGTAGAATTATTTATATAAAAGGAGACTGATATTGTGAAGTGTATACACTCCTGAATTCAAAGAACTTTTAAATTGGTGTGTTTTCTATATGTATGTTATACTCACTGCCTGGTTTTTATATTGAACGATACTGAAGTAGAAAGAAACACTTCTGATTACCCTATCACAAGTAATTCTTTTGGAGTCTAGAATTGTTTTCATGGGATCCGATTTTCATCGGTTGTGTATTAGCCTCTGTTTCTCGTTTTCTATAGTTACAGGTACAGTGGTGTCTTTTTTTTTACATTCACAGAATGTATGCGGTGAATTTGGAGGCAAAATAGCAGAGATTGAAACAGAAGAAGAAGCTCTTTGTCTGTCTGATCTTTTTGTATTATATGATCGTAAGAACTAAGAGTAATACAGGGAAACCCTCTAAACCAAACGTCTTCTAGTGTCAATTTCACAAAAATCGTAAGTGTTGAATTGATCGTAAGTTATGACGTAACTCTGCATTTTACTGTTGTGATGTCATTACTTACGACCAATTTAACACTCCAAAATGTGATCGGCATAGACAGTTGTTACGTTATCTAAATTCAAAATACAATACGTCTAGGTTTATCTAAAGGGACTTTAAATGAGTCTGATTTAGCAAGTGTTTTGGGTTACGGGTTTTTTAGGTTCGATTTAGAAAGTTTCACTGTATGGGAAATCGTTTTAACAGAATCGATAATTACAGAATCTGGGGAAAGTACATCTTAAACCACTGAAAACAGAAATTTCAATGAAAAAGTAATAAGTAGATGGTTATGCATAGTGACTGAATTTATTCAAAAAGCAAGGATCAAAAGCATAACAAATATAAAAATGTAAAAGACATTATATTTTAAACAATTTTAGTGGGGAGTGATGTTAAGCTGCCTTCCACTAGGATCAACACGCCTGTGTTTATGTCTCGAGTACGGGTAAATCAAGGAGAGGTGTCTACTAAAATTTATTTTTGACAACAGGCGACCTGTTATAATTTCTATTACTTAATATTGTGCAATTTATTTACATTGAAAGAGTAATCAAGGGAACCAAGGTTATAGCGGTAATCAAAAGAATGTAATTTAGGGACAAAGACCAGACATGGAAAGCAGACATACACAACAAAGAACATAAAGAAACTAAAATCATACATACAAAGTAACAAAAGCAAATTAGCAACTCGGACTCACTAAAAACTGGGAGCATGGACCAGCTGCACCGGTAGGATAAGCGTCCTATGCTTTTCTAGAAAAAAGAACTCTTACAAACCTAAAATGTATTCATAATTTGCTTTGCAAAAACAAAAAAAAGAAAACAAATATCAGTGTTATTTTTTCCAGATATTTAATTGATAAACAGTTTAGTACAAATGATATTGATTTTTAAGTACCCGGTAGTCTTAACAACTGCTGGACTATATGTGCACTAAAAATGTGTTAGGTGAATTATGTAGGTAGTAAATATAATAAACCCATTCAAAGTTCCCCTAAGCAGCCTTGCATGTTAAGGGTTCAATCTCTTTTGTCCAATGCAGTGAGATGTTATTACTTTAAGATGCAAGGTTTATGAAGTATGTTCTGTACATTTCCAAGAAATACATAGATATGATAACTCATACAAATTAAACAAAAGTTTATATTATGGGAACCTAAAAGAAAGACGTTGCAGAATGGCAGTGTTTCAGGGTTGGTATTTATTTAGTTTAAAATGAGAAGCAGACATAATATTTAACACCTTTATGCTTGCAAACTCATATTTGTTACACATAACTCAACAGGGTTTTGAAAAAAAACATTCCATCAGCTTTAAATGTCAAAGATAAGTTTTCCACACAAACAAGTTCATCTCCGTCAAATGTGTGTTCTTCAAACAGATTGATTTTTGAATTTGAAGCTTTTCTAACATTCTTAAAAATATCTTTTAATTTGTAGAATCATGGTACTGGATTGGAGGGTACAATTACAATGCAGATGATATTTATGAATGGTGGAATTCAACAATTCCTATGACTTACACAAACTGGAAAAGAAATAATCCCACAAAAGTTAGCACCTACTTATGTGTTTATGCTACAAGCTCGTCTGCTTTCCAGTGGGCAACTGATGAGTGTGTGTCAAAATATCCGTACATATGTGAAATAGAACTAATAAACAAGTAATCATTAATATTTAGAAGTGTCGAAAATCTCATAATATGTAAAAGCTAAGCAACAGTACTGTACAAACATCCCGCATAACAGACAATCACGGTTTTCGACGAACCGTTGGACCAAATTAAACAATTCTGACCTTACATCCATTTAGTTGTCTTGTACCCATCAGTCCTAAAATATGTTGGCTATTAGCTATAACCCATGATCGTGTAGTCTTGTTCTACAATACCGGAATAGCTTTATAATTTAGTTCAGCAGTTTAATTGAGTTCAGCATCATTACTTACTTACTTAAACATGTTAAACACGGTTTTTCCTTTCGTCTTCTTCGTGGCTCCAGACATAATTTTGTTATATATATATTAGCTGAAATATATAATGTATATTATAGCCAAAAATTCAGTTTCGTATAGAATCTATAGTCTTTATCTTAAAAGTGCAACATCTAAATGCAGTAGTCCGGTTGTGTGATATATAATTTTTCGTAAATGTTGAATTAAAGTGAGTTGTGCAGATTTTTTTCATGTATGAATCATTTATCTTTTAACAAAAAAATGCAATTTTAATAGTGTAGAAAGATATAAATACAATAGTGTCTTACTTACTTACTTAAATATATAGGGCACCAGTCAAAGAAACACATCGGCCGATGTTTCTTAATAAGCAGATGGCGCTTTCCATACCGGTGCACCTGGTCCATGTTCCAAGTTTTTAGTGGAGGTCGATTTATTCATTTCTTTTTGGTACTTTTCAGGCATTTTGTTTTTCGTTTTGTATATATCTGTTTTCCCTGTCTACTTTTTGTCCCTGGATTGAGTTCTTTTGACTTCTGCTAGAATCTTGGTTCCCTTGAAGTATAAAAATAGAACAAAACCATTATTCGTTAAAATCTATCTTCGGATAGCTGGTATTATTTCATTAAAAATTGTTCAATTTCTAGTTAATTTAGAAAATATTCAGGTCGTTAAGATTTGCTTAATGTTCTGCCACAATGAATGAAATTGATTTCGCTTGAGCCAGTTAATGGTTATTAATGGATTTGACATACTTAGATGGAACTTTATTTTGAATTGGAAAATAAAACAAACATTTCTTAAAAACATCAACATCGTCAATAATTAAATAACACCATAACAATAAAGTTGAAAATGATAACACTTTCCGTTTATCCGTTACATCCTTCATTTCGTGTATTATAAAGCTAGAACATCGTTGCTTCTTGGAAATAATTGGACTGTCTTTGTGGATATAAACCACTAAAATCCCCAAAATATCTTTCGTAACACAGTGTTAGCCAATTATTTACACAATATGAGAAACGCTGACAATCAGATGACTGTTCCTATACTTGGTTTAATTTTTGTTTTGGTGCTAACATACATACGCAATACTGATAGACCCGGTATGCACTCATGTGTGTAATACATGACGGACTGAGGTATTTCCTAACGTCTTTGGCTATTTTTTGGGTCTCTCACGGACGGTGTAAAGCATTAAAGCGTTTACACAGACCCCAGGCATAGTCAAACTCGTGAATATTGGTCATTCGAGGAAATCAGTTGTCATGTGACCACTTTCATTCATTATATTCATTAAAATTAATGCATTATCACGTGATTTAATTTCGATCGGTGACCTAGTGATTCAATTTGCAAAATGCACGCTAAATACAGCGTTGTATTGCCCACAGCAGCATTTGCTGAATCTTTGACCCAGCAAAATACTTTTTGGGGTAAAATGAACACTTGTCAGTGCATGTAAGGCAGATATTGGTGCATGATAAGGAAATTTCTCATTGATATTTTTGAAATGAAATAAGTCATATAGATACAATGAAAACCAAATATGCAAAGACTTAACATGTAATAGACTTAGTCCACAGCCTAATCCCTTTTGGGATTCGACGCATTTGTATTTGTTTTTGTTTTGACTGTTTTGGCGGAGGTGGTAAAATCAAAAAATATCTCAAGTGCCGAATTCCAAACGGGAATTATCCACGACCAAGAGCACAATCATGGCATGTGTATTTTCAATTTTCTTCTTTGTTTTTACGTTACTCTTTTTCGTCAAAATTTCAAATACAAACTTATGAGTAGGGGTCTGAAGGAGGTTCAGTAGGGTGACCGGAAACATTTTTAGGCCTAAACGGATGATCTATTTATTACATGTATTCCAGTAGTGCTAGAGATTGTTTGACTTGGCTTAGGGTATGAAAGAACGGAATTCCAACCTCTTACATCAATTTTCTATATATACAAATAAAGATTCTAAAGAAAAATTAATGAAAGTGTTGTGAAGTGCTGAATGTACATACATGTTATTTTGGTTCTGAAACCAAATGATACCGGTAAAACTGTTTGATACAATATTTAGTTGAAATATCAATTTTGAAGTGTTAATTGTGAATCAGTACCGATGGATTTAGCCTTAAAATCCTTTATATACCGGTATTGTATTTTTGTTTCATAAGAATGTCGAATGTTTTTCGTTGAGTGAATGACTGTAAGTGGGAAATTTTTCCATTATGCAGTTTTATTCTCCTTTGCTAGAGGACTGTTTAACTATGACTAATATAAAAACAAAGATATTATAGATGTTAATTCTTAGTAAATCATAAACTTCTAAACAATTCCCAACGATGTTAGAACTGTCAAATTAGCGATGCAAATTTTTGTAAACGTATAGAATTTTTCAGAACTTTCTATTCAGTTTACATATCTTCCCTGTATCAATTTGATCCGATGGAGCAGTGTCGTCACATTCTGAGACGTTTGTATATTATTGATTTGTTGTGACATGCTTCATTAATTTGATCCTCTATCCTACACAACAACATTTAAATGAACTGTCCCTTACTATCACACATCGTGTACTAAGTTACAGCCCTAGGTTAATCCTACGAGGAGGAATGATCCGGTTAGCGAAAGCTATATTTTATATAGCCTAGCTGGTCGAGTGGTCTAGGGCGCTGGCCTTTGTGCAGGCGGTGTTGCCATAGATGTCACAGCGGTACGAGTTGGAGTCCCGCGGAGGGAACTACCAAAAATTTGCATCGTAAATTTGACAGTTCTAACATCGTTGGAAAATTTTCAGACCTTTATATACATAATATATATAATAGTGTCACCAAAAGCTGGTGCTGACAACGACGTGATCATCTGTGACGTCCGTGTCTTCGTCGTCCATGCTCACTTGATTTTCTTGCGATGACTTTATGGTAATAGATGATCAATCGTTGTGAAATTTGATTGTCGTACCAGCTGACAAAGCCCAAAACAACATTGTTTTTAAGATGTTTTAAAAATGATGGAATTTTTAATCAACAACATATGTGTCCAGTGTGGTGAACGTGGTTTTCAACAAACGGTCGGCATTCCAATGGGAACAAATTGTGCTCCATTACTTACTATTCCTTCACTCTTATGTGGCTGACTTTATAGCTGATCTGATCAGTAAGAAAGAATATCCTTTGGCCAGATCCTTTAATCTCAGTTTCCGCTATATAGATGACGTATTATCTTTAAACAATCCAAATTTCGGGGATTTGATACATCGCATCTACCCAAAAGAACTTCCGATCAAGGATACTACAGACACTATGAAGTCAGCCGCATATCTTGACCTACAATAAGAAATCGATTGTAAAGGAAAATTATTGACCAAACTTTACTACAAACATGATGACTTTTCATTCAGAATTGTCAACTTTCCTTTCATCTGTGGCAACATCCCTTCTGCACCTGCGTATGGATCGTTCATATCACAACTCATACGTTATGTCAGAGCTTGCCGAAACTACGCAGACTTTTTGTATCGCGCTAGAACTCTAACAAATAGGCTTCTAGAACAGGGTTATGTTGTTACAAGATTGAAGTTATCACAACAAAAGTTTTATGGTCGTCATCATGAACTCGTGAACTGTACCATGAAAACTGATTTATTCAACGGGTCATAGTTTTCCTTTTCTCGTTTGTCTACCTGGACTTGACTTTTTATGAGCAACTCAGCGGGTGTTTCTAGAAAAGCAGAGGACGATGCACCTGGTCCATGCTCCCAGTTTTTAGTGGATCCGAGTTGCTCATTTGCTTTTGTCACTATGTATGTATAATTTTAGTTACTTTGTGTTATTTGTTGTGTATTTCTGTTTTCCATGTCTGGTCTTTGTCCCTGGATTACATTCTTTTGATTATCGCTATAACCTTGGTTCCCTTGATTACTCTTTGATATGATTTTATAATTACTGACTACTAATTAATGATTGCTCCTATTTATCTTTATTTAGTTTATGGCCCCTACCATCTTAAAATTAGGGTCAATCCATGTAACTGACAAATATCACACTGTCGATTTTTGTTTTTAGTCTAAAAAAGAACTGAGAGCCCAGAATTTTTCCAGTCTAACCTACATAAAGTGCAATACCCAATTCTTATTAGCATGGCAAAGCTTGTTCAACACATTTATCAGTAGATATTTAGTAATACATGTTAATATATATTTATAAACATGTGCATAATTCAATTATAATTATTGATTGCGGTAAATGAAGTTTTCTTGACGATGCAAACACGTTCACCCTACCGGTGCACCTGGGCCATGCACTCAGTTTACAGTGGAGTCCGAGTTTCTCATTTACTTTTGTTACTTTATACGTATTATTTTAGTGTTTTTATCTTCATTGTTGTGTTTTCTGTTTTCCATGTCTGGTTTTTGTCCCTTGATTGCATTCCTTTGGTTTCCACTAGAATCTTGGTTCCATTGGTTACTCTTTCAAAACAAAACATATGTTTATTTAAATTTGTTCTTTCGGCAATACCAGTCTTCGTCCATACGTGCCCCTCGGGCAATACCAGTCTGTTTCCAGACTTGTAAAATTATAAAAAAATGTATAGTATAATCAAATAAAAAAATACCAGTTTTATATATTGTAAATTTCTATATGATGTACACGTGTTTCAAGGAGTAACCTCTCATCAGCAGCATCAAAATCAAATATGTAGGAAGACCATAATCAAAATATTAGTTGTATACAAGAAGTACTCATAACCAAATCTATCGACAGAGGAAGCCAAATCCATCACCGAGAGGTTCTACCATATGCAATGCAAGGAATGAAGCCTCGGTGTTTTATGTATTTTTATATTTGGAATACTGCAAAATCTCATAAAAAGGGGTAGATAATATGTGATATTATTCGGGGTCAGACAAGACTACTGGGTTGGTGAATACCCTCGGGGACCTCAGGTCTATCAGCAGTGGTATCGACCCAGTGGTTTCCTAAATGCAAACAAATACCAGTTTTATATATTGTAAATTTCGATATGCTGTACACGTATTTCAAGGAGTAACCTCTCATCGACATCATTAAAATCAAATATGAAGGAAGACCATAATCAAAATATTAGTTGCATACAAGAAGTACTCATAACCAAATCTATCGAAAGAGGATACTATGAATTCACTGTTTCGTATGGGATCAAAATTCCACTTCCCGTTAAACATTATCTACTTACAATTATTTATATATTTTGATAACCGTATTGACTTTTTATGAGCAAGTCTGCGGATGTTACTAGAAAAGAAGAAGACATTACCCTACCGGTGCACCTGATTCAAGCTCCCAGGTTTTAGTGGAGATCGAGTTGCTTATTTACTTTTGTTACTTTGTATGTATTATTTTGGTTATTTATGTTCTTTGTTCTGTATATCTGTTTTTCATGTCTGGTCTTTGTTTCTGGATTACTTTCTTTTGATTTCCGCTAAAATAATGGTTCGCTTGATAACTTCTTCACTTTGTATCAAAATAGTACACATGCTTTAAACATAAAGGCCTTACATTTCTGGAAGACGTTTAATGATGTCGATGAACAATCAGCAGGAGATTACAAATTTAAAGTTATGTGATAAATTAGACCATAGTTTGCAGATAAATTGAAATTCCGTGTTATCCTCGGGATTAAAATGAAAAGGTAAATCAACAAAAAATAATGATGCTCCTCGGACTAATTGATTTATATTTAAGCGTTATAGTATGGCTTTATGATAGGTTGATATTTATGTTCAAAGTATATATGTCTGTCCGTTTAATAAGGTGTTACTATAAGCTTAATGTGATGCCTCTTTTGAAAGTACAAAATTGTTAACACACTAAATTATAATACAACAATACTGTAAATACAAATAAATGTTCATCAATTGACAACCGAGTAAATAATGCGAAATTATTTTCATTGTTTTAGTCCTCAACCATATGTTGGATTCGTCTTGTTTGAAGAAGTATATCTTTTTTTAATCATTGTATTCACAATTCAAGTTTTAAGTTTTCTTAATAGTATGTATTTGACAAATTTGGTATAAACATTCTTACGTATCAGTCTATATGAAAATGTGAATACAGCTCATATAGGTATTCTGGTATTCTTTACAAGTATTTCAAGGAATAATTTCTCACCACCGGTATTAGAATAAAATACATTAGAAGATCAAAATGGAAAAATGAATTGTATACAGTAAATACCCAAAACCAGTATGAAAACCCGATCTTCTAATGCATTGGTTCTTATGCTGTTAGTTATATTTGTTTGTCAGACCGCTTTTTGAATTTTTGAGATAAAAGATAAATTTGCGAGATTTATAGTTTTTTATTTGGGTAACCAATCTGCCTCTTATATCACAAATAAATAAATAAAATAAAACAAATAAAACTTAATTCAGCCTTTTTCATAGTTATTGTCTTCAAAGTGCAAAACCCAATAACAAACTAGGACATATTGAAGGATAACGATAAGACAGGTAAAAAAGACACACATAAAAAAGAACAAAAATGAAATAAACAAAATAACATTTAAACAATAAAAGCAAATGAGAAATCCGGATTTCACACAAACCCAGAGTGGCGTATTGTCTTTCTGTTAATGCCAGGCTTGCCTATATCCCATTTCACATCACTCCTTACTTTAAATGGCAACCCATCGGTCTCTTAAATCACAAAAAAATAAATAAATAAACAAATTATAAAATTATAAAACTGAAATCAGACAGGTCAAATAGACACACACAAAAAAGAACAAAAAAATATATTAACAACAAAGCTGATGAGAAACCGGATTTCAAACAAACCGACAGTGGCGTATTGTTTCTGTTCATGCCAAGCTTACCTATATCCCATTTCACATCACTCCTTACTTGCAATTGCAGTAGTATTTTTACCTAACGGCATTTAAATCAGATTTCTTTTTTTTTTTGCTTTTTGCTGAACCAACGAAACAGGAGTGACTATTACCAGACAGGTCAATAATGTGAGAAAAAAAAACGTTCTTCTTAAAATAGTATGTAAATAAAAAAATATCTATCGTATAGATACTGCTTTTTACGATAGGATGTGCATCAATGTAGACTATTATTGTTCAAATAAGGCCAAGTAGGCTGCTAGATTCTCCACCAACAGAAGCACCGAACCATGGTTTTCTGATTTAAAAAGTTATATTTATTATATGTGTATTATCTATGACGCAAAAGGATCTAAAGAGATTAGGAATATTGCACGTTTTATGAAAAAAATAAGACATTGATATTAGTTTTTGGTCGTTTCCTCCGCGGGACAGCTAGGCTATAACATAAGAATGGTCTAGGGCGCTGGCCTTTGTGCCGGCGGTGTTGTCATAGATGTCACAGCGGTACGAGTTCCCGCGGAAGGAACGAACAAACATTTGCATCGCAAATTTGACAGTTCTAACATCGTTGGGAATATATATATATATATATATTGTAAAATATAGGTTATGAGGGATGTTTAATTTTCAGATAGTATCACTTGTGTATATAGTGTTTTCCGGTTCTTGTTGAAACAGTCAGGTCATGGCATAAATTAATCAACACAAGATTAAGTCGACATACGTGATAGGTTATATGCAAATCATCATATTATGAAGATTGTGACTTTGTTTATAAATTATCCGACTAAAGAACTGTAAAGTCATATATATAACATGATTGAATTCTTAACAATTTTGATTATTGATTTTACTGCATTGTACTGTATTAGATGATAGAAGTGTTAATGCGGAAATGTTGCACTAACACTGTCAATAGGTATTTGCTGTAAATGCATAGGTTTCATTATTTTTGTTAGAATCATATTACAAATGCATCTCTTTACTCGAGGTATTGTTTCATTGAACTAGCTCGATAATTCAATATTGTCTTCATATTTACTTTAAAAGTCAAAGACATCAAATGACTTTTTGTCAATTTTGACGAACGTCATATATTGCATCCACTTGTCATGCGCAATATTTCATTCGAACTTCAAAAGCTCAAACATGCTGTATAACAATCGTTCACTGCACATAATTGTTTTTCGTCTTTGTGTTTATTTTTTGTCTGCTGACATTTAAACAGTACTTGGAATTATTGGTTAAAATTTTGTTTGTTGATAAAAATGTTTAAATATTTCCAAATTAAACGTCAATAGATAAGACGAAATGTTACAGACGTTATTATTTTTGTATACTGGAATGTCTGCCAGATATTAGTGTTGGGGAGTTAGTTACTAAAATACATTCTCAAAGCTTTTGGATGCAAACGACATAAATTGTCTTTTGTTTACATATATTTAGGTTGAACGAACTACATTAAAATGCCGTTGCATTTTATATACCTGGTTGACATGATCCTACATTTGAAACAAATACAATCTTATTAATTTAAAAAAAAACTGCTTTCCAATAAATTATTTTTTGTCGGATCAAAGTTGACTTTCCAATGATCCGTTAACTTTTGATTCCTTAAAGTATCAAAATACAGACAATTTAATAGTTTTGGCATTAATATAACTTCACTATCCTTGCGTCGAAACATAAATGTTGACAAATAAAGCTAAAAGTAATAGGTGATATCCTACAAATGTAAATAGAGCAATCAATAACAGAATATCGTTCAAAATACGTCTAAATCAGGGTTATAAATTTGGATCTAGTGAAAGCAATTAGTCCAAAATCGTAGACTTAACAGAGTTGAAACGTGTTAACTACTGTCATCAATGAGTATATATCGTAAATTAAATCTGTACTGTCGATGTGTCATTTTAACGCTCTGAAGATGTCCACTTTTTTAAAAAAAAAAGACATTTTGGTCAAATTGTCATTTATATATTAATATCTTACTCCTTAGGCTATAAGAATTAATAAGAAGTAAAAGACACGGTGTTATTGCTCTTCATACTGTAAAATGGGCGACTGTTTTCAAGATGATTTGTACAATAACCTTATTGATGTCTGCATAACAATTCCATTTTCTGTTAAACTGGGTTTCTACTAACCTGTCGGTTTAGTGCATTTGGTCTTAGAACTATCACGTTGGCGATATCAATATTAAAATTGAATTCGGTGCACAAATATGCAAAAAAATGGTCCACATATTTAAAGAGCAGTGACTACATACTATAGTTTCTGGTGACAGCTATTATACAATCAAGTTATCAAATATCATTATTTCTTGATTTGCCAAGATAGTACTTTTATTTCTATTGAAATAGATTTCATTGCATTGGAAATTGACAAATGTCGGAACGACATTCACAATCAACGTATTTGGTTACGGTATGTGTTGACGCTGCATTTCACTAGATTCATGTTATATGTAATGTCTTGTTCACTTCTCAAGTATTCATTTTTTATTTAATGGACCTTGACACAAGTCATTCAATTAGTTACCTGTAGGAGATGGCAGACAATAATGGCAATAACAATCTGTAAACCAAGCTATTTTGTAAAATTTACAATGTCTACATGATCACAGATAAAAACAGTACAAGTAAAGTAACATGATATGCACGTATTATATTTCAGAAATGTATAGACGATTTGTAATTTATGATTTGATTTCATTTAAATTAATTTCAATTTTATTTAATTAGATTTTGGTATTTTGTTGATACAATATCTTAAATCATAGTCAAAAGATCTATGTTAGAACTTATGCATGTAGTTTTACAAATGTTTGGAATCATATTTTAAGTGTAAGTGTTTGTAAGAATCAGGCAAATTGGGAAAAATCAGAAACATGCATGACAAAACACCACCGATCTGACAATAAAATATCAATCAAGGATGATTGCTCTATTTGAAAAGACCATATTTGATCTCTTCATCATTGGATTTGCTCAGAAATTTTTACTAGAATGTTAGAAAGATTAGGTTTTTGACCGATTAATCTGCTCTTAAAATGTTCATTTTCATTGCATTTCAATGATATGGTAACTCAATGGTACAGCATGATATGGAAAATCTTATCTGTTTTCTCGATTCTGATGGTGCAAATAGTCAAATTACACTATCAAAATGATGTTTTTTGTATTCAGTGTTTCACCTACTGCCTGATAATTAAAGAGGCTGACATTTTCTAAATTTTTTATTTCTAATTCTGAAAAATACGTTAAGGTAATGCTTTAGTTGCACAGTCAAATGATGGTTCACTGCGAGGTCGACGATAAATAAGTTTGTTAATACAACAATAAAACATGCCCAGTATAGTTCAATTGTACTGTCATTAGAACATATTCAGCAAAAGGGGTTAAACTTTAAAATCATCGGCAGATATAACATTGGAAAAAGCTTGTATTACGGTAATAATAACACGGGTTAGGGATCTCAACAGGTAGGTTAGTTATTGACAAACCATGCTTAACAGAATTGAAATATTACAAACGTCATCAATTGGAGTTGTTTACAATGATTCAACTGTACAATCGAAATAATAATATAACATCAGTACAGCTTTCAAGTTTATGGATTGAATTTTCCATTCAAAGTCACATTTCATCAAGTATTTTTTGTGTGTGTTTTCATTGCGTACATAGAATGATTCGATGTGACCATATTCGCCCGCAACCATGTAGTTTTGGGCATACGCTAGCTATTTTCCTTGAAACATACCAATATTATATTAATGTTGTATATGATAATGACTTTTAAAAATAAAAATAAAAATAAATCGAGACTGTTCTATTGGTATTTTGCCCTTATATCTTCACAATAAATGACCTATGTGAGTTTAGCTTCAACTTAGGTCGTGTCTGCTGACAAATTTTAAAATTCATCAAAAACTAACGCTTCATTCTTTATAGTGCACATGTATATGAATAAACCTTTTAGTCCTGAATTTTGCGCTTTAGTTTGTTCCTCAGGGGGTGCTCTGGCTTTCAAAATTATGTCGCCAGACAAATCGCCAGCTGCCAATTTTTGTCCCCAGTTTTCAGAAATTAGAGCCAAAATCTATTTTTTCTATTTTTTTAAAATATGACAGTATTAAGTCCTGTGATCAGGTATCAATTCATCAAAATAACCCCTTCATTCATGACATGCATGCATCCAAGATTCACTCTTGATGCCTGTATAAAGCAGGTTTTAGTTCTAGTCTTAGTCAGGATTTAAAACCATTAGTCACTTGTTATATGCAAAATAATAAAGTACTATTCCAGAAAAAGGTGTTTTATTTCTATCAAGGACTTTATATCACTATGCTCATAGAGTCCCTAATTTTAAAACATGTTCATTGTTGACCTTTGTGGTCTAATTAAGTTTATCTTAAAATATAATTTTGTCTTTTGTTTATACATGTTCAACTAACTTGATTCTTTTTTCAAGTGATAACATTTATAGCAAACTACAATTGACCATTAATTGTGCCCCTGTTTGTCTGAATTTAATTAGAATTGGGAGTCCCCATCTATTTGTTTACCGATTTTCCCGCTAAAAAAGGCACATGACAAATGTCATCTATTTCCTCTTATCAATTCTTGCTTTTCAAAGTGTTGTAGACATGTCCTGATGGAATAATCACTGTTAACTGGATTTAATGTATTATCTCATAAGGTCAATCTGTTTCTGATTGTATCATATGGTATAACAAGGCTGTGAAGCTTGTATGTAGCCACGTGCACATAGCCATGATTGTGTTTACCTTTGACCAGATGATAAGAGTTTTGATTGGCTCAATAATATATTTACATAGGATTGACACCTCCCAGGAGGATATTGTGATTCACGGTAACCTAGTCCAATCACTTTTGATTGGCTTCAGTCGTAAATTGGTTATGGTCAATTGACAACACAATTTTATAATTAGAGAAAACATCCGTTGCTGACAAACTTCATGTCAATTTTAATATACAAAACCAAGGCGCCAAGAAAATCGCCAACTGGTTATTTTTGTCGCCAGATCAAATACGAAATCGCAAATTACGACATTGGCGAAGCCCATCGCGACCCCTGCTTCCTTCGTTTTCGATTATAATGCTGTTAATAAGAGGCAACTCCTTGAAACACGTGCACATGATCCCCATAAAGAACTTTGCATAACTAATATCATTGGCATATATATATATATATATATATATATATATATATATATATATATATATATATATATATATATATATATATATATATTATCAAAAACTCACGAAGCGAGTTGTATTCAATTTAATCCACACTTTAAATGGGGAAGTAAATAATACAAAATCCAAAACAATTGACTAAACAAAACAATGTTAAGATATAGAATTAAAAATGTGAATTAAAAAACATACACGATGAGTACAAGTACAGTTTATGCTTTTGAAATTACTTTCTTGTATCATTAATGGAACCAGCAGATGTCATTGATTCTGAAATCAGTATAAGTCAAGTAAAAGTGTGCATTAACATTTATAAAGTCAGTTAAGTTTGTATTATTCCATACAAGAGATGAATGAATGATTGAATACAATGTAACCAAAGTTCTCTCGGCTGGAACACTAGTGGTTACGCTGACGTTTGAAATACTGTCCTCAAATTGTACTTGTTTGTTGCACAAAAACCTTTATCTTTAAGTTCTATGCAAACCCATTAGAGGACAAATGCAGATCTTAAGCAAGAATTGAGTTTTAGTGTTACCTTTTTCATTTTAGAGAAATTATTCTGTTCTTCCATGATGTTCACACAATTTACTCTTATTCATAGCTCAGAACTTACAGTTGCATATATATAGAACACCTAAAAAGTCAAAGTTTTTCAGTTCTTACACTTTTGAGATGAATACGGTAAAGAAGTATGAAATTGCACAATGAAAAATTAATCTTTTTTTACCCGGTTGATTTAGGTTGATAAGTTTGTTTTCCCAAAGCTATATATGTTTGCAGAATGGACTATGGTAACGTAAACATGTGGCATTAATAGCCCAAAAGTATTTTGTAGTGCTGCATATATATCTTGTATCACCAATATACTTATGACAAAGAGTAATCAAGGGAACCAAGGTTCGAGTGGAAGTCAAAAAATAATTTAATCCAATGATAACGACAAGACATGGAATACAAACACACACAAAAAAAGAACATAAATGACCGATACTGATTATTTGTGGACGCACAGCCTGTTTTCGTAAAGTATGATAAAGAGGTTTTATTTATGGTTGACGCGTTTTTCAACAAACGGTCGGCATTCCAATGATGGGAACGGATTGTGTTTTTCTACCTGCTGATTATTTCTCCACTCTTATGAGGCTGACTTTATTGCTGCTGATCTGATCCAAACGAAAGAATTTCGTTTAGCTAGATCCTTTAATCTCAGTTTCTGCTATATAGATGACGTATTATCTTTAAACAATCCTAATTTTGGGGATTTGATACATCTCCTCTACCCCAAAGATCTTGAGATAAAGGATACCACAGACACTGTCAAGTCAGCCTCATATCTTGACCTACACTTAGAAATCGATGGTAAAGAAAAACTATTGACCTAACTTTACGACAAACGTAATGACTTTTCATTCAGAATTGTCAACTTTCCTTTCATCTGTGGCAACATCCCTTCAGCACCTGCGTATGAACCGTTCATATCATAACTCATACGTTATGCCAGAGCTTGCCTAAACTACACAAACTTTCTGTATCGCGCTAGAATTCTAACAAATAGAATTCTGTAACAGGTTTATGTTGCTACAAGATTGCAGTCACCACTACAGAAGTTTTAGGGTCGTCATCATGAAGTCGTGGATTGTTACGATGTATCCGTCTGCGCTATGAAAACTGATTTGTTCAGCGTGTCATAGTTTTCTTTTCCTCTTTCGTCTACCCCGGACTTGACTCTTTATGAGCAACTCGGCGGTTGTTTTTAGAACAAGCAGAGGATGCTTATCCTACCGGTGCACCTGGTACATGCTCCCAGTTGTTAGTGGAGTCCGAGTTGCTTATTTGCATGGTCAAATGACTTGACGAAATTCTTATCTTCTTAAAGTTTCTTTCTGGTCAACATTTTCCTAAATGATGTCATATTCGAAATAACCAGTGCATTGATTGACCGTGCTTTATGCTAAACTAATTTGGATTCGGATTATTATCCTAATGCCATATAGATTGCCCAGTGATGAGTAGTATCGGGCATAAGCCCGTATAATTGTGATAATTTTGTGAAAGAATTGTTAGATTTATACACAATACACAGGAATTTTTTTTCCTATATATCATAAAGATATTCACATGCATGGTAAATTGTTAACTGTGGCTTTGTTTTCATTTAAATGTAAGTGATGAAATGTTTATCATAAAAATGTATTCAGAAAACGACAACTAGCAACACTACAAAAACCCGCAATTGTTCTTATCATCATTCTTGTATTTTCTTAACTAGCTTTCAGTAACTGCGAGGGTTCTTTAATTTAATAACTCATTCTGTCTATATTTTGCTATTCCATGAACAGAATTGGATGTATTACTGAATAAATTTTATAGCGTGTTTGTTGTTTTATTTAATTTTTTTACCTTAAATTAAATAGGGATTATAACGGCCTTTCAAAACTAGAGTACTACAACTGCAGTCTCGCGCCTGTCCACAATCAGGAGATGTTGGTCATTTATGTGTCTTTGTGTCGTTATTGGACTTTTCAGTTTATTTTGAAGACGTCGCATCGTTCTGTTATCGTAGACACGTTTTTTCTTTTGTTCTCGGTACCTTTCAGATCTTATCTAGAAAAGCGTTTACACTTGTTGATGATCTCTATGAATATTTATTATTTCTATAAAGTTCAAACGATGGTGCATTTGTTATAGATTGATTAATTGATTGTTAGGGTTTAACGCCCGAGCAGAAATATTTTATCTATATTCAGGCGATGAACTTAAAATGGATGACAAAATGAACATGAAATGATGATGAAATGAAATGGGACACAACGAAAATTTTGATTGCCTCTGGAATAAGGGAGAGGTTGGTAAGGCAGGGCAATTTAGCCCCTATGACGGGGCCCTTTGGTTCCTACTCCAAGATAATACCACAGATGGGTTTTTTAACGTGAGAGGAACGTGGCATCTTTGCCAACACGCTGCATCACTATGGTTTGCAGTCAGGATTTCTATATGCCTGACGACCCCAGCATGTAACATACAAAGGTTACCATATTCAACCACCTGGGGCACACAAACAGTTTGCTCTGTGGGCAGAACCCCCAAGCCCCCGGCAAGGGGGTCTGAGCACTATTTAGTCGCCTTTTACGACAAGCTTAGCCTTGCTGTGGGCCCATTCTTTTGACACCCGGACTCGCACGGGGCCATTTGTTATAGATGAAAGCAAAATATTTCGTTCGGTTTTTGCATGTTTTTTGCATGTTTTTGTGTTGTTTTGTTTCGTTTTTTATCATAATTTTTGTTTCATTTTTTTGTTATCTTTTCATACATGTACTTTTTTCCTATAAAAGAACTGAATTGTGTAAAAAATCAATTACCTTTGATAGCTGACTGTATTTCTTTCAAGTTGGTAATAAGTAGTCCAATTATTTTAGCACAATCGACTTAATATTTTTAATTGATGTCTAATGCTTTAACATAAGCTTGCATTTAGATTCTATCTAAAAACTATATATATCCTAGCAAATTCTCGCTTATATTATTCATCATAAAAGTGTTGTAAATTCATAGTATGATAATGATACGTTCGTATTTGATAAAACTGTTATTTAAAAGTCAATATAATCTACAATCAATTAACAATAAACGCTGTGTTTATTCTCTCTATAAGTATACTTAACGAAGAAAACTTTGGTCCAATATCAGAACATTGTCGACTTAGTGTCAATAATAGAGAGACAAAAGCCTACCAATTCCGATTTTAAGCGAATATTGGCATCCGCAAGGAAGTGCATCATTACTTTAGACTCTAAAGAGTTAAATGAAACTAGCAATAAGATGAAAAGGAATTAGTATTTGCAGCTTCCATGCCCTTTTTATACCTCCCGCTTGGCAAGAAAAGTGTAGTGGTCGTGGATGCACGTCTGTCCGATGGTCATTCCGTCAGTCAGTCTGTCAGCCTTCAACCTTTTCGTTACAGTTTTTTTTTCAGCTACTACTAAACACGACAGCCTGATATTTTGACAGAAGCTTGATATAGATACATGTTTGTTTGTTTGTTGCGGTTTAAAGCCCGAGCAGCAATATTTCAGCTATATTCAGGCGATGAACATGAAGTGGATGATAAAATGAACATGAAATAATGATGAATTGAAAAATGGGATGGGACAAAAATACAATGTGATCGACAAATTTTGATTGCCAATGAAAAAAGGAAGAGGTAGGTAGGGTCGGGCAATTTAGCCGTCTGTGGCGGAGCCGTATGGTTCCTACTCCGGGAGAATACCACAGCACAGTAGGGTTTTTTTACGTGTGAGGAACGTTGCATCTTTCCCAACACGGTGCACCATTATGGTTTGGGGTCAGGTTTTCCGTATTATAGCCTGATAACCCCAGCATGTAACACACCAGGGGCACCCCATTCCACCACCTGGGGCACACAACCCAGTTGCTCTGTGGGCAGAGCGCCCTAGCCCCCGGATAAGGTTCTGAGCACCATTTAGTCGCCTTTTACGACAAGCTTTGCGCTGCTGGATATAGATACATGTATGCAATATTGAGGAATACCATATTGTTATTCGACAGAGTTCTGATTTTGCACCAAAGTTTTTTCGTTAAATATACTATGAAGACGATAAACACACAGCTTAAGGAACATCAACTATCTTTTCAATGTCTTTTAATATTTGACTTTTCGGTGATCGGTGTGGAGTGTGGACGTAAGAGATTTGCTCATAAACTTTTCTAGTAGTACAATCAACAACAGAGATATATTACATCGATATACGATTTGTGAATTCTTTCATATTCATTTCTTGCAGAAGAACATATTGCTGAATAAAAGAACCTAAAATACCAAATGCATGTTTTTAGTGTTTTTTTGTGGTATTAATACATATATAAAATATCTTCAACTCTACCTCTAATAATAATTGACTTATTTTGCATTTATGTATTTTCGTCAGGACATTTCACGAATTATTTTTAAAAAAATATTTAAAAACATACATAAATTAGTGGCACAAAAAATGAATGTGCTAACAAGTTCCCTCTTCGATATTCGACTTATCGTCTTAAAATAACTATTCTTATGTTCGGTTAATCGTTTTAATTTATACAGTAGCGATTCACGTGGGTTAATTAAAGGGCAACATCAGTTGACATGATCTAATAAAATAGGAAGTTAATGGTCACTGGCCAACAAAGGAAACCAAGAAATGGAAACACCAAACATCTATATTATAGTGTAACTAAATGGCTTTTTTTCCATATGAAGCCTATATTAGGTTCGATGCACTTGTATTGGATAGGGCTTAGGTGTTTTGGATTAAGCCCTGCCGTGATCTAAGTCATTTGTTGATAAATATAAAACTTTAAAGTGTTTCTATCTTTAGATTTATTCCAACGTGTAACATAGACTCCACAATGATTTGATGCGTATAGTATTTGTGCCACTTATGAAAGCGTTATTTGCACTATTTAATCAATATTGAACCCAGAAATGAATTAGTGACTGCTATACGCATATAATCGATGTAGTTGCAGGTAGCCTCAGGTAACAAACAGAATTGACCGTGGGTTTTTATTGAACAAATCAAGTCACAAATGCACTGAGAATTTTTAACTCTTTTGTGAATGTACCATTTGCTCAGATATTTATGGTATCCTTAAAAGCCCTTTTTGCAACAACTTCTTGTCTTGTTTAAACAAAATACCAATTATGAAAATGACATTAAAACGCTTACTAACGGCAAAACAAAGAACCTTTTGTGTTTGTTTTTTTTTAAACGTAACACTTATGACTTCATACAGATTGTTTGGTACAATTAAAAGAATGATTAATTATAGTGGAAGTCACTTGATTTAGTTAAAACTGTAGCCAGAAAATCATGGATGTTCTATGGTGCAATTGTGTCTTTCTACTCAGTGTTTTATTCTTGATACTGAAATTTTCTGCTGGACTTGGAATTATCGAAAATCGTATGTTGTCCCAAAAAGATGTCATGATTGCTTCAAGTCAAACGACTATTGAACACACGGTCAGATCTAAACTTATTTGTGCGACATTGTGCATACGAAACGACTTTTGTATGGCAGTAAGTTACAAGAATATGAAATGTTACGTAGAGACAGAGACAAATTTTTCCGTAGATCCGAATATAGGTGCAATGACAATGAGATTAGCAGGTCTGTTATCTTATCATACTATTTCTAAAAAAATATACTTTACTATATATGTTATATACCAATATGTAGCTTCATGGTTCTACTGCGCTTTCTCAACCGAACGGTATTTAGTCTGCCTTGGCTGAACTGAAGATATGCATACTATTGGCGGCTACTTAACCGATCGCATAGAACCACTAGAACTATTTCATTCGTGCAATTTCAGTATAAACTTTTAGATTGACATGATAAATCTTTCTATTTTGTTTTCAAACATATCGAATTTTGTTTATATCCTGTATCGCTAATACGTTTAACCCAATTCAACGAATTGACTTAAAACAGGTAATATAACTTGTTTTTGCATATGCGTGAAAGAAATTTGAAAACAAAGTGAATTGATAAATATATTGATACGATTATGGAAGTAACTGATATGAATGCTCATTCCGCCTTATTAAAAAAAAACAAACAATGTGTACTTATTACCCCATACAGTTACAATAGTACCATTGCATGCAATAATAGAAAAAAAAACAAGCTTATGAAAGAGTAATCAAGGGAACCAAGGTTATAGGAGTAATAAAAAGAATGTAATCCAGGGACAAAGACCAGACATAGAAAACAGACATACACAACAATCAACATAAAGTCATACCTACAATGTAACAAATGCAAATGAGCAACTCGGACTCGGACTCCACTAAAAACTGGGAGCATGGACCAGGTGCACTGTTAGGGTAAGCGTTCTCTGCTTTTCTAGAAACACCCGCCGAGTTGCTCATAAAAAGTCAAGTCCGGGGTAGATAAACGAGGAAAGGACAACTATGACCCGTTGAATAAATCAGTTTTCATGGTGCAGATGGATACACCATAATAATCCATGTTATTATGTTGACGACATGATGTTCATGATGACGACCATAAAACTTCTGTAGTGATGACTTCAATCTTGTAGCAACATAACCCTGTTCCAGAAACCTATTTGTTAGAGTTCTAGCGCGATACAAAATGTCTGCGTAGTTTCGGCAAGGTCTGGCATAACGTATCAGTTGTGATATGAACACTCAATACGCAGGTGATGGAGGGATGTTGCCACAGATGAAAGGAAAGAATTATCAACTCGTTTAAGAAATGAGTTGTCTCTATTGCTAATCAAGATTTTTTTTTCACAGTGAAGGAGGGACAACAAAAATGATGTGCAACTGTATACTTGCGTAGTGGTATTAATATTTTGGCGATTCACACAAAATTCTTTAAGAAAACTCAAATCTTGTTCCTTTGCTGAAATCAATACATCAATATCTATCTCAGAAACCAATAGAAATCACCAAAAAAGCATTCCACTGCAAGAATGGCAATCTTGAGAAATTTGTTGTGATAGGTGCCACTTCCACATACATGTATATTAGCACTATTGAATAAAAAGACAAATCTGCTTTACCAACTGCAAGAAAACAGTTGATCCATTTTCTTTGCCACTTTTGGAGTGACACTTTTCCAGAAAATCATCGACATTCCAGTGGTCATTAATTGTACATTTGCGAATCGCTAAGCACGATTTGAGTTTTTTTTCATATTAACTGGAGTTTCTCTAAAATCGTGAAGGACAAGAAGGTTAAAGGACTAGATCGTTTAAATTCACGTACTGATATATGACAATGTTCTCCTCATAAACAATTAAATTTGGATAATGGTCTTCTTACATTTATACACCTGAATAGGAAATTAAAGAGGCTACTGTTAGAGTATGATAAATGATAGGTTAGCTATAAACTTCCCTTTCAGGTGCAGCCTTGTATCATTACCACGCATGTTGATTTTAACTCAGTTTGGATCAAAAATCAATGCCCGAGATAGTAACAATTCTGACTGATAAATGTATCATACTTGCCTGAGAGACAGACTGTTTGGCCAATGTAATAAAAAAAAAATACGCCGCTTGAAAATTGTTTATTTACAAATTCTATTTAATTTTATTAACCATCTTATTGTAAAATACGTGTATTCTGTTTTTGACATAAAGACTATAGCCAGTGGGTTTTCAATATTCATCAATATATCTCTGACTTCTGCTTTACCAACTTCGACCTATGACAAGTTCTTTCTGCCTGATTAAATGCAAAATACCCGAGACAATTAACCGTAATGGGAAAGGGGGGTTTAGCGCTATTAAACATAGCTTAAACCACCACCATTTAGAACAAAACAAATAAAAACTATTGCAGTGGTTTCAAGCGTGCTGGTTTTTGCCTTGATATTGTCAGTCGTAATATGTTCCTTCTTCTCATTATTCTGATTGACTATTGTGTGGAGTTTGTATTTTTATTGCCCTTTATTATGTCTGTTGATTTTCTATTATGTTTCCACTTTTTGAAGACCTTATGGTGACCAAAACAAACCATAAAATGTAGAAACATCATAAGCTTTCAGTGATGAAATTATAGATAAACAATTTAAATGTATTATTAACAACAGAAAAGATAAATTTGTTCACAGTGATAGTATGAAAATATCTCTTAATACCGTCAAAAAAGTTTGCATATCATACAAAAAATAAATAAATAAATAAGTAAATAAAAATAAAAATTGGAATGGCTATGACTAAGTATAAACTTTAGTTTCATGGTGACTTTAAATGATAAAATGAAACAACCAAAATTCAATTTTCTTGCAGAGGTAAGTACAACGATGAAGTCTTTAGAATATACAATAAACGTTAATGCAGGAGAAATAAGTACAGCAATGCATTTTTCAGGGGGTACAACAACGAAGTTTCTAGGAGAAGTAGGCACAACAGTACAGTCACCACAGCGTACAATAGAGCATCAAGTAGAGATAAGTACAATGGTGAAGTCTTCAGAATATACAACAATCGATGATCCAGGAGAAATAAGAGCAATGCATTCTTCAGGGGTTACAACAAAAAATCATCCAGGCATTGTAGGCACAACGGTACAGTCTCCAGAGAGTACAACAGAGCATCAAGTAGAGATAAGTACAACGACGAAGACTTCAGAATGTACCATGACAAATAATCCAGGAGAAATAAGTACAGCAATGCATTCTTCGGAGGTTATGACAAACCATCTTGGAGAAATTCCAACAACGACACAGCCTTTAGAAAGTGCAACTTCTGTTATTCAACAAGGGTATGTAAGTTCCAGAGAATTGTCATTTGAAGGTACAACACAACATGGATACGACAGTTACAAAGACGACACATCAGAAAAAACCTTATTGGACACACAGAAACTTGGATATAACAGTACCTTTGATAAAGTCTCCAATGAAACAGTTCTGCAATTGCAAAATTATTCCTCCGAGTATTTTCTCCAGACCACAGCAGCTTCAATGAGGGATGCTCAAGTAAGTGTACATTTGTACATGGTCACATTCTTTTTCATGTAGACATATCATTTTGCTTACAACAAAACAAATTCCAATCGGTCCAATAATTTAATTAAGTTTCCTGAGCATATCATTAAGTCAATCTATGCTTGATTGATTGATTGTTTGGGTTTAACGTCCGAGCAGCAATATTTCAGTTATATTTAGACGAAGAACATAAAATGATGATGAAATAATAAAGGGAAGGGACACAAGGACAACAGGGTCGACAAATTTAGATTGCCACTAGAAAAAAGGAGGGATTGGTAGGGTCGGGCAATTTAGCCTCCTATCGAATACCACAGCAGGTTTATTTAACGTGCGAGGAACGTGGAATCTTTCCCAACACGGTGCACCACTATGGTTTGCGGTCAGGTTTTCCGCATTATAGAAAATGCAATTAAATTTACAAAAAATAAATGTTTCTTGTTTTTAATTTACTGGTATATTAAATAATTTAACGCATATTTTGTGCTCGCACACATCATTGCTAATTGTGTTTCTTTTCATCATAATTTTGAAGTACAGAGAGTTTATTACAGATTGGTTGCAACATTCTCGGAGGAAAATTGGTAGAAATTGAAACCTTGGAAGAAAACATGTTTATTTGGGATAAATTTGTACATGATGCACGTAAGAATTATTATGGACTACTGTATCTTGACTATTATACATAGTTTTGCAAATTCCATATATTTTTTTATAAACACCATATACTCACACAAAGTATAATACAAGATTTAATATGAATCGGATGGGTCACTTCAATTGATTTACCTCAAGACAGTTTGGGTGAGAGTAATCAAGGGAACCAAGATTATAGCGGAAATAAAAATAATGTAATCCAGGAACAAAGACCAGACATGGAAAACAGACACACACTGCAAAGAACATAAATTAACTAACATCATACAAAGTAACAAAAGCAAATGAGCAGCTCGGACTCCACTAAAAACTGGGAGCATGGACCAGGTACACCAGTAAGGTAAGCGTCCTCTGCATTTCTAGAAACACCCGCACAGTTGCTCATAAAAAGTCAAGTCCGGGGTAGTCGAAAGAGGACAGGAAGACTATGACACGTTGAACAAATCAGTTTTCATAGGGCAGTTGAGCTACTGCGTTGGCAATATAAACCTTTCACCGAGTGATCAGATCAAACTTACTTATGATACTATTTCTGTCTCTACCAAGCGAGGTATAGAAAAATATAGTCACACCTACTTAGTTCGGCGTCAAAAGTGATTTGTGTGTATTTCTGTTATCTGTTTTTTTGAAAGTAATGCAGTTAACAACAGTTCAACGAGTTTGACTAATCATTTCTTTTCTTAACTTACGTCACTTAACGTGTAAACAAAGTAATCAGATGGCTTATATGTATATTTTTTTTATTTTAAAGTATTAATTTTTGCTGTTGAATGAGAGAAAACACTTTTCAATTAGTCTGGTTTTAAATATCGCAATTATTAAAATATCTTTCAAAGGAATTGCAACAACTATCATCTGAATACAGTTGCATTTTGATAAATATCTATTTTAGCCTCATTTGCTTGGATAGGGGGATATGATTATAATGCTGACAGCATATACGAGTGGGACAGCAACCCCACTGAATCCATGAGCTTCACATATTGGAACAGGAACGAACCAAGAAAACCCGGTGAACAATTATGTGTAGTCATAGGTTTTGTATGGGAGTTTAAATGGGGCAGTGCATCCTGTGCGGATCTAAATCCATATTACTGTGAAATAGAACCATGAACAACAATTTAACAAGATAAACAGAAGTGAATGAATAATTTGAAAAGTATACTTGTTTAGTGCAGATTAATGTTTTGTACACGAATGATAGAAATGATTTCTGTTGCTGAATTGCTCCTGTCATTTTTTTTCAATGTTGAGATATCATCATGTTTTCACGTGATGAACACAAAAACCAAATTTGTAACAAAAACCTGGGCAAAAAACAATCTTTTACATTAACTTTCTTTTTTGTCTTGTACCACATAAAGAAAAAGTAAGCAAAATGAAAATAAAAAATGCCACCGAAATTGACAGGGTACAACCAAGGAAACATAACAAGATCTGAAACGTAATAAAATAATTCTTATATGGCGTATTTAACAGGCTTGAAGACCACAACTGTGGTCGATTTCCGAGCACGCGACTTATTTGGTGTAAAAGGTCACCAAAATGTACTATTTATGCCGATTTTTAACACTCGCTATCGCTCGGGGTAAAACAATGTGATAAAAATGGTTAGCTTGTGGTTACAGAATGATAACATGGAGTTTCCGCGATTTATTTCTTAAATGTAATCCAAGGATAATGTCTGGACAGGGAAAATAACCACTCACAAAGAACATGAAATAGCCCAGATAACATGTAAATGAGTTTACTTATATTTGTACTTTTCTAAAACCTAAGACCACGGGCAAGGTTCACTGGTAGGGTGAGCATCCACTGCTTTTCTAGAAATAGCTACTGAGTTGTTCAACATATTTCACGAGTGTTTAACAAGTCAAAAAAAGTTGTCTCGTACGAAATGTTTGGGTAGGAAAAACTATAAGTACATTGTTATTGTTCTTTGGTGTCTTGGCGAAATAAGAAGTGTTTCTGAGTTCTTGAGGTTCCATAATAAACATCATCTGTATAGCATGTATAGCAGAAGCTAAAATTAAATGAATGTGCCAACAGCTTAAGCCAGTAATGCACACCGGCGCGATATAAAATAGTAGCGAAGTTAAATATGTATTAAGGCACTGCAAGTCTGTCTACAATACTGGTATTTTCCGAATTAATGGTCATGTAAAAATATGCTTTATTCATTTCTTTATTTATTTATTTATTTATTTGTTTTTATTTCTTTATTTATTTTTTATTTCTTTATTTATTTTTATTCATTTATTTATTATATGCATTATCTTTTTTGCCACTATTGCCAATCAATAAAAGAAAGGATTTGTTACATTTCTCATTTGTTGTTATCTATGCGAAGAATTTCAAAACATATGCAGAAATATAAACTTACACGATATTTATTTACATGCTGTCGTCAATTTTGGAATTTATTTTCATCTTGTGCGATGTCATCCGCTCCGATTTTTTTATATCTTAACTCATGAAATTTTAACAAAGTCATTGTTCATCCGTGTTTACACAACAGTTTACCTGTTTGTGTATTCATTCAAGGAATAAAAACTCCGTGCAAGTCCGGCTGTCAAAAGAATAGGCCTGCACCAGCGCTAAGCTTGTCGTAAAAGGCGACTAAATAGTGCTCAAAAACCTAGCCGGGGGCTAGGCGCTCTGCCCACAGAGCAACTGGAATGTGTGTCCCAGGTGGTGGAATGGGGTACCCCTGGCGTGTTACATGCTGCGGTTGTCAGGTTATAATACGGAAAACCTGACCGCAAACCATAGTGGTGCACACATTCCTCGCACGTTAAAGAACCCTGCTGTGGTATTCGATGGGAGTAGGAAACTTTGCGCTCCGCCGCAGGAAGCTAAATTACCCGACCCTACCCGTCCAAAAGAAATCGACAGAATGTAATCCAGTGGCAACAGGGACAAAGACCAGATGTAGAAAACAGACACATACAACAAAGCACATAAAATAACCAAAATAATACATACGAAGTAACAAACGTAAATGAACAACTCGGACTTCACTACATAGGTGCACCGGTAGTTTAATCGTCCCCTACTTTTCTAGAAACATCCGCCGAATTGTTCATAAAAAGTCAGGTCAAAGGTATACATCGCTTTGACATAAAACAGTAGATCTGCTATCTAGAAGTCGACCAATGCGCTGTGTCAACCTACGCCTTGCAGCATGATTTATCGGTATCGTTTAGATAGTTTTTAACCATGGATTACCTTACACAACACAAACTTCTCACATGATGAAGTTTGCGTTGTGTAACGGTGCTTACACAACTGAAAAGAGATAAACTTGCATTTTATTGGCAATGGGCATTGGTGTATGTAGAAATTGGTTAAGGAATAAGGGGATCGGAACTCACTTTCATCACATTAATTTCAAAATGACATTTGCATGGATAATTGTCATGTTCTATTCAAACAGTTGATTGGTTTTGGTAAAATATTTGTTTCAAATTTACAAACAAGGTTAACAAGGCCTTACTGATTAATAACTCCGGTATGTCTACTGAGTTTGTTAGGACGTGAGATGAAATTAAATCCCAACAACTTCCACATTCTATAGCGTAAATTGCACTTAACAATTTGCATAATATTATTTACATCACTATAGGGGAGCAACATATAGCAATAATTCAGTTTTATCTTAAATTAATCTCTCTAGAATGGATGAAGATTTAGTATTTTAGTATTCCGTCGCCCCCTGCAGCTCCGGGTGTTAAAAGAATAGGCCTTCAGCAGCGCTAATCTTGTCGTAAAAAGCGACTTAATAGTGCTCAGAACCCCAGCCGTGTTGGGAAAGATACCACGTTCCTCGCACGTTAAAGAACCCTACTGTGGTATTCTCCCGGAGTAGGAACCATAGGGCTCCGCCACATGAGCTAAATTTCCCGACCCTGCCCATCTCTCCCTATTTCCAGTGGTAATCAAAATTTGTCGACCCCATTGTCCTTGTGTCCCATCCCATTTTTCATTTCATCATTTCATGTTCATTTTATCATCCACTTCGTGTTCATTGCCTGAATATAGCTGATATATTGCTGCTGAGGCGTTAAACCCCAACAAACAAAGTATTCCGTCAATGTATCTAAAATCTACGCTGTGCAATGATTCTTCTTTATTCTTACCAGGACCTATGTTTTCACAAAATGGTATGAGTCAGTGTCTTTTTTCTAGAAGAATTCAAACAACAACATATTGGAAATCTTGAACAAGATTATGATCTAAGTACAACAGCCGAAAAGAACTGCGATTTTTCCAAACCTTATACTTCCACATTCATGGTTAAAATCTGGATTCAAGAACATCATATATCGCGGTTGTTCAAAGAAAGATACAAGTATATTATTTTGAGTATATTCTTCTTTTATCATAAAATTTATATAATTTACATGCACCTTCTAAATACAACAAAGAAGATGTTATGAAAATAAATGAATATATTTTGGACTAGCGTGGTTGATGTTTTTTTTTCAACAGTCGGTTGCAATAGGAACTAGCCATGGTCTCTCCTCGCCGATCTGTTCATTTGTACATGTGTTGCAATATTCCTTTATCCGGCGTGTACAGTTTTCAAATCACAGCTCATACATAATTACAAGCTCAACCAACATTATCCTTTTTTTGTCTTTTTGCATCGTCCGTAACTTCAAACAAATCAGATTTGGAACATTTTTTATGCTTATGCTTAAGTTATCACTTCAAACGTTGTACGGTCAATATCACACTTTGATTACTGTTATGCTATGGCTATCTCTCCTATGACAACATACTTTAGTTTCTAAATTACGTTTACATCGAAAATAGATAGCGCTTAACCAGCACTTGGCTTATATTTCCAGCTTTTGGTTGAGTCCGGATTGTTCATTAATTCGTTGATTCCTGTAGGTATTAATTATGTTAATTTGGTAGTATTGGTATTTTGGTGTTTTCGTTATCTAGACTCAGTCCCCAATTTATAGATATCACGTTCCTTGTTTTTGTCATGATCATCATTGCTTTTAAATTCGGTTATAATTTAGTTGGTTCGTTATCAAATTGTTTTTTCGGTCATTGGACCTACGCAAAGTACAATTATTTGATATTTATACACTTGATAAATTATTATTACACTTAAGTCGAGTAAACCTATTTGCAAGTTGTATACCGTACTCATTAAATACATATAAAATATATATAAGCAACTTATTGTCAAGTCTGCAAAGGAGAAGTAATATGGAAGTGCCATTGAAAACATATATAGAGCTTAACACTTGAATATTTAGATATCTAGAAAAACGATTTTATTTCATGGATAACTATAGTACAAAACAAAACATTTCTGCTTAAAGTATACAGAACAAAAATGCTAAGATTCGAATGAATTGTAAAAAGGGAGTGAAAAGTCGTCAGGCATTAATATGTATTCAATAAGAGAAAAAAAGGTCCAAATCAGATAACTGCCACAAGCTTTCAAGCATTGTGGACAAAAATGAAGAATATGCTGGCTTCAAGTCAATAATTAATATTTAACCAATAACAGGTTTTCATTGTTGAAATAAATGTTTACATATAATTGCAATGCAAAGCCCCAAAATTAAACGAACGAAAGGTGTATGGTTAATGCATTTAAAATGATAGATTCTTTTCATATACACTGCTAATACGAGAAAAATTACATGGTTGCGATCAACAATATATAAGTACAAGTACTTGTACGTGGAATAAGGTAGAACACACATTGTATGGATACTATTCATTATATCAGTAGGAATTAATTATATGTGCATTTTGCTTTAAATTGCACTAAAGAACTATTGACGTATTCTTGCCAGACAATTGATATCATCAATATTTCATTTCTATGTAAATGGCTGTTGTTATTTCAATAATTTAATATCCACTCGACAGCAACTGAAAATATAAACACGTCTAATCACGCAAGATAACATTGAGTAAAAAACTACGTTCCGGGAAATGGTTTTCGCGATGTATTTTATGCTTATTATGTATCTCAGTTGTGCATACGGCGAAACATTTTCCAGTGCTAATTTTAATATTGAAACAGACATTGTAATTGATTCGAGCAAGTCAACAAAAGATGAGAATAAGAAATCCTTTTTTGCCTGCACTTTTCCGTGTATTGCGACCGATGGTTGTTGTGCTTCAAGCTTTCTACCTGACTCTGCATGCCGTTTGGAAATGTCCTTTTTACCATATCGACCTCGACAGGGGCAGTGACAACAATGAACCACCAAATAAGTAAGAATATATATAGGTGCATTACTTTGTCAATTACCTACTGAATTGTTACTTACTTAACAATAGTTCGAAGAACTATTGTGTTAATACAGAACAATTAAATGCGTAAGAAATACAACAAAAGACATACACGTATGCATGGGTAAGAAAATAAAAAAGGTTCACAGTTTTATGGCAAAGATATCACATTGTAATAAACAATTAGTCCAGTGATACGTTTTATCATTATTTCGTCCAGGGACAATGACCATGTCTGGTCTTTGTCCCTGGAGTACAGTCTTTTAATTACCGCTATAATCTTTTTCCCTTGATTACTCCTTCAGAATATTTATTTCTTAAAATTTCAATCTGTTGTCTGTCTTGGCAACTTATGTTTCTCCCTTGTATTGTGCTATTTGCCAAAGACAAAGGCAGTAAGGTCGTACGTATGGCCCCCTATTTTATTAGGTTTTTTGTACCTATTTCAACTTTTAACTTTACATTGGATTATTTGTACTTGTTTATCATTCATACTGAATATATTGCCTAGGAAGCACATGCATAAGAATGACATACAGTTTTGCATGGTTAAGTGACTTGACGAAATTCTCATCTTCTTTAACGTTTCTTTCTGGTCAACATTTTCCTAAATAATTGCATATTCGAAATAAAAAGTGCATTGATTGACCTTGCTTTTTGTCAAACTAATTTGGATTCGGATTAATATCCTAATGCCATATAGATTGCCCAGTGATGAGTAGTATCGGGCATAAGCCCGTATAATTGTGATAATTTTGTGAAAGAATTGTTAGATTTATACACAATACACAGGAGATGATTTTACTTAATATCATAAAGATATTCACATGCATGGTAAATTTTTAACTGTGGCTTTGTTTTCATTTAAATTTAGGTGATGAAATGTTTTTCATAAAAATGTATTCAGAAAACGACAACTAGAAACAATACAAAAACGCGCAATTGTTCTTATCGTCATTCTTGTATTTTTTAACTAGCTTTCAGTAACTGCGAGGGTTCTTTAATTTAATAACTCATGTTGTCTATACGTTGTATGTTGCTATTCCATGAACATAATTTGATGTATTACTGAATGAATTTTATAGCGTGTTTGTTGTTTCATTTCACTTTTTTTACCTTACATTAAATGGGGATTTTAAAGGCCTTATAAAACCAATCTAACCAAACTGAAGTCTTGAGATTATCCACAGTCAGGGGATGTTGGTCATTGTGTATTTGCGTCGCTATTGGACTGTTTAATTTATTTTGAAGACGTGCCATCTTTCTGTTATCGAAAAACCGTTTTAATTTTTGTTCTCGGGGCCGTTCATATCTAAAGGTGCGTTTACACTTCTTGAAGACTTTTTGGTGATCTCTGTGACTATTTAATATTTTTATGAAGGTTAGTCGATGGTGCATTTTTAATAGATGAAAGCAAAATATTTTGTTCGTTTATCTGTGGCAACATCCCTTCAGCACCTGCGTATGGAGTGCCCCCGTGCAGGTCCGGGTGTTAAAAGAATAGGCCTGCATCAGCGCTAAGCTTGTCGTAAAAGGCGACTAAATAGTGCTCAGAACCCTAGCAGGGGCCTAGGGCTCTCTGCCCACAGAGCAACTGGGATGTGTGCCCCAGGTGATGGAATGGGGTACCCCTAGCGTGTTACATGCTGGGGTTGTCAGGCTATAATACGGAAAACCTGACCGCAAACCATAGTAGTGCACCATAGTGTTGGGAAAGATGCCATGTTCCTCGCACGTTAAAAACCCCTACTGTGGTATTCTCCCGGAGTAGGAGCCATAGGGCTCCGCCACAGGAGGCTAAATTGCCCGACCCTACCCACCTCTCCCTATTTTCAGTGGCAATCTTAATTTGTCGACCCCATTGTCCTTGTGTCCCATCCTTTTTTTATTTCGTCATCATTTCATGTTCATTTCATCATCAATTTCATGTTCATCGTCTGAATATAGCTGAAATATTGCTGCTTGGACGTTAAACCCCAACAAACAAATCGTATGGAGTGTTCATATCACAACTCATCGTTATGCCAGAGCTTGCCGAAATTACGCAGACTTTTTGTATCGCTATAGAACTCTAACAAATAGGCTTCTGGAACAGAGTTATGTTGCTACAAGATTGAAGTCATCACTACAGAAATTTTATGGTCGTAATCATGAACTCGTGGATCGTTATGGTGTATCCATCTGTACCATGAAAACTGATTTATTCATCGGTTCATTGTTTTCCTTTCCTCGTTTGTCTACCCGGACTTGACTTTTAATGAGCAACTCGGCGGGTGTTTCTAGAAAAGCAGAGAACGCTTACCATATCGGTGCACCAGGTCCATGCTCCCAGTTTTTAGTGGAGTCCGAGTTGCTCATTTACTTTTGTTACTTTGTATGTATGATTTTAGTTACTTTATGTTCTCTGTTGTGTATATCTGTTTTCCATGTCTGGTCTTGGTCCCTGGACTGCATTCTTTTGATTACCGCTATAACCTTGGTTCCCTTGATTACTCTTTTACATGTTTTTGTTTTGGTTTGTTTTATATTTATTAGCATAATTTTTTTCTTCATTTTTTTTACCTTTTTGTAGATGTACGTTTTTTTAAATTTGAAATTATACACTAAAACAGGATTGTGTAAAACATTAATTACCTTGGATAGTAGACTGTATTTTCTCAATTTGGTCTTAAATATTTGAAACAATCGAATTGATATTTTTAATTGATTTCTAATGCATTAACACAAGCTTGCATTTAGATTCTATCTAAAACCTATATATATCCTAGCAAAATTCTCAGTTATGTAATTCATTACAAAAGTATTGTATATTAATAGTATGATAATGATACATTCGTATTTGGTAAAACCTTTATTTAAAAGTCCATATAATCTACGATCAATTAATCATAAACGCCTGTGTTTATCCTCTCTATAAGTATACTTAACCAAGAAACCTTTGGTCTAATATCAGAACATCGTCGACTAAGTATAAATATTAGAGAGACAAAAGCCTACCAATTATAATGTGGAGCGAATATTGGCATCCGCAAGGAAGTGCACCATTACTTTAGACTCTAGGATTTGCCAGAAATAACTCAATTCTTATTACCTAAAATTTACATGATACCCGCAACGAGTCAAACGGAAATCGTATTTGCAGATTCCATGCCCTTTTTATACCTCCCGCTTTGCGAGAAGTGTATAGTGGTCAGTTATACTGTTCGATCGTCATTCCGTCAATCAGTCTGTCATCTACAACCTTTTCGTTTTTTGTAGGTACTACTAATCACGGCAGCGTGATATTTTGACAGAAGCTTGATATTTATTTTCATATTCTTTTAAGAAAATCTTTTAGAATAACATATTGCTGACTAAAAATTTCTAAGAATATAAAATTATAAAAAATACCATGTTTTTAGTTTTTTATTTATGGTATAATACATATATATAATTTCTTCAACTCTACCTGTTAAAATAAATGACTCATTTTGCATTTATTTATTTTCGTCAGGACATTTCACGAATTATTTGTATAAAAAAATACAATAATAAGTTGTATCTGCTAACAAGTCACACAAGTTCCCTCATCAATATCAGACTTATCGTCTTAAAACAACTATTTTATTTGTTTGTTTCATTGTTTTAATTTATACAGGACTGATTCACGTAGGTTAATAAAAGAGCAACATCAGTTGACATGATCTAATAAAATAGGAAGTTCATGGTCATTGGCCAACAAAGGAGACCCAGAAACAGAAACACCAAACATCTATATTACAGTGTAATTAAATGGTTATTTCATATAAAGCCTATATTAGGTTCGAGGCAGTTGTATTAGATAGGGCTTAGGTGTTTAGGATAGGGCTTAGGTGTTTAGGATAGGGCTTAGGTGTTTAGGATAAAGCCCAGTCCAGATCTAAGTCATTTGTTAATAAGTATACAAATGTTAAGCGTTTCTGTCTTTAGATTTATTCCAATGTGTAACCAAGACTCCATAATGATTTGATGCACATAGTATCTGTTCTAGTTATGATAGTTCTTTGCTGTATTTTTTAATCAATATTGAACCCTGAAATGAGTTAGTGATGGCTGTATGCTTATGATCGATGTAACTGCAGGTAGCTCTAGGTAAAAAGACAGAATTGGCCATGGCGAACAAATCGAGCCTTAATTACACTGAGTATTTTTAACTCTTGTGTATATGCCATATGCTCAGATATTTATAGTGTCCTTAAAAGCCCTTTCTGAAACTCTTTGTCTTGTTTAAACAAAATACCTATTATGAAAAGGACATTAAAACGCTTCCTAACGGCACAACAAAAAACCTTTTGTGCTTTTTGAAACATAACACTTTATATAAATTGTTTGGTATAGAGTAAAAGAATGATTACTTATAGTGGAAGTCACTTGATTTTATTAAAACTGTGACAAGAAAATCATGGATGTACTGTGGTGAAAGTATGTCTTTCTACACAGTGTTTTATCCTTGATATTGAAGTTTTCCGCTGGTCTTGGAATTACCGAAAATCGTATGTTTTCCGAAAAAGATATTATGATTGCTTCAAGCCAAACAACTATTGAAAACACGGCCAGATCTAAACTTATCTGTGCGTCCATATGCATACGAAACGGCCATTGTATGGCAGTAAGTTACAAGGATGCCAAATGTTACATAGAAACAGGGGAATTTTTTTTCGGAGATCCGAATACAGGTGCAGTGACAATGAGACTAGCAGGTCTGTTATCTTATACTATTTCTAAAACAATATTATACTATACTATAATTATATTATATACTAATATGTAGCTTTATGGTACTACAGCATGCAAGAATTTGTTGTGCTGCATTAACCGTACTTTTTGCAATGGTATTTAGTCTGCTTTATCTGAACTGCTGATATGCATAATATTGGCGGCTAATTAACCGAGCGCATAGAATCACTAGAAGTATTTCATTCGTGCAATTTCAGAATAAACTTTTAGATTAACATGATAAATCTTTGTTCTTTTTTCAAACATATCGAATTGTGTTTATATGCTGTATCGCTAATACGTTTAATCCAACGAAATGAATTGACTTTAAACAGGTAGTATAACTTGTGTTGTCTTTTGCATATGCGTGAAAGAGATTTGAAAATATATTGAATTAATAAACGTATTGATGCGGGGGATCATGGAAGTAACCGATAGGAATGCTTATTCCGCTTTATTTAAAAAATAATGTGTTCCTATTATCCCATACAGTTCCAATAATACCATTGCATGTAAAAACCTACAAACAAGCTAATAAAAGAAGCGTACAAAAAAAGATCCTCTGATTTTGACCGTTCAAAATCTTGTTGTGATAACCGCACTCCTGGTCATGTGATCACTGGTAAACTTATTTGAAATGATATCTCCAAAAGTGATATATCATGGCCCAGAATTCAGAGAGCCATAACATATGGCCTGGTACCATAACTTTGAAATGATGATGGACACAGTTAGATGTTATGCAAAAGATGGGAGAAAAAGAATGAGACAGAAAAGAATCTAAACATTCCCAGGTAGAAAACAGTTAGGTCTTTGGTATAACGTTGCACTTACAACCTCAAACACTACATGAATGCACGAATTAAACCCGTATTCAGAGACTTCTGATTCTGACCGTTTAAAACCTGGTTTTGTTTACCGCACTTTTGGTCATGTCATCATTGGTAATCTTATATAAAATGATATCTCCGAAAAGTGATATCTCATGGCCAAGAATTCAGAAAGCCATAACTTTAAAATAATGATGGACACGGTCAGTTGTTAAGCAAAGGATTGGATAAAAGGAAAGAGAGAGAAAAGAATCAAAACATTGCCAGGTTGAGTAACAGCAGTTAGGTCTTTGGTACAACGTTGCACATATAAACCTCAAACACTACATGAATGCATGAATTAAACTCGTATTCAAAAACTTCTACATGTAAATGTCTCTCCTCATGATGAATGTGTTGTTGTCGTAACGGAACGTAAAGTAATGCCATTGTGAAGTGTACTCTGAAGATGGCTTCATAAAAATAGTGTAAGAAAAAAAGAAAGGTTTGAAAATACCTAATACACACACACACACACACACACACACACACACACACACACACACACACACAGACAGACAGAGAGAGAGAGAGAGGGGGGAGAGGGAGATTCGAAAAGAGTGAACTTACTTCGTTGAATGTTCCGCCAATAGAGAAGTCTGAGGACTTGCTTTTTTGTATTTGATTTTTAAAACTATATTTGAATCAATTCATATAATAGTACATTACAGGATATTAACAAATGAGTTGTCTCTATTGCTGATCAAATTATTTTTTGCAGTGAAACAGGGACAACAAAAATGATGTTCAACTCTTTACTTGCGTGGTGGTTTTAATATTTTGTGGATTCTCACAAAATTCGTCAAGAAAACTTCAAATCTTGTTCCTTTGCTGAAATCAATACATCATTATACATCTCAGAAACCAACAGAAATCACCAAGAAAGCGTTCCACTGCAAGAATGGCAATCTTGACAAATTTGTTGTGATAGGTTATAATTCCACATACATGTATGTTAATACTATTGGACAAAAAGACAACATCTGCTTTATCAAGAAAACAGTTGATCAGGTTCCCCGTTTTCTTTGCAATTTTTGAGTGATACTTTTTCAGAAAATCATCGACATTCAAGTGGTCACTTATTGTACATTTGCGAACCTCCAAGCACGATTTGTTTCTTTCTTCATATTAACTGGATTTTTCTCTAAAATCTCGTGAAGGACAAGAAAGTTACAGGACTAGATCCTTTAAATTCACGTTTTCATATATTGGCAATGTTCTCCTCATAAACAATCTTAGATTTATACACCCGAACTGGAAATAAAAGAAGCTATTGATACAGTATAATGGATGATAGGTTATCTATTAATATCCCTTTCAGGCAAAGCCTTGTGCCATTATCAAGCATGTTGATTTGTATTCAGTTTTTATCAAACATAAATTTCTAAGATAGTAGCAATTCTGACTGATCAATGCATCATATTTGCCTCAAAGACAGACTGTTTGGGTCAATGTTATTAAAAACCGTCATATGCGCTGCCTGAAATAGTTCATTTCCGATATCTATTTTATTTTATTAATCATCTTATTGTGAAATATTCTGTTTTGACATAAACACTATAGCCAGTGGGTTTTCAATATTCATCGAAATATCTTTGACTATTAGTTTTACCTTTGACCTATGGCAATTTCTTTGTTGTGTGTGTCTGGTCTTTATCCCGGGATTATATCCTTTTGATTACCATTATAACCTTGGTTCCCTTGATTATTCTTTCTTACTGACAGAATTAAATAAACCCGGGAAAATGGCCAGTGTAATGGGTAGGGGAGATTTAGTGCTATAAAACATGGATTAAACCACCATTTAGAACAAAAGAAGTAAGGACTATTGCAGTGGTTTCAAAGTTTTGGTCTTTGCCTTGATGTTGCCATTTGTAATATGCTCCTTCTCATTATTCTGATTGACTATTTGGTGGAGTGCCTATTTTGTAAATACCTTTAATTTACGTCGGTTGATTTTCTATTATGAAGACCTTATGGGGACCAATACAATCCATAAATGTAAAAAAACATGCGTTCAGTAGTGAAATTGTAGATAAACAATTCAAATGTATTATAAACACAGTAAACTAAAATATGTCCACAGAGATAGTATGAAAATATCCCTTCAAAGCGTCTACAAAGTCTAAATTACATGCAACAAAAAATTGGGAATGGACTTGACTAAGTATAACTTTAGTTTCGTGGTGACTTTAAAAGATAATACAACACAACAAACATTTTCTTGTAGAGGTAAGTACAACAGTGAAGTCTGCAGAATATTCAATGGCCGACGATCCAGAACAAACAAGTACAGCCATACATTCTTCAGGGGGTAAAATAACAAAGCATCCGGGAGAAGTAGGTGCAACAATACAGTCTCCAGAGAGTACAATAGAGAATCAAGTAGAGATAAGTACAATGGTGAAGTTTGCAGAATACACAATAACCGACGATCCAGAACAAACAAGTACAGCAATGCATTCTTCAGGGGTACAATAACAAAGCATCTAGGAGAAGTAGGCACAACGGTACAGTCTCCAGAGAGTACAACAGAGCATCAAGTAGAGATAAGTACAACGGCGAAGTCTTTAGAATATACAATGACAGGTGATCCAGGAGAATTAAGTACAGCAGTTCATTTTTCAAGGGGGTTCAACAACGAAGCATCTAGGAGAAGTAGGCACAACGGTACGGTCAACAGAGAGTACAATGGAGCGTCAAGTAGAAATAAGTACAATGGTAAAGTTTGCAGAATACACAATAACCGATGGTCCAGGAGAAATAATTACAGCAATGCATTCTTCAGGGGGTACAATAACAAATCATCTAGGAGAAGTAGGCACAACGGTACAGTCTCCAGAGAGTACAACAGAGCATCAAGTAGAGATAAGTACCACGGCGAAGTATTTAGAATATACAATGACAGGTGATCCAGGAGAAATAAGTACAACAATGCATTCTCCGGGGGTTATGACAAACCATAAAAGAGAAGTTCCAGCAGTTACACAGTCGTTAGAAAGTGCAACATATGTTATTCAACAAGGGTATGTAAGTACCATTGAATCGTCATTTGAAGGTACAACACAAAATGGATACGACAGTAACAGAGATAACACATCAGATAAAACCTTATTGGATACTCCGACAATTATATATAGCAGTACATTCGATAAAATCTCCAATGATACAACTCAACAATTTCAAAATTATTCCTCCGAGTATATTATCGAGACAACATCAGCTTCAATGATTGATGCTCAGGTAAGTGTACATGGTCACATTCCTTATTATGTAGACATCACTGAAATAATTTTATCAATTTCAATGCGCATATAATTAAATAAAGCTAATCTCATAGAATAATCGGCTTTATAAATGATTTTTCATGGATCATTAAAAACATTTAAAATTATATATAAGGCAATACCCATAATTACTGGACAACTTTTATTTATCCATGTGTTCTGTTTTTTACTCCGTATTCTAACAAAAAATAGAAATAAAATAAGAAAAATGCAATAAAATTTAATTAAAATAATATTTTTTTTAAATTGATAATTGTGCTGCTTTTCATCATAAATTTGAAGTACAGAGAGTTTATTACAGATTAGCTGCAACAATCTCGGTGGGAAATTGGTAGAAATCGAATCTCTGGAAGAAAACACGTATATTTGGAATAAATTTTTTTACGATGCACGTAAGAATTATCATTGTCTAATTCTGCTATAATTTTGCAGATCCCAAATATTTTTACATACATAATTTATACTCTTAAATTGTTATACAAAATATGATATTATATAAATTAAACTAAGAAAGCGATGGATAACTTCAGCGTATTTATCAAAAAAAAACATATAACAGTTATAGACTAGTCTAGTCTTTTTGGAGAGATATGCGTTGGCAACATAATTCATTTGCCGAGTGATAGTATCAAATAATACTATTTTTGTCTCTAACAAGCGAGGTATAACATGTATAAATAAAAAATAGTTCAGCGCGAAGTAATGTCCTTGTGTTGATTTGCGTGTCTTCCTGTGACCTACAGATTTGCAATTAATGCAATTAACAACAGTTCAGCAATTTTGTCTAATAGAATTATCGATTTCAGGTTTTTCTTTTACTTACGTCACTTTATGTCTTACCATTGTAATCAAATGGTCTATAACAATATTTGTTGACTAGTACTATTTCTATTATTTATAATGAAAGAGAACACTTTTCAATTAGTCTGGTTTTAATGTCGCAATTATTGAAATATCTTTCAAATTAATTGCAACAACTATCTTCTGAATACAGTTGTATTTTGATAAAAATCTATTTTTAGCCTCATTTGCTTGGATAGGTGGATATGATTATAATGCCGACGGTATATACGAGTGGTACAGCAACCCAACTGAATCCATGAGCTTTACATACTGGAACAGGAATGAACCAAGGAAACCCGGTGAACAATTATGTGTAGTCATAAGTTTCGTTTCGAATTTTCAATGGGGCTCTACTTCCTGTACGGATGGACACCCATATTACTGTGAAATTGAACCATGAATGTGTGTACGTAAATAAATTAACAAGATAAACAGAAGTGAGTGAATATTTTGACAAGTGTACTGGTTTACTGTAGATTAATGTTTTGGTACACAAAGGGTGAAAAATGATTTTTTTTACTGAATTGCTCCTTTTTATTTTTTTTAAAGTTGAGATGTTATCATGTTGTCTCGTAATAAACAGAAATTACTTAATTGGTAAAAAAGAACAAAAACAATGCATCCTTATCATTAGCTTGCTTTGGGAAAAAGCTGCCGAGTCGCTCATGAAATTTTACATACGAAAAAGAGAAAAAGAAAAGGAAACTATGACACAGTGATTAATTCGGTTCTCATAGCTCAGCTTAATATATCAATAAATTGCCAAAACAGTTGCTAGCATGATGGTTAAATGTTCATTCTTGAAGAATGGATTCTGCCTTGAAAGATTAAATCAAAAGTCAGTTCTAAAGGTTTTATCACAGTGTAAGTTTAAGAACAACAAACAAGTGTTTAACTTGGTTCCAATTCTACAAAAGTTGTCTCGTACGAAATGTGGCTGTTTGAGCATGAAAAACCATAAATATGTTGTAATTGTTCTTTGGTATCTTGAAAAATAAGAAGTGTTTCGGAGTTAGGGGGGGGGGTCAATGATAAACGTCATCTGTAAAGCATGTATAGCAGATGCTAAAATTAAATGAATGTGCCAACTGTTTAAGTCGGTAATGCATTCTAAAACATAAGAGCTTTCAAAATGGATTTCTTTATAACAAAGGAGTATACTTCAATTTCTACTTATAGTTTTTTTCCTGTAAAAACACATTTGTTAACACTATTGTTTTATGAGAGTTTAAAGCCCTCAAATGGATGTAACAGAAAGCGTATTCTTCTTTTACACTCTAAATAAAATATTAGAATACTGAACATTTACTACTTTTTGAGCAACTGTTTTTCTGATTTCTCAAACACAAGAGGTCATTAATATACCCTAAAGTTGCCAATCATTAACAAAACGAATTTGTTACATTTCTCATTTGTTTTTATCCATTTGAAGAATTGTTCGAATGTAGAGAAACATAAACTTACACGATATTTATTTATATGGTGTCGACAATTTTAGAATTTATTTTCATCCTATACAATATCTTCTACTATGGTGTTTCGTTTTTGATATCATAAATCAACAAAGTCATTGTTCATCCGTGTTTACACACCAGTTTACCTGTTTGTGTACTAATGAGTAATCATAGGAATCAAGGTTCTAGTGGAAATCAGAATAATGTAATCCAGGGACAAAAGGGACAAAGACCATTTATAAAAAAACAGACATATACAACAAAGAACATAAAATAACCAAAATAATACATACGAAGTAACAAACGTAAATGAGCAACTCGGACTTCACTACAAAACAGGGAGCATGGACAAGGTGTACCGGTTGTTTAAGTGTCCTCTGCTTTAAAAAAAAATAAAACATCCGCCGAGTTGTTGAGAAAAAGTCAAGTCCAAGAAAAATATCACTTTAACTTATAAAACTGTAGATCTGCTATCTAGAAGAAGTCGACCAATGCGCTGTGTCAAGGGAACCAAGGTTATAGCGGTAATCAAAAGAATGTAAGCCCAGGACAAAGACCAGACATGGAAAACAGACATACACAACAAAGAACATAAAGTAACTAAAATCATACATACAAAGTAACAAAAGCAAATGAGCAACTCGGACTCCATTAAAACCTGGGGGCATGGACCAGGTGCACCGGTAGTGTAAGCGTCCTCTGCTTTTCTAGAAACACCCACCGCTCATAAAAAGTCAAGTCCGGGGTAGACAAACGAGGAAAGGAAAACTATGACCCGTTGAATAAATCAGTTTTCATTGTGCTGATGGATACACCATAACGATCCACGAGTTCAACCTACGCCTTACAACATGATTTATCCGTATCGCTTAGGTTGTTTTAAACCATCGATTACCTTACACAACACAAACTTCTCAAATGGTGAATTCGATAAACGCAGTGGTTGCTTACACAATTGAAAAGAGATAAACTTGCATTTTATTGGCAATGGGCATTGGGGTATGTAGAATTTGGTTAAGGAATTTGGGGATTGAAACTCACTGTCATCACATTAATTTCAAAAACAAAAAAACATTTGCATGGATAATTGTCAGGTTCCATTCAAACAGATTTGTTTTGGTTACATATTTGTTCCAAATTTACAAAATAAGGTTAGAAAGGCCTTACTGCTCAATTACTTCGGTATGTCTACTTCGTTTGTTAGGAAGTGACACGAAACTGAAAACCAGACAACTGCCACATTCTATAATCTCAATTGTACTTTACAAATTGCTCAATATTATTTACACAACTATAGGTGAGAGACAGACGACAATAAGTCTGTTTACCTTAATTTAATCTCCCTAGAAAGAATGAAGATTTGGTATTCAGTCAATGTATTCAAATCTACACTGCACATCGATCCTTCTTTCTTCGTACCAGGACACATGTTTTCTCGAAGTGGTATGAATGCATCCGTGCGTTTTCTAGGTGAACTCAAACAACATATTGGAAGATCTTGAAACAGGATTATTATTTAAGTACAACAGCAAAAAGGAACTGCGATTTTTTCCAAACTTTATACTACAATATCGACGGATAAAATCTAGATTCGAGAACATCATATATCGCTGTTGTTCAAGGAATGAAACAAGTGTATCATTTCGCAGAAATTATCCTATTTTGTCATGAAGTCTCAATTACATGTACCTTCTAAATACAACATAGATGTTATGTTATGTTTTTCAACATATTGTCGGTTTACCAATGGGAACAAGTTGTGCCCTCTCCTTGCCGACCTGTTCATTTTTTCTGATGTGGCAATTATCCTTAATCCGGCAGGCGCAGTTTTTAAATCACAGCTCATAGATAATTAGAGGCTCAAGCAAAATTATGCTATTTATGTCTTGCTAATCTTTAAACAAATTAGATTTTGAAACAAGATTATGCTAAAAATGTTATCTGGCCGTCTCTCCTTTGACAAAACAGACTTTAGTTTCCTAATTAAGTTTACATCGGAAACAAATAGTGCTCACCTAGCACGGTTGAGTCCCGATTGCTCATAAATCGTTGATTATTGTAGGTATTATTTATGTGAATTTAGTAGTATTGGTATTTTGATGTTTTTGTTGTATAGTTGTATAGACTCAGTCCCCAGGTCATTTGTTCCTTATTTTTGTCATGATTATTATTGCTTCTAAAAATCGCTTATAATTTAGTTGGTTCGTCATCATATTGTTTTTCGGTCATGAGACCTACCCAAAGTATTAAATTTGTCTAGCAAATTATACACTTAATCATGTATTATTACACTGAAGTCGAGTTTAACAATGTGCCATTGTATGCCTTACACATCAAATACACACACACACACACACACACACACACACACACACACACACACATATATATATACAGCAATCAAAAATCGACCATAACTGTGGTCTCCAAGCCTGTTATTTCATTTGAATATATATATATATAATCAAATGAAATAACAGGCTTGGAGACCACAGTTATGGTCGATTTTTGATTGCTATAAGAGCAGCACGCGACTTATTTGGTGTAATAGATCATGAAAATGTAAAAAAAGTACCACCATTTTGATGTTAGAATCAAAATAAATCACGGAAATTCATTTTATCATTGTTTTACCACGGACTGGCTATTTATGTCGATATGTTATCATTCGCTATCGCTTGGGGTAAAATAATCCGGCATAAATGGTCAGCCCGTGGTAAAACAATGATATAATGGAGTATCCACGATTTATTTCTTAAATGTAATCCAAGGATAACGACTGGACAGGGAAAATAGCCACTAACACAGGGCATGAAATAGCCAAGATAACATGTACAGAGAAACAAAAGTAAATGAGCTAACCTAATTTTCTGAAACCTGAGACTATGGATCAGGTGCACTGGTAGGATGAGCATCCACTGCTGTTCTAGAAACGGCTGCTGAGTTGCTCATAAAACTTCACAAATGTTTAACTTGTACCAAGTAAAAAAAATGTCGCATACGAAATGTGTTTTTAAGCAGGAAAAAAAACATAAGTATATTGTTATTGTTCAATGGTTTCTTGGCAAAATAAGAAGTATTTCGGATTGCGGGAGGTTCCATAATAAACGTCATCCGTATATCATTTATAGCAGAAGCTAAAATTAAATAAATGTGCCAACTGCTTAAGCCGGTGATGCATTCCAGAAAAGAAAAATCACAGTTCTCAATATATACGTTATGTTATATTCTTGATATAAAATGTTTCTTAATTAATACCTTCTACACATACACTTTTAAAACAAATGTTTAGATATATATTGAAGAAATTTAAAGATTTCGATCAATCCTTTAGGATTAATTGCTTCATATTATTGTTTTTTTTTCGTGAAAGTATGTGTTTATAAAGGTTGTGATGTTAATGGTATTCTTTTCTTTTTTCGTTTTTCCAATATTGTATTATGAGGGTTTAAAGTCATCAAATGGACGTAACAGAAAGCATTTTCCTCCTTTACACTCTAAATAAAATATCAGAATACTGATCACTTACATGTATTTTGGAGCGTTTTGTTTTCTGATTTCTCGAACACGACAGACCATAAATATACCCTTACGTTTTGAAATATAAACTATACACACTGAACTACGCGATATAAAATAGTAGCGAAGTCAAATATATACTAAGGCTCTGCTAAAATCAAGTTGTCTACAATACTGGTATTTTCCTTATTTATGGTCGTGTAAAAGATGCTTTATTTCTTTATTTATCTTTTTTTTATTTTTGCCAATATTGCCAATTATTAAAGGAACAGTATGTTATATTTTTCATTCGTTTTTATGCATTCGAAGAATTATGTAAATATGGAAAAGCATAAACTTACACAACATTTATTTATATCATGTCGACAATCGTGGAGTTTATTTTCATCAATGTCTTCCGTCACGTGTTTCTTTTTTTGATATCATAGCTCATCAAATATTTTCAGAATTAACAAAGTCATTGTCCAACTGTATTTACACACCAGTTTGCATGTTTGTGTTTTCAAGAGTAATCAAGGGAACCACGATTCTAGCGGAAATCAAGAGAATGTATTCAAGAGACAAATACTAAACATGGAAGAGTAATCAAGGGAACCAAGGTTATAGCGGTAATCAAAAGAATGTAATCTAGGGACAGAGACCAGACATGGAAAACAGACAAACACAACCGAAAAGAGATAATCTTGCATTTTATTGGCAATGGGCATTGGTATATGTAACATTTGATAAAGGAATTAGGGGATAGAAACTAACTTTCATCACACAGATTTCAAAACTTGCATGGATAAGTGTATGTTGAAGTCACACTGTTGATTTGGTTTTGGTTAGATATTTGTTTCAAATTTACAAAAACAAACTTAGATAGGCCTTAATGCTCAATTACTTTGATATGTCAACTGTGTTTTTTAGGAAGTGACATGAAATTGAAACTAAACAATTGCCACATTCTATAGACTCAATTGTTCTTTACAATTTATTCAGTATTATTACCACAACCATAGGTGAGTAACAAATAACAATCAGTCAGATATATCTTAATTTAATCTCCTTAAAATTGATGATGACTGATATTAAGTAGCTGTCTTTGTAAGAATCATGCAAAATCTGAAAAATGTGATACACCCCAAAAAAGGCTACATATTTTTACTTTTGTAATTAGGTTGTTTTATGGATCTATATTATGAAATGTGTAATTATTCATTCAAATCTGCCTGCTCTTAGGAGATAATCTACATTGAAAATTCAGTAGATTCTATTGTATTTGAGTGCCATTTACAGAGTTATCTCCCTTAATTTTGAAATCTATAGTGCATTCTATATAATTTTTATCCCCTAAGAGCACGGGTTATATGAAAAACCATATGTTAATTTCTGTTTACTATTACATTTCAAAAAAAATATCAAAAATAACAAATATGTAGGCTTCTTACCCATGAATCACATTTTGCATGATTCTTAGCTGGAGTGCTACTTAAGTCAATTATCTTAAATCTACACTTTCCAAGGATCCTCCTTTATTCTTATCATGACACATGTTTTCACGAAGTGGAATGAATCCTTTTGTTTTCGAGAAAATTTCAAACAACAGCTAAAACAAACTGCAATTTTTCCAAACTTTATAAGCGAAGGCTTGTCTCGTACAACTAGGGGTAAAACCAATTAACACCCAGTGTGTGTATATCTGGTCAAAAATCTTTCAGTCGATTTATTTCGCGTCACGTCACCCCTAGAATGTTTAGGACTATTCTAGTCAGAATGTTTACGGCTATTGAAGTGCATGTTTCGATGCAAGTACATGTAACTTATAATCAGATAACTGTCCAATGTTTAGGTAAAGGATTATTGATAGGAGAATGATAATTGCTGCAAACTAGCGGAACTATAAAGCGACTCGTGAGTAATGTATCTTAGTATCACCCAGCATTATCTTTAATGATACAATGAAAATAAAAAGAACAATTGAAGATAAGAACATAATGTAAATTGGAAAGTAAAGCCGATTTTACATCAAGCACTTTAATTTGAGTAACTTGTCGGAGTTTGCCTTTCCAGACCCAAGATTTGTGGTTCTGTCTATTGAATCACACAGTAGTGAATTCGGAGGGGACGGAGGGAACGTTCGCGCCCCGTTTCGTTCAACGTCATAAAAAATCTGAAATTTGGTCAGCACCCATCCCCCCGGTGACCAAGGTCTGGATATGACACTGAAATTTGTTTAGGCACTTACAGCGTATACATGTACGTACTATCCATTCTAACGCTGAAAGAACTTTGAATTGTCTGACTGTGCCATCTGTACACAATTAGCATATTGATTATGCAAGTCTTTGTTTGGTACTGAAATTTCCCATTTTGTTCATTTCTGTTTTAACATCCGTCCTTGTGGTCAGACATGTAAAGTTTAACTATAATTCAGAAGTCATTAGTCATTTCATCAGAACAGAAACTTTTTTTCCCTTTGAATTATAAATTCTTACAATCTACAAAAATATTTCAATATTCAAATTGTTTGCTAAGGAGAAAACCTTGAAACAAGGGAATGCTGTAAGGTTCACTTTAAAAATAGTAATTAATTTTCTTTAGGATTCATTATTTTACAATGTACTCCCAGAGTCATTTTTTGTGAACTTGTTTGTGATAAACAACGCTTTGGAAGCAACAGGTTTTAGTTACTCGATTATACTACGTTTGAAATCGATTCATTTACATATGTTACAGTACTTAATTGACCTCTGATATGTGTAATATTCAAAATACTTTTAATTTTGAATCCATGTCCCTTTGAGGACACAACAGTATATTTTAAAAATTCAAGCAAATAATCTTTATTTTCACCATATTTTGAAAGCACACATTCTGTAAATTTTTGTCAATGCATGTATCTAGATGTTCATAGATGTTTTATACATGATGTGTAATTGGCTATGTATACATTGTAAGTACCAATATCGTCTTTACAATTGGTTCTTTCACTCTATTCCTCCTCACATTTTATCTTATTATAAGCACAAAGATTTATTTCTTGGTGTTCATCATCAGGAACATTGGGTATACTTCATTTGTCATTCATGTACATGTATATTCACACATTTCATACTCTTGATATCCTGTTATTATATGGGTCAAAACAGCTCTTCAGAATATAAACTAGCCATTATTTTGTTGATTCATTCATGATAAATGATTGGTGGTATGAGCTTGAACCCAACAAAACCTTTGGTGCAACCTAAAATGTAAAAGAAATAAAATGAATCACTTTCAATATTATGCATTTATCAAATGGGGATCACATTTTTACATATAATGATCAGATTTGTAAGGTTTTGCAGAACATGTACAAATACATACAGGTATAATTTTTCTATTTATCTGTAATAGTTGCCAATATATTACATATACTCACAATTAAAAACTTGTCCTTATGTTTTTTTTTTCTCTGCCTGTTTTATGACTTAAACCTGAACTACTAACTTGAGCATAATAGTATTAAACTTGATAATATTTTGCCAGTTTCAAAACAATTGAAAAATTCATTCCTCAAGAATTCTACATGCAATTCCATACTTGTACTGAACATTTATTCATTCCTCATACATTCTACATGCCATTTCATATCATGTACTACAACTAAATTTAATCCTCATGCATTCTATACCATTTCATACTTTGTACTGCACAGAAATTCATTTCTCATGCATCCTATGAACAATAAAATTCTCATAACTGCTTATAATTTATCACTTAATATGCAACTATATACCCTTTACTGCACAGAAATTCATTTCTCATGCATTCAACATGCATTTTTATACACTCTACTGCACATAAATTCTTTCCTCAGGCATTCTACATGCAATTTCATACTTAGTACTGCACATAAATTCTTTCCTCAGGCATTCTACATGCAATTTCATACTTAGTACTGCACATAAATTCATCAAGGAGGAATCAATTTCATGTACAAAGTATCAAATAATGCAGATAAACAGTTCAAAATGATGTCAAATTAGGCAGTAGGATAATAAAATGAATAATGCAATTTAGGATGTTAATGACTTTTTTGAGAAGCTGATGTGAAATGCCTTTTTAACCTTTACCCTGTTTATAAAACCAATTATACATATTGTCAGCACATAACAATACCTAGATTGTCTCCAATTTTGAACACATTTGAACTAAAAAAACAAAAACAAACTGGCGTCAAATTATATATGTCACACAATCATTCACTATGAAATGAATATTATTCTGACACTCAAGTATAATTTGGACAATACAACTGACATTTCTTTCTTCATTCTTGATAGAAACTAAGAAGTCAGATTTTTTCCCACATTTTTCAGCAGGTGATGAGAAATACTTATTCATTCACTGGAGATAGATTGACCAATTATAAATGTCAATTATTGAAATTAAACATATCATTGTGACATTGAGTGAAGTGGCTATAGTCTGCATGGATTCAAAAAAGCAAAAATATTGCTTTGTTAACACAGTGAATGGTCACAGAGAACATATAAGACAGTTAGTAATACATGTAGTTACAGGTACATGTACAATTGGACACTACATTTTTATGATTCAACCAGTATTTCAAATTTCCTGAGCTATAGCCCAATAGAATATGCATGATTTCAATTTTGACCCGAGGCCAAGTAAAGCGTATGAGCAAAAAATAATACTAAATCGATAACTACAGTATGCAAACATCACCATCAGCTATCATTTCATACGTTGGTACATTGGAATAGATGTAAGATTACGTCGTATAGCGTTGTTTTCTTCTTCCTTTTCTCGAAAAACGAGCTGACAGAAAATTTTCAAGCTTTTCACCAACGTCGTTTTCTATATAAAGTAAAAAGCTCCGTCCACGACTAATGATATGCACATTCACAAAATGACATATTTTCACCTTTAAATAGAGTTTTCTTTCATCTAACACGCAATATTAAAAAAAAGAGTACATTTATTTCTACAGAATGCAAACAAAACCAAAGCTATAAAGAATCTAAAGTATTGAAAAGACACCATTTTTACGAAAGAAGCGAGGGTAATGGCGTAGCCGTTTCTATGGTTACCAATTGACGTCATGACAGAGTTGTCTCCCCCTTACAAAACATACACGAAAGTACCTTAACATCCTTGCGTTAATTGTTCTAGCTGTTCTAAAATATTGAGTCGAAAAAAACAGCTTGAAGAGGCACATCCGGTTGGTTCACGAGAACCAGACGAATATTCATCAGAGCATCACCTTGCCATCCAGAACAATTCAAATAAACGTAAAACTAGTACACAGAGATGTTATGATAGGGTCGATTACAAACTCTTCGTCAATATGTGAACCACAGAACACTGTTACATTGCAACCGTATGTGTATTCGGTTTCCAGTTGTTGTTATGGATAAGGACCGTTTCAGGAATATTTTTGTACAAATATATAACCCAACTACTTCGATCACCTATGAACATTTTAATGTTTTTCTCGTATTTTATAATTGGTGGATTAATTGTTGTAGCTTGATATCTTGGTGTTCGTTCTCTGTATAAGTAAGAAAAGTGCCCCTTATGTAGTTCTGACAATAAATCATGCGTAACTTACATCTCGGCACCTTTATTGACATGTTCCTTCCGCCTTCGGCTATAATCGTTAAATTTCACTCCATTTCTATATCATTTAAACTTATGGCACAACAATGTATCTGCCTTTTCGATACCGCAACTTCATAAGTCTTCTGTTGTATCTTCTCTCTTAAAATTTACTTTAGTTTTTTCACAGTTGTCACAGGGACTCTCTGGATTGGCGTCTTTCTCTGGACATACTGTGCTAACTATTTTGTACGACACACAAGTTTGATCAATGTTCGTTAGCTCCAAACGTCTTTGTCAGACAGTTATAACAGCTCCATGGGGTGGTCGAGTCTTCTTGTATCTGTCTTCCATAATCGGATGAAATCCATGTTGATCAACCTAGGCTTTGGTCGTTATCAGGGAAATAAGGCTTCTCATATGAGAAAAAATAAGTGTTTTGAATTGAATTGAATTTAAGGTTTTATGATACCATCTTTAATAACTTTATTAGGTTATCTTCAATTTATGTCCTTGGTTTTACGTCCAGCCCTTCAATTTTGGTCATAATTTTTTTATTGAAGTAATCTTGTACAATAAATTTGATGTAGACTACACTTGTAACTATGTGTAAACTTTTTTTTTGAGAAAAATAGAAAATGAATATGATCAATACGGATCAGAACACTAGAGACTTGGGACTAGGGTTAGTGTTCAGACAATAGAAAAACTACCAAAACAAAGATTAGGGTTAGGGTTAGGGTTAGAGTTAGATCAATACGGATCAGAACATTAGCGACTTGGGACTAGGGTTAGTGTTCAGACAATAGAAAAACTACCAAATAAGGATTAGGGTGAGGATAAGAGTCAGGGTGGAGTTAGAGGAAGTGTTAGTGTTGGTGTAAAGGTTAGGATTAGGGTTAGGGTTAGTGCTAGAGCTAGTGTTAATGGTAGAATTAGAGTTAGAAATGGGGTTAGTGTCGGGGTTAGGGTTAGATTGAGGAAATAGAAAATGAATCAGGTCAATACGGATCAGAACAACAGAGACTTGGGATTAGTGTTAATGTTCAGACAAGGGTTAGGGCTAGGGGTAGAGTTAGGGTTAAGGTTAGAGTTAGGGTTAGGGTTAGAGCTAGAGTTAGGGTTAGGGCTAGCGTTCGGGCTGGAGTTAGGGATAGATTTAGAGTCAGGCTGGAGTAAGGGTAAGAGTCAAGTTTAGGGTAAGGCTTAAGATTAGGATTAGGGTTAGGGTTAGGGTTAGAGTTAGATCAATATGGATCAGAACACTAGAGACTTGCAATTAAGGTTAATGTTCAGAGAAGGGGTAGGGTTAGAGTTAAGACTTGAGTTGGGGTTAGAGCTACGCTTAGGGTTAGGGTTAGGGATAGGGTTAGGGTTAGGGTTAGAGTCGGCTTTAGGGTTAGATTGAGAAAAATAGAAAATGAATCAGATCAATACGGATCAGAACACTAGAGACTTGCGATTAAGGTTAATGTTCAGACAAGGGTTAGGGATAGGATTATGGTTGGGGTTGTGGTTACATTTAGTATCAGATTCGGGGTTAGGGTTGGATTGAAAGTCAGAGTGCATTTAGGGCTAGAGTTAGAGTTAGAGTTGGGGTTAAGGTTAGAGTTAGGGTTAGAGTTAGAAAAACAAGAGGTCTGGAGTTAGGATTAGGGTTAGGGTTAGGGTTAGGGTTAGGGCAAGGGTTTAAGTTAGGTTTACATTCGGGGTCAGTGTTATTTTGAGTGAAATAGAGAATAAATCAGATCAATACGGAGCAGAACACTTGTCTCGCGGTGAAGGTTAATGTTCAGACAAGGGTTAGGGTTAGGGTTATATTAAGGATCAGATTCGGGGTTAGTGTTGGATTGAGAAAAATAGAATATGAATTAAATCGATGCGGTTCAGAACACTAGACTTTGGACTAGGGTTAGTTAGGGACAATAGAAAAACTAACCCTAACCAAAAATGGAATAGGGTGACAGTTAGCGTCAGGGTGGAGTTAGTGTTAGGGTTAGGGTTAGACTAGTGTTATAATTAGGGTTAGGGTTAAGGTTAGGGTTAGGATTAGGGCAAGGGTTAATTTTAAAGCTAGAGGTAGAGTTGGGGGTAGGGTAAGAGTTAGGGTTAGAAAAACAAGAATTAGGGTTAGGGTTGGAGTAAAGGTTAGGGTAAGAGTCAGGGTTAGGGTTAGGGTGAGTGTTAGGGTTAGGGCAAGGGTTTGAGTTAGGGTTACGGTCGAGGTTAGTGTTATAGTGAGAGAAATAGAAAATGAATCAGATCAATACGGATCAGAACACCAGAGACTTGCGATTAAGGTTAATATTCAGAGAACGGTTAGGGTTGGGGTTATATTTAGGATCAGATTCGGGATTAGGTTTGGATTGAGAAAAATAGAAAATGAATCAAATCAATGCGGTTCAGAACACTAGAGACTTTGGACCAGGGTTAGTGTTCAGACAATAGGAAAACTACCACAAACAGGGGTTAGGTTGCGTTTTAAAGTCAGGATGGGGTTAGAGGAAGAGTTATTGCTAGTGTTAGGGTGAGGGTTAGAGCTAGTGTTAGGGTTAGGGCTAGAGTTAGGGTTAGGGGTTAATGTTAGGTTTAGGGTTAGAGTTAGGGTTAGAATCGGGGTTAGGATTAGATTGAGAAAAATAGAAAATGAATTAGATCAATGCGGATCAGAACACTCGAGACTTGTGATAAAGGTAAATGTTCAGGCAAGGGTTACCGTTATGGTTATGGTTAGGATTAGGGTTAGAGTTAGGGTTGGGTTAGGGTTAGGGTCAGGGTTAGGGTAAGGGTTAGGGTTTAGGGTAAGGGTTAGGGTTAGGGTTAGGGTTTAGGGTCAAGGTAAGGGTTAGGGTTAGGGTTATGGTTAGGGTAGGGTTAGAGTTAGAATTAGGGCTATAGTCGGAGTTAAAGTTAGGCTTAGGCTTAGGGTTAGGGCTAGTGTTACAGTTAGGGGTGGTTTATAGTCGGGGTTAGTGTTACATTGAGAGGAATAGAGAATAAATTATATGAATACGGATCAGAACCCTAGATACTTGCGATTAAGGTTTATGTTCAAAGAAGGGTCAGGGTTAGGGTTAGGGTTGGGGTTATATTTTTGATCAGATTCGGGGTTAGTGTTGGATTAAGAAAAAATAGAAAATGAATCAAATCAATGCGGTTTAGAACACTAGAGAGGAAAATAGAAAATGAATCAGGTCAATACGGATCAGAACACTAGAGACTTGGGATTAGTGTTAATGTTCAGACAAGTGTTAGGGCTAGGGGTAGAGTTAGGGTTAAGGTTAGAGTTAGGGTTAGGATTAGAGCTAGAGTTAGGGTTAGGGCTAGAGTCAGGCTGGAGTAAGGGTAAGAGTCAAATTTAGGGTAAGGCTTAAGATTAGGATAAGGGTTAGGGTTAGGGTTAGGGTTAGGGTTAGTGTTAGAGTTAGATCAATATGGACCAGAACACTAGAGACTTGCAATTAGTGTTATCAGACAAGGGTTAGGGCTAGGGGTAGAGTTAGGGTTAAGGTTAGAGTTAGGGTTAGGGTTAGAGCTAGAGTTAGGGATAGATTTAGAGTCAGGCTGGAGTAAGGGTAAGAGTCAAGTTTAGGGTAAGGCTTAAGATTAGGATAAGGGTTAGGGTTAGGGTTAGAGTTAGATCAATTAGGGTTAAGATTACGTTGAGGGTTAGGGGTAAGGTTGGGGGTAAGTGTTTGGGCTAGGGTTAGAATTAGAGTCAAATTGTATTGTCGGAGTTATGGTTAGCGCTAGGGGTAGGGTTAGAGCTAAGGATACAATTACAGTTGGGGTTAGTTTTAGAGTTAGGTTTAAGGTCGGGGTTTAGGTTAGGTTTATATTTAATAACTGAGTCGGGGTTAGTATTGGTGTTAGGGTTAGTGTTAGAGTTAGATCAATACGGATCAGAACACTAGAGACTTGCGATTAAGGTTAATGTTCAGAGAAAGGGTAGGGTTAGAGTTAAGACTTGAGTTGGGGTTAGAGCTACGGTTAGGGTTAGGGTTAGTGTAAGATTGAGGAAAATAGAAAATGAATAGGCTAGGGTTTGAGTTATAGTTAGGATGATTGTCGAAGTTATGGTTAGGGTTAGGGTTAAGGTTAGGGTTAGGGTTGGAGTATGGTTAGGGTTAGGGTTAGGGTTAGGGTTAGGGTTAGAGTTAGGGTTAGGGTTAGGGTTATATGTATATATATATATATATATATATAGTCAATGTTATGGTTAGGGCTAGGCCTAGGATTAGAGCTAAGGACACAGTTACAGTTGGGGTTAGTTTTACAGTTAGGTTTAAGGTCGGGGTTTAGGTTATGGTTATATTTAATAATTGAGTCGGGGTTAGGTTTGGATTGAGAAAAATATAAAATGAATCAGTTCAATACAGATCAGAACTCTAGAGACTTGGGACAAGGGTTAGTGTTCAGACAATAGAAAAACTACCAAACCAAAGATTAATGTTAGGGTTAGAATTATGGTAAGGGTTAGTATGAGGTTGGAGTCAGGGTTAAGGCTAAAGCTAGAGGTAGAGTTGGTGTTAAGGTTAGAGTTAGGGTTAATGTCAGTGTTAGGGTTAGGGTTAATTTAGGATTAGGGTTAGTATTAGGGTTAAGATTACGTTGAGGGTTAGGGGTAAGGTTGGGGGTAAGTGTTTGGGCTAGGGTTAGAATTAGAGTCAAATTGTATTGTCGGAGTTATGGTTAGCGCTAGGGGTAGGGGTAGAGCTAAGGATACACTTACAGTTGGGGTTAGTTTTAGAGTTAGGTTTAAGGTCGGGGTTTAGGTTAGGTTTATATTTAATAACTGAGTCGGGGTTAGTATTGGTGTTAGGGTTAGGGTTAGAGTTAGATCAAGACGGATCAGAACATTAGAGACTTGGGACTTGGGATAGTGTTCAGACAATAGAAAAACTACCAAAAAATGATTAGAGTGAGGATTAGAGTCAGGGTGGAGTTAGAGGAAGTGTTGGTGTTGTGTTAGGGTTAGGGTTAGGGTTAGGGTTAGTGCTTGAGCTAGTGTTAATGATAGAATTAGAGTTAGAAATGGGGTTAGTGTCGGGGTTAGGGTTAAATTGAGGAAAATAGAAAATGAATAGGGCTAGGGTTTGAGGTATAGTTATGGTGATTGTCGGAGTTATGGTTATGGTTAGGGTTGGATTAGGGTTAGGGTTAGGGTTAGGGTTAGGGTTAGGTTTAGGGTTAAGTTTAGGGTTAGGTTAGGGTTAGGGTTAGGGTTAGGTTAGGGTTAGGGTTAGGGTTAGGGTTATGGTTAGGGTTAGTGTTAGGGTTAGAGTTAGAGTTATAGTCAATATTATGGTTAGGGCTAGGCCTAGGGTTATAGCTAAGGATACAATTACAGTTGGGGTTAGTTTTACAGTTAGGTTTAAGGTCGGGGTTTAGGTTATGGTTATATTTAATAATTGAGTCGGTGTTAGGTTTGGATTGAGAAAAATATAACATGAATCAGTTCAATACAGATCAGAACTCTAGAGACTTGGGACAAGGGTTAGTGTTCAGACAATAGAAAAACTACCAAACCAAAGATTAATGTTAGGGTTAGAATTATGGTAAGGGTTAGTATGAGGTTGGAATCAGGGTTAAGGCTAAAGCTAGAGGTAGAGTTGGTGTTAAGGTTAGAGTTAGGGTTAGAGTCTGGTTAGGGTCAGAAAAACATGAATTAGGTTTAGGGTAGGAGTTAGAGTTAAGGTACGAGTCAGGGTTAGGGTTAGGGTTAGGGTTAGGGGTTATGGTTAGGGCTAGCGTTCGGGCTAGATTTAGGGTTAGAATTAGGGTTAAGGTTAGAGTTAGGATTAGGGTTAGGGTTATATATATGATCAGATTCGGGGTAAGGTTTGGTTGAGAAAAATAGAAAATGAATCAAATCAATGCGGTTCAGAACACTAGAGACTTTGGGCTACGGTTAGTGTTCAGACAATAAAGAAACAACCTAAAACCAGGATTAGGGTGAGGGTTAGAGTCAGGATGGAGTTAGAGGAAGAGTTAGTGTTGGGTGAGGGTTAAAGTTTGAGCTAGGGTAAGGGTTAGGGCTTGCGTTAGGGCTAGAGTAAAGGTTAGAATTAGGATTATGATTATAGTTAGTGTTTGGGCTAGTGTTAGAGTTAGAGTTAGGGTTATAGTGGGAGTTATGGATTGGACTAGGGCTAGAGTTAGGGCTAGAGCTAGTGTTAAAATTGGGGTTATGGTTAGAATTGAGGTTAGAGTCTGGGTTAGGGTTAGGGTTAGGGTTAGAGTTAGATCAATACGGATCAGAACATTAGAGACTTGGGACTTGGAGTAGTGTTCAGACAATAGAAAAACTACCAAAACAAGGATTAGGGTTAGGGTTAAGGCTAGCGTTAAGGCTAGAGTAAGGCTTAGAATTAGGGTTAGGATTATAGTTAGGGGAAGCACTAGGGTTCCGGCTAGAGTTAAGGTTAGGGCTAGGGTTAGAGTTAGAGCTAGGGTTACCTTTAGAATTATGGTTAGGGTAAGAATCAAGGTTAGGGTTAGTATTAAAAAAGAAAACTACTAGAACAAAATTTAAGGTTAGGGTTAGTGTTAAAACAATAGAAAAAACAAACAGAAAAAGAGAAAATGTTATGATTAGAGTCGGGGATATGGTTAAGATAAGCCTTGGTGTTTGTTATTGTTGACACAATAGGAAACTGTCAGCACAATAGTCCTAACGACCACATTATACATAGTCACATAACTAAAGGTTAGGGTTGAGGGGTTGTAAAGGTTTACATAGAAAAGACAAGTCTAAAAAAAGTTATAGAAAAAAAATGTCAGAATAAAAGTAAGGACTTGACCTAAAAAAAACAGAATAAACAAAGTCACAATGTTTGAATTAGATAATATGTTGGGATAGGGTCACGGTAAAGGTTGAGTAAACACAGAAAAGAACGGAGTTAGGATAAACGCTGGGATAAGTGTTATACTGAGGGTTATAGGTCACGGGTTAGGATAAGATTTTGTGTTTGACTTCGGGTAAAGTTTTCATCTTGGATACTGTTAGATCTAGGGTTAAGTATTCGTCCTAGATACGGTTAGATCTAGGGTTAGGTCTTCGTCCTGGATACGGTTAGATCTAGGGTTAGGTCTTCGTCCTGGATACAGTTAGATCTAGGGTTAGGTCTTCGTCCTGGATACAGTTAGATCTAGGGTTAGGTCTTCGTCCTGGATACGGTTAGATCTAGGGTTAGGTCTTCGTCTTGGATACGGTTAAATCTAGGGTTAGGTCTTCGTCCTGGATACGGTTAGATCTAGGGTTAGGTCTTCGTCCTGGATACGGTTAGATCTAGGGTTAGGTCTTCGTCCTGGATACGGTTAGATCTAGGGTTAGGTCTTCGTCCTGGATACGGTTAGATCTAGGGTTAGGTCTTCGGCCTGAATACGGTTAGATCTCGGGTTAGGTCTTCGTCCTGGATACGATTAGATCTCGGGTTAGGTCTTCGTCCTGGATACGGTTAGATCTCGGGTTAGGTCTTCGTCCTGGATACAGTTAGATCTAGGGTTAGGTCTTTGTCCTGGATACGGTTAGATCTCGGGTTAGGTCTTCGTCCTGGATACGGTTAGATCTAGGGTTAGGTCTTCGTCCTGGATACGGTTAGATCTCGGGTTAGGTCTTCGTCCTGGATACAGTTAGATCTAGGGTTAGGTCTTCGTCCTGGATACGGTTAGATCTAGGGTTAGGACTTCGTCCTGGATACGGTTAGATCTAGGGTTAGGTATTCGTCTTGGATACGGTTAGATCTCGGGTTAGGTCTTCGTCCTGGATACAGTTAGATCTAGGGTTAGGTCTTCGTCCTGGATACGGTTAGATCTCGGGTTAGGTCTTCGTCCTGGATACGGTTAGATCTAGGGTTAGGTCTTCGTCCTGGATACGGTTAGATCTCGGGTTAGGTCTTCGTCCTGGATACAGTTAGATCTAGGGTTAGGTCTTCGTCCTGGATACGGTTAGATCTAGGGTTAGGACTTCGTCCTGGATACGGTTAGATCTAGGGTTAGGTATTCGTCTTGGATACGGTTAGATCTCGGGTTAGGTCTTCGTCCTGGATACAGTTAGATCTAGGGTTAGGACTTCGTCCTGGATACAGTTAGATCTAGGGTTAGGTCTTCGTCCTGGATACGGTTAGATCTAGGGTTAAGTATTCGTCCTGGATACGGTTAGATCAAGGGTTAAGTCTTCGCTTAATTACAATTAAATCTATACTTTGGTCTAGGGTTAGGTCTACGGTTATGATTTAGTGTACGGTTGGGACCAGGTCTTAGGGTTAGGGTTAGGGTTAGGATAAGGTCTAGAGACAGGTCTAGGTTAGGTTTCGGTTTAAGTTATATTAAGGTTAGGTCTTGTATCTGGTGTTGGTCTTCATGGTCTAGCTTGAGGCCTTTGATTAAAGTTAGATCTAGAGTTATTTATGGGGTAAGGGTAAGATACAGGTACTTGTTTCGGTTGTGGGATTTTTTGAAGGTTAGTGTTCGGAATAGAGATAAAGAGTTAGCGTTAAGGTAAATGAAACTGTCGTAATAGGGTTAGGGTCTGAATTTCATATAAGGTCTAGTATCAAGAAAGTTGTTAGAGTCAACCGTTAGATCTACGGTCAGGTGTATGGTAAGGGTTAAGTTTATGGTTATGTGTAGAGTTAGGCCTTGGTTTATGTTGAAGGTTGGATGAGATGTTGCTGTTTGTCTAGGGTTATGGTTAAGTCTAGAGTTGGGTCTATGTTAGGTCATAGACTTTATGAAAGTCAGACCCAGAGTTTGTTATGAGAATTAGGTTCAGGTCTCGTCACTCGTTTAGGTTCAGGGTTATAACTTGGATCATTGTTAGGAAAACAGTTAGAAAGTTAGCGTACGGGTCAAAGAAATAGGGTTAGAGTTAGAGTTTAAATGTGAGAAATTGTTTATCGATTAGGTTACAGTTCTAGAAGGAGATGCACATTGAGGTCGAATAAAGTTAGTTGAAAGAAAATGGTTAAGAGTAGAGTTGGGTCAGAATTGTGCTGGGTTACTTGCCTCTATCGCAGGTTTTGTATTGGTTAAGGCTTGGTGTTAGATCTTTGTATTATGAATGTTATTGTTAAAGCAAGAACCTCCTAATGTTAAACCTCTTTTCAGTGGCTGCTGAAGCAGCTGTGTTTGTATGTTAAGGGATATTTCTGCTGCTGCTTCTGGTCGTATTCGGGTTCATCATTCCTGTTGCTGTTTCTGGTCGTATTTGGGGTCATCCTTCCTGCTGTTGCTTGTATATTGGAGGCATTTTTGCTGCTGTTTCTATCCGCTGCTGCTCAAGCATGTCAATAGAGGTGCCAAGATGTAAGTTACGCATGATTTATTGTCAGAACTCCTTAAGGGGCATTGTCTTTACTTATACAGAGAAAGAACAAAAAGATGTCAAGCTACAACAATTAATCCACCAATTATCAAATACGAGAAAAACATTAAAATGTTCATAGGTGATCGAAGTAGTTGGGTTATATATTTGTACAGAAATATTCCTGAAACGGTCCTTATCCATAACAACAACTGGAAATCGGATACAAATACGGTTGTAATGTAACAGTGTTCTGTGGTTCACATATGGACGAACGGTTTGTATTCGACCCTATCATAACATCTCTGTGTACTGATTTTACGTTTATTTGCATTGTTCTGGATGGCAAGGTGATGCTCTGATGAATATTCTTCTGGTTCTCGTGAACCAACCGGATGTGCCTCTTTAAGCTGTCTTTCCGACTCAATAATTTAGAACAACGAGAACAAGGAAACCGTTGGTTTAGAATAATATTGGATGTATTCAATCATGAATACCATTTACTTGTTGACATTTCTAAAAAAGAAAGCAGGGTGATCTCCCTTTTTTTATTACAAACACAAGTATAAGTATACCAAGCGACACAAAAAAAGTTTTGGTTCGATAATCACTGTTACTAAATGATGAAACGTCCATATATTCATAGAATTGCATCGGGTGTACAATACTTATTTGTCTAACAAGGACACTAAGTCGAAACACTTAACTGGACGGTAAAAAACGATTATCAGTGATAAAAAAATCTTTGCTATAACGTAAAGATGCTTTTATATTTCATTTAATTATTGAAAATGTAAAAATTGCTATGTTTTGTTTCATAAATGATTATATTAATCACTATCTACGAGGTCAATGGCCGATGTTTGCCGAAGCAGGTGTTCCAAACATAAATTAATTGATCGTGTATACTTCAGCAAAAAAGGGAATTTAGGAAATAAACTACGAATGAAAATATAGAGAGACAAACTCCGTAGTTCAATGGTGTACCCAATAGACCCCCCCATAACATCAGGTCAAGTACAAGTGACATGTAAACATTGAAAACATGAAAAAAAGGAATTTACCCGATGCAGCCCCATAACATGGATAAAATCGATGAAAAGGTTGAGTGTGTCTGTAATAGGTGATGCAATGGTCGACAATAAAAATCGACAAAATCTGAAATGAAAGGCAATACACCATTCAAAAGCTATTAATGTTCCAAATGTAAACCTTACAATTGTCAGAATATTCATTAGTGGTTAGTCAAAATTTCAAAATGAACACAAAAAATATTAAACATAATTAAACAAAAATAATTAAAACAACCATAAAAATTAATGTCCGAGAAGTAAAAATTGCCAAACACGTACTTATACCTGTAATGTATTTATAAAGCACAATAATAACAATTAAAACTCAATACATGGGCTATTGAAATCACCAGTAAAATGGAAAGTTTCAAACATATGTCTAATACGTGAGACATCTATTCAAATGACACAACCCATTGAACACAAAGAAATCCAAATCAAAATTTAAAATCTATTCAAAATGCCCATTCAATTTGACATTATTACACAAAGACAATGAAATAACAAACAAATAATTAGCAAAAATAATTAAAAAAAAAACAATGAACTGTCATGAAAAAAAAAATGAAAACTAAAAAAATACATAAACAAAGAAAACTTGTAAACCTTGGAGGGTAACCCATCTAGGAGAAGGAAAACTCTGATCTAAAACCTCCGCTGCCTTGTGGCTACACCCTTCGACAGGGAAAGGCTTTAGGAGACAACCTCGAGGAAAATCCAGAACTAGGAATCTGTAACTTCCTTCTCTTCCTGTACTTCCAGGATCAGAACTTCTGTTTAGAAGCTAAGGGTGAGGTAACCCCGACAGAAAACCTAGAGTGCCGACGACGGAGGTATTGCGCGATATAGCGCACTCGAACAGACCACAACACCACGCACAGACAGCCAAAATGACACTTGAGACCATGAACAAACGATTTGGTGCTCACCCTGTGAGGACCCACCAGGCAGGTGCAGTGCCAGGCTCTCTGTCTGGAAGGGGCCCAACCACTGGAGGTACCTTAGTTTCGTATTGTGGAGTCAGGGGACAAACAAAGACAGCTACTGTCCATAGAAAGATCATACCGAAAAGAAAAGAACAACCACATATTAACATCGTGCAGTGGAATGCAGAAGGGGTATCAAAGATGAGAGAAGAACTTTCTTCATGAAAACAATGTGAACATCTGCTGTATTGAAGAAACACATCTGCAAGAGGACAAACCTTTTAAGATCAGAGGATACAAGTCTTCAAGAGTGATATAAAGAAAAGAAAGAAAGGTGGTGTAATGACTCTTGTAAGAAACAACATTAATGCCTTAGAGACAAAAAAGTTTATGGATGAAGCAAAATACATTGAAATCAGAGCAACTATTGGGAAAAGTTCGTATAACATCGTTAACTTCTACTGTCCCAATGATAAGAAACTGTCTCTAGACACCATACAAATACCAGACAGTTCATTCCTCATAGTAGGTAATTTCAACAGCCAATCACAAATTTTGGGATATAATACCATGGGCAAAAGAGAGGAGACGATACAAGACTGGCAGGATGAAAACCATCTTATCCTTGTAAACGACGCCACTGACGCGCCTACTTTTTATTCTCGTTGATGGCATACAACCACCACACCAGATCTAGCTTTCTGTACTGACGATATACACCACAAAAATCAGTAGAAAAGTATGTGACCAGCTAGCAGGCAGTGATCATCGACCTTTCATGATATCCATTGCAGAAACAACAACATCTTAGTATGCTTAGCTACCAAGATGGAATTACAAAAAGGCAAATTGGAGTATGTTTCAAGCTAGAACAGATGAACTTACATGGGACATAGAAATAGCGGGAAAGAATATTAACAATGTGGTGAAAGCATTCAACACTGTTGTATTAAAGGCAGCAAAGGAAAGTATACCAAGAGGTGTAAGAAAGGACAACAAACCATACTCGTCCAGTGAGATACAGGCAACACACAATGATGAGGGAAGCAAAGGTGAAAAGATTACGCAATAAGTTCAAGGAGAAACAACCATAGGGAAAGCGGCAACAAATGAATTTGCTAAAGGCTATGAGAAAGAAAGGAACACTGATATACCACCATCACGGAAAAAAGAAGTAAGAACTGAATTGAGAGAAAGATCAGAGGTGCCAACACATGAACTTATGCAGAGAGATATCACCATGTTTGGGATGAAGGCAGCCATCAGACCATCAGAAAAAATGAAAATGTAAAAGGCACCAGGTCCAGATAACATCACAAATGAAATGCTTCAACACCTTGGCACCTCAGCATTAACAACTTTGCTAGAGATTCTCAACCTGAGCTGGAGACAAGGTCAAGCCCCTCTATGTTGGAAAGAAGCCATAATGATGCTAATACTGAAGAGGGAAAAGAACGAGTCGCAAGCCTCAAGCTACCGCCCAATTAGCCTAACCAGCAGTTGCTGTAAATTAATGGAGCGTATAATCAACAAGCACCTACAGACATACTTGGAATCGGAGAACATTCTTTGTCATGAACAAGCTGGTTTTAGACAGTACAAGAGCACAGAATATCAGACCACACATCTATCTCAAGTAGTCGAGGGTGCACTTCAATCAACGAAAGTAACGCTAGCTGTTTTGTAGATCTATAGAGAGCATTTGACAAAGTTTGGAAAGATGGCCTTCTTGTGAAACTTCTTAGATTTGGAGTAAGTGAAAGAATGTACAAATGGCCCAACTCATATCGGTACAATAGAAGGGCAAGTGTACTCGTAGATGGGAAGCATGGCCGCAAAATACTTCTAAAACAGGGCGTACCACAGGGAGGAGTATTGCCACCAAGTTTCTTCATACTCTATATGAATGACCTAGTTCCAGAGCTACCAAATGGTGTACAATCAGCACTCTACGCAGATGATCTTAACCTCTGGTGCTCTGAAGAGTATGCAACTACTGCAAGGTACAGGATACAAACAGCATTAGATATGGTGGTCAAATGGGCCAATGAGTGGTGAGTTACCATCAATAGAGAGAAAACAACAGCAACCCTCTTTACACTCACCTAAAACCCATCTCTCAAACTGACCATGGATGACATCCATATCACAATGAAAGATCAGCAAACATACCTTGGTGTAACCTTCGATAAAAGACTTACATGGAAACAGCATATAATGACAGCAGAAGCCAACACCAAACGAAAACTAAACATCATGAGAAAACTTGCTGTTACAAACTGGGGTGCTAATGAGAAAGTTTTGAAATCTGTCAACGAAGGAAATGTACGTCTAGAATATGGCTCTAGTGCTTGAATGACAGCAGCTGTCTCACCATCAGGCTCTAGATAAAGTCCAGAATCAGGCACTGCGCATCATCACAGGAGCCATGAAATCAATACATATTGCTAGTATGGAGGAAATTACGAACATACAACCATTAAGTAAGAGAAGGGAATGTAAAACTATGATACAGGCCACCAAATATTAATGCTTAAAAAACCACCCAGTGAATGAGAGACTGAAACAACTATCCTCAGGCTGACTCAAAAGATCCAGCTTCACTCTAGAAACAAGAGCATTGCAAAGAAAACACCAAGAACATCTATCTACCTAAGCATGTCAAACCTATAGATTTCAAAATGAATGACAATCTATGTGCAGAGAAGGAGGACAATGTGACCATTCAGACAACAGTTCCGTTACTCAGTGCCAAAGATGCACAATCAAACATCGTCAGAAAAACCGTAGAGTATCCATCAGAATTGTGGGCAAGAGTTTACACAGACGGTTCAGCCACAAATGTGACAACAAAAGGAGGGGCCGGTATCTACACAGAATACCCAAATGCAGTACAACAGTCAATGGCACTACCAACAGGATTACTTTGCACCAACTACAAGGCTAAAGAAGCACTCATCCATGCGGCAAATTACATCATGGAAACCGTAGAAAGTATGCAACTAATATTCATAACAGATGCTCTCTCCGTAATACAAGCATTGACCAACAACAAACTACCACAACTTGAAAGAGCTATTTATCCCATCAAGAGCCTTAAAACTGCCATACAGTGGATACCTTCCAATGGAAATGAAAAAGCGGAGAAGCTAGCAAGGGAAGGCGCTCAACAACAGCAAGATGAAAATCCTGTCTGCTACAGAGAGATGAAGACCATCATCAAGTCTCTGCACAATACCCCTCAGAAGCAAAATAGCTACCATCAACTAAGAAGATTTGAGCAAACTACAATCTTCAGGCTCAGGACAGGACACAACAGACTCAACAAACATTTGTACAGAGTTTTGAAGGTCATACCATCACCTATGTGTCCCTGTGGAGAAGCAGAGCAGAATACAGAACACTTTCTGCAGACGTGCAAGTTACACCAGGCACAAAGAGAGAAACCAACCCCCATTACAGAGAAACTGTATGGACCTGTGGAAGACCTACAAAAGAAGGCCAGATTTGTTGAGGAGACTGGCATTCAAGTGTAATGGCGAACAACAAGAAGTCTTTAGAAAAAAGCATGGAAAACTTAAATTTTGGTATAGCCAGTAAAACTGAAAGTTGGTAACTTGTGAAAAAAAAACAGCACAGCAGAACGAAATGTAAACTTGATCTGTAACTCATCATGGTAGACTCACGCAAGCGTTTAGAAAAAAGTGCGGAACGCTTAAATTTCGGTAAATTTTTCAAAGTTCAAGGGCCATAACTCAAACAAAAATCAGTGAAGTGGAACAAATTAAACATTATCTTAACTCATTAAGGTTGATTCACATACCAAAAAATCAGCTCAATATCTGCAAGCATTCAGAAAAAAAGTGTGGAAAACTTCTATTTCGGTAAATTTTTTTTTATATTTGAAAGCACCTACTGACAGTTCCAGTTCCCAGAGTGGGTCCATCCAAATTTTAAGGTTTATTTTTTTCCTGATCTGTGTACATCAAAATGCTTATTATGTTTGAAAAATAAATTGAAGTGAAATATCAGGATTTATCTTCTTAAATGATGCTTTCACTTAGCAAGATAATTAATTGAGAAATAAACTATGATTGTGTCATTGATGTACTAATTTTAAGATATGGATCAGCAGTTTTTTAATTATTATACAAAATGAACAGGTTGACAGACAGGTGTATAGACAAGAGATCCACTATTTGCCACTGATTCATCAAGCAGAGGTGCAAGGAAAGCAAGAATTAAGTGTAAGTATTTGAAAGAATCTGGCGAAATGGAAAATCAGAAACATGCATGTCAAAACCCCACCAATCTGACAATGTAATGTCACTCAACTATACTTTCTCTATTAGAAAAGACCATTATTTGTTCTCTGCATCACTGGCTTTGCTCAGAATTTTTTCAATAGTCTTAGAAAAATGAGGTTTTTGACAGTTATCTGCATTGAAATGTTCATTTTAAGTGTATTTCAATGAAATTATAACCTGATTAGCCAAAGTGATATGGAAATTTTTTTTTTCTTTTTTCCTTGATTCTGACGGTGCAAATAGTCAAATAACACTATCAAAATGATGGTTTTTTATACCCTATTTCACCCACTGCCTGATTCATACAAAGACTGCTACTTAATGACATGACACTGCTGACATCCCTGGGTTCACCAAGGGGTCTAATAAATGTGTAAAATGCTCCTTCCTTTTCATACTACTTTAATAACAGTCAATCTACACATTCTTGCTGACAACACATACAAAGAAATACATATATATCTGTCTATACAAATAAAAGTCATCTGAATATGTATATCTACAAATACACTAAGTAAAAGTATATTAAACTTTGGAATTCTTAAATTACACTCCACTAGGATCAAGAAAAATCAGATCAATACAATGTTACTACACAAATTACAGGAACAAGACTCATTAATGGTTGTGTTTACAAGCTTTATTAAAGTCATAAACTTTCTTAACACATTTTATTTTTTTTCCCAACCCATACCTATTAAAGTGATAAATATGTCCATTGTACATGTATATTCTATAAAATTTATTATTACATACTGTACATGTAACTTGATATTGTTTGAATTTAAAGGATTATTCTACAAAGAATGCAGAATTAATTCGAAATTGAAGTTCAAAGTTTGGCTGCATGTTGATGCAAGCATGAATTATCCATTTACAACATCACATACTGAAGACTAGTTACACATGTTCTGCTACCATAATGTTTCTTATATGAGATGGTAAAAGTCATTTTAAAATTTTATAATCAAGATGGAACAATGTTTTCTTTTCCCACTAATTAATGATGTTACTATTTCTAGAATTCATTCTCTGTTGAATACAGGAGAAGAAGAAAAAGAACACGTATATAGCCGCAGCAATTAAACAGTTCAATCCAGCTTGTTCGTATTTTTCATGTATATATGACATGGAATGATTCTTTTTTTCCCACTCATCTTCATTAAATGGAATATCCTCAAACAGAGCAGGGCTGTGTAGCCTGAAGAAAAGTCCAAGTAGTCCCTGAAATTAGAAAAATTATTACTAAAAGCATGGAATCATTTAATATAGGAATTGATTGAGGTATCAAAGGGACGATTTCTCCAAAGATGTTAGTAACATAGACCAGCCAGCACCTGTATTGTAAGCATTGTGACTGAAGTAAAGTGAGATCTCTCAGAAATAAAATATATATTTCTATCTAAACTGTGAAAAGGTAAAATAAAATTATAACCCTGAGGTGTAACAAATCCATTCCTTTACAGTACGATACATGTCCTAAACACAGTCTGAATGGCACAGGCCATGTCGACCAGAGTTGAAACCATATGGACAGCAAGTTTGTTATAACAGTGGTTCCTAACAGATTGTATAAAAAGCCCAAATGGATAGGAAAAAGTGGTCAGCAAAATATTACTCAAAGACTAACTATTTGGTTGAAATAAAGGTTAAACCTGTGCCCCATAAAATTTAAAAAAAAGATGCTGACCTACCAATCTTGTTTTTGTTTAGAATGTAACCGTAAACAGACATATTATTTTTTTATAGCCTAATTGTCCAGAAATCAATACAGGAACCATTTTTTAGATTCTGATCTGATTCCCCAATTAGCTAAACCAGAAATCAGAAAGAGTTACGACAGCTAAAGTTTACAATTTGAAACTTTTTAATCTGTAGTGAATACACCACAGATTTGTTTATACTGAAAGGAGTAAAGGCTAGTTAATATCAGTGGTGACAATGTGTTATTTCTTGTATGTCTGCAAGTCTAGAGAGAAAATTACAAGTATGAATTTTAGTGGTCGTCAACTTATACATGGATATGTATAGTTTTTTTGTTCAATGGCTGCTAAGAAATCAATACAAAATAATTGTTTTACAGATAACTTGAATGCAAGTAAAAACACCTTGAAATGTGAATTGCTCAAAATTGTTCTGTCAGAAGTGACTTATTTCAAACAGGCAGTAGTGTGCTCATAAACTCCTTGAAACAACCTTTTCTATTTTAAGGTTTGTGCATCATTTATCAGGCATTTAGCGAGTGTTTAAATACATGAACCTTCATTTAAACGCAGGATAGCATCATTCTTTTACATGTAAATGCAGGATAGCATGTTAGTTTAAACAAAGAAAAGCAGCATTTTGAAATGACTGACAGAAGCAGTTGTTGATTTTTTTTAAACTCATTATTTGCTTCTTTTCAGCTATTATTTTTATATTTTTTTCTATAATCTCTAAATATCATTCATATACATGTAACAATTACGTTTAATGTTCCTTTCATCATTAACTGTAAGTTTAAGTTTCTTCACTGTCCCTCTATTGTGTGTTTAAGCGCACACTAAGAACATATATTTTAATGCATGACATGAGTGTTCGTTTATATGCACAATAAGATCATTTGTGTTTCGTGCCTTTGCCATTTGGTGAGTGTTTTGTGAGCATTTACAGGTACACTACGGCTAAGGACTATTTTGACCTCTGTCCACGTTGCCAATGCATTCTGGTGGTCACTTTTAAATCTTGTTTAGATTTAACAGAAACAGAACAAAAACTTATTCTTAAGTAATAAATATTACGGTCCTGCTGTATTATAAATAATGTATCTAATTGTATGAACTTGCGGGAACAAATATTTCACAGGTGTCAATAGAGCTTCTTTATAATTTACAGTCATTAATTACCTGTAGGGCGGGGATTAAAGCAGAGAAGCGTGATCATTTGATCATATGAATTACAACAAAGTATCCGCGGTAACCTTTGACAGGTGCCATTTGATCTCTTTAATTGACAATTACCAGTAATCAATCAACGGTAGCAGCATGTTTGAATACAATGCACATGTAAATAAATAAATTGTATTATATTAGAACATTTGATTTAACTTTAATCAAGTGTTACTTAATGGAATAGATTGTATTCAGAATTACTCAATAGTTCAATTTAACTTATATGAATTTGGAAACAACAATTCATCCTGTAAGATGAATTCTGAGATAAATACTTTTACGGCCATGTGATGGAAAAGGTGCTCCCTCCTTTTGCTTATAATATTTAAAATTCCTACAGAAAATCAGCTAAAATTGGATGTGCAACCCCGTATGAAAGATACAACTATTTACAACTGTATCTTCTTTTTCTATGGCACAGCATCATGTTGCTATGAATTTCTCATGGTGGCTAAAGATGCAGGTGTTCTTTCTCAGACTTTTGATTGACAGGTAACCATTTAAATAAAATGTTGAGGGTATGGTTTAGGTAAAGACGCAGTATCGTTGATTGACAGGTAATAAATTATAGGAATATTGAAGGTGTGATTTAAAGTATTGAGAACTGAAACTGGACAGTCAACCTGCACGTACAAGAAAATGTACCTGAGAAGACATATACATATAGGTGATTTAATCTTATGTGTACTGAGATTGAGGAGTTATAAATTGTTTTTATTTTTTTTTGTCAACAAACGTAAAAAAAAATAAATTATAAGATATATGATGAGTGCGGCCTTCATGGAATTCGAGAAATGACATGTTGGTGTATAATCGAAGCGAACGAGGGCTGGTGTTATGAAATTTGCTAAAATTTGAAAGTTACTCTCAACTATGATAATTTATTACGTATCCATTTCAACAACTACAAGTGAAAGGAAAAATAATGCTAAACATACGAAATCTAACTTTTGTCCTGTTTTAGTATTGAAATATATTGGACATTTTCAGAAAAAAGTCTACTTCATTTGAGGTCAGCACACTAGTGTTATAAGATACCAATAAGTTCAATTTATTCTATATATAATAAGCCGTAAAATTCGTACTAAAAGAATTTGAATTTTTTTTTATTAGATCATATCTGGGGGATTCAAACACTATTTCTATTTTAAAAGAGGTTTTAAATGTCGAAATTGTGACACGCTCGGGTATTAAGTAGTGACATTACACAGATAATACACACTATTTCCAGTACAATTAGTGAGATTTGACTAAATAAGTTAACGTTTCAAACACATTGATTGATTTCATTTCTAGTTGACTATGATATGAAATATCATAAATGCATTACAAGATTATTACATTTTGTAAATAGAAAAAAAATGCTTGTAGTGAGCATGATTTAACAAAAACAGTGAATATTTTATTATTTAAATAAAAAATATGATTGCCCTTGTGTCATATACCTGTTTGTATATTCATAAACTAACAATGAATATTTCGGAAATGAAAATAATAATGTTTCTGGAATGAAGTTTGAGAAAAATAAAGTGATTTCAAAATAAAACACTTTAATAGAAATCTAAATTCAAAAGTGCATTTTGATATGCAAAGATTTTCGGTAATTAAATAAAATGAAAAAGTCTTAATCAAAAGGTCTGAAATTTTGATTTAACGTCAGCGGCTATCAAAAATAAAAAAAAAAAAAAAAAGGTTTTTATTTGTAATTATCTCTAAAGTCTTTTGAATGATGGTGTAGAATTTTAAATACTTTCGTGTATTATTACTCTTTATTATCTATGCAAATAAGGCACTTTGTTTGTCGATAGATAACTGTTGCCATGTCAACGAAATGTCAATTAACCTCACACCATGCTCAAAATACAGGGACACACCTATTGATGAAACGTGAATAGCAATGATTGGACGACAGTATTACAAAGGCGTTTATCAAATTTGCATAAGAAATTGATGCATTTCACACATTTTTTGTTATTGTTGGTTTAAAAACTAAAGTAAATAAAGGCAACCCATAAGAATTATTACGTAAGAAACCCGTCAGTAAAATAAGTAGTTCACACGCAAATACTCAATTTTCTTGAACATCACAATTTACAACTTGTATGCTACTGTTTTATATAATAATAGAACAAATTGTTGTCAAAATTGTTGAACTAAGTGAAGGGGAAAAAACAGAAGAAATAATTCGTTCAATTGTCTTTTGTGCGCTAAATCTCAAAGAACTAACTGCACATTTTCACCCATCACTATATTCGGCTAACGTGTGCTCGGATAATATGTGGTTAAATCCGTTGCCATTTGACAACTCATGAACTATGTGGTTCAATATTTCTGAACCATATATTATCCTCCCACTTTCGAATTTTCTTGAAATGACACGATACTGAAATTGGTTTTTTATAGACCGTAAGTTTAAGTTGCACCCATTTGCTTCAAACTCGTTCTTTCACTTAGGAAACACAACTGCGTTATATAGGTAGTCAGCGAAATAAGGAGAACGCAAATACACAACTGTCTTGAACATCGTAATTTTACTATTTGTAACATTCAGGTCAGATGTACAATATTATTACATGATACATGTAGCAACTGGAAATGTTTAAATTAAGGTCTTATGAATTTCTTTACAAAATATATCAAACCTTTTAATTTGTATAAAAACCTAATTATCTTAATTCCTAAATAAACACCTGTTGGCCTCACAATTTTGGCTTGAGGCCAATTATACGTGAAAGAAAATTGATTCTCACGGTCAAGGTAATGACTGACACATTGTTCTTTTATTTGTCAACCGTTTGAACTCTGTAATAAAACTGCCGATCATGGATTAAATCCAATCAACAGGTTAACACGCATCCACCGGAGACTGTGGGCATTGACACTATGCTGTCCACCTGACAGAGTCGACATCTGTCCACTGTGGGCACAAAGGGTGGGCAAAGCGTGGACAACTTGATTTGTCCACCATGGGCGAGTGGAATCGTCAAAATAGTCGTTAGCTATAGTGTATCCTGTGTGAGGGAAACCAGTGAAAGGTATATAGTTAACAGTTCAGTCTCTCATCTGCAATGCTTATAATTATCATATTCACAAGACAAAGTTTGGGCTTGAATAGCATAATTCATTATGAGTCTCATAAATTTTTTTCTTCAAATAAATTTTCCTGATGAACGATCACGATAACACATATCACTCATTATCAGGAAAAGTAACCGTGTGTTTAAAAAAATCGTTTCCGATACATATCAACACCTACCAACATGATAATGCCCCATATACTGATTATTGTACAGCATATTGACAGTTTAGGTCCACAAATAGGACAGGATACCATCTTAAATCGAGCTTATTTTGACGTTTCTTCTCCAATATTTTTCTCGTCATATGATGATCAATGTCCTGGATGCTCCGCACACAAAAAAATGAAGAAAATCAAAACACTGCTTACAAAATTCCGATATGCATAAGAATACTCAAAAATGAGTATAATTAGTGTAACTGATTGCCTTTTATTCAGTATTTTTCTGTAAAGTAATTAAAATATTACACAAAACTTGAACAGTTTTTTTCAATAATTTTTGACCCAATGTACGGTTGCGGACATGATGTATTTCCGGAATTGTTCACGTTTGTTTCTCACGGCCTTAGCTAGTCTGGCAAATCAGTCGTTGGAAGTCAGAGCAATCTTCGGACTATATAATATATGATGTATTATTTTGATATTTTATGTTGTTTGTGTCTGTTTTCCATGTCTGATCTTTGTCCTTGGATTAAATTCTTTTGATTTCCGCTATAGAATATTTTGGTTCGGAATACCTTGATTTCTATAAAAATGTGCACTTTGTCTTAGTTACTTCTATAAGTTTACGTCTATCCAGATACATGTAAAACAGAAAAGTGTTCAGTCTCAGCTTAGTATACGGTAGTTACGATAACGTATGTGAATGGAGGGTTACGTTATCTTAACTACATGTACGGAAGCTCATACCGACCATGCATTTTCCGACATTTTTTGTTTCTTGAAAACTAAAGGTGATAATTAAGTTGAAAATTTTTTATAATGCCTTTTGAAAGTCAAATGTTATATTATTTCAATCCAGTGACAAAGACCAGACATGGAAAATACAACAAGTAAATGAGGAACTCGGAAAAAAAAAAAAAAAAAAAAAAAAAAAAACTGAAAGCATGGAGCAGGTATATCGGTATGGTAAGCGTCCTCTGCTAATCTAGAAACATAAACTGATCATAAAAAGTTAAGTCCGGGGTCGACGAAAGAGGAAAGAAAACTATTACAGGTCGAACAAATCTGTTCTTATGGTGCTGATGGATACACCATAACGACCCACGAGTTCATGATGGCAACCATAAAACTTCTTTATTGATGACTTCACTCTTGTAGTAACATAACCCTGTTCCAGAAGCCATATCAACCCTGTTCCAGAAGCCTTATTGTAGGAAGTCTAACGCTATACAAAAAGTCTACATAGTTACGGCAAGTTCTAGCATAACGTATAAGTTAAAAGGGAAAACTCCATACGCAGGTGCTGAAGGGATGTTGCCACAGATGAAAGGAAAGTTGACAATACGGAATGAAAATTTCATCGCGTTTGTGGCATATAGATTGGTCAGCAGTTTTCTTTTACCATCAATCTGTAAGGGAACATATTGTTTTTACTCTGTTTCTTCTTGTCTTATAACTTCCGTCTCCTCTGAACGGCCAAATAGGTTTAACCAAACTTGACACAAAATATTTAGACCACCATTTGTGGATGTGCATAAAAACATTTTGAATTTTCAAATATGATTGCCTTTTTTTAAATCGTCTAAAATAAATCGTACGAAGTTCATATTCTGAAATGATATTACATACCAAGATAGCGTACCACCGGTCAAAAAAATGAAAAAACAAATCAACAAAAAATTTTTTAAAAAATCTTGAAGGCGTGCAAAGTAATTTTAAATGTTCCTGTTACAATTTTAGGGAACATCTGTTAAGTTGTGCAATTATATCTAGTTTCGTCTTAATTAATTGCAATGTTCGAATAATGAATGTATGAATGAACATTATTACTTATTTTCTTTCTTTTTTCTATTTTTCTATTTATTTAATTTTTTTTTTAAATTACATGAAGCAAATATATATTTAATAGTAATTAAAAGCCAACAAAACTGGGCCGTCTGTGTGAGTTCGGGTAGTCCAGGACGTCTTAAAAAACTTCGTCGGCCAAAAACCGTAAGTGTGGAAAAGAGAACAAATATGATGAAACGCAACATAGCCATCAAAATAGTGAGTTCCACCAGAGGTCACCGGAAGGTCTCCAAAAAAGAGCGAACAAACCTTAAAGTACATCTTCCATGCAGCACTATTCCCTAAGTCTCATTGCCCATTTATATTCAACATCTCCCCATACACGTACGTAATAAATATGGATCAATCATGTTACAAAAAAGTAAACTTTTTATTCAATACAATAGTTTACATTGATAATACATTATAAAGTTTATAAAGATTATAACTATAGCGTGAAACCGTGTTTATTATTATATAATGTGTTCCTATTCAATACCGATTTCCAATGCATCTCCCTCTCCCCATGCCTCACCTCACGTGAATCCCACATTCTCCTATAATCCTTCAAGTTGCCTCATACCCCACTAAATCGGAAGTGTACCTATACAGGATCTGTAAGCTCTGACAACTAAGACTGCATTTGGCTGTATATTAAAATCTATATATTATGTAGCGGTAGAGTTTGAAGAATTAAAAAAACCCGCAAGCTTGACGTGAAAGGTGCACGGGGATTATCTCAGGGACAGCGCACGTGCTCCAGGTTCAAACTAGACAAATACTCTATCGAATACGAATACGAAAACTTTATTTAGATTTAGTATAAAAAATAACAGACAACAAACCGAGTTTTAACCGAATGAAAAAATATATAAAATACACAAGATATACAAAGCATAGAGACTGCACATACAAACAGGCGTGCAACGCTTAAAACCAAAAGAAAAACAAAATACTAACACATACAACACGAACTACACAAAACATGAAAAAACATAGACTGGAAATAAAAAAATATCACAGTAACTAGCGAATTTTACAAGACATACATGGACGATATAAAACACATTTGTATGCACACACATACATGACGTTGGCATGATAAGGCAGAGTACAAAGACACTCAGCGATTAATATGCGAATTTGGATAGAATCATGTCTAAGAAACTTTGTATGTGTTTTTCTTTTTTTTTTTTTTTTTTTTTTTTGGGATTTAATACAATTTTTGTACTTTAAGTACAAGGCCAAACAAAAATATACCTCTGTTTCCTGTTACATGTAAAAAGGAACGAGTTGGTAGGCCTGGATTTTATTTTATTTATACTTATTTTTTCCCAAATTTCATTGAAAACAACTCAAAAACACTTTATTAACTACCTGGACTTTCTGGAAACCGAAAATTGACCACATTCTGTAAAATGTTGGATCGTTTTGTGGTACTATTTTGTTGTTTGTTAACTTGAAAAAAGTCAGTCGATCGATCGATGAGTCAATGATTGAGTCAGTTGGATTATAGAAAACCAAGGTATGATTTTGATTTGCTTAAGTACACTAAAACGATAAAGAAATGATTTATAAACAAAAACAAACCTATATAAAAACACTTTTGATATTAAAATTAGACTCCATTTCCTAGCTACTGTACTTGCATAAATAAAAAAAGCTGTAATTATTTTTTATATAATTTTCGTTGATTGTTTTTCCTTAAATTAAAAAAAGTTTAAAAAAGATCGTTCTGTTCAACTGTAAGAGGATTAAAAAAAAGGTATGTACCCAGTAAACAACTGCACCGGCCAGCAATCTCCTTCAATAAATTATCTGTGATAGTAAACACAATAGATATATCTGTCGGCAAAGTAGCATAACACATAATAACCACTGCGTTAGCCCAATAATGTGAAATAGTCTCAGCTGTTTGTTTACCGGGCCAAAGGCATTAATTAGCCTTCTCTCATCAAGATTTTCCAGATATAGAATTTTTTTCGGAATAGACGTATATCCACACCGTCAAAATTCATGGTTCTAATCATAAGCAAACACCAAATTATTTGTATGGTGCTTATCGAGGAGTGTCATTTGTCAACATGGTTGATAGACTGGGTGGGTTTCCCATCGCTTTATTTCTTTTTACGCCCAATTTAGCTTATTATTAGAATACAAACAAAGGATTAACATGATATTTGTTTTGAATGTATACTTCTATTCTTGTCGTTGGTTGAATTAGTCAGTATGCCTAAAAATTCTTGTTCGTTTACAAAGCGCCGTGGGTGCTTGTTTCATTTTATGTAAAGACTAAAGTTTACATTCACTGTCTTATTTCCTTGCTTGAAATATGGGGATTCTGTCCATCAACAATTTTGGTCTACAATACACATAAATTCAATAAGGGTTTTGAGGTTTTTGTTGATTATTATAATAACATGAGAAACCACTTAGGCAAATTCAAAATAATTTACTGTGACTCACATACATACAATTACATTTGTGTTCATGTATTTATTTAGAGAACAATGACTCATTGTTTTTAATTATAATACTACAGTATTATTTCCTTATTTTCAGTAAACAGCGAGGCAAATTCTAGAAGAGTTGCTTTTATAGAACAATGTTTTGGTGCATCAGGACAGGTATGGTTTTAAAACAATTTTAAAAGAACTGATGATATACATTTTGTAAAAAGAGTAAGTAACTGAAATACACATACATGTACAATATACACTGTAGGGGGCAGAGGGGCGGATCTGATTAATGCTCCTCCATTGAAATTTTAGGATATTTTTTGCATGAATTCATTTTTTTTTCAAATTCTATCCCCACAAATGTTCTTGCTTTGCTTCGCTCAGTCTTTAAATTTTTTTATAAGCCCACTTGAATTATAGATCTCATGCATATGATTGATTGTCATCCATTTGCAAAAAAAATCTATGTATTATCAGAGTAGGAAATCGAAAAAATAAAATAGCCTTACTATCAGGATGTATGTTTACCGACAAGGATTGTTTGCCAATTTAATTTCTTTGATTCTGGGATCAAAGTTTGTTGTCCTATGACTATGACGTGTGACCCCAACTTTTTAAAGAGTTTATAACATCAGCTAATGGATACCTTTTCATACTGCAAGTTTGAAAAAAATCTTAACTTGGGAAGTATTTCAGATTACTGTAAATATGGTTTAAAAGTTTGTTTTTCTTTTGGCAGGAAGCAATAGAAGGTTCTTTATAGGCGGATAAAACTCATTGTACATGTATTTTATTTTTAATGATTTATGAATGAAATAAAGATAATTTCCAATCTACTGGTGTATGGCTTGTGTCATTCGTAAAAATATTGGCAAGATCAGAGACATCTGAATTGAATTCGGAAAATGACTATAACTCCCGATTTTGCAAATTTTTTTACTGCTATATCTTTGTTAAAGGCATGGTGACCTATATATTTTAGAAGCTTATTTCAATACCTTTATACTTGAGATCATTCCATAAAAATTTCACGACTTTCCTAACGTCAGAACTGGTTAGTGTGATTTGTCTTTAATATACATTTTGCATGCATGTATAGATTTATGGTTAGTATACATGTACATATTTATATACTGTTTAAGTGTTTTATAGATGGTTTTAAAACTTGCAGTTTACTGAATTCTGATAGACTTACTATTTAAATCACACAGTGTAGGAGTGAAATTGTATCCACTTGCAGCATTGTTTTTTTAAAGAAAAATATGAACCTATAGGCTTGGGGTTGACATGCTGGTATAGACATACCTCAGTACATGTACACAAACATACATTTATAAGGTAGTTATTCGCTATATACTAATGTCATTAGCTTACAAGTACAATGTATATGTTACAGCCCTTGGGCTTACCTGGGAGAGCATTGGTTGGAGAGGGTGTATTGACCAAAATGTGCAGGAAAAAACCAAAACCTCGGCAGTTTTTCCTTTTCAACGACATACTGGTTTATGGCACAATACTTATCAGCAAGAAAAAAGTAAGTAAGATGACTAATGTCAGTAATGACACGAGTAATGAGGAGATACAGGTTATAACAAAAACTTTTAAAACTGTTTAAATGAGCTTAAAACTGGTTAAGCACATTTAAATTTAGGAAAAATTTTGTCTAAATACCCCTAACTTTAAATTTCCTTCTGAACTTTTGTTATTACTTTTAATTATTCTTAAGACCTTAAATACGTGTACAAATGAATACATATACTTGTACATGTAAATACACATAACATGTATACGTACTCAGTAGAAGTCCTTGAAGAACAAAGTTATATTGGTACCACTGAAATACAGCGTAGTAATATTCAGTTTAAAATATTTAAACTTGACTGTGTACATTGCATGTATGTACCTAAATATGTTATATGTACCTAGAATGGCACCATAGGAATTATTTAAGTCTTATGATATGTTGATTTATATTCAAATGTATTTTAGAAGTGTTTAGGAAGATTAAAGTGTGCCAATTTTTTTTTTATATTTGTTTGACTTTCAAGAGTTTATGTGATTTTCTGTTTACACAGAAGACAACGTTAAAGTTTTCAGTGGCACCAGGTAGATGAAATTTCAGTGGTCCTAGGCCAGAAATTGAAATTCAAACCTAGGTATTTTACACCATGAATTTCTACACTGACTGTATGTGATGATATATTTTTCAGTATAATAGGCAACATCTGATGTCATTAGAAGATGTCAAGTTAGAAAATGTGGAAGATGAAATGTGTAAGTGTCATACTGCCATAATACTAATGTGCATATCTGTAATCTGACAAGATAAAGACTTTTCATGTGATAGTAGTAGATTTATTCTGTTAAATGCTTACCACAAGGGTACAAGTTCAGATCAGCTGCCAGGGGCTAAATGACAGACACAATTGTCTTCCACTTAAAAGCAGAATTCCCCTTTTTCAAATCCAGATTTTACTGTTATGGTTCTTGTTTATTGCTTATTTACTTCTGATTTTGGCCGTATCTCTTTTGTTAACCTTGTAAAATTATGCCTGCTATCACCCTCTGTAAAATCCCTTGTTCCTTGTTGACTTCATTTGTTTTTGACTGTAGATTTATACTGTCACTAAACAGTAAACTGTTGTTTATGTTTTTTTTTAAATTAATAAGTTTTTAAATGGTGTGAATAAAATGAACAAATTTCACTTATTGAAAAAAATGATATAATATACAATTTACCACCCTTGTTCTGATGGTGACTGCTGGCAAACCCTCAGGATACCTTACTTTTTTCTGATAAACCATCAGGTCACACACAGTAAGGATAGTAATTGAATAGGGTCACATTTAAATTGAATTTCAATATAAATAAATTAAATTATTTTATGTCATTCCCCATTAATTGTCTCATGGAAAACCTCAAAACTGCCGAATGTCGATATTCATGATATCTGCTGACACTATCCCAACAGAACATATGAGCAAAATGATTTATTGGTTTTGTTTGTTTGTTGGGGTTTAACGTCCGAGCAGCAATATTTCAGCTATATTCAGATGATTTATTGGAGGGGAGTGTGATGGGCATCATGGAAATTTGATTTTGATTAGGTTTTTTAAGGCAATAAGGACAATGGACCACTTAAGAACAATTAAAAAAGGTTCCAATTACTGATATGGTATTGAAATACAGGTTCCTTTCATCAAATAAAAAAGGCATATTGGGCCTTTTAGTATTTACAACAAAAAATATAGAAAGGTCATATTTTTGTCCCCTGCTGCTGTGGCAAAGAGGACATGGAAATAGTGGTGTTCCTCTGACCAGTCACATTTTCCTCAGAAACCACTTGATGTATTTTGTTTAATTTTTGTAGATTCATTTGTAAGTCACCATTTGTAGTTGGTATTATTATTTTGATTCAAGTTATGGGTCATCTGCATTTCAACATCATTTTTTTTGCAGTGGCACAGGGTGTATGGCTATGAGTGTCTTGTTTACGTTAAAAAATAAAGTGAAGTATTTCTACATGTACATGCATATTTTGAAAAACCAAAACTGCATATTAAAATTCATTAAAAATAGTCTATTAAAAAACGACATTTTCTTGAAGGTAGAGGTTTTACAGCATCAGGAACAGGTATTGTGTGTAGCTATTATGTAACTATGATGTGTTTTTAACATGATTGTAGTGAAGACTTTCTGCTTACATTTCACAGTACTACACTATTTCGTCATATTGGAAAATAGTGGTTAAGCTAGAATTTTTCGGGTATTTTTTTATTTGATTAATATAAATATGAAAAAAAAACAGAAATTTATTTTAAATTTCATGTGTTTCAGTTAGGAAGTCAACATCAATCCTGTCTTGTTAAATTTATTTGGTTGATCAATACAAAATTTCACTATATTGCATTAGCATCTTGTAAAAAAGAATACACGCCAAGTTCACAGAATCTATTTTGTTGAAGTGTCCTTTACAAATTCTTTTTCAATTGCAGAAAGTATTAAACTTAGAAAATCTTCCAAATGGTAAAAATAAAATCATACAGACATACAGACACGATCATCAGAAATATTTCCTTTTAACACTTAACACAGTTTAGTTGGATTTTTTTAGAAATGTCTATTTTCTTTGAGTGTGTTATACTTCCCTATCTCTGTATCATAGAACTGCTCCTATTCATTAGCAGATAAGGACAAAGCATTATTTTTTTTTCTATGTAGCCTTAAAGAAATGGAAATGTGGAAGAGTGATGCATACTTGCAATATACCAAAGTGGATATCAGCAAAAAATCCCAAATTTTGCATTTGTTCGGATTAAGCTTACCCTAAGAGAAACTTGGCAACTTCCTCTTATTTATCCCTTTTTGCTGGGCTGTGGGTAATCTCCCCTTTTGATTAAATGCCGGTAGCATATTAATAATAAATACTTGGCCCACTAGTTTTATGTTTACATTATGCATTAGCAAATACTGAAGTTGAAATCAGAATCAGGTATTAAGTACTTCACCATCTAAGAATCAGGCAAAATGTGTATAAGGTGTGGCTCATGAAGAAAAAATACACAGACATTTTATGCATAATCCAAGTATTTATACCTCATAACCTCAAGAAATTACTGTCAAAGTTTGAAAAGTTGCCTTTTAAAGACATTGATATGTCAAATTTAGTTGAAATGCACTATGGAAAAATGGTGGGAAAATTTTCCCAAATTTTTCCTTATATAAGCAGTAAAAAAATATCTACATCACCGATGCTTCAGGATAAATTTAAATAGCTGTTCAGCTGTTTTTCTAGATGTGTTGAATGTATTTGAGGCAAAAAAGACCAAATTGAGAAATATGATGTGCCACCCATTTCCTGATTCTTACACAGAATGGTACTTAAGTAAATGCCAGGTTTTATGTAAAATTGGTACAACATTATCCTGCTTTGTAATCAGTGATCAAATTAAAGGGAAAATACTTGCTAAATGCCAATTAAAATTCAGTTTCTTAAGTAGAAATTATTTCCTTTTGCTAAAATTTGCTTGTGGGACTCTGCAAATTTTACAAGTGTTGTGCAGAAATAACTGAACTGAGAACTGAGATTTAGCCAGAGGAATATTCTGGTACTTGCTAAAATTGGCTAGTAGAAATATTTATTAAAATCAATCCCTGTATAATTGAAAGTGGTTATTGTAGATATCATTTTTGACATAGCTTTAATATTGAGATAAGCATCAGCCAAAATATGCCACAGTTTTTGCATTTTTTTCCCCAACCCTCCCATCCCAGTAGCATTTATTGAATGGGTGGCTATATAATATAAGTGGTTTTTATATGTTATTGCTGAATATCATCATTTTATGTCTTATTTTGGGGGTTATCTCCCCTTTTGATTGATTGCATTCAATTATTAAATACAGGTAACATATTGATAATAAATATTTTGCCCAATTTATGTTAACTGAATGCATTAGCATATACTGATGTTGAAATCAAATGTTCCTGTGCACTAGCAGACACTGACAAAGCATTATTTTTTTTTACTGTAGCCTTATTTATATTAGTACAAATAAATAATTTAGAAACAAAGTGAGTGCCCATATTAGACAGCTTGAATAGATGAAAGTCCTTTCAAAATTCCATCATGTACTGTGCATTAAATTGTTTGCTATTCAGGGAAGTTTTGGATTTAAAACAATAAAAAGAGTGTGAAAAATTGACTTATGTGACATTCCATGGACTTAATTTACTTGTAATTGATGACATTGGAATTGGAAACTCTAAAGCACTGCTTAAAATACACAGTATTGAAGTTAACAATAAGCTCAAATCTGGTTCTACACACAAGCAAACATATTCCTGCAAATCTTCAATTTTAGGACCAGTAAAAATGTTTGTGTTTCTGTCTTATGTCTGGCAGAAAATTTAAGGCATTTAATAACCATTTCAGCAATAATCTGTGAAGATAACAATTTATGAATTTTTTTTGGCAACAATATCTCAACAATTTATTTTTTCATTATGAAGTAGATATATGTGAGAGAAAATTGTACTATGACGACTGATAACAGTTTAAATTCTTGAATAATTAGCCTTCACAAAATACCCGTAATTTGTTTTATAGTACACTTTTACATGTACTTAGATTTTTACAACTTCAATTTGTTTCCAGCTTTACGAAATGGGTGGAAAATTATAAGTCCCAGTAAATCTTTTGTGGTGTATGCAGCTACAGCAACAGAAAAATCACAGTGGATGTCACATATACGGAAGTGTGTGAATGACTTGTTATTGAAAAGTAAGTCACTGCCACAAGCATTTACATGTACCAGTAATAAAGTGCATGACAAATATATGAATAGTGAAACCTATCTTAATTGAATAATCTGAAAGTCTGTCTAAACAGACACTTTTTTGAAGTCCTTTAATATATTAGTTTAAGTGTAGTTTGAACCTGGGTGAACTAAACATCTGAACATATTCTCCTGTTTTAAAAATCAGTGATATGTTTGTATCATATTCAATTTCACCAAAGCCTTCAAGATTTCATTTGAAACAGAATATAAGTCCAAGTTAATTTGATGCTTACATGAGGTTGATGTAAAATGCTGAATACAAACTTACTGAGTCAAGTCCCTTACCCTATGTCTACCTCCTTAAAGGAGTTCTATTTATACAAACTTCACTGTAATATGGAAGAAAGGGACAATGTGTTACTCTTGCTATCAATCTCAAAATTGACTGAAATGTGATGATATTGTTAAGTGTAAATATTTCATGATATGTGACCAGTTTTTTTTTCAAAAACTATTCCTCATTTTATTAGATGGATTGTGGTAAAAAGAATTGCTTTGCCAGTCCGAACATTTTGTATTGTCTTGTCAGTTTAGAAGATAATGGAAAAATTTCATGACTTGCTAAGGGTCTATAACTTCACCGTCCTATTGTCTGGTACATTTATAATACCGTAAACATGAAACAGATTCAGATTTTTTTCTTCTGCTTAGTTAAGTTTGTCTTTGTTTTTCTTTTGTTGTTTTTCTTATTTTTTCATTGTAAAGTTAAGATGCTTATTGTTTAATTGAATAAATATATTCCTATTCACAACAAATTATTAGTAATTTACTGAATTGCTTGACTTTACGAGCAAAGGCAGTAAATTGGTAACAGCAACAGCGTTAAATTCATAAACCCTTTTCTGTTGGTATTATATTACTTTAAATTTATAATATCTTTGAAACTTGTTTTTTATTTGCAGGGGGAATAACTCAAAACTCAGAAAATGATTCCCCAGTCTGGGTTCCTGATTCAGATGCACCAATGTGCATGCACTGTAAAAAGTCACAGTTTACCATGATAAACAGAAAGGTAAAAATCTTCTGTTACAAGTACATAAATATGAACATATCTGCATAGTTTAATGTCCCAAGTGTATTTAATACATTGCATTTCCATATACATTTACGTAAACAAGTACAAGTAAATATTTATATATTAGGAGAACTAAATCACTTAATTTATGTTTGTATTAGAAATATATCCAGCATTTTTTAACATATTTGTAACTTGTTAAGGGTTATAAAATTGCATTAGAAATGTACATGTGTCTAGCATTTCTTTTTTTAAGAACATTGTGATACATGTACAGTTACAGAGTATTATTATTTAAATTTGGCTGAAAGAGTAATAAAGGGAACACAGATTTTAGGGGAAATCTAAAGAATGTAATCCAGGGATAAACACCAGACGTGGAAAACAGACAAATACAACAATTTACATATAGTAACTTAAATAATACATACATAGTAATAAAAGTAAATTAGCAACTCAGACTGTGATGATTTATTAATTAATTAATTAAGGTCAACACATAAACAAAATATTAACTCAGTTTAATGCATGCAGTAATGAACTCAGGTCTCTTGTATTGTAGGAAATCTGAGTTACCTCCCTTTCTCTATACAAGTCAGAAGGATCAAAACTGTATAATGTTAAATAATAAAAAAAATAGAGAAAAAAGATGAAAATAAAAAAAAAATTATATGTGAAATGAAAAAGAAAAATGAATTACACAATTAATATATAAAGTTATAGGCTTGTTGCTTTTTTAAATGTTTGTAATTTTGACCCCAGATGGTATAAAATCTTCGAGGGATTATAGAGCTTGATGGGGTGTCAACACAGTTAAGACTTTCAAGCTAAATACAAAAGTTTTACTGTTAAAAGATTTTATATTAAAATTGCAATATAAAGTTGAGACATGGTACTTTCATGTTTTTAGTTCCATAAATCTATGAGGCAGTAATGATTGTTTTTTATTGTTAAATAAATCATGACATTGTTTTGTCAACTTGAGAAATATCAGATAAGTCTGTGCATGTGCCAATAAATTGTATAGTGGTGTGAATAAAATATTGTTTATTTTATTCAAATTGAAGATCAATGTATTTTGAGTATTTTTACAAGCACTTTTAGTAACAAATTTTTATGAGTAAGGTTAGAGGATATCATCTTCACCAGTTGAGATTTTCTTAACAATTTAACAAATTTTCTTTGAATTGAGCTTTATATGGGGGGTGTGACATATGAAAACATAGGCCCCATGGACGTAAGTTCCACAATTGTAATTCTTTTATAGAAGAATGTTTATATTCATGAAAGAAACTTCCATTACATTTTTCATAGTGTCCTGATGTTTCATTTCTTTTATGAGACTTTAAAAACAGAAAGAGGAGGAGACATTGTATCATATGCCTGAGCCAATTTGTATATTTCAGTTACGTTTTATATTGCAGCACCACTGTAGAAAATGTGGTATAGTGGTATGTAACTCCTGCTCTAATCAGAAATGGCTACTTCCTCAACAGTCTTCGCACCCACTCAGAGTCTGCCTTACATGCTACCAGCAACTTTCACAGTCCAAAAACATGGCTGGTAAGTGAAGAAAATATATTTTGTGTATAAAATTCATCCTTCATTAACATGATTAAGAATACAAGACAGAGAAAATTATACAAATGGAGCTATTTGTTCACTGGACATTTTGAATAGATTACTCAGGAACTATCAAGTGGTAAATATTTGTCCTATAGTAGAATTGTTTAATCAAGTGGACTTTGAGATGTTTGTAAGATTTAACTGATAAATGCAGGTTTTGGTCCAATAGCACATTCGTAGTTAAGAGGAAGTTTTTTTAACATTAAACTAGAAACAAAGAAATTGCTGAAAAAAATATTTACATTGTAGATAAGTTAAGGTAGATAATACCTATTTTATGGAGCATTCCTTTCTGTCATCTTTCAAAATCATAGGGACTTATATATTTTCAATTAACTACTAATGTTTAAATGATGTAAAAATCATATGTTCAAAATAATTTAAAAGAATTTCTGACATAAAAACTGGCGTGGAAAAATAAAAAATATGAACTGTGAAAAGCCCTTTTCAAAGGGAGATAATGGGCAGGAAAATTATTTAAAAGGGGATACAATTAAGTGACAGGGAATTGTTCTATACAACTGTAATGCATGTTTTAGGTTTTTAATATTACAAGTAAAAGAGTTCTGTGACCCCAAATTTTCATTTTGGAATATCAGAGAATGTCAATTAAATGTTCTTTACATATATTTATGAGAAATTTTATATACCAGATAATGATAATTCCTTACAGAGTCCATATAAAATGTAAAAAACTGCCTCTATTAAGGCTAAATTATCTCAAAATCAAGTTTAGTGACCTATGTTTTTTTTTACAGTAAAACTTTGAAGTATGTTCATTCAAGGTTATCTTTGAGAAAAAACTAAGAAAATCTATCACTAGATATATTAGGTTTGATCTACCTTAATGGATATACTTCTTGTATTTCTTTGCTTTTATTACAATTTCAGTTCAGATAAAACTATACATCCAGGCATTTAAATAGTTGTTTCTGACTTTTGCTTGATGATTTTCACACTGGACAATCATGATAAATTGTTTCATTTTCTTGGAAGGGCAGATTTGCTCTTCAATAGGGGAAAGAGGTGTTAGGCCCATCTGGAACACTATTGAATGTTTTTTTGTTTTTGTGTTTTTTTCAGCTAATATATTGTTCTGATTTTGAAATACTGATAAATGAAAGTTTTTGTAAGAATCAGGCAAAATGGGATAAATTAAAAACATGCATGTCAAAACCCCACCAATCTGACAATGTAATATCACTCAAGGATACTTTCTCTATTGGAAAAGACCATTATATGATCTCTGCATGGCTGGATTTGTTAAGAAATTTTCCAATAGAATATTAGAAAAATGAGGTTTTTGACAGAGTTATCTGCCCTTAAAATTTTCATTTTCAGTGCATTTTAATAAAAATATAACACGGTATACCAAAATGATATAGAAAATCTGGTCTTTTTTCTTTGATTCTGATGGTGCAAATAGTCAAATTAAACTATCAATATGATGAGTTTTTTCATACCAAGTTTCACCCATTGCCTGATTCTTACAGAGACTGACAGTTAACAAAGCTTTAAAGTGATGTCTTGATGCATTTGTATATTTTCTATGTTTAAAGTCCCTATTTTGATATTTTATTACTAGGAATGAATGCTGCCTCTATGAATGATGTTTCTTCAGGAGATGATTCCTCAGATGAAGATGATGATGATAGAGGGGATAGTGCTTCAGGCAATGATGTAAATAACAATAGATATCTTAGGCCAACTAAAACAATATTTTGGTTCCAAGGCCCTCCTTTATCTCTCTTGACGTTTCTCCATAAATACCAACGTTTATCATTATATCAGTATATCATTAAAGTCATTAAAACTCAGTTCTTTACTGTAAACAATGGTACAAATTTTAAGACCAGTAAAAAGAATGCCTTCCTTTATCATATTTTTCATGAAAAATGGCCAGAAAATCAAAAAGTCAACTTTGAATAGACTTAAAGAAATATAGAATCTACAATGATAATGAGTTGATTATGAAGTTTCTCATATCAAGTGAAATAAATTTTATAGTTTTGATCGCGAGGGTTGCAGAACTATTCAAACTATAAAATTTATTTCACGAGATGTGAGAAATTCATATCAACAAGCTTTGAGTGTAGATTCTGATTCTCTAAGGCCCAAAAAAAGTAAAAAATTACCTGAAAATGAAAAGCACACGAAACGTTATGATTCCAAATCGTAGGAAACATGTTGACGTCACACAAACGCAAACATTCCAAACAAATGAAACCAGACGATTTCAAAGGTTTTTTTAACTTCAAATCATCCCAAGTCACTTCATAATTCTTATTTAAGGTAAGGAAACACTAAAATTATCTCATTTAACTGAAATACATCTACAATGGCAATCAAGGCAATTTAAGATGGAGTCCAAGACAATCGATTTCTAAGCCAACCGAACTCTGAGAACAAAAAAGTCACTAGTTATGAGAACATTTTTTTCCACACCGGTCAAGCGGTATGAAAATTGAAGCAAAATTAGAGAAATAAGATTCTTTTTTATAAATTCATGGAAAAAGTGTATGACTTGCATATAATTTTAGCATTTCAAACATAGTGTTACTGATGTGATGTTTTCAATACTGTGTTTGTTTTACCATGTTTTTTTTTCATGTGTCCAACCAATATATCTTTTGCATTTTGGAAATTATATTAAAAAAGTAGTATCACATTTTTATGGCCTTTTCATTATAAGGAAACTAATGTAAACAAATGTACTTGTATTTCCCATGCAGAATTAAAAAAAAATATGTCTTTAGAAAAAGATATGAATTTTATATACAAATGATAATCTCACTTTACATAGACAAGATTATTTATCTTTGGTACATGTAAATATAGTCTCTGTAAAGACCCACCTTTAGATATTAAATTATTACAATGAATGCTGTCTTTAAAGAATCCCTTTTGGGGTGTAAAGTTTGTCAGGTTTTGCTAAGTGTTCTGTTTGCCAAGGTTCAAAGAACTTAAAAAAGTGAATAGTTTAGAAAGGTTTTCACTTTATTCAGGGATCAAAGGTTTTCACTTTATTTGGGGTCAAAGGTTTTCACTTTATTCTGGGGTCAAAGGTTTTCACTTTATTCAGGGGTCAATTAACCCAGGTTTCACTGTATCAGTTTTAAGGGAACTTTGTTTTTTTTTCTTTTTTTTCAGAGTTTTACAGCTTATGATGTGATTAACTAGATTCAAAACCAAGTTGTATGTGATAAAACCACCAGATTTTTGTTATAGACCAGATCAAATGGGCATCAACTAACACCATTGTAAACTACATCAATTTTCATTGTAACTTAGATGTACAAGTTATTTCATAATGTTGCTTTACAACTTAAGTATTAGTGTTTGTAAGAATCAGGCAAAATGGGATATATCAGAAACATGCATGTCAAAACCCCACTTGTCTGACAATGTAATATCACTCAGGGATACTTTCTCTGAAAAGACCATTATTTGATCTCTGCATCACTAGCTTGGCACAAAGATTTTTTGATAGAATTTTAGAAAAATGAGGTTTCTGACAGAGTTATCTGCACTTGAAATGTTCATTTTCAGTGCATTTCAGTGCAATTTTTAACTCAATTGTCCAGCATGATATAGAAAATCATGTCTGTTTCCCTTGATTCTGATGGTGCAAATAGTCCAATTACAGTATCAAAAGGATGAGTTTTTTTCATACCATGTTTCACCTACTGCCTGATTCTTACAGGGACTGACACTTAAGTGACTTCAAAGGATCATGATGATCTTCCATAATTTATAGAAATATACTATTATCCTTCACAATTTAGTCAAAGTATTGAAGTCAGCTCCCCATTTTGAGCACCAAACATATTTTTATGTTTTTTTTGTTTTGTTATTAAAAAGCAAGTGAATGATTCCTGAATTGTGTAATGTTTACCAAAGTCAAATTATTCTATCCTTGATATACCTGTTATACCATTCTTATTTTTAAGAAACAACTTTATGCCTACAAACAGAGGTGGATGGCATATAGGGACTAACCACTCCATCTGCTTTTCCTTTCTCATTCTCTCTTTATAGTGCTATTCCTCCTTAACTATTCAATGAATTTCAAGGAAATTTGATATGTAGGTTTGAATGCATAAATTGCTAACTGCTGCAAAGTAGGTAAGGTGATGTTGAAATGATCTTTAATGACATATTTTTCTTTTGTGGAAAATTAACTCATATTAATCCATTATCAAATTTGAACGGAATTGAATGACTTGTAAAGTATAAAAAAATTCTACATTTTAAGATTTCAGTCATTTTCACAGATGCCTTGGTTTTGACTAAAATCAGTTACATGCATTTTTGAATTTATCAGAGTTTATGGTAATTGGATCAATATCTTTTACATATTTGTAACTAATAGTATCTGTCTTAAGTATTCCATGCACACTTTACGCATTGATTTTTTTCCTTCATATGGGGTTTTAGCTAATCTGTATTAAAATTAGAATGCTCCTTGATTGCTGACAATTTGGGAATTTGACATTCAGTTTTGATTGGTCAAAGTTCATTGTAGTGTCATAAGATCATAAATAACATACATAAAAATTGATGAATCTATGCATATATAACGTGTGATACATGAATCTTCATACAGACAACCAATATAAATGTGCTTTTATTATATATATAAAACAGATTCTAACTAAGAACATTGCAACTCTGAGAACACAGATTTAACATATTTCATCACATAAGTTTTTTTAAATTTTATATGTAAATATTATGCAGATTTGTCTATTAGACTGATAGTTCAGTGTATTTTTTGATGTTTAAAACTCATTTCATTAAGGAAAAATGATAGTTGTTAAGAAATTTATATAGATTATGGTTATGTTCTAAGATTAAGCCATTAATAAATTTTATTTTCTTACTACAATGCTTTCTCTATTTTTGTAATTGATACATTAAGACCTTGTTTTGGTTAATAAACACAAGAAATACTCACTTAGTTTTACTACACTGTAGTTCATTTTTGTAAATGGAGATTTTCATAACATTTTTTATAATACATCTCACAAAAGATAGCACAATTTCTGTCATTTTTAAATGTCGAGGTGAATTTCATTAACTTAATTGTAGTTCCTTGGTGAATGAGATACCATTCTGTGTAAGGATCAGGCAATAGGTGGCACATCATTTTTCTCAGTTTATTTTTTTCCCTCAAATATATATTCAATACATCTAGAAAAAGACCGAAAAGCTATTTAAATTTAGCCTGAAGCATCTGTGACATAGATGTATAAGAATTACATTTAAAACAGGTTTTCCTGTTCATTGCAGGGTTTGGTTAAGGGAGGTTTACCTGTGTATTCACGGTTGGGTCAAGATAGGTTTTTGTGTGTATTGCAGGGTCTGGTTTAGAGAGGTTTTCCTGTTCAGACAAATTTGACATCTTTGTTTCACTGCTTTAGATATTTTTTGCTTTGTTCACATTCCTTGCTGTGTACTATAAAACTTCAAGATTATCATTCCATGTATTTGTGTTCATTAATTTATTCTGCAGTCTGTGAAACTTAAAAATGCACTTTAGCTCAGATAGCATTCACAATTTCAGCATTTTAACCCCATGCATTTGCTGTTTGCCTTACTATAAATGTAATTTTTAAAACATTTCAACAATGCTGTGGATAGCTGGAAATGATTAATTATTAAACTGTTGTAAAATTGTAATGTTTTCCTTCTCAATATATATATATAGACTAAAACATGACTTTACTATTAAAAGAAAAACTTTGATGTGTTTTATATATGAAATCGCAATAAGTGTTTATAAAATAAATGCATGCAATATTTTTTTCTCTATGAAAAGAAAACTACTTGATAGGGACAAGATTTTTTTGTAAGACTGCATTGAAATGTAACTCTAACTTGCTGTATAGAGTATTTATCTCACATGTGTAGAGCAATCTTTACTTAAAAGCAGATATCCTGCAAAGACTTAAGTAATTATGATTTTGCAAAATTTTTAAACTTTAATCACAGATGTTAAGGTTGCCTTGAGTTTTTCTTACATATAAAATGCTTATATGAAGGAAAGACAATTCTTGCTAATGGGAGATAATTTTATTTCAACAAATGAGCAATAATGTTTTATAAGCATGATCATTTTAAACCACATTGAGTGCCTTTATATGTTTTATCTAATGATACATGTGTTAGAAATTAATAGATCTTGTTAGATCCATCAGTGTAGATTACTCCTTTTCTATTTTCATATTGGATACTTTTGAACATTTAATAGTTATTAATTCAGACATTATTGTTTTTTTGTATATAAATGCAGTTTTTCATAACACTTTATTTTGCAATTAGCAGATAAAACCAAGTAAAAAATCTTTATTTAGATTTTCTTTAAAAACTTACTCGCAACTCACATGTTGACCAATCTTGTGGTGTGAAGAAAATTTCTAATTTCAAGATATTTTTAATAAAACTTAAGACCAAGAAACCAAAAGATATTGGACTTTTTTTGATAAATAATACAGAAAATGTCCAATGTTAAATGGTAAAAGCAATAATATAGTGTATACTTCTTTAAATATAGTCTGTTTTTTCAGTTCTTTCTTTCTAGTCTTGTTAATATATGTTCATTTTTAAATTAAGCTATATATATATATATATAAAGATTGCCTCATCTAATCTTTGTTTACTTCTTTCCTGAATGAGGAATATTGTTCTTTCAATGTTAATATGTAGTTATTTGCTGCACACTGCTGTTGATTTGTCTGTTGGGTCACAAGTCTATCCTTCTGTCCACATGTCATATGATAAATTACGTAACACTTTTAGCGATTTTAATTTTTAAACTAATTTTGTTTGTAGTTGAAAAAGCTCCTTTATATTATCATTTCTTGTGTTTCATATTATTTTGTGCTAAAAATGCAACTGCTTATTCTGCTTGATCACCTTGATAGTCTCAGGGAAGCATACAGGCCTCAAGTGCGGGAGGTCCTGGGTAGATTGGTAGTCACTGCTACTCAGCCAAAAACATAGTATATATAAAGGGATATAATAACCACTGGTTGGCTCAGAAACAGAATAAATTGTCCAAGTGGGGTGGCATGCTCACCTGCAGTAATAGATACTGTAAAATCCCGTACAATACAAAGCAATCTGTACCATTGCTCACTCGTTCTCAACTTAAAACGAAGGAAATATCTGCCATAGAACGTTAGACAATAGTTGATCAGTCATTTCTGTCTGTTAATGAAGTAAATGGAAGAATGCATATGAATAGGCAAATAGCTACGTGTGTGTCTGCATCGTATGCGATACATGTAACAAGCATGACTTTTAATGAAAACGAATAATGAAATTGAAAAAAAGAGCTACCCAAACTACAACAACACTATGTTAAAAAACTAAGGACATTCTGCTAGGTTTCTATATTCATTGTTGGCTTTATAAATGATTTTTATCGATCTAAAAAAGTTGAGACAATAATTACAAAAGGTATTTTGGAGTCTGTAGGATATCATGTAGGTTATTGGTTTTCATTGTTGCAGTTTCGTATATTTTTCGTCCTTAGACTCGAGAAATTCTTATTAAGTAGCATACTTCCTTAAAATAAGAAAGGTGATTCATGGATGTCAAAACCCACCGAATTCAGTTTTATTTCTTGTTCAGAAACAGTCACTGATCACACAATCAGTCTTAGTTTATCATTTGGTTGTTGCGCTTTTGAGTTAAAGTTATATAGATTATACATGAAATTGACTAGAGTTAGCGTTCTTGATTTGGTTTTACTTGGTTTATTGTTGTGGGAGGTGAAGGTATGATTTTCTAAAACATTCCATATCTTAATGTAGAAATGGTTATCGTTATGTGAAAGTATAACATATGTAGACTGAAAAATCATCACTTGTTTGTTTATTTTCTACACCATGAATCACTTTACAATTGGCAGTATCTGAATTTTATTTGGACTGGTTCTTAAGGAGGTAGACCTAGGGTAAGGGACATAACTCATGAAATCCGTGATATGTTTGTATTATATTCAATTTCACCAAAGCCTCTCAAGGTTTCGTTTGAAGCAGAATAAAATGAATCCAGGTTAATTAGATGCTTACATAAGATTTATGTAAAATGCTAAATACAAGCATTCCTATGATTTGTAAGAGTTGTGTCCCTTATCCTAGGTCTACCTCCTTAAGCATTAACCGAAGTTACTCTTGAACTGACAATTTTCAAGCTTTAAAATATTTTCTCAAAGGACTAAATCATTCTACACTGTCTTAAAACCAATATTACTGTTCCCTTGAAATACTTGGTAGGTGTTACAATGTATTTGGCTATTAGTTTCTCGTGAAACAATGAATATCGGATTAGCGTGTTTCAGTTTTAGCCATAGGAATAAATAGTAAATTATGTAGTTTTTTATCTGTTGAGTTGTTATTTGCGTATATGAGAATCGTGTTTTGCAAGACCTTCGAGTTTGATTTCAAGTCAACCGCCATAGCTTATTTTGCATTGAACCGGAAACGAGTGCCACAGAAGTGGAAAAAGAAGAGTAACTCAAGTATGAGAATTCAAGGGCTTAGAATGGAACCATTAAAGTAGGGATACTAGTATTTTCAGAATTCTGTATTTTTTGCACGTGCTGGCGGAGCCATATATGACAAAAGTAACTTATGAACGGGTGTTAATGGAAAAACAGAGGCGCTTAATTTACACCTGATCCATGTTTTGTGGGATTTGTGACTTTAACCATTGAGGAATTAGGAACACGTAAAAAACTAGCATTTTCCTGATTTCATGACAATGTCTTGAGTAGAGTAGATTTATATAGATAGTTTTGAGGTTGAACCAAAAGGTCCCATGCCAACAACGGAAGGATGACAATGATTTTCGAGTGAATTAGACTTGAACTGTTAAGGAATGAAGCCCTCAAAGAGATCAGGAACAAGCATTTTCCTGTTGTCCGGAAAATAATTTAAGTAAAGGTGAAATGATCTCTTTGAAACTATATACTCCAGGCGTCCTGCCACAAAAGTTATTAGGAATAGCAATCAGGTCAATTACTTGCTTAATGATCTCTGAAGTGATATCAAAATTTCTCATACTCCTATAGGAAGGTTGAGATCAACTTTGAGGTTCATCTCATTTTTCTAAAGTAGTAAATTAGGAATCCTAAACTCAAACTTGTTCTATCATAATTTTAAGTTTATTGCAGTTCCTATTAAAATGTATTTTTTAAACTTAAAAATAACAATGTAAAGGCATGATATGTAATCATACTTACCTTATTAATTTCAATGCCTAGCTACTGAAATAAAGTTCGCTGGTTTTTTTTTTTAATTATTTAACCAAGTTCAATGAAGTTAAATTAAGGAACAACATTTTTTGGTCACTGATTCAAGAAATACTGGAAATTCCAAAGAATGCTTAAACACAAAAGTAAAATAAGTTTTTTTTATTTCGTAAAATTCATCGACACTGACGTACTTACCAATATAAAATAAATGTCAGTTTCCATATTTTAAATGTTTAATCACACCCTTCCTTTATGTATACTCAGTCAGAAAACGTGACGTTTCCATTTTATGTGAAGGATGTTATAGAACTCCAGTGAAGCAATAATTTAGTGCATCGTCGATCCTAATGCCCTGCCTAGTAAACAACTTCATTGCACTGACTGACATTGTAAAAGAGTAATCAAGGGAACCAAGGTTATAGCGGTAATCAACAGAATGTAATCCAGGGACAAAGACCAGAAATGGAAAACAGACATACACAACAAAGAACATAAAGTAACTAAAATCATACATACAAAGTAACAAAAGTAAATGAGCAACTCGGACTGCACTAAAAACTGGGAGCATGGACCAGGTGCACCGGTAGGGTAAGCGTCCTCTGCTTTTCTAGAAACCCCCGCCGAGTTGCTCATAAAAAGTCGTCTATTCAAAACGAAAGAATTAATATACGATATTAATTGTTTTTGGATGTTCTAACCTCTGACTCTTTAACCCCACAGCCAGATTTAAAATACATTATAAAAGTAACAATATTTATTTTAATTATTTAGATTCGGTTTTTTTTTTTTTGTTTTTTTTTTTTTTGGGGGGGGGGGGGGTAGCGTAGTTTTTTTTATTTATTCATTTATATTTTTATATGATTACTTTTCCATCGATGGTAACGTTCGTCTTATTGGAATATCTTCATGTACCAAATGTAAAAATGAATATTTGGTCTATATTTGGAGGTTGTCCTCCTAACCATATGATAGTTAAAACCATTCCCACGCTAAACATTTAAGCACTCATTTAAGTTCATATTTAATTCAGACACTGCAAGTGGTAAGGCGATTCATGGTGTAGAAAACGATGCTTTCCATTTTTTTTTTACATAACAACACTCTTTTCTGTGATCATATCTGTACTTTTGATAGAAAATCAACCAAATCAAACCAAATAGAGAATGATAACCCTGCAAAGTGCCATTTTAATGTAAAATATCTATATGCATTTTTTTCAAAAGCGCAACAACTGAATGAAAAAACTGAGACTGACTGTGTAATGATTAAAACTGAATAATACGAACTAAAGGTGAAACAGAATTGCGATAAGGTGACTTGCGTTTCCACAGAATAGCGTCTTTAAGGTCGAGGGTAAGAAGCAAATATATTCCGAGAAAGTCGGTAAAATCTCTTAACACCGATTCGTGACTTGCTGGAACCCCGAAAACTCACAAATTAGTTCCTTACACGAAAATTCTTTCTTCCATCCATTTGTTCTGATTGATGTAACTGATATTTCATATTCACAAATTTATATTGCGTTCACACTCATGAAATAGGTAAACACAGATTTTCAGACTCATTTAAGCATGATCTTAATCGAAATGTATAAGTTAAGTCGAGGCTAACATAGGCTCAGTAAATTGATCGGACTGGCTATAAAAGCTTTTTTGTTTGTTTTCTTCTAGTTTGTTTGTAACCTCAATGATAATCATTAGGAGTCTCAATCTATATTCTGAAAGTAAATACAATGCTGCTTTGAATTTTAAGTTTTTCTGTACTGCGACAATTTCTTCTATCTTTGGTGTCGAAAAGTATGAGAATTATAATTTAGTGGAGATTCCCCGATATATCTCCAATATATTCAAGAGACTAAAATACCACCAAAATGAGAAAAAAAAACTAATTCTGGAATGCTTCGATCTGCAGTTAATGTTCGCAATTGTACATATTTTTAAAATACAACGATTTCTTTTTCAAAAAATAATTTCATTTAATATCAGAAGACTTATTATGATTTAAAACTGATGAATTATTATTTCGCAATCTATTTTCCGTATACGAAAAAGACTGAGTGACGGTATGTTATGTTTTATGCCTACCTCATGAAAACCAATTATGCACCGACCGAATAAAATAATGTTCTCCGTTTAACATTTAATTATAATATTTATAAACCCTCTTTGTGATTAATCAGTCAGTGCTTAAAATTTCGATTTCTCTGTTTGTCAGTGGGAGATTACGACGTTGGTATAATACAATAATGTAAGAAGTATTCAGTTCACCGGTATTTTTCTCGGATGATCTAGTTTCCTAATTCATCCACTCGTTCAGTGACAGTGTAAACATTCAACAATGATGTTTTACCCACTCATTTTATGGCTGGGTTTTTCATTCTACCATACGCGTTATTTGCCGCCATCTAATAAGGTGTAACAAAAGATGCAGCACAATATGAAGAATATTATTACATTATTATGCAAAAAAAAAAACGTAACAAAAACAAAACAAAAACAAAACAAAACGAAACGAAACGAAAACAAACAAAACAACACGAAAAAAAATCCATTCTTGTAACGATGGTAAAAACTTCACACATTGGTAAACATGAAATTTGTTTTATAAGCATATTAAGATTGAAAGATATATATTTCATTTCTCTGGCATACATAATTATAAAAAAAAATACATCTTTAAAGGTTTTGAATACTAGCTACCGAAATATCATAACTGGTAAGATATAATCATGATATATCCATCCCAACAACACAGAAAACGAAATAATTTTAGTACTGCTAATAAAAAAAATCCACGACGAGTATTGAATTCCGAACCTAAGCATAAAAACAATTCCACAGTTATTTTATTCTATCTGAACTAATGTATTAAACAAATATGAACAAGGAGTAATCAAGGGAACCAAGATTATAGTGGTAATCAAAGGGATGTAATCCAGGGACAAAGACCAGAAATGGAAAACAGACATACAAAGAACATAAAGTAACTAAAATCATACATACAAAGTAACAAAAGTAAATGAGCAACTCGGACTGCACTAAAAACTGGGAGCATGGACCAGGTGCACCGGTAGGGTAAGGGTCCTCTGCTTTTCTAGAAACCCCCGCCGAGTTGCTCATAAAAAGTCGTCTATTTAAAACGAAAGAATTAATATACGATATTAATTGTTTTTGGATGTTCTAACCTCTGACTCTTTAACCCCACAGCCAGATTTAAAATACATTATAAAAGTAACAATATTTATTTTAATTATTTAGATTCGGTTTTTTTTTTTTTTTTTTTTTGTTTTTTTTTTGGGGGGGGGGTACCGTAGTTTTTTTTATTTATTCATTTATATTTTTATATGATTACTTTTCCATCGATGGTAACGTTCGTCTTATTGGAATATCTTTATGTACCAAATGTAAAAATGAATATTTGGTCTATATTTGGAGGTTGTCCTCCTAACCATATGATAGTTAAAACCATTCCCACGCTAAACATTTAAGCACTCATTTAAGTTCATATTTAATTCAGACACTGCAAGTGGTAAGGCGATTCATGGTGTATAAAACGATGCTTTCCATTTTTTTTTTACATAACAACACTCTTTTCTGTGATCATATCTGTACTTTTGATAGAAAATCAACCAAATCAAACCAAATAGAGAATGATAACCCTGCAAAGTGCCATTTTAATGTAAAATATCTATATGCATTTTTTTCAAAAGCGCAACAACTGAATGAAAAAACTGAGACTGACTGTGTAATGATTAAAACTGAATAATACGAACTAAAGGTGAAACAGAATTCCGATAAGGTGACTTGCGTTTCCACAGAATAGCGTCTTTAAGGTCGAGGGTAAGAAGCAAAACTATTCCGAGAAAGTCGGTAAAATCTCTTAACACCGATTCGTGACTTGCTGGAACCCCGAAAACTCACAAATTAGTTCCTTACACGAAAATTCTTTCTTCCATCCATTTGTTCTGATTGATGTAACTGATATTTAATATTCACAAATTTATATTGCGTTCACACTCATGAAATAGGTTAACACAGATTTTCAGACTCATTTAAGCATGATCTTAATCGAAATGTATAAGTAAAGTCGAGGCTAACATAGGCTCAGTAAATTGATCGGACTGGCTATAAAAGCTTTTTTGTTTGTTTTCTTCTAGTTTGTTTGTAACCTCAATGATAATCATTAGGAGTCTCAATCTATATTCTGAAAGTTAATACAATGCTGCTTTGAATTTTAAGTTTTTCTGTACTGCGACAATTTCTTCTATCTTTGGTGTCGAAAAGTATGAGAATTATAATTTAGTGGAGATTCCCCGATATATCTCCAATATATTCAAGAGACTAAAATACCACCAAAATGAGAAAAAAAAACTAATTCTGGAATGCTTCGATCTGCAGTTAATGTTCGCAATTGTACATATTTTTAAAATACAACGATTTCTTTTTCAAAAAATAATTTCATTTAATATCAGAAGACTTATTATGATTTAAAACTGATGAATTATTATTTCGCAATCTATTTTCCGTATACGAAAAAGACTGAGTGACGGTATGTTATGTTTTATGCCTACCTCATGAAAACCAATTATGCACCGACCGAAAAAAATAATGTTCTCCATTTAACATTTAATTATAATATTTATAAACCCTCTTTGTGATTAATCAGTCAGTGCTTAAAATTTCGATTTCTCTGTTTGTCAGTGGGAGATTACGACGTTGGTATAATACAATAATGTAAGAAGTATTCAGTTCACCGGTATTTTTCTCGGATGATCTAGTTTCCTAATTCATCCACTCGTTCAGTGACAGTGTAAACATTCAACAATGATGTTTTACCCACTCATTTTATGGCTGGGTTTTTCATTCTACCATACGCGTTATTTGCCGCCATCTAATAAGGTGTAACAAAAGATGCAGCACAATATGAAGAATATTATTACATTATTATGCAAAAAAAAAAACGTAACAAAAACAAAACAAAAACAAAACAAAACGAAACGAAACGAAAACAAACAAAACAACACGAAAAAAAATCCATTCTTGTAACGATGGTAAAAACTTCACACATTGGTAAACATGAAATTTGTTTTATAAGCATATTAAGATTGAAAGATATATATTTCATTTCTCTGGCATACATAATTATAAAAAAAATACATCTTTAAAGGTTTTGAATACTAGCTACCGAAATATCATAACTGGTAAGATATAATCATGATATATCCATCCCAACAACACAGAAAACGAAATAATTTTAGTACTGCTAATAAAAAAATCCACGACGAGTATTGAATTCCGAACCTAAGCATAAAAACAATTCCACAGTTATTTTATTCTATCTGAACTAATGTATTAAACAAATATGAACAAGGAGTAATCAAGGGAACCAAGATTATAATGGTAATCAAAGGGATGTAATCCAGGGACAAAGACCAGACATGGAAAACAGACATACACAACAAAGAACATAAAGTAACTAAAATCATACATACAAAGTAACAAAAGCAAATGAGCAACTCGGACTCCACTAAAAACTGTGAGCATGGACCAGGTGCACCGGTAGGGTAAGCGTCCTCTGCTTTTCTAGAAATATCCTCCGAGTTTCTCATAAAAAGTCAAGTCCGGATAGACAAACGAGGAAAGGAAAACTGTGACCCGTTTTCATGGTGCATAAGCAAAGCATAAAATCATACTATTTTTATACTGTTCAAAGGTTAAACTTCTGTATTTAATAAATTAGGAACTGATTCGTGTAAGAATCAAGCAGGTCTGTAAGTAACTTTCATACAGAAATATTGCAGAATTTAACTCCTCGAAACCAACATTCAAAAACACCAGAAGCATTTTCTATTCATTTTTCGAAAAATCGTCGTAATTATAGACTCGAACTACTGTCTTTAATTGCGGGGTATTCTTCGTGCATGCGTAATGTATACTTCTGCGTGAATTTTTCTGACTTCCATGCCAAGCCCTACTTTTCGGAAGAATGTGTCAAACATGCTGATTGACTCATCAGTAGTTTAATAGACTCAATGGTTTTTTTTTCAAAATAACTGATCTCTCTTCATAACAAACCCGGTAACTTGATTCAAAAGTATTTCTTTCCTCGGGCTGTTTAATTCATTTAGGCTGTACTACCATCTGCCTGCTTTTAACATGGACACGTACTAATCAACTACAGTAATCGACCATCAACAGAACTATTGTGTTTCAAATCTGGGAATGTACTGTTTTGCTTTTATCAGTTTAGTTCTGTCTATAACCATCTTTTTAGTCTCTTCTCTCATTGAATATTATATGTGTCAACGGATTTCTTCTCTTCTGACAATGAGTTGTGTTTGTTTTTTAATTAGAATAAGCATTTTAAGGATATTTTGAGTACATTTGAGTATATTCAAAAACTTACGAAGCTTATTTTCAAAAAGGAAAATGCAGTGAACCGCATTGACTGATTTTATGATCGTCGTACGTGTAAAAGAAAAGAATTAAACTTTGCACTGCTCGTTTCATAACAAACCAATATAGGGATGGAAAAAAACCCTATCCATATCCGATGACTTAAATTAAATTGGAATTAAAATTATTTAAATTTAGAATAACGGTATTATAAAAGTAAACCTTGCTTATAATAATTATGTAATTATCAAAATATTTTTTTCTCCATTAGACCGATCCCTTTTAAGTTTATATAGGCAGTTTTTGATGAAGGTGCGCATCATATAGTAAAACGTTCTTATTGAAAGTTCTATTTTACATTGGGTACGCAGTGATTATAGTTAAGTTGCACAATTTATAGCTTTAAAAATATCCGTTGTTATTGACTTCATTCATTTGATCTTAAAGGGACAAATAACTAAGCTATTTGAATTATACTGTCCTTTCTTATCAATAGATGGGTCAGTAGATTCATAATTTTGATGATGACTGGCTTTTAATAGCAGGATTTATCTATGAATATGCATGTAAATGCTTTATTGGGTTATACTGTCACGAATTGAAGTGATACAGAAAACTAATTCTGGAAATAAGTGTCAAGTATATGTCACTGTAAGTGTCAGGCTGGGAAAATACCATTTGAAATAGACAAAAGTTTAATAACACGTCTATACATGTACAACTCAGGTCATGTCAATGTGGGAAAATGGGTATTATTTTTAATGAATGATTTGTGGTACATGATTATATATATTTATCTTGAAATTCCTAACAAATTGGTTGTCATACTGACTATGAAAATTTAATCATTTAAGTAAGCGTTAAGTTTACCAAGATTTGAAATATTTATGAGATTAGTATGTTTGTAATTTGACAAATGTATTCAGGGGCGGATCCAAACGTTTTAAGAAGGAGGGGTGCCAGCCTTGGTTCCCCAAAAAATGAGGTTGCTTATGGATTATTTGAATTTTTGTATATTTTTGCATGAAAATGACCATTTTTTTAAATGACAAGAAGAGTGCCAATCCCCTACACCCTCTCTCGGATCCGCCCCTGGTATTTGTCATAAAACATGGTCTTACAATCCTGAGAAATAAAAATTTCGAACATTATTGTCATAGGGTGACACTTATTTCATCGTGAGATCCTTACGAAATATTAAATTTCAATTAAATATGTTACGTTAAATGAAATCATCGAATTCAAGAACTAACTAAAGAGTAATCAAGGGAACCAAGGTCACAGCAGCAACCAAACGAATGCAATCCAGGGACAAAAAGACCAAACACGGAAAACAGACACACACAACAAAAACAGAACATAAAGTAATTAAAATCATACCTACAAAGTAACAAAAACAAATGAGCAACTCGGACTTCACTAAAAACTGGGAGAATGGACCAGGTGCACCGGTAGGGTTAGCTTTGCACCTTCAGCACCTGCGTATGGTGTTTTTATATCACAACGTTATGCCAGAGCTTGCCGTAGCAATGACTTTTTGTATCGTGCTAGAGGACTTCTTACAATTTGACAAACTGGAACAGGGTTATATTGCTACAAATTTGAAGTGATCACTACAGAAGTTTTCAGGTAGTTATCATGAACTCGTGGATAATTACTGTGTACCTATCTGTACCATGGAAACTAATTTTTCAACGTGTCATAGTTTTCCTTTCATAATTCGGACTCCCTGGACTTGACTTTTCATGAGCTACTCGGCGGGTGTTTCCTAAAAAGCAGATGACGCTCACCCAAACGGTACACTTTGTTCATGATCCCAGTTTTTGGTTTGTGTATATAATTTTTGTTATTTTGTATTCTTTGTTGTGTTTGTCTGTTTTCTGTGTCTGGACGTTGTCCCTGTATTACATTCTGTTGATTTCCGCAAGAATCTTTTTTTCCCTTGATTACTCTTTTAACATTTTATCTTTTCGTCTGAAGAAATACTTGTCTGTGCATTGCCATTCAATTTATATATGGTACTCGTTTGTTCTACCTTCATTAGCCTAGGTTTTGCTTTAAGTCCTGATTCGCAAGGTTTAGATATGCTACCTCAATTTGAGAAATCCATGCGTTTGGGTTTCAGACATTTAATTTGATCAATTAACTCTTGCAAAAAACGACTTATTTCCCTTTTGATGACATTCCAATGAAAAGGAAATAACTGATCTATTTATATTTTTATGTGTATAAATTATAAGCATTTAACAAAGATGTTGAAATATTGAAAAACATTAAAATGTTTAAATTTGTTATGGATGAATGACAAATATCAAGTAATGATAGCGGAGTTGTTCATAGTACATGTCCTTTTACTATAATTATTTTACAATTCGCAACATAAACTATCAATTATAGGCTGGCCATAAGCTTTCTAATGGTATCATGCAAATTTTGATAAAATGTAAGGTTTTTGAGTTAAATGCAAATAACTACCCCTTCCTCATTTAAAAGATTGCTTGAATTGACATAATTTTCCAATGGAAACAAATAATGTAATTATGCTTAAGTACGAAATGGTGTATCTTTTTTCTTTTTAGTACTATCATATTGACACTTCTGAAGTTCGTTTGATGACTCCTGACGATTTTCAGAATTTATCAAAAATTGGTAAAAATGAGATTGTCGTATTTTCCATAAAACGTACTGTTCAAGTTGTAATATTTATATAATGTATTTTTATGTCAATAACATATTAAATATTCAATAACGCAAACTTGAACTTTAACGTAGGTATGTACTGCATGTTATATGCAAATGCATATTGATTGTAAGGTGTATGCACTCTAGACACAAACGTATATTCCAAATTTGAAAATACGTAAAACACCGAGGCTTCATACCTTGCATTGCATATGGTAGAACCTTTCGGTGATGGATATGGCTTCCTCTTTCGATAGATTTGGTTATGGGTACTTCTTGTATACAACTAATATTATGATTATGATCTTCCTACATATTTGATTTAAATGCTGATGATGATAGGTTACTCCTTGAAACACGTGTACAGCATATCGAAATTTACAATATATAAAACTGGAATATTTTGTATTTGAAGTTCATCTGTATATGTATTCAGAAAATTATTCATAAAAAACAGATAACATATCCAATGTCGGACACAATGCTGATTATTTATATGATAATTATTTTTTGCCTTATGGTAGAAACTCATCTTGCAAAATTGCACATGTATCAAATTGAAAAGCTTATAAAATCAATATGTGCCTCATACGAATTTATATTGTAATGTATGTTTTATGGTCTCTCTTTTGAAAATTATCTAAGTTGTAAGATAAGCCGTTTCTTTTGCAAATATTCTACGATAATAAAGAGCATTTTGTACATGTGCCGTTATTCATTCCCAAGGTAAATTCCTATATCCTTGAACTCAGGAACAGAAGCGTGTATTTATGCTTGACAGAACCTTAATAAAAGTTTGAAAAAAATGGTTATATTTATATCATGGTCTGGTAGATATCCAGTAAACAAATCTTTTATATTAAACAAAAACTAATCACTAATAGTGAAGAACGAATATTTTCAAAAATGCATTCTTTTTCTTTCTCTTAAAATACTTATTCATGATTACATGTACCTAGATTTCAGACTCATACTCACAGTTACAATAGATTCATAGCGTATGCTTTCTACATTACCTCTTGAAATAAAATACAGATTATGCACTAAGACATAATACGACAAAATATACGTTATTAAAATATTATATAATGAGGTTTGTTAGGGGGCGTTTTACGTTCGTATCGGAAAATGTTTTAATAATAAGAATTAAAAAGAAACAAGTAATTGCACTTTATTTCCTTAAGCCATACGTACTCAATCAATGCTCTGTTTTGTTTTGTTTGTTCGTTTAATGTTTATTGCTGCCCTTGGATACAATATTTTCTACAACCATACGCACATATGTTTTTGCATTAAAATGTTTAAGAATAATAAGTCATCAATGCGGTGAACAGTTAAAACTAAATATAGACAGATTCAATGAGGCAGATTTAAGTATGAGTCTGTGTAAAATCAGGCAGGGGAACTATCATATATCTATATAATGGACGAAACTATTCAAATACTTTTGTTACGTCCTGGAAGCAACAATTACTTTTTTCATTGTATTGGATCTGCTATATATCATGTTGGAAAGGTGTTGGAAATCATTAATGCACTGAGGATGTTTTGGGTCTTTAACATCAATCAAAGGAATCCACATCCCCGTTTTCGAAAATGAAATCTACTACTTAATGCTCGACAATCATAAAGGCCAATGTCTTATCAAATAATTTTGACGACTTTTTTGGGAACCTCAGCATTCTCAATGAGTACAAAACTCCGTACAAATCTCTTCTCCCTGCTTGTTAAATTTCTAAAAAAAAAACCTTTTGATGTTAAAAAGATGTTAATATTTTTTTTCAAGGATAGAGTTGCGAGTATTGTTTCTGATGTGGCCTTTTTCCAACTTTTCAGAATTGTCCAATAGGAGCCTCTTCGTGACAAATATGGAATATTTGTGCACTTTCAATTTGCAAAAAAAGGTATTGATGCGAGCAACATTCTTTACCGAAAAGTAATGAAAGAAAAGCTGCCTTATTAGAATAACATTAAAAATATTGCCTGTGAAATATTATGGCTGTATGAAAGCATTTCAGGTCCTAAACGTAGACGCGTAACTGGAGACCCCCAATCCCCAAAGACTTGTGACTGTTACAAATTTTATTTTACAACCCTTCATTTCTTGTCATAACTGGTGATCTGAATAAAATTCAAAATTTCCGAAAAGTGATATTTTACAAGCCCGAAGTTCAGAGAACCACAACAGGTACATTGGTACTATAATTATTTTTACGATATTTTTACCCTGATATTGCATTTTGGTATACAGACTTTAATTTGATTATTCCTTTTGACTATTGCCTAGAGTGTATTATGTAAAAACTACATTTTCAGACACTATATTTAAGTAGTTTTGTTATTATCCTTCATATAAATCCAGCTAAATGTTTAACAAACCAAATTTTAGATCCTAAATGAATTCACTTAAGACAGATTGCACTGTATCTTTTCAAAGTATGTCTCTGCTTTGACTACGTAAAAAAGTATTCAGATACCAGACTAATCAAAACTTAGTAGTGTGTCTTGCGTGTGTTATAACCCGAAGATTTTAACGAAATCTACACAGATTTTAACATGTTTAAATATCATGCGATAGATCACGTAGCAAAAAAGCGTGTCAAATCAAAAAACAACAACTAAGTAAACAATAAGCAAAGAAAAAGTTACATTAAACTTGGAACATATCGAAAATCATTGGACAACACAGCACCGAAAAAAGGAGAAAACAAAACAGACAACACACTACGAACAAGCATTAAACATAAAAAACAAAATGTACACACAGATAATAAAACAATACGATATGGTAAATACCATGTAATAACCTGGTTATCACATATTATGTTAGGACGAAAACAAAATTATTTTCAATTTTTTAATATATTATATCAAAGAGGTTTTTGACACTTTATCAGTACTTTATCTATTACTTCTCAATCCCTATTGAAGCATCTTAATATCAATGATTAAGTATTACGAAGCAGGTTTTCCCCAGCTTTTATTGCTAATAGGACATGCATCTTTTCTGTAATAAGATGGGATTTAAATCATGCAGTAACTTTCATTTTAAAAGACGGATTTTTTTATGAAGTCAAAAAAGTTCAAAACATGAATTAGCTAAATAATTAAAGTTCTCATTCTCGATGTATACACATAAAAGTGCATAATGCATGTATTCTTGATACATAAATAACCCAGGTAAAGACGAACTGAATTGTAATTACTTATATAACACATGCTTATTCAATGAAAAAAGAAGTGTTCTAAATGATGAAAATCGTTTTTAATAACAATGGAGATTATTGAAAAAGATTACTTGAATAAAAAATTGTAAATTTCAATTTGTAAAATGTTTGGTTTTGTGTGTTAGTGTGTGTGTGTGTGTGTTTTATTACTTTATTTTTTTTTAATCTTTGTAATTTTTTTTTTTTTTTTTTTTTTGTGTATGATTTTTTTATAACAAAAAAGATATTTGGACAAGGAATAACAAACAACAACATTTTTTAAGACACGCTAAATACTTGTCTTTAACTGTTCGAGAAGAAGGGAAAACTCCTACATGATAAACATAAAAACTTGAGATGAAAAAAACAAGATTAAGACCCATTTAGCTCATAAATATGCTTGATGAGAAAACTATATTTTACATTAAAACAAATATAATCTTAATCATCATCTTATATTAGAAATTCAATGGACAAAAAAAATTATTTTGTTTACCATATATTCAAACTTCCCATTTGAAATTTAAAAAAAACAAATTGCAGTAGTTCAATTGCGTGGTTGGTTCTGAGGGAAAAACTAGAGCTTTGTTTGATGCAAGACATTCTTTAGAAATGGCCAAAACAAATGAAAAAACCGCAAATCAACCAAAAATACAAAATAAAGCGAACGAAACAAATATTGAATTTGCGATTTAAGCTCGACCGAGATATAATGGTCAGCTGACAGGTTGAGATTACATTTTTTAAAAGTGAAACGCATTTTTAGATTTACATTTTGTATTAAGAATCGAATGGAAAGACCGTCTTAAAACCAGACAGATCCAATGATATGGATGACACAGAGTACATTTTATTCTACCAATTCTTGTGATCCTATTCAATGCGAAACTCATTATTATGTCTGAGATAACAGGGAATTTTTAATCAAATGAGGATGACTCAAAATTCAAAGTTCCCTTACCGCATATTGATGTCATGACTGGAAAAGTCTGCTTAAGTGTAAAATCAGTCGTAAAGTATGACGTCACGATAGATCATAGTATTGTGACGTCATTACTTTCGACTGATTTTACAAGAATTTTTGTTAATTGACCACTAATTATTGACACAATTGTTCTTTTTTTCAATTATCTAATTTTCAGCCTATGTCTATTTCACACCGATTGCTAATATGGGTCGAATGCTGATACCAGGGCGATATGGTAAATGCCATGTAATAACATATTGATCACTTATTTGTAGCTTTAAATAGAAGAGCACAATAGCTTTCAATTTAAAAAAAAAATACAACAAATTTACCATTCAACAACATGAGAAAGAACGATAATTTATACATGACAAAAACTCTAAATAATAAAATATAAAAAAAACTTTGTTGTCACTTTATCAGTTCTTTATCTATTAATTCTCTAATTCCCTATTGAAGCATCTGAAAGACGCGTTCAATCCTATAATGCACAAGCGTATTCAATAACCTGATCTCATCAATGGTTCTCAGTCCGAATTTACTGGTAACAAGACTTTGCTTCATACAAATATATATAGTTATACCCCGGACTAATAACTTACTTTCACATTCGGCTTTAGCATAATGATAAAAATCCGGCTCAGCGTGTTGGACTATTGTAAAAAGGGTCTGTTCGATTGGTAAATCGTTTTCTTTCCAAAATGCATGAAATATCTGATATGGGAAGTTAAAGCATAATCAATATATCAATTATAGGAAAACTATAATACAGGTATTCAGATTATATGTATATGATAATTCTGATTACTAACATCATTAATAAACTGTATGACAGTACCAAGGCTCTTTGACTTGTACATATCGTATAAAATGTAAATGCCCCAAATTACGGTCATGCGAACGATGAACTCTATATCGTCTTTTTTTTTAATTATGTCTCATTCAAAAGTAACAACCATAACAATATTTCATTCCCTCTGAACCATAAAGAAGAAATCAAGTTTATAGACGTATTCATGATTAGTCAAGCCTGGTGGTGAACGATATTCATATTTTAAATTGGAATTATATAAGTTGATATGTTATTGAGGCAACTTTCCCATTTACAAGTATTCAAAGCATCTTTTAAAAAGTTCATATCTAAACAATTTTTTTTATATTTAAATGAAAAAAAACTTATTGCTTTAAATGATATTCAATATAATGTTTAACTGATCAAAATCCCCGACAACAAGATATATAAATAAGCATTTTTTTTAAACAACGTGAAATGCACATAGGCACAATTTTATTTCATGATTTTAAAATAAATTTCAGATGATTTTCACCTGAATTAAGAGAACAAAATCTGTGACAGTTTATGTGAAATTCATGAATTGTGTCCTCACGTGAGTTTCATGTTACATAAAATCATGTTAAGATCACTTGACAGTCATGTAACATGAATTAAATGCAATGTGTGTCTGATAGATCATTTTGGAGGGAAAACCGTAATGTGGAATGAGGCAATGAGGAATCAAAATTCCAGTAGATTACCTTAAACTAAACATACTGTGAAATTTTAACAAAAAAATCATTGGTCACCGAAATCGATTTCGAGATAATTGAGCCTAAAGACATGCTTTTATGCATTCTTTGCAAAATTACAGCCTACACGTTTAAGTCTGACAGTATTAACAAGAATAAAATAAAAAGGGAAAAAGTAAGCAAAAATTTTAAAGCAGATTGAAAAACTTTTAATTTGACAGTGGACTTAATTATTCTCTCTCCCTGTATCTTTAAAACATGTTTGTGTCATAGTCTTTTAATTTGCTGGTCTTAGAAGCTGTTCAGCTGGTACAAAAGTACATTGTCCTATCGGCATCCTATACTTTATAAAAATGCTCTATAGAAAATTTCATGTTTTTAAATCATAATTACTGTTTTTAATAAAATTGTTGACATTGTCACGCAATGATGAACAAGCATTTCTATATCATGTTTTGAAAAGATGAAATCGAATAAATGCACTCTATTGTGTTTGAAAATTGAGTAATGTCGCGTAATTTTATACCCCTCAGTACTATTAGTGTTTAACCATCCATTTTTTAACAAAACATTCTCCAAACTTAACGAGCAAATACTTCGTTTAAGTGGTGGACTGAGAAATAATCTGTTTCTGAAAAAAGATAATGGATAATGAATCTTCATGATATTAACAAATTTTGTACTTTTTATTTGTATCATATTATTTTCAACTTGAACTTGACGCGATTTTTCAACAAAGTTTAAAACATAATTTGAAATGTTATCTGTATTGCTTTACTTGTATTTTCACCGTATTTAATTCCTTGTTTCACTTGTTTATTGTTCATACTTTCTACATGATCCGAAAGAAAGAATATCGTTTAGCTAGATCCTTTAATCTCAGTTTCTGCTATATAAATGACGTATTATCTTTTAACAATTCTAATTTCGATGATTTGATACATTGCATCTACCCCAAAGAACTTGAGATTAAGGATATTTTGAAGTCAGCCTGATATCTTGACCTACACTTAGAAATCGATGGTAAAGGAATACTATTGACCAAACTTTACGACACACGTGATGACTTTTCATTCAAAATTGTCAACTTTCCTTTCGTCTGTGGCAACATCCCTTCAGCACTTGCATATGGAGTGTTCATATCACAACTCATACGTTATGCCAGAGCGTGCCGAAACTACGCAGACTTTTTGTATCGCGCTAGAATTCTAACAGGGTTATGTTGCTACAAGATTGAAGTCGTCACTACAGAAGTTTTATGGTCGTCATCATGAACTCGAAGATCGCTATGGTGTATCCATCTGGACCACGAAAACTGATTTATTCAACGGGTCATAGTTTTTCTTTCCTCGTTTGTCTACTCCGGACTTGACTTTTTACGAGCAACTCGGCGGGTGTTTCTAGGAAACATAGGACGCTTACCCTACCGATGCATTTGGTCCATGCTCCCAGTTTTTAGTGGAGTCCGAGTTGCTCATTTGCTTTTGTTACTTTGTATGTATGATTTTAGTTACTTTATGTTCTTTATTGTGTATGTCTGTTTTCCATGTCTGGTCGTTGTCCCTGAATTGCATTCTTTGATTACCGCTATAACCTTGGTTCCCATGATTACTCTTTCTGTACTCTTTCGACTGCTGCGTTTACCAATATTGACCGGTTGCAGTTTTAATCTACCTATAAATATTTAACCATATAGGGAATAAATATACTATCCGTAACAAACCATTTCCAGTAGAAATGCCTCATCAAATCAAGGCTATTACAGTGATTTACAACTTTCTTGTTTTTGCCTTGATATTGCAATGTTTATACGGTCGTTTTTTATCACTATTGTTTAGAGTATCAGTTTGGCAATTCTGTCATTATTTTTAATTCTAAGTAAGACCATATACCCTTATCCCTACTCATTTTCGTAAGTCTAAATAAGTCATGAATTCTAATTCTTTTGTATTTGCAATCTGTTTCTCGTTTTCATTTTAAGATTTTAATTTATAATATTTTCCTTATCTGTTATAGTTTATTGATGTTGGTGATAATGCAAGGCACGTTAAATATGTTAAAACAAATCTTTTATATAGAAATATTACGACAGAACTGAAACATAACTCTGCTCGTGAACGATTGGCCCTTTTCATACCTGGTTTAAAACGACTTTCAAAATGTCTCGTTTTGTTTGGTATGTTGTTTGTAAATCATCACTGTGGTAGGTGATAATAATTTTAAACAAATTAAGGGACTGATTGAACCATAGATAGTTTTTACTGGCGTATTTACCCAGCCAATCAGTGACCTAGGCTTGTTTCAGTGTCAAGCATACATTCTTCGACTTACAACTGAAACAGAATGTAAGCTTTTATCGGAGAAATTTTAAATAATAAACAAATTTATATACGACTGAATTAGGTGGATTCTTATTGATATAAGCTAGTGTTTGAGTAGTTAAAAGGCAATTTTTAATGTCAAAGTCATTGACCCTAAGTAAGTGTCCAAAACTGACTTTCATTGAAGCTTTATATTATTAGTCTTCATAAAGAATATTCGTATGACGGGTCATATGTGACATATGATCAATTACTGGTATTAATCCAACTCCTTTAAATAATTCATAACTATATTGAACGTATGGCATACACTTTTGTTGATCTTAGTCGAGAGTAGGTTTAAGGATATATGATATATACGTGTATTGGTTTTTTTTAATCTTTAATTGTGAAATATCAAGTTTGAAAGACGCTGTTTTTTTTCCTTTTGCACAACATCACTACTTTAAATACATAGGTTGCAGATAACATTAACTTACTACGAGTTCTATTCTGCCCAGACTGGAATTTTCATCTCCAATTTTGTGACATAGAAAAAGTTTGATTGATGAAAAGAAGGCATCTCGGATAAAGATAAACAAATTGCATACAAATAATTTGAGGGATTTCTCGATGCTGGATGAAATATACCTCAAGTTATACAAGAAAAATTAGGACAAGTATTTTTTAAATCTGTTCTTTAGGAAAAGTCTGCGTGGTCTTAGTGGACCGTTACTGGGTTTTCCTATTTCATCAACACTTTTTGTATGGAGATATCTGAAATAGTGTATGTAATAGAGAAAGTTTAAATCTCTACTATCGTCTTGAAGATTAGTTAAATAAGCGAGGTTCCAGCTAATTGTTAACAAGTAGAAAAAGACAGGTATGCATTTATTAATCAGTTGTTCATTATAAAACTAATTCTTTCTTTGTTTACACTTTTACTCTGATAATAGAACTTTTTAAGTAAAGTTTTATATTCAATTGATTTTTGATTTTGTTCCTTTCTGCAAAATGTTTTATTTTAAAGTTGTAAACAGTGAGAAATATTTTAAAGTAACATCTACGGAAAAATGTTTTACATTACATCGAATAGAAGTAGTAATCGATGTATTACTGTCACTTCATCCTTTACATTACATCGTATCGAAGTGGTAAGCTATGTATTCTTGTCACTTTATCCCTCGCGTAGTTTAATTGATGAAATCTCCAATTTTTTGTTTTTTTTTTTTTTTTTGGCTGTGTATCAGATTTGTTTACATTTGACAAGATACAAAACTATTGTAAAACCCTTTTGTATGAAAACGTATTACCTGGTACCTCTACGCCAGAATATGAATGTAGTAATTGCTTCAATAATTTGATTGATTGATTGTTAGTGTTTGACGCCCAAGCAGTAATTTTTCAGCTATATCCAGGCGATGAACTTGAAATAGGATGGGGCAAAAGGATTATAGGTAGACAAATTTTGATTGCCACTAGAAATAGGAAGAGGTGTGCAGGGTCAGGAAATTCCTACTCTGATAAGATACCACAGCAGGGTTATTAAACGTGCAAGGAACATGGCATACTTTTTATGAGCAACTAGGCGGATGTTTCTATAAAAACAGAGGACGCTTACCCTACCGGTGCACCTGATTCATGCTCCTACAGCAAGGCTTCTGAACACTATTTAGTCGACTTTTACGACAAGCTTAGTGCTGCTGTGGGCCTATTTTTTTGACACCCGAACCAACCTAATTTGAATGCTTGTTTCTTTGTTCGTGTCTTTTTCTTAATCGACTTATAGCGCAAAATGATTTCCAAGACAGGTGTAGATATCATTTACTGCTACATCACTGAACTTGTCTTAAAATTTATGATGGAATGTTTTGTAAGTGCTTTATTTTTTATAAAAAAAAAACAGTTATTGTGTCAGTAATCGTTGTGAAATATGAAATTCCTTCCTCACCGTTAGAATACAACACAAAGTTATTTTTTCAGCATACGAACGTTATAAAACTAAATTGATCAACTATTTAATTTTCATGCATAGTTTTTAATACATGTCTCAGTTTTGTTATCTTTTGTTTTTACGTGTACACATTTACGTAACGTTTCAAAGGTTTTCCCGTGAAGCGCTACTCGTCTGTTTGTTACTATGTATGAAAACGTTGTTTTCAACCATTTCATGGGAATCAATATCAACTACCGCTACAAACTTAATTTGTATAAAAGTTAGCATGTGAAGCTTAAGGAGTGGTGTCTAAGTGTATTACACAAATTTATAAATTTTGGATGAAAAAATTTTGTCAGTAATGGTTGTGACTTGGTGGTATTGACAAATATGAAATTTCCGCCTGAATGTTGGAATGCCAAACTTTTGAGGTGATTTTTTTCAGCATGTGAAAGTTATAAAACCTAAACCTCTTTTCTTAGTTCAAAGTGTTTAAATTTACAGACTATTTAATTTTCATACAACACTTTAGATATACCCATAAGTTTTTCTTTCTTCTTTCTTCTTTTCCTTTTCTTTCTTTTCTTTACTTTCAAATATTTATGTAAAATTTTAAATTATATATGAAATTCTAAACTGAACGTTGGAATGCAACAAAACAAATATGTGAATTTTGCAGCATACGAAAGTTATAATATATTTTTTTTAATAGTTCAGAATTTATAAATTGACAAACTGTTATTTTCATATAACATTTTTAATACATAAGTTTTTTTTTTACATTTTTATTTTATACTTTGACTTTGGCTAATTCATTATTATTTATTTATTTATTTATTTATTTATTTATTATTATTATTATTATTATCACATAATATTTGTATATCGCATTATCAAAGTATACAATTATTCTAAGCACTTAACATATTAAATCATATGAAATACATTTACAATACTAAATTTTGAGAACAAGTGCATATATGAAATTTATGAAACGTTGTAAAGGTGTACCCATGTATAGCTACTGTTTCATTGTTTACAGTGTCTGAAAATGTTATTATCAACCATTGGTACTTAATAATTATGATATACTTAAAATAAGTAAAAACCAACGTCAAAAAGGATAAAAAGTATGAGAGAAAAGTGGTACAAAATCCGTCTATGAATATGTTATTATTTTGGCATTACATGCTATAGAACATAGAATCTGATTCTAATTTCGATCCGATTAGGAAAGGGGGGATAGTTATCCAGCGATATAAACAGAAACAAATGCATTATTTTTAAAATTCGTACATGACAGGCCAATGAAAGCTAGTTTCCGAACATACCCCTTGATAAATTGTTTAAATTTAATAATAAAACCCACGTGAACTATGTAATAATGTCAAAGACCAAAGGTCAAAAACTTGAAAATGCTTTGGCATCAAACATTTATGTTCATATGAAATCACAACATCATTTCTAATTCATGCAATATGCAGAGAACATGTAAACTAATAAAAAGAACAAACAAATCTTCAAAGCAAAAAAATATCTTAAAAAAAATAAATATATCATTCGCGCATAAAATAATTTATCAATATATTTTAGCTTATATAACATCAATGATTCAAGTAAATATAAAATATATAATTGTATGTATGGTAATTAATCTTACTCTACAGAACAGGTTATTACTTTTATTTGTTATCACAATCGATCGAAAACTTTAAGTTTTGTTTTCATAAAGATATGAAGGTCATACAATGTCCAGTATTGGGATTATGCTATTTCATTGTTAAGTTAACAGTTATACACTTAACGCATGGATTTTTTCTTAAAATCAAGTGCTTTAAATTCAGATTTATTGTGAGACTTTTCTCTAAATGGATATAATGACATTTCATAAGCTATAACATCGAATGTATAATTTTGTCTGTTTTTGTCTTGACCACTTATGACCACTTATGCAATAAAAAGTCAAATTGTAAGTATAGTCGTTACCTGTAGATTCGCATATAAATTTTTTTAACAAATGTTATTTCTTCAACTGAAGGTCAGTTTCTTTATCGTAAATAAATGTATGATATGTATATTTTGGCCAGGTAAGGGTGATCTTAGGATGTTTTTCATCTGATTTATAAACAAGATTGGCATTGGTTTTATAATGCCATGGCAGTATTGCCGTCATCAATTCGCGTTTCCCACTACAATTATTTCAGAAGAGTCTTAACTTACAATTTACATTTCGTTTTCTGTGTTCATGTCTTTACTTCCATTTGTTTTATGTTATTTCGTGTTTTTACTTTTGGTTCTTGAGTTATTTTCATCTGTAAATGAAAATAATCATATGCAAATAACTTTTTCTTTTCATAATCCAAAATGAAAACATATTTATTTGACATTGCCTAATATGTTTGCAGTCGAATATTTTGTTTTCACATCATTCAGGTAACTAGATTTAAAACAAGAAACAGAAGAGAAAATTCTGAAAGATTTCTACACAATATATATTGCTTTTAAATAGACCACTCCGCTTTTTGTGAAACTTTTGCTATTTACATTAAGATAAGCTAAGACAGAAGACATCTGAAACGTTCCCAACGACACAACACATTCGGAAACCGTTGATCCTTGTCTTGATGCGATTAGTCCTTAGTCTGAAACAGCAGAATATTCAAGTAGTTTATTAATGACAAGAAAGTCATAGCAGTCCTTCGGTTCCGTGATATTTAGTCAGGAAGACCTATTACCGATGTTTTACGTGATTGTAATTTGAATGCTGTTTTCATGTTAAATTTTGTCTTTTTTCATTGTTAAAGTATCGGAGCGCCATTAGCCATTGGGTTTATAAACTTATTTGATCCCTGTAAGTAATAGTATCACGAATAGTGCTAAAACTATTACAGAAAAAATACTATTTAAAGTTTTCTGCGTCAATTAGTTTTATTTCACCTCAAATAATGAATATTTAAATTCAATTTAGTACCATACTGTATGATTCAGAATACATCAACCGAATTCTACATCTATATCGGTAAGACTGTGGTTGTCGGCATTAAGTATGAATATGGATTTCCCCAGTTAAATAGGTTTTTCAGTCAGTCGGAAGAAGAATGCTTTGACGGGCCGTTTCATTTTATTATAGTTTTCAAATATTGTAAAAGATCAAAATCATGTCCTAATAAAACGAACGGTAAAGATATTTTGTGTGGTCAAAAAATATTTTGGTGTCGTCATTATTTAAAAGCTTATTGTTGAAGCTAAGTACTTAAAAAAAAGATTCATTTTTTTTTTAATTTTTGTAAAATATTTTTGCTGTGTCATAATTCCTAATAATATGAACTGATATCGTTTAAACATTTTTTTTCTATAAAAGCTTCGGTTTTAAAGTGTCTTCAAAACCTATGTATAACAATTCATCACACAATGTAGTTATACCTTATATTTACGTCATTCAAGTGAAATTGTTAATCTTTTGTTTGGCTGATCACAGAACAGTATTGAAGACTATTAAATCCTACTCATGTTCTATTGAACTTAAAACACCGTATGTTTGATGAGCAACGGTGAAAATACAACGAAGACAATACATGGATATTTGTAGAAGTAAAAATTCAAACAGCAATATTCAGTTTTCCCCTCCCCTCGACACTTCATTATATTTAAAGGATATAACAATTAGGACTATAAGTTAAGCAGTAAATATTGTCAACGAATAAAGAAACCTGTATTATGAGGAGGTTTAAAGATATTTTAGGTTTCCGAGTGTAAGTAAAATTGATTGTGTATATGCCCTTTCATAGCTGGTGCTACAGTTTCCCGATTTTTCTTCCGAACATAATAAGTAAAACATAAACTGGTTAGTTATAAATTATATGCATAAGATACATATATTATTGCTTTTGATTAAAAACAAAACAAGTACTATCTTTAAAAAAAGATACCCGACGCATTAAAATTTTGTTGTTTCCTAAGTATCTACATTTCTTTCAAGAAAATAACACATGACACCCTATGTCAAATTTTCGATTGTTTTTTCGCACGCTATTTCAAAGTTTCGATGCAGTATTTTCGAACGCAACTGAGTTAGCAGTATTTGGCCAATCGGGAAACATAATTGCGAACAGGTGATTTGCGTTTCCATAGAAGAGCGTCCTTAAGGTCAAAGGGTGAAAAGCGAAACTATACCGACTGCGTCGGAAAAAGTGGTTTAAAGTCACGTGAATGACCGAAGACACCTGAGGATTGATTTTCTATGTCTATGTAAATTGCAAGTGACAATGAGCCTGGTTGTAAAAGGCGTCTTCATTTTTTGACGTTTGTATGTGGTTAATTACTTGTAACCCCTCGCTATCGCTCCAGATAAAACAAAACGACATAAATGGCAAGCCGTGGTAAAACAATGATAAAATAGAGTTTCTGTGACTATACTTTAATTTAGTACCATGAATGATAAGTCATGATTTTATAAGTAGCACTGAAGCTAAGTATCATGCAAAATGTGATTCATGGGTAAAAAGCCTACATATTTTTATTTTTGATATTTTGTTTGAAATGCCATAGTAAACAGAAATTGACATGTGGTTTTTCATATAACCCTTGCTCTTAGGAGATAAAAATTATATAGAATGCACTGTATATTTCAAAATTAAGGGAGATAACTCTGTAAATGGTGCTCAAATACAATATAATCTACTGGATTTTCAACGTGGATTATCTCCTAAGAGCAGGCAGATTTGAATGAATAATTACACATTTCATATTATAGATCCATAAAACAACCTAATTACAAAAATAAAAATATGTAGCCTTTTTTGGGGTGTATCACATTTTTCAGATTTTGCATAATTCTTACAAAGACTGCTACATAAATACAATGTATTACTTAAACAAAATGCCCAATTAAATTGTTGCACATTTATTTTTTGTTCTTTGTACATACCTTTAAATATTTTTTTCCCCATTTTTATCTAGCTTAATGGTTGGTTTGTTCTCTTTTAGCAAACAAAATTATTTCGTATAACTTGCTTTGGTAACATCGTTCTGTCTGCACTCCGCGATTTAAATAATGCAATAAAAAAACCTGATAACAACAAAATTTAATTATTTAGATTTGACTTCACGGAATCTCTCGGTGATGTATTTTACTTCCTTTTTCGATAGTTTTGGTTGTTAGTACTTCTCATTTACAATTAAGGTTTGTATTTATGTCTTACTTTATTTATGTCTTATATATATGTATGATTGGTATGTTTGCATTTAGAAATTGAGTTATTAACATTATTATAATCAATACTGATTAAAGAGTAATCAAGGGAGCCAAGATTCTAGCGGAAATCAAAAGAATGTAATCCAGGGACAAAGATCAAACATGAAACATGGAAAACAAACACAACGAAGAACATAAAGCAACCAAAAAATACATACAAAGTAACAAAAGTGAATGAGCAACTCGGACTTCACTAAAAACTGGGAGCATGGACCAGGTGCACCGGCAGTGTAAGCGTCTTCTGCGTAGTTTGTACGGATAGAATCACTGGATTACCGGTAAATAACACTATTGAATTATCATGTTAAATACAAATACAGATTTGTGTGAAAATTAAATTCGAACAAATATTTTTCAGGGTTATATTTTATAAGTGAAATTCGAATTATTTCACATCTTTTCTCACTCTCAAGAGGGGGTAAGCAAAATATTTACCTGTCAAATGCAAATGTTAAATGATTTTAAAACCTTATAATTTACATTGTTAAAAGCTAACTGCTAAAAGGTTATTGTCACACCAACCGGCTTGTCACTTAAATAAGCTCTCAAAAAGTTAATGAAATGAAAAGACCTATCGTGATTAGTTCAATTGAATTTACACATGAGTCTCTACCTAAAGTATCGTAAGCTGTTTGCACTTGCTCAAATTATGCATTCATTTGTGATTTCTTTGTTTGCTACATTTTGATTATTTCACTGATAAAGTATAGGTAAGAGATTATCATGTGGCTATCATTGAAAATGCGAGACCTTTTAAAGTGGTACATTGTAAATTCTTCTAGTAGTATATAAGTATTCTAGTGCATGTATATATCTTATATTTTAATATTCACTGTTGTTTGCAGACGTAAGTAGCAGTTTATATAAATATCAGGCAGAAGGTTACCAATGCATGTTATAGACGTACTGAACTCAGATTTTATTCGAAATATTTACTGCATGACAACATAACCCGTTTTAGTTTTTAAGTAGTACTCTAGTCAAGAATCATTCAAAATGTGATTCATGGGTGAAAAGCCTACATGTTTTTTATTTTTGATATTTTGTTTGAAATGCCACAGTAAACAGTAATTAATATTCGGTTTTCCATATAACCCATGCTCTTAGGATATAAAAAAAATTATATAGAATGCACTGTAGATTTCATAATTAAGGGAGATAACTCTGTGAATGACACTCAAATGCAATAGAATCTATTGGATTTTCAATGCGGATTATCCCCTAACAGCAGGCAGATTTGAATGAATAATTACACATTTCATAATATAGACCCATAAATCAACTTCATATCAAAACTAAAAATATGTAGCCTTTTTTTAGGTGTATCACATTTTACAGAATTTGCATGATTCTTACAAAGACTACTACTTAATTTGGTCGTTGAATTTTAAAGATAAAAATAACATGGATCGTGTACAAAATTGGCACTGTGCAAGAGTTACCGTTCTTGATTTTGCTTGATTGGTTGATATTTTCGTGGAAGATGAATGTAAAGTTTTTTTTTTCAAAATACATATCTGAATACAGAAACAACTTGCATTATGTGACGATTTAGAAAATTGGTATGTAGACCGAAAGGGAATGATTTTCAGCACTTTGAGTCATCTCTACTATTGGCAATGTCTGAAATTTATATGGACTGGTACTTTAAGCATATCAAATAAGAAACTTCATTTCGGTTGAACTACATACATGGAACCAGTACGCAAATTCACAACTTTATTTACCAAGTTAGGTCAAGACTTCCTTAGAAAGAGAAATAAGTTCCATGTTGGAAAATCTATGTAATCCTTCAGCTACGGTATAGATCGTTGAAAACGAGTTGGTAGAGGTGACATATCCTGTAATTCAACACTAATGCTAGTTCCACTTTGATAGTCCTCCAATGCATGTTGCATGTGGGTAAATGGTGAACTGTGATGATTACATTTAATATTGATATATATTTTCTTGTTTGCTGGTTCTTAAACATTTCCGCCAGTATCTGAGTTCGTGTTATGTTGAAAGTTACCATGCATATTCGTGGGTATTGTGCATGTTGTTTTGAAGTTTGTATATTATATAAAGTCTAAAGGAAATTACCAACCAGTAAAATTAATGCATACATATATATTGTTTTAGACATAATACGTAAAAGTAAATGTATTTAACAGTAACCCTTTCGTCTAGTGATATTTTAGAGAATTGCATTGGGAAATTTTGAAGACGCATATTTAAAATACTGCATGTTTTCCTGCTAAACCCACGAAAGTTAGTTTTATAGGTACATGTTAACGTGCCGCATTTATTCAGATTGTATTAAAACTTCCTTTTTAATCCATCAAGGTCACACGAAATTTAATTTTAATATCGGTGCACAGAGGGTGTGCAGACTTTGTACATAATGAATACTTTCAGACATTCAATGTACTGTATTATATTGGTAAATTCAATCTACCACACATGTATGTCGTGTACCGTTGGCTTTTATCTAGTACTTTTCGCTCAATCGAATCTATAAGTATCAGACTCTGTAAGAATCAGGCTCTGTAAGAATCAGACGGTGGATCAATATGTAATGGTATGAAACATCAAATTCGACCACTGCAAACGTACGATTTTCTTCGGTTGCTAATTTTCGCGGAGTTGGACAAGTGAACATATTCGCGGGTATTAATTTTCGCGATTGAAAAAATCATCAGCATTATACACGCGCAATGTTTAAAATCGATTTTCGCGGGTACTAATTTTCGCAATTTCCGTCCACCGCGAAAATAGGGAAAATAAGTACACTGCGGAAATTAGTACGTTGACAGTTTTTTTACCGATGAAAAAGGAGTAAACAAGATGATCGACATTATTTGTCATATTATGTCGGTAAAATTGGTTATAATTACATTGGAATGCACTTCAAATAAACATGAACCTATCTATCGAAATCCTACATTTCCTAACATTCCAATGAAAAATTTCCTAACATATCCAGTCAAATAGTAGTTATTAGTCTAAGAGAAGACTTCTTGGAGTGAAATACATGTATATATGGTCGGAAGGTTTTGGCATGTATGTTTCAGATTTTTTCCAATTTGCCTGACAGGATTTCTCGCAGCGATCCTTTACCTTTACTTCTTTTAAAAGTCGCTAATATTGTTAGCGACTTCTTGCATTCGTAATTTAGTACTTTATTTTCCCATATGAGTTGCATAGTTATGTATTAATACTCCGCGTTATGTTGCACGTCTGTGTCGTGTTTATCGCCATAGCGTTATAGTTCTAGCTTCACACGAGATAAAAATGTACCTCGTACATTTATAAATTTCGTACACGTGTGTTTTACGTGCGTTTCTTGAATTGTATGAGAACGGGAAGTGTACATGAAATTATCGGTTAGCATTGAACATTACCCAGTTTTCGATTCCGGCACAAGGGCTCGTTACAAGACTAAATGGGTCATATACATTAGCCCGGCCCCGATATCTATAAATATTCATTACCAGTTGTTTAATCTGGTTCCTAATCTGATTGTCTGGTCAATATCATAAGCAATCCAAAGATCGCTAGATGTATCTCTTTTAAAATATATCACACACACGTTTTGATTGAAAGTTTTCGTATCAAGGGAACCAAGATTCTAGCGGAAGTCACCCGATTCATAGACATGTAATTTATTACATGTATCTGCCCGATTTTAGAGCATATCGCATTCGTGCCATTTCGGGTGTTGAAAGTAAGCCAAAATCAGTGGCAGAGAATATTTGACGATAAGCGACTTTGAAGACTTCATTCTTTGATTAATTAGAGATTTTCAAAAAATTTGTAAAGTTCTCGATTATGATTTTAAAGTTTTTAGTTTCAAATACAGATTTTTCTTAATTCTAAAATGGAATATTTTAAAGAGTTCCATTCAAGTTTTCAAATCGTCTCACATTATTCTTTTGTGAAGTTTACTCTATTTATATTTAATCAGTATGTTTATATTCATGACGAGACGTTGATAAACTATCTATCTATCTGGACAAATAAATTAGGAAATCACAATTACATTTTAGAAAAAGTTGCAACTTGCATTGTAGGTACAAATAACACACATTCTGAGTAAATACTAAATTAAAAAAAAAACATTTTGTACTGTTCAACATAGCTATCTTTTGTTGTTTTAACATTAAGACTCGATTATTATGCTAGGTTTACGATTTGCTTCAAGGATGTAATTTGTCAAAGATTATGTTAATCTTTACAAGTATATGAATTTAATGTGATGAGTGTTTTGTTTCCTATACAGTTTTTATTGACATCGAGGAGTTCGTACATGTGTCCGTAACATCATTTTTCAATATTGAGTTTCCTTTATTAAATACAAACTGTTTAAGTGACTGATCCAGGTGCATTCGGGACTTTGGACTCCTACTTCGTTGAAAATGTTTATGTCGATCGTGTATTTGTCGGTAAAAAATGATCAATAATTACATGGAACCCTTTGATCTGGATCCGCTATTAGATGTGTATTATACATGTGGTAACATCATGGACAATATTCACGAATTTCACACCAGGAAGACAAGCGGGCAAACATGTATCTACGCAAACAAAGACAATTTGCAACCACCATAAGTTCTGCACTGTTAACCACGTACCTCACTTTGCTTCTATTATTTGATATGTACATGCGTTAACTAATTTTATGTTAACTGTTTTTGTGTGCACCTTGGTTCAATCAATACAGTGTTCTAAATCTATCTAAAAAAGGAATATCTTCTGCTAACGTTTAACTAAGCGGCCAAGGCAGTTTATATATAGTTAACATTTGGTTTCCAGCATTTTGAATGGGCACATGCGGTTGATAAAATAACGGATTTTAATTTGCGAAACGAAAATATTGAATTAACCCACGAATTGCCTTTACCAACTTAAAGTTCGTTTTGTCAAAAATATATTCCATTCCGTAAAATTAGTGACCTAATTCAAAATGGCGGATAACTGTCCGTATTACAAATGTTTTCTATGTATTTAACAACAAAAAAAAAGATTTTATCGCTTGATTACCGGTGGGTTAAACTTCTTTTATGTAAATAAAAGACATAAAATATTTAATAACACGTGCTTAGCTTTTTCACATTTGCGGTGGCTTTCAACATGTCAGATGCTAGAAGTTAGAAAATAGCTTGCAAGGCAGTCACTAGCACTGCTGGAGGAACAACATGAGAAGTATTTGCTTATGAAAATTGCATAGATCATGTATACGTATGATACTGACACTTGGATGACTTTTCATTCAGAATTGACAACTGATTTGTTCAACGTGTCATAGTATTCCTTTCCACTTTCGTCTAATCGATGGTAAAGGAAAACTATTGACCAAACTTTACGACAAACGTGATGACTTTTCATTCAGAATTGTCAAATTTCCTTTCATCTGTGGCAACATCCCTTCAGCACCTGTTTATGGAGTGTTCATATCACAACTCATACGTTATGCCAGAGCTTGCCGAAACTACGCAGACTTACTGTATCGCACTAGAATTCTAACAAATAGGCTTCTGGAATAGGGTTATGTTGATACAATATTGAAGTCATCATCACAAAGGTTTTATGGTCATCATCATGAACTCGTGGATCGTTATGGTGTATCCATCTGCGCCATGAAAACTGATTTGTTCAACGTGTCATAGTTTTCCTTTCCTCTTTCGTCTACCCCGGACTTGAATTTTATTGGCAACTCGGCGGGTGTTTCTAGAAAAGCAGAGGACGCTTACCCTTCCGATGCATCTAGTCCATGCTCCCAGTTTAGTAGAGTCCGAGTTGCTCATTTGCTTTTGTTACTTTGTATGTATGATTTTAGTTATGTTCTTTGTTGTGTATGTCTGTTTTCCATGTCTGGTCTTTGTCCTTGGATTACATTCTTTTGGTACCCCTATAACCTTAGTATTTTATTTTTTAAATGTTTTTTGTAATACTTGTTTTTGTTTTGTTTTCTATTTATATAGAAAAGCAGCAACAAACAAATATTGTTTTGACTTAAAACGCATGAAAATATTCTCGTAAATAGTATTTGGTGACATGGCCTTAGAAGAATTCAAAATGTGAACGAAGTCTGGAAGGAATTCATTCTTTCTACAAAAGATTATGATAGCAAACATGTATTACTGCTTTGGTCGTTAACGTTTGCCATTGGTGTCTCTGGTTCATCTGAACTTTTTGTTATTTTATATTTAAATTAATTATATTGAAACGTCATTATACTCAACTGTATATTAAGAAATCCCGGTTCAAACATGACATGTATTAGGTTTTGCAAATATTGATGTTCTTATATTAATCTAACCCGGAGGCAAAATTTCAGTTAGAAATGTACTATCAAAACCAATCGATAAATTGAAAGGCATTAAAAAGCGATTTGTTTTGGACATGAAGTTGTTTCGTTTCATTTCATTTTATTAATAATTATCATTTTTTTCTACGGAATAATTTCAGTACAAACATATTTTGGATAAAGTAAAGGGATTATCTAATGTGTACTCAGGTTTATTTTATTGTCTCTAATTATGAAAAACAGATATCATTCATCATTTATATATAGGTAAGCATTAAATGTAGTGTAATTTTGATTTATTAGATACGTTAATAATTTACAGAATACAGTGGCTGATTCAGTGGGGGATGCAGGGGGTTGGTACCCCCCCTTTTTTAATGGAAAACTTGTCATTTTCATGTGAAAAATTGACAAAAATGGCAAATAATTTCCTAGCACCTCTTTTTCTGAGGAATCTCGGCTGCAAACCCTCCCTCTTTTTCAAAGTGTCTGGATCCGGCCCTAAAATGTACCAAGTAAAAATGTTCTGATATCCCATACTGTGAATTTCACTCTCGGACTTTCTCCAGCCAAAACGTCATGCACAACAGTATGAATATCAATTCCACATTCATAAAATTTCGAATGTATGTTAAAAATAGCAACGAAAAATTCAGGAACTCTTTATAATAAACATAATAATCAATTGGTTATCGTATAACCAAAATATAATCACTTGTGCAAAGAACGCATAAAGATTGAACTCGTGCGCGGAACAAGTTCCGAAAACTCGTTAAATCTTGGTTTTCTTTGGAAATCGAAAAGATTGCTAAAAAAAAACACTATTTTGGATAAATTTCGCATGTTTTATATAGAAAATGTAGTTGCAAGATAAAAACAATATATGAACATTGCCGAAAACATCAATATATTTATGTGCTCGCTTCGATACAGTCAGATTCGCTCGGGGATCCTCCGATTTGACTGTTCCTAAGAACTCGTCAAATAAATTTGATATTTAAACATGTATTGTATAAATATTTTTTTTTTAATTTTTGATATTTTATTTCAATCTGTACATTTGTTGGTGGAAAACATCGAATACCGGTACCTTATCCCGGCCCCGTTTAAATTAGTATAATAAGAGAATTCATTTATATTTATTAGAGTGGATAGATTTTGTTAGTACTTGTTAGTATAAAGGTACATGTACTGATAACAATAATTGACATTTAAGTAATATGAAACAGATTGATATTTTGTATTAAAAAAGGATAAATGGCTAGAAAAAAATAAATAAAATCTAATAAGCAGAAAAAGACAAACAAAAGAAATACCGAAAAAAAAAATAATGAAGGATAGGTGTCAGGTCAGATCTGGTCTGTTGAAATAACAAATGTACCTAAATATCAGATAATTACAATATGGTCATAGTGAAGGCAAGTATTATGTGTATTTACATATTACATATATATTTCATAATTAGAAATATTTACATATATAATAGCAGATATGAAAGGACTACAGGTCAATTATCAATTTATTATTAATATTATAAAAGTATTGTATAAATATTTCCTAAAGTAAATCATTTGTAACATTAATTTAAACTGATTAATCCAAAAGGCCTTAAAGGTTCTTTTAATCTGGTCAATGGTTTCTATTAAAGGGGGCAGCTGTGCGGTACTTATATTTCGCGTTTTTTTTTTCATCCGACTGGATTTCCATTTGGCTTATCGAAGTACAATTGCTCTCGGTGTTTATCCTTGAACAACGTTAAATAGTAAAACATTGTTGACTGTTCATTTCGGGAAAAAATAATATATTACCCCTCGATAACAACTATTGCTTTTCAAATTGCTCACGTACTTCTAATAGATGAAACTTCGCGATGTTCTCATGACCATTCAGCAAATATAACGAGAATTAATACATCAAAGAGACGACAAACCCACCGGGATGAAAAATATCAGCAACAATTATCAAAATTTAATTTTATAAAAAATGATCAATTTAAGAATGCGTCCACTCTGGTTTTCCACAGAAGACAAATTCTGACCGCACATTTTTTTACATTATTCGCAATAGGAACACCTTGTGGACGCAACTCATCAGAAACCACTAAATGGAAATTGGCCAAATTTTGTAGGATTGTTTGTCACTATAAGTAGTTGACCATACTTAACCGCTATTTTGATTCGACAATTTTTATAAGAGTTATGGGACTTTGTTTATTTTTCATGTTCTTTTTTTTTGCCTAACTTAATTTGAATCATTAAGATACATTAACCTTGAATAGCCACATAGACTTATGAAAGCACATAAGTTTTGAATCTGCTATTTATACAAGTGTCAAACATTTGTAATACAACTCTTTCTACAGCGGCGAGGGACATATGGCTACACGTAGCATTCTTGTTCAGATTAGTCAATTGGTTTAATTATTATATTTGATTGGTCTGTGTAAAATGATTCCCGGGGTGAATTGACAAAAAAACAAAAAACAAAAAACAAAAAAACAAAAAAAAAAGAAACAAGAAAAGAAAACAAAAACACACCGATATTCATTTTATATAAATGTCAGTTATCTGAGTTTATGATATATTTTCAAGTAGCCTAAAATAATGATTTTTTGCATTTTTACTTCATTAACGACACCTATATTGCCTAAATAAATGTGTTCTTTTACCAAATCTGTTTAAAATATGAAATCAAACTTTTTTAATTTTTGGTTTTTTTTTCTGCTTTCTAGATGTGGGCACCAAACATTTATATTCAGTATTAGTTATTCGCTCATTTCAAACTAATAAAGGATTTTAATAATCGCATGGACTTGATATGGTGAGTAAGGGTAGCTTGAAAATCAAATTGTTCTTTTCATTAATTGCTTTCGCGCACTCATAAACGCGTTTTGCCCTATATTCTCATTTACATCCAAACGTTATAGCTATGTATGTCAATTGTAACTTGGGGGGGGGTGTAAAATTTCAATCACATGCGCTGCTGGTACATGATTTTACCCAGCATATAAACTAGCGGAGTGATACATTGTAATACAGGAAGGTTACAGGTCTGCGGAGGAGATTGGAATAATAGCTGACTTTTCTGTGGAACCTTAAACAATTCGAGGTTTAACATTTGCAATACAAAATGTGATGCGTATGATATAGGTACCAGTGCCGGATTCAGAAATTTATAAAAAGGGGATAGGGGGTTCTGATCCTCACGATAATGCAAGGATATCATTTGTTTATTTATTTTTTTAAAATTCAAATCATTTTACAAATGATTTGTTTCAAGTTAAGAGTTTACTTTCTCAGTATTTCTGTTCTTCGAGCACGCATGAAATAATCTACATATTGCATTACCACATCGTAAGCTACATGCATACATTTTGTGTGTACTTCTCTGATTATGGAACCTCTCTAATTATCTTGCTTAGCGAATACAGTAAAAGGTCCTTTCTATGGGTTAATACAAAATAATTAAATTTTCGTTTGACATGGCGAGAGTAAGAATTCAAAATTTTAATCATAAACGGATGAATAAATAACTGTTTATTCTAACAAACAAATCATCGTGCTTTAGTTCAATGAACTTATGTCATATGCACTTATGGTCATTAGGTACTTGTAATCTGCCCACAATTCACTCTTTTTAGTCTGTTTTTGTTTTGTTTTTTTTCTTGAATAGTATATATGTTGTAGTTAAATTGTTTTATGTGTCATACTTTGTGAATCTTCATAAAATGGAGGAAATAAAGACAATCAATCAATCAAGAAATGAAATGTATGGCAAAATGTTTAAACCAGATCTGTCTAAATCGATCAAATTATACAGCCCAAAAGAGGTTCGATTTAGACAGTTCTCAATATAGTTGATTTCAATGGAAAATATTGTAGTCTTAATGTAATGGTTGAATTCATAGTATTACGAAAAACCAGATTCTGTCCCGGACACGCCTGACATTAAACCACAAAAACTACCTATGGCTACAATGTGGCTATCATTTGTTTATTTTTTTTTTAAATTCAAATCATTTTACAATTGATTTGTTTCAAGTTAAGAGTTTACTTTCTCAGTATTTCTGTTCTTCGAGCACGCATGAAATAATCTACATATTGCATTACCACATCGTAAGCTACATGCATACATTTTGTGTGTACTTCTCTGATTATGGAACCTCTCTAATTATCTTGCTTAGCGAATACAGTAAAAGGTCCTTTCTATGGGTTAATACAAAATGATTAAATTTTCGTTTGAGACCTTGAATAGTTTTATATAAATAAATAATTTCAGCACTGGATACCTTGTCACGTTTTAAATGATTTTTTATTTACGAATTTAATCAATTATCAATAAGATCAACTTTTGAAAGATTTCGTTTCGTTTCTATTCAAACAGCCATGGCGAGAGTAAGAATTCAAAATTTTAATCATAAACGGATGAATAAATAACTGGGTTTATTCTAACAAACAAATCATCGTGCTTTAGTTCAATGAACTTATGTCATATGCACTTATGGTCATTAGGTACTTGCAATCTGCCCACAATTCACTCTTTTTAGTATGTTTTTGTTTTTGTTTTTTTCATGAATAGTATATATGTTGTAGTTAAATTGTTTTCTGTGTCATACTTTGTAAATCTTCATAAAATGGAGGAAATAAAGACAATCCATCAATCAATCAATCTAGAAATTCTAGAGGTTGACTTGCTAGTTGTTCATTGGAGTATTAGAGAAAAGTCACTCTTTGTTGAGAAATAAAATAGTGAAACCTACCTGAACCACACACTTAGAAGTCAATTATTTAAGTTGAAATGTATGGCAAAATGTTTACACCAGATCTGTCTAAATCGATCAAATTATACAGCCCAAAAGAGGTTCGATTTAGACAGTTCTCAATATAGTTGATTTCAATGGAAAATATTGTAGTCATAATGTAATGGTTGAATTCATAGTATTACGAAAAAACAGATTCTGTCCCGGACAGGCCTGACATTAAACCACAAAAACTACCTATGGCTACAATGTCAAACAAGTGTCATGGAGACAAAACACAAAAGTGGGTATCAGGCGGAGTGAAGAGATTATTATCGTGGCATTATCCACTACGACAGTTAGAAAAGCAAATACTTCATATAAAACAAATGTATTAAAATGGGCATGTTTTTGTGCCAATTGTTTTTCATTGGCGCCAAAGATGCGCTATTTTCGGGGTAACCGTTAAGTGAAGTTAGATATAAAGTTTCAACCAAACAATTTTAACGATTTGTACTCATAAAAACTGTAAGCCTCGAATTTAGAACCAATTTCTATATAATAATAGTTACATTGTATATAAAGTACATTGGGGGTAGAACAGAACTAAACAATATGGACGATTTTTAAGATAACTAAATATCTTTTTATGCTCTAAATGTAATTTGGACTTTGAATCTACAGCGCTGGAGTTTTAATCTCCAGCGCTGGACTTTAAATCTTCAGCGCTGGACTTTTTAAATTACAATCTCTTATCTCTGTGAGACTAACAGGGCTCCGTAAGTTACTTAGTGACAATGTATTAACATATATGCTGCATGTTTGTTTAGGCATTATTCAATATTTTACATTATTGTTGTTATATTATTCATAATTTACAATTATTATATGGTCATTTTACAAAAAAAAATCATTTTTGTGTCTTTAACATATATTTCAGCCCTTTGCCCAAAGTCTACCCAGACGTAAAGGATATCACGTTGGCAAGAGTCCGACCCAAGAAACCTGAAAACGAAATTCCGATACACATACAAGAATACCCCAAAAAGCAACTCTGACACTACACACCCAATAATAGAATATGGTGACAACACTCATCGCTGTATTGGTATTAAGTAATATTGTTATCGCTGAATCTTCCAGTAAGTACATTTATTTTCTTGAATATGCGTGCATTGATTACTGCAATTTTGCTATTGCATTCATTGTTTGATTTGATTAATTTGTGTAATAATCTAAGCAAACATTGAAAGTTAAATCAAATATTTATGCGATTTTAATTATTGCGTAGTTAAAAAGTACTAGTAAATCCGCTGTTCCCAATAATTTGTATTTCATGATTTCATAATTTACAGTGTTTTATTTGTTATAATTTTGCAGCACGTGTGTGTAAAAATATTAAGTATTAAATGTAATTCGTGAGTATTTTCGTAAAATGTCAACCGACAGATCTGAAAATATTGTACAAATTCCACTTAATCAAGGGGTCCGTGTGTTTGAACACCATTATGGTCGACAAATTTTGTTGATTTTGGGTGAAATGGACAAAATGAAAGGTTGAAATTCGTCCTCTATAGCTACAATGTAGCTTATGAGTTTCAGAAATACACCATTTCTCTTTTTATGCGAAATGACGTCTTTTACATCTCCAATATTGCAGAAATTTGATAAATATATAAATGTTAGAAAAATTGCATTTTTGATAAAGGTACACGTATCCCCTCTCTGTCTCATGTATATTTTAATTGCAGTGTAGTAGACTTTTCTCACAACAAAGATACGACAATTCCTATACACGTATCTATTTGATTTACTTGTACTTTTGATACATGAAGTACAAAATTCAATTTATACCCTTACAGCTCTCCAAGATATTTCTTTACTACATAAAAAACAAGATGATACCCTGGAGCAGGTCAGAAAAGAACTATCGAAACAAGTCAGGAAACGCAGAGCATCGGGGTCAGAACTATTTTTACAAAAGTCAGAGGCTCTAGAATTCTTACAACCACGTCATCGACAGAAGAGGAGTCTGTCAGAGGAATGCGACGAAGGTTGCGACTTTGAAGAAGTCGAGGAGGTTGTGGAATCAAAATCTCGAGTGGTGAGTTTAACGCTGCTACGGGACATTAAGGAGAAATCATTTGTTATTCGGATTTGTTAAACCCTCTCGACGTGACTGTCCTGAGTATTTATATTTCTCAAATTTGATTTTGGCAGTTTTAATATCCAACTACTGAAAAAAAACAATAAACATAATTATGATATAATAATACGTCTCTGGCATTTGATTGACCTAATATTCAGGGAAGTTAGGACTATAAAGCCGAGCAGTTGTCTATCATATCATGGGTTGAAATCTAAAATATAACTCTCTCGAGTGGAGAAATCTTGAAAATCCTTCGAAACTGAAGGAAAATCCATTTGTAACTTTGAATTACATATACATTTTTGGAAGCTATGGATAGATTGACTTCTCTATATGCTAGACAATTATTATTGACAAGAGGATAATAAAACACTTTTTTTCTGATTAAAATCTATGAGTTCGGAGCGTTTTCTTAGCTCGGTGAAAAAATATGAAAATAGCTTAAGTAGCTATAATTAATAGACTAATAAAGTAGGGCTATCGAAGCTGTTTGAACTTGTTCTTGTATTATATTCAAGGGCAGTAATGTTTAGTCAAGAACATTCGTATTGGACCGCGGTAACGCTTAGGTCCTATCGCTGAGGCGAAGCATCCAAATCTGGATTGGTTCGTCGAGAATAAAGGTTCCCCGAAGGGAAGGGTGTAGGTACTGGGGGAAGTCGTAAAATACCCAATCTATTCTTAAAAAAAAGGGTACCTGAAGAGCAAAAACTTTGGTTGTCGTAACAGGATACGCCCCTCCTTTGGAAGGGTATATTTGGCAGGAAATTCGTCGCGTGGAAATATTGTATATCTAACGTAAGTTTGAGGTCATGTGAGATCCGTAAGATCGACAGTCAAGACCGTAAAACACCCCAATCATCATCATCATCTAACGTAAGATTTGCATGATTCAGATTAATTCAAGTATATGTACTGAATACAATCAATTTCACGTACACGTACCAAAGACTATCTTGTCATCAGCAGTGCCCATTAAGAAATCTTACCCTCACGTGGAATCACAAGCTAAGTTAATATGTGGAACATCAGGGAGTGTATATTTAATAAAGTCCCTGGATACATGTATTTGTCACCTTAAAAATACCATTGCAATATGTAATTTATGTACCCTGTAAGATACACGCACAAACAATTATTTAATTTATCGTGATTTTTTTTCAGAGAGCGTACATGTTTGAATACAACTGTGAACGTCAAAGCTGTCCGGCTGGTTGCTATGACAACAATGGAGATTATTCACATAACCATAATTTGGACATTCAGTGTAACCGTAAGTTACATGTAGCTTTGGATTCTCTAGATAGTTTCATTTGTAAAGCTGTCGACGATTTTTCGTTAGTTTTCTACACGAAGAGAGAATGCAGTATCCGTAATCAAATTTAAGTATACGTCTAACAAACATCTCAACAGTATACCTAGCTATCCCTTTAGTGCAAAATTTTGTTAAGTTTGTGCAAAATATTGGCAAATACATGTATGACCAAACCTTAATCCGACAATTTCTGGCCATGAATCGGAAACCTCATTTTCCAAATTTATGGATCTGTCCATACTATGTACTATGTCTTTAACACACTTGGGTCATATCACATCTCATACATGTATATTATGCCAGAGCTTGCCGTAACTACGCAGACTTTTTGTATTGCGCTAGGCTTCTTACAAGGAGGCTTCTGGAACAGGGTTATGTTGCTACAAGATTGAAGTCATCACTGCAGAAGTTTTATTTTAGTTACTTCATGTTCTTTGTTGTGTTTGTTTGTGTTCCATGTCTGGTCTTTGTACCTGAATTACATTCTTTTATTTTCCGCTAGAATCTTGGTTCCCTTGATTAGTCTGTGGTGCAGGGAGAGTTCTTTGTGATATCATCACTTACCTATGATTTGGTTTTGGTTGAAAAAAAAATCCATTGAGTGGCATGGGGCATCAACTTTAACCAAGGTTACAGCGGTAATCAAAAGAATGTAATCCAGGGACAAAGACCAGACATGGAAAACAGACATACACAACAAAGAACATAAAGTAACTAAAATCATACATACAAAATAACAAAAAAAAAAGAGGTTTACATATAAATATCATTTCAAATTTATTCTTCAAGTAAAACAGTTATAAATTCACATATGTAGACATTTGTAAAAATAAATCTGATAGATCCATTCTTTGTAAATTCCGTGTTAGTGCCCATTCTTTAGCAATAGAAAAGGGGAGCTATTGCAAAATAGATAGAAATAGTAGAACTTGTAATTCGTGTAAAAATGGTGATATTGAAGATGAACACCACTTTTCTCAATATGTTCCCACTATAACCTACAAAGAAACAAATTAATAGAAGCTAAATAAAGTTGATAATCTTGTATTCTCTAATTCATTTTTTACAATGAAAGAATTAGTTTCCCTATTAAATAGTTGCCCATTCAATGTAATCAAACTAATTACAAAATTTACGAAAGAATGTTTTGAAATCAGAATAAATACATAAATTTATTAAACTGTATACCACTGTTGCACCTTGATCAAATTATTGTTCATATTAATATGTCATATTACTTTTATTTGCGCTTTGTTTTGTATTGCATTATGCCATAACCATTTAATGTAAATATGTTTGTGCTAATAAATATTGTCTATTGTCTATATAAAGTATGAGTTCTTTTATGTTAATGAAACATTTGACAAAACCAAAATTGGATGTAAAATAACAAAGCTATAAAATTTTGAAAATTGGGATTCTTATCATGAAATTGTTAATTGTTTATTTAGTTGTTTATTTGCTAACCAATTTGACACTTAATTATGTGCAAATTAGTGAATATGACATCACTAATGATATTGCCGAATTCTCCTAGCATAGCATAACTCTGAAAAATTCAGATGTTACTAGAACTGTCGAATTTGCGAAGTAAATTATGTACACAGTGTACATACATTTTAGATTGAAACATACCGTTTTTTGTTTATGGTTACAGACCACCAATTCAACCAATGAGCATTTGGAACGTACACAAAAATAGTCCTACGCAGAAATTACCCCTGTTCCTCATAGTGCTGTGAAAAAAGTTCTCATCTTATCTGTAAGGAAAAACATTTGTGTACATTTTATAGGTGCATTTTGCTTCTTGTGATGTGAAGCCTAATCTCCATAATGATTTTTAAATACACCCCTATCTTGTGAAAACACTGGGATTTCCCATGCTATTTATAGACCCTTCACTTCCGGTGACCAGTACTGCACTGCAAGTCTGCTAACCCCACATGCCATTCTGAGGATTGTGAGCTGACATATGTAGAATCATGCTGATATATAGTCCTCTGCAGGTTAAAGTTAAGGTAAAGTCCAGAGAAGCCATTGAATATTGTGAAATTAGCATAGAAGCCCATGGGAAGTGGAATTAGTGGTTTTTAGCCTTATGCATTTTTAGTGTTTGTGTTTAAACCAGATCATTTACCTTATAAACCTATATCGCACCATAGACTCGTAATCAATTTACAGGTCTCTAATTGCACCTTTTCACAGACCATATTTGAAATATAGTTAAAATATGTGATATTATGCACATGACATGTCAAAATCTGTCGGATCAGGGACTTTTGGGCCTACATTCCCTGCTCGGATGAATTATTTTTTAATCTATATATTACGACGTTACGGTCCCCAGTTTAAATACTCTCCGATCGATGGAACCATTCTGTTGCAGAACAAAATACCAGTAAATAAACATTTCATCATATATATAGAAGGGTCTGAAAATTCCCAACGATGTTAGAACTGTCAAATTTGCGAAGCAAATATTTGGTCGTTCCGTCCGTATGTTGTAGGAGTATCCTCAGAGGCGGATTCAGGATTTTTCTTTGAAATAGAAGCAGGGATGGGAAATACTCTGTGGCGTACATTAATAGCATTAAATGTCGAACCTAAGCAATATTTCTTTAGAGGGGATGAAGTTGAAAAAAAAAAAAATAAAGATTTCATGCAGAAAAAAAATTCTATAGTTCTATAACATGTATGTATAATGCACAGTTTTTATGTTAATCCCTTTTGGGATTCACAATCAGTGCCCAGGCGTTTTTGTTATTTGACCATCAATTGCAATGGGTGGCAAAATCAGAACTGAATCCCAAAAGGGAAAAAAGTTTTCTGAAAAAGCTGAAAAGAACCCTTCTTACACCCCATGATAGCCTCTCTCATATTGCGGTTAAAAATATCGTCTAAGTCAAAGTAAATTTCGTGTTTATGATAATTTTTCTTTCTTTTTTAAATTTCAACATGCCTTAATTTCTTTTCTCTTTTTAGCTAGTTGTGATAGTAAAGGAAACCCTGAAGCTTGTGATATCCATTATTCTGATGATGTGCAGATTACAAGGAAAGGGAACTTCAGAGATGGCATTGGTTACTGTGGACAAACAGATGTTTGTTCTCAATGTAATGATGGTTTCTACGGTGGAGATAAATACTGCTACAGTAGGTCACAACTTTATACTAGTCAAAAATAAACATAATACAAGTACAAAGTCAGAGATTAACCTACGTGTAACAGTATAGTCTCTAGTCCCAGATTATTCTAACAAATTCCAAAGCTCAGGATTAATGAAATAGAAGTCCAAAGTCCCAGATTAGCCTAAAAGAAGAAAAAAAAACAAATTAATGTAATAGAAGTATTAAGTTCCAGATAAACTTAATAGTAGTCCAAAGGCACAAAAAATCTAAAACAATGTAAAAGTCCAAAATAAACCTAAGGCTTAAGAAAAAAATATCTTGTTTTCACTAACCTTTCTGATTCAAATTTTTTTGCATACCCTCAAATTTTGGCCATTTTTGAACAGCACTTTTAAGATTTTTCCAACATTTGTACCTGCCAGTTATATTTGTTTTTGTGTTTTTACTTGCCTAATAGAAGTTCAAAGTCCCAGAAAAATCTATAAGAAATCAATAGTCCCAGTTAAATCCCTTTTGGGATTCAGTGTCCAGAGCTATTTTCTGATTTGGCCGTGCAGTGGGATTAATCCCAGTATACCTTTTCAAGTCACAGATATACCTAAAAGAAGTCCAAATCCTAAATTAACCAAACAGAAGCACAAGGTCCAAGAAAAATCTAATAGAAGTCTTAAATCCCAGAGAAATCTATAAGAAGACCCAATAGTAAAGTATACATATTCTCAATTCTTTGTAATCACGGTAGTATGCTAATATGTGTTCAATGAAAAAGAATAAAATTATTTAATTTCAGTTTGTGGGAAAATTGATAATTGCCTTCACAGAAAATGCTCAGATAATAACCAGAATCTGATTTGTGGGTGGTGTGATGGGGAGATAGCAGCTAGACAATATTGGAAGGCTTATACTGGGGATGTTGATGGCAGAAAGTCTTGTCAGCGTAAGTTCTATGGGAGGTAACTCTGTTTTCATCACAAGTGTTGATGTCAGAAAGTCTTGTCTTTGTAAGTACTATTGGAGGTAACTCTGTTTTCATCAAAAGCATTGATGTCAGAAAGTCTTGTCATTGTAAGTACTATGGGAGGTACATGTAACTGTTTTCATCACAGGTGTTGATGTCAGAAAGTCTTGTCATTGTAAGTACTATGGGAGGTACATGTAACTGTTTTCATCACAGGTGTTGATGTCAGAAAGTCTTGTCATTGTAAGTACTATGGGAGGTACATGTAACTATTTTCATCACAGGTGTTGATGTCAGAAAGTCATGTCATTGTAAGTACTATGGGAGGTAACTCTGTTTTCATCACAGGTGTTGATGTCAGAAAGTCTTGTCAGCATAAGAACTTCAGAGGTAGTAATCTTTAGAATTTTATCCTCTTATTTCAAATTCCTCTACATATTTATTAACTTATGATAATTTAAAAGCTAGAGGAATGTGGTTTCAATCATGGAACATGATATATTGACATATCAGTAACTCTGATCAAGGAAATGTAGACAAAGGTAGATAACTCAAACTTATTCAGATGTAGCCTACCTTCTCTTTGTAGAATTTACAAGGCTATTCATACCCTCGAACTTTAATATTTAAGTATTGTTCTGTCCAAAAATCTAACAGAGAGTGATTGGTCACATTTTTATATGACCACAAAGATTTTTTCACTGAGTTTTTTATTGATATTTAATCTTAAGTAGCTTTGATGTGTTTAATAGATCCTTCAAATTTGCTTCTAGTACCAATTCTATAATTTACTCACTGCTTATGAAGTGTTAACTGATGTACAATTTTTTAATCTAAAGAAATCTTAAGTTTTCCACTTGCTGAAGGGAAAGTGGAATATAATGTAGACAAATTTCCAACACCAGAGTAACACTTGCTTTTGGTAAGTGGAATCCTAGAACACTACCACTCATATTTAACTCCTCTATAAAATATGGGCAGCCATGAATTATTTTTTAAATTAATTTTTACAGAGGCATGTAGTTGGAGAGCTGATAGTACTAGATGTTACCCAGGAACCTGTGCAGATGAATTATCTGCTAACTGTCAATGTGCTGCTAATTTCGAGGGAACTCATTGTGAAAAAAGTAGGTTACTCATTTTAATACAACATTAAACAATAAAATTCATAGTCATAATTTTTAATTCCGGATGGAGCTTCAGTATCATGGTTGTTCCATGGTTTGTGACTTAAGGAGGTAGACCTAAGGTGAGGAAAATAACTCTAAAAAATCTTTGGAATGTTTGTATTCAGCATTTTACATCAATTTCATGTAAGCATCAAAGTAACATGGATTGATTTCATTCTGTTTGAAATGAAAGCTTGATAAGCTTTGGTGAAATTGAATATGATACAAACATATCACTGATTTCAAGAGTTGTTTCCCTTACCCTAGGTCTGCCTCCTTAAGTCTCCGAGTCATATATTGACTTCCTGTTTAGTTGACAGTTTTGTTTGAAATTAACACATGTTTTGAGAGGGCATTAATGTTTTGTAAACACATTTCTTTTAGTTTTAAATAAATGCTAATATAATGTAAACGGGTCAAATGCATAGTCTTATTAAATTGATAAAATAGCATCTGTTCCTTTAATGACCAAATTCAAAAGCCTGAAACTACATACTACTACTAAATTATCTTAGTCTTGGAAAGTGAAAATTCATTTTAAAATATTAATTTTTTGTACTGAAAAAAATATTAGAATTGGATTTTGACAAGATGATATAGAAGTGTTTGCATAGATTGATCATTTATATATACTTGGAAGTCCCTTCACTGAATGTATAGAAACATTATGCAAAAAAGGATAGAATTACAAATAAAACAGTTTTTTTAAGGACATAATAATTTCAGTGTTTTTATTGTATATTCTTTTTTTATAATCCATCTAAACTCATTATACAGTTGCTGAATCCCCACCTATTCTGGAGAACCATGGAATTTTTTATGATGATTTACAGCGTAAAATAAGAAAAATAGAAAATGACCCAAATCATGTGACTGATGGTCATCCAATCGTATGGAGCAACTTTGTTTTCTTTGGTGTTGCACAGACCAAAATGTCTGCCAAATATTTACAACCAAATGTTGGGCTGGATGCTGACCATTATGTAAGGAATTTTAAAGTTGGATTGATAGAGATGAAAACAACCATCTCTCTGTACAGAGGTATGGCTTGATTGTTAATTACTGTTATTTCAGATATCATTGCATGAATTATGATGATTTTGTCAATTAAATTGAAAATATAATTTTTTTTCTGTGCTTTTGAGTAAAATGCATATTGCGATTTTAAGTTAGTCAAATTTTTCACTTTGATTAAAACATTGCAATAATTTCTGAATTTTTTCATATAGTTGCTGTGAAGTCATGGACTACATCTGAATTGCATGATATAGTTCATTTAGTTGGACTGTATAGGGATTTTTGAGTTTTAACGGTGTAATTGAAATTTAAAGAAGTATAGTTATTGAGTGGTAACATATTTTTAATTAAACCATATACATTTCTCAACTTACCATAAATCAATCCCATTGCATATCTTATTATGCTACTAAAATTTTATTTTAAATTCTTCGATACTTAAACAATGCTATTTTTTAAATATATTTTTGAAAAATAAGATGCTGTTAAATATTGTCTCCCCCTTAATATCCCCATCCTGTATGAAATATATGAATATTCCTGTGAAATACCATATAATGGACACTTTAATCCATTAAAGAACAGTTTTTATTACATTTAAAAGAGGAAATGTTTGTTTTTATTATGTGACTGCAAAGTCACACAGTTAAATTTAATTCTATTGTTTTTTTTTAAATGTTTTTATACAAACATGACTTTGTAAGTGAGTGAAGATTATGAAGATGAACAAATCATTATGAATTTGAACAACAATCATTTCACATGTACAGAGACAAATTATGAATTCAGAAATTATTACCAGTGTTTCCTATGTAATCAAACTTTTAAAGCATAGAAGCTGATGGGAGGGGTGTTGCAATGAAATTATTGCATTCAAAACAGGGGACAAATGAAATTTTTTAAAATCGTGAAAATTGATACACTTGAACAAGAACATAACCTTCTCAGTGTATGCTTAATATCCACTGAATGCTGATTTCATTTCAGGAGGTTCCTTAAAGAGTACTAAAGTACAAACGTGTGGTACCATGAACAAATATGAACCTATTGACCATTTGACTTGTACCCAGGAGTTTTATCTGAGTACCTTCACTGGTCCAAACTGGCTTCCTCTGCAACACGATGATAAGTATGCATCATATATTGTATAAGTTATATTAAATCTTAAAATTTGCATTTGTATCAGAATCACATCATCACAGTTCCTTAACTGTTCTATGTATAAGACCCCATAGTCAGGGTTTATTGACTTTTAACATTTCTGTTTTTAACTTTAGTGTTAAGTTTTCTGATCGGATTTATTTAAAAATCAGCACGGCTGAGATTAGTTTAAGACTAGCTTAACTCATGGTAAGTCAATATCATTTAGTGCTACATTAGCATCACAACATTACACATCAATATCTGTGTCATGCATGTGCCCAATCACTATCAAATATTGAGTAACAACAACCATATGCAACATGTGAGACATATCTTTGTTATTTTAAACCGTGAAACAGTTTATATAACCAACACATATATCTGTTCAATCATCAACCATCAAACCAATCTGTTCAATCTTCACTCATCACCTATCAAACCTATTTGTTCAGTCATCACTCATCAGTCATTAAACATATCTCAGTTAACATGAAAATCTGTTCAAAACATCATTCACCAATCATCAAGCCAATCTGTTCCATCATCGGTCATCATTCATCAAGCCAATCTGTTCCATCGTCAGTCATCATTCATCAAACCAATCTGTTCAATCATCGGTCATCATTCATCAAACCAATCTGTTCGGTCATCACTTATCAGTTATCAAACCATTTGATCAATCATCACTCATCAGTTATCAAACCATTTGATCAATCATCACTCGTCAGTTATCAAACCAATTTGATCAATCATCACTCATCAACTAACAAAACAATTTCTTCAATCATTGCACATCATTCTTTAACATATCTGTTCCGTCATCAGCCACAAACCACGTCTGTTCAATTATCACTCATCACCTATCCAACCAATTTGTTTGGTCATCATGAAAATCTGTTCAAAACATCATTCATCAATCATCAGATCTGTTCAGTCATCACTCATCATTCATCAAACCAATTTGTTCAATCATTACTCATCAGTCATCATACCAATCTGTTCAGTCATCACTCATCACCTATCAAACCAATCTGTTCGGTCATCGGTCATCAAACCAGTTTGTTCAGTCATCATTTATCAAACCAATCCGTTCAGTCATCACTCGTCAGTCATCAAACCAATCCGTTCAGTCATCACTCATCACTCATCAATCCAATCTGTTCAGTCATCAGTCATATATTGATCTATAACTCATTAGACAATAAACTTTTCTTTACAGAATCATATATAAAGTCTCAGCAACAAATGGAGGATTTGTAACAATACAGAACAGAGATGAGTTTCCAAGGGAAGTGTATAAAACCTTTTTCTATGAAGGTCAGGAAACAACCAGAGAATTTGAGTATCACTGGGATTTAGTTACCCCATACCATTGTTCTAAAACCCAGGGAGCTTCATGTACTCCGTTTATCTTTATACAACAAGATGTAACTGATAATGTAAGTACATGTACAAATATACATACAATAAATATATAAATATATTCCTTCAAACATGTTATGGCTAGTATATTTTTGGGCTGTCAGTCTGTCACACTTCAGGATAAGGTTTCAATTGAATTTGTGTGGCTTACTGCCAGTAGGCATCAATGGGACCAATATTTTTACCAAACTAAACCCTTGTCTATAGTATAGTAACCGGTATTGTTACCAAAATAAACATTTGCCAGAAAAAAAACTCTGCTGTGCAGTATTTTAAGTATGTATAACGAGAATAGGTATGGTGTATATGTCAAAGAGACAACCCCATTGGAATGAAAATGTCGGCCCAAGGCCACCCACTGGTCTTCGATGAAAGACAAGGAAATCATCATATAAGTATGTGCATGTATTATGATGCAATCGATGCAATGAAAATTGTTCCAACAACTTAATCATGTTTTCAGCAATATTTCATTTTGACCATTAATAGTCGTTATTCATATATACAGAATGCAGGACAATTTTACAAGTTTTTCGAAGGGATATTACCCATACACAAAAAAAAAAAAAAAAAAAAAAAAAAACGAAGTCAATATTGGGAAAAAGAAATAGGTCTATTTAAAATGGCCCATCTTTCTGTATAAGAGCTATCATTCCTAAGACAGTTTATATGGAGAATGATAAGTCAGCTGTTTATTCTTTATTTCAGCCAACTATAACATTTACATGGGGAGGATGGTCAGACGATTTGTCAGGAATGTCTCACTTTAAGTACGAAGTGTTTGATTTAGTTGCCACTGCTGATGGATTAAAGGATGGATTTGATATTAAGGAAACTAACACACTACCTAATGGCAGTTCTTCAGTAAGGATTTACTTCCTGTAGTTGTATGCTCTTGAAGGTTGCTTATTATAAATGGTAGAAATGCATACCTGTCAACCTTTCCTCATCAAGGGGTACACTCCTACAAAATCAGTGAAAAATTAAGAATCTCCCACATAAAAGTTAGATGATTTTGGTTAAATTACTATATTTTTACAATAATGCTAAATAATTTAATTTTTACATAAAAAAAATGCTTTAATGTAATAAATTTCATTGAGACAGTGCTTATGGGAGAGAATCTCCCACATACATGAATTGTTTTATATGTAAGGGTATAAGAAATGTCATAATGACCACTGATAAAAACACCAACAACCAGTATATTCCACATTGTATCATGAGAGCAAATCAACTCACAAAATTATACCTTCACTATCATCCTATTCATCAAAATGGAGAGTATCACCCATACATGCATGCTGTGTAACAAGTGTTTGTAAATGTATCTTCATACAGATTCCATTAACTTTGGTTTATTGAATGAGATTTTAAAATCCTACAAAATGCAAAAATGTTTACAAGATTGGTTTCTTTAATTTCAAGCTTAAGTTAATCCCTCAAAGTGAAGTTTATCAATAAGTGTCTGATAAATTAGTTTATACAAAATAACCTATGTTGTCAAAAGAGACCCACCAATCAAATGGCTTATTACAGATCCAATTAAATTGTCTTAATCTATGTAGAATTATTGTTCACATTAATATTACTTATGATTTTTTGTTTGTTATAGTTCTCTATAACTGTAACCCAGCCTTCAATGTACTCCATCCACATCTCAGCATTTGATGTGGCTGGTAATCACAAAACAGGACGAGGAATTTTCTTTTTTGATGACCAATCACAAGTAACGATACATGGTGATCCTGTGAAGTGTACTACAGCTTCAAAAGATACTGACTATGTATGGGTAATTGAAGATGTTTCAACAGTAGAAATGATTTGGCCAGATAGGTTTCAGAATACACGGCACAAGAGTAATCGATGGTTAAACCCAGTTTTAAACTTAGCAGCAGGGACAGATCCTATTTATGAAGATTTGTATGGTAACAGAACAAATGAAAAGGTGCCACATATTCATGGTGAGTTAAAATTTATTATTAACCAACTTACTACAATATGTATAGAAATGGCCATCCTTTATGACAGAAAATTTCGACAACTGGTCATTACGAACTGGAAATTCCTACAGCCGGTCATTACCAAATCACAGTCATGCATTATGAATTTCAAAACAGGACATCAATACAGCGCCATTATGAACTAAATCAGAATGGCGTACGTTTCTTAAAATAAGTGACAATTTCAATTAAGAGTGACCTAATAATTCAATTAATTAGATAAGGATATTTAAAGTTGCTGAAAGATGGTACTGGGCCTAAGTATATTGAATTATTAGGTATGTTTAATCTTGAGCTTTAAATTTACAATTTTGTGGGGGGGGGGTTTATTGGAAAAGGCAACAAAAATGAAATCTCAAAGCGGGAGCACATACTTTTCTATACAGAAATGCTAAATAAAAAATGTGACTTTCATCTTGTAGTGATTTTCAAGGATGAAATGTGCAGTCAAATCTCATTGTTTTGCATGAATCCAGGTGTTGAAATTAATCTTCAAATGTAAAGTCACATACTAGGACAGTATCAATAAGCCTAAGAACAATGACGGAAACAACCCAAATATTCCGTAAATTATGGATATCTGAAAAGTCATGGTTTTTGACAGGTATCGGGCGACTGGTCACGTGACTGATTAGCTCATGAATATTCATTTTTGGTGATCGCAATTCTCCATGTAAATTATTAGGTATGTTTAATCTTGTACTTGTCTATAAATTTACGATTTTTTGGGGGATTATTGTAAAAGACAAAAAACCTTCATGATTTATTTTCATAAATATTTGATTCATGGAGATATGAACTTATTTTTAATTAATGTGAAATTGTATGCATTGATAATTGATTCTGACTGTGTCCTGTAATAAAGTTGGTTAATAAAAGTATCAATGCATGGCCTTTTCCATATTGGCCCTGTAACATGCCCTTGGTATTAATAATGGCCTTGGATGACTGTAATGGCCATTATTAATACCTTGGGCATGTTACAGGGCCAATATGAAAAAGGTCATACATTAATACTATATTATTATATAGATAGCAGTGTTTTACCGAATGTTCCCAGTGTACTAAATTTTGATAATTCACACTGTTAAATAAATTCAGTAATTTCACTCTCAGACTTTCACCTGCTAAAACGTCACAACATTGATATCAATTCACAATCACAGAATTTAAAATTCATGCTAAAAATATCTATAAATTATGAAGAAAATCTATATGTTAAATAGGATAGTCAATTGGTTATCGTGAATAACCAAAATATGATCACTCGTGTCAAGAATGCTTGAAGATTTAACTCATGTTAAATCTAGGCGTTGTTCGGCACTCGTGACAATATTTTGGTTATTCACTCTTTCCAATTAATTATCCTATTAGTAATGTTTTTCACTATCCCGCCTGAATCAATCTTTAAGGTGGTGTATGAGAATTACCTTAGCCTGTCTTTTTGTTTTGCCAGTTATATTTGATCAACATTTCTTGATAAAACACTTCTAAAAAATACTCAATGGATTTAGATGAAATTGTAAATTAAGGTTGGACATCATACATGGAAGTGCAAGAGGAAAGGTAAATACTGTGGGATGAACTCAAATAAATATAATTCCAAATAAGGGTTTTACATGTTAAAATTGTAAGTGGAATCCCTTCTTTACAATGTGCGATCTTTAGATTTTTATGAAGTTTTATATGAAGGTAGGACATGGTACATGTATGAATGAAGATAATGTTGGTCATGATTGCAAGGGAAGATTATTCAACTAAAGGGTTCAACATATCAGATGTAAAGTCAAAATAAAACTAATTGAGTATTATTTTTGAAAGCTTGCTTGCAACTATTATTTATTGTTTTTAATTTTTGTTTGTTTTTTTTTATTATATGTAAGCCATTTTAACTTTTTTTGACTGGTTGGAGATGCATTTTCCTAATATTTCTGATGTATGTAAATAATAAACATTGACATTTAATAAGTTAATATTATGACATTGCCTTGTCCACTGTTTCAGGAATTGTTGAATTCAAAACTGCCTTTGATGTGATGGACCCCAATCCAAAGGATTCTCAGTCCTTTACAGCCCTTCCCAGTGAAAAACTTACTGATCAATCAACATCATTGACTCTCAACTGGGCTGATGGTGATCGATTGAACTTCACTATTCAGGCTTATGATATTCTTGGAGTGTACGCTGAGGAGACTTTAAACATATATCGTGATGCTTCTCCAGCTATAATTGAGGATCTATGGTTGACAAGAGGGGATAGGTTAAATGTCAGTGTCCACAGATTAGAAGACTTCAACAAAATGACGTAAGTTACACATGAAAAGTTGTTGTTATTTGAGTTAGATTTTGTTGATCTAGATATTTATTAGAAGATTGGATGGAGCTTTGTTTATCAACAACTGCATATTCACATCCATCATCTCCCGGTGCAATTACATGTTTAACAGAGGACGAACTGTCATCCCTGTCCTCATATGGTTTTTCGCCCTCATTATCATAGGATTCTTTTTCATCTTTGATTTTGTCATTGTTACGAGTCGCATTTGACTTAATTTGATAATTCGGTAGTTCATTCAAGTCTATTTCGCTGCTAAAATCTTGCACAAAATTTGCAAAATTTTCCAAAGTAATTAAGGGGTTCTGATCTTTTGGTATCCTTACTTTCACTTTACAGAATATAATGTGTTATCAGAATTAAGGCTTTGGCCATGTCAGTAGTCTAGACAGTGTACAGAAAGCTCTTAAATTAATTATGGTTCTATTTGCCTTTTCAATATTGAATGGACAGCCTATGATTACCACAGTGGTCTAGAGACAGTATACTGGTAGCTTTATGATTAATTATGGTTCTATTTGTCTTTTCAGCATTGAATGGGTGGCCTATGATTACCACAGTGGTCTAGAGACACTATACTGGAAGCTCTATGATTAATTATGGTTCTATTTGTCTTTTCAGCATTGAATGGACGGCCTATGATTACCACAGTGGTCTAGAGACAGTATACTGGAAGCTCTATGATTAATTATGGTTCTGTTTGTCTTTTCAGCATTGAATGGGTGGCCTATGATTACCACAGTGGTCTAGAGACAGTATACTGGAAGCTCTATGATTAATTATGGTTCTATTTGCCTTTTCAGCATTGAATGGGTGGCCTATGATTACCACAGTGGTCTAGAGACACTATACTGGAAGCTCTATGATTAATTATTGTTCTATTTGCCTTTTCAGCATTGAATGGGTGGCCTATGATTACCACAGTGGTCTAGAGACACTATACTGGAAGCTCTATGATTAATTATGGTTCTATTTGCCTTTTCAGCATTGAATGGGTGGCCTATGATTACCACAGTGGTCTAGAGACAGTGTACTGGAAGCTCTATGATAACTATCAGACATATGTACAACATGGGTATGAAGATATTGTTGCTCAAGGAAATGCTGCTGTAAGTCTACTGTATTTATCATGTTTATCAGAGCTCAATAAAACAGGCAGAGTTTGTTTTGTTAAATCTGCACTTGTGTCCTCCTGATACATACAGTATTTCTACTTTGGATGGTAAAATTGAAATTTTCTATATGCAAGCTTTGGCAAATATGATAAAACCTTAATTTTATCATAGAGAGTGGAGAGATGATTTAAATAAAGAATAGGCTTAAGGAACATTGCTTTCCACAATGAAATCTGTAGAAAACTTTGAAATGTAAAATGGGGGAAAATTTTGATCACCGTCTGTTAGTTAAATTTTGCATGCATTTATAATTACCAGCTTAGAATGGGAGAAAATTTTTATTCCCCTTTTCAATGGAAAGGAGGATAATTTCACAAAAGCTTTTATGATATACATGTATCATATCCTTAGATTTAGTTTCAGATCTTGACAAACATTAACTTCCTGTAACTTCGTTTATTTTATAACGTTTGGTTTCAAATTAAAATCAAATCACACATTTTTCACAAATAACAAAACTGGAACTCTGTAGTTCCATTAATTAATACAAAAATATAGAGGCATTATAAATGCAACCTTAAAATGCTTATTTTAACATATTTATATGATAGATGTCATTTGGCCAGGCAATAATACGTACATACATTAAAAGGTATACAAAATGCATAAGTGTTCAAGTTCTGCAAAGTGCAAAAAAAAAGTGAAGAAAAATTTCTTTATGTTTTCTTCCTTTTCAGGACATACACACTATAGTTGTAATCACATCATCTGTAATGTTAACATGAGTTGTGGCTTTGTAGGACCTGCCTGAGTGTAACATGAAGTATGGATCAAGTCCTAGGGGAGCTAACTGTTACTGTACCCCATTTATGGGCTGTTTCCATCAACACTTTCAAGTCAAACCTGAGATCAAAGCTCATGGAGGTCTGGTCCTGGGGAAAGACAGAGGTGTGCATGATTCTGACTATTACATTGAAGTAGCTGTGAAAAACAAGGCTCTGGTACAAACTGTCCTGACCAAAAAGGTTTGTGTAGCTTGGAAAAAATTGGATTCTTAGAATGTATGGTAAAAACAGTCTCAATTGAACTCTGAATAATAAAAAAAACCTGTCTAAACCAGACACATATTAAGTCCCTTTATCTCAGTGTTAATTTATTTTGAACTGTGGTAAACTATACACCTGTCTAAACCAAGCACCTGTCTAAACCAAACACCTGGGTACACCAAACACCTGGGTACACCAAACACATGTCTAATCCAAACACCGGGGTAAATTAAACACCTGTCTAAATCAAACACCTGGGTAAACCAAACACCTGGGTAAACTGAACAAGTTCTGAAGAGGTTCAGTCTGAACAGGTTTAACCGTACAAGCACAATTGTTGCAATACTTAAAACATACACCTGTTGGTCTAATTTTCACTATTTTTTGTGATTGAATACTTTGAAAGTACTATTGTTCGTTGGGATCCAATTTTCATGGTTTGGATGGGTAGGCCAATCCATGAACTTTGGTTCCCAACAAAAAGGAGAATCCCATTGATGTGTATACTGAAAACCTCAAAACCACGAATTCAAAAATCCACAAACTTGTGCTTCCTTCCAAAACCATGAAAATTTGTATCCACGAATTAAAGTACTCTCTTAGTAATAGGCATTAAAAATATTACCTTTGAAATGGATTTTGTATACAAAATTTCAGTATTTCAAATTCACTCTAAAAAGTTATATCCAGAAATATGCTCATTTGACAAAATCCATAAACAAAAACTTTGTTTATAGTTCAGCATTTCTATTCTTGAAGATGATTACAATGTACCAACTTGACATTGATGCTGGTCTTCTCTTGAAAATTAGAAAGTATCAGTGAAATTTAATGACATTCAGGGGTGGACCCAACAACTTTGAAAAGAAGTTTGCCATTAATTATCAATTTTACACATGAAAATAACAAATTTTCCAATAAAAAGAAGGTGTGCCAACCCCTGCACTTCCCCCTGGATCGGCCAGTGACATTGATGTTTCTACTTTGACAGATAACAGTAGATATTAGCCCTCCACATGCTGGTGTGGTTCATGATGGACTACCTGGTAACCCTGAAGTAGACTACCAGCAAGGACTAGACCTTAAAGCATATTGGGACCAGTTTTTTGATAGGGAAAGTGGTGTGTTTTTCTACCAGTATTATGTAAATACAAGCTGTGCTGATAAGTCTGTGTTTGGTTTGGACCTGGCAAATGACACTAAAGTAAGTTTAAAAATGATATATAAATTAGTTAAGGTCATTGAAATCAGAAATGTTGTGTCCAAAGGTGCTTAAAACAATTATTGTTGAGCAAAGGAAGACACCAAATTTTTGCTGGTGTAATGGAAAGAAATAAAGATTTTGTTTTTTTTATATCTCAAAAAGCCCCTTGATTTTTTGTCTGTCTTGATCAGTATCTGGAAGTTATATTTTTTAATTCATCACAATTACTGGAAAAGCGAAAGTGTCTCCCCAGCATGTATGCTTACTCTTTCCATAGTGTGAAACTTCATTTTTGTCTTATCAATGTCATTGCTTTTTACCAAATTATATCTTTTCGTAATAACAGCTATTTTGTTGTAAAATCTGGATATTTTCAACCTAAACACAAATCATTGAGTAATGATCAATGTTTTTTTCAGGTAGTGGAAACTTACAATACATTTGGCACAGAAACAGCACCTGGTGATGGTACTTATTATTTTACTGTGGTAGCATACAATCGTGCACTGGATCCCTCAGAACCAGTCTGCTCTGATGGGGTTACAATTGATAGCACTGTTCCCGGAGTGAAGGAAGTTGTAATTTCTGATGCCATCATCACTGGTGGTCTTGTGACTGATGTTAACCAATCAGATTTCTATATTCTTGATTCAGATCGTTATAGAAGAACTATTAAAGATTCTACTCCTGATTGTTTGTACGTATAAAAACTCTAGTTTTCATGACATTTGCTAATTTTTCTGGGATTTACTTTATCATATATTAGTCTGCCTGATGTTAATATATCTCAATTGTTATTTAAACCTGTGACATTAAGGGGCCACACCATAAAGTCAACTGATAAAAAAACCTAAGTAGCTCAATTAAAAATATGAATTAGGACTGATTTTATGGAATGTAAGATCACATGCTTTATTTATTTTATGCTGCTAAGAATACACAATTATCCAAAGGTTTCTAATTTTCTTTCTAGCTGTGGGAAATTATCAGTGAAATGGATTGAAATATCCTATTGAAGGGAGCTAACTCTGTTTTTTCTTCAACATTTCACCTCAAATATCTTTTACTAGAAAGTTTCATTTGGAAACCCAATGACTTTCCAATGAGAAAATACTTAATGCTAATTTTAAACATCAATAATTTAAATATTTGATGTTTTTTGTAGGCATCCAGACAGCTGCTTGATTCATTTGTTCCCTAACACTAATTTAGAACTATTTTCTGCTTGCTATTGGTACATTCCAGAATTTATCAACATCATTTTCTTTTAATAGGACAAAAGCAACAGTATTGGACAACCTTGACTTATTTCCAATAAAGAGATTTGAGAACGGAACATCAATAACAGTTGATGGAGCTGATTTTTGTACCAATTCTACTGGTTCCCGTTCTAGCATTGGACTAGTACTGTCAAAATCATCTTTGGTAAGTTGAGGATAATTTTGTTTTAATATATCTGTGTTTAAGAATGCTGAATACTATCCCAGTCACTGTAAAATGTGGAATTTTGAAGTACTGATCTTTTCAAATCAGGCATCATTGACATTTGAAGCTTTCATGTATAAATATTTATTGAATGGTTCGTTTTTTTTACACTTCATTGGTCTATGATATTTTGGGTTTCTATCAAGCTGCAACATTTGGGCATTTTTGGTCGAATTTCACATGTAAAAATTGGGTGATAGTTTAGTGAATGGTGGTGGGCAGGCAGGTGGTGGGTGGGTGGGCAGGGAAATTATTTTCATAACACTTTTCTCGCAACTACTAATCACATCATCTTGATATTTGTTATCCAGCATCAGGTACGGTCCCATATCGTGGGATCTGATTTCAGGCCTGTCGGACATCTACTTCCTTTTAACAAAATTGTACCATTTCTGTCTTTGATCCTTTTTTCTATAGGATGAACAGTAAAAAACAAACCATTTAAAGAGTTATCTGCCCTTGAAAAGTTAATTTTTGAGTATACATGTAGCAAAGATATTATTTAATGAGAACATGACATTTAGATATTATAATTTTGACATGTTTTTCATGGTTCTGATTTTTTTATTTTTAAGGCTTATTATATTATGGCATGACTTTGCCTACATGATAATACCTGGTCTGAAATTACAGATACAGAGTCACAAGAAGTCTGAATTCTAATAAAAAAAACTGATTAACCAATCTTGAGTTATGCAGCTGTGTATTTTGTAGATGGAGATATCATGGATGCCAATAGACATCCCAGGCAAGGTGTTTGACTATGAAGTAGGTCTCTCGTCCACAACTGGCAGTTCTGCTCCTGACCTGATGGCATTTGAATCATCAAAACAACATGCCCACCATCGCATCATGCATACTAACATACCTGATGCTACGGAGTTCTATATCATCATCAAATCTATCAGTAAATCTAACGTAGAAGGAATTACTGTAAGTTTACTTTATATCTGTGTACAAATATTTAATGAAAGGATAATCTTCATTGGTTAACTTTTGGTCACATGGTTCTATGATATTGGGTACAACTATAGACCAATCTATTTTTGTGGATATTGGCAGAATTTTTACATAGTAAAAATCAGGTTATAGTATGTGAATGTTGGTTGGGTGGGTGGGAAAATTATTTTCATAACACTTTTCTCAGCAACTACTAATTGCAGCCTCTTGATATTTGACATTCAGCATCAGATATGGGTCCCATATTGTGGATTCTGATTTTAGGCCAGTCAGACATCTACTTCCTGTTAAAAAAAATTCTATCATTTCTGTTTTTGACCCATTTTATGTTTTAGGATATTGATTTAATTTCCTTGTTATTTTATTTTATGGCTAATACTTTCACAAGCATGTTTTCCATTATATACTGGTATATTAATGAACTTATTATCTATGATTTCACATTTCTTTATTCCTTCTGAAATTAACACTCACAAAAAATAATGCAAATTTCAACCTTGACCTATTTACTCAATTTTACATGTCAAATTTCTATACATTTAAGTCTGATTGATTTATGGAAAAGTCTTATTTTGTTTGCATCATGAAATAATGTCAATAGTAATTTTTTTACAGTCTATTGGCCCATGTTTTATGGACACCACACCACCAGATTTTACTGGTACCATTTCTGTTTCCCTGGAGAGTGGATTCTTGGTAGCATCTTGGTCAGCCAACTCTTTTGTAGATACTGAAGAACTTTTTGATATGAACTATGAATTTGCTGTTGGTAAGGAAACATTTATTTAAACTCTTTAAAAAAATTTCCTTGCACCAAAGAAAAAAGTAGCATGTGTTAATATCATAAAATCATTTTAAGGTTAAGTTTGCCTTTTTTTCACCCCACCCACTTAGTGATGAGGTTATTAGGTGATATGCTCCAAAAAAGTGCTTATCTATCTGTCTGTCTGTCTGTCCCTCAAGTTTCCAGATGTTAACTTGAGAAAGGATCATTGATTCTTTATAAGCTTTGGACAGTTGTATAGTAGCATAAAATACTTTATATGTTAAATTTGTGGTTTTCAAGTTAGGCCATTTTTTAACATTTGCCATACCTCTTTTTTCACCACTACATAGCAGGGTATAACTTAATGTTCCATTAATGCCCTATTTCTACGGATGGTTTTGAATTTTAGCAAGGTGAAGTAGTGGATACACTTAAGTGTTGTGAACCATTAAGATTGATTACCTAAAACTAGTGATCTAGGTTAAGGGCATAACTCGTACAAATCGTTGATAGGTTTGTGTAAACCATTTGGCATAAATCTTGATCATGTGAGCATCAAAGTAGCTTGGATTGATTTCATTCTGTTTCAAATGATTGTTTGATAGGCTTTAGTAAATTTGAATATGATACAAACATATCACTGATTTTCAAGGGACAGGTCCCTTACCCCAGGGTTACCTCTTTAAAATGTACTTAAATATGCCAATCATTTATATCAAGAAAATTATTTCCTGGAAATCAAAGTACATGATCTTCATTTAGTTTTAAATTACTAATACTTATAGGTCACTCAGAGTATACTACAGACGTACAGACCTTTAAACCAGTTCAGTCTGGGGCATCCTGCACCATTGCCACGCCACCCCTTTGTACAGCAGTCAATATAACAGAGTTGGATTGGTTTTTACATGGACATCACACTTACTATATGACTGTTAAAGTGAGGAATACTGCTGGACTGGTCAAGATACAGACGTCAGACCCTTACATCCATGATGTCCAGAAACCAGCAGAAGGGATTGTTCTGGATATTGACACACAGGTATGAGCTAGACTCCAAAAACTGGAAAACATGACTCTAAAACTAATATCTATTAATTGTGAAAAAAAACTACACTAGTTTCAAAATAAGTTTTACCTATTTCATAAGAATTGTCATATTTTTATTTCCAAATGTATGAGCTACACTAGATAATAATTCAACAAAGTAAAATCACAAATCATGAATTGAATGCAAAAAGTCAATTTTTCTTTTACTAATTGCAATTTCAGCTGGTCAGAAATTGTGGACAACTTGGAATAATTTAGTAAAGAGTTTCTCTAGGTATAATTGATGCACAAGTTTTTTATAATTTGATGTTATATTGGTTTGTTTTGTAATAATGTAAGTTTTTCTGCTGCAGTCCAATCCATCAGATGTCCCAATTATGGTATGAAATCACAGCCAATCAATTTGGTTTGATGTATTTTATTTATTGTAGTAAAGGCTGTTCTAATTAAACTTCTTACATATTCTTAGGTGCCTCCAATGCAATGTCAGTGGCATTTTTTCTATTTTAGGAATGCTTTTAATTTTTTAACAGGTTATATGAAACTACTTATTTTGCAGCAGATTACACTGATAAACTGCTTGACTGTTATTTTATGTAACCTATGAAAAATTAGAATCATTTCTCATCATTTTTAAAATTCATAATGGATTCAATTCCAATTGTTATGAAAACATTTTTTTTTTGGGGGGTGGGAGGTGGGGGGGATTATTTGATTCAAGTTGTGCAGGACGATCAGTGTTAACAATTCCAGTTCCAAAGCAAGTTATACAAAATAACTTGGTTTACTCCAAGAGAACTGACCAGTCAGAAAGCTTGTTACAATTCAAATTAAGTTTTAACTAATACATTAGACATGATGGTTTTCAAATTTATTTAATAGCATGGTCTGTAGGATCAGTCAGAATTTTAATTGGAATAGCAAATAGCTCTTAGTAGCAAACTTATCAAATAGATAGTAGTTAACTTAAGAAGGGTCTAAGGGGCCTCAGGACCTGATGTGTGACCTCTGGACAATGTAGACAAGGTAAATTAAGATTGATGCCATTTAGTTTAGTTAATGCATGAGGTAATGATAGGTCTATATAGGTCTATGGATCAGGTAGGTACCCAGTAATGCTTAATTGCATTCAACACAGATAGGAAGCAGTCTTATTACTAAGGCCAAAACAAATAATATGTCTGTTTCCTGCTACCCTGCCCACCCTAGGTTTTTTTTGTGCCTACCCTAAACATTTTATTGCCATTTTGGCGCAAGGACTGTAAGCTTAGATTGTTTTCTCATTAATTCAACATAAAATATTTTTGAAAAATAAAATAGTTTCCCAACCTACCTACCATATTTGTTTATTGCTGGTAGCAGGAAACAAAACTATTACTTTTTTTGGCTTAATACTGAGGGTACTATGATCGTGTGATAAAGAGAGGAAGTGGGAATTTTGAGTAATTTCTAACAAATTTTAAATAATCAATTCTTTTTTCACTATCCTAAAAAGGGATATTGTTTTGTAGATGTGTTGAAAGCTTTAAGACAATACAAAGATTTAAGAAAAAAGTATGTGTGAATCTGCCTTATTCCTATACTCAAATATTTTGAACTTCAAAATCAGGGTATGACATTAAAGGCTGTCCTATTGCCTGGGACAAGTGAAATTGGCATTCTGAGACAAGGAAAACTTCAATCATACCTTCCTGATGGACAACTTATTTTTTTTTAATTTTCAGCATGGATTATTAGTAGAGAACAATCTAACTTTTACTTTGGGCAAGTGAAATTTGCCTGCTACAAAAATGTGCTATGACAAGTCTCTCAAAAAAGTAGTAGTCAGTCCCTGAAAATTCGTAACATTATAACCAATAAATTATGTCCTGTCTGTGAAAGAATGGGAAATTAATAAAATGTGAAGGTAAGATATTCACTGTAGTATATACAACAGATAAAAGTTCAGAAACTATTTCAATGTTTTTGTTAATTTGACAATATATGTTAATGTAAATTTGAATAGTGTGGGATTTTTTTCTCAGTATTGATTTTTTTGTACAACATAATTATATTTTAGTCAATGATGACTACTTTAAGTTGCAATGATAAATGCATGCAAAAGTTTCTGAGATTTCAATAGTTAGAATCGCAAATTTCCGTTTTCAGCTCATGTTTATGTCCATTGAAGTTATGGGCTTTTTTTGGGGTTATGTGGGTCATTATGTTTGCAGGTCTGTATGTCTGTATAAATTATGGGTTGCATTTGTTCTGTAGCTTTTTTTATGGACTTGTTTCATAACAATATGACTTACACCATCCTTAGTTTCATTTTACAATATCTTTATTTTTGTGATAGTAAGAACAAAATAAACTAGGCTAATAATAATTGTGTTTGTGGAATACACATTTTTGTTTTGTTTGTTTTTTGCTTTTTTGTTTTGTTTAATTAGTTAAATGTAAATAAAATCCATTGGAAACTTATATTCTCAAGTGAAGTTTAGGCATTCAACTATAAAATTTTATATACACAAATGAAAGTACTTATTTCATAGTTTTTTGAGTTATAGGAACTAATATCTTTCATATCCAGAGAGGTAAACTTTGAAATTTAATAATTTATTTTGATGCCATCAGTTTACAAAAATAAGAGATGGACATTTTTAAAAAATTTCTGTTTGTAATCAATTTATAAAATCTTTCTTGACATCCTCCATTCTGAAAATTTAGTATTTTTTTTAAAAAAACTAGACGCCATGTTTGTTGACCAATATATTCTTCATTTATATACAATCAAGGGCCATATTAACTCAAAGATTTGTGCTTAATTTCAATCCATCATACTCAGTTTGATGTTTATAATGATTCTGAATATGTATAATTTGCATGTACTTCATTTCAGGTTTTGATATCCATGAATCATAGCTTTTTAATCTTATTTTGATTTCAGGACATAGAAGACAAAGATTTTCAGACAGAAACAACATCAATGTCAGCAAGATGGTCTGGGTTTGCTCATCCACATTTAGATGTGACCTATAAGATCAGTATTGGTACGACATCTGGTGGCAGTGATGTGGTAGCACCAAAGGATGTTGGCTCTGTTTTGATGCATCAAGAAACAAGTCTGACTCTTACACCTTATCAGGTAGAATTTGTACAGTGTAATATATTTAGAGACATATAGCTCACCTGGGCAAAAAGTTGTACAATAGAGACATAGCTCACCTGGCCAGAAGGTTGTAATATAGTGACATAGCTCACCTGTGCAAAAGGTTTTAATATAGTGACATAGCTCACCTGCGCAAAAGGTTGTAATATAGAGACATAGCTCACCTGTGCAAAACGTAATATTGAGAAATAGCTCACCTTGGCAAAAGGTTGTAATATGGGAACTCATGGAAAGAAATGAAGTGAATTTTTTTTGTTTACAATATACCTGATAACCAGGTCTAAAATGTCTGTAATTGAAGTCAAATGCATATATTGCCATAGCATGTGTACATACTTCTTTTCGGTAGACTCCTATAAGATAAGTGCATTTAAAAAAATATATATCTATTGGAGTGCTTAATTTTAGTATTTTTATATTTTTACAGAAATATTACTTTACTGTTACCGCTGTTAGTGTAGCTGGTACTACAACTTCTACTTCTGATGGGGTTACCATAGTAACAGAGTCTGATACGTTGTCAGGGGTGATGATCTATGATGGGATACCATGTAATATGACCAGTAAGTATCTGAGTATTGTGAATTAGTCTTAAGCTTTTGTGATGAAGTTTCTGCAGGTTGAAAGAGTAATTGATTAGTAATGTGAGAAATATGAATATGGTTGACTTCATTTGGGTCATCATAACATTTGCCTCAGCTGGTTTAAAAGAAGGTAGAAGAAGAGGAATGCTGCCAATCTAAATGATTTAATTGACTGATTATAGTATTAAATAACTCACTCAGGGTATATTCAGAAAGAGAGATATTCACACTATGCAGGTTTTTGTTTATATAAGTTGCTTCAGTCTACCTTGAGGAAAACCTTGGGTTAACAAGATGAAAATATACAGTAGAAAATTGTGTAAACCTCCTACTTCCATTCTAGAACTTCTTCATGTATTTTAAACATATATATAAGAACTCATAGATTTTTTGCTGTGAATTAATGTAATGAAAAAAATACTAATAAGATACACTAGGTTGCAATAAACATGAAAATGCATACAAAGAATACATGAAAATAAACTGTGATTACATTTTACATATTCCCACTCTAAATTTGATAATTCTATATGTCTTTTTTTTATGTTTTATAGCTATTGGTGTTGATCATCATGAGGAAGTAAGTAGTTACATTTAGGGTTTACTAACTGCTTCCATGCTCTGTATAACAGTTGCTCTTTATGGTCTGTTATGTACTATTTAATAAAAAAATAATATTAGTAGAGGTTGTTACTAACTCCACACAGTCATGAAGGCATGACTAAGTAAACCCCCTTAGTCAATAGGTTATTTTTATAAATAATTTTTTCACTTATTTTCTTAAATCCGGAAATATTTTGGTTGTTGTCCAGTATTGACTTTCTTTATGAGTGGGGATATACCTAGCACATCAACATGTGCAACCTCAAGTGTGACACAATGGTATATCTTTCCTGAAAAAAAAGTTAGGTTATACCCTTTGCCCAAGCCTTTGGGTAACCTTACATACTGCATGTTCTCTGATAGACAAACATTGGGTGACATCACAAGGAGGTTTGTAAAAAGGTGTAGCAATGCAGATTAAGGTTCAAATAAGGCTTAGAAATGACAACACCAATGGAACATACTAGACAACGTATAAAGAACAAAGTGTAGAAAACTATGAAATAAAAAGAAGCACAGAAAAACAATGTGAACCCCAATAATGACTAGGGGTGAGTTCAGGTGCTCAGGTGACAACCTCTGCTTTATGCAAGACACCAACTGTAACTGTATAATACAGATTCAACAAACCAGCCATAATTATATAATACAGATTCAACAAACCAGCCATAATTATATAATACAGATTCAACAAACCAGCCATCATTATATTATACAGATTCAACAAACCAGCCATAATTATATAATACAGATTTATAACGCCAGCCATAATTGTATATGCCATTTATTGTAAATGCATTGGTCCAAGTAAATATTATCAATTGTCTTACATGAGCATATCATATTTTTTTCCCATAAAGGACAATAGAATGGACTGTTCACAAGAAGTAGATGTCCAGATGTCACTGAACTCCTTGAAAGCATACTGGACTGTACCAGATGATATGAAAAGATATACGACTGATGCTTTTATTGCTGTAGAGAAAAGATCAGGTGTTGGTAGTAAGTAATATACTGTACAACATTTCACTTTATATCAGTCTGTCTGTCTGTGTGTCTAACATTTCATCTCTCCACATATTTTAAGAGATTAATTACCTCTATAAGCCCAGATCCAGAGCAAAAATGTTTATGGCTGAGAACATTATTATAATATTTGTATTAGTAATTTCCAGAGAAAAGATGATTGTTAAGCATATTAAAAAAAATTGTGGTCAGAAGTCATGCAAACAAACATATTTTACATAAATTGTCTTTTTAGATATGTGGACGACATACCAGGATTATTTCCACATCTCCACCATGTTTGATGTCAGCATTGATGACCTAACACTAAGCCCTGGTATAAAGTACCGTATATCGTTGAAACTCTGTGCCAAAACCATATGCTTTGACCCAATCAAAACAAATGGTGTCATGGTGATGGCTAACCCACCAGTTAGTGGGAGCATATCAATTAATCATCTCAATACAACTGAAACTGGAGGTGCTGAAAAGGTTAGTGAACTTTTACCTTTGATACTATATACAATCAAAAGCCTTTCTTATGGAGCACCTGTATTTAGCTATATCCTGTCTTAAATATATTTCTGTGAAGTGCTTTCTATGTAAAATCATTCTGTATTATAAAGACCCCTTTTGTATTGTGATGTCACTTAATTATGTACGAGACAGGTTTGAATATAAATGAATAATTTTTGCAGTGAATTAATTTTTGCTGTATTTTCAGATGTTGGAATAAAAAATAAAAACAATTGAATTATTAATCCAAAAAACTTTATGAGTTATTGCTCTTATACAATAACTGCTTTCTATGCAATTACAAACCTTTCATTTCTTGAAAATAAAATCACAATTTTTTTTTTTCAACCTTAATCATGAAATTTTCAATCCATGAAAGAAAAACCTCTTATGGGTGTAAAGTACATTTAGAGTACTACTGAACATTACTTCAATGCTATCATTCCAAGCTGATATGCTAAGACTTTCTTTTGTCAACCAATTATATTTTATATTGATTACCATTTCCAAAGACAATCTAAGGAGACATAAATCTTCACACAGCTTCAGACATTCATTTCCTTTCTTACTAAATACTGTAGACAGACCTTTTAAAATGCCCTGCCAATATATTAATCAAAGTTGTTTGACATTCAGATTATGTCACATAAAGTAATTTAACTTTTTTCTTACATTTTAATTACTTTCCAGTCCCTATAAGTAAGATGTCTTTAGCCACTACTCCACTAGAATGGGTTGGATACATTTTGGAGCTTGGCATGTTACATACACAAATCCAGATTTATTTAGGAAGATGGGGTTTCAGGCAATTTTCGTTGTTGTTGCCAAAAAATACATAAAAATAACAAAATTTCCATAGAAGATGTTTGATACCCAATAAACAGTACTAATAGGTACCTTAGTAGTGGAACATATTACTTCCTTCTTGTCTGTCTGTCTGTCTGTCTGTCTTGTGAAAAAATATGTTCTCCTTTATTTTATTTCTTTAGCTGTTTATTGTTGAATGTCACATACCTATTCAAAGTTATTTGTTAAATGAACTTTTCCTATTTGATGGAAATTTTTGTTTTGTCATAGTAAAAAATGCTGTAGACATATGTATTAGTATCCAAAATATGCTTTAAAAAATAACATAGAAAGTATAAATGTTTCCTTTCAGCTTGTTGTTTCCTTCACCAAGTTTTATGATCCTGATATTGAGGATGTAACAGAGAAAAATGATGCTATATTGAAGTATGAATGGGCCATCACAGATAACTCTGTTGTAGGCCAAACATATACCACTTGGACGAATCTGGTGACTTTTACTACTAATGGAGATCAGGTAACTCCCTAGAAAAGCAGAGGATGCTTACCTTACCGGTGCACCTGGTTCATGCTCCCAGTTTTTAGTGGAGTCCAAGTTGCTTATTTGCTTTTGTTACTTTGTATTTATGATTTTAGTTACTTTATGTTCTTTGTTGTGTATGTCTGTTTTCCATGTCTGGTCTTTGTCCCTGGATTACATTCTTCTGATTACCGCTATAACCTTGGTTCCCTTGATTACTCTTTAACATTTAAAGGAATAGGTCCATATAGATACAATATCTGCCCTTCCATCTGGAAGTATTGTAGAATTTCAATGCATTTGATCATGATGAAATGTTCTATAAATTTAAATGAAGCTTATGTTTCGGGAGCATCTGGTCCATGTTCCCAGTTTTTAGTGGAGTCTGAGTTGCTCATTTACTTTTGTTACTTTGTACATATTATTTTGGTTATATTATGTTATTTGTTGTGAGTGTCAGTTTTCCATGTCTGGTCTTTGTCCATGGACTGCATTCTTTTGATTTTTGCTAGAATCTTGGTTCTTTTGATTACTCTTTTATGGACAAATAAGGAAATGTAATTTTTCAACTAAAAACAAGAGTTCCACAAAGCCACTGATTAAGAAAGTAAAGTACATTATTAATCTGAGATTTTTAAAAAAATTTCAGAAGATTCTAATGGTTATGATTAGCTAGCTGTTCACATATCTGCAAATTGACCCAGTTTTGATTGGTCATACCTTCCAAAATGAGTATTTACCAACTATCAACTACAACCCAGATCAGGTCACAATTTTCATCCACAAATTTCATCATCTCATGAAACTGTCCCACCATTGAACAAATATTTTTTGTATGTTATAGTAAAATTAACCCACCATACCAACTGTTCACTATAAATCAACACAACATACTAGCCATTTACTGGTTAATTTATGCAGTATCGGGTTCAAGCAGAAAAAAAAGAAGACAAGGCCTTTAGTTTTCTTTCACCTTTGTTCATGAAGATCTCATTTTTCAGCTTAAGGTGGTGATCTAGCACAGCTCAATTTTAAGATATACTATTCATATTTTGCATGGTTCTATTTTCCAGATCAACTTTGAGTTGACATTGACTGGTGAGATGGATTTCTCTCGCTGTAAAAGGTTTTCTATAAGGGGACTTAACCTTGTTAGGTTGACCTCAGTAGTATCAACAGAGATATTGGACTGTGATGCCTTCAACCCTATACTGATTAACCCTAACATTGTCATAGATGCTGTAGGGGAAGTAACTGCTCAGGGTAGGTAAAACATATGGTTCTAAGGCCATTCAAAGTTAATATTTTGGTTTTTAGTGTCATAATAAAATTAAGAGAAGGCAGGGAAATGGTTAATTTTATACTAGGATGTCTTCAACATGTTCAATCATCTGAACAACCCTCACATTGTCATACCTGGATGTAGTAGGGGACGTAACTGTTCAGGGTAGGTAAAACATAATATTCTAAGGCCATTCAAAGTTTAAAATTTAGAGAAGACGGGACTGGTTGATTTTACACTATGATGTCTTCAACATGTTCAATCAACCATAGCTGGATGCTGTAAAAGGGGGGGGGTGTAACTGCTCAGGGTGGTACAGTGAAAAACTCTATATATACAGGACTGAATTAATGGTTTGGTTTTAGCTATACTCTGGTGTTTGGTTTACACAGATTCAGAATGCATTGAAGCTGGTATGATGTCTACTTATGACAGGTTTTCAGTTCTATTGATTTTATTTATGTTGATATTTTTAGATGGAGTTGGGCTTCCAGTGTATTTAGAGGAAAATGCTCGATGGCCAACACCAGATAAAGACTACACACCATACAAAAACATTATTTCTGCAGTGTGGCCTTCATTAAGACATGGCAATTATAAATATGCCATTATTGATGCTAAGAATGTTGATGTAACTACATACTACAAGCAGGTCAACCAGCTGAATCTCAAGGATCCCTGTATACCTGATGCTATTAGATGTGGAACAACCGGTAAGTATGGGGAGGGAGACAGTTTTCATTTACAAATAGGAGAGTTTGATACCTGAAATCATAATTAAGTAAGTACTTACTGTGAAAGTTCTCTTGTTTGTAGGGTATCAATTTTCATGGTTTTCAAGGGTGAGACAGACCACGAAATTTGGTTACCAACGAAAAAGAAATTTCCATTGATGTGTATACTGAAACCTCAAAACCATGAATTCAAGAATTCACAAACTTGTGTATCTTCTCTAATCCACGAAAGTTGGTATCCACGAATTAAAGTAATTTCACAGTATAAGTATTCCACTTTTTAAAAGGAATTCCGCTATTTCTAATCTGGATTTTACTGTTATGATTTTTTTTTACTGTATATTTACCTCTGATTTTGCCAATTTCCGCTTTGTTTGTAGACCTCTTAAAATCATCTCTGGATATAATAATGCAGTAAACTGAACAGGTTTATTCAATTACAAAACCAATCATTTGATTTTACTCCATCAAACATGTGTACAGGTTACTGAAATTAGCGATATCTGTATGATTGGTATTTTTGTAATTTGAAGGAATTATCTATGCATTATGAAAGGTTTGTCTAGGAAAGTATGTGCCCTATGAATTATATTACATATACCTCACTATATACATTAGGTTTATAACGTTAATGCAACAAGTACATTTTGCAGTATTGTTTCAACTGAAGTTTTTTTTAAGTTTCAGAAAATGAAAGTAGTATAAGATGAATGATGTGTCTCAAAAATTAAATTTGCTTTAGCTGTCATATCACCAGCTTGCGGTTTTTCTATTGGTTGACTGTTTGTTATGCAATCAGTTAAATTTGGAATAAAATAGAAATAACTATTAACATTTTTTATAAAAGTGATTTTCTAATATTTTTTTTTGTTATTTGGATACTTATCTTAGTTATATATAAAATTAAATACTTGAAACCAATATTTTTATGCGAGCCATTGATTTTGCTGGTTTTGTGAACAAAAAAATCCTGCATAATTAAATGTTGAACTCCTTTTCTTTTATAATATAAGTAAGAAGGAGCAAAGTCACAAAATTAACCAAGTGGACAGAAATAAAAGCATGAAAATCAGTTGTATTGAAATGATTTTTAAGACATCTTTTAAGGTGGTAGGCCTAAAGTAAGGGACACAAATCATGAAAATGATTGGAATGTTTGTTTTCAGCATTTTCCATCAATCTCATATAATCATCAAAGTATTTTCAATTGATTTCATTCTGTTTCAAATGAATGCTTGATATGCTTTGGTTGAATTCAAGATGACACGTATCATTGATTTCAAGAATTATTTCCTTTGCCCTAGGTCTACCTCCTTAAACCATCAACATTGATACTGTTCTTGGTAATATGTTAACTTGATAGAATCCACAAACATTAGCTACTGCAAAAATTAATAAATTTACAGTAAAGATTTGCATTTAAGATCATATCCAATTCTTTGATCATTAGAACATTATCTATATTTAAATAGTAAGAGAATTTATGAATGAGAAGTTTGAACACAATGAACTAATTCATGGAACCAGATATACTGTATGTGTCCATGCTGATCGAGCACTGATTCAAAATGAGAAATGGCTGCAGGATTTACCAGAGATTAATGCATGTAGTGATGGTATCATAGTAGACCTGACTCCTCCAAAGGCTGGTAGTCTCTGGGTTGGCCATAACCCTGGTCAATTTTACCAGGTATGAAGTGAAATAGATCGTACATGTATTATATACTGTATAATTTATAATACCCAGTGGAATCTCTTGTAGAAAATTTCAGAAAAGTACATGTAGTTTGCAACAAAAATAAAGAGCTTGAAGTGATAAAGAATAAAACTTTCTTAACTTTAATTTTGTTGATTACGTGAAAGTGTTTTGTTTATTTTTTGTTGTTAATGTGGTGGATATTCAGATATTGGTGCATTCCAATACAGTGATTCCATTGTCAAAAGAAATTCAATGTGTCAAGGCTTAGCTACCTAAATTTTATTATAAGAGCAGTGTCTTAGAACTAAAGAAATTAATGCCTGTTTTTTTTTTTTCAGTTGTAACAAAGACTTTACATTGTTTAGTTTGAATTTCTCTGTCAAGGAAAAAAATTCTAACAGCTTTGAATTACAGAATTAGTTACTGGTATATCAATTGATAGAATTTTTTATTTTTTTTATTTTTCAGACATCAAACACTGATATGTTCATTAACTGGTACGGCTTTGAAGATGTTGAGGAGTTTAACAATGGACCACATCCATCTGGTATAAAGGCTTACACTGTTGGAATAGGTGAGACTAAATAATTGATGGACTGATCTGAAAAAAGGGAACATTCGATGAAATTGAAATTGATTTTTATTGGATTCCTCATCCAATGCCTGCCTTTGTTTTTCAATAAGATTTCAGATATTTCTTACAGTTTTCCGTTATTAAGGGGTCAAAGGGGCCATATCCGACTGTTCAGGTTTTAAACATTTTGATCATATCTTGCTGTGTACGGCGAAGCTTTTTTTATTTTCATGGAAAGACAAATTTTAGCTGTTCTTTTATTTTAGTTTCATTTTATGCTCTACCATGTATTTTGTTTTGTTTCACTGGAACTGTCCGTTTTATAAATTTCTTCAATGTATTGTCTCCTCAGATTTTTATTCATAAATATTACACCTCTTTCTAGGTACATCCAGTGGAGGTAATGATGTTGTTGCTTTTGAGGATGTTGGTGTTATACAGCACAAATCTCTTCATAGACTCAACTTACAAAATGGTTACAAGTACTATGCTACACTGAAAGGTTGGTGTATAAATTGGGAATATTGTAAAATTTTAACATTCTGTCTTTAATCTGGTTCTGTGCAAGTAAAAAATCATGGAATAAATAAATAGAAACAGCGGATCCATTTTATTTGAAACTAAAGTATTAGAGCTGAAAAGTAAACTATTACAGGAAACTAAATTTTTATCGGGAAGTTTATTGAAAGTACTGACTGAACCATTAAAATTACCCTATACAACTTAGGTTAAAATCTTGTTATCTGTGGTTATGGGACATAAACAACAGACGTAAAAAAATGGTTATCAGTTATTTCAAGGATTCTTCATATCCTTGTAGCCCCTCATCTGTACATATTAATTTGGTTTAGAGCTTAGTGATCAGAGGTGCATCAGAAATTGAAAAAAAGGAACTGCTACCTTGCATAAACTGTGGCCCACTTTAGTGATATGTAGTCTTTTTTTTTTTTTAGATTAACCAAATTTTGAAGTATGAGGGAGACGGCTCCCCTGTGCCTATGCTGATGTCATTTAACAACTGATTACATTTCTAATTATAAAGTTAATTCTATATTTAGTAAGTGCTAATGACTTAACAAAACATTTACCAATAGATTGTCAGGTAGTTTGGTTATTTGTCTGGTAAGTTGTATATAAATATAGATCAAACATAATTAAGATTTTTCCATGTTGTTTTTAGCAACTGATTTTGCTGGCAGAGTTACCGAGGTTGTTTCTGAGCCTATCATTGTAGACTACACACCACCTGCTACCACCAACAAACCTATAGTACTACCAAACAGACATATAACATCAACAACTGAAATTGATCCTTGGTAAGATCAAGTATTAGCAAAAAAAAAAAAACATTTAGTTTTATCCATAAATTTAAAATCAGGGAAAAATATGAATAGTGTAACATATTTACTTCAGACATGTCAGAATTATGGGAAAAATGAGAAAAGAAGACATAGCTCTACTAGAACATAGCTCTGCTATAAAATTGTAAAAACTATTCAAGAAAGAGATGCCAGGAAACTAAAACTTAATGATTTAAGCTTATAATTTCCAATCCTATAAAAACTGATTGCATAGGAAAGATGCATAGATAGCCTATGTATCAAGATTAAACTTTCTCTGCATTTGAAAACACTTTACTAATTTATTTTTTCATGTCTGGGATGTGTGGTAGAAAAAATAAATATAACTTATAGGAAGTTTATGTTTGGTAGGTTTAAGATATCTGCATTTACATATAAAAACTTTTTTTCTAGATTTTAGCTATAACATAATGACTTGGGATTTTTATTTACAGCTGGAAAGGTGTTTTTATTGATCTAGAGAGTGGTATAGACTATTACTTATGGTCTATTGGTTCTGAACCTGGTTACGTCGATATGATGCCATATGTGAAAGTTGAGGAAGATGAATGTGGTCTGACAGACAGAAACAGTCCTCTTAGTCTAAAAAATGGGCATTACTACTACATCAATGTTAGGGTATGTGATAGTGCTGCCTTTGTCAATTGTGACTTGAAAGATTAGTTTTATAATTATAAGAATCATGAGAATGAAATAGATGCACATAATAACAGGGGTTCATAACTATGTGCTGTAGGGGAGGTAACTCTCATTGCAGTATGAACCTGGGTAAACCTAACACCTTCCTATAGCTAAAATCAAAATATTCATTCTGTCCTCATAGGTTCAGTATGGATAGTTTTTAACTGTTCCTGTAACCCTGAGCAGTTACCTCCCCTACTACATCTAGCTATGACAGTATGAGAGTTGATCAGATGGTTGAACATGTTGAAAGCATCAGTGTAACATACAGTCAAACCTGTCTTATGTGACCCTTCAAGGGAGTAGGTAAAAAAAGTCACATAAGACAGGTGGTCACTTAATACAGGTTTGACATCTAGGATTTTTTAAAAACACTTTAAAGACAAACGTTTTCATGATAACTTTAATATATACATGTACATGTATTGCACCTGTAAAATAAAACACAAAATGATACATTAATAAAAATTAAACATGCATTTAACAATATTAAAGAAGTGTTTTAGGTAATAAAAAGTTTAAAAACTAAAAAACATTATTAACATGATAAAATTTTTTTTTAGTTTCTCTCAGCTGCAAAAAAATCTGTTATGTTAATTTGTTTACATTGATTTGCACAAAGTATATTTAGTTCATCTTCAGCTTTACAGATGCTCTCTAAAAACATTGAAGAGCCTAAGTGTTTTCCAAAGAGCTTAAGCTTGGTGAACAAGTCACTGGCCTCGATTTTAGATATTGGGGCCGCTGCATCACTCATATTGTCGTCATTGTCATCACTACCACTGTCGCTGTCCTGTGATTTGAAGTGGTCTAGCAGATCATTTCCTGACATTTCCCAATTTATTTCATTTGTATCACAAGTGCTTACGGTGCTGTCAATACCTAAAAGTTCGTTAAATTCACAACTGTTTTTAACTGATTATTATTCATACGTCAGTATTTATTTCCGCGAGTTTCCGGATATTTTCGTAAATTTGACGGAATTTTTTGTTTTAAAATTACTTTACTTCCGGTTTTCGAACACTTCCACTTTCGCGTAAGTCAGGTTTTTTAACCATTTAGACATGAATAATACGGTCGCTAGTCGCGTTACGCAGGGAGTCGCTTAATACAGTTAAAAATAATAGAAAAATGAATTGGGGGGACCTAAATTAGGTCACATTAAACAGGTGGTCGCTGAATACAGGTGGTCGTTAACACAGGTTTGACTGTACTATTTTTCATATAGAGACAGGATCCTAAATGTGTAAATTAAACTTTACCCCTATTTTTGTAGAGAATGTCCTGTTCCTGTTGATTGCTAAATCACTTCTCTAAAAGTGAGTCATAAATAAGTATTATGCCTCCACACAACAAAACTTGAACAATTCTTAAGCCTGAAAATACATGTATCCTTGTGTCACAAACAGTTAAGTATGGTCTGAGACTTAAGAAATTTTTCAAGCTTGTGAGTCTGGGCCTGAACTACATATCGGTAGTTGAATGGTTATTAGGTATTTTAGCACTCATTTCCTGAAAAATTCAGAACTATTGTGAGAATCTGTTTTTGCATTACCATTTTACAGGAACAAAATTTAGATTTAAATCTTTGCACAAAGAATACTTTTTTCAGGCTTTCAATAAAGCAGGATTATCTACCCTTGCTACATCGTGGGCCTTTAGGGTAGATACTACACCACCTACAGCAGGTCATGTTTATGATGGAGAAAAGAGCCAGATGGTGGGGAACATAAAAGATATTGATTTCCAGACTGAGACTAAGGTTTTACATTCGTATTGGGAGGGATTCCATGATTCACATTCAACCATCAAGGAGTATTATGTAGCTGTAGGGACATGTCCCGGCTGTGGAGATGTCCTGATGGAGCAAGCTATTGGAATCACAAATGGTATTTTACATACAGTGAAACCTGTTTAAATCAACCATTTTGGCTGAATCATTTTTATTTAGTTTTAATAGTTCATTGGGTTTCAAATAAGATTCAAAATGCATTGAAATTGATGTGAAACATTTTCATGTGTTGCAGGTTTCCAATTTATTACTGGTTTGGTTTAGACAGGTCCCATTGTTCTCTCGTATATAATTTGTTTAAATCAGAATTGAGGAGTTTCTGATTGATTAATGATTCCATCTTGCAGCAGAAAGTTTGAAGTATGCATAAAGTTGTTAGTGGTGAATGATTGGGGCATGAGCACTGCATGAGCAATAGAAATTGAACCATTATAGATTGGGGTTTTGAGTAACATTAAATTTGGAAAGTTAATGGAAAAAATGACTTAAGCTTATTGTCCAAGATAAATCAGGTTCAACCATATGAATTTTATACCCCTACTCAGTAGGAGATTCACAAATTGCTGATATACTGTACTAAGCTTTCAATAGGAATGTTTTGTTTTGGAATGTGTTTTCGTACTCATCCTATATCTACTTCCTGTTTGCCGAAAAAACATTAATTTACTTTATATTACAATGGAGAGCAAGGCTATCATTAATGAGTCATTGCTAACATATTTCTTCTTTAAATTACATCATGTATACTTTTGTTTTGTTTTAGAATTCACACTTAACAACATCCATTTGGGTACTGGTTTGACTTACTACGCAGCAGTAACTGCCTGTAACACAGCTGGTATGTGTACAACAGTTGTATCTGATGGAGTCATTATAGACAACAGTGCACCAGTGGCAGGTTCAGTACAAGATGGAACTGGTTTCTATGACACAGAGTACCAGTCTATCACGTAGGTTTAGTATTTTCGTCTGAAATTAAATTTCGCTTTTGTTCTCAGGTTCATTACATTTTTGTAGAAATTATGAAATGTATTTAAAAGTAGCTTGGTAGTTTTCATATAATTTCATTCAATACTTTAAGTAGCTTTCTTTGTAAGAATCATGCAAAATATGAAAAATGTGATACACTACAGAAAAGGCTACATATTTTCATTTTTGTAATTAAGTTGTTTTATGGGTCTATACTATGAAATGTGTAATTATTCATTCAAATCTGCCTGTTCTTGGGAGATAATCCACATTGAAAATCCAGTAGATTCTATTGTATTTGAGCACCATTTGCAGAGATATCTCCCTTAATTTTGAAATATACAGTGCATTCTATATAATTTTTATCTCCTGAGAGCATGGGTTGTATGAAAAACCACATGTTAATTTCTGTTTACTATGACATTTCAAACAAAATATCAAAAATAAAAATATGTAGGCTTTTTACCCATGAATCACATTTTGCATGATCCTTAGCTGGAGTGCTACTTAATTTTACTTCACGCAATAAACAATATGCACATGGAAAATTTATGTTATTTTTCAATAAACAAAATTTTTATTATTGCCAATTCTTAAGTGTAAAATTTGACAAACAAAACTGATTCCGTAAAATGAATTGACTGCTATGTGGTCATGTGATGCCATCAACGGATTAATGAATTGGTTTGATGGATCCATTACTGATTGGTGATCGATGACCTATCACAATTTTAGTTGCACAGATCTGTTCAGGTACTGTACAAAATTTTCACCATAATTACATTTTTGAAAGGTCGTACATATCAGCTAAATGGTATGGATTTGATGACCCCCAATCAGGCCTCAGTCATTATGTGTGGATGGCAGGGACCAGTAAAGGAGGCAGTGATCTTGTTCCTCAAACTGAACTTCACCTGACTGAAACAGCATCATTCTACAACACATCACTGTCACTGCCACAGGGGAAGAGAATTTTTGTTACAGTTAGGGCTTACAATAAAGCTGGTAAGTGGTGCATAACTTTTTTATCTGTTTTGTTCACTGGATAAAATCTTGAAAATGAGTAATAATGTTTGTTTCCATGGTAGTAATATATGTTATTTTTTATTTTTTGCATTTATTGCATGAAAGAGGGCTGGGACAAAAAAAGGACATTATGATGGTTGCTTGAATTGTTTCATATATATATGTATAGATTTTTGTCAACATGTTAACTTGTTTCCTCTTTGATTGAAGGATAGAAAGGTTTTACCATGGCCTTACCATCATTGTCTGACTGTCCATTTATGTAGTTGACCATATTCCAAATAACACTAATCAGATGAGCAACTGGCTTCATGATTACAAATTTGAATAGCCACATATAATCATGATTTACTCAGATCCGGTTATGTGTTCATATGAATCAATGTGAAACTTCTTTTTGTTAAATTAATGTATTATATTGTAAACATACTTCCAGTGAATGCAGACAAGAATTTTACCTGAATTTAGTTTTTACCTTGTCAAAGTAAAAGTAAAAGTATTTTTTATTTTATAATTTATTGGGCATCATTATGGTGTTGAAAGTATTTTAAAACCTGACAATAGAAAAAGAGAATGGATATGGCGAAATAGTGTAAATTTATGCACCAGCATACATATTTTTGTATTAGGAACCCAGCATACACATTTTTGTATTAGGAACCCAGCATACATATTTTTGTATTAGGAACCCAGCATACATATTTTTGTATTAGTATTAGGAACCTTAATAGTAGTAAATACTTATAGTAAGTACTTTCAGAAATCTCCAAAATGTCTTCAACAAACTTCATATGTGTAAAAACACCTTTAAGTATGCTCCGAGAGGGCCCCTCATTAAAAATAAAAATCCACAAACAAAATGATGCCACATTTTTCTTCAAAATAAAACTAAGAATTAAAACAATGTCATAAAGACATGTTAATGACCAACAGCTGTGGACAGGAGATCTTTTCTAGAGGTCCATATACACATTTTAGATACCACTATATATATATATACAGTATATAGTGTATAAGAATTGCTCAAGTTTTCTTTTTAAAAAAAAATGTTTTGAATAAAATGTTGAAATGATTAACACAGTTATTCTATTATGAGTTAATATATACAGTACCAGAACCAATCTTTGCTACAAAAATTGCGATAGATCATCAATCACCGATCAGTTTCCTGTCAGTCATCGATCCATCAAACCAATCCATTAAACCGGTGATCACATCATGTGACCACAGACTGGTCATTGAATTTTATGGTTTTTGTTGTTTTCTTTGTCAAGTTTACACAAATTTATGTAAAGTAATACATTTAAACATCAAATTGTACTTTTTTTTACATTTTACATTTCTTGTATTTCAAACAGATTTAACGTCATTTTACATAACAAAAATGTGATCATATCGGTCACCGGTCATTGGTCAGCGATCAATCGGACAACAGTCATCAATCCGTCAAATCGTTGCATGGATCGGTTCAAGGACTGTATTTGTACTAATATTTGTTTTTCAGGTCTTCATTCTGAGTCCTCCTCTAACGGTTTCCTAATTGACACATCCCCTCCTGTTATCAGCAAAGTACCAACATTCTCCACAGACTTTGGTATAAATGGATTAAAACAGATCTATAGAACTTCCATGAAAGTAGAATGGGTTTCTGAGGACACTGACTCCTATATAAAGAGGCAGTACCTGTCTATAAAATCTCATATTGGCGGAGAATTCATGCTGTCCTCACAACAGGTAAAGACCATTACTGTAAACAAATATTAATTTTTATATGTAATTTTTTTGTGGATTCCATTAAACAAACATAACCATGGATATTTTTTTTTGTGGTTTAAAAAAAATATTAGTGTTTCAATGAAATGAAAAAAAAAATAAAAAATTTTTCATCTTTGTTTATCCAATGTGAAGTTATTAATAAATGGAATGCTATATATATGCTTTGTTCACGGTATTACATGTACTTGTATCTTTAAGTTTTCTTAAATTGCTTTTTAGCAACCATAGATTAAAATTTATATATGTTTTAGCATTCTTTCTGAAGATAGGCTTCTGCATACATTACATAGCTACTAAAGTTCGATATGTTATTATTGTGGTACAATATAGGCACTGTCTTTAATGTATGGTACTTTTAACTCTCGCCCTATCATGCAAATAGTATTACAATGATAAAACATCTCAATCTAGTCATCAAAACTTTAAGTTATACATGTATTTAGTCCTACTTTGAATAAAAAATGTCCTTGATATTGTGATGGAAACTTCTGTAATAGTACATGTAATAGCAAACCTTTCTTTTCATTAAGGTGAATGGTATAGCCAGATCCTACGTATTTACTGGACTAGATCTACATGATGGAGTTACTTACTATGTTACACTGATATCCTGTAACAGTGCTGAAATTTGTGTGATGAGTACCTCACAGGGAATGTTTGTTGACAGCTCACCACCATCAAGAGGTAAATTTGGGATTGAAACCTGTGAAAGAGGGGGATTAGGTAGTGGCAATTAAGAGGCGAAAGGTAAAGGTAAAATGGCCATATTTTTTTTTTTTTTTTTTTTTTGCTGGGAGAGGGGCTTTTTTACAATATTCGGAGGTGTTTACCTTAATGATTTTGTCATAGTTTCTACTAAATTAGACTGCAAATTACACTTTATAGATTGTGAAAATCTCCAAAATGCCCATGCTAAAATGATACCATGTTCAAAGTATGGTTGGCCATTAAAGTATATAGCATATTTAGTTCTGAATATAGGTAGAGAAGTTTGAATAAATAGGAAGAAAGTTGGAGTTTTAAATGAGGGAAGTAGAAAATGCAGTCTCCTTATTCATCCTTTTTAATGTGGATAGGTTTCACAATCAGCATCATACCACACACAGTTTGGTAATACATGTAACTTCCAAAATTGTTTTCAATATCCCAGCTGTTAACCATTCATATTGAAATGCAAATGACAATAAAAATTTGTATTTGGTTTTTAGGAATGTTTGCTATTAAGACAGACCATGCTGCTGATCCAGAATTACTGAGACATTCTGAGGGTTGGATGGTCTGGTCCCGACAGGCTGTACATCTAGCATGGCTGGGTTTCAGTGATCTACATTCTGGGATTGATCATTATAAGGTTGCTGTTGGATCAACTTATCTCAACAATGATTTAAACCAGGTACATTATATTTGTTAGTTGAAAAAATGTTTTATCACTGGGAGATACACATACTTTCCCAGCAACCAGTTTTCTTACAAGTATTCATTGAATGTGATTTTCTTCCTCCCCTTTTTATAGATTTCCTTCTAAACAAAAATAAGAAAGAAGACATTTTTACTATTTTTATTTTACTGTCATACCATCTCCTTATTTAACCATCACAATCTGCTCCCTTATCTTCTATTTTTTTCATTAGAATTGTATAAAAACATCTACTGCAGCTGAACACAATTAATAGTTGTAACACAAACAATTATTTTAGATTTTTCAAACGTTTGAGTTTTAAAGTATGTCAGAACTATAATTGTATTAAGATTGGACTCTCTAAGACATTTGTAGATTGAAGACAAATTGTGACTGTGTTCATTATTACAGGATACAGATGAAAAATATGAACATACAGATACACATACCGACCATGGAGATGAAGGCAAAGTTCAACTGTTCAGTGTTAAAACAGAAACTCTGACTAGTTATGACACTCTTTATATATCTGTCTGGGCTGTCAATACGGTAAATAAAGACAGCTAAGATGTCACCATCATTGAAAGTTATTTTATTCATGCTTTTTTCATGGTGTTTTTTTTTTCACAAGTTTTCCAGAAATTACTTCCACAGAAATACAAATGTAAATGTAAGTTCAGCTTTAAAACATCAAAACATCTTTTCAATGGACATGTATCCAAAAGGTAAAACTTTCAAATGTGATTTGCAATGTTTTAAATTCTACTTTGGTATTTGTAATCCACAGTCTAATATACAGAGGAGAAAGAAAAAAAACCATTTTTCTATGGAGATAATTTTATGATCTAATTCTGTCATTAAAGGCTGGTGTTAGAAGTGCCTTGATCCACTCTGCCTTCACCAAAGTCCCTGGTGGACCATTACAACTAATAAGACGTTGTGATTCCATGTCATGTGATGGACATTGTGTTTGTGCCCCACAGGATCAGAAATGCCCTATCAACCCTAATCTCGGGGCTTGCTCTGATATATCTGCCAGTAAGTAGATTGAGAGGGGGTTACAACAGGACGCCACACCCCCTTTGAAGCAAACATATGTTAAAAGTGATTAAATATTGACATTAATTTAGAAAAACACTATTTTTGTAGGTAAAATTTTGTCAAATAATTTTCTAGCTTACAATATAATTGTAAAGTTCTGTGGCTCTCTAATCTTCACTTTATTTCACTGTTAGCAAGAGACAGTTAATATTGAAAACGTACGATATAATTTCAATTGGTCTTTTTCTTAATCAGCTTTAAATTAATGACAAGTTTCCCCATTACAGTTTAAGACTGCAAAAGTTAAGTGAAAATAAAAAGGACATTTTGGACACAAGTTAGCAAGAATTTTATTCAGAAAAACAAAAATCATTGAGGCTAAAAAATTATTCACTTAACGTTCCTAAATACCCACTTTATTAATAAAAAAACATGAAAAACAATTAAATATATTAAAAACTTAACTATTTAGTATATATTTGAAGTAATTAAAAAAAATTACTTTCAGATAATAACAATAACTTGTTGCTGGTGAGGGATACTAATGGCTATAATGACAAAGATCAAGCTGTGACAGCTTCAGACAATGTCCTCAGAGGACAATGGATTGTCTCTCAAGTACAGGGCCTCAAACCTTTATGGCAAGTCATCAATTATCACCCCTTTGGGAGGATTTTGTAGTGGTAGCTATTGTTAGACCATGGATTTGTAAGGGAAAAAAATGGTTGCTGTTTTGTAGCCCTTAGACATTTTTCACTTTACAGAAAGAGCATAGAAACAATTTTCATCACAAATATTTCAACTACCAGAGGATGGATTGATTTTAAATGTAGTATGTGGTCCCGGTGCTCGCCTTTAGCCACTAGCCCGAAACCAGGGCTAGTACAAATTTTTTTCATGCTAGTGAAATGATGTGCACATTTCTTGTTTTGGGTTAGTTGAGTCCTCTTCAGTCCTCTATTATTCAGGCTAGTCATTGAGAATTTTGATTAGGAAAGGACTGCAGTGACTTGATATAGGCTAGACATATGTTATAAGCAATTTTGATTTTTTAAAATCAACTTCCTGTATTGTAGGATATCCTATTTCTCACTATGTGAGAAGAGTGTGGTGAACCTAGCATGATGACATGTGCAACTTTATTTTCGGTAGTTTTTATTTGCACTATTTCTCATCAATCTTTTGTTTTACATAGGTTTGAGTGGAGTGTTGGATATAATAAGTTGAGTTATCCATCAGGTATATATAACTCTGCTGAAGAAAAGGTATGGCAGGATTCTGGAAGATTGATGGATTGTATCTTCGCTGCTAAACCAGGTTAGATTTTGTTTGACTTTCTGTGAATTTTGAATTTACCTTGATGTATTCATTGCAAAAATTATTATTGCAAAAAGGGCTGTTTGTGCAATTAAACCTAAGTCATGAAAATGGAGTTTACTTGATATTTCATAACTCAAAACCACAAAATTGCAATTATTATGCATGGAACTAATTCTGAATTCATTATTGGGTAAGAAAGAGACATCATCTTTGTTGATAAACTTGAGCTTTACAGTAGGAGGTAGACATAAGGTAAGGGACACAACTCTTTTAAATCATTGTTTGTATTCAACATTTATATCAGTCTCATGGAAGCATCAAAGTAACCTGGATTGATTTCATTCTGTATCACATGAATCTTGATAGGCTTCATTGAAATTGAATATGATACACATATCACTGATTTCAAGAGTTTTGTCCCTTACCTTAGGTCTACCTCCTGAAGAACAGACAGTGTAATATTATTAAACTTGAAATATGATTATCCAAGTTGTCATTTGGATCATTTTTTATGATAATACACTGATTATTGTGATTTTTGTCACCTGTAAGTGATGATCAACAACATCTCCTTGAGTGTGAGAAGTTGTTACAGATTTCCAGATTTAGACAAGTCATACACTAAAGAGTCTTAGTCACTGCGTCTTCATCAAGACTGCAGCACTGGTTGTCTTATGGTCTTATGCATAGTGAAACACCTGTCTTTTGGTTGTTAATTCATTTATCAAATTCATTGGATTTGGATTGTAAAAACAGGGTCTCTCTAATTATTGTAATGTTCTTATGAAATTTATTAAGTATATGCCTACAGTAAATTACAGGAGAAAATCTATTTATTTTAGGTTTCCATCTTGAGAACACCATATCATATGCTGTGTTCGTTAGGATCTGGTACTCTCCAAACCAATATGCTGTATTTAAATCTAATGGTATAGTTGTTATGGGACAGGCACCAGTATTGGCCACCGTCAGAGGAAGAGCGGTAGGTTTGAATCATATTTGTACTCACAGTGGATACAGAATTTTATATCTTTGGGAGAGTTCAGAAACAAAATTCAAGAAGATACATGTATTTGTTTTTTAAATTTGGGTGTCAAAATTGAGTATGATATTCTGTTGAATTATTTGGGATAAACCTTTTTTTAAATACCATTTCATTTTTTTTTTTAAAATTTTTTACCTTATAGTAATTTGCCTACTTTTAGACCTACAATTTAACCCCATCTTATTTCTTCTACTCTGCTGATATTGGGAATTTAAAAGTGAATGTTAGAAAACTCAGGTAGTGTTTTTTCACAGAAGTGTCCTCTCTTTAACTTTTTGTATGGAGTGTACTTGATTAATTATATTAACCATTTTTCCAAACTTTTATTAATGGATTTCTACAAACTTTTGTGCTTTTTGAATTTGTAGCATGTTTTCTTTTATGAAAAATCTTACTTATTGTGAAATATGAAAATTGATATGCAAAATTGAGAATATGTATATCCAATATTTAAAATTCTTCCACAGTACAAAAACTAAACAACCTGAACAGTGAGTTTTCTCTGGTCAGATTTTTCCCTGCCTGACTTTTACAGAGAATTATAATTTACATCAGTTGCCACTGTGATTATATTTAACAGGTAACAGAAATAGTTAGAGGCACATTTGTGAAGGATATAGACTACATGCAGATAGGACGTCCTATCACCTACAGTTGGCATGGAAAGTTCCTGCAGGCTGACGAAACTATAGAAAAATACAGCATATACCTTAGTACTTCACCTGGAGGTAATGCCCCATCCCGCGAACATAGTTATGGGGTTTAAATAAGAATTACCCTGTCTATATACATCCATCCCTCCATTCATCTGTCCATATATCATGTAAGCAAAACTCCTTCTAAACTGACAAATGGAGTTAGATATTTTATAACAATTTTAGAATTGTATGTAGCTATTGATGCAGGAGAAAATCATATTTAAGGCTTCATTTGTTTAAACCTTATAAGCACAACTTCTAGATATTGATTATTTTATGTTTGTATCGCCAGCCTTGCTGCAGAAAAAAGGCATAGCTTTAGCACCAATGACTGTATTAAATTTGATGTATCATATTATTACACCATGTATGAAAAATTATCTAAAAAAACATTAAAATTTTCCCCAATAATTATAAAGCATTATCCAAGAATCCAGGCCTCCATAGATGTAAACAATTTGCTTTTTGAAATGTTTTTTTTTTATTTCTAGGTTATGATATATTGCCTGTGACCGAAGACTTAGGAGGATCTGTAACTAGCTATAACATGTCTGGTATCAAACTTACCCCTGGAGTCATACACTATACTAATGTGATAGCCTATAACTATGCTGGAGCCCACACTACAGCCACATCAGATGGTTTTGTTATAGATTCCACCTATCCAAATCCTGGTATTGTTCATGATGGATTAGGTATGTAATTCTGTTAAGTTATTTTTTTATCTTTCATGGATAAAGTTATAAGTATGAGTAGGCATCCTGTATCATTTTATATTTTGTTTATTTCTGACAAGAGCAACTCCTGCTTTATCATTTGACATCTAATTTGAAAATTAACAAGTTATATGGAATATAAAGTTGATCCATTCACAGACAACATGAACATTTTTACCCTTGGAAAATTTACAATTGTCATCATGAACTCGTGGGTTGTGACAGTGTATACGTCTGCACCATGAAAACTGATTTGTTCGTGTCAAAGTTTTCCTTTCTTCTTTTTTGTACCCCGAACTTGACATTTTATGAGCAACTTGGCTGGTGTTTATAGAAAAGCAGAGGATGCTTATCCTAACCGTTATGTTCTTTGTTTGTATGTCTGTTTTCCATGTCTGGTCAGTGTCCCTGGATTACATTCTTTTGATTTCCGCTGGAATCTTGGTTCCCTTGGTTACTCTTTGCTACCACACTATACACATGTTCTACAGGATTAGGTACAAATTCTGTAAGCATGAGGCAAAATGGAAAAATCTGAAATATTCATGCAAAAATTCACTGATTTGACAATATTATTTTATTCCAAGAGTTTGCTCTCTGCTTCACTTGATATAATTGAAAATTATTTAACAGAGTAATCTACACTTGAAATGTTTCTTGGCAGTGCATATTTAAGCAATTTTAACTCTTCACCTAAATTATATGGAAAGAATTGCCTTTATTTCTAGAATCTGCCAATCTAATGGTACTAATACATGTATTTCAATTACACTGTTAAGTGGTGGGCTACTTCATACCCTGCCTCACCCCTGCCTGATTCTTATAGAGATAGATACTTAATACATGTATATATATGTGTAGATAGAATAAGGTACTGAAAGTCTTTATTTCACCTTTTCTTTGCATTCTTCCAGGATTGAAAGATTTAGAGTTTACCAACATATCCAATGCAGTAGCTGCACACTGGCATGGCTTTACTGATACCGAGTCTGGTATAGAGTTTTTCTTCTGGTGCGTTGGTACTACAACATTTACAGACAATAGAAGACCAGAGAAGTCAGAATGTAGTATTTTACCATGGAAAAATGTTGGACTGCATGTATCAGCTTCATCTAATGTGTCATCAGATATTTCTCAAGGTATTGCATTCAATATTTATACTCTTTCAAAAAAATTGTGAGGGAGTTCAAAGTAATAATACTGGTAATAAATAATTTTGTGTATTCCTTTCTTATTTTGTGATTTGTTTCAAAAATCATTAAGGCTTTTTTGAAGTTCTGGAGTCAAATCTTCATGGCCAGTAGATGCCAATATTGATATCACTTGTGATGTTGCTCAATTTTGATTTTGTCAATTTTTATTAATAATTATTTTTATAGAATATAAATTAGCTTTAATAGAAAAATAGAAAGGAGGAAACCAAAAACAGTAAACAAATACTCAAAATTTTAAAAATAAAAACATATAGTGGCTGAATTCCTTATTTCAGGGACAAAGGTCTACCACAAAGTTTATGCTATAGACAATGCTGGTAAGAGATCTACAATTGTTGTATCTGATGGTGTCACTGTTGACCAAACTCCTCCAATGTCTGAGAAATTCATACACACCATGGAAAATATGGTCTCAAATGGATCCTTTGAGGTGACTGGGGGGGATAATATCCACTGGAGAAACGTCAGTGACATTGACATTTGTTCTGTTACCACTAGTTATCATCCCTCGTCATGGTTATCTGACCCTTCGACGTGCATGGCTGTTGTGACCTCTGATGTCAATTTGGCTAGAGAAGGCCAATCATTCTTATTTATCAGGGGAAGTATTCACCAGGAGTTAGACAATGTTAAAGCAGGACATTTATATAGAGTAACATTCTACTCCAGTCATTTGCCAATTCCAGATGCAACATCTGCCAACAAGGAGGGTTTTGTGCAGATGGGAGATGGGGAAAAGATTATTTTTCTTATCTACACTAAAAGCTATAGATTTGATGGTCATGGGGTACAAAATGGTAGGGAAGAGGTATCCTGGCATGCTCATACATTCTACATTCGACCTGATCAAGATGGGGTGAATATCACCATAGGCAGTGCTGGTTCTACAACAGGCCTGTTATTAGATAACCTTTCTGTACAGGAAGTGAACTTTACCAGAGATGTTGCCACTGGGCATGTCCTTGGCCATGTGGTTTATTTACATGAGTGGAGTTCTATTCATGGTTCATGGAGTTTTACCGAGCCAGATTCATCAATCATAGATTATTCCTGGGCTATAGGTGAGTATCATTTTAGTCTTTAGGATGCATAAAATGCATCAGAATCTATAATGATTTTTTTCTTTGTGATTCAGTATGAACTAAAAATCTGTGTAATTTTTCTTAGTTTGATCTACATAACTTTCCACCTTTGTTTATTATTTAACTGTAGCTCTGTGTAAGGTTTAACATTTTAATCTATGTTTATAATACAGGATACAGTTCAGGTGGAACACAGATACAGCCCTTCAGAAGTGTAGGATTAGCGAACTTTGCCTTTAATAACAATGTGACTCTGGTGCATAATACATTTATTTATGTGACTGCTATAGCAACCAGTGCTGCAGGTCTGAGGGGGATATCATACTCTGATCCTATATTGGTGGATCTCACTCCTCCAGATATCAAATTTATTAATGATGGAAGAGGTATGTATAGGTTACTTTTAGGCCACTTAAAGTTTATTTCTTGTTTCTCGTGACATTTCTTGTAAAAATCACTGATATGGAGAAATACATTTTGTACTCCGATTCCTACCTTGTAGATGAGACTTTTTCAAGTTTGTAAATTGTATACCTGCGAGAAATCTGTAAATCATTGTTGGCTAGCAGAATGCATTGGTCTGGTATAAAGAGTGCTGCATAAAATTATATGTAAAAGGCCAAATAAGATTTTACTGGTAAATTTGTATTTTAAGAAGACATAAAAATAACTTCTTTCTCATTCTGCATGACATTTTCATATATTAATCTTCCATTTATATCAAACACTGCTCCTGGTTGTGACATGGTAGCATGCTTGTCTTGGAGTGCAGGAGGTTGGTGGTCCAATCCCTGCAACCATAGACTTTAAATTTAATAGTCACTACTTGTCTTCAGTATTTAACTTGATTGAGCGATGACTGGTTGGCTTAGTCAGAAAAATGTGTCTGATTTGGATGGCATGCCCACCTGGGGCTGTTGCCTCAGCGAGCTAGCACAACAGAGATCCATTTCAGAGTGTCCAACTTCATGTACAAGTAGTACAAAGCAGGGTCTGTTCAATTTATCAGTCTTTCTTGTCTAAAGATGTTAAAACATAATCAGTCAATCAATCAGTTAAATCAATCCCTATACATTTGATGTAGAATTGTGACTAGACAACATAGACTGAGTCTGGGATGAGGCATAAGACTTCAGTTGTGACTGAGTCAAGACATCAGTTGTGACTGAGTCAAGACTTCATCAAAATTGGACAAATTTGTTGAGATTCGTTATGACCAGGTCTAAGAAATTATCGGATTTAGTCAGATAAGTGGAGAAATGGATAAAAAAGTATCCTTTTTTATACTTTTTAAATGAAGTTTTGGTTATTTCATAAGAAATGAAAGAGAGGTCCCAAGAACCTATTAATTTTTTAAAGTTGGCCTATGCAAATGAAACATGAGTTTCATGTTAAGCCATTTTTTTTTAACGTATTTGAATATCCAACTGCTGACACATTTCAGTATTTTTTGTCAATATGTTGAATACTTACAATAATGCATAATTTATTTATGTTCAGACGTAACATTGTAATTTTTTTGCATAATTATTTTTTTTTAACTTCTATTAAATAGTATTTGATCAATGCTTTTTTTCATTGTTCATTTACATATGTCAATTACGTACAAAATTAATGCTTTTTTTCATTGTTCATTTACATATGTCAATTACGTACGAAATGATTGCATCAATGCATGAGGTTTTGTATTTCATGCTAAGATTTATTTTTCTATGATATGCAAAATTGACTTTTGATTTTTCATCAGGTTTCAGCTGGTCAAAGTGTCAAAAACATGTTTTTATGTGAAAAAAAAACAGACTTTGATTTACATAGCATGCAATTATATTTAAATGATATATTTCAGGTGGAGATGAAGATGCCTGGATCTTTAATGAAGTTGTGGCTAACTGGGCTGTAGAAGACTTAGAGTCTGGCATCAAATTTTGTAAATGGGCTATAGGTAAGTTGTTTCAGAATTACAAGGGAAGTGCTCCATGTTGACATTATACTTATTAATCAAACAAGATATAAGAATAATACAAGATTTTTCTAATGCTGAACCAAGAAAAAAAATTAAATGTAAATGATGAGAATAGATTTTATAATAAGACTTAAAACCTCTGTTTTATCCTATCATTACAGCATTTTCCTTTTCAACACCTTATGATATTTCTGCATAATGCATGGTTTATGGCAAGGAATTTATGGCTCAATTTCACAATACAGGGGTTTGATGAACTGGAAGCCTTTGCAATGTAATGAATATGAACTATCTTTTATGACTTGTTATTAAATTTTGCAGGATACACACCAGGAACCACGGAACTTCTACCTTACACTGAGGTCACAACTAACTCAGCATACAAGGACTATGACTACAGTCTCCTGGAAGGTTATACTGTATATACCACTCTGGTCTGTGAGAATAATGGTGGACTCTCATTCTCCAAGTCAACTGATGGAGTCAAGATATCCAGTACACCACCATCTACTGCCAATGTTCAAGTGGAGGTAGTTTCTCTTTCAGCTACAGAATACAACACAGTGAACTCGTATCAGGGTGTTACTGATAACATGAGAGTCAAGTGGTCAGGTTTTGCTGATCATATTGGTATAGAGACATATCAGGTACATAAAATTAATAATATTGCATATAAAAACCTGTTATAAATGCATAAATGTAATAATCTTAATTATTTATACACTTAAAAATACAAATAGAAAATTCTGCTAACTATGTACCCATATTTAGCAAACTAAATACTAATAGGTGTTTAGTTTTGAATATTTTCAACAGACAATGTTTAAGATAAAAAATAAATTACAATTCTTATTATTTATAGGTTTCTGTAATAAGATCATGTAATAAAATGTGTATTCCTGATGAATTATACAATTTTTGTTTTTCATTGTAGGTTAAGTTCCCTAACGACAGGAGTGAGACAATGTTCTTCCCTGACAACCAGGAAATCCTCTACACTCACTTCACAAAAATGTCTCTCAGCGACCAGGTTCATGATATTTCTGTACGAGCTATGAATAAATTGTTCCTTAAGTCAACAGATGTAGAAACAAATATCACTGTTACTACTTCAGCTCCAGTTGTTGATGGTAGGTGTTTTTATGTCCATCTGTCTCTCCAAATATCTCTGTTTCACTCCTTAAGGTGTTTACATGCGTTTAAATGTACAATATAAGCCTTCTTTTAATGCCTGATGGGAGCATTCATTTAAATGCATGATACAGGTGTTCCTTTAAAGGCATGTTGTGAGCGTTCGTTTATCATGCATTAGGTAAGCTTATCATGTGTTGAAGTGTCGTGCATGCAGGAAACCTAAACATCTCAAGGAGTGTACTACTTCATTAAGCTGATGCAAGTGTTTGTCTGTCTGTCTGTATGTCTGTCGGTCTGTCTGTCAGTCTGAATATGTGTTCACTTTCCATTTTACTTCTTTAAATTGATTACAGTATTTTTTTTTATAATATTTATAAGATATGTTTGTTTTATCTTTCAGCATCCAAAGATCTTGCTTTATCATACAGCTCTGACCAAGTGGTTGTATCTTGGGACAGATTATTTACAGCAGTATTCCCCCTATACTATGAAGTGTCAGCTGGCACATACAGCAGTGGTGTCAATATTATCCAGTGGCAATACACAAACCAGACAAGTATTACATTTGGTATTCCTAAATCAGTAAAGGCTGAGAGTGGAATGGATGTTTTTGTCACCATTAAAGCTGTATCTGTTAGTGGGCTTACTGGTCTAAAGACAGGAAAGTTTAAGTTACCTTAACTCAGTATGCATTAGTGCTAATTCTTCTGATTTCCTACCTATTTTTAAAATGGTACATTCTTCATTGTTTAATTTCAGTAATGATTTTACCTTTTTTTGTATTTTTCAGGAGGATTTTTCTGTATTGTATAACTTGAGTAATGATTTTGTCTCTTTTTTTGTCTTTTTACATAATGATTACCTCCTTTTTGTATAATTTGAGTAATGATATCTTCATTGTGTCTTTTAGAAATGGTTCTTTTTTCTTTTTTTTGTTTCTCACAATTGTTTTGTATGCACACCCTTGTATTATTTGTTGGCAAATCAGGTTTGTGACTGTGATATATATATATATTAAATCAGGATTATTGTAGTCTTTTCCAGCAGTCTCCTCTTTCCTCAACTTGTATGGGCATAGTTCTCAAGAGTTATTTTTATCGTGGCCCAAAGTGATATTTTTAATTGCTTACATATTTATACATATATACTTAACACATTTGTTATTTTGTTGATCTCTTGCTAGCCACAGTTTGTGTAGGAATTGAGCATATTGTAGGGATAGATCTGGATTTTGGGGTTAGTAAGTTTTTGGAATGAAATAATATAGTATTTGAAAAAAAAAAAAATAGAGTCAAAAAAAAAAAAAAACGTGAATACAATTTTTCCCAAACTTAATTTGGTGGAAAAACTACACAATTCTAAATAATGGTTTTTACTTAAATATACTGCATGTTATGGTTTCTTCCAAATTTTGACGATTCTTTGCTTTTTTCAGCAAAGTAGACATTGACTATATCTGCATGGAAATGAAATTGTATTTATGCTTTGCTTCTTTATGCATTTTATCAGGCCGTCCAAAACCACATATGTGATAGAAATTTTTTTGATACAGATTTTAATGTGTTTTTTTTCTAGTTTGTCCTTTTTTTTGTATTTAGCAGAGCATCCAGGCAAAAACCAGGTAGTGGGTGGCACATGACTAATTTTGTTTTTAAAAAAATTTTAAATTTAAAAAAAATCTATTTCATATCACAAATGCATCCTTTCTCAAAGTGGAATGTTGGTTTTTGATTAACTACATTTAAAGAGAAATAAAATACATAGTAAGAACTGAAATTCCCTGAAAAAGAGAAAAACTGTCTAATTTGACTCTAATCTTTAAAAAAATATGTTTACCATTTGACATACAATTCAATGGTATAACATCTACCCTATGCCACCAATATTATAGGATCTGCCTGATTTTTTACATGGACAGTCTCTTAAGAGTAAACTGAACTGTTTTATGATTTTGTAATGTTTAATTAGATTTATGGCATGAAATCGTTATATGCAATACAGTTATTTCAGTTTCAGTTAACTTTCAGTTATGCACCTGTTTGGTAAATCTTTCAAAATTGCAATTAAAAAAAATTATTTAAAAGTCTTTGCAAATGTAAAAAACCTGAGTATGTTAATCATGGAGTGATAATAAATACTGTAGCCAATGCAGTCTGCTGTTACAATAAATATTGCTCTGGTATTCTGAAGTATTAGATTTATTGATTTTGTACTAGTTATTTAACTTTTTTATGTGCGGCTGGTTCATGTAAGTGCTTCCTTTATGAAATGATTTGAAGTGTGAGTTTAATCATGTCAATGAGATACATTGTGCCTTTTTGTTATTTATTTGTATGTTTTTAATTTGGGCAATTGTCTCATGGGTTTTTCTACCTTATCTTAATTTTACTGTTAATATAGTGCTACTGTTTTCTTATTGTTTAAGTAAGATTTTTTATGTGAGCTTAATTATATTCCTTCCATTGTTTTTCCTTTTTTGCACTCTGTATGATTTATTGAAAGACAACCCTGTCCATATCAAACCCTAAAGGATGGTTCAGAATGTTAAAATCCCTAGTATTTAAAAGAATCAAATGAAATTATACTTACATTTGAAACTTGTGCCAAGATTTTTAAAATAGCTAATTTTTTTTTTATCTTAACACCATATGTTTTGTTAGATATGTAATATACTGTTAGGTATTTCTCAGGATTGTGCAACTGATTCTTTTTACATAAATGCATTTATAAACAGTTTTATAAAGTTCAGAATGTTTTTAGAATTCATTTATTTTTTCTATCTTTTTTATAAATTTTCAAAATATCAAAATGGCTGTGATATTTTGAAAAAAAAGTTTTGTTTCTGTTATCTGTTTAAATAAAAAGATTAAGTACTGTACATGTGTTTCTTAAACTGTCCCTATCCATTGTGCTTAAGGAGGTAGACCTAGGAAAAGGGACACAACTCTTACAAATCATTGGAACATTTATATTCAGCATTATACATCAATCTCATCAAAGCATCAAAATAACTTGGACTGATTTCATTCTGTTTCAAATGAAAGCTTGAAATACTTTAGTGAAATTTAATATGATGCAAACATATCACTGATTTATGAGTTATGTCCCTTACCCCAGGTCTACTTCCTTAAATGGCTTTCTTGGGATTCTTTCCATTTTTCAATACACTAGACTGCTAGCAGAAGAAAAACATGCTGCTGAATGGTTCTGTAAATACACTGATGCAGTTAGGGGCACTACAGTGATTTCCGTTTTTTTTTCAACTTGTTTTCATGCCACCTATCCCAACCCTTTTTTGCACTCTGTATGATTTATTGAAAGACAACCCTGTCCATATCAAACCCTAAAGGATGGTTTTTAAAAAATCTTTGCAAATGTAAAAAACCTGAGTATGTTAATCATGGAGTGATAATAAATACTGTAGCCAATGTAGTCTGCTGTTACAACAAATATTGCTCTGGTATTCTGAAGTATTAGATTTATTAATTTTGTACTAGTCATTTAACTTTTTTATGAGCGGCTGGTTCATGTAAGTGCTTCCTTTATGAAGTGATTTGAAGTGTGTGTTTAATCATGTCAACGAGATAGATTGTGCCTTTTTGTTATTTATTTGTATGTTTTTAATTTGGGCAATTGTCTCATGAGTATAGGAAACCTTTCGAGCCAATATAACAATAGCATGAATGTGATGAATTTATTTGACAAAAATCCAAGACGGGAAAGGAGTCATGGCCATCGCCACTATACGTCACCTAAGTTACATGATGTCTCCATAGATGGTCTCCTTCCTTTCATACAAAAACCTCTTGGACTTCATCACATTAGAACCAAACTTTATTCTATACCTCTCACTCTACTACACCCCCTTTACAAAACAAGTCTTGACACTCCTGTTTCTGACCCCACCTCATCATTATACAGACTTGTTGCCATCATTTTGCATATTGGTTTCCACAGACTCTTTAAACCAGTTTGTGTGAAAAGTCAAGATGAAGAAAAACGATCATTTCTTCCACTACCGTTTGTCAACAAAGGTATAGATGCAATTAATTTGGCTAACATCCTCCATCACAAAAACGTTACCAACAAAATTCCCCCATATTTCAAAGACAAATCCACACCAATTATTTCATATTCCTATACTTCACCCATTGCATCCAACATTTTCAATTATAAAAGGCTATTGCAGAACCTCGAGATTGAGGACTTCAAGGCTAAACCACCTGACTGTTCTTGCAAAAGCTCTCCATTCAAATATGATCCTTCTGGCCACGTCGTTACGGGAGATTTAACCACTATCGAAAACGAATCTCTACGTAATATCCTTTCTAAAGGTCCCAAGTACCGTGAACCACGCTCCATAAATTGGAATTATAACTTTAAAGTTCTTATGGATGCCGTCGAGAACTATGCAAGAAAATGGATAAAACGATAAAGAAGACATTGATTCTCTGTCAGAGTGGTTAAAGGCCGTGAGGTCTTTAATTTTGAAACGAATGAAAGTTTTAAGTAGGTCAATGAGTGCCAAGGCTACATCAGTTTTCAAAGACCCCGATGTAGCAAAAACATGGTCTACTAGCCCAAAACAACATTGTTTTTGTCTGCAAAACGTTTTATATCCAATGTTTATTATCAGAGGTAGTCGTAGAAAATAATAGCAGTGATAAGACCTATACTGCTACCACTCTCTCCAAAGAAGAGATTGTGGAAAACCATAAATCTGTGCTATCCTCTTTTGGTCTCTCTACCAAGGACGATGATTGTGATTTACCGTCTATGTACTGGATTCCTAAACTCCACAAGAATCCATACAAACAACGTTTCATAGCTGGATCTGCAAAATGTACCACCAAACCTCTTTCAAAACTTGTAACTTCTATACTCACAACTGTCAAAGAGGGTCTACAGTCCTACCACAACATTTGTTACTCCCGTAGTGGTATTAATTCAATGTGGATCCTGAAAAATTCAAAAGATCTTTTGGAAACAATCAGTTCAAGACTATTATCTAAATATAATAGCATTAAAACCTATGATTTTTCAACACTATACTTCTATTCCCCATACTCAGTTAAAATCCCGACTTAAAAACATTATACATCGCTGGTTTTTTTCAAAAAAGATGGTACACCTAGATACAAATATATAGTTCTTGGTCGAGATTCCTCATACTTTGTAAGAAATAATTCCAAATCATCTTCCAAATATATAGAGGAAGATGTTTACAAAATACTGGAATTTTTAATTGACAACATATTTGTCCAGTGTGGTGGACGTGTTTTTCAACAAACGGTCGGCATTCCAATGGGAACAAATTGTGCTCCTTTACTTGCTGACCTATTTCTTCACTCTTATGAGGCTGACTTTATAGCTGATTTGATCAGAAGGAAAGAATATCGTTTGGCTAGATCCTTCAATCTCAGTTTCCGCTCAGTTTTCTCAGTGACGTGTTATCTTTAAACAATCCTAATTTCGGGGATTTGATACATCGCATCTACCCAAAAGAACTTGAGATAAAGGATACTACAGATACTGTGAAGTCAGCCTCATATCTTGACCTACACTTAGAAATCGATGGTAAAGGAAAACTATTGACCAAACTTTACGACAAACGAGATGACTTTTCATTCAGAAAAGTCAACTTTCCTTTCATCTGTGGCAACATCCCTTCGGCTCCTACGTATGGAGTGTTCATATCACAACTCATACGTTATGCCAGAGCTTGCCGAAACTACGCAGACTTTTTGTATCGCGCTAGAACTCTAACAAATAGGCTTCTGGAACAGGGTTATGTTGCTACAACATTGAAGTCATCACTACAGAAGTTTTATGGTCGTCATCATGAACTCGTGGATCATTATGATGTATCCATCAGCACCATGAAAACTGATTTATTCAACGGGTCATAGTTTGCCTTCCCTCGTTTGTCTACCCCGGACTTGACTTTTTATGAGCAACTCGGCGGGTGTTTCTAGAAAACCAGAGGACGCTTACCCTACCGGTGCACCTGGTCCATGCTCCCAGTTTTTAGTGGAGTCCGAGTTGCTCATTTACTTTTGTTAATTTGTAGGTATGATTTTAGTTACTTTATGTTCTTTGTTGTGTGTGCCTGTTTTCCATGTCTGGTCTTTGTCCCTGGATTACATTCTTTTGATTACTGCTATAACCTTGGTTCCCTTGATTACTCTTTCGATCCACGTATGTTCTTGCCTACAATGTGTAACTGAAAAAAAAGTTGCATATAAAACAAAATACCACTTTTTCTACATATTGTGAAATGTGTCAGATATGAACCTTGAAATAGCTGCATGTAGTATCTGTATAAACTAGATTTCTTCTGAATTGATTTTTATACATCTACACATTTTGTAGCCGTATTACAATATGAAAGCTGTCATCTCTGTTATTGTCTTTGTAGACACATAGTTTTTGTGAGATGACTTGACTAGTACTTGGTTGATCTTGATAGATTTTTAAAACGAGGTTTCTAATAATAAAAGAAAGGTTTTTTCATTGAGTTTTAGGGTCATTGACCAAATTGCTTTGCGATGAATGGTCAAATAGGGGCCATAAGCAAACATTTTATAGAATTTAACTACAAAACTCAAGTATAAGCATAGAAATATTTATTACATTGTAACAAAACAAAGGTATTTATTAGATATAAACCTGAACAAAATGACTACCAAAAATGTCATGTTTTGATTGATTTATGGGTTATGAACTACGCCATTTGGGAATTGGAAGCTCAGAAGAGCAACAAAAAATCAATCCTTCCCGACACGCGTACATTATATTATACTTATGGGTCGGTTTTGTAAAAAAAACTCTCAACGATAAATGATCCTTCAATCATTTCTTGATCTACTGTACCTAATGAGGAAATAGGGAAAATATATCTCTTAAGATAATTTGTTACTTTGAATTATCTTGTATATTAGCAAGTATTTAGTTTTTTAATCATTTTTAAGCATTTTGAAAAAGAACGAAGAATATTATATTTATATATTTTTATTTAGAAGCTACCCCTTTACAAAGGGGGCACCAGCTACCAGGGTAGAAGTAACGGTGCGTCTATCATAGTTACAAAATGTACAACAGCACTGCTAGAATATTCAGCTGCATTAACAATAGAAAATAACAATATAAAATTCATCTGAGAAACATATGGTTATCATAGTACATAAAATGTTATTTCTGTGATTAAAAATATCAGCAATTTTCAAGAACATCATCGTGCGTAAAATATCAATCTCATTGAATGAGTCGTAAAATATCAATAAAATCTAGTTTTAGGGTAAAATATGACATAAAAAAACAAAACATCATTTCCATTAAAAAGTACTAATTAAGAATACTGCGACGAAAGTTAAATAATTCTACAAGGTACATTCTACCATAGAAATCATATGACATACCACCATCATCGCTAAAAACATAACCTGTATCACCAATAAGAAATAAAACGTTGGCACTTGGCGACAGTTCACTGAAGTTCAAGCCAGTATTTACAACCGAGTTGAAAACCGTATTATATTTTGACCGTATATGATCGAGTGTTGGGCACGTAAGTAAAAATGTTCTAAATCCTCGGCGCTATTCAAATCGCATAGCGGACACCGATCAGTTTCAGAGATTCTTATTTAGACTTAAGCAGTTCGTTCTGGCAAGCAGTTTTAACCGCGAGGATCTAAAGTCGCTAGTGTCATGTAGGTACATCTGCATTCCAGTTTTGATATAGCAGTGCAGGTAGAATGCAAGACTACTCTTCGAAGCAACATCAAGAAATAGTCCCTGTCTTGTGACAATGCCATACTGCCGACTGAAATTTTCCAGACAGGTTTCGCCCATTATCGTGTTAATCTCATCAGAGTAGTTTCAAAAGTTTTCGTTCCGACGAATCATTTCGTTTAATACCCGCTTGCACAGTCTGTCATTCGGTAGGTCAACAAGACGTTTTAAGTATGCAACTTTTTGTCGTTTTATGAAAGCACTGACTGGCTCCCACCTTAGTTCCTAGCTGGAACTAGTCGTAGAAACTAGCTGGAAATGATTAGAATCGTTTCAAGGTAATAACTTGGTATAAACAAACAGCATGAAACTTGCAAAAACATACAAAGAAAACTATTATAAATAAGGCTGTGGCTCGGTTTAATAGCTTTTCTTTGATAGATTGGCTATTTACGCGGATTTTGACGGACTTTTTGCGATCATCAAATCATTATTATGAATACAATATAATACAACTCTAATTAATCTGATTAACATTTAGTCAATCAAGAATTCAATAAAGTTGTTTACAGATAAAATCAAAAGCGTTTCCTATTTTTTTGCATAAAATCTTGATTTTTCTCAACTTCTACCTCCATTTACATTTTATTTGTGTGTTGTGTTTCGCTCGGCATTTAATTCAATTTACGCCACTGACCCGAAATCCTGGATCCGCCCAATACATGCAAAATCAACTCCTTGGCACGATCAACCAAATTCCGAAAATTGCAACATGAACGTCAGGTAGCAAAACTGAGCAACTTCAGAACATGATGATTTTTGTACTGACACTGGAGTGGATTACACTCAGTCAAATGTAATTCTGTTGGAAATTGTTAAAAGTAAAGATACCGGTACTGATGATAATTATGCAAGACTTCATGTATGCATCAGCGTCAAAAACTGAAATGAAAATGCAGCTTCCGCCTCATTCTGATATACATGTGGTGCTCCTTTACAACGATATCCTGATTGAATTAAAGGCTAACGATACGAATTCCGAAAGTTGTATGGACGATAATTCTGATTTTTTCGACACTTGTTTTACCCCAGTAATGACAAAAAAGTGGATGACCAAAAAGGGTCATGTAGACCGTTGTTGAATTGCCCAGTAAAAAAGGGTGTATGTATGGCAATGAAAACTTGTATTGTTTGTCAACGAAAATTGGCCGCCATATATAACACTGTATTTATTCCAGTGGATAAAGTTCAGTGGCGGATCCAGGTGGTGCAGGGGGAGTAAGTGCGGGTGTTTCTAGAAAACCAGATGACGCTTACCCTACCGGTGCACCTGGTCCATGCCCCTAGTTTTTAGTTCAAGTTCGAGCTGCTTATTTGCTTTTGTTACTTTGTATGTATGATTGTAGTTACTTTATGTTCTTTGTTGTGTATGTCTATTTTCCATATCTGGTCTTTGTCCCTGGATTACATTCTTTTGATTACCGCTATAATCTTGGTCCCCTTGATTACTCTTCCAGTGGACAAAGTTCAGTGTCGGATCCAGAGGGATGCAAAGGGGTGACTGTCCACTTTTTTCATTGAAAAAATTGTCATTTTCACGTGTAAAATTGACAAAACTGGCAAATTATGTCCTAGCACCTCTCTATTTCTGAGGAACCTCGGATGGCACCCCCCCCCCCTTTCAAAGTGTCTGGATTCGGCCCTGAAGTTGGAACACATATTCTTGATTTTTGAAGTAAACATCAATTTGGTAACAAAATGCAATGCATTCCACCAAGGAAGCATGGATTGCTGTTAATAAGAATGATCAAGGGAACCAAGATTCTATAAAACACAGTGAATCAGTAGCTAAACGTCTGTTCTTGTGTAATGTTTGCCATAAGATACAGATATGTACGATAAAAGCTCCATGCTCCGTTCGGTTTAAGAATAGGTTCATTCGCTGTTGAACTAAGACACCTTATTCAAAGTAATGGTTTTGCTTTTCTTGTAAGAAGTAAAAATTTCAGAAGCTTTATAATCATGACTTGAAATGCGACTAATATATTATCAAATAATACCAGTAATGTATCTTTGTGACTGTATAATTTTAATATCTGTAAATGATGTTACTTGATTGATTGATTAATGTTTTATTTTTAAGTCCTGTTGGATAGCCTGTCCGTAATTGATATGCTATTCGACCGGATTCAGTAGTCCATAAGGTAATCAACCGGTCCGGTCGAATAGCCATTGCCATTAAATTAAGCAAAGGCCTTATGAAAAAAAATTTGGATGTCTGGACTGGATGTCGCTGGACGTGTTTTTATCTAACACAGCGTTACCCAATTAATAACTATACACATTTTACCGACAAGAAAAAAAAGGAAAATATCAAAAACAAAAACAAAAAACGGGATAAACGTAATTGGTAAACCAACTTCCTGATACCTCTCTACCGCAAACATACGCAGTCAGGAGATGCTGGTTATCAGTGTGTTCTTTTGTCGTATGTTACTTTTGGTTCATTTTGAAGAAGTGTCATCGTTTTGTTACTGTGAAATAACATTTTTCTTTTCAAAATAGAATATAATTATCAGCTGCAATAGCTATCGAAAGATGTATAAAAAAACAACTTGACAACGGGACTCGTTACCCGTCATGCTCTCCTAAAATGGGAGTACTTACCGTTTTTTTTTTCGTTTTTTTTTTTCGGTAACTTCAAACTTTATTTCGGCGACGTCACATATCTTTACACGTTATAAGGTTGTAAATGAAACGCTTGGCTTGCTAAGACACTTGTTTCATGTATAGTACGTGAAGCAAAATTAGTGAACGAAAGGCCATGGACACAGTTTTTTCAGTTTCAAATGAATTCAAAGGAAACGCTTGGCTTGCTAAGACACTTGTTTCATGTATAGTACGTGAAGCAAAATTAGTGAACGAAAGGCCCTGGACACAGTTTTTTCAGTTTCAAATGAATTCAAAGATGTTGGAAAAGGGAATTAAACATACCGAAAAATCAGAAAAAAAAAGTTTTTTTTCAAGAAGAAGGCGATTTACAAATACGTGTAGCATTGTCTAACCATTTTATTTCAGATTGCTATATTTTACGAATGCATTTTCAGTATATTCATTTATTTCATAACACGTATTTGCATCGAACAAAAAAAATCAACAATTAATATATGGATACATTGTCGCTGCATTATTGTACGGTCTAAATGATAAAAATGCTCAATGAACATATATGATGTTTGGTAGGCGTGATATTTAATGAAGTCATTGTATTCTTACTGTAGGAGACACCAGCTGACGGTGATAGGAAAACTGGGAAATCTTCTTAGAATTGAGACACTGATTTCATGGATTATTTTAAAGTGGATGAATTCCCCGTCATAAAGGAAATAGGACATAGAAATACCGGTGAATTACGAATTACGAATAATTCTGACCTAATCCAATCAGTTTATTGTATTGCATACCAATTCTAATTATTTTTTTTCTTCCCTCTACTATTCGATTACAGAATACACTATCAAATTATATTAAGACCGCTGTCCGTTCGTCCGTCACTTCTTTTTAGGGTTGTTTACCAACTACTCATAGCAATCTTGTTGGAAATACATCATAATAACAGCTTTTCATGGCATTTTTTTCACATAGGGTCTCGGATTTGTTTTCTGACACACAGGGCTTACAAAATGTCAGACATGAAAAAAATGCATTCTACTTGTGTAATGTGCACCTGTCAAACTACTGTAACCACGTCCACTTCCCCTCTTTTTCAAACCCTTGTCAAAGGCAACTGATATTTCATGGGGCATACTAATTTTTATCATGCAGTTTTCTAAGAAATGGTGTCAGTCTATGGTATGGTGTTATCTGTAGCACATAATTTATACCTTATATCAACTGATAATAAGTTGTATTATGAAAGAGTAATCGGGAAACAAAGGTTATAGCGGTAATCAAAAGAATGTGACCCAGGGACAAAGGCCAGACATAGAAAACAGACATACACAACAAAGAACATAAAGAAGTACATATTAAAAAGGGCATCTGAAGTTCGCGAAATTAAATTTTGACTTGAAAAAACTAAAAAAAGGCAAACTAGTAGTTTGTAGTTCAGCTATGCAAGAGGTCAGTGGGTTTTGAGTTCACTCATCTATATATAGGTGTTCCATGTAACCTGACAACGAACCTGAATATCACACAAACTGGCGCACTGGTACGGTGCCAATTGAATTTTATTGTGCTACTTTAAAGACAAATTAATATCAGAATGGTGAATTTAAATAAATGAGTATAATTTTGATAATTTACACAACATCAAGCTTGTGTTAAGATACGTTTGAAAACGATCTCGATTCTTTCCCTCTATCTTAGCCCTCTGGAACCCACTTTTCAATATCTGTGAATTCACCCTGGTCTGATATATCTCGTGATTTTCTGTCTCCTATTTATTCTTATGAAGCGCGGTGAATATACATAACTCTATAATTCTAATCATAAGATTTTTCATGCTAATAGCCGTTTTTGATTGGTCGAGAACGTCTTTGCCAGAAAGTTCATCCTTGCACGAACTTCGCCAGATCGTTCATACATTCATGAACGCTTGTCAACTTGAAAGCAATATGGCGGCCGTGTAGTTTGCCAACGACCTAAACGGCATGCATGATATAGCCATAAGAAAAGTTTATTACATCCACATTTGTACCAGTACAGTTTGTTTATAGAGAGTAATTTTCAGCTGGGGAAAAAAACTTACAAAATCTAACTAAAAGTAAATTCGCGCCAAATTAAATTGTTCCAGAACTAAATCTACAAATACATTTACCCGTTCAATACCAAAAAAAAAAAAAGAAAAAACCCAAATATTTGAATTATAAGGATTAAACAGCTTTTTCGGTCGTTCAAGCATGTATGAACGGATCTCTTTACTCCCAAACATTATATAAACGGCCTTTGGCCGTTCATTGAGTTTGGGAGCTCCGAAATTTGTTCATACATGCAAGGACGACAGAAAATAGCTGTTTAATCCTATAACATTTGATAAACCGTACTTCTTCAGGGACATTTCCTTTTGTATGGCTCATTGGCAAGACACATCAGAGCAGCTTTCAATCCTTTTTCTTCTTTCTTTTTCTCTTTGTTTTGTTTTTTTTATCTTTACGCTCATTTGAGGTATGTCCACAAAAATGTAATAATATACGCGAACCCACTCTTCCCTTACAAATGATTTTAAATTATCGTTCGTCTGACTTTTTTTTATATATATTTTATTCGTCGAAACAAGACTGGTCATTTATTATAATTGGAGGATATTTCCAAACTTTCTCTTTTTTTCATAAAGAATGCTGCTAAGACCATAATCATATTCGCTTAGATTCGCAATTATGCTAAAACAGAGGAGAATTATATGCAGTTTTTACACCCTTTCAGTATATCTGTCAGATGTCTACTACTTTTCTAAATGCATTCTCGTGTGCATTCATTTTTTTCTTTCTCGTGAACATCTTTTGGTCTCTCTTTTCCGCAAAGGTTATGTTATTTAGTATAATACAGTTTACGAACGAAATATTCCCGGGAATTTCGATTGCCGTCGAACATTTTTCAGTCAGTGGTCAAAGGGAAATAACTCGCATAGTAACGGCAACGACAACGTTTTTTCCCCGTAATCCGCTAGGGCGTTCATTTACGTAACTCCTACCTTAAATCAATATATAAATATTTCCATAACCACTGACTGCTACATTGGGCCAACGTCGTCTTGCCAACGTCAATTAAAACCCAGTGAACCAGCCATCAGCCAAGGTTGGCCCAACGGAGGCATGCTGTCTGGGACGGGACATTGACGTCCAATACGGCTTTTACCCGTCCAGTACGTCATATTGGACTGGTTTAAATCATATTGGTCTAGCGTATTGGACTGGTTAGTCAATAAAGGTATAATTGCATAAGGTTTTCCATATAATGGCTTAGTTATTGGTCCTCGGCTACGCCTCAGCACAATATGGCTAGCCTAGGATCAATAACTAAACCAATATGGAAAACCTTACGCAATAATACTTTAGTACTGACGTTATACGCTGGTGCATTCGTTGCATTTCGCCGTATAAGTCTCTTTTTATTGATGACTGCATAATTAGTATATAGACCATAGTCATGGTCATTGTAAATCTATCAGGATACCACATATTCACTATAATCATTCTCGTTAAAGTATACATATCAGAACTTATGTTTTAATGAGTTAACCAAATTAACAGTTGGTCATGAAAAAGTATAAATGAAACATGTTTCAGTGTTTCTAGCAGACTTTTCAAATTGATAATATTCAATATATACACAAAGTTACTCAATATGCAAAGATAGTCGTCTTTGACATCTTTTTTTACATTCACTCCCAGCATGTGCAATGTACTTATCTTTCTCAAAAATATATAGCAATTTGAATGTACTTTTTGACACTTAATTCAAGTACTGTATAACTTCTTCAATTCATAAATTATTTACCGAAATTTGTCGTGGCACAAAATTCGAGGCTTATTGAACACCGAGGGTTCATTTCTCGTATCAAACATGCATGCGTGGATCGAAGGACGGGCATGTTGGGCTTACCTACTAAAATTGTGAGAAAAAGGCATGTTACATGTGTCTGACTTTTTCACAAATTTTAACCCAAAACAAACTCTCTTTCCTCGCGTCATATAATTCTATTTGCGCCCTCTCCTCAGAAAATGTACCTTAAACCGTGGATCCGCATGGGGCTACTATTGTGTAGGTCCTTTGACATACTCTTGCAGAACTTGTATCGGTGAGGATTTCCATCTTTTTTAAATTTAAAGCCCATCTTTTATACAAATCAAAATTGTATTTATTGAATTACATAAATATTTGGTTATAAAGCTACTGATAAAAGGTTACACATTATAACACGTGTACAACATGAAATATTTATATAACTGCATGTAGTATTTTTGTTTGTGTTCAACATTGTGTGTCAACGTATACAACTACAAGCGAAACAATTTTTTGAATTACTCTGCTTGCTAAAGGATATCTGAGGATGCTCCTTTTAATTTTGTAGTCATATTAAAGTAAAACTTGACTATTCTGAATCTTCCCACATGAACTCGTTCTGATATGTGTCAAAGTATTCTAGGGATATACTCAATAGAGACGTACTTGCATCTGAGGAAGTTCCTTTCAATTTTGTATTCATATTAAAGTACAACTTGCGCGTTTGTAAAATAGAAATTGTAAGACTTTAATAGTACTTGTAAACGACAGATTTTCAACATTTAAACAAATGAATAAATATATTCGCAATATCAATGTAACAGTTTGCTCATTCTTTAGTTTGTTCCTACATATCGAATTACCTTATCCAACTTCATAGATTTTAAAAATATTTGAACATGATATGACCTTGATATACTTTTCATATCACGAACTTCCTCTTTCTGAAGCTCCGTACAATATCTGCTGTTTTAGAGTCAATCTAGACGCTGCAGCATGTCCTCTAAGAAAATGCAAGAATCTTGCAAACTTTGGAAAATGTGAATGATTTTACATTAGACCTTTAATTTGTATTATGTCCGAGAATTGTAAAAAGTCAGTCAGGAGCGGTTGGTAAGAGAGGAAACGATCATCTGCCTCAAATAACACAAACTTATTAATTGTTACGACAAAAATTCTAATTTGAAAAGTGATATACCGGATTCAGAATGTGAAACACTATAATTGTATTTTTTTTATATAAACCTTGTGCAATGGTTTTAGTGAAACAAAACAAAGCAAGTTAAAAGAATACTTGTGTTGCTGTCCCTGTATTTTCATATATTTATCATCTATTGACGAAGTTTCCGTTCTTCATATGAATTTCTTATTTTATGCAGGATTTGTATTCAGTGATAATTTCTTGGAGCGTCTGTCAACGTGTCAAAGACTTTTACACCATATTAACCTAACAGCTTGTTCGTAAGTTGATATAAGCTGAAGAATCGATATAGTGGACCATCGAGTATCGGTGGAAGCCCTTTTATAAGAAGTTTTTTTTTCGCCCGGTAGTCTGTCCATCCGTCATATATTATTCTGTCAAAGTGGAGCTACTAATGCAGTATCAAGTAGGATTCATTCACAAGCTTAAAATATTAAAAAACAAATGACAAAAATTAACAAAGAAGAATTGTTAATGGAGTTTGTCATTAAATAATAATAATAATAATAATAAGAATTAACATTTCTTAAAAATGACCTGACCTGTACAGAAACCTTGATGTGCCATTTAATGAATAAAGTATATAATGTACGCATCCGTTTCAAATCTTGTGCGCACAAGATACAAAGTTGTGCGCACCAGTTTCAAATAATTTGCGCACGAGTAACTAACTTACGCGCACGAGTTATTAAATTACGCATGAGATACGTAAATGTGCGTAAAAGTTACAAACTTGCGCACACTATAGTTACTAATATGCACGTGGTTACATGTTTGCGGTATTTCCTCTCTTTTGTACAATGCACAAGTCAACAAGTTACCTCGTAAACATTTATTATAACTCGTGCCCATGTTTGTAACTCGTGCGCACAATATTTTTAACTGGTGTGCTCAAGTAAGTAACTCGTGCGTACAAGCCAGTAACTTGTGTGCGCAAGTTAGTAACTCGTGCGCACAAGATATGAAATTCGCGTGCACAAGTTTATATCTCATGCGCGAAAGTTAGTAACTCATGCACACAAGTGAGTACAAGTTAGTTACTCGTGAGCAGAGGTTAATAATTCGTGCGCACAAGTTAGTACAACATGTAACTCGTGCAAGTTTGTACCTCTTCGTGCGTACAAGTTACATGTAGTTGCTTATAAGCAGAATGTCAAGTTAATAGTTTGTGCGGACAAGTTAGTACAACATGTAACTCATGTGTGGGTGTTAGTTACTCGTGCGAAGCAGTTTGTATCTCGTGCGCACAAAATGTAAATTATTGTCTTTGTGTATTAAATGGCAGGTCGGCGCTTCCATACTCTCTGTGATGTTTCAAGATTTTTTTTAGTTTTATATAATATCGGGTTGTATTTGTATATAAAATACTATGATATTCTGTTCATCATAGGAATACATAATTATCTATGTAAATTTATTATTGCTGTCAGCCATATGGGGTAACAAAAAAAGAAAAAAAACAAACAAACAAGTTTAACAAAACAAACAGAACAAAACAACAACAAAAACAAAAACAAATCAAAACAAACAGAACAAAACAACAACAAAAACAAAAATAAATCAAAACAAACAAAAACAAAACAAAACAAACAAAAATAAAACAAAGAAACAAACAAAAACAAACCAAAAACAGAAACAAAAGCAAAAACAAACAAAAAACTAAAACAAAAACAAAAAAATAGAACAACAGTTTTGTACATATGTATTTGCTGGCCAAACTTTATTTAATGTATACTCGAGTTTAGCCATGAGTCTAGATATACTGGCATTATAACTTTCTTTTCTGAGATGGCTATTACTATTTTTTTTAATAATTCAACATTATTCAATATGCATACTTATGTGTCATATCTCTTTTGATTTGGATTGATATATATGAAGTTATGGTGTATAATTTTTTTTGGTATTAAGACGTCATTTGCGTCTATTGGTCCGTATAATCGTAAACAAAATAAGGTCTTGATTTCGTACCAATTCGTGTATTTAGATTTGAATCAATCAGAAATTAAATTTTAAGTAATGCTCCTTATTTTTGAACAGGTTATACAAAATAAAATGGTTTGGTCCAAATTAAATTTTTTATCATCAAATATCTAAAATGTAAAGAAGAATAGTACTTCTGCATTAGATTTAGTTTCTGCATGTTTATATACTTTTATGTTTATTTCCCTGTTATATTATTATGTTTTAATTAGTGCATGCTATGTTATTTTGTGCTTGATTATGTGTATTGCTTTGTGTGTATGTGTTCTTGTGTTGTTTTATGTTTTGTTTTTGTTTTATATCTTATCTTATCTTATCTAAATTTTCAAACAAATTTTAAACTATCAGTATGATGTAAAAGAATATCAGTAATTTAAGTAGCTGTCTTTGAAAGAATCATGCAAAATCAGAAAAATGTGATACACCCTCAAAAAAGGCTACAAATATTTATTTTTGTAATTAAGTTATTTTATGGGTCTATACTATGAAATGTGTAATTATTCATTCAAATCTCCTGCTCTTAGGAGATAATCAACATTGAAAATCCAGATTCTATTGTATTTGAGTGTCATTTACAGAGTTATCTCCCTTAATTTTGAAATATACAGTGCATTCTATATAATTTTTATCTCCTAAGAACACGGGTTATATGAAAAATTGAATGTTTATTTCTGTTTACTATGGCAATTAAAACAAAATATCAAAAATGAAAATATGTAGGCTTTTAACCCATGAATCACATTTTGCATGATCCTTAGCTGGAGTGATACTTAATAGAATATCAGTAACTTAAAGCATATAATATATGATGAAATATAATGTACAGTAAAAAACATGGTTTGTTTTAAATCATAAACAAAAGATATTAGACCTCAACAATTCTACACGAATTACAAATAAATGGGCGGAAGATATTGGCATGTGCTTGTACATGGAAAAGTTGCACAAAATGATGATATATTAAATTACGCAAGAAAGTTTTTTTCATGAAATGATGTAATGAGAGAAAAATATTGGCTTTGATATGTATAATATAGGTAACATTTGCATTTATTGGACATAGAGTGTTTGACGTACTAGGTATATTTGAGTCATGACAGTGGTTTTGGTAACCTGGACAATTTTGGTGTCCTACTCATATTGTATAAAAGATGCCTACATCTTCCATAGTATTTAAACCAACCGGGTTTAATACGAGAATATCGTAGCATACAGGTAAGTTTGTCGAGATTTATTTTTACATTGAAAAAGTAACTGCATCTGTTAGTTAAGTCTTTGTCCAACTCACCGCTTTATATGACAAGGCCCATGATAAGCTCAAAACTCTTATGTTTGTATTAGTATTACCACGGAAAAACTATATATATATTCAAAAGTCACTACTGGAGGTTTTGGACCAGGGATTATCTGTTTATCGTTTTAAATTTTCTCATGCAAGTGCAGTTTATTTTATGTAATTAACTTCTAATACATGTACTTCATTCTGAATCTTGCATAGCTCCTTACATTATGACAACTTATTGGTATGAGTTACCAAAAAACATGATATTTGTTTCGATGGAAAAATATTATATAATAAACTTCATTTCTTATTCAAAATCCCTTTCCATTTCTCCTGTTATCCTTTTCATAATAGACCGGAGAAGTATCGCCTTCATATATATGTCATGTACCGTAATTTTTAACAAACAAAAAGTCAGTGAACTTTAATAATTTTTCAGGATTTATGATATATTCTGTACCAGGATTTTGTGAAATTGTAGAATAAGGTGCAACATTCCTCCAGATTTACAAAAGCTATGCTTCCAAATTTGATTGTATCAGCTTTGGCTTGTATCTCCATTACATTTTCCTACGATGTGGACACGATTAAACAGGCCTTAAAAGACGCTGTTGAAAAGAATCGAATCGCCGAAAAAAGTGGACCTATAGATCCTTATCGTCAACGTGAGTCCAAAATTATTACATCTTATACAATATCTAGTTTGGAAAAACAATTAACGTGATACAATATTTCGAAAGTCCTTTCCTCGTTTGTCTACCCCGGACTTGACTTTTTATGAGCAACTCGGCGGGTGTTTCTAGAAAACCAGAGGACGCTTATCCTACCGGTGCACCTGGTCCATGCTCCCAGTTTTTAGTGGAATCCGAGTTGCTCATTAACTTTTGTTACTTTGTATGTATGATTTTACTTACTATATGTTCTTTATTGTGTATGTCTGTTTTCTATGTTTGGTCTTTGTCCCTGGATTACATTCTTTTGATTACCGCTATAACCTTGGTTCCCTTGATTACTCTCTTCTACAAAGATTGATATACATATATGAAATCGTATATTGGACAAGTTTTTGGCATAGTTTTCAAATATGTGAATGTTCCGTCATAGTTGTCTGAAGGTTTTCAATTTTAATTCGTGCGTGCTAATAATTTTTGTGGTACATGAATGGAGAATCAGGTGAACTGTTAAACATCATCAATGTTTAGAAATTGATACTAATTGATAACGATAAAATACATTCATAACATGAAGGAATATTCCGTAGAATTCATTTGTCGTCAGCTTATATCTAGATTATATGACGGAACACATAGATAAAGATCACAACAATCATATTTTTTTATATAAACAACTGAACAATTCAGTGAATATTAAAGGAAGGAACATTATAAATGCTTCCTGTGTTTAAATTCTGGATAAATAATTTACAATGCATGTTTCTTTTCGTTTCAACTCTCGATATCTTTCAGGCTTTCTCATCGTACCTTAAATAAAATCTTTTTGATACCGCTGTAGCTATGGTTACTGTAAATTTCAATTTAAGACAAGATTCCATGTTTCAGCCTAGCCGGCATGAATAAATAAATAACGTTTTACTATGTATTTTTTTATGGAAAGCCAGAAAGGAAATCATTTTTTTCACCTCCCTTTTTTTCATTACCTTGATCATGTTGTATTAATTTTACCCTTTTTTATAGTAAGTTCTCAAGTTCTGACTGAAAGATATCTGAGTAAAGAAGGTGATCCTGAAGTCCTTGCTGTTGTTTCAAGAGCTGGTCGTATTACTTTAGATTTTACTAAACTTATACAAGAAAGGTTATTTATTCTATATATTCTTTTCTTTTTATTTTATTGGGAACCTTAATATCTGCTTTAATTCATTTTGAAAAAATCTGTACTCATTCAAGTGTACCATGGTAGGAGAATAGAGTTGAGATATTCAAAAAGTAAGAAATACTGTTAGAATGAATCATGATATTATAGTACTCATTTTTAAAAATCCATTTTAACTTTTTTCCAGGATGTTGTAAACTGATCAAGTATCATTGGCCCTTATGCATTTTTCTAGAAAGACGAAAGTCGAAATAGCTTAATTTTCTTATGATTATTAAAAGCGCCATTCTGCATTATAGGACTGGTCTACCGATATTCAGTCCATCGGTGCAGGAAGCACTAGATGTGTTAAAACCTGACATAAAAGCAGTATGTCCAGTTCTACAAAGGAAACCATGCAATGCTAGTTACCCATATAGAACCCCTGATGGTACATGTAACCATCCAGACCCTACTGTTGTAAGAGGCGCAGCGATGACACCACAGCCACGCTTCCTTGATTCACTTTATGAAGACGGAATCAGTAAGTTTTGTTTCTATTTATTATAAAACATTTGTCTTGACAATTTTGTTTCTTGTAAAAAGCTTAAACGGTTGAACAAATAACAATTATATGCTCTGAGCAGCTTAAAATTCCTATAGACATATTAGTCAACACTAACGTCAGACGCATTTCATTTCATATCATATTCGGAATTACATTTGTACATGTATGTAACAAAAGAACAGTTTTAATCGAATGTTTCAGTTATTCATACATATATATTTTTAAAACTATAGGATAGCTAACACCGTAGGGTAGATTTCAGACCCTTAAATGCTTACGTTATCTTCTTTGTATCAAGAATGGTCCGATGGAACAGTATAACGAATTCAGTTGTTAACATTCTGAGACTTACATATTAGATTGTTTAAATATAGATGCACCAAGGTCAACAGGAAAGAATGGTTATCCATTGAGCAGTCCAAGGATGATATCTAATGTTGTTTTAAGCACAACACCAGAGTTTAGGTCTCCATTTAGTGACAGATTTACAGTCACTTTAACGCACTATGGACAGTTCATAGACCACGACATCATATTTACGCCAGATGCAACAAGAGCAGATCCCTATAGTAAGTGTATGTTTATTACAACAGGTTTGTACTGTAGTTTTTTGTTGAGTAGTGTGAAAGAAAGTAGAAATTGATGACAGAAAAATAATGCTTTTGAAATTGAGATGTGCAAATTAGATAAGAACCCCACCCGAAAAATAACTGATTAAAAATGTTTAAACGCACCAATATGTCGACTTAAAAGACGTAATATAACCGAAATTAATGTATTTGTCTTAATAATCATCCAAGGAATAAAAAAAATAAAATCATTGTTATTTGTTTAACTTATAGACCCATATACTGAAGAGTTGATTGAAGATTGTGACAAGGACTGCTGTAATCATACAGAGTGAGTAACACCACAGAGATAAATACTAACGTGCAACTGCCAGTGAAGAGAAACATGACTTTATGCTTTAATTAGAAAATAATTGTTTTGTATTATCCATTTCATGAGACATTTATTTTGTATTATGGACTACAAACGCACAATTCAATCCATGTAAAATTATTCTACCCACTGTTTTACACTTTTACTGTGAAAGTGTAACGGTGAAATACATACAAGTATCAAAATTGACTAGAAACATACATTGTAAACTGGTCTGTTCAATTAAAAAATACAGATGTTAACTAAGGTGTTTATTTATATGTATTGCAGTACTGAATGTTTCCCCATCCCACTACCAGAAGGTGATAGTAATTTCCTAAACAAGTTCGGAACTAGATGTATGCACTTTGTGAGACGTGCAGCAGCAGCACTTCCTGATTGCCAGCCAGGTAACCTTAAGTTAATAATAAGGATTCGTCACGTGTAATAGCCACACTGGCGACAATGTATTCTACTTAACGAATCGGCGTTTCCATGCAATTTCCTTGGTATATTTTGAATTTCCATTATATGCTCACCTAGCATTTCAATCCAACGTGTTAACGAGATATGGTCATTACGAACAAGGAACTCCTTCCCAAAGAGATAATGTCTGAAGTATCTTACAAAATTAACTACAGAAAGTAACTCCTTTCTTGTAACACAGTACTTCCTTTCCGCTTTAGAGAGTGTTTACATGCACAGGAAATAACAACTTTGTTCAAATTATCGCCAACTTGTGAAAGCACAACCCATATTGCTCGACTGCTTGCATCAGTAACTAGTATAAAGTTTTTTTTTCATAATCCGGGCATGATAAAATCGGTGCACTGATCTATCTTTTCTTCAATTCAGGAAATGAATCTTACACCCACTAGTCAAAATAAAGGGAACTACCTTTCTCATTCAAAACATGAATGCATTTAGCTATCATTGAAAATCTTTTTATGAACCTTCTATGATAGCTACAGAGACCTAAAGACGATTTAACACACGTTACATTTGTGGGAAAAAGCCATACCTTGACAACTTCTATCTTAGAAAGATCTGTCTTTATACCCTCATTAGAAACAACATGACCCAAAAATAATACATTTTTGCACAGAATACAATTTTTAGGCTGAACTATTAAACCTGCTTCTTGTAATCGTTCAAAAATTCACTTCAAATTGGTCAATATATTTTCAAGAGACTTCCCAATTACGATTATGTCGTCCAGACTCAACATATGCCCCTCTGAAGACTTGTGATCTCCATTGATCTCTATAACGTTTGAGCAGTACCACATAATCCAAAAGGCATGACCGTAAATTGATACAAACCTTATTTGCATACAAACGCAGTCTTGTATATATCCTCTTCTTCTTACCATACTTGCCATTAACACGAACAAAGGTCAAGAGTGGAAAACCACTTATTACAAGCTAACTGATCAAGATAATCATCTAGCCTCTTTAAAGGATACCCATTCTTCGCGGGGATCAAAATATCATAATGACAGCAGCCGTACGGATAGATTTTATAAAACGTAAAAATTAAAGCATAACATATTTCTTTCAAATCTTTTACCCAGTCGTAGCAATATCAAAGATAGCATTGACAACACGTATATTAAATTACAGCTCCTTGTCATTTTTGTCCTAGATGTTTAAATCTAACCCATTTTCTAGCAAAATATTTTGGTATGGTTATTTGTATTTTATTTTACCGATTTTTATTTATAATTATTTCTTTTTGATTGGTCTTCTCTGCTACAGGTCCAAGGCAACAGCGAAATGACAGGACTTCATTTGTTGATCTCTCATCAACCTATGGGAGCTCTGAAACACGATACAACGATCTACGACAATTCACGGGTGGGCGTTTGAATGCAAGTAAAGGTGATTTATTGCCATTTGGACCAGCAGTTATTGATTGTAGATCAGGTCGCCAACGATGTTTTAGCGCAGGTGAGTGTTAAATTGAGTACCACTGCATTTTGTAAAGGAATACAAACAACTAAAGATAATGAGATAAGCTTTTAAAGTGTTGATTCATTGCCATTTGGACCAGCAGTTATTGATTGTAGATCAGGTCGCCAACGATGTTTTAGCGCAGGTGAGTGTTAAATTGAGTACCACTGCATTTTGTAAATAAATACAAACAACTAAAGATAATGAGATAAGCTTTTAAAGTGTTGATTCGTCTTATGAAGGTTAATAATCTGATTAAGATGTCGTTGGGATTATTTCAATTTTTTGGTATCGGTTAGGCAAAGCATTTTTGTTTATGTCTAAAAATACATAAAATACTCCTTGTTTTGAAGGCTGACCAAAATGTCACTAACTTTATGTTCTATGACATCGAAAAAAGTAATATCTATAGGATATCCGAGAAATTATCAAACTATCACACCCTTCAGCTCATAGATGTGTTTTTATGTCTTTCAGGTGATGATCGACATCAAGTAGTGCCACAGCTTAGCGTAATTCACATTGTCTTCCTCCGCGAACACAACCGCATAGCTGCAGAGTTACAAGAAATTAATCCGCATTGGGATGATGAGAGACTTTTTCAAGAAGCAAAGAAAATTTTAACAGGAATGCACCAACATATTGTTTACAATGAGTTTTTACCAATGTTTGTTGGACAAGAAACAGCAAGACAAAAAAATCTGCTAAGTTCGGAGAAAGGTTTAAAGAAGACTTACAATTCTAATGAAGACCCATCTACAGTAAATGAATTCGGAGTAGCTGCCTATAGAGTAGGCCATTCACTGGTTGGAAGATTTGTGAATGCATTAGACAAAAACTTTCACAAAGAAGTTCCCGGTGAAGGCGAAAAACTAAGAAAAGTTTTTCTAGACAATACTAGAATACGTGACGACGATTTTGGTCCTGACGGTATTGGTAGATGGATGGCATCTACTTGTATGAGAGAAAGAGACAGGTTTATATCTGACCAACTGCGTAACCATCTATTTGAAGATCCTGTCGTCTCCAAAGTAAACAAAGCTAGTGACGGCTTCGATTTGATATCTATTAACATCCAAAGAGCTCGTGATCACGGTAAGGAACATTATTATTTCGAGGTTAAAGCTTTTATTGTTCACATCGTCGTTTGTAGACGGTTAACGTTACTATAGTAATACCTTAAAATAGTTCAATGCTGTCAATTGAGAGCGTGTAGTATATTCGAATTTGTTATCTTGTAGACATATATACATGAAGATAAACAGGCAAGTGGCCCTATTGTCGTTTTAAAACGTCGAAAAGTCCGGTATTATGCAGTACTTTGATATGATGTAATGCATTCTTTATACCTCAGAAACCTTTTCTGCATATACAAGTTTTCCAGCATCTAGTAATATAGTTTATTTTTGGAAATAAGGTTGATTGAATGACCATGACCTGATGAAATGTCACCGGTACATCACTGGACAATAAACAATGAAAAAGAAACTTTTTACCAAATTATCTAGTCAATGCTCCCAGTATTTAGTGGAGTGCGAGTTGATCATTATATTTGTTTCTCAGAAGGTATTATTTTCGTTACTTTATGGTCTTTGTTGTGTGTGTCTGTTTTCCCTGTCTGCTCTTTGTCCATGGATTGTGTTCTTTTGATTATCGCTAGCATCTTGGTTCCCTCGATTACTTTTAGATAGCTTTTAAGTGTATTAAACGCTTTCCATTATTTCTATTCCATACAGTAGCTTATTACATATATTTTGCTTGGTTTTGATAATTAAACTTTAGGATAACACGTTTTATCAATTATATTCTTTTTTACATTGTTGCAGGAATACCAGGATACAACGCATTTAGAAAGTTTTGTGGTTTACCACCTGCTAAAGTCTTCAAAACAGGAATCTGGGGATTTGTTGACCATGATCATGAAACAGTTCAACGATTGGCAAAAGTTTACAGGTGACATAATAGATGATTTCTTTTATTTATCATTGTTCCCGTTGCTATAAAAGTAGTTACGAAAACAATTCTAATATGATGTAAAGAGTACAAGTATGTTTTGCATGTAAATGGAGTTGTTTGTCTGCAAGGAATGTTTTGCTTTATTTAAAATTAAATTCAACAACTATACAGTTTTTTCCTAGATTAATTTGGCAATCATCATATTACCAATCAGAAAATGTGACAACAAATTGTAAATTATAAAAAAAAGTTTCCAAAATAAACTTGTTCATTATGTTGGTATCTCACTTCATGAAGTGTTTCAGTATTGAAATCTTGATATCACTGAAAAATAATAATAAACCCTATTTATTCTGATTTATTTTATTGAGTGACATTTTATGTATTTTAGTCATCCTGACGACGTTGAACTGTTTGTAGGGGGTGTCTCTGAGAAACCTTCCAAAAATGGAGAAATCCTTGGTCGAACTTTCAAATGCTTAGTATCCGAACAGTTTCGAAGAATGAAGTTTGGTGATAGATTCTTCTATGAAAATGATGACAATTATGTGTCGTTTTCTGAAGGTAAGTTTAGTATTGATAATCATATATTTGCTGTAGGTAAGTTGAGTTTAATGCTGATTTGGTATGTCAAATCATGTTATGGATAGAGGAAAACACAACTGTGTTTTTGCTTATAAATAATTAACCTGGTAGTTAAAGTCAATTTGTTCTTAGAAATACTTGAATGGTATCAGAGTGTAGCACGACCATTAATTGTTTAAGTTAAATTTTTACTCGTTTTTTCTTTGGTGTTAAATGTTACTTGAGTAAATCGGTTTTTCTTTTTTTTTCAGATCAAGTTAATACAATAAAGAAACAGACATTTGCAAGCATATACTGTCGTAGTTTAGGACTCCAAAGAATTCAACCAAAGATTTTTCTGAAGTCTGGAAAATATAGGTGAAAATTATCTGTTGTTACTTAAATGCAATTTGTAGGCATTTGGATTTCAACCAATAAACCAGCTGTTTTTAAGTAACACTTCAGCTGCTGAGAATCATGCAAAATGTGATACAAGGATGGAAAGCCTGCATATTTTCATCTTTGATATTGTGTTTAAATGCTTATATAAACAGAAAATTACATGTGGCTTATCGTAAAACTTTTGTTAATAAGAGATAAAAAAAAATATACAGAATGCACTGTAGAATTTAAAATTAAGGAAGATAACTATGTAAATGACACTAAAATACAATAGAAACTATTCGATTTCCAATTTGAATTAACTCCTAAAAGCAGACAGATTGAGACCAATAATTATACACTTAATCATATAGACCTATTAAGCAGCTTAATAACAAAAATGTGTATCCTTTTGGGGGTGTATGACATTTAAAAGAATTTGCATGAGTCTTACAAGAGACTGCTGCTTAAACGCTGCAAATATACAGAGACAATTTTTGTATCGCACTACAGAATATTATCAATTTAAAAGAAAAGCGTACATTGGAATATTTAAATTTAAATAGTGTTTAAATATTTTACGAAAAAAAATCATTGTTTGAACACATTTGTATAGGTAGCCATGATCCAAATAATAAATACAATTGAATGGTAAAGGATATATCTTCTATGTTTATTTCAGTAACCGGCACAAGGAATGTAGTCAAATGCCAAAGCCAAATCTGATTTTATGGAAAGATATTAATTATAAACACAAGGTCACAACGACAAAACGATATCTCAAGAATGTCAGGTCGCTAACGAGAATAAGGACGAGAATAAATGTGGACAAGAAAATTCTCAAATGGAAGAAATAGATTACTGTAATTCTGAGAACTTCTCTGGTTTTATAGAAAAAGAATATTTAATCAAATAAACGTTTCTACATGTATATACAGGTAGTGATGCAATTCATGGGTTAGCTCAATCAAGGCTCAATTAAGTCAGCATATTTTTTATCATTACACAATGCATTTTTACTAGAATGTAACAAATTTCATTAAACACGATTCTTGAAAAATACCACAATATTCGATAATTTATCCTTGTTTTGTTCTCAGCATCATGTACATTTTTGGTATGGAAACAAAAAGCCATATCTAATACAAATCATTTTTAGTGATGTCCTTCATTATTTTTACAGTTTTAGTACTTTTTTGAAGTATTGTCCTAATTGACACCACTCGTGGTAGAAGAAACATACATACAATGAGATTGTTAAATTGATAGAAACAGTGCTAACCTCAAGAAAGTTTGTCATTTGTAAACCAAAATACAAAATATTACATGCAAGTTTGTTTATACTTGGCAGGAAACGTCAAGATGAATAATACTAAACTCTGATATACATTTACTAAAACAGACACAATATTAAAATCTGAAGTCTAAAGATCAACTCTTAAATGAATGAATACAATTTAGAGAATGACAGTAGCAGACATGGGATCACCATCTAGTTTTCTTCACAGCTGCGCGACTGACCTGCAGATAATTTTGACCAAATACAATTTCAAATGTTACATGCAACTTATGGAAGTGACGGATTCCAGCTACATAATAAAGTCAAGCAAGAGTGCTTCCGGTGGTTAGAACATGTTTGTTAAACGCAAAACATGTTCAAACATCACACAAACAACCCTTAAATGGACCAAAAGGTCGCAAAACTTGTTTGAAATAAATTAAAAAGCTAAAGGTAACATCAGGTAAAGAGGAAGTAAGAACTAAGAAACATTTCTGTAAATACCAAAGGGAAAGTAAATCTTATGCCAAAGCCAAAACTGGTTTTATGGGAAAAATTAGGATACCACAAGTATATTAAAACCAAAAATTAAGTGGACTAAATAGATGACAAGTACATAAGAAAAAAAAACTCTCTTAACTTGTAGTCGCATGTCGTTATAAAGAAAGAATTGCAAGGTATACAACTTGCATCATTTACTTTTTATCAGATTTTCATTAATTCCAAATCTTCAGGATAAAATGTCTCAATTAAACATCGAATTCCTTCCATAGAATACGTCAACATACAGACAGAAAGAGAAACCCAGTTAAGGAACACCCACAGTTACTGAAAGCCAGTACAAAACATAAAACTTGACGAAACCTGCTAAACTACCAGTATTAGAAATAAGCATTATAAGCATTAGAAGACCGAGACCATACATTTCACACCGAATGAATTATATTCACAACTACTAAATAGAAGTCAAGTTAGTTTTCTCTAGTGACTGTGTATGTGATATCCGTTTGGTGAGTGTTGTCTGTTTGCCAAACAATGTTGTCCATGACACTTCATGGTAAATGTACTGAATATTGCAACAATTTAAAAAATGTAACAAAAGACCAAGTACATTTACCGTTTTAAAATAACATGTTACTATTAAGTACGGGTCTGTCTAACAGAGATGATTTATCATATCTCCAGATGTCCAATGAAACTGTTCAAACTCATCTGTTGAGCCCCCCCCCCCCCTCTAAAAGAAAACTCTTCATGCGTTTATTTTCTTCGATCTGCTATATGTAGAGAAATAATTGTTGACTGATTGTAGTGTACAAATTCTTGCGGGAAATTGTCCCGTACTTTTCCATAGATGATGTTACCAAACTCTAAGTGTTCATAACTCCAGTGCTTAACTTTCTAAGGCATCTCATTGACTAAAACAGTTTCCTTGAGACCTACAGAAGGATTTCCAATCAAACGAATTTTGAGATAAAGATATTATGCATATATCACTATTTATAGGCCTTTGTCTTAAAACGCGTCCAATGAAACCAAACGTTTGATTCGTGTTTTTTATTCTGTATAATATCATACAGTCACCATTTCACCATTTCATCATTCCATTATTCCTTCCACAGCTGTAGATTGGGCTTCGGTAAAGAGTCACATCGAACAAGTGGGTTCCTATAATAGAATTCATATCACACAATCAGAGCTCATATTGTCTCGATTCTGATACCCTATTCTCCAGCGTTCATTACAAGCAATTAAGTGAGAATTACGTTTGTTCAGTGTAACATTCTGGTGGACCATTGTTTGAATTTCTCTAGAAAATCGTTTCTAGATGATATAATACACTTTACCATAATTCTTTAAGGAATATACTAAACATTATAATCATAATTCTAGCTAATGTTGCAAATGAAGCTAAAATTTGGATACAAGGTGCAGCTAAAAAATACTTCCGGCTTTGTGATCTATTATACTAATGAAAATTGCAAAAATTATCGTTGATTACAAAAGAGGAAAATGTGCAAATAGAGTTTTTTTGGTATAGTGCAAGAGTAAATAAATCTTGCATAAAATTTACATTACAAAAAAAAATGTCTCCTTGCTTGAAAACCAACTTTCAAGAGTTTGGTACAGACAGATTGTAAAAAAAATACTTACTGAAGACTAATTTTTTCAAAAACATTTTTCTGTATATATTCGATACCAAGACTTCTGCAGTAAATACCGGCAAACGTCTGACGTTTAATGTCATTTACTTGATCTGAAGTGTACAATCTAAACATGTATCACATGCATCATCATTTTTCCCCCTTATGATATAGGTCAAAAACTATATTTGTAAAAATAATCGCAAATTTGACAATTCAAACATCGTTGGGAATTTTTCAGACCCTTATATATATATATATATATATATATATATATATAGAGAGAGAGAGAGAGAGAGAGAGAGAGAGAGAGAGAGAGAGAGAGAGAATATCTGTTTAAAAGGCCAGTGGAAGTCGAGGAATTCATTGAATTGATTAACCTGTCTCCTCAATTTAAGTCAGTTAGATTTGGTCCATTTCGTTCCAATGTATAGCATATCCATTCAGTTGTCCTTTTATCAGAATTATCCAAAATACATGGCTCCCACGCTAATATCAATCTGTTTTCGTAGCGGAGTCTGAATACCCTTTTCGTTTATATGTATTAATTTATAATATGTTTATATGCTCGTTCAATATTAATAAGTATAATTGTACATTTAATTTAATTCTGTATCAATATTCTATGTTTATGAATTTTTATCGATGAAGAAATAAAGACAATAATGAATATAACTTCATAGAGTCAACTGGAATAGAAACAATACAATTCGAATAAGTTTAAAACTACAATTATATTGCACGTACCGAGTGTGAACCCAGTGTCAGGAAATGGATTTTCATAAAAGAAACGATCGCCTTCTTTATACTTCCTGAACTGGTTTGCAATAATGCAACTGAATGTAGGACCAAGGATTCCACTAAAGTATGGAAAAGGGTACTGTGGTTTTTCAGAAATGCCACCGACAAACAAATCAACATCATCTGGATGGCTGAGGAAAACAAAAAATGGTAATAATGGTTAACACTAAGACATATTTAATCTAATTTTTAAAGATTGACCTATTAAAATTGGACATTACAGCAAAAGCTTTGCAATGGTTTAAAAAAATGCACCTGCGCATTGCTAAAAATGATGGATGTAGTCAGTCTTTGTGGTTTATAACTGAACACTATTATTCCTACTTAGAACTACGTACATCTATCAATTACTATAATCTTCACCATCATGTATTTTCCACACAATACCTTACCATGCACTTTTTTTTTCGTTTTGCTTTTTGCTTTCAAAATTTTAAGAACATTGTGGACGTAACTTTCCGTTGTTTTTAAAAAGTTTTAAATGTTAGGCTAGCAATGTAGATTTCATTAAATTATTTCTGTTTTCTAGTGTCATTTCCGATTCCGATGGAAATTCTATTTTATTGTAATGATGAACTGCAAAACTACCTCGAAAAAAAAATACAATGTGAAAACATTTATTTCCTGAAAAGTGCATCCTTAGATATATCCGTTTGTTTCAAAAATGAAGTGTAACGGTTCAAATAACATACTCGTAGACCTGCTTAAGCTTTTTGACGGTCTGGCTGTCATGATCCCTGAATCCCCAAAACCCGTTGTCAAATACATATGCTGGTTGTAAACCACACCACTTCCTATATTCATTGTAGCCAGGGATTCCTATGAAAATTTGATCAATTGTATTTTCTTGCACAATGAATGTACACTAATGCAAAAAAAAAAAAAAAAAAAAAAAAAAAAAAAAAAAAAAAAACTGTGCACACCTTCTGAGTTTAATCATTTCAAGACAGAAATGATTGAGAATCCAGAAAATAAACCTTATCGAAAAAGATAGTTGGTGAAAAAAAGATCACAAATCTGATCTTAAAAAAGCTTACAATTTGCATATCTGGTTGTAATTATGATTTCCGACGGAAACGTTTGATCACCATTTTGTGGAGAGTTAACATTACGAACTTTACAATAAAATCTACTTTTTTCGTTTGAAGATAAAAAAGTGGGTTTTTGAATCTCAGAAATTATAGAAATTCATCTATAGCAATACCTTGACAAATATCTTCAATTGTAAGGATTATGTACGCATTTGAAGTTTTGTTACTATTGCATTTAACCGGCACTGTACAGTTTCTTTTTTCCATTAGTATATATATGAAGTTTTATGAGATTTCCATGTGGTTTAGGCCATTTCAAGCTGTCGGGTTTGCCGATGGATGCTGATGGAGTACAGGTAGTTCGGAGGCCATGAATCTTATTTCGATGTATTAATAACCCTGTTTTTGTTTTCATGGATTGATATGTTCTTATAAAGACTCATCATAAAAAAAACATATTCTTCAATAAATAAATTTTAAGGAAAGGTCTCGGTATCATAAATTATTTTGTATGTGCCTGGTCCTACTATACTAATAAAGATATTTAAATAATACAAAGCAATTATTGAAAAAATGCTAGGTCATTCCATTCGTTTTATCATTAAAAAGTAAACGTAGGGTACATAAGTTAAGTTCTATCAAAATTCAGGCAGGAAGCTTATCACAATACTTATCTTCAGATAACAAAAAAACTGTTTAAACACATTTGTTACGTCCTAAAACAACTCCCTTGCGTTTGTTTCCTTGGAGCTGCGATGAATCGTTAAAGATACTGACGCGAAATTTTCCCGTAGTTTTCTATAGCAGAACGTAACCAAACTTTAAGTGTTGATATTTTAAGTGTCAAACTGTCATTTATGCTCTTATTGACGGAAAACAGTTTCAATGAAGCAAAACGAGAATTTTGGATTTAAAAATGCATAAATCCTATAAATCTGTTTAAGGCAGACCTATACTACATGTAAAATGATTAAAGATATCTTACTTGATAACAAAGCAATTTTGCTATCAAAATTATAATTTGTGAGCATAAAACTTAGGTTATGTGAACACTATTAAAATATAAGATTTGTAAATCGAGATTAACACATGGGCTTTTTATTATTATTTATTTTTTTTGCACAAATTCCATAACCGTGTAAAATACCGTGTTTTATTTCCAAAACTATTCCTGCGAAGCCCGTACATACTCATTCTAATGACATTTTTCCTGATAGAAAGAATCTGCCCTTTAAAATGTCACTACATTGCAAACTAAGGCATTTCTAGAAAGGTGCTTAGATTCACCAACATATTTTTATCCCAAGTCAGTAATGTGTACGATTGTAATAGCAAACAACACAACGCCTAAAGATGTAATCACCAACAGAAATAATCTTTAAAACATAAATATTATTATTATGTAAGAATTCAACGATAAATCTGTCGTGACATCTAATTTAGAATACTTATTTCTAATGATTATTGTTAAAATATTCTTACCGTGATCCCGACCACGATGTATATTAAAAGCTGCCAAATCAAATCCGTCACTTTTTCCACCATTACTTTCTGTAGTCGTCACATTCTCGAACAAGTGATTTCTAAGTTGTTCGGATATAAATCTGTCAGATTTTCTCATCGATGTCTTCGCCATCCACCTTCCTATTCCCTCTGGACCAAAGTCTTTATCTCTAATTTTACCATTATCAAAAAAATCGTGCTTCAAAAGGTCACCGTTTTGAAGAACAGGCTGGGAGTTTTGGTTTAATGCATTAACGAACCGGCCTACTAGAGAATGGCCAAATCTATAAGCTGCAACGCCAAATTCATTCATTGTGGAAGGGTCAACATTAGAATTATATATGTTTCTGTGACCATAGTTTGAGCTCATTAAACCAAACCAATAGGAATGAAAATATCCCAGTATCGCAGGCAAGTACTCGTTGTAGACGATATGCTGGTAGATGCCTGTCAAAATTTTCTTTGTTTCTTGAAATAACTTTTCGTCGTCCCAATTGTTATTTTGTTCCAATTCACCAGCTATTCGATTGTGCTCGCGTAGAAAATTTACATGGATGACGGTTAACATTGGAATTTCTTGATGTCTGTCGTCACCTAAAAAAACAATATTTTTTTCCTGAATGCCAGATACAATCAATTGCAAGCGTATCAAGTCTACAAGTGAGAAAGAACTTTTTAAACAGAGTATAATGCTAGTAATTTTCCACCAGGAATAGGTAAACTCATTGATAAAATATTTTTATCATACTACAACTACAAATAAACGAGTAAAGTACCAGTTATATAAGTAATAAAAACTTATTCTCGATACACTCGCTTTAGAGTTTCTAAGTCGCGATTTGAACCTTTAGTATTTTTAATGTGCGAGCTGCTAATCCAATGGAAGATTTACTCTAGTGTTGTGCTTATTGTCGTTAGAAGCTACATGATCTCTATGTTCTTTCATTTGCTCTTTTTTTTCTTTCTGGTTTCTGTTAGTGTTTAAATTTTGACATATGTAATATGTAATACACTACCGACCAGAATTAAAACACTGTTGTACTGTCGACTTGCAATCGTCTACCTTTGGCCCGAATGGTAGAAGGTCTCCTTTACTTGCGTTCAAACGTCCACCTTAAAAAAACATTTTAGAAAAACAATTCTTCATCATTTTACTTATCGTTACATATTAAAAACTATTGCCAAAACATTAAAGAGAAAGTTATACCTTGGTGATACAAATTGTTCATGAGGCAGGGGTATGAGGCTTAAAATAGCTTCTACATGAGGTTTATTTCTACTGTCCTGAATGTGCTTGCATTTAAGTATCAGTCCAAATAATATTCAGAAACAGCCAATGGTAAAGTTATTCATGGTGTTGAAAAACCAACAGAGCAAACGATGGTTTTTTAGTCTACATATGCTATATATTATATAATAATAATCATTTCAGTATTCCGATCTATACTTTTGAGAAAATAATAAATTTATCTCACACTAGAATCTACCAAATGGAACCAAATCAAGAACAATAACTCTTGCAAAGTGCCGATTTCATGTAAATCTATGTAATTTATATCTCAAAAGCGCAACAACCATGAAAAACTAAGACTTCTTGTGATCAGTTACGTTTTCTGAAAAAAAAATTAATTCGGTGGGTTTTTGACATGCATGAATCATCTTCTGCTTGTTTTTCAAAGAAAGACTAGTAGTCTTTTGTAAAAATCATGGCCGGAAATCATGGTATTTCAGCTCTTCCATTGTGAGATAATAGGGAACATCTAAAAATATGCATAGAAACAAGACGGCAGATAAAAAATACGTTCAGTGCAAACTTCTCGTAGAAAAAAATAGATATGGAATTTTTTTTCAATCTCGGAGGTAAGAACAAGAAATAATTGTACGAGAGTTGTAGTACAGAACGACATGAATAAAACGGCGAATTTCTTAAAGGAACTTATGAGTAAGTAAAACAAATCTTTAAAAAACTGCAAACAGGCTGAGGTGAATTCGAGTATAGGAATGATTTTGGCTGTTATAGCCCCTACCAATGAAGTAACGATACAGAAAAACTGACATGAACATTTAAACCGTTAATCTTTCATATTTTTTTATTACCGTTTTGTTCACGGAGGTCGTCGATTCGACGTTTGCTGCTTCCGTAAGTAGATGACAGGTCAACAAAAGAAGTTCTGTCATTACGTTGTTCTCGTATTCCTGAAACAAAATTTCAAACAAGACTAATCAGAATGATTACTTTTATCTGCAACGAGTATTCATTAAATTAAAACAAATCAAAACAGTAGTTGAATAATTTTCTTATTTGCATTCAATTTTAATACATTGTTACTAGTCACGACAACGCTATATTTATTCAGTTCAATTGTATTTTCGAGTGAAACTACTTGTACATTAATGAAAATAGAATCCATGTCTTCCAGTTTAAAAGTCGACTGTTTTTACAAATAAAATTTGAGAGGCGGAACTACTTTGGACTATCGTCATTTATTTCTATATATACTCCATGAATTTTCAAACTATTGTTGTCACGAAAGCATCATTTCTTTTTTTGAACGACACCATGAATGTTTTCATGATCAATCGATCTTCTGTCGAATTGTACAATGGGAAAATCGTTGACCTTATTTCACACATTTTTGCATTTAGAGCACGCTTTCCGTTGTAGTATCATTTTTTTAAAATTGCACCGAAATGACGATTGTCCTTCTTGTTTTTATCATATTCATTGAGTACAAATATTTTTCACATACTAATTTAATTAATCATAGATATTCATTATAAAATATATTGAAAAAAACCCTAAGGCTTCTATTTGATTTTATTAAGATATACATGTATATTCATGTAACAATATATTGTTTCCTACAAAACAACGGTGTTTTAGCTAATTAGTTTACCATCAGTGCACAATATATCTCCATGCATGGGACTTCGTCTTACAAAGTGTAAACAGCTTGACTTAAATTCGTTTTGGAAGTTGTCATCACCTTCAGGTAAGGGAATTGGAAAACATTCAGGACTACAAACGAATACACATGATATTAGAAAGCGTTTTCTGTTTGCGTTTGGAAAAATTATTTAAGTCAAACCAATATCCTTTATATTAAATAAAGAATACTCATATATATCAAGCTACATTCAATGATTGCAAACATGTTGTGCTTTCTTTTCAGCGAGTTCTAAACATGTGCAAACAAATAAGACGTGTGCTTTGCCATTGAATTATTTAAATAAATCATCTACAGATGACTGACCACTTTTTATAATATACACCGAATGTTTTTTCACCACATTCTAGTATGAACTTTCCTTTCATCTGTGGCACCATCCCTTCAGCACCTGCGTATGGAGTGTTCATATCACAACGCCAGAGCGTACCGAAACTACGCAGACTTTTTGTATCTCGCTAGAATTCTAACAAATAGGCTTCTGGAACAGGGTTATGTTGCTACAAGATTAAAGTTATCACTACAGAATTTTTATGGTCGTCATCATGAACTCGTGGATCGTTTCGGTGTTTCCATCTGAGCCATGAAAACTGATCAACGTGTCACAGTTTTCCTTTCCTATTTCGTCTTATCCGGACTTGACTTTTTATGAGCAACTCGGCGGGTGTTTCTAGACAAGCAGAGGACGCTTACCCTACCGGTGCGCCTGGTCCATGCTCCCAGTTTTCTTGGCCTCATAGACCGTCGACATACAAAAATAATTATATGCACGATTACAAACCATTTTCACACTATACCAACGGAACGTCTATAGGGTTTGTAAGTCTCGTTCTAGTTTCAGTTTTCCTCCCGGAATTTTAGATGTAGAACGTATTGAAATCCAAAGGCCGGTCTGCATTTTATTATTCACTTCCGGGAAATGAAAACGCTGCATCACTATGCAAAATCTTCTATTTCTATGCTTTTCTTAACATATTTATTCAGTAGAACTAGATATTTGTCATTTGTTATCAGTATTTTTTCACAAAAAATATATTTTGCTTTTAACAATGACCTCAATGCTATGTTAAGGACGAATATCTATGCATTTGAAAGGGAGATGACCGATTCTCATGAAATCACGGAGTCACGTGACGAGACTTACATACCCTATTCAATATTCAGGTACGAGACCACAATTATCTGCCCTAAGCTTTTCCTTGTATAAGAGGAATAATGAAATTATTTCAATAGATGTGTTGAAATGAGAAATTTGACATTTAGGTTGTGATTTGGTGAGGTCAAAAAAGGTCAAGTTTGTGACATCCGGAAGCCATTTTGGGTCATTTTTAGGGTATCTCTGAGTTTGTGCATATAAATTGAAAAAATAATGATAATTTTTTTTATATTTTTATATAAGTTGTTGGAAGGTTCAAATTAACATACCTGAAAATCTGATTTGAATTGCGCCGGTGGAATTTTTTTAAATTACAGAAAGGCTATAGAGAAGATAGTGGGAAAATTAATTGTGGTTTCGTGCCTTCAGTGTGAAACATTTGCACCAGCATATTGTACTAGGTTAAACTGGTTCTACTATATAATAATAAATAATCAACTGTATATGACTGAATACGTGTCGACAAAGTCAAATCAATATTACATACAATATTATAATATGAATTCGTCTTTCAGATGAAACTTACTGTGTTTGACCTGGATCGATACAATTTTCATCACAATTTTCAATTTTACCCAAGTAAATATCTCCTGCGAAAATAAAATAAAAGGCCATTTAATTAATATTACTAAATTGTAAATTTTAATAATACATCGTTACGACTTATTTGTTTCATTTGTTGATGTTTTTGACCATTTACTATCTCCACAATAATGTGTACGTGTTACAATGTAAATGTATTTGTGGTTCCTTGGAAACATTTCATAAGGGCCTAAACATGCTAAATTCGCCCGATAAATTTAAATAAGATGTTATCAACCCAACAATAGTTTTATCTGAATATTTCGAACAAAGAAGAAACATGGAAAGTGAGATTGAATGATCCGAATTGATGCTTTTCATACTTGAAATGAGATAAATAGATCTGGATCTTACTGTGAGTATATTTTTATATTGTAAACATTTCAAAAGCAGCAACAATTTTATCTAGATAAGCTTATGTAAGTATTTGTCAATCGTTTGATTAATATTCAACATTGCATAACTTACCATTTTCGCCTATCTTTGGAATTCCCGAATTTGGAGTGAAAATTATATCATGATCTACAAACTGGGCGAAGTGAACCAAAGTTAATGTAAATCTGTTACTCTTCGGGGATCTGTTGTTCCGTGCTGTACTTAATACAACATTAGATATTAGTCGTGGGCTTTTCAGGAACCGGCCTGGTATTTTACTCTTCGATCTTGGAGTTCCTAAAATAATTTCAATCTTAAAGTTTTCGACTGATTGATAAAATCTACCTTAGATGACACACTTGTGCTAAAATTTGTTTTAAAATTTGTGATAAAAATTGTATTTTGAAAACATTCATAAAATGTCTTTGATAAAAGATTTATTAAATATTTCCTTTCCTATATTGATCACTTTTTTTCAAAAACTTGGCACCATTTATTTTTAAGCAATACATTGCAACGGATAATTTATCATTGTTTTATTTCCTTTTGAAAAGCAATCTGTATATTTTGTAATTGCGTTATACGTAATAGACGATGAAGAAATGTATATACTTTTCGTTTATTAAGGAGGTATAAGTAAACAACTTGATTCATTTTTACTAAATGAAGAATGTAAAAACAGAACAAACTTCAAAAGAAAGTAACCAGTATTCATCATATTTACCCTTTCCATCGTCGTATGCATTCGGCAAGATTCGTGGCTGGGCAATAATTGACGCACCCTTCGTGACGGTTTCGTCCGGGTTATTGCACGTTCCATCTGGAACTCTATATGGATACCCTGGTTTACAACTATCCCTTGGTACTGGTGGACAATTTGCTATCAGCACATTTCTTAATCCAGCCAAAGATGATTCACGTTCTGGAGAACCGGCAACCCTTTTAGAAAACATACATGTATCAGATAATATAACTTTACTATAAATTAATGCAAAATATAAAACAAAAAGTAACATACACATATTTAAGTAATTTTTATGTAAATAAATTCCGATCGATCGAGTAAGTGGATCTTGATATTTATGTAAACTTTCATCTGGTACAATTTTTTTCTCTATCAAACCAACTATGTAGTGTGGTTCATTAGTCCTCCGACCAAAATATGATTGTTCTATTCTATATCCTTTATTGAGCTACAGCTATGATAATATATGAACACATTTTGCATGCAGAATAAAACATCAAAGTCAATATAACTGTTTTAATTGTCCAGTATTTCACTTTAATCATCAAGTTCATTTCTTATAATTTTAATTTGTTGTTTTATCTGCAAACATCCTTTACTACTTTCGTCTTTGTTACATATTGTATAAACACATTAAATATTGTTACCCCGAGTTTTCTTAGCAAAACAACCAACAGTGTTAAAGTACCCGATACCGGCTGGTAATCGCCGTGCAAGATTTTGTGAGAAAAGACCAGCTCTGATTGCTTGTCCAGCTGCCCTTGGGTCCTCTGTCTGTCCACTGAATAAATCAAGTTTATCCTTTGGTGTGTCTCCTGATGGAACTTCAGATTGTGGGGATACAGCACCTACAGGTCCTGCTGAACCAACAGAACCTGGTGGTAGAGCTATACAACAAAAGGAATATTGTCATAAAACTAGTTTCAGCGAACTCCACGGTACGTTGTTGAAAATTTTAGGAATACATTGATACACAAAACCTTAAAAAAAACAAACATTCGGAATTCTCATAAAACTTGTTCACTATATATATATATATTGATAGTGGAAAAAAAACTTCAGTGCCCCTTTTATGTGGGGGAATTAGAAATACTCACGCGCCGACCGTGCAGGTGAAGACAAATTCCGTCTTGTGTCTTCAGCAGCATCATTAACGGCTTGGCTAATTAAGTCGGCTAGATTACCATTCTGGCCTTCAATTATGTAAATAACTGCACAAAATAGGAATATTGCTTCCAATATCAAATGCATGGTCTAAAAAAATAAGTTTTGATATTTGTAATGATTGCGAAGATGCATTATCGACTTTTTTTGTTAAAACAAAATATATATATATATATATATATATATATTCAAGTCTAAACTACACCCCAACTCTAGAATGATGCGAGGTTGCGATGCAAATTTGGTCCTTCCCTCAGCGGGATTCGAACCCCTTCTCTTCTCTGACATCTATGGCAACACCGCCTGCACTAAGTCCAGCGCTTTAGTCCACTCGGCCAACTTGACTATATAAAAATATAGCTTTCGTTATCATTCGTTATACATATTTTATTCCAATTCCATGCCATGTGCAATGATACGCAAATCCGTGTTGCTTCAAAATTTAGATTTTTTTTGTTTTGTTGCATCGTGAACATTCTAATATGAAACAGATGAAATCTAAAACACTCCAGAAACAAAGATTGTTTATGCCCCACATTAGTATCGGAACTTCACGGTCAAATCGAATCTTGGCCTGACATTTCAAATATCCCGTTGTGATGTCATGATTTTACAATAAAAATTCTGGTGCCAGAAACCATATTTTCCGCCATATTGCAGTTTTTGTCATGGCTAAGTGTATACCACAACCTTATGTTAACCTCCATTCAATCATTTTTGAACTTTTCTCCCATTTAGCTCACGTCGGGGCCATAAAATGAGACAGAAGAAATCTTCATCGTTCCCGAAGATAAATAATTAGACAAGTGAAAACTGAAATGCTCAAAAAAAGGTTCATACCCATAATTAATCATCAAAAACAACATTCCATTTTTACACCATATATAATTACGACCTTAAATAATGATCAATGTTCATACGTTTGAGCCTGAAATTTTACTTGTATCAGTCACGCACTCACTAATGATAATTTCGATTTACGCATCATACACAATTCGTAGATGAGCGCATTGAAATTACGGTAAAATGTTTATATATCCTAGATATAATGCATCCAAAAGAACACGGCAATAAGAAAGAAACACGGTGATGAAAAAAGAATATAAAATGCTACTTTGATGGTTTGTTGCATATCGTGTTTATTTTTCTTAGCAGGTTAAAAAAAATAAACAGATTAAAAAAGAAAAACTAACTTACCTAAACATATAACGTTTCTGTCCTCTAACATAACATAAAGTAGTGCGATTCAAACGGTGCTAATTCTCTTTTTATCTCATTCCGTTAATATGCGTACAATGAACTGCTTTGGTAAATGGGACTATAGAAGTCAAAAGGCTACGACGGGGGTTTAAAAGTACTTAATCTTCCATCCAATCGGTTGTTTCTATAATGCTACAGAAAAAAAAAACGCAGCATAATTTCCCTAACCAAACGTAAGTCTTCTGAATTCAGAAAGTTTTCGTAAATACTTTAAAAATCCATCAAGTTCCCCTTATTTTTTCTTTGATTTCGTCTATGTTTAGAATATAAATCTGTGTACAAATGTTGCATGATTGTATGTCAGGGATTAAATTTTATTAGCATTTCATACCTAATCCTTCTTATAACTTGCATCATGAAGTCGTATTTAACAGCATGAATGTACATGTATAGGAGGTGTAAGTGAATAAAAGTCATCAAGGGAATCAAGATATCAGCGGAAATCAAAAGAATATATTTCAAGGGTAAAGACCAGACAGAGAAAACAGACACGCACAAAAAAGACCATGAAATATCCGAAATATTACGCGCAAAGAGTCAAAAGTCAATGAGCACCTCGTAATCTACTTTAAATTGGGATCATGGACTTGACGCACTAGTAGGGTAAGCGTCTACTGCCTTCATACATGTAATTAGAATATCAGATATTTTTAGAAAGATATAATGTATTTTGTGGTAGTAAAATGTATTTATTAGTGACGCGTCCATTTTGAGATAGAGATAGATACAGCAGTAAAACTTGCCAAAAAGCAATTTGAAGACTTAAAAAAAAAAAGTCTGTGCAGTTGTTGACAGCAGATCGTGACATCTACGACGATATCCGATGTAATTTAACATTACAAAGAACTTCGTACCCCGTGCAGGTTCGGGTGTCAAAAGAATAGGCCTGCAGCAGCGCTAAGCTTGTCGTAAAAGACGACTAAATAGTGCTCAGAAACCTAGCCGGGGGTTAGGCGCTCTGCCCACAGAGCAGCTGGGATGTGTGCCCCAGGTGGTGGAATGGGGTACCCCTGGCATGTTACATGCTGGGGTTGTCAGGCTATAATACGGAAAACCTGACCGCAAACCATAGTGGTGCACGGTGTTGGGAAAGATGCCACGTTCCTCGCACGTTAAAGAACCCTGCTGTGGTATTCGATAGGAGTAGGAACCTTTGCGCTCCGCCACAGGAGGCTAAATTGCGCGACCTTACCCATCCCCCCTTTTTTCTAGTGGCAATCAAAATTTGTCGACTCTATTATCCTTGTGACCCATCCTTTTTTTTATCATTTCATGTTCATTTTATCATCCATTTCATGTTCATTGTCTGAATATAGCTGAAATATTGCCGCTCGGACGTTAAACCCAAACAAACAAACAAAAAACAAACAAAGAACTACGTAAAGGTTTTGTTTTGCCAAACCATAAGTCATAATAACCCTGAGACAACCATATTAGACCGAAATCCTGTGCATGTGTTATGTCGCAGTGGAAGGCAGGGGATGATTTTAATATATGTTATATGCATTTTCTTTTCACATCGTATGTTTCAGTGACGACACACATTTCATCATTAATCACTTTGAGGGTGATATGGAATTTTTTTACGAATTATACGGATGTCAATCAACTTGGCAGTTTTTAACAAACATGCAGCTAAAGTCGTATGTTTTAAGTAACGTTGTACGGATAAAGTAACATCAAACCAAAACAAGTAAATAAATAAATTAAAAAATAAACAGAAATAAAAAAAATGAGGTTTAACATAATCTCTTCTTAACATTATAAATGACATTTTGCTATGTGCCAATATGATATTCCCAGAAACATTCATTAATGATACAAAAGTTCAATACTGTACTTTTTCCGTTGTGACGTCTGCCACAATTATGTCAATTTTGAAATGTACACGCTTGACTTCAGGAGAAAAACTTGTATCATATCCCCATTTTTTTCTTTTAATAAATAAAAATCGTCATAAACTTCAGAAGTTCTTCAAAAAAAAAAATGAACTAAGCATTCGGTTTGTTCTCTTTCTATTTGTTATATTATTAAAGTATTGACAGAACCGATTTAAAAATCATTTTATATCGAGTTCGAAGCAGTTGCAATAAAAGCATGTAAAATTCTTGTTTCTTTACTACTTGTAGAGACTGTCGAAATGGGAAGAATTACATCTCTTTTCTGTTAAACAAATTATCGTCATTTTGTATCGTCAATTTCAGTTTTTTTCACTTTGAACGCTTTATCGTGTTATTTCATTTTTAATTTAAACACCTTCAAATAATTTAAAGATTCGTTACGTACATGTACGAAAAATACTTGTATTCTAATGTATTTATCATGACATTCAAACTCTGCAGAACTTCACAAATGACCAATAAGCTATTTACCTTTTGATTGCCTTTTAATGTGCTTTTGAAGGAAACTCGTATCATTTACATAATCCCATTCTTATGTGTTGAATATTTAATTACTTTTCCGTATTTATATATATATACCAAAGACTCATAGAGTGAGATTTTTTATAGGACTGTTTAATACGGCTCGAACGTTGGCATTTTGCAATCAGATCATAGCATACATTAGTGGAATAAAAAATATATCAAGTGTTTTAAGTCTAAAAAGAGTTTTTTTTCATTTATTTATACATGTAACTTATATATACATATATATTGGCTGTAGTTTGTTGCATGAATTGAAAGATGAGAAAGAGTCGATCGACTTGACAAATTCTGTATTGTACTCCATGACTCATAGACTGATATGAAATTTTGATATTCTACCTCTTTTGCACGAGACTATGACAGTGATCCCGAAAAAACTATTATTTAGTATTTAGAAGCTAAATAAATCTAATATATCGAGCCCAAAGTATGGGTTACGATCGATAAAGTAAGTTTATCAACGAAACGAAAAATTGAGGGACGCGTATGATATTGAACATACAATATTTATGATAATGATATAACATGATAATATGTATGCATCAAGTGAACCAAGGTTATAGCGGTAATCAACAGAATGTAATCCAGGGACAAAGACCAGACATGGAAAACAGACACATACAATAAAGAACACAAAATAACTAAAATCATACACACAAAGCAACAAAAACAAAAGAGCAACTCGGACTCCAGTTTTTAAAACTAATGGTAAGAAGTCTAGTCAATTTTCATTCAGAATTGTCTAAAATCAAGCTGAGTATAGAAGTTAAGTTTTGAAAGAGGTTTGGTAGTACATTTTGCAGATTCAGCTAAGTAGCGTTGTTGTATGGATTCTTCCGGAATCAAGTAAATGCACATATACTACCAGTAGATCACAGTAAATCGTCGCTGGAAGAGAGATCAAAAGAGGATAGCATATATTTATGGTTTTTTTTTGTTGGGGGGCGCGATAGCAGTATAGGTTTTATTATTGCTATTTATTTTCTACGTCTACCTCTGATAATAAACATTGAATGAAATGCGTTTTGAAGACAAAAAAAGTGATGTTTTGGGCTTTTTCCGTTGGTACGAGATCATACTTGTCAAGTTTAATAGACATACATGAAACTCGTTTCATTTCAGAATGATCATATCTCTCAACGGATTGACCGAAACCGTTATTTCACACATGTCACTGATAAAAATTGTATTTTGAGAACATTCAATGCAAACGAAGTTGATTTTGTTCCTTCTTATTATTTAACAATTCAAATCTCGGTTATTTACAATTAAATCTAACTTGAACGTTGGTACCGGTTGTGAAGCCATAATTTTTATGCATTGGTTTCTTTTGAGGACGACAAATTTTACACCTTTTATGTGGGAGTGTCGGTACATACGTAGAATACAGCCTAATAGCTTGATCAAAATATTTTGTTCTACGTGTTACGCTTAAATTGAAATAGAATAGAGGCGAATTTTAAGAAATGTTATTGGATTTGTCGCTTTATAATTAGTGAATAATTGCAATCGATGTATTCAACAAAAAGTGTCCCATTCAATGATTGCCCAAGTGCGAGCAGGGAATTATACTTTTTAGAAAACCCGCTTTGTTTACCAAGTGAATGGTGTCAGGCCATTTTATTGTTAATCTCTCGGAAGTGGGAATACTTATAATGATCAATCCGTTAATGGTTTAATATGTGTAATATAGTTACAGATGTTCATTTATATCCTGGTAATAAATACAGTATATATATTCATGTGATTAATTAAATAGCAAACGCACCTCAAGTGAGTTCAGTAGAATAAGACAAACCTGTCATGGTTCCATTTTATAGAATATTTAAATCTCGCATTATTGATATTTTACGTAACTTAGGTGTGATGTTTTCCTAGTTGAAAAAAAGTAGACTGATTCCCGATCGCAATATTCAGTATGTTACACATATACAAAATATAACCTCGAGAGAGTGTATTGCTAGTAGCTAATACCTGGAACGTAGACCCGGGAACCAGGATAAAAAAGCTATGTAAATAGCTTCTTTGACTTGAATGACTAAATCGTAATTATTACATGTATTTCCACAATGCTTTGAGAAGTTACATTATTGTCGATTTTTTCTCTAAATATACTGTATTAATCATAATCAACATTGCATGAGCATGTACAAGGTTCCAGCGGAAATCAAAAGAAAGCAATCCAGGGACAAAGACCAAACATGGAAAACAGACACATACAACAAAAAGCATTAAGTAACTAGAATAATACAAACAAAGTAACAAAAACAAATGAGCAACTCGGACTCCACTAAAACTGAGAGCATGGGATACACAAACGTGCGTTTAAGTTCAATTAAAAAAAAACGGGCATTCTTATTATTTGTACCACTGGGAAAGTCCATGATTTGTTAATGAAAACCCACAGTCATTTAGATAAAAGAAATACCAGTGGTACTTAAAGGGGATAATGTCGTACGGAGGCACTGACGAAAGAATGGGCTGGTTGGCACCCTAATTACTATATACCTGTACTATATGATTTTAATGAAGTTTCAATAATACATGTAAATATATGCTTTACTTGTGATTACAACTGTGAGGACTCTTTCCTTCCCTGTGCCCCCGGTCGGAAATAACAGTTTTAATTATGTATGCCTTGCCTATTTGCATTACTATAACTTTTGCATTATGTATTTTGTTTCGTTTGTCAATAGATTTCGATTTTTAGATATCACTTTTACTAATCACATATCCTTTATAGAATTTCACATAATTATATAGACTGAGTAGAGGTTGTCGTAATCCTTTTATTGACAAATATTTAAGTCGCATGAAAAAAAAATTACATGCTGTATTTGTGACATTCTCCATTTGATTTATTTGGATTATTTTAAGTACTTAGTTTGTGTTCTTTCCGCAGAGAAACATGAACATAAAGTTGCGTAATAAAAATGCAGCACCTTCTCAGTTCTTTTGATCCTAGTAAATTAAGCGAATACACAGACACGAACTTACATTAAGAATATGTTTTTTCTTTTTTTTTACATTAAATCATTTACAAAATCCTTAATATTGCAAAGTAAATCAAACTCTTCGTACAGAGTGTTCAGACCACGTGGTTCAGACAAACCACATGTTTCATGTACCGAATCAAATAAAGTGTATTTATAGACTATTCTGCGTTTGGTTTTCTGTTGACATCAATGTCCCAATGATATAAATCAAAACAGTACAATCAAAATAACAAACAAACAAACAAAAACTTAAAATAAATACAAGAAAAAAATGAAATAATTGAAACTGGCAAGCTTCGTAAGTTTTCCAACGGTTGTCTCCCTTCTCACAATAATTATCAATTTAAGTCATTCGTCAATATATATTGTGTAAGAAGAAAAGAAATCAAAATGTCCCAGATTGTTTTTCGAACCACTATTTCGCTGTACATATATATCATTTGCTTATACGTGTAAGAGATACATGTAAGTTGCCGATAGATGTAACTTAAAGCATTTTGGGAATTTTTTACATATCTATATAGGCATAGCGTACGGCGACGTACATTGTCCTCTTGTACACATACTGTGTCTGAGGCTATCAATAAAATCTTGTCTTCTCTTGTCTTGTCATAATTGTTACATGTGAAAAGAAGTGTGCTTATTTAACTTTTTAAATAAAATAACACACACGACATGTTTTATTATTTAATTATCCGATTCGATATTAATATTTCGTACGTTTTGGTCAATTGAAATGATCAGATTACCTCCTGATATGGTAAATAGTTTGGCATTTACCATTTAAACATGATTTGAAGGTAATCTTATGTCTGGAATTATAAAAACAAATTTCGTGATGCGCAAAAGAAAGTAAAACGCCCTCACTAAAACAGAAAACCAACAAACCTACAAGCAAAAACGCCAGTAGCACCTCTCCCGGAAATCATATTGTGAAAGCGTATAAAGTGAATCTTTCCTATTTGGTTTGATATCTCTAATTTAAATGTATGTTGATATTTCCGAATACATGTACTCGTTTCGGAATTTTACAAGGTATGTTGCTAAACATAAAACATTACTAAACATTTCGAGAAAACAAAACCTTGGCAAATCTCCTTCTTTGAGGAAATCTGAGAGCGAATTCTCCCGTTTTTATTATACAAGGAAAAAAAAAACTTGCGGTCGTATAAAGTTATGGCGCAGTCGTCGTCCGAGTCGTCGTCGTCATGGTTTGGGGACACTTCGTTTCTGTGCGATAAATTTAGTTTTTTTTTTTGTTTTTTTTTTTTGGGGGGGGGGAGGGGGGGCTTTCTTTTTCCTGGTTTTTTTTTCAACATTTCTTTCATTATTTATCAGATTCGCTAAAATCGTAATTTTTGTTATTCATTACGCCCACAGTCGTAATGATTTAATCTAGTATCGTAACTTTCAATACTTTTTCTTGTTTTTAAAATTGACGTTAAAAGAGTTTTTAGGTCGCAAAACAGAACGTTACTTTGGAAACGTCAAAAATGTGCTTTGTGACATTTTTGTTAGACACGGTTTTACATATACATGTGTATATACATTTGTAACCCATTTGTTAAGCCAAAGAAAAAAGAAATCAACTCAACACCATTTGCCTTTTTGAACAAGTCGTTCGAATTTCGCATGGTGTACGCGTTAATAAATAAAATATACATATTTTAGATGTGACATTTTGGTTAGGCAGAGACAAAATGCTGCGCTTAGATACATGTTCAACCAAGTACCATTATTTTAGAGTATACTATCTGCAGCATATATACATGTAAAATTCAAAATTTCATAGTTATTAGTTCACTCAAAGCTAACCAAAAAAGCTTTTGATAAGGACTGGGTAGCACCCAACGAGTAGAAAACTTCGGGAAAAGACAACGTGACATCACAACATACGTGCGTATTTATCTGCCATTAGACAATAAAATTCATTATTTTTTTTTAGAATAAACATGATATTCTGAATATTTATACAGTCCTTTAAGCGTGAATATACTTTGGTAAAAATACTATTCGTTCTCATATTTTACAACCATAAGCAAGAAAGTTGCCAATGGTCGAAAAAAATAAGATTTGTGACATAATTGAAATACGGACAAAAGGCTTTTAACAAAATGACTGATTGAACATTTTATATACATGCATTTTCATTGGGGTTATGTAATAAATTGTCAATAGTTAATAAAAGTCCCGATTCAAAGAAGATGTTCGCATAACTTAAAAAAAATGTCTAACATTTTGTCTTCAAATCGGTTTCTTTCCATTTTTACAATGTCCACATCAAAGGGGAAACATTTGTGATATTGTAATACGCTTTGATCTTACCATTACGCCATGAAAAATATGACATCGTCTGCAGCACAAACTGCTCTTTCCAAAAAAAATTGTTTTATCAAAATATGCCAAGAAACAACTTAAATATATTGGTCAAATGGAAGGAAGCATTTCTTAATGTTACCCGCCTTCATATGAAAGTGGACGTTCTTGTGATCGAATAATGCTTTCCCTCCACAATTAACAACATCTTTCAAAGGTTTATGATTGTAATCCTAAAACAAAAACCATTTTCGATCATTTTAATATCTACATTGCCTTTGATAACTCCACATTCTAATAACAACATTTCGGTTTTAGTAACCAGCCCCGGTTCAATCGAATGTGACACCAACAACGTACGCAACGTCATAGGACAAATCTAAATCAAAGTACTGAAGTTTGCTCAGTTTCTAAGTACACAATCACATTTCTAATCATAAAAAAGATTGTAATATTTTAAACTAGGGAAAATAATATTTTTATCATTCTTTCTCTTAGAAGAAATTTGTTTTCAAAGACCGTTTATTAGCATGGCTTCTTGAGTTGATTTGACGATACACATTTAAAAATATACATGTTAATTCACTCTTCCATATTTTTTTTTTTGCTTTTTTATATCACTTCACAACATAGCCTTTTCTTTTACTTATCATAAAATTGAAGCAAATATTTATACAGCTCCAAGTTCTCCCTTAGTCATACATGGACAGAGACTCTTTAGTTAAACTACTGTTGAATGCTGTGTTCCTGTGTCAAAGCATGTAAATTTGCCGTTTTTGCTGTCTAATTACTTTCAAAATGAATTATGACCATACAATCAGAACAAAGCATCAACATAGCAGTTCACCCAAAACCAAGGTTCTTTCACCTCTACTAAATAGAGTTACTAACAGAGTCATAAAATGGAGCAGTCCTGAGAGACGCAAAAAGGGTATTCAAGACCGTGATAGAAACAATCTGTATTTTCATGTCATTCAAACAACTTATATCTTTCAGAACTAGTGGACCCCATATATTTGTTTAATGGCTAAATCCGATAACTAACAAGTCCCATCCCTATTAAATACAATGCTGTCAAAATATTCTAAATAAACAGAAACCGAAAACTTTTGGTAAATAACATTTTTACTATCTATTCTAAACTTAGACAAAAACAAGTACGTTACACAATTTTCAACATGTGTAGTTAATTGTAAATGTGTGTATATGTATTAAGATGACAAACAATGAAATGAATACATCAATTGAAACTAGGTTTTTGTACTGTTTGTAACACATCGTAAGCAAGTCTTATCTTTCAAAAAAGATAGCTACATGTAACGCATGCAGTAAAATTTGTTCTTTTTACTTATAATTTTCTACATTTCATTCTGGAAATGACTGCGTCGGAAAAAGAATACATGTCACAAGTATGTTTTGGTAAATACAATGTATGTTTAGCATGCAATACCAGAACTTTCGCTGTTGTTGCATTCAAAATTCAAAAAGTTCAAACCTTCTGAAGTTTGTAACATGAACATAATCATACATTACACAGTAAAAAAGGGTAAATTACCAGAACTATTAGTAGCTCATTATAGATTCATACCTACTTATCATGAACTAAGAGAATACAAAAAACATTTTACAAATATCAATGATCAAAAATAAATAAAAAAAAAATAAACAGGATTAATACAGAAGATTTCACATGATGCTCGTCTGTTGAGATGCATGCGGGGTGACGCGAAAGTACTGTACTAACGGGCTGACTGGCAGAAAAAAGGATTCATTTTCCCTTTAATATTAAAATATATAAAACTTTGTCTCTCAAATACTATTTTCAGCTATTTTAAGTCTACATCTAAAAATTGTCAGGCAAAATGAAGAATATGTTTACAGATACAGAAACAAATATTCATTCTTTCCCTCAAGATAACCAAAACTTGTTCGCAAATAGCATCTGTAATGAAAGAATTGTGTCTACATTAGGGAGTGCTTTCGTCCAGTAACCTACCTTATTTAATCAAACTATTTCTTGTTTGGCGCCCCCTTCAGCTTCAGAAACATTTCTTCTAAGGTCACGTGAGATATTCATACGCATGAGATGGCTGGTGACTGTAACAATTTTTCACTACGTGATCAATAGTCCGAAGAAACTAGTCTTTAAATAGTGTGTAAATATTACACGGATTCCTATAGATAAAATGGAAGATGCAAAATTTCCCTTGCATACTGTTTGATTAACTATCAATATCATGGTTATTTTTACTCCTTTCAATTTCACGTTTCACTCTTTTCCATTCACAATGGATCGCGGATGCATGTGAGTGCTACCGCAAATTATGGTATTGAGCAAGATTTTCATGTGATGCCTTCATTGACAAAAATCAAAGACTGAAGTCTTCAACGTCGCTAATTGTCAAATATTCTCTGTCTCTGATTTTGGCTTATTTTCAACATTCGTTGGCAGCGTCGGGAACCATTTTTTTTTCAATTATCTTAATGAATGAATAAGTTATGATGATTTAAGTTGATGCCCCATGCCACTCAATGGATATTTTGCCAATCAAAACCAAACTTCAGGTAAGTGATGACATCACCAAGAAATTCTCCTATACTCAATTGTAACGAGCCATTGTGTTTGAATCGGAAACTTGGTAATATTACAAAAATTCAATGCTAACCGATCATATCTTTTTTTATGTAAATTTCACGTCCTCATGCAACCAAAAAACAAAAACAAAAACAAAACAAAAACAAAAACAAAAACAAAAACAAAAACAAAACAAAAACAAAACAAAAACAACAAAAAAAACTAAAAAAAAGCAAACAAAAAACAAAAAACATATAGACATGTGTACGATATTTTTTTAAAAAGAGGTACGTTGTAGCGATCTTTGGGTCGCCTATTGAATTGATCAGGGAACCAGATTATAATTATGAACCAGATTCAACAACTTGCAATGAATGTTCATAGATATCGAGGCCCTGCTAACGTATACATGTATGACCTATATATATAGTCTTATGACGAGTCCCTGTGTCTGAATCGGCAACTGGATAAATAAATGTTCAATGCTATGCGATCATTTCATGTAATATTCTCAAACAAACAAGAAATACAAGTAGAACACACATGTATGATTATATATGATGTATATGTAAGAAGTACATTTTTATTTCGTACGAAGCTTGAACTATGACGCTGTGGCGGTAAACATCTGCAGCATTACGTGGAGTTTAAATATATAATTATGAAAATCATGTACGAATATAAAGCACTGAAATTACGAGTGCAAGAAGTCGCTAACAATATTAGCGACTTAAAAAACTCCTGGTGATAAAACATGTTAGCTGATCGAATCAAACCTTTAACTTATTTGGTTTACAATATATTTTCATGTATATTTGTACTTGATAATATAAAAAAAACTTTATTTTCATACTCCATAATTTAATGACCAGGATTTACTTGCCCACTAAACTCGTAAATTTATTTATTGGATATCTGTCTATTTATTTGACATCCCAGCTCACACATTGTGTGTCCCAAAGTCGATATATCCTTACAATATGTTCAATGGTACCAGTACCGTGTCCCAGAACGTTCAGCAAACCAAGATAAGTTGGTACCATACAACAGACTGCAATGTACATGTACATCACAATGCTGCATGTTTATTCCAAACCGATTCTGCCTCCATGATGCTAGACACATGTGGATATTTAGTATAATGATAATGACTAATTCTTATTGTTTTGATGCTTTGGTGATTTCTTTATCAAAAGCAGCAATGCCATTAGATTAAAATGTAATTTCTTCTAAATCCAAATTAAAATAAAAAAGTAATTCCTTAAATGTAGTATTTTGTATGTATGACTGACAATGTATACACTATAGCAAAAAAATATACCATCTTACTGGATATAAGCACGTGAACGTATATTGTAACATGGCTGAGGCATGAGTGCGATGAGTTGCCTTTAAGCTGATAAGATAATCATCTTTTTAATTTAATTTTGTATGCATTTATTTCCCAAAAAATATACAAACAATACTGTAACATGTAACTAAACAAAATGGCACATCAGATATGAATAGCTTCTCCCTCCTAATAGCACATTGAGTTTATGTTATGAAAAGCACGCACTATGATCCACAATATATGTGAACTGGACCTGGCAAGTCATAATAACAAGGTCTTCAATGCAGGTTTTATACCATGTACATCGTACAACTTAATGCACTCAAAACAGAAATAGACTCGAATTACGCCTCAAGTCTTATGTGGATCGAACTTGTTATTATCATTAGGATTTCAATTGATCGTATCTTTGAGACATTTATACTGCATGGTTGGTCGTGTGAAGTTCTGTGTCTCTATTCTGAAATTGTAAGAATACATTTATGTATAAATTATGGACTGAAATCCACGAATTACGGCTTAATTGAAAGAACTGTAAGTAGAAACAGGAACCAAAATTTAAAAATCAAAATTCAAATAGAGATTAATACTTAAGTAATTCATCAAAACAAAATACGTGTACATATAAGTCGATAAATCCAAAAATATATATACCTGATTTGGATCATTATTCGGTAAGGACAACTTAATTTTTGGAGATTCCATCTCTACGTATCTAAAATCCCATGTATAAGTCAATGCAAACGTAAGTATGGAGGCTGCCAATAACCACTCTGTTATTGTAGATAACAAATATAGACTCCTATGTGCTGCCTATGAAATTAAAAAAAGAACAAATATTTAGTAAATTTGATGCAAAAATAAGTATGTTCGAAATCATTTATTTAGAAAATCATAGAAACTAAACATAAAATGTTATTTTTTCTAGAATTTCGGTAGAAATCGTATAGACGCTTTTTTGCTACATGTAACTGTGGGGTAGTCGATGAGCATGCACAGAGCATGCTCAATATACACTTTCGCGAGGAAAATTCTTTTGTTCTGCCCAAGCCCTATCTCGTGGAAGTGCATAATGTAAATGCTCTTCAACTTATCACAAAGGGTCTATAGGGGCGTGGAAGAATGATGAGTGGAGGTGATGTTTTTTTCTAGCATTGATAGGCGCATCCTTACAGACAACACTGTCGGACTTGTCCTTTAATACGAACGAATGTTGAGACATAAACTGCATGTATATATTATAACATGTACATGTATTCCCCAAAACCGTTGATGACATTATGACATGAAACGCTCACGGAGTGCATATTCATGTAATATAACATTTTATGTGCATGTGCATTTGGTAAAACTTAAAATTTTCTGAAGCCAAAATACATGTGTACATATATATACATACACACACACACACACACACACACACACACACACATATATATATTTATATATATAGAAAGGTCTGAAAAATTCCCAACGATGTTTTAACTGTCAAATTTGCGAAGCAAATTTTTGGTCGTTCCCTCCGCGGGACTCGAACTCGTACCGCTGTGACATCTATGGCAACACCGCCTGAACATAGTCCAGCGTCCTAGACCACTCGGCCAGCTATATAAATATTTCATTTATTTATATTTGTCAATTTCTCATAGATTAATCTATAATTATATATATATCTCACCCTTGCTGGTTGAAAACCTAATTCTTTTTCTTTGATCTTGAAAAATATTTTTGATATTCCAACTGAACATATTTGTAAGGAAAGTATATATATCATTTTTGGGAAAGATCGAGAAGTTTATAAAAAGGCTTTCGGGGTTCATATCCCAAATTTATAATTATAAATTATATTTATAAAAAAATGAATTAATATATAATTTAAAAAGTGGATACGGGTTCGAATTATATGTGATCTGCACGTACAATGTACTGTAAGTGCACAAGTATCAGACCTAAAGCAACTAGCTCAATTCATGTATAAAAATGTAAACACACCTTTAAGTAAGCTCGGAAAGACCCCGATAACAGAAGTAAAGAAATCCACTGTAACAGAACGATTATACTTCTTTAAAAAAAACTAAAAAAAGTAAAATAACAACACAAAGGCACGTCAATGACCAACATCCACTGACTGTCGACATGCGCATGGGGTTATCCTAGTTTTATAAGGCCTTAACCATCCCTAATGTAGGTTAAAAAAATGAAATGAAACGACCAATACACAATAAAATTCATACAATGATACACAAAATTCTCACCATGGCATGTACCCTCCTAAAACTAAAATGTTGCTTTGTGATTTATATCTACGAGTACAAACTAATTTAATTTAGTTACTATTAAAGGATACAAGTAAATAAAAACATAAGTAATATAATGCTGTTTATAAGCTGTATTTTGGCTATGTATTTATGGCCAATGTTATTGCTCCGTAACTTCCAGGATAACCGTGTCTGTATAAAGCAGTATACTGTGCCTAAACCAAAGGCTAATCCTGCTCCTATGTAGTGGAAGACCTTCTGTGCGTCAGTCTAAATATAATAAGAATGTAATGTCTTGAATATCATTATTTGTATTTTGTTCTCGAAAACTAAAAGTAATGTACTTGTAGTAGACATATTTGAAGCAAATAAATTAAATAGCCTTAGTCCCAGAAAAGGCAATTAATGTCTCAAATCAAATAAACGGGAATTTTTTATTACATATGAAATAGTAATTTTGGCGATACAGTACGTTTGTTTTGCTTAATATGATACTATGTTTCGTTTCGTTCGAAGTTCGTTATTTTAAAATTGTGAGTACTTTTCAGTTGTGTACAGGTACATGTACAATGTAATCAGTTTAGATTTGGATTTTTTTTCGCCACGCACCCACCCTCCCAGTTGTCATAATTGACGATATTGTTTATGCTCTTTTGAAATATGAAGTGTTATGTTTTGAATGTATATATCATTGTTTGGCGGCTTATTGATTTTAGGGCCCGCATTTAGCATATTAGTGATATTCATTTTAGTAATAGTAATAGTAAACGTAATGTTTGTAATTATTAATTATTTAACTCATTTTAACTTGTTGCTAATTTCTGGCAAACAATAAATATTTAAATTTCATTTAATTATTTATGAGCCATAATTGCTCTGTCATTTTCTGGCTGTTTCTGTACAACTTTGTTAACTTCAAAATGTCGATACATGTAAGAGCTATTGACCTAGTATATAGGATGTGTAAATGGCGGAAATTTTGCAGTGCATTTTAGATTTTCAAAATCTATTATAATGGTCATAAATTGCCTAGTGTGTCTTTTTAATTTCAGTATCAAAATTGGCAATACTAATGCTTCAATGTGATATATGCATATAGTACCTGGAAATTCGCGACCATGCTGATACCTAAAGCTGATACTATCCCAATTATAGCCCCAGCTATGTTCACTCTCTGCCACCTTACGACATCATCGGGAAACTTCTTTTGCTTGAAAACCTCTTTTAAAAACCAGTATCTGACAATAACGTTCATACCGACTGGAAATAAAAGTTGGTTAAATATAGGTTTTGTTAATCCGACATATACAAAGAGAAGTAACTCTCCAATATCGACAAAGACTGTTTTCAGTCGTATAAATGTCGAAGTAATGTTTCGTTACAACGACCAGACGTGAACCATTTATAGAGAATGGGCTGCTCTTTTCTTTCCATTCCTATCTCTATTTTCTATCTCTATTTTCGTTTTGAAGATAAAAAGGTCGTCCCAAGAGATACAAAATCTGTTAGTCTAAGATACGAATAAAAGTTATATATGTACATAAATACCTAAGTATGCTTGTGTTATATGTAATATATAAAGGCGGTGTTCCGATGAATCCAATGTAAGGTCGTGCAAAAATTATACACCCCACTTAAAAAAAAAAAAACAAATAAAAAAAGCGAGAAAAAAAAAACACACACACACAAACATACATGAACACAATATACCAGTATCAGTTATACATTTGTTTCAGACTCGAGGTTTCGGAAGACAGCAGGGCCAGACATTGTTCAGGTACTTCACCCTCGATCTGCACAAAATTCAAATTACAACTACCAGGATAGAAATAAAGTCTATTTCGCTTAGTAACTTTGAATTAATGAAACGCCTTTCCAGGGCCGCACGTAAAAGAATAATTTTTTTTTCTAGATCACTTTGCCAGTGATTTGTGAAAAGTCTTACACATTCTTCATAACACGGATGGCATGAATGAAAAGAGTTTTTCAGTCTATTATTTAATTCATTCATCTTTCATCTGTCCATTTTCTCATGCAAGAAATTGTTAGATGTTTCTTTCAGGCAGATTAGAGAAGACATAATGTGTATGTTTCAATTAAAACAGATAGTAATATCTGAATGAATGAATATATAGCATGGTATGTGCCGTTATCTAATGTCAAAACTACCTGCTACTAATGTAGAGTATGTAAAATGCCATTCACTTTCTTAATGATAAAATGATAAATGGATTTCTCCTTCACCTAGTTTAAAAGAAATACAACCGGTTCGAATAAAGCAGGGAATTTTTGGCGCATTTGTTACTATTGCTATGTTAAAAAATAAAAACATTCAGTGTGCTTCGAATTCAATTCATTGCAATATCATATAAAATTAGCTTTCTTTCGTTGAATTATAAAGTTTTCGTTTCATGGTATACTAAACATTAAAAACATTTTTAAGACCGATAATTTGAACCAAGTAAAATAATAAAATTTCTCATGCATATTAACTCGACTTTAAAGACAATATCTGACTTAATTATGAACAATGACTGTTAAAATAAAGAAACGAAAATCCAATGAAAAACAAATTCCAAAATAAACTGTAAATATAAGATATAAAACCAAAATTAAAATTAACAAGTACTATCTTTAAAAAAAAAAGATAGCCGACGCTGTAAAATTTTGTTCCTTTTTTACTTCTAAGTTTATACATTTCTTTCAAGAAAATAACACATGGCACACGATTTTTAAGGTTCCAAAGTTTTTTTCCAATGCAATTCCAAACTTTCGATACAGATTTTTCGAACGCCACTAAGTTATTAGTATTTGGCCAATCGGAAAAAAAGAACTGCGATCAGTTGCGTTTCCATAGAAGAGCGTCCTTAATGTCAAAGGGTAAAAAGCGAAGCTATACCGACTGCTTGAAAAAAAAAACGCAAACGGTAACATCCTGCCCGGAATTACGTATCAACTAAAAAGCTCACCTTCAGAGTTTTTCGGTCTTATAATGTAATCTCGCATACGGCTAGATCATTTGAATACGCAATCCATATCAAGAGTCCACGTTCAATGCGGGTAGATTGTAGTTATCATGGTGAAGGAGAAATTATTCTGATCATGTTTATAGGCTATACAATGGGTGCACTGAACAAGCTTTGGAGGATAACAGTAAATATTGAATGATGAAAGTATTCTAGAATTAGCTATAATCAAATCTCTGTATGTCTTGTGTCTTGTGTTTTCAAGAGCGATGCAATTATCTGGAGTGAACTTCGTGCCCACCCTCTTGAAATATCTTTATGAATGCAACATCGACTTAACAGATATGTACTATTACTAGAAAAACGTGAATTAATGGGAGGTATTTTAAGAAGTGGAAAATAATTTAAAGAGTTTCTATTGATACACTCCCATTCAGACAAAGGGATGCTATGGAGATTTTCTCCTATCGTGATCATGCAGACAAAGGCTGTGTTAGGGATGGTGCTTTGTCGCACAAATTTATTGTATATTTGTATAAGCAGCGAGTTTACTTATTGTTAAGACAACAGTTGTTATGTCGCAAGTTACTGCGGTCAGTATACATTCATTTGGATAGTTTACAATTGAAGTACTTGTCAGGGCATCACCTTGCGGGGATGGATTCACATTTGTTAACGGATTGCATGGGTTCATAGAAAGGGGCGTTCCGGTTCCGGTTCCAGGCTATTATTTGATTGTTTTGTTGTAAAATATTGTACAAAATTATATGATATTTTCAATGAAAAGGGCTCCAACCCATTGAAACCTCCCCTACATTTATTTATGATCATGCTTGTTGTCACGATCCTGCACACTTAATAGCAAATTACTAAACCTGAATAATGTATGATATTGTCAATTCATTTGCTTGACAGTCTATTTACTATTTTACAGTGGCAATATCTTGTCCTGACATCACCTCTGTCGCTCGATTTCCGGTCTTCCTGACATCACCTCTGTCGATCGATTTCCGGTCTTCAGTCAAACGACGGGCAGTAGAAGTTTAAATAGATAAAAATATGTAGAATCGAGCTGCCTGAAAATGACTGAATAACATGGCTTATTCAGACAGGTTTTGTTTATTTTTTTGTTAATGCTTGAGGAGCGATTAAACACTTACGCATGACAGCTCCAATGTTTATCAGTTGTCCAAATACACATCGTTCCGGTGCTTCTTTAGCTGTGTGGCTAAAAAATATAAAAAGAAATAAAAAAAATTATACAACTCTTGAAAGTTATACTGTTATCAAAGTGTTATTTATATGCTGGTGTGCAAACTCCAACTGTGATATGAACATGTAAAGATCATTGATTATTTATCCTACTCTAAAAGTGAGACTTGAGGTGAAACAATGCTTGAATGTATATTGCTTTTAGCTGTAACACAATTCTATCCTTAAGTGCATGTGTCGATTCTTATGTTTTTTTTTTATTTGTTTTTATTTTTTTTTGTTTCAGGTAAGTTTTTTATTTTGCTTCGTGATATAAAAGTAAAGAAACCATAATTAAAGCAAAGAACAGGATATCCATAAACCGGGACAAAACAAACACTTCAATTCACCACAAAAATTAACTAAAATAGTACACACAGAAACAAAATAATAAAGGAAAAGACAGACCCACTGAAACCTGGGAACATGGCTTCGTGGATTTGTTGTAATGAAAATTGCTCATGCCTTGTGATTTTTTCACATCCTATATAGCAAAGCCTATTAGCGAGCGGAGTGACACGTAGTAAATTAGGAAGCTGTTCTACGATGTATGTCTGCTGAGAAGATTTTGTAGTTAAATAATCATGAGAGTCTTCATCCCAAGTCGACTACAAAAACTGCTATCAGTTTATCCTAGGATGCAAGAGAACTATGATCAAGCTTGATGAAAGTAGGACTCGTTGGTTAGCACGATGTAAGCCATTTAATTTGTCCTACACATGTAAAAATCAGTGAGGAGCAAGGTTCGCCAAAAGAAAAAAAATCCCCAATATATATTCATGGATTACTTCCTTACCTGATGTAGGGAAAGTCGGCCTCGACATGACCTAAGCTTACTGCGATAGCATACCTACAAATACCATTTAAATGTCAAACGATATTTCGATATGAAATGGAGGGATAATGTGTATAACGATGAAACTAGAAAAAAAAAACAAGGCACCATGATTTAAAACAAAAAAATAAAACAAGAAGAAAGACAAACATGCTGTATAATGTTTACCTTTCCAAGTACATGTACGAATATTTAACGAAATTTAATGCTTAGTTCTATCCCGTTTAGTGTGATCTTATTAAAGTGTTAACTTTAAATTCGGAATGATCGTTCCGTCACAGTGATAGAAGAGTGTCAGCTTTATAAATGATCTACCGCTTTAAATAGATTAATTATGTTGATAACAGAATAATAAAAAAGAAAAAAAACAAAAAACAAAAACAAACAAAAACAAAAACAAAAACAAAAACAAAAACAAAACAAACAAAAACAAAAAACAAAAAAAAAACAAACAAACAAACAAACAAACAAAAAAAACCGAAAAATGCAACATTCAACTTGCAACTCACGTGATGAAGAATGATAGTATAATCCATATGGCTGTTATAAGAGGGAGAACATAAAGCCTCTTCCTCAAACAAACAAGACAGGCAAAACTCATTATTCCTGGTAATTTTTTTTCTGCCTCTGTCCCTCTGTAAAGAAAACAAAATAAAAAGCGTTGATTCAGGATAATTATTTTCTTGACCTGTTCCACGTATACTTCAAACTGAACATCAGATCATCCTGTTTATACTAGCAAGTCGGAAAAATGCTGCTATTTCCTTTAAATTCCAATATGATTCAACATGATTGCTATTTTCCAATTATGCAGCTGAATATAACACATTTGAATAATGCCATGCTAGTTTGCAGTTTATCGTTAACTAACATGGGAATTGCTATGACGGATAATGTGTATATACGCTTAGGGTGGGTCAAACATGTCCATATAATGCATATTAATATACTAATATAAAATATACATGTAGCATAGTCCCAAACAGTTACAGTAAGGAAACGCTCTCGGACTCACGTAGGATCTAGGATTAGGTCAGAGCGTCAACAGAGCAACCCAGCCGCTAGTAGGACATACCTGACTGAGTTCTTCGGTCAGGTATCCCACAGGCTGGGTTTGGCTACCTCTAACAAACTACTAACATACATCTACTAACACAATCCACGCAAGGGGCGGTCGTGTGAGATCCGTAAGGATAGTCAAGACCGTAAAAACCACCAATCGTGAAAGTTTAAGTTTTCCCATTTCTAATTCAATGCTAAAACCATATACATGTTGACCATGCATATCACAGTACACATTATATATATGTGATTGCAATACTTGCAAGAGAACACAATACATACAAACTATCTGGAAAACAATCTGAAGGAAATTCTCTATGAATGCACCAAATTGAAGCTAAGCGGTAAACAATAAATAAGAAAACTAAAAGGGACAGTCCTAACAATTAAACATTAATAGTGCCTTACAGGACATTTATACATTGTAGACATGCTAAATTCCTGAAATATAAGTAAGGAAAGCACTTAAAACTGATCATTCGAAAAAGACTGATATGCTTTGATATATATTTCTAATTTTACTATGCAGATATCGTAAATGATTTAGATAACAAGGATTTTATTATGACATTAAAGTGTTTTACGTCGATACGCATCTCTCATTACATGCCCAATGGCCGAACTGACCGTCGGTCCACGCTAATTAATGTCAATTAGATACGTTTTATTTTCGACATATGTTTTTACACCCAAGGTACAAGAATGTCCCTCCGGTTATTCGTCCAGTCAAAGCATTTTGATAATTCCGCCATTATAGCATATTTTGTATAAATTTTACTTAGAGGAAACGTCTTATTCGCTGTCGGTACTTAATTTCTACGTACAGGGAACCTCATGTTCGGTGTCTGTACATAATGCATATTTCCGCATAACATGGAAATTTTGTGCTGAAATGTATATACCATTAATTTAAGAACACTTGAACTTTGTAATGGAAAATGATGGAAACCTAATTATAGATGAAGCCATTATTTTTTTTGGTTAGGGGGGAATGTGTGAAATGATTGTACACATTTGTTGAAAACCAGTGAAGATCATCTTCGTATACAGTGCAAAAGTCTTACATGCGATACGCGATATGCCATAATCTTAATCTAGAAATGAAATAACCTACCAATACAATGTAGCTGTGTACTAATCATGTATTTGGTCTGATTTAAGCTTCCTTAAACGTTCATATATAAAAAAAATAGATATAAATATATCACCACACAATACTCACGAGTCACTGGTTTGGCTCAAGAAACTTTCCATTGCAAAAAATACATGTATTTCAACATGAACATTTGTGTAACAAAATGCAAAAAGTAAAATTATACATGTATCAAAATAAAAACAACATTTTTATGACATAAGTATACATGTATTTCTAGTGCTCAACCATGTATCCGGAAAACAAAAGGAAACAAAATATACGTCCGGAAAAACCGGTAAAACAGGGAAAGTCAATTTTTTTTTTCATTTCCAAGCAGGCAATATAACAATGCATAGTATAACTATTTCAAGTGGATATCCTTTTAAAGCAGAATTTTACAGACACAAGATAATATGATCGGATGTTGTACATCATAGATTTTAGCGCACAGTCATCACAAATCGTCATGATCATGATATAATAAGGGCTGCATTTATACATATAACTTGAGAGCTATATTACGCAATTTTACGCTTATATGTGAAAGTTTGCTCTGTATAAAACAAGTTCTTTTTATATTCCTTATTTAGACAAAACAACCTTTACGCTTGTCACCTTTCGGATTTTACTGTGTTTGAATCGCGTTTTAAAGACGACATTTATATCGTTCTTTGGAAATGATCATTACTCCAAAGAAAATAGAAGAGTGTCAGTACAGGATAAAAAAGTCATGTAAATTCTGTTACTTCCCATGTTTTTCCTTCTACACTGTATTTTTCAATATGGAGCTACCTTCAACCCATAATACACGCATTAACAACGGTTTTTCAACATGTTTACTCTACATTACTTCCATCAATTTATTTTTTTTTCATCTTCATCGTTTTCTTCAATGAGGCACCTTCACCACCCATACATTTTAACTTTACATCTTCATTCAGAAGAGTTCCAATCAATTGATTCATTATGCCAATTATAAATCTTGCACAGTGCGTCCCTGTTTACTATCAATATCTTACAGGAAAATGAACGCCTTATCTTAGGAAAAAAGTTATATTTAAATATCTTATCAAAGTTAAAAATGAAAGTTACTTGTTTTATATATAATTGCGGATAAATTTTTAGTATCAGTGTTCTATGTTTTATTGCTTGATAAGAATTGCTTTAGTCTTTTTGATCTCGTGTTTTGTTATGCTAAAACTGAACTAAACATAGATTGAATCAATGATATCACACACAAATTAGCTATCTATGATATATAGTTATGCCTTATTAAATTTTTGTAAATTTCATTAACGATTTGCATCCACCTTAACTTTTTTTTAGTTGCAGATTTTTCGGTTACAATAAATGTTGTTATATTCATGCATCAGTTTTTATGTGCCCTGTCTTATTCACGAAATTGAACAGATGCGTTCTATTCTTTATTCGTTCGACAACCCTTTAACATGAAGCTGTAGAGTCATTTAGTAACAGTTGTAAAATAGAAGTAACATCATATATGACAAATGACGTAAAACTTTTTTCAAAAATAGATTTCTACTAACCTTATAAACGTCAAAATTAAAGAGCTTTAAAACACTTATAATTATCCGAACACAACTGTTAATGAATAATTAACATGCACTGGATTTCCAAAAAACAGTGCCTATAAAACGCTTTACAATAGATTAAAAAGTAGAGCACCTTGTAGTACTACGTTTTTCAAGTTGAAAGACCAAAGTAGCCCCAGGTGACTTTTTTATCAATAAGAAATCATCTCCAATAATTATGTCTGTCACATTTGTCACGACGGCGACACATATTGCGACAAATCTATCACAAATTACGCCCAATATTTGCATAGCAAGCTACTTTTTGGAATTGATTTATGCACATTTATACAAAATGTATATAACAGAAATCGAGTGAACATAGCGAAAACATCATGTATAAGAGCGTTCCTCATGAACAAAGATAACTTTCACAATATATATATATATATATTAGAATTATTATATATTATAATTATTATATATTAGAATATTAGAATTTATGAGCATGATTGCATGTGAAAATGCACAGGAAAGTACAGTTGATGTACAGAAGATGTAAATACATACATCTATGTACTGTAAAAGTGTTATCGTGTTTTTGGTGCATTACAGCTTTGTACTTGTTTACTGATACTTTATGGAAGAGACCATGAGACGATGTAGGTGTAACTTAGTTACGGCACATTGAACAATAAGAGACACAAAAGCTTACAATCAATCAATTGTGAAACAAATGTTCAAATGTTTTATTTTCTTTAATTGACCCGTGATTGAGAGAATCGATTCTTGATTATTATTCATGCGTTTATTCTTTATATTTGTCGTAGGGTTCGACAAAAGTTTCAGGATCGATTGATTTCATATTTTTTTTATGATAAAAACCTTGATTGAAGATGTCGATTTCTAAATGATGTTCATGTACTATTTATTCTTCTTCCACCACATCATGCTATCATGCTAAGTGACGAAAAATATTTCAATAATTTTTTTTTACATTTAAAATGTGGGTAAATTTTAAAACTGAAACACGGTAACTCCATTGTATCATTGTTTTACCATCGACTGGCCATTTATGTCGCATTGGTGTACCCCGAGCGATAGATAAATTGGAGTTTCCGTGATTTATTTCGGTTCTAGTTGGACCAGTTTCTTCATATTTTTGAATAGACGCAGCCTATGAAACGAAATGTTGGTCACGAATTAATCACTTTTTTTGTGTTTTAAAGAGTTTTGAAGCACGTCATATTAGAATTCACATTCTATGGCAGAAAAATAATGAATTATGACTGTTGTGGACGTAGAGATATAACTTTTGAACGATAACAGTCTTCTGGTCGAAATCTGTTTAATCATTTGTTTTATAAAATCACACTTGTCTTAAATATAAATATATCATAATTGTTTAAAAGGATTTGAACATGTAACGAATGACCTCTTGTCCTTTATGACCACGAGTTTACTCTCCTTTTGAAGGTCACTAAAAACAGGTTTGGTGGCATATTTTCAATGTATCAATACCTGTCCGATTCTTCTATAAACACACATGTATACTTGAATAACATTCTACTTGCTTTATTGGGTATATGATGTTTATATATAAAACGTGTGGAATCGAACTTGTCAACTGCTTTACATGTGTTGATTGTGGCATCAATATGACAAGATAGGATAAAACCTCTACTTACAGGGTTAAATTAATACAGGAAAACCGTTAAATTCACATTACCCTAACATGAAAGTAAACATCTTGTCATGTAATAAGCCACAATTGATATAATCAATCAGCGACAACGATTGTGTAGAAAGAATAAGGTCTAATAATTTATTCCCAATTAAAGTAAAGTATCCTTTTTATCTATTTCTTTTTCACAAATAACTACATTTTTATTTTTAAATATTCTCTTTATGAAAACAATTTTCTTTTCACGACAGGTTCTGCTTAACCCTTGAACAGTTTATACTACTTGTTACAGTGTTTTAAATTGCAATTTAATTATGTAACCTATAGTTAGACATGACTTTTTTAAATGAAGAATTAAAGTGCACACGATTTTCAATAATTACGGCTAATACTGAAAACATTCCTATCTGTAAAACTGCACTAGCAATGAATTTTTTTTACAGCAAATTACATATAATTTAACCTCAAACGTGAAAAAGGGGAGATTGCCTCATAAATGGTAAAATTAGCCTGTAACTTTACCTACTATGATTTTTAGATAAGTATGCTTAAAGCGATATCAAATAAAAGTTTCGTAACTTACATGTTCGAAAAGTTGTCTTTATTTTACATCAGTACCATATTTTTACATGAATTCAAATATGGATTGAATAGGGAATAATTATGGTTAATTATCAACCATAACTACGAAATGATTTTATATACAGATGATGCACTATATCAAATCCTTTAAGTTCAGTATATTAGGCAAACGATGTAATATACTGATATAACATTGAAATATGAATAATTATCTATCACGATCTTTGACACCTACACTTATAAATTTATAATGTTTATGTTAAAAACATATATTTTGTTAGAGTTGTAAAAAAGATATGACACTAGATAATATCGTGGTTACATCTATATCGATTATTTATGAAAAGTATCCACTACCGTAACACTACATTGTAACAATGTACCATATGTACTAAATGTCCTCAGAAATAATGGAATATCAATTTGATATATGACCCGTGTTTCATAAAAAAAAAAATATTTAGAATTGACATTTTTCTTCAAAACATTTATTTCATAATTTCAATTGATTGAGAATTTGAGGAATATCTCAAATGGTTTTTTTTTTATTAAACCTGGCCTTGATTTTTAAAAAAAAAATTATTCAAAATACAAATACATTAATGATAGAAATAATTTGGGATGAACTACATTGTAAATAGTTGACGAATCATCTGTGTATTAATACTGGTAGTCTTTGTCATTATGTGCCCCGTGCAGGTCCAGGTGTTAAAAGAATAGGCCTGCAGCAGCGCTAAGCTTGTCGTAAAAGGCGACTAAATAGTGCTCAGAACCCTAGCCGGGGGCTAGGGCGCTCTGCCCACAGAGCAACTGGGATGTGTGCCCCAGGTGGTGGAATGGGGTATCCCTAGCATGTTAAATGCTGGGGTTGTCAGGCTATAATGCGGGATGTGTGCCCCAGGTGGTGGAATGGGGTATCCCTAGCATGTTAAATGCTGGGGTTGTCAGGCTATAATGCGGAAAACCTGACCGCAAACCATAGTGGTGCACCGTGTTGGGAAAGATGCCACGTTCCTCGCACGTTAAAGAACCCTATTGTGGTATTCTCCCGGAGTAGAAACCATAGGGCTCCGCCACAGGAGGCTAAATTGTCCGACCCTACCCACCTCTCCCTATTTCTAGTGGCAATCAAAATTTGTCGACCCCATTGTCTTTGTGTCCCATTCTTTTTTCATTTCATCTTTTCATGTTCATCGTCTGAATATAGCTGAAATATTGCTGCTCGGACGTTAAACCCCAACAAACAAACAAACAAACTTTGTCATTATGTACGTGGTCTAGAGGATCGAAATTTTTACTGGAATGCATATTATCATAAAAGTTAAATATTTGATTTTAATTGCCCTGCATCAGTAAGTTGAATACCAGAACAAAATACAGATGATAATAGAGACCATATTTTAATTTATTATAGGGGATATCTAAAATATTATAAGTGTTAAATAATAATAATAAAAAATACTTTTAGCGACAATTACTGTAATATTTTGACCATCGTACAAGTAATAAATCGAGACCGAATTCTCTTATTAACAGTCCTACCTGTTTTGATGTTTGATTGAAAATAATTCCTTTTTCGAAGACATTATATAACCTTTTATTTACAGCCCACAAAAATGTTAATCTTCAAACCAATTCCGTGGTCAGCTAACATCCAGTAATTAAAAAAATGTCAATTTCTACCTATGAACATTCATAAAATTAATGACAAACGGGTTACTCATTGATAGATACATAATTTGTTGAGTCAAAGTAAAAATATTATGATTACTTAGTAGGGTTTGTAAAAATAAACGTAATATACAAATGCAAATTTATGCGACGCATGTTTTGCTGCAGTTTAAATTCCATTTTTTTCTACCTAATCGATTTTTAAAATATTTTGTTGAAAAAGAAATTTCAAATAAAAATCGATCACAGAATATTTTAGTTAGCATTAATTTTATAAGGTCCTTGTCCGACTAAGAAACATGCATCATTAAATTTTTCTGAAATAGGTCAATGACATATTTGTTTTTATTTTTTGAGGTACGGTAGGTTGAAAATATGAATTAATTCTTGTTTAACAGAGAATATGTTATGATTTATCCTCTATTAGAAAAAGAGAATGAGAGTGCATTCTAGTGAACTTCTCCCTTGTTAATTGTAAAACAAATACTAGGAAAAAACTGTAAGTGTGTTATCTTAAATATGGAACCAATAATAGAGGTATAAGATCTGCATTTCCTTGAACACACACACACATATATATATATATATATATATAGAAAGGTCTGAAAAAACCCAACGATGTTAAAACTGTCAAATTTGAGATGCAAATTTTTGGTTGTTCCCTCCGCGGGACTCGAACTCGTACCGCTGTGACATCTACGGCAACACCGCCTGCACAACGACCAGCGCCCTAGACCACACGGCCAGCTAGGCTTTATATAAATAAAGCTTTCGCTGGCCGGGTCGTTCCTCCTCGTAGGATTAATCTAGGGCAAACAAACAACGTAAACTATACGAAACAAATACTTAATATTTAACTGTTAAGTTTTTATTGAATTAAATATGTGCCTTATAAAAATATTTATAAGATTAGTAAATTTAAAGTCCATTTGTTGCATATAAATGTATGTCACCCCGATCCAAAGTTCAAAAGGATATAATTCCCACAAAATTCAGTAATCATCAATTCCTGATAATATACACAATAACATATCATGTCCTAACTACTCACTAAGTTTCTTTAAATTTGGCGTTGTTATATCCGAGGAGTTTCGCTTACAAAGTTATGACGGACAGTCAGACAGACAGACGTACACATACTGAAAGGGCATAAATATGTCTCACCATCAAAGTAAAGAAGATATCATTAACAGTCATACTGCGTATCATTAGGTTTACAAATAATTTACCCTATTCCGATAGGAGAAAATAAAACTTTCTGGCATCGATTTAAATTTTTTACGATTTTTCAACTGAAATAGGCCTTCTAATATATATTTGTATCCTTTAAAATTATTTGATAAAAGGTAACATATAATAGAGATTTGTGTGTAACACTAGTACCCATATGTGGACGTACATAAAAAAAAACAAGCCACCAGTTGTATTGAAATTTGTGACGATAACTTAAAAACTAATTTCATGCATTGAATGTTTAAGTGGCATTTCGATTACTAAGTAACTATTAACGAATGGAGTTTTATTTTACGAAAGTCAGTACCGTGTCCTTTGGGAAATACAAACCTTTTTTTAATGACAACGGTTGTGAAAAGCACGGGATAAAACGTAAAGTTTATATTTAGTATTAATCATTGATTAAATACTCAACTTCATTCATACATTTATATAGAAGTAAACAACTTTCGATTTACGCACATACTGTATCTATCCAAATAAGTATAAAACTTTAAAGTGGAATCTCCGATATAATATATTTACATTTCGTACGTGTAAATGACCATTATACTAGACATTACAAATCTCGTGATTCGTTCATGTGTGCTAAAATTCTACCGACCGCTCTGTTGGAAAACTTTTAAAAAAGAAAAAAAATGCGGATATTTTTCGACTCTTTACCCTTCCCACACAGTAACCCTACGAATACGATTCAAATCAAGGTATTACTTTAGAGGATTTATCTCTTCTGAAGTCATATCTGGTATATAACACTTTTTTTCTTCATGTATTTACAATCAACACTACCCGGGTTACGTGTATAATTAAATTGTGGAAAATCAATGTTATAAAAATAAACCAAACGTCCAAATATCAATAACAATAACTTGTTTATGGTAACTGGAATTTCTGTTCAATAAAGAACTATGATAACTCAATACAAAACAACCGATGCGTGTTAATATGGTATAAAAGTTTGTGAAATAGCACATTGAACCTATGATCTTTACATTGAAGTTTAAACCACCATTACAAATATATATATATATATTAATAGAAAATAAATGTCTAATAAGGGGACGTTCAGTGTTAGGTCCCGGCAAGGTTCGCGGGTTGGACCCCCCTTCCCCACCCACACACTGTTGGCTTAAATGCTGTTAATATTTACCAAGCCTTTTAAATAATTAGAAAAGATAACCTGATATCCTTATTTTTGAAATTTATTGGTAAGAAGCACTTCTTAAGAAATGATTGAACCGCCACTAAAATGATAAGAATATACAAATGTAGTTTCATCAAGTTATATCACCTTCCATTCATGTATACATTTTGTACCAAGCATGCGTTAAGAGGTCCATAACCCAATACAAACGATAACGTATGAATTAAGTTTTGTTTGCATTTTGTTTTAATCATATGCAGTAAGAATACAGATACCTTAGCGGGTCTTGTTCCTCGGTTATGTGACAATCCATGTTTGAAAAAAAGGTTTTCTGTCGAACTTCGAAATAATGCGAATAGCAATTATATTGGAAAGTAACCTATATAATCCATGAATCTATAGGTACATTAACGACAGAAGTTAATCCTCTTTTTACATTTCCTATCATTGTTTTGACACAACAGGGAAGATATCATTCTTAAACATACACTTATAATTAGATAAAGAGTCACGACATACACAACTACATAACTATTGGTCTTGATATAGAAGAATTTAAAGGTTTTTAATGGATTATGATTTGTACAATTATTCACATTACTGTATCAGCATAATTTTTTTCAAACGACATATGGTTTATCTTAACAATCATATTGTTTCATCATAATAGCCATACGAACTAGACAGACTGTTTGCTAAAACTGAAAAACAGATTCACTAACAGCAACATATACTCATGAACTGGAATTGAAAGATTTAAGATAGGTGAAAGAGTAATCAAGGAAACAAAAGTTATAGCGGTAATCAAAAGAATGTAATCCAGGGACAAAGACCAGACATGGAAAACAGACACACAGAACATAGAACATAAAGTAACTAAAATCATACATACAAAGTAACAAAAGCAAATGAGCAACACGGACTCCACTGAAAACTGGGAGCATGGACCAGGTGCACCGGATAAAAAAATAGACAGGTGAAAATAGATGAAATACGATCGGTAGAAGAGTAACAACAACATTTAGTTGTAAAGAAATATAATAAATGTTATCAATATTCGTGTCAAAATCATACGAAAATAATTTGGAAAATCAATATCGATGGAATTATAATACAAGCATTCTGAAAATTTTAACAACTGATATCCAGGTACAATGCATCACACAGTTTGAAGTGGAAGATAAAATGTCTCTAATCAGATAAGAGGAATATGTTTCACATTGCTTCGAAAGCCTTGTTCAAGTCATTCTGACATTTATTATAATTATCAATACATTCATCAATTAAAAATGAACTTTGATAAGCATAACAATTCCATAATATTAATGATTCTGTAGCTACAGAACGAGCCCCAGGACAACATCATACGCTTATTTTTGACACGGTGAAAACAAACGTTATAATGGCTACAATCAACACAAAGGGGTTTTCACAGCAGACGTCACTGGAATATTTGTATTCACATTCAGTATCAGGACTGCAGGAGACCACTTCCGGTGCATACCAAATCGTACGAAATAGCAACATTGAAGGTATAGCTATAAGGATTTCAACCGGAACTGTCCTGTCTCATATCGGATGTACCATAGTTGTACACTGTGACGCAAATGACAAAATTTATGTGCGTACCCATTCTACTCTCCAACATGTTGGAGATATTGTTAACGACTCAAACGGATGGTCTATGTTCGCTGGATGGCTTTTATCGAGATAATTGTACAAAACTCTTTTAAAGTCAATTGTTTTATTCATTTCCCCATTGGTGCTTCTACAAACTGAACCATTTACTCAGCATTAAAACAATTTCTAGGTGAAAGAAACAAATCGAGCCTCCGGTGAATTTATAACAGCTTTCAAGTGAGACCGGGAAACTTTAACTTAAACGTTAAAATAATTTATCAAAAAGTAAATGCACAATATGTCCAATACAAATCAAACTTAAAACCTAATCAGTCACTTATTCAGATATAACCGGGAACTAAATACAAAGTAAATTATTCAATCCTTAAAAGGTTAGAATTACTTTCTGACGCAGAACAACGGACGGACAAAATAAAATTATTTGATCATATATCTAAATGCATTTACCATGTCCGAACCATGCAGTTGTTTTCATCCTTCCAGCTTTATTTGTTTTGTAATTTGATATTTGATCATATTATTTAAATTTTACATGGCGCGACCAACGATATTTTTTATTTCATTTCGACCAAAAGTATCATTAACCTTTTTTTTCGTATATATTTTTCATATAAGTTCGCTTTGGGGTTTACGTGATGACGAAAAAAAAGAAGAAAAACACAACTTTTTCAATTATAACGTCACGTTCGTAATTCGAAAACGACACAGTAAAATAATTTTCTAGTCGTCCGTATAACGTTATATGGACTGCAAGATATATCTGAGGAAGTAGACGATTGAAATCTTTATAAAATAACATGTAAACTTATATCAAAATGTTAGTCAATAAACATCATTCATTACAATACTTCGGAGGCAGTAAACAACTTTTTTTGGGAAATTCACTAATTCCTATAAAACGATGATGTGGATTTTGGTACAACAGCTCTATCTTTAATTAACAAGTTACTTTACCTTTCATGGATGGAAAGGTATTACTGCCTGGTAAGATTTTAGTTAACCAATTATATTTATTGGTTTAACATAATACTCCGAGAGTCTAAATGTTCTATTTCTAGAAAGAAAGCATTGTTGTATGGAATGTGCTTCTTTACTACAATTTGAAAACATTACTCAAATGAACTTATGTCGTTGTTGAATAAGATTGAACTACAAGTATATAGTCACATTGACCTTTGCGTAATTGTATATTATACAGTTAAAAAACCATTTCAGGTTTAACATTGATTCTTCAATACACCCAAAAAACTATACATTTCATTTCATATTGTTCTTGCATGCTATAACAAGATTGTAGTAAAGCACGAGTTGCTTATACCCAATAGAAATAGATTAGAAATGGACATAGCATATAAATGTACTTAAAAAATAAGTGGTACTAATTGTAAAAGTACATTTATCTTATCTCTGTTATAGATATGAGCGACATAAAGACATTTTTCACATGTGCAAATTGTATTTGAAGTCGATACTTGAAATAGAAGAGACATTTATTTTCAAAAGACGTCGTATTAAATGTTTGGTCTAACTATATGACACATAGTATATATATGGCAGTTTTATGTGAAAATGAAAATGTCTATACAACATCGGAAAAAAAGCATGACAACATATTTTTGGAATTTTAAACGTCTTATGTTAGTTGAGCCCTCACTGCTGCCTATGTTCAAATACATATGATTGTACATACCAGCCAGTTCCTCTTACAAGACACCCCCATTCGATATAAAAAATATTTATAAACAAACTAAGCCCAACACGTGAAAGTTGTCCAACCTAGTGATAGTTGACTACATAAAGTCAAAACATAAAGGTTTTATTAAATTGTATAATCAAACAACTATACACGCATTAAGATAATTACACAATACTTTTATAAATAAACTTAGGAAAATTTTACCGTAATCGACATACTTGTCAATGGCAAGAACAAATTTTATGTATTGTTTCTATTCATAAAATGAATGAAATAAGTAAAAACAATATATCAAAATTGCAATCTAATCCTTGTTGGTGTTTAAAAAAAAGCAATTAAAAAAAATATCACACAAAAGAAGTACTTTCCTTTATTTCCGTACATATAGTATATCATAACAATTATAAAAGAAAGTAATACAATATAGAAAGAATGAAGTGTTTTCGCTTACCTTCAAATACCTTCGACGTCTATCTCAAAACGACTGCCACCAAACAGTCTTGTTGAAATTTCAAATACGAAACTGATGGAGTGTTTAAATAAAAATACAACTATCTGGCAAGTGCATCGGCGCAGTTAATGTCATACAGATCTAGATAAAATGATATATTCTAGCTTCCTCTACAGACTTCACGTAAGATTAAGCTACAAAACATTCAAAGTATTATTTTCAAATACAACTTTTGTTTTTAAATACTGACATTGAGCATTTATATTTTTATTCAAGCGATAAGTACTGTACTTAAGTTTATATACATTTGTATATATCTATTATAACAAGATGTACGAAACAGGAAGCTTATAACTTCCCTTATACAACGTTATATAGACAAAATATTGTTAAATAGTGATTTTAACTTAGTTTATTTCTACTTATTAAGTACATGTTCGTACATCTTACTTCAGAGGCTGGCCAATGATGTTGTCAATTCACTTAAATTTCCTTTTAAAAAAATATGTTAATACCTTCCTTGCGAAAAATATAGTAACCAATATAATTTTAGACTGACTATTATGTCCGGAATACATAGACCATTCCAATGAATAGAAACTGCCAATGCTTTTTTTTGAAAAAATAAATCAAATTGGGGTTCTTTTATTTTCTTTTAACATATCAAATAGCTGTCCACAAAAGAATCGGGCAAAATTTTATTCTAAAGCAGGTAACATCATTTGATTTAGGTTGTTAATGAAGCACCATTGATGTTTGTTAGTGATAGATAATTGAGGTAGAAAGGATAATAAGACGTGTGGGCAATTAAATGATATCGGCCTGCTTAAGGATATGAAATTACTATCTATTTTTTTTTCGCCAGGTAATAATTTCGGAACCATTTTTAATTCACTACGCTTTAGCATTCTATACGACAAATTAAGAATCAAAATATGCTAGCTTTCGACGCAGAATTCATCACTGCTTTCTTGGATGAACTGCGACTTAAGGAGGCAGACCTAGGGTAAGGGACGCAACTCTTACAAATCATTGAAACGTTTATTTTCACCATTTTACATCATCTCATGTAAGCATCAAAGTAATTCAGACTGATTTCATTCTGTTTCAAAGGAAAGCCTGAAAGGCTTTGGTGAAATTGAATACGATACAAACATATCATTGATTTCTCTTACCTGAGGTCTACGTCCATAAGTACATGTCGTAAAACATACCCTACATATAAACATGTAATACATGTACAATGTAATTAAATACAGATGCGTGTTTCAATGTTAAATTTGCAAATATTTTTCAAGACATGTTTATTCTGGCCTAAAAGCTTATTCATCGTAAATGTCAGAAGTATCTCAGTATCTTATCTCAGTAGACGTGTATTTGTTATATTTGTATTTGTTTCTTTACCCCCCCCCCCAAAAAAAAAAAGGATTTGGTACTACAGATATAAATATATACTGTATTATTTTAATAATTTCTCAGGGGGTTACAGTTAAACCTGTCGTATTTTACATCTGAATCTTTAGGTAAATATTTGTTTGTCCTACTTCGATGAATTTCTACATTGTATGTTTTGTTCATCTGGCTCTGTTTGTGTCTGATGAATATTTTACCCAGTTTTGCATATTAACCTACTTTGGTGCACTTTGCGCATTGAGCAGCCAGGCGGTTTATGAACAAAAATGTCCAAAAATTGGTTAAGCGAGCATAGCTTGGCCAAAGTTAAAATAGTTCTTTTAATTTATTTAATTTTTAATCGATTAAAACCAAAATTAAGATGTCAAAGACTTTACTAGTTATTTGAATTGTGGATTGTGAACCGATCGACGTAAATTACGTCACAGCTTTCGTAATGAAATGAAAAATAACATATCGTGCCCAGATGAGAAACCTATCATCTAATTAAATCATATATTCATAAATGTATCACTACATGTATTTTTTTCAAATCAAAAATTGAAAAAGGGCACCTGTTTTCAACTTCAGAGGTGCGAATTATGCAACCCGAATGTGAGAAACAATGTTAACTTCAATGCATAAACGTTCAACATACATACAAGGGAAATCATCTGCTCACAGATGACTATTTTTTCTTTTTGATATTGGTTTGCCATTCCATGGAACATGAATGTACTCAAATAATAGTCGATAGGTTAAGCTGTATATGTTTGTGTATACATTAGTATTAATGTCATCCTTTGACATTCTGATAAAAAAATAATGAATTACATTGTACGTTGTTCGGCACTCAATTTGTTTCTACCTTCTTTTTAATTTTGTATTTCAAATTCGATACACTTTCTTGACTGTCTTTCTAATTATAAATACCTCATAAAATAAATTTACTCATTGACTAAAAAGTTCTAAATAATATTATAACTCAATATGAAATATTACTGTATTAACCAAACTTGATATTTCACAAAGCTGTTATTTCTCATTCAATTATTTAAAAAAATATTAAATTCAATTTTAACTCCAATTTTGTCAAATCCATAAATCAACAATTAAAATGTTTCATAACTTAGATTAATTTAAAATATGATTGCATGAAAAATTGCTTAATTTAATCAAGGTTCATGTTGGCAGATGATACCAGTTAACGCGATTTCACTGATGTACGGCTCCGGTCTCTCAGATAAACTTGACAGGAATATAATTTTACTTCTCTGTAGACTGCATGGTGTCTCTTTAAGTGAATGTAAGTGAAAAAAGGTCATGCTGCAAAGAACGACGAAATTATAACATATTAATTATCTCTACGGAACTACTTTTAACCATTATATCAAACGTGCTGGTTTGCACGTACACAAGCAAGCTGCATAGATCCTGCATAGCAATTTACTCACCTATTTCTCATAGTTTTTATTTTCATTGGCATGTATAGAGCTTTGTCTCAACATCTGTTCACTATGATATAATCTCAATTAAATATCGATAATCTACAAGTAATAGTGCATATTTCAAAACGCAACTTGAACACCAAGAAAAAGGACATGCACGTTCTTATTTATTTCTCTTTTTTATCAATTTTATCCCCAATGTGCTTAATTCAGTGACCATTTGTTGAGGTTAACAAACGATAAAAGTTTATAACCCATTGATTTGTGGGTTAGTAGAACAACCCCTATTAAACATTGTAAACAGGTGTTTCTTTGAACATAATTGATATAATTTATGACATGTTACTGCTGTTTGTGTTAATTTTATCTTAAGCAAATTGAAAAAGCACTCGCTAACTGAAAGTGTTAAAACGATGTACAAAATGCGTCTGTAAAATAGATAGCTTTTAAAGTATCTGGAATATCAGATTGTAAAGATAAGAAAATAAAAAGCCCACGTCTAATGCTAATTTGAATTTAACAATAACTACTTAGGAAACTTACAGTAAGACGTTTTAATTGATATCCTAATTCTAATTGTTGTATAAACTGTTCGACGGTTCTATGCATACACCGTACTGTAGAAAACGTTTTATCCTTTTTTATATACTTTCTTTATCTAGAACACTTTGGGTTTGCGATATAATGCACAGTTTTCTGCATTTTTTGTACCTAGTAAAAGGACATATTTTAATGTATCCGTTTGAAACATTCAATTTCGTCGTCTATATTATTTATTTGTCAAAAAACATACATGCGTCTCCATATTCAATCATTTCATTTGCACCGTCTACTTGGAGTTATTCTTCTTCAACCACTGACTCCAGTGATGCTACAGTTGTGCTACAGTAATGAAGGATCATGCAAGTTCCTCTTCTTGTTGACTGTTTTTTTATATGATATATTCATTAACGCTTTAATTTAACCTCTACCTCTTTGCATTAAATTTTGCAGAATATAGTCTTGCACATAGAGTTGTCTCCCTAAAGTTATGGTGTACCCAAAGCACATAGATGTCTCTCTACAGTTATGGTGTACCCAAATGAAATAATTCTCTATATATTTGTAGTATAGTTGGTAATATTGAGCAGAAATCTAAATATAAGTTGTTACCACATATAGCTCCCCAGATATTATATGTTACTTTAATCCTGTTGGTTTATTAACGCTACTTTGGATGAGAGGTCAAGGGCACAACATAGACAAAGAAACACAAATATACACATGTATTGCTTTGGTATAAGGTTCGTTCCAAGAAAATTTTATCCAGTATGCAGTAATTTTTAGTTAATACTTTTATGGTTATGTTTGTGTTATTTTTTCTCTTCCATTTGATCGGTTAATGTTTTTTAATTTCAGTTTTACGTTTAACTTTGCAATTATGTGGTGCCAAGTAAACAATAGTTATTATAAAATGCCTGTTTACTTGTCGTTGTTAATAGAGATTTATTCTACTTGGAATGTTGTTCCATTTACATTGTACTCATTATGTAGTTAATATTAAGCTCTGATCAGCGTCTGACGTTCGAAATTCATACTAAACACTGCAGACAACCCTCTCAGAAAAAAAATGGGGAAAAGTAAATGATATGACGCTACATTATCCTTTTTCAAATGACATTTGATTGAAAACATGTCCAAGAAGTACAATTTGTAATAATTGATAGTAAAAAAAAACCAAAAAAAAAAACAGAACGATCGTCTGCTACTGCGTGCAACTTGGATTACTATTACTAAATATTTTAAATCGATTATGAGCATACAGTTCAATTTTGCCTTTTAAGTCGAATTTTTATTCAAATTCTTTCCGTAATGTTAATTTATCTAAGGGGGATTATTTTGGTAAATATGATTCTGTAAATTGAAGTGTTTGCAATAATGAAAACATATGAATATAATTTTCTAAATGTATTGGTTTGTACTAAAATAATTCTTTATGATGTTTTGTTTTTATTCGAGAGTAAACAGACACCATATCATTCAAAAAATTATAAACATATTTCTTAGAGACAACAAATTTCCTTTTTATCTTTTGCGTTTTAATAAATTTTGACTGTAAAAAGTATTTTAGCAGGTAAATTTTAATACTGAAAGTCATGAGATCATTTTTTTGTCTGTGAGACTTTAAAAGCGGAATTTGTTTAAATATAAATAAATAGAATTTCGAATATTGAAAAAAAAACTTCTTTTTACTAAAATCAATTAAAAAGGTGTTTTATAGTGGAGGATGGCAATTTACGAGGAAAAACTTAAATAGTCAATTTATGCAGAAACTTACGGTACAGGGAACCATTATTCAAGATCATTTTATTTTAAATTGGGATTTACAATTACCCTGCCTGCTACACATTTACAAATCCTTATATATCAAATGCTTGAATAAGCTATTTCCATGTAGAATTGTCTCCCTTTGGATTAAACATATTTCATTTTTTTTTCATGTACAAATTCTTAGCCAGACGCGCTAAAACTTAAAACTATATCATTAAAAGGTCAAGTGAAATTTCAAGTACTGTGTTCTGTGCTTCTTCAGGCAATACCTTCTCCATACTAATTTTACTTCAAATGAATTCAAGTGTTAGAAAGGAATTCGCATTTAAAGTGTTATTTTTAGGGGAATATCATTTGAATCGCGGACCAATCGACGTTAAAGACGTTAATGAATAAATAATATAAATTATGAAACAAGCATCTTTGACAAGGAATTATGAATTATTGCTTAATATTCGATTTCCCTTTATAAAAAAGAAAACAAAATCATTAGACTATGTTAACAGACAGTTTATTCATAGGCTATTGATATTTTGAGTCAATCTTAAGATTTTGAATGAGATCAAATTAGTTTTTCTGTTTTCACAATTGTCAGCTTCCGTTTATAACCGTTGTTTAGAAGACCTGGCGATTTTATTAACTAGGTTTGGCGCCATATGTTTAAAAAGCCTAAGCCTAAAATATTTTGATGTCTGTTTGCTATTTAAGTTTAAGACCAGAGACAAAGGCTTGACAATTACAAATCACATGTGATAATACTGTCTTTTAAAATAAATTATGAGTAATAGTAATATTTTGGTTAAAATGTATATAGGAAACGCATAATTTGATGTCGCCGATCAATGGAAAAACCGTCAGTTTTTGAACGACTCCAACTCGACAATCATGTCTCGCCCTGTCGATCTCAAAGTGATGTTATCTGTCGCTATCCCAAAACTGCGGGTTTCTGCATACATATGTCTTTCCAATCTTTTATTGGGCATAATAAAATGTTACACAACAAATAGTACCGCAATGTAGTCGGTAATGTAATCATCAACGAATTCAACACTAATAATTAAATAATAAAGCTTCCAAATTTATGAAATCGTAGATATCAAATGGGATTTACCATCAGGTCAAACGTAAATAATTTCTTTATGGTGAATGGATTATTGCATGAATGTCGGTACACATATAAAGCATACGATAATAAATTATCAACTTCTGCGATTGTCCTTCAGTTGCCTAATATTTATAATACACTGCCTGCGTGTTTGTGGTAATATTAAAATCAATCCATTTGGACAATTTAAAATTGTAATAATATGTACAAGTCAACAAAAGACAAGATATATAAGAATGAGATTTTGAATATCAAAGATACAGGAAACATTTCAAGCCAGTATAACAATAGCATAAATGTGAATTTATTTGACAAAACTCCAAGACGGGAAAGGAGTCATGGCCATCGGCACTATACGCCACCTAAGTTACATGATGTATCCATAGATGGTCTCCTTCCTTTCATACAAACTCCTTTTGGACTTCATCACATTAGAACCAATCTCTATTCTATACCTCTCACTCTACTACACTCCCTTTACAAAACAAGTCTTGACACTCCTGTTTCTGATCGTACCACATCATTATACAGACTTGTTGCCATCAATTTAGATATTGGTTTCCACAGACTCTTTATACCAGTTTGTGTGAAAAATCAAGATGAAGAAAAATTATGATTTCTTCCACTACCGATTGTCAACAAAGGTATAGATGCAATTAATTTGGCTAACATCCTCCATCACAAGAATGTTCCCAACAAATTCCCCCATATTTCAAAGCCAAATCCTTACCAATAATTTCATATTTTATTCTTCACCCATTGCATCCATAATTTTCAATTATAAAAGGCTATTGCAGAACCTTGAGATTGAGGACTTCAAGCCTAAACCAACCGACTGTTCTTGCTAAGACTCTCCACATTCAAATATGGTCCTTCCGGTCACGTCGTTACGGGAGAATTGTCCATCATCAAAAACGAATCTCTGCGTAATATCCTTTATAAAGGTCCCAAGTACCGTGAACCGCGCTCCATAAATTGGGTTTATAACTTTAAAGAATAGATGCCGTTCAGGACTACGCAAGAAAATGGATAAAACGAGAACAAGAAGACATTGATTCTCTGTTAAAGTGGTTAAAGGCCGTGAGGTCCTAATTTTGAAACAAATGAAAGTTTAAGTAGGTCAATGAATGCCAATGCTACATCAGTTTTCAAGGACCCTGATGTAGCAAAAACATTGTCTACTATACATAACAAATATGTTGTAGTTCCAGCAGACAAAGCCTAAAACAACATTGTTTTTGTCTGTAAAACATTTTGCATTCAATGTTTATTATCAAAGGTAGACATAGAAAATAATAGCAATGATATGACCTATACTGCTACCACACTTTCAAAAAAGAAATTGTGGAAAACCATAAATCTGTGCTATCCTCTTTTGGTCTCTCTATTAAGGACGATGAGTGTGATTTACCGTCTATACACTAGATTCCTAAACTCCACAAGAATCCATACAAACAAGGTTACATAGCTGGATCTGCAAAATGTACCACGACACCTCTTTCGAAACATTTGACTTCTATACTCACAGCTGACTAAGAGGGTTTGCAGTCCTACCACAACACTTGTTACTCCCGTTGTGGTATTATTTCAATGTGGATCCTGAAAAATTTTGAAAGATCTTTGGAGACAATCAGTTCAAGACTATTATCAGAATATAATAGCATTAAAACCTATGATTTTTCAACACTGTATACTTCTATTCTACATGCTCAGTTAAAATCCCGACGTAAAAACATTATACATCATTATTTTACCAAAAAGGATGGTACACCTAGATACAAATATATAGTTCTTGGTAGATATTATTCATACTTTGTAAGAAATATTTCCAAATCGTCTTCCAAATATACAGAACAAAATGCTGGAATTTTTAATCGACAACATGTTTGTCCAGTGTGGTGGACGCGTTTTTCAACAAACGGTCGGTATTCCAATGAAACAAATTGTGTTCCTCTACTTGCTGACCTATTTCTTCACTCTTATGAGGCTGACTTTATAGCTGATCTGATCCGAAAGAAAGAATATCGTTTGGCTTGATCCTTTAATATCAGTTTCCGCGATATAGAAGACGTATTATCTTTAAACAATCCTAATTTCGGGGATTTGATACATCGCGTCTACCCCAAAGAACATGAGATAAAGGATACTACAGACACTGTGAAATCAGCCTCATATCTTGACCTACACTTCAAAATCGATGGTAAAAGGAAACTATTGACCAAACTTTACGACAAACGTGATGACTTTTCATTCAGAATTGTCAACCTCACTTTCATCTGTGGAAACATCCCTTCAGCACCTGCGTATGGAGTGTTCATATCATAACTCAAATGTTATGCCAGAGCTTGCCGCAACTACGCTCTAGAACGCTACAAAATAGGCTTCTGGAACAGGGTTATGTTGCTACAAGATAGAAGTCATCACTACAGAAGTTTTATGGTTGTTATTATGAACTGCTGGATCGTTATGGTGTATCCATATGATTTATTCAACGGGTCATAGTTTTCCTTTCCTCGTTTGTCTACCCCGAACTTGACTTTTTATGAGCAACTCGGTGGGTGTTTCTAGAAAAGCAGAGGACGCTTACCCTACCGATGCATCTGTTCCATGCTCCCAGTTTTTAGTGGAGTCCGAGTTGCTCATTTGCTTTTGTTACTTTGTATGTATGATTTAATTACTTTATGTTCTTTGTTGTGTATGTCTGTTTTCCATGTCTGGTCTTTGTCCCTGGATTGCATTCTTTTGATTACCGGTATAACCTTGGTTCCCTTGATTACTCTTCTACATTCCAAGCCATGTACTCAACAGAGAGTCAAATAGTAAACAATCGACTACATTACTGACACTGATAAGCTGAAGGCCCTTGATAAATATTTTCAGGTCCTTACTATGTATTAGTCACCTAAATTACAAATTATTCAAATTACGTTCTAATTCAGTGTCCAGTAAGTGTAGTACACCTACATGTTTGTCCTATTACCAGTGCTCTTATTTATCATAAACTATTTTAATAAAGCCTACCAACATGATGGTGTTAGCTATTTTTGGAGTGTGAACAACTCGATGGAAGTTTTGGATAAATAACATGCTTTGGGTAAGTCCGTAGAAACTGTTGACTGCTACTATTTCTCCTCACTTTATACCACATTTCAACATTACCTTATTAATTAGCAATTTTATCATCTTATCGAATGGTGCTTCGATAAAAAAATAGATAAAAAAATATATTTATGCTTTCATAAACAGTGGTCGTTTTTCTCAGAGACAAATATGAAAATTATGCTTACTGGACTTGTGAGGACTTGATATATTCAGTCAATTTTCTTCTTAACGATCAACATTGATATTCGTTTCGGCGATATAAATATCAACAGGTTGTAAGAATTCCGATGGGCACAAATTGTGCTCGTTCAGTAGCAAGTCTACTCCTGTACTGTTATGAATCTCAGGTTATGGTCAAACTTAATAAAGACCCTTCCAAATCTGATTTAATAGACTTTTATGATACTAATCGCTTCCATGATGATATACTTGCGCTAATAACCCTGACTTTTTTTAAACACACTGTTGAAACGTACCCTAAGGAATAAACTTTAAATAAGGACAGTTTTAATTGTCTTTTCCTGGATATGGATGTTTCTATTTCACAAAGTAATCTCAAAACTAGAATTTCAGACACTTGTTACTTTTCCCTTCCTTGACGGCGACGTTCATACAGTGTATTCATTTCTCAACTAGTTGGATATGCCGTGTTTGTATCGATGTTTTAGACTTCAATGAAAGAAATATCTGTTTTATAACTTTTTGCGCATGCTCAGGACACAAATGTATTGAAAAATTTGCTCCAACGAAATGTTAAAAATATGTGTTTAAACCTCTCTTTTTCGGGAAGAGGTTTGCAAAATATGTTCGTGTGTACCATAGATTGACTTTATACCAAGATTCGTGTAAAAATGTGAAAAGTGGGAAATTGGTTATTTACTATTTACCGTATAATCGAGTATGTGAGTACATTTAATCACGGTCTTTCCTACGTCACGCAATTATATTGCCAGTCAATATATAGAACAATAACACTGTCCAATACAAACAATCATCTCATGTGTCATTCAAATGAATCCTACCATATACTTATCTACGCCGGGTACAAGACCATGAAGGCACAGTAACCCTACTCCACCTGAACCAGAATTTCCAGTAAAAAAATATGCAACAAGTCTTCTTCAGAAACTTCACAAACTCAACCATATCCTCATACTAGTACGCAATATCAACAATACTCATCTCCTCCACCTATAACCTTTGATATCATGAACATTGTGATGCAGCTTAAGGCTGTAATTCACGTGAAACTTCGCGGTTCGCGGTACAATAAAAAAAAACATAATAAAGTAAAAGACGCATTCCAAGAGTACATCTTAGAACTTGAAAATCGTAGACAAGTGGACAACAAACTTCGCGACGATTTAGACTCAGTGGAAATATACGGAAGGCGTGAATTAATGAGGTTCAGTGGAATCAAGGAAAACCTATCCGAAAATACAGCTATTGTCACCGATATTGTCAAAAGCATAGACAATGATTTCCAGGATGGTGATTTCGTCAGATCTCACAGAGTTGGTAACCCGGTGCGTAAAGATCGATTTGGTCGGCCTTTACCTACGAGACAGATAAGAGTCAAAGACCGATCACCAAAAAAAAAACAAAAAAAAAAAAAACGCATTCTGTACTCTTGTGTACATTCATTTTTATACTCTTATTGAAGTGCATATTTCTTCTACATGTATATGTTTTATATCTTTTCACTATGTAAACTACTTAACTTGCTCGGACAACATTAATCAGATCAAGGGTTACGCAAACATGTATGTTATTCAGGAATCATTTTTATAGATAATTTTCACATGTATATATAGGCCACTCTCTATCGCTCCTGTACCACTCAGGAGTGACATGATGGGTGTAGGGATAGATGAGTATAGAATGAGAGTAGGCCTCTTTCATGCAAAGCATACTATTCATGGTAAAAAGATCCTTAACTATGTAGAATCGACGTGTATTTATATACTATTTTTTTTCTAGTGACCAACAAAAAGCAGTATCTGTTGTCACTTTATTGTTTGTGTTGTTTTCTTATCTTGTTCACCATATAAATGCACATAAAAAAGGTTTGTCAAATGATATATGTGGGTATAGAGCTCAAAAAAGTATTTTATCTGATTGTGTTGTCAACATTGCTTTTATTACATTTGTTGTACAAATTTCGCTTATTATATCGGGCATTGAGTTTAATCCGGGGCTAATCTCAGATGATGACATTTCATCTGTATCGGATGCGTCTAGTCTCTACGACACATTGACGTCTCCAGTATATTTTTTTCATCTAAACGTACAGAGTCTAATTCCAAAACTCGATCTCATAAACGTCGAATACACAAACTTCGATATTTTATCTTTTACTGAGACGTGTTTAAATACACACCATTCCAATGATTCTATCCTTTTCATAATCCTTTCCGTAGAGACAGAGTTTCCCACAAAAGAACTGGCGGTGTTATATCATATATGCATGAAAACGTTCATGCCATCAGACGGTTAGATCTCGGATCCGACGTATTAGAGTTTGGGTCCAACTCAAACGAAATCAATCTTATCCGGTACCTTTTACGTCCCCCCGAATGTGGATGCTGAAACTTGGAAAATTGTCGATTACTAAATCGAGGCGGACTGTGACGATGCCAGTATCCATTACGTGATAGTTTTGCTTTCCACCAGTTAATTGATGAGCCCACCAACTTCAACGATATCTCTTCCTCGATCATAGACTTGATTTTAACTAATGACGTAAATGTTGTTCCCTATTCGGCAGTTGGTCCAATGTTATTAGATCAAATACGATACCATTGTCCTGTATTATGTTATATTAACTGCACTAAAAACGTTGTCAAAACAACTAAAGGTAAAGTTTGGTTGTACAATCAAGGTGATTAACCCAAATATCGCAGAAAATTATCTGCTATCGACTGGGACACGTATTTCCTGAAAGATGATATTGACCGGATTACGGAGAACATCACAAATTGACCCAGCGGAGGCAGCTATTCCAAGTAAAGTTAAAGCCGTCCGTAAGGATGAATTGCGTTGGTTGACTAGCAATATCCGCCGTCATATGCGACATAAAAACCGGCTTCACAACAATGCCAAACGTACTAATTCACCCGAGGACTGGGCGATGTTTTGTAAAATCCGAAATGAGGTAACAGGTCTCATACACAATGCTCAAATTGAGCACCAAGATAAGCTTTTAAAGTCTTTGTTTGAATATTATACTTCGTCGCGATCATGGTGGAATACATGCAACCTTATTACAGGCATGAAATCCGCTCACGCTGGTATCCCGCCGCTACCTCGAGATGATAACTTAGTATTTGACGATCTTGAAAAAGCGAACATGTTCAACGATTACTTTGCTTCTCAGGGTTTACTAGACGACAGTAATGTCCGTCTACCTAGCACCCCGGCGAATGATGTAAATAGATTGGAAAATATTGCCATTCGAAATCTCGATGTTTTTGATGCATTATCTATATCAAATTCAACAAAGACGTCTGGTCCTGATTTATAAGTCCTAGGTTATCGAAGGAAGCGTCTCGTAGATTAACATTTCCGCCATGTAAACTTTTCATCTTGTCGGTTTTACAAGGATTTTTCCATCACTTTGGAAATTAGCAAACGGACCCCCTTGCGATGTGACGAACTATAGACGGATATCGCTTTTAAGCGTGATGTCAATGTATGGAACGGTGCGTTTACAATTATATGTATAATTTCTCGTAAAATAACAAGATCATTTCCCCTCAACAATCCGGTTTCACCCAAGGTGATTTGATGGTGAATAGGCTTGCTAACATATCGGACAAGATTGGGAAAGCGCATGACAGTGGGAAGGAATTCAGGGTTACATTTTGTGACATCAACTAGGCCTTTGATCGTGTTCTACACAAGGGTTTGCTTTTCAAATTGCAAAAATGCGTGTTTTTTGATGTTGTAAAAAGGGTTGAAAATGATATTTTCGAGAGACGTCAGAGAGTAGTTCTTAATGTGAGTAACTCAAACCTGGCGGATATGAACGCGGGCGTACCGCAAGGTTCCATACTTGGACCTTTACTATTCATTTCATTCATAAACGATATTGTAACGGATATTGATGCCCAGACAAAACTTTTCGCCGATGATATTAGTATATGTCTCGTAGTTGACGATCCAGTGCAATCTGCTGAGATTCTGAACTCAGATTTGGAAAAGATCCATAGATAAGCTCATACCTGGTTAGTAAATTTTAATCCCCAGAAAACGGAGACTATGACTATATCTCGCTAGGTCAATAAGCCTATTCATCCGAGCCTCAAAATGAATTCTGTTCAGATTCAGGAGGTACCCAAACACTTCGGAATTACTTTCTCTAGCAGCGGTCTGTGGCACGACCATATGCACACTGTTGTCGATAAGGCATATCGTCGTCTTAATATCCTTCGAAAATACAGGTTTACTCTTGACAGATATTCTTTGGAAAAACTCTACATGTCGTATATTCGACCAATTCTTGAGTATGGCGATGTCCTCTGGGACAAGAGTAGCATCAGTCTAGTAAACAAATTAGAGGCTGTCCAAACCGACGCAGTCAGGATTGTTACGGGTGGTACTAAGCTTACTTCATTAGATAAGATATATCAAGAAACGGGTTGGGAGAAATTGGTTGGCAGAAGGGATGGTCATAAGTTAGTTCTTTTTCATAAATGGTTAACAAACTTGCACCACCATATTTACAAAACTTGCTGCCTAACTCAGCCGAAGGCCGGCATTTATACAACACTCGACATTCGAATAGCTTAGCTGTCCCTCGAGTTCGTACCCAATTGTACAGAGATTGTTTTCTTCCATCGACTATAAAACTTTGGAACAATCTGCCAACGCCCATTCGCAGTACCGATTCTATAAATAGTTTTAAAAACATGTTATGAGGAAGACAAATAAGCCCTGATTTATTATTATGCAAGACATCCACGTCCGGATGCGAATGTAATGTGCCTCGCTTATATGCTCGTAATTTGGTCGATTCTCCCCTCTGTTCATGTGGACAAACCGAGACTACAACCCATTTCTTTTTCTGAAGATTAGGTCGATTTCCTCTTTCATGAATAGTTTCACTTTTTTGTTAACTTTTAGGGCCTTTTACAGCTTGTTTTGTGGTATTAGTGTTTTGCTCATTATTGGAAACCGTGTGGTGACCTGCTGAAGTTTAATTGTTCTTTGTTTTGCATTTGTTGGGTGACTCCCTCATTGGCAATCACAAATTTGTCAATATTCATACTTTTGTAGCAATTTATTTTTGTAAACAAATCCAAAAAATGTCTATAAATACTTTTTTATCAAAAATATTTAGAAACGGATGAAAATTGGCATTTTCGTCTAAACACTGAGTTCGCCGTGAAATATTAAAATATATTTAAACTATCTGGGCGGGTTAACAATTTGTTTCTTAAGATTTAGGACAAAAATCATGATTTAGATGCCTTGGTTACTCTAAATGAACAAAGAATGACTTGAGGCGGAATATGACATACGCCAAGCAGCAAACTATTTTCTTGTGATAAACAATTTCAAGACTGTTAAATGGTCTGACACAAACTGGCCCACAAAATGATAGCTCTGACGCTGTGACATGTCGTACAGCCAAAAACACGGGAAACCTCTTTTACGTATGCGCAACTGCACATTCAACGCTGAAAATACTACCCGAGTGCTATATGGCGTCATTATTTCGAATAAGCTTGGATTCCACTATATAATCCGGGAATTGAAATTCCGGATATTTATTTTGATCGGTCCATGCTAGTTCCTGGAACTGCAAGAGGAGTCGTTTTTTCCCTTTTACTTTGTCACGTACAACGTTAAATAAATAAATGTTTTATCTATTTCATTTTGTTTTTCTCCAATCAGTAAAATCTTATGTTTGATATAAAGAGTTGTATCGTTTCTTTAGTTGACTAGTACATACATAATACGTTTCATATGTTTAAAGTTATTTATATTTTTGGTTGTATGTGATCATGTTCTTACCTCTAAAATCTAGACCTCTTTCAAACCTTTTTTGTAGCATCTTTGAATTCCATATAAGACATTTGATGTTGCCCATTATGACAGATGACAATTTCACGCTGCCCGTTTGTATTTTAATATACTGTGATAGTTAACCGTAATGAACGCTAGAGGGTAGTTGCCCCATAAAAAACTGGTTTAAACCACCATATCCATTGGACATTTGTTGTACGGAATTTCCTGTTTGAAAATTCTTTTTCACTGTTGCCTAGAGTTGACCAGTTTGGTAATTGTGTTATTACCCTTCATCTACTAATTATGATATAATTATGATAAAATATTGAAAATATATTACAAAAATACTCCAAAAGTCCATATAATCTTCAACTACTTATTATATGGATCAACGTAAACCCAAAACAGAACAAAAAAAATGGACACCTGAGACACCTGGAAACTTAGACTCGAGAGTTTCACCCTACATCCCTGAAATAATCAAGGTAGGTTTTTGTATTTTATGTCATGATAACAGCGGATTTATACACCTAAGACAAATGGAAGCTTAGACGCGAGAGTTCCACTATGTATCACTGAATTAATCCAGGTAGGTTTTGGTACTTAAAGTCATGACAAAAACGAAATGAGACACATCGGACACGTGGAAGCTTAGACGTAAGATTTCGCTTTGTATTCCGCGAATAACCCGGGTAGTTCTGGTGTTCAACGTCATCACAACAGACAACGAGTGTTGGCTGTTTCAAAATACAATGAGAAACTAATTGTATTCGATTTTGTGAGACAGATTCATCTTTAAAAAAAATAAACAAATACTTATTGCAACAGATCTAAATATAGAAAGGCTCGAATTTAACATGTTTTGGTTTTGCTTTTTATGTGTTTTAATGACTGAACTAAAATTCATGTATGTTGCGTTTTTGATAAGATAATAATTCTATACTGTTATATATATTTTATAGTGATGAAAATATAAACCTTTATCCCAGGATCAATACCTTTTTGTCTTGTTTACAAAAGCTAAATACTTTCATTATACTTTGAAATCTTTCTTTTTTCTCCATAAAAATATATAATATTGGTAAGTGAAGGTGAATTTCCTTTTTCACAGTAATGACGTCAACTGAAGTCATCTAACCTTACTATAAATTAGTTTTGGATTTCCTTGAAGCCATGTATAAGAGTTGATATGCTAGTTGTTAAAATCATGGCAAAAATATCTCTCGGCTGACAGAAACTACAACTATTATCGTACTTTATAATATCAATTGACAGCGATGTACTTCAAGTGCTTCATGTTTAGCGTCAGAAGTAGCAATATAGTATTATTAGTGTCAGTATTGTCAGACACAGAAAAAGCTCCAGATTTGTATTATTTACTACTTTAAACCACTAGCCGTTGAATGCATTTTTCTTCTGTAAAACTCTTGCGTAATTGTGATTATAATTATGTAGTTGCTTAATAACAAATGAGACCGTAATTTTGTTTTGTTGGAAAATTCATCCTAAATGTAATCAATTCAAGGTGATGTAAACATAATCAGAAGTGTTTTTATGCAATTAAATGTTAAGAAGTCTTATGTTTACACAAGGAGAATTTGAATGTAAACAAACTGAGCGTATTTCTGACAATAACTTCCTTTTTTATTGTAATTACATCAACCAAAGTCATCAAACATTGCTACAAATTAGTTTCCGATTTCCCTGAAGCCAATTTTAAGAGTTATAACATATAGTCTTGATAACCGAATATCAGCAGATTGCTACGCTATTATCAATTCCACTGCACTCTTCTTATGTGTCTTTTAATTGTGTAATACATGACATTAATTATGAAATAATTGGAGTTTTTGAAGCAAATGAGTGAGTCGAAACGGCAATTTGGATAAAAAAAAAGACCAGAGAATATCATATATTTTAATAAAAAAAGGAAATTTAATTTCACGAAATTTTATGACGGTACAATCATATCAGTATACTACGGTGTATATATGGAATTGCTTTACAGATTTATTCCTAATATTATGTCATAACAACGAATGTACATGATGTATATTGACAGGTTTTCATTTTTTACTATTTTTACTGAAGTCATATCGAGCTTCACCCTATCAAATATAATGATCTCTACTTCTTGCATTTACCATGTAAATTATTAAGCAATGTATATACATGCTATAAAAATGACAGTGTATGCCTCAAAAAATGATATTTTCAGCACTGTTTTCAGTGTTAATAACCCTGTTAGTAAACCAAGTTATAAAGGATAGACACGAAAGTACACCATAAGTAATGTTATAACCAATGCTTTGTTTGTTCATTGTTTTTACAGATGTAGAAAAGAACGTAACAAAAACATGTCATTAAATAAAATGTATTCAGAATAATGAGTTAGGTTATCCGGGACAGACGTGACAAGAAACGATATATTAAGGGTCTACTTTACGTCGATGTTATATTTGTTGCTGATCCTGGGTCGAATAAGCTACTAATGACTTCCTCATATGTATTATCTAATGTGTTGCTTAACTTGCCGTTACCTAGTCGGAAGCACTTTAACGAAATATTCATATAACTTTACTTCATGAAGAAAAAAATACCGAAAGTATCACTAATTCCCCGGTTGTTTCATATTCATATACAAAGTGTTTCAAGTAGAATGTTACTTCTCTATTTTTTGAATAGATGCAATGTATCTATCACAAAATATTTGAAGTTGTAGTTGTAAACCACTTTTCAGTTATTAAATAATGGGTTTTTGTACAGATGATTATTCATGTAAAGTGTACAGATGTATTTCAGTACGATTATGTCAGGCTTTAAGACGTTGGTATTTTCGTGTCAGAATACTTAACATGGAGATTTACTAATTCATTTTTTTCTAAAGTATGCATATATTTTACTTTCATAATCATACAAAAGTATGAAAATGGCGTTTCTATTTGTATTTTCTCTTTTGCCTACATTTAATCTCATAAATGTTTCATACGTCTTGATATAAAAATCATGTAATTTTGGTCTTTAACTAACATTGTTAATAAGAAGAAGCTGGCAGAATGTTCTGTTTCATTAAACGGTATTTTATTGTTCATAAAAATTTCTAATTTATTTTCAAATTTATTTGACCTGGGTACGTCATTTGTCAGATTGTCTAATATTTTCGATTTGTCTCACTTTAATTGGTCATTTTGTAACTTTCCTATTGTTTGTTAGTTTCAGTGTGACAATAAATTTTATAAAAACATAAAAATTTGGTATTTCACGACGGAATACACTTTATCAATCTAAACTGTACAAAAGGACACATCATTTGTTTTGAATAATGAACTATCACATATACTTCAGTATTGAGTGGTATGAATTATTTCACCATTCGAGATTTTAGAGAGCTGTAGAGAGCATGCTAAAATCTTAGTAAACAGGGTGGCGGAGTAGGTTAAACCAAGAAAAAGTTGAAGGAGAATCAGTTTCGACAATGAAATGTATAGTGAACTTAGAAAATGTAAAAAAATTTCGAGAAATTTCTCGGTGGTTAAATTTTAACCATAACTTAAGCTCAGTAAGGGAGATAAGTATATATACAATTTCATTACCTTTTTGCACATGGCTGAACATCATAGATAATGCACTGTCACAATCAATTTGAATTTATTGTTATAGATTCGGATCATATGCCCTTTAGGTTTAGAGTAGTAGACACTTTCTAGATTTAAACGAATAGTTTTATAATGCCGTCCGTGGTAACAAAGGCAATACAATTTAGTATTAAAGCTTATTCGCGGTTCTTAGAAAATAATAAACGATACATTGAGTTTTCAAATGTATAATTATTTTTCCATACTGACACTTCGTATACGTTCGCTTCCTCAATTACAAGTCAAAACGGGCCTTACGAAATTCTCAGACATTACTTAAATCATACATCGCTATGGAATTGGATAATACAGCGTTAAAATCATTCACTGTTTGATTTGTGCATTTAATGAGAATGCAGTAGTGCCTGGAGTGAGTTTCAAACTGTTCGGCGGTTGCATTGACATATTACTTTGATTTGTCTGATGTTACTCGGTTTGAGACGGCATTGGCAATGATTTCCATAACTATATTAGAGTTTATTGTCAGATATGACAATTACAAATATAATTGATTAGATATGTTTCATAAAAAGCAATACACAGTTGAAATGATAAAGGGAACAGGGCATACATGCCGCGTCTTAAAATTAAGCAAATTTTGAAAGAAAAAAGCTTTCCTTGTGTTCTAGTGACATTTGTTTTTGTTTTTTTTTGTTTATGGAACTTGTAATAGCAGATATGCATTATATATTCAATGCACGGGACAATTAATACAAAAACACTTTATAACACGTTATAAAAAGATGATGAAAGAGTAATCAGGGGAAGCAAGATTCCAGTGGAAAACAAACGAATGTAATCCAGGGACAAAGACCAGACAAGGAATTCAGACACACACAACAAAGAACATAAAATCACCAAAATAATACGTACAAAGCAACAGAAGTAAATGAACAACTAAGACTCCATTAAAAACTTGGAGCATGGACCAGGTGCACCGGTAGAGTAAGCGTCCTCTGCTTATTTGGAAACCCCCTCCGCGTAGCTCATAAAAAGTGAAGCCAGGGTGAGACGAAAGAGGAAGGGAAAACTATGACACGTTTAACAAATCGGTTCTCAGATTGTGCAGATAGACAAATCACACGAGTCCATGATAATTAATATAATTATAATTAAAATAGTTTACAACAGGCTAGAATGTACTGGAAAATATATCTATTCCACTGTATCCTTCAAAGGCTACATCTTTCTTATGTTTCAGCACTATTGGTTGTTATGGTTGTGATATCGTCAATTAAAAAATCCCGCAAAAAGTATAGAAACTTACTTTTTACACGGATCAGTACCGTTTGTTTGTACCGATTGTACACATTTATTGGTTATTTTTTGTATTGAAAATCAAATTTATTTTTTTTTTGACTTTTTTTCTATTGTGTCGATATAATGATAGTTCTTGCCAAAGGATTAAGATTATCTTTTTTTAAATATTTGCATAGTGAAGCTCTGGTTTTCTATGGAGATTACTGAACGAATATTTAAACGTTAACAACATAAGATAAAAAGACAACCATTGAACAGATACGATACAAACATTTTATTTGGAAACAATGTTTAAAAAAACCCATCTCAACAAAAGTTTAACCAACACATTTTAAATACTACAACAGTCCACCATCCTTCCACACAGAACCTGCAAAGAGCAATAGCAGTTTTTATTGTCAAACATAGATATGTACCCTTAATTCGTCATATATTCGTAATATTCCTAAGTTCACGCAACATTCTTACGCACTCTAAACAGAATAAACAAATCATTGTACATACAAAACACCCGAAGTACCTTTTAGAACACAGATCTATGATGGGTAGGAAATATAAGATCATTTTAACTCTGATAGAAATGCACTACCAAATTTGGAGAATAACGCAATTTATTTCTATAAAGGAGTTTTGAAGCGCTTTGATTCGTGCCAGGGGTAGTTCTATGCGTGTTAAGTGCATTTCATTAAAACAAGATACTTCATTTTATATAAATTCCTGGTTCAGATTCTGTTAAGTCAATGGTACATTAGTCGTAGAAGTTTTATAATTTTGAAGAAAAAATATAGATATAGGATCCCTTATATCTTCAGGCGGAGGTATAAGGGTAGCTGAAAATGATATTTTGGATGGGGGGGGGGTGCCGGGGGTTATCTCGGCCCACGTACTTTTCTATCTTCAGTATTTCGTATAAATAGATACTCTGTTCCCTAAAAGGTATCTCTTTTGTCATATATGTTGTGAATATACATACATATCCAAATGACACATTAAACAAACATAAAGGTTAATGATTATGGAATAAATGAATAGCGCCCGTTAAAGCTAGTATCAATTGGAATAAAAAAACATAAATGGTACAGTACTTGGATGTGTAAATTTACCACATTTACGAAGTCGATACACGATATACAATTTACGTTATACGATGTGCGATATACGATGTACAATACTCGATATATGATGGAAAGGTAACTTTACATGATCCGAGTACTGTTAATAAATACACTAATCTTGAGACCATGTTGAATTGACTGTCATTGTATCGGTTCCAGAATTGATAACATTGCTTTGTGCATGGTTAAAGTATATATGTTGGTATATATATTAAACTTACCGACTTTTCACTTCCTGGCACCTTCCATTTGGTCATAATAGAATCGAATTCCATCTTTTTAAAACCAGGGACAAATGTAAGTAAAAATACAATAATAGAGAATAATAATAAAAGTTCTGATACTGTTGATGTTATGTGAACATCCCATAGATCTTCCTAGAAGAAACAAACAAAATGAAACTTACAAATCGTAATGAGTCGGTTCTGTCATGTGGCATGTATTATCACGTGATCTAAAAGGGCTCGTGAAGGTTATTTGGTTTTCAAAGTTTCGGCGATACAATATCCTTGTGTGAATCTGCTACATTTTGTATAATTTGCCAGTTCAAAGAAGATTCATTAAAGCCTTGTTTATTCAATATGTTGCATTAAAAGTGTCACTCACCGTTGTGAAAAATGGGTTAAGTGATATTAGTAAAATGTACTCGTTATAGGCTACTTCAATATGTAAGCTAAAACTAAATATATATTATAGATATGAAACTCTTGCTAAATGTTTGTTTAAATGTACCCCTAGAAACTTACAACTCTTATTACAAGAACTCACCGTAATAATAGAATCTTCTTGTGGTTGCTTCTGATAGTGGTATGACCCAAATGAGCCAGAAACTGGCACAGTTAAGGATAAGTATTTATTGTTAACAAAGAAGAGAGAGTAAAGCTTCCGATTTATTGCATTTGTATGCTGTTAATCTACCTTTATTGGTAGAATGAAAATATCATTCCAATTTTAAGTTTTGTACCTTGCTATAATGTTCTTTTTACAAAATCAACCTACATTATAGCCTCAAATTGCTTAGTTACCAAAGACAGCTCCTCCTTTCAGTCACATTATATGTAAAATCCAACAACACTCCATACTACTTTTTGTTCAGTGAATCTTTTTAGAATGTTTGGGCTTTTGCTTTTACAGCCATGAAAGCTAATATCTAAGGGTCATCTGAAGAGAAAGAAAAAGTAGATATACAAAGGATACACATTATTAGTAAGCAAGATGACATAACGCTCAATGCCACTTGACACAAAAATGTGATTAAGAACTCAGTCTTTCTTTCCTCTTTATAGGTCTTCCATGTAATGGCAGAATGTAACCAGCAACATACAGGTCCAAACACAAATGTTAAAAAGGCACCCAATAGATGAGGAGCATTCATAGCATCAAACTGAAACAAATATATATTTGTATTACTAAAACTAAGTTCTAGTGTAAGCTTCACAACGTTGTATCTGCATCAAAAATATTTTGACAATTCATCGCTGGAAGTACTTTGATACATTTTTTTTATAATAGAAATATGTGCAGCGGTTATCGTATAAAGTTCTTGAAACTGTTGGTTGGCATTGTGGCTATTTTGTTACAATTATGACTAATCAGTGATGATTTCTGATTTCCAATACATGACGTCTCAATTTTTTCAAATATATTTCGAAAAAAAAAAACCATACTTTCGGTATATCCACAATTTGTTTTTTTTCTCCAATATAAAGAATGTCTACAATGAAATCGATATAGCTTTTATAACTTAATTTTGATCCATTCCTTAAAGAATTTTGAATTCTTTGAACACAGACATGTCTTAAGATTACAATTTTCTTAACTCAAATTGCCCTAGAGAAAAACTACTTTGATCCTGATAAAAAAAACCAACCTGATAGCTTCCTATACAGGAAATAAAATTAAAGTATTAGTTTGTCTAAAAATCATGCACTTATTGATTGCCATCATGTGCATTTATTTGACTTGTTAGATAAGTCCTGTACTGTCTTGTTTTCCGAGAAGTGCATCGTCGGAAACCCGCAACTGACTACGCTTCAAACCTGTACCATGTACAAGCGTAGTCAGCTGTCGGTTTCCGGTGCAAGGCACATTATATTGATATGATATCAGTTTGCCTGGTTATAAAATAAAATGGTGGGCAAAAACATTCTTTTAGACAAATTGTACATCATTTTTCGTTGTTTTACGCCCCTCTCTGAATAGTTGCAAATCAAAATAGTTTTCGCAAAAGATATCCATGACCAACGTGTTGTCTATCTCTTCATGATTTTTAAGTTGGGCTATACCTAAACCTCTTGACATTAAACTGGTCTCGTGTCTTGATTCAATCAAACAAGATTTAGACTGCTTATTTCACTATTCAATCATAGTACGAGACGCTGAGGAAATATTATCCAATTCATTTCTAAGACCAGGAGAATAACAGTAAACTAATTATCTGGCTTTGTGCTAGGAATGATTGACATTCTATACTATAAGGGATGCCTTACTCTGACAGATGTTAGGAACAAACGACATTAACCGTGTGAAAACTTTCAGTAAATGTCGTAGAACTGATACGACAGTGCTAACAGTAGTGTCCGTTTAGGTGTCATGTCAACTAAGTGAAATGTTCCAGGAATAAAGTGAGGGACTATACCAAAAATGTTTTATGCTAAAATATTTGATATGAATACAATGGTATATAATCAATACAAAACCCTATTTATGACTACATTTTATAGATTTTAGTAATTAAAAGAACACCAGTAAGCCCTTATTCATTTAAGGTAGTAAATCTGGGGTATCTCCAAAATTTTCCCATCTTTCAATTTTCTTTAAATTTGAACATGATATTACACTAATTCTAGTGGATCATCTGTTAATTTTTTAAGAAAATTCACCTTGCGGAATTTAAACAATAAAGACTAAAATACTGCTACGTTTAGAAATCTGAATCATTGGGAAAACTGAACAATCTAGTATTTCAGGGTCATTTTGAAAACAAATTAAAATAAATAACTGAATATTAAATCAAATTCATTTTAAAATGATTAATATTTCAGATTTAATATGAAATTTTATTCTGGCCATTTTGTACAAAAGATAGTAGGCTTTTAATTTATCAAAATAACCAAAAAAGGGGATAGTTTCCATCTATTTGCTTATATAAAAACATTTATTTTGCGAAAAATCTATAATTAAGTTTTCGTACAAAAGTGATATGATATGAACCATTCATATGCAAACCAATAAACACATTTTCAGTAAAGTTCACCATGTTTTTTTAAATGCTTTAATGATTGTAAGGTAAGGCATTGAAAAAAATGTTTCATAATTAATCATGGTGGCTAAAATCATGTTAATATTTAATAAGAGTAATCAAGGGAACCAAGGTTATAGCGGTAATCAAAAGAATGCCATCCAGGGACAAAGACCAGACATGGTAAACAGACAAAAACACAACAAAGAACATAAAGTAACTAAAATCATACATACAAAGTAACAAAAACAAATGAGCAACTCAGACTCCACTAAAAACTGGGAGTATGGACCAGATGCACCGGTAGGGTAAGCGTCCTCTGCTTTTCTAGAAATACCCGCCGAGTTTCTCATAAAAAGTCAAGTCCGGGGTAGACAAACGAGGAAAGGAAAACTATGACCCGTTGAATAAATCAGTTTTCATGGTGTTGATGGATACACCATAACGATCCATGATGACGAACATAAAACTTCAATCTTGTAGCAACATAACCCTGTTCCAGAAGCATATTTGTTAGAGTTCTAGCCCGATACAAAAAGTCTGCGTAGTTTTGGCAAGCTCTGGCATAACGTATAAGTTGTGATATTAATACGCAGGTGCTGAAGGGATGTTGCCACAGATGAAAGGGAAGTTGACAGTTCTGAATGAAAAGTCATCACGTTTGTCGTAAAGTATGATCAGTAGTTTTTCTTTACCATCGATTTCTAAGTGTAGGTCAAGAAACGAGGCTGACCTTACAATGTCTGTAGTATCCTTTGTCTCAAGTTCTTTGGGGTAGATGCGATGTATCAAATCCCCGAAATTAGCATTGTTTAAAATAATACGTCATTTATATAGCGGAAACTGAGATTAAAGGATCAAGCCAAACCATATTTTTTCTTTCGGATCAATTCAGCTATTAAGTTAACCTCATAAGAATGAAGGAATAGGTCAGCAAGTAAAGGAGAACAATTTGTTCCCATTGGAATGCCGACAGTTTGTTGAAAAATACGTCCACCACACTGGACAAATATGATGTCGATTAAAAATACCAGCATTTTGTAAACATCTTCCCCTGTAAATTCGAAAGATGATTTAGAATTATTCCTTACAATGTATGAGGAATCTCTACCAAGAACTATATAATAATAACAAGGTGTCCAAATATCAAATTATAATGACTTGTATTGATGAAAGAGCATTGCCAGGTACAGCTTGAGTCAATTACAGTTGCAAAATTGAATGAAACACAAGTATTCATACATCTGCATGAAGGTAAAAACTTATATACAAAACAAAGTTCAATGTTGTGTAGAGTTGTACAATTTACGCTAAACAAAGCAGCAAAATGAAAACAGAAATCTTAAAGTCCAATAATGAATTATAATAAAGAATATATAAAACTGGCAAGGTTATTGGTTAGCCGTACTGTCTCATGACAGAGATTATTTTCATATTTCAATTTGAATATTTTATCTAAAGGAATCTTGGTTTGCAATAGAAGGTATAATTTCAGACAGTTTCCCACCTTATAGAAATAAAATCCTCAATATACCCATTTGAAACAATTAATTAATACTTCAAAAGAGCAGAGCTCCTTGGGGCTGACATCTTTGACCTTGTTCTAGAAGTTGAACCCTTTCTTGGGAGATATTTCCCCTTTACATCAGTATCACTTTGAGGCTTGCATATCAGGAGTCATTCAAACGCTCTAGTAGCTAAAATCCCTTCAATTTGGATTACCTCCCTTACCCCAGGCCTACTACCTTAATTGTTTATATTAAGTGAAAATAACTACTGTTTATATGTGATATGATATATGCACACAACGCAAACACAGATCTTTTCAAATACAGATATTAACAATAGGCAAATGTTTAAGCACAAAACGCTATACTGTATCTAATAAGTATATGCATTTAAGCGTCGTTCGATATCATGGCGGAAATTCTAGTTATTTTCTGTCTATGACGCCAATAAAACGAGAGAACAACGTTATAAACGTCTCAACGTGGCTTTCGACCGATGTAAATGCGATACAATCACAACAACCAATTGCCCCTCTCCATTTCTTCTATTTCGACAAATCCTAGCCGTAGAACTCGAATCTCTCTTGAGACGAGAAGTATTTTTCTCACACCATTTACGAAGTGTGAAAGTTAATTAGAAATAGAGAATCGTTATTTGTGTGTTAGGTATATTTTAAAATGTATTTGTACACATACCTGGAAGCTAGCCAGCATGACGAGACCTAGAGATGCTATGTGGCTTAAATACAGCGTCATTGTATTTGTTGTCATCCACCTTGCCTTCTCTGTCGGAGTTAAGGACATCTGACTAAAGTTCAACTTCACATATTCATATCGCATCTCTATATTCATACAAACTGTTAAAAGACACTAAAGTGTAATTTGGATCTGAATAACTAGCACACTAGACTCTATGCATTATATTGTGATTTTTAGAACTTGGACTTAAATGATAAGATAAAGGCATTTCTACGTGTAGCGAAGTTAAATGAAAATCTCTGCCTAACTTAGAAATCGTGATATAAACTCCATATTGAATATACGTATATTTTAAATATACCAAAATTGTATATAAGGTGCATGATTTTTTTTAAAATTTTTTGTTTAATAATTAAATCACTTCAACGGTAACATAGCGTCCGAGTTTGACTAATTTAATGACATGTGGTAACTCGTGAAAGAATTATTAAATCGATTTCAAATTATTACTTGTGTTAATGATATCGTCCAGAGAGTATGTTGTACATGACAATTAACCTTAATTATAATCGTGACACGATGTGAGCTAAAGTAATAGTGTAGGAAATATGCAATAAGGACAGCGACATGAATTGCAGCATCTTGATATGCACATAATATTAGAGACTTAAGAAAGGTCACTGTGTCTACTTATGTAATATTTATCCATATGATTCTAGTCCGAACCCAATTTTTATACATTGAACTTGTAATTGACCTTGTGTCTAAAATGGTTTTGTTTTTATTTCTAATTTTTTTTTCACATTTTAAAATTGAATATTATCCCCGGTACTTCTATAAAAAGCGTTGTAGAAAAATTTTCCTACTAAGAGTGAGTGCATAATGTTTGGCGCTGTTTTTTTTCGGAGGCAGGAAAAAATGAGTTATTTACAATATTATATCTGTCTCGATTTACCACATGCGATAATCAACTACTTACATAAAGAGTAAAGTACACACTTCTATTTCATGATTGACAATATAAAACTTACATAGGACTGCTGTCAATGTCAAACCGATAGTAAATATCCCTCGTTCCGGAACTTCGGTACCGGTTTTGCTGAAAATAAATATATTTGAGTACAGGTATTTTTATCTTGTTCTTGCATTTTGCACGTTTTTCGTTTTTTATTTCATCCAACCTGTATAGTTTTTTTTTTTAATTTTGTCTTGGATTTCAGTAAATCTTATTTTGTTTATAGTTATCTAAACTGCTTTAAATAAATATATGTTAAATCGAAGTTTCATAGTGCCAAGGCAATACAATCTAAATGCTTATAATATTGTATTTTTTTGTTTGCTGATGGACGGTTTTCGTGATAGATGATTTCTAACGTAAAAGTGTCATTATGAGACAAGTATTAACAATTCCTAAGAGGGGATGGGCTCATGTGGTAAAGAGAGAAACATTAGCGGATGTAATCTATATTTCATGCTTAAAATGTTGCGTGATACATTTGTCAATGTCCTGATTATTTTAAACAAGCATAAGACAGGAAAAGAAATTACTTCTAAGTAAAATATCAAACAAAGGATAACAACACTAAATGTAATAAAACAGTCCTGACAATTACAATTTCAATTACTTGCAATATCTTTAAGTTTCTAGTATTTTTTATTTACCTTACATACGGGAAACTAACTTGTGTGTGGTTCAGGCCGATAGCTATCCCATATCTAAAATAAATGGTGCATGTTATACAGATACATTCTTTTCATTTCGTATTGTCAACCGTTTCATCTGTGGCAACATATTCCATCAGCACCTGTGTATGGAGTTCTCATATCATAACTCATACGTTATGCGAGAGCTTGCCGTTGCTACATAGACTGTAACGCACCAGACTTCTTACAATTAGCCGTCTTGAACAGGGTTATGTTGCTACAAGATTAAAGTCTACCCTGGACCTAAGCAACTCGGCTGGTGCTTTTTTTTAAAAAGCAGAGGACGCATATCCTACCGGTACACCGGTTCCTGGTCTATGCGTCCAGTTTTTATTGAGTCCGATTTCCTCATTTACTTTTGTGTCTGTCTTTTCCCTGGATTGCATTCTTTTGATTTCTCATAGAATCTTGGGTCTGTTGATTACTCTTTAATAATAAACAGCACCCTTGATAAAATATTAGCCACAACATGTTATCTTTCCACTAAAACTGATTTTAGGGGTTACAGTTTAACTGTTCATTCGATTTTTATCCACAACTCCAAATTAACCGTTCGACGGAATATAACGATATTGCCATCATGTGTTAATGCGTCTAAAGGAAGATTGAACGGAATTTTATCCCAAAAGCTACACAACGTTTTAATATAAAATTTATTTTTGTTAAAATGTTCAAAATATCTAACAATTTATTTTTATTAGACGGCAAAAGGGTCTTTATCATCAACTGTCTTGTTACATGTATTCATCACCATAAGATCTTTTACTTACATAGTATACTTATTAACAGATCATATGACTTTGTTACAAATATATGATAACATTAATATTATATGACGGTATTACCCATCTTAATCGTGTGGTAACAAAGACTTACGTCGTGCTGACTGTCATCAACACCAACGTTACTGTGAGAACTGGCAGTAACCACAGGGACCTCTTTAGAAGGCCATAAAAAGTCAGGCACATCGTTGAATCTGTAAAATAATTAAAATCATTAACAACAGCTATATACTTCGTGCCTGGTATGTTCCTTCAGTAATACTCAAGCATTTGTCTTTCGTTGTTTTTTTCAAGATTTTGTTCTTTTTTGTATCTTTGCCTTTTTTCGTTTTCGTTTGTTCATTCTATATCGTTGTTGTTGTTCTTTAATGTATTGTTTACTGTTTTGCATTTTAATATCCTACGCTTTATTCAAACTATGTATGTTTTTGTTTTGTATACCCAATAATGTATAGGTTCAAATTTAATACAGAAACTTGAATACGCAATATCCGAGAGAAAAAGTTAAATTGCCACACGCAAAAGAAATATTTATTTAAAAAGGAAAGTCATTATTTTTGTCATAAAGGATTGAGTGTTTCTTCTTTCTCTTATAGTAGGTCAAAATATGAGACAGATTGCTTAGTAATATGCTGAACTGAATACTTTTTTTGTTAGGGTTTCGTTTTGTTTCTTTTTATTTTTGTTTTCTTCTTGATATCTTGAGCAGTTATTAATGTTTCATTCAACATTGCTAAAGAAGTGAACAAAAATAATACTGCCTTGGTGGTGGTTTGATAGAAGCGTGCTTGCTACGGGTGCACGGTGTAAGCGGGAGTAAAGACTTTAAGATTTGTAATCACGTTTTTTATTTGTTTTGGGTTTTTTTTGCCCAGATATAGTTTGAGTAGTGACCTCGGAGTTAGACCAAGTGGTATAAATGCGTATGTGCGACTATTGTTTGTTTGAAATAACACATTTAAAATTCTACAAATTAGTATATGTTCGCTTCATCCAACGTTCTAGTCCTTTAATCTACGGATTGTCTACAACAGGGTGTATATCAATCAATCAATCAATCAATCAATCAATCAATCAATCAATCAATCAAAATTAATGTCTTTGAAATGAGTCTTTAAGAAGCAAGTTTCAGCGGAAATGTAAACTTCTCATCAGGGAACAAACTATAAAGGACATAAATCTGGAGAAATTCTGGATTGTGCATTATGTAATTGTTTGATGCATATCCCATGTAATTTAAAACGGCGTCACTGATAATTATCAGGAAGATGAATCCGGGTTTATGTTCGTCTCTTATTACCCAAAAGAGAAAAAAGTATAATATGAGATGGAGAGTGTTCCGTACGGATATGTTGATGTACAGGCAGTTTTCGTCTAATTAAACAGGCGCTTTACTTATTAGAACGGATGAATGAATTTACTGCACCGGAAGGATTTTCGTATGCATTAATAAATTGAATATTATATGATCTAGTTTGAGCCATTGAAAATACCCCAGACGAATCGAAGGGATCTGTAATGGGTTTGAATGTACTTTATTGACGTTTAAAAGTTATTTCAATCAAATATAAAGTACATATACATGTATATGTATATTGGGGTCCCATATCGAACATCAAAGTATTTAGTGCTGAAATTCGTTTAATGGAAGGAAAAATCCCTTTACAAACTAAAGACCAGGCGTAGAATTCACAAGAAGTCGTAAGAGTAAAGTTGATCGTAAGCAATGACGTCACAATCTAAAATAGCATGGTGGTGTCATAATTTACGATCAATTTCACACTTACGACACCATATCCAAAATGTCAATTCTGCTAGAAACGTTCTGCCGACAACATGACATAACCAAAGAAATCCCGTTAATCATATTACAAAGTGCAAATGTCAAGCACCGACGAAGCTCAAAATACCATCTTAAAATCAATTTAAATATGTTAATAATGTTTTGAAAATAATCAATTACTTGATTTATCAAACAATGTCTTTTTATATAAACATACACTTACATATATCATTATATCATATTTGTGCATTTTCGATAAAGGTAACACTTTCTAAAACAGAAATCGAGTATATTAATCGATTTTTCTAGAACATTTGAAATTATATCAATTTTGTTCCTCCGATCATAGAATATAATTTCACGATATTTTTATTTCCCTTTTAATTGAATTACAAATTAAGTACTTACCTTTTGATAATGTTACTATTTCAACTCTTCATATAAGTATACTACACTTTTATAACAAAATATTGTTTTGAAAAGAGTAGACATCCGGGATCATATAAGTGTCACCGATAATAAATCAAACTCTTCGGACTCATTTACATATTAACTGTCTGCCACCTTAATCTCAGAAGTACTAATATTAATCATCTGAATCGGATATATTGATAATCTGACAATATAATTTCTTTACAAGCCAATAAAAACAAAGTCACATTCCTTCAGCTAATTCTAGAATCATGACTGAATTCAATTTGAAATAAGATATACGAGCCAAGTTTCATTATTTGGTTTCTGTTATTTTGCAACATTTAATAATAGTCAAAAGTTTCTAGAATCGCTATTCGTTTCGTTTTTAATCAGTTACAGAAACTTCACAAAAAGTAGATATAGAATAAAGATTAGTTTCATACGAAGCTGAATTTGAAGAAATGAAACACAAAGTAGCATAAAATTGCAAGAATAGCAAGGTTATTTATAAAATCGTTAACCCCTCATATGAAAGGAATTCATCTTTTGTCGTTCTATATAATTTGTGTTTCTGATTATACAAAATAAATGTTAATTCTTTCTACTTGCACAATATTTCTTAAGATTACAATCCTATTCTCTTCTCTGTCTTTCTATGCAAACATTCCGTGTGTTGAAAAAAATAAGCAAATTTTGCAACAATTTTAAATTATGCAATCCAGTAAAGCGATGCAAATCATTTATGTATTAGAGTACATTTCTAAGAAGAACCCGTTGTTACAGTAAAATTTAATATTAAAAGTCATGCTGCCCTGACGACACTTGTACATGTAGCTGGAATTAAAGTATTGGATATCTATCAAAATGGTACTTGAACTGTAATTAGAAATCCAATCATTTAGACTTATCGTATCATTTAGGGTTTACCTTATATGTTTGCATAGAAAGACAGAGAAGAGAATAGGATTGTAATCTTAAGAAATATTGTGCAAGTAGAAAGAATTAACATTTATTTTGTATAATCAGAAACACAAATTATATAGAACGACAAAAGATGAATTCCTTTCATATGAGGGGTTAACGATTTTATAAATAACCTTGCTATTCTTGCAATTTTATGCTACTTTGTGTTTCATTTCTTCAAATTCAGCTTCCTATGAAACTAATCTTTATTCTATATCTACTTTTTGTGAAGTTTCTGTAACTGATTAAAAACGAAACGAATAGCGATTCTAGAAACTTTTGACTATTATTAAATGTTGCAAAATAACAGAAACCAAATAATGAAAAAAATAAGCAAATTTTGCAACAATTTTAAATTATGCAATCCAGTAAAGCGATGCAAATCATTTATATATTAGAGTACATTTCTAAGAAGAACCCGTTGTTACAGTAAAATTTAATATTAAAAGTCATGCTGCCCTGACGACACTTGTACATGTAGCTGGTATTAAAGTATTGGATATCTATCAAAATGGTACTTGAACTGTAATTAGAAATCCAATCATTTAGACTTATCGTATCATTTAGGGTTTACCTTATATAGATATGGGTTAATGCACTTTTATATCCCGGTGTACTTTTAAATGGGATAATTGTTGATTGTCTTCTTGTAAAGTGCGAGAAAAACGATAGTTTTGAATTATGCTTACATGTACAATTTTAAAGAATGTATACCTCTCTCTCAAAGTTTGCAATAAAAAACATCTAATAAAAATAAAATTAGAGACGGATTAATGATGGAAAAAAATAACAAAAACTTACTGTATATACACCAATAATAAACAAACATACATCTAGATGAATAGAGCGGAACGAACAAGACCGAATCAGAAATTAAAAGCATAGTTTTTCATAATATTTCAAACCTTTCGCACTGAAGTTTTCTAAACCATTGTTAGAATCGATAAGTTGAAGACACGATATTTGTGTTTTTAAGGTTAAATTAAAATCTTTGAGGATGAAGTCAGATGAAAGAACCAAAATGTTGTTATTTTAAAGGTTTGAGGAAGCAATCCTGCATAAAAAAATCAATGGGAATAAATTGATAATTGCATGACTTATTCTTCATTCTTTGGTATACATAAAGTACATCAGTATCGTTTGTTTCGTTCAAAAAGTCTGATGGTGAAAAATAAATCATTTGATACAGGTTTCGTTTCCTTTTTGATGTTTAAACATCAAATTACCAAACAAATCAACACTTTGTTTAATGAGATGCAATAGTTTTGGTCTAGACAATTTATGGATACAACGATTCTGACTTCAATTATCAGGCCGTCATAAAGTGTAAATTCTCAATTTCTTGAAAATAAATCATTGCTTTCTCTGATCCTCACTACATGATATGGAAGCTTTATTAGCAATCATCAGTTAACAAAACATTAATGGCAGTATACTGCACTTTATAAGGTTATGTTACATGAAAGGTTTGGTTCCGCCTAATGACTTTTGATGATGGATGCATTAACACTAGTACTTTACCAAACAGAAGTAGATTGTCTGAAGACATATAAGCAGGTGTCCACAGAAACTTCTTAAAGATTTTGTTAAGCTTTGACACGAATCACTTATAATATGATGTAGTGTTGCAATTGATTCAAAGATTTAAAAAAAAAACTAGTATTCTTTTCTCGATATATGGATACCATACGCCTTATATCAATGTGAGAAAAAAAAATTAAGTGTAAGTATTTGGAAGAATCAGGCAACATGGGAAAATTCAGAAACATGAATGTCAAAAATCCCACTGATCTGACAATGCAACATCACTCAAGGCTACTTTCTTTTTGCAGAGACCATTATTCAACTCTGCCTTGGCTTCGCCCAGAATGTTTTTCAATAGAATCTTAGAAAAATTCAAGAGTTGTCTGCCAATGAATTGTTCATTTTCAGTGCATTTCAATGAAATTGTAACTCAATGGTCCAGCATGATATGGCAAATCTTGCCTGTTTTCATTGATTCTGATGATGCAAATAGTCAAATTGCACTGTCAAATGAAGGTTTTTTTTTCATTCCATGTTTCATCTACTGCCTAATTCTTACAGGGACTGACACATAATGGCATATCCTTATATTTGAAGTCAAATATTTGTTATCTGTCTTTATAAACTTTTGTTATTGCATTAATACTTTTGTAGAGCTTTCGAGTATATGGCTAAGCAATTTGAATGAATACATTACTTTTGAAGTGCAATAATACACATGGTAAGACGTTTGATGCAATCGCAAGACCTGTAATAGTTTTGTTATGAGATGAGACAAATTAGGGACATTTAAACTCATTTTGCTTTGGGTATTACAAACTAAGTTAGATTTGTAAATAAATTTTCATATGACATACTTAAAGAGCGGCTTGCGGTCAAATTAGTTTGTTCTTCAAAATAAAACAATTTTGAAACAAAATTCTCTTTTATTATGCTTGATATTAGTTCTAAATACTGGTTTGTGATTCAATTTATACATAAAAGAAGTATTGGCCTGAAAGCAAGATCTCGTTACGGTCAAGTTATCTTACCAAAGACAGTACATTAGCCTTTCAGAGCTTACTCGAAAGTGTGTTTACATTTCAACTAATATCAACAAGTTAACCGTTTTGTAGAAAACGAATTTAAGCTCTATAGATAAAACATCTATTTTCTAACGTTTTAATAGACGCAGTAACAAAATATAACTTCTAAATCAGTGTCTGGACAAAATACGGGCATATAAGAGGGAATAGAAAAGTAACCTGAATTTCATTTTGCTGTATTGAATAGGGAAATAATCGCATCATTAAGCTATAGTTCCCTTAATATGACGACAGATTCCTAGGATGGTACTTTACGCAATCAATGTTCGGTTGCGCAGGGGGAAAATATCTTTTCCGGGGTCGTGACGTTTCCACGTGTGACGGCGACATCATTTAGTGAGCATGAGAATTAATTGGAATAGCCGCGTGCTTGGTCCCATCCTGAATTATTCTTACCGTCTTGTCATGCTTATTGGTAGTAACCTAGCTTGCAGGGATTGTTTTCCACTTTGTAGGATATCAAACTGTTGACCCATTGCAGTAGCCTAAATATTAACAATTCACAATTTTAATCCTTTAGAAATTCATTGCAAACTCGATGACTGGACGGAAAAGTAACATTCTGGGTTTAACATAAACTGCTAAAGAAGTTTAGATTGAAAGGTATATAAATATTGACAATTTTAAATTGGTATCGTTCATTTTTTTGACTAGTATTTAATTTTATTATTATAATTGTTTATAATTTACGTATTTTTTTAAACAGGCTTGCATTATAAAACATGTTTTGATGATCAATTTTCAACTTTCACTCAAGTTATTCCAGCAACATAGAATAAATAATCGAACTAAAAAGATTATTTCGTCAATTTCATTTGTACCTATAAAGATTATACTTCCTTTATGATGATAAAGTATGTAACTAACGGTTTGCAAAAGCTGATTGTACAATTAAATACACATCTTACTTACTGAGCTTAGAATCTTAACGAAACCTTTGTACAGATATATATATATATATATATATATATATATATATATATATATATATATATACAGGTCGGTCTGAAAAATTCCCAACGATGTTAGAACTGTCAAATTTGCGATGCTGTGACATCTATGGCAACACCGCCTGCACAAAGTCCAGCGCCCTAGACCACTCGGCCAGCTAGGCTATATTAGAATATAGCTTTCGCTGGCCGGGTCATTCCTCCTCGTAGGATTATGGGCTTTGTGCAGGCGATGTTGCCATAGATGTCACAGCAGGGTTCGAGTCCCGCGAGTAACATCGTTGGGAATTTTTCAGACCTTTCTATACGTTTACATATCTTCCCTGTATCAATTTGATCCGATGGAGCAGTGTAGCGAATAGAGTGGTCACATTCTGAGAAGTTGTATAATATTGATTTGTTGTGGCATGCATCATTAATTTGATCCTCTATCCTACATAATAACATCTAAATGAACTGTTCCGTACTACCATACATCGTGTACTAAGTTACAGCCCTAGATTAATCCTACGAGGAGGAATGACCCGGCCAGCGAAAGCTATATTTTATATAGCCTAGCTGGCCGAGTGGTCTAGGGCGCTGGACTTTGTGCAGGCGGTGTTGCCATAGATGTCACAGCATCGCAAATTTGACAGTTCTAACATCGTTGGGAATTTTTCAGACCTTTATATATATATATATATATATATATATATATATATATATATATATATATATATATATATATTCCTATACGTTCCCTACTTTCTTTTCGTAGTTTGTTTTGTTTACTTTTTACGTATGGTATCGAATTGTACTTTGATATTTAAGAGAAGTATTGCTACTATTGATTTCACTGTTTATAAAGTTTTCATCAATACAAAACACATGACAGCATTAAATCAAGATACTTCTTTAAGGTGAGATATGTTTAGAGTGCTATTTCATATGAACCATGTCGTCATACGACATATGAATGCTTTGTTTATACATAATCACTACTAAAATTTAGGAAAGACCTAGTAAAACGATAAATTATTTGCATGGAAAGTTTGAAATATATAATAAATGAGTTTCAAATTAGCGTACAATATTGTATATGTCTTGTTTAAAAAAATCAATGGCGTTATTTTATCGATAGAGGGAACAACAGTTGAAAAATCCAGATATAAATAAGGTCGGTGTTGTGAAATGAAACTTTTATAATGGAAACGCAAATTGCAGTCAATGTTAAGTGATTCAAAAGTTGTTTTGTTTTAAATTAATTTACTACTTACTATAGAGTAACACTTATAACCAAATTTTATTTTTCCAACAAATTTGTGTGTTAAGGCAGAATAGCATTCAAAATTAGACAACATTTTATATTTATCGGCAAAACAGACAAACATACAATAGTTGTTTCAGTCTGATATTGGAATCAATGTATTTACTAATTTCATTAAATTAAAACTGCATATACAAGTGAATTATTTCACAGATAATGGCAAAATCATCGTGTATAAACCTTTACAAATAACTTGCAGCACAACTTGCAAATGTACACTGTCATACAAAATATAAGAGGAACACACATACATTGTTAATATTTCCATTATTTTTAAGAGATAATAAGCTTTATGTAATGAAAATTCATTTATATGGGTATGAGTGCGTCTTAGATTTCGATGTTTGAATAACTCTAAAAAATAACTACCGTTTTAAGGTCTTTTTTATACCAGTACTCATTCCATTTAACATACTCTTTAGATTATACCCGAGTTATCAGTACAATGTTATTGGTATTGAATTAGCATAGCAGTGACTCTGACCTCAAATTACTTCATTTACACTCGCTGGAAATATACATTAAATCAATGCTTGAGTAAATTATTTGTATGCTGCCTTTTTTGCAAAGAACTGCCTTCTATTCTAGAAATATTCTAATACTGTTTCAATTGGGAATGAGACAAAACAATATCTGGCTTTTTAAACAATATCGATTTTCACAAAAGTATATTTGTTGAAATGAGGTTTTAAAAACAGTAAAAATAAATTGTTTCTAATAAAAAATACAGTTAAAAAGTCGACTAATAAAACAACCGTTTTCCTTATGATTTTTGTTGTATTTCTAGTTGGCTGGTATCCAAATAATTGGCAAAAAATAAAAGAGTAATCAAGGGAAATAAGGTTATAGCGGTAATCAAACAGTAATCGAGGGAACCAAGGCGATACATAAAATCAAATTCTTATAATCAAATTTAAGTTTCTGGTTTTTATAATGGGCAATGTTCGCCCCATGGATAGACTTTGATGCAACTTGTTGTAAATGTAATTAGGTCAGTGGAAATAAAACCTTATCCCGATAATTCTTCATTTCACGTGACAAACAAAAGGATATCGGTAATTTTATAATTTCGTTCATTGTTATCTTTAATGGCGGGCTACTTCTGTAAAAAAAATATTGGCAACATCAAACATTTCGTCCAATCGACTGTGACATCAGACAATAAGAATAGTATGTTCTAACACATAAATGCGGATTAAAATTAACGGGGTATCTTTCTTCAAAAGTGGAGCGTAGCGGTACGCGTAAAAATACTAATAATTTATCTACCGAGTGAGAGATTAACCCGATCTTTGATCTGCAACGAGTATAGGTACCTAATTCCTCTTGAAAACATGTATATATGTTCACATCTCCTAGACAGTACCGCCATTTCTGGATTTTTTGACGTGAAATTGGTTTACCTATGTTTTCAATCAACTCTATGACGCCGACACTTTTTAGACCTTTCATTGATTCAGAGAACAAGTAAAGACGAAGGAACGTGATCTCGTCTTACAGTGGTCGTCGCGACTTGCAAAGGGTCATTTCCGAAAAATAACATAGTGTATGTGGACGTCCCGATGAAATATTACATCTTGCCGTATAAGGCTGGCCTTGAATGGTAAAGCCTCTACTAAAAGAACTGAATTTTTCGGTAACGTTGTTTTTTTTAATTTACACTTATGCTTTACCTGGATGATTTATGCCAAAACAATAACTAAAGTACTGAGTTTTGAATTTATTGTATGCGTTACAAAACTTAGATATTGGCCTATAATAAAAATGAATGAATGATATAATAAAATTAAAAAAAAAAAGAAACATCTAAAATGTTTTTGTTTTAGGTCCACAAAAACAAAAAAGTTTCTTTCATAATTCATATAAATATATTTCCTTCATTAGTACCTATTAAAATTGAATTTCTTTTTATTCTGAATATTAGTATTGCATACCGTTTCTAGAAAAGGTAAGTCCTTTTTAGCCAATTAAAGATGGTTCACAAATGACTAGACTCTATGTCTTTAAATATATCCAGTAGCATGAACTTTCTTCGTGTGTATCGTTTTCAGGATAACCGTTAAGTAATATTGTCCTTTTTATCAATCTCTCGAAAGGAATTCCATATGGAATCCAGCCAATAACAGGATATTGATAGTACAAAAATAGGTAATTAATTGGATTTTAACAAGGAGGGTATTTTAAAATGACGTCAATCTGTAAGAAGAGTATTGACCAGGACAGCAGTGATTTTCGAAGCTATATTCAGCGCATTTCAGAACTAAATTTACAAATTATTACGACGTGTCAACTGCAAATACTAGAATAGAAGAGAACAGAACAGAATAGAATGTATTTTATTTACTAATCATCGGGTATTTCTGAAAAAAAAAATAATGCGACAGAATAACAGCGAAATTTTTCTTGTCGATATGAATATGATGATACATTTACATTTCATAACACGTCATTGAAGATACTTTATACCTATTTCACAAACTTGTAATTCGAGAAAACATTTTGAAGAAAATTGCAAAATAACCCATAATGAAAGCAAAGGCAATAGTGATAAAATTATCTGATTGAATACATACAGAATGGCAGACGATATATTTTTCTTAGGAGATAAGGCTAACGATTTCTATTTTCTATCAAAAGCCAATTAGAGAAAAACACCATAGAATAAAAGTGTACAAACAGGATGGTCAATTCTGCTCTTCTTCGTTTCTTTATTTGGAACAAAGTGATTGTCCAAAAAGCAAACTAAGGGGTGATACATAAGAGATCTTATTCAGAATAGCGTAAGGAAGATTTATAAGCACATAACTGCTGAAGAAGGTTTGCGATAAAATATAAATAACTTCGTCAAGTGTGATTATATCAATAGCAAAGGATAAGGTACGATGCTCATATGTGGCCCCTGCTTGACTGAAAAAAAATAGAAATTTGATATTGAGAAAAAATCTATAACTATCGATTAGACATTAAAATATATGATTATCATGTTCAACCTCATTTATAATCATACCAATGTAAATGGTTGACAATATGATGTCCAAAACTTTGCAAATCTGTGAATTTCTAATAAACACCAAAAATTGTCCCTTTTTTTTTAAACGTTTTGCAATTTTCAGTACTCCTGCAAACTTAAACGAATGGCATTGATTTAAATGAAACTTTGATAAAAAATAAAAATAATTTAAGATATCCTATTTCACTGAGGTGGAGGACTTTGAAAATAACAAAATTAGTATTGCAAAAATGGTCATTTTCTTCATTTTGTTGTATATGGCAGATTTTAGGCTTCCATAAAACTGAAAAAAAATAATGAAATGGAAAAAAATTAAAACTATATCACACAAATTTTAACAGCAAATATTGCATTTTTGTCATTTATTTATAAACTTATCTTTTCTGTAAAATAGAGAGCAAGGTATCAATTGTACTGCGTTCTTTAAATTGTGGTTTAGTCCACTTTTCCCATTTCCTCTAATAATTAATTTGTGTGTATTTTATGTAAAACAATATGGTGTAAGTTGATAAGATTTCATCTACCAAATGCGTGTTAATTGATCATTTTATAAAATACAACTCTAAGAAACATATATATCACACAGACTTGCATAGAATTGCATGACCAAGTTTTGAATTACCAATTCAAAAAGCGTTTCCGTCTTTAATATTTCAGTGAAATATAAATAAAAGTATAATGATAGAAATAAATGTTTACCCTTTCGTACGTTTCCAACCCTATTTATGATATTCCTGATAACCAATATAAGAAAAATCCAGCTTATTCAAAACTTACTTCTTCGAAAATCGATTTATTTAAATCATTCAATCAATCAATCAATCAATCAATCAATCAATCAATCAATCAATCAATCAATCAATCAATCAATCAATCAATCAATCAATCACAATATAAATTAGTGTACGGTAAAATAAACGAAAACGAAATCTTTTCATCTGGCTGATTTTTCAACAAAGTAAATATTGATTCATTCAACTGCCTCTCTCACCAACTATGTGAAAGGAAAATTTTCTATGTAAATGAATATGATAATTAAATTGCTGATTTAACAAAGTGAGTAATGGGGGTTATATAAAGGTATGCAAGATTTAATGATAATACATTAATGTTTGATTGAATGATTGATTGATTGTGATTTAGAGACTTATGATGCATTTATCTGCGTGTCAGGACGATATCATTTAATACATATTACAGAGCGGAAGCCTTTGGGTATGCATGGCAACCTACTATAGCACAGTCTAATTCCAAACCCACCTGTTATTACGCTTTTTCCGATATGTTGCATGTACTGAGAAACAGAGACTGTCAATTTTAAAGTTACTATTATGACTCGGCCTTGGATCGTACTCCACTACCAAGAATCCACTTGGGCGGTTACATGATATCATTAGTTGACTTATACAATTATCACTATTTTTCAAATAAAACGACCAATATTCCACGTATCCCTTTGGTTTCATGATTTCATGATGACGACCATAAAACTTCTGTAGTGATGACTTCAATCTTGTAGCAACATAACCCTGTTCCAGAGGCCTATTTGTTAGAATTCTAGCGCGATAGTTTGGGCAATCTCTGGCATAACGTTTCAGTTGTGATATGAACACTCCATACGCAGGTGCTGAAGGGATGTTGCCATAGATGAAAGGGAAGTTGACAATTCTGAATGAAAAGCCATCATGTTTGTCTTAAAGTTTGGTCAATAGTCTTCCTTTACCACCGATTTCTAAGTGTAGGTCAAGAAATGAAGCTGATTTCACAGTGTCTGTAGTATCATTTGACTCAAGTTCTTTGGTGTAGATGCGATGTATCAAATCCCCAAAATTAGGATTATTTAAAGATAATACGTCATCTTTATAGCAAAAAACTGTGATTATAGGGTCTAGCTAAACGATATTCTTTCTTTTGGATCAGATCAGCTAGAAAGTTTCTTTCGGATCAGATCAGTTATAAACTATAAAGCTGCAAAAGCGTTTTGTTATACACGAGTCAGACTATCTTAGAACTGAATATATTTATTTGAACGTTTAACCGATCATTCTTGTTGAATTTAGAATTAAATAAGTGCACTTAAAAGCATAAAAACTCCATTGCAAAACTAATATAATAGAGCAATATCATTTCGAATATGTTGTGTCAATTTTGCAAATCGCCTATATAAATAAGCAACTTTTAAATATGTAAACAGCAACAACCAAAAAAAAAAAAAAAATAGTAAATAGAAAGTTTTAAAGGTAATGTGATGTTGTTGCTATAATGAAGATACTAATGAAATGTTGGGGATACTAATGAAATGTTAAAACGTTTGTTTTGTTTTGTAACAGTACTGTATTAAATATTGTACCTTATGTTTAAATAGATGTTTTTGTGGACCTAAAATGTTTGAATGAAGTTATTAAAAAATATTATTTAAAACTCAAAGGTCCAACAAAATATCATACTAGATATAGTTTAATAATTTTAAGGAGAATTATATCAATTCACCTCTTGGAAATGAATGACATATAAATAAACAATGATCGTCTAGTGTCTGTGCTTAGAAATGGCGAAAGTAAGTGATATTTTGAGTCTCTTCCAAAATGTTGAAAACAAGTTTATAGTCTTGTATTTCGTTTTGAATTCATAACAAGAACCTTGCAAACAGTTTGTGACAGTAATGAAACCAAAGAATTGCACTTAACGTACTTCGTTAGTTATTCTCCTTGAAAGAAAAACATGCAGTGTTTATTTAGAATAGGGCCCCACTTTTTGAATGTCACTGTGGTCGTTTTCAGTACTAATTCATATGTATCATGCCATCTCTGTTTGATTAAGGATTCATGCCATATTCTCATAATGGAAAACATATTCACCGACATGCATATTAATCCAACCTCAAAATATATCAATATTTGGATTACGTAATCTGAATAACAAGTATCTTATCTTTTCTGGCATACATGTTCATCGAATTGAGTCATCAAGTACTGCGTGGTTTCTAATCTTATTAATTAAAACAACTCAGTAAAGTACTATTTGAAGCAATGATGGTATCAAAGGTGTACGTAACAATGTGAAATATATTTAGTAATAATCACTATTTATTTTTAAAAGGGTATTATTCCCGGGTAAGTCAAACTCATTATATCTGGCACACTATCAGTGAAGACTTGTGGTGTGTTCGTAAACCCGAATCATACTTAAACAAAATAATGCCACATATAGCTACCACACCACGTAGTTCCGTGTCATAAAATTAGAAGTTCGACAAGACTTATTCACTTTTTCAAAGTTTTAGAATATTGCCTTAAACCCTACGTTAAATTCTCCCCCGAATCAGTGGCGGGTCCAGGGGTAGCCCCACGGCGCACTGGACTACCCTCTCGTCGAACCTCATTATTTAAAAAGATGAGTGTTCTCAATGAGCTAATTAAAAACAAAATAGTCTTTCGTCGTTATAATTGATTTAATTACAATAGTCTGATGTGTCAAAACGACAAAACAGGTATCATTGAGTTTTAACTTACTATCAACTACCTACTATAAACCCTTGCTTCTAGGAAATAATTTCTTTCTGTTCCAGAAATAAATAAACGTTCCTAGTTAATGGGTTCAAGAGAACGACTCACTGTTCTTGCAATTTGGTGAGAAAGAGATGCTGGACTCAAATATAAACCTCCTGGTAATTGCTGCTTTTGCATTTATTTTTTCTTTCTTATTCTGAACAGACGATGTCATTATAAAAAACACAGTGACAGATGATAACAAATGGTCCATGTACATGACCAGCTTACAAAATCTATTTGGAAGTATAAAAAAAGAAGAAAAAACATGAAGTTATTAAAAAGGGGGCCGATCGATTTTTAGGTTGATAATACTGACGATGGCATGGCGTATTACTTTATCACACAATGCAGAAGTTATAAAAAAATGTGAAATCGTTCTGATCAATGTGGTCATTGAAGTCGATGACTCATTCACCATGTTTACACTGTGCACACCAGTAGTTTGAACTCGACTTTCGTATGGATGCTGGGTGAAACAAATCACGCAAATTAATGTTAATGTAGAATTTTACTTGGGACCACCCCAAAATTTCTCTCTAGATCCGCCAATGCGTGTTTTTTTTTTTAAATATTCATGTAAATATAGTAATTGTTTCTTTACAGTCCAAAAGGATAATGTCTCCGTATGCTAGTCCAATTTGTCAATATTCTGATGGTTTACCTCCCCTCCCTGTCTTACAATGTATATGGGGAAGAGTTAGGAAAAGTAGATGGTAATCATTTTTGGTACATGGTATAGGTGGTATATGTAATTGTGAAAAGTAAAACTAAAATAGCAAAAAACAAATGAATGGCCACCTAAAAAATAAAAGAAAACTCATATGGTGACTCTTAAAAATAATGTTGAAATTTGAATTTTCAACCTACAGACATACAACATTTATTCAAAACGCTTAACCTTTAATGGAAAGAAATTTTGGTTTCTGATAAATGCGGCCTAAAGACGGTTAAAAGAAGTATTAACAGGTAAATATCTACGGATGCTTTTATGTGTATATGCTTTTTTCCCCCAATGAACGGTATGAACCAAATTTCTCTGGGTACAAACCAATAATGGAACACGAATGTGGGGTTTATCATAAATTACTTCTGTAGGACTGTCTTTTTCATACGAAAAAAATGAAAAACATACGGAAAAATAATTGTTTCGTTTGTTTTCAAAACGTATACAAATCATTTCACTTGTGTCTATTAATGGCAAAACCGAATGCAGCACCACGACGAGGGTGTGACGTAAAAATAAACTGTTAAATTGGTAATGAGGTTTTGAAAAGGTAAGATTCAGATATATATTCGAATGCATTTAAGAAGAGATAACAGTTTAAATGAATAACAAAACACTATCAATGGATTATCACAGCATGTACATGTACGATATATGCAAACATGGTTGTTTGAATGTCAATATTTTCGTTTGATCCAACTTTGAAAGTTAATTTGGTGAGACGTAAAGAAGGAAAGAAATTCATTGTAAGACATATGTATGTTTTGACACTAAGTATTCAAAAGCAAATAAGTCTCAAAATGTGCTATTGAATGCAATATACGAGGGTAATTTGGTTGCTGGTACTTCATAAAATTTTTTATCTCTACATGCGCATGTATAAATATATGTACCGAACTCCGTCAAATGCACAATTTCTTTGTTGACCTAATACCGCTATCTGTTTAAATACGTATCACAACATAGCTTAAAAGTTATGAAGAATTTGAAAAAAAAACCAAAGTCATAGGGCATGATTAAACTTTATTGCAAATCCGAAAATCGGTCTACGGTATACTCCATCATTTGCATATGGGACGGGGATCAGTATTTAAAGTGGCAAAGCTAAAAACATTTTAACAGCGAATTTACGCTGGGTTCATCATACTGATTCATAAATTAGTTACCTTCTGTGTTTTTTAATGAAAATATGTGTATTATTAAGTTCTGATTGTGTAAATTAAATAACTGAGACATGTTTTCGAATCTGAATTCTTTCTAGGTTGTTCATTTCAATTTAAATTATTGAAAACTTCATAGTGAGGTTTTGTTATGCCAAAAATCTCATACAAAGCTTGCCAGAGACTAATGTTTTTTAATGTATTTAATTTTGGCAAACCTGGTTCTAAAAACTGCTTTAGTTTTAGCCTAATAAAACAAATTTCGAAGACAAAACTTTGAAATGCTAGATTAATGAAAATACCAAGTAGCGGTCTAATAAAAATAAAGAAAGTAAATGATTGCTAGATTACTAATACGTGATAGATGGTAGTATCGGAAGGACCCCATAAGCATGCAAGTGGCCTTTCGCAAGTCTGGAATTTCTGGCCGCCTCATTTATTGTTCGTCTTCATTTCCAATTTAAATTTATATTGCTAGGGGTATATAGGGGCAACTATTTAGCTGTACCTGCGTATTCTGTTTTTAATGCAAGTTTTTTGTTTGTCCTATGGTTGAGGATTTCCTTGTCGTTTTTTGACGACCATCGGTGGCCTTGAGGTCACATTTGTCATCCCGATGAGGTTGTTGTTTCTTTGATATACTCGCAATTTTTATTCTAATTATATTAAAATGCATTAAATATATATACTATTTTAAAAATAGATATTCTAGTATGATCATTTGGTGTTTGAAACACCACGTCTGTTAATGAAAATCGTAAATATACCGAAGTTAAGATTTCCTGATGCCTTATACTCATAACATCACTTTTCCAAATATGATTTTCCTAGCCATTTTGATATGAAAAATAGAGTTACAGCATGGCTTAGTGTTTTTAAATTTTTTTTGTTTCATTTTATTAGACCAAGTATAGCCATATATGATTCATGGCTAGACTTATTGCTTTTAAGCACTTGAGCAAACAATCCTACAATAAGTATGTGCAGTTGATGGGTGTTTTTAGTAGACTTTCGTCTCTTTCAGATTCCATTTAAACCAACATAATTGGCTTCAGCCTCTTTTAAAAGGTAACAAGTCATGCTAGTAATTTCGCGCTCGGACGGAAAAGCTACATAATAGGGCATTGGGATTCAAATATGTATTCCTAAAATGTTCTTGAAAAGCCTATGGCAATACACCTTTCAGAAAAATAATTTACCAGAAAGAATTCAGCATTTCCTCATTGTTCTAAGAACTGGTTCCTCGATTTCTTCCGTGAACCCTTAACTGTTTCCTAATTTTCTAAGCATCACTGCAATATCTATTTGGATTTGTTAAATAGGATGAAAAAGAGTCACGGGGCATCTATAACACGTCTCATTGCAAATTTGCGAAATTTGTATAGTATATACTTGCAGAAAGATGCATAAAGAGTTTGACATAGGTGCAAAATATACATTTTAGAGAGGAGATTGCCGATTTCAGACATGTTCAAGTAGTCACTGGCAATTACAATAATAAAACAACCGACGCTAGTCTTGATTTTCGTTCCATAACAATCATAATTTGTAAATTATCGATTTTTAATACTACGTCTTAGTACGAAGAGTTTTTGTTATTATCAATATTTATTCGTTTTCTGTACTACTTCCCCGTTGTAATATTGTTTCATACATAACTACCTCCTATATACTTCAATAATGACAATTTTAACGAGGACATATTTAACAATATTTATTAACCTTTGAATGCACATTTGGTACCTGTATATTTAGCTGTACTCTGCTACCCCAAAAAACAAAACCAAAACAACCAGTTTGCCTGTTTCTGGAATTTGAGATATAAAGGCTGATGATTGAAAATACAACATCCACTATTATGACTTACAACGACATTTTGTGACACATTCGTAGGACTTAGTTTTCATAAATACTTTTTATGAACAAGAATGGCAACATTTAACGAAAGAAAAACTGAAATAACTAATTTGTAAAAATTACGAAGCGTACATGAATGTATACAACAATTTGAAACCCATTAATGTTAATCAGTTAGTTCATCTGAGATGTGCTTCTTGTAATGGTATGATTCAGATGAGAACCCTCTGATAAATAACTAGGAGCATTGCCATGAAAAATATTGAAAACATGGTTAAGTCTAAGCTGTTTCACTCTTATATTCAACAGAAAGCACATTGACACATTGATGTCTAATACATCACGTTAGAAAATTTAAAACCACTATACTCGACGTCACATACAGCACAATTTGAGGCTCTATTTATTAAACTGTCGGGACTTACCGCTAGAGTTGTCTCTCTTTTATTTAATCTGAAGATAGTTCGCATACATGCATGACGTGATAGTTCCAACGAATCAATTTTTGGCTGAAATCGTGCGTAACAAATCCTTACGGGAAAATTCTATACTAATATTCGCCATGTTGGTTTCTACGGGACGATTTGTTTACAAACGAAGTTCGTAAGTTCCCGTCGAATTCCGGTGACAATCGTCTGCTGGATCTACTTCTCGGTGTTGTACGATTTTTGCGTAGAATAAATCCAAGATATCCGAATAAGCGCCGAAAAGCATTCTGGGTTCTTCGGTTTTTGGACAAACCATTTAAACGTAAAGAACATCTCCTAGCAACCCGATCACTGTAAACATGGCCGACTTTTGACAATGTAAATATTGGGACCGAGAATTAAAATGTCACCGGAATTTAACGATTCAATGTTTAAGGAGGAGCCGTTTGGCTAAACAAGTAATTTATGGCAATTTAAACGACGATAGGTGTCAATAGAGTCGTAGAAAATATTTTTTAATCAAATTTTAACAGTATCTTAGTGACGCCGAGAATAGACCCATAATCATTTTCATCTACAACTGTCTCATGGCACAAATCTACCTACCTTTATGTTCCCAACAGTCCAACTGACACTTATAATTATGTAATTGTATATAGTCATTCTATACAAGTGTAAAATTGGATGTTAATCCATTCCTCACGAAAATTACAAATAGTAAAAATGGAATAAGAGCTGTCAAATTGATCAACTAGATAATGGTAATCATTGAAAATGATTCGTTATCAACAGGTTGTTTTACACCATTCATTTAACCTTCATTTATATTTTCTTCTTATTTTGCTTGTTATGAAAAACATAATCCATGTTGCCGTGTTCAAATTATATTAGTACAGACATAAATGGACTTGGCGTCTAGTAACGAATATTTTACATTTTCCCTAAATTACTTTAAGTTCGTGTTCGATATTTTTAACAGTGGTAAAACAAGCACAGTCAATTTCGGAGAAATACAGTCCGTAAATACAATCATTCCAGTATGGATTTCTTGGCTAAAACATTTAAATATTTCCATATATTTTTTTTCATTTTTGACATTATCACAACAAGAGATTTAATAAATTGTTTGAATGATGAAATGACTCATAGACCATTACAAAACTATGCAAATTTAAATTAAACTTAACATAATAGTATTTTTAAAGGTGCAAATGACTTAAAAATGTTGTATGACCGCTACAGACAAAAAAAACCTAAAAGAAGATGTTGTTTTTGTTGCAGTCAATATTATACTATAACAACAATATACATCAAAAGCTTACTTTGAATAGATAATCTTACCATAAATCATAAAGCCTTTTTGCCTTGAGAGATGCCTTTGTTCAGCAAAATACAGAAGAGAAACCAATATTAAAGCCTTTGAAAAAAACCTTTAAAAATGCTTAATTGTCTTTGATGTTATTATTAGATTTTGAGAAGGATGAAGGCATTTGTTATTTTATTCAACTGTCTTGTAAAGTATTCAAATTGAATCGAAAACACAATCAACTTATACAGCAAGGTGGCTTTTAAAGAAATACGCAAGTAACGCAAACCATTCCGATTATATTTATCAATGTAGAATTATTCATTATTGCAAAATTAAAATGTTAGTTGACAAATTGAAATTATCTTCATTTGAGATAAACTTTGTACACACAACAGAATTTCCTAGACAAAGTATTTTTTGTTTTGTTTTATTTTCTTTTCTAGGGACAGAAATCGTATTTCGGATGTTCGTTAAATATAATCATACAGATTGACATTTTCGTCTCCTCTGGGTTGTTGTCTCTTTGACCCATACATTATTAATATTCTTTTTTATAGATGCATTAGAAAATAACATCACATTTAAGTATATATATACATATATATTTAATTTCCATTGTATCTTCTTTTCCATTTAAGGAATGACTATTATATATGTTCGGTCTACGAAATAACCGGAATCATATGATGCACACTACATTACCTGCGTAGCAGGTTATTTTTAAGTGTGCACCACGGTCATTGAGGTAATTTGAAATAGACGGAAAAGTTCAACATGTCACATTCACATTCACATAACAAAATTTGGTCTATGAAATGAAGGACAAGTTTTCTTACATCCAATGAGAAAGCGTGTTACCTCTGAAATTAAATTAAATGATTTTAATTTTTACATATATCATTCTAAAGGTTGGTGGGTATTTATATTGATATATGACCACCAATTTGAGACGTTAGCAGTAAGTTTTGGCCATCTATCTATTCCATTTTAGAATTGAAAATAATCATTTATGTACATCATGTATTCCTGTAGTTGGTTCAAACTAAGTTCGAACCGATGCCACCTTCGTTTATCTTCAGGGCGAACAATAAATGTTATTATGAGTAATTCCATGCCCTTCCAAATTGCATAGTAATTAGTTTAACTTTATAATTAGGATAAGATTACGGAAATAAAAAAAATGTCAGATGCATTTGAATGTCTTTCGGAGTAGCTATGTTAATAAGAAATCAATGGGTTACGAATTTTCAATTTTTTAAGAAATAACACACGGTATTGGTGACTTAAACACATGAGTTTGGTTCTACGTTTTTATGTCATGCTATTTTAATACCATGCTCTATATGTTAAAATCAGAACCTGGGTACCTTTAATGTAAGGACCAGACGGTTGTAAAAGGTGAAGCGTTAATTGTGAACTACTATCAATAAAGTCACGAATTATTGTTTTAATACTACATATTTATGATAACCAGCGATAACAAACAAAACAAAACAAAAAACAAAACAAACAAAACAAAACAAAACAAAACAAAAACAAAAACAAAAACAAAACAATGACAAAATAATGAAGGGAATGAATCTATATTTTTGTTTATGTAATGCATCTGTCAAATGTTTAACATCCTCCACCACAAAAACGTTACCAACAAAATTCCCCCATATTTATTTCATATGGCTATACTTCACCCATTGCTTCCAACATTTTCAATTATAAAAGGCTATTGCATAACCTCGAGATTGAGGACTTCAAGGCTAAACCAACTAACTGTTCTTGCAAAACCTCTCCATTCAGATATGGTCCTTCTGGTCACGTCGTTACGGGAGATTTAACCATCATCGAAAACGAATCTCTGCGTAATATCCTTTCTAAAGGTCCCAAGTACCGTGAATCACGCTCCATAAATTGGAATTATAACTTTAAAGTTCTTATTGATGCCGTCGAGGACTATGCAAGAAAATGAATAAAACGAGAACAAGAAGACATTGATTCTCTGTCAGAGTGGTTAAAGGCCGTGAGGTCTTTAATTATGAAACGAATGAAAATTTTAAGTAGGTCAATGAGTGCCAAGGCTACATCAGTTTTTAAAGACCCCGGATGTAGCAAAAACATTGTCTACTATGCATGACAAATATGTTCTCGTACCAGCAGACAAAGCCCAAAACAATATTGTTTTTGTCTGCAAAACGTTTTACGTCTAATGTTTATTATCAGATGTAGACGTAGAAAATAATAGCAGTGATAAGACCTATACTGCTATCACACTCTCGAAAGAAGAAATTGTTGAAAACCATAAATCTGTGCTATCCATTTTTGGTCTCTCTACCAAGGACGATGATTGTGATTTACCGTCTATGTACTGGATTCCTAAACTCCACAAGAATCCATACAAACAACGTTTCATAGCTGGATCTGCAAAATGTACCACCAAACTTCTTTACTCACAACTGTCAAAGAGGGTCTGCAGTCCTACCACAACTTGTTACTCTTGTTGAATATCTTTTCGCTAGATCCTTCAAACTCAGTTTCCGCTATATAGATGACGTTTAATCTGTAAACAATCCTAATTTCGGGGATTTGATACATCGCATCGACCCAAAAGAACTTGAGATAAATGAAGTGAAGTCAGCCTCATATCTTGACCTACACTTAATAATCGATGGTAAAGGAAAACTATTGACCAAACTTTACAATAAATGTGATGACTTTTCATTCAGAATTGTCAACGTTCCTTTCAAATGTGACAACATCCCTTCAGCACCTGCGTATGAAGTGTTCATATCACAATTCATACATTATGCCAGAGCTTGCCGAAAATACGCAGACTTTTTGTATCGCACTAGAACTCTAACAAATAGGCGTCTGGAAAAGGGTTATGTTGCTACAAGATTGAAGTCATCACTACAGATGTTTTGGGTCGTCATCATGAACTCGTGGATCGTTATGGTGTATCCATTTGCACCATGAAAACTGATTTATACAAAGGGTCATAGTTTTCCTTTCCTCATTTGTCTACCCAGAACTTGACTTTTTATGAGCAACTCGGCGGTTGTTTCTAGAAAAACAGAGGACGCTTACCCTACCGGTGCACCTGGTCCATGCTTCCAGTTTTTAGTGGAGTCCGAGTTGCTGATTTGCTTTTGTTACTTTGCATGTATGATTTTAGTTACTATATGTTCTTTGTTTTGTATGTCTTTTTCCATGTCTGGTCTTTGTCCATAGAATACATTCTTTTGATTACCGCTATAAACTTTGGTTCCCTTGATTACTCTTTAAAGCTTTACTATTCGAGCTCAGACATCATACAAGAAAAAACCCACTTTAATAGATGTTCAATTTTGATATTATCAACATATTCGATGCAAGAGAATCTATTGCTTAAAAGGGAGAAAAAATAAAAGAGTTGATCGCACCAATCCACCATATGAAATGAGATGAGAATTTCATTGCGTAAAAAATTACTTACTAGGGAAATTCTATGTATTGTCTACACTTAAAATATTTGGTTTTTATAAATTTGTGTAAATAAGTGAGTACAAAATTCAAATTCTTTTACTTGCTGAAGATAATATCAACGTTCGTACATTTTTGTAATAGTACAAAAACCAAGTTTAGTTATCAAATCTCAATCATACTTTTCCATTTACAAAAATAGTAAATCATAAATGTAACAATGATAACAACGACGGAACTGAAAAAAACATAATTTATTTGAGTATGTTGATCCGCAAATTACTAAACCAGATATTGTTATAGAATATGACTGTAGAAAAATGTATATTCGAATCAACGATCAACGAACAGAATTATAGCACACTTACGAAATTTGATTTGAAAAATATTCCTAACACTTTTCTACAGGAACATTTGCAGGAAATTGAAGAGTTGATTTTATCTCTTTACTTAGAACGTATTAATCAACAGGATTTGGATTAAGTTTATAGTAACTTTGTCAACCTATTGAAAAACGAAATGTTGGAAAAATTGCACCATAAAAGTATCAAGCTGTCATCAAGGACCAATAATAATAAACGGCGAGTGAAAAAACCATGGTGGACAGAAGAATGTACAAATCTACGAAATAATATGTGCGCTGCTGAAATGGAAATGCTTAGATGTACGTCCGAATCTGGAAAACGTGCGCATAGACATGAATTCACTCGTAAACGGAAATTGTTCGACAGTGAGACTCAACGAGCGAAACGACGATATTGGAGAGATCAATTAAATGATATTGACAATCTAGGAACATCAAATAAGAATAAATTTAGGAAAAAGATTGGGCGAGTTGGAATAGTCGAAGATTGGAAGAAAAGTATCCCATTGTCCGTGACATTACAGAACGAACCGTCTATCACGGCCGCAACACTATTATTAACGAATGGATGCAATCTTTTATTAACTTGCTTAACCCTACTGACTCTGAAAATATTCTTACTGTGGATCTTACTAGTTCGCCACGAAATTTCAATCGAAGAGGTTAAACTGGCTGTGCAGAGCCACTGCTGTAAACATTCGAACTATAGATTACATCAACAGTTTCTAGGGTGTGATACTGAAGATTGGTATGACAATATGAACATCCATGAAACAACAGTTTTCACGAAAGTATTAGATAAACTGCTTTTTAATTTGAAGAATAAGTGTACAGGAGACCGCCATCGTGATTCAGCGTGACAAAATGAAACTGGCGGAAATATGTTACGGACATACAGACTCTTTAAAACTAACATTAGTTGTGAGATGTATTTTCGTGTTTTACAATCTCCGGCTCAACGTAGGGCGTATTCACAATTTCGATGCGGGGTTGCACCTTTGCGTATAGACACTGGACGCTATGAACGTTTGCCAATTAACGAAAGAACTTGCTTTTCCTGTGGAGATAAAATAGAGACAGAGGAACATGTACTATTAGAATATCCATTGTATGAAGACTTGTAAAAAGAAATGTGCGATTTTATTGTCAAAGAACACGAAAACTATAACATGTTTACTAATAACGAAAAACTGTCTATAATATTAGGAAGCCAAAAGATCAATGTGATTTATATGTGTGCCAAAACCTGCTTTTAGACAGGAGAAGGCGTTTTTTATACCGATAATTTATTATGGTTTGATCTTATTTTTTAGACTTGTAAGGTGTAATATACTTGTCTTATTTATCTATCTATTTTTGACAATATTAAGCTATAAGTCGGATAAATGTTTAGTATAGTTGTCTTTTTAGAGTTTTATTTTTGCTATTTTTATCGTCTCTCATAATTCTTAATAAAATGGCATTAACATTAATATTTTTCTAATTAGTGTGTAATTTTTTTTATGTATTTTATATGTATATATTAATGGTGAGTCGTAAATAAAATAAATATCTATCTACCTATAACAATATCTGATTTTACAGTATACAAATATAGTTCTCGTTAATAATTACACTGTGTGTGTTATAAGCCTACTCAGTTTGCTATCAAACCGTAAGATAATTTTCTTACAATATGACCTGTGAATGAACTGCTTACGTGTGTAATTAAACTTCCAGGATAAATATGTTTTACAATGATCAATAAAGAAACAGTATAAGACCCTTCGTTTCCGTTATAAAACATAAATATAACGCATATTAATTAAACATGACTGGGATAATTGCCTTCCACTAGTATCATAATTGGAAAATGGATAGAAAGTTTTCTTTTGGTCACGGCTGCTATAATGATACGAGTAACACAAATGAGAAATATCTAATTTATTAAATTGAAAGTTTGATTTTGCTGAATTAAAAATTTCACAAACGGAAACAACATTTCGAATAAGGAGTGATTTTCTTAAAAAGCAGCAAAGAAAAAAAATGAATATGCTATTTTAGAGAATTTTTTGGGATGCCAATATTGGTCTTTACGACTGCTTTAGGAAGAGAGAGAAAGACGTTAATATGTTTAATGAATAAAATCTAAATTGTTTATTACCTTTGCATACAATGACAATGTAAAATGTTCCCTGTGGTTCAAAGTTTTATTTTTGTTTTGTTTGTTTGTACATGATTGCTGAAGATTGATGTCGTTTGATATCTGAAATATTGCTGTTCACCGGATATAGTTTTAGAAAACTATATTTTTATGCTCAATGTATGACCAATGATTACAATAACACTATTAAAGCAGGGAAGGAAAGTTCATTTGGTCCGCCATTTAAGGAGGTAGACCTAGGGTAAGGGACATAACTCTTGAAATCAGTAATATGTTTGTATTACATACAATTTCACCAAAGCCTTTCAAGCTTTCATCTGAAATAGAATGAAATCAATCCAAGTTATTTAGATGCTTACCTGAGCTTGGTGTCAAATGCTGAATACAAACATTCCAATGATTTGTAAGAGTTGTGTCCCTTACCCAAGGTCTACCTCCTTAATTTCATAAAAAGTATGAGGAAAATTCTATGGAATTTCAGGTTCTCATCCTAATATACACTTAAAAAAATTACTCATTATATGATGAGATTTGTCATTATTTTCCATGTTTGCTTCTAACTAACAATAACTTAATCCATGTCAATTGTTTCAGCTCTTCTGATTGTAACGTAAAGCTCGTATTATCCTCATTCTTCATAGCAAGATTCTACATTTTCGGTTTCCAATACACATTTCCCAATTTCCCAATGCTTTAATCATTTTGACATCACAATAGAATTGAAACCTCGATGTCCAGAATAACATACTTGGCTGTTTTATGTATACAATATTGTATATAAAGAACGTACAAATCAAAATCTAATTCAGGTCAAAACTGACACGTCATATCAAAAGTTGAGAGATTTTTTATTAAAAACAAAGAAAATTTGAATATTGAACTTTTAGTATCTGGGAGGAGTCAACTATGTATTTTTTTTACTTGAATCGACATTACTGAACTCAATTCTCCCCTGTGCACATCGATTACACCATACACATATATTGCAGCAAGTACTTGTTATTGCTTGCGTTAGAATGTTACTTGAATATATGTTTGTTACACTTCTGGCATGTTTACCATAGTATTGTATGTTATAGGTGACTGCCTCTCGTTACAGCTCTGTACTTTCTGACTGTATAATAAATTCTAAATATCTGAAAAAAGATTGTTTTCCTTTCCTCGTTTTTCTACCCCGGACTTGACTTTTTATGAGCAAGTCGGCGGGTGTTTCTAGAAAAGCAGAGGACGCTTACCCTACCGGTGCACCTGGTCTGGTCCATGCTCCCAGTTTTTAGTGGAGTCCGAGTTGCTCATTTACTTTTGTTACTTTGTATGTATGATTTTAGTTACTTTATGTTCTTTGTTGTGTATGTCTGTTTTCCATGTCTGGTCTTTGTCTCTGGAATACATTCTTTTGATTACCGCTATAACCTTGGTTCCCTTGATTACTCTTACAGGTAGAAAAAGAAAAAACAAGGAAATATTTATTAAATATAAACAAAAAAAAAATTGCTGATTTCTTTGGCATAAAAATGCCTATGTGTAACCCTTCCCTACGGTTCAATGTTTTGTTTATGTTTTTTTAATTGTTATAAATATACACGACTGCTGAATACAATAGATGTCGTATAACAGTTGACGTACATTTTGGTATTGCTGTTCACCGGATACATTTTCAAAGATGTTAAGTAAAACATGTAATACAATGTTCATATGTGCAATGTACTATGATCTGTGATGACAAGAATACTATTGGAGCAGGATATTAATGTTTTTTTGTCAGTTATTTTAATTTCATAATAAGAGTAAGGAAAATTTCTATCGAATTTCAGATTTATTTTCCTACTATTCACTTAAAAGTTTTGACTATATATATATGCTCCTAACTAAATCCATGTTCTAATATGACGCGCTTCATATGTCTTTAGACCACAGCCGTGGTAAAAAAAGAGATAGAAACATAACCAATATTTCATGCAACACAAAGACTGTGTATATTCAAAATATACCAAGCTTGTCCTATAAGAATCGAAATAAAGCACGTAAACTGGCTATATCATGTATGCCGTTATCTAACCCCTCGCTATCGCTCGCGGTAAAACAATGCGACATAAATGGCCTGCTCCTGGTAAAACATTGATAAAATAAAGTTTCCGTGATTTATTTCTTAAACAACTATTACAGTTCTTCTGTTAGGTAAAGCTTGTATCTTCCGAATAGCCCTTTCCTTTCACATTATTGTCATATTTTCAATTTTCCATATCCCATACCACAATTCTCGATAATTTCATCAATTTAAAAACGCAACAGGATTAAAAATCTCGATATTAAGAAATAAAGTTCTTAATTTTGTTATGATTTTCGTTGGTTCTCGAACCGATTATCGCTATTTGGTAAAAAAAGGCAGTATATACTGCATAATCGTAAAAATGAAATGAATGAAAATGTAAGTTACATGCCTCATGTTAATGTGACATATTTAATTAGGCTTTAATTATTAGATTATTTAATATTTTTTTCAACAACAGGGAGTTTTTCATATTTTTCGGTGGAGTGCTACGTGACGTCAAGGATGTTATACAGCTATAATATCATTTTCATTCTCAGTCGACTGATCGTGAAATTGAAAATTATCGTATAGCAAGATCAAAGAGATTTTAAACAAAATAGGATAAAATATTATAAAGATACTACTATAAATATTATGAGAAAATTAAAAATGGAACATTCTGAAATTCGACTTCGGTAATTTTCCAATTGCCAGTTCACTAATTTCTGAATAGTTAAAAGCATGTTATTTTTTTTTATCTCAGTTACAAAATACAAAAATCTATATTGCACTTGGTGTTAAAGACTATAATCAGTTTTTGAAATATTCCATCAAAGGCGCTCAACAGGCTGGTATAATAAATTTGACACACATTTAACACAACCGTTTGCAAACAGTTAACTAAATGTGGTAAAATGCATCTATTGTGGCATTACATTTCTAATAAATTATTGCCAGTTTCCGTAGTATTGACCTTGGACAATGACATAACCGATTTACAAATCGTTGTTCAGATGAAATAGGTAATAAATTGCATATGGTAGGGGAAGTCATTATTCTGTATCAGGAAATGGTTGGATTCATCACTGATGTGTTCATTTTTATACAAATCGGTCGACTATCTGAAAAAGTATTGGTTACAATGCTACTTTAACGTGAATAATGAAACATTCAGATCTATTTAATGTCTAACGTACGTGGCATGATCATTTGCTTATTAAGTGTACGTTTTTGTAGGAATCAGGCAAAAAATAAGGGAAAAAAATCAGAAACATGCATGTCAAATACCCACCGATCTGACAATAAATGTCACTCAAGAATGTTTTCTCTATTTGAAAAAAAAAATATTATGTGATCTCTGCATCATTGGATTTGCTCAGAAATTGTTCAATAGAATCGTAGACAAATGAGCATCTTGACAGAGTTATCTGCCCTTGAAATATTCATTTTCAGTGCATTTCAGTTAAATTGTAAATCAACGGTCCAGGATGTTATAGAAAACCATGTCTGTTTTCCTTGATTCTGATGGTGCAAATAGTCAAATTAAAAATGACGTTTTTTTTTCATAGTGTTTCACCGATTGCCTGATTCTTACAGGAACTGACACTTAAACAAAATATTATTGACCTATTGATTTATCCTCATCGCACGTGGTGTAGTAATTTTGAAGGCATTGATTTGTGCACGTGCTATGGAGATACCAATAACTAAGAATTAATACTAAGAATTTACTCCTATAAACTTATTCATTAATCCAACCAAAATTGAATGATTGCTAAATTACATTTAACTCCGTCAATACGAACTACAGGGACGCCAATTTATGTTTTATTTGTTACAACAAAACGTATGATATTTATATTGATTATTAAATAAGAAAGAAATGTGTTTCATTAACCAAACCTTTTCAACCTTATTTAGTACAGAGAACACAATATTCAGAGATAAAAGATGTTTCTTAATTTTTTGTGTGTGTTTTTTTATATTCTCCGCTTGAAAAACAGAAATGAATAATAATCATGTTGTCCATCCGTCCGTCCGTTCGTTCCGAGTTTTGTTCAACAACTCTTGTTTAAACTTCAACACAATGCTATTACATGTGCTTTTGTACCTCCATTATTATTTTCCATACGCATTTTGGGGGGTTTCTTCATGGAAAACATGGATTTTATTTCTTTTCGAACAGGGGCATCTTCTAATCTCTTAAATCGCTGAATAGAATATGATGAAATTATCACATATTATTTATGAAATAATGCCATGGTGCCCTTCTTATTTTGTTAAATGTTCCATCTTAATTTGAGTTTTTTTCTAAATGGTTTCTAGGGAGGGGACCAAGTGAGCTTAGCTAAAAAAAATTGTAGTTTTTTTAGCATTTAATTAGTTCTGCCCTATGTTCTACAGTACTCATAGAAGATACTCAGCGTTCTCGTCACGCTAGATCTCTATCAATGCATCGGCGACAGAATAGTTCCTCTTATTATGCAGTACCATTATGAATAAGTCGGTTGACGTCTATCGAGTGATTTATAACATAAGAATCACATTAAGTAGATATTCTGATGAGAAATTGTGAAGTATTATGCGATCGTTTTGTCCACATCATCATCCTGTACGTTTTTAAAGTTATCTTTCAGTAAACTAAATTTTCGTCTTAAGGGGTTGGATTTAAATATTAATTTGTATGGCTGATTGGACTATTAAACTTCTAATATTGCTTTTATGTTGCTATCGTGTACAGTAATTTACGGATTTGTTCAATTTGGTTTATGAGAGGAGACTGAAACAAAGGAGTGGATTTTTTTTTATAGACGACTGACAACGCTTTTGCTACCTAATTGTACAATGTAGCCAAATCAAATAGAATAAAATGCAAGTATCAAGCAAATCAATACATTTTCAACCTAGCTTTTTAGTTCTACAATATAGTTAGGTTGAGTGTTTTAAGAAGTATGAAAAAAGATGAATTTTTTTCAAAATTGACGAGTACATTTAACGAAAAAAATCCATCTCTGATTCAACTGATTTGTTATATGGTTTGAGTCCACGTACGCAATCTGGTAATGACATTGAAGTGTTATCAAAGTCTAAAACACGACAGGTGTCTTGCAAGAAGTAGCAACTGTTTACCCTTCCGGAATTTTTAGTTCCTGTTTGTGTTGCTCTTCTCTAATTGTAATTTGATGTTTTGACTCTATTCGGTTGTCCTTGCCAGTACATGCATGTGCGTTCTCGACCATGGATTCCCCCTTTGTTTTGTAAAATCCCTTTTCATCGACACTTCGTTTTTTTTTTTTCGCTTTTCTAAGAACATGGTTTATCCTAGCGAGTCAAATCGCTAATCTAATTACAGTATGCATCCAAAGGGAATATTATACATTCAGAATGGCATTAATTTAGTCATGCAATAGCTGTTTCAAGTCAAAAATGAATTCATCAATGTTCAAAGAGATACCGAAATGAATTTAGAGATTTAAATATCGAATTCTTTTTTAATCATAACTTTATAATAGCTTCCAAGGAAAATGTCGTTCAGTGAAAAATGGACAACCAACGAAAAGTTGAATTCAGCTATCGAATTATCTAAATTTGTGTCAATTACAAGGCTTGGATTATTGAGAAAATAAACACAAATAATCAGGTAGTTTTTAACGACATAATAACATTGAATAATTAAACTTAACATGCATTTCGGGCTTTATTAGATAGTGGGATGTCAGATGGTTAGATTTATAGGCTTCCAAAATAATTAAATCTTAATATTGCAAAATATTTATTCAAATTGTGAACAAGTATCTGGCGACTTTTTTTTCTTATAGTTTTAATTAAAGATAGAGCAATGTACATATTAAAGAACATGTTTGCTTTCGATAGGATTGCACATTGTAACAAATAACCAAACTCTCCAATAAAAAAAATAAGAGAAGCCATTTAGTATGGTTACAATGCTATCTATATTGTTGACATTAAAAATTCTAAACAACTGTTTATTTTATTTTTTTTATTTTGTTTTTGTTTCTAAATTTAGTTTTTAAATTTAATAAAACTAATGATAACAATGCATCTTTTACATTCAAATAAATGCAAACTGACAGAAAGAAACAACGTAAAAACATTTGAAGTCATATCTATTCAAAACTAATTTAAAGTTAAGTAAAAAAAATGTTACATTTTTACATTATTATCACTTGCTTAAACGTATATATATATTCTGATAAAACCGATGTGGTACAAAGGTATGCAGAGGGAAATACAATCATAGTTTTTGTAGATGTCAGAGAGAATCCAGAGAGTCATTTATAATTCTAATGAATTTGCACAATTTTCTTAGTTTGGATTGCTGTTTTTTTATTCATAACAGCACTAAATTTTAAAATATTAGAGTTAGATATGGATTTTTAATCAATGTAAAGCTTTCTATCGTTTCGAAAATTTGGACATTCCATCAGGTAGTGGTACTCATCACGAATGGCCTCTCTGCATACAGGGCATGTTCGTTGAATACGCTCTATATTTTGCCATGTGCCGCTTTCTATTGGTAGTTTGTGGTTCGTTGTCCTAAACTTCGAAAATATAATAACATCTTTGTCGTTAGGTATGTTAAAATATTGTTCGAAGTTATGTGAATTCTTGAATAACCGATAGTTAATAGTTTTTGGTGAGTTGTTGATGTTTCCTGCCCATTTATGCTTATACTGGTCCTCTAGTCTTTGTTTTATTACGTGTTTTATATTAGTTGTATTTTGAAAAGTCCAAAGATACGAAAATCCACAATTATCGAGAATATTTTTCATCTTGTCTAGAAGTCGTGATCTAAATGTAGATATTTGCGTTAATCTAAATAGGTATTTTAATATGATTGAAGCAATTTTGTTTTCTTTTCCTGTTATCAGTTTTGTCCAAAACGATAACATTTTGGTTTTTATGTCTATGTATAACGGAAACAACCCAATTCTCCATAAATGACATCATTCTGAGTCGATGAGTTTAGGTGTAAGAGGATCTTATAAAATTTTAATTGTACTCTTTCCAAAATGTCAATATTTTCAAATCCCCATATTTCACATCCATATAGTAATATCGGTCTGACAAGTATATTGAATAGATCTATGTGGCACTTTATAGATAGATTATGCAGACGACCTTTCCTTAGAACTTGATACATAACACAAGTTGCTTTGTCCTTTAGTTGCTGTTTGCATTGTTTCAAACTGCCAAATTTACTAAAGGTAATTCCTAAATAATAAAGTTGTTTAATACTTCGATTTGACGTCCGTTGTAGTAGAAATTTGGATAATTTGTTCTTCCTCTTGAGAAAATCTTAGTTTTGTTAACATTAACTTTTATCTTCCATGTCTCGCAATAGTTTCTAAACTTGTTCAAGGCTTCTTGCAGTTGTTCTGATGTTTCAAGTAAGATCGCTGTATCATCGGCATGCAAGATTATAAAAAAAAATTAGAAATATTCCTAGCTGTTCTTCAATATCTGAACTTATGTTGTTCAATCAGCCAATATTTTCGGAAATTAGGTAATCTTCCAAGTCATTTAAGTACAAATAAAACATAAAAGGCGACAGATTTTCACCTTGTCTAACGCCAACTTCACATGGGAATAATGCCGATGTTTGATTATCATAACTTAGGCTTTATTTTATATTCTGGTACATATTGTAGATAGTACGGAACATTTTACCGTCTATATTGTTGCTTAATAATGTATTCCAAAGAGATTTACGATCAACAGTATCAAATGCCTTTTCAAAGTCTACAAATACGCAGAATAGTTTCTTTTTAGAGTGTTGTTGAATTTCTATCAGGGAATTAACTTAAAGGATGAATGCACAATCAATTGTTGAGTAGTTTTCTCGTTTGGGTTTTCTTTTAACAGTGATGTTTGCTCAGCAAATTTCTTGAGGCGCTCATTTAATACGGCTGTAACAACTTTTCCAAAACAGCTAACAATGGTTATTGGTCTATAGTTTTTGGGGTCACCTTTTTCTCCCTTGTTCTTGTAAATCTGTTTATAGTTCCTTGGGTCCATTTCATAGGAATTTTTCCGGATTCGAATATCACATTGAATATTTTCACGTACACGTCTATTAGGATATGGGACGGTGATTTTAAATATTCGTTGATCAGTCCGTCTTCTGCACAAGCATTATTATTTTTCAAATTTTTTAATGAATTTAACATTTCATCTTTTGTTATTTCACAGTTTAACAAGTTATTAATCTCCTGTCCACTGTATCGTGTATTCGGGTAAATTTCGTGTGCTTCGTCTTCTTCGGGTGGAGCTCTGTTAAGTTCTTTGAAATAAGTGACCAGTTTTTCGAAGTCGATATTAGATTGGTTTGTAGTTTTCTTTGAGTTTAGGATTCGCAAAAATTCTTTGGAATCATTTTGTTTTAAGTTATCCATTTCGTTTCTAATTTCTCTTCTGTGTTCCTTGTGTGCTTTATTTAAGATATTTTCATATTCTTTCTCGACATCTTTAGTTATTTGTCGATGAAATGGTGACATGTTTTTCTCTCGTTTCAGCTATGGAATTTTACCCTTGCTACTTTGCAATTATTGTTAAAAAACGGTTTGTAATCTTTAATTTTTGATATATTATTTCCTCTGACTTTATAATATCAAAACGTTTTTTTCTGCCGCATCAATTGATACATTTCCAATTTTATTAGTTATTGAGTCTACACTTTCTTGCGTTACTTCTATGGCATCGCCCATTTCAGAATTTATAATTTCTATTTCTGTTAAATTCAGATTTCTAAATAAAGGTTTGATTTATCATTTTTCCATTTTCTTAGGGACTTAACATTTTGCTTGTTAACTAGGATCTCGTCGTTTTGGCAGTCGGTATACCTTTTTTTGTTTCAACAAAATATCTAATGCCAAATGGACATCTGAGTAGAGACATGAAAATTCTAGTACTGTCAAATCTATGAAGTTTTTGAAAAAGGTCTTCGTTGCATAAACAGTAGTCAAATACACTAGAATAACGGCATGTAAACTTTCCGTTTAAGTCGCCCGGTGTTCTGCTATTCATTATAAAAAAGTTATTTCCACGACAAAATTCTAATAATTGGTTTCCGAATCATTTTCTTTTGTTATCCCTACTATTTCTTTTGCGATTAAATCCTAACTTTTCTAAAGTGCAGATGGCATTAATTGACATATTTTCCATTTCTACTACATTCAAATCACTATCAGGGATATAGATAAAATCGTCTTCTGAACCGGTCCTTGCATTAAAATCGCCAAGACTTTGAAAATTTGTTCGACAGCTCGAGGTATTCCATCCCTATTTCATTAATTGCATCAGGCGAAGAGTAAGAAGTATATTCTGGAGGAACATAAACAACTCCCAAGAGTATATCGTCTTTTGAACTAATTTTGTTTGTTATTTTACACCATAAGACATTTTTACATTCTGTTTTAATATATTCAATAGTTTCCTTAAGATTTGTTTTGTATGCTATAGCCAAACCTCCTGATCTTCTCTTGCCAATTTTCGATCTGTTTTTGAAAATAAATTCGTATCCTTGTAAATCAATACTATCGATATCACCAAGTTTTGTTTCTGCAAAGCCAGCAATGTCATTTTGTTTGATTAATTCGCAAAATTCAGGGTATTTAAGTTTTGATATTATTCCACAACAATCAATGAACATAAGTTTTAAATAATTAGAATGCGTATTTAAAATGTTCTAGGAAACTCTCGATCTGTCCTACATATGTGTAGTGACATTTTCTTCATTTATAGGTTCCTTTGAGTCAGTTTCAAAGCGAGCTCTTTTGAACCAACGTTCTGCTACGATCTTGTTTTCAACTTCTCGTGTTTGATTTTCACGGATGAGGATATCTCGGTATTCATTGCTTTTAGTTTCAGATGATTCGTACGGTTTTCCGTTTATATATAATTTGTCTCTCACCATTTTAACTTTCTTACCTTCGCTCTTAGCTTTTTTCATGACCGGGTATAGTAATTTCCGTCTTTTCTCGATTTCGGGGGGAAATTTTTCACTAATTCCATAGCGCTTTCCCTTCAACTTATTTTCGTTGTTTAGAACTTCTTCTAATTCGTAATGGTGGATAAATTTTGCTATATCGGGCATACGCCGTTTAGTCCTGGCTTTCCAAACCTATGGAAATTGCCTAGATTTACTCTGTATGGTATTCCGAGCTCGTTTGAGATAAAGTTCTCCGCTTCAGTTGACATATTTCATCGCGCTGAAATGCTAAACCGGAGAAAATCAGGTTGTCTTTCATACTTCTACACTTAAGATCTAGCACTTCTGCCTGTAGTTCTTTAACAAATTCGTGGTTTGTATTCCCTGTTCTTTCTCTATTGTCTCAATTTTCCTTTTATTTCGGTTATCTGTTCCGCATTTGTTGAATATTTGCCAAGGTATGAATCGACTATTTATCCCATTTGTTCGAAGCTATGCTCTACTTGCTTATTTTTCTCTTGTAATTCTTCTATTAAGTCTTCGTTCCTGTGAACACGCGTTGCTAGATTTGATAAGTTTTCACTTAGTTGAGTGATTTTCTGCACCTCCCGTTCGATGTTCTCCATGCGTGTTGATAAACCATGGATCATTTTCGTTATTTCCAGGAGAATTATTCTTGAGCCTTTAGGTCCAAGCTCGTTTTCTAGTTCTAGATCATCATCAGTTTGTAGAGGAGTTGTCGCCATTTTGACATTACTATTGTATTGAATTGTTATCGTACGTTGTGACGTCCTGGTTTTAGAAGTTTCTATCGCATATCAAATATTAAATTTAAAAGTTCATTTTCTAGGTAAATTATCGTCTATTTAGCCACAAGGAAACCAGCACCGACGAAACTTGAAATTTTCACCAGGATTTTATGCAGACATTACGTTATGGCATCTTTGAAACGGAGTTTTCAGCAGGAGCAATTTTCATGCAGCTTCCCTCAGCAACGTACCTGAAGTCCGTTATAAAAGCAACGATACCATGATCAGACGAGTAAAATGATATCCTTAATACAGTACCAATACTAAACAATGAACAACGACAAAACATAATAAATAAAACTTATTTCAATAAGCTATTGTTATATCATAATTTGGTTAAAACATGACCATGTGATATTCATTAATATGCGGTAAATGACAAAATGGCATTACCATGTGATAATGCCCAGGTCACTATCACATGATGATGCCCTCTTCAAATTGTTCAATCAAATATACATAATAGTTACACACGTAGACGGCATTGTCGATAAATTTACTACCCCTAGGGAGTGATTATGCCTTCAACATTGAAAATGCCTTCACTTGCGGCTCAGGGCATCATCAAGATTTCAAGCAATTGTCTCGTGGACAATCAATGTATCACGGTAATGCTATATATAAGCAACTGTTGTATAATTACCGACTAATAGAATACATTGAATCACTAAGCAACCCAGAACCCATTACTAATTGGGAATATGTACCTGGTGAAGTGTAATGGTAAGCGTCCTCTTTTTTTTTCAAGAATAACACAAAAAGTACGCATTGCTTAAAACCAAATGAATCATGCTTGGAACATGTAAATTCGGCGTGCTAGTTACATAAACATATAATGCTGAAGAACTTTTATCTGAAAGAGTGGTCTATCCAGAATATTACCCTATAATGATGAAGTATAAGTAAAGCAGGTAAATTTCAAGATGACGAATAACTAAAATAACATTGGGGATTAATAAAAGGGGAAACAACCCACACTAAGTTTTGTAATTTGTTTTGAAAATTGCGCGTATGTATGGCCGATAAGGTAACGTCGGAAGACTTATGGTCTAATAACACACATTTCCGTTTAAACACATTTTGCAACTCATATAAAAACTAGAAGCTTTTATTCATGTCGTTTTCCTTGAAACGAACAAAACCGAACTTGCAGTGTTAATTTCTGAAGGATTACAAAATTATATTTCATTGCCTTGAACCTTCATATAGGAAGGTCGCAAACTTACAGGTCGTTAGCCTTTAATTGGACATACAACACATATATCTTCGTATTCCAAAGGCCTAACTTAATCGCAGGATCGATGATTGGTATTTCGATTTATTTGGCTATAATGGTGCGTTTTCGAATAAAAATCTCGACGCCACGTTATCAAAAACCGTTATGTTTATGGTTTATGTTTACAGTCGAGATTATATATTGCAATACGAACCGAATAACAACTTTAAACTGATATTCAAAATTGTCTAGGGCTTAACAATGGCACCTTTTCTCAACCTAGCATATAAATAATCATCATCATCATTGCTATTATGATTATTATTATTATTATTATTATTATTATTATTATTATTGTTGTTGTTGATGTTGTCATTTTATTTTAAACAAAAAAGTCCTGTTTTCATTAGATTGTTTTTCCCCCAAGTCACACAATGGTTCTCTCCTTATTTTGATAAAATCTATAAAAAAAAAAAGAAAGAAATACTTACATTCTGTTGTTAAATTCCTTGTATATAATCTAAATGAGGCACATCACCTTCTCTGTTTCATAAAGATCGATTCGTGCCAATGTCAAAACAAATGCTAATCTATTAATTGTCCGGCGAATTAAGCACAGCTCCTCAAATCTACAGCTATCTTGTTAATACGGTAAACGCTGAATCGATCCAAGAATCTTATTCATATCGATGCTTTATTTGTACGAAGATTTTAATTGCGTCAGGCGCTGTTCATTTAACAATATAACAATATATGGATTTTAGGCCGCAGTTTTATGTTTTATATTTTACCAATATGCAATTCGAAAGAATTAAATAGATGGTAAAGAAAGAACCCAGTGATTTCATATGAAATGTTTGGATTTGATGAAAAAGGACAATGCAAGCAAAGCAACATGAAATCACTGACATTATGAACGTATTTTAATTAAGGCAGCTTAATTACATTCACATTTTTCTTACGGTAAAAAGGGGGTAAAACGTTCGAAGGGCTGACGTAACATAAGCATTACTTGGCCTGTCTCCCAGAGTTAAATATACCAGGTCAACGAGGACCTCTTAAAAATGGCTACTTTAGGAGAACATTTCGCAGCTCTTTGTCATGTAAATTGTTGTCTGGTAGTGTTCAAAGCCATTATTGGTTTGATAGTCGATGGTTATAGATAAAGCGGGAAATATACCCTGAAAGTCTATTGGACATTTCATATAAAGACGCAATACTTCCAGAGCAATAGAATGGATTTGTGATCGATTTTATTGAATGCCGTGTAACAAAATATATCTGTCTCAAGATCTAAGATACGATTTAATTTGATTTGTATTGTAATTCGGTTAACTCATTTGTTTTTTATTTTTCTTATTTACGTTGTCGTTGATGTTGATTCAATGTGGTAGTTAAACTCAGTTAGTTACAATTGGAAAATATATCATGCTTCCTTTTAAAACATGCGTGTACATTGTACAGTTGTACATGTCGCTTTTGCATGCATCAGTTTAAGGATTTGGGCTAACCTCCGGATATCTAAATTTGTGCAAAGAACATCTTTCACAATATGTTAAACCGTTGATAAGTTTTCTCCCGTTTGGAATTAAGAAGATATATATATAAACGTCTCAGAATATGACGACTCTATTCGCTACACTGCTCCATCGGATCAAATGGATACAGGGAAGATATGTAAACGTATTGAAAGGTCTGAAAAATTCCCAACGATGTTAGAACTGTCAAATTTGCGATGCAAATTTTTGGTCGACATATTCTGAGACTTTTGTATAATATTGATTTGTTGTGACATGCATCATTAATTTGATCCTCTATCCTACATAATAACATCTAAAATGAACTGTCCCATACTACCATACTACCATACATCGTGTACTAAGTTACAGCCCTAGATTAATCCTACGAGAAGGAATGACCCGGCCAGCGAAAGCTATATTTTATATAGCCTAGCTGACCGAGTGGTCTAGGGCGCTGGATTTAGTGCTGGCGGTTTTGCCATAGATGTCACAGCGGTACGAGTTCGAGTCCCGCGGAGGGAACGACCAAATATTTGCATCGCAAATTTGACAGATCTATACATAAACTTATAGAAGGGTCTGCTGAAAAATTCCCAACGATGTTAGAACTGGTCGTTCCCTCCAAATTTTTCAGACTCTCTCTCTCTCTCTCTCTCTCTCTATATATATATATATCCAATGGTAAAATTTTTTTTTCCGAATTTAGTAATGGTAAGGAAGTAACATTATGAAAATTATGTCATTAGTTGTATTTTGTTGCCAAAAGAAATATTTGATATTTGATATGACAAAAAAAAAAAAAAAAAAAAAAAAAATACACCAGTGCTTTATACATTTCCTATCGTTATTTGTATTGGAAACATTTACTATTTGCAGTATAATAGTTCAAAGATACCTTAAATCACGTATTTGCAGAAAATGACTAATTTGCCTCGTTTAAGTAAAAAATAAAAAGATGTACTAACTGTATATTTCTGTCATTCAATTCATAAAAAAGCATTTCCTTATTTGAATCAATCTTGTTTGGTATGTGTATCATAAGACATATTGTATCAGATGGCGGGGACATTTTGCGAAAAGCACGTTCAGATTTTGTTGCAAAAATGTCCTAAACAACCTTATCGGTGGTTGATTTTTAAGTTATCTTACGTACCAATTAAAAAATCATATTGTTTTACTAAGTAACCTTATGTTTTGTCTTAATATTCATAGTTCAGACCTTATGGGATATACAAAAACAAGAAAGATAATGTATACAATACATGGAAAAAAAAGCACAATTCGGCTATATCAGTTCTGCAAAGCAAGCATTGTATTTAGTTCCGAGAAGTACTTTAAGACTTATAATATCATGTTATAATGCCTATTTTTTTTTCTTGAATGCGTAAGATATAATTTTTAAAACTCATATTTATGAAGTTAAATTACCACATAAAACACTTTTTCATAGCCATCTTGAAAAGGCCATTTTGAGTTTGATACATGTATGTTAACAAAACGTTGACAAAAGGTACTTTCCTTGTGCATATCTTAACATTTAATTCATTGTAATAAAGTTCAAAGTTGTAATCTTTTGTATGTTTCGGTTTATATAACGTAATAAGAATAAAAAGTTTCTCCACTCAAGTTTATTGAAAACACAATTGGCAAGAAAATCATGCAATTTCCCATAATTTCTGATATTTGTTTCATGATTTAATTGTGGAATAGAACAAAACTGAAAAAAAAATCGTCTTCATGGTCACAAACAATAGAAATGATTTGTCTTTTTATAAGTATGTGAAACTATTTTAGAAAACATGATCCTAGCATTTTTTAAAAAACTCAAGTTAAATGTTAGTGCCCTAAAGCTGCTTTAAAGTGTCTAACAAAAGCATAACCGATTAGACCATTACAAGGGCATTAGAATACCACATTTCTTAAGAAAGGAAAACTATTGACATTTAAGAAGTACAAATGATTTTTTCCGAAGAAAGAAATCAATTGTTGTGGTTGATTTGGACCTAGTGTTAAACTAATGATGGCTAACATGTCACACAGGATGATTATTTACTGTCGAAATATAATTATTAAATGCATGTTTATATGTGTTACCACTGTTTCTCACTAACGGCGTGCAATTGGCATTGATAAAAAGTGAAAAATAAACTTCCTTGTATAAAGTCGAGTAGTGCTTTTGCTTTTTCTAAGTTATATGTCTTAAGATAGTATATCCAACTTCGTTTGCGTATCATGCTCCGGATTTTGAGTAAACATTTATTCCACTAACGTGTCTTGTCACCACAGTTTAAGAATTTTTATTAGATCAAATTATCACTTTGCTTTATTTGGTTTCTGTGTTTCGTTGTATTATATTTCTTTGATAAATGATGATGGCAAATGTATTATAACCAAATAAAGAGCTGTGAAGTTTAAGTGAATTGGATATTTTGTATATTTTGTCATTTTAAATAATAAACTTTGAAACAACATGTGTAAATTCATCCTTTCTTTTAAGTTACAAAATACATGTACTTGTCATTTCAAGCTTTCCTCAATTATTAGTTAACTTATTAAGTCTTTGGGATTTGCCTGTTGGTTTTGGCGGGATTATCGTACAGATAATGTCCTCATGTTTTCTTCATATCGTATTTGGCCGTACAGGCCATTTATACAACGCTTTCTTCTTATCCATGAATGTGACCTCATAATCGTCTTCGTCTTTGTTTATCAATTTCCTAATATACCAAGTTTCATCATATTTAACGACATACTCTCCAATTTCTAATATCGTTCGTCACTCTTTTTTGTCTGCTTTTGCATGTCTACATCGTGTTGTACCAGATTCTGTCCTTCTTGTGTGTCTATCTTATGTGCAACTAAATTTGTTCGGTGTTTGTATCTGGTTCATTTTAAGTGTCTACTTCCAGACTTGGACGGGTAATCAGAGCTGTATTTCTCGTACATTCAGTTCTCCATTTGTCGCAAAAATTGCCGACCAAGCAGGTCTGACAGTAACAGCAGATGTCTTTGCACTTTGATCTTTGATTCTCCAAGACATATAAAATCGTGAACTTTCATCGTGCCTTTGATTGACTTTAAGCTGCTTTGGTTTGTTTCTATCGATGTTTCCTAGCAGATGGATCTATAAACAATTCGAAACGAAACATTTTTCATACTTGATTCTATTGCCCAATGATAAAAACCATCCGCGTCTTAAATAATAAGCTTTTCACTTCTCATTGCTTCATCTGCAAGACGTTTGCATGCACCGCCCAGTCCGTCGCATGGGCCCTTGACATGGTCGGCCTCAAAGTAGTTCCATTGCGCATCTATTTCGTGAATGCTATATGGTTTGCTACATGTACGAAATCAAAGAATGTCTTATTTCTATATTGACTTGTAGGACTATCAGTCCAATAATGAATTCTTGATAGACTAGGGGAAATCCCTTTCAGAATAGGAATAATGTCATCTAGAAAGTCTAGCACGGTTGACGACTTGTGGGCCATTTCATCTGATATAACTATAAAACTTTTGTGCACTAATTCGTCAGTAGCATCTTTATTGTAAACTACTATCGGATAGAGAGTTACGTTGGTTTGAATAATATATGCACTTTGAACTTCACCAACCGACTTACAAGAGTAGTTTTCCGCGAAGTCCATCTAAACTATCATCTCATTTTCCGGTAGATTCTCTTTTAGTATTTGTATTTTCTCGTACTGGTTTAAACTCTTGATGTATGACCATTGCAATCTTCTATTTGCTTTCCAAAAAAGGTAATAAATACGCCTTTTTTCCATTGTCGATTCAACTATCTTTGTAACATACTTTTTCTTTCCCTTAATTTCTATTGTCTTCCATTGACCCATCGATATTGTAATATCTTCGCTCAGTTCTTGTTTCACCTTTTCAAGAATATCTGGCGATTTTACCATTTGCCCTGGGTTGGCTGACATATTCATTGCTACTTTCCTTATAGTTTTAGCTGTTAATGCAGCATTTTGTTGTTTGTACAGAGACATGTATAACGGCTTATACATGACGAAATAAGGATGCATCTGCAAAATGTAGCAAACGAGAAAGCTGTCTCGGGACGTCCTGATTTGAATTTTCTATAAAGATTTCCTGGATAGTCGGTTAACACCCGTGTTTGTCTTTTCTCTTTCTCTGTTTTCTCTGAGTCTCCTTTTCCTGATTTGTAGACCCTTCTGATTCTGTTGTCTCAGTGTCTCTCTTCTCTATCCTTGACGCATCATTTTCCAAGGCTGTGCTCGACTATTATCATTCCTCTGAAAGAATTTTATGACTTCACGTTCATAGATAGTACGTTTATTTATTTTTGTTCTTTTTTTGATTGGGTGTAGCTTGAGTCGGACTTCGACAAACCATTTCTACTTAATCCTTTTTTTCGCTAGTGATGAGTCGCATCTACTTTTTTACTTTTTTCGTAACGAACATTTTATAAGAAACAACAGTATTAGTTTCTATTCCAGTATTGCATACTTTTGTCATTCTTATTTAGTGGGTCAACAACAACACTTATACGGCTAATCTATAAGGCTGGTCGTGCTGTTTCTTTTAGATGCAGCAGACATTGTCGAAATACATAGACACATAATTTACGCTAACTTTCCTCTCAGAAAACAAATTAAGAGAATGATGCATTCAATTAGCGTGGTAATGTTTGAATTTGAACACTTGGCGATCCTGAACTTGAAGAAAAGTGGGCGTCGTTATTGAAAAGAATCGATGACGGATAAGTGTGGTAAAAAATGACCAAAAATGAACATTTAAGAAACGAACATTTAATTCAAAATGAAAGAACGGAATCTAAGGATAGAGAAAAACATTTTAATCAGAAGTTAAGGTTCTAATTCCAAGGAAATGTTCACCATCTTTTATTTGAGCAATGCTTGTGTTGCTTGTTCATGTGTTTCAGCTGAAACTGTAAGGGAACGAACATTTGATTTTAACTTTACAAAACAGTAGGTGCGTGTTTCTCTCTCTTCTAAAATCTGAATATTTTATTGACCATAGTCATCCTTTCTTTTATGTATCAATATATCTCAATTTAAGTTATTTGCATTCAAATAGTGTTGTAAAACAATGTATGCCTTATCCAGAAGACATACAAGGCGATATAAGTAACAATCAAGAACTTTTATAGGGAAATTGACTATTTTTATTTGTTTGATATGAAGGGATAAGTTACAGAACGAATTATTTATATATTGGTGTAAATTTAATATTGCGGTAAAATCTTGGCCGTTTTGTTTGGAATAAAAAGCTCGGCGACAGTAACGAACATTTAAATTTTGATAACTTAAATTAAAAAAAAAATATGCGGAAGGGATTCACCATCAAGTTTGAAGTTGTATGTCCGAATGATACGACTGCAAGTGCTTCGCAAAAGCCATAAATAACTATCACAATCAGTTTATGTTAGCTGGTAGACCTTAGAGCATCAATTGCACGCCCTTAGTGAGAAGAAATGTATATGGAAATCATCGTATGTAGGGTATTTTAATAAGTTTCTAAGAGTCAGTAAGGTTCAAATACGGTAGCAGTTGTTTCCATGGCAGCCATATATTCTAAAATGTTTTAAGGTGATACATCATGTACAATTAGAATTATACCAAATTTCAGCCAAATCCGTGACATGTAATTTCCCAAAAGTGCATTGCATTCTTTGATTTTATATATGACGACTCTAAAATATTTTATCAACATAAATGTTAGTGAACCTACATGGGGTTAACCATTTTTTTCACCTAAAAACACCTTACCGACAATCTCAGGCTTTAAGACGGCGTAGTTACCTTAAACAAACAGTCCATTATAATATTTGCAAAGATATTTCTGTAGAAATTCACGAGTCAGTGTTCAATTTAGAGCATCGAATTGTGAAAAATGCATTTTATTAGACTTGTGCTGCTAATATTTGTATTTTTTCTATCTGATTCTTCATAAATTTACATTTCGGGGAATATTAACGTTTTTTTTTCTACAGATTCCAATGACAATCCTGGGGAAGATTGCCCATGTCCTTTCGTGCTGACAGTCTTTTTTAATTAATGCGATAACTGTCCATAAATGCATGGTAATATACCAGAATGATCTAAGTTTATAGATAATTCATAAATGGCATACATGTACATGTATAATAGCAAAATAAAATTGACTTGCTATATTGACACACTCAGTTTCGTTCTATTTATAGTCTTAAGAAACCATTTTGAGAGAAACATATGAATTTGGCATGATATTAACAGATATAAAATATATGAATATCAATGGAAGGGATTTAATATTTCATAATAGATTTTTGTGCACAGACAGCGATATCATGTTTGTGATCATTAATTCAACTTTTTCTTTCAACTATATGACATATAATTGACTGATATCATATAAACACAATAAAAATGCAGATTCAGCATTCCTTTGTTGAGCCAGAAAAGGGCACTCATATCATGAATATTACAAAATAATCTATTTAATATACAATATATATCAAATCCTTACGAGAAATCAATGTCTAATAAAGAACTAGTAATTGTTTTGGGAGATGCGTAGTCGACAAAAGAATAAAACAAAGAAATACTATCGGTTCTGGAACATTTATGAATGCGCATGAACCTTGGAGCTTATACAAAGAAACAAATAAAATAACGGTTTAATGAAGATCCAAATCGTGCCCATGTGAATGAAGAAAGGCTTCTGCAAAGTAAAAATTAGGGCATTCATAATAGGTTCATCTTTGCATGTGGCTCTGGTTTTACTTGAATGGCTTTGGTCGTAGTATTTGGTATTTTTGTGTTAATGTTTTCTTTTTTTGTTCAGTCTATATTTTGGTCTATTATAATAAAACACATGAAGCATTTGAAAAATAAGTAAGGATATTGTGAGCAAGAAAGAAACAGGTCACACATATATTATTTCTTTCAATTTTATTAGGCTTGATTTTAAAGAGCAGCACATCGGTGTCTTACAAGATGTACATTTTGTAGGAACTGCTAATCCACCCTGAACAACTGAGTTCTCCACTGGATAAAGATGTATAGAGTTCATGATGTCTTTAAATATATATGGCTTATTTGGTTTGTATGGTTTTTTTTGTTTGTGTTTTGCTTGTTTATTTTTAAGTCATTATCGTTGTATGATATGTGTTTTTCTGTTGACGCTCTGGTGTTCCCGGCCTTGTTTTAGGATTTTCTGTTGTTTGAATCTATGGTAAAGGTACACACGATGCCATCTTTGGCTATCTGTAAGTTATTTTTAATCTTGTTAAAATCCGAAAAACAAACAAACAAACAAACAAATATTGCTTTCAAGACCAACTAATCATGGTCGACATTTTGTACCCGTAATAATATGCACTCACATGTTCTTTGTCTTTGTTTTGTTTTGTTTTTGTTCTGTTTTGTTTTTGTTTTTGTTTTGTTTTTATTTTTCGATAGTTTAGTTTTGTTGAATATTAACAATGAAGTGAAAAATATAGATCTATACTTTTACATCCAAAGCATATTCAAATATGGTTATATGTATTTACGCACATTGGTCACATTGTAAGTCCTGTTTAGAAAAAAAAAACAAGGGCGTATAAAATCAACTTTCAGCGGTTTAAACCATTTTTGCGACCACATTGTATAACTTTATTTGTAGGACAGAAATGTACAATCTTTATTCATGTTTCTATGCGTTGTGAAATACGATCGATGTACGTACCTACTTATACCACTAGATAGTAGTGTTTACTTTATATACTGGACGACGAATTACAAGATACAATCTGATATTGAATTTATCTTATTAAGTCTCTAGTATTGTTAGCGACTTCTTGCAATCGTAATCTCAGTACTTTTCATTCGCTTATGATTTGCATAATTAAATACTTCTCGCCATTAACCTACTGGTCGGTTCCATGTTTACATCATAGCTTCATAGTTCTAGCTTCATACGCGATCAAGATGTACATCTTAAGTATCATACATATGTACGTGTTCTACGTGTGTGTGTATGTGTGTGTGTGTGTGTGTTTTGCTTATATCAGAACGGGAAGTTTACATGAAAAGATGAATTGATCAGTTAGCATTCAATTTGAATATCGCCCCCAGTTTCCGATTCAGACATAAGGGCTCGATGCAATTGACTGTATAGGTCATGTGCATTATCAGAGCCCCAATATATGATTGATTGATTGTTGAGGTTTAACAACAGAGCAGCAATATTTCAGCGATATTCAGGCGATAATATGAACATGAAAGACGATGAAATGAAAACTAGGATGGGACGCAAGGGCAATTAGAATTAGGGAGAGGTATGTACGGTCGGGCAATTTAGCCTCTTGTGGCGAAGCCCTGTGGTTCCTACTCCGGGAAAATACCACAGCAGGGATCTTTAACGTACGAGGAACGTGACATCTTTCCCAACACGTTGCATCACTATGGTTTGCGGTCAGGTTTTCTGTATTATTGCCTGACGGCATGTAACATGCTAGGGTTACTCCATTCCACCACCTGGGGCACACAACCCAGTTGCTCTGTGGGCAAAGCGCCCTAGCCCCAGGCTAGGGTTCTGAGCACTATTTAGTCGCCTTTTACGACATGCTTAGCGCTGCTGCGGGCCTTTTCTTTTGATACCCGGACCCGCACGGGGCGGCTATGTATATACTTGTATACATACATACATAGCAAATGACATGTGTTCAATCTGGTTACCTGGTCAAAAGCGACCCAAAGATCGCGTAAAATTTGAAGAAACTTGTGGAAAGAAAACATTACCCGCACTTCCTGGTAACCAGTTGTTTTGATAGAAAAACATTCGGATCATCACGGTTACGTAGTAATCATATCAAGAGAATCAAGATTCTAGCGGAAGTCACCCTAGAGCATATCGCATTGTGCAATTTTAAGCTGAAATTGGCGGCATGGGATTTATTTGACAATAAGCGACTTTGAAGTCTTCAGTCTCTGCTTTGTTATTATTGTGTTTTATTGTAGAATGCTTTATTATGCGACAATTACTTATTTTCTTCTACATGCATTTGTGAGTAAATGTAAGCAGTCCTAATTTGGATTTACGTGCAAGCATACCATTTCAAACATTTTTTGAAGTATTCATGATGGGGACTCGGATCCAGCCCAGTAGAGTTAAGACAACCAATAAAACTGTCCTTGTCGGGGACTCAACTGTCGTTCGCTTTTACATCTTTTCATTTGACCCATCATTGTGCAATAAGATACATGTAACGTTTAAGGGATTGAAGTTGAAGTTTTTAAAGACTTTGTCTTCTGCTCTCGGTGGGAGCCTCGCAATATTTCATTAAAAATCAACATTCTCCAGTTTTCATGCCCGTGTAAAACCGACCATAGCCGTATTCACGGAAAAATACGTCTATATGGTGTTGCTGCTGGAAAGGATATTAGTATAATAATCTATAAATAACCGATCGCGCATTTCTGTATCATCAAAGTGAAACTTGTACATAGACCGCATGTTGCTTAGATGGAGGTTTTAGGTCTTGTTAACATACCTCTATGGAGCTTCCCTATTATTGTTATATTGTTGATATTATTCGCACTATACAGGTAAGTTTCATATTCAGCATAGATATAAATTTTCCTTTCAAATAAATTGAAGAGAGTATGCAGACATCAGATCTGCAAGTGCATTCATGTTACATACAATTGGTTACTGGTAGTTTCAGGAACAAACGCAATGTTTATCCTTCGATGTATCTGTGAAAATTTTGGACAAAGGTCTTTTTTTAAACTTCATACATGTTTATTTGTTCATTCATCGTGTTTATGATTTGTCGCGAAAACGACCGAAGAGGGATAACTCAATTTCCTTGTCGTTATTGGGCAGTTTCTTCTTTTATAGAACATTTGTTTAAATCTCACTGCTGTCGCTTTTTTTTTTTTTTTTTTTTTTTTTTTTTTTTTACATATTTCATGTTTCACTGATTTTTTTTTTCCAGATATACTGTTTGGCGACATAATACATGGAAACGTCTTGGGATACCAGGCCCTAAACCATACCCATTCTTAGGCTTACTGAAGACTCTACCAAGGGATGTAAGATATATGTCTTTTTTTTCATTTTATTACGTGACTAAGAATGACAAAAAAAGCCACGTTCCCATTGAATGTCACTAAAATATATCTTTCGTATGTATATATTTTATGGACCCCATAACTATAACCCAGCTCTTGGGCTAATATGAAACTGTTGCACATTCCGTATCAAACTAAAACCCCTAATATCACCCGAAGGGCCACATCCCCGAGAAGTGATATAGGTGGAGTGTAGATATTACATGTGATACACATTTGACATGTCGTTTACATGTACGAATATAGGTGTGTCCCGAATATGGAAGCGATATATAGGGACGTGATTTATGTATGCAATAGTCATTTGTACAACGGAGTTTCTTTTTTATCTATTTCACTTGACTATTACCTATAGTTTATCAGTTTTGCATATGTCATGAAATAAACATATATATATATATATATATAGTCTGAAAATATGATACATGTATCACAAGGACGATACAAGGTATTTTTTGTTCAAACGATAGAGTGAGCCCAATAAATATTCAAGAAACACTTCGTACCCACTATTATTTTTTTTGCATTAAAAATGAAATATTATACGTGTAATTAGTTAATATGGATTATGCACTCCCTGCGCTGGTGCTGGACCCTTCTTCTGAGTCGTGCGATTTTGTCTTTTTTTCCTTAATAATTAAAGATTAGCATGTTTTTATTTATTTTTAGCATATTGACTGCCTTTTTTTCTCAGGGATTTGCTGCCACAGATTATGATCTAATCAAGAAGTATGGAAAGGTTGTAGGGTAAGTGTACGGCTGTATCAGATAGGTTGATTTAGGTACCAGTAGTATCAGATAGGTTTATTTAGGTACTTTTTACAAGCATTTAGTGATAAAATAAAAATCTCCGGTGTTAAGCCTGCGTAGTACATTAGCATGTGATTCGATCCCGGAGCTGGTACATTTTTCATTTTCAATACTGCATCTTGTTACATGTATACCAAAATAATAAAACTTAAATCATATGAATAATATGATATGAAAAAAATATGTCTATAATATCAATGTGATAAATTTCTGGATAGAAATTTACAGCCACTTTCTCCACAACCTTTTGATCAACTTTAATTGTGAATAAATACATGTAGCTGGAATCAATTTTGATTGAATAGATCTTTGAAGAAAGATTATACACGCAGTTAACTGTCTTTGTCTTACTTGTATCACTCTATTTGTCTCTGTACTGCAGTGTTTACCAAGGAACTCGCCCGACACTACTAATATCTGACCCAGATATCATACGGGATTTGTTCATTAAAGACTTCACAAACCTTACCAATCGTTCTGTAAGTATAGCAGTGGTACACTTTCTTCTTCCTTTTCTCAAATCAGAATGAATAAAATAATATTTATGTATATATTATCCTTCTAAACCGTAATCATGTATTATAAACCCAACTGGGCATTTATGTCGCATAAGTCGTCCGATTTGTTGTGTTTAACTGTGCTATGGTTTTGTAAGAATGCCTGTATTGACACAACAAAAGTAAATCGCATTAAAATAAACGTGTTCGATTTGCAATAAATAGCAAAAATGTCTATAAACATTGCCATAATCCCAAGGAACGTGGGATGCTGAGACCATTTCTCCCTTAATTGTTTAAGAATAACAGCGGCGTTTTGTGGAAGTCAGCATTACTGCAATAGTTTTATTTTATGTACTTGTCCTCCTTTAATTCTGTGTTTGTTTGTTTTTCTGTGTTAATATATACATGTATCGTTTAGTTGTTCCTGTATTTTGTTGCTCTTGGTGTTGAAATCTCACATGGCTTAAAATAGTACTATTCTTTAGAAGTGAGAGAATTTTTCATCCATCAAGTGCCATGTGTTTGGTTTGTCTTTGGATACTTAATTGTCGAAATATATTGGAAATACATAAATTGAAGACATGGAAAGTACAATACATCCCTTCAGAATTCATGCAACTGAGTTTAATGTTAAATTTATTAATAATTTTCAATAGGATGTCATCAAACCAGATGATTTTTTCCGCCATTCTATAACTGTAGCTAGAGATGACTACTGGAAGTTTTTGAGAAGCAAAATATCACCAACGTTTACCTCCGGAAAACTTAAAAATGTAAGTTGTGTATTTTGTTGTTGTTATCTTTCAATACAAAAAAAAACTATGCATGTACATGTAGCTAACACTTGGCGTCAATCAATTTTGAAAATATATAATGAAAAAACTCACCTTTTTCATAAATCAACAACTGCACGTTATTCCTTTGACAATCAAGTTAGCCATATTGCAGTTTTATTTGTTAATTATTATATTAGTTTTGAGTTTATTTTTGTTGATTATCTATTCAAACTTGTTGTTGTGAACTATACCCCACTCCCTACCTTTTTCACAAAAAGTCGTAAGTGTAAAATTGATCGTAACTAATGACGTCATAAACTAAAATAGCATTGTGACGTGATGATTTACGATCAATTTCACACTTACGACTTTTTGTGAAACCGACGCCTGGTCTATTGCCTTTGCATGATGACTTGTACCGTGCCTCCATTTATCGGGTTCCTCATCAATCTACTTCTTGTTTACCGGTCGAATTTGTAAATTTTTAGATGATGCGTAATTGAAATTTCCGCAACAGATGTCTCAGCTTCTAAACGAAGGAATACTTAGATTGATATATTGCCTTTGCATGATGACTTGTACCGTGCCTCCTTTTGCAGATTCCTCTCTCATCTGCTTATTTTTTTCAGGATGTTTCACAACCTGTTTATATTTTATACAAAGTTTCATATGGTTGTACTGAATCATGGATTGCATTTTCGTATACATGTATACATGTATGACATCTACTACCTGTTTGCCAAAAAGCGGGGGAGGGGGGCACTAGTGAGCCGTTGCTCACCGATGTCTTACTTGTGTCTTCATTTTTTATTGGTTCCGTACTTGACGCATGACAAACATTCATCTTTCATACTCCAAACGTACAAATAGGGTGTGGGACTGAATTTGAAATGATTTTGTTTAAATGTGTATAACAGATGACGCCTTTAGTTCATAAGTGTTGTGAAGATCTCGTTGAAAACATAATAGAACAATCAAAAGAGGGCGCTGTCATCGACATGAGAAAGTAAGTGTCTTGTATTTGCATATGACTTTAAGCTTTTTAAAAAGTTGCATTTCCTACTTTTGTAACATGTAATATTTTTTTAAAACTCACGGGCTTGCATGTATGATATACCGACTCACCCTTATTTTTAGCCCATTTCAACGTCTCTGTAAATTATCTGATTACCAAAACGATCTTGTGTTGTGTGTTAAAAAGAGTAATCAAGGGAACTAAGGTTATAGGGGTAATCAAAAGAATGTAATCCAGGGACAAAGACCAGACATGGAAAACAGACATACACAGCAAAGAACATAAAGTAACTAAAATCATACATACAAAGTAACAAAAGTATGTTTTTTTAAAGAAAAGTTCGTTGTTTACAGCGGTTTTAGTTTTATGGTTATTGTAACTGGAAAGTATAGGGTATTAAACAAAAGGAAATGAACATAAGCTCAGGATGTGTATTATTGTAGTCATTTATGTTTATAGAACAATTTGTTTCTTAGGATAGCCAGTGGCTTTACTCTAGATGTGATTTGCAGTACAGCTTTCGGTCTTCAGGTCAACTCACAGAAAGAAAAAGACAACCAGTTTTTGAAGAAGGCAAGGCAAGCCATGCGAACACAAGTCAATGTTATGTTTTTCTTAGTAACAAGTAAGGATTAGTACAGCTTACATTGTATGTTTATACTTTATCAAAAAAAAAACTGTTTACATGTACATGTACAATGTACATATAGAAACCATTCACAACACAGGAAGCTTAGACAGGCAATACTGCAGAACAAACACTTCAAGTAATTGGACACAATTTTTTAAATTGTGAAAATTATAATTTGTAGATTGATTTTAATTTTCGAAAGTAATAAGGACATGCAAGCCATATAATTCATCTTCATTTTTAGGGATAGAGGGTTGGTTTACATTACATTTACAAATCGGAATTGTATAACCCACTGTCTTGAGTTAGTGGCCAAGTTAGGCATTGCTCTATGTCTCTGCTTTATTCTTATTGTGGCAGTAGTTAGGATATATGATATGGAACAAATTATATCCTATAGAGAGGCTTTATGGATAGATATGTTATTTATACCAGTCAAGTTGGATGATGTCCTTGTAGACTACGGACCTAGTTGTGGTATACTTTGAAACTGTCTTTTTGCACCACATTGTAAGCGCAACTCTTCAGTTCAAAGGATTTCGATTAATCTTTATATGAAGATTGGAATCAAATATGTGTTCAAAGCAAGGCCTGTTTGAGTAGATACTGTTTAAAGAAGATTATAACATGTACATGTTACTGTTTTGACAAGTGATGCACTTTCTTGTTGAACGAAGGTAGCCGAAGAATTTACGTGTAGAATACACAAAATGCATTGTTTGTCATGGTTATGAGGTTGGTTTCTCTATTTAAGTTTGTTTTTATTTGTACATGAATAATACATGAATACTGAAACTCTCTCCTTTTTCAGTGACTTTCCCGTTCATGAAAAGTATCATGACTGCTTTGTTTGAGGCTCCACAATTTGGAGGCACAGAACCGTTTTTTAGAAAGGTTGTGTCAGACATTCTTAAAGACAGACAAAAGGAAAAAGGGGTTAGTATTGGACCAAGTGTCCGCTGTAATAGAAATCTAGACAAATCAAATTGAAAGAAAGACAACTCTAGCACGATAAAACTTGAAAAATCTCATCATCGAGTATCATTTGTTGATCCCTAAAACGATGTTTCATCACTGAAACTGATGTGGCTATCTATACCTCAAATAAATAAAATTAGGCTAACAAATATTAAGTACACATGTAAGAAATAAAAAAAAATAAAAAGTAAAATCCTCCCAACCGTCCCATATTTTTGTGAAGGTTGGATGAGAATCTACCATTTAAGTGTACTTAGCCTAACATTGGTGAAACGGAAAATTTGGAACGTCATAAAAAGTAGGGGACAAACAAAGAGGAAGATCACGACTTGACCATGGACTAATTAAACATTCTCGAGCAATAAAAATATATAACTACGAAACTACTGTCATTATGTTTTACATGTAAATACATATACATACCGTGATATTATATACGTACATGCTATAACTTCAGGTGTATAAGGATTTTATACAAGTAGTGACGGAGGATTTAACAGAGACAGCTTCAGACTCCGTGATTGGAAAAGGACTATCAAAGTTTAGAAATAGAGGTACAATGTCTATTTACTTGAAATTGTCCTTGATAAGGTCTATATGATTTGGAATTCTCTGTTAAAAGTTTTGAAAATTTGCTTACTGTTTATTAATTATAATTCATCATAATTTCAATAGATTGACAACTATATAAATTCAAACTAGATACATTTTTATTTATCTGATTTAAATATTTTATACTTATTGAAAACCAGTAGATTGGGGTGGATGTACATGTATATGTAACTACACGTACTTATGCGCAGATACACCAAGTTATTCTCTTTTTCCTGTTCTTAACATATTTGTGCTGTGAAATCACCTAGAAGCCTTTATTTTTTAATTTAGGAGAACTTTATTAACATTAAATTTAGGTACAGGCGTAGTAATAAGTATTTGTTACTGTATCCTATTCAAACTGTCTATAAAATAAACTTTTCGGTGTGAGTGTATACTGTTGGGAAGTACTATTGTTCATGGGGTAACCATTTTCGTGGATTTCGTGGGTAGGCCAAACCAGGAAATTTGGTTTCCAACGAAAAGGAGAATCCCATTAATGTGTAAACTGAAAACCTCACGTCAACCACGAATTCTAGAATCTACGAAGTTAATTGTGTTTCTTCCCAAATCCACGAAAATTGGTATTGACGAATTGAAGTACTTTCACAGTATATGTCACTTACATTTTAGCCATGTTAGTTTTGAAGATCCAAACTTACCGATTACGTATATCTAAACAAGTGTTACTGTTAACATTTTCGGATCTGAAATATAACATAACGAAAAGAATAGTCAACGAATTATTTAATTGTTTTCTTGATTATACCATCGAGTGTGAGTGTGCTTTGTCAATTGGTTTCTCCCTCTATGCTTCAGTGTTATATCCCACATTTCCATTTTCATCATTTCGCAGCATTGACGGAGGATGAGATAGCTGTGAATTCCTTAATATTTTTCTCGGCTGGTTTTGATACCACGGCAATAGGACTGTCCTACTCTACTTATTGTCTCGCACTGAACCCTGATGTACAAGATAAATTGATTCAGGAAATAGATGATACTATTGGAAAGGTAAACAATTACATGTAAGCGAGAAAGTCAAGAGACTCCTAGGTAAATGCGAGTTCTTGCTTAAGATATAAAATTGCATAAATTGTTTGTAGCGTTGTTTGTGAAATACATTTAATATGCTTTCTGAACGTTATAACTGTGTTTTAAACCTTATGAAATAAAACATAATGATAAAAAAAAGATAATGTGCCAACCTGGCCTAATCTATCAAACAAATATAGCAACTGAAAGGAAACACTTTACGATATCTGACTATTTTGTCTAGGATAAGACGAATAAACGTAAAATTGTATAGTAAATTTTCCATCGCATTAGAAATAAATTCTAACTGGAAAATGTGCATAGAAGCATTTGAAAACCAAAATTTGAACGAATTCTTGAAGCTTTAATTGTCTTTCATTTCATAAATATGAAGTAGATGAAGTGTTAAAATAATTCACGATTAAACACGAAATTATCAAGTGGGCTCAAGACGGAAGTACCAAATGCAAATTACGAAAATACCAATCTGATATGAAAACGGTAAATGTAGGTATGCTGCACATGTGTTTCAAGGAGTTACCTCTCATGAACAGCATTTGAACTAATCAACTACAAAAAAAAAAAAATTAACATCATAAAAAATAAAGGAAAGTTGATATAGGAAGCTAAAGGTTGCTTCAGAAGTTCTACAATGTACAATATACCCAGCCTTCGTGTATGAAGGGTAATATGCTTACTTCAACAACCTTGAATATATTTACTTCTGGTATATTTAGCATGCTTACTAAGATGCTACTAAACACTCCCGGTAACTTGGTATCAGGTAGGAAAATCCCTGGTTTTACAGGATCCTGACCTCTGCTATATTTAACTTGACTCTCTGAACAAACTGTCAATATTATCTTATATAAATGAAATGATATCAGTTATTTATCTCTTTGTAGGAATTCCCATCTTATGATGCTGTTACGAAAATGAAGTATCTTGAGAAATTTGTCAGTGAGGTGCTAAGACTATATGCCCCTGCAACAAGGTATTATTTGTCAGTGAGGTGCTAAGACTATATGCCCCGCAACAAGGTATTATTTGTCAGTGAGGTGCTAAGACTATATGCCTCTGCAACAAGGTATTATTTGTCAGTGAGGTGCTAAGACTATATGCCCCCGCAACAAGGTATTATTTGTCAGTGAGGTGCTAAGACTATATGCTCCCGCAACAAGGTATTATTTGTCAGTGAGGTGCTAAGACTATATGCCCCCGCAAAAAGGTATTATTTGTCAGTGAGGTGCTAAGACTATATGCCCCCGCAACAAGGTATTATTTGTCAGTGAGGTGCTAAGACTATATGCCCCCGCAACAAGGTATTATTTGTCAGTGAGGTGCTAAGACTATATGCCTTTGCAACAAGGTATTATTTGTCGGTGAGGTGCTAAGACTATATGCCCCTGCAACAAGGTATTATTTGTCAGTGAGGTGCTAAGACTATATGCCCTGCAACAAGGTATTATTTGTCAGTGAGGTGCTAAGACTATATGCCCCTGCAACAAGGTATTATTTGTCGGTGAGGTGCTAAGACTATATGCCCTTGCAACAAGGTATTATTTGTCGGTGAGGTGCTAAGACTATATGCCCCCGCAACAAGGTATTATTTGTCGGTGAGGTGCTAAGACTATATGCCTCCGCAACAAGGTATTATTTGTCGGTGAGGTGCTAAGACTATATGCCCCCGCAACAAGGTATTATTTGTCCGTGAGGTGCTAAGACTATATGCCCCTGCAACAAGGTATTATTTGCAATACCTCGTATGATTATGCAAAATATCGCGAAATCTACATTGTACTTTAAAAAAAATGCAGATTTTCGATTATCATACATGTACTGTGTATAATATGTCGCAACTGCACTTGTAATATCTTCTTTCCCTATGAAGAATAGGGTCCTCAATAAGTACAAATCTCAAATTACTTCTTTTTCGGGGAATCCTTGCTGCTTTGTCCATGATCCGGAACTTTGATCTTTGGTGTCCCTTTCTCAAGTCCTTATCCACGTTTCTTTTTGGAATAATTTAAAGAACATAAACGCCAACGTACATGTAGAGTAGTGTTGCATTTTCAAACATAATTTTTTACTTTCTGAAGACGGGCCTACATTTTAGATGGCTCAGCATTGGGATGGATCCAGAAAATTATAAATTGAGATGAAGAGTGGGATTGGTTTTCAGGCTTTTATTTCCAATTTTGCCAAAAAATATTATGTAATGAACAAAATATTCCCATGAAGAAGGGAGGAGAAGGTTCAAATGTCATGAAGCCTTCTCCCCTTGATCTGCAACTGCAGTAAATATTCACTATATAGTGGATTGATGTTGTTTGTATATGAAGTGTAAAAATAAAATTAATACTAAACTCCTATATAACAACAGTGTTACACTGTAACTTCCAATTGTCCTCTGTCATTATCAACATTTTTCTTTACAATCCCCTATTACCTATTACCTATACATGTATACATTTCAAAAACATTTCATCTGAATTCATTAAAACATTTTTTTAAATCAACATTTGTCTCGCCAGCGACTTTCGACCAAGGGTTGCGGTAGGCAAGACTACGTCGGGCGTCAGTATTGGCGTCGGCTTTTAGATTTTAATGATGATTTTCCTGATTAAATCAATTTAATATGAACCATAACAGCTACATTTTAGATTAAACATAATTCCACATCTGATTCATGCATATGCTCCCTAGTCACAAACAACCAGCGATCTTGTGCGACAGGCTCACTCACTCACTTTAAACCAAAATAGTTCACCTTTTCACACAATACCCCATTGATCATTTTGAGATTTAAACCTTCCCTATAAAACCGAAGAACGGGAGGATTATTAGATGAAGGTAAATGCATTTTTCACAAAATGCTTTTAAAGGTTCTTCAGAGAAGCCAGGAAAGACATTTCTTTGAATGGAATTACCATACCTGAAGGGACTGATGTTACTGTTTCAATATACTATTTACATAGAGATCCTGATTTCTGGGATGATCCAGAGACCTTTGACCCGGAACGGTTTGTATATGTAACATGTGAGCTTTTGCCATCACTTGGCATCCGTCGTCGTCGCCGTCATTAACAATTCTTCAAACATCTCCTCTGAAACTACTGAATGGATTTGAATGAAACTTAATATGATTGTTCCTCAAGGTATACTGCACGAAATGACTGGATTTTTGATCTTTTGAAAATAATGGCGGACATATCTAAAAATAGAACATAGGAGTCAGACAGCAGTTTTTTTTACATATATCTCCAAAACCGTTAGGTTTCACAAAATTCTGACATGTTCAGCATGATGAAATCTAACTGTGATTTAATTGTGTGAAAATATGTTGACCCATATTGTAGTTTTTGCCCTTTATGGACATTTTATGCTGTTTTTGATGTTATTTCTTTAAAACAACATCTCCTCAGAAACTACTTCACAGAATTCAATGAAAGTTGATATTACTTATTTAAGGTATCCTGCACAAAATGACCGTTTGAATATTTGATTGGTGAAAAATATGGCCGTTGTTACTAATAATAGAACATATGGGGCGAAATACATTTTGTTTTCAAATAACTCAAAAACCGTTGAATTTCGCAAAATTCTGATGGAAATTAAAATTGTTTGCCAACAGAAGACGGACCTACGCCGAAATTTTCAAAATTATTTGTTGTCTGTTGTAGGAAATAATGTAGGAATTATGGCCACTGAAATAGTTTTCTTTTGTCGTGTACAACTCTCTGAAATCTCTAGGGCATAGGGGGACCCCAGCCCAGATTTTTTTAGAGGTTCTAAAAACACGGTAAGGCGTTTCCATCATTTTATAGTGAACTTAAATCATTCATCAATATATGCTTTTTGTTGGCAATGTTTTGTCAAACTTGGTAACAAAGCATGATACCTTTACTTACTTATTTAATAGGGCATGGCTTGCAAGATGAGCGATTCAAGCTCTTCGAGAGCCTCTTGTTTTTTTTCTGTTAAAGAGAGTATTTACACCTAGACTCTGCACTGTTGAAAATGTGAAAAACAAGTCATACTGCAAGTGTTGTCTCTGAGTATTCATGAGTAAGAAATGTATTTTTGTGCAGGTCACCGGTGCCTGGGCTTCAATTGTTTTTCAGAGGTAACGCAGAAACAATTTTTGGGAGCATTGAAATACTTTTTCATTTTGTTTTCTTCTGCCACGGTATGGTAGTGTCTGAATAGCATGCAAATGCAGTAATTTAGAAAAAAAAAATCGGCCCACACATTGAAGAAATCATGCATTTACGTCAGTGATTTCGTCTTTGTCATACATATATCAGAGCTTCGGTTGATGACTACTAATGCAGAGCCTGTTTTCTTTCTTTAGATTTTCCGAGGAGAATAAGGCCAACCGACATCCATATGCTTACTTGCCTTTTGGAGTAGGACCACGCATTTGCGTTGGAATGAGACTTGCCTTGTTGGAAACAAAGATGGCGATTGTACGCATGCTTCAAAGTGTTAAATTTGTTAAATGTGACGAAACTGAGGTAAGAGATGTGTTGGATCATTGTTTTAATTTAGTTCTTCTATAGGCTGTCAGTGGTCAATTGTTTATCCTTTTAGCAGTGCCTGAACGCGTAGGGGAATTTACCCATTGACTTAAGTTGAAATAAACATTTTTTTTAGAAAAAAAAAACATGTAGTCTATTGTCACCTGATTGAATAATTAAATCTATTGCATGGTCATGTTGTGATAAGGAAATACTGATCATTAGTTTATTATATATATTACCGCCATTTTGTTTTAAACATGTTTAACAGACGTCTGGATTTACAAAATGCTCATAATATGTTACCATCCCCGTAATCAACGGTCTTGATGAATTTAAAGGAAAGCGTATCAAAGGTTATTATTTACTTGCAGTCGTATTGCTGCGGATTTGTTTTTGATCTTAAATAAAATATTTGTTTGGAATATTTGCATAGACCGATTGTGTCCAAAACCATTTATATTCTTTTACAAACATATTAACCTATAACTTCGATGAATTTGGAATTTGTAGGTTCCTGTTGTATTTGAGAAAGGATTTCTGATTGGAGCACAGAATGGCATCAAGGTGAAAGTGCAGCCACGCTGAAAGCGTGCCGTGTAAGGAATTAACTACTAAATGACTTAGCGATCAGATTTTGATTTAAATCTTAAATACATGACAATATGGAATTGCATTGTGTTATTATATATATGTAGTTATACCATTGGTTGATGAGTAAGGGGTACTTTGTTATTCTTAAGTCCATCCGTTCACCACATGATTGGTTTCCGAATAATAATTAAATAACTACTGATATTTCTTTTAATGCTAAAACAATGCTTTGGTCTGTGAAATACACTTTCAATTCGATAATGATGTTGCAGTGTTATATTATATTCGATCATTTAAGAGACCTCTTTCTTAATTTTCTTGTTTTAATTGCAAAAACAAATTATTAAAAAAAAAACAAAATAAAAACGTGCTGAAAAATTATAATTTGTACCCCTCAAACAAATACATCTACCCATCGACGCCTTAGACTTGAAACTATTTCGAGCTTGTTTACACATTACCAATTGATGGTGTTATAATATCACATGTGGAAACATTCTGGCAGTTTTCTGAAAGGACAATTGTGGTCAATGGCTTCTGATTGTTAAGTACTATTCTGTGTAAGAATCAAGCAATGGATGGCACATCATTTTTCTCAATTTAGTCTTTTATGCCTTAGATATATTCAATATATATATAAAGTATTTAAATTTACTCTGAAGCATCTACATGTATGACAGAGATGTTTTTTTGACTGCTTATTTAGGGAAAAAAGCTGGAAAATTTTCGGCCATTTTTCCATAGTGTATTTCGACTTAATATGACATTTCAATATCTTTAAAAGGCAAACTTTACTAACACTTTGATGGTTGTTTCTGGAGGTCATGAGGTATAAATACTTGAACAATGAATAAAATCTCGTTTTTTTCCTTCATGTGACACTCCTTATACACATTCTGTCTGATTCTTAAACAGAGAAGTACTTAAAATGTTGTTAATTGAAATGGATGTTTAAGCTTTGAAGTTGTACTTGATATTCAAACTGTTCCTTCGAGCTGAAAAACAGCGGTGCTATGTAGATTTACTTCTCTAATGGGAACATCATGTTCCATGGTAAAACAAAATAAAGTTGGGATTTCGGATCTAAATTTCATGGATGAATTCGTAAGAAGACAGCTAGAAGGCAAACTATTCCGTGCTATAGCAGCACATCGGTTTAAATTGGCTATTATTTTGGTGGAAGGGGGCGTTGATGTTAACTGTTCACTTAGAACTGGTATTACTCCTTTGATGATAGCATGTGACCAACAGATAACCGGACAAGCAAAACGACTGCAGCGACATCTAGTGCGATTGCTTCTTTCCAACAATGCTGACGTAAATGCGAAAGACAATCTTGGGAGGACCGCCCTTGCGTACGCTTTCCTTAGCGGAGATTTACAATTAATTCGATTGTTCGAAGTTTACGGATCGGGAAATGTTGATATTGTTAATCGAACCAATCAGTCGTCAAGTGGGCATTTCAGAAATAGTGTCATGATTGCATCAAATCTAGGAAACCATTTTCACAGGTGGGAATCAGCAGATTTTCAAAACGCTCTGACTGAAAGAAATGATAGAAATGTAGGTATTGGACAATCTACATTATTGTATTAATGCGTTCGGGACTTTTATAAGCATGTATGGTAATTTCGTCAAAAAATATTAGTACAATAATTTTTGTCCACAGCAGTAAAATGTAATACTTTTTAAATGTTCTGTTTTTAAGTATGTTGGACATCTTTGCAAGCCAATAATATGATGGCAACTTGATGTATGCTAATCTTAATTTCTATTTTAATTGAAAAATTATAAGACCTGGTACATGTAAAATATAACAATACCAAAAATCGCCCTCCCCAAAAAAGTAGCAAAAATAAGATAAAAAGAATAAAACATCCTGAAATGCAACATGTGATTTTCATACATGTGCAAATTATTCCTCTAGCGAAGTCGAGGCTCCTTCCCCAGCCGAAAACAACAGCAGGGATCTTTAACGTGTGAGGAACATGACATTTTTGCATCAGGTTTTCCACATTATGGCCTGATGACCACAGCATGGAGAAAGCCAAGGATACCTCATTCAATCACCTGGGGTGCACAACCCATTCTCTGTGGGCAAATACCCATGGTTCCTGCTGGCCAGGGTTCTTGGCGCTGCTACGGACTTATTCTTTTGACACCCGGACCTGCAACAGTATTTGATATTGCAACTTTACAACGGTTAAACTGCTTGTATAATTAGCACGTCTTGTGTTTTTCTTCACAAATTATCACTTTAACAGACACGTTGTGTCATTTATAGCTTTACGTAAGTATTCAAATTTAAAAAAAAACAACCTGTGAGCAATGACCATTGAAACTACTAGTATATAGGCAATTATTTTTCGCCTTTCAATAATTCGAATAAGGAGTCGCCCGACAACTTTGACCCCTGTAGACTTTTGTAGGCCTTGAAATACGGTTTATTTAGACAATTGAAAAAAAATTGTCTTAACCTAGTGGTTGTGGAGATGTATGAAAAAAAACCTCTGACAGACCCATTTTTTCTTAAAAAAAACAGCGTCCATGTTTTTCGAAAGAGCAAAAATCCCAACAACTGTGCTGGGCAAAGTATTCTAAGGAACATTACAACCACATTTAGTTCTAAGTGGTGAAGTAATGTCAGAGGAGAAGATTTTTGTAAGAAATAACATTAAAAAGACCGAAAAAAAGTGGAAAAAGGACAATTCCGTGTTTTTTCAAAAACCGGTAGACATGCCAATGGGAACAAATTGTGGTCCTCTACTTGCTAACCTATTCCTTCACTCTTATAAGGCTGGCGTCATAGCTGATCTGATCCGAAAGAAAGTATATCGTTTAGCTTGATCATTTAATCTCTGTTTCCGCTATAAAGGTGACGCATTATCTTTAAACAATTCTTATTTCGGGGATTTGATAAATCGCATCTATCCCAAAGAACGTGAGATAAAGGACACTACAGACACTGTGAAGTCAGCCTCAAATCTTGACCTACACTTAGAAATCGATGGTAAAGGAAAACTATTGACCATGAAAACTGATTTGTTCAACGTGTCATAGTTTTCATTTCCTCTTTCGTCTACCTCGGATTTGATTTTTATGAACGACTAGGCGGGTCTTTCTAGAAAAGCAGAGGACTCTTACCCTACCGCTGCACCTGGTCCATGCTCCCAGTTTTAGTGGAGTCCGAGTTGCTCATTTGCCGTTGTTACTTTGTATGTATGATTTACTTTATGTTCTTTGTTGTGTATGTCTGTTTTCCCATGTCTGGTCTTTGTCCCTGGATTACATTCTTTTGATTACCGCTAGAGCCTTGGTTCCCTTGATTACATTTGCAACATGGATTCACAGATTAAAAAAAAATGACAATAGATCGACCTCATCAACACATTCTAACCCTATGCCAGAATGTTGCTTACCCTGTAACAATTTTGGAGATAATATGCCAAAAATTCCTATCTGACCCCTATCATATGTTTAGTAACAGCGGCAATATATTTCGACGGATAAAAAATCCCCACATTAGTTCTATGCAGAATACTCTAAAGAATATTCGTACAGTTTGGTTTTGATTGGTTTGTAGTTTCAGAGGTTTTGAGAAGAATTTTCAAAAATTGTTAACGACGACAGACGACGGACGCCAAGTGATGGCAATCGCTAACATACACTATGGCCAGGTGAGCTAAAATGGGGGCGAGGGCATTATGACATATATATGTAATGTGGTGTACAATCTATAATAATATAAATTGGGTTGCAGATTAGAAGTGGGGATAGATATCGGAAGAATGGACGAATAAAAGATCAATTTATACAATGCACACCTCCTGCTACAAGCAGATGATTTATAAAAAGCTGTAACCCAATCTTAATTCTTAATACCCCTGCTCCTCTCACTATAAACGATAAATAAAACAATCAAATTATTCAGAAAGGAAAACAACATAAGAGTTGTACACTGGTATTATATGAAACAGATTGTGTAAACATTTAATTGAATATCATTTGGCGGATTATGGTCTCATGTGAAATGAAAAAAGTGCGAAATTTGATCAATTGAACAATTTCCAATTACCGGTTTGAGAAGTGTTGAGGGGTTAGATCAGGGAGCGGACCGACAGCATGATCACTACATACATTGTACCAAACGGTTTTTTAGCGACAGTTAAATAAAATAGACTAAACAATATTTATACGTTATTTAGTGTTATGTTTCTGTTCATACAAAAAAAAAACCCAAACAAATAAATAAACAAACAAAAAAACAAAAACGAAAAAAACAAACAAACAAACAAAAAACAAAAACAAGTAACAACAACAAAAGCCAAAAAAAAATTAAAAGAACAAAAAAGACACATTTTCCATATTTACAAGTACCTTTATCATTTAGTTCTAACAAGAATACTGGGATCAACTACATGTAACATCCCTAATAGTTCAAATATCTGTAAGAGTAGGAAAGACATTCATTGCTCCATGAAAAGAATCACAAAGACACGCATGATGTCATTTTCAGTAACCTGTAAAATGTTAAACCCTATTTCTTTTTCATATAATTTGTTAACATAGATTACGACAGTTCTCAATTATGTCATTTATGCTACTTGTTCATACTCCTGTTGATTTTTGTATGGCGGTTGTAGAGTGCTGTATCTATTTTCCATTTCACGTGCTCCAATATCAGAATATCTTTGTTCTGTGTGTCCTAAGGAACTTTTCTGATGTTTTCTTATAGCAAAAAATAAGACTTGTATGAGTACAAGAAGTATTTCATGAAGCTTTAGTGAAACCGATGCCTTGATTCTTATTTTTTCTATGAATATGGGTGATTTAGATGTACAAAAATCTTGATTAAAATGAAGAAAACAAAAAGGACATTTTGAGCCGGAAGACATATTTTTCCCCTATATACTTAGTAACTATATATCTTCAAGTTTCTATACATGTATAGTAACACGTTAAGATGATTGATTAACCAACACATTACCCTTTTTATAAAATCATTTGTAAAAACTTATGGCCAATATGTAGTCGTCTTTCAATATATGAAAACTATACTAATGTATAAGTTTCGCTGTGCCTGTGTAGAGTGTTGTTTGGGGCCGGCTGCAGGCTGCCATGTGGTGTGAGAGTGTTCTATTGGTTCATTGAAGACCCATGGGTTGCATTAGGCTGATACTTTTCATACTGGTGGGATTGTTGTCTCTTTGCCATATTCACCAAATCCATTCTCGTTTTATTAATACACATATGAAAGAAAAAAATGGTCTATTTAACCTTAACGTATGGCTGATACAATGTATCCCCTAATTTTCCAATTTTTTTGTAATTCTATCGGAAAGAAATTTATCAGACAACTTCGTGATTGTGTATGAACAAGGCTTTTTTTGAATTAATGTCGAAATTTTTCAGTTATCATAAAAGAAAATAATGTAATGTATAACAAGTTTCATATATGTAATGATGTTTGCTCGTTTTAATGTTTGTCTAAATTGAACAAAGTACCTCATTAATAATAAAATCACAGTCGCAACTCCGAAACCAGCAGCAAGTATCCAACCAACAACAGAAGCTATAACAATATTGTTGTCTTCTGAAATACATGGAAAATCCGTCATATTGATAGCTTATGTTAATCTTATTTCTTTGAAATAACTACCACTTTGGCCTTCTTTTTCATACATGGAAACGTTTTTTTTCTTGTTTACATTTAAAGCCGAAGCTTAATTTTTACCTATTAGAAATCTCAAAAGTCAATTTCCAATCGTAGACGCCAGTTTACTGTTACACATCTGATCATCCATGCGATAAGAATTTTCTTTATTGAACCTAAATGTGTAGTTTTTTTGATACCAATTGTTTTTCACTTAGAAATAGTTTCATTTTGATCCACCTATCAAGGTTATCATTGCTAAGCCGTGTTGTTGTATAAAATAAAATGATGCAATTGATAATAAAACAATGTTATAATGTTTAATAATGATATTACTCTCATGTTTATTTCCAGATTTGTTGATTGAGTTTGGTAAAGAAACGTCTGATTCTGATTGGAAAGTGGCACTAGTTGCGTCTACGAAGTACATTGTAGATTCTGAAGTGCTAACTGGGGACTCGCTTTCCTTTATTGAATAAGTTTCAGATGCGACAATGTTGTGGCATTTTACTTCAATTAAATTTGCATAATCTGAAAGAAAGTACTGTGGGGTAATATTTCAAATTCTTTGGAACCGATATGCAAATTTTTATTTTGAAATTGTAGTTTGACTTTTGAAGAAGTCATGAATCGTAAATGTTATTATAAATACCATAATTGAATTGATGTTAGTGTAATGTACTTTTAAATAATTCTTTTGCCAATGGCTATCCGAAAGTTTACTCAAAATTTGTATCGAAAGAAGATCATCAAGAATTTCGTTTTAAAATAAATAGGTCAATAATCTGCATTTGCCTTAATGTTGGAAATTATTTTACAATGTTATTTTATAGATTATGTGGAGAAATTAGGAAAGTACGTTTTGAAATGGGACGTAGAATTTTCGTAAAAAATCTAAAAAGAATACTTATATCACATTTCTTAATTTTCAACCAGAAACTACAGATTTTCAAACAAACATGCATGCTGCCATTCTATTATGCCTGCCTAAATCCTTAGCGAAAGCCCTCGGATATCGGAAGATTTGGTTTAAATATAGCTTGATGTTTAAGGTGTAAACACATATATAGAAAAAGACATGCACTAGAACTATTCATCTTTCTTATCTTCGCCATGAACACGGACAAACTATAACTGATTGTTTTACGCCACTGTATTAGTAGCTACCCAATTAAATTTACAAACGCAATAGTCCAGCAGACTCGTGCAATATCCCAACAAGGCCTGGTTGTAATGACGAAATAGGCAAACCAGGTGTAAATAAGGCTTTACTATAGTTTAAAAAAAACATCTTAAGTTTCAATATAGTATTTCCAATGGTAATCCACCAAACATACTTATATGAATTACACATATCTGCGTAAATGAGTACGTGATATAATTATGTTATTTGTTCCTTTGCTTGATCTATTTGTTCAAGTTATAAAGGAAAACTTTAGATTCAATAGATATTTTGCTTGCTGTCAATCATGCGATGGAAAATCAATAATTTGAAGTTATCGAACTGAAATCATAAGGACATGAGGGCATGTTTATGTAATTTAAACATGAAATGCATTATTCAATAATGTGTTTAAAAACTGGATGATTACCTTATCTACGTACCATGTCCAAAGTTCTGGTAGACAAAAAAACACAACAATATAAAAACCACAATGGAAACAAGGGCATAACTGTGCTGAACAAACAGAACAACATAAAATAAGGAATGACCCAAATGAACACTGGGAGATAATCCACGAGCTTAGCTTATCAAATTTAAAATTGGACACCCCATATTGGCCCACCCGGACGTAGTGATAACCATACATATCACAACTTAAATTAATTTAGAACTTGAATAATGTAATTTAGACAAACAGAACTTCAGTGATATCATACTTCGAGTTGTCATGCATTACAACGCAACTATATCGACATAACTTTGTTTTCAATTTCCAAATTCTTAAAAGTAGTCTTAAATGTGGCTAGCTTGTTTATATATGGTTGTGTTTTTGCTCTCTTTGTATATGTCGGCTTCTATAAACAGGTTTAGTGTTCTACTATACAGGGACATTGCATACCTGTACACGTATAGGAGTGACCCGTAATAACATAATAATCAAGTCAATGAGATACATGAATACGTCATTAATAACATGGGTTTGAATATAATTTTAAGGTGTACATTTTCAATTGATATCTCAGCCTTACAATTTTTTATTATTGTTTTTTTTCTTACTTAGGTTATGAAATATAATGCATTACATGTAAGTAGTATTTTCGTGAAACGATTGACTATTAGTACATAATTTAATTACATACCAAGTGTGTGCTTCCGTAGAAAATGTATATAATGTAATTACTTAAAAGTAAAATCTTAATAGCAAGATCAAATTTCCATATTTTTTTTCATATGTGAGCATGGAGTAGATAGAACATTATATAAACCCAATATTTTTCCGAAATAAAGTCAAATCGGATGAAAAAAAACGTTAATCGGAAAACTGAAAGAGTTTTATTATTATCCACACGTGTTCAAGTGTCTATACAGCTGTGGTAGTGGAAACTAGCAATTGAAGAGATCGGGTCTATTTTTGCTCCTTATTAGTTCTTGGTGGCGTCACATTATTTAGCAACTAGACAAGGTGTTTCTAGAAAAAAAAGCTGATAGAGCTTACTTTACCGATGCATCTTGTCCATGCCTCCTATCCTTAGAGGTGTCCTTGTTGCTGATTTAGTTGTTTGTTTTGTATGTTTTATTTTTTGTGTTATTTAACGTTCTTTGTTGTATGTGTCTGTTCTCCCTATCTGGTCCATGTTCCTGGATTGTGTTCTTTTGAATTCTGCTAGAACCATTTATCACTCTAGGTATGTCAAAATTCTAGTGGTGTCAATAATACAAATGAAAATTCTTTGTACATTGAATCAAATTTGCAAAAGAGGCTATTTTGTACTGCACGTTTTTATTCGTAGAGAGACTAAAAACTACAACTATTCAAAATAGATAATTTTGCACATGATAACAAATGTCCCTGATCTGACCAAAAGGGTTTACTATAGTCAGGCCCTTTATTAAGAATCGAATGATTTGTGTTGTGACTGGATTGGAGTTACCTGCATTAATTACATTCATTTTGTGTTTTCATTCACCTATGTCAAGTATATTTTAGAAACAGTATGATTATGTTATTTCGTCAGTCGACACTTTATTGATGCCATGTAAGTAAAAAAGTAACAATTTACAACGCAGAGATACGGATGGATGAATTTATTTCAAATTTTCAATTGTTGCAAACATTTTATGTCACATATACTTAGTCGTATAACAGTGTACACATGTTTGTGATGCAATACGATCCAAATATTATTAATTTGTTATGACATGCATCATTAATTTGATCCTCTATCCCACATATAACATCTAAATGAATTGTCCCATACTACCATACATCGTGTACTAAGTTACAGCCCTAGATTAATCCTACGAGGAGGAATGACCCGGCCAGCGAAAGCTATATTATTATATAGCCTAGCTGGCCGAGTGGTCTAGGGCGCTGGACTTTGTGCAGGCGGTATTGCCATAGATGTCACAGTGGTACGAGTTCGAGTCCCGCGGAGGGAACGACCAAAAATTTGTATCGCAAATTTGACAGTTCTAACAACGTTGGGAATTTTTTCAGACCTTTCTGTATATAAACCTTTTCGTGTGAAAATATGTTTTGTATGTTTGCTTCCTTGATTTAGTTTGAGTTGTATATGCTGATGTTACAATACTATGCTCTTCACATTAATGGTGGAATAAAGATAATCAATTAATCGCGTTGCCATTCAATAAGAGTGTTTCGGAAGATATTTATTGACATAATAGTTTTATTATATTCACACAGTCTACTTTAACATTTTTTGTTTTTAAAAATACCTTAACTTCTCGATGAGACATATTGCAACAGCCCCAGCAATTAAAAGTAATCCACCTGTTCCACATCCAATTGCTACATATACATTTTTCGAGTCATCTAAAATGTAAAAAGAAGATTTATTAAATCTACCAACAATTGAAATCCTTTACTTGTATTTCAGATACAATAGATTTTTTATCAAACTCACTCCAGTGAAAGCAGTTTCATGTACACATAGTGTTTTTTTTCAAAAAATACTTCAACTAACAATTTTGTCGGTTAACCCATTACCAGTGGTAAAACTATTAAACCTCCGAAAAAATGCGAAACAGCAATTGAAATACATTTTCTGTTTCTATACAGGTACAATGTAACCTGCATATTCTTCTATCAAATGTCGAAAAAAATATGACTGTAAATGCTGACTTACAATGTAAGGAATCAAACTTGATAAAGGTCATCGACCGCCATTATTTATTTTGTTAAACCTATACCGATGCAAAGGTATAATTTTTGGTTATATGTACATCTGACTTTGGCGAGGAATGTATCCTACTGGTATAATACAACTGTAAGGGGGAACCAGTCGCCTGCACATACTAGAAAGTTGTTCGTAAAAAACAAAGTAGTTCCTAGGATGCATTGTACATTTGTTTATGATTTAGCCAGTATATGCAAACTGGTTATCATCTAGAATCTTATCATGCCAGGAACACACTGAATACACCAGCAGTGTTTAACTCTGATGTAGAGAAAAAAAATTAGAATCTAGATTTTAAGTCCATTGATTTAAAAAATTTCCAAACCGAAAGTAGTATTTTTAGTACCTGTCTACCTTCATTTCACTGTTCTGTCATTAAAGGTATGCTGTAATTTTTATGAGATAGTTTTTACAGGGTCCCCTGTTAAAGTTTATTTTAACAACATTTAAAAAGATTGTGACCTTGAAAATTGCTCAATTCAACATCGAAAATAATATGACTTTAAAGTGGTTTTTTACCTACATAGCAGAGCATTCAGTTTTGTTTATTTTATTGTAGGATAGAAATCAATGTTAAAATGCATTCCCACGCACCTTTCATGAAAAAACAGCCTAAAACTCGCAGAGCGAAGAACTCCTACGCTAAATGTATCCTTGAAGAGGTCAATGGTATGTTTTGTCTGTTTGTTTAATTATTAAATAAATAATGTTCCTTGCCCAAATTTCAATCTTTAAATTGCTGATTTACCGTAAATTGGGAAATTTTGGCCGTAGTTTTATTTTAGTTTATTTTATTTTATTAACAGCCAAAATTTAACACACCAAAATATTTCGTTTAGAAAATTGAGGAAGCCAATATATATCAGTGTACACGGTGTAGTATTAGATTCTTTTGAGGGAAATAAAGGATAGCTGGACTCTATCTTCAAAATAACGCGGAAATAAATCACTCTTCATTCTGAATGCACATAAGGTAAAGACATCATAATTAAACATGCACATTTAACAGAAAACCGCCAAAACAATCCGACGCAAAATATTCAAACTTACGGTATATGGTGCATCGACAATAGAGCCAGGAAGAATGGGGTGAACCAAAATGGCTGACACTCAGTTAAAACTTTATACCAAATGGTTTGAGTGTGACATGGTCTCTATTTAGTTGAGATATGATTTCCTGACAAGACATTGCACTTTTATATTAAACTATGTAAACGATACCATTGTTACTGGACGTACATATAAAACTATTGAGCGATTACTCTGTTTACATACTGTAACGGTGTTCATAGTTGTCTAGATTTGTGATCGAAATTTTTTTTGCATTTGATCCATTTGATGGTGATTGTAAAATATGCCAGGTCATGGTTCTACGTGGGGAAAAAGATCAGTCAGTGGTTTAAGTGATCCGCTAAGACACGGAGGCGGTCATTAGAACCAGTATAAGGCTAAAAAACGCACACGTACTGTAAGCAGTGATAACGAAGATCCTGAAATGTTAGATGCTCTTACTGGCATCCTTAGAGAACAAAAAACATGAATAAATTTGTAGGTTCCATTTGTGAAATACCTAACATCAAATCAAGGCTTATTAAACATTTTTTCCATCCCTTCCTCGACGACCAATTATAAGCTCTACTTAAGCCTGTTAAGGAAAATGTTGAAATCATGAGTAAAAACTATCAGAATCTGAGGCAAAGTGCAATGAAATAGTATTTAAAAATGATGACATTGAACAGTACACACGAAGGTAGTCAATCAGAATCTCTGGAATACAGGAAAATACAGGGTAATATACAAACGACGAGGTGATTAATTTGAATGTTATCAACGTCGATCTCAATGCCGATGAAATCGATAGATCTCATAGAGCCCTACACATGGAGAACCGAATTCAAAACCACGTAAAATAATTATTCGGTTTGTTTCCTACACAAGCAGACACAAATATTTACGATGCAAAAAGCAAAAGCATAATTTCAACAAAGAGCATGGTACACGATTCCTGATGTAAGACGATCTAACATGAAAGGGATATGATATAGACTACAATGGTCTTTGGTTGAAGAATAATGTGGACACATCGTCGAAAATTGATGGGAAGATATTTGTTAAACCAAACGATGCCAACGTTGCTAAAAAAAAAAGCAATGGAGGAGAGCAGTTGACCCATCCGCAAGAATATTCATCCCCTGTACATAACTGTAACTATTCTAGAACACAAAAAACTAAAGCCGGAGAGGTTGTTGAAATAGATGATTCAAGCCAGTCATGCAATTGTACCCGTCATAAGCCGTTGCCTAATTACTTTGACCCTGTAACAGTATACTTCATCTTTGACACATATGATTAATCTTGTCTTCTACTCAGGCATAATGTATGTATTAAATGTCGAATGCAGTTGAACAATCACCCAATCGTCCTCAAATGTTTGTATCTATATAGTACTACCATTGACTCTTAATACTAAATTCATATTTAGAAGAGGTATTAAACAAAATCACGGTCAAGTAAAGACCATGACCAATACAAATATTGTAGACACTAATGTTTGTAGCTTACTCCCTAAATTAAACTAAATTTATATTGAATTTGGTTACAAATATGATATAATAGCAATATCAGAATCTTACTTAGATGATGCGATATCTGATGATACCCGTGTGCCTGTCTCATGCTGGTGATGGGATTGCAGTATATGTTAAAAATAGTTTACATTATGAAAAAAAAATGCCAGAACTGTCACATCCTGGACTTGAATTATTATGTGTAAAAAATTCTTCCACAAATGAACACTTTCTGTTAGATTCATGTGTTAAATAAATTGTTGGACTACTTTTATGATTCTGTGTCACGACCTCTTGATATGAAAATGCCATATTATATATATAACAGGACGTTTTAACATTTATATGTTATAATCAAATGGTTCTAGAGCACAATTCAATTATCTTTCACATCGAGTAAATTTAGTAGAATATAAGACAAATTTTAATACTTCGCCAGGTATATATATTTATTTATTTTTAACAAATAATAAAAGATCTGTAAGAAGTATTAATATAAACGTCCTATTCTGTAGTACATGTATATATTCGCTCTTTTATGCTGAGATTAACTTTACAGTACAAGAACAATTTAAAGATTTGAAAGTGTAAACTATAGAGACTTTTTTTTACAAGATATAGTTGAAACTAATGACTGGAATTATGTTTTAACTCCTGTTATGATGCCATTAATGATATGTACTTCACATGTTTAGATAGTCATGATAATAATGTAGAAAAGTCTTAACCTAAGAAAATACTAACTGTAAGACCATCGGATAAGTCATTCATGAACAATGCTATAAGGAGAAAAAATAGACAAATAAATTGAGTGCACTATAAAGCTTAGAACAGTAATAAATAGTTCTTCTTTGGAAGCATATAGAAAGTAACGAAATGAAGTAATGGACTTAGTTCGTAAGTCGAAAGAAGAGTACAAAAAATGCTCACAAGAAATAAGTGATAAATTAATACCACGAGGAACGCGATTTGAAAATTGTAAAATACTTCTTACCTAAGAACTGATAGATAATATTTTCTACATCCCTTCGAAAACTCAATTTTTGAACAGTTACTTCTCATCTATTGATACTTGATTTATCAGATGTTCTTTTTGTTTGTCTTATTTTAATGAGGGAACTTCAAATAACTGAAAAAGAAGTACTAGACCAACTTAAAAATCTGTTTTTACTTTTTAATTTTTCAAATCAAGTCTATTCCAAAGGCGTGGAATAAAACATAGGTTACTCCTATTTTAAGGGCAATGACAGTCATCAAGATCCTGCAAATTATAGACCTATTTTTCTCACAAGTATTGTTTGAAAATTATGGAAAAGGTGATATTCAACAATGTATTTAATTTCGTAAAGGAAAACAAATTTTGTCAAAATATCAGTACAGTAAATCAACTTATAAAAAATATAATACAACCATATCTGATCTTGGGGAAAATTAATTCATGGGCAAAAATTTGGGTTGTTACATTAATTCAATGCATCCAATACTCAATCATTTACTTTTTCCAAGAGAAACACTCAGTGACATGTATTATACTTTGGTCATGGTGGCGAGCCTATTAAGTATGCGAATGAACACTGTTACCTAGGTTTGAATTTCACTTCGAATGCGACATGGAAGTTGCACATAAACACCATATTGAATAAAGCTTGTTCAAGATTACACTTTCTTCGCTAAATAAAGTATACACTAACCAGAAGTGCTTTTATCACAATTTATTAATCAGTTATGCATCCTATACTTGAATATTCCGATGTTGTCTGGGATAATTGTACTATGCAAGAATCATCTTTACTAGAGAATGTGCAATATGAAGCAGCAAACACTATTACAGTGTATGACAACCTCTTATTTTAATAGTATTGTGCTTGCTACAATCATAGTTTTGAATGATTTAGATAAGTCTATCAAAGATTCTAAATCTCTGAACCAGTTTAAGAAGCTTGATAAAAACATGTAAACCATTAAAAAATGAATATTTCATTTATGCTAAAATGAAAAGTAATATTTATAGTTGTCAATTGAGAAATAAAGCCAGCAACTTATACTGATATTTATTTTATGATTTTATTATTGACGACCCTTCTTGTCCAAGATGTTCGGTTCAATATGAAGACAATCAACAATTGTTCTTTGATTGTCCTGCTTATTAGAATTTTAGATATTAGATATTTATTATTATTATTTTTATGATACATGTAGATAAATGATTGGCTTCTTATAATATCAAACATGATCTATATTCTATCAAACCATAGAGTACTTCTTTTCTTATATCTTAATTTCTGCTTTTCTTTATTCTTCTCACATTTCATAACGGGTATTCGTGTTCTATGCAAGTAAAATTGTGTTTTTTTAAGGCTTTCCTTCCTTTAAAAAATGATATTTAATTTCGTTATATGTAATATGTAGACAGCCTTATTTTTTTTTAATTCGCCTCTTGTGTTATGAGTCGTCGGTTTTACTTCATTTTGTTACGTCAAGATATGCATGATTGTGAAAGAGTAATCAAGGGAACCAAGCTTATAGTGGCAAGAATGTTATCCAAGGACAAAGACCAGACATGGAAACAGACATACACAACAAAGACCATAAAGTAAATAAAATCATACATACAAAGTAACAAAAGTAAATGAGCAACTCGGACTCCATTGAAAACTGGGAGCATGGACCAGGTGCACCGGTAGGGTAAGCGTCCTCTGTTTTTCTAGAAACCCCCGCCGAGTGGCTCATAAAAAGTCAAGTCCGGGGTAGACAAACGAGGAAAGGAAAACTATGACCCGTTGAATAAATCAGTTTTCATGGTGCTGGTGGATACACCATAACGATCCACGAGTTCATGATGATGACCATAAAACTTCTGTAGTGATGACTTCAATCTTGTAGCAACATAACCATGTTCCAGAAGCCTATTTGTTAGAGTTCCAGCGCGATACAAAAAGTCTGCGTAGTTTCGGCAAGCTCTGAAGCTCTGAAAGTACTGTACTAGGTTTTTTTTCTACTTTAGTCAAGCTTTGCGTGCTCGAACTAAAAAAGTTGCTTTAAGAAATCATGAAATCAAAGAGATTTCTCTCTTTCCCTATACTTTATATTGCAATTGTACGAACTTTTAACTCAATTTTAGTAATAAATATTGTTAAAGATTTAAATTAACAAAAAATCTTATTTTTATCTTAAGTTATTACTAAGTTTTTATTCTAGTACTCAAATTCATTTGATTAATCTTAATCTGTTGTATACCTTTGTTATCGGGATAAGGCTTACATAGGCTTTGCCTGCTGCCTTATTCTTTTCACGTTGTGTTGAACAAAATATGGTTTAAAGAATAATCAAGGGAACCAAGATTCTTGTGGAAATCAAAAGAATGTAATCCAGGGACAAAGACCAGACATGGAAAAGAGACACACATAACAAATAACATAAAATGACCAATACATACAAAGTAACAAAAGTAAATGATTAACTCGGACTACATTTAAAACAGGGAGAATGGACCTGGTGCACCAGTATGGTAAGCGTCCTATGCATTTCTTCCGGAGTTGAGCATAAGAATCAAGTCAGTGTAGACGAAGGAAGAAAGTAAACTATGACAACAAATTAGTTCTTATGGTGCAAATGGATACACCGTAACGAGTTCATGATGACGACTAGAAACTTATGTTAAACTGTTAATTCAATTTTGTGGTTAAAGGCCGTGAGGTCTTTAATTTTGAAACGAATGAAAGTTTTAAGTAGGTCAATGAGTGCCAAGGCCACATCAGTTTTCAAAAACCCCGATGTAGCAAAAACATTGTCTACTATACATGACAAGTATGTTGTCGTACCAGCAGACAAAGCCCAAAACAACATTGTTTTTGTCTGCAAAACGTTTTATATCCAAGTTTATTATCAGAGGTAGACGTAGAAAATAATAGCAGTGATAAGACCTATACTGCTACCACTCTCTTCAAAGAAGAGATTATGGAAAATCTGTGCTATTCTCTTTTGGTCTCTCTACCAAGGACGATGATTGTGATTTACGGTCTATGTACTGGATTCCTAAACTTCACAAGAATCCATACAAACAACGTTTCATAGCTGGATCTGCAAAATGTACCACCAAACCTCTTTCAAAACATTTAACTTCTATACTCACAACTGTCAAAGAGGGTCTGCAGTCCTACCACAACACTTGTTACTCCCGTAGTGGTATTCATTCAATGTGGATCCTGAAAAATTCGAAAGATTTTTTGGAGACAATAAGTTCAAGACTATTATCTGAATATAATATCATTAAAACCTATGATTTTTCAACACTATATACTTCTATTCCCCATACTCAATTAAAAATCTCGACTTAAAAACATTATACATCGTTGTTTTTTCCAAAAAAAGATGGTACACCTAGATACAAATATATAGTTCTTGGTAGAAATTCCACATACTTTGTAAGAAATAATTCCAAATCATCTTCCAAATATACAGAGAAAGATGTTTACAAAATGCTGGAATTTTTAATCGTATTTGTCCAGTGTGGTGGACGTGTTTTTCAACAAACGGTCGGCATTCCAATGGGAACAAATTGTGCTCCTTTACTTGCTGACTTATTTCTCTACTTTTATGAGGCTTACTTTATAGCTGATCTGATCAGAAAGAAAGAATATCGTTTGACTAGATCCTTTAATCTCGGTTTCCGCTATATAGAAGACGTGTTATTTTTAAACAATCCTAATTTCAGGGATTGATACATCGCATCTACCCAAAAAGATCTTGAGATAAAGGATACTACAGACCCTGTGAAGACAGTCTCATATCTTGACCTACACTTAGAAATCGATGGTAAAGGAAAACTATCGACCAAACTTTACGACAAACATGATGACTTTTCATTCAGAATTGTCAACTTTCCTTTCATCTCTGGCAACATCCCTTCGGCTCATATCACAACTCATACGTTATGTTAGAGCTTGCCGAAACTAAGCAGACTTTTTTGTATCGCGCTAAAACTCTAACGAATAGGCTTCAGGAACAGGGTTATGTTGCTACAAGATTGAAGTAATCACTACAGAAGTTTTATGGTCGTCATCATGAACTCGTGGATCAATATGGTGTATCCATCAGCACCATGAAAACTGATTTATTCAACGGGTCATAGATTTCCTTTCCTCGTTTGTTTACCCCGGACTTGACCTTTTATGAGCAACTCGGCGGGTGTTTCTAGAAAAGCAGAGGACGCTTACCCTACCGGTGCACCTGGTCCATGCTCCTAGTTTTTAGTGGAGTCCGAGATGCTCATTTACTTTTGTTACTTTGTATGTATGATTTTAGTTACTTTATGTTCTTTGTTGTGTTTGTCTGTTTTCCATGTCTAGTCTATGTCCCTGGAATACATTCGTTTGATTGCCGCTATAACCTTGGTTCCCTTGATTACTTTTTGAACAACACAAGGATTTTAAAAGTGTGCGTTAAATCACAAAAACAACTTTATAGGCTAAAAACCACTAATTCCACTTTCCATAGGCTTCTATGCTAATTTCACAATATTCAATGGCTTCTCTGGACTTTACCTTAACTTTAACCTGCAGAGGACTATATATCAGCATGATTCTACATATGTCAGCTCACAATCCTCAGAATGGCATGTGGGGTTAGCAGACTTGCAGTGCAGTACTGGTCACTGGAAGTGAAGGGTCTATAAATAGCATGGGAAATCCCAGTGTTTTCACAAGATAGGGGTATATTTAAAAATCATTATGGAGATTAGGCTTCACATCACAAGAAGCAAAATGCACCTATAAAATGTACAGAAATGTTTTTCCTTTCAGAAACTGTTTAAATTTTTTAAATAAGATGAGAACTTTTTTCACAGCACTATGAGGAACAGGGGTAATTTCTGCGTAGGACTATTTTTGCGTACGTTCCAAATGCTCATTGGTTGAATTGGTGGTCTGTAACCTAAAGGGTCACTTTTTGTCTTAGAAAAAATAAATAACTATACAGGTATCTTCCTACACACATACTGAATGCATTTGCAAAGTTTCAGTGAAATGTGACAAGCACTTTTTTAAATATTTGATTTTTAAATATAGGGTAACCAAGTTGTGCGAGCAAAAAAGTGACAATATTCTACCATACTTAAATGCATTAAATATTTGCAAAGAACTTTTTCTGACTTTTCAAATAAAAAATATCAATCACAACTTGTTTTTTAACAATATTAATGAAGAAATAGTTTTAAAAGTAATCATTTTCTGAGAAATTGGTCTATTTTTAAAAAATTATTTCTGACATGCCTCCCCCTTTTTCTTGATCACATGTCAAAAATCCTTAATCTTTAAATTTTCACAAAAGGTGATATATTTGGCTTTAAATATGTAAATACAGTGTTTTCACATTAAAACATGACCAGTAAAGGGCACCTAAAGCAAAAAAAGTACTCAATAATGGATTTTCCATGTTGCCATAGGGGAATGCTGATATGGCCTTAACCGCAGTAATGAAAGTGAGTTTTTCCTCATTTCTAACCTAATTTTTGCTCAAATCTACACAAAACTTGATTTCAAGTGCTTATTACCACCATATTTAGGTAAATATAGCCCTCAAAGTTTAATATTTGATATTTTTACTAAATTTTCTACACTTTTTACAAGATAGGACATAAAAATCAGCCAAAAAGACCAATTTTCCATAATTTGGACCTATAACTTAAAAAAATGCATATTTTGAAGGATTTTTGTAGTGTATTCCTCTCATGGCAAATTTAACAAGATCTTCAAGTAGTTTAAAGCTATTTCAAGAAACTTTTCATTTTGCCATGGCTTGATGTTAAGGCTAAAAACCACTAATTCCACTTTCCATAGGCTTCTATGCTAATTTCACAATATTCAATGGCTTCTCTGGACTTTACCTTAACTTTAACCTGCAGAGGACTATATATCAGCATGATTCTACATATGTCAGCTCACAATCCTCAGAATGGCATGTGGGGTTAGCAGACTTGCAGTGCAATACTGGTCACTGGAAGTGAAGGGTCTATAAATAGCATGGGAAATCCCAGTGTTTTCACAAGATAGGGGTATATTTAAAAATCATTATGGAGATTAGGCTTCACATCACAAGAAGCAAAATGCACCTATAAAATGTACAGAAATGTTTTTCCTTTCAGAAACTGTTTAAATTTTTTAAATAAGATGAGAACTTTTTTCACAGCACTATGAGGAACAGGGGTAATTTCTGCGTAGGACTATTTTTGCGTACGTTCCAAATGCTCATTGGTTGAATTGGTGGTCTGTAACCTTATAAAAGGAATATTAACATATACGGAAAGTTGTGCTGATTTGAATATCTAAGTAAACACCCATGACCTTTCCTTGAAAACCTATGATCCACACGTAAGTACTTGTTCTTTACAGAATTAACAATTACACAATTTTTATTGGTTGCACCGGAAATTGTTTAACCACTGTATGTAGTATAACTAAGGCTATATGTATAGATCCATCTTAGTAAAACTTATTTAAATGAAATTTGGCAGGTTTTAATTACCGAGAATCAATATTATATGTTATACTTTAATACATATTTCAATTTTATCATTACCCTTTTCATTCTTATGGATCGTCTTTGCATTATCAGCTTTTGAACTGTTGATGCCTGTTACACTTCCTGGATCTGTACGCGAAGTATCACTTATTGACGTTTTCGAAGCAAATACTGTATCTGTTGTTTGTTTTTCCAAAATGGTTCTCTCAGTATATAATTGGGAAGTTATCTCTGTATCATATATATCGCTAGTCATGGTGTTATCTTCATTGGCATTGTTGCATTTAATCACCATTAAATTAGCGTAATCTTTAGATAAAACATTACTAATTATGACTAAAACGAAGTCACAAAAAACCAACTACATTTGCATCTCAGACATTTGTTGCCTTCAATGTATAACAAAAATGTAAAAAGGGCACATTCCATTACATTTTGTACCAATAATAGGAGAGATCGCCATAGCAAGTATAAAAATAAATCGTAGTATTTGTAGTATTTGTCTGCGAATTTGGTTTCAGAATACATTATACTGGTACGAATAAAAGTTAAGAAATAAAAATAATTCGAATTGTTTTATCAGCAGTTCTATCCCAACAACTGATACTCAATATAATTTGTTGTCTGTCTAGACAGAAATATGCTGCTTAAAATGTATACTTGTCTGTGCGTTCAGCGTGAATATATAAAAAAAAAGCAAGCTAGCGTAACCAGTTAAGTTTTCAGCAATTTTTGATAAAAGAAAATAAACAAGAAGAAAAATCTGTTTGATGACCACTGATATATTTTTTAAATATATGCATACATGAATGGCACAACAACACGAACGATTAAAAAATGCTTCTTTCAAAGGAAGATTCAATAAAAAGATATTTTATGAAAATGTGATAAATGATTTAAAAAAACATGCTAAATGTACAGCGGCAACATATTTTGTCTCTTGAAAGAGCATTGAAAGGTTGGGTAAGAGTTATTCAACAACCTTTATAAAGTAAGTTAAAACAAATACAAATGTATATGGTCAATGTTTTAATCAGAGTTGCGAAATCGAATTCAATTATTGAGATACGAAGATGCCGTCCCGGTCCAATACTAAATTTCTTCTACTACTACATGTAACTTTGAAACAAAAATATAAAAATGTGTTATATGAAACGTATAACTACTTACCAAATGTCAAATTAAAACAGTATCTCGTATCTCGTGGATGATGTTCCTTTATCAAAGTTATAGTTACTGTTATATTTTTCATTCCGTCTGTGATCGGCAAATAACCGCCACTCTGGCAGTACATTGCTTTCTGCATATAATTCAGTTGTTTAAACAGCACTTTACTCCCACAAGCAGTATTGTTTTCAAATGAAGATGGATAGAGTAAACCCTCATACTGTAGTTTTGATACAGTACTGTACAATGCCCTTGCGGTACAAGTACAATATCGTTCATTATTTAATGTATTTGCATAATATCCATCCATAATTACTATGTTTTCACTTGACACTTCGTCATCAGTACAAAATCGGAGAACTACAAAACAACACCTTTTTTGTTCATCGACCAAAATCATATGTACACTAATAAAATGTATATTAAATCTAACAAAAGGAAGTTAATTTGTTTTATATTTTCTTTGTTTTATAAAACGTATTCATATATGTGGCATGCCCAAAATTGAGTAACAGTGATGGTAACACACTTAATACCATATACAGCTGCAATAATGCGCTCTTTGATAATATATTTAAATACTAATATATTTAAATTAAGTTTAATCTTTGGATAAAGTCGGCAAAATTTGACAAATAATAGAATATTTGCTTCTATGAGGTATAAAAACTAACAAAAGTACAAATATGCTTAAATTTGTATTTTTTTATTGGCGGAAAATTAATTCGTTGATGGGCGATATAAGAGTAACCAAAGATGATACATGGACAAATGCTTTTGGACGGAGAGATGGCATGGGGGGTTATTGGGACTCACTTACTAACAGTTTGTGTCATACAGTTTACTAATGTATCAGTCTTTATATTGGTGTTTTTACATGTATTACACGAATATGATTTGCGGCCGCAGCATGCATTATCCCGACTCTACTGTCGATTAAGAGTTATTTTGAAGTAGCCGTTGGATATAGATCCGGGTTCGTTATCCAAATTGTAAGATACAATTTGTTTACCTGTTGCCGAAATAATGACACGAACAAATTTAGATCTTTAATTAATTCATGGCTAACTCAATGACTAGAAGAAAAGTAAAATTCATGATTGTCATCGTGTCCATTTCGGAAAATGTGTGGACAACAGTATTAACAGTTGTTTTTTTTTGTGTTTTGTTTGTTTGTTTTTGCTGTTCTTGTTTACAGAAATAAACTGTAAATGTAGGTTTAAATTGACAAAAAATATGATTATTGACAAATTTAACAAAATTGTATCATTTATTTTTCTGACTTATTCATTACATCGTACCTGGAAAATTATATTTATTCCCATGATCTGCACAAGGCGTCCCACTGACCAGATATTGTCCTACATAAACACGCATAAAAGTATTAACCATGATTTATTAATAGTAGTACTAGTTGACTGGTACTAAATAGTTTTGTTATGTTTTGTAACAATGTATCATCAAATACATTTAAAAGAGTAATCAAGGGAACCAAGGTTATAGCGGTAATCAAAAGAATGTAATCCAGGGACAAAAACCAGACATGGAAAACAGACATACACACCAAAGAACATAAAGTAACTAAAATCATACATACAAAGTAACAATGTAAATGAGCAACTCGAACTCCTCTAAAAATTGGGATCATAGTCCAGGTGCACCGGTAGGGTGAGCCTCCTCTGCTTTTCTAGAAACACCCGCCGAGTTGCTCATAAAAAGTCAAGTCCAGGGTAGACAAACGAGAAAAGGTAAACTATGACCCGTTGAATAAATCAGTTTTCATGGTGCTGATGGATACATCATAACGATCCACTAGTTCATAGTGACGACCACACAACTTATGTAGTGATGCAGCAACATAACCCTGTTCCAGAAGAACTTATCACTTTCGGTTGTCTTATCACCTACAATTACCAATAATTCTTTATTATAAACAAAAACCAAAATTATGGCACCATGAAAAATTTATAAAAGCATCAATAGGTATATAAACCTAGAATTATTTTCTGGAGTTGTTATTATCACTGTTTATTCTAGATCTCTTAAATTCTGACGATGTAAAGTTGATACACTTACCAGATATCATTACATAGACAAAGACAGCTTCGGCTAGTAGATTTGATCTTGTAATTTCCTTCATACACATAATTTCTTAGTGGTTGATGACAACGAAATAAAAAAAACAACCAGATTTTGATTTATTATGCCAAAGTAAAAAACGGTAGTAGCAGGTTTAACAATATCCAGTACTATAACCGTCGATTTCAGACAAATTGCACAACGCGTACGTGTGTGTGTGTGTGTGTGTGTGTGTGTGTGTGTGTGTGTGTGTGTGAATATCTTTTCTAATTTGATATAAACAACATAATGAGTACAATGTATTGATGGCAATTATTTCATATATCAAAACATTGTTTTCTATGACTTAAATAGATAGTATGTAATATACATCTAGGTAATAATTACAACAAAGCGAGCAGTTTAAAAGCTATCATTCGAACAGATAGTTTACATGGTTTTGGCAGCCGAAAATGCATAAGTGGAATATTATTCAGATCTCGATTGAAAAGGAAAAACTTTTGACCAAATTATTCGACAACGCACTTTTCACTAAATCTCGCTAAACTTCCTTTCATCTGTGAGAGCATCCCTTCAACACCTGCGTATGATATTTTTATACCACAACTCATACATTATGCCAGATCTTTCCGGACTATTTGTAACGTGCTGGACTTTTTGCAGTAAGGCTTCTAGGACATAGTTTTGTCGCTACAAGGATTAAATCATAAAAAAGTGCTACGTTCGTCATCAAGAAATCCTAGATTGTCATGGTATACATGTTAATATAATTTAGAAAATCCGAACTATTGTTAATTCGATGCTTTGAAGGAGTATATCTCAATGCATATACATGTATTTAAAAACCAGTATTCAATGGATTCAGCCTTGAAATGGGACAGTTCATTTAAATAGTAGCATAACATTGTAACTTGCAAGTTATTGTTCCTACCATGACAGTGTTACTATTTTACTTTAAATTGCCATTTCATATTTGCTATCCACTTGGGGACCTATTTTCCACATAAATACTTTACCTGTATTAGCAAGTACAAAGTATATGATGTGAAACATAGCGAGTATTGGCTGCCTTACACCTGACCAGGTAAATTTTCATGAGTGAGTGGCTACCAATTCATCAACTCTTACAATAGCAACTGGTCAGTTAAAATGTCCCAATAGCTTTGACATTCCTTTGTACTATTCAGCAGATTGGTAACAAAAGACTGTAACAGTTGTAGGAAAGTCACTGTAATGCAAATGGTTAATGTACCCGGAAGGGTTAAACATGAAAATCACTTTTAATCATTTACACAGAAGACTTTTTTCTCTCTTCATTCATCGCAAATAACATAAACAAGTAACGATTTCCATTAAAATCTATCTGAAATATTATTTTTACTTTTTAAATATTACAAAGGACCTTTTGACCTCTAGAATATAACAAAAAAAACTTAACTGGTAATTTTTTTCATAATAATAATAATAATAATAATAATAATGGTAATATCACTTATATAACACTACTCTAAAGCGCTTTACATCTTACTAAAATTATTATACGAATTAGCATACAAACATACAAACACAATCGCACATGAAGTAAAGTAAATTAGTAATGGAAATAGAAGTAATGATGGATGATCTACAGTATGTAAAACAAGAAATAATAAAAAAGTGGGCGCAAGGATTGCCCATAATCAGCGAATGCAATTAAATTGTTTTATGTATAATTGAACGAAATCAAATGGTTTGGTAGAAAGTATAACACATGTAAAGTCATATCAACACATTTAGTACAGCTATGTCATGTAAGGATTGCCCATAATCAGTGAATACAATCAAATTGTTTTATGTATAAATGAACGGAATCAGATGGTTTGGTAGAAAGTATAGTAATGTCATATCAACACATTAAATAAGGCTATGTAATGCAAGATGTTTAATGGTGGCACTGTCTTTGAATAAATAATGACCTAGGCGAATCCAGTAAGGACAATAAGGCCATAACCATTTAATTGTCATAAAACATTTCTCAACTTTTATCAAATAGAATATAACTCTGTAAAGTTAAAGGTATATATATATTGGTAATGTTAATGTAACGTAAAGTTCATGCATTGAATTATGTTTTATCAATTGGTACATTGTATAGATAGTTACATTTATCTTTAAATATGATCTTCTCAAAATATAAAATTAAATTAAGGTTTGAATTTTGAAAAAAAAATTGTACGATTGGATAACAACATTACTAATCTTTACATACCTGTTCGTATATAACCAAGTTGGATGACTCAATCTGAAACTCGAAGCGTTTTGTCAATCAGGAAGTTATTAAAATAAGTTTTCAATCTAGATATGCATCACAGGTTTAGTACAACGGAACATTTAACATTTATGTAAACATTTTAAAATTTGCATATAAATGTTATTTTTGTAAGAAGGAAAAGAAGAGTTCATTATGTCGATTGAATGTCTATGGGATTGAATCTCAAGGGATTCATATATTTCTTGTTAGAATTAAAATATTTTCAAAGAATAATATTATTCTGTTTGCCGACATAAAATACCTAAAAAACAAAACAAACAATATAATAATTTTTCATCTTATAAAGTAAATATTATTGCAATCTATACCTAAATAAAAGCATAACTGGCAAGCTTTATCGATGAGTAAAGCTTGTTACAAACACAACTGACACGTAATGTTTCATTTTCCTATTCTGTTTTGCAACATAAGAAGTCACATTCCGATGTACTGTTTTATTGTTTCATTTAACGTAGTAATTTTGTATTATGCCTGTTTTTGGTTTGATATGAGCAAGAACTTGCGGTCACATCAGAAACCAGACATCTGTATTTTATCTTGCTTTTCACAGTAACATACTCCCACTATTTTCATGTCTGAGATTATGGCAACTTTAATTTCTTGTTGACAACAATCCCTCCATATATAAATGTATAGGACAATTGTATATGATTTGCATATCGTAACTTATAATTTTGCCACACAAAGCGACTGATTCATCACTTCGGGATCGTCCGTTGCAGCCCCTACAAAAGCTACTCGGATAGGACCAATTTCTGATCAGTCAATGATGTCGCCTGAAAAAAAAATCTGTCACAAGTGTCTTTCGTCGTATGTCAGCACGATGAGTAATGCGCAAATTACAGGATATTCTCGACTGCAACAGCAAGTGCATTTAGTCTTGTTTTATTTAGGTTTGGTCCTCTTGTTCCTATATCTACTTTACATTATTTTGTATTGAGTTTGATTTGTCATTTGACTGTTGCTTTTTTCAATATTCATGGCTTTATTTTGTTTACGAATATCTCTTGCTTTGACCCTTCGATATTTTTACAAACATTACATGTAGAAATCAATCGGATAATAAAACAATCACAATTTTATGCTTTCCGAATAAATATAATATGTATACTATAGTAATTCATTATTCAGAAGATATTTTATTAATTTTGTTATCAGATTTAATTGTTTTGGCCTAAGTAGAAAACACTATGAAACAATGTGATTTGAAAACCATAAAGTTATAAAAGTACCAGTCAATCGGAAAGTTTTCCAACTATCTGTAGACGACGTCGTAGACCGGACGTCATTTTAGACGTAAATAAAATAACATTTGGGCAATGCAAGGCAAACACTGAGGGGGAGCAAAGTTTGAAAAAATTAAGATAACATGCAAAAATGGGGGAATGTACACCGAGTCCGCTTCCTTGAAAATCCGCATCCGATGGTTGCCACATGATTGGACATTATGTGTTTAGGATTCAGACGAATTGGGTGTGCATACATTTGTTCATCACATTGTTAAGGTCTTTCCCATAATTGTTTCGATCATATACCTATACGTGTGATAAAGTTTAGTACGTAGAACTGTACGGTTCTCTGAAAGTAAATACAATGAAACATAAATAAATCTCACGTAGTACAAAGGTAAATACGTTAACTTTCTTCAACAAAGTGCACTCAAAATCGCTCACATTGTATGCCACACACCAAATTTGAAAGCAATTAATCCTATGATATTTGGGGCAATTGCAAAAATTCGGACGGTTCGGATAATGTGATTCCAATTGACCACCACTCATTGATTAAGGGTATAGCAAAAGCAATACTGTAATTTTATGCGCGAATGTACAATTCATTTTCTAGTTTGGTGGCTTCGGAAATATAGTATGATTTTACATCATATAGTTCTTCAGCATGCATTTTTTAAATGGCGCTATCAGAAGACAAGATAAAATTTATTTCATCTAGGCGAAAGTTAGTACTAAAAATAAAATAAGTTGTTTCTAGTTTTTATCTTATAGCATGATATTAATCTAACATCGAACATTTAAAGTTTATGTTTCATCATAATACTTGTATCGTCCATGATATCAATCATGTGTTAGCTATTGATATGATTGTCGTCCATAGGTTCATTGTGTATTAAAATATTCTAATACAGGAATGTATGTAAAATATATAATGAAATGGCAACATCATTAATCCTTACCTGTTGATGTAAGGAAGTTAGACGACTTGTCAGTAATACTCAAACGTGTTTTGCAATCCGGAAGCTATGAAAACTATGTATATATTTTATATTTCAACTATCTACCCATTATTTTAAGTAACATGAAATTAGGTATTTGTTAAACAAAGTAAAGTAAACTTATAATTTGGTTTAATCGTTATTCCTTGTGACAGAGATGGGTTATATTATGTATGAAACTGTGAAGATTCTTAGGACTAAGATTAATCAATTAAGGTAGAAATATACTATAGCATTTTTTTTTAAAAGCGCACTATACCTATTGCAGCGGATCATTAAAAACATACGAAATAAGTTTACCCAAGCTTAAAAGTACCAAAAGAAAAAAAAATATCTGATGCAGTAACATTTTATGCAACTTAAAACGCTTTAATGACAAAATTTATCAGTAAGATAAATTGTTACAGACACAACCTTGCGTTTCACTAGCTAATACTTTCATGCAATACACAAATCTACATGACGATGCACCGGAATTTTTTACTTATATCAGTTGTTTATTCTTGTTTGTTTTCAACCAAGCTTTATAAAAGTCACTGCAGGAAACAAAATATCTGCTTCATATATTAATCATCAATGTAAAATTTTCATTGCATTTTAGCTTTCGACTTAGCCAATATTAAGATTGATCTTTCTAGAGTCAACTATCTCTTTGTATGCTTAAGTACTACCATTTGAGCTGTTTCGATATTGATTTTGTATCCCTTTACATACACTTTTTTATTAAATACATCGGTCATTTTTTTCGATTTTTGGATCATTGTTAAGTGGCCTATACAAACGCTAAAGTAAGTTTTTTTTAATTTCAAGAAGTGCTTGGGCTTCCTCAGCATCCGCGTTCACTTCATTCCTTTAATGTATGTAGGTTCTTTTGATGCAGAATCTTTAAATTAAGTAATTGATAGTACATATGAAATGTTAATTAATGTTTCCATTGGATCAGTGTAATGAAAAGGAAAGGCCCTAAAATTATTTGTATAAAAATATTGTACTGGTAATTTGTAGGGATGCACTCCAACATCTTTTAAATGGATCAAAAATAACTTTTAAATCCTTATATCTTTATTAAATTCGACAATAATTTTCCAAACATGAACATTAAATTGACGTAAATTACATAAACAATCGAGCTTGTCTCTAATAACTGTCCTTGAGAAAACTTAACAAAAATGTGGTTACAAAGTTAAAACTTGGCCAAAATGTTACGAACAACAAATACTGAAGATGTGCATCGTTCCATGTTCTTGATCTAGCGACACCGCGATAGAGTAGAACCCAACATACCGTGGGATCAGAGTATATAGACAAATTACATTTTAGTGTGTGTGGTATGCTTTGGTAATGTATGATATCTTAAATAAAGTCTCCAAACTCGCGCATGCAAGTCCATAATCAGATTCTATATGCAGAAGCCGACTGTCAGGGTACGTAGTGACAAATGAGATATATCATTTATGACGATTAATTTTATGTTAGTAATAATAAGTGATGTCACGCATTTTAAAATGTTGCTAGAGGTGAAAGAATGCAACTGAAGTGTATTAAACATTCCTAACTCGATTCAAATACAAGTGCCATCTGAAAATTTTAAGTTCTTGTTTTCTAATGGTTTATTGTTGGTTACTTCTGATCTATGCATGCGGGTCCTAGGTCCTACCAAATACGCATGGCTTAACACTGAGGAAGGCCAAAAGCGTATTATACATACAGAAATACGATAAGTGATTCTTTTTATATTACATTCTGTTTTTCTACTATGCTGTTACTATGTATGTGTTTTATTTTGGTAATGTTATGTTATTTGTTGTGTGTGTCTGTTTTCCATGTCTGGTCTTTTTCCCTGGAATAACTTCTTTTGATTTCCGCTAGAATATTGGTTTCCTTGATAACTCTTAAATACAAATATGATGTATTATGCATTAAATAACGAAAAAAAATACATATATTTCTTTTTTGGTGGGAGTGTACTGTGTTTGTTCATCTTAGTTTATTATACGTAATTGTATTTTATTTTGTCATCAACAGTTCGGTCGTCTCTGTTTTCTGTTTTCACGTTTTGGCCATGTATATGTCTTAAATGTCTCTTACATGCTTTCTATTTTTAGATATTGGTCACAGTAACATGAGTATTTTACATGATTTGATGTTTTTCGTAATTATAGCAAATCCAATATATTCATTAACGTTTTACATAGAATTTTGTTTTATTGAATCAAATTCTTAAGTCATCTTATAAACATGATATTGAAAGAACTTATCATGGACTATATGCAATGAAAATATTTTTTTCAAATATTTGTTCGTAATCTCTGGAAAATTTAAGAACATATCATATGAATAATGATAATTTATGTTTCTTTATGAATTTGGCAAAGTTTCTTATAAGATGCAGCATTTTACTTTCTACAGTAATATCACAGTCGCAACCCCGAAAGAGGTAGCAAGTATCCAAACTGTCACATCTGCTGTAATGATGCGACTGTTTGGCAAATTGCCTAAATAAAACAAAATTCAACAGATCATGCTTTCTTCATTAATGTATTTGTAAGCCACGATTATTTTACAATACATAAAAGAGTTCGATAAGAAAATCTACCTCTTTTGTTTTCATAAACAATAGAATATTAGGATGAATCTTTTACATGTTTACAATTATTATAGTAGTAATCTATTTAAAGACATATGCTTCGATGTCAATGAAATATATATAGTGCTTAACTTTCAATTCAGTGAATAAAACGTATCTAAAATATTGAATTGGGAGTGCTTTATATTATGCTATGCTTAATTTAACAAAAAGTACTTATCTAAAATTCTCAAAGTATTTACTAAACTTAAAATCCATTAAGCTAACTATTTCATTTTGAGATTTGCATTTCGAATTATAAACCACTTAATCGATGTCACTGCTAGCTAAACGATCCTTGAGTGTATTCATCGGTCCAGCCGTCAGATTGATCTAATAAGAAGTATATATATATATATATATATATATATATATACACATCAATTTATTATTTTACAGAATGTTTTGGTTTTTTTTCAGTACATCCGGTATAAACGTCATTTGTTTTTTTGTTTTGAACTTTGTAACTGATGCTGATGCTGATGTTAATTTTAAAATTCAAGCACATTTGTTATTTAAACGAGAACAAAACTTATAAACTACGGGATCAGCATTGTCCTTTGAGTTTGATAAAGAACTATTTCTTTCTAGGGAAACGATACTGGTTGATTTATCGGAATCCATGGTAGATTTGGAACATATAGTACTCATGGTATTTGATAACATGTTACCCATGTTTGTCGAATTACTATCATCTTCTTCGGTTTTGTGGTATTTAATTTCCATTGCATTACCATAATCTAAAATATGACGTAATTAAATGAGAAGATCAAATGTTACAGTTGATCGCATTGATCGTATGAAACTTAATTAAGTTTTATTTGCATATTCGTTTTCTATTTCCATTCTGCTACATTGTGTCTGTGTCGAATTCAACAATGAGCCTTTTATTTTTACTTGTCATTGAGATATCATTTTTGGACACCTAAACTGAAATATTCTTTTAAATTCTACGTTTCGAGTATTCTTAAACGATTGTTTTAGATTAATGAAAAATTCAACAACCCATGTTAGTTTATGATGTTTAGAAGATGTGTATAACTATATTTAACTATTTCATCTATTTAGTTAGCTAATATATCTTATGTGTAGCACTGATATTAAGCATTCGTTACTATAATTAAACAAGGCTACCGTGGTGGAGTTAAAACATTTGTCTTATACTGTATGGAAGTTTAGATTTTGTTTTATACTATGCACATGTTAAAAAACATTGTAAGTGCTACAAACAATGTAAGAAAAAAACTTTAGTTTAGATTTAAACAAAATGAATGCATTCAGTTAAGATAAGACATTTTAATAATAATATAATGTTATAAGTTAACGATCATTTTTTTTAAGTTTAATCTTTTTTGTTTTTCCTATCATAACATTTCATACTCTTGTTAATACTATGTGCCCCTTTTTGTCAGTATGAACTCTTTTGTTCCGATTTTTTATCATATTGGAATCACGAATTATATGTAATAAAACCCTGAATGACGCATGGCTAAAACATGTTCTATTTCCCACTTCACTCAAACATTGTAAAGAAAAAATCAACAACTTTTTGTGAATGAATTAACGTTTCTCTTTTATTTAAAAAGCTTTTTGTATATAGCTTTAACCCTTCAATATCTGCGTATATTGCTTTCATTTTGAGTCTTCATATCGCATTTGCCAGAGCTTGCCAAAACTACAGTATCATGTATGCAATTTTCACCGTGCTAGAGTTCTAAAATTTAGGCTTCTTAAAGAGGTAATATTTCTACAAGATTAAAGTCATAATTACAAAAGATTGTCTTTACAAACTCGTGGTTCGTTATGATGTATCAATCTGTAGCATGCAAACCGATTTCTCCAGTTTTGTCATAGTTTGTCTCTCGAACTTGGCAGGAGATATTCATAAAATAAGAGGATGCTTAAACTTCCAGTGCATCTGGAATTATATATTTGAACAGTGAAAAAGTATTTTTAGAACTTGCTGTATCATGCAAGGACTGAGTAACAATTTGAACGTTGAGAGATTAAGCCATGAGCACCGAGTTTATTGATAATTGAAAATTGAGTGACGAGCGCTTTACTGCAAAATTTCAGTGATACATGTACATGACACATTTTAAAATGGCTATTTTTATAGTACTTTCTTTTATAAATTACGTCAGAAAGAAAACAATTACTGTATTCTTATTTTTTTTAATTTAGAACATTTTCCATTATACATTATAGTCGGACTTCCTTTACTTAATTATGCCACAAATGATATATTGAATTAGTGTCAGGAACTGTCAAGTGGTATGACAGTTTAGAACAGCTTATCAAATGTCTTTATAACGACCCAGGACAGTCGCTGTCAGGATCTGTCAGGGAATAGGGCAAAGAGCAGTGTCCAAACGCAGGGCCACACCTGTCAAACCCGGATTTAATAGACGTTAGAAGTAAAACCAACAGTATATATCAAAAATGTATTGCATTTGTATTGGTGATCATTTCATATTAGAAATAAATTATTACATTATATCTGTTAGGAGTTGATAATTTTATGTTTGGAAATGTAAAGTATTGAAAGAAACTGGTCCATGTTTTCAGTGGTAATTTTATCCAGGCTGATTATTTACTTTTGTTTCTATTTGCAAGAGATCTTCACGATATTTCATATTGATTCTTTTGATTATTTTCGTGGTCTTTTTATCACTGAATAATGACTAGTATTGATTAACATACGAGTCCTCGTTTCGCTCATTTCCTTTTGAAATTTCCAAATCTCATTATTGATTCAACTTACTAAATTTAAGAGTAAAACAGTATCGTGTATCTTGAGGTTCTGCTTTTTTTTTATTAACGTTATGAATACAGTAATGTTTCCAGTTGCATCTGTGATTGGTAAGTAACCATCATTTTTACAGTACTTTGTTTTTCGTTATAATTTAGCTGTCTAAAAACCAGTTTACTGCCACATGAAGAATTATTTGGAAATGGTGATGAGTGCAAATCAGAATAATATAGTATATCATAATAAATTAGACCCTTATAAAAATTGAAACAGAACATTTGGCCAAAATATGTTATTTTAAAGAATGATGTCTAAAATATATCTGTTGCAGTCACCAACTTTTACAATAGACAATTTTTTACATTTTGTACAATGACTTGAGACCCAAATGAAAATTAAAAGTATTTACCTTCATACAACTGGCAAACTCTCATTAAAAATTACAATTACTCTAAATCTTGAACTTTGTGAACAATTACCAAGCACCTAAAATATTTGGTTACAGTTGTTAAAGAATGATCACGGGAACAGATATTCTAGAGGAAACCAAAATAATATAATCAAGAAACAAAGACTAATTAAATGTGCAACTTGGACTTCGATGAAACGGGATAAAAATATGACACCTTGAACAAATGAGTTCCCACTGGATGCAAATGGATACACCGTAACAATCCAGGAGTTCTTGATGACCATTAAACTTCTGTAGTGACGACTTTAGTCTTGGAACAGTACTTTAATTCATGGATGCCAATTTCCGTGGAAAAGGAAAAAACATACAAGTTCGTGGATTCTTGAATTCGTGGTTTTCAGGTTTTCAGTATACACAATAATGGGAATCTCCTTTTCGTTTGGATAAAAATTTCATGGTCTGACTCACCCACGAAAACCACGAAAATTGGTACCCCATAAAGAATTGTACTTTCACAGTAACCCATTTCCAGAAGCTTTATTGTAAGAAGTAAAGCGTGGTACAAAAAGTCTCCATATTTGAGCCCTGGCATAGCGGAGTACTTGTGATATGAAATCTAAATACGCTACTGCTAAAGTGGTGCTGCCACAGATGAAAGTAAAAATTACAATACGAAAAGTCATCACATTTGTCGTATAGCTAAGTCAATAGTTTACCTTTACTGTCGATCTCTAAGTGTTGGTCAAGACATCACGCTGACTTCACAGTGTCTGTAGTATCCTTTATCTCAAGTTATTTGGAGTAGAAACAATGTATAAAATCACAAAAACTAAGATTATTAACAATAATACATCAATTATATAACAGATACTGATATCAAACTTCAGATTGCTAGGAATTATGTATTTGAACAGTGAAAAAGTATTTTTAGAACTTGCTGTATCATGCAAGGACTGAGTAACAATTTGAACGTTGAGAGATTAAGCCATGAGCACCGAGTTTATTGATTATTGAAAATTGAGTGACGAGCGCTTTACTGCAAAATTTCAGTGATACATGTACATGACACATTTTAAAATGGCTATTTTTATAGTACTTTCTTTTCTAAATTACGTCAGACAGAAAACAATTACTGTATTCTTATTTTTTTTTTAATTTAGAACATTTTCCATTATACATTATTAGTCGGACTTCCTTTACTTAATTATGCCACAAATGATATATTGAATTAGTGTCAGGAACTGTCAAGTGGTATGACAGTTTAGAACAGCTTATCAAATGTCTTTATAACGACCCAGGACAGTCGCTGTCAGGATCTGTCAGGGAATAGGGCAAAGAGCAGTGTCCAAACGCAGGGCCACACCTGTCAAACCCGGATTTAATAGACGTTAGAAGTAAAACCAACAGTATATATCAAAAATGTATTGCATTTGTATTGGTGATCATTTCATATTAGAAATAAATTATTACATTATATCTGTTAGGAGTTGATAATTTTATGTTTGGAAATGTAAAGTATTGAAAGAAACTGGTCCATGTTTTCAGTGGTAATTTTATCCAGGCTGATTATTTACTTTTGTTTCTATTTTCAAGAGATCTTCACGATATTTCATATTGATTCTTTTGATTATTTTCGTGGTCTTTTTATCACTGAATAATGACTAGTATTGATTAACATACGAGTCCTCGTTTCGCTCATTTCCTTTTGAAATTTCCAAATCTCATTATTGATTCAACTTACTAAATTTAAGAGTAAAACAGTATCGTGTATCTTGAGGTTCTGCTTTTTTTTTATTAACGTTATGAATACAGTAATGTTTCCAGTTGCATCTGTGATTGGTAAGTAACCATCATTTTTACAGTACTTTGTTTTTCGTTATAATTTAGCTGTCTAAAAACCAGTTTACTGCCACATGAAGAATTATTTGGAAATGGTGATGAGTGCAAATCAGAATAATATAGTATATCATAATAAATTAGACCCTTATAAAAATTGAAACAGAAAATTTGGCCAAAATATGTTATTTTAAAGAATGATGTCTAAAATATATCTGTTGCAGTCACCAACTTTTACAATAGACAATTTTTTACATTTTGTACAATGACTTGAGACCCAAATGAAAATTAAAAGTATTTACCTTCATACAACTGGCAAACTCCCATTAAAAATTACAATTACTCTAAATCTTGAACTTTGTGAACAATTACCAAGCACCTAAAATATTTGGTTACAGTTGTTAAAGAATGATCACGGGAACAGATATTCTAGAGGAAACCAAAATAATATAATCAAGAAACAAAGACTAATTAAATGTGCAACTTGGACTTCGATGAAACGGGATAAAAATATGACACCTTGAACAAATGAGTTCCCACTGGATGCAAATGGATACACCGTAACAATCCAGGAGTTCTTGATGACCATTAAACTTCTGTAGTGACGACTTTAGTCTTGGAACAGTACTTTAATTCATGGATGCCAATTTCCGTGGAAAAGGAAAAAACATACAAGTTCGTGGATTCTTGAATTCGTGGTTTTCAGGTTTTCAGTATACACAATAATGGGAATCTCCTTTTCGTTTGGATAAAAATTTCATGGTCTGACTCACCCACGAAAACCACGAAAATTGGTACCCCATAAAGAATTGTACTTTCACAGTAACCCATTTCCAGAAGCTTTATTGTAAGAAGTAAAGCGTGGTACAAAAAGTCTCCATATTTGAGCCCTGGCATAGCGGAGTACTTGTGATATGAAATCTAAATACGCTACTGCTAAAGTGGTGCTGCCACAGATGAAAGTAAAAATTACAATACGAAAAGTCATCACATTTGTCGTATAGCTAAGTCAATAGTTTACCTTTACTGTCGATCTCTAAGTGTTGGTCAAGACATCACGCTGACTTCACAGTGTCTGTAGTATCCTTTATCTCAAGTTATTTGGAGTAGAAACAATGTATAAAATCACAAAAACTAAGATTATTAACAATAATACATCAATTATATAACAGATACTGATATCAAACTTCAGATTGCTAGGAATTATGTATTTGAACAGTGAAAAAGTATTTTTAGAACTTGCTGTATCATGCAAGGACTGAGTAACAATTTGAACGTTGAGAGATTAAGCCATGAGCACCGAGTTTATTGATTATTGAAAATTGAGTGACGAGCGCTTTACTGCAAAATTTCAGTGATACATGTACATGACACATTTTAAAATGGCTATTTTTATAGTACTTTCTTTTCTAAATTACGTCAGACAGAAAACAATTACTGTATTCTTATTTTTTTTTTAATTTAGAACATTTTCCATTATACATTATTAGTCGGACTTCCTTTAATTAATTATGCCACAAATGATATATTGAATTAGTGTCAGGAACTGTCAAGTGGTATGACAGTTTAGAACAGCTTATCAAATGTCTTTATAACGACCCAGGACAGTCGCTGTCAGGATCTGTCAGGGAATAGGGCAAAGAGCAGTGTCCAAACGCAGGGCCACACCTGTCAAACCCGGATTTAATAGACGTTAGAAGTAAAACCAACAGTATATATCAAAAATGTATTGCATTTGTATTGGTGATCATTTCATATTAGAAATAAATTATTACATTATATCTGTTAGGAGTTGATAATTTTATGTTTGGAAATGTAAAGTATTGAAAGAAACTGGTCCGATTATCTGGTATTGACTGTTAATACCAAAACATTGGACCGCTTATTATTGGTGTGCGTATCGATGACTTTGACATGTTGATGGTTAATTCTTCAATGGAAAAAACGGAATAATAAATGATGGTGTGAGGTATATCACACGATATGGACTGCCCGTGGTTAACGATATGGACCACGAAACTGATATTGCGCCTCCTGTTTTCAGTAATAGACTATTCTGTAACTGTTATCCATCGCGGGTATGATGTTGCAGAAGCTTGAGAGCTCGGATATCGGGATAATATTCACCGATGTAAATGCATTCATTTTATGTTATGATCAATCAATTACTAAGTACATACATAACTAATCAAAATATATCCGATATATGTAGTGCCCTTTGATCCAAGGCTGTTAAATAGAACGCCATATTTGTATTTAATTCAATTTAAAAAAAATATGTATCGTGACACGAAAGATCATAATCTAAGGCAAAGAAAGTAAGATTGTTTTCATCAATCAATATTAATGAAGCAATTTTTACTTGACTTAAATTTAATCCAACTTGAGGTCAACACATTGAATACCGCTATGTCCGCCGTATTTCATTTACGAATTCTCTAGCACAAATACATAGCTTTACACACGACAAGTATTGTTAAATTATTGTAATTCTAACATTTTTCATCTGATCTATCCCAGAAGGCCTGAAATATAAAAAAGGAGATTAAGATTTATCACTAAATTTCATAATTTAAACTATTTGTTGTGCTCAAGCATGTATATATATCTGCATCGCAAATTTGACAGTTCTAACATCGTTGGGAATTTTTCAGACCTTTCTTTACGTTTACATATCTTCCCTGTATCAATTTGATCCGATGGAGCAGTGTAGCGAATAGAGTTGTCACATTCTGAGACGTTGTATAATATTGATTTGTTGTGACATGCATCATTAATTTGATCCTCTATCCTACATAATAACATCTAAATGAACTGTCCCGTACTACCATACATCGTGTACTAAGTTACAGCCCTAGATTAATCCTACGAGGAGGAATAAACCGGCCAGCGAAAGCTATATTTTTATATAGCCTAGCTGGCCGAGTGGTCTAGGGCGCTGGACTTAGTGCAGGCGGTGTTGCCATAGATGTCACAGCGGTACGAGTTCGAGTCCCGCGGAGGAAACGACAAAAAATTTGCATCGCAAATTTGACAGTTCTAACATCGTTGGAAATTTTTCAGACCTTTATATATATATATATGAAAGGGTATTGGTATCCACTATAGCTTCTTTAGATGGGTTCGTGCTGCTGGTTTCTGTGTGTATTTTTGTTCTTGTGTTAAGTGTGAATTGCTCTACTTGCATATCAATTTTTATTTCGTATATTATTCCCCGTTGTGATTTGCCTTCTTGTTCCCCCCATGTTAATCTTAGGTACTTCTACAGTTACAGGATTGTATGCAAAAAGAGATGCAATGCATGTTTAAAATATTGATATTCGTATGAACATGTCGATCATGTTTCAACTTATTTATAATATGTCATATTATAGAAGAGTGAGATAAAGGAAACACAGATAGACGAAATCGGTATGAAACATATTAAAAAATAAATTGGTATAATCATACTTTTGATCTGGATTTGACAAAAAATATTCCCAAAAACTTGCCTTTAACATTAACAAAACTATAAAAAGCAATAATTTAAAAAGTGTTTTCGAAATACAATCATGAGAACACGAGGATACATGTTCTTCATTTAAAACATGACATGCATAATTCATTAATGTGTTTAATTGTGTTTAATTATCTACCCCAATGTCCAATGTATGGTAGAAGAAACATGGTAATATTAAAACCACAATGGAGACACTTAAGCGTAACACTGTATTTAACAAACAGAACAACATAAAATAAAGAATGAAGAACAGACCAAAAGAAAAACAAAACAAAACAAAACAAAACAAAAACAAAATCAAAATCAAAAACAAACAAACAAACAGCAAGAACCCAAATAAAATTTGGGAAACAACCCCAGAGTTTAGTTTGTCATATTTGAAGTTGACACTTTATATTGGTCCGTCAGGAGGTACAATTGTAGTGACAACTGTACATATGTTAATTTTATTCATTTGGAACTTAAACAATGTAATTAAAACAAACAAACCATGTTTATATCATGTTCCCAGTAGTTATACTTTACAACGCAACCATATGGACATAGCTGTGTTTTGAATTTCCAAATTCCTAATATAGTTTCAAATGTGGCACACTAATTATTAGATGGTTATGTTGTTGGTTTCCTTGTATATTTTTGTTGCTTTGAAAGAGTAATCAATGGAATATAGCGGCAATTAAAAGATTGTGGTAGAGTCTGGCACGGATTGATAATTCCAAGACGTGTAAAACTGACTGTAACGTTTATTACAGGAGTAAAAGCGAGCTATCTGAATATACAACATGTTCAAATATATATACTATTCAATTATATAAGACACATCCATCAATCAATGTGAATCTGGACATAAACATTCTATGTGCCCAGTTTACCCGCCCATTTCTTATTTGTGTACACGTATTTTTTGTCCTCCAGGTATTTCTTTTGACTTGCTTATTACCTGTTACTTGTTGTTTCTCATAACATGTTCTTTTACTTCCCCATTTTGGTTGTTTTATACGCGTAAGCCTTTTGGGTTGTTTTATACCTGTACATGCATATAATTCAATTTATAGTTAACATGAACAATATTAATTCTTAAATTCATTTCACATTCCTCCCTTTCTCAAAAATAACAATTTAATCAATAATGTCTAAGCACTGTCCTATCACAAGATTGTAATCTAGGAACAAAGACCAGACATGGAAAACAGACATACACAACAAAGAACATAAAGTAACTAAAAGCATACATACAAAGAGTAATCAAGGGAACCAAGGTTAGAGCGGTAATCAAAAGAATGTAATCCAGGAACAAAGACCAGACATGGAAAACAGACATACACAACAAAGAACATAAAGTAACTAAAACCATACATACAAGGTAACAAAAGTAAATGAGCAACTCGGACTCCACTAAAAACTGGAGGCATGGACCAGGTGCACCGGTAGGGTAAGCGTCCTCAGCTTTTCTAGAAACACCCGCCGAGTTGCTCATAAAAAGTCAAGTCCGGGGTAGACAAACGAGGAAAGGAAACTTGAACAGATCGATAGTTCTACTATATAAGACATTGTAGGGGATGACCCGCAATGACATACCAATCAAGTCAATGAGATACTTGAATACGTCATTAATAACATGTGTTTGAATTATAATTTTTAAGCAAATTTTAACTAAGATCTCCTCCGAACAATGTTCACTACTGTCTTTCTTTTCTCACATTATGAAATATATTGCATTAAGTGGTACACCTCCTGAAACGTGTAACGTTCACAATCCCACGCACACGAAGTACATGGAACACGAAACACGATCCCACAAAACACGCACACGATATACGAAAGTCACACAAAGCACTTTTTTTTTAATAATTTAGCTATTTTAACTAATGAGGTACCATCTTATTTATCTAATAAAGAAAACATTGCATTGTTGATATTAGAAGTGTTCATTTTTATAAAACATTGTACATTGTGAAAACATTTTGACTGGTCTTGGAATAAGATAATATTCAAATTTCATAAAATTGGGGTAAAATATACTATTTTTTTGTTTGAGTGTTTGAGTGTTCAGTGTTTTTTGACAGGTGTGATACCATTTAATTGCTCTGAATATGAAATGAAAGTAATTTTTATGTGAACAATATCCATATTTGGTGTATATAGATCATTGTGATCACATTTTCCTTGTTCCAGGAGAATAAAAATACGAAAAAAATCATAAAGTATTGGTAAAAAGCACTCTACTTTGAAAAATGTTTTTGAAATTTCAATAAATTGGTGTAAAATATACTCAATTTTAAGATAAAAGAGTACTTTTTGCTTATGCGATACCATATTGTTCGAAATATAAAAAAGAAAGTAATTTTTATGTGCAAAAATGTCCATATTTGTTGTAGATGAGATCATTGGAAACACATTTTCCATGTTCCAGGAGAACAAAAATACCAAAATTTCATAAAATATTGGTAAATAGTACTCTTTTTGAAATAATTAAGCTATTTCAACTAATGCAATACCATTTTATTAGTCTAAAAAGTATAAAATTGCATTGTTGATATGAAATATGTCCATTTTATTATACCTGGTACATTGCAATAACATTTTTACTAGTCTGGTAGTTTGAAGAAATTGAAATTTCATAAAATTGGGGTAATATATACTCAATTTTTATTATCAAAAGACAAATTATTACCACTACAGAATGATCGCCACGAAATCATAAACATTTTCAGTTCGGGAAATTTAATTCCTACAAGTATTGATTCCTGACAAAATATTGTCTTTTCAATGTAAAATGAATATTGATTTTGGCATAGAAAACAAAGTTACAACGATAGTCCGTAAAATTGATCTATCATAAGAGCTATTTTTATCATCCAATCAGAATACAGAACTGTTGCACGAAGAACGTTGCACGATACACGAAGAACGTTGTACGATACACGACGAACGTTGTACGATACACGAAGAACGAAGCACGAAGTGCGCACACGAGAGGCACATGCACACGAAGCCCACGCTGCACGATACACGATCCCACAAAACACGCACACGAAGCACGCTAAAATGGGAATGTGACACGTTTCAGGAGGTGTATTTCCATGAACCGATTGACTATCAATAAATGATTTAGTTAAGAACAAGTGTGTTCCTCCATATAAAATGCATTATTAAGTGTTTACTTAATAGTAAAATCGTAACAGTAAGACCAAATTTCAATATTTTTTTCTTATGTTAGCATGGAATTGGTAGAACGTTATGTAAACCCAATATGTTTTCAAAATAAAGTTGAATTGGATTTAAAAAAAAATAACGTTCATCGGAAAACTAAAAAGATGCTTATTAATATTTACACGTATTCAAGTTTCTAAACAGCTGTGATGGTGTAAACTAGCAATTGAAACGATTGATCTTTTGACAGCACGTCAATGGGTCTATTCTTATCCCCATTTGATCGTGGAGGCGTGACATTTTTAAGCATACATCTGTTCTTGGACAAAATAATATCTATGTCTCTTGTATCGTGCTAAATGTCGAAAGTTTTGAAGATAATTAACTAGCAGTGATAAGAGTTTAGTACGAATTTTATGCAATCAAGGAGAATGATAATGACATTGATGATTGTTTTACGAATATATCATTTGGTTGTTGATGTCGTTATAAGACTTTTAATCCTAGGATTGGTGTTAAAAGACCCATGACATTAAATTCGCTGCGCTAAGGGCTTGCCATCAAAAACCTGCTATTGCATGTCTTAGCTCCTTTATCCATCCATTTTCCCTATTGGAACTGTATATTTAGCATTAGGGGTTTTAGTATGACGATTATTTTTCTAGATGATGAACATTTTCATCGACAAGTTACACAATTATGCTGTATAAGTGATTTTAGGAGCAACCTCTCGTCCGACGTACAAAGGACGATCAAATTAATCCATTAATACATAAAATACAAAAAGAATAAACAATAAAAAAAAATAAGTGCAATGCGAGGAATCGTCATACAGAAGAATAACAAAAAATGATATTACATTTCTTATTTGTTTGAATAACCAGACATGATGATTAATTGGCATTAAAGCATATTTACTACAAGCAGGACTTATTAAAAATAAGGATAACGCCAAAATGTCCGAACACAAATCCGATCCATGATCAAGTCAAGTCGAAGATAAATCTGACAAAAGATATTACATCAACCTAGTAGCTGGTATTGCTATGGTCCTGACTTGGTACAGCCATTTCAAACAAAACGTTGATTGAAATCAAAGTTTTACAGCTCGCCAGACTCCCTTTCCAATTACGACGTGAATATATCGGTGGTGTTTAAATATCAATTGCATGCTATAGTGTCATACGGTAAATCAGTTGTCTTATTAATACAAAGTGCAATTTACAAAAAGCAATCATTCTTCGTTGTTTTAAAAGAAACAGAGTATGTTTGTTTCAATCAAGGACTGATATTTGAAAACGGAAATTGGTAAAATATCTTCGGACTCATTTCCGCAAGCTCCTGATTCAGCAATCTGTTACGCAAAACTGCATGGCGTTCAAGGAAATATAAAAAAATAGTATTTGCTCTAGCGTAGCAAATCAACTGTGAGACATAATTACCATATTTAGGAGATGAAAGTATGTTGCTCCACAGATAAGGACAATTTATAATTTATAAACTATACAAATCTTAGTACGGAGAAGACCTCCGTTGTGGAAATCGATATGTAGATCCAACAAAGGTGCTGAACAAGCTTTTTCTTTAGTCTCCTTTATTTTGAGTTATGGTGGACATTTCTGAAGGTAACCAATTACCAAAAGAAGGGGTGTAATGTACAAAACATCATCAGTATATCTGTATGTGTAATGGAAGGATAAATAGAGTTATTCAACTAACTGTGCAGGACAAATGCTGCATATAAACCACAAATCCTATTGGAGTCGAATGCCGAACCTCATTATGAAAGACTTGTTACAGCTGCAGTATTTATCTACTATTTTCACACACACACACACACACACACACACACACACACACACACACACACACACACACACACACACACACACACACACACACACACACACACACACACACACACACACACACACACACGCGCGCGCACGCACGCAAATAAATAAAACTGGTTGATTCATCCAAGAAAGTTTGACATTAAAACCACTTTTAATGAGTTACACAGAAGATTGTTTCTCCCCCCTTCCTTCATTACAAATGAAATAAAAAAGGAACGGGTACGTTTTTAATATGACAAATGCCCTTAACTTCTTTGACGAAAAACCTAACTGATTATAGTGATCAAAATAGATTTTGTTTGTTTGTATGTTGGGGTTTAACGTCCGAGCAGCGATATTTCAGCTATATTCAGACGATGAACATGAGATTGGTGATAAAATGAACATGAAATGATGACGAAATGAAAAAGGGATGGGACACAAGGACAATGGGGTCGACAAATTTTGATTGCCACTGGAAATAGGGAGAGATGGGTAGGGTCGGGCAATTTAGCCTCCTGTGGCGGAGCCCTATGGTTCCTACTCCGGGAGAATACCACAGTAGGGTTCTTTAACCTGCGGGGAACGTGGCATATTTCCCAACACGGTGCACCACTATGGTTTGCGGTCAGGTTTTCTGTATTATAGCCTGACAACCCAAGCATGTAACACGCCAGGGGTACCCCATTCAACCACCTTGGGCACACATCCCAGTTACTCTGTGGGCAAAGCGCCCTTGCCCCCAGCTAGGGTTCTGAGCACTATTTAGTCGCCTTTTACGACAAGCTTAGCGCTGCTGCAGGCCTATTCTTTTAACACCCGGACCTGCACGGGATGATAAAAATAGAAATAAGAACAATAATGATAATAGTAATAGCATATACGTATATAGCCACTTATCTAAAAAGACTCTGAAAAGCTTTATATCATACTAAAATAGCACCGACACACACACACACACACAATTAAAAAAAATTAAAAAAATAAACCATACCAACACATATAAACTGATAAACTCCAGGAAATGGTAAAAAGAAATGGTCAAAAAAGGAAAACCGTAAATGAAATGACAATATTAAATTAAAAACGGAAAGTTAAAAACTTTCGCAAGAAAAAATGCCCGACCATTCCTAAGCACATACTTTCTAAATATGAATAGTACGATTATCAATGATAAAAATCCAGGGCATAAAATTAAACGCGAACTAAGATCTTATCCAAATGCTATTTTCTAAATGTGAGAATAGACGATGAAACCAATCTTCATTTTGCAAAGGCCAATTTGCTCTTTTAAAAATGTTCAATGTACAGTGTAATTTGCAAAAGAAAACATACCCCAAATATGTTACTAATGAATCAAACGTTCTGTATATGTCTTTTGTAAAACATATTTTTTTAATGTTGATTTGCGGTTTTTTTTATAGGCAAATTACTTAGTATGCTAACGACAAAAACTATGTTATGTACACGTTGCTCGTTGCTTAAATTTTCTAACAGAAACAACACAAATATTTTCATCTCCGAGTTTCTATTTACTTTTATGAATACGAATTATTCAACGTATCTTTACGAAAAGCTTTAATTCACAAAAACACACAAGTCTTTGCTTTCGATTGAGCCCATTTTAAGACGGATTTATTAGTGTTTACGGATAAATACAAACACATTTAATGATTATCGAATATTCGAGTTATTTTCATGCAAATATGGACAATATGTCCCTGGTTACATGGATGGTTTAAATAAATCTGCCTTGTTTATTTACACGAATTAATATATTACGACAAAATTGGTCAAGTCAAGATCAACAATTTTATACAGCTATCTCATGCAAAATTTCAAGGCCTTGTCTTGGGATAACTAACGAGTTTACCTAGGGGAAACACGGTGAGTGCAAAAGAACATTCATATAAAAAATGAGAGTAGAATTTTCCTCTAAAATCTTTAAAAGCGGGTTTGATACAAATTTATTTTGAAACTCTAATGCTCGAAGTGCAGTAATGCTTTCCGGAAATTTTATTGACTTAAAAACTGATTATTCAATTTTGAAACTTTACCAATTGAATTTACTTTTTTGAGAATTTTTTGAAAATGTTCCCAGATATTTTTGAAGAATGATTTTGAATCGATTTCTAAGGAATGTTTCAGTTCCATTTATACTCAGAAACTTTTACCTCAAGTGAGGTTCCGCATTTTTTAACGTCATCTACTGTAAATGCTTTACAAATGTTTCGCACTGCAAGAACAACCAATCAATCGCTAGATTTCTCCACAATAGTATCAGGAAAAGACGCACTTTGATTTTGTGTAAGTACTTTATTGACAATATCAGCAATATTTACCGTAAGGGATTAACCACAAAAAAAATGATAAAAAAAAAATAAATAAATACATAAATAAATAAATGGTCAGGCGGGTTAATAGTTCCTTTTCAATGTCAGGAAGATCATTATAATTTTCTATACGTGCTACTTGAGCAAGTTTTCTCTGTTGACTTGAGGCAAGTAGTAAAAGACTGTTGCTGCTCGATCAGACATAATGAACTGAATATTTTTTAAGAATTTCAAATGCGATAGACTTTTGTGAGTTGTTTCCTCGTCCTCGCAGAGAGTGAACTCTTGTATCTAGTTACATTTTTGCAGCCTTGTTTGACATTTTTAATAAATAGGTGTTCCGGTTTTCAAAATGTTATAATAAATGAGACAAAGGTTTCACCGTGTTTTCTAGTTTCGTCTGTGAAAAGTGTTTGACCATCCAAATAGCACAGACTGACGACCCAGGACCATTTTCGTTTGTTGCAATTCGCAATGCACTATTTTTATCGGTAAGTTTCATTTTTCGACTTTAAGTTGTACATTGGACATTTCATGACCAGACCATCCTTATCGAAAGTAACCCCTCAATCAAGCAAATCCATTACACAAACATCGGTACGACTGCCAAATGAATATTGGTTATTTGGAGTCGATTTTGTTATATTTACTATCCCATGGTGAAAATCCTGTAAATCATGTACCCTCTCTAATTCATATTGAACTTCATTCTGGTGTACTTCAATTTTCCTATTTTACATCATTTATGTCTGCATCCTTGTTTTCCAGTTCTATCGTTTTTTTCGATTCGGACTTGCTTTTTCTTTGTGTCATTCAAGTCAAGAGATGTTCCATTTGTAAAATCTCGCTTTTTTGTTGTTTTGAGAGTAAAGAGTAATCAAGGTTATAGCGGTAATCAAAAGAATGTAATCCAGGGACAAAGACCAGACATGGAAAACAGACATACACAACAAAGAACATAAAGTAACTAAAATCATACATACAAAGTAACAAAAGTAAATGAGCAACTCGGACTCCACTAAAAACTGGGAGCATGGACCAGGTGCACCGGTAGGGTAAGCGTTCTCTGCTATTCTAGAAACACCCGCCGAGTTGCTCATAAAAAGTCAAGTCCGGGGTAGACAAACGAGGAAAGGAAAACTATGACTCGTTGAATAAATCAGTTTTCATGGTGCTGATGGATACACCATAACGATCGACGAGTTCATGATGACGACCATACAATTTCTGTAGTGATGACTTCAATCTTGTAGCAACATAGCCCTGTTCCAGAAGCCTATTTGTTAGAGTTCTAGTGCGATACAAAAAGTCTGCGTAGTTTCGGCAAGCTCTGGCATAACGTATGAGTTGTGATATGAACATTCCATACGCAGGAGCCGAAGGGATGTTGCCACAAATGAAAGGAAAGTTGACAATTCTGAATGAAAAGTCATCACGTTTGTCGTAAAGTGTGGTCAATAGTTTTCCTTTACCATCGATTTCTAAGTGTAGGTTTGCAGTTCTAAGTGAATTGCATGTTACGTGGATCGAATTTGACGAGCCAATCAGATCTATATGTATGACTCAATTTTTCAAGGTATAAAAACAACCTTGGCCGATTTCGTTTTCCTATTTCATTTTCGATGAATAACTTGATTCCGAAAATTAACGTGATATAATTGAATAAAGCAAAATATCATTCCCCTTATTTGTTTTTATTTTATTTCCTTTAAATTAATAAAAATCACAATTTGTATAACAGAGTACAACTCACAAATATAATGAAAATTTTTACTAAAAACTTTCGACAATATTACACACACTTATAATCAATATTATTTAAATGTATTGCCTGATATATAATAGTAATAATAGTATGATTTTTAATAAATATCATACGGTGCCGTTGAAATAAAGTGAATCACTGATCAGAGCTGTGTCAATTATTGAATGTCTATCATATGTCAATTGCTTGGAGACCGATAAGCCATCTGACATCGATACATCTTTCGCCGAAAGAAAACGGAACAAATGCACAATGAATCAAATAAACAATTCTTAACTTTGGTTTAATTGAAATGCATTATTAATGAACATTGCCATCTTCACACAATCAAAATATTTAGTCGAAAATGAAAACAAAATAAAAGGGACGACAAACTTCTAGGTTACGATTCGAATTTGCGATACACGTCGTATAATCTCAAATGAAAAATAAAATATGAACCTTTTCAGTTCAATATCAATGTTTCAAATATCTGCGCACGAATTTCTCAATAATTTTCTATTATTCGTATTTATGCCCTGAAGTAAATTTCTCTGCTGAATTCAGTGAGATTGGTATAAAGTCCAAAGTTCAATTTCAATCACATTTACAAATGCGGCTATATCAAAGTTCTTATTCGTCAAGAGACTAAAACACAGCAACTTTTCGGAGAGATAATGAAGTTTCGTGACAAATTGTATTTCTAAATACATATAACCAAAATGGCGACAATAAAAGCAAGACCATTTGTAGAATTTTTGTTGTAATTTGATCAAAATAACTAGCATCAATCATTCTCCTCTGAAAAGTGTTTTTAAAATGGGTATGATAATGTTATTTCCACAGTCAATATTTTTTCAATGTCATGTTCTGAGTAAAAGAACATCATTATTATTATCCATTCAAAGATACGGATAGATAATTGTTTTTTAAAAATCCAAAAATCATTAGATTGCAAACCGTGGCAAACATTTCATTAATCAAATATGCAGTATATCACTGTGGACAGGTTTGTAATCTAATACGTATCTTATTATACTTTTTTGTAGTTTTATACTCAACTTTCCATTACTGCTGAGTATTATACAATTTTTTAATCAATTCATAAAATGAAAGCACAAATATAAATTATATGAAACATTTTCAGCACCTTTTTACATACTAGTGTTGAAACCACTCTGTCCGACATAAATTACGATTTCTTTTTTCTAGTGTTATCTACTACTGCATACACATCATTTCTACAGTTATCACTATTTGATTTTTCTACAACTGCATATGCACATCCATCCTCTCCGGGTGCAATAATATGCTTAACGGCAAACGATTCAGCATTTTTTGCCCAATTTGGTGTTAATTCTGGAGTAGCTTTACTTCCAGATTTTGTTGCTTCCGTGTATTTGCCTTCGTAACGAGATACTATTTCTTCTGTGTCGATGCCTGCATAATCGCCTTCCATATTGTTATCACATTTTCTTTCATTTGTGTTTGACTCTGGTTTCGTTTCTGGCTTCTCATTCAAATCTTTTTTGCTATAATTGCGGTCTATTTTATAAGCTGTATGGCTCTCTGTAACACATATTTCTTGCTGATTGTTGACAGTTTGTTGTACATCGTTATCGTAATTGGATACGTACAATGTATTGTACATTATACCATAGTCATCGTCGTCAGTATGTTCATGATTATCTTCAGAAATTTGTCTCTTTTTTTGTCTGTAATTCAATGATACGAAACAATTGTTTGATGTACACTTTGTAATGTCAATATTAAGGATTGTTATTTCTAACTAAATCATTCAAATGCAACGGATACAGTAATGAAACATTCAAATTGAAAATACAAAAAATAGAAACACCTCGCTAAAAAGGTGTATTTAGGAATGCTGTTTGCTAGAAATGGTCTGTAAAACCTTAGTCACATATATGATTGATTCTTTTAAGATCTAAATGACCTGTAGAATTTTAGGCGTGGTTCTTCATACTGATCTGCATATAAATATGTGTTACTTCATTTAATTGAATAGTATAAAAGACTAATCAAGAGAACCAAGGTTCTGGTGGAAATTAAAATAAAGCAATCCAGGGACAAAGACCAAATAAGCAAAACAGACATACATAGCAAAGAACATTAAGTAACTAAAAATAATACAAACAAAGTAACAAAAACAAATGAGCAACTCAGATTCCGCAAAAAAATAAATAAATAAATAGGAGCATTGACCAGGTGCACCGGTAGGGTAGGCGTGCTCTGCTTTTCTAGAAACAACCACCGTGCTGTTCATAAGAAGTCAAGTCCCAGGTAGACGAAAGAAAGAGGAAATGAAATCTATGACACGATACAATTCATTTAACACACTTAAGGTCATTATATAGTTATTCATCCAGTACACATAAAAATGGCCAAATGAGGAGATCCCCTTTGATAAAAGTAGTTCTAAATGAACAAAGGCAAACTGAAGGCCAACAACAAAATGTGTCTATGTTCAAAAAATGGGAAAATGAAGAATATGTATGACAGATGGAGGTCGTTTGTTGTTTTGACAACTGATATTTCGGCCGACCAAGCCATTTTAACAACCATAGAAGGTTTTGAATTATGAACCTTTTCTTTTGACAATATAACGCTGTCCGTCTAGAGTAGATGGAACCTAAACCAATTTCTGTGATGGTAATAACAATACAGTTTCGAGCAAAGCTAATGCAATGCAAGAGTGTGATGATGAATAAGAATAAACTGTTTTTGTATTTTGCATGTCGAGAAAAGCTTCATAGGGAGTATTTTTGTTTTACAGTCATTCTGCAAGTTCATTTTCTTTTAATTTTTAAATAATTCTTTTACTTTTATACTGCAGTAAGATTAGACATCTTTCTATACAAATTAATGTTTTAAAATACCTTAACTTTTGGATGACATATATTGCAACAACAGCAGTAAAAATCAATCCACCTGCCCCACATCCAATTGCTACGTATACTATGTATAAATCTTCTAAAATATATCGAAAAAGTGTTTGCATATTCGAAAATTTGTCACTTTTTTATTTTCCTGATCTCTATCTTATGGTTCCAAAAACCTTTACTAAACCCACTCCAACGATACCAGTATTATGTTCATACGGAATTCATACCTAAAATACTTTAGTTAACTATTGTTGGTATATTTAACGTTACTAGTATATATCGTTTTACGTAATACTGTTAGATTCAGAAGGATTTCTGTGAACACAATTATATCTCACAATTGATTTGCTACGTTATGTCCTGTCTTTGTCCCTGGATTACATTCTTTTGATTACCGCTATAACCTTGGTTCCCTTGATTACTCTTATAGCAAGTACTAACTACTCTGATATCATTGAAAGCTATACATATTTGTGTAACAGACACCTGAATCAGGGTATGACAAAATGCGTCTTAAAAAGTCTCTTACCATGTTTTTTAGATGACAATCCTTAGTTGAAAAGTACTCAGTGTCTCCGAAAATATTCAGTAATGATTACTTTTTGTAAATTTTTCTTTGTACTGATATGACCGCTGTTTTACCGATTATGACAATACATACAGAGGCTTTTTAATCACCACTGGTATATTCACGTAACCTTCGAAGAGGGAGTTTTAGCTTGCTGTAAAACCTAGATTTTATTTTCGTTTGAAATGCCTGTACCAAATCAGGACCATTGCTGTACCAGCTGCTCCAGTGGTGTAATATCTATTTTGCCAGATTTATTTTAGACTTGATTTGACTATGAATAGAATAAGTGTTCGTTAATTTTGCTGTTACCCATATTAGACGATACATGTTATCAATACCCTTTTCCTCGTTCTGTATTGGCTGTGCAACCTTATCTTTTGAGCTGTCGATGTCTGTCATACTTTCTGGCACTGCCGTAGTAGCATCACGTATTGATGTTTTTAAAGCGAATACCGTTCCTGTTGTTCGCTTTTCCAAAATTGTTCTCTCAGTACGGGATTGGGGAGTTGTCTCTGTATCATATTTCTCGGTGGTAGTCACAGATTCGTCATCAGCGGCACTGTTACATTTAATCTCCATCGGATTACTTTGATCTTTAAATATAACATTTTACCTATTACATATACTACATGTACTAAAATAGGAAACACTTGAACCCCCATTTCTTAGACATGTGTTGCCATCTATTTTTAATACATTTCAGCGAAAAGTCAAATCATACCATTTTGTACCAATGTTAAGAAAATTCATAATGAAAAATAATCGAAGTATTTGCCTGAGTGGTGTATGATTTTTAATTAATTACAAATGCATAAGAAATGTTCGAAAATACATGTACTACCAATCGATTATCAGTCAAGGGTCTGTATACCACCCTCTTTAAGTACTTCAAATCTTAAAATATCTACAAATCAATTGATTAAGAAACAAGGTTCTGTGCTTTTGCTTTTTTGCAGTGCCTTATTGTTTATTTCTCATCCCATTAAATTAGTACCTGTACCAAAATAGTAAACAGTAAAGCTACATGAATATCGTGTACATACCAAAATTTATACGAAGACAATATCTTGTATCTTGTGGATGGTTCTCTTTTATCAAAGTTATAGCTACTGTTATATTTACTGTTTTATTGACTGGTAAATGACCATCATCTTTACAATACTTTAACCTTTGATCAAAGTTCGGCTGTCTAAACAGTATTTTACTTCCACAAGCACTGTTGTTTTCAAATGAAGATGGATATAGCAAATCCTTGTATTCCAATTTTGAGGCGGTCTCGAACAGAGCCCTAGCTGTACAAGTACATGTTTGTCCGCCATCTAATGTATTTGCATAATATCCATCCAAAGTTATGACTGTTTCTTTGCTTACTCTGGCATCAGTACAAAACCTGAGAACTATACAATAAACGTCTTTTTTTGCTCTCCATTTAATTGACTTAACTGTAGATATACAACTAAGAGAAGAAAGTAAAAACATTGAGATAATATATAAATGCGTGTATGCACTAGAATGCAAAATGTGAATACGTCAAAGAGACAAAAACCCGACGAGATGAAAAATGTCAGCCCAAGGCCACTGATGGGTCTTCAATAAACGACGAGGAAACCCTTACATGATAAGGCAAGCTGCAGATGGCTTAAAAAAATTTAAAAAAAATTAAAAAAAAACAATATACATAGGTACAGAAAAATAGTTGTATACATGTATGCACTCCAGCTCCATAAAAAATTCCAAAAGTGAAATCGAATTAATACATATAGAGGCCTTAAATTCTTGTCTTGGGACAAGTGCAAAAATGTAAAGGGTTTAATGTAATTTGGCAGAATCACAACCATCCCATTTCTTAAATCTAGCCACGGTGGAAAAAATATTCAAAAATATAAACAATCAAACGAATAGGAGCAATTTACTGATAAACATGTTCCAGCTCCAGTCCAGATTAAATCTACAAAATCTCAAAAAAAAAAAAAAAAAAAAAAAAAAAAAAAAGGTTTTTATCGTCTGTTATATTAATCCCAATTCTTCCTATGCGGGGCTGAGAACCACGATAAAGACACAATCTGTGTCATGCCGAACTGGTCTTAACTAATTAATAGAGTGTTAGAATATTACCACAAAATGTAGGGTGGGAGATACTCGCACGTATAGATCTTCCCTCAGTCTCGAGGGGATTACAGCATTTTTCCACTCAAGATAGTTAAGATTTTAACCCACAAGCCTTAAGGAGTGGGTTCAAAATCTATAAATTAACTATCGAGGGTGGAGAAATCCTATAATCCCCGAGAGAAATGACGGAAAATCTGCTTCTCTCATAAATAAAACCTTAAAAATACATTAAACATCATCCTAAATTCTCCCAACATCAACTACGTCATCCAAGACCGCCCCTCTCGTGATAAAATCATTGTGTCATGGATATCACTACCATTATGATTAGTTGATACACGACCAACTAATCTTTTAATATATGAATAACATTCGTAAATAAACAGGCATTTAATTGATCAACAATATGAATAATAACTGTAAACATGGTAAACATGGTAAGTGTGGTAAGAGTGAGAGTGTCGGCACGTGGCGGGGAATTATAATTTTTTAATCACTCGCTCGTTCGGTGTGAATGAAGCCTATGAATATGAGAAAAGTAAATCTGTATTTGAGAATGAGTTCCTTGTATCTGTTGAAAATTGTTGTATATGATTTATACGAGATTGTGATACCGAAAATCTCGTTATAGTTATTTTAAAATTTAATTTTTTTCGTTAAAATCCGAAACAATGTTACAAGTACGAGAAAATAGAACCAATTGTGATATGTAAATATCATATAATCGTGACAAAGGGACGTACCTATCTTACAACTGATAGTAAACAGTAGGGAATAAAACAAAACATTCATTTTATCGTGCATTTTAGTATTCAATTTACCATTATTGATATAAATATTTAGATCGAGAAACAGACATTCTTTACTATCAATATTTGCTTCATACAAAGAAACTTCTGCAGGAAATATAACTTAAGTATAAATATTGTAATCGTCTTTGTTAAGAGTAATAATATTTTTCAAATATCTGAAGGTATTATTGAATTCATCTACCAATTTTTTACCGATTTGTAACAATACAGAAATACGTCCTCAATAATTGGTGCACAATTGGTCCTCATTGGGCCTATTCGGTTAGGACTTTATATGTTCGGAGTTTTAGAGAAAAAAACTGAACTGTTCTATAAGGGGTAATCCATAAAACAAAACAAACCTGAACTAAACACACCCACAAATAGGAAATTACCATTAGGCAAAAAAAAAAAAAAAATTGCATATCATACAAATAATTTTAAATACACATACACACACATACACACACCCACACACACACACAGAGAAAGAGAGAGAGAGAGAGAGAGAGAGAGAGAGAGAGAGAGAGAGGCGTATATGTATTGGTTCATAACTAATATTTTTACTAACCTGGAATGTTAATACTAGATCCATTTTTAGACTGATTCCAGTGACTTGAACAATTCGTCTCAGTTCCGTTAACTAAATTTGTTCCTACATATAAAATTATCAACAATATCAACAAATCACAATAATAGCGGATTGACGATAAAAAGAAATCTAAATAACATCGGATGCAATCATAAGATTTTATTGGAAACTGTTTATAAAGTTATCAATCAAAATTTAATTGATTAATCCAATTACTTTGAACAGTTTCAGTATTTTTCTTATATATGCAACTTATGGAACATAGTAGGGCTTTTTAAACGTTCAGTAACATTTTGGAAGTTTTGGATTCATTACGTCTTATGTTAGGTTAATGAAAAACGTAAGTTCATAAGGATATTTTTTCAAATAACATTCAAAAATTAATACTAGCATCAAAACCATCATCATCTCTATGTTGAGCATGAAAAATCGAGACACAATCACAGTCCGACAAACTGTGAGAGAAAACATCCATACCATCCCTTTTTGAAATATATTATAATAGTTACAGTAAATATATGTAATCAATAAATACATGTTAATACCTGAAATTACTGGGCCATCTATAAATAGACGCATTTACTAAATGCACCAGTAAAGCATACATTTAATGATAACTTTTATTATTGTTACACATATTTCTTGGCCATAGATATTTGTATAAACTATACAAGGGTACTTGGAGAATATCAAAACATTTCAGGACTAAACCACAGTTTTTCTTTTGTTGTAAAAGGAGAGATTAACGTATTACTTTTCCTGCAATCACATTAAGATGTTCATGCCTGTGTGGTACTGAACCGGTAAAATATTATGCAATTATGTAAAAAAGGTCTGCAATTGTTCATTTCCCACATTTCGACATACTATTAGGCATAGTGTATTTCTTAGATTTCAACTTCCTCTATCAACACTTGGTAAAAGAATTGACAGTTACTGCAAAAATCCGCCGGAGGTGCGTTCGTTATCAGGGCCATGGACTAGTAGCAAATATGCATGAGATTACGTAATTTTTCGATCCCAGAAAAAAATATACAGATTAAATTAATAGTTACCGTGTTTCGGCTCACAATACAGCGGTGTATTAGTAAATTATTTTTCATTTTATGTCTCTGAATTGGACAACATGCATTCTTGTAGGTTGAAATAATGCATCCAATTATTGCCTCATATGAGGAATGTGTTATAGCTGAACTGTCACGGTTGTTCTTTTGAAAATGGACAGCCACATGGACCAGTAACTTGGCATGTTTATCATTTTGGAGCCAACTGTATAATTATTCTACAGAATATCTCTGCTTTTGAAGTTTTATTGTGCTATCCGGTTTTAATCCATTTGAATGAAATAAAAAATTTTTAATCCGTTGTCATACTATTCATGCAAAAACGTCACAGTTAACACATTTTTTTTATTAATACAAATGAACTTAATCTTTTGATCGGTTAAGTTATTGGAATGCTAAATTGAAATCAGTAAATACATTTGTATAAGTAAATGATATTTTTTTTCTAGTAAATTCACGTATTTAGTGGAATATCTTAGTAAATAATTGAATTTCCTTGAACCATGAGTAAAAGCATGCATATGTACATGTATTTACGAAATTTCAGTAACTACGTGTACTTACTTATTACACATATTTACTGAACATATATTATATTGATTTGCATGATTTATAAAAAAGCTATAGTCTTCTTATTTGTGTTGTAATATCCATTGAGTCTAGATCTCTAAAATTTCTGACGTCTTAAAGATCTTAGACTTACCAAAGATAAATACAAAGACAAACACTGCTTCCGTTATTAGCTTTTGTAATTTCGATTCCTTTCACACATATGATGCCTTTATGGTTGATGACAAATGGACAAATTTTGCTTTTATATGTTTAATAATGACAAACAGATTCAACTGCAGATGCGAGCGTCCTCGTTTTGTGTGTGTGTGTGTGTGTGTGTGTGTGTGTGTGTGTGTGTGAAAATAAGTACAAAGAAGACTCGTCAAAATGTAAATTAAGGCTTTTTTGGTATTTATCCTAAATATCTAATACTAAATATTATAAACAAGATCATGTCTACAATGTATTTGATTGTTATTATTTCATCTAATTGAAACATTGCATTTGGATAATTCATAAGACAAAATGTGCGGTTGGAATGCTATCGTCTTTTCAAAATGCTTAGAAAATACATTACTGCAACATCATTTCTCAATTCCATAGGAAAATCTGGAATTCATTAATAAATAAAATTTAAGAAGTACACAAAACTATAGATATAGAAATAGAAAGCAATATCCAGAAGTGAGAGTATCTACAAACTGAGATGCAATGTATTAATCCTGTAGCGTTATAGCGCCTTTTTATTTAAATTCATCTCGAATGTAAGTGAATGATTTATGATATAAATCGGGTCTGAAGTGTGGGCTGGTGAAAACCATCGGGTATTCGTGATCTTCCAGCACTTCCATCAACTCAATGATTGAAAAAATAACATAAGCATTTCATAATTGCGGTATACTGTACGTGTGTTTCGAAGAGTAACCTATAATCAGAAGCAAAGGAACCCAAATTTGAATTTTATAATCTTTGAATAAATATTACTCAAGAAGTAAATCTATTAACACATAGTATACAATAAGTACCCCATATTTTTTAAACGAAATCCAGCAACGACAACTTCTTTCAAGTGCAAACCAAGGATTGAAGCATATTGCCAAATTAAGATTAAGAACAATAAAGCATAGCATATCATATTCTAACAAAGCCCTTCGTATTACCACGCATCATGATGCACTAAACATGCTAAACGGGAAGCGTTTTCCTGCAATCAGGAAGTTCCCAAAACTAGGGAGATTTATTTAAACTACCGAGGCATCATTTACATTTAAATAACACAGCATTTGTAATTTAGTTTACACAAAATCCAATTAGAATATTATTTTGCTCAATATGTGCTTATCGAAGGAAATCTGTTGATGGTGAAAGAATTTGTTTTGGGGTTTCATTTCGACAGGAGGATAAAAAGTTATTTATATAATAGTTTTTTGTGCCTTTACTTACTTGTCAATTAGTATGGGCACATACAGTAACTTAAATACAAATAGAAAGAAAAACAGAATCTGTTAAATTTAGCTAATGTAGACAAGTATTCCACATAGTGATGTAAATACATAAACTCCTTGGGCTTGGAGGGTTCACCATGCACCCCTGACTCATCAGCTTTGTGGTGATTTTTAGATACCTATATACCTCCCATTACCGAATCAATTTGTTGCCAAAGAATATTCTCGGATTTGTCTTGAATAAATTGGGTGAAAAGCCCGAATTTATATGACTCAATTTTGGTATTTTCTTTTTAGTATTATCACAATTAATACTTCTGGCGTTCTTTTGATGAGTTTTGGCTAAAAATCAATCCCGTCTGACCATTTTACGTATAGCAAAGGACATTGTGAAACAACATTCAAGACATTTCTATGCTTTTACTGGCGATACATGCATGTAGATACATTGCGTAAATTCCTTGCATTTGGTCCCTTTTTGACCCCTTAATCTAAAAAATAGTGTCATAAACATAGCAAATAAATTCGAATCGTCCTTTTGTGCTTTGAAAACTTGATGTAAATTTATAAAGAATAGTCCGCGTTTTCAATTTCATGAAAAATCAATGCATCATCTTTCAATAACGGAAGAATTGTGGAATACGATGATTTGAGACCCGAAATATGTTTACAAATCTTCCACTAAGTTTTCGAGGGGGTTTTAGGTCGATGTATTATTCAAAATATTGTCGTTGTAATCTTTACGCGCACTTCTAGTTTTAGAAGTTACTTCATATAGTATAGTTCGTTGGTTCATCAATAAGTTGAACCCTAACGAATATTTTCCGAATATTCAAGTTTGCAATGAAATTTAGTTGATTGTCGTTAAAATCACCCGCGACGGAATTATTATCATTAATGGTCGCTTTTATATAACTTAATTCCAAATGTCATTTAAACTGTCTGGAGGAACGTAAAGCGTCCCATACAGAACCGATTTACCATTTAGCTTTATCTAAAGCCAAACAGATTCGAGACGGTTGTTTTTCTAGTCTATCCTACGTGTCCCGAAAATATTGTCTTTTACACATACAATAAATCCTCCCCCTAATTTTTTGGGTCCGCTGTATAGGCGAAAATTATCCAATTCAATCCAGAAGTACTCTCGATTTCGGATATATTTAATACAAATAGGAGAACAAATATGGAAAAGATAATTGCAAACATAAATATATCATATGTTTTTGGACCTTTGCAATGACCCACACTTGTCGGAACTTGAATATTTAACATGGTATAAATAGACATAAAACTATTATAATAGCATTTTGTTTGTTAGATGACAATAGCACTTTTGCACAGAACAATTCAAAAATATTAAAACGTTTTTAGAACCACGAACGAAGCTTGGTAGATTTTTTACCCACTCCCATTCTATATAACTGTAAACTAATACCCATCAGTTGAGTGACACCCGTATTTTCCATCATAGATTGATAGAGGTCACATAGTTGTAACATATCAATACAATTCATACGTGTTCGATAAGGACACAATAAATAACACAATTTGACTTACACAAGATATGGTTTAAGTTCTTAAAAAATGGAAAAGAGGTGAACAATGATACATATAATTAATTGATTGGAAAAAATTTTGATAAGTATATATTATACTAGTTTATGGTAAAAAAAAACGAAACTGTCATACTGTTCGAGGTCATCGATGTTGCCACTTAATTCATTGTCCAACGTTAAGTTATCGTTACTTTATTGGTAAAAATTACCGTTTAATTAATGTTAAATTTAGTTAAAGTGATCCGCTTTGGTATCAAAATGGCAAAACAATATTTTTTCATTTTCCTTTCAGAATATCAATGCACAGGAAATTATGCTTTTGTTTTTTTTGTTTTGTTTTTGTTTTTGTTTTTGTTTTTGTTTTTTTTTTTTTGGAAGGAGTTCCCATTTTTCTCATGCCAAATTAGCGTTAGGAATTAACAGCTTAATGTTAGATAGTGTTAATTTTAATTGTTAACGTTGATTTAACATTTAATTGTTACGTTTACTTTAACTACCGTTTGTTTAACATTCATTTTAACGTTGAACCAACGTTAAAAGATATTAACTCTAAATCAACGCGACTCATTTTTGCCTTTTTGAAAAGAAATATCAATGCATGTTTGTGAAAGAAACACATAAAACCGTTCGTTTAAATTCTTACTCTCAAAAGTAACGTTAATTCCGTACTTACCAAACAACATAACACTGCACATATATAACACGTATTTCATTGCTGATTTTAACAAAGTCCATATAAAGTTCTCATGTATTTAAGACCTATAAGGAAGTAAATTTTCGCCTACTAAAATTCTATTTAAAGAGTGCACATAAAACAGGTTTTGAATTTGTATTTTTAAACATGTTTACTGATTTATTTTGTGCAATTAGGTGGAACACAATCATTATAAATCCTTTATAATCGCCTACACAAATTATAAAGAACCGAGTGCATATAATACATATTTATGTGTTCTTCAATTATGTGGTTTTATAAATCAGCGTATTACTGATTCCATGGATTGGAAATGAAGGATAATGCATTGTCACACAAATCAGGTCAACATAATGGAGAAATGATCATTGTAAATTGAATAGAAAACAAAGGGCTACGAAAGTTAAACGGACCAAAAGCAATACGCAAATCATATGCAAATGAATGTATTATAAATAAAATGTCTCGTTCAATTGCTTTTGGTGTCTCACCACAGTGCCATCATGTATGAAAACAAACAATAACAATCGTCAATGAATGAAACATACCTTTCCATGTGTGAACACAGTGACCTTATAATGAAAACAACTATTGCCACATCTAGCAAAGTCCTACTTAATTAATTTTTCCTTCATCATAAATAATACAAAGCACTTAGTTTAATTAGCGACCATTTCAAATGACATAGCGAAAAGTGTACAGCCAAATATGGGCAAATGTGAAGGTATTACATTATTCTGTAATAGTTCAAGAACATGTAAAAAAGTACAGCAATGGTCCTTTTAGAATCAATATAAATCACGGAAACTCAAGTCATTGTTGTACTACGGCCTGACCATTCATGTCGCATAAATGGCAAAACCGGGTATAAAACAACGACTATACAATTTATCGCGTTAAGATAATTTAATTTAGCAATCGTTAATGCATTTCTGAAAGTATTTATCCCGAAAATATTTATATTTGTCGGAACTAGCGTAGAATTTAGTTAACAAATACGTTTGATCATATGTTTAGACAGACTGTCGATTTTCTCAATCAAATCGTCTTAAATAACAATCCAAAGCCATTTCAACAAAGGACCTAGTTGAAACCGAAAAAGGTAGTAAAAACCATCAGCAAAGTCACAGATGCCTCAACAAAACAATGGGAAGTGCAAAAAAATTACGAAATCGCCCGGGTTAAAAAAGTGCGACATAAAGGGTCAGCCCGTGGTAGAACAATGATAAACTAAAGTTTCCGTAATTTATTTCTTAATTTACAATGAATGTGTTTTCTGAGTTAAGGAATAAATAAGGAACTTTCAAATTACTTCTCCTCCTCTGAAGACAACACTAATATTTTTTCGACATCATAAGTTGTCAAGTTACATTTGTGAAACCAAAAAGGCAAGGGTTTCAAATACGTGTGACAACTGTCATGTGGACATATTATTAGAGAGCGCCGCGAAGCGGTGTGAGCTCTACCGTTATTATGTGTACTTTCTTAATTTTCCCTTAAGGTTCCCCAGTATACTAACGAAAAAAAGGTCATATCCCTGAAGTAACAAAAAGAGACTGTCCTTACGGAGAAAATTCATTATTTCCGTCAATCAAACAAATATAAATATATAGGTTAAGATTACGTTTCAGTTAAAATAATATCATCTCTTCTCATAGTTTTCAAGTCTTTTTTGATTTCTTTTTCTTTTTCAAGTAGTGAATGTTATGTTTATAAAAAGTTCGGAAAACACGTGGATGTACGTACGTGTATCTCCGCTTTTCCAGTGTTGCTGTTGTCAAGCACCTTACCTGCCTCGGAAAAAAAATTACTCCGATTCTATTATCAAAATCGAAGCATAGCTTTTCTAAGATAGAAAAGACAATAATTTTCTTGTTTTGAATTTGCAGATGTCGTCTGAATTTTGTTTACGTCACATGATATGTGTAAAATATTCCGACCATCCGTGGACAACTGTAAAATTTCTGTACAATTTGATCTGACAGGCCAAAACTGAAATGATTGATGCTATAGATGCCCTTAAGCGATAAAAAATGTAAAGTATTGCGAAGTGCTATAAATATATTGACAATTTTGAGAGCGGAAGGAAAAAAAATTCAAGTTATTCATTAATTGAAAAAAAACATTAATCAATAAGACAGCTATTTAAATAGAAATATTGATTTTGCTTGCTGCTAAAATATAAATAAAAATATTGCATTTATAAAAAAAAATCATCCGGGTCGACCCCCCCCCCCCCATCCCCACCCCTTGTAACGTCTTTTATCATTTTTTTATGTCTCGCACAGACCGCGGCGATAAATTCAAATTCAAATTATTTATTGTTCAAACACATTTTCATTAAATGGTCATGACACAATAATAAAATAATAACATAATGCACATACATTTGTATAAACGAAACATTGCTCTCATTTACATGTATAATGTTGTGGACGACGGTGACCAACCAGAAAATTATTACGTTATACTTTGAATGAAAGCTTGGCAGTTGTTGATATAATCAATTGTTGCCTTGAGTATTGGGAGTGAGTAAGAGTTAAAAATCAAACTTATGTTGTTTTTTGTTACGTATGGTAAAGCTCACGGTGCTCGCTGATTTAGGCAATGCCTACCCCATATTTGAGAGTACATAACGGATAAAAACACAAATATGTCCTAATATTCCCACAATTTCTTGGTAAAGTGGCAGAGTTGTCTGAATTGTTCTTACGACTTTCCAACCATTTCAGTACAATACATTATAGACATAAATTTTCTAGCAAGTTTTCAAACTTTGCATTATCCATTTTGCATTTCTTTTTAAAATAATGGATACAGTTGTGATTTGCCATGCACAAATCTTATAATAATTCTAAAATTTAACAAAAATATACAGATGGAAGAAACGTAGAATAACTTGCTTCCATTCTCGATTTAATTCTACCTCCAAATGAAGAAATGGCTAGAATAATAGTACCAGTCTGCCAAATTCTAAAGGTACACTAACGGATTTATATCAGGATGTCTTGCTGGCCAGTCAATCCTGTCGCCCTTTGGATAACCTTAAACCTCTCGGCACTACCTCAAACCACTACAGTTTTTTTTACGTCAATGCCACAGGTCTTTGACATATAGTTTGTAATGTTTTACTTCATTTACCGACAATATTTGATAAGTCAAATTTGATTCAGCAAACTTACAATTTTGACGTTTGTACATGTATGGTGTGGTTTCACTATCTTCCCATTGTAGGTTTATTGTATGATAATTCTTATCACATTAAACGGTATATTGCAGAATTTATGTGGATAGAGACCCAGTAAATGACAAATACCCAGCAGAATTTGTCATATTTATATTACCATAGATAAAGATTATATTGACCATGATATTCCACAAAGTACCAAAGTTTCTTGTATCTTTATAAAACATCTATTTTAATATCTAAACATTACAAAGGACAAAGCATACTAGATTTTTTTTCTTGGATGCCTTTATGTCCTTTTTATGACACTTTTCAGTAGATGTAAGGTTTATGTCTTTAGTCAATAAATTGTATTCCTGCTTATGCAACTTGTTCATACTCCTGATTATGGTTGTCGGGGTAATGAAGTGTGCTATATATATTTTCGATTTCGCGTTTTTCTATGTCAGCATAGCTTTGTTTCATGATTCTTTGTTCACTACTCCTTCTATAAAAAGACAATAACATAATTGCTAGAGGTGCATACACACTATCGTAGTAATTAATTACAATGTGTATACTTAAATTTGTTTTAATTTTATATTGTTAACGATTCATAAACGTAATAACTATATGCGCCCACAAGTCATTGAAAATGATTGAATAATTTTCCCTTAGTCTGAGCTTTACCAACGAGCATAAAACACCATGATAAACTCTTTCATTCGAAAATTTCACAATATATCTTTAAATGTTTTAAACTGTTATCACATTGTTTGTGTGTAAGGGTAATGGATCGTTAAAATTTCAGTACCTCATACAGAATGTTTCTGTTTCTATAGTGATAGCACCAAAGAAAAAAGCAAGAACCCAACCTATCACTGTAACTATGATAATACTTTAACAGTTGCCAGACCTGAAAAATCTTCATATTATTACATAATGCATCCCTTTCTCTATTCATTCTTACTTTATACATCTTATATGAAATATGACTGTTAACATGTTAAAGTCATCACTACAGAGGTTTTATGGTCGTCATCTTAGCAACTCGGCGGGTGTTTCTAGAAAAGCAGAGGACGCTTTCCCTACCCGTGCACCTGGTGCATCCTCCCTGTTTATAGTGGACTACGAGTTGCTCATTTATGCTTTTGTTACTTTGTATGTATGGTTTTAATCTCTTTTTGTTCTTTGATGTGTATGTCTGTCTTCCATGTCAGGTCTTTGTTCCTAGATAACATTCTTTTGGTTACCGCTATAACCCCGGTTCCCTTGATTATTCTTACACATAAACTGCATAACCCGAAGTCTGACATTTTTGTCCTTAAAAAGTTGAATGCATTGTCAATATTGGTGGTTAACTGTTTAATTTTGTTAATCAAGTCACTGTTATTTGTTCTTAGAGAAGAGAGTTGTTTTTTAAAGGTTTTGAACTTTCGTCGGTCCTTTCATTTATGCTATGTAATTGTTTATTTTCGTTTTGCAAATCAGAAACCGATTTAATGAGATATTCAAGTGAATTGCCTCAATATTCAAGTAGGGGTCTCAATGTAATCAAATTTGCGACCAGGGTTTAGTTATAATGCATGACAATGAGTTAAATCTCTATTGTGTAGTATATCACTGTGCAAGAATATTTCTATTATCTGTTATGTTCGCGGAATTAAAGAATGCAGAAATATTTCCATTATTTTCTTTTTCTCAGACATTTTTTGTAAGAACTTGTTCAATAAAGACGTTACGGGAAAAAAGTAGAATTAATTTCTAAATTTTGCTAATATCTTTATTCAACTTACTATATCACACTCTAAAGCAGTGTCTTGTATCAAGTGGCTGTACCTCCTTCATCAACATTACACTTGTCATGATTTAAGTTTTATCATTGATCGGTAAGAAACCATAGCTTTTACAATACTTCGTTCTTTCATCATGATTTAGCTATTTAAAAAACACTTTAATACCATTTGAAGTACTGTTTTGAAATAAAGATAGAGACAGCAAATCATAATAAGATATAGTCTTGACGAAATTTCGAATAAAGAATACAAGTACAAATGTGTACATCCTTTAATGTATTTGCATAATATCCATCTAGAACTACTGTGTAAAATATATTTATGTTATCGTCAGTACAAAACCTGAGAACTAGAATCACTCTTATATTGTAATAGGTAAATCAGTAAATCAACAGAATACATTTGTTTAAGAAGTGTTGTAAATTCTTATATATGTAAAAATATCGACATGTAAATATATTGTTTTGCTAATTTGACTTTAACCATCAACACATACATAGTTAAATTGAACGGGGAATTCATGAAAATACTTGCAGATGCAGATGCCTATTTGGACTGAGAAGAGGATTTCATCAATAAAAAAAACCTTTGTATAGGAATATAACTTTTTGTTTTTAATGCAAGTAACAGTTGAATTCAAAAGTGCCAAATATAGAATTACAACTCACCGGGTAGGTTAATTTCCCGAAAATAGTCTGAACAATTTGTTCCACTGACTAAGTATAGACTTGGGGGACTAATATCTTTATAGCAAACATGTTTGATCTGACCACACGTTTCATGAAATGATTAAATGGTCGTGTTCATTTTATTAGTCTGAAAGATATGTATGTCTTCTATGTCACACAAAATAGTTACAAGTGCCGCTCTTAGGGGTATAGATCTGAATGATTTCTTTAATCATGTTTGCTGTATATTTCGATTTGTTGATTATTTATTTTTACATTACAAACACATATGTTTTAACATTTCTTTTTATGAAAAATATGCATCACAATCGATATATTTTGCTTTAGATTACACAATGTATCACCAATATTACAGACTTTTATATGGATATAATGTTCCTACTAACTGTTTTAGAAGTATTCCTGTCCGTTATGCCTATACACTAGTCCTATAAATAAATCAGTAAAACTTGCCAAAAAAAGCAACAGAGGCCCAGGCAACTATGTCGATGAACTTTACTTCCATACCACATATGTTTTCACAGCTGTGAAAATCAAAAGGATTTTTTCTTCTTACATGTATAACTACTTTTTGTTTCATTACTGATAAAATGCAAAGACAGAAATTGTAAACTTTCACTAAAAGTCCTTTTAACCTGTAACGGTAGGTCATGACTTTTGCTAAGTGGTTAATCCTCGACAAAAACAAAGATGTAAACATTATTTTCATCGATTTATCACTCTATTTAGCATCAATTACATTTATACCCAAATAAAATTAATCCCACAATATATTTGAATCCAGTTAGCGACAATGTAAGAATAATCAAGGGAACCAAAGTTATAGCGGTAATCAAGAGAATGTAATCAAAGGACAAAGACCAGACTTCGAACACAGACATATACAACAAAAAAACATGAAGTTAATAAAATCATACATACAAAGCAACAAAAGTAAATGAGCAACCCGGACTCCACTAAAAACTTGGAGCATGGACCAGGTACACTTGTAGGGTAGGTGTCCTCTGCTTTTCTAGAACTACCCGTCGAGTTGCTCATTAAAAGTCAAGTCCGGGGTAGACAACGGAAGAAAAGAAAACTATGGCCCGTTGAATAAATCAAGTTTTCATAGAGAAGATGAATACACCATAACGATCCACGAGTTTATGATGACGACCATAAAACTTCTGTATTGGTGACTTCAATCTTATAGCAACATAACTATGAATTGTAGAATGCAAAACGTCTGCTTAGTTTCCGAAAGCTCTGGCATAACGTATGAGTTGTGATATGAGCACTCCATACGCAGGTGCTGAAGGGATGTTGCCACAGATGAAAGGAAAGTTGACAATTCTGGATGAAACGTCATCACGTTTGTCGCAAAATTTGTAAAATTATTTAAGAGAACTTGAACATGAAACAATCGTAAGGTGTAGTGCCAATGAAGTGCTCACATTAACTGATGTTCCTGAAATTAAATTGATGATCAGCACTTTGAACACAGCTACGTAATTCAAGATGTAGTAAGAAGCAATAATGAATGTATCATTCTATAGCTAAGCCAGTCCAAGAAAATAGTTATTAAATTCAACAAAAATATTTATCGTATTCTTTCTGAAGGTAAACAATCCAAATATATAAATAAATATGAAAAAAAATATATATAAGTCCCATGAATCCACATACAAAGTATGCGATATTGATACCTACATTGTATATGCATTACTTATAATAGTTGAAAAGTATATGTACATTTAAAGTTAATAAACTTTATGCTTAACCTTAACCAAAACAAAACAATAAAAAAAAAACAAAAAAAAAAAAAAAACATTAAGATGTAATAGATTTGATCAAATCTGTGAAGAAAATAATTATACTAACATTATTTTACTTACCAATCCGTTTAACCAACTTGTTATTACGCTCCGTAAATGGCTGTATTATCAACTGGGTCATGTATTCTTATAGGCAGAAAAGGCATCAATATCCGGTTTGTGCATGTAAATTCGGGAATTTAAAAAGAGTATAATGGTAGCTTCATTTTCATACACTTCGAAAAATGTGATTGAGAACAGAACCAGTCTTAGTAGCGTTTTTGATTAAGTTCAAAACATAGCATATTTTTTCCAAGATATGGATTGTCAAAACAGTCCACAGTAGGCGTAAAATCATCAATATCCGGTTTGTATCTGCATTTTCAGGAGCTGAAAAACAGTATAATTGCAGCTTCATTTGCGTTTACTTGTATGTGTGCGATTGAAAACCAAACCAGTCTCGGAAAATATTTGCTAGATTCGTTAGTTAAATACAAATCGAATCATAGCTTTTTCCAAGATAGGGTTGGCCTTATAGTCTGAAGTATGGCGCCTAAATGTTGAAAACGAACCAAAACCAAACGAAAATAATCGATAAAGGAAAGAATCGAAACGAATCAATTGAATAAAATGAATCAAATCGTTATAAAAACAAAATTTAACTATAAAAAATGAAACATAATGAAGCAAAACTATATGCAATAAAAGAAATCTTTTAAGACGTTTAGCAAATTATAAGAAACTTCATGTTAACCAGTGCCGGACGTTTCGGCCATAGATGTCACAGCGGTACGAGTTCGAGTCCCGCGGAGGGAACGACTACAAATTTGACAGTTCTAACGATGACTCTATTCGCTACACTGCTCCATCGGATCAAATTGATATAGGGAAGATAAAGTAAACTTATAGAAGGGTCTGAAAAATCCCTAACGATGTTAGAACTGTCAAATTTGCGATGCAAATTTTTGGTCGTTCCCTCCGCGGGACTCCAACTCGTACCGCTGTGACATCTATGGCAACACCGCCCACCGGCCAGCTAGGCTATATAAAAATATAGATTTCGCCGACCGGATCATTCCTTATCGTAGGATTAATCTAAGGCTCTAACTTGGTACACGATGTATGGTAGTACGAGACAGTTCATCTAGGTGTTATTTTGTAGGATAGAGGATCAAATTAATGATGCATGTCACAACAAATCAATATTATACAAACGTCTCAGAATGTGAATACTCTATTCGCTACACTGCTCCATCGGATCAAATTAATACAGGGAAGATAACGTAAAAATATAGAAGGGTCTGAACAATTTCCAACGATGTTAGAACTGTGAAATTTGCAAAGTCAAGCGCGATACAAAGAGTCTGCGTAGTTACGGCAAGCTCTGGCATAATGTGTGAGTTGCGAGTTGTGTAAACTCGCAAGTGCTCAAAGGACATTGCCTGAGATGAAAGGAAAATTGACAATACGGAATGAAAATTCATCGTGTTTATCGTAAAGTTTTGTCAGTAGCTTTCTTCCACCATCGATCCCTAAGTATAGGGTAAGATATGAGGCGGACTTCAGAGTGTCTGTAGTATCCTTTATCTCAAGTTCTTTGGGGGTAGATGCGACGTATAAAATCCTCGAAACTAGGATTGTTTATCGAAAATACACCATCTATATAGCGGACACTGAGATTAAAGGATCTACTACGTTTCTTACTATGGATCAGATCAGCTGTAATGTCAGCCTCATAAGAGTTTGATAGCTGACCGTTTGTTTAAAAACGCGTCCACCACATTCGACAGATATGTTGTCGATAAAAAGTCAAACATTTTGAAAACATCTACTTCGGTATATTTAGAAGATGATCTGGAGTTATGGTTTTACAAAGTATTAAGAATCTCTAATAAGAACTTCATATTTGGATTTAGATGTACCGTTGTTTTTAGACTAACAACGATATATGTTTTTAAGTCTGGATTTTAAATGAGTATGGGGATAGAAGTATAAAGAGTTGAAGATCGATACATTGCTATAATACATTTGGTAAACTGTGATACTTCAGGTGGATATGATAACTCTCAATACGTCTAAAAATCCCAAATATATTTTAGTGGTGTCTCGCAGGACCTTGGCAGCAATGTTTATAAAGTTATATTTTGCATTTTCATAAAAAAAGTACGTTAAGGTCACTTGTGTTTCCTAACATGATTAGTAATAGTTTTTCGTTGGAGTTTAAACTGTCCAAAAACAGGTTATGAACATAAACAATTGTTGAATCAATTCGAAATTTTGTTCCGCATTCCAGCAGTAAGAAAGCATTCCAATGCAAAGTGAGTAAAGTGTCAACATAGGGTTCGTTATGCTTTGAACAAATAATCGTTTTGGCTTCAGGAACACGTGTAAGTAGTTTAGACAGGAAAAACATACTTGAAAGTTCAGCTGTAGACATCCTGTTGTTCCAACCTGATACAAAAACCAACAGCGTATACTTGTATAAAGCAACAAAAGTCATTATCAGAGATTATTTGGGCTTTGCGTTTACTTATTGTCATTGTAGAAATTGAGAAAATAACTATCCTTTTCCAAGTCAACATACTAGAAAATAATCTTGTAGTAATATTTTTGTTAAAATACTGGTCTAAAAGGTATTTAACGAAAAGTCTATATAGATCCGAGACGAAACCTTGAATGTCTTTTTTGTCAAACTTAAGCCAATATTGTTGAACACACATCGCTTGACGTTAACTTCTGAAGGAACATCAATTTCTTTTCATCAATTACGAAAATAATGTTAACTAGTCTCGTTAACCATTCTAGCATATCTGTCCTGGTGAGTGTTCATAAATTCTGTTTTCGCTTTGATGAAAAGTGTTGCATTTTCCGCAGTGAATACATGTCACTTACAGTCAAACTATTGTATAGCTCGCAACCGTACGATGCTGATGAGAACAAAACCTGTTCGTACAGCTAAACATAAGTCAAAGGACTAATGTCCTGTTTCAAGTTACTCATGCCAAAAAGTCCATGGAATGTCTGTCTGCCTTTGTCGCAAGACTTTACTACTGCCCTCGAGCATTTCATGTTCGACGTTATATCTATTCCAAAATAAGTTTGTGAATTTGTAAGTTTGGTTTGCTCTGCTCCTAATGTCCACATGAAAGGATAATCGTTGATCGTACGCCCACGTCGTATCATTAGAAAGCCAGTTTTCACTGCTGAATTTAAATAGTCATCATTTGTTAGACTTGTTATAGAAAATGTCAATAAGATTCTGCAAAGCCATAGGACTAAGAGACAATAATTCAGTGTCATCTGCAAACGCCGGATTACCACAACTGATGTCTCTGATCTTTAGGCCGTGGCTAGACTCTTCAAACCGATTTCAATAGTTCGTCAATATATAGTTTATAGAAAAAGGTACACCACTTTCTAGTACACCTTGTCAACTGGAAACCACGATGATGTTATTCCATTCTTTAACACGGTACTCTGCATATTATTATAACAGTGATTGATTACTTGTAATAGTGGTAATTTGATTCCAAGAGATATAAGTCTCCGTATAAGTCCTTTATACCTTTAAGTGTCAAACGCACGCTTAATGTCAAGAAATGAACAAAACACCGTACTGTTTAGTTCAATGGCACTCATAGCCGATTCTGACACAGTGAAGTAAGTAGATAAACAGTTTGATGATTTTGTGAACCCTTGTTGATCATTCGGAAACCTGACTGAACCATATTGAACCATTTCTCGATTCTACAGGAAATAACCTTTTCGAAAATGTTATACAATCAACACACGAGAGCTATCGCTCTGTATAAGTCACATTTATAACTTGGCTTTGATCCTCCTTTATATACGGGTAATATTAGTCCCTTCTTCCACACTGCGTGAATATGCCCAACGGATAGTGTACAGTTCCATATAAATAAATGCGTTAAGTTTAATGTAAATTGTCTTCCTGTGTATCTGAGGTATTCATTATGGATTCTGCCAACACCGGAAGATTTATGTAATTTGAGGAATTTTATTGTGGAGTCATTTTCTTCAAATGTAAATTCACTTTTCAGGATATGATTGTACATCGGCAGTTACGCTCCCGAAAGATAAAAAAAAATGGCCCACATCGGAATTTGAGACACTTCACCATAGAATTTTACGATGCTATTTGCAATGTCTATTGGGTTTCTGAACGTTTAATTGTCGGTCCGTATTTCCTTATATCCAGTTTTCCACTTCTTTTTATATTGATCCCACATGGTCTACAAAAACGTATAACTAACTCTTTTGCCTCATTTATCACACGATAATTGTTATTTTGTTACTGTTTGGTATGATTCATTTTGGGTATTTTGAAATATACGTTTCATTTGTTTGTAATTTCTATCTAATTCAGGATGTGCTCCACGTAGTCTTCCTTCAGCATTCAAAATAATACACATTTCCCGTGCTATTTTGAGGGTTTGTCTAACTTCCGTAGTCCAGGATTTAATTTCGAATAAAACCTATGCATAAGTATAGTATCGAGAGATGCTCTTATCGAAATATCAGTAATTGCAGCAAAATGTTCGATGGAAAGTACAGGGTCGGTATAATCAAGCTTTTTTATTAAAGAACTCATTCCGGTATCGGTAATTTTTTTATTTACAGTAAATTGGTAGATTATCCAATGCTTACTCCGTGCCTACAGTACTTAATGCTTTACACGATCAAATGCAATTACACATTCCATAAATGTTTCAGGTACTACTAAATATCCAATGGTGGTTTGCAGTGTGGAGAATGTGTAAGAAAAAGTCGGAACAGATATCCGTTTTATTGACTGGAATGAGAAATCATTCTCGCAAAAGGCTGTGGAATAATTCGTATATTTTAGGGACACTAGAGAAGTGTCGTATTGAGCATTTAAGTATTCTGCAAATATAACTGTTCCATGTTTTGAATAATGATGAAACAAATCATCCATATAATGAATACTGTCTATATACTTTTGAATATTGTTATCCGATGGTAAATAAAATTCGAACACAAATATCGAGAGTTTATCATTGGGTGATAACTGTTTCCACTAACCCATCCGATTATTGCCAACAATGTCGAAGGAAGCAGTAATAAAATCAATGGAACGATGTATGAGAATTGTGTGTTTTTACTGCCACCACGGCGTGAAGTATCATAACTAGTATTGCAACAAAGTTTGTAATCAGGATGTATAGATTCCATGAACCTAGAACAGGTGTCTTAAAGTCGTAATTCCGACAGAATCAGAAAATTTATCTAATAAGTTGTTGAAGCAGAATGACGAAGATAATAGTCCGTGGACGTTCCATGCCAATATAGATAGGTTAAGATAATTAGTAGAATACAAATGCAATACCTAATTAGGATAGTATAGAATGATATTGCTTTGCATTCAGTTCTCAAGCATTTATGCGGCATATCGATAATGACCATTGTGATGTTCGTATTGGTCCAATTTTTGTTGCAACTGGCGCTTACTCGTTCAACGTCTACACCGAACGTTGGTAGGTCACAAATAGGATTTGTCGAGTAAGTCTGCATTCACTTTGGTCGCAAATTTGCCATTCCTAGCGCTGAAAATTTTAATGTGCGTAACTTTAACTCTCTTGCTTTAAATGTGGAATTCCAGACTTTGTGGATTTATTATCAATGTTCCAAATACGAAAGCTAGCTGTTCGCTTACATCGCTTGACTCCAATGAAAACATCCGTAATATCATCTGTTGGTATTAGTTTAGATGCATAACGATCGGCACAGATAGGTATCTTGTAGTTTAGGTCGGCTTCATTGTTTACAAGGGTTTCCGAGATCTTTGGCTTATAGGTACCTCCGATCTTATGTGTATAACCACCACTCTGTGCATCACGTGATTGATTTTCATTGCGAACCATTAAATTGATCCCTTGGTCATATACGTCATGTGTTGATGGAACCCTTTCCTTTGGTAAATCGAGTTCAATAAGATCAGATGAAGAATTTTTTACTTCGGTGATTGAAGGCTCTACGTGGGTTTTATTTGTTGCGATCGATTTCCGTGAACTGTTTTTATTGCTAATTTTATGATCTCGCTTAACATTAACTTCTTAAGCTTGGGTCTTTCTGTTCTATATTTCATAGTCAAATTCCCAAACCGATTTTAGTTTGTGATATAAGGTTTTCCTGTATGAAATTAAATTGGTCAACTAAGGATTCATTTATTTGATGGACGAGCTTTCCTTGAATCTCGGACATTACTTCACTCGCTTTACTAAGACTTGTGTTTAACTGAATTTCAACTTTCTTCCTTTCCTGTAATTCCTTTTCAAGACTTTCAATAATATCAACTAGAGAATGAATGCTCCAAAACTTTAAGTACAATATTTGTAGTCACTCAATCCTTCGGTCTTTCCTGATATCGCTGACGGAGTGAGCATTATATTTGCAGAAAACCTCGTTTATTTTGGTATTATCGCTAAGAATAAACTGGGTTAAAATATAACAATCTCTAGAATATTTGAAACCTCTTGTACTGCTCTTTGTCGACTATCTGTATGCTAATCTGCTATTAGAACACACTTCGACTACCCGAGTCCGATTTATAAGAATGGTTCTATACCATGTTATCTGAGGACTCACTAAGATCGAGTAATGTTTATACATACTGTTCTTTGGGTTTGTTAAATAGTTCATTGTCTAACTTTTCAATAAAGGTTTGAAAAGGAACTTGGGAAAGCAGTTATTTAGAAGTTGTCTAATTACTAATGTTAATCATCGAGTGTGCTCGACTGGGTGTGTAAGCGAACATACTACCACCTGATCTCGAATGCACATCTCTCTAACAATGTGTAATTGTCGTATATTCGTGGACGGTCGTGTAAAAAAAATCTGACATGTCAAAAATTTTGAATCTACTTTCACGAACCGATATGAGTGTATGCGAATGTCTACTAGTTGATTATTCGTAGAATTCTGAATAAAAAGATTCGTGTATGTCATGGGGTTTATTTGTGCAACTAGGAGCATGGACGAGGTGCATCGTAACGGTAAGTGCCCTATTCTTGTTTAGAAAAATCCACCTTACCTCACATCATGTCCGGGGTAGAAGGAATAAAACAAAGGAAAACTATGACACGATAATCGAGTTTGAATCTCATTCTGCGATTTCATGATGGCGACCATTAAATTCTGGCTGTAGGGATGACTTTAATCTTCAATATTACCCTGTTTTATAAGCCTAATTGTCAGAAGTCTAGTACATTACAAAAGGTCCGAGTAGTTACGGCAGGCTTTCACATAACGTTATATTTTGATATGAAAACTAATTGCGAAGGTGCTGATGGTATATGGCCACAAATGAAAGAAAAGTTGGCAATAGGGAATGAAATGTCATCCCGTCGTGTAGTCTTATCATGAGTTTTCATTTTCCATTAATCTCTGTGAGTATGAAATATGACTTATAGTGTAGGTAGTGTCCTATATATCCTTTACCTTTATAAAAATAAATATATGGACATTTTATAAATATTCGTCCAGCGGTTTGAGAGGAGGTCTAGAACCGGTCAAACAGACGGATAGCATAGAGTGTACATATACGACCCAGTTTCCTAGTGGGATGATAAAATTGAAAAGAAAATAAATAACACTTTATTTAATGTTCCCTGAGTATGGTTAATACAAATAGATAAATAAATAAATGAAATAAGTAAAACCAAAATTATGATAATAAAAAGGTGACAGGTTCTTTATATTTCCCATTATCATTTGATGTTTACTACTAACACAATTAAGCATTTGAGTGTCAACTACATGTATCAACCCATACAGTATGGATATTCAAAGAGTAGAACAAATGATCAGGCTCTTTAAAACGAACCACCAAGGCACACATGATGTCGTTACCGATAACATGTAAAAAGTGAAGCAGAAAAAAATTGAAATATAACCCTGTTTCTTTTTCATATACATGTAATTTTGTCACATATTACGACATTTCTCAACTTTTCCATTTATGAAAGTTGTTCATACTCCTGTTAATTATGGCTGAGCCGTTGTAGTGTATCTTTGCCATTTCACGTGTACCTGTGTCAGCATATATTTGTTTTGTATGTCCCAGGAATATTTGCTGACGTTTTCTTTAGGAAGAACAATAAGTTATAAGAATTCATAAATTTTGTGAAGCTTTTTGTGTAACTGTTGCCTTAATCATTACATGTTTTGTTGGTGAATATGGGTGATGTAGATGTACAAAATTATGGATTAAAATGCAGAACACTAAATGACATTTTGAGCAGTAAGATAACTAATGTTTGTTTTCCCCATACACACCATTACTTCACATCTTCAAGTTTCTATGACATTAATAGAAACATGTTAAGATAATTGAATAACAAACATTTCAACCTTTCTTTAAAATAATTTTTCGAAAAACTTATTCCCAAATTGTTAATTATTCAATATTAGTCTTTCAATATATTAGTACTATACAAATGTATAGGTATGGAAACGTACATTATTGTTTTTTTAACATTGCGGCATAAATTATTTCGACTAAGTCACGTTTTATGCACGTCTTCGCTGTTTCTGTGTATAGTGTTATTTGGGGTCGGCTGCCACCTACCTTGTGATGTGAGAGTTTCCTAATCGTTCATTGAAGACCCATAGGTGGAATTTAGCTGACATGTTTCATACCCGTGGGGTTTTTGTCTCTTTGACAAATTCACCATATCCATTCTTGTTTTATTAAGACGCATATGAAGGAAAAAATGTTTCATTGAACCTGAACGTAAGCCTGATACAATATGCCTCCCTAATTTTTCTATCTGTTTTGTACATTTATCGGAAAGAAATTTATCGTAGATACATTTTTGAATGTATTTGAACAAGGCTGTTTAAGACTAAATGTAGAGAAAAAATTATATGTTATCATAAACTGTTCTGTTATCATCAACAAAAATAATGTAAATATAAACAAAAAGTTTCAAATGTGTAATAATATTGTGCCTACCTAAATCCCCAACGAAAGCCCTCAGATATTGGATGATTTTATTTTAATTTATTTTGCTGTTTAATGTATGAACACAAATATAGAAAAAAATTGTTGTTGTTTACTTCGGCATGACCACAAACAATATATATACCTGATTCTTTTTACGCCACATTATAATGACGATACAGACGCAATAGTCCAGCAGATTCGTGCAATATTTCAACAAGGCCTCGATTTAATGATGAATAATCAAATTAGACGTGAAGAAGGCGTTACTATAGGTTGAATGTCGTCTTAAGTTTCAATAAAGAATTTCCGATGGTATTTAGGCAGATTTGTGTGTTGCGTATAATCATGTTTTGTTTTTGTGAATGAACAAACCTATATGAAACACACATATCTACCTAAATGAACACAAAATAAAGTGATGATGATAGTGGTTATTTTATTAACCAAGTTGTGAATGTAAACGTTAGCTTCAATGGATGTTTTGCATGCATTCCATCATACAAGGGAAAGTCAATAATTTAAAAGTTGTAGGATAAAAAAACATGGGGACATGTCTTCTTCATTTTAAACCTAACATGCATAATTTGTTAATACTTTTTTGTAAGGACGCTTATCTACGCACCATGTAAATTGTAAATATAAAACCACAAAGAAAACACCAAAGGGCAACACTGTACTGAACAAACAGAACAACACATGATACGAATGCCGTACAGGTTAAAAAACGAACAGCAAGGCCCCAAATGAAAACTGGAAGATGACCCACGAGCTTAGCTTATTATATTCGAAATGGACATTCCATATTGGTCAATCAGGACGTAGAGGCGACCATACATATGACAACTTTATTTATGTGGAACTTGAATAATGTAATTTAGACAAACAAAATGTCAATGATATCATGTTTTGAGTTCTTATGCATTACAAAGCAACCATGTAGACATAACTTGGTTATTAATTTCGAAATTCTTATATTAGTTTCAAATGTGGACTACTTGTTATTTATAAATGGTTTTGTTGTTGGTTTCTTTGTATATGTTGGTTGCTTTGAACAGGTCGAGAGTTCTGCCATATGTAGACATTGTATACCTGTACACGTATAGGGGATGACCAGGAATGACATACCAATCAATCCTGAATGCGTTATTAAAAACATGTGTTTGAATACAATTTTAAGGTACATTTTCATTTGATACCCCCGCTTAACAAATTTCATTATTGTCTTCTTTTTTACCTCAATTTTGAAATATATTGTATTAAAAAGTATTTCCGATAACCGATTGACCGTTAATAAAAACTGTGCGCCTCCTTAGAAAATGCTCTATCAGGTATTTACTAAGAAAGTAAAATCCTAACTGCGAGTTCAAATTTCCATATTTTTTTTATGTAAACATAAATCGGTAGAATACAATTTAAACCCGATATGTTTTCAAAATAAAGAATGCCATTATGATTTACGTGTTCAATTCCCAATACAGCTGTAGTAGTGAAAAATGGCTATTGAAGCGATTGGTCTTTTGTCAACAGAATAGTGTATATTGTTTTGCTCTTTATGTGGTCTTGAAAGCGGCGTGACATTATTTGGCAAGTTGGTTGGTGTTTCTAGAAAAAAACGCAACAACAAAATAACTGACCATTGATCCGATCCATAATCAAGTCAAGTCAAATTTGGACCTTGATTGCGTTCTTTTGATTGCCGCTTGAGTCGTGGTTCCCTTGATTACACTTAGTACGCCAGGATTGTGGTGGGGTCGACCTGTCGAATATCGATGTTTTTATCGCGTAACAATATACAATGCCAAGATACGGATGAATAAACTCATTTCAAATTTTCATATGTGGCAAAACATTTTATCGAAGTGTATCATATTATTTATTGTCTTTCGGACAATGATACAATATGAAAAGTTTAGTCTTATCAAAAACTATTGCAGATATTTATCATTTCAGAACTCATGCACCATCAATACTGTAAATTTTAAAAAGGAGCTACTTTAGGATTGGCAGGGAAATCACATGAACACTGTATGTATGAGTAATCAAGGGAACCAAGGTTATATGTATGTTTTGATATACTAGTTAAGATGGTTGAAGAATTTCGAAGAAGAAAATCTGACATCAATGCATTGAATACAGGTTGTCATGCGAGATGTTTAAAGGTGGCATTGTTAGCCAAACAAATAAGAATAACTTTATATACGCCAAACCAAGTACATAAAGTTAAGCTGCAGAAATTCAACAACACATTTGTTTGTGTTCTATATTCTATAATACTTACATAATACTAGGTTAATCTTTATATCAACAATACAAAATTAGTGTCAATAGCTACATTTGTACATCAGTATAGCCAAGTAACTAAATACAGAATTCTCGCATAAACTTACATTTAATTGAAGTTTGAATTCGGGATTTGAATTGTGAATTGAAAAAAAAATACACTGTTTATTCTCAAACGTTAAAATACCCTTTCAGAATGATTTACTAGTAAATTTATCAATAAGGAACTTTCAATCCCTACTTGACAATTTTCTATTTAACTAGAAACGTCCCATTAGTTTTGCATAAAAATGTATACAAACTTCATTAATAAATAAGTATGAACTGGTTTGATATTCCATAAAAAAAAAACAGATCTTAAAGGGTTTTCCGTAATTTGTCGATAAAATATATGATGTTTTAATCTTAGAATTAAACAATAACGAAATTGGGAATCATACGCATTTGAAAAGAACTAACCAACTGTGTATATTAATACATATTACGAGAATGAACATGGTGAATATGATAAAGAGACAAGAACCCCACTGGGTTGAAAAGTGTCAGTTCAGGGTAACCCATATGTCTTCAATGAACGACATGGAAACCCTCACACTACAGGGTAGACTGCAGCAGACAACAAAACATTATACACAGATACGGTGAAACAGTTGCCTCTATATATATATATATATATATATCCATCAAAGTAAACTGAATGTAAAAACGAAACGATACATACATGTATGTATATCACACTGTTTGTGGGAAGATCATGATTATCCCCTCGTTAATATATAACAGGTTAATATCTTTGAAATACATTACTATCGTAAATAACATGTATTTATGATTTATTTTTCTTAGTTTTATTAATTACGGAATACACATCACTTCTGTTTTCATCATCAGTGCGTTTTTCTACAACTGCATATTCACATCCACCATCTCCAGGTACAATGTAATGCCTCACTGAAGAAGATTTATACTCTATTTTTTGTGTTTCTTCTACGGAAGCTACATTTCCGATCGCTGAATAATCTCCTTCGATATTGATATTATGATAACCGGCATTTGTGTCAGCTGCCTGAGATATTGTTTTCGTATTATTCTTTGGCGTATCGCCCAAATCTATGTCGCTGTAGTTCCCTTCACATTGATATACATCATGATTCTCGTTTACACTAGACTCTTGTTCTTCGTTTACTATTTGTTGTACATCCTTATCATCATTTGACACGTACCGTGTATTGTACTGAAGTCCATATTCATCGTCCTCATCCGTGACATCGTTATTTTCTCCTAGCGTTTTAATCTTCCTGTTATTATATAAAGAAAGAAAGAAATTTTCCTTTGGATGATAACAGAAGAAATCAGGACAAGATATTTGAAAACAGTTATAATATCTTAATTCTTCAAGCAAAAATATCGAGAAGCAAAATCGCATAACAGTTTACCGAATATTACATTTTTATACAATGTTTCGACAATTCGCTAACCCTAACTGTTAATAGGTTCTTCTACGGCAAAATTGTGCTAAACAATTTTCTTTTTACAAACAACATTTTAGAAATGAAACTGCAATTCATCTAAAAAATCAATAATCGCTGTTCTTTGAGCAAATCGATTGTTGACTTGACTTTATGAACAACTCGGCGGGTGTTTCTAGAAAACCAGAGGACGCTTACCCTACCGGTACACCTGGTCCATGCTCCCAGTTTTTAGTGGAGTCAGAGTTGCTCATTTACTTTTGTTACGTTGTATATATGATTTTAGTTACTTTATGTTCTTTGTTGTGTATGTCTGTTTTCCATGTCTGGTCTTTGTCCCTGGATTACATTCTTTTGATTACCACTATAACCTTGGTTCCCTTGATTACTCTTGTATTCTACCAAGTTAAATACTGAATTACTTCCTTTATTTTGAGCTACTTGATAAGTTATGTTTAAAGTATAAGTGTAGCACTTTGAAACTAAGGAAAAGTTTATTTAGTTTAAACAATTATTTATATCTTTACACAGTTGCTTCCGTATATGAACATACCTAAATTTGTAGATTAGAAAAAAATGTAACAATCATCAGTAATCCTCCTGTTCCACATCCAATAGTTACATATAATATATACGAGGGACCTGTAATGTAACAGAAACACAAAAGGGTACGAATATGCAAACCAGTTATACCCACAGGTCAATATACCGCGTACATATACTTTTAAGGAATGATTATTTGCAATGAGCTACAGATTAAATTCATTTAAAAAGTAACACTCTTCCTCCTTGGATAGACAATTTTGTCTATCATCTCATATACCAAATTTTGCAAAGTGACTATGACGCCATCAACCTTTTTTTAATAATACAAATGTAGACTCGTTGAATTCGAATGCTAAAATTGAAATAGAAGGAGTTAGTGATATATTTGTACGGTATTCATCCATGCTTGGGATGCAACCTTGAAGCGGGTTATTTAGTGTGCACCAGTGATTGAGGTTTTTTGTTCATAAACCAAAACAAAATATATTACAGCCATTCTTTAAGAATAATAAAACCATTATCTGAAAGATCAAATAAAATTGATATTGCTATATAAAAAAAAACTATTGACCCGAAAGGTTTGATATTAAGTGGACAAGATAACTGTTTCATTGTAGAAAACTTTGAATCTACCCATTTTGTTTTCCTGAATTGTCTCTGTGGTATAGACACTGGAGTTGTTTAGTGAAGATGTATCTCGTGGTTATGTCGGGGAAGAACTGATCACTTCTTTCCAAGTGTCATTTGCCGTTGTTGTAATACTTATTTCGATCTTCTCACACACTATGTTCATAGGATTTGCTTGATCTTATAAAAACACGTAACAATTTTGCATTTGCATATGTAAATGTAGTTTTCTAGAGGTAATGAATATTATGTTAAATCAGTCTCGCCACGTATCTCACAATATCAAAAATAGTTACGAAATTCATGATCAACAACAATAAACTGAAACACAGGAGTATTATTGCAGTCTACAAGTTGTCTTTGATACTTTATATGAAGAGTTGATTTTATCAGATTCAAATGGCAACAGAAAAAATACGATATACAAAAGGAATTATTTGATCACAAACTGAAACATACTTTATCTTAAGTGACCTATCCAGTTTTCTGTCGGTTTGAAACGCAATGATGCACATTTAACAAAGAAATGAATAAATATTCCATAGGAATGTAGTTAGAATTCTAGTGTTTTAGTGTTTTTGCAACTTACAAGAAAGCTTGGTTACCACCATTTTGTGTTGAAAACATTCAAGAACTTTGTAAAAGTTATCCTAAATACATTTATAAGAAATTTCATTGGCATTCTTTCAAAAGGGAAACTTACTTTTATATTTTCTGTATGAAATAATGTATATACCAACTGAAAGGACAATAGCTGTTGAGATTGAGTTTTCGTTTTTTGAGCTTTATCCTACATATCCTACTAATGTTTCTGTGCATATTTTTTATAGTTATTATTTCGCAATGCGTTTTTCACGTTCACGAGATTCCGAGAAATTTCTGCTTACAACCTCAGTCAACGTAACGATCGAACGGCCTATTAAAAAGAAAATAACAAACTAGTAGAGAAAAATTATAAAAATTAGTATCTTATTTTGGCCGATTTAGATATTTTCTTGATTTTTGCTTTCACTATTAAACAACAGGAAAACTGCTAAACATGAGGAAATGTTAGTTTTACTTAAATACAGAGCCGCCAGGAAACCAAAAAAAAAAATACCCCAAAAAATCCTATATAAATATTGTTAATTTTGGTATGTTTTTGTCGTGTTTCAAGTCAGCCAAAAGTATTAGAAACAAACACATTGGACAATCTTGATTTAAAATGATTACAACGTAGTGTACAAAAGGTACGCACAAAAACAAGTCGAAATAGGAAGTCAAACAAGTACACAGAAAAGTTAACATGTCTCAACTGTAACCGAAATGCGTGAAATAAAAAAAAATATTATCTTAAAGACAAGAAACACTTTAAACAATCTACAAGTAAAAGAGTTTTTTAACTGTGACTTTCTCACATTAAGGGTTGTTTTTTTTTTCAATTTGATGATGGTATATCATAATTTATACAATAGAGGTACAACCAATGTCATGTTATCACTAATATTTAAGTGATATTCCATCTATATCTTATAATACGTCAGTAAAGTGAAAAGTCTATTCCATGATGTCAGAAAAAATTTCAGGAACAAATGTGTATATTCACTAAGAATATACGTTCAATTTTTTTAAACAAAAAAAATGAAAAATAATAATAAAAAAATAAAAAAATAACAATCAAATCAGCAAAAAAATTGTTAAAAGTTTTAGGATTTTTTAAAAGTTATCTAAAAAAGTAAAACTGCTTTCTGGTTGTTATATTCCATTCATACGAGTTCAGTAAATTACAAAACTATATTACTTTCGTAGAAAACATATGCAAGTGATCACAAATGGATATTCATGTTTGCGTACAAAATTAGGCTGTTCCATTCACTGCTGTTTCTTCCATTTACCCACTATTCATACACATCCCACCTTTTCCTTTTGTTTATCAACTTTTGATCGAATTGAATAAGCGTGTAAAAATATATGATGCAATGATACATTGATGCAATTAAATGTCTCTATCTCGTTTTAAAATGTTAAAATATAAAAATAATCTTATCCATCAACTACTCTCGACAAGCGCTAGCTAGGAGCATTGTTTGAATATTCTATAAAAAGACAATTCGTTTTTTTTTAAATTTTGCATGCGTTCTTTATTTTTCAATTAAACGCGCATCTCTTAAGTTAACTTACCAAATTTTAAACAAAATGGGTGTCGTGTATCATATGGAATCATCTTTATCAACGTTATACTGACGGTAATGTTTTTCATCATATCATTAATTGGTAATTTGCCATCACCTTTACAGTACTTTGTTTTCTCAGCATCATAATTCAACTGTTTAAAAATTACTTTACTGCCACAAGAAGTGTTATTTCAAATGAAGCTGGCAACGAGAAATCTACATAATCCAAATGAGTCGCCGTGTTGTGTACTGCCCTTGCTACACATGTACAATTGTGTCCACCATTGAATTTATTTACATAATGTCCATCTAAGACGACCTCGTTTATTTTTTTGTCTGTGTCATTCGTACAAAACCTGAGAACTATATTCATGTATTTTTTTAATATATGAAGGTAACTAAAATAGATGCTGAAACAGGTTAGAAATATCTTAAATACATGCTTTATTATAACTAGTTCGATATGGAAACTAAATGTGTTTTTTTTTACAATGTGACACATTTACTTTTTGAACAATTGGCATGAAAAATTGTTAGTCAATTGATGACTGTTCAGCAGATCACTTCAACCACTGAATTGTTTTATCGATACATCTAGTAGGACCGATACTTAAACCTAGACCATGATTTTTTGACACTTGTTTCGCACTTTTGAAGTTTGCAATTGTATTGAATTGTATATTTGACAATAGGTATAGAAGGAACATATTTACCCAAACAGTATGCTTTATATTAAGACTAAACTTACCCGAAACAATGACAAAGACAAAGACAGTTATGGCTACGAGCTTTGAACTCTTAATTTCCTTTCTACACATTTTTCTTTTGCAGGTGATGCAAACAAGAAATTTAAGATGTTTTATACAACAGCAAGACCGGATTCAGATCTTGAATGGTATAAACTTCCCACTTACACTATAAAATCATTCGCCTATTTTCCATTCTCCTTATCCCCATACCCCAATGATAATTCCTCATCCCCCATAAATTTCCCATTGCATATTTCTTATCAAATATTTACACTATAAAATTAAATTATATATATTTTTTTAATTATTCAACATTTTAGCTGTTAATTTTCATAAAATTCCATACATTTTTTATATCAACAAATATTTTAAAACTATTTATCAAACATCCCCATCCCCCTTGTATCATAGATTGGGAAGCTTTTCCTACACGAGTACTGTAATTAGCATTTCTTTATTCCATTTCTTGTGTGATATCTAAGGAAATTATTTCTCCACTACAAATCATTACAACGTCTAACGGTGTGGTATAGCATAATATTTTGGCAACTTTCAGCCTATATCAAAATAGGTTACAAATCTTATAATTAAAGTGTTAGATGATTAAAAAAAACATTATTAATTAAAGTCCCTAGAGGGCCGCAATTCGCTAACTTAGAACATTTTTCTTAGTCTGATGAACACTTGTTGTCAGAGATAAAATATTTTTTTTAGCACCTGAAACCATTCCCCTGTCTGCTACGTGTCGCAAGACATATACTGAAACATGCGAATCTTTTCTTAAAACAACTCTGTTATATTTGTAAGTCTGTTATAGAACAGATCACATGATCATTTCAATTGAAAGTTTACATATTTCTACTATTCTTTTGAAGATACTGCCTAAAAATAGCAAACAACACAGTACTTTGCCTTTCTATGAAAATAACTTAATTTGCCTGTGTCGGCTTATCTTTAGTATATTTTTTATCAATGTTAAAGTTTCATCCTACCGTTCATGGTTAGAATCCGTAGAGATTTTAGCCTTTTAAGGGCCTCATCTTTGACCCAATGAAGATATATGTAAGCCTAATCAAAAAGATCATTTCATCACACGCATACTTCTTTCCATTTATTATTGTTTTTAAAATGTTGGGTAAGATTGCCCAAACCGCTTTTTTTTTCAAGTGTTAAGGCAATACCTCTAACATGGAGTCGTAGGCCTAATCATTTAATCACAATCAGAATAATTTCGTACGAATAGTCATAAGAATTGTTTCAGAAATAAAGTTAATTTTAATCTATTACAGTTTTCAAGTTATAAACTAAAAACCACGTAAATCTAGATTTTTTTTTCTTCCAAGTGTAAAATATCCGATACATATTCGTCAAACAACATCGATTAAATTGAGACTTTGTAAATCCTTTTCAAGCTAAATAATAAATTTAACCTTTAAAGAAAAATAGACGACGACAAACGACGACGGACGTTATGAGCTTATATAGCAACAAAATTATCCTAAAAAACTGACGTAGCAAAAGATGTAAAAATAGTTTCCTACCTCATAAACAATTGTAGGTAAAGACGTTAGAAATATGCTTTGTTTTGTTTTTTTGAAATTTTTTATCTAGATAAATTGCCTCGCAAAATAATTATTGAAATTAAAATATTAACATTAACACACAATTACATGTAATAAAGTAATATTTTACGATGTATAGCAAATAAAATTTTCGTACGTATTTAGGTTGGTCGGCTTGGACAGAAGCCGAAAAAGCAAATGAATTCGAAATAAATACATTTAATATATCCTGGTCATGATATGTATTTACAGGTTGAGCTACTAGTTTAATAAATACGAATGAATTCACCAATTCATATATGTATACGTAGAACGTACAAGTAAATTGTACTAAACTTGACGCCCATATTGACACTTACGTCGTAATTACAACATACTATATTAGACTGTATGTATAGAGTATCGTATTGTACCTACAATATGTATCTTACTATACCTACCTAGATTATGAAATACTTCATAAGTATTGAAAAATAAGTAGATAACTTACTTATTCTGACTTACCTGTATGTATAACACTGTTAGATGTTTTATCTGTGAAATGTAATTGTTTTCTGCAATCAGGAAGTAATACTTACGACTTGAGTCGTATTCAATTTAAACTAAATATGCACCATTGGTGTTACATAACGGTGCATTCAACATTTATGAAACGAAACTTAGTAGACATTTTATATAGTTTAAATTAAAAAAAAACCCGAAGTTCAGGGGGTTATAGCGTGCATAAATATGTTTTTTTTAAATTAAAAAAAAACATTTAAATGGAATATAATCCACCGTCCGTTTGAGCTGAACATTGCACTGTACACCACATATTATGAGTAAGAAATTAACTTTTTAGTAACTCAAAAATGAATAAAACAAAGATAAAAGAAACTAGTTTACGTGACGTGATTGATATAAAATGATTATATTTTTCATATGAAAAACGATATTATAGTTGATGTGAATGCCAAACGTCATACATGAATTAAGCTTGTAACATTCATTTACTAATACAAATATAAACCAAAATGAAAATGAGGTAGAATTTTTATTTTTATGTGTTTTTTTCATCAATATAGAGATAATTTTTGTTTACCAGTCCCAAGAATCACATTGAATATAAGACGTTCAGAATAGATGTATGCTTCTTAACTTGTCATTTTTCTGTAAATTTAAAACGGTACGCCTATCTTCACGCAGATATATTTTAGCCGTTAACATATAACAGGATAGAGTCTATTGGCAAGAGGTCACGCACACACTAATACGCACACACGACCACACACAAACAAACAAATCTATTCATTGACTAGATATTCATTGAATAGATATTCATTTTCTTTTCCGAAAAAAAAATAAAAATAGGAGAAGTGGCATGACTGCAAATGAGACGGTCATCCACCAAAAGTCAATACACGAAAAATGTCTACAGGTCACCAAACGTTTTTCAGTGATTGACAAAACCCATACCATAAAGCAAGCTGTAAAAGACTACAAAAAATGAAATGAAAGTATTCATAAAAAACATAAATCGAACTAATCTCTATGAAAAAGGAAAACGAATAACAATGAACATTACAAAACAACGACGACAACTGGTGTACAGGTTCCTGGCTTAGATCTAGCACAATACGTATCTGACGGGGTTAAACATGCTTGTGAGTGCACAAACCCTCTAATTACTGCCCCGAATAGTACTACCTTAAATTGAACTGGCAAAGGCAAATTGGCATAATCTAAAAACCTGCAGTATCAACATAGCAATTATGCAGAAATGTGTCATTTGTAAGTAATTGAACTGAAATCAATATGTCACAGCCAAACATAAGATGCCAATTGTACAATTTTAACGTTTTAAACCATATTATAAGACCATAAAGGTAATTTCAAGTGTTCGCGTTCATTCAAATTGAAAAAAAATCTCATTTTCAAGCATTCGGTCTGAAATATACGTATCACAGCCATCAACATAATAATGATATAGACAATTTTAACATTTCTTACAATAATTATAGACTAATAGGTAGATGAAAAGTGTTATCACACATACACTTTGCAAAAATATGTCATTTTGAAGATTTTTGACTGAAATATGAGTGTCGCAACTACCAACCGGATACTAATATTGCCATTCTTAATATTTTTTACAATAATTTTGGACCATTATTGTAATTAAAATTGTTCACACCCTTACAATTTGCAGAAATATGTCATTTTTGAGAAATTTAAATGAAATTTATGTATCACAGCCCATATATAATGCTTTTTTTTTAACAATTTTAACATTTTCAACAATTAGTTTAGACCATTTATGTAATTGTAAGTGTTGGCACTCATTTAATTTGGAAAAATATCTCATGTTCAAGAATTGGTTTCAAATATATGTATAATAACAATCAACAAAAGCCTTATCCGGACAATTTTAACATTTATAAGAATAATTTTAGAAATCTTATTCATTCACAACTTATACATATATCTATATATTTAAGAATATTGTGCATGATTACTTCTCATGCAGCTCGCAGTGTCGATAATACATGTAAACAACGCAAATATCGCGTGATTTCGGTAATTTTCGAACTCGCCGGCGAGATTCTAAAATCAATATTGATCGTACAAAACTTTTTGCATCCTTATCCATTATATGTGTTCGATAAAAAAAATTACTTTACTTTTTATTTTCGAAATTGGGAAAGGTATTTGACAACGGGAAATAAGTCGATGCAATGGGGATGGAGGGATGGGGCTATAGGGAATAAGGTAATGGGGCTATTGTTAATTATTGTAAATTATTAATAATTACATCATTTTCCTGACAACATACTTGTCTTTCCATCTGTAACACAATATATGTTCATGTCATATTGATCTACAAGAACTGGATGCGCTTTTGCATAAATGTGTTGATATATTGCTATATCTTTTTGTTTTATATTTAATATTTGGTTTTTTTTCTTGAATAATTGTCGTAATAATTGTACCCAATATGATACGAAAATGCAACAATTAGCTATTTTAACTAATATTATTGGTACTAAAATGTCTTCAGTATTATATTTATCAAAAGAAAAAAAAATCAATACATTAAGTGTGTAAATCTGAAATTAAAATCAAGGAAACTTAATAACAAAATTACCCTGTAAAAAAGAGCTTTGGTATTGAGCTTTATTTTTTGCTCTCCTTTCGTCATATAACTCTTTTGCTAAAGCAAGAAAAAACATTTTTTTTACGTTAACGAGGAAGACTTATCGATATGCGGTATTAATATCATTCCTTGTAAAATAGATGAAGAAATTATTTTAAGCACTATAATTCATTACAATGTTTACAGGTGTTGTTTTAATAGCCTATGGGCTTTTGCAATATTGTTCCTCAATTGTTTCGTATGGTTACAAATACGATCATTACGTAGAGTAAGGAGTGTCCTGGAATTTCGATCCATGGGGACTTGTACATGTAAAATAATAATGTGGAATATTTATTGTTCTTTTGGATCTCTTTAAAAGTTTTACACTTTAGGTTATCCATCTCCTTGTATGTCTATTTTTGAAGATTATTATTATTATTATTATTATTATTATTATTATTATATAGTTTCCATCAAAGTAAGTAGCGAAATATAAATTCGAGATGTTGCAAAGTTAGTCACTGATAAGAAATGGATGTTTTTGTGTGTTCAGCAAAAATATCCAAATATCCACATCTGACATTACAAGGGATAATCAAGGGAATCAATGTTAAACAGGTAAACAAAAGAATGAATTTCATGGAAGAAGACAAAACATGGAAAACATACATACACCACAAAGAACATAAAGTGGTTAAAATCATACATACAAGGTAAAAAAGCATGAACGATCAACTCCTACATCATGGACTATCAGAGCATAGATCAGGTGCACCCGTAGGATAAGCGTCCTCTGCTTTTCTAGAAACACCCGCCGAGTTGCTCATAAATAATCAAGTCCAGGATAGACGAAAAAGAAAGGAAAAACCATGACACGTTGAACAAATCAGTTGTCATGGCGCAGATAGATACACCGTAACGATCCACGAGTTTATGATGACGACCATAAAACCTGTTAATAATGACTTCAAACTTGTAGCAACATAACCCTGTCCCAGAAGCCTATTTCTTAGAATTCTAGTGCAATAAAAAAAGTCTGCGTAGTTTCGGCAAGCTCTGGCATAACGTATGAGTTGTTATATGAAGGGGTGTTGCCACAGGTGAAAGGAAAGTTGACAATTCTGAATGACAGGTCATCACGTTTGTCGTAAAGTTTGGTCAATAGGTTTCCTTTACTTTCGATTTCTAAGTGTATGTCAAGATATGAGGCGGACTTCTTATTTTAAGGTTTAAAAAATGATTTCTTTGACCGGTATTTCTTGCCTTTTTAGTCGTCCTGGAACTTTGACCTAATAGGGGTCTTTGAATGTCTCATCGTGCCATCTCAGGGAATGTTTAGCCTTTTTGGGTTGTATCACATATTTCAGAATTGTATTTGTCATCACTCTACTTGAGAAAAAAGTAATATTCCACATAACTCTTTGCATTTCTGATTTGTTTACTATTAGAGTCAATTCAAGCTTTCAAAGAGCTATTTGAGCTGAAAAGGGAATGTCACATTTTTTTCTGGTAACCCTTTTAGTTGTTTGAGATATATTACTAAATTCTTAATTATTAACAATAATCAACTTAAGTTAACGGAGTCAAACGACGACTGATGCAAAATGGATACAACTTCTTACATAGATCTTCTGTCCAGGTGCGTTTATACAGCCATAAACTGATCATTATAATGTAAAAGACTAAAAAAGTTTTAACACCCAAGAAAACTCGTTCATGTCTATATATGAAATAGTCAGAAATATGTGTTTTTATAAACGTTGACATTAAGTCGAACTGTTCAATACTGTAACACGTATTGTATCAAACACAGCCAGTTAAGGATTGCTTGCCTGTACAAACAATTGAATATATGACAAATGCATACTTTAGCACTGTTAGCTCCAAGGCACAATATACAAGGTTTGATGAAAGTTTTGGAAATTAAACTGACACACACAATGTATGTACATGTCAGTATTTTATAATTATTTTTACACACAATCATATGTAAAATGATGTAAATATTACGCTACATTGCAAATAGAGATATTATTCGTATTTATCAATATCAAAACTATTTTCATGAACAATAAATCTTGAAAGAGTCACATGTATTTTTCACATACATTCATTAACGCGTCCATGCGCGTTTGAAGTAATAGGTATATTATGTTTGAAAGAAAAACGGTATTGGTTTGAAGTTGTAATAACTTTTCGTCGTGAATGAATGGTCACAAAAATCCATATTGTGTTGAATGCTCACAAACCGATGAAAAGCACACTTCATACTACTTTGTTAAAAAATGTGTGACGAACCACAAATGAATATTGAAGCAAAATGATAGAATTGAATTAAATAAAACTAGATTTATATCAGAAATATGTTAGATTTCCTGGTTCAATTAGGTCTGCAGTGATACCTATGGTACTACACAATCAGTGTTCCTACTTATGCTACATGTCCGTACTCCTGCTGATTATGATAAGGCCGCTGGGGTGTTCTGTATCTATTTTCCATTTCACGTGTTTCTACGTCAGCATATCTCTGTTTTGCACGTGTCAATGAATTTTGGTTTGTTGTTCTCAAAAATAAAATACAGCGTATATAATGTTTCTTATTACATCGATGAAAGTTACTACAACCTTAGATGATATGAAATGTAATAACTATATTTTTATGAACTGTCTAGCCGGTAGGATTGATAAAGGTAGAGTAATTATTTGTAAATAGTGAGAAAAATTAAAGAAGGTTCTAGAAAGATGAAAATATGATTATTGACTCATTCGTGTATGTTTCGATATTTAGTATAACTGTAGGTCAATTTTTCACAACTCACCTCTCACATAGCAAAACCCCAGTGGCAACTCCGAATAAAGCAGCTAGTGCCCATTCTATGGAAACAAATCATTAAAATCAACGTATTTTACGTAATAATATTGACGATTACAAAATGTCAGTAGATAAATACAAGCACTTTATTTTGTCATGTAGAGCCCCACAAAATGACTAAAAAGAAAGAAATGGTGATCTCGATTTTGGCTATTGTGTAAAACGTTCAATATTATATCAACATGCAGAAGGGTAAATTTAATGGGATATCATGGTTCTGTGTTCCTTACTCATGTGTAAAAAAAATTTATTGTATCACTGATATATATGTCGGCACTTTTAGCTCCTAGATGAAGCAAGTCTAATTTGTCAAAACTAGTTAAGCGGATGGCTTAGTATTTTTATAACTTTAATGGGCAGAGAAGTTATTATACACATATTGCCTGTAGTAGAGAGTGATACGCCGAAATACCACACGAGGTAGATATGTTCTGATTGTGTTAGTCGGCGTATCACAGTCAATGAAAAGATAAATCAATGTGGAGTTTGAATATCATATTTTTCTAAGTGAAAGCCAATTGATTTTTTACCTATTTTGCCCTATTTAGAGGTAGGGTCAAACATCCCCATACACTTTGATAAGTCTTAAAGGACGTGTAAAGATCGCGTGTATAGAACTTTAAAAAAGTGAACATAATCCCTCAATAAATGAGGCCTAAAAATTAGTTGCACTTGTTATATCTTTCATGAATATATGACAAACCATCCTAGAATACTACAACGTCTATCTAAATATTCTGTATTGAATAACTGAAAATGTAACATAGTGTTCTCGATTTGATCTGCAACGAGAACCTTTCAAAATTAGCTTGAAGTACTATTTTTTTAAAATGAAGAAAGGCTTTCCGGGGAACTTATTTGGTTTCCGGGCTGTTATTAGAATATATTAAACTATCGTAAGTACATTCACTTTTGGGGAAGAACTTACATCTTTGAATTTCATTTTTATATAAACAAAACTCCTATCTTTTTTCTTTGGTTATCTTAATATGATTGAACTTCAAATATGCATTAAGTCTACAACTACACGATTCAACTGTGCATTTTGTGGCATGTGCAATACGTATACATGTTGTCACAGTTAAGATGCAATAGACATTTGTCTTGTCAAAATGACTTTATCTATAGCCATTTGCCAGTACGTTTCGATCAAAGGATCAAATAGTATCATATTTGTTATAGAATATTAATTGAAAAAAAATCCAAAAATTTAGAAAATAGGGGGTAGGTCTGATTTATACAAACATGTGTACAATCTATCATTTATTCATTGAATATCTTTATGTTGTTAGTGATGTTATAAACTTTCACAGTTTTTAGTTCCTTAATATTTGGTTACTGAATCATATGCTTATAGCACAGTCCTGGCATGTTAAGGTAACACATGTTACAGGCTCCTTACCGTCGTTACAGAAGTCAACAACAAGGTGTTAAGAACAATGTTTTAAGATCACCAGTGTTTTTACGGTAAAAAGATGCGCTTTCTATGTATATTATCCACCAAAAACATGACGTTCTCTATAATGTTCATGTCAGGGATCTCTTCTGGCCATAGTATGGTAGGTATGTCATTTCTCAGCACTTTAGATCAATGTCATGGTGCATAATCATTTTGAAATGCCCATGGTAATTTCGGGGGGGGGGGGGAGGTGTGCAACGATTGACCATAAGTTTAATGTCAAGAATGTCAACGTACTTCGTAGAATTGATATTGACATCTAAAGGTACAAGTGTCCCATTTCCATCATACCGTCCATGAAATGATCCGCGCAACCTTTTGATAGATCAGTGACTGGAAGTGAATGATCGCCGACGGCTTGATAACCAATAACCGGTGACCGAAATGATCGTACCTTTTTTATGTAAAATAACAAAAGATCAGTTCATGTAAAGTTCAGAATTTCCATTGGATCGAATCCAATATACCACAATAAAAAAATTATCTTTAAACTAAAAATATTAAATCCACAGAAGTAATTTGTTAAAAAATAAAAGAAATGTAAAATAAACGCAAGTAATTGATGTTGAAATCCATTGTATTTAGTAAATATGTGTAAGATTTTTTACAAATGAAAGATCGGAATATATTTACCGCTCAGTGGTCACGTGATGTGATCACCGGTTAACGTATCGGTTTGACGGATCGATGACTGATCAGAAAAGGATCGTTGATTGATGACCGATCGCAATTACAGTTGCACGGATCGGTCAGGTACTGTAGGATATAAAAGCCCAGAACATGACAAATGCTTTACAGTATGGGCTCACTTAATCGATTTGTTTTTACGTTTTATTCATATTTGTATACAGTTTCTTTTTTTAACTTTTAAATGTGGCTATCGTACAGCCCGAGTTGCTCATTTGCTTTTGTTACTTTGTATGTATGATTTTAGTTACTTTATGTTCTTTCTTGTGTATGTTTGTTTGCAATGTCTAGTATTTGTCCCTGGATTACATTCTTTTGATAACCCCTATAATCTTGGTTCCTTTGATTACTCTTTCAAAGGGTTGCAAGCATAGTTCTCATTTCATTTCATAAATTTAAACTATTGAAAGGAAACATTTTAAAAATGTAATATCATTATCTAACAATAATTTGTCTGTTGAAATTCAAGCGCGGGAACGGACATATTCAGTTGATATACATCGAAATATTTTAGGATTTTTAAGTGATTGAGTTGTCAACGTTCATTTTTGAAAGTCTATACAAATGATCTTTACATGAGACCGGTTTCTCAGTACCTGTAGTGCACAACTTCACAAAAATAACTTATCAAAATGTGTTGTGGTCGATTGATTTTTGACCCCTCCTGAAATAAATGCAAAATAGCAGAAAACTCTACCATTTTAGCTTTTAAAAAGTGTGATATTAAACAAAACACATTTTAGTTTGCCATTGGCACAAGATATAGCATATACCCTCTAGTCGACCCATTATATCTCCAAAATAGCGCTACTTTTAATATGTACATGTACAGGTCTAAAACCAATTACATACGCACAGTTACACCGAAATGCATTTAAACAAAGGAAAACATTATGTGTATCTCAAATCAATGAAGTCATATATCTGAAGCAAAATCATTGTACCTGTAAACAAAGGAGAAATGAACATGCAAGAACAATACTCACCCAACCAATCACAATTCATGTAGGGATTTAGTGGGATGGGCGGGTTGAGGACGGTATATAGCAACTCGTGATCAACACTTAAATGGACTTTGCAATAAAAGATGTTTTAAAGGGGCGCTGCTAACTATTACATAGTTTAACTTAACGAAATGAATACAATAAGGCCAAATAAATAAAATCGAAAAGCGTTTCTTGTCCTCATAGAATTATTTAAAGCTAAACTTTTTAATAATCATTTATTTCTGGACGCAAAATCTTCTCTTAGGTTAATTATATTAATTCGATTGTGGCCACTTAAACTAATTTCGTAATCCCAAATATAATCATAGGTATATCTTATAGTAAAAAAAAATCTTAATACACTCTAGTGATACATATGTATGCATAAAATTCATAAGTTCGAATGAATAATAAAATGAACAACAGCACGTCCGATTGCAACTTACCTGTAACCATTCGATGCCTTGTAAGCTACCTTTAATCATGCTCTGTAATGTGGAAACCACAATACAACAATAACCACTGTATTTTATTTAAACAATCTACGCACCATGAGTTTACCTTTACGTGTATCTTAACGTTACAGCACATTCATCATTTATTCACACATAAATCAATTAGTACGGGTTTTTATTTAAATCGTTAGTAACAAAAGGGAATGTATACGACGAGAATGATTGTTTTTATCTTCGAAATATAACCAAAATAAATGACACTTAACGTCGAGGAAAAATATCAGATATTTTTCCGATGTGACAAGTTTACAACAACATTCTTTTCTCCTCTTACGTATACTATCCTGTAAAGTCTCAGTATGTACACTTTTCAAACCACACTGCATATCAACGTGTAAACTGGCTACCTGCAACACTGAGTAAAGCTTGTTAGAAGTAAAAGATTTATATTTACTGATACTACATTATTCGCAGCGAATCCAATTAACATCAAATTAAAGTGTTATTAAATGTAGTTCTTTAATCCCTGTTTTTTTTTTGTGACTGTTTTCAGGTCTTTATGCTTTTATGTATTTGATATATTGTAAGTTCATTCATGACGAGTGTTGGAATAAAATCATTGTTTAAACATTCTGTACAGTTGCAGTTATATTGACTAGTTAGTGCCAATGCATGAAGATTTCTTTTTTCTTTGTTTTATTAACTACGACATACACATTATATCTACTTTAAGCATCTCAAGAATTGCATATTCAGATCTGCCTTTTTTCGGTTTAATGGAATACCTCACTGTAGATGACTTATAATTAATGTTTTTTTTTCTTTGGTTTTCGTTCTTATCTATGACTGACAGACAATCCATAACAGACAGGTGTGCACGACCGGGTCTATCATGGGTAAAACTGCCAATGGCAAGGCGCATAGTAAAAGTAGTAAAGTTCAGAGAGTACACACAAAAACATTAAAAAGTTATCACTTTAAAACGGAATTTTCGGGGATGATTATTGAATCACTTTTGGTTAATTGGCGCCAACTAATACATATGTACGTCGCATATTTAAGGCAAATTTCTCATTGACCTTTATTGTATCCCACAGTTTTTGATTGTAAAGCGGAAGACAAAAAAGCAACATATTCTTCGACAGAAGATTATTTTCCGGCTAAGGGCTGCTCTTTCATCTATCGATTGAAACTTAAGAAATGTCTAAGTGGCCGACAAATAGTGTTCTTTACGGACTAAAAGGTGGTTATTTCACCCACAACAAACGATTTGTATGTATAATTAATTTGGTTTTTTTTATCATAGAAGTAAAATATCGGACTTCATAAATCCAAATGTGTTATTACAACTCACCTTGTTGGATACTATCCCATGAATAATCTTAACAAATTGTCCCATTGATCAAACATATACATGGATATACAACTACATTAATCATTATGACTCGTTCTGGAAATGAACTTTGATATTTCACACCACACATGTTTTATTAGTCTGCAAAATATACTGGTCTATTCATTTGTTACACCTTATTTAATATATCACAAGACAAAATACGTATAAGACATAACTATCCAACCTAGATGAAAATGTCAGGCATGTCTTTTGGTTTATTAACATTTTCATTTACATACCAAAATATTGTTCCAATTTTTTTGGTCACAGATGATTACATGCAACATTTTCATTTACATACCAAAATATTGTTCTAACAAATATTTTTCCGAAAAATATTTATGACCGTGGACGTTTTTTTCCCATTAAAATAATTAGCTTTTTACCAATACCACTGACTTAAATCGGCAAGTAGGCTTTAAATATGTTTCATTAATGAATTCAAGCACTATTTTACACAATTAATCTGCAACTCTTACCAAAACAAACAAACAAACAACCAAACACAGACCGACGCTGCTGTGGTGATGAACTGTCTGCTTTTTTATTTCCAATCCACACATAATGGCTTTCACAGATGATAAAAAACAATGTTTTATCGTACATGTATAACTACGTTCAAGTTCTTTCGTTTGTTACATGAATAAAATGATCGTTTTTGCGTGCACTACACACCATTTACATATATAATGGAGGAACGTGTAAAGTAAAGTGAGCATATACAAACATAACTGACAAAAACACATATTTGAACATTAATCCCTTTTCACAGAAAAAAAAAATAAACAGCTAAGTATTCTATAACAAAGTTGAATGTAAAATCGATGTTTATCGACAGTATAATATATCTTATGATTCCTTGAATGAATAAAAAAAATCAAAATATTCTTAATATATATATATATATATATATATATATATATAGATGGGTCTGAAAAATTCCCAACGATGTTAGAACTGTCAAATTTGCGATACAAATTTTTGGTCGTTCCCTCTGCGGGACTCGAACTCGTACCGCTGTGACATCTATGGCAACACCGCCTGCACTAAGTCCAGCGCCCTAGACCACTCGGCCAGCTAGGATATATGATAAAATATAGCTTTCTCTGGCCGGGTCATTCCTCCTCGTAGGATTAATCTAGGGCTGTAACTTAGTACAAGATGTATGGTAGTACGAGACAGTTCATCTAGGTGTTATTATGTAGGATAGAGGATCAAATTAATGATGCATGTCACAACAAATGAATATTATACAACGTCTCAGAATGTGACAACTCTATTCAGACTCTATTCAGGCAACTTCTATAACTTAACGTTATCTTCCCTGTATCAATTTGATCCGATGGAGCAGTGTAGCGAATAGAGTCGTCACATTCTGAGACGTTGTATAATACTGATTTGTTGTGACATGCATCATTAATTTGATCCTCTATCCTACGTAATAACACCTAGATAAACTGTCCCGTACTACCATACATCGTGTACTAAGTTACAGCACTAGATTAATCCTACGAGGAGGAATCAGTCGACGTTGCACAAGTGCGAAAGCACTATTTTGTCTTTGAATACGTCGATAAATATTAAATAATTATTATTTAGTCATTTGATAGTATGTGTAGAAATGAAGTAAGACAGTCTCAAGCATGTACACATTCTCCTTGGCGAATGAGACTTCGCTCGTAGCAACATGCGGTGGATAGAAGTAAAGACCAGAAAAGAACAGCGAAGTCGGGAGAATTGCACGTTTAAATGTCTTTTTTTCTTTATTTCTTTCCACCCTATAGTTCGCAAAATGGCGGTTCGCCGTAAGCAAAGCATGAGTTCCGTCCATAGGCATATCATTAAATCATATGACGGTTCACACAGGAAAGTGAAAATTCTTTTTCATATAACCTAGCTGGTGTCTAGCCAGTTTTGCTAAGAGAACTGTACAAACAGTGTGCATTCCAGAAGCCTAGTTGTAAAAATAGCTTACGCAAAACAAAAAGTCGGCGTTGTTAACTCTGGCATAACGTAAAAGTTGTATATGAAAACCCCATTCGCAGGTACCGAAGGAATGTTGCCACAGATAAAAGGAAAGTTGACAATACGGATTGAAAAGTCATTGCATTTGTCGTATAATTCGGTCAACATTTTCCCTTTACCATCGATCTCTAAGTGTATGTCAAGATATGATGTTAACCACAGTGTCTGTAGTATCCCTTATCTCCAGTTCTTTGGGGTAGATGCGATATATCAAATACCCGAAACTAGGATTGTTTAAAGATAACATGTCATCTACATAGCGGAAACTGAGATTGAAGGATCTAGCTAAACGATGTACCTTCGTTTGGATTAGATCAGCCATAGTCACCTTCAAAAGAGTGAAGGAATAGGTCAGCGACTTGAAGAGCACAATTAATACCCATTGGAATGCCGACTGGTTTAGAAATTCAGATATTTTCATTCATGTACGATATCCCATAAGAGTACGCCTGTCGAACTTTGGCAGAAGTAGGATTATATTGGTCTAAATAATTAGCGACAAGGTGCGTGAAAAAGAGTGAAGAAGAGAAGCAGAGGGAAAATAGCAAGAAGAGTTCTTTTTTCCATTAATGTGGTAAATATGGGGTACGGGTGGTATTCTAAATTGAACGTTTATCAGTCACAAGCTATATAACGTTTGAATGACTCCTTGTACTCAAGCTACAAAGAAATAATGATGTGAAAGAAAAGTAACTCGAAGTAAGGGGTTTAACTTCTAGAACAAAGATGTGAACTAAGTAAGTAATGTATTGATTAAATGTTCCAAATTGAAGAAAATGTCTTTAACTAGGTGGGGAAAATGTTTCAAAGTTGCGTGTTCTATTGTATACCAGGTTCCTTAAGTTTAAATATAAATACTTTCTGCCAAGAGACAATACACCTAACCGATGACATTGGCATATTTATAGCTTAACCCTTAAGAGTTGAAAGAAACAAAATACTTTATCAAAATTCATTAGATTTAAAGTTTTCTATTTTCATTCTGTAGCAGTGTTTTGCATATTACTCCGCCCAGCATATACATAAAACAAACTTTATACATAAGATAAATTTGTCCCGACATGCAGAAAAAACCGAATATTTTTTCGACAGTTTTTTGCATTGTTAGTTGTATAATGCCCAGCAATACCCTAAATTCAATATAAGTCATCATAATTTCTTATTGGTAACTTTATCGAATGCTTACATGATTTTAGCCATAAAACTTTCATTCAAATCTGTTTGATACATTGTCTAACCTTAAGATCATTTCAACCATTGAAAATAAAACGATGAAACTTTGTTCATAGTTTTGTTTATAAACGGCTTTTTAAACATCATTATTTGCTTTCTTTTTTTTTTGGCGAAAGAGAGGTTTTTATAGCCTCAGAAAACTGATTTCACGGTGAATATTCTTAAAAATAGTCAGAAGATGTATTACAGATAGTGTGGAAATGTACAGATTTCAAGAAAACTGTTAATTGGAGTTGTTTCTTTTGTTCGTCAATAAATATTTCGCCTTTCGGGGATATTTTCGTTTCCAAAGTGCCTTTATAAAAGGCTGTTCCAAATTCTCCAGAATTGCCGAAAGCCGAAGTAAAAATTTTATCGGTCATACTAATTGACGTCAAGAAGTATCAAGAAAGGTTAAACAAGACAACAAGAATAAAATTGTATTCAAGGGAAGCAAGATGCTAGCGGAAATCAAACGGATGTAATCAAGGGATAAAGACTAGACATGAAAAACATATACCAACAACAACAAAAAAAAATAACCAAAATCATACATACAAAGTAACAAAAAAAAAAACCAACTCTACTAAAAATTGGGAGCATTGACCAGGTGCATTGACGTCACTATTACCGTGTGATTCAGGATTACACAAGAAAGCGGGGGAACATGTGTGCTTCTAGTTTCATCGCAATCGACAAGATAAGTCCCGAAGAAGACCGGTTGTCTAGCGATGTCTAGGTCGCAGTAGTTTCACTGTACAAATATGGAGTTTTTATTTCAGTAGAAAATTTTGTATTGGATACATGTGTTTATCTTAATATTCAACTTATATTGTAAGTGATTGTTGAGCATTAAATAATACTATGTTCGATTTAAAAAAAGGATTGCGTTGAAGAGAGCGTCCATTCCCCCACTATGGGGTCACTATTTTTTGTGTTTATATTCTCGGAGGCAAGCCCTTGTGATATGAACAAATGGTTTTCTGCGAACTACCTATGATTAAAAGTGCGCCGTCAACAAAGTAAAACGGGCTAGTTTTCAAAAGTTAGACTTAACTTTATACTACTGTGATACTTCCTGATTGTGAACAGAAGCCAGATTCCCATTAAAACTTAAAAGATAGTTATAATTTATTTCAAATGACATCAATTGAACAGCGTTTCTCAAACCGGATGTTTGTTTTCATCCACAAATGACATTTTGCGGCTGATTAACACAAGCAAAAATTGAAAATCTAAACTAATTGATAAACCAATTTAGCTTGAACAAGCTAGTAAACACCGTTCAGAAGTAACTATTTCTGAGGGACGAGTCAACGGTGTTATAGGTCGAAACATCTAAACGGTAGTCTGCAATTATCATTTCGTTGGATTCTTATTGCATTCGTTATTAAGACCTCCCACCAAAACTATTATCACGAACAATTATACTTTCACAGTGATAGAAACATATTTGAGAAACTTGATTTATGTGTTTTTTTCACTGTACGCCATCATTGACTTTTTTCCATCTGCACCATTGAATCGATTTGTTCATCATGTCATTGTTTTCCTTTTCTCTCTTGTCTACCCCGGTTGGATTTTTATAAGGAATTCAACGGGCGAATCTAGAAAAGCATAAGACGCTTTACCTACCTGGTCCTTGCTCCCAGTTGTTAGTGGACTCGATCATTTACTTGTTTATTTTTGTTTTCGTTTTACGTGTTGTTTTATGTATTTTATGTTATTTATTGTGTGTGTGTGTCTAATTTGTATCCCTGGTTTGCATTATTTTTTCTTCTAAAATCATGATTTCCTTGACAGGAACTAATACAATACAAGACTAATATATATTGTCAAATGGAAATTGTGAACTGGATAATATATATTGCAAAATAATTTATTCACTGACTGCATTAACGAAAAAGAATAAAAAAAATGTAAATGTGTAAAAATAATCAAACTAAGTAAATTGATGACTTTTTTAGCCATCTCTTTCATAGGTCTTATCTTTTTTGTCTAGTCTTATCGACAACGGCATATACATCATTGCTAAAGTTGACATTTTGCTTTTCGACGACTGCATATTCACATGCATCATCACCTTGTGGAAAGACAGGTCTTGCAGCAGACGACTCACTGTTTTGTTCATGTTGATTGTTGCCTAATTGTTGTACACCGTCTTCGTCCTTCGATTCATTCAACGTATTATGTTGTAGTCCATATTCCTCGATGTCGTATGAAGGTTTATCTTGTGCACTGTTTGAATATGATTTTTTCTGTCTCCTAGACATGCAATAAAAGGTAATTTAACTAAGCCTTTTCAATTTCTCATTTTTTTTCTAACAATTACTAAAAGCAAAGCATGTTTCTCATTGGCTGTGAGAGTCTACTAAACACGGCCCTACTGATCAACTTGATAAGTAAATGATTTTCAGGTATCTTTATACCTCCCATTTATGAAAAAAATTGTCACGAAAATGCTCGGATTTCTGTTTTAATATAAGCCTATATTTGTACCCTACTGATTCGAAAAGTCAAAATGTTTCTGATAGTATATTTCGAGTATAAGCCCTCTGCAGACATCAAATAGGAATATATTAAATACATACAGGTATCATTATACAGCCCAATGTCTAAGTTCATAACATGAAAGTCACTATAGAACTTACGGCTGTTAATATATGCAATATATCTATGTACATCCCCACCAAAAAGATGGCTTAAATTGACATATTTTATGTATTAATGCTAAACTAGACAGTTGGCTCATTTAGTATTTACTGTTTCATGCTGTCATATTTGATACATGTAAGGTTCTGTTGATTTATTTGTGGCAGTGTTCATAGTCAGAATTTATCAAAAATTGCCCAACGAACATTTTTTATTTTTCCATTTAGACTTAAATAAATTCGACTCTACAAATTTTTGCATGACAAAAAGGTTTAAAATATCTTACCATTCGATAGATAATTTACTTTGTATACATCATGGAACTAAGAAAAGTCATTTTTTGTAGCAAATTTCCAGACGAATTAAAATATTACCTGATTCCATAGAAAAAAGGTCTAAGAGTAATGAAGAGAACCCAGATGCTAGCGGAAATCAAAATAATGTAATTCAGGGACAACGACGACCTCTGAAAAACAGATATGAAACGAAATGCCCATTCAGGGAAAACTAACACTGTAAATCTCAAATTGTTGGCATTACTAATATTAAGTAGCAGATTTTATAAAAATCAGACAGAAGATGATTCATGCATGTGAAAAACATAACAAATTCAGTTTTATTTTTTGTGCAGAGACCGTTATACATCACATAACAAGTCTTAGTTTTTCATTTTGGGGTTGCGCTTTTGAGATAAAATTTGTAGATTGTACAAGAAATTAGCACTTTGCAAAAGGTATCGTTCTTGATTTGGTTCGTTTGGTGGGAAGTTAAAGTGTAGTTGTCTAATATACAGAAAGTATTATTGCCAAATGAAAATATAGCATATCTAGACCACAAAAGCATCATCTGATCCATGGGTTTTTTTCTACACCATGAATCACCTTACCATAGACAGTATCTGAATTTTATAATAACTGATACTTAAAATTGATGTATCCAACACGTCTGCTCTATTCAGATGCTTAGTTTTATCGTTTTGGTGTAACAGTTATTATGTTGTTGTTAAAAGGAGAATATTGCACAGATGGGTAAGATCAGTATTGTTATTATAAATGCCAATATTATGAGATTTACAATGTTGTTACGTTCTGAATGAGCATTTTGCTTAATACTGAGATCTGTTTTCTAGGGGCAAAGGGTAATAGTTTTATTTTCATGAATTATCTATCGGATGGTACGTTCGTCTGACAGTCTGTTCCTAGTTCCAAAATCTGCAACTCCTCTAAAATGGTAGAAGTTGAGACGCTTTCATCGTGCATATAACGTAAAGGGTCGCATTTTATAGGACTATAAATTGGAAACTCCAAAATCCAATTTTAATCAATTTCCTATTGCATCTAGTGCTCTCAAATGGGAAAATATGTCATTTTAAGCCATTTTGCTATTTGGTAAGGATACATTTGTTGCATATGAACGTAAGTGTTACCGTGGTACTGTCTAAAAGCTTAGACATTGGGCTACGTGATGAAGTCTATATATTTAAATTCACTTTAACGCAGAAAATCCCCCCCCCAAAAAAAAAATAAAAAAAAATAGAAATTGCTTTTTGTCACAACCCTCCCCCCCTAAAAAAAAACAAAACAAAACGAAACACAAATGCTTCAGTTTATTTTTTTCGTCAATGGTAGGCCCAAGGGTACCTGAAGATCATAATTTAGTTGATAAGTGAGAGGGTGTACGGGGATGATCTCAGCCCACATACTTATCATCTTAAATATTTTGAATGTTGTGGACACGTTTTCCTATATTCGATATTGCGATTATTTACCGATAAAAATATATTCGATTTCTGAGTAATAATGTATAATATCATACATCTCAAAAGTGAGAGAAAATAATTGTTTTTTTCCCTTTTAGCAATTCAGTCTCAGTAATACTTATTTCATTTTTGTTGCGCGTACTTTCCTTTTTATCAGTTCGGTCTTTTTGTTATGCCTCTTCACTGTATCACTCTTTTTCGAAGTATTCATTTGGCTATAGTATTTGCAGTATTTTAGTATTTCTTAATGTTAATTAATTAATTGCTCCATGCAAAATAAATAATTCGTACCTTGATCTTATAATTAGATAATTTGAAACAATTACAAGAAGTATAAAGCCACCAATCCCACAACCAATAGCAATATATATGGCATCTGAAGTTCCAAAAAATGTTATACAATATATAATGATCTAACATGGAAACATTGCTATGAAATGTAGTTGAGTTCCTTTAATTGAATTTAATCTGCCATTAGTAATCATTTTACTTTGATATATTTCTTGTCCATGCGAGTATACATTTGATATACATAAAAAGCAAATTTCAGTACTTGCGATATAAGGAACATTCTGTACTATTACATATTGCTTTTTCATACTGCATTGATAGTACATGTATCAAAACAAAAAAATACCTTGTTTATCATTCCACATTCTGTTTATATTTTCTGATGTTGTCTCCCTATGTTCGGTTTGGTTACAGGTAAGTTGTAACTGGTTCGCGTTGTCTTATTAGAACTATAAATTGTATGTACTTGTGAATTAATAAATCTTACAAGATAGAATAGTAGACTATTCTTCTACAAATAGAATAATAAATCATACAAATATTCAACAGAATTTATCTATCACATTGATGGATATCTAAGGTTTTTTTTTCAAAACAGTACATAACAGCTCGAATAAGATTTTTTATACACAAAGTAGTAAGTAGTACATATCTTAACATTGTCTAAACCGCTTTATGTTATGTATTTGTTGGCTGGTCAACTAATGAACGGAAGAAATGCAAACACAAATACAAGGTTATCTTACATATGCGAAATAAGAATAGGTATTCGGCGTTAGTCCGTATAAACAATAATAATTACATTTACAAATAAAGTCAGCAGAAAATTTATCATAGTGACTTGCATCATAATTCACAAATTTTTTCAGTATCTCAAATTGCAAGACTTTGGAATCGATTAACTGCTTGTCGTAACCACTTAGACTTTTTTGTACCACAATAGACCTTTTACAATTAGGCGTCCGGAACAGGGTTAACTTACTACAAGATAGAAGTCATCACTACAGAAGCTTAACATGTCGTCGGCATGTAACTCCTGATGCGTTACGGTGTATCCATCTGCTCCACGAGAATCGATTAGTTTACAGTGACACAAATTTCTATTCATCGTCTACCCCGGATTTAAACTTGTAATTCATACCCGGGGGGGAGCGGTATCCTTGGATTGTAAGATGTAAGATTTTAAAAGTAAAATTTGTCTGAATACCTCGTATATTAAATCATACCTACCATCATAATAGCTATAGATAAGAAGCACTTTGTTTTCCTTTTTTCAGTTAAGTAAATTTAAAGATAAGCAAAATAATTTCACTATGAGATATAATTAAGCTTTTGAATGTGTTCATTCCTTGAATCATGACAAAAGCATTCAATTGTATTTGACCAAACTTGTTTTATATTTTTCTAGTTTATGAAGATATCAGTCATCTGATAAATGTCAAGAGATCAGTTCTGTTAGTTGATTTAATACATCCGATGTAGCAAATACATTGCCTACTATACATGACAAAAAAGTTTGCCGTACCTGCAGAAAAAGCCCAAAATAAGATTGTTTTCGTCTGCAAAACAAAATGCAATGCTTATTTTCAGAGGTAGACATAGAAAATAATGGCAATAATAAGACCTAAACTGCTACCACATTCTGCAAAGAAATTGTGGAAAACCATAAATCTGTCTTGTGTTGTATCTAAAAAGTTGCTGCTTGTTTGACGGTATGAATATTTTGAATTTCGATCAGACTTAGTCTTGAAATTATGACAAGAATTACATGGGTTACAAATCACTGAAACATTATAATTTTGTATTTTTCTAAAGATATGTTTTTATTTTTTGTTTGTTTTTTTTTGTTTGTTTGCTGGTTTTTTTTTTTTTTTTGCTTTTTTTGTTTGTTTTTGTTTGTTTTTGTTTTTGTTTTTGTTTTTTTTTTTTTTTGGGGGGGGGGGGGTTTGATTTTGCACTTTTAGTCTATTGCATCTTAATTCCGAATTCATATATAGTATCCCATTATGAATTTTGAATTTTACGGTCATCTTTTGTAGAAGGCCATTAACCGAAAGAACTTTACCAGTTTTGTTACTTTTCTGAACTCCATTTTCCCAATACAGGTGAAAAATTTGTTACATGGTCTGTTTGTAACAAGTAAAATTCTACTACTACATGTCTACCGACAAAATATATAAGAATTCTATAGAAAGTGCATGTACATTTTTAGCTCCATAATTAAAAGGTATTACATGTAAAGTATTCATCGAATCGAGATTTCGGTTATGAATGCAATGAGGAGATTGCAAACTTCCATTTATAATTTATGTAAAACTAAGGGGAAAGATCGTCTACATTTATTGACATGGCTATGAAAAAACCAGAAGTTTATACAATTTTAGTTATGGCACTTCAATAAATCAGCAAATGTTGTGTTGATGTTCAAAACTATCCATTTAAGACTATTTTTAATGTTCACTGTAAAAAAGGGAGCTTATGACTTTTCAGTTTGAAATAAACGTCAGATAATGTAGAATTTATTTATGCATGAGAAACAAAAGTTATTCTTACCAATTCTGATGCAATATTGTACGTGAACAAACAATTATTTGACTTATTATGTTATAAATTATAACATTTCATGCAGAGACAATTTTAACGTGTTTGAACAGACTTCCTTATTCCTTCGGGAAACCTACTTGTTAGCTCAGATTGTCGATGCCATCCAACATTGGTACCTGATACAGAATATTTAGATCTACATTGTTTGTTCACAAATAAGTTAGAATGTATTCTATGTCGATCTCTGCATGTAAACTAAAATGAATCCGTTTTTTAAAGACTCTATGTACATGGAGCACTTTTTCTTACCAATTCTTAATACTAAAGTAGATTATTATGCTTAACCAACTTTACGAGTTAATTTGTGCTAGCTATGAAATTAAGCTGTAATATTGTATTTTAAAGGAACTACATTTAAATTTTTCCCATTTAATGTATTTAGAGTGCAATCTGCGTATTGGTATTTGAAATTACAATTGCTTAGTCTTCTTGATGATAGCGTGAACATCATTTTTACTACCATCATGGATGTGTTTGTCAACCACAGTATTTTCACTCCCGTCAGTTCCAGGAGCGATCATATGATCAATGGACACTGTGTTAGTATCACAACCATCGTTTGAGTGTTGTAATGATGAACCCGGGTTGTTGACTTGAGAATATGAAGATCTAGAGGACCGGTCTAAAGAGGCTAAAGATTGAACACTTTCATTCAAATTGATATCAACACAATTTGATCCTGTTACCGTCAATACTTTTGAGTTCTTATAAGCCTTTTATACTTCTTCTATGTTTGTAATACAACAGTTTTTCTCTGGCCGAGCAGCTACGTTACAAGTGGTTATATCTGGGTCGTTCGGGTCGGAAGTGCACTTCGGAAAACTTTGCGTTGAAATATATAAGGTGTTGTATTGTAGGTCATAATCATCATTGTCATTTTGGTTTTCAGCCGTGTTTTTTGGTAATGATGGTTTTTCCAGTAGTCTACTAAGTAAACAACACTTTCAAGTAAACTGGGTAACTGCATCCATACAATTAATTAACTTGATAATGCTTTCTCTACATTTTTACTTGTTTCAGGAATAAACCGTTCTTTATGGTATTGCTGCAAAAGTTTTGATTCTACGAATTAAGCAAGGTAAAGGGGAAACGTTTTTTGAACCCTTTGGTTTTTATTCTTAACCGAATAATGGTAATGCATGTACGTGTAGTACTAAAAGTAAGAATGTTGATCATTGCGTTTTGGTTCGATGATTATACTTGCCTAATATATCTTGCTATAGATATGCCTACCAATAATGCCATTAAAATCCCAACAGCAGCTCCTCCCACTGCTAAGTATAAAGTTTTGGATGATTCTGCAATTATAAATATGAAACTACAATGATAAATAATGTGGCTTCCTATTTTGATTAATTTCACGACAATCGTGATGACTTAGTTAATTGATTCATTCAGAATTGTCAACCCTTCTTTCATCTGTGACAACATACTTTCAGCACCTGTGTATGGTTTTCATATCACAACTCAAACGATACGCAAGAGCTTGTCGTAACTACGCAGACTTTTTGTATCGCGCTTGCCTTCTTACAATTATGCTTCTGGATTCTGGAAGAGGAATATGTTGCTACAAGATTGAAGTCATCACTACAGAAGTTTCATATTTCATCATGATCATGAACTCGTGGATAGTTACGGTGTATTGCACCATGAAAACTTACTTGTTCAACGTAACATGATTTTCCTTTTATCTTTCGTCTTTTTAAGAGCAACTCGACGGGTGTCCTAGAAAAGCAGAGGACGCTTATCATACCGGTGCATCTGGTCCATGTTCCCAGTTTTTAGTGGAGTTCGAGTTGCTCATTTGCGTTTGTTACTTTGTATGTGTTATTTCAGTTAATTTATGTTTGTTTGTTTTCCATGTGTGGTCTTTGCCCACTAGAATTTTGGTTCCCTGATTAATCCTTCATTGATGAAGAGTGATAAGAGTGATATCTACACTTAATAGTACATGATTGTTATCACAATATTTTATTTTTTTTTCATCGTTATTTATCATTATTATAACTGTTAGTATTATAATTACTATAATTTATAAGATTGGTAGTAGTAATATAATCGAAGCAATTGTTTAGGTTTCGTTACGTTTGTCACACTTTGCTCTAGCAATTCATATGTATGATTTCAATTTGATTCAGTTTTGTTACAACTCCTTGAAGAAATGTGATTATACATGTATTATACAGACGAAAGAGATGACCACAATAAGACTTCTGTAGTGATGACTACAATCTTGTAGCAACATTACCCTGTCCCAGAAGCCTTATTGTAAGATGTCTAGCGCGATACAACACGTCTGCATTAGCAATGGTAACCTCTGTCATAATGTGATATGAGAACTCCATATGCAGGTGTTGAATGAATGTTGCCACACATGAAAGGAAATTTGAGGGTAGGGAATGAAAAGTAATCGGGTTTGTCGTATAATTTGGTCAAAATTTGTATTTACAAAAATGTACCTTCGATCTCTAACTGCAGGTCAAGATATGAGGCTGACTGCACAGTGTCTATATTATCCTTTATCTCACGTTCGTTGGGTTAAATGCGATATATCGAATCTCAGAAACTAGGATTGTGTAACGACAATACGTCATCTATATAGCGGAAAATGAGATTGAAGGATCTAGCTAAACGATGTACCTTCCTTTTGATTAGGGTAATAAATCAGCCCGATAGGAGCTAAGGAATAGGTCAGCGTTTAATTTGTGCCCATTGGAACGCCAACCGTTTGTTGAGAAGTGCCACCATCACACTGAACAAATATGCCGTCGGTCAAACATTCAAACATTTTAAAAACATCTTCTTCGGAATATTTGGAAGATGATTTGGACTGAGTATCTTAGTTTTGGAAGAGGTTTGGTTGAACATTTTGTAGATTTAGCTATGTAGCGTTGTTATTATGGATGTTGAGTTTAGGAATCCAGTACATAGACGGTAGTCAGAACCATTGTCTTTGGTAGAGCGACTATAAAAGAATAGCACAGATTTATAGTTTGACCGAGTTAACAGAACCACCAAGGCCTTTTTGAGTAATTGGTTAAATGTTGCACCTGATTCAACATCATTTTCTGTTGAATGGTCTATTAGATAAGAGCAATATGGTCAGGTACTGAAGGAATGTAATCATCGACACATATATTAGTTTTTCTAACGATAATCTGTTGAAAGGGTAATCAAGGGAACGAAGGTTATAATAATAATCAAAAGAATGTAATCTAGGGAAAAAGACCCGACATGGAAAACAGATATACACAACAAAGTACATAAAGGAACTATAATCATATATATACAAAGTAACAAAAGCAAATAAGCAACTCGGACTCCGGGGTAGACGAAAGGGGAAAACAAAACTATGACACGTTGAACAAGTCAGTTTTCATGGTGCAGATGGATACACCATAACGATCCACGAGTTAATGTGATGACGACCATAAAACTTTAATCTTGTAGCAACATAACCTGTTCCAGAAGCCTATTTGTTGGAATTATAGCGCGATATAAAAAGTAGTTTCGGCAAGATCCGGCATTACGTATGAGTTGTGATATGAACACTCAAAACGCAGGTGCTGAGGGGAAGTTGTCACAGATGAAAGAAAAGTCATCACGTTTGGTCAATAGTTTTTCTTTACCATCGATTTCTAAGTGTAGGTGAAGATATGAGGCTGACTTCACAGTGTCTGTAGTATCCTTTATCTCAAATTCGTTTGGGTAGATGCTATGTATCAAATCCCCAAAATTAGGATTGTTTAAAGATAATATGTCATCTATATAGCGGAAATTGCACACGGAAGTAGACACAGGGGGTTCGCCAATAGTTCTCCCTCAACTTCGTTGAGACAAACTAAAAAAAAACAAGTTTCATTAAGATTGGTGAAGTCACTGCAAGGTTATAGACCGGACACAAATTTTGCAGATGGACGGATGGACAACGTGATTCCTATATACCACCAAACTTTGATGGCAGGGGTATAAATTTAATAGTACCTGATGCCTCCAAAAAGTTTGTCTGGGTCATCCCCATAGTCATATTGCAGTTCTTCCCCTAAGGGTATATCCCTGCTGGCAAACAGGCACAACCTAGGATACTGGTTAAATATCTTTAATTTCATCTTGGTATTGCACATGGAAGTGCTATTTTCAGCATCATTCACGAATTTACACAAATGGTTGGATTCTGATCCATCAATCCTAGAAAAAAGGATCTTTAATTTTACAACAATAAATCTGTGAAAGAGTCTCTGGCAGGACTAGCGACACCTCCTCTGTCTTGTATTATCATGAGAAAAATTGGCTAAAGGCAATAAGTATGTAATCTGAAAGTAGATAACCAACAGACCTGAAAAAAAATCCATGATATGGGACCTAATATGGACAAATTGTATGGATGCAGCATATGAAACATAAAAAGCTGTTGATGAATTTTTTACAAAAAATTTCAATATATTGGTCCTAATTGCTACAATATTGTCGAAAAACAGGAAGACGACTGACAGACCCAAAATAGGTAAATCTGCATACCAAATTATATCAAGATGCTGTGGTAGGTAGTTGCTTCAAAAACTTTTAACAAACATTTTCAGTTTTGGCTCTAAAGGACACGAAATTGTATTGGTGGGTAGGAACAGCAGACCTGAAAACTAGATGGTGAAATCCAGAGGAATAGCATATATTTCTGCAGCTAAAACTTTTACAAACAGGAAGTAGATGATAAAGGAGCATAAAAATGTTTTACACGATACAATACCACATGTATAATAGATTTAGTACTATAGACTGCTGTAGTATAATTTTAAGCAGTGCAGCAACTAAACTATTTTCCTATACATGAAATGTGAAAAAGTTCTAGGAAAATTGTTTATGCCTGATCATGCTGATGTAGACTAGGTTTTTATACTCACCAGTATGATTTGTTATTATAAAACTATCCGAATAGAAAGTTATGCTTTTTCCAGTCTTTTGCGGTGAGTTCTTCCTGTCTTTTTCTACCTCCGAAATATTCCAGCAAAAACTGTCCTTTTAAGAAAGATCTTGTTGTAAAAACACCAAAACCTAGAAAAAAAAAAACAAAAGATAAGACAAACGCCTGTTTTAAAGTATAATATCTAAAAAAACAAGTGTTAACAAGAACAGATTCTAGGACCCCTGCCAGATGAAAAAAATCTAAGCCGGCTCATTAAACAAAAAGATGTCCGACAAACCCAAAAAAAGAATCCCAACCAATGGGACCCCTACTTGAGGCTGCATACAAAATTGTAGAAGCCAACAATTAGCTTCTGAGAAAACTGTTACGAAAATTTTCCATTGACCCTATGGAAGAAAAATGGAGCAGTTGCCCGGAGAGCAAATCCCCTCACCCATTTTTGATTATATTATTTTGAGAGCAATATTATTCCCTAAAATGTGAAATCTAGATCAAGGTGAACATATTAACTTTAGAAGAGATGTTGGTTATTACCCAAGATGTATCCACTATCCAATTATCATTCCTTTACACATGTACTTGCTGAGATATGGGCATTAACCAAAACTTTAACCCAAGTCACTCATGCATAAAATGTAGGCCAAGATGACCTAATTTGGTATGGATGTTGGTTACTACCCAAGATGCATCCACTAATCAAATATCATCCCTCTACTACTTTTAGTTGCTGAGATATGGACCTTAACCGAAACTTTAACCTGACCATTACTCACATATGTACACACAAACCAAACTCTATAAATGACTATAATTGGGATAAAAATGACTAAGTCGTAAAACAAGAAGTAGATGTGCGACAGCATCAGGGTTTGAAATTACCACTCGCCCACTAGCAGTTGGCCCCTAAAATTTTCTGTGGGCGGGGCGTTAACAATCTTTGACTCCCAATATTTTTAGGAAATATGGTTTGCACAAAGCATGCGAAGTATTTGATCATGATTTAACAACATTCCACTGAAAAATGTAAAATTTATCTAGAATCTTGGTCCACATGTTGGTAAGATACGGAATTATAATGAATAGATAAAATACATGTTGTCTTTGTTGTGTTGCCTGAAACAAGGCAATCCCAGTCCCAATATCAAAATTTCACAGGGTCCTCGAATATATTCAAGCATTGCTATCGACTACTCAAGTATTGAAAATAGAATGTTTTGACATTCCCAAATATTGCATCCAATTATTCCATTACACATTCCTCTCATCTATCATCAAAGCAATTGATTTTCAATTATAATCGATCATTGGGACTACACAAGCAAATACAACTGAACTCTACAGACTGTTGGAGGATGTACCATTTGTTCATGGAAGATGATTACATGTACTACAACTTACTACCTATACATTTACTTATTATTTTTTTTTTTCAAATCCGTCTTTGTCGAGCCCCATCTCACACCAAAATTGTGCGTCACTATCCGGACTTGTTCTTCCATGTCTTCTACTGATCTATATTAAAAATGCATAGAAAAGAAGATCTGTAATAACCATGATTCAACTCAGCATACCATACCTAGATATACAATTTACATGTAATAACTGAAAAAAAACCCTAGAAATCGGACGAAGTCGGGAAGGCCCCGTTCGTAAAAAGTCCAAGTTTTAACCCAAAATATTTGAAGGACTCATTAATGACAAAATTGTTACATCTGATTGGCTAATGATGAGTTAATGACAAATTAATGAGGTCATTAAAGTTTCGTACAACTGGATGCTGTACTTTGCATAGTTTTTTTAGTTTTAGTGTTCACATGAAATTTTGGACAGACGGACAAAGTGAATACTATAGGGCGCTGCATTTTCAAACAAAAATGCGAACAAATAATCTCACCTAGAATTCTTCAGGCTTGTCAATATCATCCTTTCATACATCACACATGTACACAAATGTATTTATTTAGATAAGTTATACATGTCATGCATGTTATAAGCATTGGTTATTAGCATATTAAAAAAATAGCGAAATCTCGTTTCAACCTTATGTCTATTTTAATGTCGAAGACATTGAACACTTTCTGTTGAAATTGTGCAAATTTCAATAACATTAGACAAGAACATCTCAGAGACACTATAGTCTGTAGTCAATATGATGATAAATACACATGTAAGTGTACAAAATATTATGAATAGATTGGACTTATCGGTATTGTTTCTGAGAAATCTACTTAAAATGAAGGTTTTTCAAACATGTCAAAAGGTAAATCTTTCATGAACGAATGAGCCAACCAACCAAGCAACCAGCAGCCAACCAACCATAAAACTATACATGTAGGCTATGTTTAATTTCTTTAGATGAGACAAAAACATTAACTTACCAGCCTTGAGGGGGAGGGGGGTTATAAATATAACACAGATTTGCAAGATTATAACTGTTTATTACTAAACTTCAATCTACAACAATACAGTAGCATCAGCGGCAAATAGGCACTTCAGGAGACTTCATGCAAATTTCAATCACTGGCATGCAAAAAAAACATTGCCGTTACCTTTTTCAAATGCACAATTTTTCATACCTAGCACAACCACTGTCTTTCACTAGTACTTGAGAAATGGTGCTAAACGGAGTGGCTCAAATGGAAAATGTTGGTCAAAGTGACCTTATTATTACTGGTGAACCTTGTAGTACTTCCCACATGTGAATCTAAACACAAAACTTTAACAGAGACATAATATGTGTACATGTACAAGGTTACAACAACGTACTTTATGCTTGAATGCTGGCTTATTCTGGCTTACTCTGCAAAGACCAAGGTGAATCATTATACAAAGTTTCAACATCTTACCATTTATAGTCGTGAGATACACTATGAGCTCAGATCTAAAACAAAACCAAGTTCACTGATAGTCAAATGTATGTCAGAGTGACCTACTTTTGCATGGATGCTGATTTACTCTCCAAGAAACTTCAACATACAAGGTTACAACATCACACCTGTTAACCTCTGGAAGCATGTAAGAGGGAGATCTCCCACTTTGCCATTCATCTATGAGGAAGATTTTGCGTAGCGACCCTTTTTCGTCAAAACTTTTCATGTTATATAGAAATAACCATATCAGTACATATATTATGAAATAAGGTAAGTTAACCTTTTTGAAGAATAGATTTTAAATGCTAATATAATTTAATTAAATAACTGAATTAGATGAGCATTTAAAATCGATTAATCCATATAATGTACACAATTTCAGTTAAATTACCTATTACACTATATTTGACTTAATTAAGGGTTGTACCAAGAAGACAATTCACTGGATTATGTCTGTAAATTGGAAGTTATTGGCAAAAGATAAGTTAGAGGGAGATTTTGGGGAAGAAATATGTGTAAGAGGGAGATGTATGTCTCCGTCGTGGGAGACTTACTCTAAGGGGAGAAATGACTGCTAAGAGGAAGTCTCCCTCTTAAGGTGGGAGGAATAACAGGTATGCAACATGCTACGCCACTTATAGTTGGTGAGATCCGAGCTCGGACCCAACAGTTAACATGGGAATGACAAGGGTACTCCAAAAGTTCAACATCAACTTTGTTAAGGCAATCTAACAATGTCAGAAATGCATTGTTGTCTATACTTACAGCGTGTTTTCCTCTTGAGAGGGCTGACATCTCTGAAATTCACAAAATGTAGTTCAGTCATGTGCTTCTACAATCTACTAGAAGAAAAAAAAACTATCTTATTATTGATTACAAAGGTCATCTCATTATGCAGCATATTATTTAAGAAACAATTTATGTCTGTCATATTTTATAAATATCTAATCCCGAGCGGTAGCGAGGGCGTTAAATCTCATGAATATATTACCTACCCATGTTTAAATACCAATAAAAAATGACAGACATAAATTATTTCGATTCTAATAGGACAAACAAACATATTTTTTAGGTCTGAAGCGGAGCCTGACAGCCATTATATTCAAGTTTCAAGTCTTGGAGCGACGCTTCTGTTTTTTAAAATAACATGAAAACAACTTAATTATTTTTATATTTAGGGAACAAAAAAAAGAATCTACTTGAATATATACGAAGAAAATTACTCACAAATGTCAAATATCCTCCACGTGTGTAGAAAACGTTGATTTTGAATTGTTATTCACATTGTCAAATGAATAAAAAATATGCAGGTATGAAATACATTTTATTGTAATTCAAACATGGCTTTGATTTCAAAGCGTCTGAAGGGTGTCATATTAGAATAATTTCACTGATAGCAAACGTAAATGTTAAGTCCTGCTATGGTTTATTTGGATGTTCTATTTGTTGTTTTGTCAGTACACATGGAGAAAATAGGGTCAAAATAACGACCATTTTACATGAAAGGTTCAGATGACAGATGGAACTCTTTTCCAAATTCGGAGCATGGGTATAGACGGGTCCACATAGGGAAGTAATGGGCGTACGCCTCAACTTTAAAGTAAAAAAAAATATTTATTTAACACAAAATTAATTTTCTTTTTCGGAAACTGCAGAACAAAACGTAAAATAACACATTTTTAGATGATTTTTCTCATGATCATTTCGCCCCCTCTTTGAAAATCCCTGGACCCGCCCCTGCGGAGGCAGACATAATAGGCACGTATGGCCATATGACGTGAAAGACTGCTGGTGTTTTGTAAAACAACATCTGGAATATTATACGTACAACTCTTTTTTTCTCTCGACGACATGACTGTCGCCATCTTTTTTTCAAAATCAACGCATGCCCAATAAGATTTTGTGTAAAAGTTTTTGTTGCGGGAAATGGAAAAATATGGTAGACACGTACACCTTCGTTGTACATTGACAGATGACGGACTGCAAGTGAGACCCTGTTATTTTTTTAGTTTTTTATATGTTTTGTAGGAATATAAATGATTTTATGATTTTTTCTGCAGAATCAAACTGAGGACGTCCTCAGTTGTAAGTGGAGTCCTCAAATGAAGGTGTGTATACTTATCCAAGTCCTCAATGACATACTGGGACCAACGCACACACACACACACACACACACACACACACACACACACACACACGCGCGCGCGCGCGCTAAACAAGTATCAAGGTATGTTGCTAAGCTATTCAATTGCACTTTATTCGTGAAAGTGACAGTAATAAAAAAAATGTTTTTGTTTTTTTCTTTGTTGTTTTGTTGGCTTTGTTATTTAGTACGTGTGTGAGTGTTTCTGTTTATCATAAGACTTGACTGGTAGTGATATTGATCCTGATAATGACATATGAATTACACATTGCTTCTTAATTTGGCTTGGTTAGCTTAAATTGATTTAGTATTTGTCATGAACTTTAGCACAAAAACACAATACACTTTGTACTACAGACATTATCATATAGTTTTACATTGATTCATTGAAAAAATCCATGTCCATATATGCTTTTAATTTTTTATGGTTTAATGTTTAAAATCTGGAATGTCTTTTAGCCGTAAAGAAAGTGTCTTCAAAACCAGATTAAGTTGTATTTTCTCAAAGTGATGAAAAGCATACTTATATATCTGTGTTCAAGAATTGCGCATCGAATCACAAATAATTGGACAAAAATAGGATTGAATAAAAGAGTGGTAGGATTTTATTTGGATTCTTATTCTGCCCTGATTATGTCAACAACGATAGCAACACTTGTATTACAAAATCAGCAAATCATTTAACTCAATGCCGATCAACCAGACATTAAAAAGAAAACATGCACAAATATGGAAACGCTAAAATAATTAAAAAAAACGTATTTTTAATAGTGTAAGTCGGGATCACTTTAATGAGAAATATAACGATTTTGTGCATTGAAACTCAAGTATATAACCGGTGTTGATAAGACGGTATTGACACATTTACATGCAGCATGTGTCGATTTAGCGAAAACTCTTTATAATAAATTTAAATGTAACTGCTTGCTATCAGTCTTAATATAAATGTAAACCACATACACATATGCACAAATGACTTTACATTCTTTCTCATGCTCAATAATGCCCTTTGAGGTCGACAAATAAGTACCTTTCTGCAGTAGAATAGTGATTCTAGTTGTTTCATGGAAGTCCATTGTAGATTCTAAAGTTTGTGTTGAAGTGGTGTCTGGTAACTTGCGTTCGTCGGTTGTCGAAGTACCCTCATCCACGTTTGTTTTGTGACATTTAATTGACATCATATTACCTTCACCTGAAAGTATTGGTTCAAGTAAGAAGACGAAAGGACCACAGTTACGTTCATTGTAATACCAGTTAATATCAATATATAATCATGATCATCAACCATATGTTTTTATAACTTGGCTGAAAGCTTATGGTCTATGACAATCATAGATAGAGGAAGGCATTTTGTCTCTTACTTCGTTTTGTAAACTTTAAGAAGTTTGTTATGATCAATTTTATACAATATATGCAGCAGTCGAGCTTACATTTAAGCAACGCTTGTGACTTAAAACATAGGGCGTTTCTTTCGTGAACTGTCGTCCCAAACGTCATATTTACGTGACATTCCGTTCTCTTAATTTTTGGGTTTACGACACATTACATATTCCATATTCTGAAAGAATTTAAAACATTGAATCCGTTGTGTGGTGTATTTTGTATTAATCAAACATGAGCTCATTAGTATAAAGTTATTAATCAAGAAGGGTTTATTGCAATGAATGATATCATGGTATGATAAGAAACATTTAACCTTATTTCCTCTCCTCAAAATTGTGTTTGTAGATATACATTAACATGGTCAGGAATAGTGAATTTTGTATTGACGAATTTCATTTTATACATGTGATCAGCTATTCAACTAACCAAATAGTAAACTAAAGCAGTACCTTGTATAATATGGGTCCACGTTATTATGTGTTTATTCTTATAAAAAAACTAGTATATTTTGAAACTGTAAAAAATACTATTGTTTTCATATTTTGTTCCAAAGTTTAAAAGTATTTACCGACGTTCAGTGAGGACGAAAATGGTTTGCATATGTATTCAGACCGTACATTTGTATATTCATATGCGTGCAATAAATTATTGCATGGATGTAAAAAAAACATTGTTAAAAATATATCATGGAGAGCATTTTGGTTTGCATTTCTTTATGAAAACAGAAAGTTCCTTTTTATTACTGAACATTTTTTTATTTGAATGTTATAAATATTGTTATGTAAAAAGATGCTTAATTTATTTTATACTGCAATCGTTTTATCTAAGCAATCTTAATGCATTGACAAAGTCAACATTCGTGATATATAGACTGTTCAAAGCACAGTGATATTGACTAAGATAGCGATGCTGACCGAACCGTTGACTCCTTAAGACAATATAGCTGTCCTCTGGGCAGTCTATATCACGATATTGAACAGTTTGTCAATTGCACCATTTAACTACTATGTAGACATCGTAAATCAGTCATTGGAGAGTTACGGTAATTGATTTGCTCTTATTTCTCGGTTGATGAACATTCAATGGATAAATAACACATGACATAAGTCTGACAATTACTATAGTTTTATAACCATGAAAGCAATCTTATGATATCTGTAACAATAATATTATCGCTAAGAGTGTTGTAATAGCCATTAAAGATAATAAGCCTAAATAATAATAAAGCAACTAGTACTAGATTGTGAATATTAATGACTTTTGTTTTCATAGGCTTGCAGCAGCGCTAAGCTCGTCGTAAAAGGCGACTAAATAGTGCTCAGAACCATAGTCAGGGGCTAGGGCGCTCTGCCCACAGAACAGCTGGAATGTGTGCCCCAGGAGGTGGAATGGGGTACCCCTGGCGTGTTACATGCTGGGGTTGTCAGGCTATAATACGTAAAACCTGACCGCAAACCATAGTGGTGCACCGTGTTGGGAAAGATGCCACGTTCCTCGCACGTTAAAGAACCATACTGTGGTATTCTCCCGGAGTAGGAACCATAGGGCTCCGCCACAGGAGGCTAAATTGCCCGACCCTGCCCACCTCTCCCTATTTCCAGTGGCAATCACAATTTGTCGACTCCATTGTCCTTGTGTCCTATCCCTTTTTCATTTCATCATTATTTCATGCTCATTTTATCATCAATTCCATGTTCATCGTCTGAATATAGCTGAAATATTGCTGCTCGGACGTTAAACTCCAACAAACAAACAAACAAACAAACAGTTTGCGCTTGTCGTTAAAATAAATAATTTAAATTGACAGTTAAAATGATGAGAAGAATTCTTGCTGAATTCATTCTGCTATTTTGGCACTTTTACGACAGCCGCCAAATTAACAAAAACTACGGCGAAAATATCCAAATCTGCAGTAATGGCAGTAAATGTTACGGAATTTAAGGCTCTGCAGTTAAACGGTTATGTATGTATGTAAATTAGCCTGAAATGAATGGAAATTGTACTTAATCAATACAATGATAAAACTAATTATCTGGTGATAAACCTTTCCTGTATTCGGATGTGCAAGTACGCAGATTTCTCAATCATACGTGAAATATAAAGGTTGGCAAAACAAAATTGAAATGACCAAAATTTATAAAACCCGGCGTTAGAAAAAAAACACAATGATGCCTTATTCTCTTTGTTTTAATTAAGAATTAATTTGTAGATGGATATGTATTACCTATATATAGTTTCAGTGAGTATCTTGTATAGATGTCATTTGAAGTTGAATTCTATATAGTATTCTTTGCAACCATGCAAATTACCCCACAGTGCTTCATTGACACTACATGTCTGCTTTAAGCAAAGGGGTAAAAACAAATGCCCAAAAAAAAAACAAACAAACAAACAAACAAATAGACAAAAACAAAACAAAACCAAATGTATAAGGACTACTTGCATTGCGTTCCTTTTATAGCCAATTTATTTCTTTACTGCTATGAATCGCATTCTAAAGCTAAAGTCTGATTAAATATCCTTCAAAACATAATATGTTGCATGGATTCAATAATATTTTAAAATACTTAGATGATTTTTGGCTGTAAATCATTCCTATTTTGGAAACAATGTTCCAGTTATCTATAGCTACCAACACAAACTTAAACTGACGAAGTATGACAATAATAATACTCGTACAGCTTTTCTTGATTTAGACATTATACTAGAAAATAGAAACCTTCAAACTAAACTTGATGACAAAAGAGATGATTTTCATTCTCATATTATTACTTTCCATTCTCAAATGGTGATATTCCTGAAAGACCCTCGTACAGTAGATTTATTTGGTCGTATTTGTGACACAATTTCAGATTTCAGATTTCAATGAACTCAATAAATTCCTTACAGAAAAGCTTTTGCACTTGGGGTATCGATAACACAAACTTCTAAAAAATGTTTACTAAGTTTTTTTTCATAGTTACAGAACTTTAAATTGCTTCAAAAATATAAAATCACTTATAGGTTCTTTATTACAAAATGTATTGCCCTCCCGGTTTTTTTACGGACATATTGACTACAAATCACTTTCTTTTAAACAAGATCTGATTGGTTTATCGACTCCTCTTAATAGATGTATTGGTAAAGGATACGATTGGCAAGTTAGTATTTATTTTTTGAACCATCGTTTTCACAAAAAGAGATATTCGACCACGTATTGCATCACTAAGTAAAAACTAAGTCATTGTTTAGTATTACATTCATCTTGCCTATTTAGTAGTTACCTTACTACTCCAATATCAGCTTACTGGCATTGTAATGGCCGACTATTTCCATTATTTGTAGTATTTATGGCATTGTCATCCTTTAATATGTTACTTGTAAAGTTGTGTTGAGGTATTCCATAGAAATAATTGGATATATTATTGAATGAGTTTCATGGTGCGTTTTTTTTTTTTTTGGTATTTTCAGTTAAAGTGGATGGTTAAGGCCTTATAAAACTATATTAAACCCACTGCAAATTTAATACGTCTTTTCTGAGTTAGAAAACATCGGTCATTTATGTGTTAATGTGTCGTTCTATTACGTTTCAGTGTGATGTTGATGAGTTGTCATCGTTCAGTCATTTTGGATTTTATTACTTTGTTGTCTGGGTCTTATGAGCTTATTTATAGGCGTGTATACAATTTGTGGAGACATTTTGGTGATCTCATTCACTAATTTGTATTAAGGTTATTACCTGGTGCATTTGTAACATTTTGCCATATCCGTTCTATTTTTCTATTACGACGTTTTTTTGTTCCAAATGTTTAATGATAATTTGCTTACTTCTTTAACAAATGACCTCCTACATAATAAAACCACAGTGTAAACACAAAAGAAAGCAGTAAGTGCCCAGCCTATCACAGTATCTTAGAGGAATCTTTTTTTTCTGGTGAAAAATCTATAGTAAATACATGATAACTATGATTATAACCGAATTATGATTTTTTTTCTGTGAATGTGCATTTTCAAGTTGAGCTTATCCGTGCAAGTTGTAAATCATTTAGTAAAACATCGAAATTATAAACTATCCATATGTGTTCATTTATAAATCAATCCGCTTACCAAATTGAAAACATATTAGACAATTTACATTGTTCTTCTTATATCTGTCATATCTTCGTTTCAAGAAAGAAGAAATTCATTTCAAGGTATTTGATATGTCATTAATTTTATCATAAGCTTACCGGGCCATGCGAGATATGGCCATTAATTGACATCCTTCGTCGTCGTCCATCGTTCGTCGTTAATATTTTTTTTACAAATTCTTCTTTGAAACAACAATTTGAATCGAGCTTGGTATTAATGTTTCTTAGGGTACTCTGTATATAACTGATGTAAAGATTTTTTTTATCCTTCGTAAAACATGGCCGCTGCTACTAAAAAAACATAGGGTTTGACAGAGGTTCATGTATCTCCTAAACCGTTAGGAAAGACAACAATCTTACAAAGTAAAAGTGTTCAGCATGATTATATTTATCGGTTATCAATTTGTCATGTAAATCCGTGAAACCTTTTTTGAGTTTTGCCTTTTTTGACATTTTTTTTTCGATTTTTTATGTTAGGTCTTCCAAAAATCTTCCAACATTACCATATCAATTAAAACTAAACTAATTAGTGTTCTGCACATAACTGATGTGGGGATTTTTTATGCGTCAAAAAATTTGGCCACCGTTATTAGAAATAGAACATAGAGGTCAGACAGAAGTTTTCGCATGTATCTCCAAAACTATTCTGTTTAGACAAATTATGATATAAAGTTAAAGTATTAAGCATAAAGAATCTATCAGTGACAAAAATTTCGTGAAAATCTGGTAAGCCATGTTGGAATTACTGCCTTTCGTTGACTTTTTTTTGGCTATTTTTAATGTTATTACCTTGTAACATTTTCTCCTCAAAACTACTGGATACAATTTAATGAAAATGACATGATTGTTCTTTAGGTATAAACAGAAGATTTTTTTTCCAAGAAAACAAAAATGGTCGCTTTCATAACAAAAGATTTTGTGTAATCAAACCAGGTGAGCGATGCAAATCCTTTACGCCCCTAGTTTTAACAACATAATTTCCGATTCCACTACAGAATATTTTTTTTTAATTTCGTAAATTGTTTACTTTAATTGATGGGAAATGGTTGTTCTCAAGGACATCGATTTTCAAGGTACCGATTTATATGGCATTTAAAAAGAAAACATGTACTAATATAGTGCCAAGAAATGCAAACGTATTTTAATAGAGTAACCTGGGAATCAATTTAACTAAATATGTCACGATTTAAAACGCAGTCAAATGAATGTTAAGCCATGCTAGAAGAAGCCCTGAATAATCTAAAAAACAAAAGGACCGATACAGAAACTGTATTGCATTCTCCAATTGCTATCATTCCTGACGTTTTCCATTGGTCAGAACGTGTTTTACGAGAACGCTGCAGCAACACAACGTTATTTACGGAAACGGAAGTTGAACTGGTCCATTGTTTTTAATTAGGGTAAATTTAAATAAAAACTAAACATACGTATACATTTCATCTTCAATATTGTCCTTTGAGCTCGAGAAATAAATTTCTGTTTGTAAAAGAGTTTTGAAACTTGTTGTTTGATGGAATAACTTTTAGTTGAAATGGTATCTGATATTTTGTGATCATTGGTGGTGGCATAACCATAATATACGTCTATTCAGTGGCATGTTATGTCCATTTGATTTCCTTGACCTGAAAGTATTGTTTCAAGAAAGACTTTATGTAACAGATATAACCAATATAACTAACTTACAACTTGTCTCGAAGCTTATGACCTATTACAACCATGGAGAAAGGAGAAAATCATGTTTTTTATGATATAGTTTATACAGGAAATGCAGCAGTCTAAAAACGAAAAAAAATGTTTTTTTTTCTAAACATGTCCACAACAAATGCAAATTGAAAAGGAATATCTTTTGATTAATAATAAAAACCGTCCAAATAATTATATTCTCTTGACGTTACATTCTGTTCATTTGCGGATTATAAAATACTGCATTTACGGAATTTCGGAAAAATCTGAAACATAAAATCCGATTGTTTCGTATTTAACAAGAAGTCCAAGTGGAGTCCGAGTTGCTCATTTGCCTTTGTTACTTTGTATGTATGATTTTAGTTGTTCTATGTTCTTTGCTGTGTATGTCTGTTTTTCCATGTCTGGTTTTTGTCCCTGGATAACATTCTTTGATTACCGCTGTAACTTTGGTTCCCTTGAGTACTCTTTCAAAAAGAGAAAAAAGTCAATATCAGAAGGAATGAACCTGCTTTTTGTGCAACTTGCTAACTTGTTCCTTTTTTTAATTATCTTTGTAGGGGGTCAATTGGTCAATTATGATTTTGATTGTATTTCTTTTTTTATTTTGTGACATAATTGCATACCGTGCTCACATTGGTATAGACCATGCGGATTTTAGTATAAAGTATATCCATAATATTTCACATGTTTCAATAGTACTCAAGACAGTTGTCTAGTTTTATAACATTAGTCCGATAGAAAGGTTCTTAGTAGTTACTTTTTGTTGTATTTATGGAATTGATTAGCATAGATTGATTTATGGTTATTCATGGTTGAATTTATTTTGATGAATGACCAAAGTCCTGATTTGGCAGGTTTGTATTGCCTAACGTTATTCGCATTTTTTACTGATACTCATTGTTTAAATACTTACCTTTATTAAAGCTTTACACATTTCTCTGAATAGTGTATTTTGATAATGTCTATTAGTTGCATTTTAACTATTGACGTATATGCATTATATGATTTAGCTGTTATACTTTTTTTGTAATTTGTGATTAACGTTATGACAGGGTTGTTTTGTTTTCCGTTCTTAGTAAACAAATGGAATACCTGTGGGTTTTCATTAAACCCCCACCCTCGTGACACGTATTCCCCGTATAAATGTCCACTTACACCATATACCACATCCTCATTCCCCATTATCCCCACCGCGTTCCAAATTGATAATTCCAAATTCCACATAGAGAATTTTCCCATCGTCTCCATTCAAAATACTTATCATCCATACAATAGTCTAATCAATTCAAGCCCATTCCCCATCCCACCATAAACCACAAACCTGAAAGTTTTCTCCATACAAGCAATGCATGTTACATGACGAAAAATATTTCATGAAAGAAAATTTTAGATATGAAAATTTTGGCTTTCTGATAGTAATACCAGGACAACATTTGTATCAACGTTATAATAAAGGCATTATTTTCGTTAAGCATAGTAATGTAGTTGCCCGTGCACGATAAGAGGATTTATTAAGTAGTTTATTTTCTAGTTACCATTCAGGCAGTTTATACTATGGACACAGATATTGAAAAAACAAAATGCAAACAGATCGATTAGGTGATGCAATGATACCTCTGTTTTAGGACCTGATATTACGTGAGATGAGGAATGTGCTGGAGGAGCAAAAATGAACAAAAAAAAAAAAAATAGCTGATACGAAAATGAGTCAATAGACGATGCGTTTAGTGACAGACACTGGTTCAAAAGGAAAAAAAAGATTAAGATATTTCAATCATTAAATCAACTCAACTTCGAAAATGACTATACATGTGACACCTTATGTTCGTATGTTTATGCATAGTTACCATTGTCATTGTGTCTAACTACTTTTCCATATTGACTGTCGTTAATGACATTAGTAGTCAGTAAAGTCATACTAATCATTTTATCAGTAGTAGTAAAAGGGGCCAAAACATGCGTTATATTCTTGAATGTAGAAGAATATTGCTCAGTACATTCTGGTTTTACTGTTGGTTGTTCATCGGGTTCACTGCGAATGCCCGTCAGATTGAAAACATTACCATGATCTAATCGTAGACATGAAAATGTATAGTTATGTTGTTTGATGTTATGGTAGTCGTTTTGTTATGATTTTGTTTGTTTTCTTTCTGTTTATTTTATGTTGACTATGCTTTCGTCTATGTTTTGGAATTCCTTTTTAAATCTTTTACGGCCCTTTTTATTTATTGCCATATAACAAAACTTGCAAACAGTGTATTTAAATTATAAGGCTTAAATTATAAGGAACTCTAACAAATAGGCTTCTGGAACAGAGTTATGTTGCTACAAGATTGAAGTCATCACTACAGAAGTTTTATGGTCGTCATCATGAACTCGTGGATCGTTATGGTGTATCCATCAGCACCATGAAAACTGATGTATTCAACGGGTCATAGTTTTCCTTTCCTCGTTTGTCTACCCCGGACTTGACTTTTTATGAGCAACTCGGCGGGTGTTTCTAGAAAAGCAGAGGACGCTTACCTCATCGGTGTACCTGGTCCATTCTCCCAGTTTAAAGTGGAGTATGAGTTGCTCATTTGCTTTTTGTTACTTTGTATGTATGATTTTAGTTACTTTTTGTGTTTTCCACGTCTGGTTAATGTCCCTGTATTACATTCTTTTGATCACCGCTATAAACTTGGTTCCTTTGATTACTCTATCTAACACTAATATGATCACAAATGAACAAAAAACTGAAACTTAATTGATTTATATTATTTTTATTTTATTTGTGCTGTCATTTTCATCCAAACGGGGCCCTGGTTATTGACTCTTTGACCCATTCACCATACCTATTCTCGTTATATTCATTAACGAGTCTTGAAGTATCTCAAACGTTTCTTGGGAACCAGGGTAAAACGGCAATGGGTGTATTATTGGTCGCCTTGTATTTTTTTTACTTCTATTGACGATTTGTAATACTGTAATTGTGTGGGGAAAGCTTCCCATTATTTTGCATAAAGAGGGATGGAAAATGAGGAGTACGGGATGGGGAAGAGGGATGAGGAATGGTGAGGTGGAATGGTGAAGGTGTATGAGGTGATGGAGAATTTCAGTAAAGAGAATGTGGAAATTAGTTCTCATATTTATTGAAATGAAGAAATATAAGGTAAATAAGAAATAAGATAAAACTATGGGAAAACGTCCCTTCTCTTCTCCCACTTGCACAGAAGGTTGAAGATGAAGAAAAGATTAGTAAATAGCCCTAAAAATCCGGAAAAAGTTCTCCGATTTAGATAAAACAAAATCAAATACAATTTACAGTATATTTAGAATATTAGTTAGTGTCGTTTCGAATAATGGCTACATTATACAAATAGTTTGTTGAAACCAACAGACAAATCTGAAATATTCCCCATGGAACAGCCAGTATCTAAAACGAAAAAAAACAATCATTTTTTTCGTTTTTCAGAAATTCATTTTAAAGTAAAAACAACAATAATGCGCCTTACGCCATAATGTTTGGATAACTATTTGTGTGATGCGGTTAGGACAACCTGTGTAGTTTTTGACTAACTTTCGACAGGTTAAATCGTATTTCTGAGATTATATTCTTATTTGTATATAAGTTTTCGCTTGTGCATTTGTTGCGTTGTATCATATCCGTTCTATTTCTGTTGATTCAAGATTTAGAATTAAATTTCATACGCAGTGAATGATTGGCATGTTAATCTACGCTTGTTCGAGTTAATAAACATGTGGGCATCATAAACCTCCTTTTTCTGTTTTTGTTTTTGTTTGTTTGTTTGTTTGTTTGTTTGTTTTTTTTTTTTGTTCTTGTTTTTGTTTGTTTTTTTTTACATCAAATATCATTGCCTCTCCGGCACATTCCCCGTTTTAATTATAAAGTGTAATTGAGGTAGGTTTCCTTTTAATCGTATTTAAACTATCGTTTTCCATTGTAGCATACGTTTTCAAAAATATTTGATGTTAGTTTTATCAGCATGTTAAGATGAAGAAAAGCCCATATATATTATGGCATTAGTTGTACTTAGAATTACTGCTTTACTGGTTATGGCTGTTTTGGACACACTTTTGTGCTATCAGAAAATTCGAAAAGGGGGATGTTGGTGTCTTTTCGGATGGTTGTGTTTCGTTAGGTGTTTGTGCTGGTGGTGGTGTCAGTGTTCCAGGCGAAGGAGATTTTGCCTTCCTTTTCCTGGTCTTTTCCTTGTAGCCATTAGTAACTAAATACAAGTGTGCGTTGCTTATTTTGTTGATCAATAAATGCTATAAGAGCTATTTGTCCTCAATTTTATTGTCAAATCATTACCATTAGTAATTATATAAAGTATCTGTAATTCACTCATAAAACTTTGTATGCATTTGTACAAAATAAAAATCGGTGACTCGTGAATCTTTTTTTTTCCATCAACGATAGTCGAGTGGAATAAACTACAGAACATGAAGGGAGATTCAGGCACACAAAAAAATAAATCCTGTTTACTGAACACCAGTGTTAAATTAACTATTTCTATATTTTTTTGCTACGGCCCAAGACATTTAAATATATTGATAACACAACTTCGTAATTGTTCATCCTTTTGATCTTTGATCTGTATAGCGTCAATATTATACAAAGTCTGTCGTGTCATTGTGGTCATACGTACGAGACTGATCACCATTACTTTTTGTATGCCCTCTTTATAACAATGCAAGAACCAAACTAATGAGCGAATGAATTTTGCAATATAGACCTACATCTACTTATTGGTCTTGCAGAAAATCTATCAGAAAAAAACAATAACAGGTTGTGTTGGACCGTATAAACTCCTTCGTTAAATGCACTAAGAGATTCTTATTGTTTGAGCTGAATAAGTACACATCACATTACATCTCGCCACATCACCTAATGTTATATTTTTACTGTCTCGCCTTAACTTTGTAAAACATAAATAACACTAGTGACTATTTGTATGCCTATACTTTATAGTAATTATTATTATTTCATGAGAAGACTTCATGAGTATGTTGTTTTACTTGTGTCTGATCCATTTTGTTTATCACAAATAAAATATGTTTATTTAACAAAATCACATATACATGCGCAAAGATCTCGTGTAAATTCCTGCTGATCCGCTAAGTCATCGCAAAACGACGATATTAAAATGCTCACAATCGTCCATAAATGAATCGTCTAACCATCGTTGAAATAAGAAATCCAAATTTATACAGTTCACGATTTTTTGCGAATGCTTAACGAGTTTTTTTTTGCAATTGGTTAACGATGACATACGAAATTTTTAGAGTGTTTTGCATTCTCTTGAAGATATGAGGCTGACTTCATAGTATCTACAGTGCCCTTTGTATAAAGTTTGTGGGGGTAGATTCGATATATAAACTCCCTGACACTAAAATTGTTTAAAAAAATATATGTGACAAAAACAGATGTCAAATAATCTGGCTAAACGATGTTCCTGAATTCTTTCGGAGCCGATTAAATATAAATTTAATCAAATAACATTTAGTGTTTTGAGTGATGTTGCATATGAGAATATGGACATTTCTTGGTTGACCAATGAAAGAGTCCATGCTTAGCGTCTTAGAACTCCATAAGTCATTCTTATGGAAAAAAACAAAATAAAATGAAATCATGTGATTAATAATAATTGGAAATTTTCTATAATACCATTCAGCAGTTTGAAAGGCGTTGCAGTTTATATATGGAGCCGGTCGAACGGACGGATAGCATGATCACTTTATTCATTGTATGACCCGCATTGTAAGTGGGGTATAATAAAAACGAATAGAAAACGAATAACAATTAATTATTTAATATTCCATGAATATGATAAATATAAATAAATCAATTAATAAATAAATGAAATAAGTAAAAATATGATAATAAAAAGTAGTCAGTTTTTTTTTATGTTTTTCTTTATCATTTGATGTTTACTGCTTATATGAATAAGCAGCCTGTACATTATAAATATATGAAAGAATGGGAAAATAAAACGAACCACCAAGCCATACATGATATCATTGTCGTTAACAGGTCAAAAGATAAAGCCAAAAAAGAAATCCTGCTCTTTTTTTGACACGGATAACGACATTTCTCAACTATCCCATTTATGCTACTTGCTCATACTCCTGTTGACTGTGGTAGGGTCGTTGTAGTGTACTATATCTATTTTCCATTTCACGTGTTTCTATGTCAGCATATCTTTTTTCTGTGTGTCCTCGGGAACCATGCTTACATTTTCTTTAGGTAAAAAACAATGAAACGTATGTGAGTATTAAAAATATTTTGTGAAGCATTAGGTAAACTGGTTTCTTTACCTTCATTATTTATTTTATGAATACAAGTGATGTATGCGGACAACATTATGGATCGAGATAAAGGAACGAAAGCAAAGATTTTATGAGCCATACGAATGGTTCTTATCACTTTTAACGTCATGTATTCATTCTTTTGAGTAATTTATATAATAATGATAAGAAGATTAAATAACAAACATGTATATTTTTTTTAATAAAATCATTTCTTTACACTTATGCCAAAATTACAAATTATTTATTAGTCGTCTTTCAATCACTAATGTTCACGATGACATACATATAATAGCAAATGTTCTTGGAAACCTTAAGCTATGCCAGTGTATGACAGACACAATATAATTGGCATCTCCATTTTTTCAAATAATTTATATTTCACAAGTTACAGGCTTTTTTTTTTTTATGATAAAACACTTTTTGTCCATCATTTCAAAGACCAAAGGCTTAGGATACATAAGGTTATGTAGCGCCCAGTAGAAAAAAAATAACAATTTGTTTTATCTTCATTTTTAACACAATCAAACAGTAAAAATTATTTTTGTTTACAAACGAAATAAAGAAAACTTTATGCGTATTCAATAAGCGTATATTGAAAAAAAAGTAAAAAACAATTACACCTTAGTGTTTTATTTTACACTATTTGTTTGAGTTATATAATTACCCCATTTTGGGGTTCGGATTGTAAAACCTAGTCAGAGATTCTCATAAATTATGATATGTTGTTCCTTTCTGTTTAATGTGGATGTGTTATAATGTTTATTTTGTAATTAATATCAAGGTTATCTCCAGTGTCCGACGTAAATTGGGTAGTCACGATTTCGTACAGTCACGTATTTATCCCTATTTAGAATCTTTACTTCAATATACGCATCAAAGGCTATAGGTCACCAATAAATTTTGTCTCCCGTTCCGTAAAGTAGTGGTTTTTTCAACAAGTACTGACATAATTAAAAACAGATTTATATAAAATTCAGTGATCTTCGAGAGTGTTCCGCTGACCGTTGCCACTTCAATTACATAGTAGCACTGCATGAAGAGACTATATCTCCAACATAAGCAGTTAAAAGTCATTGATTTTTTTTGTGCTTAACTACAGACAGACAGATAGACAGACCCCTGCTGCACGGTGTTTTATATTTTCTTAATTAGTACAATAGGTAAAACATGATAAGCACATTTATATAATTCATCGTTGATAAACTTATTACTTTTAGCAAAACTAATACATATAAAATTTACGAAGTTTTTAGATATATAAACGAGAAAAATTAACAAATGACACTTTTTCATTTAAACTTATGATTATGAATTGTACTAAATTGATGTAGGAAAGTTTGAAATGAATTCAACGATATATAGGTTTTAAATATCCAGCCTTCAGATAAATTTTGTTTTATTTCATCATACATTTTGGTAATCTCCTACTGTTTTGTCCTTCTCTCGGCGGTAGCTTAAAACCCTGCCGCTTTCGGAATTTTCAGTATTCGTCGGTTACAATGATGGGAAATGGAAGTCATGGAGCTCAGAAATGACACATTTTAATTCTGGATCAAAATTAGTTTTTACTTCTAAATACTTATTTAGTGTTGTGATGTATGAAATTAATCTATCACAATTTCTAGCGTAGTTTTTTTCACAAATCTCCCTCTTCCGGAAAAAAAATAAGAGGGGGATGAAGTCTTCTTTTATTTAGTTTCCGTGCATCAAGCCTATGCTTATAGTATTTTTGCTCAAATGCACAATTAAATGGTCAAATCTTAAAATTAGGTTCAAAAACTATTTTCTTTAAAATGTCACATGGATATTCCTACCACAAGACATCAAATAGTTCGCGGCCAGGCCACGCTTATACAACCTCACAATCCATATGTATTGTCACGCCTCTCCAAATCCACGACACAAGATGCGGTTTCCTTTGTTATTCCATATATTCAAGAGGCGGATAGCAAAATTTTCAAAGACATTAATTTAATACAAACGTAACACAGGTTGCAGCTGACTTTAAAAAAATGAACATATTTAAAAATATTATCAAAAGCTGAACTGCTAACAACAAACAGCACGATTGGAGTGTTTGGTCCAAATAACAGATTAGACCTGTCCTAACCAATACTTTAACTATATGAAGATATTTACACATGACCTTTAATAATTTATGTGTACATCCATGCACCCAATGAACGGTGTAATTCATCGCGGACAGCACCAGCTTTGATATAAATACGGGTCAGTATTGGCGTATTTAAAAAAAAAAGTGTTCACTGAATACGAAAGCAATATACCAGAAATTTGTAAATTACATTATATACAGACAATTCAGACAGGATTTTATACACACAAAATGCCCAAAAATTGAACAAACATTTTACATACATAATTGCAATATCAAATACATGCAGGGACATGTTTGGTATGTGTAATTGTACATAAACATGTATTGGAGATATTTGATTCGGTAAAAAAAAATGTTGTCTTGACAGAGGTGCTTTTAGATTCAACATTCTTAATCATTTCATTAGGTCAATAAACACAGATTATTTTTTGTTATTGTTGTTGTTGTTGTTCAGGAGAGAGTATGATATTAAAATAGTGTTTCTAACTTTGCCGGATCATATTAGAAATGAACTGCGTTGCTACATTTATTACTAACAAAGTTAAGGTTATTCCTTGAAACACGTGTTCTTAATCATTTCATTGTTGTTGTTCAGGAGAGAGTATGATAATAGTGTTGCCGGATCATATTAGGAAATGAACTGCGTTGGTACATTTATCACTAACAAAATTATCTGTAGAGAGTATGCTGCTGGTTTCTGTATATACACTAATGCTTATACATGTACATGTACCAGCACTTTAAAAGTCTCTCAAACAACGCAAAAGTAAATTACTATGTAGAACTTTGAGGGTGTTATTACGAATGCTAAAAACAGGCATTGAAAACAAACGGTGTAATTAAGTAAAACAAGTGGCCAGGTGTTTAATCATACATGTACAGGTAAAGTTGAACTTCGTAATTTTGAAGCGATAGTTTGCTTGAATTTTGAAAGTTTTGTCAAAATATCCTTTTTCCTGTAAAAAGAATGAATAAATGCACGCTTTCAGTTTCAATCTTTTTTTTGTATAACGCTAGATCTCACTGTGAAATAAATTGCAAAAGAGTGAAAAATACTGTTTTATTTACTGAATACTCTTCAAGACGATTTATTTCAGTAGGCAGAATAAGGCCCTAACCCTTTTGTAATGTGAATATGATTTACTTGTTGAATTACTAAATTTAATTATAAGGACTGACAATTATATTTGTTCAGTCTATTTGACATAATATCACACTTGAAAGTAACCTGCTACACATGTTGTTTAGTGTGCATCATGTGATGGAGATTATTTCTTCATAGAGCGAAAAAAAAAAAAACAACATAACAGTAATTCTTGAAATGAGTTTTTGCTGAAACATATTCATAGTAATCACAATTTTGATTATGTTTAGTTAATTCTTTTCAGACTTGATGTCGAGAAAAAACAATAGATTTGTATATCGACATCAATGCAATAAGATAAAAGAAATGTTGTAAATGTGCATTGATGTTTGCATGTTTTGATGTTTTAAAATTTAAGAAAAATCAACACATTACCTTAAAAATAATAAAGCCATCGTCGAAACACAAAACCCAACAGCCAATATCCAACCCACAATAGTAGCTATAATGATATTGTTGTTGTCTGAAATACCTGAATAATGCACAATATTGATAGTTGTTTTATAAATTAATATACTAGTAGCTGAAATACTGTGAAAGTACTTGGATTTGTGAATACAAATTTTTATGGATTAGGGAAGAAACACAAGTAAGTAGATTTTTGAATTCGTGGTTTTGAGGCGTTTAGTATACAAATCTCCTTTTCGTTGGGAACCAAATTTCGTGGTTTGGCCTACCCACGAAAAACACGAAAATTGGCACCCCACGAACAATAGTGCTTTCATAGTATATTGATTTGTATATAAAGCATAGAAAATACTTGTATTATAAAAAATGAAGCCACGTCTAAAATTTAATTCCAAAAAGATATCTAAACTTACATCTTTTACATTTAATGTCAGTTTACTGTTAAACACATAACAAGGTGTTTGTTACGATTTGGAACAAACATGTGTACTTTTGTGTAAACCAATCGTTTTTCACTTGAAATTTAACTCATTTTGGCCCTCATCACAAATTATCATTGCTAAGCCGCTTTTGAAACAATGTTTTGTTTTATATAAAAAAAATAAAATCTTATTACAAATAGTTTATGGTACAAGAAAGTTAAAGGGAAAGCAGTGATTAGAACGGCAATCAAAATAAAAAATATAATAATCAAACGAGACAGCAAGATAAATAAAACAAACAACATGAAAAAAAAATAACACGCTGGAAGAAGCAAAATTTAAAAATGGGCAACCCGGACTACCCTTAAAACTTAGAGTATAAAAACGTTTAATAAATAACATTAATCTCATGTACATTTCCTGATTCGTCGATTGAGTTGGATGAGAGAATTGCCAGTTGTGGATTAGAAGTGACCCTAGTTGTCTCTACAAAGTACTTGGTAGATTCTGAACTTTCCGTTGAAGAAATAACGGGTGACATATAACTTTCATCTGCGACAGTTCTGCTGCATGTAACGTTCAATATAGAACTGGGATCTAAAAGAAGTTAACAAATATACAAATATACAATTTCAAATTGTACTTTGACATTTAAAGACTCAGATATCTTCAATGTAATTACAAATACCATAATCGTATTGATCTAAGTGTAATGCACTTGCATGTAAACAATACTTGATATTTTTTACTATGAATTTGTTCCGATTTTCCTCAAAGATGAAGTTTTATTAAATACGTTTTATATAAATATTAAGTAGCATAGGCGAAACCAAATAGAGGGGGGGGGAGGGGCTTGGTCCCTCTTTTCTGGAAGAGTTGGTCGTTATATAAATCAAAGGTCATCACTGAAGCGGGCCACAAATTAACACATTTGGCATGAAGACGGCTTTACTATATATTGAATATCGTATAAATTTTTTTGAACACTGCTGGTGAACAAAATATCTCCGAGGATATTCACTAACCCAGTAGTCGGACTTGTGTGACCCCAAAATATACCAGATTGGATTTATCATATTTATCGAAATTTGCAGTATTACAAATTTCAAATACCTAACACTCTGATACTTAATTGCACATGTTATAACATCTCCATGATGGATTTCGCTTCCTATTTCAAAAGTTCTTGTTCTGAGTACTTGTATTCAATTGATTTGTGGATTTAGATCTTCCTTTATATTTGATTCTAATGCTGTTGATCAGAGGTTATTCCTTGAAACACATGTACAGCATATCGAAATCTGCAATGCATATAGTTAATAGTGTTTTTTTGTACTTACATACCAGTCGTAGTGAATACAACATAAATAGAATACGCTAGCGATCTCTTAAATACCAAGTTGAAAAGTTAAAACTTAGATTCAATGACTATTTTCCTACATTATACGGTGGAAAAAAAATAAAAATCCGACTAAAATAATGGTAATCAGTACATGTTTATTTCATTGCAAACATAGAGATGTTACAATAATAATGACTGATTACTTTATTGATGATCCAGTTTTTCGGCTGTTCTTCCTACCTTGTTTATAATTGTTGAGATGAATTTGTGATGTGCAATGGCTTACATGTACCAGAAGCAAAATACCCATGGTACCAAGACATCAACGAAACACCAAATTACAATACACTTACAACAAATTGCACAACACAAAATGACTAATGAAATACATATAAAATGACAAACAAGAAACCTAAGGAAAACAGGTTCTGAACTAATGAGTACCGGAGGTTTTAACGAGCAATTTCTGCTTTATTTTGCTGCTCGTTGAAGATGAAGTCCGATAAAAGAGCAATAACATCTAAGACAGCTAAAGGTCGCATATTATATTCAAAACTGTCACTCCATATCGGTCTGTCCGGACAAACTTGTATTCAAAACCCTATATGAAATATTAAAAGTTAATTCAATTCATTTTAAACTTTAATTGTGTTGTTTAGGTCTACATAACTTCAATTCTTTTGCAAGTAAAAGAAAGATATGCAAACATATTCATCACTATTATAAGTTTCCGAATACTTAAGATGATTTATAAGATTTTTTTACATTACTGCGTTGTGTTTCGGGGTTTTTGTTTGTTTTGTTTGCATGCCTTTAGTGTCAACACGTCGTTCTGTTGGTTATTTATATAGATGTTAACATAGTTTTGTCTTTTTGGCATTGAATTACATGATCACTTGGCAATATCGGTTACGTATTTAAAGCATGTTTCTTTTTTCGTCTATGATATTTTCTCGCGAATTCACTGAAGTTTAACAATGATATAAATTACAATAACAATACCAATCGCATTTATAAAGGTGACATTTTAAAGTGTTGATTCATCGAGGGACTAAGCAGTCAACCCTTTTAAAGAATGTATAACAAAATTATTGTTCGCGATCAATAATTACGTTTTGCCATATAATAAGTAACAAAAGTCATTACAACTAACAATGCAACAATACTGATCAACTAATTTTTTATTAAATTTCCAGCTGCAGCAGTATAACACATACGACATGTTTATGATACAATATTTATTTATTTGTTACACTCTTTATCGCGTTTAAAGTTAAAAGTATTTAAGTTAGCTTAACCTATATCCACTTATAAAAAGAATATGAAATAAAAGTTCTAGTAGAAATCAATTGAAATTGAAGCATTTTTACAATCGTGTTTATATTGATTAGTCTTGTGACTACTGTAACAGAAATGAATTACGATTTCCTTTTTCTAGATTTGTTGACTACGGCATAAACATCATTTCTACATTTTTCACGTTTGGGTTTTTCTACAACTGCATATTCACATGCTTCTACTCCTGGCGCTATGACGTGAGTCATGGAAGATAATTCATTATGTTTTAGTGTTTCGTTAAGGAAAGCATCATGTCCGGAATCTTTTTCGTCCCCGTTGTTGTCATTGCTATCGGACTCTATTGGTAGCGACAAGTTTCTGTCCGCAACAATTGCTGTATAGTCTCTCTCCATGTTGATATAATGTTTTTCATTTTTAATTTTGTCTGACTCTAATTGTTGGGTTGGCATGTTATTAACATATATTTCGCTATCATTTCTTTCGATTTGATATGCAATTTCGCTCCCGCTAACACTAGGCGAGTTCAGTCCATTGTTGACAATTGTGTGTACATCGCTATCATTACTGGATACGTAGAATGTGTTGTACTGCAGTCCATATTCATCGTTTTCATCAGCATGCTCATTATCTTTTTTCGTCGTTCGTTTTGTTTGCCTATAAACATTTTAAGACATAGTTTGGTTCTGATCAAATTAGATTATAACTGTATATTATATTATGAAAAACAAAGAGTTGATAAATGAAGATAAAAATGGTAAAAAAGATACATATATATCCAATATTAATGTGCCAGAAAATCATTGAAAGACAAATAACTTCAATCATTCTTGTTTTGAATTGCTTCTTGCAGACTCAATTTTTAATATGTTATCACAAAACCCCACTAAATGTTCACACACTTTCCAAATGTTTTAATTTTATTCAAGCATGTTTGATACAGAAATGTTGTACGTTTCTTTAATATCTGAATATTGCATTTTTACATTTTGCAAGCCCACTTGATTGATCTATTATAAATATGAAGTCATATTTTTAACATTTTAGAATTTATTCACTTATGTATTATTATTTGTTTTTGTTTTTAAGTTTCGTCAAGTTTAATATTAATATTATAATTAATTGGAAGACATGAATAACCAAAATATGATCACGAGTGCCGAAGAACGTTTGAATTAACGAGTGTGCCAAACTTGTTCCGCGCTGGAGTTACAATGAATTTCCTACAACCATGACACTCTTTTGTTACTTATCTGTTGACCAATACAAAGGATTGACAGAGCTATTGGGACATTAAAACTGACCAGTTGCTACTGTTGCTAAGAGTTGATGAATAGGTAGCCACGCACCCATGAAAATTAACCTGGTCATGTGTATGGCGGCCAGTACTCGATATGTTTCACATCATATGAAATTTTCTCAGCTTGTGAATATTACTCACAATGTGTTTTAAGGAAATGTCCTTATTTTTTACATAATTGGTATTTTTTGTCGTTTAGTTATTGCATTTAGCAATTGATAGAAACATATTCAATGTATTTTTTGTACTTGCTAACACAGGAAAAACACTAATGTGGAAAACTATTGGTTGTGAATATTGTTTATAGTTTTCCAAGTAAAAAAAGCTTTAAACCTACAGGTCCCAAAGTGGATAGCAAATATGAAATATGTAATGGTAAATTAAAGTACAATAGTAACACTTTTATGAAATGAAAGTTACAATGTTATGCTACTATTTATTTGAATTATCACATCTAAAAGCTGAATCCAATGAATACTGGTTATTTTATGTATGCATTGAAATATACTCCTTCAAAGTATCTACCTGAACAATTGTTCGGAATCTTATGAAAGTCTTGTACATGTTTTCATATTATTTAAAATATACAAGAACAGAATGTATATATATATAGTTCTGATGAAATTTAATGCGTTTCAGCCATAAGTATAATTCCAAAATAAATCATTTTTCACATGAAACACTCCAATCAGAGCTGTAAATAATAGCACTTAATCCAGAACAACAATTACAATGAAAACGAAACTAAGAAATATTCTCCATATAATTCCAGTGACATGTTTATCATTGCACGTAACCCAAAGCTGTACTTCCAATGAAAAAAGCAATGAATCCAAATCTGTGATTTAAAAATAACCATTGCACTAGAACCCAAACTACATTTAATGATTACGAAAATCATTTAACATTTGAATGAAAGTCATTGCACTTTAATAATCAACAAAAGTTTTAAGGAAAACAGCATTTAAATCTAAATTTAAAAATGGAATGAACTGCATTTAATCTAAAGACAGTCTGTAAATAACAAATATGCCAAGTCTTAAATTTCATTAAAAATCAATGCACTTATAATCCCAAATTATAATTTCAATCAAACTCAATGCACTAAATCACAAATTATAACAATGATAATTATTATTAACATACTTAATCCCAAACTATGAAAACCCGGACACCTAATCTGGAACATCATAATTCCAAGGGAAATCCTTCACAATTAATAAAGCACTTAATTCACTATTAAGCCTACTCCTACTAGAAACTGAATAAAATAAACTCATAGCACTATTTCAAAAGTTGTAATTCATGTGAACCTCAAACTGTTTGCATTTTGTATTACAATTATTCCAGTTTTATGAAGGCGGGAGTAAATATTAACTGAGGTCTCATTTTTATAAAAATGTACATCTATAAGACTTCTGTGCAATGTAGTTAAGATAATAAAAATACTTTAACATACAATTTTAAATCACGGTTTTCAACCTTGTAAACAAAACACAAAACAAAATATAATTAATTAAATGTGAACTCAGGCCCAGGTACCTGCTTCAGATTTAAATAACCAGGAGCTACCTATAAAAATATTTATAGGTGAGTATTCATCAACACTTTCAATAGCAATCTGTCAGTTTAAATGTCCCAATGACTTTGTCAATCCTTTGTATTGTTAAGCAGATTGGTAACAACAGAGTGTCATGCTTGTAGGAAAGTCACTGTGACTCTTAATGCGTTCTTGGCATGATTGATCATATTTTGGTTATGTGTGATAACCAAATAGATTGTCTTATTTTTTATATAGATTTCCAGATTATTCGTTGTTATTTTCAACATAAATTTGAAATTTTATGAACGGCAGATTGATTTCAAAGTTGTGACGTTTTGGCGGCAGAAAGTGAAGAGAGTGAAATTACCGAATTTAGCTCACAGTGTGAATTAACGAAATTTATTTCACTGGGAACATTCGATAAAACACTACTATTTATATAATAACTATATTGAATACATATTTCTTTCATACCTCAATTTATAGAAGAGACAAATTCCGACAGCAACTGCTATAAATAATCCACCTGTTCCACATCCAATTGCTATATATAATGTCTTAAAAATATCTAAAATGTACGACGATAATTTGTATTATTGATAAATGACATGATTAACAGGTATATTTGTGCTTACATTACATGATATTTCAAAAATAATCAAGTTCAACCTTCAAGAAATGGTGAAACGCAACAAATGCACCATCGTATAACCTGAATAAAAATGTAAATATTTACAGAAGTCACCAACGGTCTTTAATAGGTATACGCACATCTTGAAAAAGTGCAGCTTTATCGTGTTCAGAAATGTAGATTTTGAAAATTTATAAAGGTTATTTTAGCAAGTCTGCATTACTTTTCTCGTATTGCATATCTCTATCTCTTGTAGGGACACTAAACTTTACCTATTTTTTAAAACTGATTATTGACAACTAAATTTACATAACACTTAACACTCATTTCAAAGGTTAAAAAAAACAAGCATTCAAAAACTTTTTATATACAGTTCCTGTATTGGATAAACTTTAAACTTGGCCTATAACCCATCGCCTTATTCCCCATTCCCCAATGCCCAATTACCCTATGCCCCGTTGTCCCATGTCTGCACAATTCCGTATAGCCCCATTCCCCTTTTGCCCCATCCCCCAATCCTTCGCTTCATGTCCCGTTGTCCAATGCCCATTCCCTATTGCCAAAATAAAAAAGTAATATAACGGTTTATCATACATATGTAATGTATTATGAAATGCGCACAGTTCCGTGCATGCAATATCGATTATAGAATCTTGCAGCCGAGTTCGGGAATTACCGAAATCACGCGATGCCTGCATTGTGTATTATTGCCAATCCGAGCTGCATGAGAAATAATTAGGCAAACAATTCTTGAAAATGTAGATATATGTGTGAATTGCGAATGAATATAATTTTATAAATGATAGTAACTAACGTATTTAAAGATATTCTTGTTATATTTCAGATTTAAAAGATGGAAGACACTTACTTCTATGTGTATATATTCAGTCCATATTCTACATAAACTATCATATTTGTTGCAAATTATAGGACACAAACACATTTTATTACAATAATCGTCTGATATTATTGTTTAAAATGGGAAATAAATGTCTTAATAAGCATCATATGTGTGGCTGCGACACATTTACTTCATTAATTCAAAAAAGACAAAATTCTGCAAATTATACAGGTGTGAACAGTCTTTATAATAGTCCAGAATTATTATTAAAAATATCAAAAATGGAAATATTAATATCGTCAAAAAGTGACATATTTTTGCAAAGTGAATGTGTTCGAACAGTTTTAACATACTGTGGGATAATTTTCATTGGTGGGTGACAATTTCCGTTATTTAGGAGAAAATCATCAGGTCATGGATTAAATTCGTGGATTTGACAACTCTGTCATACAAGTGACTGGAATATTTTCTTTTCGTTGGAAACCAAATTTCGTGGTTCACCAAACCCATGCAATCCACGAAAATTGGTACCCCATGATTAATAATACTTGCAGGCTACCTATGAGTCTAATACTTTTGTATAAATTGTTAAAATTGTAAATTTAAGCATTATGTGGATGGCTGCGGTACATACATTTGAGACCATATTCTCAAAAATGAAATATTTTAGCAAATTGAATGAGTGCCAACGCTTGAAATTGCCTTAATGGTCTGATATTATTTTTCAAATGGAAAAAAAAATGTCTAAATAAGCATCATATGTGTGACTAAGACACATTTATCCGAAAGAAATAATATCGTTCGGCTAGATCCTTCAATCTCCGTTTGTGCTATATAGATGACGTATTACCTTTAAACAATCCTAATTTCGGGAATTTCATACATTGCATCTGCCCAAAAGAACTTGAGATAAAGGATACTACTGACACTGTTAAGTCAGCCTCATATCTTGCCCTACACTTAGAAATCGATAATAAAGAAAAACTATCGGTCAAACTTTACGACGGACTTTCCTTTCATCTGTGCCACAATTCCTTAAGCTCCTGGGTATGGAGTGTTCATATCACAAATCATACGTTATGCCAGATCTTGCCGAAACTACGCAGACTTTTTGTATAGCGCAAGAATTCTAACAAATAGGCTTCTGGAACAGGGTTATGTTGCTATAAGATTAAAATCATAATGAACTCGCGGATCGTTATGGTGTATCCATCTGCGCTATGAAAACTGATTTATTCAACGTGTCATAGATTTCCTTTCCTTGTTTGTCTAAACCGGACTTGACATTTTATGGCGGGTGTTTCTAGAAAAGCAGAAGACGTTTACCCTACCGGTGCACCTGGTCCATGCCCCCAGCTTTTGGTGGAGTGGAGTCCGAGTTGCTCATTTGCTTTTGTTACTTTGTATGTATGATTTTAGTAACTTCATGTTCTTTGTTGTGTATGTCTGTTTTCAATGTCTGGTCTTTGTCCCTGGATTACATTCTTTTGATTACCGCTATGACCTTGGTTCCCTTGATTACTCTTTCAGTCAAATATTTCAAAAATGATATAATTCAACAAATTGTATGGGTACGAACACTGGTAATTTCAATTATGGTCCAGAACTATTGTTAAAATAAAAAAAATGGCAATATCAATATCCTGTGACACTCATATTTCAGTCCAATATTTTTAAAATGATACATATGTTTGCAAAGTGAATTTGTGTGACCACTTTTATACCTATCAGTCTAAAACTAGTAGCTCCGATGAATCAGTGTAGTGAATAGAACGGAAGGAAGGAACGACCAAAGACAGTTCTTACATCGTTGGGAATTTTTCAGACCCTCTATAAGTTTACGTTATCTTCCCTGTATCAATTTGATCCGATGGAGCAGTATGAGGTTGTATGATGTTCATGTATGTCTCAGCGAGTGACCTGATATGTAAGATCTAGTATATAAATGATGTAAGAGGCAGCTTTGAGGTGTAATGCAGTGGTGTCATTAGTTGCGAGTATAGGAGAGAACTTATAATCTTTTATGTTTTTTCATAGTTCAACAAGTGTTATTGATCATTGATATTTGGAACATATCTATAAATCGGTTTTGGAGTAAATCAAGTTGGGATCCTTTTTTATATAAAGACAAAAACATATGTGAAGGAATGAAGCAGATTGTTTGTGCAATGAAGAATGATGCAAATGTGAACTTTCTTAATTATCTTTACAGGGGGTCAATGAGACAATCATGATTTTTATTAGATATATTTTTTTTATTTATTTTGTGATATAATTGCATATTATGCTCACATATGTGTAGTCTATGCGGATTTTCGTATAAAGTATATCCTTTTTATTTCCCTGTTTCCATAGTTCTCAAAACAGTTGTCTAGTTTTAAAACAATAGTCCGATAGACAGGTTCTTAGAATTTACTTTTTGTTGTATTTATGGAATTGATTATCTTCAATAATGAATTGAGTTATTCATGCTTGAATTTATTTTCATAAATGACCAAAGTCCTGATTTGTGTATTCGTGCTGCTTAAGTTTATTCACATTTATTACGGATATTCACTGTATGAATACTGTATGTTTATTATAGTTTAATACATTACTCTGAATAGTGTATAATGATAATGTCTATTATTTGCATTTTAACTAACGATGTATATGCATAATATGATTTAGCTGTTATACTTTTTTGTAATTTGTGTTTATTGTTATGACAGGATTGTTTTGCTTTTTCTTAATTAGTGAACAACTGAAATATCCGTGTGTTTATATTGAACCTCTTATGTTACGGGTATACTCCATTCTTATCACTCACCACGTACTTTTATCACTATTTCCGAAAAAATAAATTACCTTCCGCCTTTCACAAAAAAACAACAAAAAGTTGCCATTTGGCAAGGATAATAATTAAACATGTAGCTTGCATAAAAGTGTGTAATGAATGAAGGTTCTTGTCCATTCATGTATTTGTTACTCTTTTTACGAAATTTTGTCAATTAAGAACATGCAGTAAAGATCTACAAAACTAAAGAACACTAAAGCTAAGACAAGGACAGAGTCAATGAAATATAAAACACAAGTTAAAACAAAGTAAAAGTTAAATGCCCATTAATGCCGCTCTCAAAATCGATATGCAAAATATTACGGACTATTCGATGCATACCAAGTAAATAGCCACGAATAGATGCTATTCGAATAGAAGTCCAATATTTCCTTGTCATGTCGTTCTTTTCGTCTACAATATCACCAATAGTCAGATAATTTTTGAACAATAGTTTTAAAATGGCTGCGCAATGGAAGCTGTATATATGAATGCTTCGACACACCGTTTGTTGGCATTTTTCCCTAGACAAAAATATCAGAATTGCTTATTTTGATTGATATGCTACATGACGTATAATGTTTGTGAAAGAAAATCATAGAAATGAGAATGTTAACTTTTAATAGTAATGGCGGGTAATATTTATGTCTATGAAATATAAGGCACTATTTTCGTTGAGCATAGTAATAGAGTTGTCCTTATACGGTAAGATGGATTATTAAGTTGTTTATTTTCTAGCTACTCTTCAGGAAGTTTATATCCGGGACAATGACATTTAGAAATTTATACAACAAGAAAAAACGGAACAGTTACCCAAAATGCAATGATTTAGAATCTAATTTTGCATGAGACGAGAAAGGTGCCGAAACAGCAAATGGCACTAACTAATACTCAGACGATTAAAATAGCGATACATTGAGTGATAGACATAGGTTCAAAAGAAAAATGAAATACAATTATTGTTATCATTATCCCAACACCAAAAATGACCAAAATGTTACACCTTGTACACTTATGAATATGCATAGTTACCTTTATCATTGTGTCTCACTAATATTACATGTTGACTGTTGTTAATGACACCAGTAAACAGTAAAGTCACAGTCATCATATCATCGGTAGATAAAGAAGGGTCCGAAACATGCGTTATATTCTTGAACATAGAAGTATATTGCTCTGTAGTTTCTGTTTCATTGGGTTCACTGCGATTACACGTCAGATTGAAAACATTACCAGGATCTAATCGTAGACATCAAATTGTACAGTTATATTGTATTATGTTATAGTCATTTTGTTATGTTTATTGTGTTATTTGTGATTTTTTTTTTTTTTTTTTTTTTTTTTTTTTGGGGGGGGGGGGTTATTTATAGTTTTGACTATGCTTTCATCTATGTTCTGGAATTTGATTTTAGATCTTTTGAAGCCTTTTTTATTTACTACCATGTTACTAAATGTTTAACCAATGTATCTTTTAGGCATTTAAGATTTATTGATGGATTTATCTTCCATACTTTCATAAATATAATGCTTACCTAATGATAACTTAAAACAGTATCTAGTATCTCCCGATTTCTTTTCTTTGAGTAACGTTATTCGAACATCATCATCATTATTTATGAGCATGAAACCTCCAATTTGGCATCTCCGTTCTTGAGTGTTTTGTAGTTGACTGAACTTTATCATGCTTCCACAACTGTAATCGACTTGTAATGGTGAATAAGTGGCATCCAATTGTTGATAGTTTATCTGGTTGATATTTCGTCCAAATGGAGCTGATGCTACACATCTACAGGTGTTTACATTATGGTATGTATTTGCGTAATGTCCATCCAAAACTATAGTGTCATATGAAATCATGTCGTTTGAACAAAATCTTGCAACTGTATAAATTTCAAATAATATGCTTACGACTCATACAATATATATAAATATATATATAAATCTTCCATTTTTTAAAATTACTAAGGATAGCCTTTTAAAAAAAAAGATAATAATGTAATTGATATCATCCAGTCCAGGATAAAATTCTCAACTTAAAAGAAGACTAATTGATAATACCGTATGTTTTATGGTGAGTTTTAGTTACGTTGATCTAATTTTGTCAATTTCTGATATTTCCTTGTCATCTTCTACGCTTACAACATGATACTTAGTTAAAAATGAATGACTACGCGTTTTGTCAATAGTGGTTGACACGTTTATTATTAATGGGTTATAGTTAGTTGCATCCGAGCATCTGATGTCACCTCCGTTTTTTTTTTTGTTTGTTTTTGTTTTTGTTTTTGTTTTGTTTGTTTTGTTTGTTTTTTTTTGCTAGTGCATTAGTGCTTTGTGTGACCTTATCCATTATATCCAGTTTTATGTGCAATCTTTTTTTTTGTTTTCGGTTCGCTGTAGATCGTCTCTATTTCATGTGGTTAGATTATGTGTTTGGATGTTGACGTATTTGAATCTTCCCACTTCTGACGCTTCGGTATTTGTTGCCGATATTCAGATCTCATTTAAAAATATTTCTTATTTTAACATGCTGTACAAAATAACCAATTTAAGGACAGTCTACAAATAATTAGACGCAAATAGGCATAAAATATTTTTAGGATGGTAATGAAAACATAATTAGGTATAACTTTTAAATTATTGTTAAAGAGTAATTAAGGGAACCAAGGTTATAGCGATAATCAAAAGAATGTAATCCAGGGACAAACACCAGACATGGAAAACAGACATACACAACAAAGAACATAGAGTAAATAAAATCATACATACAAAGTAACACAAGTAAATGAGCAACTCGGACTCCACTAAAAACTGGGAGCATGAACCAGGTGCACCGGAAGGGTAAGCATCCTCTGCTTTTCTATAAACACACACAGAGTTGCTCATAAAAAGTCTAGTCCGGGGCAGGCAAACGAGGAAAGGCAAACTATGACCCGTTGAATAAATCAGTTTTCATGGTGCTGATGGATACATCATAACGATCCACGAGTTAATGATGACGACCGTAAAACTTTTGTAGTGATGACTTCAATCTTGTAGCATTATAACCCTGTTCCAGAAGCCTATTTGTTAGAGTTATAGCGCGATACAAAATTCTGCGCAGTTTCGGCAAGCTCTGGCATAACGTATGAGTTGTGATATGAACACTCAATAGGCAGGAGCGGAAGGGATGTTGCCACAGATGAAAGGAAATTTGACAATTCTGAATGAAAAGTCATCACATTTGTCGTAATATTTGGTCAATAGTTTACCTTTACCTTCGATTTCTAAGTGTAGGTCAAGATATGAGGCTGACTTCACAGTATCTGTGGTATCCTTTATCTCAAGTTCTTTTGGGTAGATGCGATGTATGAAATCCCCGAAATTAGGACTGTTTAAAGATAATACGTCATCTATATAGCGGAAACTGAGGCTGAAGGATCTAGCCAAACGATATTCGTTCTTTCTGATCAAATCAGCTATAAAGTCAGCCTCATAAGAGTGAAGAAATAGGTCAGCAAGTAAATTTGCAGATCCAGCTATGAAACGTTTTTGTATGGATTGCTGTGAAGTTTAGGAATCCAGTACATAGACGGTAAATCACAATCTTCGTCCTTGGTAGAGAGACCAAAAGCGGATAGCACAAATGTTTGGTTTTCCACATTCTCTTCTTTGGAGAGAGTGGTAGCAGTATAGGTCTTATCACTGCTATCATTTTCTACGTCTACCTCTGATAGTAAACATTGGTTATAAAACGTTTTGCAGACAAAAACAATGTAGAGATTCGTTTTCGATAATGGTTAAATCTCCTGTAAGGACGTGACCAGAAAGACCATATTTGATTGAAGAGCTTTTGCAAGAACAGTCAGGTGGATTAGCCTTGAAGTCCTCAATCTCGAGGTTCTGCAATAGCCTTTTAGAATTGAAAATTTTGGATGCAATGGGTGAAGTATAGGAATATGAAATAATTGGTATGGATTTGTCTTTGAAATATGGGGGAATTTGTTGGTAACGTTTTTGTGATGGAGGATGTTAGCCATTTTAATTGCATCTATACCTTTGTTGACGGAGGTAGTGGAAGAAATGATCGTTTCTCTTCATCATGACTTTTCACACAAACTGGTTTAAAGAGTCTGTGGAAACCAATATCCAAAATGATGGTAACAAGTCTTTATAAAGATGAAGTGGGGTCAGAAACAGGAGTGTCAAGACTTGTTTTGTAAAGGGAGTGTAGTAGAGTGAGAGGTATATAATAATAGAATATGAGTTTCTTGGGTGTGTACCAAATTTGCACGATTAAATCGTGTATTTGAAACTTATCTAAAAGCCTATCCTTTATTTTAATTTTCACAGATATTCTTCCAAATTAACGAATAATGTACCTGGAATGTTTAATCTATTCGCTTCTTCTACACAAACGTTGCATTCACCAATATTTAATCCTAAAAAGAAATGTATTTATGTAAATGTTTTGTCTGAATGAGAGGATAATGTAATGTTTAAAGTATATTGTAAGTTTTAAATTTGGAACGAATGCGTTATGCAAAATAACAATGAAACAAGTGTTAGGTTACAAGATGTTTTCTCATAAAATATAACAAAAATAACTATTCGTCCGATTTCATGCAAATACAAAAATGTCACAACGTTTAATGTTGATATTGTTTATGATAAAAATGAAGGCTGGTTACCTTTTAATATTATAACACTATAATTCTCGAAAGCAACAAATCAATGATCCCTGTGTAACTATCGGTGATCTGATCACATGAGAATTGCTAAATTGTACTTTTATTGGAAAAGGCGATGATTAAAACGGACATGTGAACAGGTAGCTGTATTATTTTCAATAATTGATTGACCGACACAAATGACATTGTGATTATTTGATACACTTGCCAAGGAGGGATTCTCGGCGGGAAGTAATTTTGGCGAACCAAAGTTTTGTCCTCTCTTGTGAAACAAGTTTATATCCCAAAATTAAAGACACAAAACGTCGTAATAATTGCTGATATTCTGTTTCAAACATCGGGCTATCATACAACGATGTTCATTGAGGAATAAAATTAAGTGAGGAGATTGACGAGATTTGCTTCTGTGGGATCCACTCTCTGATCACTACAATTTTGAATTACGTAGTCCTAAAAAAGTTAACATTTCTCGCATTTTGCAATTCTAATCATAACAAAGCAATAAAAATGTTTTTAACATTATTATCCAAGGCAGTCGTCTTGTTGCATAACTTAATTTTACAAATCACTATTTAACTTACGAAATATCAATAACCAAAATAAAGGTATCGCTGTTCTGTTTTCCAAACGTCTTTTCGCAGCCATTTGTCAGTTATATCTGATAAACCGATCAACTTAAATCAGGAAGTTATTCTAAAGTTATTTTTATTAAACCGGTATCATTCAAACGATACACGGTTGGGTTTTAAATATAAACTTCACAAACCATCGAATTGGAACGAACTTGACTTAACATTATTTTCATCAATACAAATCTAGCATTGAGTTTAATTTTTTTATACAAATATAACGTTCGTCTGTTAATGTTAAATACTACAAACAATGAGAGAAAAACGTAACAATTCATGAGAAAAAAAGATAAAAATAGGGTTATTGTCTAGTCTTCGACAAAAAACAATTACTGATGGAGTAGAAGTTTCCAATTTAGTTTTAGTATAATGTATGTTTCTTTCGAGTCTAGGTGATTTAATGATTTTGCATCGAAGTTTTGTTCCGATTAAACAATAGTTTCTTTTTAAGTTTGTTTCTTACTACTAGTAAACGTCAGGTTTGATCGTTTATTGGTAGGACTAAAATGGATGCAAATCAAACTATGTACTAAGAAGCAATAAAAAACGAATGGTGCAATGTAACAACGGGTTTGTCTGACGGTTATAGATCTAACAGTATGAAATATGGCTATAATGTGTGCAATGACATTTTTTAGCTTTGGTTCAAATTTGTATTTTGAACTTTCCATACGATTGGAAATGCCTTACATTCACTATGATGTCAACCTCAATGACCATTTTTTTTCAACGCTGTCGTTTTTTTTTTAGGTTTGAAATTTAACGTGTTATAATCCTTCTCATACATTAAAATAATAAAGACATTCTAGACCTTTAAGGTGCTGTACATTCGCTATGATGTCAGTCTCTATGATCATTTGTTTTTTACAACTACTGTTTTGTAAGTTTGGAGATTATAATTATCTCATATATATATACAACTGCGACAAGGGTGACGATTGTCAATTACACTGTTTCCTTTGGGAATGCTCTAAGCGCCTGAGCATATGGAGCGTTCATCTCAAAGCCCATTTCCTTTTTCGTGGAACCATTTTATTACACAGATTTTCTGATAAAGCCTATTACAACATGGTTTGAAATAACCCCCAAAATAGACCCCGAACCAACAAAAAATGTAATTCTCAGCTACCCTTTTATCTCCCATTCACCAATCTATTTGTTGCTAAAATATAAACAGAAGTAATGTTGCTTTTTTTTGTTTTTGTTTTGTTTTTTATTTTGTTATTAATTTGTTGTTTATTTTGTTTTGTTGGCAAAGGGTGGGAGGGACTCTTTTTAACCCCGTTTTTTTTTATCTTTTGTATTTAATTCTTTGAACGTCTGTTTACTACTGTGATGCAAATAGATTCCTGGGTTTATCAGTAAAAAGTTACAACAAACCAACATGTGTAAAAACAAACACTTTTACTATTATCGTCCATAAAAAAATCCACAATACGTCAAACAGTAGGAAAACGTTACAAAAATCACAACACATGAGCTTAGAATTATATACGTTGCTGTGCGTTTTCTCCAACCCCCTTGACGACATCACATCATCAGGTCATCCAAAATACGGGAAACAACGCCAATTACGTGGACGTATATATGGAGTATAATGGCATAAGTAACCGATCCAGATTTACTCCCCTTTTTAAAAGCATTTCGTCCTCGAAATAAATGTTTCTTCAAAAGTCATAATAAGATACCAATCACAACAGGATCACAGTTACATATAAGTATGCTATATTCTACTCGAAGGATCATATAAAAAAATCGTCACAGGTTAAATTATTGCATTTTGTTATTTTAAAGCTTTCACATATCATTTTTCTTATAAAAAAAAATTTGCACCAACACTCTCGTCTGCATTTAGATCAGGATAACAAGTATTGCTTATTAGTGTGCTTGTATTTTTAGTTTTTGTAACCCTGGAACCAATGATCTTGGGTTCAACACAGAGTGAATTTTCCAAAGCAGTTTCCTTTGTCTTCGCTGTCTTTCGGGACATTCTCTTCTTGTGTGTCTTTCGATTTTACAAAATGAACATTTCATATCACACCTGACAGATTGCACTTCATCTCTTGTCGATTTACTTTTTTGTGCAGATGACTTAGTATTTGAATCTGTTACGAACTCCTTTTTTTCGTATTGTTCACTTGTATATTGAAGCAACGTGTTCTTTCAATGCTCCTGCCATAGCAATTCTTTAATTAGCTGGATAACGGAAGACCGTTTAAAAGCTCAAGCTCTATAGCCAATATCACTACAACAATATCGATTAATTGAATATTATGTGGTAAGTTCAACCTTCAAATAGTACATCTCTGTTAAATTCTGGCAAACCACAGCCACACATTCTGTTCATATGCTGCACCTTAGATTGAAATTTATTTTTAATGCATTCAAATATGTTTACAACATCCACAATACATCAAACAGTTAGAAAACGTAACAAAACATCACAACACATGATCTTAGAATCATCTCCATTTAGGTTCTTATATATTCTTTTTGGGGTTATAATTACTATTAAATTCTAAACAGGGGAATTTTCAGAATTTCAGAATTTCATTTTCAGCCCTCATTTTTGTTAATTTTCCTCAAATAAACTGTAGGTTAACTTGGATTTTGTGTTAAACAGTACATTTATATTGTATCCTTCATAAGGATTTATGAACTTCATTTGGCATAGATTTCATTTTTACGTTTTAATCGGAAATGACCACTACAAAGGGTGTCGAGCAAGAGGCAAGAACATTTTGGATCACTTGTGTCTTCCTCCATGTTTTACTGGGGTTGTGCCACTCGTCCCTTTTAAAATTTATTCCTGTTCGTCTTTGTAATTGCATATGTTTTTAATGTGTATTTCCCCAAGGATTTACTCGTTTTCATTTCTCCCATTTTCATGAAACGTCAGCATTTTCTTCAAGGAAACGAAAGTAAAATTATGACATAAGCAGCGTGTTTGGTTATTGCATGCATATAACGTTTGAATGACTTTTAGTACAAAAGCTACAAAGTGATGCTGATGTGAAAAGAAAATAACTTGAAGTAAGGGGTTCAACTTCTAGAACAAAGATGTGAACTAGGAAATAATGTATTGATTAAATGTTTCAAACGGGTACATTGAGGAAAATGTTTCAAAATAACGTGTTCTGTTGTATACAAAGATTCCTTAATATTAAATATAAATATACTCTGCCATGAGAAAATATACCTAACCGATGGAATTGCCAGATTTATAGCTACTTAACCTTTAAGAGTTGGTAAAAGATACTTTATCAGAATTCCTAAGATTTAAAGCTTTCTATTTTCATTGTTAAACGGTGTTCAGCATTTGACTCTATCCAGCATTTGCATAAAACTATGTACATAAGATAAATTTGTTCCGACATGCAGAAAAAATAATATTTGTTTGACTTGACAGTTTTTGCATAATTACTTGTACCATTCTCAGCAATAATCTATATTCAATATAAAGGTTACAGACCACCAATTCAACCAATGAGCATTTGGAACGTACGCAAAAATAGTCCTACGCAGAAATTACCCCTGTTCCTCATAGTGCTGTGGAAAAAGTTCTCATCTTATTTAAAAAATTTAAACGGTTTCTGAAAGGAAAAACATTTCTGTACATTTTATAAGTGCATTTTGCTTCTTGTGATGTGAAGCCTAATCTCCATAATGATTTTTAAGTATACCCCTATCTTGTGAAAACACTGGGATTTCCCATGCTATTTATAGACCCTTCACTTCCGGTGACCAGTACTGCACTGCAAGTCTGCTAACCCCACATGCCATTCTGAGGATTGTGAGCTGACATATGTAGAATCATGCTGATATATAGTCCTCTGCAGGTTAAAGTTAAGGTAAAGTCCAGAGAAGCCATTGAATATTGTGAAATTAGCATAGAAGCCTATGGAAAGTGGAATTAGTGGTTTTTAGCCTAAATTATAATAATTCTAATTTGATAACTTTATTGAATGCATACATGATTTTAGCCATAAAAGTAAGTTTCATTAAAAAAATTGTGTGATACATTGTCTTATTTTAAGATCATTTAAACCTTTGATAAACGACACGATGAACTTTTCTCGTAATTTTGTTTATGAATGTCAGCTTTTAAAATATTATCATTTGCATTAAAATGATATTATTATTATTACTATTATTATTATTATTTTCAAAAGAGAGGGTTTTTTATAGACTCAAAAAACTGATTTCACGGTGAATTTTCTTGCAAAAATGTCAGAAGATGTATTACAGTTACAGTTAGTGTTTATTCGATTTTTTTTTTTTTTTTTTTTTTTTTTTTTTTTTTTTTTTTTTTTTTTTTTTTTGGGGGGGGGGGTCTACTTCTTTTACGGCATTTCTTATTTGGTAGTCAATAAATACTTCAGCTTCTTGACATATTTTGTTTCCAAAGTGCTTTTATAGTATAGAAGGCTTTTCTTACTTTTCAAGAAAGCCGAAAGCCGGAGTAAAGTATTACTGAAAATTGCAACATTAGGGTAAAAATACAATATCGAATTTTTTTTTTTGTTTTCCATTAGAGGCGAAATAAATGAATAGCTATTTCAATTGTTTTTATTTGTTGTTCCATAAAAAACTGTAGGTTCGTTGATACTAAATTTTCCGCTTGACAAAAATTAATTTAATTAGTTGCTCCTGTAAGCTGAATGTATTATTATTATGTATTGCTGTTTAAAGACATGATCAAATAATCGCTTGGTAGAAAATGTAACTAGTGTGACCTTGACGTCACTATTATCGTGTGATTCAGGATTACACAAGAAAGCACGGGGAAATTTGTGCTCTAGTATTATCGCAAACGACATGATAAATCTCGAAGACACGCGATTGTCTAGTGATGTCTAGGTCGCAGTAGATTCACTGTATGGAAATATGGAGTTGTGATTTCAGTAGAAAATTTTGAATGGGATACATGTGTTTTTATTTAATATTCATCTTTTTAAGAGAATTCTGAGCATTAAATAATACTATGTTTGATTTTTTTAAAAACAAGGATTGAGTTAATGAGACCACCACTCCGTAGTATGGGATCACTATTTTTGTGTTTATATTCTCGGAAGCAAGCCCTTGTGATAAAAACAAATGACTTTCTTCGGACCACTTCAATAGCTGATTTTCTATTCATCTCCATTCCGGCGGCCAAATCATTATTTTTCTTTTTATATCACGTGATTTGACGTTTTGTGCATGCATCGTTATTTCCTGTTTTTCTGACGCCATGTAAAACGTCACTTTCTACACAAGACGGAAAAGATTTTGTAGGCCTTTGTGTTGTTTTCCTGGTTGTAAATCTGATGGAAGGAAGCGTGGGAAGAATGTCTACATGAGTGATAGGGAATGTTTCACGTTTCCTGCACACAAAAGAAGTCCGAAGATGAGGTAAAAATGGTTGAGTCAGATAATGCGGCCGTTAGATTATGAATCAAAAAGATCCTTGCACTTTATTGATGGTAAACCAACACTGGAAAATCCATTCCTAACTCTCTTTCCTAGGAATAATTATGGACAACCAGTAATTGAGAGAAGTAGAGCAGTCGTTTGTAAACGGGAATTGAGCAGTACTTTCAACTTTATGCCGGTGGTACGTATATATCTCTCCTTTATATACACAATGTACATCTAAATTAACCCGGAAGTATATAAATTTAAGGTCAGTTAGTCAGTCAGGGTAGACCCGGATTCGCCACTGATAAATTTTCGAGGTAGCTGATCGATGGCGAATCCAGGCCCACCCTGTGTTTAAAGTTGTATGGAAAAAAAAAATGAATTTTCGAGGTAGCTGATCAGTGGCGGATCCAGGCCCACCCTCCTTAGAAAAAAAGATGTTGAAAAGTTATGTGTATTAAATCATGAAAAACACACACTTTATGATCCTCACAGATTATCCTGTCAAGAATTTTTTTTGCCCCCCACCACTTTACCTAAAACTCTGTACCCTCCACTGCTGATCATCTGATCATGATTCAATTACATTTAAATTATGTTTATGGTTACAGCTGCATGGGTTTTCTGTTAAGACATGTCAATATTTATTTTACTTTTTTATTCAATCAGGTCTTTTCTGTCATGTCTGTGTTATGTGAAAGGGGCGCGAGTTGTGCATAATAGATAATAATATATGTTTAAATCAAGCTACAATTGAAGTCGGCCACCAACAGATCAAAAACACAATCTGATAATGACACAGTAGTTTATCAAATTTGTAGAATGAGTCAGAAAAAGCAGAGAGTATAGATTCATGTATATTGAGTACTTCGAGTTTGATAAAGAATTTCCGAGCATATTATTAAGATTTGAAGGGGTGAAAACTTGAAGTACATGTAAATTAGCAAGGAGACACAACTTTAGATAGTATGTATTATTTCTGGTATTATTAGCCTGGTGTACAAAATGTATATTTGTACTTGAAAATATACACATATCAAATTAAATTATATGCCACATGTCAGTAATTCTCAACATATCAATGTACATAAGAATGTTGTGGATTGAAAAGAGGATTTGTCATCTGCCTTTTAGACTTTAGACTACTGGTACATTAAACCATTTAGATGGCTAAATATATACATGTACATGTATACATTTGTATTTCTAGATACCAAAAACAAGAATCCAAGGGAAATCGTGTTTTTTTTCCATTATTATTTAAATGTATTTAGAAGGAATGGCAGATTTACTTTTTATATGCCTTCAAAGAAGGTTCATATTATGGTAAAAAATGTACACCCATCTCTGTCATGCTTTAACTTTGGAACATGTTGTTCAGTAAACTTCAAACTTTACAAAAGTGTTTATTATAAAGGTTGAACGGTTTGCAAACCTTTTGGAGAAAATTCCAGATTCAGTGTGTATATATGAGTGTGTAAGTAATGAGACTTTATTTAAAAAAGGGGGAGGGTCAAGATTTAACATTTCATCCCATATTTTGTAATTGGCATCTTGATTAATATTTCATAATATTCACAGTAGTTTGTTGTAATTATATACACAGTTAAAGGACTTTTTCATATTTTATAGGTTTTTACACTATTACACAATATTATTTGAAAATGCTTTGTACTAAAAACTCTACATTTTACACGATTGTTTGTGATAATGGTCCTCCGGTAACTGTAACAACCTTTATACTTTATTGAGATAATTGGATCTTAGTTTTAAGTTTATATGGGATTTTTTGATATTTTTTGTATACATTTTATCACACTGTGCAACACTATCATGCATTCTTGGCACAATTGTTATTGGTCTATGCAGATGTAACACTATTCGGCTGATCACATTGAGTATAGTCAGTATTTAATGTTGACATACTGAATAAACACTAATTTACATCTTATCGTTCTGAGATATATGAAATGACAATTAATTATCACTTCCATCGAGTTAAATCTAAACACAAATGTATCATACATAAAATGGAACCCCCACCCAATCCCATGCCCATGCCTGTGTGCATGTCCATGCTCAACAGCTTAAGTTTGTGCAAATTAAAATTCTTGAAAGCTTTATGATTTATACAATATTACATTACTAGTATTGCGCAATGCATTGTAAGTGGTTTAAGCGTGAACTGTCAGAACCCAGTGTCAATTTTCTTTACCATAATTTAAATAATTATTCCTTAATACATGTATGTACATAACTATGCAGTTGATCTTTACATTGATTTTGATGATGATGTTCAATGGTGAATATTTCAATGATTACACATATTTAGTTCAAATTGGAAATGTTTCATCCCAAGTTATAATTTAAATTATATAATTTAAGCAACCATTAAAACAATTCAAACTTCAACTTGAATGTTATGCTTACAAATGAATGGTTCATCTTTGATTTTTATTGTAGGTATTCTTAGTGAGCAAACTCGAAAGCTTAAATACTGGACGGGTCAGTCTACGTGTGAACAGGCTCCGTACCATGACGACCCGAACAGGAGCAAGACCGGTCCAGGCAGAAAACATTCACATTATCATGAGTTTACACTGACTCTGGTGAGATTGAGAATGTCACTGCTCACATTTGTTTTATCTGATCTATTCAGCATCTCAAATTCCAGAGTCTCACATTTTTGTACTACATGGATAAATTTTATGGATTGTGTGTTTACTTCATCATTGAAATGGCCTTCAACAGCAAGTGTGAAGAAACATACGCCAAAATCTTTCCGGTTGTCAATTATTGATTGTACCGAATTCTTTATTGAAAAGCTAAAATCAACTGCTCAGTCACTAACCTACAGTAATTATAAACATAACAACAAGTAGAAAGCTCTTGTCAGTATAACCCCATCGTCATAAGTGATCTACATTGAGAATTTCACTATTTACTACAAAGTGCAAATAGGGTAAAGGACAAAAATTGAAAGAAAGAGATGTCAGGATGACCAAGAGCATAGCCAAGCACAGGATTCATGTAGAACCTGCTATTGAAAGGTTGAAGAACTTTCGCATTTTAAAGGGGACGATTCAATTGAAAATCAAATCATGTGTTAATCAAATTGTGAAAGTATGTGCTTTCTTCTGCAACTTATTGAAGCATCTCGTTAGAAAATAATACTTCAATTCAGTACATTTCATCAACAAATAAGGTCTTATAAAATCTACAAATAAGTATAATCGTTTTAATAATTAATGCCGGGATTTTGGAATTTTGAAAAGCTATGAATCTTCATAAAATTTTGAACAGAAGTTATTTTTTAAAATCTATATTGCACCTAAGTATTTTTTGGTACTATTTTATGAAAGCTTTGAAGAAATTATAATATTCAAGTTTACATAACATTATATAGTAATCATACTTAATGTCAATATGTATTGTAATTAACTTCCTCAGCCTTTACCACTTATGGGATTTATATCATGTAGGTAAAACAAGTTCACTATGATAAGTTACAGGTCAAGTGTAAATTGTTTTCCGCTAAGAAGATATATTCTTTGGATTAATTAAAACTCAAAAAAATCACAGTCTGGATTTTTAAACTACCATTCTGAGTATTAGAATTTAGAAGATAAAGCAAAAAATATTTTAAAAAATCTGTTTTAAAATTTTATTTTGTTGCAATCTTTATTGATGTCTGAAAAAAAAAAGTTCTAATTCCTTTTATATCAGGGTTCTTCTACATGTTTTTCTCTTACGAACACATTTACTTGAATATCCAACACGGGGACGCATGGTGTATATGAGCGTACTCACTAAGGTTCTTTAATTTGCATAAACATAAAATTTTAAGTCTTAACTGCTAATAACTGTTGTTGAATGTATTGTTATACCCTTCAACTTTATTTCCTTGTTTCACATAATGTTTCTGAAAATTAAGGATATTCTACAGGTAAAGGGTTAAAAAATTTTATGGGGCACTGATCATTCCTGAAAAAGCCTCATTAAAAACAACATACATGTACATGTAATTTTGGTTATTTTGCAAATAATTTATTAATTACAGACTTGTTAAAGAATCTAATGGATTTGTTAATAATTTTGTTATACACATCCTCGTCAAAGTGTATTCTTTCAACACAAATGTCTTTTGTTGTATAACAAACAGTCACACCATTTCATTTTGCAAACACCCATTTGACCTTGAATTTGTACAGTGTATATACCAAGGTGAATTACACATTAAGGAAACCATATTTGTGGCAGAGTGGAATTTAACCAGGAATTGACTGTGGATATAATATTCATTTAATGTTACTCTTTATATATATTTATGTATTGTATTTTATTTATTATATGATATATGATTTGAGATAAATAAACGAATGGTTTATATGTTTATTAAAACTTACTAACATTTATATTAAAATGTATAAATGTTGTTACTTGTATCAGTGTAATTAATAATCATTTACTTTGACTGATGGATTTACCTATCAGCTGATGAGCTATTTATAGAACTCTTTATTTCTCTTTTATTTATTGGTCAATTCAGGTCACATGTACTTTAAAATTCTCTTTGGGGTTTCCTTTGGAATGTGAGGATTATTCTCTTTGAGTTTGCTGGATGGCAGACATATTGATTTCCTTGAGATTTTTATAACTTAGTCTATAATTTCTGCCTAGTATTTCAACATAAATCTACTTTGGAAGTTTAGTTGTATTGCTGAGTTTCTGGGACTTGTATTTGAGGTTTGTTTCTATATTTCTAGCACTTTATCCCACTAAAATAACTTAACTGAGCAGCTAGTATGAGGTTGAATGTTTACTTTGAATTTGAGAATGAATTTGCTGTATGAAAATGAACTGAGTAAATGAGTAAAATCTATTTAAACCATTTAAAGAGACAAAATGATATAAAGGATTATAAATATTTAAAATAGTTAATAATTGAGCTATTACACCAAAAGTTTCAAAAGAGACAAATCTTGAATGAATGTGATTTTTTTTATAAATAAATAGGATATAAATAATTGATTAAATGGTTAAATTTTAATATGTTAAGTAATATTTTTATTTAATGATGTACTCAAAGTGTTTCGTGTTTGTAATGAATGTTATTATTGTTCCATGAACACATCAGTTATGAAACATATATTTGCTTCAGGTTTTGTATGTGTCATACTGTATTATACCAGACAGTTAATCTGACCTTCTCATCTATTTGAGAGGTAAGCAGTAAGTTGTGTTTTTATTATAATTTTTTTGTGTTAACATACCATTTGTTGCAATGTTTGGCAAACTTATGTTTTGCTGTTATTTTAAATCTTACATGTTGCATACAATTAATAGAGTATAAGAGATCTGTACAGAATACTATTATGTCAGAAGTTACAAAATTATATTGGTATGAGATTTATGTCAATCATGAATAGTTATAATTCATACATGTAGACGCAAGATATATTGAATCTTAAAAACAGACAAATACATGAAAACATAATCTATATTTTATTCTAACAATATTGTACAGGTTGACAGAATATGTTCTTTATTTAAAAAATAGAGTTACCTTTCTTTTCTCTGTACTTAAAGTATTTTATTGTATTACAGGGTCAATTAATTTATTTGTAACAGATTCCAATCTGCCTTATCAATAAAAGAACCCTAAATCATCCATGTGTATTTTGTGGATCCCAATATGGTTTCATATTGTTCTCATCCAAGTAAAGGTGATAAGAGTTATCACAGCACACATCACATGGATACTTGTCTTTATATTTGGAAGAACATTTGATCTCTAATAATCCTTTTTCACAACAATGACAAGAAACAATGCCATCAGGAGAAGCGCGTAGTAGAGGGTGCTTAGGATCAATAAATAAACCTGCCTGTTTGATATCTGCACCTTTGTGTGTTCTACAATACTTGTCAAAATACAGACATCTAGCAAGTGGCTCAATGTCAACTCCAAACTGTATTGTAGGTGTGGTCAAGTGTATTTTCATTCATTTTCAGTTTTAGAGTGTAATTATCTGAGTTATATGAAAATCCAAAACTTGCAACTGATGAAAATAATGATGGAGTTAATCGACCTTTCCTATAATTAAATCATTCTTGATTTTCTCTTTTGCCCCTTGTAATTTATCCTTTTGTGCTTATAATAACAGCAGTGTGAATGTTATTATTATTTTTTTTTGTTTGAAACAAGTTTAAATGACTTTCAGTGTTTTTATACAGAGTTAGCTATGTCCATCACATTGTTTCATGTAGCTCAGCTTCCATGTCACTCTCAAAGGTTTGAAGAAGAATTGCACCTGTAATTTTACACAACTTAAACATCTTTTTTTCAATTTCACGTTTAGATTCCTTGTTCATATCAGCTATGGGTTTATAGTTTTTTGAAATTGCTGAGATTGGTGTTCTTGAAGTCTGGTCAATTCTTACTTGTTTTCTTTGGTTTACTCCACCTACACCCAGAATCAGTACCAACAACGATCTTTGTGTCTTTTTAATTGAAGTTAGCCAATGCAAATAAGAGTGCAACACAGTGTTTACATGTCCCATGCTCACTGAAATGAAAAGCAAAGAACTATATGATAAAGGATATCTTATGTGTACAACAGTTGTCGAGAAAATATTTGGCGAAAGTTCATTCTCAACAGACATCAGATAACTACAAAGGGACTGCATGGTCACTTAATTTAAAAAAGGCAGAAGGAATGGTATTTGATTTTTAGCTAACCTGGCCGAGGACCATGTGAGCTATTGCCATCACTTGGCATTCGTCGTCGATAATAATTTTCTAAACTCTTCTCCTCTGAAAATATTTGACCAATAGGAACCTAACTTGGTATGAATGTTCTTTGCGATAACTGCTTAGAACTTGGGTTCAACAGTAGTTTTTCACATATATCTCCAAAACTGTTAGGTTCAGCCAGATTTGGAATTAGTATAAGTGTTTAGCATGATGAGATCTATCTGTGGTCGAATTTTCGTTTGATCTGTTAAGGTCTCACTAACCACCTACGGGTCAAATGGCCACACCGTATGTAGTACCAAAATCACACTGAACCTAGACCTATGCATTGTTAATGCATTATTTGTGTGTATTCTGATGAAAAATAGTCAAAATAAAGATGAGAATGTGTACTTTAAAATCATATATGTAATTTACTACAAAAGTATGAATATTGTTTACATGTGTGAGTAATTTGCTTCCATGCTGTCAGTTAGCAGACAAGGTAAAATTGTGGATTTTCAGTATTATTTATTATTAAAGTAAATTTTGTGATGAATTTCTACGGACATCGTACCATTAGAGTGATGATTTTGAAAGCCTTTTTTTCCAAGCTGTGCAATGGTATGCAACAAATCTCTTGTTAAAAAAAATCTGATCCCAATATGATTTATTGATAAAAAGATATTGCGGACAAGTCAGTGTTTGTCTCTTAAAAAGTTTTTCAATTTTTTAATTTGTATTTCATTTCATAAATGCATCAATCTCATTCATGTCCCAACTAGCATCATAAGCAGAGACTTTCAGCTACATGTATCTATATATGACCGGGTAAGTGTTAGGTTTAGATACAAATGTATACCTAGTACTGCCCTTCAAAAATAATATTAATACATGTATCGTCATGGTAGTGTAGTATGTACATATAAGTTATTATCTATGTATGATCTGTTACTATTATGATGCACAGGTGTGTAGTGATTTTGCTTTTGGACAAGGAGCAAACTTCTACTAGTTTAAAAGAGAAAAGCAATGCTTGATATTGCTATGGCGAGCCAAAGTGGACAAAAATGAGTTGTCTAATCTTATAAAATGCTTTTTTAATTTTACAAATTTGATTTCTAATTTTATAAAACCCTTTTCCTATATTAAGAAAAAAATAATATTTAAATTTAATTTAATTTCTAACATTAAAGAAATGATTTTTTAATATTCAAAGTGAACTATAATATTAGAAATTGATTTTCTAATATTAGAAAATGGATTTATAGTATTTGGTTACGATTTTTTAATATTACAAAATCATTTTGTAATATCAAAAATATTGACTGATTTTGCAATATTACAGATGAAAGGAAAGTTGACAATTCTGAATGAAAAGTCATCACGTTTGTCGTAAAATATGGTCAATAGTTTTCCTTTACCATCGATTTCTAAGTGTAGGTCAAGATATGAGGTTGACTTCACAGTGTCTGTAGTATGATTTCCTAATATTAAATAAATAATTTCTTATATTACAAAATATTGATTTTTGTCCACTTTGGCTTGCCATATATTGCAAAATATTACTATAATTCGATTCTTTATTGTTGGGAAAATGAGGGTGAATGGTATATTGCTCTTTATTGTGTTAATATTATGTTTTACTCAGTCTTAGATTAGTTAAAAAGTTTAAGTGAAATTCTTACATAGTTTAACAAGTTAACACGAACATACTTACACAACACACGAACAACACTGCCCGACTTCTCAATTATTAGCCATACTGTGTTTGGGTCTGCATGTTGTCTAGTTTCTATAGCACATGATACTAATACAATATAAAAAGACCGTGTACTATGTATAAGAGACAGCTTCACGTCAGACACGTGACCGGCACAAAACAAAGCATATTCATTGCTCATATTTGTAAAATTTAACACGTTTGTCCTTCCAATCACATTTCTTCAGTAAGTGTATGATATCATCACATTGTACAACATCTGGTAACAGTTTTAAGTCAGTGGTCCACGTCTGATCTCATAAACAACAAGTGTAATACCATCTTCCGTTATTGTTCTTCTGTTAATTTGTGAGGGTTCGTAGTCATTTGTTGCCGTTATTTTTTCCAAATCTAAGTCATGGGCAAGTTCACACAATTTGAACAAGTAGAGTTTTCTATACAAGTAACAAGTTATGCCTCTCTCTTGTAAAAGATCGGGAACCTGTCATAGGTAGAGGTCTTGAATATTCATATCAGTAACACTATTTTCGAATGACATTGCAATAGACGCTGTGGACCGGAAATATCGATGCCTGTTGTTTAGTTGCTAAGATACGCCAATTGTAACTCCAATGCGAAAACCGCCGTAACCCAAAAAATGACGTATTGCTGGTAATAATTGTAGAAATCTTCACTATTTATGATTAAAAGTGCGCCGTCAACAAAGTAAAATGGGCTAGCTTTCAAAAGTTAGACTTAACTTAAAACTACTGTGATGTTCCTAATTTGTGAACAGATGCCAGATCCCCCTAAAACTGGGAAAACATTTTAGTTCAATTTATTTCAAAGACATGAAACGAACAGCGTTTCTGCAACCGGATGTTGGATTTTCACAACTGATGACATTTTGCTGCTGATTAACACAAGTAAAATTTGAAAATCTAAACAAATATGTTTCTTATGGAATATATACTAATCTTTGAGTAGTGCATTGTCAAATTGATTAACTAATTCAGTTTGAACAAGCCAGTAAACACCCTAAAGAAGTAGGTGTGTTTGATGAACAAGTCACGGTGTTATAGGTCGAAACTTCTAAACAGATAGTCTGCAATTATTATTTCGTTAGATTCTTATTAAATTGGTGGCATGGACCTCCCACGAAAGCCACAAAATTGGTACCACGAACAATTATATTTTCACAGTAATGAAAACATATTTGAGAAACTGAGTATCATGTCATAGCTTTCCTTTCCTCTCTTGTATACCCCGGTTGGCTTTTTTATAAACAATGCGACTGTTGAATCTTGAAAGGTATAAGACGCTTTACCCACCAGCGTACCTGGTCCTTGCTCCCAGTTGTTAGTGGAGTCGCTCATTTACTTGTTTTTTTTTTCTTTTTACGTGTTGTTTTGGTTATATCATTTTCTTTGTTGTGTGTGTCTATCTAATTTTTATCCCTGGATTGCATTATTTGGCTTTCTGCTAAAATCAGGATTCCCATGACAAGAACTAATACAATACAAGACTAATATATATTGTCATATTGAAATTGTTAACTGGGCAAAATATTACAAAACATTTTATTCCCTGACTTTATTGAGTTTGTTACGTATATGTAATGCTAAAAATTCTGTGAACAAAGTTCACTTGTTGACCACAAATACCAGGACAATATTGTCAAATTTGTATCTTACCTTATGAGTCTTTGATGTGTAATTATTTAAGTTATATAGTTTTAAAATACCTTAATCAACCGACGAAAATTGCTTATTTACTTTGTTTATCTGTGTCATCATAGATGATTAATGAAAAAGAATAAAAAAAAACCTGAATTTGTAAATGTAGCAACAAAATAATCAAACTAAGAAAACTGATGACTTGTTTCAGCCATCTCTTTAAAAGGTCTTATCTTTTTCTTCTAGTCTTGTCGACAACGGCATATACATCATTGCTAAAGTTGATATTTTGCTTTTCGACGACGGCATATTCACATGCATCATCACCTTTTGCAAAGACAGGTCTTAAAGCAGACGACTCACTGTTTTGTTCATGGTGATACATTAATCCAAACGAATCATTTGGTGTTTCTGAATACTCTTTTTTATTTGAGTTTTTATGAATGTCGATTGGGCCAGGCTGCGAAACGTTGACTTCCTCTGTTATGTAACCCCCTTCTACAGTGTTTGTGTTCAATGTTGATTGTGATTTCCTTTACACAATGCCACTACGTTCAAGTATATATCGCTATTGTTTTCTTCTACTTGATAAGCTATTCGGTTCCCATTAACACCACATGATTCATGTCGAATGTTGCCTAATTGTTGCACACCGTTTTCGTCGTATGAAGGTGTATCTTGTGCACTGTTTGAATTTGATTTTTTCTGTCTCCTAAACATGCAATGAAAGGTAATTTAACTAAGCCCTTTCAACTTCTCACTTTTTTTTCTCACAATTACTAAAGGCAAATCATGTTTCTCCAATTGCATTCTAGGTCTCATTGGCATTGAGGGTCTACTAAACACGGCCCTACTGATCAACTAAATAAGTAAATGATTTTCAGGTATCTTTATACCTCCCATTTATGAAAAAAAATGTCACGAAAATACTCGGAAATCATTTTTAGTATAAGCCTATCTTTGTACCCTACCGAGTCGAAAAGTCATGATGTTTCTGATGCTATTGTTCGACAGACTAAGCCATCTTCAGACATCAAATAGGAATATACTAAATACATATAGGTATCATTACGTAGCCAAATGTCTCCGTTCTTATCATGAAAGTCTCTATAGAACTTTCGGCTTTTAATATATGCAATATATGTACACCCTCACCAAAAATATGGCATAAATTGACATATTTTATGTATTAATGCTAAAGTTAAAGTTGGTTCATTTAGTATTTACTGTTTCATGCTGTCATATTTATACTCCTTGGGTTCTGTTGATTTATTTGTGTTAATGTTAATAGTTAGAATTTATCAAAAATTGCCATACAAAGATTTTTTTATTTTTCCATTTAGACTCAAATAAATTCGAATGTACAAGTTTTTGCATGACAAAAAAGTTTAAAATATCTTAACATTCGATAGATAATTTACTTTGTTTACATCATGGAACTACGAAAAGTCATTTTTTGTAGGAAATTTCCCGACGAATTACAAATATTACTTTAATCCCTAGAAAACATGTATAAGAGTAATCAAGGGAACCCAGATGCTAGCGGAAATCAAAAGAATGTAATTCAGGGACAAAGACGACACCTGGAAAACAGATATGAACCAAAATGCCTATTCAGGGAAAACCAACACTGTAAATCTCATGTTATTGGCATTACTAATATTAAGTAGCAGATTTTATAAAAATCAGACTGAAGATGATTCATGCATGTCAAAAATCTAACAATTTAAGTTTTATTTTTTGTGCAGAGACCGTAATAGATTACATAACCAGTCTTAGTTTTTCATTTGGGGGTAGTGCTTTTGAGATAAAATTTATAGATTGTACAAGCAATTAGCACTTTGCAAAAGGTATCGTTCTTGATTTGGTTGGTTTTAGTGGGAAGTTAAAGTGTAGTTTTTTAATATACAGAAAGTATTATTGCCAAAGGAAAATATGGCATATGTAGACCAAACAAAAAGGCATCATATGATCAATGGATTTTTTACCTTACCATAGACAGTGTCTGAATTTTATATTAACTGATACTTAAAACTGGTGTATCCAACTCATCTGCTCTATTCAGATGCTTAGTTTTATCGTTTTGGTATAACAGTTATTATGTTGTTGTAAAAAGGAGAATATAGCACAAATGGGTTAGATCAATATTGTTGTTATAAATGCCTACACTTGAGATTTAGAATGTTGGTACGTTCTGAATGAGCATTTTGCTTAATACTGAGATCTGTTTTCTAGGGGCAAGGAGTAATATTTTTTTTATTTTCAAGGACAATTCTTGCGAGAAAATTAGCTTTTCTGAGCTTCAAGATGTAAGCAAATTGAATTATCTATCGGATGGTACGTTCGCCTGACCGTCTCTTTCTAGTTCCAAAATCTGCAACTCCTCTACAATTGTATAATTTGAGACGATTTCATCGTGCATATAACGCAAAGAGTCGAATTTTATAGGACTATAAATGGGAAACTCTAAAATCCCATTTTTATCAATTCCCCATTGAAATTAGTGTTTTCATATGGTAAATATGTCAATTTCAGCCATTTTGCTATTTTGTAATGATACATATGTTGCATATGACTGTAAGTGTTACTGCAACTGCTGTGGTACTGTCATAGAAATTGGGCTACGTGATGAATTCTATATATTTGAATTTACTTTAACTCGAAAAATTAAAAACAAAACTAAAAGAAATTGCTTTTTGTCACAACGAGTTGTTAAAAAAGTATAGAAAAATGCTTCAGTTAATTTTTTGCGAAAAACGTATTCGTAAATGGTAGGCCCAAGAGTACCTGAAAATTATAATTGAGTTGATGAGTGAGAGGGTGCAAGGGGATGATCTCAGCCCACATACTTTGAATGTTTTGAATGTTGTGGAAACGTTTTCCTATATTCGATATTGCAATTATTTTCCGATATGCGATTTTTGAGTACAAATGTATAATGTCATACATCTTTAAAGTGAGAGAAAACATTTTTTTTTCTCTTTTAGCAATTCAGTCTCAGTAATACATATTTCATTTTTGTTACGCGCACGTTCCTTTTTATCAGTTCGGTCTTTTTGTTATGACTCTTCACTGTATCATCCATTTTCAAAGTATTCATTTGGCAATAGTATTTGCAGTATTTTAGTATTTCTTATTGTTAGTTAATTAATTGCTTCACGCAAAATAAATAATTCGTACCTTGATTTTATAATTAGATGAAGTTGAAACAATTACAAGAAGTATAAAGCAACCAATCCCACTAGCAATAGCAATATATATAGCATCTGAAGTTCCAAAAAATAAAATGGTATACAATATATAATAATTTAACATCGAAACATGGCTATGAAATGTAGTTGAGTTCCTTTAATTGAATTTAACTTGCAATTAGTAATTAATTTGGTTTGATATATTTCTTGTCCATGCGAGTATACATTTGATATACATAAAAAGCAAATTTCAGTACTTGCTATATAAGGAATATACGATTACATATTGCTTTTTCATACTGCATCGATAGGACATGTATCAAAACAAAATAATACCTTGTTTATCATTCCACATTCTGTTTATATTTTCTGATGTTGTCTCCCTACGTTCGGTTTGGTTACAGGTAAGTTGTAACTGGTTAGCGTTGCCTTATAAGATTGAAAAAAATAGAACTATAAATTGTATGTGCTTGTGAATCAATAAATCTTGAAAGATGGAATAGTAGACTATTTTTTCTACAAATAAAATAATAAATCATACAAAATATTCAACAGAATTTATCTATCACATTGTTGGATATCTAAGTTGTTTTTTTTTCAAAACAGTACATAACAGCTCGAATAAGATTTTTGTATACGAAGAGTAGTACATATCTTAACATTGTCTAAACCGCTTTATGGTATGTATTTGTTGGCTTGTCAACTAATGAACAGAAGAAACGCAAACACAAATACAAGGTTATCTTACATATGCGAAATAAGAATTGGTATTTGTCGTTGGTCCGAATAAACAATAATAATTACATTTACGTATAATACTAAGTTGTTTGAGTGAGAGTAAGATAAAATAATGTCAGCAGAAAATTTATAATAATGACTTGCATCATAATTCACAAAATTTTACAGTATCTCAAATTGCAAGACTTTGGAATCGATTAACTGCTTGTCGTAACCACTTAGACTTTTTTGTACCACAGTAGACCTTTTACAATTAGGCGTCCGGAACAGGGTTAACTTACTACAAGATAGAAGTCATCACTACAGAAGCTTAACATGTCGTCAGCATGTAACTCGTGATTCCTTACGGTGTATCCATCTGCATCATGAGAATCGATTAGTTCACAGTGACATACATTTCCATTCATCGTCTACCCCGGATTTAAATTTGTAATTCATACCCGGAGGGAGCGGTATCCTTGGAGTGTAAGATGTAAGATTTTAAAAGTAAAATTTGTCTGAATACCTCGTATATTAAATCATGCGTACCATCATAATAGCTATAGATAAGAAGCACTTTGTTTTCCTTTTTTTCAGTTAAGTAAATTTAAAGATCAGCAAAATAATTTCACTATGAGATATAATCAAGCTTTTGAATGTGTTCATTCCTTGAATCATGACAAAAGCATTCAATTGTATTTGACCAAACTTGTTTTATATTTTTCTAGTTTATGAAGATATCAGTCATCTGATAAATGTCAAGTGATCAGTTTTGTTAGTTGATTTAATACATCCGATGTAGCAAATACATTGTCTACTATACATGACAAAAAAGTTTGCTGTACCAGCAGAAAAAGCCCAAAATAAGATTGTTTTCGTCTGCAAAACAAAATGCAATGCTTATTTTCAGAGGTAGACGTAGAAAATAATAGCAATAATAAGACCTAAACTGCTACCACATTCTGCAAAGAAATTGTGGAAAACCATAAATCTGTCTTGTGTTGTATCTAAAAAGTTGCTGCTTGTTTGACGGTATGAATATTTTGAATTTCGATCAGAATTAGTCTTGAAATTATGACAAGAATTACATGGGTTACAAATCACTGAAACATTATAATTTTGTATTTTTCTAAAGATATGTTTTTATTTTTTGTTGTTTTTTTTTTGCTTGTTTTTTGTTTGTTTTTTTTTTTGTTTTAGTTTTTGTTTTTGTTTTTGTTTTTTTTGGGGGGGATTTGATTTTGCACTTTTAGTCTATTGCATCTTAATTCCGAATTCATATATAGTATCCCATTATGAATTTTGAATTTTACGGTCATCTTTTGTAGAAGGCCATTAACAGAAAGAACTTTACCAGTTTTGTTACTTTTCTGAACTCCATTTTCCCAATACAGGTGAAAAATGTGTTACATGGTCTGTTTGTAACAAGTAAAATTCTACTACTACATGTCTACCGACAAAATATATAAGAATTCTATAGAAAGTGCACGTACATTTTTAGCTCCATAATTAAAAGGTATTACATGTAAAGTATTCATCGAATCGAGATTTCGGTTATGAATGCAATGAGGAGATTGCAAACTTTCATTTATAATTTATGTAAAACTAAGGGGAAAGATCGTCTGCATTTATTTACATGGCTATGAGAAAACCAGAAGTTTATACAATTTTAGTTATGGCACTTCAATAAATCAGCAAATGTTGTGTTGATGTTCAAAACTATCCATTTAAGAATATTTTTAATGTTCACTGTAAAAAAGAAAGTAGCTTATGACTTTTCAGTTTGAAATAAACGTCAGATAATGTAGAATTTATTTATGCATGAGAAACAAAAGTTATTCTTACCAATTCTGATGCAATATTGTACGTGAACAAACAATTATTTGACTTATTATGTTATAAATTATACAGTGAGATGAACGTTTCATGCAGAGACAATTTTAACGTGTTTGAACAGACTTCCTTATTCCCTCGGGAAACCTACTTGTTAGCTCAGATTGTCGATGCCATCCAATATTGGTACCTAATACAGAATATTTAGATCTACATTGTTTATTCACAAATAAGTTAGAATGTATTCTATGTCGATCTCTGCATGTAAACTAAAATGAATCCGTTTTTTAAAGACTCTATGTACATGTAGCACTTTTTCTTACCAATTCTTAATACTAAAGTAGATTATTATGCTTAACCAACTTTACGAGTTGATTTGTGCTAGCTATGAAATTAAGCTGTAATATTGTATTTTAAAGGAACTGCATTTAAATTTTTCCCATTTAATGTATTTAGAGTGCAATCTGCGTGTTGGTATTTGAAATTACAATTGCTTAGTCTTCTTGATGATAGCGTGAACATCATTTTTACTACCATCATGGATGTGTTTGTCAACCACAGTATTTTCACTCCCGTCAGTTCCAGGAGCGATCATATGATCAATGGACACTGTGTTAGTATCACAACCATCGTTTGAGTGTTGTAATGATGAACCCGGGTTGTTGACTTGAGAATATGAAGATCTAGAGGACCGGTCTAAAGAGGCTAAAGATTGAACACTTTCATTCAAATTGATATCAACACAATTTGATCCTGTTACCGTCAATACTTTTGAGTTCTTATAAGCCTTTTATACTTCTTCTATGTTTGTATTACAACAGTTTTTCTCTGGCCGAGCAGCTACGTTACAAGTGGTTATATCTGGGTCGTTCGGGTCGGAAGTGCACTTCGGAAATCTTTGCGTTGAAATATATAAGGTGTTGTATTCTAGGTCATAATCATCATTGTCATTTTGGTTTTCAGCCGTGTTTTCTGGTAATGATGGTTTTTCCAGTAGTCTACTAAGTAAACAACATTTTCCAGTAAAATGGGTAACTGCATCTATACAATTAATTAACTTGATAATGCTTTCTCTACATTTTTACTTGTTTCAGGAATTAACCGTTCTTTATGGTATTGCTGCAAAAGTTTTGATTCTACGAATTAAGCAAGGTAAAGGGGAAACATTTTTTGAACCATTTGGTTTTTATTCTTAACCGAATAATGGTAATGCATGTACGTGTAGTACTAAAAGTAAGAATGTTAATCATTGCGTTGTGGTTCGATGATTATACTTGCCTAATATATCTTGCTATAGATATGCCAACCAATAATGCCATTAAAATCCAAACAGCAGCTCCTCCCACTGCTAAGTATAAAGTTTTGGATGATTCTGCAATTATAAATATGAAACTACAATGATAAATAATGTGGCTTCCTATTTTGATTAATTTCACGACAATCGTGACGACTTAGTTAATTAATAATACCTAATTCATTCAGAATTGTCAACCCTTCTTTCGTCTGTGACAACATACTTTCAGCACCTGTGTATGGTTTTCATATCACAACTCAAACGATACGCAAGAGCTTGCCGTAACTACGCAGACTTTTTGTATCGCGCTTGCCTTCTTACAATTATGCTTCTGGATTCTGGAAGAGGAATATGTTGCTACAAGATTGAAGTAATCACTACAGAAGTTTCATATTTCATCATGATCATGAATCGTGGATAGTTACGGTGTATTGCACCATGAAAACTTACTTGTTCAACGTAACATGATTTTCCTTTTATCTTTCGTCTTTTTAAGAGCAAGTCGACGGGTGTTCCTAGAAAAGCAGAGGACGCTTATCATACCGGTGCATCTGGTCCATGTTCCCAGTTTTTAGTGGAGTTCGAGTTGCTCATTTGCTTTTGTTACTTTGTATGTGTTATTTCAGTTAATTTATGTTTGTTTGTTTTCCATGTGTGGTCTTTGCCCACTAGAATTTTGGTTCCCTTGATTAATCCTTCATTGATGAAGAGTGATAAGAGTGATATCTACACTTAATAGTACATGATTGTTATCACAATATTTTATTTTTTTCATCGTTATTTATCATTATTATAACTGTTAGTATTATAATTACTATAATTTATAAGATTGGTAGTAGTAATATAATCGAAGCAATTGTTTAGGTTTCGTTACGTTTGTCACACTTTGCTCTAGCAATTCATATGTATGATTTCAATTTGATTCAGTTTTGTTACAACTCCTTGAAGAAATGTGATTATACATGTATTATACAGACGAAAGAGATGACCACAATAAGACTTCTGTAGTGATGACTACAATCTTGTAGCAACATAACCCTGTCCCAGAAGCCTTATTGTAAGATGTCTAGCGCGATACAACACGTCTGCATTAGCAATGGTAAACTCTGTCATAATGTGATATGAGAACTCCATATGCAGGTGTTGAATAAATGTTGCTACACATGAAAGGAAATTTGAGAGTAGGGAATGAAAAGTAATCGCGTTTGTCGTATAATTTGGTCAAAATTTGTATTTACAAAAATGTATCTTCGATCTCTAACTGCAGGTCAAGATATGAGGCTGACTGCACAGTGTCTATATTATCCTTTATATCACGTTCGTTGGGTTAAATGCGATATATCGAATCTCACAAACTAGGATTGTGTAACAACAATACGTCATCTATATAGCGGAAAATGAGATTGAAGGATCTAGCTAAACGATGTACCTTCCTTTTGATTAGAGTAAAAAATCAGCCCGATAAGAGCTAAGGAATAGGTGAGCGTTTAATTTGTGCCCACTGGAACGCCAACCGTTTGTTGAGAAGTGCCACCATCACACTGAACAAATATGCCGTCGGTCAAACATTCAAACATTTTAAAAACATCTTCTTCGGAATATTTGGAAGATGATTTGGACTGAGTATCTTAGTTTTGGAAGAGGTTTGGTTGAACATTTTGTAGATTTAGCTATGTAGCGTTGTTATTACGAATGTTGAGTTTAGGAATCCAGTACATAGACGGTAGTCAGAACCATTGTCTTTGGTAGAGCGACTATAAAAGAATATCACAGATTTATAGTTTGACCGAGTTAACAGAACCACCAAGGCCTTTTTGAGTAATTGGTTAAAATGTTGCACCTGATTCAACATCATTTTCTGTTGAATGGTCTATTAGATAAGAGCAATATGGTCAGGTACTGAAGGAATGTAATCATCGACACATATATTAGTTTTTCTAAGATAATCTGTTGAAAGGGTAATCAGGGGAACGACAGTTATAGTGGTAATCAAAAGAATGTAATCTAGGGAAAAAGACCCGACATGGAAAACAGATATACACAACAAAGTACATAAAGGAACTATAATCATATATATACAAAGGAACAAAAGCAAATAAGCAACTCGGACTCCGGGGTAGACGAAAGGGGAAAGCAAAACTATGACACGTTGAACAAGTCAGTTTTCATGGTGCAGATGGATACACCATAACGATCCACGAGTTAATGTGATGACGACCATAAAACTTTAATCTTGTAGCAACATAACCTGTTCCATAAGCCTATTTGTTGGAATTATAGCGCGATATAAAAAGTAGTTTCGGCAAGATCTGGCATTACGTATGAGTTGTGATATGAACACTCAAAACGCAGGTGCTGAGGGGAAGTTGTCACAGATGAAAGAAAAGTCATCACGTTTGGTCAATAGTTTTTCTTTACCATCGATTTCTAAGTGTAGGTGAAGATATGAGGCTGACTTCACAGTGTCTGTAGTATCCTTTATCTCAAATTCGTTTGGGTAGATGCTATGTATCAAATCCCCAAAATTAGGATTGTTTAAAGATAATATGTCATCTATATAGCGGAAATTGCACACGGACGTAGACACAGGGGGTTCGCCAATAGTTCTCCTACAACTTCGTTGAGACAAACTAAAAAAAAACAAGTTTCATTAAGATTGGTGAAGTCACTGCAAGGTTATAGACCGGACACAAATTTTGCAGATGGACGGATGGACAAAGTGATTCCTATATACCACCAAACTTTGATGGCAGGGGTATAAATTTAATAGTACCTGATGTCCCAAAACAGTATGTCTGGGTCATCCCCGTAGTCATATCGCAGTTCTTCCCCTAAGGGTATATCCCTGCTGGCAAACAGGCACAACCTAGGATACTGGTTAAATATCTTTAATTTCATCTTGGTATTGCACATGGAAGTGCTATTTTCAGCATCATTCACGAATTTACATAAATGGTTGGATTCTGATCCATCAATCCTAGAAAAAAGGATCTTTAATTTTACAACAATAAATCTGTGAAAGAGTCACTGGCAGGACTAGCGACACCCCCTCTGTCTTGTATTATCATGAGAAAAATTGGCTAAAGGCAATAAGTATGTAATCTGAAAGTAGATAACCAACAGACCTGAAAATAAAATCCATGATATGGGACCTAATATGGACAAAATGTATGGATGCAGCATATGAAACATAAAAAGCTGTTGATGAAATTGTTACAAAAAATTTCAATATATTGGTCCTAATTGCTACAATATTGTCGAAAAACAGGAAGACGACTGACAGACCCAAAATAGGTAAATCTGCATACCAAATTATATCAAGATGCTGTGGTAGGTAGTTGCTTCAAAAACTTTTAACAAACATTTTCAGTATTGGCTCTAAAGGACACGAAATTGTATTGGTGGGTAGGAACAGCAGACCTGAAAACTAGATGGTGAAATCCAGAGGTATAGCATATATATCTGCAGCTAAAACTTTTACAAACAGGAAGTAGATGATAAAGGAGCATAAAACTGTTTTACACGATACAATACCACATGTATAATAGATTAAGTACTATAGACTGCTGTAGTATAATTTCAAGCAGTGCAGCAACTAAACTATTTTCCTATACATTAAATGTGAAAAATTTCTAGGAAAATTGTTTATGCCTGATCATGCTGATGTAGACTAGGTTTTTATACTCACCAGTATGATTTGTTATTATAAACCTATCCGAATAGAAAGTTATGCTTTTTCCAGTCTTTTGCGGTGAGTTCTTCCTGTCTTTTTCTACCTCCGAAATATTCCAGCAAAAACTGTCCTTTTAAGAAAGATCTTGTTGTAAAAACACCAACACCTAGAAAAAAAAACACAAAAGATAAGACAAACGCCTGTTTTAAAGTATAATATCTAAAAAAACAAGTGTTAACAAGAACAGATTCTAGGACCCCTGCCAGATGAAAAAAAATCTAAGCCGGCTCATTAAACAAAAAGATGTCCGACAGACCCAAAAAAAGAATCCCAACCAATGGGACCCCTACTTGAGGCTGCATACAAAATTGTAGAAGCCAACAATTAGCTTCTGAGAAAACTATTACGAAAATTTTCCATTGACCCTATGGAAGAAAAATGGAGCAGTTGCCCGGAGAGCAAATCCCCTCACCCATTTTTGATTATATTATTTTGAGAGCAATATTATTCCCTAAAATGTGAAATCTAGATCAAGGTGAATATATTAACTTTAGAAGAGATGTTGGTTATTACCCAAGATGTATCCACTATCCAATTATCATTCCTTTACACATGTACTTGCTGAGATATGGGCATTAACCAAAACTTTAACCCAAGTCACTCATGCATAAAATGTAGGCCAAGGTGACCTAATTCGGTATGGATGTTGGTTACTACCCAAGATGCATCCACTAATCAAATATCATCCCTCTACTACTTTTAGTTGCTGAGATATGGACCTTAACCGAAACTTTAACCTGACCATTACTCACATATGTACACACAAACCAAACTCTATAAATGACTATAAATGGGATAAAAATGACTAAGTCGTAAAACAAGAAGTAGATGTGCGACAGCATCAGGGTTTGAAATTACCACTCGTCCACTAGCATTTGGCCCCTAAAATTTTCTGTGGGCGGGGCGTTAACAATCTTTGACTCCCAATATTTTTAGAAAATATGGTTTGCACAAAGCATGCGAAGTATTTGATCATGATTTAACAAAATTCCACTGAAAAATGTAAAATTTATCTAGAATCTTGGTCCACATGTTGGTAAGATACGGAATTATAATGAATAGATAAAATACAAGTTGTCTTTGTTGTGTTGCCTGAAACAAGGCAATCCCAGTCCCAATACCAAAATTTCACAGGGTCCTCGAATATATTCAAGCATTGCTATCGACTACTCAAGTATTGAAAATAGAATGTTTTGACATTCCCAAATATTGCATCCAATTATTCCATTACACATTCCTCTCATCTATCATCAAAGCAATTGATTTTCAATTATAATCGATCATTGGGACAACACAAGCAAATACAACTGAACTCTACAGACTGTTGGAGGATGTACCATTTGTTCATGGAAGATGATTACATGTACTACAACTTACTTACCTATACACTTACTTCTAATTTTTTTTTCAAATCCGTCTTTGTCGAGCCCCATCTCACACCAAAATTGTGCGTCACTATCCGGACTTGTTCTTCCATGTCTTCTACTGATCTATATTAAAAATGCATAGAAAAGAAGATCTGAAATAACCATGATTCAACTCAGCATACCATACCTAGATATACAATTTACATGTAATAACTGAAAAAAAACCTAGAAATCGGACGAAGTCGGGAAGGCCCCGTTCGTAAAAAGTCCAAGTTTTAACCCAAAATATTTGATGGATTTGCACAAATTTTTAATATGCAAATCTTCAAATGGTACTTAGTGACTGTGTAGAGTTTCAGCTCTGCACTGGGTTGTACGGAACTTATAAAAAATTTAAGGACTCATTAATGACAAAATTGTTACATCTGATTGGCTAATGATGAGTTAATGACAAATTGATGAAGTCATTAGAGTTTTGTACAACTGGATGCTGTACTTTGCATAGTTTTTTTAGTTTTAGTGTTCACATGAAATTGTGGACAGACGGACAAAGTGAATACTATAGGGCGCTGCATTTTCAAACAAAAATGCGAACAAATAATCTCACCTAGAATTCTTCAGGCTTGTCAATATCATCCTTTCATACATCACACATGTACACAAATGTATTTATTTAGATAAGTTATACATGTCATGCATGTTATAAGCATTGGTTATTAGCATATTGAAAAAATAGCGAAATCTCGTTTCAACCTTATGTCTATTTTAATGTCGAAGACATTGAACACTTTCTGTTGAAATTGTGAAAATTTCAATAACATTAGACAAGAACATCTCAGAGACACTATAATCTGTAGTCAATATGATGATAAATACACATGTAAGTGTACAAAATATTATTAATAGATTGGACTTATCGGTACTGTTTCTGAGAAATCTACTTAAAATGAAGGTTTTTCAAACATGTCAAAAGGTAAATCTTTCATGAACGAATGAGCCAACCAACCATAAAACTATACATGTAGGCTATGTTTAATTTCTTCAGATGAGACAAAAACATTAACTTACCAGCTTTGAGGGGGAGGGGGGTTATAAATATAACACAGATTTGCAAGAATTGTTTATTACTAAACTTCAATCTACAACAATACAGTAGCATCAGCGGCAAATAGGCACTTCAGGAGACTTCATGCAAATTTCAATCACTGGCATGCAAAAAAAAAACATTGCTGTTACGTTTTTCAAATGCACAATTTTTCATACCTAGCACAACCACTGTCTTTCACTAGTACTTGAGAAATGGTGCTAAACGGAGTGGCTCAAGTGGAAAAAGTTGGTCAAAGTGACCTTATTATTACTGATGAACCTTGTAGTACTTCCCACATGTAAATCTTAACACAAAACTTTAACAGAGACATAATATGTGTACATGTACAAGGTTACAACAACGTACTTTATGCTTGAATGCTGGATTATTCTGGCTTACTCTGCAAGGACCAAGGTGCATCATTATACAAAGTTTCAACATCTTACCATTTATAGTCGTGAGATACACTACGAGCTCAGATCTAAAACTAAACCAAGTTCACTGATAGTCAAATGTATGTCAGAGTGACCTACTTTTGCATGGATGATGATTTACTCTCCAAGATACTTCAACATACAAGGTTACAACATCACATCTGTTAACCTCTGGAAGCATGTAAGAGGGAGATCTCCCACTTTGTCATTCATCTATGAGGAAGATTTTGCGTAGCGACCCTTTTTCGTCAAAACTTTTCATGTTATATAGAAATAACCATATCAGTACATGTATTATGAAATAAGGTAAGTTAACCTTTTTTAAGAATAGATTTTAAATGCTAATATAATTTAATTAAATAATTGAATTAGATGAGCATTTAAAATCGATTAATCCATATAATGTACACAATTTCAGTTAAATTACCTATTACACTATATTTGACTTAATTAAGGGTTGTACCAAGAAGACAATTCACTGGATTATGTCTGTAAATTGGAAGTTATTGGTAAAAGATAAGTTAGAGGGAGATTTTGGGGAAGAAATATGTGTAAGAGGGAGATGTATGTCTCCCTCGTGGGAGACTTACTCTAAGGGGAGAAATGACTGCTAAGAGGAAGTCTCCCTCTTAAGGTGGGAGGGTTAACAGGTATGCAACATGCTACGCCACTTATAGTTGGTGAGATCCGAGCTCGGACCCAACAGTTAACATGGGAATGACAAGGGTACTCCAATAGTTCAACATCAACTTTGTTAAGGCAATCTAACAATGTCAGAAATGCATTGTTGTCTATACTTACAGCGTGTTTTCCTCTTGAGAGGGCTGACATCTCTGAAATTCACAAAATGTAGTTCAGTCATGTGCTTCTACAATCTATTAGAAGAAAAAAAAAATATCTAATTATTGATTACAAAGGTCATCTCATTATGCAGCATATTATTTAAGAAACAATTTATGTCTGTCATATTTTATAAATATTTAATCCCGAGCGGTAGCGAGGGCGTTAAATCTCATGAATATATTACCTACCCATGTTTAAATACCAATAAAAATGACAGACATAAATTATTTCGATTCTAATAGGACAAAAAAAACATATTTTTTAGGTCTGAAGCGGAGCCTGACAGCCATTATATTCAAGTTTCAAGTCTTGGAGCGACCCTTCTGTTTTTTTTTAAATAACATGAAAACAAATTAATTATTTTTATATTTAGTGAACAAAAAAAAAGAATCTACTTGAATATATACGAAGAAAATTACTCACAAATGTCAAATATCCTCCACGTGCGTAGAAAACGTTGATTTTGAATTGTTATTCACATTGTCAAATGAATAAAAAATACGCAGGTATGGAATATATTTTATCGTAATTCAAACAAGGCTTTGATTTCAAAGCGTCTGAAGGGTGTCATATTAGAATAATTTCATCGATAGCAAACTTGTAAATGTTAAGTCCTGCTATGGTTTATTTGGATGTTCTATTTGTTGTTTTGTCAGTACACATAGAGAAAATAGGGTCAAAATAACGACCATTTTATATGAAAGGTTCAGATGACAGATGGAACTTTTTTCCAAATTCGGAGCATGGGTATAGACGGGTCCACCTAGGGAAGTAATGGGCGTACGCCTCAACTTTAAAGTAAAAATTTTTATTTATTTAACACAAAATTAATTTTTTTTTTCGGAAACTGCAGAAAAAAACGTAAAATAACACATTTTTAGATGATTTTTCTCATGATCATTTCACCCCCTCTTTGAAAATCCTTGGACCCGCCCCTGCGGAGGCAGACATAATAGGCACGTATGGCCATATGACGTGAAAGACTGCTGGTGTTTTGTGAAACAACATCTGGAATATTATACGTACAACTCTTTTTCTCTCGACGACATGACTGTCGCCATCTTTTTTCAAAATCAACGCATGCGCAATAAGATTTTGTGTAAAAGTTTTTGTTGCGGGAAATGGCAAAATATGGTAGACACGTACACCTTCGTTGTACATTGACAGATGACGGACTGCAAGTGAGACCCTGTTATTTTTTTAGTTTTTTATGTTTTGTAGGAATATAAATGATTTTATGATGTTTTCTGTAGAATCAAACTGAGGACGTCCTCAGTTGTAAGTGGAGTCCTCAAATGAAGGTGTGTATACTTATCCGAGTCCTCAATGACATACTGGGACCAACGCACACACACACACACACACACACACGCGCGCGCGAAACAAGTATCAAGGTATGTTGCTCAGCTATTTAATTACACTTTATCCGTGAAAGTGACAGTAATAGAAAAATGTTTTTGTTTTTTTCTTTGCTGTTTTGTTGGTTTTGTTATTTAGTACGTGTGTGAGTGTTTCTGTTTATCATAAAACTTGATCTTGATAATGACGTATGAATTACACATTGCTTCTTAATTTGGCTTGGTTAGCTTAAATTGATTTAGTATTTTTCATGAACTTTAGCACAAAAACACAATACACTTTGTACTACAGACATTATCATATAGTTTTACATTGATTCATTGAAAAAATCCATGTCCATATATGCTTTTAATTTTTTATGGTTTAATGTTTAAAATCTGGAATGTCTTTTAGCCGTAAAGAAAGTGTCTTCAAAACCAGATTAAGTTGTATTTTCTCAAAGTGATGAAAAGCATACTTAAATATCTGTGTTCAAGAATTGCGCATCGAATCACAAATAATTGGACAAAAATAGGATTGAATAAAAGAGTGGTAGGATTTTATTTGGATTCTTATTCTGCCCTGATTATGTCAACAACGATAGCAACACTTGTATTACAAAATCAGCATTTCATTGAACTCAATGCCGATCAACCAGACATTAAAAAGAAAACATGCACAAATATGGGAACGCTAAAATAATTAAAAAAAAACCGTATTTTTAATAGTGTAAGTCGGAATCACTTTAATGAGAAATATAACGATTTTGTGCATTGAAACTCGAGTATATAACCGGTGTTGATAAGACGGTATTGACACATTTACATGCAGCATGTGTCGATTTAGCGAAAACTCTTTATAATAAATTTAAATGTAACTGCTTGCTATCAGTCTTAATATAAATGTAAACCACATACACATATGCACAAATGACTTTACATTCTTTCTCATGCTCAATAATGCCCTTTGAGGTCGACAAATAAGTATCTTTCTGCAGTAGAATAGTGATTCTAGTTGTTTCATGGAAGTCCATTGTAGATTCTAAAGTTTGTGTTGAAGTGGTGTCTGGTAACTTGCGTTCATCGGTTGTCGAAGTACTCTCATCCACGTTTGTTTTGTGGCATTTAATTGACATCATATTACCTTCACCTGAAAGTATTGGTTCAAGTAAGAAGACGAAAGGACCACAGTTATGCTCATTGTAATACCAGTTAATATCAATATATAATCATGATCATCAACCATATGTTTTTATAACTTGGCTGAAAGCTTATGGTCTATGACAATCATAGATAGAGGAAGGCATTTTGTCTCTTACTTCGTTTTGTAAACTTTAAGAAGTTTGTTATGATCAATTTTATACAATATATGCAGCAGTCGAGCTGACATTTAACAACGCTTGTGACTTGAAAACATATGGCGTTTCTTTCGTGAACTGTCGTCCCAAACGTCATATTTACGTGACATTCCGTTCTCTTAATTTTTGGGTTTACGACACATTACATATTCCATATTCTGAAAGAATTTAAAACATTGAATCCGTTGTGTGGTGTATTTTGTATTAATCAAACACGAGCTCATTAGTATAAAGTTATTAATCAAGAAGGGTTTATTGCAATGAATGATATCATGGTATGATAAGAAACATTTAACCTTATTTCCTCTCCTCAAAATTGTGTTTGTAGATATACATTAACATGGTCAGGAATAGTGAATTTCGTATTGACGAATTTCATTTTATACATGTGATCAGCTATTCAACTAACCAAATAGTAAACTAAAGCAGTACCTTGTATAATATGGGTCCACGTTATTATGTGTTTATTCTTATAAAAAAAACTAGTATATTTTGAAACTGTAAAAAATACTATTGTTTTCATATTTTGTTCCAAAGTTTAAAGGTATTTTACCGACGTTCAGTGAGGACGAAAATGGTTTGCATATGTATTCAGACCGTACATTTGTATATTCATATGCGTGCAATAAATTATTGCATGGATGTAAAAAAACATTGTTAAAAATATATCATGGAGAGCATTTTGGTTTGCATTTCTTTATGAAAACAGAAAGTTCCTTTTTATTACTGAACGTTTTTTTATTTGAATATTATAAATATTGTTATGTAAAAAGATGCTTAATTTATTTTATACTGCAATTGTTTTATCTAAGCAATCTTAATGCATTGACAAAGTCAACATTCGTGATATATAGACTGTTCAAAACACAGTGATATTGACTAAGATAGCGATACTGACCGAGCCGTTGACTCCTTAAGACAATATAGCTGTCCTCTGGGCAGTCTTTATCACGATATTGAACAGTTTGTCAATTGCACCATTTAACTACTATGTAGACATCGTAAATCAGTCATTGGAGAGTTACGGTAATTGATTTGCTCTTATTTCTCGGTTGATGAACATTCAATGGATAAATAACACATGACATAAGTCTGACAATTACTATAGTTTTATAACAATGAAAGCAATCTTATGATATCTGTAACAATAATATTATCGCTAAGAGTGTTGTTATAGCCATTAAAGATAAGCCTAAATAATAATAAAGCAACTAGTACTAGATTGTGAATATTAATGACTTTTGTTTTCATAGGCTTGCAGCAGCGCTAAGCTTGTCGTAAAAGGCGACTAAATAGTGCTCAGAACCCTAGTCAGGGGCTAGGGCGCTCTGCCCACAGAGCAGCTGGAATGTGTGCCCCAGGAGGTGGAATGGGGTACCCCTGGCGTGTTACATGCTGGGGTTGTCAGGCTATAATACGGAAAACCTGACCGCAAACCATAGTGATGCACCGTGTTGGGAAAGATGCCACGTTCCTCGCACGTTAAAGAACCATACTGTGGTATTCTCCCGGAGTAGGAACCATAGGGCTCCGCCACAGGAGGCTAAATTGCCCGACCCTGCCCACCTCTCCCTATTTCCAGTGGCAATCACAATTTGTCGACTCCATTGTCCTTGTGTCCTCTCCCTTTTTCATTTCATCATTATTTAATGTTCATTTTATCATCAATTCCATGTTCATCGTCTGAATATAGCTGAAATATTGCTGCTCGGACGTTAAACTCCAACAAACAAACAAACAAACAGTTTGCGCTTGTCGTTAAAATAAATAATTTAAACTGACAGTTAAAATGATGAGAAGAATTCTTGCTGAATTCATTCTGCTATTTTGGCACTTTTACGACAGCCGCCAAATAAACAAAAACTACGGCGAAAATATCCAAATCTGCAGTAATGGCCGTCTTTTTGGTCATTATCAGAACGTGACAATGACTGGTGGAAATGTTACTGCATAATTAAGAATGACAAATGACCACATTTTATCCAATAAGAAAGTGGAACTTTTAACTTGTTTGGCATAATCATTGATGATAAACAGTCATTGACAGCATATAATACATTACTCCGCCTACTCTTTCACTATAGCATGAACTATCTGTTTATTGTAGCTTCACTTCCGGGCCATTAGTGTAACAAGCGCGTCGTATAAAATTTAAAACGATATAGGAATTCTACATAATCGGAAAAACGCTCGATTCATATATAAAATGTTTGTGTAATGTACATAATAAAATCTGATCAAACTCAAAATTAAAGGTTGAAAGCTAATGATTAAAAATTAACATTGAATAGAATAAATAATCATTACATAAAAATGTTATTTTGTTTTTGGTTGCTTTTTTTTAAACTAGCAATAACATGGTAACAGTCTGCATATTTTAAAGTAACGTATAAAAGATAATACCCCTTGCTACATTCTAATCAGTTTGTCGAATAATATCAGAATATTGTATGTATATACTTAAAATCATCAAAACATGTATTGATTTTGATAGCGGCTATTGCGATATTGGGTCCATATTTTTTTTCTCAACAAAATGTTACGGAATTTAAGGCTCTGCAGTTAAACGGTTATGTATGTATGTAAATTAGCCTGAAATGAATGGAAATTGTACTTAATCAATACAATGATAAAACTAATTATCTGGTGATAAACCTTTCCTGTATTCGGATGTGCAAGTACGCAGATTTCTCAATTATACGTGAAATATAAAGGTTGGCAAAACAAAATTGAAATGACCAAAATTTACAAAACCCGGCGTTAGAAAAAAAAACCACAATTCTCTTTATTCTATTTGTTTTAATTAAGAATTAATTTGTAGATGGATATGTATTACCAATATATAGTTTCAGTGAGTATCTTGTATAGATGTCATTTGAAGTTGAATTCTATATAGTATTCTTTGCAACCATGCAAATTACCCTACAGTGCTTCATTGACACTACATGTCTGCTTTAAGCAAAGGGGTAAAAACAAATGCAAAAAAAAAACCCAAACAAACAGACAAAACCAAAACAAAACCAAACGTATAAGGACTAATTGCATTGCGTTCCTTTTATAGCCAATTTATTTCTTTACTGCTATGAATCGCATTCTATGGCTAAAGTCTGATTAAATATCCTTCAAAACATAATATGTTGCATGGATTCAATAATATTTTAAAATACTTAGATGATTTTTGGCTGTAAATCATTCCTATTTTGGAAACAATGTTCCAGTTATCTATAGCTACCAACACAAACTTAAACTGACGAAGTATGACAATAATAATACTCGTACAGCTTTTCTTGATTTAGACATTATACTAAAAAATAGAAACCTTCAAACTAAACTTGATGACAAAAGAGATGATTTTCATTCTCATATTATTACTTTCCATTCTCAAATGATGATATTCCTGAAAGACCCTCGTATAGTAGATTTATTTCACAACCGGTCCGTTTTGGTCGTATTTGTGACACAATTTCAGATTTCAGATGTCAATGAACTCAATAAATTCCTTACAGAAAAGCTTTTGCACATGGGGTATCGATAACACAAACTTCTAAAAAATATTTACTAAGTTTTTTTCATAGTTACAGAACTTTAAATTGCTTCAAAAATATAACATCACTTATAGGTTCTTTATTACAAAATGTATTGCCCTCCCAGTTTTTTTACGGACATATTGACTACAAATCACTTTCTTTTAAACAAGATCTGATTGGTTTATCGACTCCTCTTAATAGATGTATTGGTAAAGGATACGATTGGCAAGTTAGTATTTATTCTTTGAACCATCGTTTTCACAAAAAGAGACATTCGACCACGTATTGCATCACTAAGTAAAAACTAAGTCATTGTTTAGTATTACATTCATCTTGCCTATTTAGTAGTTACCTTACTACTCCAATATCAGCTTACTGGAATTGTAATGACCGACTATTTCCATTATTTATAGTATTTATAGCATTGTCATCCTTTAATATGTTACTTGTAAAGTTGTGTTGAGGTATTCCATAGAAATAATTGGATATATTATTGAATGAGTTTCATGGTGCGTTTTTTTTTTTGGTATTTTCAGTTCATTAAAGGGGTGGTTAAGGCCTTATAAAACTATTAAACCCACTGCAAATTTAATACGTCTTTTCTGAGTTAGAAAACATCGGTCATTTATGTGTTAATGTGTCATTCTATTACGTTTCAGTGTGATTTTGATGAGTTGTCATCGTTCAGTCATTTTGGATTTTATTACTTTGTTGTCTGGGTCTTATGAGCTTATTTATAGGCGTGTATACAATTTGTGGAGACATTTTGGTGATCTCATTCACTAATTTGTATTAAGGTTATTACCTGGTGCATGTGTTACATTTTGCCATATCCGTTCTATTTTTCTATTACGACGTTTTTTGTTCCAAATGTTTAATGATAATTTGCTTACTTCTTTAACAAATGACCTCCTACATAATAAAATCACAGTGAAAACACAAAAGAAAGCAGTAAGTGTCCAGCCTATCACAGTATCTAAGACGAATCTTTTTTTTTCTGGTGAAAAACCTATAGTAAATACAAACTATGATTATAACCGAATTATGATTTTTTTCTGTGAATGTGCATTTTCAAGTTGAGCTTATCCGTGCAAGATGTAAATCATTTAGTAAAACATCGAAATTATAAACTATCCATAATTGTTCGTTTATAAATCAATCCACTTACCAAATTGAAAACTTATTAGACAATTTACATTGTTCTTCTTATATCTGTCATCTCTTCGTTTCAAGAAAGAAGAAATTCATTTCAAGGTATTTGATATATATGTCATTAATTTTATCATAAGCTTACCGGCCCATGCGAGATATGGCCATTAATTGACATCCTTCGTCGTCGTCTGTCGTTCGTCGTTAATATTTTTTTTTTACAAATTCTTCTTTGAAACAACAATTTGAATCGAACTTGGTATTAATGTTTCTTAGGGTACTCTGTATATAACTGATGTGAAGATTTTTTTTTATCCTTCGTAAAACATGGCCACTGCTACTAAAAAAACATAGGGTTCGACAGAGGTTCATGTATCTCCTAAACCGTTAGGAAAGACAAAAATCTTACAAAGTAAACTTGACGTTTTTTTTCGATTTTTAATGTAAGGTCTTCCAAAAATCTTCTAACATTACCATACCAATTAAAACTAAACTAATTAGTCTTCTGCACATAACTGATGTGGGGATTTTTTATGCGTCAAACAATTTGGCCACCGTTATTAAAAATAGAACATAGATGTCAGACAGAAGTTTTCGCATGTATCTCCAAAACTGTTCTGTTTAGACAAATTATGATATAAAGTTAAAGTATTAAGCATGAAAAATCTATCAGTGACAAAAATTTCGTGAAAATCTGGTAAGCCATGTTGGAATTACTGCCTTTCGTTGACATTGTTTTGCTATTTTTAATGTTATTACCTTATAACATTTTCTCCTCAAAACTACTGGATATAATTTAATGAAAATGACATGATTGTTCTTTGGGTATAAACATAAGAATTTTTTTCCAAGAAAACAAACATGGTCGCTTTAATAACAAAAGATTTTGTGTTATCAAACCAGGTGAGCGATGCGAACTCTTTACGCCCCTAGTTTTAACAACATAATTTCCGATTCCACTACAGATTATTTTTTTAAATTTCGTAAATTTTTTAATTTAATTGATGGGAAATGGTTGTTCATCGATTTTCAAGGTACCGATTTATATGGCATTTAAATAGAAAACATGTACTAATATAGTGCCAAGAAATGCAAACGTATTTTAATAGAGTAACTTGGGAATCAATTTAACTAACTATGTCACGATTTAAAACGCAGTCAAATGAATGTTAAGCCATGCTAGAAGAAGTCCTGAATAATCTAAAAAACAAAAGGACCGATACAGAAACTGTATTGCATTCTCCAATTGCTATCATTCCTGACGTTTTCCATTGGTCAGAACGTGTTTTACGAGAACGCTGCAGCAACACAACTTTATTTACGGAAACGGAAGTTGAATTGGTCCATTGTTTTTAATTAGGGTAAATTTAAATAAAAAAACTAAACATACGTATACATTTCATCTTCAATATTGTCCTTTGAGCTCGAGAAATAAATTTCTGTTTGTAAAAGAGTTTTGAAACTTGTTGTTTGATGGAATAACTTTTGGTTGAAGTGGTATCTGATATTTTGTGATCATTGGTGGTGGCATAACCATAATATACGTCTATTCAGTGGCATGCAGCAGTCTAAAACCGAAAAAAAAATGGGCATGTTTTTTTTCTAAACATTTCCACAACAAATGCAAATTGAAAAGGAATATCTTTTGATTAATAACAAAAACTGTCCAAATAATTATATTCTCGTGACGTTACATTCTGTTCATTTGCGGATTATAAAATACTGCATTTACGAAATTTTGAAACATTTGAAACATAAAATCCGATTGTTTCGTATTTAACAAGAAGTCCAAGTGGAGACCGAGTTGCTCATTTGCCTTTGTTACTTTCTACGTATGATTTTAGTTACTCTATGTTCTTTGTTGTGTATGTCTGTTTTCCATGTCTGGTTTTTGTCCCTGGATAACATTCTTTGATTACCGCTGTAACTTCGGTTCCCTTGAGTACTCTTTCAAAAAGAAAAAAAAAAGTCAATATCAGAAGGAATGAACCTGCTTTTTGTGCAATGAAGAATACCGAAAACTTGTTCCTTTTTTAATTATCTTTGTAGGTGGTCAATTGGTCAATTATGATTTTGATTGTATTTCTTTTTTTATTTTGTGATATAATGCATACCGTGCTCACATTGGTATCGACCATGCGGATTTTAGTATAAAGTATATCCATAATATTTCCCATGTTTCAATAGTACTCAAGACAGTTGTCTAGTTTTATAACATTAGTCCGATAGAAAGGTTATTAGTAGTTACTTTTTGTTGTATTTATGGAATTGATTAGCATAGATTGATTTTCCTCAATTGAGTTATTCATGTTTGAATTTATTTTGATAAATGACCAAAGTCCTGATTTGGCAGGTTTGTATTGCTTAAAGTTATTCGCATTTTTTTTTACTGATACTCATTGTTTAAATACTTACCTTTATCAAAGCTTTACACATTTCTCTGATAAGTGTATTTAGATAATGTCTATTAGTTGCATTTTAACTATTGACATATATGCATTATATGATTTAGCTGTTATACTTTTTTGTAATTTGTGATTAACGTTATGACAGGGTTGTTTTGTTTTCCGTACTTAGTTAACAAATGGAATACCTGTGTGTTTTCATTAAACCCCCACCCCCACCCTTGTGACACGTTTTCCTCGTATAAATGTCCACTTACACCATATACTACATCCTCATTCCCCATTATCCCCACCGCGTTCCCAATTGATAATTCCAAATTCCACATAGAGAATTTTCCCATCGTCTCCATTCAAAATACCTATTATCCATACGATAGTCTAATCAATTCAAGCCCATTCCCCATCCCACCATAAACCACAAACCTGAAAGCTTTCTCCATACAAGCAATGCATGTTACATGACGAAGAATATTTCATGAAAGAAAATTTTAGATATGAAATTTTTGGCTTTCTGATAGTAATACCAGGACAACGTTTGTATCAACGTTATAATAACGGCATTATTTTCGTTGAGCATAGTAATGTAGTTGCCCGTGCACGATAAGAGGATTTATTAAGTAGTTTATTTTTTAGCTACCTTTCAGGAAGTTTATACTATGGACACAGATATTCAACAAAAGAAATGGCAAACAGATCGGTTACGTGATGCAATGATGCCTCTGTTTTAGGACCTGATATTACGTGAGATGAGGAAAGTGCTGAAAGAGCAAAAATGAACCAAAAAAACAAAAAAAACAAAAAAAAAACAAAAAAAATAGCTGATACGAAAATGAGTCAACAGACGATGCGTTTAGTGACAGACACTGGTTCAAAAGGAAAAAAAGATTAAGATCATTAAATCAACTCAACTTCGAAAATGACTATACATGTGACACCTTATGTTCGTATGTATATGCATAGTTACCATTTTCATTGTGTCTAACTACTTTTCCATATTGACTGTCGTTAATGACATTAATAGTCAGTAAAGTCATACTAATCATATTATCAGTAGTAGTAAAAGGGGCCAAAACATGCGTTATATTCTTGAATGTAGAAGAATATTGCTCAGTACATTCTGGTTTTACTGTTGGTTGTTCATCGGGTTCACTGCGAATGCCCGTCAGATTGAAAACATTACCATGATCTAACCGTAGACAGGAAATTGTATAGTTATGTTGTTTGATGTTATGGTAGTCGTTTTGTCATGATTTTGTTTGTTTTCTGTCTTGTTTTGGAATTTCTTTTTAGATCTTTTACGGCCCTTTTTATTTATTGCCATATGACAAAACTTGCAAACAGTGTATTTAAATTATAAGGCTTAAATTATAAGGAACTCTAACAAATAGGCTTCTGGAACAGGGTTATGTTGCTACAAGATTGAAGTCATCACTACAGAAGTTATATGGTCGTCATCATGAACTCGTGGATCCTTATGGTGTATCCATCAGCACCATGAAAACTGATGTATTCAACGGGTCATGGTTTTCCTTTCCTCGTTTGTCTGCCCCGGACTTGACTTTTTATGAGCAACTCGGCGGGTGTTTCTAGAAAAGCAGAAGACGCTTACCTCACCGGTGTACCTGGTCCATTCTCCCAGTTTAAAGTGGAGTATGAGTTGCTCATTTGCTTTTTGTTACTTTGTATGTATGATTTTAGTTACGTTTTGTGTTTTCCATGTCTGGTTAATGTCCCTGTATTACATTCTTTTGATTACCCTATAAACTTGGTTCCTTTGATTACTCTATCTAACACTGATATGATCACAAATGAACAAAAGACTGAAACTTAATTGATTTATATTATTGTTTTTTTATTTGTGCTGACATTTTCATCCAAACGGGGCCCTGGTTATTGACTCTTTGAACCATTCACCATACCTATTCTCGTTATATTCATTAACGAGTCTTGAAGTATCTCAAACGTTTCTTGGGAACCAGGGTAAAACGGCAATGGTTGTATTATTGGTCGCCTTGTATTTTTTCACCTCTATTGACGATTTATATTACTGTAATTGTGTGGGGAAAGCTTCCCATTATTTTGCATAAAGAGGGATGGAAAATGAGGAGTACGGGATGGGGAAGAGAGATGAGAAATGGTGAGGTGATGGAGATTTTCAGGAAAGAGAATGGGGAAATTAGTTCTCATATTTATTGAAATGAAGAAATATAAGGTTAATAAGAAATAAGATAAAACTATGGGAAAATGTCCCTTCTCTTCTCCCACTTGCACAAAAGGTTGAAGATGAAGAAAAGATTAGTTAATAGCCCCACAAATCCGGAAAAAGTTCTCCGATTTAGATAAAACAAAATCAAATACAATTTAAAGTATATTTAGAATATTAGTTAGTGTTGTTTTGAATAATGGCTACATTATACAAATAGTTTGATAAAACCAACAGACAAATCTGATATATTCCCCATGGAACAGCCAGTATCTGACACGAAAAAAAAACAATCATTTTTTTTTCGTTTTTCAGAAATTCATTTTTAAGTAAAAACAATAATAATGCGCCTTACGCCATAATGTTTGGATAACTATTTGTGTGATGCGGTTAGGACAACCTGTGTAGTTTTTGACAAACTTTCGACAGGTTAAATCGTATTTCTGAGATTATATTCTTATTTGTATATAAGTTTTCGCTTGTGCATTTGTTGCGTTGTATCATTTTCGTTCTATTTCTGTTGATTCAAGATGTAGAATTAAATTTCATACGCGGTGAATGATTGGCATGTTAATCTACGCTTGTTCGAGTTAATAAGCATGTGGGCATCCTAAACCTCCTTTTTCTGTTTTTGTTTTTGTTAGTTTGTTTTTGTTTTGTTTTTTGTTTTGTTTTGTTTTGTTTTTTTTTTGTTCTTGTTTTTGTTTGTTTGTTTTTTTACATCAAATATCATTGTCTCTCCGGCACATCCCCGTTTTAATTATAAAGTGTAATTGAGGTAGGTTTCCTTTTATTCGTATTTAAACTATCGTTTTCCATTGTAGCATACGTTTTCAAAAATATTTTATGTTAGTTTTATCAGCTTATTAAGATGAAGAAAAGCCCATATATATTATGGCATTAGTTGTACTTAGAATTACTACTTTACTGGTTATGGCTGTTTTGGACATACTTTTGTGCTATCAGAAAATTCGAAAACGGGGGATGTTGGTGTCTTTTCGGATGGTTGTGTTTGTGCTGGTGGTGGTGTCAGTGATCTAGGTGAAGGAGATTTTGCCTTCCTTTTCCTGGTCTTTTCTTTGTAGCCATTATTAACTAAATACAAGTGTGCGTTGCTTATTTTGTTGATCAATAAATGCTATAAGAGCTATTTGTCCTCAATTTTATTGTCAAATCATTACCATTAGTAATTATATAAAGTATTTGTAATACACTCATAAAATTCTGTATGCATTTGTACATAATAAAAATCGGTGACTCGTGAATCTTTTTTTTTTCATCAACGATAGTCGAGTGGAAAAAACTACAGAACATGAAGGGAGATTCAGGCACACAAAAAATTTAAATCCTGTTTACTGAACACCAGTGTTAAATTAACTATTTCTATACATTTTTGCTATGGCCTAAGACATTTAAATATATTGATAACTCAAATTCGTAATTGTTCATCCTTTTGATCTTTGATCTGTATAGCGTCAATATTATACACAGTCTGTCGTGTCATTGTGGTCATACGTACGAGACTGATCACCATTACTTTTTGTATGCCCTCTTTATAACAATGCAAGAACCAAACTAATGAGCGAATGAATTTTGCAATATAGACCTACATCTACTTATTGGTCTTGCAGAAAATCTATCAGAAAAAAAACAATAACAGGTTGTGTTGGACCGTATAAACTCCTTCGATTCATTATTGCTTCAGCTGAATAATTACACATCACATTACATCTCGCCACATCACCTAATGTTATATTTTTACTGTCTCGTCTTAACTCTGTAAAACATAAATAACACTAGTGACTATTTGTATGCCTATACTTTATAGTAATTATTATTATTTCATGAGAAGACTTCATGAGTATGTTATTTTACTTGTGTCTGATCCATTTTGTTTATTACAAATAAAATATGTTTAATTTAACAAAATCACATATACATTCGCAAAGATCTCTTGTAAATTCCTGCTGATCCGCTAAGTCATCGCAAAACGACGATATTAAAATGCTCACATACGTCCATAAATGAATCGTCAAACATGGTTGAAATAAGAAATCCAAATTTATACAGTTCACGATTTTTTGCGAATGCTTAACGAGTTTTTGCGATTGGTTAACGATGACATACGAAATGTTTATAGTGTTTTGCGTTCTCTTGACGATATGAGGCTGAATTCATTGTATCTACAGTGCCCTTTATATCAAGTTTGTGGGGGTAGATTCGATACATAAACTACCTGACACTAATTTGTTTTAAAAACTATGTATGTGACAAAAACAGATGTCAAATAATCTGGCTAAACGATGTTCCTGAATTCTTTCGGAGCCGATTAACTATAAATTTAATCAAATAACATTTAGCGTTTTGAGTGATGTTGCATATGAGAATATGAACATTTCTTGGTTGACCAATGAAAGAGTCCATGTTTCGCGTCTTGGAACTCCATAAGTCATTCTTATGGAAAAAAAAACAAAATAAAACACGCGTAATGAAATCATGTGATTAATAATAAGTGGAAATTTTATATAATTCCATTCAGCAGATTTAAAGGAGTTGCGGTTTATATATGGAGCCGGTGGAACGGACGGATAGCATGATCACTTTATTCATTGTACGACCCGCATTGCAAGTGGGGTATAATAAAAACGAATAGAAAACGAAAAATAATTTATTATTTTGATATTCCATGAATATGATAAATATAAATAAATAAATAAATAAATGAAATAAGTAAAAATATGATAATAAAAAGTAGTCAGGTTTGTTATGTTTCTCTTGATCATTTGATATTTACTGCTAATATGAATAAGCAGCCTGTACATTATAAATATATGAAAGACTGGGAAAATAAAACGAACCACCAAGCCATACATGATATCATTGTCGCTAACATGTCAAAAGATAAACCGAAAAAAGAAATCCTGCTCTATTTTGACACGGATAACGACAATTCTCAACTATCCCATTTATGCTACTTGCTCATACTCCTGTTGACTATAGTAGGGTCGTTGTAGTGTACTGTATCTATTTTCCATTTCACGTGTTCCTATGTCAGCATATATTTGTTCTGTGTGTCCTCGGGAACTATGCTTACATTGTCTTTAGGTAAAAAAAAAACAATGAAACGTATGTGAGTATTAAAAATATTATGTGAAGCATTAGGTAAACTGGTTTCTTTACCTTCATTATTTATTTTATGAATACAAGTGATGTATGCGTAGAACATTATGGATCGAAATAAAGGAACGAAAGCAAAGATTGTATGAGCCATACGAATGGTTCTTATCACTTTTAACGTCATGTATTCATTCTTTTATGTAATTTATATGACAATGATAAGATGATTAAATAACAAACATATAATTTTTTTTTTATAAAATCATTTCTTTACACTTATGCCAAAATTACAAATTGTTTATTTAGTTGTCTTTCAATCACTAATGTTCATGATGATATACATATAATAGCGAATGTTCTTGGAAACCTTAAGCTATGACAGTGTATGACAGACACAATATAATTGGCATCTTCATTTTTTCAAATAATTATTTCACAAGTTACAGGCTTTCTTTTTTTTTTTTGATAAAACAATTTTTGTCCATCATTTCAAAGACTAAAGGCTTAGGATACATAAGGTTATGTAGCGCCCACTAGAAAAAAAAAACCCAATTTATTTGTTTTATCTTAAAAAAAAAAAAAAATATTTTTGTTTAAAAACGAAATAAAGAAAACTTTATGCGTATTCAATTAGCGAATATTGAAAAAAAAAAAGAGTAAAAAACAATTACACCTTCGTGTTTTATTTTACACTATTTGTTTGAGTTATATAGTTACCCCATTTTGGGGTTCGGATTGTAAAACCTATTCAGAGATTCACATGAATTATGATATGTTGTTCCTTTCTGTTAAATGTGGATATGTTGTAATGTTTATTTTGTAATTAATATCAAGGTTATGTCCAGTGTCCGACGTAAATTTAAAAAAACAATTGGGTAGTATTTATCCCTATTCAGAATCTTTACTTCAATATACGCATCAAAGGCTATAGGTCACCAATAAATTTTGTCTCCCGTTCCGTAAAGTAGTGGTTTTTCAACAGGTACTGACATAATTAAAAACACATTTATATAAAATTCAGTGATCATCGAGAGTGTTCCGCTGACCGTTGCCATCTCAATTACCTAGTAGCACTGCATGAAGAGACTATATCTCCAACATAAGCAGTTAAAAGTTATTGATTTTGTTGTGCTTTACTACAGACAGACAGATAGACAGACCCCTGCTGCACGGTGTTTAATATTTTCTTAATTAGTACAATAGGTAAAACATGATAAGCACGTTTATATAATTCATTGTTGATAAACTTATTACTTTTAGCAAAACTAATACATATAAACTTTATATTTATAAAAGTTTTTAGATATACAAACGAGAAAAATTAACAAATACGTATTTAGTGTTGTGATGTATGAAATTAATCTATCACAATTTCTAGCGTAGTTTGTTTTTCCCAAATCTCCCTCTTCCGGAAATAAAATAAGAGGGAGATGAGGTCTACTTTTATTTAGTTTCCGCGCATTAAGCCTATGCTTATAGTATTTTTGCTCAAATACACAATTAAATGGACAAATCTTAAAATTAAGTCAAAAACTATTTTCTTTGAAATGTCACATGGATATTCCTACCACAAGACCTCAAATGGTTTGCGGCCAGGCCACGCTTATACAACCTCACAATCCATATGTATTGTCACGCCTCTCCAAATCCACGACACAGGACGCGGTTTGTTATTCCAAATATTCAAGAGGCGGATAGCAAAATTTTCAAAGACATTAATTTAATACAAACGTAACACACGTTGCAGCTGACTTTAAAAAAAAACATGAACATATTCAAAAGTATTATCAAAAGCTGAACTGCTGACAACAAATAGCACGATAGGAGTGCTTGGTCCAAATAACAGATTAGATCTGTCCTAACCAATACTTTAACTATATGAAAATATTTACACATGAACTTTGGAAATTTACGTGTACATCCATGCACCCAATGAACGGTGTGGCAAAATGATTCATCAAGGACAGCACCAGCTTTGATATAAATACGGGTCAGTATTGGCGTATTTAAAAAAAGTGTTCACTGAATACGAAAGCAATATACCAGAAATTTGTAAATTACATTATATACAGACAATTCAGACAGGATTTTATACACATAAAATGCCTTAAAATTTAACAAACATCTTGCATAAAAAATTGCAATATCAAATACATGCAGGGACATGTTTGGTATGTGTAATTGTACATACACATGTATTGGAGATATTTGATTCGGAAAAAAAATGTTGTCTTGACAGAAGTGCTTCTAGATTCAACATTCTTAATCATTTCATAAGGTCAATAAACACAGATTGTTTTGTGTTGTTGTTGTTGTTGTTCAGGAGAGAGTATGATATTAAAACAGTGTTTCTAACTTTGCCGGATCATATTAGGGAATGAACTGCGTTTGCTACATTTATCACTAACAAAATTATCTGTTGAAAGTATGCTGCTGGTTTCTGTATATACACTAATGCTTATACATGTACATGTACCAGCACTTTAAAAGCCTCTCAAACAACACAAAAGTAAATTACTATGTACAACTCTGAGGGTGTTATACGAATGCTAAAAAACAGGCATTGAAAACAAACGGTGTAATTAAGTAAAACAAGTGGCCAGGTGTTTAATCATACATGTACAGGTAAAATTGAACTTCATCATTTTTAAGCGATAGTTTGCTTGAATTTTGAAAGTTTTGTCAAAATATCCTTTTTCCTGTAAAAATAATGAATAAATGCACGCTTTCAGTTTCAATCTTTTTTTTGTATAACGCTAGATCTTATTATGAAATATATTGCAAAAGAGTGAAAAATGCTGTTTTGTTTACTGAATAGCCTTCAAGACGATTTATTTCAGTAGGCAGAATAAGGCCCCAACCCTTTTGTAATGTGAATATGATTTACTTATTGAATTTCGATACTAAATCTAATTATAAGGACTGACAATTATATTTGTTCAGTCTATTTGACATAATATCAATGTCCGTTGTACACACTTGAAAATAACCTGCTACACACGTTGTTTAGTGTGCATCATGTGATTGAGGTTATTTCTTCATAGAGCGAAAAAAATAAACAACAACATAACAGTCATTCCTGAAATAAGTTTTTGCTGAAACATATTCATAGTAATCAAAATTTTGATTATGTTTAGTTTCTTTTTATCCTTTTTAAACTTGAAGTCAAGAAAAAAAATAGATTTGTATATCGACAACAATGCAATAAGATAAAAGAAATGTTGTAAATGTGCATTGATGTTTGCATGTTTTGATGTTTTAAAATTTAAGAAAAATCAACACATTACCTTAAGAATAATAAAGCCACCGTCGAAACACAAAATTCAACAGCCAATATCCAACCCACAATAGTAGCTATAATGATATTGTTGTTGTCTGAAATACCTGAATTTGGATTTGTGAATACAAATTTTTATAGATTAGGGAAAAAACACATGTTAGTAGATTTTTGAATTCGTGGTTTTGAGGCGTTTAGTATACAAATCTTCTTTTCGTTGGGAGCCAAATTTCGTGGTTTGGCCTACCCACGAAAAAACACGAAAATTGGCACCCCACGAACAATAGTGCTTTCATAGTATATTGATTTGTATATAAAGTAGAGAAAATACTTGTATTATAAAAAATGAAGCCACGTCTAAAATTTAATTCCAAAAAGATATCTAAACTTACATCTTTTACATTTAATGTCAGTTTACTGTTAAACACATAACAAGGTGTTTGTTGCGATTTGGAACAAACACGTGTACTTTTGTGTAAACCAATCGTTTTTCACTTGAAATTTAACTCATTTTTGCCCTGATCACAAATTATCATTGCTAAGCCGCTTTTGAAACAATGTTTTGTTTTATATGAAAGAAATAAAATCTTATTACAAATAGTTTATGGTACAAGAAAGTTAAAGGGAAAGCAAGGATTAGAACGGCAATCAAAATAAAGAATATAATAATCAAACGAGACAGTAAGATAAATAAAACAAACAACATGAAAAAAAAAAATAACACGCTGGAAGAAGCAAAATTTAAAAATGGGCAACCCGGACTACCCTTAAAACTTGGAGTATAAAAACGTTTAATAAATAACATTACTCTCATGTACATTTCCTGATTCGTTGATTGAGAGAATTGCCAATTGTGGATTAGAAGTGACCCTAGTTGTCTCTACGAAGTACTTGGTAGATTCCGAACTTTCTGTTGAAGAAATAACGGGTGACATATAACTTTCATCTGCGACAGTTCTGCTGCATGTAACGTTCAATGTAGAACTGGGATCTAAAAGGAGTTAACAAATATACACACACTTTCAAATTGTACTTTGACATTTAAAGACTCAGATATCTTGAATGTAATTACAAATACCATAATCGAATTGATCTAAGTGTAATGCACTTGCATGTAAACAATACTTGATATTTTTTACTATGAATTTGTTCCGATGTTCCTCAAAGATGAAGTTTTATTAAATACGATTAATATAAATATTAAGTAGCATAGGCGAAACCAAAAAAGGAGGGGGCTTGGTACCTCTTTTCTGGAAGAGTTGGTCGTTATATAAATCAAAGGTCATCACTGAAGCGGGCCACAAATTAACACATTTTGGCATGAAGAAGGCTTTACTATATATTGAATTTCGTATAAATTTTTTGAACACTGTTGGTGAACAAAATATCTCCGAGGATATTCACTAACCCAGTAGTCAGACTTGTATGACCCCGAAATATACCAGATTGGATTTATCATATTTATCGAAATTTGCAGTATTACAAATTTCAAATACCTAACACTCTGATACTTAATTGCACATGTTATAACATCTCCATGATGAATTTCGCTTCCTATTTCAAAAGTTCTTGTTCTGAGTACTTGTATTCAATTGATTTGTGGATTTAGATCTTCCTTTATATTTGATTGTAATGCTGCTGATCAGAGGTTATTCCTTGAAACACGTGTACAGCATATCGAAATATGCAATGCATATAGTAAATAGTGTTTTTTGTACTTACATACCAGTCGTAGTGAATACAACATAAATAGAATACGCTAGCGATCTCTTAAATACCAAGTTAAAAAGTTAAAACTTAGATTCAATGAGTATTTTCTTACATTATACGGTGGAAAAAAAATAAAAATCCGACTAAAATAATGGTAATCAGTACATGTTTATTTCATTGCAAACATAAAGATGTTACAATTATAATGACCGAATACTTTATTGATGATCCAGTTTTTCGGCTGTTCTTCCTACCTTGTTTATAATTGTTGAGATGAATTTGTGATGTGCAATGGCTTACATGTACCTGAAGCAAAATACCCATGGTACCAAGACATCAACGAAACACCAAATTACAATACACTTACAACAAATTGCACAACACAAAAATGACTAATGAAATACATTTAAAATGACAAACAAGAAACATAAGGAAAACAGGTTCTGAACTTATGAGTATCGGAGGTTTTAACGAGCAATTTCTGCTTATTTTGCTGCTCGTTGAAGATGAAGTCCGATAAAAGAGCAATAACATCTAAGACAGCTAAAGGTCGCATATTATACTCAAAACTGACACTCCATATCGGTCTGTCCGGACAAACATGTATTCAAAACCCTATATGAAATATTAAAAGTTAATTCAATTCATTTAGAACTTAATTGTGTTGTTTAGATTTACATAACTTCAATTCTTTTGCAAGTAAAAGAAAGATATGCAAACATATTCATCACTATTATATGTTTCCAAATACTTAAAATGATTTATAAGACTTTTTATACATGACTGCGTTGTGTTTCGGGGGTTTTGTTTGTTTTGTTTGCATGCCTTTAGTGTCAACACGTCGTTTTGTTGGTTGTTTAAACCATATATATGTCAAAATAGCTTTGTCTTTTTGGCATTGAATTACATGATCACTTGGCAATATCGGTTACGTATTTAAAGCATGTTTCCTTTTTCGTCTATGATATTTTCTCGTGAATTCACTGAAGTTTAACAATGATATAAATTACAATAACAATACCAATCGCATTTATAAAGGTGACATTTTAGAGTTGATTCATCGAGGGACTAAGCAGTCAACCCTTTTAAAGAATTTATTACAAATTTATTACGTTTTGCCATATAATAAGTAACAAAAGTCATTACAACTAACAATGTAACGATACTGATCAACTAATTTTTATTAACTTTCCAGCTGCAGCAGTATAACACCTACGACATGTTTATGATACAATATTTATTTATATTTTACACTCTTTATCGCGTTTAAAGTTCAAAGTATTTAAGTTAGCTTAACCTATATCCTCTTATAAAGAGAATATGAAATAAAAGTTCTAATAGAAATCAATTGAAATTGAAGCATTTTTTCAATCGTGTTTATATTGATTAGTCTTGTGACTACTGTAGCAGAAATGAATTACGATTTCCTTTTTCTAGATTTGTCGACTACGGCATAAACATCATTTTTACATTTTTCACGTTTTGGTTTTTCTACAACTGCATATTCACATCCTTCTACTCCTGACGCTATGACGTGAGTCACGGAAGATAATTCATTATGTTTTAGTGTTTCGTTAAGGAAAGCATCATGTCCGGAATCTTTTTCGTTCCCGTTTTTGTCATTGCTATCGGACTCTATTGGTAGCGACAAGTTTCTGTCCGCAACAATTGCTGTATAGTCTCTCTCCATGTTGATATCATGTTTTTCATTTCTAATTTTGTCTGACTCTAATTGTTGGGTTGGTATGTTATTAACATATATTTCGCTATCATTTCTTTCTATTTGATATGCAATTTCGATCCCGCTAACACTAGGCGAGTTCCGTCCATTGTTGACAATTGTGTGTACATCGCTATCATTACTGGATACGTAGAATGTGTTGTACTGCAGTCCATATTCATCGTTTTCATCAGCATGCTCATTATCTTTTTTCGTCGTTCGTTTTTTTTGCCTATAAAAATTTTAAGACATAGTTTGGTTCTGATCAAATTAGATTATAACTGTATATTAGATTATGAAAAACAAAGAGTTGATAAATGAAGATAAAAATGGTAAAAAAGATACATATATATCCAATATTAATGTGCCACAAAATCATTGAAAGACAAATAACTTCAATCATTCCTGTTTTGAATTGCTTCTTGCAGACTCAATTTTAATATGTTATAACAAAACCCCACTAAATGTTCACACACTTTCCAATTTGTTTTAATTTTATTCAAGCATGTTTGATACAGAAATGTACGTTTCTTTAATATCTGAATATTGCATTTTTACATTTTTGCCCACTTGATTGATCTATTATAAATATGAAGTCATATTTTAAACATTTTAGAATTTATTCATTTATGTATTATTATTTGTTTTTGTTTTTAAGTTTTGTCAAGTTTAATATTAATATTATAATTAATTGGAAGACATGAATAACCAAAATATGATCACGAGTGCCGAAGAACGTTTGAATTAACGAGTGTGCCAAACTTGTTCCGCGCTGGAGTTACAATGAATTTCCTACAACCATGACACTCTTTTATTACTTATCTGTTGACCAATACAAAGGATTGACAGAGCTATTGGGACATTAAAACTGACCAGTTGCTACTGTTGCTAAGAGTTGATGAATAGGTAGCCACGCACCCATGAAAATTAACCTGGTCATGTGTATGGCGGCCAGTACTCGATATGTTTCACATCATATGAAATTTTCTCAGCTTGTGAATATTACTCACAATGTATTTTTAGGAAATGTACTTTGTTTTTTTACATAATTGGTATTTTTTGTCGTTTAGTTATTGCATTTAGCAATTGATAGAAACATATTCAATGTATTTTTTGTACTTGCTAACACAGGAAAAACAGTAATGTGGAAAACTATTGGTTGTGAATATTGTTTATAGTTTTCCAAGTAAAAATGCTTTAAACCCACAGGTCCCAAAGTGGATAGCAAATATGAAATATGTAATGGTAAATTAGTACAAAAGTAACACTTTTATGAAATGAACAATAACTTGAAGTTACAATGTTATGCTACTATTTATTTGAATTGTCACATCTAAAAGCTGAATCCAATGAATACTGGTGTTTTTTAATGTATGCATTGAAATATACTCCTTGAAAGTATCTACCTGAACAATTGTTCGGAATCTTATAAAAGTCTTGTACATGTTTTCATATTATTTAAAATATACAAGTACAGAATGTATATATATAGTTCTGATGAAATTAATGCGTTTCAGCCATAAGTATAATTCCAAAATAAATCATTTTTCACATGAAACACTCCAATCAAAGCTGTAAATAATAGCACTTAATCCAGAACAACAATTACAATGAAAACGAAACTAAGAAATATTCTCCATATAATTCCAGTGATATGTTTATCATTGCACGTAACCCAAAGCTGTACTTCCAATGAAAAAAGCAATGAATCCAAATCTGTGATTTAAAAATAACCATTGCACTAGATCCCAAACTACATTTAATGGTTACGAAAATCATTTAACATTTGAATGAAAGTCATTGCACTTTAATAATCAACAAAAGTTTTAAGGAAAACAGCATTTAAATCCAAATTTAAAAATGCAATGAACTGCATTTAATCTAAAGACAGTCTGTAAATAACAAATATGCCAAATCTTAAATTTCATTAAACATCAATGCACTTATAATCCCAAATTATAATTTCAATCAAACTCAATGCACTAAATCACAAATTATAACAATGATAATTATTATTAACATACTTAATCCCAAACTATGAAAACCAGGGCACCTAATCTGGAACATCATAATTCCAAGGGAAATCCTTCACAATTAATAAAGCACTTAATTCACTATTAAGCCTACTCGTACTAGAAACTAAACTCATAGCACTATTTCAAAAGTTGTAATTCATGTGAACCTCAAACTGTTTGCATTTTGTATTACAATTGTTCCAGTTTTATGAAGGCGGGAGTAAATATTAACTGAGGTCTCATTTTTTATAATAATGTACATTTATAAGACTTCTGTGCAATGTAGTTAAGATAATATAAATACTTTAATATACAATTTTAAATCACGGTTTTCAACCTTGTAAACAAAGCACAAAACAAAATATAATTAATTAAGTGTGAACTCAGGCCCAGGTACCTGCTTCAGATTTAAATAACCAGGAGCTACCTATAAAATATTTATAGGTGAGTATTCATCAACACTTTCAATAGCAACTTGTCAATTTAAATGTCCCAATAGCTTTGTCAATCCTTTGTATTGTTAAGCAGATTGGTGACAAAAGAGTGTCATGCTTGTTGAAAGTCACTGTGACTCTTAATGCGTTCTTGGCATGATTGATCATATTTTGGTTATGTGTGATAACCAAATAGATTGTCTTATTTTTTATATAGATTTCCAGATTATTCGTTGTTATTTTCAACATAAATTTGAAATTTTATGAACGGCAGATTAATTTCAAAGTTGTGACGTTTTGGCAGCAGAAAGTCCGAGAGTGAAATTATCGAATTTATTTCACAGTGTGAATTAACGAAATTTATTTCACTGGGAACATTCGGTAAAACACTACTATTTATATAATAACTACATTGAATACATATTTCTTTCATACCTCAATTTATAGAAGAGACAAATTCCGACAACAAGTGCTATAAATAATCCACTTGTTCCACATCCAATTGCTATATATAATGTCTTAAAAATATCTAAAATGTACGACGATAATTTGTATTATTGATTAATGACATGATTAAGAGGTATATTTGTGCTTACGTTACATGATATTTCAAAAATAATCAAGTTCAACCTTCAAGAAATGGTGAAACGCAAACAAATGCACCATCGTATACCCTAATAAAAATAGTAAATATTTACAGAAGTCACCAACGGTCTTTAATAGGTATACGCACATCTTGAAAAAATGCAGCTTTATCGTGTTTAGAAATGTAGATTTTGAAAATTTATAAAGATTATTTTAGCAAGTTTGCATTACTTATCTCGTATTGCATACCTCATATGAGAAGTAACAACCCAAATTAAAACTTCCATAAATTGCATAGTACCACATTGGCCGTATAAAACCTTTCTGAACCTCTGATTATATTTTGTTACTCTCTCTCTCTCTCTCTCTCTCTCTCTATCTCTCTCTCTTGTAGGGACACTAAACTTTACCTATTTTTTAAAACTGATTATTGACAACTAAATTTACATAACACTTAACACTCATATCAAAGGTTAAAAAAACAAGCATTCAAAACTTTTTATATACAGTTCCTGTATTGGATAAACTTTAAACTTGGCCTATACCCCATTGCCCTATTCCCCATTTCCCAATGCCCAATAGCCCTATGCCCCATTGTCCCATATCTGCACAATTCCGTATAGCCCCATTCCCCTTTTGCCCCATCCCCCAATCCTTCGCTGCATGTCCCGTTGTCCAATGCCCTTTCCCTATTGCGAAAATAAAAAAAAGTAATATAATGGTTTATCATACATATGTAATGTATTATGAAATGCGCACAGTTCCGTGCACGCAATATCGATTATAGAATCTTGCAGCCGAGTTTGGGAATTACCGAAATCACGCGATGCCTGCATTCTGTATTATTGCCAATCCGAGCTGCATGAGAAATAATTAGGCAAACAATTCTTGAAAATATAGATATATGTGTGAATTGCGAATGAATATAATTTTATTTATGATACTAACTAACGTATTTAAGGATATTCTTGTTATATATTTCAGATTTAAAAGATTGGAGACACTTACTTCCATGTGTATATATTCAGTCCATATTCTACATAAACTATCATATTTTTGGCAAATTATAGGACGCAAACACATTTAATTACAATAATCGTCTGATATTATTGTTTAAAATGGAAAAAATGTCTTAATAAGCATCATATGTGTGGCTGCGACACATTTATTTCAGTCAATTCAAAAAAGACATAATTCTGCAAATTATACAGGTGTGAACAGTGTTTATGTCTATAATAGTCCAGAATTATTATTAAAAATATCAAAAATGGAAATATTAATGTCGTCAAAAAGGGACATATTTTTGCAAAGTGAATGTGTTCGAACAGTTTTAAAATACTGTGGAAGTATTTTCATTGGTGGATGACAATTTCCGTTATTTAGGAGAAAATTATCAGGTCGTAGATTAAATTCGTGGATTTGACAATTCTGTCATACAAGTGACTGGAATATTTTCTTTTCGTTGGAAACCAAATTCCGTGGTTCACCAAACCCATGAAATCCACGAAAATTGGTACCCCATCATTAATAATACTTGCACGCTACCTATCAGTCTAACACTTTTCTATAAATTGTTAAAATTGTCAATTTAAGTATTATGTGGATGGCTGCGGTACATACATTTGAGACCAAATTCTCAAAAATGAAATATTTTAGCAAATTGAATGAGTGCCAACGCTTGAAATTGCCTTAATGGTCTGATATTATTTTTCAAATGGAAAAAAATGTCTAAATAAGCATCATATGTGTGGCTAAGACACATTTATCCGAAAGAAATAATATCGTTCGGCTAGATCCTTAAATCTCAGTTTGTGCTATATAGATGACGTATTACCTTTAAACAATCCTAATTTCGAGAATTTCATAGATCGCATCTACCCAAAAGAACTTGAGATAAAGGATACTACAGACAATGTTAAGTCAGCCTCATATCTTGCCCTACTTTTAGAAATCGATTGTAAAGAAAAACTATTGGTCAAACTTTACGACAGACGTGATGACTTTTCATTCAGAATTATCAACTTTCCTTTCATCTGTGCCACCATTCCTTCAGCTCCTGCGTATGGAGTGTTCATAACACAAATCATACGTTATGCCAGATCTTGCCGAAACTACGCAGACCTTTTGTATTGCGGAAGAATTCTAACAAATAGGCTTCTGGAACAGGGTTATGTTGCTATAAGATTAAAGTCATCATGAACTCGCGGATCGTTATGGTGTATCCATCTGCGCCATGAAAACTGATTTATTCAACGTGTCATAGTTTTCCTTCCTTGTTTGTCTAAACCGGACTTGACATTTGATGGCGGGTGTTTCTAGAAAAGCAGAAGACGCTTAAACTACCGGTGCACCTGGTCATGCTCCCAGCTTTTGGTGGAATGAAGTTGCTCATTTGCTTTTGTTACTTTGTATGTATGATTTTAGTAACTTCATGTTCTTTGTTGTGTATGTCTGTTTTCAATGTCTGGTCTTTGTCACTGGATTACATTCTTTTGATTACCGCTATAACCTTGGTTTCCTTGATAATTCTTTTCGTCAAATTTCTCACAAATGACATAAAAATGGCAATATTAATATCCTGTGACACTCATATTTCAGTCCAATATTTTTAAAATGATACATATGTTTGCAAGGTGAATTTGTGTGACCGCTTTTATACATATCAGTCTAAAACTAGTAGCTCCGATGGATCAGTGTATCGAATAAAGTCGTCACATTCTGAGACGTTGTATAGTATTGATTTGTTGTAATATGCATCATTAGAATGATCCTCTATCCTACGTAATAACACCTAGATGAACTGTCCCGTACTACCATACATCGTGTACTAAGTTACAACCCTAGATTAATCCTACGAGGAGGAATGACCCGGCCAGCAAAGCTATATTTTTATATAGCCTAGCTGGCCTAGTGGTCTAGAGTGCTGGACTTAGTGCAGGCGGTGTTGCCCTAGATGTCACAGCGGTACGAGTTTGAATCCCGCAAAAAGAACGACCACAGACAGTTCTAACATCGTTGGGAATTTTTCAGACCCTCTATAAGTTTACGTTATCTTCCCTGTATCAATTTGATCCGATGGAGCAGTATAGCGAATAGAGTCGCCATTCTGAGACGTTATACATAAGGTTGTGTGATGTATATGTAAGTCTCAGCGAGTGACCTGATATGTAAGACCTAGTATATAAATGATGTAAGAGGCAGATTTGAGGAGTAATGCAGTGGTGTCATTAGTTGCGAGTATAGGAGGGAACATGTAATCTTTTTATGTTCTTTCATAGTTTTGGAAGTGTTATTGATCATTGATATTTGGAACATATCTATAAATCGGTTTTGGAGTAAATCAAGTTTTTTTATATAAAGACAAAAACATATGTGAAGGAATGAAGCAGACTGCTTGTACAATGAAGAATGATGCAAATGTGAACCTTAATTATCTTTATAGGGGGTCAATGAGACAATCATGACTTTTTTTAGATATGTGTTTTTTTTTTATTTTGTGATATAATTGCATATTATGCTCACATATATGTAGTCTATGCGGATTTTTGTATAAAGTATATCCATTTCATTTCCCTGTTTCCATAGTACTCAAAACATTTGTCTATTTTAATAACATTAGTCCGATAGACAGGTTCTTAGTATTTACTTTTTGTTGTATTTATGGAATTGATTATCTTCAATTGAGTTATTCATTGTTGAATTTATTTTCATAAATGACCAAAGTCCTGATTTTGTTTATTTGTGCTGCTTAACGTTATTCATATTTATTACGGATATTCACTGTATGAATACTGTATGTTTATTATAGTTTAATACATTACTCTGAAAAGTGTATAATGATAATGTCTATTATTTGCATTTTAACTAGTGATGTATACGCATAATATGATTTATTAGCTGTTATACTTTTTTTGTAATTTGTGTTTATCGTTATGACAGGATTGTTTTGTTTTCCTTAATTAGTGAACAACTGGAATATCCGTGTGTTTATATTGAACCACCTATGTTACGGGTATATCCCATTCTTATCACTCACCACGTACCTTTATCACTATTTCCAGTAAAAAAAATTACCTTCCGCCATTCACAAAAAAAAAAAAAAAAACAAAACAAAAAAAAACAAGTTGCCATGTCGTTCTTCTATTCTACAATATCACCAATAGTAAGATAATTTTTGAACAATAGTTTTAAAATGGCTGCGCAATGGAAGCTGTATATATGAATGCTTCGACACACCGTTTGTTGGCATTTTTCCCTAGACAAAAATATCAGAATTGCTTATTTTGATTGATATGCTACATGACGTATAATGTTTGTGAAAGAAAATCATAGAAATGAGAATGTTAGCTTTTAATAGTAATGGCGGGATAATATTTATGTCCATGAAATATAAGGCACTATTTTCGTTGAGCATAGTAATAGAGTTGTCCTTATACGATAAGATGGATTATTAAGTGGTTTATTTTCTAGCTGCTCCTCAGGAAGTTTATATCATGGACAATGACATTCAGAAATGTATACAACAAGAACTAACAGAACAGTTACCCTAAATGCAATGATTTAGAATCTAATTGTGCATGAGACGAGAAAGGTGCCAAAACAGCAAATGGCACTAACTAATACTCAGACGATTAAAATAGAGATACATTGAGTGATAGACGTAGGTTCAAAAGAAAAATGAAATACAATTATTGTTATCATTATCCCAACACCAGGAAATGGCCAAAATGTTATACCTTGTATACTTATGAATATGCATACTTACCTTTATCAATGTGTCTCACTACTACTACATGTTGACTGTTGTTAATGACATCAGTAAACAGTAAAGTCACAGTCATCATATCATCGGTAGATAAAAGAGGGTCCGAAACATGCGTTATATTCTTGAACATAGAAGTATATTGCTCTGTAGATTCTGGTTTTACTGTTATTCTTTCATTGGGTTCATTGCGATTACACGTCAGATTGAAAACATTACCAGGATCTAATCGTAGACATCAAATTGTACAGTTATATTGTATTATGTTGTAGTCATTTTGTTATGTTTATTGTGTTATTTGTGAATCTTTTTGGGGGGTTTCTTTATAGTTTTGGCTATGCTTTCATCTATGTTCTGGAATTTCATTTTAGATCTTTTGAAGCCTTTTTTATTTACTACCATGTTACTAAATGTTTAAACAATGTATCTTTAGGCATTTATTGATGGATTTTTTTTATCTTCCATACTTTCATAAATATAATGCTTACCTAATGATAACTTAAAACAGTATCTAGTATCTCCCGATTTCTTTTCTTTGAGTAACGTTATTCGAACATCATCATTATTATTTATGTCCATGAAACCTCCAATTTGGCATCTCCGTTCTTGAGTGTTTTGTAGTTGACTGAACTTTATCATGCTTCCACAACTGTAATCGACTTGTAATGGTGAATAAGTGGAATTCAATTGTTGATATTTTATCTTGTTGATATGTTTTCCAAATTGAACTGATGCTACACATCTACAGGTGTTTACATTATGAAGTGTATTTGCGTGATGTCCATCCAGAACTACAGTGTCATTTGAAATCATGTCGTTTGAACAAAATCTTGCAACTGTATAAATTCGAAATTATATGTTTACGACTCATACAGTATATATGTATATATTAATGATAAAAATCTTTCATTGTGTAAAATTATTAAGTATAGCCTTTTTGTTTAAATAAGATAATAAAGTAATTGATATCGCACCATAAAAATCTAGCAATTTATTCATTCATTATTGTTATTCATAATTGCCTAATTTATTGCTTTGTGATATCAAGTTCAGGATCAAATTCTCAAATTAAAAAAGACTAATTGATAATGCCTATGTTTTATGGTGAGTTTTAGTTACCTTGATCTAATTTTGTCAATTTCTGATACTTCCCAGTCATCTACTACGCTTACAACACGATACTTAGTTAAAAATGAATGACTACGCCTTTTTGTAAATAGTGGTTGACACATGTTATTTGTTAATGGGTTATAGTCGCATCTTTTCTGTAGATCGTCTCTATTTCATGTGGTTAGGTTATGTTTTTGGATTTTGACGTATTTGAATCTTATTATAGCATGCTGTACAAAATTACCAATTTAAGGACAGTCTACAAATAATTAGACGCAAAACTATGGGAAAATGGCAAAATGATTACTGTTTGTTTTAATATTGCATCTTCAACAGCTTTCTTCCATTTTTATAATAGAATATTAGTTTCTTGGATGTGTACCAAATTTGCACGATTAAATTGTGTATTTTAAACTTATCTACAAGCCGATCCTTTATTTTAATTTTCACAGATATTCTTCCAAATTAACGAACAATGTACCCGGAATGTCTGATCTATTCGCTTCTTCTACACAAACGTTGCATTCACTGATATTTAATCCTAAAAAGAAATGTATTTATGTAAATGTTTTCTCTGAGTGAGATAATGTAATGTTTTGCTGTCCCGACAATAACTTTTTGAGGAAAGTATATTGTAAGTTTTAAATTTGGAACAATTGCGTTATGCAAAATAACAATGAAACAAGTGTTAGGTAACAAGATTTATTTCACATAAAATATTAAAAAAAAATAACTATTCGTCCGATTTCATGTAAATACAAAAATGTCACAACGTTTAATGTTGATATTGTTTATAATAAAAATGAAGGCTGGTTACCTTTCAATATTATAACCACTATAATTCTCGAAAGCAACAAATCAATGACCCCTGTGTAACTATCGGTCATCTGATCATATGAGAATTGCTAATTTGTACTTGTATTGGAAATGACGATGATTAAAATGGACATGTGTACAGGCAGGTGTATTATTTTCAATAATTGATTTACCGACACAAATGACATTGTGATTATTTGATACACTTGCCAAGGAGTGATTCTTACCGGGAAGTAATTTTCGCCAACCAATTTTTTGTCCTCTCTTGTGAGTTTATATCCAAAAATTGAAGACAAAAAAAAACGTCATAATAATTGCTGATATTCTGTTCCAAACATAGGGCTTTCATACAAGGATGTTCATTGAGGAATAAAATTAAGTGAGGAGATTGACGAGATTTGCTTCTGATAGAGCCACTCTCTGACCACTACAATTTTGAATCACGTAAGGTCCTAAAAAGTAAACATTTCTCGTATTTTGCAATTCTTAACATAACAAAGCAATGAAAATGTTTTTAACATTATTATCTAAGGCAGACGTCTTGTTACGTAACTTAATTTTACAAATAACTATTTAACTTACGAAATATCAATAACCAAAATAAAGGTATCGCTGTTATGTTTTCCAAACGTCTTTTCGCAGCCATTTGTCTGATATATCTGATAAACCGATCAATTTAAATCAGGAAGTTAGGCTAAAGTTATTTTTATCAAACCGGTATTATTCAAACGATACACGGTTGGGTTTAAATATAAACTTCACAAACCATCGAATTGGAAAGAACTTGAAAAGACATTATTTTCATCCATGCAAAACTAGCATCGAGTTCGATTTTATTTTATACAAATAAAATGTTCGCCCGTTAATGTTAAATACTACAGAGAATGAGAGGAAAACGTAACAATTAATGAGAAGAGAGGATAAAAATAGGGTTATTGTCTAGTCTTCGACAAAAAATGACAATTACTGATGGAGAAGAAGTTTCAAATTTAGTTTTAGTATAATATGTGTTTCTTTCAGGTCTAGTTGATTTAATGATTTTGCATCCTCTTATTAATTTTTCGTCTCTATAGTTCGAAGTTTTGTTCCGATTAAACAATAGTTTCTTTTTAAATTTGTTTCTTACTACTAGTAAACGTCAGGTTTGAACGTCTGTTGGTAGAACTAAAATGGATGCAAGTCAAACTATGTACTAAAATGCAATAAAAAACGAATGATGCAATGTATCAACGGGTTTGTCTGACGGTTATAAATCTAACGGTATGAAATATGGCTATAATGTGTGCAGTGACATTTCTTAGCTTTGGTTCAAATTTGTATTTTGTACATTCCATATGATTGGAAGTGCCTTACATTCACTATGATGTCAACCTCAATGATAATTTTTATTCAACGCTTTGGTTTTTTTTTTTTTTTTTGTTTTGAAATTTATCGTTTTATAATCTTTCTCTATATTAAAATAATAAAGACATTCTAGACCATTAAAAATCAACAAATTAAAGACATTACAGACACACATAAGTCTTTCTCAAAATAGATAACGGAAGACCGTAAACAAGACAACTGCGACAAGGATGACGAATGTCAATTACACAGTTCCCTTTGAATTCTGTAAGCGCCTGAGCATATGGGGCGTTCATCTCAAAGCCCATTTCCTTTTCTTGGAACCATTTTATTACACAGATTTTCTGATAAAGCCTAATACAACGTGGGTTGAAATTACCCCCAAAAGTATCCCCTTACCAACAAAAAATGTAATGCTCAGCTACCCTTTTATCTCCCATTCATCAATCTATTTGTTGCTAAAATATAAACTGAAGTAATGTTGCTTTTTTGTTGTTGTTTTGTTGTTGATTTTTTTTGTTGGCAAAAGGGGGGGGGTCTCCTTTTTCACCCCATTTTTTTAATTTTGTTTTTTAATTCTTCGAACGTCTGTTTACTACTGTGATGCAAATAGATTTGTTTGTTTGTTGGTGTTTAGCGCACGAGCAGCAATATTTCAGCTATATTCAGGCGATGAACATGAAGTGGATGATAAAATGAACATGAAATGATGATGAAATAAAAAATGGGATGGGACACAAGGACAATGGGGTCGACAAATTTTGATTGCCACTGGAAATAGGGAGAGATGGGTAAAGTCGGGCAATTTTACCTCTTGTGGCCTATGGTTCCTACTCTGGGAGATTCCCACAATAGGGTTTATTGAGTATGGAGTGTTCATATCACAACTCATACGTTATGCCAGATCTTGTCGAAACTACGCAGACTTTTTGTATCGCGCTAGAAGTCTAACAAATAGGCTTCTGGAACAGGGTTATGTTGTTACAAGATTGAAGGCATTACTACAGAAGTTTTAACTCGTGGATCGTTATGATGTATCCATCAGCACCCAGAAAACTGATTTATTCAGCGGGTCATAGTTTACCTTTCCTCGTTTGTCTACCCCGGACTTGACTTTTTATGAGCAACTCGGCGGGTGTTTCTAGAAAAGCAGAAGACGCTTACCCTACCGGTGCACCTGGTCCATGCTCCCAGTTTTAAGTGGAGTCCGAGTTGCTCATTTCCTTTTGTTACTTTGTATGTATGATTTCAGTTACTTTATGTTCTTTGTTGTGTGTGTCTGTTTTCCATGTCTGGTCTTTGTCCCTGGATTACATTCGTTTGATTACCGCTATGACCTTGGTTCCCTTGATTACTCATTGACGTGCGAGGAACTTGGCATCTTTCCCAACACGGTGCCCGACTATGGTTTGCAGTCAAATTTTCCGTATTATAGCCTGGCAACCCATTATGCAACACGCCAAGGGTACCCCATTCCACCGCCTGGGGCACACATCCCAGTTGCTCTGTGGGCAGAGCGCCCTAGCCCCAGGCTAAGGTTCTGAGCACTATTTAGCCGCCTTTTACGACAAGCTTAGCGCTGCTGCAGGCCTATTCATTTGACACACGGACCTGCACGGGCAAATAGATTCCTGGGTCCATCAGTCAAAAGTTACAAAAAACCAACGTGTGAAAACAAACACTTTTACTATAATCGTCCATAAAACCATCCACAATACGTCAAACAGTTAGAAAACGTTACAAAACATCACAACACATGAGCTTAGAATTATTTCCATTGCCATGCGTTTTCTCCAACCCCTTTGACGACATCACATCATCAGGAATTCCAAAATACGGGAAACAACGCCAATGACGTGGGCATATATATATGGAGTATAATAGCATAAGGGAAAGATCCAGATTTACAACACTACTCCCCTTTTTAAAAACATTTCGTCCTCGAAATAAATATTTCTTCAAAAGTCATAATAAGATACCAATCACAACAACAGGATCACAGTTACATATAAGTATGCAATATTCTACTCGAAGGATGATATAAACAAATCGTTACAGGTTAAATTATTGCAAATATTTGATTATAAAGCTTTGACATATCATTTTTTCTTATCAAAAAATATTTGCACCAACACTCTCGTCTGCATTCACATCAGGATAGCGAGTATTGCTTATTAGTGTACTTGTATTTTTAGTTTTTGTAACCCTGGAATCCATGATCGTGGGTCCAACACAAAGTGAATTGTCCAAAGCAGTTTCCTTTGGAGTAATTTCTCACTTTCCGCTTTATTCTTTCAACCTATCAATTCATGATATGTTTGTTTTCTGTCTTCGCTGTCTTTCGGGACATTCTCTTCTTGTGTGTCATTTGATTTTACAAAATGAACATTTCATATCACGTCCGAGAGACTGCACTTTATCTCTTGTCAATTTACTTTTTTATCCAGATGACTTAGTATTTGAATCTGTTACGAACTCCTTTTTTTCGTATTGTTCACTTGTATATTGCAAAAAATGATTTTCAATTTCCCGTAAAAAGTCGCATAACTATGTCTCAAATTTGGTAAAAAAGAATTATCAAAAAATGTTAAAAGTATTACACCTACCCCTAGATAACTGGTCTGAGTATCAAACATCTTACCGACACTTAAAAAACTCATTTTTAGTCATTCATAATTAAGATAATGAATGGTGTATCAAACCTAACTGCTCAATTTAGGTTCTTTATGGGGTTATAATTACTTTGAAAAATCTTGAATTTGTAAATGTAGCAACAAAATAATCAAACAAAGAAAATTGATGACTTGTTTCAGCCATCTCTTTAATAGGTCTTATCTTTTTTCTAGTCTTGTCGACAACGGCATATGTATCATTGCTAAAGTTGACATTTTGCTTTTCGACGACGGCATATTATCATGCATCATCACCTTGTGCAAAGACAGGTCTTAAAGCAGACAACTCACTGTTTTGGTCATGGTGATACATTAATCCATTTGGTGTTTCTGAATACTCTTTTTTTTTAGTTTTGTCAATGTTGTTTTGGGCCAGGCTGCGAAACCTTTACTTCCTCTGTTATGTAACCACCTTCTACAGTGCTTGTGTTCAATGTTGATTGTGAATTCGTTCCTCCTTTACACAATGCCACTACGTTTAAGTATATATCGCTATTGTTTTCTTCTACTTGATAAGCTATTCGGTTCCCATTAACACCACATGATTCATGTCGATTGTTGCCTAATTGTTGCACACCGTCTCCGTCGTTCGATTCATTCAACGTATTACGTTGTAATGCATATTCCTCGGTGTCGGATGAAGGTTTATCTTGTGCACTGTTTGAATTTGATTTCTTCTGTCTCCTAAACATGCAATAAAAGGTAATTTAACTAAGCCTTCTTCAACTTCTCACTTTTTTTTTTCACAATTACTAAAAGCAAATCATGATTCTCCTATAGCATGCTAGTTCTCATTGGCTGTGAGAGTCTACATGGCCCTACTGATCAACGTGATAAGTAAATGCTTTTCAGGTATCTTTATACCTGCCATTTAGGAAAATAATTGTCACGAAAATACTCCGATTTCTTTTTTAGTATAAGCTTATCTTTGTACCCTACCGAATCGAAAAGTCATGATGTTTCTGATACTATTGTTTGACAGACTAAGCCATCTTCAGACATCAAATAGGAATATACTATACTCGGCGTCACATAAATAACATACTGTTAAAATTTGAATCAAAACATTTTCTACGACTTCTGACACCTACCGTCGTTTAAATTGTCTTAAATACATATAGGTATCATTACGTAGCCCAATGTCTCCGTTCTTATCATGAAAGTCACTATAGAACTTTCGGCTGTTAATATATGCAATATATGTACACCCTCACCAAATATATGGCTTAAATTGACATATTTTATGTATTAATGCTAAAGTAAAAAGTTGGTTCATTTAGTATTTACAGTTTCATGCTGTCATATTTGATACTTCTAGGGTTCTGTTGATTTATTTGTGTCAATGTTAGTATTTATCAAAAATTGCCATACAAAGATTTTTTATTTTTCCATTTAGACTCAAATAAATTCGAGTCTAAAAGTTTTTGCATGACAAAAAGATGTAAAATATCTTACCATTCAATAGATAATTTACTTTGTTTTGTTTACATCATGGAACTAAGAAAAGACATTTTTTGTAGAAAATTCCCCGACAAATAACAAATATTACTTTAATCCCTAGAAAACGTGTATAAGAGTAATCAAGGGAACCCAGATGCTAGCGGAAATCCAACGAATGTAATTCAGGGACAAAGACGACACCTGGAAAACAGATATGAACCAAAATGCCCATTCATGGAAAACCAACACTATAAATCTCATATTATTGGCATTACTAATATTAAGTAGCAGATTTTATAAAAATCAGACTGAAGATGATTCATGCATGTGAAAAAACCTAACAAATTCAGTTTTATTTTTTGTGCAGAGACCGTAATTTTGCAATTTGCAAAAGGTATCGTTCTTGATTTGGTTGGTTTTAGTGGGAAGTTAAAGTGTAGTTTTCTAATATACAGAAAGTATTATTGCCAAAGGAAAATATAGCATATGTAGATCAAAAAAGCATCATATGATATATGGATTTTTCTACACCATGAATCACCTTACCATAGACAGTGTCTGAATTTTATATTAACTGATACTTAAAACTGGTGTATCCAACTCATCTGCTCTATTCCGATGCTTATTTTTTATCGTTTTGGTATATCAGTTATTATGTTGTTGTAAAAAGGAGAATATTGCACAAATGGGTTAGATCAGTATTGTTGTTATAAATGCCAACATTGTGAGATTTACAATGTTGGTACGTTCTGAATGAGCGTTTTGCTGAATACTGAGATCTGTTTTCTAGAGACAAGGAGTAATATTTTTTTATTTTCAAGGAACATTTTTGTAAGAGAATTAGCTTTTCTGAGCTTCAAGATGTAAGCAAACTGAATTATCTATCGGATGGTACGTTCGCATGATCGTCTGTTTCTAGTTCCAAAATCTGCAACTCCTCTAAAATTGAGACGCTTTCATCGTGCATATAATGCAAAGAGTCGAATTTTATAGGACTATAAATGGGAAACTCTAAAATCCCATTTTGATCAATTCCCCATTGAAACTAGTGTTTTCATATGGTAAATATGTCAATTTCAGTCATTTTGCTATTTGGTAATGATACATATGTTGCATATGACTGTAAGTGTTACTGCAACTGCTGTGGTACTGCCTTAGAAATTAGGCTACGTGATGAATATTATATATTTGAATATACTTTAACTCGAAAAATTAAAAAAAACAAAACTAAAAGAAATTGCTTTTAGTCACAACGAGGTATTCAAAAAAAAAAAAATACAAAAATGCTTCAGTTTATTTTTTGCGAAAAACGTATTCGTAAATGGTAGGCCCAAGGGTACCTGAAAATCTTAATTGAGTTGATGAGTGAGAGGGTGTTCGGGAATGATCTCAGCCCACATACTTTGAATGTTTTGAATGTTGTGGAAACGCTTTCCTATATTCGATACTGCGATCATTTGCCGATATGCGATTTTTGAGTAAAAATGTATAATGTCATACATCTTTGAATTAAGAGAAAATATTTTTTCTCTTTTAGCAATTCAGTCTCAGTAATACATTTTTCATTTTGGTCACGCGTACTTTCCTTTTTATCAGTTCGGTCTTTTTGTTATGGTTTGGTTACAGGTAAGTTTTAACTGGTTAGCTTTGTCTTATTAGATTAAAAAAATAGAACTATAAATTGTGAATTCATAATCTTAAAAGATTGAATAGTAGACTATGTTTCTACAAATAGAATCTTAAATCATACAAATATTCAACAGATTTATCTATCACATTGATGGAAATCTTAGGTTTGTTTTTTCAAAACAGTAAATATAAGCTCGAATAAGATTTTTTATACAAAGAGTAGTTCGTATCTAAACTTAACATTGTCTAAACCGCTTATGTTATGTATTTGTTGGCTTGTCAACTAATAAACGGAAGAAACACAAACACAAATACAAGGTTATCTTACATTTGCGAAATAATAATTGGTATTCGTCTTTGGTCCGAATAAACAATAATAATTACATTTACGTATAATACTTGGTTGTTTGAGTGAGAGGAAGATAAAATTATGACAGTAGAAAATTTATAATAATGTACATCATAATTCACAAAAATTTGCAGTATCTCAAATTACAAGACTTTGGAATCGATTAACTGCTTGCCATAACCACTTAGACTTTTTTGTACCACAATAGACCTTTTACAATTAGGCTTCCGGAACAGGGTTAACTTACTACAAGATTGAAGTCATCACTACAGAAGCTTAACATGTCGTCAGCATGTAACACGTGATTCGTTACGGTGTATCCATCTGCTCCATGAGAATCGATTAGTTCACAGTGACATAAATTTCCATTCATCGTCTACACCGTATTTAAATTTGTAATTCACACCCGGAGGGAGCGGTATTCTTGGATTGTAAGATGTAAGATTTTAAAGGTAATTTTTTTCTGAATACCTTGTATATTAAATCATACGTACTATCATAATAGCTATAGATAGGAAGCACTTTGTTTTCCTTTTTTGCAGTTAAGTAAATTTAAAGATAAGCAAAATAATTTCACTATGAGATATAATTAAGCTTTTGAATATGTTCATTCCTTGAATCATGACAAAAGCATTCAATTGTATTTGACCAAACTTGTTATAAATTTTGCTCTAGTTTATGAAGATATCAGTCATATGATAATGTCAAATGTTCAATTCTGTTCTCAACTTGTCTACAATGTAGACTATACAATAAACACCACTTTGCCATGGTATTTTGTGTATGATAAAAACTACTTAGTCAATACAAACCTAAATATATTTTGAAGCAATATCGTGTATCAGCTGAACTATTTTCTTTGATAAGTTTCATTTCAATATCTTTTGTTACATCAATAGGCATAGAACCATTGTTTTGGCGCCTTTTGTTCTGTAGGATTTTGACTAAAGACTACTTTGCTTCCACAACTGCTTTTGGATAGGAGACGGATAAAGGATATCTGTAAAAGTCATTTTTGACGCATCAGGGAATAAAGCTTTTGCAACACAAGTGCAGCTTATTACATCATATTCTAATACTATAATCCATCTAACACAATAACAGTCATTCCAGTGATAAATTCTGGTTCTGAGCAGATATTGATGCCTGTTTGGTAATGAGTATTATTAGCCATTATTTAAAGATATCAATTTTATCAAGGTGAAATAAAAAGCTACATATCATCAAGTCAAATGTTTCCTTTCAATGATTGTTTATGCATATTAAACATCTGCAAGGCTGGGTTTGCAATTTTTAGAAAGGGGCACGGAACACCTAATATGTATAGAGCAATAAAGTAATTCTTCATAAATAAAGGTTAAATGTATGTAATGATAATGAAACAAAGTAACGGTGCTTAAATGCGAGTTAACTGCCCAGTGCAGCCCATTGAATGTTTAAGTACATGCACATAATAATTGCTGATTAATTTCTACATATACAATGTTTAGATGTTCAACATGAAGTGTAGGCAATTATATTATATTTACAACCACATTTAAGTTTGAATAGTAGTAATTATTAATTTAAAATGTTAACAAAACCGATAAAAAAACACTGCGGCACGAAATTATGTGTTGACTAATCAGAAACATTCGTTATTTTTAACATTGTACATGTACTATTTTACGATATACGATAAACGCTACATGATTTACATAATACGATGAACGATACACGATAAATAGGTAAGTTTTCATGATCCTAGTACTGTACTGTATTATGTTTGAAAGAATCTCATAATTAAAACTAAGCAGATGCTGTCGGTAATCGTGTCACTTTCTGATGGAGTTTTACATTTAACGGTAATACATGTGTACTTTTACTTCAATGAAATTAAAACAAATTAGCAAAAGTTGTGAATATACATTTTGTGTTGATATGATTCAATATGAACGACACTACTCGTGCTTACCTCTTCTTGACTTTTGCCTAATCGACACGCATTTGTGCAATCGGGAAGTTACATAAACTCTAGTGGTTTGCACGAACCATTTGTTTCAATAACTGTGTATCTAAGGTACACAAGAATGTACTACGTTTACTAAATTATACACTTAGTATTTTTTTTATGTTCGTGTGTGAATAGTTAACAAAATATTTTCCGAATTAAGATGATGCAACGCTTGAGTCTTTAAGCAATCATAATTTCGGGGATTTGATACATCGCATCTACCCAAAGAACTTGAGATAAAGGATACTACCGACACTGTGAAGTCAGCCTCATATCTTGACCTACACTTAGAAATCGATGGTAAAGGAACACTATTGACCAAACTTTACGACAAACGTCATGACTTTTTCAGAATTGTCAACTTTCCTTTCATCTGTAGCAATATCCCTTCGGCTCCTGCGTATGGGGTGTTCATATCACTCATACGTTATGCCAGAGCTTGCCGAAACTACGCAGACCTTTTGTATCGCACTAGAACTCTAACAAATAGGCTTCTGGATCAGCGTTATGTAGCTACAAGATTGAAGTCATCAATACAGAAGTTTTATGGTCGTTATCATGAACTCGTGGATCGTTATGGTGTATCCATCAGCACCATGAAAACTGATTTATTCAACGGGTCAAAGTTTTCCTTTCCTCGATTGTCTACCCCGGACTTAACTTTTATCAGCAACTCGGCGGTTGTTTCTAGAAAAGCAAAGGACGCTTACCCTACCGGTGCACCTGGTCCATGCTCCCAGTTTTTAGTGGAGTCCGAGTTGCTCATTTACTTTTGTTACTTTGTATGTATGATTGTAGTTACTTTATGTTCTTTGTTGTGTATGTCTGTTTTCCATGTCTGGTCTTTGTCCATGGATTACATTCTTTTGATTACCGCTATGACCTTGGTTCCCTTGATTACTCTCTGAGAATAATATTCCGGGCCAGTAGTATTTTCCAAGGTGCTTAAGAAACACTCCGGAAAGATATAATCTATTTTTAATCATTCTGCTCGTCTACCACGGAATTGACATTGTATGACCACTATTTCTACATCGAAATAAAGTAATTGCACTGAATTAGTGTAGGAATGTTATTGAATATGTTCAAAAAGCTCGTTGTATGAATTAGTGGGCAGTATAAACAACGCAGTATGTTCCACTGCTGTCATAATAATGGTAGTCTATATGTAGACAGGATAAACATATATTAGTATCTTATACTAGTTTACATAGTGGTAAAATATTATGTTACATATATACATCATAGAAATACAATAAAACAATGATATCATAGGTTTTTATATATAATATCAAGATTGACATCAATAACTTCATGTGGAAAAATATTCTTCTAAATAAGTTTTTTTTTTTTTCTAAATGACTTATTTTAATTGATATTACTGAAGCTGTATTACATTAAAGTTTAAAATTTGTTTAAGATTTAAGATTTGAAAGTAAATAATAACATTACTAATTCTTACTTATGTATAACCAACTTAATTGACTCGTTAGTAAATTTGAAGCGTGCATGCAATTACGTTATGCATTTCCTTGTTCTATATAAACTAGGCCCCATCAGTTTTTAAATGATGTTGCAATAAGCATTCATTCAGGTAAACTGCATTGCATTTTTGACTATCCTTATTATGAGCGTTTTCATTTGATTTACCACAGAATAGCATGAACTTAATAAAAGCTATAACTTTGTTCTCATGGTCAACTATCACTTCTTCAAGTATTTCAAAGACAAAGCAACACTGACTATTTCATATTCCTTTACTTCACCTATTGCATCAAAACTTTTCAATTATAAAAGACTATTGCAGAACCTCGAGATTGAGGACTTTAAGGCTAAACCTACTAAACCTGACTGTTCTCTCCATTCAAATATGATGTCACGGTCACGTTATTACGGGAAATTTAAGCATCATCATCGAAAACGAATCTCGCAATAAGCTCCTTCCTGAAGGTCCCAAGTACCGTAAACCACGCTCCATATATTGGAATTAAACTTTTAAGTTCTCATGGATGCCGTGGAGGAACTGCGCAAGAACATAGATAAAACGAGAGCAAGAATCATTGATTCTCTGTCAGAGTGGGTAAGGACTGTGAGGTGTTAAACTTTGAAAAGTTTGAAAGTTTTAAGTAGGTCAATTTGTATCAATGCTACGTCAGTTTTCAAAGACCCTGATGTAGCAAAAATAGTGTCCACTATACATAACAAATACGTTCTCGTACATGTACCAGCAGACAAAGCCCAGAACAACATTATTTTTGTCTGCAAAACTTTCACATCCAATGTTTTTTATCAAATGTAGACGTTAAAACAATAGCAGTAATACGACTTATACTGCGCTCCCTCTGTCGATCTTATCTTGTTTTTATTCTCAAAACTACTAACTCCCCCATAATATTCTCCCATCCTATAACCAAACCTAAATCTAGTAATAACATTCCATATGATGTAAACATGTAGTGTCAGCTTAACTAATTTGTGACGGCTATAAAAGTACTTAATGAATGTATTCAATTTCTGATTAGTTTATACGCTATAACCTAATTTGGGTCCGTTTACGCTGAATAAAGCGCGAAGCGGATTATGTTCTAGCGAAAACGGAACCAAATTAGGTTATAGCGTACAAACTAATCAGAAATTGAATACATTCATTATATTTTAATTAAAAATTTTAAAAAAATGATATATACACCCCCTTTATTAACACTGAGTAAACATCAACATTAATTTTCACGCCGTGTAGTAATTCTAGTAAACAAATTGGCCGCCATTTAAAAATCAGCGGCAAGACGCTGTTATTTCATCACTGGGAAATGTTCAGTTTTTTTCCAAAATCGAAGACACAGTTATTAAAGCCGGAATTTGACAAAAACCCGGCGGACATAACGTTTGTTAATAATTTATTATCACAAAAACGTTTCATGGTTACAATGTGACTGAAAACGTTGTTTTGGATGTTGACAAACAAAAAGTAGTTCCGTAAAAGGTGGACGTGGCATAAATAGCAAGTTAGTTTATACAATTGAAATAATGTTGATTTTTGTCAACAAACCAATCAAATGACAGGATTCTCATCAAATAAAATATGTATCTTTAATCTAATAGTTTGATAGTATAAAAACGAAAAACTACTGATGGTCAGTGCCATACATCTATGCACTTGTGTTTATAATTGCATTATACTGTTGGAAAGTTAATTTGGTTTGTGATATTTATTAGAACTAATGATACTGAAAACAGTACTTTCTAAAAATTTCAAAACTAATACATAACATTCTTTTCCCCATTCTCCGTTAAAATCACGACTCAAAAACTTTATACATCGTTGTTTTTCAAAAAAAAAAAAAAAAAGACGGTACACCTAGATACAAATATATAATTCTTGATAGAGATTCATTATACTTTGTAAAAATAATTCACAATTATCTTCAAAATATACGAACGAAAATGTGTTCAAAATGCTCGAATTTTGAATTGATATCATATTTGGCCAGTGTGGTGGACGCGTTTTTAAACAAACGGTTGGCATTCTAATGGGCACACATTGTGTTCTTCTACTTCTACGTGGATTTCATACACGCATATTTCCATCATCGTTATTCGATGAGTATGGTCCGTCTTTATTTACGTGTACTATGAACAAATTATGTTTACAAAAAAGAAAAAAAAATACAAAAAAAACAAAAAAAAAAAAAAACAAATTGAAACTCGACAGCATTAAAATACTTAGTTTGCTAGGTAAAATTCATTCATTTGAATTGTCAATTTGTTTGATACATACTTACCATTTACAAACTTTAATTTACGAGAAAAAGATGATTTTGATTTTCCAAATATTTTAATTTTATTTTTTAATTTTCCATTCCTAGACGGCAATATTCCTGAAGCATTTTCCTATGGTATTTACATTCAATAAATGGTCCATTTTTCTAAGGCACGTATCGAAATGATTGTTATGAACGCAACAGTCAACACATATACACAAACAAGCTTTTGTACCAGTGTATCGATATCACAAATTCCTACAATAACCATTTACGAAGTTTGTTCACCGTTACGAAACATTGACAAAAAATAAAAACACTTGAAGGTTCCTAATCAAACATGGTTTTGCTCACTCTGTTTTCTTTACGGAAATATAGTCTATGAAGCAAATTCTTTAAAACAAAATACAATGGATTGATCAGTTGCCATGAATAGATGCATCCATAAGGATGTCATTTTCAGATTATTGTCTATTCTTTGAACCTTGTTTCCATAAAGATATTCAACCACTAAATGCATCCTAACGTAAATACTTAGTCACTATTTTTTTAAGTACTGTACTACCATCAAAGTTCGCTTATTTAGTACTTGACGCAAATGCTAATGGTCTTACATTATGCATATATAAGGCGTCGCTAAAGCTCCGTCAATCATATAGTTATAATTACGACAATGTGAAAATGATTTTAATCTTAGAAATACGCATATGTACTTATAAATAATTTCTTCTATTTGATATACCATAACATGATGATTTACAGAAAACAAAGATTGAAGTATACTAATATATGTTTTACGATTACGATCCGAATATGGTACACTGCGTACACTTATATCACTGGTATGTGATGCTATTAAAACGAAAACAATAAAGCAATCCGTCATTCATTTCGATTGTTCAGAAATCATCTAGGATGCCGGAGTTTGTCATTCTGAATTTTGCTATCATGTTTTTGTTTTGTTTTGTTTTTGTTTTATTTTGTTTTGTTTTGTTTCTTTTTTTATGGCGCTGATACGCGATGGTGTGTAACCGTTATGCGCGGAAGTGCGTTGTTTTGTTGTGTAGTGCCCTGATTGATATAAGCAAAATGGCAGAAGTGCGTCGTGATCTCATTCGATGTTGCCACGACATTTTACGTGCAATAGCGCCCGTTAATGAAAAAAAATACTTGGATTGACTTTTTCCGCATAACGAGTCTTCGGTAACTGTTTAAGTATTTCTTAGTTTGAGCTAATTTAATAAAAGTTCCGGAGAAAACTAACATAGAAAATCATGAAAGTAGAATATAGAAAGTTCAACAAGAATGCTGATATGTATCTATACAAATGTCATGAATATTTTCGTGGTACTTTAGGCGTCATGAAGTTTGAAAATATGTTGAAAACAAAGTACAATTAGAATGAGTGTTTCGAAGCTATCTTTCAGTTAACCTGTGATCTTATTGGCTCATCAAGTGTTTTAAATGCTTGGACCTTAGTTTTATACACAGCATTGAAGCTAAATCAAATGTTACTAATAAAATATACTGTTTTTACTTTACAGCTTCAGTTCATTTAAAAAAAAAACCTTTAAAGTGGCTTGTGTATTCAGATTGTACATACAATTGATCTGATTGAGGAATGTTTTTAGTTTCTGAAATGGTTATACGAGAAACTCAAGTTTCTGATAGTTTAAAAAAACAAATTAGGAAAATTCTTTGCTTTTTTTAATGAATGATAGTCCAAATATTGATTATCAAGATTTTATTTTGATAGAGATTATATGTATAGCTGAGAATAGACCAATCACCGTTTATGACGTCATAGTAGCAAGCCAGTTTCTAAAACAATAATCTGGTATGCTTAAAGAGAAGAAAACAACCGGAAAGTTTGTCACGAATCAAATTAGCTTACATTACAATATAGTTTTTCAAAATAGTTTAAAGCTTAAATGATCATGTAATTATACATTGTGTTCATGTTAATCAAGAAACGTTACAAGTATTTTACTTATCATTTAGTATAGTGTTGCATCTATAAACAAACAAAAAGTACATCTATTTCAAGCTAATGCAGTATCAACATTCAAAAGATACGTTATGGTACTCGAGGTTATATTCGAACCTAGGTAACTAAACTAAAGAAAAGGAGACTACAGGTCGAGCTGCATTCTTCATTAATATTTGCTGTGTGTATTTCTTTGTAGTTGTCAGGCTTATATATAACATAACTTCTGAGATGTTTGTTTAAAAAGCCGTGCCATATGACAATATGCATTATTTATTTGAATGGTATGCCCGATACATATTTCAAGGTCACATAACCTACTATGCGAGTGACTATATTACGGTTATCCAGTGCATAATTCAGTTATGTAAGTTGAATGATGAAATAGAAATTAAACTCTCCTTACTGCGATGTACAAAGTTCATCGAGGGTATCAAAATGTCAAAGACAATTAGACTAGTACATTTGTCTCGATATTACTTATAGTCCGTATATAATCGTTCGTTCTTTGCTGACGAATAATCAAGGGAACTAAGGTTATAGCGGTAATCAAAAGGATGTAATCCAGGGATAAAGACCAGACATGGAAAACAGACATACACAACAAAGAACATGAAGTAACACAAATCATACATACAAAATAACAAAAGCAAATGAGAAACTCGAACTCCACTAAAAACTGGGAGCATGGACCAGGTGCTAATAAAGGGTGACACGCAGAAAAACATGCCGTCTCATACAACATTTTCATTAGTACAGTTTGCAAAGTCTACAGGTACTGAACATATGTGTAATATGCAGTACATGTAGTTTATACGCTAGTACCAGAGAGCTATCTACACCGTACTGTAGGTAAACTGTTTTCATATAAAAGGGTCAACTCGTCCTTTGAATAATGACTTAGTGTGATGTTCATAATTTAATGATAGTCAGTGATAGTTATAAAGATACTTTATTGTAAGTCGGTATAAAAGTCTAATGAGTGAATATGGCGATAAAATATTGTTAAGTAACAAATAATTTAATCAAACTGTTTTCAAAATTTAAAGTAAGGATTTATATATATACTCATTTTTTATAGTATTGATTCATACTTTCTTTCTCATTTTGACCTTTTGTTATCGATATTTTACCATGGTATTTTGATAGCAATATTAAGCACTGTATTTTAGATATGTTCTTATTTTTTAACATAAAGAGTATTCTATTACTATCACTTTCACTTTCGTTTTATATCGGTTTCCTGTGTTATGACTTTCCTGTTTCTGAATGGACCTTGGTTCCATTGTGCACCATGGTTTTAGTCGATCATAATTTAGTCATTGTTGTATGACACCTCACTATTAAAGTAATAATTTTGTTTTTTATGATTATGTTTAAATGAGGCATAATTTTCATTTGTGGAAGATATTTTTTGTGATATTAGACTATTTTTTTTTTCAGATAACTCTTTGAGTTTATTTTTTCCACTTCATTTTGATACTTTTTGGATGGTACTATAGTCCATAGGCTGGGAGGGTCCACCGTTCACCTCCTCATCAACTTTGTTGTAATTTTTAGATACCTCTACCCATTGAATCAATTTTACGCCAAAGAGTAATTTCCGATTCTTTTTCAGCATAAGCCCATATATGTACCCCACTAGGTCAAAAAGCCTAGATTTTTGTGACTCACTTGTTTGACCGTCTAAGCCTTCCTGGGATAGCATACGTAGACAAACTAAAATAATGTAGATATCATCATGTTGCTAAATGTCTCAGTTTTATAATGGTGGCAAGAAAAATGCAGTACCACTTAGGATTTGTGGGTAAAATGAAAACTATTTACCACTACTCCTCCGAAAAATTGTTTAAATTGAAATATTTTTTTAATGTCAAAACCCCAAGTGTATTTATGCTTAGGTACAAAAAATGGTTTATGTAGTATTTTCTGTTTACTTTTGTCACAATGTATACCTCTGGGGTTTTCTGATGATTTTTGGCGATTTTCGTGGTAAGAATTTATCCCCCCCCCCCAAAAAAAAAAATGCAAAACATGGGATTTTTCCAATTTTTCAAACAAAAGTCACATTAATTCGACTCTACAAGTTATTGTTCAGCTAAAACGTCTAAAATCTGGTATTATACGATAGATAATTTGTTATTGTACATAAATTAACCGCGAAAAAAAAACAATGTTTAATAAGTCTCATTCACAGCATACTGACAGTATAGAACTCATGTTTTGGGCATTCATAATTTAGATAATGATATACCAAACATCTCTGATCAATTCAGGCGATTAAATTTTCCTTTTGGGGTGAAAATTACTATAAAATTGTTTCATCAATAAGAACATTTAAGTGCTTGAATTGATCAGATATGTTGAGTACATAATTATCTTAATTCTGAATGCCTAAAATATTAGTTTAATGGTGTCGATATGCTGTGAATGAGAATTCTGTTTAATATTTAAACCAGTTTTTAGGGGTAGGGTGACTTCAATTTTGTTTAAAAATTCTTTCTTGAAAATTTGTTTTTCGTGGTTCATTTATGTAGAAAACTAAATTATCTATCGAATGATACCAAATTTGAAAAGTTTTAGTTGAGCAATAACTAGTAGAGTAAAATGTATGTGACTTTAATCGAACAGAAAATTCGAAAATCCCATATTTTCGCTATTTTGATAAAATACCAAATAAGTTATTTTTTACCAGAGCATAACTACGTCAGGGGTTTTGACATAGACAAATATGTCAATTAAAGCGATTTGTCGACGGGGTAGGGGTACAGTTTTTCAGTTTACCCAAAAATCCTAAGTGTATAATTGTATAGCTTACAATGGGCAATGTTATGATAGATACATATGTCAAAAGACTTAGAACATGTTTTTTGTATAAAAAGTAGCCAAAAATATAAACTTCTTCCGTTTAAATTTTGGCGACAAAAAGAATAGTAAATGGGAGGTGTAAGAGTCTCTGAAAATCATATTTTGGTTGATGAGTTGGGATGCACTGGGGTTATCTCAGCCCAAATTCTACTATTTTTCTTTTTCGTCTTTTGGATGTTAATAGTTTTGTTAATTTTAAAGTATATCGTGATTTTCCTATGTGAACGTATTATCTTTTCGTCATGTATATACCACGCAACTGTGTTGTGACCGTAAACCATGAATTTTGTTAAAATTAATAACTGACTTTTTAATGTTTTGAATTTGTTTTGTTCCAAAAAGATTTCTAAGTATAAATCAATTTACCACTGAGTTTAGGAAGAAATAAAATCAATTTTTAAGTTAGTTTTAAGTTATAGGAAGTATGACAGGAATGAAAGTAAAGTTCGTTCTGATTGTGTGTAGACTAGTACTATACCTGTAGAATCATTTTGTTCAATTCAAGAATTTCTATATTTTCTTATATTTGGGGAATTTACGGAAAAAATCGACATGTACACGGGAGTCAATACATTTTAGCAAAGTACAAAAAAACGAAGTGCCGCGTAGTGCACTGGTTATTCTATTTCCGCCTTGCTATTTTGTTAACAATCACAGCTTCAGCGTGAATAAAATTGCACTTCACCGTAGTACTACCGACTTCCCTATGCGGTTCCGAGTTCTACATATATATATGTAGTCGAGGGCTGATACCGTTGAGGGCTGGTGCCAAGGCGACATAAAAAATATCACGCAATAACATATTTATCATACATTAAATGCTTTGAATACAAGTTCACGATAATGAACCATTGAGTGAACGAAATATGTAAAAATTATTAAAAATCAAACAAACAAAATCTCAAACACAGGAATGGAACTTTCATTGATGGATTTAAGTATCTACTTCGATAATTGTGGTTTTTAGTACTTCTTATATACAAATAATGTATATATGGTTGGTATATTTGCATTTATCAACAACTGGGTCGATGCCGCGGCTAATGGATCAAAGGCGTACGAGTGTATTCACCAACCAAGTCATCAGACTTGTCTAACCCCGAGTTATATCAGATATCATTGGTCATGTTAATAAACAATTGCAGTATAACACATACACAAAACACTGTATGGCACATGGTAAAACTTATCGGTAATGGATTTGGCTTCTTTTAAAGGTAGTTTTGGATTCGACTACTTATTAATATTTCATATGTGATTGTATTTACAAGCATGGGTGACGAAATCAAAATACAGAATGTTTCAACTTTGAATACCAAAACAAAAAGCTGAAAGCAATGTTGCATTGAATTCGATAATCGCAGTGTTTATTTTTAATCCGTAGTACGTTTATATGTTGATGATCAACATCCAATACATACCTGGTAAACCTGATACGTTGGCATAATCTGTGCAAGCATTTGAATTTACAGAATGTGTCTCTAAACAAAAATTGCCATATTATACTGATTACTGCATCTATTTAATAATATTTCGAATGGATTTGAAGTCAATAAGCTAAAACGTGAGGGAAACATTTTATAAAATGTTTCAAAGAAAGGTTCACTACAGATACAAACACATCATTAAGGCCAAAAGTCTTTAAACAAGTCCCCTTAAACCAGGAAGCGATTTGGTTTGGTGATAATGTACAAAAAAGGACAATTTTCCTTTGTTTCATTATATGCATATACCAATGTTTCATTGTTAACTGGATTAAATATAATAAAAAGCTATATTTAAACATTTTACATTTGATCCTTTTCTCTTTGATTTTGTTAATCGATTGAAAATATTGTGATTGCTATATAAGCTAAATAACTCAAAAGCCCCATTACATTTGGAAACATTTTGCTTCCAGATTCTATATTTCAATGAAATTTGAAACCTTGATACTTATAAAATTGTTATTAAAATATTGCGCCGTCTAAATAACATGTAGTTTCAAAACAATAATTTCACCTTAAGTCCCTTATAATCATTTGATTGATACATTGTGAAGAACACTCGCACCCACCAGACTCTTCCTTAACTTCGTTTCTAGATGAACTAGTATAGTATACGCTTTTTGGCAATATCTACATACTTGATTAAAAAGGAATTCTTAATTTTTACTGGTTTTTCTGATCGGAATTTCGATTTAAAATCATACGTTTTGTACCTGATTTAAACCTGATTACAACATTTGACACATAAGATTATTAAACTCGAATGACTGTAAACATAAGTGGACAATTTTTACTGCAAAGTTAATCTATAAAATAGTTTTGGATACGGTGAAGAAATTTAGTGACATTAAAGTAAATAAAAATGTACACCGCTAGATCATCCTGTTGTTATATATTTCCATGATTTATCATACATGTGTTGGTATATAAAAATACTACCAGTTATCATAATATGAATCATTATAAAAAACGACCGACAATATGCATTTTATTTCTTTTTTAGAAACACTTACAGACCACATACATTCTTAATTAGTAGTACAGTAGATGCAATTTTCAATTATGTTTAAGATGGTACATGAAATCGACAGAAATGTTTGATATCTCAAAAAATAAAGATCTGTATTCGAAAGCGAAAATATAGAAATGCATGTAACAGTGAACTACCTTTACTTGAGGCTTGGAGCCAAGAGAAAAGGCAAAGCTGTGTCGAGCATTTTCACCCGATCGATTCGAAGTCTTATATCAATTTTATTTTTGTTTATCAAGCCAGTGTATTGCAACATAATTATGAACAAAATGACGTGACTTTTATCGAAGTAGATAGCATCCTGACAATTTAAAAACAAAATAATGTTTGTGATGCCACAAGAGAAAGTTACCATCAATCAGTGACCGTATACCTCTTGTAAATTTACGGTCAATGAATTTCGACTACTCAAATAGAGCGGTTGCAATATAAAGTAACTTATGCGAGAACATATTACCAATCAATATAGACAAATTATTAGCTCAATGCAATTTGAGTTATTTTTTATTTAGATCTCACCTGATGCCACGGTGAAGATGAAAGCTACCACTGTACACGTTGAAAAGGCGGCTTTAACTTTGGTGATAGACATCTCTCTTCAAATCAAAGCAGTACAGTCAAACCCTGTCATCAAAATTGTCATTCCAATTTCTGATTTACAAGCAAATTGGACATTTGTGTCGATTTTTGATTGATTATCTACTATGTCATTCATTCGAAGAAACGATACTGAAACTGAATTGCATTATATGATTGCCATTGTTCCTTATTGATCAAGGTGTGTCTTTCGATGGAAGTTGCGACGGCGCATATTATTAACGACGAGGGGAGATAAATCTCTAAACTTGTCCGTTATGATTGCAAAATATGACTAAAGATAACTGTTCAGACAGTCAATTCGTTATCAACATACTGTTCATAATGTTTAGTTTTGTCCATTCCTGTTTACTTTACAGACATGCGTGTTAATTAGTTTTTTTTTAATGATTTGACCATTTTACAAATTTGCTTAATTATTAGGAATTAAACAAACTAAGAAATACCCGAAATCATTTTGCTTTTCCTTACCAGTGCAATTCAGTATGCTGTATATACAATCTGTAACCCGGTTAGATGAAAAATATGTCAATGGTAACCATACCTTTCTGAAAACTTCTGTTAAATCATAAAATCCGAAGTCGGTCAATTGAAACTCCTTTGACGAAAGTCATGGGACGATTAAAGCTCTATCGCTGTGGCAAGCAATGTTTTATCAAATACGCACGTATAATAAGATATTACACAATTTGTAAGTGTCAGGCAAATATATGTTCTATGAATAGTTTTCCGATACCTATTGAATTCCGTTGTTCCTTCTTAATCATGACTACTTTACTCAAATGCAAATGTTCTCGTCAAGACACAATATAGTGAACAATGAAATACATGTATCTTGCTGTCTACTTGTAAAATCACTTCCTAGTCAAACATGCATTTTTTTAAGGGAAAAATTAAATCTTTCGATAACTTATAAAATTTACTATTGTAAGCACCTGAGGCCAATGTCAATCTTAATATTGTAACACGAGCGTGCTTTAGCGGTCCCGTTCGGTTGATAATCCTTTTGATTTACTCTCTCATTTGTCAGGATCATAATGATAAGCAAATACTCAATAACAAGGAAAACAACTTTTTTCCAGTCCAAAAGTGTCCATAGCACAATATGCGGGATTATCTGTAGGCATTTATTACAAGTACATGAAAACAAAGCATTTGATTATCAGTGTCTGTGGTTGAGGATAACTGCCTTGAATTATAACGTTCAACCCATATTTCTTATTATAACTTAATTTACATTATCTATATACCTGATATTAACCTTTTAAGGTACACTTTTAAGGTGCACTTGTTTGGTACGTTCAACATGCAACTCTGTCTATATCACGTTCTCAATATTTGGTAAACGCATTTGGTTTGGCAGCTTCTGAGAGTTATCCGCGATTTCAATGAGATTGTCTGTATTTATATTGATCGAATGGTTGTCGTTTCCAAGGTAATAAAGAGGTCTTTACAAATTCCTTTGGATTTTGTTCATGTACTTCCCGACTTCCTTTATAAAGACTGGTTCCAGCATGACCATTTACCTGATGGTGTGGTCCCAGGATACCTTAAATGTTGCCCTTACCGGCTGGGATAATAGACTGATGTGATGTAGTGTCAGAAAGGATGGTTCTAAAGGTATATCAAGGTATATTTAGGGCGGCTCTTGGAACTCAATCTGGTCATTATCCGATTCAATAGATGATTTTTCTTCTTGCTTGTTTCCTCTCCTCAATAGGAACTTCATGGTCTCTTTGGTGTTTTGCCCAATCTTTTAACCACTGATAATGTGATTTTTTTCATGTTTTGGGCTTTTGTTGCCTAGTCAGTAAGTTGTCTGGCTTTGACAGCTATTGGACTGCACTTTGGTGTCACTCTGGTGACTATTCGGCGGAAGTCCTCTGGGTAAATTGAAAACCAGTAAGCATTTGATGCAGTTGAAAATTTTGGATCTTGCTGCTTTTCTATGCTCACAGCTGTCAAAGAGGGTCTGCAGTTCTGCCACAACACTTGTTACTCCCGTAGTGGTAGTAATTCAATGTGGATCCTGAGAATCAGTTCAAGATTATTATCCGAATGTAATAGCATTAAAACCTATGATTTTTCAACACTGTATACCTCTATTCCCCATACTCAGTTAAAAACCTTATACATGTTTTTCTCATACTTTTTAAAAAACAATTCCAAATCATCTCCCAAATATACATAGGAAGATGTTTACAAAATGCTGGAATTTTTAATCGACAACATATTTGTCCAGTGTGGTGGACGTGTTTTTCAACAAACGGCCGGCATTCCAATGGGAATAAATTGTGCTCCTTTACTTGCTGACCTATTCCTTCACTCTTATGAGTCTTACTTTATAGCCGATCTGATCCGAAAGAAATAATATCGTAGTTGCTCATTTACTTTTGTTACTTTGTATGTATGATTTAGTTACTTTATGTTCTTTGTTGTGTATGTCTGTTTCCCATGTCTGGTCTTTGTCCCTAGAATACATTCCCTTGATTACAGCTATAACCTTGGTTCCCTTGACTACTCTTTTACTTACTTTATGTTATTTGTTGTGTATATCTGTTTTCCATGTCTGGTCTTTGTCCCTGGATTACATTCTTTTGATTACCGCTATAACCTTGGTTCCGTTGATTGCTCTTTCCTATTTGTAGCCTTCTAGGTGGAATTCGGATTGGCGCTGCATTTCTTTTATCAATTATGTGTATTACTTTATTCGTTCTTCCAATATCTTAAGGTGATTTGGGGAAAGTGTTCAGTTATTTCACAAGAATATGCTCCCAAAATTTGCTTTTCTTGAGGGTCAAGATAAATGCTACTTCCAGTGTATATATCATCTGAGTGTTCTGTAAGTCAGTGTCAGTCGTAGGAGTAAGCTGTAAAGTAGTGTGTACAGCAGCACATTACTCTACTGGTAGTTTCTGTTCTGTAACTGTAGGTTCACAGCTTCCAAGTACAGTAATTGGATGCAAGGTGATGTCAGCATTGCTATAGCTAAGCATTTATGTAAAGTATATGTATAGTTCCATGTGTTTTTAGATCTATGCCATTCACTCTCTGGAGCCTATCTTCTCCACTCCCATGTTTGTTTTAATGCAATTGAAATCGGGAAGCTACTTGTATATGTATTGACATTCTGGTCGGGACTGTTTGTGTGTTCTGCAATTTGATTTGGTTTGATACCCAAGTGTATCTCATACATACATACATACAGGAAGATAAAAGTCAGTAGAGCCTCTATCAATGATGAAATCAACTGATATGTCATTAATAAAGCCACTAGTATACTAACCGTTGTCCCATTTATTAAAGGGGTTGTCAATTTGACATATTCTCTCAACTATTTTCCTTAGGCATGTTTGATTCCGTCATGCCTAGCCCGATGAGCAGACAGACGGTTTCCCTTCTCCCAATAACCTTGGTTAAGAACGGTAACTTCCTTTGTTATTTCTTTGAGGCTTATAAACGTAGGCACTTCCTTGTGCTCTGATCGGCTCAAGTTGTCTTCCATTCATAGGACAGTTCCTGTAAATTTGGTTCGGGGAATTATATGTAAAGCAGTTTCCTTTGCTGGTCTGAGAACATATCTCAAGCTTCTCAATCTTGTTAAGCAGGTGCTGTATAAGAGAATCACTGAATGGGTTGTTAGGCAATCTTGTTATGTTACTGTTTGCGTCAATTAAAGTTTTGACTGCACATATAACTTGTCTCACATTCATTTTCATCCTATCACCTGACTCTTCTAAAGAGCCACATTCCGTTCGATGAGATCAACAGCTTCTGATGCGTTTCTACACTCTTTGTCAATGCATCTACACTTGATCTCAAGTAAAATGTTCTTGTATAGTTGATTAAGAGCCAAAACATCTTCTACTCTTGTGTCAAAGTTACTGTAGGCTATATGTTTCTTGTCTCAAATATGGGTAGCCTTTTATTCTAAAGCTGGGTATTACCGAATATCTGTTACATATTTCTGACTAGTAACGAACAGCATCTTTGTGCAGCAGCAGTTAGGCTTATAAAATAAGTCCTTGCAGGGCCTCTCAGACTAGCAGCGAGAAGTAAAACTTTCTCTGTTTCGGACAACCTACGTAGTTTTCTAGTTTAAAATTTTCTTGAATTTGTACATGATATGATACTAACTGTAGTACAACTTCTGTCGATTTTGAAGGAAAATTAACAGTGCAGCAGATTTTAAACAATAAAGACAAAAAATTGATATTTTCAGAACTCTAGAACATTGACTAATCTGAAGCATGTCTGGTATTTTAGGATAATGTTTACGAATTATTTAAATGAACAACAACTGAATATTCAGTCAACTTCACTTCAATATTATTGATATATTAAACTAAACATGACACTTTTCTCCTTCTATGAATGAAAGAAACTAGTAACAAACAATTTGCATCTATTTGCCTCTTTATAAACCTCTAATTTGCAAGACATTCATAATTAAATTCTCGCACAAAACTGATATCATATGAAATTTGTATGTAATTCTAAAAATAAGAGTTTCAGAAAAGTTCACATGCATTTTTTAAATGATTAAGTGATATTGAGGTAAGGCAATGAAATTATATCTTTCTCAATCAAATAAACGGCATAAATCATATAAATATTCAATAAGGTTTAGGCCACCAAATATCAAATTATGATTACCTATATTGAAGAAAGAGCAACTTATGTTGCAAAATAATGTCCCAAAAAAAATCATTTTCTGCATGAAGGGACATAATTGTGAAATGCTGGATTGAGTCGTTTACTCAATACAGCTACAAAATGAAAACAGAAATATTTAATAATATGATGAATAACAGGGAAAAAGTTTTATCAACTCAAACTTTAAGGAGTTAAAGAACTAGCAAGGTTATTGGTGTGCATTACTGTCTCGGATATGCAAAGACAAGACTAAAGTAAAAGGAAAAGGCAACCTTTTGTATAACCCTAAATTAATAGGTCATTTGTTTTCTTTTTGGTTAGTTTTTTGTATTTTTTCTTTCCCTAAACAATACAAAAACAATAATGAGAAAAAAATAAATAAAAACAATGTCTTGCTCTTTATCTTACTACAATATCATATCATATCATGTATATAGCGAGAATATATACGATGTCTATGTTAAACAGACAAAACCCCACAGGGATGGGAACGTCAGCCAAAGACCAATCATGGAGTAACAACTTTTGGCAGGAGCAAAATTGCGACGGGGTGAAAGTACTTAAGTGGATCACAAACCTGTCCCTTTAGAATCTGACCATTGTAGATACATATAACTTTAGTAAACACAAATTAATCCAGACCAGTGCAAACATTCAAACGTTATGTCCCCATTGTATATAAAATAAATTCAAGTTCTACCAAGACATGGTTCATGGTACATGATAATATCATGGACGGAGCGTCAATCATCCTATTTATATAGTGTGTAAGACCAGAACTATGAAAGGCAAAATATTCTGAAGGAAGTCGAAATCACTCGACGTTGCGCAAGTGCGGAAGCACTGTTTTGTATTTTAATACGTCGATAAATACGCTTTCATAATTAGTATTTATTTAGTGTGTGAAGAAATTTAGTAAGGCAGTCTCACACATGTTCACATTCTCCTCGGCGAATGAGATTTCGTTCGTAGCAACATGTGGTGGATGGAAGTAAAGACTAGAAAAGACCAGCGAGGTAGGGAAAATTGCACGTTTAAATGTCTTTTTTTTGTCTTTATTTCTTTCCACCCTATAGCTCGCAACATGGTGGTTCGCCGTAAACAAAGCATGAGATCCGTCCATCGTAGGCATATCCTTAAGTCATATTAGGGTTCACAAAGGAAAATGAAAATTCTTTTTCATATAACCTAGCTGGTGTCCGGCCAGTTTTGCTAAGAGAACTGTACCAACAGTGTGCATTCTAGAAGCCAAGTTGTTAAACATCCTACGCGAAACAAAAAGTCGATGTAGTTATGGCGAACTCTGGCGAAACGTACAAGTTGTGATATGAACATCCAATCGCAGGTACCGAAGTGATGTTGCCACAGATAAAAGGAAAGTTGACAATACGGAATGAAAAGTCATTGCGTTTGTCGTATAATTTGGTCAATAGTTTCCCTTAAAAATCGATCTCTAAGTGTATGTCAAGATATGAGATTGACCACAGTGTTTGTAGTATCCTACATCTTCAGTTCTTTAGGGTAGATGCGATATATCAAATCCTCGAAACTAGGATTGTTTAAAGATAACACTTCATCTACATATCGGAAACTGAGATTAAAGGATCTAGCTAAACGATGTACCAACCATAAAGTCACATTCAAAAGAGTGAAGGAATAGGTAAGCGAGTTGGAGAGCACAATTGGTTCCCATTGGAATGCCGACTGTTTGTTGGAAAACACATCCAACTCTCTGAAAGTTGTCAATACAAAATCCCACTATTTTAAAAATATTTTCTCCGGTATATATTAAAGTTACGAGTATCATCAACCTGTACATCTCAAAAATAAAAGTACAACATTAATTGTTCGCCTATTCTAATGATATCATCTTTTTTTTACGTATGCTTTGCAAACACTTGTCTTTTTAATGAATGAAACTCTGCTCATTGAAAATTGATTGATATTAAAGTAGTTTGAAATCAGAAAGATAAATAAATAGTTTTAATCTCGAATAGAACATTATTGTATGTTTATAGTAAAAAAAGAGCGTATTTGAACATGAACATGGTTGTAATATACATAATGTTGGGCGGATTATACAATTTAGAAATGCTAACTACTAGATATATGCACTAGCTTATTAATACTTAGCTCGAAGTGACACAATGCATTTGTGTATTTCTCTCGACCAATTTTGATTTGTTTTAAGTATGTTTTGAGGTTAGTTATAATTCAAATAACGGAACATAGCCACTACTGACATATTGGAAAGTAAATAAGTAATAAAAATCAGTTTTTTTTTCACAATATGAAGACAACAATTACATGTTCTTAACTACAGTGCGTTAATTGTATGGTCTGCCATAATTACTTAAAATTCAGATATTTTTATTCATGTACGATATTATATTATTGCCAAATGAAAATATAGCATATGTAGACCACAAAAGCATTATCTGATCCATGGGTTTTTTTTCTACACCATGAATCACCTTACCATAGACAGTGTCTGAATTTTATATTAACTGATACTTAAAACTGATGTATCCAACACATCAGTTCTATTCAGATGCTCAGTTTTATCGTTTTGGTGCAACAGTTATTATGTTGTTGTGAAATAGAAAATATAGCACAGATGGGTTAGATCAGTGTTGTTATTATAAATGCCAACATTATGCGATTTACAATGTTGATACGTTCTGAATGAGCATTTTTTCTTAATACTGAGATCTGTTTTCTAGGGGCAAGGGTAATATTTTTATTTTGAAGGAGAATTAGCTTTTCAAAGCTTCTTGATGTAACCGAATTGAATTATATTTCGGATGGTACGTTCGCCTGACCGTCTACTCCTAGTTCCAAAATCTGCAACTCCCCTAGAATAATAGAATTTGAGACACTTTCATCGTGCATATAACGTAAAGGGTCGAATTTTATAGGACTTTAAATGGGAAACTCTAAAATCCCATTTTAATCGATTCCCCATTAAATCTAGTGCTTTCACATGGGAAAATATGTCAATTTAAGCCATTTTGCCATTTGGTAAGGATACATATGTTGCATATGACCGTAAGTGTTACCGCAACTGCTGTGGTACTATCTAAAAGCTTAGACATTGGGCTACGTGATGAATTCTATATATTTAAATTTACTTTAACTCGGACAATCCCCCCCAAAAAATAATAATAGAAATTGCTTTTTGTCACACCGCTCCCCTAACAAACAAGAAACAAAAACAAACAAAAACAAAAAAAAAAAACAAAAAAACAAAAAAAGCAAAAATGCTTCAGTTTATTATGCGAAAAACGTATTCGTAAATGGTAGGCCCAATGGTACCTGAAAATGATAATTGAGTTGATGAGTGAGAGGGTGTTCGGGGATGATCTCAGCCCACATACTAATCATTTTGAATGTTGTGGAAACGTTTCCCTATATTCGAGATTGCGATTATTTGCCGATATTCGATTTTTGAGTAATAATGTATGTCATACATCTTTAAAGTGAGAGAAAATAATTGGTTTTTTTTCTCTTATAGCAATTCAGTCTCAGTAATACATATTTCATTTTTGTTACGCGTACTTTCCTTGTTATCAGTTCGGTCTTTTTGTTATGACTCTTCACTGTATCATCCTTTTTTAAAGTATTCATTTGGCTATAGTATTTGCGGTATTTTAGTAATTCTTAATTTTGATTAATTAAATGCTCCATGAAAAATAAATAATTCGTACCTTGATCTTATAATTAGATGAAGTTGAAACAATTACAAGAAGTATAAAGCCACCAATCCCACGACCAATAGCATATTTTATCGAATCTGAAGTTCAAAAAAATGTTATACAATATATAATGATGGAACATCGAAACATGGCTATGAAATGTAGTTGAGTTCCTTTAATTGAATTTAATCTGCCATTAGTAATCATTTTACTTTGATATATTTCTTGTCCATGCGAGTATACATAAAAAGCAAATTTCAGTACTTGCTATATAAGGAATATACTATTACATATTGCTTTTTCATACTGCACTGATAGTACATGTATCAAAACAAAATAATACCTTGTTTACCATTCCACATTCTGTTTATATTTTCTGATGTTGTCTCCCTACGTTCGGTTTGGTTACAGGTAAGTTGTAACTAGTTAGCGTTGTCTTATTAGATGAAAAAAATACAACTATATATTGTATGTGCTTGTGAATTAATAAATCTTGAAAGATAGAATAGTAGACTATTCTTCTACAAATAGAATCATAAATCATACAAATATTCAACAGAATTTATCTATCACATTCATGGATAGCCCCGTGCAAGTCCGAGTGTTAAAAGAACAGGCCTACAGCAGCGCTAAGCTTGTCGTATAAGGCGACTGAATAGTGCTCAGAAACCCAGCCGGGGGCTAGGCGCTCTGCCAACAGAGCAACTGGGATGTGTGTCCCAGGTGGTGGAATGGGGTACCCCTGGCGTGTTACATGCTGGGGTTGTCAGGCTATAATACGGAAAACCTGACCGCAAACCATAGTGGTGCACCGTGTTGGGAAAGACGCCACGTTCCTCGCACGTTTAAGAACCCTGCTGTGGTATTCGATAGGAGTAGGAACCTTTGCGCTCCGCCACAGGAGGCTAAATTGCCCGGTCTTACCCATCCCCCCTTTTTCCAGTGGCAATAAAAATTTGTCGACCCTATTATCCTTGTAACCCATCCTTTTTTTTTTCATTTCATTTTCATTTTATCATCCATTTCACGTTCATTATCTGAATATAGCTGAAATATTGCTGCTTGGACGTTAAACCCCAACAAACAAATACACAGAGTAGTACATTTCTTAACATTGTCTAAACCGCTTATATTATATATTTGTTGGCTTGTCAACTAATGAACGGAAGAAACGCAAACACAAATACAAAGTTATTTTACATATGCGAAATAAGAATTGGTATTCTTCGTTAGTCCGAATAAACAATAATAATTACATTTACAAATAATGTCAGCAGAAAATTTATCATAATGACTTGCATCATAATTCACAAAATTTTTCAGTATCTCAAATTGGAATCGATTAACTGCTTGTCGTAACCACTTAGACATGTTTGTACCACAAAAGACCTTTTACAATTAGGCGTCCGGAACAGGGTTAACTTACTACAAGATAGAAGTCAATACTACAGAAGCTTAACATGTCGTCAGCATGTAACTCGTGATTCCTTGCGGTGTATCCATCTGCTCTATGAGAATCGATTAGTTCACAGTGACATAAATTTCCATTCATCGTCTAGCCCGGATTTAAATGTGTAATTCTTACCCGGAGGAAGCGGTATCCTTGGATTGTAAGATGTAAGATTTTAAAAGTAAAATTTGTCTGAATACCTCGTATATTAAATCATACGTACCATCATAATAGCTATAGATAGGAAGCACTTTGTTTTCCTTTTTTTCAGTTAAGTAAATTTAAAGATAAGCAAAATAATTTCACTATGAGATATAATTAAGCTTTTGAATGTGTTCATTCCTTGAATCATGACAAAAGCATTCAATTGTATTTGACCAAACTTGTTTTATATTTTTGTCTAGTTTATGAAGATATCAGTCATCTGATAATGTCAAGTGATCAGTTTTGTTATCAACTTGTCTCAATGTAGACTATACAATGAACACCACTTTGCCATGGTATTTTTTTTCGTATGGTACAAACCTAAAAAGATTTTGAAGCAATATCGTGTATCAGCTGAACTATTTTCTTTGATAAGTTTAATTTCAATATCTTTTGTTACATCAATAGGCATGGAACCATTGTTTTGGCACCTTTTGGTTTGTTGTTCAGTAGAATTTTGACTAAAGACTACTTTGCTTCCACAAGTGCTTTTTATAGGAGACGGATAAAGGATATCTGTAAAAGTCATTCTTGACGCTTCAGGGAATAAAGCTTTTGCAACACAAGTACAAATCCATCTAACACAATAACAGTCAATCCAGTGATAAATCCTGGTTCTGAGCAGATATTGATGCCTGTTTGGTAATGAGTATTATTAGCCATTTCTTAAAGATATCAATTTTATCAAGGTGAAATAAACAGCTACAAATCATCAAGTCAAATGTTTCTTTTTAATGATTGTTTATGCATATTAAACATCTGCTGGGTTTGCAATTTTTAGAAGGGGCACGGAACACCTAATGTGTATAGAGCAATAAAATAATTCTTTATAATTTGCCCAACAATATGAAAGTCGATGTTGGTACATGTTTTACGAACGATTTTTGTTGGTTTGTTTTTGTTTGTTTTTGTTTTTGTTTTTGTTTTTTTTTTACCCATGCTTTTGTGTTAAGTAGGGTGCACGCCCCATGAGCTCCAACGTAATACATTCTGTTTAATCTGCAAATTTATGACTAAACTTTTGTCAAAATATTAATAAGTCCATTTCATAAGGTATATTCGAAATATGCATATAAAATCTGGAAGAAAACTTGTGTGTAAACATAACACTTACTTGGTAAATTCGTATTGTTAGCTTCATCTTCACACTCTGTATTGCCGACACCGGCTGATATATCAACTGAGAATGATGCCCCACTATACAGTCAGAAAATCATTATATCATTGTGTTATTGACTAATAAGATATTTGGGGTTGTTTTGAGCTAAAGAGGTGTTGACGATATTTTTAGCACCACTCGGTTGAAAGTAATTTCTTGTTTTCTGTTCTATAGTAGAATTATTTTCAATTGTCATCACAGACAATCAACAAAAAGACAGTTCAACAGTAGTATCATCTGCACCAAATGTAACTCATTAGTATAAATAAGAATTTTCATCAATGGTTCGAATTTTCATAAATGGTTTATATGCAACTTACCTGCAAACAAGTTAGTAAAAGAACTAAGACCGTGAGGGTTTTTACATCTGTACTGTTGAAAACCATACTCTCTTATATATTAGTTAATTATTATAAAGGACTATAAACGTCACCGAAAATATCTTAGCATTTAATTTTTGAATGGTTCAATCATTTTCGCACTCAGTACTAATAAGCATAAAATTATAAAATCTAACAATAGAAGTAATACAGAATTATGTATACCGTTGTTTATATATTATTGACTCCCGTTAAGCATGGCGGGAAAAAGCCATTTCTTTTTACGTTTAAAATATTTGGACAATTTTACCATAAAACAACTGTCAGTGTGTATGGTATTAGTGTCGCCTTAGACGATTACCTTGAGGACAAACTTCCGCTTCGCCAAATGTCACGATCGAAATGAACAAACATGAAATTTTAACTGAATTAAATCATATATTTTATGTGTTTTATTTGCATGTTTTATCTTCTAATTAATAAAATATTGTACTTCTTACAGTCAATACAGTTATACATCAATTATGATTTTGCGTTCAAACTTTAACAATATTTTTAGATGCGAACTATAAACTGAAAAAAAAACCAATTGCTTTGTTTATGATATGAAACAAGCAAATACCCTTTTCGATATTACAGGTTAACTTTCTGTCAGACTGAAATCTGGCTCTCGGTGTCAAAAATTAACTTCTAATTGATTACCGTTATACGGACTTCCTTCTCTCTGGGTACCTTTAAAAACAATCATAATATGCGTGTTCACAGTTGCGCACTTAAAACGAACAAAGTCAATTGAACCAAAATTGATCTTTGTTTTACCTATAAGAATTCCAATGATTTAAAGTGTGAAAAATTGGTGGTAATTTCTACCTAGCTTTTATCATTACCCTTTATTTGAAAAACATGATTTCTCTTTAGCCAATTGTGTAAAACTCAACCAAAATGATCATGTTTTTACCTATTAAGGTATTTTGAAACCAATTAAACCGGTACATAATTAATGGTAAATGAAAATGTTCTTTTCTATTGATATATTTTTGCATATATATAATGCTGAATTTTTCCTCAGTGGTTTTTTTTATGTACACAAATGTTGAAAATGTACAAATCTTTCATAATTCTGAAACAAGCCATTGTCAGTTTTATTCTTGTTTTCATTTAGTGATTTTACTTGAATTTAAAATAACAACAGTTTGCAAATAGGAATGTCTTTAATATGTTTGATTAAAAAGAAAACACAAACAAAAATAAAACAAACATATCTCTTACCTAGATGTAGCTAGGGCGTTATACTTCCATATTAGCGTATGTTCTATAAGGAAATTACAAAAATACTACAATTTCCTTTTAACTATTTTAACATTTGCATTTATGGTAAATTGGTCATTCATTAACGAGTAATCAAGGTAACCAAGGTTATAGCGATAATCAAAAGAATGTAATCCAGGGACAAAGACCAGACATGGAAAACAGACATACACAAGAAAGAACATGAAGTAACTAAAATCATACATACAAAGTAACAAAAGCAAATGAGCAACTCGGACTCCACTAAAAACTGGGAGCATGGACCAGGTGCACCGGTAGGTTAAGCGTCCTCTGTTCTTTTTTTTAAAAACCCGCCGAGTTGCTGATAAAAAGTCAAGTCCGAGGTAGACAAACGAGGAAAAGAAAACTAAGACCCGTTGAATAAATCAGTTTTCATGGTGCTGATGGATACACCATAACGATCCATGAGTTCATGATGACGACCATAAAACTTCTGTAGTGATGACTTCAATCTTGTAGCAACATAACCCTGTTCCAGAAGCCTATTTGTTAGAGTTCTAGCGCGATACAAAAAGTCTGCGTAGTTTCGGCAAAATCTGGCATAACGTATGAGTTGTGATATGAACACTCCATACGCAGGAGCCGAAGGGATGTCGCCACAGATGAAAGAAAAGTCGACAATTCTGAATGAAAAGTCATCATGTTTGTCGTAAAGTTTGGTCAATAGTTTTCCTTTACCATCGATTTATAAGTGTAGGTTGATAAAGGCTGTGAGGCTTTCAATTTTGAAACGCGTGAAATTTAATACACCCGATGTAGCAAATACATTGTCTACTATACATGACAAAAATGTTTGCCGAACCAGCAGAAAAAGCCCAAAATAAGATTGTTTTCGTCTGCAAAACAAAATGCAATGCTTATTTTCAGGGGTAGACGTAAAAAAAATAGCAATAATAAGACCTAAACTGCTACCACATTCTGCAAAGAAATTGTGGAAAACCATAAATCTATCTTGTGTTGTATCTAAAAAATTGCTACTTGTTTGACGATATGAATATTTTGAATTTCGATCAGACTTAGTCTTGAAATTATGACAAGAATTACATGGGTTACAAATCACTGAAACATTATAATTTTGTATTTTTCTAAAGATATGTTTTTATTTTTTGTTTGTTTGTTTTTGTTTGTTTGTTTGTTTTGTTTGTTTGTTTGTTTTTGTTTTGTTTTTGTTTTGTTTTGTTTTTGTTTTGTTTTGTTTGTTTTGTTTTGTTTTGTTGTTGTTGTTGTTGTTTTTTTGTTTTGTTTTGTTTTTTTTTTTGGGGGGGGGTATTTGATTTTTAGTCTATTGCATCTATTGCATCTTAATTCCGAATTCATATATAGTATCCTATAATGAATTTTGAATTTTACGGTCATCTTTTGTAGAAAGCCGTTAACCGAAAGAACTTTACCAGTTTTGTTACTTTCCTGAACTCCATTTTCCCAATACAGGTGAAACATGTGTTACATGGTCTGTTTGTAACAAGTAAAATTCTACTACTACATGTCTACCGACAAAATATATAAGAATTCTATAGAAAGTAAATGTGCATTTTTAGCTCCATAATTAAAAGGTATTACGTGTAAAGTATTCAGCGAACCGAGATTTCGGTTATGAATGCAATGAGGAGATTGCAAACTTTCATTTATAATTTATGTAAAACTAAGGGGAAAGATCGTCTAAATTTATTTACATGGCTATGAGAAAACCAAAAGTTTATACAATTTTAAGTATGATACTTCAATAAATCAGCAAATGTTGTGTTAATGTTCAAAACTATCCATTTAAGACTAACTTTAATGTTCACTGTAAAAAAAAAACTAGCTTATGACATTTCAGTTTGAAATCAACGTCCGATAATGTAGAATTTATTTATGCATGAGGAACAAAAGTTATTCTTACCATTTCTGATGCAATATTGTACGTGAACAAACAATTATTTGACTTATTATGTTGTGAATTATACAGTGAGATGAACGTTTCATGCAGACGACAATTTTAACGTGTTTGAACAGACTTCCTTATTCCTTCGGGAAACCTACTTGTTAGCTCAGATTGTCGATGCCAATACTTGTACCTGATCCAGAATATTTAGATCTACATTGTTTGTTCACAAATAAGTTAGAATGTATTCTATGTCGATCTCTGCATGTAAACTAAAATGAATCCGTCTTTTAAAGACTCTATGTACATGTAGCACTTTTTCTTACCAATTCTTAATACTAAAGTAGATTATTATGCTTAGCCAACTTTACGAGTTAATTTGTGCTAGCTATGACATTAAGCTGTAATATTTTATTTTAAAGGAACTACATTTAAATTGTTCCCATTTCATGTACTTAGAGTGCAATCTGCGTGTTGGTATTTGAAATTACAATTGCTTAGTCTTCTTGATGATAGCGTGAACATCATTTTTACTACCATCATGGCTGTGTTTGTCAACCACAGTATTTTCACTCCCGTCAGTTCCAGGAGCGATCATATGATCAATGGACACTGTATCACAACCATCGTTTAGGTGTTGTAATGATGAACCCGTGTTGTTGACTTGAGAATATGAAGATCTAGAGGACCGGTCTAAAGAGGCTAAAGATTGAACACTTTCATCCAAATTGATATCAACACAATTTGATCCTGTTACCGTCAATACTTTTGAGTTCTTATAAGCCTTTTATACTTCTTCTATGTTTGTATTACAACAGTTTTTCTCTGGCCGAGCAGCTACTTTACAAGTGGTTATATCTGGGTTGTTCGGGTCGGAAGTGCACTTCTCAAAACTTTCCGTTGAAATATATAAGGTGTTGTATTGTAGGTCATAATCATCATTGTCATTTTGGTTTTCAGCCGTGTTTTCTGGTAATGATGGTTTTTCCAGTAGTCTACTAAGTAAACAACATTTTTCAGTAAACTGGGTAACTGCATCCATACAATTAATTAACTTGATAATGCTTTCTCTACATTTTTACTTGTTTAAGGAATTAACCGTTCTTAATGGTATTGCTGCAATAGTTTTGATTCTACGAATTAAGCAAGATAAAGGGGAAACGTTTTTTGAACTCTTTGGTTTTTATTCTTAACCGAATAATGATAATGCATGTACCTGTAGTACTAAACGTAAGAATGCTTATCATTACGTTTTGGGTCGATGATTATACTTGCCTAATATATCTTACTATAGATATGCCAACCAATAATGCCATTAAAATCCCAACAGCAGCTCCTCCCACTGCTAAGTATAAAGTTTTGGATGATTCTGCAATTATAAATATGAAACTACAATGATAAATAATGCAATAGCAACCATTCCGTGTAATGCTTATGGTATAGCCTTTCGGTGACGGATGTCGCTTCCTATTTTGATTAATTTCACGACAATCGTGATGACTTAGTTAATTAATAATACTTAATTCATTCAGAATTGTCAACCCTTCTGTCATCTGTGACAACATCCTTTCAGCACCTGTGTATGGTTTTCATATCACAACTCAAACGATACGCAAGAGCTTGCCGTAACTACGCAGACTTTTTGTGTCGCACTTGCCTTCTTACAATTATGCTTCTGGATTCTAGAAGAGGAATATGTTGCTACAAGATTGAAGTCATCACTACAGAAGTTTCATATGTCATCATGATCATGAACTCGTGGATAGTAACGGTGTACTGCACCATGAAAACTTATTTGTTCAACGTAACATGGTTTTCCTTTTATCTTTCGTCTACCCCAGACATGACTTTTTAAGAGCAACTCGACGGGTGTTCCTAAAAAAACAGAGGACGCTTACCATACTGGTGCATCTGGTCCATGCACCCAGTTTTTAGTGGAGTTCGAGTTGCTCATTTGCTTTTGTTACTTTGTATGTGTTATTTCAGCTACTTTATGTTTGTTTGTTTTCCATGTGTGGTCTTTGCCCACTAGAATTTTGGTTCCCTTGATTACTCCTTCATTGATGAAGAGTGATAAGAGTGATATCTACACTTAATATTACATGATTGTTATCACAATATTTTATTTTTTTTCATCGTTATTTATCATTATTGAAACTGTTAGTATTATAATTACTATAATTTATATGATTGGTAGTAGTAATATAATCGAAGCAATTGTTTAGGTTTCGTTAAGTTTGTCACACTTTGCTCTAGCAATTCATATGTATGATTTCAATTTGATTGAGTTTTGTTACAACTCCTTGAAGAAATGTGATTATACATGTATTATACAGACGAAAGAGATGACCACAATAACACTTCTGTAGTGATGACTACAATCTTGTAGCGACATAACCCTGTCCCTGAAGCCTTATTGTAAGATGTCCAGCGCGATACAACACGTCTGCATTAGCAGTGGTAAACTGACAGCATAATGTGATATGAGAACTCCATATGCAGGTGTTGAATGAATGTTGCCACACATGAAAGGAAATTTGAGAGTAGGGAATGAAAAGTAATCGAGTTTGTCGTATAATTTGGTCAAAATTTCTATTTACAAAAATGTACCTTCGATCTCTAACTGCAGGTCAAGATATGAGGCTGACTGCACAGTGTCTATATTATCCTTTATCTCACGTTCGTTGGGTTAAATGCGATATATCGAATCTCAGAAACTAGAATTGTGTAACGACAATACGTCATCTATATAGCGGAAAATGAGATTGAAGGATCTAGCTAAACGATGTACCTTCCTTTTGATTAGCGTAAAATATCCGCCTGATAAGAGTTCGGGAATAGGTCAGCGTTTAATTTGTGCCCATTGGAACGCCGACCGTTTGTTGAGAAGTGCCACCATCACACTGAACAAATATGCCGTCGGTCAAAAATTCAAACATTTTGAAAACATCTTCTCCGGAATATTTGGAAGATGATTTGGACTGAGTATCTTAGTTTTGGAAGAGGTTTGGTTGAACATTTTGTAGATTTAGCTATGTAGCGTTGTTAATACGGATGTTGAGTTTAGGAATCCAGTACATAGACGGTAGATCACAACCATTGTCTTTGGTAGAGCGACTATAAAACAATAGCACAGATTTATAGTTTGACCGAGTTAACAGAACCACCAAGGCCTTTTTGAGTAATTGGTTAAAATGTTGCACCTGATTCAACATCATTTTCTGTTGAATGGTCTATTAAATAAGAGCGGGCCTATGCAATATGGTCAGGTACAGCAGGAATGTAATCATCGACACATATATTAGTTTTTCTAACAATAATCTGTTGAAAGGCTAATCAAGGGAACGAAGATTATTGTGGTAATCAAAAGAATGTAACCCAGGGAAAAAGACCCGACATGGAAAACAGATATACACAACAAAGTACATAAAGTAACTATAATCATATATATACAAAGTAACAAAAGCAAATAAGCAACTCGGACACCGGGGTAGACGAAAGGGGAAATCAAAACTATGACACGTTGAACAAGTCAGTTTTCATGGTGCAGATGGATACACCATAACGATCCACGAGTTAATGTGATGACGACCATAAAACTTCGGAAGTGAAGACTTCAATCTTGTAGCAACATAACCTGTTCCAGAAGCCTATTTGTTAGAATTATAACGCGATATAAAAAGTAGTTTCGGCAAGATCTGGCATAACGTATGAGTTGTGATATGAACACTCAAAACGCAGGTGCTGAAGGGATGTTGCCACAGATGAAAGATTAGTCATCACGTTTGTCGTAAAGTTTGGTCAATAGTTATTCTTTACCATCGATTTCTAAGTGTAGGTCAAGATATGAGGCTGACTTCACAGTGTCTGTAGTATCCTTTATCTCAAGTTCGTTGGGGTAGATGCGATGTATCAAATCCCCAAAATTAGGACTGTTTAAAGATAATACGTCATCTATATCGCGAAAATTGGAATTAAAGGATACAGCTAAACTATATTTTTCTTTCGGATCAGATCAGCTATAACGTCAGCCTTATAAGAGTGAAAGGAAAAGGTCATTCGAATGCCGACCGTTTGCTGAAAAACGAGTCCACCACACTAGACAAATATGTTGTTGATTAAAAATTCCAGCATTTTGTACACATTTTCTTCTGTATATTTGGAAGATGATTTGGAATTATTTCTTACAAATGAGGAACCTCTATCAAGAACTGTATACTGGTATCTAGGTGTACCATCTTTTTTTGGAAAAACAACGATGTATAATGTTTTAAGTGAGGGGAATAGAGGCATACAGTGTTGAAAATCATAGGTTTTAATGCTATTATATTATGATCATAGTCATGAACTGATTGATTCCAAAAGATCTTTCGATTTTTTTAGGATCCACATTGAATTATTTCCACTACGGTAGTAACAAGTGTTGTAGTAGGGCTGCAGACCCTCTTTGAAAGTTGTGAGTATGGAATTTGAACGTTTTGAAAGAGTTTTGGTGGCACATTTTGCAGATCCAGCTATGTAACGTTGTTTGTATGAGTTCTTGTGGAGTTAAGGAGTCCAGTACATAGATGGTCAATCACAATCATCGTCTGTGGTAGAGAGACCAAAAGAGACAATTTATGCTTTTCCACAATCTCTTCTTTAGAGAATGCGGTAGCAGTATAGGTCTTATCACTGCTATTATTTTCTACGTCTACCTCTGATAATAAACATTGGGTGTCAGAGAAGACTACATTGATGCAATGGAATATAACATACCTTTATTCGAATCTTGTGCTTTATCTGTAATATGAAGGCTGGTGTTTGTAGTAATAGTAGAAAATTGAAACATGCTTGTTGTATTGTATGTTGTCTGGTTTCGAAGGTCAGTGCTAGACATCGCTGACGCACTGTTAGTTGTCGAATTGGATATCGGTTGAAGATCAGTTGTAAGAAATGAGTTCCCGTCAATTTTATGACGAAAACATTTCAAATATAGCAAGTGTCCTCCACCTATCCATGGTCAATATAATCAACTTGTTTTAAATGCAAAAAAAAAAGGAAAAGGTAATACAGCTTTATAGTACTTGTTTGTAAAAGCTTTATAACACCAATTGTGAACAATATATTGATTGTTGAAAACGATTGCAGTATAAAACATAGGAAGATGTGGAGTATAAATTCACCTTAGAGTATTCTCTAGCGTTATATATATTTAAAGTTACGATTGCTTTATTGTTGGGTTGTTTAGCTCAACAAATGTTATCAAATTACTGAAGAGCAGTGTGTAGACAGATATTTGTTTTCAAATGCACGCCTAAAGTAGGTCATACCTAATATTTCTAGTAGGTAGATTTTTGTCAAAGTTTTCCCTGAATAAAATACTTCAGAATGCTAATGTAAAAAAAAAAATAGATCACACACTTAATTTTTAGATAATTGAGCATCATTTAAGGCAATATTTTACTACAATTTATATGAATTCTGTAGGATTTTTTTTTTCTCAATATTTTACAACCTTCTAAAAACACGTGTTCAGAATTTGTTTTAACTTCACATAAAGTACACTTAACAGACATTGTTTCATGTTTCAAACCCCCAAAATGAGGGCCCCTGAACTCTTTTCCTAAGAATATTAAAAAAAACTCAAATACCCAATACATTTCAAAAGAAATTTTCCCGCCAATCATCTCCTTTGAAAGAATTTTTCCGCCAATTCTTCCCCTGGAAAATTTTTTTAGAATAATAATTTGTCCATGCTATTGTTTTATGTCACAAAATCATTTAAAATAATCTGAACATATTATTTTTATCAATTTTAAAACTATAAGTTTAAATAAAATGTATACTTTGGTATGATCTTGCAAGGTAACCGAAATAAATGCTCCGTGTAAAAAGTGTTATCTACCTTAATCATCTAATATACAAACCTGAAAATAGTTTAAAGCAATATCTCGTATCTGCTTCTTTCACATTTTTTAGTAACATGATGTTAACATTTGTAGAAACACTGGTATTGATTGGAAGAAAACCACCTATTTGACATGACTGTTTTCTTGATTCGTATAAGGGTTGACTAAACATAATACTGCTTCCACAATTGTTTATGTTCTGTATCGGTGAGGTGATGAATCCACTATCTTGATAGGTAAGTTTTCTTTCTTTTTCATTGATAGAAAAGACTGTACACGTACAGTTTTGCACTTTAGACAATGTGTGTGCATAATATCCATCCAATACCAGTGGGTTTCCTTGGACTGTTATATCCTTACAAAAGGTCACAACTGTTTAGAAAACAATCACATGATGATTATATGACAAAAGATTAGGCGTTTTTAAAATGATGTCCATAATTTGAGTTTCAGACTCCACCAACGTCGATAGTTAAATAAAAGACATGCTACTGAGACGACAAACGATAACGCAAAACAAAAATCCTTATATGCGTCCTGATACTATACTATAGCCACCATTCAAAGTTTTTATTTGAGTATGAAATCAAAAGAAATCATTGGTAAAGCGATTTAAAGTAGAAATCTCTCAGTCTAAGGATAAAGAAACCCCTTTTTTTGGAAAGGAAAACACAAACGAATACCATCCATATTATATCACAAGCTAGAGACCTTCTCTTTGTGTCTTAAATGAATTATCTAAATAACTATTTGACATGCGCGAATCAGTTTTACTGTAAATTTCGAATGGTCAAAATCCTGTGTCATCGTATACTTACATCTACTTATTTCATTTTAATTCGGCCACGATTCTGTTACCAAACGACCAGTGTTTATAAACGATCTGACCATGAACCTTGTTAACTGCCAACATGCAGGTAAATGTTGCTACTAACTGTTTGTTTAATTTCGTTTTTAAAGGAAATTACACATTTCATTTGTCAAAAGATAATTAGGGGCAATTACCTTCGAGTAAAACGTTGAGACAGTAGTGCCCGCTATGTTGTTTTCCATAAAGTTCGATTTGTTTGATAGTTTTGTTTGTTTCTTTTTCCTTTTTTATTTTTCGTTTTTTGTTTTTCTTTAATTTGTGCATATGTAGTCAGATGTACTTTTGAAAGTGTTCTGAATTATCATAGATCGTTCTGTTGTTACCATGTGTTAGATAAATACATGTAGCGTAATCAGCAGATGAATATACTGAAACAAAGGTAATGAGTCTGTAAACAATTATTTGAATGAGAGAGTAGAATTCGTTATTATATCTTTTGTTTATAATCTACAAATAATTATAACATATACAATTATCTATAATATGTCTTGGTATAAATGGATTGTTTTCAAAATTAATTGAACAGATAGAAGCTTATATCAAAAATTGAAAATTATCATAAACAATTTACGAACCTGGAAGAGATTTGCTCGCTGCACCATCAGAACAAAGAGTACATTCAGCAACGAATAATCCTAAAAACCGAATACGTAAACATGAAAATGTCATTATCAAGTGATTCACGTGTATACAATGAAAATGTCATTATCAAGTGATTCACGTGTATACAATGAAAATGTCATTATCACGTGATTCACGTGTATACAATTTTGATTTTGATTACGTTTGAAAATTATCCGTACATGGTATGAACGCGAACAACAGAAAAGAAAGACGATCTACATAACAAATGTAATAAACCGAATACGATAAATTTCATATAGAACTAAAGGTAAGGAAAACAATACCAAATTACTCAAACTCAAACATATAAACTCCTTCAAAAATAACGGGATTGACATCGGAAGTTTAGGCATGTCCTGTCTCATCTTGCGAATAAGTATAATCCAGTAATAGTCTAACAAAGATAATACAGCTCCTTGACACGAGTTATAAAGGGAACTCATGGCTATCAGACACATGAAGGTATTTTTCTGAAACGTTATCTTCGATAATACATTTTTATTTGTTTGGATAGCGAAACTGATAAATCTTTTCGAAACGGACAAATCTATCTTTTTATTACTTCTGCGACATTTCTTTTTTCAGGGAATACTTTTAGGGATATCAAAATCAATGTTACCTCTTAGCCTGACACCGTTTGGCGTACTCGCTAATAAGAATATTAAGTTCCCTAATAGTATGTGACAAAAATGCGATCAGGTATCGATTTAAGCATACAAATAAATAATGTATGCAAAATTATGTTAAAATTAAAAAAAAATCATTTTTTTTCTTGTTTATAAAAAAGTAAGAGAAAATACTATAGTCATAGTTTCCTATGACATATAAACCAAATAAATACCTTACACACCAGGCAATATTATGTAAATGACTCATACTTTCAAAGACAATATGTAATAATAATGACAAACAACGGATGATCAAATTTTGAAGAGTGTTGTTGTTTCGAAACATTTTCTTTATTAACCAATTAAATACAATTTTAATAGAATGAATATGATGGCATAAAATAGGCTAGTGATTATATAGTGCCATAAAAATCGTGTCATTCAAATGCGCACCTATGGATATGTAAAAATGAAAACAAAACAAAAAAAACTCACTATGGATTTTCTGAAGTTTTATATCGTGCTTGCAATCAATTCCACTTTCGTTAAAAAGTCAAAGAACCAAATATTTTATTTCATCGATTTGAAGTCTTCATAACATGTTCCATTGAACACTTGTGAATCTGACCTTTAATTAATAGGAGGATTGTGTGGAGGCCATGTAAAATTGGCGATCATATTAAATAATCAAAACCATCCAATACAGCTGTCGTGGGTGGCTCTGTTCTAAGGTTTGTAAAGCTATTTTTAGTCGTTTTTCTTTATTTCAGGGTAAACATAAATAATTTACAAAGTTCAACCAACATTGCGGTTGCTGTCGTTACTATTCTAACACATAACATATCGATCCACTTTTGCAAAACATCATAGAACATATAAAACTGGACCTGTCGACCATTTTTTTTAAATTCCAGACCAGCTAGGTTTCTTAAATTTTGCAGTGCCCTGTATTCGAACTAAGTGTTCATACTTTCCCGTGTAAATCTTCAGAGTAATGCCAACTTTCGAAAACGTTTCATTAAAATCCTCCGTTCGTTTCCGAGAAAACATGTGAGCACCTTCACTGATAAGAGTATTACTTGCACAGATGAAACAATGAAGAACTATATGTCCCGACACTTTGTTTTCGGGGACTTGATTAAACGGACGGGGCCAATCACTGAATCTTACACTGGTCATATGTATTGGAAATAGATCGAAAAATTAAATTAGATTGGCTAATATGTTCAGCGCTTTATTTGAATACATATCCTTACAAACAAAAATAGAAAACCTCCCTTACCCCATGTTAATGTTTAGTCAATGGAATTGCACTTAAATATAGACATACAAATAACACTAAATCACACATAATAAATGTGAAGTTCCACAAGGACAATAAATGCAATGAACCATTCGATTCGCTGGAATTGGAAAGTCTTTTAATCATTTTTTTTTTCATTTTTTTTGTTTTGTTTCGTTTTGTTTTTGTTTTTGTTTTTGTTTTTTTTGAAAAAAATATCAAGTAATTTCTATAACTGAAATGTTGCAGGAATACAATGACCAATATCATAATTCAATATGTGAAGAAATCTGAATTCAAAAATAGCTATACTCGACGTCACATATAGCACATTTTCGAATTGAAGCTCTACTTTTTAAACCGTCGGGACTTACCGCTAGATATGTCACTCTTTTATTTAATCAGAAGATAGTTCGCATATATGCATGATGTGTTAGTACCAACGAGTCGCTTATTGGCTTAAATCGTGCGTAAAAAAATCCTTACGGGAAAATCCGCCATGTTGGTTTCTACGGGACGATTTGTTTACAAACGAAGTTCGTAAGTTCCCGTCGAACTCCGGTGACAATCGTCTGCTTGATCAATTTCTCAGTATTGTACGTTGTTCGCATAAAATAAATCGGAGATATCCGAACTAACCCCGAAAGGCATTCTGGGTTCTTCGTTTTTTGGACAAGCCATTTAAACGTAAACAACATCTCCTAGCAACCCGATCACTGTAAACATGGCCGACTTTTGACAATGTAAATATTGGGACCGAGAATTAAAATCGCACCAGAATTTAACGATTCAATGTATAGGGAGAATCCGTTTGGCTAAACGAATGAGCAAGTCAATTAAGACAATTTAGACGACGGTAGATGTAAAAAATGTCGTAGAAAATATTTTTATTCAAATTTTAACAGTATTTTATTATGTGACGCCGAGTATAATTATCATTATCTTGTATTTTTTGTAAATAACGGAAAAAGAAACAAGACATTATGCGGTAATGTGGTATCAGAGTAATATGTTATAATACCGACATTTTTTGTCGTATTAATCACCATCCGATGAAAGGTTGTAATCTATGACAGATTACATTAGTCAGTACATATACTATAGTCGAACATCATTTTACTAGAGTGAGATACACAATATCATAAACAATTACACTCACGTAATTCACATGCCTGAATCAACGTGAAGCATAACATACTTAAATAGTACTTGATTCGTCCATTAAAAACAAAAATCATAAATTTGGAATTCGAAATTGTCAGTATTGACATACTTATGATTCAAAAACGAACTGAAATGGGTAAACACCGTGCTAAAAGTTTAGGTACAAAGATATAACGTTCACAACATGTATATAAGGTTATAAAGAGTTAGAGAACTTTACCTACAGAAAACGGGCAATCTGGACAACGAAACCTTTGAGCATGAACTAAGGCACCTCACTCTATCGAACCGCTGAACGGTCCACATAAGAATCATGCCATGTGCAATACACTATTTGGAATGTAATCCATCTCGACTGATGTAAGCCAAGTAATGAGGTTTGTTCTATAATTGTGTTTAGATATTTCCTTGAACTTGATATAACATAGCAACAAATCATGAAAAAAAATAAAAATGTGTTTAAATTTTACTTGAAAATTTCAAAGGAAATGAAATGTATATCCGTAAAATTTCAACGTTTTCTCACAATGGTTGGATGATTTATAATTGTAATTGAAAAATTACCATAGTGCTCATTTGACATAGGTCCTTAAATTTGCTCCGATACAGTAATGTCAAAGGGGCTGCATCATTGCAGATACCAAGCGTAAAGGTCAGTAGGTAGTTAATCAAGGAAGACGACTTTTACTCACGACATCTTTCATAATCTGTGAGATAGAAACTTATATCGGTCAATCAAATTGTGATGTCTATGGTGATAATATCACCAAACGCTGAAAATGCTGAATATACTATATTAAAAATGTGTATCCGACAATATCCGCGCTATATAGAAAAAGTCTGTGTACAAATCACAGGTTCGGTAGTAACGTTTCAACTGTGAAATAAATAGTCTTAATCTTAAAAAATGTTGGTATTTTAAAACTAAGAAAGGGAAGTAAAACTAACAATTGGGAAGTCAAAATCAAGTCAATTTTAAACGTTCCGTATTATCTTTTTACAAATGAGGCAGACAAAGGTATATCAGTTGTCGCATCTTACCTTCAAGACGACATTTTCAAATATAACCATTTCGTAACAAGAACAGCTTTAATTTAATTGAATTTTGTCTTTTTGAACCGCTTCAGTTCTTTAATGTACACAATTTATGCTACTGTTTTCCGATTCCAAACCTTAAAGCTGCATTATCTGCCATTTTCGTAAATTATTGTTTCTGTAGAGATATATTTCAACTTGGAACTATTTCTACTAAATTGTACTTTTCCTGTATAATTGCATTTGAAAAGAAATGTAAACAAGACACGTGCTCACCTGTGTATCCGTTATTGTTATTTGTTTTACCAAGGTTAAAGTATTTTTAACCCAAGTGGTTGTCCTGTCGGCAATCTTCGGAAGTAATGGCGAAAAATAATTAGATCAGACCTATCGATATTCTCTGATTAAAAACAGGTTGTATTCACAATATTGTGTACGTATTTATTTGCTTCAATTGCATTACTACAAACTTATTTCATTGAATCAGCAAAATTCAGTAGAATCAAAACTGAACAAATTTGGCAGATAATGCAGCTTTAATTACTTTCTGACAAAATGATGCTTTTGATTGTGATTGAACTATTTTTTTCGTTGTTATTTTTTCTTGTTTTGTTTTGTATCGTTTTTTGTTTTTTGTGTTTTGTTTTGTTTTGTTTTTTTGTTTTGTTTTTGTTTGTTTGTTTGTTTGTTTGTTTTTGTTTGTTTGTTTGTTGTTGTTTTTGTTTGTTTGTTTGTTTGTTGTTGTTTTTTTGTTTTGTGTTTTTTGTTTTGTTTTGTTTTTTTTTTTTTTTTTTGGTGGGGGGGTTGTTAATATTTAAGCAAGCTTTTATTATCTATATATATTAATGTATACTGTATCTCTAGCATCTCTAGTTTGTATGACTTCGTCTTTGTTTTTGAATAGTATGATTTAATGGTTTTTGTGTATATCGATCATTGATATTGTTTTAAAATTTATGTTGATATATGATAATAAAGAGAAAGATTAAAATGTAGTATATGTGTCATAAAATGCTCTCTGTTTTCATTTTGGCTCTTGTTATCTGTTCTTGTTTTACAGGTGTTTAATACCAGTATCATTTATTTACCATCCAATTTTTAAATTTGAAATTTGAAACAAAAGCCCACAAGCATACAAGATACGGATATCTTTTAAGCGTGTCGAGTCTACAGAAATCTTAGAAAGTATCGTTATCGGACTTGTTCTGAATACGTTTTCAACAACTAAGTAACTGCCACCTTTGATTCACAATACATTCCGGTCGAAAATAAATGCAACAAATAACATTTTGGAATTAATGACGATTAATTGTTAATTAAAGCTATCACGTTGTAATGATTCTTTATTCATTAATGTAGAGTGCATATCACATTTATGCTAATTATAACTTTTATTTCTGCACATGGTGTCTGACTTACTAGTACGTGGGCTGGGACAACCCATTGCACCACCCCCTCCCAATCTATCAACCAAAATATTTTTTTGTACCCTTATACCTCCCATTTACGAATCATTTTGTCATTTTGTAGCCCCCAAAATTATGGAAGCATTTTTATATTAATGGCTACCCTTTATACCTCGTTGAAACAAAAATATTTTTATATTATTATTATTCTGCTTACTTCTACACTTTACAAAACGATTTACATTGACAAATATAGGAATTATCCAAAAATCTCTACAAAATTACTAATTCGGTATTTTGTGTTTAGTACTATCACAATTCACACTTTTGGGGTTCCTTTGAAGAACTGTGGTGATTTTCATCGTCAGATTAATAAAAAAATACAATATTGGATTTTCGATTTTCCCTATAACAATGGCATACAATTCGTCTCTACAAGAATTGCTCACGGCACTGATGATTTGAAATATCGATCCGCCACTAACATTCAGTCGTTCGTAACCTCTCTTGAAAGTTAAGCATCCTACAACTCACTGAAAATGTACTGATTGCTTATATCTGACATTGAATAACATACATGTAAAAGAAATCTAAATGTTTCATTTACCAACGTAAAACTATCTTGACTATAAATATAAAAAAGAAAAAAAATGTCATATAATTTTTAACATTACTTCTGTTGTAGTAATCAGCAGATAAGGAATCTATCCATCTCCATAATAAACTTACCTAACGTCATAGTTATGATAATTGAAATCCATGTATAAGTACTTCTAAAAACAATCACCATCTCCCTCTGGTAAAAAGAAAGATAATTCATTTTTTCTATTGTTTGTATATAAACAATAGATCTTTAATTTTATGTTTTTTCTGAGTGAATTCTCAAGAAAACTGAAAAGGGACTTTACCGATACAGACCATGAAACAAGAATGAAGTAAAATCTTTTTTGAAAAATCTATGTTATCTATTATCCTTTTGTCAATGAAAACATCTGCATAAATACAAAGAACTGAAACTATATTTTGACGAAATGTACATGAAATGAATGAGTGATATCAGGAGTTTGAGGGAGCGAAAGTGGACTCAATATCCTGACTTGGAATAACGATTCTGCCTTAAAAGGATATTTTAAAAGATAAATTTGTTCCTAAGTTTAAACAATAAAAATAGTAAATACATAAACACATTATTTTTCAGTCTAATTCCTAAATTTATACAGAAAAAACATATTTATACACATTTAAATACATGTCTTTTAAGCAATAATTAAATATTTTTATTGACAGGTATAATAATTTTCTACTATCACATTTCCGATGAACTAGAATTTAATAATCAATGGTGAGTATACATGTACATATATATACACTTATCCCAGACATCGTTAAACAGATATTTTCATGTAGTAGTGTATGAACATATGCTTAATTAAAGCTGAAAGATGATACTCCATATCAAATGAAAATTTGGTTTTCGTTGGTGTATTTAGTGTTTGGAGTATGTCAAAATCACTGCCAAATTCATTTTGAATTAACTTTTTCATTTCGTTTTGTTTGTTTGTTTGTTTGTTTGTTTGTTTGTTTGTTTTTGTTGAGAGTGACAAGTAATTATAAATGTGAGGCAATATTGCTAAGGAGTAATCAAGGGAACCAAGGTTATAGCGGTAATCAAAAGAATGTAATCCAGGGACAAAGACCAGACATGGAAAACAGACATACACAACAAAGAACATAAAGTAACTAAAATCATACATACAAAGTAACCAAAGTAAATGAGCAACTCGGACTCCACTAAAAACTTGGAGCATGGACCAGGTGCACCGGTAGGGTAAGCGTCCTCTGCTTTTCTAGAAACATCGCCTACCATTAGAATAGTCATCCTTGACATTTATGTGCATGGTCCGACCAGGGCTTGTTTAAGCGATCGCGTACTTTATTCTGATGCCATATTTTGACATTGTATTGTTCTGTTTTATGATTTAGGCGATTTAATTAATGAACTTGCATATTTAAAATATGAACTTAGACAACATATTACGTATTAACATGAGTTTATAAGTAGCTCTTTTTCGTCGATGAAAATATATCCGCGTGAAATTGTTTTATATTACCTATACAGATTCCCCTTATGTCAAACGTATATATCCGTTACAAAGAATCAGATATAAGTTACGTGCATACATGTAATTTCCAACAATACTTTATGATTGAACTTACCTTAATGTATGAACAGATTCAAATCAAGGGGTCAAATGTGTGTTAAACGGATTAAAACGTAGTGGTAAGTCAGACAACAGGAAGGATATCCACTTTATTGTAAACATTTGAATTGAATTAGCACACGCATCGTTTACTTCATACTATTACAACTTTACATTGTTACTCAACATGACTTGTGACTTGAAAAAGCTTAAAGAATATTAGATCATAAAAGTTATTATACTTTTATGAATGTGAAGTTTTATAAGGATGTTTTTGATTTATTTATATAGTTTTTTAAGAATGGATTAAGTACCGGCGCACTGGTTGTACAATGTACCTTCCTATTTAATTTAACTCAGTTATCTCTCTTTTACTGTACTACAGATTATGTATTTATAACAACTTTGATCGTTTTAGTGCGTGTTCATGATGCAAGATTTAAAACTGTGTCTGATATCACGGATATTGAGATTTCTCTTTTGATTATCAAGTTTAATATCAAACGCAATCTTGTCTTTTGTAATGAGCAATTAATACATAGTTTTTTTTTTTTTGTTTTGTTTTTTTGTTTTTTTTGTTTGTTTGTTTGTTTTTTTAATGTGCACATGTGAATTTTTCACCAACTTCACTTCAAGCTGGAGTTATGTTGCCGTCTTTTGTAAGAATTGGAAATAACGATGTTTTTTCAATGTCGACTCTTTGTGGAAATAAAGTATTTTTATATCTGTATTGCCAAAGCCAAATGTTAGCTGTAGTCAATACCAATGCAGTTATGACACAATACATCCGGTTATAGCGGTTATCAAAAAATGCAATCCAGGGACAAATACTAGACATGGAAAACAGACGATACACAACAATGAACATAAAGTAACTAAATTCATACATACAAAGTAACAAAAGCAAATGACTCCAATAAAAACTGAGAGCATGGACCAGGTGCACCGGTACGATAAGCGTCCTTTCCTTTTCTAGAAACACCCGCCGAGTTGCTCATAAAAGGTCAAGTCCGAGGTAGACAAACGAGGAAAGGAAAACTATGGCCCGTTGAATAAATCAGTGTCATGGGCCAGATGGATACACCATAGCGAACATGACGACCATAAAACTTCTGTAGTGATGACTTCAAACTTGTAGCAACATAACCCTGTTCCAGAAGCATATTTGTTAGAGTTCTAACGCGATACAAAAAGTCTGTGTAGTTTCGGCAAGCTCTGGCATAACGTATGAGTTGTGATATGAACACTCCATACGCAGGTGCTGAAGAGATGTTGACACAGATGAAAGGAAAGTTGACAATTTTGAATGAAAAGTCATCACGTTTGTCGCAAGTTTGGTCAATAGTTTTCCTTTACCGTCAATTTCTAAATGTAGGTCAAGATATGAGGCTGACTTCACAGTGTCTGTAGATCCTTTATCTCAAGTTCTTTTGGGTAGATGTGATGTATCAAATCCCCGAAATTAGGATTGTTTAAAGATAATACGTCATCTATATAGCGGAAACTGAGATTGAAGGATCTAGCCAAACGATATTCTTTCTTTCTGATCAGATCAGCTATAAAGTCAGCCTCATAAGAGTGAAGGAATAGGTCAGCAAGTAAAGGAACACAATTTGTTTCCATTGGAATGCCGACCGTTTATTGAAAAACACATCCACCACACTGGACAAATATGTTGTCGATTAAAAATTCCAGCATTTTGTAAACATCTTTCTCTGTATATTTGGAATTATTTCTTATAAAGTATGAGGAATCTCTACCAAGAACTATATATTTGTATCTAGGTGTACCATCTTTTTGGAAAAACAACGATGCATAATGATTTTAAGTCGGGATTTTAACTGAGTATGGGGCATAGAAGTATACAGTGTTGAAAAATCATAGATTTTAATGCAATTATATTCAGCTAATAGCCTTGAATTATTTGTCTCCAAAAGATCTTTCGAATTTTTCAGAATCCACATTGAATTAATACCACTACGAGAGTAACAAGTGTTGGGGTAGGACTGCAAACCCTCTTTGACAGTTGTGAGTATAGAAATTAAAAAAAGTTTTGAAAGAGGTTTGGTGGTACATTTTGCAGATCCAGCTATGAAACATTGTTTGTATGGATTCTTGTGGAGTTTAGGAAACCAGTACATAGACGGTAAATCACAATCATTGGTAGAGAGACCAAATGAGGATAGCACATATTTATGGTTTTCCACAATCTCTTCTTTGGAGAGTGTAGTAGCAGTATAGGTCTTATCACTGCTATTATTTTCTACGTCTACCTCTGATAATAAACATTGGATGTAAAACGTTTTGCAGACAAAAACAATATTGTTTTGGGCTTTGTCTGCTGGTACGACAACATATTTGTCATGTATAATAGACAATGTTTTTGCTACATCGGGGTCTTAGAAAACTGATGTAGCCTTGGCAGTCATTGACCTACTTAAATCTTTCATTCGTTTCAAAATTAAAGAACTCACGGCCTTTAACCACTCTGACAGAGATTCAATGTCTTCTTGTTCTCGTTTTGTCCATTCTCTTGCATAGTCCTCGACGGCATTCATAAGAACTTTAAAGTTATAATTCCAATTTATGGAGCGTGGTTCACGGTGGTGCCGCTGCTGAATAATTACAAAACCTTTTTGAAGCCGTTTATAAAGGTCTGATGTTGTTTTCCTTTTTCAAGACATTTACTTTGTCATTTAAATCATGTTTTATTAGCAGACAATATAATTATTATATTATTAACATGGGGCCTCAAAATTTTATGAAAGTGCGTTTCACTATATCTTCCTCTTGGTCTTAGTTTTTGGGGTTAACAGTAAACTATTTCCATTAATAAACGTTTTCTGTTTCATATAACGCTGTGTACTATTATGTAATTTTATGCGACAATACGCTTCCGCTTAAATTAAGCTGTTGATACCTGTTGATTGCTTGAATTCAGTTAATAATTACCAGTGTTTTTCATTATAAACATGTTATTGTACGGCTGTTCATTTTCATGGTTACTAACATGAAGGTCGTCATATTCTCTATTTGGAACTTTTTTACCCTGTAATTAAACAAATAAATAGCATAGTAGAAGCTTTTATACCGCTGTTTTGAAGGAGTAGCATATTTTTAACATTTGTCCATCAATCCGTTCGTCAACATTTTTGTTTTTGTAAGTTTTCTGTTCAACTACTTGTCACAGCCAAATAAATATTTTGGCATAAGCTTTGTGAATGTGTACAATATCATGGGAATTTATTTCGGGCTTAAGTAACAACCACTCATTGGATTACGACTCGGTTCATCTGTTGACCATGCATATTTGTATCTAAGACAAATATAGTGTATAAATAACATTCAGCTAACTACACTTTACAGTTTATTAATTTGATAACTAGGTATTCATATTGACTGAGATATAGGTCCATGGATGATCATATTTGGACGAGGCCCATTACTCAGTTGATATGAGAATATAAGGTTGAAGTCATCATTACAGAGGTTTGATTGTCGTCAACATAAACTCGTGGATCGTTAAAGTGTATCCACGAAAACTGATTTGTTCAACATGTCATAGTTTTCCTTTCCTCTTTCCTCTAACCCGGACTTGACTTCCTATGATCAACTCGGTTAGTGATTTTGGAAAAGCAGTATACGCTTACCCTACCGATGGTTCCAGTTTTTAGTGGAGTCCAAGTTGCTCATTTACTTTTGTTACGTGTATGTATTATTTTAGTCGCGTAAGTTCTTTGTCTTGTTTGTCTGTTTTCCATGTTTGGTCTTTGTCCCTGGATTACATTCCTTTGATTTCCGCTAGAATTCTGGTTTCCTTGAATCAAATAAAGATTTCAAATAATCCTTTATGGAGCTTTAACGGTTTTATGTTATTGTACTACACGTAAATACAAAAAAAAATACACTACCTGACGTACCGTTTGACAATTATTGGCATTTTAGAATTGCTAAGTTCAAGTGATGATTAATATTTCACAGTCACCGAAATCACCCTAAAGGTTGAAATATATCATTGCATGTGTCAAGCACATTATAACTGTTTTATGTTTCTTTTTAATTTAACAAGACTTTGCCGATTTTTCTAGCTCATATACTTAAATTTACAAACTTGATCCATTGTTCATGAGAACTGTTTTTTTTTTTTATGGATTCGACAATTTTTGTTCAATACTTCACACACGAGACTTCCAATTTTGCTCAAAATCAATGGCCAAGATGTCCGTATCCACCGTAGATCGACCTTTTCTTTTCACTTCTTAAAATAGTTGTTTCTTTACGTTTCGAAATTTGAACAGAGATGGACAATGAAATGCATGAGTATTTTTGTTATAACGTACAAAATGGCACCTGTACATGTCAGTTCATACATTCAATTGTTTAGAAAATTATTAAATGCTTTAAAAATCGATTTTCCCCCTCATAATTTTCCATTTATTTTTGTCTTGTTCAGAACGGGTACATGCTCCCAGTTTTTAGTGGAGTCCGAGTTGCTCATTTACTTTTGTTACTTTGTATGTATGATTTTTAGTTACTTTATGTTCCTTGTTGTGTATGTCTGTTTTCCATGACTGGTTTTTGTCCCTGGATTGCATTTGTTTGATTACCGCTATAAACTTGGTTCCCTTGATTACTCATATATCCTATAAAGCCCAAGAAGCTAAAATTTGGGTACCGTTTATATACAATCACCTGCCTGGAAATCAAATGAAATATATGTACATTTTGTACTTTATATCTTGGTATGGGTGATCTTTATTTTCAGAGATGTGCCTGGTTCTTTCCACGACCTATATCTGATTAAAAAGTATTATTTCTCCAACAGTATTAAAGTGACCTAGATTAATTTAGTATTAACTACAATTTGAGGGACACATTTGAGAGATTTACAGTACATATCAAAAGAGCGACACATTAATATATTGAATGCCAGAAAGGGAAACAAATGATGTCAGCTACATATGATATTCTCTGTCATCAAGTATGTCCCGTGCTTATTATTCAAATTTTGATTAAACTTAGATGTATCAGGATAACATATTTTGTTTAGCATAAAAAAGTACGAAGTCATATAAATAGCACATCAAATATTTTTATGATTCACGTATCATGACCTGCAGTGTCCATTATATTTAGCTTCACGTAAATGGAAAACCCATATATGAACTTCGGTTTTGTGCACCAGACTATTCAAGTGCCGTTACGTACGGTCAGTTTACAGTTTACACGCTAGGGATATAGCTGAAATATTGCCGCTTTCGGCGTCAAACACTAAATATTCAATCATTGATTTCCAATGACCAAATAACAATCAATCCATGACCCCGTAGATTGCTAACCTTTCCTTAAGAATGTGAACAAATATCATGACGCAAAAAAAATGTAACGTTTCCCTGCGGGCAAAAATTCATTAAAGAAACACATTACCTTGAGGTTTTGACCAGACATAAAATAGCAATTAATATCAAAAGTCCTACAGCAGCCCTACTGATAATGCCTATATCGATGAGCATTTTTCTTCCTGAAACGAAACGATTTTGTTTTCCTTTTAAACGACTTCGGGAAATTTGATACGTTTTTATTAAAACAATAGTATTAATACACATCAATCTAAACAAAAGTGTATTTTTTCAGTCTTAGAGTTGAGGGATCGAATATTAATCATCTTATGTTCCGTTCATAATCGATTGATAGACAAGTTTCTAAATATGTTTTTTTTTCTCAATTGAACAAGGTCCCCATTAAAGTATACATTAAGGATTCCGCTTGAAGGTGCCAGCCTGTGAAATTATCTGCAATTTACTCACTAAAACAACAATTGTTGTCGAAAAATATATTTTAGAACTGGTACCTAGTACAATGAGCATATCGCATTTTGCATAATTGAGAAGCAAATAACATTTTTTTCTCAATTCTAAATATCAGTTTTGTATCTCAAAGTTGTACTTTTATTGATTGCAGTAAAACCTTCCCTTTGTTGTTATACTTTGTAAATTCGCTTAGAACATCACATCAAGTATAAAATGGAAATGCTGCATTCATTCTGAAACTTACTGGTGACTTCATTTTGTGAGTTATTTGCTACTGTCTGGCTTTGTTGTGATGATGCTATTTTGTTTACATTATAAGTTGATTCGGAAAATGAAATATCGGCTATTGAAGTTTTCATTTCTTAGCCTTTAGCCATGACATATTTAATTCATAAGGGCTATCTGTCAATTTAAAAGCATAAAAAGAATTTCGAGACATCTCTTTCATCTGTAAATTCTATCTGAATGTCTATAAAATTGCTCTTATATTTCGTCACAACATTTAATATTCATGCTGATACGGCTGTCATATATTTTACCAAGTTTGTGTTCCCCCTTTTTGATTGGTGATGAATTGAAAAAAAATGTATCAATTTCAGAGTCCTGGTTAGTTTTTGCAAATAATAAGACAGCATGTACAGGTCCCATTTTATTTTTGGTCAAGAACCATGTTCTATGTTTTTATTGGAATTAAAGAATATGCACAAAATATGCCCTATTTGATTTAGCAAATAATAACATAGGAACTAACATATTTATTTGTTTTGTGTAACATGTTATAACCAATTTTAAATTAACTGCATTGCTATTGTGTCTTGTCAAATTATATAACTAATACAAAAGAACATACTGATTTCCAATTTAAAACAGTAGCTTGCGTTTCCATCAGGTCTTTCTTTTTGTAGAATAATCTCTATATTTGCAATGGGCAACTCGGACTCCACTAAAAACTGTGAGCATGGACCAGGTGCAGCGGTAGGGTTAGCATCGTCTGCTTTTTTAGAAACACCCACCGAGTTGCTCATAAAAAGTCAAGTCCAGGGTAGACAAACGAGGAAAGGAAAACTATGACTCGTTGAATAAATCAGTTTTCATGATATGCTGACAGTTTACAAAAATATATTATTCAAGGAGATAGTGTTAAAATATACTTTCCAATAATCATATTTAGAATTATAAAGAAGCTTTGTTTTACTACAACCTATACGTGATTTCATAATGAATGAGAGTTGAGATTTTCTTCATTTATAACTGATTAATTTTTCCGCAATTTCATATTCACGTACATTTTCACCATGTGAAATAATATGTTTTACTGCAGTCCAACGACAGTGTTTGTATGGGATGAATTTCCAATGTTATAGAGTATGGGGCAACGGGGCATGGTGAATGGAGCAAGGCTATTCTTTAGATTGATCAATCAGAAAATTGGTTCTGCCTTTTCTGCATACATCAGTCTATTTTTCCATTACGGCGATTGTAAGTTTTAATAAATGTCTTTGGAATTATATACATTTATCACAATACATAATTTGTTGACATTTTCAATATTTAGTACAATAATGTCTTATCATTACAAATTAAAAACGTTTGTGCTTTTTGTAAAATTTGTACCTAAATGACTATTTATCACAGACACTTACATGCTATTAATATTGACATATTTAACATTTTATACAATGACAGACCATAATTGAAATTTAAAGTAAAACATATTGTTTTATAGAATTTGGGCTGAAATCACATATATGATGATAATTGTGATATGTTTAACAATGTTATTTTGGAGAATTTGAACCCAAATATATACATGTATGTATCGTAGCCACTCACAAGATTCTTACATTGACTTATTCAAATTTTAACAATAAAATCAGACCATTTTCAAATTAGGAGTGTTTGCACTCATACAACTTGCAGAAATATGACATTTAGATACATTTGAGCTCAAATATATGTGTTGCATCCACACATATCATACAAATATTGACAATATAAATTTGTAAACTATGATATCTTACCATTAAGAATGTTAAAACTATTCGTCTGCATTATATTTGAATAAATATTTCATGTTGTATACTTTCATTTGAAACACATTTATATTTGACACAACCACACTCATGATGCATCTATTGTTAATTAAGACTTACATAATTTTAAACTGATCTGAATAAACTAAATTCATATAGGTATCATCATATAGCCCAAGATCATTATATATCCCAAGGTCTCAGATTTTAAATAGTACCAACCAATTTGCTGAAGCACTTTTGGATTTGTAAAAATGCAAACATATCTACTCCACCAAAAAATCGCTAAATTTGACATTTTTTTCAATGCCAAAACCCCTAGCGTATTTTTGCTTCAGTAAAAATGACTTATTTCTATTTTATAGTCATATCACTATTGATACTTCTATGGTCCTTTCGTTTCCCTATTAAAAGTCACGTAAATTAATTCGAACTGTTTATTTGTTTTTGGGGAAGGCACAATGTGTCTACTACCTTTAAGGTGAAATATAAAGCATTTGTTCGTCAATAAATACGTCGGCTTTTGGATACAGTTCCGTTTCTAAAGTGCCATTATTGAAGGACTTTCTGCATTTCTCCAGAAATACCTAGAGCCAAAGAAAAAGTAATATCGCTCTTTGTAAGTAACGATCCATGAGTTCATTGGTGACGACCATAAAACTTCTGTAGTGATGACTTCAATCTTGCAGCAATATGACCCTGTTCCAGAAGCCTATTTGTTAGAATTCTAGCGCGATACAGAAAGGCTTCGTAGTTTCGGCAAGCTCTGGCATAATGTATGAGTTGTGATATGAACACTCCATACACAGGTGCTGAAGGGGTGTTGCCATAGAAGAAAGAAATGCTGACAATTCTGAATGAAAAGTTATTTGTCCTAAAGTTTGGTCAATATTTTTTCTTTACCATCGATTTCTTAGTGTAGGTCAAGATATGGGGCTGACTTCACAGTGTCTGTAGTATCCTTTATCTCAAGTTCTTTGGCGTAGATGCGATGTATCAAATCCCCAAAATTAGGATTGTTCAAAGATAATATGTGATTAATATGGCGGAAACTGAGAAATCCCTAACAATTTAATTACAGACAACTCAAATTTCGCTATTAACTGAAAAAGCCTACATGTATTTTTTATTGACTGCATGAGAAAACAGTTATTATTTCCTTGAAAACCTATAGTTCTTGTGTGTCATCTTTGTATTTTTGAAACGGATGACTCATTAGGAAGGTAATATGATTCATTGTTGAACAAATTTACAAAAGCTTGTTTGACGCATTACATACGTTGAAAACAAAATGCCTTTAACAGGAGAAATGGTAGAAACATATGAAATTCCAAATATTCTACTTTTAATTATAAATTCATTATTGTCACCTTAAAATTACGCACCTCGAATAAATTCAATACATCAGTAAGTAAAACAGTAGTACGTAAAATGTCTTCTTTATATCGTTAATATAATATAGAAATAACATTTTGGTTTAGGTATTTTTCCGGAGTAGGTGTGGCATTCATTTTTTTCACCCAATGGAAAAGTTCAAATATATATTCATCAGGCTCGTTTGAAGCTTAGATACAATTTAAATGCACTGTATGATACAAAACCTTGTTTGAATTACTGTACTAAGAAAACATGGCAGTAACATGTGATATAGAATAAAATCGTAAATTCTGAAAGTGCTCCATTCTCCAATTCAAAAAGTCATTGCAACCCGTAAGGGAAAATCGTAGAGCCTGAATAGATAAGAAATGTTGGATACTTGATTACCGTAATAATGAATGCTTGAATATAAGTTTTACAGTTACGGTATGTTGTCAAAAAACAATTTGAGACAGTTTTCCAAATTAGAGACGTTTTTGTCGAGCAATAACTCACGGGATCAAACTATGCAAATTTTTATTTGAAAATCGAAAATTTCAATTTTTGCAATTTTCTATTAATTCGTAGTATGAAAATCGCAACAAGTCATCAAAACAACTATAGACGTTTTAATTGCAATAGTACTAACGAGTAAATGCCGATTTAAACATTTTTATTGAAGGATAAATTCTCTAGGGGTTTTGACAATGAAAAAATGTCAATGTTATGGTGGGGTAGGTGTATAAACTTTTCATTTTACTACACAACCTGTCTCAGAAGGAGGAAGTTAGAAGAATGAAAAAAGAAAGATTTTTGCCTAAACGAGGTATAAACAATGACAAAAAAAAAAAAACTGCATTAGTTAATTTTTGCGACAAAATGGTTCAGATATGGGAGGTGTAAAGGTACCTTAAATCATATGTTGGTTGGAAAGTTGGGGTGCACAGGGATCATCTTAGCCCACTTACACCTACTAACATTTTAAACGATAATAGCAGACCACAATTCAATCTTGAATAGTTTGCCATTTTCATCGGGTTCTGTCCAGAAATAATTTCAACAGATATCTTAGACTTCATCAAAAAAGTTCTTATCGAATTACTTCCCCTTCCCACAAAAACTAAATAAAGATAAATTATTGATTGATGGATTATATCTTTCTTAAATCAACAGTGACCTGTGCATTTTGTAGTTGAACATTTTATACTCGCATGGTGCTTGTTATATAATAAAAGTATTATGTTGATAAACAAAAAGGTAAAGGTAACCTATCATAATGTATATCCTCCGTAACAATGGGGCAGTAGATGATTCATGGTCGAAACATGCTTCAGATATACAAGTATGTTGCATTAGCTTGTATAGTGATTCGAAGGTTCATAGATGTATAGCATTTTACGGAGCTTCATATTGTAAACCTAAAAGCAAGGAAAATCTGGTAAGAACCATCTACGAAAATGACCAGAAACCAAATTCGAATGTACATGTAACTTTTGTTAATCTGTTGGGTATTGCTCTGTCCGCAAACGCACAACTAAACTTCTAACTCTTTTTTTCACGACAGTTGAGGATGGATTGAAAATTAACTGCAGTAAACATGCAAATGGCATGAATCAGTCAGATGTGAATTCTAAAAAAGCAAAAGCCTTACAAGATTGTCTTTCTACTAATAGCCTCAACATTTGAAACAGTATACCAACTTTTTTTTTAAATATGTACCTTGTATTCCTCACCTGCAGTTGACAAGCATAAGTTGGTTCTGTGTAATAATGCTTACCATTATTTAAAAAAGGGGAGACTTGCGAGTATGCCTTCCTTGTAGTAAGTAGATGAAAAGAGTATTTTGCATGAGAAACTACACTAAATTAAAAAAAGAAATTAATCGCACGAACATCGTGAAAGGGCTATATGCTTAAATAAAGATACGATCATTCCAATAAACGCTTGTAAAATAAGTCTTTGATATTACGTTTGTATGTTCTCTAATAATTTGTCAATGTATGGATATAAAGATCAAGTTCAATCGTCGAGCACTCAATAATTGGGTTGTACCTGTTGCATGGAGATTTTTAACATTTCGGATAATATTTCATCATTTTCATGTATATCTTGCATCATGCACGTGCATTCTTATGATTTTCGCTAGATTTTAGTTACCTCGATTACTCGTTTTCATAAATTAAACGCAATCGGCTAAATGTTGATCTCTTTTTTGAGCAGTGTGGGATTTACATTGTTGTAATTATAATCATATTGGATTTAACGAACTTGAACTGCCACTGGCGGGCTGAACATAATTACCCTTCCATAGCACACCATAACCTTCCAGATGTTTGGATGATTTAATTTTGCAAGTAGTCTAGTTTCTTATGTATCTTGTTTTCCTTATCTTTAGTATTATGTTTGTAAAATTTATTTCATCCTTTTTGCTATACATGGTGTATGTTGGATTCTAATTTTCACGATCAATAGTTAATAGCTTGTGGTAATCCGGTCCATTATGTAGCAGTATACTGTGGCGAAAGCTATGTTTTTTTTTTTCATCATAAATATGTAATCAATTAATTTATCTTTCCATTTAGCTAATGTTAAAACTTTGTCACAAACCAAATTAAGAATAATAATCTATGTGTACATATTTTAAGTAATTGTGTACGATTGATACGCTAAAGTAAGCATATTTTAAGCATTGTGTATCATGGTTATTTGTTGTTCGTATCATTAAGATTAAGATAACATTCGTAAATATTGATTGCACTTTTGCGGTATGTTCGTCAGATTCTTCTGCAATTTTTCAACTGGATATTAGGCAATGAAAACTGTTAGAGAATTTTTCCTGATGTTGGTCGCATTTTCAAATTACTTTGTCTTCTCAGCTGAATACATACAAATAATGCTTAAAGGATCGATAAATGTAAATATGCAGACAAAAAACTCTCTCATAATACTAGTCGTTCATTGTATTAGACAACGTCTTGAAAATAAATGTCAAAATGTGAAACATTGTAAATGTATAGGTAGGAATTTGACTTATTCATTTACACATATTAGGAACCTCTGAACCAATTGTTTCATAAAATTGCACTGTAATCAACTTCCAATTTATAAATCAGACTCTCTGTCTCAACTTTTTTTTGTTGCGTGATCAATTGAATATGTAATCAATTTTTCGAAATGATATGACAATTTCCACCCATTACGTGATTCTAGTGGGGCCGATATGGAAATGTACTGTAAAAGTACCAGTACTCAAAACGATTCAACCTGGTTATTGAGGAAGATATTTACGTAGGTATATTGGTATAACGTAGCTATAAATAATCATACAAACAAATTCATTAGTATTTCTTAGAAAGAAATAACGCTGTTGTACAATAGAAACTACCTCTTTTTTATTTCTAAAACATCAATTTTAATAAATGAATTGATATAAAATATATAACATAATATTGCATAATACTAGTTATCAAGTTAAGCAATTATCCAAATCTTTAAAATATCTGAGCCTCGCTATAAAAATTCAGCTTTTCAAGTCTTCAAGAATTCGTTTTTCTGTATTTGTTGACAACTGCATGAACATCGTTTTTATGTTCTTTAGCTTTGTTTATCAACAACTGCATATTCACATCCATCATCTCCCGGTGCAATTACATGTTTAACAGAGGACGAACTGTCATCCCTGTCCTCATATGGTTTTTCGCCCTCATTATCATAGGATTCTTTTTCATCTTTGATTTTGTCATTGTTACGAGTCGCATTTGACTTAATTTGATAATTCGGTAGTTCATTCAAGTCTATTTCGCTACAGTTTGTCTCTACTTCATAAGCGACATGATGTATACCCTCTTTCTTCAATTCTTTACGACTGTTTATAATATCATGTACTCCATCATCTTCATGCAAAGCGTATAAACTGTTGTACTGAAGTCCATATTCATCGTTGTCCTCTTGTTGTTCGTTATTTGTCTTTGCTTTCCTCCTATGTAAATTAAAACATTTTTACACTATGAAATACTGTCATAAACTTTTATTTTCAACGGAACTGTATAAATAATATAGTTCAACATTCTAAAATCATTTCGAAATTCCACTGTTATTTTCGAGATATATTGAATTGAACACTAGTACTAGTACTGGTAAGATCATTGCATATGCATTAAGATTTTAATTAAAGAATTCCTTATTTACTTCAACACATGATATATTGATAGTCATTACTAATAGTAAGACCAATCAATTAAGTTATATTTTTGGTAGGCCTTGCCATAAGGATTATTTTATGTTTCTCTTTATATGTTAAGGCTTTCAACATAAAGGTCTACACAGCCAAATTTTATTTGCACTTTCAATGACAAAACTTAATAAAAGGAATTGTAGAAACTTCATTCAATCGCGACGCATTGGAGTTTTAAAAGATGTCATATAAATATTTCTAACCAATAGTTCCCTTAGCAGTCGGATCATTTCATTTTTTCAACGTTTCCTATGATAAATTATTAATCGTAAGATGTAAAGTGCAGAATGCTATCCGTCCCCCCTTTCAAGGGAATATATCGTTTTAACAATATCCTATTAACATTCTTGTATGCTTATCATTAATATCATTTCATTAACTGAAAGTTTCTTTCTTTATTATATTATGGCTTCCAATATACTATGAGGAAGGTGAAATCTTAAACGCTCCCGAAAAAAACATATGCATTCAAACACCTAAGTCCTTTCATAATTTTTGTCAGCCCTGTGATCATCATCTTTTAAAGTTGTACAAGGTGTCATGATATGCGTTTTTTTTTATATTTTCATAATGCAAACTCCTATCGTCATGGTCTAATATTTGTATGGGCCGAAATGTCCAACTTCGGTAAGGAACTGAGGGTTGTCATGGTTCGAAATGTCTTTGAGTCGAATTGTCCGGTATTGATAAGCTGATTACGAACACAACATTCGGGTGTCATGTTTTGACCATCCGTATATAGGAATGATTTCAGAGGAGACTATAATTTTTACACTTTTAAGGACGAACGACGAACAACAGACAAAAGATTAACTTTGAACGATAGGGGATTGCAGCAGCACAAACAACCAAACAAAACAAAGCAATATTCTGCTGCACCGTGTGGATGAACTTGATGCTAATATATGTTTTTCTTTTATTGTGTAAGATTATATTCATACAATGGTTTTAGTGTAATAATCTGTTGAAAGTATGCAATCTGATTAAATTGGGAAGAAAATTATCATTACCTTGATTTTATTATGAAAAAAATTATTATCAGTACAATAAGTCCAACTCCACCAAACCCACTGCCAATGACTATGTACAGATTGTGGTAGCTTTCTGCAATATTCAACATACATACGAACAATTATCATACTAACAGGGTTGACAAAATTAAAAGATAAAACAAGTTCGTTGAAGTCAATGTTGAAGAACAATATTTTAAAAGCATAATATAAGAAATTAAAAAAAAGAAAATTAGATTAAATTCATGATCAAATTATACTCATGCCAAGATTACAAGTCTAACACAAATTTTCAAAACATAAACGGGTATCATATAAATTCACATCAGCGATAATATAAAACGTATATTTTAACTTCATGAAATGGCAATAAAAATAGGTAAAAAACATATAGTTAGTTCCCCATTTTAAGGATGTGTTTAGAAATAAAAACAAATTGTATTAATCCTTCCCATGTTCTGGCATTCTATTAAATCGTTACCGTCATCTTTATTCCTAAGTTTATCGTTTGTATTTCCTTTTGGACTCCCTTGCCATAAATCAGTCTGATTACAAGTAATATTTAGCCTATTACCTCGGTCTATAAAATTAGAGAGATAATGTTCAGTATTTTGAAGACACTAAAGTGCATAGATCCAGTAAAATAATGCAAGTTATAAATATTGTTTACATATGGTTGATTCAGATCAATTTAAATTAATTATAAGCATCACTTGTATCATTTGCATAACTAACAATTGCATTGATTATTGTAAAAACCTAAGAACCTTCGTTAAGCTTTTGTATACGCTATTCACTAAATTGATTATTTCATTGTTATTTATATGCTATTTTGTACTTACCTATTGAAATGCTGAAACAGTACCTTGATTCTGCAGCAAGGGTTTCTTTGATAAATGTAATATCAAGATTTTGTGACACATTAATGGGCATCGAACCGTTTATAGCACAGCTCTGTGTTATACTTTGAAACGCATGCTGATAAAAAATTACTTTGCTATTACAATTACTACTTTTCAATGGAGGCCAAAATTGGTATCCTTGAAAATGGATGTAATTGGCGGTGTCGAATACTGCTTTCGCTGTGCACGTACAGCTTTTGACTGATTCGTTGGTGCTAAGATTTCCGTCTATCACAAAAATACTCTTTTGAGAGACTGTTGAACCAGAGCAAAATCTGATCACTGAAAAACAACATGATCTGAGTTACTCTCCTTTGTCAAGCTTTTAAAATATGTATAAACATTGTACAAATACGAATTCATATTCAAAATTGGTTTAAAGGGATAATGCTTTTTGCGGATATTGATATGCTTTTGATAAAACATAAGAAATATGAAAGCAATATGGAATGAGTTTTGTTTGTGCGCTCTAAGTACATTTTTGTCACATTAACATGAATTAATTATCTGCAACACAACGGCATTTCAATATTGTCGAATGTAAACTAAATAAGCAATATGTTATCGCGTCTAAACGCAGTATTTTCCGAAGAGACCGTGAATTAAACAAGTGTTACCTGAAATTATTTTTTTTCTTTTCAAAATAAGTTAAAGTCAGAGGTCAATTCGCGTATGACGTGGACTTTTGTTTTTTCGATGATTTGAATATTTGTATTGTAATGGATATCAAATTAAAACGGCACTTACAAGGGAGGTTCCTGTTATTTGCTTCATCTGCACAATCGCTTCCGACCGATGAGGATGTTACTAAATCAATAACTATAAAAAGAAAGTACAAACTTCAGACTTACTTATTTGTATACGACAATTCAAATCATCAAGTGAAATATGATTTATTTTTTTCAGAGGATTCAAAATTGCTACTTAGCGTTTTATTTTCTGTTGCCGTCAGAGATTGATTCAAATGTAGTATCACTTCTATTATAATTGCAAGAGAATAAGAGTATCGATGAAAACTAAAATAACAGGTGCAATTAAAGAAATGCACAAAAAAGACGATCAACTGAATAACATGTAGGGCAAAATTAAAATATCTATAGGTCTTATTATGCATAAAAAAATCAAAGAAAACAAAACGCCCCATCATTGTGTGTTATTAAATGATTCTAATAATAATATTGTGTTGAAGGTTTCCAGAAGATCTTTCATTTTTTCAGGATCTAGATTGAATAAATACCACTACGGTAGTAACAAGTATTGAGGTAGAGCTGGATACCTTCTTTTACAGCTGTGTATATAGAAGTTAGAAGTTTTGTAAGTGGTTTGGAGGTACATTTTGTAGATCCAGCTATTTAGCGTTAAGTGTATGGATTCTTGTCGAGTTTAGGAATCAAGTACATAGACGGTAAATCACAATCGTCTCATCGGTAGATAAATCAAAATAGGACAGCACAAGTTTGTGGTTTTCCACTATTTCTTTTCGGAGAGTGTTGTAGCAGTATAGGTCTGGCTACAAAGGCAATAAATCGATTGTACAATAAGTGTAAATTGAGTACTACTTACAGTTACAATATTAGATATAAGGAGCTTACAGATATAGAGTTTCTACTATTCTTAGAAATTAAACATACCTACGTTGTTGGTAACACAAAGTATCAGCATTCGCATTTGTATTATTAATTTTCCGTATTTATGACCCATAACAACTACAAAATAATAAAATAGTCTATAAACCAATCCATTGTATAAAATCACGTTGAGATTAATTTCGTTATATGGCTTCTAAGATAGAAGTGCAATATGAATGAGTCTGTCTTTACATGTATATACTGAAAAGTAATGTTTTGGTGATACCCAATTATAAAGAATAGCAAGTTTCCCTTTGTACCCCAGGTCCATACTCCCTGTTTTGGTGGAGTGCAGGTTGCTCGTTTTGTTTATTTGTACGTTTTATTTTCAATATTTCATGTGCTGTGTTTTTTTCCATGTCTAGTGTTGTATTAGTCCTTGGAATATGTAATTTTCTCTCCCATGATTGCTCTTTGTGAATATAGGTTTTTGTTTCCTTTTTTTCGTTTTGATTTTATGTTTCTTTTTTAAACCTTATTGACAATCTGTTTCTAAAGCTGAACAATATTAAAAACTGGACTATTTTATTTGATAAATAACGTTCATACTCGTATATTTTAGGCTTAATTGTAGTAAAGAGTGAAGATCAGAGGCGGATGCAGAGATTTTGGAGAAAGAGGACCAGAGATAATCCAGTAAAGAGGGGATTCATGACTATCATTTTCCAAATTTTGTTATAAAATTGCATGAAATCACCAAAACCTGTTACAGAAAGGTTATCCATACTCCCGAACTCCCACACCTGACAGTAAAACTGATAGGACATGTTTATATTTATTAAAATTCAATAATACTAGTTCTATAAATGCTGCAAATGTCGGCATATTTTGATAAATAAGTTATGATATCTGATAAAATAAATCGGGTGCGTATATTCATACATGTTTGTTTAAAATATACATCAATATTTTATCCATGCACGAATGAGCATTATTTCGAAATATCGGAAAACCGGTTTTATGCATAGTAATAAATATTTATATACATGTTGTACATATTTATCATAATGCCTAAATAGTTGTCAAATAAAATATATTTTGTTATATTGTAAAATTATAACGATTATATTTATTTGACTTTGTCATATCGACCAAAATGTTAATATGCAGCGTTCTCAGATTAGCTGGGATTTGCATAATACGCTAATATTAAGTTTGTTTGCCATTTTCCCTGATATTACCTACAAACAATATGTCAATTTCGTAGGTACTGACAGGAAAACAGCTGGATATATTCCTCACCTTTTCGTTATCAGTAGTATCCTTTTTTTCATGTCATTGGTGTTAAACTACACAAAAAATTACACATTTACCATCAGGAAGTTAAACACACAACATCACAATGTACTATGGTTACGCACTATTAGGTTTTTTGCAAGTTTTATTACCGTGCACTTGAAAGTAGTTTATGACTTCTGAGTATTTTACATATAAAATATATTGGTGTTTAACGAAATTTTCCTCTTTCGTTTAATTTTAGTTTTGAATCAGTTGTAACTGTAAATAATAAATATAATTCATATTGTGTTACAAGAATTCGGTCAATGTAAGATTTTTACCGTATTTAACCCCAAGTAACTCACATTGTTAAAGTAAGTAAAACGCGCACGTTTTCCCTTCCAGGGCACCTGAATGTTACTCCCGTTCTTTTGTAAGATTTTATATACATGTGTATATTGCTAATGCTTACCCATTTCTAATTTGATTTTTGTATTGAGTGTAACTGCTTGTTTCCTTAACCTGTATTTGTAAAACTTGGCCCTGCATTTGTTCCTTGCTTTTTTTTCTTTTTTTTTGTGTGTGTGTATGTTTATGCATTAAACTGGTGTAACATGGTTTCTGATAGTGCATCATGAATGATAAGATTTGTTATGTTTCATCTTATTTTTTAGGTTTTATTCTTTTAATATCTCTATCAACTGTATTAATTGTGAAAAAAATAAACATTTCTTTCTCTAAAATAATTCAAATTAATCTGAAATAACATAACAAAAATGGACAGTGTATTTTTTAGCACATCTTTGTTTAAATGTTTAAATAACTATTAATAACAGGTAACATACATGTAAGTAAGAGTAGAACAGGTTACTTTTCACCTGTCATTGTTAAAACAACATTTCCTCATAACCATAGATCATAAAAAGTGGTTTGAATTGATGAGTTTAAAAATCATTTCATTTATCAGACAAAAACTTCTAAATACAAAAAATGGACAGCTTGCTAAGGATATTGCTTTAGGGCTTCTTCCATTTATGATTTTAGCTACCTGCTGATTTATAATTATGTATGGACCCCCATGTCAAAATCTCTGGATCAATACCTGAATGTTGATTTATCTATGAGCAATTGATACTACATTATTAAGTTTGTTTGTTTGTTTGTTTGTTTGTTGGGGTTTAACGTCCGAGCAGCAATATTTCAGCTATATTCAGACGATGAACATGAAATGATGATGAAATGAAAAAGGGATGGGACACAAGGACAATGGGGTCGACAAATTTTGATTGCCACTGGAAATAGGGAGAGGTGGGTAGGGTCGGGCAATTAAGCCTCCTGTGGCGGAGCCCTATGGTTCCTACTCCAAGAGAATACCACAGTAGGGTTCTTTAACGTGCGAGGAACGTGGCATCTTTCCCAACACGGTGCACCACTATGGTTTGCGGTCAGGTTTTCCGTATTATAGCCTGACAACCCCAGCATGTAACACACCAGGGGTACCCCATTCAACCACCTGGGGCACACATCCCAGTTGCTCTGTGGGCAAAGCGCCCTAGCCCCCGGCTAGGGTTCTGAGCACTATTTAGTCGCCTTTTACAAGCTAAGGGCTGCTGCAGGACTATTCTTTTAACACCCGGACTTGCACGGGACCACAATGTTAAGAACACAAATTAAGAAGAAAACAAATTAGATACATGTATTACTATACTACAAAAATCATAATTTTATGTATGAAATCTTTAATTGATACTGTACTGCATATGCCAGTAACGATTGTTAGAGTACATGAACATGTATTTTTGTAGTTTTCAGTGTAAATTTCTTGTTCACAGACATACAAATGTAAACTGCAAATTTTGTTAAGAAATATGACTACACTGTTCTACACTAGCAATAAAACCAATCAGTTTTGAAAATTTAAAAAAAAAAACTGTGTACATACAAAGTATAGGAATAAATAATGTATACCTTCGACACTTACCTAGTATATTGTACATGTAAGAAAGTCCATGAAAATCGATTCTTATAAAAGGTCTACCTTTGGTAGCCTTGATATTTTCAATGCATTTTTATGTCCACAGAATTCTAACATAATCGTGTCTTTCTTGTGTCATGAAAATCTTGTTTCTTACTTTATGATCTGCATTCTAAATAAACGTATCTGGTATATATTGACAATGTACTAAAAACGAACCATATTAATAATCAGTTATGACTTACATGGATATAATACACATGTACATTGTATTACTATTTCTTTAAATTCCGTACTGAATAGTATTCATGCCAAAATCTGTATCACATGCAGTATCAACAGGAGACTCCTATATCAACTCAAGGGCCACTGGCCCGCGGGGTGATATAGGTCGAGGGATGATACTGCATATCAAACAGATTTTTGCGTGTCATGTTCATTCCTTCTTACATTTTATCTATACAAAGTGTACTTCAATTGTGTTCTGTGCAAGGTATGATATATGATATGCAATATATGTCTATTTGTTTGAAATAGGGTACGCTCTATAGGTCTATGGGTGTGATATATAGTATGCGACATAAATCTAAGAGTATGATATAACGTATGCAATATATGTCTGTGGGTACTTGAAATGGGTTTAGGAGTGTGATAAAGGGTATGCCATATAGGTCGATGCGTGTGATTTAGAGAGTGCGATATAGGTCTAGGCATGTGATATAAGATATGCAATATATGTCTGTGGGTATGATATATATAGGGTACTTGAAATGGGTTTAGGGGTGTGATATAAACGGTATGCAATACTGGTCTAGGGGTGTGCCATATAAGTCTAGGGGTGTGATATAAGATATGCAATATGTGTCTGTGGGTATGATATATATAGGGTACTTGAAATGGGTTTAGGGGTGTGATTTATACGGTATGCGATATTGGTCTAGGGGTGTGCGATGTAAGTATAGGGGTGTGGTATGCAGAAGGCAATAACGGTCTAGGGGTGTGATATAAAATGCAATATAGCTCACGGGATGTGATATAGAATGCAATATAGGTCTAGGGGTGATATACGGTATGCAATATAGGTCTAGGGGTGTGATATTCAGTATGAGATGTGTCTAGGAGTGATATACGGTATGTGATACAGATCTAGGGTGTAATATAGGGTATGCGATATAGGTCTATGGGCGTGATATAGGGTATGCGATAAAGGTCTATGGTCGTTGTGGAAGTTTGGATTTAAGGAACATGCACATGTACAAGTGTATGTGTAATGAGTTGGCTCATGTGCCCACTCGCGTCCCAAGGACATTACATTATTTCACTGGATATCCCTTCTTTTTGATAGTTCAAGATTACCTACTGAATATGATGAATATGTCACATGACCTTTCATTCTTACCGTTGAACCAGACAATGTTTATGTCTCTGCTTTGAAATCATAATAATTTAACAATTCTGTTTATTTTCTATTTTCAATCCTTTTTTTTGTTTTTGCTGCATGAACGTGCATGTGTGTTTTCCATTTTATATTAATTATGTACATGTACATGTAGTAATTAACATATATGTACAGTGCTTGCATTTTATGTACAGAAGTTAAATTCCTGGAATCAAATTAATCACACATGACATTTTCCAATAAAATGGAGGGGTACCAACTCCATGCACCCTCCCCTGGTTCCGCTACTGTAATCTACACTTACTATACAAAAACTGTACATTGCTGCTCCGAAAATCCGCCATTAGAAGCTCCCGACATCTTCATTAAAAGGGCCGGATTGAGAGAAATAAATTGGCAAATTTCGAATGAACTTTCCTTCCTGCGAATGCTCGGGTCAATTTGACCAAATAATCCATCTCTGCATCAAAACTTTAATAGTTAATATCATATAATCATTGAAATCTTGCAGTTCTACACATATCATATAACCTTAATATCGTTACACACCCATGTCGTACGTAAAGTAAACATCACATATTTGACATGGAGTATGATCGGCGGCGGAGCGATGTCTTAATGCAAACTTTGCAAGGAGAATAACCCGCGGAGTGTTATTTTTGTAGTTATATGTTGAAATGTCTACCCTGGTTACTTGATTTGGGTGCCAACGATCCCTAAGTCAAGTTCAGTCTATAAATAGACTTCCTTGACAAAAATCAAAACAGAATGGAACGAAACTAAATGAAATAAAAGAAATTTGTTAAGACGTTCCGCAGTTAATAAGAACCATAATGTTTACCTACATGTATGTATGACATTTCGACCTAAAGACATTTCCGATTATGACACCCTTACGATATTTCGGCCCATAGATATTTTAGACTATGGCAATTAGGATACAATATAACACATTATGGCAATAAAAGCGTATATCATTACGAAATTTACCATATTGGAAGGTTGTTATAAGTATAAGAAACCAAATCAAAACTGACAAATATTGTCTAAGGTACACATATTTTCAATTAATGTTTTGTCGGGAGCGTTAAAAGGCTTCACTTCCTCATATTCGCATGATGCTAGTGTACACCTATCTCCTTATTCATCTGTAATACTTTTGATTTACTCAGGTAAAACATGGACTACGACTAATCCGCAGCTCCTCTATAAAAACTGAATTAAAATGCTGAATGCAAACACGGACTTTGTCATGCCCCGTACCGAACCAGTGCATGTTTTCTTTTTGTAGTTGAATGTTATGTTATGTTATAGTACAGGTACGGATACGGGTAACACATTTTGCTGTGTTCCTGTATTCAACTGGTACGAAAATAAAAATAGATATTCGACTGGAAACCAATGCATGATCTAAAAAGCACATCAATCTTGATCGGTGTGCAATGATAATGTAATCTTCTCGATGTACTAAAAAATATTGAAACAGTATATTTGACTGCTACTTGCAAAATCACAATCTAATAGGCCACTCGTTGAAGGTTGTCTAAAATGACTTTTATTACGTAAAATGATTGTTCTATAGATTCACAACACTGGCAACAACAGTAAGCTTGCAACGGAGCCCAATGGTTCCTGCTCCGATGGAATATCTCAGAAGGGTTCTTTAACATGCGAGGAACGTTTCGAACACGTTCCACCACTATGGTTTGCGGTCAGGTTTAAATTCCGTATAATGACCTGATCATGACAACCCTAGCATATTATATGCCAGGGGTACACCATTTCACCACCTGGGGCACAGAACCGAGTTACCTAGTTGCTCTGTGGTACAAGCGCTCTAGCCCCCGGTCGGGGTTCTGAGCACTAGCACTGTATATTCGCCTTTTACAACAATTAAGAATAGGGCTGCTAGGGCCTATTCTATTAAGCGGGAGTCAAATGAAATGGAAAATAATCGAGGGACAAAGACTAAACATGGTAAACATGCCTGGGTCATGGCTAGTAGGCAATATTTTACCAATTTTTGAAAAAAAAATAAAGGAAATAAAATGGACGCCATGATATAAAGACCCATTACACAGTTACATTGTGTATGCAGAGTCTGGGACATATCCGATAGTAATTAATATGATTAATATGGTGAATGGTCAATTACTGAACTTGCATCAGATATGGTAAAGACAAAAAAATCTTTGCTATCAGTTTTTCTTAATTCAATTTATCTATCCGAGTTACTGTGGATATTATCTTCCTAAAGAAAATTTTTGGTCACTGTAGGTTTTCAAAAAGAGTCTCCCTAAACTCTGTGCTATGAATATTTATTCAGATTTATTGTTTGAAAAATATTTATCATTGCTGCCATTTGATATGTTATTTGTTTGTAAATTTATATGCGGTAGTCATCAACTATCTGTTAAAACAAGAAGTTGGCATGGTATATTAAGAGTAATTATTTATTTTTCTTTCCATTCTGAAGAAGGCAAGATGAGAATAATCGAGGTATTTAATACATTATATTACGTTACAATATAACCATCTACTGAACTATTGTGTTGGCATTCAAGGAATAGGTAACATATATAATGTTGGCATTCGAGGAAGACACCATACATATATGTGGATGTTTTAATTGGCTATTAAATACCAAAACATTATTGAACAAATAAAACAAATCCTTAAAAACTGTCCAGCTGAAACCCCGTGTACACTGTGAGCCCTTCAAGGTCGGACTGGTTAATTGTCGAGAATAAAATGTTCAATATATTTCTATTTTGTTTGGAGACACTTTATTGGTACAGAACTGACCTAAGTATTCTTATTTCAATTTCCAATCTCATTCATGACTTGTAAAAATTATGTATTATGCACCCAGCTGCATAGTCTTAACACCTTGGCAATTGTAAATCACTTAAGGAGGTAGACCTAGGGTAAGGGACATAGCTCATGAAATCAATGATATGTTTGCTTCATACTCAATTTCACCAAAACCTCATAACCTTTCGTTTGAAGCAGAATAAAATGAATCCAAGTTAATTAGATGCTTGTATAAGATTGATGTAAAATGCTGAATGCAAACGATCCAATTATATTTAAGAATTGTGTCCCTTATTCTATGCCTACCTCCTTAATTAACATTCGTTTGCTTAATTGAGGCTTCAAATGGAAGTGACTAAACTTTGTCTGCAATTGAGTGTATCAAAAGACAGGCATATAAACAGCAAGAAATCTATCATCAGTAATCATACCAAAAGGCGTAGAACACTCAGTCTGATCCAGCCTCTTTATGAGGATCCCTTCCAAGGTACCTGTTGATTAATTCTCTGTCACATCTAGGTTGGCTAGGGTCACTTCATCTAAGATCTATGAATCATTTAGGAATATTAGGTGAAGAGAGTAAAAAAATTTGAGTTTTGCAGCCTTTTTTTAATCACTGAACCTGAACATTTCTCAAATGTAACAAACACAAAATAACATTGAAGTATAAGTAGTCATTATTATATTTCCTCACGACAGCTCAATATTAAACTTTTGTAGTTTATTATTCTGTGGTGTCGAAGTCAGGGTCCTTGTTCTTGGTAAACATACTTTTTTTATGAATTAAGATTCATCCACATTTCCCCCTACTTATCACGTATATCAAATGAAATCCAAGTGCTATGATATATAATAATTAACCAAAAACTATCAAATCATTCATTTACTTTGGAATAACTGCATGCATGGGGACTACAACCTGCACAAACTAATAAAAACAAACAATGTTACCCACCTTTTCCCATGAACTAAACAAGCAAAGATCACTACTTAAGGGTATGAAAATATACATTTTTTATCGAAAAAGTCAGAATACAGGTGCGGAGCAGCTGTAGCCCAAAGTTAAACAAAATCCCTTGTGGCTAATACGAAATATAGAAGATTTTACATGAGTTATTATATAAGGAGTTAAAACAGGGGCACCTGCCTTCATTAATTTTGCTGAAATGTTGTCAACCCCAGTTGTTTCATTAAAATCAATGTTTGAAATTATTTTAGGTATCTCTTCAGCATTTATTTGTTGATAATCAAGATTAGGGATGTCAGGTTTTCTTTTATGCTTGGACTCCATTTTCAGTACCTTAGGCCACACATACAAAACAGTATTTTAACGTTTCACATATCTTTTCAGTTTTATTTATCATACTTTTTTCACATTGCAGTATAATTTTGCTGAATTGATCTACATTTTTTAGACAAAAATTGTTTTATTGTTGGCCAGAAATCCTTGTCGTACTGAAGAATATCTTAGATGCATTGGCGCTTCCATTGATAGTACTTTTCAATGAGTCCCTACGGTGTGGTCGATTACCATATTTATGGAAAGGTTCTCACGTTACACCCATTTATAAGAATAAGGGGTCTATGTCAGATGTTTCCAACTTTCGTCACATTATTACAAACCATGAGTCTGGATTCATGCCTAATGACTCAACTGTGTCTCAGCTATTAAATATTTATAATACAATACTTGGCAATTTAGAAACACGGATAGATGTTAGATTTGTATTTTGTGATATATCTTAGGTTTTTGACAGAGTTTGACAATGGGAACTTTTATTTAATTTACAGAAAATTTGGGTTTGCGATAATTTGTTAAATTGGATTGCAGACTACTTAATCGAGAGAAGACAGAGCGTTGTCTTGGAGGGCTTTACCTCTGATTGGGGAGATATCAATGCAGGAGTCCCTCAAGGTTTTGTATTAGGGCCTTTTCTGTTTCTTATTTATATCAATGGCATTATTGAGGATATGAACTGTCAGATAAAACTTTTTTGCAGACGACACATCATTATTTGTTATCATTAATTACCAAAATTATAGAGATGCTGTAAACAAGATATCAACAGATTTATCACATATTCATAATTGGTCTAAAAATTAGGCTATTAAATGCAATCCATCCGAGTCTGAGTCTTTGTTATTCTCTCGACGATATGTGGAAAACCATCCCGTATACATTGGATGCCATGAAAACCAGGTAAATGATGTTGATATATATACACATCCGGGTCTTGACTTCCAGAGCTATGCAAAAAGGAATGTCCACATTAAGAATTTATAATAGGGCATGTGAAACACTAAAGTTACTTAGAATGTTGAAATATCAGGTCTCTAGGAACGTATTGATTAATATTTATTTTTTTCATTTATTCGACCAGTACTTGAGTATGCAGATTTAGTATGGGATAACTGTACATTGTATGAATCAAACCTACTTGAGAGTGTTCAAGCGGAAGCGGGAAGAATTGTTACATAACTACGGGTATATTCCTCAAAATCAAAGATGTATGAAGAACTTGGTTGGGAACCGCTATCGACGTGAGAAGCATCGACTTATTCTGATGTACATTTACATGTATAAGATGATCAATGGACTTGCTCCAAATTACCTATCTTATACAACCATATACTGTTAATATCCATGATTATAATCTCAGGCAGATTAATTTTGATAACTTGCGTTTGCCTGTTAACAATACTAAAGAGTAAATTCTGGAGCTCCCGAGTACTTTAACATTGGTAACAGAAAAGAGAATATTTGGATTTGTCAGGTAAGATGTGAAACTAGCCGCCTGTAATATCACCACTTGGCTGAGGATCCATTCTGTCCCCACTGTGGAGACTCCATAGAGCATAACTACCATTTTTTAATATCGTGTCCGCATTATCAACTTCAAATGTGATCATTACAGAGTGCCTGTATGGAATTGAAGGTCCATTATACAATGTACCTTGCAAAATCTGCTTTTTGGAAATGAACATTTTTATGTTTGAAAAAAACCTGGCGGTACAATATTTTATAAAAAGTACCAAACGATTTCGATCAGCAGCACATATTAATTCATTTACTTAAAGCTCATTGTAGTTTCTGATTTGTTGACAGACTTAAATCTGTATATTTTATTGCATTTATATTAATTTAAAACAACTCCAGCTGATACTGCTATTGGCAGTTGGAGGGACGGAACTCGGTTTTCTATGCACTTTTTCGGGGCTGATGAAATACACATAAAAATCTTTCAGATTTCTGAAAACCTGGCTCAGATTGGATTACTATCGATATTTTTTGTGTGTGAAGAAGTGTAATATTTGGTAAGATTTGGCCAACATACATTTTTTTTCTAAACTGAGATAAATATGACATTCTGAGTTCTCAATAATAAGTTATTTACTTATTTTTTTATATAAACGTTGCAGTAGAATTCAAAAGATCATATTTTTATTTGCTTTTATGTCATCTTTTAAAAAATATAACAGAGTTATCCTTCTCTACATGTATATGTAATCCGTAATACTTGTATATTGTATGTTGCCTTGTATGGAGAGGATATATATAGGCTTTAAGCATGCTATCCAATCAAATTCGTCTAGTTGATTATTAGATAAAATATGTTTAAAACAAGCACATCTTTCTAAAACGTATACAATTAAATTAACTTCCTTTTTAGGGACCGGTCAAAATTTATCGCCACATAGGACCGGTGCAAAAAATAAGAGCCTAAATAAAAGTTGCAACCCTATGGCTAACCGAATTGAAAAAATGATGTCCTATGTCAACTTGGTAAGAAAAAAGTTGGTTTCCTATCATGGTTTTCTTATTAAGTTTTTATTTGAAAATATTATATTAACACATACAGTGTATTAAAGATCTTACAAATGATGTATTGATATAAAGCTATTTCTATTTTAATACATATAGTTATTCCAACTACAATGTATAATGTTAAATAGTTGTATTTTCTACTGCATTTACATGTTGTAGACTATTTTTTTATAATAGTTTGTTTTTTTTTAAAGTTAATGAAATTTTAGTTCAAAGTATTTGTTCCTAAAAAAACGTGTCCTATGGATATTATCAGTGAAAAAAGTGGTGTCCAAACAAAAGCATTACATCAAAAAAGTATCTATCCTACTGCAATTTGCACTGTTCCTAAGTGGCGATAAATTTTGACAGGTCTCTTAATTTTGTCACAAAATTTCTTTGCTTTCTCCCTACTACACTTTGCTTTTTTTTCAAATTTGTTTTTCAGTATTTGCTTCTGATAAATTGCTTTTCTAAGCTAGCTCTGGATTCATAGTTGTTTCCTATGCAGCATAAATTCGAGAGCTGCGTGTTTATCTACTTAATACCCGAGATGCTACTTACATCGTAAGGGTATTCTCCTATTTCATAATGGTTATATGTGTATATTATAAATATTACCAATAACAAAATTGACTATTATTGCACATAGGCGTAGGAAGCAAAACTTTATTGGTACTGTTTTTGATACACGTACACGATGCGAAAATGTTAAAACTATTGATACGGTCGGAGCAGTACCAACCGTACCCGTTCCTACGTCCTTGTTGCACTTCCTGGGGGTCTTACCTCAAACTGCAGTATTGAGCGAATCAATAAACTACAAAAGCGCACTGCAAGATTGAGTTTGAATAAGTCTTTAGAATATCCATCGACCTCAATGTTTAAAGAAATAAATTGGATGACTATTTCCACAAGGATAAAATACTTTCAGCCATTTTCTAATGATTAAATGTACGAATTGTCTGGTACCAGATTATCTTGCTAGCTAACTTGCAACATGTCGGGATATTCATAGTAATATTCTATCAGGTCATCAACAGCAGGCCTTCTCCATACACCGACAACCAAATTCTGAATATTTCAATTTCAATTTGGAGTAGCTTGTAATGTGAAAGAAGGTAGAAAGCTTTACGGTGATGTGTGCTCGTCATTTTATCACTACATAAAATGAGCAGGCGAGTATTTAAACATTCTAACCAATAAGGTTTTTTTTGGGTTTTTTTTACGGTTACACAACATACCATTTTCATGCATGATTATAAATTTTGTGTATTTTATTTATTTTTGATTGTTTTCGTTTATAATTTGTAGTACATGTATTTGTTTTCCTTTGTATCAATTTAGATCGAAGATAAGAATTAAAATAGCAGTCGCCAGAGCCTTTAAATTTGTAAAGCCTGATAGCATCTTCATTTATCTTACACTACCGTAGGAAAGTAGTCCCATTGGCATTCTTAATTAAGGTTCAAATGCATACAGTTAGGTCACATTGGTACGTTTTTTGTAATAAATCAATTTCAACTCTATGTTATTAATGCCAATAAACAAATCCAATAAACAACTTTTACAGCCAACTACAATGCTTATTAGTTAGGTTTGCTTATGTAACGGGAGTCTTCTGCACGTGCAAGTTTCTCAGTGAAAATGGTCAGTTAACACTTTGAAATCTGACTAAGAAAACAGCAATACCAATCTACCCATATAAGTAGTGTTATTCTTTTAATAAATGATGGAAAATGTTCGAACATTCACTAATGTATTCGCTTTTCTAGATTGTACGTGTCTATATCAACTACTTATATTCAGACTAAATAACCTTATTAAGACACCCTGTGGTACGTTCGTGCAGTGGGCTCTGTAACTGTAACACTGTCTAAATGAAATCTCCATTAGAAACACATAGTTTATTTGACCAAATACAAAACCTTTACTATAAAACAATGGTGCATATCGCTTATAAATGCATAACGCTTAATAACTTCAAAATTAACCGGTATGACAATGCAACTGGAAGTAACTGACTAACACCATAAACGTTTGTTCACTGCGCAATAAATGTAGCCCGACAGAAGACCAGAAGTACAAATAATTTCATGATAAATTAGCGTATAAAGAGGCCGAAAGGTCCGAATAAATCTAAACCAAAGCATTCTCTCGAAATGTTACATTTCTATGAGAAAACGGCATAACCGTAGATAAGTCAGAAGCAAAGAACATACAGACTGTAAAAGTCTGTAAAAGCACCAATAAACTCGCTTAAATACTAAATGCCTACTGAATTGACCAGTCATTGCGACGATTGTTACTCATGTGTTATTAACTCAATCTCGTTTTCAAACACATTAAGCATATGTAAAATACAGAGACTTAACAGTTAACGGTAAAACACCGAGCTCTGCTCACTACTATTTATATCCATAACGAAATCATATGATAATCACGTGATAATAGCAAAAGCATGTGTACATGTAAAAAGATTAAAGTCTCTTCCATTTCATATATAACAATGATCCGATTAAAAATAGTTGACCTCTAACCTCTTATCCATACCTGTTCTTTTCTATGCATTTACATACCCGAATAATCCAGTCGTTCTGTGTCGATATATTTAAGTTGCCTACCAGTATTAAATTTTATACGCATATTGATTATAAACCATTTGATGTTTAGCTGGAAATGAAACCCTGCGATATCATAAGAAGTCATCAATCACAGAATTAAAATATAAATAGGAATGTTGAGTACCAATGGGAATATCTGTCCTCAGATAATTCATACAGGCCCTGACGGACAAAAGAAAAAGGTGGTTCCGATCAAGAACTCTGTATAAAGAAAAGGGGTTCAGGTCTCATGTCTTGGCCATTTTTATTACAAAGGGATAGCATAAACACCGAAACCATCCTGACTTATCACCCACTGTATCGTGTATTTTTATTACGTTTATTGCCTCGTGATATTGGAAGCTCGGAGATGACAATTAGAAATGAAACTTTGCAGAGACGATGGCATAGGAATTTCGATAATGCATTTCTCGGGAATTGTGTTTTTGGTTTGGTGTTATTGCTTTTTCTTAATCTATTTGACTATTGTGGCTATTCGTATGTTATTATAATAGAGCTGTAGGTGTATGGCTAATGTTCCTGCACTAAACACAATTGTTGAAACTATATTCTACGACTTTCTTGTGTAGGTGTATGTTAATGTACGTGACTTTGGAGCTATGTATATCCAGAAACTTAGCGCTTTTACATGACACATAGATGTCTATGGAATAACATGTAGCACTTGAGCTATAAAGCTTACCAACTGAGAAATGTAGCTACTTGAGAGGATTATGTATCTAAGGATATGATATATTTCAATGATTATGTCCTTTAGGTCGACAAATTGAATTTCGATCTGAAAATTTACTGAGAATGGCCAACTAGAAATTTTAGTTCAATTATGCACAATGTCCGAGAATATTGTTTATTACATTCATCTACATGATCCACGTAAACTGATATTGAACCTGAATATAACGCAAACGGGCGCACTATTACGATGAATCATGATTTTTTTTTTCGTGTGTTCTTTTTTAAATATATCCTTTGTAATCAGAAAGGTGAATTTAATAATAAAACAGAGTTCCACATTAACCATTGATAACAATAAGCTTGTGCTGAGATATGTATACGTTGGAATTCAATCCCCGCGTTTTCCTTGTCTTCCATATTTTTGTAATTTGACGTTTATTTGAGGTGTAAATATTCAAACGATCGATATAAATTGATTCAGCACATGAGCACGTTGATTTAATTTGTGAAGACCTCTAGCGTATGTGAAATGAAATACATTCGTTAAATCAAGGATCATATATGGCACAACTCCTTGGTAATTTGAAGAATTTATTATGTTATTATCAATATAGGCGAATATTATACCAGAGTTGGGGGGCAACCTCTTAACAATTTGCAAAAATAAAAGGCCCATTTATAAAAAGTGTTTGAAAATTAATGTTTTAAAAATAATGTTTATAAAGAATTTTCCCCTGGTGCCGAAGCGATTCTCTGGTTCCTTCAGTGTAAATGTTTAATGATAATTTTTGTGATAAAAATGCTGGTCCCATTTAAGGGTCTCTGATTTAAAGATATTGTCCGTGTAGATACATGTATCAGGCAGATCATGTATGATATGGATACTACAGGCAAAATGTTATCCCAATTTTTTGTTCCAATGCAATGTAATGTTTCTTTCATTTGTATGTGAAGTAGTACAAATAATTTTTTAAAATCGACAACTAAATTTTGCACAAAATGATAAGTTACTCTTTTTTTCGATGAATGTAAATGCTTTCTATCAAGGATTTATATTTAAATCCTTATTTCTATGTGTTGTGTTCCTCTTTAATCAGTGCAGTTCATCAAAAACCAACATTCAAATTTGAAAAAGGATGCATTAGCGATATGAATTAAATGAACGTGTTACATGTATATCAGTGAACTCACTCAAATTCTAGCCAGTCCTGAATACAACTTTTCAATATATTTACTATATGGCTATATAAATATTTGCTAAAAGTAGCCAGCCCTGCCAAAAAATAGCCAGTACTTAACAAAAAGGAAACAGTGATACTCAAGTCCCCATCAGCTCCCAACTCAATGTAATCAAACCTTCTTACCATTAAATATATATAAATCTCTTCTTTTGCAGCTAGGGACAATGAATACCTTTTGTCTTGCTATGACCTGCATGTGTATTAATGGTCGACGTACTACTACATTAGCAGTGTTCAGAATTTTGGCGCGAAAACGTGTTTCACACAAAATAAAAGAAATAGAAAATGAACGCAATTTATTCTGAAGATCAAGTATTTTTGATACTACGTTTGGTCTTTACGTGACTGCAATATTTTTGCCATAATTTTATGGGAGCAGCCATTTGATTTTTAGGGTTTTTATTTTTAGAAAATGAACCCGGCAGTGGGTGGCACGTGACAAATTTTGAACCAACGTTTACCTTTTATGTATGGATACACTTCAACATACTGTTTTGCAGACTAAGTAGTCACTCATTTTAAAAATCTTTTGTTAAAAATCTTGACAAAATTCCATGAAATTATATACATGTATGATTTATCATAATCTCTGTTACTGTGTTTTCCAGGATATAAATGTCATTGTTCTATACGCGTATCCCCAGCAAACTTAGTTTTGTATGCATTTAGGTCTCTGTCAGGCTATCTTAAAAGGTCATATAATACCCTTTTTTTTCTTTTTTGTTGTTGTTGTTGTTGTTTTTTTCAAAACCTCACCATTGCAAAAAAGGTTTTAATTTTTTTTAAATAATCATTAATAAATGTCTGCCGATTCAGGAAAAACTTAGAACATACATTATTGTACCTTACTATGATTTGATGTGCTGTAATGTGTATCAAGCATTCATTTTCTTTTTAAGTAATTTTATATCTGTTTACATTCATGACAATTTTAGGTGTTTTTATTATGTCTATGTTAGCCAGATTGGAATAGTTTATATGAACAGTGGTTCTTGCCCATGATATAAGGTTCAACATGAGTTAGACTTTGATTCAGACATTTAATTCCTGTCAAATTGCATGGGCATCTATTTTATATCCATGGAAATTATGAAAGAAGGTTTAGACGTTAATTTGCTCATTTTTGCACAAAATCAACCCAATTTTTACACCAAAGGGGGTGTATTAAATAAAGTTGATTTTGCATTTTAACACTTTTTGTTTAAGAATGGACATAAAATGCCAAAAAATACAGATACTTTTGTGTTGAATGTGGATATGGTTATGAATTGTGATGGAAGACTAACCTTTTTGTAGTTTATCAACAATATCAGTACTTTTGCAATGCAAAAAAATGAACTATATTTTGTTATAAAGCATGTTCAAGAAATAACACTTATCAAGATAATTTAGCTTCAATTCTTTTTTAAGTTGAATAATTAAATACATAAAAACATGCATATTCCTTATAAAATTTAATAAAGTAGTAAATATACTTACTAAATGTGAGAATGCATTGGTTATTACTTGCTTATAAATAATAGAGATGTAAAATTATTTTTAAATTCTTTTAAAAAAAGCTTTATTCAATCTACACACACATTTGTACTTTCTGGTATCTTATCATAATACCTCTTCATACACATGTACCCATTTTTATATGTTTCTAACTGTATTGGTTTACAAACAAAAAATCCTATGGGACAAAAATAATCCCATGGGACAAAAAAAATTCCATGGGACAAAAATAATCCCATGGGAGAAAAAAAAATCCCATGGGAGAAAAAAAATCCCATGGGACCCAAAAATCCCATGAAATCCCATGGGATAATGAAGAACCCCATGGGATAAAAAAATCCCATGATTTTTAAATTGAAACTATACGTTTATTTTATCAAAAATTGTAAAATAAAATGCATTTCATTAAATCCCATGCGAATCTGCATCCAATGGTTACTCACCTGACATGGTAGGTTGAAGAAAAAGCGGCGCAAGATTTGCAATTCAATGTTTTGCAAATTTAAATTATCTTGTGTTTGTTGTTGATTGATTTCATGTTGCTAGTACTTCAGTTTAAATGTGTGATGTCTTGTTTCCATTATCTTTAGTTTTTGTATGTAAATCTGTTTTATCTGGTTTGCTACCTTGTGTACATTTCTATTTCATGTTTATTTCATTTTGATGTATCCAAATGATGCTCTTCGGTAATTCAACCCCCTACAAAGTTATGGGGGGGATGAGGTATATATAAATCATCCCATTTGTCTGTCCTTCGGCCTGTCTGTCTGTCCACATGTCTTGTATGGGGAACTCCTCCTGAACCGCTTAAGGGATTTTGATGAAATTTTATAGGAGGGTTAGATATCATATGTACATACATGTATCCAACTTTTTTAATATTATTACTGTTACTCTAGTAGGAGATAGTTTAAATTAATGGTTTTACATGTAAAAACATTGTAAGCACAACTCCTCCTAAACTGGTGAAGGGATTTCGTTGTAATTTTATAGGAAGGTTTGGTATCATATATAGATGTGCATAAAGCACTATAATAACTGTTAAAGGTTTCTAAAGGGAAATAATCTAAATTAAATGGTTTTCATGTGCTCAGTGGATTATGATAAAAATTTATAGGAATGTTGGTTATCATACATGTAATGTGACCTTGCTCACAGTATTTCTTTTTCTTTTCTTGGCTGATATTTGAATAGAATTTACAGGTACATTTTCAATTGATCTCTCCGTAACAATTTCAATATTGTCTTTCTGACGTAGAATATTTAATATACAACGTAAATTTGTATGTCAATGATCCAGTTGGTTGTCTTGGTATTTTGTAGTAAACATTAGAAATAAGTGTGTTGACCTACATAGAAAATGCATAATTTTCAAGGTAATACTTGAAGGTAAAAGCCAATTTCCATATTTTGCTTTTGTGTGCATAGAATTGATAGAACATGAAATAAACCATGTATAATTCTGAATGTAGCGGAATCCGAACTACATTTTATAAAACAATACAAGCAAATGGCAAGGATTCTAAATAACGTGTAAATTTACACGTGGCCAACTGTCAGTGCAGTTCTTACGTAGCGGGAAGTGGCGACTAAATCCATTAGGCAATTAATGACATGAACAGAATACATTGTTTGGTGCTTTATTTGGTCACAAAGGCATGACACTCTTTTGCACATCAGAATTATAGTGCTCCTGACCTGTTAAACCTAACTCCTCCTCAACCAATGAAATGAAGTACAAAGAATTCAACTATTCATACATGTATATGTACTGGTATGTATGTCTACACGTAGACTACATATGTAGCTTCTGGGGTATTTGTAATTTTACTGAAATCATTTCTTACTTTTACGTGAAAAATAACAAGGTGGTAGAACTCTACACATCAAACTTTACTGAAAGTGTTTATAAGTTGAAACCAAATTTGCTATCAAGTATCTCATGTTACAGTATAAATGTTTAGATGAGGTTAATATTCATGTAGTTTAACTTTCATTTCAGAGTTTGAAGCTGGGACACTGTTATATGGTCATGTACATGTTTGTGTACCTCAATGCTGCAAGATGATTAATATCAACACATGTTGTTGGTGGAGTCCTTGTTGATGCTTCTTCACTGAACACATTCGGGAAAGGCTAATTGATCATCATATGGTAGAATTAATAAATTATTTTTGTTCTCAACTGAAAAGCTTATATGGTAAGAAAAATATTATACGTTTTAGTTCATCTGAGCCATGTGAGGGTCCCCGTCACAGTTGTCATCATCCATAAACTATTTCAAACAATTCTTCTTCTCCGAAACTGCTTGTAACCAAACTTTGCTTGAATGTTTCTAAGGGTATCCTTAACAATCCATATGTGGGGATTTTTGATATAGCAAGAAACATAACCACTCTTATTATAAATAAATCACAGGGATCAAATTGCTGAGTTTTGCAAATAACTTAAAATCCAAGAAAGTAAAATTGATCAGCATAGTCGGAAAGACCTATTTTTATAAAGACCTGTTGATCAGTGTTTGTCGTGAGTTACAGTATTGCCCCTTAAATGTAATTTTCTCAATTTTTGTTAATATTACGCCTGACTTGGTGAATGTATTTTCAAGTGTAATTATATGGTTGTATGGTTTTTTTGTTTTTGTTGTTTTTTTTTTTTTTTTTTTTTTTGGGGGGGGGGTATTTTTTTTTTTGTGTTACATGTATAACGTTAAACAATCTTCACCCGTGAAACAACTTGAAAGAAGAATTGAATGATAATTGAACTGATTGTTCCTTAGGTATGATTGCGGTTGCTTTTACAAAAAACGAATGTAGCTTATCAAGCAAATTGAGTGATTCAGGCTCTAAAGAGCCTCTAGTTAATATTTTTTGTTGTACTTTGGTAGATAGATCTGCCAGTACATATAACATTAAATGGACCTGTAAGATATTATATTGTCCAGCTGACTTACAAATTATGAATGTACATCATGATTTAAGAAGTTGTGTTTATTTTTCTCGTTTCAAGAATGACGCTGTCTGTTACTTTGGCCACTAATTCATTGTCCCAAACTAGAAGATAATATTTAAACTAGTAATTTTCCTTTGCCTTTGGTCTGATGGAACTAGTTGAAATAAATACCCCATCTTTTTTATGTTTATTTTAATAACCTCTTCCGCCACAGGAGGTTAAATTGTCCTCCCCTCCCCTTTTTCTAGTGACAATAAAAATTTATCAACCCTATTATCATTACCATCCCTTTTTAGCTCACCAGGCCGTAGGACAGATGAGCTATTGCCATCACTTGTCGTCTGTCGCCGTCATCGTTAACAGTTTCTTCAAACATCTTCTTCTCTGAAACTACTGATTGGATTTGCATGAAACTTATAATGACTGTTCTTTAGAGTATCCTGCACAAAATGATTTTGGATATTAGATCGGTTAAAAAACATGTCTGACGTTACTAAAAATAGAAGATGCATGTAGGGGTCAGACAGCAGATTTTTGTATATATCTCCAAAACGGTTAGGCTTACCCATATTCTGACTGGGTAAAAGTATTCAGCATGATTTCTTGCTGTTTTTGATGTTATTATTTTCTCCAAAACTACTATACAGAATTCATTGAAAGTTGGTATTATTGTTTTTTTTTTTTTTGGTTTCCTTAACAAAATGACTGTTTGGACTTTTGATCAGTTAAAAAACATGACAGACGTTACTAAAAATAGAAGATAAGGGTCATACAGCAGATTTTTGCATATATCACCAAAACTACTACGTTTAGCCAAATTCTGACTGGGTAAAAGTATTCAGCATGATGATATCTATCTGTGATCAAATTGTTGGGAAAATCTGTTGACCCACATTGGAGTTATTGTCCTTTTTGGACATTTTTTGCTGTTTTTGATGTTATTACTTTCAAAAATCTTCTTCTCCAAAACTACTATAACAGAATTCAATGGAAGTTGGTAATTTTGTTTTTTAGGGTTTCTTTAACAAAATTACTGTTTGGATTTTTGATCAGGTAAAAAACATGGCTGACTTTACTAAAAATAGAACATAGAGGTCGTACAGTAGTTTTTGCATATATCTCCAAAACCGTTAGGTTTGGCCAATATCTTTCAGTTGCTGAAATATCCTTATTATAAGGCCTACAAAAGTCTCTAGGGATAAAAGTTGTCAGACAACTCCTTATAAGGGTTATTGCCATTGATAGGTGAAAAATGACTTTTTTTTTACAGTTTTCAGCCTATATCATGAAACTTCTTGTTAGAGTTATTACCTTTGAAAGGCAAAAATTTAACTAGGTGAGCGATTCAGGCTTCTGGGAGCCTCTTGTTTCATTTCATCATCATCATCATCATCATTTCCTGTTCATTTTATAATCTATTTCATGCTCATCGCCTGAATATTTCTGCTTGGGCGCTAAACCCCAATACTCAATCAATCAATCAATAACCTCTTTCATTTTAGAGAACTGTGTGATAACAGTGCTTTTTTTTGTATTTCAACTCATTAATTGGTTCAACAAGTTAACTAATTCCAATAATTATGTGTGCATGTACATGTAGGAAAAAAATATTGCCAAAAACGCATGAAGATTTGATGTGTGTGCCGAACAAGGCATTTTTCAACACTCGTGATTACAATCGGCATTCTGAACAATTTGCTGATTATTGCGTAAAAGGCAGAGATCCGGAAAACAGGCGCTAGGGGACCAGAGTTCTATAATTCAATATTCCTTCTCACCCATAATAAGTCGAAAAAAATAAGCAAGGCAATAATAAGATAGATGTCTGTTTATTGTTACAAAAAAAATGGGCAGTAGTTAGGCATTTTTATTTCATTGATTTTTTTTACATGTTTCGCCTTTATTTCAGCCAAATCAAGAGGAGACAATCCAAAGTCGTTTCCACATCTAAACCCTTTAACCCAACTTCTCCTAAAACTCTCAAAGCTAGCATAAAGAATTTAATGAACTAAATTTAAGAGTTACCGGTATACATGTACTTATGTCTAGATGCACACCTTTTTTGTTGCAACTGGGGTATTGGTAATTTCACTGAAATCACTTCTATTAAGTTCTTTGACAGAATGGAAAAAGGGGCGCCCTTGGCTTAAGCTAACCGACAGTGGCATTGTTTGTCTTGAATGTCAGTCCCATGCTGATAAAACTGTAGTGAACCAGTCTGTTAGTGTTGTATATCTCATGAATTAGATTATAAGTATCTGAAACCATAAAAAAATCTGAAGGACATGACCAGGCTTCACATGAGTCACCAGGGCCCTTAACTTTTGGTCTGGGCTATCATTTTTTTTTAAATATAGGGGTCCAGTTGGCTAAGTACAACCAATAAATCTGTAAGTACCATTCTGTGTAAGAATCAGGCAATGAGTGGAACATCATTTTTTTCTCAATTTTGTCCATTTGCCTCAAACATATTTAAGTACATCTAGGAAACAACTGAAAACTTGTTTAAATTTATACTGAAGCATTGTTGACATCGATATTTTTTTACTGCTAATATAAAGAAACAATTCAGGAAAATCTTTCCGTAGTGAATTTCAATTATATTTAAACTATCAGTATCTTAAAACAGGGATACTTTACTGACACTTTGAAAGTAATTTGACACTAAACTATGCAGACGTTTTGTATCGCGCTAAAACTCTAACAAATAGGCTTCTGGAACAGGGTTATGTTGATACAAGATTGAAATCATCACTACAGAAGTTTTATGGTCGTCATCATGAACTCGCGGATCGTTATGGTATATCCATCTGCACCATGAAAACTTAAATATTCAACGGATCATAGTTTTCCTTTCCTTCTTTGTTTACCCCCGACTTGACAGATGTTTCTAGAAAAGCAGAGGACGCTTACCCTACCAGTGCACCTGGTCCATGCTCCCAGGTTTTAGGGACCGAGTTGCTCATATGCTTTTGTTATGTATGATTTTATTTACTCTATATTCTTTGTTGTGTATGTCCGTTTTCTATGTTTGGTCTTTGTCCCTGGATTACATTCTTTTGATTACCACTATAACCTCGGTTCCCTTGATTACTCTTTCTTGAGGTTATGAGGCATAAATACTTGAATAATGCAATAAAATCTCAGTTTAATTTTTTTTCATTTGCCACACCTTATACACATTTTGTCTGATTCTTAGATGGATAAGAACTTAATGTCTGTCCCTGTGGGGACCCAGGCCCAGTGCAAAAGATTTATCTTCTGGACAAAAGTCATCCACTGGATATAAGTCTTATAGAATCTATACAAGATATCCAGTGGATAGCTATTTATCCAACAGTTTTGAACAGCTGGGCCCAGATCTCTATAATTCCTGTTCCTTTCCTGACTCACCCATTACATTTGCGTAACAAGTTGAAAAAAAACAAGCTGAGAGCAAAGGGAAGTTACTTATATTGTCAGTCTTGACTTTATTTTTTTTAAAGTTAATTTTGATGCAAAATTTTCCTGTGGAATGGCGAACATTTGATAAAATGAAGAATGCTATTTGCCATGTGGCCATCAGCATCAACAGTTGTCTCTACCTTTAGATTTAAGCTTTAACTTCTCTGTAAGGATCAAAATCATGTGGAAACCTCTAACTTAAAATTTCTTCATAATTACTTAAAAATGTTTATATAACATATTACAGTAGTCACTGTCTAAAACAGCCTGCCTGACCAATGGCCACCGGTCTTATGAGACCACATATCAATTGCATTAATGATTTATAGTGCAAATTAACCCTTATAAATGGCAACCCCTATGACGCGACCAGCAGTCACAATTTTGAATAAAAAATGAAGACCTAGCTTCTTGTATTCCGCTATGCTCATTGTCAGTTATAATAAACTGTAGGTGTCAGCTGAGATCAAGTTGAACATTTTTAATTTATTCAGTTGTCAATAGGTCTGAAGCCCTTAGATAGGGCATTGCATGGACTGGAGCCATCTCTAATCCACTTTTCCTCCTTAACACCACTTAGTAAATCTGAACGAAACTTTCACTGAAACTTCATTACATGCCCCCAAATGTACTTCTATTTTAGATTTGATTGGAATCAATTTTCTGATTTTGCATATTTTATTGGGCCGTATCAATATTACAGTATTTTACTTAGTATTAGCCTGAGACTACTTAACATACCCCAAGCAAACAAAGTTTTGATGGGTATAATGGAATCTGCAAGTCTGTCATTTTTTTCTATCGTAATATCAGTGACAGGCATCAAAACAGATTTTGAAGCAGTTTTAAAATACCATGAGACTAGACATGTACATGGGTTTTGAGAAAAAAATAAAATTTTGCCAGATACCTACAAGAGGAGATAATCCAAAGTATTTTACATGTCGAAACCTTCTGAGCCCAACTCATTATATATCTAGATGCACACCACATATGTTGCCACTGATATACTGGTAATTTCACTGCAACCAATTATTACTATTTCTTGAAAATAACAAGGAATTGAAAATCTATTTCATCTGTCCTTACTGAAAGGGTTAGTTTAAGTGGAACCAAATTTGCGATCCTGTATTTCATGTATATAAATATTCAGATGACGTAAATGTTCAAGTAATTTTACTTCCATTTCAGAATTTGAAGCTGGGCTACCGTTTTATGTGTGTATTTACCTACATGTTGTATTGCTGAAAGAAAATAATTGTCTACACATGTTGTTGATGGAGCTATAGTCCTTGTTGATGGTTCTTCACAGTGAATGCATACATGTACAGGGAAATTGATCTTGCGGACAGAATTTTTGAGTAAATTCTGTTCTCAAGTGGCAAGCTTATATGGTAAGAATATTATTTTAAGACCATAAGGGAAGCAGACCCTGGGGATCAGATCTCTATAATTCCAATTCCTCACTCATATGAAGTTGAAAAAAAAGTTAGCAAGACCATAATTCTTTAAAGTGACAATCTTATATGGTAAGAATAAGTGTTGCTTAATGAAAGAGAAATCAAGGGAACCAAAGTTATAGTGGTAATCAAAAGAATGTAATCCAGAGACAAAGACCAGACATTGAAAACAGACATACACAACAAAGAACATAGAGTAACTAAAATCATACATACAAAGTAACATAAGCAAATTAGCAACTCGGACTCCACTAAAAACTGGGAGCATGAACCAGGTGCACTGGTAGGATAAGCGGCCTCTGCTTTTCTAGAAACACCCGCCGAGTTGCTCATAAAACGTCAAGTCTGGGGTAGTCGAAAGAGGAAAGGAAAACAATGACACGTTGAACAAATCAGTTTTCATAGTGCAGATGGATACACCGTAAATATCCATGAGTTCATGATGACGATCATAAAACTTTTATAGTGATGACTTCAATCTTGTAGTAACATAACCTTGTTCCAGAAGCCTATTTGTTAGAATTCCAGCGCGATACAAAAAATGTGCGTAGTTTCGGCAAGCTCTGGCATAACGTATGAGTTGTGATATGAACACTCCATACGCAGGTGCTGAAGGGATATTACCACAGATGAAATGAAAGTTGACAATTCTGAATGAAAATTCATCACATTTGTCGTAAAGTTTAGTCAATAGTTTTCCATTACCGTCGATTTCTAAGTGTAGGTCAAGATATATGAGGCTGACTTCACAGTGTCTGTAGTATCCTTTATCTCAAGTTCTTTGGGGGTAGATGCAATGTATCAAATCCCCAAAATTAGAATTGTTTAAAGATAATAAGTCAAATATAAAGCGGAAACTGAGATTATAGGATCTAGCTAAACGGTATTCTTTCTTTCGGTTCAGATCAGCTATAAAGTCAGCCTCATAAGAGTAAAGGAAAAGGTCAGCAAATAGAGGAGCACAATTTGTTCCCATTGGAATGCCGACCGTTTATTGAAAAATTCGTCCACCACACTGGACAAATATGTTGTCGATTAAAAATTCTAGCATTTTGTAAACATCTTCTTCTGTATATTTGGAAGATGATTTGGAATTATCTCTTACAAAGTATGAGGCATCTCTACCAAGAACTATATATATTTGTATCTAAGTGTACCATCTTTTTGAAAAAAAACAGCGATGTATGATGTTTAAGTCTGGATGCTAACTGAGTATGGGGAAGAAAAGTATATGGTGTTGAAAAATCATAGGTTTTAATGCTTTTATGTTCTGATAATAGTCTTGAACTGATTGACTCAAAAAGAGGAAATATTACTGCTCGGACATTAAACCCCAACAATCAATCAGTCAATCAACCAAAAGATCTTTCGATTTTTTCAGGAAGAAAAAAATACATTAAAAAGTGAGTAGTAGAAATATTGAGGCACATAGAACTAACAGAAAGAGGAACCACCCCAACTGAAAATAACGATAAAGGTATACCTTCAAAAACAAGACACATTAATAACACTCAATTAAAACCTTTTTTGCCATCAAAAGCAAGGTCCATGTAAGGCACTGTCAAAGTAAAAGTAAGAAACAGACTATTACTCATCTCGTATTAAAACTGAGACACGTGATCTACTTTCACTATAAACAAAAATGGCAGCCCCGATGGAATCGAAGCGGTACCGTTACAACTTTTGGTTGTACCTGCTGAAATATGGCAGTAAACATTATAATCCATGATAATTCAAAGAGAAAAATGTATATAGAATCGAGTCCCTACATTGTTTGAGTGTGTCCAATGAAGCATGTGATGTAAAACGTCCTATTCCGAGATGAGGTAAAATTGTCCAGAATGAAATCAGCGGCGTTGATGATTCAGTGGGCGGCCAAATCTGAAAACAGCCCTGGACACTGAATACCAAAAGAGATTATAGCCGCCCCAAAAAGAATCATTGAGAAACACACATTCAAATGCACGCATTGACATACCAACAATACGCTATTTTCTTCATTCGCTGTCAAAAGCTAATAATATGGGGTAACTATAGGCATTGCCTAAATCAGAGAGCACCGTGAGCTTTACCATACATGTGCCGTCTGTGCTAGACTCGTATAAATGATAAAGGACATTGTACAAAGAGGAGGGTCGACCCGGAAGAAAATTTTTCATCGTTTTATCCCTTAAGGGCATCTCGAGCAACATCTATTTCAGTTTCAATCTGTGCAGATACCGGAACTATTACAGTTCTCCACGGATGGTGGGAATATTTTACATGTGAAATTCAGACGACACTGCAAATTCCAAACAAGAAAATGATTGCCTTTCCTATCTAAGAAAAGCTATGCTTCTATTTTGCATAACACAATCGGAGTTTTGTTTTTTTCCAAGGCAGGTTAGGTTCTTGACAACAGCAACAGTGGAACAACAGAGTTACACATATGAACATCCTCATGTTTCCTGAAGTTTTTCAAAGCATCACATTCACTTCATTAAATAGGTAAAAAAAATATTTTACTGACACGTAATCATAATTTTTATTTTTTTTATTTGTTCGATTGAAGGAACAGTCACTTTTTGTTAAATCTGTGATGTGACTTTTTTTTGCATTAGTATATTGGGGAACCTTAAGGGAAATTAAGAAAGTACACGGAATAACCGTAGAGCTCACACCGCTTTGCAGTGCTCGCTATAATTGTGATTTGTCATCAATCATGGATCAGTATTCAATGTTAGATCTAGCTGGCAAATCTGTAAAACTGATGATCGCCTTCATTTTACACCAACCGACTGCAGCTGATTGGTTCATATAAATTTGTGTATATGTATATTTTAGCATAGACCTTGAATTATAGAACTATAACTTTTGGGAATGGTTTGTTTCTTATTAATTCCTTTTACAAAAATGTAACCGAATGATATAGATATTTCAATATATTATATTTTATTTGCTCGAATGCAAATTTAATGAATGTGTTAACAAAACTACATTTTTTAATGGCTGGATTGATGATCACTTCGTGAATTTCAGAATTTTCTTTGTAACAAAATTTTAAATGTATACGTTTTTGTAGTACCAGTAATAGTTTTCATACTTTTGTTATTCCTGATGTATACTTGTTTGTTTGTTTGTTTGTTGGTTTAACGCCTGAGCAGCAATATTTCAGCTATATTCAGGCGATGGACATGAACTTGAAATAATGATGAAATGAAAAATGGTATTGAACACAAGGATATTGGGGTCGAGAAATTTTGATTGCCACCGGAAATGGGGAGAGGTGGGTAGGGTCGGGCAATTAAGCCTCCTGTGGCGGAGCCCTATGGTTCCTACTCCGGGGAGAATACCACAGTAGGGTTCTTTAACGTGCGGGGAACGTGGCATCTTTTCCAACACGGTGCACTACTATGGTTTGCGATCAGGTTTTTCGTATTATAGCCTGACAACCCCAGCATGTAACACACCAGGGGTACCACATTCCACCATCTGGGGCACACAACCCAGGTGCTCTGTGGGCATAGCGCCCTATCCCCGGCTGGGGTTCTGAGCACTATACAGTCGCCTTTTATGACAAGCTTAGCGCTGCTGCAGGCCTATTCTTTTGACACCCGGACTTGCACGGGGTTCCTGATGTATAAAATTGTATTCCAAATCAAAGGTTTTACACATGCTGAATCTTTGTAAGCATAACTGCTAAAGGCTTTATGAGGAAATTTTATAAGAGAATTAGGTATGGATCTATGATATGAACATGTGCATGAAGGAACATAATTTCAATTGGAGGACACCAAAGGGAGATAATCCAAATTATGGATTATTACAAACCTAGTAGGCGCATAGAAACTAGGAAGTTTTGGATGTCATGTAAATGTGCATGAAAAATGTATTTTTGAGGAAAATATCTACACCTGAATGTTTACCTATTAAGTATTGTTATCTGAACTAAACACAAATGGACCACGAGAACTTGATTAAATCTTATTTTGTATGCCTATGATAACCATACAAGCCAGTTAAAGACTCCAATCAAACACAATGATGAACCTCTGAATTCTAGAGCGAGCCATGAAGAGTGTTCCCAGCTGTCTGTAGAGAGTTTCTTGATAATGTTTTACCATTCTTTTGTACTCCTGTCCTCTGACTGATATTTTATGGTTATTTGCTGTCTGTCTATACTGTAAGATATACCTCAATGATAGAACCAAAAATAATTAAAGAATGTTTATTTTAGACTAGGGGCTGTTTTTTTTTTTTTTTTTTTTTTTTTTTTTTTTTTTTTTTTTTTTTTTTTTTTTGCTTTTTTTCATAATGGTATTATAATTAATAACTTCAGAGTTATTAGACTGTTAACGTTAAAATTAATTAAGGGGAGGGTGCTGAACATAATGTTAGTTCGACTGTTCACTATCCTAAAAATTGTGTCATTCATTAATTCATTAAAATCTCTTTCAAACTGGGAAATTTTGTAAACTTTGTTCAGGGAATAATGACAGTACTTTTAAATTGAATGTAGTTTATCATTCCCACAATGTGAAGAAATATAGAAGAAATGAATGGTATAAACTTGCAGCAAAGAAAAGATGATCCAATATTTCAAAGGAAAACAATCAGCACTAAAATTGCAGTTTTAATTGTTTTCTGTAAATATCTTTGTTCTTGTTTATTTTTCAATCATTATACACTCAACAAACAAAACCTTGTGGGGGGGGGTGGGGGTATATATGAAACACCCAGTCTGTCTGTCCATCAGTTTATTATTCTGTTAAGCGTCTTGTTGATCATGAACTTCAAAGATATGAAGTGTGTACATGTGACATATTTTATGAAATGTTTTAAGAGATGTTCATGTCATATAGGTCATGTTCTGATTATTAAGTACTAAAACCATATTTAGCTCACCTGGCCAAAAGCCATATGAGCTATTGCCATCACTTGACATCTGTCGTCATCGTTAACAATTTTTCAAAATTCTTCTTCTCTGACACTACTTGACCAAGTGGTACCAAAATTGGTATGAATGTTCCTTGGGGTATCCTTCATATAGGATTTTATGATCTGTCGAAAAACATGGCAGCTGTTACTAAAACATAGGGGTCAAACAGTAGTTTTTTACATATTTCTTCAAAACTGTTAGGTTTAGCCAAATATTGACATGGGGAAAAATGTTTAGCATGATGAGATCTATCTGTGATCAAATCTTCATTTTGATCTTTTAAGACATTTTGGAGTTATTGCCTTTTTTATGATGCTTTTTGCTATTTTTGATGTTATTCTATCTAAAATCTTCTCCTGTGACACTTCTTGACCAATTTAAACCAAACTTGGTATGAATGTTCCTTGGTGTATCCTGCATATAATTATTGTGGGGATTTTTTATCTGTATGAAAACATTGTTGCCATTACTAAAATTAGAGCATAAGGTCAGTCAGTAGTTTTTCACATTTATATCCAAAACTGGTACGTTTAGCCAAGTTCTGGCAAAAGGGGAAAGTTTTTAGCATGGTGAGATTTGTCTGGGGTCAAAATTCAATTTTACTCTGTGAAGCCATTTTGGAGTAATTGCCCTTTTCATTGTTTTTTTTTTTTTTTTTTTTTTTTTTGCTATTTTTAATGTTGTTTTTTTCAAACATCTACTCCTGTGACACTACATGTACTGGACCAATTGAAACCAGACTCGGTATGAATGTTCCTTGGGGTATCTTGCATATAACTGATGTGGGGATTTTTGATCTGGCAAAAAGCATGCCCACCATTACTAAAAATAAAATAAAGGGGTCAATCAGACGTTTTTCACATATATCTCTAAAACCGTTAGGTTAAGTCAGATTCTTTCAATTGCTAAAATGATCCTTATCCCAGAAAAGTCTCTAGGGATCAGAATTGTCTCACTTCTTGTAAGAGTTATTGCCTAGAAAGGTGAACAATGAGGTTTGTTTAGTTTCCAGCTGTTATCTTGAAAACTATGATAGATGGAACGAAACTTTCAGTTGCTGAAATGATCCTTACCTTGAGGCCTACTAAAGTTTGTGGGGATCAACATTTCAGATGACTCCTTGTCAGAGTTACTGCCCTTGAAAGGCAAAAAAAATATGTTCTTAGCAGTTTGTTTGCTAATATCTTGAAAACTGTAATAGATACAATGAAACTTACAATTGATGAAATAATCCTTATTATAAGTCCTACCAAAGTCCTCCTTGAGTGGAAATTGTTGGACTTGTTAGAGTTATTGCCCTTGAAAGGCAAAAATTTAACCAGGTGGGCAATTGAGCTCTTGTTTTGTTATTCAAAAATAAATGCTAATGTATAGAGAAGTTTGGCTATAGCTAATTTTAAGCTGAGCTTGTACAATTACTGAAGTTATGTGTTGTGTGAAGGTGTATGTTGCATGCCGAGACTGAGTCCTGTGACTTCATCATTAGGGTGTAACTCACAGGGTAAAGTATGAAGCTGTGGCAACCAAATGGGTTACGTTACATAACTTGACTTCACTTGTTCAAGTTTTGCTTGAAGTTGGGATGTACCTAAAATTCTTCATACATTCCCTGGTTTTGTTCTAATCTTATAACAGCATTACCAAATTTTTAGAACTTTGGTATGTACCCGGATACAAAAATGTATTTTTTTTTTAAAAAAGTTCCTTTTCAGGATAGGACTCGCATGATATGAAATCTTCAATAAGTTTTTCATGAAATATGAAACCTGCACAACCACATGTACATGAAGTCACAAAGTGTTAGTCGGTTCAATAAATAATACCACCATTTCTATACTAAACCTTTATTTCCAAGCACTTATGCACAAGATTTTGTCTTGTTTTATTGTGATTTCAATTTCAGGTTTTAACAGTTTGCAATATTTTTATATGTGCCATACATCAGTGCTACACATATACCTTGTGCAAGTAGATGTGCATAAAGCGAGATACATGTTTCTACAGTTATAATATTGTAAGCTTCCAAAGGGAGATAATCCAAGCTTCATGTTCCCAATTTTACAGCCTACACTCCTCCAAAAGCTATAGTATGGAATTTCATTGAAACTTTACAGGAATAGATAAAGCTTCAAACATAAATTTACATCAAGCAGTATTATTAATACCAGAAAGATTTTAAAAAAGAACGGTAATCCAACCAATTAATAGATTTCGATGTACATGTATGTGGTTCTGCATTCATAGTTGGCCTGATTATGAACAGCATGCAAATGGAACTGTTAATAGCATACATTTACAGTACAATTTGGTAAACTCTGTACATAAGGTTAAGTAATTGTTACTTCATGTATGGAGAAGTCAGGCTTTTGTTGATTCCATCAAGCTTGTCTTTCAGGAGAGATGGAGATGTGCTCCAGTCCCTCACACTTGAGTATGAGGTGAAACTTGATCTTGTTACGTACTAAAATGAGTCGAATGAAGTCAAGTCTGGCAGTGTTTGGGTTCATTGCAGCAGCCATCGGCTGCCACGTCCCCAAATTCGTCCCTATAATAAATAAATTGGTAGTTATGTACTAATTTAATAATTTTAGGGTCGAATTGGGAGATGCGGCAGGCTGTTCAGCTACCATGATCAGCAGAATGTTCAGCTACCACGAACAGATTACTATTATTTTTGTCTACAAAATCGTGACGTTATTCAAAATGTACTTTGGTATTAATCGTGATTTTTATGCTGACCACGTAATTATTTGAAAATGTTCAAAAATGTCAATTTTTAAGAATTTCTTTGAAATTTAGCATATTCATATTTAATTATATGCTTCATGGAAATGGACTCTCAGGCAATTTTGTTCTTCAGTACTCTAATAGAAGATTGCATGTCGAGTCATCTTAGGTAGAATGACAATGTCTTATCCCCCTTTAAATCATTGGAAAGTATCGAAATGGTTAATTGTTTTCTCTTCTGAAAAGTAAGTTTTTTTAATGTAAACTTATATTTCATGGTCTGCAAAATCATGCAGCGCCTTTTGTATATGAGAACATTAATTGTTTTCTTTGAAATTTATTGGAATGATTCTTTTAATAATGTCATATTCTTTATCCAACCACTAATTCTGAAATGATATTGTGCTGATAGAGTAAAGTACCAACAGGGAGAAGTAGTTGCCATCTACCTATATGTTCCGCGATATCGGTGATTAAATGATGGCATGAATTTTGTTTCCTATTTATTATGCTTTCAATTTCAGGTTTTTAATGTGTATAGATGTGCGATATATCAGTGCCACACGCATAGCTGGTGCAAGTAGATGTGCTTAAAGCAAGAAATCTATCATTGAAAGCTTGCAAAGGGAGATAATCCAAGTTTTATGTTTCCTATTTTACAGCCTGCACTCTTCGGAAAACCATTATATGGAATTTCATTGAAACTTTACAGGAAAAGATAAAGCTATGGAATATTGTTGAAACTTTACAGTGATAGATAAAGCTTTAGGATTTTGTTGAAACTTTACAGGAATAGATTAAGCTTGGAATGTAAATTTACATAAAGCAGTACTATTTCTTGAAAAGGATGATAACCCAACTAATAGATTTCAAGTAAGGTGTGCATGAATTCAATTTGAACAAGATGAGTACCATTTAAGTGCTTACTCGAAGTAGTTTATGTGTACATGTATGTTGGTCTGCATTCATATTTGGTCTGATTATGAACAGCATGCAAATGACTTTATAGAACAGTTTAAAGCATATATTTTCAGTACAATTTGGTATGCTTTGTATATTAGGTTAAATAATGTTTATTTAGTGTATGGAGGAGTCATGTTTCAGCTTATTCCATCCAGAATACTCAGGATAATGGGAGATGTGCCTCCAATATCTCAAACTGTTACAAGTAGTTTAATCAAACGTGTTCCAGGCCATTTTGTACATATTTTGTTTAAAATATCACAGTTTCAATTTAATTTAATTTTGTTTGCTATCATTATTTTATTACATATAATAGGGTTTCAAAGAAGCAACTACGATGAATAATTGGCATACTTGTATCGAACACCATTTAAAAAATGCTGATCTACCACATACGAATTGTGGGTTTTTAGGGAAATTTTAGTGGGTGTGGGGTACCATTCTTTCGCCTACATGGCCACGAATACGTTAAATTATGCATTGCTTTGCCGCATTAGAAAGCTTAGATGCTACATAGATATGATTGAATATGCAAAAGCTTAATTGCCAATTACCGGTAAAATGGAAGAAAATATGAAATTCAGAAAATTCCCAATTTCATGAAAAACTCATTCTTGTCATATAAATAACCGAAAAAAATACGCACCTGAAATGAGCAGGTATGTTGAATAAATCGAAATATAAAACACGAGTACCAAACATGTATTTTTTACATCGATTTTATGCTAAAAATTAACATTTTTGCTCATGTGATGTATACTATCATGAGTGGGGGTAGCAATTTACATTTAATTGGACATAAAAAAGTTCAAATATTTATGACTTGGGGTCATTAGAAAGTCCACACAACATATATTTTTATTTGAATATACAAAAGCTTGTTTAAAGGAGGAAGGTTTTTTTTTTAAAAGAAATTGCCGATTATAGGAAAAAATAATGAAATTCCAACATGTCCCTTTTTTAAGAAAAAAACTCATTATTGTCACATTGAAATGAAAAATAAGAGCCTGAAATGAGATGATAAGTTGTAAACGTCGATAATTAAAATAACAATACTCAATATGTCTATTGTACACCGTTTATATGCCAAAAATTTTAGTTCCTGTTGAGGTACTTTTTTCATTGTTAGGGGTGGCATTTTTATACCTTGCTTGACTTGAAAAGTTCAAATATTTATTACTTGGGATCATTTGGAAGCTAAGACACTATGTTAATATCACACAGAAGATTGTTTAATCTCGGATTATCTAAAAAAGGAGAAAAACGGGTGATATAGAAAGAATTCTTAAATTCTAAAAATTCCCCCTTTTACGGCTTGAAAGCAATTGTAACCCAAAAAGGAAAATGTAAGCCTCTGAATTGATCAGATATACTGGGTACATCATTATCTTAATTATGAATGCCTAAAATATGAGTTTTACGGTGTTAGTATGCTGTGGATGAGAATTCTGTTTGATATTGAGTCTAGTCCTTTATGGGTAGAGGTAGTATTTTTAACATTTTCTTTCTTTTCGTGGTTTACCTATGTAGAATATTGAATTATCTATCGAATGATACTAAATTTGAGACGTTCAAGTCGCGCAATAACTTGTAATGTTAATCATTTCATGCCGAAGTTCTAAGTGTTACCGCACTTTTCTTGGTATTATTGTAAAGCTGAGACATTGGGCTACATGATACATTCATATATGTCAGTTAACATCGTTTAATACAAGGAGGAAAATCGAAGAATAAAAAAACGAAAAAAAAATGGACTTTTGCCTCAACGAGGTATAAAAAGTAGCTAATAAACACAAAAATGCTTCCTTTTTTGGCGACAAAACGATTCGTAAATGGGAGGTATAAAGGTACCTGAAAATCAGATGTTGGTGGTTGAGTAGGGTGCACGGGGGTTATCTCATCCCACGTATGTACTATAACACCGATCATATGACCATTCCAACCACTTCCAGCAACTGTTTTACCTCTCATATTTCTAAATTATTAACATCTACTTTTACTACCTTTAAACATTTTGCTATTGATACTTGCAATTCATTTTATGAATATAATGGTGTTAAATATTTTTGGAGTATCAACAATTCATTTACGGCATTAGATCGGCTTCATATCTCTCAAGATTCTTATGATTCGGTAGATAATTATGACTTGTGTACCCTTTATAAAATTATGAAAGAGAAATTGTAATATTTGACCAAATAGTCTTCCGTTAAATCTGGCTATCAATTCATTTCTTGTAATGACTGCACTGCTTTTTGCAGTGATTTTAGAACGGATAAATACTGTAACTGGACATATTTAAAAATGATCAATGTATTGATTTTTAATTGACGATATTTGAATTTGTTTTGTTAATACGTTATATAGTTGATAGTATTACAGTTGGGGGCTGCTTGTGCTCCACTCATAGCTGATGCGTGCATCTACTGTTACTAATCACAATTCCAGTCCACTAGAAATGAAGGGAATAAAGGTAACAATGAAATTACCAAACACTAATTCGACCAATATTCAAGTCAAGTCCAAAACACATCGCAAAAAAAGATATTACACCACCGACGCAGCTGACATTGTAATGGTCCTGACTTGGTACAGGCATTTCAAACGATATTGATTTCACATCAGCAGATAGAGCATTTTACAAAAACAAAAAATAAAACATTTATTACTCTGTATTTTAGAAGAAACTTGGTATTTTCCAACCAAGGACTGTTCATCTAAAAACGAATTTGGTAAAACACCTTTTGAGAAACATTTCCTCATACCCCTGATTCAGGAATCTGTTACGCAGATTTTCATGGTGTTCAAGGAAATCAGAGTGGTTAGTACTTGCTCTTGTGTAGGGACTCAATTGTGAAATTTAAACACCATATGCAGAATATGAAGATATATTGTTGCACATGTAAGAAAAACTATAATATTGAAATTAAAGTGGTTTCTTTTATCATAAATCTTAGTACTGAGATGGCCACTGTTGTCTTATTCGAGATATAGGTCCAAAAAGATATAGAGCTAGCTGTGTCTGTAGTCTCCTTTATCTTGAGCACTGGTGGATATATTGGAGGTAACCAATTACCAAAAGAAGGGTTAATAATGAACAATACATCATAAATATATCTGTATGTAAAGTTAAAGGATTTAACTTTTTTTATCATTTTTACGAGATTCTGAAAAAAAAACAGTCTCGTATGAATATGAAATCAAATCGACTAGGCGAGGAGAACATTTAGTTTGCATTGGAATACCAACTTGTTTTTGAAAAGTAGCTTCTCCACATTAAACGAATAGGTTATCAATGAGGAAATCAAGCACATCTCAAACCTGCATTTCTATGAAGCACACTTTACCCTTCTGCTATGTTGCAGAAAAAAAATATATATGAATTTGTAACCAAGAACAACATTATTTTTCGAATCAGCAAAAGATTTATGAATAAGTCCTTTCAAACGAGATATCAATTTTTCGTGTGATGACTTGGTGTAAAGAGTTGAGAAGTTAAAAAATTGGAGAAGTTTGAAGTAAATGTTTAGAATGTTAAAGTATGTACATATGCTTAATGCAACTACGAGAGTAGGTTGTATTGCAACTGGCGTGCTGTCCATTTTTCCCTACGGACAATATCTTTGTAAGGTGAATTGATATCTCCTTCGTGGAGTAAGATGAAGATCCAGCATATATCTTTGTATGAATTCTTATAAAGTTTAGGAATCCAATACAAGTTAGTTAAGTCCTCACAGTTTGTATCGATGTTGAGAGAAGACATGACAATATTTTACTTGTTAAGGATTTCATTTTTGTCAAAAGTTGGTTTTATATGTGGAATTGCCTGGGTTGTTATTATCAATGCCCAAATACTATGTTGTTTTAAGCTTTGTCTGTAGGGACAATAACATATTTTTCATGTGGTGAGAAAATGCATTCAAGTGTCTTTAGATAGTTGCACTTTGCTCTTTTATTGGCACATTTTTTGAAAATGTCAATACGATTCCCTACGAACCATCGAATGGTAGGTATCCAATCTGACAAAGAGTCCATTTCTGGTTATTGGTCCTTTTTCTCTTTATCCATGATCTGGGATAATTTTCAACACATCCATTATGGTTTGAAAATAAAGTTTCCAATTTAGGAGAATTGTGGTTCGTTCTCTGAATTTTGGACCGTGAGAAACTACCATAGGTTGGAGTTCATTCTCAATGAAATTCAAATCACAAGTGCTGACATGACCAGTAGGACTGAATTAAAGAGAGAAGAAGCACAGCCCCACGTCAGAGGGACTTTAAGTCGTCCTCCTTCATTAGATTATGCAATGCCTTTTATAGTTGAAAAGTTTACTACTTATTGTTTTAATGTAGCTGCAAGAGACAATAACACAGATTGATTTTTGAAATATGGTGGAATTTTGGAAAATAACACTTAGCGATGAAGAATATTTTTGATGTTAATGGCATCTATTCTCTTGTTGAAAAAATGAAATATAGATAAATTTCCGGTTCTCGTCGTAATGAGGCTCAGACTCAATATGTTTAAATAGAAATAGACACAATCTGGTCAGGTCAGATATAATGCTGGACAACCCGTGTTTCGTCGAAAAAGGGTAGAGTTATTACCGATTATTTCTAATGCTTTTAATTTAAGTGGTTTTGTTATTTTAAATTCTTTCTGAACAAGCTTTCAGTAACTCTGTGCGTTCTTGAATATCTTATTTATTTGTATGTTGAGGTATTCCATAAAATACTTATATTTCTAAGTAAATGTTGTGTTGTGAGTTTTGTTGTTTCAGTTTATTTTTGACCTTACATTAAAGAGTTATAGATAATGCCTTATAACACTAGATTAACACAACTGTCAACATTTAGAAGATCTTGGTTATTTATGTGTTATCTTGCCGTTATTTGAAATTTCAGTATATTTTCAAGAAGGTTCATTGTTTTGTTTTTGTGGATTTTTTCGTGGCCTTTCCAAGATTATTTAAAGATTTGTTTACATTTGTACCTTTACAATGTCGAAATCAGTTAGAATTAATGAAAATCAATTGGCTCTCCTTGTTAGTTTTAAGAGTCTGTAAATGGAAGACCTAGACCATGTTGTGCACCTGGTCCATGCTCCCAGTGTTTTTTGTGGAGTCCGTGTTGCTCATTTAATTTTGTTACTTTGTATGTATTATTATATTTTTTCATGTCGGTCTTTATCCCTTGATTACATTCTTTTGATTTCCGCTAGAATCTTGGTTCCCTTGATTACTCTAGACAACGGCTGGTACATGAATAATTTTGTACAGTCATGTTTTTCGCATTTCTTCTTAAAATAAATATTGGTTTGCAATTCATTGATATGGTTAGCTTAAATTAAATTACATAGACGTTACTAGAAACCTTAAGATGAAGGGAAACAACTGTTTGATCTTTTTTATAATTTAATTGATTTGTTAGAGTACTTTAAAATGTTCTGAGTGATTCACTTTCGACACAGACATACCTACCTGATTTTTTATATATCTGAAAACTGAGAAGGGTTTTTTACAGAAGAAAGGAAAGTGGCAAGACTTACTTAATATAAAATTGAAAAACTTGGACTGGTGTCGTTAAAAATCTTTTCCTTACAGAAAATGAGTTATAAGAAATATCTGGGAATATCTAGTACTATCAATAATCATTTTTGGAAAGATGTGTTTTACGCTGTATCCGTATCGAATCTAATACCGGAACTTTCAAATATCAATGAGTATTTAAGTAAAGATAATTGCAAAATGTGTGCCTTTTCATGTTTATTTTTAAAACGCACTAAGTGGGAAGACTTAAATGTCAAATATCTAAGTTATGTATTTGATAAAGTGAAGAACAAATCCTCTCTGAAATGCAAAGTGCATGAAATATTCCTCCTTGATATCAGATACATCTACTCCTAATGATGTGAGAGATCTTAATAATGAACAGAGTTCATTGTTGAAACTGCTTGATGATAATAAATGTATAATTTTTCTCCAATGTAATTAAGATAGACCAATCATATAATTGTTTAAATGATCGAAATGATGTCCGCATGTTTCAATGAGTACCCTTATCAGCAGCATAAGAATCAAATTTACATCTTTCGCCTCCCCCGACTTGACTCTTTATGAGCAACTCGGCGGGTGTTTCTAGAAAAGCAGAGGACGCTTATCCTACCAGTGCACCTGGCCCATACACCCATACAGTTTTTAGTGAAGTTGCGCATTTACTTTTGTTACTTTGTATGTATTATTTAAGTTACTCCATGTTTTTTTTTTTTTTTTGTTGGGTTTGTCTGTTTTCCATGCCTGGCCTTTGTCCCTGGATTACATTCTTTTGGTTTTCGCTAGAATCATGGTTCCTTTGGATTACTCTTACAAAACAGCATGACAAAAGATATGATTTGATATCTGCTTTAGGAGCACTAAAACAAGAAAAAAACCTTTTTCACAACAAAATCAGAATAGTTTTTTTTGTGACAAAAAATGAAGACATTCGAGGTAACTAGACAGACAAGAAGAATCAGTTGTTTTATAGTTTCTATGCCCTAGTTACAAGTTTGAATCATTTATACGAATGTTGTGTTGGATGAAGAATATTAACAAATTACCGAACTGATAAAATCGAGGCAGAAGTCTAAAGGTAAAGTATTAAAAGAAAGTCAGTATAATTCATTATAATGGAAATATAAGGGCAAAAACTAGAAAGCTTGAAAACCATCGCAATGGCCCTGACTTGGTACAGGCATTTTAAAATGAAAAGTGGGTTAAACCACTTTTGTTTGCGAGCTTACCTTCTCGCTTTCCATTATGGTTAATCATATCGGTATATTTCAACAAAGAAAGGAATCATCAAACTGTCACAGTCAAAATCTGCAAAACTAGTAGTTAAAACATTACAGAAGATATGAGCAATAAATAATTAAAAAGAAAAAAGAACTTAATACAATAAACATGAGAGAACATCGTCAATATTTCAATATATGAAATTAAAAGATCTAGCATCGTTAACCTTTTTCACAAAATATCGGAGGAACTCCGGTTAATAAGAATAAAGAAACAAATCAAAGAGAGACAGAATTAGTGTCCATTAGAATGACGATATTTTGTTGAAAATTTGGTTTTTTTTTTAAAAAAGACGAATCTCTGGTCGATAAGAACCCTTACCATACTGATCACTTGTTACCCGGTGAAACATTTTGTCTTTTTGTTTTAGTGGTAAAATAAAAAAGTAGTGGCGAAACGTCTTATTGGCCTAAATTTCAACTAGAAATCAATCATAAAATGTTGAATAAAATTAATGTAAATTTGGAGGCTTGGGTCCATCACAAATGACAAAACATAAAGAATTTTGATAATTCTTGCATTGAAAGGGCAAAAAAGTTGAAGTTCACTACTATTTAGATATTCTGTCATTTATTTCACTTTTCAGTCACTTTCTGGGTACATTTTTGGCAAGGACATGGTATCAACACCCACGAAACAACTTCATATTTAGTGAATACATTCATTATTACACGGTTTATCATATGTGAAAATATAAAGCAGTTTTTGCCAAATGACATAAAATTATGGCACTATTATGACGTCATTAAAATGAACCAATGCCACAAATTATTATTTTGCCGTATATTAGATATTTGACAATGTTATGAACAACTCGTTTTGTGTTATTACAACAAAGATTGTATTCTAAGGCAATATTCATAGATAAATGTCCCTAATCTTTGTGAGAATTACCATTCTTGCATTTGAATGCTTTGTGGATGATTTTTTAGATATGATTTCGATTTATCAAGGCTGTTTATTACGTTGAAAAGTCAGAGGTTTTAATAGAATTATCTTCAGCGAAGGAGCGAGATTTCAGATTATCTAAAAGATCTTTGAGGTTTTTTCTTAGAATCCACATATGATTAATACCACTGAGTAAACAGTATCACAGGATATTTTTGTCCTGTCGTTAGTGCGGACACACTTTTGGTGTACACACATATATTTTATTGAACAACTAGATGATCCTACAAGAAGAGTTATACCTACAAATAGAACATATTTGTAGGTACAGTGTACATCTTTATGTACAAACTATATCTTTGATTTTAAATTACACAATAATATCCTATTTTATTATATCAAACCTGTGTCATGGAATAATTGGTACAACAGTGCTGCTTGAGCATTTGGGCTCATGAAAAGTAAAGTTTTCTTTTTATTTATTGTGAGGGATACACATTTGTGTTTACAAACCCCTTTATACACTCTAGTCAGTTAGTAATGTAGGAGGATGGTGTAAAATTCCAACTATATTCAATAATTCAAAAATAAAAATGATAAATAGTCAAATAAACATCCGCGTATTACATGGCAGTTTAACTAAAATGGCTCAAAACATCTTTATACGAAATTCACCCTAAGTTTTAATGAAACTAAATTTTTTGTTGCACTATTAGGTATCCAACAATGGACACATATTCTATTTCCAAGAACCATTATTATTTGTTACCAAGTTTTCGAACTGCAGTGACCAGTGCGAACAATGCTTATCATTAAACTCAAATTTCTAATTATGTATCATCCTTATCAAATTAATATGTCCTTTTGTAAATCTCATTCTCGATTCATTTATATATATATATATATTTTTTTCGTAATCTTTACTGTTGACAGCATTTAAAATTGAAGACCAGTTCGTTTTTAGTGTGATACTTCCTGGGACATCCATATGATGAAAATATTTTCAATCATCTGTCAGCAAGGTGATTTGTAGCATGTTGCATCATTGTTAGGGTTGCTGGTATGGAGACCTGTAGCATACATAGTTAAAACGTTGAAATCGTAATTCTCTGGTTCAAATTAAGATTGTTTAGAGCATGAATGTTTCTTCACAACTGGAATTTAAATGTCGTGGGTAAAAGTGCATCTGTGTTCAGTTGGACAGCTATATGTAGAGATGATCTGTCTTCAATCAGGGATCGCCTGAATATGACTGAAATATTGCTGCTCGGGCGTTAAACATCAACAATCAATCAATCAGGGACCGCGTAACGATGGTTTTGACAAAAAATCTTCACAAAAGTTGCAATCCAGAATATTTTGATTGGGTCAAAACAAATAGATGTCATCAATTTTATACGATTCGCTTCAGGAAAGGGCAAATGTTGAAATGCAGCTACATCTAGTTACAAACACTTTTAAGAAGAGTACGAGTTGCCCCTCTGCTAGCTTTAAAAAACAAAACATCGAAAGTGATATCGCTGTTATACTTGGGAAATCGATGAGATCGTCGGGACAGATATATTTTTGTTTAACCTCTATGTCAGGAAATATCATTAACGCTGTGGTTTGCAAACGATGCAAATTATTCAAATGGACGATATATAATTATCGAAGATTGGGCAGTCATTTTGGAGAAAACAAAGTAAGCTTCGGCCATGGACAAAATTTTCCAGTCATTGAAAATTTGGAAGACCAACCAAAGCGTCTATGACATTCAAGTCTGCCCAACAATGATTGTTTTCAGGTCCTTTTGATTTTGGTGTGATAGTGCATTTTCATCCCAGCCAGTGCTACATGTGCCTATCGAAAGTCAACATTTTGGCCTCTCTTTCTTCATTTCATTTCATTTTATTCAGGCCATTTATCACTTATTTATTATTAATATATGAAACTTTACATTCTGGGAAATCTAGATAAGCTGGAATATAGTGGCTTAAAATTGCAACTATTGCGAATTTATTGTCTGGTGATATGTAAATGAATTTAGAAAGTATGCTACTTTTTTAAATTCTTCAACAGATAAGAAATATTTCCAATGGAATATAAAATGTGTTCCTTTTGATGGAATAAAATTGGAATAATGTGATTACCATTACCCCAAATGATGACAGAATTTCCGTTATACATAAAACATACAAGGGCCAACAATAAGAAATTCATTTGAAGGCCTTTTGTCAAGAAAGTGAAGGTTTGAAAAATGCTTCTTTGTTTTCCCATTTCATATACTATATCTCGCCCCATCACCGATGTCACGTACAAAATGCATGCAGTTGAGGGTGATATACAAGATAATGACTCGATGGAAGAATATAGCCCGAGACAAACTATTAACGTCTAATGCTTCTGTGTTTGGATGTAAGCATAAAAGACGGACAATGGAACAGAAAGGGTAAGACAAGTTTTCGGTTTGAGGGGGTGATATTCTTGACGGATAAATGGCATTCACGTAGAAAGTGTGGTATTATGCCAGATGATTCTTTGGTAATTAATTGTTTCTCGCAAATCGGAGCTTCTCGGCCTTTCTCGCTACTCATTGTCCGAATATACACGACGATCGCTGAGGCATTTTTTAATTGTAATTAATTGTTAAATAAATATGTCCTTGTGGTTATGAAAAATAATAATTTTCATCATGTCTTTTCTTACATCCAATTTCTACAGGACCAGTATGTTTTCTGTAGGACCTATTGGTTCTGCTGGGTAGTTGACGTTTTGGGCCAATTTCTTCCCCTAGCGGTATACCATAATAATTAATATATGCAAAACCAATAACAATAGTAGAATTTCATTATATGAAGTATGATAAATGAACACGAATTAGTTACTTTTGTAACTACATTTTCAAGCAAAATGTTAATGATTTGGGATTAAACACTTGAAGCATGTGCAAACAAATGATACAAATGTATTAAATACTTTGGATATAACTAGATATTATGGACACGAGTTACATTGCTCCTCAAGAGATGTGATGTTTTAGGTACCTAATAGCCAAGCTAATGAATTGCAAACAAATTTCCCTATACGTTGTATGTACATCATTTAATCGGACAAAGATTTGTACTTTGGTTTATTTTACTTTAAGATCTTAATATTGAATGAAGGCACCTCTGATTTTCTATTATTGTTACAGCTATGCAAGAAGAAAATGGTAACATAAAGTCTAGGCTTTATTTTAAAAGTCATGGTGGCAACGTCAGTTCTTTCAATCATCATTTCAACCCTAGATGCCCTACGAGTAGTTACAATCCATTCAGAATAATCCGGGGGACTTATTTCATGTAGGTGTATATATTAAATCAAGAAAAAAGATAAATAATTACTTTTTTATTCATAGTGATGATGTGTATCAACAGTTGTCATTAATGTGTAATTAGAAGCCATGATGTGGTTGGTAAAGTCGCTATAAAAAAATTCAAACTAATTCTTGTGTTTTGTTAAAATTCAAGTCAACACCTAAATCTTACTTTTACTTTTTTTAGCATTGAAATTTATTTCATTGATACATCTTTTTAGACTTTTTAATGTCAACTCTTTCTCGTATACATTCGAATGCTTATATTTTTTTCTCTATAACAACGTAATGCAAAACTACATGTCATTTTAGACAGGAGGAAAACATACCCGTTGTGTCAATATTATTCCCTCTTTTCATTCTGTCATTTTAACTTCTGATATCAAATTAAATAGATGTTCCATGCTTTTAGAATTAACATGATTCAAATTCAAATATGCACTACCTTAAAGAACGAATAGATATGGTAAACGCAACAAATGCATGTTTTTTTTTAATGAAAATTCAGATATGTCACATGGGTGACAAGGAGTATTATCAGCAGTATTAGAATAAAACATGTAGGAAGATCTTTGTCTATAAATTAATTATATACAAATAGTACTCATTTCCAGCATATTTTGTACACTACGTTTATTGGTTCAAAACAGGTTTTTCAATATATTTTATTGTACAATTTACGCATTCCTGGAAACTAAATGTAGTGCAGTTTTATCATTGCATGTACGTACGCAGGGTAAACTGCGAAACTTTGGGGCAGTTTTCTTTTACATTTGTCACTGCTGTAACACATGTAACGCGACAATCAAACAATCGCAAATTTAAAACTGTGCGAAAGAAGACCAAATACATATATAAATGGCGCATACATTTCTCAGTTGAACAATCGAGTGTGTCGATTTGCACAATTTGCTAACCAAACATGATAACATTTAGAAATTTAAGCACCACAAAGTATGTCACAACTGAACTGTACAAATTGTAGAATATTTAATTGTTTTACAAGAACATGAAGCTGAATACAGTATGAAACATGAATAAATAGACATGTACATACAACAATAACATGTACGATTTAGTTTTGTTTGATCTAAAATACAAGTGAACAATAAAACATTTCTTTGTTTGTGTTCGAATATCATATCTTTTTTGTATCATTGTATGAATTTTCACTCGGGTGTTTCTAGAAAAAAAACAAATAACTCTTACCCTACTCGTGCACCTGGTCCATGCTCCCAGTTTTTAATGGAGTCCGAGTTGCTCATTTAATTTTGTTACTTTGTATGTATTATTTAGTTATGTTGCACGCTTGGTGTTTTTTTTTGGGGGGGGGGAAATAACATTGATGACGTCATGTATATACATAATAAAATTGTGATCTGTGGAATCACTATTCCAATCAGAGTCAATATTTTGAATATGCGCCAAATATTCATGTGCCTAAACATTCATTCGCTCCCGGTTTTTAGTGGAGTCCGAGTTGCTCATTTACTTTTGTTACTTTGTATGTATGATTTTAGTTACTTTATGTTCTTTGTTGTGTACGTCTGTTTTCCATGTCTGGTCTTTGTTCCTGGATTACATTCTTTTGATTACCGCTATAACCTTGGTTCCCTTGATTACTCATTCTTAAAAGCATTAAAGAGCAAATAGATAAAACAAACAGGTTATACTTGACTTAATCAAAATAAATATATCAAAATATTTGTTTCAAAGATCAAGATGCTGAGTTACTCAGCGGAATAGTCTTATTGGAAAAAATGTTACCAAAGAACATTGTAGTTCAGTTTCTATAATAATAAAAAAAAATGTATATCGTTCAATATCTGTTTTCATTATCATGAATTCGCATGCTCGGAATTTTCAATAAGCAATTAAAATTTAGTTTAAAGTGAAAGAAAACTCTTTTATCTTTTTTTGCAAATTTTGTCATAAAACTTACAATTATACAATGGCCAACATTTATGCTAAATAAAATTTTCAGAAAAAAGATATTCTGGTAGAAAATGTCTCATAGAACAGTAAATCAAATGGGATTTTATTTTCTAAATGACAGCAAAAGTTTTTTATAAAACAAAATAACGTATACCATGTATTTTAAATTCATTTTCCAAGGAATTCTATACACCATTTTATCACTATTGGATAAATTGGGTATATGTTTTAAATTTTCTAAACTCTCGTTAAGTTTAACATTTAGGCTCAGATATTTTAAAATCAAGTCCATTGATCCATGTTGTGTTAAATCGAAATTTTAAAGTATGTGCATCTAGTATCATCTGTTAGAAAAGCAAGTGACAAATAATGATGCATAATTCACCCCAACCACCTCATTCAAATATTTTTAAAGTATTGTTAGGACAAAACAAAGTAAAATTATTTCCATGTTTTTGACAGCTGCACGAATACATAACCTACTTGGTACAATTAAGGTATGTCCAAATTAGAAAGATATGACATAATTTGCTGTACATTTCAATGTGTATTGTATCAACACATGCGGTCCTTGGCATAATTTACATGAAAATTTGGTGCACCTTATCCCACTGGTATCCCTTCCTACCTGTAAGTAATGCTTTTAATACATCTTTTTTTGTTTGAATTGATTTCAGAAATTTTCTACTCATATTAACTTAATTTGTTTTCATGAATCGCTTTTATACAGAAACATACCTAATTCCGTCTTAAAACAGTAACGAGTGACCCCATGAGAGGTCTCCTTCATCAAAAGTATATTTTTGTCATGCCAGTCGTTTTTTACGGATATGGTACCGAAAATACTACAGCTTTGAGCTCGGGGTTGTTTATAAGACTGGGTTATAACCACTATGCCACGACAGTCAAATCTGTTTTTAATTGGAGATATATTGTAAGCATCAATATAGCTTAATGACCCGTAATATGACGAAACTGGTGCAAATAAGCGTCCCATCGCACAGCGACAATTAGTTAAGCCATTTAAGCTGTTGGCGAAATATCCATCCAACTCAATAGTCCTTCCTGTTATAGTATCATCTGTACAGAACCTGACAGCTATCATAAAATATACTTAAAAAAGAAGATTGTTAGTAAAATTGTTAAAATTGTATCATCATGATGAATGCAGACGATTATCGTATGTTTTAGTTGCCAATTCTGTTCGTAGTTTTACGAAATAGTGTACGAATACATCGATACTCCAATATGTGTTAAATTATGCAAATGAAAGTAAGCATTCTTGATAACATTTAGCAAATAATTAAGTACATTGAGGTGCATATGACAGTCATCAGAAGAAATTACATGTATGTGGACAGAAGCGTAGTTCAGGTCAATATAATCTATGAGGGCAACATAACGGTCTATATACGTCCATTTGAGCCCAGAGTGAAACCAACTTATTGCTATATAATACACACAGTTAGCAGAAATAAATGTCGTATAACAATATTTTATTAAATAAACGAAAATAAATTTAGTAATAAAACACATTGACAAAATACTTGGTTTTTTACCGTGACATTATTGATTTGTTTATTTTGAAGGTAGACAAAACAATGAATATGAATTTTAACATGTTATTTTGACAAATAAATCGTAGCACATTTTGCATACAAAACAATATAACTGCATGGGAAGCTATAATAAGATGTTCCATGGATCTTAAACCACCATGTCTTAAGTTTGCACGATAATAGACTTAATTCGCTCTTCTACTTATGGAAGACAAAACCGACAAATACTGTTTTAATGTAATAGTGGAAGCATTTTAGTGTGGTCGTTAATAAGAAATATTGTAATTTAATTTATTTTGTTATTATTATTTAGTTTTGTGTATCAAAAACAAAACACTTATATTTCCATTTAGGCATCATGTTTACCCTAATGTCATCATTAAAATAATAATCATCGGAACAGCAATTAAAACAACACAAATTACGGAGCCAATACCAATGTAGCGGGTAGTAAATCCTTCCCTTTTCAGTTCAAAAATATCTTAAAGTAGTTGATGTTGTATTTTTAGACATTTCAATAAACAATGAATAGAAACATAGCATTGAAAGTTTTCGTCAGGGGCAACAGTATTTGTAAGTTAATACACTTATATATAATATACTTTACTTACACGTTTTTTTTTTTTGTGTTTTTTTTTTTTAATTTATTTTTGTTCAAATAATATGATGTATGCATATAACGACTGTAGAACAGAAAAATAAATTCGTGGTACACCCATCAACAGTATCTGTGAAATTACAATAGTATGTTGTGATGCAGGAATCCTGTATGGTTTATCAGATGTTTCTGTGCCAGCGTTGGTATATGGCGATGACGTACTTTCTTTTGTAGTTTTAGTACTCATCACATAAGTACTATAACATTCTACATGTAACTGATAAGATGCATCTGAAAATTTACGAAAAGTTGTCTTAAATCTACTACGATATTATTTAGTACTTATATCAAAATAGTTTTTCACATATACGATAGTACAAGTTGATATCATTTTTCTTTGTTTATGTGTACTTTTACATATGCATTATTTTTGTCACTCTGAAGACATCGGTACAGGGTTTAAAGAATTTTTTTTTCTGATGATGGTTGTCTGAAATACCAGACTAGATTCTTGGAAATTGCATTTCTTAGCCAGTGGTAGAAATCGTGAATACAAGAATTCTTTACGATGCCATTTTTATCAAAGTTCAAGACCAACCTTTGTCTTTGTGTGCAAAGTCTTGTATAACAACGTTCAATATTATTATTTCAATCAACTACTGACTTGCTTTATCACTGGATCCATTTCATGAATATTTATCTTATTTGTGATCTTGGTAACTTAGTTAAAAGAACTGACTATGAATTGCTTAAGAATTGACAGTGCAATATTAAATCAGTCGATAAACAGTAAGAATATCGAAGTGCTTAACACTGTGAACAATTCAAAAAAGGAAATACAAGAGAACAAGAGATCAAGTACAAGTGAACAATACAATTTCTAACTAAATATTAAACACATAAAAGAGCAAAATTTTCATATAAACGCTTGGTATTTATGCCATAATTGTTACCTACTTAACTCAAAATTGTACACTTCTTTATAAACAAAAATAGTAACTTCCAATCTAAAACAGTAACTTATGTCTCCATCAGGCCTCTCTCTCACAAGAATTATACTTAAGGTTTCCATTGGTATTACTTGGTTCATGGAACAGTCGATATAACAGCAGAATGATCTTTGTTCTAGTAAAGGTTTCATAAAGAAAACCCTGCTTCCACAATCACTTATGTTTAGTACTGGGCATATAACGTAATCATTTTTATTTCAAAATCACAGCTGAGGACACTTTTGGGTACATATTTACAATACAAGTGCAATCATTTATTTCATCCATGCTACTTCCATAAACATTATCGAACACAACAGGATGTCATGTTACAGAATCACTTGTACAGACGAACAACTATACATGGACAGACAATTAATTTGTTGTATAAAGTCTTAAATTCGATTTCTAATCTTGAAAGAACATTTTTGTGTAAATACTTTTTGCTGTTTATAGTGACCAGCTTCTCCTTTAACACCAAGAGTCAGTTTTTAATGTATAATTTGAACAAATGATCTGTAAGTATTTTTTTAGTTTTTTCTTATAGACTTGTTAAAGAATTCCTAGCCTCGGAGTTTTTGTTAGGGGTTTTCACTTTATGAAAATACCCTCAAACCATCCCGACTATTGATCAGCTGACAATATTGCTACATTGTTAGTAAACGCTGATAAATATGATATAATATCATGATGTTCCAAGTCTCAGTATTTCTTTTTTTTGAAATTTTACAAAGGGGACAAAGGGGGATAAAAATGTTCTTGTCTCTTTAGTAACAAACACAAATATGTAGAATCTACAAACGAACTGAAGCTAAATAATTGATATAATAATATTATAGGAAAAAATACAATATAATAATTTGAAATATATCTTAATAATACATTTTCAAAACAGATAAATTTGTGACAATTAGTATTATTTTCTCTTTTTGTCAACAACGGCATATTCGTCATTTCTATTATTAATATCGTTTTCGTCAACTACTGCGTCGCTGTAGTTTCCTTCTACTCGATATGCTACTTTTTTAAAACTTAAAGAAGTTTTTGATGAAGACTCGTCGTTTGTATTTTCTTGTACAATTTCGTCACCAGATGACACATATAATGTGTTGTATTGTAAACCATATTCATCGTCCTCTTTATGGACATCGACCTGTTCATCGGATTGTTTTGGTAGCCATTGTTTTCTTCTAAAATTGGAGACGACTAATATTGTAAAACATAGTTTGCTTTCATTAAAATATTACGTACAGACCGTCAAATTTACCAAAACAAAATATCCTGGCATGCGATAATAACCCGTTATGTTATTAATTATTCACAGAAAACAACATAAAATAAGATGAAAGCTGTTTTCGGTTAAGGCGTTGCGTCACTATTATAACTAAATTTTCTTTCAAAACATTGTTTTTAAACTGTAGTTTAAGATGTATTTTGACAAAATGAGTTATGTTCAGCCTTTCAACAAAAAAAAACTCTAAATAATTTTCTTTTTACCGTAAGATTGCTTATTACTTTGATATCAAAGTGGACCACTTTACACCTTGCAACTGATAGCAGTAACAAACCTTGCGATTTCGACTAAGCAAATTATAGTTATAACCAGAAAAAGTCCTCCACCTGACCCACAGCCAATAGCTATATAAATTACCAAAGGATTATCTGAAATTTTGATAAAAAAAAATTAACAATTTTGAACAAGCTAAAACTGTTAAACAGGAAATGTTCGCGTCGTTTTTTTTTAAATTTCGGTGATCAACCTACTTTCGCACAGCTTTAAATTCACAATTGTTCCCTTATTAGCATTATAATTTACATTGAGGTATATACTCACGACGGTTTGAGTTTTGTTTTAAATGTCTTACCACAAACATTACGAAAACAAAACTGCCGCAAAAATTCCACGACTAACAGTAATTACATAAAAATCAATATACACATTACAACAGGTAAAGGTAGGTAGCTTTTGATCTGGTTTTACAGAAGAGGCATTATTATTCATTATATTCGAATAGATGCCTGTAAGTACAGTGAAGATAAACATATCTTATTAACTGTTTTTGTCATACCTGTATCATAAACGCCTTAGATCGATATTTTAAACTGCAAACTGTTGTATTACGTACCTTCATCATCATTCCGGAAATTATTAGTGACTCCATTTGTTGGGTTGTTTGATACTATTTCGAGTTGGTGTGATGATGTTTCTATATTTGCAGTTGATTCTTGTGTTACTCCTTTTGTTGACATAACCATTTCCTTTGTAGATGATTTTGTGAGTGCGAGTGATGGCACTACTGTTGTTGCATCAACATCGACTGTTGACGTTTTTCTTTCGCCTTTTTCGCTGCATGATATGTCTAGTTCATAAGGGTTTTCTGTAAATATGATATCGATGGAAAATAAATGTCTACCCATTTTTGGGTCATTGGAACGAACACTAAGTAGTGTACAAAAGACAAGCATACGTTCAGTGACCATTGGTTTTTTTTTTTCTATTTTGAAAATAAAACCATGTAAATAGGAGTTCATTTCATATTCATGCGGTAATACAAATATAAAAATAACAAGCAAATTTGTTTATACCTAAACAATTCTGTAGAATAGCACAAAAACAAACATACCAACTTCTAATTTAAAACAGTAACTAGTGTCTTCGTCAGGTTTATCTTTCACTAGTATAATCTTTATACTTAGATTTGTATTAGTTATGAGCGAGTTACCCTCGACAATACAGCTATGGGGTTGCAGTGGGTGTATATGCTGTGTAATCAATACATGGCTTCCACAACTGCTGATGTTTCGTAATGGAAGTATATCGTTATATTTCAAAGTCACATTAAGTGGTGGTTTTGGGAATATATTTACAACACATGTACAATTTGTTATGCCATCTAAATTGTTTGCATGGAATCCATCAAAGACAACAGGATTTTTTCTCACACCATCATCTGTACAGAATCTTACAACTGAAAAATAAGTAAAAGTAGCATAAAATAAAAATCTTGAGACAAAACAAATCAAAATAATTTGCATGGTAATATAACTGTGGTTTTAAAATATGTTTACAAATTTGTTGTTATCGTGTAATTGGTGGTATAAATTAATTTGTAATTTGAACTTTTAATTTAGGGATAACATCATAGTAAAATATAACTTCGCAATGTTGCTAGTCATTACTACAGAAGTTTTATGGTCGTCATCATGAACTCGAGGATCGTTATGGTGTATCCATCAGCACCATGAAAACTTATTTATTCAACGGGTCATAGTTTTCCTTTCCTCGTATGTCTACCCCGGACTTGACTTTTTATGAGCAACTCGGCGGGTGTTTCTAGAAAAGCAGACGACGCTTACCCTACCGGTGCACCTGGTCCATGCTCCCAGGTTTTAGTGGAGTCCGAGTTGCTCATTTACTTTTGTTACTTTGTATGTATGATTTTAGTAACTTTATGTTCTTTGTTGTGTATGTCTGTTTTCCATGTCTGGTCTTTGTCCCTGCATTACATTCTTTTGATTACCGCTATAACCTTGGTTCCCTTGATTACTCTTTAAGTATTAGCCACTCAGAGAGCTACATTTTCTAACATAAATATGACCGTAACTAACCTGAGACATATTTAGATCCTGCTTCATCAGTACAAACGGTACATTCGAAATGTCTAGGGCCTATGTGAAAACAAAAACCATTTAAGATTAATAATAATTAAGATATCTGGTTATGTATAATTACAGAGTATAAAGTGATATAAGGACACCATAAATGTAAAACATTATTTGAATGTTGGTTTGTAAAATGACAGGTAACATTTGACTCGAAATGATTCTCTGCCAAGAGCGGGAGTTTTGAAAGGTGAATTGACGACTGTTTGGATACTGGAAACACAGAATAGGTACTGCAATATCTTAGGGTGCAAAGACAACATTAAAATTGTAGGAAATCTTTAAAGTCAATATAATAATAACATTAAGAGATGAATTTATTTGACAGAAAACCAATGATGATGTAGCTAAAACATTGTCTACTATACATGGCAAATATGTTGTCAGACAAAGCCCAAAATATTATTGTTTTTGTCTGCAAAACGTATTACACCCATGTGTATTATCAGAGTTAGACGTAGAAAACAATAGCAGTAATAAGACATATACTGCTACCACACACCCTAAAGAAGAGATAGTGAAAAACCATAAATCTGTGTTATTTTTTCAATTAAAATATCGACTCAAAAATATTATTCATCATTGTTACACAGAATAAGACGGTACACTTTGATACAATATGTAGTACTTGGTAGAGATTCCTCATACTTTGTAAAAAAATAACTCCGAACCGTCTTCAAAATATATCGAAAAAGATGGGGTTTTTTTAAATGCTCAACATATCTGTCCATTTTTTCAAGACACGGTCGACATTCCAATGAGATCAAATTGTGCTCCTCTAATTGCTGACCTATTACTAAAGGGATTTTGTACATCGCATCTACCCCCAAATGAACCTGAGGTAAAGGATACTTGAGACTATGCGAAGTCAGCCTCATACCTTTACCTACACTTAGAGATCGATGGTAAAGGATAACTATTAACCTATGCATACGACAAATCCGATGACTGTTCATTCCGTATTGTCAACATTACTTTAATCTGTAGCAACATCCTTTCAGCACCTTCGTATGGAGTTTTCATATCACAACTCAAACGTTTGTCAGAGCTAACCGTAACTACACAGATATTTTTCGTATCGCGATAAACGTCTTAAAAACTAGGCATCTGAAACAGGATAATGTTGCTACAAGATTGAAGTCAACAATGCAGAAGTTTTGTGGACGTGATTATGAACTCGTGGGTCGTTATGGTGTATCCATATACATCATGAAAACTAATTTGTTCAACGTGTCATAATTTTTCTTTCCTCTTACGTCTACCCAATTCTTGACTTTTTATGAGCAACTCGGTAGATGTTTCTAAAAACGCTTACCCTACCGGTGCACCTGATACATGCTCCCATTTCTTATTGGAGTCCGAGTTGCTCACTTGCTTTTGTTACTTTGTTTGTATTGTTTTGGTTGTCTTATGTTTTTGCTATATGTGTCTATTTTCTGTCCCTACTCTTTGCCCCTTGTATATTCTTTTGATTTCCGCTAGAATCTTAGTTCCCTTAATTACACTTTAGTATGCTATCTAGTGGACTAAAATGTTGGGTTTTTTTCCGCGCCGTGGGCTCCGTGAACGTTTAATATTATCAAGCCGGCCAATTATATCAGTCTTGTTAAAAGTAAAGTTTGTTTGTATATCAAAACTTTTTTACCCTTAAATGCATGCTATATATGTCGTCAAAGTGTGTGTGCCCAGTCAACGTTTACAACGTTATTGGTGTCATTGTTTTTTGTATGTCTCCCAAACTTGTCTAGCGCCAAAACGTAAACGTTTGCATATTTCAACGTTCGTATTTTTTAGCATATAATAAGACATTGAACCCTATTTTGGTTATTGTTGTAGACAAATTGTAATGAATATTGTTTTTAAAACGTATGAAAAGCTTGCTTTAGTATTTAGTATTTTAAAGCACCACTAACGAGAAATTGGCTGAACCATACTTTTTTAGGCTGTACAACATGCGGTTTTTATTCGCTATAATACACTACATTAACACGACGAAAGTAATCTTATAAACTTTTTTTTATCTTTCATGCCCTGAAAGAGGGCTAATAGGATAAATAACCAATCATCAATTCATTCATTTACATGTAATTACGGTTTCTCAAATCGTGGAAAACCTGTCCTTTATCGTTTATGAAGAAACTTGTACCGTATATCTGGTATCGCACACGTAGAATTGTGTAAAAAGCTTAATCATACAAGAGTAGAAAGTTTACACGATGAGAATACCTGTAGTTTAAATTCAACACTTGAGGCAGAACTTATGAGTATAACAAAATGAATGATGTAAACATTGAACAAAATTATAAAGTGATAATTCTGTAGATATTTCTTCAACGTACTGAAATTAACATGGAAATATTTTGTACTGAGGGGTTTTTACCTCTTGAGATTATGTTTGTAAATCGAATTGACTTAGAGTTACCTTATATACAGATGTACATTGGCAGAAACTACTATTGAATAGGATAACTTAGTGGAAACGTTTGAAAGACAGTTCCCTTTTTACAGCATGATTATAACTGAGATATGCAAGTACAGTTGCGATCACTTCTAACCTCTCTTCGATCCTGTCAGGATTCGCTTTCATAGAACAGTTCAGAAACTGTTCTGACCCGCGACACACCTTGTCAGGGTCTGTCAGGACTTCGGACAAGCTGTGTCATAATTTGTCATGGGTGCTGACACCCTCCTGTCAGGAATTGTTCTAAGTAGAACAGATATGTGGATAAGAAGAGTAACTGACAGATTCTGACAGTCATTAGCTCGAGAATGCTTCTCTGACTGAATTACATACAGTTCCTGTACGTGATGACTAAGGAAAAGGCGTAGCACCTGAATTTTGATTCGTGCGACAGGAAGGAAGCCTTGCTATGTTTAAACTTGATTTTTTCAATTGTTTACCCGACTTTTATGTATGGCATGCAGTACCAACAAAACGTATTGCCTGCCGTACTTGCTACCCCCTGACCTTAAAGAATATGGACTGAATTCTTTTTGGTTGCAGGTCTAGACACCGGTATGATACAGATTACCTATATATATTGACATTTTTATACAGTTAAAACAGACCAGACATTTTAAATCTTTATGGAACTTTAAAGTGTTCACACTCATACAAGTTGAAATAATGAGACATTTTTAAGAATTTTGACCGAAATGTGTTAGCTTCAGTCACCCACATGGTAGTTATATTCCAAAAAATCAGCATTTTAGTCAATAATTTTAGGCTCTCATGGAAATCAAAAGTGCTCGCACTCAAGCATTTTTCAAGAATAAGATTTATTAATGGAATTTTGACTCAAACAAGTGTGTCAAAGCCACCCACATGATAATTATATTGATAAATTTAGCATTTCAGTCATTATTTTTAGACCCTCAAGCAAATGAAAAGTGTTCATACTCATACATTTTGCAAGAATATGACATTTTTTAAAGAATTTTGACTCAAATTTATATGTCGCAGCCACCAAATGATATTTATATTGAAAAAAAAACATTTTAGTCATCCATTTTAGACCCTCATGGAAACAAAAAGTGCTGGCATTCATACATTTTGCAAAAATATGAAATTTGTTAAGAATTTTGACTCAAAATAATATGTAGCAGCCACCACATAATAGTTATATCGAACTTTTTAGCACTTAAGTCATTATTTTTAGACCCTCATGGAAATTAAAGGTGCTCGCACTCATACATTTTGCAAGAATATGATATTTTGTAAGACTTTTGACTCAAACTTATGTGTCGCAGCCAGCATATGATATTTATATTGAAAATTTTAGCATTTCAGTCATTATTTTTAGACATTCAAGCAAATGAAAAGTGTCGCACTCATACATTTTGCAAGAATATGACATTTTTAAAGAATTTTGACCCAAACAATATGTTACAGCCCCTATATTGAAATAATTAGCACTTTAGTCATCAATTTTAGAACCTCATGGAAATTAAAAGTGCTCGCATTCATACATTTTGCAAGAATATGACAGTTTTGAAGAATTTTGACTCAAACTAATGTGTCGCAGCCACCAAATGATATTTATATTGAAAAGAGTTACCATTTTATTCATCCATTTTAGACCCTCATGGAAACAAAAAGTGCTGGCATTCATACATTTTGCAAAAATATGAATTTTTTAAAGAATTTTGACTCAAAATAATATGTAGCAGCCACCACATAATAGTTATATCGAACTATTTAGTACTTAAGTCATTATTTTTAGACCCTCATGGAAATTAAAGGTGCTCGCACTCATACATTTTGCAAGAATATGATATTTTGTAAGACTTTTGACTCAAACTTATGTGTCGCAGCCAGCACATAATATTTATATTGAAAAATTTACCATCTTAGACATTACTTTTAGACCCTCATGGAAATAAAAAGTGCTCACACTCATACATTTTGCAAGAATTTTTAAAGAATTTTGATTCAAATTAATGTGACACAGCTCCTATATGATAGTTATATTGAAATAATTAGCATTTTATTCAATAATTTGATACCTTCAAGCAAATTAAAAGTGTACGCACTCATATATTTTTTCAAGAATGTGACATTTTCAAAGAACTTTGAATCAAAAAATGTGTCGAGCCACCACATGATAGTTATATAGAAAAAAATTAGCATTTTAGTCATTAATTTTAGACACTTATGGAAATTGAAAGTGCTCACACTCATACTTTCTTGCAAGAATATGACATTTTCGAAGAATTTTGATTCAAGTTAATGTGTCAGAGCCACTATATGATAGTTATTTTGAAAAATTTAGCATTTTAGTCATTAATTTTTTACCCTCGTAGAAATTAAAAGTGTGGGCACTCATACATATGCGAGAATATGACATTTTTGTAGAATTTTGACAGAAATATATGAAGCAGTCACCTACATGATAGTTGCATTGAAAAAATAAGCATTCTAGTCAATAGTTTTATACCTTCATGAAAATAAAACTGCCTGCAGTCATACATTTTGCAGAATTTTTACTGAAAAAAATGGTGTCACAGTCATTAATATAAAACTAACATTTTTAATTTCTACATATAAGACTATGTAGGGAAATTGTAATTGTTATCACTCATATGCGTTGCTAAAAGTTGCATTTTGAAGAATTTTGACCACAATATTTAGGTATTAGTCACCCATTTAATGCAAAATTATCAATTTTAACATTTTTTTTTTTTTTTATGACCCTTATGTCATTAAAAGTAGCTTTCACTCAAAAAAGTACTTTGTCAATCTTGAACTTCATAAGAATTTCCAAATATCAGAAAGTTATCTGTTACGACTTTTGCACTTAGAACAGAAACATGATAGACCTATAATTTTGTTATTTAATAATTTGATTTAATTAATATCACAGGTGTATGACATAATGTAAAAAAATATACATGTAAACAATGATAATTGTTGAACGATGAGTGACTGGACCGTGATCGACGAAAATTGGAACATGAACAACGATCGAGTGATTGTGGGATGATGATCACGACGAGCTCTCTATATATAATTGGAAATTCAATGTAAATTTTGAAATCAAGATTTGTTTCCTAATCGGGTTAGCTAATTTACATTAGTCACACAGTTTCATTTATTAATCGCGGACTTCCTGTTCTAAATTACGTCACACAGAATAGAAAGATTTAGTGTCAGGAACTGCCCAGTGATATGACAGTTTAGATCAGCTTTTTGTATGTTTTTTTTTTGTCATGATCCAGGACAGGATCTGTCAGGATTTCTGTTCTATCTGCTGTCGTAGAACAGAATTCCTGACAGATTCTGATAGAATTTAAGAGAGGTTAGAAGTGATCGGAACTGCACATCAAGTTGACTCTTAAACACATCTTGAATGGGTTCTTTTAAATTAGACCAGTAGCTGCAATAGCTACACCTCCTTTGGTTAGGATAGAGATGAAAATATAGTTCATCACTATATTCCTTAGTTCTGTTTCCATTTTGCTTCCCATCACACACATTCAGTAAAATATGTTAAGGCATCGAAACATATTCCTGGCTTAAATTGAAAGGCTCAGTTTCAGTGAAATGAATCTTTGTCCTGAAAATGTGAGGAGAAGTGTTTGCGTTGAATAGTATTTTCTTTACCACTAAGGCAGGTTCATTTCAAATTAGGATGCGATTATGTATAACAACCTCACCCTCCTGTTGTAAAACGTATCTTCACTGCTCTTACCTAAAGCTATTATAGTTATGATGTTACTTATCCATACATGAGGACTTCCAAAAAGATCCAACATCTTCCTGAGGAAAAAAATAATAGACTTTCAATTAGAATATCGATTCGTATATCCTCATTAAGCTTGAGATTTTTTTCTCGACTTGTCTTTTATCGTACATTGCTTGCGAAAAATATAGTTCAAGTGCTATTTTTTTCTCTCATTTATGCTATTATTTTAAGCGGGTGATAACAAAAAGAGGAAATAATGAAGGTTCGTTTATGTTCATAGCTGTTTATTCATGATGAAATAAAGACATATGTCGAAGAAAAGACATCAATCGGCGATATGAATATTTGTTTCGAATCTGATGCGTGGAAAGATATCAATGTTCTTTAATACAAAAAATGTATCAGAAACATATGTCATTTACATATATTTAAAATGTATGACAATGTGGCTTACCTTCAAATACATACACTTACAAATCAAAGCGTTAAAAAGGAATAGAACGGACGAAAACGGTGTGATTAGTCAAACATAAGGAAGTCTTTTCACATTACATCATGAACATTTAAACTGAATTTGTTAACGCATCGTTAACTTGCTATATAGTATAAAAATAAATAATTACTATGTAAACGTGAGGGTTTTAAATAAGTTGGGAGAATTTAAAACAAATAAAATGATGCAGAACAATATGACGCTGTCAGGACAAAATTACCAAAATTACATTGGCCTGTCATAAAAACTCCTTTTAATAAAAAATCATGAATTAAATGAAAATAAGGAAGAAGGAGCGATAAAGTCTCTTATTATCCTAACATACAACTGAACGTTAACCATAAAGTATTGAAAGATTTAATTGTGAATTTGGATACTTTAAACCAGAGCGTATGTGAAAATATAAACGACTTTATCTTTGCAATAATGAATAACCAAGGAAACCAAGATTCAAGCGAAAAGAAAGCAATAAATGGGTCAAAGACCAGACATGGTCACTCTTATGATGCTTACCTCAAAGCTGACCTGATCTAAAAGAAGAAACATTGTTTAGCTAGATCCGTTATCTTTATTTCCGCTACATGATGAAGTATCATTGTTAAACACTCTTAGTTTCGGGGCTTTTATATTTCGCATGTTCCCCTAAAGAACTTGGGATAACGGATACTACAGATATTGTGAAGTCAGCCTCATATCTTGACCTACATTTAGAGATCGATGGTAAAGGATAACTATTTAATAAACTATTCGACAAATACAATTACTTTTCATTCCGTATTGTCAACTTTCCTTTCATCTGTGGCAATATTCCTTCAGCATCATGGATTTTTCATATCAAATCTCACACGTTTTGCCAGAGATTGTCGTAAATTCGCAGACTTTTTGTATCGCGCTAGACTTCATACAATTGAGCTTCTGAAACAGAGTAATGTTGCTATAAGATTGAAGTTATCAATATAAATGTTAATGGTCATCATCCTGAACTCCTGGATCCTTACGCTGTATTTATTCGCACGACAAAATTTGATATGTTCAACGTGTCATAGTGATCCTTTCCTCGTTCGTCTACCCTGGACTTTTTATGAAAAGATCGATGGGTGTTTCTAGAGAAGTAGAGGACGATTACCCTACCGATGCACGTGGTTCATAATCCAAGCTTTTCGTTGAGTCCGAGTTGCTCATTTACTTTTGTTATTTTGTATTTTGTTTATTTTATGTTCTTTGTTGTGTTTATCTTTTTTCCATGCTTAGTTTTTGTCCCTATATTACATTTGTTTATTTCTTCTAGAATTTTTGCTCCCTTGATTACTTATTATGTATCAATATTCATATAATTACTCTCGATTTCATTCATTGTTCTGTTCTTTGTGCACTCATTTAGCTCTATTTCACAATAGCTTTCCTCTACTTGATTCAGAACACTGCTTGATGTTTGTTGACTAGATGGATTTTGTTGTAACTCGTTGTCGTAAGCCGACATAGACAAGTCATTATAGTGAAGTCTATCATCATTATTACCACGTTGAAGGTCATCATAGGCTTTGTTTGAAATTTTCTGTAATCTAGAAATATAAAGAAAGTTGACAATTCTAAGTAACATATGTGTCATATAACATTATTTTCGTAGATATTGTGCATATGTACCAATAAATTTATTAATGAAACAAATTGATAAAAAGGGGATTGGCCTACTTCTGCTCGTGGTCTTTTTTATAACAGTTGTTTTTAAATCAGAAACGATAGAAGAAAGAATGAATAGTTGATGTTTTGCCAGGTTAATCTTAGAACAAGTTCCACAGAGAACCACATAACTTATAGAAAGCTATGATAAAATGTTAAATGAACCTTTAACCAGAGACTGGCCCCATGTCCCAATTTTGCACGACAATATACTCAAATCACTCTTCTACTTCAGGACGACAAAACCGAAAAATAGTGCCCATACAATTTGGAGGCATCTCCTTTTTACGTGGCCGTTAATACGAAATACTTTTATGATTGTATAATTGATTTATTTTGTGTTTATAACTAAAACTATTTCAGTCTTTATTTCTCATTTTTCTAATAAAATAGAAACTTCGCTAAGTTTTACATTAAATCGTGTCAACAATCCTTACCTTAATTTTAGCATTAGAATAATAATCATCGGTGCAGCAATTGAAAAAACAATAACGGAGCCAATACCAATGTAAAGGGTAGTAGACCTCTCCTTTGTCAAATCAATGTTATGTATTGTAAAAAAATATTTAAAAAGTTTTAAAGAAAGTAATTTATTATGTACTTTTACAGATATTTTGTTAGACAGCGAACAGAAACATGGGAATGAGAGTTTTGTACAGTGCAAGAGTAAGTAAATTTACTTCTCTAAAATTTAGTTAAGACGTTTTGGTTTTTTTTTTGTTTTTTGTTTTTTTTTTGTTTCAATCTATTTATTTTTTTTATGTCTTTTTTTGTTTTGTTTTGTTTTTTGTTTTTTTTTTTGTTTTTTTTTGTTTTTTTTTTGTTTTTTTTTTTTGTTTTTTTTTTTTTGTTTTGTTTTGTTTTTTTTTTTTTTTTGTATAAACTAAAATTCAATGATGTGTGCAGATTGGAAACAAATCACTTTAACTTAAAAAAGATACATTACTGTTTAAAGGATTGTAGTAATATGATTCACGTTATCAAAAAATCAATAATATTTTTTTAAAATTATATGATATATGCAGAGAGCAAATGTAAAACAGAAATTCATAGTTCAGGTACCAAGAGTATATGTGTAATTTTCTATAGTATATTCTATTGTAGTTATCTGGTATAATTTTTCAGATGTTTTTGAGTCAGCGTTTGTTTATGGCACGGGCGTACCCCGTTGTAGTACTCACCAGATTAATCCTCTTACATTCTACTTGTAACTGATTAGATGCATCTGAAAATTGAGCGAAAAAAATTCTTAAATCTTCTGCCATACTGTTTAATTCTTCTAGTCTTATATAAAAATAAGTATTTAACATGGCATCAACACAAGGTTCACTCTAAATAATATCACATTCGGATGATCATTGTAGTAAAGAAGGTTGTATCAAATATACACTGCTACCACAATCACTTCTGTTTTGAATTGGTGATATAACGTAATCACTTTTATACTTCAAAGTCAAAGTTAAGAATGATTTTGGATAGATTTGTGCAACACATGTGCAAATATCTATTCCCTCTATGCTATTTGCATAAAATCCGTCAAAAACAACAGGATTTCCTCTTCAAGAATCACTTGTACAGAATCTAACAATTGTTTTAATATAAATAGTAAATTAACTCATTTCAAAAGGTCATTATAACCACAATAACTTTGAGATGACATTTTTTTTATAATTGTCTTTTCCTGTTCATAATGATAAGTTTCTATTACCATTAAGACTCTGAACTCTATTTTAAAATAATATGTTTACGCATTTATGTTGCATCACGTGTTTTATTGGGGATTTTTGTGGGGGGGATGAGGGGTGGGCGGGTTTAATGATGATTTTTAAATAATACTCACTGATCTTAGAATCAATCCGAACTTTGGCCAGCTGACGATATAATTATTACTTTTTACTTAGTTAAATCGTGAAAACATTTTTTTTTAATATTTTAAGTAAATTCATCAAGAATTACATGCAATTAATTGAATTTAGTTATGTAAATAAATATTACCTAATTTCGTGTATTTACTTTAATATACGCATTTCGCCTGTGTATTCATCAATTGAAACAATAATGAAGTATTGATTTCTTTTCGCTTCGAGAATCATAGTTTTACATAATGTATCTTAAACATTACTTGCAATTCAAGATACAAAGAAAACATAGAAGTATTCTGTCTTCATCTAATGTCACCCAGAAGTAGTATTTAAAAAGATATTCCAAGATGTAATTTTCTTGAAAATTGTCAATTTTTTTTTCTTGAAATGAACATAAGGCTTCAAGTAAAGGGTTATTTCATGCCAACCCATCCCACCCCTTCTAGGTTATAATATACCTGTAATGAATATTGCATATTTTGCAACGTTTCCAACATCTTTGCGTAGACAAAATATAAAGCTTCATAAATCATTGGTACAAAAAAAGACCTATCAAGGTCATATCATTGTGTTTTCTACAAATGAACACTAAAAAATAATAGACACGATTAAATTGTAATTGTATTTTCAATCAATAAAATGAGTTATAAGAGAATCGGAATGTTACCATTTGTAATTTTGTTTTGTACGAGGGGTTCAAGGTTGTAATTGTAAATAAATTTTGATAATCATGATTGGAAATGTGTTAAGTACAGTTTGTATTCATATATATATATAACATTAAGTTGATTTGTTGTCGACACCATTTTATGTCAGGACGTCAGACTCATGATAAAACAAATAGAATTTACAGATGTCGTTAAGGTTTATAATTTAATGATATTAGTCGGAACAATGCCCGATATTTGTTTTCACTATAACTAGTTGTATATCTATTCATTTCATTTCAACTTGTATAACACACCTGTACCTTCTAGTATGATTCTAAGGTAAACTTGGGACGCTATAAGATTTTATTGGTGTACGAATCTAGGTTCGCGCATTCGTCTAATCATGGTGCTCTTATCAATCTTTATCATATTTGTTTTTGTTTTTTTACACACTGTTCAAATAGTCATCCTTTCAAACAAAGTCGAAAGGCTTATTGACTGCACTTAATAGATTTATTGGTAAATGATACGACTTCCAAATTATTGTTCGCTCTCAGAACATTGTTTTTACAAATAGAGATATTTAGTGCCTGTCTACAGTAATGAAACGTTGGTAAATATTGCGTTTATATGTCGTTATATTACTAGTTATATTATTAGTTTGATTTTTGAAGAATTGTCATCGTTCAGTTACTGTGAATTGTATTGCATTGTTGTCCGGACCTTCCTAGAGCTAACTTATATGTGTGTTCACACATATTGAAGACCTTTTTAGTACCAAATAGGTGCAAATGGAAACAAATTAAAAATAGAAATAGCAGCTGAAATCGATTAACATGGAGTTAATTCATTTTTGTATACTGATTTTATTTATCATACAATTTATTTCATTTGATCATATATTCACTACAAGACATAAAATCGTATTTGCCAGAAAAACCTTTTTTTTCTATTTTCATACAATCCCTAGCCAAATGTGTGTGAAACGGGTGACATCAATGATGTTTTATCTTAAAACAAAAAAAATATTTCTAACAGGATAAAAGGCGTTTTCTGTTAAATTTCGTGCTGCGGTGGTACGGTGTAGATGCAAAGAGAGAAACCACTTGTATGGACAATAAACTTTTTTCTGGTACAACAAACAGTATAAAACCTTTTTTAGTTCGATAGTCACATAAGGTATTTAAAGCAAGATCTATAATGAGTAAGTGTGTATTTTTCCACAAAGAGGGTAGTTAATGAAGCGTTAAAGAATTAAGTTTAAATGTTTGTCGAACATTGTGGATAAACTTCCTGCTGTTTGACATACCACACAGTTTTCATCCGATTTATATACATACATTAATTTGTGATGGAACGCTTTGGTCATGTTTAGGTAAGTCATAAAGCAAACAGTTAAATCACCAACGTCTATTTGTTCTTGAGTATGATATTGTACTTTGCATAAATAACTTAGAATCAAGAAAGCGTCGCATAAAAATATTACTTATTACCTGTAACGTAAAATGAATCTTTAATTCATTAATTCATAATTTCTTTGCTAAGTTTCTGTCACAAACGAAAAACAATAATAAAAACAATAAATTGAAACACGTTATCGAAGCTAGAGAAATGTATTATCATTTGGTAGTCACTATGTATGTACGTTGAGAAGTAACAAAGGGCTACAAGAATTGCATTCACAAACCACAAAGACAAAATGTATGATGCATATCGCTTACAAAATAATTGTTGTATTGAAACTTGTTAATTTATACCATATCAAATTTGTTACATATAATTAGAATAAATAATTAATCGTATTATTAAACTTATATCAACAAAGGAAATGGCGAAACACAACACGTTTGGAAGACGTTATATACGCATGATACTTAGCATAACTGTTATTACAACAGGTAAGGTTAAATGTACTGTCTGTACAAAATCTAATTCTATATTAGATTTTTAAAACCTTGACACTTAATTTATAAGTCTGCATTTTGTCGATAAACCTTTTTTTATAGTTTTCGTATTTAAGGTCGAGATAAACATAGAAAACGTTGACCTACTCAATCGAAAAAACAATGTAATAGCTTCTAACGTTTCCAAATGTTTGCATCTATTTGCGGTTATAGAAATAATAAACAAAGGGGAAAATCGGATCAAATGTCAAAAATTAATTTTCACACTTAACACGAGTTCTTCTGCAATGATTTTTGAAGTGAAACATTGTACGACCATTATAGGGAAAGTATGTTTGTCTACTACAGTTTTACTTCTTACGCAATCTTGATTTGACTCAGTTTTATAGAGGATGTCCAATGTAACGATATGCAGAAACTGGGTTAGAAACTTTCAGTGATGCTACAAATTTTTATGATTACTCTAACATATTCACAATGATACATGTGTAGTAGCGATCAGTACGAACCTCCCTTCGATCCAGTCAGTAATTGCTGTCAACGAATAGTTCTAAACTACCAGAAACTGTTCTTGCCCGCGACATACTGAATAGAAACCACTTCAGTTCATGACATATTCTGACAATCATTAGCTAGGAAATACTTTTCTGCATTACATGTACATGATTCAGAATACTAGGTCACTTTTAAGAATTGTGACCTAAATTTATGTGATCTGATAATATAAATAGTTATATGTGTATTACATTGTAATACGTAATTTTTAGACCTTTATTAAAATTAAGTGCTCACACTCATTCATATTGCCAAAATAAATGCCAATTTTTATAGAATTTTGTACTGCAAATATACAAGTATGATACAGTGTACTAATAGTGACAATTTCAACATTTTATACAGTAACGTCACACCTTCATGAACATTAAATTTTGACAAAATATGTCAATGTCTAGAATTTTGATTGATAATATGTGTCGGAGTTACCAGCATGAAACCAAAAGTATATCCTAATGAAAATTAAAAGTGCATACAATTATACATTTTCTACATTGGTATGCATATCTCATATTTAAAGAGTCTTTACTGAAATATATATATATATATATATATATGTCGAAGTCACCAACATGATAGGTAGATTTAAAATAAAATATATTATAAATTCATCATATTTTGTAAGAAATAATTCCAAATCATCTTCCAAATATACAGAAGAAGATGTTACAAAATGCTGGAATTTTTAATCGACAACACACTTGTCCAGTATGGTTGACGCATTTTTCAACAAACAGTCGGCATTCCAATGGAAACAAATTGTGCTCATCTACTTGCTGACCTATTCCTTCACTCTTATCAGGCTGTTTTATAGCTGATCTGATCAGAAAGAATGAAAATCATTTAGCTAGATCCTTTAATATCAGTTTCGCTATATAGATGACGTATTATCTTTAAACAATTCTACTTTGGGGGATTTGATATATCGCATCTACCCCCAAAGAACTTGAGATAAGGGATACTACAGACAAATTGAAGTCAGCCTCACATCTTGACCTACACTTATAAATCGATGGTAAAGGAAAACAACTGACCAAACTGTACGACAAACTTGATGACTTTTCATTCAGAATTGTCAACGTTCCTTTCATCTGTGGCAACATCTCTTCATCACCTGCGTATGTAGGGTTCATATCACAATTCATACGTTATGGTAGAGCTTGCCGAAACCACGCATATTTTTTGTGTCGCGCTAGAACTCTAACAAATAAGCTTCTGGAATATTGTAATGTTGCTACAAGATTGAAGTCATCACTACAGAAGTTTTATGGTCGTAAACTTGAACTCGTTGATCCTTACGTATCCATTTGCGCTATGAAAACTGATTTGTTCAGCATGTCATAGTTTTCCTTTCCTTTTTCGTCTTGCCTGGACGACTTTTTATGAGCAACTCGGTGTTTGTTCTTAGAATGGTAGAGGACGTTAACCCTACCGGTGCAATTGGTCCATGCTCCCAGTTTTTGGTGTAGTACGAGTTGCTCATTTGCTTTTATTACTTTGTATGTATGATTTTTGTTACTTGATGTTCTTTGTTGTGTATTTCTGTTTTCCATATCTGGTCTCTGTTCCTGGATTACATTCTTTTGATTACCGCTATAACATTGATTCCCTTGATTACTCTTTCACAAAGTTTAGTGCACTCCTGTTATGTTGCTGTGGAAAAGGTGCACATCACATTGGCACACGTGAGCTTGCTTTTGGTAAAGAATCATATCTTCCTTACTTCTGCATAAGATGGTGGCTGTAACTTACTGAATTAAATATTTAATTGAGTTTTGCATGACAAACCCCTTTTTGTGAAATATAGTGGAAATCCCATTCTATTTTTGGCTCATTTAATTCTAGGAGCCAGTGTAGCACTGCCAGGCAGTAAGCCCCAGATGATATTTTCAGGGCTACTAGTGTTAACGTGCAGCTTTTGGGTAATATATATATATATAAAGTCCTTTTCAAGTTAAACTTAATGTAGGAGCCCAATAACACATTGAACTTAGTGAAATTAGAATTGGAGCCTGTGAGAAGTGACATTAGTGGCAACTTTATACACGTTTGATTGTGATAAATGTATCGCAGTCATCCACATGCCAGTCATATTAAGAAAATAAACATTTTATCCAATAATCACAAATAATAAAGGAAATTAGAATTGCTCGCAATTATACATGTTACAAAAATATGCCAATTTTTAGAATTTTGATTGAAATATATATGTTGCAGTCACCAGTATGATACTAATATTGACAAGTTTTACATTTTATACAATAATTCTAGACATAGATGTCACAATCACTAATATGATACCAGTATTTACAGTTTCATTATTTCTACTTTGATTTTATATCCTTAGATGATTTTGAACGATTAGTACGTGTTTGATCCTTCAGCGCCAAATGAACCACGAGTAATTTAGGGGTGACAATCATTGAAACTTAAGCAGTGAGAGCTATATCGTGCAGTTTTCATGATTCATTGCAAATTAAAAAAATTTAAAATAGTCTTGATTAAATCACGGAGAAATAATATACAATATACTACTTAGGACAGTTTCAATTATTAATCTGACTTGTTGTTTTAATTTACGTTACGCAGAATAGTAGTTTGAATTAGTGTCAGGAACTGCCTTCCGCTATTCTTTGTCTTCACCCAGGACCTATCAGGGAATAACGCAAAGTGTATTAACGCAATTTATTTTTTTTCTTTTACATTTTTAAGGATCATGGAATGTGAGGTGCACCAGTTCTGTGTGTATTGAGAAAGCGAGAAATAATTCTGTACCAGGTATAGAATTCACCCGTATGTGCAAGTTAATTGACAGACGTTAAGATATTTGTACATCAATACAACACATTACAAATTATCTATATTTATGTTTAAAGTTATATGCTTCCAGCAATCAATGCAGCAATAATGAATTTTATATCAGTTATCACATGAATCGAAGTAAAGTCACCCCCAGCTTCACACATAACTTTATATTTAAAAATATTATAATATTTTTATATTTAAAACTGCACTTGAAAAATTATAATTCAAGTTCTTTTTTCAACACATAAATTAATGAAGTTGCAGTTCCGAATGTACCAACTAGGCACATACCTGGCTAGAACAAGTCCACACACATAAACAGACAATATTTACACCTACTGAAATTCATGAAAAAAATGATTAAATTTTCGGCAGTGGATGTTTATTTTCGACCTGCTTTTGTTTATTTAAAACAACTTATTATCCTTTCGAAATATATATATATATATATATATATATATATATATATATATATATATATATATAGTTTTATGAGTTTTATGCTGAGGAAGGATACCACTTGGCCGGCTAGGCTATATATAAATATAGCTTTCGCTGGCCGGGTCATTCCTCCTCGTATGATTAATCTAGGGCTGTAAGTTAGTACACGATGTATGGTAGTACTGGACAGTTCATTTAGTTGTTATTATGTATTATAGAGGATCAAATTAATGATGCATATCACAACAAATCAATATTATACAAACGTCTCATATATACTATAAGCCAAATGTGTTATTCATAGCATAATTTATTAGCAGCATTTTCATTGGAATTTTGAATAATGCAGCCCGACATTTATGTACAAGATCTAAAATAGTGATGATAACCATTACAGTTGTTTGTTTCTGCACACAGATGTCTGCAACTGGAAATCCTGTAGTAATAGATGGATTTGTTGCTGACAGAACAGACGTAACAAAATGCGTGTGTGTTGCTGAGATTGAATCCAGTCAAATTTCTCATATCATCAAATATGAGAATGCTTACGATATATCTCCTATTCAAAACAAACGTAACTGTGGGAGCACTGTTTTCTTCAGTGAGGATGGAAGAAATCAAAACTCAAAAAGCTGTGAAATAAGCGGTAATATTAATATCAGGTCAAAAATCTTCCTAATAGGATTACAGAAATACAAGCAACCGTGGAACACGAAATATTGTTTTAAAATGAAATCAGGTATGTTTTTGTTTTGAATAATTTCGTTTTTTTTTTCTTGTATATGGCCAAATATTCCTAATGAACTTTGACCTCAGTCAAACGAAGATATCAGTTCATAAATTACTCAGAGTGTAATTTATAAGATATTTTAAAATACGAAACTATAGTACTGGAGAGACACCACACCAACGATTGGATGTTGAACAAGAATACCAGTTCAATTTAATACTAAGAGTGAAATGCATTAAAATGCATGATTAAATTATGAAAATAAATCAAATTTGTTCTCAAGAGAATATTTTTTGAAAGTGGACCAAGTGCGTTTGAGTGTTCCTTTTTGGTGTTACATTAAGTCGTTTTCACTTTTATATCCATTCAAACAATATGACTCGTTGCCACAGCAACAAAAGTCAGTGACAAAAAGCATTGACTTAGTTCAGGTTCAAATATCTACCTGTAAATTATACACATCCTTACAAATCTTAAAACGTTTTTGCGAATGTAAAACGCCGTTTATTGTACAACTTAAAGGTTCAGATAAATGTCATCTAATGAAAGGTAAAAACAAGAAATGTCAAAGTGATAAAATCTAGTCAGTAGTCAAAAAGAATATTCTTAATAGAAAGTCCATATAACAAATGGCAATATTGCGGTGAAAACCGGAAAGCTAGCAAACCACCGTAAATGTCCTTACTTGATACAGGCATTTCAAAATGCAATTTGTGTTACACTCGGTTCTATATCGCGGAAACTACAACCCCCAGCTACGGTTAACCTTTTTCTGGTATATTTCAACAAAGATCGGCAGCATCAAATTGCCACCAGTCTTAATCGACAAAAACAGTAGTCAAACAGTACAGAAAGTATGAACAATGAATAGGTGAGAATAATAGAATTGTCAAAACCCATAGAGTATTTATGCTTTAGTAAAAATGTGTATTCATGACTTAATTTGGTATTTTTTGTTTAGTGTTATCACAATCAATACTTCTAGGGTTCTTTTGATGACTTATGATGATTTTCGTACACTGATTGCGTAAACTGACCTATTTATCGTATATCGTGTATCGCACATCGTGTATCGCACAAGGTAAATCATGGTATCGTACATCGTTTATCGTAAATGGTACATGGGAAATGTTAAAAATATCGACGGTTTCTGATTGGTCAAAATATAATATCGTGCTTCATTTTTTTTAAAATGTATGTGTCTTTAACAGAAAAAGACGGGAAATTTGACCCCAACAGTCATCTGCCTAAAATACAAATAAAACAAGCCGGTTATGCTATGACTTTCGTTGCTCATATTTTAGTTGAATTTTCCAAACGTTTCACTATTGTCGCCCATGGGAAATAGCAAGTACAGTTCTGCGATTAGATGCATCCTAATGCAACATTATAGTTTATAGTTTAGACAAGTTGTTCTATTTTACTTAACTTATATATTGTCGTGCTGACCTATAACAGAGCAATACAGTTTGCAATGTCCTACATGCAGTGAAAATTACCAGCGTCATTTTACTAAAACATTATATCATCAATTTGTAGATATCTGGAGAGTTATGACATCCACCTGAAGTACTACATTTTTCAAAATATGATACATTTTCACTAAACTTTTCTAAAATTTTGCTGTTTCTATCACTTTCTTGTGAGAAAAGCAGTTATGTCCCTAGTGTAGTGAAAATTGACATTTTTGAAACTAAATACATATGTTTTGGATTTTTAGACATATTGAGAGTTATCGCATCCACCTGAACTTTTTTCACAAATATGAAATGTTTTTACATAGATTTTCTGAAATCTTGTTGTTTTGATATCTTTCAATTGAGTAACTGTTCATAATATCCTGTGTGCAGTAAAAATTGACATTTTTCAGACTAAAATGCATATTTTGGATTTGTAGACAAATCTAAAGATATCGCATCTACCTGAAGTATTACATTTTACCACACATGATATGATTTTACAAAAAAAATGTTGTTTGATAACTTTTAATCAGGAAAAAATGTTGGCGATATACAAAAATGAACAGTGTGCAGTGAAAATTGACATTTTTTTTGGCCTAAGTACACGAAGTTTGGATTTTTAGACACATACAGAGTTATTGCATCTACCTGATGTAATACATTTCCCCCAGGATAAAATGTTTTTCAAAAATGTTGAGAAATGTTATTGTTTTGAAAACCTCAATAACGAACACTTTTGCAATATTCTATGTTTAGTGAAAATTGACATTTTTCAGACTAAAAACGTATATTTTGAATTTTTAGATATATCGCTCCCCCCTCTGAAGTACTTCATTTCCCAAATAAGAAAAATTTGTTGTTTTGATAACTCCTTGTCACATTGAATCTGAAAAAGTCGCGCCTAGTATGAGCAGATATGTTGGATGCATAGATGATTAAAACAAAATATCCAACATGCATATTTTATACCGTTTATGTGCTTAAAATTATCATTTTTGTTCATGTTGAGGTACTTTTTATGGCTTGGGTGGCAAATTTTTACCTAATTTAACTTGGAAAAGTTCAAATATTTATTACCTGGGCTCATTTGGAAGCTAAGACACTATATAAATATACTGTATCACACAAATCTTGTTTAAACTACTGTATTTTGTATAAATTACAATAACGTCTGATATAGAAGAAACTCTGAAAGTCCCCTTTTTAGGATTTTATAGTAACTATAAACATCAAAAGAATATCTAAGCCCCTGAATTTATCACATATTTTGGGTACAATGCCTAAAATATCCGTTTTACAGTGTTAATATGCTGTGAAGGAGAATTCTGTGTGATACTGAAATCTTTTTCTAGAAATAGGAGTAAAATGTTATTTATTTAGAACGTTTTCTTTAAAATTAGTTCTCCGTGTTTTTATTTATTTATGCAGAAAATTAAATTATCTATCGATTAATACCTAATTAGAGACGTTTTAGTTTTAGTCGACTTTGTACGGGAAAAACCAAAATCCCATTTATTTTCATTTTTTAATAAATCATGACTGCTAAAATCACCACAAGTCCTCAAAAGAACTCCAGAAGTATACTTGTGATGATACTTAACAGAAAATACCTAATAGGTTATTGTTTATGGGACATACATACTCTAGGTGTTTTGATATTGAAGAATATGTCAATTTAAGCGATTTTTCGGTGGTTTTCGGATTTTCCTAAGTGTTACCGCAATTTTCTTCATACTATTAAAGTTTGGAAATAGGCTACATGATAATACCTATAAAAATTTAATTTCTTTATATCTGATGTCCTAGAGAGACTTAGACGCTCGAACAATTGGGTCACAAAAATATTGAATTGTTTAACCAGGGTACAAATATAGGCGTATACTGAAAAATAATCAAAGAATATTCTTTGGCGACCGATCGTTTTGGTAATGGAAGCTATTAATGTACCTGAAAATAAACATGGAGTTGATGAGTGAGGTGCATGGTGGGCCTTCTCAACCCATGAACTATATGGATATAGGTAATTAAACTCTTTTAAGCAGCTCGTAAGACGTATACTATTATAACCCTTATCCAGAAGCCTATCTCTAAGGCAACGGTGGTCTCTTGATGAATCAGACAAAATAGCTGTGACGTATATTTGAGTGACAATAACAAATACATAACCTTCGAAAAAAAAAAACTCGCATAAGAATACACCCGCTCTCTTCTACAGACCATATGGATAAGAACACCAAAAAGCTTAAATTACAAACAGAATGCTGATGTAGTTCGATTCTGTCAAAATATAAGTGGCTCTTATCAGTATTTGTAGAGAAAACAGTAACTACTGTTGTTTACTTTTGCGACACGCTCGAAATATAGACTTAAATAAACAGAAAGTTGATGTTTTTGTGAAGAGTCTGATATTAAGCCCCGCAAAATAACATACCTATGTAAAATTTCAAAATAAGAAGTGGCTTTTATAAATAGTTACATAAAAAAAACTGTTGCAAACATGTTTTATTCAAACCAAATTACCAAATAAATCTTTAAACATAATATTAATGTTGTTGAATTCTGAATAAGATAAATTTGTTTATCGTGCTTAAAGTTAGGATCAGCAATGTTATGTCTTTTTCTGCTCTAGCCTTGGAATGTTTATACTACTTGTATTCGAGGGTTAAATTGTAATATAACTATGTAACCTATTATTTAAATTATTTGTAAATAAAAAAATGACGTTAGGTCAATATCAAGGGTGCTATATTAATCGTTATAGCAATACCTGAAGATGTATGATAGTGTCTCTGTATAGCTCATGGTTCATAAATGTTTTTAAATATAACAATGCTACAAAATTTTTAAACGAAATCTGTGGTTATAAAGTCTGAATCTGGCAAAGAGCATAGCATTTGATTGCTTTTATTTATAAAAACCTTGGATGCCAGATATAAGAGAAATAAACGTATTATCTTTACAGATAATAATACCCTACTAAATATTTCATGCAACAAATCCGATGTGATGGAATCGACGACTGTCAAACATGTTAGAACGACAGCCACTCCAAATATGCAGTTAGAGTCAAGCACTTTGACAACAAATACTTTATTGGATGGTAACACAGATCTAATAGAAACTACTGAACAGACCCAGACAACACAACACGATGCAAAGGAAAGAGACAATACAAGTGATTTTAATGGGGGAATGCAAAGAATCGACAGTGGTAACTATTTTTGAGATATGCTATAACATTTGTCTGGCATGCTCACTTATGGGTTGTTTTATTACTTATACATGTAGTGATGACTGCGGAAATCGATTGCTTTGAAATTTGTTTAAAAAAAAAAAAGTTTTACTATGTTTATTTAATCATACATATATTTGTGTCCGACGGTTAGCACTTGAACAGATGTACGGGTAAAACAGTTGTCATAGACCATTATTTGAATGAAAGCCTCGAAACCCTTTTTTCTGTAACATCCATTTTAAAAATTTCCAAACTCCGCCATATTATTTTGATGCAAACAAGAACAAATCAAGTTTAAAGGTAGCTTATTGGGAAATTAAAAACAAATGTTCATGCAAGGTTACACATAATTAATGTTACAGACGAATCCCAACTTATGTATATCGCCATTGGCTGTGGGGCTTTTGGAGGAATCATGCTTCTCACTGTTGTTATATGTATCTTTAAAGCGTCTAGGTAAGTTGTTTTGTATAAAGATTTTAATGAAAAAAAGCGTTTCATGTTGTTCACATGAAGTGCTGTTACTTGGCTAACGTATGATTTTCGGTTACTACTTATTATGCGTATGCAATGAAAACTGCTTAATTTTCAAAAACGATCCATTTAAATATTTTTGTTTTATCAAAATACTTTTACTTTCCGACATAGAGGTATATCTAGTAACTGTGTACCTCCTTTAATTGTATTTCCTTTCAACTCAATGATTTAAACTTGCATTAGACATTCAAGCACATATTCGAGTATGATCAGTTACGGTTCAAAAGACTTACGTAAGGGGAACCCGCACATTTGCCTAGAAAATATAAAACCAACTATTAATGTTTACTCCCCTTAAGAAAATAATACTCAACAACGAAATTCTAAAATTATTTGTTTAGATATTACCAATTCTGAGTCCTTTTTTATTAACACTACACAGTTGTTTTAAAATATTTAATGTCATTAAGGAGCAACACCTCCGGTTTGAGCCGACTATGACATTAGTATGTTTGTATGTTTTAGTTTATGTGTGATTAAGCAGGGCGTAATGTTGTGTTTTCCACTTAAAGTGTGTTTTTAAGTAATTTTTTTTTATTCATATAATGATCATCGAATATTGTAATATATTTATTTTAATATTTACTATTCATCGATTTTAATTTCTTCTCACACTATTAGGAAAAAGAAAAGAACATCAAGAAATTCTAATGCACCTAACGCTTTTAATGAAGATGACAATGAACACGAATTGCAATACAATACGTTATATGTATCGAGTACTGACGATGCTGTACAACAAACAGAATATAGGAATCGGACAACAAATTCTTCATTAAATATAAACAACGTAGCTTACCAAGTGAAAGGAAACTCTAGCGAAATAGACGTTTATGAAATGTCACATACCGAAAGTCAAACAGACCATATATCAGCCACTGCGACAACTGGTGGACTTGATATCAGTTTTATAAAACTTGACTTGATTGAAAAACAGAAATCATTCGCCCAAAATAAGAATGACAAAGATACTCAAGGTTCGATGGCATCTTCTTAATTGAGGAATGAAAACAGTGTGGCTTGCGTGAAACATATTATTTCCCAAGGTGAAAATGGATGTGAATATGCAGTTGTTGAAAAAGAAAACGGCGGTAAGAATGATGTTTACGCCGTTGTTAACAAGAAAAAGAAAGGGAGTTTTTAATAAAATAATCAAATTATCACTGAAAAAAATAAATTATTCAGACATTTCTTAGTGAAAAGATCTTATAGTAGCGAAGTTTTAATTGAAACATAAATCGATTCTGTTACAATTCTTATCATTCTACAAAAGTAAAATTAATTAGGTAGCAGTCCTTTTAAAAGACAGACAGGAGGTGATCCATGTATGTCAAAAACCCACCAAATTCAGTTTTCTTTCTTTTTCAGAAACAGTTACTGATCACATATCAATGTTTTTGTTTTTCATTTGGTTGTTGCGCTTTCGAGATAAAAATCATACAGATTGTACATGTAATGTGCACTTTGCAAGATTTATCGTTCTTGATATGGGTTCATTTAGTTTATTTTAGTGGGCAATGGATATATGAATTTCTTAAGGTGCAGATCTGAATGCACCAATAATCAATGCAACAATAACAATGATTATCGTTATGTGAAGGTATCGCATATGTAGACTGAAAAAGCATCGTTAATTTGGTGTTTCTGTTTACACCATGAATCACTTTACCGTTGGCGGTGTCTGACTTTTATAAGGACTGGTACTTAATACAGACAAAATAAAGGGTAATAAAAATGTTACCAAATTGATACGGAAACTCCGTGCAATAGTCAAAAGGAAAAGTAAAAATATGGAAATTAAATATGAAAAATGGCTGAATGAGGAAAAAAAGGAAACATTCTAGAAAAACAACAGTAATAACAAATTACCATATTAATACACTTGTATTGATTTACTCACTGAATTCAACTAAGCCATATAATGTATTTATTGATAAAATTATTATCCGTTTCAACGAATTCAAGAGCACACTTGTTGAGTTTCTTGAACAGTAATATCTTGTCACCTGTACCACTAATTTCAGGGTGCAGGGACCCTAAACATCTAATAGATCCATTGATGGTACTAAAATATATTTTATTACGTAATGATTCCGAGTGTTTGTGTAATGGTTGTACTGATTCAAAAATTTGCACTGACTGCCTGTACACAATATCTGATCTTTATACATTGTACCGTTTCGGTTATTATTGATACAAACTTGTTATGCGAAACATTAAACACAAAGCCAATCAGTGCTGATGAGGTCCTTATCAAACGAATAAAAAAAGCACTGTTACAGAAGTGAACTGACGAAAATTTGAATACAGAGCAATTAACAAACCCGAACACAGTCGATCGCAAATGTACACGATTAAAACTCTTCCGTATTTTCTCAAATAAAGGACTGTATAGCGAGAGTATCTGTAGCATAAACATAGACCTCAACGCAACTGAAGAAAGAAAAAAAATGCGGATTTATCCGAGGTAGCGACACTAGATAATGGCGAGTTTTATCGTGTAGTTTGCAAACATAGACAGACTAAGCAAGTGTATTTGGAACAAACTGCTCCTATTGATTCCCCAAATAGGTAACTTGGGACTTTATTCAATTGAATCTGTTATTAAAAAAAATAGTTTTATTCTTTGGACGTTTGTACTATACTATACAAACATACGTAATAAGCCAAATCGTCATCGGGAAGAAATTGTCGAAGTAAGATAACCTATGACTTAGATATGAAAGTTTTCTTGGCATTCAGGGATTTGCTGTACACTTATTACTGAGCATATACTGATTTACACGAAGCTCGTCTATTCCAATATTAAATGTGAACAACTTATACTCGTTAAACTAAGCTCTTTGACGATAAAAACCAACATGTTCTTTGTGTCGCGTTAACGTACAGACAAATCAAAATAAAAACTTCTATAACTGAAAAAATCTTCAACTATGAACTTGAGTTGATATTTACACCTTGATGACAGTGTTTGGTTTCTTGTTATGTTGGGTTGCGTGAATCACAACGTTAAATTCATTAAAGATTTTACATCGGATTATTGGTCTATGATGATGTCTTGCATAGCATCAAAAAGTATCCAATGTTTAAACAATGAAAGTCAGTTCTGTTAGGAAACAAATACGGCTTTAGATTGATCATGTAAATCATTACTACTCTTTTATATGATTTGTAAATATGTTTTGTTTTTGTTTTTGTTTTTTTGTAATGTTAGTCTTTAGTGTTGAGTGATGAAATAAAATTTCAGTTGCACAGGTAGGGTAAGCGTCCTCTGCTTTTCTAGAAAACACCAGTCGTCTCATCAAAAGTCAGTTCCGAGGTAGAAGAAAGAGGCAAGGAAAGAAAGGAAAAGAATACTATGACACGTTGAACAAATCAGTTTTCATGGTGCAGATGGATATATTGTATCGTGTTCATGGTGACGACCATAAAATTTCCTTAGTAATGAACTCAATCTTGTAGCAACATAACCCTGTTCCAGAATTGTAAGAAGTCTAGCATGATACAAAAAGTCTGCGTAGTTGCGGCAAGCTCTGGCATAACGTATGAGTTGCGATATGAAAACTAAAACTGAAAATTGACAAGATTAGTTTAGACGTTTGGTGTATAGAGCATCTTCCAGGCATTTACTTGACAGTTTTTGTATTATTTTCAATCAAGTCTTAAGAATGTCCTACTGTCACGTTGAAATGAAGTCCAATATGTTCAGTGAGTATCATGTTTGGTGTGTTATTCTTTACAAAGATATATCGTATATAACATCATTATAAACTATGATGATATTGTGTTTACCTACAATGATAACTTTTTGTGTTATTTGTTTCAAATCCATAACTTACTAATAACGGTGACATATGACAAAGCATAAAAGACAACAAAGAAATATCAATACAAAACATTCTGCATACCCTATAATACAATGTGAAAACAAAACCGGATTCTGGATATCTTAGTTTTGGTATCTAAAATACATCTTGCTCTACATACACATCTAGTTATTTCATTTTTGTTTTAAACCCTGTTTACATCGAATAAACACGTTTGTGTATGTTAATATGAACATGTGTTTTATGTAACAAACTTGTGTCCGGGCTGTTACATTTTTGTCTTTTGATGTAGTCTTTTGATATTTTGCATGGGGGTAGATCACCTCAAGACGATGTGTTGCGCACCGTGCATATGGATAGTGGCCTGGGATTTTGAGATTTGACCTCAAGGTCAAATCCCTGTGTACTCGGTGACTAACTCGTGTACGGGCCGTTACTTTTTTTTTCTTTCGATGTGGGATTTTGATATTTGACATCAGGGAAGATCACCTGAGAACAATGTGTCTCGTACCATGGATAATAACCTATGACCTTGAACTTAGACATCAAGGTCAACTTTCTTTTTTTCTCAGTGACAATGTTGTTACTTTGATACAAAGAGTAATCAAGGGAACCAAAGTTATAGCGGTAATCAAAAGAATTTAATCCAGGGACAAAGACCAGACATGGAAAACAGACATACACAACAAAGAACATAAAGTAACTAAAATCATACATACAAAGTAACAAAAGCAAATGAGCAACTCGGACTCCACTAAAAACTGGGAGCATGGACCAGGTGCACCGGTAGGGTTAGCGTCCTCTGCTTTTGTAGAAACACCCGCCGAGTGGCTCATAAAAAGTCAAGTCCGGGGTAGTCAAAAGAGGAAAGGAAAACTATGACCCGTTGAATAAATCAGTTTTCATGGTGCAGATGGATACACCATAACGATCCACGAGTTCATGATGACGACAATAGAACTTCTGTAATGATGACTTCAATCTTGTAGCAATATAGCCCTGTTCCAGAAGCCTATTTGTTAGAGTTCTAGCGCGATACAAAAAGTCTGCGTAGTTTCGGCAAGCTCTGGCATAACGTATAAGTTGTGATATGAACACTCCATACGCATGCGCTGAAGGGATGTTGTCACGGATGAAAGGAACGTTGACAATTCTGAATGAAAAGTCATCAAGTTTGTCGTAAAGTTTGGATCAATAGTTTTCCTTAACCATCGATTTCTAAGTGTAGGTCAAGATATGAGGCTGGCCTTACAGGGTCTGTAGTATCCTTTATCTCCCGAAAAGCCCCGAAATTAGGTTTGTTTAAAGATAATACGTCATCTTTATAGCGGAAACTGAGATTAAAGGATCTAGCCAAACGATATTCTTTCTTTCGGATCAAATCAGCTATAGTCAGCCACTTAGGAGTGATTCGCTGATTAAAGGAAATATAGCCAAGTTTTTAGATAATATATTTAGATTACAAACCAATATACATGACAAATGATATAATATATTGCTTGATCATTTTAAGTAGCACGTTTACTCTTGGTTTGATTTAAGAAGAACATAGAAATTCGCTAAAATCAGCATGAATACAAAAGGAAAATTCAAATCAGTATCGCCAGAGCTTTGTAAATTGTTTTTTTAATCGTTGTCCGAATACGCTAGCATACATACTCTTCATGATTTGTATTTACAATATGATATAATGATAACTAAATGCATTAAAGACTTGAAGCACTTGTCTAGATATAAAATGCCGATTTGCACCACTAACATGACACTAAGTAACCATTTTCTAAGGACCTGGCACAAAAGAACAAATATAGTACTTGTCATTACATGCAAAAACATGGACAGTAATGCAGAACTTTCATTTACATGTAATTGCACATTATTCGTAAGTATTTCAAAATTATAATTAATAAAACTTATTACAATGACATTTTTAATTACCCCAAGTCTGTCTGTCATAACTTGAGGGATTTATTATCCCAAGAATGTCATTTTTTTCAAAACATTCATTAATGAATAGAACTAAATAAAATTCAGTGTTCTCCAGATAGATAGGCATGTCTAAATTATTTTGTTCTTTTACATTTTTAATTTTCTGTCTAAAATATACAAGATATACATTGGTAAACGAAAATAAAGGACAGTGTGTCGGTATTTAGGCAATCTTTAAAGTACAGGATCTACATACATGTAAAGCCTAAACTTTCCGTTTAGAATTAAAGGTATAATACCTTTAGTTAAAGATACACATAAGTATTCACGAGTAACAATATATGTGTCCACATAAAACGAGGTTTACGCACTAAGCTTAAATGTGTATTGTACAATATGGATAGACCTCTAGTTGTTTGAATAGCCCATCGTTTTTATCTGTTTTATTTACATTTAACTCCTGTTATATGCATTTCTGCACAGGTCTAATTAAGTCCAATAATAAATATTGTTGTCAACAATATTAATTGACATGCATACAACTTGTTTCTTATATTTTTGTTAATCATATGATATATATTTATACAATATAAATCGTATGTAGTCTTAGTTATAAGTCGAACACCCTTTAAGGTATAGTTATGGATTAACTAAATGTCTGATGTAATATGACAGGACGTTAAGCCTTCCAGAACGCTTCGGGATTTCCTGTTTGAGTTTAAAATAAGGATAATTACTGTAGTACACAATTAAAATAGTTTCATATCTATTTCGCCAAACATAACAAAAACAAAAAAAAGCCCCAAAAAATAAGAATTTTATTGTCCGTAAGTCTTATTTAATCATTGACTTAAGTGAAAACATCACGGTTCCGTAAGTTACTTTCCACTTGTCCAATATGTTGTGTATAGCGTGTTAACATATGAACAACTCGCCCCATAGACAACTTGTCCCTATTCTATAAAGACCAGGAAGTCATCAAACTTACTACAAGATGCATTATTTTCGATAAGGACTTTCCAGCTTATGATTGCGTCATCTTACAGATAATACATGCCTTATATTGTAATGAATGCTTTAAGTACGAGCGAAGAATAACGTACAAATTTCCTCTTTATCGAGGATCGAGGGTATAAATTTGAAATTACAGGTTTTTCTCAAATATTGGACTTTAAAATCTTTTAATATACGGATTAGAAAAATTCAAAAATGACGGGGTTACCGACCATCTAAGCTGGATATCCGCTCCGAAAATACAGGTCAATTTCCACATAATTCATCCAAATTTAACAAAGAATGCTAGGGCAATTCTTTCCTTCACTACCACATATGGCAAAAAAAGATAACAACAAAATTACAGAATTCCATTAAACTCTGGAATTTTAATGTATTAGTAGTGAATATCAGAAAAATGCAATCAAATGTAAATGTCACCGTACTTTAAAAAAACTAAACGACAAATATTGTGTTCCCATGGCAACAAAAAGTGATATTCTCTAGTCAAAATCATTTTCTACACCGTAGTCTAGCTAAATGACCACGCAAGGTAATATATCGATACATTTTATAAATCTCTTTTTGCATGTTGCTTCTCACTTTCCTTATCCTGAATGAGTTCTTTCTTAGGCATTTTTGTTGGAAAATCATAGGTATTTTGTAGAAAAACAGATTTTAAGAATTGAGTCATGTGTACTTGATATCTTGAGTATTAGATTTATTTCAATAAAAGTTTGCATCTGGTTTGTGATAATAATTATCTTGGAGTCTTATTTGAATAAAAAGAAATTTGGAAAAAAACATTGGTTTTCATTGAAAAATCGCAGATTTTGATAATTGAGTCCCATTGACCTGATAACTTGAATATATATATATTTCAAAAATAGTTTGCTTCTCGCTTGTAATTAAAATCATCGTTTTTTTTAATTTTTCAGCCTTTTGTTGAAAAATCACAGCCTTGTAAAATTGAGTCATGTTTCAATATATATGAGTATTTATAAAAGTGCAGGTATATGTCAAACATTTAAGTATTAGGCAGTCCTTTATTTAACCTTTAAGTGAAACTTTTGACGATTGTCATCAAAGGGGAGCTTACAAAAAAGTAATGTGATTTAATGATTACCATGTTCTTACCTTGGCTTTGACCACATGATCCGAAAATATGTTTTACGTTTTGTGTATTGTATTCATGTACAGTATTTCGCCTTTAATTACGGGACTTGCATACATGAACATTTTATTTGGTTAACTCTAGACTGTCACAAAACAAATGAAAACAATAACTTGTATTGCATGCTCAATAATCATATGCTTTATTACATTGAGTCCAATATAACTCAAGGTGTAGGTCAATTGCAAAAGTCAGCAAAATATGATGTAGATCATAATAGGTGCCCTTGGTTTACTTTTTTGTATTCTATTCAAATATTGAATATGTTTGTTGAACTCTCTACCTGTAGTCAGCAGAAGAATTTTCTATAGTAATTCTTTTATAGGATTACCTAATAAAATTGCATGTAGCATGAGTATGGAGTTTTTTTATAGAATAAAGATTACATGCTAAAATTGCCATTAAAGTGTGTTTTTAGTGACTTCATATAAGGGCTACTTGATAAAATTGCATGTATAATGTGTATTGAGTGATTTTATACAAGGATAAAATTATAAAATTGCATTTACAATGTGTATTGAGTGTTTTTATATCAGGATTATCTAATAAAATTGCATATAGAATATGTATTGAGTGCTTTCATAAGGGTTTCATGATCAAATTGAATCTAGAATGTGTATCGAGTGATTTTATATAAGGCTAATATGATAACATTGAATGTTGAATGTGTATGGAGTAATTTGCTATCAGGATTACATTATGATATGGCATGAAGATGAGTCTGGAGTGATTTTATACAAAGATTACATGATAAAATTGCATGTAGAATATGTATTGGGTGATTTTATATCAGGATAATATAGTAAAATTGGATGTAGAATGTGTATTGAGTGGTTTTATATAAGGATAAAATAATAAAATTGCATATAAAATGTGTATGGACTGAATTTAGATTGTGTATGAAGTGTTTTTTTTTATAAAGGATAACTTAATGAAAATTAATGTAGAATGTGGTGAGTTGAAGAAAAACGATCATTTCTTCCACTACCGTTTGTCAACATTATTTTTGTCTGCAAAACGTTTTACATCCAATGTTTATTATCAGAGGTAGACGTAGAAAATAGTAGCAGTGATAAGACCTATACTGCTGCCACAATCTCCAAAGAAGAGATCGTGCAAAACCGTAAATCTGTGCTATCCTTTTTTGGTCTCTCTATCAAGGACGATGATTATGATTTACCGTCTATGTACTGGATTCCTAAACTCCACAAGAATCCATACACACAACGTTTTATAGCTTGATCTGCAAAGTGTACCACCAAACCTCTTTCAAAACTTTTAATTTCTATACTCACAACTGTCAAAGAGGGTCTGCATTCCTAACACAGCACTTGTTACTCCCGTAGTGGTATTAATTCAATGTGGATCCTGAAAAATTCGAAAGATCTTTTGGAGACAATCAGTTCAAGACTATTATCTAAATTTAATAGCATTAAAACCTATGATTTTTCAACACTGTACACTTCTATTCCTCATACTCAGTTAAAATCCCGACTTAAAAACATTATACATCGTTGTTTTTCCAAAAAAAGATGGTACACCTAGATACAAATATATAGTTCTTGGTAGAGATTCCTCATACTTTGTAAGAAATAATTCCAAATCATCTTCCAAATATATAGTGGAAGATGTTTACAAAATGCTGGAATTTTTAATCGACAACATATTTGTCCAGTGTGGTGGACTCGTTTTTTTTTTCAACAAACCGTTGGCATTCCAATGAGAACAAATTGTGCTCCTTTACTTGCTGACCTATTACTTCATTCTTATGAGGCTGATTTTATAGCTGATCTGATCAGAAAGAAAGAATGTAGTTTGGCTAGATCCTTTGATCTCAGTTTCCGCGATATAGATGACGTATTATCTTTAAACAATCCTAATTTCGGGGATTTAATACATCGCTTCTACCCAAAAGAACTTGAGATAAAGGATACTACAGACGCTGTGAAGCCAGCCTCATATCGTTACCTACACTTATAAATCGATAGTAAAGGAAAGCTATTGACCAAACTTTATGACAAACATGATGACTTTTCATTCAGAATTGTCAACTTTCCTTCCATCGGTGGCAACATCCCTTCGGCGCCTGCGTATGGAGTGTTCTTATCACAACTCATACGTTATGCCAGAGCTTGCCGACACTACGCAGATTTTTTTGTATCGCGCTAGAACTCTAACAAATAGGCTTCTAGAACAGGGTTATGTTGCTACAAGATTGAAGTCATCACTACAGAAGTTTTATGGTCGTGATCATGAACTCGTGGATCGTTATGGTGTATCCATCTGCACCATGAAAACTGATTTATTCGACGGGTCATAGTTTTCCTTTCCTCGTTTGTCTACCCCGGACTTGACTTTTTATGAGAAACTCGGCGGGTGTTTCTAGAAAAGTAGAGGACGCTTACCCTACCGGTGCAACTGGTCGATGTTCCCAGTTTTTAGTGGAGTCCGAGTTGCTCATTTACTTTTGTTACATTGTATGTATGGTTTTAGTTGCTTTGTGTTCTTTGTTGTGTATGTCTGTTTTCCATGTCTGGTCTTTGTCCCTGGATTAAATTCTTTTGATTACCGCTATAACCTTGGTTCTCTTGATTACTCTTATCTACATTTTTTTCTATAGTGAGCGAAAAAGTGCAAATTCCCTACAGAATCCATATATGATGTTGTAAAAATGCCTTTTTAAGGCTAAATTATCTGGAAATTAAGTTGTATGACATGTTGTTTTACATTTAAATGTTCAAATATGTTCATTTAAAGTCATCTTTAGTAAAAACTGCGAAAATCTATCTACTATAAATATTTGGTATGATCTACTTTATATAATGAATGAATTTTTGCTTTACGGAAATGGTTAATACGTCAAAGAGACAACAAACCCATGGATAAAATGTATATGCTATTTTTTTAAATTGCGTATTTTTTTCAGTTATTACCGTATTATATTATAGAAACTACAAATTTAGAAACATTAATTTCCTTTAAAAGAAGAAAAGAAGCGAAACTATTTGTGTATTACAGTGTATTACATACGGGAGGTTACATCCTTTCAAGCCTAAATCAGTCATTCAAGGCATCAAAAATATTCTTGAATATGTATTGAATACAGTTATGAGGAATTCGTCTTCTGTTATGGCCTTATCTATTTCACGTAAGTTCAAAAGTTTCTTTGCTTGACAAAATGTTATATATAATTTATATACATGTATGAAATTCAGTGGAGAATAACATTTAATATTGGCTTACCTTCAGGTGTAATATCACCGGATTATGAAAGAGTCGAACACGATGGTACTAGTCAGACAACAAGAAGTATATGCACATTGTACAATACACATTTAACTCTAATTTATACACTTTACACTCGCATTGTTCTCAACGGATAGGTATAGTGTTTCTCAGTAAACACACAACTTTAAATAACTTTTACACAATATTGTACTGATATTTTTATTGAAATGTTTCCGTTTTATGTAGATCCTTTACTACCGAGTATAAAGACAGATTAAAGACTAACGCGCTGTATATTCTTCCGATTGGTAACAGCTCTTGTATACTTTTACATGGAACGCCTAAACTGTCTGATGAGATACACATTTGTTTACGTGTTGTCAATTTTATATTACTTGCTGTGGTTTTATAATTACATGTGGTCATTTTGTATTTACGTTATGTAGGAACATCTTTACATTATGTCGTTTTGTCTTTACGTTCTGCCATTTCGTCTTTACGTTCTGTCATTTCGTCTTTACGTTCTGTAATTTTGTCTTTACGTTCTGTCGTTTTATGATTACGTTATGTCAACATATATTTACGTTATGTGGATTTATCTTTATGTGCAGTGGGTTTCTTATAACGTGAGGTCGTTTCATCTTTACGTTATGTCGATCTCTAAATATTTTATGTGCATTTTCTTTTCTATACGTGCAGTGATTTCTTTTTTACGTGATGTGAACAAAAATTTTATGATGACGTGTGACCCCGGAACTTTTCGATCCGGTGTAAACTTCAAATCAGTCCGTAAAAGGCAAAATAGACGTCACAATGCTGATTAGAAAAATGCTAAACGAAATATACTTGGGTAGTACGTCTATCCAGTCACCATAAAAAAATAACTTATTTGTTATTTACGTTCAATATTATCATAACTGATATACCTGGAACTCTTGATGACTTGTGGCGATTTTCGTGGTCAGAATATATTTTTTTTTAATTCCAAAAACATGGGAATTTCGACTCCCGCGAAAATTTGCATAAATTCGACTCTGTATCCAAATATACAGAGGAAGATGTTTACAAAATGCTGGTATTTTTAATTGACAACAAATTTGTCCAGTGTGGTGGACGTGTTTTTCAACAAACGGTCGGCAGTCCAATGGGAACAAATTGTGCTCCTTTACTTGCTGACCTATTCCTTCACTCTTATGAGGCTGACTTTATAGCTGATCTGATCAGAAAGAAAGAATGTCGTTTGGCTAGATCCTTCAATCTCAGTTTCCGCTATACAGATGACGTATTATCTTTAAACAATCCTAATTTCGGGGATTTGATACATGGCATCTACCCAAAAGAACATGAGATAAAGGATACTACAGACACTGTGAAGTCAGCCTCATATCTTTACCTACACTTAGAAATCGACGGTAAAGGAAAACTATTTACGACAAACGTGATGACTTTTCATTCAGAATTGTCAACTTTCCTTTCATCGGTGGCAACATCCCTTCGGCTCCCGCGTATTGAGTGTTCATTTCACAATTCATACGTTATGCCAGAGCTTGCCGAAACTACGCAGACTTTTTATATCGCGCTAGAACTCTAACAAATAGGCTTCTGGAACAGAGTTATGTTGCTACAAGATTGAAGTCTTCATTACAGAAGTTTTATGGCCGTTATCATGAACTCGTGGATCGTTATGGTGTATCCATCAGCACCATGAAAACTGATTTATCCAACGGGTCATAGTTTTCCTTCCCTCGTTTGTCTACCCCGGACTTGGCTTTTTATGAGCAACTCGGCGGGTGAGTCTAGAAATGCAGAGGACGCTTACCCTACCGGTGCACCTTGTCCATGCTCCCAGTTTTTAGTGGAGTCCGAGTTGCTCATTTACTTTTGTTACTTTGTATGATTTTAGTTACTTTATGTTCTTTGTTGTGTATGTCTGTTTTCCATGTCTGGTCTTTGTCCCTGGATTAAATTCTTTTGATTACCGCTATAACCTTCGTGGTTCCCTTCATAATCAGAGGTAATTTCAGCCTGTGTTGATATCTTTACTACAAAAGTTAACGATCGACATCACAATTAACATGAACAATATGAAGTTTCTGTCTCACAGATGAGACAAGATGTCTTCAATTAGATTTCACTTCTTACCTGTTTGACTAGCTACCGAATTTGGCCCGTACTGTCTGAATGCACAATAGTTCCTTTGAGATAATTATATCTGAATAAGTTAGGAGAGCTAAGTCATATGTTCACATCGATATTTTGTCAATTAAAATTGTACTACCATCTTGTGAGGGCGCTGAAATTTGACAGAGACATCTTTCATTTGCTTTGATTTTTTTTACTTTGTTATTAATCATGGCGTTTTAAAATACCACAGTTTATAGTGATTTTTTATAGTCATAAACAAAACGTTTTTTTTTATGTCTGTTTTGTTTTGTTTGTTTGTTTTGTTTTGTTTTTTGTTTTTTATTTTGTTTTGTTTGTTTGTTTGTTTGGTTTTTTTTTTGGTTTTTTTGTTTGTTTGTTTGTTGTTTGTTTTTTGGATATCTGTTACCATATCCGCATTATTTACTTCATTTAAATTATGATACTTTGTTGAAGTGAAAGATGTTGCCCAAATGTAAATTGTATTTGACGGGACCCCTCTATGACTCGTGTCAAGGAGTTACATTATTGATGCTATACTATTACCCAATTATGCTGGTGGAGCAGAACAAGCTAAGCCTTCCTGAGCACTTGATTTAGCATCCAGTTTCATGTTGGAATACATGTTGCTAGTGTTTTTAGTTTTCGTGTGATGCCTTGTTTTCCTAATCTTCAGTTTTTTTTTATATCTGAACTGTTTTATTCAGTTCGCTGCATTGTGTATTTAGATCGTCGTTGTTTCCTGTTTTTATGTTCATGTAATGTTGATTTTTTTTTTTTGGAATTTGACATTTTTAATTGTCCCAATGCTGACGCCTTGATACTTTTATTGGCCAATATTCAAGCTTTTAACAAATTTCCATTGATTTCTTGAATTATCAAATCATGAGTACAAGTGCTACATAAAATGTTCACGATATTGTCGTGCGTATTGGATTTGTATTGATTTTTTAATAGTTTTTTATTCGTGCTACTGGAATGGACATTTCACACGCATGTCCCTCTAATAAGACTACAACAAGAAGTACACTTTTTTTTATCATTGTAATAAGTGATTTTGTTTTTCGATTTAACTTTTGGGCTAGTATTAAGTCGAATTTATAATAATTTAGCTGGACAAAAAAAGAAACCTCGAACAAAAATGGCGCAAAATTTTAGGGTTTTAGGGGCTGATTCAGGCGAGGTGTGGCGGGCGTTTAAATTTACAAAGCATTGGTTGTCAGGTGTAGATTTAGGCGGTTTTAGACTGACGCTTCAATTTCTCGCTAATATTACCATAAAATATATCTTCATTGCACCCACTCCAGAAGACTATTTCAAAAATTTAACCTGAAAAAAAAAATTTAACCTCGCTCCACTCGGTGAAATTTTAACTGTGCGCCACCTAATCCAAAACTCCTGGATCCGCCCTGGGTTAACAGTACATTCATCTTGATAGCGTAAATGCATTTGTGAGAGAAAGGGTAATTCAAACAGGTCGTTCAAGGGCATACTTGTATATGCGCCTAGCTATTTTTTTAATTGGTTTAAAAGTAGTAGGTTTCTTAAAAATTCTTTGCTCTTAAAATCATAAACGTACACTCATCTATGGATTTCATAATATATATAATTTTGGCACTCTTAATCTTAGTTCACATTAGATGACATGTGCTTCCATGGTCTTTGATAGAGTATCTCGATGAACACTGTTAAAATCTTTCTGAAAGTCGACAAAGCAATCACATGCGTATTTGAAAGATTTTTGATAATGTAGACTTTTGTCGACGTTAGCCATACATTATCAGGAGTAACGTATTTCAGTCAAAATCAGAATCATTACTTGGATTGTCATGATATTGGTTCTTATATTTTTTCAATAAAACTTATTGAAATCGGTTTTGTACAATTATATTTACTTTTAGGACCCAACAATAATTTACAGATTAGTTGGGTAGCGTCTAAGGCTCACGGCGTCTTTTGATTTTTGGACTCGTGCATATACCTTTCTACAATTAGTCGTCTTGCGGATTCATCCGTCACACATTTACTTCACCTTTTGAATCCCAAATATTAAAAAAAAACTTTTAGAATTCTTTAAATGTCAGTATGCGCCCGTCGACTAAAACTGTAATAGTTCCAAAGATAATATTATACTCGATGGACTCTACCACAACCTTACAAGAAATGAGCATCAAAAAATGTATGTTTTGTAAAGACAGAAACAGTACTTGATATTTTTGCTTTTGGTATCTTGACAATCAATTTTTTCCTCCTTTTACTTATAACCTAATTACAAAAAAACGAGCAGTAAAGCGACTGAACTTCTTAACAATGATATGATAACTTTTGGTGATTAGATATTAAGTCAATACATGACAGGTTGATATTCTAAACTTTGTAGATGTATTTGATGACTTAATGAAATACAGTCACCATTTAATTCGATTTTTGAAATTACTCAAGAAAGAAAAATAAATAACAGAAACAAAATAAACAAACACTATAATTGTTTATAGCTTAAGCATTTCGTACACGCATAAAATATAATTAGATATAATGGTGTTCCAAATCTTAATATTATTGTCTCATTCATTTGAAATCTTACACGGTTGTAAATTGGAATATTCTTGTTTCTTGAGTGAGAAACATATATCTCTACTAGAATCAATAAAACAAATTAAGACAAATATTTGACATTGGAATATTCTAAGAAAGTTAAAACAATCATTAAGTTGAAATATATCTAAACAATGCATTTTGTGACTAAGAATTTGTTGTCCTCTCTTTGTCAACAACAATATATTCGTCATTACCCTTATTGAAATTGTTTTGTTTTTCAACTACTGCATATTCACATCCATTTACACCTGGAGAAATAACATGTTTCACAGTTGACGAATAATCCTTATTCCTCAAATTAGCAGATGTCACAAATCCTTTGTGATCTATTTCCTCCTTAAGATAGGGTTCACACTCGGATTCCCGTTTTTCAACCATACCAAATTCTGAATAGCTTACATCAATGTTTTTGTCACTAGATATTTCAGTCTCTGATACATGATATGTGTGGTTTTCGGTGTATGGAATTTCATTCAAATCTATTTCACTATAGTTTTCTTCCACCTGATAAGCTACTTTGTGCATACTTTTAGATATCTTTGATGAAGATTCATCATTTTTATATTGTTGAACACCATTATCGTCACTTGATACATATAGTATATTGTTTTGTAGTCCATTTTCGTCGACATAATCGTTCACTTCGTTCACTTTATCAGATTCTCTTAATGGCAGCTTTTTTGCTCTACAACAAAGTTAATGTTTTAGTAATCGTAAGTTAAGCGATAAAAGATTTCATTAAAAAAAACTTACTGTTAGATTCTGATATTAATGACAAGTTTTATGTGCAAAGCTACCGACAGAAAGATGCGATATTAAGCATAAAGTAATAACGACACGATGTCGACCAAGAAGGAAATACATTTATCGGTTCCGACAAAACAAGTCGTTCTTAAATGAACAAAAGAAAAAGTAATTTTGAACTTGCAAACGTAAGTATTTGATAGAACGTCTTTTTAAATTGCATAATTGTGAACGATAAAAAAATGGATATATATGTATATTTTTAAAATATGTAACAGAAGTACAATACAGTAAAGACCTTAATAGTTTCATTTATTTTTTTGACTATAAAAATAGCAATCAACTAAATTTGAAAACAGGAACGTAAACATACCTTGATATTTTTACCAGACAGATTACGGCAATAAGTATTAAAATTCCTCCAAAACAACCACTTCCAATGGCTATAAACTTTAGCATAGATTCCTCTAAAGCGTTAAAAAAGGAAATGTGAATACTTATTTGCACAATTAAATCCATTCTTGTTAGTACAATACCGAACCTTGTAACAAGAACATATTTTGATCGAGTGTTACAGTAAATGCAGCATTTTTTTTTAAATTGTCAGTGTGAGAAACATTGTCTTTTAAGTTAAAGCTGATCAATTAGTTTTAGAAACAATTCGTTTAACACGGTATATATTTCCGGCCATTGTCGGTATTTAAATCTTCCATACATGGCCATAGAGACCGAAACACAAAGCACATGTTCGTTGTGTCTTTTATTGTATGTTGCTGCAATGCAATCTGCAGAAACATTGCAGTTACGTTTAGTTGCATTCTTTTGTGGTTGATTATTTGACATTGACAAGGATTATTTGTTGACAAAAAAATGTTTTGCTAAGTTTGTATTATAACGGTCATTGTCATACATTTTTTTTGTTTTCATTGTTATTATGCATTGTACTATAAAAACTTGACATTTTATATTCAACTCTAGAATTGATGTTTAACATACCTTTTTCGTCATTTTGAAACTTACCTCTGTCTCCATATTGTGTGCCATTTGCTGTTGGTTCGCTTTGTTGTGGTGATGTTGCTATATCGTTTAAATTTACTGTTTGTTCGGACGCCACCTCTGCAGTTGACAGAGTAGATTGTTTCGAACTTCCAAGAGATGTCACATCTGATGTTGTTACAAAATCGTCTGTTGATGTTTTTATTTCGACAGTTTGTCTACATGATACTTCTAGTTGAGAATTGGGATCTAGGTGTTCAAAGGCAAGAAGTACTATTACGGAACAACCAATTTTCTAATTTTAGCACAAATATTGATAAAAGTATATGAAAGTTCTACTCTTTCTTTCGTGCATATGACATCAAAGATGCGTGTTTAAATTCAAACATTTTGCCGGTTCTTATATCATTTTAACAAAGCATGTTGATTTTTTTTCGTTACCTTACCAAAGTAATCATTTAAAACATTCAAAAAAAAATACTGGCTGCTGTAGTTTTAAAGTGGGAACGAATTTACTTTTTTTTTTCAAATAATGAATTCAGTGCAATTTGTAGACTCATTTTAGAACAACAAATGTAAACTGCATGCAATCAAACATACCAACTTCCAATTTAAAACAGTAACTTGTGTTTCCATCAGGTTTCTCCCTTACTAGAATTATATTAATGTGAATACTTGTTCCGCTGATAGGCATTGAACCGTTTATGTTACAGCTTTGTGATCGCTGTTGTGTTAGAGGCTGTTCAAAATATACACTACTACCACAATCACTTGCGGCGTTTTGGCTTGAAAATACATTGAAAGCATTGTAATATTTTAAAGTCCTATTTTGTGGCGCTTGTGATTTTATTTGTGCAACGCAAGTGCACTTCGTTATGCTTTCAAAATTATTTAATAAAAATCCATCGACTACAATAGGATTGGTTGCTGCGGAATCACTAGTACAAAATCTGACAACTGTAAAAAAGGAGTTAATTAAATATTAAAGAAATGACACGAAAACCATAAATAATCGTGAGAACAAAAATACAATTGCTTGTCTTTTTGTTGTTTATTTAACCAAAAATGTTCTATCTGATGCATAAAATTTTTCATATTCCATATTAAAGTATAATCAATGAAACCAAGGTTATAGCGGTAATCAAAAGAATGTAATCCAGGGACAAAGAACAGACATGGAAAACAGACATACAAAACAAAGAACATCAAGTAACTAAAATCATACTTACAAAGTAACAAAAGTAAATGAGCAACTCGGACTCCACCAAACCTGGGAGAATGGACCAGTTGCACCGGTAGGGTAAGCGTCCACTGCTTTTCAAGAAACACCCGCCGAGTTGCTCATAAAAAGTCAAGACCGGGGTAGACAAAAGAGAAAGGAAACCTATGACACTTTGAATAAATCATGGTGCAGATGGATACACCATAACGATCCGCGAGTTCATGGTGACATCCATAAAACTTCTGTAGTGATGACTTCAATCTTGTTGCAACATAACCCTGTTCCAGAAGTCTGTTTTCTAGAATTCTAGCGCGATGCAAAAAGTCTGCGTAGTTTGGGCAAGCTCTGGCATATTGTGTGAATTGTGATATAAACATTCTATACACAGGTGCTGAAGGGATAATGCCTCAGATGAAAGGAAAGTTGACAATTATGAATACAAATAATCACATTTGTCATAAAGTTTTGTCAATAGTTTTCCCATACCATCAATTTCTAAGTGTAGGTCAAGATATGAGCCTGACTTCACAGTGTGTCTAGTGTCCTTTATTTCAAGTTCTTTGGGGCAGATGCGATGTATCAAATTCCTGAAATTAGGATTGTTTAAAGATAATACGTCATACGGAAACTGAGATTAAAAGATCTAGCTAAACGATATTCTTTCTTTCAGAACAAATCAGCTATAAAGTCAGCCTCGTAAGACTGAAGGAATAGGTCAGCAAATAAAAAATTCGTTTTAGTAAATGCATCATGAATTGCACGTGTTTCCTGAATTTATTGTAGCTAAATGTAATTTTGATTTGTTTAATATACTGTAATAGATAAATTAATTAATATGAACAGTAATATCTGAACATAAATATCTCTTGACAAGTACAAAGTAATCCTGCTTTTAAATATTTTAATTAAGAATACTACATACCTGAAACATGTTTGTTTTTAGCTTCATCAGTGCATATAGTGCAATCAACGTTTCCAACACCTTTATAAAGACAAAAGCAATTGGGTAAAAGCTGTTAATGGATATATTGGTCATTATTTTGCTGCAAACAAAAAGCGACATGAACAACAAAACATTATGTACAGAAACAGAAAGATTCTCACCAAATTCTGGAATGATAACGGGTGCGCTGGAATTGTTAGTAGTTTCTGTTCCTGCAAGATTGTGATGCTCAGTAAAGGTCCAGTTCAGTAGAAAAATAATCTGTATATGCGGAGTCTAAATCATTGTAATACCTGCATTAATTTTTTATTCATGGGTATAGACACTACACAAACTACACAACTTTAATTATTACTGATGTTGGAATAATCATCTTTTCATCTTAAATACACTTACCTGACGCAATGACTGTTATGATAAGTGTAATCCATGTACAAGGGCATCTTAATCAGAATATTCAACATCTTTCTGTGGTAAAAAGACAAATTATCATTTATTTATTTTACTATTCTTCCATTTTAAGAGTAGATGTTAAATTGTAAATGACGAAATAACAGTTGTTAAAGTTATTTGAATTGTATTCGATCTGATGAAATGGTTCAAAATTATCTATGCTTTACAAAATATCCAATAAGAATTAATATAACGACAATAGGTATGGTGTATATGTTAAAGAGACAATAACCCCTCCGGATCGGAAATATCAGCCAAAGTGCACAATTTGGTCTTCAATGAACGACAAGGAAGTCCTGATACCAAAAGGCAGGCTGCAGGGTTTGAGAATGACGGTACATCATATGTCATTAAATAAGGACACAACCTGTATCATGCTAAATACTGCTTTAAAACATACAAAGCACATACATTTCAATAACATCAATGTTCATTTGTTTTGCTTACCTTAACCTATACACAGATTCGTATTACAGTGTTAAATGTGTATTCTTAGTCAAACAACACGAAGTCTATCCACCATGTACAATACACAGTTTAATTAAATTCTTACACGCACCGCCTACTTGTAAACAGTGAACATTTGACTATTACTCAGCAAACATGTTGATTTAAATGGCTTTTAACAAAAGTGAATCATAATAGCCAGTACATACTTTTATTAGATTTTAACAAATAAAGATTATATTTTACTATTGTCGTGTACTATACAGACGGATTGAACACCTGTACAGTGGGCGTATTTTCCTCTGTTTACCAATATATATATATATATATATATATATATAGAAAGGTCTAAAAAATTCCCAACGATGTTAGAACTGTCAAATTTGCAACTTTTTGGTCGTTCCCTCCGCGGGACTCGAACTCGTACATCTGTGACATCTATATCTATCTAGACCACTCGGCCAGCTAGAATATATAAAAATATAGCTTTCGCTGGCCGGGTCATTCCTCCTCGTAGGATTAATCTAGGGCTGTAACTTAGAACACGATGTATGGTAGTACGGGACAGTTCATTTAGATGTTATTATGTAGGATAGAGGATCAAATTAATGATGCATGTCACAACAAATCAATATTATACAAACGTCTTAGAATGTTACGACTCTATTCACTACACTGCTCCAGTGAGGTGATCAAATGCACACCAAACTGAAGCAACTGTTTTGCATAACTTTGTAAAAATGATTGCCTTTCCTCAATTCAAAAAGCTATGCTTCGGTTTGAATAATAGAATCGGAGGTATATATTTTCCAAAGCAGGTTATGTTCTTAAACAGCAGAGAAGCTTGCAAAAATACATGTACAAGCAACTATTTTCGAACGTGTTCATGATAAAATTTCACACAAAAAAATATCTTTGTTAAATGATATGTGTCAATTCTATTTTTTTTTTACTTTTATTATTATTTTTGTTGTTGTTGTATAAGAACTTCCTTAATTTTTTTGTCTACTGTCTGCCGAACCCTAACTATTACCGGAGACCATCTCAAGAATAAAGTATTTACGTAAACACACGTATACACACGTTGCCTTGAGGCTCACATTGTACTCGTTATGCCTTACATGTATAGATAAATAATTCAACCTGATTTTTTCTACAAGTATTTTCATGACCTCTTGAATGATCAAGAATAAAATGTACTCAAAATGATTATTACTTTAGTGTAGCAAACGATTATATGTCATTTCTCATTTAAGTTGCCTTGTACTTAAAGTAAATAACGCATTGTTTAATCTACTTAGGTGACAAAATGTATTTGAAAAAAGAATAGATTTTCATTTTCCCCCAAATAAATGTCCTCCATTGCAAGATTATTTCGTTTTAGGAAAAAATATTGGGTAGTGTTTTACACAAGAAGAAATGTTACAAAAATTAACGCAAAGACAATGTCTAATGTAAAAACTCAGTTATCTTTCTTTTACTTTAGTACTACAGAATCCCTTAAAGTGGTTAATATTCCTAATGACAAATGTGTGAGGTTTTAATATACGAGTTCGTTTTGCAAGCTTTGAAAACAATGATATTAAGTATTTCAAGTTTTATATCGATTTTCATTCGATCTTTGTACATGTAGTAAACATTCAATAAACGAATTGTTGTTTTGTATTGTGTAGGTGTGTTTTTGTGTTGTTTTCTTTTTAGCAACTGTAAACTTTTTTCCTCAATTACTTTCAGTAACGAGGTCTTTAGTTTTATTAACGAGGCGGTTGCAATGAAACTATTTTAATTTAACAGTTACTACAAGAATCACTGTCACTTGTATTACACCTTCATTGTCAGAACGATAGCTGATGATTGTTCTTTCTCTTTTTTAGGTCCAATATTTTCAATTACTGTAGCCTTTCACCAACGAATTTGTTTTTAACGATTGCCTATTCCCATCCCGTATTCTTTCGTGCATATTCATCGAGGAAATCGCTTTTATTGGCTGGATTGTCATAGTGTCTCGGTGTTCGTTTGTTTCTCCTGAAAGGGTTAAACAGGAATGAAAAAGCTATTAATTTGTTGTCTTTAATCATGTTCATGTATAACCTGTGAACCAAGGACGAGCATGTCACAAAACTTAACATGGTTTAAATCAAGACATTAATGAAATAACATTTAATTTTACAGTTTTGCAATTTCATCTAAAATTAACAAGATTAGAAGCAGCATTTTAGCTCCATGTGTATGTTTCTAGTTCTTATTTCTACGATCAAACATTCCAAATTCCTGCAACTGGAAATTAGGAGACATTTATTTATAAGTTCATAGTTTTAATTTATGTCTTAATCTAGTACCCTCAAGATTACCGTTTTAAACATCCTGCACACAAATGGCGCAGACTTCCCTTCACATCATTAGAGTTTCAGTAATGATTTAAATGAGGAATGACTGGTATCATATTTAGTTTAACTTTATATCAAAGTTCGTACAGTACCTGAATGGAAAAAATTCGCATTTAATGGGGAAGGAGCTATGGGTCATGAGTCATTAGAGAAGTGGAATGGGTATTAATAAGACACACCTTAATGATGAACACATTTTTTCTTTATTAATCAATGCAAATATTGTATTTCATAAGTATACGCCATGAATTAATCTAGTAATATGCACAAATTATCTATACTACGTGTGGGGCAATGGTGAATATAAATGAGGAATAAGACATGGGCAATGGGGGATGGGAATTTGGGAAAGAGGGAAGTTCACCTATTTTTACGCTGTCGTAAGTGACAAAGGGTCAAATAAGGTTTAGAGTATGATGAAATAACTTCTTTTACAGAAACACTCAGATCAGATCAGATACACTCTAAGAATTAGCGTCACCATGATCTGATTGACACTTATTTAGTGTCCATTTCAAATTATACATACTACCTTCAAATGTCATATTTGTGTTTCTTCCTGGGTCTCGACAAATAGAAAGAATCAAAAGCGTACCATAATTCCACAACATCAGTGTTCACTCACAACATCTTGGGTTTATTTTCGGATTTCCAAAGTTATCATTCCGGTTTTACTAGTTTTGATTTCATGAATATTTTAATTCATTCATGATTTCTTCAAATATTGGAATAACAGTATTATCACGCAAAGCGTAATGAAATTGTTAACATAACATTCAGACGAGTTGACCTTTTGATAATCACAATATTCTGATCATGTTTTCCTATGGTGGATTAAAAGGCCTACCTTGCGATTTTGACCACACATATTACCGAAAAGATTAGTACCACGCCTGCTCCGAATCCAATAGCAACGTATATGAGAATAGCGTTATCAAAAACGTCTGAAACGATAACAATTTTTAATCTATATTTCACCTATACATTTCCTAATATTTGATACTTTATGGTACAGTACAATTATATGAATGAAAAAGAAAACGTCTTTTTTTCAGTAAATTTTGGACTGATCGTGCATTCACATGATCGATTTTGCTAACCTTGTACCAACTTCCTATTTTATATTTCATGTTAAAATTCTGTTAAAAAAAGGCTTTACTAACGATGCAAATACTTGGGTAAAATACTACAAAAGACAAAACAAAACATCAGTTAAATGTTTGACTCAGTGACAAGTCAATCTAACTTCAAAAACCCCACATAAATAAGTATGTGTATACTAAAGTAGACACCATTAAGTGTTATGAATTACCTTCAAACAAGGAATTTTATTCAATTGAAATTTGTGTTGTTGCGCTCCCTTGTTAATGCATTTATTCAAATAAAACGAATCAGATATGTCGCATTGTTAGACTAGCAAGAAACCGATAGACCTAACCCTCCGGTAGACTACTCTCCGCTTCTAAACTGGGTAACATATAAGACAAACATAGAGCACTTGTATACAGTCCTCCATGACTTAAGCATCACCTGTTTTTCTGGATCTAATATTTTTTTCTATAACATAAAATATGATACGTTGAAAAAATTTGTACGAAAATGCATAGGTCATTAGGAAATTTGTAGAGCAAAAATCAACAACACAAAAGGCGATTTTAAGTTTCAGTTCAACATTATATTTTTAGTGTTCACAAAATCATAGTCATACAATAAGTTTTGACGTCAAAGATTCACACATTTACTGTCGTTTGGCGTATTTTCTATCAATATCTACTATAACCTCCACGTTTCCGGTGCAAATGTTCAACACACCGCCTCATTCCAGCAACTAAACGCCTTAGATTGTACTGTGGGAATTTCTGCCACTCTTCACCGAGAACGGCTCCATTTCTTTTGCATTTTGGTATTTTGGGTCCCGTTTATTCATCCTCCAGCTCCTTAAACTCCAGTGACGATAATGTCTTGCCCACTACAGACGTGCACGGCGGCTCCTCCTTGTCACTTCTGTTCGTTACAAAGGTCTTCGAGCATATAAACGTAAACTGTGGACCCCCGAATTACTGTCCTGTCACTAATGCGACCAGCGGTAAGCCACATCCTACGTTACTCTCTGGCTGTAGAAAATGGATGTAATCTGGCTTGACTGGCAAGGAAACGATTCTCTCTAGGGGTCGTTTTACGGGGTCTTCCGGATCCTGGAAGATCTTCGGCGGGTGTTTCTAGAAAAGCAGAAGACGCTTATCCTACCGGTGCATCTGGTCTATACTCCCAGTTTTGAGTGGAGTCCGAGTTGCTCTTTTACTTTTGTTACTGTGTTTGTATTATTTTTAATTTATTTTATGTTCTTTGTTCTGTTTGTCTGTTTTCCATGTTTGGTCTTTGTCCCTGGATTATATTCTTTTTATTTTCACAAGGATGTTGGTTCCCTTGATTACTCTTTCGACTGATACTGTCTGTCTATACCTGCTAATCACACACCCCAAAATTATTATTTTTTTTATAAAAATTGATTTTAGAAAATGTATAGGTGATGCTTAACTTTTGGCAGACTGTATAATTCAATACTAAAAATGTATATACAAAGAAAGAGTGTAATGATAACAAGAGTTGTAGTCCAGAAAAATACATAGAGATACATTGATCTCAAAATTTCTCTAAGTCGCTTGACAAATAAATGACGCAAGGAAAACTCGCTTAAAACCTTGCTATTTGACGAAATTCATTTAATTTCATTTGAGGTTGTACACTTGTTCCAATTATATTATGACTGAATTTCTTAATTATGGTTTTAGTTTTGTAATTTAATGTGAGTGGGCTTCGGTGTTTGCGTATGCAACTCGAAAAGTTTTGTATTTATTTATTTCTTAATCGTATTTACCTTTATATCTATTTACTCTCTCACCAGACTCACCAGCTTGTGAGTTCTTCGCTTTTGTCTCGAATTGCTGTGTAGACGTTACAAAATGTTTCGTTATTCCAACTGAGTCCGATGCCATGTCCTTAAAATACCTTACGTTTGACACAGTGTTAATGTTTGTACTTTGAAGTGATGCCATTTTGGTCTTATCAACATTGACTTTTGACGCCATCTTGCTGTTGCCAGTAGCAATACATAAAATGTGCAATAGATAACTGCTATCTGAAATTAAATAATATATATATATATATATATATATATATATATATATATGCACAAATCTTCATTTGCTTATACGTCTGATGTGTTTTCATAATCTTTTTAAACAAAAATACATTTTTACTAATTCGTGGGGGTGCCGGATTATTAAAAACAAATAAGGCCAAATTAACAGTGTTGCGCTTTCGAATACAAAAATAAATGTTCAACGTGCTTCAATATAACTGTTGAGCTTAATGTAACTCACGGAAGCAATAGCTAGCGGGTTAGAATGTCAAATCTCTCAAACATGTTATAATTGCTTGTTCCGACAACCAGTTAGCATACAATCTCTTAAATGTAAATGTCCCTTGTTAAGTTAAGGAATAGTGACGAGTCACTCCAAATACATTAAAGTTAACAAACTTTAATGTATTTGGAGTGAATTGTCTTAGGCGAGACAAGACCATAGAAGCAGTAAAATTTGCTTTAAATTTCATAAAAAATAGATAAGCATTTGAAACATCTAAACTCTCGACAACATTGACTGATTTTAATCAACAAAAAACATTGATGAGGGTGATTCAAAATTATGGTCTGTAATATAGGTAATTGTTTACACTCTGTAGTGTTGAATATGATTGTATTACTTCTTACCTTAATGAAATTATTTAAGAATAACTGCTTCAAATTACATTCTCTTTCATACAAATAGAAATGACCATGTCTCAGAAATACAGTGTATTATTCGGTTACGAAAGGCCAAAACAATAGTAATAATGCAAAACTGAAATATGAAAACACTTACCCACTCTTAGTTTAAAACAGTAACTGTCGTTTCCATATAGTGGCTCCTTCACCAAAGAAAAGTCTATATTGATGTGTTCACTAATAATGGAAATATATCCTTCTACATGAAAACTTTTTAATTGGCCTTGATTTGACGTTAGTATAATGGCTACTCTGCCACCACAATCACTTACGTTTCTAGATACTTCGTAAGGATTCTGAAATGTAGGCATCGTGGTTGAAGAAAGTGGAGGTACTGTATTTTGCACACATATACAATGTTTAATATTTACATTGTTATCATAAAACCTATCTACCACAACGGGATTTTCACTGGTACAGAATCTAACCACTGTTAAAAGAAAAAAAAATAACAGTGAATGCTATCACCTTGTGTTAATGTTCTTTATTTCGTTGATAAAACAACAATGACGGGGTTATAATAATTTCTATTTTTTAATCATGTTTTCATTTTTTAAGACTGTATGAAGGTAGAAATAAATATTGACTATTTTAGTTTACAAATAAGGAAAACAAAACATTTAAATTATTTGTTTAATTCCGTCTGTGCGTGCATAATCAAAGACACAGCTTTGATTATTACCTCAACAAACCAGTAGGTGAATGATCAACCGTGTTATGTTTCTTTTGATAGATACTAGTAAGTGATGTTTATACCAAAGATAAAACTACATGTCATTGTTATTGACTGAAAGTATATTCTGTTCATTTCTTTACATTGTGAAGGAGTACCTTTGTCCACTTTAGTGCTAACAGTGTAGTCTACGCTCCAAACACCTATATAAAAATAGAGGACAATCGTAGTTGATACTTTTAAATAATAATTTATGCGTTGAGTTTGCTGAACTGCGTGAATGACGTTTTCACTTAGTATAGCATTATTTGATTATGCAATTTAAATACCTCCTTAAGTGATAGTGACAATTTATATGACCTTCGGACGCTTGGTCGGAGTTTGGTAAGAAGCAGAAACTGTTCACTATGAGTAACCAGTATGATCACCGATTTTAGTTGGTCCTTTGCTTCGCGAACTGTTTGCTGTTTTGTGTTGTGTGGCTTCTTATTCTGTTGTTCTGTTTAAATATTCCTGGTATTGTCTTCTTACTGAGGTTGGTCACTTTTGTAAATGTCTCTCTACTATGGGACGAGATGTATATGCTCTTCTCATAGATATAAATTTGTTCATTCAAAAGCAATATGTTTCTATTTTTATACATTTTTATCACGAAAATAAACAGTGGTTAAATTCAATGCATTTAGAGTTAATTGTGCTAGGAAGCAAAACTTATAAAAATATAATTATTAAAATGAAAAAGAATGATTTAGATTTTTTTCAAATATTGTCTCCGCTATAACATAGATAATAACTTTTTTGTATAGTATAATTTTACCATAGTCACAATTGTTTTTGTCAATAACACATCACGACCCTGTTATTTTTAGAACTTTTAATTTGGAATTTACTTGTTTCTTTTACTTTTTATTGTTATTAGGTTCGATCTGCGTTGTTTTTACTTTTTATGATTCTTGTTTATCTATTTCATGTTACATTTAAACTTTAACCTCAATATGTAATTGTATTTGATATTATTTTTTTTACAAATTTTCTTCAAATACATGCCAGTGGTAGTAGCCCAATATTTATCATAAGACATGGCCTGTATTTATCACACAGGCTAACATATTGTTAAGTATCTCTCCAGATAAGAATCTGGCACAATGTGGTTTATGGTTGGAAACCCCACATATTTTTACTTTTGATATTGTGTTTAAAATGTTTAAATAAACAGACAGTTATATGTGGGTTTTCATATTATCCTTGTTCATAAAGATATAAATTATATAGCATGTACTGTGGCATTCAAAATTAAGGCAGATAACTCTGTAATTGACACTAAAACACAATAGTAACTGTTGGATTTTCAATGTGAATTATCTCCTAAGAACAGACAGATTTGAATGAACAATTACACATATCCTTATATAGACATATAAACTTATTAACTAAATAAAGTTATGTACTCTTCTTGAGGGTGTATCACATATTACAGAATTCGCATGATCATTACTAAGACTGCTACTTAATAAGACAGAAATGGGAAAAAATTTGTTTTTAAATTGAACCTACCCAAGGTAATGACAGTTATTGTAATTATCATCGATAGCCTGGAAATGCCAACGTCATTTGTCATTCTCTTTATTATGTATAGCGATAGACTTTCAACATCTATTGATCCTAAAAAGATCCTTAGAAATGGCACCTAACATGATAAGCAATACATTATGAAGGTGAAAATTACAAAATCATTTTATGGTAATATTATGCTTAATAAATTTTTTTTTCTACAAACGCAATTGGAGTGTCTTAAGTATTTTGATGCTTGACAACTCTTTAAATTTAACAATCAAATTCTTGATATTTATATGAAATAGGAAAATAATTAATATGAATATATTCTACGTTTTTCAATGCAATAAAATAAAAAAAAAGTCAATACAAAGGCTACTTTTAAGATTAATAACTACTAATTTGGTATATGAATTTCGGATTATACCATTTTTCACATACTTTCGAATATTTTGTATATTTAATCAATGCTTTTATCGGGCAAGATAGTTTTATTAAAAGACTTACCTACAATGTATATAGAAACTTGTCACATTCATAAAATGTATTATACGTAATAATACTATGGGTTACGTCAAACAACAGGTAATCTATCTAACAATGTTATATGATAGGAATTCTGGAGTGTTAAAATAAGTTAATCTGAGCCAAAAACCGGACATTCTTAAAGAAAAGACAATAGATGTTAAAGTTCAAACATTACAAATAAAGGTTCACATTAACGCCGTTCCTTAATCGTCGTTTCGCGTCAATAAAAAGAACAAATGTGACCACTTTTGGAGTTTAAATGCTAATTTCGGTTTATGATATCGTAAACAATGCTAGACTATTTCAATTTCATAAGTGCCATCTGAGCGTACGTGAATCTTGAATTTTGAAGACAGCAAAAGGTTAAAAATCAAAGGAACCAAGATTCTAGGGCAATCAAAAGAATGTAATCCAGAGAAAAGGACCAGACATGGAAAACAGACAAACACAAAAAGAACATAAAATACAAAAAATAATACACACGAAGTAACAAAAGCAAAATGAGCAACTCGGACCCCACTAAAATCTGGGAGCATGGACCAGGTCCATCGGTTTGGGTAAGCGTCCTCTGCTTTTCTAGAAACACCCGCCAAATTTATGTTTTTGGTCAATTGGATTATTCTTTCATTTGACCACTGAAAAAAAACAACTTGCATATGTAAATGAATTTAATGAAATGTGTTGCGTTGAAAGTCATTTTAGACATTTATTGTATTATTTAATTGTTCATCTACCAATAATAATGATTGTTTAATACTTGCACGCATCATACAAAACAAAGTGTTTCGAAATCCATCATACAGTTTTTAATATTTCAATACATTAATTGATAATACTATTCTACTGCAATACTGTAATTACGTGAATTTTTCCCTCAGTGTTCTATTTGAGTAAGTTCTGTAGTAAAAAAAGATCGAATATTTTTTTTATTTTTCAATATTCCACACAAATTACGTATACAACACAAACAGCAGATATAAAAGGTTCTCAGGTCTATTTATAAATTTTTTCAAAGGCAAACAAATAACTTATTCATTTATACAGCATAATTATAGCATAAAATATAAACAACTACAGTTTTGTACTTTCTGTTTCAATATTAGGTCCAATGTTACACGTCGTCAAAAAGCCTTCAGGGTCTATTCCTTGTCCACTACTTTGTCCTCGTGTTCTAGATTTATCAACAACAGCATATACTGACATATCATCCTCTGTCTTCTCTATTATATCTATCCTTGTATCGTTGCTGTTGAGACTACTTTCTGGAGGACTAATAGGTGAGGAGTCTTTGACATTTGTCTCAGGGAATCTTCGATGGGGAATTACACGGAGTTGGGACTCCGAGTCTTTCCTTGTAAGGTGCCTAAGGTGCCTTAATTAAACCAAAATAGGTATCAGTGAGCACGTTTTTCTTCAATATCATGTTTCATTTTTTGAACTATTATTGATCAAATGGAGCAATTATTTGTAGTTATTTGTAGTTATTTATAGTTATTGTTGCTGTTTTCATTAGTAGATTTTTTAGTTTTGTTTTTTTGTTTGTTTGTTTTTTGTTTTTTTTTTTTTTTTTTTGTGTGTGTTTTTTTTTTAATTAGTGAATAAATCTATCAATAATGACATTATTAAATTCAGATATTTTATGCGCGTTATGATAATCAAACTACTGCATTTTAATTACCTTTATAATTTTACATTATTTGTTGTTTCTTAATAGTGGATGTCTTTGACGGTCTCCTTTTTACGAAACATTACTGAAAAACATTGTATTCCCTGATTTTCATGTTTCCGTTAAAAGTATATGCCTTATAAGTGGAGTCGTAGGTTTTTAACTTTGTCAATCCGACAAAAACAAAAGTAAGACACTCCCGACGATACACACAGTCATCAAGACACATGAAATAAATATACACGTCCTGACTTGTTGCAGCACTCAATCATCACAACATTTAGAAATACAATATGAAAATAACATTTTTTAATGTAAGTCAACGTTGAGCATTAGAATCATTTTAAAGTATATCCAATTTATCTACGTTATTTTAAGTTAACTTACTTTTTTTGTATTTCGCCAATAACAATAACTGCTACAGCAAATAGTAATAATCCACCTACGACTCCAATTGTAATGTATACAGTTCTGGTATCTGTAAAATTGAAGACATATAAAAAAAAAACCTCGTGAGATTTCATTTAAATTAATGTATTACCTTGAAATCACAATTATAGTTGTATGCTTAATTGTAAAGTATGGTAATATTCAAATAGTGTTTGTATAAAATATATGCGTTCCATGTTGTGGTAACTAATAACTTTTCTTTCTTTTTAACCAATTATTAATCATTATGACAATTGTAATCTTTTCCTTGATACAAATCTATCATTAAATGAAGGGAAATACACTAAAATACAAACATGTATGATAAAAATGATACAATAGGTTTGATAATTTATGGCATTAAAATGCACCTTCAAGTCGCCGACCCCAAACTCATTTGACTTAAATTCTTACCTAAAGTACTATGTGAAGTATTTTCGTTAAAATTGATGGTTTGGATAGTTAGTTCGACAGTCGTAGGTACTTTGTAAATTGTGTTCGTTGTTGGATCTGTCGTTTCTCTAGTGTCCAATGTTGTACGTAACAAATTAATGAAATAGCTAGACCTGCTTTCATCTGCAGACACGGATTCCGTTCTGAGAGTTTGGGTCATATTTTCTGTATGTTTTTCTTCCTTCGTTAATGAAGTGGAACCAGTTGATGCTTGGATACTTATACTTAACCAAGTAGTTGTTTCTCCTCTAGCTGTCTTTTTTGTAAAAGTATGACTTCTTCGTTCATTTTCTGTTTGAGTGGACAATTTGGGACTTTCGGTGCTAATTTTTGAAGTATCGTCGCTTTCTATCCCGAATCCAACGCTCGTCGATTGTTCATATTGACTGGTGGATTTGGGGTTTCTCGTCGAGACAGTGCTTATATATTTCAATTCACGGTTTGTTATTTGAAGGTCAGTTCGTGTCGGTCTATCTGCATCAGCAGTGATATGTCTACTTGATGATATTGTTGTCTTTTGTGTTGATTTTGTAATGTCTGAGTTTGTCACAAGTTCCGTTTCTTTCTGTGTAGAGATATCAAAATATTGCATAGGACTGCTCAAGACTGAACCCTTTATTGTGGAACCATGCATGTTTTCTATTTCGGATGTCAAAAAAGAAGTATTCATTTGGATTTGTTGTGGATTAGTACTGGCTTCATTTTTCTCTAATGTGCTTTTCGATCGACTCGATGTTTCTAAACTATGGAAAGGTAGACTGCTCGTTTTAATCGAAGTTCGTGCAGCTTCACCGTCTGTCGAATATTTAGAAGATATATTTGATATTAAAGTTGTCTCTGCATAGGTAGCATATTGATTTGTTTTCTGTGTTAAGCCAATTGTAGTTTCTTTGTTGTTTGAGAAACATCTAATTGTGATCGGTATATTATTATCTGCAAAATATATATTTTTAGACTTCCTTTAATTCATTACTGAAACATGTTGATATGTATTACAGTGTAAGAAACTTACTAGTGTGATTGGAATGATATACAGTGTTAAAGTTCCAATCACCCACTATCAAATATGCAGTTCGACTACTTTACAACACGAAAGGGGTGATCCTAGATTTGGGGGTATCTCCCAAAATAATTCGAACATATTATTTTTTACTGCTCTGTAACCACTTAACAAAAAATGAATCTAATAAATAAACACAGGTATCACCACAAAATGCTTCTTATTATATCTAAATACGGATTTGTTTATTGATCATCTCCTTATTTCTACAATTGATTGGACTGAAAGTGAAACTACTGCGACCTTGACATCACAAGACAAATTTTCCCACGTTTTCTAGCGTCATATTTTTCCGAAAAAGCGGAAAAGGATAACGGAAAGGAAACAGAATACGGAAATCGGAAATACTGCAAGAAGAATGGTTATGATTGAATGTCAAAATGTTTATCTTAGTCAAGTCTCAAATCTGTGTATGTTAAAGAACATAAGCGAATACTCATGTCAAATAACTTGTGATGTGCAGAATTGCTTTTTTTTTCGCAATATTTATTTTCGTTTGTTTTGGTTAGTGTATTCTCGTCTATTCGCTGTTGTTCTATTCGAAATTTCCTAGTTTTTGTTAACTGTCGATTTGTGTTACGGGGCATAGAAAGCTACATCCTAACGAACTCTTGCGGTATGCATAGAAATAAAGGTATGGTAAGCCAAAGCGTGACAAACATACTTTGTAATATTAAAAACTAAAGATAATACTAAATATTCAACTTTAATATCAAGAATTTCTAATTAAAAAAAATGATTGTTCATGTATATGAAAATCCATCCTCTATTTTTTTATATCAACAATGGAATTCCATGTATCAAATTATTTTGAATTCAAGAAAGTATGTTTTTTTAACGCATGGTTGTTTATCCACTTTTGCTTGCCATATCTATACGGTAGGTCTTTGTTTTTGTTTTTGTTTTTGTTTTGTTTTATTTTGTTTTGTTTTGTTTTGTTTTTTGCCACAAGTTATTTTCAATCAGACATGAATATTCATTAATTATTCTTTAAATACATGTATACACCAATCTAACCGTTACATGTAACGACCTGTTTAAGGTAAGAAACAATCATTCTTCTTACATTCTTTCCGTTTCCGTTCCTTTTTTTGTTTCCGCCTTTAGTAACATCCGATCGTATGATTGTCAAGCGATGTCAAGGTCGTAGTATTTTCATTTTGTATAAATATTAAGATTGAATGAACCTTAGACATTTCTGTAGGTATATCAAATGTAATCAGACATATCTTCCCACCGTTTACACAAAATACCAAAACATTGTTGAAAATACAAAATTCATATTACCGAAATTAACCATGGCGCAGTAACGAGTATCTTTGGGTGGCTGATTCTTTAGTAAAATAATTTCAATATTGTCTTTTGGAGATATATCAAAAGATCCAGATATTGAACACGCCATACGGGTTATGTTGTTTCCCTGGCTTATTCGTATTGAACTTCCACATCCTGAAATTCCGTGGATAGGGGAATTCAGATAATTGACATTGGTAAAAAACATCTTGCTCGAGACGTTGTAGTCAGCAAGACATGTACACATTTTGTCGGGTAGTGAGTGTGCAAAATATCCATCCAGAATAACTTGCTTACCGTGCGCCTCGCTGTCAGAGCAAAATGTCGCAACTGAAAGAAATCATGCAAATGTCTAAATGAAAGGCTAAGTAGCAAAAGCTCACGAGCAATCATATTAACCCACTTGGTCCTATTTCAAGACTCCTCGCAAAACAGCTGCTATGTTAAACCTACTCTTATTTACTGCATCCTTAATCAGAGAATCAGTGGCTACCAGTGTTATAGTATGGCTCGATCGGGAATTAAACCCACGACCTCCCGACCTTTGGACGATCATGCTAGCTCGAGATAATCGACGCTGATGCAGTCAAAAAGAAATCTGCATAATTAATCAAAGATGAGACAGAGCGATAGGGACTTGAATGGCGAATTATATACTGAGAAAGAAAACCAAAAAAATGGTTTTTAACCAAATATATTGACATTACACTGAATTTGGTGTGACCCTGAAATCATATGTTTCATTTACATGTATCTGATGTGTCTCAATTAAATGGTATTGCTCCGAATGCAATATGTGATACCTTGCTAAAATTAATTTGCCTTAGTTATCAGCCCTCAGACTGAAGTTCTTTGGAACAATAGAATTACAAGAGCAGTATAAAAGATCGTTAAATAATATACTACCCGTATAAAAGATGCACGCTCAAAATTACCCAATTCACGAAAATGTTGGATGCGGATAGGTTGCTTTAGTATAGAGTTTGTCACCGTGCGTGCATCTTTGGATTTAACATTTGGTTTATCAAGTTTTGATAATAATTGTCTTGTTAAAACTATGAATTAAACAAACAGTCCTTGTAATTAAGAAGGACAACATCACAGTATTAAGACTTCATAAATTATCTTTCCGTTTTAAATTAAATCCTATGTATACAGAATCTGTGTCTCTGGACCTCAGGTGTAAGAATAGTTTTAAAGATAAGAATTCATGATTACTAGTCTTACATTGTAAAACTAATGATATTAGTTAAAATTGTCAATTACTTGTTTTATTGTTTATTGTTTATAATGTATGATATAAGGTTCATTTAGTCATTTCCAATTTTAGCACAAATTACCTGGAAGATTTACTGTTTTACTGGCATTATAACAAGATGAGAATGGTTGAGAAGCAGCAATTTGAACAAGACCTGGAAGACGAAAGTAAAACGTCAATTAAATATAATACACTCTGCATTTCGCAATGCAAAATATGTATACCGTACAAATAGTAACAAACTTCTCGAAAGTTATGTTTTTATCGCAGTACTACGCATCAAACTCACGGAAATAAACATTGTTTTATTTCAAAATGTCTAAATTCACTTCTACACACAACAAGTCGAATCTAGAACAAAACAAAAGATGAACACCACTTAAAATTTGTGTGTTATCATTTCAGTATATATTGGTGACTGATTATATTCTGACTGATTCAAAATGATTAGTAATATTTTATTTTTGGATTGCTTCGAATCGAAATAAGGTCCTATTCATATTTCAGGCAAGCGAAACAATAAATAATGCATCTGCAGCTTATTTAGATGAAGGGCATTAGTATGTGTAGAAGTCAACACAAATAGAATTTTAAACTCAATAGAAACGTTATAAAAGACGTATCGCGGAAATAAATGTACAGATGCACAATCTGCATAATAGCCCTGCCTACATGCCAGGTATGGATCCAAGGAAAGGCGCGCGGTGCGTACGTCACTAGTTTCTTCATCCTTACCGCCAAAATTGATTATAACATTTTGAATAAGTGCAAATACTACTCGAAAGATTTCCGTGTTCGATTAGCTCGGTCTTAAGTCTTATTCACGTCATACTTAACATGTAAGCGAGGAACCACCCGTGCATGTACATGTATCATAAGATGCATTTTGTCAAAAATGTTTCCTTGTGTTATTAAACATTGTAATATGCGGAAAGAACAAATTTAATTAGCTTACCATAAACAAATAACACCAGACCTAATGCGCGACGCCCAAATTGAAACATTTTCCATATTTCACAGTCTTCGTTTCTTATAAGGAAGTATTTTATTTTCATGTTCTTTTCAAATTATTAACAATGCGGAGATGAAACACTATCTGAATAGTGTTATAAATAAGATAGGTATATTTTAAAGGGTTTTGTTAAACTATTTTGCTATAGATGGTTCACTGTGACCTGTTAAAGTTTAAAGTTGTGAAATATGAATGTAGAGTTTGTTTTGTGGTGAAATTATAGAAGACAGTAAAGTGTTTGTTAATATGTATCTGTAGTTTAGTGTCAATAGACGATTTAACACATTTTTTCCCTGTAACTGTTTGAATTTCAAGGGGTTCACTTGTAAAGTACATAGGGGGCTCTACTTGATCGCGATGTGCATTACCTCTAGTGATTATGCATATCATTAGCGAACTACAGTCATATATCAAATACCGACTTTACCCCCTATTGCTTCTAATGAATATTTCTATTGAACCTGTACTTTTGGACAAGTTCAGCCTCATTAGTACTTATTTTTTTCGAAAAATGTTTCGCGCTTCCATGTAGATTTCAACGAAATGAACATCTTAGCCAATGGTATTCTATGTGCCCTATGGGCTATAAGGAACCATCGTGATCCAGAAAGAGGTTCTATCATGAAATTTTTGATCAGCAGAGGGAGCAGACTATAATTTCTTCATGTACAATGTCATAACTTTAATTTGCTTGCAGCAAATCACAGCAATCATGTGACGTCTGTCTGCCTACGAAAAGATCAAATTCTTAATGAATAAGTGAGTTACTTTCAAAATACCGAACTCTGACTAGGCGAAACACTAGACTGTAATGGTATTTCGGTTAGTAATGTGGTCACAGCTGAAGATATAATGCGTTATTTGACCTTTCATTGTATTTTAAGCATGGTTCTGTCTGAAAACCGGGAAGGGGTTGATTCCACATATCTGAAGGTTTTCAATGAGACTGTTCAAATACACTTGTTACGTCCTAAAATAACTCTTCTTATGTTCATTTAATTCCTTGGATCTGCTCTATATAGTGAAATTTTTTTTGACTGGTTATAGCTGTACAAATTCTGGCGGGAAATTTTCCCGTACTTTTCTGTAGTAGAACGTTACCAGATTCTAAGTGCTATTAGTATCCATGAGATAAGATAAGAAAACTTTATTTTGATCCGGCATGTCATAAATACAAACACAAGCTCTAAGGAGCTTTTGACCGAATATAAAACAAAATCATAACATAAAACAAGACAAGAACACATACATACAAAACAATACATATAATCAAGCACAAAATAAGCATAGCATGCACTTATTAAAACATAATAATATAGCAGAGAAATAAACATACAAGTATGTAAACATGCAGAAACTTAATCTAATGCAGAAGCACTATTATTCAAGCAGAGGCCAAATGTATTGTTAAAATTAAGCATGATATCTAAAAGAAAGTTACCTGCGTGCAGAACAGCGACATTCCGAACCATTGCAGAACTGAATTAGGCTCTTGAAATGAGAAAAACTGTTTTCTGTCCTGAAATAGTTAGGAAGGCTGTTCCAGAGTGTTGCCGCAGCAAATTTCAAGATTTTTTGGCAGATTTAGACTTAATGAGACCAGCTTGCGTTTTTCTAAATAATGCGATTGTTTACATTGTATGATATCAGATAATGATTCTAGTCAGTATGCACGACATGTATAACTTCCGTGACCTTTTTGTTCCATGATTGTGATATTGCCTAACTTATATGACGGTGAACATTAATTGACAAGTTATTTTTTTACGACTAACCTATTTGTGGCTTGTCTGTGGAATTGCGCATGCAGTTACAATGTTCTAATGAACATTTGACACTTTGATTCTGTTGCATTGTTTTAAGCATCGGAAATACTGACTATGCTATCGAAAAACGAATTCTCGACACTTGATTTCACTCTCTTTGTCATTACTCTTGTAGTTTCTCTTTTCATTGGAATATACAATGCTCTAAAAAAACCGTGACAGACAAAGTACAAATGAAGTACTCCTTGCTGGAGGGAATATGGGTGTGGTGCCGGTGGCCTTGTCTTTATTTGCCAGCTTTACGTCATCGATATCAGTGATCGGTATACCAGCAGAGATATACTTGTTTAATACAACATTCTTTTGGATTCTTCCGGCGCTGCCGATCGCCACTTTGTTATCAGCTCACGTGCATGTACCAGTGGTGTATAATCTACATCTCACAAGCATATACGAGGTAACTATAATTTATAACTTGTTTTTCTTATTCTTTGTACCAAGTGTCTTCAGCTTCCTCATGTACAGTCTTTTTTTAGGATTTTCGACTCCTCTGGTTTTTATCCATTCCATAGCATTAAATATTTGCTCAATGCCCACACTTTTTATCATTTCATTAAACTGACCTTAAAATATTATTTTATGAGTTATTTTTTTATACAATCCGTGTTGTTTCTTAAAAAATAGATCACAACATCACTATTGAGTAAGACAAAATGTATAACTCTCTGTAGTACATAAATTGGTGTTTAAATTCTCTTAACTCAGTCATCCTACGGATTGTCTTATACATGTAGAAAGCATTACACATCATAGAGCAATGGTTGAAAAATAAAAAATATATTGAAATACTTCGAAATGAGGTAAAACTTATCAGTTTCTACCTTTTAGTATTAAATAGAAGATTTCAAAAAGTAGCTACTATTTCAATTTGGTCAATGTTTCCATTTTGGAAACCCAAATTAGTTATTGTATTTTTTATGTTCACCCGATAGTATAGCAAGTACCAAGCATATATAACAAATCACATATCGGTAACGTGCTATATATTATTGAATTACAAAATGTTCAGCGGGTCGAGAATTATACCACGTAAGGACATTGAATACCTGTACAGATACCTGAATATGTCATTATTGCATGTTTACTGTAAGTTGTTATATCTTGCACTTTAATGTACGTTTTAAGTACATTCATCTCAGTCTAACATCATTCATCAGTCTTTTTACATAGAATATTAAAGGTACTGTATAAAGTAGTATTTCCATGAACCGATTGACCGCAAGTGCATTAATAAGCCTTGAAAGTAATCGTGCGCATGCGTAGAAAATGTTTTACCAAGTAATAATGACTTAAAAGTAAACTCCTTATGGCGAGATCAAATCTCCATATTGATCTCATGTGAGCATGGAATCTATAGAATATCATGTAAAACCAATATGATTTTAAAAAAAAAAGAGTAGAGTCGGAACCAAACATGACGGAAAAACTTAAGTAGCTGTCTTTGTAAGAATCATGCAAAATCTGAAAAATGTGATACACCCCAGAAAAGGCTACATATTTTTATTTTTGTAATTAACTTGTTTTATGGGTCTATACTATGAAATGTGTAATTATTCATTCAAATCTGCCTTCTCTTAGGATATAATTGATATTGAAAATACAGTAGATTCTATTGTATTTGAGCCCCATTTACAGAGTTATATCCCTTAATTTTGAAATCTACAGTGCATTCTATATAATTTTTATCTCCTAAGAGCACGGGTTATATAAAAAAAAACACATGTTTATTTCTGTTTACTATGACATTTCAAACAAAATATCAAAAATAAAAATATGTAGGCTTTTTACCCATGAATCACATTTTGCATGATCGTTAGCTGGAGTGCTTAGCCTACTTAAAAGAATTTGATAATACGCATCCTTCGGTAAATGGTTGTGTTATTATCTGGGTTCAGAGTACTTATGGCCAGAAAAACCTTCAATATCAGGTTTGTGCATGTAAAATCGGGAGGTTAAAACAGCACCATGGCAGCTTCATTCTCTTAATATACTTGGCAAATGCAGTTGAGGACAACACCGGTCTTGGAAACATAAGCCCGCTTCGATGATTCAATAATCATATTAACTACGCTTTTTAATATGAGGAAGGTAAAAGCTTAAACTATCCCGAAGGAACACCTAAGTTCTTTAATATTTTTGTTAGCCCTGTTATTGTTTACTTAAAAAATGGTAACATTTGTCATGATATACAGTTTTTATTGTCCATTGGCATTCTCCTATTGCAATGGTACATTGGATACCTGTACACGTATAGAGATGATCTGGAATAACCATTACAATCAAATCAATGAGATACCTGAATTCGTCATTATTGCATGTTTACTATGAGTTGTTCTCGCGTGTTTTAATATACATGTTAAGTACACTTTCAATTGATATCTCCCTCGAACGTCATTCATCAGTGTCTTCTTTTTTTCATAGAATATTAAAATTACTGCCCAAGAACCGATTGACCACCTGTGAACAATCGGAACTCATCAGCCTTTCTCGTTGCACAAAAGAAAATTCTCGGGGGTACTAGGCGAAAGAATCTGTCCGGAATTTGACCGATCCGATTCTAAAATTAGAATTTTATTGGTGGACATTTTTTTTAAATTACATTTTATCCTAGTTCCTCGCTTCGCGCCAAAACTCATGACAGAGTTATTGTTCTTTCTTTCTAGAAATTTCTTTTTTAGCGCCACATGGTGAATAAAGCTACTTTGAGTCACGTATGACTATAATTCCGGCAGTTTTTTTTTCAAAAATAAATTCTCCTTTCTGGGCCCGAGGTTATTTTTGGTGAAGCGGAAATGACCCAGTAGTTCTGATTGCACCAATGCATTAATCAGTTAATAAAAAGCCTTGAAAGTAAGCGTGCAAACTACCGAAGAATAAGTTTTCAAAACGCTCGAATTTTTTTATCGACAACATTGTGAGCAATTATCAATATAGTTGACTATAGTAATTAAAGCGGTTTGTCATTTGATAGCACTTGAACGGAGTTGTTTTGTTCCTTGTATAGTGTAAGAGGTGTGACATTCTTGGGTACGTCGGAATTCTAGTGGTTTTTTAATACGTCACACGTACAGTATTCACTGGTTTACATCGCGAGTTGTGTTCATACTGTAATGGGAGAACACTCGGTAACAAGTATAATTTTGTGGGTCAAGTCATGCTCTCCCGTTACATTAGGCGCCCAACTAAAAAAATCCCACGAGGTTTGGTTAGCTGAGGAGCTAGTGTTAGTGTCGTTCGTGTTATGAAGAGTCTTAAGGTACGGCAATGTGACAGGACGGCTTACCTGCGCTGTAGTAGCTAATGAGATATAAGTAGCCAATGACTTGACTTGGATTAATTCTTTAGCTGAATTGGTTTGTCGCTGGCTTGTCACTGAGTGGTCTAGGGTTCGATCCTCGATGGCGGAGTATAATTTTGTTGGTCAAATCATGCTCTCCCGTTACAATACCATTTACTATCCTACACACTGAACTGTTTGTTTAAGAACCGAAGAAGGTCATAAGTTGACAAAAATTATGCTTAGTTATATTTTCTTATATCGATACATCTCTATCGTTGTACAATTCTCTAGATTTATATGTATTAAACGAAATAACTGTTTTGCAGGTCACTTCCGGGCTGCCGTATGATATAGTTTGATTGTACGATCCTAACCCGAAAATATTTTTTTTCAAAGTTATCCTTAAAGTTTATTATTAACATATCGCGATTTTAGTTACACGTAATTAATCAAGCAATGTTTAACAAGCATCAAGTACGCAAAGACCAAACATTTCAATGAAAATAGGATAAACTGGGTTTGCCGGGATTGAGGAATATTGACAGCCGAGCCTGAGATACCCCGTGAGAAAGCCAGTATCAAAAACCATTTGCCTTATATTCTGTTTATCGGTAATTTATAGCAGATATTTTCTTTTCTTTTTATATGATAAAAAAGTAACGAAAATGTCAATTTCACATATAAAAATATTTTCAAATGGCCTATTTTGTCGGATTGATCCAATAGAGTCGTTATACGGTTCACATGACGTCCATTTAGTTAAGCATTCGAAATTATAAATGAGTAATTTGTTTAATCACCAGTAAAGGTAAGACAAAGAAATCACTGAATCATCTAAATGGTCTTTCAAATGTTAATACGGCACTGAGTTATCCATTTCCTTCAAGCAGACACAATTTTTTTAAGTGCCGGCAGGGCGAGAAGGTTTAGAAATTTGTTATAATTCATGTCATTTTATTTCATATTTGCTTTTGTTTTGAATTTATTTTTTACAATTAATTTATCATCGATTTGCGTTGTTTTCATTAGAAATACAGACCTGCTGACATACATGTAGATTAGTACTTTACTCTGACGTACACAATTCCTCCGCGATTGGTTAGAAACTGACCTGCATATTTTGTTATCAAAGGAAAATGCGATAAATTATTAACACATTTTGATAGCTGTAGCCATATGACAGTGACATACAGTGTCTAGTCTTATTTTAAAATATTGTGTGTTCTTAGCTATGTTTTGTTTTTATCTTCTAAGCCTGAGTTTAGTATCGGTCTTTTCGAGTTTTACCAAGAATAGTTGACATGTGCCTAAGTTGTAACGACAAAAAGTGTGTTTTGATACAGGTCTAGTTTTCCATCCTTTGTCATTATCATTATTGTAAATGTCCTCCAAATTTGTCGCGCTCCCATAAACAATGAATAAACTGAATTTAAATCAGCCGTGCTTCATCATATTATGTCTCTTTTTGATAAATATCATTTATGTATTTAGGTCAAGGAGCACTTGTTTAATCGTGTGTTTGAATCATTAGATTTTTATTTCCTGATTTAACGTTAAACTGACGCATATTTAAACTAGATTTCAGCTAGACGTGAGTGTTATGTGCTTAGGTATAAAAACAATAGTGCCATATCATTGTTCATAGATGGATGTAGGTAATACAAGTATGGAAAACACTGCACACTGACATATAAACTACAATTATTGGTAAACAATATGTTTGAAATTGTCTATACTATTATACCATATAGACCGGACAAAAAGAGTGTTACATAAAATGGGACTTAAATGTAAAAGTAGGACATATTGAAAAAAAATCCCAGCAATAAAAGCCAGCCAAACATAAAAATGGAGCCAATATTCGACATAAGGCTTATTACTCCACGTTTCAAGTCTTGCATTGGTGTGAGACCGCATATTTTAAAAATATTTATAAATGATCTACCTGACAAGTACCTATCTTGTCCTGACCCCGTTGATGTTAATAATCGAAGAAGTGATTGTCTTCTCTATGCTGATGATGTAATATTTTCAGAAACACGTGATGGTTTGTAAAAGAGATTGTTGTCGTATACTTTTTTGTGAAGAATGGTGTTTTGATACTAATTTTGATAAGATAAGAATTTACTTTTTAATAGATCAGGTAAATTTTTGAAATGACCAATTTATTTTGAAGGGGAATAGCTCGAATGTGTAAATTTCTTAACTATCTTGGAATTATACTTACATCTAGTTATAAGCAATGTAAAGATGACTGTACGATCATACCTTTTTTTTTTTTTTTTTTTTGTATAGTTTGAAATTTGGGGAATGTTTGATACCGATTCTGCTTCACCTAAGAATATAAATGAATTTAACGTTGAAAACGAACGACTTGGACTAAAACCAGGATACTGAGTACATGTATAACACGACAGCAAAATGTTAAGATAACTTACAGCACCAACAACGTTTACGATGACGATAACATATGCACCCTATTTCCTACAGCTTTCTCTAGAAAAAGAGACATCAATAAAATTGGCGTTCATTAACTTGTTTATATTTTGGTAGTTTTGTCAGGACTGTGTTTGCATTTTCAACAAATTTCGTTAATTTCGTTCATTTTTTATAAATTAGCAAAGGCACATAAGTTGGCAAAAGCAAATAAGTTGGAAAAGGCACACAAGCAAAGTTCATAAAACTGCACATAAGAAATTATTGGACTTCAATATTACGCAAAAATAAATGGCCGTAATTCAATTATTCAAAATTGGCACAGAAGTATCTTCTCAATGTTTATTACGCACAGAAGGATTGTTTTATATCAATTAATTTAAGTAATATTCATTTAGCTTTGTACAAAACTATTTTTCTTGATCCTTGGTAACAGAGTTCAAAGTGCGCCAAAGGTTAGAACTTCCTTGACAGGTGATGACCTCCACCGCAAATGGAAAATGCGGCACATATGGTATAGCCGGACCAAACTAAGTTACGAAAATAAGAATGTTAATTTGAATCCAAATATTGCTTTAATCAAAAGTTGAATGTCGTTCAAGAATACGTCGTTCCCTACATTTGATAGATGCACCCCATCTAAAAACCATTGCATTTGCTCGTCGAGTTTTAAATCGGAGTGTTTAACGGAGGCACCCCTAATCTTAACTCCCTATTGCGGCACACTATTTACCCTAACTCTTGCCGTATCCATGGCAGTATTATCTTTGAATACCGCCAATTATGCCTAGGTAATATACATTAAAGGCAACCGAATGATCTTTGTATTATGTATGGCTTTACTAAAGAAGCCGAGCTAATTGTTTTGCTAAGCAGCGGATTTCATATAAGGAAAGTTATGTCATTTCCTCCACAATGTAATACTAGAGACTGCGGAGCACTTATAAATTTGATAATGTGACGACTTATTTTCTTCACCATGGACAAGTTTAATGCGCTATAACGCTGCAAAAGAACTTTAATTCCTTTCCCCTGTAGCCCTTAATTCGGTCCTGCCTGTCGTAATATGGCCTACATGTGGACCTGTTTGATTTTTGAGGATCCATTAATTCAAACAGTTTCATGACCTGAAAAATATTAATTTGGCCGAATGTACGACTTTCGATCGACCAATTTTATTTAATTCTTCAGCAGATCTGCCCTGCGCAGACAAGACTGCGGCACCCACTATGCAAATTTCAACACGTTATCGCAATTAAACGACTTTTTTCTTTGCTGTTCGTGACTGTTATCTCCCCTACTCTGAAAAAAAAACCCAAAAGGTTTAAGAAAATGCTGTTTTGATACAAATTTAAACCACCGGGCGACTTCCGGTCACGCTAGTGGTACTTAAAAAACACAATCATTTTAGCATAAATCGACGGTGGGCTCAGAAAACATACCTGAAATCAATAAATATCGGCTAAAATGTAGGTTTCATAACAAAATATAGACATACGATAAATGAAGAATTACATTAAACTTATGTAAAGAATTAGGAGGAAAATTGAATTTACTGGAGTGCAATATTGTTTTTAAAATTAAAGCACTATTACACAAATGTGGTGCTTAAATATTTGTCCACATAACGTATACATGGAAACTAATTCCAGAATATATGCATTGTTTGAAATTTATAAAATCAGAATAAAAAAACTTTCATCATGCAAAATAAATAAATAAAAGTACATTTAAAATCGGATCATATCCTCTACTTTAAGACCCTAAACATTATCATAATGATATAAAAATGATAAAATCATATCAGTTCGTATAAACTGTTATAGAAAAAAAGGAACAGATCGTCACAGTGACTATTCTATAATTAAAATGATATGTGTTCCTACAACTCTTCAGCTAAAGTGATTTCATTATCTGCAATTGCTACATCAAATGCATTCTTTCGCTACGAACTTGTTGAATGGAAAGGAAGTTTGTTACAGCGCAATGACATTGGTAAGACTAATACAATAGAACTGCTGCTGCACATGTTTGAGCAGAACAATCAAAAGTGCAATCTCCAGTTTTGCACTGACAAACCCATCCAGTTATTGAATCCATTTTGCTGTTGTCATAGGAGATTAAAGTTCTTTCAGAAAATCTATACAATCTCGAAAACCTCTATCCATCTGTTCCACCTATCATCATCGGCTTGGCTAGAGGTCGGTGCTTATGTCTTAATTCTATACTATATTCTTAATTTTAGATAAAATATAAGGAGTGAAGATTTTTATTTAAATGGTCTGCCAATATATCTCTCTCTGTCTTGAACCTTTTTAAGTTTTAACATACACAGCAATAAAACGTTTAGTTTTATGTGGAATCCATGAGTGTTTTGTGGTTGTACCCCCCCCCCCATTCAGGTATGGGTTGCGATCTCAGCACGGCTGAGGCAATACAACCAGGAAGTTATCTCTCTCATTGCCCATAGGAACTTACATTGCTTTCAACAGCTAACTTCAACAACATTTAAATTGAGTTTTCAGTATATCTTCAAAGATTTTAAATCTGCTCCCTCCCAGGGCTAACCATACAGAAGCCCCCCCCCCCCCACCCCATACTTCTTGTTCGCTACACAAGAGCCGGAGTTCTCAAGAGGTGTGTTGCCACCAAAGATGTATTATCTCCTATAACCCTCAGAATGTACTCAACTCAACATCCAGATGACAAACATCTACTTGGTAACGTTTTACCCACATGGAGGTGGTATGGGTGTCTCTCGGACAGGTTGGGACGAGAATCTTCCTCATAAATAATACCTTGACAGTCTTACCTTAGTCAGTAACTATATATACATGTATCAAATGATAAAAATGCACATCATACATTAAAATGATTATGTAAAGTTAAGTTCCACACAAAATATGAATTACAATGACTGATTTTTCATGCAACACTTGTGCCGGGAGTACATACCAGAAATTGGAAATTTTACAAAAATGCATGTAAATGATAAAAATGCATATTGGTAAAAAGTTTTTATTTTAACTGCAATCAACATACACAAATGAGTCGAAGCTACCAGATAAGGTTAGTACTTTCACGCTCTCATTGAAAAGCAATGGAATTCATCATATTCAAACATATTTGAACATATTATGATGTATGATGTACATAGATAATGCACACTAGGAAATAAATAAAACTTGACATAACTATGATAACTTAGTGAAGTTACTTTTTACTATGTCAAGCTTTAAAGTAATTGACATTAAGAATGAAATGTTTAAATATCGAATAAACCAAAAACAAGTGACATTAAACAGTTTTAAAAAGATCCCCTTTGTAAAATACATCTTAAACTTTATATCAAATATGATGTTCATTAATAATGTATATACTAAATTCGTTGATACGAAAGATCTACAGAAAAAAATGCAGGTCCGGGTGTCAAAAGAATAGGCCTGCAGCTGCGCTAAGCTTGTCGTACAAGGAGACTAATAGTGCTCAGAACCCTAACCGGGGGCTAGGGCACTCTGCCCACAGTGCAACTGGGTTATGTGCCCCAGGTGGTGGAATGGGGTACTCCTGGCGTGTTACATGCTGGAGTTGTCAGGCTATAATACGGAAAACCTGACCGCAAACCATAGTGGTGCGCCGTGTTGGGAAAGATGACACGTTCCTCGCACGTTAAAAAACCCTACTCCGCCACAGGAGGCTAAATTGCCCGACCATACCCACCTCTTCCTATTTCCAGTGGCAATCAAAATTTCTCGACCCCATTATCCTTGTGTCTCATCCCATTTTTCATTTCATCATCATTTCATGTTCATTTTGTCATCCACTTAATGTTCATTGCCTGAATATAGCTGAAATATTGCTGCTCGGGCGTTAAACCCCATCCAACAAACAAACAGGAGAAAGTGGAAGACGTCTGTGACGTAAGGCGACCTACTATCATGCGCTCTTCATTGAAAGCGTCTAATTTAACAACATAAACAAATAAAAAAAGAGGAATAAAGTTCTTTGAGTTTTAAGCAGTTTTATGCATTGGTAATAATGGGAAATAATGCTTTCTATTATTTCATTGGAATAATTGATTTCTTTTTTTTTATTTTTGAATACCGCGCCCAGCCATGACCTATAAGATGTTTATAGGGATTAGCCATTGATATAAGCTGGCACTACTGCTGAAAAATATTTTTTTGTTGTTGCAAATTTGCGCCACTATATTTTTTTGCTTCAACCCTAATTTCCTATTGACCTAATGTTAATGATATCGTATAGGGATATATATATATATATCCCAGTATATTTTTAAACATGAAACTTTTTCTTTTGAAAAATATATACTGTATATATATATATATGGAAAGGTCTGAAAAATTCCCAACGATGTTAGAACTGTCAAATTTGCGATGCAAATGTTTGGTCGTTCCCTCCGCGGGACTCGAACTCGTACTGCTGTGACATCTAAGGCAACACCGCCTGCACAAAGTCCAGCGCCCTAGACCACTCGGCCATCTGGGCTATATAAAAATACAGCTTTCACTAGCCGGGTCATTCCTCCTCGTAGGATTAATCTAGGGCTGTAACTTAGTACACGATGTATGGTGGTACGGGACAGTTCATTTTTCATATTTTTATATAGCCTAGCTGGCCGAGTGGTCTAGAGCGCTGGACTTTGTGCAGGCGGTGTTGCCATAGATGTCAAAGCAGTACGAGTTCGAGTCCCGCGGAGGGAACGACCAAAAATTTGCATCGCAAATTTGACAGTTCTAACATCGTTGGGAATTTTTCAGACCTTTCTGTACGTTTATATATCTCCCCTTTATCAATTTGATCCGATGGAGCAGTGTAGCAAATAGAGTCGTCACATTCTGAGACGTTGTATATATATATATATATATATATATATAATAAAGGGATAATGGTTCACCGTAGATCTATCATTTATTAATATTACATGCAGTATATTTTGTGATTTTTTTTAAGTTTAAGTATTAAAGTAAGCCGTATTCATAGGTAATCTCAACCCGTCCTTTATTTAACATTGAACTAGTTCAAACACGGATCAAAACGCCCATATTTGAACATGTTTTATACAAAATATACTCTCTTCCGAATTCTTTTAATTCATGATTACTGTCAATTACTATTAATCTCATCATCATAGAATCGATCTGGTAGTTTCAACAATCAAAATTTGTGCCTTTCGATTGCTATTATTCTATTAATGCAACAAGGTATAGTGTCGAATATAGTAATTTTAACTTGTGATGAGCTCTACTTTCTGATCTATTTCAACATATTATTTCTTTGATCACTTTCTTTCTGTCTTTCTTTGTTGGAGTTTAACGTCCGAGCAGCAATATTTCAGGTATATTTAAACGATGAACATGAAATGATGATAAAATGAACATGAAATGATGATAAAATGAAAAAGGGATGGGACACAAAGACAATGGGGTCAACAAACTTTGATTGCCACTGGAAATAGGGAGAGATGGGTAGGGTCGGGCAATTTAGCCTCCTGTGGCGGAGCCTTATGGGTGCTACTCCGGGAGAATACCACAGTAGGGTTCTTTAACGTGCGAGGAACGTGTCATCTTTTCCAACACGGTGCACCACTATGGTTTGCGGTCAGGTTTTCCGTATTATAGCCTGACAACCCCAGCATGTAATACACCAGGAGTACCCCATTCCACCACCTGGGGCACATAACCCAGTTGCTCTGTGGGCAGAGCGCCCTAGCCCCCGGTTAGGGTTCTGAGCACTATTAGTCGCCTTTTACGACAAGCTTAGCGCAGCTGCAGGCCTATTCTTTTAACACCCGGACCTGCACGGGGCTTCTTTGATCACAGGGAAACGGTTAGTAGTTGGTGGGGATCGAGGTGAATATCAATCATTAAAGGTCATCGTTAAACCGGTTGTGTACAAATTAAGTTGGTTTGGTTAGGGCAAAATTTGGCCTCAAAAACAGTCTACATGAAGAAAAGTTTATGTTTCTTCTCCAGCTCTTTAATGTGTTTTATAGTTAATTTGATTGGTTTATGGTAATAATATGAACATTTAGAGTCATATTTGCTTTTCAAATATGGATTAAAATGGAAAATCTTTAAAAGGCTGGAAAACATCACATTTCGTGCAGTTTTTCACTCTTTTAGCAATGACCACATGCGTGTTCATTCTCATGCTTCATATATTTTGTGTATAATTGTCAGTTACAACTCATGTTAAATTATCTTGAGTGAAATGTGTGGCCACTTTTGTTCCATACAAAAACAATCTTAAAAATTGCAATGTTAAAAGTTAAAGGTTTTTGTAAGTTACATAAATGCATCCTATTATTTCTGGAAAAACGTCATAAATATCTTCAAAAACATCTAGTATTCAGTGTTTGCGACCATTTTATTATACTACTGCATAGAAAACAGCTTTAACCGTTTTTTCTTCAAAAATGACCAAATTATTAAGCCAAAAGGGGTCCCTACTGAACTTTCTCCTTTGGGTGAACAAACTACACTTAACCTTTATAATATTGAAAGATTCATTGATAATCAATTAAATTTATATCTTACAATGGAACGAGAAATAATCTGAAATTGTTAACCAGTCCAAATGCACGATCACGTCAATCTGAAAGCAGGTTACCATAAACTTATAATTAGACTATTATCGTGTTACTGAATAAATGAATGATATTTTTCTTTAAATTTTACTGTCTCCATTTTATCTTATCGATTTTTTTTTTAAATTCTAGTCGTGGTATAGTTAAAGCACATTCTAAAGAGTGTTTTATGGTGTTGTCCATTGACTATGCTCTCGAAAAATGAATTTTCGACTCTTGACTTTATTATTTTCGCGATCACTCTAGTAATTTCTCTTTTTATTGGCATCTACAATGCCATTAAGAATCGTTACAATCAGACTACGAAGGAAGTTTTCCTTGCTGGAGGGAATATGGGTGTAGTGCCGGTGGCTCTGTCTTTATTTGCCAGTTTCATGTCATCCATAGCGGTTATTGGTGTACCTGCAGAATCATACGTCTTCAATACAATGTACATGTGGGCTTTACCGGCGTTCCCGATTGCAATTTTTTTGTCGGCGCATGTGCATATACCTGTGATTTATAACCTTAATCTTACAAGTACATATGAGGTAAATTTAGTTTTCTATAGAATGTTTATGACCTGTAGATTGATGACCTCTGGCAGGTCTACAGTATACATTGATACCATTAATTGCGCATGCATGGCCATTGATTTTGTTAAGTACATGTTTACAATTAGAAATTGAGACTACTTTTTTTTTTGTCTTTGTACGGTGTAGTCAACTTGGAACAATGATTCTGTTGAATAATTAACAATATGTGACTGATGCATTTGTACAAAATATGCTAATTAAGACCACTGCTTTTGTAAATTATTTGATATTACTACTTTTGTACGAACTACTCAATTTAAGGGCACCACTTTTGGAGAGTTCAGACACATTTTTATCTCAAATTTTGTACACACATTAAGACAACTCGGATCAACTGATTTTGTCTGTATAAACAGGTGTTGACACATCCTCGTATTCAGTAAAGACAATTTTTTACCCCCATCTTTGAACAGTATAGAAAATTTTCGACCAAATATTTTTGTGATATAGACAATTTATGACGAAAGAAGCTTTGTGAACTTGTGAATAATCAATGAGAAAAAATGTAGTCACATTTAAGTTTAAAAGGAACTAAAAACAAATAAAACATGATAAAAAAAAAGAAATGAGGCTGTTGTCGGGGCAAAAATAATGGGTGAGAGGATACACACAAACAGTTAATTTGATAGATAAAAGTACAAAATATCATATCTAGTAAAAGTAATATGAAACGTTTTGGACTACAAAAAAGAATTCACATTTTAAAATGATTAATATTTATATACTGTTATTTACCCTTCCGTGTTTTTTTGAAGGCAGTAACATTGTTTCACAGCATTTTGATCTTTGGAAAATAATGGCTAATTTAGTAAAGAACGACAGAGGCATAATTATTGAATAAAAATATTCATGTAAGGAAAACTTCATTAACAAAAATGTGGAGACGTAAGGTATGAAAAGGGAAGCGTAATGCAAAAATGCGGAAACATTATTCGCCGCAATTTCAACTTGAACAATCTAAAAAGGATAAAAATTAAGCGATTTACTTGCTTTATTTAAAAGATTGCTGAAAAGTTGCTTTGGTATTTAATTTTTAAGAATGACTCTTACACTATTTTGTTTTGCCTCAATAAAAAAACTGATTCATTTGAAAAAGAAAAAAAATCGATCATCGGTATACCATACACCTTTACTGTTTGGTTAGTATTGTGCATGCCCAATATATATTTCGGCAAAGAAAATTTGTTTGTTCTATTCCAAGTCCTACCTCGCGTATACTTATCGATAGTCTTGCATTCAAATGGTATTGTAATATAAGAGATTCCAGACATTTTTCTCGATCAGCTTTTCACAAGTAATTGCACATTTTTTTACCTAGACACACAAATAGTATTGTTACACCTGAACAAAAGCAGCCAGCGTATATTTCGCAAGATATATATATTTTTTTTGCTTTAACTAAAATATTTAGAGCTGTCTTTAATGAGATGTAAATATATGCAACATTGAATGATACTATAATAAACTTGTGGCATACAATGGTGTACAAGATCATGAATTATGGGATGTCTGATGAAAGTGGTCGTGTCTTCCATTTGAAATTACAAAATACTGGACTTATCTAAATTCAGTGTCATCAAACGGATAAAATTAAAATACTGTATGGGCAACGAAACACTTGGACTAGTAGCACTGGTTGTATAAGTTTATGAATCTCAGTGGCTCTTTAGACACTTTATTTAAGAAGTTACTTGATAATTAAGTATTATATCCTAGACTTTATAGCCCTGTCACACTACAACGTTTTACTAAACATTTGTCGACGTTCGAAAAAAATACGTTGGCTCAAATCTCCTTAATAGTAAACTTTCCCTTTCTAAGTGGTAATATACCAACATCACCAGCCTATGGAGTATACATATTACAATTGATGTATTACTGTGAAGCCTGTGATCTGTAATCGGACTTTCTCTGCAGAGCACGGATCTTGTCAAGTGAACTTCTCAGTCAGGGGTATATTCAGCCTTTGTTAATATCATTACTAAAGAGGTATTACGGTCGACTACATCACAATCTGATCGACCGATATCAAGTTTTGATTTCCCAGATGAGACAAGATTACATTCGACGTCTTACCGGATTGACTACCAACCGAACTTAACACCTTCTAGCCCAATGAATAGCTCCTTTGACACAAGTCAAAGTGGGTAGGTCAGTACAAATCTCTTCTCTTTTACAATTATTATTACATAGCTATCCTAAGAATGCCAAAATTACAAAAGTTTTTATTTAAGTTTACATGTCCATATCTGGAGATATAAATTTTATTTCATCCTGTACCGGAAGTAAATGTTTTTGATATTGATTTTTGTAATCATAGCACACTTCAATGACTTTGTTTTTCTAACAATGATATGGTTTAACATTTTCAAAACGCTTTATATGGTGAAATTTTGGTCTATAGTTAAATAAAAAAATGTTCTTTGAATAAGTCCTATGTACGAAAATCGCAGATCCGGTTAAAGTTAATAGTGATATTTTCGATAACTTGATACTGGCATATGTTTTATAGTGATTTTTTCGTTATCTTAATCTAATTTTGTCAATTTCGGATATTTGTCAAATATTTCCAAGTTGTCTACTACGCTTACAACAAGATACAAATGGATGATTATGCTCTAATGCTTGTAATGTTTGACACATGTCGCGGAGCTACATAAGTTTTGCTAGATTATTACCGTATTAGTTCTCCTTTGCAATATGGTGCCACTGTTGGAGCAGGACATGCCACCCTTCTGGAACACCTGTTGTCTCTTTGGGCATTTTTTTTTTTTTTTTTTTTTTTTTTTGTGGGAGTTCTTGTGCTTTAGTTTCTCGGGTGACATCTTGATTCCCTTATCTAGTTCATACAAGATTATTTAAGTAGATATCAACTCATGGCTGATTTAAAAAGTCCTCGGAGTTCATAACGGCAGACCATACTTCCAGTCAAATCCTTGTAACAATAAATGTGGTTGAAGCATTGAAGATATTTAAGCACTTCTTTAATTGTATAAAAATCAGTGTAAAGTGTGTATAAGGTGTGGCACATGAAGAAAAAAACTCAGAGATTTTATGGCATTATCCAAATATTTATACCTCACGACCTCTTGAAAAAAAACCATCTAAGTGTTTGTCAAATATATTTGAAGTATCCTATGGTAAAATGGCGGAACAATTTTCCAGCATTTTTTTTCCTGTATAAACAGTCAAAAACTATCTGTCATAGATTCTTTAGAATAAATTTAAATATCTTTTTTTTTCTAGAGGTAAGGAATGCATTTTAGGCATAAAAGACCAAATTGAGGAAAATGATGTGCAACCCAATGTCTGATTATTGAACAGAATGGTACTTAAATGAAGCATAATAAGAAAATTACCGAACTGACAGACTATACGCAATTGTCAGAATGAATATTTAGAATGGAAAGTCCGTATAACAAATAGCAATATCCAGGTAAAACCGTACATTTCAAAACCATTGCAATGGTCCTACCTTAGTACCAGTATTTTCAACGGAAAGGATTATTTATACAAGGTTTCATAACGTGCTGAACTCCCCAGTTATTTCCTGTATATTACATTTAAATACATGTATGCCAGTACAAAATTGCCGCCGGTTGTAAATGGTAAACAGTTATCAACAAAGGTTCGAGCGGAATTCCAAGGACAAAAACCAGACAGAGAATACAGACACGCACAACAAGAAAAAAACATGAAACGACTAAAATAACACGCTCAAAGAAAATAAAGATAATGTGCAACCCAGACTCCACTAAAACTGGAGGCATGGAACAGTTGCACTTGTGAGGTAAGTGTCCACTGCTTTCCTAGAAACACCTACATGGTTGCTCATTAAAAGCCACGTCCAGTGAAACTGTTATGTGGTGCAGATTGAAATCCCATAACGATCCACAAATTCTGTACTGATAACTTTAAATTTGTAACAATATTACCCTGTTTAAGAAGCTTAATTGTGAGAAGCTGTGAATTTTATGAAAAGTCCGCGTAGTTTCAGCAAACTCTATCATAACGTATGAGTTGTTTGAATTATAATAACACACAATACACAGGTGCTGAAGGGATGATGTCAATTGACGAGTGTCATCGCATTTGTCGTATAGTTATGGTCATGAGTTTTCCTCGGTCGATCTCTAAGTGTAGGTCAATATATGAGGCTGACTTTGTAGTGTCTGATCTCAAGTTCGATGAAAAAAAAACACAAGTAGGATAATCAAAAACAAAACATTTTCTTTAAAGCGAACACTGAGATCAAATGATCTAGTGAACGATGTCTCTTTGTGGATCGTTATGGTGTATCCATCAGCACCATGAAAACTGATGTATTCAACGGGTCATAGTTTTCCTTTCCTCGTTTGTCTACACCGGACTCGACTTTTTATGAGTAACTCGGCGGGTGTTTCTAGAAAAGCAGAGGACGCTTACCCTACCGGTGCACTTCGTCCATGCTCCCAGTTTTTAGTGGAGTCCGAGTTGCTCATTTACTTTTGTTGCTTTGTATGTATGATTTTAGTTACTTTATGTTCTTTGTTGTGAATGTCTGTTTTCCATGTCTGGTCTTTGTCCCTGGATTACATTCTTTTGATTACCGCTACAACCTTGGTTCCCTTGATTACTCTTTATATTAAATCCACTATAAAAACTGTATAGGTTTGTTTATTTGTTTGTTGGGGTTTAACGTCCCAGCAGCAATATTTCAGCTGTATTCAGACGATGAACATGAAATTGATGATAAAATGAACATGAAATGATGATGAAATGAAAAAGGGATTGGACACAAGGACAATGGGGTCGACAAATTTTGATTGCCACTGGAAATAGGGAGAGGTGGGTAGGGTCGGGCAATTTAGCCTCCTGTGGCGGAGCCCTATGGTTCCTACTCACGGAGAATACCACAGTATGGTTCTTTAACGTGCGAGGAACGTGGCATCTTTCCCAACACGGTGCACCGCTATGGTTTGCGGTCAGGTTTTCCGTATTATAGCCTGACAACCCCAGCATGTAACACGCCAGGGGTACCCCATTCCACCACCTGGGGCACACATCCCAGTTGCTTTGTGGGCAGAGCGCCCTAGCCCCCGGCTAGGTTCTGAGCACTATTTAGTCGCCTTTTACGACAAGCTTAGCGCAACTGCAGGCCTATTCTTTTGACACCCGGACCTGCACGGGGCAAAAAACAGGATAGGAGTGAAGGAATAGTTTACCGAGTACCGGGGTACAATTCGTTACCATCCGTCTGCCGAAAGAATAATAAAGGAAACCAACATTCTACCGGAAATGAAAAAAAAATGTAATCCAGAAACAAAGACCAGGCAGGGAAAATACGTCTGAATATACATAACGATTTTGCTGTCGAGTAATGTCGTGACTTTCCTATTTCGGAGTACCACCACACTGGACAAATTTGTTGTCAATAAAAATGTTGACATTTTGACTTCTTGTGTATATTCTCAGAAGGTATTTTGGAATTGTTTTTTTACAAAATATGGAGACTCTTTATCAAGTAAATAAGTATTCAAAAGAGTACAAAAATATATATTCAATAAATAGGTAAAATAAATGTAAAATACAAGTAGAACAAAGAAAAGACCTACTTCCAACGCAGCAAAAGAGAAAAGATATATTAAAATTATTTTTCGAACTTTGTAGGGAAGAAGCACCAAGCTTAAGATGAAAACAATCAAATAAAAGTAAAAGGTACAGAAAATAAATTTGTTGACACTATGAAAAATCAATCATTTATAACATGTTTGTTAGAAACATAATATTAATCAGTAAGATCTTGTGATATTGGAAATAAATCTTTTTAGGCGGCTTATGAGACGTATTTATTTCTAATCCTGGTCCAAAAACTTGTCTTTCATGCAACGATGCCGCACTAAGAAGACGGAAAAGTGGCACATCTTTACAATTTAGAAATATAAACACCATATGCAGGGCATCTGGTATGTAATTGTTTATTATTCTAAAATCAAAATTATCTCGTTTGTCACATATATGTTTACAGTAAGATGACTACTTTCGTCAAGGTTCGAGGTAAAGACATAAACTATGACGCAGTGGAAGCTGTGTCAGTAGTCGCGTTGATTTCTTGTTCTGGTAAATGATTTCTTCTATATTGATTTTCAATTTATCATGGGGTAACGTAGAATATAATATTGAGATTTAAGATTAACTAAAAGATCTTTAGAGTTTGTGAGAATCCACATATGATTCATACCACGAGTTTTTGTCTTTGATTTGTTTTCCTTTCCTATTATATAAATGTTCTTAGTCTTGGCTTTGGAAAGATGGGTCTATAATCAGTAAGAGACAACATCATACTCTTCATTAACACAAAGATATAATTGCATTCTATAAATTATAAATCTGAAGGTAATTTATGAAGAAATACGATAATTTAAATTTAATACGTTAAACAGGTATTGTTTACCGTTAGACAGACCTTGAAGGTTCGTTTTAATATCTATTAGCATCCTTCCATCCAGTGCACATGAGCGTATGGATATCGTACATCTTGAGTTAGTCGAACGTGTGTTTTATTCATAAACAACATGTTTGCACCCATTGAACATTTTCGTACCTTTCATTTTTTTCCACGCACTCCAGGTTCAACAACGTATGCCGACGTGTGAGAACACGTTTAGAATATGTCCTTAGTTATCAAGTGACTTGTATATAAATAAAAACGGATTTAAAAGGCAACATTAAAATCACGTTTTATGTTCAAATAATCAGTTATACTTTAATATTTTTCAGAGCTCATTTAACTTTGATCATGCTATATGTCATAGGGGTTTCAGATCTCGTTTGTCAATAAATGAAAAGCTGGGTTATTATACTGTATATTAGTATAGAAAAAAGTCTAAAACTAATCCATTAGATATGAGTATTAGATCGTCAGAGAAATATTAATATAATTGATACAAATATTCAAAATTGACACAAACAAGTTTCAAACCAAAACAGTATGGAGAATAATTAGCAATCAACATATAATGCCCACAATGGCGGATGTTTAATAATAAGCAGAGGACGCTTACCCCAACGGTGTACCTGGTTCATGCTCCCAGTTTTGTAGTGGAGTTCGAGTTGCTCATTTACTTTTGTTGCATTGTACGTATTGTAATGGTTATTTAACGTTCTGTGCTGTGTGTGTATCAGTTTACATGCCTGGTCTTTGACCTTGGATTACATTCGTTTGATTTCCGCAAGAATCCTGGCTCCTTTGATTACTATGTCTTTACTAACAAAAACGTAGAGTCATACCTCAGGTTATTGTATTTATATTGTTGAATATTGTTCTGAATGGATATAACCTTCACGAGGTCGGGAGTGGAATATTATACTCGTAAATGTAAGCAATAACAATTTAATTATATAGTAAGGAATAAATTTGTGTGTCACATTGAGTTCCTTTAACAGATGTATTTGATAGTGAGCTACTCGATCTCTGTTCTTAATTCTTTTCTAACTCTCCTACTTATTTCTAAAATTAAACCGTTATTTAAATACAACTGTCAAGCCTTGTTAATCTCATCTACATAAAATCCATCTGGTTGTATCAACAACCAAAATCCTATGTGGCAAACGATCTGATTAAATCTCTTCAAACGCTTAGTTCTCTAAAACAAATTACGTATGCACATTTATGTATTTAACCATTTTACAGTCATTTACATTTACAGATTTTTATATATTAATGTAAAGAAATATTAAACCATAAATTGTACAAAAATCAAATGTATGATCATTTCAGTATGAGAGTATGTGGAGTATGTTACTGTAAATTGACAATAGACTCTTCTCGTGTGGCAACATTTTCTATCTCCATTACATCTAAGCGTATTCTCCCAAATCTGGGCGCTGGGATAGTTACATGATATTCACTTGAAAGTCTTGTATTGTTGCGTTTGACTATGATCCCGAAAAACGAATTTTCTATTCTTGATTACATCATTTTCGCAATCACCCTAGGAATTTCTTTTTTTATTGGAATCTACACTGCCATTAAGAATCGTCACAGACAGAGTACAAAGGAAGTTCTCCTTGCTGGAGGAAATATGGATGTGGTGCCGGTGGCTCTGTCTATATTTGCCAGTTTTCTGTCGTCAACAACGGTTATTGGTGTACCTGCTGAGTTATATATTTTCAATACAATGTATATGTGGGCTTTACCGGCGTTTCCGTTTTCAATTTTCTTATCAGCGCATGTGCATATACCTGTAATTTATAACCTTAACCTTACGAGTACATATGAGGTAGGTTTATTTTTTTCCTACACAATGTCAAATGTAAAGTGAGGCACTGTCGAATATGTTTAGTGTACATTATTTGAGACCACAGATTTGTACCCAATAGACAACATAAAACCTATGGTTCTGTTTAGTATATAGAAACTGTGACAACTGTTTTTGAAAAGTTTAACCCTCTGAGGCAGATGATTACGTTTATAGCTTACATTCTGAAATCGCTGCATTTGTACCAAAGCACATTCTTATACAACTGGCTTTGTATAGTATTGACAGCTGGATTGATTGATAATGGTTTGATGTGTTATGGCAGATATTCTATGTATTTGGGACGAGATTGACAAATCGAACATAACCTATTTTGTATTAACCTGACACACTGAGCCGGAGGTATATTTTGCTAGCTTGTAGGTAAGCATACCAACTTACTGGGACATGTCAGTCTTTCTCCGAATCAAAGAAGCAAATTTTAAAGTCTTTGGTATGAAAAAGTCGAGGATCGAACCCACTGCCTTCAGCCATCGAGACAGCTCGCTTACTCTAAAAACCAACCAGACGGTATTTGAATTTTTTAAACAGTTGCACAAAAAAAGAGTGACAGGTAATAACATCGAATTTTATACAATATACACAAATTTGTTCACTACTTCTGAACAGTAAACACATAACGAGGCCATTTTTTATAAAGTTTCGTCAAATCGAGACTACCGCATTTGTACAGTGTAGACAAAAACCTCTGTTTTCTACAGTTTCGAGAACCGAGACCACTGCTTTTTTACAGGTTACATTAATCGAGAGCAACGTTTCTATACAGTTTAGTCAACTCGAGACCACAACTTTTATTTAGTTTAGAAAATTTATCCCACTGCTCATGTGCGTTGAAGACAAATCAAGCCTACTGTTTTCAGACACTTTATAGAAACCGTTCCTGCTGATTTTAGACACGTTTAGACAAATTATTACTTTTCTTTTTGTTCTTGACACACACAGCAAAGTACATAGTAATCAAAATAACAAAAGAAAGTACATGATTAACTCGGACCCCAATTCCCAAAACCTGTATAAACCAGATTTTTAAAAGGCCTTTTATGTCATTTAAAGTATTCTGAAACTTGTTTATCCGAACACCTGTCTTAACTTAACCAATTTAAAAGTCCAAAAGATTTGGGCGGCAGTTTCAGTGTATTGCTTTTTTGCTTGTATTTGTAGAAATAAAAGAAGCATCTTCATCTGCACATTTTCCCTGCTTTAATCTACTGTCGATAACTGTAGGGACAGTGGTTAAAAAATACCTGAATAAAATTCCCATATTGACGGTTTAGTTTATAATACATTGTTTTAGAATAACCTAATTCTAAAACCTAAATTTTATGCAAGGTTGTTACGACAGCAATTTTGACCATTTGGAGGAAAGAATTCTCATCACATGGGTTTTTTTCTGTCTATGCATTATATGCATATTTTTTGTTATTCATTGTGTACTATTCATTGTAACTAGTGTAATATGATTTTGCATATTTCCGTTACGATATGAGTAGTTTTATCATTCCGTGAATACATTTTATGTCATGTACGACATAACATAAAATCGTACATGAGCATATGGATAACCAGGTTGTGCGTCGTGTCTTAAAAAATGTTTACCCGTGGCATTATAAAGATATTTCTTATAACAATATTGTAATAAGAAGTTCTTTTTGTCACTTTCATATTTGTTTATCGAACTTTGTATGTTTTTTGTGTATGTTTTAGGCGTTTGTGTTGAAGTGTATAAATACATTGTTAAATCTAAATACCCGAACAGACCCTTTTGTGCTAACGTTGGGGTAGTCGATGAGCATGCGTAAAGCATGCTTAATATACATTTTCGCGAGAAAAATTCTTTTGTTCTACCCAAGCTCTACCTCACGGAAGTGTATATTGAGCATGCTCACCAACTTACCACAGAAAGGGTCTATAGTGAGATTTAAAGTGCTGGTATGCTGTTAGTGAGCGCGTTGCTTCATACTGAGATCGGTTTCATAGGGGTAGGGGCAATATTTTCAATTTTGTGACTATCTAGATGGAAATTTTATTTTCTTAGCTTCATAATGTTGGTAGTTAAAACATCCGTCAGAGGTTTTGGCTGAATAACTTGTATGGTCGAAATTATCTGACTTTTTATGGAGAATTCGAAAATCCCAATTTTGAAAAAAATGGTATAATATGATTATGAAAATCGAAAAGTCCTAAAAGGTACCAATTGTAATATTGCTACACAGGAAATACCAAAAAATACACGTTTAACTGAGGCGTAAATACTCTCCAGGTTTTGGCATTGAAAACTATCACTGTTAGCAATATTTGGTTGGTGAAGTGGTACATATTTTGCCTTTTCCTCAAAAACCGATATCGTGACGACAATTCCCATGACACCATTAAAAACGTTGAGACACTGGGCTATACGGTAATATCTTCAAATGTTGATTAACTTCGTTCAGTAGAACATACAAATTTGAACAATCAAACAACGAAAAAGTTGGATGTAGCCTCAAGAAGGACTTAAAAGTGGTCGAATACTACAAAAACGTTTATTTTTAGCGACATGTTAATTCGTAAATGGAAGGTAAAAAGGTGCTTGAGAACTATATCAGATTGGCAAGTGAGAATTGTACAAAGGTGATATCTCAGCTCACGTACTATTATCATAGGTATCAAAGTTACTTTAAAAGGACAATAGGTAATTTACCCAAAAAAAATGGGTGTGGTCAATTTCAGATTCATTGACATAGGAACATTCCATCACAAATTGTTCAGCATACCTTATCTAGTTATTATTTACTGGTAAAGTTTTATAAGTTATAACATAATCTGTTTTCCTATTGCTATTTCCAAGTTTTGTTTGTTTTTTCTTCTTTTTTTCACCTTTGCCCCTACCAGTAGTGAACTTCTCCACTTAATGCAAATTATCATGGTCCACCATATACAGAAATGATTGATTCATTATGGTTAAACGTCATATGGCAGATATTTGATTCATGTCAGAACACGAATGACTGACCAATCAAACAAAACCGATCCTGCTAAACCGGACTTTTATTGTGCTAACTCACATAAGCAATAACCCGCGGGTAGAACTAGCGGAGAATTTGCTAATATAAGAAAGACAAGTGTAATTAACATCCAATTATTTTAAAGACCTATATTAATTTGATCATTGAAAAGACAAATTAAAACAGTAACGTGTTTTTAAAAAAAGATATGTTGGATTTTCCGTTTTTAAAACCGGATACACAAAGCTTCCCTATCGTAATTTTTTGTTTGTAACTTTGAATTTTGGTAATTTTCTTGTATTCCTGTCGTTTCGTGGAAAAGAAAGATATAAAAAAGACCATAAATAACTGAGTGCTGACATGTAATTTGTTTGCTTATAAAATATAAATTTAGTGAAACAAGGATGTTTACATCATTTCAAAGGTGTAAAGTTCAGTAAAAGGTACATTTTTCCGTTCGGTGAAGAAATAAGTATAATTGGAGTGTTATTTTATAAAATTCATCGGTAAACCGAAAAACATGTCACCTGTATGCAGGCAAAATGTTAAACAATAGGAACTGTCAAGTTTTTGTATAATCGGTATTGACTTTAAATCCTGGTGTTTTGAAATTCAAGTTCATAAAACTGACTACGACATAATGAGAACTAAAACATTTTCAGTGGTTGACAATGTCATCTTTGCTTTAACCCTTTCGATTTCACTTTTGATCGGAGTGTACCATGCATTCAAAAACCGAAATCGCCAATCGACGAAGGAAGTGATTTTTGCCGGTGGAAATATGGGACCCGTCCCCGTTGCGCTTTCCTTAGTGGCCAGTTTTATATCTTCGGTTTCCATGATTGGATTACCAACAGAAATGTATCTTTTTGATTCAATGACAATGTGGGTGGTACCGTCTGTACCCTTAGCCACCGTACTTGTGGCAGGCATATATATTCCAATATTCTTCAATTTAAAACTGACAAGCGTTTATGAGGTAAAGCACGAGAGCGTTCAAATAAGAAAGCTCTGTTTTATAATAATCTAGTATGTGTGTGTACAACCTGTTAAAAGCATTTTACCTGAAGATTTTTACTCACGTTTTTTTTTCGTTTTTTTATTTAACATAGAAAAGACAATGAAAAGTGTGTTTTAGAAATACTTTGGCTTACCACTACAACAAACTAACTGTTAAACCCAGTATCAATTTGTAACAAACTCCTTGGAAACATTTATTTACATACGTGTTCAATGGCGGAGAAATAGCTTGTCACATAGTTAGTGTTAAACAAGTATTATTTGTGTAAAGCAGGTTTTCACCTTTGTTTTTATAAATTATAGTCTCGTGTTTCATTCATAGACAAAAAGATGTTATGTGCCAGTCTCTGTAAGAATCAAGCAGTGAGCAAAACACAGTAATGTAGCCATTTATACAATACCGGCGGATTTTTCATGTCAAATTGGTCAATTGAATTGAAATGAACACTTTAAGGACAGATAATTCTTCCAAATAATCTTATTAACTAGTTAAATGAAAACCTCAAACATAGTAGTGGTGCGGAGTATGAATAGAAGTAATTTCAAATACAGAAGATTTCCTTGAGTAAACATATATTAGCCAATTGATGAGAATTCGCATTGCATTTTTATTTTTATTTTTCACAATTTGGCCTGTCTCTTACAAAGACTTGCACTTAAATGGATTGTCAAATGTCTAAATTCACACTTTAAGATACATGGGAAAATTTGAAGAGAATAATAAATCATTTTAAGTTTTAAGCGCTTTTGTAAGCACTTTTGATTATCACGTATTCGCAAAAAATGAACTATCAATGGAAAGATTACCCTTGCCTAATATTTTTTAACAGAGTATTACCATTTTGTGCTTAGGCTATTAACATAAACATAAATTTGTTACGTCAGGAATGTCTCACCTTTATTTCATAAATCAATGTTATAGGTTATATTCGTTGGTGAATCCAATACTTAATTCCCTAATACTTATTACAAAATTTTACTTCCAGATTCAAATTTTTGATATTTTTATTAATCAAGGATTATCTTTTTTTTTACATCTGTTTAGCCATGTTTTTTTCACCTGAAATTTTATAACAATATCCACCAAGGGTTATATTTCAATTGATAGTTTAATGTTTTGAACATAAAAATAGAAATATCAAAGTGAGTTTTGTTTTTCGATGTTACCACTGTTAAGTTAAGATGACAGCAATCGTGAAATGGAATTTAAATGGACACTATTCTTTAATAAGGTGATACAGTGAAAGTACTTTAATTCGTAGACACCAATTTCCGTGGTTAAGGGACGAAACACTAGTTCATGGATTGTTGAATTCGTGGTTTTGATGTTTCACATCAATGGGATTCCCCATTTTGTTGGGAACCAAACTTCGTGGTTCGGCCTACACACAAAAACCACGAAAACTGGCACCCTAGGAACAATAGTACTGTCACAGTAAGAGCAATCGTAAAATGGAATGTGTATGGACACCAATCTTTAATAGAGAGTTATTACGGCAACTAATTGCATTTTGCCTAAGATGCAATCACGCTACAATATAACCGAAGATAATATATATTGACCATTCTTTGCACACTGCTTTTTTCAAAAGATTTATTCAAAAGTGTTCTCTACATATTGCCATTTTTACTTGTTTCCAACCATTAATTTTACAAACGTTCCAATTTGTCCATTTCAGTACCTAGAGCTCAGATTTAGTAGAAGTGTACGTCTGTTAGTTACATTATGTTTTTGTATTTATATGGTAAGTCTAAATATAATTGATACTAAATTGAAAGTACGTCCAATTACTTGATGGATCAATTTGTATTCAAATGACCAGAATTACATTCTTCAATGATTGAACATTTGTTATATCAGATGACCGAAACAACACTCTTTTATATTTGCCAATTTGATCAGTTGTTGTTTGTTGTTTTGTCGTAGAATGTTTCTAACTCTTCAATATTAGACATTAAAATACATGTTAAATAGTATATGAACTGTTAAAAATATGTATTCGTATGTCTTAAAAAGGATTCCTTATTTTCAAATACGAATGTCGTTCACTTGATTTTCAGATCATGTACATGTCTATTGTTTTGTATGCCCCTGCTCTAGCCTTTAATGCAGGTATGTATACATGCACTTAGTCGGACATAGATTTTGACTTCTTATTTACATAAGCTATAAATTTAGCTAGTATTGTGGTCTTGTCATTATGTACAAATTAATGCAATGATTAACTTACGTACCTTTAAAATTGTGCCTTAATTTTGAAACTTCCACGAAGCTCCTATAAACAAGTTTGCGACTCCGAGGAATTTCAAAAGGCACTTTTTTAATAAGTAATAAAAATTGAAGTTTCTTTTCCAAAACTTACCGTAAATTTGGATATCATAACAATAACTTGACAATTTTATCTTTATTATTTTCTATTATGTTGTCGTTGTTATTAATGTTTATGTTTCAAAAGCTCTGTCAAGCTTCTGTTTTACTGTTGTTTTAATATGAACCGACTTAAGATAAATTTACATTACTTGACGAATGTATAGAGTATACATCGGTGAAACAGTTCTTGCCAACAAGAATTGGCTCTTAATAAAATAAACAAAATAAACAAAACAAAGTCAAATCCACCTTTTTGTACTTAGACAAATGCAACCATGTGCATGTAAAATAAATCAACGAATTCATGTAATAAGCGTACAAGGCTAATATTTAGTAACGTTGAACATCGTAAAGTCATTCTGTGTTGTCATTATAATGTTGGTTTTTTTTTTCAATTAACAAGGATATGTATCCACACACATTCTCACTTAAACGCTACCATTACTGTTTATATACATTTATATATTACTCGGGTTTTTCTTAAAAATGTTATGTTGATTTTTGTTGTTTAAAACTCAAAACAAATGCTGGGAAGAAAATTAGAGACGCATTTCATACCATGAAATAGTTGCACCAATATATACTTTTCAAAGGTCTAATTTATAGAAATTTTGTGGATTAAATACAATTGATACCATTGCATTGCTTAGATGCCACTGACTTATGGATTACGGAAACAAAACATATGGGTTTCTCCACTAATTAGTATCTTAAAATTATTTTCAAATTACCTTGAAACATGTAATAAAAAATAAAAGACTCTCGCACAAAGTAAAGCATGCTATAAGTTTACAAGGTTGAAGTCATCACTACAGAAGTTTTATGGTCGTCAGTATGAACTCGTGGATCGTTACGGTGTATCCATATGCACCATGAAAACTGATTTGTTTAACGTGTCATTTCATTTCCTCTATCGTCTACCCTGGTCTTGACTTTTTATGTGCATCTTGGCGGAAGTTTCTAGACCGCACAGGACGCTTACCCTACCGATGCATCTGGTCCATGGTTCTAGTTTTTACTGGAGTCGGAGTTGCTCATTTAATTTCTGTGTATTATTTTGGTTATTTTATGATCTTTGTTGTGTGGGTTTGTTTTCTGTCTGAACTGTGTCCCTGGATAAAATTCTTTTAATTTTCTCTAGAATCTTAGTTCCCTTGATTACTCTTTAAAAAAAGTTCAAAAATTTTGGGATGTTGTTGCCATAAAGTCAAGGATGTAATGTATGGCCATATGATGCAATAAACATAGTCAATATTTTTAACTGCAATTGTTCTATTTGGCTATTTTATATTTGTCAGTATTATTTTTACCACGCAAACATCATTTTATAAATATTAAAACACATTAAAAACAAATGGTCATTACTTGCTGTACACATAAGTCTTGTTGTTAACTCGACAGTAGGATATTAATATTAAAACAACTTGGTTAGTTTGGGAGGAGGTCAGGAGAAGAGTACCATGCTTTTAAATTGACTGCAAAGTTCATCTCTACCTGGGTAGACATATAGTGATATACATTGTCTTTTCCAGCTCTTATTAAACGAGAAACTTCTCAGAAAGTCTATTTATATCAATTTTAATGTGTTTTGGTGAAACGAGCTTCCGTCTCAACCGTAGAAATTTTAAAGTCCCTTTTTTTGGAATTTAAAAGTTCATCGGTTGAGCTGGTTACATGATTCAATGTATATTTCAAATTATTAGCATGAAGAATTACTGTTGCATGCAGTATCGAAGCTTGAGCTTTCTTCTTCTATTTTTGCTTTGTTTCAGTAACTGGTTTCTCGTTATGGGGTGCAATTTTGTCTGTTGGCATAGTTTGTACAGTCTATACGGCTATTGTAAGTATTACTGCAAAATTTATGGCGGTAGGATTCAACGGATGTATTTTGCGTGTATGCTCTATATATAACCGTTGCTTATATGAGCTAGCAACAAAAATGTAGCTTACTGTGTCAAACAAGCACAAAGCAGGATTTTTATAATGATAGTGTTCCGGTACTGTAATGTATAAAACACCTGTCAGGAGACTTTAAACTTAAGTTTATTAACCAATCAATCACTTTTCAATAAATGTTAATCACAATAAGCAGAGTCGCTTGCCTACGCTGACGTTTGAAACTCTATTTTTTTAAATGTAACTGATACTACACCTAAATGTACTTTGTATCATACCTTTAATTGCCAGCTTAGCAGATTATATTCATGGGCAAAACAAACATGAAGGTCATTAACCAATGAGAAATTTCTTTTATTAGAGTCATAACATAAACTTGTCTGAAATATTTAGCACGATTTTTCTATTTTATGATTACGATAAAACAAGAAAGTACATGTGAAGGTTACCTTAGATAATCTAAACAAAGATAGTAGTTCAGACGAGGTGACGTGTCCTCATTACTTTATTCTTCGTGGAAAATACTAGAGAAGAAGTCATGCTTAAAAATTGCCTTTCACTCTATATGTATATGCATATACTTTTACATAATTATTTCTAGTTTATGCATATTTGCTACGATAATTCCACAAGGAATCCCCGACAACTGTCACGTTTCTGCATTAAAAGTTTTCCGTTTACATAAGCATTCTCACATGTGCCAAGATACATGACTGTAAACTCAGATATGTGTAATTAACCTGTGCTATCAAGAATATACTTTGATAAAAAGACACATTAAATCTATCCTTATATTTTTTTATCATATGGCCCAATGTGACCCACTTCGACATTTTAATACTTAACAATAACGTACAGATTCATTAAAGAATAATGCAGGTCATATATTTAAATTGCTGCTTGGAAAAATGCAAAACTTACGTATTGGTATGAAACATTCTATATACATCAGAAAGCTCAGACAGTTTATAGTGCAGGTAAATAGATATACAATGTAGAATGGATAAAATACACTGTACAAATTCATTACCATTTTCTTTCCCTGTATAATCGGAATAGCTATGTAAGAATGTTTATTCGTGTCAGGTGTGTTTCGTTGAGTATTGAAATGAAAATGCAATGAAAAGTCCAGGAAAAAACGTATTTCAACTCCTGCCTGATTCGTAGACTGCCTTGTATTTAATAAATCATCTTGCGGTTAACTGACAACATTTATTATAATATTATGACAATGTTTAAACTGTATGATAACATATATAGATACAACATGTAAATCAATGTCAAATCTGTTCATCTGCACTTGAAGTGTTATGTAAAGGAATAAAAAGTACACTTTCCATGCACCAAAAATGTGCATACCTAAATGTGCATATATTGAAAAATACACTTTACACAGCTTAAAACTAAGATGAAGTTGTATTGTGTTACATTTATCAATCGTAAAGATACATATTGAATCTCGTTAAGCATTATACGTCGATGGCGACTTGATTTTTAACTAACAAGCATATCATAATATTTTAATAGAGAATAGAGAAAAGGTTTCAATTAAGAATAGGCTGAAGTAGAATCGGTTTTTCGGGGGTTTTTTTTCATCTGGTATGGAAAGTGCCCCGACCAATTCAACTGTGTGGTATTAAAAATTGCAAAACATGCAAAATTCTTATAACCGACCCTTACTACTCCAGTTCCCTTACAAACAAACCCTTCCATACAAGAAGTCACGATGACTTAAGTTGCAAATCAACAAACTTAATATATGGATGAGAATGCAGCTTATGTGGTTTAATATATGTCGGAGAAACGCAAGAACGATTAAATAAAAGAATGTGCGGTCATCGTTCGGGAATTAACACCACCAAATTCCCGACAATTTATCAACACTTTAATCAACAAGATCATTCAATCCTCTCCATGAAAGTTCGTATTTTAGAAAAAAATTACCATCCTACGAACAGTCCCGTTCAAAGTAAAAACTATCGTAGGGAAAGAGAGGAGTACTGGATACGCAGACTAGGTACTGCAATACCTTACGGATGCAATGACAACATCAAAAGTATAGGAAACCTTTCAAGCCAATATAATAATGGCGTAAATATGATGAATTTATTTGACAAAAATCCAAGACGGGAAAGGAGTCATGGCCATCGCCACTATACGTCACCTAAGTTACACGATGACTTCATAGATGGTCTCCTTCCTTTCATACAAAAACTTCTTGGACTTCATCACATTAGAACCAAACTTTATTCTATACCTCTCACTCTACTACACTCCCTTTGCAAAACATGTCTTGACACTCCTGTTTCTGACCCCACCTCATCATTATACAGACTTGTTGCCATCATTTTGTATATTGGTTTCCACAGACTCTTTAAACCAGTTTGTGTGAAAAGTCAAGATGAAGAAAAACGATCATTTCTTCCACTACCGTTTGTCAACAAAGGTATAGATGCAATCAATTTGGCTAACATCCTCCATCACAAAAACAATTCCCCCACATTTCAAAGACAAATCCATACCAATTATTTCATATTCCTATACTGCACCCATTGCATCCAAATTTTCAATTATAAAAGGCTTTTGCAGAACCTTGAGATTGCGGACTTCAAGCTAAACCACCTGACTGTTCTTGCAAAACCTCTCCATTCAAATATGGTCCTTCTGGTCACGTCGTTGAGGGAGATTTAACCATTATCGAAAACGAATCTCTGTGTAATATCCTCTCTAAAGGTCCCAAGTACCGTGAACCACGCTCCATAATTTGGAATTATAACTTTAAAGTTCTTATGGATGCCATCGAGGAATATGCAAGAAAATGGATAAAACGAGAAGAAGACATCGACTCTCTGTCAGAGTGGTTAAAGGTCGTGAGGTCTTTAATTTTGAAACGAATAAAAGTTTTAAGTACGTCAATGAGTGCCAAGGCTACATCAGTTTTCAAAGACCCCGATGTTGCAAAAACATTGTCTACTATACATGACAACATGTTGTCGTACCAGCAGACAAAGCCCAAAACAACATTGTTTTTGTCTGCAAAACGTTTTATATCCAATGTTTATTATCAGAGGTAGACGTAGAAAATAATAGCAGTGATAAGACCTACACTGCTACGCTACCACTCTCTCCAAAGAAGAGATTGTGGAAAACCATAACTCTGTGCTATCCTCTTTTGGTCTCTCTACCAAGGACGATGATTGTGATTTACCGTCTATGTACTGGATTCCTAAACTTCACAAGAATCCATACAAACAACGTTTCATAGCTGGATGTACCACCAAACCTCTTTCAAAACCTTTAACTTCTATACTCACAACTGTCAAAGAGGATCTGCAGTCCTACCACACCACTTGTTACTCCCGTAGTGGTATAAATTCAATGTGGATCCTGAAAAATTCGAAAGATCTTTTGGAGACAATAAGTTCAAGACTATTATCTGAATATAATAGCATTAAAACCTATCATTGTTCAACACTGTATACTTCTATTCCCCATACTCTGTTAAAATCCCGATTTAAAAACATTATACATCATTGTTTTTCCAAAAAAGATGGTATACCTAGATACAAATATATAGTTCTTGGTAGAGATTCCTCATACTTTGTAAGAAATAATTCCAAATCATCTTCCAAATATACAGAGGAAGATGTTTACAAAATGCTGGAATTTTTAATCGACAACATATTTGTCCAGTGTGGTGGACGTGTTTTTCAACAAACGGTCGGCATTCCAATGGGAACAAATTGTGCTCCTTTACTTGCTGACCTATTCCTTCACTCTTATGAGGCTGACTTTATAGCTGATCTGATCAGAAAGAAAGAATATCGTTTGGCTAGATCCTTCAATCTCAGTTTCCGCTATACAGATGACGTATTATCTTTAAACAATCCTAATTTCGGGGATTTGATACATCGCATCTACCCAAAAGAACTTGAGATAAAGGATACTACAGACCTTGTGAAGTCAGCCTCATATCTTGACCTACACTTAGAAATCGATGGTAAAGGAAAACTATTGACCAAACTTTACGACAAACCTGATGACTTTTCATTCAGAATTGTCAACTTTCCTTTCATCTGTGGCAACATCCCTTCGGCTTCTGCGTATGGAGTGTTCATATCAAAACTCATACGTTATGCCAGACTTGCCGAAACTACGCAGACTTTTTGTATCACGTTAGAACTCTAACAAATAGGCTTCTGGAACAGGGTTATGTTGCTACAAGATTGAAGTCATCACTACAGAAGTTTTATGATCGTCATCATGAACTCGTGGATCGTTATGGTGTATTCATCAGCACTATGAAAACTGATTTATTCAACGGGTCATAGTTTTGCTTTCCTCGTTTTTCTAACCCGGACTTGACTTTTTATGAGCAACTCGGGTTTATCGCTCGATAACTGTAGTAAGCGGCCGCTAAACCTAGTTTATTGCACGCAAACTATAGTTTACGATCGATAATCTTGGTTTATCAATGTAAAATATAGTGCTAATTATAGTTTGTCTACGATGAATTGCATTTCTGGTGCACTTACTTCAATTTACGGTCGGAAACTAGAGTTAGAATAAATATTTTATTTTCCAAATTACAGGGCGCATAAAGATCATATAAATCAAGTACAATGATTGATGTAATTAAGTTACTCTTGGTTATACTTTAAAACTATCATTATCGGAATTAACGTTCTTAAAAATCTAAGTTGTTGCATAAAACTTTAATTTCTAATTAGCATTTTTCAAACTAAAGTTAACGAACGCTAATGAAACTACCTAAAATGCAAAATGTAATTAACCAGGAATGTTCAGTACATTTGCCAATCAACGCATTGAAAGTTGAAAACTTTATCTGGAAACATTTAACATCACAGACGTCGTGTTTTTCTTCAATTAGGGAGGTATGAAAGCTGTCTTATGGACAGATTGTTTTCAAGCTGTTCTGATGTTCATTGGAGTAACAACAACTTTAATATGGGGGTCCATTAAGGTTGGAGGAATATCAGAAATATGGCGAATTGCGCAAGAAAATGGTAGAATAAAATTAGATGAGTATGTAGAATTAATCTCTTTAAACAACATATTATTTCATTAATGTACAGAGAAACCTGTCTAAATCGAACCCTTTTGAACTTTAGCGTTTGTAATCTTTAGACAGGTATTTGTTATATCCGGGTTCAAAATACATTGACTCAATTTTATGAGACTTTAATTGGTGTCATCTTATGTTAGGCATAAAAATAGAAACAATATTTCCTACTAAGAGTCTGCTGAGAAATTCTCGGTATAGTTTGCCAGTTGTTTTGTTTAGAAAAAAAGTCAATTCAACATAATTATCCACACATTCTCTGTATCTAAATGTTTAAACTAATTTCACATTGCATACTGGTCATTGAGAAACAAAATACTTGAGCTTATATTTTTAGGACTAGTTGGGATCCGTCGATTCGTTATTCAGTATGGAACACACTGTTTGGTCAAGCTATGATGTGGACAACTTTATTCGGAACAAACCAAGCACAAGTTCAACGGACTCTCGCATGTGGATCTCTGAAGAAAGCCAAAATGTAAGTCTTTGTTGTCATGTAGCTGATTTAAACCCAAGTATGGGATTTTTCCAAGATTGTTAGGACGCTTACCCTACCGGTGCACATGGTTCATGCTCCCAGTTTTTAGTGGAGTCCGAGTTGCTCATTTGCTTTTGTTACTTTGTATGTATGATTTTAGTTACTTTATGTTCTTTGTTGTGTATGTTTGTTTTCCATGACTGGTCTTTGTCCCTGGATTACATTCTTTTGATTACCGTTATGACCTCGGTTCCCTTGATTACTCTTCCAAGTAGTTTCCAATTAGTTAGATATATAAACAGGAAATATTGCAACATATGTGTTTCATGTGTTTTTAAAATCATAAGAAAATCAAATTTCTGGTATGTTTTTTTTTCAATATTTTTGACCATCATGACAAACAATTAATTAGTGAAAAACTGGAAAATCACATGGTAAATGTATGCCTTCTTTAGGATTAAAAATATGGTTAGTGAATTGCTTTCTTATAATTTTGAAAAAAATTGTTTCAGAGTAATTTTATAGACACAAAACATACATTTCTTTAGTGATCTTAAGCATATGTGTCTATATATTTTAAAACGTATGGAAAGCATATGTTTAGGTTTTCCTGTTGTATATCATGATTAGAGAACAAACAGATCTTTTTAAAGCTTTTTACGAACAGAAAAAACTGTTCTCAAAAAGTTCTTAATATAGGTTTCATATTATGTTTTTAAATATCGAATAGCATAATTCATTTTCCAGTGGCCATGGGTTAAACAAATTAACTTTAAAAATTACTTTAAATTTGGCGTGAGAAAATGTTGCACATTGGGGATTTTTTTTCTATGCTTTCTATCCATTAAACGATATATTTATGGTGAAACTAGAAGCGCATCCAATATTTGAAAGTGTACAAACATATTGTCTTGCATTTTAAATAAATGGTATATCGCAATGGTTTCTTTATTTTAGAGCGTTATGGTTGAGCTGTCCTGGAATGATGCTAATGATTTTGTTAGGATGTCTTAATGGGCTTGTGATGTTTGCATATTACCATAAATGCGACCCTTTAACTTCTGGAATTGTCCAGGCGGGCGATCAGGTAAGTGAAAAAAAGAACTTTTTTTGTTTAACGAGTATGTATAATCAAACAAATAACTATTCTGACACATTGCAAAGAAACCGCTCAACATACCGTACTGCGGTCCTTTTCACAAAAAATCGTAAGTGTAAAATTAGTCGTATGTTATGATGTCATTCTAGAGTTAAGTATTGTGACGTCACAATTTACTACTAATTTTACTCTTACGACTTTTTGTGGAAGTGACTGCTGTTTCGAGTCACAAGGTACCCCGATAATGATCCTATCATCTGTTTTCCACAAAGAATGCAATCATTTTAGCTTGATAAGTTCACGGGATTCACGCTAATACATTTTACTCGGTATAAAATATACTTTTCGCACATATTGGAAACAAAACACGTAAGATACCATAAAAATAGTTTTCAAGCTTTAAATGAGTTTATGGTTCGTGTCCTTTAGAAAGTATGAATATTTGAAAAAATACACAACACTGAAAAATATAATTATGTTCTCGTCGTAGTGTCAGGGATTTGATATTTCACGTCTACCCAATCCCCCCCAAAAAAAAACAAAATAAAAATTGAGATATAGGACACTACAGACACTGGGAAGTCAGCTTCATATCTTGACCTACACTCAGAGATCGATGGTAAGGAAAAACTATTGACCAATCTATAGGACAAACGCGATGACTTTTCATTCTGTATTGTCAACTTTTCATCTGTGACAACATCATTTCAGCACCTGCGTATGGAGTTTTCGTATCACTCATACGCTATGCCAGAGCTTTGTACAACGCTAGACTTCTTATAATTAGGCTTCTGGAACAGGGTTATGATGCTACAAAATTAAAATCATCACTACAGAAGTTTAAGTTTTATGATCATCATCATAAACTTGTAGATCGTTACGATGTTTTCATCTGTACCATGAAAACTTATTTGTTCAACGTGTCATAGTTTTCCTTTCCTCTGTCGTCCACCCTGGACTTGTCTTAACCAGGTAATACATGCTTCCAAATCCCTTATGTTAACACATATCTGTCATCATGTACATTGTTATTAAAGTGTCCACACATTAACTGAATACTGTTCTTTTTTAATATAGATTCTGCCGCTGTTTGTGATGGAACTTATGGGAAAGGTTCCAGGATTACCCGGATTATTTATTGCCGCAGTCTTTAGTGGATCTTTAAGGTTTTCTAAATAATTCAAATTGCATGGTTTTTTTTTTATTAACAGACAACATAGTGAATTTTGCAATATGTAATATGATCCAATTAAATTCATACACTTAATCAGTCATTTGTTTTCAAAAGTGTTTTCTGTTTTTGTGTGCTAGGGGTTATTTACTTTTGTTTTGTTTGTTTGTTCGTTTGTTCGGTTTTTTTTTTTTCGTTTTTTTTTTCGTTTTTGTTTTGTTTGCTGTGTCTTTGTTATTTTTTTACTTTTGTTACATTCCACTTTTTTATATAACTCTATATCAACCCTTTTCATTACAGCACCGTATCTTCTGGTTTGAATTCCATGGCTGCAGTAATACTGCAAGATTTTGTCAGGCCATTCGTAGCGCCTGGTATCACTGACAGATGTGCAGCCCATGTCACTAAAGTTGTCGGTAAATATATTATTACAATGTTACCTTTATATTTAATGGATTGGCGTGTTCTCATTTCTTAACCATTAATCCTACTCCCGTATTAGAGCTCTTACTTTTATTTGTTTAATTGGTTGTTTGCATGTCATAATTGAACGATTGTTGTTGTTTAACACCCGCGCAGCAATACTTCAGGTTTATCCAGGCGATGAACATGAAATGGATGATGAAATGAACATGAAATGATGTTGAAATGAAAAAGGGATGGGACACAAGGATAATAAGTTCGACAAATTATGTTTGCCGCAGCAAATAGAGAGAGGTGGGTAGCGGAGCCCAATGGTACCTACTCCGATAGAAAACTACTGAAAGGTTCATTAACGTACGATGAACTTGTCATTTTTCCCAAGATGGTGCACCACTATGGCTTGCGGTCAAGTTTTCCGTATTATAACTTGACGACTCCAACATGTAGCATGCCAGGGGTACCCCATTCCACCATCTGGGCCACACACCCGGCCAGGGTTCTGAGCACTATTTAGTCGCTAAATGTTAGATACGCTTGTTGAACGAAAGAAATTTATTGCAGAAATAATGCGGTGACGTCAACCGGCATACACAATAACGTAACATAACATGTACCAAAACCAAACAGTAAGAATTCGAGATTCTACCCAAACCTATGACACGTACAAAGTGTACCGGTAGGGTAACACCTGTGCAGTAATATAGTTTCATCTCTAGCATATGGTATTTACGCTAGAGGGAGTACTCTGATATCCTTGAACTCCATAAGTATCTGTGACTCCTATAATCAGGGAAATGAGGAAATGTGTCTTAAAAGGTCTCTTACCAAATTCTTTTTAGATATCTATCCATGGTTGAAAAAATTGCATGAGTAATGATGGTATTTTTTGTGACCGCTGATTAACCGATTATGACGCAATATCATGTAAATGCTATTGAATCACCACCGGAATATTCACGCCACAATGGAGGAGGTTTGGCGCGCTGTAGAATCTAGATAGAAATGGTGTATTATCTATTTCGTCAGATTTATTTTGGATCGGATTATTGTTCGGTGATTTTGTTTTTACCCTTATTCGTAATCCTTAATTAGTGGACGATGGTTATATAACCTTATTGTTACGCTTGATATCTTATTATCCTATATTCATCATCGTGTTTTATATCAATGACTATTACTATTTTGAATTCTCCTGAAATTTACTTTTGTTTCAGCTTTATCACTTGGATGTGTGTGCCTGTTGTTTGCATACGTAGCATCAGCGTTCGGTGGTGTTGTGAAGGTAAAATAGATTATTACGGTAACCACTTTTACAAAAAGGTGTTATTCTTACTATCCTAGTATGTGATTAACTTCCACATTCATCGTGAATAAGGAATTTTAAAAGAGGATATCATTTTGGGGTGTGAATTTCCAAGGAGGAAATTGGAAAATCAGAAAAAACTGCATTTTTCTGTTTCCAGTTTTTTTCTATATATTCAACCAATTTTTTTAGCATAAAGGACCCCTTGTTCCCACAAAGTTTTAAAAGTCAAACTTTTGTGAAGCATAGTGTAACGTATCATTACGTATGTTTATGTTTTTGTATGGTTTTTGTATGTGTATGTTGGTGTAAACAATAACATCTTTGCTATATTTATAGGCAGCTTTGTCAATGTTCGGAATTTTAGGTTCCCCTGTACATGGAGTAATTGCATTGGGGATTATCTTTCCTTGGGCGAATGCAAAGGTATAGTTGGAGCTTAGAAAATATACACACTTTATTGAAACTCTTAAGTCATTAAGGTTGTTTTACTTTTTTAAACATTGCAATCAACAATATTGTTGCTCTCTGGTTTATATTCAGCGTTAATCATGAAAGGAATATATAAGAAAAGATACAAAACGAATTTTGTTATTCATTCTTCTGCATTCTGTACTATTTCTGATCTTGAATAGAAAAATAAAGCCATCGATGGCATTTTATTTTTCTTTCGTTTTATGTTTGCAAATATGTGTACAATTATTTTAAAGGACATATAATTTTGGGGATATATGATTTAATAACCACATGACAGGAATATTGATTTAATTAGTTTTACATACATTTAGGTTTTATCTGTAACAAAACACTTACAAATTCTAACACTAACAATAATCATAAACCGACCCGAAAATTCCGAAAGTATGCTCAACCATCAACTGATCTTTGTTCTCCGAATTAGCTTTGAGCAGTGATGAGTCATTAAAGTGAATTTCGAATCTGCTTTGATTCACGAAAATCCAACTGATTTGTAGATGTCATGTGCTGTCCTGGAGTTTTTACATTTTGTTTTGGGGTATATTTTGTCTTAATTTAAAGGGGACGCTTACAAGTTGATATTAATTACAACATAACAACAACAACAATTACAACAAACATAAATATAAAGGCATTTCAAATAAAAATGGCGACATTTTTTTCAAAAAGATTGCACAATGTACTAGATAAATTCCTTTTAGAAGATTTCGTTCTTTCAGGGTGCAATGACCGGACTTGTTACAAGTATGATGTTTATGTTATGGATGGGTACAGGATCATTTATATATAAAAAGTTTCCAATATCCCCGTTGTCCACAGAAGGATGTGATGCTAACTTTTCTTTAAACAGTTCTTCTTTGTTTGATCAGTATTCATACAACATTACAACAGTATCAACAATGAAAATAGACAAAGGGTAAAAACCGTGAATTTTCACACTAAGGGTTGATACAGCAAACACACTCATTAACATGAATTGGCATGAAAAATACAAATTTAAGTACCATTCTCTGTTAGAATCAGGCAATATGTTTGACACATCATATTTTTTTTTGCCTCAAATACATTCAATACATCTAGAAAACAACAGAAAATTTGTAAATTTACACTGAGGCATCTGTGACATAGATATCTTTTGATTACTTATATAGGAAAATATTGAGGGGGAAAAATCAATAGTGCATTTAATTAAATTGGACATGTCAATATCTTACATAGGCAAACTTAATTAACACTTTTATTATTATATCTGGATGTTATGAGGTACAAATAATTGGATAATGCAATAATATCTTTTCGTTTTTTTTCCTTCAAGTGCCACATCTTAAACACATTTTTGCCTGATTCTTAGACAGAGAAGTACTAAACAGCTTGAACACTCTTAAACCTTTAACCTCTTAAAGAAATGACAACACTTGTTTTGGATGCCGTCTGCTTCCAACAAAAGATGCACGAACACAAACGGTAGAAAATGCTTGTTTCACTTAAAAGCGACTTGGTAACTCTTAAATGGAGAAAGCTGATTTTCAACAGCTTAAAGAAATTTCTGTTTGCATGCATCATGGCGTGAAGAAGTGTAAAATAAAAACAATGAACTTTCCATTTTTATACAAAATATACCAATGCGTATTCAGTGCTGAAATGGTTCATGTATTAATAATTTATTTGCTTTGTAGTGAACCAGAGATTTTCCCTCTTTACGACGTTTCCTTTGCTTGGTATATGATTATAGCGCCAGCAACAACGATTTTCATTGGGCTTTTAGTCAGTTTTATGACGGGCACGTATTATTTCCTTACCTTATACATTTTGCCACTTTTGTACGGAAATCAAGGGAACCAGGAATCGAACCAAATTATAGTAAATGGATACCGACTACACAAACAAAAGACAGACACAACACAGAACATCAAATAACCTAAATACACGTATATATACTCAAAAAATAATGACATCCAAGACTCCACCACAAGCATGGAGGTGGTGAATCTGGGGGTAGACGTACTCTACTTTTCTAGTAACACCTACTTAGTTGCTTTTTAAATAAAGGACAAGGAAGGAAAACTGTAAAATATTGAACTAATTGGTTATAATTGCGGAGTTGAATAGAACACTACGAATTCATGATGCACTTTTGTAGTGGCAAGTTTGATCTTGCACAAAATAACCCCGTTCAAGAAGCCTAACTGATTGCGAAATGTCTTCGTAATTCCGGCACGCTCTGGTATAACATGATATGTAATAATAAACTCAGTATGCATGTACTAAAGAGATGTTGTCATATGTGAAAATTAGCATTAATCTGTACGGAATTCTTGAAATTCCGACCGACAAAATCATTAGTCCATACCCAATATAAAGAATTTTTACGACTGGTAATGAATCTTTTATTGATTTTATCTAGGTTACACCGACCCTAAGTCGTTAGATGCCAGACTAATCTCCCCTGTGTTCGATATCCTCTGTCCGTACCTACCAGAGTCTATACGTAAACCACTCAGATTCGGTATTGTACACACAGATGTTAGTATATCCTTATTGTTATTTGGCGTCAGCTATAGTTCATTTATCCAAATGTAATAATCTGAACGTGGTTGATGTTCTGTGTGTAATAATTTCGTAGTTAACCTAACATTTAAATTTTCATTGAAATACTTAGTACAATTCATCGTTGTAATTAGGCAACATGTATAAAATTTGAATAATTAATATGATAAATCCAATGGTCCAACTGAATATCTTTACTGATAACCTAGTACTTATTCATACATTTGGGTGTCGCCCATCGGCTATTTCAAATGAAAAATTAATGTTTAGAACAGTTCGACGTAAGAATTAAGCAAGTTATAGGTTTGCAAAAATAAATAATGCACATGCGTCGATTTCACAAAAAGTCGTAAGTGTAAATTTGATCGTAAGTAATGACGTCACAACCTAAAAAAGCATTCTGACGACATAATTTACGATCAATTTCGCACTTACGACTTTTTGAGAAATCGACGCCAGAGTTATTCCTTTCTGAAATACATTCATCATGCCTCAAAAGAAGACAGTACACGTTTTGCGTTCAAATCCGGACAGATGTAGAGTTGAAAACAGTAATTGAAAAATGGATTCTCTACCAATATACAATGTTATAGGGACGAGTCACTGGAATAGCTCACCTTTTCTTGCTTCTAATTATATGAAATTGAAAGGTAAATCAGGTAGTTAATTGATTGAAAAGCGCATTAAAACTTTCTCTGCATAAGCAATTGCATTAATTGAACGTATATAAATACACAAAGCTATTAATCAAATTTATAATCAATATACATTCGGTCCAAGCCACCTGGTAAGATATATTTTTTCGTGGTCCAAGCCATATCTTTAAATATATTGTATTATGATTTGACAGAAATACAAAGCGCAACGTAAGCTATCAGAACTGATAAAAGAAGGAATTGACATGGAAATCGATCCGGATAAGATGCTAGAGTTTCCTGAAAATGAAGTCCTCATTGAAGTTAAGGAGAGTCAAGTTACTAATGGAAGTATTGAACAAAGACCAACAAACAAACATTCCTGAATAGGGAATTTACATGACAGATTCTTAACAACATGTTGTTTTAGATGTATATTCGTTTATACTGTTATACTTTTGTCATAATGCGTGGACTATATTTACGGGTGGATGGCATTGTATACTTACGACAGACATGCATATGTTGTTTTTGTTTATCATACTGCTTAAATTGTTATGCTGACTTATACAAGTAAAATACACATTTGTACGTTTAATCTCTTTTGCTTATTCTTTAACTAGATTATTTTTTTTTTCTAATGGTGTTGTCTACATATTATTGTGTTTTATATGCTTGCTTTGTACTCAGAATTCGTTGAGAGTTAACTCCAGTTAGAAATTTCTCATTGCATAATGAAAACATTCCTTTTAATGGTTCTTGTCCTCCTTTGTCGGGACTATTAATCTCATTTGAGGCGCGGCTGTTTGGTGTGTGCAATCGTCATGCTCAACCTAAAAGCTTTAGTTAATGTTATGGAATTAAATGTAAAAAACTGGGCGTAGATCTCAAGATATTTTCAAAATGGGGTTTAGGATATAAGACAAAGTTTCCACTTCATTATTGGTCATTATTTCCATTAACTGCATGAAATCGACAAAAAAATGTAAGTGGGAACTCCAAACGCCGTAACATTCCAATGCCTCTACCCCTCTTCCCATGCTACTTTTAAAGTGGTTACGAATATCATGGGAAAAAAAGAGCAAAATAGAATTAAGACCAATACACGGGAACACAACACAAAAACCGAACTACACACGCATATTGATTTTTTTTTAAGAAAGGTAAAGAACAAAAACCTGGCATTAACCTTACAAAATAACCAGTACACCAGTAGAGCAGAGTTAACGAACTCAGATATTTAGAAAGACCATCAGATGTACCTTTGTCATGTAAATACTGCGAAGAATGAATGTGCATAATGGCACACCATCGCTGGAAAACGACTGATAAGAACATTTGGTATTGAACAACGCGAAATGTTGAGAGGATGCATTTCTGTGTGTCTTGGTATATCACTGATACTTTTAAGACGTCAACTAAAGTTACTTTTGAGTCAATTCGAATTGTGATGTATGAATTTATTTTATAAATATCATTTCTTCATTTTATGGAAAATGTCGTCCATCCAGCAACCATAATTCAGTTCTGGGAAGGCTTCCATTCCGTATCGTCTTGGGCTAGATAATTTTAAAAAGCCGAAACAAAACAATAATTAAAGTATATACTAAATTGTGTTCAAAACAGTTATACTTTACCCTGATTTTAAAATATCCAATAACAGTAAATATTGGCAATATGTTATGTCGTATCTCCCTCAAGCTATATCGTCTTCGTATCCACAAGGTCCTCCCAAAGTGTACAGGGAAAGGAAATAAATCAGAAGTCAGAAGTGTTTTATTTGTACTACTGTGGCTCACAAGATTCTTTGTCGTCTTTGTGACCTTTTTGTAGCAATACTTAAAATTCGTGTCAGCATCTAAAGCTCTACATTTGTAAAATATCTATGTTCAATTAATTTTTACATTGGATAAATATGTACTATAACGAATAGACTGTCAGTTACCTGAATCATGATAATTATCGAACACGAGCTTTAGCAAGCAATTAAAGATATTGTCTATTAACTATCGGAACTGGTTTAGATCTCATAACCTTTGCTCCAAACCCCTGTGTCAATGAAACCTCTTTCCTTGTATCAAACATATGGATACAATATTGTAGCCATACTCTGTTGAGGTGTTTGTATTCTATATCGTTCTCAAGATTAAAAATTTGATAGATTTTTTATAGTTCTATTGTTTTGTTATTGTATTTTTTTAACAACACTCTCTTTGGTTAAGGGTAGGCTAGAGCGATTTAAACATGTTAAATCCCGCCAAGTACTTTATGTGCTCGTCCAAAGCCAGGAACATGTCGTCCAGACGTCGGTTTCACAAAAAGTCGTAAGTGTAAAATTGATCGTAAATCATGACGTCACAATGCTACTTTAGTTTACGATCAACTTTACACTTACAACTTTTTGTGAAATCGAGACCAGGAGTTGGCGTTGTTTATTATGTTCATTGTTATTTTTTTTCATAATTTTGGTCAATTTTCTTCTTTATGAATAGTTTCAATCCATTTGTTTTGGGGCTTTTGCAGCTCGCTTTTGTGATGGGTTTTACAAATCATTTAAGATCGTATGCTGACCTGTACAAATGTAAGTGTCCGTTACTTGGCATTTGATGGATGACTAATATGTTTCATCATGCGCCTTTAACTGAATCGACAAACATCTTGGAAAATGTGACTATTTCACTTACCCTGACAGCGGTGATACAAATGCATTAGGCTGCATGTTAGACATTGCCATGTTTCTCATAAAGATGGATGATAGTGTCTGTTCCTTGATTGTTTCCATTTGACCTGTAGGTAAGTATATGCAATAAAATCTTGATTCCCTTGATCATTATTTTAATTAAAGCTAGTGTGTATACATTTTCGGTTTCAATGTTTTATACAAAATGTATATCGCGTTTGATATCGTCTAAGTGTGTTTAACTTCAAATGAATTGTGAGTTTATCATATAGTTATTAAAAGTACATTATGGAAAGCTCCAAGCAATACCAATGATATTAAACAGTTATGTGTGTATATTCTTCCTAATATTGACAATGTTCATTTGGACATTATTTCCAGGAGTTGTTTTTCTTATGATAAAGTAGGTTTTTTTTCTCACTGCCAGTTTAATGGTGGCTGACAGATTAGAAATATCCTTTAACAGGTAGAAAAAGGCTTCCTAACTGAATGATAATAACGAATCAATCAAAAAGGAAAGTGAAATATACATCGGTGTAATGTTAACAACAATCAAATACACCAACCATATTTGGTGTCTTTAAACTCGACTGGTGCTATTTAATTATGATCAATATGTGGTCAGCAACTTATATGTGTCATCTTTATTTTGTCTAGCTTTTCTCATATTCGATTTTTAATGTTTTTTGTACTTGTAACTCTGCATTAATTTGTAAAAATAGTTTACACGGTTGCACCTTAATCCAAATAGATCAACCGTAAGCCATTAGGGCTTTACGTACACTTTTTTTTACATAAATGGAATTTTTAAACTATGTGCGATTAGTGTGAAATATAAATTATCAAACCAAAAACGAATCATTGAATTCAATGGTGTGAAAAACAGGACAATAATAACACAAATTTCGATACTGAAAAAACAAAAGAATATTTCCACTCAAATGCGCCCCCCCCCCCCCACCCCCAAATCACTCTCTAGAAATTGTGCTTCCCAATGACCATGACTTACATGGTGTGAATCCGGTTCCTTTGAAATCATTCTCATAATAAAATCTGTCACCAACTTTATAGTTCAAAAATTGTAAGCTAAACAAGCACTGGAAGGTCGGTCCTACTAATGCACCTGGCATAGGTCTTTCTGATAGTGCACCTGGGAATATATCTATATCGTCGGGATGACTGTAAATAAAATTTAGAAAAAGTCTCTTCATAAAGTATGCTCTATCAATGAAATAACGTTTTTAAATTTCGATTTGCATGAGCTCAGCATCCGCTCGACTTTTGCTAACAACTTATGAAAAATCCTGTTTTACTAATTCAATGTACAGATAAAAAATATATGAAACAAAATCAGAGAAACATTTGTAATTTAGGTTATGTACACGATTTGATAAGCCTGAAAGGACTCACGACCCTCGTGCAGATTCCGATTTTGTTTATTTACAAAATCTGAGGAAAACGTCGACATGCGTTTTGTACTGACGTTAATAAATACATTCAATGTTGGTTATTTATTTTAAATGCACTTTTAATCAATCTTTGCATGGAATTTTATAGAAAATAAACAAATATGGTCACATGCAAGAATAACGACACGAAGGCACATTAAGGTTCCCTTGATGACCAACATCTCGTGACTGTGGACAGGCGGATAACTGTGGTGGGGTTAAACAAGCTTTGTAACGCCTAAAACATCCCATGGATGTAAGATAAAAAGGTAATATATACGGACTGAAACACCAAATAAACACACCATAAAATTCACTCAGTAATATATCCAATTCTCCTTCATGGAATATCTCAGCATACAACATACAGACAAAATGAGATATCCGATTAAAGAACGCTTGCAGTTACAGAAAACAAGCTCAGGATATATTTAAGAATGACAAAACCATCAAGATTACCAGCATTAGAAATAATCATTACAATGCTGGTAAATTGGAATTGAAGTTGTAACGTCAAGTACTAAGGGCTGAATATCAGTCTTTGAGAAAACAAGTTTCAAAGAATTGACAATGATTTAGAAAATATACCCTTTACAAGTAAACCGAAGGCAGTTGATAAATTAAATCCATCAGTGCTTTATAGGCAATATTTCAATACAAAACTAGGTGAGAAACACAATTTTCAATTAAGAACCTACAAGCGCTATTATATTAGTGTATCAACTTTTGTATCGGTGAAAAAGCTTAATTTCTAAAAGAGTTTGTAAAATCGGTACGCCTGGCGCAATTTTTTTATTTTTATTTTTTTTCTGAGAAATGTATAACGTTCAGAAAAGTCTGACAATTTATTGCAAAGTTGTTACATGTAAAATTACGGAAGATGCTTCATGGACACTGCCATCTAGGAATGAAAAATTAACAATAAGGAAATCAAAATCGTCTCTTTGTTATATTTTTTGTATGTAGGATGTCATTTTCTAATGTTACATCTAAATCAATAAAAAGACGTACGAGTATTGTTTGTTTTAGACTTGATCAACTTAAATTACTTCGGTTAAATATCTTGATCATAGTTTTCAAAGTTAGGATTATTACGGTCAAAATATCATCAAGACACATGAAAGTATTATCAAATTCAACAGATCATGTTAGTAAGGATTGTAGTAAGTTTTGCAATGAACTGTCACAGTAGAGAAACAAATCGACTATGAGAGCAGCACAAATATTCCCGACTGGAATGTAAACTACCAGTCTGTATAGGATTACCAAAATGAATATAAATACATTATTTGCATTGCCAATTAAAAATTAAATGCATTGAACTAATCTTAATAAATACGGTTAGTGTATTTATACCGACAAAATTAAAGAAAAAGAGAATGATAGTCAGATTTATCGACAAACCATTTAAGTGAATATGACAACTTTTCCTTTATAAGTTTTTGTGGCATATTGACGAAATGCACATATTATTTGAAGTCTAAACATTGGTTTTCGGACCGTGAAAATTACTTGGCAAAGAGAGCATGATTAAAATCAGTAATATGATGTTAATGACCAACTTGCAAGAATACAGAAAATTGATGAAAGATGACAAGGACTATTTTACCCGTCGTTCACTTAAACCTGTAAGTATGGACCATGTGCACCGCTATGCTTTTCTAGAAACACCTGCCATATTTTTCCATGTCATTCTGAAACCGGGTTTAATTGAAAAACGAAAACCATGACATAGTGGTGTCCACACCGTAATGATCATCAGTTGTGATATAATACCTTTTGACGCAGGGTTTGAACTTACCTGTACGACATTTTTAATGCCTTGGCTGATCCGGGATCATGATCAATTAAACCCATAGGCCCAACACCAAAATGGAGAGCTGGTTTCAAACCACAAAATTCTCTCCATTTATTGTATGAAGGAATTCCATGATCACGAGCTCTCTGAATGTTCAAAGCAGGTAGATCAAAACCGTTGCCGGGTTCTGTTTGAAAAAGGTGATTACGGACGGCATGAGTGACGAAAGCATCCGGTGCACCTTGATTCATGGTACACATCCACCTGGCAATACCGTCTACGCCATACATATGTTTGCTGCGTATCAATCGAGTGTTAAAATACTCATTTTCAACTGGCGTTTGTCCTCCTTGTGAATAGTCTTCGGTTAAAAAACCGACAAATGATTCTATTTGTGTATGTCCGATTCTAAACACGGCTGCAGCAAATACATTTCTTGTCGAGCCGTCGACGGACTCATCATAGACGGTATTATATCCATGTGCTTTACTTCTTATTCCGAATTTAGAAGCAAATGACTCTCCTACTATCGACGGAACATACTCATTGAATACTATGTGTTGGTATATTGCAGTCAGTATTTTCTTTGCTTCTTGAAATAATTTTTCGTCCGACCAATGAGGATTAATTTTGTGAAGATTTTTTGCGATCCTATTATGCTCTCTCAAGAAAAGGACATGGATAACATTAAGAGTAGGTGCGTCTGAATGTCTGTGGTCACCTTCAAAGAAATGAGTTATATTGCTTTAATTTCTATAATAGTGGATGTAAAACAAAGAATATCATTTGATGGAAATATAACAATGTACAGAGTCATCAGATAATTCAAACAGCGTCTGCTTTGTTTTGCTCTCCGTTATTCTGGCGCTACAAACAGAACATTTACAACAACAGTAGGAACTTAAATCATGTTTCCACCTCAAGTGTGTCATTCAACATTTACTTGCAATTTTTGAAAGGCTTATGCACGATAATTTATAAAAGAAATGAAATGAAACTTGATCGTTGTGAGAAAGTAGATTATCCTGATATTTTACCTGCTCTGAAACACGCTTGTCCTTCTATACAGTCGAGGCTTGCGCCAGGTGGACTGTCTGGCAAGAGACCACCTGGTCCCTCCTGCAGCTCACCTAGAAAAATATTTATTTATTTTACATTTTTTATATGTACTGAGATATTGTGTAAAAGCCTTCTGAAACTTTAATGCTATAAATTGTTTCCCCACAGCTGTTTTAAGTACTAAGAGGAATTTTGCTACAATGTTAAAGAAATGAGTTAATGTGCATTCATCCCTGCAAACGGCAAAAAAATAAAATTGTTTTATTGTATCAGAATGCTTTCGTCTTTTTAGAATAAATGCATTACCTCCATGTCTTGTTCGTAGACTTAACATTATGTTTACATTATTTCCATAGACCTGGGATAGATCTAAGTATGATGTTCTTTGGTTCATCTGGTGTCGTGGACCTGAAATAAAATATATATGATTAACTTAAAATGAAACTTTGACTTTTTACATCCTTAAAGTTGGTGTTCTTATGATCACGAACTACATCCAGTGGTACATGTATTCAAACATGTAAATAAACATCTCATTTGACCACTGTCTGTTGTTGTAGCAGGTTAAATAACACATTAACATTGGCTACAGCCAAATGTTTTCTGTCAGATTTAAGTCATACTTGGGTATCATCTTGTTGTTGATACATATCTCCCATGTACATTTCGGTGCTAATCGGACAGGTTGTGATAATGCATTGGCATAATCTGGTGGTTCAAGCAGGTACAGCTTATTGCATCCTATTCTTGGAGTAGATTCAGGCCACATCCTGTTTTTAGTACAATTAAAAATCCTGCTTGCTCTAAATTCTCTTTTTCGTACATATCCTGGTCTTACCTTGATAACATCATTAGTTATGCCCTTCATAATCTTGTCTTTTCTTAACTGTGCTGCATTACGTTTATGATACAGCTAAATATCTAACTGAATTCACATATTAAATTTGTTGAGGTTTGGTCTGAACTGGACTGCATTATATTGTCTTTCATAAAAGAGAATAATATCTATCCAAAATTGGAACATTCAGTTTGTTTTAATTCTATTCTGGTTTGAATCGCATACTACTGTCGATGAAGCAAGATAATTTACCGAGATTACATCTTGTTTTTACAGCTTTAGAACATAATTTATCAACATCCTTTTCTGGAATATAGTTTGATATTACCTGGGCCACATCCTGGTGTTGGAGCAGCCTCCGATCTGACAAACTCCATACATGTGTGTTTGAACTCTCCAGGTGGTGTAAAGAAAGGAAAACATTCTGGTCTGAAGCGAAAATAAATATTTATATTCTTATGAAAAAAATAACTTTACAAGATTTTACATTTGCAAATGACGGTTTCACTTTTTAACCTCTATGTATAATTTTTTCAGTGTAACTGTATTTGGTTATTTGCACGTACGTTACACAGACAAAATATTTTCTGATGATTTTCACATGAATTGACATATATTTTGTATCGGAGTCCGGTGGAAATTGTTAATCGAGATATTATACAATTCACAAGTTTTCTTTCCTTATATTATTGTGATTTTCCCGTGACATAGCTCGATTTAGATGATATCAACTGAATTATTTTAGCCAGCAATGTAATTCAGGAATATTTATGTATTTACATTATTCCAAACAACTCCCCATGCCTATAAATATAAAGATTATTTGTTTTAAAGTCAGAGACCAGGGATAAAGGATGATGAGTGATTGGTATGGTAACTTAGTAATACAGCGGTATTTTTACGGTATAATAACCTCTAGTAATTTGGCTTGAACATGGAAAGTTTATTTTTGTTGTCTGGTCAATTGACCTTACAATAGATACTGAAAAAAGTGAATTTGAACACATTGCATAGAAATACTGAAAATCTCAAAATTCATTCAATCATTTGGTAGTACTTAGCAGATGAAAGGTATACAAAACCGTGCATTGAAAAACACTACAAATTCATAATGTCAAAGGTATCACTAAAGCAATATAAACAAAATGGTTGGACTTGCAAATGCAATAAAATACTTATTAATTTGCTACTATTATTTTCACTTGGATAACAGTAAAACTGTATAAATGATATTGATTGTAAAATCAGGTCAATTCAGGGGAACTGGTCCAACTTTGATATTGGTCTGTTTCAGTTCAGGATTGAGCTTGATCCTATTACATGATGCAAAAAGGATGTAACTGAGGACAATATTTCACAGTATTAATGCAGTTATAAAAAAGAAACTCAATCTTCGATCTTTTTTTATAGAATATACCTGTTGACTGGCTTATCACCATCACAGCACACCATCTGGTCGAGACCTTCATCTGACAAAATACACAGTAGTTACCGTTTCCATTTTGTGGCTAGTGTTCACTTTTTTTTTATTTACACTTCACTGAGCTACACTTCATATTACTAGTATTCAAAGACAAATCTCTTTGTATAAAGGTTATCCTTAAAATTAAACGTCGTTGACATAATCCTGCATTTTTCTATACAATAATAAATCAGTGAAATGGTTGTATCATATTTAATTATACCAAAGCCTCTGAAGCTAATGTGTGAAGCAGAATAAAATCAATCCAAGTTAATTGGATGCTTACACAAGATTGATTTAAATGCTGAACACAATCGTTTTTAAGAATTATGTTCCTTACCCTAGGTGTACCTCCTTAAATGTTAATGACTGGCATTTAATACGTACCTATCAAAATTGGTGTAGATATGACGTCATGATCAATAAATTGACCGAAGTGAGTAAGTGCAACTGTGTATGTCCTACTTCTCGGGTGATTTAACCCTGCGTTATGGACGTTGTTGCTTATTACTCGAGGGGTTGGTAGAGGTTTTCCTGTTACACTTTGAACTCTTGGTACAATACCTAGTTTGTGAGCTGTAAAAAAATATCTATAATGGTCTAATAGTCAAAATTTTAACATTTTGTGTGATTCAACTAGTCATGTGATATAAGAAATACTGCTGCTCATATACGCTAAGTTTGCAGTTTGGACCATGAAACAAAAAGTGATTTCTGTTTATTGTATAGCAAAACAAATATTAAGACTATTATGGTTTTAGGTTCGGACAAACACCAGTAATAATATCTTAACATCGTTATTTTATATGAATATCTCACACAGAATGAAATGAAAATAACAGAAACTTACGATCGCCATACACAGGAGGCATAAAACGTGGTTGAGGTGTAATTGCAGCACCCCATACTGGATTCCGAAGGTTATTACAAGTGCCATCTGCCGTTCTATATATGTCATTCAGATCACACATAATACGCCGTTTTGGACAATACGGTTCAATGAATTTATGAAACAAAGGTAAAATTTCTTTCGATGTAGCAGGTCTTTTTAATCTGAAATATATCATACAACACTACATAAAAGAAAGAAAAGCAGTATATTGATAAGTGATCCAAATTATTTTTAGAAAGTTTTTTCGATTGTTTTTCTTGATTTCTAACATCATCAATATTTAAATGAAATCATGAATTGGAACTTGCTACGTCTCTAGTGTAATTGATGGGCATGTCCCAGGCTAAAACTGATTTCATATGATTGTTTGTTTAAAGTGACTCATTGTTTTAGTCAGGATTTGTATATAAATAATCATTGTAAATCGTCTGTCAAGGTACATGCAATTCAGTTTAGAGGGGGGTTTCCGTTTGTCTCTATATATTTTTCTTTCGATTTGTATTTGTCTCTACTCTGTCGCCACTTGACATTCTAATGGTTAAACTTTAATGCATTGCAATACAATAATAATCTGATATTGCAATCCATTGTTCATGTGTTCTGTACTGTTTTGACAGCTAATTTAACCGATTTTGACCAGTGGTTATTTTATGTTTCCCCTTTGTATTGATATATACCGGAAATAATGAACCGTAATGGAATGGGGTGTCAGCGCCATGAAACCTGGTTAAATTCCAAGTCAGGATTGTTGCTTCGGTTTCGAACTTTCCGAGCTTTACACTGATATTGTCATTTATTATATGAAATACTTTACCTTTCTGTTGAATTTTCACTATTGTCTAGATTTTAACAGTTCAGAACTTCATTAACTTTACTGAATGCTATCTTATCGATTATGGGTGTGTACCTATTTTGTATTTTTGAGGTCGCAATGATAGCTATTTCTGCTGCTTTTCCGAACGCACCCTCTACAATGGTATCTTCACTTCTCCTTAAAAATGTGTACATCATATCATTGGAATTATACGTATGCGGATTTTGAAGCATGGTCCCTTCCTGCTCTTTCATTTGATCTAGAAAAAAACAAACTAAGATATTGTACAATCATATACACTAATAATAATAATCTAATATCTCGTGTTATTCATGTGACTGTGCTTCACGTGACATTAATTTAAGTTCAAAAATTTCATTTTAAGTCTGGATCCACATAATGTTATATGTACGAAAACGTAAAATGTATAATAGAATCAAAATCGTTGGATTCCATGTTAAGGGGGTAGACCTAGAGTAAGGGACATAACTCTTTTTCAAATCATTGGAACGTTTGCATTCAGCATTTTTACATTAATCTCATGCAAGCATCAAAGTAACTTGGACTGATTTCATTCTGTTTCAATAGAATGCGTGATAGGCTCTGGTGAAATTGAATATGATGCAAACATATCACTGATTTCAAGAGTTGTGTCCCTTACCCTAGGTCTACCTCCTTTATACGATTTTTGATTAAAACTAATATTTTTTATTGTGTCCATCATTTGTATCATAGCAAAAACAAGGACTCCACGATTAGACCGAGAAACAGTTTATCAATAAATGCAATAAATATACAAGTTAACTTATAAATACAGAAAACAATTCTAAAAAATGAGTAATCTAGACTCCACCTCAAATGGAAGTATAGATCTGTACACTTTTTACACAAAAAATGTACGTGTAAAATTGGTGGTTGGTGATCACAGCATAATAGATCAAAGTATTGTGAAGTCATAACTTACGACTTAATTCACTCTTACGATTTTTTTATGAGAAGGGCTTTAAATACGTAAAATATTAGTAATGTAGTCATGGTTTTGTTGAAACAAAAAGTAGTCTGAAATATAAGGAAAATTGATAGTTAAATTATATTTAATTAAATTAAATATTTCGTCTTACTTACTTTCCATCATAATTCTGTCTTTACGTCTAGATACCTCTGTAGCAGCTTCGATGATCATGTGTCTGACCGTATCGGCCAAGCTTTCAACTGTAAAGACTTGTGGGACTATATTCAGGCCAAATGTTTGAAGACAGTAACACAAGAGAATGAATATTATCGTGTGTTTCTGTTGGGCCATCCTGAAATAGTTCTTACATATAAGTAGAATGAAATGTCACTTTCTATTTCAAAAGTATCATTTGGAATCAATCAGTGATGGAAAGTTTAATAAATTTAAAGTGAGGGAACAAATTTCTGTGCGTTTAATTTTGATTTGGAATATAGAATATTTAGAAAGTTCGTCTGACAGATTATCTCCTACTCGAATTGCATGCTCTCCGATTTCATCTTTTTGGCCAATTTTATGAATATGAGGAACTTTAAAATTAAAGTTAAGTCTACTATATTGGTTTAACATTATCGTTGGAATACAGTTACCTCATCCTAAAGATTGCCTATGAATTAACAAACTACCTAAATAAATAGGCATGGTTAAAATTGGGTTATTTCTCAACAAATATTTGATTTTTATCAGGTAAAGTGTTGTATTGCTTTATTGGCGATGTTATTTTTTTTTCTCAAATGCTCAAGAAGACTGCCATTAGGCAACCAAACTATGTATTTCAATACCTTTAATCAGGTGCTGAACAACTTGACCTATTAAATGATGTATTGTCATTTTGGAATAAATAAAACACATAATTTGTTAGGTCCGTTTCTTTTTTATTCATACACAAATTGAGATAAGACATATGGCTTTATATATATAACATTATGTCATTTAAATGACAAATGACAATAACTCATTTTAGTTTACAACTGCTTATTGATAAAAAAATCAATGACCATTTGTGATTCAAACTGGGTTTATAATAAATCTGGAACATTATGAAATAATTATCAGCGTATATCATACAAAACGTGCATACCGAGGTATCATAAAATTCAGTTCTAGAATTTATTTTTTTCTAGGCTTGATACAACCGTATTCAAAATAACATTACTTTCGGAGAGGTAATGTAAGGTATTTTACCATACTGTTATGGTATTTTTTCATGTATGTGTCATACTCAAGGCAACCCATTTTGGCAGGTGTTTAGTTTACTCAAATTAGATATGTACATGAACACGTATACCAAAATTGTCCTTCATGACAGTAAAAAGTCTTAATACTATTCATCAATATAAATCAAAATACATTAAAATCTTGTTAAATTTCTTTTATGTGGTTCTTCAATGAGATCAGTGAAAAACACCTTAAATAATAACAGGGGAAAATTTATTTTAACTATCATAACGAAGCCTCAGTACATTTTCCAATTAAGTCTCATTAGTTCAAATGACAGTAACTGTCATTTAAGGACTGTTTCCAATTAATGACAAAGTCATGATAGCATAACTAACTTTGGGCAGTCTATGCATTATGAACCATGAATCGGTCGCTCAAAAATAAAAAAAAAAACAATTTTTATAATCTAATTTCTAATCGATTCCAGTCAACTTTTTTTTCGCTTCATAAAAGCGCTATTTAACTTGGAATCATCTTTATTGCAGACTATGAATTGAATTGATGATCATGTTAATGGTAATTTACATCACAGTTACAAGTTAGTTTATGGAAAATAACCTATCTTCTCCAGACGAGAAATAAAAAACAACCAAATTGAATTATTTAAAATGTATTAAATTAAGATGATATTTCGCAGTAAAATGGGTATAAAAGAATATGTTGCGGTAAATTGTGTAATAGTACTTGTATTGTACTTCGCATGGTTGAGTATTTTTGTATTTTTTTATTATTTTGTTAATTTTGAAAAGTATGATGAATAAATTAGGCTCAGCTAATAAATAAGGTATAATATTATATGGATCTTAATATTACTTTCCTTGTACAACTGGTATTCAAGCGTCTTATATAGCTTTCAATTCACTTAATGGAGTGTTTTATTCTTTTTGTGGCTCATTACGTTTGCCTGTACTTAATTTCTCTAGGCATCTCTTGATTAGTTTGACAATAAAGGACATAAAAATAGAAGTTGTTCTTTATTTTTTTGGAATATAGTATATATAGTAATAGAAAATTGCTTGTGTCTTTTTTAATACAAATTGAATATTATTCCTCAAAGGGAATTAATGCACTCACAAGCTCCTACAACAGTTTATGATAGAGAAAATAGTCGCCGATATAATTCTATGATATTAATGTTTGTGAAGCAATAATTTATTATTGGAAAATAAAGTGCTAACCCACCACTCCCTTTATTTTATTTAGTTGCAGTTTGATTATGTATTTTTTGTAACAATCCGATACAAAAAAAGAATGTTCACGTTTTGCTAAATCACATTTTTGTTACAAATTGATAAAAAAAAGTGCTTACATTACGCTACATTTATTTGTTAAGGAGTAATCAAGGGAACCAAGGATATAGCGGTAATCTGAAGACTGAAGACCAGACATGGAAAAACAGACATAAACACAAAGAACATAAGGTAACCAAAATCACAAATACAAAACAACAAAAGACACCCGTTCAGGGTACAGCCAAAGTCTCAAGCCTAATTGGAAAATAATCAACAAAACAACGGTTATTTGTTCAGAACACACATTAATAAAACAAACGTGATATCAGGGATATGAAACTCAGCATAGAAAATCGAAAGGTAAAGTTAATGTCCAGTGAGAGGAGGTTGTATCACAACGCACCAATTTATATGTATAAAAACATATTATGTCGTTATAAAATATAAACATCGACTACCTAATTAATACAATTGCTTTACATTCAAATTTAATCTTTCGCTTGTATGGAATTGGAATCAAAGCAGCTGACAATTTTGACATCAACATTAAATATAAGTTTCAAACCTGGACAGGGCACGAAATGGAAAAACAATCGCGGTATATTTCTTTCCAAATTTGTTTCTGAATCCGTATTGGAAAGTATACTTATTAGTAACGATCATGTTATAAAAAAAATAATACCACCCTATATTGAAATTTAACATTTTATCATGAAGCTTTTACCATTTATTTGGTGTCAAAGTTAATGCTAATGCACACTATCTCTACAGTCAAAGTCAATCTTCTTAATTGAAATTAAGTCAAATTTGATACATAATTTATTCACCTTATTATGTAACCTTAATCTTGTTCTTTTAAACTTGATCCACAATTGTTGTACAGTAAAATCTAATTTTTATGAGCTTCAGATGGTTGTAAAGTCTGAAACAGTTACGTCTTTGACATCACAAAAAGTCCTAAGCACATATTCTAGACTAAATATTTCCATCAGACATGTTTTATTTGGTAAACCTAATATATATTTGGTGCAATATGTGAAACTCCTCAATGAAAGGTGTTAACAAAATCACCGAACTCTAGGCATAGTCAACATGAATAATCAAAAAGGTAAGTCAGTATAACAAATGGCAATATCTAGGAAAACAAATATTTTGGAAACTATCGCAATGGTCCAGGCTTTTCAAATGGAAGTCGTAGGTTTTACCAGGTTTAATAACACTTCCATTACGGTTAATTATTCCCGAGTTAATGCAATTCAAACGGGCAGCATAAAGTTGCCACCGGTCAAAGTTCGTAAAACCTGTACTCATAATAGTATAAATTAGTGAAAATAATAGAATAAACCCAATTAAAATACAAGTTCAACATAGAAAACACCAACTTTGAAAGAAGTCTTTCACTTTGTTTGGAAGGCGCGTCAAGTTCAAGATAAAAATAATATGATACAAGTTCAAATTCAGAAATAACAGAGGACAATTCATAATCAAATCATACTTATTACATTGCACATACAATCTGCACTGCTTAATTGTTTATAAGGAGAGATAATATTCCATAATTATTGTGCAATCGCTCTTCAATGCTTACGACAAACCAACACTGTTGTTTTAAATTACTTTTAAATGTGGATTACCCAACACATTTGCAGCACAAGTGCTAAATGACAATTTACAGACGCTGATATTTACTTGCTTATTTTGGTAAATATTTTGATAAATTACAATAATCTGGAAATGTGCTTACTGTCTGTGTTTAACTGCAAAAATAGCAACTTAGTACATAAAAAAATAAATTGTTCTATGTTCGGCATACAATAAAAACAATAATTATTTCTGGGGTCTGTAATTAACGCCATCTCTCTATTAAACCTGGTAGCAACTACAAATTATTATCCAAAAATTAAATCGGAAAAATTCATGTTGTCAGAAAAAGGGAAAATAGAAATATAGTTATAAAGTAAATGCGAAGCAATCATTACTGGATTGAGAACCCATCGAACTTTACTCTTACCGGATTTTACTCATTTGCAATGTAACGGATGCCCATCGTGGATCTGAACATGCTTATCTTTCGTGAGCTCTCCCCTTTTTGTGTGGTGTTTTGTTTACGTTATCTCCGGTTCATCAATACAAATGTATTGTTTTCTGTTAGCATCATTGTATACATAGATCGTTTTTATGTCCTGTTGCTTTTATGTTTTCAATATCTACTAATATTTTCATCTATCTGAATTATCATTATATATTAATGCCTCGGTGTATTCTTTATGTATAAATTACAAAGTTCTAACCTTAAAGTATGCATAAATACACAACATTTCACAGTTAAGTTGATGTGTCATTCAACTAATTTAAGTCAAGAACTTTATTTGTATGATGTCTTTTTAACATTGAGAGTAAACTTTGTGTTACCAATTTACTTGATTATTCCAAGGGTAAAGATCAGTTCGTGAATTTTCAATACAATCAAAGGACATATTTATACGTAGATGCACCTAGTGATGATAATGATTACCATCTGTAGAGAAAGTTTCACTACAAAAACACAAAAGTACTTCAAGTCTTTTTTTTTTAATTTGTTCTGTTGCTTTGTACAAGATAATTCTTTGAGAGGCAGTTAACACTGGTAATCCTACGCTTAAAAGTCTATATTATTTCACTGGCACACCTGGTCATATCAAAATTTCTCGCTCTTGTCTTTTGTTTATCCTGCTTAAAAGGGTAATCAAGGGAACCAAGATTCTCCACTAAGAATTGAGAGCATGGACCAGGTGCATCGGAAGAGTAAGAGTCCTATGCTTTCCAAGAACCACCCGCCAAGTTGCTCATAAAGTCATGTCTGGAGTACGTAGACGAAAGAAGAAACTTTGAACACTATTGGTAAAACAAATATCGGAAATTTACAATCATATATCTGCATGTACTTATCGAATAAAAATGACGAAGCGTCAAGATAGAAGACAATATACATAGAGTTTGAAATCCAAATCCATGACAAAAGCGTTGTAACAAGAAACCGAGACAAACTAACTGCGCAATGTAGACAACAAAACAAAAAACAAATAATTACAATATTAAAACTGAAACTAATTTAAAAAGAAAAAAACACACAAAAAGTTAAAGCAATTGCAAATGAATTAAAAAAACGAATGGTCACCTGGTGCTCCGAAAGGATAAGCATAACTTCCATTTTCCAAAATTCTTACTAATCGAGTTGTGACAAATTGATAAAATATAAAGAGTTCATTGTCGTCCCTTTCATAGGTAAATCATGTAGTGTAACATTATCGGCACCTTTGAAGTCATTGTTATAGGATGAATAAGTCCTAGTGTCTTATAATCGATTAAAGCTACGTTTGTACATACGGTAATTCTAATGCTCGTTTTTGTTTTACTTCTAACAGGGCACCTTCAACTTGTTTCAATTGTCGCTGTGTTTACTTGATTCTTAAGTTATTGTGTTTAAATACAAAGATTTGCTATAGAAAGAGTTTGAATGTCTTAGTTTTCTATTCACTGAAATTAATTATTTAATCATCTAGTGTATCATGGAATTATGATTGTGCGTGCATTTTTTTTTTTACAAAACTATTTGGAAATTTGAATCAAAGGAAATACTTTTGTCTCGGGATAAAACTCAAAACTGAAACACATGAATATTTCACCGAAAATACATGTAGCTGCTTTTATAGAATTCGCTAAACTACAGTTTTTCTAAATCCTATAAATAGAAAGAGAATATGTATGATGTGTGCGTCAAAGAGCGATCAAGGGGACCAAGGTTATAGACCCCAACGGTTTAAAAATGTCTGCCCAAAACCACCCATTAGTTTCCAATGAATGACGAGGAAATCCCCATACTGCAGAGCATGCTGCAGCTGGCCCCAAAAAATCATTACACACAGTTACAAGTTGCCCGTATATACTCAAGCCACATAAAAAAATAAACTAAATGAGGAACAGGGGTAATTTCTGCGTAGGACTATTTTTGCGTACGTTCCAAATGCTCATTGGTTGAATTGGTGGTCTGTAACCTGAAAAGGCACGGAAACTCTTAAAACTACTGAAATGTGAAAACGATACAATACATACAGAGGCCAGATGTTTTTATTAAATCATGAAATGTTACACTATGATATAGCAAACATAAAAAAAAAGCTCTGCAACTCATATTATGGAGGTAGACCTAGTGTAAGGGACACAACTCTTAAAAATCATTGGAACGTTTGTATTCAGCATTTTACACCAATATCGTGTAAGCATCAACGTAATTTAGATTAATTTCATTCTGTGTCAAATGAAAGCTTGATAGCCTTTGGTCAAATTGATTATGATACAAACATATCACTGACTTCATAAGTTATGTCACATACCCTAGGTCTACCTCCTTAAATAGGTGGTGTAATGCCTTAACTGTAATACAATATAACCACATTGTGTTGGAATGCACACGACACTATTAATTTTATACAAACATTAGTGCAAATATATATTTTATGGTAAGTGGTAAATATCGCTTACAAATGATCAGTCATATTTCACATAATGTAATTACATGCATTCACACTTCTATACTTATACAATTATCATAACCTCAACTGTGTATTTGTGTATTTCATCAATGTAATGTTGATGCAAAAAGTTATTTTAGTTCTCTTTGTTTTGTAATTATTTATTTATTTATTTAATTTTGAATTAGTATTAATGGTAGAATTGTAAATTTTAAATGTGGTACTGTGTACATATGCATTGTTAATCCGGATATTATTTCTGATCATAATTGTGTTACTTGCGTTTTCTTCTCCCGTTAAATAAAATTCGTTTTCTTTTTTTTTTTTTTTTTTTTTTTTTTTTTTTTTTTTAAAACATTTCAGTTAGTAGAATTATTAAGTATCCTTTAAGGTATGATTTGGTGTATTAACTTATTTTATTTTTTGTCACTGGTATTTTCCATTTCATCTATAAGATATGTGTGCTGCCACATATTAAATGTGCGAGCATTGTAACCGCCGATTACTCAAAGAATGTAAATAGCTTCTTACATAGTGATTAGCTTAGTTTTCGAAACAAAAATTATTTACTGAGACACAGGTTTATTTCTTGAATATTTCAAGGCAAGGGTATTTTATACAGCTAATGTAATATATAATGTGTTTATTCTTATTCGCAGTATTCAGTATTGGACACCTGTTAATAATGAACTGAATATAAATCACAGTTCTATGTAGTTATTGTATGTTGTTGATGTCACCGATTATCAACTTTATTCTTAAGTCAAAGGTCAACAAACTATAGTAACTTAACGTGGGTAACCTTTTGAATGAATTATAACTGAAACTGCTACAGCATTATGTTTATGAAACCAAATGTTTGAAAATAATATCTATTTGTTTGTAAATGCGTTTGATGATTTTTATTTAAAAAAAAAATAAAATTAAATGTAACGATTTTTTAAAACAGACTTATGCTTATGTTTTACATAATATATGATTCCAAAACTTTTTTTTTATTCATTTATTCATTTTAATTTTATTTATTTATTTATTTATTTATTTATTTTTTTTTTTTTTTTGCTTTTTTTACATATTTTGATTATAAACGCTTGAACATTATTACATTTCTTAATGGACTTACCTAGCACCCTTGTCTTATTCCCACTCCAATAATGAAATGGTCAACAGACCGTGTGACAAAGACGTTAACAAAAGAGTGAATGACATTTTTTCTCATCCATCAAGGTTCTACTTTTTTTTAACCTGACTTCTGTGATTTTATCAATCTTAAGATATTTATTACAATAAACCGAAAATGTCTCAATCTGCATAATGACTTATTTCATAGGTTGGATTTTTGTAATCTTAATGATTGCGTAATACATTTGTTATTTCACTTCATTAGGAAAATTTATCGCTATGTTATGTACAAATAAATAATGGTTGCAATAAATGTCTCAATATCTGATTCGATACGATATTGCTTTTGAAAGGGTATTTTCAGCATACAAAAAACGAAATCTTCTGCAACACAAATGCGCTAGATCTCAGATTCTGTGTTCACACACGTCGTTCATTCTTGTCATTTAAAATGCTCGGTGGCATTCTATGATATAAATACTATGCATTTAATTGATACATGAATGTAGTTAATCATGTGTGACATGAAAAAAAATACTATGTTTAAAATGTTATGATAACTATTGACTGATTCAAGTTTTGAATAATGTACATTTATTATTTTGAGAAATACGCTTGAACGTATAATTTTTTTCTACGTAATAATTAAGATAATTCAATATGAAAGAACTTACCTCAAGACATAGAATAAATGCGTTTTCCTTTAACATTTTTTGTTTCGTTTATTCTGTTTGCACTGAATTCCTAATAACTAATTAAACTTTGACCTTTCATTTTATACTAGACTGATCACCGTGTGCATGGATATCTACTATAGTAAAACAAATGAAGTCCCTGTAACTAGGAGACCACGTGTATCCTTCCTCTTTCGTTTCGTTCACTAGTGTAAGAAAATCCATGATCTTCAATACAATTTGATGGGTGTTGTAATTGTAGATTATTACATATTTAATAGTTTTATAATGTACAAGTTTGCATGATATATATATATATATATATATATAGAAAGGTCTGAAAAATTCCCAACGATGTTAGAACTGTCAAATTTGCGATGCAAATTTTTGGTCGTTCCCTCCGTGGGACTCGAACTCGTACTGCTGTGACATCTATGACAACACCGCCTGCACAAAGTCCAGCGCCCTAGACCACTCGGCCAGCTAGGCTATATAAAAATATAGCTTTCGCTGACCGGGTCATTCCTCCTCGTAGGATTAATCTAGGGCTGTAACTCAGTACACGATATATAAATGCCCAATGTAGTAGTTTGTAGTTATGGAAATATTATTTCTTCTTGATTTATTTTTAACCAAAATTGTTTTACATAACAACCAAAAGGTGGTAAACACGACATTTAGAAATTTAAATACTTTCATATCATAAAAAGGTTCTATGTTGCCCCATTGTTGGCCCTACTATATTCAGAACAACCATTTCATTTTATGTTTTTATTTAAAAAACTTGTTTTAGAAGCTAATTCTACTTGAGAGTATTGTTAAATTTTAATTTTAAATCAAAACCATGATTACATGATTTGCATTATTCTATATTTGTCCAACCCAGAGCCAACAGTGAGCCAACACTGAACCAACATTGTAACAAACATGTTAAAAAAGACTTAATATTATTCTTAATGCAAAAACATGTCGGTCTCAAGAAAAGTAAAATATGGAAGCAAATCCGGACGTATGAAAGAAAATATTGTGTTGCATCTAAACTGCGACACTAAGTTGGGCCAACGTTCGCCCAACGTTGAAACACCAAAATATATATATTTATTAATATAACTTTACTTCTTTCAAAAAAAAGTACTGTTGGTTCTATTCACGAACTCTGTTAACTGCATGTTTAATATTCATGCAACCAGAATTCGCGTTTAATATTTAGAACTTAATAACAAAAAAATTATTATGAAGAACCAAATTTAATTTATGATAACAATAGTGCACATGATTACCACCCCCACCCCCCTTATGCAGCTTTGTAACTGAGCTCATTATATACCTTTAACAAAACAAAATTTGTCTTTCATTTTGAACAAAACACAAAGCAGTCAAATTAGATTGTTTAACATTTTTTCCACTTGAAGGAGTTTCTCATGCTTATCTCGTCGAGCGGTTTTGCCGCGAGATGAGATGAGCATGAGAAAAAATATTTAATTATCTGTTTATAGTTGTTTTGCTGAATTGTAAGGTATTAGTTTTCTTTTTTTTTCAGTTTTCTTGACATAAATATGTAAGTTTTATAAGCGCTGCAAAATTTCCATTTGTGGCTATTTTTTAGCGACGTGCTACGTGACGTCACGTATGTTTTGCAGTTGTGATACACATTTTTTTAAAATCGGTTAACTATGACGGTCGCGTTTACAATTTGTGGAATAATTTTGGGATTTATTCATTCTAATCGGGTAAGTTACTGTATTTAATCATTTTCCATTGTAGACTAGAAAATATTGTCACAAATTAGGTATTATTTCACACGCAGTAAACAAACAGACGGTTATTTGGGTTATCGTATAGCAAGATCAAAGGGATTTTAAACAAAATAGCGATAACAGGTGTTATCATATGTCTAATCAATGCAAAAAAAATGCAAATTTTCAATATTTAGTATACCAATGCTCGTAGTATCTGCTAATGTTATAATAGATTTTCTTGTTATAATCTTGTAAACTACAATCAGCGTGTCATTGGTATATTCTTACTGTAAATAATTTATATGATAAACTGGTGGGAAATTAGAGTGCTTACTTTGAAGTAGTGCACAACATCAGCACTCTGCGACAAGACCAGGCAGTACATCAAAAAACATATGTTCTAATGTCTTAAGGAATATAATCGTATGACCATATGGTTGGGTTTACGTTGGGCCAACATTGGGGATTTGTTGGGTCAATGTTGGCATAACGTTGGGCCTACGTTGGTCCAACTACTGTTTGCCTCCTTTGGGCCAACGTTGGCTCTCTTTGCACTTACAACGTGGGCCCAAGTTGTAAGTGCAAAGAGAGTCAACGTTGGCCCAAGGGAGGCAAACAGCCAACGTTGACTCTCTTTGCACTTACGGCCCGTGCAGGTCCGGGTGTTAAAAGAATAGGCCTGCAGCAGCGCTAAGCTTGTCGTAAAAGGCGACTAAATAGTGCTCAGAACCCTAACCAGGGGCTAGGGCGTTCTGCCCACAGAGCAACTGGGATGTGTGACCCAGGTGGTTGAATGGGGTACTCCTGGCGTGTTACATGCTATAATACGGAAAACCTGACCGCAAACCATAGTGTTGCCCCGTGTTGTGAAAGATGCAACGTTCCTCGCACGTTAAAGAACCCTACTGTGGTATTCTTCCGGAGTAGGATCCATAGGGTTCCGCCACAGGAGGCTAAATTGCCCGACCCTGCCCACCTCTCCCTATTTCCAGTGGCAATCTAAGTTTGTCGACCCCGTTGTCCTTGTGTCCCATCCCTCTTTCATTTCATCATCATTTCATGTTCATTTATCAATTTCATGTTCATCGTCTGAAAATAGCTGAAATATTGCTGCTCGGACGTTAAACCCCAACAAACACACAAACAAACTTTGCACTTACAACGTTGGGCCAATATTGGGTACCCTACGTTGGTCCAACGTAAATGACTCAGTTGAACCAACTTTAGCCCAACGTATGGAAGCTCTGTGGGTTCTTAGTTGTTACGATTTATACCTCAAGTGCCACAAATAATCGCGTCTATATAAACATGTGCACTATGTGTCATGTAATAGCACTTCTAGTCGTAGGGCACCTAGTTCAAGAGACACATGCACACTAGGATAACGCCAAAGTCGTTATAACAAAGATGTAATTTCAACAATTACAATGTCTGATGCAGGAAACTTTCAAGGTCCCACAGCACCTACAGGTCTTTTATGGCACGATAGCCAAAAAAAATGATTATTAAAAAAAGCAATATCACCCTACCCCATACTGACACCATTTCAGAGAAATGCATTATCGACATACCTATGACTTTGTGTTAGCCAAGTGTAATGTCCATTTGACATCTCCGGGCTTCCGATGTCACGAGGTGGTAACAGTAAGAAAATACACGGTACAGTGGTTGATACATCGGGATGGTTTCAGAGGTAATGCTAATACCTTTTTGTTAAAAATTGGGCAAAAAATGGGGGGGGGCAAATAATAGCCTGGAACCTCTTTCTTTATGCAAGTTTCTTGTTCAGAACCACTGTCCCCTTTTTGTAAATATTGGATCCGTCAGGGCCTGCATGAAATATCTTCCAATTTGTACAAAGCATTCCTATTTATATTTCATTTCTTGGTGACTATTTATAATCTCGCAGTGTTTTCATTTCTAGCTAAACAACAAATGGTTCATTATGCGTCTTGTCGTGTCAAGGCAACTTGAATATATCGACACTGAACGACTGGCTTAATCGGGTAAATGCAAAGAAATAAACATGTACACTGCTGATAAGAGGTTAGAGGTCAACTATTCTTAATTGGGTCGTTTTTAATACAAATCAAATAAATCGGCATATTTAGTTCGCAGTAAAAGTTGTTTATTTGGTTTGTCTAATGGCGTAAATAACAGGATTAAATTTTATATTGTAGAAATACCTACGAAGTGGACCTAACTATCTGTATTTGAACCTTAATGAGGAATGGCAATGGGACTATTTTCTGCGGTGGAGTAAGATAATTGCAGATACTTCCAGGTTTTACAAATCTAAAGGTGACAGCTATATATCAATTTTGATCTCCGATCTAAATTGAAAAAAAAAGATTAAAAAAACAGGACATTGCAATATCTCAGAAAACTAGGTGGTTAGGAACTTGAAATTTGGTACAGGGGTAGTGCCTGGTAAAAAAATACGGAAACGATATGTTGCAATGGTGACCGATTCTTTTTTCCCGTCAACACTTCAAAATACTTCAATTTTGAGGAAGTTAGGTCTGTAGTGAATAAATGAAGTTGCAGCATCACTTTTTGCGGTTGAGGCGACTTTTGTTTCCTCTTGCATACGTAGACCTACAATTAATTGTTAATTATAGATTAGGGCAACAACTTTCTACTTCGGATCACGCCTTGCTGTTTGAGTATATTTAGTATTCATGTTGAATGTGATATCCATTGAATCCTATGTAGTAAGTGTCTAGCCTGTGCCAAGAATTCGAAGGGTAAAGGCAACAGTACCCCTTTCTGTGGATATCCAAAAAACCCTTCCACACCCCTAAAAATTCTGGGTTGTGTACTTTTTTATAAGTAACGGGACAGCGTTTACTCTTACATGACTTAGAACGTATTAAGAGGTTAGATTGTAATTCCGTTCGTCCATGTTACCAAGTTATGACAACCTATAGCATTGCTGGAATAGTCAGTGTTTCAGTATTAAAAATTTAAGAAGAGTGGCGTTCATTTGTTATTATGAATGTCTTAACTGTTATATAAGGCTTTCATTACCTTTCATTACCAATTTTTTCGTGAACCTTTTACATATAAGAATAAGGCATGATACACCTAAAAGTATGTCTATTTTTTCAGAACCTATTGATGTCTGAGCGCGCGCATTAATATTCAACACCAGTGGATAACACTCTTACACTCACGGCACAAATAATATTGTAACGAGATGATGAGGAGAGATTATTTCACTGGTAATATATGTATAGTACAAATGAATATAAATCTGTTTTTGGATAGGATATTATTGTTTTTAGATGTACATACCAATTAAGGTGATATCCTAATGCCCGAACTTCAATTTGGAAGTTGCTAAACGCCACGTCAGAAGTTAATAAATTAAGTCAAATGTGAACCATTCAAACGATAGCATTTTTCTCTTTTTAGTGGAGGGGTGTATTTGAATGATTAACTTCAATTTTATTGTCAAACTAAAAACTAAAAAACATTTAATATACGTTCACACAAGTTTGATACGTGTCACAATACAGAGTGCTTACTGAATAGGAGAGCCCTGTCCACTCCTTACAATCTAAAAAGGTAAGTCCTGATTAATACAAGTTCAAGCGCATACAGCAAACCAATTTACAAGTAACTCAGCGACAAAAAGAAAGACAGTAACAAATAGAAACGCTGGGATGGCTCAAAGAGGGGATCCGGGAATTCGAGCTCTCTTTTGTTAGAAATTGTGTTAACTTAGTGCAACATTTGGATAAAAATGACCTTATGATACCCTGTTATCCCCATTATAAATTTCTCCCCCTGGAAATAGAAATAACTGAAGCACACACAAACACTAGATAAGTAACAAGAATGCAACCTAGCAACAATGCGCATGTCCGGCGTACGGAAGGTTAAGTGTGTTTTGTTTTAAAATACTGGGCAAAACGATATAATAATACCAGAACTTCATAACATTGAAAATAAGAAGAAACACGATACAATTTACTTATTTTAACTAACTTTACGAAACAGGAAAAAACAGAACAAATGTAGTAGAAAAGTTCTTGTTTTGGATCGGCACTGCATTCAAGTGGGCGAGTAATACCAAAACTTGATACCAGGACATAAATTTCAGAACATTGAAATTTTCAAAAAACACAACACAATTTACTCATTTCAATTACTTTTCACGTAACTGTGAAAACACAATACCAATATAGTAGTAAGACTTAAGTTTTTCTTTTGGATCGGCACTGCATTCAAGTGGACGAGTAATATCAAAAGAAAACATCATAGATTCTATGTACACACACCATAGTCACACTTTTGGTCGGAGTTGCAACACGTGTAGGCGCCGGCATATTCGCAACATGGCTGGCCAGGGGGACAAGGGTAGTCTTTACATGTCAAAGGTTGAGGTTCGGGATTTTGAGGACTATAGTTACAATAATCCCCAGTACATTTTGTCCCGAGTTTTATGGCAGCAACAAACAGATCTAAAACAGCTGTTTGTTGCATAGGAGCACCAACGACAAAAGGTCCGCTCCAGTCCACAGAAAACACTGGACCTGACCTGTTGAAGTATGGAGGCCCGTCCTTATATGTGATGTTGCATTTTGTCATAGGTTCTTTGTCACACATATTATACTCCATATTAGCGCGAATGTTAAGATCCAAATAGTCTTGATATTCCTGATGCTGTTTTGTTTTATTAAGGTCACTCAATATATCCATGAGATATCTCAAGTTTCGAACAAAAATTCCCTTGAACATTTTCTGATCGTCGTTACAGTACGGCTCGCACCACTCCCGAAGAATACCTGATGTACTGTTTGTCGTATTTCTAATTTCTGCTTGAGCAATTTTATCAGCAAATTCAATGTACGATTCATTTTTGTGTATCTTGTAGAACTCAACAAGACCTCCAATCAAAGTTCCACCCAGATAAGTAGGACCAATAAAGTTATTTCCGGTACAATTATCTAAGGCACCGTCATGAACCAAATAGGTCGTATTGTCTACAATTCCGTTGTGAAGTACCCAATTCCAAATTTGGTGCATTTGTTCAAGATATTTCTTCTTTTTCGTGAATCTGTATAGTTTTCCAGCAACCTGAATACACTCAGCATTGGTAATAGTAACCTTTTGATCATAATTATCATCAAACCACATCCCTCCCCCACAAGTTCCAGTACGATCCCATCCTTGCTTCCAAATATAATTGTATATTTCTTCCGTGTGTCCTAAGAAGTCATCCCATCCGAACACCTCGTAAATTCTAGCGTAGCTAAGGGCATACCATGCCATATCATCGTAAGATGGTTCAGGTCCGTATGCCAGCTTTAGTTCGTCCAGTGCCCGTCCCGACGTCTTGAGGACATCTTGGTAGCGAGTATTGTTTTCAACATGATCGATGAAATCGACAAAGGTGTTTAGAATTAATCCATTCTGCCAAAATCCATCATAACCATTCCACTCCTAAAATAAAAGACAGATGTTTGGTCATGCATTCATGGACGGTGCGTTTTTGTGTCGGTTTTATTCAATGCAATGCACTTACTGAAATGCACAGCCGGTACGCTGTAACGTTCACTTTATCGAAAGGCGGAGGTGGAGGGACGGTTTGTTTTGAAAATGAAAGATTGAACGATGCTGCATACGACTTTCATACAAGCCGAAGAAAGCCTTTTCTGTGTCATTTAAAGACATTAGTTGCCATTATGTATTTAAAGTATATAAATATGGACTATTTGAAAATGGTTCGTATGGATACAAGGAAAAAATTCTATAAAGAATAGTTCTATTTTGACATCTATCACCGGAAAGCTAAGTCGTAACTGGGTTCGACTAATTTGGTATTTAATATCCATTTGTTATGTGTTTTATGGGCTCACATTCCTAGCTGTTGCCACACCCAAACTATACTTTATACAAACAATAGGGTCCCAAGAGACTGAATCGGTCACCTACTTAATTTGTTGTTTTTCAAGGGTAATAACTCTAACAAGGAGCTGTCCAAAGGTTTAGACTCAAAAGAAGACTTTGGTAGGACTTATCATAAGGATCATTTTATCAATTGAAAGTTTCATTCTATTTATTATAGTTTTTAAGATATTGGCTGAAAACTACTAAATGAAAAATTGTTAAGAGCAATAATCCTAACAAGGAATCGTCTGACAACTTTGATCGCGTGGAGACTTTTGTAGGCCTTACACGTGTAATAAGGATCATTTCAACAATTGAAAGAATTAACGCTTTTGGAAATATATGCGAATACTACTGTCTAAGCAATATACCCCAAGAAGCTTTTAAGCCAAGTTTGGTTCCAATGGGACAAGTAGTGCAGAAAAAGAAGATTTTTGAAAGAAATACCATTAAAAATAGCCAAAAATTTCGAAAAAGGACAATAACTCCTACATGGCTAAACAAATTCGAACGAAATTTGAACAAAGATAGATCTTATCATGTTGACCACTTTTACCCATGTCAGAATTAGGTAATACCTAATGGTTTGTGAGATATATTTAGTAAACTACTGACTGACCCCCATATGTTCCATTTTTAGCTCACATGGCCTTCGGCAAATAAGATGCAAGGGGTTAAAACGTTTCGCGAATTAAGTCACCTTACCTGATACGTGAACAGTCCTGACAACGGTGAAGGGTACCAGTTTGCCTGGTGAGCAAACTGTATCTTACATGCCATGTAGGCATTGAAGTCACCACCAAACATTTCCATCGAGCACGTGCTGTTGGCGCTATCGCCATTGACAATTAAAAAGCTTACAGCAGTTGTCAAGAAAGTGACACGGAACACAGAATTCATATTATTAATTTGAAAAAAGGAATGTGCTTGACATTTGATAAAATTATTATACACATTTATCATCTACTTTTTATCATATGATAATAACCGCAACTATATAAACTTGTCAGATATATAGGTCGGATTTCATCATTTCACATACAAAACTTTTAACACATGTATATTTCAAGGATGATATCCTCAAAAATTGTTTTGATGACGTGAAATGTTCTCGTGATTTAACAAGTAAGCTGTAGCTAAGATACCAAAACGTAAATTTTATTGATTATTCTTTCATTAAATAACTTTATTCCAAATAATTCAATATACCTGTAACGTTTGTTTTTCGCTGTCTATAGATTAAAATTGCTCATGACCAAATACTTTTCTAAAAAATAAGTCAACTATTATATGATTTCGCAACGACATATAAACAGTTAAACAAAAACCCGTAAAAATCGTCAATGCGTATTCAAATTAGCATCATGTACACACACCTTTTACACATTTCTGAGTATAATCACAACATGTGTAAGAGGACTGATAGCTACAACAGGGTTTTCCCTTCGGGCAGGGAAAGTCACTACATGTCAGATGTTGAGGCGTCGGGTTACTAGGGCTAAAATTACAATATGTGCCAGTGCAATTTGTCCCAGGCTTTATAGCGGACACGAACAAGTCTAAGACGGCTGTTTGTTGCATCGGTGCTCCAACTGTGAAGGGACCGCTCCAATCGGGCGAAAATACTGGCCCAGACCTATTAAAAAATGGAGGGCCATCTAGATATGTAATGTTACACTTGGTCATCGGTATCTTGTCACACATGTTATTTTCTATGTTTGCTAAGATATTGTGGTCAAGATAATCTTGATATTCTTGCCTTTGTTTTGGATCATCAAGAACGTCCATTAAATATCTTAAATTTCGTACAAAAATTCCTTTGAACATTTTCTGGTCATCGTTACAATCAGGTTCGCACCATTCTTGGAGGATTCCGGAAGTAGAATTAGTAGTATTTCTGATTTCTGCTTGGGCAATTTTATTGGCAAGATCAATGTATGATTTCTTCTTATGAATTTTGTAAAACTCCACCAGGCCCCCAATTGCGGTTCCACCTAAATAAGTCGGTCCAAAAAAGTCGTTTCCAGTACAGTTGTCGAGTGTACCGTCATGCACCAAATACGTTGTATTGTCTATTATTCCGTTTTTCGTGACCCAATTCCAAATTTGGTGCATCTGAGTCAGGTATTTTAATTTTTTTGTAAACCTATAAAGCTTTCCAGCAGCTTGAATACACTCTAAATTAGTTATTGAGACTTTTTGGTCGAAATCATTGTCAAACCACAAGCCCCCGCCACATGTACCAGTTTTGTCCCATCCAGTTTTCCAAATCCAATCGAAAACTTCCTGACTGTGGTCCAAAAACTCCTTCCAACCGAAAACCTCGTATATTCTGGCGTAACTAAGGGCATACCAAGCCATATCGTCAAATGAAGGGTACGGCCCGTATGCCTCTTGAAGTTCGTACAATTCGCGACCAGAGCTTTTGATGACGTCAATATAACGCGTGTTGTTACCGACATATGCGATATAGTCGGTAAAGGTATTTAGAACTATTCCATTCTCCCAGAAACCATCATATCCATTCCATTCCTGTTAAAGAAAGTTGTATTTAATAAAGACATTTAAATTGCTGTATTATTTGTTTGGTCCTTTTCTCTAAGTAGGTCACTATAAAAAAAAACTATGTTTTATATGACAGACCGTGACGAATTTGCTTTAAGAAACAATTTCAACTAATCATGAAAATGTGCTGTGGTCAATGTTCTTTGAGAACTGATTTTACGGGTGAGTGATAAATTTACACTGCACAATATCCATACAACGGTATCATCGCCACAATCCCAGAACATCGGGAAAAAATCAGTATAGAGAAGGTTTTTTGTTTTGTTTTTTGTTTTTTTTGTTTTTGTCTTTGTTGTTTTTTGTTTTTGTTTTTGTTTTTTTGGCTGTTTTTTTGTTTTTTGTTTTTGTTTTTGTTTTGTTGTTGTTGTTGTTGTTGTTTTGTAATATACATTGTGACTTTCAGTAAATCTGTGTATGTACTTCCCATTCTTTAACAATAAGCATATTACAAAAAGCAGTGTGTAGTACATAAAGTGTGACGATGTGTTTCTTTTACACCTTTTTTATATTTTAATATGACGTGCTTCAAAGCCTTTTAGACCACAGCCGCAGTAGTAAAACAAGAGGCTCCCAGGAGCCTGAATCCCTTACCCGGTAGAGTTTTTGCCTTTCAAAGGCAATAAATTTAACAAGTTTTCCAACAATTTTGACTCAAGACGACTTTGGTAGGACTTATCATAAGGACCACTTCAGCAATTGAAAGTTTCTTTCTATCTATCATAGTTTTCAAGATATTGGCTGATAACTATTTAAAAAAAAAACTCATTTTTGCCTGTCCATGGCAATAACTCTTACAAGGAGTCGTCTGACAACTTTTATCCCTGAAGACTTTCGTATTCCTAATGATAAGGATCATTGCAGCTACTGAAATTATTTGGCTAAACCCAATGGTAGATATACATGTATGTGGTAAACTACTGACTGACCCCTGTCCTATTTTAGTAATGGTGGCCATGTTTTTCGACGGATCAAAAATCCCCACATTAGATCTATGCAGGATTACCCAAAAAACGTTCATACCAGGTTTGGTTCCAATTGGTCAAATAGTGTCAGAAGAGAAGATTTTCGAAGAAATAACACTTAAAGTAGCAAAAAACGTCAAAAAGGGCAATAACTCCAACATAGCTTAATGGATTAGAACAAAAATTTGACCATGGCTAGATCTCATCATGCTGAATAGTTTTATCCGGTCAGAATTTGGCTAAACCTAACGGTTTTGGAAATATATGCGAAAAACTACTATCATACACCTATGTTCTATTTTTAGTAACGGCGGCCATGTTTTTCGATGGATCAAGGATCTCCTCATCAATTCTATGCAGGATATCCCAAGGAATATTTATACCAAGTTTGGTTCCAATTGATCAAGTAATGTCAGAGGAGAATTTATAAAAAAAAAATGTTGACGACGACGGACGACGACGGACGCTTAGTGATGGCAATAGCTCACATGGCCTTCGGCCAGATGAGCTAAAAAGTGATAACCACATGACCAACGTCATAGACTGTGTCTATTCAACAATATGAAGAATTAGAGTCGAAATAAAACGGCAACTCCATTTTACTATTGTTTCACCACGGGATGGTCATTTATGTCGCATTGTTTTACCCCCAGCGCGATAGCGAGGAGTTAAATAACGACATGAATGGCCAGCCCGTGGTAAAAAGTAATAAAATGGAGATTCCGTGATTTATTTCTTTAATTTACCATATCAGTTATGGTAGAAGACTATTTGACAATTTTGTTTTCAGACTTCGATGTATATATTCCTTCGTGTTAACAGCATGCATGTGATATACTTCAATTCAGCAGAAAATGTCTGCAGCAGACCGAAAATATTAAGACTGTTGGCTTACCTGGTAGCTAAACAGTCCAGAAATTGGCGAAGGATACCAGTTCGCCTGGTGAGAAAATTGTGTCTTACATGCCAAATAGGCATTGAAGTCACCACCAAACATTTCCAACGAGCATGTGCTGTTTGAAGTGTCGCCATTAGCAACCACAATTATATATGCGATGAATAAAACTACGTAATAAAACATGATATTCTGTTTATTACCAATTTGAACTTTTAGTTTAATCAGGGTATAATCATATCAGTATCACTCATACATCTATCTAATAAAGTTAAAGTTCAACATCATGTAGACCTCAATCTAACATACATAAAACCAGCATTACAGTGATTGTTTTGATGGAGAGGGGCCTGGGAAAGTCCAAGGTAAGTTGAAGTTTATTACAACCATATTGTATTGCAAAATTATCAAATGGATCAAACTATAGTTATACAAACTTACGTTGTCTTCTCCATAATGAACATAACAAATTTAAGATACACACAATAATCATACATCAAAAATAAAGTAAACATATTAAGATATCTATACATCAATCAAAGAAGATATAATACTACAATATTTAAAACCTAAATTCATTGCATATGAATGAAAAACAAAAGTGTTTGAAATAGTATAGAAATGCACCGTCAAATCTTGACTTAGTTGGCTTGATAAAGCTTTTTACGGTAATGAAGTTACATGAAGTAATAAGAGTGTTTTACCTACCTCATGCTCTTCGTACATGTCTGCGCATAAAGCTGAGATCGACTGCCGCCAAGTCTGTTCCTTGCATTTCTTTTCATATAATTCCAAACTCTTTCAACTCTCTTTCTACCATTCTTGTCCGTGCTTCTTTAGGTCTTCCCCCTTTTTTTTCCCGTAAGGAATTTATTTGAACATTTGGACATACTTTGTTCATTCTCATCTCGTGTCCTATCCACCTCCGTCTCTAATCGAATGCTTTTCTGCGATGTTTTGCGCCATATGTCTCTATCAAAGATCTCATTTGGCCAATAGATATTGCACATTTTCCAAAGGTAGGTAAAATAATGACAGGTTCTTCATGTTACTCTGAACCAGTTCCCAGCATTCTGCTCAATAGAGTAATATGAATTTGACATTGCTACTATAAACCTTGTCTCATTCATATGTGTACACTAAACCAATCAGATTTTATTGTAAATGATAAATACGTGCGGTATCTCCCATCTTATATTTTATGGTAATATTCTTCACAAAGCACGGAAAGCTCAATACTCACCCAGTTAGTTGACTAAACTGTTGAATAGTCTAATTTGTGAGGGATATAGTTATGATATTGTTGTCAAAATCGTTTGATAGCAATTTTTGGTATAAACATTGATTCTTTCATTGGGTTTTTACAAAGAAACTAACACACACTATTTGAAAGCTTTTTTCGGCATGACGCGGATTGTGTCCTTAATGTAACTATGCCTTATGATGGATCGTGATTCTCAACCCTGCATGGAAAGAATTGGAATCAATATTACATACCATGAAGGCATAACGTTTTGTAGATTTAAACTGGTCTGGTGCTGGGAATGTCAGTTTACTGTTAGTTGTCCCTTGTTTGTGCAATTGTGTAACGTATGATCAGTTTCTTTATTTCTGTATTAACAAGGGATTTTGACCTTTTTGAACTGATTTTTAGGTGTGTTTTGTTGTGTAATACTTTTTTTCCAGTATGGCCAGATTTAAAAATAGGAGTGTTGTGATCACGCCGAAGTACTTTAGTCCTGCTGTATTTTTGTGCCTGTCCAGAAATGTGTATGTGTTGTTTCGTTTTCACTTTCAGTTTAACTATTTCGCTGTACCTGTGTATAATGTTGTTTTAGGGCGAGCTGCAGGCTGCACTCTGGATTTAGGGTTTCCTCGTCATTCATTGAAGACACATGGCTGACCATGCGGTTGTTATCTCTTTAGCATATTCATCATATCCATTCTTGTTATATCTAATTACTTTCATTTTTACTACACAAATCTTTAATGATTCTGTACAGCATACTAAGGTTTCCCCAAAGTGTTGCTGCCTCTTCCTCATTACTTAGGTCATCTATGTATTTACTCTTATCTAATCTAGTTTTTGCTTTTATTTCTTTGTCATTTGTGTTAGCATGATGAGGTCTATCTCTCATCAAATTTTCTTGTTAATATGTTAAGCATGTTGAAGTTATTACCCATCTTTGACATCTTTTTGCTATTTTAATGTAATTACTTTTCAAAACATTTTCTTCTAAGAAACTACTGGGCAGAATTCAATGAAAACTGATATATGAATGTTCTCTAGACATAAGAAGACAAAAAATAGGTATTAAGCCAATACTTGTCTTAATCTAAACCACTGTCTTTCAGCTAAGTGTATTCAACTCAATCAAAAAAATTGAATACAATGTATATACGTTCTAATAATGACCGTGGAAAAAAAAGTTTGACCTTAATTCTGGCCGAATGCCAACATTTAAAAAAATACTTGCCTTAATCTAAACCACTGTCTTTCAGCTAAGTGTATTCAACTCAATCAAAAAAAATGAATACAATGTATATACGTACTAATAATGACCGTGAAAAAAAATGTTGACCTTAATTCTGGCCGAATGCCAACATTTAAAAAATTTGTCATTTTTACCACATTTCAATGCCCTGTATTCCCTAAAATAACACTTTCAACAAGCTGATTTTTTATACCCAATAAGATGCACCATTAGCATACTTTCTTTGAATGAATAAAGAACCTATTAGAACCTGAGATAGTGTTTATTGTTTTCTAAAGACCGTAAAATACAGCATTGTCACAATGGCGCCCAACATGATAATATGAACCTACAAAAATCATAAGTAGTATCAAAATATAGTGAATGCCCTACAACTCTCAATCTGTCTGTGCGTCCATCTGCCTCTTTTAAATCATGTCAATACCTTTCTCTTTAACTTGTTTTTCTTTCAAGATAGACTTTTTGATATTTGGCATGTTGGTAGATGATGTGTTCAATACCAGGATTTGTGACAATTGACCTTCAACTTTGACCTTTAGTAAAAAATTTGTGTGCAATGTGGCTGTTTCTAACATGTGTCCCGGCTATAAATATGATAATTCTTTTATCTTTCGACATATAAAAATGTACGTAGCCTTTTCATATTTGGCATGTGGGTACATAATCTAAAGAATATTGCTTCCCATAGTTGATGACCTTAAACACTTGCATGTTGTTGTTTTTTTATTGTAAAACATCTTAAAAAGCAGCAACAATTTCTTCTAAATACCAGATAGTCATTTTACTTCTTTACTACTTTTACTTCATTATATGTACATGCCCATATTAAAGTTTTAAAAATATCTTGAATAATTGTCCACGTGGTGCTTAACAAGGTCAAAATTTTGTGGTTACAATGTTATCCTTTATCATTTTCTGTAATGCTTGTAGTGCATGAGTAATCAAGGGAACCAAGGTTATAGCGGTAATCAAAAGAATGTAATCCAGGGACAAAGACCAGACATGGAAAACAGGCATACACAACAAAGAACATAAAGTAACTAAAATCATACATACAAAGTAACAAAAGTAAATGAGCAACTCGGACTCCACTCGGACATCACTCATGATCCATGGCAGGGTCTGTTTCAGTCTCTTGCTAATCATACAACAATGAATCACTCTGATAAATGTATTTAAGTTTCCTTACCTGAAACAGAATGGACAAGGGTTTTATATTTTTTGATATAAAATAGATTTACATGAAATTTAAAACAAGGAGTATTATATTAAATCAAGTTATTTTCGAAGAGATAATTATGTAAATGTTTGAAAATGACTTTTTTCCATGACCTTACCTACGCAATTCAACAGAGAAATAGGTCTATTCCCGACTTGCGGACCAACATTTTGTCAATATTTATCTCCCTTTGGAGCAGGTGTCTATTCGGAACACGTAAGGTTTTCCATCCGATATCGACGATACTTTAGAAAATCTTGAAGGTCAAAAGGGAATTTCTCGTTCTACTGACCCTGCCATAAATTTTCTTTATCCGGGATACAAATGAAAATCATCATTATGTAACCTACCAACAAAATGAAACACCCTGTAAATTTTAGAAACACCGTTGTGTTTGTCTGCTGGGGATTCCATTTTCATTCGAGTTACCTCTTTTTTCTGCACCCGAATCCGAACATCGAATGGAGAGACTTCGAAATTACACCTGCTCTTACTCTGCAAAAACAGGATAAAATATGGCTGCATCCCGAGCTCCACAGGTAGGGAATAGTTTGATGGGTATGATTTATCACCGAATTTGAATAGAGGGACAAACATTGAGACAGCTACAATGCAGATATCTATGATTTCTGAATTAATTGTTGAAAATTATGCATAATGGCTTACAGACTGTATTTGCAGAATTTTTAGCATATGTTGACTTTTATAATCACAACATACAAATTCTTGATCGCAAAAAAAATGACCAATAATTACTTAGTTTAATTTTTTCAGGTGATAGAGAGTACCATTTACCTCAGATTAAGAAAAAGATCATTTTAGGTGTCGCCCATGTTGGACGGAGCTCAATGCCGTATATTAGACAGAACAGTGCATCCACACTAGTGTTTGTTTGTTTGTTTGTTGGCGTTTAACGTCCCAGCAGCAATATTTCAGCTATATTCAGATGATGAACATGAAATTGATGATAAAATGAACATGAAATGATGATGAAATGAAAAAGGGATGGGACACAAGGAGAATGTGGGGTCGACAAATTTTGATTGCCACTAGAAATAGGGAGAGGTGGGTAGGGTCGGCCAATTTAGCCTCCAGTGGCGGAGCCCTATGGTTCCTACTCCGGGAGAATACCACAGTAGGGTTCTTTAACGTGCGAGGAACGTGGCATCTTTCCCAACACGGTGCACCGCTATGGTTTGCGGTCAGGTTTTCCGTATTATAGCCTGACAACCCCAGCATGTAACACGCCAGGGGTACCCCATTCCGCCACCTGGGGCACACATCCCAGTTGCTCTGTGGGCAGAGCGCCCTAGTCCCCGGCTAGAGTTCTGAGCACTATTTAGTCGCCTTTTACGACAAGCTTAGCGCTGCTGCAGGCCTATTCTTTTAACACCCGGACCTGCACGGGGGTCCACACTAGTGTAATCGTCTACTTCCGTGTCGACGAATTTCGTCACTTCCGTTAGTATTTTTAGCCATGCATATCCGCCACCGAGTGCAGCAAATAACACTTATATTTGACACTCACAAGCCCTGTAGTCAGACTTGTTGGACCGGACTTCTGTCATAGATTGTTAATCAAGAACTGCAAAAAAGTGAAGCCTCTAAACACCGAGACATAATTCCTTATATTGCACACGGTAAAATTTCTTGGTGCTTGATACGACACGTGTTCTTGATCTTGGTCTTCAAGGAAATTGTTGTATTTTATGCTTCCCGGCAGACTAAACATTTGCTCATGTTTAGAATACGAGTGTACCGTAAAAAATCTATTAGATTTATTCCTATCTTACAGTCCGAAACTTACTTTGTCCGATATCTAGCGTATACACCAGTAATGCATCCAAAATGGAATATACCGACGTGAATGTAAGTCTACTGGTTTACGCTGAGTGCAAGCCACTTTGACATAATCAAGGAACACGTTTTTTTTTTTCGAAAGTAAAATTGCCGTGTTGAATATCTAAACCGGTTCATATTAGGTATTCGTTTTCCCTTTTTTAGTACTGGTTTATATACTTTCTGATTTGATATGCCGTACCGTACAGCGTCGACTAAGTTCCCCAGAATAGACGCATTGCAAAATATAACGTTCAAAAACAATATGCGAAGAAACTAAGTAGGATATGTCTATTACACTATACAAAGTGTTTCAAGTTATCTCCGGGCACGATCTGTTTGGCTATTTAAGATTGTATAAGTAACTGTCGTTTTTTTCCATACCATTAGACGGCTAAAACATTAGGTTGTAGTAAGATACACACGTACATAAAAAAAATAGAAGATGTGGTATGATTGCCAATGGGACTGTCATCCATCAAAAGCCAAGCAATGAACAATTAAACTTCCACAGGTCACCTCACGCACTTTGGTGACGGGCAAACCTTGTATCATAAAGCAAGCTGTGAGAGGTCCCAGAATAGATAAAGTGAAACTATTCATAAAAGACGAAAATCTATAGAAAAAACACGTAAAATGGATAACAATGAACATAAAGAGCAACGACAACCACTGAATACAGATTCCTTGTTAGGGACAGGCAAAAAAAGTATGTGACGGTGGTTAAACATGTGTTGTGAGTGCGCAACCCTCTCCCAACCTGGGACAAACTATAAAAATCTGTTGAAGTTGGATTAGACTCTTAAGATCGATACAGAATACAAATACTTTATCAAATGGGACAAAAGACATCAGGCTGTATCTACCCTGAAAGAGTATTCACTTTTTCTGTAAGCTAGTTCAAAATCGAAAATCAACTTGATAAACACACCTTGTCCGCTCAAACGCCCCACATGTTTTAGTAAAAAATATCTTAGAGGTCTTCGTCCCAATGCCAAGATAAAAAACAGATGTTCACATGGCACATTAACATAATAACGATCCGTGGGAACTATTAAACCCCACCGGCATGGAATAGAGTACCTTTGTGAAGATCAGTTTGTTAACTAACGGAATTTATCAAAAACATATTATAAAATGTCCAAGGATAAAACAAGGTCTTCATACACATGTCAAGATAAAAAGTAATGGTAGGAAAAAGGACGAGCTGTAATATAGTTATATTAAATGTTGACTTACTTTTTTCGTATAATAAGTTTAAGAAGCAATTAATAAACAGAATAAAAAGTAATGGCCGGAAAAAGACGAAATGTAATAGAATCAAATTAAATTTGGATTTACTTTTTTTCGTATAAGAAGTTTAAGAAGCAATAAACAGAATGTTTTGTAGTCTAAAGTAGTCTAAAAACTGTCTATAAATATGAAAATGCTTCAGTTAACTTTCTGTCTTCAATATTTATCAATTATGGACTTAACGAAGTCAACACGTTATATATGGACCTATTCAGATTATATTGACGGAGAAGGTATTGACTGAGTGAAAGTCCTAAATACATATGCGGATCTAAATTCAGAAGTATAGCGTCAATATATTCAAAAATAGAAACAGGGCTTCAAGTACGTTGAATATCCTTTGAATCATGTGATCATGATAACCAATTGAAGAAGAATGTTACACCATGTGTAATGTTCGAAAATATGAGGCATAAGGATATCCGAAAATCATATTGGATTTGACGAGTGCGTATATCTTGCCCCAATGCTGTAAAATATTTAACAATGCTGAGCGAGCTTTGAACATCCTGGAACAAAAGAAAGACATAAAAATGTATCTAATAATAAAAATAAAATGTAAGAAAATTATTTTTTCTAATCGTAAAGGCGTTTATTTTCGTGAGACTTTTGAGTGGTTGTATACAAGTGCATGAACTGTGTAAAAAAATCCTGCCAAAGCATAAACCATAGTTCCTTAATTGCCTTTGATGTGAATTAGTTCGTGTCTACTGTCATGATCACGGGAACATCATCGTTTTTCTTTACCTCTTTTTTATGTTTTTAGTGTCCGTTGTTGTGTATTTCATTATTTTCTTTCTATTTGGAGTGCGGTTGGTACTATGAATGACAAATTATTTTGTTTAGTTCTAAGACGTGTATAACGTTTTAGCTACAATCTGTACAAATTAATCGTGAACTGTCGGTGCCCTTGTTAAATGTAATCTATCCACAATAAAACATTTGTCGGATCAAGTATTACAAAAATGTACAAGTACACGCTGCAATCGGAAAGCCTGTGCTACAAATGTTGGTTCTAAAAGGTTGAATTTGATTATCTAGTTAACACCAGTCCATTGTATATTCTATGGCTTATAAAGTCGAATATCGCACAAGATGTAGCTAATAAATTAGAACTTTTATAAGCCGGTCTCTAAAAGTAGAGAGCCGGCAAGTGAATTTTTTACAATCATTATCTTTATTTTTTTTCAAAGCGTTAGTTAAAAGAAATGATGCGGCGTTGACAACTCAAAAATACATATATTACTTTTGCTTAAAATATCAATTCTAATCGAATTTAGGAGAATGAAACACTTTTTAACAAGGTATGGGAAGCAATCATTTAGGTATGCTGCTCCAGTCCTCTTGAAATCTCTGTCGGAGGAACTCGAACAGTGCTCTAATTTTTATCAATTTAAATCCACGATTTCACGAAGGAAGGAGGAAAAGTGTTCCTGTCTGCTGAATCTGATTTAATTGTTAATCAATGGCTAGATCGGTGTGCCTAAAACCATATTACTTGTGTGCCTTTGAATTTTGTTGACGTATTTTTGTTTGTGTGTTTTGCTTCATTTGCTTATAGTCTCGCTGCTGTTTTTGTTTGATACTTTGATACTTGCCTGCTTAACATAATTATTTTGCTTACTAGATCTATTTCTGTATAACTGCTTTATGTGTTTTTATCATATGTATAACTGTCAGACCACGTTTCATTTTATGCTGTCTATGTTTCATTTCATTTACTGTCCATTATTTTGTGTATGCTTTCTCTGTCACAGTATATATCTTTCACTTAATGTCGGTTGTAAAGGCTCATTAAGAGCTTATGTTGCTGAATCTAAATAAAGCTTATTTGATTTGTTTTAATATAAAACACCAACATATGAAGCAACATGTCGTTTGGGGTTTTGTTCTTTTCTCGACGATATACGGTTAAAACTTAATGATTCAATGCCCTCTACACCCCACTTGAAAATTTCTACAACCATCCCAGTGGAATGATAATAAGTGGATTACATACCTGAAGATTTATTATGAAAAATGTACAAAACACCTCAGATTTAATTCAGTTTAACAAGGTATATTGTTATCATATACAAATACCATGTTTGCTACAACTTTGATCACGTGAGCAGCAGGAGTATGAAATAAACGGAACCGAATTATATTCACAACATTCCTCCCCAAGAGGACACGGTTGGTCTACGCATGTGAGGGGATGTGGTGAAGGGAAATGCGGATCAAAGTTACAATTAACTCCAGAACACTTGGTCTTGGGTTTTATTGCGGCTACAAAAAGATCAAACGCTGCAGTTTGTTGTTCTGGGGCACCGAACGTGAATGGGCCACTCCAGTCTGGTCCAAAAAGTGGACCTGAAGTATTATAATACGGAGGGCCGTCTCGAAATGTCATTTTGCATTCAATTATTGGCTGTTTATCGCATACAGTGTTCTTTTTCGTGGCATTTACATTGAAATCAAGCCAGACTTTGTATTGTTGGTACAACTCCGGATTTAGATATTCTAAGGAGTCCAACAAGTACCTGAGATTCCGTACAAATATTCCTTTAAAAACAATTTGGTCTCTATTACAATTAGGTTCGCAGTACTCGGTGAAGATACCCGTTTTTGACGTGCTGTAAGCAATTATGGCATCCGCAATTTTCACAGCTAAATCAAGCAGCGATCTCTTCCTCAACACTTTATACATTTCTACTAGCCCTCCAATCATTGTGCCCGACAAATAGGATGGTCCGTAGTATTGATTCGGTCCACAGTTACTTGTAGCCCCGTCATTTATCAAATAAGTAGTCTCATTCACCAACTTATTCATCGAAATGTAATGATAAATTAAGTTCAATCTTTCAAGATAGTATGGGTCCTTCGTGAGTCGAAAAAGTCTACCCGCTAATTGAAAATATATTAAATTAGTGATAGTTTGTTTGCTCCTGAATTCGTTATCGAACCAAAACCCTCCACCACAGTGTCCTTCGTGGTCCCATCCAGTCTTCCAAACCCAAATAAAAATATCTTTTGACGTGTCCAAGAACTTTCGTATACCTAAGACTTCATATATTCTACTGTAACTCAAGCCAAACCAGCCGATATCATCGAATGATGGATATGGACCATAAGCCTCTAGTAAAGACTTCAGTTGACGTTGAGATGACGTAACTACACTGATGTATCGCCTATGTTTTGCGTATGCGGCGAAGTTTACCATGGTCTCCAATATTAGCCCATTCTGCCAAAAGCCAACATAGCCATTCCAAACCTTTAAAAAGTATATCAAAATTAAGAGTAAATTATGATGGGTGATTTTACTGCATTTTTTGGGTGCACCTCTTTCATTTGAAGCATACTAGACATCGGAAACTATTTTATTACTCAATAATAAACGGTTTCGTGACTGTCATCACCGCATCTATCCCATAGAAAATGGAATTGAGGGTACTACATAAACAAAGAAATGTGCAATCCTATTCTATCTCGAAATACATGTAGACGATGGTTAGAGGCCCCGGGCACTTCCTATATTTAGAAGGGGAATGGGCGTGCCGCTGGAATAGGAACCATTTTTCGCTTAAAAATGTGAATAGGTGGGGAAAACAAACACAATTAAATGATAAGTCAATAAAGATTACATTACGAATTATATGGATAGTCAAAAACATCCTTGTCCTATCATGGGGGTGGACAGGGAGTGTCATAATTCCCACTACCCTCCTCTAGACCACCGCCTTCCACCCTCCTGACCACCGCTTCGCGACCCCTTTCATTTTACCCCCGAATTATTGTTCCAAACCATAATCCCCGAATCCCATATGTTTCACTTCGTGTTCGCCGCCCCTTCAACCACCGTTCTCCGTCCCCTCCATCACCGTTCCCCACCCCTTCAACTATCGATTTCCACCCCCTAACCCCCGTATTCCCATCCTCCCAGTCCACACTCTCTATCAGATGTGAATAGGTAGGAAAAACGAACATGAAGATGTGGTAAGTCGATAAAGTTTACCTTACGAATTATATAGATAGTCAAAAATATCCTTGTTCTATCACCTGTTGTAATTATTTTCGTATTTGTAGAATAATTAAATGCATGATGAATATTGTTATTGTATTTCCTAGTGCATCATATCAAGGGAACACCCCTTAAATATATATATATGAGAGAGAGAGAGAGAGAGTGAGGTCTGAAAAATTCCTTCTCGTAGGATTAATCTAGGGCGGTATGGTTGTACGGGACAGTTCACCTAGGTGTGTGTGTGTGTGTGTGTGTGTGTGTGTGTGTGTATATATATACCCCAGGACAATAGGTATCGATGAAAGCTTGGGATTTATAAAGTAACTCTTTGTCAAACTGGATACTACATGTACAAGTAACTTTTGCTTTTATATGCTCCAATGAATAGATTATTTCATTATTTATTACTCATCTGTTATGGTCGAAATTATTGTCATTTCGTAGACTTGTCAACGCAGATGTACATGGATTGACGATGGCTGAATTTCCTTTGAAGCGTAATTTTAACCTTCCTCTAATCAACACTAGTAAGCTTAATCCGAATTTCTTCGACCTTGCAACCCCATTATTTTATTTAGATTCCGATACCGGACTAAGGAAGTAGGCTTCACATTCTTCACGGTATTTTTTGTATGGTTAGCGTCCCTAGAGATCATTTGATATTTCTTGGGTTTACTGTTGTTTCACAATATCATTTTTTGTGGGGCTGAAGATTTAGTATTATTGTTTTAAATATAAATGGAAGTAAATGAAGATTCATAAACAGCGGTCGTGCGTGATCCGCAAGGATAGTCAAGACCGTAAAAAATCCCAATCATCATCATTCATAAAAAATTCGTATCAATTTCCCTTGAACCCCTTAACTTACCAGGTAACTGTAGAGACCAGCAATTGGTGAAGGGAACCAGTTTGACTGGAGCGCGAATTGTGCTCTACATGCCGTAAGAGCGGCATAGTCGTCTTCAAACATTTCATTTGTACATGTTTCATGTCCACTAGCAAGATGTTCCTTCCGGAATAAAACAAATAAACAAACACAAACGATTCTCATCTACGCTTCATGTAGCTAACTGCAGTCTCTTAATAGGGATAAATATAGAAACATTCCGAGTAAGTCGAGGCTCTATATGAGTTCTCGTCACATTTTGAAAGGCACCAAATTCGAGGATTTTTTTACCTTTTGATCTAGACAATTCTATCAATAACTTATACTTATGCCACAATGTTTACATAATATACTGAATAACAGGAGAAATGCACCACTTCTTTCCAGTTAAAGTAAAATAAAAAATCTGAATAAAGTAACTTTCTAAATTATTTGTTACAAGAAATGATCAATAAACTGCAACATTTCTGCTTTTTTTAAGTAGAATTTAAACAATACTTCATCATTTTTTTACTTACTAGACGGCATCATTTTTTTCTTTTTTGGGGAGAAAATGTCAAGTTCTATAAAATCAAAACTGCAAATTAGGAAAATCTTCATTTTCACATGCGTAGATTCTACTTGCAAAATGTATAATTTTCAGTTCATTTCATCTATTATTTTAAAAAAGGATATTTAGCTTAAATCTTTACTCTGACAAAAGAAATAAATATAAGTGGTGTTTCCTTGCATTGCTGATTGGCTTTCTTTATTCAGTGGCTCCTGCTAGGTTCAATTAATCATTTCAAGTAACATATTAACCAGTAATGCAGGCAAAATAATCATGCATTTTATTGTATATAGTTCTCCTTAATCTGGCTCTGAACAATAAGCTATGCATATTAATGTAGCATGTACAAGGAATATGTATTTTCAAAGTGTGGGTTATAGGGCAACAACTTGGCAGCAGTAAACAGTTGTAGATTTCATAGGAAATAATGTACCAGTTGAAAGCCTTGAAAATGTGCTAAATAAAGCGATTTTAACTGAATTTAAAGTTTTAATATCTCCAGTGGGCAACTTTACTTTTATTTACTCTTATTTGCACTTATATTTCCTAATAGAATTTCTAAGGGGCCTGCAGAAGGATTTGCAATATTAATGTAAAAATCATCCAATATAGGCCTCTGTCTGGTTTTTAGGCAGAGCTGTACTTAAATGATACACCTATCACCTTTTTAGGTGTTCATTCAAGTACTTTAACTCTAAAATTATTAATCTGATTGTATTTTTTTTAAAGAAAGACACCGCGAAGAATGTACTTTAACATAGCAATCTAATTAAAATTAGATCTATTTAATGTTTCATTCAGTCACTGTATGTAGGATCTAACAACACTTCATTCTACTTTCTGTTCAGATGACTTTTTCAGAATCCTTAGGTTTTCCCTTTGAATAATGCTTTCAAAATTATGAAAGACTAAATCTGATTTGCTGATGAGAAAGGTAACCAGATAAAAGAACAGCGTTCCAATGTTCCCCCACATAAAAAAAAGTGTGGAAAACTTTAAATTCACTGAAATTTTCTAAGTCTCAGGGCTGTAACTTATGTAAAAATCATTCAACCATAACTATGGTTGAATTTAATCTGTTACTTCTCATGGTAAAACTACATACAAAAGATAAAATCAGTTGGTAAAAGCATTACAAAAATAAGTGTGGAAAACTGTAAATTCACTGAAATTTTCTAAGTCTAAGGGCTGTAACTTATGTAAAAATCATTCAACCATAACTATGGTTGAATTTAATCTGTTACTTCTCATGGTAAAACTACATACAAAAGATAAAATCAGTTGGTAAAAGCATTACAAAAATAAGTGTGGAAAACTGTAAATTCACTGAAATTTTCTAAGTCTAAGGGCTGTAACTTATGTAAAAATCATTCAACCATAACTATGGTTGAATTTAATCTGTTACTTCTCATGGTAAAACTACATACAAAAGATAAAATCAATTGGTAAAAGCATTACAAAAATAAGTGTGGAAAACTGTAAATTCACTGAAATTTTCCAAGTCCAAGGGTGGTGACTTCCGTAAAAATCATTTAACCATAACCAAAGTCAAACTTAATCTTTAACTCTTCATAATAAGGCTACATACCAAAAACAAACTTATTTTGTAGGAGTATTACAAAAAAAAGTGTGGAAAACACGAACAGAAGGACGCCCAGCATTTCCATGTCCACTCACAACACATCACGGGGGTAAAAAGAAAGAATGTAGTGTTAGATCCTACACGCAGTGACTGAATGGAACGATTGATAGGTCTAATGTCAATAAGATTGTAAACATACCTAACCATACAGTCTCTTAACCAGTAAACAAACAGTAATTAACAAAATAAGATATTTATTTCTAATAAAATCTGTATAATATAAAAATTGAATTGTACACTTATATCCAATATGTTACATGTGAGTATTGCACGGTGAATAAGGCGTATGTTAGTACAATTCTTTCCAACCAGGTAAACATTCAATGTTTCGGTAACATTGCAGTACTTTACAAGATATCTACTGGCAGTACTTACATTTTAATAAAATTTTATATAGTAGTAATCAAGGTTAAAACAAGGTTAAAGAAAAAATATTACATGAAAAAACTACATATATTTTAAATAGTTGGCATATCACTGTTAACATAGGCTTTTTTTTTATGAATGCATGTGATTTCTTAGATCTGTGCTGTAGCCAATAATTACAAATATGTTTGTTAGGGATGTTCTCTGCTCTGTCTAAAAATAACAATGATTCAAAGGATTGTGAAATATTTTAAGATCTTTCACGATAGAACAATATAAGATGAACAAAAATGATTGGTCAGTGTTCTAGTTCTTTAGATATAAGCATTTGAAATTTGTGTGGGAAAAGGATTTCTCCAGATTTTCCATAGATTTTGTCTTCAAAAGTTAACTTCTAAAAACCCAGAAAAAATAAAAAAACTTCTTAAATAGCATTTTAAGGTACAAGTGTTTACATTAGGCCAACATTTATGCCCTTTACTTTAATAGATACACAAGGCCATATAATATTATACCTCTGTTTCCTGTTACCCGACCGACACATTCTTTAGATATAAGCATTTGAAATTTGTGTGGGAAAAGGATTTCTCCAGCTTTTCCATAGATTTTGTCTTCAAAAGTTAACTTCTAAAAACCCAGAAAAAATAAAAAAAACTTCTTATATAGCATTTTAAGGTAAGTTTGATGAAACCATGTAAAGAGAAGTGGGGGGGGGATCACTACACAAACAAATTTAATGATATGAAATGGAAAAAGCAAGAGGAATCTGAAAATCTGTGAAAAATGGCTGAACATGAGCAGTGAACATCCTTAAATATCAAATTACATGTACTTGGGAACACAAAAAAAGAAAATTGAAAAAGAAATAAAACCATAAGGTTGCTTCCTTTCAACAAAAAATATTGAATCCATCAAAGTGATGATAGATCAGTAATAAAAGAAAATACACTGGTATCTGATAATAAATGGGGTATAAAGAGCAAAGTTTTTTTTGAATTTCTAGACACTGTTAACAAATCAAATTCCAGCACAATAAAAGTCTTAAAATAAGTTAGTACATGTTATTTTGCTATCAAATGACTAACAGATTAAAAACAAAATTGTTTTTCATTGATGGTCATAGAAAATGCAAATATACAAGTATAACTCACTTCTATTATTGATGAATGTTAACAAATTAAAGAGACAATTACAAGTGTTTACATTAGGCCAACATTTATGCCCTTTACTTTAATAGATACACAAGGCCATATAATATTATATCTCTGTTTCCTGTTACCCGACCGACTCATGCCTTACCCCCCAAGTAACTTATTTCCTAGTTAAACAACAGCAAAAAGTACCACCAAACAACCTGATGTTTTACAAACTGTAGTCATTTTTCTGTTTCAGTCCGGGTGGTTAATAAGATGTTTTTGAAGTTGTTTTCTTTGAATTTTGGGAAAAAATAAGTCAATACATTAAAATAAAATTCTGACCTACTGACTCATTTATTTTCTAACATGTAACAGGAAATAGACGTATAATTTCATTTGGCTTGAAATGTGTCATCTAAAAGCTACATGATAAAACACACATGTAGCAGTCATTACTCCTACAACTACTGAAAGCAGCTGCTGATCCACATGTTAAGGTTAGATGATATTATTAAACATCTTATCTCATGTCATTACTTACAGTATAATCTTCCATTTACAACTTCATGTACACTGTACAATAATTTAAATAATAAAGCCATGTCTATTTCTATCTCTGTGCTCCAAGAAATTATTTCTAGAAAAGGATTATGCTGTTATTTACACAGTAAAGCTGATGATACATGCTTTTTAAAAAAGAACAGGTCCCTTGAAATGACAATAAAGTTAAAAACATATAACAAAACCCTAAAAATATGTATAGACCAATATTAATGATTAAATTCTGAAGTTAAAAACAAATAATCATAACCAACATTGCCATACAATTGCTTCATGTTAGTGGTTACATATTTGTTGACATTTTGCAATGCTAATTACAAAATAATTTCTTAAAATTTTGACCAACAATAATAATTGTGAAACACTGGTAACACTTGAATATATATGCATACACAATTCTAGCATTGTTTAAATTATAAATGCATGCAGTACTAGATTCAAAATTGAAAAATTGTCTTTTTCAACCTTGAAAAAATGTTTCTGTGGAAGGCCTTCTTCCAACTCCCCTCCAGCTATATGTTATTCTCTATTCATCTCAATTGACATGCGACTAAAAGATGCAGAGAAACAGCTGGAGAAGAGACTGAAGAAGGCTTATGGGTGAAACAGCTGGAGAAGACTGAAGAAGGCTTATAGTGAAACAGCTGGAGAAGGGACTGAAGAAGATTATAGTGAAACAGCTGGAGAAGGGACTGAAGAAGCTTATGGGTGAAATAGCTGGAGAAGACACTGAAGAAGACTTATGGGTGAAACACCTAGAGAAGAGCCTGAAGAAGGCTTATAATGAAACAGCTGGAAAAGAGACTGAAGAGGGCTTTTGGGTGAAACATTCTTTGTTGGTTAAAAAAGACATTACTAAAGAAACATTCCATAAGAAAATTAAAACACTGATAAAAATTACTGGTAATCTTAAGAAGTTTTCTTGAAAGATGATATATAACAAATAGTTATCTAAGGATCTACATATAAAATGTTCAGGTAACCAGCTATAAATAGCATTTTTTTTTTATTTTGGGGTCAAAAATAAACAAATGATACCCAGGAAATTCCTATTTTTACAATTTTCTGGCTTGGAAACCCTTCTCTGTAATGCCCTGGTGTACATGTATGTAAATCCTGAGAATTGTATAGAAAGGTTGTTCAATGAACATATAATAAATTAACAATCGCAATGCATTTCTATTAATTGATCTTTAAGGGGGTCCAGATTTTACACTTGAAAATGACACTATCAAGATCAATCTTTTTTTTTCTTAATAAAAAAGTACATGTACTTTTATAAAAGTAAACATTTACTTAGAAACGACATTATAATGTATTCACACAGTATAAGCTGAATATAATATCACACTAAAACATAAGAGAACAACTTCAAAATTGCACTTCTTTTTATTTCTATTAAAGAACAAAAATCATGATATTTTGGAGTGATTAATACAATGTATTAACAATAAGCTGACCTTTAATACACAACATAATTTCTTATAACATTTTAACATCTTGAGTTTTCTCTAATTTGAATATCACAAGACAAAAAGGCCAAACACAACCTAACCATTGAAAGACAACCATGAACTTATAGCACTTGCATTTATGTTTATGTTAAAGTATTTTCAGTACTTTACTGTATAGAACAATTCTGTTTGGTTTCATTAATTCTTGTTCCTACACTATGAACTGCACTTTGGCATCGCTTGGTAAAGTTTCTTCCCTGATTTAGTAATCTGTTAAAATATAAATATATGAAAAATAACATGAACTTGAACACAAAGTTGTGATAAGTATACTGCCACTTAATTTGTATGGCAATCCTAAGAAACAAGAAGTTAATATCTGACAACAACCATAAACACTTATAATGTATGCCTCATCTATTTAAAGCAACATTCCACAATTGAAATCAATCTGTCCAGTGGCAGCAGAGATCTGTGTGACAAATATTTTCTCAATCATTCCAATTAGTGAGAAATTTTCCTACTATTTTTAAAATGTGTTTCTAATACAATCCAGTATAAAATTGTCACTCTTTGCACAGTGTTTTGCACAACTAGTTGTCTCATAAGTGTTTTCTACGTTTTCTGACTGCATTTCAGCAATAAAAAAAATTAAAAAATTCTAAATCAGTTTGTTAGGTGTCATACCACCTGGTGGTGTTTATAAATGGACATATTATTGTAAAACTCCACTGCAGATTTCACATTCCTGTCCACAGTCATAAACATTAAGTCTTTGTGTTGTAATATTACTTTTTAGCTTTATTTTGATGAAATGTCATCTTTCTGTTACCATGGACTTTATTACATTTGTTGTTGGGGCCTGTCAGAAATTATTTAAAAGTATTCATACTTGATCTTTGAAAGTATTAAGTATGTTGTATTTAGATTATACACTGATTCGTGTTTTGCATTTCGTTCTATTTCCTATAGTAAAATACTTACTTAGTAAAAGGTTGTCTTGAGCAAGTCTGAGATCTTTGCTTATTGTAACTATTTGTATAGTAAACACTAGTGTATTTTTCCTCTGAAGGTTTTTGTTCACAGAATGAATTTTTGGAGAAGTCTGCCACATCTATGTCATCCATTGTAACTTGAAGGAAAGTGTTTTCAGTGAAATCAGCTGATTGGCTCTGTGTCACATTCCAATCTCTCGAGTCTTCAAATACTTCAGAATTCTGGAGAGATATAAGTAACCAATTTTACTGCAGCAGAGCAAGACATTTTGATTATTTCGAAACTGGGTAATCTTGGTTGTATTTTATTATTTGTGTCTTTTGCCACTATTCAAATTTATACAAACATTTTTTTTTAGTTTAGTAAAATATTTGCAAAAAAGAAACGCACAAAAAATCTTCTTGTACAAACGCCTATAATAAAATTAAGATCAACATCTTTTTTTTTAAATACATATCTACAGTCTAATTCAGGGGAAAAGTGGATTGAATCTTCAATAAGCATCTAATAACCAAGATTTTTCCTTTACATATAGGTCAGTATGATTGATTTGTTACTTAGAGAAACTGTCAGAATTGAACTGATCATATTTCACCATTCACAAAATCATGATTTATCTAAATTCTTCGTGCAGTACAGCCCTACTACACTTAACTAAATGCAGATTATAAATTAAACACCTGAATGCCTGTGAACCCACAAAATTAACACCTGAATGTCAGAGACTCAAATAAATATACCTGAATGCCTGAGATCCAATAAAATTAAACACCTGAATGCCCAATAACCAACAAAATAGGAAGCACCCATTTTGACAGAAAACTACCAAAATTTTCCTGATACCAAAAATATCCCAATTTATGATAAGGTTAATCTATTACATAATGTATAATTAATACATATGTACATGTAGGTCAGTCATCACATTTTCAGCATGTTCAATACACACACATTATTTGCAATATCTAAAGTCTGACTATGTTAGTACTGAGCAGTTTAGGTAAGTCTCTGTACGAATCAGGCAAAATGGGAAAAATCAGAAACATGCATGTCAAACCCCCACCAATCTGATAATTTACTATTTCATCAAAGAATGATTTCTCTATTTAAAAATATCACTATTCAATCTCTGCATCACTGGATTTGTAAGAAATTGTTGAACAGAATGTTAGAAAAATGAGATTTTTGAGAGTTATCTGCCCTTGAAATGTTTTATTTTCAATGAGATTTCAACTCTTTCACCAAAATGATACGAACTTTTTTCCTTGATTCTGATGGTGCAAATAGTCAAATTATACTTTCTAAATGGTGTTTTTTTTTTAAACCATGTTTCACCCTCTGCCTGACTCTTACAGAGACTGACACTTAAAACATGAACATTAACCTTAATTTGTGTACCTTGAATAACAGAATTTACATTAAGCAGTGACATACTGTGATCTGGTCATTGACATGCAAGTACATGTACTGAAACCTTTTAACTTTATTATAAAGAGAAAATATTTTTCAATATCTCATATTCATAAAGATAGTGAGAATCTAATAACACTCAGAGCTCAAACCCCTTAGGATAAGAATGTGGCTTCATGTGTGAGATTAAGAAATCTCACATTGCTAAAAATGGGAATGCTTTTGTCCAATAAGCTAGAAATCATAGACATTCAATAATCTTTGGTTCTTTTATCTTTGTGTTGTACAAGTACACAGACTTCTATTACATCTTGCATTCAATTGTATTATCCGTCTACAAATACAGATTGCTTTACATGATCAATAACAAACCTGACTGTATTCAGAAGACACAGATATTGGTCTCCTTGTCAACCGCTTTGGGACGGGTGAACTAGTATATGTCTCTATCATACTTTCAATACCCCTTTTCCTAGGTCCTGGAGAATTTTCATGGGTATCTGACACACTTGTCACACCCTTCTTCCTCTGTCTTGGGGGAGCATGAGGTGTACTATTAGGTTCATTTTCCAGTTTCCTCTTCCTGACAGGGGACAAACAGTTTGAGATATCAGGAAATGTCTTTTTAAAGGGAGATAATCCATCAGGCAGACAAGGGGACTCATCACATGTTGGAGTAGATATAGAATCCTCCTTCACTGGCTGTAGCTTAGCTTTGATCTGAAATATAACCAAAAACCATATCACTTACCAAGTTATTATATTAGTGTTTTGGTATTGGTAGAAATAACACAGACACTGCACTATGTTCTTGGAAGATGAATTTCATTTTATATTATCATGTAAAAAGTATGCTCAACTAAGAAATATAGAATCTACATTAATAGCGAGTTGATTATGAAATTTATAGAGATGTGAATATCATAATTAACAAGCTAAATTTGTAGATTGTGTTTCTAAAAACAAAAAATTAGGTGTAACTTGGCATTTGTGTCATGGCCGAAATTGTCTATAATGCCCCAGTTAGTACAGGTGAACAACCAATTGCCCTTTGTACTTTAACCAATCAGCTTCTGAGAATTCCAATCTCTCTGGAGACCAGGAATATTTTCCCCTACACTGATCAGGAGGTATGAAAACTGATGAAAAATTAATAGAAAACAATATCATATGTTTTTCAGCTTGCACAACTACTTCCTGTGGAAATTTCTTTCAAGAGCTTTGTTATTCAAGTACTTTTATGCTTCCAAGATTAGAATTGACAAGTGATAGTATAATTGTTAACATATAATTCAGCATTATTGTAAATATCTATATTTAGTTTGTACCAATAAAGAATTGAATATGATATTTAAACAATTGATTCATAAGGACACTGAAAGGAGCCTATTATAAACAAATTCAAATAAGGCCAAAACAAAATATGTTTGTTTTCTTTTAACAGACTGAAAAACAAAATATGTTTGTTTTCTTTTAACAGACTGAAAAACAAAATATGTTTGTTTTCTGTTAACAGACTGATAACCACTGACATGTGGAAATATTTGGATCGAAGTTCTAGAAAAAAAACATTGTGTCCAAAGAGGAAATTAATGTTTTAATCTGTTATTTCTTTTGTAAATGAAGTTTATTCTTTTTTATTGGTTATTGGTTGGTTGAGAGGTAATTCCACTAGTATCTGTCACATTTACCAATACACTGAATCCAACTCTTCATGAGTACCTTTATAATTTTTTTCCCTACAATGCCTTATTGTATTTGCTCAATCCAATTAAAATTTAAGACAATTAATTACAAACACAATATTGCAAACATCTTATTTTTTAGGTGTTCTAATTTTCTCTCTAAGATTTAGCATGATAATTTGTACCCAAGGAAATGACTTTTTATACTATAAAATATTTAACTAAAACTTTTACAATATCAGCAGATATGTTCATTATACAGAAGCCACAAAAACATAAATAAAAGAAACATGTTTACAATATTTGTTTATGAGTAAACTGTGTACCTTTTTATCCTCCATTTTCTCTTGTTTTTTCTGTCTCCATAGTGATTTCCCTCTCATTGGTAACTTGTTACTGCTGGGTTTCCTTAAAGTTGATCTGTTGTTATTTAGTTTCCTATAAGAAAAAAATTAATGTAAGAAATATGAGAAAATATACATAAAATACATGACATATATATGTTTAGAAGCTGCAATTCACATTAACTTGGTATAGGTAATTTACATCCAAGATTTTTGCAAAAGATTTCAAATACACTATTGTTATTCAATAAAAAATGATGACAAATTTAGTAATAATACCAATAATTTCTCAACAGTATCTACCGCATATTAGAAACACATGAGTTGCAAGATGGAGTTTTCTTGGGATTTCATCATAAGTGATAGATGATATGGTTATTGGTTGACCCACAAATAAAGAATGTTTTATTTATTATATTTAAGATTTCTTTACTACATTGTAATTTACATGTACATGTAGATTTATCAACCTTAACTTGAATGCATTGCATTTATCAATCATTTATTCAGTAAAACAAAAAAGAAAAAAATTCCTGTACACAGCTGTCCTGTAATAATTTAAATATTCTCCAAAACAACAGATAAAGTACCCATTTACACCAAAAAATACAAATAATCTATTAAAAAATACTGACAATATAGCATAGAAAATGATCTCGACTTTGGTTCAAACCTGCCTCATTTTTTTTTTTAAATTTTGGTTAAAAAAGGAACGTCTCATTTGAAAAGGAAACCTTGCATTCCTAATGTATTGGTGGAGGAAAGACCAAACTTACATGAAATCAAGTTGAATGAGCGATAATATCCATCTATATTAAAATAACAAGAATTAATATTTGAATACTAAGTTAGCATACTTGATGGCCATGTCTATGCTTTCAACCCACTGGTTAACATTCTGTGGGTCATGTGACATCAGCAATAGACTTTCATCTTTACATGCAATCTAAAAATACATGCATAAATTCACTGAAACTTTGCATCATCGTATTTTATGAACAGTCACTCTTTTTAATTATAATTTCCTAACTTTTGCAATATATATATGCATTTAAGAACTGAATGCTAAAAGTTACAATTGAAGGTCTAAATGTTTATACATTCTGGTCAAAGAGTATGGTGAAAAAATGTACAATATAACTTTTTATGTTATCAAGCAAAAGCAGTGATTATAATAGCACTCATCATTTTTTTATCATAAAATGAATATCAACAAAGTAATGATTTAAAGACTGGATAAAGTTTTTTTTTAGACAGCTCCATCACTTTAACTTAAAAAAAAGATGTAGAAAAGATAACCTTTGGCATTGGCATCAATGAATATGCATAAGATTATAAATGGTTTTTTTTTTCAATTAAAGGGTTACAAACCTGATGGCTCCAAGTAATCAAATTTAAGGTTTGGATGAATAAAATGTACTAAAGGAAAAAATAAGCAAGCCATATACTGTAAACATATTTTAGAAAATTTTTTGGCAGATTCTCTCATGTGAACATATTGGTGGGAATCTATTTCCTGGGTTCGAAAAATTTTTTTTGGCATTATATAGTGTTTGAAATTAAATTAACGGATAGTATTTTTTGGGCAGGGTTTTCTGTTCACAGCAAAAATAGTGAAAAATTAGTATGTTTTCAGTAGTTCAAAACAGCAATGAAAATACTACATGCAATTATCAACATACAATATAACTGCTGCAGTACCAAAGGCTACAGTGAAACCAGTCTAAATTGAACCCAGATTCAACTGATAGATCTGTTTAGTTGAGACAGATTCGAAATGTATTGATAATGATATGTAAATGTTGAGTAAAGACAGGTTCTCATTCCATTCAGGGTTGGGTTCAGACAGGTTTCACAGTATGTCAGGGTTCTCAATAAGTTTTATAGTAGGTGGCACCATTGAGGGCCCTCAGACCCGAACCGAGCTCTGAATTGATTCTAAAACTTTCCACATACTGAATCCATGATACGGAATCAGTACTGAAAAAAAAAGGACCACGTCCATTACAAAAGCGCTGAATTAACCACGATTAAAGTTTGTTTATTCGTACTGCTGATCATGACAAAACAAAATTAAGTTATCATGGAAACTAATCTGCATTACCATAAACACCACGATCAAAGGTTTCTGATGCATTTTTTTTATGTAAAAAACATGAAATAACCTAACATTTTATTTTCAATTAAATTTTTTTTTGCAACAAAATAGCAGGCGCCAATGTCAAAGTAGACAGTGAAATTGCCGGTTGCCGGCACTTATTGAGAACCTTGTATGTAGTACTAACTTACAGAAAACATTCCTCCTGTATCAGTATGATTTCTTGTGTTTCCAAATACTTTCTCCACTTGGCAATGTTTCAGGGGTAACACACAACAACAGGAATATGAGTTACTGCCACTGTCTAAAAACTTTGGTTTCCCGTAAATCATCATGTCAGAAAACAAGAAGAACATCCGGTCATGTGACCTACCACCTCTACGAGATACCTTGATGAAAAATCATACACAGAATAAATTAGCTTGAACATGGTAAGTTTTGACCAAAGTAATCCACCCATTTGAAATGATAACTAAATAAAGGTTTGAAGGATTTAAATATTTCGTTAGGTAGAATGATCGTCTTGACTGAAGGAAGCTTACCTTTCTTCACTGTTCACTGTAACCAACAGGCAGTGATTTCTAGAAGTTTACCTCCCTTGTTTCAACAAACTTATTAGAAGAAATAGATTTCCCGTCAAACAAATTTAGTTTAACTATATGTATTTATTACATAGATAGCAGTATTATTATTGAATGTTCCCAATGTAATAAATTTCAATAATTCACACTGTGAAATATATTTGGTAACTTCACTCTCGGACTCCCAAAACATCACTACACAAATATCAATTCGCTGTACATAAAATTTACAAATTATGTTGAAAATAGCAACAAATAATGGAGGAAATCTATACAATAAATAGGATAATCAATTGGTTCTCGTGAATAACCAAAATATAATCACTCGTGCAAAGAACGCATTAAGATTTTACTCGTGCCTGAAACAAGTTCCATATACTTGTTAAATCTAGGCACTCTTCAGCACTCATGTTCATATATTGGTTATTCACTCTTTCCAATTCATTTTTCTAATATTCTCAACTCATTTATGATTAAAGTGGTATATTCAGTTAATATCAAATTGGGCTCTGAAAAGAAAGTTAGTCAAATCACTATGGATATAAAATAATTTTTGGTAAAATGTTTGCTTACTTTGCAAACAAAACGTTTTTTTACAATCATTTTTAACATGGAAACTGATGTGCAGAATGCACATGAAATGTGTAAATTAGATCAAATTGTTGAACAACACTAAATTTGGTGACATATTTTGATATGTACCATGTACCACGTCTATCGTATCAAGTCAGTTTTTGACAAAATATTTAGTTTGACAGAAACATGTGACCAATATTGATTTTTCAGATGGGCAAAAAAAACAAATAAGAAACCGACCACTTGTTCAAGAAATCATTGAAAATTGCAAAGAAATGGTAATTTTGACATATCATAGACACAACAGCACGTCATTAATTTTTGAATGGGGTTAGTTCTAAAAAGTTTTAAAAGAAATTGAAGATAAGCTTTTCTAGAAACCCACTGAGTTGCTCATAAAAAGTCAAATCTGGGGTTGAAGAAAGAAGAACAAAAAGCAATGACACATTGAGCAAATTGATTCTCATGGTGCCCCAGAATACACATCAAGAATTAATGATGATGACCATAAAACTCTTGTATTGATTACTTCAATCTTGTAGCAACATAAACCTGTTCCTGAAGCCTAATTGTGAGAAGTGTAGCACATAAAATGTGAATATACTCCTTTAGAAATCAACATGCTCACTAAAACTTGCATGTTAATAAACTAAATTTAACCACCTTGAAAATATCCATTCCTACCATTAGGATCATTTCTATTGAATCAAAGGTATTAATATTAAGATATACTTTTACTACTACCTAAATCTTTCCTGATCACTTACATTAATCTATTGTAAAAGTACTATTGTTTGTTGGGCACCAATTTTCATTGTTTTCATGGGTTCGGCAAACAGGAAATTTGGTTTCCAAAGAACAGGAAATTTCCCATTCTTTGTTTGATAGAGTTGTCAGAAGAATGAATTCAAGAATCCACTCACTGATATATTTTCCCGAAACCAAGAAAATTCGCACCCACTATTTAAAGTACCTTCTCAGTATTGCAAATAACTGCCAACTTACGGAAAATATTCAAGACATTTTGATAGATGTCTGCTTATAATACAATACTGAGTCTTCTAAAAGCAGTACTAATACCTTTTTTAAAACACCTTCTCTAATGAATTCTCTACCAGGTGCCAATATTTTAGGTGCTGATCTATCGAAACTTTTCTGTATACTTAACATCTTCTGGAAGTTCTCATGTTGTTTCATGTGTTCATTTATATGACTGGCTATCTCTCCTGTCTGGAGTGCTGACTCTGCAAAAAAATACATTTATTCTTTCTATCTAGCACTTAACATGATATACCTATCTCCCTATTTTGTAATTGAAATATGTTTAAAAATTAACATTTTTTTAACACTTTTTTCTGAAGGAAACTAACTTTTTTTTATTTTGCACATCTAGGCATTGATTGTATTACCTACATGAGGTTCTAATTCAAATCTGATATATAAAGTAAGAGATGTAATGATATACTTTGTTTTAAAACTTGTTGTATCAGCAAGTGTGCAAGTTATCAACAAGTTACATGTATTTAGATACTGCATCATCATTTACTTTTGTGGGGATAAAATTTTGTGATTTTGTCTCTGAAACTTGATTTCGTGGATTCTCGATTAATATTTTTTAATGGGAATGTACTTCTGATTCAAGCTCTTGGATCTGTCGTGTTCTTCCTTATAAACTGGACAGTTCCCACTCCCTCTTGGCAAGGTATATAGGAGAATCTTTTGAATTAAGTATTGTTTGCTGATACCATGTTTTCGATAGCCATTTATCAATTAAAATAATACAATGTTTATTCATTTCATCTCAAATACCTAGGTTTCCTTCTGTTTCTGTAAATGTGCAAATCAAGAGTTTCACTAAACAATGACATCAGCACCGTCACAGTTAATGAAAACAATATTTTGAATATGCCAAACTCATTTATTAAAGTTTTGACATCCATCTGTAAACAGTTAATCAAGTGGATTAAAGGATTAGTGAGAATTGTTTTCACCTTTGTAAATCATCTTTTATCATCTGCTAATTAAATGACAATGGGCTCGAGGACAGCTTGGCACTCCCATTATTGTGTATTGCATGCTCTACCGCACACATAGGTGAAGAAAATTACAGCAGCATGTTTTGAGGGAATATTTAAGATTTTTTTATTTTATATACATGTAAGTGCATTTGAATTCAGAATAATCTTTTATTTAAAATTGAAATATATATTTGGAGATACATTTTCATGGGGACTTATTTTCATGGATTTTTTCTACCCACAAAATAAACGAAATTAAATCTCCAAAGAAAATTTCTGCTTTTACAGTAACTATATAATACTATCACCTTAAAATGTGTCTTAATTATAAAATCCTTGAATTTAGAGAGTCATTTAGACCAGTACATTTGACTCTTTCAATTGAGGAAATGTCAGTTCAATTTACATTTTTAATAATTGTATTTACTGAGCATATCATTAAAATGCTACTCTCATTAGATAATTAACTTTATAAATGATATTTCATGAGTCGATAAACTTATCTAGCTATTTATGTACGCCACACCAACAATTAAAGCCTTTAAGGACTACTTTTTTTGATCCCTGTGTTTTGCCACAATTTTTTTGAATGTATAAAATTAAATAAGAATAAAATAAAAGTAACATATCAAATGTAATTATAAGAATTAAATGTTTCATTTATGATGTTTCATTTTGGCATGTAATAGCACTGACTGGTTGCACATTGTGGACATGAAGCAATAGTGAGCTGTGCTACTGTTAACGCTTGTACATGCCGATGAACATTCAATTATCAAATGTTATACTTTGATATGGAGGATCAGCTTTGTGGTGGATAAACAAAACAGAAAGCTTATGAACAAGAAAATATATAACACCCTTGGTAAGGAGAGGACACAGTGATGCTTTACATACCTTTTATTTGATAATAATCATGATGTTCTTCAGAGGTACACTCTAGTAGATCTTCTAGCAATAATTTGTACCTCAAGAAAAGAAAAACCAAAATAAAAATCTCTTCAAAGTTGCTCAATAAACATTTAGATGCCAATTTGTTCATTTAAGAGCAAGTCATGAAATTTCTTTTGTAGTCCAGCTGGGGCACAACTCCAGTTCTTAAACAGCTGGGGCACAACTCTCAAAATTGAATAAAACTTGCCTTCTAATGATTATATGGTATTAATGGGACATTGTGCTTAAATTTCATAAAGATCCATTCAATAAATTACAAGATTTGTATAAATGACAGCGACACCATTATAAATTATATATCTGCAATACATAGCTATTAAACTTGATCTGTATTTCATGGCTTACAACATTCTGCTTAAGTTAGAAAAGAATTGAATGAAAAATTCTATAGTAGTCATGCACAAACCAAAAGCTTGACAGATGAACTTGTGTTAGAATGAAAGAACATGAGAATCGCCTGACTTATTGAGTCAGGATAATTTTATATTAGAACAGCAGGTATTAAAGAAGAAACTAGCAAAATTGACATTAATATGCAATAAAAAACAAAAAAAATTAAATTTGTAAAATCTTGATTTGGAAAAGTGGATATCTGCTAAAGTAGTGGATGAAAACCATCCCTATTGAAAAAAAAAACAGTTCAATTTGATACCTAGGGATTCTCTGCACTGGTGTTATGAGTAAAGCATTCAATTTTAGACCCTGAACATCAGGCCGATCTTCTTGTCGCTGAATGAAATCTTTAAAATCTGTACTCTTTTGTGACCATTCCTATAGAAAGAAATAAAATACAAAAAAATTACCATGCGTGCATGATATGCCCATCCCCATGATGGAAGGAAATAGAATTTTTATATCACATAAGTTTACCCTTACAGTACAGGGATTTTTGTACCATGATAGACTTCTTATAATGAGATGTTTTGAATAGAAATACAAGAATTTTTGTTCTCAAAGCTACAGTGCAATATGTGAAAAAATCCTATACAAAATATGAAAAAGTCCTATAACTCAGAAACTAAAAAAATATAATTTTCTCCAAAAAGTATACAGACCATTAGATCATGATCACAACAAATAATTGTGTCAAGTTAATAGTTGATTGAATGAGGGATTTTCAAGTATAAACAGCATAAAAAATCCCATGACAATATGAAAAAGTCAATTACTCAAGAATTTCATTTTTTTAATGTAGGTAAAATTCTATGAAGACACACTTTCATTATCTATGCACTATTTTTATTTCAACTTTTTATACCCTTAAATTCAAAGTCCTAACTCAAATTACTTTATGGGTAAGTAAGCCGTATGGACTATGTCAACGAATTTCCACCCCCCCCCCCCCCCGAAAAAAAAAAGAAGGCTCAGGTATAGGACTAATTTTTACTAAATGTGCTGTACAAAAAAAAATTACCTGAAGGGCTGTTAATGCATTTTCATGGTTGTTCGCATAGGTTGAGTAAAGCTTGAGAAATGGTCCTAGATAATGGAAGGCCTGGCCAACAGTAGTCTGTTCCATGTACTCCAGTAATGTCTTGTTTACCTCCCATATCTGTTCAATGTTACCAAATATCTTACTATGGACATTGTCCGGGATCAAGCAGTTAAATCTCAATGGAAAGTCAAAATGCTGGAATTAAAAATGAAAAAAGTTAATTAATTACAATATGCACCTGTTCCCAAATCTGAAGCAACTGCTTGCTCATCACATCAGTATGTTTTTTTTTAAAGGGTACCTTGTCTCTGTGGTAGGGATTGACAGTTTTTCTTCCCAATACTTTTTGCCTGACGAAGGCCATAAGGCCAAAAATTTGGGCTCATATTTTTCAATATCTTTGTTTTATTCATATCTTTTTGTATTTAGTTCCTTTTTACCTTTTAAACATGTCTATTGTTCATTGATTCATTATTCTTTTATACTATAATTCACCAGGTTCAAGACCAATGTGAAAAATATACTGATGTGATGAACAAGAAGTTGCTTCAGATTGTGGCATCAAATAACATCATCCAAAAAATCATAAGGGATACACTTTTCAGCAAGTCAGTTGAAACATATCTCAATGAAACCAAAAGGTCTGATGTATCAATGCAGAGTTAGAAACTAATCAAAATAGTATTAATATGAAAGCAGAAAGTTGATGGTTTTTAATTGGTATATGCTGTATTATAAGTAAGTCATTGTGATGGAGTATGAACTCAAATTTGCTTTTGACCATTATGGCATTCTTGAATATAGATGGATATCAACAGCTCCAGTGAAATGGTTTTTGTCAGTTAGTCAGTTGGAAACCTAACATGCTTTCCATTAAATGGTTCATTCCAATAGAACCACAGAATTGTGCCAAGTGGTTTGTCTTAGAAAATGAACCAAACGAACCAGAAGTAGAATTAGAGAAAGTTGTTTTGTACAGGTTAATGGAAAACTAGTCTAATTGTGCATTTTTCCAATTAAAATGTCTGAAAATTTAGACAAACAAAAAAAGGACTTAATCTAACATGTCAGATAGTCAAAGTCCAGTGAATTCTGTCATGACTGGAATTCATGCAATAAGCACCTTATTAACTAATTCTAAATGATTCAGGTACGTTTTCTCTGTTTCAAATAATTCTTTTATCACTTTCTTTCTTCTTTTTTCTCTCTTTTCTTCTGATACACTTTCATCTTCATTCTGTTGAGCTATTTCACTAAGAACTGAAAGTAAAATACATGTGAAATTCTATTCATATTACAGTTCATGTACACTTGTACATACAAGTAAAAGTATATACATGTACATTTTGTACATGTGTATAGCAATGGTTGTTACAATTTTGAGAATGGGCATTGTTTAATCTTTATTAATGACATTTCCGTTCTAAGCTTAATCTGTATATCACAACAGGTACAAATGTATATGTATGTAAAAATTATGCAAATAAAACAGAAAACAACAATATCATATTTGTTTAAATTAAAAAAAAATGTGTGTTTCCAATTTACCATACCAATCTACTTTTTCAGCTAAAAATGGTAAACCCTTTAGTGTTGTTTTTTTTTATCATTATTCAATAATCATTGTTCAAGTCAGAAATGTTTATCCCATAGGCATAGACTCATAGGTTACAAAAAAATAGTCATTTAAAGATATCCTAACTTTCCTATGTGTAGGCCTTTTTTAAAAGGTGTAATATTATTTATTTGGCCTAATCACAAGACAAGATCCATTTCTAAATTGATTCTAATATCCAATCACCAATTCATTGCCATACATGTTCCATTGACCAAAAACATTTGTTCAGACTAATTTTCAACATACGTGTACAATGTACATGTACCTATATTACCCCATTTGATACCTGTATATATCAACATAATCAGCTTAATTATATAATATATGTACCTCTGAATCTACTTCTAGTGGTAAGCATCTTGTTAATTCCAAATCATTTTATGGAACTGAAAGAAAAGGCAAGCATGGCATTAATGGAACATTAAATGATATATATATATATACATGTATATATATATATATTGAAATGACTTAGATGGAGTCAGCACATGCCATGCATTTACAGTTCTTTCCATCCCAAGATTTTATAATGTTTCTAAATTGATATATCTACAATATTTGAATATTTAAAATTATAATTTGAGTTATTACAAACAACAAGATCGTGTAAACTTCAACCATGGTGTAGGCAGTTTGATTAAGCAATGGTACCTTAGCTTGATCGTTCATCATATGTACTCTCATGCATAACTCGCAAGGCTCCCTCATGTATTTTTTTTTTACAATTTAGAAATATTACTTTCAGTGCCAAAATGCTATGCCAAAAGGCAAAAGTTAAGTTCAAAAGAATAAAAGTTTGAAATATGGTAATTTTAGCGAGCGCCGCAAAGCAGTGTTAACTCTACCATTATTACGAGTACTTTCTAAATTTCCCGTAAGGTTCCCCAATATACTAACGAAAAAAAGTCATGTCCCGGAAGTAACAAAAAGTTACAGTCCTTACGGAGAAAATTCATCATTTCCTTCCATCAAACAAATAAAAAATATATAGGTTAAGATTACATTTCAGTAAAAATAGATTCATGTTTTCTGATAGTTTTCAAGTCTTTTCCTAATTTGTTTTACTTATTTAAAGAAGTGAATGTTATGTTTATGTTTATAAAAACTTTGGGAAACATGTGGATGTACGTACGTACATGTATTGTAGAGCTCATGGTGCTCGCCATTTTAGGCAATGCCTACCCCATATTATTTAATTAGGAGAGGTAGCAGCCAATGTGCTTAAGCACACTGCATCAGTGACTTGAATGAGTGCGTTGCTGTGAGGCTTTACAACATATTTTTATTTGTTGATTGAAATTCAGTTGATAGTCTATATTGATCCCCAGTAATTTGACAACATCATCACAGGTTATTATAGCCGACTAAATTTTAAAAACAGGCTTTGTATTATGAGTTTCATTACCTATAGCAATACTAGTGAAAGTGACAGTACTCAGAGTCAGACAGTAGTAACACGATTATTATTGTGATTTTGGTGTGCGGGATTGAGTATTAGTTGTAGTGAGTGGTTAATTAAATCACAAATTATGAATATAATTCATGCAAAGGAAAAAAATACAGTCTTTACAGATGTGGATTTTGAATTTTCCGCCCCTTCAACCGGAAGTTCTCGCTCATGTAATCTTGAAATACTTTCAGATTTTTAATTCGATAAATTCAACCATTCAGATTATATATCAACATATTAGTAAATTCTTTGGCTTTAAGAATCAAATTGAAATTATATTAAAGATTAAATTTACTTGATTTTGATCAAATCTTGAATTGAGATTAAGAAATACTAAATTTGTCGTGAATCGGAAGAGTTCAGAAAGAATTCCGGATGACCAACAATGGGTTGAAGTTTCCCCGGGAAAATCTTGTTATGATAGCTGGAAATCAAACAATTTATAGTATGACATATTTCAGTGATACTACAAGATAAACAGTCGATTTATTTATTGTGCATTTGAAGTTTCTTTGAATTTTGAAGTGTTCAACTCCTTTAAAATTTGATTTTTTGTCATCATTACATTAGTTACTCTGCCATGGTTCTTGAAAAAAAATTACAGACAAAACGTCTTGTTCACTTGGTAATAGTGATTACAACTAGACCTTCTGCAAAGATGCAGCTTTAGTGGGGAGTGCAAAGAAAACATGCATTTGCAAGTATTAAAATGGGGTGCAGAATGATTAAACATCCCTGGGTTTGTAATGATTGTTGTGTTGCATAGAGAATGCAATAGATGTACACCAATGTATTTTCCCATGGTTTTTGTACTGAATTTTCTTTCAACTGAATGCAATAAAAATAGTGTCTCCAATGACTGTTTAAAATCTAACACTGTCATGAACATCTAAAATCAAACTCAAGTCATGAAAGAGCCTTTAATGTTTGATTTATAGCTATTATATACCATTATCAATTGTTGTCCCTTTTGTCTGAAACTCTGTTTCAGAGTAAAAACAGTATTGAAATGACTGAATTTAAAATAGATGAAAATCCTAGGGGACATTGGCTGTGTATTTTGGTAGGGAAGTACATTGTACGTCAAGAGGTTTTATTACTCTAGTGATTCATATGCATTGATGCATTATGAATTTTTGGGAAAAACACACCCTGTTCATTCATAGAGGTCAAGTTGCTTTTTAAAAATCTATCACATTCAAATACTTTACTGCATGTGAACTATATTAGAAACAATACTGCAATTTCCTCTTATATATTTAATGTATTATTCTCTGCTATTGATAATCACATCACAAGCCAAATTAAGTCAAGGGTCAGGAAACCATTCTATTTATCAGGTTCATAATCCAATTAAATATCCTAAAAATCCTTATATTTTGTGACCTTAAAAAGTAAACCCATTCTAGTCACATTTACATATACATTGTATTCATCTAAACAAGGTGTTGCCATCTGTGATATAAAATTTTAAAGCAATAAAAGTATTTGTGGTTCAAAACAAATAAATGTATTCTTAAAATACACGTACACTTTCTAAAATTATATAATTTTTTGTAAACTTTTATTTCAAAGAAATATGAATACTAAATTATCTCTGCTGACGATGGCTAATGAACCTACAACTATCTGTCACAGTAATCAAGTGATAATATGAGAATTTATTGGTTAACACGAGATTCTGTTTGTTTTCAGTCGATGTATACTCAATATAATGGACAATTTTAGTCTTTGTTTCACAGGTTAAGAAGTACAATATTGTATCATACTTTTTATTCCTACAACTTAATTCCACAAAAGTCATTGAAGTGTTATAATTATCCTACTACAAATGTACATGCAACCTTTAAGTCAAGCTAGACATCCTTAATCATCCTCTACAGATATTTTATGCATTTCAGAATAAGTAACTGTTAGGTTTAACTTTGTGACCTAACGCTATTACATTTAGGTACAATAATACTATTGTCTATATTTATACCCCCTGCTAAGAAAGTTTGAGGGATATAGTTTTTACCCTGCCTATCTGTCTGTCAGTCTGTCTGTCTGAAATTTTTTACTTAGGAGCTTGCAGCATTGTTTTGAAACTTCATGGGATGTAATACTACAACTGTTTGACATTTTTCAACAAAACTTGGTCTCATATAGTGTCTGCTTCTCCCCCTTAACCACTTGCAGGATTGTTATGAAACTTAATGGGATGTTAAATGACCTCATTGGAGATGTGATACTGTCAGGAATTTAACGTTTGAACACAAATTGTAGGAATGATGACCGTTGGAAATTAGGCTCTTTTAAGCAAAACTTGGTCTATTTCTAAGGCAAACCAGAAAAAAAATCACTTATGGTTTTAATGAAGAATTCAATTTCATACATATATTCAACTGTTTCTATATATAGTCTTATAAAATTTCCAAAGATAATATTCAGTACCAATATATATGTGTAGTGACTGTAGTCTTATAGAATTTCCATTGACAATTATTTTCATTTTTTCATAGATACAGGTTCATAATAGTAATGGGATGAAGTGATAAAACACCCTCTACACACCAACAGTGTAATGAGAGTATTGAAGAGTGAATATTATAGCTCACTGGAGTTCCTTGGCCTTGATTGTAAGTACATGTACCTGTATTATAGCTCACTGTAGTTCCTTGGCCTTGATTGTAAGCATCTGTATTATACCTCACAGAAGTTCATTGACCTTGTATGTAAGTATACCTGTATTAAAGCTCACTGGAGTTCTTTTGCCTTGATTGTAAGTACCTGTAATATAGCTCACTGAAGTTCCTTGGCCTTGATTGTAAGTACCTGTAATATAGCTCACTGAAGTTCCTTGGCCTTGATTGTTAGTATCTGTATTATAGCTCACTGAAGTTCCTTGGCCTTGTTTGTAAGTACCTGTATTATAGTTCACTGAAGTTCCTTGGCCTTGTTTGTAAGTACCTGTATTATAGTTCACTGAAGTTCCTTGGCCTTGTTTGTAAGTACCTGTATTATAGTTCACTGAAGTTTTTTGGCCTTGTTTGTAAGTATGCCTGTATTATAGCTGACTGGAGTTCTTTGGCTTTGCTTGTAAGAATATGTATTATATTGAATATAAACAGAGGATATAATCATATAATTACAACACATACTCTTGAACCTTGATGTGTTGAACTCAAATGAACCAAAAACACAGTTTACACTGACAAACAGAGATATGTTGATTTCTGTAGATTTGTATATTTTTGTTGTGAGTATGATAATTCTTCAAGCCCTCATTGTCTTCTAATGGTTTCTAGTCAATTATGTTTGTAATATTTTTTGTGTCTGTACAACTTTGAAATGTGTGTCAGACTAGTACATGTACAAAGCAGATTTTTTTTAATTGGTCAATGTTCACATCCTGAAATGTGTGAAATTTTCCCCATAAGACCTTAAATCATAATCAGTCAATTAATCAAACTTGTTTCTGATGACAGTAAGATAATCACTGGGCCTTCAATCATACAACAGAACAATGTGCTGATGGCTGTCATGATCCTATTGTGAGTATGGCTTTAGTTTAGAAAACATACCAGTAATGCATACTGATAACATGATCTATTATCAGTTTGATTAAGCAGGCTTCACCTTTTCACTCCTTGTTAGTATAAGGGTCCAATATGACATTGCCAGATTTATGCATGGAGGACACAAATAGGAGACTGACCTAAAAAAATGTAGTTCTTCATAAAATAGGAAAATTCTTTGAATATCTTCTAAGCAGTATAGTTCTCAGATCTGATTTTTTTGTGCTTAAAAGAGGATTTTCACTTCTTTAAATCCTGAACCAGTCAAATGCATAACAACACCTGTTTTTAAATCCTGTGTTATGAGAAAATTTACTGTTGTGATTCTTCTTTTTTAAGAATATTTGTTTGCAATTTTGCCAATTTACGCTTTGTTTGTTGACCTGGTAAAATCAGGTCTTGAGTTCTTCTTAAATTCTAATTTGATGAATAAAAGGGTCATTTGACTGTTGACATGTTTAAAAAGAATTTTATCAAATATCTTTTGACAGGGGTACCTAACGTTTTCTCTAAAATATATTTGGCTCTTTTAAATTTCTTGAAATTTTATTTTATGTTTAACTTTGATAAAAGAATAAAATATATGAATTTCAAGAAATTTTAACAACATGTTTCATGGGAAATATTTATATGAATATAAATAAGCTGATCAACACAACTTTTGATCACTAAGATGCATTGAGTTGGATATCAGAATGTCACCAAAAAATGTTTTGCTGAGTTATTTCCCTTTGAGCACCCTTCAATTTCCTGTTACATATTCAAATAAGCATTAAACTCTTTCAGAACATTATTTTAATCAGTAAGTTAGGATCCACCTAGTACTTTGAAGTGTCTTAAGTAAGAAATTTCAATTTGTTCTGGTGAATTTGTGAATTGAAATTGTAATTTCTACTAGAATTAATTAGACTTTCAGTTTGTACCGTTTATCCTGCTTTATTCTAATTTGTACTGTAATGTAGCCAGAGAGCACTATTTACCAAACTCTATCTTCCTCCAACACGGAGTCAACTGGCTCTTCTAATGTCACTGAATAGTTGGAGTTAATCCCCTTTGCATATTGAAGTTGCTGAAATTCCTTGACTATCAATAAACTGCTTTATGCAGGTTTAGCAATATATGTAGATATGCATGAAGAAACATAATTGTTGTCAGATGACTCCAAATTAAACTTTTAAAAGTTTCACACCATGTTGAAAACTTATCTGTGTTATTCCTTGTAAACTGCTCAATAGGTTTTAATGAAATTGTGTAGGATGTTTAGGCACAATATGTTGATGTGCGTGAAGGAATGAAATTATTTTCTTTAAGTTTGCTGTTTAAGAGTGATTATCCAACCTCAGGTTTAACATTAGAGTTATTTGAAGCAATTTTTGCAATATTTTATAATAAAATTTTCCAGAAATATCTTGTTCATAGATTTCTGATCCCTCAATTACACTTTATTTATTTACATGCTGTAAGAAACATGTACACTCCTTAAGATGTTCAGGTTTCCTGCAAGCACATTACCTAAATGCACGCTAAATGCCCACCAAATGAACACTCTCAGCATGCATTTAAACGCACAATAAACAAATGCTCATTGCATGCGTTTAAACGCATGATAGACGATCGATGGAAATAATAATATTAAAAAATAATGAATAAAGAAAAAATAGTAAATTTCAATAATGAAAAAACATGAAATAATAATAGCTAAATATAAAAATAACAGTTTAATAAAGGAAGTAAGGAATGTAAAAAAATAAACAAACGCTACTATGCCTGTATTGTACATTTAAACAAATACTCCTATCATGCATTTAAACGAATGCTCCCAGCATACCAACCCTTGTATTGTGTGTTTAAACCAACACTTGTATCGTGCATTTAAAGATACACTCCTAGCGTATGTTTATTTTGCCTTTAAACGAACACAAAATGATGTGTAAATGCACAATAAATGATGCACACATGTTAAAACGGGGAAAGTGAACGTTTCAAGGAGTGAAGCTGTTGAAAAAGATTTGCATGATATACTGTACAATCAGATATTTTCAAGAGATCTGGTTAATTAAACCACCTTTTTCCCATTATATACCAGTAGTCATAATTTCCCCCCAAAAAGCATGCTTATTCAAGCAAATGTCAATAGAAATTAATCATGCCTTAATAATTTGAAATAGTCAATGCTGTTGAAATAGCCAGTGGCTATTCATTGTTTCTATCTATGACAGTAAAACTTGACAAAAACAAACTCTTTCAGAACTTATGATGTTTTTGGTTTAGGCAGGCATTGGAATTTGAATAGGTGTAAAACAGAAAAAAAAGTATTCTCTGAAGACTAAGCAGATGCATGATTTAGACAGGTTTCCAGTTTATTCAGGGTTGTCTATAGACAGATTTTGTTGCATTGTTTTCCCCCCATTTATTGAAGTAGTTAAAATGCAAAGTATTTCCCATTATTATTTAATTTGAACCATATGCAGATGTGTTTGACCTTTTCTAATGAAACATATAAAAGTTTATATAATTGATACTGTTATGATTCATATCATTATACCCCCACTTGAAGTGGTTTTGTTTGCTATTCAGTAGTCTTTTTAAATGTATTTTTAATGAGAAGTTACTTTCCTTCAAATGTTCCTTATTAGTAGAATTTTGCTAGTTGTGTTTGGAATTTTTATCGTCCCCTTGCAAACAACTTTTAAGGTTACATTGACATTAACATGTCTGCCTTTTCATCATTTGTCACTTAATACTATATGATACAAGAGTGCAATTATTTGTAATGCATTTTGCCCAGGGTACCCACGTAGTTTGAAAATTAACTTAAAGAAAACCACACAAATTAGGAAAAAATGGGTTTTAGTTCCTGAAACTAGAAAAGCGTGGCTTTTATTTGCACAAAAAAAGGTATATGGTCATGCAGCAAAAAAATGATCTAAATTTAAGTTGTTATGGACACTTGAAAATTCAGCCCAAAATACACTGGGAAAAATATGAAGCACCTGGACTTCATTTATGAGAAATTATTTCAACACTATAACAATTTATTAATTATTACTAAAATTAACTCAATTATAAATGAGTAAGCTTTGAAATGAAAATAAATTTCAAGCCATATTCAACCAATCAGGTACAACCTTGAATTCAATACTCAGTACCATGCTGGGGTAAAAATGTTTGTTTGTTTGTTAGGGTTTAATGTCCGAGCAGCAATATTTCAACTATATTCAGACAATGAACATGAAATGGATGATATAATGAACATGAAATGATAAAAAAAAGGATGGGTCACAAGGACAACAGGGTCGACAAATTTTGATTGCCACTAGAAAAAGGGGGGATGGGTAAGGTTGGGTAATTTAGCCTCCTGTGGCGGAGCGCAAAGGTTCCTACTCCTATCGAATACCACAGCAGGGTTGTTTAACGTGCGAGGAACGTGGCATCTTTCCCAACACGGTGCACCACTATGGTTTGTGGTCAGGTTTTCCGTATTATAGCCTGACAACCCCAGCATGTAACATGCCAAGGGTACCCCATTCCACCACCTGGGGCACACATCCCAGTTGCTCTGTGGGCAGAGCGCCTAACTCCCGGCTAGGTTTCTGAGCACTATTTAGTCGCCTTATACGACAAGCTTAGCGCTGCTGCAGGCCTATTCTTTTAAACACCTGGACCTGCACGGGGACTGGGGTAAAAAAAAAAAAAAAAAAAAAAAAAAAGATCCTGGTAGAATGTAAACAAATAATTGTGCTATTATATCCAACATACAAGACCTTATCATAGGAGGTATTTAATGTGATAAATAATTCTATAAACGGTAAATCTCCCGGTATAGACGATATTCAAGTTGAACTGTACAAATACCCCACTGCACTTGACGCTTTGACTCGTACATTCAATATATGTTATGATAGAAGTAAATGTCCAGTTATGTGGACAAAGGGGTTATATGAAACTTAATAGGAAAGTTTGTTGTAATGAAGATGTGCATGAAGGAATATCATACTGATCTGGAAGTCTTCACTGCTCAAAAGGGCTACTTCTTTTCAGCCACCTAATGGATTTTTATGAAACTTAATAGGAAGGCTTGATATCATATGAAAATTACTATGGTTACCGTTACATATTATTAAAAAGGCCAAGTAAGGAAAAAGGTTTCTTGTAAATTTTGTAAGCCTGTTCACAGTACTTCTTGTCATAAAAATACAAACATTGATATAGCTAACGACCAATTCTGGAAAATAGCATTTCTCACCTGTATATACTTGTACATGAATTCAACAAAAATAAAACAATCAGCCATTGCAGTAATAAAAATCTGGAGTGGTAATAATATTTGTAACAACAACAAGAAATTTAATTAAACCCACCAAAAAGAGTTGACTTAGCTCTTGTAATGTTTGACTAAAGCACAGCTGATAATGGGTTAATAGAAAATTAGCTAATTCTTCCTCATCAAATTAAGCTGTATAACCATCTTAGTAAACATTTAAATAGCAGTCTGAATAAAAATCTGGCAGGAGGTAATTCTTGTAGATAAAAAACTATCAAATTCACTGATTTTTTTCTCATTCAGAAACAGTTACAGAACCACATATCTGTTATAGTTGGTCATTCGACTATTGCACTTTTCAGATAAAAATTATATACACAGGTTGTACATTTGTGTATGAAGTTGGTGCTCTGCAACAGTCTTGTTCTTAATTTGGTTGATTTATGTGGGAGATGAATGTATTGCTTTCTCAAAAATACAGATCTGAACACAGAAGCTATAAAGATATCATAAAAATATAGTATATGTAGACTGACAAAACGTTTGTTCGATGGGTATTTCTGCAACATGAAAAGCCTCTACTATAGGTAGTGTCTGACTCTTATATGGATTTGTACTTAACAAGGAGAACAATTACCAAGTAAATTGGAAGGCTTGTTTCTTAAATTGTTTAGTAGTTGGCTAATTATAACTATGACTGTAAATGTGATTCCTTTTAGGATAGTTATAATTTCAGCAGAACTTAAAATTTCAATACTAGTAATATTTTTTGTATTTGCTTGAATGAAATTCACTTTGTGGGTTTTAAGTGTAATAGTAGAAAGGTTCATCTGTTTATGAAGTTGCTGGAGTTTCATGAAATTTGACAGTTTTGTTGATCACCATAAAATTCAGTTGGAGAGATGAATTGCTTTATGGCATTACTAATGATTTAAACATTTACAGCACCAATCCTCTTTAAGTTTTTTCCATCTGAAATGGATTTCCCAGATTTTTGTGTTTTTAGAATTGATAGAAAGAGACTTTGTAAAGATTAGTAATATTAAGTTCCAGACCATATGTAAAATGCAGACACTGCCTGTCGTAGGTTTATGGTATAGAAAAATCCACCAAACATATGATGCTTTTTCAGTCTATACGTGCTATACTTTCACGTAACAATAGCCTTTCCTGTATTTCTGTATATGTATTTTTGAGAACACCATACATTCATCTCCCACTATAACCAAACAAATTAACCCAAATCAAGAACAATAACTCTTGAAAACTGCCAAATCCATACCATATCTATATAATTTTTATATTGCAAATGCACCAATGCATGCACAAATCACTTCCTGTGTTGTTTTTTTTTTAATAAAGATTGCTACTTAAGGCTAGAGCCAAGCCAAGAACAGAGGCATGCTGTCTTTCAGGAAAACTCTCCTATAGTATTGAGAATTTAAACAAAAAGAAATGAATCATACCTGGTATACATAATGTAGCAATAAAACATTTAGCACTGCACTAAATAAGACATAAAATACTATTCCTAATATATTAATATTGAAATTTGAAATGTCATTTGACTGCTTACTACATTTACAGCAAATACAATGATGCTGTTAAGAGGATCAGGCTGATCTTTGTTTGATTAAACGATAATCCCCTGATGAACTGGATTTGGTAGCAAACTAGCTTTCTATCGTACACAGATTGAAATAGTATTGGAATGATAGAAAGTTGTAATCTCTGTCCAGTTAACCATCAAAGAAAGTTCATCAGTTGATTGTCATTCTATCAAGAGTAATCAAGGGAACCAAGATTCTGGCGGAAATCAAAAGAATGCAATTAAGGATAAAGAAAAGACAGGGAAAATACACACATACAACATGAAATAACCAACATAATATGCAATAAAAACAAAAGCAAATGAGCAACGTGGGCTCCACTAAAAACTGGGAGCATGGACTAGGTGCACTGGTAGGGAAAGACCAACTCTATCCCCTGAACATCATCACTGTATATGAACAATATCATGATAATAATAGGATAATTAATTGGAAGGAGTGAATAACCAAAATACTATCATGAGTGCCGAAGAATGCCTAGATTTAACAAGTTTGCTGAATGTGTTCCGTGCACGAGTTAAATCCTTTAGCTTTCTTGGCATGAGTGATCATATTTTGGGTATTAACAATAACCAATTAATTATCCTAATATTATTTAGATTTTCTTCATAATTTATTGATATTTTCATGAATTTTAAATTCTGTGGTTAGTGGATTGATATCAAATTTGCAATGTTTTGGCGGGAGAAAATTACTTAATTTATTTCACAGTGTGAGTTATCAAAATTTATTACACTGGAAACATTCTGTAAAACACTGCTATCTATTCCCTACTTGCGGAGCTCGGGATGCAGCCATATTTTATCCTGTTTTTGCAGAGTTAACTCCGGTAAGAGCAAGTATAATTTGAAGTCTCTCTAATCGATGTTCGGATTTGGGTGCAGAAAAAAGAGGTAACATGAATGAAAATGGAATCCCCAGCAGACAAACGGTGTTTCTAAAATTTACAGGGTGTTTCATTTTGTTGGTAGGTTACATAAGGATGATTTTCATTTGTATCCCGGGTAAAGAAAATTTATGGCAGGGTCAGTAGAATGAGAAATTCCCTTTTGACTTTCGAGATTTTCTAAAGTATCGTCGATATCGGATGGAAAACCTTACATGTTCTGAATAGACACCTGCTCCAAAGGGAGATAAATGTTGACAAAATGTTGGTCCGCAAGTCGGGAATATAATAAATATTTTACATCACATTGATATCTTATATTTCATGTCTTCATTGCATATACATTTACATCAAATTTTACATTTACATATCACTTTTACATTATTCATTGATATTTTACATTGTACTTTGCACATTTTTATTTATTTGGAAACTTTCATTCATGGTTTGACAACCTACATGACCTATGAAACCTTGGAAATTAGAATTCACAAACAATATATCTTTTATCAGCAAGGATAAAATAGGTATTATTTTTAGGTATCCCGCCTTCCTTGAAATTTTCTGAAAACACAGATTTCCTCAATTGATATATTTTTAATGAGGAAATCAAAACTCAAGGAGATTGGAAATAAACTTCACACTAAAACCTTCCTTTTGTGCAACAAGAGGGAAGTATGCTTGGCATACAGCATGCTTTGGTATTGACAAGTGTTGCTTAGAGTTCAATATAAACTTAAGAATCTGGCCTGAGTGTCGGAACATTTTCAATGGTTTTAAAAATGTAGTACCAGATGAGTTCCTTTGGGTTGGTCACTTGTTCAAAATTAATTGAATCTTAACTTAGTTGTCGCTCAAAAGCTGAAGTATTAACCGTGATGAAGTGATGATTTATGTATGGGTCTCCAGACAGATATACTAAGACACTTTACTAAATAAGTCCTCGTAAATTTAAACGTGAGAGTTTTATACGGAAAATGAAGTAGATAAAGAACGAGCCCAATCTGTTGACCTAGCCAGGGTCAATTACCCAGTCGACTTTATTTTAATCCCACTTTATTTACGGTAGTTATGGATAATTTTCCTGTCTCTTGTATTAAGTATAGGTCCTTGTGAAGATTAGGCAAAATGATTACATTGTATTATTGATTTTAAGTTTTTATGATTGTGTATGAACTCAACCCCATAGATAGAAATTGTTTTAGGGGATTTTGAGTGAGGTTATGAGGTAAGGGACACAACTCTTACAAATCATTGGAACGTTTGTATTCACCGTTATCAATCTCATGTAAACATCAAAGTAATTTGATGCTTACATGAGATTGATGTAAAATGGTGAAAATGGACTGATTTCATTCTGTTTCAAAGAAAAGCTTGAACAGGTTTGGTGAAATCGAATGATGCAAACATATCACTGATTTCAGTAGTTGTCCCTTACCCTAGGTCTACTTCTTTAAATTAAAAAAATGTAACAAAGGGACTTGTAAAAACCTTTTTCATTAACTTATATTTATGATTGGTTGTTTTAGAGTTATCAGACTCTTAAACGCTAAAATAAAAGGAGAGGAATTTCTTAGGAGTTAAATCACTTTACGACATTTACAATTATTTCATGGTGTATTGCATTTTTTTTATAGTAACATTAAATGCAAGCCTTATTGTCAAAAATGAGATTAAACTTTGATGACATTATTTTAAAAATACTTTTCATAATATTTTGAAACTGAGAAACTGAGAATATCTTACTGCTTATCAGTGATTTCATTCAATTATAATCTACAATGATGAAATTAAAGACATGAAAAGATACATATAACTACATGCTAATATTATGGCTTGCCCAGGAAGTGCTAACCTGAATAGCACTGATTTACAATTTGAAGAACAAATACTCTGTAACTAAATGTGAGAATAATTTTATAATTATAAAGTAGTAGGTTTTAGGAAGGGTGTTTTTTCTTGACACTTAGAAAAGTAGTTCCGTTACATAAAACAGTGACAATATTAACTTATTATAATGCACCAAATGAATCTGTGCCTAATAATTAATCAGAGATGTATTGATCATAACATTCAATGATTTTACTACCCATTTTAAGTGGTCAAATATTCAAATCCCTTCATTTGTTCAGTACTAACAGCCATTATTTTTCCTACCATACCACTGTTAGTCACTGGAGAAACATTTTGAACTTACTGGTGAGTCATAGTTCTAATTGAAGTTTAGGTATCTATACTAGTTGTTGTTATAAAATTCTAGGGTACTTACTTTACTGGTGAACCTGACCATTGATCACAGTTTTTATTAGAGTTTAGGTATATGTACCAGCTGTTGCTATAGAAATCTAGGGTACTTACCCTGCCAGCAAACCTGACCAGTGGTCACAGTTCGTGTTTTTTTTTTTTAATTCGGGTATCTATGTGAGTTGTTGCTATAGAAATAGGGTTTTTATCCTACCAGGGAACCTGATAAATGGTCACAGATTTTATTTGAGTTTGGGTATCTATGCCAGTTGTTGTAAGAAAGCAAATGTTACAAGTTATTTGATTGGTCAGAATTTGAGTTGAGGAAAAACTGAAATAGATATTCTTTATGAAACCGTACCCTGTACTAATCTTGATATACTCTGGTGAAATGTTTTTAATTTTTTCATTATTTCAAATTTATTGAACTGTGAGGGAATCTTTCTAGTATATTGTTTTTTTTTACTTGTATGCAAACAAATAAGACATCTATTTAGATTGAAAGATACAGACAATTTATTTATGAAACTGATAATTTATTCTTTGTCTAGATTATGTGTTTGAATGAAAGTGAAATAAAAAATGAAGTCAAGGAATAAAATATCACAGTTAGCTTGGTTTGACATAATGGGCAAATACTGATGGGAACTACTCAGCTCTTTTTGTTACCCAAAATTGAAATTTGCTAAGTAAATTGGAGTGTGCAAAAATATTGGACAACTTGTCTGGCAGACAAGCCATCCTAAGTCTACAAAGACAACACCCGACTTAGTATCATTACTTCATTCACAATTTTTTACCAGCTGTACATCACACACATTTTTATCTTAGAAGAATTCATCTTGCCTGCCTGTTAGTAAGGTTAGTGATAATCCTAGTACACAATAAATGACAGCCTGCCTATCTATTAGACAGATTTATACTAATCCTAATATACAATAGTTTTACAGCCTATTGTGTTGTCCCCACTGTACACATGTATGCAGTAGTGTACTGAAATGTTTCATAAACGGTTACAGTTTATAACTTTTCTGTTGTGTGTTCACATAGATGGGTTTTGGCTTAATATTTTAGTTAACCGGTAGACATTTTGCCTTAAATATTCAGAATGTCTGGTAAGTTACTTGTTATTTAGATGATCAATTTAGTTACAAACTATATGGGGTTATTTCCATCATTGTTTTAGTTGCAATGAAAAAGAGGGGTATGTAAATCCCTTTTAAATACAAGTAAAATAGAGTTCTTTTTACTCTCCCTTTTACATAAGATGCAAGAAAAATAATATCTTCCCCTTTGATAAGGGGATGCTTTGTTTTAACCCAGTCTTTTGTCACACTTTTGTTAGTAAAACTCCTCAGAAACTTCAGCCCCAAGTTTCTTATAACTGTATAGGTAGGGGTTTTAGGACATGATTTGAAGATGCGCATATTACCAGAATTTTATGACTTTTGTGGGTGTTATGACTTTAGAAAGGGGGAGGCACATACATTTTTGTAAGCAAAACGAACTTGATGTAGCGTTTTTCTTACTGTGTCTTTCCTGTAGGTATGAGTGAGTGAGGGTTATTTCCACTATTGTTATAGTTATGTTATGAATGAAATGTAGATAAAAGCCTTTTATAATTGATGGCTGAGGTTTGTATATGGATTCTTATCAGGAAACTTTTTTTGGTGTTTTTCTAGGACAACTACTGGTAATTTTGCGCCCTGCAAGCTATGGTATGGGCTTAGACATTTATTGTGTCTGTATCTGTCTATTGTGCCTTGAATTTAGGGTTGTGCTGGAGCTGTACATGTATTTTGGTACATGTATCCTTTAGGATTATAAGTCATAATTCATGTATGTTGGAATGCATTGAAAGGAGATAGACACCTCTATCTCCAGTACTTGACATGTATAATTAAAAGTGCAACTCCCAAACTACTTGATGTAATTTGATGGAGTTTAGTAGAAAGTTTATGAACTGTATGGTGATATGCATGAAGAAAGAGAACTATATTTGTCTTAAGGATGTTCGCTGCCCATGTTCAGTCATTTTTGCAAGATTTTCTGATTCCTCTGGTTTTATCCATTTCGTAGCATAAATATTATTGGCCCAGTGACCCCCACTTTTTTCATAATATCATTAAACACACCTTAAAATGATATTGAGAAGTTTTCATGAAACTATTGCTATTCTACAGGGTTTTTAATGGATAAAACCATCCAAGACAATACCTATAGAAAATTCCAAAAAATACTTTTCACGTCAAAATTTCAATTGCTTATTTCTCAAAGGAGCACATCATTTCTTTCTTTTCATATTGTTCTAGCATGGAAGATCTTAAAAGATTTCATAAACTTCCAAAATCCTGGTTATTTTTAAACAATGCATTGAACATCCCTAAAGAATGTCATCTGCCCTTGAATTGAACTATTCACTTGTTGAAAATTGAAAAAAGACTTCAAAGTGGTCCCAGACAATTCAATTATTATGCATACCTATACAATATTAGGATATTGTTGACAATCATATATCTTATAAAGCATACTGTATTTGTAAATAAGATTTAGAGTGAAAGTGAAACAATTGGCAAACAATTTTAAAAAAGATCTATCTGTGTAAAGTTATACAATGTGAGTAAAAAGGTAAATATGGTCTTTAGAGCACAGGATGTCAAAATGACAGTTATGGCCCATGTGTATTTCCTGTTATATTTAGGAATCCCAGGTTTTACAGCAATCTTAGAAAATTATGGAGGTGGTTTAAAAGTATGAGGAAAATATACATGTACAGTGTTCTAGGATTTGCTTTAAAAAAATCATTTACCCTGAATTATTTTTCACCTGTTTAGCTCACCTGGTCTGATTGAAACCAAACTTTGTATGAATTTTCCTATGGGTATTCTGCATAGAATTGATGTGGGGATTTTTGATCCATTGAAAAACATTGCGGCCATTACTGAAAATAGAATATAGGGGTCAGACATTAGTTTTTGGCATATATTTCTGAAACCGTCAGGTTTAGCCAAATACTTACATATATGGTTAAAGTGTTCAGCATGATGAGATCTACAGTCGAACTTCACTTGCTCGAACTCGGATGGCTCAAACACCCGGGATTTCTCGAACACTATTCAAAGTACCAAAATTTTCTCCTATATAATCAAGATAAATAACCTTGGATGTCTCGAACACTCGAACTGACTAGTCGGTCCTTTGGGTAATAAATCTTAAGAGAATAACCCTCACTAACTGGAACTCGTCAGCAATTTTGTCAGCTTGGGTAATAAAAGGTGTGAAATACTGAAACCCTATCATTAATCAGTGTCATTTTAGTTAATTACAGGTAAAATTTAAGTCATCACTAATTCGGTAGTTTTGATCTTTAATATAACACTGATTGAAGTTCGAGAATGTTCCGAAGTCGGTATGATAAAAGCATGAAAGAATATCAGATGAAAACAAATTATTGACCAAGGAACTCGAACTCCGAACGTTTTTAAAAGCATTTGTAATGTCCACAAATCAACATATATTCCGAAAGCAAACAAAAACTATCTACGAACTAACAAAACTTTGTAGGAAGTAGACAATATTTAACGATAAAGTCGAACTCGGACCGGCACCAAAAAAAGTCAGGAAATATACGAACTTCAATTTCTCGAACTCCTGATAACTTGAACACATTTCAATGGTCCCTTGGAGTTCGAGCTACTGAGGTTTGACTGTATGTGTAGTCAAATTTTCGTTTTAATCCTTTCAGCCATGTTGGAGTTATTGCCCTTTTTCAATGCTTTTTTGCTATTTTTAATGTTATTTCTTTCAAAAATCTTCTCCTCTGATACTACTTGACCAGCTAAAACAAAACTTGGTATGAATGTTTCTTGGGGTATCCTGCATAGAACTGGTGTGGATTTTTAAACTGTCCAAAAACATGGCTGCCATTACTTAAAAATAGAAGATAGGGGTCAGACAGTGTTTTTCACATATATATCTCCAAAATGGTAAGGTTAAGGTGAATTCTGATGTGGGTAAAAATGTTGAGCATGATGAGATCTATTTATGGTCATATTTTCGTATTAATCTGTTACTGATTATTTGAGTTATTGCCTTTTTTCCTCGTTTTTTTTTTTTTTTTTTTTTTTTTTTTTTTTGCTATTTTAAATGTTATTTCTTTCAAAAATCTTTTCCTCTGACACTACTGGACCAATTAGAATCAAACTTGGTATGAATGTTCTTTGGGGTATTTTGCACAGACCTGATATGGGTATTTATGATCTGTGGAAAAACCTGGCTAGAACATAGGGGTCAGATAGTAGTTTTTCGCATATTATATCTCCAAAACTGTTAGGTTAAGCCTATTTTTTTAATTGCTGTAATGATCCTTATTATAAGGCCTAAAAAGTCTCCAAGTTACCAGACATCTCCTTATAAGAGTTATTGCTCTTAAATGGTGAAAAAATGACCAGGAGAGTGATCCTGGCTCCTAGGAGCCTCTTGTTTCACTTCCCCATAATATAGATGAATGCTAAAACTATTCCAGTTTCATTTACCCTGGGTCAAATTTCACATATCTCGGGTAATGGGTAATAGGTATCCTAGAACACTGCATGTACTAAAAAACTGCACAGCTTGTGTATCAGACAATGACTGCAGGAATAATTAACCCTTTTGTTTAGAAATTGTGAGAATCATAGACTGCTTCAAACAGAGAGGTAACTTTCATGCTTACTTACAGTATTTATAGTTTATACTGTAAAGAGTTGAGGGTATAAAGTTGATACCTTGTCTGTCTGTCTGTTTGTCTATTCATTTGATCTTCTTGAATATACTTAAAGTCAGAATGTCTTTTTTGTTCTATTTCCCATCCATTTTGTCATGAAAGTAACTAAGTGTAGTAGTTTTATCTTAGATGTTTCCATCAGCATTGTACTCAAAGCCTTATGAACAACTTTATTCCAATTATAGAATGGGTTTTGTGATTTTACATAGACACTTGACCAGGCTAAGCTACTAGCAATATACAGTACATTTTGTGTTGATTTTACGTTTTTCTCTCCCTGACAATGTAGACATTTACCCTTATATGATAATTACTTGATGTTAATGTATTAAGTTTTGTTGATACTGTTGTTTTTTGTATTGTGTCCCTAGTATTATCAGTATTAATTATTAATATTTTTTTTCCTTTTTGTAAAAGTTTCTGAATGTATTTATATGAAGAAATGATATTTTGCAGCTTCTGTGTTTTATGAAAATTTGTCTTCACCAAAAACCATGAAATAAAGTACAATTAGACCTGTTTAAACCAAACCCTTTTGGACCAAGATGTTTTTTTTTTTGTTTTTTTTTCGGTTAAAGAGGTAGACCTGGGGTGAGAGGGATAACTGTTGAAATCAGTGATATGTTTGTATCATATTCGATTTCACCTAAGCCTTTCAAGCTTTCATTTGAAACAGAATGAAATCAATCCAAGTTACTTTGATGCTTACCTGAGATTGATATAAAGAGTCTTAATACAAATGTTCCAATGATTTTAAAAAGTTGTGTCCCGTATCCTAGGTCTATCTCATTTAGGCAGATGTTTGATTTACACAGGTTCAAAAAGTATTGAAATTGATATGAAGGCAATTCACACAATGGATGGTGTACATAGGTTACTGGTTTGATCAGGGCTTGGCTTTGACTTGTTTTACTGTTCAATGCAAAAAATGCTGTATTTCCAATCAGGAATGGATGTATTATCACAATTTGTTTGTCCAGCATATGTAATATGTTTACCAGAACTGTTATAAGCATTTTCCCAACTTTGCCACCATAGCATGTGGAAAAAAGAAAAAAAAAACGTGCAGTTAAGTGACATGTATGTGGTCAGTAACATGTTTGTGTTTTTGTGGTAATTAACTTTACAAATTCATACGCCCTATATTTGCTTATATTATAATTTCCTGAAATAAATAAGGTTTTCCTGACTGTTACATGTTCATTTCATATGCCTAGTAGGACTGTCACCTTTTAGAAACATGAAGCCTATGGGGGTCTGATGTTTTAACATACACTTCAGGTCATAAGTGGAGAACATCTTCATTTATGATAAAATGCAATGTTAATTACATCAATACATCACTTCAGTCAATGTAAAACTTCCTTCCGACATTCCATGTCCAAAGTTTGTTACCGGATATAGATATTTCGTGTTTGACGTAATAGTCGGAAAATCATGCTAAAACTGCTAATTTTCTACCTTTTATTACTTTCAAAGTAATAATTGTCCTTTTACTGGATTATGATATATATTAAAGTTGAAGGTAGGACCTTCCATATTTAGGTGTTAGGAGCATATGTTAACGTCAATATGGTACTTCAGTGGTGACTTATTTTCAAATGAACACTCTAAAAATATAACTTGTGAACTGCTTTACAATAAAATATGTAAGAGAGGTACTTGGTGATCATGAATAACAGCCACATATATATACTGGCCTTTTAGGGTAACTAAATCAGAACTTTAAAATTTACTTTAAGATTCTAAGGTCCTTTCCAAATCAGTGGTCCACTTGAAGAAAACCAAAAGTCTTCAATAAAGTGTCAGTGAAAAAAAGTTTGAAGGTCCAGAACCTTGGAAAATGAAAATTTAATGTTTCTAGGTCTCAAAGTTAGGGTCCCTGACTTTGGACCCACACTACTTTGAACTTCTGTGACTTTCATTGTTCTGTTTTGATTTATTCCTCTTCCTTAACAAACCTTTGCAATTTGAAGTTGGACTTTTTCCCCAACCACAAATTTGATATATAAATAAAAAAATTACCAGTACTCAAAATGAAATGAATTTTGAAAAATGGAAAAAATAACATAAAATGATCCCAATTTAATCTAAATGAATTAAAAAAAAACCACCAGAACTTTTTTTTAAAATTCAAATCTGTATAAAGAGACCATTTAAAGCTAAGTATATACAAAGAACTTATATTCTAAAACCTTATGTCCTTGGGTAATATGAAAATGATCAATCTCGAATATATCCTAATGGAGAGAGATGGATATTTGTTCTCAGTTTATGATGTTAACTGAGCCACCATTATAAAGCCGTAGCTGTTAAAGTTGATGTCGGGTGTGTCTAAAATGTTAAATACTGAGAATTATCAGTCCATCATATGTAAAAAACAGTTTTACTTAGTCAAAATGTTGGCCGTAGTTGGGCTTTCAAAGTTATTTAGTCAATTGAGAGCCAGTGTGTATGGTAAAGGAAGTACCCCCCCTCCCCCCAATGATTTTTGTTCATGAAATCATGGTTTTTCTATAGTCAAGTTGTTCAACAAAATTTTGGGCATCCATCTTCTATTTTTATTTCCCACACCCATTAGAGACATACTGTTACTAACTTGTAGATTAAAAAAATGTATTAAAAATGTTAAGTCAAAAAGTTTAACAGGAAAACTGTTATTGTAATCCAATACCTTTAAATAATGATAATCTAACTCTGTCTCATTACATGATGTGCAGTATTCAAATGTAGAAATTAAATGCATGTATCCTCATTATAAAATAAAGTAGGCAAATTTAATGCATGAGTTGTAATGTTTATTTTTCTTGACATGTCCATCCATATCATCACTGTCATGAAACTATAATAACTTTATCATTTTGACCTTTCAGAGAATTATTTTTTTAAAGGGAGGTAACTATTAGGATTTATTATCTTTCTGTGTGAAACATAACACATGCTAAAATATGGAGGATCTTGATGATTTCCAATTCGATATGAATGAAAAGGGTAAATTTTGAATTATTATTAATATTTTTAAATTTTATTTTTCTTCATGGTAAACCCATCACTTTTGTTTATTAAATTTAGAGTAATTTTCTAACTTCTGTTAGAGGTATCTGAATGAACTGTTGAAGCTGAATTAAATGTTGTAATGATTTGGTATTGTTCTTAAAAGTTTGGAAAATTTTAAAAGTTCCTTCTTATATCAAAAGCTTTATTTAACGTCGATATTTTAAAACAATACAACATAAGCTCCTGGCAGCTTTTATACAGTACTGTAAATTAAGAGATCATTGCAGATTTTTCATTGCTTTGAAAAATATGAATGAATCGAAATATATATCTGAAGCTCAGTTAATGAATTGTGAACCTTAAAGTTGGACTTTCATAAGACTGTCCATTAAGAAACCAGGCAGTTCCTATGATATGGATGGCACATGGTAAATGTTATCCCTCAGAAATTTTTGTTTAAATGTAATGTTTATAGCGAGCAACGCAAAGTGGTGTGAGCTCTACTGTTTTATATGGACTTTCTAAATTTCCCTTAAGGTTCTCCAATATATTAATGAAAAAAAGTCATGTCCCGGAAGTTACATAAAGTGACTGTCCTTATGGAGAAAATTCATCATTTCCTACAGTCAAACAAATAAAAAAAATTTGGTTATGATTACGTTTTGTTAAAAATTAATTCATCTTTTCTCCTAGTTTTCAAGTCTTTTTCTATTTTTTTTACTTACTTAAAAAAAGTGAATGTGACGTTTTTGAAAACATTGGGAAACACGCAGATGTACGTACGTGTATCTTCGCTGTTCCACTGTTGCTATTCTCAAGAAATTAACCCTCCCTAAAAAAATATATCTCAGATTGTATTATCCAAATCGAAGCATAGCTTTTCTGAAATAGGAAAAGCAGCCATTGTCTTATTTAGAATTTGCAGCTGTTGTCTGAATTTTGTTTACGTCACATGATATGTGTAAAATATTCCCACCATCTGTGCAGAACTGTAATATTTCCGGTATCTGTACAAAATGATCTGACTGGTGCAAAAACTGAAATGGATGTTGCTAGAGATGCCCTTAAGGGATGAAAAATGTGAAGTATTGCGAAGTGCTATGAAGTTATCGACCATTTTGAGAGCAAGGTGAAAAGGGGGGTATGGGTTTGGAATTTTAGAGAGAATTTTTTTTCAAGTTATTCATCTATTGAAAAAAGACTCCCCCATCAATCAACAAGACAGATTTTCAAATAGAAATATTGATTTCGCTTGCTGCTTAAATATAAATAAAAATAATTGCACTTGCAAGGCAAACATTTTCATCCGTGTCTACCCCCCTCTTTGGAATATGCCCTTTATTATTTTTATGAGTCTTACACATACGGTTCATGTATGGTAAAGCTCACGGTGCTCGCTGATATAGGCATTGCCTACTCCATAGTATCATATATTTGTCCAATAGTACAAAGATTAATGACAATGTATGGCTTAGAAAATGATTTTACAGTTCCCTAAGAAAGCAACTAAATTTGGTCAAAAATAAAAGATTTATCTCCCTTTTTTCAATGGACTTTAATGCTTTCTATTTAATTTATTTCTATTTAACCATTTCAGTTAATCAAAAACCAACATTCAATTTTAAGAAAGGATGCATTTGTAATATGAAATTGATGAATTTTTTTTAAAAACAAAATTTGTCATATGCCACCCACTGCCTGGTTTTTGCATGGATACCCTATTAAAATTACTCTTTAACCTGAAATTTTTAAATTTCATTTATATATTTCTGTAATCTCAGGATTTGTAAATACTGGATATTTTAATGGTACTGCCAAGATTGGCCCAAACAATTAGTTGAATCCTTGTCTGTCCTTGTCATATCATTCTTACTTTCTTGTCTCTTGCAAACATTTAACTGGTTTTTGGTGTGTAAGTTAAAACTTTGATCAGTTGCAGATTGAGTTTGTATTTAGTAATGCTCTGCTAGTTTTTACTGAATTAGTGCCCTTGGATGTAGAAAATTTCCAAAATTTTCACATCTTTCAAGACTTTTTTTTACCACTCTTTTATATATCGGCCTGTTTTTTTAGTGTGTTTGTAGCTGACCTTTTCAATATTTATTGAATTTTTACAATTAGGCTTGGGAAGAGTAATCAAGGGAACCAAGGTTATAGCGGTAATCCAAAGAATGCAATCCAGGGACAAAGACCAGACATGGAAAACAGACATACACAACAAAGAACATAAAGTAACTAAAATCATACATACAAAGTAACAAAAGCAAATGAGCAACTCAGACTCCATTAAAAACTGGGAGCATGGACCAGGTGCACCAGTAGGGTAAACTTCCTCTGCTTTTCTAGAAACACCCGCCGAGTTGCTCATAAAAAGTCAAGTCCGGGGTATACAAACGAGGAAAGGAAAACTATGACCTGTTGAATAAATCAGTTTTCATGGTGCAGATGAAATTAGTAATTTTCTTATTTTGTAGACTTTTCTTCATTTGACTTTATTGATGGGGCTTCTGTACTTTATATTAATACATTTAGTTGTTTTAGAATCAACTGCCTGTTGTTAGAGATTGCCTGTAGTTTTGAAAAAGTCTTGAGTAACAGCAATGGAAGTACTAAGACATCTCTTCATATCAGGTTGAAGGCATATAGAATCTGTTAATACAGACTGTAAACTACACTGACTAAATCTTTCACAAATGTTTTTGTTCAAACAGGTTTTATTGTATTTTCAATGATTCAGACATTTTTCCCATAATCTAAAAAATCATTGAAATATATACAGCTTAATAGAGATATCATAAACTGCTAGTAGAATTTCCAGGTATAAATGATAACAAGATTTTGATAAAGGTAACCCCCAGGTAAAGACAAGGTGTGAGGTTACCTGGACTAAGGTATTATAATCATAAACTAGTAGTTTACCTTCTGGGGAGGTAATAACACTTGACCAGCTGTAAAATGATAAGATTACATGCCATGATGTTCAAATTTGACAAAATAATAAATTTTTGTTGGATTAAGTGGGTTATGTTTACTAATATTATTAATGACCTTGAATGATGCTATAAACAATATATGGACAAATGACATCTTTTGTTTAGGGGGGAGGGGTGGAGTTGGGTGATACTTTAAAACTTAAATGGGAATGACCTAACATGGAAAAAAATAAACCAAACTTTTTGAAGACTGAAAAAAATAGAGGGAATGTGTTGGGTCAAGGAAAGTTTACTTGTACTGTAATGGCCTAATAACTTTGGAAAGAAACACATTACATGTATATCATTTTCTTTGGGTGGGAGAAAGAATTGGATGATGTTGACATACTGGTGTATGGTAATCTGAACAAATGTCTTTAAAACCCTAACAAAATTTTAATAATATTTTGGAATGAGGTATTTTTGAATTGATAATATGACCATGTTGATGAATATGTAGAAATGGTTGAATGTTGAATGAACTGTATCACTAGTAGCTGAAGTATATGTGTTGAGTAAACACAGAAACTATTGAATCAAGGAAGTGCATACCTGCCAACTTACGCAATTTAAGCATCAATTTATGCGTGTATTACACAATTTTGACCTCTTATCCCATTAACACATATTTTTAAGGTCAAATTTGACTCATAATCCTGATTTTTTTATTAAAAAAAGCATTTCAAGTAGTCATCACTTCAAGTATTCTACTGTTGTCACAAATAATTAGTTAATTAGTGTCTCCAGAATGACTACTTTTGTTACAGTAATTAATTAGTATATCTGTCTCCAGAATGACTACTTTTGTTGCAGTAGTTAATTAGTGTATTTGTCTCCAGAATGACTACTTTTGTTACAGTAGTTAATTAGTGTATCTGTCTTCAGAATGACTACTTTTGTTGCAGTAGTTAATTAGTGTATTAGTCTCCAGAATGACTACTTTTGTTACAGTAGTTAATTAGTGTATCTGTCTCCAGAATGACTACTTTTGTTACAGTAGTTAATCAGTGAATCTGTCTCCAGAATGACTACTCATGTTATAGTAGGGTATGATGTTAACATTATATTAACCTTGTCCTATCAGGCAAGTGGATGAAAATTCTATTTGCCCAAATTGAAATATAGGTTGTCCTTTAGTAAATTAATGTTGAAAAATTAATAAAGTATTGTTGTTCTCCAGGCATATGTAATTTATGGTTTACCTTTTCACTTGTCCTTGGCAATAGGACAACCTTTAACGTCATACCCTGTATAGCTTTTTCTTCTTCCCCTTTATCAGACACGACCTTTGCCAGGCAGCATGGCAGATGTCTTGCAAGAAGCAGAAGTTTCTCACACTTTCAGAACACCCAAGTTCACCCCAGTTTTTTTTAATGGGTTCGTTTGGTTCATCTCTGTGTGTATTTTAATGTTTTATCTTTCTTCTTGGTTGTCCTTTACTGTTCTTTTGTTTGCCCTTGAATTTCTGTTTGATATCCTCCTATCTAATTTGAACTTTAATATTTTTGCATTTCAATGGATACTTGTTTTGGATATTATATGAGACACTAAAGCAAATATTATGACTGGCTGTCAGAATTGTTTTCAGATCATGGAGCATAGAGTGTATATGAAATGTTATGACAAAGATATCATTACTGAAATAATTCTGAAAGTGTACTTTGTGGCCATTAATCCTGATCCATCCCTTGTCTGAGTTTAAAATAACTTATGTGATCACATGGTCTGGAAAAGCAATGCATATTTAACCTAAATGCAAACTTTTGTCTGACTAATAGAAAAAAAAAAGATTTAATTTTGGACCACTGCGAAGTATGTTATGAAAAGCTGTGATATCAAATTTAACTTATGCCAAGCAATGTATGTCTGGGTAGCTGATTTTCATTGATTTGTTTTTGTATCTTGTGCTCAATTGTTTTCAAGTACAAAAAATGACTACTGCACTGATTCTATTCATTATAATCCCTTGATTACTTCCCAACCTCTACAACCTATCCTCCCCTTCCTAATATTAGGCCAAAAAAATAATATATCTTTTCCTGCTACCCTACTACCCTAGTTTGTTGTGCCTATACATGTATATCTGAAATATTTTATAGCTATTTTGGCTCAAACACTGTTCAAACTGATTGTAATATGTTTTTGAAAAATGAAATAATTTCCCCACCTGTCTACCTTATTATTTTCTTGCTGGTAGCAGGACACAAGATTTATTATTTTTGGCCGTACTCGTTGACGTGGGTCAAGAGAACAAAACCTTTTAGTAGACTATATTTGATTTTAACCCTCTGCATGTTTGGGATTAGCAAACATATCTTCAATAGAAATTCTGCCCCAAGTTAAAATTTTCATGAAAAAAAACTTGGAAGTTTCTTGTCATTTACTTTTTTAGATCATTCCACCCCTTGTCATCAAAACACCATGTGATGGTATTATCTACTTCCTCGTGTATTATCCCTACCGATTTTAAGACACCAATATTTTACAAGATGACAGGAAATATTTAAGTTACTTAGACTTTTCATAGTCTTGGAGACAGTAGAAAATTGGTTGGAATTCAACATAAGTAGTTTGTGAATGTTGATGCATATCCTGTTAAAATCGCATGGCTTGAATACTAGATAGGAAGTGTTAAATAACAAATCAACAGTCAAATGTAAATTTTGAGATCATTGTGCCTTTTGGATGTCGATTAATCCTATTAACTCCTTGTATTGCTCAATAAGGCCTTTGTCATGGAAAGAAAAACACGGAAACTATAAGTTTCTATGGTTTCCCGTAACAGGATTGGAATCATCGTCAATGTTCCATTTAGTGAACATTTATACAGAATTTGATGTCAGTTAGTCGTGGCCCTGGAGTGTAATCTGGCCAATATAACCCTGAAATGGCTGATTTAGTAGGAATGTTAAATTTGATTTCTTTTATTTAAAAGAGATTTCAAGTTGTAGAATTAGTCCTTAATCCTGTTTAACTATTCCTATATGGTGGTATTTATTGCTAATAGATGGCGCTAATTGACTTATTGGGTTCTTGGTAGTAATTTCACTGAATCACTATTATCGTCTGTAGGACCTTTTTGTCGATATCATTGAAATTTTCCATTGATTAAAAATAAATCTATGGCTAATTCTTAAGGTATTAAAATGCTAAAATTGAGGAAATTAATCCCCATGGATGTTAAGACCATGTGATTAAACTTCATGAAAGTCTTCATAGTTGATGTTTTTTTCACTGATACCATAAAATTTTCAAATTCTTCATGAAACTCCCTTAATTCTAAGATTTATTTCTGTCGAAATCTTTAAAAGTTGGGGTTATTGGGAATAAAGATTGACTAAAAACATTTAGTCTATTACTAATACTTATTCTTAAATAACGTTAAAATGCTTTTATTCGTCGATACACCAATTTTTCACTCTATATGGTGAAACTGAAAGTTCTAAAATTTTCGAATTTGTAGATTTAGCCACACTTTGGGCTTAAAGAATTATTAGGCACTACCAACCAATGTTTTGGACTATGAAATCACAATACGTAGCATTGAGTGAAATAATCAGGGACACCATGTATTTCATTATAATTGACAACTAATATTAAAGTTATGATATTTTTATTACCTCAACCTCTGATTTAAGGTAGGAGATGCTTGAAACCTTAAAAATAGGTTTATGATAAAAATAAACAATTCTCAGAAAAATGACCTTTGTAAAGGTCACATCATCATTCCATTGTGTTTTTTATTAGGTCCAATTGTCCAAGGAAGATCAGTTTATTTTTGTAGCAAACTTCGACAAATATGAATTCCTTAAGGCATTCTGGTGTACTTTCCATGAATAAATGGCATTTCAATTTATTCTTTGATCGTTTGCTTCTGTAATTTGAAAAGAAAATTTAAAGTAGGGGATGAAAATGAATTTTTAGTCATTCGGTCGTTATGGATTTTGGAAAATTGCTTTTAACATCTTATGATGAAAAAATAAATGAGGTTTTTGTTTTGTGGAAGCAGGGGATGAATTAGAGAGCGAGCCATTTCAATTTCTTTTCTAATTGTCCAATCAAGATCCTTGATTGCTCCGTCAAACAACAGGTGCATAATGATAGATTACCGAATGTCCAAAATACCCACCAGAAAAATTCTCATTTCAATTACGAAAAAATTCACTATACTTTGAAAAGAAATTGGCTTATTAGAGAATACAGGGATAAAAAAGAAATTTTCATGAATAACTAATGCATTGGTAGATAGATTCTGAAAGGAAGTGTTAAATTGTAGACCATAGAAAGGCGACAGTTGCTATATATGTTGATAATGATGTGACGAAGTGGGATAGCTTCAGATATCAATTTAAATTTTCTTTGTGAATATATATCTTTTTCGTTGGAATCAGCAGTATTTTTTTTTACTGTAGGTTGTTTTGCTTTCCTGTTTACTCCAATATTTGTCAGTTTTGAAATTTATTACTCGATTTTCATGAAAATTACTTGTATTGTGAAACAATGATGTTTTGATGTACCCATAAATCTTCTTGCACCTTAAGGGACACTTATACTTATTTTCTGTGAATCATGCACTGCAGTACAAAAGTCACAGAAGTTCATCATTGTTCTCATCAAATAACCTATATGTATATATATTCCTGCTCTGAAGGAGAGAGATATACTTTTTAGCTCACTCTGGCCAATGGCCTTGTGAGGTATTGCCATCACTTGGCCAACGGCCATGTGAGCTATTGCCATCACTTGGCCAACGGCCATGTGAGCTATTGCCATCACTTGGCGTCGATGTTTGTAGTTGTCCATCCTTGTTAACAATTTTTCAAAACTCTCCTCCTCTAACACAACTCGACCGATTTGAACTAAACTTGGTATGAATGTTTCTTTGGGTATCATGCATAGAACTGTTGTGGGGATTTTTTGTCCGTCGAAAAACATGACCGCTGTTACTAAAAAATATAATATAGGGAGGTCAGACAGAAGTTTTTCACATGTCTCCCAATTTTGACATGAAAAAAAAAGTGTTCTGTGTGATGAGATCAATTAGGGTTCAAATTTTCTTGTAAATCCATTAGCCATGTTGGAGTTATTGCTTTTATTCAATGTTTTTTTGCTTTTTTTTTTTTTAACCAAATTTGGTTTGAATGTTCTTTAGGGTATTCTGCATGGAACTGTTATGGTTTTTTTTTAGATCTGTCAAAAAACATGGCCACTGTTACTGAAAATAAAGCACTGGGGCAGACAAAAGTTTTTTCACATATATTTCCAACACTGTTAGGTTTAGCCAAAAGTGTGTAGGGATCAAAGTTGTCGGAAGACTCATTGTTAGAATTATTGCCCTTGAAAGGTGGAAAATGATGTGTTAAGCAGTTTTCAGGATTGAAAGAAACGTTCAATGGAATAAACAATCGTTATCCTTATGATAAGACCTACCAAAGTCTTTTATTTTCAGTTAAAATTGTCAGACAACTCCTTGTTAGAGTTTTTGCCCTTGAAAGGCAAAAATTTAACCTGGTGAGTGATTCAGACTTCTGGGAGCCTTTCGTTTTCCCTTGTTCTTGGGTCCATGTTTTTGTCAGTTACAGTTTTTTTTTTGCCTTAAAGTACTCAACACAGTGGCTTGAAATGTTTACACTTCCTGTAGGTATGCCATATGGTAGGTTTTATTTTTTTGAAAAAATTGACAACTTCCTGTTTACCCAGTTTTTTGTTAATTTTCCTTATATCATGATTGAAAGCAGGGATATCATAGTAGGCCATCGCTTACAGATTTCTTGTCTTACCATTATAGCTAAGAAAAATCTGTTTTATTTTTACATGACCTTCTTTTTAGACAGGATGTATTATGGTATATATTGTACTGGTCCATCTGTTCGATTTTATACAACCTCAAACAATTAGCGGTTGTATATTGGTATGGCAGTGTTGATGTCGTTGGCCGTAGATACTTGTTTATCGTGCAGTAATTTGACTATTAGTTAGTTGATATCTATAAAAAGTTGATAACAAGGTTCCAAACCAGAAAAGAAGGGTTAGTATTGATTTGGGGGTTATTGTCCCAACTGTTTAAGAAAAGAGGCCAAAAAGAAACATTTCATAGAATTTAAATGTATAACTCCAGTAAAAGCATAGGAATTTCCATGATATTGTTCCACAATATGCTATTCCACAATGGTCAGACTTGGATTGATTTTGGGAGTATAGATGAACTTTTCAGAAAATAGGAGTCGAAAAGCGAGGCCAGAAACATGTATATTTCTGATATCCGGACAATTACTTATTAGCAAATGAATCTCTTTCAATTTGTAATTTAAGGTGCCGTATTAAACTAAGACTAGGATTGCTTGATCCTTGGATCAGGTATATAAGCTAGCTTCACTGGTATATTACTGTATGGGGGGGGGGTATTTTGGCATGTGTAAAATTTGGCAATTTTGAAGCAAAAAGGTGTACAAATAATCTTGATGTTTCTTATTTTGGCTGATGATAACTGGTACACTGTGTACTTAAGCCCAGAGTAAATATTTTGCAGAATTATTTTGGTGTTTTTAGACAGACCATTTAAATAAGCCGAAATAAGCACTCTTACCACAGCTACCTACTATGTAGTATGTCAACACAATTGAAGGTAGTGGAGTATAAGGATTACCACTTTTGTCTATCTGTCTGCCTGTCTTTCCTCCTATCCATTCATCTATTTTTCCATGTATCCATTGAAGCAGTCATTTTCAAACTAATTTTAGTTTCATTTAAAACAATACCTAGACATCATATGAATTGAATTATATTATTTTCTTCCATTTGTAGTTGATGAGAAGCTTGCAGTTGAGGAGTTGCCTCCCCTTGCTCTTGACAATGATGGACTTCCACTTTCAGGTAAGTGCATTTGATATCTTTTATTTTTTTAAATTCTGGGAAAAAATTGTGCAAAAGAAAATCTTTGAGAGGTTTTCATTTTTGCTATAAATTCCAGGAAAAAGTTGTCAAATATTAGTTAATGCATCTTAAGTTATGTTTCCATCTATAAAGTCAGAAACAGGGAAAGATACCTCGATATCAGGATTAAGAACCAGAAATTTAAAATGCATGGTATGCACATTTTTTTGTGGTGCAAATTACTTTTTTTAAAATTTGGATGGAATTGTGTTGATTATACTACAATGAATAATTCAATAAAATTTACATTTTTGGTTTAACAGTACTGTACATTTTTTTATTTTGAAGAATTTAAACACTGAATTCTTAATACATGTATATTAATGGCATGCTTAATACATATATACTGCAATCACAACTTTTTATTTAATCTCTCTTCATATAAGATTCAGTTCATTCCAAGCAATGCCGGGAATGGCAGGAAGTGAACTTTTTTAGTATATTTGAGTCTAAATCAATTGTGTTTGGATTTGTTCAGTTGATCATTAGTCTTAATATACTATATCTGCCCTTTAAAACAGAGGAAGATGTACCAAATGAACAAAATATCTACTCAGTACCTCAGATTTTATGTGTGGAGTTAGAGATAACTTTTCTTTACATATGAAGATTAAGGCCTGTCATTGTATTTAATGCCTGAAAATCAAGTTTAATGGAAACATGTCTGTGAATTAAGTAGCAGGTTATGATGGCTGTATTTAAGGTTATAAAATGTTGATATTTTCTACATGATGATATTGATCTAAGCAAGTTAAAAGTGACTTAAAAAACTCTTAACAATAACAGTGGAACAGGGAAACATGTCTCAACTACAGTGAAACTTGCCTATAATGAATGATTATTTGAAGGGAAGGACCTGTTCTGTTTCATAAGGTGTTCACTTTATACAGGTTTGTAAGGAATGACTGCCTTTCACTTTTTTTCACTTTTTTCACTGTTTGGTAGGGTTGTTATGTCTCTGACACATTCTCCATTTGTGCTATCAAAACCAGTATGAGATTAAACAAAATATTTGGTTTAGGCAGATTTTCAAAAGTTTAGACATGTTTTACTGTATTAGAGGCAGCATGGAATAGTTGTTGTTAACATAAAAAAAGATGTAAGGAGATAGACCTAGGTAGACCTAGGTAACAGACACAACTCTTACAAATCATTGGAATGTTTATATTCACCATTTTACATCAATTTCATATAAGCATCAAAGTAACTTGGACTCATTTCATTCTGATTCAAATGAAAGCTTGATAGGCTTTTGTCAAATTGAATATGATACAAGCATATCACTGATTTCAAGAGTTATGTCCATTACCCTAGGTCTACCTCCTTAAGTGAAAAATGCTGTCGATTTGAAAGAAATTTACATAGATTGGGAAATCAAAATTAAATTTTTGGGGGAGGGTGAAAAAATTGGGTCAGAAGGGGATGAAAATAGGGTATTTTTATTATTGTCTTTTTTAATTGGTGCTTTGTTATTTTATAATTTGACTTTCAAGCTGTCATAAACAGGTTTTAACTTGTAAGGGCTTATTAATGTTAACTGGTGTTTCATAATGGATAAATTAACTCTTTTAACTGTGGAAATCTTCTTTTGATCTAAATAAAAACCTTATCGCTTATCCAAGGAAGAAATTACTCATGGTCATGCTTAATGTGTGTGCTAAAAGTGTGTTTGCTGAAACCGTATTAAGCATAATCCACTATTTAAAATTCTCTTAAAATATTCATGCATAGGAATTGCTCATCACATAGTGATAACACATATTTATGTCATTTTTTCTTTATACATAATTCACATAATATTTATCTAATTTTCTGGTAGTTGGGTCCAACTTTATTGGTTTTCAAAATAAGATGATATGGGACGTGTGTTATATTGTCATCCATAATCAGATATACGTTGGATACATGATCTAAGACTTATGACAGTTGTCGGAGAAATTAGATAAAAGATTATATGTCTGACACATACAAGGATAGTGCAAAATGATTTTTGCACGTTTTATGCTAGATGACGAAGAAAAACGTCAAATTCATAACTTGTAATTATATTTCTGATCAAGTTTTACCAGCTGACTTGATGGTCGATGTCACTTGTTATTCTAAGTGTTTAGGACAAATGTTGCTAGATTAGATTCTAATTCACTTTGAGTAAAAGAAATGAGAATTTGTTGACCTGCAAGTTGAAAACATTGGCCAATTTTGATTTTCAATTTAAAGTTTGTATTGAGTGGCGGTCCACTCAAGAACACGTTCTGTGCTGGCCAGACTAGTTGAAATGAAGTATAATAAGTAATGACTTTGTCTGATAGTATGACAGGAAATAAATAGTCCTTCCTCTTGTATGTCAAATTGGACAGAATTAAAAAAGAAAAAATGAATGAACTGTATCTTTCAAGACAAACAGTTTATGGAGTTTTTTGGGCAAGGTAGTTGAGACAGTAGTATAAAACTAGGAGATGGGCCAATGAAACAGTCATCCACCAAGTCGTGCAATGAACAATTAAAATTAAAAGTCACTACAGGGGCTTCAATAATAGGCACAATACATACAATAAAGCAAGTTGTAAAAGGACCCAAAATAAATTAAGTGAAACTATTCATAAAATAGGAAAATCGACCCAATCACTAGAAAAAATGTAAAGCAAATAACAAAGAACATAAATGTTCACTTCAAATTTCTTGATGGTTCAACATAGAACAAATTGGATTCACAGCTAATCCAACCTCTGCTTGGGGCACGAAATTTGATAGCCCTTGTCTCAAGTAAAATTTTGTAGTTTAAATTCCTCTGTTTTTACCAATTTTGCAAATTATATAGATGCCTTCACTCCATAGAAATGGAGTTTCAATGTGCTCTCTAAGACCCATGCCCTTCTGCCCACTCTGAATGCCCCTGTGCCTCTCATCACAATTTCAAAGCAGAATTCACCACAAATCATCTCTTAATGAAATTAACTTTACAAAAAGACTTATCTTTTCCTTCAATCCCCTTATATATTAGGTGTGTTTAAACAAATCTAAGGATCTTAGTTACACACTAATGTGCCCTCATCCTGAGCCTCTCAATTGTTAGATCATAGCTTGAGCACTTGATATTCCAAATATAGTTCATTCAGAAAATATTAATGGAATCATTTTTTTTTAAAGCTTTCCAACACTGAGAATTATCTATTCCACATTCAGGAAAATTGACAATTTAAAATAAATATTTTGACTTTTGCAAAGGACAAATGACTAGAATTCAGGTTGTTTTCATCATTTTGCAGTGTTAACTACCAGCACTAGTAATGCATTTACACCTAATCCTCTTTGTTATTTCCACAATCATATTTCAATTATTGGTTACATAAAAAAAAATAATGAAAAATAAAATTTATGACTTAAATGTATAGAAATTTAAAACCACAGTATGGATGATGAAGGATTTATATGGTGGCAAAAATTGAATCACATTTATCTAATAAAAGATGAAATCATAGTAAATTCATACATTAACTTCTAAATTACATTCATTTACAGTTTTAAAATGTATCAAGCAATTCAGACATCTGTTTGCTCAGTTGAGGTCATTGTCCTTGTCACAATGGTAAATAGCCAGTCAGGAGATAAAATATTGAATATATTTGGATGTAAATACAAAATTAATTATTGACTTCTCATTCCTACACAAAACAGTAAAAACACATTGGCCACATTCATCTACTGAGCCCAGGGGTCCTTACAACTGATTGGTACTGTCATATACATGCGACATTGTCATTTAGAACTAATAAAAAATGTACTGTTTGGGAAGAATATTAATATGAGGGCAAGAAAAAATACAATTATTTCAGGTGTCAAGCCCAATTGGCCTAAATGCCATCTGTAATTTGATTTGGATATCGTTTTGATGAAGTTTGTTCAGGATAATACCCTGAATATGATGGTGGAATACTAATAGGTTGTAAGTATAGTGGTAGATAATGTGTGTCAGGTTTCTTTTTTTGTCCAGTTTTATGCTGGTCTCATATTATACAATATATAGACTTGTCTGTGTGTATGTGATGATAAAACTGAACTTATCTCTCTAGCAGATATGGTTTTTCTTATGTTTCTGAACTTTTACAGGAATGATTTTTATGGCTTTTTAGCAGAATTCCGCAATTTCAAATCTGGATTTTACCGTTACAATTCTTTTTTTACCTTTTATTTCCATCCAATTTTGCCAATTTTTGCTTTGTAGACGTTATAAAATCGTCCCTGCTTTTAAGCTTGAGTTGACAAAAATTTCATAAGTATTGCATAATAACTTTGCATGATTCTCTCTTGTGTGAAGAATTTTGCTTGTGTTTTACTTGACAATCCAAACTACCAAGATACCAGAGCTGTCAATAGGACACAGAAGTCTGACATGAGCTTTAAATAACAAATATCAACAATATGAATGCATTAAATTTATACTCACCAGTTTTCAAATTATAATGAATACTCATCTGTTATGGTTATATCATTTTGGGAATACATTGTAATGATTTTTGAAGTTTTTTTTATTTTCACACTTTCATTTTTTTCATTCTCTGAGTTGTCCTCACTTTATGACATTTACTGGATAAAGTTTGATCAAATATTATCTCTCACAGAGTTACTGCCAACATCTTTGTATTACTACATGAATTTCTTTGAGACTTTCCTTGTTGTATGTATGATATACAGATTCTCCTTCAGTGTTGAGTGGATTACATCTCTCCACCTAGAGTTAAATTTTAGATTTCTACCCACGAGCTTCAGCTTCTTAAATTTAAATTTCAAGATTGGATACATCTTGTAGTCCATGAGAGCATTGGAGGAGAATCGGTTTCTCCCATGAAATCATTAGAAAACTTGGCATTGTAAAATGACAAGAAAACTCTGGCAGAAATTTAATCACTGCCCAGTGGATAAAAAGTCACATGCATTTTTAATCACTGGCTTAGAATGGGAGAAATGTATATAACTTTCATCTATCTAAACATATATAAATAACTCAATGACACCGAGGGGTTTTAATAATGTTTTGGTCCTGTAAGTCTTCTGGTTATTTTTGCTGTTTTTTGGGGGTTTTTTTGTTGTTTTTTTTGTTGTTTTTTTTAGAGTTTTATTACTTATATGTGTTAACTACTGTTATTACATTGCCACATTAGATTGTGTCTTTGTTTAGAGTTTTGTTTTCTTGTATTGCATTGAGGAGAATGTATTTTAGCACTTGAATAGCCTATAAAAAACTTGTTCATGTAGATATCATTAAGTTCAGCTGTTTCATTGCCGCTATGATAAAAACATTATCATGTCACCTGATACATGAATTTTTCATAATGAAGAAGTGACTTTTTTGTTGCAAGCTGTAATGTTTATTTTTGTTTTTGTTTTTTTTTTGTATAGGAAATATATCCCGGTTGATATTTTTTTAAAGTGTGTCATGTTTTGTACTTTATTCTGCATACTCTTTAAGCATTTAAGTAGCACTCCAGCTAAGAATCATGCAAAATGTGAATCATGGCTGAAAAGCCTACATATTTTAATTCTTGATATTTTGTTTTAATTGCCATAGTAAACAGAAATTAACATTGTTTTTTTTCATATAACCTGTGTTCTTAGGAGATAAAAAATAATATAGAATGCACTGTATAGTTCATAATAAAGGGAGATAACTCAGTAAATACCACTAAAATACAATATAAACTGTTGAATTTTCAAAGTGAGTTATTTCCTAAAAGCAGACAAATTGGAATGAATAATTACACTTTCCATAATATAGACCCATAAAACCATTTAATTACAAAAATAAAGATATGTAGCCTTTTTTTTTTTTGGAGGGGGGGGGTTGTATCACTTTTTGCAGGTTTTTGCATGATTCTTATAAAGACTACTGCTTAATATGCACTGAACTGATACACAGACACTGACTAGATATGATGTCTTGTTTAGAAGTCACATTAAGGTTTTTTTTTACACTGCCAATATGTCTCTACCATAATATAAAAGTTGCCTTATTTTTGTTTTGTGTCAGTATATTAACAATAACACTGTGATGACTTGATTTAAAAAATTTGATATACAAATTTAGCTTAATTCAGGAAAACAAATGCACGATACAACTTTGCTTTTTCCTGTGGTTTTAAGCCACATCCATATCAAGGCTTTGTGTCAAGTTAGTGCATTCGTTTTCTCTACCTTGGTAGCAGTTTTTGTTTTTTTTTCTCACCAACTGGTAAAGCTGCATGATTCTGTTGATTAAGATTCAGTTTTGATTGGTCTTTCATTCCTCATGGCATCATGTGTATAGAATGCACTGTAGAATTCAAAAGTAAGGGAGATAACTCTGCAAATGACACTCAAATACAATAGAATCTATTGGACTTTTAATGTTGATTATCTCCTAAGAGCAGACAGATTAAAATGAATAATTACACATTTCATAATATAGACCCATAAAACAACTTAATTACAAAAATGAAAATATGTAGCCTTTTTTTGGGTGTATCACATTTTTCAGATTTTGCATGATTCTTACAAAGACAGCTACTTAATTATTTAAATTAGAGAGGATAATTGTTCTAAATCTATGGTTACAGGGGGCAGTCGTCTTTGCTATAATATAATCTCTTTTACTGCAAAATTACCAAATGGCAGCACTAATTATGATATAAATGTGGCACTTTATCTGATGTATCTGATAGTATTAAGTAAACAATTCTAAAACTGTGAAGACTGTACAGTTTGTCACAAGTAAAAATGATGTAAATGGTTGTGAAAATTAATTTTACATGTAAGTAAAGTTTAAATTTCTGATAAATGGAATGTACAAAAGGTAATATTGGAACAAAAGGGCATATATTTATTTTTTTATATTCAAGTCATCGCCACTGCTGATGTATTATATTAGTATCTACATTACTCAATCATGCAATATAGTTGTGTTTCTCTTAATTTTAGAGACAATTCAATTCAATTAAAAAACTAAATCAAAAGTAATTAAAAAAAAAAAACAGTTGATGTAGACCCTTTTTTTTTTTACAAATTACAGAAGTTTATATTCTTGAATTTGAAATTTTAATGCAAAGCAAACAAAGAGAAAATTAACCTTTTTTATCATTTTCAATTTTTTCTCATTTTTGTTTTTGTCATAACAAGCTATAAAAGTATAGTATTATTTACATCTACTTTTTGTCTGATGACCTGCTGTGTTTCTCAAATGGTATTGAATTTTTAAAAACTATTTTCAATTCTCAGTTTTTATTTTTTTACACCTAATGTTGATTTTTTATTATAACAATTTCAAGTTTTGATATTTTTCATTAAAAAATTGTTTTGAATAATGTTTTCTACTTTACACAAATTTTGTTTCTTGTGTGACCACATGTTAAGATAAAGCATTAAGTGATAGATCAGTGCCACAGATACATCATAATCATGATGCATGTTGGTAAAAAAAAATGTCAGCCACAATTCTTAAAATTGAATTCCCAGTTAGTGGTTGACTGTTGAAAATGTAATGCCAACTAAAGTTAATAAATGAAAATTGTATGAGCATTTGGCAGATCAAAAGTAACACTTATTATTTGGACAGTTATTTTAACATTTTTCAATGCTTATTCAGTTTTTGAAATATTCACCCCCTCGAATTAAAATTTTCTATTGGGGTGCACATTTATTAACAGATATTTAAAAATAAGTGATCTTTAGACATTCATATCTTATTTACACCTGTAGTTGGAATTGTCATGCGATAATTTTCCTTAATGGTGATATTTGTACCATTCCATACCATGAACATGTATCATTTTTCTAGTTCTAACCTATTCCATAATAGTTTTTGTCATAAATATTTGAATATTTTGATTTAATTCTCTTAGTTTCATTCACACATGTTGATATCTAACGACATGTTTTTATGGTTTCTGCAACAGGTGCCCATCATATAGGTCATATTTTTATATTGTCATTTTACATGTGGTTAATTACATCAGTTGTAGAATTTTCTACTGTGTTTGAGGAGCATATTTAATATAAAGAAATGGAGGACTCTGTTTTGATTCTGAACACAAGTACTTTGTTAGATATGGTTGACTTTGTGGAAAACCAAGACTTCAGTATCAATTATGGTAGGTCTTAAGAATTATATTTTCTGTATCGCAGTTAAAGTTTTAATGTAGTGTGTTTGATAAAATGGGAATTTTTATATCACCTGCAAACAGAGTTTGAGGTGGTTTATTTGAATCACCTTGTCTGTCTGTTTATCTGTTCACATTTCTTATAAGCAGAACTCCTCTTAAGCCACTCAAGCTATTTTGATGAAATTTTATCTGAATGAAAACAGAAAATACCACTCATATTATATTGCAAATTTGTTTATGCTGTACACCTTTTTCAAGGGAAACCTCTCATCAACAGTATTCAAATTCATGATAAAGATCTTTATCAAAATTATAATTGTATACAAGAAATACTCAAAACCAAAGATATTGAAATAGGAAGGACTGCTTTATTAGCTCACCTGGCCAAAGGTCATGTGAGCTATTGCCGTCACTTGGCGTCCGTCGTCATCAGTTTTTCAAAACTCTTCTTCTCTGAAACTACTCGACTAATTGGAACCAAATTTGGTATGAATGTTCCTTGGGGTATCCTGCATAGAATTGTTGTGGGGATTTTTGATTTGTCGAAAAACATGGCCGCTGTTACTAAAAATAGAACATAGGGGTCAGACAGCAGATTTCTGCATATATCTCCAAAACGGTTAGGTTTAACCAAAACGTGACTGGGGTAAAATTATTCCGCATGAAGAGATCTGTCTGTGGTCAAATTTTGGTGAAAATTTGTTGACTCATTGTGGAGTTATTGCCCTTTTTGGACATTTTTTGCTGTTTTTAATGTTATTACTTTAAAAAATCTGCTCCTCAGAAACTATTCTGTAAAATTCAATGAAAGGTGGCATTTTTGTTTTATAGGGTATCCTTAACGAAATGACCGATTTTTGATCGCTGAAAAAACATGGCTGCCATTTTTGCATGCATCTCCAAATCTGTTAGGTTTAGCCAATAGCTTTCAATTGCTGAAATGATCCTTATTATAAGGCTTACAGATGTGTCCAATGAATCAAATGGAGTCAAAATTGTCTGATATCTCCTTGTTAGAGTTATTGCCCTTAAAAGGCAAAAATTTAACAAGGTGAGCGATTCAGGCTCCTGGGAACCTCTTGTTCATATTTTTAAACTTTCAACATGATGTTATTGGAAGTATACTGCAAGTTATGTTTGATTGTGGTATATTTTGCTGTTCCTGATTGGTAGTAATACCCCGTTTGGAATGCAGAGTTAATATTGATATGCTGAAGGTGAAACCTTTTAGCGCTCCCGAAGTTGATAATTTTTGTCAGCTATGATTTAATATATTACACTTATAACCTTCAAATGTGGTAAATTTGTAATAATATATGGTTTTAATTGTCCGAAAGTATTTACTATTTGTCATGGTCAGCTATGTCTATTGGCTGAAACGTACGACATTTGTAAGGAATTATGGGTTGTTATAGTCCGAAATGTCTTTGGGTTGAATTGTCAGGCACAGTGGAACATTTATGGTTCTTATAAATTGTAAAAAGTCTTAAAATATTTATTTTATTAAGTTTCGTTTCATTCTGTTTTGATTTGTATCGTTTACTTTTGTTTTTATTTCATTTTGGTTCTTTCTCTTATCGATTATTTTCGTTTTGTTTTGTTTTGTTATCGTTTCGCAATTTTTAAGTACCGAAGAATTATAGGTAATATTGATTACTTTATTTTCGTAAACATCTGGGGGCTATACTGCAGACTTATGTTAAATGAAGGTAAAAATGCAAATTATCGTAATATTATTATGATGTTAGCACAACATTTATATAACATAATGACACAAAATTCTCTATTCTTTATTGGTTATATTTTTTTTGATCCACTGACCACCCTTTATTTTTTTTCTTTAATTATTGTACTTACATTTTGCATGAAAGTATTATGTTAAGCAAAGTTTGTATATTGAAGTAACAAATTTTAGACACTCAACAGTTAAGTGTAAGTATTTGTAATAATCAGGCAAAATGGGAAAAATCAGAAACATGCATGTCAAAACCCCACCGATCTGACAATGTAATATCACTCAAGGATACTTTTTCTATTTGAAAAGACCATTATTTGATCTCTGCATCACTCGATCTGCTCAGAAATTTTTCAATAGAATCTTAGAAAAATGAAGTTTTGACAAAGTTATCTGCCCTTGAAATGTTTATTTTTAGTTCATTTCAATGAAATAGTAACTCAATGGTCCAGCATGATATTCAAAATCTTGTCTGTTTTCCATGATTTAAATGGTGCAAATAGTCAAATTACACTGTCAAAATGAGGGTTTTTTCCATACCATGTTTCACCGACTGCCTGATTCTTACAGGGCCTGACACTTAAAGAAATAAATTGAAATATTTAACCTAAATAAATACGAAACCATAGTTTTTTTTTGTTGAATCAAAATGTTAAAAATCTATATTTAATAAAAAAAGAAAGTAATTGTCAAAATGTAAGAAATACTTTGTATAGTATTTCCATAAATGGACTAACTAATAAAGTTAAGTTAAATATATTATAGCATTCAAAATTAAAGGAGATATCTCTTTTGGACTTACAATGTTATTCATGTCCTAAGACGAGACAGATTAGAATGAATACATTTCATGATATGAAACCTTTAAACAACATAATAACAAAAATATGAATATGTAGCCTTTTTTAGGGTATATCACATACTATAGAATGTTCATGATTCCTGCTTAAATGACAAGTCTGTACTGAAAATCAACAAGAGGCTGATAACCCTTTTTTAAAAATATTTAAGTACCATTCTGTGTAAGAATCAGGCAATGGGTAACACATTATATTTCTCACTTTGGTCTTTTTCACCTCAAATACATTCAATACATCTAAAAAACAACTGAACAGGTATTTAAATTTATCCTGAAGCATTGGTGACATAGATATTTTTTACTGCTTATATAAGGAAAAGGTTCAGGAAAATTTTCCCTGCATTTTTGTCAATTTTACCTATCAATATCTTACAAAGGCAAACTCATCAAACACTTTGACAGTAATTTCTTGAGGTTATGAGGTGTAAATACTTGGATTATGCATTAAAATGTCTGTGTATTTTCCCTTCATGTGCCACACCTTATACACATTTTGCCCGTTTCTTAGGGAGAGAAGTACTTAAGGAGGTAGAGGGTAAGGGACACAACTCTTACAAATTATTGGAAGTTTGTATTCAGCATTTTACATCAATCTTATGTAAGCATCAAAGTAAATTGGACTGATTTCATTCGGTTTCAAATGAAAGCTTGATAGGCTTTGGTGAAACTGAATATGATACAAATATTTCACTGATTTCAAGAGTTATGTCCCTTACTCTAGGTCTACCTCCTTAAGCAAACAATGTTTTTCTTCAAGTTGCTCAAAAGGAACTAATTTCAGGGTCAAAAAATAATGTCAATATTGTTATAATGATGAAAATTTTGCTTGTGTCTTATTACATATTTTTTCCTGCTATGGTACTGCAACCAAACCATCATCACAATGCAAATTATTGCCTTTGCAGCCACAAAGCAGCTGTACCAAAGCAATTTTTTGCTCACATGCTTATGAAGTGTGTGAAATGCTGCATGAACAGATAGTATTGATATCCATGCATGGTTGATTTCTTCTTTTGATTGCTAACAAAGGATTTTGAATAAAAAAAAAATAATATTCTGAATACTCCACAGCAAGAATTGCATAGTATTGCTATTTCTTTATAATTTTCAATGCAGAACATATTTATTTCAATTGTTCAATTTAAAGAAAACAACTGGCATGCAATGTCTTAGACTAAGACTCTTACAGTTTTTAAAAATTCTATGAAAATTTTAAAAAATTGACAAATGAGCCTGGCAGGGAGGGAGATTTCTTACAGGGGAGGTAATTGAGCTGCATTTCAAGGTTGGACAACTCTGGCTGTTCTTCTTTGATTATATTTGCATATAAATGAAGCAATGAATTTATAGTAGATTAACTGCTCAGCATCAATAATTAAATAAAAACAAATCTGACATCGTTTGTTGATTAAATAAAATGAATTTCCTCTTGTTGTCCTAGAGAAACCATCCATCACAATACTGGCATCTTCTATGGAAATATACAGTAAAGTGAAGTTATGATAATTCTGAAAAAAATTAATTGATAGATCATAAATGACTTGAATTCATTGCCATTTAGTCCCAGGAGTACATCTGGACAGCACGAGTCTGTATTTAATACACAGGGGTTCAAATTAGTGGTTGTCCAATGTCCAAGACATACAGTATCTGACTTAGGACTTATGAAATTTCTTTTTCCAGCTGGGTCCCAGATCATCAACTGCAATAATGGTGACTTCATTGCAGACTTTTGATTTTCTTAAAGTGGACCATTAATAATGGAAGCTGGAAAAAGTTAAGGATCTTCTTACCCTGAAGGGTTTGGTGGTCACACTCAGCTGAATGGTCCATATGATAGCAGGGCCCTAGGTAGTCACATGGATCTTGGTGATCATTTATATTGAAATTAGCATTGATTTATGTCAGTACAATGTCAGAGACCCTTATTATCTATTAGAAGATAAATATTAAACACAAAGAGCCTGTATTCTCTCAGTCAGTAGTAAGTGAGACAAGACATGAGTGGTCACCAGAGTGCAGAGCCCAGTTGTTCAAAATTATCTGGAGAAATATTTTTCCACCAGTAACTTGTATTAAGATGGGCAGTTTTATGGAAAAGTGCCAGGTCAGTTTACATGTAATATGACTGTCATAATAATCCTAGAGATTAAATTTTATTTGATGTGATTGCACCAAAAGTTGTCAATTTGTAAAGCGTTGTCTTGTATGTGATAAGTTTTGTCTCTTGTTTATTACTGGTACTTGTTTCTTATGTGATATTTCCTGGGCTTTCTAAAATGGCTGCAAAAATTAGCACTACCGGTATTTTATGGAAAGATAGTGTTAAACAAATAGACAAATAAGCAGATGCCAGTCATTTAAGATCCATTTGTCTAAATTGATGACAACTTTGGTCAATATAAATGCTAAATATTTTTAAGAAGTATTTTTATTTTTATTACTTGATTTCAATCGAATTTTAAAACTTGATTCAGAATTATATTCACAGTTTCAGTGAAGCAGAAAAAAGAGTTTCAATTTAATTTTAAAACTTCATTTCGAATTTGAATTCATGGATTTTCTGAACCACAAACACTATAAAGTTTGGCTTGAAATTTACTCAATAATGCCAGAAATTAACATACATTCACTTGCCACAGGTAACAGATAAACAGAGAAATCAAGACACATTTCTGGTGTTGTTAAGTACTGGGTACCTGTCCACATAAAATTCAGACATTGCCAATGGAAAAGTGGTTCATGGTGAAGTAAATCCACCTGTCAAACAATGCTTTTTCAGTCTAAATATTTCACATAACAACAATCATTTCTGCATACAGATCTGCACATTTTAGAAAATCGTGCATTCATCTCCCACAAAAATCAACCAAATGAAACAAAATTAAGAACGATAACTCTTGCTAAGTGCCAATTTCACGTACAATCTTTATCATTTTTATCTCAAAAGCATAACAGCTAAATGAAAAACCAAGACTGGTTATGTGATCAGTAACTGTTTCTGAACAAGAAATAAAACTGAGTATGATGGGTTTTTGACAAGCATGAATCACCTTCTGTCTGATTTTTAGAAAGACTGCTACTTAAAATGAAAAATCAAGAAAAACTTGTTAACCACTCTTATTTGTTTTTCACCTGTTAAGGAATGTGCAATTATGAGAAATATTGTATGCAACATTTCAATACATGAAAATTTCACAAGTCTATATGTGTTTATTTAGAATTGAGAATAATCAAAGAATTTTTAGATACATGATATGTGTGCATAGTTTATTATTTATAATTACAATCATGGATTTCCTTATGTTCCCAATTAATAAAATTTCATTGCAGAGAAAGTTCAGATTTCATTTGCTAGAAGCATGTTAATGTATAAAATTCGAGAAATATGAGAGGACGGCACAATATAATTTTCTTAAATTTTCTTTTCTTGTTTTTTATATTCAGTTTTTATGTATAGTTTATTTTATTTAGTTTGCTACATTGAATATGTAGGTCGTCTTTGTTTCCTGTTTTCATATTCTGGCCATGTATTTGGATTTTGATATATTTGTTTTGTCTCATTGTTCATGCTTCTGTGTTTTTTTGACAATATTTTAATCTTTAAGTAGCACTCCATATGAGAATCATGCAAAATGTGATTCATGGTCGGAAAGCCTACATATTTTTATTTTTTTGTATTTTGTTTAAAATGCTTTAGTAAACAGAAATTAACATTTGGTTTCTCATATAACCCGTGCTCATAGGAGATAAAAATTATATAGAATGCACTGTAGATTTCAAAATTAAGGGAGATAACTCTGTAAATAACACTCAAATACAATAGAATCTACTGGATTTTCGATGTTGATTATCTCCTAAGAGCGGACAGATCGTAATGAATAATAACACATTTCATAATATACATCCATAAAACAACTTAATTACAAAAATAAAAATATGTAGCCTTTTTTGGGGTGTATCACATTTTTCTGATTTTGCATGATTCTTACGAAGACTGCTACTTAAAAATTCAACAAAGGAAATTTTATTAATATCTACATTCAATGAAATTTTGTGTTTTGAATTTTGTATTATATATAGTTTTTTCTATATCTTCATTTTACTTTTTTTTTAATAATAAAAAAACAAAAAAAACAAAAAAACAAAAAAAAAAACAAATTAAGAAATAATTATTGTACTGTTCTTTTTCTTCCCTGAAATTATTATAGGAAAATATTCTCATCCCACCCAAGAACATTAGACATAAAAAGTGTCATTGATATTTCAAGTAGCCTACAGAAGTAATGTCAATTTTTATTTTTCCAATAAAACAAGAAATCCACATAAAAGCTGAAAATTTACGATTAATATTAACTTTTCAGGTTACACCTCCATGTCACTTAACCAATGATCTATATAATTAGTCGTCACCTTACCCAGCCCATAGGCTGAATACAGGTGATAGATTCTCTCGTCAAATACATTGATTTTATTCACGCATGTTTTATAAATGAGGAAAAATAAAAGTCTTTCAAATAGATATCTCAATTCATAGTAAATTGATACTTATTTGGTCTTGTTATTAGAGCTGAACAGAGCTTATCGCTGAGAAAAAAAAAAACACTTGAATTTATTCTATTCATTTTTTGTGGTATAAATTTTACTGTTATCATTTAAAGAGATTTGATTGGTTACTTTCAGGGGACATGACAGAAACGGAACTCCAAACAGATAGCACTGGTAAGTTGATATTTTTTACATTATTTTTTGTTGGTGATACTTTATATAAATAATTTGAACAAATTAACATATCCGCTAATGTTTTTTTTTTTTTTTACAAATATCAGCAAGATCCTTTCATGACCCTTTTTAAAAAAAAACTGTCATGGTGCAAGTGTTTTGCCTTCTAAAGGACAAAGTTAGGTTTTTGCATTGTTATTCAAAGAAAAAAATTAAAAAATGACTTTCTGTGTTATTAACTTCAATTTATAAACTTTTACAATAAATTCAGTAATGTTGGTATGTTTTACGGAAAGATTATTGCTAAACAGAGGACCAATGCTGTGATTTTAAATAGAGCTAATAATTTTCAAAAATGTGTGAAAATATACTTTTTTTTACACAATTATAATATTTCCTTTTCCTTAAATCCTCAGTAAAACAGCTGCTAAATCAGTATAGATATGCTATGTAAACTTATTCTTGTTGGACTGATACCATAAGGGTTAGCATTTAACCATTTAAAGTGTTCACCAAAACTGTGAGAGGTTTCTATAAAACAAAGTAAGGAAAAAATGGGGCATATAAAGTATCCATTTAATTGTCAGTCACAATTGCCAAAATAGTAGAAGTAGAATAAAAATGTTGATTGCAATTAACAATGAATTAAGAAATAAAGAGTAAGTGATTACCTATAAAGAAGCAGTTCATTGAAAGGTACCCACAAATAGCTCTGTTTAAGCCAATTCTTAACTTGTAAACTAACTGAAAAAAATGAAGGGTTTCTGATTTCATATGAACTTAATTGTGCATGAGAAAAATCCAGATTGGAAGATTTAAGATATATAAGCAGGAACTGTGAATAGACTATTATAAACTCTTTGAAATTAATATTATTTAGTTAATTTTTCTGATTTTATGAAAAAAAATCCTGGTTGTTTTAATACTTTTTTTGGCCGGGGAATTATTGAGTTGTTATGCAGTATTTGTATCAGAAGTTGGTTGTGAAGTCATTTCTTTTTGCTCATTTTTATCCATCAGAAAAATAAGGAAAGTTCAGTGCTATTACATAATTACTTTAATCTTTCTGTTGACATGTTCCATTTAATTTTGTTCTTACGAAAAAATGGGTTCAAACTATATTTCTTGTTTATTATTAGGATTTCAAGTTTTGTTCTTTTTTTATATCCAAGTACAATTTAACTTCAAAACTATAATGCTTGGGTGCGACAGTCTCATTCATGGACGAACTTCTTGTGACTTTTCAGTTGCATCTGGATATAGAGGGTACCGTTAATCTTTGGTAACTGCAGTCCTATAACAATGAGCAGTCTATTTTACAGCTAATGAAGTAGTTAACTTCTGGGGGTAGGGGTTGGTTTTCCCATGACTAAATAATCTGATAAACCTCCTTTGTTAGTTAAATGGACACTTGACAATGATCTTTCAAACTTCGATTGGAATACTTATCAAATAATAGAAAATGTAAATGTCCAGTTAACTAACTTAGGAAGTTCATGAGGTGATTTAACCCAGGGATGACTCAATTTCTTGAAGTTAACTGTATTACTTGCTGTAATAGTTGTTTGAATAGATAAACTTTTAACACTTTTTTTTAATTGACAAGTAATTAATTAAATAAAATATTTAAAATGTATGTCTCGAAGACAAGATGGGTGGTGTGAAATTTTATAAGACTGTGCAATATTAACTTTGTGAATTTTTCCAAGTTTAATGATTGCACTATTACACCATTCTGCAGAATCCAGAATCCTAAAGTCACAGTATGACTTGCGAAGTATGCTTCTTGTCTTATTTCTAAGCAGTTATAAACTTAAATAGCCGGTTATAGGATAAATATTTTACAGTGAAGCTTTTTTTTAGACCCAAAAAAATTTTGACTTTTTTGTGTAGATTGGTCTGGTGCTTGGCTACACATGTTAAAAAAACATTGCAACTGCATAAAGGACCACAGGAAATGTCTTAATTTGGGTTAAGTAGATAGATTTTACTGTAATACTTTAAGTAGCGCTCCAGCTAAGAATGATGCAAAATGTGATTCATGGGTAAAAAGCCTACATATTTTATTTTTGATATTTTGTTTGAAATGTCATAGTAAACAGAAAATGACATGTGGTTTTTCATATAACATTCTGAGAATTCACCATTTTCAATGATCATCAGAATTTCAATGGGCCATTCTGTTACATTCTTTGTAAAATTTTCTGATTTCAATGGTACATTTTCAGCAGGAATGTGATAAAAAGCACATGCCCCCCTCTAATTCCAATTTCTGAAACATAATGAAATTTATTTTGCTAAAATATGTAGAAATTATGAAAACAACTGTTGCATTACATTTTTTCTGACCTGTACTCTTTGTCCATGGTCAAAGTATCCAGGTTGCTCTTCATTCTGTTATTTCTGTGTATATTCTTTTGCTTGCATTGTGCAGTTTTGTTTTCTTTAGTCTTATGTCTGCCCCAAGATTCTGTATCTCCTTGCTTCAACCTATTGTCTTATTCCTGTTAATTCATAAATTGTTAATCAGAGATGTGTTAACTTATAACATGGTACTACTGTATAGGTTGATTGAAGGAGAGTATGAATGCTTGTAATAATTTTTTGAAATACAAAAATTACAGGAGTTCTTTCTCATTTTCTGTCATTTTAAAATACAGAAACAATGAGAATTGTTTCCCTTTTTCTGTCAATATTGATGATGGTTTAAAATACAAAAATTCTGGAGTTGTTTCCCTTTTTATGTCAATATTGATGATGTTTTAAAATACAAAATAATGAGAGTTGTTTCCCTTTTTTGTCAACATTGATGATTAGTTTATTTAAATGAAGATTTTAAAAATCTAAGTTATGCACGATTGTTATAACATGAATGATTGATTGATTGTTGGGGTTTAACATCTGAGTAGCAATATTTCAGCTATATTCAGACGATATAACATGAATGCAGTTTTAGTATTAATTTAGACAGTTTTTTTTTCATGAGTTAAATGATTTGTAACTTAATTATTTAAAAAATGAAAACAGTTCATTTGTTTTTGATGAAAATAGAAAATATTGACAAAATAAAACTTCATTTTATTAGCTTTTATTTTACAGTTTAATGGCAAGTCAAAGTGTCTTCATTTTATTGTTGTTTATCAAGTCCTGCAAACGTCAGCTTGAAAACAAAACAATAAAGAAAAAACAAAAAATACAACATATATTAATTCATTTAAGCATTGTTCATAATGTACTAAGTTATGACATCTTAAAGGGATGTTGTTTAATCTTGTTAACACCATTGCTTCATTTATTTCAGTCCAGACTTCCAAAAGGTTTTGTTTGTTCTTTTAATTAAGTTCGCAGACTTTCCAAATATAAATCACTTCCATGAAATGAAATGAATAGGCCTGTATGCATCCCGTAATAGTTTGCAATTGGAGATCCTTGTAACACATCTCTCCTGGAACAGAATTGGCTGGATCAAATCTTGGCTAGTTTGTAGATTAGTTTTTTAATTGTAAACAAGAATTTTCACCCCTGACCAATGCAATCATCTACATGTCTAAACATCAGACATTTCTCCATCAAAATCTATCCTATAATGTTGAGATCTGAAGAATAGGTGGACATATTCTAATTTCCGTGTAAATTTCTTCATTTACTGGAGATTTTCTGGATCACGGTGATAGTAGAAATGTTTGTTAATTTCCCATTTGACTATAACTAATTGTCTAACTGACATACAACACAAACCCCATATCATCTGATCAAATCGTTTTTTTGATTTTTGATGCATATTAACACTATGGAGGAAATAGATGGGTTTAGACTATGTACCAAAATTCGTGTCGTAGGATAAATAGACCAAATTGAGATTTGACAAGTTGACTTCCAAATGATGACAATATTATGCAAATGTTAGGCGTACATTTCATCGCCTTTTCAAAGTAGGAAGTAATATCGTTAAAATCTCCAAATCATTAGGTAAGGGATTATAAGCACCAATAAATATTAACGCAAATGTCCATGCTTGTCAAAGAGCTTATAATTAGTAGCTTAATCGTCTCCTGATTTGCTGTGTGCCTCACTCCCTAAATAAGTTAAGTAAACACTAAAGATTTGACGGGGCCATAATGAAATTGACATTAGTACTTTGCTAAACTGCTTATTTTCTCTATATTAGCATTACCAGTAGCACGTATATCTTAAATTAAATCAGAAACTATATTAGAAGTCAGTTCCCTTCTTTATTAGGAACCACTATGCTGTTTTTGTTTGAGCCTTTGGTCTGTCCTATTTTATAGTGTAGATTGAAATTGATTAAACAAGTTAAAATTGTTATTGGAGTAGAGAACTAGTTCAATTACTTTTTATTAAAATTGTAATTATTTAGTTCTCACCTTATTGTTTTGGGGTTTTATGAACTCATAACTTGCATAGTTATTTTTTTCATTATTAAATTATCACTTTAGACTTAGGATAAGCCTTTTCTATAAATTTGCTTGATATTTAACCAAGCATGCTGAATTACATAATATCTTGGTCTTTTTAAAGCTTTTTTCACTGCTTATTAGTACAAACTACTAAAGCATTGTTAAAATTATGAATAGAGCTTTTATGTTAAGGGTTATTTTGAAATTCATGGATTCAAATGAGGGTAGGTCTGTGGTCCTAGTCTCTCAGTTTTTACCCAGAATCTTTGAAATTTCATTTACCTTAGTTCTGGTTCTTCTGAAATTCAGAAAAGTCCAGGGCGTTTCCCTCTTGATGGTTAATTTGAACTCCTGATTTCATAATTTTGATATGAAAACAAGTCATACATTAATATACATTACAGTATAACCTTTCTGATTTTATAATTCAATAAGTAACAGCAGCAAGGTTGTCCTGACATGCTGACTAGAAGGTTCAAGCAGTAATAGCAAAATACAGTGTGTAGAAAGGGAGGGGGATAAATCAACTACACTAATGACTTAAAATATTCTCTTCAATTAAGAATAAAAACAAGCCCAATCAGTGTCTTTATACATTTTTTGCTACCCCATTTATCAAATTTATTAGTTTACAATTTTGTATTTTAATTTTTCATTGTCATTTTCATGGCGGAAACATTGTCTTCATGAAGTAATTTCAGTGTGTGTTATGGTATTGGGATTCTGTCTGATTATCAGGATTCATTGTTAATTAGTTCTTGCTGATCATCATGTTGATATCAGCAAAAAATTAATGATACCAAAGAGGCAATAATAGAACTATTCATGTACATGTATATCAAAATCCAAGACCTAGATGTGAAAATGTATGAAGTATTTTTTAGTATGCTGTTATGCAATCCAGAGAAATGTCTGTTTATAGTATGCAGTTTCCAGAGTGTTAATGGCAGATAATGAGTCATTTTCTAACCAAATAAGTTTGCATTAAATGAAAAGATATAACTTATAAACTGTAAGTTTTTTCATGATATTGGACAAAATAGATGTCTTAGATTTAAAACTATTTATCCAACTTAGAACAAAGAAATGGCCCATGACACTTCTACTGCTGATGGTGCATATAATTTTTTTCTTCTCAATCAGCACCTACACCTTAATTTCATATCAGAAGACCCAAAGCCAGGCTGTTTCAGGAATTACTACAAACCTCCTTCCAAGCAAAAACCAGTAAAAAATTAGCTCAAAATTGGTTAAGCACATTTGAAGTCAGAATATTTTTTTTTCAAAATAAACCCCCTCAAAACCCCTAAAAAGCAAATACTGGAAAGGATTGTTGTTGATTGTACATAAAATTTTTTAGTAACTGGGTTTACAATTCTGCAGACTTTTGTCTTGACTCTTAAATATCTTCCTTTTATGAAATAGTGTTTTCTTGAAACATAAGTATGGCAACTGTGGCTGTTAACCATATATCTATGTGGGTATCATTTGTTATTATGTAGTATTTTTCTTCACATCACTTGCCTTCAAATTTAACTGGAATTAGAAACAATACACGCCTTTTGTCCTGTCAGAAATGTAATAGAATTACCACCAAGGACAACCTATTAATAGAATAGATTAATTGGCAGTGATAGGACTGAGTGTAAATTTTGTTAGCCTTCCCAATTACAGACAGAGAGGGTTCTGTAGAATTGTAATTTTCTTTGATTTAATTCTTTAAATCATTTTACTGATACTTTCTGGCAGTAATTTTCTCCAACTCAGACTATACTTAGTGGTTCAAGCTTCCCAGTGACAATTTTAGATCATTAGGGTGTTTTTAATTGTATAAAATGAAAATGGCTAATCTTGTGAGGCAAAAACAATATAATACCTTAAATTGGTAATGTATTTTTGATGTTCAGAAACTTATTGTAGAGATCTAAATATGGTTAAGTGCTAAATTGTCCTGAAAAGCAATCTAAATCAGACATTTTCATGCTTAAATTGGATTATTACATATTAAAGAACTTGATGAATAAGCTTTACTTCCTGATTTGATCTGATTAATTGGGTTATTACAGTTTCAGGGGTTTGTTTGGATTTTTTTTTACTTTTTTCATTTTTTAACAGAGTTGGAATTTGCAAAAATGATTGTCTCTTTAATTGTACAGTATATACTGTATGCTTTTTCTGTGATGGTTTACATGTTAAGTACATAGGGTTTTTCTACTTTTAACTTGTGTAATTTGTAAGCCTTGTCCATCCCTCCACCCCACAAGTTTTTTGTCCCCACTGCAAGCCAAAGAAGACATAGAAATATCAGAGTCCATCCACCCATGCATGCATGTGTACAATCACACTTATGGACATCCTCCTTGTAAATTGCTTGATTTTGTTCAAATTATGTAGGATTGTTAGTCACCATTTGCTGTCCATCATATTGAGCCGCCACATTTAACAGGAGTTACACTATTAAGATAAAAAAAAATTACTGGAAAACCAGTATGTATATTGGTAATATGTGAATTTTTTAATAAATTTCGGGGGGGGGGGGGGGGGGGGGGGCTAGTTTATGAACCTTGAGGTTAGAAGTTAACACAAATGGAATAATCCCCATAGATTAAGACAAACTGTTCACCAAATAGCTATAAAATTTAGCATAAAACTAAAAAAAAATCCATTTATTTTGTATTTAAGTTTATGAAGTTTTTTCTTTCTATTTTACTTGTAATATTGTTCTATACACTAAGTCTAATTTTTTTTCTGTGTATGCTTTTTTATGCATGACATTTATGGAAGGTAATGATGACTGCCATCTTTGTTCTAGTGTTGTTACAATATGGAAGATTGGTTTGGACAATTTACACAATATCACTTAAAAACAAACAGTCTGATACAATACATTACAATGATCAGAAGATGTAAGTGCATAGATGGAATAGTCAATAAGTTATTAGTGGATGGTTGAAAACATGTCTTGGCCCATAGATTCATCTTTTTGATGAACGGAACCAATTTAGAGAAAATCTCGCCTTATTGGAGTGCTATGATGAAAGTATGATCCTACAATTAGCTTGTCGCTTTTGTTTTTCTCTATCAATGAGAAATTTTGATAATTAACGGCATTAATAGGACCGTATACTGACAAACTCAATTCTGATTGATTGTTTTCGAATGAAGATGATTCGGATTGTACGGATAGTGTTGATTACGATGAGTTCTCTGCCCCTTATCACGACCCCCATCCGTCTGTTAGCACCCTTCAGGACTTAATCAAGAACAACGTTGACTATTTAGCTCTTTGGTCTGTTCTCCAATCAATCCCTTTAACTTTCATCATCTCAATATGAGAGTCAAAACAAATATGTAATTTTATATATTGCTAAAAGGCTGCGGACTATGTTTCATGTTTCACCATGTGAATGATTAAAACAGCCTAATATGTAATTGAAAAAGAGCGAGAGAGGTTAGGATTACGAGCTCATGACATTGCTTGCCAATAATTGGATATTTGGAGATGGCTTTGTTGGCTCAATTATGAAAGCCAATTTAGGGTATAGTACCATTCCAAGTTTGTGTGAAACACCATTTGCAGTGATGAATTTGTACAGCTTCCATTACTAATATTGGTCAGAAAATGAAATTGAGAGATGTGTCTAGTGAGAGCTATTTTTGGCACAAAGTTGCACAACTTATTGTTCAGTGGTAGTCAAACATTGGATTGTCTTTATCAGGTAGGGGAAATTCTGTTCAGGCCTCACTTTACCATGTCTGTCTATGTACCATGTAAGCCTCACTTTAACATAGCTCTCACAGGAGTATATTTGAATCACCATGTCTATATATGTACCATGTAAGCTAAATCCCCATTAAAGATCAAATAAACTTTGATGATGTGCATGAAGAAAGATTATTGTCAAATTTCATCCATACAAGCCTTGAATGTTTCAAAGTAAGCATTATTTTGACGCATACCCTTTTAATATGTCCCTGTAAACAAAGTACGTGGTAAAACTTATCAATGTGCCTGTCTGTATGCATTAATGTAAATACAACTCTTAAATTGTTCAATGGATTTTAATGAAACATCACATGAAGTTTGGGTTGTTGTTGTTGATACAGTCCTTGAATCAATCCGCGCAATGATTTGACGGATCAATAACCATTGACAGATTGATCGCTGAAGGATTGATGACCGGTGACCGATCTGATCGCAGTTTTGTTATGTAAAATGATGTGAGATCTGTTTTAAATAAAAGAAATGTAAAATAAAAGTATAAATTGATGTTTGAATCTATTACATTATGTAAATATTTGTGTAAAATTGACAAAGAAAACAACAAAAACCGTAAAATACATTGACCACTCTGTGGTCACGTGATATGATCACCAGTTAAATGGATTGGTTTGACAGATCAATGACTGACTGGAAACTGATCAGTGATCGATGACCGATCACAATTTTTGTTGCATGGATCACTTCAGGTACTGTATGCTTTAAGGGAAAAGATTTTTACTCGGTGTTTAAAACGGGAGATAATCTAGCTTTTAGTGGTTTACATGTCCCAGTGGAGGTAGAACGGCACTATTTATTTCCCATAGGGGACAATAGAAAAACTTTTGAAGAATTCACCCCTTTAAAACAATGACAGAGCTATAAACTGACTTTTTTCTTATCATATCTTCATTTCCTAACTAAAAATGTGGACAAAGTAATAGCATAACTGGTTCATTTCTTCGCTGTTTTAAGCAGATGATGTTTGGGGCAAAGTTCCCCCTTTTTCTGCAAAAGGCACGTAAATTTTTTAAAAATCACAATATTTATATAAAATGGTTTTCAAAAACTATAATGCAATTTTTTTAAAGTACGATAATGTTAGTCTGGAATTACTAAAACATTTTGAGTATTAGCACAATTTGTCTTATCATAGTGTCGGGCAGTATTTACTGAAGTAGGGTACATAAAAGGCCAACCTAAAATAATGAGAAAAAGTACCATTCCACCTTGAAATGAAAGTATCGTTTTGTTAGCCTGCTTATAATGCTAGATTTAGTGTAGTTTAATTAAACTGATTAGAATTGTGTAGTTAGTGGAAATTCACTATGGAAGCACAGATTGTTACATCTTATAAATTGAGTGTTTTAATGTTATAACATATAAATCAGAGGGTTTCACAAAAAAAATAAGTACTTACTTACTCATTGAGCTGACACTATCAGCAGTGTTTAATATAGTTACTTATATTTTACCCTTAGGTTATATGATATAAGATTTAAGTGCATATACTATTGATAAATTATTACTTTTTTGGTCATAGGGAACATAAGCTATCATCTTATACATGTGATCTTATAAGTATTAGTATGGCTGTACATATCGATAAAAAAATTAAGTGATTTAGTCAGATTCTAGTAAGTTTCAGTTCTTAGACCCCCCCACCACCATCTTCTATTCAGACCCTGCCTATACATTTTATTTGTAATTTTTCTATGTTTCAATGTATTATATAATTTCTGTGGAAGTACTTTATTAATGGGTATCAATTTCATTGATTCATGGGTTTGGGAATTCTAAGCATTCATAAGAGCATCCAAGTATGCCCTAACTTTCTTTATATTGCCATCACTTTGTCTGTCTGTCAGTCTGTCTGTTAGACTTTTTTGTAACATATTTCTCAGTTTTTTATTGAAGGGAATGTTAGGTATTTATTGTGTTGCTATTTCATGATGCCTTGCACCAATGTTTCACCTTTCCATATTCTTTGCTTATCTAGTTCCTTTTTACAGTACGACCTATTTTTTAGATGATGCTTAAATTTGACTGAGAAAGTTAAGTTGGGTGTACTCTTAGCTTAATGTAGGGTACAATGTCTTGTTTTACACCTTTTTTGGAGGGCATTTGAATTAGTATTTAGTATGAACCATGCATGGTATGAAACATTGGTATCTTTGTACAGTAGAAAAAGGAACAGTTATGATGAAATGCATCAAATGCACCATAGTATAACTTTTATAGAAAATAGTAAATACTTTCAGAGAGTTTTGTTGTATTTTGTGTTCTTTAAAAATGCAGTTGAGTGGAGAGAGGACTTCGTACATCTCACAAATCTCTTTTAATTTCAGTCATGTACAAATCTTGGGTTTAATATTTCAAGTTACAATATGGAATGCCACTGCTGAATTTTGGGAAATTTGGAGCATATTTCTCATTGGGAATAGGGCACAAAATTAGCACAAAAAACTGAGAATGTTCAAAAGGAAGAAAAAAATGCTAGTTTGATTTTTAAATTTTTAATGGGACAAAAAGAAAGAAATTTCCCACAGTGGTTATTTTACACATATTAAAACATTTAGCAAGGATCCACTATCTAAGAAGATATAAACCTTGATATTGTGGTGTCTTAACTGGTATTTGTTTCATAAAAACTAAATTAAACAATTATCTTTTTGAGAACGATATTTTGACATTTTAATAATTTATAAGAAATGGATACTGGAAACTTGAAAATTTGACAAGAACAATTCAGTCTATTGTTTAAAACTGATTGTTTTTGTTACCATGAATTATAGAATTATGACATTCAATTATCACTGGAATCAATCACCTGATTTTTATTGATAAAACCAAATAAAAGTCTCAAATTTAGCCAAGAGCATTGTTTTTATCTGGTGATTATTGGAATTTTCACTGATTAGATAGGTATTGCTGTTATCTTCAGGATTCCTTTGGACAACTTGATAATGGTTTTAGTAATGCAATTCTGGCTGTTCTATAGTCTGATCCTTAACCAGTTGAAAATTTTTATCTGCAATTGTTTCTTCTGTTTTAAAGAAAAGTTTTTAAGTAAGGCATCTGACAATTATGAAAAATGTTAAGCACCCTCACATGAGTGCCCTCTGTCTGAAAAAGATGTCATTGAGTTTTTCATGGTTGACCGACCTGCTAATATGAAAAGTTTTGTATAACTTTCCATTAATCTTAAACTGGAATTAGACGTCCATTGCAGAGGATTAATTTACCATCGCTGTTTTGTTATATACCTCCTGCCTTGTATGAGGTACATTGTACATACTGATCATGGTATCTTTCCATGCATTCATTTTAGTATGGCTACAGTTTCCTCTGTTAAACTACCAATCACACCTATATTTTGACGGAAGCTCTATAATAGATATACCATTTCATGGGATAGATTATAGACAGAAACATCATTAACTTCATGTTTTATAACTTTTGTTTTTATTTCGACCATATGATTTCTGGGTGGGGATATCATCTTATGAGCTTTGTTCACTATTTTTCTATATTAGTATTTTGTTTTGTTCCTTTAGTATTTCCTACAAGAAATACTTTAAAGCTTTCAACATTGAATAAAGTTCTTTGTCAAATATTAGACATGCGAGTATAACAGAAGACTGTATGGCTAGGTAGTACATATTTTACAGTTTACTTACAATGCTTTTCTGATATATAATTTAACAAAAAATATCTTTGTTTGTCTAGTATTGAATTTAGGGAAATTATGTTGACTGACACATTGACTATATCACACATTACTGGTAGTTTTGTAATGGACTGATTTCTTAAATTGTGTATGAATTTAACAGCTTCTTCCCAAATTTAGCTTCATCGGGAACGATATAATTGTATTTTGTCTGAGATATTTCTTGATTCCGTAATTTAGAAAACTGCACAGAGACTCCAGTTGTTTGATCATTCAATCAAGAACCCTCTTAATCCCTATTGATCATTGTCACAAGAATGTTTGAAGTGGCACAGATTATATTTGTCAAATTTACAAGATAATTATCATCACAAACATTCTAGTGATGAAGATTTTTGCCATATTTCTTTTTCAGATGGTAAGATAAGGAACTATTTTATAAGACTTTTCTAATAAATTAGAATTTAAGAGAATTCATCATTTTGTGTTAATTTAGGCCTCTCCTCTACACCATGATAAAGATCATTCATTTTGATTTTATCTAAATGTGATCTTCAAATGAAAGCATTGATGATTTCAGGCAGAAGTCAAGTAATATCATTAGAAACTGACTGACTTGCATAGAATCCTTATATGAAGCTCAACTAAAGCAGAAAATACTTGAACAAACGAGGACAAATAATTTAATGCAATTTGATTAACCTTTTGAAACTTCTTTAAGGAAATTATATAATGAGATTATCTCCCCTTGACTTCAGAAACATATAGTCTGCACTCTTAGTAGGATTTTAAGACCTGAAAATAAAACAAAATAATTTGATATTTTCATAATAGAATAATAGAAACTTCGAAAATGCAGCCATCAGAATGGAATTTTTGAGAAAGAAAGCATGTTGAAAGTGTACTTATGACATTTTATAAAAACAAGGCAGGGGTGATTCAATGCTAAAAAAAAACAAAAAAACAAAAAAACAGAAATTTTATTTGAGTTTTGGGTTGAGATAATCCTTGATGAAGTGTTTTAAATATTTATCTAGATGTAGAATGAAATCAGTATTAAGGGGAGATAACTCTTAAAGTTCCGATAGAAAGTACAAAATCATAAATGTATAGTATTATCTCTCTTCTCCAAAATTATCAACACAGCAGCCCAGCCACTAGTAAGACATACTTGTTAGGTATCCCAAAGACTGGGCTCCACCACCAACAAATGTTCCTTTAAACAAACAACAGCTAGTAATAGAATCCCTCTAAGGAGCTGAGCGAGATCTGCAAAGATAGTCAAGGAGGTAAAGAGCTGCTGTGTGAGATCTGCAGATATCTGCCAATCATCAAATTTTCAAAAACTTATTTTGAACAGAATCATAAGAGGCATATATTAGAATTAAAAACAAGTGGAATATTTTTTTCACTGAACAACTGCTTTAACATGGGACCTGCCTGAAATACATGTAGCTGCGTGTTCTTAAACACCAAGATTCATTTTCAGTGCACTTGATATAACATCAGAAAATAGCTTAAGTTCTACCTGATGTTAGTATAGATTTAATTAAGATAGAAACTTTTCTTTGGATGATATATCCTTGATTTATCTTTATAACTAAATATCATTGGTATAATTAAGTAGTTGGCTGTTTAAATGTGAACATTTGAAGACATACTTCTCAAGCCCTGTCACTTCAGTCATGTTTCCCCACCAGTTGAAGTCATAAAGAAACATATAATTCTATTTTATTAGCCTAATTTATCAATTCTTTGATATCAGAGATCATTTGTCTTCTAAAAAATCCTCAGAAATTACCCAATGTTAAATGGCAGTTTCTTATGTCAAAACTTGTTCGGTTGTAATTGAAATTCATGGATATAATAAGATTATTGTCCACATCATGAAAAACTTACATCAATTCTTAGACAAATATCTTTCTTTCAGTAAAAGCTCAAAGAAAACAATTTTTCACCTCTGAGTAGATCTGCAATGATTTGTGCCCTATTAGAACAGAACATTACATGGTTTGTGGTCTTCAGACAGATCACACTAATTATACTAAAGCACTCTTAATCAAATAAAGAATTGCCCATTTGTTTGCCTTTGAACATTAACTTAGCATAGGGCTAATAAGTCAAAATTTCACAATTCATTTTTCTTTTTTGTTAAATTGCACAAGTGAAAAGACTATGAAATTTCTACTTTATCTTTCAATCTCATACATCAACACGGAACATTAATTTGTGGCTCAATCGGTGCTCTGTGTCAATATTATATTTGTTCTTTTTGTTACGGCAGTCAGTAAGGACTTCCATGGTTGTTGAGTTATGGATACGGTTGAAGATTTGCTGTTTGACTGATGAGTTCCCTAACTGCACATCATGCTTTATATAATTTCATTATTGTGATTTTAGAAATAAAGTTGCTTTTTTTTTTTATTTCTTCATGAATCAATTAGAAGCGGTATGGATCTTAACATCATAATTGTCATGCGGTGATTTTATTACATTATGGGAAGATAGACACACGTTTAGAATTCGTAATTTTGTAGAATTTTTCCATCAGTATTGTGCTCATACAATAGACCTTGCATACTAATTTATATTAGATTTAACATCTTTTAAAAATGAAATAACTGCCATTCAAATGTAAAGGATTAATTTTCACAAGTCTTGCAACCTGGAGTGTGAAAAGAACAACAAAAATCAAAACTAACAAAAAAAGTTAATGCTAAATTGGGAAATGAGAAATTTTAAAAGATTTCTATTAATTTGACACTTTTATTTGTTTGAAATATTACAAAATTTGATATGATTAAAAAAAAAAAAAAACAGAAATTTAGAAAAGGGGGTCTTGATGAAAAAAGGGGATTCCAGGCTTTTCTTTGCTTACCTTTATCCAATTAACAAAAATTTCAAACAAAAGATGGGTTCCCTCCCTTCTGAAATCAGCTGAAAAACAATTTAAAAAAGAAATTTCTTCCATGATTAAATTAAAAATTAGACAAACAAATGATATTGTAGTTCCGAAATAGGAAATATGTTTAGTGAACAGGTTCATTATTAAAATAATGAAAATCTATTTTTGCTGATCTAATCTGAGTCTCCCTTGATTGGTCCTTGTATGTTATTTCCTTTTTCATCAGCTATTCGGCAATTACCCTGAAATATTAATTTTCTTCCATGATATCCTGTAATAATCTCATCATAACGAACCTCACAGGTTATGACAAGAGTAACCACGGAGAAAAATATGTCTTGATTGCCGCGGATCTCGTAATGACCCGAACTAGGCTGAACAAACTTTAAATTAAATCTTGTCAGCCGAGAGCACCTACTATCATTAGAGATGGTTGTTCACTTTAAAAGGCCATGGCTTTCTCAATATTACCACACGAAATATTCCATGCTTTCATTTCCTCTATATACTTTTTATTTCCTTGATTCTCGTTGAGAAAATGACAATTAAGATAATTTCATTACTTTTTCATTAGATGGTCCATTATAATTAAACCCCACACATCACAGAGATGAGTTTGTAGTGAGATCTTAAGAAATTGTAAAAGGAGATTAGATACTTATGAAGCTTTTGCCGAGATTGAATTTTCTGTCGCTGGATTCATAACTTTTACCAAGTAATTCATTTGAACGGCAGGGAAATTAAACTGTGACATATTCTTAATGCAGTTTATAACTGAACTTCTTTACTCAGGCAGTAAACAATTTACAAGAAGTATTACTGGGAGATGTTTAGATCAGGAATGTTAAACTAATTGCTGAATTTATACAAACTGTTTCTCAAACAATAACAGTAATTAACAAAATGAACTTTTTATAACGAGGATAGCAGCTTAAGAAGACAGTTGTTTTAAGTGATCCACAGAAACTTAACAAGAACACTAATTGTTGGAGGCAGTTTAATGGTGTTAAATTGTTTTATTAACTAAACAGGTAGGGCTCATTTCTTACAGAAATTGAATAAGAAATATTTGTTTATTTACTTTCTTTCATTTTAACTTTTACGAAGTATATCAGTTAATTGGTTTCTTATGTAATCTTAAGTTTGTTGGTAAATGGATTGCTGCATCTAACTCTCTGTCACCTCACCCATCTTTCTGTTTATCTTGGTGTTAGAAATAAATGCTTGCCTAATTGCCTGCCTAAATTAAAAAAAAAGATATGGGCAACTTTTGTTCTCTAATTTATCAATAGTGTGACTGCCTGTTTTGAAATGGCCACTTTGGATGATCATAGATGACCAGGTTGAGTATATGAGGTGATGTCGCACATTGGGGGACTTTATAATTCTTTGATATTTCAAAGATGTCATAGTAAATGTTACTTTGTAATGAGAGGTCATACGATGATGTAAACAATATCAATTACAATGCCATCAGTGTTTTGTAATTTGGTAATGTAACATTACAACTACAGTTGTGGGAAATGATAACAGACTGCTCTCCCTGACCTTTAGATGATGGTTTTTGAACTACAGCTTTTTTTAGAAGAAATAGGTACATGTACTGACACTTGTCTTAATATTGAAACTGTGGGAATTCTTTTATATTCACAAGATAATTCATCATCTTTTGTTAAATAAGTACCTCATTACTTGTGGTTTCTGGATGAGTATGAAAGACAATCATGTTTTACAGTGAGACTTGTCTAAACAGAATTGAATAATCTGAAAACCTGTCTTAACCAGCTCTTTTTGAAGTCTCTTTTTTAGTTGAGTCTGAGTTGCTCATTTACTTATGTTACTTTGTATGTATTATTTTAGTTACTTTATGTTCTTTGTCATGTTTGGTCTTTTTCCCTGAATTACATTCTTTTGATTTCAGCTAGGATCTTGGTTCACTTGATTACTCATCTAAAATCAATTTAAATATATTTTGAACCTTTCTAAACTGGAAACCTGTCTAAACCTATCAAATTTAAAGTTCTAAGGGATTTTGTTTAGTGCAGGTATTACTGTATAACCTTGTACTTTTTCAGTCACTTTCAGGAGTTATGGTCCTTGTTTTCATAAAATTTGGAAGGTTGGAGTATCTTTGTTCACTAAATAACACTAGCTCAAACTAAATGTATTTTGAAATTATATGCAGCTGTATTTCATTTTACTATGTAGCAGCAATATTTTGAGAGTGTAGTGTGTTTTGAGTATGTATGTCCGTATGTCTGTATATCTGTTAAAAGGCAAAGCTTTAAATAGAGTACGTATTGTATTTTAGGTCGGCTGTGTGAACATAACATATCATAGACAAATAAGTCATTATATCATCATTATTAGGTGTAAAATATAGAATATGATACATGTATGTCTATTACTTCCTCATTATGTGTTTTATGTAATACGTGTAACAGGTGTTTATGTAATCAATATAATATGTAGGAAATTTATGTAATCCTTTTTTTCAAATGTTAATGAAATAATAATGGGACAGTTCTAAGGAGTTCCAGAGGCTGCCCTGATCCCATGAACCAATTTTTACCTAAGTTTTATGGGTGAATATCACTGAAAGTAACTGAAATGATACATTTACTGTATTATAGTTAATAGAGGTGGAGCTTTACCATATTTCTATGTAAACATGAATAATTAAAATTTTCTATAGGAAATTATTTATGCCATTCAGAATGATTGTTTGAGAGCGGGCTTAGAGGGAGTGATCTAAGAAGTTTCGCATGTAGTCAGTGGGACCAAGCCCCTGTGGTCAAGACACCATCCATATATGATGGTCATTAAGAAAGAAGTCCAGTTGAGTACAGATGGCAGTGTCCCTCACAGTCCATGTTTAATATAATGTAATAGCCTTTAACTAGCCATAATGAATCCTGAACCCAGCAAAATATAGCATAGTTCTGTTGGATGCATTAGGTTATCTTTAAGATCATTGTTTGATGTTAAAAGACCAAAATACATAGAAATATGAAAGAGAGATTTGAATGAAATCTTTACATCAGCTGATTTTATGCATTTGCTCACTGGTCAGTGAAGAGTGTTGATGAAGAATAAATGCTCAAAAATATAACCCATAAAACCCAGGGTAGAAAGCCATTCTTTCTGATATTATTCCCTATCTGTGAAATCTATATTTAAATAGGAAAATTAAAAATTGTGGGGGTAAAAATTAAAGATGATAATTGTGTAGAAATGCATAGTCATGAGCCATAAAATGATCCTGTCTGTAACTACAGCCTTATCACTTACCAATAAAATATGGAAGATCAATCGGAAATATTATTAATATGTTCATCAATTTTCTTCCCTTGGATAGTTGTGGAGAAAGATCAGAAAAGCGGCAGGTAGACAAATTAGAAAATTTCTCCATAAATTTCTTATCATAGTTCTAACAAGACAGGTTCCAAGTTTGATCCAATACGGAGTTGGTCCATGGTGGTTTGGTTGATAATATCAAAACCATGATAACTAGGTCTTTAACAATTTCTCGTTATCCCGATTGTTAATTATATGGTTTAATTAGTCACAATCAATCAGATGTTCAAGCGAATTTTAATTAGAAAAGTTGAAAACCTGTAAGAAATATTCATCTGTTACAGTTATCGTAAAAAGCCATAAAAAGAAAACTGCTTGATTATTAAACCCTAACGTGGCTGATTAAAAATATTTTATGCTTTTCTGACCAAAAAAGAACTGATTAGTTTCTTCAGTAGTGTTGGAAACACCATAAAAATCATCATTGCATGAAAAATTCACACACAATTATATAATTAGCTGCCAAGATACAATAATTGTTTGGAAATTAATTATGATATCCTTGTTAGTATTGACTGATGTTCAGTGAACTTTGTTGATTTATTTGACGACTTATGGCTTGTCATGTGATGTCCCATGGCCCTGCGTCCTCAGGTGCATGAAATTCCGCAGGTGAAATTACTCCATAGTAATTTCTCTTTCTAGTCATATTAACTAATTCACTAAGCAAACTTTCCTTAATTGATTTCAGTGGTATAATTAATTTTACACTATTACAAAACAATAGAAAAAGAGGACCAAGGGGGAGTTGTTAAAATTCATTTATTTTAATTATTTGGTTATTAACCATATCTCATGGGAGTAACTGGTAATCCATTGCTAAAGGATGCAGATGCTGTTGGAACTTAGAACTTTCACTAGGATGAAATTATGCACATCAATTTACCTAAAGTGCTCTCCATAATTTTCAGTAAGAGTGACATGAAGACCCATTAACTGCACGTTTTATAATTGCTACACTAATGCCCTCATCCATTTACATTATTAACTAGAACTTTACATTATCAAGGCATCTGATAGCTATTATCGCATAATATTGTAACATGACAAAACTTTTATAATTTGGCAGTACCTCATATGTGCTTAAAAGCTCTCCATTTAGTAACATGCTCTCACAACATATTATTTATATTGGACTTTCATGTTACTGATACAGTTACAACGAAATTTATTTATCAAAAAAACGCAAACATTTTAATGAATTACGTTTTACCAATTTAATGTTTTTATGGGAGAAACGTAAATATTTAGTCATACTGCATATAGACTTGAGATTCAGGAGCTTTGATTTTAGAACTGTTTGAACTGAAGGTCAGTTGGGGTTGGAAACCATTTATCAAGGAGTGTTTGTAAATTTTCCATGTATTCAGTGACAGAATTTTTTAGTCAAATGCATATTGCTAATTTCGACAAAATGATAATTTCAAATTCAGGAAATGTTTAAATTTAACCAATTATTATATTTTCTTCCCTAAAGGGCAAGTGGAAAAAAGATAACAAAATATTTGATAAGTAAATTTCTTTTAGTTTTCTTAAAAGTCAAATAAGTGGAGCCTCCTCCATTCTCCCCATTTTTGTTAAAAATTATGAAATACATTTAAATTCTTTTGAAGCTGAAATTTGAATTAAGTATCACTCTCTTAAGCAATGTGTACTGGTTTAAAAGATCTGTCATAATTGTTTATTTAATTATAAGATTCAAATGTAACTTTGCATTAGAACTGTTATTACAGTTAATTATGGCATGTAATGGATGTTCAGTGGTCCCAAAGTTTCTATTACAGTCTATACAGTACCAGAGTGTAACCTTATATTTGATACAACTCTCAGGTTTGTTGGCTCATGGCTGAAATAGGTAGAAATATCTATCAAGTAAGGATGTCCTTAGCCAGAGTAGTTATAAACTCTGGGTTTTCTTGGTTCATAATTAAAAATGGATAGAAATGTATCCTTAGCCACCTAGTAGCTGACTTAATACCTGGCTAGCCTTTAAGAATGACATATGGTGTAATTTTCTGATACTGGTCACCTGTAATTTAATTAACAAGACATGATAATAATGACAGATTGCATTACTGCAACTTCCCAATCATCTTACCTGTACAGGTATATCTCGTTAAGGTGGGAACAGGTGATTTGGTCACATTTTATTGTCTTAACTATCAAAGTGGTACTAGTAAAAAACTGTATGGAAGTGTAGATACATTTTACATAGGATGGAGGATGACTTGGTTTTAGATGACGATTTTTGGAAAGAGTTAGAAGGTAATTTTATTCTCTGTTACCTGATCAAAATAAGTCAGAAATAATTGCATAATTTAATGCAATTTTGTTTTTTTTTTAGGTGATTTCGAGTTTAGTTGCTATGTCAGGTACCATCGATATATTATATAAGTTTAAAATTTTACTTCATTACAAAAATGTAAACATGCTAACATGACATTAATTTCTAGTTTATAGTTATGTTCAAATTCCACAAAATTCTCAACTGAATCTTTATTATTATTTTAAATTTTTACTAAATAACCAAGTATAGAATCCATATTTATAAGCAAGTAAAACTCTCAGTGTTGAATTTTAACATTTCTGGGAGAAAAGTTGATCATCATGATAGTTGCTTACTCATAAGGTTCAATGATCATTCACCCCTGACATTGCTTATCTTAAGAATGATTGGCTTTTCTAACTTCTTTAACAGCATTAGACGAACCATTGGAGTTAAGTTCTAATAAAAGAGTCTTCAATTTCTAAAAGTAATCAAATCTTGCTGGTATAGATTTCCGTTTTTTATTACCCCTTATTACAAGTATGGAAATCACCATATTTAATAGGTTTTATCCTTATTGTTTTCTTACATTTTAATATCATTGCAAACACCAAATACCAATTTTCGTAACGGAAAACCCTATTATAGGCTTAACTTATAATAGAGGAACATGGTTCTGTCAGGTAATTAAAAACCATGATTAAAATATTGCATACACATTGCTCGGCTAATTACGAACCCAAACTTGCAATTACATTAGCCTGGAAAACCTGTACATATGAGTGAATTAATTTCCCTTCAGACCCAAGCATAAAGTTATTCAATTATACTTGGTAACTATGTTGAAGTAGAAGGGGAAATGGAAAAAGGTGCAATTTGGGTAAAAGTAGTAATTTCGCCATCAGTTTTCATTAGCGGTGACTAGCAGTTTGTCGATTATTGTTAACGGAAGGATTTTGACTTCTAACGGAAATATTACATTATATGTACCAGTAAGTATAGTGCAAGTTTACTATTGTTCTGTCATTCTTTGTAGTTAACAGTGAATGGTTTGCCGTTTATAAGATTTATATAATACTGACAAATTGTATGATTGGTCACATGATCTTTTGAATGCTTTTAGAATTTATGGCACTAGTTCTAATGTATAAAATACAATCCAATGTTTGTGTTTCAAGTTACAAAAGATGGGAATATGATTACCTATGTAAGAATTCTGTCTGAAATGCAGGAGGAGAATTAAAATTTCGATAGGAAGCATACTAAAATTCTATTTTATGTAATATTTTAACTGCTAGTTTCTACTTAAGATGGAACAATTGATCTAATTTCAAAATGTCAATATTATTAATACAAGGCAATTTTTCAAAAGTAATCCATTTGGAGAAATGTTAAAGATTTATGATACTGGAAATATAGTCTGGCATGTGTTGTCGAAGGTGTCTAATTGTTGTCCCAGAGCCCTCCGTCCAGACTAACTGCTGTGTGATACACCAATTAAAATCTTACAAATTAACAATGAAATGGTTTCTAAATGTGCGAAAAAAATCTATCTAAGTTGTTTATAAAGTCTCTGGTCATTAAGCATGCATCATTAGTTAAGGGAAAAAGCCATTTTGTACATATCATATGGCAGGAGAAAATGTTCTTTTCGTGTTCTGTGGCAGACGATCTACTGATCTGGTTATCGATATCATCAAGATTGCAATGCAATCATCATTAAAATGTTTACTGTTTTTTTTTGCTGACACTATTTACATGGATGCCAAAAGTAAAACCTTAATGTGTTTATTCTAAACAAGTATTATACATAACATGAAAGCATTCTAATGATCTAGAGGGCGAAAGAGCAGGAGGTAAAATCAGCTTCTGCTATGGTAAATACCACCTGAAAGTCTAAAGGTATGTAACAACTGACACTGACATGATACAGTCTCTGTGCTTAATTATATAGACTTAACTGAGCATTTGATTTGTCATTATAAAGGGGGGGTTTTAAAGTGAAAAAGATTAGGGTTTTATGCCCAGTTTTGAGGCATCAGTTAATGGAGTTTTAACATTATCTCTAAGTATGTAAATATGTATACTGTGAAAGTACTTTAATTATGAATACCAATTTTCGTGGATCAGGGAAGGAACACAAGTTCGTGGATTCTTGAATTCATGGTTGTGAAGTTTTCAGAATACGCATCAGTGGGAATTTACTATTCGTTGGAAACCGAATTTTCGTGGTTTGACCTTACCAAGAAAACCACGAAAATTGGTATCCCATGAACAATAGTACTTTGACAGTAATTTTCTCATTATTCTTATTTATCTAAAACTAGGTAATCCATCAGACCTATTTCATTGGTACTAGTTGATTGAGCGTCCCTATTCTTGCCTAGTGACTTTAACTTACCACTACTCATTTATCAGTAGGTTAAAATGGGGCTTTGAAAGTGCTACTCTTTTTGTTGTTTAGGTCGAATTCTTAACTCATACAATGATACGGTATACATTATATTCATATCCATGAGTAAAAAAAGCATGAACTTTATCTGTGTTTTCCAAATATGTATTATAAGTATGTCAATCCACTTCTTTCTATATCAGAAATAATAGATACATAGAAAGCTATTGAAGTAGAACCCATGTTGGACTTTGTTAAAGTATCAGTCTTTATAAAAAATCAGACAGGAGGTGATTCATGCATGTCAAAAACACACCAAAGTCAATTTTATTTCTTGTTCAGAAACAGTTGCTGATCACATAACAAGTACTAGTTTTTCTTTTGGTTGTTGCACTTTCGAGATAAAAATGATATAGGTTGTATATGAAATTGGCACATTGCAAGAGTTATTGTTCTTGATTTTGTTTGATTTGGTTGGTTTTAGTGGGAGATAAATGTATGATTTTCTCAAAAGTGAAGATCTGAATATAGACATAATTATTGTTATGTGAAAATATAGCATAAGTAGACTGAAAAAGCACTGTTTGTTCGGTGGGTTTTTTTACACCATGAATCACTTTACCAGTGGTAGTGTCTGAATTTTACATGGACTGGTACTTAAACTGGTTTGATTTAGACTGGTGTTTGGTTTACAAAGGTACATACTTTATCTAAATGGCCTTTAAAATGTTTGTTTCAGACAGGTTTTCAGGGTTTGGTTAAAACCGGTTTTTCTGTACTGCTTTATTTGTTCTTGTTCGTGCCCTGCTAATTTTAATCATTTCAAAACAACAGCTTAAGTAACCATCTGTAGCCTTATTAGCATAATAATTCCCAGATCAACTGCATATAAAATTGGCCTGGCCCAATTTCACCATGGGTTAATGTAGTATTGATCATCATCTCTTAAAACAATCAGGGGCATGTTAGGAAAGTTTTTACATCAGTTAAAAGTAACAGTATTTTCTCCATTTCTTTCCCAAATATTCATGACATTTTGAATAGAGCAATTAAGGAGAGGATCCCTATGGGAAATTATGGGATATTAGTAGCTGATTCTATGGCGATACAGAGACAACTCGTATTAGATACTCATCACTAAAAAGCTTTCTGTACTCACTGTAATAGACACACTGGCTAAATACACAATAAATTTGTCACCAGGGACTGGGACCATTCCAAAGCTTTCAGAAAGTACAGGATCTTATTGTACAGGAAAGACGCTACACTCAGTCTGCCATCCCTTAAGTAGTAAATTATGGACTTAAGTGGCATTGTGAAAAGATTTTGTGTGTAAATTCTATATTATTTCTGAAATTGAGTAATGAATGTTTAAAGTGAATTTAATGTATGTTGAATCTGACTGAAAAGGGAGGGTTGTGCTATGTAGTAGAGTTTCTTATTTAGTTGGCTTGTTTCTCAAGTTTTTATTTGAAATAAGAGAAGCCTATTCAATTTCAAGCAAACTGTTATACAAATTGAAGTTACTATTAGGAAATATTTACAGAAACTTACCTGACAGTTGGTAGGACCATAAATGTGAGTTACTGAAGTGCATGAAGTTCTGAATTAATTTCAACCTATACACCAAAGACCCTTAAGGTTTTCAAATGACCTTAATTTTTAGGTCAAAGGGAGCCATGAATTACCCTTTATTATCCACCTGCTGACTAACATTGCAAAACCTGTCTAATGAGAATCCTGAATAAACCAGATTCCTGTCTGATACAAACATCAGACTTGGATTTCATAAAAAAAAATCTCAGGTTAATAATTTCCTCAAAGTCTGAGTTTTTCATAAAATCTTCAATTTCAAGTGATCTGATTGGTCGGAATTTGAGTTGAGGGAAGATTTGAGATTTGTTTATGAAACCGGGCCCTGAAATCATTACATATCAGTTTGGTTGTATTTTAAACTTTTTAAAGTATGAAAATATGACCTTTCCTTCTTATGATGGTCCTTGTGACATTTGATGACATTCATTTTATTCCGATTTCTAGTTATGCTTCAGCTACATTCGCCATGTTTGTTCTCTTCATTTGATCCTTGTACAAAATTCATAGCTGCATGTTATACTTAATTTATGATCTGTATATAGGTTCTTTACTATGGACCATTTTAACCTGTTAATTCATCAAAGCTGATTGAAAACTACAACCTACTTCCTCTTAGCAGATAACCATCTGTACATGAAGTTACCAATTACCAAAAAAAACATGAGACTTATGGAAAACGATGGTAATTTCTCTTTATTATAATAGATTGTTAATTTGTTTCAGTACTGTTTTGGAATTACGGTTTCTTACTTAATTTCATCCAGTTAAAGTCACTACCTGGGTTAATAACCAATTTCCACCATGTTTGTAAATTCTTCTTGATGTAAATGATCTACTGAAATTGGCGTCCGGCAATTTTCAGAAATGAACGGATATCTATTTACGTTTAGACAATTCAGGACCTGGTTAATGATATACCCATAATTTCAGTGCTATTTAAAACTCATATTTTGTTGTGGTTTATAACATGCAGTATTGTTGTTGTGAATGAAACCATTTCTTGCAAGTTAATTTTTTATTTTGGTTATGAAATCTTTGGGAATAGAGAATGTTCCAGTCTACCTGTTTGTTTTATAAATGGTGTAATCCTTGACCTTTGACTTTTCCTTATTTCATGTGTTTCATCATTTCTAGTCATTTGTCATAGTTTTTATCTTGTCCTGATTTGAAAGAGGTCTTCAGTCTGGAAAGTTTAAAGTCTGAATGGTGTGTTGTACCAATACTGATTGTTTAAATATTTCCATAGAATTTTCCCTCATTGAGCAGTCACTTTTTTGCACCAGTTAAGTTGTCAAAGCAGACAGTTTTAGTATGTTTTGTCTAAGGATCATGCATGGAAGGGAGATACTGATTCAGCATCTATTAGTTACTTCACCTTAATTAACTTTAATATAATACTGAAAATGGCCCAAGTATGCTAGATATTATGAGATAACTTTCTACTGGCTGTACTGTAAATTTGTTAAAATTTAAATGAAAAGTTTTCCTTTCCCTTTTCATAAAAGAATTCATCTAGAATTTATCTCATTTAAGGAGGTAGACCTAGGGTAAGGGGCATAACTCTTGAAATCAGTGATATTGTTTGTATTATATTCAATCTCACCAAAGCTTATCAAGCTTTGATTTGAAACTGAACAAATTCAGTCAAAGTTACTTTGATGCTTACATAAGATTGATGTAAAATAATGAATACAAACGTTCCAATGATTTGTAAGAGTTGCATCCCTTACCTTAGGTCTACCTCCTTAATATCTTCCAAATCTCACTTTCACTAGCACTTCAATTTTTAAAAACATTGACTGTGATGCTGTTACAAGGGGTAACCTAATCAGCCATGTCAAAACATTGGTAGAAAAGATATGCATATATGAATCACTTATTGTCAGTTTCTTATTTGGAACTGTACTTTAAAGAATCACAAGTTATAAAACTGTTATGGATATTTAAGACAAAACTTTTGGAGGCATTTTTTTTCTTAAAACAATTTGCTTTTAAGGCAAGGAGAGTCAAGAAAGTAATTAAATACTTGTAGATGAATATTTAATGCTGTATGGACTTTCACAATTTTTCCTGCAGCAGTTGTGTTTCAGAAATCCCCATGCTGTTCCTCTTAAGTAATGGCAGAAAATTTTGAATCATATGAAAGTGTTAGCATTTTCTATTAAAACTTTACGGTCACCCATTAGAATCATTGTAAGACTGAAGTAAAGTGCCAGCTAGAATGAGTAAAACCTTTTAACGAAAAATGTTTTTGCACTCGGCTGTCAGAGATTAAATGGTTCTAATAGGGATGATATTTTTTCTCCAAATTAATACAGTTTTTGCATTATGAATCCTTCATATAGGCTTTATAAATACTTGATGTGAGGGGACGAAGCTTATAGTCTTATCGAGGCTCCATTAAGGAAATGTGTGTGTTGTCATTGATGATGTTTTGATATGAGGTATGTAGTGGGTTAAATTATTTGTTTGGATTTTCCCCATTTTTCTAATGTAGACTTATCAGAAGGTATGTTTTTTTTCTGTTAATTTTAGATTTTTATTAGAATTGAAAAGATTTTACATGATATAAGTAAGTGCTTATGCATTGGACATAACATTACATGTAGCTTGAAATATTTTCAATAAGAACTTGGAATTGGAGCCAATACATTTAATGCCTGTCCTGTCTGTCAGTTTCACACTCATGTATGTATGTATTAGAATCTTTTTAAGAGGCACAGATTCACATTTTTTAGAAATATAATGCCCAAAAAAAGTCTGTTATTATACAAACAAAGCCACTTCAAACAATTATTTAGTTTTCTATGATCATATCATTTTAGGTTTATATAATTAATAAAATTTTCCTTCACTATGCCCACTACATGTGTATACCCAACTTTATGAATACAGTTACAATTTTCCTTGCATTAGCCCCTTTTTTTATTCTTTGAAACACTCTCCAAATCCATTTGCCATTATAAGTTTTAAAATCTTGTGAACATTTATTGGTATTGAAAGTCATTAAAACCATTAGCTCAAAATATAATCTCTTGCCATGCAACCCTGTTGGGAGCTGCTAAAACTTCATATTAACATTACAGTGGATTAAATACTTGTACATATGGAGGAATACAACAACCACTCCAACTGTTTTGATCTCTGCTTGTGATGTTTGACCTGGTCCTTTTAACAATCCTGTAAGCTAAGTTATTGTAATTGACAAATTTGTAATTGACAATTTAGTAATTGACGGTTATGTTACCTTCACATGTAATCTGTTAAAGATTTGAGGAATAGTTTGAGAAGATTTGAGGAGTAGTTTGAGAAGATTTGCATGTTTTTAATAAGTATGTTGTATGTTGTAGTATGTTTTAAGTGACTTGATCTTTTGGTATGTGCAGTTTTATACATTTGTTTTTGTTAAGATATTATAATTTTTAAGTTGCTAACATTAATCCACTACACCCCCATTATAAAAACTATTGGAATAATAGAGCTATTTATTGAGGCTAACCCTGTAAAATACTGAAGTATTCATCTTCTTTAAGTTCTGCAATTAACATTTATACAGGGCAGGTAAGCAGTGTTATATTTTCTTTCTAATTATTTAATTCTTAGAAGTTAAAATTATGTTAAGCATTTATTAATCCTTTGTAAAGACAATATTTTCATGAAGTATAATTGTTTAAGTGTATCTGGAGAGTCTTATGATTCGCCCTCAACCGTCACCACCCCCAACACTCTGCCATAAGCAACCAATGATTGAACCCGAGACCCTTTCTAGAAAAGCAGAGGATGCTTACCCTACCTGTGCAACTGGTCCATGCTCCCAGTTCTTTGTGGAGTCCGAGTTGCTCATTTACTTTTGTTACTTTGTATGTATTATTTTGGTTATTTTATATTCTTTGTTGCATGTGTCTGTTTTCCACATTTAGTCTTTGTCCCTGGATTACATTCTATTGATTTCCGCTAGAATCTTGGTTCCCTTGATTACTCCTTTAGTGACAGTCTAATGACAGATTTCCGCAAACAATGAACCCTTCAGCCATGTTGATTTACTGGCTAGTTATATCTGCTATCTACCTAAATGCAGGTAGGCCATCCTGTCACGACCACAATCAGACCTTTTTAGTCATACAAGTGACATGACATGGGGAAACAAATTTGGCCGGATGTTTGAATTAGAAATGTATACAAAGGAACATTCCATACAATGGAGGTGTGAATTTTAACTACAAGAAAACATATGTTATATTCAAGCTTGTTCAAAGAAAGCTTTGCAGAATTTCACTGAAAAACCACAAACTCTTGCGTGGGAAGCTGATGTTAAACAATCCTTACAACTTGGAGTATAACTTCATGATTTTGCCCAACATGCAGCAAGTGGTATATTCAGGTAACACCCTTTTGATGCACCTATCAGTGCACATGTTCCATGCTCCCAATTTTTAGTGGAGTCCATGTTGCCCAGTTACTTATGTGTCTTTGTACGTGTTATTTTGGTTATTTCATGATATTTGTTGTGTTTGTCAATTTTCCTTGTCTAGTCTTTATCCTTTATATTCATTTGATTTATACTCAAATCTGGGATTTCTTGATTACTTGGTCAGCATTGAACAGGTCATAGCAGATCCTGAGGAAATCGTGAGAAAATCATTATAATCAGAGTGGTCAACTAATCCCCCCTCTAATGACGTATTCACAATTGCGGGATTAAAACCTCAAGTGGACATTACTTAGGGCCTTATAGAATTATACAACATTAAATTGCCCTGAATAAGTACCACTAAGTTTATAATTTAGTTAATGAATTAACAGTATTTACATTTTAATTTCATACCCCTGTGTATTGAAGTAAACGCCTTTTAAATCCGGAAATAATTTAATTGAAAGTTTTGACCCATGAGGGGGTATTAGTAGAACTTAGAAATTGTTTCTTGTAATACACTATGTTTAAATGTCGCCTATTAATTGTTGGGTTTGTGGCTTGCATATATCTCGGAGTCTTAATGTAATTGTTCCATTTGTTTAGTTTTTCTAATGCTCTCAAATTGAAAGTTTCCATTATTAGTTATAAGCTGGCTTTAGTTTGAAGTTGATGTTTTCCACTATAAATCCAATTATGCTAGCCAAATGACCCATCAGTCTTAATGTATACTAATTGAATTCTTGTCAATATTTTTAAAATTATTTATTTATAACAAATTTGTTTTGAAATATCTAAAGAATTTGTCATTTTCTATTGAAATCGTGAATACTACATGTGTTTGATGTTAACTGTGATTGATCACCAAGAACTTTAACATTTTTGAAATCAACAAAAAAAGGACAAGGAAGTCTATTTATTTTGCATATTCAGTTTTGAGAAAAGGTATGTACCTTATTTTGTCAAGTTAACCTTATTGACACTTTTTTGTACATTTATACTCCTATCTGAATTTAAATTTTAATGAGCATTGTTTATTACGTTACTTCTTAATTTAAGTTAATATTTCAGCTTGAATATTTGTTTATTTTTAGGACTATTTAATAGTTTTCTTTTTTAAATTTGAAACTATTGCAAGTAGATTAGAAATCCTTGAGATGTTTTGGTAACTTTGAACCTTTAGAAGAAGGTATTGAAAAACTGGAAGTTGAATGATAATGAAAAATAGCTACCGAGTGATATAAATCTCCTATTACCATTCCCATGAGTTAAGAAAAGCTGGTCAAAAGTTGTCATCTTATGATCTTGGGTTCTTACTAGTCAACATTGATATTGGACACATAGTCTTTATAGTTATATGCTGCAGGACTTTCTCTACCTATTGTTGTGTGGGATAAAAAGCACTTGTGTTTTTTTTAAAGCATTAGAATTAAGACAGCCAAAATTTAGAATAATGACAGTTTTAACCAGAAAAGAAATTGCGTTTTTTGTTGTACTTTAGAATTTTTTTCAAAACATTAAGAAAAAGAATTTTGCTTCCTGATACCATTAAAACAGAAATCCATTTTTCTTGCGTGCATATTTTAACTTATACTGTAAAATTTCCTTGTCAAAAATCATTCTTGTGAAACCCATAGGCAATGCATGTTCTTTGGATGAACTTACATTCGTTAGATGTATTCAATAAACATTATTTTCCATAAAAAGTAAATTTTATTTACACATGTTTTCCATCAAACTTCTACATGTCTGGAATTTCAGTCTTTCTAATTTGTTGTAATTTCGTTACAATTTTCTGTTTTTTGTCCCACAGGATATTCCTGTGTTTTTTCTGTCATGGGGGACTATTTTTTAGCTCTTTCTTGTGTGTTTCTGTAAATAAAATTTCTTTTTTATTGATGGATGCTAAATTATAACTGACGAATCGTCCCCCATTGGGTTTTATACAGGCCAAGATTGTCTTGTATTAATATAAAACTAATTTTTGAAATATTTTGATAGAGAAAGGATGCTAAGAGGGTTATGGGTATTTTATTTTCCATATTAAAGAAATGCTCTCTTATTGCTGGTTTGTACCAGTTTTGTATTTATTTGATGAACATGGGAATAATCATCTCTCATTATTTTCATTGAAATAATAATGAAATTTGTATCAATTTGAATCATGGGAAAATGATGTAGCAAATATATAGGAAAAACATAATCTTCTGGAGTTTACAATTTAGGTTCATAGAAGTGTGTTTGCACTATGCTGTGGATGATTTGATCCAGTTAAAACTTGTTATTTTATTTTTTTTTAAGGCCTGCAGTAATGTTAAAGGTTGAATGCCATATGCAATTAGTTGAAGTTGAATGTATTCAGTATTGATGAGGGTGAAGTTGAATGTAGACAGCATTAATGGGGCTGAAGTTGAATGTATTCAGCATAGATAGGACTGAAGTTGAATGCATTCAGCAATGATGAGGTTGAATTTGATTGTATTAAGCAATGATGTTGTTAAAGTTGTATGTATTCAGCAATGATGAGGTATCCAGCATTGTTGTGATTGAAGTCGAATGTATTCAGCAAAGATGAAGTTGAGGTTGAATGTATATATCATTGATTTGGTTAAATTTGAATGATTCAGCAATGATTTGAATAAATTTGAATATTTTAGCAATGATTTTAGATGTTGAATACATTCAGCCATGATGTTGAAGGAGTCAATTGTGTTCAACATTTATATAATCAAATTGCCAACAACAAGAGAAGTGAATGACTATTATTTTGACAGCACTGTGATACTACTGAAGTATAAAAGAGATACTATTTACATAATCGTCTAATCATAAACCATCATTCCAAATATGATTTGACTTTGTATCCCTCGTTGAACCTTAAATACTGAAGACTCCTTTATAGCATGTTAGGACTGTAAATATGTTATGGAATGAATACCTCAGTGAATTATATTGTTAGATAATTGTATGCATGTTTTAAGGCAATTATTTTATATTGTGTTAGAGGCATCTAATAAAACACCAATTTCATGTTGTTTCTCATCAAATTTAGCATGTTCCTATTGACCAGAAGCCTTGTTTGTTTTATTAAATTGAATTTATTGCACAAAATAAACATTTTTTTTCTTATTTCTGTGTAAAATTGTTTATAATTGTATAATTGTATATTTATCTTTTCTTTTAGTTTTCAATTAACAATTTTTAACATTTTATTCTGAGCTTTTGTCTTGTAATACTTGTTTGAATAATACAGAGGAAGGTTGGGGTTTTTTTTTATGTCAAATTTTATGTTTTCATTTAGAAATTGAGTTAAAAACCATTGAAAGGGAAGTGATTTTAATGCAAATTCATGAACTTATTCTTAGCTGTGAAACCACGTTTCATTGTTACTGTCCTTTTGTTTATGATTCTTCTTCTGGTCGTGCATATTTCTGCTTTACTGTTGTTCATTGCATCTCTTCCTTGTATTTTATTGATAATTTGGCAGTAAAAACATACCCCTCTTTAAATAATATTTCATACCAGGTAATTGTATGACACAGGTACTATTTCTCATCTATTTTTTATCAACACTGTAGGATATGGATGATTCATTAGTTAATAGTTAGAATTTTTTTTTTTTTTTTTTTGGGGGGTGGGGGGGTGGGGGGTGGGGGGTGTTGTTTATTTATAAGATTACTGAATTTTAATTTAATTACTGCGTAATGTGTAACTGTGTGTATACACATCAATGGAAACTTCTTTTCTTTGGTTACCATATTTCGTGGTTTGGCTTACCCATGAAAACCACGATATTTGTACCCCATGAACAATAGTATCTTTACAGTAATCCCCGCATTTTTAATCCCAATTCATATACGGACTGTTCTTTTTTAATATGTTATTGTCCCCTAATTAAGTTTTTCCTATTAAATAATTTGTAAGATTCAGAAGGGTTTCAATTGTTTTCATAATCCTCTTATAATGGTTTTACCAAGTTTTGAGTTATTCCATTCTAATTCTCTAAAATTCTAGATTGATAAAATCAAAGCCTAACGTGTGATACTCTGATTTTGGTAATTGGAATTAGATGTAAATGCTTTGAATGGCTTTGTATTGTTTTAACAAATTACCATCTATAACCACAAATGTTTAGTTAAGCTTCTATTATTCTGTTTATATTTTGCAGTGCAAAAATGTAGATTACACAGATATAATCTTTCAGAAAAAAACTTTTTTAATTCATTAATTAGTATTTCATGTTGTTTTCATATCTTGGGGTCGCGAGTTACAGCATCATCGAAATTTATTATTGGAAGACTTTCAGTTCCGCAGAGACTAATTTGTACGGGCTTTTGTCATATCATATAATGTACTTTTAATATAAATTTGCTTTAGGGTAACAGGCTGGTTTGGTAGTGTATTGAATGAAATTGGAATTTGTAATATCAAGCTTAGTGGATTAGTATAGCTTTCACCAATTAGGAATTGCGAGGGGTATTTGTTCTTTGTACAAATTAATATAGACTGATTAAAATTTAATGCAATCCATTTAAGGGGCTTCCATTTGTAAATTAAAAATTTAAAAATTGATAATCTGATATTTTGGTACATTATGTGGTCTTATTTTAGATTTAAGAATTTGATATTAAGTGAAATTGAGTTACGACGTTCTTTCCAATTCAGGACTATTTTAATATCCGAACTCGCTATTACACTAATTTAGTCTATCTTGTTAGCCAGAGCCGGCTTGAAAGTAATCTTTCCATTCAATCTAGATTAAAAAATAAATTAAGATATGAAAATAAGTGGAGAGAATAAAGCCATAAAAATCCTTATTAATTTCAAGATGCTAGCCAGGCGCACTAATTATTCGTAAACAATTATGGCCGTAATAATGAATGGCAGAGTTAATCATTACGATGTTATCATGAAGAAATTTACAATTGGCCAGTAACATTGCATTTTCCTATATTACCCAATTATATGTTCATTGTATAAACAATAGTAATACGTTTGGTATTATTAATGCTCAACGGGACTTGATATAAAGGCAGAGTTACTGTGAGAGACTCATTATTACACGTTATTAATTCCACCTAATAACAGAAGGGGATTAACTTCTAAGGATCCTAACGCTTCAGTCGTGTCACACTTAACATTTCCCATTTATTGGATTTTTCTCTTCAATTTTTCTTCTAAATATGGCAGGGGAAGGTTGAGAAATCATTTTATTTCAAGTTTCATATTTTACCGATAGATAAACGTTACAATGATTTCTCAGGCAACTACAGGTAAGACTTGTTTACATTCTTTATTTTACAGTTTTCCTCCTTAACATGTTTGGCAATGTTATAAATCATGATTTCTTTTACAAATGTATTGTTCCATTCAGAAGAAGATGCATCTGTATTCCTAACAGCTGATGAATGTTTCAGTCTGTTCAAATTTTACACAAGATATATTATATTTGTAGTTCAGTTTTCTTTAAAATATGATTTGTCTATGAAAAAGTTGAAATATGGAAAACACTTCCAGCAACAGTTGATTGATTCAGACTTGAAATTCAATTCCAAATTATTTTTTTAAGAATATGATTTATTTTTTATGGAATGGCAATTTAAAATACAGATTTACTTAAGATTCATGCAGAGGAGGATAATTTTTTATTTTTTGTCACTTAACCTATCGCTGAAAATGTATTGCTGGTTTAAAAACCCTTCGATGTAATAGAGGTAGTAAGGAAAGATGAGAAAATGACTGGTTGTATACTAAACTTATTGAAATAAATTGATAGAGGATATTTTTTCCAGTACAATTCCACTTAACTGTTTTTGGTACCTTCATCACTCTCTGAACCTTAGATACAACTTTTATTATTAGTTAAATTTGATGTGTCTTTCTGAAAGATTTAAGGTAGTTTATAAGGAAGGTTTATCACCTGTTTCTGTATTTGTATGATTCTTAGATTGTGCTGTACTTATGTACAGTGGTATGTTACAGAGTTTTGTTCAGGTTGATAGGTGTTAAAATCATATCTTGGAGATATCAGTTTGTTTTCTGAAGTTAATGTTTTTTGGTGAATATACATGCACTGTTTATAACATTGTGGTATATTAAATGGCAATTACCTGAATTTTTCTGAGGTAACTACATTTTGATATTGTGTAATTACTGAGTCTTATGATATGCTTTCAATGATTAAGTATGTTCCAAAATTTGTCCTAGACATAAAATGTATAATTCAGCTTTTCATAAGTAGTATTTGAATATACCTGGTGCATTTGTATGATCTAAGTTTTCCATCAATTAGCCTTAGGCTCTGCTATAGATGAAAAATAGTCTCTGGAAATAGTATGTTAGGATATCAATATGCTGTAAATGAAAGATAGTCTTTGGATGTACTACTGGTGTAGTGGATATGTGTTAGGAATTGCTTTGAAAAGTTTCCCATTTTTTTTGCTTTTGATTTAGAAACTCTGATCTTGAAGAGGGTTAGCATCTTTTTCCTGGTCAGTTTTAGTATCTAATCAAAGGGACTTGGATGATAAGGACTCCTGTCAGAGTAGCAAAGATATGCCTGGAAAAAAGAATAAAGTACCACTGAATGAGTACAAAGAAGTCATTTGCAGACTTTCTTATACATGAATATGTCTTCCAGAAGTTTGTTCTCTCACTGACACCAGGAAGGCCCTCCAGACTTATTTCTGGAAATCATTTATTAGTCTGATTACTCCAAAATCTTTCTAGAATTGTTTTAATTCACAATATATTGCAACTTGCTAAGGTGTGGTACATGGAGTCCAACATAAGTTTCATTTGGAAGTTATATTATTTACCCCGTATGGTACTCTATATAAATTTCACCCAGAAGTCATATTATTTACCCCCTCATTCATTTTCTATCATACCATTGATTGATTCTTTTGAAAGAAATTAACCCATCATTTGGCGGTAGAATTTGCAGTGCCTGCAATCACTTTCTCCGCTATTGATCGTCATATCATTACAGTTAAGCCTTATGAGGAAATTCAAGACAGTGTTAGAATGAGAGACAGGTGATAATTTCTTTATAATTGGAAAAAACTCATTTTATATTGTAACAGAATCATGCTGTTTGTTTCTAATTACAAATCGCTGCATAGCGTCAAAGCAAGATTTAATTATCTTGACTTTAACTGTAGTACTAAACTAAGTAGGTTTTCAGTAAAAAATTCACATGTAAAGATGCTACTGTTCTATTATTATTCTCTTTAGCTGCTAAATTAAACTTGTAAGCCTGATCTATAACTTTTAAATCGTTATTATCATTTTAAAGTTAAAATTAGTAAGAAATTGCTGTGGTAATGTATTTCTGCATTTTTTTCTGCATTTTATTGATAGAAGATATTTTAAGATAGGATAAATGTTGCAAATTGGTTTACACTTTTAATCTCAAGAATTTTCAAGAGGTGATTGAGTACACTAATGCTTTATTTTTGTTAAAGTTTGCTAGGTCAATTAAGTGTACATTGCAATTTAGCTGGGCATTTCAATTTCCACTTATCTCTGTAGACAAGAGGGCACATGGGGTGCAGTTGATTTCAATAGTCCGAATGCGAGTCCAAATGTCATATTGAGTTGAAATACTATTCTGGGTGTTATCTCCTTGCTGTAACAAAGTGTTACTGTCCGCTTTTCGTTATAGCCAGGTGTGTAAACACTTTTATAAACATCCTTGTCCAAGTTTGGCTTATGTTAAGTGCTGATGTATATCAATGAACTTAACATTGATTTTAAAGTCATATATCAAAGGTCACACAAGAAAACATTTTTCTTTTGCTTTCATCTATATTGAAGGCAGCTACTGGGAATTGAAGGCAGCTACTGGGAACAGGCAGGTCCCAACCTACCTAACGCTTAAAAATTTTGGCTGGTTTTATAGAAATCACTGCAAGTTACCTCCTTTTAAGAGTTATTGGATTTGCATTAGTCAGTACAAGTTCTCTCTAAAGTTAGCACTTTTTACCTTTTTTTATCACAAAGTGTAAGGACTGTACTTGATTCAAGTAGTGGAGCATGTAGTCATAATGTGGATGGAAAATTCACGAGTCTAAGTCTCTAAACTTCCTTGTTTCATGACCGAGTTATCCAGGAAATGGACATCAGCCATGATGCCATGAACCCTCGTCTTCTTAAAATAATTGGATCATCATTTGAGAGCTTACAAATTTCTCTAAATTTGTGACCTTTCAGCTAATTTGCCTGCTCATTCCTTTCAAACTTGTCGAGGGTGACAGTTGTATCATTTATTATTTAATTAATAAGATACTAGAGACAGGCACCAGGTGTACTGTATGGTCGTCTCATTAGCAGGTACCGTAGTCGGCTCTCATTAAACCCAGCGGCCCACCCTTGCTCTGTATACAGTTCCCAATTAGATGGCTTGTTAACAGTTTTGATTAGTTTAATATATACAATTTCTACTTCATTAAATTTTTTGCAGAATTTGTTATTTGCCAGAATGTATCCTAATGATTTCCTCTGTTCTGGATTAACTAATGTAGGAAGGGGGTCTTGTTGAGGGGTTCCTAAATAATAAGGTAAATTGGAGGATTTATTTGGCATTCAATTATGTCTCTCCCATTTTCATCAGTGTTACTATTCTTTGATGAAATAGATCAATGATCGAGGAAATGTGAAGCCGTTCAGTCAACAACAGCAAAGTACAGTACATTTAGTGTAATGTTCCTTTAAGGTTACTTTATTAATGTACATTAATCCATGTTTTCTGCTGTCTGCCGGTTAAATCAATTGTCTTCAACCAAAATTGATAAATGTTAACTTAATTAATTGTGTAATAAGCAAAACCAAAAGTCACAAAGCAAGTGGAAGTTACATCCTAACTGTGCTGCCTATATTCTAGCTTGACAATGTCATAGTTTGGAAAGTTATGACATGACACCCCCCCCTTTTCCTCTTAAAAAGAGAAAAAAAACAATGTTTACCTTTATTTGAAAAAAAAAAAAATTCTTTTCTTCTGGAAAAAAAATCCTGTTAGTGGATAAAAAAAACAACTAACAAGAATGGATATGGTGTATATGTCAAAGAGACAACAACCCCACCAGGATGCAAAATGTCAGCTCAAGGTCTTCAATGAATGATTAGGTTATATTAAGTGTGAATGGATCATATTTAAGTCTCCCTACCTTAAATTTTGGATCTGCCCCTGGTTTCTGCTTCAGTGTTCAATATGATTCCCATCAAAATATTGGGATTTTGGCAGCAAAATTTCTGAATTAATGGCATGCATTAATGTTGTAGTACTCCTAAAGAAACAAGTGAGTGTATGGAATTTCAGTGTTTCATATTGGCAAGCATAGGCAATGGATAATTTAACAAGGAACATTAATGTAGTCATGCTCATTCTTCTTAAGACCACAAGAGCTGTAATTTAAGCTTAAATAAACAGTATGATATGGCATAAATGAGGTAATAAGAATTCTCTTGTAATTTTTGAGGATCCACTCAAACTAATGCCAACATGATGTCAGAAACTGTAAGTTAATAGGCTACTTCAGTTAGATTCAAGACTTATGTAATGAACATTGTAATGCATTGATAGATTTTCACTAACTACAGCAGTTCTTATTTAGGGTGAAGGTTACGTGTAGTAAAACCTATCAAACTTTAGTGGAAAGTTCTGTATGAAAAAAGTGTAAAAAATGGAACCCTGAATAAAGACAACACCTGTTTTAACTGAAACCCTAAACTGTGACTGGAATGAAGTGGAAATCTGTCTAAAACAGTCAATGTTCCAACAACATTGGAAACCTGTCTGTACAAGACACCATCTGAGAATCAGTGGAAATATGTCTTAGCAAGACAATATCCAAGAATTGGTGGAAATACATCTTAAACGAGACAGTGTCTAATTTTTTTAGTGAAATGTGTCTAAACCAGACAATGTCAAAAAATCCTACCAATACGTTTCAGTGCAGTTTGAACCTGTATTAACTGATAAAGTGTCTTATACCAGAATATGGTTTCAGTTAGATAAGTCTTACTGTACAACCAGGTTAACTTAATTTCTTTCAATTCATGTCTTTAGTATATTTACAATGGACAGTTGGAAGAGCAGTCATCTTCATATTAATTTCTAACAACAAGCCTGAGCTCAAAGAATTTAATGGTCTTATATAGAAATCATTGGCATGTAAGCCAAATTCTGCAAGCCTACCAGCATTTTCACTAGCCATGGCTGTCAGGCTGGTGTCAATTTCAAAGACTGGAAGGAAAATTTGTTTCTGGTTGCTTGAAAACACATGTTTATAACAAGGAAGGTAATAAGGTTTTGGAACTCCTTGTACGTTTCAATTTCTTTGGTATTTTAATCAATGTCTGATGGTTATGACATAGTTTAGTTAAAACTAGGAGCCGATATGCTAAAACTGTCAAGATATAATTCACAGTAAGTGGATATTGTTTAAAACAAGTTATTTATAATGAAAATAATGGTATTGAATTATTCAGACAACATTAACACATCCAAATGTAATTAGGAGTTTGGTATGTGTTAACTGCTGTCTATAATGTATAGTATTCTATATCACTTCCATAGATTGGTACATTGGCACCTATTTTCAATTACTGCTTGACCACAGTTGCCTATTTAATGGAATATTGACTTTGAGAAAATATATCATGCATGACATTCATTTTGTCAGCTTTTACTTTTTAATTAGTGACCTCTTATTCAGTTAATAGCTTGAAAATTACGAGTTTTATGTTCATGTTGTCTGTTATTTTCTTCATTACTGTGAGAAGAATCATATGGGTAGTTGATTTTTTTCCCCTTTTGGTAGGGGGATTCTCAGTAATAAATTTATATACCACCAAAACATACCAAAACCTGTATAATCCATGTAAACAGAAATTAGATCTGTATCAGTGTCAATTTCTTTTGGAGGAACATCAGTCTAAAAGGGTTTAATAAAGATTGGATTCGCTAAATATCTAAGTTATAAGTCCACTTCAAGATAATCATGCTCTAAATAATTCCCTTCAAAGGCATTTGTGTCTGAAATGATCTTATAAGAACTCAATAAGAAAGAAAAAAGGAAAAATGAAGTATGTATCACTTTCTCCTGTATTGAGCCTCAGACATTGACACATTAATTCTGATGATTGGAGATCAAACATTCTCCATCAATCAACAGATTAGGTAAAGTGAAGGATATTGTCATTGTGTTAATTACCTCTGTATGCCTCTGATTGTTGTACTTATTAATTTTCAGATTTATGAGGCGCAGGTGAGGCTCACTGCGGGATATTAAGTAAAAATATAAAGCCCACATAGTGATTTTATCAAAGGACAATAAGGAATATGAAGTTTGCATGCATAAGGTGTTCTGATTCAATAGCCGTAATTGGTTGGCAGGTGGTAAAATATGGGCAGGCATTATGAATTGGGTCAAACATTCTACATAATTGGCTTTGGTCTACTGTTCATTGAATGATATTGCTAAATTGTTCATTTCAAAAATAAACAATTCATCTTAAGGTCACAAAAAATACACTTACTTTATCATAGTTTTAGCACCTTTCAGATGAGAAGGAAATATTCTATAAAAGGGAAAAGAATGAAAATAGATGTGCCTGGAACTTTTCTAGAACCATTCACTTATCATTTTGGTGGATGTGTAAAGAAGATCATCAGCATATTTCAGTACTATCTGTCAATGTATCTTTTTAGTTTTACTTTCACTCACTATAGTTGAGTGATATGATTTCAAACAAATAAAACAAGTAAAATACTCCAACTGCAGTTTAGTGAATAGATGATGGTTTCCAGTCTGTATTTTGGTACATGCCATTTTGCACAGCATGGACAATATTAAGCCCAGCATCAGGTGTTTTAACTTTTAATTTTCTTCAGCAATAAGACTTTTCTGTTTATAAAGAAGATTATGGAACACTATATAGCAATAAAATGGCAATATTAGGAAGGGCGCTTTCAATAAGCTTTTCTATATACAGCTGTTATTTATAACTTAGATATAATGGCGCTGTGTAGAATGGCATGTCAACATCCGAGCTAGGTACATTTTTAAAGAAAAGCCCTTTTAAGATTAAGAAGCAATCTGGTCTAAGAAAGAGGAATTAAGATCTTCATAGTAGGATCTATGCTAGGATACAGAACAGCTTATGTGTGCTATGTATTTTGTCCACATATTTTTAGTTGGTCCTTTACAGAAGTTTTATGGTATCCATCCATCCTTCTATTTGCCCATATGTTGTACAGTAATTCAGAAATGCTTTGATGAATTTATATTAATTTTGGTACAATATAGGTCTTCATTGACAGTTGTTCTGTTTTACATTTTTCCTTATTTTTCATTTAAGATTTGAAGAACAAGATTGATTTTTTTTAAATTTAGGCCCTGATCAAAATGTTATGTTTTTTTTCCAACATTGAAATTATTTATTATATCAAAAACACAATCTTAAGATCTTCAAAGTTGTCCTTTATTTTTTTTAGTTCTTTTGCTACCTTGAACTTTTACAAATTATATAGTCTACTTTTCAAGAACACGACAGGTTCAGAAATTGTAACAGTAATGGAGGTGGACCTAAGGTAAGGGACACAACTTACAAATCACTGGAATGTATGTATTTAGCATTTTACATCAATTTCATGTGAGTATCGAAGTAATTTCATTCTGTATCAAAGAACAGCTTGAAAGGTTTTAGAGAAATTGAATATGATACAAACATATCACTGATTTCATGAGTTGTGTCTACCTACGTCTACCTCCTTAAAGTGTATAAACAACATCGATCCTGAAAATATACTTGAAATTAGACTAGAGAAGTGAACTGCAGCAAACAAACTCCAGATACTGACAGTGTATATTAGAACTTTCAAGGTGATAATCTTTGATTACAACTTGTTAAATACCAATACATACATGGCCCACTTATATACAGAGCTTACTCTAGCTTTTAGTCAGCAGCATTTAAGGTTTGGTTTTTTATATCCAAGGTTTAAAAAAAATAGGCATGACAGACAGATGGACGGATTTCAACTGACTGATGAAGGAATGTTTAGACCTGAGAATCATTATACCTTGACACCTAACTTTCCCCTTATAACTTGACTATCCTTACAGATCTCACACGATGGCTCCTTATGGGGATTATGTTAGTATGTCTGTTGGTAGATGGAGATAGCCATGCCCAGCCTTCGGGATACCTTACAAAGAATTCCGTCGGAATATGTCCTACTAGCGGCTGTGCCGCTCTGTTGATGCTCTGGTCTACTCCCAGACCCCATTCTATCTATTTGAGTTTACAGTGAGAAGAAATTATGGATGAGACATTATTTATATACAGTAGCAAAAGTGCCGAACAACTTGTATTTCCCACCTTATTGTTGATATAAATAATATTTACAATATAAAAAATCTCCAGTCAAAAGTGATAACAACTATAATTTAGAAAGTTGTGAAATGTAGTCTGTTATTGTGTCAAGATAATGATAAATATTGTTGACTTGTATTTTATAGTCATAACCATTAGTAAATATAAGGGAGATTTACTATAGATCTGATGGGAGCTAACCGTCAGGCTGATTTCACTGATTAATGTCCGAATGTGATAAATGACTCCTGATTTAATCATACCATTATATGCATAATTATCAACTAAAGAGGGGGTCTTTGTCAATGATCTGATAATATGAATTATAAATATATCACAGAAAAACACATTATTTACATTTTTATGGTGTCTATTTATATTTGTTAAGTTTCTTTCAATGTAATTGATGCACTTTTTTCCTGCAGTGAATATATTTCCCTTAAAATAAGTGAGTGAAAGTTTCGCTAGGCAGAAGGACTGGGTGTGGAAAATTATAGTGGGGTGGATTTGATTAAGAAGTTTTGAAAAGGGGATTCCAGGTTGTTATTTGCTCATTTGGCCCAAATGTTTTGTAAAACATAATGAAGATCTCTAACAATGGAAGGTGGGACCAACCCCAAGAACCTTACCCCTTCCCCCACCCCTACTAGATCTGCCTCTGATACACATTATGTTACTAAAAATTACTTCAGAATCCCCTTAGATCTGCCACCAAGTAAAGTGTTCAACACAAATTATCTTACATCAGAATCAGAGGGACTTCTGAGGATTCAAAGTTTTACTGTACAAAAAGTATGTTATTCAATTATGACCAAGAGAATTAACTTTTTTGTCGAGAGCTAATGATGCAGGTGATGGGTAGAACACACAACACCATTATCACTCAAAAAATCTTTAGTCTCAACAAGGATAAAAAAGATACAAATCCGAAATTTGAGACTGAAAATAAACTCCCATAGAATAAATTAGCTTTGATGTCAGATTTATTATGAAATTGTCATATTACATTTATTTGCTGATACAAGTCTATTCAAGAAGAAGGCAAGGGATGGGAGAGGTGTTTGAAAACTGAAAAAAAAGATAATTTTAGGATTTCCTTAAATAGATTTTCAAGAACTGATGTACCATATTATGTAACAATGAAAAGAAATATTGGAATGATCGAAAAGACATTGACCTGATCACAGTCTTCCTTGTATTAATAAGTCAGAGACCAGAGCATTTGGTCAGATGAAAAATGATACTGATGGATAATATTGTTAGTTGTTGTGTATGCAATTTTAAAAAACTTTTCAAATCTTTTTAGCTCACCTGGTCGAAGGCCATGTTAGCTATTGCCATCACTTAGCGTACGTTGTCTGTCATCGTCAGTCGTGGTTAACAATTTTTCAAAAATCTTCTCATCTGACACTACTCGACCAATTGATACCAAACGTGGTATGAATGTTCCTTGGGATATTGTGCATAGAACTGATGTGGGGATTTTTGATCTGTGGAAAAGCATGGCCGCCATTACTAAAAATAGAACATAGGGGTCAGACAGTAGTTTTTCGCATATATCTCCAAAACTGTTAGGTTAAGCCAAATTCTGACAGGGGTAACATTGTTCAACACAATGAGATCTATCTGTGGTCAAATTTTCATTTTAATCTGTTAAGCCATGTTGGAGTTACTGCCCTTTTTCAACGTTTTTTTGCTATTTTTAATTGTATTCTTTCAAAAATCTTCTCCTCTGACACTACTTGACCAATTGAAACCAATTGGCCGCCATTACTAAAAATAGAACATAGGGGTCAGACAGTAGTTTTTCACATATATCTCCAAAACCGTTAGGTTTAGCAAAATTTTGACAGTGTTAAAATGTTCAGCATGATGACATCTATCTGTGGTCAGATTGTCATTTTAGTCTGTTCAGCCGTGTTGGAGTTATTGACCTTTTTCAACATTTTTTTGCTACTTTTAATGTTATTTCCTTAAAAAATCTTTTAAAAAATTGACACTACTTGACGAATTGGAACCAAACTTGGTATGAATGTTTCATGGGGTATTGTGCATATAACTGATGTGGGGATTTTTGTTCCATCGAAATACGTGGCCGCCGTTACTAAAAATAGAACAAAGTAGTTAGACAGTAGTTTTTCACACGTCTCCAAAACAGTTAGATTTAGCAAAATTATTTGTAAAGCTGAAGTGACCCTTATTACCTTATTATAAGGCCTTCAAAAGTCTTCAGGGATCAAAGTTGTCAGGTGACTCCTTGTAAGAGTTATTGCCCTTGAAAGATGATTTTTTACAGTTTTCAGCCAATATCTTGAAAACTATAATAGGTAGAAAGAAACTTTCTATCGCTGAAATGATCCTTTTGATAGTCCTACCAAAGTCTTCTTGAGTCAAAATTATTGGACAACTCCTTGTTAAATTTATTGCCTTTGAAAGACAAACTTTAACAAGGTGAGTGATTCAGGCTCTTGTGATCCTCTTGTTTATATGGAGCAGGGGTTGCATTGCTTAGTACAGCAGATTCTGCTGAAGCAATACAGTTAATTTTTGTTGATATGTCATGCAGTACCTAAAATTTAAAAAAAAATAATAAAAAACAGGGTATTTAACTTGGTAACTAATTTTAACAAGTTCCAACATAAATGTTCATTACCCGTGCTGCACCAATCAAGATTTAGAGAGAGGAATATACACTTAATTTCCAGAGGGTAGAGTTTTCCCTTTCATTGAAAGAATATTTTTTTGGTATTTAGCTGGGATTTACTACACTGCACTCTTGTGCACATCACAGTTATTATTTTGGATAAGTACAAATGTACTAATATCTGAACAAATGTACATGAAGGAAGGTGGTTCACGGTATTTTGTTCGGACATCTGATAGATAATGTACTTTCATCTGAGCAGCCATAAGGCAAGTCTATGTCCAGTAATATTGTCTTAATTCCAGGGGAATGCCAATTTTAATATTCATTTACATGAAATTTGATATAGTTTAATACAAAAATGAATAAAATAGACAAAAAACACATGTCTGCCTTCAGGTACTTGGTTCCTGTGCTCCCATTTTTTTAATCTTTGATCCATTTCTCTCATTATTTCAGTATGTATCAAGTATATGTTACAAGTGCACATGTAAATAGCAATGCCTGTTGTAACTCCAAGCAATTATCCACAGAAGGGGCTTATAGTTAAAATGCATTAATGAATTTTCCAACTGTGGCAGGTGAATGTGTGTTGTTAAAAATCCATTTATTAGTTCTAAAAGCCAAATTGAGTACAAAATAATGTGAGAAATTTGACATGCATGTTAAAGCCGATTAAATATGATTTAGTGAAAACATCTTCATTATCTAAGTACAGTTAACTTACGACACCTGGCACAAACAAACTACATTTTCATATTTCATTTCTGGTTTATTAATTACAAGGTTTTCTAGTACTCCTCCCAGCCGAATCACTTCACACTAAAAACATTAGCCATATGCACTCTGTACAAACAGTTCCATTAAGCTTATGACATTTTTGGGGCATTAATTTGCCTGTAAATGATAAATAGGGATTAAATTAGGTATAATTACATAGTTATAATGAGGATGTGTTTTCTCTAAATTTTCTCTGGATGTTGGTGGAAACAGGTTAGTTTATTTTATTTAATCAAGCAGATGTAGGTTTTTTTTACTATTGTCTTGTTAGGGAATTGTCAGGGATATTTGTGGAATGGCAGGCTGTGTCTTTAGGCAATATACATTTATGTTTGATAATGGGGGGAGAGCAATTTTTGTCCCCTGCCTCAACATCACAGGTGGACATATTAATAGTCTGCTATTGTTTCTGCAACTTTCCAGATACATTGTGAACACTATATTGAATCCTCTATTGCATTTTGCTGAAATTTTGTAGCGTGGCATGGGACCATATGTACTTGATGATTTTTCATATTACTGAAATCGTGCACTTCCACTTTTCAACACTTCAAAATAATTATCCTGTAAATCTGTCTCTAGATCTCTTGCGATTCATACACCAATATTCCTATGATTCCCACACCAAGTCCCTATGTGATTCCAATATCATTTTTGTTAAAGTTTCCCACACCAGTTCTCCCAAATCTCATATGATTCCCACTTTAGTGCTCCTTTTGATTCCCTCACAATTTCTCCTTGGATTCCCAAACAAATTCTCAGAAGATTCCCACTTAAGTTCTCCTTTTGAGTCTTACACTAACTTTTCAATTCTTCTCACTGTAGTTTCCCTACAGTTCACACATTATGGTCCTAAATGATTCTAGTATTTGATCATATTTCTGTTTATTCCTATTGAAAGATATAAAGTCACACAATTATCAAGATTGTTTTAGCTGTTTGCCATGTCAAGGGCATAACAATTTATAAATGAAAGTGTAGGCACCAAGCAGCAATGGGACTGATGACCACTATAAGGACCCCACCCCCACCCCCAGCAAGTTCATACTTTAGCTATCGTACGGGGTCTAAAAACAGCAATAACACCAACCAACAACAGATTTAAGCATTCTGAAAAGCCAAAAGATGGCTGCTTCATCTTCATATTGACTCTGACTTTAGGGAACTTTTAAATCCCCTGATTTTAGACTAATCAAAAATTTCCAAAGAAAATTCATATTAAAGCCAGGATACAGAATATTTTGAATATGCATCAACAATTGTTGAACTTCATTTTTGTTGAGACTCATGTACTTGAAATACATGTTCACCTAAGTATCATGCAAGGGTTATGATATGTCTTTATATTAGGCAAATTTCAAAATTTCTTTAATTTATCCAGTATTTCCCATTATAGTGATATGAGAATATTTTTAAGTATGACAGGATTGAGTTAGGAAAGTTGAGAAAAAAAATAGACTGTTTATATAAAGTTATCAGTAGTAAAATGATCCCATGCAAAATGTTTTAAGTACCAGTCTTCATAAAACTCAGACACTGTCTATAGTAAAGTAATTCATGCTGAAGAAAAAACCACCTAAGATGTCTATTTACATATGCTACACTTTCACATACTGCATTCAGATCTGCACACTTTTTGAAAATCATTCATCTCCCACTGAAATCAACCAAATCAAACCAAACCATAACAATAGCTCTTGCAGAGTGGCAGTTTCATGTACAATATAATTTTTATCTCGAAGGTGCTACAACCAAATGAAAAACTGACACTTGATCAGTAACTGTTTCTGAACAGGGGTTGACATGGATTAATTACATGATTTTTAGAAAGACTGTCACTTAAGTATCAGTCTTTCTAAGAATCATGCAAACTGTAAAATGTGATACATCTCAAAAAAGTATACATATTTCATTTGTATTATAAAGTTGCCCTATAGGTCTATATGATGAAATGTATAATTAATTCATTCTAATTTGTCTGCTCTTAAGAGATACTCCACATGGAAATGCAATAGTTTCTATTTTATTTTAGTGATATTTACAGAGTTATCTTCCTTAATTATGAATTCTTCAGTACATTCTTTATAATTTTTATCTCCTTTGAACAAGGGTTTTATGAAAAGCTACATGTTACTTTCTGTTCACTATGATGTTTTAATCAAAATATCCAAAATAAAAATATGTAGGCTTTCCAACCATGAATCACATTTTGCATGATTCTTATGTGTAGTGCTATTAAATAAGAATTAAACTGAACTGTTATGATTACTGTAGTTACTTTCCATAACTTATACCTTTTTTTCATTAAATGAATGATTTATTGTGAAATTTTATAAATATCAAGTGGGACAATTCCTTCATGACTACTGCCCTTTGCATTTATTGGTTTGACTACTTTAATGCATTAACTTAATTAGCAAATCTATTTCAAAACTTTCAAAAGTTGTGAAAAATTGAATAAGGGATGTACGTGACCCTTTACACATACTTCAGTTGTTTAAAATTCCTAACAAAGCTATGATTCCCACATTCAAGATTTTCTTTCAAGAATTACTAACAGTTCCAGAATCACCTGTGGTAGAATTTATTTATAATTGCTATAGTGCATACAATGATGATATTCATGGAAAAGAGTTCAGGTCTTCCTTAGACAAAAGAAAGTTCATCATGTAATGCTCATCCTATCAAGGGAAGAGCAAATTTATCTCATGAAATTGTCATTGTTTGTGCTGTAAAAGCTTTGCCAATTGTTGTAGTTGTGTTATCAGTGATATATTAAGGAAGTCACTGTAAAGAAACAAATTAGATGAAAAAAATTTTAATTAAGTTCATGAATTATATTCATATTCTGATCATTGTTATTCATTCAGTGGTCTTAAAACAAGTCACAAACATGTGTAAAAAATATGTTAAAATATCGCATGAAATGACATGGTTTTTTTTTTCTTTTTTCAGGTCAAATGCAGATATCACAGGAAGCGTCCAACCTGATATCTAAACAGGAATGTACAGGCTGTAAGAAAGAGATCACAGAACGGTACATGTTAAAGGCCATGGACCAATACTGGCATGAGGACTGTCTCAAATGCTCATGTTGTGATTGTCGTCTTGGAGAAGTTGGGTCTACATTGTTTGCCAAGGCTAACCTGTTGTTATGTAGGAGAGATTATTTAAGGTGAGATTTTATTTTTTACTTATCAGGAGATTATGACTGCTATTTTGTAGATAAACTTTCATTTAAGTGGAGATTTTTCTTCCTATTTATGTGCAGATTTATCCTTCATTATGAGATGACTTTTTTTTAATTACCGGGTTCACACAATTTTTAAGTATGTAATGGTATTCAAATGTCAAGTTGTTTTAAAAATTGTTGGAATGCAGCACTATTTCAACTTTACTTTCATAATCTGAACACCATAAACCATTAAGTGGGAGGATTGACATTCCATATAGTGGGTAATTAATTTGGTGTATTTTAGTGTTCTGTCTAAAAGCGCCAAAGTAAATCCCAGGAAATACTTACTCCAGCTTTAATACTTAGTACACCACTTAGCATCCACCCATATTAGAATCAACAATTTTTTGCCTCATATTGTCAAATTTTAAACCTGCCAAAATAACCTGCTATACAGGATATGTGCTTAATATGCAGCTGTTTATTGTATGTAGAATGATGTCTTGGAGTAGTTAAGGCCATGTTTCATCGAGGCTGATTCATGTTCCAGACCAGATTTTAAATATACCCCCATATGATGTTAATATTGATTCTCGGTTGTTAATTAAGGTATGTCAGAGCTGGTAGCGACTATTCTGACTTTTTTGATGTACATTTTTTTTTTGCTTGATACGCAAGATTTTAGACCAAGCATATAAAAAATATGTCTCATTCACTTACTAAAAATGTTTTATTTCTAATATCTAGTTGATCTCATTGAGAAATATTCTGTTTCTGTCGATATAAGGTTTCTAACATATATTCACTTGACAGTGACAAGCTGCCTATCTAAGTACCCCCCCCCCCCCCTCCCCCTCCCCCAAAAAAAAAAAATAAATAAATAAATAAAATTCTGTTTTACTTTAAAACCATTTATACTGCAGGTTATTTGGTACAACAGGTTACTGTGCAGCATGCAGTAAAATGATTCCAGCCTTTGAGATGGTAATGAGAGCTAAAAGTAACGTCTATCATTTGGAATGCTTTGCCTGTCAACAGTGCAATCATAGGTAAAGACTGATGTGAACTTACAATAATTTACAAGATCTACGCAAAGATTTTCTCTAGTTATGTAATTTATAAATTCATATTTAATTTCATAAGCAGTTAACAGTACTTATCTGTGTGCATGTGAATTAAACCTGACTTGGTTCATGAAGTTTGCATATTTCACAAGTCAATTATTGTTTTCAAATGCTGATGTGAGTTGTACAATTTATATTTTCCCAAAGGAAAACAGTTTACTCTCTTTAAATTATTTCAGTATTGCATATTTGTTTGTTTTTTTTATTTTTTTTTGTTTTTTTTTTTATTTTGGATGATGCCAAAAATCTGGAATGATTACCATACTTTTGCAATGGTTATTTGATTGTAGTGGAAATTCATTTGCAGATAATGTATAATCAGGGCAATATTTCTTATATGTCCATTTTTAGAGACATGGGACATCCCATTTTTACAGAGACATGGGACGTCCCATTTTTACATCTGTCCTTCATACTTTGGATATATTAACTCAAGAATTTTTTTGGGCAATTTTCATAAAACTGATATACTGTATATTTCTATTGTCCTTAATTAAGTCCTTTTTAGGTTTATGAATTGACTTCAAGAATGGATTTCCATTTCTTGCTCACAACAGGATTTTTGTCACTTTTCTATTGGAATCATACCCAAAGTTCAATCTGTCTCCTCTCCAGTTGGAGTAAGGGTGTTTTTTTTTCATATAGGCAATAATAAAAAAGGGAATTTTCTATTTTGGGACACAAACTCAAAAATGCTGTCATAAGTTTCCAATTTTAACTTTCCATTAACATGAGATCTCTGAATTTTTGCGAATTTCCAACTTTACTTTTTTAGTTCTTGACTTCAGCATAAAAAAGGGGGTTAAATTTCCAAGATTTCAGACGATAACTTTATACCTACTTACATCTGCATTTATTTTTGTAAGTGGTTTTTAATTTGCTAATTCTTGAGCAAAAAAAAGATCATTACATCAGTCTGTTGCAATTGGAGTGATATGGAATGAGAGTTAATACATGTACACTCTAGTCAAGCAAGTTACCCTTACTTATTAACCTGTGGAAGAGCAAATACGGGAGATTTTCCCTCATTGACACTGTCTCATATGGGAGATTTCATGTAAAAGAAAATTTTGTTTATGTAAGAACTCAATTGTTTAGTATTTTTCACAGAAGATGTTCCATTAGTAATAATAACCAGAAGTATCCCACAATTTGTTTACATTTTTATGTAGGAGATTCTTTATTTTTCAATGATTTTTTAAGAGTCCCCCTCCCTAATGTGGGAGGGTTAACAGGTATGAAGTTACTTAAGCTTAAGGTACCTTACAATAGACAAGGAGATTTTTATTTCGATTTAAACACCTGTGGAAGGATAAGAAAATTTAGATCTTCTTCTCTGTTGACATTAATCAAAGAACGACCAAATGTATCTCCTGAACATTATTATTGTATGTGCTGTAATTATACCTGTAATTCTCTTGAACATTATTATTGTATGTGGTTTAATTGTACCTGTAATCAATAATTACTTTTATTTCTCTTCCAGGTTCTGTGTCGGAGACAAGTTTTACCTTTGTGATAACAAAATTCTCTGTGAATATGACTATGAAGAGAGAATGGTTTTTGCTAACATGCCATTCAATTATAATGCATTAACACAGATCAAAAGACAGACTCAGAGTTTAAGTGACGATTTATCGAGCGGTTACGGCAGTCCAAGCCCTAGCTCATTGTAGTTGGCCATTTTTGTTAACTGGATATACAGATTGTTCAAGACTTTTTTTTTATTTTAGTCATTTCTGTTTTGAGATTGAATATTTTTAATGATAGAGGTGGACATACCTGTATGTTACTTAGATCATTTTTTGTCAAACATCAAACATCTTCAGTAAAAATAGCATTTGCCTATACTAATGTTATTTCGAATATTTGTACAGTGAACATATCTTTCTTAGGCATTATTCAAAGTTGATGTGTGAATGTTTGAATGAGTAAATTATGTATGTATCTTTGAACTTTAAAACACTGGACTCTTTTATTTTTTGTTTGAATGAATGAATGAGTTAAGTTCATGGCAAAAGTATAATATGTCATAAAATATAGAATTTAATGTGGTAAAAGTTGATTGTCCGTCTTTAAACCTTGGCATAAGATTTTTGCTGTTCAGCTATTTGGAAAAATAAAAAACAAGCAAGAGTCAGCAATATTTACTTCATGAAATCAATTTTTCATCAGTTTTGACTTTTGTTTACTGATTTATATAGATATTGCTAAATTAAGTCCTGTCAAGTATGAATGAAGCCAGTAAAGTAATATAATTTGATAGAATCAAGTTTTTCTTTTATTGTACAACCAGTCTGGGTTAGGCATGAACTTTTGATGTAAGTTTTTATAGACTTTACAACCATTGATACTATAACTCATAAAATAATTAAATGGAAATCATGTAAAAGTTCCATGAAGTCTTAAGTTAAAGTTTTTGTAAGAATCAGGCAAAATGGAAAATGTCTGACACATGCATGTCAAAAATCCACTGATCTGACAATATCATTTTACTCAAGAAGTCTTCTCTATTTTAAATGGTCGCTATTTTATCTCTCCATTACTTAATATGTTAGAAAATTTTTCACAAGAATGTTAGAAAATAGAGATTTTAGACAGATTTATTTGTCCCTGAATTTTGCTATGCATTTGAATAAGTTTTAACTCATTTTAACAAAGTTATATGGAAAATAATGTCTTTTTTCCTAGATTCTGATTTTTAATAGTCATATAATTCTGTCAAAGCAGTGGAATATTTCATACTATATTTCACCCACTGCCAGTGGTCCTTTTCACAAAAAAATCGTAACTGTAAAATTAGTCATAAGTTGTGACGTCACAATACTTTGATTTATTATGACGTCATAACTTCTGACTAAGTATACACTTACAATTTTTTTGTGAAAAGAACCACTGATTCTTACAGACTGACAATATCCATCTATTGCATATCCTCATGCCTAAATGAGGTATGACCATGTCCAAGAAGGTTTTATATTTCATTCCAAATTCCATGCTGAATGCAGTTAGATTGTAACTAAGACTGACCATCAATTTGTTCATATTTCAGATCAACTATTGCCTCATGAAATCTATAAGGGAATGTATATAAATGTCATGGTAGTTTTTTGTAAATATTAAAAACAAATATAGTCCATGTGTTGACTCCCACCTGTTTCCACAGGAAGAATACCACACCTGAACATGAACACTTTAGTGCACAGTATTGTGTCATATGTGAACACTTTAGTGTAAAGTATTGTATTATACATGAACACTTTCATGTAAGGTATTGTATCATAAGTGAACACTTTAGTGTAAGGTATTGTATCGTAAGTGAACACTTTAGTGTAAGGTATTGTATCGTAAGTGAACACTTGAGTGTAAGGTTTTGTTTCATGAATATAGTCATGTGTGGTATCTTTCCTTATGTTTGTAGATTATTATGTCATAATTCATAAATGATATAACAAGACCTTTTGAACATAAAATTTAATTACGTAATTACATTCACAGGTATATACCATAAATTTGGTAAATTTGTTTTTTTTTTTTTGTGGGAAGGGGAAGGGTTTAGTTTAATTTGAAATTAAAAATGGAATTTGAATTGCTGATAAAGTTTGGACAGAAAACTAAAGGTGAAGAGAAATCAAATGATGACATTAAATTTGGGGTGTTAATTTGAAAAAAGATGAAGTATGTATATGCAAAATAAGATAATTAACATAGGGTGAGACTCCCACAAAATCAATGAAAATGAAAAGAAATTTCTAAGACTTGTTGGAGGTTTTTAGTTAAAACTGTGTGCTATATTTTCTTTTAAAAAAATCAAAATAATTATTTTTTTACATTAAAAAATGCATTTACGAAAATTCTCTCACTTGAGACAGTGTCAGTGGGCATGAACTGCTCCACAGGTTAACAGGTATGAAGTGATGGATATATATGAAACTTGTAATCTATTTTTCATTTTGGTTTAATTGGCATCTTATTTGAGGACTGGATATAAACATGCCAAAAACAATTATATACCAATTATAAAAGAAAAATACCCTGAGAGAAAGAAATTTTACTTCCACAAATATTTTCCTATATATGACACTTGTCATAATTTTTAGTCTGGTAATGTAAATAGACAAATATTGTATGAAAGACCCTTTGTTTTATCATTGTATGTATATGATGAAACCTGTCCAAACAGAACCCTGTATAATCTGTACACCTGTCTAAAGTGAACACATTTGAAGTCCCTTTACACCAAAACCTTTGTAAAACAAACACCTTTCTAAATGGAACAAATATTAAAGTTTGAAAGGGTTTGGTTTAGTCAGGTTCCACTGTAAATACATTTTATAATGAAAAGATCTATAAATAGGAAATGCAGCTTTTGAATTGAAATCCAAAAAAAAAGTTTTGTTACTTTGTTTTTCATACTTTTAGTGCTTGAACAATTATTTATAAATATCTTTATTTATGTATCATTCTTCTTTGGAAAGATGTCCAAAGTTAATTATGAATTATGGAAAGTGTGTTTATGTTTATACAACATTCCAGATTATTAATGTATGTTTTGTTTTTATATTTATCCTTTTAAATGACTAGTCATTTAGGTTTTAGAAGTGTTTCATGTTCCCTCTCACCATTTTATCAAGTCAATAATTCCTCATTCTACCCCTACCAAAATGTAACCATGGTTGATAATGGTTTCCTTTGCTCATCATTGATAACCATGGTTAAACCATGGTCGGAAATGCTTTGCACCATGGTCAACCATGGTCAATAACTAGTAGTTTATCTGGTAATAGAAAAAGTTTAATATTATAATTATTTAAACAACTCTTTGTTCTGAGTAATTAGACAAAGTGTAAACAGTTATGGTATCTTTTTCTTAGAAATGATTTGATAATATCTTTTCTTGTTAATGAGCTTTAATGGTGTAAAATATGAAAACTATATTTTTACCGTTGTAAATGTTTTTCAAATCTTTTAATTTTATTTTTAATTATCTTAACTGGAAGAATATGCATGTCAAAATACATTCTACTCCAAAAAAAATTGTGGGGTTAAAAATGTGTGGGACCTCCAGTTTTTACTGGTAAATCCTTTCATTTGTTTTAAGGAGGTAGACCTAGGGTAAGGGACACAACTCTTACACATCATTGGAATGTTTGTAGTCAGCATTTTACATCAATGTCATGTAAGCATCAAAGTAACTTGGATTGATTTCATTCTGTTTCAAATGAAAGCTTGAAAGGCTTTGGTGAAATTGAATATGATACAAACAAATCATTGATTTCAAGAGTTATGTCCCTTACCCTAGGTCTACCTCCTTAAACGGTTCAAGATATTTGCTTTGGTACAAAATGCAATATTTTATTGAATATGCTTTATCCAGACTTCATTTTAAAATCTCGGTGAACTTAAAATCCAATTTAATCCCATTCTTTATAAATGTATATCCTGGGCCTGGTTTCAATAAAAATAAGTCTCAAATTAAGAATTTTATCATTTCTATGTTCAATTCAAATTTCAACCAACTATTTTGTTTGAAATCAAATATTTTTAGAAAACTCAGACATTTGAGGAAATTTTCAATTGAAGATTTTTATGAAACCCAGGCAAGATCCTTATATCCAGGTTCACTCCATATATCACCCATTAAAATGTCAGGGCTATAAATATGAATTAATGTTCCACTTCCTTGGAAACATTGTAACCAAGCAGCATTATACAATTAGTCACTAATGAAGCTAGTCCTTTATTGTACATATTTTCATGTTGATTTTTTTCTGATGTATATATATTGAGCCCATCAGGTGATTATCTTATCTAGTCCTTCTTTGTTGAATAAAACAAATTAACATTGTATAATTGTTGTTTTCTCATTTAAAAGAAAAACACAATGGCAGAAATAGTCATATTGATATGTTGAAAAATATTCATGAGGCCACTGTTCTGACTATGAACCTGAAAGTTGAAACAAGTGTACATGTACAACATCCAGGATTGCTGTTTCTACAAAAGTCTACCTAAAACACTGTTGTCCATTTGTCCATCCCTTCACAGAATTTTCAATATCTACAAAAGTAATTAATATAGTTAACTTTACAGGATATAGTTGGTCTTACCTTGTTTAAAGGACAATCCTTAGGCAGTATAACTGTACAATTGACAAGAAGATTCAAACTTTCTATTTTATTAATTTATATATTACAACGCCCTTTGACATGATATGACCTTGTAAATTGTCTATGGTAACTACTCCAGTAGCAGCCTTTTTTAAGAATCATGCAAATTCTGTAAAAGAAAGGCTACATATTTTTATTTTTGTTAATAAGTTGCTTTATAGGTCTATATGATGAAATGTATAATTATTCATTCTAATCTGTCTGCTCTTAGGAGATAACCCATATTGAAAATCCAACAGTTTCTATTGTATTTTAAGGTCATTTACAGAGTTATCTCCATTAATTTTGAATTCCACAGTGCATTCTATATAATGTTTATCTCCTATGAACAAGGGTTATATGAAAAGCCACATGCTACTTTCGGTTTACTATGACATTTTGAACAAAATATCAAAAATAAAAAAATGTAGGCCCACATTTTGCATGATTCTTAGCTGGAGTATTACCTAAAAAAAACATTTCACCAAGTTATAGTACTATTCGTTTAAACAAGGAAAGACTTACTTAATTCCATGAGGTTAACTCGCTGTAAAGGGATGTATCAAGGAAGTATGGTTCCTGTAGAAGCCCTTTATTTGTAGTATACATGACGATACTTCCTCATGAAGGGCATATATTGGTTGTATACTGTTGACTGTTATTTCTCATTTTTTTCTAAGTGGGGCTAAAAACTTACTACCGGTATTGAGTGTGAGTCTTCCTCAGAGCAGAATACTCGACGATGACTTGATCGAGTTAAATACATCTAATTTCCTGTATGTTGTAACTTTTTCTTAAAAAGACTTTCGTTAGAATATTTCTATGTAACACAATGTGTGTAAAATTAACCTGTGTATTAAGACCATATGTCTTTTGTGACCATGATTTTGCTCTCCATTGGAAGGTCATTTTTAAAGGACATGTAACAAAACATGTGCCAAATAAACAGGAACAAAACATGTGCCAAATAAACTAACAAAACATGTGCCAAATAAACAGGAACAAAACATGTGCCAAATAAACAGGAACAAAACATGTGCCAAATAAACAGGAACAAAACATGTGCCAAATAAACAGTAACAAAACATGTGCCAAATAAACAGTAACAAAACATGTGCCAAATAAACAGTAACAAAACATGTGCCAAATAAACAGGAACAAAACGTGCCAAATAAACAGGAACAAAACATGTGCCAAATAAACAGTAACAAAACATGTGCCAAATAAACAAGCTCTAATTGGTTTCGCTGTAAAATGCTCTTGAACCTTTGCTAAATTGTTTCAAATTTCATCCGTATAATAAATATTTTTCCAGTGGATAACTTGATTAGTACTAGACTTATCCAGTGGATTACTTTTGTACAACGGTTGAAACTTGGCTTTGGTAGATATTGCTGTAAAAAAAAACTCATTTCTTTGGCTGACTACGTAGCACAAATAGGAACGGTAAACTCTAGCTGTAAATTTTGATTGTTCACTTTAGGATGTGATAGATTAAAAGGGCCATTCAGTTCCAGTTGCTAAAAATTGCAGCATACATAAATACATAAAAATATCTAACTTCAGTGAAACCTGGCTGTATTCAGCAGACGACCCTGAATAAACCGGTATACAAATGATAAACCAAACATCCAATGTAAGAGATAATCTGAAGTCTAATTGAAAAATGCAGGCAGGGATTTTCATAAAGAATCCAGTGTCAAAAGATTCAAAGGAACAAAAATAACGGTTGATTTTATTGCCAAGGTGTCGCCCAATATTGTACCCCATTTTAAAACACTAAAATGGTTAAAACAAGAAGTTTAATATTGATAATTACATATAAATTATTGGTTATACTTACTGTGTAAAAATAATTGGGACAGAATTTCAAAAGGAACAGATTGACATCATAAAAATCGGATCAACTATAAACTTTTCCTATCAATTCCAATGATAACACCATTCCAACTTTTAGTCCCTTATTTCCAAAAGTGGGTGGGGCAAACGCTAGTCCCTGTGGACTGTCTATATACTGAAGCGTAGTGAAGGTAAAAAATGGCGGTATCTATGGGAACTAGCTAACTTATCCTTGTTTCTGCTACTTAGGTGAGTTATGACAATACTTTATACTTAATTTCCCAAAAAAAATACAAAAACAAACAAAAACAAAAACAAAAAACGTGGAATCAACAATACGTAGAACAACGCCTTGTTGACGTCACATTTTAATTTTTTTAAAGTAATGTTTTTCGCTATGATGTCATGATTTATATAGGAATGAGATCTCCCGTTGAGGACATTTCATATCAAAATTTACTTTCCTTATTTCAGACTAAAATCTTCAAATTCTGTTGGTCGAAATTTGCAGCAGATTCGAGGAAAATCCCACAGATAGGTTTATAACCATTTTAAGTGGACCCTGTACATCTTTGTTTGGCTGGAAATGTCATCTGATACGCTTATTTGCCAACAGCACACCACAAACCCTCAGCTGAATGCAATTATCAATAAAATATCGGCAAAAGATACAGAAGAGTCAAAAATAAGGAAACAATTCAATGAATGCAATCCAGGGACAAAGACCAGACATGGAAAACAGACACACACAACAAAGAACACAAAGCAACTAAAATCATACATACAAAATAACAAAAGTAAATGAGCAACTCGGACTCCACTAAAAACTGGGAGCATGGACCAGGTGCACCGGTAGGGTAAGCGTCCTCTGCTTTTCTAGAAACACCCGCCGAGTTGCTCATAAAAAGTCAAGTCCGTGGTAGACAAACTAGGAAAGGAAAACTATGACCCGTTGAATAAATCAGTTTTCATGGTGCTGATGGATACACCATAACGATCCACGAGTTCATGATGACGACCATAAAACTTCTGTATTGATGACTTCAATCTTGTAGCAAGATAACCCTGTTCCAGAAGCCTATTTGTTAGAGTTCTAGCGCGATACAAAAAGTCTGCGTAGTTTCGGCAAGCTCTGGCATAACGTATGAGTTGCGATATGAACACCCCATACGCAGGAGCCGAAGGGAGTATGCCCTGCTCCGCCAACGGCATCCGTCACATTGCAGATGAGAAACTTCCGCATTTTATGTCAAAATGACTTATATGGTACGAAATAGCTGGGGAAACATGGCATAATTGAAGTAATAAAAAAAACATGATAAGTGGCACCCACGAATACTTAGATAGTTTATTTCAAAACACGTAACAGTGCTCACTGTTGTGTTGATTTTTTAAATAGCTTTTTGATTTTCCAAGTCCAATTCTCTGACTAGATGTAGAGTAAACCCGTACTTATACAACCCCAGTCAGCGGAGATTACCAAACACCATCAGAAACATTTTATACGACTTATTATTCATGAAACTAATTTGAAAAATATTAAAAGTCTTTTCTTTCCGGACACAAGCGTGATGATTTGGTATTTGTGGGTTTTCTAATTTTCTGTTAGAGATGAAACTATACTTTGTTGCCAATCAACACTGATATTCTTTGCTACAGAAAAAGATGTAAAAACGGATTACTGAGAAAAATGTAATTTCCTATAATATTTTAGGGTATAATAGCCACATTCGAGGCTGTCAAGATGTCTATCTGCTTAATGAAAATGAAAACGTATGTTAATGAACATCAAAGCGCCGGGTTGCGTTCAATAGGAAATATTTTCAATATAATTCAGACCCATTCATTGCAGACGGTGGAAAATGATTTTTATTGTCAACTGAACGGTTAAATGGCTAAAAATCGACGATATCATATAATTGACTTGTGATCAATCCGTCCACGTGTTAACTGTCAAACCCAGCCATTTAGTTCCTTATTATACAGCTTTCCTAATTAAAATGTTTAAATTTCACCAATATATTGTATCATTGACGGTTGCCGTTCTGATCTGCAGGAAGTAATAATCCAAAATTTATTAGCTGCATCTGTATTTATTTCAATATTAAGCGGTGGGCATTGAAGACGATTTTTTCAACACAAGCTCCTTCTTCAAAAAGTACAAATTTCAAACAATATTATGTTCAGATTGATTCAACATTTTTTTCTGTTTGTTACCCAGTGATTTTTTGACAGGAGCGTTGTAACCGCTACAAATGTCCGACTGATAATGTACTATATGGAATGCCTGATTAAAAAGCATAAGTTTATATTTGGAGAAATAATGTTGGAAGATTTGTGTATAATACACTATAAACAATGTGTTCTGTTGATGCTAAACCTCTTTGTACCATGTTGATAATTCTAAATTCAAGAAATGTACTATAACTGGGAATATGTGAGAACCTAGTGGAGCCAGACCCTAACCTCGCTTCACTTAAAATCAAATCAAATTCTATCTCCTTTTAGGTTTCAAAATGGCAATGGAGTGCACAACAATAAAATTTGATCTTAGGACATATTTAAAAAAGAAGTTATCATTCGAAATATTTTTTACACTGGATCTTTTTAGGGAAGCCATTTAACCGTATAACTTTAAGAATAAAGTAATATTTTTAATGATACTAATGGATTGGCCAGGGGAGGTTTAAGGTGGATTGAGGTTAAATTTATATTTTCAATGCAGTAATATAAGTTGAAATAAGCGAAGCTAAATTCAAAATTCATGAAACTTTATCATAGTATCGTAGTATTTACTATATCAATGATTTTTCTAATTTGTCAAGGCGCGGGTCCAAGGAAGCACTGAATTCTAAAATTGCGAGAAAAATAATTTTGCAGGAAATATTGATTTTTCTCAGGTTCTACCCCAAGCTTTCTTGCACGGCTTCGCTCGGCATTTTATTTTATTAACGCCCCACCCTTTCCAGCATGAAACCCTTGATCCGCCCCGTTAACTTTTTACACACATTTCAAAAGTTAGTAAGTTTCTGTGTATGAAAGGTAATAGTGTTATATACATGTGTATAAGTGATTATGTTCATACTTGTATTAACCATACTACGTAAGTCATAGCTGTGTTTTATTAAAAGTTTGTTTATTGTTGATGGTAATCCATAATGAAGTTGAAATAGATAAAAGTTAAATATTGCACCTGAAAACTTACACACTGACAGTGAGAGACATCCTTTAGTTGTTTTGTTTGTTTGTTTGATTGTGGTTTGTTTTTAATTGTTTTTGTTTCTTTTCTATTGTTTCAGTGGCTGATCCAGAGTTTTAGGTAAGGGAGAGGGGGGTCAAAAAAATTTCGACAGGATCACAGGTGATGATTAAGAAGTGAGCGTTTTTCATGATTTAACACACTCAATTTTTCAACAATTCTTTTTTTAAGGGGGACGCCCTCCTGGATCCACCATTGCGTATTTTTCTAAGGGGGGGGACGTCCTCCTGGATCCACCATTGCGTATTTTTCTAAGGGGGACGCCCTCCTGGATCCACCATTGCGTATTTATGTCACTCTTTTATCAGGTTTTGATTTTGTCAAAACTATTCCGAGGGAATAATACACCAAATGCATGTACCTGAAAGGATATTACCACAAGTCGGACTGTACCATCAAAAATACATCGGAGCGCTAATGCAAATTGAAAATATAATTTGTTTCGGACTAGAACGTCTACATAACTCAAGCAAAATCATATAAAAGTTTAAGGACACATCTAAAGCTTCCGACAAAAATGGAAGATTCATGTCGGTTCTCGGTTATTATTTCATTGCCCACACAGTGGTTTGTTAGCTGGTATTGTTTGTCTCCATCACTGTCCGTTTCATACAAAACGTCCGGGTTAAACTCGGACTGTTGACGCATGTATCATTTATCTAACGTCTTCCGCTGTCAAATGCATAATAATGTTTCAGGGGAGAACATAAAGTCCTCCGGGTTTTCTTCTGGAATGTGTGTGAGTTGTCTCTAAAATGTGTATAACAATATAACAAGCATTGCAAGTCCTGGCTTAACTCGGACAGATTGTATGCACCTTGTAGAAATTCCATTTAGGAAGCAATTTAGAGCTGTTATGGAAGTTAAATAGACCTGTCTATACAATATTAGTCGGGGTTGAAATCGTATTCTCAACTTGGTAGTTTTCATCACTGAAGCAAATTGCAAGCAAGTGGAAATCTAGTTAAAATAAACCCAATCTGGGCAAACTCATTATCGCGGATGTCGCAGTTCTAATCCATGTATCTTAACCACCACATCCATCCCTTCCTATTTAGATGAAAAAATAATTGATTTACAGCCCAGCTCATCAACGAAACATTTCCCCATCCTTAAGAAAATGAAGAAGCTCCTGAAGTTATTAGAATATATTGTGATCACTCGTTTCTCATTGGGCACCGATTTCAAACTGTCTTGGCTTAACGATGTCTTCTTTAAAGATTAAAATTGTAATTTTCTAGCAGTGTAATTTTGAACGTTAATGTCCCGAATCCCAGTTGTGAAGCTGTAATTTCCACGGAGATCTCAATGATTTCTTCTTTCAGATATAATTATCCCATAATTACCACCGGCAATAGTCAATGAGGAAAAGCCGGGGAGGGGCGAAAATTTATCACCAGTTTTACCTCTTAATTGTCGCAAATGTACTGCATTTCACGCCTGTGTGTATGCTTATTGACTTTGCAATTAAGCAACGTTGACTTAACGGTGACTTAACACCGCCATTTTTCAGAGGCATAATGGTTGCTTCTTCCGGCTCCAATCCAAATTTGTCTACAGAAGTAGATATTATCTAATAGAAACTGTTTAAATAATGTAAACAGTGGTCAAGATAGGAAAATGAAGGTACATTGTCCTACAGTTTAATTAAAACATTATCTACTAATTGTTCAATTCACTCACTGTATGTCAGATCTAACAACGCCCAATTCTACTTTCTGTTCAGTTGAACTTTTCAGAATTCCTGATTGAAGGGGAATGGACAAGGGGGTACTTCATCCCCACTTACCTCCCTCAAGACCACCGCCTCCCCCCCCCCCCCGACCACCGCTTCCCTACCGTTACCCCATTAATTTTACCCCAGTTATTTTTAGCAACCATAATACTCACAAGGAGGTTTTCATATATTTTCACTCCCCTTTCCTCACTACTTCAACCACCGTTCCCCACCCCTTCAACCACAGATTCCCGCCCTTATAACCCCTGTATCCCCATCTCCCCGGATTATGCCTTTATAATCATGAAAGACTACCTAAATATGTTATCTTAATATTAACATTAAATACAGTGACTGAATGGAACAAGTAGTGGATCTATCTTTTATTTGATTGGCGTTGTAAGATCGGTCAAAACAATGGATAAATAGAACAAGTCCGTTTTCAACTAAAGTGAGGGTTTTTTATTCCCTCAAATCCTTCTTCAATTCACACTTCAACCAATCAGCCATGGCAAATTCTTAAAATTGAAGATATGAAAAATATAGACAGACTCAATTTGATTTTTCAGAGGGAAATGAAGACAATGACCAAAAAATAATAACATTGTGGGTTAATTGTGGGTTACTGTAATATCCTGTTTTAGCGACCACTTGACTGTCTTCAATAGTTCATTCTAGTCACTTGAACAATGGCCTTCTGTGATAGTGAACTTAGTCCATTTAACATAACCTACAAGATGTAATGATGTACAATATTCCACAACAATGCTAGTAAAAAAAAACATTTACTGAGTAAGATATATTTTGTACCTTGAAAATTTTACTATGATTGATTAGGCAGTTTCTGCCTCGACTTGAAGAACTGGAATACTTGCTCCATCTGACAGGGCAGTTATCCATACTATCTTATCTCAAAATTCTGCGAATGGCTGCTATTAATAAGACTATGACATCAATTTATCTTTTCAAATGCGGACTTGTCATTACTTACGTGCTTTCTCTCTTTCATCCTGTCTTTTATTACAGGTTTTCAGACAGACCTACAGAAAGGAATGCTACAAGACTATCAGAGAACCTACTGTGTTTCACTGGAGCTTAGATTCAATAAAGAAACCCAACATAATTAAAACATCGATAAATTTTGACTTCTAAAACATCTTATCGCCAAACATCTCTATTAATACTGCGATCTTTTCATATTTATCAACAAAAAATAATATTTTAATCAATTTATCTGTGTTTTGTAGATTAATTTTGACACTAAGTAGTCAATGAGAAGGTTCAGTGCTTGAAAAGTACCCACTTTTGGGTGATAAAGTAATTATCTTAATTGCTAGTATATCTATGGCATTTCTATCATTAATATCAGCAAATTAGAAGAACAGCTTTTTGAAATGTCACGCGCGTGTTTGCAGATTTTCTACATCACTATTCTCCATATCATAAAGTGAAAGACAAGAAAAATCAGTTACAGGAAGTTAAACAGGAGTTTCTAGAGAGCCTGAATCGCTCACCTGGTCAAAATAGTCTTTTTAGCTTTCTATTAAAAGCTGGACTCTTGACCCCACTGTACTATTATCACAGGAATCAATAGAGATGATCTTTATTTTGTTGTCCACCCAGTTAATCACTCATAGTCATTTTTTTACTATTCAAGGCCAACAACTCCAACATCGATCAACATTTCGACACAGGTCTGTCTCATCAAATTGATCAATTTCACTGCATGACAATTTTGCTAACCCCATTGGTTTTCGAGTTATTTCCACAAATCCTCAATTTTTAGTAACACGACGGCCTTGTTTTCCAACAAATCAAAAATCTTAACACACACAGATTGTTGATGATACCCTTACAAACATTCATGTACATGTAGTAGTCTTAAAGATGTTGGAAATGAAAGAGATCGGGAAAATATCCATTTCAGGACACAGACCTCATTCACCTGTTAATGGATCTTTTTGGAAAATTTCGGCATAGGTCCATTCCATCGTGCTGAACAATTTTAGTCCCAACTAGAATTTAGCTTAACCCAACTGTTGTTTTTTTTATAGTTATTTGCGAAATTTTGCAATTTAAAATCTATGGTCTTTTTTCAGTAACGGCGGTCGTGTTTTTCGCCAGATCAAAAATCATTAAATATACCCTTAAGTAAGGAACATTCAACAATAGTTTGGTTACAATCTGTCCAGTAGTTTCAGAGGAGAAAATGTTTGAAAAAGTTTACGAATGACGACGGACGCAAAGTGATGACAATAGTAAACACGACTTTTGCGCCAGGTGAGCTAAAACAATAAATGCAATACGAGGAGACCGGAGCTCACCCACAGGGGCTTACTCGCACTATCAAATATAAAGCCGAACTAGTATAAATATACTAGTCCAGCAGCTGCGTACAAGACCCTGCATGTGGCCCGTTAGTGAGTTTCTTTTTGCAATATCATACCTTTATTTAAGTATATATACTAATGGAACCAAATAATGTGTTACAGAACGAGTTTTAGTGTAGGGATGGATCCATAATTATGAAAAAGGAGGGATCCATCCCATATTTTTTAGAGAGGAGTTAATGACTAAATAAATATTTGCACATTTTTGTCACAATTTTGCGGCCCCGTGCAGGTCCGGGTGTTAAAAGAATAGGCCTGCAGCAGCGCTAAGCTTGTCGTAAAAGGCGACTAAATAGTGCTCAGAAACCCAGCCGGGGCTAGGCGCTCTGCCCACAGAGCAACTGGGATGTGTGCCCCAGGTGATGGAATGGGGTACCCCTGGTGTGTTACATGCTGGGGTTGTCAGGCTATAATACGGAAAACCTGACCGCAAACCATAGTGCTGCACCGTGTTGGAGAAAGATGCCACGTTCCTCGCACGTTAAAGAACCCTGCTGTGGTATTCGATAGGAGTAGGAACCTTTTCGCTCCGCCACAGGAGGCTAAATTGCCCGACCTTACCCATGCCCCCTTTTTCCAGTGGCAATCAAAATTTGTCCACCCTATTATCCTTGTGACCCATCCTTTTTTTTTCATTTCATGTTAATTTTATCATCCATACAATTTTGCAAAAAATAAACAAAATTTTCAAACAATGAGGGTTGAGGTCCAAACCCCAAACTGCCATAGATCTGTTATTGTAATGATCATACAAGTATGATATACAATGTGAATTATTGGAATTCAATTCACAAGGAACATTTCATAAAGGATTTTAAAGTAAATTAAGCAAACAAACTTTTTTATTATAGTCCATCAACAATCAGTAGATGGTATATTGAAATCACATTATCCGTTCGTCGGTCCAAATCTAGGCTAAAATTTGGTGTATGGCTTTATACAGACTGGCAGTCTGGGCATACGTTGTAAGTGATTGTAGGAGCTTTCTGATATCAACTTCCAGTGCGAGTGCCTCAATGGGGTATGCCTAGCATGACAACGTGGTTTAACTTCTAAATAAGATTTTATTGTGTGGATATTCTTCTATTGCAAAAATCATAGTTTATGTAACAACATTAATTATGAAGCTCTTTTCCCTTAAAATTAAACATAACAATCATTGAAATAAATAGAAATCACAGAAAAAAAACCCAACCCTATCATTAAAGGAACAATTTTGACTTAAATTTTCAATAATACTTAATTACTATTCAATTTCTTTAAATACAATTCTGCTGGTATCTATTAAAGTTTAAGAGTTTAAGACAAATAATATGGCAGTAAAATCTATGAAAATCAGTTATCAATCAAACTTGTAATTCCTCTTAAGTTTTTTTTAATAGATTTTTTATGTGTTTAATTGTGTAACTGCATTTTTTTTATGCCTGTCCCAAGTCAGGAATTTCTGGCCTCTGTATGTAATGTTTCATTTTCCCTTCAGTTTACTTTTTATAGCTCAAACCATTTAAGACAAAATATTTAAAACCTGCCAATAAAAATTCTTAGTATGTCATCAAACTGTTAATATTTGAGTTATCTCCCTTTGTTAAATTGCATGTACTGTTTTAGAGAAGAATGGATATTAACATCAGCATCTAAGCAACTTTGGTGAAAAATTTATTCCTTAGTTTTTGTAAGCATACAATCTTTAGAAGAAGATAAAACACTTCTAGAAAGCCTAGATTTATATCTTAAGACTCAACCATTTCAGTCAAAGCAATACACCAAATATCTAAGTATTCCTTTTAATAGAAGCTGAGAAATCCATAATGCAAACCTAAAATATTACTATTCGGTAAGTCGATCAATAAACAGGAAGAGGATGAGCCAGGAATCTGAAAAGGGGAGAAGCAGTACAAGTCATCATACAAAAGCAATATACCAAATACCTGAGCATTCTCTCTACTGATCAATAAAGAGGAAGTAGATGAGAGAAGAACCTGAAATGGAGAGACACCGTACAAGTCATCATGCATACCCTCCTATAGAAGCTGAGAAATGTGATACAATAAGTCAGTGTAAAGGAGGGAAGGCTGACAAGATGATTGCAATATGACCACACTGTAATGAGTGAAGGTAAAAAAACCACAAAGGTAAAAGTATATAGTTACCCCTATCTCTTTCAGAAAAACTAGAAGTACAGGACAAATGTTTTTTGGAGAGAATGTAGTATGTTTCATGATTGCTATTAAGCATAATCAATGGATAACTTTCCCATTCAATTCTGTTCCAGAAAAGTTCAATTACATCAAAGTCAACTGGGGTCAGCATGATAAATGTAAGATTAGGGACATTTCAATGGCAGCCAAGGTAACAGAAACTTGAATCTAATGGAGTACCAATTTTCATGGTTTTCATTGGTAAACCAAACCATTAAATTTGGTTCCAAATGAAAAGTTAAGATTTCCAGCCATGTGTATACTGAAAACCTCAAGTTCACAAATTCAAGAATCCACGAAAATTGGTATCCACGAATTAAAGTACTTTCACAGTGCTACAAATAATTTTATATGATAGACATTTCAGATATTGTTATGTTCGAAGACATATTTCAACATAACTATTACTGTTCAAATCCAATATATCTTTATCTAGTATAAAACCCTAAACCAGTTTCCACCAGATTTGATATAAATGGCGAATGTGAAATTAATCATTGCGCCCTTCTATTTTTTTCAGAGAGTTTCAGGTTTCACCTGTCTCATATTGCATCGAGTACTTGAAGTGAATCTCAAGTTTATCTCGAAACATACAGCTGTTAACTGGTAGGCATAGTCAAATACATATTGACAGATTATGATGGAAGACTGAATGTGATATTTTTCCTTAGAAAGTAAATTGGACGTAATGTAATATATTGGCCAGTGCCATTTGCTATGATTTAACTTCATTGTTAGGTAAAAATGATTTTAAATGTTCAACTTCCTGAGCAGTAAATTTGGGTGTCAGTTTCACATTATCATAATCAAAGTCATCGTCCAATGAAAAAGGTAGCACTTCATCTGTGATGGAAGGATTAGTCTGAAATAAAAAATAAAAGTTTCATGAAACCAAACTTATAGCTAGGATGGAGGGGCACAGAAGGAGGGGACTTAGTGTATAATGTGCTAGATGTACCGCAGACCTTCAGATTTGTCAAATTGTTTTAATACAACTATTAATGTAGAACTTGAAGGGAAAAGGAAGTCATTTGCAATGTTTATTTCCTATAGAGATGGCTTGGTGATATTGTTTATCAAAATTTTATCAAAATCTAACCAAAACTAAACCGAATGATGTGAAAGAAAATGCACAAATTTTGAAAAATAGTAGAATCACAAATGCATGCTGATATCAAAATACATTCATCTTTTTTTTTTTTTTTTTGCATACCTGATCACTAACATCACACGACTGACATGTGACTACTGCAAAATCCAGGTGTGTATGATTAGTAAGTTCCTTCTCTGAAATATCAGATTGTGGCTCAGCTTCACCAGGGAATAAAGTCATAGGATCACCATTTCCTAAAACCTCAATATTTTTTCCTTCACTGTTTACACTACTACAATCATTTTTATTTTGATCAGGTGATATCACATCCCTGTTTTTATCTACTATGACTTCTGATGTAATGTCAGGTCCTTCTGTTTGGTCTGATGGTAGTGATGGTTGGTTTGTGTCCATTATGGTGCTGTGTTGGGCTATTTCAATGTGTTCTTTTTCACAATGAAAAGTAGGTGTAGGTCCACCTTTGTCACTTTCTGAAAAAGTGAGCTAAAAATCAGTCAGGTCACTTTATAATTTTACCTTCTACGGCTAATTTATCACACAATAAAGAATGACAACTACAGGAGGGAAATGGAAAGAGTGAATAACCAAAATATGATCACACGTGCAGAAAGATGCCGACATTTAACAAGTGCATAGAAAAGTGTTCTTTGTACGAGTTAAAACTCCAAGTTTTTCGGCACAAGTGATTAGTCCTTATAGATAACCAACTGATTATCCTAATTATTATATAGAATTTCTCAATAATTTATTGTTATTTTCAAATAAATTTAACTTAGTGATCAGCAGAGTGGTATTCCAAATCAAATAAAGTTAACCAGAAGAAATAGTAGTGCTGAGAATATAAAATATATCTTAAATGTGAATACTTGGAATTCATTACACAGGCGACATTTAATAAATTACTGCTATCCACATAAATGATGTTCAATAAATCGAATAGAACCTGCTTGGTTCTAGTCCAACATGCAAGCTGCAATATAATGTGCTAGTTTACAGAAACCATAACCCACAGGTAGGAATATCACCCACTCAGACATATTATCCTATGGGATAACCAGTCTTTACTTTAGTGTTTCTCTAGGAAATAACACAGGACAGAATGAACAATTATTTTGCACTTTAAAAATTTATGACAACAAAGTAATACTTAAATATGACTTAAAAATTGTAGAAATTTGAAAAATAATTCAACCATTTCTGTAAAATTCAGTTGTATGGCCAACAATTAGTACATGCTGTAGATAAGTGAGGAATCTGGAAAAGGGAGACAGGGTACAAGTCATCATGCATAATCAATATACCAAATATCTAAGCATTCCCTCAAATAGAAGCCAAGAAATCTGTTACAGAAAAGTGTAACAGACTGACAGGCAGACAGCCAAGGTGATCACTAAATAGTGGGGTAAGGTAGTTGTTAAGAAACACCATAGCGTAGATATCTCAACAGCTGATTTTAATTATATTGATTAATCTGAAAAAAAAAAAAATGGTGTTGATTAATATCAATACTGAACCTTGTCCAAAGCTAGCCACATATCCAGATGGTTCTTCATCTGACATCTCCTCTTCTACAAAGTTGTCAAACTGAAGAATAAAGAATGAGAATTTTGGTTTAATTTATGTACAAAGGTTGTCTTTCTTTACATGTAAATGTCTCGTACACAAAAACTTAATCAAAACCATATACAAATATGGATGTTTTCATTATTGATTACAAAAATCTCCCGAAAGAATTGAAAAAAAAGTCATTATTAACAAATGGTGTATAGCATATTACAGTAAAATATTGAAGTCAATTATGTTCTTTCCAGTGAAATTTGCAAAACTACATGTAACTAGCTGGTAACAACAATGACATATGCTAACATTACTTGATCTTGTGGTTTGGTTTATAAATTGGTAGCTAAATGTAGCGATAAATTATAAAAGAATACAAAAGATATATTTTGATCTTGTTATCACATTTATAAAAAAGCTGTCTGGTATAAAACATGTAAAATAGTTTATTAAATAATTTTGTGGTAAGCTTAGCAGATCACTATCAAATTTTAAGAGCAATCAAGGAAAAATCATAAGAATGTAATCCAGGGATAAATACCAAACATGGAAAACAGCCATACACAACTGAGATCATAAAATAACCAAAACAATATGCACAAAGTAACAAAAGTAAATGAGCAAGTTGGACTCCACTAAAAACTGGGAGCATGGACCAGATGCACTGGTAGGGTAAGCATTCTTTGCTTTTCTAGAAACATCTGCTGCGCTCTCATGAAACGTCAAGTCCATCAAGTCCAGGGTAGATGAAGAGGAAAGGAAAACTATAACATGTTGAGCAAATCGGTTCTCATGGTGCAGATGGATACACCATAACGATCCATGAGTTCATGATGATTTTAAAGATGTTTTTAAGTGTATGAAGTGAAGATGCACACTAAACCACCAATTTCCTTAAACAAATTCTGTAAGAGTGTGGGACTTCAAATGTCATCAGTAGCTTGAGAAATACAACAGCATGTAGAAACCTTATTTAACTTTACATATATAAACACATACATGATATGATATATTAGTATACCTTCATCCTTGATGAGCTGTTACTGGGAGCCTTTTCTATGGTCTTAATTCCACAATCTAATACCTTGAAAATAGAAAATTAAAAGCATGTAGTACATTTTTTCCTGTTAAGAAGGAAGTGTGTGAAACATCGCAAAACTTTGGACAAATCATAACCAAATTTTCAATGTCACTTCATTAATCTCTTTAATATACCATCATAGAAAAACAAACAATTTTCTACAAGTTAGTGAATTAAAAGCTAACAAAAATAATTTCCTTTTCTCTAAACCTCATCTGTCATTAACTTGATAAATTGTTGTCAGATAAAATTAAATACTTAGTCAGTTTATAATGTATCTAAATCAGTCCCTGAAACATCCTCAAAATTTTCTACCAGACATGGGGACAACATAAAAGATCAAAGTTTAATTCAATTTTTTTTCAAATAAAAATCTTCTTAAGACAATGATTACAAAGAATTTTCCAAGTATTCTCTGTGGACCACACATCATAGCCAACTTTGTAGATTGGCCCTGTTTTGCATTGTGTAAGGAAAATGTATCACATATTTATTGTTTTTTTTTTTATGTAAGGTAGTTGGAGGAATTTTAATTATAGATTGCACCATATTTTTATAATTAGTCTTCTAGTGGAAGATTTCGAGGTAAAAATAATAAAAGAATGTGTTTGAAAAAATCAAGTTTTCTCCCTTTAAAAGAATTCCACCACAAGAAAAAAGATTACAGATAACTTTTTGTGAATTTTAATACTCTGCAGCAATGTTAACACAATCACATAGGAGATTCTCCCTCACTGACACAGTCTCTTACGGGGAGATTTTAACATAAAAGCAAATATTTGATGTAAAGATTCAATTATTTTGCATTTTTCACAGAAGAAAAGTAATTTTAGCCAAAAAAAAACAAAAAAAACACAAATCTTACATTTTTATTTTTATGTGGGAGATTGTAATTTTTTATTGTGGGAGTCTCCCTCCTACTGTGGGATAGCTAACAGGTTTACCTGGGAGTCTCCCTCCTACTGTGGGATAGCTAACAGGTTTGCCTGGGAGTCTCCCCCCTACTGTGGGAGAGCTAACAGGTTTACCTCCTGCATAAATCTTAACAGGACTACTATTAAAATTGTTAAGAAGTCATTAATGGCTCATTGCAATATCTCTCATGGACTTGAAAATACTCAAGAAAATAATAAACACCAATATATTTATATACAAGTACTTTGTGAAGGAATCAAATAGATACAGCCTCAATAACAATGCATACCTCCTCTTCAAGATCATCCTCTTCTACAGGTTCAGGTTTAAGTTGTTCTAGCTTTTGACCATCTTTGTGATTTCTTGTGGAAAGATTTAGTTTCTTCCTTTGGGTAGCAACATTAGTCTCTTTTGCAGATTTGTCAATCATAGACTTTGTCATGCCATCTAAAAAAAAATCAAAATTATATGCATTAATAACACTCAAAGAGAGATAACTCTGATATCTTTATTTTTCAATGTACTCTATTGCAGGACAATTAAAAGCATAAATGGTGATACTTATTTTGATGTCGATTTTTGTATAATTGTACTCATTAAAACATGACATGTACATACATGTAAGTCATTGTGTAAGCATGCATTAAAAGTCAACAAGTGTAATCTAGATCAGGAAAAAACAGAGTTCTAATTTAAAGTGAAAAAGAGATCTGTACTAATTCTAAAAAAGCATGTTAAAAAGTAGGCAGATTCATGGCTTAAATTTTGAAGTCAAGTGAATTAAATTTAACCAAGAAGTTATAGTTAAAAACAGGTAGTGGGTGGCACAAGACATATTTTGTTTAAAAAAATTTTCCCCCATTTCATGTCACAAATGTTTCCTTTCTCAAAGCTGAATGTTGTTTTTTCATTAACTGCAATGGTTTAAAAAAAAAAAAATTACATAAAAAGCATTGAAATTCATTGAAGGAAGGGAGATAACTCCTTAATTTGAGCAAAATTTGGTTGCTTTGTTAGGGAACTTTAAAACCATTTTCTGAGCCAACCATTGTCGATTTTATACTATGTGACATTTATATGACACATTGTATATACATTACATTTGAAATAACAATTCAGTAGGATAGAATTTATCCTGTGCCACCCACCCACATGATAAGATCTGCCTGATCTTTGCATGGACAGCCTCTTAAATGTAACCAAACAATGATTACATTGTATTTGTCATCAAGGCTATAGCCAAAGTGGCCCTTCAAAGCAAAAAAAGTGTTAAAACTGTTTTAAAAAATTTAAGCATAAAACAGTTATTGCAGGATTAAAGTCAGGAAATTTTGTCCAAATAACACCCCCATGAACCTCCCCTCCAAAAAAAATTTTCTATTGGCCTGTGTCTTTAACACTGGGTCTGTTTTTTACTTCCAAACATTAAACCTTTAGTTATATACTGGAATCCTCCCATAAAATCGTCATATGACTGTTCTTCATGTCTCATCACCTTACTAATAGCCAAAGCCATTGTGTCACTTCTTTGGTTAATAACATTTTCTTCCATAGCTGATGTCTCAGGATTCATTCTGAAACACACCAAATTAATGTACACTAATAGTAATTTTCAGCTGCTAATTTTCACAATTTTTTTTCAATGAATATTTATTGGTATATATTGATAAATCATTTCACAGTTTTGAAAATAAGTTTTGTTTCATACTGTGAAATATCAATTACCCAATACTATTTCTGCACTTATTTGTTCCATGATCCATATTATTTGTTTTCCATTAGTAAAAATGAGTAAATAACACAAAAAGCTACAATTAACAAAAATAATTAGCTGACATAATACTATAAGTGAAGACCTTTGTTTAGTCTAGTTTTGAATAAGTTTGACTGTAAGGCCAAAAAAAAAATATGTGTGTTTACAGTCACCCGACCAACCTTCATTTTATTGCCACAAACCTAACTTTTTTATCGGAAATTTTCTGAAATTCTGCTATTTATCGTATTAAACAACAATGGCGTCCAAAAAAAAAAATCTAACCTAGCGACCCTATTTTTTTCAGTATGTGAGAGTAAACACACATTATTTTTTTTGGCCCAAGTGTATATTTGTTGTATCACGTTAGGACTTTCTATACACATGTACTCAATATTCATGTACACGTACAACTTTCCTCATACATACACTGGAAACCCAGTTAATTTTTGCAGGTACATTTGTACATGTACATTATTCCCCTATTAAGGATGTCATTCTGATATTGCCGTTATTTAATTTTTTGTCTACCACTCTCTCAATTATTTTTTCTACTATTAAAAGATTTAATTGTGGTACTTTATTTTCAAGTCTTTTGTATCTTGCTCTTGAAATAAATGGCTCCTGAAAATAAGGCCTAAAAAAAATCTGTATTTCTGGTAACCTGACAGATCCTATTTTTACCCTGCCAACCCCAATTTTTTATGGTGTCAAAAAAAAACCAAAAATTAAAAAAAATATGAATTTTCGACATTTCCCTCTCTGATTACTTACTAGAATTGCCTTGCTCTCTGAACAACATGGCCGTGGCTACCACAAGTTCAGTATTTGCAAAGAAGTTTGCAAAATGCAAGCAAATGGATTTCAGAAATCATTTAAAGTGCAAAATTGGTATGTTTCAATGTCCTGCAAATCCATAAATTTCTTTTTAAAAAAAACCTACCTTACTTACCGACCCGAACTTTGCAGGAGATCTTATCAGAAACACAGAATGTTTTTTAGGCCTACGTTGCTTTACAGTAAACTTCCAGTTAAACAAGCTAACTATACTGAACAATGGACAATGTACGTGTGTAGGTCCCAAATTTAACCCTGAGGCAGTTTTTCGAAGCAACAGTGTTTCTAATCATTATTATTGCAAGATTAATGTTATTTTTATGTTCATGAAAGATTTTATTATTCATATCAAGGGTTTCAGATTACCACATCAAATTTAATAGGCCAATTATGGCTTGAAACTATATATATTTTTTTAGCTTGTACTGAAGTGGTCTACATCCATATTTTTAGTCAATACTCTAAAATCTTAATTGAAATTAAAAACCTCTTCATACATGTATATGCACATATACAAAAACTAACAATAACTAATAAGAAAGAGAGGATAACACTGGCAAAACAAATATTTGAACACCTCTGAGAGTACAAGATGAGAAATTAAAGACTCCCAAGCCCTTAAAGGGTAAGCTTTCAAGTGCATTAGCAAAGCTGTGCATTAAAATATTACCCAAGAGTGTCTGATTCCTTTACTCAATTTTAAGTTAATTTCATGAAGACCTGTTCACCACATTAGAACATCTGGCTAGATGCTATGGTATCTTAGAATGTTTTAATGGGGTATGACTAATTTCATATGCTTCAGGGGAGAGGTAGCACCACTGAAAATGCTAGAAAGAGAAATTTTAGACATCTTGATGTAAGATTTCAATTTCTCTTACAATACTCTGCCTAGTTAGAGAACATTGAAACCTTACATGAAGGTCTCTGAGGTTTTTGTGGCGGTGCTTTTTTTTTTTTTTTTTACTTTTAAAATTTTGTGATTAGTACTCCAATTTAGAACACTCTGCATGCTAAAATTACATTGTATTTACAGTATGTCATAACATGATTTATCTTACCTGTGGGTGAGATAAGGATATCTCACTTGCCTAAATGTGCTTGTATTTAATGTGCACTTTTAGTGAGAAAAGGAAAGAAAATATCCTAAGATCAAATAAATCAAACAAGTTTACAAATCTTGGTATGCAAGTACATTGTACATACATACATGTATGTACAAGTAACCAAGAATCAAATACAAGACTGATGTCTTTTTATAAATGTTCAGAAATATCAATTAAAGTTCAAACATACAAATGTACATGTATATTATGTGGGCATTAAATATTCAGAGAAAATAAGAATATCTTGTAAGAGCAGTAGCAGTTATAAACAAAACAACCAAAAAAAACAAAGTTAGACAAACCACTGGAACCAGTGATGTAGGAGTAACCAAGGCAACCAAGTTTCAGATAATGTAAGTTCCTTCTTATAAATTGTTGAAGTTCTATTGTAACTTAAAGTTTGTGTTTGAAGTTACAATTCATACTTAACACTGATCTGTTGTTTTGAACAACTTCAACATGTGATTTGTTTGTTTACAAAAATGCGACTGGTTCCGTAATAATCAGTCAGGGAACCAGTTAAATGGTCATACTAAAAAGTGCCCGGACGTGTCCGAGAGCACCCATCGTTATTTTTACAGAGACATGCACAGAGCGCCGCATGGAAAAGGTAATTACACACTTGCGCCAAGGGCCACACTAACTTAGTCCCATTATCAAATATGCAGCATGTCGGATAGGAAGTACTTCTTTTCCCCCAATAAAAACTTGTGGGTACCTCTCTTCGTTTATACTTGAAAGTGTACAGACGCCTTTTGACAAAAATAAACAATAAAAATAAACAATCATGAATCTTTAAAATTCGATGTTGGCTTGTAAATGGTTATTGTGATATAAATAAATATTTTCGGTCATAACTAATATTTTTTCACCGCAACCAGTACATATATTTTTCCATTTCAACACAAACAAAACAGCCGGGCGATTTTAATGTCATTCCGGTCACTTTTAAATATCTCTCGGGTGCTTTTTATTGTTCAGGGCGCTTTTAAGTAAGACCCGTCTAAAAGCAAATCTAAAGTCTGTACGCCATTCCGTTCTTGAAACGAATTTTAAGTACAATACTTAGTTGAAATGGTGTTGAAACACAAATCATTAAAATATTATAGCCAATATCATCTAGAGTTTGAAATCGATAATTATATTTATGAAAGAGTAATCAAGGGAACCAAGGTTATAGCGGTAATCAAAAGAATGTAATCCAGGGACAAAGACCAGACACGGAAAACCGACACACACAACAAAGAACACAAAGCAACTAAAATCATACATACAAAGTAACAAAAGCAAATGAGCAACTCAGACTCCACTAAAAACTGGGATCATGGACCAGGTGCACCGGTAGGGTAAGCGTCCTCTGCTTTTCTAGAAACACCCACCGAGTTGCTCATAAAAAGTCAAGTCGGGGATAGAAAAACAAGAAAAGGAAAATCATGACCCCTTGAATAAATCAGTTTTCATGGCGCACCACAACGATCCACGAGTCCACGACGACGACCACAAAACTTCTGCAGTGATGACTTCAATCTTGTAGCAAGATAACCCTGTTCCAGAAGCCTATTCGTCAGAGTTCTAGCGCGATACAAAAAGTCTGCGTAGTTTCGGCAAGCTCTGGCCTAACGTATCAGTTGTGACATGAACACTCCATACGCAGGCGCTGAAGGGATGCCGCCACAGACGAAAGGAAAGTTGACGATGACGACCCTGTATGAAAAGTTATCACGTTTGTCGTAAAGTTTGGTCAATAGTTTTCCTTTACCATCTATTTCTAAGTGTAGGTCAAGATATGAGGCTGACTTTACAGTGTGTAGTTTCCTTTATCTCAAGTTCTTTGGGGTAGATGCGATGTATCAAATCCCCGAAATTAGGATTGTTTAAAGATAATACGTCATCTATATAGCGGAAACTGAGATTAAAGGATCTAGCTAAACGATATTCATTCTTTCGGATCAGATCAGCTATAAAGTCTATAAAGAATAGGAAAATGTACGTGACTGCTTTTATTTAGATCAAAGATCAGAATCACCAGAGCCTATAGATTTGTAAAGTCTTCTAGCAACTGAAACTTTTTCTTAAACCACCACAGGAAAATAGTTCCACTGACATACCCCGTATATGTACATACACTTAAGTCATACTAAAATATCAAGTATAATTCTATGTTATTTACGCCAATAAACAAAACAAATAAACAACTTTTATTCCGAACTCAATATGCTGATTAAATTTAATTTGAATTAACAACGATCCAATTAAAAATAATTGACCTCTAACCTCTGTATCAGTACCTGCTGTTCATATCAATGCATTTGTGGTTTACATTTGATATTCAAAATGTCACACATTATTTTAGCTGGAAAGGAAAAACTATGACACTATGAAATGTCACCAATCCTAGAAGAAAAATATAAAGAGTGATGCTGTCGTCACATTTCATGCGGGGGTAGAACTAGAGTTCTATAGAAAAGGGGCAGCGATTTTGGTAAAGAAGGGATTCCAGGCTATTATCTTCATATTGGTTGGCCAATTAAGTTCTACATGCCCAAACTAATAAACAAAAGGGTGACCGAACCCCTGAAACCGACCTGATGTATCCATCAGTATTTCGTGCATTTCAGAACGGCAGTAGTCATAAAAATTGAGCCTTTTTTGCAATAGACCGTAATGTCAAAAGGGTACGTTCTATTATATATGGTCAAAGAAGACATTCCTTTAAACGAAAAAAAAAATCAAATAAAAACAACAAGCAAGCAAACAAACAAACAAACAAGAAAAAAGCAAACAGTCAAGAAAAAACAAACAAAGCAAAATTAGACATCGAATCAAACGAACAGAAAACTGACAGGTAGATTGAAAACAAAGTGTGAACTGATCTTAATCTTAAGTACGGTTATCGCCTCGTGATGTCGGAACGAGATGATAAATAAATATATAACTTTGCTTAGATGGTGGCATAGTAATATTTAATAAGCAATTTTCCCAGGAATAGTGTAAATAAACTGTCTGGTGTTAGGGAGCAATCTTTTGATAATTTTTATGGGAGGGGGGAACTAGGATCAAATTTTCTATCCCGTCCTTTTGGTTTGAGAAAATTTAGGTTCTGCCTTTTTTCTTTTCAATATAAACAAAAGAAAAAAAAAATAGATCCGGCCTTTTATTTTTTTCTATGGCCTGTCCTGGCTTTTTCATGATGTTTGAAAATTTCAAACCTGCCTTTTTACTTCAAATTTGGTCCTAGCTCCCCTATACTTATAAAAAGGAAGTTCCCTAATTGGTATTTTTAATAAACATTATAGTTGGTTATTTGGCCATATTTGAATAAATCTTGTGCTATTTCGAAACTAGATGTATCTAAGGTAAACCGGGATGATAAATCTGTAGGTGGTCGGGGGGACTTAAAAGTGCATGGATAATGTTTCCTTCATCGTACCTTATTGTTGAATTCATACTCTAATAAGTCTTCGGCAGTTATGTTATTGTGCGTGTTTCTGGGCCTAGGTGATCTGAAACTAAGCGCCTTTACGGGACACATGGCTGTCTAAGTGACAATATGTAGGTTGGGCCATAGCTTATCAACTGAGAAATAGATTAAGCTACGTGAATGGTGTATGATACATGCATCTCAGGGCGGCAGGGCGGAATTGATTTCAACGATTGTGGCTCAATTAGTTTTATTACAGACAGTGTCGACTTACAGTTAGCTTAATTGAATTTCGACTTGAAAATTTAGAAACTGGAAAGGCCAACTAATAGTTAGTAGTTCAGTTAGGCAGGATGTCTGAGATTTGTGTTAATTATTCTAGCTGTACCATGTATACCGATAACGAACCTGAATGTTACGCAAACTGGAGCAGTGCTACTGTACGATGCCATGTGCATATTTTGTGTGTTATTGTAAAGAAAAGTTGAATGTCATTCGTAATTAGAATGGTGAATAAATATCAGAGTTAAATGTTAACAATTTACAACAACAAGCGCGAGTTTACATACGTTTGAATTCGATTCGTTTTATATCCTTTTATCTTATCCATAGTTAAGAAATTTGACGATTTCTTAGATGTAAAAATACAAACAATTCAATACATGAGTACCATCGTTACGTGAAGAGTCTTAAAGTTTCCTGACTCCGACTCGAGATAAGTTAAATGCTTTCTATCTTTACGCAATCATTTCAACTGTAAAGGACAACTTTTATAGGCCTCATCATAAGGATATTTTTTTTTTCACTGAGAAGAAAGTTACTTTTTAGAAGACATTGGCTAATAGCTGAAAAAAAACCCCAAAAAAACAAAAAACAACAACAACAATTTAAAAACAAAACAAAACAAACAAAAATAAAAACAACAAAAAAAACAGCAACAAAAATAAAAACAAAAACAAAACAAAACAAAACAACACATCCAAAAAGTCTTTTTTTGCCTTCCAAGATAAGAATCATCTTACAACTTCGACCAAAATGACCACTTTTAAGGACCTTAAGGTTCTTGCTATGTATAATGGTTTTCAATATATTGGCTAAAATCTGCAAAAAAGAAAAAGAAAAAAAAAGATTTTTTTGTCTTTTCAAGGAGAATAACTCAGAGAAGAAGATATCGGAAGATCTGTTAATTGACGGCGATGATGATGGCATCATATAGCCCACTAGGACCTTTGGGCAAGTTGAGCTAAAATTATATAATGTGTGGATGAAAAGTAGTGTTTAATACCCTGACTAAAGAGAAGAAAACTTCAACAAACCGTTACCATGGTTACAAGGATATTTGTCTTGAAGAACAAAAAGTCAACATGGGGAAATAAAAGGTAGCCACCAACGATGGCTTTCCAACAGACACCACAAGTGTCTAACGAAATTCATAATAATAAAGAATAATCTCCTTTATTTAAACAGAATATCATATTTAGTCAGTGGAGTATAGTTTACAATATGGTTTCTAAAATAATTTTATAGATATGCTTTTTTTGAAACTCTTAATTGTTGTACAATTTCTAAATTAAACATTTATTTGCATATTGTTCCATAATAAACTACCTGATATAATGAATGATCGTTTAAAATATTCCGTAACATAAATTTAAAAACACATAAGTACTCATGTGTGAATTGATTCAGCGAAATATAAAATATAACCAGGCATTGACATCCATCTTAATTTGGGAAATAATATATGTGATTGTGTCATTATGCACATTTAAAATGATACGTGCAGCCCTTTTTTGTAATTTAAGGAATTTATTTACATTGTTTACGCCATACTGTACAACAATAATTAAAATGTGGGAAAATGATAGAGTTGTACAGTGGGCGCAACAGGGATTTTAATTTCTCACCTAAACGCGGTTGAGAAAAATAGCATTCTCAACGCTCTCCGCGCGTCCCATCACCGGTTGAGTCGCGGTAACGGAGTCGCGGCGATCAGCTGAGAAACGGCGAGTGCCGGTTGAGACATATTCACCAAATTCGCAAACCATGTGTAGACATAAATGGTCTTTAATTGCAGTGTGAATTAAAATGACAGGAAACTGATTTGCTCTCAGGTAATATTCAATTATCTAAAATTTACCGGTGTGTGAATGTTGTAGCTAAGTTGTTTGTTTAACAATTAATTTCGACTTCTTTATGGTCTTCTTTAGTAGAACATTCACCGAAATCTCTAAATTACAGATTATTCAAACAAAATTTGAAGATAGAGCCTTACTTAAATATATTGGATGACAAGGATATATTTACACTCTGTAAATTTAGAACACTAAATCACAAATTACCAATTGAAACCGGCAGATGGAATAACATTGCAAGAGAAAACAGAACATGTATTAAATGTAATAACGGTTCAAATGGGGATGAATATCACTATCTACTGGAGTGTAATTTTTTCAATGAAGATAGGAAGAAATATATTAGCCAAAATATATATCAAAGACCAAATACGCTAAAACTCAAAAACCTTTTGGAATCAGAAAATAAAATTGTTTTGAAAAAAGTTTGTAAATTTATCCGTAAAATTAATATAGAAATTTGTTCTCTTGGCTGAACTCTAAATAATCTGATGTACTGTAAATAGTGTATGTATATGTGTGTTTGTAATCTTTGTCTTCCTTTTTATAAACTTTTCTCTCTTTTTCTCACTCTCCTTTTCCTTTCTTTTTTTTCTCTATACCATTGTTATATTTGGTTTATGAGAATAAATGTCTTGTCTTGTCTTGACTCCGATTGACGGGTCAGCTGACTCTTTGATCCTTATTTGGAAGATTGCAGTCTTAAACAGTATTTTTAATTTTAATTACGAATCGGGGTACAAATTAGAATTAATATTATTGAAAAACGTATTTTTTTTTATCTTTTGGACCGTTTGACTTATAATGCTATAAACGGTGACTAAACAAATTTACGGTTAATAATTTAAATTATTTTTTTTTCTAAATCAATGAGAAGCAATAGCTCGAACTAATATAGTACATGAAAAAGTCAATTCTCCGAAGCACTGTTTATTTCCGTAGTCCACTAGCTACTTGGTTATTTTGAATCGCGCATATTTGGCGGGGCGACTCTATTTTTGTAACTTTAAATGTAATTAAAACAGATTTTGGTTGTATACATGCATTATTTGTCTGAGAATGTTCTACATATTAAAACATATGAGAGTTTTGAAGTTGTTCCCGGATTGAAATTGTTTGGCTGTAAGGTCACGATTTTAGAAATTTGATTTCGAAATCATCAACTACACCGTCTTTAAAACAAAAAGTGGAATATGATGTTTTACTACAATATTAAATGTAGTAAACATTTTTGAAGAGTTTTATGCGGCTGTAACCGAGTTACATCATGTATTTGAATATTTTGTGGGTTGCCATGTGAAAATACAAGTTTTTGAAAGTATTAAAACATGTAAAACAATTTTGTCCTCATTTTGTAAATCTGTCCCGGGTTCCGCGATAGTTTGCGAACACCAGCAAAGTTTGTTATGAAGTTCAGGATAAAAAAAATAGCCTGCAGAGTACAAGAATATTGGACTTTGCTAAAATATTGGTGTGAATTCTATTTTTTTTTTACAAAATATAGATAAATTGTAATTAATTTCATTATTCCGAAGTTCAATAAATCTAGTATAATTATTATAACATCTGAAATCACATGCGCGTAGTTTAGAGCCGGAGATGTCATGATTCATTCCTTGCAAACGGATCTTTTGCGCCAACGGAATAAAATATATATCATAAGAGCCACATCATTGGCACAATAGACCTGTAATTTACGTAGAGGTCTAGGTTGGAACTAAACATAGTAATATTCAAAATACATGTACTCTAAAAGATTGAGTTATTGTTAACAATAATTCATATTTGTTGCAGATCGGGTGCACCAAGGACATTCTATTTAGTTAATTATTTAGTTAATTATTGTGACTTAGGTGATTTATTGCTTTAGAAAATACAAATTTGATGCCGTTTCACTTATTTTGAAATGCCTATACGTTAATTTTGTCCAAATTTTATGCGAAATTACCAAATCCGCCACTGAATTTATTTCATTTACACTTCGTGCGCTGCTTCATAAATATCTTCATCATTTAGTTATATATAATAATTTATTATTGGAGAAACATTATATAATAAGAACTTTCTAATGTATTGGAACCATGACAATTTCCCGGGCGATTTGGCTAACTAAATTCTACTTCAATACTGAAAATATGTGGGGTGTCATGTTTACGGCAATATGTTAGTCGGAAGTAATGCCACGTATGCATTGCTTTTCACACAAGCTCAGGATCAAACATTGTACGGAGTTTCAATATTTGTTATTTCAAGATGTATATAATGCTATATATGTGTGATATGCACAAATATGCCACAAGTTGGGGAACAACTGCTTATTTACAAAAACAATGCATGTTTTTTTATATTACTCTTTTTACGTTGCGCAACAAAACTTTTTTATAGCAATAAAAAATTTGAACTATATACCTGAATTTCTCAGTAAACAAAAAGGACAACTCAAATATGTATGTCGGTTATTTTATAGTTTAAAAATCGCACTTTTAATGAATCATGCTATAATAACATATACATGTATGTTACATTTTTTTTCTATTTTCAGATGGACAGAATATGTATTGATTTGATAGTTGGCTACGTTTACCTACTTTATTGAAAATATTGAAATAAAAAATACAAATACTAGGATATCAGCGGTTTTTGAGTTCGAAGGAGCTCATGTGTGTCTTGTTAGTCAGTATTTCTAGATATTACTTCCATGGTCTGTACATATATACTCTATGCCAACTTTCAATTTACTTTATAAAGCTGTGATATTTAGCTTGGGAAATACTTCAACAGCTGAGGTTTGATTACCATGAAACATGCGGGTCTTTAATGACAAATTTGTGATAGATATGTAACAGATCACATACCCATACATATCCATGTTTTAATGTTTTATAAGAACACTCAAGTATAACAGAGTTAATAGTGGAGACAGAGGTACTTCAATGAGACAACATCTGATGACGAGAAAAGCTTAAAACAACCGGTTTCTATAACAATTTTCTGTGAAGTTTTCATTTAAGCTTACAGAAATACGACCTAGAAATCACGGACCTGTTGACATAATTCGCAGAAAAAAAATACGACTTTTAATATATTAAAGGTTTGGAAAGTATAGATTGAATATAGAAGCCATGTTGATCCATTCCAGCTGCACGTCTGTATGTACCTTGATATTGGTCCAATTTGAATTGAATCTACCATTTGTTTCTATAGATTGACTGTAGAAGCCTAACTTGCCTATCGTCACTGCAGTTACATGTTCTAATTGTTACGCGCTATTTAAATAGGCATTTCTCGTACTGTCTTTCCGTAGCCAAATACAACTCTGATCTCACTGACCTAACTAATTAACTGACTGGTAAAGCTATAAGAACACCGCTTTAATACGTAGTTTTAATGTTCTTACACATCAAGTTCAAGATCAACAATTTGGTAATACTAGTCTTTTTGCAGTAACATTAAACTATCGCACAAAATCTTCTACCAATACAAACACTATGATGAGCTTGTTAATATTCGGCAGTGAGTTGATGACAACCATTCCTGCTCTATAAAGGTGGTAAAACTTACGTATGTATTATACATTATTGTACTTGGCAACATATATATTAACTTGGATTTCTTGTTTAATTCTTTTATTGTATAAGTTTATCTTCATTGTACTCTGAACATGACGGTCATGTATTATACTGCCCACCTTGCAAGATTTATTCTACACTAAATCCGAACGAAAGGAGAAGTCCCAAAATTTGAAAGTTACTATAATACCTGTAGAACTTTCAAATTATGTAAGGCTGTCCTACGGCGAGTGAACAATTATCTAAGTCAAAGTATACTTTCAAAATTTAAAGCCTCTTTTATTAATACGACTACGTAAAGACCTCTCTGCTACAGTCTGGACTCTCGGTTTTTTAGAAGCACTTCAGAAAGCTAAATCCTGATCATTCATTGCCTGCTTAATGTAAAACTTGTAAGCAAGTGTTTCTAGGATAATCTTTCGAAGAAATAGATAACAAAATATGTTCCACTTTTTGTTTTATTACTCAATTAATTTTCAAATATCATCTGAAAATATACGACAAATTTATATCTATAAATAATTGTATACATCGATATATCTACACAATATTGTAAGTGCGGTATTATCCGACTTTGTATACACTTATTAATTTACGATTAATTTTAAAATCTGCTTGCATAATTCTTTATACAATATATTTAAAAATTAGTTTTTATTTTAGTTTGCTTTTATTCAAATTGAAAACATTGAAATTCAAAGTGTATATTTGAATAGGAGTACATAAAGAAAAAAAATGTATTTAAAACATAAAAAAGATTAAATTGTTTTGTTTTTTACATTCTACTACGCTTTTCAAAACTTGTGAAAATGCGGCACATGTTTAATAGCGAAAAGTCAATTAACGGTACGAATGTTTGAATGTGATGTTAATTGCCGTGTTAATTTCGAATTTGGAAATAATTATTATGGAATTAGAACACTTGCAGGGTTAGTTTTATAGGTAAGGATTACCTGTAAACAGTTAAGAAACATCGTGATTACGCTCAACGGGTAAAAATCAACTTCAATCAAGTTTGAAAAAAAAAGTACTACAATCTAAGTAAATGAGTAAGTTGAGGTGAAACGTAAGTACAATTAACTTGTATTAAAAAAACGAATATCGATATTACGTTAAACAGATTTTTTTAAACGATAAATCCTTTCTCAACGCTATCACATCACCGATTATCAACCGGCGCTCAGTCGCGACTCAACCGCGAAACGGTGATTGCCGCGGAGGCCCAATTCTCAACGCAACTCCGCCTCAACCGCGTTTAGGTTAGAAATTAAAATCCGCATTGCGCCCACTGTATTCTTTAAGTAGAGCTTCAGTAGACATAAAACTTCTAAGACGTTTTAACACATAAATTTTCTTTGAAATTGTATTAAATTTTGTTAAAATATCAATATGTTAAGATCATATATATTGATATCTAAAAGTTTAGAAGTTTCAACAGTTTATAGTTCAATATCATCTATGTTAATACATATTTTTCTTCATTTAGATAACTTTTGCTTAGGGCCAATAAGCACACACTGAGTCTTCTCACGATTCATTGTAAGTTTGTTACACTTCATCCAATGAATAGAGTTTACAATATCTTCTTTTAATTTTCTCTCATGGACAAGTACAATTACTAATTTATCAGCAACATTTTGTGATGTATCATCAGCATAAACAGTTGCATGTGAATGAACTAAATAATCTTGATAGTCACTAACAAGTTATATAAAAAAAGGGTCTAAGGATAGATCCTTGAAGAGCACCTATAATAATACTTTCAGGTCTATAAATGAAGCACCTATTAACTTTCCTTCATCTATATTTCAAAGACAAAGATCAATCAAACAGGTTAAAACACTTTCAGATAAGTGCTTCGGTCTGAAACCTGACTAACAATTTGTAATTCATTTATCAGTTGATAAATACTCATAAAAAAGTATTGAATATATGTTTTTTTTTTTGGTCTGAAGTTATTTACAATGTGTTCATCTACGGATTTAGAAATAAGAATTACTCTTGCTACCTTCCAGTCTTTTTCAACAATATGAATCCAAATATTAGCAATAACATCAGATGTCATTTTCAGTACATGTAATTTGACAGAAATATTGTCTAAACCAGTAGCTTTTGCTGTAGACATATTATGTATTTCTTTTTTTCACAAAAGTTTCAGACATATTTGGAATAACAAATAAGTTTGGTTACATAAGTTGCTTTACATCAGGCAGAGAATTATAAAAGTTTTTTCCCAGGATCATGACCAATGTTACAAACGAACACAATAATTTGATTCTTACTTAAGTGACATCATCACACTATATTTAAAGAACAATAAAAGAAAAAAAAGTAATGATACTGATTATATTTTAAATAATAATAGTAATAAACCGGATTCTTTCCAGGAGAAATAAAAGGAGTCTTCGACCATCATAACGATTAGAAAGTGTATAAATTTGAAAGTCGACTTTTTTATTTGATAATCAACAGACATTATTATTCTATCTAATTAAATTTGGCACGCGGATGACAGATAATTTTTGATAACCAAGATTAAGTCATATATATAGACTCAATCATACCAATGCCCTCAGGACTTCGAAGTTAACATGCTACCACTCAATTATGCTATTTATAACAAGTTCCTATACAACACAATCTCATTCAAAGAAGTGTAGCGAATGTTTCATTAAAATCACAACACGTGCCATTGCTGGCGAATATGCACAAGATTTGATGGCAGGCACCAAGTAGCTCACGTATGAATCCAAACTAACACAAAAGTAGAAGCATTCCAGACACTTTGAAAAGGGGTTGGTGGGGTGGGCAGGGTGCCAGCCGAGGTTTCTAAAAAAAGGGGGGTGCTAGGACATTATTTACCATTTTTTGCCAATTTTATACACGAAAATAACAAATTGTCCAATACAAAAGGGGGTGTCAACTCCTGCCCCTTCAGGATCAGTCACTGATTTCACTGGTAAACTGTTTATGAAAATAATGTAGGCATTACACAAACGAACAAATGAAATGATTAAATTCGTATAAACGGTGAACTCTTTCTTCTTCATTTATTCTTCTTTGTCTTCGTTGCTTAAAATACTAATTCTTATTGTATTCCTTTCTTTTATTATCACTTTATCTATCATTTATATTCTCTACTGTTTTGACGGATTTTGACCTGTGACAAACTGCCCAGTTTTGATGAAATATACAGTAAATAATTAACCATAATATAGCGGGAGTTAAATTCGTGTAACCCACCATTTCCATCGGAAATGTCCGTACAAAGTAAGGACTATTAAGGTGATTTCCAACTTTCCAGCTTTTACCCTGTTATTGTCATTGTTATACGGACTTTCCATTTGACTACTAGTATTTGCCAATAGTTCATTAGTTCGGTAATTTTGTTATTACCCTTCATTGACCATTGGTTACAAAATATATATATGTCTCCTCATAGTAAATGTTTATTACCTATTACAATTATATTCATATTCATGTACTTGGGTCAGTACAGTAGCGTTATATCAGATTCATTTTGATAGGGCATCAATAGATAAAAAAATAATCATGGTACACTAGCTATGATAAATTAATTACCAACCTGCTGAAAATGACGTTATTTGTACCTTCCTTTCATTGGTCAAAAGTTACTTTTGTCATGACAAATTTCAGTTTTGTATTACAGACTTTTGTTACCTAATTTGAATATTGGAATATTGGGTAACAAGAGTCAATAAGTATGCAAACTAGTTTAGTTTGGATTTTGTGAACTAATTTGCATACAAAACTGAGAAATATTACAAAATTAAATTTTGTGTTTACAAAATTGAATTCTGTCAAAATAAAATCTCTTTTGCATCCAATTTAACACAAAATTCTCTTTTGTGTTACAAAAATAACTTTTGTACCGCAAAAGTCATTTTTGTGTCAAAGAAGTCAATTTTGTGCCGCAGAAGTCATTTTTGTGTCAAAGAAGTCAAATTTATATGCAAATTAGTTTAATGAATCCTTGGATATGCAAATGAATTCTCTCATCACGATTTTGTAAGAAGGCTTCCCAATAGATATGGTAACCGTGGGTCTCGCAGACGCAGGTTTCCGATTACTTCGAGCAAGGACATATCATATGGGTGATGAGCTATCTGTAAAAGTAAGTAATACCTTCTTACAAAATCGGGATGAGATAATTCATTTGCATATTAAAAGGATATTGTAAACTAATCTGCAAACAAAATTGACTTTTGTGACACAAAATTCACTTTTGTGTTAAATTTTCACTTCTGTCTCCACAATAATTACTTTAAATTACAAAACCACAGGATGCTAACTGATTTAATCAACATTTTGCATACAGTTTCAATTTTGTCTCATAAAATTGACTTTTGTTATTTAATTTCCATATCTGGTAACAAAAGTCAATTTTTCTATGCAAATAAGGTAATATTTGGATACCTTTTTGACAAAATTGAATTTTGTCGTGACAAAAATGAATTTTCTCCAAAAATGAGATTGTGGAAAAGCATAAATCTGTGTTATCCTCTTTTGGTGTCTCTATCAAGGACGATGATTGTGATTTACCAACTATGTACTGGATTCCTAAACTCCACAGGAATCCATACAAAGTTACATAGCTGTATCTGCAAAATGTACCACAAAACCTTTTTCTAAACTTTTAATTTCTATACTCACAACTGTCAAAGAGGGTCTGCAATCCTATCACAACACTTATTACTCCCGTAGTGGTATTAATTCAATGTGGATCCTGAAAAATTCGAAAGATCTTTTGGAGACAATCAGTTCAAGACTATTATCTGAATATAATAGCATTAAAACCTATGATTTTTCAACACTGTATACTTCTATTCCCCATACTCAGTTAAAATCCCGACTTGAAAACATTATACACCGTTGTTTTTCCCAAAAAGATGGTACACCAGACCGATCATACAAATGTAAACATATTTTTTCAAGTTCAGTTGATGTAAATGCATTTGTATTCTAAAACAATGAAATAACATTCTCCATTAACGAAAATAGAAATGATTCTTTTAACAAGTTCTAACATAATGTCTTAGTGTAAGATGCTATTTTTAGAATGAGAGGCAAATTAACTTACTCTTACGAAGTAAGAATGAAATTCCTTTGGATAGTTTCGATTACCGGTAAAAAAAAACAAAACAAAAAACAAAAAAAAACGGCTTGATCGAGTATAGTAACACGATATCGAATTTCTCTTTAAATACGATATTCATCTTATGTTTTAATCGGAAATGATACATAAACTTGTTTCTTCTTAGATTTTTTACTCAGCATTTTTTTTTTGTAGAGAATAAAATAAATCGGCAAAAGAGCATAACTATAAAGATACTAGTGCAAGCTGGCTCATCAGTAAATCAGATGGCATTAGATGAAAACTCACCTCTGGCATTGACCTTACAATCCAACAATGGTAAAAATGGATTTCAACCATTATTACAATTCTTCTTAATGCTGGTGCAAGGCCAAACCATCATGAGTTAGAAACATCGATGGGTTCTCCATTAGCCAAAGCAATGATTAAAGGATATCCCTGCATTGTTCGAATGCTACTAAAGCATGGAGCGGATCCAAACTTTATTTGACGGGATCAGCTGACGATATTACAAGCCTATATCTTATCGAGAGGTACAAATTATATAGAATAATGCCGGTTTTGACATTCATTTCAAAGGGGCCAATGTCTTCAGGTTGAAAGATGGTTTCACTTATACATCAGAAATGTCATTTACGCGATGGTTTGCAACGCGGCAAAATGGTTCACACCCGCGAGTCTTATCGGAGATTAGGTGGTCGCTTTGTAGAGCAACAACAAAGAGTCACAGATGGGAAGGATTGTCCAGTCGGTAAACATTTGAAGGAGGTCAACAAAAGTGTTAATGAAATGAAATTAACTTTCCTTTTGGAAATATGTATAGGTGAAAAATAGCGATAGTTCCTCGAACAACGGAACATCAGATTTTTTTGAGGACTGCTCACCCCTTTGAAATAAATGTCAAAATCCGCATTTATTAGTTGACATATCACGGTTTTCTTTTGTTTCTCATAATTTATACTTGTAATTTTATTTATTTTCATATTGAACAGGTTACGCCATTACAATAACCAAGATCAATTGCGAATGGCACCTTGTCTCTTCAGTCTGGGTCGACAGCCTTTACCTTTAGAACATTTTGCTCCTAACGAAGGCAGAAAGGCCGAAAATTTGGGCCTCACTTTCTATATTTTAAGCGTTTTATTTGTTTTTGGTTTTCCTTTACCTTTAAAAGTTACCATTGTTCACTTTTTTTTACTAATCTTATTTTTTTATAAAGCCTAGTTGGTCGAAAACACATTTGCAATCTCGCACCAATTCCAGAGTATGGGTGTAGCTTAGACTTGATGATTTTATATGTATATGCATCCTTGTATCAACAAACAATATTGTACCTCGCCGTGAATGGTGTATGTCTATATAGTAGTGCACTAGCAAGAAAAACAGTAGAGTTCTCACATCCCATTAAACTTCTTATATGTATATTGTTCCATTTAGTAACAAATTTACATGCAGTGATTGAACGAAACAAATGCTAGGTCTAATTTCAATTAGATTGGTATATTACTTGATTTGAGTGTATTTGTATATCATTGCCTGTTATCTACTGTATTACCCGATACAATCTGAAGTTGTCCTATTCAGCTGATGTTTACGCTCTAGATTTACTGATGATGAAGTATCACTCAATCAACGAAAGGTATGTTTATATAGCCTAGGTGACCGTGTGGTTTAGAGCGTTGGACTTAGTGCAGGCGGTGTTGCCATAACTTTCAGAGCAGAGTTGGGGTTCGAATCCCGCTGAGAGAGCGACCAAAATTTGTACTCGCATACAAATATGTATAATATTTAAAAATAATTGAATTTGTTCTAAAATTCATTTTAGCCATATACAATGATAGAAGCACATACGAATGTCTGAAATGTTCATAACAACATAATAATAAAATATTTCATGAATGCATGATTTCAAAAAGGGGAGGGTTTGCTCACACCAAGGTACTTTAAACCCGCCGCATTAACTGCGCCTGCCCAGGTAAAGATTTCGGGTCTCCGTATAGTCTTGTTTCGTTTTCAGTTTACTTTTTTTTAAGCTGGAGTCTTTAAGGGCAACAATTTGCTGTACCAGTGTACAATTTTGTTTTTGGACCAGGTTCAATCTGCCCTGTGGTATAAGGGTTTTCCGTATCGTTCATCGTAGACCCATGGGTGGCCTTGAGCTGATTTTTTTCCATTTCGGTTGTTGTCTCTTTGACAAAATTCATAATATCCTTTCTCGTTATACCGTATTCGGTATGATTAAAAGCATCTAAAGAAATTTTGGAAAAAAAGAATTAAGTTAAAAAACAAAAACAAAATGGAAATCTTTGCACATTGAAAAAAAATAGTTGCACCATAAAAAAACTTTAAATATAAAATGACTTATCATTAAGTTATTCAACACATCATCTTATTCATCCAGGTTTTCTTTTTATCGTGGCACTTAAAATAACTAATATGCTAAAGTTACGAGTTTTAATAGGCTCGAATGGTATACTTTGCTTGCTTTTTACCAGTGAAGAAAAACAGATTTGTAAATTTAGCTATACGTTCACATGTAACTCATTAGAATGGGGCTTATATGTAAGAACTCCGACATACCATTTTGTTGCCGACAAGGGTGAGCTCTCGTCTCTTATTTCAGTTTGGAAAGACAACAAACACCCTTGCTAAAGAGTCAAGGGAACAAATATTCCAGTGGAAATCATGTGAATGCAATCCGATTACAGACATGGAAAACAGTCACACAAAGATTTCAAAATAAACAACTTATACGTGGAAAGAAACAACAAGTAAATGAGCAACTTGGACTCCATTGAAACATAAGAAGCATTGACCAGGTGCACCAGTAGGGCAAGCCTAATATTTTTCCGTACTTTTCGAAAAACACCCGCTGAGTTGCTTATAGGAAGTCAAGTTCGGAGTGGACGAAAGAAGAAAGGAAAACTATGACATGTTAAACAAATCTGTTCTCATGGTGCAGATCACCTAAACAAATGGGCGTGCGTCACAAATGGACGACGTGGTAGTAGTTTGCGCTATATAATACGTATATAAAATAGTGTGATTTGTCTTTAAGGCAGCATTATGTACTTGAAAAGACACAACTTTATTGAATTCCATTACAACTCTATCTAATATTGAACTAGTTCTAATACCAATCAAAACTTATTTTTGTGAACTACTGCAGTATACATCTCAATTTAAAATTCTTTTCCATTTAGTCATTTACATTTATCAACATTAGACGCATTTACATAAAATCTATCTTATAGTTTCAACAACACATAATTCCACTTACTGTGCATAACGTTAAAACACGAAAATTGTATTGAATAGTTTGCTTTATAAGACGATGGAAAACAATGTTTAATACCAACTAGGAAACAAATGATAACATCTGTATCTGTTAAACAGATCCTTAATCTTAACTATAGCATGCTTTGTTTACGGAAATCGTGTTGCATAGGATATACTTTAGCAATTACAAAATCTGCAGAATTACTTCGATTTATGAATTTTAGGTTGATCTGCAGTTATGCAGTTTGGTGTTGCATAATGGAAATTTTCGTAACAGATTTCTCAGCTTCTACAAAAAGGAATGCTTAGATATTTGGTTGTTGCCTTTCGATAATCCCTTTTCAGGTTCATTACTCATCCACTTCCTGTTTACCGATCGGCTTTGTAGTTACTTAGGTGCTGCTTAATTGAAATATCGAAACAGATTTCTCAGCTTCTACGAAAGAGAATGTTAAGATATTTGGTATATCGTTTCTACATGACGCATTGTAGTGTGTCTCCATTCACCAGCATGGATTGAAATGTTGAGTGGGAGTATTCTTAGCACGACGTAGCGTGCAACATCTTGTTTGTTTTACAGGAAAACTTATATTGTAAAGTTTTGTAATACAAGAATACAACCATATGAGTATTGGAATTTTACAATACAAACTATTGGTGAGTAATACTTGGATTGTATATATGACGATTGGTGTCAACAATCCTTATCATACTTTGGGTTAGGCAACTGCCTGCATCCGAGCATCTAATTCAGCGTAATGGATCTAGATATTGTAAATAATTATTCTTTATTGTTTGCTTTATTTTTGAATTGCATTTTTTAGATTTAAATGAATTTAAAGGCTACTTTCACTTTGAATTCCCTACCCTGACCCATTTCTGCGTGCCTGTCTGATATCTATTCCAGTTTGACTGAAGGTCTATCGTTAGCCTCGCATACGATGCTCGGTACTAAAGGGTTATAAACCTTTGACAAAATGAGTATTTCAAAATTTGGTATGCTGTACACGTGGTTTAAAGACAAAAACTGGACTACGAATACAGGACAAAACAGACAAAACACAATAATAAAACAAACTACTTAAAAGAATACACACAGAAACTTGAGAATAGGTACGCAACCTTCAATACAAAACGTATAATTAGGACCAGATGCACTGGTAGGGTAAGCATCATATGCTATTCTAGAAACACCCTCTCATACAAAATCAGTTTAAAAATGAAAAAAAAAGTATGACACTGTGCACAAATCTTTTCTCTCGATCGAGTTGGCCAAACCATAACAATAACCGAGTTCATGAAGTCGAAGGTGAAAAAAGGTGGTGACGTTGTTTTAATAGTTTGGTAGGTAGAACATCCGCGTAGTTTCGGTAGGCTTTAACACTTTCTATCACATTCAAAGAGACTGAATAAATGTTGCAACAGACAAATGCAAAATGTTAATGACAGTTGTAGTGCAGTTGTAATAGCTTTTGTCATAAAGTTTACAGGATCCGTTGTCATCCTGAAGCAGATCTCTCAGTATATGTAGTGTCCATTAAGTTCTTTTTAGATAGATACAGGGTAAAACATCACCAAAACTCTGATTACTGTGAAAGTACAATTGTTCGTGGGGTACTCATTTTCGTGGTTTTTGTGGGTAGGCCAAAACGACAAAATTTTGTTACCAACGAAAAGGAGAATTCCATTGATGTAAATACTGAAAACCTCAAAACCACGATTTCAAGAATCTACGAACTTGTGTTTCTTCTTTTATCCACGAAAATCGGTATTCACGAATTAAAAGTACTTTCACAGTATTCAGTGATAGAACGTAACCCTTATAGATGAAGTAATGTATTTAAAACCCCGACTAACTGCTGGTCATTTATTGGACCAGGTCTTAAATGAATTATGTCTTATGATGATGAATGAACATATACTGGCAGGGTACGATTAGTTTACATGGGTATACCAAACATGTCAATAACAAACGAAAAAATAGGCTGTCGATCAAGTATTTCAACATTCTCGCGAACCCCTTTACGTTGCATTTATATTCTTTCATTTACTAAATGTTGACGGACATATAGTTATTTCAGTAGGTGATGCATATAAAACTGCTTTAGTTATGAACATCTTGCATTTTTGTTTGACAATCAAATAATTTGATTTTGAAAATTCTGAAACTTTGTTAACATTATATCTTGAAAAGTAAGATTTGCAGTTAAACGTTCTCAATAGATAAAATGTAATGTGTTTTAGAAAAACAGTATCCTTTAATCAAAATGTTAATGCCTTCTTGTTGTTACAGATAAACATTTCAAAATTGAATAAAGCAAAATTAAATAAATTGTAAATTTTCAATATGTTCGTTAATGAGATGAAACTGGCCCATATAATAATGAAAGCAGGTTCAGGTAATGTTCGCCTGCAGTTCACATGTCTATTTTATCAGATAAAGATTTGTGAACTTGATGTTGAAAATGGTGATTAAAACGGAAAGTTTTTTTTATAGAAGAAAATCCATTGTTTAGGGATCTATAGCAAGCGACACGAAGGTCAATTAAATCTGTTGTACATTTAAGCAAAATCTTCGTGCATTCTGTACATTTTGTCAGCTTTCTCGGTGTTGTCTATATCGGATGCCCAAGTGTTACACAGAAAATCAATAAAATATACATAGTTGAACAAGAAATAAGTTTGTCTCAGTTTATTGGAATAATTCTTTGGACAAAACATCAGGATCCTATTAAAAGAGTTTCTTGTGATAACAAAAGTTTGCGTTTATCAGCGGTAAACGTGACAAATTTAACATACTTTTACAAATCGCGTAATCCTTGAGACTCCTTGTATTTGTCTACTGGTAGATGTGATATATACTACAACACAGGAGACGTCTAACACTAGCAAGAAACACAGCAAACGAATGTCAGAACGAATATTCCTCAGACACAGAATGACAACTCAAGAACTTCAACTCGTAAGAACTTTATTCCATTGTGGTCAACCATATAATACTCCAAATACAAATGTTCAATCCGAATACACCACTGTATATACCAGCCATGAGGAAATATTAAATTGACGCTTATCAACAACTTACTCAATCCATCGTCAAGAAAGATCTCTTTTTGTAAAGACAGACGAAATACGACGAAACACCAGGATATTTCTTACAATTGAAAGCTAGTTTTCATAACAATATGCAGGTACTAAATGTATCTCCATTGGAGGAAATAGACCTATTGGTGAAATGGCTAGGCCATGAAAGTTCGAAACATGCATTAAGTATTCGTACCGTGAACGCAACCAATCCAGCTCAATGAGTTATTATAATATGGAACCTACATTTAGAAAGAAACTTCAAGTTTTTCCTAGAATAACAAACAATTAAAATAAACGTCTATCCGAACATGTGGACCTAATTTCTGAAATTGAGGCTGTGAAGGAAAACAACATGTACGAATGCTTGTTCAGTATCTACGACTCATAAGCCGGAATGAACTCAATTATTGCAAAATTGCCACACAATCTTCGAAACAAATGGACGACTGAGGCTAATAGATATAGGACTGTTCACAATATGACTTACCCACGATACTTTATATTTAAAACATTTCTGCAACTTATGGCAAAGATGAAGAACAGAAAACCGTGAGGTAAATTGGGTACCTCGAACCTCACCTTATCGTCAGATATACACCAGGCCAATTCAGCTCTTAGTCGCACGCACGGGCACAAAGGAGGTGAATCCAGCGTCTGAACACGACGTGACAGAAAATTCTTGCCCGATTCATGGGTTTGGACACACTCTATAAGAACAGATGATTTAGAATGAAGCCTATGGCAGAACGCATTGAATTCTTAAAAAAAAGAATAAACTTTGCTTTGGTTCTTGTGGCCAAGATCAACATCAAAAGAAAGTCTGTAAAGAATGTGTGAAATGTTACGTCACCCGACAGCTCTGCACATAGATGAAGATACTACTAAGAGCAAGAATCCCCTGATATCTGACGGGGGGAGGATGGAATAAAGGACATACAGGCAAAATGTACATAGATATATGGCATATCAACAGCCACAAGCAAGTCGTGTGCGAAAATAGTATTGGTAAAAGCATTACCATAAAGGAAAGCCTCATTTGGCAAGGACTATGTAATCACTGATAGATGATCAGAGCAATCGATCATTAGCTATCCCAAACGTCTTTGATACCTTAAAAGACTATGGTCCAGAGAATGGGTGCTTGTAAATTCACTACTTCAGGACGGTTGGGTAATGACTACGTTATTAGTGCTATGGATGACTATATCGTTGAACTCTGAGAGAGTGTAACGATATTTCTAACAACAGGAACGAGATTGCTTCACCCAATGTGGCTAAATAGTACAACCATCTAACCGATAATTTTCATCTGATTTCTTGAAATTAACGACGATGCACAAGTTGACGTATTAAATGGAAGAGATTTAAAAGTAGAACACCACGGACAACAGACAAAGCCAAAAGTATTAGTCGATCTGTTGAGGGTGATATCTTTTTGAACAGTTATGGACTCTGGCGTTGTAAAAGATTCTGATGGTCTCTTGGTAGCTGCGTTGCCGTTCTGGGAAAATATTCCGGCTGAAGAGAACAACAATCCTTGGCTTTAAAGCGAGCAAAATGTTTTGATTACAGTCTTAAATAAAATACTGCCAAACAACATCATGTCGTGCAATTCTTGAACAAGATAATCACAATTGGTCACGCGGAACCAGCTCCACCTTCGCAAACATCTTCTGAATGTTGGTACTAACCCATGTTTTCAGTGTATCATGTGATGAAACCTAACAGTGTTCAGGTGGTTCTCGATTTATTAGCGTCATGGTCATTCATTAAACCAAGTTCTTCTCAAAGACCCAGACCTTCAAACGATCTGTTAGAATACTACTTCGTTTCCACCGATAGACCACCGCAGCGAGTGCCGACATGAAACAAATGATCTCTAATTTCAAGGTAGGGGAAGACCATCGAGACTTCCTAAGATTTTTTTGGCATGCGGAGAACGACATTAGCAAACCACTGATAACTTCTCAATGACCGTGCATATTTGTGGTAATTGCCAATCGCCGTCAGTTGCTACATAGGAATTCGTAAATCACTTGAAAATGCAGGCATTGACATTATAGATTTTGTTGATAACAAATTTTACGTGGATGATGGCCTTATTTCTTGCGAGGCTGTGAATTTGATGAAACAGACACAAGTTGCTCTACAAAATGGTAGTTATTTAAGGTTACACAAGATCACATCTAATGGTAGGGACGTGTCGAATCAATTTAGGGTTGACGATTTGACAAACAATATCAAAGACATAACTTTCGAGAACACTCCCAATGCAAATAAGCCTTGGTACGGCATGGGATATAAACATGGATTATTTCACGTTTCAAGTAGCATCATACATTTAACTTTTCACTAAGCGAAGGGTACATTCTACGATCAATGGCCTCTTCGATCCGATTGGGTTTACTTGCTCCTGTATCTGTACTTAGTAAACTTATGTTACTTGAGATGATGACAGCTCTTGGACACACCGAAAGGGACGAACCATTAACGATTACTTACTTTCAGCCTTGGACCAAATGGGTTGAACACCTACCAAAACTTGAACAATGCTCTATTCCTTTAATATATAGTGGCATTTCGTTTGCAAAGGCTTTCAATAAAGATTTTCATATTTTTTTCGACGCTTCGAAAGAAACAATTGGCACAGTAGCTCACATAAGACTATTCGACGTGGACAATGTTACAGTGAGTTTTCATCTGGGGAAGGGCACATCAGCCCCAGTACATGGGAATATGATATCGCTACTAGAACTGTGTGCCGCAGTTCTTGCAACAGAGGTAACCGAAATGGGCAAGGACAATTTCGGTATAAACTCGTGTAATATATACTTTTACATAGAATCAAAGTGGTCTATGGACCTTAATTACGAACACGAATCATACCCATCAGTCGATGTCGACATCGATAAGGAATTTCGACTAGAATTCAGATAGAGAAAACGGAAACGAATGTTAACGAAAATTTGTATACACTTGGATAGCCATATTTTTCTAGAGCTTCTAAGATGGGAATGATAGTAAATGCGATTGAAATGCTCAGGCACAAAGTGCAAAAACACATGCGTCAAGACAGAAATTTATGATTCACGGGGATCTGTGAAACACTTTCATCGTTCGGCAGATTCAGTCGGAAAGTTATAGAGATGAAATAGAGTGTATCAGAAATGGTAAACCATTGCCCAGGAATAGTTCACTTTCTCAATACTTGATAAGAATGTTCTACGAGTAGGTGGTCGTTTGCACAACTACAAGGATATGGAAAACTACCTGACATGTCAAAACATCCTATCATTATGCCGAAACATCATGTATCAACGCTCATTGTACGTCATTTCCATGAGACAGTTTTTCATCAAGGTAGAACTTTCACAGATGGCGCTGTTCGCACAGGGGAATCTGGATAGTCGATGGACGTCGATTGGTGTCATCAGTACTGCATAAATACGTTGTGTGTAGGAAACCTCTAGGCCGATTTTCATGGCAACAAGTGTCAGACTAACCTGAGAACACCTTCGAACTGTGTCAACCTCAAAGAAAGTAAATAGAGGAGAGCGTGTTAATCTGTTCTCATGTAAACAAGGGTGCTAACGTTTCTAATTAGACTGTGCTCAACGATTATGTCTGGCATTCTTGTTTACATGTTTCGTTGGTAGGGTAATTCATATTGAAGTCATAGAAGAACTCAGTAGTGCTTCGTTCGTCAATATACTTATGCGTTTTAGTGCTTTAATAGGTCTCGTCAAACAGTTTTGCTCAGATCCGTTGCACACATTTTGAAGGCGGTGCAGAATAACTCAATTGAATATCGGAATTTGTTGAATTGATCCAGTGAACGGATTCCTCTCGAAAAACGACATTCAGTAAAAGTTCTATACCTCTCTCTCTCTCTTCCCATATGGAAGTTGTTTGGGAACAAGAAAGATCTTAAACTCTATGCTTTTACGTGAAGGTTCTAAACTACTTACACATGAAGTACTTACTACATTAACTGCTGCAGTCACTGCTATTGCAAACGCTAAGACCCTTAGTGTCGGTTTCGAGTAATCCGGAATTTCATTATGTCTTAAGTCCAGCAATGGTCCTCACGCAAAAGACTAATAATGCACTGTAACTTTTCCGTCGTTTGGAAATAAGGACTAACCCAGATCTCAGTGGAAACACACTCAGGTATTAGCGAATGAATTTATGATCAGGAACCGTTGGCGCAATGAATATTTCAATCGTTTCCAATCTCGACAGACATAGAATGACTTTTGTAGGAATGTTAAAAAGAGTTACCTTATATTATTGAGGGAAGGCGAATCTCCACGTCTCTGTTAGCCAATGGCAATCGTCAAATACACGTTTCCCAGTTCAGGAAGTTAGGAAAGTGCATACTGGTTTTGTGTGTAATTGGTAGAGAATCTGCTACGTTAATCCCTTCACAGAACTTGTCATGCTCCGTGAATATGATGACCATGTGTAACTTTGTATATGTGGTATTGGACTATTTGAGTTATGCATTTAGACTTGTGTATTGTGATAAACACTATTTGATATATCCAGTCTTTGAATGAAACGTTTTTATTTTGGAGTTATTTAGTGATTTCAAGAATGAAATCGGAGGGGGAGGGGTATAAAGTTACCCCGGAATATTTAGTTATCTGTCCTTCATAAGAGTCGCTACTTAAGACATTGTTTTGAGAGGCTATGCAACGTAATTTTTCATATTTTTTTTTTTATAATTTTTCTTCTTATTACCTGGTGTTCGACCATCCACAGGATGAGTTGTATTTACTTTTATGTTTATAATGTTTATTAATGCTTCCGTTATTCTTGTCAATCGAATCAGTTCAGATCTTTCACGTTGAATATTGTTTTCATCCAAAAATTTAGGTAAGTTTCAGGACGAATCAATTGCCTTTACAAGCTAATCATAGCTATTCCCGATCCTTGCATATTTTTTAAACCTTTCCTGGCCTGTACTTCTCCTATATTTTCTGAGTATTGCTTTTATCTACGGGCCACACACGTTTTTTATCGCTACAGTACCGACCATTCGCAACGTATCATGGTAATTGTTGAGAAATACGGTCGCGTTAGTTAATCATGATAATTATTAGTGATATGTTCGAATGTTTATTTTTGATAGTTTTGATGATTATGATTAGAATAATTATGTTTGATGTATGGAGCGCATTACTAACATGTACTTTTTTGTCTTCTCTGATCATTGCACTTAGTATGCTTATTGTTTCTGTCTGCAGTTTTAAATAAATGAGTTACAAACTGGCTGTGACCGGTAAGGAGATAACGCTTTGGTTTGAGAAAAAATGGTTGCTTTGTTAGGGAACTTTAAAATCATTTTCAAAATTCAAATACCTTTGACATACATATGGTATATACATGATATTGGAGCAAAACATTCAGTGGATAAAATTTACTCTGTGCCACTCATATCATAGGATCTGCCTGATTTATACATGGACATCCTCTAAATCGTGCCGTCTACAATAAATACCTATTCTCATTAGAATAATTGAGCAGATTAATAAAAAAATCACACATGCAAAATTTAATTTTGCTATGAAGATGAAAAATGTTATCTGCGACAGTTACACTTATAAATTATTTTTAGATCGTTCTTTACATTTTGTCATTGTCTTGGAGCACACGATGACCGAATTAGATGAACACGGTTTCTCATATATATATGAATTAAACACAAATAATAAACTTTGTATGAATGACACATGTAATCCTAGCTAAGTCTGTCATGATTATCTTCTCGAAAAATGGAGGTGTGTAAATTTGATATCCTGTCACCTGCAAACCAACCTAGGATAAAACTTGTTGATGTATTTGCATCAGTGTACGAATTTTCACATATGTAAAAGCATCTATACATGAACACATTTGGTCTTATATAACATATGTTCCTTTTCAAAAAATTGTTATAGGTAGAGCATGGATATTTAGAAAAAAGCTAAACAATTGTCTAATACACAGTTCTCTAAACAAAAATTAGTGCATTATATCAAACATGTATATAACTTTATTTGATTATAGGAAGAGCTGATATCGGGAATATCTTGGTCAAATACACGGTGGAAAATAATTATCTGGAACAACTGATTGCTAAATCGCGCCTGAAAAAGAACATTTTAAGAGTACTTTTAGAATTGAACTCAGAGGACTCGCTGATAAAAGAGGCAATTGAAAAATGAGCAACTCTAAACGATGCAAACCCAGATGGTCATCCGCCTTTAACGATAGCCCTAAACGCTACGATATTATCCCTTCCATGTTAGTTGCTGGTGCAAGTGTAAAGTACATGGTTACATGGAATAAAATTCATTTCACGTTTTTGCTGGAAATTCTGTCTCATTTTCATAATTCGTTGACTAAAACTTGTAAGTAGACTTCCACATTTTCAGCGCCTGTCCTAAGACGGGGATGTCTGGCCTCTACATGTCTTGCTTAGTTTTCCCTTGCAGTAAACTAATTTATTTTCGTGTTTCTTGAGTCTATAAGGGCAATTATTTTGCTGGATCAGTGTATGAAGGGTTCCTCGTCGTGCATTGAGCACATACACGCACGCACGCACGCACAGAACCCAAACAATAACGAAAAAGTGAATAATTAAGAACCTAACACCGCTCAGAAGGCATTACAATCCCAGACACCAAAGGGTGAAAAAGATTTAAAGACCCCCCCCACCTCACTCCACTCAAAAAAACAAGTCCTTTTCCAAAACATACAAAACACTTTTTATCAGTAGCTGAAAATTAGTTCATTGTTTCTCCATTTTTCATTTGCTGATATAATAAACGATTGTTTTTGTTGAAGATTTTACACCAAGCAATTTCAGTTATCTGTATTATGCGTAAACACTTTATTAATTATTTCGTTTTCTTTCATATATGATGATGTACCAGAAAAATATATGATCAATTGCAAGGGTCGATTGAGATCAGAACTTGTGTACACGAGACAGAAACCTGCACAATCAGATATTTAGAATTTGCTGTATAATTTAGGTAGATTCATCCTTATTATGAACTATCATATAAAAGCATTTTAAGAATTTTTTTATTACCAAAATATATTGACCAATACCGATTTGAATCTTGTGGTCCGTTGCTTCAAATAATGTAAAAACACGAGATTTATCTATAAAAATGAGTTAATCGACTAACACGCTTTGATAAATAATAATAATCGTTACTTAAATTGCGTTAACGATATTTTCCAGCAGCATAATGACCTCTAAATTTTACAAATGTAAGAAATGGCATTAATTAGAACAAATTTTGAGAAATTCGTATGAACAGATAATAGTAGAATTGAATTTCTTTCTCCAGGTATAGCACAAAACAGTACCTTTTTCTTTCCCCACATTATTATTGCACGTTGAAATGCGAAAGACCGCAAAACCTTAGCACACTCTATGGAAACGGCGGATAACAAAGATTCAAAATGAATACAAAGTACGTTCTTAAAAGGTATATAATGCAATGTAAGTGAACAGGTCTAAAGGACTGTAAAACGATACCAATCAAGGGAATATAAACGAGCAAAAATTTTAGTCAACTTATGACCTTCTTCAGTGTTAGGCATGAACAGGGTGTGTAGGGTGGTAAATAACGTAAACACAACTGACTGCATCATCAAATGAATACCTGTGACGAATTAAAATTATTGTCGAAAGTGAAAAATTGAAACACAACAAGATCGCAACTGTTTCTCGAATGATTCTGTCTGTTTTGCAGTTAGTACAAACACATTTGATATATTACAGTAATGGTAGTAATTTGTTTTTATTCAGTAACTGTATTCTATAGTGAATTATCTTACATCTACAAAGGAAAAAGAGGATAATGCATTGTGCTATTTTATGCCATCCTTTGAACACGAACATTAAACTGGTGGCATTTTTTCTGCTTTAGGTGTCGTTCAAAATGACAAGATAAACAGGAGATGATAATGTGCAATAATTATTTATACGACATACTGTATTTGTATAGTTGCAAGAAACACACATTGCGTTGAATGTTTTGATAATATAAGTCCAGTACTTTTCAGACTCACTTTACTTTACTGTAGACGATATAGAAATTCCGATATACTACATTTGTGCATCTCCGATACCGTTCTGCTTATTTATGCAGCACATTTAATCCACATCACATCTTCTGCCTGCAAAGAAACGGGAGTTTCAAAAGACTCAATTTCCTGCTTTCGGTATGTGTATGATGCTCTATCACAAAATAGTTTTTGATATGATATATTTTTTTTAACAATTTAACTCGATTTCTATGATTATTCATTTTCATTGTCGGTGTTTCCTCAATCCAAAATAATTACCGACAACATATGTGAGAATTGCATTCAAGAATTTGGTCTTTAACTCAAGATTGTTGAAGAATAAAGATTACAAATGACACAACAACTGCTGCAACTATATAGAAATTGCTATGTAGGAATCAAGATGTCGGAATGAAATTTCAAGAATCTATGACCATTACATTATCTTAAAAGACTGGTCTCACAGGTTGACACAATAGTTTCTTTGACAAGGATATTGCAGCGAGCTCGCCCTTTACGGCAGAAGTGACTGATAGACACCACCAAGTATGCAACGATATTGACTGCTACGACTGAAGTGACTTACTGCTGACTGACACCGGAACGACAGACGCAAATTATGGCCCAGTAATGCAGGTGATTTGATACCCCGACCTTAAGTTCTGTGAGACGTGCTAAAATAGATTACTATTTAATTATGTATATTAAAACAGGTTAACATCAAAACTTCATAACATTTACAAGTAGTATATGAATTGCTCTAGTCAAACGCTTCGAAGAGACGTAAAATAATATATAGCAAAAAATTCTCCCGAGTCGGTTAATGCATCCAATATATGAAACCCAGTTCTTATGTTTGGTTAGTTCGCGTTAGAACTGGTTATATTTTATTCATGTGACAGTAGGGTTAAAAAAGGAAAACTTATTTTATTAAGTATTTGGTACGGTGACTGGGTTTTCTATGTGATTATTGGATTATCTAATCCATTGAGATATCCGTATTACAAATATATATATTATCTAGTGTGCGTAGTTGGGTCATGTATGTGACTTTCGGGTCATTGAACCAGACGAAAGGAAATGCGCTTCATTTTTGGAACTTTTTCTATATCAGCGTGAAATTCTACAGTTGTAGATTTTCTCAGGCTCTTACATTTATAAGAACTTTAGTGAAGAGTCTCTTATATTGGACAGGACTCTAATATACTTTATTGATAATGACCTTTTGAAATATGAATTCTGGTTATTTGGAAACAGTGCCGTAACGTCAATATGTATGTCGTTATAACAACGGGCAGTTGGTCTCACGTATAACGTGTATCAGGAGAAGTGATAAACTTTTTGGTGTTCTTGGTTTTTTTCTTTGAACATATACTGAACAAATATCAATTGACATAAAGGAATAATATGCCTTTAGCCTTCACTTAATTTTTTTATAGAAATTCTAGAGAAAAGAAACGCCCTGAAATCAATTTTAGAATGTGGGATAAAAGTAAACCAGAGAACAAATGCAGGAGATTTTTCCTATCCATCTAGCCATATTTTGCATGACATACAATCCACGAAACGGATAATTGAAAATGGCGGAGATGTAAACGTTGAGGACGAATATTTGCAAACACCATTATTGATTGCCGTGATTGAGGGTCATTTTGATATGATTCAAATTTTGCTGAGTGGAGACGCTGATCTCAATCGCCAATATCAGGAAAGATGTACCAAAATTACGAACTGAATATATGTTTTTCTTTAAATATCATACTGAAATAGTTAAACTGGTGCAAATAAGTTTCATTAGGCACATGTCACATTAATCACAAACAATTTAACAGTATGCATTATGACGATAAAAACATAACATTGCCTTAAAAGAACATGGATGTATTTTGCTGTATATTCAAATTGTTAATGCCTCAAAACGGTTGAATTAAAAAATAATTGTCATTGTTATTATCAAATACTCAATCTTCAATGCTGTTCCATATGCGAAGTAGAAAACTTTATTTATAATCTTTATAATTTGATATAAAAGGAACCCTGAATTATATTTTAATTATGGAAGCTCTTGGTATACTATCATTTTTTAATATGGTATAAAATCTTAGTTATTTTGTTACTTCAATTTAGTTTATCAACCTAAATATTCTTAATATTTTATAATACCTTAGCTATTTTACTGTATTACCTTTCATGTACTGAATTTGTGATAACACTTTAGCCATTTTTAAAGGCATTGTTGGATTGTTATAACACATAAGCAATAACTGGTGATATCAACTTAACTTAGCTAACGCCTGGAAGCAACTTAGCTAAGTTGTTATATCTAGAAGCTTAAAAAATAAACAAAAAATAAATGGGTTGTTTATTTCAAGTTAGTGCTGACTACGATTCTTGCCATCTAGGTTCTATATCAATTCTTTCAAAAGTTTTGACATCGTCTATAGTACTGAAGAGAAATTGGAGCTCACTACACATTTAATACGCCACGGATGTGACACCAATTCAGCGGCAACTGAGAACGATTCGCCGTTAATGTATGCCGTACAACTTAACAATTTAGAACTTATTAGAGTTCTTCTTGATTCAAATGCTGATGTTAACCATAAAGGACTGCTCTTCATGTTTATTTCATCACTGCAGGTACGTTTATACAAAAATAATGTCTTTTGAATTCATTTCACACCTTTACAAACAGCTGATTTCGAATTTACTTTTGTAACTTGAGATAAAGGATACTACAGACACTGAGTCAACCTCATATCTTGACCTACACTTAGAAATCGATGGTAGAGGAAAACTATTGACAAAACTTTACAACAAACGTGATGACTTTTCATTCAGAATTGTCAACTTTCCTTTCATCTGTGGCAACATCCCTTCGGCCCCTGCGTATGAAGTGTTCATATCACAACTCATACGTTATGCCAGAGATTGCCGAAACTACGCAGACTTTTTGTATCGCGCTAGAATTCTAAAACTATAGGAACAGGGTTATGTTGCTACAAGATTGAAGTCATCACTACAGAAGTTTTATGGTCGTCATCATAAACTCGTGGATCGTTATGGTGTATCCATCAGCACCATGAAATCTGATTTATTCAACGGGTCATAGTTTTTCTTTCCTCGTTTGTCAACCCCGGACTTGACTTTTTATGAGCAACTCGGTGAGTGTTTCTAGAAAAGCAGAGGACGCTTACCCTACTGGTGCACCTGGTCTATGCTCCCAGTTTTAGTGGAGTCCGAGTTGCTCATTTGCTTTTGTTACTTTGTATGTATAAGTTTAGTTACTTTATGTTCTTTGTTGTGTATGTCTGTTTTCCATGTCTGGTCTTTGTCCCTGGATTACATTCTTTTGATTACCGCTATAACCGTGGTTCCCTTGATTACTCTTTGTATTGAGGGGGTGTCCATGGAAAAACCCAGTAGCAGGTGGCACGTAAAAAAATTGTTTAAAAAATGTTCATCGTTTTCATATCACAAATACATCTTTTTTCAAAGTTGAATATTAGTTTTTAATTTACATCTGAAACGGTTAAAGAGATAAATATACATAGAAAGCATTGAAATCCATTGGAAAAAGGATAACTCAGATTTTGTGTCAAATCTGGTTGTTGTTTTAGGGAATTTTAAAATCGTTTTCCGAGCCATCCGTTGTCGCTTTAAAAAAGTCTTTTAAAAAACGTTTTACTATCTGATATGCACATGATATATTACATTGAAACACAAATTCAGTTAAATAGAATTTACCCTGTGCCAACCATATCATAGCATCTGCCAGTTATAATAACAGTTTCTTATACAGCACATGTGAATATGTTTTTGGCTCCCTACTTAGAGTAAAACCTTTATTCACATTGTAGAGCAAATCAAGAGGAAAAAGGTAGCAAGTATATCAACTGCCTCTGCATTTGCTCTTTCTTCGGACAACCCAAGTTCCGAAATTGAAATTGGTTATTTACTAGAGCATAGTAAATATGTCAACATTACAAGCGTTGTTGATGGTTACCCTCTGTTAATGGCTGCACAACTTGGGTACTTTAGTATTGCGCAAAAAGTTATTTCATTGGGCGCAGATGTGAAATACAAAACTGAAAGACGAAACAGCACTTCGTGCATGTATGAGTGTTTTTTTTATTCGATTCGAACAGCATTATCAGTACTTGTAAGTCTTATCCAATTACTGACGTTTTTAGGATGATACTAGTACGAACATCGTGATTTATATTGTAGAACATTAACGACTAATTTGTCGTTATCTCATTTATATTAAAGTTGATCATAACCTCACGTTACAAAATGTATGCGGTTATGAAGTATAACACAGAAGACCAATTAAACAATGTAGTCAAATATCTTAGAGGCGGTCTATGTTAAAATCAAATAGATCCAATGATATGGTTAGCACAGGGTAAATGTTATCCCACTGAGTTTTTTGTTCCATTGTAATATGTATGTTAAATGGTAGAAAAAAAATTAAAATGACAATGGATGGCTCGGAAAATGACTTTAAAGTTCCCTAACAAAGCAACCAAATTTTGAACAAAAAAATAAGAGTTATCTCCCTCTTTCAATGAATGGCAATGCTTTCTATGTAATTTTTTTCTCTTTAATCGTTTCATTTAATCTAAAACCAACATTCAACTTTAAGAAAGGGTATATTTGTGGTATGAAATTAGTGATTTTATTTTAAACAAAATTTATTATATGCAACCCACCCCCTCTTTTTTGCATGGACACCCTCTTACTTGTTTACTCATACATGAAAGATATGTAATTATACCTCTACTCAAAGAATTCGTGGTATATCGGTATACTCTTTGAAGTCCGTATGTCATCCCGTTCGTCCAAACTATTTCAGGTCTTAAAAGGTTGAATAGAGAAATAGTTTTACTATTTCTTGAAAAAGACGCAGCCCAAATCAATGCAACCACTAATTTGCTACATAAAAATGGCCATCATATCAAAACATGTTGTTAAGGATAAACATCATTCGGAAAATGAGGAAACCGTCGAAAACATTGTATTCTTGCTTGAACATGGTGCCGATATTGTGGCGATGGTACACATTCACCATTGATGACAGCCGTTATATGGGGTATATGACATCATTGAACTGCTGATTAAAGCAAATGCGAACATAAACTATGCATGAAGAGATGGTAAAACTGCGCTGCATTTATATTTTGAAAAAGTTTGTTTTCTGTGTAGAAAAAAAATATTAAAAGAGTAAACAAGGCAACAAATTAGGTCGAGTCTAAACTATGTGTCGTTAACCGTGTTTGACGAAGCAAGTATCTGCCAATATTTTTTTTATATTTTAATCCATGACTTTAGCTTGTCACATCTTATACGGACCGACTACTATGCAGAGTGCCCGACATGGGATTATTTTGGAAAGTTACAATTTGATGTCAAGTACATCATCTGCTAGAGTCAGCACGAATAAGAAGTTGTTGTTTAAGTAATTTCTTTTCTAGTTTAGAAAAAAATATATTTCGTTTGTTACTTAAAATTAGTGATTGATGGATCGATTATTATTTTCTTTGAACCGGTTTGTCCGCGGTTCCGGTGTAATTATCGCAAAAATGGTAAAGCTTCATTTTTAAACAAGCAAAAAATGACTAATATTCTATTTTTTTTTTTTTTTTTTTTTTTTTTTTATTTATATTGCATGATTTTCACATAAATGTCAAATGATTTACACATGGATTGAGCTAATAAAATTTGTGACAAATATCACGTGAAATTCACGTGAATTGTTCTCATGAAATTCGTGTTAAGTGAACTTCATGTGAAGCTCGATTAACATGAAATGTCACGTGAAAAGTATTTGCCTGTGATGTTGTTTTTGCTGGTACCTGTTTTTTTTTCAAAACTGACACTTATATGGCATTAATTGAAACAGAAGTAACTTTTAAATGCATGAAATTTACATATATATTACACGTCATTGGTGTTCTAGACCATTCTTTCCATTCACCCGACTGCAATACGATATTTCCGATATGTCCAATTACTGTAAATGAGAAAAAATCAGGCGCCTTTTTTACTTCTCTGTTTGGTTAAAATCCGAGTTTTTCTAATGCCATGTTTTACAAGAAGAAAAAATCTGAATACGCTGAATATCACTCTTACGAATTGTTAGTGCTTTTGCTGACAATAACAAATTCACATCACAGGTAGCCAAAAGCTATATATGACCAATAAACAGTTTCTTTGTATTTTCATTAGACACTAACGTTACCCGTAAAAAAAACCTTTTGTTTTCAAAGCATTGATAAATATGTTTTTAAAATATATTCATCTGCATTTCTCATTCAATATTTTCTAGCTGATACTTTTGAATTTTTTCTTTTCTATTTCGTAAAAATCGTATCTTAAAATATAATTGCATTATCTTCAACTTTATTATCATGTGATAAATCTAGAATAACATAGTCAGTTTGCACCTTCTTCTGCAGACAAAGATTTTATCCTTGTAATGCAGAACTTCCTCTTTCAAAAGAACATTTGACATTATTTTTCTTGGAGCAACTATTTTATGTATTTCGATTAATCCCAGAATTTGGATTTCAACTACACAGTATATTTTGTTATTTAAGGTTGCTAGCAAGGTATTGACTTCAATTGCTTTTCCTTTTATGAGACTCGGTTAATAAGATTGAAGCATACAAAAGTGTTTGTCAAAAAAGAGAAACATGCAAAGGTAAGATGTTTTTGTATTCATCGAATAATGGTAAACTATTCCATGACTTTTGCAATTTACACACACTGGAACTTATTTTATTGATTACAATGGTACTTTTAATTTTTATATAAATATACAAAAAAATAGATATTTTGACCTAAATAAATGAAATGCAACAAAGATGAAACAAATACAAAAACTTAAGAAAATCAACAACAAATGAAATAAACAAAAACGTGAAAACACCATGGTGTTTGATAGTGACTCTTTGACTCCTTCTTGGATTTGTTTTCAGGTAATATATTCAACACCTTCTTTCTTAATTAGCTGTACATAGATGTCCGTAGTGTAACATTGTATTTAATTTTATGAAGTATAGTTTTGTTTCAAGAAACATTTATAATGTTGAATCGCATAGTTATTTTAGCTTTGATTCTATATTTGAAAAGTCATACATTAATGAATAGCTACTTACCGAGATGTCTATTGAAGGTGTAATAAAAAGTATCATATCTGCTGGACCAGATGTGAACGTTGTTAATGCACATGGCCAGGGTGTTTTATACAGTTTGCTTTCAACCAACAAGAAAGAAGTGGTTGACATCGCATTGCCTCGTCTTCTGATAAATACTGCAGATCCAAATTGTGGAACGAAATTTCCATTAATCATACCAATAAAGCAATGTAGACTTAACGCTCTCAGTTTGCTGTTAAACTCAGGAGCTCAAGTTGATATGATAGATGAAGCTGGTGATATTGCTCTTACAGCCCTTTTAAGACAGGTTTCCAACGAAAACGGAAGTAGGTTTTCATAACGTTTTGATCGAATATTCCGTATACAAATTAATTTAGTTTTCATGAATATTTTGTGGTAAGTAAAGTCACTTACAGCAGTAAATGGTTTTGTTTTGTAAACAACTCAATCTATTACTTAATATCAACTTAATGTACAACATTTGCTTAATGTATTTAAAAATATAAATATCAAGCACTACTATCCATCTTAAAGCACACTCAATATGATTAATGCTATTTTTAGGACTGGAAAAAGGCAAATTATGTCTAAAGTACTTGAGTTTATTTTATGCCACTACTTTTCTTTTGAGCTGATATGTTTAGTGACGGCCGTGTTACGATTTACGATACAATAAATATTTATTTTAGTACGATATGACCAACTCATCTCCCGTGTTATGGAAAGTACACACTTTCTAATAAAATATGGTGTCTCGGTTAATCACAAAGGTTTAGACGGAAAAACTCCGATGATTTTGGTTTAACAATTTGTCAATAGCCAGGCATGGGTTTCTAACATGATATAACTTCTCCTTAAAGCAAGGGCAAACCCCAATCCCTACGAATCAGACACTGGAGTTGATTCTCCAATGAATTTAGCAATCAACAAAAAAAAATATGTATCTGTTGTTGAAAAGTTACTGATTTTTTTTCTTAAAAGAAAAGCTAAAGTTAATGTTCAAATCATGTTTACATTTAATGCTGCTTTCAAATAGCAAATTGTTCATGTTTTGATTGTACTTTCCTATGTATAAAAATATGGTTGAAATTATGTACGAGTGTTTTTATTTTTAGAAAAAAACACACCAGTATTGAACAAAATACATGTTTCTGAACATGCTTTTGCGCTATAAAGTTGACGTAAACGTAAGAGGCAGATCTTATGATTTCCTCCTACTAAGGGAAATCAAAAGGGGGCGGATTGAAACTGCCAAGCTGCTGATTACTGCTTTCCTAGATGCTGCTTTGGACGGTGGATATAGAACAAAAACATTTGAAGCTTGTTTATCATCGAGTAAGTGGTATAAAATGCTGATTACAATCTGATTAATGAAAGACAATTTTGAAGTTAGTGAATAATTGATGTATAACCAGTACAAGTTTATAACAACGAGAGAAAAATCTTTATCATGCCAAACACTAAACAAATTAATTGCTATTCACGTAACGAATTCAATTTCACCATGATGCAAACTTTCTAAGCTGTGCTTTATTACGGCGGTTCATGCAAGTTAAGGTCATTTGCTTTAAAACAAAACTGAAATACAAATGACAAATAAAATTGCTCCTTAAAGACCAAAATTGTTGCCTTTTTTATTTATTTGAATTGTCAACTATAGGCCTTGCGGCATGTTTACAAATGAGAAAAGTTTGGAAAGACGAAGAATAACAACTGTTACAGGAAGATTTTGTTTATTCATTTTGTAAGATGATCGTTAGAAAGAATCGCGTTTGATATATTTAGTAAGAAATAAATCGACAAAAATTGTTAAGTTATTATTAGAAAGAAATCAAAATGTTAACCACACCGATGAAAAAAGAAAAACCGCTCTCCATCACGTTGTAGACGGGTAAATATTGTTAACATTTAGCATGCATCTGTCATCAGTGAGTAATTTATTACCTTTTGATTTATAGTCCGTTTTAGCTTAGATGTGTCTATTCACCCCATTAAGTGATTTTTGCAGTTTTAACTTCCCAATGAAGACTATACTATGAGATAACTTTTGATTTGCTGTAGTGTAAAATGCTGTAAAAATATTCGCAGAAAATGTTCAAACAATTTTTTCATACCAATATGGAGTTCTGAATACCTACAAGACTTTATTTGTGTTGATACCTATATGGTTAAAAATATAGTTAGTTAGAAATCGTTCAAGTCACAAAATGTATATGTCAAAGAAATGCATAATTTACTTACTTTCAGCATCTGTTTGAATCTTAGTTGGGTTGTACTTGAACTTAATTTGGTTTATTATGTTCAGTTAAACAAATTTTTATAGTTCGAACACATTTTGTGAAGGAATACGGTAAAATTTATTACAGAGTCAGTCAAGTCTTTTTTTTTCTGAAAGATCTCTTTATAAATGTCTGACTTGGAAAAATAAAATATAAAAAATGTTTTTATAAAACCACAATTTGAGGTCGTATGACGCTGTCGTCGTTGACCGTAGACACTTGGTTTTTTAGGGTATTTTGATAGTTGTTCTCTATTTAATTTCATAACAAGGTTTTAAACCACAAAAGAAAGGTTAGTATTAATTTTGGGAGCTTCTCAGAAATTACGTGCCAAACAAGCATATTTATCAGAAGTTTGTATAATAGAGAATAATTAAGGCAACCAAGGTTATGACGGTTATAATAATTTGAAAATGGACCTCATATAAATTACACATACACAATGTATTAAAAAGGCGACGTACAGCAAGAGGAAGACTTGGACTGATTTGGTGGGTTGTGACTTGAGCCAAGTAAAAAATTAAGAATACAAAGTAACCAGAAACAAGTATTTTTTTTTTCTGATTTCTTGGTGATAACTTGTGTGAAAGGGAACGGATTGCGTAGAAATTTACCACACGGTGCAATAACTGCACATAAAGTTTGGTATCGAGTTTGGAGGCTTTGACTGGAACCTGCTTGGAATTAGGGGTAAAAAGTGACCACTTTGGATCTAGTCATATTTTATCCGGTCTTAAATGTCTAATCGTTATAAAACAATAAAAGCTGGGTCAAATTTGTATGTAGCATTCACACTTATCCCAACTGTTCAGTGTTCGACGTCTGCGGTCGTATCATGCTGCACCATGTAAAGCAATTTTTTTTTCTTTCAGGAAACCTGACGCTAACACACGAGAGCTATTCAAATTACTATGGTCATTCAAACCGAATGTATCCATCAAAGATAAGAATGGCAAAATTGCAGTTGACACAGCATTTAAATCTTACGAAGATAGGAAAGCACCCTATATATATGTGTGTGTGACGTACGAGTACGAGTTCGAGTCCCGCGGAGGGAAAAACCAAAAATTATTATGTAGGATCAAGGATCAAATTAATGATGCATGTCACAACAAATCAATGTTATACAACGTCTCAGAATGTGACATAAGAACACCTAAATGAACTGTCCTGTACTACCATACATCGTGTACTAAGTTACAGCCCTAGATTAATCCTACGAGGAGGAATGACCCGGCCAGCGAAAGCTATATTTTTATATAGCCTAGCTGGCCGAGTGGTCTAGGTCGCTGGACTTTGTGCAGGCGGTGTTGCCATAGATGTCACAGCGGTACGAGTCGTGAGAAAGAGGAGATTTGATTCTTATGAGTTCTTTACTTTCCCTTGTTACAAATTGTAATCAGACATTCGGTCTACGAAATGATTGAGTATTGCACACTTGTTGGACAGAAAGTAAGTTTGTTTTATACTAAAAGGAGAGAATAATAACGATAAAGTTTTAAAACAACATGTGACAGAAATATAAAAAAAACCCTTCCTTATTTGAAACAAATAAGCTTTCCCTTTCACCACACCAAATATGCCCAATTTGTCACGTCCCATTTCTAATGCCGCATTCCCTATTTATACTTAACATTCCCCAGGCCCAATACACACGAATTGTGAAAGATACAAAATAATTTCAAAAATTATATTTCATACATATATATCAACACGAGAGATGCATGCATATGCATTTGTAGACACTACCTAACTACAACATCAATTGTACTAGAGAAGTATACATTTCGGCGTCTCGTAGGATTTGGAGGCAATACTATTACAGTTACATTTTCAGGCACAAGAAAGTTATTTAAGGTCTTTTGTGTGTCCTATAAGTTTTGTAATAGTCTTTCATGGAAGTTGTTACTGTATAGATATAGATAAGTATAAACACCAAACGTTTTCAAACCGGAAGTCCAGGATTTATCCCAAAAGTCATCGGTAAGAATGCATTCAAACGCAAAGTAAGAAATAGTCATCTTTGGGTGCATTGGGCCATTGATATGGAAGTTTGCTCCATACATTTACTGTACGCGAGATAATATTTATTGCTTCTTTGTGTGTGTGTGTGTTTGTTTGTTTGTTTTTGTTTTTGCTTTTTTTTGCTTTACAATCATTATCTATGCTGAATGAAATGTGAAATTTGACATTAAAAATTGTGTATATTGTAGTTGTTTTGTGTTTTACGGTTTATTCTTCGTGCGTATTCATTTTGTTGAAAAATAGTGAAGAATAGTGAACGTGTTAGAAAAGACGATATATCTTTTGTATTTTCGGTAGATTGTTTCGATTTCATAATGTCTACTAATAACATCATGCATTCCAGTGACGAAAAAAACCTCTTACCCTCTCGTATATAATAGCAAATTATTAACATTTGTACAAAAATATTTTCAATTTTTTATTCGTTTTTATTTAAATTTAAATTCGATGCCTTTAGACCAGATGATACAGTTAGTAAAAAAAACTGCAAGAAAGCGGGTAGAAGTCTCACACACACAAATCAAGACGGTCACTCCCCTTTAATGTGTGTGTTAAAAAATGAAGACCTAGATGTAAAAATCTCAAAAGAAGTGCAGTGTTTTGTAGCAAAAGGCGCTTTAGATGCATGTGATAGAGATGTATGGTTTCCTCTTCATGAAGCTGTTAGACATGGTCTTTTTAATAGTCAATATACTTCTTAAATCGGGAATGAATCGTTTACGAAAGAATGGAAAGAACGAATTGCCTTTACACATTGCATTTGAATATCGTAAGTAGCGCTGCCTTATAATAATCAAACTTTTTCAAGTGTAAGTGAAATAATTTTCACATATCAATTTTGATATCGTTCAAAAGGTTTGATCACAATTTCTACCTTGGTTTTACAAAATATGATTAACTTATAAACCGTTTTGGAAAGTGTAAACGGATCCAAAAAAGGTTATTGAATATAAACTGTTCAAAATTAGAAATATTGTGTTTTTTTTATAATTTAATGAATCAAAAAGTTTTAAATTGTTTTAATTGGGATTATTTGAATTGCGGAAGTACATGATGTTATAGTATCAAGCTTTTACTCCCAGTGAGTCGACATTTCAGATTACCAAACCACGGCCTCGATGATTTCAACAAAATGCAGACTTAATTGTGAAGCAAAACACGATCTGGAGCGACCAACAGAGGGTGAAGCTGGAGGGATTTTGGATAAAAGAACTCCATGTTTTGCACCCACATGGAATTAATACAAAACATTCAGTTCTTCCTATTTTGTAGTTTTTGTACAGTGTCTGTAAATAGTTTTACTTTCATACACACTCAGTTTATTTAAGGTACTGACGAAGGTCATTATTTGACCAAAACTTTTGCTCATTATATGTTTTAGTATGAGGTTTTTAATGCACCTATTAATACACGGCTGTATTATATATATCATTAGAAAGGTCTTTTTTCTTACTTTGAGAAACGCCTGGTCGTAAAATTGGGAAGTAGTCACAATTTTTATAAACTGCATAAAAAAGAAAAATATGAGTATTACAAAATAAAATTAATTTTTTGTAGAAAAATGTTGAATAAAATAAAACTATAATTCAAACTTATATCAAATTTGTATTTTGATAAACTTTAATCTAATCTTCATACATTTTTTAATAATTCTTCGAGAATTTAAGGAAAACAACGTATAATTTTGTAAAAAAAACAAAAAAAAAAAAAAAACATCATTTTGGGGGTTTCAATATTTTACGTCCATTATTTTTTTATTTTGCCTCAAGTACATTAAAAACTAATGTTGTTTGTAACAGGAACATTTCAAACTTATTTTTAACACCTAAGAATGTGGTTGATTCGAGTCAATATTGCTTAAATTATCATATTCTACATCGACCAAAAACGCGGGAAAGCAAAATATGGGAATATAGTTAAAGAAACGTGGATTATTTGACCTACTGTTAGTTTTACAAACATAAAACAAATATTATTTTTGTCGAAAGCTTACCAACCGCGACAAGGTCGAAGGCCACTGGCAAGATTTTTTTTTCTGTCACTTTCTGACATAGGCACAGCTCAGTACAAGACAACTGTTGTTCTGTGCATAAGATTTGCTGCATGAAGCCTTTAACTTACAAGTACATCGATCTTGCAGAAAATCGGATGTCGTTAAATCAACAAAGTAGACTGGTTCTGGGTCATTTGAGCTCTTTTTCCACCCATAGTCAAAAGGAGACAAAGGAACAGGATGGTGAAGATGCGCGGACGTCTATATTTTTGTCTAAAAACATGCCTGTAAAACATGTTCTTGAAAGCAGATTCGCTTAGTGGCAATCGCAATAATCTTGTGTATTTACATGTTGCAAGTTTAGATTTCGTTATTATTTTAAAAACAGTCTTCTTTCCAAACCCAAATAAAGCAGGAGTCGAATCACAACCTGTCAAGGCATGCACTGTATGTAGAATTTAGGTAACTGTATGTGAAAGAGAGTTACTTAACTTAAGGTGGATAGGAATGTACCTTCTACAAACTCTAAGTAAGTTAGTGGAACCTGTCAAAAACCACATATGTTTCGTAGAGGCCAGACTCTGGAAATAATGTACGCACAGCAGCACTAATACGTCGGTATCAGAACACTTAATTATTATTCGCCCCTTCACATTTAACTAATGAAAAAGTTAATCAGTGTGGACGACATGAAGCATGATTCGTGTATCAGCTTCTTCGAGCGAACATAACATATCTGGTAGGTCAGTTACATTCTCTTTAGACAACTGACACACGATTTCTGGGTTGCCAAATGATCCAGCAAGCACTAAACATTTGTTATCTTTGGTGCACATTTCAGGAAAATATCTGCTAAAGAAGTCACCAAGTAATGAATGCTTGCTTATTTCGGCAGTTGGAGATAATTTTTTTCCAGTCTGGTACTGTTCGGCCTTCAGCAATATGGTACACATTTTGTGTAGTTGTTTTAGACGATCAGCGGTAACGTTCTCCTGATTTAATGGAATTTTCACTGACATAATGGTCGTAGACACCAACAACCTTGTTTGTAAATCAGAAGCATGCTAGTACTTGCATAAGATACGATTTAGCCAAATCACCATACGTAGACGTCTTCTGTACATCCAATGACGGGACAAGGCTCATACTATCTCTAATAAGCAAAGTTACATTCTGGTCGAAGGAGGGGATATTTGGAAGTAAATTTACTAATTTTTCAAATTCGTGTGCTAGGTCAGCTTTATTTGTCTTTCTCATTGTGTCATCATCACGAAACAATAAAGTTAGAATAGGATACGATGAAAATGTGTCCACTGATACGTCATCTAAGGGCAAGTGGGCGTCTAAACAAAAGCTCTGGATTCACATTGCCTTTTACAATTTTACCAGATTTACAATTAAGCTTGACTTTGGGATTCATTTCTTCGAAACTCTTTATTTAAGATATCTAAATAGGAATGTAAATGCTACTTGTCCTATTTTCAGAATAAGATGACTCAACAAATCTTTTCATCATGGATTTTCCATTCTCGACTAATTTAAATAAAACCTTCTCAACGTCATGAAGTGAATTGAGACCAGTGGATATGTTAAATAATTGGCGAGGGTGGATTTGGACGTCAAATGGATCTGTCATGTTTTCAGTAATATGACGAATTAGACGTGTAAATGTTTTTCATCCTTTTTCATGGCAGAGGGTTTGGCTTCATCGTGACATTGCATTTCAACTTGGACTAGACCAGCCCTTGCTGTCATTGCTGATGTTATCTGACTAAGTGCGTGCCTCGTAAGATTCCATCGAATTCATGAAGCCTTTTCTTTTCTTGTAAGACCGACGATTCCTCCATCCCCTTTTGAATCTTTGATGACAGTTTTATTTTGCTGTCGCCATGTCACTCCAGACTCTATTGAAACAGCCAACTTTTTGATGAACAGAAAAGAAACCTTTTGAGAAAAGACTTTCAACATCTATGGAAGATTTGGCATATCAAGCAAGTATACAGGGGTCCATATTGAGTGATTATTTTTGTTGGCAACAAAAAAATAAGGTAATATTGAGCAAATTGAATGCAGATGTGAATTTGTTCAGCTCGGATATTATTAAGCAATATCTCTAATGCTTTAAGAAGCATGTGCCAGTAACGAAAGGTAGGTGAAACAATACTGCCCCATTCTTGAAATTCCTTCATTTTTGACCCGAGGTTGCTTCTTGTGACTTCTTCAAGTTTTTGAAGATTGTCCAATGTGAGATCATGACTTATGAAACTATCATAGCAGTGTAAAAGACAGGCAAAAACACTTTCAGGTATTTCATGACTTACTTGTTGTCTAATCCAAGCAAAAAATTAGCAGACCCAGAGGGATTTTAATGCCTCATACACGAGTATAAAACCTCGTACGGCACGGTTGAATTGTTTTCCTGTTGGCATTTGTTCAACTGTTCATTGTTCCATATACAGTTGACATGTCTGGAGGCTTTGCATAAGTGATTTGTGGATAGTTTACAACATGATACGTTGTACTGGTATTGGATATATGCTTTTTGAACCCAATCGAAAATGGAATTAACTGTTCGTCAACAATTGTAGGTCAACAATAGTCCGTGATAATTTTCCTAAGAAATACTTCCTGTATTAATATGACTTTGACATCATATTGCCGGATACCAATGGGATATAAGTATTATTCCCCACCTGAAATAATTCAGGATATGCAAGGCTTGTCAGATACCGCCTGACCTCGTAATAAGATGCACAAAATCCATGAGAATGCAATTAAAACTTTAGTGCCATGCATATGGTGCAGTTGTAAAGCGAGACCATAAAGATTTTGTATGCAATGACACAATGCATTCAGACATATCTAAACTTTTCCTTATATTCTCAAAAAGGAAATGATCTTTTATGTCTACTTAATAAACCCTGTCAATAAAGATTGCAAAGTCTCCAAAGATTTCAGCATTGACACAGTAGGATACTCGTCCAAGGGGAAAACAACATTCTGAATTTCGCGTCTTAGAATTGAAGCAGCCGAACATGATATTTGGGTTTAGTTGATCTGATCTTTTTGCGTTGAATCAGACATGCGTAATGTCGTAAATTCCTTTTCAGCTTCGAAACCAATAGCAGTTCTGATTGCCTCAGACAATTTGAGAGAACTACTATATACAAAGTTTGGCTCCCCCTGACCATGATTGACATCAACAACTATGTTGTCCCCGAAACAACCTTTCAATCTGAGTTGAAGACTATAAGAAGTGCATTTAGATGCTATGTCGGTTGGCAGAGATGATCTATACTTTTCAGCAAGTATGACATGGAAAACACCATTTTTTGAACGAATAACTCGTCACTTATAGATTCAAAAAGTGATTTGAACTCATTTTCGTATTTGGTACACGAAGTGTTTTCATTTGACTCTTTTTTCATCTCTGTGTCACACAAAAGGTATTTTGTAATGCAACCAGAGTGGAATAAAGCGTTCGAGGAGAAAGCTTCATCAGTAATTTGAAAGAGCATTTCTTCATCATTGTGTTTTGTAGTTGCTTCTGACAAGCTTTGAATTCTCATTGACGAGGAAATACGACGGACTTTCCGATCTTTTTTAAGGTTTTTTTTCACGAATGATACAAGACGCCTAATCATGAAGTGTCTTCGATCTTGTCAATTTGTTTGAACATATTTCCAAACTAGTAGTGTGTTCTTGGGTCTGTTTTTTAAAAATTTAACTGCCAAAAAAAAACTGAATTGTAGATTTATTTACTTGTATACGTCCTAGAACAACTTTTGTGATACCTTATATTGTTGGAAGGAATGTCCTCTAAGGCATCATATTCAATCTGTAGCATTCTGCATACCTCATCTTGTCTTTGCTTTACAGCATTCATTTAGGTCGTGAAACCTTTTTCATTTGTTTCAGCCAGTCTCTCCTGTGTTATATTTTGGCATATTATACAACGATGCCAGTTTATGGAGTTGCGTCCACGTTTCAGAGGCGGAGGTATGCATTTAACGGGACTGTGAAACTCATTCATAATAATATCTTTGAACATATTAATTAAAGCAATACTTTGTGTTGTTTATACATTGCATATATGACGCAAGAATAAGTTTTTACTACCTCACATACAGATTTATCATTTGGTTATATGCTAAAACGAATGATGATTCGATAACTCTTTTGATAGTTGTGAGTTTTAATCTCAATAGCGTATTAAGTAAATGCGTCCGGTATAAACACAAAAAAAGTCCAGAAAACAGCTTCACTAATGTAATGTTTTAATGGCTTATAAAAATATAAATACGCATCAATTATCTTATGAAGTGAATAAATCTTTTCAGTGTATTTGAAACATGTTTAAAATAGACTTATGAGAGTTGACAGATGTTAATTTAATTAGAAATCTTTAACAATAGAGTGTTTGTTTGTTTTTTCTATTTAAAGGAGGGGTGAATATTTAAGTCGTTCCTTTTAATTATTCATAGATAAATGTTTTAATCGGAATAGTCTCTTTTTTTTTTATTATGTTTCAGTTTTTTCTATTGAAAAAGTAAATGATAAAACGACAAAAAAAATCAAACTTACTATATAATTACAAATGTTTTGACAAGTCTTTGATGTCGCGAAATTTTAAAAAAACGTGACCATGAGAAACCTTTACGATCATAAAATTCGTATGCTATGAAGATTTTTCTTTCAGTTCAAACCTTAATTAGCTGTTTGTGTGTTAGGTGCATTAAAAACCGTAACGGAAGGCATTTGTTTTCAAATTGGAGCTCGCCTAATATATACAAACGTCTTAGAATTCGACGACTCTAATTGCTACACTGCTCCATTGAATCAAATTGATACAGGGAAGATAGTGTAAGCATAGAAGGGTCTGAAAAATTCCCAACAATGTTACGATGTTACAAATGTCAAACTTGTAAAGCAATGTTTTGGTCGTTCCCTCCGCGGGACTCGAACTCGTATCGCTGATACATCTATGGCAACCCCGCCTGCACAAAGTCAAGCGTCCTAGAATACTCGCCCAGCTATATTAAAATAGAGCTTTCGTTGGCCAGGTCATTCCTCCTTCTAGGATTAATATAGGGTTGTAACTTAGGACAAGATGTATGGTAGTACGATACAGTTCATCTATATGTTATTATGTAGGATAGAGGATCAAATTAATGATACATGTAATAACAAATCAATATTATAGAAACGTCTCAGAATGTGACGACTCTATTCGCTACACTGCTCCATCGGATCAAATTGATACAGGGACGATAATGTAAACTTATAGAAGGGCCTGCGGGAATTTTTCAGATTGTTTGATAGAAAATATTCATAAGTCGATGATATGCATTGCCTGCACCCAACATCTTATATATTTCACTTTAAATGTATTTCCCCATAAATTAAAGAAACAGATAACAGCTATTTTGGAATTACATACCTATTTTCCTTGCCTGTATATATTTTTTAAAGAATCATATGTTCACACGTTTGCTGATAAAGTAAAGAAATGCATTGACCTAATGAATATACCGATATTTTTATATTTTTGTGCCTCCTGGATCTTTACTACGGAAGGACTTAACTTTGATTCTCTTGTTTTTGGTTTGTACATCTACATCTTGAGATTGGAACCAAGCTTCTCAATGCAGGTTCTAATGCACGGCCTTGTCTTCCAATTTCTCTAGACAGTTTTATTTTATGTGAAAATGCACAGCTATAATCTTTTCTCTGCCTACTACTGGACAAAGGCGCAGACCCAAATGCTTCCAAAAACAACGAACCATGTGTAATTACAGTAATAAAGAAGGGAATGGCAAACGTTGTTCGACGGATGTGTGAAATAGAAGCTGATATTAATATCGAAAGTTCAGGACAAAGTGCTCTTCACCACGCTTGTGAACTTACTTAGTTTGTAAAATGTTATTATATTCTTCAATGGAAACGGCCCTTAATGGTATAAACTTCCCACTTACAATAAATATTCTAAAACTAACTCCCCCATCCTCCCCATTCAAAATCTCAATCCCCTATACATCATCCCAATTCCTCATTCCCCATCCCCCATATACCAGTAAATGGGAGGTTTTACGCATACAAGTACAGTATCTCATATATTAGTCGCTTCGATTTATTGTAAAGTAATTTTTTAGCAATCCTTCAATTATGTTTTATAAAAATTTGAAATGTAAAATACTAGTTTTGCATAATTTCATTTCACCACATTTATATGTACTGCTAAATTTGAAAGGTCTAGGACTTTTTGTGCTGTCCCTTCCTTCATTATTCATCGTCTGAATATAGCTGGAATATTGCTGCTCGGGCGTTAAACCCCAACAATCAATCAGTCATTGCCGGGTTTTACACTCATTGTGGTTAAAGGTTGCCTGAAAATGTGTGATCTTTTTGCGTTGTCATACCCATCTTCATTTATACATAATATTTACCTCCCTTACGGTATCTACGGTATCTACAAATTGATTTTCCATTGACAACTTGGAGAGCTCTGCATAAGTCTTCTTCGGTCATGGTTATATGACCTTTTGTCCTTGAACGGCCGAAAAAAGAAGAAATACGTTTCTTTATGTTTTTAGCCTATATTTTGAAAATATACTTCAAATTAATGAACTTATATTTTTTATGATGATTGGAAAAGCTGCTGCTGAGAAAATTGGAGACTATAAAAGTCCAATTTAGAACAATTAAGTATATTTTGGTTAAATCTTATACTTTATTTTTGAACTATAAGCATAACAATAAGGTTTTTTTCTACGAATTCCGACGTAAATTACAAAAGTCCATGGAAAATATCCATTATCATTACCTATGATTTTTTTATAGGTATACAGTTGCATATTCATCTCTTCATACATTGATTAAAAATGGGTTCTTTATGGCTGCCGAAAACTTGATAAAATGCAACAGGGATTTTCAACATGAAAAGTGGATTGAAAACTTAGATTTAAACAACATGATTTTGTCTACCATTTTGATTCGGTATATAGAGGCGAGGCAATCAGCATTTCAAAACCTTATGACGAATGCTTTTGTGGAATCCACTAGAGTAAGATCTTTAAAAGTCATTTTAACTGAAGCATCAATAGCCTAGGGATTTCAAGGTTACAAAACATTTGGTGGTAAACAATCGAAAACCTTCAATAAGTCCATAAAACTTGTGAAAACTCTATATGCTGGTGCTGAAGGGATGTTGCCAAAGATGAAAAGGAGAGTTGACAATACAGAATAACGATCTTATAAATAAACATTGTAAAAATTATCCAAAAAATCAATTATTTGTACAAAAGTTTCCCTTTCAAACAATTGGAGATTGAGGATAAAACACTGACAGGTCTATAATTACCTTTGGCAAGTACATTATTCTTTTTATGCGCTGGCTCAGTTGGTGCAACCTTTTACTTATCTGGAAAAACGGAAGACATAAACTCTTATTTATCATATTAGAAATTGGTCGTAAAACAACTTTCGGTGAACCTTAATCAAAACCAGTGGCTTTTTTTATACAAAGGATACATATTTGCTTGTCTATAAATAATATTACCCATAGGGTTAAAGTAAAAATCGTCAATGGTGTTTGCGTCTAGTCGTTTTTCTTTGGATTTTGTTAATTGTTATTCAAATCCTGGTTCCCTTGATTTACCTTTGCCAAAATACATCAGCTGCTTTCGATAAAAATTAGTGAAGTCGACTTACGATCTTCCTTCAGATAGAAGAAATTTGCAAGAAAGCTATCCACATATATTTCACAGATTACGAATTTTGCATAGCCTTTTGCATTTTACAAAAGCGCAAGTTGCATTAAAGGTTATTCATTTTTTTTTTACATGGGTATGGTTTTTTCATAAGAGACTAACTTAATGCCAAGGCAGTCTTCCCCTTTACCGAGTTCAGTTTGCCGACCATAAAAATTTTTGTAGTGATTACTTCAAACCTGTAGTTAAATAACCATGCTCCAGAAGCCTCATATTCAAAAGTCTCGTGTGACACAAAAGGCCGCGCAGTTTCAGCAAGCTCAAGCATAACGTATGAGTTCGGACTGACATCCATTTGCAGGTTCTAATGGTAAATTGCCTCATATGAAAAATAAGTTGACAATACGATGCGATGTATGAATTTTAATTTCAGATATTTGGAAATGACAATGACGACAAGTTACTCTGCTAGATTAAATCCCTTTAAAATTAATTTTGTAAAATACATTCTGACGTTTAATAAAATAAACGTCCCTTATTCCTTCAAAACACAGAATTATCAAAAGATTCTTTTGGCATCGGAAACAAATTTTAAGTGGAAGATACGGCTGCAGTATAAAATAATTGTTTAAACAGGATATGACATGATGACAAAGCTTAGACCGCCTATTTAGTAAAGTGGCAAGCCTAGCTCCGCTTTACTGGTACCAGTAAAAGCTACGATCCACCTGGACCCATGACAATACACAGCCAGAGACCATGGATAAAAAATCCCGATACGATAGCAAATATTTTCCAGAACTCTCATTTAACATATCAGTAACTACCAATCTCTGCAGTAAAACAGAAGATAAACCCCCCAAAATATAAGCTTTTGGACAATTGGGTATCCCGACATGTCCCATTTTATCATCTTGCCATATCCCGCCATTTTAGCAGCTAGTCTGTACATCGCCCCGCAATACCCCCTTTTTAATTCCGACCCCATCTTCTTTTCATGACTTTTTGTTTTAGCTTTTGATCATCCATTGGTGGGACAGCGAATGCCCCTTCAGTATAGATATAAACTTTACAAGAGCACTTTTGCAATATTTAGGTAAATGTTATTACCACTATCGCATAACTGAGCACCATCTGCTATATACAAATTATTTTCTCTGGAACATATGCTGAAATGTTGTATGACTCAACCTCCAATTTTCAATATAAGGTTTCGTACAAACAGGTATGCTTGTTTCCTAGCCATGTCAAGAGTTTTCCATCCACAGCAACGGACCAATATCTCTGCATTAAACTATCAGAGGAAATTATTCGAGCATTTGGGCAAACTTGCGGAAACGTGTCAAATCACAATCTACTTTTATATGCAACTCGTATTTTCATATTACCAAGATCATTTGATCCCACTTGTATTATTATGAAAGACGGGTTAGAAACACTCGATGACCCTATTAAATTGTTTCTACCTCATTCCCCTGTTACCCATCCATGCAAAATAACAACCTGAATTTTGTAAGTTAAACTGTGTCTCCGGGGTCGGCTAAACGCACATTTGCTTGCACAGTAGACAGATAAGAATCCTACAGTCCATATTTTCTTAGGACCTAATAATTTAAAGAAATAAAAAAAAATATACAGTATGATTCTCGTAAATGAGGTTATTTCACTTGTATGTTCATCTATGTTGAGTATATTATCTTTATTTTACTCTGTGTTTGAGTTAAAAAATGGAGCAAAAAAGGAAAGAAAACTATCACACGTTGAATAGTTTTTCCTTTTAATTGATCTTTAAGTGTAGGTCAAGATATGAGGGTAACTTAAAATGTCTGTAGTATACCTTGTTTTTAATTATCTCAAGTTCTTTGGGGTTGATGAGATGTATAAAATCCCCAAAACTATCACTGGTTGTCCACATTAAAAACTAAGCTTTATTGGAGGTCATGCATTTGTTGCACCAAAGCAAAACAAGAAAACAGTGCAAACATTGTAGCCTGTTTTTTTTTTTAAGCATTTAAAAAATATATAGCGCATTTGTTAACCCTTTTGATATCTAACCAAAAATAAAATCAAAAGACCCAGGATTCGAATTGTAATCAAAGTATATTATCTAAGGACAACGACTAGACAGGAGAAATATACCACTCTACCTCTACCATTAGTATTAAAGATATACGAGAAAAAATCAAAACTGTTAATAATTATGCAGTTGAAGCAATAGAAGTGTTGAATATGTTTTAATAATACATGTAATTATTACGCAAAATTTGTCAACTCAAAAATTAGCAATTAAGGGAATTTATAATAACATTGCAAATTTCTGCTTACAGTCGTTAATCATAAAGATAAGTGCCTTCCATCTTTGTCACTGAAAAGCATAAGGGATGTTAATCTAGCAGAAAAACGCAGGCACGGATTTTCATAAGCAACATTGGACCAAAATTATAAACATATAATTATGGGCCAATATCTCACATTCCCTGAAATTGTGATAACCACTAATAAACATGTAAATGCACGTTAAGCTTGATTCTTACAAGCATGCACTAAATAACTATCTCATAAAAATTATATAAAATAATATTGAGAAAAAAATAGTTTTTCCACAGAGGGAACGACCAAACTTTTATTTCAAAAATGTTCCAATTCTAACATCGTTGAGAAGACCATTATATACGTCTCAGACTATAGCAACTTCATTTGGTTGTTCCCTCCGCGGGACTCGACCTCGTATGGTTGTGGCATCTAGGCAACAACACATGCCCTAAGTCCAGTGCACTAGACCACTCTACCAACTTGGCTTTATAAAGATAAAGAGATTCTTACAGACAGAAAATCAAATAAAAACATGTTAACGCGATTGTGAATTCAAATCAAATTTGCATTTAATTACTTTGAATGAGCATTACATGAAAAATAAACATTTAAGGCATACATGTTTCCATTTCCTTTTATCAAGTTTATTTTGTAAGATCGCCATTTTGCATTTTGTTTGTCTCCTGGTGAATTTTATTAAGAGAGTCCTCAGGCTTTTCTACAACAATATTCGTCTCAAAAACGTTATTCAGACCCTCCTTTGTCTCTAAGGCATTTAATGATGACTTGCAAATTTTGTTGGTGACAACACCGCATAGCCCTTGTACAAAGTTGTTGCATGCAGCTCGCATTCTGTCTCTGTAAATAGAATTTTGAAATAAACAAGCCAATATTTACATTCATATATATTACACTGAAGGCTTAAGCCCTGAGCTTAATCTAGCTTTATATAGGTTGTTTATAGATTTTCTGAGATTTGTAAATAGTGGATTGCGTAATATTCTGCATTGGTATGGGAGCGAGTTTATAAAAGTGAAACAAGAATCTTGCTAACATCATGATAGTCGCGTAATAAATTCAGACAACAAAGCACAACATTTGACCCAGCCGTCCTAAAATAACAAATGTGTTCAGCTTACAAATTGTTCGTACAGGTTTATTAATATTTTGTAATAACAAAAGCATTCCTCGCATTCTAGTGCTTACGTTTTATTCCTACATATATCGTTACATAATAATTGCATTAAAACCTATGATTTTTCAACACTGTATACTTCTATTCCCCATACTCAGTTAAAATCCCGACTGAACAACATTATACATCGTTGTTTTTCCAAAAAAGATGGTACACCTAGATACAAATATATAGTTCTTGGTAGAGATTCCTCATACTTTGTAAGAACTAATTCCAAATCATCTTCCAAATATACAGAGGAAGATGTTTACAAAATGCTGGAATTTTTAATCGACAACATATTTGTCCAGTGTGGTGGACGTGTTTTTCAACAAACGGTCGGCATTCCAATGGGAACAAATTGTGCCCCTTTACTAGCTGACCTATTCCTTCACTCTTATGAGGCTGACTTTATAGCTGATCTGATCAGAAAGAAAGAATATTGTTTAGCTAGATCCTTCAATCTCAGTTTCCGCTATATAGATGACGTGTTATCTTTAAACAATCCTAATTTCGGGGATTTGATACATCGCATCTACCCAAAAGAACTTGAAATAAAGGATACTACAGACACTGTGAAGTCAGCCTCATGTCTTGACCTACACTTAGAAATCGATGGTAAAGGAAAACTATTGACCAAACTTTACGACAAACGTGATGAATTTTCATTCAGAATTGTCAACTTTCCTTTCATCTGTGGCAACATCACTTCGGGTCCTGTGTATGGAGTGTTCATATCACAACTCATACGTTATGCCAGAGCTTGCCGAAGCTACGCAGACTTTTTGTATCACGCTAGAACTCTAACAAATAGGCTTCTGGAACAGGGTTATGTTGCTACAAGATTGAAGTCATCACTACAGAAGTTTTATGGTCGTCATCATGAACTCGTGGATCGTTATGGTGTATCCATCAACACCATGAAAACTGATTTATTCAACGGGTCATAGTTTTCCTTTCCTCGTTTGTCTACACCGGACTTGACTTTTTATGAGCAACTCGGCGGGTGTTTCTAGAAAAGCAGAGGACGCTTACCCTACCGGTGCACCTGGTCCATGCTCCCAGTTTTTAGTGGAGTCCGAGTTGCTCATTTACTTTTGTTACTTTGTATGTATGATTTTAGTTACTTTATGTTCTTTGTTGTGTATGTCTGTTTTCCATGTCTGGTCTTTGTCCCTGGATTACATTCTTTTGATTACCGCTATGGCCTTGGTTCCCTTGATTACTATCTTACAATATATTTATTACTATTCATGAAAATAGGGACCTACATGTATTTTGAGAGTTGTCGAGTACTCTCTTTAATTTCATTGTTATTTAATAATCCTACAGAAAATTGCTTTCGTCTATTATAACATGACTTCCATCTTATTTTTGCTAATGTGAAATAGTTATTTGTCTCATTTGGACCACCAAAGTTAGAGCATATCGACTTTTGTATGTCACTGCTTTCCTTTGAGAGTTATAATAGATGTAAATGTTTTATCGTTTCACACACACACACAACCAATAAATTGACAAAAACCACGCCCACATTGGATTGATCTTAACAAAGTATACTTACAAAAACCATTCAAACGCATAAAGCAAAGAAGCAGCTTCTGCTGGAATACTAAGAGCTGTGAGCATGATAACAACTGATACCAACGAAGCACTTGGTACTGCTGGAATGGCTAGTGATGAAAACGTAGTTAAGATGCTACAATTTTAATACAGAAATGAGTGACGAGAATGTTTCGTAAAATCATATTTCCTCAAGTGCATATTATTGAAAACGTTGTCAGTTATTGAAAAAAAAAGAATATTTCGTTGATTTTGTACAATGAATATTAATGAATCTCGGATGGTCATAACATACAGTACGTTTTAGGTGTACGGAAATGATAAAAACAAATCACCAAAACAAAGATGGAACACCTAAATACAAATACGTAGAACGTAATTTCTCCATACTTTGTAAAAAAAACGCTGAAAACTCATCTTCTAAATACACCGAAGAAGATACATGTATTGTCAAAATGTAAAATTTTTATCAACAACATATTCGTCAAGTGTGGTAGACGTGTTTTATACAGACGTTCGGTATTCTAGTGGTTAGAAATTGTACCCCGCTACTCGCTAACCTATTCCTACAGTCTTAAAAGAATGATGACTTTGTAGATGATCTGATCCAAAAGAAATACAAATATCGTTTAGCCAGATCCTTTAATCTCATATTTAGCTAAATGGATTGCGTATTTTCCTCAAACAATCGTAGCTTCGAGGATTTATACATGACATCTATCCAAGGAATTTGAGGTAAAGGACACTGCAGACGCAATGAAGTCAAGCTCATATCTTGACCTACACTGAGAGATCGATGGAAAAGAAAAAAAACTCATAAACAAACAGTACAACAGAAGCGATGACTCATTCCGTTTTGTCAACATTCCTTTCATCTGTGGCAACATCCCTTTATTACCTGCGTATGGAGTTATCACAACTCATACATCATAACATTGTGCTAAACATCTTACATTTAAACTTCCGGGACAGGGTTGTATTTTAAAACGATAAAGATCATCACTTCAGAAGTTTTATGGTCGTCACAATGAACTCTTTGATCGTTATGAAGTACCAATCTGCACCTTGAGAACAGATTTGTTTATCGGGTCATTGTTTTCCTTTCCTCTTTCGTTTACCCCGGATGTGACATTTATCAACAACTTGGTGGGTGTTTCTCTGTAGTGGAGTCCGGGTTGCTCATTTAGTTTTGTTTGTGCGTGTTTGTCAACTTCATGTTCTTTGTTGTGTGAGTCAATTTGTCCTGTGTAGTCATGCATGTTTTTGATTTCCGCGCGAATCTTAGTTCTCTTGCACATTACTCTCACACTATTTTCAATAATTAGTTGGCGGTTCACTTACATACCATACGAGATGGTCTCAGGCTGACATTTTTTTAATGTTATATAAAAGAAATGCACAACTTATTTAGTTTTAAAGCGAATACAATAGTTTTATTTTATACTACCGATTCGAGAGTCATTTATTCAAAGGATTTAAAAAGGACCAAAAAGAAGGAAAACAGTATTTTACTGTATGCAATTTTCTTACCATACAAGTATAATTGTTGCCACATCCATTTTATTATCAACCATCTGCAAAACAAAAAGACATGCGCAGCAAATGTATAAACATGATCCGCAACGGCCAATGGCGGCATTCAAAGGACATATAAATCGGCTTACTCTAGGATTGACATGGTTTGGACCCTCTAATTGTCGAATGGTCGCTGGCATTGCTACTGCTCTGAAAAGCAATGTTATGGGATTAGTAGATTTATGTCGTAAAAGTTAATGAGCTCCTCAGTAAAAGAAATGCGTTTTTCGTTTTAATTTCAAGTTCGTTTTTTTTTCTTTTCGTTAGTACAATTTTTTTTATCTTTATACCTCCACAATGTTTGAAATGAATTATCCTCCTAACCTTCACCATTTTAAATATATCTTAATTGATTGTAGAAACGAGCAAATGATAATGTTTCGTATATGTATCAGCCATATCAAACCCATCTATTCAATATCCAATTCTAAATTAATGACAAAGCAGAAGTAATTTATTTTTTGGATTATAACAACTTGGAAGAGATGTAACTATTTCTTCCAATGCTTCAATATTCAAAAGACGACATTTTAGCTCAGAGATGAATAATAGCAAATATTGACATAACAGAAGCGTAAAATTAATATCAGTAAATTACAGTGGAGCAAGCACCTTTGTTATATATAACGAGAATGTATATGGTGAAAAAAATCAATGAAACAGCAACCCCACCGTGATGAAAATGTCAGCTCAATACATGTCTATTTTAAATAGTTGTTTGCTTATATAACGGCATTACATGTATTCCATTTTTGGAAATTCAGGTCTGGTCTGATTTCCAAAGAATTTATTTTCCTTTCTGCCGGAATCAGACGTATTATTGTTTTACTTCAAAATTTAGAGATATATTTTGAATAGAAATTGAAACTAAAGAGTAATGATTGACTCTTGTATGCAGAAATGAAATGCTCCTAACAATAGAAATATACAACACCATGTATTATTTCATATACATATATTTAATATTGATACCTCGTGCTTCTCCTAGTTTTCAGCTAAAGTTTTGATTTGTATTTTTTTTATATTTAAAATGGTTTCCTAATTTAACCAAATATTGAACACGATAACTTTTACAAGGTTTCTCTTACTTCATGTATAATGCGGATTGATAAACAATATTTGTTCAATATACCTACGTGCTACTTGCTGCTATGGTTATCATCACAGGTTCTATCATTGTGAATAGAAATTTGAACGGATTTTTTCTGATGAAAATGAAGTATACGATCGGTAATATTACGAATGTCAATATCCCAAGTCCTGCCATTACTGTTGCTATAAATAGACCTAGACGATTAAAGTCGTCCTCTAGGTTTTTCGTGGCCGCCATTGTCTTGCCTATCAAACTTGCAACTCCTATTGGAGTGGTCCTGAAAAAAAAACAGTGCTTGTTAATTAATTCATTTTATTTGATTAAATTTCGAATGCAAAATGGTAATTTTTGCTTAACCAAACCAAGAGATTAAGAGAATTCAATGTAAAACATTTTTAACATGAAAAATACATGTAGCTTTCAATTGAAAATACATGTAGCTTTCAATTGAAAAAGTTATTTGTCTCATGTGGACCACGATAGTTAGAGCATATCGAGTTTTATATATTACTGCTTTCCTTTAAGAGCCTACTTCATTCGTTCAGAAATGAACAGTAACATTCCGGTCATATGGGTCAATGACTTATATCTTATTATCTAGATAATAATACATATTTTCTTGTTCTGTCTTTAGATTTCACTTTATCTACGTGTAAATGGTCTGTAATCATTAAAAAATGCTTTGGTGAACTTGGTCTATTACATATTTTAACGTAAGGAAAATACTTTTTTTGTTTTAACTCTTTTTCTGTTCCCTTTTTATGAGTGAGTAAGGAAGGGTACGTTGATTAATCTGAAGAAAGGTAAATATAATTTTGTACATATAACACAAGATGAGTTTATCTGTTTAAAAGATATATATAAATTCTCCTTCATAAGTATATCTCACGAAAGATAAATATTGTCAGACTTCTTATATATATATTATGCACATGGTGTCGCTGTATTTATATACCGTTGCAGATTCTCTACTGTGTATCTTACCAGATACCATCAAGCAGTGTGAAGTTGGTTATTTATTCGGCATTCATTTGATATTCATAAGTCATTCGTCTGACATTAATTTTATTTTCATTTGTCATTCGTCTGACATTAATTTTATTTTCATTTGACATTCGTTTGACATTCATTTTATATTCATTTGACTTTCGATTGACATTAATTTTATTTTCATTAATATCCAAATTGGATATTAAATGTAATTTTTTATTTAAAATAAGAATTCTAAAAGATTACAGATCGATACACGGGAATTGCTCACCGGCGCTCAAAAGTTGTCGGTTGGGGCCGTTTCGACACAAAAGTTGCATATTTATATTAACTGGGAGTGTATCAAATAGCCATTATATAGGGGTTGAGGTACTCAAATACGACAACTATCGACAGCCAATCGATACTCGATTCCTAGAGATTCCTAGTCACACACCTGTGCTCAAAGGTTAGCGGTCGGAGTGATTTTGACAAAAACAAACTTGTATATCTATATTTACAACGATTTTTGTCCCTCTTAACCCGAATTAAACAGCCCCTATATAGGGATGTTAGAACTCGAATAGGACAACAATCGACAGCCAATCGATACTTAATTCTTACAGAATGAAGTCGCTCCACCAAAGAAAACAGTAGGATAAAAATTGCTCCATTTTATTACTTTTCAATATTTTTTATCTGAGAAATGCTAGAACCATAAAATATACCTTGGTATAAAGAGAGGAGTAGTAAATTACAATCAATCTTTAAATGGTGACTACCGTTGACAGTGGAGACGCTGTTACTGCACTCATAATACCTCCACTGTTGGGAGTTAAGATTTGTAAGGACAGTAGTACCTTTAGTTTAGGTTTGAAAACTCGAATTATTTTTTTCACAGCTCGAGAAAATTAATAACAACACAGGGTTACGAATGCCTTTTCTACAACACTTACTTCTTAAGAGCGGAGAGAAAATGATCACTTTGTTTTATTGTATATATATTTATTGCAAAAGTTGTCAAGAAAAGTTATTGATAGAAAATGTATAAATATTTAAGTAGCAGTTTTTGTAAGAATCATGCAAAATCTGAAAAATGTGATACACCCCAAAAAAGGGTACATATTTTTATTTTTGTAATTAAGTTGTTTAATGGGTCTGTACTATGAAATTTGTAATTATTCATTCAAATCAGCCTGCCCTTAGGAGGTAATCAATATTGAAAATCCAATAGATTATGTTGTATTTAAGTGTCATTTATAGAGTTGTCTCCCTTAATTTTGTTAATCTACAGTGCATTCTATATTACTTTTATCTCCTAAGAACACAGGTTAAATGAAAAACTGATTGTTAATTTCTGTTTACTTTGGCAATTCAAACAAAATATAAAAAAATAAAAATATGTAGGCTTTTTACCCGGCCATGAATCACATTTTGCATGATTCCTAGCTGGAGTGCTACTTAATCACTCGGTGACCAAACTAAAACACCAAGAACGCCGAAGCAACCAACCACATTTAAGTAAAGTGTCACTTTCAAAATAAAGTTTAATTTCTTATTCAACATATCCCATGTGATATTTTCCATGCCCATATTGTATCTTAATCTCGATTTTTGTCCGAAGCAAAAGTAGGCATACGGCATAAGGACCACAGTCAGTAGTAATGGAGGACTACTGTTTTCTGGTTTACCTTGGATAAAAATACATGCAGCGACAATGAATGCTGAAAAACTACTGATTAGAATTTGCGAGCCAATAATAAGGGCGAAGTAAGATATTGTCAACGAAGATACCGGCATTGATTGAGCCACCAACGTTAGAAAAACAATCATTGACAAAAACTGTGACATACAAAATCCGAGTTTTTCTCCACACTCCGTTGGAACGATTGTCGATACTGTATTGAGAAACATCAGAATAAAAAATGGGAAGATTGTGGTCAGAATGTGATACGACGACCTCCTTTTAAGGGTAATTTTGTACTCTATCCCAGTGTAGAATATTGAAGAATCGATATAATTGACATATTTATACTCTTCCGATGTCAAGTTCTGTATTTCCCATTCACCGTTTTCGAAAAAATGAATTGAGGAAATTTCAATTCCTGGAATCCCGTGTTTAAGTGTAAAATCTCTTCCGTCATGATACCAAGACTCGATCCTAATACTACACACTTGAACATCGAAGGGGAATTTGGAAACGTCAACAAAACAAGACGTCATCAGTTCGCTTGATGGAAACCATTTCATACAACCATCTGCATTAACGTTCACGTATTCTCCATCTTTTAAACCACTCATGCGCATGTCATTAACACTGTTTACAACAAAAAAATCCGGAACCCATACATCTTTAATTCTAACCGTCATCCGGTCAACGTCATATTTAGAATCATTCCATTTGAAAATAAAATCCTGCCATTTGACCATCCAAAATACTGACGTTGTTAAAACTTGAGTCTTCTCGTCGACATTTTGCAGTGCCATGACGTATAAAGAAACATTAACTGTCAACGAGGTTTTAATATTTGGTACTGGGACTGCGTCCGTATTATAATTTGACAGTAACTCGCTCTTAATTGTTATAATATCTTGGTACCTGCTGGTGTTTTGACATCCATATCGTTTCAAATGTATCAAAACTAACCATACGAAAACAACGGTGTTTGTTCGTTTTAAATCCATAAATAAGTTAAAATAATAAGGTTTGCCATTTCTAAAATGCGTATATAGCAACATATCATTGTTTGCTTGCTTTACATTTTCAAACTTTAGCTTTGGTACCAAAGCATGATCGTCAACAATCCAAAGTATTATTAAGGAATACTAGACAAAATGACCACCAATTTGAAGTATACATTTAAGCTAGTTCGGAAAAAGAACGGGTTCTATAAATATACGACAACAATGCACAAAAACTAGATTGTGTACGTAGCATTAATCAATTACTTTAAAAAAAATATATAACATAGTTTTAATATCATGGCATTTTAGACTTTCAGATAAATGACATTGTGTAATGTCAAACAGACCCTTGTGGCTGCACAAGAATAAAGATAATACATATCATTTCGCACAATATACATGCGACGTTGGTTAGTGCTGAAATAGGATAAATGGCGTTGTTTAATGTCAAACAGACCCTTGTGGCTGCACAGGAATAAAGATAATACATATCATTTCGCACAATATACATGCGACGTTGATATTGGATGATTGCGCAAGTGCGGATGCTCTGTTTTGTCCTTTAATACATGTATGTCTATTGATACGATTTTATATTATTTATTTTTGTAATAATAATTTGAAATTATTGGCTGTTTAGAAATGACTTGTATTAAGTTAGCCTCACACATTCTCCTATACCGAATGATACTTCGCCCATAGCAGCATGCCGTGGATAAAAATAAAGACCAGAAGAGAAAGACTAAGTAAAAATATGGGGAAATGTCTTGTTTGGTCTTTATTTCTATCCATCTTAATAACATGGCGGTGCACCGTAAGCAAAGTATGAGCTCAGTCCGTCATAGGCATAGCCTAAAATCATACTATCTACCTAATTACACGCACCATTCTCTGAAAGTTTCATAAATCCAGTCAAACGGTTTTGTACGAGTTGTGGATACAAAATGGGTACACGTACAGTGATATTGTTGTTTGTCTTTTAATCTTCAAAACCACCTCATTACACCCTTTGGTGATCTCTGTGATCAGTACAAATTTGAATAGAACCACCATTACATTGACACACTCTACCCTTCGACTGACCATTCGCGGAAATGATTGATAATATCTTGTTTCGAATCATTTTGTAGCCATTTTTTAACAAATTGAGAAACTTCCATCAATGGAAATAGCCTTTTCTCGGAAGTTGTGTAAAGAAAATTTTATCACTTCCGTACCATTTACCTTAGTCAACGGCTAAGTCCATGTTACGCTATTAGATATCCTATATTCTTCAAGAGGAGTTCGAATATAGGATACGAAAATGTGACTAACAGGAGAAAGATCGGACGGACATTCTGTACTATTATTAGTATGTACCGTCCAATTCATACTGGGAGTTTTTCATTTTGTTTGATACTGCAATATAAGATAGAACTTTTTTACTTACCAAATTATTTTTGACAGTAGCAAAAGAATCACTTCAGTTGCTGAATGAAAGAACTTGGCGAACGGCTGTCCAATATCTCCAGTAGCTCCAGCTGAAATTCCTATCATACAGCTTGCAATCAACAACCCTGAGACCACAAGAAGTACATGTTAAGATAACATTTTTGCGGATTTCGTTGTTGATGTAATTCGAACAGCATACCTAGAGTATATCCTCAGTACAAATGACTGAGATGAGATATTTAAATCGAAATAGGCAAATATCTATGCGAACTTTGAGGAACTATTAGCGTGGTAATTTGGTTGTGTATTAATTATTTCAATATGATAAATTTTTCTCCCATCTTCCTGGATTAATACAATAAGGCGTTAAGGGCTTGTTTCTGGGATTCACAGAATGTATTTTTTCAGCATTTTTGTATTTCGAGCCTGCCTAGTACTTACATGATCCCGTATTTAATACTTAATTTAAATAAATGAATCTAGTTTGATTAAATAATACTCAGATGATTCCTCGTTGGATCGCCAATCCTCTCTATCTAAGTCCATGATACAGTATTTCCCATGTTATGTGTTTTTCATTAAAAAGTATTAAAGAAATGGAATAATCAGAGAAAAATAACTGATTTGCAGATAAAAGAATCAATACTAAAATGATCTGATATATGTAAGTCACAGCACTAATGTTGTGCTTGTTTCTCATATGTAATTTTTTTTTACAAATTACATGTAGTATATGATGTCGATATAGATTTGACATTGAGGATCTCGAGGAGTATTTATGTAAAAGTGACAAAATAGGGCATCGACTCCAATGAAAACAAAGTGACAACAGACAGATCCAGAGGATACTAGATTAAGGATTCCCATACTAGTACGGGAAACATGACACCACTGGAAACCGGGGTAAATGTAGGAACTCTAGCATACAAGAAGTGACATTCAAACAAATTACTTTGCAATAACAATTACAAGTAGGGAAAGTGTTTCCTATTTATAAATGTAACAATTCAAATGATAAAAAAAGTTTAATCTGTGATGGTAGGCTGGCGTGCTGGGCGTACGCCCCCTAAATCCGTAAGAAAAAATTTTCACCACAAGTTTCACCCAATAACATGCCCTTTGCATGGCATTTAATTCAATTAACACCCCCACTAAATTCAAATCCTGGATCCGCTCCTGGATGGTACCTTTTAAATAAATGAAATCAAACAATTTGTATTATTTTAAAGGAGCTACATGTACCTAAACATGACATTATACAAAAGCATAATAGTGGTTACCCTCGTTTAAAACTAATGCAACTTCAATAGATCCTTGAATTGAAAACAAAGATGACTGATGTCGATTGCGTTAATTGAATCTCTCCTGGTTTTTAATCAGCCATCATTTCCGTACGTAATTAGTTTGACTAAATAGCTAATCAAATGGCAGTTCCGCTAATTGCAAACAATAACATTGAGTGCATTAATTGGAAGTTTCTTTTTCATCTTTTGAATGTGGGTCATGTTTTGAACAAGCATGTGTTTCCTCTTCGATTAAAGAGAAGAATTTAAGGTCACACTGATATTTCTGTTGGCAAAGGGAATACTCCGGGTGATGTTAAAGCCGAATTTTAAAACAATTTTCAAAGTAAAAGGGAGACAAATAATTGAATCATGAAATTACTTAAATATGATGTATATGTGAAGACAAAACATTATAATCACTGAAAAAACAACCAAACCAAACAAAACATTGAGCATATTTTCTGTGTCCCGTTGCTAAAAATTACTTGAAGTACTTTTTGCGAATAACAATATAGTACAGTTATACTTTATATTATGATAAACATGTAGATTAAGTTTCTTCGATGTATACCGCGAATACTTTTGATTAAGCAATCCCTACATGTACAGATAGAAATATTGGCGGACGGACGAACGGTTGGACGGACGCCCAGCATTTCTTAAGCAACGCTTTGCGTGGCCGACAGCGAACAATATTACTACAGAATGCGCCACATGCTGATGTAATTAGTTGTCATAGATGGGAACCTAAACCTTTGTATTACATGTACCAATCATATAGTCATTTATACAGGTTAAGGAGGTAGACCTAGGTAAAGGGACATAACTCTTACAAATCATCGGAAGTTTGTATTCAGCATTTTACATCAATCTCGTGTAAGCATCAAAATAGCTTGGACTGATTTCATTCTGTTTAAAATGAAAGCTTAATAGGCTTTGGTGAAATTGAATATGATACAAACATATCACTGATTTAAGGAGTTACGTCCCTTACCCTAGGTCTACCTCCTTAACCAGAATCACTTACCTAAAATATTTGTACTACGAGCTCTTCCTATAGATTTGGTGACAACAACAGAATGTGACAGGGTCTGAATAGTATCATTAACTGTTATGTTATATTCTTGATCTGCTGACTTGTATTCTGTTTGAGCCTGTAAAAACAAGTAACTTAAAGATAAATAACAGGCCGTAGCCAGGGGTGCGACGGGTGCGATTGCCCCCCCCCCTTTTTTTTGAAAAAAAAGAAGATTTACATCTTAGTCTGTAATTAAAGAGAAATCATACCAGATAACCAAGTAAAATTGCTTATCAGTGATCAGTTCGCACCCCTCGTTCAGAAAACCTGGCTACGGTCCTTAATTAATGTTATTAGAAATGCTATATACAGTACTCGTACACGTACATGTATGTGGAAAACCTCAAATTCTACAGCATATAGGGGATACGGAGTATGAAGGGAAAGGGGATTTTGCATAAGCAAAGGGGAGTTTGTATAGGGGAAAGGAAATTCGAATAGGGATAATAGCGAAATCGGTTTGTAAAGTTATATTTACATTAAAATCATGTTAGATTTGATTTATAACAATAATTTAAATGCTCAAAAACAAGCCGATGAGTGGACCGTTCAACCATATAATGGACTCCTTAGACAGATAATGCGTATAAGATCAGACAAATATGAACTGTAATTTACAAATACCATTTTGCAAGTCATGACAAAAGACGATGCTGCACGATATACCGGAAGTGCATCGCCTAGCCTATCAAAACATACCTTTTCAAATGTAGCTGATATCAAATTCTCCGGAAACAGGTTTCTGAAATTAATGGTTTTAGATGCATGGATCTAACATCATCTGTATAAATTATTCAACAAACGACTAAATTAACCTTGTTTAAAGCAGAGCAATTATATTGAATCAGGATTAAACACCGTTTTTCAAGAATTTATGGATGTGTATAAAATCTGACGAAGTGATGGTAACCATGTTTGTTGACGAGATCCAAATGTATGTATGTGTAATTTACAATGTTGTAAAAAAATGTCATCGCTTAGGCCGAAGAACGTGATCAATCAATAAAAACACACGAAAAGGACATATACTATTTTTGAGAATGAAATTATGTAAGAATACCAAATCTCTCTGGAACAATCAATAAATTTCAACAAAGCAATGCTCTAAGGATCCGATATACACCCTCCCTGAATATTTTACATGATCACAAGGGGAAAAATAGGCAACATTACTTCAGCACCTGCGTTTGGAGTGTTCATATCACAACTCATACGTTATGCCAGGGCTTGCCGAAACTACGCAGACTTTTTGTATCGCGCCAGAACTATAACAAATAGGCTTCTGGAACAGGGTTATGTTTCTACAAGATTGATGTCATCACTACAGAAGTTTTATGGTCGTCATCATGAACTCGTGGATCGTTATGGTGTATCCATCTGCACCATGAAAACTGATTTATTCAACGAGTCGTAGTTTTCCTTTCCTTGTTTGTCTACACCGGACTTGACTTTTTATGAGCAACTCGGCAGGTGTTTTCAGAAAAGCAGAGGACGCTTACCCTACCGGTGCACCTGATCCATGCTCCCAGTTTTAGTTTAGTCCGAGTTGCTCATTTGCTTTTGTTACTTTGTATGTATGATTTTAGTTACTATATGTTCTTTGTTGTGTATGTCTGTTTTCCATGTCTGGTCTTTGTCCCTGGATTACATTCTTTTGATTACCGCTATAACCTTGGTTCCCTTGATTACTCTTCCACATGTCAATCTATTCACAATTTTGATTAAAATGGTGAATTCATACTGTGACATAGTCTTGAGGGTCTTAAATATTCATAAGACTCGTTTACAGTTAAAGATATAAATATATAGAGATACTTTCGTGTTAAATGTGAGGTGGTTGGTGACCATGCTTACTTCTCTTGCACTATCCCAAAGACTGCTACTTCGCGGAAATAAAAGTTGCGGATGTGCATCCACTATCCTGCGCTTAACATGAAAAGATCTATTATAACTACCTTAGAAGGTCGGCAAATATATCCTCTGTTTCAATGTTGGTGTGCTTGTTTTCGGCAATACTTAGAGATGCCTGAGTTTCGCCTACAAAAAAAAAAAAAAAAACAAAACAAAACAAAAAAACAGTCATTTTAAAAGCTAAAAGGTGGAGTCCTTACTTTGTCTGATATTGAAATCATCTTTATAAAAAAAAATTTCAGTTTTTATCAGTAACGTGATTATAATTTTGATATGTTGTTGAATTTAACCTTGGCGCCAAGTAGAAGTAGACAATTTGTGTGAGTTTTTAATCCCTTTTTGATGGTAGAGTACAATGATGCCATATCTATCAATTAATTAAAGGGACTCATCCAAAGATTACTCTATAATTACTATTAATACAAGTATATTTTACAGAAAAGATCACTATTAGGAAGGAATTTGTTCCCACCTAACGAGCAAAGAATGTGTACAGGCAGTGTGACCTCTACAACAATGAACTGTGTCGCATTTACGACGAACAAACCAACAGACATTCAAGGATTATTTTTTTGCCCATGAAGGACAGAGCGACTAGTATTTATACTCAAATACCGATAAAGAACCGCCACGTTATTCTATCGCTGATGTCTCAATCCACGGAAAAATGCCAAACTTCCCATAACACACACAGTGTGTTTGCGTTAGAAATATAAAAAAAAATCACTTTCCTAACTGCATTCGTAATTTCCATTTCCACGTCACTTACGATAGAACGATTTTGAACCATTCATCTTTTCGAGCATATATACATACATGTGCATGTATTGTATATATTATGATAGAATAAACTAAATCGGTTATTATTGTGTATGTGTGTATTTCGTTTCTGTTTTTGTCTCACCGTGGTTATGAAAAAATAATAAACATAGATTATTTAGAAATGCATGTTTATGTGTTTATTATATGTAATAGGAACAAAGTTGGATAGTTGCTATACTTACCGGGCTTAATAGTCAGACAAAGAATGACTGCAACCAAGCACGGCACAAAATTTGCAATCAAAATGAAAGAAAGACTAACAATGCTGATTTTGCCGTTCGATTTTGGATCCATCGTTGCTGTTCCTACGGAAACAAATCAAAATGTGAAATTAAAAAAAAGAGACAAATAATAGACGAACTGTTTTTTATGTTTAAATAAACAAAGTCTGTGCCTCGAAGAGTGTCTAATGAGTTTGGCAGACACACATTTTAAGAGTAAAATCAAAATTGCAGCAATATATTCAAGAGCTAGGCAATCTACACAATTATACATGTAAACAATTACGTACATGTGTAAAACTACAGGAAGTTATATACTGTAACATTTAAATGTTGAAATCTAATAAAACGAATCCGACCATACCATGTAAGTTTATGAAACTAACGAAGAACAAAGTCCTTTCTATTGTAATGGAAGTGACTTTAATCTGTTTACATGTACACATGGTTTTGCTATTATCACGTGATTATCATATGATTTCGTTATGGATATAAACAGTAGTGAGCTGAGCTCGGTGTTTTATCGTTGACTGTTGAGTTTTTGTATTTTACATTATGCTTAATGTGTTTGAAAACGAGATTGAGTTAATAACATAGGAGTAAAAATCGTCGCTATGATTGGTCAATTCAGTCAGCATTTTGTATTTAAGCGAGTTCATCGGCGCGGTTTATCGCTTCTTCTATAGATAGCCATTCAGGTGTGTAGCACGCCGTCTCTACGCTGTAAGACTGTTACAGTCTGTATGTCCTTTGCTTTTAACTTTTATGCCATTTTCTCATAGGAATGTAACATTCCGAGAGAATGCTTTGGTTTAGATTTATTCGGACCTTTCGGCTCCTTTATACACTAAAATATCCTGAAATTATTTGTACTTCCGGTTTTCTGTCGAGCTACAAATATTGCGCGGTAAACAAACGTATAGGGTGTTAGTCACTTCCACTTGCATTGTCATACCGGTTAATTTTAAAGTTATAAAGCGTTATGCATTTATAAGCGATATGCACCACTATTTTATGTCAAAGGCTTTGTATCGGTCAAATAAACTATGTGTTTCTAAAAAGAGTTTTCATTTATACAGTGTTACAGTTACAGAGCCCAGTGCACGAAAGTACCACACAACAGGGAGTCTTAATAAGGTCTGAATATAAGTAGTTGATATAGACACGTAAAATATAGAAAAGCGAATACATTAGTGTGAATGTTCGAACATTTTCCATCATTTATTAAAAGAATAACACACTACTTATATGGGTAGATTGGTATTGCTGTTTTCTTAGTCAGATTTCAAAGTGTTAACTGGCCATTATCACTGAGAAACTTGCACATACAGAAGACTCCCGTTACACTATATTGTTTGGATACTGAAGTAAATGTACATGTTTGTTATTTTATTGAAATAATTCATTGTGATAAAAAAGTACACTTTTGCATTTCAATAAAAAAAACCAAAGATTCAGGTCATCGTTCCACTGCCATTTCCAATTTATATAACCAAATATTTCTGTTACAATATGTAAGAACATAACATTGGAAAAGTACATGAAACACAGCAGATGTCAAGGAGCAGGAAATGCCCATGCTTCCAGAAATGGGTCGTTTTTTTTATTTGTTTTGTTGTTTTTTGTGTCCTTTGTAGTTCTTCAGTGTTTTGTAATTTGTTTCTCACTAGCTGTTGTCCTTCTGGAATGTCCGGCATCCTTACGGAAATGTGTTCACCGTATAGTATTTAAGTAGGGTTCGTGTTGTTGTTGTTGGTTTTTTTTTGCTTTGTTTTTGTTGTTGTTTTGTATCCTTTGTAGTTCTTCAGTGTTTTGCATTTTGTTTCTTACTAGCTGTTGTCCTTCTGGTATGCCCGGAATTGTTTAGTCCAAATTTACCTCTGGTATTGCCACTGGATTATTTATTTATGATAAAATATAATTTATACAATAAATCTTTCAAAAAAATATATTAACTTATTTGTGGAATTTCTGCTTTGGCTATTAAGAATTCAAAATAAGTTTGATTCGCGATTTCCTTCGCCATTTTTTTTTGTACCTGTATTGCAATTTATATTTACACATCTTCGTGAACTTTATACTAGGATTTAACCGTTTAGCACGAATCATTTTCCATATTAAGGCCAATATAACAATGATAACAGGGAAACAAATCTACACATATGTTATAAAAAAAGCAATTGAATCTGACAAAACTAACTACATTTCAGAGATGAAGCATGCCTCTTTAAACTTTATTTTACTTCCGCTAAATTTCCCGTTCGTTTGCATACGCTATTATACAACAATAGAATACGGTTCAGTTCTAGATAAACCTATTCATTAATATAATTACCTGAAATAACAGAGCAAACAACCAGTGGTACAATCATCATTTTCAGTGCGTTCAGGTACATTTCTCCTAAAATTCCTATGAAAAAACAATCAAACACATGATTTCACGTAATCAATGGCGACCATTATCTACTTGATTTAGGAAACATTGTTTATTTAGTATTCGTCAAAATTTTTCAGAATATCTCTCTCATGAAATAGCGATAACAGCTACCCAATTTAATAGTTACACACAGAAGTAAGGTGAAACATAGTATGAAATAAAAACCATCATTTTGATTCCGTAATTTGACTATTTTCACCATCAGAATCAAGGAAAACAGACAAAATTTTCCATATCATGCTGGACCATTGAGTTACAATTTCATTGAAATGCACCGAAATGAACATTTCAAGGGCAGATAACTCCGCCGAAAACCTCATTTTTCTAAGATGCTATTGAAAAAGTTCTGAGCAAAGCCAGTTATGCAGAGATCAAATAATAGTCTTTTCAAGTTATAGTCAGATCGGTTGGGTTTTAACATGAATTTTTCTGATGTTTCCCATTTTGCCTGACTCTTACAAACACTTACACTTAACGGACACAGTAGATGCTAATATTAATTTTGCATTGTCTTACGTGTAAATGATATCTTACATGTAATATTGCATTTTTCATGACATTTAAGTAAAATGCTTACTCAAACTCTGCCCCGCAACAATTAAAATGTAATATATGTGATTTAAATGCTTTCCCAAGTATCAAATTTTATAAATTATTACATGCCATAGCTTTTGATAAAAGCACAAATTCTAGTTTAACGGTATTTTGTTTCTGACCAACTTAAAAGGTACAAAAACAGACTTACACAGAAAAAGAATCCAAGAAAATTCTTTGGCGACAAATTATTTCGTAAATGTAGGAAGATATACGAAGATGACTAAAAATCATTATAAGTTGAGATGAGTGTTTTTTTGTTTTTTTTGTTTTTGTTTTTTTTTGTTTTTGGTTTTTTTTTTGGGGGGGGGGTAGCATGGAAGTAACAAAATTGGTTTATAGATAATAACACATTGTTGTATACATGGTCACATTCGAATGCATGTAAATATGTGCGTTCATTGTTTGACGTTTAATTTCTGAATAAAACCATATGAGTTTTCACAAAAAAAATTATCTGTGTATTATGTCATACAATGTCTTTTTTTTAATCAGTTTTCGCCTCATCCTTGAAAACTACTGAACTCTACATGTGTGTATTGAAGTTTCAACTGCTCTGGGTAAAATTAGAATAAAAAACAATTAAAATGAGATATTCTTTATAAGGAGTCAAAATTGCGCCGCGCTCACAAAGTCTAATGGCAAGTCTCATATTTAACAAGTGACATATTTTACAAAACACGGCATGAATATAGTATGTAAGTTGGCTGTTGCATGAAAAGTCTTCATACGAAAGAATTTAAACGAAAACCAATAAATAAATGTACTACATAATGGATGCCTTACTTGTACGTGGTGAAAAACTATAAATTAACGTTTGTTTTCTGTCCATATTCTATTTACCTATCCACATAAGGGCAGAATCCGACAGAGAATATTCCCTTACACCTATTCCGATTCCGAACCCTACAGCTGCTCCGAGGAATGTCAGGATCACTAGTAAATTAGATTTAAAAAACCTTTTGCATTTCCCCTCATCAGTTTTTGAAGCCATATTTTCAGTTTCTTAGTCGTTCATGTTCTAGATAAATTAATACTTGCATAATTTCGTTACTAAGATGATGCCATAGTTTTATTTAGATTGATACAATGTACTCTTGTGATACAAAATTGTTAGGTATCTACGCATGTTTATTAATACATACATGTAGGTATTTTTGCATATTGGAGGGCGATCACCGATTAATTACAATGTATTCTACTCGTATATAGGGCATTTAATTCTTATACATGTACATGTATATAAATTGTGTACCATGATTACGACACTGATTTTTTCCCCAAAAGGACTGCAGGAATTAAACACAATTACCAGAGTTAGTAGGGAAGCCAAGGATAATGGCCTTATAAGTCACCGAAAAAGACAAATGACAACAGTGGGTCAAGAAACAGCGAGCACACCCACGTTTCTTCGTGATTATATGTACCTGGTAAAGTTGATATGGTTCAGGACAGCAACGTTTCCGAATTTTTACTAAAAACAAGTTACATGTACAACTGAAAAAAAAAACGTCATACTGCTATTTTTGTGCAACATCAGTTATCCCTTTTTTCAGACCGGTGTTTGGCATATAGAATTTGTTATAAATTACATTGCAGAACCATTCTACTAATTATGAAAATATCTTATACAAGTACACTCCTTGAGACGTTCACGTTTCCCATTTTAGCGTTTGTGCATCGTTTATCGTGCGTTTACACATCGTTTTGCGTTCGTTTAATCGCACGATAGAATCGTTCGTTTATTTTTGTACTTTGATTATTTCCTTGATTTAACTTTTATTTTTTTTTATTCTTTGCTATTATTAATCTATATGTATTTTCATTAATTTCATTTTCATTTTTTTCTTTCGTAATTATTTGTTATTATTATTATTTTTCATCCTTCGTCTATCGTGCGTTTAAACGCACGCTAGGACCGTTCATTTATTGTGCGTTGGCGCAGACAGATACATCATAACGAGTTCATGATGACGACCATAAAACATCTGTAGTGCTGACCTCAATCTTGTAGCAACACAACCCTGTTCCAGAAGCCTATTTGTTAAAATTCTGGTGCAATATAAAAAGTCTGCCTAGTTTTGTCCAGCTCTGGCATACTGTAACGTATGAGTTGTGATATGAACTCTCCATACGCAGGTGCTGAAGGGATGTTGCCACAAATGAAAGTTGACAATTCTGAATGAAAAGTCATCACATTTGTCGTGAAGTTTGGTCAATAGTTTTCCTTTACAATCGATTTCTAAATGTGAGTCAAGATATGAGGCTGACTTCACAGTATCTGTAGTGTCCTTTATCTCAAGTTCTTTGGGGTAGATGCGATGTATCAAATCCCCGAAATTAGGATTATTTAAAGATAATACGTCATCTATATAGCGGAAACTGAGATTAAAGGATCCAGCCAAACGATATTCTTCCTTTCGGATCAGATCAGCTATAAAATCAGCCTCATAAGAGTGAAGGAATATGTCAGCAATAGAGGAGCACAATTTGTTTCCATTGGAATGCTGATCGTTTGTTGAAAAACGAGTCCAACACACTGCTCAAATATGTTGTCGATTAAAAATTCCAGCATTTTATAAACAATTTGTATACAAAAAAGATGTACTGTTCAAAATTTCGTAAGTTCGGGAGTTTATGTCATTTTCCGAATTTAATTCTGTGATCTTGTCAATATTTCTACGAATGACACATGTCATACACCGTTAGATCAGAAATGTTCTCAACATTAAAGACAAAACGAAAGACAAAATAATTACGACAGTCTTGGAAATGGAATATGGACACATTTTTTATTGAAAGGTATTAATTTATTATAAACATACATCTCTCCTGGTTGTATGATCGTGTCTCTTAATGTAAACATGTTATAATTCGTATTCCAATTTTAAATCTAGGCAGTGCTATATTTATACTTCAGTAACGAAAGAATAATCGGAATTTTTACGTGACGATCGCCGGATAGTAGAATAATGTCAACGTGGAGCATTTCAACAGTTAGAAATAGTATTTTTACTGAACAGAAGAAAGAGATTTCGCGCGACAGCCGCCGGCGAAGTCTGAATTTTTACATGTAAGAGAGTACCTACCATTTGTACTTGTACAAGTCTTCTTTTGACATGCTTTAAATTTGTTTTCAGTCACCTTAGTCCAGGCGAATAAATACAAATATGATACGACAGGTACCACTGCCTTATATATTTTTCTGTTTGTGGAATATTCGATCCCGGATTGGAAGAAACCTGTTTTTTTTCTTCATATTTAAGATCAAAACATTTTTCCTCCGAAAATTCTCATGCCCGATCAAAATCAAGAAGGCAAGACAGGCCATGAGAAAAAATAAAAAGGCTGGATCTATTATTGTTCTGATTTTTTTTGTTACATTCAATACAATATTCAATATTTCGGCGCTTAAAGGTAGGACCTGTACTTACCCAATATAAAAAGGCTGGACAGCAAATTTGATCCTAGCCCCCTAAATATAAAATTGATGCTTCCTAAGTAGATGTAAGAATCCGTTTTATTTTAATAACAAATCCTACTCCCATTTCTTATCTTATTTTGATTAACTAAAGTAGGAGGTAAACTCCCTTGCAAAGGAGGGGAAATTCATTACCCACCATTTTTAATTATAAGAAACATGACCCCTTTGTCCTGTAACAAAGAATTTGATCAAACAAATAAATAGGCAGGCCACCCTTTCCGGTAAATATACAATCTGGTTGTAAATTAAAGCTATATTATTTTTCGGTGTTCATACTCTGATACTGCATATGTTTTTGGCAAAAAGGCGACAATCAAACATGAGACCCAAAATACAGGTTGGGCTCATAAAATAGAACTAAAAGGCCGAGCAAAGCGAGGCAAGAAACTTTATGGGGGATTTGTCTTATTGATTTTTAATCGATTTTAGTTACATCAGATATGATGTTATAACTTTAAATGTATTGATATCATTTTGTTTAATATATTTGTAACAGTACATTATGCGAGCAGCCACTGCCTTTCTTTAACAGATACGGGTATACAATTTGGAGGAATTTTGAAAGATGTTACTCTACATTGCCGTTACGTGTAGCTTTAACACTTCAGTGGTTACATGGTTTTGAACTGAAAGCCTATCAGTCATGTAAACAGATACCATCTTCATTCGATGTTACTGCCTTTTGCTTTTTGTTATTCTGTGTTTTAATCCGGTTTCTGTTTCATTTGTTTTCTTTTTAGTTTTATTTTAAAGTTGACTTTGTGTCAATTTAATTTTGTATTTGAGATAGATCGAACTGTGATTCCTTCGGTTTCATCTTCACCGAATTCTATACATAAGACATTGTTTCCATATCATGGTATATATATACTTTCTGGTTCATATCATCGTCGGAATCAGTCGTGATCGATCAACCGTAGGTTTCCGACGATGGGTTCACATATGACGAAGTCCTCCTAACGGTAATCAATACAATTTAACATTTAACCTTAGAAGCACTTAGAGTCTGAAAGAAGTTAGCCTGTAATACCAAATAAGGAACTTCATTAGTTTCGTATCTTTATGAAAATAAAATGTTTATCTGTTTATAGCTCACGTCTTCAAGTTTCGTTCAGTTATGGATGAAAATTAATCCGACTTAATGTAAAACTCTAAAAGGTTCTAACAGGTTACACCTTCTTCATATCATGAAACTTATAATAACCTAACCGATTAATTTTGCATCTACGAACAAAAAAAATGCAATATATATTTGGGTTCAACTGGAGAAAAATAAATTATAAATTTTGAAAATCTTTCCTAATTTTAAAAGTATATCGCTTGCATAAACAAAAAAAGAAAAACAAAACAAAACAACAGGCGTTCACATGTCAGACTCATTGTTTCACATATATCACACAATATTACCCGAAACCCACTCGGAATATAGTGATCCTTCAGGTCACAATAATTAAATAATAATCATAATAATAATAAAAAAAAACCATTTATTTTGTTTTTTTTGTTTGTTTTTTTTTCTTCAAATCTATCAACCAAAGACTATATTATTGTCCTCAAAGGAGCTTGCTAAAGGGATGATACGCTTCGAGGGTTGATGCAGGGTATGAAAATATCAAAAAACATATTATGTTTACCATAACTTTATACTTTACATGTACTTCAATGTAATTTGGCTAAGAATGCAATATGGCCGTGACAAAATGGAGACCATAACTAAAATACAGTAGAGATATTAAGCAAAATCTTCCACGAGCGGTGCTAATAGTTAACTAGATATAAATGTACATGTATACATATCTTAGGAAACATATATTCTTTACATCTTGATAGAAAATGTTTAAGCTCTTAAAACTGTCATTTTTTTCTTTTGTTTTTCGTGTTGTTTTTTTTCGGTTTACACACCTCGTCATGTTGTATATTGAAACAGCTCCAAATACAATTTTCCAATGTTAAAGTCACTAAACTCAAATTATCCACTGGAAAAACGTTACAAAGCAAAAGCATACAAGGACATTCGAATATAGCATGACTTTCAATGCATTATTAATCCGTTTGTCAAGTAGCTTCCAAGAAATCTTAGTTATATCAGAGTTGTGCCTTCTTTCCGATAAAATATTTTTAAAGTATGCCATTGGGGTTAACAACATCTGTAGTAAAATCGGAGGACAGCTGCTTTCCGGTTTACTTTGGAAGCAAATGCTCAAAGCGACCACAAAAGTTGAGATGCCGCTTATTAAGATTTGCGAGCCCACCACCATAGCAAAATCAGAAATGGTCAAAGATGAAACTGGCATGCACTGCGCGACTAATGTTAAGTAAACAATCATTGTTAAGAACTGTGACATACAAAACCCTATTTTTTCTCCACACTCCGTCGGAATCAAAGTCGAAATCGTATTCAGAAACATCAAAATGAGAAACGGGAACACTGTTGTCAAGAAGTGGTATTGTGATCTTCGCGCAAGCGTTATCTTATACTCGATTCCAGTATAAAATATAGAATCGTCTACATAATGGCTGTAATAATACGCATTAGATGTCATATTTGTAATTTGCCACTCTCCATTCTCGGTGAAATGATTGGAAGAAAAGTCTATCCCTGGTTTGCTAGGCTTAAATATAAAATCTCTTCCGTCATGATACCAAGATTCTATCCTTATGCTACAAATTTGAACGTCAAAAGGATATCTTGAAATATCTACGGAGCATGACGTCAAAAGTTCACAAGAAGGGTACCACGTCATGTGCCCATTTGAAAGTACGTTAACGTATTCGTTTTCCCCGAAATGACTGACGCGCATGTCACCGACGCTGTTGACAACGAATACATCCGGCACCCATAAGTCTTTGACTTTAACTGTCATTCGGTCCATATTGTCCAATCTAGATTTATTCCACTTAAACATAAAATCGTCCCACTCGATCATGAAGAAAGCCGAGCTAGAAAGCACTTGAGATTTTTCATCTAAATTCTGTAACGCCATTACGTATAATGTAACGTTCACAACCAGAGAAATGTCCTTGTTCGGTACCGGAACTGTGTCCTTGCTGTATCTCTCCAATAGTTCCTCTTTCACATTCTTCAAAGTATCGTAAAATTTGGCACAAAAGCAATGCGACAAAAGCACAATTCCAATAACCAGCGAATAAGATATATTATTCATTTTAATGATATCGTTTAATTAAAAGAATCTCTCATTCAAAAGTAAATTTCTTTGAATTGGAATATCTGCGCATTGTCTCAGCTAGCATTAGTTTCTATCAAAGTAATTCGAAAGCACTGTTCCAGATCTTTGAACCTGAATCCTATGTTCTTATAGTTTTAGCCTTCAACACAAGTATGTGCTTTGAACCAAAGATTAAGAATAAACTATTGAACAACAATCTCCCGCTTATTCATAAGTACGTTGTACTTAGATTGTACCCTGTTTTCTAAACTTTCATCGTCTGTGTTTATGATTAACCAAGAGCTGTTGAAAAACAATGAAGTAAAGCTGATCAAATGTATATCATAAAATAAATTGGCATTAATCTATGTGTAAATCGACGGACATCGATATTTCTGGAATGAATACATTGAGGTATACCTTTTTCACCTCCTCATTGAAGATTGACTTAAGTTGTTATTGACACTAATAGCATACCAAACATCAAGTATTCATTAAATGGCCAGACTGAGGTTTCAGAATATAGACAGATACTGATTCCGTGGAAAGTTACCGTACGGATATTTTGTTCAGTGATTAAAACAGCTTAATGGAGATTGAAGTTTTTACAGAAAACATTAATTTGTTGTTTGAAGTATTTGATTAGATTAACACCAATAGTTTATTGACTGATGTAGAGATTTTTACAAATTTTCAGCATTTATTTACATGTTCCTATGTTTTCACAGCTAGACTCCATGCGTGTTTTATGAACGCTTTCCTGCTTTGATTTTTTTTTTGAATTTGTTAAACATTTATTAAGTAACACATATTCTAACACAGGTATGACGTGCTTCAAAGCTCTTTAAACCACATCCATGGAAAAAAAAGTGATAAACACACAACCAACATTTCGTGCAGCACATACAAGTACATGTAGGCTGGGTCTGTTAAAAAATATGAGGAAACTAGTCCTATTAGAATCGAAATAAATCACGGAGACTTCATTTTATCATTGTTTTGCCTCGGGCCATTGCTATCGCTGGGGGAAAATAATGATAGAAGTTTTAATGGAGTTTCTATGATTTATTTCTTAAATATAACACATCTAAGCTGTTTCGCCTAATTCCATTAATTTCGCGACATTTTCAGATACAACTCTTCTTGGTGAATTAGACTGTTTAGTTGAATTATCGCCTACTTCTCTTACATGTATTTGCTAGATTCTAATGTAAACCTGTACTAATCGCATAAACAGTCTTAGTTTTTCATTTGGCTGTTGCGCGTTTGAAATAAAAATTATAAATAGATTGTACTAGAAATTGGCTCTTTGCAAGAGTTATCGTTCTTGATTTTGTTTGATTTGTTTGAGTTTAGTGGCAGATTAATGTATGATTTTCTTAAAAGCGCAGATCTGACTACAGAAATAGTTATCTTAATGTAAAAAAAAAATAACATAAGTAGACAGTCTCTGAATTTTATGTTGACTGGTATTTAAACAATATTAAGTACATATTGTCCTTTATTGTATGCAGATTAATTCATTTGTTGATCAGGATTTCTCCTTTTTTGTACTTTAATTATTTTTATTATTTTTTTTATACATCATATTTTATATGAAAAAAATCTGAAAAATCTACACAAGATATTGAATGGCCAAAGCAGAAAAAAAGAAAAACATTCCAATCTTATAACACTTACGTGTATGTATATGTATACATGGGGTGATCGTTCATGTTATGAACGACTTTATATCCAATGACCAAGGTGGATTTATAACCGACAATACGGTCGAGTGCATATAGTGTAATAAAATTTGTTTTTTTTTATAAAAAAAATGTCATTGTTATATGAAATAGCAGGTCAGTTATAAAAAGACATTCTTGTCGCATAATTGGACTATTTGAGACTACAGTGATGTCTTATCATAGTCAATGATAGGGTATCATATCGTCGATACACATTATTAATTGTAATCAAATGCATGTCTGGTTTACTTACAGTAGTGTACGAACATTACAATTTGATTCATAAATAATGTTACACATGATTAGTGCGATCTTTTCTGACAGTTCAGTAATGCAATAAATGCCACGTGTTGGAAAGCTTCGTATCAATACCAGAATACTATAGAAACTTAAACAAGATGTCACTAAAGTGAAGCAGTCTGACCGAAAACTCTTAAACGCACGTGTATCTAACTATTTTTATACAGGATACAAGTGTGGACACAGACTGGTATTGCTGTAGGGGCAAGTATGGACGCAGATTGGTATTTCCCGAGGGGCAAGTATGGACGCAGACTGGTATTGCCCAAAGAGCAAATTTGAACATACATATGTTTTGTCTGGAAAGTATTTTAACTTACAGGCATATATGTAAACAATTTCATAATAAAATGAGCCCAGAAAAGGAGATTTCTAATTTCTAAACTATTTTCCACTTATTATGCTAAAACTCAAATGTTGTCAAAGGTTTAACAAGTTAAGATTTTGTTCGTGTTTATACATGTTTTTAAGTGTTTTGATTTCAAAAGCCATTTAACCCTTTATGTACTTTTGTACATGTATAAAATATACTTAATTTAACAAATGTAGACTAGACGGACCCGTCGTACATGTACAATTCATAAACTATTTACACACAATAACATGTACATAAAGTCATAATGTGATGGTTTTCTATAAATTGGAAATTAAACAAAAATGATAATTAAACCCCAAGTATTATAAAAGATTTTATATGGCTAACATCTGAAGAAAGAGTAATATTTAAACGTACAATGTTTAAGTATGAAGTTGACAAAAATTATATTTTTATGTACATGTACAAACTTTACTTTATTGGCACGAAGTCATAAACAAAAATGTTTAAATTAAAAATCATATTAAGAGTTGTCAGTACATGCAGTCTAATATATACAAATATTGCAAAACGGAAAATTGTTGGAGCTCTTACATTGTACTTATACGTGTACATAATGGACAGCTAATTGGACTACCCCAACTTAACAAATTCCTCAATGCCATGTGTTTGAAACAAAACGTCGAAAAGTCATATACAGGTCATGTTATACGCGCACGTGTATGGAACATAAACTCATAAAAGATATGTAAAAGGAAGGTCCTGCCCAAAGTTTGTCCTCCAGCAAAATACGAAGAAATATGGACCATATTCAACTTGTGTTCTTAATAAAATACAATTGAAATAATCTACCTACAGTTGCGATCACTTCTAACCTCTCTTAAATTCTGTCAGAATCTGTCAGGAAAACTGTTCTACGACAGTGGTTAGAACAGAAATCCTAACAGATCCTGAAAGGGTCTGACAGAGGCTGTCCTGGGTCAGGACACATTTTGCCCTATTCCCTGAGATCCCGAGAGAAACTGTCCTGGGGCGCGACATAGAAAATACGAAAAACTGTTCTAAAATGTCATACCCCTGGACAGTTCCTGACACTATTTTTTTTACTATTCTGTGTGACGTAATTTAGAACAGGAAGTCCACAATTAATAATGGGAACTGTGCAACTAATGTAAATTAGCAAATCCGATTTGGAAAAGAAAATCTTGATTTCAAAATTTACATTGAATTTCTAATTATACAGAGCTCGTCGTGATCATCATCGGACATCCCACAATAACTCGATCGTTGTTCATGTTTCAATTTTCGTCGATCACGGTCAGTCAGTCATCATTCAAAAATTATCATTGTTTACATGTATAATTCCTTTTAATTCTATCATAAACTTGTAATTAAATTAAATTATTCAATTATAAGATTAAAGGTCCATGTTACTGTTCAAAGCGTAAAAACGGTAACCGATAACTTTCACATGTTTGGTAATTCTCACGAAGTTCAAGATTGACAAAGTACTTTTTGAGTGGAAGCTTCTTTTAAATAATATAAGGGTCATAAATCATTCTATAAAATGTTAAAATTGACAGTTAAGCATTAAATGGGTGACTGATACCTAAATATTTCGGTCAAAATTCTTCAAAATGCCATTTTTAGCAACGAAAATGAGAGTGAACCCTTTCACTTTACCTTTATGGTCTTATACATGTATGTAGAAAATGTAGAAATTATAAATATTAGTTTCATATTATTGACTGTGACACCTGTACTTAAGTAAAAATTCTATAAATTCTGCAAAATGTATGAGTGCGAGGAGTTTTATTTTTCATAATGGTCTGAAACTATTGACTAAAATGCTAATTTTTTTCAATATTACTATCATGTAGGTGGCTGGGACACATGTATTTCAGTCAAAATTCTTCAAAAATGTCACATTCCTGCAAATATATGAGTGCGCACACTTAATTTCAATGAGGATCCAAAATTATTGACTAAAATGCAAATTTTCTCAATATAATTATCATGCGGGTGACTACGACACATACATATTAGTCAAAATTCTTCAAAAATGTCATATTCTTGCAAAATGTATGAGTGCACAGTTTTAATTTCCATGAGGGTCTAAAATTAGAGCCTGAAATGTTATTTTTAAAAATATAAATACACTATTATATGGGTAGCTGCAACTTAATAATTTCAGCCAAAATTCTTCAAAAATGTCATTCTGTCAAAATGTATGAGTCTGAACAGTATTAAGATGATAATGGCTTAAAATTTCTGTATAAAAGGATTAAAATTGTCAATATCGGTACTCTGTATCAACATTGTATCTGCCACATTTTTTACCAAAAAATTCAGTCAAAATTACTTAAAGCCAGGGACGTAGCAGATACGGCAGGCAATAATTTTTGTTGGTACTGCTTGCCATACATAAACGTTCAAAAATATTACTATCACATAGGTGGCTGGGGCACATGTATTTCAGTCAAAGTTCTTTAAAAATGTCATAAACGTTCAAAAATTGTAAAATAAAAACCAAGATCAAACAGAGCAATGATTCCTTCCCGTCGTATGAATAGGGATTCGGGTGCTACAACTTTTTTTCCGAAATCGAGTGCATGTTCTGTATGTAATTCAGTCAGAAAAGTATTCTCAAACTAGTGACTGTCATAATCTGTCAGGAACTCTTCTAATCCACGTGTCTCTTCTACCTTGAACAGTTCCTGACAGGAGAGTGTCAGGACCCATGACAGAGCTTGCCAAGAGCCCTGACAGACCCTAACAAGGTGTGTCGCGGGTCAGAACAGTTTCTGACAGTTTACAATTGTTCAATGACCGCGAATCCTGACAGAGTCGAAGAGAGGTTAGAAGTGATCGCAACTGTAGCCCCTGCACTCCTTTATGCACATTTTTTCACTGAAAATATATTTAACAATTTGAAAAAAAAAAATGATTTCAAAATCGCTTTTGAAAACCCAAAACTCAAACCTCATATTATTTGTATGTATTTGTAGACTATTCCTACAATGCAACTTTTGGAATTCCGTTCCTCCATACCCCAACTAAAGTAAGAAAATAGCTTGCCAGAAAACCTTTAGCACCGCTAGAGTAAAAAATAAACCATCCGTTTAAGCCTAAAAATATTTCGGGTCACCCTACCACCTTTGTTTTGACCACCACCGCCAAAACAAAAAAAAATATCTCCAGCACAAAAGGGATTAGCCAATAGGAGTCAGGCCGTGGACAAAGTCTATTACATGTTAAGTCTCTGCATATTTGGTTTTCATTGTATTCTGAGTTTGGTGTCACTATGACATATTCCATTTCAAAAATATTAAATAAAAATAAATCCCTACCTACCGACCCTACAAAAGTTTAGAATGGTGATCGGCAACATTAAATTATTTTTTTTTTGCCTTAGAGAGTTCTCCAATAAGTTGACTTTCTCATCTGTCTTACATGCACTGGAAAGTGTTTAGCGTGCAGATCACTAGGTCACGGATCGAAATTAAATCACGTGATGATACATTTAATAAGTTTAAAGTCTAATTTCGCCGATTTACACCATGACCATTATTCTTTTATTTTCAGTTTTCCTGACCTAAACGTGTAAATTTCATTAGCGCTGCAAAGTTTATTTTCGGGTCTATTTTTCGGTGACGTGCTGCGTGACGTCACGTATTTTGTGCAGCTGTGATACACGTCATTTGAAAAAAAATCGGTTAACTATGTCGGTCGCGTTTGAAATTTGTGAAGTAATTTTGGGATTTATTCATTCTAATCGGATAAGTCACTGTATTTTATCATTTTCCATTGTGGACTAGAAAATATTACCACAAATTAGGCATTAATTCATACACAGTAAACAAGCAGACGTTTGTTTGGGTCGTCAAATATTTCTACGCTGTTGCTTGTATGTCACGCGAGGACATAGAAACTAGCGATAATTTTCATTCTCACTCGACTGGCGTGAGATTGAAAACTATTGTATAGCAAGATCAAAGAGATTTTTAACAAAATAGCGATAATAGATAATGATCTCATGTATATATCTTCAGGGAAGATAACGTAAAATTATTTTCTAGATGATTGTGCTTTTTTGATAAACTCAGTTGTTATATAATTTCTAATATTTGTTTGTATATTGTTCTATAATAAACTACCTAAAACAATAAATAAAATACTCTGTTCGGGCTCTTGGTACAAATAACATATCTCTTTCACTTTGTCTAGTATTTCTAGAACTTATTTGAAGAACAAATGTAAAAAAAAAAACTTATATTAAGTACTCATGTGTAAATTGCTTCAAAGACTTAAATATTAGTATAGCTTTTCTATATATAAAATAACCAAGCATTGACACCATTTCAATTTGTCAAATATACGTGATGGCGTCAACATTATGCACATTTAAAATGATACGTGCAGTACCTTTTTTTGCAATTTAAGTAATTTATTTACATGTTATTTTTTTTTACATTTCCATTACTTTATAGCCCCAGTTTTTTTATTTGGTATTACATTTTCGTATAGACTATTTAAAAAACTTTAAAACTTAATCTATTTGCATGTCCATTGGCTAACATATTGGAATTTCCAACCCATATCCCCAGCTATGGCATGATTGGGATTGTATTTACCATTTCCAATAAAAAAAAAGCATGGCCCTATTTTGGACAGCATTAATACATGAGAAATCTATAGTTCCCCAAATACTATCACCAAAGCTGACTACTGAGCAAATTATTGTATCCTATATTATATAGAAAATATTGCACTCGAAACCTCCATAAGTTTTGCGTTTTGACAGTTTTTAGTGGAGTCCGAGTTGCTCATTTACTTTTGTTACTTTGTATGTATGATTTTAGTTACTTGTTCTTTGTTGTGTATGTCTGTTTTCCACGTCTGGTCTTTGTCCCTGGATTAAAGTCTTTTGATTACCGCTATAACCTTGGTTCCCTTGATTACTCTTACAATCAACAAATCTAAACCTCTACTAGCTGATTTGGCTACTGCTTTTGCCATTAATTGGTAACCCAAAAAATCTATTAGCAACAATCCTAAACATTGATAACAAAAAACACATTCCATTACATAACCATCAATTGCAAAATAAAAACAAATAGTTTGTCTTCATAATCAATCATATAGCTTTGAACTGAATACACATATAACTAATAAGATATATTTCAATTATTGAAGATTAATCAAAATTTAAAACAAAATCTCCAAAGTTATAATGTTTTCTTACGTTAAAATGTGGCTATAACTTGAAGTTCCAAGGGAATAGTTACCTGCCTATTACATTTGTAACAATTTTGAAGTTGCATTTGTTAATGTTTTTTTGTTTGTTGGGGTTTAACGTCCGAGCAGCAATATTTCAGATATATTCAGACAATGAACATGAAATGGATGATAAAATGAACATGAAATGAAAAGAAGAAAGGATGGGTCACAAGGATAATAGGGTCGACAAATTTTGATTGCCACTGGAAAAAGGGGGGATGGGTAAGGTAGGGCAATTTAGCCTCCTGTGGCGGAGCGCAAAGGTTCCTACTCCTATCGAATACTACAGCAGGGTTCTTTAACGTGCGAGGCACGTGGCATCTTTCCCAACACGGTGCACCACTATGGTTTGCGGTCAGGTTTTCCGTATTATAGCCTGACAACCCCAGCATGTAACACGCCAGGAGTACCCCATTCCACCACCTGGGGCACACATCCCAGTTGCTCTATGGGCAGAGCGCCTAGCCCCCGGCTAGGTTTCTGAGCACTATTTAGTCGCCGTATACGACAAGCTTAGCGCTGCTGCAGGCCTATTCTTTTAACACCCGGACCTGCACGGGGTTGCATTTGTTAAGATTTCATAAAACTTTTCTTGCTTCTAAATCCATCCTGTTGATGTATGATTGTCCTTCAATGCATATTGTAGACAAATCCAAACTTTCAATATTATATCTTTCAACACAATTTTCATGTTGAAGTTGCCAGCCGCATTTTATGAGATTCTCAGCAGTCATGAGCAAGCCACATTCAATATCGAAATGAATATGATTTATGCTTGTATAAATATTTTAAATATTCATAAACTAAATTTGACATAATAAAGAAAATAACATTTGAGACGAGCTAGAACAAAAATCATGAACCTATAAAAACCCTCGACCCTATAAAAGATGTTATAAAAAAACTTGTTATACCTGCTATACTGCGGCGGATGATAATCAGTGTTTTCTTATTTATTCATCGGGGGATATAAAATGGATCCACATTTTATCATCACTATGAAGATTGACAAGCTTTTGATAGTACTGCGTTGGTATTTTCATGGACTAATTCATCGATATATGCCGTGTCGCCAACGAGAGAATTCACGTAAACATCCAATGGCCGCAGCCCCTCTGATGATTTTTGGTTTTAGCTTGCTCCATTTTCTATTTTCATCTCTGTTATCCTCTATGATGGCAATTAAAAATACACATGTAAAATATTAAACATGTTTTATGTTCTTTTTTGATGCAACGATGTAAGGGTTTTCACAATGTTATTTTTTTAGGAAAAAAATAGCAGTTTGGTGGTTTGTTGACACAAAAGTTATAATATCCATTAAGGAAAATTAGACGTGTGTTTATCAACACTTTAATCAACAAGATCATTCAATCCTCTATATGAAATTTCGTGTTTTAGAAAAAAAATTACCATCCAACGAACAGTCACGGTCTAAGTAAAAACTATCGTAGGGAAAGAGAGGAGTACTGGATACGCAGACTAGGTACTGCAATACCTTACGGATGCAATGACAACACCAAAAGTATAGGAAACCTTTCAAGCCAATATAACAATAGCATAAATGTGATGAATTTATTTGACAAAAATCCGGGAAAGGAGTCATGGCCATCGCCACCATACGTCACCTAAGTTACATGATGTCTCCATAGATGGTCTCCTTCATTTCATACAACAACCTCTTACCTCTTGTTCATGAACAACGTCAAAAAAAAGAAACAGATAACAGGTTTAAAGGTGCCGTCGCGGACCACCGCACTAAAAAAAATGGCTGAAAAAAATAAACTATTTTTGACAAATTTTGCACGTTTTTTTTTCTTCAAAATGTCGTTGCAGAATAAAAACAATACATGTGCGTTGCCAAAAATTTCTATATATTTATCAGACCTCACTTCGAAACAGTCAGATTAGCTCGGGGAACCCGCGCGATCTGACTGTTCCTGATGCTCGTCAAATAAATTTGATATTTTCCGTCAATATACATGTATTGTATATTTACGGTGTTATACAACATAAAATACACAGTAAGTGATACTGCCGCTATACTAAAAATTACACCAAAATGAGATGTTCTTCAGAGGCTACAACATGCCAATAGAAAACAATGCCGCGAAATCATGTTAATAGTTAAACAACACCGAATATCGACTTGAAACAAAATAAATAAGATGAAACGAAGCTAAATACTTAGAACGCAGATAAAAAAAATTATGATATTTTTATGGAAAATAAAATGTTAATCTTTGATCAATTCTTTATTCTTTTTATTCTTAAATATAGTTTTGAACCTTTCCTTAAAGCTGGAGTGCCTGTGAAAGACATCGAACAGAATAGAATATCTTTACTGGCTTTTGCTATGAGGAAAGAAAACCCTTTAATTACGATGAAGGATTTGCTTTTAAAAGGGGCAAATCCCAACTTTGAACCAAAAGGAAACGATTCACTGCTGATGTCAGCAATAAGATGTAATGAAAATGAAATAATTGAAGCATTGATTGCTGCAGGAGCTGAAACAGACCACGTTGGATGTGATGGAAATATGGCTATTCATGTCTACTGTGAAAAAGGTACAAATGATTTTTTTTTGTTTATTGAGAGTGTTTCTAGCTTAAACATAATTTATTGAATAAAATATGATAAAATACAACACTTGAACTTTGACACCACAATCACTAAGCCTCATATATTGACATACACTTACACTTTGTGAAAAAGAAAAACTCATGACATAACTTTACGACTTCTCATTCCACACTGGCAACTTTGGTTCAGCACTTGCGCATGAAATTTTTAACTCGTACTTTATGCCAGGATTTTCTGAAACTGCATGGGCTTTTTGTATCGTGTTCGAATGCTTACAATTAGGCTTCTGGAACATGATTATGTTTCTACAGGATTGAAGTCATCACTACAAATGTTGTATGGTTTTAAAAATGAACTCACAATGGTATTTCCACTTTCAACATGAAAAGGGATTTTTTCGTCATGTCATAGTTTTTTCTTTTTTTTTCGTATACCCCGGATGTGCCATTTAATAAGCACACTTTGTATGTTGCTAAAATAACAGATGACGCTTACCGTTAAGCTACCGGTGATCCATGATTTTTTTTTTTAAATCTGGATTGTTTCTTGTGTGTGTTATTTTGGTTTTTTTTTTCATGTTCTTTGTTGTATGTGTATGTTTTACTTCTCTGTTTTAGCTCGTCTAGTCAAAGGCCAAGTGAGCTATTGCAATCACCTGGTGTCCGTCGTCGCCGTTCGTCTTCGTCGTCATTAACAATTTTTCAACACTCTTTTCATCTGACACTATTTGACCTATTGGAACCAAACAGTATGAATTTTCATTGGGGTATCCTGCATAGACCTGATGAGAAGATTTTTGATCCATCGAAAGACATGGCTGCCGTTTCTTAAAAAAGAATATGGGATCAGGCAATAATATTTAGTATAAATGTAAAAAAAACTGTCAGGTTTAGCCAAATTCTGACATGGGTAAAAGTGTTCGGCATGATGAGATCTATCTGTGGTACAATTTTCGTTTTAATCTGTTAAGCCATGTTGGAGTTATTGCCCCTTTTCAACGTTTTTTTGCTATTTTTAATGTTATTTCTTTCAAAAATCTTCTCCTCTGGCACTACTTAACCATTGAAGCTAAACTTGCTATTAATGTTCCTTGGTGTATCCTGCATAGAACTGATGTAGGGTCAAGAGTCAAAGTGTTCAGCATGACGAAATCCATCTGTGGTCCCATTTCTGTTTTTTTATATGTTCAGCCATGTTGGAGTTATTGAATTATCGACGTTTATTTGCTATTTATGATGTAATTTCATTTAAAAAAAATCTCCCCGCTAACACTCTAGACCAATAGGAAAAAAAACTTGAATGTTACTTGATGTATCCTGCATAGAACTGATGTAGGGATTTTCGATCTGCCGAAAAACATGGCAGCCATTAATAAGAAAAAAAGTCATAAGGGTCAGACAGTAGTTTTTTGTATAATATATCTCCAAAACCGTTAGCCAATTTTTTTTTTCAATTGCTGAAATAACCTTATCATATGGCATACAAACAAAATTCGTGCTGGGATCAAAGTTGTCAAACGACTCCTTGTAAGAGTTATTGCCCTTGAAATATGAAAAATGATGTTTTTTGTTTTTTTATTTCTTATTTAACAGTTTTCAGGCAATATCTTGAAAACTCTGATAGAGAGAAAGAAACCATTTAATTGCTGAGATAATCCTTATGTTAAGTCATACCAAAGTCTTATTGAGTCTATATTGTTGGACAACTCCCTGTTAAATTTATTGCTCTTGTTATGCGAAATTTAACTAAGCGAGCGATTTAGGCTCATGGGAGCCCCTTGTTTGTCTTTTGAAAATGTTTTTTATGATTTCCTCTTGAATCTTGGTTCCCCTGAATACTCTTTGATTCCTGCAAACAATCTAAATGAACGAAACGACAACCAATAGATAAATGGCTGTACCAATTGTACATAGATTTCAGTCCTAATCTCATTCTATATATTCTTTTTAATACAACTGTAATACACATGTAACACGTACTAGGAATTTTCGTGAATATTTCATTTATCAAACTTCAGATGCAATTTCAAAATTGAATCTTTCAGAATTGTTGGCGTCATTTACCAAATCATGTCTACGATCGTGTCTCAACGATATTCCTACTCCTTTGAATGAATATCTTTAACTCTCTTAGTGAAACTCTTTGAATTTTTAACCCTTGGTTCATTATGATTCTACCATGCATTACTTTCACGCTCACATTTTTAATTAAAGGGTATGATTTAGACCTGACTATCCTGAACGCTATGATTAATGCAAATTCACCGCTATCTGTGTCAAACAATTCTATTGAATATCCACTTGAAATATTAGTCAACAAAATGCCATCGAAAATGCCATCATAAAATTTCTTGCAAAAATGGTCGATCCTAATACAACGACAGTTGACAAGATTTCACCGTTAATGATTGCTATAAACCGCAAATCCAGAAGTTGTTCTTTCTCTGGTTAAGGCTGTTGCTGATGTTCTTCATGTTGGGGAAAGGCGTCAAACACCGTTGGGTCTAACTTTGAGAAGTAAGTGTAATTTAATATTGTTTTTTCTCAAAAGAATTTTATATAACAGGAACTTGTGTAATAATTTTTGCCATTTTCAAATGATTCAAATCAAAATGTTAGCTGATTCCTTGTTTGGTTTATCTATTATTTGGTAAAAACGCCGTCGACGTTGTGATTCATTTACTTAGCATGAGGGATACTAGACAAGTTTAATGTATTTAGTGAAAAGTATTCTTCATTCAAGGACAACATAATAAAGACAATAATTAGTTAGATGAATAAACATAATGAAAATTAATTGACGACTTGATTCATAAAATCTTATTTTGAACTAATAATGATCAATGTAATTGCATATTTCTTGAATATCACTTTCAGCATATAGCGTGCTGACTTATTTCGCCAACTTTCTCATAGAAACTGTACTAGAACATTTTTTTCTATATTTCCGGATGACATTCTTCACTTTGTAATTGACAAGGCAGAAGGAAAGGAAAAATAAAATCCAGGCATACGTCAAAATTAATCAAATTGATTATTAGATATGGTTCTAACATAAACAAACATAGTCCTGATTGTAGTCCACTGCATTCTGGCGTAAAACATAGTGATGTCGCAACGACGAAGTTGCTACTTGAATAAGGCGCTAACATTAATGCCAAAAAAACTCTCATGGACAAGGAGCACTTCATCTAGTATTTGATGGAACAGTCTTCAGAAGCTATTTAAATAGGTCCTCAGTCATAATTACTTTCAATAATATGAATACGTTGTTGTATGTACATTTTTGTTATATGTCAGGTAATACTTCATTACTATATCTTCATTATAAAATCTGAGTTGTCATCGTTGTTATATCTAAACAATTCATTAAGTAACTGTTGATATATACTCGAAAACAAAATATAAAATGTACAAAATATTCTTCCTTTACCACCCAGGAGTGCATCATTTAAACTAGACAAAATTTAGAAAAGGTCGGGGAAAACGTCGAGTAATCATTGAATTGGACTACAATTCTTTTTTAGCGACCAAAGTAGTTATTCTGTTACTCAAAAAAGATTTAGATATTAATCTGCAAGATAAATCAGGCAGAACAGCATTGATGATGGCTATCGTTCAGTTTGGAAAGTATCGGACACAAGACATTACGGACATAATCAAGCTATTGATACACAACAAAGCTGATGGAAATTTATGAAACAAGCAACATGAGTCAGCACTCGATATATTTTATTTAACAGGCTGCCTTTATAGTTGATCTGATCCAAAGTAAGGAACATTGCTTAGCCAGATCCTTTGATCTCAGTTTTTACTATATAAATGACGTATTATCTTTACACAATTCTACTTTCGAGAGTTTTATAATAGCATCTACCATAAATAACTTGATAAAATAATACTACAGGCACCGTGATGCATCTGTGTATGGAGTTTTCATATCACAATCATATGTTATACCAGAACTTGCCGTAAGACTTTTTGTACCGTGCTAGACTTCCAATTGGTCTTCTTGAACAGGGTTTGTTATTACAAGACTGAAGTCATCATTACAAACGTTTAATGGTAGTCATCATTAGCCCGTGGATCGTTACGCTGAATCCATCTGCATTGTGAGAACCGATTCGTTCAACGTGTCATAAATTTCCTTTTCTCTTTTGTTTACCCGGTACTTTAATTAATTTCTATTAGCAACTAAGCGAATGTTTTTATAAAACCAGAAGACGTTTATTCTATCGGTGCACCTGGTAAATGTTGTTGTTTTTAGTGGCGGGTCCGAGTTGCCCATTTACTTTTACTGATTTGTACGTATTATTTTGTTTATTTTGTGTTCATTTCTGTTTGTGACTGTTTTTCCTGTCTGGTATTTGTCCCTTGACAACATTCTTTTACTTTCTGCTTGAATCTTGGTGCTCTTGATTACTTTTTCTTTTGTTTTTAAAGGATAACAAGTTATTAAAGGAATGACTGTTATAGTTTTTCGGTCTTTGAGGAAATAACCTCAATCACGTGGTGCACACTAAATAATCTGCGTAGTAGGTAACTCAAGTGTGCACCACGGACATTCAGTATTCCTTATAATTTTTAATTTCAGTATCCAAATCTAAGGAAAAAATCAGAATAAAAGGTTGATGACGTCACAGTCACATTACTAAATTTGGTCTATGAGATGATGGACAAATTTGTTTATCAAATCAGAGAGAGTGTTATATCTGAAATTAAAATATATCTTACTATTCTTATAATGTGTAGACAGACTTTTTTTATTTTGGTTCAAATAATTCTGTGTTTTTAATGAACGGGTACTCCAACTGTTTAATTTGACTTCAGTATCTTTGGAATAGCAAAATCACTCAAAATGTTTAGAGGGGAATTTTCTAATATCTTTCGAAAGATGGACAAATATCTGTCATCAAGATCAAAAGTAAAAAGGGACGGATTACCGATAAACGTTCATTACTTGGTCTGAGAATAATATGTGGGCATGGCCTCCGAACCTGATCTATTTAATGTTCTTAGTTGCCGACATATGAACCTTAAGAGTTACGTTTCTTTATCTTTACATGTATCTGGACACTGTACATGGTACATTTATGAGATTCGACATTATATCAAAGATTTGGTTCTTATCATTAACGATATTAATTTGTCTTTATTCTTAATTCGTGCATAGTTTAAGATCATTGATATTCCGCTTCAATAAATGTCATTTACGGTGAAATTATTGTCATACAGTATTACAGTGTAATGAAACACTAAATGAACCAAAGATATGTCTTAATTTTCTGAAATCCTTCCGTGTCAATTACATTTATAAAGTGAATTTGATCCTCTATACACAACTTAACAAATCTTCAGTCATGAAAGGGCCTGGTGTTGTTTTTTTACTATTGAAAGAGCAATCAAGAGAATCAAGAATCAAGATTTTAGCATAAATCAAAAGGGGCAAAGGCTAGACATGGAAAACAGACACACACAACAAAGAACATGAAAAAAAACAAAAATAATACATACAAAGTAACAAAAGTATAAATAAACAACTTGGACTTCGCTAAAAACTGGTATTTGTTTAGTTATTGATATTAAGGTATTTTTTGTGTAAGTGAAAAAAAAACAACATGTTCAGAAGCCTATATGACTTTCAGTGAGATTAACCATTCGAAGTAAATTGGTCAAGAAAAAAAAAGAATTGATTTTTTTCTCTATTCGACGGGAATATTTTAGAGTTATGTTACGCAAAGGGCTTTCAGCTCAGGGACAGAGGTGGCTGTCACGATTGGCTCTTATTGATAATGATGCCAGGTAAGGACTGCAAATGCATAATTTGAATGCAGACGCTTTGTCTAGAGCGCATGACAAGATAGAACGTGCAAAGTCTGAAGATGTTAAAACTTTGTTACCGAAATTTACTACTAGTACAGAGGTTCCAAGAGTTGTAGTTCAAAATATTAAGTCCAATAACTCACAATCTGTTTTAGTTGAAGAAGCTCATACAACATTTCCAACTTTTCGAAATTCGTAATTTACATAATCAGTAATTTTATTAAAATTTGGAAATCTGAGTTACACAAAAAATTAGATAGACGTTTAGTTACACTCATACGTCAATGGGATAGAATAATTGTTGATAATGATATATTTCATAGAAGGATTCCAGATCCGATCAATGGTGAGATAAAACAGTTTATTTGACCAATGGCTCAGGGACAAAGTTTTGAGTCAGTGCCATGACAGTTTGGGATATTAAGGTAAAGAACATACTTATACAACTATACGGACAATATTCTACTGGCCATGTGTGTTTAACTATATAAAGGATTAACATAACCAAGTGTTAGACCGGCAATGGGACATCTAATTGCCAACAAACATTAGCAATAGACTTTACCATACTTGAACCAGCACATGGCAAAGAACACGCTTTGGGTTGGGCAGGACCGAAATTTCACCAAATTTACACGAGCAATACCATCGAAATATCCACAAAGCAGACACTGTTGTAGTTACTTAATGGTTTTTCATTTGCTGGTTATTCGAGAGTCGGAATTTTAATTCTGACCTTATACTACAGCTTTGTAAACTGTACACCACAGCTTTGTAAAGTGTACACCCTTTAACATACACGAACAATACCGTACCGTTCAAAAGGAAATGCTCAGCGTAAATGATTCAACAGGACTTCGCACGATATTTTAAGATCACTGCCTGTTGACAAAACGAAAAAAATGCATGCCAAAATATCTACCAAGACTTGTTTTGTTCGGCAATAATGTATCATTACTTTGAAGTAGTTTTTGATGAAACATTATTGAACATCACAATCGTCTACGATACACTCACGAAAAAGCTTGTGAGCTGATGAACGACCGTGCATCGTACATGCACACGGCAAGAGACGATTTGATTCTGAATCCATGTTGGTGATTCGGTTTACATCAGGAACCGCGGTATTCATAGAGGTAACAGAATTCAGAACAGTTGTGTTTGCACCATTTTACCGACTAGTCAAAATCCGTTGTCGTCGACCCTGGTGATGGAGCTGGTATATTCAAGATTTTGTATCGTCAACATGTGTTAGAGTGTCGACTATATTCCGATAAAATTTCTCCGTACTAATCAAGATACAGTGATAATAGGAAACCGCAATGGTTCCGAATCTAAGTAGGAGGGTAAATGCTAGTGAACATTCTAATCCGAATAAACTACAATGTGGTGCTAATTGTAATAAGTATTAATAATCAGTATGTTCTGTTAAAGGTAGTTAGTGTATTCATAATACTATGATTTTTATTTAATTTGCTTTTGTTTCTTTATTTATCATTTTTATTTTGATGATTGGTTCATTTACAACTCTTACTAAAGTGAGTATGTGGAGTAGATTTTTTTTACATTGTTTATAAAGACTATAACCATTCAGCCGTGGAGTATATGATCAAGCGGTTTTTATTTGCTTAATAATTATGTTTTTTCAATATATTTCATTAAATTTGAATTGTTCTCTACAGTGGTCTAAATTATTATATACTCCATTGCATTTTGCATTTTCTTCTTATTGTGCCTGACATATACTGTTTAAAATATAATTCGAGATTTGATGTTGCAATTTTTCCACTCGTGGGTATTATTTTACTTGTGTATGTATGTGTACCATTAAATGAAAGCAGTATATCCTGAAGGTATTTATGCACTTCTTCCATTTGTTTTACTTTTCTTTGATTGTACTGGGACTGTCCAAGTTAAAGGTTTTGGTATGTCACAGTCTTATTTTACTCATTGAATCATTACAGTTGATTTGATGCCAGGTTTCCTTACTATAGTGAGTACTAACATGTATAATGAACTTTAATGGTCAGTTTGTGCACTCTAATAGTTAACTGTGGTTTAAAATATGATTTTAACATGTAAATGCAATTCATTAGAATATTTCCAGTAATTTGGCAAAGGAAGGCCGACTTACATTTCATTTGAAGCTTTTCTTCAAGCAAACAGAAGAAAAAAGGATCATATTGAACGAGTGTTTCCACTAAAATATAGTTTGGACAACCTGCTTATCTCCTGGACTGCATTGTAAGAATATTTTCAATTAAGAAATAGATAACATTTTGAAAAATAATCAATATTTTGTGTGGGGGGGGGGATAAAAACTGACATCGACCCAGGTCAGCCTTTGAAATGTCAGAGTGCAAAACTAACACATCTTATTTGCTCATTTGTATCCACCATCCCGTGGACATCGTAGAATTCATAAACAGTTTAAAAAGGATAAGCAAAGTTCAAGATTTGTCGACAAATGACTGTCACCGATTAAGTTAACTTACCCATCGATGTATTTAGTACGTGCATACACGGAAAAGCGTTTATTTTACCCCAAAACGTTTTTTACTTAGTCAGTGATTCAGTAAATGTCGTATATAGTGTTTTTATGAATTAACGTGGACACATGACCATTCATTTCCCTGACCACACCACGACCGAATTCAACGGGTATTACTGTGCCAGTTGACTGTGTAAATGTACTGATGATTTACACCGTCCGTGTGAGACCACGAATGATAGTCAAGGCCGTAAGAAATATCCGTCAGTCACATCTAACAATAACTTAAGATGAGTACAAACAGGATCTAACGGTTTTAAGTATACGGTAGCACGAAGACGGCAATCATACCAAGTTTAATAACAATCGGCTTAGTGTAAGCGTAATTCATATCGTGCAATTGATTTGTTAATGTTGTGAAATATTGTTTGTGGTATATATCTCACAAAGTAAGTCTAATTCTCTGCAAGTAGTAACGCTGTTTCATGTCGTGTGCGCTTATTGAAATAGTGAACACAATGAAAGGTGTAAGTGAGATTCGGAAAATAATATCGTTTTCAGTTTTCAATTTTATTGTCATAGTGTTATTTGATGTGCCAAAACATATCAACTTGACATTTATATAAATCAAGTCAGTAGAAAGTTAATACAAACAAATTCTTTGTGGCGAGTCAGGCATCAATTTCTCAAAAAGTCGGAAATGTAAAGTTGATCTTAAGTAATATCGTCATAACAGAAAATATCATTACGTTATAACTTACGATCAATTTTACACTTTTGACGAAAGGATCGTTTGCTTGTTGATGCGAATCGCGAACATCAAGAAATCAATACCGAACAATTATAAGAGTTAACGAACAGTAAGTATTTAAAACAAAGTATAGCGTTTGCAATTCTAAGCCCATAACTTATGAGGTACACAACTACTCGAATCTTTAAATGTTTCCTTCAAATGCAATTATTTGAATGTATTATCTTGTTAACAAATGATTGTAGTGGCAAAAAACGCACACACGTGTATTCTTCCCCATTTATTGTTGTAATAAAATAAGAATAAAAATGCAAATTCATATGAATTCATATGTCAAAAAAAAATCAAATCAGCTGTTTCAAGAATAGATCAAATGTTTATAAAAATAGACAGCCATGCAATAAATTCAATAAAACAGTATATCATAGTACATGTTTATATCACTTAAATAACTAAATTAACAAGCTTTAAAACATTAAAAAAATATCAAACGTAGTTGTACACAAAATACTTAAACACTATAACATTAACCACATACTACAAGACGGTTCTGTCACACATGTATCTAGTTCTGAATTATAGGTTATCCGATGGCAGTGGGAGGAAGACTCTTAAGTATAAAGCAAAACTCGAATACATACACAGGCAAATATTTTTCATGTGACGTTCATGTTAATCGAGCTTCACGTGAAATTCATGTGAACTTCACATGAAATTAACGTGATGTTTACGTGAAATTCACTTAACACGACTTTCATGTTATCAATTCATGTGAATTTCATGTGAAGACTCGATTCACCTGAATTTAACGTAAAATTTATCACGAAGTTCATTTGCTCAATTCAGGTGAAAATCATGTGAAATTCATGTGAAAATCACGTGAATTTTTTTTCTGTGTAGGTCTTACATGACTAGGTACAGGTTGAACCAGACTTATATAGCGTTGAACATTGTTTCCGATATACTTCAACACTGATGGCAGCATAAAATTGCCACTGTTCAAAATTGGTTAAATCAGAAGTCAAAACTGTTCAAAAGACATGAATAATATATACAGAAAAATAAGGAACTAAATATGATTGTTATTATGCCAATTCAAGTGACGGATTATCGAAAAAATACCGAACTAATAAAAACCAGCTTTAAAATAAGTCCGGAATCTCGTGGGGTAGACGCGTCAAGTTCAAAATAGAAATAATATATAGATATATATATGTATGTGTGTGTGTTTGTGTGCAAACACTACAAAATAATTATTTCTTAAACTTACGAAAATCCATCATCTATAATCTGTTTACAAACAGAATTTGTCTCCATTAAATCATAATATCGGTAATAAATCTTTTATGGCAGTATCTAAGAAGCATTTTGATAACCTTAGTCTCGTAGGTAATTATTAGACTTAATTAAATAACAAGTTATACATCTAAATTAGATACATTTAACATATTGTGCATGTAAAATTATCGATGTAAGTCGATGAATAAATATCTAACAACTTCGTATTGTTTCATTTAAAATATAATTAATGTATATATACATTTGTTCGTTTGTAAAGCATGGATATTTTTCTTAATTTATTAATATATTGGTAAACTCACAGTACTTCAAAAAATGAAACGATTACTCGGTTTTTGTCAATACATGAGAACATTTTTTAAAATTTTTGTTATCTATCGAAAGTTTTTAATGAAACAAAAATTTAAAGTTTAATCTTCAAACAGGTACATTCAATAATCATTACTATAATAATCTACATCGTAATCATAATAAATATGACAATCATCGTAATTCATGTATACGTACCGGGTACGGTATCCATAGTAGTCATCGCTGTAATCGTAGTACGTATTGTTGTTATGTAAATTCAAGTGACGGTTTATCGAAAACATACCGACCTAAAAAAAAAACAGCTTTAAAATAAGTCCAGAATCTCTTGGGGAAGACGCGTCAAGTTCAAGATGGAAATAATATTTATGTGTGTGTGTGTGTGTGTGTGTGTGTGTGTGTGTGTGTGTGTGTGTGTGTGTGTGTGTGTGTGTGTGAAAAACACTACAGAATAATTATTTCTTGATTTTACGGAAATCAATCATCTATAATCACAATCATCGTCTTTGGTAGAGAGACCAAAGGAGGATAGCACAGATTTATGGTTTTCTACTATCTCTTCTTTAGAGAGCCTAATACAGCTATTTTTCTACATCTACCTTTGATGATAAACGTCGGATGTAATGCGTTTGGAAGCAAAAACAAATTTATTTTTGGCTTTGTCGGCTGGAAGTTATATGTAATGCCCCTGACAAATAAAGGTTTATCAAAACGTTTAACTGATATACACGGTAAACCATGCTAACCAGCTGATTATGTAAACTAACGGATGCATAACCTTATTAACAAGAATGAAATGATGGCAACATATCGAGTACTAATTGGAGAATACTTCAAGATTTGAAATGTTTCTTTTATAATTCAAACTAATTACAATAATTGGCAAACACCAGTGTTCTGTGCTTGCATTTTTAATTTTATATGGGGAGAAAAGGGGAGAATAAAATCATTGTTAAAAGCGATATGAATACTATTATGATGGCGAGAAAGCGACAAAACAAATATTTTTTACCTGTTATATTGATAAAATGTTTTATCTTATTTTCTGTAGAATGCAAAACTGACCATCCTTGAATCATCATATTGAAAATCGTTAATCAACTGTTATCACCATTTTGGTGCCTACAGATGTCAATTCGTTAAGATCAAGATCATGTGACTTCAAGGCTCGAATAAGACATCTCACATATACATCTAAAGGACGCTGTGACCATGTGAAAATTCTCTTCTCAAACTAGGGTCGTTTTCAATCAAAATTCTGGCTATTTCATCTCTATTTTGTTCTGAAACTGTTGTCTTACTTCAACAAACAGGGTTATGAAGGAAATGTAGGATTGAAGGCTTTACTACAGACGTTCATGGTCGTCATCATTATTAGGTGTATCGATACGGTGTATCCATCTGGCACTATGAGAATTGATTTGTTCATCGTGTCAGAGTTTTCCTTTCCTCTCCCTAATGGTGCACTTGATCCATGCATCCAATTTGAGTGGAGTCCGAGTTGCCCATTTACTTCTGTTATTTTATGCTCTTTGTTATTTGTGTTGTCCATGTCTGGTCATTGTCCCTTGAAAACATTCTATTGATTCTCGCTAGAATATTGGTTCCCCTGATTAACCTTCTTAGTCAATAAGCTTTTCAAACCGAAAAAAGTTGTGGTTGAAATAAACAATCAAACTGGTCAGAAATAGTGCCGTAGACGCTTTTTAACATATCAGGACCTTTGAATACCTGCTATACCACTATAGACACAATAAAAGAAAGTCTTTTTGTTTCTTTCGTTTGGTTTGCAGTGGCATTTTTAAGTCGAATATCGGCAATATGGAATAAAAAAAAACAAGACCAATTCAATTAGGATACAATAATTCACTGTTTCGCTAGATGCAATAAAATCAACTGTGGCCAATTACATTCAGTGTTGTTTCTGTCATTTTCTTTGAAGTGCATTTATTGCATTAATGGTATTGTTTTAAAAAAATCACGCATTCCGTTTTTCGACAGACTGATAGTCTTCGTTATAGCAAGGACAACAAGAAATTATAGACAGTTTCAGTGGTGTTCTTTCGTGTTGGTAATATCTCATGTTTATCCCAAATTTTGTCATGAACCGAGGTCCTTATATAAAACTTAGACGTACTATACAGTTTTGTTTAGTACTATTTGATTATGTTTGCAAATATACGAAATATTCACAAAATGAATCCAATGGTCACTGCTATTAGAACTAATGGACAAATGAAACTTTCAAAGCTGTTATTTAAATAGAAAAGTCGATATTACACTACAAATGTTAGATATCAAAAACAGGATATATTATTTTTTTTATTTTACATTTCGATACCTCAAAGATCAAGGTCGGCCTTTCATTCCGGGCTGCTTAAATTTAAACGTTATCAGCATTTTTACCCAAAACTGCTGCTACGGCACTATTTGTTAGTTTTTCTTAAGTATAGAGATTTATTATTGTACGCGATGCATTTTAAGCTGATCTGTTGTAAAAAACTTTTTCTTACCAGCACAAGGAATTAAGTCATACAAAAAAGGTCAGCATTTTTTCTTAAAAATCATGATTTATATTTGACCCCATTTTGTAAGATATGTGACCACAATTAATATATGCGGCATTTCATAACAGCTCGAAATAAGCTTTACATTGATATATAACGTAGCTGCATTATATTCCGCTGCATTAAATTCTCAAAAATCGATAGCCTGCTATCCTACTATAGTGTGTTATGTGTCAAGGGGACTTAACCAATCTGAAAGTAATTACATTCAAACAGGAAAAAATAACTGTTTGCAATCGTATTTGGTTGTATGAAGTTCCATGAATATGTTTATGGGACGAAATGGAGGTGCAGACCGACGCTTCAGATCCACAGTTAGCTGCTACATGTTTATAAAGCTACGCCTCAAATACAGATAATGACGTTGCATACATGTTTACAAATGTGCAATCTAAATGTAAACTTTAAATAAGGAAAATTGCATGGTATATGTTGCAGATACACTTAGTTTAGCAAAAATAGAAGGACAACGTATATACTGTGGAACATTGCTGATCACAAGACTGAGTCTTATTTTATGAACTCAAAATAACAATGAAAGTAGAGGTTGTCTATTTTTAGTTTGACATGTTCAGGTGTACCAAAGTTCATGCCTTTTTTTCTAGAATGGACCTATGGGGCAAAGAATACAAGACTGAAACCTATTATATTTAGTGTCATTTACAGAGTAATCTCCCTTTATTTTGAATTCTACAGTGAATTCTATATATTTTTTTATCTCCTACATATCTCCTACATACAAACAAAACATCAAACATAAAAAATGTAGGCTAGGCATTTCGGCCACATATCACATTATGCATGATTCTTAGATGAAGTGCTACTTAATTACAAAAATAAAAATTTGAAGTCTTTTAGTAGTTGTTTCGATATCCAATATTACAGAATCTGCATGACTCTTACAAGCAGTGCCACTTGAATAGTGTTGGAGTACTCAATATATACACTTGTAAGTAAGTAACCCCTTTCTCTATTTTTCAACTGAAACTCTTTAAGAATTCTCAGTCTTTCACAAAATCATTGAAGAATATAATGTGATTTAATTGTTCAGAACAAGGGAAAGATGATAATGTTTTTTTAATTTTCTCCCTTTAAACATTTCAGTAGCCTTGATGACAACTAAGTGCAGATTACCAGGGTGATCCTGCACCAAGATATTTGGCAGATGATCAGGCGGATCCAAGGACTGGCGTACCTGGCAAACGCCCCACCCCCAACTGGTAAGAAAAACATTTTTCACCACAAGTTTCACCCCATATTTTTTGCCTTGCTTTGCACAGCATTTAATTCAATTAACACCCCCCCAACACTCAAATCCTGGATCCGCCCCTGATGATGATAGTCCAAAAAGTGAAATGTAAGACTTACTTTTGAAATTAAAGCAATTAAAGGTAGAACGAAGTGCTTGTTGCTACACAACATACAAACGTAGCTCCACCTAATAAGTTGTATGTATTAAAACCTTACATATACTTCTAAGCAACTAATGGTATTTTGATGAAGGGAGAAGGGGATAAGGGGATCATATCAGTCAAATGAAATTAGACCTAGTGTTTTTTTAAAAATTGGAGGGGCTAATTTTAATTAGACTGGGGATCATATTGGCCTAAACCAAATGCTGAAAATTAATCATCAAGTGTTCATTTGAATTTGTAAATCCATTACATTGAGAAAACATAGGGATTTCTATATATTTCATTCATTTTTTGGCCATATTGTGGTCAGAATGATGTTCACAAAAACAACTTAATATTTAGTCAATAGATGCATTAGACACAAAGGAAGGCCTTTCAGTATTTGAAGAATCTTGGACCACCCAGTTTCAAAAAAGATGGGCTGTGATGGACAAAATAAGCTACTGTAAATCTTATTTTTTTATTATTCTGTTGTCAGTTTGTTCTTTTTTTAAATTTGTTTTTTTTACGATTGCAGAAATTTGCAAGATTCATATAATGTTATGGAATTTTCATCCCCAAATCAACAGGCTGTGAAGGGCATTAGTCCCATCATTGTCAATGTCTAGTTATGTTTTATAAATTATGATATATTTTATATGTATTGCATGGTATATGGTACTATACAATTTTGCTAATAGTGTGGAGCATTTATAATGTTTTAGACTTTTTTTATATTTTAGGTTGGTTGTAAAGCCCACATTGTGAACAAAAAGAATGAAATACTGGAGAGCAATATTGAAGAAACTATATTATATTTCATATAATGAATATAAAAGATTTTAGGAAACAATTTTTATTCATGTATGGCTATCAATTAGAGATGGGTCTTATAATGGTACGCGTTCATATATCCATCCGTCTGTCTGTGTTAACATGTAACATGGTAACTTTAAAATCCCTTGAATAGTAAACCTTATTTTTATACTTTATAAAGCTTTTTGTTATCATGGTCTTATGATCTGTATACTTTTAAGAGAAAATTCTAGTTTAAGTTATGAGACTTTTTCTAAAAAAAAGGTGGAGGGTCAAGGTTTTACAGTATTTTGGAAAATGCATGTTCGATTTACTTCAAACTTTGCATAGTTGTTTGCTACCACTGTATAAGGGGAATACATTTTGGTAAAAAAACATATAGAAATATCCAACCAACACATTTGACTCTGTGGAGGGATTTTGTTCAAATTATGTAGGATTGTTAGTCACTATATGTAATTGATCACATTGGGCCACCATTTTGATTAAACAAGTTTTACAGGAGTTTTTGGACTTTGTTGAATTGCACATGCTACTCTATATAACACTTCTTGGATACAGCTGTACAGATCTTGTTATATGGGATTGTTGGCCATCATATTTAATATACATGTAGTATTATTGTGTAAGGTTTTCATTTTGGTTTAGTTATAGTATTGAAAAATGAATAAAATTCAAAGTACTGTAAAATGAGAAAAAAAGGTAAGTACTGAAATTACTGAATGAAATTCCTTACTGAAATGTTATTTAATTTAAATTTTAAAAGAAGACAACAATATACATATTCAATGAAAGCATACTCATGAGAGGTGAAAAAAATCAGTAAATATCATGGTTTCCTTTGAAATGAAGAAGTACTAAGGAATGACAGAAAACCACAGTATTGAAAAATGACTGAAATTTATAGTACTGAAAAATGAATAAAATTTAAAGTATTGTAAAATGACAGAAAAGGTAAGTACTGAAATTACCGAAAGAAATTCCTTACTGAAATGTTGTTCGAAAGAAAAGTACTGATTTTATATCGGCATTAAAAGTACATGAAATCTGTAATTAAATTCCTGGTATTGTATAAAGATCACTGTAGTCATGCTGAAGACCATGACATGTTTGAAATGCCTATCCAAACAAAATGTTCAAACTTGTTATTAATACAGATGTACTACATTGTAATGTAACATAGAACAAATATATTACAAAAGAATTGTGACCCAATATTGCTGTTGTAATTACAGATCTTTTTTTTTGACAATCTATACATATTTATCAAGCGAATTAGAGGATAGATAAAATCAGTGCATGGATATTTTATGGTTTTCAATCTTGTCTACGAGTTACATGAGTACGTTTGTTATTCATGATTTAGTTACAATGTGTTTTTCAAGGGAAAAATACCATATCATATCAAATATATAACGTTAACGTTCCCTAAATACGTTATAACGTTTCCCGAAGTTTTATAGAGAATGGCGTAAACTTCTGCCTAAGGGATAAAAGAAGGAAACGGACAACGGTCTAAAGGTAAATTGCCGTAAATGATGTGTTCTTATGTGCGAAAATGTGGTGTACTTCGACAATCCAAGCTTTGATATTCATTTGTACCTGAAGTCTTAGTAAATCGTGTTCATGATATTTATTTGTTTTTGGAAAGAATTACAGCTCGGGCTCTTTTCATAACAAGCAGGATTATAATCAAATTTATAAGAAGTTGTAAATCCAAAAAATTATTGTATTAAAGAAGTACTCAAAAACAAAACGTCCGAAATACCAAGCCAAATTCTTCATCAATAAGTTCTACCATGTGCAATACAAAGAATGAAGTCTCGCTACCGGAGTTTAAGATATTTTGAAATTTTGTTATACTGTACATTTTGATAAATAAGATATAATATGATTTGAGGTCAGACAGGTCTCATTTCTCGAGTTGATGAATACCCTCGAGGACCTTTTGTCCACCCGCAGTAGTATCGACCCAGTGGTAAACAGATATAAAAATACCAGTCATCTATATTGTAAACAGGGCATGTGCAAAATACAATTAAAAATAAAATCAATGTACAAACGTTATGAATACTCACCAGTATTACGGAATAGTATTTCTTGTAGAACTGGTACTACTAAAGTTGTGCATAGTACATAAATATCAACCGTGATTTGAATGAAATATTTATATTGTCAGTAAATAAATGAAATGACGATGTTACAAAAATAAAATCAATGAATTTAACACAAAATGAACATAGGTTGGTCGGACATGATTATTAGAAAGGAAATGACACCGTTATAGCACCAGCATTTACGCGAGTCATATACAAATATCACTGCATTACAAATAATGAGGAACGCCTGCTGTGCATAGCATAACATATTTTTTTGAATTTTGCAATTCTTTTTAAATATAAGAATAATCTAGGGAATATCTATTCTAGCGGAAATCACAACAAAGCAATCCAGGGATAAGGACTAGTTTTGAAATACAGAAACACACACATAAAAGAAAAAATAACAAGAATAATACTACAAGGACACAAAAATAAATGAGGAAATTGGACTACACTTAAACTAGGAGCATGGACCAGGTATACCGGTATGGTAAACGTCCTCTTCACTTCTACAAACACCCGCTGAGTTCTTTTTAAAAAAAATCAAATCTGGTGCACTCTCATTTGTCATGACAGCGTAATGTGAAGTCTATGCAAGATCAAGTGATCGTATTGACAACCTTATTTGCGAAGGCCCTTGACTTCCGACATGGTTATTAAATATCACTTTGATAATTGATAGTTATAAGACATTTAAAATCATCTTAATATAACTTGTGAAACATATGACATGGACGCTCTATTGTAGGACGACATTCGGATCTTTCAAAAAACATATTAAGTACGTATAACAAAGACAAACTCTACGTATTTATAAGATAAAGGACAATCGTGAGTGCAATGTTCGATATCAAGTTATATTTTATAGGACGTGTTTTTTCACATTTCTTTTCTATTTGTGCCCCCCCTCCCCGATAGTGACACTACGATTAACAGGTATTACATGCAAAAGTAGCAAAGTAGGCGGGACCAAAGTGTTATATACTGTCACTGAACGTATAGCACCAATAAATATACAGTCAACACACTTTGGTTCTCAACTAGAACGATTGCAGTATAATATAAAATATATTAACCTTTTAAAAGTTTAATTATTACTATTGTTCTTTATGCATATGGTAGGCCAATGATTCCCTAACTATTATTAGAAAACTTTTTTCTTCAGCAACGGTCGCCGAAACAACATAGGCATTTGTTTCATATAAAGAACAAATTGGTCACATCCTCTTCCTAACCTAGGAATGGAGGTGACCACCGTTTTTTTATATGAAACAAATGCCTGTGCGTCGAAATATTTTTAAATGTAAACGAAAAATATTAGGACAATAAAAGATCATGCCCTTTTGTTTCTTGAAAATTTCAATTCTGCTTTTTTTTATTTCAAATTTGATAGGAACTACACCACAAGGAGACACAAACTTGTACAAGTACATATGGTTGATGCACTCTCTTACATACTTCACCGGCGGCTGTCGTGCGATATTTTCTTCCTTTTGTTCAGTAAAAATATTACTACTAACTGTAGAAACGCTCCAACGTTTGTAAACGTTAAACTTTAGATTCCGATAAGTCATTCGCTACTGAAGTATAAATAAACATTGTGGTACATGTAACTTAAAATATGAATACGAATTATAACATGTTCACACAAAGAGACACGGCCATGCAGAATAATTATATGTACCAATATTCGCCTTTTCCCAATCTTCCCTTCTCTCCAGTCTTAACGTGAGAATTAAGCCTGATTATTGTGAAAAAATTCAAAAGTTAATTTTTCTTTTGGTGGGAAACAATAAAAGGTTTTAGGAGAATAAAACTCATTGTATTTTGTTTTTAATGTTTTATGAATGAAGTAGAGAGTATTTCCAATTTACAGGTGAATGGCATGAATCATTCGTACAAATGTTGTCAAGATCAGAGACATTTGAATTGAATTCGGAAAATGACAAAAACTCCCGATTTTACGAATTTTTGAACTGCCATATCTTTATTAAAAGCACGGCGACCTATATTTTTAAAAGCTTATTTCAATGCCTTTATATTTGAGACAATTCCATTAAATTTTTACGAAATTGGTTAGTGTAATTTGTCTTTAATATAAAATATATTTTTTTTAATTCTAATATTAATTTAATCGGTTTTCTGTTTATATATAGTGATAATTATAGTAAACTAATGTGGAGTATACCCTTGGCTGTCATTGAAGATTTAAACTTATTGACTATGCTCATTGCAGAAAGAGGATTAGATCATACTGTACTAGATGCACTTATTAATGCAGATTCGCCCCTTAAAGTATTAAACATGAATGGTGCATATCCACTTGATATGTTGGCAAGAGACTTAGAAACATGGAATAAAGAGGGTGTCGGGAAAGCAATGATAAAATTACTTTCAAAAGGAGCAAACCCTAATACTACAAAAGTTAGCAAGAATTTGCCATTGATGCTTGCAATTGAAAATAATCTTCCAATAGTTGTTAAATCGTTGTTAGATGCTGGTGCTGATGTCTTGCATGTAGGAGAAAAGCAGGAAACACCATTTGATTTAAGTTTGAGAAGTATGTGTAATATAGTATTGACTATAACATATTCTCTAACCAAAAAAAATAATGAATGTTTATGATAATCTTTCTATACCATTGTGACATTAGGATATGAGGAGGTCGTTCATTTAACAAAAACTTCACCTTAAAATTATTTCTTCTTGGGAATTTGATTCAGATGACAACTCCAGCCATGCAACATCTAGGTCAATTCTTACAAGATTGTTAAAAATGTCAAAACTTCCGGTGATAATTTTGCTGGAACTTACCAAAGTTTTGCTAAGTCATGGATGCAACCGAATCAAGAACAGAAGGGAAACAATTCACCGTTGATATATGCTGTTAGAAGGAAGTATCCTGAAATAACAAAAGTCCTTTTGGATGCCAAGGCGGAAGTAAATCATAAAGGCAGGAACAATCTTTCAGCCCTCCATGTCTACTTTAAAGAAAGACATTAACGTTTGAAAATTTTCGGTATGTATAATGCAGCTGATCAGGTTTCCAAAACATAACAAACAATGGCCTATACACTTCCTAAACAGTTTCCGATATCCATATCTTTTTGAACAATATTCTATTTATGACAAACACATTATAGATAATGGATTTTTATAATGTCTTCAAATTAATTTTCTGTTGATATTAATTTTATTATTTCATCTTGAACATGACGTAATATCCACACACAGTTAAAAACGTTTTGAAAGTCGTAGGAAGAATTTTTATATTTTTTATTATATTTAGTCCATTTTTATTTTCACTCATTTACTGTTCACCTCATATGCACTGTTTTGACTACTGGTTTTAACCTTTTTGACTGGTGGCAATTTTATGCTGCCTATTTCTGTTGATATATACCTGAATTAATGAACCGTAATGGAAGCCCGAGGTGCATTGTGCTATAAAACCTAGCTTATCCAATCTTGGAAATGCCTGTACCAATTGTGGACCATTGTGATGGTTTTAACCTTTCGGTTTTTCCTGATTTTGCCATTTGTTGTACGGATTTTCCTTTTAGGAATCTTCATCCATGCTCTCGCATTTTATTAAATTCGGTTTGCTCTCTGAATTTCTTATCTTTATTTCTTTTTCAAACTGAGTATTGTGTTAGTATTTGTTTTAAGGTAGGTGTTGGAACAAAAAGGTACTGAAAAACTATGATTCGGCATGTAGTGAGAGGGACGTTTATTTACGTTGAAATCCGTACTTGAAAAAACTTCTGAAAAGGTAAATCTCGGCAAAAATGACCCCGTGCAGGTCCGGGTGTTAAAAGAATATGCCTCTACCAGCGATAAGCTTGTCGTAAAAGGCGACTAAATAGTGCTCAGAACCCTACCCGGGGGATAGAGCTCTCTTCCCACAGAGCAACTGGGATGTGTGCCCCAGGTGGTGGAATGGGGTACCCCTGGCGTGTTACATGCTGGGGTTGTAAAGCTCTAATACGGAAAACCTGACCGCAAACCATAGTGGTGCACCGTGTTGGGAAAGATGCCACGTCTGAACCCTACTGTGGTATTCTCCGTAGGAACCGTAGGCTCCGCCCAAGGGGGCCAAATTGCCCGACCCTACCCACCTCTCCCTATTTCTAGTGGCATTCAAAATTTGTCGACCCCATTGTCCTTGTGTCCCATCCCTTTCTCATTTCATTATCATTTCATGTTCATTTTATCATTCATTTCATGTTCATCGTCTCAATATAGCTGAAATATTGCTGCTCGGACATTAAACACCAACAAACAAACAAACATCGCAAAAATGTACTTGAAATACAGTTGTAAAAATCTTGATTTTTTTCTAGTTTAATCTGTTATTTTACTTCTCTCAAAAGGAGTAAGTAAAAGGTATTATTTCTTAAAAACCATTGATCAAACTATTGATGTGTTTGTTACTAAAAATAGAATATAGGGTTCAGATGGAGGTTTTCAAATATATCTTCATAAGCGTTAGGGTTATTAAAATTCTGACAAAAAAGTGTTAGCATGATGAAATCTGTAAGTGGTGACGTTTTCGTGTACAAGAGTTATGTTTTATGTACAAGAAAAGACAACAAGGACGCTTTTACTAAATAAAAAAAAATACAAAACAAAACAACAGAATGTTGCTTATCAAGCAGGGTGAGCGATTCAGAAGACTTAACCCGCTTCCATTTTAAATTACAACCAATGAACTTCTTTGAACAATCTTAGAATATCAGAGAAAAAAAATTGCGCTTGAGCACCCACTGTATTTTTTTTTTTTTTTTTTTTTTGGCATCAGCTAAAACAGTATCAATATTTGGAGAATTTTAATTTTTTATCTATAGTTTCTAAGGTGAAAAACATAATGTCTAAGAACTTTTGATGAGAAGTGACAGATTAATGTTGAGCCGGCTTAAACTAACATTAGTTAATCACATTGACAAATCGCATTTCGTTTAATTTGATGTGTTGGTAGAATTAAGAGAAATATTTCGATTATTATTTATGATTTTCATAACTATCAATTCTTGCAACAAAAACCTAAAATATTTAAGTTCGAAGCTATCTTACAGCCGATGCGCAGTAAGGATGTGGACAGAACATGATTTCTCTATTTTATAACAGTTTTTGCAATGTATAAATCTTTTTAAGTACCGGTCTCAAAATATAAACTATACGTCGATTGTACTGTATCATACAGATAAGGCTTTATTCACATAAAGTTATAGATATGTGCGATAAAATGTACTTATTATCAAAGAAAGATTTTAGTAGTCTACTTTATATTTGTAACTGTTTGCATTGGTAGAAAAAAAAACATAACGTTCAATCCAGATAACTTTCTTTTTAGCAAAATCAGGCATGAACTTTACTATGGAAACGATTGAAGTTCAGATTGAAGCTGCTGCGTCAGTGAACCACATGACTCCAGCTGGAAACACACCATTGACCATACCATTAGAGTCTAATATTCGGGGAATAATTTGTGATATTGATACAGAGGTTAACAACCAATTCCCAAATTCCGAGTTTACCTTTCGGAGAAAAAGTCGATATCAACCTCAAAGGCGAATCTGGTGATATCCCACTATTGGTGGCAATAGAAAGATGTCAGTTTCAGACATTCAAACATAGGATCACTGCACACCCAGATGCAGCAGAAATAGGAGGTTATAGAAGAAAAGCTTTAAAAAGGTGTTTGCGATTAGGTAGGAACGCAAATTAAACATAGCATATTGTGTGAGAATACCGATTTTACTTAAGGTTTTCCGAGAACGTGATTTTTTATATAGAATATTTTATTTCCTTTATGTTACGCGTTTGTTCTCTATGATCCTTTGTTTTTGTGTTTCCGGTGTAGTTTGCCTACGAATTCGTCCTGAATTTACAATAAGGTTGGTTCACTGCTGATAGTTACATATATGTAAAATGAAAGAAGAAATTGCTTTCTTGGCTAAATTGTATAGTTTCAAATTCTGAGACAAAGACAAAAATGTACCAGCTGTTTGAAAAACATTTCTTGTTACATGCAAATTAACTTGACTTGTTTAGCCGACAAGAATATTGATCGATAATTTGCTGTGTCTAAACCAATCTACTTTGTAAACAAACTGTAGTTGTGAGCAAGATACTTCATCAATAAAAAAACCTATCAAAATTATATTTATTATTGACAATGTATTTTACGTACCTGTATGGCGTTGAAAACCTTATATCTAATCAGATTTGGTCTAATTATAGATTTATCGGATGGTTTACAAGTACTTCATGTGCTGACAAAAGACAAAAGAGAACATTATCAGAAAGACTTTGACAACGCTTTTTATGTGGGTTATATCTAAGCGTGCGCCCTTGTTCCACCTGTTGGAAGAGGTCTCTGTCAAGCTTTTATCAAATTCAAAGACACTAAAATAAATGGACAGTATGAAGATTCTCCTTTGATACACTTTACTGAAATACGATCGTCGAAAATAGTTGGAATATTTCTAGACAGAAATCAGGATATCAACCATATTGGGAAAAAATGGAAGTACTGCTCTCCATCACATAATAGAAGGGTAGAAAAAATAAACCTTTAATGGATATTTGACATTGATATGAATTATTTTATTTTGGTGGAAGTAAAATTTTAATAACTTATTAAACAAATGAATAGTTCACGCTATTCAATTATAATTTCGTCGTAAAATGAAGATGTAAACATACGAGATATTGAATAAAATGGACATAACACTGTTGGATATGTCTAATTTTGAATTACTGTCTACAGTTTGTATGTATAATTTTAGTTACTTCATGTTTTTTTGTTGTGTATGTCTGTTTTCCGTGTTTGGTTTATGTCCCTGAATTGAATAGCTTTTGAATACCGCTATAATCTTGGTTTCCTTGATTATTCCTACAATGTATGTGTACATATTTCTAGTGTTCAAAAGAGAGTAATGAAGGAAAACAAGATTTTAGCGGAAATGAAAAGAATGTAATCCAGGGACAAAGACCAGACATGGGAAACAGACAAACACAACAAAGAACACAAAGTAACTAAAATAATACATACAAAGCAATAAAAGTAAATGAGCGACTCGGACAGCTAAAAGCTGTGAGCATATGTGCCCTTTATAAACTATTTAGAACTGACTACAAAATAACAAAACAAAACAGAAAAAAAGATAAACAATACATTCTTTAGTGCTAGGAGATGTATCCGCCAGTGGTTCCAATTCATTATACACAAGACATGACTACAACAAATAAATCTTAAGAAAGTCTAAAAAGTCGATAGCTTGCTATCCAACTATAATGTCATTCATTTGAAAAGTGTCAACCAGGTTTTATATGTCAGTTTGTTGAGAACAGTATCATTGACTAATTCTACTTTTGTGGACAATTTCATTCAAAACTTGGTTATTGTGTAGAACTATAAATTTGCTAAAGAAAATGTAAAACGGTTTGAATAACAAACAGTCAATTCACTGAAGAATCAAAAAGCTACCAGAGCAACCAGTTTGAGATTGTATACTCATATAAAAATGGTTATCAATTTATTGTAACCACTAGACTTATTTTGTATTCAAACAGAATCGATTATAGTAGAAGACGCAGAACAGTTTGTGAAGAATTACAAGAAGGCAGGAGGAAGTTTTACAAAGAAAAACAAGGACGGCGACCAACCGTTAATTTGTTTGATAAAGAGTAACTTCTCGGATGAGAAAATCTTTAAACTAGTGGAATGTTTTGTAACCGTGGAGGCTTTAGATACATCTGATAGAAATGAGTGTTGCCCACTCCATGAAGCTGCTGCGTGTGAGCTTTCGTGAACTGTTGGTGTATTACTGCATTTATGACTAAACCCACTAAGAAAGAATAAACAAGGCGAATTATCCTTGGTCCTCGCTCTAAAAAGTCGCAAGTACATAATATGGTAACGCCTAAATAACTCTTTTTTTCACGATCTACAATATTACCAACAATCTATCATAGATTTAAACACAAAACAATCGATAAAATATTTTTTCTTGCTGTATTAAAAAATGAATTTCCACAAAAGAATAAGAACGATAGGAATATTGTTACCACAAGTTTTCTGGTGATATATGTTGATATTTCGATTCGGTAAGGATAATGTTTTCTATTCAAAGGAAATTGACAGAGAAAACAAAAACAAAACAACACAAAACAAAACAAAACAAAACAAACAAACAAGAACTAAAAAAAAAAAAAACCAAAAACCAACATAACCTAGCACAAGTAAAATAGTAAGATAAATTAATAATTACTTATACAATATGAACTGTTTTTAACATATTAAAAGAACAAAAATTAAGGATTAAGTCCCTGTTTTGAAAGCTTACTAGGCACCATTTGAATAAATTAAATTACATTCAATTGCTTTAATTGTAAGTATGGATTTTTTTAGAGCAATGTACACAGTTTCGAAATTAAGTAAGGGAAACAACTCTTTAAAAGAGTAATCAAGAAAACAAGGTAATAGCGGTAATCAAAAGAATGTAATTCAGGGACAAATAATACCAGATATGGAAAACAGACATATACAACAAAGAACATAAAGTAACTAAAATCATACATACTAAGTTTCAAAAGCAAATGAGCAACTCGGACTCCACTAAAAGCTTGGAGCATAGACCAGATGCACCGGTAGGGTAAGCGTCCTCTGCTTCTCAAGAAACACCCTCCAAGTTGCTCATAAACAGTCAAGACGACAGCGGAAATGAAAACTATGACACGTTGAACAAATCATTTTTATTGATGCAGATGGATACACCGTAGAGATCCATGAGTTCACGATGGCGACCATGAAACTTCGATCTTGTAGCAACATAACCCATTTCCAAAAACCTTTTTGTTAAAATTCTACTGCGATACAAAACGTCTGCGTAGCTTCGGCAAGCTCTGGCATAACGTATGAGTTGTGATATGAACACTTCATACGCAGGTGCTGAAGGGATGTTGCCACAGACGAAAGGAAGAAAAGAGTCGACAATATTCAATTCAGCTGCTATTGCCATCTCAATTTATTGCAGCTACAACTTTTTTTAATAATTGTTTTGATAAACTTCCATTGTTCGTATTCTAGCTGGTGACAATGTACTAAAAATCGTCGAACAGTTTCTTGATCACTCTGATATAATGACTTTTCACGATGACGTTCTATATTTTGCAATTGAAAATGTAGAAGAAGTAAAGAGAGTACAACCTGGCTTACGTATGAAGTTAGTATCCTTGCTTCTTAAAAGTGGGGCTGACCTCAACAGACATAGTTCCAATGACATTCCTCTACAGTGTGCCGTTAATCATGATGACGTTTCAACAACACAAATTCTGTTGGCGAACGGCGCGGCAATTAATACAAGAGACGATGACGGGAAAAATGCCTTGCATATAATATGTGATGCTAGATACCATGACAACTCTGGTAAAGATAACAAAATAATAGTTTGATTTGCTTTTCTTAAATCTTAACACTGTACAAGGCCGCATCATTAGTAGGAATTAAAAATTGAAAATGTAAAACAAGGCGTTTCGTAGGGCTGTCAATGGGCATGCATGAAGTATATGCTGCAAGGTAGGGTTTGAGATAGACGAAAATTATTTTCCTCTAAAAAGTAAATATTGGGAATGCACAAATACTACCCCAAATTTTTGACCAGTCAAATAATCCTGGAAATCGAGATACCGTTGATATTGTACAAATATTAATACAACACAAGGCCAATGTTAGTTTACAGAACAAAAACCCGGAGTCAGTGCTTGAAATATTTTGTAAAAACGGTAAAAATATTGTAGATTCAATTTGCAGTGTAGGATTTACTTACCGAAATCACATTTTAACAGTTTTAAATTAATATTTCAACAATGTCAACTTAAATAGAATAATATTGCTTGTCATTAAACATATGTAGGACTTATGATTGTTTCTGCAACCGTCCTGAAGAAAAAACATTTCAGCATCAAAATAGGAATAAAAATGCTTCAAATAACCTTACTCTATGTTTGTTATTTGTTACTTTTCTAAATTCAAGGTATATTGCTTTTGTGTTGAATAGGTAACATATCATACTGCTAAGGACAAAAACAATAGAATCGCCACCTTAGTTTCTTATCGTTTAATTGTAATATGTAAATTTTCGAGAAAAATACGGTTTTTAACTTTTTCATTAACCATTTGATTTCAATATTTATTTTTGAATTTAATGAAAGAACATTGAAATAGGCATGATGTTGGTGAATGCGGTTGCCTCTTTGAACTCATGCGTACCATTTGCCGTTCGCAATGTTTTTTTTTTTTTTATTATTATTATTATTAGGCAAGACAACTGTGAATCAACTGTTATTTGACAAAGGAGCAGATCCTAATACTACAATATACAACGAACCGTGTCTCTTCACAATGATACAGAGAGGGATGTTTTCTCAAACAAACAGCAGGGCCACTAAAGTTTTATATTTTACTATAATGTATTTTTATACGTCCGTCTAAGACGGGACGTATTATGGTATACCATTATCCGTCCGTCATCCACACTTCAGACAATAACTCAAAAATACTTTCACCAACTTTCATGAAACTTTAGAGAATTGTTTGTATCTATTGAACTAAGCTCCCATTCAATTTTTATAAATTTCATATTTTTCGTTTCCATGTTATGATTTGTTTGCTAAAAAAGGGGGGTTCAAATTTCGGACACTAACTGAAACACACTGTCACCTACTTTTAGGAAACGTTGTTGAATTGTCTATATCTTTTGACGTAAGCAACCTTTCGAGTTTTATAAATTTTAGATTTTTTCTTTCTGTGTTATGATTTTTTTACTTAAAAAGGGGGATTTTCGAGTTTTCGGACAATAACTCAAAACACTTTCGCCAACTTTTATCAAACTTTGGAGTTTCGGTCATATCTATTGAACTAAGTTCCCTTTCGATTTTTATGTATTTAAAATTTACGTTTCCGTGTTATGTATTTTTTTACTTAAAAAGAGGTATTTTCAAGGTTTCGGACAATAACTCAAAAACACTTCCACCAAATTTTATGAAACATTTTTCATATATAATGACGTAAGCTTCCTTTTAATTGTTATGAATTTCAGTTTTTTTTTTGTTTTTTTTTGTTTGTTTTTTGTTTTTTGTTTTTTGTTTTTTTTTTTTTGGCTTCCGAGATAAAATTATTTTTACATAAAAGGACGAATTTTCAAGTTTTCGGAACTAACTCAAACACACTTGCACCAACATTTATGAAACTTTGATGAATTGTTCATAACTATTGACGTAGGCTACCTTCCGATTTGTATAAATGCCAAATTATACGTTTCCGTGTATTGAAGTTTTACTCTTTAAAAAAAAGGCGGAAATGGTCTAGGAAAGTTTAATCGTTGAAATATCGTTAAAAACAAACCATTCGTTATGCTGATTGCCTAATAAATATAAAAGGTATTTGGTAACCTTGTCCAAAAAGTGTGTTTTGAACAAGATAAAAATGTATGGGTGAAAAATCAAGACAACAAACTTAGTTAAACTTCAGGTAACATTGATAGTGCCAAATTTTTCGCTTATTTTTATTTACTGTTTGTGGAGACATTAGACAGGGATCACATAATTTCTAGTTAATCATATAAATTCATTAAAAACATAAGGACAAGTTAAGAGTACAGGGCGTATCATGCGCTTAAAGCGCAGCTTTTTATTTCTTTACTCCTCATATAAGTCATACTTTCTTGTTTCAATTTGCTTCTACACCAGCTCTAGCACAGAAAAGTCATGTTATAGTAAGAATTCTGATAGAAAACGGAGCAAGCTTACACAATATCTCTTCAAATGGAAGGCGCATTAGATGTATATGTGCAATCTCTTATTCGAGACTTTGAGAATCATGATCTTGATGTTCCAGAATCAATGCCTGAAAGCACCAATCCAGTGATCACAATTAACCTAACACTTTTCAACATCATAATACATGGACGATCAGTTTGTTGTCTAGAAGATCGCTCCGCGTCCCGACATGACAGGTAATATTTGTGGTTTTCATTGCCATTAAAATACAGTACTGTTTATTTTTTTTAATCATATCTATACCTAGTTATTTTACTTCTCAAATGTTATAAAGACAAGGGTTTAATATATATAATTTATTTAGAGTTCACGTAAAGCCTTGCTTTTTTTAAGTCTATTATTGTGGCTGAATGCTATTTACAATTCATACTTTTTTATTGCATGGTAACGAAAAAATCATATGACTGTCTCTGATGTCCGTCTGTCTGCATGTCGTTAACTCCTAACACTAAGACAGATTTTGATGTATTTTGATATATGTTGCCTACATAAAAGAAATTTTTCGTTAATAGTTCATTTCTTATAATTCTACCTATCCAAAAAATGAAACGTATACACCTCACTAAGGACATCGATACCTGTTCTTTTACACCGCTGTGTTTTCTTACTTCTTGGGGTTCATAAGAAGCACTTATGTTGTATCATCTACTTCATGTTTTATCTTCCTTGTTTTCTGCCCGTTGCTTGAATACTCATTAAGGTAATATTTATCATAAAATAAAGAAAATCATAAAGTATAATACCTTTCTATTATCTTATGTTGAAAAAATTATATTGTTCAGTGTATCAAATATTGATTCTCTTTCGTATACATTGATTATACATGGCTTTCTCATGGCTGCGACAAACCTCATAAAATGCACTGGAAACTTCACCATGAGAAATGGCTCCAAGAATTTGGTGCACAAAGCTTGGATTTGACCAAAGTGTGGATAAAAAACACACATATGAAAAGAGTTGACGTGGATGCGAGAAAAGTTCTTACTAATGCTGTGTGAAAGATAAATGCAGTCAAACACTCAGCAGTCACTGTATGTCCGTAGTTAGAAACACACTTCAAGTTGCATTAAAAGGAGCAGAAATATTCAAGGATAAAAAGTTACTTATTCCATCTATAAAGATATTGTTCTTAAATCTTGATAATGATTTACATGTCACTAAAACTTTTGTCATTGAAAAAACCTGACCGGTAAGATTAGAAGTAGTACAAAACATCAGATAAAATAGTATTTTCTTATTGCAATTTTTATTCAGAAATAATAAGGGGTCATAAACAAACGTACGCAACAACATACAAATCCATATGTGAACCACAACTACGTTTAATTATTCAGCAGTCACAAAGAAACTCTTATATGAATCTTTTCATTGGAATTATAATTGATTTATAACATATGAAACTAAACTGAAAAGTCATACTTAAAATGTTTTGTTGTTCTTAATGCAATTGAACGCTCCAAGACCATTCAATCGGTGGTTTGGAACGCCTGATCAGACCAATTAACAGTACAAAACTCCACAACTGAAATGTATTCACAAAGTATGACTAGACCTGTGTAAACAGAGTAATCAAAGGAACGATTCTATTTGAAAATAAAATGGATATAATCCAGGGACTACGACCAGACAAAGAAAACTAACAAAAAACAAGAACATAAAATAACCAAAATAATACATACAAAGCAGCAAAAGTAAATGAACAACTCCTAATCCACAAAACAACTGGGAGCATGGATAAGGTGTATCGGTTGGGTAAGCGTCTTCGGCTTTTTTTTAGAAAAACCCGCCGAGTTGCTCATAAAAAGTCAAGTCCAGGGTAGACGAAAGGGGAAAAAAAGCTGTGACACATTAAAGGATTACAAAAAAGTATAATCGATATTTAACAAATATCGACAAAAAACTACGAATCAATTGTGACGTGATTCCTTCTACAAATTAATGCAAATGGAAATAAATTGCAAGAACTGCATATTTCATGTAGAAATGGCATTTTATCTTATTTGTAACGCAGTATTGTTTTCCGTATACAGCATTTACGTAATATTCTGTTTAAGAATCAGACAATAGGTGACACATCATTTTTTCTCAATTTAGTCTTTTTTGCCTAAATTATATTCAACGCATCTAGAAAACAACTGAAAATCTATTTATTTTTTTTCCTGATGAAACATATGTGACCTAGATATTTGTTGATTGTTTATATAGTGAAAAAGTGTGGGAATTTTTTTTTGTATTTTTCATAACGTATTTTAGCTAAATTTGACCTATCAACATCTCAAAAAGGCAAACTACACAAACAGTTTAATGGGTATTTCTGGAGATTGTAAGGTAAAAACACCTAGATAATGCAAAAAGATATCAGCGTCTTTCTTTTCCTTCATATGCTACACCTAAAACATATTTTCGAAGTGTGGTCTTTGTCCCTTGGTACCATTATTTTCATTAGATTAACTCGTGGTTTCCTTGATCACTCTTACCCTGATTCATGGACAGAGAAGTACTTAGAACAAACCATTTTTATTTTTACCCTACGCGTAATGAAAAGTTATATGAAATCCATGGATTTGAAATGATATATAATATTGTACACAGTCTTGTACAGTATTGTAAAACGCCATTGATTTTAAAATACTCAGATGATGAATTTCAATTACAGGCACACCATTGCTTAGCTTGAAAATAAGGTGATGAGGGGATTGTTAACATCTGGCATCGATTCATCATCCCATACGTTAGGAAAAAATTTTAATGATCCTTATAGCGATGACTCCGATAGTCATCGGTACAATTTGAATGACTTACGTGATCACCATGATTATTATGATTTTTATGATAATGGATAATGCCGTCGGTACGGCTTGGATGACAACAGTGATAACTTTTATTTTTATGATCGATATTGATCGATATTATAGTAATAATTATAAAGTTATACCGGAAAATAATTAACACTACATTTGCTTTCATGGTCCCCGACACCACTCATGCAGTGTTATTTAACTCAAACTGTACAAAAGTAGCTTTGAAAAAAAAATAATACTGTTTTTGATGTGACGCTTCGTTGGACCTAACATATTTTAGTGTTACTTGCGTCTTTATCTTAACAATCGAATCAGATTTGAAAAAAAAACAACATCTGCCAAGAGATTGAAGACAATATCGGCGTTGATAAAGCAAATAAACAGAAAAATAAACAAACCCCCAATCAAACCCTCATCCTCCCCCCCCCAAAAAAAAGACAGCTATCGTAAATGTGAAGAACTTAAGATGTTGAAGTGACCCTTCTGTCAAGGTTTCGAAATGTGCTTTTATAGTTGTTTGTTAGAGTAATTTTCGTGGTAAACTTTCTTGAAATGCCTAATTTTCCTGTTTTATTATTTGTTTTTTTAGACAAATGTTAGTACCTTTTTTCGTGTAAAATTTTATTAACTTTCATAGCAAAAATGTTGCTTATGTATTGCCATATCTTCATGCATATATGGTTTTTAGTGTTTCTGCTGAGAGGTTAGTCTTTAAAACACAGTTGGATGATTCATGCTCTTGGTGTGTAGGTATTTTTAATCTTATTTTGTGTTGTTTGTCAATCAAAATGATTAAGAAATGAAGAAAATTAAGCTTGATAAAATTGACAATATGCATGAATCGGATTCAAAGTAAATTTACACTCGGTTTGAAAAAAAAAGAAAAATCCACAACCTTATGCAGAGGCATAAGTGCATTAAAGGGACATGTACAACATTTACCTAGTTGTTTTAAAGCAGTTTATGAAGAAAACATCCTTATCCAGTATTTTATATTTAACTATTTTGTAATATAATGTATAAATGTATTATAGGAGCAGGTGTTTTATTGTTTATTCTAAACATTATGATGAATTTATATCAACCTCCTATAAACCCATAACCAGAAACACTGCAAGACGATATGTCACGCTTAATATTGTCTGAATGTGCAAAGCAAACTACATTCAAAGAAGCATTTCAAACACCCATTGTGTGATTCTATCTTAAGTGTAAAATTCATAATACAATTTTGAAATTAGTAAATTTGGAAAAATATATTTGTGTTGCCTTATATTATTTTCATGAAACTTACTTAATCAACCGTGTTTACCTATAATAACTTAATGGAGCTTAGGCGTGTTTGATTGTGCGTTGCGTTGTCTTGTGTTCAACTGATTAAAATTCGCAGAAAGATGCGGACGTGTAATGATACCATGCTGTTGTCCGTAGATTGTTAGAGTTAGGACAAACTTGACTATATATGTTTATTGTTTTATGAAATTTTACCTTAAAAAGGTAGGTGGGGACTGATTGGAATTGTGAATTGAACTTTTTTTTTAAGGGGGACAAAGGAGGCCAAAACAAACATTTTTTAGATCAATTAGATAATTCAAACACGTATAAAAAATTAAATTACATGGCCTGAATATGAAAACAGGAAACAAAATACACCATGAAGCGAATACAAAAGATTACATATAAAACTGCAGGATATCTTCTATTCACCTAGTCTGTTACGGAAACATTGAAGATAAGATCAGACAGGAGCAAGCATGATTTTATCTTGAGGTTGTTTGACCACCAGAAAAAATATCGATTATACTTTCAAAATGTAGCTATCCTTTGAAACGCCTTTTCACTGATTGTGTGTTTTTTCCTTATTGGATATACACCAGTACCAGATCCTCTAACCTGTAATGCAATATGAACAAGAAGCAAAAAATTACACCACTTGTCTAGGCTGCTCCAGGGTATGAAGGATCTATATCTTTATATCTTACCATGTTAAACTTAATTAAGATAATCTACAATTGGAAAAAAGAGAAGTGCTAAAACACACTTACCACAGACACAATCACCACACATGCTTCTCAAGAGATAACATGTGAAAGTTTGATTTAAATAGGTTACAATTCATGTTAAGGTACTGGTGATGGGAATTACATTAAATGAAGCACCAACAAATTAAACAGAATGAGATTTCCATCCTTGTTTAACTTTGAATTTCTATGGTTCATGCTTATTGCTCTGCACTTCTATTTGGAATCTTTTCCTCAAATTTACAATTATAGATGTATTTTTAAGTTATCACGAGCAAATTAAGAAGTAAAAATTCATTGGTGCATGTAAATACAAGCAAAATGTCTTTTGCCCCTTATACTTACTGTTGAATACGTTTGTGATAAAATAATCATGATGAAGATTATTCACAATACGTTAAAAAGCAAAAACAGATATTAAATGACCTCATCTTAACTTTTACAAAATGTACAAAACTTTTGGTCAACTAATAATTCTGTACAGTAATTTGTATTGAACGGTAAGAGTATTTGCAACATTTAAAAGCACCATAAAATCATTTTATGGACAATTGTCTATTGTAATTGATTCTGCCATGCTTTCGTTTTATGATTTGGCATGACAGTATTTTTATCATGCTATTGTACATCAAGATTTTTATTTTCTTTAAGCTTTTCAATAAAACTGTGTGTTCGTAAGTGTTTTTTTTTTCAAGCCAATTTGTAGTCATCTTCCTAAATTATACTCTTATAATATTTATCAAACTTTAAGGAATTCTGGTAATTAAGCTCCAAATTGCATGAAGTTCTTGATATTAACTATTCGGATTATCTGAAAATTTGTATAAAATATCTGTTTTTCTTTTTTTCTACCAAATGAATTATACATTCTTTTCCCTTTTTCCATTTTTACAAAATTAGGAATTTCAAGTACTGGTGCACAATACAAAATATCTAAAAACTTGATGTCATGTTTTTTTAATATATATATCTATAGCATATTTGAAAATATATATATTATTCATTTAAAATATCACTCCGAAAGTTTTTGTAACCAAATCCATAATATCAAGTAACTTTTTTTTTTCATATTAAAAAATTCTGAATTCCCTTTACTTCATAAATTGTTAAATCCAATGCTATCTTTATGATCCTTTTAACTCAATAAAGTTTTAAGAATATACTAACAGACTCTATGCAGATCATGTTTGAACTACCAATACTAGTGTTTAAATTAATCCTTTCCGTCTTTCCATCCTGCATGAGACTGCGCAAAAAGTCTATTAATATGATTCATAATGAACATTTTTGGGTTTGGTAAAAAAGTAAGAAGATGTACAATTTTTTGCAAATAATTTAAAAATTAACAATGACATTTTCCCCATAAATAATGCAAAGTGCAGCCAACGTTTTAATAGTTTTAAACATTTTTGAATTATTCATTTTAGGTCTGAAAAAAACATTCAATCATTTTTTTTAATCAAGAGTTAAAAAATAATTGCTTATTGATTTATGAATAAAGCATAACTACCATCACATATTTTCTTTAAAATGTACTGGACTTGGTTTAATCAAAATTGATAACAATTCTACTCCTACGGTAAATTGTTGATTTCCCTCAAAAGAATTTAGGTAACATAATCTGGGAGTGTATTTCTTTTATTTTATTCGTCTGGAGATTGCCGTGTAGAATTCATACTTATTATAACATTTTATTTGATAATGCTGAGTATTCAATGAAATAATGTTCAATAACATTTATTCGTGTATTATTAAATAGTTAACAAAAAAGTGTGATTTCTGTTTGTCGTTTACAGTAAACGTTGACTACTAAAATTCAATACTGATTTCGTAGGTAAAATATGTAACAGTGATGAACCTTTGATGTACCCAAATGTGAGTGGTTCGTCAATATAAGAATTAAAATAAGGGACCACCCAAGCGGTCAAAATGATCCTAATATTACAAATTTTCGAACAAATATTCCTCTGCCTATTACAATCTAACAGATTAAAAATGACAATATGGCATAAAACGATTGTCTTTAGTAGTTATTCTGAATAATGTTGACATAATACAAGACTAGATAAATCTACACGGTTTATAACACATTTAAATTAATTTGTATGTGAGATTCCGTTGGCGTTTTGAAATTTACCTCACTTTAAATTCCCTTTATCACAAGCTTTAGTGTAACTGAGCTGTTGAACGGATACAAGTAACGTGATAACGCGTGTTTGACCTGAATACCTTGGCTTAAACTTCAAGTTTTTTTACAACAAAAACCTCTGCGACATGTAAATAATTTTCCAGATTTAGAAACGATTTCATTCTGTATGGAATTGGTAAGTCCTCAATCCTTGACGAAATTTCGGCTCCTTTTGATGCGATTTGAAGTGCCTCTCTTAAAACAGGCAAGCAGTAACTGCCAAGGGTTTGAACACACTTGTTTTTCGCCAATGCATGTATTAAGACTTCGTAAAAGTCTACCATTCTCGCATCAATGTCTAGCCTTTCCAACCATTGATTATTAATGCACATTTGGGACAATTGCAAGCTTTGTAAATCTAATTCTGGAAGCCACTCTTCCTGCTGAAGTTTCCAGCCGCACTTTATGAGGTTCGCTGTAGCCATTAGAAACCCATTTGTTATTAGTACATTAAGAGCAGAATCTGAATACCTGAAAGAAAGAGTTCAATATTAAAAGTTTTTATCGCATCTCCATTCGTTTTATGCATCTATAAATTAATATTACTTGCTTGAACGTATAGTTGAATTAATGCACACAAAATTACCGATTGACCACTAGAAACATAGAAAAAAAACAATATACAGGGTCCCTAAATGATCCCTTTTTTTTTTTTTTAATCAAACAAACCATGCAAAGAAAAAAAAGTGATGCAAAATTTAAAGTATACACGTATCCATTATTTGTGCCGTTAAAATGTCACTTAGGGAACTAAAACATTACAATAATCAAATCAAAAATTAGAAGAACTTCTTTTTAAATTTTTCAAACTGTTATGAGTGGAAGACATATGGAGAGTTGTATAGATTATACATTACATAAAAAAAACATTATACGCTACGTAAACAACAGGCGTCAGTTTCACAAAAAGTCGTAAGTGTGAAAATGATCGTAAGTAATGACGTCATAAACTAAAATAGCATTGTGACGTCATGATTTAAGATCAATTTCACACTTACGACTTTTTGTGAAACCGACACCAGTCGCGGAAATTAAAATGTTTTACGACGATACTACATACAATATGATTGATTGAAGGTCACATGAAAGTTCAGCGTTATTAAGAAGGTTGTAAAGTTCGGCGTTATTTAGAAGCATTGTTGATTTCGTATAACTTAACTTGGTATTTAATCAAAGCGCAAACAATAGCTAATAATCAATCGATGGCGTTGACAGTATTGGTTGTGATTTAACAATAGTAGGGTTAAGTGAATTATTACATTTTGCTTTGTTCTTGTTTGTTGTTGTTGTTGTTGTTGTCGTTTTTTTTTTTTTTTTGTTTTTTTTTTTTTTTTTGTATATTTTTAAAAAGAATAAAAGGACTTTCCATTGTTTGTTCGAATATTGGATATAAATGACTTTGGGAAGTTGTTTTACATGTATCTTATATTCTAACCAACGATTGAAAACAATGTTTACTACATGTGTATATGTTAATGATAGAATAATAACCATTCGAACGTATAGCTTTCCTAAAGTGTTAAAACCTTGCATGAAAATGTTATTCACAATAATTTTCAGAAAATTCGTTTTTTTATTCGTTTCATTTATCATTTGAGAAGAAATGTAAATGGTGGTAAATATTACTTGAAAAAAACGGGAAAAGTAATGCCTTTTAGTAACAGCGCTAAAGTAATCTTATTACCCATGAGGAACGAATTCTTCCGTGTTCTTTGTAGGTTGTAAATCTGATCCTCCTTGTATCATCTTGTTAAAAAGCGTTAAATCAACTGTGATCACCAACTCGCTGTCTTCTGATGCCAATGCATTAGGTGCTATTTGAAGATTCATCTTGTCTCTTAAAAGAGAGTTTACGTAAACATCCAATGGACGTTGACCTGTTGAAGATACGCTGTTTAGACTCGCTCCATTTTCTATCAAAAGCCTAACTATATCATCTCTATTCTTTTCTGCAAAGACGGTAAAATATCAAATTGATGGCACGGTAAGAAAATGACGGATGAGTTCTCTTTAAATACAGGAAATACTAGACATAAATATTCTATTGTAGTGGACTTATTATTTGTCTGAAACTGGATTTTATAGCCTGAGATACTAGTATTTTAATACTAAAATTCGTTTGATAAATGCATCAATTGTTCACACTTCAATATATTTTCCTTTATTATTCTTCATGTCAATTTGCTGGATTTTCATTGGTTCAGTACGAAGGTAATATTCTGCTCTATCTCATGTTAAGAGGATGATTTTTTCAAACTGGTTCCGGTATATATCAGGTACCAGTTCGATTTTAGTTAGTTTTGCGTTTGGTGAAACAAATTTGCGATAGATCAATAAGTCAAATCCAGAAGACATAACGATGCCAGGTCTTATATGGACCTCATATTACATTGTCAAATTAAACGGGATTTGGATTGGAACTGAAAAATATTTTTCTTATGAGTATTTTTGTTAAATTTCCATACACTGAATTCTTGATTTGCTTTTTTCAGGGGAAGGGTGTTGTAGTTGTTAAGTTCTGCCTTGTTAAGACCTACATTTACAGTCGGATTGAATATCTATGTACTTGGAAAAAAGGAAACAATATTTAAAAAAAAACTTAAGTCAAATACACGCAAAACTGATTATTAGGGTTTAAATGTGCGATAAAATTCCCAACTTTTTTGTTATGTGTGCAAGAAATTGAAATTTGAAAGGTGGAATGGGAACTCAAAATCAATAACTTAAATAACAGTATCATATTTTGATTGTTGCAAATTGTCAGTGAATTAATAGCAGCGAACAAAAGTATTGAAGCGATTGGTCATGTGACAATACGTGAAGGGAGTGTGATTTTGTTTGGTTTCTTATTTGATCAATGATGATAGTAGTCTCGCAATGGTAAATGACAAAGTCTTTTGATAATATCTGGGTTCTTCCAAGTTCTGAAAATTTTATTATCAACTACTTTAGTATTCACCTTTAGATTTATTATTTATATATAAGGAGATTGTTTTTTTAGTTTGTAACTGAGTTTGGTATCATCCAGACCTGGCCATTGTGTAGTAAGCAATATGTCTATACACTATGATGAAAATTTGACAGAAAATATATTAGTCATGGCAATGAAAACCATTTGATATTTCAATGGGTTGTAACAATATATTTAAGATATGTATACCTAATTTACATTTTAAAGAAGTAAGGAGGCTAATTTTAGACGTGAATTTTGTGTGTGTATGTAATTTCAAGATATTGGACTATAATTCCGAAAACTTTGTGAAAGGCTGTGTTTCGAAATGTTCTAGAAGTAGATGCACAACCCTAACTACATTTATATTTTCTGTAAAAAATGAAATACAAAGGATAAACGTCATAACGGATAAAAATAGAACGTTCCCATCACAGTGTGAAAATTATTGCAATGGATAAAACATTGTCACAAAACTTACCCAATTCTAATTTAAATATTTATTTCTGATGCCATACTTAAATGAAATCGGATGTTCAATATCATTTTAGCGAAACAAAATGTGTCATATTTTCATTCACATGCACTACATGTGTGCATGAGACATAGCGTCGCCGATAAATCATCAAAATATGAACATTCTACTAAAACAATAGCCAACATTTTCGAAGTTCTAGAATTATAGAGTGGTAAATGGCCTTTTAAAACATTTTTTGCTAAATTCTTTTGATCATGTAATGGAAATTTTTCTTTTTATATGCTACTCAGCGAGTGTTTTTAGAAAAAAAAAACATATGACGCTTACCCTTTTGGTGCACCGGGTACCAGGTTTCCGTAGAATTCGGGTTGCTCATGCGATTGTTATTTTGGTTATTTCAAGTTCTATGTTGAGTGTGTCTATTTTCTCTGTCTTATTTTTCGAAATATATAAATATGTTTTTGTAAATGCTGCTCGAATCTTGGTTACACTTTTAGATATTTTATACAGTATGAGTTGTTAAATGAAATGTATTTGCTGATACAGTATAATTAATATGTCCGGATGTCAGTGTTGTAGACAGAACTTAACATGTACATTTGTGTTAAGTTTTTTTAAGCAAAAAGACATAGGTCGGTGGTAATTCAAGGCTGTATTTTATTTATGAAAAAGGAAAAACATATAAACGAATATATATAGTTTTGGAGCCTAAGGTCCATCATCATTTTTTAGGGAAAAGAAGGATGTTATAACGTAATTTTATAGTATTCAAAGTACACATTTGTTTAGGGAAATCATTTGCAGACTTGCTAGCTAGTTTTTGAAGGTTGTAGTTTTATAGGAGAACAATGTTATTCTAAAATAAAAAAAAAGTTTCTTGTCTTTATAAAACTTTGGCGAAAAGACAAAAGTGAAATCAGAAATTTTACAGTATATACAAATTTGCAATGTAGATTTTTAAAAATTCAAAGGAAAAGACACGATAAAGACATATAAGGTATAGAACTGTACATGTCCTTTTTTATTTTAGGGGGTGCTAGTTAGACACAACCACTGTAAATGAAATGTTTTTATGAAAGCATTAAGCAAATTGATTTTTTGCTCAACTGTTTTCATAAGTTATATGCATGCTCATATAAGAATTTCATTATATACTGAACTCAAATAAATTTATATATGAGTTCACGTTCTTTTTCCTATTTTGAAATGTTGAAAATATTTTGACAAACTTCATATTTGTAAGATGAAAGAGTAATCAAGGGATTTTCATTCATTCTATCAGAAATTAAAAGAATCTAATTCGAGTCCAAAGACCACGCATGGAAAACAGACACACACAGCAAAACAAAAACCATAGAATAACCAAAACAATGCACACAAAGTAAAAAAATTAATGAGTTACTCAACTAAAAATTGGGAGTATGAACCAGGCACATCTTATTGTCGTGTGCTTTTACGATAAAGTTAAATTATTTGACTTCAATGATATACAAATGTATGCCTTTATTTGAATGCTGTTTCATTTCTATGACAAGCTGTATAACATTAGAGACAAACCACAGGCGGAAAAATTAATTTTTACTCTTGGCTATTTAAGAATTGTATATATATGATGCACTCTTTTTGTTTAGTATGAACTTACCCCTTTTTAAAGCAAGTAGTAAAGGTAAATCCCCTTTTTGGCTCTCTCTTGATGGGTTCACTCCTGAATTTAGTAATACACCTACTGTTGATACAAGTCCAAGTGCAACAGCTTCATGGAGGGGATAACATTCATCTTTTTCAGATATGACTAAGGCGCCCTCTGATGCAAAACGCTCCACTACCTTCCCAATTTGTGCATCCGGGAACTTGCTTTTTATTACACAAATTAAAGGATAGTCGCCGTCCTCGTTTTTCTTCATTAAACATCCTCCTGCCTTCTTAAAATTCGTCACAAACTGTACTGCTTCGTCTACTAGCATTGATTCTATTTTCAATAAAATACATTTAATGGCACACTTTCTTTCAAGTTACTTATTTTTTTTCTAAATGTCGTTAAAGTATTTTATTTATTTATTTAATTTTTTTTGGGTATTAGAAACTCTTTCTTTTTCCTTTGCTTTGGTATTTGAAACTCTTTCTTTCTCTCTTTTTTACGTAATATTTGTACATACTTTATTTGCCCTGTTAATAGATTTTCTATTAAATGTCTTTAAAAATAGACACTGTGACACATATATTACATATTTTATCTATGTCACTACATTTTACCGTATATCAATAAACAAAAACAAAAACAAATAGTTAATTAAAAACTAACAAAATTTAATGAATAGAAGTCTTATTTTGATTTGTCCGTTTTGGAAATGGCTAGAATACCGACTTAATTCTGTTTCATTTCTAACAAATACAACATATCTTTTTCAATGAAAATCAATTTAATATTTAAATGACAGTGCAACTCGGCAGTTTTTTATTGAAAAGCAGCGGACATTCACCTTACCGATTGTCATGATCCATGCTTCAAAGTTGAATGAAGTGCGAGTTGCTCATTTACTTTCGTTTCTATATGACTGTTAATTTTGTAAATACTGGTCTTTGATGTGTGTGTGTGTGTGTGTGTGGTTTTTTTTTCGGCTTATAAAAGGGGCTGAATTGAGGAGCGAAGGACAACATGAACCCTAGTTTGTTTATGCTTTATTTGTATTGTTTTGTTTTGTTGTTTTGTTTTGTTTTTTGGGTTTTGTGGGGGTTTTTTTTGTTTTTTTTGTTTTTTTTTTGTTCTATTTGTCCCTTGTTTGTTCGTTACACTTGTATATTTTTCGTTTTTTTTTTAAATTACATTTATAAAGTAGTGCCTCATTAATAATACCCACATTTGATCTCTCTGTGTAAAACGAACTTACCTCCATTCCAGCAAATGTGTAGTACTGTATTGCCTTTGTAGCAATGAACATGGTTTACATTTGGAACATGTGGAAGTAAACCGTTCATAGCGCTGAAATCTCCTTTTGCTGATGACTTTTTAAATACTCCATTGATAAAAGAATTTAAAGGTGTCAATGGCGAATCGTCATACTTTTCATGAATGTTAATGTACTTGTTTGAATTTGACAAAAGTTTTACAGTGACTTTCTCCAACAAATTGAACAACCGTGCTTGCTTAGATATAACCCACTTCAAAAACGCGTGGACAAAATCTTCCTGATAATGTTCTTTTTTGTCTTTTGTCAACAAATGAAGTATTTGTAAACCATCCGATAAACCTGCAATTTGACGAAATCTAAATAGTCAAAAAAATTAAACGTCATACAAGTATGTTCAATAAATTGTCAATACAACCTTAATTTTGACAAATTTTGTTTTTTTTATTAATAACCATATACCTTGTTCACACTGGTTAACAGTTGGCTAACAAAGAATACTGATTGTTTTAGGCAAAGAAATTTCTGTCAATATTTAGTCTATTTAATGTTTTAAAATTATACAAATGTATATATGTTACAAGACATATTTTTCTTAATCTCAATGTCTTAAACTATAAAACAATTTTGTCCAGAAATTATTTTCTTAAACATCTGTAACTATCAGCAGTAAACCAGCCGTATTCTGAATTTGAAAAAAAATCCGTTTTAAAGTATAAAAGACAAAGAACAATCGTAAAACACAAAACCAATAAAGAAATACAAAAATAACGAACATTACGAAACATACAAAACCTGGGGGAGCAATCGGGTTCTCAAAAGAACTGGAGGAACAATCGGGTTTTTGGAATAAATAAAGAATCAATCAGGTTTTTGGAAAGTCTGGAGGAACAATCGGGTTCTTGGAAAATCTGGAGGAATAATCGGGTTAAGTTTAAACATATGTGTTTTGTCGAAAGAGTAATCAAGGCAACCAAGGTTATAGCAGTACTCAAAATAATGTAATCCAGGTACAAAGACCAGACATGGAAAACAGACATACACAACAAAGAACATATAGTAACTAAAATCATACATACAAAGTAACAAAAGCAAATGAGCAACTCGGACTCCACTAAAAACTGGCGTCCTCTGCTTTTCTAGAACCACCTGCCCAGTTGCTCATAAAAAGTCGAATCCGGGGTAGACAAACGAGAAAAGGAAAACTATGACCCTTTGAATAATCAGTTTTCACGGTGCAGATAGATAAACCGTAACGTTCCACGAGTTCATGATGACGACCATAAAACTTCTTTAGTGATGACTTCAATCTTGTTCCAGGAGCCTTTTTGTTAGAGTTCTAGCGCGATACAAAAATTCTGTGTAGTTTCGGCAAGCTCTGGCATAACGTATGAGTTGTGATATGAACACCATACGCAGGTGCCGAAGGGATGTTGCCACAGATGAAAGGAAAGTTGACAATTCTGAATGAACAGTCATCACGTTTGTCGTAAAGTTTGGTCAATAGTTTTTCGAATAACGTACAAAAGGAATAAGACACTAGTACATTTTACCTATAAAGTATTTTTCAGTTAAAGAAAAATACAATAATCGTATTTGCATGCGCATACAGAAGTATATATATATTTTTTTTAAATTAAATCATATGAAACTGAGGATGAAAAGGAAAAAACATTTTTGAAGGTTAAATATGAACAAAAAATGATAAACAAAATGTAACATATGTGATTTTGTGTAATTGTGTGTCTCTTCAACAGAAGTCATGGAAACAATCGGGTTCTCTAAAAACCTGAAAACAAAATAGGGTTCTCGGAAACCTGTAGGAATAATCGGGTTTTCAAAAAAAACTGGAGAAACAATCGGGTTCTTGGAAAACCTTGAGAAACAATCGGATTCTTGGAAAAACTGCGGGAACAACCGTGCTGCTGGGAAAATTGTAGGATCATCGGGATCTCGGACAAACTAGAGGAACAATCGGGTTCTAGGAAATCTTCGAGGAACAGGGAAGTTCATGGAAAACCTCTAGTAAAATCGATACTATCACACAATGTGCTATGTGTCATTTGTTCCTACCTAATCGCAAACATCTTTCTAAAGCCTTAGTTTTGTAATTTCCGATATCAGCTGCATCTGGGTGTGCAGTGATCATAAGCATGGCAGTCTCAAACTGGCCTCTTTCTAATGCCATCAATAGTGGGAAATCACCAGATTCGCCTTTGAGGTTGATATCGACCTTTTCTGCACCAGAGTTCAAGAGGACTGTAACCATATCACACATTTCCCACCTACTGTCAAACTCTAAGGTCAATGTCAAGGGTGTTTTTCCAGCTGTGGTCATGTGGTTCACTGACGCACCAGCTTCTATCAAAACATTAACTATTTCCATGGGGATATTCTTATTATGTTTTGCTGAAAAGAGAGTTACCATGATTAAAGATTATGTTTTTTTTCTAATAATGTAAATACGGATGTGTCACCTGAATTCTGAAATAAAAATTGCATTTAATGGCACATGGATATAAAAGTTCATCAGCCATATACACCCTGAATAACTCCTTTCTCTTTCTATCCTCAACTGCCCTCCAGCGTTCTGCTTTACGATGAGTTAAAAAATTAAAATGTTTAGTAATAGTTTATGGCATTTTAAAAACGAAACCTACCCAAATACCAAACGGTGATTTTATTCAAAAATGACTATGAACCCTTGAACTGTATAACTCGTAAATTTTAATTAGATTTGATAGAGTTCCACACAAAAAAACTTTTGAAAAAATGACAAATTTCAGATTTTAAAAATTCGTTCATTTCTGATTTTTGCAATGCTTCAAATAATTGCTTAAAATCGAGTTTTATTTACTTTAATTATAATATCCGTCAAATCTTACATCGTTTTGAACAAGATATAAAAAAAAACATTTTCATATATCAACTTTTCAATCTTATTCCATGACATGTTGTTTAAAATCATTAACTAAAACTACATCTTTCCATTTTTCCATAAACGATACACTGCAATACTATAGAATTTATTTAAGTCTTGACAAATGTGTTTATAAACACAAAGAAGAGAATTGTTGAATAGCCCTGGTCACATATTTTAGGCGTACACTTGCATTTAAATCAATTGCTAGCCTTAACTTGCTTCAACATCTACACATGAATTTTTCTAAAATATCCCGCATGCACGATACCGAAATGCACGCTAGACGCTCACCAAACGCACGATTAACGAGCACTTCTATCGTGCGTTTAAACGAGCGCATGTGCGTTTATTGTGCGTTTATTTTGCGTTTGAACGAAAGCAAAATAATGTGTAAACGCACGGTAAACGATGCACGAACGTTAAATGGTTAACGTGAACGTTTTAATACGGCTAAATTATATATCGATGGAAAGCGTATTTCAACCTGTATTGAAATATCGATGTCATACACCTCGATTGTGGTCATGCCTCTAACAAATTGGAATCAAAGGTCAATCATTATTTTTGAGAAAATATGTTGTATCATTTTTGTATGCCTTACTTCCTTAAGCTGCTGAGAAAAAATGCAACCTTTTTACATCAGCTCAAGTTCCATCTCATACAATAATTGATAGCTATATTTAAGAAAAACAAGCAAATGATGCCGTGCGCAGCAGTTTTTGGTCAAATTTTAGCAGTCCGAAATGAAAGGCTGATCTTGACATTTTAGGTATCGAAAAGTAAATATATGAAAGTAAATATTTAAAAGGCATATTCTGAAATTATTTTTAATATCTAACATTTGCAGTAAAATATCGAATTTTCTATTTAAAAAGCAGCTTTCAGAGAGTCATTTCTCCATTAGTTCAAAAACAATTTCCCGTTTGGTCCATTGTGTGAATATTTCGTATATTTGGAAAGATAAGCATATCATACTTAAAAAAAACTGTTTAGTATATCGTGTTTTATATAACCTTCTCAGTTTTTGATAACATTTGAGAATAAAAACGGGAATATCATTAACTCAAAAGAACACCACTTAACCTGTCTATAATTTCTTGTTGTCCTGGCTACAACGAAAACTCTCAGTTTGATGAGAAATGGAAAGCATGTATTAATTTCAAAAAGACAATACCAATAATGCAATAAATGCAAAATAAAATGCAATAAAATTAGCAGAAAAAAAGACTTCGTTATTCGCAAAAAAAATATTTAATTGCACATAACGAAACATTGCATTATGTATCCTAATTTATTTAGTCTTAGTTCGTTTTTGACTCCATATCGCCGATATTCGTCATGCCAAAAGAAAGAAACAAAATGACTCATTTTTTATTGTCTAGCGGTACAAGGTTTTTAAAAGGTCGTGCAATGCGACAAAAACGTCGCCTCTAAGACACTTTTGTCTGACCAGTTTATTAGCTATTGAATTGGAACACTTTCTTAAAACAAGCATGATCCTCATTGGTTGATAGCTTTGGTGGAAGTGCACTTGGTTTAATATCATGCTTTGAACATCCAAAGTCGAGAGTGGATGTGCTTGAAGCTAGAGTGTTGACACTCATGATATATATGTTGAGAATTTAATTTATTATTAGACCTTGGTGGTCAGCAGATAATATTTAGACCTTGGTGGTCAGTAGAAAATCTTTACACCTTGGTGGTCAGTAGAAAAAATTTAGATCTTGGTGGTCAGAAATAAAAAAGGTTGGCAATCTTCGTGGTCAGAAATATGGAATTTGAAGACTTTTGTAGTCTAAATTTCGAATGTTTTTAGACTGTAATGATTAGAACTCGAAATTGAAGAATTAGTTTATAAGGTTGGCCAACTTAAATTTTATATCTTGTTACAGTTTGAGGCCTAAATGTTCATTGAATATGGTGAACTCTTACATGTGTACGTTTATTGTTTTAATTTGGGAATAATGAGAATGATAATAATTGTCACAATCACGTTTGCATACATGCCACGTAGCGCGAACGTGTCGCTGGTCCAGTGTCATTGTTGGAAAAAAATTAGGACCATCCTTTGACAGTTTTTGTTTTTAATGTTGAATGGTTCAATAGATTTTATTATTTTAATCCGGTGGTGATTTCGTGAAGTTGTATGTAAAATGAGGGATGTACCATGTTACAGTAGGATTGTCTAAACTTTTTATTGCACAACTAGTTATAAATAAATATGCGTATTTTTAGAAGGCGTGCCCTATTTGTCTGTTCAACAGGTAAACGGTAGGCTGAATATATAATATGATATGGATTTGCTTGAGACTCTGTTAAATACGGTTGTAATTAATGTTCATGCACACGTGTAATAAATTCGATATAACTTGGTTTCAGATGATGTTGTTAGTTGTACTCAAAAGACGCCATTCGTAGAAGGAATTGTTTTTTAATATAAGGATATTTAAGTAATAGGACCAAAATGAACTACAAACTGGCCTATCAAGAAATAGGGTCTGAGTGTACATTGTTTTGTTTTCTTACATCTTTTTTACTTAATTCATTAGTTCAACATATAATTCCTTACTCAGCAACATTATTTCCACACAAACATGGTCTGCATTCAGAACTCCAAAAGATACTTCAATAAGTTACAGCGACCATATAAGTAAAGATGATTCTTTGCTATAACAGTCTTGTGCAGATTTGATGTGCATTTTTTCCACTCTGACGTTACACATGTGCATAGAGCATAAAAAATTGCGTAGGACAATTTCTGCGCAGGTCTGATAGCTCATTGTTGAATAAGTGGTTTGTAATTTATATACCAGCAGTTAAGAAATAAAATTAATATTATTTTGCTACAAAGCTTATATCAAAAGTGAGTTTTACTGGATTAGTTGCCCGGGTAATCAAAAACTTGTTCAATTTTTTTTCGGAGCTATAATGATAAGTTTTCGATTACGTAAAACGCAATTACAAGATCTTTTTTATCAAAACGTACCTAAAACAGCTGTTAATGCAGTATTGCCAGTTTTGTCAACTTGATTTATGTTAGCCCCAGCCTTTAACAGAATTCTAATTGCGTCAATTCTACTTTGGGTTGCTGCCAAGACCAATGGTACCTTTTCACCACAGTTTACATTTGACTCTTTTGTAATAAGACTTGGCAGTATCATATCAACTATGTTCTCATCATGATTTTCGAGTAGACTGTATATAGGAGACTGTCCTATGGTATCGACAATATTAACATCCGCTCCAGCTTCAATGAGATGCTCAATGATGTTCTTATCTAAAATGATAAAATAAACATACTTCATAATTTGAAAGAAAAAAACTTTATAACATACTATCTAAACAAAACACAGCTTTACCGCTACAATTGACAATGTTTAAACAACTATACATCACAATTTTATGAAATACTCATTACATGTAACTGTATCTATGCGTATGAGTAATACAGATGAAATATAATAATCATTGTTTCACTGATAAAAAAAAACTAACATAAGATTAGGTCTATGTCTTCCCGGGCACCCTCAACAGGTGACATATTCATTGTTATATATATTAATCTGATTGATGATGCACTAAATTCAAATACGAAATTAAGGGTTAATCAAACGGGATTTTATTATTATTATTATTTTATTTTTAATAAAACATGATGGTGAAACAATTTGAAGATGAAATTACTTAATTTTTACCTATATTTTGTTTCGTCAGTTTATCATCCAGTATCTGATGCCTCATTGTAAGCCTGGTTAACTTTTTACATTCAAACCCTGAATAGTTTCGAAAATAAAAAGCTTGCTTGTCACTGTCATATGTACAACATAAAAGCTTTCAGAAACAAATTTGACATTTATAAATATCTGACTCTAGATCATGACCCAAAGTGTTGGTTACATAGAACATTAACGCTCTTAACAAATGAAAGAATATATATTATTTCGTGTTAAAGGAATGTGAACATTTTTTATGAGGAAAATCATCTTAAAATTAACAATTACTCGACATGAGCTTCAAAGTAAATAACAAATATTGTATTCGGAATATTTTCTAGCAATTCATATGATCGAATACAAATAACAACATTTTCATTAATTATAGTACCTTTTTCCATGTATAGATGCAGTGCTGTTTTTCCATCTTTTCTTTTATAATTCACGTTCGCTTTTGCATCAATCATTTGTGAAATGATTCCATGCATATCATGGATTGTTGCTGTCATTAACGGGGAATCTACACCGTCACCATAGGCATTTGGGTCTGCGCCATATTTAAGCAAGTATTTGATATTATCGACTAAGTCATTTTTTCCTGTATTCCTTATCTGCCTTCTTAATAGCTTTAAGTTGTATAGTTTTCTGGCCTCCCTCTTTATGTATCGCACAAGTGGTGTTTCTCCAGAGGCATTAATCGCGTTAATGTTTGCCTGTTTCTCTAGAAAAAGTGATATTGTTTCTCTGTCAAACTTTTGATCTAAAACAAAAATGTTAAAAAAATGAACTCCTTGCGTTGGCCCAACTATATACAAGTATGTCATAATATCAAATAGTTCAATTTGTTATAAGCCTGCTGCTTAGCTGGTTCTCTTATGGTAACATAAACTATTTTGTATAAGCTACCTCGTAACTGTTACGTCACTCAATGAATCCTAAATTTAATTAAATTTTGATTAATGATAGACTTTTAATTTGGATAGGTAGCTTTTTGAAGTTATCTAAAAGAATTACTTATAATTGACGACGAAATTTTGCTTGCAAAACATACTTCATGAAAACCAGGATGTTTAAAAAGCGTAAGCGTAAAATTATTTATATAAGAAATATTTGTTTGTCCTTCTCTTATATTCAGATTATCTCTTTTCAACAATGTCAAAATCCAATTTTTACAACCCACCCATACATAAATGCAGAACCGTATCTTTGTTTTCGTTTTCATGTGTAACATCTGACCCCATCGAAACAAGTTTTCTTGCCATTCTGAAGTAACCCTTGATCGCAGCAACCACAAGAGGAGAACTTCCTTCGTCTCCTATAACGTTTATGTTTTTACTGTGTTGTAGTAGGTATAGAATGTCATCCTCATGATTACAACTTTCTCTTAGAAGTGCAAAATGCAGAGGCGAATCGTTATCCACTGATCTCGACTCCGTTGACGCACCAAAATAAATAAGAAGTTTCAAAATAGCGTTTGGCTTATGCACGTCAGGTGAATCAGACGAGTCATCGGAAATAAATTCTGTTAAAGATAATAAGATATATAACAGTGGAAACCATTCCTGTCCAATAATCTTTAGTATCTGTGTACAAACAATTACAGACTAAAAGTCATGGTAACATAGCTACAAAATGGGATAAGTACATTATCATTTCTGTTTACAAAAAAAAATTCGTGATGTTAACTTTTCATAACTCATTTTGATAGAAATGTAACAACAGATTAAATCTAAGAATTTAATATATATATTTGTTTTTACATTTTGTTATTCCTGGATTTGTGTAGTCCATGAAATTCTCCGGTTTAGAATAGTTACTTCTTGTCTTGACCAGTATGGATTTCAATGTAAATAAATACCCCTAGCATCGCACATGATTCAAAAATGATTTTTTTCTGTACCTTTGGTTCCAAATTCCGAACTTAAAACGTATAGTTAAGTTATGTTATCTTGATCGACAATTCAACTACAGTCATAGACCGTTCAAAGATTTTTTTTCCGTCTCTATATACAGTAACAAAATAGAGCAGGTAAAAAATAAACAACATATACAATTAAAACAACCAATTAATCACAAGGAAATCTTTAATGTGAACAGTAACAAAACATTTGCATGATATTAGTCCCGCATACCATATTTATGTTTGGTCGAACTCTGTTACGGATTTGAATTATTCGTACACAGAAATGTTGGAGAAAATGCTTTTAAGTCATGATATATCATATCATGGGAACGCTCCCTTTAAACTTTAATAATTTGTACTGGAATCTGGATTACATCTTAGTACCATACAAACCTTCAATGTTCGGTTTACGTCGATGTGGTGTTTTAAAGTAAAAATGAAGGGCTGTTAGGTTGTACAAGCCTTTATGATTAACATTGGCCTTTGCATCCAGTAGGACTTTTGTTATTGCAGGATAGTCCATTCCGACTGCATAAATCAATGGTGAGTTAGCTCCAATATTTTCTAGATTCGGGTCACACCCATAACTCAGCAAAAGTTTGGTAAGCTCCAACAATGTTTTCTCGGGGAGTTCAGATTTTTTTAGCATTCTTGTAAGAATTGTCCTACATGTTGCATGGCAGGAGTCCTCTTCTGTATAATATTTACATGAAAGATCAAATCTTGAATATTTTAACGACTAACAACGATGTTTCTCTTAAAAACTTCATTACCACATTACAATAAAAATCATTAGGAGAAATAAAGCAAAAACAAAAAGAAAAGACATTATACCTTTAAAATGTTGGCAGAAGATATTATTTTGGTTTTTGGATACCTTTTCTGTCTTGATAAATGTGATTAGGATCGGCATTTCCAGTTAGTAAAATTTGAACAATATCTGTAAGTCCCATCATAACGGCATTCAAAAGTGGCGTCTTGAAACTGGTATCCACTGCATTAGCATCTCCGCCATGTTCTATGATCCATTTTACGGAATTCAGGTCTTGAAGTAAAATTGCAAGGTGTAAAGGTAAAACTCCGGATTTTGTCTCTTCGTTGACTTCTATCCCGTGTGTTAGAAATGATAGCAAAACCTTCTGTCCTTCTAGTTTCTCTGAATAAATATTAATTTAAATGCGTTTCTGGTATGCCTTTGTTAGGTTGAGAATACATTCCAAATATTTTCATCTTAGTACACACTGCCAAAATTCAAACACAGAGATATGAAACTTATTTTCCTCATATTAATCAAATAGGCACCATAGTAATTACATTATGTTTTAGATTTTTCGTAATCAAAAACTTCCGTTCACTCGAAAATCGAACAAAAATATTTTCAAATAATTATTCAAAATATTAATATAAACAAATATGTAAATACTAATTTCAGGGACATTACAACTTACCTATTTCACGTTCCGGTGTTTCCTCTTGGTCACTTAATGCAATTATGTCACATTGTGAACCCTGGTCCGGTTGCCGACTTAAATAGCTCTCTGGAACATAAAAACGAACAATTTAAAGTGAAGGATATACAAAGCAAAGTATTCAAGGTGCATATTTTTAGAAGAATTAAATTTTATGTTTGTATATTTCAGGTAATAATTTTTATTTCAGTATAACATAGTACTTGTATTTATATTATTTATTGTATTGTACATACTTGTATAATTAATACATGTTCATTTGATACTTATTTGTTTCAGCAGTAGACATTAGTTTCTATTAGTCATTTTTATTGGCCAGTGATCAAGGTCATTTTCTAACTTCGACGACTTTTTTTGTTCAGTATTTGTAATGTCTTCGAATTGTCGACATTGTTCGGTGTACTTATTATAATTTGCCAGTCGAGTTTGTAGATCATTTCTGTACTTTAGGTTTGAGGTTTACTTCAACATCTTTAACCTCACTTATAAGCATTTCGTCTGCGTAATTGTTCCGAATGGATATATTAGTTTAAAAGATATTTTTGCGCATGGAAAGTGCGTGTTACTGTGTTCGTGTAACATTAAACTTGGTTAAAATTTCCGTAAAAGCTCTTAGTTGATTTTCATCTTATTGAAACCGAAATAACAAAGATATTCCATAAAATTGTTTTAACCACAAAAACTATTTTTATCATCCAATCAGATGACAGAACTTTTTTTGAAGAAAGTTGCTCAATACAAGAAGAGCAAAGCACGTATGGACACACAGAAGACACACTCACAAGAAATCCACGCTGCATGTTACACAATCCCACGATACACGCACACGAAGCTAACAAAACACGCTGAAATGGGATCGGTCCACATTGCAGGAGGTGTTATAGTCCAGCAACAATAATGCAGCTCCCCGAAACGACTCACAGAAGAGTACCATCGAATACAATTTACAATTTACAATTGGGCAATATATTTCAGTTTAAAATTGTATAATGATGTAAGTAAGGTAAAAACAGTATGACAGTAGTAGTGGTAGTCTGGAATATTTTCTTAAAACTTGTTAAGCAGTTTTTGAACATCAAATAAGTGAGCGCTTTGTTTCTGATTTATTAGCCATTTAAAGGAATAAAATATTAATTACCGAAGTTAAGTTATGTTATACTTTCATTGTAGTGAACATAGTTTTAAGGCCATGAAAGCGAGAATATTTCTCACTGCTTAGCAACAATTAACCATTACTTTAATTGGTCATTAAAGAGCCTTATGTGTCTGTTATTATTGGCCGAGTGGTCTAGGGCGCTGGACTTTGTGCAGGCGGTGTTGCCATAGATGTCACAGCGGTACGAGTTCCAGTCCTGCGGAGGGAACGACCAACAATTTGCAACGCAAATTTGATATTTTTAACATCGTTGGGAATTTTTCAGACCTTTCTATACGTTTACATATCTTCCCTGTATCAATTTGACCCGATGGATCAGTGTAGCGAATAGAGTCGTCACATTCTAAAACGTTTATATATATTTTTTGAAACAATTCATTTGCATTACGCTGCTATTAAGTGTATATGTTTTTGGTCCACAATTATACATTGTTATTACAACATACATGTTACGTTAAGATACATGGAAGACGTTTCTTTTCGCATGCATTTGTGTAATATCGTTATATTTGTTTGTAAGCAAATGTTAAGAAAACGGGTGTATTAACGTTTTCTTTAATTGAAGCAACAAGCTAAATAAACCCGTCTGCGTTGGATGGAAAACATTGAATTTAATTCCTTTGACTTTTTTTATTCACAAATTGGACCTGATAGAATATATAAATGCAAATTCAAATGAGAGTCTAATATCCGTTTGTGATCCATCGCAATGGCACTACTATGGCGCAGTTAGATTTGCAAACATGGTAGCATTGAAGAATGTCGACAAGCATTTTTATTATAAGCTCATAAGTTTAAATCGTAAGTTTTAAATACTATTAGTTGATGAGTAAGTTTTTTAAACTTTACCTGAAAAAAATTCGAATGCATTTTTGTTGTCTTTATTCCTGTAGGTAATATTTGCACCTGCCTCTATCAGTGATTGGGCAAGTACCAGAAGTCCGTTTTCAATTGCAATCATCAACGAAGAGTTCGTGTCAATATATGTAGTATTTGGGTTGGCTCCTTTTTCAAGTAATTTCACGATTGCTTTTCCGATATTCTCCTTGTTTCCCGACCATATCTGTTTGACCAAAATATCAAGTGGATATTCGCCATCACTGTTTGATACAGAAAGCGGTGAATCTGCATTAACTAGTATATCAAATATGTTCTGCTTTGATCTAAATTCAGATCCTGAAATAATTTATTTTAAATTTTTAATGCCAGTATTATACTTCAAGTTATAATATAATATGTTAACTATGATTTAACTATATGTATAAACAGCAAGTTACATTAGATAATATAACATATTATGATATTAATAAATATATATGATATATGGTAGCGCATTCAAGTCTCCGCCTAAATTTCATTATTTCCACATAAATTAATTATGGCGCATTTTCATAAAACAAATATCGATTAGAACGTGCCGTTGTGACGTGCATCATGATATACTTTTGTAATTGATATATGAATTTGAAGTGCCTTTATTGGCCGGATCTTGCCGTCCCGAAATATTGACCTCCTCAGACAAACACAAAGAAACAACAATCTTTAGATTGTCCTATTTTTTTCCAAAAGATGACCTTGAAAGAACATTGTGTAAAAATGTAAGTCACAGAACTTCATTTCGAGATAATTAAGCCTAAATAAAGACAATTTTTTACAACTTAATAAATATATACTCGAATTCGTACCGCTGTGACATCTACGGCAACACCGCCTGCACAAAGTAGACCAAAAATGTGCATCGCAAACTTGACAGTTCTAAAATCGTTGGAAATTTTTGAGACCTTTCTATACGTTTACATATCTTCCCTGTATCAATTTGATCCGATGGAGCAGTGTAACAGTGTGAGACGTGTGTATATATATATATATATATATATATATATATATATATATATATATATATATATATATATATATATATACGAGTTCGAGTCCCGCGGAGGGAACGACCAAAAATTTGACAGTTCTACCATCGTTGGGAATTTTTCAGACCTTTAGTAATGTAGTAATGCTATGTTCCTCCCATGCTAAAACAAAACCATGCTGAAGTAGTCGACCGAAGTAGAAATATTGGCTCAGCTGAAGAAGGATAAATTGCCCGACCCTACCCGCCTCTCCCTATTTCCAGTGGCAATCGAAATTCGTCAACCCTATTATCCTTGTGTTCAATCCGATTATTCATTTCATTTTCCTTTCATCATCCATTTTATGTTCATTTTGCGGATATTGTTGAAATATTGCTGTTTATGTGTTAATCAATCAATCATTGTAGATTATGTAGAAAATTTCACATTCTTAAATACTATCAAAGGTTGGTACATATAGATACAATTTATTTAAAAAATTATAAAGAACACCTGTCTGACATGATTTCTTATTTCAAAAAAGAAAATTGTTACCACCGAAGTTTTTTTTATGTAATGTTAATAGAACTAAGATTTCCATTACATTTCTGTGGCAAATTATCTCCCGTAAAAAAAAAATTAAAAATGTTTGTAGTTTTACCATATATCGGTTTATGCCAACTCATCTTTGTGAATGATTTAAAGATGTTTTTTTGCATCTTTTCAAACAACATTTGCTCATTTAAAATACATACTTTAGGAGTGGACAGAAAAGAATGCTCCGTATAATAGATTTGACTTATATTAAACTGCTTAGGAGTTGAGCGAATATTTTGGGTTTTTTTTCCTTGATCAAGATCATATTTCAGTGTCTAATCAACTATAAGATAACTCACATCCGTCCTTAAATTTAAAATTAGTTGTACAATTTGATTGATAAGTGTTTTAAGACAGTACATAATATACCTTCTAAGTACCAAACTATCAATAAGAAATAATTAGTAAAAATCAGGGTAATTCTTAAAATTGATTGCACCCGCAGCCCTACAGACACATCATTTAACATTTAATAATTTCGTGCATCGATCGATATTGACCCAATTTTTTTTTCATATTATCCGGAAATCCTTATTAAATAGAAACTTGGACAGGCAAATTGTTTATTTCAAAGATATGACAAATACGATTTTTATTCTTTTGAAACATTTCTCTGTCAAAGTGGTGGTTTTTGATACTGCTTAATACTCACAGGGACTGCTACTCAACTATCTTAAATATAAAGAAATACATATCTACCTTGCTTGCAACAAACATGAATAGCCATATCCCCATCGCAATTAACGTGGTCTAAATTAGTTCCACCTGCAATTAAAGCGCTGACGATGTCCTCTTCATTTTTTCTCACAGCTGAGATCAACAATGAATCCATTCCCTTTGATTGAAGGTTAGGGTCTGCACCTGTAGACAGCAGATCTATGATCGTGTTCAATTTTCTTGGCATATTACTTTCCATTGCAAGAGCTAGTAATGATATGTTGCACTGTCTTTCAATATCTTTCGCTGCAACTCCACCTTTAAGGAAGGGCTCAAATTCGTCTAAGTTAAAATAAAAACGAAGACACTGATCTTAATTTGATTTGGCTTTCTATTTCAATAATTTGGGTTTTGAGTACTTCTTGAAAATAATTTATTATGTTATGATCTTCCTATATACGTATTTCAAATGCTTCTAATAAAAGATTTCTCCTTGAAACATCTGTACAGAATATCAAAGTGTGTAGTATATTTCTAATTTGATGACATAAAGTGATTCATGACTTGTAAATGTGTTGCATACTCGCATGCATCATACGGTATACATGTCTCGCTTTAGTATGGCTAATGTCCGGAGTAACCTTCACTGTCAGCAATATGGCAGACGAAAAAGCATTAAGTTCATATATAGGTTATCTCATGTATATTATAACTTTGTAATTCCATTCGTTTTGAAAAACGTCGTGCTTATTTATAGACATATTCGTTCGATCAATCCATACACAATGTTTCTCTCTGCTATTTTGTGACTGACAATGGTGTGTTTTGGTCATCGGCCTATCCCTAGTGTGGTAAGAATCATGTATTTTTTTTTCAATTGTCATTGGTGTGTTTTGTCATGTGGCAACCCTCCAGGAGGAAACGCGGTAAACTTTGATGTATATTTCATATGTTTAAGCTAAATTTAATTATCTTTACTAACTGTCTCAGAGAAAAATGTCTTCTGTTTTACTTTATTAAAAATAATCGAAAATGTGGTCATAAGTATTCTTTTAATCATGTTTCAAAGTAAGAAAGACAGACAGAAATGTTAATGTCAAATAACAAATGCTGATGCTGATTACTGACTCTTTGTATAAATGTAAGCAGGATTAAGCAACGTGAAAGCAATGAATTTATATTTTACATTTAACCCCTGTGCTCATTTATTATTTTTTAAATCAAAGTATCCTGTTGTTTTACCATTTATCGATAACGAACTGTCTGTGTCTTATTTCTTTTTGGTATTTTGGATTTGTGTGAAAGGTTTCAAAGTAATAGCATTTCAGCAAAACAAGGCCTTATGTTTAGTTTGGAAATTTTGTAGATATCGTTATCTTGTTCATGATAGTATATCTTTCGACTAGATGTATTCATACCAATGCACTCAAAGATAGAATTAATAAACTTACAAAAAGATGAGCAGTGTTCTAACATTGACTTGCCATCATATTTTGCGTTCACATCCGCACCAGCCCTCACAAAAGCTTCTATCACCGCCATATCATAATTTTTCATCGAATATAAAAGAACAGGTTGTCCATTGATAGTAACATTAGGGTCAACCCCTCGTTTCAAAAATGCTGGAATAAGGTCTGGACATTTGATCACACTATCTGGAAAGCAAGGTATCGGTCCAGATTTAGCGGTATATCCAACAAAATTAACGTCAGCTCCGTGTTCGAGCAACACGTTCGCATTTTCTGAAATCCTATTACTCAATGCCATAAAAAGAGGAGATTGATAAAGGATTGCCTCGTTTGGATTCGCGCCATGATTAAGTAGAACTTCAAGAGTCTTTGACGAACCCTGCTTCTGAGCTAAATACTGAATTGCAGTGAGTCCTCGCTCAAACCTTACAGATTTGAAAGTTGCCCCGCACTTGCAAAGAATTTCAACGCCAATGCTGTCTTGTTCATATATCAAAGTTTTAATAGCAGAGGGACTGCCTGGTATATGTTCGTTGATATTCAAATTACCATGATCTTGCAGAGCTTTTACAACCTCTTCAATGCCAGATTTTGCAGCATAATAAAAGGAATTTTGATATATGTAAGATTTCGGAGTTGGATAACTTCTTTTGGATAATGATTTCCAAAATGATACATCCGGGACATGCTTTAGGATGAATTTAACCATGTCAATGTTTCCCTTTTTACAAGCGATGTGCAAGATACTGAAACTCCCAGAATATTCCAATCAGCTCCAATGTAAAGTAGCTTCTGAAGCAGGTTTGTAGAATCTAATTCTATAGCGAAATGAATCATTCTTTTCCCTTTATATGTGAAGGCAATCATGTCGTTTCGGTTAGTTTCACATAGTTTAATCAGTTCGTCCACTTGTTTTTGTCTTATAGCCTGTTTTATAATTGCTTCTATTTCAATATGTTTTAAATATATTTTTCTCATGTCATTTCTGAAATGTGCTCACAGTAAGATATGATTACCAAGATGAAGAAAAATCCACTTATACTTCAGCAACACAAAATTAAATACTTGTTTTGCATAACGGACAACACTTCTTCTGTTTATCTATGAAATGATCTAGATTGTAGAGTTTTAAGTACAAGGTTATTGATATGACATACATATTATTAAATGTATACTCAACAATTTTCATATCACATTTTAAACGATGAATTGGTATATGGCCATTTATTATCAAGAAAAACTAGATATTTTATATACAAGACAAACCTTCTATCTTATACTCCGATGACAGATTTAAGATTAAGACCTGTCTTTATTTCCAGTTCCAACTGGACAAAAACATCATTTCCGTTAAACAGTTTTCTGGCGTATTTAACCCCTTTAGCCTTCCAGTTTTCGTTTTTGTCAGCATTTGTTAAAGATAGGAACAAAAAATAAGCACATAATAGACTTGGATCACCCTCTTGTCATCAATTGCTAGATTTACCCCAGTACTCTGTCATAATTCGAAATATCCGTCAATCAAACGTATGTGAGCCCGTTATTTTTTCGATAGTAAATTCATTGCAATACATTTGCTGTTCAACGTGTCATAGTTTTCCTTTCCTCTTTCGTTCTACCCCGAACTTGACTTTTTAAGAGCAACTCGGTGGGTGTTTCTAGAAAAGTAGATGACACTTTCCCTTCCGATGCACCTGGTCCATGCTCCCAGTGCTTGATGGAGTCTAAGTTGCTCATTTGCTTTTGTTACTTTGTATGTATTATTTCATTTACTTTATGTTCTTTGCTGTGTATGTCTGTTTTCCATGTCTGGTCTTTGTCCCTGGATTACTATCTTTCGATTACTGCTAGAACCTTGGTATCCTTGATTACTCTTTGACACGGATAGACTTTGTACCTTTTTTTGTCTTTGCGTAACTGTTATTGTCTTGTTTAAAAGTGGTTTTGTCATATTCTTGAAAACTAAAATAATATTTTTTTAATGTTTTGAAACTGTAAAAATATATTTAATTTATTAAAATTTAACAATAAAGTGATCACTAAAAATAATATTGAAATTCAAATCAAAACAAGTTGGCAACCTATTCGGATACACATTTCTGAAAAATTCCCAACGATGTTAGAATTCGTTGGGAATTTTTCAGACCCTTCTGTAAGTTTACGTTATCTTCCCTGTATCAATTTGATCCGATGGAGCAGTGTAGTGAATAGAGTCGTCACATTCTGAGACGTTGTATAATATTGATTTGTTGTGACATGCATCATTAATTTGATCCTCTATCCTACATAATAACACCTAGATGAACTGTCCCGTACTACCATACATCGCGTACTAAGTTACAGCTCTAGATTAATCCTACGAGGAGGAATGACCCGGCCAGCGAAAGCTATATTTTTATATAGCCTAGCTGGCCGAGTGGTCTAAGTTATAATTATAATTATAATAGGTTAAGTCTAATATCTAAGTGCAGATTGTTAGTATTTCTAAATTGCAAACGTCAATCTTGAATTCTCACCAATTAAATGTTGTGGTAGTCTGAAATTTGAAAGGTGAGCTATGGACCACGTTTCCTATCTCGATACCACCATTTCATTTTTATCGTTTCGTAATCAAGCCAAACCTCTTCGTCTCTAGCATGCCATTTTAAAATGAGACCTTTTTTTGTTACTGGTATCTGTTCTGATGTTTTACGTCAAAGTGAATAAAAATATTGTTCAATCGTCGTTGTCAATTCGTATGTTTAGATATTGTTTCTTGCTGGACTAATAATCTGGTCGGTTTCTGTTTTGACATAGGGCCATGTGAGCTATTGTCATTAAATGGCACCCGTCGTTGTTCACAATATTCCAAAATAGTTGAAATTGGAACTAAACTAGGGTTGAATGGCTTGCAGGGAAGCATTCCTTGAAGCGATTAGGGGATTTTTTATCTGATGCCAAGGCTGGTCTTTGTTACTTGGAAGAGACCATGGGGTTTGAGACCAGTTTGTCGCCTATATTTTTATTAACAGTAACAGAAGAAAACTAAGACCTCAGCGACATTTCAATAAATAAGATCGATCTTCTTTTCTTTGAAAGGTCCATTTAATATGACTGCCCTTTTTCCCACTGTCTTGCAGTCTTGAGTTTTTCATTAAAAGTGCATCTGTTAGCTTTAAAGTTTAACTACAATTTCAGAAAGAGAACAAATCTATTCATCAGTCAAAAGTCAGAAAGTCGGAAAGCGTTTATGTGTAAAGGGCTAAGTAATGTTTTTGTTTACGATTTTATATTCTTCTTTTCTGAAGCTTACTGACCAATTGAATCAATCAAAATGAGGTTAAAATAAAACCCATGAATGCTTAGATGATATTTGAAGTTTGAAATCAATACTTCATGACCATTGTGCCAATATACTTATATCTTCATAGTTCACAGTTGATCCATTAATTACATCACTTCAGACGTTTTATCGTCGTCAATACAAATGCATTGGCCAATATGAAGTTTCTATCCCACAAACAAGACAAGACATCTTCAGTTATATTTTGATCTGACTGGATAGACAATCCACTGAACCTGACGGGTACCGGATTTTACTACCCACTTGCAATCTATTTGGTGCTATTAAACTTACACTCGATGTCACTATGGGTTTTTCGTGGAACCATACTGCAAATGCAGTTGTATTTTATTCTGTTGTATACATTCTGCGTATGTTTCTACTTTTAACGTTTACTATTGTTTGAGGATTCTGACACCTCTGAATTGTCCTCCGGTTTTATGCTTTAATATTTTTGACGATATTTTATCATAATGAAAATTAACAACATTAAGTCACATGACAACTTAAGAAATCAAGAAATGAAACCTGAATTCTGCTTCTCTATACAAACCACAATAAATTCATGGAAATTAATATCAGAAAACGAGCATCAATATGATGTGACGTAGTTTCAGTTACAGTATCTAACGATAATGCTTAAGAATACAATTAAATGAACAACCTGGAATCCACTAAAAACATGATATATGGCCTGTAAGGATAAAAATTCTTTACTTTTAAGAAACATCAGTCTAGTTGATTTATGTTGTCATAAAACACAATAACAACATACAAAAACTTGTCACATTAATTATGTCGTTTTATGGTAACTGATATTCTGGAATTGAAAGTTATTTTCCATGTATGTCATTTTTTTGCTAAATTTATCTATTGAACATTAATAGAGTCGCTTATTAATAATTGATATTTTGCAAGTCCCTAGCAGCTGGAGGCCATATCAATAACTTTGGATTAAAAAACAGAATGTTCATCAAACGTCTACTTCAAACACAAATTCATTCTCTGAATGATTTGGTGACAATAAGACAAAAACTCAAACGTTGACATATAAGAGCATATATATATTCAAAAAAAGCAAATTCGATTGTGTGAATGAAATGAAACCATATACTACATTAACAGACCATATCTTTATAAACAATTAACAACAATTTAGTAAAACTGATAAATTCTTTGAATGACAGTTTATGTAAAAATCAATTACTAAATTAAACAGCTTTTGAACATCAAAATATTTCTAGTCCTAATTACATAAAAAATGATTCAATAATCAGAAAATCAACAATTTTACTAAAAACTAGGTACAGGTAAACTGACGGCGGGTCTAGCATTATATGGTGATAATCTCAAAGATAGCGTAAGTACTTAAGGTTTTTTTGTGGAGCATATTTAAAATAAAATTAAAATAACAAAACAAAATAAGAATAATTATTTCACATAGTCTTTGAATTAAAGATATATATCTAACAATTTCATATTATTTCATTTACTTTACACTAAATACATTTTTTCCGAGGCAAGTAGAGAATAAACTCAAATGCATGATGATGATAATACAAACGATTAATAGTTTTTGTGTCAATACATGGGTCGAATGTCTACAGTTGCATTTTTTTGGCGAAAATTTAAGATAACAAAACTGTGAACGATCATGGTTTAAAGTTCTTATAGACGGCAAACAATGACGAACAATGTATTTTTATCTACTCAATATTTCAATAATCACTATCATAATCTACATAATGATAATCATTATAATCATCGTAATCCATGTATACGTTCCTGGTACGATATCCATAGTAGTCATCGCTGTCAGAGTCGTAGTAAGTATTGAATAAACTAGACACTTGGGCTGCGGATATCCATGTACTAGATGAGAGCCTATAAATTAAAGGGGGATTAGTCAGTTTACAGATCATTTGTATATTTTAATTTCTTTAAACTGGTCATAAAATGATGAAAGACGCATTTAACTTGTACACAACATAAAAATAGTTACTTAGAAAAAGTGATATATATTATTCGTTTATCGTGAATTCCTTTTGTATAAAATAATGTCAACGTAAAAGAATTCAATATCTTAAATAAGTTGAAAGCTTTTCCGATAAATCCATGCGTTTTGGGGATAGTTCTTGTTTGCAGAGTAATTGTCTCTTTAAAAAGGATTCAAACAAATTCTTATCTTTAATACTACGCCAAATGTACACGTCAAATGTTTATTTGTAAATTACCATGAAAAAAAATGAAGGAGGTCCTCAGTTTTTATCCTACAAACACAGCATGAAAAAAACATGTATAAAATGATAATTGAAAGAGTGAAAATTCACTGTATTATAAAGGGATTGACACGTTTACTGGCAATGGCAATTCGTTATTAATTAATTAAGTGGCGTGTTTTCAGTAATGGATTATTAATCAACACGAATTCATATTTTTCATCCATTTTGAGGAATTAAAATTGAGAATTTAGGGGGTGCTCTGGCTTCCAAAATTCTGTCGCCAGAAATATCGCCAGCTGCCATTTTTGTCGCCAGTTTTCAGAAATTAGAGCCAAAAGGTGCCAAAAAATTACAATTTAAAAAAAAAAAAGACAGTATTAAGTTCACTGATGAATTATCTTTGTCAATTCATCAAAAGAATCTCTCCATTCATGGCATACATGTACCAAAGATTAATTCTTGATGCATATATAAAGTAGACTTTTGACTTTTTAGGTTTTTTAGTCTGTCACTTTCATATGCATGAAGTATTAAATACTACTCCAGAAACAGGTATTTTACTTCTATCAAAGACTATATTACTGTTCTCATACAGTCCCTGATTTTAAAACAAGTTCACTTTTGTCCTTTAAGGTCTAATTCATCTAATACAATATAATTAACTTTTTTATTATTTTTAACAAGCTTTTTTTTTCAAGTGATAAAATTTCTATCAAACTGCAGTATGTACCATGGACCATTAATCGTGTCTTGAAACCTGAATAGCATTTCCTTAATTAGATTTTGGGAATCCCCATTCTTTTTTGTTTACCGATTTTCCCGCCAAAAAAGTCATATGGCAAAAGTGTTAACAAATGTCATCCATTTTCTTTTATCAAATCTTTCATTTCGAAGTATTTAGACACTTCCTGATGGGATAATCATTGTTAATTGGATTTAATTTATTCTGTCATTAGGTATGTCTGTTTCTGAATGTATTAGATGGTTAAATAGGGCTGTGAAACTTGTGTGTAGCCACGTGCACATGACCTTTGACCAGATGATGAGAGTTTTGATTGGCTCAGTAATATATTTACATTTGATTGACACCTCCCATGAGGGTATTGTCAGTCCAGTCGCCTGGTCTAATTACCTTTAATTGCCCTCAGGCGTAAATTGGTCATAGTCAATTAACTCTGACCAGGTGTCAACACAATTGTTTAATTAGAGAGAATATCTGTTGCTGATAAACTTCCTGTCAATTTGAATGTACGAAACCTAGGCGCCAAGAAAATCGCCAACGGGCTATTTTTGTCGTCAGATAAAATAAAAAATCGCAAATTGCGACATTGGCGAAGCCCAGCGCGACCCCTGGAATTACTTTTTATTTACAGTTTTCTTTTACATTTGTAGAAGGTAAACAAAGTTAAGAAATTAGAAAGCGTAAGAATTATTTAAAGAAATATAAGGGGAATATCATCCTGTAAAAGTTATATACCAAATATCAAAGAATTCCCTCATATAGAAGCCGAGAAATCTATTAGGAAATTGATGAGCGAGGAAATGTCATTACACAAAAGTAATGTACTAAATATTTAAGCATTACCTTTCTTACAAGCTGAGAAACAAAAAGTGTAACGTAACGGACGGACAAGTTGATTTCAATATAGCCCCAAACAAGTAAAATACCCTTAGTTTCATTTATGGAAGACAACATGGGATAAATCTTTGATAGTATGATCATATCAGTGAATACCTATGAAACAGTGTTAGTAATACAAATAGATATATTTCCTTTCTGAGTATTCACTTAATTTCATAAGAATTGGGTTAGTACCATCTCCCCCTTCCTATGTATCCATCTATAAATATATACCTAGTAATAAAAAGAGAATAATAACTGTAACTCCCCAAAATTGTCACATTGAATCCTTCTTATGCAGATAAATTTGTTGATTACTACTCAGCTGGTTGATGAAATTGAAACAAATCATAAATATTTCTCTCCACATAGTATACACTATGATAGTATAATAAACTGGTATTCAATTAAATGAAACCTATATAACATGTAACAATATTCTCACTTTACTACACCTCAATTACAATCAATAACCAGTTAATATGCACCTTGCCATATATTTTCAAGGAGATCTTGATGTATTTTTTTATGCAAACATAATCTCTCCTGTTGCAACCTACACAGATTATATAATTACACGAGAAAAAAAAAACATGTAATTGACATACACCTATAATAATCCATAACTGAAAGCTGAAATCGATTAAATTACGAATATAAGTAATCACAGTTCATTTCAATTACAGATAACTTACAATTACACAATATGTTGCAACGGATTTATGGTTACCCATTTCCATTATCCTAAGTATGGTATTATAGGTAAAGAAATATAGCATTTTCCTTTAATGTTTTTAAATCGTGGTTTTATAATCGTTAAAGGGGTTCACTTGTTGTATGCTTAAAACTTTATACCATATATTTTCAGAATATGGCGTACGCTATCGCTAACCTTACCCCATATGCCTAGGTCTCTCCACAACAATAATTTCTGAAGCATGCAAATCCTCATCCAGATCTACAAATGATTTAATTTTCTGTGGAATAGGTAGTTTTGCAATTCTGGAGGAGATTTCAGCACCTTTCGATGCAATTTGTAGTGTCTCTCTTAAAATGGATCTGCAGTGACCACTCAAAGTTTTAACTCTTTTGGATTTGGCGGTGAAATTTGTTAGGACTTCATAAAACTCGGCTTTCCTTACATCCATGTCTACCCTTTTAAATGATTGGTATTTAACATGAATTGTCGATAAATCCAAGGTATCCATATCAAAGTTTTCAATCCAATCTTCATTCTGAAGATCCCGGCCACATTTAATAAGGTTTTCGGCAGCCATGAAAAATCCATTCTTAACCAATGTATACAGTGTGGAGTCAGTTTTTGTCAATCTGAAATATAAAAAAAATGTATATACAATTAAAGTCATAAAATACTCAAAAGAGCAAATCAATCTTTATATAACCAACGTTTTTGAAATATAATGGAGATGCCAAATGCTACATTAAAATTCAACTGAATTCGTTCAACAGAATTGTAAGTAACTGAGAATAAATGGATAACATGCTTAAGCAATTAACCACAATGCAAATCACTCTTGAATGGTTTTAAAGTATATCAGGGGACAAACGTGCAATGGCACAGCATTAAGACTTGAAGCACAAACTTGAGGCTCAAGATGGAAAATAAAGCGTATAAATATGGCAGATTAAATACAGAAAATATAACATAAGATCAAATATATATATATATATATATATATATTTGCGCCCTTGCCGTTTTGGGAGAAAAATTTTACTCAAAATATATGACTTTAGGCGAAACTTTGATTTAGGCGAAAAAAGTGGTGTCGCCCTTATTTTCAAGTGTGTAATTTAAGTTCTTTTACATGTTTTTATGCCTTTTCCTTTTGCATGTGAGTACCCAGTGTGCCAATTTATAACATATCTTAACCTGAAACTGATTTAGTCACGCGTTTCGATTTAATGCCCTTTCATCTGCATACCTGCCTATATCGTCAATACGTGAATAATCGTCGTTGAGCGAACTTTACAAATTCATTAATTTCTTTCTTATTTTATATATATATATTGTAGAGACAGTTGTTAACCGATGTAAAATACAGAATCACATTTTGGTAATGATTTTTTCCAAATAAACACAAAAACAATAACATTTTATTAAACACATAAAGTTTCAAAATGTAACATATACTTTTTGGGGCGTATATCGGATTACAACACAATTTGATTGGTTGGAAATATCTAACAGACAAATGACGTTTAGTCCTTATTTGGACATAGAAATTAATAACAAAATTTACTATAATGTACTATGTTGACCTAGTTAAACAAAATTTATAAAATATTGACGTGTTTTGTTTACACATAATTTGCTTTTTGTCCTTGTTTTCTGACAACAAGATGTTATGTCATAGATATGTTACACCTTCTAATAGATACAGAAAGAAATGTTGAAATAATCAATAACGAAAGGAATGTCATTAAACAGTTTAATCATCAAACTGCATAGCGTTTTGATATGTGAAGAAGTAATTGAAGAGAAATGTTTGTCAAAATATTAGCTACTTCTGTCATATAAGATAAAGATATCTTAGAAAATTAATATTATTCTCTATCAAGGCTACCGGAGATGACAGGTGTATAAATAAACTGAAATATTCAACCAATTGCTACATTGCGGGCTTTGTAGGAGTCCATTGTTTAGTAGGAAAATTCTCACTTTACTCAATAACCACGGAGAAAAAAAAACTTGAGATCGATGACTCGGTGTCGTTATAAGCAGATTTATTGAGGTATTTATGAATCACAGGGGCGTCGTTTACTGTCGCATTACCATTACTGGTAACGTATAAGAGATACAACAAACGATTCACAATACTAGGGTTGATACAACCCGGGGATGTATATGCCTCTACTTTAGATAACTACGTATCAGACAACGATCCTTCACAAGTTTGATTGAAAGAATTTCAAATCTTCTGCCGTTCCCAATATAAATGTAAATGGGCATTTGTATTTAATTAAGTTTTTTTTTGTTGGAATAAAAATATTGCACTTATTGCATTCCAAACTTCTTTAATTCTTTTTTTGATTTGATGAATAATAAAATGTGATACTGATCAGATAGGTATAATCAATAAAGCATTCGCTTTCCACAAATATATCAAGTATGATATCAATTTGAACAATGGCAAACACAATTTTATAAGATCGTTTTTTCGATTTATGAAGGATAAAATTCTATAACCAAGGCTAAACATGCATTAGTCGTTGCAGTATATGTAATAAAACATTTCGTTAAGGGTAAAGTATTATTTTGGTTATTGCATGTCCTTCGTTGTTTGTGTCTGTTACTGATGTCTGCTTTTGTCCCTGGTATACATTCTTTTGTTTTCTGTTGGAATCTTGGTTCTCTTGATCACACTTCCTTTTGAACCAGAAAAATATCAAATTGCCCGACCTTACCCATCCCCTCTTTTTCCTGTGGCAATCAACCCTATTATCCTTGTGACCCATCCTTTTTTTTTTCATTTCATGTTCATTTTATCATCCATTTCATGTTCATTGTCTGAATATAGCTGAAATATTGCTGCTCGGACGTTAAACCCCAACAAACAAACAGATGTTTTGACTAAAAGAGCACAATGTGAAAATTTATTTTGCCCTTATCCTGAAAAAAAAATGCAGGATGTTTATATCATGCCGTTGTGTTCCAAAATTTACTGATATGTAAAGTATATTAATTCTGATATAAGGTTTAGCATTGCATTAGCAACATGAGTTTATGTTTAATATCTAGCTAAGAATGGCATACAGTAAAAAGGTAACAATTATTAACCCATAATTATTACATGCACAATACGACAAGCTTTAAAGAGTTCAAAATGCTACCACCAGATTGATGTCACGGCGCAGGAAATATGACCATATAGCACTTGGTTTAACTGACCTACACTGGTTATCTGTTGAATTCCAATGAAAATACGAACTTATCTTATGCTTTTATGCTTTATAGCACTGCATGGTATAGCTCCAGCATATCTCCAAAAGCTTCTGACTCTATATTGCCCATTAAGATCACTACGCTCCCAGAACTCTGTGACACGTGAAACGTCAAGAGTGAAAACGAAATCGTACGGTGATCGTAGGTTCGACAAGGCAGCTGCCACTTTATGGAATAATCTTCCCAGTAAACTGCGAGTTTAAAACCGTCAGTATTCTATTATTACACATTCGTTAAACTCAACTGCAATAAATTTAAAGACGATATCTAATGCTTGATTGCACAAAAACATTGCGTTTTCATGAAATTATAAAAAAAAATATATTGTATCATTTTCATGAGTTAGGAGAATCCTCTCCTCAAAATACGCTCTTTGGGTGAAACATATTTTTTTACAATATATCTGAACAGCTTTTAAATGTAAGCATAAGTATCATACATATACACAATTCAGCACAGATTAACTGCAATGCACATATTATTTTAGATAACTTAATGCTTTAATGCACAGAAACATTGATTGGTTGGAAATATCTAACAGACAAATGACGTTTAGTCCTTATTTGGACATAGAAATTAATAACAAAATTTACTATAATGTACTATGTTGACCTAGTTAAACAAAATTTATAAAATATTGACGTGTTTTGTTTACACATAATTTGCTTTTTGTCCTTGCACAAAAACATTGCGTTTTCATGAAATTATAAAAAAAATATATTGTATCATTTTCATGAGTTAGGAGAATCCTCTCCTCAAAATACGCTCTTTGGGTGAAACATATTTTTTTACAATATATCTGAACAGCTTTTAAATGTAAGCATAGGTATCATACATATACACAATTCAGCACAGATTAACTGCAATGCACATATTATTTTAGATAACTTAATGCTTTAATGCACAGAAACATTGCGTTCTCATAAAATTTTCAGATGTTTAGAATGGCTGAAACCGTTAACGACAATATGTTTTTGATCAATAAAATGTTGGGTTTGTATCTTAATATTGATGCGTTCGAGGTCATGATTCTTGGAGATGACATACATGTAGTGATAAAAAAATATTTGTTTGATCCGAGTGACTTTCTTAAAAGATCCCATACCTGTGCATTAGATGTTGTGATTTTCATAATAAATCAATAGGCGTAAGCTTTAAAGTATATCTTGTACTAGAAGTTATGCATTGATTTGTTGACGGATGTTGAGAGATATGAGGTCGATGAATACATGATTGCCCGGGCATGTAATGGTGAATGAGAAAGAAATTAAGATCATTCTATTACTAATTTTCTATGTAGGAATAAATTATCATGAGCCGCAGCTATATTTAGTATTTCCTTTTCTTTACATTATCCGACATTTTTATGTGATGAGAAAATCAAACTTTTAAATGTAAGCATAATTATCTTACATTTACACAATTCAGCAGAAATCAACTGTAGTTATAAAAAATCTATACTACGTTTGATCTGAATGAATTCTGTGAAAAGATTTCATATCTGTGCATTAGTTTTTTTGTGGTTTTCTTCATAAAACAATTGGCGTTAACTTTGACTTATATCTTGCTCTAGAAGTAATGAATTGATATGTTGACGAATATTGACAGAAATGAGGGTAATGAATACATAATTGTCCGGACATGTAATGGTGAATGTGTTAGAAATTAAGATCATTCTATTACTAACTTTCTTTGTAGGAATGAATTATCACGAGCAATAAAGATATTTAGTATTTCCTTTTATTTACATTATCCGAAATTAATGTGTAATGAGAAAGTCAATCTTTCATCTGTTATGATAAAGTAATTATTGATTACTTGCTTCATTTTAAAATGAAAGTACCAAGAACGTAAACACTATGTATAGAAGTTCAATATTGGCGAAGAAAGTATTTTAATTTTATTGATTTACTTTAAATTTTACTTATATCTTAGGGAGAATCATTTTTCTTAACCACATGATAAAATCGAAGAAAAAATTCATTTAACACCAGCTCTATCAGTGTATTCAATAATTTCTCTCGAAGTAAGTATCGGAAAGCGAAGGCATTATATGAATATACTGTACTTTTTAGGACTTAGGCGAAATCTGTCCTCAAAATAGACTCTTTTGGGCGAAACAAAGTTGAGGATGAAAATTTCAAAATCGCGTGTATTAAAGCGTAAGTATTCGTCTTTTACACTACAGCAGAAATCAACTGCAAAGCACTTTATTAAGGAATTCGTTATTGAACCGAAACATGGTGTTTTCATGAAAGTTTGAGATGTTCTGAATCGCCAATATATATATAATAATCTTTGCAATGTATGTAAAAGCATCATTATATAATGGTAAGTTTATACGAAAACGAAAAAGCTGTTTTTTACATTGGCAAATATGAGTTTATTTGAAAGTGTTATTGCTAAGAGTTAGGGACAATCTTTGACTATTCATTTTTTTTTCTACTAAAGCCCTGGATTCGTAATGAATACATTATTTCATAAAAGTTATGCGACATTCCCTATTTGTATTTCAAGATAGCATCTGACCGGTATTAAATAAATTATTATTTAGTGCTTTTGAAAACGAAAATGTTGCATTCGCACTATTCCTTTTTGGGACGAACTGATATAAAAACATGTACTTGCTCTAAATGTGCAGAATTAAGATGTCGTTTTCAAAAGAAACGTATTTTGTCACTGCATATTTATCTTAACTTTCAATCATTTTAGGGTTAATCATTGTTTCTTTTTAATGTATGTAATCTTAGCTTGATACTAAACGTAAACGTATGTTGTTAATGCAATGCTAAACTTTATATCAGAATTAGTATATTTTTCTTTTCAGTAAATTCTTGAATACAACGGCATTATGAAAATATCCTCTATTTTGTCTCAGGACTTGGGCGAAACAAATACTCAAACTATGCTCTTTTGGGTGAAACATAGTTACGCAATGTATTGTATCGTATCTGTTAGAATATGAAACTGTAAGTATCCTAATATTATATATTCGTTAAACCCAAAAGCAATAAATTTTAAGAAGGTATATAATGCTTAGTTGCACAAACACATTGCGTATTAATGAAATTTTAAAATTATATTGTATCTTCTTCAGGATTCAGGCGAATCCTTTCCTCACAATACGCTCGTTTGGGTGAAACATATTTTTACAATATATCTGAACAGCTTTTAAATGTAAGCATAAGTTTCATACATTTACACATTCAGGACAAATAAACTGCAATGCAATTGTTATTTTAAATGACTTTTAATACTTAAATGCAAAGAAACATGGCGATCTCATGAAATATTGTAATTTTTAGTATAGTCGATATCGTTAGCGACAATATGTTTGATCAATAAATGATCACTAAATTGTTGTTTTTTGTATTTTAATAATGTTACGTTCAAGTTAATAATTCTCAGAGGTGACATTAATAAAAATATGTTTTGTTTGATCAGAATGGATGCTCTTAAATGATCCCATATCTTTGCATCAGTTTTTGTAGTTTTCATAATAAAACAATCGGCGCTAACTTCCTTGTAAATCTTGTACTAGAAGTTATGAATTGATTTGTTGACGGATGTTGACAGATATAAGGTTGATGAATGTGTTAAAATTTAAGATAATTCTATTGCTAATTTTTTTTTGTAGGAATGAATTATCACAAGCCGTAGAGATAATTAGACTTTCTATTTATTTACATTATCCCGTTATGTGTGTTAAATGAGAAATCCAAACTTTCATCTGTTATGAATAAGTAATTATTGTTTTTCGGCTTCGAAAACATTTTGTAAATTTTGAGATGAAAGTAGCAAGAATGTATACACTATGTACAGAATATCAATTTTGCCGAACGAAGTAATTTTATTAAATTGCATACATGTATTTACTTTAAATTTTAATCATAAAAAAAACATTTTACAGAGGGCTGCTCTATCAGTGTATACAATAATTTCTCTCAAAACAAGTATCGGAAAGCGAAGGCATAATATGAATATCCTCTATTTTTTAAGGATTTGGGCGAAATCTTTTCTCAAAGTAGACTCTTTAGGCGAAACAAAGATAAGCATGGAAATTTCAACAACCCTTGTATTAAAACGTAAGTATCCGTCTTTTACATTACAACAGAAAACAACTGCAAACCACTTTCTTAAGGAATTTTTATGTGTTCATGACAGTTCGAGATGTTCTGAATCGCCAACATATATGTGTAAAAATTTTTGTGATGTTATGAAATAACATCATTAAGTAATGGTAAGTTTATAAGATAACGACAAAGCTGTTTTTTGTTTTTTTTACATTGGCAAATATGAGTTTATTTGATAGAGTAATTGCTAAGAGTTAGGGACAATTCTTCGACTATTTATTCTCTTTTTTTCCCCACTAAAGCCCTAATGAAAACACTTTCTTTATAAAAATTATCTGACATTCCTACTTTTTAGTAGAAGATGGCATTTGACGGGTAGTAAATAAATCAATGCTTATTGCTTTTGAAAATAAAATTTTGTAGTCACACTATACCTTTTTCTTTGGGAAACTGAATTAAAGAATAAAAATAATAATAATAAGTATCCGTCTTTTACACTACAGCAGAAATCAACTGCAAAGCCCTTTATTTAGGAATTCTTATGTATTCATAACAGTTTGAGATGTTTTGAATCGCCAACATATATGTATAATTTTTTTTGCACTGTATGAAATAACATCATTATATAATGGTAAGTATATAGGAAAACGAAAAAGCTGTTTTTTACATTGGCAAATATGAGTTACTTTGATAGAGTAGTTTCTGAGAGTTAGGGACAATGAGAAATAGAAATCAATAACAAAACTTTCTATAATAATGTATTATGTTGACCTAGTTAAACCAAATTTATAAAATATTGACGTGTTTTGTTTACACATAATTTGCTTTTTGTCCTTGTTTTCTGACAACAAGATGTTATGTCATAGATATGTTACACTTTCAAATAGATACAGAAAGAAATGTTGAAATAATTAATAATGAAAGGAATGTCATTAAGCAATTTAGTCGTCAAACTGCATAGCGTGTACAGTCGATATGTGAAGAAGTAATTAAAGAGAAATGTTTGTCAAAATATTAACAACTACGGTCATATAAGATAAAGATATCTTAGAAAATTAATATTATTCTCTATCAAGGCTACCGGAGATGACAGGTGTATAAATAAACTGCAATATTCAACCAATTGCTACATTGTGGGCTTTGTAGGAGTCCATTGTTTAGTAGGAAAATTCTCACTTTACTCAATAACCACGGAGAAAAAAAACTTGAGATCGATGACTCGGTGTCGTTACAAGCAGATTTACTGAGGCATTTCTGAATCATGTAGGCGTCGTTTACTGTCGCATTATCATTACTTGTAACTTATAAGAAATACAACAAACGATTTATAATACTAGGGTTGATACAACCCGGGGAAGTATATGCTTCTTCTTTAGATAACTACGTATCAGACAACGATCCTTCACAAGTTTGATTGAAAGAATGTCAAATCTTCTGCTGCTCCCTATACACATGTAAATGGGCATTTGTGTTTAATTAAGTTTTTTTTTTGTTAGAATAAAAATCTGTCGCGTTATTGCATTCCAAACTTATTATTTCTTTTTAATTTGATGAATAATAAAATGCAATACTGATCAGATAGGTATAATGAATAAAGCATTCGTTTTCCACAAATATATCAAGTATAATATCAATTTGAACAATGGCAAACACAATTTTATCATATTTTTATTTTTTTCGATTTATGATTGATTAAATTCTATAACCTAGGCTACACTTGCATTAGTCGTTGCAGTATTTGTAATAAAACATTTCATTAAGGGTAAAGTATTATTTTGGTTATTGCATGTCCTTCGTTGTGTGTGTCAGTTACTGATGTCTGCTTTTGTCCCTGGTATATATTCTTTTGTTTTCTGCTAGAATCTTGATTCTCTTGATTACACTTCCTTTTGTGCCAGAAAAAATATAAAATTCAAGTCAACGAATTATGAGGTATGCAATGGAGAAATAAGTAGGATAAATAATGTTTTGTAATGCATTATTATCCACAAATTCGTACTGATATAATTATTTCTTTGTAATCAAATGTATCAGACTTTTCTTGTTTATTATCGGGTTTTCTTCTAAGGCATACTAAATAAATCATTCGTCTAAGCTATTAGCTTGGTGATGACAACACCATTTTTTTTAGTTATTATTTACAATATTTATATAGCGCCAATCTAAACTGCATTTACCCTAAGCGCTTTACGGCATACAAATGATATACAATACAAAGTATGTAGTAATCAACACCTACAATTATACAAAAGAATGTGAAAAGAGAAATATTTTTCAGAACAGTAATTATGTATCTAAGATATAGAAATTTGTAAAGTAAAAAAAGACGAACAAAAACAAAACATAATTATAAATTATGTAATTAAAGCATGATTAATTATTAAAACATTATTTAAATAGTATAAACATATTAGATAGAAATTTTCAGACAACATGACATGCTCATTGTTACGCTAATGATTCGCAGATATATTTAGTAATTGAACCAATTGACAACTGGTCCGAAATATCCACACGAATTGAAGCTTATGTTGAGGACATCAGCTCATGCATGACGAGCAAGCTGTTAAAGCTCAACCAAGATAAGAATGAATTACTGAATCTAAAAATTATAGCTAAAGTAAAAATATCTAGAAAATATATATATATTTATCATTTGAATGAAATAAAAAGAATTAAAAACAATAAAAAACGTTTCCATTAAAAAATAAAAATTCAAAACATAACATTACTGTGTTAAAAATGCCAGTGATAGAATAGATCAATAAACTCATATTCTAACAGATACAAAACCCTGCGAAGCTATGTTTCGACTAAAATAGCAGAATTTGAGGATTTATTTCGCCCTTATCCTGAGAAATAAATGCAGGATGTTTATATCATGCCGTTGTATTCCAGAATTTACTGATATGTAAAGTATATTAATTCTGATATAAAGTTTCGCATTGCATTAACAACATGAGTTTATGTTCAATATCTAGCTGAGGATGACGTACAGTAAAAAAGAAACAATGATTAACCCATAATTATTACGTGCACATTACGACGTTACGGCAAATTCTGCTCTTTCATGGTTTCTCTCGTATTTACAAAGAAGGACTCAACAAGTATCCGAGGAAGCCATCCAACCCAATTCGATCAAATTAAACTTTGGCGTTCAGCAGGGACCTGTTTTTGGGTCCAGAGTTCATTGTATGTTTTCTTAGCCTATCGGATACACTTGGGCAAAGATTGACCGAATTCGTTGTTACATTACGGACAGTGCTTGCAAAACTCTAACATCGAGATTGGAATACGGCAACTCCCTTATATATGGCGTGAAATCTAGTAGCTTGAACAAGCTTCAAAGAGTTCAGAATGCTACCGCCAAATTGATATTACGGCGCAGAAAATATAACCTAATAGCACTTGGTTTAATTGACCTACACTGGTTACCTGTTGAATTCCGATGTCAATACATACTGATCTTATGCTTTTTTATAGCACTGCATCATGTGCATGGTATAGCTCCAGCATATCTTCAAAAGCTTCTGAGTCTATACCGCCCATCAAGATCACTACGCTCCCAGAAATCTGTGACACTTGAAACGCCAAGAGTGAAAACGAAATCGCACGGTGATCGTAGGTTCGACAAGGCAGCTGCTACTTTATGGAACAATCTTCCCAGTGAACTGTGAGTTTTAAACTATAAGTATCCTAATATTACACATTCGTCAAACTCAACTGCAATAAATTTAAAGACGGAATCTAATGCTTGAATGCACAAAAACATTGCGTTTTCATGAAATTATAAAAAAATATATTGTATCATTTTCATGAGTTAGGAGAATCCTCTCCTTAAAATAAGCTCTTTCGGGCGAAACATATTTTTACAATATATCTGAACAGCTTTTAATTGTAAGCATAAATATGATACATATACACAATTCAGCACAGATCAACTGCAATGCATATATTATTTTAGATGACTTCTAATGCTTTAATGCACAAAAACATTGCGTTCTCATCAAATTTTGAGATGTTTAGAATGGCCGAAACCGTTAACAACAATATGTTTGATCAATAAAATGTTGGTTTTGTATCGATTCGTTCGAGCTCATGATTCTTGGAGATGACATACATGTAATGATAAAAAAAAATATTTATTTGATCCGAGTGACTTCTCTTAGAAGATCCCATATCTGTGCATTAGTTTTTGTAGGTTGTTTCATAACAAAACAATAGGCGTTAACTTTCAAGTATATCTTGTACTAGAAGTTTTGAATTGATTTGTTGACGGATGCTGAAAGATATTAGGTTGATGAATAAATAATTGTCCGGGCATGTAATGGTGAATGTGTTAGAATTTAAGAAAATTCTATTGCTAAATTTCTTTGTTGGAATGAATTATCACTAGCCGTAGAGATAATTAGATTTTCTTGTTATTTACATTATCCCGATATGTGTGTGTAATGAGGAATTCAAACTTTCATCTGTTATGAGTAAGTAATTATTGATTATTGGCTTCGAAACAATTTGTAAATTTTGAAATGAAAGTAGCAAGAATGCATACACTATGTATAGAATTTCAATATTGCCGATGAAAGTATTTTAACTTGATTGCATACTTTAAATTTTAATTATATCTTAGGGAGAATCATCGTTCGTTACAATATGATAATTTCTACTTGATTAAAATCAAAGAAAAAAATCAATTTACAGCGGGAAGCTCTATCAGTAAATACAATAATTTTTGTCAAAATAAGTATCGGAAATCGAAGGCATGATATAAATATCCTGTATTTTATTAAGGACTTGGGCGAAATCTTTCCTCAAAATAGACTCTTTTGGGCGAAACAAAGAAGAGCATGAAACTTTCAACAACCCTTGTATTAAAACGTAAGTATCCGTCTTTTACACTACAGCAGAAATTAACTGCAAAACACTTAATTAAGGAATTCTTATGTGTTCATGACAGTTTGAGATGTTCTGAATCGCCAACATATATGTATAAAATGTTTGCACTGTATGTAATAACATCATTATATAATGGTAAGTTTATACGAAAACGAAAAAACTGTTTTTACATTGGCAAATATGAGTTACTTTGATAGAGTAGTTTCTAAGAGTTAGGGACAATTCTTGCACTATTTTTTTTCTTTTTATTAAAGCCCTGGATTCGTAATGAAAACGCTTTTTTATAAAAGTTATCCGACATTCCTAATTTGTAGTTCAAGATAACATCTGACGGGTAGTAAATAAGTCATTGTTTAGTGCTTTTGAAAATAGAATATTATATTCTCACTATACCTTTTCTTTAGAGAAACTGATATAAAGAAAAAACATGGACTTACTCTATATGTGCAGAATCTCGATGTTCTTGTTCACAAAAAGTATTTTGTCAATGCATATTTATCTTACTTTTCAACCATTGAAGGGTTAATCATTGTCTCTTTCTACTAAAGTTTATTCTTAGCTAGATATTAAACGAAAACTCATGTTTTAATGCAATGCTCAGTTTTATATCATAATTAGTGTATTTTTCATTTCAAAAAATTCTACAATACAATAGCATCATGAAATTAGCCTGTATTTTTTCTCAGGACTTGGGCGAAACAAATACTCAAACTCTGTTCTTTTGGGCGAAACATAGTTTCGTAAGGTTAACTGCATACATGTATTTACTTTAAATTTCAATCATATCGTAGGGAGAATCATCGTTCGTTACCATATTTTTAAGGTAAAAAAAAATCATTTTACAGCGGGCAGCTCTATCAGTGTATACAAAATTTCTCTCAAAACAGGTATCGGATAGCAAAGGCATGATATGAATATCCTGTATTTTTTCTCCGGACTTGGGCGAAACAAATACTCAAACTGTGCACTTTTGGGCGAAACATAGTTTCGAAGGTTAATTGCATACATGTATTTACTTTAAATTTTAATCATATCATCTTTCGTTACCGTATTATTAAGGTAACAAAATCATTTTACAACGGGCAGCTCTATCGTTGTAAACGATAATTTCTCTCAAAAAACAAGTATGGCAAAGCCAAGGCATGATATGAATATCCAGCATTTTTTCCGGACTTGGGCGAAACAAATACTCAAACGGTGCACTTTTGGGCGAAACATAGTTTCGAAGGTTAATTGCATACATGTATTTACTTTAAATTTTAATCTTATCATCGTTTGTTACCGTATTATTAAGGTAACAAAATCATTTTACAACGGGCAGCTCTATCGTTGTAAACGATAATTTCTCTCAAAACAAGTATGGCAAAGCCAAGGCATGATATGAATATCCAGCATTTTTTAAGGACTTGGGCGAAATCGTTCCTCAAAATAGACTCTTTTGGGCGAAACAAAGATGAGCTTGAAAACTTCAACAACCCTTGTATTAAAACGTAAGTATCCGTCTTTTACACTACAGCAGAAATTAACTGCAAATCACTTTATTAAGGAATTCTTATGTGTTCATGACAGTTTGAGATGTTCTGAATTGCCAACATATATGCATAAAAATTTTTGCACTGTATGTAATAACATCATTATATAATGGTAAATTTATACGAGAACGAAAAAACTGTTTTTACATTGGCAAATATGAGTTACTTTGATAGATTAGTTTCTAAGAGTTAGGGACAATTCTTCCACTATTTATTTTCTTTTTGTTTTTTATTAAAGCTTTGGATTCGTAATGAAAACACTTTTTTATAAAAAATATCCGACATTCTCAATTTGTACTTCAAGATAGCATATGACGGGTAGGAACTAAATCACTGTTTAGTGTTTTTTTGTTTTGTTTTTTTTTTTTGTTTTTTGTTTTTTGTTTTTTTGTTTTTGTTTTTTTTTTTTCAAATAAAATGTTGTAGTCACACTATACCTTTTTCTTAGAGAAACTGAATTAAAAAAACAACATGGACTTGCTTTATATGTACAGAATCTCGATGTTGTAAACAAAAACTATTTTGTCACAGCATATTTATCTTACTTTTCAACCATTTTAGTGTTAATTATTGACTCTTTCTACTGTATTTCATTCTTAGCTAGATATTAAACACAAACTCATTTTTTAATGCAATGCTCAACTTTATATCAGAATTAGTATATTTTTCATTTGAGTAAATTCTTAAATACAACGGCATTATATAAATATCCTGTATTTTTTCTCAAGACTTGGACGAAACAAATACTCAAAAACTGTGCTCTTTTGTGCGAAACATAGTTTCGTAAGGTTAATTGCATACATGTATTTACTTTAAATTTAAATCATGTCATAGGGAGAATCATCTTTCGTTACCATATTATTAAGGTAAAAAAAATCATTTTACAGCGGGTAGTTCTATCAGTGTATACAATAATTTCTTTCAAAACATAATCGGAAAGCGAAGGCATGATATGAATATCCAGTATCTTTTTAAGGACTTGGGCGAAATCTTTCTTCAAAATAGACTCTTTTGGGCTAAACAAAGATAAGCATTAAAATTTCAACAACCCTTGTGTTAAAACGTAAGTATCCGTCCTTTGCACTACAGCAGAAATCAACTACAAAGCCCTTTATTCTGATGTGTTATTGAACAGAAAATAGGCATATTCATGACAGTTTGAGATGTTCTGAATCGCCAACATATATGTATAAAATGTTTTGCACTGGATGTAATAATATCATTATATAATGGTAAGTTTATAAGAAAACGAAAAAGATGTTATCTTCATGGGCAAATATGAGTTTATTTGAAAGTGTTATTACTAAGAGTTAGGGACAATTCTTTGACTTTTTATTTTCTTTGTTTTCTACTAAAGCCAACGATTCGTTATGAAGGAGTATACAAGGGAACCAAGGTTATAGCGGTAATCAAAAGAATTTAATCCAGGGACAAAGACCAGACATGGAAAACAGACATACACAACAAAGAACATAAAGAAACTAAAATCATACATACAAAGTTACAAAAGTAAATGAGGAACTCGGACTCCACTAAAAACTGGGAGCATGGACCAGGTGCACCGGTAGAGTAGCTTTTCTAGAAACACCCGCCGAGTTGCTCATAAAAAGTCAAGTCCGGGGTAGACGGACGAGGAAAAGAAGCCTATGACCCGTCAAATAAATTAGTTCTCCTGGTGCTGATGGATACACCATAACGATTCACGAGTTCATGATGACGACCATAAAACCTCTGCAGTGATAACTTCAATCTTGTAGCAACATAACCCTGTACCAGAAGCCTATTTGTTAGAGTTCTAGCGCGAAACAAAAAGTCTGCGTAGTTTCGGCAAGCTCTGGTATAACGTATGAATTGAGATTTGAACACTCCATACACAGGAGCCGAAGGGATGTTGCCACAGATGAAAGGAAAGTTGACAATTCTGAACGAAATGTCATCACGTTTGTCGTAAAGTTTGGTCAATGGTTTTCCTTTATCATCGATTTCTATGTGTAGGTCAAGATATGAGGCTGACTTCACAGTGTTTGTAGTATCCTTTATCTCAAGTACTTTTGGGTAGATGCGATGTATCAAATCCCCGAAATTAGGATTGTTTAAAGATAATACGTCATCTATATAGTGGAAACTGAGATTGAAGGATCTAGCCAAACGATATTCTTTCTTTCTGATCAGATCAGCTATACAGACAGCCTCATAAGATTGACGGAATAGGTCAGCAAGAAAAGGAGCATACTTTGTTCCCATTGGAATGCCGACTGTTTGTTGAAAAACACGTCCACCACACTGGACAAATATGTTGTCGATTAAAAATTCCAGCATTTTGTAAACATCTTCCTCTGTATACATTATTTTATAAAAGTTATCCGACATTCCTTATTTTTATTTCAAGATAGCATATGACGGGTAGTAAATAAATTATTGTTTAGTGCTTTTGAAAAAAAAATGTTGCATTCACACTATACCTTTTTGGGAGAAACTGATATAAAAACATGTACTTGCTCTAAATGTGCAGAATCAAGGTGTTGTTATCAACAAAAAGTACTTTGTCACTGCATATTTATCTTACCTTTCAGTCATTTCGGGTTAATCATTGTTTCCTTTTACTGTATGTCATTCTTAGCTAGATATTAAACATAAACTCATCTTGTTAACACAGTGCTAAACCTTATACCGGAATGATTATGAATTTCGCTTTCAATAAATTCTGGAATAGAATAACATTATATAGATATCGAATTTTTTTTCAGGATTTTGGCGGAAGAAATCCTCAAATTATACTTTTTTGAGTTGAATTATGGTTTCATAAGGTTGAGTAACTGCTAGTATAAAACATTGTAAGTATTAGATTAATACACATTCAGTGAGCTCTTCTGTAATCAATTGAAATACGGTTTCTACTGTTTAAATGCATAGAAAGAGTAATCAACTGAACCAGGATTCCAGCGGAAATCAAAAGAATGTTATCGATTACAATTAAAACTGTGAGCATTGACCAGGTGTACAGGTAGGGTGGGCATCCTCTGCTTTTCTAGAAACACCAACTTGGTTGCTCATAAAAAGTCAAGTCCGAGGTCGACGAAAAAAAAGAAAAAATAGACGTTCAACAAATAGGTTATTATGGTGCAGATAACACAGTAACTATCCACGAGTACCTGATGACGACCATGTACTTTGTTGTGATGACTTCAATCTGGAAGCATCAGTAACCATGTTCCAAAAGTCTAACTGTAAGAATTATAGAGTGATACAAAAAGTCTGTGTAGGAACGGCAAGCTCTGACTTATGATTTGTGATTTGTGAACTTTATACGCAAATACTGAAGAAATGTTGCAAAGAAAGTTTGAAATTGAAAAGAAAGTTGACAATACGGAAAGAAAAGTCATCGCGTTTGTCGTATTCTTTGTCAATAGTTTCCTTTACCATCGATTTGTACGTGTAAGTCAAGATATAAGGCCGAATCAACAGTGTCGTTAGTATTCTTTATCTCAGGTTCTTATGGGAAGATGCGATGTATAAACTAGGACTGTTTAATGACAATAAATCACCTTTTTAACGGAAACAAGAGCATCTGATAAAACTATGTTATGTTCTTCGTCGGTCAACTATTATCTTTCCTTTTTGACTAGTTTGAGAAAATCTTTTGTCGTCCCTTTTATGGTCATTGGACTGTTGGAAATATTAGATACTAATAGCACGTCACATGTGACTGTTTGATGCACAGTGTGTAAGTTTGTTTACCATGTATATTGATGATTAATTGTGTGTGGTTATAGGTGGTCTGATCCCATCAAATATTTAGAGGGAACTTCTGATAAGTTATCAACTGCTAATCTCACTGTTAATCTCGAAGTTTGAAAATCAACAGTTGACTACTTAATGCATACTATAGGTCAAGGATTAATCAAGGGAACCAAGGTTATAGCGGTAATCAAAATAATGTAATGCAGGGACAAAGACCCGACATGGAAAACAGACATACACAACAAAGAACATAAAGTAACTAAAATCATACATACAAAGTAAAGTAACAAAAGCAAATGAGCAACTCGGACTCCACTAAAAACTGGGAGCATGGACCAGGTGCACCGGTAGGGTAAGCGTCCTCTGCTTTTCTAGAAACACCTGCCTACTTGCTCATAAAAAGCCAAGTCCGGGACAAACGAGGAAAGGAAAACTATGACCCGTTGAATAAATCAGTTTTCATGGTGCAGATGTCAAGAACATGTCTAACCCTTATTGCTAAAGTTGAAGCAATTGTTCAGTTCGTTACTCCAACGCAAATAATGAGGTATATGGTCATGTTTGATTTCTATAGAAATTTGTTTTCTAATTTTGCTACTGCCGTTGAACATTTAACACAACTTCTTAGTTTTAGTGAGAATCCCATCTTTCGGTCGAATGGCAAATGCCAGATAACTGTTGAAAATATAAAATCACTGTTGACTAGTTTTCCGGTTTTAATATCTCCAGATTAAGAAAATGTTTTCATACTTTTTGTAGACGCAAGCGACGTTTATGTTGGAGCTGTCCTGTGCAAGGAGAGGCCAGATCTTCTAAACCAACCAATTCCATATTTTAGGTAGAAATTAATATTGAAAAAGAATGTTTTACAATATTATAAGCTTTATAGCATTTTGATTTGTATTTAGGGGGTGTTAGAATGCTATATATGTTTATTACATTCAAGGTGAATATGTTTTAGCTACTATTATACTTGTTTGATTATTATTGCTAAATACAAAAATAGTAATATTGTAAATATATTATTTTTATAAATGATTTTTTCTAGACTTTATAACCAAACAAGTACTGTTTTTCGCGACTCTTTAATGATGCATTACAATGATGTAAATTGGTCCAGAACTTTCGTAGTATTTTTAGAACATTTTTGACTTTGTACTTAAATGCTGGATTTCTTACACTCAAATTAATTTAATCGACTCATCAGTGTTTTTTTTTTTTTTTTTTTTTGGGAGGGGGGGGGGAGCTATTTTATAAAAGTGCTTTAATTCTTTAAATACTAGACTTATATACATACATTTGTACCTTGAATTAAGTGTTAAATAGTACATTGGACTCGATGGATATTAACATTTTCAATGAAATTTTTAATCATGGAATTTGTAACGTTTAATTTAAATGATTGAAATCGTAATTTTTCGCTTGTTGACTGAACTTTTTGACATTTACTAAAAAACTAACTATGTGGTATTCCATTGATATGATCAGAAATCAATGGGTTAGAATTTAACATTTAACACCCTGCCTGTAAAAAACATCACATAAAAACAAACTTGCTGAAGTATTTGATGACATTTCACTTGTCATTCTAATCACAACATGTCTACACTATAATTTAAGGAATGAATAACTGGTCTCTGTAAATACAACCTTAATGTAATTACTGATGACAGATGACTGAACGCTCCCCAACAGACCATATTTTGATTAGATACTTGACATTATTTTTTTGCACATAGCAAAGCTCATCTGCACTATAAGTGTTACAATTTTGAATGAGACCCACCTTTGAAATTTTTAAACATGCATGTGTGCCAGATTTTGTTAAGATAGCTGCTTGCCTTAATGTTGATGTTGTTTTTATAAAACAGCAACATTATACTGGCTGTTCTTTATAGCTGGAAGTCGTGAGAATAGAGATTTAATATATGCTATAAAAATATATTATTGGGCCAAGTACCAGTGAATGAAGCTCCCTAAACCTAAAAGACCGTTTGCATTTTTAGGGTGTTTTGTGAGGTTAACTTTCTTTCAAAGTTTAACTCATATCCGTTCCCTATAAAAGACGACCACACTGATAGTATTGGTATTGCACATTTTGTCAGTGCATTCGATCTGCTAAAAAGCTATGTACAAGTGCCATTGACAAAGACAGCTTGTGAGATATCAGACGGCTTGTTTTAGTATAAAATCATGCAATTTAATATAACAAAACGCACCACTAACATTAAGAGAATTATTAATGATGTTTTGAAGGATCTTAATACATGTATCTTTGTATAAGGTAGTACAAGCATACGAACTGTGCTACGATCAATCGAACCATCCGTGTTACTTTTTATTAACCCAACATCAGGGACAAAACAGAGGTGATATTAAGCTTGTTTATATTTACATTTTCAATATATCATATCTGCCTTGATTTTGATTTTACTTTAACTATAAAAATAAATGTTTTGTTTCAATGTGAAAGTGGTTGTTAGACGAAACGGTTCAAATCATTGACATCAAACAATATTGTAAAACTTTTGAACAATATGCGATATTTCGTATACTTCTCACCAGATTACTAAATTACATTTCGCACACGGAAATTATACCATTTTTCATGAATCGTACAGTCAACCTTACATGTTAAGTTGACTCTTAAATGAATAAATTTTTAAATATAGGCAAAAATATATATTAACAATAATCAGTCCTGCCTTTCTTTATTTTATGACTGTTATGACTTTTTATTGTCTGATAATTTCAATCCTGCCTTTTATTTTAAATTTGATCGTAGCAACATCCTGCAATGAATATTAAATTGTAGTTTTCTTGAGTGTACAATACAAAGTTTTGTACAAGACCCTGCGTAACCCGCTTGTTGTTAACACACATAGTATTTGTTTTCACATTTTGAAACACCATTTGCATATACATGTCGTTATGCCTGTTTTGTTTAAATCTTCGGCCGACCAAGATTGCAAGTATACTTGCAAATTATGATGTCCTTGTTGAATTATAAAACTTACACTGCAATCGGCCCTCGTGTGCGTTTCAAGAGTCAATAACAGTTAACCTTTTTACGAAATGATTTTTTCTGTAACTTGTGTACTAGACCAAATATTGAACTGATTTTCATGTCTAAGCAATAGATAAGAAGTTTTGATTAACAGTCTCAAGTAAAGCAAGCAATTGAATGAATGACAAATTTTGAACTCAAATGTATTGGTAGTAACGAGATAGTAAAATTCTACCTACAACTATGAATTACGACACACCAGTCAACTATTATTTAGGGTTGTAGTAAATCAAACACATACGTTCATTGTTGAACTGAAATGCAAAGCTTAAATGTTGATTGACAGCCATTTCCTTCCAAAAATAAAAATAACGAGGCTTGCAATGATATGAAATCACTCATCATTCATATCAAGGTCAAATTGTAAACTAGTAAAACACCTAGTACGTTACAAAAGAGGGTATCTGGTAATAAGCACTATGGGGAGTGAAGTTTATTTTGCCTTGCACTGTGATATTAATGTTACAAGTTTCAATTCAGACCAATATTAGATTAAACTTGTTCAGAATTCAAAAGAATTTCTACAAAAGAGCGTTTAATATAACTGAATAAAATGTATGTTTTAGTCATCATTTTATTGATTTAGTTAATATTTTTAATATTTTTATTGACCCCTTATGGGATAAGTAAAGAAACAAATACAATATAAAAAGAAACACTATATCATATTAAGCTATTGAAACATAGAAATGAAATAAAAAATGATTAAATACGTATGCACTTAACCAATGTGGACCTCATTTTCACACTTCTAAAGACTGCTTCATTAAATCTACAACAATGGGTAATTCACCCATATCTTAATTTAGAATAAGAATAGGTTTATCAAAAGAGTCAAGTTGGCGAAAATCTGGGAATTTATCTGACGAAACTTTTTTTTTAATTTGCCCTTAACCCCTCATTTATTTTGCAATTGAAAACTCATTTAAAACTTTGCATATTTGTCAACTTCTCTTTTAACGGTGTATATTTTTATATCTACCATGTTCCAGTTCCAAGTTATGATCACTAACGCGGAACATTGTTAGCATCTTTATACTATTAAATGTTTACTTTTAAATAATCTGACATTGGAGTATTTTGTTAGCAACATACCTTTGTTCAAGAGGCATAATTGTATGAAGTCTAAAGTGGTGCCCGAATGATGGAATGGTGTACCCTAGGCATGCCACATGCTGGAGTCGTCAGGCAATAATACGGAAAACCTGGCCACAAACCATAGTGGTGCAACGTGTTTGAAAAAATGCCTTGTTCCTCGCATGTTAAAGAACCCTTCTATGGTATTCTATCGGAGTAGGAACTATTGCGCTCCACCACAGGAGGATGAATTGCCCAACCCTACCCTCCTCTCCCTATTCCCAGGGGCTATCAAACTTTGCCGACTCTATCATCCTTGTGTCCCGTCCCATTCTTCATTTCATGTTCATCGCCTGGATATACCTAAAATGTCGCTGCTCAGTAGTTAGACTCCAACATTAAATCTATCAATCAATCAATCAATCTTAAGATAGCTATACTTCATGAAGTACCGTTTACCTATCATACATGCTCTTCACACTCGATTTGTACCGTGCTCTTACCATGAAAGTGCGCGTTTTACCCAAAACATCACAGCTGTTGTAAACCGTACAATTAACATGACCATAATAACGTGCATTCTTATGACATATGTTGAAAACCTTTTTCTTTACAATGAAATACATATACCACATGAAAAAAAACAACATAATACCACTGAAAACAAACATGCTTTTTTGATCAGAGGCGGTTTGTATCCGCAACATTCAATGCTACTTGAAAAAAAATTGCCTATCCAAAACATACATTTTCATCATAACTGCTACAGATAGTACTTCTGAAATGTTCATAGTACTTTCCTGCCCAAGTAATATTCGTTCATCGCATCTTATTGGAAACCTACTATAAACATGGCCATTTCGCGTGAAATAGCACTTCCTACCCAAAATTATAAATGGTAATTGATAATGACGGTATATGGCAACATTATGTGCAAATACGTTTTCCTACCAAATAAATGAATGCTCATCACATCTGATTGAATGTACTCTGAAGTTGGCCAATCTACTTACGAACGTCGCTTTTCTACCTAAATTATACATGCTCACCATATTTGATACTTTAAATATGACCTTCCTACATCAGATCCGATTCAAACGCTACTCTTAAAATGGTCACTCTATTTGGAAAGCAATTCCATACCCTTAATGTGCATGATTATTGCATATGGTACTGTTAACATGGCCTTACGTTTAAAATAACAGTTTCATACGCATAATTATTCCTGCTCATGAAATTTTATTCGAATATTACTTTAAACATGTTAATTTCACTTAAACAAAAACTATCCGACCCAAAACATATATGCTCATCAAGTTTGATGCAGACTATACTCTTGATGTAGCGACACTAATTGACAAAGCAACTTTCTACCCCCTAATGTACATGCTTATCACATCTGTCGCGTATTGTACTCTTTACACGTCCTTATTATATAGCATGTTTACACAAACAATCACCTGATTTTAACCGTACTTTTAGCATGATCATACTACTTGAAGCAGCACTTTCCTACAAAAAGCATCCTTGCTTATTACATCTGATTCAAAACCTACTCTTAACATGGCCAAACAACTTTAAATAGCACGTTCCTTGGTGAGATAAAGTTTTTGTACACATGGTAATTGCATCAGATTAAAACTTTAATCTAAATATTTCAATAGCACTTTTAAACTCAAAACATGCATAATTATTAAATCTGACGTAAAGTGAACTATATTCCTGACATGATAACACTCTTTGAAACAGCGCTTTCTAACTCAGAATCATTCATGTTTATCAAACTGATTTGAACTCTTCTCTTATCATAGCTTTACCGTAAACTAGCACTTTTCAACCCAAAACATAAGGCTCATACCGTATTATTAACATAACAATAGCACGTTCCTACTCAAACATCCATCCTGATTTCATCTTATGTGGGCTGTACTTTAAATATGGCCATACTACTTGACAGAGCTCTTTCTTACCAAAATCATAATATCACATCACATCTGATGATGACCGATCGCTCAACACATCCATACTACTGAAAACTCATTTCTTTCCATATCATCACATCATATTCTAATCGCATTCTTAGCATAGTCATTCTCCTTCAAATATTAATTTAATCCAATTCAACATGTTTATTATATACTCTATACATAGCTATACTACTTGGAGTAGTACTTCCCTACCCAAATTATTCATGCTCGTAAAATCTAATTCGAACATCCACTTAACACGACCTAACAATTCAAAAAAGAAAGTTATAACCCTGTTTAAAGCTGTTTATTCGATCCGATCTGATTCAACATGACCATATCACTTGAAATAAACTCTTATTGATAACATTGTCATACTATGTGAAATAGCACTTTCCCACCGAAAACATCACATCTGATGTGGACAGTACACACCATATGGCCAAATCACTTGAGATAGCACTTAACTACCAAACACATATGTGATTCTCGCATCAGTTGCCGACTTCTCTCTCAATATAGCCAAAGAACTAGGAATGGCACTTTCCTACCCCAAAATATTCATAGTCATTACATTTTCTCCGACTTCTACTGCTGACATGGACATATAGCTAAAAATAGTACTTTCCTACTAAATTCATACATATTCATACATGTTCTTATATCTGATTTGTATCGTCCTCTTGATATAGCGAACCATACCTAATGTACTCTAAACCTTGAGTGGCAACGTAAGAACGGGTTTTCATACGAAAAGTGTACTTGTTGATTCCATCTTTTTCGTATGTGCTCAAAATATATCGGTACTATTTGAACTAGCGCTTTCCTACCCAAAACATTTACACTCACCACATCAAATTTGTACCGTATTTTTAGCATAGCCATAATACCTATCATAGCATTTTCCTACTCAAAATATACATGTTCATCTTATTTGAGGCGGACTGTACTATAACTATTGCCATACTACTTCAAAGTGCAATTCCTAACCAAAATCATACATATCCATCATATGTTATTCAAACCCTACTATTAATGTAGCCATACCACTTGAAAAAGCACTTTCCTACCAAAATCAAACATGCCCATTACATCTGATTGTACTGTACACTTAACATGACCATACTACTTGAAATGGCAAGTACGAAGTCATCACATATAATACGGAGTGATGGCATAAATTGGCTTACTACTGAGACTAGTAATTTCTACTAAAAAGAAACTATCTGATGTGAATTGAACTCTTCATATGGACATACTACTTGCAGTATCACTTTCCAAATCAAACATATACCCTCTTCACATCTGAAATAGACTGTACTCTGAACATAGCCATACTACTTGAAACAGCATGTTCATCATAAAATTGTACATGCCCATCACAAAAGACGCCAGCAGCACTCCTGATACATAGAGCCAAACTACGTCAAACAGCACTTTCCAACATAAATATATATGTTCATTATATTTGATACATTTGTACCTAAATCATACATGCTCATCATATCTATTTCGAACCCTATTGATAACATTGTCATACTATGTGAAATAGCACTTTCCCACCGAAAACATCACATCTGATGTTGACAGTACACATCATATGGCCAAATCACTTGAGATAGCACTTAACTACCAAACACATATGTGATTCTCGCATCAGTTGCCGACTTCTCTCTCAATATAGCCAAAGAACTAGGAATGGCACTTTCCTACCCCAAAATATTCATAGTCATTACATTTTCTCCGACTTCTACTGCTGACATGGACATATAGCTAAAAATAGTACTTTCCTACTAAATTCATACATATTCATACATGTTCTTATATCTGATTTGTATCGTCCTCTTGATATAGCGAACCATACCTAATGTACTCTAAACCTTGAGTGGCAACGTAAGAACGGGTTTTCATACGAAAAGTGTACTTGTTGATTCCATCTTTTTCGTATGTGCTCAAAATATATCGGTACTATTTGAACTAGCGCTTTCCTACCCAAAACATTTACACTCACCACATCAAATTTGTACCGTATTTTTAGCATAGCCATAATACCTATCATAGCATTTTCCTACTCAAAATATACATGTTCATCTTATTTGAGGCGGACTGTACTATAACTATTGCCATACTACTTCAAAGTGCAATTCCTAACCAAAATCATACATATCCATCATATGTTATTCAAACCCTACTATTAATGTAGCCATACCACTTGAAAAAGCACTTTCCTACCAAAATCAAACATGCCCATAACATCTGATTGTACTGTACACTTAACATGACCATACTACTTGAAATGGCAAGTACGAAGTCATCACATATAATACGGAGTGATGGCATAAATTGGCTTACTACTGAGACTAGTAATTTCTACTAAAAAGAAACTATCTGATGTGAATTGAACTCTTCATATGGACATACTACTTGCAGTATCACTTTCCAAATCAAACATATACCCTCTTCACATCTGAAATAGACTGTACTCTGAACATAGCCATACTACTTGAAACAGCATTTTCATCATAAAATTGTACATGCCCATCACAAAAGACGCCAGCAGCACTCCTGATACATAGAGCCAAACTACTTCAAACAGCACTTTCCAACATAAATATATATGTTCATTATATTTGATACATTTGTACCTAAATCATACATGCTCATCATATCTATTTCGAACCCTATTGATAACATTGTCATACTATGTGAAATAGCACTTTCCCACCGAAAACATCACATCTGATGTTGACAGTACACATCATATGGCCAAATCACTTGAGATAGCACTTAACTACCAAACACATATGTGATTCTCGCATCAGTTGCCGACTTCTCTCTCAATATAGCCAAAGAACTAGGAATGGCACTTTCCTACCCCAAAATATTCATAGTCATTACATTTTCTCCGACTTCTACTGCTGACATGGACATATAGCTAAAAATAGTACTTTCCTACTAAATTCATACATATTCATACATGTTCTTATATCTGATTTGTATCGTCCTCTTGATATAGCGAACCATACCTAATGTACTCTAAACCTTGAGTGGCAACGTAAGAACGGGTTTTCATACGAAAAGTGTACTTGTTGATTCCATCTTTTTCGTATGTGCTCAAAATATATCGGTACTATTTGAACTAGCGCTTTCCTACCCAAAACATTTACACTCACCACATCAAATTTGTACCGTATTTTTAGCATAGCCATAATACCTATCATAGCATTTTCCTACTCAAAATATACATGTTCATCTTATTTGAGGCGGACTGTACTATAACTATTGCCATACTACTTCAAAGTGCAATTCCTAACCAAAATCATACATATCCATCATATGTTATTCAAACCCTACTATTAATGTAGCCATACCACTTGAAAAAGCACTTTCCTACCAAAATCAAACATGCCCATAACATCTGATTGTACTGTACACTTAACATGACCATACTACTTGAAATGGCAAGTACGAAGTCATCACATATAATACGGAGTGATGGCATAAATTGGCTTACTACTGAGACTAGTAATTTCTACTAAAAAGAAACTATCTGATGTGAATTGAACTCTTCATATGGACATACTACTTGCAGTATCACTTTCCAAATCAAACATATACCCTCTTCACATCTGAAATAGACTGTACTCTGAACATAGCCATACTACTTGAAACAGCATTTTCATCATAAAATTGTACATGCCCATCACAAAAGACGCCAGCAGCACTCCTGATACATAGAGCCAAACTACTTCAAACAGCACTTTCCAACATAAATATATATGTTCATTATATTTGATACATTTGTACCTAAATCATACATGCTCATCATATCTATTTCGAACCCTATTGATAACATTGTCATACTATGTGAAATAGCACTTTCCCACCGAAAACATCACATCTGATGTTGACAGTACACATCATATGGCCAAATCACTTGAGATAGCACTTAACTACCAAACACATATGTGATTCTCGCATCAGTTGCCGACTTCTCTCTCAATATAGCCAAAGAACTAGGAATGGCACTTTCCTACCCCAAAATATTCATAGTCATTACATTTTCTCCGACTTCTACTGCTGACATGGACATATAGCTAAAAATAGTACTTTCCTACTAAATTCATACATATTCATACATGTTCTTATATCTGATTTGTATCGTCCTCTTGATATAGCGAACCATACCTAATGTACTCTAAACCTTGAGTGGCAACGTAAGAACGGGTTTTCATACGAAAAGTGTACTTGTTGATTCCATCTTTTTCGTATGTGCTCAAAATATATCGGTACTATTTGAACTAGCGCTTTCCTACCCAAAACATTTACACTCACCACATCAAATTTGTACCGTATTTTTAGCATAGCCATAATACCTATCATAGCATTTTCCTACTCAAAATATACATGTTCATCTTATTTGAGGCGGACTGTACTATAACTATTGCCATACTACTTCAAAGTGCAATTCCTAACCAAAATCATACATATCCATCATATGTTATTCAAACCCTACTATTAATGTAGCCATACCACTTGAAAAAGCACTTTCCTACCAAAATCAAACATGCCCATTACATCTGATTGTACTGTACACTTAACATGACCATACTACTTGAAATGGCAAGTACGAAGTCATCACATATAATACGGAGTGATGGCATAAATTGGCTTACTACTGAGACTAGTAATTTCTACTAAAAAGAAACTATCTGATGTGAATTGAACTCTTCATATGGACATACTACTTGCAGTATCACTTTCCAAATCAAACATATACCCTCTTCACATCTGAAATAGACTGTACTCTGAACATAGCCATACTACTTGAAACAGCATTTTCATCATAAAATTGTACATGCCCATCACAAAAGACGCCAGCAGCACTCCTGATACATAGAGCCAAACTACTTCAAACAGCACTTTCCAACATAAATATATATGTTCATTATATTTGATACATTTGTACCTAAATCATACATGCTCATCATATCTATTTCGAACCCTATTGATAACATTGTCATACTATGTGAAATAGCACTTTCCCACCGAAAACATCACATCTGATGTGGACAGTACACATCATATGGCCAAATCACTTGAGATAGCACTTAACTACCAAACACATATGTGATTCTCGCATCAGTTGCCGACTTCTCTCTCAATATAGCCAAAGAACTAGGAATGGCACTTTCCTACCCCAAAATATTCATAGTCATTACATTTTCTCCGACTTCTACTGCTGACATGGACATATAGCTAAAAATAGTACTTTCCTACTAAATTCATACATATTCATACATGTTCTTATATCTGATTTGTATCGTCCTCTTGATATAGCGAACCATACCTAATGTACTCTAAACCTTGAGTGGCAACGTAAGAACGGGTTTTCATACGAAAAGTGTACTTGTTGATTCCATCTTTTTCGTATGTGCTCAAAATATATCGGTACTATTTGAACTAGCGCTTTCCTACCCAAAACATTTACACTCACCACATCAAATTTGTACCGTATTTTTAGCATAGCCATAATACCTATCATAGCATTTTCCTACTCAAAATATACATGTTCATCTTATTTGAGGCGGACTGTACTATAACTATTGCCATACTACTTCAAAGTGCAATTCCTAACCAAAATCATACATATCCATCATATGTTATTCAAACCCTACTATTAATGTAGCCATACCACTTGAAAAAGCACTTTCCTACCAAAATCAAACATGCCCATTACATCTGATTGTACTGTACACTTAACATGACCATACTACTTGAAATGGCAAGTACGAAGTCATCACATATAATACGGAGTGATGGCATAAATTGGCTTACTACTGAGACTAGTAATTTCTACTAAAAAGAAACTATCTGATGTGAATTGAACTCTTCATATGGACATACTACTTGCAGTATCACTTTCCAAATCAAACATATACCCTCTTCACATCTGAAATAGACTGTACTCTGAACATAGCCATACTACTTGAAACAGCATTTTCATCATAAAATTGTACATGCCCATCACAAAAGACGCCAGCAGCACTCCTGATACATAGAGCCAAACTACTTCAAACAGCACTTTCCAACATAAATATATATGTTCATTATATTTGATACATTTGTACCTAAATCATACATGCTCATCATATCTATTTCGAACCCTATTGATAACATTGTCATACTATGTGAAATAGCACTTTCCCACCGAAAACATCACATCTGATGTGGACAGTACACATCATATGGCCAAATCACTTGAGATAGCACTTAACTACCAAACACATATGTGATTCTCGCATCAGTTGCCGACTTCTCTCTCAATATAGCCAAAGAACTTGAAATAGCCCTTTCCTACCCCAAAATATTCATAGTCATTACATTTTCTCTGACGTCTACTGCTGACATGGGCAGGTAGCTAAAATAGTACTTTCCTACTAAATTCATACATATTTATACATGTTCTTATATCTGATTTGTATCGTCCTCTTGATATAGCGAACCATACCTAATGTACTCTAAACCTTGAGTGGCAACGTAAGAACGGGTTTTCATACAAAAAGTGTACTTGTTGATTCCATCTTTTTCGTATGTGCTCAAAATATATCGGTACTATTTGAACTAGCGCTTTCCTACCCAAAACATTTACACTCACCACATCAAATTTGTACCGTATTTTTAGCATAGCCATAATACCTATCATAGCATTTTCCTACTTAAAATATACATGTTCATCTTATTTGAGGCGGACTGTACTATAACTATTGCCATACTACTTCAAAGTGCAATTCCTAACCAAAATCATACATATCCATCATATGTTATTCAAACCCTACTATTAATGTAGCCATACCACTTGAAAAAGCACTTTCCTACCAAAATCAAACATGCCCATTACATCTGATTGTACTGTACACTTAACATGACCATACTACTTGAAATGGCAAGTACGAAGTCATCACATATAATACGGAATGTTGGCATAATTTGGCTTACTACTGAGACTAGTAATTTCTTCTGAAAAGAAACCATCTGATGTGAATTGTACTCTTCATATGGCCGTACTATTTGCAGTATCACTTTCCAAATCAAACATATACCCTCTTCACATCTGAAATAGACTGTACTCTGAACATAGTCATACTACTTGAAACAGCCTTTTCATCACAAAATTGTACATGCCCATCACAAAAGACGCCAGCAGCACTCCTATTATATATGGCCAAACTTCTTCAAACAGCACTTTCCAACATAAATATATATGCCCATTATATTTGATACATTTGTACCTAAATCATACATGCTCATCACATCTATTTCGAACACTATTGATAACATTGTCATACTATGTGAAATAGCACTTTCCCACCGAAAACATCACATCTAATGTGTACAGTTTCCTTTACCTAGCTGGGGAGGGGACATTTTGTATACTGGTACATCCATAGATAGTATTCATGACATAATATTTTACAGTGAACAATATTTAATTTTTTTTTTCTCTAGGGCGTTTTGCTCTCTCTGAGGTGTGTTGACTACTCAAATATTGTGTTATTGTATTAATTTGAAATGTACATTATGCTTATGTACTTAATCTTTTTCAATGTAGAAAACTGGGATAGGGAATGGTGTGATGTGTAATAAAAATGTTGAGGTATAGAACTTTGCAAGAGATCTTAAATGGATAAAATTGTGGCCTTTCAATCTATCAATTCAAACATTAATTGATACTCATCTCACTTTGTTTTAAACTTATAAAAAGAGATTTGATATAAACATCCATATGTTACGAAAAAGATAAAAATGGACCAACAGTGTTGCTTCTTATTGACTTTAAGATCACATTATGATTTACTTTAATGATAATAGCTGTAAGGCTAATCATATTTGCATAATTAAGAGCGTCCTGATTATATTGCTAGCTGCCTTGAGAACGTCGAACGATTTCTGTTAAAGCGCTTTTAAGTGGCTTTTTGACCAATTAAATTTTATTTGTTAAATCATTTTATACAGTACCTTATGATGGACAATTAATTTTGATTCACCTTTACCTAGAATGATAGGAAAGTTTTGATATAATCATAATAAAAGCAAGGAAATATCCGATATTTACGAGTGCATTTATGCACTCTTGATTTGTTGATTGTTCACAATAATAATTCTAAATGTTGGAAATAGACTATAAATATGGGCTGGATTATTTTGGTTTTGCAACTGGCACACCTCGTGAGCTGACGAGACTTTATTGATGTTATTTTTATAAACTATAATGTAGAAAATGGATTTAGAATGTTATGAATCTGAATTAGATAACCCTGTATGCACCAACTTTAAATCCTTTGAATTTCAAACGGTTCAGTACAATGTCAACGAAATATCGCATCTGTCGGAAGAAAAGTGTTGACAACTTTGTTTGCCACAGAGGGCAGGTATCGTCCAAAAGAAAACTATTTTCAAATTATTCAAACAGACATTAAACCGTACGTACGTAATTGACAATCGAATGGATGATTGAATTATGTGAAGAAGAAGAATCAACGGATAATGTAGCACTTCTAGCAGTGAATTATATTGATAGGTACATGTCATTGATAGATATTGATCGGACACAACTGCAACTTTTGGGGGCTGTTGGATTACTTGTTGCATCAAAACTAGGGAAAACAGATCCAATAAAACCACAAAAACTTATTTCATGTGCAGGAAATTATTTCACCCTGAAAGACATGTATGCAATGGAATCATCAGTTTTGAGAACACTGAACTGGGGATTGTTATCCGTTACACCTACTGATTTTCTGATCATTTTTTGAATTTAATGACAATTGCAGTTAATTTGCGAGACAAGACATGCTCAAAAATTCATTTACGTATGCAATTTACTGAAATGGGATTTATTATGCACAAACCATCAGTGATAGCCGCAGCAAGTGTTGCAGAAGCAATTAATGGGCTTAAGAAAAAATTCGATTCCGTTGACGAATTGTTGTAGACTTTACGTGACGTAGGGGGTATAGATGGTGATTGCTTGTAATTATGCCAGGAGCAAATTAAACGTATATTATCAATTAATTTACAAGAATAACATTCGACTTGCCATCAAAATTCTATGAAAAGCTCTAATTTCCTGAGCTACACTTCGAAATCGATGGTAAAGGAAAATTATTGACCAAACTTTACCACAAATGTGATTACTTTTCATTCAGAATTGTCAACTTTCCTTTCATCTGTGGCAACATCCCTTCGGCTCCTGTGTATGGAGTGTTCATATCACAACTCATACGCTATGCCAGAGCTTGCCGAAACTACGCAGACTTTTTGTATCGCGCTAAAAGTCTGACAAATAGGCTTCTGGAACAGGGTTATATTGCTACAAGATTGAAGTCATCACTTCAGAAGTTTTATGGTCGTCATCATGAACTCGTGGATTGTTATGATGTATCCATCAGCACCATGAAAACTGATTTATTCAAAGGGTCATGGTTTGCCTTTCCTCGTTTGTCTACCCCGGACTTGACTTTTTATGAGCAACTCGGCGGGTGTTTCTAGAAAAGCAGGGGCCGCTTACCCTATCGGTGCACCTGGTCCATGCTCCCATGTCTCCTATTCGTCGGAATATCCCAAAACTTGAGTTTTATCACATTAATTCTCTAAAATCTTCATTTAGGAGAAAAAAATCTGCACATCCGGTCCTTAGACGTTGCCAATATCGCGTTTACATGGTTGATTGTATGGCAAAAATAATGACCGGTAAAAATATTTAGTTTGTATTTTTTTTTCTCCAAAATGCATGTCTCCCTCCTAACAAGTTGGGGAGTAATTGTAGGTATTAGGCATTTCAATAAAAAAAGGAGGCATCATTAATATATAATTAATGTACAGAAAAGAAGACATTTGAAATATTTAGTGTATCTCAATTTAACCATTTAATTGATGATACAAACTTGAATGAAAATAATGTGCGTCAGTTAAAACAAAATCTCCTATATAATTGAGTTAGTCGAAGTTTGGGTTTTCAAATACTTGATACATAAAGTAGAAAATACATAATTCTAAATATTTGCTTTCAATCGTGTGACTCGAATATCCACGTTAATTGATAAAAACAAATCTATTCATGGATAGGATACACAAGGATGTGGTTCATATTTTGTAAAATGTCCTTAGATTTTTTTGAACAAGCGTACAAACAAGACGGGGTTTAGATTGTTAAGCGCCTTTTATCTATCTGACCCATGTAAATAAATATGCCATAAAACGACTATGAAGAACAAAACTATTTCAGAGTTGTAGGCGTAACTATTTAATTCTATAATGAAGTGACATGTCACCACATGGATAAAATCTCATAGACATGAAAGATTGCGGTCTGCATTATATCACGCCTTGTGAATAGAGGTAAAATGTTTTTAAACAAATGTTTGTTCACAATTATTGAATGACGTCATCTTGTCATTAATTGCATCGCAAATCCAATGAGATAAAATTTGTTTTTGCTGTCTTACTACATTAGTTATATCGATAAAATGCCCTCTATATCTAGCGAAAAATGCCATATTTCAAAGTGACTTTTTAAGATGAACATTTACGCATTTCAGACTGAAATATGTCATAACTGTATGGTCGTCAAAAATAGATTCACAATAGAAAGAATAAATTGTTTCGTACGAGTATGTAAAATCGAAGGATATATGAGTTACAAATCACCTTATTTTCGATCGAAAAAAAAAAAAACTGTCAATAAGGGTTGATAATAATTGATTAAAACTTAATATATGAATAATATTTCAGTCAAATTATTATTGCCATTACATGAGTTCGGACATTTAATTAAATGAATTACATATATTTTGCAATTGTAATTAATCGAATTACAATTTAAATTTAACGTCATGAATGCCAAGTATAAGTAAAAAAAAATCTCCTGTACATTGAACCAAACATAAAGACTTTTTAACAATGTACATCGCTCACAAAAAAATGATTGATTACTTGTACAATTAAAGCACTATCTGTGTATTACAATTCTAACATCGTTGCTGAATTAATTAATCAATTCAATCACTATTGAATGTTATCATTTTTCGAAACGGTCACTGAGGTGCTTTATTCAGCCTAAATTTATATTTTGGTCTTATTTTGAAAATCATTTGTAAATAGAAACACTTACTCAGCACGAAAATCACTGTCTGTTTTTTTTAAATCAAATTTCATATAAGTAAATTTTTGAAAGAGAATTTAGAAAAACGAAATCAGATCAAAATTTTCAAAAAGTTCATCTTGGGGGCCGATGCCTAAATGACCCATTTTAGGTTAGAATTTGATTTTGAAAAATATAAATTTTTTCAACAAAAATCCCTGTCTTGTGTTGTTGAATACAAATTATGAAATTTATATTATATATTTGTCTTCCATAAACAGAATTCTTTTTGTTTGCAGAGTCGAGGAAAATGACACTGTCTATTTGGAACATTTGTTAAAAAAAAAGAATTGAAAATGAAGAAACTGAAGCAACTGGGATAGCTATCTACTTCATTTTATGCTAAAAAAAAACAGGTAAATTGAAGTACAATGTTGAATAGATAGGACAAATGGCTAATAGAAACTTATATTTATATCCTAAAAAAAAAGAATACTTATTGTTTTATATAAAGGCCTGATTTAAAATATACTGTAAAATTATGTTTCTAGCACATTTCTAGGAAAGGTTTCCCTAAAGTCCTGAGCGAAATCTAGAGAATATTTGCATAATGGCGTTGCTTTCTAATATTCACTAAAACATAAGTTCTTGTATACCCTAATAGGGCTGCTTTTTTCTATATAGCATTTCTTCTTATCAAACAATCAATAATGTACTTTAGCATCGTCAGATCATAATTCGAATTTCACATTACATACAAATGTCAGTTAATGTAAACAGGGATATTATAAATGTCTCTACGAAGCGTGATATCTTTTTCACGACACATTCTACATTACATGTCCTGACAATTATGTATTCACAAAACTCAGATTCGTCAAAATGAATATCAATCCATTTTTGTTCTGGTACAATTTAAAACCATTAAAATACATACACGCAATTTTAAATATTCTGATTTTGTCCCCAATGCACAGGTTTGAGAGATATGGATTTCATATATATATATGTGTATATCGTCAAAGATCAATTGTGAATAAGTGTGACACTGTTTGTTTCATATTTTATTTTATGTTAGGATGCACGATGATCATAGGATTTGTTTGTGTGCCGTCCTCTCAATGACTGGAAAATGTCCTTCCCGATCTTTAATATAATGGATTAAACGACAAAGATAGTTGTATCGTATAGACAGATAATGATAGAAATTCTCCATTTATATTATTCCACAAGACAGCAGAAAGATGGCACACATTGCACCAGTTGTGAACAACACACGGATTTTGCCTAGGTATAAACGAAAGTTTTCTGTTCAATGATCATATTGATTATTTGAGATATACATTTGGTTTTGTTTGTTACCAATTTAATTCTGATCACAAAGAATACTTCAGTTTTGGAAAAAAAACAATAATGAACTCTGCAGATTAAAGTATTCAGAAGACATTTTCTCTAATCAACAAAGTAAAAAGATTTTTTTTCATAATGTTGTAAAGAAATCATTGAACATTTTGAACATAATGTAAGTTACCTCTTACCTAGATAGCTGGGAAGGGAAATGCTTCGATATGATTATAATATTGACATTGAAATATTCAACATCCTAATCTTAATAGCGGGATGCATTTATTAATTAATACCTAATTGTGGGTTCAAAATAGTTTTTTTATAAGCCATCAAGAAGGCTTTGTTTGTTAACTTACTTCATATTGTTTTATTGAAGTTTGCTTTAAATAATAAGGGTTAGTTTGTTTATTGAACAAAGGTTAAAGTGTATACCTTTTTTCACTAAACCTACATAGCCATTTTTTAATTAAGGTATGGATTGCTTTTAAGTATAACTTCTTTTCTGACGGTGGAATCATAGCTAAAATATAGTCAAGCACTGACTCTTCCGACATGAAATAGCATGAAATGCCTACTATAGCAAAAAATCGTCTAATTTGCGACACACATTATTCTTAATACAATCGAACATATATTGGAATGAAGGAAGGCTCAAATTATTGGCATATACAATATTTTCCTCCCGTCGAAACAGCATTTTAATAAACTTAGATTTGGACCACAATTCTTCAAATATCTTGCAGGTGGATGATAATTCAATTTAACTGTCTTCAGAGAGGTGTTTTCTTCTATACTCCATTGATGAAGTGCTGTATTCTCTAGTCCAAAATCAATATATTCGTTGATGCCGAAATCCTGTACACCTTGTACATGTACAAAATGGCTGAGAGTAAGCTACATACCAGGTCTGAAATCTTGCAGCCCGAATATAAGCGTTTTCCATTTATGATAGCTTTTATCAATTTTTTCAATAATTAAAAATTCTGGAATCTTACATTTAATGTTTAATCGAACTTATTGAACATTTTGGACATATTGTAATTTTATAAGTTATCTCCTACATAGAAAGCTGGGAAGAGAAATAATTCGGTAGAAGCATATTATAGACATTAATATGTCCAAAATCATCGTCATAGCTGCGAGATGCATTTATGTAATTCAACCTCGTTGTGGTATCATAAAATCTATTTTTTTTTTTTTTTTTTGGTCTTAATTGTACATTCAGCCACATCGATTTGTTATTTTAAATGTTGATAGAGTACAGAAAATTCTTCCCATTTTATTGTATATGAATGAATGGAGAATATGGATGGGGAGTGGATATTGTGCATATTGAACGGAAAAGAAGGAATACTTAAAAAAAATGTATACCTTAATTATAAATGGCTATGTAGATTTAGCGAAAAAAAGTATAAAGAATGTAGAATACCAGCGTTTTTTATTGACAAATTTGATAGAAGCTATTATAATTAGAACATTTTTTTTAAATAATAATAATCGAGCTACAGGATTTCACAATAGGTATGTAGCTTACCGTCAGCCATTTTGTAAATGTACAAAGTGTACAGAATTTCAGTAATTGTATGCGTACATTGGAAATCTATCGATTTGTGATTTCAAATATTGAAAGAATACAGAAAATTTCCCATTTAATGGCATATGGATGAATGGAGAATGCGGATTGGGGATGGGTATTTATATAGGGGGGGGGTGGAGAATTTGAATGGAAAGGAAGAGAAATTGAACGGGAAAGTATTCATTAATATGAAATTACAAATGATAATTTAAATGTTGAAAAATAAAATAACTGATAAGAAATATGCAATTGGGATTTCATGAGGGTGGGGGGTTTCTATGGGGGCGGGGTGGGTTTAAGGACAATTGGGAATGGGAAGATTGTAAATGGTGTAAATGACAAGTTTATACCATTCAAGAGCTGGATGGTCTTTGTTTGCTTAATGGCTCTTTTTTAGATTGAGTTAATATATCAATAACTACAAATATATTTCAAAGAGACGGGTAGGAGTATTTTGTTTTATTTTATTGCAAAGTTTGCAATCTGTGTTTTTAATACATTAATCTCAAACTAACATCAACTTTATCAAAGCAAATAAAGAACGATAACTCTTCATGTACCTTATCTCAAAATGGAAATAAAAATCTTAGGTTGGCTGTGTAATCTGTAACTGATTCTTAATAGACCAGTTCCAATTTCAACACAAATCTAGCTAGCTTAGTGAGTGATTTATAGAGCTCTCTTGGTAGAAATCTGTTTTACATTATACCAATTTGTCCTACTTAACTAATAATTGGAGTATCATATACTTTTACTTAAAAAAAACAAAAAGACTTTTAATTTTAAACTTGTTATAAAAACAAAAGTAAAGTGATTGCACTTAAAATTGAAATTGGCTAGGCAAATAAGTCTTGCTATAATAAACTATTAATATGTCTTGCATAGTTTACCAAGGTAACAAATCGAAACAGCACTGAGTAATAACAGCTGGCTGTTTAAATGAAGCCCATCTGCACAAAACTTCTCCTGTTGTGCCTCCTTTGTCTTAAAGCTTGAAAAGTGCCAAAATGCTCCATTTACTTGATAATTTGAAAACTTTTAAAATATAAGTTTATCGCTTGTCTACAACAATTAAATTGCAGAAAGAGTATTTGTACTTCTGAAAAGCTGGATCCTGTTTAATACTTGGAATATTGCCATATGGTTAACCTAATGCGTTAATAAGAAATTACTATCAGTAATCCCTTTTACAAGGTCATGAACCTACTGCTTACATAGAACATTAGAGCTAATCTGAGAAAAAAATCTATTTGTTTTGTTTTCCTTAAGGATATTCACTGCTGTGTTTAAAGATTATAAGGATTTTAGAGGGTTGTAAAATCTGTTAAGATCTTTTTATGCTAGAATGTAGAAAAAAAATGATGGGTCAGTGTGCTTCTTTTTGAAACATAAGCCTTGGAAAATTTCACATGATTTTCCATAGGTTTTGTCTTAAAAGGCTTTATACGCAGAAGAAATAACAAGAATTTCATAAAAAAATGTCGAAATATTATGTTAAGATGTGTTTAATCAAATTATGAAAATAAAAGTGGGGATCACTAAGTATAAAATATCAATGCAATGAAATGGGTAGAGGAGTACAACAATCTGACATAAAAATGACTGGACATGAGCAGTGAACATCTTTATAATGCTATGTCATGTCATATGATGTGTTAATTCATAATTTATTATATTGTTTTCTTAGTATTATGATTCAATGTAGGTACTTATCTCCAAGTGCAATTGATTTTTATACACCGTATATTAATAAAAACAAATATTATTGAAGAATCCTTTATTGCTCTAACTTGCTTGTAACTTGTAATTTTTTTTACTCTTTAAGTTATACAACTTAACTTATAAAGAGTAATCAAGGGAACCAAGGTTATAGCGGTAATCAAAAGAACGTAATCCAGGGACAAAGACCAGACATGGAAAACAGACATACACAACAAAGAATATAAAGTAACTAAAATCATACATACAAAGTAACAAAAGTAAATGAGCAACTCGGAAGAAAATGATCATATTCTGTACCATAAAGACTTATAGTTCATACGTATTTTGTTATGGTCTTCTAACTTGTTATATTTAATATATTCTATTTTGTCAGGTTACTTATGTATGAATATTTTGAGTGATTATCAACATTTGGCTCTTGTAGTTCAATCCATCATATTTTTTAAGTTAGTAAGATTTATGTCATTAGATCTGGATGTTGGAAATATTGATAAATGGTATACATATTAGTTTTACTGGCTTTCATATACAACTTGGCACTCCTTACTGTGTTAAAATATCATATTATACCAAAGTGATTGAGATGAACATCATCAAAACATTAAAATCTGTTGATTGTCATAAACACTTGTGATACCTTGAGATCTGTATATTCTTGTTTTTCCTTTTGTATTTATCTGTATGTACATGTACTTAATTTACTCAAAATGAACATGCATTGAAAGCTAAATGAATCTGCTATAATACGACATAAATTTTATTGTTACATTTATTCACTAATATATATTTATATGAAATCAAAATTGTTAACAAAAATTGCTTCCTTCTGTTTATGTTGACTTGCAAACGAAAAACTTGAATATCGTTTGATTTGGATTTCAACTTTTGTAAAGACTGCTGACATAATTGAATTGTACTATGCAGGAGACTTTCAGAAATGTTATTCTATACATGCAATGTCATGTTGACGTGTGCATTGACTATAGGTGTTGTCCCACTTGATATATTCAGCGGCACTACCGCGATCTCACCCGACGATGTATTGCCTGGTCAAAGGCCATGTGAGCTATTGCCATCAATTGGCGTCCGTCGCCGTCGTCCGTCGTCGTGGTCGTTAACAATTTTTTTAAAAAATCTTCTCCTTTCTCAGAAACTACTTAGCGGAATTATATGAAACTGCAAAGATGTTCCTTTGGGCATCTTTCACAAAAGTTGTGTTTAGATTGTTGATCCGTCAAACAACATGGCCGCCGGTAATGAAAATAGAACATAGGGGTTAGACTATATATTGCATATATATTTTCATTTTAATCTGTCAAGCCATTTAGGAGTTATTGCACTTTTTTCGACGTTTTTTCTTTCATTTTTTTAATGTTATTTCTTTAAAAAAATTTTCTCCTCTTACCCTACTTGATCGATTGGAATCAAACTTAGTATTGATGTTCCTTGGGGTATCTTGCACAAAAGTTCTGTTTAGATTTTTGATCCGTCAAAAAACTTTGTCACCGTTACTAAAAATAGAACAGGGGTCAAGCTGTAGTTTTTCAATATATCTCAAAACCCATTAGCCAAATTATAACCGAGTAAAACTGTTCAGCATGATGAGATCTACCTGTGGTCCTTTCGTTATTTTCATCTGTTAAGCCTTGTATTGATCCTTATGATCAGTTCCATCAAAGTCATCATAGGCCAAAATTATTAGTAAACCTCGTGATAAATGTATTGCCATTGAAAGACAAAATTTAACCAGGTGAGAGATTCAAGCTCCTGGGAGCCTCTTGTTATGTTTGTCATAGAGCTTGAGGTCGACACATTGACATAAACTTCTTTTCTAGTGTTAGAAACATCAGTAGCTGTGGAATGAACGCCATGTTGATTAGTCTGTGACACAACATTAATGTCCATTGCCTGGTTAGCGTACGATGGCACTGTAGCACCACAATCCGAAAATCTATCTGACTGACTTAATTATAAAATACAAATAGAGGCGAACATGCTTAGGATTCTTTAAGGGGGTTTATCTTAAATCCACTATAAGTAAAACTGCTTGATAGTAAAACTTGATATTGCTTTATCAGATAATATGCTCAATAATTGTAAACTACAATTTCTAATATAATTGAAGATTTATAAATGCACGAAGCCGGACTTGTCGCCAAGTTCTGAGAAAGTTTGTGTTCTGTGATTCAGAATCATCTTTTTTTCAAACCACAAAAAAGATGAAAGGAACAGTTTTTAATTCAATGCAATTGATGTATGTTCTTTTGTGAATTTTGTATTATTTTTTGTTCCTGTTTATGAATGTGCACAAAGCCAGACTTGTCACCAGGTTCTGAGAGATTTTGTACTTGATTTAGGACCATCTTTCTTCAAACCACAAACAAGATGAAATGAACAGTTAATAATTGAATACAATTGATATATGTCCCTTTATGAAATTTATGTTTGTGAATGTGCATGAAGCCTATCTTGTCTCCAAGTTCTGAGAAAGTTTATATCCAGAATTTTTTTGCCCTGGGTTGCGATTTCTAATAAAAGTATTTAAGAGAAACCAGTGGAGTAATTTACATGTTAGTTGTTTTATATACATGTATTATATTTGATTTATAACAGAAAAAGTTTCTTTGATGGAATATTGGTTGATATGTATTTTCTTTTGAACATTTTGGATTGCTTTACAAAGAAATAAGTGTTGAAAGATGTTTTGAAATAATAAAAAAGGATATTTGGACTAAACAGAAATTTAATCGTTGTAGTCTTTGATTTACTGCTCAAAGTATATGATATTGGAAAAGTCATGAACTTCAAGAACTCTATATGTAATTATTGTAATATTGTTAATAATGATTGTGGATAAATGAATTTAATACGTTATTCAGTTTATGATGCAATAAATTGTATTTGATTTTATATTAGTATTGATAACATTACTAAAAGTATTTTTATATACAAAATATACATTCTGCCTACCTATTCTGATGCCATGATTATTATATGAACAGTTTTTTTTTCTTCAGAAATTCTGAAATTAATGCATTTGTATACATTATTTCAATCACAATGTGTAAAAAAATGTAGAATTGTAATGTAAAATTAGCTGTGATGTAACTTTGTAGCCCGTGTACTACCATCACATACATTATAGTAACTGCTGTGCTTTACAGAACTTGCATTTTTCATTTATTTATTTATTTTTGTAATACATGAACTATTATGTGGTGAATATAATGTAAAGAATATTATAGTACTGTTAAAATTGGGATGTTCATTTATGATTGTTATTGTAAGCAGTACAGTTCAAGTGGAACATGTCATCTTAAGTCCATTCAAGTCTTTTGTGACTGTACATTTCTCCTATCATCTAATGAACATTGTGAAACTTGAGACCTGCTTTACCTAGACGCCATTGTTTCACCGCAATTAAGTTCTGAAACAGCAAATTTCTCTTATTGTCGAAGAAACTATTATGCAACAAGTAATTAGTCAAACGACGAGTAAATTGTCATGCTTTCAAGATGGAGTAATTCATAATTTAAACTAAAACAAGTTTTCCGTGAAAAAACTAAGTTCATTTTGGTTGTAGCGCTACTGCAACATTTTTTATGAAGTATTGTTACTGATGAAAATAAGAGTTTCATTACTTCTATCAAATTACTAGATATATGGAATTATACTGGTTTTATATTTGATTTGTTATCATAAACTCAGATGTTTTAATGATTTTGAATATTTACATTTTTTTTTCAAAAAGTTATAAAAAAAAAATCCACAAAGATCATTTAGCTAATGATCCTACTTGCCATCTCCCTTTCATATAGAGAATAATATTCTAGTCTTATCATCTTCATATGTTTTACCAACTTTCCCATTATTTGACAGTTGACTCTTACAAGAAGAATGAAAATATTCAAATTGTTTTGTCTTTAAATAAATCTGTGATCAGTTTTGTTCTTTCCAACTGATGAATCGCAGCCTCTCTTTCCTTCGTCTTCTGTTTTACAGAAGTGTACATCTGCACAATAAAAAAGACGCGATCCTAATGTATATGTACTATTTTTTTTACAGTAAGACCAAATGACACTTTTATTTTGTGATATGTTATTTTTAGTCAAAGGGCTTTTCAGTAGCATCCAAATTACCATGTATTCTTAAATCTCATTCAGTGTCATAAAATACTGCACTTCATTTTGAAGGACTCAGTGTCAAGCTCCTGAAATTGGAAATAGGAAAATATAAATCGTTGGAAATGTTAACATCTGAAAATATCTTCCTGTATTTGCATTTATAAATAATAATCACTAGAATTATTGACACCCTGTCATTTTTAACAGATCTGTTGTACATGTACGATAACAATTGCAAATGAAGTTATAAGACTCCAGTTACTGTCACTTATACATGTGGCTCCAACCCAGTAATGTTTCATACTGATATTTGTTAAAAATCCACGTGGAACTGGGTAACTGTAGAATAATATTAACTGATAAGGGGTACCAAAGTCTTCCTTTAGTACTGGTAAAGTGTCCATAGTAATAGTTTTTAAAATAACCAAACGATCTGTATCATTCTTAGTTCAAGTATATCAGGATATCTTAAAAGCTAAATATAGACTTTTATATACAAAATAAATGAGTTACACAATTGTTCAATTTAAATTGTAGTATTATAATGATAATGTTTTATGTCTTAAACTCATATATATTTTGTTCCGTACGATTTCTGACGAAGCCTGACTTGTCTCGAAGTTCTAAGGATAGAACGACTATATTGTAAATCTTTTCTGCAGTCATGTTTAATAGCAGGTCTTATTTCCATAAGCAAATGTTAACTAGTCATGAAAGCATGTGAACATTTTCCTTATGTTGAGTTTATATGGAAATGTTATTTGAAAACCACTTCGGGAATGTAATAAGAGATTACATGTACATGTATTGAAGTATATGCTACTACATGTAATATGGTTTTTGAATTTGTTAACTGTTCACAATGTACTTTCGCCTTCTTCATAATATTCGCACTTCAGTTGATATGTGTATTTTGTTCTTAGAATAAAAAAAAATGATCACTCTGATTTATTTAAGCTTATCCTGCTTACGTCGCCTTTATATGAAAATCCACTTAAAGCCCATGTTGTGGTAGTTTACGTGTTATGTATCAGAGATATCAATCGATAGGGGACGAAGTCCGTGTACGGTATATACCACAAATCTAAAATATAACATAAGAAGTACTGAAAGCCTGATTTCAGTCTTACAGGGAGTAATATCCGGTGTAACTTTCCACAATTTATGGATTAAATACTGGCCAAATGACCAAATAGTTCTGAAAGAGAAAAACAAACTGAATGTAGAGTAAGGTAGTTTCATATCTTAACTTACGGAAGGACTCGTTTGTTGTCATCCATACCTTAATTAAAACTTCCTCCTTTTACATCTCGGCCAGTCTAATATATTAAGTCATATAAGTTGATATCTAGTACTCAGACGTGTTGAAATCAATACACCAAATGGCATAATATACCTAAACCATATTTAATCAAACAAATCGAATAGGTCTGCAATAGACATGTTTTCACAAAAAATCCATACATAAAGAAAGACAAAAGATATTTCACTTACAGTTTTGTAGCGTGGGTTTCTGTATTGTTTTCCTATAAATGACTTGCAATGGAAACAACTAGTATTTTCTGATATAAATATTGATACCAAATGTAGAAATGGTGGGAAATCATTTTACAAGATAGCATCAGGAACACTAAAATTTACAATACACAAACGTAAAGAAATAGAAAGTTACACACAGAAGAAATCACTTAAAAAAATAAAGATCTTTATGAAATTGAAATTGATGTGTTGTTTAATCATTCAGTATGTGTTGGTAGAAACATGTTTTCTGGACGATAAATTTGTTCTACAATGTACAAGTTTAAAACAAAAGGAAAGCTGGGATAAGTTTTGGTTTGGGTTGTTACTTAACTGTAAGGAATAAGGGACCAAAACAAGCATTTTCAAGACATCAAATCAATAATTTTATTAAAAGTGTATATATTTCTTTGACATTGTACCTCAAGGTGCCATTCAAAAACAATCTACTGGAGTTTGCAGATCGAGCGTCAAATTTACATTACCACGGATTTTACCTAATGGTACATAAATAGTAAAGCCAGGACCCACACACAATTTTCTCACAAAAAAAAACCACAAAAAATCCACATAAAAGACAAAACAAAATAAAAATAAAAACAAAAAAGAAGAAACAAAAGCCCCCTAAAAATAAAATAAAACAAGTTTTAAGTTGTGCTTGAAAGCAAGTCACATACAAGTTCCCTCATGTTCCACGCATGATCACAGAATCAAAACAATTAAATTCAATGTACAATGTCAAGCCTATATACCACGTTTTATAAAATTTAGATGAAATTTACATTATTTTCCAGTGGGGCATATTAATTTAGATGGCGGCCATTTTAAATGGCAGCCATCTACAATAATCCAAAATATGGAACTCGTTCACACTTAGATGGTTTTATATATCCTTCAAATCTGATGAATATATTACAAGTAATTTTTTCCTACATAAAGGAGAAGCATTTGAAAAATCACAAAAATCAACCAAATTGTATAATGGCTATTTAAAGGAAACAGAACGCATCAATTCTCATGAGCATTAATGATTTTGAGTAGGAAAATGATATTTCAAGTACTTAGGCCATATTAAGAAAACGGTCAGCATCTTAAGTTATGGGCGTGCATGATTTTAGCAGGAATACGTGATTTGAAACAGTTTGGCCATGTTAGGCTAACAATGCTTAGATGATATGATAAGCATCCATTTTTGGGTAGATCTCCGTCATACGTGCATGTCAGAGGTACGGTTTGCGTCAGATATGATGATCATATACGTTATTGGTAGGTAAATGTTATTTCGAGTCGAAAGGTCATATCAAAACTAAAGTACGAATCATACGTGATGAGCATGTATGATTTAGGTAGGAAAGTGCTATTTCAAGTAATATTTTCATATTTACGCTTCATATCAAATCATATGTGATGTGCATATACGATTCCAGTAAGAACGTGATGTTTCAAGTACTATGATCATGTTAAGAGTTCTATTCGCATCATATATGATTGGTATGGAAAATTAAGATACGGAAAGGGTATTTCACACAGTATTATCATTTTTGGAATTCAGGGGTGAACAGTACGCATTGATTGTCATGATCATTAATGACTTTGGGTAGGAAAATGATTTTTCAAGTACTTTGGCCATGTTAAAAAACAGTTGGCATTTTAAGTTATGGGCATGTATAATTTTAGCAAGAATAAGTTATTTAAAACCGCTTGGCCATGTTAGGCGTACATTTCCTATATGAGGTGATGGGCATGCATTTTTGGGTAGTTTTTCTGTCAAACGCGCATGTCAGGGGTACGCTTGCCTTCCGATGTGATGGTCATGTACGTTAATGGTAGGAAAATGTTATATCGAGTCGTAAGGTCATATTAAGAATACAGTACGAATCAGATGTAATAGGCAAGTATAATTTAGGTAGGGAAGTGCTATTTGAAGTAGTATGGTCATATTTAGGGTACATATCAAATCTGATGTGAACAGCATGTATGATTCTGTTAAGAATGAGCTATTTGAAGTAGTATGATCATGTTAAGAGTTCAGTTCGCATCATATGTGATTGGTATGGAGAATTAAGGTACGCAATTGGTATTTCCCACAGTATTGGTATCTTTGGAATTGTATAATGTCTATTTAAGTGAGAACAGTATGCATCAATTGTGATGAGCATTAATGATTTTGGGTAGGAAAATGATATTTCAAGTATTTTGGCCGTATTAAGAAAACATTTTGCATCTTAAGTTATCGGCTTATATGATTTTAGTAGGAATAAGTTATTTGAAACAGTTTGGCCATGTTAGGCAAACACTTTTTATATGTGATAAGCATGCATTTGTGGGTAGTTTTTCTGTCATACGTGCATGTCCGGGGTACGGTTTGCGTCAGATGTGATGATCCTGTACGTTATTGGCAGGAAAATGTTATATCAAGTCGTAAAATCTAATTACAGATAAATTACTAATCAGATGTGATGAGTATGTGTGATTGAAGTAGGAAAGTGCTAGGACAAGTAGTATGGTCATATTTAGGTTACATATCAAATCAGATGTGATAAGTATGTTTGAGTCTGCTAAGAATGAGCTATTTCAAGTAGTATGATTATGTTAAGAGTTCAGTTCGCATCATATGTGATTGATATGGAGAATTAAGGTACGAAAATTGTATTTCACAGAGTATTGTTATCTTTGGAATTGTATAATGGCTATTTAAGTGAGAACAGTATACATCAATTGTCATGAGCATTAATGATTTTGGGTAGGAAAATGATACTTTAAGTACTTTGGCCATATTAAGGAAACGTTCGCATGTTAAGTTATGGGCATATATGATTTTAATAGGAATAAGTTATATGAAACAGTTTGGAGATGTAAGGCCTACAATGCTTATATGATGTGATAAGCATGCATTTTTGGATAGTTTGTCTGTTAAACGGGCATGTCAGGGGTACAGTTTCCCTCCGAAGTGACTATCATGTACGTTATTGGCAGTAAAATTCTATTTCGAGTCGTAATGTCATATTAAGAATACAGTAGGAATTAGATATGATGAGCATGTATGATTTAGGTAGGAAAGTGCTATTTGAAGTAGTATGGTCCAATTTAGGATACACATCAAATCAGATTTGATCAGTATGTTTGGTTTTGCTAAGAATGAGCTATTTCAACTAGTATGATTATGTTAAGAGTTCAGTTCGCATCATATGTGATTGATATGGAGAATTAAGGTACGAAAATTGTATTTCACAGAGTATAGTAATCTTTGGAATTGTATAATGGCTATTTAAAGGAGAACTGCACGTATCAATTGTCATGAGCATTAATGATTTTAGGTAGGAAAATGATATTTCAAGTATTTTGGCTATATTAAGGAAACGTTCGCATGTTAAGTTATGGGCATGTATGATTTTAGCAGGAATAAGTTATTTGAAACAGTTTGTAGATGTCAGGCGTACAATGCTTATATGATGTGATAAGCATGCATTTTTGGATAGTTTGTCTGTTAAACGGGGATGGTAGGGGTACGGTTTCCCTCCGAAGTGACTATCATGTACGTTATTGACAGTAAAATGTTATTTCGAGTCGTAAGGTCATGTTAAGAATACAGTACGAATTAGATATTATGAGCATGTATGATTTAGGTAGGAAAGTGCTATTTGAAGTAGTATGGTCCAATATAGGATACATATCAAATCAGATTTGATAAGTATGTTTGATTCTGCTAAGAATGAGCTATTTCAAGTAGAATGATTATGTTAAGAGTTAAGTTCGCATCATATGTGATTGATATGGAGAATTAAGGTACGAAATTGGTATTTCCCACAGTATTGGTATCTTTGGAATTGTATAATGTCTATTAGTGAGAGCAGTATGCATCAATTGTGATGAGCATTATTGATTTTAGGTAGGAAAATGATATTTCAAGCACTTTGGCCGTATTAAGAAAACGTTTGTCATCTTAAGTTATCGGCTTATATGATTTTAGTAGGAATAAGTTATTTGAAACAGTTTGGCCATGTTAGGCATACACTTTTTATATGTGATAAGCATGCATTTGTGGGTAGTTTTTCTGTCATACGTGCATGTCAGGGGTACGGTTTGCGTCAGATGTGATGATCCTGTACGTTATTGGCAGGAAAATGTTATATCAAGCCTTAAAATCTAATTACAGATAAATTACTAATCAGATGTGATGAGTATGTGTGATTGAAGTAGGAAAGTGCTAGTACAAGTAGTATGGTCATATTTAGGTTACATATCAAATCAGATGTGATAAGTATGTTTGATTCGGCTAAGAATGAGCTATTTCAAGTAGTATGATAATGTTAAGAGTTCAGTTCGCATCATATGTGATTTGTATGGAGAATTAAGGTACGAAAATTGTATTTCACAGAGTATTGTAATCTTTGGAATTGTATAATGGCTATTTAAAGGAGAACTGCACGTATCAATTGTCATGAGCATTAATGATTTTGGGTAGGAAAATGATATTTCAAGTACTTTGGCTATATTAAGGAAACGTTCGCATGTTAAGTTATGAGCATATATGATTTTAGCAGGAATAAGTTTTTCGAAGCAGTTTGGAGTTGTCAGGCGTACAATGCTTATATGATGTGGTAAGCATGCATTCTTGGGTAGTTTGTCTGTTAAACGGGCATGTTAGGGGTATGGTTTCCCTCCGAAGTGACTATCATGTACGCTATTGGCAGTAAAATTTGATTTCGAGTCGTAATGTCATATTAAGAATACAGTACGAATTAGATATGATGAGCATGTATGATTTAGGTAGGAAAGTGCTATTTGAAGTAGTATGGTCCAATTTAGGATACACATCAAATCAGATTTGATCAGTATGTTTGATTTTGCTAAGAATGAGCTATTTCAAGTAGTATGATTATGTTAAGAGTTCAGTTCGCATCATATGTGATTGATATGGAGAATTAAGGTACGAAAATTGTATTTCACAGAGTATTGTAATCTTTGGAATTGTATAATGGCTATTTAAAGGAGAACTGCACGTATCAATTGTCATGAGCATTAATGATTTTAGGTAGGAAAATGATATTTCAAGTACTTTGGCTATATTAAGGAAACGTTCGCATGTTAAGTTATGGGCATGTATGATTTTAGCAGGAATAAGTTATTTGAAACAGTTTGGAGATGTCAGGCGTACAATGCTTATATGATGTGATAAGCATGCATTTGTTGATAGTTTGTCTGTTAAACGGGGATGGTAGGGGTACGGTTTCCCTCCGAAGTGACTATCATGTACGTTATTGACAGTAAAATGTTATTTCGAGTCGTAAGGTCATGTTAAGAATACAGTACGAATTAGATATTATGAGCATGTATGATTTAGGTAGGAAAGTGCTATTTGAAGTAGTATGGTCCAATATAGGATACATATCAAATCAGATTTGATAAGTATGTTTGATTCTGCTAAGAATGAGCTATTTCAAGTAGAATGATTATGTTAAGAGTTAAGTTCGCATCATATGTGATTGATATGGAGAATTAAGGTACGAAATTGGTATTTCCCACAGTATTGGTATCTTTGGAATTGTATAATGTCTATTAGTGAGAGCAGTATGCATCAATTGTGATGAGCATTATTGATTTTGGGTAGGAAAATGATATTTCAAGCACTTTGGCCGTATTAAGAAAACGTTTGTCATCTTAAGTTATCGGCTTATATGATTTTAGTAGGAATAAGTTATTTGAAACAGTTTGGCCATGTTAGGCATACACTTTTTATATGTGATAAGCATGCATTTGTGGGTAGTTTTTCTGTCATACGTGCATGTCAGGGGTACGGTTTGCGTCAGATGTGATGATCCTGTACGTTATTGGCAGAAAAATGTTATATCAAGCCGTAAAATCTAATTACAGATAAATTACTAATCAGATGTGATGAGTATGTGTGATTGAAGTAGGAAAGTGCTAGTACAAGTAGTATGGTCATATTTAGGTTACATATCAAATCAGATGTGATAAGTATGTTTGATTCTGCTAAGAATGAGCTATTTCAAGTAGTATGATTATGTTAAGAGTTCAGTTCGCATCATATGTGATTTGTATGGAGAATTAAGGTACGAAAATTGTATTTCACAGAGTATTGTAATCTTTGGAATTGTATAATGGCTATTTAAAGGAGAACTGCACGTATCAATTGTCATGAGCATTAATGATTTTGGGTAGGAAAATGATATTTCAGGTACTTTGGCTATATTAAGGAAACGTTCGCATGTTAAATTATGGACATATATGATTTTAGCAGGAATAAGTTTTTCGAAGCAGTTTGTAGATGTCAGGCGTACAATGCTTATATGATGTGGTAAGCATGCATTCTTGGGTAGTTTGTCTGTTAAACGGGCATGTAAGGGGTACAGTTTCCCTCCGAAGTGACTATCATGTACGTTATTGGCAGTAAAATTCTATTTCGAGTCGTAATGGTATATTAAGAATACAGTACGAATTAGATATGATGAGCATGTATGATTTAGGTAGGAAAGTGCTATTTGAAGTAGTATGGTCCAATTTAGGATACACATCAAATCAGATTTGATCAGTATGTTTGATTCTGCTAAGAATGAGCTATTTCAAGTAGTATGATTATGTTAAGAGTTCAGTTCGCATCATATGTGATTGATATTGAGAATTAAGGTACGAAAATTGTATTTCACAGAGTTTTGTAATCTTTGGAATTGTATAATGGCTATTTAAAAGAGAACTGCACGTATCAATTGTCATGAGCATTAATGATTTTGGGTAGGAAAATGATATTTCAGGTACTTTGGCTATATTAAGGAAACGTTCGCATGTTAAGTTATGGGCATATATGATTTTAGCAGGAATAAGTTATTTGAAACAGTTTGGAGATGTCAGGAGTACAATGCTTATATGATGTGATAAGCATGCATTTTTGGATAGTTTGTCTGTTAAACGGGCATGGAAGGGGTACGGTTTCCCTCCGAAGTGACTATCATGTACGTTATTGACAGTAAAATTTTATTTCGAGTCGTAAGGTCATGTTAAGAATACAGTACGAATTTGATATTATGAGCATGTATGATTAAGGTAGGAAAGTGCTATTTGATGTAGTATGGTCCAATATAGGATACATATCAAATCAGATTTGATAAGTATGTTTGATTCTGCTAAGAATGAGCTATTTCAAGTAGAATGATTATGTTAAGACTTAAGTTCGCATCATATGTGATTGATATGGAGAATTAAGGTACGAAATTTGTATTTTCCACAGTATTGGTATCTTTGGAATTGTATAATGGCTATTAGTGAGAGTAGTATGCATCAATTTTGATGAGCATTAATGATTTTGGGTAGGAAAATGATATTTCAAGCACTTTGGCCGCTTTAAGAAAACGTTTGGTATCTTAAGTTATCGGCTTATATGATTTTAGTAGGAATAAGTTATTTGAAACAGTTTGGCCATGTTAGGCATACACTTTTTATATGTGATAAGCATGCATTTGTGGGTAGTTTTTCTGTCATACGTGCATGTCAGGGGTACGGTTTGCGTCAGATGTGATGATCCTGTACGTTATTGGCAGGAAAATGTTATATCCAGTCGTAAAATCTAATTACAGATAAATTACTAATCAGATGTGATGAGTATGTGTGATTGAAGTAGGAAAGTGCTAGTACAAGTAATACGGTCATATTTAGGTTACATATCAAATCAGATTTGATAAGTATGTTTGATTCTGCTAAGAATGAGCTATTTCAAGTATTATGATTATGTTAAGAGTTCAGTTCGCATCATATGTGATTGATATGGAGAATTAAGGTACGAAAATTGTATTTCACAGAGTATTGTTATCTTTGGAATTGTATAATGGCTATTTAAAGGAGAACTGCACGTATCAATTGTCATGAGCATTAATGATTTTAGGTAGGAAAATGATATTTCAAGTACTTTGGCCATATTAAGGAAACGTTCGCATGTTAAGTTATGGGTATATATGATTTTCGCAGGAATAAGTTTTTCGAAGCAGTTTGGAGATATCAGGCGTACAATGCTTATATGATGTGGTAAGCATGCATTCTTGGGTAGTTTGTCTGTTAAACGGGCATGTTAGGGGTACAGTTTCCCTCCGAAGTGACTATCATGTACGTTATTGGCAGTAAAATTCTATTTCGAGTCGTACTGTCATATTAAGAATACAGTACGAATTAGATATGATGAGCATGTATGATTTAGGTAGGAAAGTGCTATTTGAAGTAGTATGGTCCAATTTAGGATACACATCAAATCAGATTTGATAAGTATGTTTGATTCTGCTAAGAATGAGCTATTTCAAGTAGTATGATTATGTTAAGAGTTCAGGTCGCATCATATGTGATTAATATGGAGAATTAAGGTACGAAAATTGTATTTCACAGAGTATTGTTATCTTTGGAATTGTATAATGGCTATTTAAAGGAGAACTGCACGTATCAATTGTCATGAGCATTAATGATTTTGGGTAGGAAAATGATATTTCAAGTACTTTGGCTATATTAAGGAAACGTTCGCATGTTAAGTTATGGTCATATATGATTTTAGTAGGAATAAGTTTTTCGAAGCAGTGTGGAGATGTCAGGCGTACAATGCTTATATGATGTGATAAGCATGCATTCTTGGGTAGTTTGTCTGTTAAACGGGCATGTTAGGGGTACGGTTTCCCTCCAAAGTGACTATCATGTACGTTATTGGCAGTAAAATTCTATTTCGAGTCGTAATGTCATATTAAGAATACAGTAGGAATTAGATATGATGAGAATGTATGATTTAGGTAGGAAAGTGCTATTTGAAGTAGTATGGTCCAATTTAGGATACACATCAAATCAGATTTGATCAGTATGTTTGATTTTGCTAAGAATGAGCTATTTCAAGTAATATGATTATGTTAAGAGTTCAGTTCGAATCATATGTGATTGATATGGAGAATTAAGGTACGAAAATTGCATTTCACAGAGTATTGTAATCTTTGGAATTGTATAATGGCTATTTAAAGGAGAACTGCACGTATCAATTGTCATGAGCATTAATGATTTTAGGTAGGAAAATGATATTTCAAGTACTTTGGCTATACTAAGGAAACGTTCGCATGTTAAGTTATGGGCATATATGATTTTAGCAGGAATAAGTTATTTGAAACAGTTTGGAGATGTCAGGCGTACAATGCTTATATGATGTGATAAGCATGCATTTTTGGATAGTTTGTCTGTTAAACGGGCATGGTAGGGGTACGGTTTCCCTCCGAAGTGACTATCATGTACGTTATTGACAGTAAAATTTTATTTCGAGTCGTAAGGTCATATTAAGAATACAGTACGAATTAGATATTATGAGCATGTATGATTTAGGTAGGAAAGTGCTATTTGAAGTAGTATGGTCCCATTTAGGATACATATCAAATCAGATTTGATAAGTATGTTTGATTCTGCTAAGAATGAGCTATTTCAAGTAGAATGATTGTGTTAAGAGTTCAGTTCGCATCATATGTGATTGATATGGAGAATTAAGGTACGAAATTGGTATTTCCCACAGTATTAGTATCTTTGGAATTGTATAATGGCTATTTAAAGGAGAACTGCACGTATCAATTGTCATGAGCATTAATGATTTTAGGTAGGAAAATGATTATTTCAAGTATTTTGGCCATATTAAGGAAACGTTCGCATGTTAAGTTATGGGTATATATGATTTTAGCAGGAATAAGTTATTTGAAACAGTTTGGAGATGTCAGGCGTACAATGCTTATATGATGTGATAAGCATGCATTCTCGTGTAGTTTGTCTGGTAAACAGGCATGTTAGGGGTACGGTTTCCCTCCGAAGTGACTATCATGTACGTTATTGGCAGTAAAATTTTATTTCGAGTCGTAAGGTCATATTAAGAATACAGTACGAATTAGATATGATGAGAATGTATGATTTAGGTAGGAAAGTGCTATTTGAAGTAGTATGGTCCAATTTAGGATACACATCAAATCAGATTTGATAAGTATGTTTGATTCGGCTAAGAATGAGCTATTTCAAGTAGTATGATTATGTTAAGAGTTCAGTTCGCATCATATGTGATTGATATGGAGAATTAAGGTACGAAAATTGTATTTCACAGAGTACTGTAATCTTTGGAATTGTATAATGGCTATTTAAAGGAGAACTGCACGTATCAATTGTCATGAGCATTAATGATTTTAGGTAGGAAAATGATATTTCAAGTACTTTGGCTATACTAAGGAAACGTTCGCATGTTAAGTTATGGGCATATATGATTTTAGCAGGAATAAGTTATTTGAAACAGTTTGGAGATGTCAGGCGTACAATGCTTATATGATGTGATAAGCATGCATTTTTGGATAGTTTGTCTGTTAAACGGGCATGGTAGGGGTACGGTTTCCCTCCGAAGTGACTATCATGTACGTTATTGACAGTAAAATTTTATTTCGAGTCGTAAGGTCATATTAAGAATACAGTACGAATTAGATATTATGAGCATGTATGATTTAGGTAGGAAAGTGCTATTTGAAGTAGTATGGTCCAATATAGGATACATATCAAATCAGATTTGATAAGTATGTTTGATTCTGCTAAGAATGAGCTATTTCAAGTAGTATGATTATGTTAAGAGTTCAGTTCGAATCATATGTGATTGATATGGAGAATTAAGGTACGAAAATTGTATTTCACAGAGTATTGTAATCTTTGGAATTGTATAATGGCTATTTAAAGGAGAACTGCACGTATCAATTGTCATGAGGATTAATGATTTTGGGTAGGAAAATGATATTTCAAGAACTTTGGCTATACTAAGGAAACGTTCGCATGTTAAGTTATGGGCATATATGATTTTAGCAGGAATAAGTTATTTGAAACAGTTTGGAGATGTCAGGCGTACAATGCTTATATGATGTGATAAGCATGCATTTTTGGATAGTTTGTCTGTTAAACGGGCATGTTAGGGGTACGGTTTCCCTCCGAAGTGACTATCATGTACGTTATTGACAGTAAAATTTTATTTCGAGTCGTAATGTCATATTAAGAATACAGTACGAATTAGATATTATGAGCATGTATGATTTAGGTAGGAAAGTGCTATTTGAAGTAGTATGATCCAATATAGGATACATATCAAATCAGATTTGATAAGTATGTTTGATTCTGCTAAGAATGAGCTATTTCAAGTAGTATGATTATGTTAAGAGTTTAGTTCGCATCATATGTGATTGATATGGAGAATTAAGGTACGAAATTGGTATTTCCCACAGTATTGGTATCTTTGGAATTGTATAATGGCTATTTAAGTGAGAGCAGTGTGCATCAATTGTGATGAGCATTATTGATTTTGGGTAGGAAAATGATATTTCAAGCACTTTGGCCGTATTAAGAAAACGTTTGGCATCTTAAGTTATCGGCTTATATGATTTTAGTAGGAATAAGTTATTTGAAACAGTTTGGCCATGTTAGGCATACACTTTTTATATGTGATAAGCATGCATTTGTGGGTAGTTTTTCTGTCATACGTGCATGTCAGGGGTACGGTTTGCGTCAGATGTGATGATCCTGTACGTTATTGGCAGGAAAATGTTATATCCAGTCGTAAAATCTAATTACAGATAAATTACTAATCAGATGTGATGAGTATGTGTGATTGAAGTAGGAAAGTGCTAGTACAAGTAATACGGTCATATTTAGGTTACATATCAAATCAGATTTGATAAGTATGTTTGATTCTGCTAAGAATGAGCTATTTCAAGTAGTATGATTATGTTAAGAGTTCAGTTCGCATCATATGTGATTGATATGGAGAATTAAGGTACGAAAATGGTATTTCACAGAGTATTGTTATCTTTGGAATTGTATAATGGCTATTTAAAGGAGAACTGCACGTATCAATTGTCATGAGCATTAATGATTTTAGGTAGGAAAATGATATTTCAAGTACTTTGGCTATATTAAGGAAACGTTCGCATGTTAAGTTATGGGCATATATGATTTTAGCAGGAATAAGTTATTGGAAACAGTTTGGAGATGTCAGGCGTACAATGCTTATATGATGTGATAAGCATGCATTCTTGGGTAGTTTGTCTGTTAAACGGGCATGTTAGGGGTACGGTTTCCCTCCGAGGTGACTATCATGTACGTTATTGGCAGTAAAATTTTATTTCGAGTCGTAAGGTCATATTAAGAATACAGTACGAATTAGATATTATGAGCATGTATGATTTAGGTAGGAAAGTGCTATTTGAAGTAGTATGGTCCAATTTAGGATACACATCAAATCAGATTTGATAAGTATGTTTGATTCTGCTAAGAATGAGCTATTTCAAGTGGTATGATTATGTTAAGAGTTCAGTTCGAATCATATGTGATTGATATGGAGAATTAAGGTACGAAAATTGTATTTCACAGAGTATTGTAATCTTTGGAATTGTATAATGGCTATTTAAATGAGAACTGCACGTATCAATTGTCATGAGCATTAATGATTTTGGGTAGGAAAATGATATTTCAAGTACTTTGGCTATATTAAGGAAACGTTCGCATGTTAAGTTATGGTCATATATGATTTTAGCAGGAATAAGTTTTTCGAAGCAGTTTGGAGATGTCAGGCGTACAATGCTTATATGATGTGGTAAGCATGCATTCTTGGGTAGTTTGTCTGTTAAACGGGCATGTTAGGGGTACAGTTTCCCTCCGAAGTGACTATCATGTACGTTATTGGCAGTAAAATTCTATTTCAAGTCGTAATGTCATATTAAGAATACAGTACGAATTTGATATTATGAGCATGTATGATTTAGGTAGGAAAGTGCTATTTGAAGTAGTATGGTCCAATATAGGATACATATCAAATCAGATTTGATAAGTATGTTTGATTCTGCTAAGAATGAGCTATTTCAAGTAGAATGATTATGTTAAGAGTTAAGTTCGCATCATATGTGATTGATATGGAGAATTGAGGTACGAAATTTGTATTTCCCACAGTATTGGTATCTTTGGAATTGTACAATGGCTATTAGTGAGAGTAGTATGCATCAATTGTGATGAGCATTATTGATTTTAGGTAGGAAAATGATATTTCAAGCACTTTGGCCGTATTAAGAAAACGTTTGGTATCTTAAGTTATCGGCTTATATGTTTTTCGTAGGAATAAGTTATTTGAAACAGTTTGGCCATGTTAGGCATACACTTTTTATATGTGATAAGCATGCATTTGTGGGTAGTTTTTCTGTCATACGTGCATGTCAGGGGTACGGTTTGCGTCAGATGTGATGATCCTGTACGTTATTGGCAGGAAAATGTTATATCCAGTCGTAAAATCTAATTACAGATAAATTACTAATCAGATGTGATGAGTATGTGTGATTGAAGTAGGAAAGTGCTAGTACAAGTAATACGGTCATATTTAGGTTACATATCAAATCAGATTTGATAAGTATGTTTGATTCTGCTAAGAATGAGCTATTTCAAGTAGTATGATTATGTTAAGAGTTCAGTTCGCATCATATGTGATTGATATGGAGAATTAAGGTACGAAAATGGTATTTCACAGAGTATTGTTATCTTTGGAATTGTATAATGGCTATTTAAAGGAGAACTGCACGTATCAATTGTCATGAGCATTAATGATTTTAGGTAGGAAAATGATATTTCAAGTACTTTGGCTATACTAAGGAAACGTTCGCATGTTAAGTTATGGGGATATATGATTTTCGCAGGAATAAGTTTTTCGAAGCAGTTTGGAGATATCAGGCGTACAATGCTTATATGATGTGGTAAGCATGCATTCTTGGGTAGTTTGTCTGTTAAACGGGCATGTTAGTGGAACAGTTTCCCTCCGAAGTTACTATCATGTACGTTATTGGCAGTAAAATTCTATTTCGAGTCGTAATGTCATATTAAGAATACAGTAGGAATTAGATATGATGAGCATGTATGATTTAGGTAGGAAAGTGCTATTTGAAGTAGTATGGTCCAATTTAGGATACACATCAAATCAGATTTGATCAGTATGTTTGATTTTGCTAAGAATGAGCTATTTCAAGTAGTATGATTATGTTAAGAGTTCAGTTCGCATCATATGTGATTGATATGGAGAATTAAGGTACGAAAATTGTATTTCACAGAGTATTGTAATCTTTGGAATTGTATAATGGCTATTTAAAGGAGAACTGCACGTATCAATTGTCATGAGCATTAATGATTTTAGGTAGGAAAATGATATTTCAAGTATTTTGGCCATATTAAGTTAACGTTTGCAAGTTAAGTTATGGGCATATATGACTTTATCAGGAATAAGTTTTTCGACGCAGTTTGGAGATGTCAGGCGAACAATGGTTATATGATGTGGTAAGCATGCATTCTTGGGTAGTTTGTCTGTTAAACGGGCATGTTAGGGGTACAGTTTCCCTCCGAAGTGACTATCATGTACGTTATTGGCAATAAAATTCTATTTCGAGTCGTAATGTCATATTAAGAATACAGTACGAATTAGATATTATGAGCATGTATGATTTAGGTAGGAAAGTGCTATTTGATGTAGTATGGTCCAATATAGGATACATATCAAATCAGATTTGATAAGTATGTTTGATTCTGCTAAGAATGAGCTATTTCAAGTAGAATGATTATGTTAAGAGTTAAGTTCGCATCATATGTGATTGATATGGAGAATTAAGGTACGAAATTGGTATTTCCCACAGTATTAGTATCTTTGGAATTGTATAATGGCTATTTAAAGGAGAACTGCACGTATCAATTGTCATGAGCATTAATGATTTTGGGTAGGAAAATGATATTTCAAGTACTTTGGCTATACTAAGGAAACGTTCGCATGTTAAGTTATGGGCATATATGATTTTAGCAGGAATAAGTTATTTGAAACAGTTTGGAGATGTCAGGCGTACAATGCTTATATGATGTGATAAGCATGCATTTTTGGATAGTTTGTCTGTTAAACGGGCATGGTAGGGGTACGGTTTCCCTCCGAAGTGACTATCATGTACGTTATTGACAGTAAAATTTTATTTCGAGTCGTAAGGTCATATTAAGAATACAGTACGAATTAGATATTATGAGCATGTATGATTTAGGTAGGAAAGTGCTATTTGAAGTAGTATGGTCCCATTTAGGATACATATCAAATCAGATTTGATAAGTATGTTTGATTCTGCTAAGAATGAGCTATTTCAAGTAGAATGATTATGTTAAGAGTTAAGTTCGCATCATATGTGATTGATATGGAGAATTAAGGTACGAAATTGGTATTTCCCACAGTATTAGTATCTTTGGAATTGTATAATGGCTATTTAAAGGAGAACTGCACGTATCAATTGTCATGAGCATTAATGATTTTAGGTAGGAAAATGATTATTTCAAGTATTTTGGCCATATTAAGGAAACGTTCGCATGTTAAGTTATGGGCATATATGATTTTAGCAGGAATAAGTTATTTGAAACAGTTTGGAGATGTCAGGCGTACAATGCTTATATGTTGTGATAAGCATGCATTCTCGTGTAGTTTGTCTGTTAAACAGGCATGTTAGGGGTACGGTTTCCCTCCGAAGTGACTATCATGTACGTTATTGGCAGTAAAATTTTATTTCGAGTCGTAATGTCATATTAAGAATACAGTACGAATGAATATGATGAGAATGTATGATTTAGGTAGGAAAGTGCTATTTGAAGTAGTATGGTCCAATTTAGGATACACATCAAATCAGATTTGATAAGTATGTTTGATTCTGCTAAGAATGAGCTATTTCAAGTAGTATGATTATGTTAAGAGTTCAGTTCGCATCATATGTGATTGATATGGAGAATTAAGGTACGAAAATTGTATTTCACAGAGTATTGTAATCTTTGGAATTGTATAATGGCTATTTAAAGGAGAACTGCACGTATCAATTGTCATGAGCATTAATGATTTTAGGTAGGAAAATGATATTTCAAGTACTTTGGCTATACTAAGGAAACGTTCGCATGTTAAGTTATGGGCATATATGATTTTAGCAGGAATAAGTTATTTGAAACAGTTTGGAGATGTCAGGCGTACAATGCTTATATGATGTGATAAGCATGCATTTTTGGATAGTTTGTCTGTTAAACGGGCATGTTAGTGGTACGGTTTCCCTCCGAAGTGACTATCATGTACGTTATTGACAGTAAAATTTTATTTCGAGTCGTAAGGTCATATTAAGAATACAGTACGAATTAGATATTATGAGCATGTATGATTTAGGTAGGAAAGTGCTATTTGAAGTAGTATGGTCCAATATAGGATACATATCAAATCAGATTTGATAGGTATGTTTGATTCTGCTAAGAATGAGCTATTTCAAGTAGAATGATTGTGTTAAGAGTTTAGTTCGCATCATATGTGATTGATATGGAGAATTAAGGTACGAAATTGGTATTTCCCACAGTATTGGTATCTTTGGAATTGTATAATGGCTATTTAAGTGAGAGCAGTGTGCATCAATTGTGATGAGCATTATTGATTTTGGGTAGGAAAATGATATTTCAAGCACTTTGGCCGTATTAAGAAAACGTTTGGCATCTTAAGTTATCGGCTTATATGATTTTAGTAGGAATAAGTTATTTGAAACAGTTTGGCCATGTTAGGCATACACTTTTTATATGTGATAAGCATGCATTTGTGGGTAGTTTTTCTGTCATACGTGCATGTCAGGGGTACGGTTTGCATCAGATGTGATGATCCTGTACGTTATTGGCAGGAAAATGTTATATCCTGTCGTAAAATCTAATTACAGATAAATTACTAATCAGATGTGATGAGTATGTGTGATTGAAGTAGGAAAGTGCTAGTACAGGTAGTATGGTCATATTTAGGTTACATATCAAATCAGATGTGATAAGTATGTTTGATTCTGCTAAGAATGAGCTATTTCAAGTAGTATGATTATGTTAAGAGTTCAGTTCGCATCATATGTGATTGATATGGAGAATTAAGGTACGAAAATTGTATTTCACAGAGTATTGTAATCTTTGGAATTGTATAATGGCTATTTAAAGGAGAACTGCACGTATCAATTGTCATGAGCATTAATGATTTTGGGTAGGAAAATGATATTTCAAGTACTTTGGCTATATTAAGGAAACGTTCGCATGTTAAGTTATGGGCATATATGATTTTAGCAGGAATAAGTTTTTCGAAGCAGTTTGGAGATGTCAGGCGTACAATGCTTATATGATGTGGTAAGCATGCATTCTTGGGTAGTTTGTCTGTTAAACGGGCATGTTAGGGGTACAGTTTCCCTCCGAAGAGACTATCATGTACGTTATTGGCAGTAAAATTCTATTTCGAGTCGTAATGTCATATTTAGAATACAGTACGAATTAGATATTATGAGCATGTATGATTTAGGTAGGAAAGTGCTATTTGAAGTAGTATGGTCCAATATAGGATACATATCAAATCAGATTTGATAAGTATGTTTGATTCTGCTAAGAATGAGCTATTTCAAGTAGAATGATTATGTTAAGAGTTTAGTTCGCATCATATGTGATTGATATGGAGAATTAAGGTACGAAATTGGTATTTCCCACAGTATTGGTATCTTTGGAATTGTATAATGGCTATTTAAGTGAGAGCAGTATGCATCAATTGTGATGAGCATTATTGATTTTGGGTAGGAAAATGATATTTCAAGCACTTTGGCCGCATTAAGAAAACGTTTGGCATCTTAAGTTATCGGCTTATATGATTTTAGTAGGAATAAGTTATTTGAAACAGTTTGGCCATGTTAGGCATACACTTTTTATATGTGATAAGCATGCATTTGTGGGTAGTTTTTCTGTCATACGTGCATGTCAGGGGTACGGTTTGCGTCAGATGTGATGATCCTGTACGTTATTGGCAGGAAAATGTTATATCCAGTCGTGCAATCTAATTACAGATAAATTACTAATCAGATGTGATGAGTATGTGTGATTGAAGTAGGAAAGTGCTAGTACAGGTAGTATGGTCATATTTAGGTTACATATCAAATCAGATGTGATAAGTATGTTTGATTCTGCTAAGAATGAGCTATTTCAAGTAGTATGATTATGTTAAGAGTTCAGTTCGCATCATGTGATTGATATGGAGAATTAAGGTACGAAAATGGTATTTCACAGAGTATTGTTATCTTTGGAATTGTATAATGGCTATTTAAAGGAGAACTGCACGTATCAGTTGTCATGAGCATTAATGATTTTAGGTAGGAAAATGATATTTCAAGTACTTTGGCTATATTAAGGAAACGTTCGCATGTTAAGTTATGGGCATATATGATTTTAGCAGGAATAAGTTTTTCGAAGCAGTTTGGAGTTGTCAGGCGTACAATGCTTATATGATGTGGTAAGCATGCATTCTTCGGTAGTTTGTCTGTTAAACGGGCATGTTAGGGGTACAGTTTCCCTCCGAAGTGACTATCATGTAGGTTATTGGCAGTAAAATTTTATTTCGAGTCGTAATGTCATATTAAGAATACAGTACGAATTAGATATTATGAGCATGTATGATTTAGGTAGGAAAGTGCTATTTGAAGTAGTATGGTCCAATATAGGATACATATCAAATCAGATTTGATAAGTATGTTTGATTCTGCTAAGAATGAGCTATTTCAAGTAGAATGATTATGTTAAGAGTTAAGTTCGCATCATATGTGATTGATATGGAGAATTAAGGTACGAAATTGGTATTTCCCACAGTATTAGTATCTTTGGAATTGTATAATGGCTATTTAAAGGAGAACTGCACGTATCAATTGTCATGAGCATTAATGATTTTGGGTAGGAAAATGATATTTCAAGTACTTTGGCTATACTAAGGAAACGTTCGCATGTTAAGTTATGGGCATATATGATTTTAGCAGGAATAAGTTATTTGAAACAGTTTGGAGATGTCAGGCGTACAATGCTTATATGATGTGATAAGCATGCATTCTCGTGTAGTTTGTCTGGTAAACAGGCATGTTAGGGGTACGGTTTCCCTCCGAAGTGACTATCATGTACGTTATTGGCAGTAAAATTTTATTTCGAGTCGTAAGGTCATATTAAGAATACAGTACGAATTAGATATGATGAGAATGTATAATTTAGGTAGGAAAGTGCTATTTGAAGTAGTATGGTCCAATTTAGGATACACATCAAATCAGATTTGATAAGTATGTTTGATTCGGCTAAGAATGAGCTATTTCAAGTAGTATGATTATGTTAAGAGTTCAGTTCGCATCATATGTGATTGATATGGAGAATTAAGGTACGAAAATTGTATTTCACAGAGTACTGTAATCTTTGGAATTGTATAATGGCTATTTAAAGGAGAACTGCACGTATCAATTGTCATGAGCATTAATGATTTTAGGTAGGAAAATGATATTTCAAGTACTTTGGCTATACTAAGGAAACGTTCGCATGTTAAGTTATGGGCATATATGATTTTAGCAGGAATAAGTTATTTGAAACAGTTTGGAGATGTCAGGCGTACAATGCTTATATGATGTGATAAGCATGCATTTTTGGATAGTTTGTCTGTTAAACGGGCATGTTAGGGGTACGGTTTCCCTCCGAAGTGACTATCATGTACGTTATTGACAGTAAAATTTTATTTCGAGTCGTAAGGTCATATTAAGAATACAGTACGAATTAGATATTATGAGCATGTATGATTTAGGTAGGAAAGTGCTATTTGAAGTAGTATGGTCCAATATAGGATACATATCAAATCAGATTTGATAAGTATGTTTGATTCTGCTAAGAATGAGCTATTTCAAGTAGAATGATTGTGTTAAGAGTTCAGTTCGCATCATATGTGATTGATATGGAGAATTAAGGTACGAAATTGGTATTTCCCACAGTATTGGTATCTTTGGAATTGTATAATGGCTATTTAAGTGAGAGCAGTATGCATCAATTGTGATGAGCATTATTGATTTTGGGTAGGAAAATGATATTTCAAGCACTTTGGCCGCATTAAGAAAACGTTTGGCATCTTAAGTTATCGGCTTATATGATTTTAGTAGAAATAAGTTATTTGAAACAGTTTGGCCATGTTAGGCATACACTTTTTATATGTGATAAGCATGCATTTGTGGGTAGTTTTTCTGTCATACGTGCATGTCAGGGGTACGGTTTGCGTCAGATGTGATGATCCTGTACGTTATTGGCAGGAAAATGTTATATCAAGTCGTAAAATCTAATTACAGATAAATTACAAATCAGATGTGATGAGTATGTGTGGTTGAAGTAGGAAAGTGCTAGTACAGGTAGTATGGTCATATTTAGGTTACATATCAAATCAGATGTGATAAGTATATTTGATTCTGCTAAGAATGAGCTATTTCAAGTAGTATGATTATGTTAAGAGTTCAGTTCGCATCATATGTGATTTGTATTGAGAATTAAGGTACGAAAATGGTATTTCACAGAGTATTGTTATCTTTGGAATTGTATAATGGCTATTTAAAGGAGAACTGCACGTATCACTTGTCATGAGCATTAATGATTTTAGGTAGGAAAATGATACTTCAAGTACTTTGGCCATATTAAGGAAACGTTCGCATGTTAAGTTATGGGCATATATGATTTTAGTAGGAATAAGTTATTCGAAACAGTTTGGAGATGTCAGGCGTACAATTCTTTTATGATGTGATAAGCATGCATTTGTGGGTAGTTTTTCTGTCATACGGGCATGTCAGGGGTACGGTGTGCGTCACATGCGGTCATCATGTACGTTATTGGTAGGAAAATGTTATTTCGAGTCGTAAGGTCATATTAAGAATATAGTACGAATCAGGTAAGATGACCCTTAATGATTTAAGTAGGAAAGTGCTATTTAAAGTAGAATGGTCATATTTAGGGTACATATGAAATCTGATGTGATAAGCCTATTTTATTCTGGTAAGAATGTACTATTTGAAGTAGTATGATCATGTAAACAGTACAGTTCGCATTATATGTGATTGGTATGGAGAATTAAGGTACGAGAATGGTATTTCACCTAGTATTGCTATTTTTGGAATTGTATAATGGCTATTTTAGTGAGATCTCTACGCATCAAGTGACGTGAGAATTATTGATTTTGGTAAGGAAAATGATATTTCAAGTCCTTTGACCATGTTAAGAAAACGGTTGGCGTCTTAAATTATTGGCACTAATGACTTTAGCAGGAGTTATTTATTTGAAACCGTTTGGCCATGATAGCCGTACAATTCTTTTATGATGTGATAAGCATGCATTTTTGGGTAGTTTTTCTATCATAAGGGCATATCAGGGGTACCGCTTCTGTCAGATGTGATGATCATGTATGTTATTGACAGGACATTGTTATTTCGAGTCGTAAGGTCATATTAAGAATAAAGTACGGATTAGATATGATGAGCATTTATGATTAGGTAGGAAAGTGCTATTTGAAGTAGTATGGTCCAGTTTAGGATACATATCAAATCAGATGTGATGAGCATGCATGATTCTGGTACGAATGTGATATTTCATATTGTATGATCATGTTCCGAGTTCAGTTCGCATCATATGTTATTGGTATGGAGAATTAAGGTACGAAATCGGTATTTCCCACAGTATTGGTATCTTTGGAATTGTATAATGGCTATTTAAGTGAGAACAGTATGCATCAATTGTGATGAGCATTATTGTTTTTGGGTAGGAAAATGATATTTCAAGTACTTTGGCCGTATTAAGAAAACGTTTGGCATCTTAAGTTATCGGCTTATATGATTTTAGTAGGAATAAGTTATTTGCAACAGTTTGGCCATGTTAGGCATACACTTCTTATATGTGATAAGCATGCATTTGTGGGTAGTTTTTCTGTCATACGTGCATGTCAGGGGTACGATTTACTTCAAATGTGATGATCCTGTACGTTATTGGCAGGAAAATGTTATATCAAGTCGTAAAATCTAATTACAGATAAATTACTAATCATATATGATGAGTATGTGTGCTTGAAGACGGAAAGTGCTAGTTCAAGTAGTATGGTCATATTGAGGTTACATATCAAATCAGATGTGATAAGTATGTTTGATTCTGCTAAGAATGAGCTATTTCAAGTAGTATGATTATGTTAAGAGTTCAGTTCGCATAATATGTGAGTTGTATGGAGAATTAAGGTACGAAAATAGTATTTCACTGAGTATTGTTATCTATGGAATTGTATAATGTCTATTTAAAGGAGAACTGCACGTATCAATTGTCATGAGCATTAATGATTTTAGGTAGGAAAATGATATTTCAAGTACTTTGGCCATATTAAGGAAACGTTCGCATGTTAAGTTATGGGCATATATGATCTTAGCAGGAATAAGTTATTTGAAACAGTTTGGAGATGTCAGGCGTACAATGCTTATATGATGTGATAAGCATGCATTTTTTGATATTTTGTCTGTTAAACGGCCATGTTAGGGGTACGGTTTCCCTCCGAAGTGACTATCATGTACGTTATTGGCAGTAAGATTTTATTTCGAGTCGTAAGGATATATTAAGAATACAGTACGAATTATATATGATGAGCATGTATGATTTAGGTAGGAAAGTGCTATTTGAAGTAGTATGGTCCAATTTAGGATACATATCAAGTCAGATTTGATGAGCATGCATGATTCTGTTACGAATGTGCTATTTCAAGTAGTATGATCGTGTTAAGAGTACAGTTCACATCATATGTTATTGGTATGGAGAATTAAGGTACGAGAATGGTATTTCACAGAGTATTGCCATCTTTGGAATTGTATAATGACTATTTAAAGGAGAACTGTACGCATCAATTGTCATGAGCATTTTTGATTTTGGTAAGGAAAATGATATTTCAACTACTTTGACCATGTTAAGAAAACGGTTGGCGTCTTAAATTATGGGCACGTATGATTTTAGCAGGAATCAAATATTTGAAACAGTTTGGCCATGATAGCCGTATAATTCTTTTATGATGTGATAAGCATGCATTTTTCGGTAGTTTTTCTGTCTTACGGGCATGTCAGGGGTACCGTTTCCATCAGATGTGATGATCATGAATGTTATTTGCAGGAAATTGTTATTTCGAGTCGTAAGGAATATCAAGAATACAGTACGAATTAGATATGATGAGCATGTATGATCTAGGTAGGAAAGTGCTATTTGAAGTAGCATGGTTAAATGTAGGACACATATCAAATCAGATTTGATGAGCATATATGATTCTGGTACGAATGTGCTATTTCAAGTAGTATGATCATGTTAAGAGTACAGTTCGCATCATATGTTATTGGTATGGAGAATCAAGGTACGAAAATGGTATTTCACAGAGTATTGCTATCTTTGTCTGTTATACGGACATGTCAGGGGTACCGTTTCCGTCAGATGTAATGATCATGTAAGTTATTTGTAGGCAAATGTTATTTCGAGTCGTGAGGTCATATGGACAGTACATTAGGAATCAGATGTGATGAGTATATTTGATTTAGGTAGGAAAGTGCTATTTAAAGTAGTACGGTCACATTTAGGGTATTTCATACCACAGTATTTTATCTTTGGAATTGTATAATCGCTATTTAACGGAGAACAGTATGCATCAATTGTCATGAGCAATATTGATTTTGGGTAAGAAAATGATATTTCAAGTACTTTGGCCATATTAAGAAAACGTTTAGTATCTTAAGTTATCGGCATATATGATTTAAGCAGGAATAATTTTTGAAAAAGTTTGGCCATGTTAGGCGTACAATTCTTATATGATGTGATAAGCATGCATTTGTGGGTAGTTTTTCTGTCATACGGGCATGTCAGGTGTACGGTTTGCGTCACATGCGGTCATCATGTACGTTATTGGTAGGAAAATGTTATTTCGAGTCATAAGGTCATATAAAGAATACTGTATGAATCAGATGTGATGAGCATGTATGATTTAGGTAGGAAAATGCTATTTCACGTAGAATGGTCATACGTAGGGTACATTATCAAATCAGATGTGATGTGCATGTATGATTCTGCTAAGAATGAGCTATTTCAAATAGTATGATCATGTTAAAAGTTCAGTTCGCATCATATGTGATTGGTATGGAGAATTAAGGTACAAAAATGGTATTTCTATCTTTGGAATTGTAAAATGGCTATTTAAGTGAGGACAGTACGAATCAATTGTCATGAGCATTAATGATTTTGGGAAGGAAAATGATATTTCAAGTACTTTGGCCATATTAAGGAAATGTTGGTATCTTACGTTATGAGCATATATGATTTAAGCAGGAATAAGTTATTTGAAACAGTTTGGCGATATCAGGCGTACAATTCTTATATGATGTGATAAGCATGCATTTTTTGGTAGTTTTATCTGTCTAACGTGGATGTCAGGGGTACGGTTTGCGCCAGATGTGATGAACCTGTACGTTATTGGCAGGAAAATGTTATATCGAGTATTAAAATCATATTACAGATACATTACGAATCAGATGTGATGAACATGTATGATCAAAGTAGGAAAATGCTATTTGAAGTAGCATGGTCATACTTAGGTTACATATCAAATCAGATGTGATGAGCATGTATGATTCTAGTAAGAATGTGCTTTTTCAGATAGTATGACCATGTTAAGAGTTCAGTTCGCATCATATGTGATTAGTATGGAGAATTAAGGTACGAAAGGGATATTTCACACAGTATTGTTATCTTTGGAATTGTATAATGGCTATTTAAAGGAGAACTGTACGCATGAATTGTGATGAGCATTAATGATTTTGGGTAGGAAAATGATATTTCAAGTACTTTGGCCATATTAAGAAAACGGTCGACATCTAAAGTTATGTGCATATATGATTTTAGCAGGAATAAGTTATTTGAAAGTTTGGCCATGTTAGGCGTTCAATTCTTATATGATGTGATATGCATGCATTTTTGGGTAGATTTTCTGTCATACGGGCATGTCAGGGGTACGGTTTCCGTCAGATGTGATGATCGTGTACGTAATTGTTAGGAAAATTATATTTTAAGTCCTTTGGCCTTATTAAGAAAACGGTTGGCATTTTTAGTGATGAGCATGTATGATTTTAGCAAGAATAAAATTTTTGAAACAGTTGGGCCATGTAAAATTATTATATGATGTGATAAGCATGCAATTGTTTGGGTAGTGTTTCTGTCATACGGCCATGTTAAGACTACAGTCCGCATCAGATGTAATGAGCATGAATGAGTTCCGACTCGAAAGTGCTATTTCACGGACTATGGCAATGTTAAAGGTACAGTTGGGATCTGATATGATGAGCATACTTTGGTAAGGAAAGTGCAATGTTAGTAGTATTGGCTATGTGAAGAGTAGGCTTCGAATCATCTGTTTAAAAGAGTTTGGACATGTCAAGCATACAATTCGCATCAGATTACATAACCAGGCTATATTTTGGTTTTGGGTAGTTTTTCGGACAAACGGCCATTTCAAGCGCAGGATCCGCATCAGACGTTATGAGCATGAATGGGTTTTGACCGGAAAGTGTTATTTCACGGACTATAACAAAGCAAAGAGTGCAGTTTGCATCAGATGTGATGTGCATATTTTGGTAAGGGAAGTATGATTCCAAGTAATATGACCATGTGAAGTGTAGGTTTCGAAAAAGGTGTGAGGGAAATGAATGATTTAATGGATGTATAGAAAGGTAACATTTGTATCCATTCAAGATCTTTGATATTGTTCAATTTTACACCGCTTTAATTACATATCACAACTTTCTAGGTATATGCCTTTAAAAAAAAACAACACAAAAAAAACGCTTTCTTAAGAACAGACGCATGATGTATCCTTCTGATTTAAACAATAACACAATATTTGAATGGCTAGATAAGTATACAACATTTTCCCTCCCAGGTTTTCTAGGTTAAGTGAACTATATTTGACATTACGCGTCACTTAGATTTAAACAGTGATTTGAATTTGAGGAATAGTCATAAGCTACAACCTTCAAACAAAAACAGTCTAAGTCATTAAGCAAGCCATTTTGTATCAAATATTTACTCTTCATATTACATAAAATAAGAAATTGAATATTATTTCAAGATTACCTACTGAATTATGTTACACATGCCTTATTTTTTGGTTGATCAGGAGACAAATTAAGGTTATTTTTTTTACATAATTAAGTCCATTTTTCAGTTAGTGAAATACTTAGACTTACCATTTTTATACGACTGCAAAACAAATTTGGATGTATTATGTTAAAGGTGTGTAGTTGGAGTCTGTAGACAATTTGATTTCCGTAATTTAATACGAGTTTCCCTTGTATAGGTACTTCTAAGTTGGTACATGAAAGTTTAACACATATATGTCCACTGTGGTGGACGCCTTTTTCAACAAATGGTGGGCATTCCAGTGGGAACAAATTGTACTCTTCTACTAGCTGACCTATTTCATCACTCTTATGAGGCCGACTTTATAGCTGATCTGATTCGAAAGAAAGAATATCGTTTAGCTAGAACCTTTAATTTCAGTTTCCACTATATAAGTGACGTATCATCTTTAAAATTCCTAATTTAATATTTGATACATAGCATCTATGCCCCCCCCCCAAAAAAAAAAACAAAAAAACTTTGAGATAAAGGATTATACAGACCTTGACCTACAGTTAGAAATCGATGTATGATCAGATTCTAAAATTACAGTTATTTAAATGGTTGAAATTTTTACCATTATTTCTTTTCTCAGCTCTTCGCTTCACACAAAATTACTAGAAGATTTTTGTTGTTTATTTTCTAGTGATATTTAACTGAACTTTTTAGTGCCACCTGGGGATAGAACTACTTTGATTTGTGTATGACTACAATTAAGGCAAAGTCTTCTTTCTCCTTCTGATGTTATTTTTTAGTGTAACAGAAATGGCCAAATAATTTGGATTGACAAATTAATTCACTTTAAGACATTAGAGTTAAATAACTTTGAGGCCTATCGAAGGACTAACTGAAAACACTGCCATTGGTATTTGACCACTTATTGGTCAATTTGCTCAAATTTCTTTGTTGAAAATAGGGTAACTTTGCTAAGGGTTTAAAAAAAAACGTGGATGGATTTTGGTAAGTGTTGTTCAAAAGTAAAGGTAAAAGATAGGGGAATGGCAACATATATTTTTTCAATTTATTTAAAATAAGTGGAATACAAATACGTTCAACTATTATCATTACACAATTATCAAGTATCATGATACTTGCGAGAAACATACTTTAAATTATATAAATAACCCCATTCCCTCAAAGTGTTGTAATACTTTAAACAAATGCTACTACCAATTAATTTAATGTTAATTCCAGTAAGTAGTTAAAACTATCACGAAAGAAACTAGAGGCTCAAGAGAGCCTGAATCGCTCACCTGGTTAACCATTTCCTTATTTGAAAAACTTGAGGAATGAGACAGGCTAAGTTAAAATCAACTAAATTGTCAAATGCAGGAAATGCTTTTCATAGCATTTTCATGGCCTGAACCAGAATTTTGCTAAAGGCAACAATTTTTTTTTTTCTCAAAAACCCGTCTTAATCCGAACGGTCAATTTGTGTGGGATACCCTAAGGAACATGTATGCTAACTGTCATTGAATTCTGTAAAATGGATTTTGAGAAGCAGATTTTCAAAGTTGCATATGCGAAAATATAAAAAAAAACTGTTTCAGGGGCCGTATGAGCAATCGTTTTGAAAATTTTGGTCATAGGTCTGTCTCATAATGCTAAACAATATTACCCAGACAGAAATTTGCTAAAGGCAACGATTTTTGAGTTATTTGCAAAAAATTGCCATCTGAACCTATGTTCTATTTTTAGTAACGGCGGCAATGTTTTTTCATGAATCAACAATTCCAACAACCATTTTGTGTGGAATACCCTAAGAAACATAAATGCCAAATTTCATTGAATTCTGTCCAATAGATTTTGAATAGATTTTCAAAGTTGCACATACAAAAATTCAAAAAAAAAATCTGTTTCCGGGGCTGTAACTCCTACATCAGTTGACCAATCATTTTGAAAATTTTGGCATAGGTCCATCTCATGATGCTGAACAATTTTATTCGTGCCAGATATTTGCTAAAGGCAACGATTTTTGAGTTGTTTGCAAAAAACTGCAATCTGACCCCTATGTTCTATTTTTAGTAACAGCAGCCATGTTTTTTCAATGATCAAAAATCCCAACGATCATTTTGTGCAAAACACCCTAAGGAATAATCATGCAAAGTTTAAAACCTGTCAGTTTAGTAGTTTCAGAGGAGAAGATATTTTAAAATTTGTCCACGACGACGACGGACCCCAAGTGAGCTAAAAAGCATCGTTATAGAAATATCCTTATTGTGACATGAATCGCCATTCATACAGAAGTTTAAAGGTACCAGAAGTTCAGCAGTTTTTTTTTCCACACTCATTTGTAATATGCAATCTATCAAAATTTCATATTCTATGTATTTTCTAAAATAAAATAAACCTATTTTTTTTAAACTTCTATCCTTAAAAATCTGAGAGAAAAATGCTCATTACAAACTGTGTCAGTATACCAATCTGTTATTCCAAAGTTCTTCTTCCTTTCATTTGAACAGGGTACGTGACTGATCAACCTAATGCCGGAAAATAAATGCTATTTTTCCTCCATTCGCCTGGGTGAACAAATAGGAAAAGTGTTTTTTTTTCAAAAAATACATCCATTTTATGACACAAATAAATATTTACAAAGGTCTAATACTATAGTTTGACCCTTGTCTGGGAATATTACAATCACTGAACACATCAAGGAAGACAGCTTTTTTCCCTCCTGAAAAAAAGAAATAAATTCAATGCAGTTCAATCCATAAATAATGAAAACTGAACAAAATAAAACCATATTACTTATGGCTGTCATGAACTTGTAGTGAATCCATCTGCACAATGAATACTTATTTGTACAAAATGCCAATAGTTTTTCTTTCTTTTTTCTTCTTCCCTGAATTGACTTTTTATGAGCAACTGAGCGGGTGTTGCTAGAAAAACAGAGGATGCTTACCATATCAGTGCACTATGGTTATGCTTCCAGTTTTTGTGGAGTCTTAGATGCTTATTTACTTCTGTTTTACCTTGCATGTACAGTAGTCCCACTCTTGAGAGAACAACCAATTTGCAACATAAAAGAGGCTTTACAAAAGGGGTGGTCTCTATAAAGGAATTGATCTGAAAATCAAAATGGCTGAAAATATATACAAAATGTTCCTTATGTAACAGATTTGCTTTTCTTTTGTAGGACCTTTATGTATAATCCAGATAATGTCTGTTACATGTTTTATGAATATTAAAATGCCTTTTATTATCTGTTTAAAATGCAAGTATGACACATTAAAATATAACAATGTATTTAAACATAAGATGCATTCATTAAAAGAACTTGAACGTGTACATTGTATCAGATTTACTTTGAAAAATGAACTGATGTCAGACTGTTTTCATAATTAAAATGTTCTCCTTTTTCCAAATAATATTTTGAATTTGCATTTTACACACCTTAAAATCTGCCGCCAGCTTCCTCAAACTGTGACCCTTTTCAGTTAATTTAATGACTTTAACTTTGTTTTCGAGTGTCAACACTTTCATTTTTTTTAACAGATGTCATCTTTGTTTACCAATTGTGCAATCACAGAAGTGTAACTTTAACCTTTCAGGTCAAACTATTGAACATCCGGTCTCAAACTTCTGGTTTATCATTGTTATCAAAGTTGTCAATAAACAACAGCATGGTTGTTTTTGAGAGGACAAAGGATATTTTTGGCCGAAAAAAGGTCGCCTTCAAAAAGGGGTTAATTAGTATATAAAAGAGTTAATGCAAGAGAAATATGGCCAGGAGAAAGGAGTGGTCTTTCAAATGAGGGGCCCTAGAAAGGGGGACTGCTGTATAATATTTCAGTGATTTTTTATTCTTGGTTGTGTGTCAGTTATCCATGCCTGTCTTTGTCTCTGAATTACATTCTTTTAGTTTCCACTATAATCCTTGAACTCTCTCATCATTAGTTTGATAAAGAAGTGTATTTCTTATAAAAAACATATCCCCAATACATAAACAAAACTGTAAAATTTACTTATTTTATTCATCTCTTGCTTTCTAACCTACTAGGTAAATTAAGCAATGAAAAACACATTTTTTACTAAAATGCAGTTCTTTTGTCTGGAAAAGTAGAAAATCAACATTTTAACTACACAATTTGATTGTGCTTTATATGCTAACAAATAAAAATGCTTACAAAAATCTCTTAAGAATGTTATTTTCAAACAGTTTCCAAATACATAAACCTATGGTGCTGCTGCAGGGCACAGTTGTTCAGTTTAACCTAAACAACCTGGCAACTGACATCTATCATTGATTGCTTGATCCTATAAAAAACAGATAATTACTTTTAATACATGAAATAAAACACAATTTGCCAAAATTATACCACAATACTTGAAATTCTATGCATTATGCTATGCAAATTAGGCCTCAGACTGAATCATGAACAATTTATGGTTTACTGCAAGAAATATCACTAAAGTATGATAAAAGAAGATATTCCAGACCTGTCAACAACTACAATATTCGTCATAATAGAAATTTGCATTAAAATTGTTCTACAACATGGCAAACATGAATAAATTTGATATTAAGTGACCAAAATCCTCAAAAATATATATTATTTTTAGAAAAAATATCAATTAAGAATAGCAAAAATGCATTAGGTGAGTGATTTTTACTTTCAAATGTAAGTGTGCACACATACACAGAAAAATTCTATATCAGCCCAAACACAAAAATATGTTTGTTTGCTGTTTCTCAACCCAATGATTTAAAGCTTAGGTCAGTAGGTAGGAAAAAACAAATTCTTCTATTGAAATTATCAGAGAGGAAGAAATGCATAAGGAATGTAACATAAGTGAGGTAATTAGTTAGTCTCGTATCCATGATGATTTATTATTATTTTATCCATAATTTTATGTTGCTTATGATGTTATATAAAAAGTGTGTATCAATTATATCATTGATATGTTAATTTGTAATTATATTGTAATGATCAATATCTTGAATTATGATACATGTACAACTTTCATGCATATAGAATGTTTCAAGAAATTTGATTTTAACTTAAAAAACCTAGACCAATCCACAAAGATTGGGAAACTGTCAAACCTTAAAGTCAAAAGCACATGTTTTCTACTTTCACTTTGGTGGTGTTGTGCTGCAGTACTCCTTATCAACTGGACATACCTCCTCTTTCCTGTCTTTGAATCTGTATATAAAAATCACACATTTTATCTACTTGGATACATCTTTAAATATGGCCAAAATTCAAGTTAAAAATTACATGCAGCTGTTTAAAAAAAAAAAACATAAAAGGAACTCTGACTATTTTATTAGCCTCCATGTTTTGACGTAGACCCGCTCAAGAATATCAATACAATACTTGTACCTATTACTACAGGCAAAGTTTGCGATAAATTTTTTAAAAAAATCTTGAGTAAATGTGATATGTTTTGAAATACCTTACAAGTTTTTTTTATAACTTCCATGGGAAATAAGGTTGTAGCCGACAAAGAAGTTGGTTTGTTAAGGGCAAAATTTGGCCTCAAAAACAAAGTCTACATGAAGAAACTCTAATATTGTTTCTCAAGCTCTTTAATGTGTTCTATAGTTGATTTGATTGGTTTATGGTAATAATTTGAACATATAAGCCCTTCAAACTTGACCGAGATTGGAAAAATCTGTTAAAAAGGCTGGAAAACACCAAATTTTGTGTAGTTTATTACTCTTTGAACAATGGCCACATGCATGTTGAATCTCTTGCTTCATATATTTTGTGTATAATTGTCAGTTACAACTCGTGTAAAAATATCTTGAGTCAACAGATGTGTGGCAACTTCCGCTCCACACAAAAATCACCGTAAAAATTGCAGAAATGTTCAAGGTTTTTGTAAAAGTCTCATAAATGCACACTGTTATTTCTGGAATAAAATCATAAATCTTGTCAAAAACATCTTAAATTCAGTGTTTGCCACCATTTTACTATACTGCTATTACTTAGAAATCAGATAATCAAATTTTCAAAAAAGCCCAAATTAAGAGGCAAAAAAGGGTCCTTACCAAACATTCTCCTTTATAGGTATAAATTCTGAAAAAAAAAACTCCCATTACTTTCTATGCTTAGCCATCACAAAATCAACACCCATATTTTTTTACCATTCAAAACCTGGATTTTTCATATATTGTTTAGATAAAAAGATATATAGTTTCATCTTATGCCGCTGTCAAACTATATGGTCATGCAGAACTTTTTGGCAATTCACATGGCTTGTTTGTAAACAATGTATTTCAGCACTGTGTTTCTATACAGGACATCCCTATTCTTTAGATCTTTGGTGAAAAAAAATATTTCAGTTCTTGAAAAAAAAAAAAATAAAAATTACTAGAAAAATGAAAGTACTGTAAGAAAAAAATTCAAACCAAGCAGTGTTATTCAATGGTCTAAGTTCTGGCACTCATTTCCTTACCTCAAATTTTTCTCCCCAAAATGGGCAGTGCTTGTTGATCTCATGAATATTTAGTGGTTTTATACCTATAAGGGAACAAATTCCATCAAACCTAAATATTTTTCAGTAAATTACTCATTTTTATATTCAAAGACCAAATATTATGCTTTATTTAGTATCTTGCCTCCACTTGTGGCCAGAGTAAATTTTATATTATTCAGCAAAACTTTCAGGGGTTGAACATTTTTTTGGGAAGACCCGAGCCCTGGACTTTTTCATCTTTTGTACACTAAGCTTGAACAATATTATGTCAAGTCCCAATCAATATAAATGCAATTTTGTTATCTGATATTCTTATGTATAATTCTAGGTTTGCAGGGAAGAAGACACAGTGTCAATTGATTCCATCTCCACATCTGATGCCTTGTCATCAGCTTTCCATTTCTGCATTTTTTTTAACCGTGAAATTATAATTGAGCAACGATCTTATCCTCAAAAAATTATCAACAAAATTTGATCTTTATCATTCCAGCGCTTGATTAATAAAATTTGTAGCATGTCAAAAAATGTGTCTGATCAAGCGCAGGTGTGATTCAGACTTGAGAATGACTAATCAATAGATCGATCTAGTAAATACCCATTCTAAAAATAAAGTTATTACTATTTAAAGGTCAGGGAATAGATCAAGAAACATGGTCCAAATAATGACAACGAAATCTTTCAAAAATTAGTTCTATTTTTTTTAGATTTGCCATGCCCGACAGACTTATTTCATTGAAAAACGACAAGTCCCGAGGTGCATTTTTTTTAGTCCTGGGCATCGGGCTTTAGGAATTTTCAACCCCTGACTTTTCAATATAAAAAAAATTCTGTTGATTTCTTGAAGAAAACCACTTAACCAAAAAAAAAGGCACAAGAATATCTGGTAATGATAATCAAATATTGTTTCTAGAATTTTACAATGTAATTTCATGACAAAATTTTAAAAAAGGGACACTATGCTGTTCACTTGAAAAAATACAAGTTTAGGAATGGAAACACACCCCACAATAAAGGGCTTACACATACAAATTCTGAAGTATATGAAATACAAGTGACTAATTTTGTGAAACTAACACTGGATGAATATGATCTTTTGACTAAATCTCCAACAAGCAAACATTCAACAGAAATTCCAGTCTCCATGACATCTGTGCAGTTGTTGTGTACAAATCAGGCAGCTAAGACTGAAGTGGAAAATGTGCTGAGAATAAAATTAAGACTGCACAAGACAAATCTTTACATTAATCTAACTAAATAAGTTATTCAGAAGTACTTTGATATATGAAAGCCATATTTATACATGTAAAAAAAGAAAGTTTTTCAATACATGTAAAATAGAGAGTTTTGGAGTTTTTCAAATGTCTATGGTAGAGCACATGAAAATAGCCCCCCCCCATTTTTTTTTTGAAATCCTTAAAAACAAGAGAAATCTACATAAAACTTTTATTTTTATTCACTGTCAAGAAATACAGTTATGAAATTACTATAAAAAGTAGATATGGAAAACAGAAATATGAGCATATGATGTAAATGGTGCATGATAAAAAAAATAATGAAAACAAGGGAGGTAATTAAATAGACCATTTTTCAACTGATTGATTATACGAAAAATAAATCCTTTCTAAAATTGAATTAGAAGGAAATTTATAGTAAAAACTTTTATTTGTGCCTACAGATCTGAAAGAAAGACAAATAGAACTGTAACAATAGGAAAAAATAGTGACATGTAGAATAAAGTATTTAGGGAGCACATACAAATGTCACCGAAGTAAAAAGGTTACTTAGACAGGATTTATTGAAAGAACAGAAATGGGATTCAGCTTGAACAGAAGTGGCAAAGTGTACTAAGTGCAAATACAAATCAAAAACCTTTAACTTGTACGAAGACGTTGAAAGCAACAAGCACGGTCGTCGTGCAGCCAAAATACATGTAAATGTAGGCAGGCAAGTGGGTCTTCAACACACACCAATAAGTACATCAAGTTACCATCAAGTTTGTATGGCATCAAATATCCCCCCTCCATCTGTATCAGGTATGCAGTATAGATCAAATTAAGTGGCTAAAATAACAGAAAAGAAAAATGAAGACATGAAAATGCAGAGAGAAAAGGTAAAAAGGGTGAAAAGACTACATGGCTAGGATCCTAAGACAAAAAATGTCCAGGCCGATGGAATCTATATCAGCAGAATATATTAAGGTATTGGAAAAACGCCATTCCAACTAGCAACACAGTCTAACTTCTCTGTAACTGACAATGAAACATTCAAACATTATGTTGTAGCCACAAATCAAAAATCAAAGCTGTGCTCATAAAAAAGAAAAAGCATACAGTAAACCAGAGGCTCACGTGAACCTGTATCGCTCATCTGGTTTAATTACTTGCTAAATATTTCATATAATTTTGCGTAAATTTACAAGGAATTTTCCTTAGATGAAGATTTTCTTGCAATTTAAAGCATTGGTAAACAGGAATTATTGCATGGGACAGGTTGGAAAGGGGACATAATGCATAGTTTGCAACCCCAACATACTAAAATCCGGAACCAGGCCTTTAAAAATGCAGAAATTGCCATTGTTTTGCGGAATCCATGAAATTTCTGCAAAACACAGCGTTTCTTAGCCTCCAACATGATTACTTTGCTAAAAAACTAATCTTATTAAACTAGGCATTTCACATCCAGTTTTGTATGGAAATATAGTTTACAAGGCACATAAATGCAAACAATGTCCATCAAATCTTAAGAATTATTTAAATAGACTGATTCATAAAGGATATAAATTCGACATTGTTGTCAGATCATTAAATCTTGTCTTTGTAGGAAAAAATATTGATACTCTTATTAGATCATTACATTATAACTTAATCATTCATATTTTAGCATTTTAGTCATTGCACAACTTCTTGCTAGACCAACATAGTCTATGATGTTGCAGTTCTAAATCCTTTGGAAGTTTTGTAACTGATATTTTTTGTGTTGGGAGGCTTGAAGATTTGTCATCCTTATTTGTGTCCTGAGCTTGCTTTCAGTAACTGCAAGCATTCATTGTTTATACCTCATTTGTTTGTCTTCTATGTTATTGTTAATAATTGTTGAGGTACTTTTCTAATGAATTGGATGTATTTCAGGTTGATTTTTACTGTGTGTCTAACTTTGTATTTATTTTAGCCTTTGACCATATAGAGGGGGAGGGTTTGGATCCAACAAAACTAGTTTAACCCCGCTACATATTGTTTGCGCCTGTCCCAAGGCAGGAAATATAGTCACTGGCATGTAGTTGTCTTTTTTTAAAACATTTTAGTTTCTTACCATAAATGATAAACTGATATAGTATTGAGGAAGGGCCGGACCTTTTTCGGGATGCTGGGATCAGAGGTTTTTAAGCTCAGGATTTCGGGATTTCTGAGAATTAAGCCCGGGATTTCCGGAAATAGATCCACCGGGAATCGGGATTTTAGCAGTTTTTAAGTTCCATTGTTGTTCGGGATTTCGGGATTTAGTAAAAATAAAGTCGGGATTCCGGGATCAGACTCCCTCCAGCCCCCCCTCAGTATTGTGTTCACTGATTTATCCACTTTGTTTTTATTGGGGCAATTTAGAGCTTGCTACATGGAGGAAATTTCCCACTTGTTGAAGATCATGTGGCGACCTCTAGATGTATATTTTCTCGAGCGGAAACTTTGGTTAAGTTAAGATCCACAGTGGCAGCCATTTTGAAATGGCAAAAGAATCACAAGCTTTCATCTCCTCATGCCAACGATCATTTGTTTCCAGTTTTGTTTCATTTGGTCAAGCGGTTTCCGAGAAAAAGATTTTTACATGTTTTTCTCATAGGGTCCAATGTTAAAGTAAGATCCTCAGTGGCGGCCATTTTGAATTTCCGATTGGCACCAAAATCACAAACTTACATCCCTTCATAAAAGTGAACATTTGTGTCAAGTTTTGTTTAATTTGGTCAAGCGGTTTCCGAGAAGAAGATTTTTACATGTTTTTCCCATAGGGTCCAATGTTAAACTAAGATCCTCGGTGGCGGCCATCTTGAATTTCTGATCGCCACCAAAATCACAAACTTTCATCCCCTCATACCAGTGAACATTTAATAGTGTCAAGTTTTGTTTAATTTGGTCAAGTGGTTTCCGAGAAGAAGATGTTTACATGTTTTTCCCATAGGGTCCAATGTTAAACTAAGATCCTCGGTGGCGGCCATCTTGAATTTCCGATCGGCACCAAAATCACAAACTTTCATGCCCTCATACCAGTGAACATTTGTGTCAAGTTTGGTTTTATTTGGCCCTGTGGTTTCAGAGAAGAAGATTGAAATGTAAAAGTTTACGGACGAACGACGGACGGACGACGGACGGACGGACGACGGACGACGGACGCCAAGTGATGGCAAAAGCTCACATGGCCTTTGGCCAAGTGAGCTAAAAACTAAATTAACATGCAAGACAGTATTGGAAATGAACAAGCCTGGGCAAGAACTGCGAGATGGGTTTGAGCTTAATGAAGTAACCACAGATCCAGACAGTAGTGCATATAATGCTGCAGAAAGCATGGTCAACAAAGGTCTTACTTCAACTGAACCAGTACATTACCTCAACAAAAGACCCATGTCAGCCAACCATAGGAAGTATGTGACAAATCTGTCAAGTGTGTGTGATATAATGCCAGCTCGCTTGAAAACCCCCCAAAAAAAACACCTCCATGGGCTGTTTGCTTCTGACATAGCAGCAAGGTGACAAGCAGAATACATGACACTACAAAATTCCTGATGGGGCTCTATCAAAACTATCATATGTTACTGATGCCATAGTATCATAGTGAACTGTTCCTGTGGTAACCATTCAAAATGTTAACTTTATTTATTTGCATGTTCAAAAATTAAGAAATCTAAGACTTGGATTGAAAAAAATGCTTACTTAAAGCAGGGAAATTTTGAAATTGAATCAAATGAGAAGTCCAAACATGTTTTACAACAAATTATAAACTACCGCCTAGATAAAGTGATGCTTGCTACATATAAGTTGAGCCCCTTAATCACGCTATTAGAAGTACTGTACCAGCAAATATAAACTATGCGAGAAATTTTTCCAGTTGAATCCATACGACCAATCCATAAAGTCAACAAGGGCACTGGCAACTCTATCATCAGACTGTGTGTAGTCTGATCAAATCAGGGTCAACAGTGGCCAAGTCACTGAAAACCAGAGGCTCCTAGGAGCCTGAATCGCTCACCTGGTTGAATTTTGCCTTTCAAGGGCAATAAATTAAACAAGAAATTCCCCAACAATTTTGACTCAAGAAAACTTTGATAGGACTTATCATAAGTATCATTTCAGCAAATGAAAGTTAAAATCTATCATAGTTTTCAAGACATTGGCTGAAAACTGAAAAAATAAAAACCTGTCATTTTCCCCTGTCAAGGGCAATAACTCTTATAAGGAGGCATCTAACAACTCTTATGCCTGAAGACTTTTGTAGTCCTACAAATAAGGATCGTATCATATTTTGAAAGAATTTGGCTAAACCTAATGGTTTTGGAGATATATGTGAAAAACTACTGTCTAACCCCTTTGTTCTATTTTTATTAACGTGGACCATTTTTTTTATGGATCAAAAATCCCCACATCAGTTCTATGCAGGATACCCCAAAGAACACTCATTAGAAGTTGGGTACCAATTGGTCAAGCAGTGTCAAAGGAGAAGATTTTTTAAAGAAATAACATTAAAAATAGAAAAAAACATTGAAAAAGAGCAATAACTCCAACATGGCTTATCATATGAAAATGAAAATGTTTTAAATCAGCTAAACCTACAGTTTTGGAGATATTTGCAAAAAACTACTGTCTGACCCCTATGTTCTATTTTTAGTAACGGAGGCCTTTTTTTTTGATGGATCAAAAATCCCCACTTCAATTCTATGCAGGATACCCCAAAGAATATTCATACAAAGTTTGGTACCAATAAGTACATCAAGTTACCATCAAGTTTGTATGGCATCAAATATCCCCCCTCCATCTGTATCAGGTATGCAGTATAGATCAAATTAAGTGGCTAAAATAACAGAAAAGAAAAATGAAGACATGAAAATGCAGAGAGAAAAGGTAAAAAGGGTGAAAAGACTACATGGCTAGGATCCTAAGACAAAAAATGTCCAGGCCGATGGAATCTATATCAGCAGAATATATTAAGGTATTGGAAAAACGCCATTCCAACTAGCAACACAGTCTAACTTCTCTGTAACTGACAATGAAACATTCAAACATTATGTTGTAGCCACAAATCAAAAATCAAAGCTGTGCTCATAAAAAAGAAAAAGCATACAGTAAACCAGAGGCTCACGTGAACCTGTATCGCTCATCTGGTTTAATTACTTGCTAAATATTTCATATAATTTTGCGTAAATTTACAAGGAATTTTCCTTAGATGAAGATTTTCTTGCAATTTAAAGCATTGGTAAACAGGAATTATTGCATGGGACAGGTTGGAAAGGGGACATAATGCATAGTTTGCAACCCCAACATACTAAAATCCGGAACCAGGCCTTTAAAAATGCAGAAATTGCCATTGTTTTGCGGAATCCATGAAATTTCTGCAAAACACAGCGTTTCTTAGCCTCCAACATGATTACTTTGCTAAAAAACTAATCTTATTAAACTAGGCATTTCACATCCAGTTTTGTATGGAAATATAGTTTACAAGGCACATAAATGCAAACAATGTCCATCAAATCTTAAGAATTATTTAAATAGACTGATTCATAAAGGATATAAATTCGACATTGTTGTCAGATCATTAAATCTTGTCTTTGTAGGAAAAAATATTGATACTCTTATTAGATCATTACATTATAACTTAATCATTCATATTTTAGCATTTTAGTCATTGCACAACTTCTTGCTAGACCAACATAGTCTATGATGTTGCAGTTCTAAATCCTTTGGAAGTTTTGTAACTGATATTTTTTGTGTTGGGAGGCTTGAAGATTTGTCATCCTTATTTGTGTCCTGAGCTTGCTTTCAGTAACTGCAAGCATTCATTGTTTATACCTCATTTGTTTGTCTTCTATGTTATTGTTAATAATTGTTGAGGTACTTTTCTAATGAATTGGATGTATTTCAGGTTGATTTTTACTGTGTGTCTAACTTTGTATTTATTTTAGCCTTTGACCATATAGAGGGGGAGGGTTTGGATCCAACAAAACTAGTTTAACCCCGCTACATATTGTTTGCGCCTGTCCCAAGGCAGGAAATATAGTCACTGGCATGTAGTTGTCTTTTTTTAAAACATTTTAGTTTCTTACCATAAATGATAAACTGATATAGTATTGAGGAAGGGCCGGACCTTTTTCGGGATGCTGGGATCAGAGGTTTTTAAGCTCAGGATTTCGGGATTTCTGAGAATTAAGCCCGGGATTTCCGGAAATAGATCCACCGGGAATCGGGATTTTAGCAGTTTTTAAGTTCCATTGTTGTTCGGGATTCCGGGATCAGACTCCCTCCAGCCCCCCCTCAGTATTGTGTTCACTGATTTATCCACTTTGTTTTTATTGGGGCAATTTAGAGCTTGCTACATGGAGGAAATTTCCCACTTGTTGAAGATCATGTGGCGACCTCTAGATGTATATTTTCTCGAGCGGAAACTTTGGTTAAGTTAAGATCCACAGTGGCAGCCATTTTGAAATGGCAAAAGAATCACAAGCTTTCATCTCCTCATGCCAACGATCATTTGTTTCCAGTTTTGTTTCATTTGGTCAAGCGGTTTCCGAGAAAAAGATTTTTACATGTTTTTCTCATAGGGTCCAATGTTAAAGTAAGATCCTCAGTGGCGGCCATTTTGAATTTCCGATTGGCACCAAAATCACAAACTTACATCCCTTCATAAAAGTGAACATTTGTGTCAAGTTTTGTTTAATTTGGTCAAGCGGTTTCCGAGAAGAAGATTTTTACATGTTTTTCCCATAGGGTCCAATGTTAAACTAAGATCCTCGGTGGCGGCCATCTTGAATTTCTGATCGCCACCAAAATCACAAACTTTCATCCCCTCATACCAGTGAACATTTAATAGTGTCAAGTTTTGTTTAATTTGGTCAAGTGGTTTCCGAGAAGAAGATGTTTACATGTTTTTCCCATAGGGTCCAATGTTAAACTAAGATCCTCGGTGGCGGCCATCTTGAATTTCCGATCGGCACCAAAATCACAAACTTTCATGCCCTCATACCAGTGAACATTTGTGTCAAGTTTGGTTTTATTTGGCCCTGTGGTTTCAGAGAAGAAGATTGAAATGTAAAAGTTTACGGACGAACGACGGACGGACGACGGACGGACGACGGACGGACGGACGACGGACGACGGACGCCAAGTGATGGCAAAAGCTCACATGGCCTTTGGCCAAGTGAGCTAAAAACTAAATTAACATGCAAGACAGTATTGGAAATGAACAAGCCTGGGCAAGAACTGCGAGATGGGTTTGAGCTTAATGAAGTAACCACAGATCCAGACAGTAGTGCATATAATGCTGCAGAAAGCATGGTCAACAAAGGTCTTACTTCAACTGAACCAGTACATTACCTCAACAAAAGACCCATGTCAGCCAACCATAGGAAGTATGTGACAAATCTGTCAAGTGTGTGTGATATAATGCCAGCTCGCTTGAAAACCCCCCAAAAAAAACACCTCCATGGGCTGTTTGCTTCTGACATAGCAGCAAGGTGACAAGCAGAATACATGACACTACAAAATTCCTGATGGGGCTCTATCAAAACTATCATATGTTACTGATGCCATAGTATCATAGTGAACTGTTCCTGTGGTAACCATTCAAAATGTTAACTTTATTTATTTGCATGTTCAAAAATTAAGAAATCTAAGACTTGGATTGAAAAAAATGCTTACTTAAAGCAGGGAAATTTTGAAATTGAATCAAATGAGAAGTCCAAACATGTTTTACAACAAATTATAAACTACCGCCTAGATAAAGTGATGCTTGCTACATATAAGTTGAGCCCCTTAATCACGCTATTAGAAGTACTGTACCAGCAAATATAAACTATGCGAGAAATTTTTCCAGTTGAATCCATACGACCAATCCATAAAGTCAACAAGGGCACTGGCAACTCTATCATCAGACTGTGTGTAGTCTGATCAAATCAGGGTCAACAGTGGCCAAGTCACTGAAAACCAGAGGCTCCTAGGAGCCTGAATCGCTCACCTGGTTGAATTTTGCCTTTCAAGGGCAATAAATTAAACAAGAAATTCCCCAACAATTTTGACTCAAGAAAACTTTGATAGGACTTATCATAAGTATCATTTCAGCAAATGAAAGTTAAAATCTATCATAGTTTTCAAGACATTGGCTGAAAACTGAAAAAATAAAAACCTGTCATTTTCCCCTGTCAAGGGCAATAACTCTTATAAGGAGGCATCTAACAACTCTTATGCCTGAAGACTTTTGTAGTCCTACAAATAAGGATCGTATCATATTTTGAAAGAATTTGGCTAAACCTAATGGTTTTGGAGATATATGTGAAAAACTACTGTCTAACCCCTTTGTTCTATTTTTATTAACGTGGACCATTTTTTTTATGGATCAAAAATCCCCACATCAGTTCTATGCAGGATACCCCAAAGAACACTCATTAGAAGTTGGGTACCAATTGGTCAAGCAGTGTCAAAGGAGAAGATTTTTTAAAGAAATAACATTAAAAATAGAAAAAAACATTGAAAAAGAGCAATAACTCCAACATGGCTTATCATATGAAAATGAAAATGTTTTAAATCAGCTAAACCTACAGTTTTGGAGATATTTGCAAAAAACTACTGTCTGACCCCTATGTTCTATTTTTAGTAACGGAGGCCTTTTTTTTTGATGGATCAAAAATCCCCACTTCAATTCTATGCAGGATACCCCAAAGAATATTCATACAAAGTTTGGTACCAATTGGTCAAGTAGTGTGAGAGGAGAAGAGTTTTGAAAAATTGTTTAACGACGACGGACAAGTACGACGGACTCCAAGTGATGGCAATAGCACATATGGCCTTTGGCCAGGCGAGCTAAAAATGGCACTTTGAAGATATGGGTTCCCTAAAAACACACCTATACTAGCTGAAACTGACACACAATACAAAAAAATTCTTGTCACCATAGAACAACACAGTTTCAGCCTTCTACCCAAGCTAGAAGCTCACTAGCAGAAATGTAACAGTAAAGAAGAAACTTATAGTTTCATGATGCCTCCAAGTGATGGCAATAGCACATATGGTCTTTGGCCAGGCGAGCTAAAAATGGCACTTTGAAGATATGGGTTCCCAGAAAACACACCTATACTAGCTGAAACTGACACACAATACAAAAAAAATTCTTGTCACCATAGAACAACACAGTTTCAGCCTTCTACCCAAGCTAGAAGCTCACTAGCCGAAATGTAACAGTAAAGAAGAAACTTATAGTTTCATGATGCAAACATACTTTGTAAGACAGCAAGCAATCTAAGATCACTTGGACGAGATCCAGAGTGCCCAGGCTATCCTGGTAACTGTTCAGCCAACATGAAATGGAGTGCTACAATAGGCAATGAAGAGAGGTATTTTGAAATACTGGGTGATATGCTAAATGACCATTTATATTTGGACAATTAACAACAGATGGTGATAGTCATACGTTCAGAGGATTTAGCCGGAAACAAGAAGAAAATTTAATTATCATACCTGAGAACCGTCGCGACACCAGATACTTAGCCAAATCACAAATGCGAGACTGTGACAATGCTAAATTTAATGAAATGATGCTACAGTTTGTAACTAAAACAGATTGCACAATGCTAAAAAAAAAAAACGATTCGCTTTTGACTTAAGCAACAGCTGCACAAAGGGTTCAACTTCGCTCTTAGTCTTAGGGAGTTTGCAAGAGATATGAACAAACTTGTAAACAGATTTAGCTATGCAACAGATAGTATCATTGCGTGTTATACAAGACATTGTTTAGAAAAGTACAAATCATACTCCTATGTATGTAAAGGTACTGAGCAAGATCACTGGGGCAAAGACTTTATGCCAGATGTGGAAGCAAAATGCTTGTACATGACAGAGGATGATAAGAGACTTGGGTGTAATATAATCAACATTAGATTTGGTCGGACAAACTTCGTTAAGACTCGTTTTGGGACAGTGACACTTAAGTGTGAGGCTGTAAACCGAGGCTATGGAAAGTCAGATCCAAAAGAATCCACTCACCTGAGGATCTGTTCTGCTCCTATTAATTCAAACTACTGTCTGACTACAAGTGCAAGCAGGATTAATCATGGACCAGGGGAATCTTGCCACTTCCGACAAATTTGTATCCAGTCACCAAGCTGAAAAGACAAAATGAGAAATATGAATATGATAAACAAAAGACACAAAAAATGAAAAAAAGTTAAGAATTGTTTCTACAATCAGGAATTTTACAACTTATGACTCAATAATGGATGAGCCTGGAACATATAAACAAGAGGCTCCCAGGAGCCAAAATTCCTCATCTGTTTAAATTTTTGCTTTCAAAGGCAATAACTGTAACAAAATGGTGTTGGACAAGTATGACTCCATGAAGACTTTGTTAGGGCATATCATGAGGATCATTTCGTCAATCAAAAGTTTCATTCTATCTATTATAGTTTTCAAGATATTATCATATTTTTTTTTAATTCAAACTCATATTAAGTATTTACATTTCATGTCATTTAAAGACATACAATTTGTGTTATTACTAAGAGCACTGAAGATGAAATGTGTAGATTTCAGATATTTAATATCACAAATCTACATGTATTTACCATATTTGACTGCACAAGGCAAACAATAAGGGCATCTTACCATATTTGACTGCACAAGGCAAACAATAAGGGCATCATGTTAATATAGTATTAATGTATGGCTTTTTCTGTATTGGCCCTGTTACATGCCCGAGGTACTAATAATGGCCATTACAGCCATCCGAGGCTATTAATAAAAAGGGCATATTACAGGGCCAATATGGAAAAAGCTTTGCATTGATACTTTTTTTAACCAACTTTATATCTATTACTGAAACATATGATTTCACCTTAATTTGAAATAAGTCTGTATCTCGATGAATCAAATATTTATGAAAATAAATCATGATGGTGTTGTTTCTAATAATCACCCCCCCCCAAAAAAAAAAAAGAAAGAAAATAATAATTAATCTCTAGTACAAGATTAAACATACCTAATAATTCAATATACTCAGTTCCAGTACCATCTTTCAACAACTTTAAATCTCCTAATCTAATTACATGTAATTGAATTAGATCACTCTTACTTAAAGTTGTCACTTATTAAAGGTAAGAAAAACTATTAATGCCCCATACTAAAATTAGTAATGCATGGCTGTGATTTCCTAGTGACCGGCTGTAGGAATTTCCAAATCGTAACTACCAGTTGTAAATGATGGGCATTTCTATACATTTTATGTTGGATAATAAAATTCTATAAAACTTTTAAAGTTTGGACAAACAGAGAAGACAAGCAATAGTTAGAATTGCAAACTAATTCTTGGTCTATTTATTAACAATTGACATTATTTCTATCTTACATCTACTCCACATGATTTTTCATTGATACATGTAGGAATTAATACACATTTGTACATATATGTAAATAAACTAAACTGGTCATTGTGCCCTGTACAAGTAATACAAATGTACACTCTCCCTTGCATAACTACTATTTATCCTGTCACATAATATGTGTCTGAACAAGGTTTAATTTAATATATATACATGTATCTTCATATGTAGACTGCTCTATTTAGGTTACAGACCACCAATTCAACCAATGAGCATTTGGAACGTACGCAAAAATAGTTCTACGCAGAAATTACCCCTGTTCCTCATAGTGCTGTGAAAATAGTTCTCATCTCATTTAAAAAATTTAAACAGTTTCTGAAAGGAAAAACATTTCTGTACATTTTATAGGCGCATTTTGCTTCTTGTGATGTGAAGCCTAATCTCCATAATGATTTCTAAATATACCCCTATCTTGTGAAAACACTGGGATTTCCCATGCTATTTATAGACACTTCACTTCCGGTGACCAGTACTGCACTGCAAGTCAGCTAACCCCACATGCCATTCAGAGGATTGTGAGCTGGCATATGTAGAATCATGCTGATATATAGTCCTCTGCAGGTTAAAGTTAAGGTAAAGTCCAGAGAAGCCATTGAATATTGTGAAATTAGCATAGAAGCCTATGGGAAGTGGAATTAGTGGTTTTTAGCCTCTACTGTTATTGGATGAATATATATATAATAAGGTTAAGATTACGTTTTGTAAAAATAAATTCATCTTTTCTGATAGTTTTCAAGCCTTTTCCTATTTTTTTTTACTTACATTTATTTCAAACAGTGAATGTGATTTTTAAAAACTTCAGGAAACACATGGATGTATGTACAGGTACGTGTATCTCCGTTGTTCCACTGTTGCTGTTGTCAAGAACCTACCTCGCCTAAAAAAATATAACTCCAAATGTATTATCCACATCAAAGCATAGCTTTTCCATGATAGGAAAGGCAATCATTGTCTTATTTGCAGCTGTCAGCTGTGTCTGAATTTTGTTTATGTTACATGATATGTGTAAAATATTCCCATCATCCATCGAGAACTGTAATAGGATACAAGAGCACAATTATTCGTAATGCATTTTCCATAGGGTCCCTATGTAGTTTGAAAATTAATTTCAACAAAACCACACAAATTAGCAGAAAATGGGTTTCAGTTCCTAAAACTAGAAAAGCATACTTTTTATTTGCACAAAAAAAAGTATATGGTCATGCGGCAAAAGTTGATCGAAATTTCAGTTGTTATGGACTCTTGAAAATTCAGCACAAAATACACTGGAAAAAAATGAAGCACCTAGATTTCATTTATGAGAAATCATTTCAACCCTATAACAAATTATTAATTATTACCAAAATAAAATCAATCATAAATGGGTAAGTTTTGAAATGAAAATAAATTTCAAGCCATATCCAACCAATCAGGTACCACCTTGTATTCAGTACTCAGTACCATGTTGGAGTAAAAAAGTTCCCAGTAGAATGTAAACAAATAATTGCGCATTTGTATCCTATCAAAACATGAAGCGGTTAAGAATCAGTACTCAAGTTCGCATTTATAAAGCACATCTTAACACAAGTACAGAAACCAAGTTAGGTGAAAATCCGTTAAAAGTTTAGTCGAGATATTCCCTTTTTAGGTTGGAGTGCGAGTTTGCGGCCAGTGCTGAAAATTTCCACAGAAAGCAAAAATCAAAAATTAAAAATGGAAAATTTCTTGTTAAAATATCTTAGAAATTATTCTCACTTATGTTTTCCAACACTTTAAGCAATACTCCTTTTATGCATGTACAAGTTGAAATCTAAATTTATTAAGGGTAGAATCTACCCTTTTAATAGTAAAAATACAAAAAAAATGGAAAAAAGGTTCAAAACTTTCTAAATTAAGTGAAATGAAGATCCACTTTCTAACTTTATCATGTAATTTTTAATCGTTGGTGATAAGAGGTACCAGAATGACAGCAACAAATTTTGCTTGTCATCATAATAACTATAGAAGAGCCATGAGATCATCAAATGGCATCTTTGAAGAATTTTATATGTTTGAAGGGGGGGCACCTGTTGTTTATCCTGTAAATAGTGCAAAGACTGAACTTTTCACATCAACCTGTACTGCAAAACAAGTGTATAAAATAAACTTGCATCAGAGCACATCAACACTTATCAATGCTAAATTAACAGAGTCAACATTTCAAATTTATAAAATGTCAGGATTCAAAAAAGGAAATAAATACACATTTAAATCTGGGAATTTACCTCACAAAAAAGCAAGGACTAAACTTTCAACAGTGAAAAGTGACTTAGAAACACCTAAATACATTAGACTTACAAGGAAAACTCATGAACTGGTTGTTAATGATCCATACACTGATCCTGAGGAGAAGGCAGAGCAGTCCAGTTGTGTGGCCAAGTTACTGCGACCAAATCTAAATCTGTTCCTGTTGCTAGGAAATCTAAGAAAGGAGCTAAAAAAAAAAAAGGTAGGACATGTAATAATAAATAACGTAATTAACTTACAATCAAACAGCTTATTAATGTAGATTAAAAAAAAAAAAAAAAACAATATATGCCATATGTGCACAATTTTCAAACTATTTAGTTTTTCCTTAAAACTTGCTAATTTATTTCCAAGAACACAAATTCTTGCACTTTGTATAGTAATTAACCTTTATTGAAGTTATAAAGTAGGAAAAAATCAACTAGATATCAGCCAAATGTACATAAATGCTCCATTAAAAAAAAATATTAAAATTAAGGGGGAGATAACTGTAAATTGCATTTGAATATAGAAATAACTTTAGTGTTAGTAGGACATAAAATATGGTTTCTTCTCTTATTTTCAGGTTGAATTCTGATTCCCACAGAGTGCTGTGCCTTTACAAGTCAGAAAACATGTGGAATTGCGCATTTAGAGAGCATATGATGAAAAGTCCAGACTGTGATGGTATTTTACTATACGATTTGGACAAAGAAGAAAAAAGAGGTTTCTCATCAAGATTTTGACTTATTTGCGCATCGTTTAAATACTTTTCGAAGATGTATACACAGTATGAGGAACTTGAAACCGGCAGACCGGGTAGAAAACCCTCAAAACTAACAACTGGTGTACTAGTTGGCCTGAGTCAGACTCCAATTTGTCCTACAAGCTTGTGCAAAATCTTTCTAAGTGGCAATATCTCAACTCCAGCAGCCTCTAGCCTGCAAAGAAGGACAAATAAAGTATATAAAAACATTGTACAAGTTGTAAAAAAGACATGAAAAGAAGAAGGGAAGAATTAGTTGAAATAAACCGCCTCCGAGGAAAGAAAAATCCAAGATGTATTAGTGTTCAAATGGATGGCATGTACAGCAACAGACCCAACCCAGGAATTGGACGCACACCGTTCCAACAAGCTAATCAGCTGAAAATGTAACAAAAAAACATAAAATTGTTAATTTGGTTGACAAAAATAAGCTCTGTTCAGAGCATTCTTCACTAGATATTGATTTTTGACTCAGGCCAACTCCAGTCTGAATGTACTGATGAATGCAGTGCTAATATTCCAATGGTGAAGAGCATTGGTGATGAATATGCATGGGCCAGGGAGTGCCTTGAAAACCTTTTAAAAGACAACATAGAAGTAGACTATTTAGTTACTGACCCAGACAGTTCAGCTTACAGAGCTGCAGTTGATTTGTATGAGAAGGGAAAATCAAAAACTGAGCCTCAGCATTTCATTGATACCAGGCATTTGTCGGTAAATATGCGGAAAAGTGTGGAAAAAGACAAAAGTCTCCTAAAAATCATGCCAGCACGGACACAAAAGCAATGCCAAAAGCTACTGAATAACTTTGCAACAGACTTAACTGAAAGGTGCAATTCTGAAGTTGCGGTATGTACTAAGCAATTCGGAGGAAATTTTAAAAGAGTTAAATCAAAGATGTCTCATACAGTTGATGCAGTTATACGGTGCTACATGGGAAAACATGACTTATGCAAGAAACATTCTTTTGTATGTGGCAAGAGTGAGTGGCTCAAGAAGAGAAGTCTACTACCAAAGACATTCAAAATCATGCATACCCATGAAAACATGGATTTTATTCGTATCGCAGTAAATAAGTGCCTCGGACCAAAAGCACTTGAGAAGACCAGGCTTAATATGAACACTAACTTTGTCGAGGGTGTGAATCGTAGCATAAGGCGTTCCTTACCTTCAAATGTAATGTACAAAAAGAACTATTCTGGAAGGGCACACTCAGCCATCCATAGTGTAAATCTTGGTCCAGGTGAATCCATCCTTGAGTTGTGTAGTGCCTTACACTGTGACATTCCAGTTGGGAGTACAGCTTACCAGGCTCTAAAAAGTGTGCAGAAATTAGACATTTTACAAAAGCAGCATAAGCAAACAATGGAATACAAGAAATATAGAGGTGAAAAACGTGAAAAACTGTACAAACTCAGGGATGTCATTAGAAGCCAGCAGCCGGCAAAAATCGCCGCCTACTCTTTCAAACGTCGCCGGCTACTTTCGTACCCCACAAAAATAAAATTCATGAAATATTCTTCAAGACCCTCTTTATATAATATACTGACAATATTCATCCACAAATATTAAAGATTGCACTTGAATGACGCATCGGTGTGACTTTAATGTATTGTTCGATTGCTAAAATAAATAGTCCGCGTTTTTTCCCTGTTTCTAAATATAGACTTTCTTATTTTTATTGAACTTAAAATACTTCGTTTCCGGTCAGCAAAAAGCAACATGTCGGGCCGTAAAAGGTCAAAGCCTGTGACACAGGGACAATCATCTATCTGTAGTTTTTTGTCACCAGGGCCAGCTAAGGCCAAAAAGACTGACAGTGACAATGGTAGATATAAATTAACAATCATATTATTGATGATATTTAATATCTTATTTTAATTCGATAAAATACTAGCAAGGTCATTGGGTATGACAAGTGCCATTTTTGTCAAAACAAAATTTTCAACAAGATTGGATCGATTGATGGTTCAAGCGTGTAATGAGAGAAAAGATTGATATGGGAGTGGTTAATTATGCTAGTTAGCAAAACAATTTAGAAAAAAAAAAAATAATTAAAAGCTGAAATTATTTATAATTACTTTGTTGTCACTTGTCTTAAGTGGAAAAAAGAAGGGTCTATGCAATGGGGAACTTTTCAATAATAAACAATTTGTTAAAAATTTTAAAAAAATATCACATTTTTTAGGCTTAACAAACAGAAACTTGTATAAAAATTGTAATCTTATTGTCCTGTACAATGGCCCAGGAGAGCCCTAGAATGCAGGATATTGCACCATTTACCCCAGAGCTTACGGGGGCCGCTTGCGGCCCCCGGACCCCCTGCCATAATGGGCGGGTTCGCCACCTACTTTATCTAATTAGCCAGCTACTTAAAAACTTAGTGACATCACTGAAACTGTATGAAAAATTAAGTGAAATTATTGCGTATGAGAAAAACTCGCTACTGAAAAGTGAAAAAGAACAGAAACCTTCTTCTCGAAACAAACACACAGACCATTCCTACAGTGTAAAAAAAAGAAAAGGAGAATTTCTGTTAGAAAATAGTTTTATATTAATAAAATGAAATATTAAACAATATGGTTTGTGTGATTTTGAGCAGAGGCCTTGACTTTTGCAGTGAATTCTCTCCTGGTTAAACTCATGTTGTTATATGGCTATGTGGTCTGGCTTGACACACAGTTTCTCATGGCAGATATGGCTGCACTCTTTGTCATTAAAAGATTTTTGAAAATCATCCCTTGTGATCCTATGCCTTATCATGTAGGAAAGCCTGTGTGCAGTCTCCCTTTTGCCCTCTCGATCAGGCCATTTCACTACTAGGACCCCATAACCTGACTTGGACTTCCGTGCCCCTATCCATTCAATGCATCCCTTCTCATTGCCCATTAAAATAGCCTTTTTGAAAAACTTTTTCTCAATATCAGCCCAAAAAGCATCAATTTTGAAAAAAAAAAAGAATGATCAAAGTCACCACAGAGTTTGCAGGAAAGCTAAGCACCAAAAAACAGTGATGAAGAAAAAAAGTGAATGTGATAGTACACATTCTCTATAGGATACAAGAGCGCAATTATTAGTCATGCATTTTCCATAGGGTACCTATGTAGTTTGAAAATTAATTTCATGTAGTGTATGAACCACAACATATCAATGCAAGTATGATGGCATTCGATTGTTTTCTTGTAAAAAAAATGCCATCCCTTTAATACTGTCCTGTCATTCTGACATCTGGAAAATCAATGAAGCGTTCTTCTCCTTAGCAAAAAATCCCTATCACTATCAGTATCTTAACACCCTTGCGTTTTAATATTGCCTAGAGAAAAAGAGGCAATGGAAATTAAGATAACCATAATCCATATTGGAGGGCTTGGCCTCAGGTCACCAAGAGGCTTATCTCTAAATCAATCCTTTAGCTAATATGGTCCACATACAAAATTAGTCCATATTTCCTCTGACCCTGCAACTCTCCTCTTTTTCATTTGGATATTGATATGTAGGGTTGGGTCAGAACGATGTGTTATACAAAAAATTGGAGATTCAGCGGTACCACAGAGTACAGCCCTTCAACCGCTTGCAATGACTTTCAAGTTGAAATTGTGCATGTCACACCTACCTAGTTCGTGGATCGTTATGGTGTATCCATCTGCACCATGAAAACTGATTTATTCAACGGGTCATAGTTTTCCTTTCCTCTTTTGTCTACCCAGACTTGACTTTTTATGAGCAACTCCGCAGGTGTTTCTAGAAAAGCAGAGGACGCTTACCCTACCGGTGCACCTGGTCCATGCTCCCAATTTTTAGTGGAGTCCGAGTTTTTCACTTGCTTTTGTTACTTAGTATGTATGATTTTAGTTACTCTATCAGTGTGAGAAACCATTTTTCCCCAACTTGCCATTCTGGCTAGTGGAATATTGATCTTGCTAGTCAAATATAAATTCAACTACCCACATTTTCTTTTTTTTTTTCTGTACTATCATCTTTTTTCTCTTGGATTTGACTATCTCCTGTCTTTCTGCAACTATCTTTTCATTTGTTTTTAAATTTATCAAAAACTTTTCCATTTTCGAATATACCCTCCCATTTAAGTTTTTCAAGTACTTTACAGTAACAAAATAAGTACTCCATTTCTTGTTCATTTTTATTTTAGCAATAAACAACTAATTTGCAAGGTAACAAATCTTAAATTACCAAGATAATTTCGTTTAAATACTAATACGAGATCAGGACCGTCGCCTAGGTTTTGGCGCATCCCATTTACCAGAAATTAAAATGGCAGATCGTAAACAATGCTTTACAAGTCAATAAAATTGTGCATATCATGCCAAAATTCACTTGAAATATTCAAGCTAAACTTCTTAAAATGAAGGGAACATATTTATAATGTATGATGTTAAGGGATGTTTTACTAAGTAACCTGTTGGCTGGTTAACTTTCCTTGGACCTTGCCAATCAATTGATGGTCGCCAAATTGACGAGTGTAAGCAAATGAGAACTCGCCAAAATACACATCTACTCGTATTTGGCGAGCGGTTGTTTTCCACACTGCTCTATGTTCTTTGTTGTGAATGTCTGTTTTCCATATCTAGTCTTTGTCCCTAGATTACATTCTTTTTATTACCAATATAACCTTGGTTCCCTTGATTACTCTTTGATTCTGGAATCATTTTCCTCTATGCTAATACCAAATTAACTACAAGAATTACATTATGGAAGGAACAGAGCAGAAACGATTTTTAAGACTGGAATCTAACAGAATATTTCAAAATTCCACAGAAAACTCACGTGTGTACTACCCTTCCGTTCCAAAAGTAACATGCTCTCTTTTACGGTTCAAAAATTTTAAAACATTTTAAATGTCAACAAAACAGGGTCTCAAATGGAAAATGATCAAAACTTCAAAAAAAAAGGTAATTTTTGTAGCAAATTTGGTATCAGCATACAGGAAAATGATCCTGGAATCAAACTAGGTAGATATGACATGCACAATTTCAACTTGATTCTTGAAAGTTGTTACAAATACAAGCAGTTGAAGGGCGGTACTCCGCGGTACCGCTGTTTCTCCAACTTTTTGTATGGCACATCATTCTGACCCCAACCCGACATATCAATATCCAAATAAAAAGAAGAGGGTTGCAGTGTCAGAGGAAATTTGGACCAATACAAAATGACCTGAAATGTTTTTAAAATGGACGTCCTTGTTTTGAATGTAGGTTAGTGAGGTCTTACCGCTGATGAATCTGCGAGAGCAGTGTACATTTTGTAAGTCAGCAAAAATTACACTATGACGATTTCAAAAGTTGTACAGAGCTTATATTTCCTGTTTGATTTATCGACTTTAAATAAGGTTTACTTGACTTGATTACCTGCCTGTACTGCCATTACACATTCAAATCGTCTCGGGTCTTAATTATCCTCAATTATGAAAAGGTCCGATAAATTCCTTATAGCAAAAGGATGGTTACCTGTTTGGAATGACTTATGTTCGGATAACAGTCAGAAAAAAAAAAACGCATATGGGTGTGGCTATCGTTCGAGGTTCTGTTGTGGAACATTCAAGTCCCAAATAATCGTAGAATTTTTCATGAGAAAATTTTGCTCTTCAATCCTTTGAATAAGTGTCTTTCTTTATTAAAATGGTGGTAAAATCTCAACGAAAATGCTGCTGTTGATAATGTATTACACTTACCCTAAAAATGAACCTCTTTTCCTGGTTCCCCCAACATATCCATGTTTCAAAACAACTTTTTTCACTTGAGTATTATATAATAAGGGCGAAATTTGATGGGGAGAATTTTTTTTTCATCAAATTAAACTTAAAATACAACTGACCAATCGATTGACCAGCAAAAAATTACATTATATAACCTCCGATATTAAAAAAATGCCTCATAACTTAATCAATATTTTCGACCAAACAAATTCTACTAACGTCGGAAAATATCGTATTCGCCCAAAACGGCCAGGGCGCATATATATATATATATATATATATATATAGAAAGGTCTGACAAATTCCCAGCAATGTTAGAACTGTCAAATTTGCGATGCAAATTTATGGTCGTTCCTTCCGCGGGACTCGAACTCGTACCGCTGTGGCATCTATGGCAACACCGCCTGCACATAGTCCAGCACCCTAGACCACTCGGCCAGCTAGGCTATATGAAAATATAGCTTTCGCTGGCCGGGTCATTTCTCCTCGTAGGATTAATCTAGGGCTGTAACTAAGTACACGATGTATGGTAGTACGAGACAGCTCATTTAGATGTTATTATGTAGGATAGAGGATCAAAGTAATGATGCATGTCACAACAAATCAATATTATATAACGTCTCAGAATGTGACGACTCTATTCGCTACTCTGCTCCATCGGATCACATTGATACAGGGAAGATATGTAAACGTATAGAAAGGTCTGAAAAATTCTCAACGATGTTCGAACTATCAAATTTGCGATGCATTTATGGGACTGTATCGAGACCAGTTTGAAACTAGAGAACGCTTTATAAGCCTTTTGCTTCTAAAAGAATGGAATATCTTGAAATCCTAACGATATGGAGACAATGAACGACACGTCAAATTGGTCAGCATTATGAGCGTTGTCCCATCGGAAAGCATTACAGGTAGTCTTTTTATTATATCGTAAGTTGAACGAACAAATGTTCATGTCCTTTGAATGGCCCTACCAAACCATTCGTTCATTACATAATCATTAAGGAGATATCTGCGCAAAACTGCTGTATGCCCTTTGTTCTTTTTTAGTAACGACGGCATTGTTGCTTAATAAGAGGCTCCCAGGAGCCTGTATCGCTCACCTGGTTAAATTTTGTCTTTCAAGGGCAATAAATTTAACAAGAAGTCGTCCAACATTTTTGACTCATGAAGACTGTGGTAGGACTTATGATAAGAATCATTTCAGCTATTGAAAGTTTCTTTCTAACTATTATAGTTTAAAACAAAGAAAAGAACAAGTCATTTTTCACCTTTCAAGGCCGATAACCCTTACAATGAGTCTGCTGACAACTCTGATCCCTGAACACTTTTGTAGGCCTTATGATAAGGACCATATCAGCATTTCAAAGAATTTGGCTAAATCTATCCTTTTTGGAAATATAATAACGCCTTTGTTTTATTTTTAGTTACGGTTAAAATATCCCCACAACTGTTATATGCAGGATATCCCAAGGAACATTCATACCAAGTTTTGTTTCAATGGGTCAAGTAGTGTGAGAAGAGAAGATTTTTTTAAAAAATAACATTAACAAGAGTCTTCTAAGAACCTGAATGGCTCACCTGGTTGAATTTTACCTTTCTAATTAATAGTTTTTAAGTTATTGGCTGAAAAATAAAAATCTTGCAATGGCAATAAATCTTACATGGTGTCATCTAACAACTTTTATCCCTAGGACTTTTCACCACAACAGTTCTATGTAGGATTTCCTAAGGAACATTCCTAACAAGTTTGGTTGCAATTGGTCAGGTAGTGTCAGAGAAGGAGAGTTTTGAAAAATTGTTAACGACGACGACGACGGACGCCAAATGAGTTAAAATGCATACCTCGTGTAAAACATATTAATGAAAATATAGACCAACTGCCAGTTGATCATTTAAATGTTGCAAAGATTAACATGAATATCAAATATTGTGAAAAAAAACTTACTGTCATTTTCTAGTTTTCATTGCAATCATCCTAGATGTTCTTATAATAGTACTCCTCTCTTGTCGGATTCAAGAGAGTCAAATCATATCGCTTATCAGAACAAGATAATAAATCATTCCCCATTTCAGAAAATTCAGCCATAAAAAGCTACACCATATGTTAAAACATAGACGGTACCGTAAACACAAAAACAAAAACAAAAAACGAACATACCGCAAAACAGTGACATCAATATTTTGATGAGATGATATTTCTAGACATTTTGAGTATATTTCTGTCATGGAGTTTGACAAATTATTTTTCAAAAAGAAATGGAAAACACCAAATATGTTGACATTCTATGGACAGGTTATTCCAAATTTAATGTTCTCTTTGCATTTTGCTCGGTCGCTTTCCTACTCTATCATATTATAGCATTAATGTAAGTACAAACAGCATACGTCATAACTATGTGGATTATGGTAATGAAGGAAAAAAAACAGATGAAACCTTTATAAAGAAAATAAATGTCATGATCAAGTTCATTTATATTTTGTTTTTTGAACTGAAAATGGTATCGTTGGAATTTCCACAATAACATTATCACTTGCAAAATCATTAAAATTTTGAACTTACTAAAGTTTATGATAAAAATGTCATTTTTCCATATAATACTAATTTCAATACTAATAACTATCTCAATATCACCTATCGATCCTAAGGGTTGCAGCGCTGATATCATGACCTAAGGCTGATAATGATTATGATATGCAAAATTCCATGTCAAAATCGATATATTGTAACATGCTACGTATATTTTTAAGTATTACGTGCAAATTATTAAGAGATCTGGTTCTAAGGTAGTACTTTCCAGGAAATTTATTTTCATATCGTCTTGTTTTACTTAAATGTAAATAATAATTTGATTTGGTGTATGATTAATTTATACGATTTTCACAAAGGATATCGATGACAGCATAAACGTATAAATAGATTGATAGACAATGGATTGGAAATGATATATTACTGCTGTTACACAAAATTGTCAAAGAACGCGTGAAAAGACCATGCAACAGTAATGCGTGCTCTCCGGTATGTTTTTTTTTCTAATCCATTCGCATTTGCATCTCCACAATTGTCCAAAACCTCGGAAATATATTCTGAAATTATTCTATTAAATGATATGTGTATTTATAACCAAATGCTCCCATACACGTTTGACTGTTAGCTTCAATTAAACGTTTAGTTGACGCGAAGTCTGATTTTCTGCTAATCTACCCGTATGTTTTGTCCATTTACATTCACTGATATTAGTAACACATAGATATGTATGCTGATTTACAGTTTACAAAAGCCCGCTCTCCAAACTCAGAACAAAATGTTTCTGTGTGATTTGTTTTAAATAAGTACCTCCTTATGGAGTTTTTATGTCACAACTTATACGTTATGCAAAAGCTAGTCAAAACTACGCCGACCATTTGTACCGTGCTAGGCATCTTACAATAAGGCTTCTGGAACTGGGTTATGTTGATAAAATATTAAAGTGGTCACTTCCAAAGTTTTATTGTCGTGAGATCTTTATTGTGTCTATCCCTGACGTGATGTTTTATGTTCAACTCGGTTACTAATAAAGCAAAGGACGCTTACCCTACAAGTGCGCCTGGTACATACTCCAAGTTTTTTTTAATGGATGCCGAGCTATCCATTTACTCATGTTTCTTTTTACGGTTTTTTTCAAGCCAGATGAAAACTTACCTTGGTTCTACTAAATACATAGTGGTTAATGTTTATCAATTACTCAAATGAAAGAAATGTGTTGTGGTCTTTGTCCCTGGATTACATTCACTTGATTACAGCTATAACATTGGTTCCCTTGATTACTTTCAGAATATTGAAACCTAGATTTACAAATTCAATGCATATAATACATTTTCCTTCCTTGGTAGCTTTCTTGTTTATTGTCACATTCAAACTGGATTACATGGGTTCTTAAAGCCTTTCCTCTAAATAAAAACATTCGGTTTTAAATCTAAATGTGTATTGCTTCTATTGTAATTAAGAAAGGTGAATATTACCATAGCTATTATCTTTGCAAATTTACTTGATATCCATTAACTTTTTTTATTTTATAAAATATGTTTGCTAATAATAATAGTAATACAAATTATAATGATTAATTTTTTCCCCTATCTTTTTCATTGTCGTTACAAGACAGATTATATATTACAAAAGTGAGTAAATGCTCCAGACATAGTAACGTCAGGTTATAATTTTGTGTAGAAGATATAAAAGTTATACAAAAACGTATAGTCACTGGAAATATGTAATTTCTATAATATTACACGACAAATAAAGAATCTTTAGCACACACGGGAAAAGTGAGAAACTTCTTTGTATTCAATTACGTGACAGATTAATTTTGCATTGTAAGTCAAAGTGGCTTATTTTCATTATTTCGTAAAGACAGTGGTATGTGCATACTTGGTTGTTGCTCGTGTCATTTCGTTAATCTGTAAATAAAGAACCTTTTCAAAATGAACGGGTAAAATACAGAAAAAATGGTGGAGGTACCTAACCATGAATACAAATATAATTAATTTTACCTGTAGTCTTTACAATTTGTTTTTACATCTCTTTTATTCAAAGCTGATCCTCCTTTAACCATTTTGTTGAAAAGCGTCAAGTCAACTTCAAGCACTGATTCCAAATCTTCAGGATTTTTATTTAGGTCATCACACTTTAAGTCTTGAATGAGAGATTTTGCATAAGCGTCGAGTGGACGCTGCAAATTTGACGATGTCTCATTCAAGCTTGTTCCATTTTCTATTAGAATTCTGACTATATCATCCCTATTCTTTTCTGAAACAAGAATAAATAAAAATGTTTGAGAAAATGGGAGTTTAAAATCCTGAATAATTGACTTCCGGTCGATTTAATTATAAGGCATTATGCAAAGTACACTTAAGTATCCAATACGTGCCAAGTTGATGATGGAAAAAAACGTTCATTTTGTCTTTAAAATGGTCAGTTGAAAAGATTATTTCAAAGATATTATATGATAAGATAGCTGCTTATTATCATTTCTTGTTGAATGTTTGAAAGTGTTAAACTGAATGCCCCTTATCAATAATAGCTATAGCACGAAACGACCTTGAAGTCAAACTTGTCTATGTAATCTTTCATAACTTTAATGTTTTAAAGAGTAATCAAGGGAACCAAGATTATAGCGGTAATCAAAAGAATGTAATCCAGGGACGAAGACCAGAAATGGAAATCAGACATACACAACAAAGAACATAAAGTAACTAAAATCATACATACAAAGTAACAAAAGCAAATGAGCAACTCGGACTCCGGGGTCCGGGATAGACAAACGAGGAAAAGAAAACTATGACCTGTTGAATAAATCAGTTTTCATGGTGCAGATGGATACACCATAACGATCCACGAGTTCGTGATGACGACCATAAAACTCCGGTAGTGATGACTTCAATCTAGTAGCAACATAACCCTGTTCCAGAAGCCTATTTGTTAGAGTTTTAGCGCGATACAAAAAGTCTTCGTAGTTTCGGAAAGCTCTTGCATAACGTATAAGTTGTGATATGAACACTCCATACGCAGGAGCCGAAGGGATGTTGCCACAGATGAGAGGAAAGTTGACAATTTTGAATAAAAAGTCATCACGTTTGTCGTAAAGTTTAGTCAATAATTCTCCTTTACCATCGATTTCTAAGTGTAGGTCAAGATATGAAGCTGACTTCAAAGTCTCTGTAGTATCATTTCTTTCAAGTTCTTTGGGGTAGATGACGAAGGAAAGGTCAAAAATTCTATTTGTTTTTTTTTTATTCAAAGTCAAATGAATTTAGAAGTTGGTCCGTCTTAGGAAGCGGTGTTAATTATATAGGAGTCATAAAAAAAACTTTATTTACAAGTGTGCTAAATGAACGCAGCGTGATTTATCGTGTAATTGATTTAAACGAGTAATCCATTCGAAACTTTCCCATAAAAAGACATAAATATACTGTGTGTCATAATAAATTTGCATATTGATATTTTTCTTGACCCTGATTTTAACTTTTGATAAAAGTTGAGTCTTTGCAGAAGTCAAATTAGAAATAGAATTAAACAAAAAAGATATCAATGCCTACAAATATTACAGGTAAATTCATAGAAAGATGGATTAAAAGCCAAATAACAGCTAATCTGTAGAAGAAAATCAGAGTACCCTTACTGTATCGGAACACCTGGTCAATACTCCCAGCTTTTGGTTGAGTCCGGGTTGCCTTTATTCCTTCGGTTTGATTTAGTTTTTGGTTTTTTTTGTTTTGTTTTGTTTTTGATTTGTTTTATTTTTTGGTTTTTTTTTTATTTCGTTTCTTTGTTTTTTGTACGTATTATTTTGGTTATTAAATGCTCTTTGTTGTGTGTGTCAAGGTTGACATTGCTTGTTAGCAGATTATTATAATGGTAATGTGAAAACATGTCACTACAGTACGAGTTGATACAACAAACATTACAAAGGGTACGAAAATATCCAGAACAGGTGTGTGTAAATCAAAAAAGAGAATATTATAGAAACTCTCTTTTCACTTAACTATTTCACAGTCTTTCAGTATGCATTTTCACTTTTAACAGCAATGCACCTATATCATAGTTTTTTGCCATTGATGCAGCAGATTAATCGGATAATTTACTGCAGTTAAGTAATTTACTGCAGTTAAGTAAAATATCATAAAATTGTCACTGACATCCTGGTTTTCATAATTCCTTGTTTGAGAAAAAAATTATTTACGACTGCAGTCAATTAATTTTTATTTCATATTCAACACAGCAATATAAAGGAACGCGATTTGAACTAAACAGCTTATCTAGGTATTGAATACTCAATTTCTTATCATTACCTTGTTCGCATGCATGGAAAAGAACACTTTTTGTGGACGTTCCTGTATTGACATTGGCATTAACTTCACACAACCGTCGAACTACATTTGTCATTCCCTTCTTTATTGCTGTGATCAGACAGGGTTCATTGTTTGTGGAAGCATTTGGATCTGCTCCTTTGTTTATTAACATGAGAAGGAATGATTCAAAATCTTCTCTTTTACTGAGATAATAATTGCTAATAGCCAACGCTAAACATGTCCTCGGAGATGCACTTGCATTTACCAGAATCCTACCAATTACCAAATCTTTACCTGTAACATTTAGTTTAAATAAAATGGAAATCATACCAAAATATAAAATTATATATAATAAATAGATATAAGATATCAAAATGAAACCTAAAACAAGTATTTATTTCATGTGATTGAAGAAAATGAAAAGAGTTAAATGTCGACCTCTCTGAGTGAGGGAACGAATAAAAGAACAGAAGTATTTTTCTGTAGTTGATTGTGTTTGCACAATAAGGCTTGCTACACTATGTTAACTTATAAACACTTTTGCTTGATAATTTAAAGGTAGCATTTTTGTACATAGGACCAAAAACGAAAATGCGTTGTATCCTTTTTGCGCGTGTTTTGTCCTTTTGGTGCTCTAATGTTGTACAGTTTATTGTATGTGAAATATCCCGTTTTTTCCCTTTGTACAAGGAATTCCATATTACTATTTTCTAACTGATGAAATATTTAATAACAAAAGAGAACCGATCAAAATAATGAAGATAGAATAAACTAGAAAATTTGTGAAAAAGTTCCCTTAGTGATACCAGGATCAGCTACGGAAAAGATCTAGAGGAAAGCCGCTAAAGTGGGGAAAAACAGGAAGTGCACAATGACATCTATTCATATGGAAGACGATTTTCCCTTTCAACAGTTGACAAGACAATGTTTCTCATCGTGATAACCCATAAAGACATTCAAGGATAAATAAAATAGAAGACGCACCACTGTATTATGTGATGAATAAGGTGAGACTATTTCATTGAATTTTATTCAGCTATTTTTAGAGTTTTTTAAATAGACAAGGAGACGGACAGCATAATCACAATATAACCTTTGTTTCATTTCCTTTTGTTACTTTGTATGTATGATTTTAGTTACGTTATGTTCTTTGTTGTGTATGTCTGTTTTCCATGTCTGGTCTTTGTCCCTGGATTACATTCTTTTGATTACCGCTATAATCTTGGTTCCCTTGATTACTCTTTCATTGTCGATAAATATTGGGATTACTTTTGACTGCTTCGTTGGAAAGACACTGGCTCAAAAGTCATGCTGACCGAGGTTGAATATTTGAAGTCGGTCGACACATAGGTTCTGTAACGGCATTCAAAAATTCGGTCAACGTGGAATCATTAAGTCGAGCCTAAACTACCCTATGAGCAAAACAAAGGTGGACCAATGTTGGTATTTGATGTCCAATTAACGATAGCTGCGTCTTTCAACCTAACATGGTCCAACATACAAAGATAAAGCTTATCGATCACGATAAGTGAAAACGTACTTCTGATCTTGCAATATGAATACCTTTTTCACAAAATATATCTAGTGCTGATTGCTGATGATTGTTAAGCAAATTAACATCAGCATTGTTATGAATCAGCTCTTTTATAAACTTCGCGAGGTCACTTGATTCAAAATACTGCTTATCAACTGCCAACATCAATGGAGTCCTTCCAGCTTTATCTTGTGAATTTATATCAATACCGTTTTGAAGTAAGTAAAGTGTTGTCTTAAGGCTCTTATCTACAACAAAGAAAATAAAGTTGCATCTGTTATTCGCGTAAATACAAATGTTCTAGAGGACGCTTACCCTACCGGTGCACCTGGTCCAGGCTCCCAGTTTTTAGTGGAGTCCGAGTTGCTCATTTGCTTTTGTTGCTTTGTATGTATGATTTTGGTTGCTTTATGTTCTTTGTTGTGTATGTCTGTTTTCCATGTCTGGTCTTTGTCCCTGGATTACATTCTTTTGATTACCGCTATAACCTTGGTTCCCTTGATTACTCTTTCTATATGAACAAAACAGAATTTAAAAACAATATCTATTCGCTGATAAAGATTCTTTTCAGTTTACTTTTTTCCTTAAAATCGGACCTTTATCATTTTTTTCATTGCGATTTTTACGGTGTTGCGTATTTTAGCGAAGACATTACTTTTTCAGAAGTACAGTTAAATTATTGTATATTTTTAAAATACATACCATTTAATGCCCTGCAAAAATCAAAAACAATATGAAGAGCACATTGTTTGTTATCGTTTTTTGCATTAATGGATGCACCATTTTTCAGTAGAACTTCTATTGTTCTGATATCATTATGTTTGACGGCGCAATGTAGAGGAATGCCATTTGGGCTATATTGGCTCGGATCAGCGCCTTTTTTAAGGAGCAGTTTTACTAAACTGAGACGCAAGTCTGGATTCTGATTTTCTGCATTTTCAATTGCCAAATATAGGATGTCATCTCCATAAACTTCATGAAAATTCGTTTCGTCATTATTATCGAAGAGTCGATCCACAATCCTTAGTATTTTGTCATTTTCTGGAAATTTAAATACAAAGGACACATAAAAAAAACATCAATATAATGTCAACTTAAGATTTCCGTGTATTTTCCAGGTATTCTTTTAAAAATTACAACCATTGTGTACTTCCTGTATGTCAGGTAATTGTGTGAGACATGAATTAGCACTGCGACGACAATTATGTCTATTTGTCTGTGATTTGCGGTACGAAAAATACCAACGAACTAACTTTAGATTAAGCCGTTTACCGCTGCAAGGTTCAAATACTTTTGGAAACCAGTTATTAATAATACAATTTTCAGTAATTTAAAGACCATTCAGATACGACTTAACTTCAATTTTGTCGACTAAAAATAATAGTATTTCAATTCATCAATCCTGAGTTTGAAATGTAAACATTCTCTATAAATACACGATAACGTTTTGATTGTTTAGAAATTCGAGTAACAAGAAGTGCGGTGGTGATCGTATTCACTAATGGAATATGTTTTGAAATCTTACCCCAGAAAATTGAAAGCAATTTATGATTTTCCAACCTTATTTTATGTTAAGGTATTGATGTCTGTTTTTCAATAGCTTGAATAATTTTGTATTGTTTTCATCTTCAAAAGCGTAAATATACCACCAAACCTCCTTCAAAACTTTTAACTTGATACATCAAATCTACCCCCAAAGAACTTGAGATAAAGGATACTACAAACACTGTGAAGTCAGCCTTATATCTTGACCTACACTTAGAAATCGATAGTAAAGGAAAACTATTGACTAAACGTGATAACTTTTCATTCAGAATTGTCAACTTTTCTTTCATCTGTGGCAACATCCCTTCAGCACCTGCGTATGGAGTGTTCATATCACAACACATACGTTATGCCAGAGCTTGCCGAAACTACGCAGACTTTTTGTATCGCGCCAGAATTCTAACAAATAGGCTTCTGGAACAGGCTTATGATGCAACACAATTGAAGTCATTACTACAGAAGTTTTATGATCGTCATCATGAACTCGTGGATTGTTAGGGTGTATCTATGAAAACTAATATGTTCAACGTATCATAGTTTTTCGTCTACCCTGGACTTGAATTTGTATGAGCAACTCGGTGGGTGCTTCTAGAAGAGCAGAGGACGCTTACCCTACCGGTGCACCTGGTCCATGCTCCCAGTTGTAGTGGAGTCCGAGTTGCTCATTGCTCATTTGCTTTTGTTACTTTGTATGTATGATTTTAGTTATTGTATGACTGTTTTCAATATCTGGTCACTGTCCCTGGATTACATTCTTTTGATTACCGCAATAACCTTGGTTCCCTTGATTACTCTTTCATTTGTGAACAGGTGTTTTACTATCGGTAGCGGTAGGTGCTTTATGATAACAGCAAGCTTGCAGATCAGTTAAAGATATCCATGTCCTTGATATTAATGTTTTAAAGTACTTACGATTTTCTAAGGCAACGTGTAAGGGTAATTTGTCTTTTTTATTCTTTGCCGTAGGACACAGTCCTGATTTTAATAATATGCCAACTGTTGAAGAGAGCCCATGTTTAACAGCTTCATGGAGTGGATAAATTTCATCTTTATCTGTTGAGCCTAAAGCACCTTCCGATACAAGGCATTGTACCACTTTACTGATTTTCTTGTCCGGAGCTTGACTCTTTAGCAAAGTCATTAACGGACAGTCCCCGTCGCTGTTTTTCAAATATGCCAAGACTCCCACCTGCCTTTTTAAAATCTATCACAAACTGTATTGCGTCGTCAACTGACATCGATTCTATTTCAAAATTCAAAATAACTACAGTTTTCTTTACGAACAAATTCGTGATTGAAAAATATATTTCATTGAAGACGGCATTTTTTTCTGTATCTAAATTATGTTTTATACTTTTGCTTCCTGAAAATATATATACGTGCGTAAAGTATTGAAAAAGAAAGAAGAGCTTGGATATATCAATTTAGGTAAATTGTATTTGTAGAATGCTTCTTGAAGACAATTTCTTTATTCCTATTTGTCATAATTGTTTTCTTTTTGAATTGTTTTAAATAAGGGTAATAACAAAATTACCGAAAAAAATCTGACAAAATAGATATTACACCACCGATTAGATTCCTGACTTGGTTCCGAATTTCAAACGAAATAGTGGGTTAAATCTACGATTTACAGCGCTCTTAACCTCCCTTTTAAGTGGCGGCGTAAATATATATTGTAAACGAATTTATTTTCGGGACTACTTTATTTTGTGTTTTTCTGTCGTTGGCTAATTTTGCAAAAATGTTTTTTTTTCTCTTTTTTAATAAAATAAAAAAAACTTTAACATATTAAGATAGTGCTTAATTATGCTTTTTCGAGACTTCATTTTAAAGATAATACTACGTTCGCGAAAGTCACAAAAATTAGTTGGTTTACAGTAGGTTGTGATTAAATAGCATTTGCATTCTACTGTGTCATAATCCGTATATCAGCGGTCAATTCAACACAAGGAACAATTACAAGAAAAACAATCATTACTCATTATTTCAGAAGAAAATGAGTCTTTTTTTTTCAACCAAAAATATCTAAAAAAAGAATTTGGTAAGAGACATATTGAGACGAATTTCCTCATACCCCTGATTCAGGAGTGTGTGACGCAGATAAAAGTATTCGACTTTCTTTTTGGGACTCCATTACTTCTATAGCTAAATACATACCCTTTTTCCAACAAGTGTGTAAGACTGTATTGTTTCGATATCCGAACAACTGGTTGACATTTGTAACATGTGGTAGTAAAGCCTTCATAACGCTGAATTCTCCATTTTCTGAAGATGTCTGAAATGTTTTTGTAATAACATCTTTGCTAGGCACACCCAAACTCGTAACAAACCGAATTATAACGCATTTTAATAAATTATCATCTGTTGAGTGTCTGTTCGGGTAATAGCGGTAGCTGTTGTAAGTGCTGAATGCAAGATCAACAGCCGTTTTGCCATTTTCATCCGGGATGAATAAATTTGGTTTGAATTCCCATAATGCTTCAAATATGCCAAGTGCATTAAAATCGTGTTCTCTGAAAAGGATAATACAATCAACGTTCACATTTTGATGTCATCTTTTAATATTGAGTTAAATATTGGTATTACAAATACAGTTTGACATAATAAGTTTACTGTATTTGATTAAATAATATTAATACATATACAACAACAGTGTAACACTATTTAAAGATGAGAACTCGTAAACAAAAATCTATATCTTTGTTTCGTTTTGTTTTGTTTTGCCTTTTTTCATACATTTAGTTTTCATTTTTTTGTAAATATTCTATTTTCTGGAATAAATTGAAATTATTTTCTGCATATGTCAAGAAACATCTTATGGCCTAATTAAACAGGTTTACCGTAAAACAGTATTGTCTGTTCTATAAAATGTCTCTGACTTAATTATTATTTAGCAGTTAAACAATATCAAAGTTGGAATACCTTTCCCAAATGTGTAGAGTTAAGAAATTAATAATGCGTTTATGTTTCCAAATCATCTTTTAAATATTCCGAGGTAGTTATTGTTGAAATGATGATTATTTTGATTTGTTCAACGTGTGATAGTTTTCCTCTTTCGTCTACCCCGGACTTGACTGTTTATAAGCAACTCAGCGGATGTTTCTAGAAAAGCAGAGGACGCTTACCCTACCGGTGCACCTGGACCATGCTCCCAGTTTAAGTGGAATGCACATTGCTCTTTTGCTTTTGTTACTTTGTATGTATGATTTTAGTTACTTAATGTTCTTTGATGTGTATGTCTGTTGTCCATGTCTGGTCTTTGTTCCTGGATTACATTAATTTGATTACCGCTTTAACCTTGGTTCCCTTGATTACTCTTTCTTTCATACACAATATTTGAGTGTGATGGACATGTTTTTCAACAGATGATAGGCACTCCAAAGGAACCAAATTGTCCTCCGATACTCCTTAACCTGCTTTTTTTTCACTTATACGTGGTTTAATATATAGCAAATTTTATTCAACAAAAATTGTCCAGAGCGGATATTATATCATACGAAAGCAATACTACACTTTGCCTTGAATAATAATCACAAATATAAATGCAGTATCCTTTTTGTTATACAGTAGACAATATTTTAGAGTCCTTGTTTGCTTGCATAGATACAATGCTTTATTTTTTTCAAGTTTTTCTTATATTGAAAAAAAATAAATTTGCACAAGGCTAATTCAGTATACAGCTTAATTCTGAATTGTTTTCCATTCAGACATTCATTCTAAAAATATCTTTTGATTAACATTAATGTCATCTATTTAATATCGATCAAACAGTTTCAATAACAAATGCATTTTGGAAAGATCATTATACGTTATTTTGTGTTGACACTTGACACATGCAATAGTATCCGAGTCAATTTTAAATGACATCGATTCTTTTCAAAATAATGTTTTACAGCTTTCATGCAAATGATATATAGCACAGTCGTTTTCTGGGCTTTTCTATTGCATTTACAAGCAAATATGTATCTATATATAGTTAAAGTAAAGATATGCTTTATATTTACACTTACAATATCCAATAATTACACACAAAAAACAGGTACAAACCTAAATCCTTTCACAAGAACGAAAACGTTTAATGATAAAATGTCCCTCAGTTATGGCGCTTTCATTTCTTTCTTAACAACCCAAGGTATATGACAATAAGAATTTGACAATAAACCGATTATGTTATGTTTGCTTTCTAAAAATGTTTTTAAACTAAAATTAGACATTTAAAATATTAGAATTTCTAGTAGGCTTTTGTAATGCAACGAAACCTGTCTAAACCGAATCTCTTTCGGACTTAAAATTTTGTTTGGTTTGGAAAGGGACATGTTTTCGGTTTGTTCAGGGTATAGATTAGACAGGGCTCACTCTAATTGTAAGAAAATCTGCCTCAGTTAATAATGTAAAATGTTAAAATATATCAAACTTAAACATTTGAAGTTTTATATATGCACCAATAATAATAAAAATTTCAAACAAATTAGTTACCCTTCTATAATATGGTGAAGTGCCGTTTTCCCCATTTTACCAATGTGGTTAACATCTTGTTTCCTTTCAAGTAACATCTGTACGACTTTTAATGATCTGATTTTAGTGAAATGTATCAAAGGTGAATCTGTTTGTTTTACAGTTGTATTGATTTTCAGTTTCGAATCTGACAATAGTTGTACTGCTATTTTTTCCAACACATCTGTCAAAGGTGCACATTTACATGTTACCCACATTAGAAAAGCATTCACAAAATCTTCCTGGAATAAGTCTTGTCTTTCTTGCCAAACTTCCAATAAGACGTTTAAGATTTTTATTCCATTAGGTATGTCTACATTTGGATAAAGATAGTGTAATATTATGAAATGTAGCACCATGAATATCAAAAATAATTATGCAATTTCTAGTGATTTAACAAATATGCAGCACATATTATTGCTGTCTGCAAATAGTACAATTACTGTGAAAGTGCTATTGTTCATGAAGTACCAAGTTTCGTGGTTTCTGTGGGTAACCACATAACTTTATTCTAATCGAAGAGAAGAATCACATGTTATACTGAAAACCTCAAAAGCACGAATTCAAGAATCCACGAACTAGTCTTTCTTCACTAAACAACGAAAATTGGTATCCACGAATTAAAGTAATTTTGATAAAAAAAATAATCCATTGTTGCTTAGCTTTTGAATATGGTCTTGCAGACATAAGAAAGAGCAGCCGGTCTTAATTGCCTGAATTAAAAGCCCCAGATAGAACTGTTTTGTAAACAGTAAATAACAGCTTTTTTTTCGGAACTGTACCTACCTAAACCCAAACATTTTTCCAAAGCTTGCGTCCTATATCCTCCATCAACGGCCGCATTGGGGCAAGCAGTAATCATTAGTCTGACAGTTTCTATCTGACCGCGGTCTATTGCCATTAGAAGAGGAAAATCACAAGACTGTCCTTTAAGATTGATACAAACTTTATACTGCAGAAGTAATCTTAAAATTTCAGAATAATTTCCTGACCGAATACTATTGTGTTTCCCTGAAACAAAATTACAATTTAATTAATCATTCAAAGGAAGTTGTGAGATTCTATGTGACAAATGTTTTAACTTTTTTGGCTTATCTTGTCTCGAATTTCATCGATTCAAAAGTATCTATGCATGTACCAGTCATTTAAAATAATGAATTAAAGTTAAACTAACAGCTGTACCAGTAATTAAAAAAGGAATATAAAAATGAAATCTAATAACTTATTACAAGTTAAAGTATTTCATGAATTTTTAGATATGAGAAAGAATTTGGTTAAATACCTATTGTCAAGATGTAGGCCTGTAATACCGTCATTTCACCCCTTCCAATATGATCTGGGTTTCCTCCAAGCATCAACACCTTTTCGACAACCGCGGCATTGTTTTTCCGACAAGCTAAAGTAAGTGGTGAGTCGGCATCGGTAGATGATTTATACGGATTTGGATTCGCCCCAGCGTCAAGGAGAACTGAAGCCATATCACAAATCCATGTAGGGCCAGAGTCAGATTGTAAAGTTATAGTCAATGGGGTTTTTCCGTCAGAAGTCATGTGGTTCACAGAAGCACCAGCTGCTATAAGATTTTTTACAGTTTCCATGCTTCTGTCCATATCGCCAATATCTATTTCATAAAACATAAAGGATTTTTTTTATAGATTTTGTAATGTATCAACATTTATTTTCAGTATCTCCAAGAGGGTAAGGATATACATCAACTTTTCAAACAAGAATTGTTTGGGAAAAAATCATGCTAAGTGCATCAAACTTTTAAACTTTAACACAAGCTGATAAACAGGAACAAATCTACAACAAATGAATAAAAAAAAATACATAGAAAAATGTACAAGATACTAGTTTTTGATAAAACAACCGATATTACAGAAGATTTCATGCACAAGATAGTATCAAGACTTTCTCATCACCTGTTAATATAACAGTAATTTAAGGAATCAATATTCTAGCGGTAATTAAAAGAATGTAATCCAGGGACAAACACCAGACATTGAAAACAGACACACACATCAAATAACTTAAAATTACAAAATAAAAGAAAAGTGAATGAGCAACTTACATACAAGTTGCGTTTAAAACAAACCAATTATACACAACGGAAAAATATAACGGCATTATACCAATGTTTATTGTGCACATTTATCAAATCGGGATTTTTTTGTAATTTGAAAAAGGTAACAGGTACGAATTACATATAACTATTTAAACCGACGATGAGATTTGTTGCGAAAATATATAAGTACAGGGAAAAAATTACAAAGAATATGATCTTAGCACACGAAGCCCAGGCGACCGAGAAAAAATATCTTGGCTGCGAATTTTTCCATTGCATGTACCTATTACTTTGTTGTTATCGTAGATTATGTTCCTTTAGATTACCGCCGTTTAATACTACATATTAGATGTAAACAAGATGTTATTTTCATGCGTCGTGCGACGAATACCTACAATTAAGCATTTACAATTAACAAGATTTAGATACTTGACGAACCTGGAAATGGTAAACACGGTACAAGTAACCATGGCACAATTAATCATGACAAAGCAATGTACCTATATTTTGTAGCATTTCCTTTTACAGATACAAACTGTATTAAACAGAAAAGTATAACGGACAGACAGAGTGACGGACGGATAAATTAATTTCAATGTATCCCCTTCTATTATAAGTGAGATATAATATTTTATAATGAAACAAGAAAAACCATGATGAGACAGAAACCTTTTGCACGCATGCAGTGCATTCAATCAGACTGAAACTAAGAACTATTAATTTAGTATCCAAATTTCAGGTCTCAATCACGTTTGTGTGTTGATAAGTTAGTTTGTGATACAGAATGTACTTCATTGCATTATCCTAACTGAATTAGGTAATTTTTATGCCATAAAAAAAAAACACGAAGAATTATTTTCTTTTTCCCAATAGTAATTAAATTCATGGTGATACTGTACTATAACAATAGATTGCAAATCATTTATTAACTCTATAAATAACATTTATCAACTCTATATATTAAACGAATTTACCTAAGGCAGCTGTGAGTGCAGTGTCGCCATTCTTGTCCATCCTATCAATTTCAGCTCCTATCTCTACTAATGTATCAATAATTTCATTCCTACATTGTTTCGCCGCCAAGACAATAGGAACATTGTTCCCACAATTAGGGTCAACATCATCGGGGAAGCTTAACAATATACATTTTACCATTTCATTATCACGATTGTCAATTAGAGTGTATATACAGGACATGTCGTTGGAATCGACACTGTTTAGATCAGCTCCTGCTTCAATTAACCTCAGAATGATACTCATGTCTAAAAGTAATCGAATAACATAAATCATTCTTGGTTTACTGGTTTAACTTTAAATTACTTTTCAGAAAATGTTCAGATGAGATGATTAAATTGATCGAAGAACACTATACCAACAATGTTTCTATGATTTTTACACCGCCTTGTAATATTACATCCGTTCTTTTCAAAAGCAAAACTACCAAGTTGAGGCATGTATTCAAAATTGTTGTCATGATCAAGATAACCTCTTAGTAAATGTTTTGTCGTATTGGGAAAATAGTTTTGGCAACTAAATTTCTGTCATACGATTTATTATTAATTTAATTATTTTAAGTCCTTTCACAATATTGGGTTTTTTTGTTATCATATTCAATGTGAAATTAATATTGATACATGTAAAACCTGTAAAACTTATTTAGTAAAAAGTTGAATATACAGCTTTATAAGCAGAAAACATTTTCCCTATCGGTTATTAGAACGACTCAACGTCTATAGTACATAAGAAAAATTAGAATTTAGCAGGGCAACTCGTCGCTTGTTCCGTTATATAGAGGATAAGTATCACAATATTGATTTTAGAAGCAATTTATTGATTACTGTTTTTTAAGGAATTCACTTCCAATTCAGGACAATATTAATACTAATATCAATGTATATTATCATTTGTTCAGAGATGTTCGAGTTAAATATTTCAACATTAAGTTCAAGAACAAACCGAGGCCATTTCCAAATATAATGTTTGTATTATTCTTTGTCTTATGGTGACTTTTTATTATCTTAATTTAATTATATTTTGGAAAATCTTCCATCGAATCCGCATTTTTCACTGTATTTACACCATTGTTTTTGACGAGACCCCTTTGTGACTTGTGACTTTGTTTGGGAGTTGCATTATTGTTGCTAGACGAATCATGGATTATCGTCACTTACAATTTGACGGGTGCCGCATGCGGAACAGGACAAACTTACCCTTTTCAAGTACCTGATATCACTTTGTGGGAGTTCAAATTTCAGTGCTTCAGTTTTTTTGTGTGACGTCTTGTTTTCCTTATGATCTACAGTTTTTTTAAATTATATATAATATATTTAATTCGATTCGATGTTGTGCATGTTCAGGCCATGAGTATTTGAGTTATACAAATGTACCACTGCTGACACTTCGGTAACTCTCAATTTATTTAGGTCAGATTCAGATTGTTTGAATATTATACTTTTCTTACTAGGACTTGCAACCAAACACAAGACGTCAGTCGTTTTACGTATACCTTTATCTCTTCTTTGTTTCCTATGTTTAATTGCCATTATTTGAGCTTGTCTGGATGACTTTATAGTAATACAACGGACAGCATGAAGGAAATCAGTCTGTTGTGAGAAACCTGCATTTGTGAAAGAAAATATGTATATTTTATCGCATGAACCAAGTATCCAAACCCCAAAACTTCAAGAAACAAAGATCACTTTTGTAAAGTGTGCCTTTTTAAAAAAAATGATGGGTCAAATTTATTTGTAGCAAACAATGAAAAATTGACGGGAACATTTTCCAGCACATTTTTCATAGTCTAAACAGTCAAATTACGTCAAAGAGGCATCAGGGTAAATTCAAATAGCTTTTCGGTTGCTTTCTACATGTACTGAATATATTTATGGCAAAAGATACCAAATTTAGAAAAATGGTATACACCAATTGTCTGATTCTTACATAGAATGGTGCTTAATACATCAACAATCCTATGAAAAACTTCCTTTGGAACATACAATGACCAATGCAAAACGCTAATTAACGCTAATGTACAGGTATATGCATTGTACTACAGTATACGTGATGCAGAGATACTTTTAGTAAAATAAGAGTCAACAGAGACAAAAAGTTGTCAAAATAATTTTGTTTATAATCGATCGTATATATTTGCATATAGTAGAACCTCTCGGTGATGGATTTGACTTCCTCTTTCGATAGATTTGGTTATGAGTACTTCTTGGATACAACTAATATTTTGATTATGATCTTCCTACATATTTAATTTTAATGCTGCTGATGAGAGGTTACTCCTTGAAACACGTGTACAGCATATCGAAATTTACAATATATAACACTGGTATTTTTTGTATTTGCTATCTTAAGGTACAAATATAGGTATATATTCATGTGCATACTCTGCAACCAGTCAGCTACAAAAACGTGTGTCGTGAAAAAGTAGCAAATTGTTGGAAATGGATTTAGTTATTTAGAGTTACACGACACATCCGACTAGACGGATTTTATACAATATGAAACGAATGATACATCCCCATAACTGAATGGACATTATTAATGATTTAGAGCATATGATGGTCAAATTTTTCATTAAATTTCTTTTTTTTTTCTTCTTCAAGTATTTGAACTTTAGAACAAACGAAATAGTTACTGCAGCATGTGCAAAATGTTAATGAAAAAATAATGGTGATTATATGTGAAATGTTAACCATTACAACTGTGTATGTTTGCACAAACTGCGTATTGCACGTACAACATCCACGTACCTTCCAAATATAAATGTAGAGCAGTTTTTCCATCTTTTCTTGTGTAGTTGACGTTTACTTTTGCATCAATCATTTGCAAAACATTGTGGTACATTCCAAGAGAAATTGAAACCATCAATGGTGAATTACCACCGACGCCACAAGCATTAGGATCAGCGCCATGTTCTAGTAAAAACTTAATTTTATCGTCTGATTCGTAGTCTTTAATATTCATCAAAAGATCTTTATCTGTTGTAAAATGTTCGGCTAACTTGATGTAGGTAATGAGTGGGGTTTCACCTTTAGTATTTGTTGCGTTCATGTTAGCCCCTTTCTGCAGCAAAAGTAGGATAGTTTCCCTATCGAACGTCTTGGGCTCTGTTAAAATATTCAGAGGCTAAGATAACATAAATAAAAAAACGACGTTATCGGTTTGTTTTTCTCCTTGTGTGTTTGTGTGTGTGGTTTCACAATAATTCACAGGAAAATTAGATGAAAACCGTGTCAAAATAAATTTGACCTATAGTAATAGCATCAACAGAACTTTCAATGCACAATATTGGTTGGTATCCTTATCGTATAGTGAAATTTCAAAGTTTCTACAACTCTTGTAAAATCCTTTTTGTCAGTTTTATTTACTGAACCCCTAAAAGAAACTTCAATGGAATATTCTTTTTTTTTCTCAAGCAAGTACCCCCCTTAAGCATTGGTTTACATATTTTTTAAATGTAACATAGAGTTGCACGCGTTTTTATGCGGTGTACAAATTCGGCAAAACACGAAATTAACATAATGCAATAACTTAAATAACATACAGTTTACATTTCATAAAAGTAAAGCTGTAAATCTTATTTCAAATCTTCACCATTTTAACCTGGAATGTTTATGACGGAAAATGTTAACTGTTGTTTCATGAACTGAGTTGAAATATGTCATTAATCGCGCAAACGTAATGGCGCCGGGACACAGCCACTAAGTGAAAGCTTACCCATACAAGCATGTAAAACAGTATTTTTTTCTCTGTCTTGGTGGTTTACATCTGCACCCAATGTTATAAGTCTTCTGATGACCTTGAAATAGCCGCGTTTTGTTGCCATCAGAAGAGGATAACTGCCATCATCACTTGCAATGTCAACATCTTTGCTCTGTTTTAATAAGAACAAAATTTCACATTCTGAACAGGCATCGTTAAACCTCAGGGCTAAATGCAGAGGTAGCTCGTTGTGTAATGATAACAGCTCCGTTGATGCACCAAACTCAATCAAAATGTCCAATACCTTGTTTGGATGGTCACCATCATCTGTCCATTTGTAGGTATACGAGTCGCCTGAGTCCGAGTCAATTTCAAGAATATCTATATATAAATTAAGGTTAAAAATGCAAGTTCGAACCAATGAATTACAAAATGCTTAGCAAAACATAGCTTGTACGACCGCAGATATGGAAACAAATTCAAGCTTGAAATAGCTCTGAATTCTCATTGCAATAAAATATCAACACAGAAAAAGAATTTTACGATAATGGAAGTGGCCGTTTTTGGCCTTTTATTTCTTAATAAGTATAACCCCCAAACTAAATCCCATCCTTTCGTATGTGGTATGACATTTTTGGTACAACTTCAAAGATTGATACTTACTCAAGTAATTGTCCAAACATCATACAAATGTTTGTTTGTGGTCGATCATGTCCAATTATGCCCATCATTCCTCGGACAACGACGCCGACAACAGCATGATACCATTGTACGGTCTTAATTTTTAAAGGTCGTAATAAAACCGAACACTTTTTCACCTGTTGGTAGTTCATTAATAAATAAGAGAATAAAATTAAATATTAACATCCATTAAAATGAGAAATGAGTTTCATGCATAAACAAAAAATATAATGTGAATGGGTTTTCATTCATTTGAATTGATTCGACAAGATATGAAATGTGTGTATTGCACAGAGATATAAAGGTTTCTCGTAACTGTCCAATTTGATGTAATACAAATTCCAACTTTGCATAAAATACAAACAGCAAACATTTATTTTAAAGGAGATAACGGATTTCTTTTGAAGAGCTTAACTTGTGACAAAATACAAGAACCAACAGTTAAACCTTTATAAAACTATAAGTGAACGTTCAGCCCTAGAAATAAGAAAATATCCTAACAGAGGGTGTAAGCGTATTTTTGATATAAAGAAAACAAATAAGTTGTTTAACCAATATGTGGTATTCAATTTTAAAGGAAAGGAATTCTAGGCAGCCCCATTCCGAGTACTGTGTCTTCTATCATCTGATAAACCCTCTATTAAACCTCTCTCTCTCTCTCTCTCTCTCTCTCTCTCTCTCTCTCTCTCTCTCTCCATCTCTCTCTCTCTCTCTCTCTCTCTCCCCTCTCTCTCTATCTCTCTCTCTCTCTCTCTCTCTCTCCCCCTCTCTCTCCCCCCTCTCTCTCTCTATCTCTCTCTCTCTCCTCTCTCTCTCTCTCTCTCTCTCTCTCTCTCTCTCTCTCTCTCTCTCTCTCTCTCTCTCTCTCTCTCTCTCTCTCTCTTAATTCAGGCAGTTTGCTGGAAAATAAACATGCTTGCAAAAAAAGCGTTGGAACTGTTAGATGTTATAATTTAGAGAGTTTGAGGTTTCATGACAATATAACAAACCTGTCGAATGACAATAGCGTCGACTTAAACGATTAAAGTAAGAATGGAGGGCTGTATGATGTTTCGTCCCTCTATGGTTAACGTCGGCCTTGGCATCCAACAGAACTTTTATTAATTCAGGACAGTCCATTTTGACAGCCTGTATCAAAGGTGAATCCACTCCTGTCTGTTCTTGATTTGGATCACAACCGTGTTGTAGGAGGAGTTTTGTGATCTCAATCACAACTTTCTTACAACATTTTGTCTTTTTCAACATTCTTGTAAGTATTGATTTTGAAGTTGCATTGTAGGAATCGTAATCTTCTGTCAAAAAATTATTTACTTGAATCAAAATTTACAGCTGCATTATAAAAATATTAGTTTTGTTTCGCATTATGTACGTTACATTAGCAATTAATAAAAATAAACATACGAATTTATTGATAATACGTAACTTAGGCGGAATAGACAGAACATATAAATAAACATTATTATCAAGAAAACTTTATAAATTTCGCAAATTGATTAGTCACACACGTTAGAGTGAAAAGTATGGCTTTGATTATTTTACCTTCCCGTCCATGTTGATAAATGTAATTAGGATCAGCCTTTTCGGACAGTAACAATTTAACTATATCCGTTAGACCCTTTATAGCTGCCATTGAAAGTGGGGTCTCGAAATCTTTATCGACAACGTTGACATCCCCACCATGACTTATGATCCATTTTACGGTATTAATGTCACCTAGAAAAATGGCAATATGAAGTGGAAATGTTCCATGTTTTGTTCTTCCGTTGACGTTTGTTCCATGTGATAAAAATGCTTGCAAAACATTCTTTCGTTCTGGTTTTCCTGCAAAATTAAATTTGAATGACAGGCAACTTACATATCTACGTTTAAAATGTACAACATGAATACGTTTTCGTGTAATATTCCTAGGTACAATTTATTTGCATAAACAACGTATGTAAATGTTTTACACGCAATTTTACTGAGCAAATATTGACAGAATAGATGTAAATCAGCCTACGTGTATGGCATTCACGTGACCGCCGAAATAGATACATGTGTTTTGTTCGTCTTAAATAGCAAATGCCTAAAAACCAATCGGAATTTTATCCGTTTATTCATCAGGGTTGTTCGGATTATTATAATATCGTTACAACGTTTAATCAGGTCCGCCTTCGTAAAGTTATACTCCTACAGCGTACTGTGACTATATTTATACTGTTTAAAGAGAAAATGTACCTATTTCTTGTACTTTCTCGGTTGTTTTCCTTAGCGCTGATATATATGTGTACCTTGAGTTCGAAAAATGACAGGGTGCGTGATTCAAACATAGATCTGAAACATTAAAAAATGGTTACATCAAATTATAATAATCACAAATTCATCGTAATTTCTTTAATCTTTTCATCTAACAATTTTGTAACACAGTAGTCAAAGAAGGGAATTACGTCAGTAACCAAGAACTCGCATAAAAGAAAACAATAAAAGAATTCATTTATAAAAAAAATCTATTGAATCTTGTGTACTTTTGGCGCGAATTTCTTAATCTATAAGTATGATCAAAATGCATTTAGACAACAAAAATATAATGTTCTACATATCGATAAAATTGTAATGTATTTATATAACATTTATAATGAATAAATTACTTTAAATCGAAAAACTTCGAAAGAAAAGGTTTACGTTTGAAAATATGGAATATAAGTTCACCTGCAAAAATGTCGAATGCACTTAAATCGTTTTCATCCTTATAAGCAACACTGGCACCTGCCTCTAAGAGTGTACATATCGTGGTAAATCGGCTGACCCTTACAGCTGCAGTCAGTGGAGAATCTGTCCCTGGTATTACGTCGTTTGGATCTGTACCCTTTGTAAGGGCTGCTTGAATTAATGAGTCATCGTATTCACCCTCAAGCAATAACGTTAAAAAGTTTTTTCTGATGTGTGATTTTGTCTTAACCTTTGATAGGCAGTTGTTTTTTATCACAGCTTTGACGATTATTTCACAAATCTGACCTTTTTCTACAAAAGAAAAAAAGACATTTTGTTTATTTTTATTTAAAGTTTATATGTACTCTTTTATGTTAGTTGTCGTGTAGTTACAAGTGTTACTTATCTCTTGTTTAAACCTATATATGAGTGTATATATTTCTGTGTATTGTGTACTGTTATTTTTTTTTAATATCAAAATTGCTCGGTCAAACATTGTATTGATGAATGCACAGAAAGGCTATGTTTTTATCCATCATTATTTTCTGAACATTTGAATATGATTTCATCGAAATTAAAATTTAACTGTGCATGGTCGATCGTTTCAGGCTACTTAATCAAGGTCAAACATAATTAATACAAGGACAGATATACAAACCAGTAAGAAGGAACCAACACGATGACAATAAAAAATAAATGTGCAAACCGGACACCCATAAAACTGATTTAAATCGTGAGCGTCCTGTAATCAACATGAAACATCTCTTAATACAAAGTTTGGTGAATCAGGTTTTAACTCGATGGCATATTGACATAATTTGTCGTTGTGGTCAAGATGGACACCACGTATCAATCGGCAGGCTTTTGATTTATTCAATTGATGGTTTCAATCTTAAGGAAACAGATCCTACAGATAAGATGTGAGCAAAACATATTTGTTGTCAGTACAACAACGGCAATTGAATCGATCACAAGTAGTACATGTAAGTCCTAAAACTCACTCCCTATTACATGCATATGTAACATACATTAAATTACCACATAATATTATACAAATGTACACTCAACTCTTCAAACGATTGTTTTCTCCAAGCGCTGCTGTACCGACAATAAAATATGTTTTAACTAAATTAAACAAAAGCGAAGGTATCATTTGTAGTTGCACACTAAATCAAGTAAATGGTTCACGATTACAAAAAAATCTCAACCGCACCCTTTACGATCTTGTAGGTATAATTCGGTAATTTTATACAGATTATCAGAAAAAACACAAAAAACAAATGATATTAGATACATCTTGAATGTTATTCCTCAATTAGAAATAGATTGTTAATCTTTAATTGCGAGCAAAATTGTAGAAAATTTCAGAAATCTTAATAAATTGTGTTTACATCCATGATAAAACGCATAGGGCGAAGTATTGAATTTTGCATTTTCTGACTGGCTGTTCCTCAAAATTAATGATAAAAAATACTTCATATAGGGATCATTCTGACAGACACCCATGATTTGTATGTAGAAGTTGCGGTTTTAATTTTTGAAAATGTAGCAAAAATAAATTATTGGATTACGATCTTTAACGTGCTCTATTAAGCTGTAGTATTGATACTCCAGCAATGCTAGAGGTTGTCTGACAAGCTATTTTCTGAATTGGTGCCATCCTAACCTCTAGCATCTGACATGGTGAAAGCCACCGCCAATGTGAATTAGCTTAAAATGTGTTTTAAAATATTATAAGTCTTTTATTCACATAAAACAAGTTTAACTTACCGGAAATCGAGCGATAAAATCCTAAATATTTGTTAAATATTTAGAAAATAATTGTAAAGATAGTTGTCAAAATGACAAGCCAATTTGAATTAGGTCACTTATTTTACAGCGCACAATATGTTTTTGACAATATAAACTTCAAGTGGGTAAAGGCAATTCTTTAGTTAATTTGATATGTTCGTTTCGCAAATTTTAAAATCCGTAATTTTATCATCCGGAATTGCACTAAAAAAAATAAGAACCAAATATGAAGTTCATTTTAACTGCGTTTACAAAGGATTTCCAGGATTGCGGGATTTTTTCATAGCCAGCACTCCACAGTTTAGTTTAGTTTCGCACTTTTGGCTAGGGATGAAAAATGACATGAATGGAAACCGGTAGTTGCTATAGTGATTAAAAATGAAGAATCTATTGTTGATAAAACATTTTCTGAAAAAGGGGGACTTTTAAAAGTATTTTGCAATGTTTTATATATATTCAATGTTGAAGGGGCTTTTTTTTCAATGACAATTTGACTTCATTGTGAAAGTGAAAGTAAGTCAATTTTTTACCATGCTAAATTTAATAAGTGGATTACAAAGTGAAATAGCTCAAAATCTAACCGGCGATGCCCATATGAGGAAGGGGTTTTTGAAGGGAAAAGTTTGAACAGTTTCAGGGATTGAAATAAAATTTTCAGATATTTTGCGGGAAATTTGATATTTTTAAACCTGATTTTATGAACTTTTTTGCAAATGTTCGCATATTTTTGCATGGTTTCTATGGTAACCCTATATGCTGTGGGTAATTTTTTTCCAGAAAATTTTTACTGCATCCTAAAGGCCTTGGCTTGAGCTATTTCTAGATATATAGATTTACAGATGCTTGACAATTTTTTAAAGTGATAAATGTTACAAAGCATCAGATTACAAGACCAAAATCAGGCAGTTCTACAATACTGTGGAGTGCTGGCTTAAAGGGAACTGCCTATACCCCTATACATTTAAAAAATTGCTTTACACCTTAGAAACTAGTGTTTTTATGCTATGCTTTGATACAAGGGTTAAAACAATGTAACTTATGGTATGGACCTATGTTGTTGTTAGCTAATAAGTCCCTAGCAACCAAGTATGCAGATTTTTTGCAAAGTTAACAGAACAATCATTGAACTAATTCATGTGTGAATATGGCTCTTGCCATCACAAAGAATGAAATATATTTTTAAAAGCTAAATATTTGCGCAGGTTACATGTAAAATAGTTAACCGGGCAACTTTTAAGTGCACAATAAGCAAAGGTTTAATAACCTTAGACCTGGAGTGGGCTTTTTAGTATTTGGTTTTCAGTTCATTCAGATTTCTGTGATTTTTCATGTGATGAGCTTCAAATGCACTATTTTGGCATAAAACCTGTGTTAAAAGCTTACAAAACCCCAAATTTAGGGTTTATAGGTACATATGGGTTGTGATTTTGTATGTTTTAAGTGGAAATTTTCATCTAAAAGATGATTATAGCAAAACAGTGAAATGCATATCTGTACTTAGGTATAAGGAAAGTTCTCCACTAATGAAGAGGAGATAGCCTAGTATGAGAATGCCTCTAAAATTGTTATCAATTGTCCAATTATGATAAATTTGGTATCATTTTACTCGTAAGAAGGTAAGCTTTCAAGAAATAACTAGAAAATTACAATATTTAATATTGCATTTTGCTTAAAGGGAACTGCCTATACCCCTATACATTTAAAAAATTGCTTTACACCTTAGAAACTAGTGTTTTTATGCTATGCTTTGATACAAGGGTTAAAACAATGTAACTTATGGTATGGACCTATGTTGTTGTTAGCTAATAAGTCCCTAGCAACCAAGTATGCAGATTTTTTGCAAAGTTAACAGAACAATCATTGAACTAATTCATGTGTGAATATGGCTCTTGCCATCACAAAGAATGAAATATATTTTTAAAAGCTAAATATTTGCGCAGGTTACATGTAAAATAGTTAACCGGGCAACTTTTAAGTGCACAATAAGCAAAGGTTTAATAACCTTAGACCTGGAGTGGGCTTTTTAGTATTTGGTTTTCAGTTCATTCAGATTTCTGTGATTTTTCATGTGATGAGCTTCAAATGCACTATTTTGGCATAAAACCTGTGTTAAAAGCTTACAAAACCCCAAATTTAGGGTTTATAGGTACATATGGGTTGTGATTTTGTATGTTTTAAGTGGAAATTTTCATCTAAAAGATGATTATAGCAAAACAGTGAAATGCATATCTGTACTTAGGTATAAGGAAAGTTCTCCACTAATGAAGAGGAGATAGCCTAGTATGAGAATGCCTCTAAAATTGTTATCAATTGTCCAATTATGATAAATTTGGTATCATTTTACTCGTAAGAAGGTAAGCTTTCAAGAAATAACTAGAAAATTACAATATTTAATATTGCATTTTGCTTAAAGGGAACTGCCTATACCCCTATACATTTAAAAAATTGCTTTACACCTTAGAAACTAGTGTTTTTATGCTATGCTTTGATACAAGGGTTAAAACAATGTAACTTATGGTATGGACCTATGTTGTTGTTAGCTAATAAGTCCCTAGCAACCAAGTATGCAGATTTTTTGCAAAGTTAACAGAACAATCATTGAACTAATTCATGTGTGAATATGGCTCTTGCCATCACAAAGAATGAAATATATTTTTAAAAGCTAAATATTTGCGCAGGTTACATGTAAAATAGTTAACCGGGCAACTTTTAAGTGCACAATAAGCAAAGGTTTAATAACCTTAGACCTGGAGTGGGCTTTTTAGTATTTGGTTTTCAGTTCATTCAGATTTCTGTGATTTTTCATGTGATGAGCTTCAAATGCACTATTTTGGCATAAAACCTGTGTTAAAAGCTTACAAAACCCCAAATTTAGGGTTTATAGGTACATATGGGTTGTGATTTTGTATGTTTTAAGTGGAAATTTTCATCTAAAAGATGATTATAGCAAAACAGTGAAATGCATATCTGTACTTAGGTATAAGGAAAGTTCTCCACTAATGAAGAGGAGATAGCCTAGTATGAGAATGCCTCTAAAATTGTTATCAATTGTCCAATTATGATAAATTTGGTATCATTTTACTCGTAAGAAGGTAAGCTTTCAAGAAATAACTAGAAAATTACAATATTTAATATTGCATTTTGCTTAAAGGGAACTGCCTATACCCCTATACATTTAAAAAATTGCTTTACACCTTAGAAACTAGTGTTTTTATGCTATGCTTTGATACAAGGGTTAAAACAATGTAACTTATGGTATGGACCTATGTTGTTGTTAGCTAATAAGTCCCTAGCAACCAAGTATGCAGATTTTTTGCAAAGTTAACAGAACAATCATTGAACTAATTCATGTGTGAATATGGCTCTTGCCATCACAAAGAATGAAATATATTTTTAAAAGCTAAATATTTGCGCAGGTTACATGTAAAATAGTTAACCGGGCAACTTTTAAGTGCACAATAAGCAAAGGTTTAATAACCTTAGACCTGGAGTGGGCTTTTTAGTATTTGGTTTTCAGTTCATTCAGATTTCTGTGATTTTTCATGTGATGAGCTTCAAATGCACTATTTTGGCATAAAACCTGTGTTAAAAGCTTACAAAACCCCAAATTTAGGGTTTATAGGTACATATGGGTTGTGATTTTGTATGTTTTAAGTGGAAATTTTCATCTAAAAGATGATTATAGCAAAACAGTGAAATGCATATCTGTACTTAGGTATAAGGAAAGTTCTCCACTAATGAAGAGGAGATAGCCTAGTATGAGAATGCCTCTAAAATTGTTATCAATTGTCCAATTATGATAAATTTGGTATCATTTTACTCGTAAGAAGGTAAGCTTTCAAGAAATAACTAGAAAATTACAATATTTAATATTGCATTTTGCTTAAAGGGAACTGCCTATACCCCTATACATTTAAAAAATTGCTTTACACCTTAGAAACTAGTGTTTTTATGCTATGCTTTGATACAAGGGTTAAAACAATGTAACTTATGGTATGGACCTATGTTGTTGTTAGCTAATAAGTCCCTAGCAACCAAGTATGCAGATTTTTTGCAAAGTTAACAGAACAATCATTGAACTAATTCATGTGTGAATATGGCTCTTGCCATCACAAAGAATGAAATATATTTTTAAAAGCTAAATATTTGCGCAGGTTACATGTAAAATAGTTAACCGGGCAACTTTTAAGTGCACAATAAGCAAAGGTTTAATAACCTTAGACCTGGAGTGGGCTTTTTAGTATTTGGTTTTCAGTTCATTCAGATTTCTGTGATTTTTCATGTGATGAGCTTCAAATGCACTATTTTGGCATAAAACCTGTGTTAAAAGCTTACAAAACCCCAAATTTAGGGTTTATAGGTACATATGGGTTGTGATTTTGTATGTTTTAAGTGGAAATTTTCATCTAAAAGATGATTATAGCAAAACAGTGAAATGCATATCTGTACTTAGGTATAAGGAAAGTTCTCCACTAATGAAGAGGAGATAGCCTAGTATGAGAATGCCTCTAAAATTGTTATCAATTGTCCAATTATGATAAATTTGGTATCATTTTACTCGTAAGAAGGTAAGCTTTCAAGAAATAACTAGAAAATTACAATATTTAATATTGCATTTTGCTTAAAGGGAACTGCCTATACCCCTATACATTTAAAAAATTGCTTTACACCTTAGAAACTAGTGTTTTTATGCTATGCTTTGATACAAGGGTTAAAACAATGTAACTTATGGTATGGACCTATGTTGTTGTTAGCTAATAAGTCCCTAGCAACCAAGTATGCAGATTTTTTGCAAAGTTAACAGAACAATCATTGAACTAATTCATGTGTGAATATGGCTCTTGCCATCACAAAGAATGAAATATATTTTTAAAAGCTAAATATTTGCGCAGGTTACATGTAAAATAGTTAACCGGGCAACTTTTAAGTGCACAATAAGCAAAGGTTTAATAACCTTAGACCTGGAGTGGGCTTTTTAGTATTTGGTTTTCAGTTCATTCAGATTTCTGTGATTTTTCATGTGATGAGCTTCAAATGCACTATTTTGGCATAAAACCTGTGTTAAAAGCTTACAAAACCCCAAATTTAGGGTTTATAGGTACATATGGGTTGTGATTTTGTATGTTTTAAGTGGAAATTTTCATCTAAAAGATGATTATAGCAAAACAGTGAAATGCATATCTGTACTTAGGTATAAGGAAAGTTCTCCACTAATGAAGAGGAGATAGCCTAGTATGAGAATGCCTCTAAAATTGTTATCAATTGTCCAATTATGATAAATTTGGTATCATTTTACTCGTAAGAAGGTAAGCTTTCAAGAAATAACTAGAAAATTACAATATTTAATATTGCATTTTGCTTAAAGGGAACTGCCTATACCCCTATACATTTAAAAAATTGCTTTACACCTTAGAAACTAGTGTTTTTATGCTATGCTTTGATACAAGGGTTAAAACAATGTAACTTATGGTATGGACCTATGTTGTTGTTAGCTAATAAGTCCCTAGCAACCAAGTATGCAGATTTTTTGCAAAGTTAACAGAACAATCATTGAACTAATTCATGTGTGAATATGGCTCTTGCCATCACAAAGAATGAAATATATTTTTAAAAGCTAAATATTTGCGCAGGTTACATGTAAAATAGTTAACCGGGCAACTTTTAAGTGCACAATAAGCAAAGGTTTAATAACCTTAGACCTGGAGTGGGCTTTTTAGTATTTGGTTTTCAGTTCATTCAGATTTCTGTGATTTTTCATGTGATGAGCTTCAAATGCACTATTTTGGCATAAAACCTGTGTTAAAAGCTTACAAAACCCCAAATTTAGGGTTTATAGGTACATATGGGTTGTGATTTTGTATGTTTTAAGTGGAAATTTTCATCTAAAAGATGATTATAGCAAAACAGTGAAATGCATATCTGTACTTAGGTATAAGGAAAGTTCTCCACTAATGAAGAGGAGATAGCCTAGTATGAGAATGCCTCTAAAATTGTTATCAATTGTCCAATTATGATAAATTTGGTATCATTTTACTCGTAAGAAGGTAAGCTTTCAAGAAATAACTAGAAAATTACAATATTTAATATTGCATTTTGCTTAAAGGGAACTGCCTATACCCCTATACATTTAAAAAATTGCTTTACACCTTAGAAACTAGTGTTTTTATGCTATGCTTTGATACAAGGGTTAAAACAATGTAACTTATGGTATGGACCTATGTTGTTGTTAGCTAATAAGTCCCTAGCAACCAAGTATGCAGATTTTTTGCAAAGTTAACAGAACAATCATTGAACTAATTCATGTGTGAATATGGCTCTTGCCATCACAAAGAATGAAATATATTTTTAAAAGCTAAATATTTGCGCAGGTTACATGTAAAATAGTTAACCGGGCAACTTTTAAGTGCACAATAAGCAAAGGTTTAATAACCTTAGACCTGGAGTGGGCTTTTTAGTATTTGGTTTTCAGTTCATTCAGATTTCTGTGATTTTTCATGTGATGAGCTTCAAATGCACTATTTTGGCATAAAACCTGTGTTAAAAGCTTACAAAACCCCAAATTTAGGGTTTATAGGTACATATGGGTTGTGATTTTGTATGTTTTAAGTGGAAATTTTCATCTAAAAGATGATTATAGCAAAACAGTGAAATGCATATCTGTACTTAGGTATAAGGAAAGTTCTCCACTAATGAAGAGGAGATAGCCTAGTATGAGAATGCCTCTAAAATTGTTATCAATTGTCCAATTATGATAAATTTGGTATCATTTTACTCGTAAGAAGGTAAGCTTTCAAGAAATAACTAGAAAATTACAATATTTAATATTGCATTTTGCTTAAGCCAGCACTCCACAGTTTAGTTTAGTTTCACACTTTTGGCTAGGGATGAAAAATGACATGAATGGAAACCGGTAGTTGCTATAGTGATTAAAAATGAAGAATCTATTGTTGATAAAACATTTTCTGAAAAAGGGGGACTTTTAAAAGTATTTTGCAATGTTTTATATATATTCAATGTTGAAGGGGCTTTTTTTCAATGACAATTTGACTTCATTGTGAAAGTGAAAGTAAGTCAATTTTTTACCATGCTAAATTTAATAAGTGGATTACAAAGTGAAATAGCTCAAAATCTAACCGGCGATGCCCATATGAGGAAGGGGTTTTTGAAGGGAAAAGTTTGAACAGTTTCAGGGATTGAAATAAAATTTTCAGATATTTTGCGGGAAATTTGATATTTTTAAACCTGATTTTATGAACTTTTTTGCAAATGTTCGCATATTTTTGCATGGTTTCTATGGTAACCCTATATGCTGTGGGTAATTTTTTTCCAGAAAATTTTTACTGCATCCTAAAGGCCTTGGCTTGAGCTATTTCTAGATATATAGATTTACAGATGCTTGACAATTTTTTAAAGTGATAAATGTTACAAAGCATCAGATTACAAGACCAAAATCAGGCAGTTCTACAATACTGTGGAGTGCTGGCATAGGGTAGGTCATTTGTTTTTCTTCAGTTTAGTCACCTTCTGCCGCGATATGGTAAAGAAACTATATAAAACGTTTTAAATGGCAAATAGTTTACTATAATTCTGTTGATTTCAATGAACGGCGGAATGAGCGTTATGCAATATGGCGCTCGAAAGTAAGAGGTTGGGGTATGGAGGAACGGAATTCCAACCTCTTACGTTGTATGAGTAAAGTACTTAACAACTATATAAATATTGTATTGTATGGGGGTATGGTGCACTTCTTTCTAGTATCGCTAATACCGCCTTACTTAAATATTGGTATGATGTATTTGTAAAATAAATCTTAACTCCTAATCCCTTAATTTATCCCTATCTAGAAAAATATCAATGTGTACAATTACTTCACAATGGCACAGAAAGACAGCCCATAAATAATGTGAGATATTCTTAGCAAAAGATTGTATAAGGTTATAACTGTCTCTGATTTCAGGAAAGACACTGAATTCAGAAATATCCCTATGTCCAACTTAACCAGGGTCTGCTATGAAATAATTTGGTAAGGCAAACATAATCTTTATTTTAAAATCTAGCCCCGTGCAGGTCCGGGTGTTAAAAGAATATGCCTGCGGCAGCTTGTCGTAAAAGGCGACTAAATAGTGCTCAGAACCCTAGCCGGGGGCTAGGGCGCTCTGCCCACAGAGCAACTGGGATGTTTGCCCCAGGTGGTGGAATGGGTTACCCCTGGCGTGTTACATGCTGGAGTTGTCAGGCTATAATACGGAAAACCTGACCGCAAACCATAGTGGTGCACCGTGTTGGGAAAGACGCCACGTTACTCGCACGTTAAAGAACCCTACTGTGGTTTTCTCCCGGAGTAGGAACCATAAGGCTCCGCCACAGGAGGCTAAATTGCCCGACCCTACCCACCTCTCCCTATTTCCAGTGCCAATCAAAATTTGTCGACCCCATTATCCTTGTGTCCCATCCCTTATTCATTTCATCATCATTTCATGTTCATTTTATCATCAATTTCATGTTCATCGTCTGAATATAGCTGAAATATTGCTGCTCGGACGTTAAACCCCAACAAACAAACAAACATTTTAAAATCTCTGGGATCCTGCACAAAAATAAATAAAAGATCTGATAAGTAGAAAACTGCTCAACAATTCAGATAAGTAAATAAATAAACAAAAGGTTTAAACTTGACAAGAAACCAGAGATACATGGTTCAAATTGTCAGACATTATGCCAAAACCCCTAGAATTTAGCTACAAGCCTTGGAAAATCACAAGACAGTGTAGAAATAACTTCAAAATAGGCACTATAAGTGCATTTTTAAGAATAAAATTTCATTAAATCATAATTACTTTTAGCAAACTCCAAAATCAGCTCTGGACAAATAAATCCGTCTTGTTTACTCAGGAATCAAGACCAGCAACCTTGGGAAATCGTCGGAAAAAGGTTATTATACCTCTACAATCTATCGGGGTAACGTCTAGCAACCATCGGGGCGTTGGATTCACATCGGAAAATAATCCTCGATACATTAAATTTTGCCTCTATTTATCGTAAATAATGTGCTCACGGAACATATAAATGTTCTATAAGTCTATTTCAATAAAAATCAACAACAGTTTAATGTAAAAATAGCAAGAAAAACTCGTTACAACTTTGGTATATTAATACTCTAAGATTCAATGCGACATTCACAAATCAAGGTCACATCAGGTCATAAACGTACAAAATGCCTGTACGACTGCCATGCTATAAAATCCTCAAAAAAAACGGCGAACAATCGCTGGCCCCCATAACATTAAAATTTCAAGTGAAAGGCAAATACATGTTAATCGGGCAACCTTTTACAATATATTGTCTATCAATACTTTAGCAGTCAGTCATAAACTGTGAAAACGACAACGTACAATAGCCAAAAAAAAGACGGGATAACGGAGTGTGAGATGGGATTATAATGTAGTGTGTGTGTGTGTGTGTGTTGATTACAATGTTATATTAGTTAGACCTTCTCTAGAAATTTCTTAAGTCATGTTTCAACTGCAGTTAAATTTGGAGTTCGTCCATTTTGATAATAACACTTTAGACATATGTTCAAGAACACCGAATAAATTGTTGTCAACAATCTTCAAATTATATATAAGTCGTTGTACATTTGTATATGCCACGAATGTTACCATTCCATCTAGTACCTCTATTATTGATGTAATCATTTCTAAAGATAGTCGTAATACTTAAGGTCCAGTTCACAAAAACGACAACATATTCACCACGTGAATTGATGAATGAACTTGCGTAAATCTAGGTTTATCGAATTCAAGTGGAACCTTGGTTTATTTGACTGCTTATCATAAATAATTATATTTCTGACGGCTTCTGAATTTAAAGGTGAGGGAAAATATCATCGCGTGTTTTTTATAGATATCGATGATATGGGTATTTAGGTTTGTTTTATCAAAGAGAGATGTATTCATTTTTGAATCATTTCAAGTTACATTTAAGTACAAGTACTTCCTAACGCACAAACATGTATAACAGTTATATATACTGCAAATTTTGATTTCCATCACATTTGAAAAAGTAACCTCTGATCAACAGCATTAGAATCAAATATGTAGGAAGATCTGAATCAAAAGATTTATTGTATACAAGAAGTACTCAAATAAACAAATATCGAATTATTGAGCCCAATCCATCACCAAGAGTTGTACCATGTGCAATACAAGGAAGCATTAGAATTCAATATATAGGGCATGATGTTAAATAACCTAACACAAATACCATAAATATATAGCTGTTCGTCATAAAGCCACTTACTTCTCAAACTTAAATCTAAAGGAGTCTCTTGCTTTTCTCCGATATGTAAAATATCAGCACCTGCATCTACCAGTGACTGAACAAGTAATGGAACTTCGTTTTCAATGGCAATAATTAGGGGTGAATTTCTGCCGACTGTAGTAGAATTGGGATTGGCTCCTTTAGTCAATAACTTTATCATCGCTTTTTGGATGTTCTCGTTCTTGTTTGGGTAGTAGCTAAGACAGAATAATCTACTTGGGTATCTGCTTGTCGACGTCAACTTATGAGCTAACATGTCAAGTGGATATTCACCAGAATCATTTTGTGAGGACAGCGGCGAATTGGCATTAATCAATGCATCTAGAATTGTCTGGTCTAAATTGCACCCTGTCTCTACAATGATTAAGTTCAAATATTTATCAGATGTTCTACAATCTTAGTACTGTAAAAAATACAAGATACATAAATAATAAATATATTTGCAGTACAAGTATAGGATAGTAGTATTTTAGGAGAAGTTAATTAAACATTATGAAGAGTATATATTATAAAGATTTCAAAATCAATGTGCAAGATTAAACACCAACAATTAAAAACTTTGTTTCTCTCGTCAAAGTTCACCAAAAACAAGTATTTTGTACACCAGTATACAATTGGAAATGCGGTTAAATCGCCGTTTCTAAAAAGGTTAATTCATTCCTATAACTAACAACCTTTTGGTTTTCGCCTATCAAATTGACTTTATTTAGTGTTCATTAAAGAGTTAAATAGCGACTAATCAACGAGAATGATGATATGTTGGATGGAGAGAAACGTTTATTGATTTAATTACTCTATCCTGTATTCGTTATTTATTTTAAAGGCATAATAATATCTTTTGCAAAGTCAACAAATAATAAATACCCAAGTTGCAGCATAGGTGAATAGCCATGTTTCCATTACATCCAATATGGTTCACTTTAGCTCCACCAGCGATTAGAGTGGTTACTGCATCTTTGTCTTTACATCTTACTGCTGACATAAGTACTGAATCCTTTCCTTCTGGTTCCATGTTAGGGTCTGCACCCTTAGATAACAGGTCAAAAATAGTGTTACATCTGTTGTAGGCTAAACTCCCATCCATTACAAGAGATAGTATGGATATATTGTACCGTTGCTCAATGTCTTTTACTGATACACCAGCATTAAGAAAATGTTTCAGTATATCTATAAATATAAATTAATCGTAATTTCTTCCGTTAATTAGGCCTCCCTAAACAAAGTTTGGGAACCTTATTGGTTTTGTTCTGTTTCTTCAAAATTTATATAGTACCTAGTTTCGACATATTTATTTGCTCAAGAATGCAAGCAAGGAGATTGGACTCAAGTTATAACAACATTATGGAGGTCCTCTAAAGAAAATTTCCCCATCCGCATCTAAACTAAGGGGTTTTACAAAAAACGGGCATATGTTGTTCAAAAATGGGGAAATAATTATCACAGATCTGAAAAGCTTTTTATATTGTGTATCTTTGTCACCATATGATATAATATTAATGGCGCACAATGGTAGAGTGTTTGACTCAAAAATCTTAATTAAAGCCTAAAGCAGAATGGCTTCTTGGAAAGTTTTAAGGAAAAGTGCGTAGGATTTATAGATACTCTGTCACTTATGAAAGAGTATTTAGTAAATTGGGAAATTGAAAAGAAAAATTTCAGTCAGGTGGCGTTAGTAATCGATTTATTGGGCATATCATATAATGTTCATAAGGCAATCGGGGACGTGAAATCCTTGTAAATGCCAATAGAAAGTATCGATATTCCGACAAAAAATTTTGAGAAGTCACACTTTCACTATTGAATTCATCGTAAATTCGTTAAACAGAACAGTGACATTAATATCAAAAGATATTCCCGCCAAAATGCCCCAAACTAAACTACATTTGGTTAAATGGGGGAAATGAATATTTAGTTTTCGAGTCACAGATGAGGCCGGTTTTTGGAGCCCTTCATGATCCTTCAGATCATAATTATTTCTTGTTAAATGTTATGATTATTTGTCTTAACCGAATACTAAAATAGCTAGCATGTTATTCATAATAAAAGTTGTTCTGTTAATTGTTATTTAATAAAGTCATAGAGTCATCTCTTTTCCTGTACACTATCATAGTATGTGTATTTGGCTAAAGGAAACATAATAACTCTCCATAAAGCCTATAAAATTGGTATATACTGTATCAAAAGTACAAATGAGGACATACATTGCAAATCAGAACAAAAAAAATGATGATAATGTTGATTTTGCATGCCAGTGGTGTAGTCATGATAGTGGCATTGTTAAAAAGACATCGTTAATGGACTTAATCAAGTTTTTTTTATCAAAATCTGTTTTGAATTTCTTAGTAAAGCAGTTCCAGTTTTCGATGGACAGTACTTACCGAAAGAAGAGCAGTGTTCTATTACTGATTTGCCCCTCCATTTTGTGTTAACATCTGCTCCAGCTTCAATGAGTGCTTCTATGACTTTCCCATGACAATGTTCCATCGCATAAAGCAGCATTGGTTGTCCATTATAAATTTCATTTGAATTTGCCCCTTGCTGCAAAAAATCAGCGACAAGGTCCGGACATCTTTTAATTGCGAACGGAAAACAAGCTATTGGACCTGAACTGGAAGTCTGTCCAACAAAATGCACATTGGCACCGTGCTCGAGTAACACTTTAGCATTTGATGAAATGCTATTTTTCAATGCCATGAAGAGCGGTGATTGGCGGAGGCTCGTCCATCTAGAAGACTTTGACCATATATCGTTTACGTTGGCGCCGTGGTTGAGGAGAACTTTAATTGTCTGAGATGCACCACGCTTCTCAGCTAAATACTGAATAGCAGTAAGTCCTCGCTCAAATCTTAAAAAATTGAAAGTTGCACCACACTTACAGAGGATTTCAACGGCTTTGCTGTCTTGTTCATAAATCAAAGTTTGTAAAACAGTTCGACCGCTTGGTAAATAGTCATTGATATTCAGATTTCCATCACTTTGAAGGCATTTCACAACTTCTTCGACACCAGATTTTGCAGCATAGTAAAAGGCATTCCGATAGCTTTTTGAAGATTGTTTCCTTTGGTAGGACAAGGCCTTCCAGAATGAAACTTCGGGGATATTTTTAAAAATAAATTTAACCAAGGCATTGTTTCCTTTTTCACATGCGATATGCAGTATACTAACGGAGTGGTAATACTGCTCATCTGTAAAAACCTTTAAGTCCGCTCCTATTTGAAGTAAATTCTGCAGTAGGTCTGTAGAACCTATTTCTGCTGCGACATGAATAATTTGCTTCCCTCTATATCTAAATTCAATTATGTCTTTTGGGTTAGTTTTACAAAGTTTTATCAGGTCGTCCACCTTTTCATGCCTTGCAGCCAGTTTTATAGTTTCTTCAATAGTATGTTCAGCATTCATTTTTAAACGACACCGACACTAAATCACAGACCAACGGATTATTTATTTCACTATGATAACATAACCGAACTGCTTGTTATCTTTAAAAATATCAAAAACGAAAGTACGCTTCAATTTTCGGAAAATTGGCTGACATGCTTTTTTAAATAGAATTAAAAGTAGAATTCTGATGATTCAGTTAAATAATATCCTATGCTATGCCACTTACTTTAAGTGTTTCTTCCCAAGAGGATGAATTTATCATTAAATCCAAAATGAAAGTACAATTCACTTATGAATTATATCAAAAATGGCTGAAATCATTACAGGAGTATATACTTATGGAGGCATATTTCTGCCACAGAAAAGTTTTACAGTCGAGAAAGTTGTGTGATTAAGTCGACATCATCAATTCAACAAGGCGACTGAATATTCTGCAAAATTCGACTTAATGATAAATATCACGTCATGTCGACATATTTATCTGAACAAGTCTACATGCATTATCGCGATTCTCATTAATATGGAGCAGTATGGCAAGCCAAAGTGAACAAAAATGAGTGTTTCCTAAAATGTCTTTTTAATATTACAAATCTGATTTCTAATATCACAAATTTGATTTCTAATATTACAAACCCTTTTTTAACAATAACATTATTTTTTTATATATAAAACAATTCAATTGAATTGCTAATATTAGAAAATTGATTTGTTGTATTCAATTACAATTTTTAAATATTAGAAAATCATTTTGTACTATTAAAAAAGTGACTGACTATGCAATATTGCAAAGTGAATTCTTAATATTAGAAATTAATTTTCTAATATTACAAATTAAAATTGTGATATTACTAAATGTGAGATATTTTGTAATATTACTAAATCTTGAATTTGTAATTTAGAAAATTATTTTTTAATATTACAAAATGAATTTATAATATTAAAAAATATTTTCTGGTTTTAAAGAATGATTTTGTAATATCAAAAAGTATGTTTTCTAATATACAAAATAAGTATTTTCTAATAATAAAAAATGATTTTTGATATTACAAATTTGATTTTTAATGTTACAAAACCCTTTTTTCTATATTGAAAATTCGATTGAATTCCTAATATTAAAAAACGATTTTTGATATTTGAAATTGGTTTTCTAATATCAAAAAATTGATTTGTTGTATTCAATTACGATTTTTTAATATTAGAAAATCATTTTGCAATGTTAAAAAATGTGACTGATTTTACAATATTGCAAAGGGATTTTTTAATAATACGAATTCATTTTTAATACTACAAATTCATTTTCTAATGTAACAAATTCAATTTGTAATATTACTAAATGTGCAACATTTTGTATATTATTTAATCAGGAATTTGTAATATTAGAAAATGAATTTTTAATATTACAAAAAGAATTTGTAATATTACAAAAAGAATTTGTAATTTTACAAAATGAATTTCTAATATTAAAAAGTATTTTGTAAATACAAAACGAAATTGTGATATTAAAAAATTATTTTCTAATTTTACAAATTCTTGACTTTTGTCCACTTTGGCTTGTCATAGAACAGTGAAATCATAATCAGTAATTGATATCAGCTGTAATCGATTACATTTAATCAGTAATCGCCTGTATTTGGTAATGAAAAAAGTCTGTAGAAAATAGAATTTCAGGGAGTACTTTCTCTTTTTAATATTTGATAAACATAAAATTTGAAATGTATTGGTCTGAGTGAATATAGCTTAGGGTTATCAATTATTTTTAAATTGAATAAATTACTTTGATATTTCTATCCATTATCATTGATGCTATTCACAATGAAAGGTCATTCCAATAAGATTCTCATTGTTCTTGTTTCCTGCTATTTATTTACCACAGAAAATACAGAAATACAATTAAAAGTGTAACAAGTTTTTTGTAAAAATGTCGACATGAATCCTGAAACAATGTATATATATTTGTAAATGATTTTGTTGTGTCTTGATCTAAAGGTCTTGATCAACCCCACCCCTTCCCCCTCCCTAATAAATTTGTAGTACGAATACTATGTTATGTCTGTGTAAATAATAATTTAGTTTTGAAAGCTTGAAAAGATTGAAATAGCCTCAAGACAGAGGGAAAATATATACATGTTTACAACATACCGCTATTATTTGTAATTAACTTTCCTTTAATTGTTTGTCAAATTTTTAATTTCCTTTCCTCTTTCGTCTACCTTGGACTTGACTTTTTATGGGCAACTCGGCAGGTGTTTCTAGGAAAACAGAGGATGCTCCAGTTTTTAGTGGAGTCAGAGTTGCTCATTTACTTTTGTTACTTTGTATGTATGATTTTAGTTACTTTATGTTCTTTGTTGTGTATGTCTGTTTTCCATGTCTGGTCTTTGTCCCTGTATTACATTCTTTTGATTTCCGCTAGAATCTTGGATCCCTTGATTACTCTTACAAGTTACTTAAACAGACACCAAATATTTCATTATTAACTATTAAGTTTATTTGTGAATTGTCATTCTTCGGTACTTGTACTAAATAATGCAAAGCAGAAGGTTTTTTTTTTTATTTAAGGAGCAGATATGGAAGCCTATATGCAACTGGCTTAGATGAATCAACAACATTCAAGTCATGCATCACAAATTAACTAAGTCATCAATAGTAACAAAACATCCTGCAAGTGATCATACAAATAATGCTGTGGTGTAATTTATTGCTTGCAATCTTACTCAAATCTCTGTTAAAGATAAAACTGATTTTAAGACATAAATTGAATCCGTAAACCCCAAGTATCCACTTCAAAGCAAGGAACAATTGACAACGTACAACTTCCAAGACAGTGTTACACCACATTTGTACTGCCCCTTCTTGAATATGCGTGCATTGTGTAGGCCCCACATACAGGAACATCAACAAGCTGGAGGCAGTGAAAAAACGATCAATAAGCTTTGTTTGTGGCGACTATCGGTCTGACCGCAATGCTAGACCAGAAAAGTGGTAATGATACACCATATAATCAACAATCTTGTGGAGGTTCCATCAGACCATCTTGTTCCAAAGACTGCAAATGTCAGGGGACATACCACAAGTTACCACATACTATGAAACAATTGTTTAGACATTCTTTCTTCCCTGACACCATCTGAATATGGAATCAACTACCGCAGACTGTTGTCGAGATGCAAACCATGGAGACGTTCCGTCAAGTTTTGCAAACCATCCTTCCATAATTGGCAGTACTGTGTTTTTGACTGCACTGCAATATAAACATTTTATCTCATCACTACATATTTTCCTGCACATGATCACACAGTATGTGCGAAATTGCCTTAATCGGTGATGTATTTTTAGACCATATTTTTGTAACGCTTTTCTAAGAATTCCGTGCTTTTTATTTGTTTTGCTTTAAAGAACATTACCCAATTTCAATATTAAATTTAAAATATTTCTTTGAGGAGGAATGGTGCCATACAGAAATGGAAGACAATGTACTATAACAATTGACAAATTCAAGAAATACGTGCCAACAGTCGAAGATATAATGACGGGGGTTTACTAAGTTTATACAAGAAAATACGTTAGATTATTGGTATAGGAAAATTTCTGAGTTTTAGGTTCAGTTCAGAGGCTTTTTTCTTGTCCTTTACTCTTAACAGCTAAAAATTCATAGAATCATAGAATAAGATTGATTTGTTAATTCGCTTTTTATTGTCTTGTGGTTCATCAACAGTCCTTCTGTCCTTTCTCATTTTCCTGACATTCTACATAATATTCTTATCTGTCCTTTCTCATTTTCCTGACATTCTACATAATATTCTTAATCATGGATGGCTTTAACACTACAAAATTACATGAAGGCAAGTAATGTAGCATTTTGAAGACCTTTATATGTACCATTTAGAGCCACAACCTTAAACTTGTCATTTTGACAACATCAGAGCAAAAACAGGAAAGTTAGAAATCACTGCAATGGCCCTGTCTTGGTACAGGCATTTCCTGTGGGAATGGCGAGATGAACAATGTTTCATAGCGGCTAAACCTCCCGCTTCCATTATGGTATATTTCTAACGGTCAAAATCGGTAAAACAGTACAGCTAAATGAAAATAAACGGATGTTAATACAATTAAAATTATAAATCAACGGAAGCCATTAATTCTCCAAATTAAGATTACTAATGGAGACGACAAAGTTTTTTTGTTTTAATAAAATCTAAATTGCTTGTGGCTAATTATAAATATCTTACAAGTGATCACACAAAAATTCTAGATTGTATTGAATTTTAAAGAGTTTGGAGTTTTTATATCACAACTTAAATGTTATGCCAAAGCTCGTCCTAACTACACATAGTGTTTGTCCTGTGATTAGGTTTCTGGAACAGGTTTATATTACAAGAAGTTCGAAGTCATCACTAAAGAACTTTTATGGTCGTCATCGTGAACTCATGGATTGTTACAGTGTATCTTTCTAAACCACGAGAACAGATTTTTTCACCGTGTTATAGTTATCTTTTCCTTTTTCACCTACCCTGGACGTGATATTTCATGAGCAACTCGGCGGGTGTTCCTAGAAAAGCAGAGGACGCATACCTAACTGGTGCACCTGGTCTATGCTCCCAATTTTTGGTCAAGTCCAAGTTGCTCATTTACTTTTGTTCTTTGTACCTTATTTTGGTTATTTCATGATTTTTGTTGTGTGTGTCTTCCTTGTCTGATCTTTATCAATGGATTATCATCTTTCGATTTTTGCCTGAATCTTAGTTCCCTTGATTACTCTTTTTTTAAATGGTAATGTATGTTCCCTGTTGTTTGTAGTCACCTGTACTTTTGGTTAACTTCTACATAATAACTAAATTGTTTTTTTATTGTATACTAATGGAAAGATAGAAATTGCATTCATATTTAAATTCAATAGTAATAAGACTTCAAATGTTCATAAAATCCTTAAAAATGCAGATATTCGCTTGATATTTTTTTAAACAATGCCAAGAAAATGGGGTAGATCATTTTTTCGACAAAAACTGAAAAATGTGTGAATAACACTTTCTGAGATTAAAAAGAGGCATTTTTTTTTAACCTAAAAACTGAAAAAAGTCTATTTTGTTGTAAAACTCATATTACCTCTCCACAGAATGGTGATCGAATGTTCATAATCATAATCCCATATTTAATAACGGCTGCGCCACGAGCACATGATATGCCCGTTGTCTTGAAAACATAATAAATGTTTTGGAATAACACAGGACTGTATAGAATGTCATACCAAGTATATCCTGACTCATTCCTTATTCTTGCTAAATAAGAAGTTTATATAAGATACAGACAAAAATTGCTAACACCATGTTTTATATGATAATAAATTGAAACAAAAAGTTTGCATGTCAATACATATATTGAAAATTTCGAAGTTCCATAAAACAGAAAGTTGATAAAAGAAAGATACAAAACCATACCATATTTCAGAATTTATGGTATAATGTTTCTCTAAAATAAATTCCCCATCTTGGTTCTTTTTAAGGACTATTCCATCAATGTAAATGTATGGGAGGTTTGGAAGGCAGTTTTTTGCAACCTAACAACCCATACATTTTTTAGGGAATACTGCACCTCCTGAATTCCCCTAATTCAGCATGAAATGTAAAAAAAAACACAACCCTTTTATACAAGAAAACTCAAAAAAAAATTCAGTAACTCAAATCAAAATAATAAGTCATCATACAAAAATACAGATCTTCAGATTAATATAACTAACAAGTGTGTTAAGTTGGTGCAACATGTTAAAAATACACATCCCTCATATTTTAGTTACAAAGTCCTGTTACTTGAACAATTTTAATCTGATATTCACCAAAAAGTATACAAATCATTTGACCATCATAAGAAACAACTACTTTAAGTTTGGGTAAGTTGTTCTCAAGTTACGGTGATACATGCTTACGACAGACAGGTGAACAGACATCGGACATTTGCATACCTAATACATCCCCTCAAAATTTTGACGGGCATTTAAAATATTTTTCAAGATCAGGTTTGTGAATTCAATTTTTTGGACCCTATCTTTTTTTTATAAGAAAGTTATCTTTCCAACTCCATATCATAAAATTTGAATTGGGATATTTTGGAAATAGGAATAAGACATAATGTGTTAAAATATTGAAAGAAAAACTTTCCGTCTTGAAATAATTAATCTCAAAAGGTGTTTACAGTTTCTTTTTCCATTAGCAGAAATTACATCCTTTTCTGTCAAAAACACAAAGCAATAAAAATTTAAAAACTCTTAATTCTAAAATGGACATAGGCAGTTTCCTTAATTACACTGTTAGAAATAAAAGCCTTTTTGTTTTTTGTTTTTTTTTCACTGCAAATCATATGCAGGAAAACCAACAAACATAGTATTAATTTGACTTTGCCTAACAATAATTTTTTCTTTAAATCAATATGTAATGAGATGTTTTCTTTTTTAATGTTCGTTGCAGAGAAGCAATCAAACTGGAATAACTGATATTGTTATAAAAAAAAATACCTTTACAATCTTTCCATGGTATTAAATTAGAATACTGAAAAAAACAAATGCAATCTTGCAGTCACAAGATCCTAAAAATACCAATCAATCCATATTGAATTTTAACATTTATTCTGAATCAGAATCTATCACTATTGCTTTAGACTTCTTTTTTGATGTTTCTGACTTGTCAATAATTGTAAAGTCTGGGTCTGAATCTGATCCTGAGTCCCCTTTGATCCCATTCTGAGATTGTGATTGGACTATTTCAGATGTCTGAGATGATTTCAAAATATCAGAACTTCTCTTTTTAATTGCAGGTTGACTAGCAAATTTTTCACCAAAGTTCAAATCATCACTATCTGACTCTTCAAGAACAGTTTTCTTACGTTTTAATTTTGAACTGACTTTTTTCAAAGCACCATTTTCTCTTTGGCTATTAGACTGAGAATCAGAGACATCAATGACATTGTTAGAGAACTTTGAGTTTTCAGAATTGATCACAACAAGTTTAGGTTTATCAGTAGCTGTTAACCAGTTTGCGTCATCTTGAGCAGAAGATGTAGATGATGAATTCTGGGACTGGAGAGGTTTCTTTTTACCAGCAAACTCTACACAAAGTTTGGCCAATCCATTTGCTAAGAGGTTGGCTTTTGGACCTGAAAGATAGGAAACAGTGTTTAACAAAGGCATCCTTTCAAAAAAATATAAAGTTTTCAGAGATTAGTTGTCCACAAATTTTAGTATATAGTTAGTCCTAAGTTTTGATGTCATGATAGTAATCAAAGTATTCATGCGCTGAATCAATTTATATCGCTCGCTTGAATTTTTATGCCTCATTTAATTGTAAAACTGCAAAAATATGGGATAAAAGCTGGAATAAGAGGAAAGTACAGAGGTCAAATTCAAATGTATCTAAACACAATCTTACATTGTTGTAAATGGTTAATATTGAACTCTTTTGAACTAATTTATTCACCATTCTGATTATAAAAGACATTCAATAAACACACAACAAAATTTGTGATGCATCATAGCTTGCAGTGTGTCAGTTTGCAAAATATTCAGGTTTGATGACGGTTTACATGGAACACCTTGATGAATTAGCACAAAACATCCATAATATTGTATAAATGAACAACTGAAGCACCTACAGCTCTATCATTATAACACATGGCAAAATAGAATCATTATTACAAAAAGCAATATCACTAGACCACAGACTGACTCCATTTCTGATAATGCATTATCGAAATACATGTACCTATGCCATGGTCTATAAGCAAAATTTTATATTTATTTATCACCTCTGAGCTTCCAATGCCACAAAGTTGAAACCATAATAAAAATATGTGATACAGTGGGTGAAAGATCAGAATGGTAACAGGGTTATGCTACCCTTTTGTTAAAAGTTAATTAAAAATGAGTGGCAAATATTAGCCTGGAACAGGGACTGTAGATCATGCCTGCTGCCTGGAACCTCTTTCCTTGTACAAGTTTCTTGATCGGAACCACTGCACCCTTTTTGTAAATATATGGATCCACCAGGCCCTACATGGAATTTCTGAAAACAGTTCTTCCAGATGGCACTCAGCATTGCTCTTTTTCATTTTTATGAGCGATGATTAAATATAATTTTGCATGCTTTTCATTTCTAGCTAAACATCAAATGGTTTATTATGTGTCTAAGAATATTGTATTTGTAGGCAACTTAAATATATCAACATATTGAATATAATATAATGTTCGATTTATTCAGGTAAATATATAGAAATATTCAGGTATTGGTGAGGTTAGAGGTCAACTATTTTTAATTGATTCTTTGTTCATACAAATCAATCATCATATTAAGTTCACAGAAAAAGTTGTTTATTGGGTTTGTTTATTGACATAAAAAGCATAGAATCAAATAAGATATATTAAAAATACCTATAAAATGGACCTAACTAACTACATTTGAACCTTAATGGGGTATGCCAGTGATCTTTGATCTAAATTGAAAAAAAGCATTATGGTTACAATTTTTCATTTCAGACTTTTTGTGAAATTTTTAACTGATTGGTCCAAATTTTAACTGTACAACCAATGAAAAGTATTTTCATACCAAAAACCAGTGGCAGATCCTGAAATTCTGAAATTGGTGATATTTAATTTTACTATATAACCAATCAAACTTTTCATGCATAAAGGGGACCCAATTTTGGATTTTGATTCCCCTTAATTAATCAGCAGACTTTTGACAGCAGCAAATTGTTTAAGAAAAAAATCTAAGACAACTCCATTTTTCATTGTTTACCATGGGCTGGCCAACAATGTTGCATTTTTTACCCCAAGCCATAGTGAGGGGTTAAATAACAAAATTAATGCCCATGGTAAAATGATAAAATGGAGTTTCTGTGATTTATTTTGATTCTAATAAGACAGGTTTCTTCATATCACAACTCATACGTTATGCCAGAGCTTGCCAAAACAACACAGACTTTTTGTATCGCGCTAGAACTCTTACAAATAGGCTTTTGGAACAGGGTTATGTTGCTTCAAGATTGAAGTCATCACTACAGAAGTTTTATGGTCGTTATCATGAAAACGTGGATCATTATGGTGCATCCATCTGCACCATGAAAACTGATTTATTCAACCGGTCATAGTTTTCCTTTCTTCGTTTGTCTACTTGACTTGACTTTTCATGAGCAACTCGGCAGGTGTATCTAGAAAAGCAGAGGACGATTACTATACCGGTGCACCTGGTCCATGTTTGTCTACTCGACTAGACTTTTTATAAGCAACTTGGCAGGTGTTTCTAGAAAAGCAGAGGACGATTACCGTACCGGTGCACCTGATCCATGTGTCCAGTTTAGTGGAGTCTGAGTTGCTCATTTGCTTTTGCTACTTTGTTTGTATGATTTTAGTTACTTTAGGTTCTTTGTTGTGTGTGACTGTTTTCTATGTCTGGTCTTTGTCCCTGGATTACATTCTTTTGATTACTACTATAACCTTGGTTCCCTTGATTACTCTTTTAATAGACATAACCTATGTGATGCACTGTTTTGGAGTAAAATTTTGTTGTAGTGTCTGCAAAATTGGGTAAAACTGATCTATGACGTTGCGAAAAAGACTGTAATATGCCTATCACTTTTTTTACCAAAGCTGCGGTCTAAAGAGCTTTGAAGCATGTCATATTAGAATGAAACATATCCCTCCCCTAATCATGCTAAAATAGATAAACCTACCTGCTACAATGTAGCTAATTGTGCTGTAAGGAGTAAAGTGAAAATCTTCTCTGATAAATCCCTGCAATAACATGTGACCTATTATCCTCTCCAGTTTATCTCTGTTAATATTTGGAAGGTCAAGACCTTTAACCTTTAAGGAACTTTGACCTTTGCCTTGCCAAGCATCTAACAACTTTAGAGCTGTAATTCTTTGATCAGTTGCAGAAGCTTGGTCAATTATTTTTAGTACATTTTGACCTAACTTGGAAACGTCTTTTTTCTCAGCTGAAAAAAGGGATAGTAAAAAAATTATAATGGGTAATTTTGCATTGTTTTTTGCATTTGAAGTCTTAACTTAAAGCAATCTTTTCCTTAGATACTGCAAACTGGGAAATTACACCTTACTTAGGAACTTGGATAAATATAGTGTTAAAACTCTTTCATTTTAGTTACTTTATGTTCTTTGTTGTGTATGTCTGTTTTCCATGTCTGGTCTTTGTCCCTGGATTACATTCTTTTGATTACCGCTATAACCTTGGTTCCCTTGATCACTCTTTCAGGAATTGGGATTAAAATTCTGAGAATGGGCCAATGTTAATGATATTTGGAATTTCAATGGTCCATTCTGAAACATTAATTGTATGAGATTTTGCTTTAAATGAGAAATTTTCAGCTCAAATTTGAAAAAAAAAGACACAAATGTATGTGACCCCCACTTATCCAGATCTTTTATAGCATTCTTACAGAATCCACAAAATTAGGGAAAATTAAAATCTAGTAAAATGTTGCTATATCCTATACTTGCTAGCTGTCAAAAAAGTGTACATGTGAGATTAATAAATCTGTGTATAGAAGGTGCTAGAATTTTCTCATACAATGGTCTTTAATTTTGATAACACTTAATATATTTGAAAAGAAAACTTCTTTTAGTATTTCTCTGAATATTGAATACTTTACATTTTATGGTGAGGCCATAGTTTTAAACATAAAATGTGATATTTACCCTGGAAATCTTTACTACAATGGTCGCACATTTGGTTACATTGAGATTTATCCCACAATTCACCAAAATGTCTCGCTATGGTTGATCTTCTACATCTACAACAGAATAGCCAAACTGAAAAGTAGCAAAATAATGGAAATAGATGCCCCTCCTACCTCTAAAATTAAAAAAAAACTGTTATAACGGGATCAGAATTTGAGACAAGGGTGAAAAATCTTATATAAAGTAAAAGCTGAAGCAGCAAACCAGGCAGATCATTGCCTTCCAAATCCTTTGTCATTTAATTATGACTGTAGATGCACATTTTGTTTACGTATGAAAAATATCCTAATCTTAAATGCTTATAGATTTGATAAGAAGGAAAATCATGGTAATGTTTCTAAAAAAGATTTTTAGGCAACTAAAAATATAAATTTCAACCCTCATCTCATCTAACATTGCCTTATTACCCATTTTCGTAGGGAATGAGTGTAAGCAATGTCCTACACATGTATATCCTCTGTCAAAACATGAATGGTTCAAAAACCTTCTGTCAGAAGTGACATATGCAATTAGGATGTGATTGAACTTTGAACTTTAAACACAGATGCATGTCATGTGTTGAAGGAAGTCTTGTATATTCCTGATGGTCAAGGCATTAGCAATATTACAAAGTAACAGTGCATTATCCATGAATTTAAATATAATATGAGTACAAATAGCTCCTTCTCAAATAGGCAAAGCCTGGAATACAAACAAAAAAGTGCCTCAGTCATTTTTTGTGTTATGTACAATGCAAAAAAAAAGGTAACAAAACAAGATGTCTGTCTCCCTTTTGAATGGCTGAAGAACCATGAAACTAACAAAGAATGGCCTAATATCTTACTTGGATATATCAAGACAATATGACATGACACCATATACATTATCTAAGCCTTTCTGCTCTGTAAATACCATGGAACTCTGTTTGAAAACATCAGCAAACCTAAAGTATACAATGCAGTCTGATCTCAGATCATCGCGTCCAGCACGACCACTTTCCTGGTACAAATTCTCCATCGATTTACTGATTGAATGGTGAATGACAAATCTGACATCTGGTTTATCTATACCCATACCAAAGGCTACCGTGGCAACAATTACCTGCAAATTGTACAGCAAAATAATGATGCAACAATTTGTTTTAAATTTTGGTTAGGTCCTTTCTAGAAAAAAATGGCTTTACCCAAAGGAAAACATAATAAATACATTACTCAATAGCAGAATCTAGCTTAAATTACAAAATATCTTCAACATGTCATGTTTTACATACATGTAGCTGGAGTTCGTGCTTTATGTGGGTATAGTCTATGAATAGCTATAACCCTCATTTTTACTGGATAGCAGTACTGCTTAAGTTTTTACACATCAAGTACTATTGTAAAGCTACAGTTAAAAAGTACATGTGACATATTGATTCTCTAACATTTTAAGCAATATCACAAATTAAAACAAAACTTGTAAAAATATTATCTACTTAATCACACAAGATTTAAGAAAGTAGTTTCCATAGGAACTTGCCAGTAATTTATCAGCAAGCCACATTTCATGAATTTGACTCTTTTGTTTTGGAGGTATGTTGGCATGGTAACATCCAGCTCTAATGCCACGCTGTCGTAACTCAGCAGCAACCTCTTCAGATTCTTTCTGAGTAAAACAATACACAATACCTAAAACCATAAACATATCTAATGAAGTTTAAGTTTCAAGGCACAAGACTATGGATTCCTATGTCTTAATTGTATGTCATGGAATCGTGTCATCAAACGGAAAGTTTCACTAACAACCTTTTACCAAATCAGGCTTATACATGTAGTACAATACCTTTTTTCTTTTGTTTAAATACATGTATATTTTCTGTTTCTGATTCCTGTCACAATTTGAGTTGAAATGTTATATAGCAGCCAGTATAAACCAAGCCCTGAATAAACTAGACTTGTATAAACCAGACATCTTGTGTAATTCCTTCAAACTATTTTCGATGCATTTCTAACTTGTTTAAACCAACAGTTGCCTTAACTGAACACTTTATCCATTAGTGCTTCCATTAAGACAGATTTAAGTGTTACTTTAAAATACTGTGAAAGTAATAATTTTCGCAGATTCTGTCAAGTGAACATATTCGCAGATAACTGTGTTATCTTTCTTAGGGTTAATTGGTAATCCAATCATCTTAATGTACCTACAGTTTTTGGACTACTCTTACCCTGCAAAAAATCTAGTAGTGTGCCTACACATTGTTGGTGCATGACATCATTTTCAATCAAAAGTCTAATGATCTGATGCATCACAATATCTCTAAATATTCTGAACAATATTTTCAAATATCTTGTCATATACGAGAGATAGAAAAGTAACTGTCAACAAGTTTAAAGGAAAAAAGTACAGATTACCAATAATTTCCCTTTTTTTTGTACCTTCTAAATTGCTACTTCTTCTCATGTCAAATTACCTGATTGGTTTCGAAATCTTCTATTGATCACCTGAACCATCTCTTCAATGGTGTCTTTAAATACTGATGGTTTTTCTTTAACCTGAAAAAAAAATGGATAATATAAGTAAAAAATGCCCCAATAAACCAATTATTGCTTGAAACAAAACAATGTTGTCACAGGTACCATCAATACCTGCAATTATATCATGTTAAGTATGTTTTAAACTATCCAGATGTCAATTTTACAAATGAGTAAAGTGTAAATTTTATCATAAGTTTTAAGTGACATATCAATTTCATAATTACGATTCGATGGCTTATTATTAATTATACAGTTACAATTTCAAGTCTATTTATCCTTTATTTACATTAATAGGTTATGCTTTCAGAGGACAGCTAACCTTCATGTACACTTACTACATGCATGTTTCAAAGTTTTGTCAGAATCAACAAGATTTGTGAAGCCAGTTATTTCCATAGGTAATATTTTTTTTTATTTCAGCTGTGGCAAAAGTTTCTGATTTCTTGACATTTTCATTCATTCTTAGTCCATATGAACAGGAATGATCTTGCACCACATAAGATACCACCAATTTAGCAACATGAACTTTAATCTTATTTTTTGATGTATTTTTGTTAGTTTCAAAAGACACATTATTATATGTGTTTAGTACATTTTTACTTTGATTGTAGCCTGAAAATATAAGTGGTTTCAGTTCTTTTTCTACTCAAAATTGTAAAACTTGTGATTTCAGCATGCATTAGGAAATAATTTCATTTCAGAAGTAACATGCTTTCCGATTGGATAAAAAACTTTCCATCATCTCACAGACCAAATTTTGTATATTACTGTGATGTCATCAACCTTTTTCAATAGTTTACCTTTTTTGAATTTTGATACTAAAATTAAATTATATAGAATGACTGTTATATTTTTTGGTCTATTTGAAATAACCTTAATGCCTGTGGTGAGTACTTGAAAATAACATGTGTCCAAAATATGGTGCCACACAGGTTATTCCTTAAATATATAAAATTTTTCAGTCTACTATTGAGTGGGAAAGTAATTTAAATCTTTGCTGATAAAGTAAAATTACTAAAAGATAAATTGGAAACAAGGAATTAAATCTCTGCGCTGTGGCTAAAAAAGTCTCATGCATATTTAAATCACCTGAAAATGGAAAAAAATTAAATACATTCATATGATATTGTGCAAACACCAGTAATGAATGATGCTGATGGTCACATGGCAATATATGGACCAGTTGGTTACCCCCCAAAAAAAATATCTGGACAGAAGCTTAGACTAGGTCCATTTATTTTTGGAGCAACCAACCAGTCATGTTTTGCAATCTGACCAAAAGTACTGGTATCATGAATTAAATGCTACATTACACTTTTCAAATGTAGTTTATTTTCCACACTGGAATATTCATGTAGAAAAAATTAGAAATCCATAAATTACCTTTTAAATAATGATGCCATAGTTTTAAAATGACACTGTAACGGTTCAAATAATTTTCTAGTGGTAAATATCACATCATATGGCCCTGCAGATATTTCCAAAAACAGTCAACAAACAAAACACCGATAAGTATAATATTTGGAAAGAAAGACCTTTTATCATTTCTAATAAACAAACCTCATAAAACAAATTAGGCCTGTTGAAGGAGGCTTTAAACAGATAGCAGTGTGGAATATTGAGGATTTTCTTTACATCTTCTAAAACTTTGGTAGTGGCAGTGGCTGTCAGTCCTAAAATAGGAACTTCTGGGAACTGTCTTTTCATTATACCCAGGAACTTATAATCTGAAATATATAGAAATTAGACGTTACTGCAATGCATTTCAAAGGCAATAGTATGTTATTTTATTCTGTAAAAAATATGGCAAAAGAACAAAAAATGTTTATTATCAGAACACAATGCAATATTTAAAGTCTTAGTACAATTAATTTTAAGAAAAACATCATCGTTAACTGCTTAAAAATATTGATGAAGTTTACTTCTGTAATTTGTGATTGGTTACAAATTCTAATTCACTGCAAAATACATTTATATGAAAACGAGATAGACCCTGATATCTGCAATTTAACATTCTTTGACCAGCCAAACCTTTTTACCAAATCACAAACAAGTAAAATGTGGTGATCTAAGACGACCCCTGAAACAGAAAAAAAGCATCTTCACAAAAACACCCCTTTGCCCTTAGTTTATAGCCCATAGCACTGTATTGCAGTGTGAAAATATTCATTTGATTGGTTCTTTACTTATCATCAGTAGCTAAAAGTATGATGGACACACAGGCAGATGTACAGATGGTCAGGCAGGAGAATCACTATCTAAGCCCCATTACATAGAACAGCAGGATTATAGAAAATTAAGAGACTGTTCTTGCAAAAACCAGGCAGATACTACAATGTGGACAGCACAGAGTATATTTTATCCCACCTATAATTTTCTTTCAATGTAATGTAAAACTCATTAGGATGTCAGAAACATGGATTTTTCTGTATCAAAAGTGGATTGATTGATTGATTGTTGGGTTTAACGCCCGAGCAGTAATATTTCAGCTGTATTCAGGCGATGAATATGAAAAGGATGATAAAATGAACATGAAATGATGATGATGAAATGAAAAAAGGGATGGGACACAAGGATAATAGGGTTAACAAATTTTGACTGCCACAAGATAAAAGGGAGGGATGGGTAGGGTGACTCAAAATATATATCCAAGGTTCCCTAACAAATCAACTAACTTATGAACAGATCCAAAATGATTCCCCTTAATTTTAAATTTTGAAAAATTCAATAGTCTGTAATTTGGACTTACATCCTTAATCATAAAAAATAAGTATCCGTGATAGTGTTCTAGGATTCCATTTTCTGATCAAACAGAGCAAGTACAATTTCAGTGTGGGAAAGTTGTTCATTATGTTAATTTTCCCATTCACAAAATTTGAATTTATGAAAGGATTTGTGGAGTATAGCAAGAAGACTTTAATTATGGAATATTTAATCTTTAATTGGAGTTTTCCAGTGGAAATAAAAAAAACAAAAAAAACAGAACACTGCCTGAAGATAATTGTTTTACAGTATCTACCTGGCCTGCAATCATGGCCAAACTGTGAAATAATCTAGTCTGAAATCATGGCCTAACTGTGAACTAACCTGGTCTGAAATCATGGCCTAACTGTGAACTAACCTGGTCTGAAATCATGGCCCCATTGTGAACAACAATGAACTTCATCAATGACCAATCTAGAAAACCTTCCAAGCTGATACATTTTCTCAAGTTTTGCCATGAATCTTTTACTCTTTGCCAGCTTCTCTGGAGTCACATACAACAATTTAAGAGGAGATTTCTTGTCTGTCATGGCATCTTGTACTGATTTAACTTTATCCTTGCTTGCAGTGGCATCAAGTTTTGTCGCCTCGATACCAAGTTTCTCCAAAGCCATGATCTGGTCTTCCATAAGAGATACCAACGGAGATACTACTAATGTAATACCTACAATATTTTTGTCAAAAAAACAGATATTTATTCAGTAAATTACTTTAAAGGTAGATAATTCAACCTAGAAAGGAGTTTGGAAAAAAAAGTACATTGAAACCTGTCTAAACCAAACTCTGTTTGTACTTTAAAATTGGTTCTGTTTATACAGGTGTTTGGTTTACAAAGGTTCAAAATACATTTTAATTGGCAATAAGAGCCTTTAAAAGGTGTCTGGTTTAGACAATCCAGGGTTTGATTAAGACAGGTTACACTGCATAACTATCTACGTAAATTTTATGAAGAAATCAAGAATGGAGGTATAACAATTTTGTTGTGACTCTTCCTGTTCATACACAGTAGTGCAAGACTGAAGTAACACAGAATAGTACAATATTGATAAGGATAAGGATGTCACTTACAAATACAATGTACATTTCTAAAATAGATATCTTTTTTTATATTAACCGTTGTTTGAGTGAATACAGTGAATACTGTCCCTCTATTGTATAACATGTGTAGACTTATTTAAAAAAATAATCTTGTTTTAATTTTTTCATTTTTGCATGATGTAACATAAATTTTCTTTAATAGTTATTTTTTTTCTAAAATCTTTGAATTAGTATACAAGAATATAATTTGTCATCTCGTACAAGTAAGTGATGAAAAATTGTATTATAGTATATTAATTCAAAGATTTAAATCCCATCATCATCAGGAATGCACCCAACTTATGCCTCCTACAACTGTGAGAAGTGGAAAATGAAAACTGTACTGTACTTCAACACATCAAACCTTTAGATAACAAAGCTGGCAGCTGGAAACACAGACTTTTCCCACCTCCTGTTGGCATGATCAACATACAATCTTTACATGACATTGTCACATTCATTGTCCGCAACTGCATTGGGCGAAGCGTTTGTATATTAAAAGCTGAGACCATTTTCTCTTGTAACCCTTTGCTCCAAATGAAATCTACAAAGAATGCATACAGAATTTCTTTAACCTTAAAAATGGCTCCAAATACATTAAAGTTTCGGTGAAGATCAATTCATGAAATTGCACACATTTAAGAAATACATGTACCAGTAATTCATGGCTGCCAATATTTAATTGCGAATTTCAACATGGGAAAGCATTATATTCATAAATGATTAACTCCAAGCCAATGTAATGGGAAAAACAAATGGATATCATATTTACCCATGCTTAGTAAATCAATTATGAATAGTCAGGAATTTTTTTAACAATAAAATTTTGCAATCCAATATTCACATTAATTTTGTCAATTTATACTGACATTTTTGTGTACAATGCAAATTATGAAGTCTTTGGCTTGAAGTTGGTCAATGTTTCATTTAAAAGTAGTTTGCATGGTTGCTACACAGGCAAATGTGCCACACATGAGAATTATATGGTTTGCATCATATGTTTATCATATGAACCAAGCACCATATGATAATCATATGATACACTTTACATATGATAAATTGCATGATTATCATATGATAACCACATCTTTTTCACAAAAATATGATTATCATATGTTTTCAAGCCAAAATTAACATATGAGTATCATATGATAATCATATGACTATCATATGTTAGATATCAAATGATTTTCATATGATTACCATATGATTATCATATGAATCCAGCACAATATGATTATCATATGTGGCACATTTGTAACTGGTTTCCTTCAGATTTTTGCTGCAATCCACATCAGAATTATGAAATAAAGTCAGTGTTGAAGTTTCTATTTGCAAGATGTCTTTCACAACAACTAACTTCATTTCAAATGGGTACAAAATTCATAATTTACACATAGAAATGAACTTCATATTTGTTAACAAAACTTGTACATTTCAACTTCCTATTCAGATGACCTTTTGTAAATCTAGCTTTTCCCTTTGCAGCTTTAGATGATACTTTCATAATAATGAAAACTGAAACCTGATTGGCTGACCAGAAATGTGATCTTAACTGAAAGTAGAATGGAGTGGTGTACATGTAGGTCTAACTTTGAACAGTTGACCTTTGTAGTGACCTTTGTAGTTATTATATTTATTTTGTATAGAATGTAGTTCAAACCTTCTTTGTCCCAATTTTTGTCATCATCATCATTTGTTTTAGAACTACTCTGCCGTAGTACAGCTTCAAGTTCAGTTTTACGTTGTTGTAGGGAGGCTTGTCGCTGGAGGAGATTATCTATTTCTATACTGATCACATCTAACTCTTGCTTTGTTTCTGCTAACTCTTTTCTATAAACTGCAAAAAAGGAAGATCAGTTAATTGGTTCTAAATCAGTGAAACCTGTCTTAACCAAACTCAATAGAAACCAGAGACTTATATGAATCAGGCATTTTCTGGAAGTATCATTATATTAATTTTATACATCTGAACCTTTGTTAACAACATACCCAGAGTTTGGATTACACATATTTCACTGCATGAAATTCTTCATTTATTATGTAAAATGTAGTTATTTTCTAATGTTGCAATTAGTTGATTAATCAGTTTATAAGAGTTTCAAATATGACTTATCCATTTTAAAAATTGAAAATGGAATAAAATCAGAAATTTATGTCTATAATATATGTTATAAGTATCAATAATTTTGTATCGTCATAACTTATGTCATTCTTAAAAACATATTTCCATGCATATCTGTTATACAGTATTTCAAAATTTAGTTGATCTTGCTTTTCATTAATCTTAATGATGGTTTCCTCCCTTTTGTCATCATCGTCATTATACATCGTTGTTTTTCCAAAAAAGATGATACAAATATATAGTTCTTGGTAGAGATTCCTCATACTTTGTAAGAAATAATTCCAAATCATCTTCCAAATATACAGAGGAAGATGGTTTACAAAATGCTGGAATTTTTAATCCACAACATATTTGTCCAGTGTGGTGGACGTGTTTTTCAACAAACGGTCGGCATTCCAATGGGAACAAATTGTGCTCCTTTATTTGCTGACCTTCTCCTTCACTCTTATGAGGCTGACTTTATAGCTGATCTGATCCGAAAGAAAGAATTTTGTTTAGCTAGTTCCTTTAATTTCAGTTTCAGCTATATAGATGATATATTATCTTTAAACAATCCTAATTTCGGGGATTTGATACATCGCATCTACCCCAAAGAACTTGAGATAAAGGATACTACAGACACTGTGAAGTCAACCTCATATCTTGACCTACACTTAGAAATCGATGGTAAAGGAAAACTATTGACCAAACTTTATGACAAACGTGATGACTTTTCATTCAAAATTGTCAACTTTCCTTCCATCTATGGCAACATCCCTTCAGCACCTGCGTATGGAGTGTTCATATCACAACTCATACATTATACCAGAGCTTGCCAAAACTATGCAGACTTTTTGTATCGCGCTAGAACTCTTACAAATAGGCTTCTGGAACAGAGTTATGTTGCTACAAGGTTTGAAGTCATCACTACAGAAGTTTTATGGTCATCATCATGAACTCGTGGATCGTTACGGTGTATCCATCTGCACCATGAAAACTGATTTATTCAACGGGTCATAGTTTTCCTTTCCTCATTTGTCTACCCCGGACTTGACTTTTTATGAGCAACTCTGCGGGTGTTTCTAGAAAAACAGAGGACACTTGCCCTACCGGTGCACCTGGTCCATGCTCCCAGTTTTTAGTGGAGTCCGAGTTGCTCATTTGCTTTTGTTACTTTGTATGTATGATTTTAGTTACTTTGTGTTCTTTGTTGTGTATGTCTGTTTTCCATGTCTGGTTTTTGTCTCTAGATTACATTCTTTTGAAATTCTGAAAACTCCTTACAAAACCCTTATCTATTGCTCTATATTCAAAATGTAAAACACCAATTATCATGGATTGCACAAGTCAAGCTTTAGAAAGATTACGTTTCACATCAAGAGTTCAGGTCAAATACCTCAGTGATTCTGGTATTATACAATCTCGACAAATAAACGTCCCTGAATATTCACCCAGGAATATTCCATGACAGAGCACAGCCCGTATGGACAGCTTTATTTTAAATGACCAGAGGGTTACACCAGCTACTCGTCTGAAAACATGTGCAGCACATACATATTCAAAAACTGAAGATGACACTTACAGATGTGGCAGCACAGAAACAATGAATTCCTCTATCAAGAGAGAAGCAGGGGAACAACAGAAGGAGCTGAAACCTGTGCGGAAGGGGTAAACTAATCATGACAAGCCAAGGCGTCAATTAAAACTAGCAATCTATGATGGAACAAGTGAATGGAAGGATTTCCAGTCACATTTTGATGCCTGTGCTTTAATGACTGGGAGGACGAAAGGGCTTATACTTGGCAACATCTCTGAGAGGACAGGCACAGTGTGTTTTCTTACCCCTTGAGAATGAAACATTGGTAAAAGCCATACAGGAAAGACTTGCCCCGCCGAACCAGATGGAGTTGTACCGGGTGCAACAAAGAAAAACACCAAACGCCAAGTGAGAGCCTTCCTGAGCTTGGACAAGCCATTAGAAGATTAGTTGACAAGGCATACCCAAACGCCCCTGGTTAAGTCAGAGAAAATTTGGCAAACGGGGCATTTCTTGGATGCCCTGGTAGATGCTGACATGAGATTACGAATAAAACAGTCGCGCCCAGAAAATCTGAATCAAACAATTTGTCTGGTGGTAGAGTTATTGGCTTTCCACAAAGCAGACCAATGAATTGACACAGGGAAGGGGCATTCAAGGGTCACAAAAATGATAGATGGGAATACCAAGACAAATGAGCAAATGTTGTCAATGATGAAGGCATTCACAGAGAAAATAGAAACACTTTAACAGAAAATGGATAGTTTCAAGAAGGAACGTGGAAGCAGAAAAAAAAATGCAGGCCTGGCTGGAAAAACGACATAAAGTGTTTCAATTGAAACAAGTTTCAGAAGCTAGTGTACAGAACCGAAGAAAATAAAAGAAGTTAAGCAAGAAGAAGGAGCTGCTTGCCCGCTACACAACAGAAAAACGCAGACAAACATCAAAGAGGCAGATGAGCCTCGGGGCAGCCTCATCAAACCTAGAAGCTGGAGTATACATAGACAGCAAGCTGAATGGGCGCAATGCTAAAATGTTAGTCGACACAGGGGCAACATTTACTTTGGTATTTCATCAATTGTTTTATGCGCTTCCCCTGAAACAGCGCCCTTTCCTCCAAATAGTAAACCAGAGAATCATATCAGCAAACAGAACAGAGCTTACTATTGCAGGGAAAGGATTATTCCGCTTAGAAATAGGTGAAGAACAATTCCAGATTGAAGCATTGGAGGCAGATTTACCTATAGATGGTATTCTTGGTTTGGACTTCATGAAGCAGCATCAGTGTAGCATTGACCTTCATCAAGACTTGTTAAAATTCCACAACAGCTCCTTCAAACTACAGTTTGCTGGAAAAATGGGATGTTACAGACTTTCTACTGCCAAGGATATAACAATACCCCCATCTACAGAGACAGTGTTTTTTGGGAATATAAAAGATTTTAAAGACGCTACAGATGGTCAAGTAGGTATCGTAGAACCGTTGTGATAAATTTGTTGAGCAGGACAGTACTATTTTAGCTACAACTAGCATCAGTAAAGGAACATGTCTCAATTTGTCTGATGAATTTCTCAGAAGATGTAAAGAAGATAAAGGCAGGAACAATCATAGGAGAAATAAATCCTACAGAAGATGTCATGAATGCAACTGGGGCAAACAAAGATTCAAGCGCCGAATTAGATCAAGAATTACAAAAACTTGTAAAGAAAGCTAGTGATGAACTGACCATGGAACAAAAGAAAAGAGTAACACAGTTCTTGAGGAAGCATCAAGCTATATTTGGTTTTTCTCACAAGGACCTAGGTTGCACTAATATTGTGCAGCATAAAATCAACATTGGGTCTAATCAGCCAGTGAACCTACCCGAAGGACACCCGTAGCTATACGCGAAGCAGTCAATCGTCATGTTGATGACACGCTACAACACAGTGTCATCAAATCTGCAGATGGACCCTGGTCTTCGGGAATTATTTTGGTACAAAAAGAAAGATGGGTCAACTCGTTTTTTGCATTGATTATTGCAGGTTAAATGATCTAACAGTGAAAGATAGCTATCCATTGCCATGCATAGATGATTCACTGGAACAACTGAGTCGGGGATCTAAATGAACACATGGCTCACATGGACAAATTTTCATTGTGACACGTGTCCTTTCACACAGAAAATAAATTGGCAAAAGAAAGTATAAGGTTGAATGAGACATGTTTAATAGCACAAGCTTAAACATAGAAATTTATAATCAATAATAATGGTAAATCTTTATCTGTATTGTCTAACTCAGTTATACTAAGGTGAAGCTTTCCCTTCCCTATAGGCTTGACCATAGGTCCACAGCTCTAGAGAAATTAAAAAGACTAGTAGGTGTGGTCATTTTGTAGGCGCCATTAAAAATTTTTTTTATAATTTAACAACAAGAACATTAAACAATATTTTAGAACTTTTGGGAGTCGATCCATCACCCATTCAAAATTGGATTGCTTTTCCGTGTCAGATAAACGCAGAGATCATTAAGACATTGTTGTATAAATTCAAGCTCTTCAATCTTTCTCAAATTAATTCAACTCTTGATACTTTCTATATTTTATTAAATGAAAATTTTCGGTGAGTGGAAGTAAGTGGATTTTGACTCTTGATCTATGCTCAGGGTATTGGCAGGTGGAAGTAGAGGAAAGTGACAGACCAAAAATGGCTTTTGCAACTCACAGGTGATTATTTCAGTTCCGGAAAATGCCATTTGGATTAGCTTGTGCACCTGCCTGTTTGAACGCCTTATGGATAAAGTCATGGCTGGATTGCAATGGAGTATTTGCTTAGTATATCTGGATTATATTATTGTCATAGGAAAAAGTTTTGAGGAAATGCCAGAAAACCTGGAACAAGTATTCAACCATTTAAAGGAAACAGGCCTTAAATTAAAACCTATAAGTGTCAACTATTTGCAAAGACAGTTAACTTTCTTGGACATGTAGTTAGTCAGGATGGTGTTGCAACCGATCCAGACAAGATAGACGCAATCTGACGGAATGGTCGATAGATTCAATGGTACATTAGCAAAAATGCTGACTGCTTCATATGTAGATGAACATCATTCGAACTGGGATAGTTTACTACCCTATGTTATGATGGCCTATCAATCAGCAACCCATGAAACAACCGGCTGCACATCTAAGTATATGATGCTAGGTTGAGAGGTTGATACACCAATAGACATTATGCACTAGCTTCCAGATTATATCAAGAAAATTCCACTGAAGTAAATTACCACCTTAATTGTGGTAGGCGTGGTCGAGCCCAAGTTGTTCGCGTTGACTGGATGAGATTGTGTAAGGATCAGCTTTTGCAGAGTGAGACTGCCCTGGATGAACAAAATTTTGACCGGAGTGGTGCCAGTGCACCAGATAACATTGAGTCAGACTTTCCAATTAAGCAATGTTCAATGATACGTCCGATACAGCAAAGCCATGTAGGTTAACTAAGCAACCGAAGTGGCTACATGATTTTGTAAGGTATTGAATTCATGACTGCATAACAGTGTTTAAGGTAAAACTTTGTAAAATATTTACATTTACCTACGACAGTTAGAGTAATCAAGGGAACCAATGTTATAGCGGTAATCAAAAAAATGTAATCCAGGGACAAAGACCAGACATGGAAAACAGACATACACAACAAAGAACATAAAGTAACTAAAATCATACATACAAAGTAAATGAGCAACTCGGACTCCACTAAAAACTGGGAGCATGGACCAGGTGCACCGGTAGGGTAAGCGTCCTCTGCTTTTCTAGAGACATCCGCCGAGTTGCTCATAAAAAGTCCGTGGTAGACAAACGAGGAAAGGAAAACTATGACCCGTTGAATAAATCAGTTTTCATGGTGCTGATGGATACACCATAATGATCCACGAGTTCATGATGGCGACCATAAAACTTCTGTAGTGATGACTTCAATCCTGTAGCAACATAACCCTGTTCCAGAAGCCCATATGTTAGATTTCTAGCGCAATACAAAAAGTCTGCGTAGTTTCGGCAAGCTCTGGCATAACAATAATAATGTTAATAATGTATGTACAGTTGTTACCTCTTAGTATTTTGTTTGTTTTATTTTACAGAAATGGTAAGCACAAAGACTACTAACCGGAAGAGAGACGATTGGAAGTGTCACTTCTGCAACATGACTGCAGGTTTGAAGCTGACTGGGAGACCCATACAGTCAAGTGTGGGAAAGAGAAACATGAGAAAGAGAGATTTCAGTGCAAAGAGACTGACTGTCACTATTCATTGTCGAGGAAAGCAGACTTAAAGAGGCACTATATAAGAGCACATAGGTGAGACATAGCATTGGTTCAGAGTGACTGGGAATTGCAAAATCCAGGTGACTTGTCAGACATTCTTGGGACCAAAGCAGAACTTCCTCAGGTCGTTAGGAAACCGACGAGACCAGAGCCAGTAATGGCCCCAAAAAGGAAACAGGTTCTTCTGGATATGATGAAGTCGTCCATGGTACCACAGAAGGTTCAGAGGGTATCACATACAGTTACTCATGTAAGTGACAGTGCAGGGTACGAATCAGAAAATTTGTTGCCTAGTAAGTTAAAAGGGACGTCTACACCAGTAACTTCAAGTGACACATCTAAGGTGGACAATGTAGCACCTACACAGCTGAGACCTGTTTCCCCTATTGTAACTGTTGAAAGTATGGTTGTCCAAGCTGTAAGTACTTTATCAGGAAAAACCTGCGAGTAGCCATCACCACCATATAAGGAGGAAGCAACATTTTCAGGACCAGAAGGGTATTCTTGTGTCAGAGAGTGAAGAGGAATAATAGGATGATTTTTTAAACTAACTAGAGAAATTTTCTGAATCACTGTTATCCAGGAGGAAGCTGTGGCTAGCGAAGAGATAGGCTAGACATTTGTATATGTCATTAAATGTAAAGGAAACACTGATTAGTATTGGTTGTTTGTTTATTGTTTGTCATGATACTTGTATAGTGTGTCTTTTGGATGAGACGTTAAACCAATGTCCCGTGTGTAGGAAAAGCTACGTCCTATGCATGTTAAATACCCCTTACAACTGCTCTTCTGAGTGGTCCATCAGTGACCAGTTATAAGGCAAAATTATTCGTGACTGGATTTTTGGAAGACATTCCAAAGTAGCTTCAAAATTGATTTCTTTGTCATTCAGTCGCGTTGGTCTAAATTTACAAAAAATACTAGTAGTTTCATATTTTTTCTATATGAACATAGAGCATTTTCTGTAGGCTTTGTAATTTCATATTAGTTGAAAGGAAGCCCTGCATTTTTAAGACAATTTAATGACCATGGCTTGAATATACCGCTGAATAAGTGGAAGTTGCTGAGGAAGCAACAGTATTTTGTTGATATATATACTACTGAACAAACAGATGTTGCTGTACAAGCAACAGTTTTCTCCAGAGACGCTGTTGAATAAGCAGACGAAGTCAATGGTCATGATATCTACTAACATGTCATGAAGTTAAACATTCGGAACTTTGATTTCAAAGAATACCAAGTTTCAAACTTTATTGCAGGTGAAAAATGTGAGGACGCATTTCTTGGAGGTGTGGGTAGTGTGATGAATTTGCCTTATAACTCATAAATTCAGCAAACTTTCAACTCATTACATTTTCAAATACACCTGTTTATCTGTTGCTAGGCAATTCCGGTAATCAAACCTATTAAAAGTTAGATTCCGTAAAGTAAGCACTTCCTGTACATTAATGTCCTGGTATGACAATTGGTAGGTTCTGACATAAATTGGAACAAATTATATTATTGGTTTAGAGATTAAAATTGCTTTTGGTTTGAGATTTTGAGTATATAAGCAGATGAAGAAGACAGATATTTGAGATACTTAGTTAAGGTTAGAGATGCAGAGTAATTCTGAAAAAGAATTACTGTGTATAATTCTGAATAAGAATTGTTGAAGTGTTTCTGTGTAAGGAACAAGAAATTAGACAACTCATTTTACCATTGCTGAAGACGCATTGGACACATCTGAGCCGTTGCGTAAAGCGTGCCTTTATCAATGCAGCGGTTATTTAGAGTAAGTGACATCTGCTTGCAGTGGCTACAGAATCAACCATACACCAGTAATTGACCTTAAAATGTTGCTTTTCAAGTAAGCTACATCTGCTAAGATCATTAAGTTACACACTGGTATTGAACCATTGCTGATAAAGCCACATATTTGCTTTACAGACTGTGCTAGTCAAGGAAATACATATGATAACTGCAGAGTATATGACCAGCTCAGGCATCTAATGCGTCCATGGCCCATCTCATTAAATCCCATACATTGGTCTAAGACATTAAGTTAAGCACTGGTATTGTGCAACAGTAAATTTTCATTTTGTCACACACTACTTTACAATGCCTTCGCTGTGTCTAAAGATATAACTCTGGTACAAATCTCAGAGCAATTTGATCACATACCCCCGGTACGTGACAGAGAGATTTAAATATCCAGTAATTGACTTGGCTAAAAATTCTTTCACCGAATCCGTTTGCCACTGGCTTGTCACCGAGTAGTCTAGGGTTCGATCTTCAGTGGCAGTGTATAATTTTGTGAGTCAAATCATGCCCTCCTGTTACACTGCCAAAGAGACAATAAACCCCGCCTGAATGAAAAATGTCAGCTCTAGGACAACCATGGGTCTACAACAGACAATGAGGAAACCATAGGGCAGGCTGAGTTGGCCACAAAACAACATTATAGTTTATACACAGGTACAGCAAAATAATAGGTCTAATTGTTTTTATACGGTTTAAAAAATTAGAATAAAGATCGAGCTAGTGATTTTATGATGGTTATTTTGTAAGTGTTAAACTATCCGCAAAAGTGGACCTGGATAGGGCATACCATCAGAAAAAGACCAGGTACAATTACAAGACAATCCCTTTAATGGAATCTGCAAGGAAATTGACCAAGAAGCAGAACCAGAAACTCCTGTAGCCAGTGTAGGAGTTCAACACGACAACAGAGATGATTTTGGCATGAGATTGTTCGTAACGCCTAGAACAGAATCAGATGAAGGATGATTGTTGGTGGCCAACACTCGTCTCAAGAGTAAACAGGCTTAAGTCAAGTAAGTCAAATAGCGGCTAATAAAAAGTGTGCCAAAATATTACCATCCATTGTATGAAGTAATGGGCAAATCACGAAACAACATTGTTCCGAAAAAAATCTGGATTCCGAAAGTTACTTTCGGACCTCTCTAGGGTCTAGTTATAAAATTAGTTTGTTTTTTTTTTTTTCGGTACCAGTTAGTTCAAGAAGTACATAAAACCTGTCAGAATGTTCGAAACCGTAACCAAGGATTTTAATTGTACAAAAATCTTGCAGTAACAAAAAACACACAAAATATATGGAGTGCAATAAAAAATACAAAATCATAAATAATGAAGTTAATTTTTCAAATACTCTGGACAATTTTTTAAAAAGCATCACGAACGTAACTTTCAAACTTGACCTGGCAGGGATCCAAGAGATCGAATCAAGGACTTTATATTACATATAATGATATACGATCCCTGATCGAAAGGAGATTTATATACAATCGATAAATGTTGTATTCTTCAATTTGATAATATAGTTTTTATTGCATCTTCATTAACCATATAGGAGCTGGATGTAACTGACAGCATCTTACGACTAAGCTGACATATGCAAAACTAAAATAAAAATAGATATGTACATGTAGCTCGGTCAGCTCTTGCGAATTAACAACCAATCATTATAATCATTAGGTTATCCATTTTCCATGAATATAAACGGCAGGTCGATATCAATATACATTTTTGCTAAATACTTTGAGTAAAGGCGTACGTACTTCATTAAAGGTGTCGTCGATGGATTACTATGGTATAAGCTCACCATGTAGCATGGACCCTACGTGACCAGTATCTTGGTTACAGTTGTCAGGATATTTTGATCAACGTTATTGAAGACTGGCGTAAATCTTAAACACATAAATATAAGTTCACTGCTGCTATGTTGATGGATCTCTCAAAAGCGTTTGATTGTCTACCGCATGATCTGCTCCTGTTGAAATTGAAAAGCTATGGTTTGTCTAAAAATGCCCTATCTTCATTATATAGTTGTCTTAAAAACAGGAAGCAGTGTGTTAAAACTGGTTCTATATGCAGTCCCTTTTTGGAAATTTATAAAGCGATTCCACAGGGGTCAATTTTGGGACCGGTCATTTTTAAAATCGTTATTAACGATATAATTCACTTCATGTATTGGTGAACATACCAAGAGTAAACACAAGGTATGGTCTGCAATTTGTCGGTCACAGGGCAGCTAAACTATGGAACCAACTTCCAAATGAATTAAGAGGGGATATAGGCCTTGACCAATTTAAAAGATTGATAAATAAGTGGGAGGGGGACTTTGTTGCTCCTTTAGCCAATAGATTGGCTTACCCAACTAACAGATGCAAAATCATCTCCTTAAAATCTCTCCTTTATTATTTTAATTTTGCTGACATGTAAATTTTAATGTTTTAGCTGCTTTGTAGCGTCTGCTTTAAAATCTAGTTTACATTGCCTTTATTTTAGTGCTTTTCTGTCCGCTTGATTACTTGGATGTTATTTATAATTGTATGTCATATTTTTTTTCAGTTTATGTCTTGTGTTTATTTATGTCGGTTTTAAAAGCTCTAAATAAAGTTTACTTGACGATTTTATCTTGGCTGTCCAACCTCCATGTTGCGATTTGACAAAATTTTGAAAGATCGAAGAGAAAAAAATATAGAATAAGCTTTAAATGAACGTGGACGAAATGCCGCCAGATCAGTTACAAAGTGCATGGATCCCACGCGAATTCTTTCATACTTATAAACAGTTCTAATCAGGATCGAGTGTCTAAAAAGTGTTTTGTACCAAATGTAAACCAAATCGGTACATGTCTTGGTCTCTAACATTATAGATAATCGCAACCATCATGCATGCAGATGATATTATTCCTCAAAGTGCATCTATCAGAGGACAGTCTGTAGTATTCTAGACAGCCTTCCTACTGCCGACGGACATTATTTAATGTTGCGCTTTCCCGGCACCATATATCTGGAACCATAGACCTTCGCAGACTGATGTAAACCACGATGTTTGGTCGGTTCGATTTTTGTGTGTTTTGAATATTGTTGTAATAAAATCTTTAATTCACTTCCAACAAATACTAGCTAGAAAAAAAAACAGTAAGAATGCGTGTATCAGAATCAAAGTACTCATGTACTGAATCAATTGATATCGATTGTTTGAATATTTACGCTTAAAATAATCATCAAATTGCAAAATAGATATATATATATTAATTTTGATTACCATGATTCTGTGCACCAGTTTGCAGTATATTCAGGTTCATTGTCAGTTACCTAGCTGAATGAACACAAATTCTCCAACTTTATTATTTCAAGTCGAAATTCAATTTAGCGAACTGCAGGTTGAAACTGTCTATCAAATCATTCAAACTTGAACAGCGATCGTTGAAATGAATCCAACCCTTGTAGATACATTTACCTCTCATCTTATCCACAATTATTTCTTAGTTGATAAGCTATAGCTCAGGTGCTTCAAATTGTCACGTACATTTATAAACGCCGAAGTCTTAGAACATGATTTCAACAATAAGGTCAGATGAAGGAAACACTGGTCATACACTTATACATGTAGGTCCCTTTAACACCCACAGCTTTATCATCACATATAATAAGGCCGCAGACTTACACCATTCCTAGGAAAATTACAATATCAAAATTACTATGCCACCGTTTAAGCAAAGTTTGGTTATTTGCCATCTTCCGATGTCATGAGGCGATTACCGCATTAAAAATGTGTTACGATTAAGATCAGTACACAATTTGTTTTCAACCTGGCTGTCAGATTTTTATTAGTTCGTTTGAATTAATTGGCGTTTTTTTTTTTTTTTTTTTCGTTCAGAGATATATGGGATAAGAATGTCTTCTTTGGCAAAATATTAGAGAATGAGCCCTAGCTTTTTGGCATAACGGTTCAATGCAAACAAAGGCTTCCCATTTTAATGAATGCCACTGTTCTGAAATGTACGAAACTGAGACGGATACATTAAAATGTTTTCGGGTGTTGGTCACCCTTTTATTTTTAAGTTTGTGTAGAGTTTGGTCAAAAATGGGCCCTCTTTTTGTAAATAAATGGATCAACCACCACAAGAAATGTGCAGCTTGAATACCGAAAGTAAACGAATGGTTTAGTCATGTAAATAGAAAGAAACGAGTAACTGGTACTGATAAGAGGTCAGAGGTCAAAGGATTTTAATTGGATTCTTATTAATTCAAACCAGATTAATCAGCGTATCAGTTCGGAGTATAAGTTCTTTATTGGTTTTGTTTATTGGCGTAAATAACATGGAATTAAACTTGACCGTTTTTTTTAATAACTGTGAAGGGGACCTAAGTGTTTACATTTGAACCTAAACGGGGGTTTTAAACGGAACTATTTGCCTGCGGCGGTGTAAGAGATACTTTTCAGATAATTACAGGCTTTACAAATCTACAGGCTATGGCGACTTCTATATCAATTCTGATCTTCGATCTGAATTGATATAAAGAAAATATGAAATAACACACTGCAGAGACAAAACATTGGTAATCTAGCTATACGACTGCATTGACTATGATATGTTATTATTTATAAATAACAAATCAATTAAAGTTTCAGAATGAATTGAAACAGAATGAGATTTAAGGGGTGGACCGGAATCGACCGGGATACCATAAAAATACTATTTATGTTATAGGTTTTATCAGGGACTTTATATAACTAGTACATAGTAAATGGTCTGGTTTTATATATTTGGAATTTGATATTTTCCTCAATTCTTCAATTTTTCAAGCAATTAGACTGGTTAAAATTTGAGTTGAGGTGGCCCCAAAAATATCGTTTGGTAAAATCTGTAAGGTTGAATGGTAAAATTTAAAAAAGGCATATTTCCGGGGCTACACATATCTTTAGGTGTATATCTTATCAGGAGCGGATCCTAAATTTTGGATTATTCCGGTATGAGCTCTAGGTTTTCACATTTCCTACCCCTCTCCCCTTCAAAAAAAGAATTATATTTATGCCCCACCTGAAATCATGTCCACGTTTTGCTGCTTTGGTGCAGGGATGGTGTATAATGCGAGCCACTGTGGGTTAAAGGTGTATTTTCGTGCGAATAATACATGTGATTTTCAACTGGAAGCGCCATGCACTAGTCTGACACTAAAATATGGTATGAACAAGGATTTATATATAGCTCAAGTTGTTCTTTTGGCATGAACAAGGATCTATGTTTAACTTCTTGGTATGAAGAAATGAAATATTTTAAGTTGTCATCTTCGTATTTTCCCTGTCATATCGTGATCAAGTAAATGAAAGTGATCTAATCTAATTAACTCTGCATTTTCAGTAACTAAATGGAACAATTAATAGGTCTAATGAAAGAGATGTGAGATTTACATCAATTACACGGTTCATCGCTCAGGAGCACTTCCAAAAATTGTATAACCAATCAAATTAGTGGTTATAAGTGGCCATGAAAATAAACCCCACCCATCAATCGGCCATTTTGGATTTTTCTCAGGACGTCAATTCTAAAATTTCTGGTAAGTAAACAAAACTTTCGGACCTTTCAACCCGAAAACAACCAGAAGTACCTTAATTTTAACTTATATAGCAATGAAAATTCGAAAAAATATCAAATGATGTCGCATTAGTTTGTGTATGACACATCAACACGTCAGTCCGCAAACTCTGGGACGATTCGGCGATCCCTACATATTTAAAATTGTTGACATTTATCAATGAAAATTTTGGACATTATTGAAATGACAGTTGTTATATTGCATGCATTTGAACTGACAAAAGTGGTGTTTTGTAAAGGACTGGTTAAGATTGTTGTCATTCATTATTTAGGGCATGTTGTTTACTTCCTCTTAATGAAATATTAGACAGGTGTTTTTGCACACCTGCCCTCGGCTCAGGTCATTTGTATGTCCATTCATAGAACTAGTTCTTTTGTGGGTTGGGGGTGGGTGGGGGGTTGTTTTGACTTAAACTTGTTATCCTTACACACAAAGATCATTGCTAAAGTTTTCCTTTGCAAAGATGAAACTTAACAAGGTACATTCATATTTTTTGGAAGATAAATATCTCGCCATTCTTGTGCCCCATTGTATCACAGTATGGTTAGGTCAAGAACATGGAATGATGTTCATTTTCAGTATTTGCTTTGCGTGACTGAGGGACTAAGTGTAAACTTTGAAACCACATATTAATCAAGTTTTTTCTAGGACAGGAACTCAAAATTTAATGTGGTTTTCAGTCATTTTCAAAATTTTTCGATGGTCATATTCAGAAAATGACTGTCTAACTGAGTGAAGATGAAATAAGGATTTAAAAGTTATCATGATCCATTGAAAAGTGGTTGAAGTGCATCCCTACAAATTAACATTGCAAGGTTTTTGATCAAAATGATTTTTTAGAATTTTCTGTTCAATACAGTAAAACAATGGGAACATTATTTTATGCACAGAAATTTACCTTACCGTTTTTCAAACAATTAGTATTAAGTCACTACATCAGAAAAATAGATATACTGCAATGAAACCTTAGATTTTGTACTAACTTCAGACTAAATAAAAATCCACTATCTAAAGGCATGTTTTTCCTCAGTGTAGAAAACTGTGAACTACTGAACTGTGATACAGTGATACCTCACCATACATGTAATTTAAAACTTACTGCAACTACATGTACATGTATGTGTATCTTTATGCTTTAAAATCATCTTTGTTTTTATGATTTCTGCCTTTTTCATTGAAGGCTTTTTTAAGTGAGGAAAGACAACTTTCAGGGGTAAATTTTGTGAAATGTGAAGATTTCAAGCAACATTTTTTCTCATATTAGTGTGGCAATAGACCAGGTCCACCCATACATGTATGAATATGTGCTTGTTCAGTTGTTGGACATCATTTTTTCCTATTTTTCTCTCAGATTCTATTGTCCTGTGCACACATGTACATGTACAATCAGGGTCGGAAACTCGCTCAAATTCTAGCCAGTCCTGAATACAATTTTTCAATATATTTACTATATGGCTATATAGATTTTTGCTCTATTTAGTCAGCCCTGCCAAAAAATAGCCAGTCTCGACTGGCGGGCAGACTACTATTTCCAACTCTGGTACAATATATAGTAAATGTATATATGTACATTTATAAGCACAATGTTCTTTTTACATTTTGTACATGGTCACAGAAATCATTTTTGTAAACAAATTTACATATACATATGTGTTGAACATCTACAATATGTCTTACATTTAGTACTTAAATTAGGTCAATTTATGGTTAATATAGTTTACCTGGATATTTAAAGAATAAAATCAGGATTAGTGTGAGAGGCACTTTCTACAGTACTTTTAAGTGAAGTTGCTGATCATTTGAATTGGTACAAAATACAATATACATACATGTAGTAAAACCTACATACATATTTGATATCTTAAAATGTTTGTGCTGAAATGACATGATCCTGTATGTTTCAGAGGCACTTGTAAACCTGTTCTAGACATTGCTATGCTTTGCATATGCTTTCAAAGACAACTCCTGTACATGACGTGGTTTATTTCAAAGTTCACTTTATATTACATGTTCAGATTATAATTTTTTTATCTGGGCTTTTGATTATCAATTTTATGTACATGTCTATTCATTATCAAAGATATTTAAGGAGAAATAACTAAGTTGTTCCTTCCTCATGTTAAGCTATTTGTCATTGTATTTTCAAGGAAGTTTGATATTCCATAATAATGTCCCTGTCATATGTATGTACACATGTACATGTATAACAGTCTTTCCAAAGGTTCGTCAGAATGTTAGATATCACCAGTGAAAATGTGACGGGACCGGTAAAAAAATCCGAAACGCCAGACCTGAAGTCCAGAAAACTTCTGATATTAGCCATTGTTGATTCAGGTCAAAATGAATGGTAAAACTTAGTTTTGTCCTGAAAATAGTATGTCATCACAGGACTGAATGTCCTGAAAAAAACTGAACCTTTGGAAAGACTGGTATAATATTAGCCATGAAGTCCTTTTCATAAATGTATCCTTGTAAATTTGTAAGGAAGAACCTTATGAGTTTGTAACTTAAGAATTTTTTTAACTTACATGTACATGTGTGATGCTTTCTTGGAAAATGCTTTACGCTGTACATGTACATACAAAAAAATAATTCATGTTTACAGTATTAGTACCGTATAACATATCATTTTTCATGCTGTTTTACTTGATGGTGACAATGTACATGAACTTCTGATTATGACTGATTAAATAGGCACATACATATACATTTTGCACATGTTGTAAATGAGCATTCAGAGATTTTTATAAGTACATCCTACATATACATATATATGTACATGCAGATTACATACTGTGAGTTTTGTTGGTAATTTTATGCTTGATGATTACAGTATCTGAAAATCCCACATTTTTACACTTGGTCAAAGCTATGAACTGATATAAGGGGTACTATTGTATTTCATCATCAACCTTTTAACCTTATGAATTAGAAATATTATTTTTAAAGTATTCATATTCCTGTGGTTTTCATGGTTCAGGTTAAGGAGTACTGAGTGTGCACATGTATTGCAATGAAGAGGTTACTAGGTTTATAATCAAATTGTAGTGGGAAAGGCTTCAATTAAGTGATCTGCTACAAATTGAGATTTTTTTTACTCTGCCAGACAATGTGTCTGGATAGCATTTCCTTTGTTTAAAGGCCTTGATTATGCAATGTATAACATTTCAAGCTGATTTTTTATTATAATCTATTTTATCAATTGGAAAATAAGTCCATGCAATATTTGCTTCCTGGATTATATAGAAAATAATTCTCTTCTGATCTCATTCCTTTATTTTTCAAATTTAGTTTCCTATTAAATGAATTTGAGGTACATGTACATTGGAAATTTGATTGTTCTTGCAACCAAATAATTTCTGTACTGATTAATTTGCACCATCTATATTGTACTTTCATAGTTCTTTAGATACAAATGTATACATGTATGTACATTTTGTACATGTACATGTACATTTATATATGTACACTGTAGCAATAACTTTTCTTTTGTTTTTTCTATTTTCAGTAATACAGATCATAATATTTTGAAGGAATAAAGAGTCATGTCTATACACGATGAGCTTCAGGCGACAAGTGAAAGTTTTTGGGAAATAGGGAAATATAGTCGGACAGTAAAAAGATGTGATAATGGTTATAAATTGTGCGATAATTTACGATCTTTAATTGATCAGAGAGCTGAAATTGAAAAAGGATACTCGAAAAAATTACTGGAATGGTCTAAAAACTGGAATAACTTTCTTGACAGAGGTAGGGAAACAAGAAAGTAGTAAGAAACTTTGTACGCTTATAGTATGTAAATGTACATTGTGTATTTGTACACATTTTCACAGTTAACATAAAGTTAAGTTTTAAGAGTATAAGTTTAACAAGTATCACAATCATTTTCTTAGTACATAATGAACAAAATGTAACATGTACTGTCTGTGTACATTTGCTTGTATGACAGTCACATGACAATGTTCTTACTCACATGTTTACAAAATACATGAAAGTTACAAACATGATGTACAATATGATATAACACTATAGTATTGTACATGTACATTTTTATATACATGTATGCTATGACTCATGGTCAAAAATTAAAATTCACAAGTTCTTTGATAAAGGAATACAAAAAGAGTATGTACAATGTAGCAGAGATTGGTCATTCCTTTGTACAAAATGCACATGTACAATGATGTACATGTATATGGTGATGGCATGTAGATATTTGACTTCAACTATCAGTATCCCAAGTCAAAACTGTTAAATCATGTATAACTGTGACTGACAGGTGTATATACAATTGTGCATGTACTGGTATAGTTGTATATACATGTATATAGAACAATGCTTAAGATAATTCCCTCACAGGTCCAGAATATGGCACAACACAGAGTATGTGGCGAGGCCTTCTGGAGGAAGCCAACAGTACAGCTGACCTTCACACCAACATAGCAGAGAGCTTAATGACAACTGTCTACCAGAGCATTAAAAGCTGGCAGAAAGAAAACTACCACAAGTCTATGATGCACTTTAAAGAAACAAAGGAGTTTGAGGACAGTTTCAAAAAGGTATGCAAAATCATGAACCAAATGTATATATTGTAATGTAATTGATCTGTACCTGGCAGTAGTGGAGTTGTTTTCCTTTAAAATAAAATTCAAATTACTATACATGCAAACACGTTGGTGTCCTTTATACACTGCACATGAATTTGTAGCTACTGTGGAACCTGTCCATTCCCAACACATGGTTTTGTAAAATGCTGTATGAATAATGCTGTTAATGAATAAATTTATGTACATGTATGTTCTTTTCATTGATTATCCCCTTTCACTATATTAGTTTTGTTGGATATGACAGGTTCTACCATAGATTTTGTGCTTCTGTCAATCAGCATTCTTTCCTGGCCATTATATCACTGTGTTTTGCTATGCTTTAATTTTTAGCCCTGCACTATTAGAGTGCGACATGTACCCAATATTTGAGCACTGTGTTATAATTTTTGTTATACATCCTGAAAATTTGTGTTATAGGAAGTAGGGATGTTACAATTTCACTCTTCCAGTCTGATACACATGTATCATGATTATTGGCTGTCGATCTGATTCAGATCTTGATTTTTACAGGCAGTTCTTATTTGTTATTTCAATTACAATGCAACAGATTACCAAAGAAATGACTGTAGGTAATGACTAGCCTCTATCCCTTACAGTTAATGCAGATCTTAAGTGCTCTGCATTGCAGAATTAATCGTTAGTGATTGAGAAACACAATTTTCTCCATTTTACTTCTGGTTTAGGTAATTGAAAAATAGGATTGGAATCCCAGAAATGGTTCCAGTATCAATTTCCTGATCATAACTTAAAAGATAAAGATGCATTGGTGGAATGTTACGATCACTTACCCCATTAGAAAGTATTATACATTTAAACTTGTTATGCTTTCTATAATTTATATAGAGAATACTGATTAGTTTACCAAATCTGGGAAATTTTTACAAATGCATTGTCATTGGGATATTTTATTTCATCCAAACAAAGGACTAGCCATTTAAAAGAGTATTGTAGTTCTGTAGGTGATGAATTTTAGATCTTCCTGATATCTATATTTACATGCAGCTTTTCATTAGAGGCCTGTAGTGTTGATATTAACTTTGCCTCAGATAAATGATGGTAACAGTTTTATCAGTATCAATAAAAATGATATCAAATTGTTAATAAATCGATTAAAATTCAATTATCTACTTTCAATTCCAATTAATTGTTAAATCATGTCAAATTGGTATACAAGTATCCACATACATGTAACATCAACTAAATTCCACATATCTCTTCAAATTGCATAACTGCCAACAAATTCCTCAGACACCAACAAGAATCACTTGTGTTGCTATGTATTCAGATTATACTGGTCTCTTGTCCTTTATCTCAATTTAAACAATGACCCATCATTTAGTGGAAATAATTTTGTACACATATCAGAACAGTTAGGGCCGTTTGTGTACTAATACAACTGTACATTTTTTACATGTACGTTTGTACTAATCAGTGTACTTGTTAATTAAGTCTCATCTTTTTGGAATGTTTCAATAGTTGACAATGACCTTATTCACACCCTCTTGAAAAGAATAGTAATTAACCTTTAGCCAGTTTGTATATTTTGAGGACATAAGCATGTAGTTAAACTGAACCCAATTATACTTTAAAAAAAACATTTGTTTGGGCAAAAGTGATGAATATACTCTTGAAAATGCTGTGTCATATTACACATGTATATATTGTATGATTGCTAATACATGTTGTATTTATTCAGTTGGTGTCAAAATTAAAATACTTGTTAATTATAGAATAATTTGTACATGTACATGTATCTCCAGATGAATGAACTCCATCAAAATATGATGATATCATATCATTAACAGTCAGGTTAACAAATGGAGAAAATATTAAGTATCAATTTAGATATCAGTAAATGGAAATAGGTCATTGAGTCGTTGACCTTTCAACCGGACTTGCTCAATGTCCAGATATGAATGTAAATATGAAAGGACACTAGTACACTCCCTAACCACTGAGAGAGTTTGATTACCAAAAGGGAATGACTGTTCCAAAGTACATGTATACAAATACACACGTATTTGTATATTGTCATAATTTTTTTTCTGCAATGTTTGTCTTTATGGATGGAAGCTCTTTCATTTTTCACGGTATTCTGATATTATCTTTCACAGTCATGGGAATTTGAGTAGCAAAATGATACATATTGGTTATATGTTAGGCACAGTTTATGGATTACATGTAATATTAAAATTCAGTAAGGGTCTCCTAACAGAAAATCATAATATATATATACACATTTGTACATGTACATTGTATACATTAGTACAAATGTACGTGATGTGTGACTACGCACATATGTCAATGACCTATGTATTGAAATCCTGCTAATCATTTGAAATTCTGATATTAGTTTAGTGGTTTTCCATTCATTTACTCTGGATGTTTATCCCCTGTGATTGATAAATATGGATTTATGAATGATAAGTACTTATCACATGGTAGTATAAATGTCGTAAAGGATGAACATCATGTCATCCTAGCATGTCCTCAGGCTAGTGTAGTCAGGCAGCCCAAGTGTAATGTATTACATGTTTTATAACCTGGTCAAGTGTTGATGTAATAAAAAGAGATTGATTTGTGTAATCATTAAAAAGATGAAAGCTTAATTTTCTGTAATTACTGTATAATGTATGAATTCCCTAGTCAGGTTTGTTATTAGGATTTTCATTATACTGTCTCTTCGTCTGTCCATCACACTTCTTTTGTACCTGTTATCTCTGCAACTATTTGTCACAGCCACATCATACTTCTACGCTGGCTTTATGCTTAGTTTATATTTTGACCATTCACATTATACGTGTACTAATACTAAAAGAAGGGTGTGGTGGTAATACTAGAGGGAATTGACAGACTGACAGATTATTTGGTGTAAGGGGTGTATTTGTTATCAACTTACAAATATCAGGATAATATAGAAATTTTCATTACAAAGACATTTTTTGGTTTCAAACTGTAGTGGTCTTCTGCCTCAATGCAACACAAAGACTTGTACAGAAAGTTACACTAATTATATTTTTTAAACATGATCAAAATGGAAATGCATGTGTATAACTATACTCTAATTTATTGTTAAAAAACAATATATGACCTTTTTAGTTAAAAACTTCTTTGTGCTTTTATGCTGTGACCATTGAAAGATTCTACATGGGAAATCAAAACACATTGATTATATCTACAGTTGATTTGGTATAACTTTTTTATGACATCACTAAAATCCATTGTTTTGAAGTTTCCAGTATGTCATCCACTTCAAATCAAAATCCTTTTTTTGGCAAATTTTTTTTATTTTCTTTTAAATTTGTTGCAATTTTTTTGAGGATCGTTAATAGTGCTTCGACTTGACAAAAAATACAATGAACAAATTCTGCTTCCCGGTTTGTAAGCCACATCCGTAGATCAGTGTTACTCTATGTCAGAGCACAAAAGCTAACATTGTCATTGTTCAGTTGATACTGTGTACATGTACAGCAGCAATGTAGGAAATGAGAAATAAAACCACCAAGCTATTGAAGTACTGTTTCCCTAATTTTGTAATTAAGTAATGCATTTGAATACAAAATACAATGAGTTCTTTTCTTCTTTTAATTATACATGTACATGTAAAATCAAACAGTGTTAATTATGTTGATTAGTTGATTAAAAAAACGTTTTTCTTAATGCATGTACATACATGTATGGACTATTAAGGGTCATAACCAGTATATTCTGTAGTGCATTTTGTTAGTACTGTGAAAGTACTTTAATTCATGGATACAAATTTTCGTGGATTACACAAGTTTGTAGATTTTTGAATTCATGGTTTTGAGATTTTCAGTATACACATGAATGGGAATCTCCTTTTCATTGGGAACCAAATTTGGTGGTCTGTCTCACCCACAAAAACCATGAATATATTAATTTTTTTTGGGGTACAAGCCAATTGTTTTACCCATTTGAACAGTTAAGCATCCCATTCATAAAGGGGAATTACTTCTCCAGGGGTCCTACTTGTACTAGTAATATGGGATTATTTTGTAAAAATAAAAGTTTACTTTTGGATAAACCAAGTTTTCGGTTGCACTATAGCATGTAATCTTGTCTCCCCTTGTAAAACGGATTCTCTGTCTATTTGTACTGGTGTTTTTCTGACAAAAAATTTCATTTACCTCTAGCACTCAATATTTTGGGCTTTAAAAAGAAATCAAATTATAAGCCCAGGTATCTAAAGATGTACTGTACTCTAGCCTGAGACAGGAAACTACCATGTCAACAGCCACTTGAACACAGCCACTTGTCTGTGGTACTTCAAAGGAATACAAGTAAAATAAATTTCAAGTTCAGATGATTTACTGTCATGTAGGGTTAAGTCCTGTGTATATTTTTGACATCTTGTGACCTTTCTGTGTTAAGAAATTCTAGGTTTTTTGTCAAGGTTGTGTCATTTTTTAACAAATTATGAGTGATCATAGGGCTGCTGCATGAATGCTAAATTAAATAACATATAAATTGTAGTTGGACATAATTCATACATTTAACTTATATGACTGTGAATCCATACGATGAACAATTGTAAATCTTCTTTAAAGAAAGAAGTATATTAATGCAAAAATCATAAATTAAAAATTAAGTTATTAAGTTTTTCTACGCCTGTCTTTCTAGACAGGAAGTATTGTGGTACATGTATTCTGTTGTCCATTGTTTACACTTCTTACAATAACTCAAAACATTTTCTCCAAATTTATATGAACTTTAGTGGATTGTTTCTTCCTTTTGTTGTGAGCTACATGTACATGTATCTTTCAAGTTTTGAAAATGGGATGCGAATTATGTTTGAACATACTTTTGAGTAAAAATATGATGAAAGTGGTGAAGTACACCATTGTGAGTGATGATGTTCAGAAAAGGAGATTGATGACATTATTATCCTAAAGTACATACATGTATTAACAGTTATTCATTTCCAGGTAGCACGATTACCATAAAACTTATGTAATATACATGTACATTTTATATCAGAATATACTTTTACTTTCAATAAAGATTTTTTTCACATTCTTGTATGTTTTATAGGTACAAAGACCATGGGAAAAGAAATACAATAAAGTGATGCAATGCAGGAAAGACTACCACAATGCCTGTAAAGCTGAGAAAAGTACCGCAAACCAAGTCAACAATGTTAAAAATGATGACTCCGTGGCTATTGATTCAGTAAGTGAGAAATACATGGTGCACCTGGTCCATGCTCCCAGTTTTTAGTGGAGTTTGGGCTGCTCATCTGCTTTCGTTACTTTGTATGTATGATTTTAGTTACTTTATGTTCTTTGTTGTATATATCTGTTTTCCATGTCTGGTCTTTGTCCCTGGATTACATTCTTTTGATTACTGCTATAACCTTGGTTCCCTTGATTACTCTCTTAAACTGGTAAAAGGAATGGGTATGTTTCAGAAGTTAGAAATTAATGGGAAATTAAAGTACTAAAACATATATTATAACAACAACAACTAATTCAATTTAAAGGTTTTCAATTAGAATTTTGAATCTATAGTAGGAATCATCAAAGAGAATCTTATACACCTCTTGTACCAACTGATGTTGCTACGGGCCTCCTATTCTGCATTTTACGTCCATGTGTATTAAATGTAGTGGTACTTGTCATTCTGCTTCATGAATAGGACTCAAAATAATAAAGTACCCGGTAGTAATCTTCAACTGTGAATTCACCTATTGTACAATCTTGTTTTGATTTTCAATTTCAACCATACAGTGAAAGGGTTGGTCGGTTTTCAATTGGACATAGCAATTACTTAGCAATAAATTACATAAGTGATAATATAAGGCAGATATTTAATGTCAATTTCCATGCAACCTTGCCAATAGCACTTGGAAAAGATACAAAACTCTCACACTCAGTGATAGGGCGACAACTATCATTGAACTTCAAACAGGGGAAGTTGTGTTGAATGTCCAATTAAATGTAAATTTAGCTTTTCCTGGCACATGTCCACTGAAATAGACTGTGCAAGGTTAAATATGATTAGCTTGCTAACAAGTCTGAAGATGAATGTTAACATTTGCATGATCAGTGGGATTGTTTTGAGAGTCATATATTTTTTGTTGTCAGTATTACCATTAATGAAGTAGACCAAAAGCAGACACAATTCTAAGGTTCTTGACAGAATAATGCAAAAGTGTAATAAAGATAACTAAGTTATCTGGATGAACATGTTTTTATTGACAGTGGGACAATCCTGAATTTAATAACCTTTTATATATACTGTTGGCCAATTACATATGTATTTATGCTAATAAGAAAATGTTTATTGTGAGCTTTGTATGCAAGTCGGTGATGGAACATGTTTTTACTGACCTGTGTTAAAATTAAAAATCTCAAGAGCAAAAACAATAAATTCAATAACTGATCTCAGTCTCTCTGTGCAGTAAAATCAAATGTTGCTCAGTAAGCATTTACAAATAGTAAGTACATGTAGCTTCACTTAAGTGTACTAGTTTGTATGCAATAGATTGATATCAGGTTTTAAGGTCCAGGTTTGGTTTTGCTAACATGTATGCAAATGTTTTGCCCTTGACCATCAGACATGATTTATATGTATGTGTAAATATGCAATGCCTGTGAGGCACAACAGATTCCACAGAGTACAAGTACAAGTAATTAATTCCTGTGTCCAAATTCCATGTAATTTGTACTCACAAGGACTTCATGTCTAGTTTTCAGGCTAATTTTGCAGAATGCACATGTGAAAGGCCTTGCACTTTCAAACATGTGCCTGTACAGTGTTCTAGGATTTTTCAGAAATTGAGGTTTCCTCAGGAAAAATCCATATAAAATCAACTTTCCCAAAGTCAATGACTGCTTTCCTAACAAAACAAATCCTTACAACATATTAAGTTTTCAACTTGCCTCAGGAAAGTGTAACTAAGTACCTAACTTTCCCTGACCCAAAATTCACTTGCCACGGGTAATAGGAAATAGGAATCCTAGAACACTGCCTGAAACATTTTCTTAAATTTTATATGACAGAATTGAAAATTGATAAATTAACACTTAGTCAATTAATTTTCTATTTTTATTTCATGGTTGGATGGACATCATGATCATTAACTGCCATATCATATTTAAAAATTTGAGGATCTTAATTTCATGTTAATTATGTTTGCCTATTCATCTCCTTGGAACAATGATCATTTCATGGTAACTACTCCTAAATGCTGTTTACCATTTTTATTTTTAATTACCAAATGGACTAGAGTCATGCAATAGTGAAATTAATTTCATGCAAAATCGTACTTAATTTTCCATTATTTTTATCTACATAGGGCGATACATCTTGTTGTGCCGAGCAGGTAATTTGCATAAGAACACGTAGATGTGACAAGAGTTTTTTTTCAAATTAACCTTTTTTTACTGATTTGCATTTAAACGATGGAGTTTCTTGCATTAACATCTTATTTCCTAGTAAACTTCTCTAGCTGGGAGTTTGAACACTTGCTGCATCATCATATTGACTGATAGGTTGGTTTACTTTGAAGTGTACTGTACAAATGCTGTAGCAATTACTTACATCTCTCAAAGTCCCAATTCCCATTATTCTTAAAAGTGACCCCCCCTCCCTGGGTAAGCTTTTAGAATATGTTGGAATTTGTAATATATTTATTGTGTTGTGGAAAGAAAATTTTGAGGTAAACTCTTGGCAACTTATGTAAACATCAATGGAAAGTTATTTTAAGATCCAGGAAAGTTGTACTTGAATCAGTTTTGTAGCCATCATGCACAGGTCTGTTTTGATTCTGAGAAAGTTTATTTTCATACAAAAATTTCCTGCTAAAGTAGATTTTTTATAATTAATCATTGGTAATTGTAGAACATTGTTTATACATATATGTTAAAACTGTGTCATATACTGTACATGTTAAATATGTGGCATACACATACATTATAGTAAATTTGATATGTCTACAGAAGTGCATTTTTGCCTGCTGACTTTAGGCAACTGCTGAAAACATGTAGATGAATAGATCCTCATATGATCAAATTTCCCATTTTGGAGACAGTGTTCTTTCATGTACATGTATGAAGTCTGATGTATTGGTATACCTTTTTTCCTCCCTGCTTCCATTCTTTTGTGGGACAATGTCCCACCTAGTTGTGATTTTTCAGGTACATAACATGTATAAGCCTACATTTGGCACAGGTAAAATTTAAGTGATTTAAAACTTTACCTTCAATGTAAAGAAAATTTATCATTGACTTGAGAAAAATACCATATAAATTTGATCTTTACTTATTTGCAGGGTGTGCCCCTATCAGATTTAGTGTCATCAATACGGAGATAAAGTATTTGGTCTATTGTATATTTTATGAACATGGCATATTTTATCACAATGGATTTTTAGCTACTTTAAATTTTTACCTATAGTAAAAGTTCTGTGGATTTTTCTATACCATGCTTAACCTACTTTTAAAGGTTACAATGGTATTTTTGTGGTCATATCAGTTGCTTATTTTGTGTCATATACAAGTTCAAGGGTTAATGTGATTTGTAGAATTAATTTTTTTTCAACTCTTCCAAAGTGGCCTTGCTAATTCAGATTCATATGCATACAAATGATTATGCACCAGTATGTTCCTGGTAAATTGATTGGAACATGGCTTGCTGCAGAATACTCCATATTAAATACATTGCAATTAAACTTTGGAAGATCCACATCTTCACTTTACACATGTAAGTGTGATTAGTATTTTAACAAATTGTTCTTCCTTTCTGTCTTGAAGAAACTCTTGTACTCTTGATTCTCCCTAAAATATCTTTAATGAAAGGTGTTGCATATATCATAATTCTAAATGTTGTAACCTATTGTGCTGTGGGTTCTTGTGAGAATTTTCAGGTTTTACAAATGAACATGTGTTTATATTTTTAACCCCTGATTGTATATTGGTGTAAGTGCTTTAGAATTAATATTAACAAAAGAATGATGGATGATACTACTGAAGAAATCTTGGCAACTTTTCATACTAGTATGCATTGTAAAACATCTTGAACATCTTCAATTGTTATACAAGTACAAATAGTTTATAAATTATGGTGTTCCCATTGGCAGATGGTTACTCTTTGTTTACATGTACTTGTAAATCTTGTTGCTATGTTAGAATCTTTTCTACAGTGTTTATGTTTAGGGCATTCCACAGCTGTTCATAGTCTTTTTTACCAAGTTTTATTAATTTTCAGTTTTCCCTCTATAGGTTAATACAAATACTTTGCAGACCTCTGGTATTACTTCATTTGTGAGCACCATTTTATGGAATTTTGCAAAATATTTTTTTTTATCATTGCAGTAAAAAGAGTAAAAATGTGCATGCTATATATACTACACCAAAATTTTCATAATTGTATCAGTTTTCAGAACTATTTACAGTTTATTATTAAGTTACATTTACTTTGGTATCATTTCAAATTGCTCTAAAAATGCATGTCTTTTTATTTAAAAAATGTGAAACAAGCAGCTACTTTCATTTTCTTGATGGCATAGCAAGCTGAACCAAGTTACTCTTGAACTAATTCAGGTTTCTTGGTTTCACCCTTCTCAGAAACACAAAATGATTTCTTCACTGAAAATTTATTTATTTTAAACTTTCATTAGTAGCTGTGAACACATGTTGCATGAATAAGCATTTTAAGGTTTTTTTGATAAATAGTAGCTTTTGCTTTTAAATAAGAAGAAGAGAAAGGTTTATCTGTTATTATGTCATTATTGGTTGCATAATCAAAATAAATGCACTGTTTGAGTTATGTGATGGAGTTCTTTATGATGCATTTATCAAGGACTTGTGCACACTAATAATATCTGTCTAAGCAACTACCAATATTTAATTTCTCTTTCAGTCTTTAAACATTCTTAATCAATTTAACAAACTGATGAGGAAATAACACCCAACACAAGTGTTCAAGGACTAGGAAGTGAGAATTCTTAATCATTGTATGTGAACGAGTGTATGTTTTTTTCTTCTAACACAATACATTGAATGAGCAGTATTTTATGTCTCTCTGTATTATATTATTGTATTACTTGTGAAGGTTTTCCGTATCGGCTTAGTTATTGGTCCAAGGCTAGCCATATTGGACTGAGGCGTAGTTATCTTAACCTGGCCAATATTGGACAGGTAAAAGCCGTATTGGATGGCTAAGTCGTGTATTGGTGCACTTATGTATTTTGTATTGTATTGGCAGTTACATGTATGACCATATTTAGGCTATTTGAACTTTAGTCATTATTTACTCCACATCATGTGTGTATAAGAGTTGTATTTGTAGACAGTATCACCATGAATTAATATGATATTAGGCTTTGCCTATGAGGGATGTAGCTATTTTTACTCAGCTTACAAGATTTGAAGTATTGACCAAATGGAATATGCAATGCTTCCTTTAACACATGTTCTGCATTTTGGTAAAAAGTTCAAAGAATCACTTCTGACTACATACATCACTTCCAACAGAATGATTTTTAGCCATTCATGTTTGTTTCAGAGCATCTAAGATGTACATGTATGAAAATGCTCTGTCCCTCTTAATTCATGCATTGAGTGTACCTTATTTAGGAAGGACTAGTAAAAGTACAACAAGCATGAATATTTATACTCTGACCTAATAGCCTTTGTCTGGTTTCTTACATTGTAATGGGATGTCAAACATTCATTTTGGATTCTGTTTAAAACATGTACCCTTTGTTACTAACAAGGATGTTGTACAGATTTTCATGTATTAGAGTCCAGATTTTACTGTTAAAATTCGTTTTTTTTTCTTTCTGGTATCTCATGTCAGCATTAATTTCTTTTATTTATAATAATGAAGATTCCCATTATACTATCTTTCATTTTATTTCTTAAACTGTAGTTGATTAAGCACAGGTCATGTGCTTCCTTTATTTCATAAAATTTTTCAAAATCTTCCTTCCTATTCTATTAAGCCGATTGCTTTATGTATCGAAACTACCATGAATTCTAACACATTCTTTTGAATTCAAACATGTGACGTCAGTTTAAGTTTCATGAAAAGTTGTTTGATTAAAACAAGCAAAGTATAAGGTCAAAAGGAGTCAAACATAAAAGATATGAAATGGGTAGACCAGGTATTTGTCCATTGTTTGTCATTACAGTGTGAATCTGTACTGGTCACTATTCATACACAGGATCACATTAGTTCAAACATAGATATATACATTTACATATGTTCTATGGTTCAATTTTCATGGAAATATTGTAAATTGAATTGCATGTACATGTGCCTTAGTTTGGAGTAAAAGTGTGTAAAATTAGTAATACACCTACATACATATACATGGAACATTTCTTTTACAGATTCTGCTGAAGAAGGGTGTACAGCAATCTAGTTTTTGGTGGTTCATGAATTTTTTTAATCATTTGATAAGGTTAATTTCACATACTTACTACCCAGTAGATCTGATACATTTATTGCCCTTTCAGTTTATACTGTCCCAGCTTTAGGCCATGGAAAGTGAACCTAAGGGTTTTAGCCTTTATGAATTTAAAGGTATAAAAAGTGACCATTGAAACTTAAAGTCTAATAGGGGAAACACATCAATTTTATTGGCCTTACATACATTACAACCTATTTATGCTATTCATTCACCGCAGGACATAGGGCTGTAACTTGGATGCATTGAAATTAAATGTACATGTATAGGTACTGGTTGTCTGAATTCCACTAGTCTATCAAAGGACTTAACTTGGATACGTTAAAGCCACATGTGTCGGTACTGGTAGTCCAAATTTAATTTTCTATTAAATTGCATTACACATGTGTCGGTAATGGTTGTCCAAATTTAATTTTTCTATTAAATTGCAATACACGTGTCGGTACGGGTAATCCAAATTGCATTACACATGTGTAGCTTTTCTGGCATGCATATACAATATGGAGTGTTTTGTCGTATAGATTTTGACTGCCCAGCTATAGAAAACTGGACTGAATTTTAAATTATGTGGTACAAGTTTTAAATACAACTGTAATAGAATATTTGAAAGTGAAGTGGTGATTAAAGTTCCATTTTATAGCTGTTTATTGACACTTGGCGACACCTCGATCATTGGTTATATTCTCATTCTTTTTCAGACTGGTTAACATTATTTTGAACAGCACATCTAATTAATTATTATGCAATGATAAGAAATTTCAGTAATATGCTTAATTTTCAATAGAAAACTGATCTGCTTAATTTTTTTAAATTATTTCTAGTTCATAAATGTAATGGGATTGAATGTTATGATTAAGACAAGAAAGGCAGGATTTTTAAGGTTTAACAGTGTTGCCTCATGTATTTGGTTGTTTACAATGTGAGTTATCAGTTTTCTTGATTTGTCAGTTCCTGGTATTAGCTCCTGATAAAGGTTTGTTAACATGTCTATAAAGGAAGTATTTTTCTGGTGTTCTGTATTTTTAGTTTTGTATAGTAAATGTGAAAACCTGTATTCTTGATATATCATTCCTCAAGTATTAAGCCATTTCAGCCTCACTGTAAGCATGAAAGTAGTTACAAATCCTTGAAAACAAATCAACCACAAAAAGCAATAGAGTGACAGGAACAACTGATTTTTTACAGATGAGAATTTTAGAAATCACTTCTTACATGGTGGAGAAGCTTATATAGTCTGTAAGAGAGCTTTGTTCTTCAATTCTCTTCACTGTTAGATCTTATCATTAGAATAATAGCTTTTAGAGCACTGAATAAGAGTTGTTTTGAGATCTTCCTGGGTGTGTCTCCATTAAGATTTGTAAAGTTCTAAAAGCATCTTAATGCAGGCAACTTATCATGATTGCAGTTGATTCTCATTTGAACTGATGTCTAAAACTTTAAGCTAAGGGATTAATGTAAAAGGTCCTCTGCTTGAGAAAGTTGAGTTGTTGTACAATATGTAATTTAATAGAAATTTTAGAATTTAGAATGATATCTACATTTACGGACTTTTTTGATACTTGTCTTATGTATTTCTTTACCCACACACATAGATGGCATGAATGAACATTGGCCTCAATTTTGAGATGAAAATTTGTAAACTAAAACTTGTAGGCCCAGAACAAAGAGTTCGAAGGTCATTGGTGTGAAAATTTACAGGGTCATATAGGTTTACAATTCATGATGTTCAAGCTCTGTTAAATTTTAATGGTTTTCTTTGGTTGACAACAGATATGGTGATGTACATGGTACAATACAAGACATTTTTCTTTAAATGTTAAATACACAATACTTATATTTGTGTATTGAACAGTCAGGTGTTACTACCTTTGTTGACAAATATATTATCAGATATTAAATCTACTGGGGAATTTAAAAATGCCTATAATATGGACAAGAAATAAACTTGAATAATTTCATGTAAATAAACTTGTCGCCTTTTGATGTCAGAAGACAAAGTATCCTATTTGGTATTCAACTAGTGACACAGACTTACATTACATTATGTGTATTAGAGCATGTCTTGAAAGATTATTTATGGTTTAAAATGTATTTTTGGTTTTTTTTTTAGCTTAAAGCAGATATTTGTGATGTGTAAGCCTTCTGATTTGTACTAATTTGAGACTTAACATGTACCGGTATTACTGTAATGAAAAAGTTCACGCTTCAGATCAGGTTCATAGGTCATGTCATAGACATAGTAATTTGATTGCATTATGTATTCTTGTAATTTGAGTCGAAAAGCATTGTCACTGTCATTGATACAAGTTTTTTTGTTGACTTCTTTTATTACCTTTTTAATTTTTTTTTTTGCATGATTTGAATTTAAGCAAACTTCCTGAACCCCTTTTGTCATATCCTAGAAGAAATATAAAAGTGCACCAACCACATGTTTATGAACATAGTCAGTTCAACTCCACTTTAATCCCCCCAAAATTTACAGGAACATAAATATCTATATTGTTAACAGAGGTTTAAGATATCATCTTCATCACTCCTGTCTCATTGTCTAAAAAATGTGTGCGTTTCTTATTACACCATTGAAAAAGTTAGGGTAGGTACAACTGTAGGTTGGGATTTTTTTTTACCTGGGTCTATAGGAGAAACATTCTGACTTGAAAAATTACCAAAAAAAACTTAAGAGTAATATGAAACACATTTTTCCAATACAGTCGGTATAGTTTCGCTTTTTACCCTTTGACCTTAATGACGCTCTTCTATGGAAATGCAAGTCACTTGATCGCAATTCTGTTTCCCAATTGGCCAAAAACTGATAACTAAGGGGCATTAAAAAAAAACTGTATCTAAAATTGAAATTGTGTGTCATGTTATTTCCTGAATGAAATGTGGACAATCAAAAGTAAAATGAACAAATTTATACTGTAACGGCAATCTTTTTAAAGATTGTTATTTGTTTTAATATGGCATAACAATTTGGTTGCATTACTAAGAAGATTCTACGTCTTCAGGTCCTAGAATTAAGTCCCTCTCGAGATCGGATCATTTCTTGGTAAGGCTTAATAATACAATAATTGCCAACAAAAGTTGTCTCAAGTCTTCTTCTTCTTATCGCATCTATTTAACATCTCAGTAACATGTATTGACAAATTACCTATTATCTTTCTAACTTATCTTCTTTATGTATACTTAGTGGGCTTTTAATTGATCTTATATAAAATAGGGACACCATCCTATTAGTTTAATGATACTGGCTGTTTATTTTAAGTTATAATATGGGAAAACAGATTTAACATTGAGAATTCTACTTAGATTTATTGATTTTTTGATTGACTTACAAGATGTATAGAAAGTTTCCCATGAGTTTACTTCCTAAGTACCAGTCTATATAAAATTCAGACACTGCCCTTGGTAGAGGTGATTTGTGGTGCAGAAAACGTACCAAACAATGTTTTGGGGATCTCTCAAGTTATAAACAAATTTTAGGAAAAAAATTGAAAGTTTTCACAAATTTCAGACAAGATAAGCCAAGGTAATTCCTGGGTATGCTGATCAATTGGTCCGAAAGGAACCTGATTCTAAAGGCTCATTGAGAGCAGAATTTTTTTCCAAACTGACAATGAAAATTAGTAGGACATATTGTTGAAACTTAAAAGTTAAAAGTTTTTACTTGGTTTGAAACATGGTGGAATGTTTATGAAATTGAAGCATGAGTGATGGCTGCCTTCATTTTAGAGCCAAGAATTTTAAAATGAAAATTTTATTTGTAAACTGATGTTTCATAACTTACTTTCATTTATTTGCAGAAAAAGAAAATGGAAGAAAGATTGCAGAAATGTCAGCAAGAAGTGGCCAACTTGAAAGACAAATATGAAGCTTCACTGAATGACATCAACAATTATAATGCCAAGTATATAGAGGATATGACTGAGGTTTGTTTACTTCACAGAAATGCATCAGTTTTGGCCAAGGACCAAATAAACATTTAGATTTTTTTCTATGCTTGTTGGTCATTGCTCTTAAGATGTTCTTAAGGTCAAAGAGGCAAATCTGTGGTCAGACCTTTAATATGTCAATAGCCTGCAGGTGTGTAATGTGTAGCCCAAGTGATAAAAAATTATTATATGTGTTATAACATTGTTGTGACTATATGACACCAACTTCTAAAAGCTGTTTCAAATTTACATTTTAGGAAAATAAACATGTAAAATACCAAAGAACTACAGTAAAGTCAATCATTATTGACCTCAACCCATCTCTTTTATCACTTACAACAAGAACAATTTTTACGTTAGATTACTTATTAATTTGATTGAGAAATTGGTTACTTATTTACATAGGTAAAAAGTCAAGTAAGAACAAACTGATTCACTTGAAAGGGTAAAACAATAGGAAGAAAGAACCCAGAACTAAACGATAGTTAATGCAAAACTTCTTGAAATCTGTTTGAAAGAAATGACTCTTTAAAAACAACAAAATATGGAATGGTCCTATTATGAGTAACTCTGGATTAGTTGCAGTTGCAGGATGTACATGTATAATACATGTAGGTAGAACTTTGATATTGACAATACTCTTTCTATATCATTTAATTTTATGTTTTAGGTGTTCAACAGAAGTCAAGAATTTGAGAAAAAGAGGATAGATTTTTTTAAAACAACATTCTAGTTAATGCAAAACTTCTTGAAATCTGTTTGAAAGAAATGACTCTTTAAAAACAACAAAATATGGAATGGTCCTATTATGAGTAACTCTGGATTAGTCTGTAAAATGCAGTTGCAGGATGTACATGTATAATACATGTAGGTAGAACTTTGATATTGACAATACTCTTTCTATATCATTTAATTTTATGTTTTAGGTGTTCAACAGAAGTCAAGAATTTGAGAAAAAGAGGATAGATTTTTTTAAAACAACATTCTATGAGCTTCACCAATGTTTAGACCTCTCAGTTTGTCCTAGGTAAGGAATGATTACCTAATTGGAAAATCTGAACCAAAGGGAGATAACTAAAACTGGTTTGTTGGAAATGAGCTTAAAATCAATGTATTCATACCAAATACTATTCAGTTTCATTAGAATAGTAAAGTTCAAGGTCAATTAGACAACTTTTACATTTAATTCATCCAACTGAGTCATTATGACAGGTTCAACAGTTAAGAAAATTCTATCTTATTCTCAAAACAAAACAAAAGTGAAATAGTTTGTCAAAAGAAAAAAAAAGAATGGATATAGTGAAATGCAACAAATGCACTAGCATTTGTTGCATAATTAGTAAATACTTACAGAAATCACCAAAAGATCTTTATCAAGTGTCAACACACCTTAATAGAAGTACATCTTAAAACAGAATATGTCTATCCTATAAATTAAACCACTGAAGATTGAATATTTTGTGAAAAACAGATTGTCTGTGTCATGAATACAGAATTATAAATACATATATTATAGGTTCCCTCAGATATACACTGACCTCCATAACACAATTGGTAAAACAGATCCGGACCAAGATTTACGATGGTGGTCACATAATCATGGCTCAGAAATGGCAATGAACTGGCCTCAGTTTGATGTAAGATAGTATATGGACTTAACTGCAAAGCAATCATTTTCTGCTCCACATTTCTTTTTAATTTATTCAAGAATGATCATTCTGTTAAAAACATATCAAGGGAACCAAGATTCAACAGTTAATCAAAATAATATTATCCAAGAATAAGGACTAGATTGGCATAATAGACACACAATAAAGACTATAAAATAACCAATATAACATGTTCAAAGAAACAATGGTAAATGAGCAACTGTGACTCCACTGGGAATATGGACCAGGTTTACAGGTAGGGTTAGTCTCCTTTTTCTTAAAAAGTTCATAGCTAGTACTCAAAAATTGAATTGAAAGTAATTAAAAGTTCATTTTATGGACTAATTTTTAAATGATGAAAATAAATCCCAATTAACCTTTATCTTACCTTTAAATGGGAATTAATGTATGGTTGAAAAAAAAATGTTTTTTTTGAAAGGCCATTCAAATGTATTTCTTTGTTCCCAAGCCTATTTTAATGAAAAACATTGAGATAGGAAAGCATTATTTAACCCTTCTGTGGTCCCAAAAGTTATTAGAGTGTTTTCTACACTGTTCACACCAGAAAAAAAAATCATGATGGAGGTAATTTTTGCCTTTGATTTTATTGATATTTCAATAAAATGAGTAAAGAGACAGGGAGGGGTTTAGAATCAAGCAATTATATTTGCCTCACCTAAATGTAAAGAAATGCATTATAATTAAATATATTCAAGCTTTAGAAAAATATGAAGATAGAAGAGGAAAAGACAAAAAATCCTGAAGTTAAAGAAGAGTTTGATTGAAGTAGACTTTACAGTACATGTATTTTATAATATGGAATCATTTAATTAACAGGAATACTCACCAGATCTGAAATCAATTTCCAAGAAAGAGAGAAATTCCCAGTTCCATGGTAATGATGGCATCACAATTACCAGCATTAGACACAAAGGTGACTTCCAACCCTCAGATAGCTCTGCTGGAGGATACAATCGGCAGTCAACTCACTCAAACAACAGTGATACCAATACACATTCTAGGTAGGTCAATTGAGTCAAGGATGAACAATTAGTAGAATAAAAATAAGTGAAACAGTGAAAAAGAAACCCAGAGCAGTGAAATGTACTCTATGCCAACTAAATTTCATAAACTACTTCATTTTGGAAGAAAAATTGTTAAACTTGCAGTTGATTAAGCCTTTCTAATTTTGAATAATGAAAAAAAAATTTGCACTAAACATGTGGGGTGTTCTAAAAAAAAAGTATTATTCTTTAATGTGAATGCTTTACAGAAAGTTACTGTATTGAGAACAATGTTTGCAAGGTTTGGTTGTCAAAACTAGTTTTATTTTCTTGAAAAATAGTTTAAGCTGTAGTTGTTATTGAACCAAGCTCTGAAGCTTAGATTTTGTTCGTGGTACATATCTGGAGTTTGACATACCGCCTCCTTTATAGAATTGTGGAATTTAAATACAGTTTGTGTGTAATTGAAACATTGCATATAATAATCAATAAAACAAGGTCATAATTTAAGTTATGGTAGAGCTCACATTACATCCATTTTATTAGGAAAAATTCAATTGGCATAATACTGCCTAGAAACCCAGCACTTGGTCCACCAAAACCTCCAAGAAGTCCCTCACTTGGGAAAAGAGATGATGAGGATAGAACTATACCTGAAGGTGCCCCTAGTCCTCTGGTAAAGGCAGAAACAAGACCAATGCCTGAAGGCCAAAATAGATCACCACCTACCCCTGCAAAGAGGACCCTTATAAAGAACTATTCCAACAACTCAATCCAGAAACAGGTGTCCATAGATTATGATGAGTCTTTGAATCCATTTGGAGATGATGATGAAGACCAAAGCAACAATGCAGCTGTTGACGATGAAAAGTAATCCCAACTCCACGTATGCCTCAGTTCTAACGGCTTTGAATGTTGTTGATGCTTGGCATGATATGATTTCCAGTTTTTGTTGAGGCATGACATGATTTTCCTGAGTTAGCAGACCTGGCATGATGTTACAGCTTTCAGCATTTATTGGCCTGATTTTGTGTATAGATTCTTCTTTTGGTTCTAATTTATTGAGTTAAGAATCGGCATGTCACTTCTTTTCAAGTTACTCAGTCTCTCTTCATGTATTGAAAGATTCATGAGTTCTGGTGTTTTCAGAGCATGCTGTTTTGAATTGCCCTGTCAGATTATAATCAGACAGAACATTCAAATGGATGTTTACATATCACTTCTCTGATTCCAGCATTTATCATACATATGTTCATGTATAATGCCATTTAAACTTTATATCATTTTATTTATCCACTAATCAATCATTCCCTTGACTGTCTTATATTAAACATGAAATGTTTCTATATCTACATCAGTCACTGTACTTTTATTTCCTGACTACTTAATTTATTGAATAGTTCTAAATTCTCTCAGCAGTATTATGTAAGAATATGGAAAATCTATAAATGTAATGATGTTATAGAAATAATGTAAAAATGATGTTGTATTTCAATTTGTGGGTATTATTTTTTTTTGTTGCTTAAATGTAAGGTTTGGTTGTCAAAACTAATTATATTTTCTTGCCATTCGGTGTTTTTGTTTGTTTTTTATTGGTTTTTGTTTTTTGCGAAAATTTTTTGAATCTATTTTGATGTCATTTGACACCATATGTTTTTCAACAACATTGACTATATTTTTTTTATTTAGGAGGGAGTAGGGAAGGGGCATAAATCTAATGACCCACAAAAACCGTGATAACTGATTTAGGAAAAACATTTTTTTTTTTTTAATTTAGATCAGCAGGTCATGTGTGTTTAGAATCAGAACATTTGTACTAAAACATTAACATTGTAAATGAACTAAGAGAAATGTTAATGATACTAATGAAATGTAACTCTTGATTATTTTTTCCATTATCTAACAGACATGTTTTCTTAAGTTTTAAAGAGGAAATCTGCCTATTTAGATCCAGAAATTACTGTTACAGTTTTGACAATTTCTGCTTTTTTGGTTGAGTCCGTAATTCATGTCTGATTTAAACTTTATTATGAGACCAGAGCATTTCTTTGTTTTGTGGGGAAATTAAGTTGTTGTAAGAAAATTTCAACATTACATTGTACATCTGTGGACTACTATTTAATCATACAATGATAGTTAAGGTTAAAGTCAACCTTATAATTATTGCATCATATCTATTTATAGGAACAACCAACCCCAGAGGACATCATTTGAGCAGCCAAGAATGGAACCAGAACCTACCCCAACATACAATGGCCAGGCATCACAAGAACAAGACACAAATCCATTTGCCGAGGACACAGAATCATCAGAACAGTCTCCTAATGAATCGCCACGTTTAGCTGACCCGATTCTGGTCAGAGCTGTGTTTGATTATGATGCTGTGGAGGCTGATGAACTAAGCTTCAAAGCTGGTATGGGTTTAAAAGTTATTCAAATACTGTGAATGCTTTACTTTGGAGGAAAATATTACTTCTGACCGTTAAAAAACCAATCAGACAAACTCAATTCAGTTTTCTAAGGTCAAAGTCAAAAGAGGAGCATAATTATGTTTGGTGTCATTGTTGATGGTTTCTGTTAACATTTGGTATTTTATTTACATGGTGACGTGATCAATGCTACTTAAATTCAGACCTTAACATCCGTCCGTAATTCTGTCCGTCCCATAAGTTTTCCGCACTTTTTTTAACAATCCTTGAAGATATTGAACTGATTTTTTGTATGTGAGTCTGTCATGATTAGTTACAGAATGAGTTAAAGTTTCGTTCCGCTACACTGAGTTTTACCAAAAATATGGGCCCAGGACTTTAAAAATTTCAGGGAAATAAGTTTTCCACACTTTTTTTGTAAACCCTTGACGATTTTGAACTGCTTTTTGGTATGTGAGTCTGTCACGATTAGTTACAAATCGAGTATAAGTTTCATTCTTCTACGCTGAGTTTTACCAAAATAATGGGCCCTGCACTTTAAAAATTGTATTGAAATAATAGTTTTTTGCTTTTTTTTTGTAAATGCTTGAAGATATTTGACTGGTTTTTGGTATGTGTGTCTGTCATGATTAGTTACAGATTGAGTTTAAGTTTTGTTCAGCTATGCTGAGTTTTACTCAAAACCACATGTGTGGGCATCATTTGTGTCTCACAGACATAATAACACATCTGACCTAGTACTTTTTACAATTATGAGTTATGATATACTGTATGAAGGTTAAACGTGGGGGCATCACTTTATCTAGTTTTTTTCTGGCTTATTTTGCAAGCAAGCAAAAAACCACCCGAAGAAAATTACTGCAAATAAGTTAACAGTATGTCTGCATTTATTAAAATATCATTTTAGGTGAAGAGTTCTACAAGTTGAGTGAAGAGGATGAGTTAGGATGGTGTAAAGGACTTAAAGATGGTGTTGAAAAATTATACCCAGCAAACTACGTCAAGCCTGTCAGTGAACTAGGTTGAACGAAGGGGAGAGAAATCATGTGTTGTATTCTACAACGAATGTATTAACTATAGCCATGTGTATCCAGAGACAAGACTACTGTGGTCCGCTGTTGGTTGTGACGACTTTCTGAGTTGTATTAGATCAAATATACAATTTAATGGTGACAGATATCGAATAAATGGTCAATATCAGGCATACTTTGATAGATACAACAAATTATTCAAAAATAAAAATATTAGAAAATAAAATTGATTTATACAAATGATTGTCTGAGCAAAACTTTGTAAACTTGCACATGAACATTATACTTCTGTGTAATAAATTTCTGTTGTTTTTAGAATGCTCAGTCATTCACTATGGTAATAAGGTTAAGAATTTATTAAAGTATGCCTTTCTGAGGCCTGAACTCTAAAGTTGTCAACATTAGCTAGAATTATGAAAGAAAGCGTCTTTCAGCCAGGTCATGTAAAAAGTGTTCTAAAAAACTGTTCATAATGTCATTTTATATAGTCATTGTCTATACTATTCTTACTTCATATGACATCTTAAGCCAAAAAAAATAACATCTGTTTCCTGCTACCCTACCTACCCTTAACATTTCATGACCATTTTGGTTCAAGCAGTGTTAGTCTAGATGGTTTACCAATTAACTCCTTGTAAAATGTTCTTGAATAATAAAATAAAACCTACCTACCTACCCTATTTTTTTTCTTGCTGGTAGCAGGAAACAAGTCTATTATTTGTTATGGTTTTACTTGGGTAAACATTGTCTGTTGTGAAAATGTACAATGGAAAAATATTCTCACACAATATTAATGTGAATTTTATGACATAGTTTGTGTGAATCAAGTTATCACATGAAATTTATATATGCAAACCTTTGTTAAACTCGCATGAACTTTACATGGAACTGAATTCACATGAATTGCATGTAAACCATTTTTCCCAATTTAACGGAAAACAAGAAAAGCAGGACATTTTGTTCTTTGTTTTCATTCTTTGTATAAGAATTAACTGTTCGTTCAAGTCACTGAATATTACTAATTCTATCTTTTCCCCATATTTCATATGATACCATTTGGAGTAATTGATATGAGAGTTTTTTTTGTTTTTTTTTTTGCTGTTTTCACAAAGCACTAGGGAACATGAATATAAATCTTACCAAAATTCAATCTTCCTTTCATTTATAAAGATAAAATACAAAAATTAATTCCTTAATTTTCAATTTTGCATACATGTGTCTAGGCAAAGTGTTTCTGAATCCACCACTACTAAATCATGAAATTAAGAATCCAGATAAATTATTCACTATTTGGTAAAAGTTTTAAGTGAGATTGAAACCAAGAACAACTATTTTTTCTTATTTTGCTTATTGTCATATGTCATCCAGGTACTAAATATTTGAAATATTTACGGTGCAATTTGATCTAACCTCATTTTTTTGTACATGTATCATATGACTATGTCGGCTTATAATATGATATACACGTGTGCTTCAGCAATTTGATGAATCCTATGTTTTCTGGTGCATAAGCATGTAGAATTTATTCAGTTTGCAAAATGAAATTATGAAGAAAAATACTTGTGTATGGTAATAATATTTTACTTAGAATTCACAGGAAAAATTGCAACACATGTTTTTCATTTGTTAAGGACCACCATAAAAAAAACATACATGTAGGACTAACAATGTTATGAAAAATAGGTAAATAAAAATAAATTGGTAATTATGTTTTCAGTAGGAATTACTAGGGTAAGGGAAAAAACTCTTGAAATCAGTGATATGTTTGTATCATATACAATTTCACCAAAGCCTATCTAGCTTTCATTTGAAACAGAATGAAATCAATCCAAGTTACATTGATGCTTACATGAGATTGATGTAAAATGCTAAATACAAAGGTTCCAATTATTTCTAAGAGTTGTGTTCCTTACCCTAAGGTCTACCTCCTTAATGTGTGAGAAAGAACGATTTTCATATATTTAGAACAAACTTTTGTTTCTATGTGATTTTATAGGCTCTAAGACATAAATTTCTATATTGGAACTAAACATATGTTACCATATGTTTGTAACATATGAGTACATATGTTGTATTTTTTCCTGTGTAGTCCTATGGCTACAGAACTGTTTAAAGTACCAATTTTTTTCTGAGTCTTATTTTTAAATGATCAGTTGTGTGAAGATGTAACTTTTTTCCAGTTTTTTTTTGGTTTTTCTTTTTTGGTAAATGGTTTATAAGACTGTAAAAGAGAAGTAGTGAAGTAATATTTTATATACTTAAGTTTGGTTTCAAATTGAAGTCATGCAGGAAATTTAATTTTTAATACTCATTCATTCATTGCTTTGTTTTATTTTATTACTTATGGTTCTTCTCTATAAATATAATTAGTTAAAAAGTACCTTTAGCAAGAATATACTTGTGTTCATTTTTCACCTATTGTCCAAATATTACATTTGCTAAGTGTTAGTCTCTGTAACAATCATGCAGTGGGTTAAACATGGTATGAAAACAATTATTTGACTATTTGCACCACCAGAATAAAAAAATCAAAGACAAAAACAACAAGATTTTCCATAGCATTTTGGTAAATTGAGTTATAAATTTCATTGAAATGCACTCAAGATTTCAAGGGCAGATAATTGTCAAAAATCTCAATTTTCTAACATTCTATTGAAAATGTCTTGAGCAAATCCAGTGATGCAGAGATCAATTTTTTTTTTCAAATAGAGGAAGAATCCTTGAGTGGTTTATATTGTCTGATCAGGTTTTTGACATGCATGTTTCTGATTTTTTCCATTTTGCCTGATTCTAACATTGACTGATACTATTTATGACATGTTACCATTGTGAAATACCTAATCATATTTAAAATGGCATCATTTTAATCAAGATTGTGTTTCATAGTTTCCATGTTAACATTTTCAATCTAATGTAGAATTGTTAGTAAACTTAATGTTAAAAATTATTTAAACACCTAAGGAAAATGTAGTTTTATACAGAATGGTATATTTATGATGAATGATTAGTTCAATCACAAAATTGTGGTTTTTTTTTCTTTTTTTGCATGTCAACGAACTTTTATGTTGTCTTTTTTATAAGCTTGGATAGAGGTCATTCCAATTTCTGTGATATGCTTAACAGCTAGTTAGCTTGCTTGAATCATTCCTATCACCATCACAAGGGTTTTTCTATTTAAAATCATTATGACTGACAGCCATGACCAGATTTTCTGAGAAGAGGTATCTTCAATTAGAAATTCCTTCTCAATTCCTTGGCATCTATAGTTCTGTTAGTTGAGTAGAATTCATCATATTTATTTTGTCAAGACAATATCTTTGAGGGATTTGCAAATTTTTTATGCCAAAATAAACACTTATCATTGTAGCTCTTGATTTCCTAAATTGCTAATTTGCATTGAGGGCTGGCTCCCATATCTTTAGTGTGTAAATGATCTTTTTCAAAACTTTACTTAAACAAACTAATGAAGAAAATTACTATAAAGTATAACATTTGACTGTGACCTTCTGATGCAATTAATACCAGTAAAATCTTAAGCTACTGTGCCTTATGATTACAAATGAGATCAACCAAAAAGGTTCATTCATGTGTTAATGTTGAGAAAACTATGCATATCAGAAGTAATATCTGTGATGGTAAGAGATACTATTTTAAATATTATTTTTATTTTTACAACTGTCTAAATAATGGATACATTGTCTGCAAAGCAACCCAAGAAATCCCTAAAAAAAAACATTAAGTTCAAAAAATTGTAAACATTTATTATTTTGACTTAGATGATTTACTGAAATATTATGTATTTATGCTCTTTAATATCTGTGAAAGTGTATAAAATTCGGTTTAACCACAATAAATATTATAATTGTACAAAATTATACATTATACTTGTGTAGTCTTATTATCATATGATATATACATTGTTTTCAGAATTGTTCAGGGTTTAGAAATGATCTTTCAATGGTATATAGATGTATATATGTGTGATAATATTATATATGTGGAGTTAACTAAGGTTGAAACTTGGTATAAAAAATGTTTACGTGTCATGAATTTAGTCAAGAATCCCTGATACATCCAAATCTTCATCAAATTGATTTTGCTGTGTTAGCACAGGCTTTGAAAGGAAAAATATTGAAATGAGAGAAGTTTAAAATTAGCACAGGCTTTGAAAGGAAAAATATTGAAATGAGAGAAGTTTAAAATTAGCACAGGCTTTGAAAGGAAAAATATTGAAATGAGAGAAGTTTAAAATTAGCACAGGCTTTGAAAGGAAAAATATTGAAATGAGAGAAGTTTAAAATTAGCACAGGCTTTGAAAGGAAAAATATTGAAATGAGAGAAGTTTAAAATTAGCACAGGCTTTGAAAGGAAAAATATTGAAATGAGAGAAGTTTAAAAATGGTAATCTATTGCTATCTTTTCTATTATGACATTGTTCAAATGGACATTGACTTATTTATTCCCTTACTATATTATCCATTTCTACTGTTCTGTAAGGTAAACCAATAGAAAACACTAAAAAAGAAATATTATTATGTGTATTACATAACTTTATGGTAAAAATTTCTAACCACAAACAAACAGAATTTTTTTATTTATAACATAGGTGCAGTAAATGTCAAAATGTTTTTGTTAAGAAATGTTTAAATACTGCAAATAAGTAAAATAAAATTATTCTATTATTTTCAAATTTTGAGTGAAATATTTGTGCCTGAAGTTTCATTTGCTATACTTCATGAAAAATTCATCAGTTGCCGAATAATATTTTTAATACAAGGTAATTTGCATTATCTTAAGCTTTGACTTTTACAAGCTTCATACATCAATTAAGAAATTTCTATGTGCACAAAATAAAAGCATTTATTTGTCTTGTAAATTGACTTTGAAGGTTGTTTTATTATAGGCAAAATATGATGGCACTGCATAGAAAGAATATGTTTTATTCTGCTGGCTCTAGAATGAATCGGTTTGAATGTCCAGTGACTGATTTTGCATCTTTGAAAAGATTTGTGCTTTTATTTTTTTTTGGATTATTTAGCTAGTATAAGTATCATACGTATAGTGCTTCTTACTTGGTATTAAATTGTTAGTGTAATTTTTGAAAAATAGCTGTCAAGTTGTGAACATTTGGCTTATTTTCTTATAAATTCTTTTCAGGGTGTACTTGATTGGTATGATACTTCCAGGCTACTTAGTATACAAACCTATAAAACCAGCAATGATTGTTATTTTGTCTTCCTATTCAAAAGTATGCAAGTTATGTTGATGCCAAGTTAATGCTTGTGACTTGCCCAAAGATTTAAAAATACACACCTCTGTTATTTACTATAAATAGATCTTTTTTCTATTTATACAAAGTGCTTTGTTACATAGCTAGTTATTTTTAAACATTTGACATGATGGTGATAGATTTGTTACATTTGTGTTTCTGTATTGATAAATCCATGTGCAAATATTCTCTAGCTATCCAACAAAATGTGTTTAATAATTTAAAAAAAAAAGTTACATTTATTATTAAAAAATAAAGTTATACTAAGATTTATAAATTAAGTCCATCAGATGTAGGACTTTGCATATTCCCCAACTTTGCATATCATCAATATATAGCTAATGTGTAGGTGCTGTCATTTATCCCCCCTTTTTTGTTATTGAGTATGTAGGCCATGTTGGCTTCCCAGGTCATTGTATACACATTGAATTAGATTGCTATTAGAATAAGAATCAGTTACATTTGCATCCTCATACACAATTGTTTATTTTTTTAGGGGGGGGGTCAATTTTATTGGTATTCATTTTAAGGGAGATAATTCAAGTTACTTGTCGAAAATTAAAAAATACACATATTTTAACTGTTTTGTATATTGAGTGAAAATTTTTGAGAGTACTTAATGTAAGCATTTTAACAAAAATAAATCAAAATATACTCAGTGATGACTACAAGAGTGAAGTTTGCATTTTGGTGAGTATTTACCTTATTTTTTTTCTTTTCTGAGGTAAACAATTGTAACTGAATCTTTTTTGTTATTTTGTGGACTTGTATTATAGCTGTGTAGAAAATATTTTGTTAATATTCTATATTATATTTTGTTATTTGTTACATATATAAGAACTAATTTGGACATGTGTAATTCATGTATGGACTGACCACTTATTTATTTCATACAAATTATTATTGCAATAAACATAATAAACACAGTTGGATGTTGTTTATTCATAATAATATAATATACTCAAGTAAACATTAGGTGGGTTTGGTCATAAACCAATATTTCCTTTGCTCTTTCCATAAGTGAGTTTGATTCTAATATAATTTGTAAGCCCTTTACCATTTGAGTCGTCCCAAACTATTGGCATGTTTGGTATAGTATCATTTGTGAGTCTTGTCTAAATTATTTTAATGAGAAAGGTCTTTAACTATTGGCATGTTTGGTATAGTATCAATTGTGAGTCTGGTCAGAACTATATTAATGAGAAAGGTCTTTAACTATTGGCATGTTCAGTAAAGTATCAATTGTGAATCTGGTGAAACCATATTAATGAGAATGGTCTTCCACTATTGGCATATTGGGTGTAGTATCATTTGTAAGTCTGGTCTAAACTATATTAATGAGAATGGTCTTTAACAATTGTGAGTTTGGTCCATACTATTCTTTGTCATTGTCTAAGGTTGTTGAGTTATCTCATACCATTTCAGTGATTATAAACACCAACCACTAGTCAGTTTTGTCCGGTGTTCCTAGACACATTTAATGGTTAACTTGAAGGCAGAGGACTTCAATAGAAAATTTTGAAGAAAGTTGTATGTCAAATATTTAACAGAACCTGCCGCAATGTTGTGAGGTGGGTTGGGGCAAAGAGGTAATTTCAGAAGTTAAAACCTGAGCAGGTTTAAAAAATAAGAAAAGATTCACAAAAGAGCTTTGGAAAATTGGTATTATTCCACGGGCTCCTTGAACTATTCAAACATTACAGGATTATATTGTAGACATGGTAATACCTAGCTCAACAGCTAGCTCCATAATACTTAACATTGGTCCTTATTTATGTACTATTGATAGGACTGAATAATTTAAACTGTGTTGAACAAAGATGAAAAATGCTAAGACATACGACGTTATTCAATAAAACACAGCTTGATTTTGAAAAAAATTAAATCACAGCCTGTAATGTCAGGGCTGAACTGTGAACCATATTATAAACTGTTAATCTTTCGATAATCTACTACAGTTAGTTTGAATTAAATCTCCGTGTTGTTTTTTTTTTTTTTTTACAGTCGTTCAACTTGCTGGACTAATCCATTCTGTCGGTAGGGGGTGATTCTGAATTTTGACACATTCTTGTGATTTAAAAATAAACTTTCAAGTATTTTTTACGACTTTTCAAACCAAACTGTCTACCGCCCTGTCATAAAGGAATAACATAATAAATAAACAAATCATATCAATTGACCAAAGACTGAAATCGTGACACGCCTAAGTGTATCAATATTTTATTAACCCTCTTTGCAAGTAATTTGGACCTGCCTGGGAAAAGGATTGATTAAATCGGAAGGGAAATATAGTATCGCGATATCAGATACTTTTGGATACTGAGATGGCACAAATACCCGAGCCCGCAGTCGAGGGTTTCAACAGTAACAAAGTTTTGAATAGATACAGACCGATGAGCAACACAAAGTAAGTACATGTATGAAGTTATCATCTTCGGGTCAACATGATATAAAAGACTTAATTCATAATTTTTGTTTGAATTGTGTGATAAAATGCTGACCTCAATAGAGGAAGCTTTATTTAGAAATGAAAAGATACAGTACATTGGACTGAAATTAATTATTTATATAGAAAATTGTGTTAGGTGTAATTTTGTACACTTATGAAAAAATCTGCAATCGTGGTTACTTTGTACAATTCGAACCGATTTTGTACGAGTCGTGTTTTTTACTATTTAGATGACTTAAAATATACATATTTAAGTGAAACAATGCATGAGTCTCGGATTCGAAAGACCTGTACAATTTTAGGTTATGAGGAACCCAATATAGATAAGATTTTTAATGACAAAAAAGTACTTGACCGGAACTTGATGATAAAAAATCAAGGTCGAAAACACAAAAGTACGAAGAAGAATGAAAGGCACAATACCAAAACCCATTTTGAACAACAACAAAAAACACTGTCATTAAAAAAAAAAACAACTAAACGTGATAGTTTTGTGCCAAGACTTACCAGTACATACGCCTAGAGACAAAACCTTAAACAAACATCACATTTTTTTGTGTTTTTGATTACTGAATGGTTTTTCAAAATTGTAATGAAGATACGTTTTATGTTTGTCAAGCTCACAGTGTCGATGTAATAATAATTGTCGCTCTTTGTATTGAAAACAGGTTTCAAAATATTGATTTAATTTTTAAATACCTACTTGGAAAATTAATAAAGTGTTGGATTAAACATTAAAACTTCTATAGTTTTAATCGTACATGGAGATTTCTATCTCACTTCGAATAGAGAGAAGTGAGTGACATTCGCTTCATTTATAAGATTCTTTAATGGCTTTTGGGGATTTAAAATAATTATAATTGTATCAACCAAGTCAATAATTGCGAGGATTGTATTTACTAAGACTTACTGAACATTGAGTGATTTTAGACAAATTTGACGCTGTCGTTCCAGTTGTTACCATCCAAAGAATAGTTTTACATACATGTAACCTTAAATTACAAGATAGCATCTGGCAATACTACATGTGTATGTTTTCCTGCTTCTGTTCTACAACATACAAAAATAACCACTTCTTGCTCCCAGTTTTAGTGGAGTCCGAATTGCTAATTCTTGGTTGTTTTATGTTCTTTTTTGTGTTTGTCTGTTGTCTATGTTTGGTCTTTGTTCCTGGATTACATAGTTTTGATTTCCGCTAGAATCTTGGTTCCTTTGATTACTCTTGCAGAATACATGTACGCATATTTGCTAAATACACATATTATTGTATATGTTATATAATTTGAAGAAAAGTTCTTTTTCTTACCACATGTCTGTTTTGTCTACTATTGTTATACTGACTACATGGAGGCCCTTCATGGGAGGTCCCAGTATTATCACAAAGTCACAAAATATTTGCTACCATAATCATATGCTTGTTTAATAGTCACGATCTATTTTCTTTCTTAGTCAATTACAGTTCTAGATAATCAAATAGTCATATTAACCTTGCCAGCATGGGTCGTGTTATACTAACCATGCCAACATGGGAGTGTTATACTAACCATGCCAACATGGGTCGTGTTATGCTAACCATGCCAACATGGGTAGTGTTATACTAACGATGCCAACATGGGTCGTGTTATGCTAACCATGCCAACATGGGTCGTGTTATGCTAACCATGCCAACATGGGTCGTGTTATACTAACCATGCCAACTTTGTCATGTTATACTAACCATGCCAACATGGGTAGAGTTATACTAACCATGCCAACATGGGTCGTGTTATGCTAACCATGCCAACATGGGTCGTGTTATACTAACCATGCCAACATGGGTCGTGTTATACTAACCATGCCAACATGGGTCGTGTTATACTAACCATGCCAACATGGGTAGTGTTATACTAACCATGCCAACATGGGTCGTGTTATGCTAACCATGCCAACATGGGTCGTGTTATACTAACCATGCCAACTTTGTCATGTTATACTAACCATGCCAACATGGGTAGTGTTATACTAACCATGCCAACATGGGTCGTGTTATGCTAACCATGCCAACATGGGTAGTGTTATACTAACCATGCCAACATGGGTCGTGTTATGCTAACCATGCCAACATGGGTCGTGTTATACTAACCATGCCAACTTTGTCATGTTATATTAACCATGCCAACATGGATCGTGTTATACTAACCATGCCAACATGGGTCGTGTTATACTAACCATGCCAACATGGGTCGTGTTATACTAACCTTGCCAGCATTGTCTGCTGTACTACTTTCGCCACCGTCATCCTGCTATTCATATTTCCCCACATATTTCAGCTAAACGCACTACGCCTTTGTAGTTCTGCCATAATCATTACGCCTTCACTACTACTCATACCGTTACCACTTTGTCTACTTCATCTGAAGACAATGTATTGTCCTGTCATAATCATTTTGCCTACATTGTCTAGAGACCTTGTATTGTCCTGTTATAACCATTTTGCCTACATTGTCTAGAGACCCTTATTGTCCTGTCATAACCATTTTGCCTACGTTGTCTAGAGACGCTGTATTGTCCTGTTATAACAATTTTGCCTACGTTGTCTAAAGACACAGGACAATAGACACTGTATTGTCCTGTTATAACCATTTTGTCTACGTTGTCTAGAGACAATAGACACTGTATTGTCCTGTTATAACCATTTTGCCTACGTTGTCTAGAGACACTGCATTACCCTGTTATAACCATTTTGCCTACGTTGTCTAGAGACACTGGATTGTCCTGTTATAACTATTTTGCCTACGTTGTATAGAGACACTCCATTGTCCTGTTATAACCATTTTGCCTACATTGTCAGGAGACACTGGATTGTCCTGTTATAACCATTTTGCCTACGTTGTCTAGAGACACTGCATAGTCCTGTTATAACCATTTTGCCTACGTTGTCTAGAGACACTGTATTGTCCTTTCCAACTTAATGTTCTTCTTCTTCCCTCATATTTATGGTTCTTAGTTTGCTTACATCGTGTCTCCCCTTATCACGTTGCCATGGTGATACAGTCTTTCATTTATTATACAGCTAACTTAATGGTACGCGCAGCTGTGGTATTTTGATGCTTCAGCCTGTGTGGGGACCTCGCCGATCAAATGAATGCGCGATCTTTCCATAAGTTAGGGTTTTGTAATACGTGTATATACGCAACTAATCTGTTTTCACTGTAAAATGTACATGGAAATATTATAAGTATTGTATACGTGTATACCGTTGTCCGAACTAATGAACATCGGACCTGTATAGAAGCCTTGACATTATTAGAAACCAATGTCATTGATAGATTTTACAGGGACTGCAATATTCGATATACCCTTAATACCATAAGAGTACAATATGGACAAACATTTTAGATCTATATAGCTTTGTTTATTTATTTTTTGAAATTTAAATCTTGAAATTGGATATGATTTATTAATTCTTAAACAATCATAAAGTATGAATTGATCGGAATTGTATTTTAACGTGTTAAACTTATCGATTTAACACATACAAATGGGGTCCAATTTCCATGTAGTTATGTTCGTCGTGGTTAAACGTAACTAGGTATTAAAATGCAATGTAAATTTATTGGCAGCTCTCTTTAAAGGGTGCACAAAAGTTCAGTCGAACACTTTATCTTCTTAACAAACTTGTGTCGCGAAGTCTGGTACTTCAGTTGTGCACAATACTGTTTAAATAGACGAGATTGAAATAAGCAGTGTATTCTGGTAACGATAGTTTGGCGAAGCGAACGTACCCTTAAGGGTTCCCCAGACATCAAACCTGGATTGAACCCGTTAGCTTTCAATTAACCAGACATAGTGTTTAAATATTTTATTACTTGGTTATTGGTGTATAGGAACTTTGTGACATATAATTGCTAGTGTATATTAAACACCCGAATATATTCAAGTGGGGAAATTGATTCATATTAGGATGTATAGTGAAAATCCAACACCCACGGTCTATTTTAATAGGCCTGCTACGGCTTCAAAAGTTATACCTCCGTGTTTTTCACAGGACTTTTCTCCACCCGAAATGAGGAGAGAAGGGTAGGTACTAGCGCACCAACTTTCTATTTAATTTTGTCAAACTTTTGTTATAAATATTCATAAGCACTTTAAATACCTTTATTTATTCAGTTGTATATACTCTGTTTTAATTTATTAGTATATAGACGATAGCTTACATTTTTTGTAAGAGTAAACTATGATATATCAAGTTTAGTGGTCACGTTTACATGTTCATTACCATTTTATTATTTAGGCGAAATCCAAATGGAAAATTCCTGCTTCAAAACGAGGACCGAACTCCGTGGTATCTCGTTTTCTACCTTCTAGTTAGACAGCCGTTTCGTAAACCAACTTCCCACAAAATATAATGCTTCCTCAAGTTTTCTCCCTCTAATGTAGTCTTGTAAATAATTTAAGTCTTTTGTTGAACGCACCCTTCTAAGGAACGATCAGGCTATCATTCGTCGGAAAATATAAAACTGCAGGTCTTGAAGTATTTTATCGTATGACGAACATAACTAGCAGCTCTATTTCAGACAATTAAGGTCTAAACGACACTCTTTCTCAAAAGTGATATTGTTGAATATATACATTATAAACTATTGATAACTAACATTCGTAAGTATAGTTTGAAGTGTTTAATGCAAAGGAAACTGGGATGCATCTTGTTTTGATATACACTGTACTTGTATAAAAATTATCGAACGGTTCTTTAATCTGTTTCAGAACCACTTATGGGTACATGAACAGCTGGACCAACTTCAAAGACCTGCCATCTGGTGTACCACAGACAATAGGTGACACAAACTACAAAACAGCACAAAATGTAAGTCTTGGCGGTCGTCTTGAACCTCAATTTAACTACAACAAAAAGCTATTAAAAGTGACTATTGACGACGCACAAATAAAACTTAATGAATTTCAATTCATCTCCTTTGAAATAGCTAACTCTTCTAACTTTTAATCTGTGTAAAGTATTTTCACAACAATCGCAAGTAATTTATCAGAATTTGCGACAACACACAAACAATTTCACGACAACCCAAAACATAATTTATAAACGCTTATCGACAAAAAGGGTTTGAAATGACTTATGTCGCCATGTATATTAAGGTTTTGAATTGAAAGAATAAGTTTACTGAACTTTCGGTTACCAACCTACCAATGATCGCATTTTCACTTGTGACTAAAGAGTTTGTACTTCAATTATACCTTCGTAAGTAAGTTAAAACTCAGAACTTTTTGTATAGATGAACATCCATGTTCATTACTTTGATTGATAGGGACAAAGAAAATATACGATCTCCGCAAGGAAATGTTATATATAAAACATTAAAAAGCATTTTCGGGATACAGGAGGGAATATATAGACATTCCCGTTTATTTGACAAAAATGCATATGCCACCCGTATTTAATATTTAACTTCATTATTCAACAACTAAGACTGTTTGTTTCAGGATGAACATGAGGTCCTCTACGATAAAACATATGCAGATCTAACATCTAAAATAGCATACAGACATCCAAACCCTGGTGTTCCTAGGTAGGAGTTTTATGAATTAGTGTGTTCTAAATGTTTTTTTTTCTTGCATACATTTGATTTCTTTACGGGTATGGTATTATATACTAAGGTAATAACTGGTAGCAAATTAGTTTAATGGCGAGGCGTCAGAATGAAACGTCTTATGAGGAATGTTGCATTAGAAATCGCTATGCTATACTATACTATGCTATACTATTAAAGGGTAGTCTAGATATGATAGAGATGACTCGTGGTGCTAAAAAAAACTGCCAAACGAACGATGCTATATGGGACTACACACGCCATAGATTTTATGTAACCCAATCCTTGTTGTGTACTGATCTGTGTTTTTGGATAATAACCATACATTTATCTCTCACATAAATAAACTAAACCAACAACGATAACTCTTGAAACAACCGAATGGCAAAATAAGCCTGGTTATGTTATTTGTTGCTGAATTAGAAGTAAGTGAATTTGGTGGGTTTTTTTTACATGCACGAATCACCTCCACTCTGATTTTTTTATGAAGACTACTTCTAAGTAGATGTATTTTGTGACTTGGATAGCGGAATAAGCAAGTGTAAGAGAGAAACGGATGGTTCATCGAAAATGCCACAAAGATTAAACAATCGAAGCGTAGTTTTGCACATCTCTTGTCATTTAGTTAATCAGTTTAAACTTGTTTTGAATGGGAATGGATGATATAAAAATGTCATTGTTTCTCGTGTAACCAATGTATTATACAGAATTTATCTAATCCAAGCGAGCTGGATTTTAACATTCAATGTTAGGTTTTTTTGGGGGTTTTTTTGGGGGGGAGGGGGGTTGGGTAATTAAGCTTTTGGGAGTATGATCAAAGTAATTCTCGGATTCCTGTTTTTTCCTCTTTAAACGAACCTTGAACCATTCTGAGTATCCTCAAAATCAACGTTAAAAATGACCTATATTTCTTCTTAATCTCCTCGACTAATTATAATTAAAATCTGCTTATAAACTTTAAGAATTATTGCATACTTGAATTCTACAGATATATATGCTTACTGTAATGATCATTTCTTTACACCTACATTTTAGAGTGGATTAAAGAGCTCTTTCAAGTAATATTATAATTAAATTTCCTAATCTTCGCAATTGCATTAAGTAAAAATGGAGTTTAGTAGTCTGCTTGTCCTTAAAGCTTTTACTTTACTTTGGATTTATTTTATTCAAGCTCCATGCAGCGGCAGACGTCCGTTTCTTCTCTTACTAACCGCTGCAGACAGGCCTTTCGAAATTTTTGGGCGTTATTCAAATTATACAGTTTGACAATCGGATAACGTCGCGTAAAATCATTCACTTTTCCCCGACTTTGCAAAATTCTTGCATTTTCTGAGAGGGCTGGCTGCAGCGGCTAGAGTGAATTTTGAACGACAGACTCTGTTTCGGAGCTTGCTATTTTATTATAATTGAGTTTGCATTCGGGATTGAATCTATTTGAAAATTTGGCCTTACCCACCTTGTTGTGTTATATTTGTGAGACTGACTGTCTAATGAAAGGAACCCATTTGCGACTTTTCCTAATATTCTAACGACTTGTCTTGTTTACATGATAACCTAGGTTACTATTCATTTGTGCGTTTTTTTAAATCGCTAGAGGAGACAAAATCATTTAAACTAAAACGTTTTCATATGTACTTCTACATGCATGTATATGGTTCTACTAGTCTCATCAAGATACTAAAAATAGTAACCGAAACTGACGGGACATAGTCAGTATTTTAAGACCATTAAAGGAAATGAATGGGGAAACGGAAATGCGTCAAAGAGACAACAACCATACCAAACAAAATACAGTCCGTAGGCCTTCAAGAAATGGGGACAAAATTCCCACATCCGGAGTCTGTCTTTTACCCTTAAAACGACGGGCATCACTCTACACACACTAAACAAATGAAAAACAAATTCAAAATTACACCTGAAAGTTCTTGACTTTCCCAGGACAGGCGCATAAGATGTTACTGGAATGAACTAGTTTGATTGGATCAAACCCTCCTCTACATACCTTCAGCTTAACACATAATAGAAAAATGCTCATGTAGCAATGACTACTGCTTTGGCTTTTCAGACAAAGACAGGGCAGAATTGGAGGAAGTTGGAGACACATTAAAGAAGTATTAGGACATGGAGGTAGTCGGGTAGTTTATGTAGATGGTAAGTCTAATTTCATGCTTGTGTAATTTGATCTTGTTTGTTCTAATAAATAAGGTGATGGGAGGTTTTAACATTTCTACACGATCTCCAAGTCTTTATAAACTACAATGTTTATTGACTGATTTATGCCAGATTAAAAAATATCGAACACTTTTCCTCGGAAGATTTAGGAAAAATCAGGGGTTTGAGGAGTTTTCTATTGGATATGTTTTATAAACTCAGCCAAAGATGTCCATAGATGACCAAGTTTTTTTTTTACTTTTATTACTTTTGTTGTTGGGGCCTTTCAGAGCTATTACACTTGTTGAAGACCTTTTGTCGATCTCTGAAAGTATTCATTTTTTGTATTTACTAGTAGGTTATATATGCTGGTGTATTTGTTGCGTTTCAACATATTCTTTCTTTTTATATTCGTTCTTTTTATCTAAGAAGACGATCGCTGGTTTTTCTTTCCTCTATAATGCACCGTTTAAGTCCGTGAACACTGCAGTATGTTAGAATTTTCTAGTTTTAACCCCTTGGCAGGTTGAAACAAGTACTATCTTTAAAAATAAAGATAGCCGACGCAGTAAAATTTGTTCGTTTTACTTATAATTTTCTACATTTCTTTAAAAAAGATAACACAGCACGCAATTTTAATTTTCGATACAGTTTTCAGAATTTGTCCAATGGAGAAAAGTGCGATCAGGTGACTTGCGTTTCCATGGAAGAGCGTCTTTAATGTCAAAGGGTAAAAAGCGAAACTATACCGACTGCGTCGGAAAAAATGTAGTAATAATAAAATAACGGATGTTTTTGTTCTCCGCTCGAAATTTCAATTTCTTCATAGGGAGATAACGCTCACAATATTAGCCGATTGTCAGAGAGATCACAGTGGTAAACTTATGTAAAATTTATCAGTATTCATTGGTGAGTGCGTGACGGAGGGACGAACGCACGCAACATGGACGGACGGCCAGAAATTCAAAGCCCCGCGTCGCGTTTCAGCTGGTGACCTAAATGAAATTTCAAATATGATCTGAACATTCATTTGGCACTATAAATGTATTTATTCTATTCATATTTTATTAAGTCTGTTTTGACGATTCGCCGATTTCAAAAGCAATAATGAAACAGAGAATTTTACCTTAGTTTAATGAAAGGATATGGCATTATTAGCTCTTGTATAAATTTTATATCATAAGTTAACATTAAGCAAGACCATAGAACTCGAGTATAGTATGATCATATTACACTTTCGGAATGGATGGAAGTTTTTGTCTTAATCAATGCTGTAGTGATGGGTAACGGGAAATTAATTTCATGAGAAATAAATCCTATATTTTATTCATATAAATAAAGATCATGTTTTTAATAAAAAAAATTTCAATATATGAAAAACCCAAGGCCGTTTCGTCTGAAAGAGTAAAAAATGTTCAAGTATCCGATCATCTGGTAAATATTTTATTGAGTTTAAAATGTTTGCAATTAACTCCAACGAGAACAAACTTTCCAGTTTCTAACTATGAATAATTCAAGCTTTTAGTGAAAACTTTATAAAACTGACGAAATACATGTGAAATGAGACAGAAACTCGGTCACGTGTTAAATAGTTCATTACGTTTATTTATCATAATCACCTACAACGTGTACAAACTTTCCAGTTTATAGTTTTGGAGAAACCAAATTTAAGTACTACGTTCAAGTTCATACTTTTTTTTAAAAATTGTCGTATTAAGATTTGATTGATATTTTTGTGGGAATTCAGTTTTCAATATTTCACACATTTTTTAAACGATAAGTAACTCACTTTAAGTAAAAACGTCAACAAATTTTAAATTGCGGGATGTTAAAAATATTTCATAAAATTGCACTACAGCTCTCAATTTAGTTCTTGCAATGCTAGTTATTTTAGGAAGTTAACTCTTTGCAAAAAGACAACTACGTATTAATTTTGATGCATGTCTGTCCGCCAGTCTTAACATTTGCACCAGTGGTTTGAATTCATAAACCTTACTAGCAATTAATTCATATTATCCCACTGGTTATGTTATTATCACACATACATTTGGATTCACCATTTGCGTATGACGGGGTGGCGAAATGCAGTGGTGTGACCCAAATCATATACTAAAAGCCTACTTACAAAAAAAATACAAGAAAACAAATAAATAATGAGATCTATATTGCCTTTTTGGAATGACTTCTAGGACTTATCCAGAAAAAAGAATGGACAATATAGATGTATGAGAAATAGCCATATACTAGTAGTTTTTTTGTTTTTTGTTTTTTTTTGGGGGGGGGGATTTGGTGTAAATTATGCAAAACTACCGCAAAGCTATTTTTGTATATTTTCTCGCTCATCTTTTTTTTCACTTTTTGGCAGTTAGTTTTTTTTTTTTAACTTTTAGGTTTAATCAGTATTTACGACCAAGAAAACTTTAACCAGAACCTGAATGCTCAGTTACCTCTACGTCCTCATTTAAAGAAGACAATGTTTTCACCAACACGTCATGACTACGTCAGACAGACAACTCAGCCGACCTTTAACCCATGGGAGGATTGTGAGGGCAAGGTATCAAAATGTAAGTCACCGTTACTTAACCCTTTGCAATCAAATCTGTTTTTTTTTTTTTTTTTTATTTCAAGTGAGAAATAGATGAAAATGGTGCTGCACAATGAAGTAATATATTTAATCCAGCGTATTACACAGGAGATCCAAAGGGGCGGTGGCTCAATCTTACGAAATAGATTTTTTAATAGGTTATATTTTTTATGTTAAAACATTGAAAAATAACCAGAAACCAATATAGTCAAATATGCATATTTATCATTGTATCATTAATTGACACATGCAAGTGAATAGAATGGGTTTTTTTACACTTTTAAGAAAAGATTTAAGACCCGGGTTAGGGACCTCCTTTTTTTTAATCTCTAGATCTGCTACTGTATTGCATTTTTTAGTGTTATCCACTCTTTCATTGTTTGTTATTTCATTGGCTTATGAGCTTTCTAAAATATTCATACCATTCCTGTTTTTTTGCAGTACTTTTTAATTCTACCCCTAGCTTAAAACAATGTTTTGCCAACAGTGCATGCCACTTGACACATACAGATTTCTTTCAATTTCAATTAATATGAATTATTTTCTATTATTTCAGTTCCACCAGTAGCAACATCAGACCCAGACCTTCAAAGGAAATTGAATATTCAGAATTCACCGAAATACAAAGGATTCTACCATTACAATAAATAAATAAAAAAAATGAAGGACAGTTAGAGACACATGCTCAAGATGTTATGTTACAACAGTATTAATTTAATGATTTGTTCTTTACTGGTTATTTATTTATTGATAATATATTATTGATATTACAATCAAATAAATATGTTTCTGTTGTAATTGGAATTATCTGTGTTAACTTGGAACATAACATTCTGTGGAATACACAGCACGTTTTTTTCTGTTCATATTAGAAACGTAGGAATTGAGGTTAGAGAATTTTTACTATAAACAGGGTATAACAAGTAGAAAATAAGGATTAGTCAAAAATATATTTTTGGGGAAAGCACACCACTTGAATCCACTCTCGAAATAGCTCATCAACTTAACAAGACATAGTTAAACAACCTACCATTCATTTTGAATTTCGAAGACATTTCACTGTGCAAGATAAAATGTCCTCTTTTTTAAATTAAAAAAACACTACCAATTTTATTCAACAACTAACACAAGAAGATGAGAACACAGCTTATAAATAGTCAAACATTTTTTTTTATTATATCAACCTGACTTCTAACTTCAATGCTAATGAAAATATATTCAGTTCGATATAACCATGCAATCTGATGACGGACGTAAATCGTTCTCCAGCCAAGTCGTCTGTGCATCCAGTCCACCAATCCCATAGGGTGATTAATGACTATGACGATCGCGATCAATTTTGGAACTACCAAATCACTTTCTGTGATGTTAAATTTCACCTTAACAACTGCGAAAAATTGCTTCCGAAATTATTGTTATACTTGTTATAAAAGAAGCTGCATTCATCATGGATTTGGATTTTTTAAAAATTTACAGGGACTCTTATAGATAAAAGTCTGTACATCTACATTAGTAGCATTAAAACTCGAGATATTTCACTACTATCCCAAGATGGACAAAAAAAATAATTCAATGTTGTTTTATTTAATTACAAAGGACTGGAAACAAAGATATAAGTACATCGCAATGAATCTTACTTCGTGACAAATTGACGATCGAATGATTACTATATTGTTTTTCTTTTTTACAACATATTGTACATTTTGGTGATTAAGTGATTCATTAGCAAAGGCATCCCGATGGGCACCTAATAAGCACCTCTGTTTGCTGATATTTACCTATACTCATAAAAAGCGAACTTTATCCAAACATTACTCCAACAAGCATCCCGATGGGTACCTAATAAGCACCTCTGCTTGCTGATATTTTTCCATACTTATAAAATTCGGACTTCATCCAAAACTTACTCAAACAAACGGAAATTAAGTTTCCACAGTTCTTATTTCATCTTACATTGAATATCTTCATTTCATTTACCAAAAAGGGATTGAAATTGAGTGCGCCACAGAAAAACAATGAAAATTTAATTTGCCTCTTATCTCTTATAATAGGTTCTCCTATTAAGTTTATATACGACAAACGCGACAACTTTGATTTCCCAATTGTTTACAGCTAGACTCTCCTACGTAGTAACATAACGGCTGTTCTTGAGTCTCTCAGCTCATAGCGGTTTACAAGAAACTGCAACTAATACTGCCGATTGTACAGATCAGGCATAGCGACTTAAGCAAAAACTACTAGGAGAAACTGGTAAGTCCAAAATATTTAAGCCCTGTTGGACATGACGAACAACCACTATCCGTAATTACGTAGAATAGTTTCTTCATGATTAACTGGACTTCAACGAGAAAAACATGGGTATGTCTTAAAAAGGTAGGGGCCATTCACCTTGTCCGAGCACCCGAGTTCGCCTCTATTTTTATTGGGTACATGATGTTCGTTGTGTGTGTGTGTGTGTGCTCGCACACGTACTTTTAAATTCTTGTTGCTTTTGTTTTTGTTTGATCCAGAAACACCGAAAAGAAAAGGAGTTGGGGACTTGTTGGTCTAAAAGGGGGGTTGCTATGATGACTTTATTTTTTTATTCTATATAATTAACCAAACTTTTCGACCGCAAGTCCTCCTCTTTTGGATCCACCTGTGGATAAACGGTTTGTACACTCAGTATAACATTTTTGTTCGACGGTTTTGTCTAGTTTGTTTGTTTGTTTGTTTTGTTTTGTTTTGTTTTGTTTTGTTTCTCATATTAAGGCATTCATGGTTGAAACATAACAGACTTGTTCGAAAAAAAATATCACGATGGACACACCATATCGATCGAAACGATTACTATGTATCGCAGAACTTTGAAAAAAAGATCGAACAGCACCTTTCTGTATGATAAAACTTTCACGAAATTATAAAGAAAACATTATCTCAAGGAAATGATTAAAACGAGGACATAGTATACTCTATCCCCAAAACAAAATGAAAAATATGATAAAAATATTTTGTGAACAAATGAGAACCATACACTATACAAGATAGCTAGTATCATCATTGATACGCCATATCGCCATTGGAATGTCGTATTTATATATAGCCCTGCCTATTTGCCATCAAACAGAGGAAAATCTCATTCTGAAAGGGTGATCATGTGATTATTGCAGGCAGTGCTTTATTACATTCGTTATCTTGTCTTTGAGGAGAAGAGGAACCGCGTGGGGGTAGTGTAGTGCTAATTGCTTGGGGGTTTTAACAAGTGTTTTCGAAACTTTTGAAGACTTTTCGTAGTGTCTCGTGTATAGAGTGTTCAAAGGACAGGAATGGCTACGGTGCAGGTCCAAAGGGCCCCTGGACAGGCATGGGGATTCAGACTTGCTGGAGGACGGGATTTTAATGTTCCTCTTCAAATCAAAAAGGTAGGTTTGTGTTTGTGTGGTTCATCATTTGGCCAAACACCTTTTATCAGCACGCAAGTGTTTTCTAAAGTTAATCAAAGGAATGAACAAGGAATATTTCAAGAGAGGAATGTCACAATTTGCACGTACATACGCTGTTTTGTTTTTTTTGTTTGTTTGTTTTTGTTTTGTTTTGTTTTGTCTTGTTTTGTTTTGTTTTTCTTTTTTTTTCTTTTTTTTTTGGGGGGGGGGGGAGGGGGTAACTTTTGCTAGATTGATCTAGTTACGACATTTAGCCGCAACAGAAGTGAATACAATAATTCATGACTGTTGGAATTTGTTTCAATTTTCAGTGATGAAATATACACGCTCTGAGACTTTGTTGATTAACATAACGCTTCTCCAAAGACGTCTAAAATCTTCAAAATAAAAACATGAAAAGAGCATCAAGCAGATAAAAATTCCATCACACCTCATTGAAAACCAACAGCAGATATCTTATCAGATATGACCAAGAATCAAGGAGTAATTTTTCATCATTTAATGTGAAATAACAGTTTTAATAGAACGTAAAATTGGAACTTAATTTATCACTACAAGAACCAGCTTCCGCCATGATAATTGTACACTGAGACCAAAGTAGTACGACGGGTAACCAAATCTGGTCTGGTTGCCCGTCTATTTTTATTCGCAAACGCGTCAGGTAAGATAAGAGAAAAGCAGAAGTTGTTCAAACAGACAATGTAATTAGTTTCACACGCCCGGCGTACGCCTTGTGTTTATATACAAATCATATATATCATTCCTTGATTGCATTCCTAATGATTATCATGATTTTTAGGGAAACTTAACTCTTACAAGGCAATTTGTAAGGCGGACTCTGAGGCGAAGACATTAATTTTATAATGGAAGCAAATTAATGAGTGTGAAAATAAAAAAAAGCAAACATGAGAGGGGCATTATAAACTTGCGTGGCTGGAGTAGTATTGTTAAATAGCTGGTACAATTCTGAGCATCCACTTGCTCTCTTTCTCTGTTCATCCACATTATAGTTCTACAATGATGAATTATAATCACAGTTGAGAATATCAAAACAACAAAAGTTAGTTTCTGCAGTGGAAATGGATAATGGTTACGTTTCGAATACCTTATTTTGCCAAACAACTATCATTTTGCGATGCTAGTAGTACTCATGTTGAAAACATGAAAACTTGTAAAACAAATCCTCTCTCGGGGACAAGTATGCGGTTTACATCGTTTCAAAATGCATTGAAACAGACGTTCAGAGACTATACATAATATGTCGGGTTTCGCTCAGTTTAGGTATGTTTAACTGTAAACCTGACTTACAGCGGAACGGAACTCTAAAAAAGATTGCTTGACATGATTTTCGTAGATAAAATATTAGATAAAAATCATATAAACTACAAGGTGTTAAAACCATTGTATTTTGGCTTATTTGCAATATTTGCTGGCACAATATCAACCACTTCAAAGAGAAACATTGGAAGGTGCATGACTTTACTTCTGCTCTTGTCATCTGCAGTTTGACGTGTGTTCAAATGCTATAACGACCAATTTCCTTAGTGATTATGTATCTATTTTAAAATCTTCAAAGGTAGAAGTTGAATGCAGTCTCTTTTTTTTTATCGCCAATGAGTGCAGAAACAATACATAAAGACGGTATGAAATCATTACGAAAAAATGCAAACACGTTTCCATTCTTAAGCCTTATCCGTTTTTTTTTTCTAGATTAGTGATTCTGCTTTGATGTATTGATTTGAGTCGATAAACGTTACACCCAACATCGCCAATGGTATATTATTCACAGGCGTGTTTAGGAAAATGATTGGTACGTTTCTTGAAGTCAAATTCCTTAATTGACTCCGGTATGGTATAAACCCCCTTCGTTTTCCAAATCCCACCTTTTGACCTGTCTATGTATTCACAGACTTTTTTGATGGTTTTACCGGATGACACATAACTATTTCTAGGTTTGGGGTTCCTAGAAAAAAGCAGGTTTGATGCAATTAGCCGAAAGTCAACAGGAGCGATGATTTGGCTAAGTTGGTCCGTGTATTATCTGACGTTCTATTCGTCCACAATTTGCCATGTATGTATAATAGGCAAAAAAAGAGAGAACAACTTTCCAACCCTCTTAATGCCTATTTTGTTGACATAAAGCTTTTTGTCTTTCCTACAGGTAGAACAAGGTAGCCCTGTTGCTGGAGTTCTTTCCCCTGGTGACAACATTATCGGTATTGGACATTCTGATGCTAGAAATATGACCCACATGCAGGCCAATCAAATGATCCGAGGGGCAGGAAATATGTTACAGCTGACAATTGTAAAGTAAGTGCAGCTATTGATCATAGGGGGCACTTAGAAGTTTGCTTTTCAGAAATGCTTACTTTCGACTCGCTCATAAAATAGGAAGTTTTGTATATCATATTCTATGAAGTAATGAAACCGTTTTTTTTTTAATTAAGTCAGTCCATGTTTGCCTAGGTCAAATTACATTTAATGTAGTTTTCCTCAAGATGTCAAAATTCGTCTGAATATAGCTAAAATATTGCTGCTCGGACGTTAAACCCCAACAAACAAATCAAGATGTCAAACGTCTTTCACTTTTAAACTGTCGAGTTCGTCAATAGAGTATATGATTATCATGGTCTAGCATTTGACAATAGTTTCTTTGTTCTTGGGTGGAATATGCAATCGTGAATGATGTAAAATGAAATTTATACAAATTTACGTAAACGCAAAACCCTTCTGTTATAGAAATCCTTTCTTTTGCTTATCAATCCGTCTTCTATTCAGTGCCAACTGAACGGTGCTCTCTTGAAATGTGTTTGTTCGTTTGAATTCACCAACTATTTCAGTATTTGTATCCCACACAGGGCCAGTTATTGAAAACATTTTGTTTGTAATAAAAATATACCTCGGGCATATATATACATATATATATTTATTTATGGTGTAATATTTGAACTGGAACCCTATCTAGACACCTGTTCACTATTTGCTCTGTATATCGTCGGATAGGAAAATTACTACTGATTGCTTTTAGGTAGCTTTTATAGTAGATAGTAGTTTTATCTACCAGTAGATATGTGGGGTGAAAGATGAAGAATTTCATCAGTGAAATCTACACTCAGTATACGATAAGATACGACATTGTGAACGTTTACTCTAAATGCAAAATTTGTTCTAAAAGCTATGGTCGGCTTAAGGTTATCTTATGCTTATTATGCGTTATATACTATTGGTTTAAAATATATGTATATTTAAGTCCCCATACATCCTCCCAAGTCAGGGTTTTGAGCCCACCTTCGCTCTTTGAGGGAGCGAGGATGGACTCAAAACCCTGACTTGAGAGGATGGTCCCCATAAAGATATCACAAGCTTTCAAGGTTTGTATCCAGTGCCACTTTCTGTTGTACAGATCATATGTTACAATTTATCCTGCTTTAATATTCCTCACTCAAAAAAGAGTGGCTCACACGGGCATTCCAGTATAAAAATGCGTGTGCTACTTGATTATATATGTACAAACTATCGACTCAGCTTAAACTTTTCGATAAAGGCTATGGAATTATACAAATGCCTTGACTTCTACAAATTACATATCAAATGAGTCTACTACCCGGCGATGCTTAAAATACATGTACATAACTGTTCCCTTTTTCTATACGTAATTTACGCGAACTTCGTGTGAACCAATTTAACATGAAAAACATCTGAATTCAGTAATTAAACATAAAATTCGCGAGAACACTTGATTTACATAAATTTCATGTGATTTTGTGTTATAAAATCGTTTGAAACTCTTGAAAATGTGTAGATATTTTTCTTATTTGAGAGATCAGAATTTTAGGCCAAAAAATATATATACATGTATGCTTAACGGTATAACTGAACAGCAAATGGACTCAATTACAGATTCATTCCATTCGCTTCAATGTCTCAAACCACACTATTTTTTGCACTGTAAGCAGTCTGTACAGCCCTAGCCAAAGCAACAGAAATATAAGAAAGTTATCATAAACTATGTAATTATGTTGTTTTGTTGTAATCATAACCATATGTCAGATACGATTACTGAGAATTCACATCTTATTAACATCGTCGTGTACGTTAACTAATTGCATGCTAGATATAGAAAAGTGGGTATTTTGGGCAACCAGGCTCATCTTTTTGTCATTGTATTTTTAGCACCAATCTAAGTTCAACTTCGACCATTGTTCTTAAACAAAACATAATAAATATTTGTATTTACGTAATAAAATGAAGTACGTACTACTTAATTATCAGTATTATACAATTATGAATCATGGGCTGAGTTTGAATGTATAAACAACCAGCAATAGTATTTTGGTAATACTTTTAGCTCGTTATTCTGGAAAACAAATATGACTAAGACACAGGAATTCTGTCGCATTGAAGTGCATGTAAATTAAGCAACATGCAAACGACCGATCGAAATAAATTAAGCCTGTTTTGGAAACAAGTGCAAGCTCGCCAGATGCATGATGGTTTTGTCGTATGCAAAAAGAACTCGGGCCAATTAGTAGCTTGATATATTGATATAATGTATGAAAAATCTGAATGACAAATTTAAGAAAAAATGCTACGTGTTTAAAATACCAAGTAAACTTAAAATACATTTGTTTAGAATTCGACTCAGTTGGTGCTCAAATTATATGTACGTGTTTCAGTTTCGTTTCCTTTTATTCACATTTTCATGACGTACTGGAATTAGCAATTTATGATGAAATACAATTGAAATGAGAAGTTTTACTCGAGAGGGTAGATGTCACGTCTTAAAAAATATATGGCCTTTTTTATATTTTTGTTTCTGATTTAGAGTTATCTCTCTTTGAACAGACTTCTATTTTTCAGAGGGCATGGTGACGTTAACAGCAGAATTTCTTCTATCAAACCAAAAGGCCCTGTCAAATTCTCACCTTGGAAGGCACAGTCAACGTAATGTCTACCACCATATTTAGAAACCACGTTTATCATTCAATCATTCCTTCTGGTGAAAGAAAGAGAAAAGGGAAAACAGGTTCAGTGAAAATCAAATACGGGGAAGCTGGGGAATAAATGACATTTCATTTTTGAAGTGTGTCTAGATATTAGTTAAAATATGTAAATGTTTCGTGTTATATGTATAGGACCACGACGCTACCATTTTTTGTTCGATAATGCATTCGCTTACGCAAGGGATTGAAAGGGTTTGGTGTGATGTTTTTTTTATTCATAAGCATTCGTTCAAACTCGATAGTACCGACCCACGGATTCGGCCAGATTTCCGAACAGGAATGCGCGTTAAGTACTTTAAAGGCGCCGCTAGATTTTTGTAATGGTACTTGAGTTTGAAAGATATTTCATATAATTTTACATACCAAGATAAACTCATAATCGTTTGTTAAATGCATAATTAATAATTATTTAATTGATCGCCGATTATTAAGGCCGAAAAGTGCAATAAGAGATGTGAATTTTGTGCATGTAATGTTTATTATTTATACAATTTTGTGAAATGATAGATGGTACATTTTATTTAACTGTTTTATATTGTATTACTGGAGAGTTTTTATGGCACATAACTTAATAAAATTGTTTTGGTTTTGTTTATTGCCTATGCAACTTAGTTCGAGTTATCTTTCTTTGTCAAGCTTATTTTGTCTGTCATACGACAGATAGTGAATGAACAGTAAAGGTATTGGAGTCGAATACTAACGATATTCCTATTCCAGTCTGAAAAGCACAAATTGCTATAACCTATTGACCCCTAATATATCGCTACACAAGACCCCGTGAATGAACTAGAGAAACTTGATTCAATTATCAAAATATGAGGAATCTACCATTGCATGGATTTGTTAGGTTTGGGAAAAATTACCAAGTTATGTTGAAATATCCTTGAAGAACAAAATGTATCAACATGTGGTTACTAGTCGTACACATTGACCTATACACGTCTTAGTCATGTATTCGGTTTCCATTCTCCCTTCCAAAATTGCTACCTGCATTGTTAATATCCATTATTTGTCGTGTTCCCCCCCATTGCAAAATCTCATTCCGACTATACTCTGTTGTATACATGCTACCGATACAAAATAAAACAAAGCTCCTCAAATCACTAGCATGTTTCTTACTAGACAGTACTTTAACGTATCCGATCATGTATACCTACCCGTTTCACTCCCCGGACTTTAAGCCCTCTTTAAACGCGAATATTGAATAGAAAGGTGAAGGAAAGATTTGATATAAAGATATTTCATTCAATTAAATAAATAAATGAAAAGGATTGGATAGCAGGCCTCAGGCCTATAAATATCCTGTCCTGTATACAAGGCATAATGTGAAGCAGTTACATAAATCATATCTAAATTATTTATGATTAATACATACAATCCTAATTGTGTTGATGTTTTATGTTTTAGGTGAAGGAAAGAAACATATTTTCGATTGTAAGAAGTAAGATTTGATAGTATTAATGTAACTCTTTTAATATTGAATCTTATTTGTGAATCTAGATCAAACTTGGATTGCGATATATTGAATAAGTGTGTTTACACTTTGACAGCTTTTATTTTCCGCTTTGAATTGTTACATTTTGGGAACAATTAACAAGAATAACATCTCTAATATAAGAATCACACAGAAACCAATGTCTTCATTCAGTATATTTAGAATTATGGAGTGAAGCCAAATTGTAAGGTTGTTTCATATCGCTCGAATGATAGGACGGCTGTGTTTCACCAATGGTCTTTCTGTAACAGAGTAGTTTGATTTCGATATTATACTCGCCTAAACAATTAACATAATGTCTATAATTTAAGATTTTTTTATTGCAAAATACATGAAAAATCTTATCTATCCATACGTTTGTATGTACAATTAAAGGAATGCGTTTGATTTTGGCTTACCCTAAGTGTATGGGGTACAAATCGGTGATACACCAAGAATACTGCACCGACTTATACATGCTTATCAAGCTTGCGAAATCTTCAGAAGTCACTTTGAGAGTGGTAAAGTATACCATACGCGCCAAAAAGCATTTATTTATATTGCACTCATGCTTAAACAGTCGAGTAAATAAATCATCCTTAGGGAACTACCATTTGATTTTTATAGGGAGGCTAAGATCAATTTTGATATAAAAAGGCAGGGTTGAAATTTTAAAGAAATAAAAAGCCAGGCTAGACCATAGGGAAAAATAAAAAGGCAGGTTTTATAATTGTCCAAATATTTTTTTAGTCATATTTGAAAAGAAAATTCGCCGCTTTGGGCCAGAGAAAAAAAGGCAGGACCTAAATTTTCTTTAAAGGCAGGACATAAAATTTCATCCTAGAACCCCCCTCCCCCAATAAAAAACAAATGATTACTCATTTATTCAACCAAATCGCTGGATTACAAATTTTGAGTGAAACCTCCACTGCTCTAGAGACCTTCTCCATTCTGGAATGGCTTGTTGACAATGATCCGGGAGGGTTCAGAATACTTTTGCAATACTCGAACGCGAATCCAAGGAAAGGCGTGCCCAAGGAGCCCCATAAAATGGAGAAAGCATTTTTGCATGAAATCTTGATTTTTCACAAATTCTTACCCCAAAGTTTTCTTGACTTTACTTAGCCCCCACCCCCCCCCCCCCCCACACACACACACGCCGTCCTGGATCCGCCCCTGATATTTAGCGGTTTCTAAAGTCTCATAATTCCCTGTTTTAGTCAAATGATAGTGTTTTATTCAGAAAATGTATCTTTGATTAAGGAAGTACTTTCCAATTTAGATACGCATTTCCATTCTTAATTGCAATAACACCATGAAAAATAAGGAATACGCTTATAAGTTTAAGAGGAGTTTATTTAAAAGTGACGACACCTAAACAATACCCTGTTGCTGAATTAAGACGTATTGAATTACGTTTGGAAACTCATTTAGAGCGAGATGCCGGTAATTTCCTAACCGGATTAAAACATAAAAGCACTTCACCTCGGAGCTTCTTTAATCGTCTGTTTTTTTTAACACGTAAAATCTTGGAACCAAAAGATGTTTTTAAAGAAATTGAATTAATTCCACATTTGATTAGCTCGTTTCTCTTGTTTTCACCCTGATATTAAACTCGGGGATGTCTCATTACCGCAAGGAAAGTTATAAAACAACATTCAAGCTGGGACAATCAAGTGAAAAGGACTTCCGATTTTGAAGCAATCACCTTTTTATCTTCCTTTAATGGAAGATTAGTCTTTTTGCAGGAGAGAGCTCGCCATACTAGTTTTGTTCGGATGTATGGGCGCGTAACTTTAAGACGTTGCTTTTATTATTGCTTTCTCCGATATCAGCGGCGGTAACATAGAAAATGAATTAGAATTGATTGAAGAAAAACAAAGCCGTGTCTATTTGATTGTATCGACTTGTATATCAAGAAGCAATTAAAAAGATATAGCGGCATTTTCCGGCGGCGCATCGGAAATCCGATGACGAGCAGCCGGAAGACGAGGATACCTAAGCCATTGTTTCGAACCAAATTACTCTACGCCTTATTAACATGTGTGTAAAATTAAGCATTAATCTTTAAATTATATATGGGTTATACTGTATGAAATTAATCCCCCTTATCAATCAACAATTGTACCAACAGACCCCCTACATTGATTAACTGTGCAAAAATTTTATTTTACGTTCAAGACGTAGGGTGACATTTTATTAGCATCAAAATTTTAAAGTTAGATTGTTTAAGATTCAAAAGTCCCTCGGAAAGAGCTGCATGTTGCAACGGTGACAGTATCGTCCGGTATGCCGCGTGTGTTTAATGAAATGAGAAAGGTCAGCGAAAAACTGTGGTGTTTCATGCGGTGGAAAAGTGAGCTGACGCTTTATTCTTCATTTGGTTTCCGTTTTGCTCAATTTGATTATTTTTGGCGTTAATACTGGTGCAAGATTTAAGGATCGAGATTTTATTAATTGAAATACAATAAAAAGATGACAATTCCATCAACAATAGACGTAGGAAACACAAAATAAATACAGTCACATAAATAAAAAAAAAAAAAAAACTAGTGATACATGTACTTTAACTGAGCTGGAGTATCACCCATGCCTGTATTACAATAAACATAACAGTCTTCAAAATGTATACACATAAAATAATAGAAGTTATATGCTTTTATTATATAGATAGCAGTGATTTACCGAATGTTCCCAGTGTATTTTTTTTTTCGATAATTCACACTGTATAATAACTTTGGCAATTTCACTCTCGCGCTTTCGCCCGCCAAAACGTGACCGCGCGAATATCAACGCGTTCGCAAAATTTTAAATCTATGTTCAAAATAACAATGAATAATGCAGGAAATCTATATAATAAATAGGATAATTGGTTATCGTGAATAACCGAAATATATGATCACTCGTGTCAAGAACGCATTAAGATTTAACTCGTGCGCGGAGTTATATTCCACATAGTCGTGAAATCTAGGCGTTCTTCGGCACTCGTAATCATATTTTGGTTATTTATTCTTTCCAATTAATTATTCTATTAGTATTTTGAGTAAGATTTGAAAAAATAAAATTTCCCTAATAAAATTAAGTTTGTTTCAATTTACACTAAATTAAACTCATCTCGAATACTATTATAAACATAGAGTGTATGATTTCTTTGCCTACCTTTTGTAGGCAAGTTTTTGAAATAGCTTGGTACATCCTTTTTGTCTAAATCAAGCTTTTAAAGCGATTAAAACTCAAAATACTTAAATTTATTGTAAGTTCATTGTTTTCAATTCCTGGGATTCCACACTTAGCTACACGTATCCTACATGTTGCTACTTTTTTTTCTTTCCAAAGGATTATAAAATTATATTTTAATTTATAAGCAGCCGAATTAATATAACGACTCTTGCTAAGTGCGCACGTTTTCGTTCTAAAGTATGATTAAAATCTACTTTCTCAATTAACATTTAACCTTTGTTTTATACCATCCCAACCTACTATGATGGATTCATCTCCGGAAACCAATGACGTTACGCGCGATGTTGCGTTCTTTGCAAGAACTACTGGTTTTCTTGAAAATTGTGCCGTAGCTATATATGTACACACAATACTATCAGTTCAATAATTGAATGCACTATTAAACTACAATACTATACAGAAAAAAAAACGAGCAATTCAAAGGGAAAAATACACATGTGAGCCTCTGTCGCCTTCTCGGACACTTTCGAGTTTTTAATAATGGTTGGATTAAAAATAATAAAATAATGCAGAAACCAGCACATAACTGATATAGCTTCGACAGAACACGGTATCAAACCTAAATATCCAAATACTATAAAACTTATGGTCTTTTTACTTACCCTTCAAATATAACTACCAAATTTGATTGAACATTTGCATGTACAATTTTAACTAACAAATTCTCTGAAAACAAATACTTAACCAGGAAAGTGCATATATAACCCTTAATTTGCCTATGGTTAGTTTAACAACTGAAAGGAGGCAAACTGTTATAAATTTAACTACTTAAAAATTTACTCTAAAAATTAAACATTTTTTTCTTAATTTATGTGGCACTTCAAGTTCGTGTTTGACTAGTATGAAACATCAAAATATAGTTTTAATACCAACAGCAGTGCTTGATAAAATGATAAATTAGCCAAATCACATTTCCAGGAATGAAACTCGTGGGAAACCCAGAAAAAGTCAGATTCCCACACTTGCAAAAAATGAAAAATGAATATTGTTTTCGAAAAATGAAATATTTTATCTGATGAAAAAGATATCACAAAACAAGATACCCAACATTGTACCCGAGAATTGTAAACATGCATTTAAATTGAATCTAATTTTCTCATTTAAATCAAAAACAAATAAAATCTAAACCATGAAAATGGGTTTTTATAAATACAACAAAATTTATGAATTTTGAAATAAGAGGTTGTATAGAAAACCACAAAAGCCTAAAATTTCCCTCCTATTGAAAAATAATGTAAAAATTAATTACTGCATCTTGTATAATATAACAATTAATTTTGTCCATTAACCTGAAATGACGCACGTACCCTTTCATGAATGGTTGTATTTAACTGTAATTTTCGGGTTGGAGTTTGTGGATAATAAAAACAAATTTTACGGGCAATTGTTTTTAAGTGGCTTAGAAATCAGATTTCATAGATGCTTAGAATTAGTATGTTCATCTTTATTGAGCTTTCAATCTAGGTTAGGATAAGCAATATTTCACAAACGTATCGGGTTTTACCGCTCACCTTGAATTTCAAAGTAGAATGGCACGAGTTGTTCTTTCTGTTCGGTGCCATTAGCAGCAGACGATAAATAAGAAGCACGCTCTATGACACGTGCTTGGTTCTGCAACTGGTACCTGATACCTGTCATTTGTGTGAGAAAGTTTGAAACGGTTGTAAATGATACCATTTTGGGTCAAAATAGGAAATGTTTGAATATTAGTGAAAGTTATTAAAATGGGTTTGCCGAATATTAATTTTAAATGAACGCTTTCATACATGCACATGGATATGACTATCGAATTACAAAATTACAACAACTAAATAAAACAACAATGAATAAAAGCACAAAATATAGCACCGGTGTGCAAAATTGCTGTATTCTAATCATTTGAAATTTCCAAATTTTACAGTTGCGTATTAGTGTTAATTACGAAATACATCCACCTATGCATATTTTATTCACATATTTAGAGATCTTAAGTTGAATAAAGTAAATCGTATCACAGATGTGACTTCGTGCAAGTTTGCTCGACTTGTGTAAAATGATCAGGAATTGCTCTGAACGGGAACTTGTTTTTATTTTTGCAGGTCGCTTGGATAAAACTGACCATTTTCTTACCCAAGTCGTCGGATTAAAGAGGTGTATTCCAACTATCAATAATTTGAACTCCGCGTTAACCTTGAAATTGGATTTCTAGTGAATCAGGCCTAAGAGTTTTCTGCAATAAAATATGCAGAAAAACAAGAACACGGAGAAGATGGTTTTTTTTTAGAACCAATTGTTTTTCTTAGTATCAATTCAATAGGTAGAATTTTGTATTAAAGTCATTTTGGCGGATGGTTGGAGACCTTGTATTGTCTTGGAAATTTTTCAGAAAGATAAATAAACTTGCTTAAGTTTATTGGGTTATCTTTCATCTGTCTAAATTCGAAAATAAATGAAAGAGATAACGTTTGTTTATTTTTTCCGACGCTTTCAGACATGGTATGATGTATGCAGTGACCAGTTAGTTTGGTACAAGTTTCTATAAGAAGCGGACAAAATGGGGAAAAACTAAAACAGTCATATCAAAAACCCACCGATCTGATAATATGCTTTCACTCAAGGAAGTCTTCTCTGTATGGAAGACAACTATTTGCAAAGTGTATGTTTTGAAAATAGAGGTTTTGACATAAATATATTCCCTTGAAATGCTCATTTGAAATTTTAACTTAATGCTCTCTCCTTTAAACAATATGATATAGAAAATCTTTATTGCTTGATTCTGGTAGTACATCTAGACAAATTACACTGTTAAAGTGGTGGGTTATTTCATACCATAATTCACCCCACTGCCTGATTCATACAGAGACTAACATGCTATCTATCTAGAATTAGATTAATTTGAAATACTGCATTTTCAGTATTACAAATGTAGAGTAATTTGAATTTTAACTCAATATTTTTCAGAACTTAATTTTTTAATACAGACTATTTTTTTAGAAAGACAGTATAAAGATTTTAAAAGTAGAATCTGTATGAACATCACACACTCCAAGATTTTTGGAATATAAATTATGAAAGACAGTACAGACAACCCCAGAGAGAACTAGAAGTATGTGTCTGCTGAGCTTCTGTTTATCTTTTTATAAAAGAATCTCATGCTTTTGGTCAACTATGCAACATTAGGTTAGAAATATGTAAACTACTACTAGTATATTAATAGCAATGTATTTTATAGATGCAAATAGTGTTGTATCAAAATATGTCCACAGTCTGCATGTATTATTTTCCTAGTGAATATCCTGATTGTTTCTGAAATTTCCTTCAGATTGCTAGATCATCTTTATCAACAGTATTGTATCATCTTTCTGAATTTAAATTAAAGGTCATCACCAGTATATTCAAATAAATCAAATTTCAATGTGGGAATTATCTGCCCCTACATTGTACAAATTAAATTTCTATGTATATATATTGTATCTATAATCTGGCAGCCCAAAAGCACAATAAACTTAAAATCAATACTTTTGTTTTACATCATATGAATAAGCAATTCAAAAACAATTAAGAAACAGAGGAATGTCTGTCATATGCTGACTTCACTGTCTATATTTTTACATGGACCCCACTTCAAAAGTCAATAACTTTTGAATGACTATTCACTTTTTTTTAGTAATCCTGCAATCTTAAATTCAAAGGGCAATCTTACAGAAAACAAATCCTTTCAGTCAGTATGTCTTAAAAATATGTCGAAGTTAAAAGTTCAAATCCGCAAATCTTATTATAGTAATTTCTGGTATTGATCAGTAGCCAAGCAAGGCTGATAAAAGGAATTCAGAAAAAAATCCTGGTGATTATCATTGTGAGTTTGTCATTTTATATATGAACAAGATATCTCATTAGTCCATAATTTCAACTTGAGAGTAAGTTTCAGGAGAACAAAATTGTATTTTTAATAACATCTTTTATGTCATATATATACATACAATTTAATTACTGGTATCATGTAAAAGCTGGTTATGAAAATACATTAAATGTGAATGATTAAGAAACCTGTCTAAACCAGACACTTTTAAAAGTCTTTTCATATCAGTTTAAGGAGGTAGACCTAGGGTAAGGGACACATCTCTTACAAATCATTGGAATGTTTGTATTCAGGATTTTACATAAATCTCATGTAAGCATCAAAGTAACTAGGACTGATTTCATTCTGTTTCAAAGGAAAACTTGATAGGCTTTGGTGAAATTGAATATGATACAAACATATCACTGATTTCAAAAGTTACGTTCCTTAACCTAGGTCTACTTCCTTAAATGTATTTCGAGTCTTGGTAAACCAAACACCTCTCTAAATCCATCACCTGTCTAAACCAAACACCCAGGTAAATTAAACACCTGTCTAAACCAAACACCAAGGTAAACCAAACACCTGTCTAAACTGAACAAATTTTAAAGTCAAAAAGGGGTTTAATTTAGACAGGTTTTACTGTATATCATTCTGTTCATTACAAGTTTAGAAAAATCCATCCAAAGAGATTTCAGACAAACCAACCAATTGACAAACAAAATGGCTACCACCTCATAACAGCATAATTCAAATTTTTAATAAGTACTCACTTATAGTGGTCTTCAGGAATAAGTTAAGATTTTAGATATTAGAAAGAAAGAACTTTTCTCAAATCCTATTGGGAACCAGATCTGTGAGCACACTCACAAAAAGGTAACAATCTACAACCATTGAATCCTTTTACTGGATTATCTCCCCTCACATACATATAACAATAACCATCTTCTTTTATACACATCTACATTTAATACCTAAACTTCATTAAAAGTTTCATCAAAACCTATAGGTAAAGAGTTACGCTTAAAAATTACATGGATGGACAGTAAGGACAAGGTACATTCACAAACATTTGCAGGGATGAAAAGCAATGGCCAACACTTAAGAATATATTTAAAATTTAAAATTAAAAACAATTTATTAATGATTTATCACTATCATCTTTGTTTGATTTTTTTTGGAGGTGGTTGAGGAATTTTCTGTCCACTGAGTCTGATTTGTTTTTTCTCCATATAATCTTTCATATTCTGGTCTATCTTGACTTTAACTAGTCCTTGGTACATACTTGGAATATCTGTCGAATCTGAAATTATAGTCAAGAGTCATCACTGTTCATTCAAAATCAAATTGAACATTTCATCGTAAATATTTAATTGCAAGGTTTTATAATATTCTGCTTTGTAACCTACATGATACTGACCAATAAACCTTACTGAACAACGCCTTAAACATCTAAATTCTTATGCAAATTCATTGTATTACTGTAACATCAGATTTCATTGAATAACATCATATATTTCACAATATATTTTTGAATATCAATTCCAAGGTTGACCCCAACTTTTTTTTATGCAAGGTCAGATGTCTTTTTTTATTTTTGAAAATTGCATTAGGATGCAGATAATTATATTGTATTAAAATTTTTTCTGGTCAGTTTTGATTTGATGGTCTCAATTATGAATGTACTGGCCCTCATGACTGAGTAAACTAAATTTGTAACTGTCAAATTTTTGTGACTAAATCCTTCAAATCAAATATAGTAAAACCTGTCTTATCCAAACCCTGATAGATCCAAAAACTTGTCAAACCCAGACCCTTTCTAACTTTCTGTATATCAGTGTAAATGTATTTTGAACCTTAGTAAACTGAACACCTGTCTTTTTAAGTCCTTACGGAGGTAGACATAGGGTAATGGACACTCTTAGAAACATAGGAACGTTTGTATTCAGCATTTTACATCAATCTCATGTAAGCATCAAAATAACTTGGACTGATTTCATTCTGTTTCAATTGAAAGCTTGATCGGCTTTAGTGATATTAATATGTTACAAACGTATCACTGATTGTCCCTTACCCAAGGTCTACCTCCTTAAGAGGTTTAGTTTACATAAGTTTCACTGTACACACCTATATGTTGTATACAATGATGTGTCCTTCGAAAGAATGAAGAGACTGATGGATTGACTATTGCATAATATCAAATATTCTTAAAAAAAGTCAAATAAAATATCCTTATTAGCTTACAGATTGCAACCTACATCTTCACCTTGACGTATGTTGCATCAGACAGAAATGAATTTATACTAAATTGTTTACAGTGCAAGAAATGCAATCTTCACAACAGATAAATATATTACAAAGACTATGTTTCACTTATTCCACTTTTGGACATGTCTCTTTACATCAATTTCTGAAGTAGACACTGCCATTAACTCTATCAATAAAATGGTTACTATTGAAAAGATTTTCAGGCATTAAAAAGACAAAAGAAAAAACTAAAATTTGGGTTTCATTTTTAATTTTGTGTGTGTTTTCTCAAGCTCTATATATCAAGGTTTGCTATGTCTGTCTTCATTATTTGTTTTGTGTTTGTCTTTTAAATGACCAGACTTGAATATATCTTTTACAGTGGATGCACTGGAACATTCGTTATGTAAACAAGCACCTTGATATTTGACCTGAAATTTTTTACTCTATAAAGTACCTTTGAAAAAATCCCAATCTTTGCTGATCTTCTCTAATTCTGTTGATAAAGGATTATTGCCATCTTCATTACTTTTTGAACACTGAAATGATATAAAGTTATCAAATTCACTGTTATAAATAACCATTAAGACATAAGATATACCAACCAATATTGAACTTGGCTTTTATTATTGCTTACTTATGGCTTGTTTCATCTTTACTTTCACTTTTCTTTTAAGTTGCTGGATTCTATAAGAGCAACTATTTTGATGTACTTGTGTACAATGTAGTTTCGGGGCCAGCAGCAGCCTGCCCTGTTGAGTGCTGATTTTCTTGTCTTTGATTGACGAATTGACTCTCTTCGTCTGGGTGGGGTTGTTGTGGCTTTGTTGAGGAATTGACTCTCTTCGTCTGGGTGGGGTTGTTGTGGCTTTGTTGAGGAATTGACTCTCTTCGTCTGGGTGGGGTTGTTGTGGCTTTGTTGAGGAATTGACTCTCTTCGTCTGGGTGGGGTTGTTGTGGCTTTGATTGAGGAATTGACTCTCTTCGTCTGGGTGGGGTTGTTGTGGCTTTGTTGAGGAATTGACTCTCTTCGTCTGGGTGGGGTTGTTGTGGCTTTGGTTGAGGAATTGACTCTCTTCGTCTGGGTGGGGTTGTTGTGGCTTTGTTGAGGAATTGACTCTCTTCGTCTGGGTGGGGTTGTTGTGGCTTTGGTTGAGGAATTGACTCTCTTCGTCTGGGTGGGGTTGTTGTGGCTTTGTTGAGGAATTGACTCTCTTCGTCTGGGTGGGGTTGTTGTGGCTTTGGTTGAGGAATTGACTCTCTTCGTCTGGGTGGGGTTGTTGTGGCTTTGTTGAGGAATTGACTCTCTTCGTCTGGGTGGGGTTGTTGTGGCTTTGATTGAGGAATTGACTCTCTTCGTCTGGGTGGGGTTGTTGTGGCTTTGTTGAGGAATTGACTCTCTTCGTCTGGGTGGGGTTGTTGTGGCTTTGATTGAGGAATTGACTCTCTTCGTCTGGGTGGGGTTGTTGTGGCTTTGTTGAGGAATTGACTCTCTTCGTCTGGGTGGGGTTGTTGTGGCTTTGTTGAGGAATTGACTCTCTTCGTCTGGGTGGGGTTGTTGTGGCTTTGGTTGAGGAATTGACTCTCTTCGTCTGGGTGGGGTTGTTGTGGCTTTGTTGAGGAATTGACTCTCTTCGTCTGGGTGGGGTTGTTGTGGCTTTGTTGAGGAATTGACTCTCTTCGTCTGGGTGGGGTTGTTGTGGCTTTGTTGAGGAATTGACTCTCTTCGTCTGGGTGGGGTTGTTGTGGCTTTGGTTGAGGAATTGACTCTCTTCGTCTGGGTGGGGTTGTTGTGGCTTTGTTGAGGAATTGACTCTCTTCGTCTGGGTGGGGTTGTTGTGGCTTTGATTGAGGAATTGACTCTCTTCGTCTGGGTGGGGTTGTTGTGGCTTTGTTGAGGAATTGACTCTCTTCGTCTGGGTGGGGTTGTTGTGGCTTTGATTGAGGAATTGACTCTCTTCGTCTGGGTGGGGTTGTTGTGGCTTTGTTGAGGAATTGACTCTCTTCGTCTGGGTGGGGTTGTTGTGGCTTTGTTGAGGAATTGACTCTCTTCATCTGGGTGGGGTTGTTGTGGCTTTGACATGTTTGCCATATTGATTCTCTTTATAATTCAAACTTATTGCAGTACAATAAACATCTGCCCTATATAACATCAAACATATATGAGAGTCCCCACTTTTTATCGGTGTTTAATGTCCAATAATAAAAATGTGGAGATGAACTAAATGAAGACACAACTTTAAAATTACAAACACCCCTTAACACGTTGGAAGCATAAACATACAATGTCTGGATGAACAGACTGACAGATGAATAGATAAAAGCTGGACCAACATCAGTATGCATACACCACACTACAAAGTGTTAAAAGTTAAAAGTCAGGCATATAAAAATAAGTTAATGTCTTACTAAAACTTAACATTAAAAGTAAATATATTCCTTTAAGAACCTCTACAAGTGTTACAGTAGAAACATAAAATTTCAAAAATACTGCTTTAACAAAGATAAATATTAAAACTATGGTGCAAGCTAGAAATAATATCAGCCATTCTGATCCAAAAATAAATCTCAAGTAGAATAAAATATAACCTTCACAATGGCTTTATGTTTCATTGACAATGGGGTAAAAGCTGTGCACATTTTAACAGTCAGATACTGAAAATGGGAAAATGGGTATTAATTCAAAGATTTAATTTACACTTAACTTTAGTCTCAAAAAGGGGGTGAATACCAGGCAAATGTGTCCTGTATTTGTTTTTTGACATATATGAGATATAACTGTTTTAAGTTCAAAAAGATTTCAATGAGAATATTTCCTTTAGTCTCAAACAGGAAGGCTGCATATCTGGCACATGTGTCCTGCATTTGACCTTGGACAAGTATGTGGTATACCTGCTTTTAGTTCAGACAGGTTTTAATGTGTATATTAATTTAACTTACCTTAATGGTACCATTCTCTTCTCTTATATCACACACAACAAGTGCCTCATCTTCTACTGGTTGTAAAATGAACAGTTTCTGATCATTGCTACAGCAGATATCCCACGGTTCCTTGCTGACCTTGACTACATCACAGAGGTCACAACTTTGATGATTTTCTGTGAAGTTAAGTTTGTAAGCATGGACTTGACTAGAACTGAAATGGAGAATTTAAGTTTCCATCACACAGAAATTAAGTTTTAGTAACTAAGACCTACTGACCTAAAAAGACAAGTTTTTCTACGAATATAAGATCCCATCTGTGCAAGTTGCACTCAAATTTGTCCAGGCAAAAACTCGGCAACAACAATACAAGTATATCAGAATCGTCAACAGAGGTGAATACAGAAATTGGAGAAAAGGTGGGCACACTGACTGACCAACTGACCAAAATGGGGTCACTCCTTGTTAGGTTTCAGTCAATTTCTTTCTGAAAAACGGGAGAGCATGCTGAGCCTAGATCTGCCCTTGGTCCATAATAGTGTAATATATTTTATATACAAGCACTGATTTAAAAACATAAGCAGAAAATTCGATGAAAGAACATCCTTCGGTAGCATGCTCATAAATTCACACACCTCCATAATGGATGCTCAGTCCCTTAAAAGTATCCTCCCAAATGAAATTCCACACATATCAATCAAATACAACCTCATATGGTTACCATCAATTCACCAAAGATTGAAGGAAACCCAACAAAAAAGGAACTATCCAGCCAACAACATAGTGATGACAGACAGACAGACAGACAATGAAACATTATGCTGTAACTGTACCCTCTGTAACTTTGTTGAGTGGGATATATACTAAGTTTAGATCATTTATGATTTGTCATTAAACATCATCATATCATAAGATAGTTCCCATGGTAACTTACTTGTAAAAGCAAACACAAAGTGACTGTGTTTCCACTTCGTAAGTACATTTCTTCACAGGGAAACTTTTTTCGTTAGTACCATTTTCAGATTCTGTACTGCTAGTGCCTTTCAATTTTTGGTTAGCTTCTTTACAGTCCACTCCACACAATGCAAGTCCATCAAGATTCCAAAGTATGATTTTACCATCCTGTTGGGAAAAAATAAAAATTCTGCACTGTATGATTTAACCATCCTCAGAAAATACTTCATTATAAAGTTTGATTTTGGTCTCCATTGGGCAAATTCAAGAGATTTTGAAAATATCATTCCTACTCCAACAGTACTAAGTGGTTGGTTGGCAAGTTACTTCCTAATTTGGTAACATATCCTATGGAGGAACAGAATTTCTACCTCTTATCTTGTTGTAGTATCCAAAGTCCCTCTCTAAAAAATCATGGTCAATCCAGATTAGCTACTGTGAAAGTACTTTAATTCGTGGAAACCAATTTTCATGGTTTCCATGGTAACATAATTGTAAAAGCCAACACAAAATGACTGTGTTTTCACTTCATACTTCCATTTCTTCACAGGGAAACTTTTTCATGGTTTGGGGTTTTTCAGTATACATATCTATGGAAATCTCCTTTTCGTTGGGAATCAAATTTCCTAGCTCGGTCTTCCAATGAAAACCAGAAAATTGGTACCCCACGAACAATAATACATTCATAGTATTTGTTTAAATCTGAGTTCCATAGGTCTTGGGTGGAAAGATGGTAAGTGTTTCTATGCTTTTTCAAGACTTGAATTCAATATTTAAATATTTATTTCTTTAAGGTTGGTAGGCAATTCAGAGGAAAAATAAAATTCCTTCAAGAATGATAAAAAAAAAAAAAATAAAAAAACAAGAAGTGAGCAAAACATTGAAAAATAAAAACTGCACTGTATCCTTTTATAGAGAAGTAACAAAGACAAAATGGTTTTATTGAATTATAGCAGTTTTAATTTTCATCATGGCCCCTAAAAAATGCCCACTACCTGAAATAAATATTCATGGTCTTTTTCACGGTTTTTCCAATCAATCTAACCTCCTGCAGCTTTTTTTAATTCCAGGTAAATCATCAAAGCATATTCTAATCTTTGTTGAAAATAGTCATGACGTGTATTATGTTTGTATTATAGAAGTTGATTAGTGAGAAAAAAAAAACTGCAATGAATTTTTTTTCTGAAATACAGTACTGAAAACCAACAGAACTAACCAGAATAAGAAGTTGCACGGATCATCGTGCAAGGTTTACTGATACTCGTACAGGAAGTTGATATTGGAAGCACCCAAAAATAACTTACAACACTCCATCTATATTAAGCCACACATTGGGAGCTGAGATTTTTGTGATGAAAATTTTCTCTATCAATCAATACCATGAAAAATGGCAGTCCCAAGAAATGGGAAGTTGATATCGTATAGCACCCAAAATCACTTTTAATGTATGCCCCATCTATATAAAGCCACACATCAAATTTGAAATCAATCCATCAATTGGGAGCTGAGATAATTAATCCCAAGTTCCGATGGATTTAATGATGGACAGACAACTTGTCTGAAGGTGATTCCAATTTACCACCCAATCGTTCAGTTGAGGTATAATATGCTGAAGAAAAGAAAGATCCCATTTAATCACATTCCAGTTAATGGCATATTACTGTTGATTGCAAAGAAACTCCAAACAATTCCCTGTCTTATTCATATAAATAGTCCTACTAACTTGTAAAACAAAAGACCAAAAATAAGAAAATTTCTTTTCACAGCAAAACATGTTCAAAATATTGGTAAAACAAGAAGATATTTATGAGTGAAACCCTGCAGTTTTGCACAATGTTTGTTTAAGGTTAACTTATTCTAACAGGCATTTCATTCCCCATTAAATATCACCACACTAAAGTACAGTTAGACATAAAAATCATTAGAAATTTTCTCTTAAAATGGAAATTTTTTTTATTGCATAATTCTCATCAATTTCTTAAGTGTTTTTTTTTATAAATTGGCTCCACAATGAACAAGAACTCACTGTATCAGGGATGGATTAAGAACCTTAGAAAAGGAAGGGGCCAACAGGTTTCCACAGAAAAAAAAGGGGGTGCTAGGACATGATTTACTATTTTTTGTTACTTTTGCTCATAAAAATGACAAATTTTCCAATAAAAAGGAGGGGTGCCAACCACCTGCACCCCCTGGATCTGCCACTGCTATATAAATTTTATGACCCAACTATCCAATAGTCAATGTATATCATTTCTTCAAAAAACAATAACAGGAGGTGCACATCTTTAATATGTGAAGTTTTAAGGATATTGGTTTAATACTTCCTGAGTTATAGATGGACACCCTAAGCATGACAGAAGAACAGAGTCTAGAGGCTACTAGACCCACTTTCACTTTTGGTGATGAGGGTAATAAAAATTATTGCTTTAAAACAAAATCATAGTACACCAACACTTGAAATCATCTAAGATCTTTTTAAATATTTACAAACTATTTACGACAGCTGCTAATTGTCAATATACTCTTGTAGGTGTATCAGATACTATCAGAAAAATTAATCAAAAGATACAAAAAAAATTTTTTAGATAATTTACATCCCACTATTGATAAATTTTCAAATTTTAATGAAATATGATTCAAAATGAATAATTGATAATTAAAGTATATTACATTAGCGTATTCTATAGAAATAGAACTATAGAATCTGTCACATCTGTTTCAGAACATGAGGAAAAGACTATCGAATTTATCCAAATTATATCGTATTTTTGATATTTTGATAAATTTTTTTCAACTCCTTTTACATTTCTGCAGCACTGTGCAATTAATTAAAGCATCCCATTATGGAGCCATTTTGTAGCCCTATCTGAGTTACTTTTCATACAGCCTGACCCTAGTGTCTAAAATTACCTATACATTTTCTTGTTTTTGTGCTATAGCTCATTTTTATGACCAGTCAAACTGTTACAATGATAATTAACTCAAAACTGCATTTTTACATTTACTTGTGAAATTTAAAAAAAAAAAATGGGTCTCCTATAATAGAACAATACAACTGAAAAGAAGCGAGATACAGGTGTTACAGGGTTGATGTCGTACGATTCATTAATTACTGATAGTTTAATTGTATTTCTTTTTCAAATAACTATTGTTAAAGTACCGTACTTTAATTCTTAGGATGCATTAAACAGTTAGAATCAGCCACACTATTTCGTACAGAAAACTGACTCGTACAAGTTTTGTAAAAGGACCTTGTCAAATTCCCTCCAGGGTTCTGACCAAAAGTAGGACCAATTTAAAAAAATGTCCAAAATTTTCATTAGAATCTGTAGAGAAATATCCATATCGTTCCCAAAAAAGCAAATTTGTAAAAAATCAGACAGAGGAAAAGTACAAAACTTTGCGACAAAAAATGTTGAAAATGCTTTTGGATATTTTTGCTCTTAATTGAACATTTTGAGTTTGGAATTTCTGAAGAAGTCTTATTACAACCAGTAAGATGTAAGGTTTTGCATTCAGTGATTGAAGTAAAGCTCGTCTTCTGAGATTGTTGGTAAGGTGCTTTTCAGTGAAAATGTAACATTTTAATTTCAATCAAAATAATGAAGGCAGTTTATTTTGAAATGAAAATGACCAACTTAGAAACACACAAATTGGATAAAAACATTATTTAACTCTGCCAAACAGGAAGTTAGAAAATACGGATAAGAATTCCATCATAATTGAGTCAGTGTACATGTTCTACTTTTGGCACATTCTGCATTATGGCAATTTTTATTTCTAAGATGCTATAGGCTTCCTGTCCTGCTGATGTCCTGTTCTTTGGTCATAATATTACACATTTTAGAGAACAGATAGATATGATTTATCTGTCCTCGAACCACCTGACGTTGCACTGATACAATATAAAAGTTAGCAAATATAAAGTTTTTTTGTTGACTTGATGGTGGTCACTGGTGAAACATATTTACTTATATTTATGTTGTCTTTTTATTCAAAATTGTGTTCAGTTGTGAATGTTTAATATTTAGGTTTTTTATAACTGCATTGTTACCTGTCACATGAGGGTCCAGATTTAGTCCAATAAAAATATTCTATTCTTTTATCATATTCTAATATTCTATAATTATTATGTAGATAGCAGTGATTCACTGAGTATAAAAAAAAATTTGATATTTCACACTGTGAAATAAATTCAGTAATTTCACTCTCGCACTGTCTCCTGCCAAAACTTTATAACACCAATATCAATCCACTGTTCACAAAATATAAAATTCATATTGAAAATAGCAATGAATAATGGAGGAAATCTATCTAATAAATAGGATAATCAATTGATTATCGTGAATAACCAAAATAAGATCACTCGTATCAAGAAAGCGTACAGATTTCACTCATGAGCGGAACAAGTTCCACACACTCGTTAAATCTAGGCGTTCTTCTGCCCTCATGATCAAATTTTGGTTATGCCAGAGCTTGCCTAACTACACAGACTTTTTGTATCCACCAGACTTCTTACAAGTAGGCTTCTGGAACAGGGTTATGTTGCTACAAGATTGAAGTCATCATTACAGAAGTTTAATAGTCGTCATCATGAACTCGTGGATCGTTACCGTGTCACCACTTGCACCATGAATACCAATTTGTTCAACATGTCATACAGTTTCCTCTTTCGTCTACCCCCAACATGACTTTTTAAGAGCAACTTGGCGGGTGTTTCTATAAAAGCAGAGGATACTTACTCTACCAGTACACCTGGTCCATGCTCCCAGTTTTTAGTGGAGTCCGAGTTGCTCATTTACTTTTGTTACTTTGTATGTATTACTTTGGTTACTTTATTTTCTTTGTTGTGTTTGTCTGTTTTCCATGTCTGGTCTTTGTCTCTGGATAACATACTTTTGATATCAGCTAGAACCTTGGTACCATTGATTACCCTTCCAATTAATTATCCTATTAATATTCAATATTCCGTAGAGCAGAAAACCAAAGTGAAACCTGTCTAAACCAAACATTTTGTTCAAATTTTGACAGGTCTTTGGTTTACACAGGTAAAAAATGTATTGGACTTGTCTGGTTAACACAAATTCTGATAGATTTACAACTCAGCAGTCTTCTTCATAAAAGTTCATACATGTAAAATTAGTTGCAAGTAACAACTAATTTTACACTTACCGGTATTAACTTTTGGGAAAATGACTGCTGATATGTTTCTATGTATCTGAGAAAGTAAATTTTAGAACTTAGATAACCAATGCAACATAGTGCAGAACAAACCATCACAGATGGTGCAAATATTTATCAACCAATTACAAAATCCACTGATGACTAAAATATTAACAAAATCAAACAACATCAGTTTGATTAAAAGTTCTAAAGACACAGCTTGAAGCCATGTACATCCTCTTGAACAAAATATACTTTAAAAAATCTTTGTGTTTACATGGCAACACATGTAGATTTCAAGACTTAGTACACAATAGCACGGTTGATGATGCTGATAATGCCATATTTTAACACAATAATTAGAGGCCACCTGTTGCATGGAAGCCATTTTATTTTTGACATTTTTGGCCCTGATTGTGGTATTTGTATACACCTAATTGTATACTAGAAGTAGACATTATTTATGAATACAAAGCATTCTTATGTAAATTCTATCTATTCAGCTAGACCAAATAACTGATTAAAGAGGAGATGGTTTATAATAAGCCAATATGGAGCTATCAAGTCACTGTCGTGGGTGTTTGAGACAATATAAAATTTATTGACAAATTGGTGACAGCATGATTTAAGCAAGTCTTTTTCCTAAGAATCAGAAATTTGGTTAAATTTCAAGTGTCAGTTTATAGTTTTTATAATGACATATTATGAGATATGAATTATGCCATAGCATTTTATAGTTCTGTTTATTAGATAATTTGGGCCTATTATTGAATCACTTAACTCTGTCCTATATCAATCATAAAAATATGAACAATTTTTACAAATACTCAATTTATTCCATCAATAGTATCTAGGGGTATGCAAATAAAAATAGATTGGTTAAAATGTATTGTGAATACATAAACACGACAGAAAATTTAATATCAATTTGATTTTTCAACAAATAAAGTATCATAATTAAACTTTATGGACCCCTTTTATTAAAAACATGAATTTAATTTAATTTATCATAATGGGATTATAATTTTTTTTCTATTTCAAAATGTGGGGGACATATATTTAAGAAGAATAAGATAAAAGTGAGCTTTATTTATATTTCTAGTAATGGTCCTAAAAGTAGCATTGCTTACAGGATCATAAAACTAATTTACTACTTCAGACCCAAGCAGCAGAATATTCATCTAGAAATAATGTCTTTGCACAATAGGTGGATTTAAAATAATTTTGATTTTTTTCAGGTTCTTAATTAACTAGAAAACATGTCATTACTTTGGCAGCAATTTGCACATCATGCAATAAAAACTAAACCAGAAGCACTGTCACTATTTAAGTACCAGCCTTTATAAAAGTCAGACAGGTGATTCATGCATGTCAAAAACCCACCAAACTCTGTTTTATGTCTTATTAAGAAACTGTTATAGATCACAAAACCAGTCTTAGTTTCTCATACCGAAGTTGTGCTTTTGAGATAAAATTAATATTAGTACATGAAATTAGCACTTTGCAAGAGTTATTGTTCTTGATTTGGTTGATTTTAGTAGGAGAGTAATCAAGGGAACCAAGGTTATAGCGGTAATAAAAAGAATGTAATCCAGGGACAAAGACCAGACATGGAAAACAGACACACACAACAAAGAACACAAAGCAACTAAAATCATACATACAAAGTAACAAAAGTAAATGAGCAACTCGGACTCCACTAAAAACTGGGAGCATGGACCAGGTGCACCGGCAGGACAAGCATCCTCTGCTTTTCTAGAAACACACGACGAGTTGCTCATAAAAGGTCAAGCCCGGGGTAGACAAATGAGGGAAGGAAAACCATGACCCATTGAATAAACCAGCCCCCATGGCGCTGATGGATACACCATAATGATCCACGAGTCCACGATAATGACCATAAAACTTCTAAAGTGCTGAGTTCAATCATGTAGCAACATAACCCTGTTCCAGAAGCCTATTTGTTAGAATTCCAGCGCGACACAAAAAGTATGCGCAGTTTCGGCAAGCTCTGGCACAATGTACGAGTTGCAATATGAACACTCCATACGCAGGAGCCGAAGGGATGCTACCACATATGAAAGGAAAGTTGACAACTCCGAATGAAAAGTCACCACGTTTGTCGTAAAGTTTGGTCAATAGTTTTCCTCTACCATCGATTTCTAAGTGTAGGTCAAGATATGAGGCCGATTTCACAGTGTCTGTAGTATCCTTTATCTCATGTTCTTTTGGGTACATGTGATGTATCAAATCCCCGAAATTAGGATTGTTTAAAGATAATAGCGGAAACTGAGATTGAAGGATCTAACCAAACGATATTCTTTCTTTCTGATCAGATCAGCTATAAAGTCAGCCTCATATGAGTGAAGGAATAGGTCAACAATTAAAGGAGCACAATTTGTTCGAATTGGAATGCCAACTGTTTGTTGAAAAACATATCCACCACACTGGACAAATATGTTGTCAATTAAAAATTCCAGCATTTTGTAAACATCTTCCTCTGTATATTTGGAAGATGATTTTGAATTATTTCTTACAAAGTATGAGGAATCTCTACCAAGAACTATATATTTGTAGCTAGGTGTACCATCTTTTTTGGAAAAACAACGATATATAATGTTTTTAAGTCAGGATTTTAACTGAGTATGGGGAATAGAAGTATACAGCGTTGAAAAATCATAGGTTTTAATGCTATTATATTCAGATAATATTCTTGAACTCATTGTCTCCAAAAGATCTTTCGAATTTTTCAGGATCCACATTGAATTAATACCACTACAGGAGTAACAAGTATTGTGGTAGGAGTGTAGACCCTCTTTGATAGTTGTGAGTATAGAAGTTAAAAGTTTTGAAAGATTGAAATGTAGTTTTCTCAAAAGTACAGATCTAAAAACAGAAAGGACTACTGTCACATAAAAATATAGCATATGTAGACCAAAAATATGTCGTCTGATCCATGATATTTGTACACCATGAATCACCTTATCATAGGCTGTGTCTGAATATTATATGGACTGGTACTTAAAATACCCTTACCTGTGGATTAAATAACATTAATAGAAACTTACCCCACCACCCGATACCAAAACATCATGGTCTTTAATATAAAGCACAGTAGCGACATACCTGTAAAATGTAAAATTATAGGTGTCAAATATGACCAGTCTGATACTTTATAGAGGGTTGATTCTGAAACGGGATATGGGGGAATTTTATATCTTAAAAGTTTTCACAGAAATACATGGTCATACATGTTAACCCACATGCATTAGGGGGAGGACTCTCACAAAATCAAAGAAAAGCTTAGAATCTACCACATAAAAATTTAAGTTTTGCTGGAGGTTTTGGATTAAAATTGCTCTATCTTTTGTGAAAAATATTGAATAATCTAATTTTTACTTATTTACATAGAAATCTTCCACATGAGTCAGTGTCAATGGGGAGAATTTCCCACATTAACTTTTCCAAAGGTTAATCATCAACTTTTAAAAGTGTTAATTGTAAATTTAGAGACTTGAATCCATAACAAACAATACATCACAAAGACTTCCTTTACCTCTTACATTTAAAGGACAAAAGAATTGCTTGAAGTTGGCCAAATTCAAGTATTCTGGCAATTTTGTACTTTTTGGTCACTTTCTGGTCATATGTTTGGCAAGGAAATAGTGTCGACACCCAAGAAACAACTTCATATTCAGTGAACACAATCATTATTACATAGTTTATCATATGGAAAATAAAAAATTGTTCTTGGGTGTGGACAAAGTTTTCTGGATGTATATGTGTCCACAAAAACAGCAAAATATACAATTCTCAGCAGTTTTTGTATAATTGAAGTGCCATTATTACAATAAACTATTGCCTAAACACATTACTTTTCCTTATATTCATATATTTTACTATTTTATGAACAATCTCTATCTCATTAGAATAAAGTTGATATTTTAAGCAATACTCATAGCTAAATACCCCTGCACCTTTGTTTCAATTATAAAATCCATAAATTAACAGTTCTAGAAAGAAATGAAATTTTGAATTGAAAGTATTGGTAGTTCCTTCCCATTACAAGAAAACTTGATATGCATACATCATGAAATAATGTGTTACTGGTATAACAAACTAAAATATAATCACTCATACTAAGAGCACCAGCAGATTTGACTGTCCCATAGTTTAGCACTCTATATGATAAATGATAATATTTTGATTATTACTGTAATAATCATACAAGTTAAAGCTGATATTGCAATGAAATGCCTGCTGAAACAAATGAAACCAAAAAATTGACAAAAATACTTCATTTTGCACGAATTTTGAATTTTTCACTATTTCTACCCTGAAAATGTTCTTGCCTTGATTTGCTATCCTTTAACAATTCTAACTAAACCTATCTTGAAATTCTGGATCTGCCCTTGCTAACATGCTTAATTTAAGATCTTCTATTCCAGGTCCCAGTGCAACAAAAGTAAAAAAAATCACTTACATCTGAGAATATTCTTAACTTCCATGGTAACTCCAATCAACGTCTTTCAAATCAATGACGTCACAAACAGTTAAGAATTTTCTCAGACTTAATTATTTTTCCAAGTTTGTGGCACTGGGGCCTGGTAAAAACCTAATACTTACTCTGTATGTTGCAAACAGTAACTATGGATGCTGTAGGCGTTAGGGTAGCAACTGACTCTAATCTTCTCATCTCGGTCACAGGTTACCACAAATCTGTCACTTTGAGCCACAACCTATTGATATCAGAGGTACCAATTAGCTTTCAGGAATTAAAGGCCATGGTCCAAGCCCAGTTAAGATAGAAAGCAAAAGGTCCATTAAATGCACATTACTGGTAACTCTGTACAAAGACTTGAAGATCCAGTCAACAATTCACCAAAAGCCATTATTTTAAAATTTGGCCTCAGCTTTGACAGTAGGAAATATAATATAACATGACTTGCATACAAAATCACCTTTTCAAATTTTTGTAAATTCCATTACAAGACCTAGGTACCACCAGTTAAAAGGTCCCTATCGTTATTAACAGTAAATAGGTCCAAAACTGCAGCCTCTGTTTTTTTTTTAACCCCTAGTTTATACCAACCACACTGATACCAAGCTTGTAATTTTCCACCAAAATAAACAAACATCTCATATTTTCATTAAACCTTTTCTTGAGGTCTTCCATTTTTCTATTTTCAATGCTACTACAGGTAAACCTTCAACATGTACAATGATTGCAGAGATTTAAAAGGTCTATTAAATACATCAAGGCCACTTAAATCAGTGATGAATCACCCCATGCACTTTTTGCACTTAGAACTAAAAAAATAGACAATAATAAAATAAAATATTATATTTCTTCTGACAGTGGTACTATTTATAAAGATGTAAAAGAAGTTCAAATCAAACCACAAGTTACTTCCCCTTATATATAAAAGACAAGAGGACAGTAACACTAGTTGCTACAATAGTTTCCTAATAGAAAGAATGAAGCTTCATACCACTTAATATTTCATCTTTTTTTTCAAAAATGAAAATTTAAAGCTTAGAGTATTTAACAATGTTCAAAAGTTAAATAATTAAAAAACAGTATAGAAAAAAAACACAATTTTTCAATTTGACTACACTTACATTATGACCTGTTCTTTTTTAATGCCTAAAATAAGGGGTCAAACATGTGGATTTTCCTACCTATTCCTTTGCCAATCTACATGCAGTAAATTCAGAAGTTATTCCAAAAATATGATAGGGTTTTGATTACAATACTTTGTTACTAAAATTCTTACCATAAGAAGTCTGTAATTACGTTAATATCAAAGCAGATACATTTGACAAAATTCAATATTTAATTAAATTGCTGTTTATGAATTGGTTATAAGATTTTACAACGATCATCTCTAGTTTTGGAACCCTTCCCCTATTATAAATTTCTAGATCTGTCACCACATGATCATTCGATGTATACCCAGGAACAGAATACTGCCACTAAACAGAAAATTATAGGTTGGGGAGCAACCAAATGTCCTCATAATACACAATTCATTGAAGCTAAGCTGCAAACCAAATCTGAAATAGTTCCCTTCAATGGAGGCTAACATTTTTGTAAAGGATATTTTTTTTAACACCATACAACAAACATTTAACAAATCAATCCATCTTTGGAAGCTGAGAGTTTTCACAATCATTAACAAATGGAGAAAAAATGTCAAGATTCCACTTCACTAGAATTTGATATTAGACAGCTTATATTATATGTCCCATCCAAATAAGCTTAATATCAAATCTGAAACAATTAGGTAAGCAGTAGCCAAGACAACTGAGACAGGACTCAAACAAGTTCAAAAGTGGACTATAGGACAGGGAGGATGAAGGAAAAGACAAAATGACAAAGAATGTAATTGAAATGTACCTCCCACTTGTTGAATAGGGGCATGATAGATTAACATATGATTTGGTATTAAATTTGGTGATTTGAAAGTTGAAAAAATGTATGTACAGTAAAACTTGTCTAAACTGAACCCTGAATAAACCATAAACCTGTCTACACCAAAAGCCTTTTCATATCAGTTTTAATGTATTTTTAACTCTTGTAAACCAAATATTATCTTAACACAAACATTTAGAAAGGTTTTATTGTGATTATTTTGTTTCTGTTCTATGCAATTATCAATAACTGCAGAAGAAAAAATTTGTAAAAAATTAATAATAAAGTTACTGCAATTCACACACCTTCATTTAAAGCTGAAAAATGCTAATACTTGATATTTAATACAAAATGAAGTATCCGTAAAAATCAGTTTGTTAACAGTAACTCAGAAACCCTTATGGCAATCTTCTTCATATCTCATTTCATCCTTAAAAAGCTGCTACAACTTCTGCATCATCTAATAATTTCCCCAATGTAATTTATATATACAGTGAAACAAAACTCAACAAAACCCCTGATGGATATTAGAATTGTTGGCTTACAACAGATGTTTGGTTTACCCTGAGGTTGAAAATATACATTTGAACTGGTATTAAGGGGCTTTAAAAAGTGACCTGCTTAGGCAGGATTCTAATTAACTCAGGGTTCAGTTCAGAAAGGTTTTACCGTACATCCTTTAACAGTAATAGCCTATCCCAACACACATTCGTGACCTTCCATTTCCTTTACAAGAGAAGGAGATTATTACAAAACTTTTTAAGACTTTCTTTACAACAGATGGCAGCTAATGTAAACATAAATCATGTGACACATTTCAAAATATGTTGTTTAGTATATATAAATCTTTCCAGTAGATGTCACTTATTCATAAAAAAAAAATAATGACACTGCTATAACAGACATTGTAATGAAGGAAACTGAAGCATTTGGTTGAAACTTGCGAATCCTATTCCACTAAATCCTGTAATGTTAGATATAAGCTATATTTTGGGAAAAGACAAAAAGTCAATTACTGGTAGTGAGTAGATTGACAATAAAGATAGAAAGGGCTTTGTCTGAGTGTTAAATCAAAGCTCTTACTATGGACATTATTCATTTCTATATACTATAGTGATCTTACTGCAATAATTTGGCATAAAATCTTTTTCTACACAAAATTCTTACCAGAACTTACATAAATACCCTTTCTCATGTCAGACTACTCCTACACTGCCTAAGACTTTGTCCTCAAACCACAGTAAAACAGAAAACAGGCAGTTCAATCATTGAGAAAGTTTTGTTTGAGGGATAAGAAAAATAACTTATTTTGCATAAAATAGATGAAAAACTCTTTAAAATTATCCCCAATGAATTCAGAATATTTAATGCATGAATGGAAACATCTATATAGCCTGAATGCATCCTAGTGTGCAATAACAGGAGAATAAAAGCAATAGGATTCTAGAATAGTCTTTTGTTTTATACAATAACAGCCATATCAAAACAAGCACATACATTAAATTTACATGAATATATCGTGTATAGAAACAGAAGATGACTGAAACATTATCTTTAGTATACTTGGTTGCCATATCTCTCTGGGATTCTGAGAAAAATCAATAATATTTTTTCCGCTTTGTTGAAGAATCAAATGAACCTCTTTTAATGAGTTATTTACTTCATCTTTATTGCCTTGATCTCTTTAAAAGGTAATGTTGTCTTTTCTTTCTTCTACACCCGCTATTTTTGACATTTATTGGTCTTATGCAATTACAGAGCACGATTAAGGATAGTAGGTTTCCAAATTTGCTCAGATTTCTTACCTTTTGTAGTTTTCTCCATATCTGTATTGTTTTATGTACAAATTTTAGTAAGAATCAGGCAAATTTCATTAAATCTGAAATGCTACCTATCTGACAATGTGTAAACTTACTATCAAATGGCCTCTGATATTAAAGAAAACCACCATTTGGTTTAAATCTGCTGAGGTTTCGTAAATTTTCAAAAGAGTGTAAAATAAAAAGGTATCTGTAAGTTACTGCACCTTGAGTGTACCCAATCTGTTTTCCCCATAAACCTACCAAGTAAAAGTTATACTAAGTTAACAAACAGAAAGTACCAGTAGACACGCCACTAATATGAAATATGGGATTCCTAAGTCGCTTATTGTCAAGTAACAATTTTACTCGCTGAGAAAAGTGTGATAAAAATGTTGCCTATTACTAGTACCATAGTTGTACGAAAAAGTATGCAATGAATGAGTAAACAAGAGGCAAGTCTGAAATCTTTATGCACAGATGAGACCACTCACAAGTATGCATTCCAAAAATCAAAGACTGAAATCTTCAAATGCGCTAATTGTCAAATATTCTATGCCACTGAATTTGGCTACTTTCTATATCTGAAATGGCATAAATATGGTATGCTCTAAAATCAGCATCAGACTTCCACTAGAGTCTTGGTTCCCTTGATATTATTACTCTTTCCTAACTATGATGACCCAAATGTTTTCAATCAAAACAACTGGTAACCAGGAACCAGATTAAACAACTGGCAATGGCTATATATAAATATCAGGGCCCTGATAATGTATATGACCTATATACTCAATTGTAACTATCTCCTGTGTCTGAATCAGAAACTGGGCAATGTTCAATGCTAACCAATCATTTCATCTTTTAATGTAAATTTCCTGTTCTCATACAAGCAATCGTATGAAGTCAGAACTATGAAGCTATGATGGTAAACAAGGCCCTGATTTGCAGCTAAATGCACAGTAGTAATATAAAATTATGTAAATCATATGTGAATGTAAAGTACTGAAATTACGAATGCAAGAAGTTGCTAACAATATTAGCAACTGAAAAAAACATTCATTGTCAATGATGGGTACTGGTAGAAATATCAATTGATTCTGCAAACATTTTTTGAATATCATAAATTCAGTCAATACGTAATTACTATGATGGTACATGTACAAGTACAAATACACATTATAAGTGATGTTATATTTTTCTGACCATACTTAATCCACTGCCTGAGTCTTAGATGGACTGACCCTTTTAGATGGACATACAGGAAACCTCACAGTTGCCTGTTCTAAAGTAATTACTAGAAGAAAAAAAAATAACATGATGAGTCAAACACAGGATGATTGTGAATAACTGGTCTATGGGATGGAAAATTGTGAATACAGGGAAAACATGTACTCAATAAACCCAACTAAGAGCATTACTATCGCATCACAAGGCCTGGTGTGTATTAATGGTTCAAAAAAAATAATACCACAGATATGGCTGTATAGGTTTTATATGGTTTGGAGATTATTAAAGTGTTATGATAAGGCAAATTACAACCAATATTTGCAGTTTATTTGGTACAATATATTTAATCAGAAATGGCAGTTTTGATTTTTGATTTTGGTTTTGTTTTTCAATGCAATTTTATTCCTGATAACGATTACTTCATACACCTGGGAGATTTGTGTATCCTCTAACAGTCAGATCACACTCCTTCTCCATAATGATTATTTCATAAACTTGGGAGATTTGTGTATCCTCTAACAGTCAGATCACACTCCTTCTCCATAAAGATTATTTCATACACTTGGGAGATTTGTGTATCCTTTCAGTCAGTTCACACTCCTCTCCATAACGATTATTTCATACACCTGAGAGATTTGTGTATCCTCTAACAGTCAGTTCACACTCTTTCTCATTAGGCAGAATACTTTTCAGCGGTTTTCATTAATGGCCTTTTGAAGTGCTAAATAGTGCTTTACAAATACAACTTTTTTCACAACTTTTGTTGATGATGAGATATGGCAATTGTGTGAAATAAAAGAACTTACTGATCATACTCACATATCACTTCCCCACAATGGAGGAGGTGGTTATTCAAAATGATAATGCAAATAAAAAAATTCCCACCTTTGAGTTTATGAAGGCAGAGTTGCACTAAAAAGTGTTTCAGGAGTTCATTTCAGGAAAATAAGATTAAAAAGAGAAAGGTCCAACAGTATTTGGTGCATGTATATTTCATGATATTTAGAGTGTATTATAATTTTTGTTTGTTTTTTGTGTGTTATGTGAACCATAAGTTTTGTTTTTAGTTTATATCATGTAAATATATATATACAGTGTTTTTCCTTTTTTTTGTATGTTTGTATTGGTTAGTTTGATAGTTTAAAAGTTAAATGAAACATTGCTTTTTAATAAATAGTAGTTAACTTAATTGTGTCGTAATGTCTAGAGGGAGGTCTCATGTTATAGATTATCACTGTGCCACAAGCTGGAGTGTTAATATTTTCTATTCTCAACTTCAATGAAACTAGTACATGAAATAATACAAGAGAATAGTAAACTTATCATAGTTGGACTTATAAAGAGTCCCCTTTTTGGATTGGTGTAATATCATACTATGCACTATGTACAATATGTATGTTGTTGAAGGTGACAAACATTCTCCCATGCACATGTCCTTTGTTGTGTAAGAGTTATTGCTTGATACAGACATACAGAAAAAACACAGGTCTTATGTTATGCACAAGAACACACACACATACACACAAATGAATGTATAAAACATCAATAAAAATAGGGCATTAAATAGGACATCAAATGGGTGTGAAAACAACTTAAAATTGCCATAACTACTGTGTACTGTATTTTTCAGACTACAAGTCAATATATTTTTTTTTACCCTACCAGTGCATCTGGTCCATGCTCCCAGTTTTTAGTGGAGTCCGAGTTGCTCATTTGCTTTTGTTGCTTTGTATGTATGATTTTGGTTATTTTATGTTCTTTGTTGTGTATGTCTGTTTTCCATGTCTGGTCTTTGTCCCTGGATTACATTCTTTTGATTTCCGCTATAACCTTGGTTCCCTTGATTACTCTTTTGATACTCCACATTGACGTATATGTAGAAAATAAGGTAAATAGTTCTGATTAAACTAAAATACAAACTTGATCAGTATTTTATGATACTAAATAAAGTTTGAAAAAAGATCCTTTAATATCTTTAAAAGAAAACATCTTGAAACCCTAAGGGATAGACAGACAGACAGACAGATGGAAGGACACTTTTCAGAGGGTATCATATAACACCTCATCACTTCATGTGGCTGGGTAAAAAAAATGGAGTATTGTACATCAATTCAATTCTCAATTGAAAAAAAAAAACCACCAGAAATAGACTACCTTTTGAAGTTTCTATACATTATTTATAATAATTTCATATTCTATCTTTTTTAAAAGCATTTTCCTACCATGAAGATCCTAATTTTGTTTTCCTTCTTTTAAGAAATTCCAACGGGAATCCCTCTTCATGTTATGCAATATAAGTTGGTATATTTTAGGATACAAACTAACTTTAAAGATAGCTTTTAATTTCCTTTAGAAGTCATTATATCATTATCCTGAGAACAGATGTAAAATAAAGGTGTACAAATACACTGAAACAAACCAAACAAAGTACTTAGCATGGTGCTCATGTTTACAGTTAACTACTTTTAAAGCAAATTAATAAAAAAAAAAAAAATTATCACGCACAATTACATATGTTGTACTTTTAAAGCTGCATTAGCTGCCAAATTTGTTCAGTTTTGAATCCACTGAATTTAGCTGATTCAATGAAATAAGTTTGTAGTAATGCAACTGAAACAATAAATGTCGATAATACCTACAGAATATTGTGAAAACAACGTTTTTTTTTAATCAGAGGTCGATAGGTCTGATTTAATTATTTTTCGCCATTACTTCCAAAGATTGCCGACAGGCCATTCACCAGGGTTAAAAATACTTTAACATTGGTAAAAAAATAATAATAACTGATACAAAGGTAAGCACGTGTCTTGTTTTCATTTCATTTCATCTATTTCTTGATTAGTTTTCAAATAAATACTGACCATATTTGAGCCGCATTATATAACAATACGTAAATTTTAAAAGGATCCTTGTGTTATATTGGAACTTTTTACTTTTACAGCTTGAGTCCGTCGGCCTTCCTTGCTGCTGAATAACCACTTTCACTTTGCAATCAGATTTGTTATTAAAGAAGCAACCCTTACAGCACATGTGTGGATTAAAGTCACCAGAAGTCACAGGCATACGAACTTGATCTAGGTCGATTTTTTGTCTTGCAAGACAATAAGTATATAGACACCTATTTCATGTATTTAATGCATTTTATTTGTGGATATCAAATGAAATTGAACAAGAAAAGTACAATTTAGTAGAAATAATTCAAAGTTAAGGCAAATTTAGACGAAACAAAAATTTATGAAATTGACAGCTAATGCAGCTTTAAAAGTATGGAATATCATGAGTGAAGAACAAAATTCTGAGATGGAGACAGACAGACTGACAGACAATTGAACAAGTATCTGAGGAGCAAAACTTTGTGACAGGGATAAATGGACTGACAAACAATGGAATAAATATGAAAAAAATGAGAAAAATGAAATGAGGAGAAAAAATATTTGATACACATACAGACAGACAACGGAATAAATATTTTAGATATAAAATGAGGAACAAAACTGAGAAAGAGAGAGAGACAGACTGACAGACAATTGAATAAATGAGGAGCAAAACCTTGCCACAGACAAAAATAGACTGACCATTGAATAAATATCATTGGTGATATGAGAAGCAAAACTTTGAGACAAACTGCCAGACAAATGAATAAATAAGGAACAAAACCTTGAGACATAGCCCGAGACACTGACAAACAAATGAATAAATATAGTGAAATTAGAAGCAAACCTTTAAGACACAGACAAACAGACAGACAATTGAATAAATGAGAAGCAAAACTATGAGACAGACAAAGACAGACTGGCAGACAATTGAAAAAAATTTCATAAGTGAAATTTAATGCAAAACTTTGAGACAAACTGACAAACCATTGAAAAAATGAGGTGCAAAACTTTGAGACAGAGCCCGACAGACTGGCAAACAATGGAATAAATATCATAAGTGAAATGAGGAACAAAACTTCAAGTCACAGACAGACTGACACACTATTGAACAAATGAAGAGCAATACTTTGAGACATGGATAGACAGAAAGATGAGTTACTGGATGCAGTTATACCTCACAACACTGTATCATTAACAACCAGAAATACTTAACAACTGTTACCAATATCAGAAAAACAATTTTTTTTATTTTTGATTCAAAAAGTTTAATTGTTATCATATATATACTGTTGTCTAACTGTAATACCATGTGTTTACTTAACAATAGAAACAGAACAAACATCTAAAATGTCTCCAAACAAACAATGTACCAACACACATTTACATAAAATGTCTCCAAACAAACAATATAGCCAACAAAAAATATAAAACTTCAAAGGAACTGCAGTAAATGATGTCTATACGTGTACTATAATTCAAGCTAATTTTTTTGTGCTATAATAATTTGTTGTGATCAATTAAAAAGATTCTATTGTCATAAATAGCAGAAGTTTTTTTTCTACTTTTATGCACTCAAGGTTGTTCATCAATTCTCAATTCTGCTTGCTGCGGGTAAAAACTTCTGACCCCCCCTTCTTTATTTTAAAGGTTTAGTTCATAAAATCTTCATTCTTAAAAAAATTTGGTGTTTTTTTTTCATATTCTGCTCCCATAACTAGACAGCTTTTAGTTTTGAAGTCCATTTGCATTAAGTTTCAAACTTTTCAAGCCCACTCAAATTAATTTTTAATACTTTTCATCTGCAAGCCCTGGAAAAAAAATAACTTTTTACTGTCCCTATTTATTACAAAAGGTTTAGGTAATAAAATCTTCATTCTTAAAGATTTTGGAGTTTTTTTCATATTCTGCTCCCATTACAAGACAACTATTACTTCTGAAGAAATTTTTTAATCAATTTGCATTTAAGAGAAGTAAGCAGTTTTTGATTCCAATTATACTGAAAAGCAAAAAATAAAATAGATTAATCTAATCAAGTGATCACTATACCCCCCTCTGGCACTCTTCTCAAAAATTCAACTAAAAAAGAAGTCAATGCTCCTAAAATATACCAACTTTTAAACTTGATCTCCATTATTGGTCCACAGCATCATGTTACAAGTTTGAAAAATAAGGCTGAGCAACGTTTATATTACTCTGAAATCAAAGTGTAACATGTCCAGGCATGAGAACCACAATATACCCCAAAATAGTTCTGAGGAAATATAAAAAGGTCCTCTCTACCATCCTCTTGAGGTTTGGAGAAGTGAATGAGATTTTTAGTTAAATGTGGCCATATTTAATATCTTTCCCATTCTGTAGAAGTTCATAAGAACAAAAAAATGAGCCCAGACATTTAATTCAATTCCACAATTCTCATTTAATTTCCAGTTCATTCCAGACAAAAAGTGAAATAAAATAATGTCTGGATTTTTTTCAGTCTTCCACATCATTTCACCCCAGCATATGTAAAATATTTGATTCATAAATGCACTAGGGATTGGAAATACTGGTAAAGGGGTTATATCCATTTGAGTACAGATAGAATTATGTATTGAGGAAGATTGACTTAGCAAGAAAGCCTTAACTAAGTGCTATCCCAGTAAGAATCAGGCAGTGGGTGAAACATGATGGAAAAAAAATGCAAGTCTTTCCATTAAATCTTATTCAAAATGTTATCCGAAATGCAGAAATGACATTCAATTTTTTTTGAAGTGTTAATAATTAGAGACAACTCACCTTTCTCAAATCATGATTGATTATTGAGGTTTAATGCCCAGGCAGCAATATTTCAGCTATATTCAGGCGAGATCATCTACTGTATCTATGAATTTGTTTTTCTGCATCCTCTTGAAGACAAACGAACAATCAGTTCATCTTCAATAGAGCATACACTTTGTACCTACATTGTCAAATTTGTGTTGTTTTTTTTTTTGCATGGCTCATTGTTTTTCAAATTTGCCTGATTCTTACAGATTCTTGCACTTTCCTTTAAAAAAATAATTTGCTTTAAAAAAATCATGTTCTCCACCTGAAACTAACTAAAGTACAGTATTAAAAAAAGCCTAGTTTTGCATGTTGGGTCTTAAAGGCCATTATAAAAATGAAGTCCTTTTTCCATCATCCTTCATGATTGTCATTATTTTTCATCCCCAACCTACTTTTATTTTTCACATAAAAATATTGATGTCAAATTTAATTGTGTGCAACAAAACATCTTAGAAAATTAAGACAATGAGTCAACTTCCACTTGGCTATAAACTTACAAAACCCATGAGTTAGATTATCTCCTTTTCAAATATTGGGATCAGACATTAGTTAACTACAAAGGCAAACTTGATCAAAATCAGTTCAATGGTTCTGTAGAGTTGCACCTATAATCTACATGGATGGATGGACATGGTTTACTGGTAGTCTTTGCAATCTTTCTGAAATTTAAAACAATCATTTTTATCTCTTTTACCTTCACCTGAGCATATACTTACAATATCGAGCAACATAGACAGATGGCCCAGTATCAGTTCATCACCATGGTTTGAATCTTCTACACGAAATCTGTACACATCCCCTGTTTTGTCAGCCACTAGTACATACTGGTCATCAGAGGTGAAGGTCAAAGCTGTGCATCTTCTAGCAACTGATCTGGATAAAAAAGATAGTTGAAAAAATATAACATATTTTCATGAATTTCATCAAGGTATCAGGTAAATTGCCCTGGGACACAAGAGCATAACAGGTCTCTGTAATATTACAGGTAACAATCTTGTCCTTCACCTATAACCTATCACCTTGTAAGATAGTAGTTTAACCTTCAAATACCGCAAAATAATGGTATGAAAGTGCAACACATTCATCTGTATACATGAATCATTTTCATGTTCGAATCTCTCATAATTTTATGCCTATGAATAAGCAGTGCCCTTGACAAGCAAATGCATTTCAAGAATATTAAAACAAATGAATTAAGGAGTGACTGGACATGCCATATATCCCAGATTGAGGCTCTGACTACATCTATATGGTATGGGCAAGTTGTAATAATTATGTGTCTAAACCTGCATCAACGGCTGCAATTCAGTGTCCAGAAAATTGAAGATTTGTTCAAGTCATGTCAAAATATTAAAGAAGTGTTCCTCAGTACGATTAAGTGTGTAAATTCTGAGTGTAATTCACTAGAGTAAAAGAGCAAATAAACTTATAATTTAAAACAATAGACCAAGGTGCCCATTTTATTTATATTTACAATGAATGGAGTGAATAAATTTACCTCTCCATTATCTGACTTATGTCTGAAAATCAAGAATGGTGCCTTCAAGTTTGTTCATGGCAAAAAGTGCCTTTTTTCTATTTTCCTTCAGTCTGGTCAACAAACTATAGCCACAGACATATCATTCTTGTTGTCAGCTCTGCAATCTATCATGCTGAGTAAAACATACATTCAAGCATTTAAGTGAAGTCGACTTAAACATTTGACTGATGCAGATTAGGGATACTGTCAGCAGAAGTGATAATCAGCCATTTTTTATTATTTGAGTTATACTGGAACAGTGGGCTAATGCCATTAAATAACAGTATATTACCAGGTTATTTTTTTTCCAAGTTCGTAAAGTGTCTAAAGTTCAGTATAAAGAAAAGTAGGAGGCGACAGCTGGATTAGATTTATGTAAACAATTATTCCTTCTTCTTCTCTTTCAATTATCTTTTCTTTACCACATTTTTAAATTTTTAAAAAAATTTTAAGTACCATAAAAGTCATTGTCTTACCAGTATGATAAAAGTTCGACTTCTATACCATCCCAGAAAATTACACATTATAGGATCTCTATGTACTTACCCTTAATGCTAACCACAAATTACCATCCAACTCATTTCTAAAGACCAATTTGGTAGATAATAACATATTCTTTCGATTATTAACAATTCATAAATAATCTATAAAAACAGAGCATTGAATTAACCAAAAGCCTGTCAAAAACAGATCCCTTCTAAAGATCTATCATGCACCTGAGTAAGCCACTTCCTGTACTGAATATATAATTCAGTGTGAATGGAGTTTGGTTTAAAGAGGTTTCATTATATATATATACTAAAACTATATAAACATTGTCTCTAACCAAAATTCTAAGCCTAAGTTCCAGTTTTAACATTAAAAGATAAAATCAAAAAGACCACAAAACATAATCACAGATCTTCAAATCCTCTATAAATATACTTCAACTATTGATGGAGTAGACGTTAAGCAAATCAGTTTTAATGGGTTCTGATCCTTTCATACCAAGAAGCTAAATTGAATTCTTGCAAACCATATATAGATGTGCTACTGTATAACAAATTCAAATAAACTAGTCCGCTGATCAGATAAGGATTTGTCAGGTTTCATTGTACGAAAACATTTAACAATAAACTAGATTCACTAATAAGGCTTGGATTAATCAAGTTAAGTACACTTTATATAACATAACAATAAACCAAACCAACAATGCGGATTGGTTTAGACAGGATTCATTGTATAAAACATCTCAATGATTCAGACCACTACTATAGACTGGATTAGACTGGATTCACTGTATAAAACATCTCAATGATTCAGACCACTACTATAGACTGGATTAGACAGGATTCACTGTATAAAACATCTCAATGAATCAGACCACTGATATAGATTGGATTAGGCAGGTTCTTACAATGAACCTACTGAGACCACTGGAATAGTACAGTCTTTATTTCAAGTTTAACTGTTTAAAACATTGCAATGAAACAGACTAGTGCTAAGATATGGATTAGTCAAGATTTAGTGTATGTTTGAATTATTCTGGTTTGGATTGTCAATTCTTATGTATCTTTGAATAATTTTGACTGGTTGGTCGAAATACTAAGGGGGGCTTTGATTGTTATGTAATTGTGTTGCATTGTCTATAAAATCTCATTAGTCAGAGCAACATTGTGACATTTTTCACATTGTTCTCCTGTGACAACTGATGTTGTCATAGACAGATAATAACTAAAATTCCTGCCATGACCAGATGTCAAATGATGTCTCAGTTTTTGTTGGAAAAAAATTGAAACAAACAGAACCTACAACTTTAGCTTGTTGATTATGAAATTTTTCCCATCTCAAGAAATAATTTACATATTTCAAATATATCAGAATTTCTCCATTATAAAAATATGAACATTTATTTCTCTCAATGTGTGAAAGACCAATGGTCTATAGTTGTAGATTCTATATTTTCATAATTCAGATTCCACTGTATAAAAAAAACATTACAATGAACCTACTGAGACCAGAGATAAAGTCTAAAGACTGGATTAGTCAGGTTCTCAAGGATGTTTGAATAAAGCAGGTTGCAATGTATAACACATTATACCAATACTAGACCACAGATGACTGTTCTTTTAATTTCTTGTTTGTGTATACAGTAACCATGATCAGATTAGTCCATCAAATCTGTCTATCGTTTATTTATGTTCCGCTAAGATCTCATGTAGCCATCGTTTATTAATTAGAAAAAATACTACGAGAAGATTGATGCTGGACCATCAATCACGATTGGCTTTTTTGTCTGATCTGCACATTCATAGGTCAAAATTGCTATCCACATTTTCCATTTCATCTCCTCCTAACATGCCATTCAAATGGTTGCAATTTATATAAATCAAACTAGTATTAACCAACTTGCCATAAAAAGAAGTTTGAAATTTATCTCCAAGTGTTTTAACTACTTCAATCATTCTTTTTGACAAAGTGTCATAATGTCATCATAATTCATTAAAAAAGACAAAACAAAAAAAAGTACAAGTTAATGGAGTGGAATCTAAGATTGGTTTCTGTATAAACTAAAAGTACTGTGAGCAAGCTTGCATAGAAAATGCTTCCCCCCTTTTAAAGTGAACCTTATCATGTTAAACTCTTTAACTGAATAATCTTCCTTTGCAATGACCTGACATTAATTTTCTTTTCCATGAAAATCTACAAACAACACTTAACCTTTCTATACAATTTCTTCAAAATCTGTTCAGTGGTTCAAGAGGAGCTGTAAATTATACTTATTTTTATACGTACTTAATATTCGCAATTATTTTATCTATGAACATATTTGCGGGTACTTATTTTGGAAATTGTAGTTTTTGCATTAAGAAGAATGACAGAAATTCTATTCAGGGTTTATTTATTTTCGTGGATGGTGCATGACTGCAAAATTCGTGAAAATAAGTATCACATGAAAATAAGTACCATTACAGTATATACCTTTGCAAGTATTTAACAAAAATCATCTTCTTCATACAAATTTCACAAAAAATCTGTTGAACAGTTTAGGAGGTGTTGTGCATACTAGATATGTGGATAGAGGTTAAGAAGAACAAGTGGGTTGACAGAGGGATAGACAGACAGGATGATTCCTACTTATCCACAAAAAAACTATGTTAGAAAGGGATATAAAAAATCTTGTCATTTAAAATATCCTAAATACAACTTAAATTGGGTATTCTACTTGGCTAAAGTGGAAGGTCCTGCTGATTCTATTTCACCTGTTTAGAAATACCATTTTAATAATTGTAGAAAAAATGAACACCATCAGATCCACTTACAGTTCCCCTGTCATATAAATAAAAATTTAGATGCAGAATATTATCTATCTTTTATCTGTTATAAAACAAATCTTAGTATGCTTTAATATGCTTCTATGAATTATTAACTTCAGAAACTGTATAAAATATAAGTGAAACAAATACACATGGTATCAATAAACCATTACACATGGTATCAATAAACCAACACACATGGTATCAATAAACCAACGCACATGGTGTCAATAAACCAACACACATTGTATCAATAAACCAATACACATTGTATCAATAAATCAGTACACATGGTGTCAATAAACCAATACACATGGTATCAATAAACCAACACACATGGTATCAATAAACCAATACACATGGTATCAATAAACCAATACACGTGGTATTGATAAACCAATACACATTGTATCAATAAACCAATACACATGGTATCAATAAACCAATTTCTTTTTAGTTCAGAAAGTTCCAATTATTAACAAAGCTAAGAGGTTTAAGTTAATAAATGAATACAGTTACTTGATACTGTAGTGACAAACAGACTGACAGACAATAAAACTAGCTTATAGAGAAATGAAAAGTATCACAAAATCAAATGGCAACTGTTTGATTACACAAATTGGTAAATTAGGCTAGACAAAAATTGTAAGAAAATCTCTGGACCAGCTTTTGCAAACATTAAAAAAAAACTTTATTCATTGAAAAAGAAAGGTCAGAACCGAAACAATAATGAGCAAAAAATATTTTACACCAACACAATCAAAATCCACTGGTTGCTTCTTTCCGTTTTCTTCTACAAAGGTACTTTACACTTACTGTAAACACGAAGTGAAAATTGACATGCTAGGTATACCATAACTTGTACAGAAAGTTGATACTGGACATCAATGAAATCATTTACAATGTATTTATAAAGTAACCTACTAAATTTGAAATCAATTCATCCTTTAGAAGTGGAGAAAATTGCAACAAAATATGGATGGACAATTTCAGACAGACAAGGTGGTTCCAATATACTATAGATTAGTTGAGTGGGGTATAATATTGAAATCAATGCAATATTGTTATTATTGCCAAAATATGGGGAGGCTTGTGTTTGCAAAAATTAAAAATTTGCAATCAGGTATGTAGGTAGCACAACTGGTGTCAGATTTTTTTAGTGTTGCACAAATCCAAAGAGCAACGATGACACAGAAGACAACAGACCTATACCATTATATGACCATTGTTATTACAGTACTGTATCAAATGAGTTCACTCAAGTGACAAGAAGAAAAAAAAAGAGAGACTAGTCATTAAAGAGACTAAGCCGGCTTTTTGTAGACCATACTAAGGATGCTTAGTTCTAGGTTAAGTCAAATTTAATACCACTTATCTGTCTTCACATTCCAAGAGAGACAAACATGTTTAGGAGGCTCCATTTGGGGTACTTTGATAAAAAAAAAAAAAGGTAAATTAATGAGACTCAATTGTAAGATTTGGATAAACTTAAAACAATGTAGAAAGAGACAATTATTAGTTATAGCAATATGAAATCTGTTCAGTGGCGGATCATAGGGGTCAATGCCTGTGTTGGAATCTCCTTGGGAGATTTTGTTAAGTAACTGTCTCTGTAAGAATCATGCAAAATCTGAAAAATGTGATACACCCCAAAAAAGGCTACATATTTTAATTGTTGTAATTAAGTTGTTTTATGGGTCTATACTATGAAATGTGTAATTATTCATTCAAATCTGCCTGCTCTTAGGAGATAATCAACATTGAAAATCCAATAGATTCTATGGTATTTGGTTGTCATTTACAGAGTTATCTCCCCTAATTTTGAAATGTACAGTGCATTCTATATCATTTTTATCTCCTAAGAACACAGGTTATATGAAAAACTGAATGTTAATTTCTGTTTACTATGGCAATTCAAACAAAATATCAAAGATAAAAATATGTAGGCTTTTTACCCATGAATCACATTTTGCATGATTCTTAGCTGGAGTGCTACTTAATTTCATGCAATATTTGTGGAAAAAAGAACCAAAACCAGTCTGGACCCACCTTTCTTTTAATCTGCCCTATTATTTCTCCTTATAATTGCAATTACCATAATTTTATTAATGATTTGAATACTTTTTTGTAATTGGGAAGAAAATTCTCTTGTAAAAACCCATTTTTATATCGTTAAATAGATTTTTAAGTTTTATTTCTTTTTGTTTTTTTTTAGAATGAACCACCTTTATTTAGCTATAACCTTAAAAGATACATAAGCATTGGCAAAAACTTGACTTTAAATAGACAAAACAAAAGCACCAACCATTGACAAAAGTTTTAATCCAGGGTTTCAACAAAGGTATTTGCAATTTCCCAATTAAAAAATAAACCTAAAAATAAACTGAAAAATCATTATCCAAATAATACAGAAAAAAAAACAATACCAACATAACCTACTTATGACAGGCTGCTACTGATGATTAATGGTCAATCCTCATCAATTAGACAGGAAAAAAAAATAATCACAAACTCTAGATGATGAAAAACCAATTGCCGAACAAGTGGACAATCATCTCACGCTACAGCAAACTAATCCTCTTTAATGTTGTACAGACTTATGGCATAAAACAAGCAATAGAATCACTTTCAGACAATTTGCTTCTTGTCGATATAACCTTTGATATTTCATGGCTTCAAAAGGACTTTTAACGTTATTCAGAAAGCTATCCACTGCTCTTACTAATAGTTAAGCATGTTTAAGTAATGTATTTAGTTGATATAATATGCATTAGGGAGAAAGGAAGGGAAAGCATCCATTACAAAGTAATGTAAAATATAGCTGTGTTTCAACAATGTATTATATAAAACAAACAGCACCCCCTAATACCATGTTGGCCCATTCAATGATTATGATTAAAAGGCCCAATATACCACATTCAAGCTATAAATGTCCCATTTAAAGCAGATTTTTTAAAAGAATGGACCATTGAAATTTGGAAATCATAAGAGAAGATCCAATTTCAAAATTGTATTCTCAGTCACTGGCCCATCCCTCTTTTCACTTTTTCAAGACCAATAACTCTGAATTGTTAACCAGTATTAAATCAGAAAATAGAGTTGAACATCTTCCCACTAAGACAAAAGGCCCTTACAATGTGTGACAGACAGACTCACTGATGCCAATCATTATGTTGAAGCAGGAAACAAGAACCAAAATAGAAGACCATGTAAGTCAATGTTTATCAATGCTTGTTGTTACAAGACTTCTTTAACTGATTTTTAGGTGTATTTAATTGTGTAATATTTTTTCCATGGTGGCCAGATTTAAAAAGGGGAGGGTTGTGATCATGCCAAAGTACTTTAACCCCACCAGTTTTTTTGCATCTGTCCCAAGTCAAGAATTTCTGGCCTCTGTATGTCTTGTTTCGTTTTCATCTTCATGTTATTTTTACTTTACTAGAGTATATAGGGGCAACTGTTTTGCTGTACCTGTGTATAATAATCTTTTGGGGCTAGCTACAGACTGCCCTGTGGTGTGGGGGTTTCCTTGTTGTCCATTGAACACCAATGGGTAGCCTTGGGCTGACATTTTCATCAAGGTGGGTTGTTGTCTCTGACATATTCACCATACTTACTCTCCTTACATTAGAACAGATACTGTTCCACCCAATTTTTAGTGTATATGGTTAAAATATAAACTGAGTCCTCACACAAGAAGTTGATTTCAAAATTAAATCCCATGACATGGCATATCTAAATAAAGTTTGCGTCAAGAAACTTTTATGAAAAAAAGTGTCAAGGACAGACAGACAAGGGTAGAACTCATACCTCCTCTTCCTCTGTACAAACTATCAAAGTGATCTGAGTCATCATCAACAAGTACAGACCTCTGACCATATTTTTCTTTTTCTTGTACCACAGTAACAATTTAAACCCCTAAATAAATTCCAACATCAACCTTATATTGAGCAGTACTAAATGGTACAGTAATATACCTGGCGTAATGACTTGATATTTTTAACTTAACGAGGACTTGTTGCCATAATTGCTTTAATCGTTGTCAGACAGGAAGGAATGAATCAGTGGAATATTCAATGTATAAAAGTACGTCATTTCAGCATGATGACAACATTGCACAACACCACAGCTAGGAAGACTAAATTGTACCGAATATAGAATAATTTTGATGGATCATAGTTTAATGTCCAATGACAGATATTTCATGCTTTAAATGACAAGAACAATAAGACATTCGAGCTGGCCCTGTTTTGTGCTAGTTTTACAATTACATGTTTACATGTCACTTAAATCAAACATATTCACATAATTCTAAGTGAGGAGGAAGGTGTGTGATCTCACAAAGACATACGAGTACTCACAAAGGCAACAGTCTGCAGGAAAGCTTAATCACAGGAGCAGTAACCTGCAAAAAGGCATTTCACCTCATTCACAGAGTCAACAGTTTGCAGGAAAGCTTAATCACAGGAGCAGTAACCTGCAGGAAGGCATTTCACCTCATTCACAGTCAACAGTCTGCAGGAAAGCTTAACCACAGGAGCAGTAACCTGCAGGAAGGCATTTCACGTCATTCACAGAGTCAACAGTCTGCAGGAAAGCTTAATCACAGGAGCAGTAACCTGCAGGAAGGCATTTCACCTCATTCACAAAAGCAACAGTCAGCAGAAAAGCTTAATGTCTAAATCAAAACATGAATAATATGAAACCTGTCTAAACCGGACATTTTTTATGTCCCTCTTTATCAATTTAGAAGTGTTTTGAACCTTGGTAAACTGATAACCTTTCTGTCAGTACAATTGGGGTTCAAATTAACCTGGTTTAGGCAGGTTTCAGTTTATCAAGGATTTGGTTTGAACAGGTTTAACTATAGTCATGACTACTCTATCAGAAAAACTTGCTATTTGAACCTTGAAAGCTCATATTTATTTAACAGTTTAAGCAGGTTTCATCCTACTAACAAACTGCATTGAAGACAAAGGTAGATGGTCTGATTTAGGCAGGTTTCAAGTTTATTAAGGATTAGTTTGAACATGTTTAACTAATGTCATGATTATTCTGTTACAAAATAATGCTATTTAATCTGATTAAGCCAATATTTCAGAGTTATTTAACACCCTTGCTACTGACCATTCTTTACCTTATATAGCAAGTTTAGTAATATAAATGCTACCAGGATTCAGCACTAAGATAAATGTCCGAGTAGTAATTAATCACTCCCCCATCATTTACAATAGTCTAACAAATGCTGGATAAATCATGTGCTACATGAGCAATGCCATGTTGATATTTTCTGTTTAAATAGGGATCTTTTTATAGTCGTTCATTTCAAGCAGACATTATGAATTATTTATTAACAAGACGCAGGAGGGAATTAATACTGACTGTCTATTTAAGTACAAAATATGACAGTGCTGTAGCCAGGGATTCTGACAGGGTATAGTATGAAATCCACAGTTTGATACATATAGGACATGTAATTATCAGCCAAGTAATAGTTTTTTCTTGTCTCTTTGTAATAAAAACTTTCCTCATAATAAAGTTAAGTAAATCCTTGCCCTTTGGTTCCATATGAAATACTACTGTGAAATACTATTGTTCGGGGTGTACCAATTTTCGTGGTTTTCATGGGTAGACCAAACCACAAAATTTGTTTCCCAATGAAATAGAGATTTCTATTGATGTGTATACTGAAAACAAAAAACCACGAATTCAAGAATTCAAAAACTTTTGTTTCTTCCCTAATCCATGAAAAATTGGTATCCACGAATTAAAAAACTATTACAGTATACCACGATCCTCATACTGGCAAATTAAATATTTTTTTTTATATTCTTACAAGAATAGGGTAAGGGATTACACTGTCTTTCTTCTAGATATAGGAATGATTGATTGTATGCAAAACAGTCATTGGAAGCGGTGGATTCAGACAGGGCATAAGATGTCTCCTCCATAGCTTTCATCACTCTGCTTTGTGTCCTGCACCTCATAAAACTATAAATCCTGGATCAGAACCTGGTCATGCATTTAAGGACATGAATATGAAATAGACTTTTTAATAATTGGATAATTTAAGTCAAATTATTTAAAGGATATTAACATGCTAGTTAAAGGAAGCCCTTTAGAAACACATACAGTAATTCTTTAAGAGCCAATCAGTCATCATCTGCCATACACAACAAACTTGACAGTGAAAGCCTTTAAACTGAAATTGGTAGGGTGCTGATTTTGGCATATTTTAATGGACTTTCTAAATCTGCAAAAAATAAATTTCACCAAATTTTACTCTGATCTTAAGTACTACCAAAATTAGAAATGCCAACATTTTTTGTATACCCTTTTACCTCAAAATTGCACAATTTTACACCTGCTATACAGTGCCCAGCAAAAAATTGGTCTGGTCAAGAAAGAATTTTGCAGTACAACAAGATTACTAATCAAGCTTCCAATAAAATCCAGACCCTTCAGAGTCAATGAATTACAAAACTCCACCACATTAATTACTTGAAAAATAAACTTATTAGCAATTTATACAACTATAACGCATCAGAGTTTCACCACAATACAACAATATGGTCAACAAAACTTTTCCTACTGATCTACCCTTTCTATTGGGACTACTGTAATAATAGCTTAAATACACATTGCACTTTTGCTTTAAAAATCAGTAAATCATTATATTTGATTATTGTGTTGGAGTAAATGATCTCAATTAACTTAATCCTTCTAATTAATTGACCAATTAAGCTTCATTTTGTAATTAAACAACTTGTCAAACGATCGTCAAAAACTAAAATAGACCTATCACTCATAATCAAATAGATTTTGAAAGTGGAGTAAAGCTTTTTTCTGCTGCTTAACTGCTCAATTGCTTAGGTTTTTATTGAGCAATAAGTTTCATGTTTCAACTATTGTTTAGATTTCAATTCTGATAAATGATTGTTCAAAGCAAACATTACAGGAGAACTTAATATTCTGCTTTGTTAAATGAGTTTTGACAAGTTATTGATGCACAAGACAGCATTTTAGGAAGTCTACTGCCAACATGTTAGTAGACCTCAAATTTGCTTCTCTCCCACATTGGTTGAAACTAGGACTGTGCACTAAATTGTAGCATGATGTACTTAGTAATCAGGTTATTCACATGCAAAATGAGCTTAATTTCTTATTTCCTTTCTAATTTTGTCTGTCATTTTTTGGGGGAGATGTAAATAGATCTCATTACTCCTTTGCTATTAAGATTTCATTTTCTGATAAATAATTGCTCTCAGTGCAGGTAACATCACAAAGAAAATTCATTTCCAGTTTTGCAAAAATGAGTTTGACGAGCCAATGAAGCTAAGAACAAACTTAAATGGAGCTGATTGTTATTAATTGTTGGTGTTTTAAGGCCTATTCAAATGATTTTTTTGTTTTTTTTTATATCTTTTGGTACCAATATCAAACAAATAGTGTTTTTAATATTTACAGCACTCTACAGATAAAAAGTTGAATTCAACACAAAATTTATTACAAATATACACATATAATATTGATGCTTTAAAAGACTTGCTGCAATAACGTTAAAATTGAAAACAATCATTTCCCAAATGGCATTTTATTTAAAACTCGGAATGACCCAACATTTTTTATATCACACATTCAGACAAAAACAGAACACAAATAAAAATGCTACTATAGGGAGGTAGGCCTTAGTTAAGGGACAGAACTCTTACAAATCATTGGAACGTTTGTATTCACCATTTTACAACACTCTCATATAAGCATCAAAGTAACTTGGATTGATTTCATTCTATTTCAAACAAAAGTCTGAAAGGCTTTGGTGAAATTGAATATGATACAAACATATCACTGATTTCAAGAGTTATGTCCCTTACCCTAGGCCTACCTCCTTAATTAGAATTGCATCACTAGATTAATTGGTCCCCTTCAGAAATCTGATGAACTAAGAATCATTTAAATTTGGCCTGGACACCACTGCTTGAATTTGAAAGGCCTGAGAAGAGTTATGAAAAATAATATACTACAGTTGAAGTGATTTTTGTTATTTCCCATTTATCACCGTGTACAGGCACACATTTGGGGGTATGGATTCCTGGATACCCGGGTACAAAATCGAGGCTGTACCAAGACAGTTAGTTCAGACAGTTCATAGAAATAAATACTAGTAATATATTACCAATTTTTTCTAGGAAATAAGAGACCCCTCTTAAGTGTATGCCTACCCCATCAACTGATCAGAAATGCTGATTTTGTATTGAATTTCTTATAAAAGGCCATATTTAAGGTATATTCCTTCTCCCCTATCTTCATTGAGAATTCTACCCCCAGTCAGCACAACCAATATTTGGATTTTTGTGTCTTGTGAAGGCTTTAAAATCCCAATTTTGTTTTGTTTTTGTTTTAGATCGTTCAAGAGGGCTCAATAAAAGGTAAATAAATATGTTCGACCTTTTATGAAACGCTTTCACCACCAAAAACACAACATAAAATATGCTTGATAATCATAGAGTTCCTTAATATAATCCCCTGTTCAATTACTGCCATATTTTTTTAAACTCACACCTTAAAGTACATATACCTGTCTCGGTACCGCCTCAGTTTTTTTTCCCTTGGTCTCCATGTATCCATACCCCCCCCAAATGTGTGCCTGTACACTGTGCTTATTCACAGAATTAATGGGAAAAACATGTAGTTTCCAATGATTTCATGCTAGCTATGTTACTTCGATAGTACATGTAGTTAAGTCACATGCAGCAACATTTTATTTCCAATTTATGGCAAACCATAACATGCTTACCCTTAGGGAGCACATTATGTCACTCATGGTTGTTTCATGGGAGTTCATGTTGCAAGACCTTTAGATTCTTGTGTGATGTCATGTTTACATATATTCAGTTTTATATATTGTTGTTTATATTGTGTAGGAAGACAGTCCCTGTATTTTGTTATATCTAATAAACACTGTACACGTATTAGGAAGCAAGAATGGAAATGCACGCAGTGTCCTCTGGTTTTCTGAAAAAAAAACGCCAGTCACTAAAATCTATAATTGTTAAGCAGAAAAAAGGAAATATTTGACCAAAAATAACTACATGTTTAAACTGGAATAAAAATGAATTAGGAATATTAAGCTGAAAACAGTCTTCACAGAATTTATTTCCTTGGTTTAAAGTCCACAAAACAAACACTTATAGTTTACTGATAAACTTGCCAAAATGTCAGATTGTTGTACTTTTTCAAGGAAGCTATTCTAAACAAACTGACATCTTTCAATGAAGGTTTTTTATCTATAAAGGAACTATTTAGAAAAAAAGAAAAAATAACATTATCACAACTATTATTTCATTATTTTAACTGTAAGTCTTTCATAACGGTCCAAGACCTAATTATTCATATCTCAACTCCCATCATTTTACTCAGCAGTTTTCGTAAGTCACAAATGGAACGAAAAACACTTTTTTAATCTGGAAACAAAGCTCTGTAGGGAAGGCTTTGTGTGTTTGAATATGGCTTGTTAACATCGTTACAAGGGCTTAAAACCATATGTCGGGAGACAAAACAGGCCTACAGCCTCCGTAGCCCAACCAATTAAATACAATTGTTTCGATCTATAAGCTCTAACAATAGAAACATTTTCTTTATAAATCGGGCTCTTTAACACTCGTTATAAAGCAAACAGAGTATAATGGATCTTCTTAGTATCAATATATTGATTGCAACAATAAGTAAATATTACGCTATTTTATGTTATATAAATTGGTCCATATGAAAACACAACAGAGGCAAAATAATTATAGCTCTACATCAATAGGCCTGTAAACAATAGAATTTGGACAAACTTTTGCAAATTTCAAATAAAACATTGTGGAGCATTTAAATTTGATAGTAAATCATAAGCGTTCATTGTTCGGCATCTTTCAATACAGATAGCCTTCAATGGCTTCTAACCAATCTCCTTTAGAATATGTTAAAAACATGTAAAACCACTTTTAGAATCATACATGCTTTAGGTTGAAAGGTCTCGACAAAACACAGGAAGTAGACAGCTTTTGAGAACCACGAAGCTTGTTAATGTTTATAACGTTTACCGTGGCAACATATAATCTTCTCTTGATGGGAATAAAAAGCCCATTATTAATTTGTGTTTACTGAACACAGTTGATAAACTAATAGCTAACATTTTCTCCTGTAGTGAAATTAGATTTGTGCTGCCATACCTTGATAGGAAGAGGATACATTTAGAACATCTACCAGCAACAGCAGATATTGTAGATATATTGCTTTGAAATAAACCAAGTTTGGGAGCACAACAAATTAAAAAAAGTTTTGGTGCCAAATACTTTTGGTAAATATTGGTAGGATGAAAATTTGCATAAAAAACATTAGTCCAGATTATCAGGACTTTCACTAAGGCATATTCATCAGACTCACTGTTGGTATTAACTGACTTTGGGTGAATCAGTGAGGCAACCAAGTCAAATTGAAATTAGCCTCCCAAAGATAGCAAATTAGCCTCCCAAAGACAACAAAACTATTTGAACTAAAAAAAAAAAAATCACCTAAATTGTCAATGTTCAATTTTTCTTCTTTACTAACATTAAAAAAAGACACAAGTACCTTAATTTTTTTAATTAACATAACTAACATCTAAATATGAGAAAATCCTTAGTCAAGGTAGTAAAAAGGAGGGGGCCTGAAAACAGAAACACACAAAATAAAGGTTGCACAGAAAAAAAAAATCTAAAACATAAAGTGCAAGAAATATAGGTAAAAAAAAATCTAAAACATAAAGTGCAAGAAATATAGGTCAAGCCAGACAAAATTCAAAATTTAGGTATCAACCATTAATGAGGACCTTAAAATTATCATATTGGCAATTAAATAAAGTGTATCTATTCTGCAAATGAACCTTACATTTGATAATTAAAAGGGTCTTGAAAATAATTTCAACTTTTATAACAGGTTCAACAGCATTCAAATATGATGGATAAATCCACAAGTTAGTTCCTTAACCACTAAATCCATAATTCAAAATGTGATTCAAGATCAATTTGAAATTTATCCAGTCCATTCAAAATTTACATGATGTACAGATCAATTTGAAATTTATCCAGTCCATTCAAAATTTACATGATGTACAGATCAATTTGAAATTTATCCAGTCCATTCAAAATTTACATGATGTACAGATCAATTACATGTCTGTACACTATGCATTGTAAGTTAAATAGGGGAAAACAAAGGCAAGTAAATACACAGGATACAAAGTGTCAAACATTAATAAATGGGTAAACATTGAGATATAAAGGCCAAAATTAAAGACTTAGTAGAAAAAGAACCCTTTCCAATCCCTCTAGTCTAACATAGGCTCAAGCAGCATGCCTCTAGAGGGTCATGCACCCCCTGACCTTCTGAATTTGGGAGTACATACAGTATTTTAAGGGTACAAATTACCTGACATACTCAGACTTATATTTCACTTATGATGTAATGAAAGTTCCATTCAAGAAGATAGAACTAACAGAAGACTAGAAATTCCCAGATTAAAATAAAAATAGAATATTGTGAATGTATGTGAATAAACATTTTGACTTATGAAATTGTATGTACATGATTTTTATTGTATGTGAAAAATGTATTGCAGTATTGCTGCTCAGGAACTTACGGTTCACTGCACATAAGATACGACCTTTCTGCTATCTTCTTCAGTAGTTATGAAGAAATAAGTAAGAAAAAGCATGAAAAATAGTACCCGCAGAATTGATTTTTAATGCTATAGAATGCTTAACATCTTTTTAAACTGCAAAAATTGATATCCACAAATACATTCACTTGACAGAATCTGCAAAAATTAATACATTAACAGTATAGACTTTACGACTCTTCCCTAATATATATTATTTCTGTTCTTAAATGATACCATTATTTTAAAAAAATCTTTAACCTCTATTTATCCTTTATTTTTGAATTTACTGTATAACAAAGTAATGACTCTTTCCGAATAATCCTTATCCAGTAAACATACAGGACAAATGAGCTATAAATAAACATCAGAATATAATTACAGAGTATTTCGTCAAACGATTGTTGTCTAACCCACATAAAATTCTATATAAGGGCTTCATTATATTGTTTTATAGATGCGGTTTATATATACTGAAATTTATTGGTAGAGCAGATTCAATTTAACCGTAATGATCAAGTTATCATTTATATTGCTACCGGGAAGCAAGAGGGAGAAAAATTATCATTTTAGGAACCACGGAAAATAAGGTATCTACCACACATATTGTAAACAAGGTAATTGATCTCTCAGATTTCCGAGACCTGTTACATAGAAAGAATATATACAAAATAATGGAAGCTTCAACAAGAACCAGGCCAATAGAACAAGATGTGATCTTTTGTCAAGAGTTAAAAACTGATACATGTATCAAAATTTTCTTTATCAGTGATGTCAAAAGACAGTAACATTGTCATTTTAAGGAAGCCAAAGAAAAAAAATATCAGGTAGTAAATAAAATGGAAAACTGAATAAAGTACCAAGTAATGTAGTATCATGATCCATCAAATACAAGCAAAAATAAAAAGCAAATAATAGAATTTATTCATTTAAAAAACAAATGAAATCTACATATTTTTTTTTATTCCCAAATATAGGAGAAAATAAACACAAACATATTTTTTGATGTACAGTATCATCATAATTTCATAAGATTCTTTCCTCAGGGAAAACTGGGAAAATTCACATGCAATGAATGTCGTATATAACTCCTACTTAACAGGAGGGGCAGAAATATTAATATTTTTTATATAATTAGACAAAATGGCTGATGACTGTCTTAATTTATACACCAAATCAATTTTGCAAAACTGATATATAGGGTTTTGCCAAAAAGGGCCTTTTTTTGTCAAATTTGACAAATTAGCAAGCATTAACTAAGTGACTTTAGTGACTCTCCATCTATTGCATGAGCGAAACTGTATAATAATGTTTTCATAAGATTTTATGATTTCTGACCATGCTGACCATATCTTGCCATACTGGCAGATGATGACCCTTGTATAAACTATATGATCTCCTGCCACTGACATGAAAGGAAAAGTTTTGAGGTCTATTACTGCAGCAACCACGGAAACGACAGGATATTAAATTTACAAGATGGATATAAGCAAATCGTTGTGTTTGATGGGAAATATCACTAATTACCAAGCCTGAAATTTGAAACACACAAGAGACCCTAGCTTGACATTGTCTTTCAATGACAGAATTGGTTTGGCACTGTGCCAACTCAGTTTTATTGGATGTCTTGAGTGACCAGAAACTTAATTAGAGGGACCTAGAGAGAATCATTTACTACATGTACATGATAATAAAACCACACAGAACACCTTATCTGGCAAGTTCTGTCCGACCTTAGTAGCTTGACCTAGATAATCAAATTGCTCCTGAAAATAAAGGATCCCATCAGAGAGACAAATGACTTTAATCACAAGTCTATGGTAAAATAAGTATTCTGTACCAGAATTTTTGTCATCTTCTCACCAAAGACCCCCTTTTTCTACACACACAAAAAAAAACAAATTCCATAGCAGTTTATTGAAAATATACCATAAACCAACAAAATCTTACTACCATAGTTCACAGTGATGTATTAGGTTGGTTTTATTTCAAATTTTGTCCTTGTATTGTTTATCAAATATTATTATCTATTATATTTTTGGGGTTGTTTTTAATATCTCTATTGTGTAAATTTGTATATTAAATATATTTTATACAAATTTTCTACACATAAATTTTTTTAAATTCATTTTGGGATTCCAGTATATTTTTTATTCACCATGATTCTATTTCAATTGAATATTTTTAATGCTATCTATATCTATGCAATTGTGCTCAATATTAATTTCCAAATATTGGTATATTGTAAATGTATTGGATATGTACTTTACACATTAAGCGCACAGAGTAATATATATTTTAATGCACAATACAAATATCATGATAAAATAATAATAAACTAGAAATACTGTGAGCAAGCTCACAAAGTGAAAACCCAGATTTAAATGGAGTTAAATGTAAAACGCTTGTTTGACTATCTCACTTTGGAGTCATCCAACAGTAATAATTTCTTTCAAGCACATGTACATATGATGCCCAACCTTGCTGTAAAATTTCATTAAAATCCCTTCAGCAGTCTTGGATGAGCTGCCCTAAAGAGGTTTTAACTTGTTAAATGCTTAATTCAGATTGTTTCCCTTGGGAGTCCTCTGAAGGGATTTATTTTCATTCATGCACATCTACATATGATACCTATTTTTTCTATAAAAATACATTAAAAACCCATTAGCAGTTTGGGAGGAGTTGTGCCTACTAGGCTTTACCATTGGAGTTCTCCAACAGTAGGTATATTCCTTCATGTACCTCTACTTATGATACCCTACCTTCCTATAAAATAACATCAAAATCCCTTCAGCTGCTTAACATATTCTATACATAGTGTCCACATGCATAACATTTTATTTTTTTATTTTATTTTCTTTATTAACAAAACAAAAATGGCAGAGCTCAGTGTAGCTTTTTTTTTCTAAAAGACATTTACAAAATTCCATTTGAAGTGTACCAAACAGCTTCTTTCTAAACTTACGGTGATTTATAAAGTTTTTAGGTCAAATATTGTTTTTTACTTATTTCCTATTTTATGATTTCTTAATATGGAAATTTAAAAGAGACTATAGTACTCATTATGTAAAATATCTATGTATTAAAAAAAAAGGACATAGAAACGTGAGTCAATGCTCAATTTAATTAGACATTTCAATTCAAGGATTTAATATCAAAAGCCTTGCCTAATGACATTAGTCTACACATGAAAACTGATATTAAAAAACACAGAGGTATTGACAATATTTCTTTGAAATCTGAAGTTAACACCAGATTTGTAGTAACAAGCTTATGCAATACATGTATCATAGTACATGTTGATAGTAAAAAATTGAGTATGGATGACACCCATGCAGCATTTGACAGCCGCATTGAGAAAAAAAAATCTTATTTTAGTAGGATACATAAAACCTTAAAGATTTCAATAAAAGCAAACAATATGATATCATTTCAAAAGTCATAAATATGACCGCGGGTATAAAAAAAACCTTCTTAAAAATGTTAGCAAGGGATCCAGACATATTCTAATTAAATTACTGCAGCATCTTGAGAGATGAAGAAAAGGCATTTTGTTTCACAGAACATCTGTGTAATGACAGCCTCCATCAACCCACGATCCTTGAAGTCAACCGTTAAGATTATAATTCATATTTCAAAAAACCATATTATATCATATTTTCCCATTCATTTATCCTTTTCAAAGAATGAGTTCTGAAATTTCCTTAGAACAGCTGGCTAGGAATGTAACAATGTTATCAGAAAAAAATATCTAAATCATCCCGTACGGGGCAAGTATGGCAGAAATAGGACCCTGCTCAAAATAAGACATAGTCAGCTTAAATAACAAATCGCATGACGAAAAACATTGACCAAACCTTTGAAGTTATTGATTTTTCTGCATTAATTGAATCAAGCAAATTCAGATGGGTTCAGTTGATTAGCTATATTTTTATGACTTAACTCATTATTTTCCAGTAAAATTTCATGTTTGTTTTAGTTTTTTGTGAGTAAATAATGAATTATTAAAACAAAAACAAAAAACATACTCTGCATTGTATCTATTTATCCATCAATGGCTTTTTTTCAATTCATAAGAGTTTTTTTTTTAATGAGTTACAGTAAATGGAGAATTATCTTGAATGAATAAACACAGTTTCCATAGCGACCACAAGAATTGATGTTAACAAGTTTGTCACTGATGCTTTAAATAAAGCTTAGGTTTTAATTTAAGCTCATTATAACAAGTTTAAATGTAAAGAAAAACGAAGGATACAAAGAGAGAAAAAATACCTTATAACTAGTTTTCTTATGTCTATTTCAAATGAACCTAGTCAGTAAATTTTCTTTTGCATTTTTTTTTACCAATACTGACAAGTTAATTTCCTTTTCATAACAATTCTTTATAATAATGAGAATAGATTTGCCCTTCAATGTTGAAATGAAAAAAAAAACAATAATATTGGCATGTCCAAGGATCATTACAGTCAAGTAGACGTTACCCACGGAAACAAGACTTCCATGAAATGGCATGCAATCTTTTACAGAGAATTGTGTTCAGAATTCAATTGTCTGCCTAGTGACATGAATTTTAATGATTTGAAATTGCAATCATTCACAAATATGAACATGTTTTGTTGTTATGCTGTATAGAAAAGATGTATACATTATTCTTCTAAGTTAATCTAAGGGGCATTGTTGGACTATAATTTTTTGTACAATATTTCTCACTATCACCCCCACCCCCTCTCAACCTGTCCATTGTTGTCAGTGTCACTACATGGTCTGCCTTGAAATCAAGATAATTATTTTTCAGGCCAGTTCCTATGTAGCATCAGTGCAATTTTGTCCATTTTGGTGAATTTTGCTCTTTTTTTTATAATGATTTAATGATTGATTGAAAAAGAAATAATGCCCTTTCTTCCATCTTGCACCCTACCGGTGCACCTGGTCCATGCTCCCAGTTTTTAGTGGAGTCTGAGTTGCTCATTTACTTTTGTTACTTTGTATGTATGATTTTAGTTACTTTATGTTCTTTGTTGTATGTCAGTTTTCCATGTCTGGTCTTTGTCCCTGGATTACATTCTTTTGATTACCGCTATAACCTTGGTTCCCTTGATTACTCTTCCATTCTAAGCTGGTGATCAAAAATGCACATGGCTTTTCAACCACCAGGCGGTGATTAAATTTAAGTGAAAGTTTTCTCATCATTTTACATTTCCCAAGTTTTCTATAGATTTCATGAGAGAAACTGATTCTCTTTCAGCTAATTCTTCATTGGATTACATTACGGTTTTTCAATTTTCTGTCATTGTTGAAAAGTTATATGGGTTATTTTTAAAAACAATGTTTTGTTGGAAACTAAAAATTTATAAAATATTTATATATTAATGTAATATAGCTGGCAAAAAAAAAAAAATTTTCAGGTTATAATGTATTTTAGAAAATCTGAATTTCAAAGTGTGTTTTATTTTCTGCCTTCAGAAATTATTGAAAAGGGTAGATTTTCAAGAAGATGCTTAGTTAATTCAATATTGATTCCAACAGCTCTCTGTGATTTATTGTTCTTTTTCCGATACAATAATTGATTGATTGATTGATTATGGTTTAACATTCTATGTTAGATATTTCATGCAATGCACTGGACAAAAATGACTGACAAATCCAACAGACCCTGCTTACCACTACTTTGAAATATACACCCTATCTTTATCGTGACAAAGGAAAAAAAACAATTTTTAAGAATCCTGCCATAAAAAAAGTTGTTAGTGAAAAATTGATCCTAAGTTATTTTTTAAAAGAGTCTAAAATATTCAGATATTAGATGTCTGGTAAAACTTAAGACTGGTTTCACTTAACTAACGCCATATTAGCCTTTGTTATATTTGTCTATTACTTATGTACATCGGATTTTGAAATCCATGGTGTACCCCTGTCATCAAAGACAACCTCCATCAAAACCCAATTGTGTGTGAGTTACTAACCCTTTATATATATATATATTTAACTGGATAAAAGTCTCTAGACTATCAACTATGTTCGACTTGATGTAAATATGTAGTATCTGATGGGCTAATTCCCAAACCATCCATAACCCTTGTAGAACTTACTGAACAATAATCTAGAATCATTATGTGTACAATATGCTACATAAATACATGCTATTTAGAAATAAATGTAAATCCTAGGAGACATCAGGAACATATTTACTTTCATCCTAGAAGCTGTAATATTGCTACTCGACAACCCTCTTTACCTATTCAACTGTATAATTAATTCCTAACAATGAATGCTTCATCCTAGAAACACACTGCTTGCAAATAGAGTCAAAAGAATAAAATATTAATTGAAAAACACATCATATGTGATCATAGCCCAACCTAAAGAGAGTGACTCAATTCAGTTTTAAGCATTCATGTTGCAATCACTGATGCTTAAAAGTAGCAAATTATTTCTGATTTGAATAGTTTTCACATTATTTCCTTACACGGAAATTCAAAACAAAAACATTTAAAATGAGTTTGAACTAAATGAGTTTTCTCACAGTTTTCAGATAAAAATAGAGAAAGCATTAATTTTCAGGGTCATACAAAAATCATGAGATAGTGCCCAGAGTAAGCTTCTATATTTTCTACATTTTCTTATAATCACTCAAGTACATCGTTCAGTGCCACAGAACAATAATTGGAATATAAAAAATAAAGAGAAAAAAATTAACAACAACAAAAAAAGTATAAATAAAAATATTTTATTATCAGTCAACATGAGTTTTAAATCGGACAGATAGTATCCATGTAACCATAGCAACCCTGAATTATCATTCTAAGAGCTCTTCGAACTAACAAACTGTGACAGAAAAGAAATAAATTAGATTGTACACGACCTCAACATTATCCATGCTGCCTGTCTGATAAACACAGAACGTTTAATGGTTGTCTCTCATCTTGAACAAATATAGAATAGATATGTTGTTTTCAAGCTTCTGTTCTGGCGATTTATATCAAAGACTAGCTTTAATGTCGTGGAATGGCTTTCTGAATTGATAGACTTTTATAGATGAAGCTCTTTTTTCTTACAACATTCTAGTCTGTATTTAATTTACCATGATATCACTCAAGGGAATATAGGCATTTTTGTATTCTCTCTTATTTTATAATTAATTGCAAATGTTCCTATACAAACTGACTCCAATTGCTACAGGCTGTAAACTTCTAAAACCAGATGAAGTTTGTTTTTTTTTTATTTAACAAGTAGAATTCAAAAGCTCATGAAGGATCTATCAGAATGTAGCTATGTTTACTCTAATGGTTACAATCTATTTGTCCAATATATTTCGTTATTCAATTCAATGTTTAAGACTCTTGTAATAATCCAGAAACAAGTAGATAAAAAAAAAAGACAATTGTAAATTAAGAATTAACAAGACATCTGTGAGCACTGGCTCACCAGTGATACCTCCACTTTCATAATAATACAAGAAAAATTTCATGTTTTCAGTAAACATAATTTACATATCATATGAGAATGAAAAAGCAAAAAACGAAAACCATATGTCAGACATAATTCTTCCTATCTTTATGCCAAGCTAGCCGTAGGTAATGTGATATTCACTAAGCAATCAAGTCCTACAATGGTGATACATTGTAAGCTAGAGAATTGGAGAAAATCTTTTAAAATCATCTGATTTTTATACAATAAGAAGAAACATTAAACCAGCCCTTAGTTTTAGTATACTTAAAAAAATGCAACAGTCTTTGTAACATCACATTATATTGGATAACAGTGTAAATATCAGGGTATCAATTACCTCATTTTTTATATCTGAATGCATATTTTGCTATGGGTAAAATTTTACAGCTGCATCAAAATTGAGATACTTGTATTGTATTCTAAGACTGGTGTTTGTCAATTTTGATTTGATGGTCACAAATACCATAATATTTTACTGCCTCCATTGATATGACACCAATAAATGTAATCTTCAACCATTTATTGACATCACACCAAAAAAATGCAAACTGCAACTATCAAATCCATAACTCACAGAGGCCTCCAAATTGTCATATCTCCAAATGTACTTACGACTAAGATTATTCTCAATTTCTAAGGTAAATCAAATCAAAATATTTAAATTTTATGACAAAGCTTACTTTTTTTTTTCAAACTGAAGTAATTTAAGTGTTTAAATATAGTGAAGTTTTTGTGACTTATTTGCAATGGAAATTACAATTATTTTCAGACTGAAATTCTGTGGAATCGTGGCTCGTAAAAATGAAAACCAATCTAAAGCAGAGACCATTTTCTTCCTGTGGGAGAGGGGACTGGGATTTTATGTTGAACAGCTGCCAGACTAAGAAATTTTTATTTAAAAATCTTCATTGTTAAGTAATGGGGGAAACATTGAACAATATTTTTTTCTGTCCATGGCTGAGTAAATATTTGTTTAATTGCTCAAACTTGAAATAATTTTTTTTTTTTAATAATCCCAGCCTCCCCCTCCCACCTCCTCATAAAAATGGTCGGTACCTTATTGACAGCAAGCTTTGGAACTAATAAACTATGACCACACAGACACACCATACCATACACTTAACTACATCATTTCATATGACCACACAGACACACCATACCATACACTTAACTACATCATTTCATATGACCACACAGACACACCATACCATACACTTAACTACATCATTTCATATGACCACACAGACACACCATACCATACACTTAACTACATCATTTCATATGACCACACAGACACACCATACCATACACTTAACTACATCATTTCATATGACCACACAGACACACCATACCATACACTTAACTACATCATTTCATATGACCACACATACACACCATACCATACACTTAACTACATCATTTCATATGACCACACAGACACACCATACCATACACTTAAATACATCATTTCATATGATAAAACTTTCCTCTTCTTACAATGAACTTTGAAGATCTTTGAAAGCATTCAAGCTCAAAACAAACGTCACTGTGAAAACAGTAATAACTCCTATTGAGGAAGTGAATAAATCAAGGCACAGTGACAAGATTCTGCACTCCAAATCACCACCACTGACAGCCCACTACTAAATTAATTAGGAAACTTCTCACTCGCACAACAGCACAGGGAATACTGCAGAAGGCAAGCAGTGCACTTAGCCAAATATAAAGCTTGAAATTGAAACACTAGAAATTGCTGTGTACATTTTACATGATGAGGAATCAGTGAAGATCACAAATAAGATGTATTCTTAACACCAAAGAAAATGGTAAATAGAATTACTGTGTGCATTAACTATTGCAATTTTGTCGTTTAATTTGAAAAAATGATTTTAAAAAAAAGCCTGCATCTGTGATGATAAAAAGTTCCATAATGTGAGATTTTGTTATGATAACAATTTTAAGTCTTTTATAATTTTTGCAATAATAAAAACAATGCCATTATTGTTAAGACACAGGCAATCAAATGGCCAGGCGGTGGAATATGTCTATCAAAGAAAGTGTAAATGAAAAGAGAATTAAAAGCTTTGCAGAGTGCAGCATGATATGACCACAGCTAGCTGAACTCTGTTCACTTGGGGCAATTGTGGACAGTATTAACTTTTCTGACACATGCAAACAGGTTGACTTACAGTTCAATATGGACACTACAACTGGCTTGGATACAATATTGCATAATGTCTTGAAATTCAATTTAAGGTATCAAGTTCTCTTTTCTGTGCGCTTCCATGGACATGGTTACCACTTTAGACCCTTATTTCAAAAACTGTTAGTAATAGAAACAATTTGTTTCATACTATTAAAGCTCTTGTACAGTGGAATAATGAACTTGCACAAAAAATCAATAAAATCAAATGAAATTTTCTAAAATACTGTCTTTCAAAAAATGACATTTTTGGTCCCTTAAACACCTTGTAACTCAAACACAGTAAGAAATATTCCAAACCTGATTTATAAAATCAGACAAGGATTTTCATGAGGTAATAATTACATTTACTGTGTATATTACAAGTATAAGCTTATCTCATTGGATAATTGTCTTGACACATGATGTTTCATGAGTTAATGAAACACATTTTTGAGCAAGTTATATAATTAAGTGGGCAACTTTTAATGATCAGTACCTATTGCCAAATGTCTATCTAAAGTATAATAAAACTAAAGAAAATAAACATGAAAATGAAATGTAGCTTAAAGAATAGAATGAATTTTTTTTTTCAAAATCAGACCAGAAATTAAAAAGTTAATTTTTTAGGATATATCCTGACTTTGACCCCCTATAACCTGAAAATGCTTACAGAATTTTATGAACAAATTTGAAAAAAAAAACAATTGCCAAAAACTGAATGAAAAACAAACCTCCTATATCAATTTTTAAACAAACACTATTTTACCCCTTTCAGTGGGAGAGAGGAGTGAAGCAAACTTCAATATTGGAAAACCAATATTCTATCATTTTTAAGTTTTAACCATTTTTTGCAGATTGCCATAACCCCCTGAACCCTCTTGGCTACAGACCTTAGTACAAAATCCCTTGCTTTGAAGATGTGCTATGAAAACTCTGACCCTTCATCTAGAGGCCATCAACATTTTCTCCTGCTTTTATCAAAGTTACCAATTTAGCAAATGCCAAATCATCATATACACAGTATATCACATATTTCTAATTCAGGGTCTTAAATACAACATCTGCTCATATCAGCAAGAGCTTAAATGGTCATGCATATAATATCCTCTGACAAGGCCTCGAGTTTAACAAACTAGGAAAGTACTTATGTTCCAAGGCATATCTGTATTTTTGTAGAAGGACTTGACTTTGTATATTGAAGTGAAGTATGATTGTTCCTTAATATTAATTTATTTATTTGTTAATACAAATTTGGGACTTTTCAGCAATGCATGTCAATTTTTTTGGTTTATAAACAGAATAATAATTCTTCATCAATATTTGGATCATTAATCAATCAACTTTACTTCTTTTACAGGTGTTCTCAAATCAGCCGTTTTCTGGGTTTCGGTGGATGACTATTGATCCTGGGGTGGGGTACAATTCTCAAATCTTTTATAGTTCAACCAAACAAAAGCTTGCATGAAAAAAAAAGATTCTACTAAAATTTAAAATCCAAGAACAAATGAAGTTTCAACAAACCAAAAAAACTGATACATGTACCAACAAATGAAAGACTATACCTGATGTGACATTTTAAGTAGCTGTCTTTGTACAAATCATGCAAAATCTGAAAAATGTGATACACCTCAAAAAGGCTACATATTTTTATTTTTGTAATTAAGTTGTTTTATGGGTCTATACTATGAAATGTGTAATTATTCATTCAAATCTGCCTGCTGTTAGGAGATAACAAACATTGAAAATCCAGTAGATTCTATTGTGTTTGAGCATCATTTACAGAGTTATCTCCATTAATTTTGAAATCTACAATGCATTCTATATAATTTTTATCACCTAAGAGCATGGATTATATGAAAAACTGCATGTTAGTTTCTGTTTACTACGACATTTCAAACAAAATATCAAAAATAAAAATATGTAGGCTTTTTACCCATGAATCACATTTTGCATGATCCTTAGCTGGAGTGCTACTAAATAGCAACTCGAAGGACATTTCTATGAAAGCAGAGAACGCTTACCATATCAGTGCATCTGGTCCATGCTTCCAGTTTTTAGTGGAGTCCAAGTTGTTCATTGACTTTTGTGTCTTAGTATGCGTTACTATGGTTATTTCATGATATCAGTTATGTGTGCCTATTTTACCAGCACCTCCAATGAAGAGAGAATAACGGGTAATAAATACTTTTATATAACATAAGAGGATATCAAACAAATGAAAAGAGTTACTGTTTCTTAAGTGTAGTCTCAGATTTTCTTTATCTATTCTTATTTAGGGATATGACACAAGAATAAATTCACCACATGTTCCTTTTAAAAGCTGAAGTGGCTATTTTGTTTTGGTTCCAGGAATGTAGGATAAAATGTTGATACTTTGCTGAAATGAAGTAGCTGTCTGAGACAGACACACAAACTGCAATCATAAATCAGGTCTTTAGAATTCCACTACCTCTCATCCTTGGGTAAACTGACCACTGTTACTTCTCCTGGCAAAACTTCACTTGGCTAGATGATAGGAATTGAAGTAATTTTCATGTGGTGCTTATTTGGCATATTTTAGCAGCTGTCTGCAAAATATTTACTCAGGACTTCAGAACTTAGTGCACCACATACATAGGTGTTAAGTTTCCTGCTTTTGGCGGAACCCTCCTAATATTTCATAAAAAGTTCAATAATCTACCCCTAACAAGCCCACGTCAAAGTTGGAGATTCAATCACATTCACTAAAATGTCTATTGTCTTATTTAAATTTTCAGCTTAAAATAGTAATAAATTACTTCAATTCTTGCCAAAACATTATTTTGAAAACAAAGACTCTGCAAATGAGAGAAATTTTAAGAGGAAGATCTCGCTCTTCAGAATTTTCACAGATAAACATCTATGCACAGAGCACCAAGGTGACACATCCTCTTCTCTTGAGCTGACCTACCCTCATGCCAAATATCAAATGCCTACACCTAAAGACAGAAAAGTTACAGCCGGGACACAAATCTGTTTTACAAAATCAATAATTTGACCTTGAGGTTAAAGATCAAGATGAAAGTCCATTAACCATGCTACATGACACTTAGTCTTGAGCTGATCTACCCTCATGCCAAAAAGACAACAAAGTTATATCCTGGACATGATTTGTTATGGATGGATGCACAGACAGATTTATTAATATTGGGCGTTGGCCACATTCCTTGAAGACAATCAGTAAGTTCTGAATATCCACTTCAAATGTTTGGATCACTTCACAACAATTTTTAGATTTGGGATACTGTGTATATAGGAATGGTTTGCTAAAAACCATACATAGATCCTATGGACTGTTAGAATAAATCATTCAGTAAATTCATCAATGTTACCATTGGCTTTATACATCCGTTACATTTAAGCAAAGTATGCTATTTTTTTCAATTTTCATTACTTTTAGTGACTTTGAAGACTTTAGTCCTTGAATGTATGAACATAATCCAATCACTCAAAAATGAAAAATCTCACATTTATATAAAGCAAAAAGAATCTTAACAGTTCACCAAATTTTCATGAACACTGGAAGAAGAGTTCTTGAGTTGCAAGTATTGTGCAAAGTGTGAATGACAGAGTGAGGGACAGACAGACAGACAATGGAATATTAATACATCATGTCTTAGTCTAGAAAGACAAGCTTATACAAAGCTTGTGATATTAAATCTAAAAGATAGCAAAAAATAGAGGACTATCCCTCTATTTGACCCCCTTTTTTGCATAATAAACATAAACTGACAAGGTATTGAAAATTGTTTTTAGGAAACCAGATATATACTTAAAACTTCCATTGATTAATTAATTGTTGCCATATGGAAGGTATATTCCATACATTTTAAGACTAGAATGGTTGATCAATTGAAAAACCCTGCTTAGTTAATGTACTAGTCTGACACCCAGAGCAGAATTTTGTATGTGATAGCTTACAGAATCAACCACCCACAAGTTGACCTAGCACTGCACTGTCACATATTGTTTTGACTCAGAACCAGCCTCTTCAGGATTTAAAATAACTGGATGCTTGATTGCCCATGCCAGGCCAAAATTGGCAGGGGCAAGTTAATTTCCATAGAAAGTAGCCAATTGATCAAGTGATAATTTTTTACCTGTTTGAAGAATAGATAAAAAATTACACAGAGAATAAAAAAAAATGTCTATTTAGATGGCAGAATGCCTAGAATGAAGGATTTTGTACCTTTAACCCCAGATCTACAGCTTCTTGGGGTTTTGAGCAACCCCCATACCTCCTGCCATAAGTTCAACTTATGTCTTTCAGTTACTGCTTGCTGGACAACTGTAAACAAATGAGGGCAAGTCAAATTTAATTGTCATTTACCCCATTGGCAAGTACTTTAAAATTCTCTATCTTCAAAATGCTAAATGCTTGACTACAATTTTTTAGTCTTTTGGTACGGGGGTCAAACACACAACAACCCCCCTTCCCTCCCCATTACTTGAGGCAAGCATGCTACCACAAGACCGTCAAGGCAATTAAAATAAATTCTATTAAAGCTGATTATGTAATAATTTATACAAAGTTATATAATAAAAATGTTTTTTTGGCATCTTCTCATCAGTTATTCCATAACAACCCCCTAAAAACAAACACCTGATATTTTGACACTAATGTATTGAACCCAAATTCTTTCAATAGCCCACAGAGAATGATGACAGTATCATCATAACATTATACAACTGCAGATTTTTTGTGGACATAAAAAAATTGAATATTTTAAACCAGTTTTCAACAATTGCTTAAGATAACCCTAACTGAACATTACTTGATACAAATGCACTCTAGTTCTCAACCCATACAATGCAGGGACCAAAATATTTGCTCAATACAACATACACAAATATATTGACTGCTACAACATTACTAAAAGCCTAATCAATTTGTCCATGTTTAATGACAAGCCCAGTACCAGAAATCTATACACCGAACCAACAAGAACTAATTTACATGTTGTGACATCCAGCATTCTCATATCATACTGTAAATAGAGCCAAAATTAATTGAAACTATGTCACAGGAATCTGTCAGCATCTTTTAGTATTGTTAAATAGCATATATACTAAAGAATACCACTTAGCTGCTTATGAATATATGTGTTTAAGTGCTAAAATCATTCTTTTGATAGTTAAAACCGTTAAATGGTTAATGTCTATTAAAGAAAATATGTTTCACAGATAAGTGTCTATATGATAATGCAGTTAATTAAATGGTTTTAGTGACCAAACAAAAGAATAATGTCCTCCATTTAAATTTATACTAATATGAATGCTATCATGAAGAGCTGTTGCTTGCTATTCAGCCTCCATTTGATGCTTGAGTGACAATGAAAGACGAGGATTGGGTTACATCATGATTCTCATCACCGATATGATTTTAGCAGTGATGATTGATAACATTTCCCGTAGAAATGATAAATCATCAATGAGAAATTAAACACAGTTCAAAATATGACAATATGTGAAAAAGAGTGAAAAAAAACAAAAACAAAAATTGCATAATATAGATACCGGTACATACCTCAGATTTAGAAATTTCCATTGCTCATCATACTTGTACAGATGAAGCTGTTTTAAATCGTCACATAGGGCTAAGTACTTCCCAGATTCTGAGCAACTAGATGCCAGAATCCGATTTTTGGCTGCAGTGACATTTTTCTCATCATTGTTTTCAGAACTAAAACGATAACAATAGATTCCAATGTCAAGAATGGCAAAGACTTGCGGCAAAAATGACAAGCATATTGCATCGCAGATCTGGCTGGGGATTTCATCAATAAAATTGACTGAATGTAAATCGTCAAAACATCATTTGCCGAGACATTGTACACACAAAGTCAATATTTTCTCCACTACATCTATTGATGACTTTTTCTCCTACAATTCTTTAGGGATTAAAGCATTCAATAAATCTATTCCTGCACAATAATGAAGTCTATCAACAAATGCCCTGCAAATCCATATCAAAAGGTCAAGGTCACTTAAAGGACACTTTTAACTGAAAAAAGTGAAAGAAAATGACATAAATACATTATCAATAATTTTTGCTTGGAACTGAGCATCAAGGAAAAACAAAATATTTTTCTCACCATTGATTCAGTATCGCAAACTAACATTTACTTAAACTAAGCATAGCACTATTTAAGAACAGACAATTTCTTCATATCAAAGTATACATAGTTGACATTATACTTCACAAGTAAAATCATGATCTGAACAGCTATTATGACAGCTATGACCTGGATGCAATATAGCCATAGAGAATTAATTCGATAAAATTTAAATTCTTTCCAAAGTTCTCAGTTACCAATTGCATCCCTTCTACGCTATGTCAAGTATTTCTTAAGTTCAGGTCACCTTACCAGCTTCCTCTTTTCCTGATCTATAAATACTTGTATATTAATTGGACTTCAGTTTTTTTTTTTTTTAAACTAAAGCCTGTCTGCAATTAGTAATGTTTCCTAAACCATACAGTACTAAAACCTTTCCCCAAAAAGCAGAGCAACATCAAAATGAAGCCTGATGCCAAATATGTGACTTCATTTGAGTATTTGGAAGATAAGGTAAGTAAAATTTGCTCACACAAGAATGGAAGTAAATTATCCTCTAACAATATATAAGTTTAAACTGTAAATATTACAGTTTTTTGAGTAGAAGTGTTAATTTCCACAGGAGTTCAAATGTACTTTTGTATTGAAGATCCTGGACTTTCCAAAGTTTCTAATCAATGACCCACTTGAAAAAAAAAACAAAAGCCCTCATAAATAGACAATGAAAAGGGTTGAAAGTCCAGTACCTTAGTAAGTCTTAGGTCAGAAATTGAGATTCTTGGACCTCAGGCTACAACTAATTTGAACACCTGTTTCCCTCTTCTTTAATAATTTCCTTTTCTTTTCCTCCTCTGATCTACTTCATAAAAATGAAAGTAAAGACAAACTGAGTAATTTTAAGAGAGAAGTAACTTTTTTTAATTCAAAAATAGTTTCCTATATGCTTAACACCATCTTATATTCAAAGCAGTAATAAAAAACTTTAATATCTAGCTAATCAGATTATTTTCTTTTTGTTTTGACCTTAAAAAATCCTCTGCAAATGTGATGTTTTATATGAAAATCTAAACCATGGTAAAGTTTACTTTAATAATATGGAAACATCTAACTGTGGCAAATATTTTTGTAAAAAAAAATCATTTTATAACATTTACATTAAAAGTACACAATAAAAACAATTCACAAATCTTGAAGGTAAAAAGAGTCTAAATTCCTTGACAATTTTATCAATTATCTAAAATTACTTCAACAAAAATAGTCAGTAATCATTTAATTACAGATCAATACACCACAAATTCTAACCATACAAAAAGCTACCTAAGGCAATTTTCAACTGATGCAAGAACAAAATTACTGTAATAGCATCAAGAATGTCAGGCAAAACTACTCACAAACACCTTATAAATGAAAAGACCTATAAAGAGTTTTAGCCTTCTTTTGTATAGTTAATATTGGCCATTTTCAAGTCTATTGTCTGAGTTGTTTTACATGTATGAAGCAATCGTACCATCATCAACATAGATGGCATTTAGCTATGTAACAATTCCGACAATAACCCCGTAATTGTCACAAGATTTCAAGTTAATTATCATCTAGTGTTCCAATTAACCTTTGAGATTCCAAACAGCCAAATCTTTCTCATTTCCTACATATTATATCTAATTGCTCAGCTTATTCAATGTTGCCGTGGTAATTTCTTGAACTCATAAACATGCTGATAATTGCAGTTTCTACGTGACTGACAATATATGGAAATAGTGGCAAATAATGGAAGCATACATCATAGAACCAAACAAACGGTTAATTTCCACTGTCCATTGCCAGAAAAATCAATATCTAGCAATTGTTAACGACAAATCTTCAAATTTCAAATCTTCATTCTTGACGTTAGTCTTCGAAAATTTGTAATAGAAGAAGATAAGTGGACCAATCATGTCCCATAGCACTAAAGTTGCAAACCATATTATGACTGTGATCAGTCAATGGAAAGATAAGGATTTTTACCTGTTGGTATCCAACAGTTCTGATAGTTTCAGCATAGAAATCACAAAGCATGCTGGGAGATAAAGTGGTTTATGACGGAAAATTCCAGAGAAAAATAAAATCTCTATGATACTGGGACATTACAATTCGTCCTATGATTGATGACAAGAAATAATCTTTGAAAAACACAAGATATGTTTACATTTTGTTAATATTCCATATTCTTAATCACAGCATTGGTTGGTTGTTATGGCAACTTGTTGGGAAAATGAAAAGCATCAAGGAAATCAGGACCATATAATAATCTTGCAGACTTCCTATCCACATGCAATCTCCATGCATTGTGATTTCGAATAGAATATGGGTTTTGTTTGTTAATGAAAAAAAATGTGTTTAAAGCCAAGAGTTCTGAATCATAAATTTAAAATTTATCAGACACTTGAAGGGTATCACAATAATCTTTTTAAACATTTTGATTTTGAAAAGTTTGTTTTTCATACTTTAAAGAGGTGATATAAACCATGTAAGGTGCAGTTAAGGTCTAAATCAAACCCCTTTTGACCAAAAGTTTTATCCAGTTTAGGGAGGTTAAAAAGGCAATGAAACTGCCATAAGGAAATTTAGAAGATGCTTGAAGCAGACATTGGTTTATTCAGGGTTTGGTTTAGAAAGTTTTCACAGCACAAGTTCATGGAGTTATGTATCCACTTACTGTAAAAGTATTAATTTTCACGGTATACTCATTTTCCCTATTTTTGTGATGAACATAAAAGCGTGAAAAAAAGTACCTAGGAAATTGATTTTGCACAGACATGACAGACACAAATTTTCAGTCGGTCAGACAGAATTTCAAGTTTTTGACTACTTAGATAGGAGAAAAAGGTCAAATTTGGGTGTTGGTCAGTCAAGTCAGAAATCTACTTCGTAAAAACTGATAACCGGTAAATCCATGTGACATACCAAATAAGAAATTGCACTAAGATAGATTTTTATTTTGGGATTTTAAAAAATGATAGGACAGACTGACAGACAGGAAGAATGCAGTTTATACACACATAATTTGGTAATAGTTAATGTATGTACTACATATTTTTTTTTACTCATGGAAATCACCAGATGCAACATGTTTGTAATTTTCATGACTCAATACATAAACATTATGAAAGAAATTAACTTAAAAATATCATGATACTACATGCACACAAACGTTCTTTCATTACACATTTCTAAGAACAAGATCATAAAAATGTTTGACAAACAATGCAATATGTTGCCTAGCATAAACATAAAAGTGACCAGTTTTAATTTCATGTCTACTTTTGAAGGCATGTAACATCTGCAGTTTATTTGCTCACTCACTTTACATAAGCTAGAAGTTCTCCATCTTATTAGTTTTAAATGAAGTATAGTTTTCATTTCTTTACTTTTCCCTTCCTCCCTATATAATTACATGTACAGCGAAATCTGTCTAAAGTTACCCTATTTGGATTGAAGCTACTCAAAATATAAAAGGTGCTGTTGGTGCAGCAGGACATGCCACCATTCCAGAGCATCCGAATTTTTTGGGAGTTCATCATGCTAATGCTTTAGTTTTATTTGTGTGACGTCTTGTTTTCCTTATCTTCAGTTTCTATGTGAAATCTTTTTAATTTGGTTTGTCACACTGTTTACACAGATTGTCTCTGTTTCATTTGTTCATGTTTAGGCTGTTTTGGATTTTGAAGTATTCGAACCATTTCACTGGCCCTTCAGTATTTTTGCAGATATTTAGGAAGATGTATAGTTACACAGGTTTAACATTGGTTGAAACTGACAAGTATGGACCAGGACAGTGGCAGATTTAGAGATTAACAGAAGTGGAGGCCCAGAGACCATGGGCTCCTAAATTTACAAAGAATTATGATACACTTAATTCCTGTTTTGTAGGGGATTGCTCCATAACCATGTCATATAATCAAGGCAATTGATACACTTTGCTTTCTATGAGCAGACTTGACTTTTATGAGCAGCTCAGCGGTTGTTTTTGGAAAAGCAGATTACTCTTACCCAACTAGTGCATCTAGTCCATGCTTCGTGTTGCTCTTTTACTTTTGTTGTTTTGTAAAAATTATTTTGGTAATTGCATGTTCTTTGTTGTGTGTGTCTGTTTTCCATGTTTGGTCTTTGTCCCTGGATTACATTTGTTAGATTTCAACTAAAATCCAGGTTCCCTTGATTACTCTTTGCTCGTTTGATTTATGGATAAGCCCAAGCTACAATATATCCCTAGAAATCTAGTAAAACCCGTAACTACAATATATCCCTAGAAATCTGGTAAAAACCCAAACTACAATATATCACTAGAAATCAGGTAAAATCCAAAACTACAATACATCTCTGGAAATCTAGTAAAATCCCAAACTACAATATATCCCTAGAAATAGGGGAAAACCCCAAAATACAATACAACCCTAGAAATCTAGTAAAACCCCAAGATACAATCTATACCAGAAGCCTTCAGTAAAACCACAAGCTGCCATACATCTCTAGAAGTCTCAGGTAAAACCCCAAGCTGCCATACACCTCTAGAAGTCTCAGGTAAAACCCCAAGCTGCAATATATCCCTAGAAGCTTTCATTAAAACCCCAAGCTGCAAAACATCCCTAGAAGCCTTCATTAAAACCCCAAGCTGCAATACATCCCTAGAAGCCTCAGGTAAAACCCCAAGCTGCCATACATCTCTAGAAGCCTCAGGTAAAACCCCAAGCTGCAATACATTCCTAGACGCCTCAGGTAAAACCCCAAGTTGCAATACATCCCTAGAAGCCTATGGTAAAACCCAAGCTGCAATACATCTCTAGAAGCCTCAGGTAAATCCCCAACTTGCCATACATCTCTAGAAGCCTATGGTAAAACCCCAAGCTGCAATATATCCCTGGAAGCCTTCATTAAAACCCCAAGCTGCAATACATCCATAGAAGCCTATGGTAAAACCCCAAGCTGCCATACATCTCTACAAGCCTATGGTAAAACACCAAGCTGCAATACATCCCTAGATGCCTTCCTTAAAACCCCAAGCTGCAATTCATCCCGAGAAGCCTTCATTAAAACCCCAAGCTGCAACACATCTCTAGACGCCTCAGGTAAAACCCCAAGCTGCCATACATCTCTAGAAGCCTCAGGTAAAACCCCAAGCTGCAATATATCCCTAGAAGCCTTCATTAAAACCCCAAGCTGCAATACATCCCTAGAAGCCTCAGGTAAAACCCCAAGCTGCAGTACATCACTAGAAGCCTTCATTAAAACCCCAAGCTGCAATATATCCCTAGAAGCCTCAGGTAAAACCACAAGCTGCAATACATTTGTAGAAGGCTCAGGTAAAACCCCAACCTGCCATACATCTCTAGAAGTCTTGACACTTTCTTAGAAACTGTATCATGACAAACTAGAGTGATAAAGTCAACGAGTAAAATAAAATTCATTTCACAAGTAAAAGTTTTATTACACTGGAAAAAAACAAATTAAAATTATATTTTCTATATGTACATCAATCCCTTAAGTCTGCTTGAAGAAGCAGGCAACACAAAGGAAGAACTTTTTCATATTCATATCAATTTGAATGTCTGCGGAGAAAAAATTACCAGAAAAACTGTGAGCAACCTCACTTATAGAATACCCCACTCACTTCAAATGGAGTTCAATGTTACATGAAGAACCATTGAATGAGATTATTTCCTTTTGGAATTTTAGAGTCTCTGCCAGTAATTATATTAGTTCATGCACATCTTCATGATGCCCTTTATGATGCCCACCCTTCCAATAAAATGTCATCAAAATACCCGGACTGGTTTAGAATGAGTTGTGCTTACACATGGTGGACAGACAAACACACAGAGAGACAGACAGACAGATAGGGTGATTTAATATTTATCCAAACTTTGTCTGCAGGAGGTGAAAAAATGTCAATTTGCACATAAGGACACATTTTAAAAAAAATTTTTTAACAAAAGTCAAGAATATAAATAGCAGGAAACCATTTCAGATATTTTTTTTCTATTTTGAAATGCTTATAAATTTCTCCTGACCTACTTTTTTCACATATCTGGAGTAAAAGACCAAATCCTATTTTAATTACATGCAAACAAAAAATTTCACATGCCATTAATCTATATCTAAGTCCATCAAAAGCATTTATAAAAGCCAAGTTTATTCTTGGCCTCTTTTTTTGGCTCACATGAAGTCTAAAAATCATATTAACCAAACTCCATGCTGATTGGAAATATATATATATAAAAGGCTCTCCACAGGAAAAATAATTATCCATTTAAGACACTCAAACTGGAGAACAATGAAAATAATTTTCACACAATTTTTATAGTGATTCATGATTTTTTTTATTACACAATATATGATGACAAAAATGCAAACTTCAGATATCAATATGAACTATTAATTAGACCCTCACGCCATCCAAACCAAACTCTGCTTGGGGACCTCAAAATGATAAACTGGAGAGAAATTAAATTTCTGATCATTGGCAACTTTGATATTTTAAAATAAGCAGGTAATGATTGTTTCAAAGATGACAAGATACTACGCTTAATCCCCTAAAAGATTTAAAACAAGTTCCATTTATCAAATTTTGTCAAACTTCGAAATCCCTCTCAAAAGCCCTCAAGCAATCAAGATCAGACCTATGCAAACATCATGTGGTTTGGCCAAATAATGGGGAGTATAAATGAACATCATTGTAAGATTTCGCTTTTTTAACACAGGTATAGTGAAATCTACACAGACAAAACTCCATTGCAACAGAAAATTGTAGAGAAATTTTGTTGCTATTAAATTCTTAAAAGATTCAAAATACATCGATCATAGAATGGAAAAGCAAAAGAACATAACTGGTTCAAACAGATGGCTCGTTTCAAGAGGGGGTCAGTTTAAAACAAAGTTCTCAAAATCTTTTTGCAAAATTAAGTTTTTCTTTTACCTGTTCAAGTTTCATCCTGATCTCTCTAGAGAACAAGATAAACATTCAGATCAAAGAATAAAAAAAAACAATATATTGGAACCCTTCAGAGCTGCCATACAATCAATTTTGAAATTATTTCAATGTTTTAATTTTTTACATAAATATATGTTCATGGGTTGTAACTGCATGAATTAAAACTCATATAATAGAATATTTTGCATAAATGAAGCAGAGTGGTTTATAATATCACAAAGTTAAAATTACATATTTTCTTAAAATGACCAAATCTATATAATAAATGATGCAATTATTTCGGAATTTGAAATATTAAGACTTTTAATATTTGTGAGGTTAAACAACTAAATTACACAAAATGTTAAAAGGTCCAAATAAAGTAGTACATCTTTAAAATAAAATACATGGTCGTGGAAAAAAACTATTTTGATGAGGTTTTATATAAAAAGACACATATTCAAATACAAGTTCCTGTAAATGTTTCCACACGTTTAAAAAAAAACTTTGGACTTAGTCCTCAATCAATATAGCTATCCTAGAGTCATACTAACATGTTAGAGGTACAACATACACATTTAAATAAAAGAACCTTAGTAAGCATGCTCACTTAACCCATGCACCCAAATATTCCACATCCTGTGCATTACAGGTCTCTCAAATTTCAGGTCTGAGTTGATAATCTGGGAAATCTGGACCCTGGAGCTCTCTTCTATTAATTTTTGTGGCAAAGTGCACATAGTATGCACATTATTTGTCTTCTTAGAGTACATCCTACCAAATATGGAAGGAATCCTTCAAGCCATTTTAAAGGAGTTGCACTCACAAGGTCTTTTACCATCATGAACTGCTGAAAATAGTCTAACTCCTTTGAGGAATCAAAATGATGGTATAATATGCACATCTTCACCTACCAAGTATGGAAGGAATCCATCCAACTTCCTTGCATGCATCTTCCCAAGTCAGGGTTTTGAGTCCACCCTCGGTACCTCAAACCCCTGACATTAATCATTCATATTTAGCGAGTACTGTCCAGCGCCATCTAGTGAGTTACCTAAATTTAACTCGGATAAAAAATCAAATCAAATCACTCGTAATAGAAACTCTTCGATATAACTTACAAAATGACTACATATACATAACGTCGTTTTTGTTGCTAAACAGAATCTACAGTTCAGTCATTTGTGACATCTAACAACTATCAGTTACTCGTATCATTGTTTACCTTTCCACAGACATTTGATGTCAAATCAATTTTCGTTGGTGCTTCGCACCCGGAGAAGCAACCAATCGAAATTGGCTGGACGATACCCACTAAATATGAATGAGTGATGTCAGGGGTTTGAGGGAGCAAGGGTGGACTCAAAACCCTGACTTGGGAGGATGCCTTGCATGGGGTATGATGAAAAATTTGTTATTTACAATACTGCACAAAAGATATCCTTTCCTCCATTCTGCTTGGAATGCCTTTAGTCAGTTTATCTCAATCTATGAGCACCTAACAACAAGATACGTGGTTAGACAAATAGATGGACAGACAGGTAATGCAAAACCTTTATTATAGGTTTTACCAAATTTAACGGAATGGTTTAAGAAGAGCTGTGCTGAAATGGTACAGGTAAACATGAGAAAACGGATGCAAAGACATAATAGTTGGAGAAATGTTATCAAAATGTATATATAATTATATATATCATACCCAGAATCCTTCGCGTCATCACTTTTGTCATCTTTGGCCTCCACTGCAAATTTTTGTTGATACACATCTCCATTTCTGTAAATAAAAGGGGATTGTACACAGATATTGTTTTCTTTTATATATAAAACATGTATACTAAAGCAGCAAATAGCAAATTATTTTATAATTAGTTGTTGTAATACTTTAATTTACTCAAATATATTTTAGTACTCAAAGATGAAATTATGCAACAGAATATTAGAGGTCATACAGGTTAAAGCGAGAAAAATTTGACAAATGAAATAAAAACATCCCTGTTTTAATCACTTATTGATCATAAACTACTATACAAAAATATTAAATTTGAACAAAAGAAAGTGGATAAAAATTTTAATGAATGTATGCAACGGCTTGTGTTTGTCTATTCATCACATAACAGAACACAATTATCATTTTGACCGTCAGACGTCATAAGTAAAATCAATATAATTCAGAAAAGATAATAATCACAGCAGTTGCACTGAAAAGTATAATACACCTATCTCACAATCTTAACAATTTTCAAAAGTCTCACAACTCTAAAACATAAAGTAGTAGAATAATGAAAAAGGGGGGGGGGGTTCCTCCCTCAAGACAAATTTGTTATGATTCCTTAAAGCATTCTCAAGAAATCCTATGGCAGGACAGTGTAGACAGACTGACAGACCAACAGACAGTTGGATGTTGGCTCGAAATATTGCTAAATCATGCAAGATGAATGCCTAAGTCTTCAATGAAAACATCAACTTCAACTACTGATCATTTAATAATCATCATGAACAGAAATGATACATCGACAGGCTGTAAATTTACTGCTTTCAGTTGTCTCATTTTTTGCAACTGCAAGCAAGTGTGCAGCCATTATTGTTTACTACTGCAAATACCAATTCCAGTCCAGAGAAGTTACAAGAAAATCTGCTTACCCAAAGTGGGTAGGTTTGATCAGTTTTTTATTTAATTTTGGGAAAAAAAGTCTACGGTTGGCAGTAAAAACTAGGGTTGGTCAGGCAACTGGAACCACATAAATTTTATTGCCCTAATGAACAACAATATGATTTTAAACATTGTATATTTTACTGATATTTTACTATTTTTTGTCAAGGCAAATACAACGTGGCAGTCTGATTCTCCTTATTAAATTGAAATTTTCTCAGAAGGCAATAAATAATCAATTACTTCATTACCTAGCATTGTATGATTGACAGAAGTGAATTTGCATAAAAAACGTTAACTCCAGTTTCGCCCCCTTCCCCCCTTCCTTTGTAAATCTCTGGATCTGTTACTAAATTAGCAAGTCATACGTTACTTTTCTTTAACACACTGAATCCTACAAGAACATATATTTGTAGTAGATATAGATCATAACTTTTATAATGTCTCTATATGTATGTTTCCATAAATAGACTAGGGAATTCAGACCATATAGGAAATATAATCTCCTAGGATTATACCTATTAGCACAACAGTATTACTATGATTTGACTGCTTCATTCATTTTTAATGATTCCTGAAGAATCAAGTTATGTACATAATGTTATCATACACTATGCCCATGCTACTGATTACCAGTCCTATAACATATAATTATCATAAGGTATTGACAAAAGAAAAGGATCCAGTATTTGAAAATCAAAGTATGCCATGCAAAGCATTGCAAATAATTTTTTTTTTGGCAACTACTTATCTTTTGCTCTATTAAAAGAATGCCTTATTCTTTGCATCTTGCTTTCCTACTTGTTTTTACATTTTCAACTCAGGATTGGCCAATTTTAGGGAGAGCATATTCCAGCCATGAACCCCCTCTTTCCCCACTTAAACCTGCATGTGGTCAATAACAAGTGGTGAAATAACTTCTACTCATCAAAAGCAATTAAGAACTGTTTACATCTGAGTTTGAATTTAACAATGATTCTATCAGATACAAATTTAAGACATCCAATGATTGCCACAGTATCTCCCCCAATGGTCTAACTATTCAGTCAAGTAAAAAAAATAATTTGTATGCTGTTTAACACAATTCTACAACAAACTATAGATTAAATAACTAGTCCAAAAAGGAGCATACACCTGCTACAGCTTGTGTTTCTAAGCAAACAGGAACATTACTGGGAAAGTAACAAATTATTACCTTTGAATGTCTCAATATAGAGACTTTGCATTGCATCAAGTTTAATGAATATCCAGTGTGTAGTATATGTGGAGTTCAGACAACATTATACTGAACAGCAAGCTAAAAAACATACTTGTAGAAACCAAACTTCATGACAGGATGCACATATCAATATAGTGTTCAAACACTACATTCAGTTTCATGAGAATACAGCGTGAAATATAGGAGTTGCAAACAGACAGACAGTGTGAAATCTATATACCCCTAAAAATTTTTGTGTAAAATACAGCATGAGGCAAAGGAGAGTCAGAAGTTTCGTAAAAAGATCAACAAGGAAAAGGAAAAGTGACATTAAACTCTACCTCCAAGTCATTTCGACAAAAATTATGCCTTTAGATTTGAAAAAATTGGTAAACTGCAAGTTTTTATCAAAAATGGCCTATAAACAATTGTCAATATACTCCTTTTAGGATTGATCTAAGGTCACAATTTTTACAGTAAACATTATCTTGTGTTGAATAGGGAGAAAAGGTCTGTATTACCAGCACAATCCAACAAAGTATAGTGAAGCATCAAAATATAGGCACAGTGGGAGACGTAAGACAGGAGCTACAAACACTGGGCAAGATATGACATTTCAGATAAACAAAACAGGGTACAACACAAAGTTAAAACAATTAAAGATACGGGCAGGCAAGGCACATGGATATAAAATAGGAAATAACTGAAAGAAAACTGAAGTTAAGGAAAAATTGATGAGTGGACCCTGTTATATCCAATTTTTAATTAGATTTGTTTATGATATTCTATCAATAGCAACCAACCTTCAATAGTTTATGGAAAGCTACGAGTGCAGACCATGTCTTATTCTCATTTGAAAAAACTAACACAAGAACAGTACAGATGGCCTGACCACTTCCTGATATACTAGGTAGGGAAAATTCGAAGAAGATAGATTAGAAGTGGAAGAAGATGAAGTATCAGAAGCTTGGTGACAAATTTAGAAACAGAGGTTGGAACATGTGGGTATACCATAGGGAAATGGGTTTCAGCTCTAGAATTCCCAGTACAACCTATCTAGAACAGAAACAATTTAGAAGCTTAAGAACACAGCTAAAAATAAATCTGCTAGCATAGGTTGAGAAGATTAAATCCAAGCTGTAGGCTTTCAATGCAGACAAAAATGTGGTAAATGATATTATGCAATAATAGTCAAAAGCATTGTTTACAATAACCAAAGAATTGGTCAAAGGTTACATTGTAGCTTCATAGAGAGAGACACAGCTATTTTCAAATATGTATAAAGTAGATGTTTTACTTAAATTTCTCAAAGAAAAGACAATTGAAGACACTTTACATGTACATGTATATAATGGTATATAGATAAAACACTATGATTGCTGTAAAAATGTGTCAAAGCTAAAAAAAAAACAAATTACATGAGGACAAAGAATTCAAGAAAATTTATTTACAATAGCTACCATTGTGATCCAATTTAGAAGTCAGGGGTTGAAATTGCACTAGCCCAACGCCCAGAGCTAGTCGTTTTTCCGGCAGGCTACCAAAATTTACTGTATTGAAAGCCTGATGGGCTAGTAAAAATTACACTGGGAGATAGACTAAAAATATTGTTGGTATTTCCCTTTTCCTAAAGATAGCAATGGTAATTATAGTGGACCAATCATAAATGTTATTTCTGGAATTAATTTATTAATAGCAATTGGGATGCGGATAATGATCACAGTCATTTGATGAGCAAGCTATTGCTGAACTTCGGGGTAACAGTAGAATGATTCATCAACAAAACGAGTCAGCAAAGTTTGTTGGCCTGAGGTTTTAGTGTTTCAATAAACATTGATAAATGTAAAAATGATGACCATGGTTCAGATGGGCCTACTTGAATGCTTGATATGTTAAAGAGAAGTGAAAACAGACTTTTCAAGCCAAATCGGTTAATGAAAAATGTCATGGGTTTGTGCAATGACCTGCAGGACTAGTAATTTTTAATAGCTAAAAAGCCCTGGGCTAGTATGTGCATCTAGAAAATTTCAACCCCTGGAAGTATACTGCTTCCTGAAGGATCAAAAGCCTAACTATTGTAAACAAATTTATTTTTGTCTGTTACATGAGGACAAATAATTCAAGAAACTTCATTTACAATACTGCCATTGTGATCTTAAATACAATTTTATTGCAAATCTATACCTTAAACATATTTCTGGTAATCTAAAGATGTGTGTATAACATCTGCAAAACCAGTTGATATGCAATATATTTTTAGCAGAAAATAACATGTCTACTTTTTCTTGTAGCACAGAGTACACACTGTTATGTTCTGTCACGTTAAGTAGCCATTGCTTCAAAGTTTGTTGTACTCTATGTAAACAATTTAAAATTATGTGTCAAATCTATATATCTATAAGACATTTGGTTTTCTAATTTGTCACTTTGGCACAAATCAGATATTGCTCATAATGTTATATTTATTATTTTTGAAAGTCAGAATAATTTATGAAAATATATTTAATCAACAAGTAAAGATGTAAAGCATTTTGCCAATTTTAACAAGTTCAAACTGTACAGAAAAAAAATATTGGAACCCATAAAAATATTCTAATTACATTCTGAAGGTCCTTGATCATTTAAATGCTAAATGCATTTGTATAAAATATATAATTTTATGTCATGTGTGCAATTGTCATTCATAATAATTACTAATTAGGATTTTACTTTAGACAAATAGATAACAGCCAATCATGACAAAAATGAACAAAGAAATTTATGACATGTGTTCAGGTAATGAACTCATCAGTACACCTGTCCAGTGATGATTTGATTATTACACAATTCTAAGGTTTAATGAAATTATGAATATGTGAAATACTGACACTTCAACGTTAAAGAAATCACAATAACATGAGACATACTTTTCACACTTATGATTTATTTAGGTTGTCAGTAGCTTAATGTTTTTGAAAGACTGGTAAATGTGCTCGTGTAATTTCATAAGTGTAATAATAATAAACGATCAATGATTGATTGGGTAAATAAAGCATCCTCTATATGCAACCTTCTAGTTCCATTTCTTGAGAAGCAGGGGTTTACAAATACTTTGTTAACTTAAGCACCTTTTTGTCAAGGATAGGACGTTTGAGCCGCTGATGCATATTGTGCCGTACGTGAAACATCTAATCGATGCCATGTTCCAAACAAACTGTTCCTTATATCATGTAAAATGTAAAGTTTTTCTAAATCTTTCCATTAATTAATAAAAAATGTGTTAATTCCAATATATTTGAAATATTTTAACCGAATCTTTGAATGCCCTTCTTTGTATGTCATTTCATTTTACCAAGTTTTATCTACTTTCACTTTAAAAACATAGATGACCTAAGCGGCCCACCAAAACTAATACCAGATCTGAAGCCGGTAACTTAAAGATTTCCGCTCTGACCTGCATAAGATAAATTAAGAGGAGAAAATTAAAATCCTAAAATTATTAGTGACATGTTTAATATTCTATCATAAATTTATACAAAAATATTTTATTAAAATCATGATTTTTAATTCAAGTCAAACTTAAAAAAATGCACGATCTGTTAAAGCCGTGACAAACGTTATTCCTTAACTGAAATACTTACAATGTACATAAAAACTTTTTTGAGCAAATTTTTTTCTGTTCGTTTTGGTACGAAAATTTAAAATAGTTTACATCATTTGCTTGTGCCTTGAAAGGGTCGTGTATTGTCTCCAGATAGGTTAAATCAAAATTCAATTAGGTAATTCTGAAGAAGTGAATATGCAGCATATAGTTTTATTTTTGAAAAAGCCGCAATTCTTTTTTTAAAAATCCTGAATTTCAGAAGTTATTCTATTTATAATATAATATTGGGAATGTCATGATTTCGAGGATTTGCATGTATACGTTTATATAAACCGAACTGTCTTTCTCTCTCTGACTTTTTCTTTCATATATCACTGTATCTAATACTCTTCACTATTAGAGGATATAAAGATAAATATTCGCTACTTAACACATTCTACGCTGCCAGAATATATGTCAGTTGTCAATATAAAATTAATATTGAATTTTTTAATCAAATGCCTTAGAAAATTTTTAATACATTGTTGACCTACTGTTTATGAAACTTTCAATTCAATAATTTCATTTCACACAAAAAATGAGTTTCCTTATTCTTGATTACTCACCAAAATTTAAAATCCTATGTAAATGAATAATGATTATTTATTCTTTTTTTTAATTTCTTTTGAATATCATTAAAACATCATGGAAACTTAATGAGAAATATTCTCTTAGGAATATTAGACCGTGTCTTTGCCATGAACATTGTGAAAGTGGTCCGTAATCGAAGTCTTCGCGGATTTGAAATACGCATGCTTAGAATAATGAACTTGCGCAAATGGTTACTGCGCAGGTCACAGCTGTCTAAACATGGAGGTTGAACCAAGGAACAGCTTTCCCGTTCCCAAGCGTACGTAATAGCCCCCAAATATCGACTATCCAACCAGCAAACCGCTACCAAAGGTTACTTTAACTGACAGTTTATCATTGTTTATTGTTCGATCGTTTGTTGATCTTGGAATGACGATGGAAAACATGGGTGATATCCCGGATCAACAAATTAATGATTCGACAATCACAACCCCAGTCAGTAGTGGTTTGGAGATTAAGCTTGAAGCAAGCACTGACAGTCCACCACAACCGGTAGTCACCACTCAGTCGGACACTGACTATCAACCGGAGCAGACTGTTAGTGCCGTGTCCAGTCCGGAAGCTGAACAACTTGAACCGAGCATTGATGAAATTAACCGAAGCACTGATGCTATTGCTGTAACTGTTGCCAGCATGATCGACACAACGGAATACCGTACCCAAATGGGAGATGTGACTTATCAGACACTTAATGGAAGGATGAGCCCTTCATACAGTCCAAACAGTTATGCGACACTAACACCATTGCAGCCTCTGCCTCCTATTTCTACAGTGTCGGATAAATTTAACCAAATTCAGAGTACATGTGGAAATGGATTAACTTTGATGAACAATGGACTTGGTGCCGTAAATGTTATGGATATTAATACTATGAACACATACCGTTATGATACAAAAATGATGAGTATGAACCTTAGTCCAGCCAGTATCCAGGGGCAGACAATGAACATGATGACAACAAATGGATACAACCAGGCTATGTCCCCTTATGGTTACAGTGTTAATGTCAGCGTAGGAGTTAGTCAAAATGGACTACCGTCACCAAAATCAGAACATAGATCGCCAGTTTTATCACCTAACACATTAGCATCATATGACTCTTATCGCAATCTCGCTACACAACCAGCTCGTCTGCATTCCCCTAATCCAATGATGTCATCTGTGAATGGACTTCATGTTAGTTCTACCGTTACACCTGACGCATCCCCTCACAGTCATGGAAGTAGTCCGCAACGTGAACGATCTCTTGGCCCTATGGACACTCAAAGCAATAACAAACAAGAACTTGAAGAAATTAATACTAAGGAATTAGCACAGAGAATAAGCAGTGAATTAAAGCGATACAGCATACCACAAGCTGTATTTGCACAAAGAGTGCTGTGTCGAAGTCAAGGAACTTTAAGTGATCTACTGCGGAACCCTAAGCCATGGAGCAAACTGAAATCAGGAAGAGAAACATTCCGGAGGATGTGGAAATGGTTGCAGGAACCAGAATTCCAACGCATGTCGGCTCTAAGACTGGCAGGTAACATTTGATCTTTTCACCCGTCCAGTGGAAAATTTTATTCTTGTTAAAATAGTAGTAATCTTTATGTTGTCCCTCCTAAAACGAAATTGTTGTATATATTTTGCATTTTTTTTTATTTTCAGTTATTTGCTAATTTGTTTGCTTTGTTTTTGTTTTGATTTTCAGCCACGTGTAGATATTGTAGTGACACCATAGTATATTGACTAAAAAGTATTGAACAGTCGAAAGTAGCTTTCATTGACAAAACCATTTCAGATATCAGAGCTGATAAATTGCATTGGCTTGTGTATAATGCTATTGAATATTGACAAGTGAAGTTATTCTGCAATCAACAAAATTAAGATAAAAATATTTGATTTTGGTGTAAATCTTAAGTCTTTCAATTCATTAAAAATGAGACCAATATCTCCCCATTTCTTTTTTTTTTCATTAAATGAGCAGCTCAACCCCCATGGCACACTTGGCATATTTAATTTAATTGATATGTCATATTCTCATTAAGGGAGATGTATTATTCATAACTCAATAGTAAATTTCCTTTGTCATACAGTAGCAGTGGCATACACATGTAATATCAGCTTTCCATTGTTCACAGTCTATCTTGTTTGTGTTGACAAATGTGTTAATACTGCTATATTGACTTAATTAAGCTTGTGAGGTGGTCACCTGTCTGTTCTAACAAAAGATTAGGACATATACAACATCTGTTTTTAATGTGGCTTGTGGCACCCTTTGTTAACTCTTCAAAGACCAAAATTTACCTGGAAATTTACCTGTAGTATTCTGTTCACAGCTACATTTGTACTAGTTCTAACATAAAAATTTTAAAAGCCTCTTTAAATATTTAGAGATTTTAACAAGTTATTTTAATATGCAAAGCTGTAATTTATTTTTTGGTTTGAAATCTTCTTTTAAAGCCTTTATTGTGAGTCTTGAAAGGTTAAAGAAAATGTGACTGTGTACACAAATGCATTTAGTCCTTTTTGTCACAAAAGAGATATACATGAATTATTATACCTGTCCAAACATCATATTTGAACATTATGTTGAACTTTTCAGATAATGCCTTTCAAAATTCCTTTTAAAGGGAAACTTAAAATCAGGAAAAACTAGAGTAATTAGGAGCTTTCACTGCAATTTACTTTAAATAACTTTCGGCATGTATTGTCATGATTAGATACTGCTTCTTTTCTTACATTTGAAAGGAAAGAAGTCAATGAGCACTTAGCAAACCATGTATGATTTCATATAAAATTTTCTATTTACCTTGCTTAAAATTTAGTCGAAAAAGTTAGGAGACAGGCATTTTTCCCTCGCTGACAATTTTACTGATAGGTACATGTACAGTAGTATTCATTGAAATCATGAAATTTCAGCTTTGTAATTTTATACTATGGAAGTTTCTGATGCTTTGCTGACTGCTAAGCTTCAGTTGTTTCTTGATAGATACTAGTTACATGTAACTTCTCATTGAATCTTGTATTATCCTTTGAAGTAACTGATACAAAACTGAACATGTGTGGACAGTATGCATACTTTGAAACAGATTGATGAATAAAAATATATCTGTAAATACATTCAAAAACGTAGCCAGTAGTACATTTTTTTCAAAGCATGTAGACCTTTTTGTCATTTTAAAATTCAGTCCAATTCTAGATATAATAATGTAATTGCTAAAGGTCTTGGGCAAGCTAACCAAAAAAAAAGGAACACAACAGTTTTCAATCCAGAAGGTATCTATGGATTGCATGATTAATCTAAAATTTTGCATGGCTGCTTTCCTGTTAGAATTGCTGTTTCCATGTAAATTTAGACAATCATCTTTGTACAATGTTCATTGTGTATAATATTTGACAATGTAACATTTTTTGTACAAATATAAATGTACATGAATGAAAAAGTACATACATGAGGCATGATAGTGAAGCAGTATTGTCTCCCTTGATGCCCTTAATGAAAAACTGTATAACAATGTCTGCATATTTGAGAGAAGATGTACATTGTGTCTATATATGCTTATTAAATGTAAATGTACATGAAAAATGCATGTTTAAAGGCAAAGCTGTATTATTTTCAATATGAAAATTGAAATAGCTGCATGATCAGATTTCATATGTGGATACAAATGTATTTATATTAAATTTTAGATAATATTGTACAACATAGCAAATGTTTTATTACATGCATGACAAACGCATTTCACTCAAGTTTAGATTTTCATAAAAATTTATATAAAGAAAGCTACTTTTATCAATTTATCAAAAGATGATATATATGGACACAATCCTCATATTAATAATTGTAATTCCTTCTTGTTCTAACAGTGAATTGAGTCCATAGTTTTGACTTTAATCCCTCTCGTTATTTTGACGATGCCATATGGTGCTAACCAGTTGGCATTGTTTGTCCAGATATGTTTGTCACTCGGTGGCGAAGGAATTGTAATCTGACGTGGATTTGACTAGCCAATCTAATACCAACATTGTTCATGGCTTGGACGGAGATTTTTTCCGAAATATCATGTTCCATCTTTCAGCTTATCAAAGTTTTGTCATTCTATTTGTTTACTTTCTTTGTTGATAAATTGCAATTTGTACACAAAATGTGACGATAGTCCACAGTTTTTGTTGCTTGAGTCATGTTGACAGTTATTATAAAACTTAAGCATATTAAAAATGAAATGAATTCCATATCAAAGAGGAACACAGTAAACAGATCACTCGGACTGCAGAGAAAAGCTCGATATGTAGGGGTATATCTAAGTTATAAACAAGAATTTTAATTTAAATGCCTTTAAATGGGCCTTCTTAAGATTTCTGTGTATATAAACACAAGCAATAGGTGGTAAATTACATTCATGTCAAAATTTAAAATTCCTAATCACAAAAATTACTTGTCATCTTAAACAAAATATTTTCTTTCTAATGTGTCTGACTTTGAAACATGTTAGTACAGATTCAGAGAATATGATCAGTGTGTTGTGAACTTTTCTTAAAAGTTGATAACCATTTTTAAAATGTTCTATTCAGGAAGAAAATTAAATTTTAAAGATCTTGATAACTGATATGTAAACATGAAAATAATTCATTTGGGTACAAAGTCCATGAATTCAAGAAAAAGGAAAAGTAGAAATCAGAACATCAATGTTCTTAGATTCCACTTTCAGGTCTTGTAAAAATGTTCATGCACTTACAATGTAGAATTATACCTGTATTCTGCATCAGTGTCATTTTAAGATGTACCGGTAAATGCATATTGTATAATTTTTACATGAGTGCATTTATAAATACAGGTACGAAATGAAATGTTCTTTTATCAGTTCATGTACATGTATGAATTTAATATGTCCTTTGGCTTTGTAATACATTTTGTTGTCTATTTAAATTTAAAAAAGAATGTACATGTAAGGGTTTAACTTAACCACTTAAATATACTAAAATGTCAGACTGTATTAGGAAACTATAATTATACATGTACAACATCAACAAATTTAGTGTAACAAGGCGTCGTCAACATCTGTTCCAATTTACATCTCCATCTGTTGTGTGAAAGTAATACATGTATGTGTTATATATGACTAAATACCTGTATAATGATACTTGTATGATGTACATGTATGACATTCATATATTAGCACTGCCATGGTGGATTAACAATTGTTGCTAAGGAACTACAAGTATAAATTTAATTAAATTTTTAAATTCATAGATTATGCTCTACAGAATGTGCAGAAGTACATAAAATAACATGTTCATGTGTATGTACATTTGTACATGTATATTTTTATAATGTGATGACTGCATCCAAATTATTTCCATGTGATCAATGCCACACATTGACATCGTGGTGCTGAGCTATTGAAGTGCTTGCATTTTCTGTTTATTTTTCAGTTGAGATCCATTAATTGTCATTAAAATCAAGATATTTTTTAAGATATAATATTTTCTTTTAACTTAAGACCTTAGATTTTATGATTTCCCAAGACTTGACTTTATATGTGACAATTTTGCCCATAACTTATATGTCAGAAAATTTTCACAACACATTTTCTTTGCAGGGACTAGGCTAATTTTTCTTTTCTTTCATTCTTATTTTCTGTCTTTTACTTTGATTTTTAATAGCTTTCTGTCTTTTCAGTTTTAGTTAGCTACAAGATCCTGAATCACCATCGACGGAAGTCGTTGATTGGTCAAGGTATTTTACAAATTTACATTTCTAGGAATGGGAAGTAGTGTACCTTCAATACTACTAATCAACGACAAGTACTCCCGCCTGTGGCTTGCTCACTACTAATACTACAGTAAAACAAAAATATATATTCATTTTGTACCTTCTTCAATTGAAAACTGTTGTGTGATATTTGATAAAACAATGACTACAAAAGTGACATGTATTTTAGCTTAGCACAATGGCTGTTTTTTCCTTGTTCATTATTTTATTTTTGAAAGAAAAAAGCTGCATTCTGCATGGTTGAAAAAGTGCATGAAACTTAGGCATGTTGATTTTAGTTGATTAGAAAATAAGTAGGCTCTTTACTCCAGCACGACAGTTTATTGAACCATGCTACTTCATCTTTGCTTGTTACAATTAATGCTATAATATAAATGTACTCACAGTAAATGGTAGATCTTTACAAAGAAGAAATATTATCTCAAACACCAAAGTAGGCATCTCATATATTTTCTAGGCCATCTTGCTTCTGCAGTTATTCATATAAATATATATGACCAGGACCATAGCCAGATGATTAGGCTCTGCTGTGATATTTTCAATCAGAGTTTGTTTTTTCAGACACGCCACTTAGAACACAAATTAGAATTGCCTGGCTAAGGCCCTGTCAACTTGGACTAGATAATCAAACTTTTATTACATTTTGTTTTCAGAAAAATACCTTTTAAAAAAATATGAGCAGAATCTCTAAAATGTGAACATGTTTATTGATTGTACTGTAGATAAAATTGATGCTTGTCTTATTGCTAACCAAATGTAAAGAGGACATACTTGTCTAGAGATTGATGTAAGTCAAAGCTTTGTGCACATCTTTCTGCAATTTTCCTTGTTCATTGACCCATGGACATTTTTTCCACTTGGTAGGGTTGTTGTCTCTTTGACATTTTCTCCATATCCATCATTTTTATATTCTATATGACCATTCACTCTCTTAAAGTTTTCAGTGTTGCTTAGATGGCCAGTGAAGATGTTCATTGCCTGTAGTCATTGTTTTAGGCAGGTGCTAAAAGCAGCATGTCCAGTTACTAATTCAGTTAGCGGTCTGCCATGTAAGCAGATATTAGTTTTTTTCTCAAGGGCAAAAAGTCTAGAGGAACATGTTAATTTTAGAAATAGGTAAACACTACTTGAACTAAGTGGATCTTTCCAATTTAAGACGACTCATGTAAGATAAGGTAAAGCACTTTATTCTTTAATCCGATCAATTCATTCAAAACAATTGTTGGTGATGCGACAAGCTATTTGTGATTTTGAAGCATAATATCTCAATGACAGTTTAGGGAAGTGACAGTTTTGTTTTAGACTAAAGGAAGATTACTTTAAAAAATGTAGCATTTTTCATATGATAGCAAAAGTCCCTATTGACACTCCTGAGATTTCTTTCATTTGTCAGAGAAAGTCATTTTATTTTCCATCACTCCCTAATGCTGCTCTTTTGCAAAAGACAGAATTCCTCATCGCTCGTATACAAAATCTTAGATCTTCAGTGGGGTTTCCATTAAAACCTATTGTTTAACAGGATGTGCTGTATGTTGCCACATTCTACATGCATTTTAAATGTTCAGTGCAAGGGGGTAAGATAGAATTTGAAAATCTTTGAAGTGTTATCACCTTGCAGAAAAATGAATTGTAAATTCTACCTGTAGTGATTTTATTTTATCTTTCATAAAATATGAATTATATGGGTTTTGCTGATGAAAAATTGAAAGATAAAGGTTACTTTCTCATTGAATTGAAGACTAAAAAATCGAGCAACAGGAAAATTCTGAAATTTATAAATTGCGTACAGGGTGAGAAAAACAAAGAATTACGAATTGTTTTGTGAACATAATTTTCAATAAATGTATTTACATAAGAATATAGAGCAGGGATATTGAATCATAAAATTATTAACATTTTTAGGTTGATGAAATTTCCGCATCTGCATTTTCACTATAGATGTGGTCACCAAGCTCCCCTTAGTCCTCATGGAAACTGAAAATTTGCAGTCTCATAATATGAAAGGGTACATATATGAGCTATATCTACTTGTACATGTATGAGAAACGCTTTATTTGCCCTAACTGCAGGGGTTGGTGGAAATGAAAGTCATTTATACCGGGTTTGGTAAAAAATTCTTAGACAGGAGCTGCTTGCCAATGTACCTCAGAAAGTTTTTTGACACTATTTATCTTATAATAGTAAATTCCTCAATTGACGCTTATCATATGTCCCCTTCAGTCCACTGTCAAGATATTTTCCCAGCAAGATACAACTTGACATGTTTTTCAAGAGTTTTTAATATGAGAAAACCATAATCCAGACTGAATACATTCTTTGCTAGGCATTCCATGGAAGTGAAAGTTAAGAGACGATAACCCATACATAGTGTCGTATCTCGTTCTTGTCAGATCAAAGTTATCTCTGTTCTGACAAGTCCTGGCTCTTCAATATGACTATTTTGTAAACTTAGGTGATTAGGTGTTTTTGGCCCACTAGTCGTCTACAGTGAGGATTCTCATACTCGATGGGGGTGGTCGGCAGTCTACACTACTAAATTATTAAACAGAAAGTATTTGATTGACAACAAGCTTATCTTGTACAAATTTTCATCATATTAATCCAAATAAATGGCTGGTTTTGATATACCCCCTTGTAAGGAACCTTGAGACTTATATGCTTTTACTAGGATTTGACTCCATAGTAAGATTTGTGAAACAGCAAATTTTAGGTGTCAGTATGACAGTGGCCAAGTCTGTTCTTGTTGATTTTTCACATTCTATTGAATCCTAAGCAGTAGGTATAGGCTTTAGTAGAGGCTTCAAAATTCTGCATAGATGTCAACATGATAAATGTTTGAAATCTGGGTCCAACTCCACAAAACATGAAAAGTTACTGAAGTTGATGAGAATATTCTTAACTGTTTGTGTTGTCATTCAATCCAAACACTTTTGAGTTACCAAGGAAGTTCTCAAATTTAGGTATTGGTTAATATTTGAGGTGTCTGGATCTGCATTTTGAACCTTGAAAATTTGTACCTTTGTAGTAATGTTAGAAAAAAACTTGAGTCTGCTTTTGCCCAGGAAACTAACTTGCTATGTACCAAATTTTGTATCATCCTAGTTTATTAATGGCTGTTTTTATTTCCATAGAACAGCTTGATCCATTTCATTACCTCCTGTCTATTTCTGTAACTCTTCTTCAGTAATTGGAAGTGGTTCGTCTCCAGTCTTGTTAAGTCTGCAAATTGTGACCTCTGGTTAAACGAAACATAGTTCAGCCATTTTCTATGAATAAAACGATCCCTATCAATAGAACAAACTATAGTCCTTCAATTTCAATAGAAAATAATGATGCTTTTTGCTTCCAAAATGGAATTTTGCTGTACTCTGTAAAAAGATGAAGTTTAAACATAAATAGCTATGTTCGGTTGGTTTCAATTAAACATAGAATCCTACCCATTAAGTATTTGGCGTAAATATTGGATTTCGTAAATGTCCCTTTGTAATGGTATTCACATCAAGACTACTCTTGTATGATGAAAGCTAAAACAATACACACAAGAAGATACTTGAAACCAGAAACGGTATTATTTCTTTGTTGGAAGTTAAACAAATTGTCGTTGAAAACAGTTGTATTCCTAGCATTCCAAATTTAGTGGCTTAAGCAGGACTGTGTACATATGTTGGAAGTCATCTAAGACATATGTATACAAAATAATGTATTTTATACCCTAAAAAATAAATTATATTCTCTCTTAAATCTCCCAAAATCTTGAGTCCTTTATCCAAACTCAAAGAAGACTTGCTCGTGATTTGATTCAGTGGATTATTTTTACCCATATATTCCTTTTTTTTTTTCATTTTCTAAATGTGAAATCTAGTGACCTAGAAAACTGAACATATTTGGCTGTTCAATTAGGTTTTAACAGATTTAGAGTCTAGTTAATTGTACTTATTTGACCAATTCAATAAGGTTTGTTGTAAAATCTCTTTGACTTTTCTTTTCTTTTGATGTACTTAGGAGTATTTAAAAAAAAAACAGTATTGAGAGTGAGCAAGAGGCCATGAAATTGAATAGTTAGTTTACCAACGATTCTAAATTTGCTGATTCTTTTCTTTCTTTGTGAGATAGTGAATAGACCAGATTTTCCCTTTTAATTCAGAAAATAACAGCTTGTGTTACTATCTATGAATTTCCTACCATGATTAAAAGTCAGCTTTCTACAGTCGGGTTATTGTCTGCTGTTCATACAAGATTTTTTTTTTGTGTGTTTAGTAACACACAATATTCTATGATTCATCCCTTCACCTTTTACAGAAAAAAAGAAAGGCATGAAGATTTAATGATACACAAATGAAGCCTGCTCTCCCCATGTGAAAAAATACTATTAACCATGGTCATTATATTGATTTTTGCCGAATGCACCAATCAAGACTTAAACTGGAAATTGTTCCGTGGAAGGAAATACTCTGGCAGAGATAGACACGCTTGATAAAGCACTAACACAAGTATCATTTTGTATGAATATAATTTTTCCATTTATTTGGATCTGTCATTTAGATCCACAGTTGCCATGGCGAGAAAGCAGCTTTAGTTGTTAACCTGTAGAAAATGTTTCTCTCCAATCCAACATTCTGCACACCTGGATTCCGGTACGATGTCTGAATTACACACCAACACATTATCTCATTTACCTTTCATGACTAATAACAGAACACGGGTGTTTTACTTCGTTGATGATGAAAAAAATAATCCTTGTAGGGCCTTCATCCATTATTCATCCCTTTCTGAATAAAACTATTTATACCTCGCATAGCTGTATGAAGATTTCAAAACAATGGCAAATCGTGGGCTTTGGAATCTTGAGTACAGAATGATTTAATTTCCAACTCGCAATCTAGTTAGGAACTGTCAGCATTAAAAATGAAAACTATTTTTTACAATTGAATGGCATCGAGAACAAAGACGAAAGGATTGTAATTGTCATTAACCCAAACAGGATGTTGTTTGACATGACAATAACTTCTAAAGATGATCTGGTGCATGAAAATTTTAAGGATGAAATCCTGAATATTCCAAGCCTCAATGATTATGAATTTGTATAGACTAATACATAAAATTAATGGAAGAAAATAAAATGATTAACTCAGATCTACCATTAATTCTGTGACACATATCTTATGTTTTATATCATATACATATATTTGATATATTTTATATGTAGATATGCACTGCACATATGGACAAAATTTATCTTGTTTCCAGGTGCAATGTGATGTCCTATTTGTATACATGTATATTTTGTTCATGCATATTTATGATTTTCTTTTTCATTTTCAACTCTGCTTGTTTTTTTTGCTTTTCCAGTATGTTTTTGTAGAACATTTTGATTGGTTCTTTCTTTCAGGAAATTGGACAACCTTGATAGGAACTTTACTAACAAACTGGTAGTTTCTTTTCAAATTCATTTAAAAGGCATTGTGCTTTTCTGTTCAAGTCCAAGTGTTAAAGGATGACCCCTGTTGGCTAAGTCTTATAAGAGCTGTCCATAGGAATTAAAAGTACATTTTAATGTAGGTTATTATATTTCAAAATAAAATTATATAAGATGGCTTTGTTAAAGTAAAATTAGTTATTATTGGCTGTTTTCTGAATATAACAATGCCAGATTTACTTGTAGTACCTGTCAAGGTTGTGTCACTAAATGACAGTTTTAAATATTTTGTATTCTTCAGTTCATCTGTATTTTTATCTCTGTTGAGAGTACCAATGTAGCATGCATCTGAGAAACATAACGAAGCCTTTTATTTCAGATTCAGAAGTGCTCAGTTTGTGTACTGGTTACTGTACTTCTGGCTCACCTATGCTTAACGAAGTACACCAGTAGTAACTGTGACATTATTTGTCAAAAATTTATTTGTCGATAGCTTTATATAAATATTCCCTTTTCTCTCTGTAGGCAAAACGTTCGGTGAAGTGTCGATAAAAAAGGAAGAAGGTGGTTTTGGCACAATAGGTAGGCATATACAATGTTGTCAGAATATCTGTTGTTTCCTGCATGTCTTACTTTGTTCTGAAAAATAGGGGGTTGGGGAAAATGCAACATTTTCAGTGTAAGTTAATTGAAAATTGTCTCCCTTTCTTCCCTTAAATTCATTTATTTCTTTTTACATGATGTATTACGACCCTTCTATTTTCATTTTAAAATGCAATGACATGCACAAATAAGTGAATTTTGCTGTGGAATTAAGTTTTCAATGGCTTACGGCCTACTGTCACTAACGACAAAAGGTTTTATAAACCTTGTTCACAATGGGCTGATTTAGATCAGGGGTAACATCTGCCATTCTGCAACTCAAACAAATATAACCATAACCAGTCCCTTTGCATGCTTTTGTCGTCAGAGTTGACAATCATCTCTCCTGGTATATGTGAATGTGTAAGGGAAATTTTATACTTTAATATCCTATGAACCATATGTGTATATAATTTTACACCAGATGCATGCTAAATGACAACATTCTTGTATTTTATGTTCAAAGTTTGACGTAGATCTGTTCCTCAGTATTTAGGTTTTTTTTATACATTAGATGATTAATTTGAGAAATCTTTCAAATATTATTGTTTTTATTCTTAGTAGATTTCCTAACACCTGCTGTATTATAAAAATGTTTTCATACTTTTAGAGACATGTGTATGATAGAATCTTTCTCATTTAAAATTTATGAAATTAAATTAAAAATTGATGTTCTGACATAGTTTAAGAGTCTTCCCTAAATAAATGATTCTTTGCTATTAATGACATATTGGAAGTTCTATTTTAATGGTGAAAATGTTATTTTATGAAATTTGGACTTCAAAATTAAATTACATGTACTATGTATTTAGTTTGTATCAAGGGAATTAGAAGTATTTACTTTGTGACATTAATGACATAATATCTGCCTTCGGGTGTCCATTACACCACATGGTCAGTTAATTGTTTACAAAGGAGGAAACGACCATATAAATTATTCAAATGCAATTTATTCCTTTATATCGCCCTGGCATAGTAGGCACACTACTGAATAGGTAATGAACTCCGTTCTTTTGTCTGCCTTGAAGAGAGGTGAAATTTCATTTAAGACAAACCACTCGATAATGATGGGAACAAATCCTGTGTTCCGATTGTATTTTCGCACCGCTAGATGTGTATAAAAAATTTCGCAAACATTGAATATCAAATTCATTCTCCACTGTGAATACAAAAGAGAAATATTGCATGTTTCTGGTCCTATCTAAATAACATTTCTCTTATTGAAACTCCTGTGTTTACATTTGTTGAACAATTACAAATGAGAAAATTTGTTTGGCTTGGGAGTTTAAAAATTTAATATTGTCCAGGTAGAGAGAAGTATAAGGAAAGTTTTATCAACAAGGAAAATCCGTATTTAGAAATTTGGGACAAATTTCAATGCAGAGCGATTTATTCAAGAATTTGTTTGCTCATGACCTAGCGTGACCTTGTTTTGCATGCGAGTAGGGTTCGTGTTGTCATACACACTTCTAACTATCTTGAGTTGCACTTCTTGTGCGACTTGAGCATCCTTAACTGATAAGGGAATTGTATACATATTTGGTTCATTTAGTTTGTTTAGGTTATTAACTATTGCAATATTGTCACAATTTAATAGGACTTAAAATGCATGTTTTGATTAATTTGGGCAATAGGGAATTAAGTTGTAACTAGGCTGTCACTTCTGTTTTTAAAATTAAGACCTCCATGTTTAGAAAAAGAGCTAAGAGTGTGGTCGAAATTTTACTTCAATTTCAATTGCTTTTCTCTTTGTCTGATGGTATGATATAAAATGGATTTCAGTTAATCCTCAAAATTAGTACATACTTGGAATTTGTATAAAATACTAGTAAAGCATCTTCAACCTTGTTCTCTGTTTAGATCCAAATTCTGCTCAGTCCTTGAGATCAAACTGTATGTAACATGGACAGCAAATATTTCACTTTTAAAATGAGCATGCTTGCTATATTTAGAGTAATTATGTAGCTGTCTTTGTAAGAATCATGCAAAATCTGAAAAATGTGATACACCCCAAACAAGGCTACATATCTTTATTTTTGTAATTAAGTTGTTTTATGGGTCTATACTATGAAATGTGTAATTATTCATTCAAATCTGCCTGTTCTTAGGAGATAATCAACATTGAAAATTCAATAGATTCTATTGCATTTAAGTGTCATTTACAGAGTTATCCTCCTTTATTTTGAAATATACAGTGCATTCTATACAATTTTTATCTCCTAAGAACACAGGTTATATGAGAAATTGAATGTTTATTTCTGTTTACTACAATTCAAACAAAATATCAAAAATCAAAATATGTAGGCTTTTAACCCATGAATCACATTTTGCATGATTCTTAGCTGGAGTGCTACATTGATCAAATTACCCATTTAATAAGCTACAAAAAGGATTGTTTACACTGAAATGAAGGCAGATTTTGTATGTATTTCATATGGGCAGAGATGCAATCATACTTCAAGTTACAAGTACATGTTAGAAACATGTTTACTGATAAATGGTTATATTTCTGATATTTTTTTCAAGGAAACCTTTTCCTTTTAAACAAAAGATATAATCATATATCATCTCCAAACTTGATGGTTTTTTTTTCCCAAATGTTGGGTTGACTGGTTACCAAACTCAACAACAAGACTGGAGGAAAAAGTAAACCAGTTTTAAGTAATTCCATGTTTGTAAACATCAGAGAACATGTGTCAAAGCGTATTAAGCTTTAATGATTTATTGATTCCCTCGTAATTCTTTAATAGTTGAAGGTTATTGTGAACTCCTACCAAAAAAACGATAAATCCATAAATTGCCAATGTTAAAATAAACATAGGTTATTGCGGAATAAATGGTATTTTCATATTGAAATATTTGCATGGAACCCTGAGAAAGGAGTTCAGCTGTAGTATTCACACGTTCTAATGTTATTTGAGTGTGCTCTGCTAACAAGCCTGGCACCAAGACATAATGAATATTTGCTTTCCTCTGCGGTGAAGCACTCGTAATCTCACTGTGGATGGAATTTTAAGATAAAATGATTTGACCTTTTAATTTAGTACTTTATGGTCCTATATTTAATCTGTTTCTGTTCATTTGGCCAGTTCTATCATTTGAACTAAATATTTTTATAGAATATGTAATATCAACTAGTATGAGGAACCTTTGTTTAAAATTGTCCAGACTTCTGAATATGTGAATTCTATCAAGTAATAGGAACTGAGGTTATGTAAACAATTCTAGAAGCTTCTTAAATTTTGATGTATTTAACAATTTAACAAAAGGCTAGATTTCCCCACTTCTAAGTGAACATCAAATTTTTTTTCTCAACATGTTCATGAATTGTCATGATACCCTAACTCCTCAGATATTAGGTTTAATCATTCTTGAGTACTTAAGCTTTAGCTGTCCTTTAGAACGACAATTTATCTTGTAAAGATCTGTCAATATCTAATTCACATGTATGAAATATTACTACCCTAGCTATAATATTCCTGCCATTCACATTTGTGTGTGTAGTTAGCACATCTTCTGATAAGCTGTGAGGAAGGCTACACATGACAAAGAATGTTCAAAGGTCACTTTCAATATTTTATCTCATTCTTTCTCATGTAGAATTAAATGATACATATATATTAGGTATATACATGTTTATATTTGTGTGATAATTATGCATGGTTTTTAAGTATAAAATTTCACAAAATTGTTTTTAAAGAAAAAGTTCTCATTAATGAAAATAAGGAAACTTGAGTCTGCTCTAAGATATCTGTTGGAAATGTAAATAACATGGAAATGATGGCAGTCCATTGTTAACCGTCATGCCTCGCCAATTCATCATATTAGCGTAGAAAGTTGAGAATCGTCATGTCTCTTGGGGAAATCAAGTTGTCTACTCCACTTTCGTTGTCAGTCTCTGCGGACACGTCTTTCCATATTAGTTTTCTTTGTTAAATACCATGGCAACAAGACCCGAAGCTAAGGTACAACCTCGGCTTGAATTATTAAATTGCAAACGATGTCCTACATGAAGAAATTTTTCTTTACCATGCCATGCAGAAGTTACATTGTTAGAGAGTGTCTTTGTTCGGGGAAATACAAGTGTCTACGTGGTATTTTTATCAATATATTTAATTACGTTTAAACCATTTGTTTATACAATCTTCATGTAGTAAAGTGTATGCTACTGAATATTTTGCCTGGCCTTACTTGTCAAGATTTTTATCAACTTCGAAAAATTAATTTTCAAACATCATATTTATAAGGAGATAAAAGAATGGATTGCATAATATTTCTAACATAAACTTTAACATGAATTCCTCCATAAAAGAACATATTTTTGGAACTATATGTCTAAATCATGCAGTAATGTCTATCATTCTCCTTGTGTGTTCTTTGAAAAAAAAGTTAATATGCTCACTACCAGTATTTAAAACTTGTAGAACTTCAACGTTTGGAGGAATGGATGAGAGGTCATTGAAGCAGAGATCACTTAAAGGGGGTTATAGAGAACTTAATCCGTTTATTTTTTAAATTGCCCTAAATTTATCATTTTAGGAGAAATGTTGACAAAAAATTCAAAGATGTAATCATTCCACCTATATATTATCAAATTGAGAGAGTCTTACTTCTTATGACACGGACTGAATACGAGCTTTATCTAGTATCCAGTATCGTCAGATTGTTTCATATTGTAAGTTGTGTTTTTATTTTTTTCAGCATGCAAAAGAAAAGAACAGGAAATGTCTCCTCAAGAGAACAGAGCTCCAAAAAAACCTCGTTTAGTGTTCACAGACATTCAGAGGAGAACATTACATGCAATTTTTAAGGAAACAAAAAGACCTTCTAAAGAAATGCAAGCTACTATTGCCCAACAACTCGGGTTAGAAGTCACGACAGTGGCAAACTTTTTCATGAATGCACGCCGGCGATCTATAGACAAATGGCGTGATGACAATGGAAATGACAATCGGGAAGGGGTGATCAAGAGCTGAGTTGTCCTATTTTCTGACCTTAGCAATATTTCTACTTTGAGTATACCTGACTAGTTAAATGTTGTGTGGAGATTGGTTATATATGTGTATGATTTCCATGAAGCAATGTAGAAGTAGAAAAAAAGAAGTTCGTCCATTTTTTTTATGTGCAAATATATTTGTATCTTCTTGCTAATGCAGAACAGTGACAGCATTACCAAGGAAGAAGACCCATTGTACTATGAAAGCATAATTAGGCTAATGTGCATTGTCTCAACTTGCTGAGAAGAGAGTTCGACACTAGTCTTGCTAACTGAAGACATTATCAGTGATGCATGTCGATAATATGTTAACAGACTTGCGCTGCAGTGGTATAGGACGTGGTTTAATATAAACTGGTTTTGTCTAATGTAGACAAATAGCTGAAGTAGATTTTTTGCTAGTAGAATGGTGGTGTTTCCATATATTACGACCTTATTGTCTCATTTTTCCTTGTTAGCGAAAAACCATTATTGTGCGATGGTGCAAACATTGTTTAGTTTCATTCCTAGTGTTAATGTTTTATCAACATTCCATTTGATTTCTATGTATCTGTTTGAGGACAGAATGAGACCAGGATTTGATTTGAGAACATTCCAAATTCTAGATTTAAAGAAAATGGCTCACACAATCTGGTTAAAAATTAGTTTATTTTCAAAATATGGTATTCGAATTTGAGCAATTGATTACAAAATTTGTTAAATTTTTGGAGTGTTGATTCAAATTTTAGGTTGTATTTTAGACAGTATGTACTATCAAATCTACAATGTATATTTTTGTCAGTAATCTCTATAAATTTGATTTTTTTTTTAAATTGTTAAGATAGCTTGAATAGTAGTAATGTATCAACAGAATCTCAAAATCATATAAGAGATTTTAAGAGTATGTAACAACTAAGTCTAATATTACATTTTGGTATCTGGTTTCAAAATAATGTCTTTACATTAGTCAAAGGAATTAGTTTTACTGAATGGAGTTGATCATTTTGACATCTTTGGATCTGACTTCTCTTTTTTAAGCTTTTGGCAGAAAAACAATCATATTTTTCATCCTCATTTGTGTTTGCCATGACATATCAGGTAGCTAGGTAGTAAGTTTCATTGTGTTCATATAAACAATTTGGTTGTTCTGATCTAGTCGTAGCTTGTCTCGTAGGATTTCAGAAAAAAAAAACTTTGCCACAGGTTTCTGTGTTGTGTGTGTTTGGTCATACAATCACTGTGTTTTATTGTGCAATATTTATTGATTTTTGTAATGGATTTTAGGTGATTATTTTGTTAATTATTATTTATTACATTTGTTGATTAATTTATTTGTTTAATGATGGACATTCATTTGATGATTTTTTTGGGTGATTGTCATTATTGATCCAGATGCAAAACATTCCACTGACTCAGAATCTGTTCAAAGTATCCATGTCATTAAGATGCTTTAATATGGCTTCTGTAGTTAGAAAGATTTAGATCTGACATGCTTAAGAGAACAAAATGGCAAAACCCAAAAGCTTTAGCTTACTAGACTTAGTGGCAGCATATTTTGTTGTAAAATAATTTCCTGTCTTGGTTTGACGAATACACCAACAACAGACAATGAAACTTGTTCAGTGCATTAAAAACTAGGGCACTTTGTGTCTAAAATAAATGGGTTGTAATGCGGTTTTGCCCTAGCATTGACCTAACAATCATATGCTTTGCATGCTTGTTAAAATCTTGAATGAAATCCAAATTTTTTTTAGGTTTTTCTATTTACTTTCTGCAGAGAATGAAATTCCCAATCACTTACTGTAATCTACAAACATGATCTATTAATATCTTTTTGCTCATTTTACACTTAATTCCTTTTATCCCCATTTACTTGGCTTTTTAAGAAATCCATTGATATACATTTTTTTCCAATATTTTGTTATCTTTTTATATAGATTTTGCCCTTTTTACAAGACTGCCAACTTTTCTTTATTTCTTTTTTTCTGTGTTATGGATAACCAACAATTATATTGTACTGCTTTAGATCATTTTTTACTACAATTTAAATTTGAAACATCAGCAAGTTAGCTGTAAATTAAATTAAATTTCAGAATTACCCAGTTTTATTCATTATGATATTAAGAATCTCAATCCAAATTACACAAGTTTTATGCTTTCAGTAGAAAGGCAAAGACAGCCATTTTGTGTCATGTGACAAAATATGTACCTTTTTATTTCATACATGTACTGATAGTATGGACAGGTAAATGTAGTTATGGTTGTATCTGGTGGTCTGGAAAGCTTCATAATTTAACTGTTGGTTGTCTATTTGTTGATGTTGGTGTAAGAATTTGTGTTTATTTATTAATTTATTAAATGTTGTGTTTTGAAAAAACATAACGTGTAAATTTTCTGTGTATCATATAAGAATTTGTACATGTCTGAACAAATTGTCCTCTGTTGCATGAGGCATGCAATAAAAGACGTATTTAAAAGTTTTTAGAGAGGTGTATAGACAAATTTTCATCATCCTTGTACATACATATGGGTCATTTCATAGTCAGTCTATGGGTTCTTGACATGTACATGTAAATACAATGCCTTTTTATGACCGATCAGGAATTTTTGTCCCCCTATGAAGTACCTCACTCTGAGAACAGATAAAACATATTTGCATGGTCATTTTCTGTTTTTTAGATATTTTTATAGATAGATGTTTTTGGAACAAGGTGTTGTAATTAAGGTATTATTGGTTTTTATGCATTTTACAAGTAACTTTTTTTCTATTTTATGGAAAACACAAGATCTGAAATGATTTCTCACTAGAATCTCAATAAGTAGGTTATGGCTTAACTAGTTAATTCGTACACAATAACTTACCAATCTTATTTCCCTGGGGGAATTCTTCAGTAGAGAATTCTATATTCAGATAGTGCTTCATATTTCTTTTTATGTGTGTAATGTTGTAAATAAGAATAATTGAAACATTGAATTCAGTCTGGCCAATTTGAAGTCACCAGTAACTTCCCTGTATTATTTTGAATAGAAATTCTATACTTGTTTAGCTATGGTTAAAGTGAAGGCCCCTCCCTTTAAAGTTCTTTTCAATGAATTGTAAAAAAAAAAAATCAGGAAATCGTATGAATTATTTGGAAGGAAAAATTAATGATCTTGAAAATTAAGTTAACTTGATTGAATTTTCAACATTAAGAATAAAAGAATGATTTCATACATCATTTAAAATAGAATGAGTTACATTCATTGCATAGTCTTATGATTTGAGCCAAGGTTGATGGCTTGTCAATGGTATTGTTAAGTAATTTTAGATAGAAACATGTTGCTGCCAAACAAATACCTTATAACATTTTCTTTAGAAGTTATGTGCTGTAACAGTTTGTTGAAGGATTATTTGCAAGTTAATTTCCATGGTAACGATGTCATGTGATGGGAAATTGAACAGCTGTTTCCCCTTATGTAGGCTTTAATGTTTTATCACCAAATAAAACGAAAATTTGCTGTAAACATTCATATTTGCAGAATTTAACTTTGGATTCTGCTTTTGCTTCTATTGTTAGGAATTCTGTTTTGACATTTTGAAGGATGGATATCATGTATAATTTTATTCTTTTTCATCAAAAGAAAAATTCATCTAACTAGAGCCAGTTGATAAGAATTATATTGATTCATTTAAGAAGTCAAAGTTTTGTCATTATTTCATCTTTTTATGCCTTCAAGTAGAACTTCTAGTGGCACTTTAACCATATCAAGCTTGTACTGTAGATAGGCTTGGGACATTCCGTTCACGCAGTTTTTGCAAAAATAATGGCAGAAAAGAGCATTTGTGAAGAAATCATCCAGTATCACAAAGATTATAATTGCCACTATTGTTGCAAAAACTAATTTGTTCAGGGACCATACTGTGTATTTTCCTTATAAAGTATTGCCATAGAAACCTAGTCACATGATAAAAACAGTCCCATTCATCAGTTGTCATGTGACCTTCCTGTCGCATGGTATAGCCATGTGAACAAGTCATGTGGTTTTGTCATTTATGATCAACTTATTTATTGTGCAATATACATACTTGTGTGTTGTGGTGCATATACAGTGTTAAAAATTGTACAAGTTATGTGTTTTCATTCATTGTCATTTTATGCATTACATTTTTACAGTTATTTATTTTTTAAATTACATTTTCATGGACTTTGTTTCTTCAACCTCATAGATTTCATTTTTCCATTGGTGTCGATTCTTCTGAAAATGAAATTGAACAAGAATCATGACTTTTGGTTGAATTTTAAGTCTTTGAACAGGAAAAGGGAATTTTAGTACATTTTTATTCTTTCCCTTTCCAATATTTTAGCTCTGAACAAAAGGGGCTTTTGTATTACATGTTTTTGTATTCTTGCATTTAAAGGACTGCATCTGTTATGATGTACAGAGGGATCAACAAAATACAACAGTAGATAGTTGGTTTTTATGTGTCTATTTTTAGATGTGTGAAGCTGTTGTTTCACACTCTTAATTTTTTAGTATGTGTGAATCCGAAAGTTCACACTTATGCAAATCTTGGAAACATAACTTGTACTGATTATGAACAATAAATAGTCACCAAGCTATTGAAAACCTGCCTTTCTTTAATTGTCAGCCTATGGCTTGTTAATACCCGTAGGATAGAGAACCCAGTCTCTTGTGGAAACAGTGGAACACTTTTATCTAAGATGATGGTAATGAAAGACTAACTTTAAAACTGATTAAAGACATTTTTTGCTCACTTTAAACGTATGTAGTGATCCAATCTTGACATGCACACACACACACACTCACACATACCTAACACCAAACAAACGAAAAAAAAAATCATACAGGTATTTCAAATTTCAGTATGCTGTACCCGTTTTAAGTAGTAGTCACACATAACCAGCTCTAGAACCTATCCCAAATACATCATATGTATCCTACTAAAATGGTAAAGGATTGGGTAATCATGACATGCCTTAACTATTAAAAACAACACCTAGATTTCTTAAGTTTTACTTGTACATATTTTCTTCTTGTGTACCTTGGGACTCCTGCATGGGTCTTGAAATATTGTGAATTTGGAGTGGAGCATTTGATTGTCGGATTCTGTAGGGTACTATGTCCATACCCTTTCTACCTACAGCTTTTTATGTTTGATATATTGAACTTTATTACAATCTTAAAACAGATACATGTGATAGTGACTCAATTCACAAAACATAATAGCCAGTTTATACATGCCAATCAGGCCGAGTGAATACAGAAATTAAACTGACAGTCGATGAGTGGCGTGGAATCAGAAACCTCATTGTCGCAAACAAAGAGAGGGTGCAGGCTCTTGACTACTTCATGCACTTCCACTTTCTAACTGAAGTAAAACTTTCTTTTTAATTAATAAACTTCTTTCTGTTCAGGTTGAAAGAATACGTATGACGATGGAAAGTTAACCGAACCTAGCACTCTCGTATAGTGCGTTTGAATATTACGAAGTCAAAGTGACCTAATTTCTGTTCGAGGTCAAAGAATCTAGATCAAATGACTTCGGTTCTGCTTCATCGGAATATTTCTTAACAAAAAGACACCTAGATGAATCTACATTTTCATATTTTATATTTTTTATTTAACTTTGTCGAGATGACGCCACAAATATAGTCTAAAGAACATTAAACAAAAACGTGGTCTCTATTTAGTTTTAACATATGACAACTTCAAACATCTCTACTGCCATCGAATGACAATAAAAAGAATCTTTTGAGTTGGTGCTGGATGTTTCAGTTTCCATTAGTTTTTATTCATGTTTAGCTAAAATCGATATCTTTATTTCAGAAATCTGCAACTTTAAAGGCAGCATGTTTTAAGGAAAACTCTTACGTTTGATAAATCAGGCGGGTCGCACTCTGCAATTATTTGAATACTTCACAACCCCCAGGCGTTAAATTAGATTTTAGTTGTTTTCATGGAAGAGTGGTTAACATGAAAGTTTCGTCAAATTCCGACTTGTGCTACAGTGTGCGATTTTACGGTTGTAACGTTTTTGTGAAGGTGGTAGAAATATTGACATTAATCATGAAAGGAAGATATAAAAAACAAATGTAGCTATAAGATGGGGTGCTTAGCATGATCATTCTGATTTAAAGCATCAAGAACAACCGGAAACCATCCAAGATTGAACGTACAAAAAAAAAACACAAGTTTTGGTATCGGGATTCACAGCCAAAAGTTCAAAATTATGTGATGGGTAATAACAAAATTACTGGTCTGATAAAATCAAGGGAACAGTCTAAACGTATTTATAGCAAAATTATATATATAACAAATGGCATTGTCAAGGTAAAACTGGAAAGTTGGAAACCGCCTCAATGATCCTGATTTGGAGCAGGCATTTTTATAGCGCCCTCACCCTCCCGCCTCCATTGCAGTTATTTGTTTCTTGAATTTGTTAAACAGGAGGCATAAAAATGCCACCGGTCACTATTGGTAAAATTTGTTTCGATGACACGTCAAGTTCAAGATGAAAATAAATACATAAATTAAAAAATATATATACCTATTTTTTTACACTATGAATCGTCATCTATAATCTGTAGGTCAAAATCAGAATATTTCTCAATTAGTTCTGGATATCGGAAATCATTTTTTTGTGGGGGGGGGGCAACGTATGAGACTTATTTTTAGAACACTGGCCCAAAAGCCTCCCTCCTAGGCAACGAAAGCGCATTATGAAGTCAGAAAAGTGTCTACTAGCCCAGTCATGTGATAATGACAGAGAAATAAAAACACCATAACGAGGGGAAGCTGTGGTCTATTAATACACATGAAAGAAAATAAAAAATCGTCTCGTTTGTCATGCTTTTGTACTGATATGACTACTGTCGTCAAATTCGAGGTCAGGGTCTAAAAATGATGCGGATGTAGCTGTGTCAATGGTCTCTTTAATTTCTGGTTGTAATGGATAAATAGATCGAAGCCATTTTCTAAAGTTAGGCTTATTAAAGGAGAAAGCATCGGCAATATATCGATATGTGAAAAGATTTTGAAGAAACTCCGATTGATATAAAATAAAAAATCTATAGGCTTTATGAGTGATCAACAAATACTGCCCATCGGAATGTCGATATTTTGTTGAAAAAGTATCCCTCCAAAAGTGACTTCATTTTGTCAAGAAGAAACTTTAGCATACTTATCACATTTTGTTCGGTAAATATAAAAATAGGAGATGTGGTATGATTGCCATTGAGACAGTCATCCGCCAAATACAAAACAACAAATAATTAAACTTCTACCATTTATCCTACGGCCTTCTATGACGGGCAAAAGCAGCCTTTGTATTTTTGTTCTGTAGTGGTAAAATATGTAGACTCGAAGCCTCAAACAACAAATTCGTCAGAATCTTGCAGTTAAATGCTTTGTGGATGATTTCTTTTATACGGGTTTTCAATTTATCGTGGTAAGATATAACGAGAATTGATATGGTGAATATGTAAAAGAGACAACAACTCTACCGGGGTAAAAAATGTCAGCTACTTTATTTTGAAAAGTCGAAAGTTTTAAGTGAATTAACTTCAGAGAATTTTCCAAAAGATCTTTAGTTTTTGACGAATACCTCTACGCGATTAAACATATTCACTGTATATTGTTGTTGATCTCCTTTTCTACGAACTAAACCAGCCCTACAGAAAAGTCTTTAGTAACAATAATCCCACCATGTACTTTTGTTTGGAAGGATTTTATGTAGTTTCAGAATCCAATATAAACTCATTTTTGGTTTTGGCGATAAATCATTAAGATTCACAACTTTTCAAAACTTTTTGTTATATTCAAATAAGAATAAAAATATGATTGTTTATGGATGTAAGTCGGCAGTATGGGAATCGGCAAAATGATTTCGGCAATATTATGTTGACTTGCAATCTCCAGGGCTCGGTAATCTGACACTAATTCGTTGATGGTTCTTAGCAGAAGGCAAAGCAAAACTATCAATACAAGAAACATGTCTTGTACTTTTCTGGTGGTGAATTAAAATGTAAGGCAATCGTTTGTGTTCAGCCGTATCAATCCTTACTTAGACAAAATCTTGATACTAAGAGTTCTGAGAATATTCCCAGAAACATTATCTGAGAGAAACCAAAATTATACCTCTTAATCATAACCATATGCTATTTCATTTTCTCGTATTATATCATAATTTGGACCATATTGTGTTACAGGTAAAATTATTTGTTGTATTATACACCTGTCAAAGGTAATTGCGGTATTGTCACAATTCACGGTTATGAATGATCAATTATTTAATTTCTCAGTAATTGTCGTTTTCATAAATTTGAGGTGTGATAATTTATGATCTTTTGATCTACAGGTAATGAAGTCGTGTGGCCTTACGGTTTTGACAGGTGAGAAGAAAATTTGGGGAGAAAACAATCACAAAGGTAAAAGTGACAGGTGTTACTCAAGCCCTTTGAAGTCTTTGAACCCCTTTTAATATGAATTCTTAATCTCAATTAACAATTAAAACATTTTCAAATAGAAGCTTTCACTTCGGGCTGCTGACAAAATTTTCCATCTGACGATAAACAAACATAGCAATATGTTATTAAGCTTTTAGGTTAAATATTTACTCTCTTTAGAGGCTGGGTCCATACTCCGTTATTTCTCTTTTGTCAATACTCCCGTTATTTGGCACGAGACATATTGAACAAATAACGGGATTGTTTAAATCAATGGGCGTGGCTTAATTTTCAAACCTTACGTAAAAAGTAGTCCTAGTCCCATTATGGTGTGCTCTTTCAAACTTCTAACTACTGCTATTGTTACCGTGAGATTTCGCCACGTGGAGGCAATTACAGACGCGTGCCACGGGAGGGACTTAATTCTCACATTATTGTATACAAAAGAATAGATTCCTTGTTTGTTCAACAAAAATACCTATATTTTTGTTTACCCAAATGTTAAAGTAATTGTTGTAAATGGGCCCTTTGAGAGTTCTGCTTTAATTACAGATAAAGTATAGGTCACTGACTGAGCCATATTGATTTATAAAGTAATAGACGAATACATGTAATTTTAAACCGAAATACACCTGCTAATTTCCACCACAATCGTGCAATTTTCAACAATATTTTGTTAACATATCCCTTAATGAATTTTAATTGCTATTCCCAACACGATAGTTCTTCAACTAATGGTTCTATTTTCATCAATGTGTTATATGGAATCTTTTGTCTAATTTATTTCAGCATCCGAACCCAGGATTCGAACGTTCATAACGCGTACATACAGCTGCAATTGTCCTTTCAAAGACTAAACATTATACAACTTTCTATTTCTTTTTACTTCGTTGAAGATTCAAATTGTAAAAATTTGACCATTTTTTTTTCATTTGAAGTTAATACTAAGATACACTTTTAAGCCTAATAAGTTGACGTCGAATGCTTTGAAAACGCAGGCATGATTGTCAGAAAATCTTTAAAAGTGGTAGTTTTGATAGGAAAATTGGAAATCTTTATGCGGTTAGGAAACCGATTATATTATTTGGTTGTATGTCAGAGAAACCATATAATCCATAAATGCCCTCTATTTCACATCAAACGGTATAGATTTTGGCAAATGTGAAGTACTGCTATCAATAAATTCCTTTTTAAAAACCACTAATTTTCGATTTCCCATAGATATTTCATTTGCCACAAATTACAAAGATTTTAGTGGAACGAAAATCGAATGTACGAAACACTACTAATACGATTACATTGATCAGAAAAACTAGATATAAACCGACTAAATTTGTCCGGAATTTCATTTTCTGTGAATTTCTTCAGCTGCTTAAAGCTCCCTTGTATTTAACGCATCTTTTCCATACTTTTGGATTTAACCATTTCTAGTAACAACTTCTTAATACCGCTTTTCAGATCGAAATGGATATAATAAGCTTTTCGGGAAAAAACGAAGTGATCATTTATTGAAACAGACGAGTAATTCTTCGAGGATTGTATCTTAGTCCTCTATAATAAGCTAGGATGATAACTGCTACTACTACGAAGGTTAGTGATTTGTAGTAATGCCATAAAAATGACGGTGGTATGTTCCATGTCATAATATGAAAAAAGGAGCCTGCCTGTTTCCATGGTTAAAAACGTGTTTATGTCTAAAAAGATTTCCTTTTTCAATTTAAGGAAAGTTGATATTTAGATTTAATTTGTATTATACTTCAAGAAATTGTAACCATTAAAGTACAAAATGCGCGATAAAAGAAATATAAAACGGGGAAAGAAAATTCTTAAGTTAAAACTGGATAGAAAATTCTAAGTACTAGAAGGCGGAGCTTCTTTTTTTATGACGCACAGGTATGAATATCGTTAATTAGCCAGGTTTCAAGAAGGTTTATTAATTATTTCTGGGAGAGAAAAAACTACAAGTTACTACAACACAATATAACTTTGTTTAAAAAGTTTCTGTATTAAACAAAGCAAAAAAGTCAAGTTTTTGTTATGATCTAATGGAGAGAGAGAGAGAGAGAAAACAAAAAAAAAAAACAAAAAAAAAAAAACAAAAAAAAAAAAAAAACAATAACAACTAAATGCCCCACTTCATGTACTTATTTCTTTCATTTTAAGCACGTAGTTTGCAAAGTAGTTAATAAATATTTTAGCGTACATTCATAACATCAAAATATGCTATTTTCTGTAAAGCTTGCATGTTTATTTATTTTTTTATCATAGTTCTCCATATCTCTAAGTGACTGAAATTGAATCAACTTCTGATATGAAACATTGGATTCTTTGGTTGTTCCATGATTTAGCTGTTTCCCCATCTGGTGGTCCATTCCGATGTTGGGTTGCATAAATTTGGACCGACCCTTCTCCGGATACGGTTCCTGGGGGTTCAGGGTTTTAGATAATGACAAGTTAATTCCCACAATGACGACTTTATTGAAAAATAATGTCAAATGTTAAAAATTATTATTTATTTTGTGTAATAATTTTAATTCAGTGCGTTTTCTGATTCCAGAGTCCGAGCTTTCGATTGGAATTTTATCATCAATTCTCAAGTTATGTACATCATTTATATTCTGATATATCTGAATATGAATTTATTCTGACAAGAAATTCATTTGCAAAGACTTATATTCATTTGCTTAATTAGTTTTCATTTTTAGTTCTATATTTTTTTCTCACAACTCGAAGGTACAAATATAAGGCAAAAAATAGGAGACGGAATAAATACATACACAAAATCATACCAACAATTCAATTCAGAAGTTTCTAATTTTAATCGCTTGTAAATATCTATTATAACGCTTTTCATAAAAACAGCATTACTTTGCATCGAGTTTATTTCACTTAAGTATTATTTTTGTTTGTAAGAATAGAATACAATACAAAAATGTACAAAAATTAGACTTCAGAATAGAAGGCCGAAGTATATTTTAATTTAAAAATTGAATAAAATGTAGTGATTCATACAAGTCTCCTGAAATTTGAATAGTTCTGTTCACAGTTGTAATGTGCATTGTAAATGCATAGTATGTCTCTTGGAACAGTGTAACCCTCTGAGAGAATTTAGTTCGGTCTTGTCTCGTCTTTGAATTTAAAAAAAAGACGAACAAAGGGGTCCGTTACTCTTGACTCTACAAAAAAAAATGTATTGTATGCACGGAGGCCAAAATGTCCCAGTCCTTTGTTGCCTCTCTCTCTCTCCGTCTCTCTCTCCCGGAAGTGAGTTAATAATGACCTGCTAATCTCAAACTGTAAAAGAGCTGTTATGGAAGTGTAATCCTTTCAAATAAAAAACACACAAAAAAAAGGACAACGAAATCTTACGAAATTTACGGGATCTAATGATATGCTCTTAATACTATCCGACCATACACTTCGGATTATAATGTCAATTTATGGAAGCTATATCTTATAAAATTCAATCACGGTTTCCGCATCATTTGATATAGTATGTTGTAATTTTGTATGTTTTCTAATAAAGAAAGACGATAATTTGGGTCTTGTCTAAGTCTTCATTTACAACAGACCTTAATGAATTTGCATTCAGAAATCAAAGCAAATAGCCATTCATGTACGTGGCTAAATCTTTGCTTATTCCACGTTAGCAACAATTGTCGACGTTAACTGCCAATTACAGAATTCAAAGGTTTCATCAAGTTGCGTACAACGTTATTATGTCTTTAAATTAAGATAAATTAAACAGCGAAACAACAAAAATCGGGCAATGAAACAGCTTGAAGGGCGATATTATATTCCATAATTAAGGTAAAGGAAATTAGTGTTCTCGTAGAAAATTATAGGTTTTTACATTAAAATTTACCGTCAACAAACGCGTATAGCACTGATTTCTAATAAATACTTCATAATTTTAACGGCAATTCTTGCGTGGCAAATATTTAAGAGGATTTTTATTAAAAATTGAATATTCTTTTTTTTTCAGATTATTGATAAAGGTTGCAGATATCAGTGCAGAAAACTGAGAGAAAAAAATGAATTTGGTGGAACATCCACGAGGGGAATTATATTTAAAAGAAAAAATGATTGCATTAATTTTTAGCAGAAACTCTGGCGTATAGACGATGGAAAATAAAGACCTTTGGCTGAAAGGGCATGCAAATGTACCATGTACCGAGTTCAACACTCTCAAAGGACCAGCGCCGGATGCGGTCAGTGCGAAAAAAAAAGCTTCAAAAGCAGACAACAGTGGATATGAATTTGCACCTGGTGTTGTTAAAAAATTAAAGCCCAAAAACCACACAAAGAGATGAAAAGGCAAAGAAAAAATTAAACTGTTTACGAGTATTCTCCTCTGCGTGCAAACGAGGCGTGGATTTAATTATTCCGCAGTTTCTATTTATGTACTGATGATAATTTTTAAAAAGCTTGACCGCTGTACATTCTGGGACATGAATAACTAACACCCCCATTCTTGCATATAGATATCTGATATTGTAGAAAGTTATAAGCCATGTGCGTGTGTCAACTCATCATTTAGATTCACTGGGATTCCATGCATGTCGGAAAACACGTGTCGGTGGCACCGAGAGACCAACCATCGCTTCCATCATTTACGTCGCTAATGACAACGAGAGACTTGTACAATGTTGTAGGTTGTATGATTGCTGATAACGGATAGAGTTGGAAATAAACCAGTTATGGAATTAGTTATCGTTGCTCATTTATGGTTAATGTCAAGGAACTGTTGTATGGATCAAAAGCGAGGGTGTTACATTACAGTGGGATAAACTTGACACACATTGATAATTATATGTATTAAATTGCTTTTAAAATATTTAAATTCGTCCTTTCGTCTGTTTGTAATTGTTGAAATCATAAACTGTCCGATTTTCAAATGAGCGGTATAGTTTTGTTTCATTTTCATGCCCCCTGAAAACACCTCTGATCTTTATAATGATCTTCAACTTGATTAAATCATACTTCGATCTGTCTGTACAATAAGTTATGATTATTTACATGATTTCTCTTCTTTAAAATATATATCCGTTTGCGCCACTTGTACGTCTTTTTGTGCCACAACCTACATGTGTCACTGTACCATTTGCCCACTCACTTTTACAAAAAACGTGGACTCATTTGTGCCAATGATAATTGTATTCGATTGCACCAATATGGTAAAATTTCGATCATATTTCGAAGAAATATTAGTACGACTCCCCCTACTCCTAAGGACGAAAACATAAACAGAATACCCCCTCCCCACTTAAAAAAAATCTGAAATTCAATTAATACATTAACGGAATATCATCATAGCTCTATATACATTATCTCCTTACTCAAAGTCAAATATGAATAGGAAAGGACTCATGAATACCATCATGTTTTCTCATTCGCACAATATAATTATGGCCCTAGAAAGCAATAATAAACAAGAGCAGGTGCTCATTCGGATATTAAATATTTAAATCATTTATATAAGTGTCCATTAGATGGAAACAATGATGGACAGATTGTATCGAGAATTGGCAGTGGCTATTTGTCCACCCTTGAGTCAATATTACGTCACAGTGTCGCACGCGTACCCATTGTGTGACTGAAAAGCTATTAGAGAAGGGATTATTTTGGACAAAGGTTTGATGCTGTGTTGTTTCATTATAAACTGAGTTTGACAGGCTCTGAAAATGCAGGGTTGTTCTTCGGCAACTGTTGATGATACAATGGGAATTAGGGGGCACAGATGTATTGGTAAAATTGAGTAAATCTACTTAATATAACAATTGAATTCAATCTATTAATATTTTCTTTGCTAATCGGAATTAATTTAAATTATTTTTAATTCAATTGAATTTTATTCATTATTTTCATCTCTCTACAAAAGATGCTCCTAGAGAGCGTGTCTCAATTCCAAAAGCAAAAGCAAAAAATGTTGCCGTTTATATCAATAATAAAATTTGATTTTGAAAATGGAGTAATTTTAAAGTGGATGGAAATTACACAATTTAAGTTTATTTTAAAAAGTATGTTTTTTTTTTAATTTTGTAAACGTCTCAATTTACCGCTTCGCTCAATATATTTTACGGCTTCTCTTTGTGTATTTTATGCTAAACCAAAACATGCTTCTAGCCAACTAAATAAATAATATTCCAATTAACTCGTAAATGTTAATGACACTATAACTGTCATCTCTCGTTTTCTCTCAGGAACAAATCCCAAGAGAGACTCCCCACATTATTTTTCTTTCCCATGCGAGACCCAGGTGTGTTCTATCAGTCAATATATAAAAATCGGATTTCAATTTTGATTAAGTGATTTCGATCAATATGGACATATTTGTATAAAATCCCCAGTATCAAAATGATTGGATAAATAGCGGGTTATTACAGGCAATATGACACGACTTGGTTTGACTTTCAACCCCTATCCTACATTAACTATGATAAATTTACATGCCAAACACGGTTAAATTAATTCTACTAATTGTTTGTACGGGGAATTCATAACGAGCATAAGGTTTCACAATGACACCAACTTAAGCATTAAGATTATGCACGAAAATGCGACTAAGCCCAGAATAAAATTGAATTTGACCAATTCTGATGCCTTTAAGACGAATGATTGTCTCATTGTAAACAAGTAACAGCTCATTGTAAACAAATTTCTTTGGGTTAGTAATTCTTTGAGCGATGACATTTATACGAAATGTTAAAAGTCGAAAAATAATGCTCCCACGGACTGCATACTATCTTGGTCCATAATTTGAGCTCACATGAACTTGTACAAATCACGGTTCGTGCTACCGAATGGATAATTATGGTTCGAATAAAGTTAGAGGTTATATGCATTATGCGATACCAGGATTTACATGTGATACGGATATGTACATGAACATGTATTCAAGACAAATATCCTAGTAAAAATGGATAGTACCTAACAAGACATTTATCAGGGGATTCTTCCATAACAAAATAAATAAATGTAGTACCAGTCTGGAAAACAAGGCAGCCTTCATTACAAATATGTAGTAAAAAGTAAATATACAAATACTTTACATGACTTCACATAAAGTAATACTAGTATTGCACCACTACCTTGTTCATCGTATTCATATTATTGTTAGTATCGACAGGCAGTTTTTAAAGAAATTTTCAATTACCAAGTTTTGTTCTGACGGTCTCGTAGCAACTGTGTTTGTGCTTTACAAATTAATACAATTCGTTTTGAACAGACACGATCTACTTCGAAGACCAAAGAATACATTTTTAGTCTCGTTTACTGACGAAGCATGACAAAGACTTAACAAGTGCAGCATTCAGATAACAACTAGTTCTGGATGATTCATCCAATATAAGTACGTGTTTGTTCAAACGGAATCATGACCAAAGAGAGGTAACTCGTGTATGTAAATGTGCCCATTTGTTAGAATTTTCATTTCGGATATTGACTCTCACATATTGCGAATAATTTGTTTGCTTCATACATTTACAAACCCCTCATGGGTTAAGGCATTCCAACATAACCCTGGCTACTGTGCTAAACAAATGTTCTTTTTATTCAAATAAATCTCTATTTCCTACATAAGCTCACTAATTTCAATGATTCAGCAATACCAGTATTTCTATGCAGGTATTCAATTCCAGACCATTGTTCCAAGGATGATTCTATTTTGACGATAATTATTCTCAATGCATGGAGTTATAGACAGTAAAAAAAGGAGCTAGGTTGGGGTCTTCACTTACCGAATCCAACCACCTGTATAATCATGACTGTTTTTGTATTGTACAAGTCAGAAATGCAAGCAGCTCAACATCGCCATAAATGAGTTCGTTTGTCAAAAATTTTATTTCATCATCTTAACTAAGGTTGTCATTTTTAATTTATTTGTTTGTTTTTTTTTTTTAAATAAAATATACTAAAACCTGCTTCCATAAGCAAATTGGTAGAGTACACCACACACAGCTTAGCAGATTTGAAATTAAAAGGCTCCTGTACTATATATTTTTACATCCTGTACAGCAGAGCTTATATACATAGTAAATCAAGCAGCAAGAGTCTGCAGAGATTGTGATTTCTGTACAACTCTTGTAATACGCAGATATTTGGAATTTTTCATATCTATTAACCATTCAGAGGGGGGGAATGGATAAAATAAATGGAAAAAAATTGATTCTCCCAAATACAAAATGATGTGATATGACATAGCTGATTTTTTTTCAAAAAGATAAAAATTGGGATTTATGAAAAAATTCTATTCACATAAAAATCATCCACATGAGAGGGTGTCAATTGGGGAGAACACCCCCCAAACCATGAACTGTTCCTATGGTTACACTCAACAGGTACGATTTTTCGCAACTCTTGCTGCAATAATACTGTATCGTATAATAACACAAGATCTGGTCTTCTTTTCATTTATACAAATGCATCATTTGAACATGATATGCAGCACATTCTTGACAAATTGACGAAAAACAATAACAACATATACAAATGATTCATGAGAAATTATGGCAGTAAATACAACAGCAGTTTTGATTGGTCAATCAAAATTGAAAAAAAAAACCTTACAGGTGGGATGCAGAAAATGAATACAAATAGAGATGGATTTCTCAAACTTAATTAGCTTCAAAGTTGCAGAATCATCAAGCACTTTGTTCAAATAGATCATATTTTGGCATTTTCACTGCATCATACAAGGTCAAATTTTTCATTTATTTTATTTTTGCCAAACAACATGTATGTTATGTCTAAACATTCAAAAATAATTTGTGGTCCCCCACTATTACAGAACATATTATGTAAGAAGTTAGTTGTTTGAAATCTCAGCACAACATTAAAAATATCATCACAATGTATTGCTCAGTGGACCCATTTATCTTTTGTGTCAAAAAGATCCACATAAGTACAACCTTGTGAACTGGAAGTGTTATCCCCATGGTTTCATTGTATTAATTTAGCACTATTAAGGAGATATTCATGAGCACATGCTTCTGTATAACACTTCCATGGTTTAATTTTTGTGTATAGAAATAGCCCAAAGATGTAATACTGAACATTTGTACCAGTGTCATTAGCCATATGCCAGCAATCTGGAACTAGCAAAATGGATTAATGGGGTAAATATTTAGTGAAATATTTTTTTTGTTTCTACATACATACAAAAGTAAATTTTTGGTTAGGCTGGTAATTTGAGACAGTTTTTTGGCAATGAGTGTAAATTTAATATGTACAAACCATGTATAAGGTTAGAACATTTTACATTCCATGTCCTCGTATGTAAGTCAACTGGAATAGTGTGGCATGTTTAACCTTAGTTGCAAAAATACATACAGGCAATAATTTAAAATAAAAGAATTTCCAAAACAAGATTAAAATATTTCGCAGCTTCATCTATATCAAATTGCATTAATAACAGCTTATATTCTAACCAGTGTAAAATCAGTTTTGAGAAACCCATGAAAGGATATAAATATAGATTCTAATATGACATGTTTCAAGGCTCTTTAGACCACAGCCATGGTAAAAAAAAAAAGTGATAAACACATGACCAACATTTCGTGCAACACATAGGCTGCATCTATTTAAAAATATGAAGACACTGGTTCTATTAGAATCAAAATTAATCATTGAAAAGTGTGAGACAGGAGTAAAATATATCTTATAAACAAATCAAATGCATTTTGATACAAATTTATAAAAAAAAGTTTGACAAATAACAGCAGAAAAATTATGAATTCATTTTGGCAAATTGAACCATACCTATTAAATTCAGAATGTAGGGAATCTTCGTCAGGTCGCCAGGTATGTCAAATAAAATATTTATAATTCATTAACTATTAAGTGTAGTATGCAGTTTTAAATTTTTGTGAAGTTAGAAAAAAAAAACCATCTGCTTCTTTATTAACAAAATTAAAACAGTAGGAATTTAATATAATGTGATTTCAACCTGGTCGTATATTAATTCTTATTTAACTGTATACCTAGAAAATAACTTAGCCATATTTTATCCTGTTTTTGCAGAGTTACCTCCTGTCAGAGCAGGTGTAATTTCGAAGTCTCTCTAATTGATGTTCAGATTCGGGTGCAGAAAAAACAGGTAACTCGAATGAAAATGGAATCCCCAGCACACTACCACAACAGTGTTTCTAAAATTTACAGGACGTTTCATTTTGTTGTTAGGTTACATAAGGATGATTTTCATTTGTATCCCGGGTAAAGAAAATTTATGGCAGGGTCAGTAGAACGAGAAATTCCCTTTTGACTTTCGAGATTTCCAAAATATCGTCGATATCGGATGGAAAACCTTATATGAGCAGAATAGACACCTGCTCCAAACGGAGATAAATGTTGACAAAATGTTGGTCCACAAGTCGGGAATTAAAGAAGGATCTTATTCTTCAAAACTTGTAATGCCTTTAAAACAAGGCACAACATATAAGACATAGTATGTTTACTGTTTCCACACTCACTTTACAAGACCAACAGAGAAGCAACAACTCATAAAAAATCATTGGAATGTTTGTATTCAGTATTTTACATCAATCTTATGTAAGCGCCTAATTAACTTGTATTCATTTTATTCTGCTTCAAACAAAAGCTTGAGAGGCTTTGGTGAAAAGGAATATAATACAAACATATCACTGATTTCATGAGTTATGTCCCTTACCCTAGGTCTACCTCCTTAAATCTGCCAATTTGTACTTTTGTTGTGCCCTCAACAAATTTCAGTAACAAGTACATCAACTATAGAACTGAATAGGTGGAGAAAAATTAAACAGACTTGTCTTTCGTTTGTTTTTCTTGTAAAACCTAAATGTACATATACAGGTACTCACAAATTAATTATGTTCAACTGTAACATAGTACTCATATATTTTGGTTGCTCAATCATACTAAACAATAGACTACAAATATCTAGCACTAATTTGAGAGACACTACTTTTTTCAGGCCACTGAAAAGTATTTCTGAGATTCCAAAGCTAACTTAAAACACTACCTGATGAAAAAAGGCTCAGGGGTTCAAATTTAATTTCAAGAATGGTAGATCCTTGACTTTTCAAAGTTTGAAATCAATAGTTCAATTACAGAAAATAAAAAAAAATCCCAATTAGTGTCCAATGAAAGGGTTGACAGAAGGGAAATAAAATTTATAAGGTCATAGGTCAGAAATTTAGTGTCCTAGACCTTTGGAACTCCATTAATTTGAAGCCTGAACTTCTTTTCCCAATCAAAAATGTTTTGAAAAATGTAATTATGACTTAATCATTGACATCACACTTTTCTATCGAAGAATATATGTTCTTATAACCAGAAACAAATTTTCTTGGCCTGATAATAATGTCATGGATTAATTAAGAACATGATAGTGTAAATCTGGCATCGATTTCACAAAAAGTTTCAAGTGTAAAGTTGATCGTAAGTAATGATGTCACAACCTAAAATAGCATTGTGACGTCAGACTTTATGATCAATTTCACATTTACGACTTTTTGTGAAATCGATGCCCGATCATGTAATATAAATGTGGAAATTTCCCCAGGGTGAAATCATTAGCACCACATCTTACATCAGAAGTCTGTTACATGTAGAATAAATTTGTATCCTATAGTACATGTAACAAGTATAAAAATAACTAATACTAAAGAAGATATTTTCAAACTATGTTTTAACAGCTAAAGACACACTGTAAAATAAAAAAGTTAACAAATACTCCATTTAATCCTACTATAAAATGTTTGGAATGTTTCTTTTAATTTTGGAAATTTTCAACTTTATATATGCTGAATCTCAAGAAGAGATGAGAACACCAAGCATAGTTTATCTCAAACCAGAGAATTGGGTCCTATTAAAATTATGTATTTCACCAAAAAAACTGATTCAAATCAAATAATTACTGCTCTTTAAGATGTAACAAATTTTCAGAAATTTGAAACTTTTTTTTAACAACTGAAGGAGAATTATCTGAGCATTATTTGAAAACAATGATTTTTTTTTAATACAAATGTGGATGGAATTGGAAATCATGATCCGAAATCTACTTTATATGAGAAAATGACTAATATAAAAACAAACAAATGTACAAAAAATACAAAAAATTAACTTATATCATGCAATAAATTAATTGTGTACACATACACAACCTATCATAAAAATTTAATAACAACTAATTTAGATCAAGGATTGAACTTATTGCACTTTCCATTTCAGCCTTTATCTGGTCAGCATTTTCATTTTCTTCTTCTGTCCAAGGAGGACTTTCTGCCACATAATTGGTCATGTGACTGTCTCGTTCAGTCCTATGAGTCATACTAAAACCTAAATTTTGATCCCTAATACCACCCATGTTAAATGTAGATGATGAACTGAATGAGTCTAAGTAGTTTGAAAATGATGATTCATTTTGATCTGCTTCTGGAGACGATATTGGTTCATATTGGGCAAAAGATGAAGTTGACTTGTTATAGTCTAATTCTTCATTTAAATCTTCATCTTTCAAGGAATTACCATCTTCACTGTATGGAATCGTTCGTGTTGACTGAGCATCTGAACCCTGTGAATTGGCAAAATCATTTGAGATATGTTCAGAAGGCGGAAAATCAGAAAAAGCATTATTAGAAGGCATTTCTTTTGGTGAATTCTTAGTGTAAAATGACAATTCAGATGAACCAGTTTGGTATTTGTTTGAAAATAAATCAGTAAAGTCTGATGATATGTCTTCATGCTTAATAACAGGGTCAAGGCTGATAGATTTAGGTGACGATATGTCATCCTCATGATTGTCATCACTTGAACTTCCATGGTTCTCCATGTCTTCATCATCACCTTCATCATCATCATCTATCACAATTGGGTCATTCACTTTTTCACCATCACTAACAACTGTAACGTCTGAGTCACTTTCAGCACCATTGTCGGGGAGATCATCAGAAATATCGGAGAGATTCCGAGACTTTCTTTCACCAGAGTATAAATCAAATGGTTTCATGTCATTAGAATATGGCACATTTTCCTCAGGATCTACCTGTTCCTCTTTCACTGAAATTCCTCGCATGAAATTTGTATCCTCGCTATTTACAGTTCCATCAGAATCATTTACATCTTCCTCTGTGATTGTACTAGAATACCTTTGTCCATCTGACTTAATGACAAGTTTTAATTTAGGAGTGGACGGTCTGGATTCAGTTTCTGTTATCTCCTTTTTAATAGTTACAGGCAATGGAGAAGCATCTTCGTTTTTCTCCACCTTTATTTGAATGCTGTGTGGGTCTACTTTGGTGTCGGGAAGATCTTTAGCGGACTGAGATCCTAATCTTAAATATTTTCTTGGCATAGGATCAAATTCTTCTGAAAAAAAAAAACACAAACAAACAAAATAAATAAAAAACCTATGAAGTGTTTTATGAAGTATTGTTGATGTTTTTTTTGGCAAGTGACACTTAATTCTTAAGGCCATATGAATTAAAAAGTATATTTCACATTTCAACCCAACTTCTAATTAGTAATATGATTCTTAACACTGACAAGAATATTTTAAATAATAAGAAAAATCCTCTTCTCTATAGAAAATCTACAATCTGTTGTTGCCTATGGTTTGATACCTCTAGTTAGTTCCTCACTTGTACATATTATTTGGATCTGCCTCTAGTAACAGCTCAAGCTGTCAGAGTGTAAGGGCTGTTCAATTATATGGTACGACATACCCAGGAAAGGCACTTTTCACCCCATAGAAGTTCTACTGATGTTTTGTATCAAACTTTATATTTTGTAAAGAGACCTGCACACACACCCATATACAATTAAATAAGAGTGCCTTCCCCCGGTCCCTCATAAGTTTTACTGCAACAGTCCTAAAGAAAACTTTAAAATGTCAGACAACATTTTACAACTCCAAAAATACACCTAACCAGAGATAAGAAATACAACTACTTAGGCAGAGAAAAAAAACTGTGCAGTTTAAGGTTACCATACCTACCCTAGCTCATATTTAATTGGTATTTTTTTTATGAAATTGCTGCTTAAATATCATTTTTTGGATGAGCACTATTTAAGTCAAGAAATCCTCCCATAAGTGTCTATATAAAATAATTAGAAAAATTAGGATTTTACCTATCTACCTACCCAATTTTTTCATCCAATATAACATTAAACAGACATTTTTTTTCTTGGCCTCACTAAATTGACATAAAAACTGCACTGTATACCAATGTAATTAGAGATTCTGCAAAAAATATGTTTTGTAGAACTAGCAGTAATCAAGACTGATGACTCCTCAGTTAATTGTAATATCAATACACTGTAATACCTGGATTTCTTTTGACAGTTTTCTTTTCATCTTCTAACACCTCTTTGAGATCTTCATTCAACATTTTTTGGATCATCATAATCTCAGCTGTCTGCTGTTCTCTCTGAAAAAAAAAAAAAAAAAATCAAACGCACTTTGAACATACTAACAAAGGAATTTTTTTCTCACATTTTCTGCCAGCTTAATTCAATTTTTTTCAGTCACTGACATTTTTTTTGAGTGGATTAATACCTACTACTTCTGTTTAAAAAAAAATGTCAGACAGAAACGGTGGGGTTGCTTTAAAGTTGATAAACAGGATGTAGAAGTATGTCAGAACTGATATCCATCCACTGATATGGGACCCCATACTTCAAGTTGCATACCCAATATCTAGTGGCTGAAAAAAAAATGCAACAAAAATATTTCCCCCACCCAATATTCACCACTTTATAAGCCGATTTACTTGAGTGCAACCTGGCAAAAAATGTGTAGCTTTAGTTGCTCACACCCTAACAACATATTTTTGTATACTTGCTTTTAGAAGTTGCTTTTTTCCATTATTTCTTATCTGTCTTGCTTAACCTAACACGTTTTTTATTGTTTTGTGTAGCTGCTTTCAGAAGCTGAATTTTTCTTTCCATTTGCTTTGCACATTCTTTTAAATGTTTTTCTCACCTAAAAATACATTTCTGCACATTTGCTTGCTTTCTGAAACTGTTTTCCCCATTGCATTTTTATCAGTTTTCCTTATTTTTAATAATTTATTTGGGTGTACTGGCTTCCAGAAGCTATTTCCCCCTCCATATTTGTTTTTTTTTTTAATTAGTATTCTATATGTAAATCCTTTTTGCATATATCAAAGTCATGGAAACGATGACACGGTTCTAACTTAATTCATCTTTGACAAGTTAAACCAACATACCATACTTTCTTCTAGCAGCAAGCTGCGATACTTTTCAAACATCCAATCTTTCTTTTTCACCAGTCCTTCAGACAAATCTTCAAACATTTCATCATCTATAAAAATAACCTGACATCATAGACTATGATTAGGTTTCATGGTTTTGTTTTATCAAAATGTATTTGTTAATGATATAACAAGCTACTTTTGAGTTTAATGTATTATTGCAGGTTACAGATCATGTACTTACTGGTCACTTGCATTACCCCAACAACACCTTTTAAAAGACCTGCGAGGCATTTTTATCCAAAAAAGGCTTTTATATTTGTCAGACTTGTTAATGCTACTGCTGGGTATGTATAACAATCCCTAATTTTGGCCATATTTTATGAACAAAATCCATAAAACGATAAAAATCCTGGATTTTGTGATTTTAAACATAGGTACTGTGGAGAGATTTACAAAAATGTGAAGCATAATTTGCAGTACAATTTGCAGTAACTATTTATAACTGGTAAACATTTCAAGTGTTATGAACCTTAGATTCAATGAAGCTTTCCTGCTTACCTTTCTTGACTAAATGGTCTGGAGGATTTTTGGTCTGGAACACATGGTACCTAAGCAGCCTACGATACATATCTCTCTGGGTCTGGAATGGTGACTTTGTATCTGTATGTACAGCATTGGCCTGATCTTTACCAAGCTGCTGATGTATTCTACAAAACTATCTGGTATTAGTCTCAAGATTTTTATATGAAAACAGAGATACGAAAAAGACATCTTCTATGCAGAACAAAACAACATAAGGGCACTTCTTGTTTTAGGAGTTATTAGTGTAAATGTATTAATTTTTGTGGTTTCAAAAATGATATTAAAATGTTACATTGTTGTTAAAAATATATATTTTGTGGGTACTGTTTTTGACACTTTCCAGTCAAGCAGGAAAATTGATACATTTACAGTATTTTGAAATAATTTAGAACAGAAATCTTTCATTTCATATCATTGAATTACTTGTGTATTCAGTAGCCCAAAAGAAGAATTTTGTGATCCTCAAAAAGAAACTATTTAATAACAAAATACTTGGTTAGTTGATGGTCGCTAAAACAAAACATACATTTTCTGCATTTAATCCCTAGTTACTACATTATCTGAATTGTCCAACTGTACGTAAGAAAAGTTTATTTTACACATCACTCCCCGAATAGTTCATTTTTGGAATGTTACTCTGTATCAAGCACCACACCAATAAGAAATTATCAATACATACAACTGATGTTTTGGTATGGCAGCAACAGACACTCTATGTACAATATTAGGTTTCGATGGAGAGGCTCCAGGCTGTTCTATTATCACTGTACCACTTGATGTTGCTGGGGCAAGTTGCTGTAAAAAGACTAACTTGTTTTCGACACAGGAAATCTAAAAGGTCATTTTAAGTAATAGAAAGAAATATTATTTAGAGACTGGTTTTACTTAAGTAAGATTGTGTCATAAATGATTTACTGATCTTACGATAATATGCAGAGTAGATGATTTTCCCAAGGTTCAAATAATTAAAGTATAACAATCAAGAGAAAGTGACAGCAGAGCCACATGTATCTTCATGACAGAATACAAGAACATATTACATCAATCCTCCTAAAAAAAAAAAAAACAAGTTTTGATTTGATTGTCATAACTGAACTATAGCAGTAACTTGTTTTGAGAAATAAAAACTTACTGGTTGAACAGTGAGGGGCACCTGTGACTGGATGTTGGAAGCTGATTGTCCACCTGTCTGTAAACGCTTCTGATGTTCCATTTGAGCCTGTACCTGAGCATTCAGCTTCTGTTGCTGCTGTAACTTCAGGAAGAGTGCCATCTGTTGCTGTTGTTGTTCTATAGGCATTTTGGCTAAATAACCTTGAACTTTCTCCTTCTGATCAGGTGTGAGATTTAATGTCAAAATGTGATTGGCAATCTGCAAGAAAAAAATCCACAAATTTACAGAGATCAATGCCCTATTTTTAATAATGTTTTCAATGAAAGGTTCTTCAGTTTCACTTTTCTCTATTAGTAAATTTCAGCTTTCAGGTAAAAATGATTTACGCCCAGTACTTAATTACTTATTTTGATCATAAAACTGAAAATAAGCAACAGAAATCTTACATTTATGTTGACATTTATAGTACATTTACATCCTATTCACTGAAAAATTTAACTTATCTATCTATATATTTGTTTTTACAAGGTATCACAAGGACTTAATACCATATAGACACACAATTCCAATTCAAGGTAATTTTTGAATTCTGAACTACTTCATATCAGATGTTGCTACTGGATGCTGAAATAGGACCATAGACAAATGTCAAAACATAGGTTATAGAGATGATTCCATGCATCTAATGTACATGTATAAAATTGCATATCTTCACTTCAATGATCAAGATACCTTCAATTGTGTAGGGACAGCCACTTGTGGATTTGAACTAATTGGAACCTTGCCAAGAACTCCAGTAGGCAATCCCTTCACAGGTGTTGCGGCTGTGGTGCTTCCAGATTGCACTATTCCAGAGCCAGACTGACCTTGGACTGGTCCTGTCTGACTGGTAACCAGCATTGTACTGACTGGTGTCTGTATCAAAACAGGCTGCTGAGCAGCTTTGCTCCCTAAGGATGATATGACACCAGATTGTGACTGAACAGATGAGACTGGACCTTGTGCTGAAATGAAATTTAACCAACGTATCTACTTATAACAAGTTATTTGATAATGGAAAACTCATATTTATGCAATTGGCATACCACAATATTACTTATCTGAAGCCCACAAGGAAGAACACTATCCGAGTAAGAATGTTTTTTCAATCCTAATGAACGGACAATTAATCAGATTCAATGCATAATGAGTATCAACATGTAATATAAAAACATGATTCACATGATGTGAAAATGCAAAATTAAAAAAAAAATATATATATCTAAAAACAATAAGCCTTTTATATTTATTTACCAGATAGTCCGCTCATGTTTGGAGTCTGTGTGTTCCCTGTATTCTGACTTTGAAGCAAGGTACCAGTTGTTGGCTGGGTAACCACCTGGTGATGTCCACTAGGGGAAGGCTGAGGCTGAGTAACAGCAGGCTGACCAATAAATGATGGTGTAGTTGAAGACTGACTAGAAGCTGGCTGAATGCCAACTTTTGAAGGCTGAATCTTTATCTGTGCTTTTGCAATCAGCTGTTTTAATCCTTCTTTGTACTGAATTAGTTGCTGCTTCTGCATGTCAGTTGGATCATGCAGTGATGCCAACTTCCTTATTTCAGTCTGAATCTTAGTGACCTGTTGATGAACTTGTGGAGGCAGTTGAATAGCTGTTGTGGGTAATTTAGGTGCATTGGAAACAGCTGATAAGAAGGGTTTCTGATTAGCAGAAGCTGCCACTACAGTGCTTGAGGCAGCAGCCACAGATGGTATTGTCTGGAACATGTTTGGACTATTGCTCATACTAACATGTGCCACTCCTTGCCTGTTCTGTGAAACTGTAGTTGTAACTGTGGTCATATTTGCTGTGCCTGAAGTAATTTGTGGCACTAAGAAGGTTTGAACTTGGGAACTCAAGGAAGAAGCAAGTGGGAAGTTACTCATTGTTGATGAAGAATTGACTTGCAAGGTAGAAACAGGTGTTGCTACTCGACTAGATGGGAGGGCAGTTGACATTTGAACACAAGAAGAACTCTTATTGTGTACATTTTCTACTGAGTTAGACGACTTTGGTCCTTGATTAGATTGTGACTGTTGCTGCTGCTGTTGGAGAATCTGCTGGAAATTAGACGGCAATATAATATTCTGACCTCCAATATTCAAGGTCATTGGTAAATTTCCTGTCTGCAAGTTGCTAGGGGCAACAAGTTTGACTTGTTGCTGTCCTTGACCTGTGACTATCCTTTGAACCTGTGGAAGCAGAATTTGTTGAGTAGCCTGACTTGCCTGGGGCACAATTTGATTGGTTGATTGATTCTGTTGCTGTGGTAACTGGACTATGTTTGAAGGTCTCAAAACAATGTTTGGACTTGGTGTGGGAGTTCTCTGAAAGAGTATTTGCTGGCCTTGAGGATTTACACCTAGAAAATGTGTAGGTTGCTGAGGCTGAACATTTTGAACCTTGTTATCATGACTGGAGCTGGACGAGGTTGCTATTCTTATCAATCCTAGTCCACCAAGTGTTGCAGCATTATTTTCAACAACTTGTCCTCCCTGTACTAATGGAGTGGTTCCAGCAGCACTTGACGAAGGGACTACATTGATCTGTGGCTGTAATACTTGTGGTAGATTTTGAATTTGAATCTGATTCTGAGCTGGCAACTGAGAATTAGGAATGATAATTTGTTTTCCATCAGCAGTCTGAATAAGCGTTCCTTGGATGTTCTGACCCTGTTGACCTTGAAATTGATTAGGGCACAACACATGTGCAACATTAACATTGACAACATTTGGATTCTGAATAACAGTGTTTTGTGTATTCACATAATTCTGTCCTTGATTTTGGACAGCTGCATGACCTTGATTTTGTAGAACTTGACCTTGAGATGGGATGATCTGCTGGGTTTGAAGATTTCCAATGTTTGAGATCTGGCTTGTAAGTGGCAAGTTACGGATGATTTGTTGCTGTGTCTGTGATGCTGCACTTGGCACCTGGAGCATGTTGACATTTTGAAACTGTCGTGTTTGCTGTAATGGTGTAACTGACCGGCTAACATGGGGTGATGATGATGAACCAACATGGGGTGAACTAATAGGAATGGGACTTTGATTTTGGTTCTGTAAAATATTAACATGAGGAGATCCTTGCGGGTGGGGCTGGATAGGTATTGGACTAGATGATTGCTGGGGATGCTGTATTTGCTGTATCTGAGGCTGGGCAGCAAGTTGGAACTGACCATTTGGTAAAGGCTTGAGGAAAATTGGTCCATTGACTCCTTGAATTAGTTGTCCACCTCTGAAATGTACATTATCAAAAGATAAATAACGTGCATGCAAGACTATAAATTAAACAAAATATGGGTAACGGCTGAGAATTGAGTGACCCATAAACAGGAAATATTAAATCCAAGTATATCACAACTTAAAAGAGTTCCAAATCATTTCTAATGAAAGGTAAAGTGAATACTTAAATATATTTTTAAGAACTGGTTCAGCCTATGGACAAACCAATATGATACTAGGCCAGACCTATATATTATTCTTTAAGACAAGCCATATTTTTGTCTGTATTTTATGAAAATATTCCGTAAATCCTAAACTGAATGTACTTTCAACATAGATATTATGGAGAGATTCTCAATCCATAGAGCGTAATTGTCTACTACAGATACTGCAGAGAATCTGTAAAAGTAAACAACTAGACAAACATTCCTTAATGCTGAAAATGCTTTAAATCTGCAAGTCTTTACTTTTGCTTACCCTGGAGTTAAATTGGAAATATTAGGTATAATCTGAGCAGGCTGTTGTTGTGGCTGTATTTGCTGCACTGTGGCTTGTTGGACGGTAGTGTTGGTCGTGCTCTGAATGTACTGTACATTAACAGAGCTGGGCTGAGATGACAACTGTTGGTTGGTCTGTGAGTACTGCACAGTCTGCTGAACATTGTTAATGACAGATGTTTCTAGTATATTATCTGCATTTGATTTTTCTCCACCTTCTGATGATGAAAGGATTTCATCTGCCCATTCGAAGCCAGATGTCTGTAATAAAAAAAAAAATTGCATATCTGAGATAACATAAAACTCAGACATTATGAAAATACTTTTTCTTAAAAAACTTTGGAGAGTCTTGATTGATTTGACAATGCTCCTACAGAAACAATTACACTGAGATTAATGGAACAATAACCAGTATTTTTGAGATATTGGTTGTTAATTAACAGATAAATTGATAATGAACTGATTTTTTTAATGAGTAGGTGTTTGAATGGATAATATCTTGCCACTTTTTGTCACACAAATCAAATATCTAAAAACATGAAGAAACGGACAGACTGATGATTCAGATATTATCACCCACTTGTTGAGTGGGGATATAACAGTATTTGAAAAACAGTGAAAAAATTTAAGTAATTACCCTGTAACTAGCCAATTCATATATACTGTACCATAATATATATGTAGCCAGTAATTTCTTTTTGTTTTGCAGATGTTCATAAAATAATAAAAATTTAATCTACGTATTTATATATTAGAATAGCAATTTCTTTCCAGATTGCACAATTTACACTTAATGGCAAAAATTTCATTCTGCAAAATCATTTCCAGATACGGCCAGTTATTGTGGGATATGAATAAATTAACCTACCCCATCACCATCCACACCAAACAGATCTGAATGACTGAACTCATCTATAAAGGATGAACCATCACCCATGTCCATGTAAGCTGGAAAAGACAGATAAAAATAAACATGAAGTTGCATGTGTTATTGTGCTAGGCTGACCCCCATTACTATAGGAAGTGAATACAGGAAAGCACTCAACATGGCTTACAACACAAGCGCCATCTATATGAAGGAACACACCAAATTTAAAATCAATCCATCAAATAGGAACAGAAATAATCGCAACGAAATTTGGACAGACAGATACAGTCTTCAAGGTTAAGCAGTAGTTCGAAGCCCAAGGCTTGTCAAGATGGAGGTTGGCTTGTAAAATTAACTACTACAGGCAAACAGTCACTATATAAATAAAACAGCTGCGCTTTAAGCGCATAATATGCCCTTTGCCCTTTTAAGTTGTCCTTATGCTTTTAATGATTTATATGATCAACTAGAAATACTGTGAATACCCCCCCCCAAAAAAAAGTAAATAAAAAATGCACTAACAATTTGACACTATCAAGGCTACCTCAATTTTAACTAAGTTTGTTGTCTTGATTTTTCACCCATACATTTCTATCTTGTTTAAAACACACTTTTCTGACAAGATTACCAAGTACCTTTTATATTTATTAGTCGATCATCATAATAAATGGTCTGTTTTAAACGATTTTTCAAGGAATAAAATTTCCTTAGCTGTTTTTTTTTAAAGAATATAACTTCATAACAAGGAAATGTAAAATTTGACATTTAAATCGGAATGGAGCTTACTTCAATAAATATACATAATTCACCAAAGTTTCATAAAAGTTAGTGAAAGTGTTTTTGAGTAACAGTGCGAAACTTGTAAATCTCCCTTTTTTAAGTATAAAAATTTGTAACATGGAAACAAAAAATCTGAAATTTATAAAAATTTAACGGGAGCTTACTTCAATAAATATGAACAATTCACCAAAGTTTCATTAAAGTTGGTGAAAGTGTTTTTGAGTTATTGTCTGAAAACTTGAAAATCCCTCTTTTTTAAGTAAAAAATTTCGTAACACAGAAACGGAAAATCTGAAATTTATAAAAATCAAATGGAGCTGACGTCAATAGATATGAACAATTCATAAAAGTTTCATAAAAGTTGGTGAAAGCGTTTTTGAGTTATTGGCCAAAGTGTGGATGATGGATGGAAAACAATATACCATATGTCCCTTCTTTGACAGGTGTATAAAAATCATTGAAAAATATATTTCGGGCCTGTTAACTAGACAGTTAGTTGCAAAATGCTGAGACAAGGTGATTCCAATATACTGCCCACTTGGTGAGGGGGGTATAAAAGGAAATTCTAACAACTTTTTGGTGTGATAGATCGTACATGTTCTTGTGAATTAGTGATACTGATGGCCTTTTTCAAAACTACCACATCTTTTTTTCAATTGGGAAAAATAAATATGCATCAATTTTTTTTTCACTGGAATAAACCTGAATTTGTAGTTAAAATGATAAATTTTACTGAAAATGTCAAAGAAAAAGTCAAACAATTAATGGGTGTAATTTTGAAAAGAACATCCATATCCTTTCCTTTGACTTCTAATTGAGAAATATTTCATCTAATTTGAGATCATTTTTGAGCCATTCTTTTTGGCAAACTGGAAAACTTTAATAAGGGAAAAAGCCTGCTTTGTGGGGTAATTTAAATCTATATGTAACAAAATCACTGAAAAGAATGAACAACACAATTTCCACAAATTTTCAATTCAGAAACATTTGTTAACAGTGGATGGGAGAGAAGTCTTTAAAATATGCCATTCACATTAAATTCACTAATATTATAACAAAATATGGACCATTTAAAAAAAAAATTATGATTAAAATTCTATTAGCGACAAATTTCAGCTTTAATATGCCTATGACCCCTAAATCATTTGGGCAAGTTAAACGCATACTCATCTGTTCTTTCATGTCATGTTATGTCAAGATTATGTTGTCCGTTTCTATTTGGGAACTCGATGTAATCAAAATATGAAGACCATGATGAAGGCTTTAAACATATTTAAAAAAAAAACAACAACAAAAAAAAAAAAAAAAAAACCAAGCATGACATCTAATCAAATCTCAAGTTGTTGATGCCTTTTTGCAACTGATGTGTCGATACTAATCTGCCTAAAACTCATCCAAATTGAAGACCATGGATCATTTTTGTTCTAAAACCAAACACATAATGTATATCATGTAAATATGTTGAGTAGAATCAACACACTTGATAAGCAACATACAAGTAAATGGGATGTGTACTACAACATACCTTACTGAGTGTGATCCACTGTTATGACAGGACCTGTCTGGGGATTTCATTTGGAAAATCTTGTGTCAAGTCATCTCTGAAAGCATTTGATATATTTGAACTTATTATATAGAAAGAAAGAAATGTAGCAAATTTTAAGTTTTATAAATTCTGCATGCTTGTTCATAATGTAACTAAGATATATTTGTTAATGGTCATGGTCCTATTCAGCCTAGGACAGGTTCATTGAATTGAATTGTATGATTGGATTATCTCCCCTAGTATAGAAAAAAAATGAATAATCAAATATGCAAATATTTGAACTTTCAACTTCAAACAATCCATTCCTAGTTTCTCCCATTTTTAAGCCTCTATATATGCTTGTATACAAAAACATGGTAAGAATAAAATTTAGAATACACAAATATATTGCATGTACACGTTGCTGTGTATTCTCTTATTTTGTAGGTTTTCTTACTGACCATGAATGAGAAAGGTAATATAATCACATTAACATTTAAGAACATCATTATCCATGTCATTAATCTTCATTTTTGACCCTAAATATGAGCTTTAGTCTACAAGGGATGGGTAGATTTACTTCTGGATTTCTATAAATATTTCTTTCTACTTAATATTTTTTTGGTGCTAGCTTATAAATCCCACTTGACAGTATTTTGACAAGGACATGCATTGTGTATTAATTCTAGCAGTATCTGCAAGTCCATAAGCAAATGCAGGATACAGATAAAAAACACATGTACATGTTTATTCAGAATTCCATTATACATGTGAAACATTACCTACATGTACTTTATGACCTTCATTTTGTACATATATGAAGTAAAGTTACATTCACCTGATTATATATACATGTAGATGTAATACATTTGTAGGTACAACAAGTATCATCTACTTAATGACCTTAAATAATTCATTTGAAATTGATAAGACGAGGAACTAAGTACTACGTGGTACAAAATAGATGTTCATAAGTTTATGTTAACCTGTATTATCATGTACCTGTAGTTATACACTTACAACATGAAAGGAACAAATTAACTAGCTATTAAACTTGTCTTTTGTCATGTACAAATACCAGGTTTATATCTGTGAAACTACACATCTTAATCTGTTGATTTAATGTACTCTAGGTAATATTTACACCTGTTCCATGTCAACAATGACTCAAATACATGAGTAAGAATTTTGCGATAGAATCACTTCTCATGTTTAAACAAATGGTTTTACAAATGTACCATTGTACATATTTTTTCGATTTTGACAAAGACTATTAAACTGTACATGTGGTCTTACATTCAGCAGTTAAAAAAGATCAATTAGTACATGTATCAATACCTCAACTTTTCCAAAGATAAATAATCAAGGACTCAGGTTCAAAATAGCACTGGTCTGAGGTCTAGTATCCCCAATATCTGAGAATTGACCATTGAAATTTAGATTCTGGATCAACCATACTTTACATTTACTCTTGCTGAGGACCTTTCATTTAGAATGCCAAGAAAAGGATCTTTCATGCTCAAAAGGAGCTTCGAACCCCTGGGACTTCATGACACTTCTATGTTTATTTGATTAAGAAGTTATTCAAGACAGGGTCTGGCAAATTAGTATAAGGAAGTGCATACATGAAATTCCATTAGTATTTTCCAAAAGACTTGTGTAACTGATCCATCATAGCAGTAATCAAAAGAATGTAATCCAGGGACAAAGACCAGACATGGAACAGACCTACACAACAAAGAACATGAAGTAACTAAAATCATACATACAGAGTAAAAAAAGCAAATGAGCAACTAAGACTCCACTAACAACTGGGAGCATAGACCAGGTGCACCTGTAGGGTAAGCATCCTCAACTTAAAGAAAAACATCAATTATCCTTCAGTAATGACCGCTTTAAATTATTTCTCTACTCAAGATGTTCAACATGTTAAAATCTTAATTTTACCAGAGAGTGGAGAAAAAGTTTATCTTAATTAAAGAATAAGCTGAAGGAGAACCAGTTCCTCCTTTGTATTCCGTAGAAAACTTGAAAATGCAAAATGGCGGGACTTTAATCAACAGCTATGAATAAGAAACTTATACATTGTATGAAAGAGTAATCAAGGGAGCCAGGATTCAAGCGGAAATCAAAAGAATATAATCCGGGGAAAAGACCCGTCAAAATAATTTTAAGACTTCTCCATCTGAATTTTTTCATACCATATCAAACTGTAATTACTTGATATGATTTATATACAGCTAAATAACATAAAAAGGGCTCATATATGGTTAACATACGGACATTTTTAACAAGTGAAGAAATCGTGTGTTGCGAGTCATGCATATGTGCTTATTAAATTTAAGATGAATAGACTACATTTAAGTCGTGAAAATTCATCGAACACCACTTTATTATGATTTTTTTAAAAATCATACAAAAACAGATTTGAAGATTGAAAAAGCCTGAATTTCATTTACAGGAAGTTTGTTTCTCAGTAGTTATTGAAAAAAAATGTGGGTTCTGTTTAAAATAAAACAGTCCAACAGAAAAGGGGACTTCTAACTAAAAGTTTCTGAAGAAGGATGTACATTTTCTATCATCATCGTAGAATATAATTTCACTTTTTCGAAATATCTACAAATTAGAATAGCCAAAAAATAAAGATATATTCTTTTATGACAAAAAATGAATCAAAAATGGATTCCAGCTCATAAATCAATATTATCTTTTAACTGCGCATATTCTATGCAAGCACAACCTGTGACATTTACAACCTGTGACTGCAACTTGAATAGCTTTGTATTAATGTTTAATACATTATGTTGTTTTTATATCAAGTTCAGGAACAAGGACGATTATGTGTAGATCTACAGAAAAGAAATGAACGATGAATTCACGTAAAGAAATCAAAGGAGTGATCACACCACATCTAAAATTCAGTACACCTAACCGCTCTCTTGTCCTGTCACAATGACGTCTGGTTAAGTTAATATATAATTTTCGTGATCAAGTTCAAATAATGAATACACACAGATCAACAAGATTTCCTTGTCAAAAATTATCACCAAAATATTTACTACGTGACCTCATTAATAACAAAGCAAAAGCGCAAACAGTAGACCATGGCGTGTAGAACCAGAAAATATACGCGTTTCCCGCACTCCCTCTCTACATTTTGCACAAATTACAAGTGAAATTTGGCCTACGTACACATGAGATCCCCCGGCCCCGACTAATTCCCAGCAATTTTTATCAGCAAAATAATATTCAGAGAACACTCACCGTCATGTAACATGCCTGTTACCTTCGGGGCTTACAATTGGTCGATCAGGGCTCAATATAACCTTTGAACTTATGAGATCATCTTTCGTTTATTGAGAAAAACTTTAAAATGCGTTATATTACCGATTAAAAATTACAGTTTGAGCATTGTATGCAGTTCAAAGCTACATTCTAAACATTATTTCATTGTTTTGTGTCGAAATGAAGCGTAAATGGGTGATAATTTTGGGGCGGTATTTCGTGGCTTAATTCAATGACGTCAATGCATGACCTTTGACACCAAAAGAAATGTATTGGTTGGCGTTAGTGATCCATTTATAGGAAAATTGTAGCTTAACCGCGCCCATCTAATACTTACAAATGTTAAATTACAAGCCATTGACAAAAGTACTTAACAAAATGTTCTTTATGTTCAATATATATCTGTTCTAGATTAGTTTAGAGGCAAAATTAAAAGAGATGTCTGTAGTACACAAAATTCTGTGACGTAGTACACCCGGAAGTGAAATTAAGCAGGTGCCCGAAATGCGTTTGCAAGTGATAATTAGCAAATTTTTTACTTTCATTTATGCAAATATATATATATATATATTCAAGGACGTAGAAAAATAACATCTATAAGGTCTCACATTTAACACATTTTTGTTTATTCTGATGTGTTTGAATTAACTTCCTTGACTTTTTATGAGCAACTCGGCGGGTGTTTCTAGAAAAGCAGAGGACGCTTACCCTACCGGTGCACCTGGTCCATGCTCCCAGTTTTTTAAGTGGAGTCCGAGTTGCTCATTTACTTTTGTTACTTTGTATGTATGATTTTAGTTACTTTATGTTCTTTGTTGTGTATGTCTGTTCCATATCTGGTCTTTGTCCCTGTATTACATTCTTTTGATTACCGTTATAACCTTGGTTCTCTTGATTACTCTTGTCATCTGACCTTTAATAGGGGAGGGTAAATCCTGGAAATTATGTGCACCTGAATTCTGACACAACTGACATTTTAAGCAATCTATGCTGAACTTCAGTGTTTCACCATAGTATGTCACAATGATTCATTTTATCAATTGAAATTATTTTATATATTCAGGCAGGACGGCCTTCCAGGGTTGTAGTATTAATGATATTTAAATAGCCAGTTAATTGACTTGGCTAAAGTAATAATTCTTTAGTCGAATCGGTTTGTCACTGGCTTGTTAGCGAGCGATCTAGAATTCGTTCCTCTGTGGCAGAGTATGATTTTCTGAGTCAAATCATGCTCTCATATTACAATATGATCAAAATCGAGGACTATGTTAGCAATCATTCCTGGGGTAACATCCTTGTTATTGGACATATTTTCTGCCAATGCATAGTTAGATTAAACATTTTCAATCCAAATAACGGTTGTTGTGAGCCCTTTCCTTGTATGCTTTTTCTTTCTGTGTGTGTAAGTTGTTTATAATTCATTAATGTATGCTTTCAGATTTAGTACTTTAGATTCCATTTGAGCTTCGAAAAAAGTTTTGATATGAATAACTTAATGTATGAAAGAGGATGTGTTGTATCTATAACTTTAAACGAAGAGGAACGCTCTTTAAGTGGAATTTTACTTGACACAAAGAATGGACTTATACTCACTCATGGATCACTTGTGTCTTCTCTTTTGTCAGACTGTCAAATACAGCATTTGTCAACACAAGGAAAGTTATTACACTGCTTTAGAACATGGCAGTCTGAAGTCATACTGCAAAACTCAAACACGAATTTTTCAAGCAATGGCTTAACATCTAATTTTAATAATGCTGAAATAAGAAAAACCTTGCATTATAAAACAGAATTAGAGAAAAATACATTTTCGAAGTTTTCTGCAACTGTTGTTGCAATTTTCATTGTTAAAAAACTCCAACAAATTTTATCAAAGGTTATTTCACTAGATGAAAAATGGGAATTTATTGATGATACTTCTTATGAAGGAATTTCAGATGATCAGAAAAGAATGCAAAAACTCTTGCCAAGTTTCATTTTATTACAAATTGATGACTGGGAAGGCTACAACAGTACACTAAAGATTTTAAACTACAGCCAATACAATAAAGGAGACAGATTAGATGTTGTGGCTACACCATTTGCAAGTTTGAATCCTGATATTTTCATGAACCATAAGAGTTCTGGAATCATTAGTAATAAGTCAGGTGGGATCCTGATAATGACAGATGCTAGATGTGTTCCTGGTACGGATGGTGGTGCAGTATTGTGTAGAAAAACTTACTCAAGGTATATTAATACTTCTTGTACCACACTTTATCTATGGAATCAGAAATATTAGTGGAAAGCATATCTTTTAAGATTTGCCAAAAAACATTAGGGAAGTTCTTCACAGATAGCATCCTGGTAAAAGGGTAATGTGATGCTATATGACCCTAGGGAGACAGAAAAAATGATAATATGTACACAAGAAATGTTAACTGTTTATAAAATTATTCGATACAATAAAAAAAAAGAAATTCAGCTTTAAAAAATATCAAATAGAGAGGCTGTAACCCTGCTTGTGATAGGCTTCATTACTGATGATTTCTTGTGCACCAAAAAGAAGTAATAGAAAGCTTACAAGTGCAGGATGAATCAGTCTATTTTTTGTCTTGAAAAGTTTTTACATTTCAGATACTTAATTGGCATAGTAATCACATCCTTATGTTGGAAGAGCAATGAATGGGTTGGTTTGTCATTAGTTTGTGCAATTCCTGATGTTCTGAAAACTGTAGAAAGGATTTGTAAGATAGATAAAATGTATGAGGATAAAATTATTGCAAGTAAGTTGACAGTGTATGGCCTGGTTTCCATAGATCTTGATCTAGTCGCCATTCAATAATTTTCGGTGGATATTTCTTATCTTATTTACCTTATTAGCTTGGAAAAATACCTATTCAATAGAGAATACCCATTACATTAAATCTTTACACTTATTATCACTATCCCAATTGTTCTAAAAAGTTATATCTTTTCTATGTGGGTGTTTTTTTTTCTGTGTGTTCTTTTCAGTTCCTTTATTTATGCATCTTATTCTTCTTTAGTTATTATCTGGTAATATTTCCTGCGTTGTTTTGTTCAAAGATATCCCACTGTTTATACTTTCTTTATAAGATAAACCATACATGTAGATAGTTATGTATTTTGTGTATTTTGGTTAGGATGGAAAAAAATCCATTTATTATTCCTTGTATTTATTTGACTAGATATTTATTAGATAGACATTCCATGTTTTGCTTAAACACTTACTTGTTCCTTGGTACCATATTTGAAAAAGACAATAATATTTGTTCCTTGGTACCATATTTGAAAAAGACACAATATTTGTTCCTTGGTACTGTACTTGAAAAAGACACAATATTTGTTCCTTGGTACCATATTTGAAAAGACACAATATTTGTTCCTTGGTACCGTATTTGAAAAAGACACAATATTTGTTCCTTTGTACTGTATTTGAAAAAGACATAATATTTGTTCCTTGGTACCCTGTTTGAAAAAGACACAATATTTGTTCTTTGGTACCCTTTTTGAAAAAGACACAATATTTGTTCCTTGGTACCGTATTTGAAAAAAACACAATATTTGTTCCTTCATATTTATTTGACTATATATTTATTAGATAGACATTCCATGTTTTGCTTAAATACCTACTTGTTCCTTGGTACCATATTTGAAAAAAGACATAATATTTGTTCCTTGGTACCATATTTGAAAAAGACACAATATTTGTTCCTTGGTACCATACTTGAAAAAGACACAATATTTCTTCCTTGGTACTGTATTTGAAAAAGACACAATATTTGTTCCTTCTTACCGTACTTGAAAAAGACACAATATTTGTTCCTTCGTACTGTATTTGAAAAAGGCATAATGTTTGTTCCTTGGTACCCTGTTTGAAAAAGACACAATATTTGTTCTTTGGTACCCTTTTTGAAAAAGACACAATATTTGTTCCTTGGTACTGTATTTGAAAAAGACACAATATTTGTTCCTTCGTACTGTACTTGAAAAAGACAATATTTTTTCCTTTGTACTGTATTTGAAAAAGACACAATATTTGTTCCTTGGTACTGTACATTGTTCATGAGAAACTGTTAGTGATCACTTTAAGTTGCCTTTTAGTTCTCATATGTTAGAAGAAAGCTCATAACATTTATGTGGGTACACAACACCTAAGGGAAATAAATCTGTAAAAATCAGGAAAAGATTTTAATTTGTGACATTCTGATATCAACTTCAAAATGTCTTGGTGATCAAAAGCTACTATATGTTCAATCAAATTATTCCCATGAAACATGTTCTAAAATTTCTTGAAATTTATATATTTACTTCTTTTATCAAGGTAAAACACTAAATAAACTTTCAAGAAATTTAAAAGAGCCAAATAAATTTTAGAGAAGGTGTTAAAACATTTTTTTTCTGTTTCAGTTTTTAGGGAAAAATAGTACTTACTGATCAAAACTTTCTCTTTCAAATGAAATGCGTAAACAAAAATTGTCATAAACTGACAATTTTTATTTTTAAGTTCATAGAAATAGATTGTCAGAGACTATTGATGCAGTTCCCATGGTAATTGTTGGAAGTAATTGGGGATCTGGTATTGTGATTGGTCATAAAAATAACAGATATCTTCTAACATGCAGTCATGTGTTAAAAGGATCAGACTATAATACTGGTAAGATTTATGCTAAGGATGTACATGTATGTTGGAATCATATTGTATCACAAATTATTGATGGGGATTATTTGGCACAATGTTACATTCAGCTGTAAATGTCATCAGTGAATTTGTGTATGCTTAACTCAGTAGAATTCTCAATGAACAAAATAAAAGAAAATTGCATTGCAGATAAAGATTGAAAAGTGATGAGATATTTTAGATACACAATTAAAACATTTAGTTATTGGTTTCTGTTAACAGTACATATTCACATGCATGCAAGAAATTTTTGTGCTCCTCTTATGGAGTATAACTAGACATATCAAAACTGAAGAATTTCACTGGTATTCTCTCGACATCAGTGCAGGAGCAAATATTAATTTATTAACAGAAAGTCATCAAGACAGCTTAACCACATACATTAATAAAAAAAACTTTGATGGATTTTGACACATCATTTTTTTGGTTAATGATCACTAAATGAAGCACCATGCATTTTATTTTTCGTCCTTTTTCTTATTTATATCAGGGTATAATACTTTAATCACTAAGAAATAAAAAAAAATAAAAAGATCAGTGTAGTATATGCTTTAGCACAGAAATTTATTTTAATTACTTTTCTTCAAATTTATAGTAAAGGTTAAGTACACTGGCAACAGAATGGAAAAGGGGAAAGTTGTTTACAAAACACCAGCTGGTGGACAGTTTGATATTGCACTGTTGTCAATTTCTTCAAGTTCCATTCCATATGTGCCATTGGGAACAGTGCCAGTTGTTGAAGGTACCATACATAATTAGATTCCATGCCTATTATTATCATACCACCTGCATATGTGGGGGTATATAGGTTTCACCCTGTCTGTCTGTCTATTTGTCTAAACTATTTTCAGCAGCTTGCAGCATTGTTATGAAACTTTGTGGGATATAATATATTCACATGAAGATTTGCATACTGTCAGGAATTTATGTTTGGACAAAAATTATAAAAAATTATGGCTTTTGAACAAAAGCATTTTTCAGCAAAATTTTGTCTCGTGTGTTGTCCACAACTCCTCTTTAACGACTTGCAGGATTGTTATGAAACGTAATGGGTTGCTAGATTACCATGTAGAGATGTGCATATTGTCAGGATTTTATGTGTGGACAAAAATTGTTGAAATGATAGCTGTTGGAACTTAGGTGTTTTTCAGCCAAACTTGGTCAGATGTGATGTCCACAACTCCACCTTAACAACTTGCAGTATTATAAATAAACTCAATTGAGTGTTAGGTTACCATATAGAGATGTGCATATTGTCCATAACTCCACCTTAATGACTTACAGGATTGTAGTCAAAATCAATGAAGTGTTAGGCTACCGAGATGTGCATATTGTCAGGGATTAGTCTTTTTCTGTTATTGTCTTGTCTAAAAAAATAATACTGATTGCTGTTTGGAGTATGGTGTTTTACAAATTAAAGCAAATTGTGTAGTCTATTCACCATAAAAATTGTGTCCAATATAAATAGTATGTCCAGAATTGTCCCCAAATGTACAGAGTTCAACAGGCTGTGGGAGGTATTAGTCCCATTAGGGGCAAGGTCTAGTTAATTATTAGCCTATCCATGCATGTCTCCTCCATTTATTTCCAAAGTAGCCACAAGTGTATTTTGGTTAGTTTTAAGTTGCAATTTTTTTCATACGTTTTTTTTTATTTGTTTATAAGCATCTTTTGGACCATTACCTTAATATTTGAGTTAGTGTGCACTTAGATTTGTAGTGATAAAATATTTTAGAACAAAATCACGACTATTTTATATAAACCAGAAAAATTGATGTTTGTTACTATTTCGCACACTCTCAATCACTCTTCATATTTGGTTTCTATCAGATACTCAAAACAGATTATCTTATAATTTTTTGTTTGTTTGAATACACATTTTAAAAAGAAATTAATTTTGTCTTAGACAACTGAAAAACAAGCATAATTTACTGTCATTTAACTTATTTAATTATAAAGGCCTGAAATTTACTGAGAAATATGGAAGGAAAAAATGAAAGGTTAATGAATCTGAAAAAATGCAGAAAAGTTGCTGTTAAGTGGTCTTTCAATTTAAGCAGCATGAAGGGAATAACTCTTTTGAATATTTTTTTCAGAAGACAAAGTTTATGTGATAGGACATGCATTGTTTGGAGAAGAGAAAGATTTAGAACCCACTATAACATCTGGTATTGTTAGTAAAGTTGTCAGGGTCAATGGTATACCTGTCATGATTCAGGTACATAAAAATGGCATAGAGTTATGTCCCTTTATTGCACTGCACAGAATTTTTTTATGTAGTTGTAGGGGAAAAAAATAAATGCATTTTAAAAAAATTTTATAAATGAAGATATACATTTTATATTTTTTTGATAAAACTTGTCACACAAGAACAAAAACTCGGTAAAGGAACTTAAATGATATTTTTAATTAATTCTTAACTTTAAATTTCTCCAATTTTAAATGAAAAAAATGCTGTAATGATACACAGACGGTACATTGTATATATGTAAATTTTTAAAACCCTTCAAATTACATCATCTGTTTTTGTATAGATTTACTATATTATAAATGTATATTTTGTTAGATTTACCTGTCATTATTATTTAATCCAGGGTAAGAAATATTGAAAAGACAACATAAAAATAGATACAGTGAGTACCTGTACAAAAATTCTTGTGTAGTTTTTATTAGGAAATTTTCATCCACTGCCAAGATTGTCTTAATTTATCATGAATAGTATAGTAATTATTTTATAACTATACCAGACAACTTGTGCAGTTCATGCAGGAGCCAGTGGAGGAGCATTGGTGAACCAGTTTGGTGAACTTGTTGGAATACCAGTTAGCAATGCCAAGTGTGTATACCTTTGGTCCATAATTTTGGCTAAGAAGAAGATCCTTAATCTATAATACATAATTAAAACTTATCAATATGATAATAATTATTTTGTTGAAATTCCTCAGGGAGTGTACTAACATAACTTGTCTTTTTCTGAACTTTGATGAAGGAAAATGTTTTTTTTCTCTTTCACCCCCATCTGCATGGTTGGTTTGGTTCCTCATTCACCATTTTAATCCATGCAAGAAAGATGTAAATGATATTGTATTGAAACACTGTGAACATTTGTGACATTTTTATAAGAAAATGTAAGAGTGAAAACTGGTCTGTTCAACTGTTCATGAAGTTACTTATTTTTCTTCTCTCTTTCTACTTGCATCTTTTTTATGTCAGATTTATCAGATGATTTATTCACGGACTATCCCAAAATAGCAAAAATTACTACACAACATAAATTAATTCGCTTATAGTATTTAGCTGATATTATACCTCCTCTTTCTTTAAAATGTAGTACTATAAAAGATCTAACAACCTTCTCTTTTAGGCTAGATCAGGGTTAACCTGAATATCTTAAAATTTGACCAATCACATAATCATCTCACTGTGGACTGTTTATCGATTTGATTGTGAAATATCCCAGAAAGAATTTGATGCATATTCCTGTGGATCCCTGACAGAACATTTAATGAAATGATCGATCTTTTATGTGTGAATATGTGAGGGAATCAACACGGACAATTTAATTATTATAAGATTCATGGTTCAATTTTATTCGTCATGGTAACCAACATAAACATTTATTTATTTTATTGATAGAGATATGTCATCAAAAGCCTTGTACCCACACATAAACATGAGTGTTCCCTTAGCAACTGTAGCTGGATTTTTACATGAATTCATGGAAAGTAAAGGTATTGTAATTATAGTGAACTTTTGACAAATGCAAATTCAAACAAATTTGTAACAAACATGAACGTTTTATGTAATAGTGGATATTTTTCACATTTTATGTTCAAATAAATGATTCGGTTTGAATAAGTTAAGGACTGGTTTAGAATCCCAAAACATACATATGTTTAGAAATAGTAATCTTAATTTTATTTACGAAATCAATAAATCTTAAGCAAGGTATTTGCATGGAAGTAAACATAATTGTCAAGATAATTTTAGTCAAGATGTTAAGAATGCAATTGTTATGTTCCTGAAAACATTGGTTTGTTTAGTGCTTCTATATACAGTATTCTACATATATGCATGCTTCCTTCCTTCACAAAACATGTTACTACAGCCATACTTTGCTAACAACAGATGTGTTAAATGTACAGATTTAGCAGAACAGATTTTTATTTGGAAATGCAAATATGCTGTAGCCTTAATGTCTAGTGAAGTGCGAGATGGCAATATTTTGTGTTGAATTGCAAGATTTTAATGAAAATTTTAATATTTTATGTTATTGGTGTTGGTATTTAGCTGGATCCTGGCATAAAATATCTCAATTCATCTAGATTCATCGGAATTTTTTTTCAAGAAAATTAATGGTAGCTTGCACTGCATAATACATTTAGGAACAGGATCCAGCTATATGAATTTCAGCCTTCAAATCTTGTTTTTGACAGCTGTAGATTTATTCTAAAATATGATGTTTTTACACTTTTGTTGCTAATGATATATAGATGTTATAAAACATTTTTTCCTAATTTTGACTTGTGCTTGTGTGTTAAATACGTATTAAGATGCATTCAGTAATGTTTCAGCTCTAAATTTAATTTTTTATCAAAACTATCAATGAAAACATTTCATTAAGGAATGTCCTAGATATTGACTTTAGCTGAACCTTAAGTACCAATCCGTATAAAATTCACACTTCCAATGGTAGAGGCAATGCAAGGTTCAGAAAAAAATAAAAAACCACACAAAACAAATATTGAATTTTCAGTCTACATACACTGTACTTTAACAGATTTGTATTTTTGAGAAAACCATAACTTCATTACTCACTAAAACAAATAAAAAAATGATAACTCTTGCAAAGTACTCATATAAAATCTACACAATTTTTATCTCATAAGTGCAACAACTGACTAAAAAACCTAGACTGGTTATGTGGTCTTTAACTGTTCCTGAATTAGAAATAAAAGTGGATTTTCAGAGGTTTTGAAATGCATTAATTGCCTTCAGTCTTATCTTGATAAAGACTGCCACTTTTGATAGCTTTAGATATGGTTTATCAATTGTTGTTAAAGAAGACAGATCTTTAATAGTTGATAGATTCTTTGTTTTTTTTTGTAGATGCCAGTGTTTTAAAAAACATGTCGGTAAAAAATAAACATATTAGGGGACTATGGGTGTTAGAACAGACAAAGGGAGGTAAGTCTATTCTTTTTATTTTGGTGTACAGAGAATTATAAATGTTAGAATAAAAAAAATTATGTAGGTCCAATTTTATTGACTTCGCTTATAATGTTGTAATTTACAGAGTCAATCTAGATGTTTGTTGTTCAACATAAATTGTAAGAGCAACTTCTGAACCTTCAACTATTATATACTTAGATGAAAACTGTGGGCTGATGATGTGCTGTAATACATTCCCATCTTATTAGTGTAAAATTCATTCACTAGCTTATGGAATGTTTTGGTAGGAAAAATAAAAAAAAAGAAAATTGTACCAGAAAAAATCTTTTAATATATTTAAATGAATAATTAAACTTTGTCTATAATTTCTTTAATGAATTGGCCACATTTTTACTTTTTTTAATGTAATTTTCTACTCCAATTACTAGTGTTGTATAATATCTTTGAATTTAATACTTGTCCAATTTAAATTAGTGTCAAGCTTGCTTCAGTATTTACAATTTTTGGAACTCAACTGATATTTTGTTTTGTTTTTAATTTCCTGAGTTTGATGAGAGCAACTTTCCATTTCAGCCAGCAAGTTGTAATCCTGGGATTATTCTGCACCAGAACTTGTGATAATTATTGATTTTGTTGTTGTTGTTATTTTTTTTTATTTTTAAATAAATCAAATGCATTGTAAGGTGATTTTTTAGTTCATTACCGGTGACCTTTGCCTTAATTATCAGCCTTGGAATTAAAATATTCATGCAATGACTCAGTTTTTTTACAATTTTTTCGTCATGCTTGCAGATATTCATTTGATAATTGGTACAACACTTTACCATGGCAAGTTACTCATTAAATTCAAATTTTGTTCCAGTCAGATTTTTTTGCTGAGTTATGGCCCTTAGACTTAGAAATTTCATGCAGACTTTCCACACTTTTTTTCGTCATGCATGCAGATATTCATTTGATATATTTTTTGCCCATGGCAAGTTACTGATTAAGTCCAAACATTGTTATGAGCTGTTGATTTTTTGCTGAGTCATGGGTCTTAGACTTTGAAAATTAACTTAAAAGTTTTCTGCATTTTTTGTCAACAAATTTTGCATGAAGTTGGCATTCTGTCTTCCCAAACAGAAATTTCTTTTGGTATTGCCATGCAACACTGTTGCAGAATGCTTTTTATCCTAGATCTGTACCTACAGTTTTTGATCGTAAACCAAGGGTATATTCTTTTTCTGTTTGCATAATTAATCCCTCAAACTTTGCAATTGTTGATGATTTTCTTGTGTTGGGATTTTATCTTTGGAAAAGATTATTTTATACTTTTAAACTGGGTTCAAGAGATAACCAGGGATTTTGAAAATTGATACGACTACAAGAAGATGACATCCATCAATCTGTGTCCATACTTGCTTATAAACAATGAACCATGGTAAAAAAATTAAACAAATAAACCACTATCAAAAGACACTACACGCCATTACTTGAATCAAAATAACATGTACAAAGTAACAAAAACAATTGAGCAACTCCGATTTCACCAAAAAACTGGGAGAATGGACCAAGTGCACTGGTAGGGTAAGCACCCTCTACTTTTGTAGAAACACCTGCTGAGTTGTTCATAAACTGTCAAGTTTGGGTTAGATGGAAGAGGAAAGGAAAATTATGGCTCTGTGAATAAAGAGTTTTTATTAGTTTTTAATATAAATTTAACAATAAACATTTCTCTATTTTGAAATATCTCTATGGCTATAAATTATTAATATTGGGGCAAGTAATGTGATTTTTAGTACCTTCATATAAGATGGACTAGTCTACAAATATCAAAAATCTAATAAATTAGTCAAAATCAATTTTTATACTATTAATAGTTACTTTTGTGATCATAGAAATAAATAAAGTCGAAGCCTTTGCCTTAGATTATTGGCAACATAATCACTGAATCAAAACAAAAAACATACCTGTTAACCCTCCAACATTAGGGGGAGACTTTCACAAGATAAAAAAAAAAAGAATTTCCCACATGAAAATGTAAGATTTGTGGGAGGATTTTGATTAAAATTACTTCATTTTCTGTTAAATGTACTAAATAATTGAACTTGACATTAAAAGTTTGCCTTTACGCTAAAATCTGACACATGAGACAGAATCTCTCACATGAACTGTTACATTGGAAAAAGACACTTTTGTTATGTCTTTAACATGTCATAATACTTATCCAATAAATTAAAGCAAAATTTATTCATGCATGTAAAAAAAAATCAGTTCTGAATAAATTTAACAATATAATAACCTGATTTTCTACAGATTGCATCAGCATTATTTTTGTACACAGTACAAACTATAAACTATATAATATCATTACACACTATGTGTGTCAATATGCAATAATAAAAAAAAATCTCAATCACAATTCCTGCTGCATAATTTTATGATAGCATTTTCATAAACTTGTTGCAAATCTAATCAATAGGCAATCCTTTATCAGTTAAAATTAACAGCTGACCTGAAGTAAATGATACATCAATATTGAAGATCCCTTAGCTCTGGTATAAAAAAAAAAGCGGAAAAGTCAGTTTCCTTCTAAGAAGCTGTACTAATTTTCAGTTTAACACACGGACAGACGGACATTATACCATAATACTTCATACAAAATGGATGAAATTTGAGTTGAGGACAACTTTGAGCGGATCTCAATTTGATATTTTTTTAATTAAACTGGTCCCTGGTTACCTTCATATTTAGTAGATATGCAATGTAAGTTATTTCACAAAGCCTCAGACAATAACCAAAAACTTTTCAATATAAGGGTAGTATATATTAAAAACTTTGTCCACTGTGAATGAATAGAAATGGCAAAACCAATGAAGATTTATATCTACCAGATTTAGACCTTCAGAGAAATATTAAAGCAAGGATCTCTAGACTTCAGCAAAAATAGTCTCTAAAGAAAGTACAAACCCAGGGTTTTCAATAGGAGGAGGCACCAGTTGTATTTCACTGCTTCACTTCAATGAAATCGCCTATTAAAATATGAATTTTGTTACAGAACTTAATCAGAAAAAAATCTGATTTCACCTGTTAAAAGCTTAATTTCTCCTGTTGAAATAAAAGTAATTGAAACCCCTGCAAACCAATTATAAAATCATGGATCTTCAACTGATTACTAGTTCACTACCTAAGGAAGTTCATCAAGTAATGGTCAATCAAGGGAAGACCTAGTCTATTCCCTGACTTTAATTATTTAACTAGTTATAATAGTTTGCAAATATTGTAATGTATTGGGTTTCATAGTTGATATGGCCATCAGCTATATGCAGTGATTACTTCCACTACCTGAAATTCCTTACTACTTAAAAAAATACATGATGACAAAAAATACACCACTGTATGCTTGACATTGTTCCAAATATTTGGTTTATGAATTTACTTGGCTAAAACAACTCCAGTCACTCTTTCACTCTTTACAAGAATACACATACATATATATTTAAATGCCATCATCACCAGAAGACAAAAACATAAAATGAAATATAAATATTTAACAAAGTATTTTGAGGCGAAACTTTAGTGCTAGTATTTCTAAAAGTCATGCAGGCTACACAGTAACTCATGACAAATCATTTACATTTTTTGATATAGATATAATCTGACAGTATTAAGACATCTTCCATATTTTTGAATGATCTCAAGACAAATTTAATAAAGAATACTCAATAACTATTCAGGAAGTATATTTACTATATAGCGGTGGCTTCCTCTCAAAAGCTAGGGGCACGAATGGCACCCTTATTTTTTATTGGAAAATTTGTCATTTTCATTTGTGAAATTGACAAAAAATTGTAAATAATGTCCTAGCACCCCCCCTTTTTTTAGGAACCCTGGCTGGCACCCCTCCTTTTCAAAGTGTCTGGATCTACCCTTGGCTAGTAGTGTCAAGTAACAATGCCATAGACCCTGTGTTTGATTTCAAGCTGGTACTATTGCAATCTACAGTATACCTTTGCAAACATACCTAAAATGAATGCTTGTCTTCTTGTGAAGAACAAAATTTTGATATGGGAAAATATTAATTAATTTAGCATGATTCAAACTTTAGAATACCAATGCTAAAGCTGATAAACTATAATATCTTGATAACAATTTAATGCTTGAAACTATATAAAAAAATATACCCCTGAGGTTGTATGTTTGCAAAAGTGTTAATACTTTTCACCGGTTTTTAGGAGTTGCCCATAAGTTTTTGTTGTTAAAAGTGAAGATGGTAATATTTGAATTTGATATTTAAAATTTAACATATGGGACAATGGTTCTGTATTCAAACCAGGAATTGAAACTTTTTAGCATGTGAGTAAAATATTTATTCTGAGTTATGGTGAACTGCCATTTTTCAGCCAAATAGATGTTTCTTGTTCCAAAAAATCAAGCAGTTCAATGCTGATGGCAAAATGACTTGGTACATGACTGAAATCAGTTGCCTTTTTAAAATGATCATACATTAAATAATTTTCCTTCTCAAATATTGGCAAAGAAAATGACTTACAATTGCTATTTTCATTATGGTGTCTATCAGAAAGTTTACTTCACCGAAAAAAGGTAAACAATATCATTTTAATTGCCATTGGGAAATTTATAATACAAGTTAGATCATGAATTACTAACTGCATTACTTTTTAGAAAAACTGCACTTATATAACATTCAAAGAAAAAAAAATTAGGCTTCAACAAATGAATTTTTCATTCCTTGGATTTTTTGACAATCAATGAAGACCATATAACATTATTATAATGAAATTCTGCAAGCAAAAATTCAAAGTTACTCTTCATACCAAATTTCTACGAACATTTATAATTTTAAACACTGGTTGCCTTATCCTGACAGTTTAAAATGATGTTTTAAGATTTGAAAGAGATTTAAAAAACATGATGATCCATTATTTTTTTAAATACCTCATTCGAAGACTGATTTCAGGAAAAAATACTAAGATAAAAATTTTGCATACTTGGTCTATTTCTTATCCATGATAATTCATAAATCAAAGGAATGAAAAATTATTTTGTGATTGACTATAATTAACAACATAACCAAAGATGAGGTACACAAGATGGCACAATATTTCTCACCACAAGGGAGATAACCTAATGAATAAACAGCACCAAAGAAACAAAGTACAACAAAAAATGTGTTATTATGACAACCTTCCCTGTCTATGTTCCATGAACTTAAAATCAAGACAAAATTGTAATAAGCCTAATCTAGACATTAATAACAAGGAGAAGTTAAAGTAAATGATGTTTAAAAATTACAATACTGACACTTTTGTCTATAAAATCTATTACAAAACTTCTCCCTGTCAAAGACCAATGGCCACTAACAAGGAGAAGTTTTTGCTCATTTCTCCTTCTAGATTATGCCCTGAAATTGTAATTTAAAATTACTAGTACATGTATTACAATATTGCAACTACTCAGTTCTATAAGTAATACATGTGTAAGTGCAATAATTTAACTCCAAATATGAAATTTCACCCTTACTGAAGAATATGGGTTAATTTTTCATTACTTAAAAATACAGTTGAACACTTATTCAGCTCTCAAAGAACAAAACAGCAAAGAGGAATGCACGTCTCTGTTTTGAATTGACAATTAGTTCCCCAAACTGGCTTTATTTTTTCCAAAAAATTGTAATTTAGATAAATTCAAAGCTATGTCTCAATAGTAAAAACCAACCTAAAACAAGGTGATTGCAATATATCTAATGAGTAGGGAATATAATTTTGTAATATTTACTCTGAGTTTCCTTTTTTCTTTTAAAGATTTCAATATTTTTTGCAAGTCTAGCTGAAAAGAAGCCTTATACATATAATTCATTAAGATTTTCCAATATATGTCACTTAATTTAACTCTTTAAGTTAATGCTATAATTTTTCTCAGTATGATTCCTAATATTCTTGTTTCTTCAGGGCCTACATCCAAATTGAGGAAAAAACCTTAAAAAGTCCTATTTTAAGTGAAAAACTCTAAACCAACTTTCAATATTGAACAATAATCTGATTTATAGCACAGTAACTATTCTTAAATATGAAACCCCTACGGTTCACTATTTTAAAATAAACTTTCAATTTTGCATCTTCTACATACAAACAAACATTTCATGTAAATTGAGGTGAGACTAAAAATCTTCATTTTTCATACAATGGATGAGGTAAAAGAAACTCCAGTGTGATATTTTTCAGAAAAAAAAAAACCAAAAAACTTTAAAATGATTTCCATAAAACAGAACAGATTTCTTTCCTAAAATAAACAGATACACTGAAGCACATGATATGCCCATCTGACACCCCCCTTTTAGTCCAATAAATCTGAACCCAAAATTTGGAAACCAATGATGAAACAAGAATGTACTTTCTTCTATGAAGACAAACATAGTACCAAAATAAAACTACATGTACCTGTATTAAAATCCCTAGAACCATTAATCCACTGAATTTTGGACTGACATACAGTGATAAACTGTAACAGGTTACTGTATAAGTATTAATTTTTGATATTTTCACGGTGGACAGGAAATCACCAAAAACTAGTATCTGCAAAATTGATTTTAAAAAAAATAAAACCCTTTTCATTCTTTGAAAATGTGAAAATTGGTACCGGTGAATATGTTCACTTGACAGAATTAGCAACAACAAAATTTATACATTAACAGTGGTCAAAAGACAGGTGCATAAAAAATGAAGAACTTAAAGATACATTATTTTTGTTTGTATCAAGCAAACTTGCATATAACCTAATTTGAACAACAAGGACCTGCAGAGTTTACAAAAAGAATGACATTAAATAAATTATGAAATAGACGACAATTCCTGAAGCACTATCTGCATCAACATATACCAGTATCAACAGTCTTGTCGACAATCTCACTATTCGCTGAATCTTCACGAACAATAACTTTAGATCTAACTGCTGGAGAAGATCTTAAGCTATGTCTGTAGGATAATTTTACATTTCCAGAACCAAGTTTTTGTAGCAGTTGTGGACTAAACTCTGATGGAAGCTCATAAGTTCCACAAACATTAGGAGGAATTATGGCTCTACCAGTTAGTCTCTTGTACCGAGGTGATGCATACCCATAAGGCACAGGATTCAATGTTGATGTCAAGTCTTTGCTGGCATTGTCAAACTTCTTTTTGTGCTTTGGAGGTTTTTTAAATAGTCTTTTCTTTCTTCTTCCTTCTGTAGATTTTTCAGAATCTGAACACATCTGACTTTCTTCTGGCAGCATTGATTTTGTTGATAAATCAGACAGTTGCTCATTCAATTTTTCCATCGTATCATTTTTAGGACACTCACACTTAGAAGCACTGGAAGATCCTGATTCAGTATTTCCTTGCTCTGGCGTCTCACATGTAATGTTAACCATATTTAAACTTATATCCAATGGTCTTTCTCGCTTCAGAGTTCCTATCAAATTAATATAGGGCTCATCCTTAATATCATCCTTCGGTGTATTGGCAAGCATTTCATCTTTTTCAGTTATAGTAGTTTGAGGTGAAGCAGATTTAACAGTTTTTGCATACCTATTATGAATCAACTTCAAGTTCACCTTAGCCTTTGCTGAAACAGATCGCCTCTTTTCCTTTTCTTTCTTCCTCAAATTCTTTTCTGATTTTGACCTCTTGAACTTTTCTGTCTTTTTCTCCAATGTTGTTTTTGTTTCAGCTTTGACATTAGACCCAATGGCACTATCTGATTTAACTGTTTTAATTTTTTCAATTTTTTGTTTGCTATTTTCTGGCTTTATAGTTCTTATATTAGAAAATGCAGGTTCGCTTCTAGTAGACAGAAGTAAGTCAGAGGGCAGGGGTGATTTTACTTTAGAACTTATCACTTCCTTTACAACATTTTGAACACCAGTTTTTGAATCCACGGCAGGTTTCAAGTTTAATTTTTCAATGCCTTCTTTAATATTGTCTACAATTTTAGTGGAAGACAGTTCTTTATCAGAACTTTCAGCACTGACAAAACTTTTAAAATTTTTTCCAATCTTAGAATTGTCATCTTGATTGTTGTTCAAATAATTTCCTGAATTTGTCTCAACAACTGAATTATCTCCCTTTGCATCATCATTTGAAAGAATTCCAAGAACTGAATCATTATGATTCATGATGTCACGTGTTGTATTCAAATTCTTATCGACACTTTCTCTATCTTCATTTTTCTTATTATTTGTTGTTATTTTTCGATCTAAAGAAGGCACTGCTGTATCCTTTAAGTTAAAGGTATTGGCATTATTCACTGTACTTACAGAAGAATTGGTATTGACCTTTCCATTAATACTATTTTTCACTGTATTTAAGTCGTTATTAAAAGATGGAGACTTCATTACCTCAGAAGTGTTTGAATTACTTCCAATAATCTTAGCTGAATTACTTCCAATAATCTTATTGTCATTAGAATTATTTTTATCAACTTTATTTTTAAGTGACAAAGGAGCTAATTTTTCTAGTGGGGCTCTTACTTTTTCTTCAGTTGATGGAGGATTAGCTGATGAAATTTTCCCTATTCTCCCACTTGGAGGTCTTGTGTTCATAGAACTATTTCTGCCATTTATATTCTTAGTGTTAAAACTAGAATTTGGAGCTGGTGACTGACTGTTTGGTCCCTTAGTGGTAAAATCCCTCTTTTGTCCATTACCATTCAAGCCATTTTTCTTCACATCATTAAGAAGTCGGTTTTGCCCATTTTTAATTTGGGCAGTACCCATGTTATTTTTCATAGAACCCGTACTTCTTACACCTCTCCTTCTGAAAGACTCATGTTTGTAGCGTGTGTCTCCGTCAGAACTGTCTGAAGAAGAGTCTGATTCAGATTCTGAAGACTCTTCCTCTGAAGAACTTTCCTGGCGATTTCTCCAGAAAGCATTGGTTATTGGAGCAGGTTTCTTGGGCATTGTTTTTGGTCTATTGGCAGCTCTTTTGGCATATTCTGGACAACACTGTAAAATAGCAACTAATGAATCAATACTCAAATGATCAACCATCATACACAATGATACAATTTTCAGTCATTTATCAGAGAATTTACTGAATGAATAATATATATATATATATATATATATATAATATAAATATGTGATTTTTATAATGAACTTGCTTAACAAGACCTTATTAAACCTTTTACATGCAATCAAATTTTTGAATTATCTCCCTTAATAATTTACATGGAAAACTTTTTAATGGTTCCATACATTTCCTTTTCAAATGTGGAGAGTATTTAAAAAGAATGAAAAAGGTGAGCTTTGTATTTACAAATTTATACTACATACATGATTTAAACTAAACCATGCCTCTAACATCCATATAAAATTTTACTGTAACTTAATCTTTGCATACCGAGCATCACATGCAAGGCTAACAATTGACATTCAGTCAAACAAGAATAGGTATCAGACAGGCCCACAGAAATGGGTCAGGGAAGTGAATTCAATGTCAAAGTAGCCTTTAAATTGATTTAATACTAAAATATGCAATTCAAAAACCAAGACAAAATGAACGAGAATTATTTACAGTATCTAGACCCTGTACGCTGAATTATTAAAAAAAAAAAAGATAACCTTTAACCTATACTATCACACCCCTTTCAGCCATTGTCCCTTTTTCAATGCTTAACAAACTTAAGAAAAGTGTATAAGTGCAATGCTCAGTTGTAGGCTGTGCCTAACTCATATTATTGTTTACAAACTTGTTACTTACGATACGTAATGATCCTTCATTGCTGATAATGAGTTCATCTACTTCCGTTTTCCACCCTGTCATTTCAGCAAACTTTTGTAGACTAGATATCAAATCTCCTGCAATACAAAATTAGATCAGTACCAACAAACAGTTAAATGCAATGTTCTGCTCAGCATACCATAACTCATAATAAGCAAAAATGTAATTATTTAGTCATGCAGTAAACAGGATGGAAAGAGGGCATAATGCTGAAGCCATATACAAAATACCTGTATATAATAATTTCTGTTCAGCAGAAACTGAGGAATCTGTTACTTAAGTGAGAATTGACAGATGCACTGATAGGTTGAAGGTCAAAGCGAATATAGTATAGTTCAACTCATATAAACCATTTCAATAAGTAAACATGGTTTGGCCAAATGATAAGAGCGACCAGTACTTTGTACAAAGTAGCATACTTTTTTAACAAAGCATTTTAAATTTTTCAAAAAGGAGCCAAATTTGAAAATTGCTATAATGTACCCTTGCCCACATTCATATGAATCTAGACATAATCTATAGTACAAACCTGCAGCAACAACATCCTGTGCTCTCTTTCCTGCCCTAAATGGACCAACAGCATTCCAATTAAATAGCACTCGTGGCACACCATACTTTACTGTATCAATTATTCCAGCAAATGGTTGGACCTTATGGAAAAGATGTAATTTTGTAAAAATCACATATGGAATACATTCACGGTAAAAATCTGGTAACAAAATCAGGTAGATGGAAATTTGTTTACATTTGATAAGTCTTTGATGGAAGTTTGCAATTTATTAACACATACCAAGATAAAACTAGTTAATTTGTTTTTTTTTTATCCAACAACAATTGTTCACAGAATTACTCAATATCCTCAAGAGCATTTCTGCTGTTTTCATTAATAAGACCCCTGCTTTTCCATCATTCAGGGAGTTAAAATTGCCTAGGTTAAAAAAAGTCTCCACGAGCATTGTATAGACAGCTTTTCTTGAAATATCAAGTGATTGCAGAGATAGATGAGACAAAAAAATTCAAATACAATCAATATATAAATGGTCAAAACTAAAACAGGAAGTTGATGTAACACAGGTCAGAAATAGGGTCCCTGGGTATACCGTAACTTCTGACAAAGTCTGAATGATGTCCCTTAGGACAGGTAAAATCTCACTTCTAATGAAGTCCCCATTACAATGAATAGATCTGTCTTTGACATATCCCTGAGGTAAAGTTAAAATCTCACCTCTAAAGAAGTCCCCATAACAATGACTAGATCTGTCTGTAACATATCCCTGAGGTAAAGGTAAAATCTCTGTGGTAAATCTTCTCCAAAGAAGACAATGTCTGGCTTAACTATTCCCTGAAAAGCAAGTATAAAGAACATGAAGGATCCTAGCTTTTCCTAATTCATGTATTTTTGGAATGGTCATAAAGAAACTCCCAAGAAGAACCTATATGGTGACACATAGTAAAAAGTTCAACTGAATAGCTTAAAAAGGCATCTGTCAACATTCTGTGACTCCTTCATACCTAACTGTTAGTTTACAAAGAGCATCATCAAGCTGATAACAACAAAATCAGGCCTGATACCATAAAACTAAAAGTCTGAAAATATTTTGAACTCCCATGATAACTCAATTCAAAATTGTGATGTCATGACATCACATACATTCATAAATTATTCTCAGGCTTCAGGATTTTTTTAAGGGACATCTACGACCAATTCTTATGATAAATAATTCTCCTACAAAATGATCACACATGAATTAAGGAAGCTAAGAAAAACGGTGGAGATTGGCAACTCAGAAGAAAACATGCAGTAAAGAAAGAAAAGGGATAGAAAAATCTGGAATTCAATGTTTCAAACCCGAGGAAAATCATATATGAATGGTAAAACACAACAAAAAGCTTATTTTATATGACTTACAGGACATCCTCTCTTGAGACATTTGGGTAACCTGTCTTTAAATATGGCATCCTAAAAGGAAAAATTGTCCTAATTAAATATATGTTTATAGCAGTATTTCTCTCCAAAGTAGACAATTCATTTACCTTTATACCTGTTTTGGGATTTCTTACAATGCCAAAGGCTGCAAAAAACAAATACAAACCTCAAAAAAACCTTTGAATTTATACACACATTTCGTCAAATAAAATACATAATTCCCACATCAATATAAAATGAATACATGTATCTTTTGTGTAAAGTTAAATAATTGTACTATTTGACTGAAAAAAGAAAAATCTTGTTTTCAGAAAAAAGATATTTAGAAAATTTACACTAACATTTACACGGTAAATACATTACAATGAGAACACATAATAAATATTTACTTATCAATTACATAAAAAAAAAGACATTTTTGCAGAATATAACTTCACAAAATTAGATATGATTTTATGATACAAACAAAAATCAGAACTTAGTGAAATCAGAAGAAAATATACAATTAAAACAAATTAAAGTGTTATGGTAAATATGGATAAAATGCTTCACGGAGTGCAGCTAGATAAGTCCACAGAGGCCTAACCCTGAACAAATGGGACAAATATGTGCACCAAGAGTTTGATACAGCTTTGAACTTGATTATGAATGAATTATTTGACATACAATATATGAAAATAAAATAAAGCTTATATTATCTGAAAAAAAAAATAATAGAAATAACAATTCTACAAAATTTAATTAAAATTGTTTGAATCATTTTGGAGTTATTGTGCAATTATTGGAAATCCCCCATTTTTTAAAAAGTAAAGTCTTAAAATTAAAAAGCAAAAAATTTGAAACTCATAAAAATTGAAAAAGAAGATAACACCAAAAGTAATAAACTATTTTTTAAAAAAATTCATTAAAATGGATGTAACCACTTCCAAGTTAAAGTCCAAAAACTTTAAAATCACCTTTTCATTATGAACAAAGTCCCATAACTCTAAATTATAAAATCAGAAATTTACAAAACCGAAATGAAGCTTACATCAATATAAATAAACAATTCACCAAAGTTAAATAACACTGTTGCAAGGGTTTTTGAGTTATAGTCCAAAAACATAAAACCCATTTTTGTACAAATGAAGTCCCATTACTCAAAAATGAAAGAATAGAAATTTATAAAAATCTAAAGGAAGCTCACAATAGAAAGAAACAATTCAATGACATTTCACAAAAATTGGCGGCAGCATTTTTGAGTAAATATGGAGACGGACAGACAGACAGAGGGGGAAGGACAAATGGACAGACAGAGGGACGGTGCCTGCTGTACCATAACATGTCCCATCTAGATAGAAGGGGGTATAAAATATACCTTTGATTTAAATGAGAAACATCATGTTTGAGTAAACTGACCTTGACCTCCGACCCTTCTTTTCTACTGCCACATATAGTACAGGTAGCAGAAGCAAATGTCCCATGAGCCTCTACTAGCTTATCTGGAGGTAGTCCTGCCACTAAAATAGAAGTAACATACTCATTACTTTGATAGCCAAAAACTGAACAGAAAAAAATCAAGATTATAAATAGAAAGAAACAAGGAAGAATTAACAAACTTGAATATTCAGTCGTCTTCCAGGAAATACATGGCCTTTAGACTGAAGAATTTGTTTGGTTTAGACAGGTGTTTGTTTTACACAGGTTCAAAATATGTTGAAACTGATATAAAGGGATTTCAGAAGATGCCTGGCCTAAACAAATGTTTTGTTCATTTAGAACTATGTTTAAACAGATTTAACTGTATCATCAAACATCCATTACCTAAGATATTTTATTTGACAGAATGAATAGTTGAACATTGTTCTTTGAGGGTTTATTATGTGATGTCTGAAACATGTCAAAGTCATGCAATGACAGTTTCTTCTTAATAAGGAAAATTTCAAAGCAGACTGAAGCACATGGGCTAATCCCACACTTTACATAATCTCTTGGATTTCTTCTGCTCATTAGAGAAATTAATTGTCCTTTCAATGGTTCCCCTGTTGTCATAAAAAAGACAATTTCTTCAACTCATGGAAGGAAACTGAAATTTTCAATAGGGTCACTAGTAAGGCCTATCGTTCTAATAAATTACATAAACATACATCTCTCAAGCCCATCAATATTCTGTGTGTACATGCGGAGTAACATCCCTTTGTCATACAAATTTCTGAGGAAGTAATGAATGTAGTTAGGTCGATATTTTCCAGATGGATACAACTCTTTGGCCAGGGTGAAGAATGGTTTTGGGTTATGATGAAAATAATCAATATCAAAGATGGCCTCCGGGTAAGGAATTCTGTACTGCTGCAGGTTGTCATAGAGACCAGTTCCTGGGGTTCTGTAAGGGAAACACAACATTAAAAATAAACTGTCTACAAATTCATATCAATTCATTTAACATTAAATACATACAGTGAATTCTGTCTAAACAGAACCCTTTTGGACTTTAAAATTGGTTTAGTTTAAACAGGTGTTCAGTTTATAAAGGTTAAAAATTTATTTAAATTAATATAAAGAAACTTTTAAAAGTGTTAAGTTATGACAGGTTTAACTGTATTTTTAATGAATATTTGTACAAGTAAATAAATCAAGCAAACAATGCAACCTGAGCTGTAAAGCATATAAGAAGGAAAATGAATGTCATTGTTCACCCACAAACATAAATTTAAGTTTAAACTACATGTATTTACATGTATGCAATGCAGTTGGTATGACACATCTACATCTGGGTTTTATTATTCAGTATATGTAATACATGTAATACCAACAGCTTAATAAATCTTTCTCATCTAAAACTTTTCAAACAAGTTTAAAACTACATACAACATGTACTTGGTTCTTCCATATACCGATTTCACTAGTTCAATTTAAGTTATAGATCAATTTTACATTATGTCAATGAAAATGGAAAAGAGGATGGTTAATATTTTAAGCATATTTTTTTTAAATTCATCATAGAGCCCTTGACAAAAATCACAACAGAACCAGCCAGGAATCTACACATGGCACCCCTTACACTGAAAGCAGACACTTAATTACTCTAAAAACTCAGCTAGTAGAGTGGCATAGTTGTTTATAATAACTCACTCCATTACAGAATCTAGTAAGAGCCTTATACAGGAACGTATGAAATTACTTTTTATGGAAGTTTTACCTTACAAAACAAGTATTTTATATAGCCCAGTGAAACCAAATAAAACCCAGTATTTACTATTGAAAAGAAGCCACTCCTACACTATTGATATGCTATATCAAGTCAATATCAAAAGCACACTGTGAATAACTTTACAGATTTTCAAGATGCACATTGACATGTATTGATTTCCAGTTTCTGCATCTTGAGCATTTACATAACTGTTCATAAAAGAAGAAAGACATGAAATGATTCATTACATTTTTTTCTAATTGCTTATTCTTATGAGAAAGGTCTTACCTAAAATCTGGTATCCCACTTGGAGTACTGATTCCTGCTCCAGCCATCACTACCACATTTTTAACAGCCTGGTTCTTTAATAAGGTAGAGACATCTTCTAAAGTCTTCACTGGCTTCATTCCTGCATTAGTTGACATACGCCTGGTGAATATAAGTTAATGATTTACACTTCTGACTCAGACAAGAAGAAAAAAAGAATATATATGTATATGTGTGTATAAAATCACTTACAAAATAGACATTTTTCAAGTAGAAAAAGACCATCATAACAACTGCAAAATAAAAGAGACAAATTCTAAGTACTTTGCAACCAATCAAATTTACCATTCCCAGAGAGGTTGAGCACATGACCATGAGTTAACTAGAACTGTGATTTAGCTCACTGATTGATGCTCCAAGCCTGTAACATGAAAAGTGTTACTTGTATTTCTACATGTTATGTCTATATTTGATATGAAGTTTCACCAAAATTCGTGAACAGATGAGGAAAAGTTGAGCTTACCAGGTGTGTGAACTGGTGAGTGGATGGATGGACAAACAGACAGAGAAACAGGTTCCTTTATACAATCCAAACCAAACTTTTTTAGGGGGAAGGGGTATAGTTAGAATTGCTGATATTTAAATTGATTCTGTATCTCTATTGGCTTGGCATTTTTTATGCAGAATGGATGTTTTACAAGTCTTCTTTAAGTTATTGATTTCTTTAGTAAATGTAATTTATGGAACAAATCAGACTTCTTTTAACAGAAAATGCCATTGAGTACATACATGTACTGTTGGTAAAAATATTATGCATGTATATATTACACATTTAATCAAACTAGCTGGGTTTTACATGAAAATCAATCAAATTCATACAAAATTGTAAATTTCACCAATACAGATATTGTGACTTGAAAAAAAATAAATTCAATGTTTACATTTTATGCATTAATTCTCTGCATTGCTAGGATTCAATAATGTAAACAACCTCACAAACTGTAGTTTCTAAGCACTTGGTGATTCATGAATTTTTCAAGGCATTGATAATAGAAGACTTCGTTAAATCAAATTGAATGAACTGAATTTCTAATCAATATTTTTAAATGATGTTCCTTAAAGGCCTTAAGACTTCAGCCATGGTAAATTGGTGATAAATATATGACCAATGTAATAGAGGTATGACAGCCTTTTTTCCAATTGTCATAGATAAGTTTTCCCTCACTTAACCGATGTCACAACATAATTTTGCTCCAAAAAAGTATCCATGTTGATATTTAAACCCTGTTAAAACAATTGGTAAAAGGAAGTTTCTGTTAATTTCTTAATTGACTATTGAAAGACACTTTTAGGAGGCTCACAGATCACAATGATCATCTTCGTTTTAATATATAACATGGATACCTATCTCCCCTTTTTTTTCTTTTAAAGCTCAATAACTCCGAAACTAATAAAACAAACAAAAGTTTCCTTCTTTGTGACAGTCTACCAAGACAACCCATTGAAAATAGAACAATATCCACAATAATAAAAAACAGATAAGTCTTTGAAGTACATATTCTCATCTTTAATTTGACTTATTTTGATCAACATACACACAGATTAACAGTTTGCCATTAGCTTGCAATGCATAGACCAGGTTCAATGCATTTTTTCCATGTTCCGCAGTTACTTGTAGAAGAGGTATCTCACCTCTTAAGAAGTCCCCATAACAATGACTAGATCTGTTTGTAACATATCCCAAAAGGTAAAGAATTTGTTAGTGCTACCAAAACCTTGTTGTGTGTGATAATCAATTTTAACAAATATAAAAAAATTAAAACAAAACAAAAAAAGTATGTAAAATGCAATTTTTATTGAATACAATACACAGATCATATACCAGAATTAAATGTACTTTATAAAATTTATAAAAATAAACTTGACCTTAAGTTTGTTATGGAAAATAACATGAAAACCCTTTAACAATAACTTATTTCCTCAATTACAAAGAATGAGTAATCAAAATATAAATGTACAATTATTCTTTATAATGAAGATATAGCCAACCAATAAAACCAGACTTTAAAATGTAACACTGACCTTATTATATTATTACAAGGATGTCTGTATTTTGAATAGGTTTTATAAGTTGTATTCATTTTTAAAGGATTAAAACTCCAATAATTTTACAAAGGTGATAAAAACTTCTATGATATAAAAATTTGAGACATGTAGACTTTAATAATCAGGAGGAATTTTATTTACTGCTATTCTTCTATTGTATTCAGGGGAATATATATTGAATTCCCACTTGAATGATTTGCTTGTAGAACATCATAACTCATACTAGAAAATGAACATGTTTTTCTGACGAAAATAAGATTTGGTTAGCTTCTTGTAAAAATGGTAAAGATTTCACAATAATAAAACATATTTTAATTTTTAAATGAACCCTACCAATTTTCATTTAAATGTTCACATCCTGAATAGTAGAAGTGTACTACAATGTACATGTAAATAAGGAAGTGATAAATCTGGAGAAGAGAACAGGAATATACGTTGTCATAGTAGATTATGTGTGAATAGTCCTAATGAATTCTAATGCAAGCCAAGAACCAATATGACAAAAAGTGTTTATATATGTGAATGTGTTTGACGATTTAAACTCATAATAAATTCAAACTAAATGTACATGCAATGAATACAAAAAAAACATAATCATTTCAAGACTTGATACTTTAATGATTGTGTTTCCCCTGCTTTGTACTAGTCCAAAACTTTTCATGTAAGGACACCAGAGCAAGTCTACATAAAGGCATGTAACCTCACTCATGTTATTCTGGAGACAAAGAACATCATGGCCTAGTTGTTCAAAACTTTGTCCACTGAATAACTATTGATTCAATTGATAACTTATTGTGAAAGAACTTTTACTCAAGGATACCAATTTTCGTGGTTTAGGGTAAAATGATCAGTTCATGGATTCTTGAATTTGTGGAATTGACAACTCTTTCATACAAATGAATGAATATTTTCTTTTCTTTGGGAACCAAATTTCGTGGTTTACCAAACTGATGAAATCCATGAAAATTGGTACCCCACAAATAATACTATCACAGTATTTAGACAGTACTTGTCCAGTGGACAACTTGTCTAATAAATTATTTGAACAACTGGGTCTAGAGCAACAATCTACATAAAGACATGTAAACAGACTCAAATTATTCCGTGGCCAAACTAGCCAGCCATCACTCTCCCTCCTTTTTTCAATGAAGACATTGAAAATCCAGACTCAGTAACACAATAGTTATTGTCTATACATGAATTTAAGTACCATACCAGACAATTAAATATTGTGACTTTATTATTAAACTTCATGCAGTCTAGTCCAGTAGTAACCTTGGTAAGAGGGTTACCACTGCAATTATAATTAAAAGACAAACCTTGCTGAATTTGGTCCTTTGTCAGGAACATTTGGTGGTTTTGGAACTATAGATGTCTCGGATTGAGTCTTGTAGACAGGGGTACTGTAAGACTGTAGGCCTCTACTCTGGGCCTTCAGACCCTTTGCCGCCTGGGCTGATGGTGGCCTCCCCAAGGGGCCTACCACTGAAAAGGCAATAAAAAGGTCATTATTAACAAAAAACTTGTGTTCTTGCATAATAAATCTTCAAAATACAAACATACATGATATATTAAATATAAAATTTTCCAGGTAATTTGAATCTTTGCATGCATTTACATTTAAGGCTGCCTGGACACACCTACAACTCTAAAACAGTAATGAAAAGCTTCTGGATGCCCAAGTCATAACCACTATAATCTATTGGCATTATGTTAGCAGATTTAATCATGTTAGATTGATTGGTTGATATGGTTTAAATGTCATATAGCATACATGTATGTATTTATAATTATAGTGCAACCTATCAGCATGAGAATGACATACAAAATCAAACAGACCCTACTTTGTACTAGTTCGACAGGCTGAGCCTGATTTTTATTGTGCTAGCTTGCAAAGCAATATTATGATAGAACATGTATTTACATGAATATTCATATGTGTTAACTCATAGTCTTCTTTCTATATCAGAACCATGCATTTCAAAACCCCACAGATCTGACAATGTACTATCCCTCAAGGATACTTCGAAAAGACCATTATTTGATCTATGCATCACTGGCTTTGCTCAGAAATTTTTCAAAAGAATGTTAGAAAAATGAGATTTTTGACAGAGTTATCTGCCCATGAAATGTTCATTTCCAGCAAATAATTTTTAATGGTACTGGTGTTAAAAATTGTTTATTTGTATATTTCATATACTATATGTTTAAGTATCTATAGCATCTTGCATCATGATTTTTTCCTGTCAAAGGTACATCCACAGTCACATCTTAAACAGGGGTTCAAAATTTCTTCTAAAGAGTGGAGGGTCCATATAAAGAAGCCAAAGTCTTTAATAATGTGTCATTGTTAGTTGAAATGGTCAAAGGCCAAGTTTTAATGTTACTGAAGTTTCAAAGGTCCAAGGTAAGAAATTGAGGGTCCTGGATCTCAGACCACCACTAGTTTGACCCCCATGCTTAAACTTTGATTAAAATAAAAAAAAAAAAAATTTTATTTACCTTCTTCAGTCTCCTTTATTGGTGGAAGCTTGAACATCCCGACAAGAATTAACATTCACAAAATATCTTGGCATAGAACTTATATGTTTACTATTCACAAAACTGAAGATTTCAATATAAACTTTAACATTTAAAGGGAAAATTCACTTATACATGGTACCACTTCTAACAATAAATGAACAACAATAAAGTGTGAAAAATAAAATTTTATTTCCCTGATCAGAATGTAAGCCATACATTAGATTTTCAATTAATAATTAATTAGTGGTAATTATTGATTTCTTGAAGTACTCAGACAATGATATGTGTAATGTAAACCCAATCAATTTTTCATGTATCGTTTCCACCCATAAACTGAGAGCCATAGACTCAGTTGTGTAAAGTAAACCCATTAGACAACAGCGGTTTCTATGAAATTTTAACGATGATTGGTTAATATTGCAAATCATGATGATATTTAACTCTAAAATGAGTCCAAATAATAGACAGCACACTGGCTTTTAAATATACATGTATTTTCAAGGCTAAGGAAAAAAATCAGGATAGACTATGAGAGGCCCACCTACTGAGAAAAAAATGATAGATAATTTGACATACCGATCTAGATCCTCAAAAAAAAAAGATGTTTACCTGAAAATTATAAGCTGCTGATCAAGGATTTCAGGTTAGAGGTGGTGTGAAAAAAAATTATGTTGCCATGCAAAAGTTGTGTATGAAAATTTTTAAACGCTTTAAAATCTAGAATGCATTTAACAAAAACCAAAAAAAACAAACCCTTATTTCATTAAATTTGGGGGTGATTAAGGAGGGTATGAACTTTTTCAAAGCCTGCTTAAATTACAATGTTCCAGAGTTTGGGAAATTTTCAGTTTTTCACAATATAGTTTAGTATAAAAACTTTCTGGCAACAGAAATCAATAAAGAGAACTTATAAATGTTACTTTCCCTGGGCAAAATTTCATTTGCCATTTGTATAAATATAAAACATATGGTAAACAGAATGTTGCTTGCTGCATCTCTAAGCATTAGCTAAGAAATCTGTTACTGAAAAGTTTAACAAATAGGCAGACAGACAATTGCAATATGTTTGCAATGTAGCCCCTACCCCACTGAAATGAGGGTATTATAAATCATCTTTCTTCAAGGTATAAACTGCTGCAAGTGGGAATTTTAGAGCCCTGGTCTGAATGGAATCCTGTCTCAATTATATGTTAATGATGGTGTTATATCAAGTATATATGAACCATCAAAAATTCATTTTAAAATGTTGAAAATATGCAAGTATCATATCACAGCATAAAATCCAGTATTTTAAGGTTAAATATCTCCTTAAAGACTTTTTAAATATTCAAAGACAAAAATCAATAAAAACAAAAAGGTTAAAAATAAGGTCTCTATATACCAACCATTAGCAATTTCCATTATTACAGTTTACTAAGATCTCAGGCTTAGAGGCTAAAATGATAGTATTCTGCATTAATTAGAGGCTGTTACAATACAAAAGGTAGCATGAAAAGGTAAAACATAGAAAAAACATTCAAGAGAAAACTAGTTGTAACACTTTTGAAGCCAATATAAATAAACTTTTCAAAGAACATGCTGATATGAGAAACATTTTAGTAGGGCATAGATTTCTCATGTATTGTAAACTACATACACATACCCAGTAAAGTGAATTTAAACTTGCCGACCTTCCAAAAGATTATAAAAATTAGCTCTTATTTGTCATATAAATCTGATAGCTAAAATAAATCACTTGACTTTTAATCCAATGATTTATGTAATGTAAGAATACATAGTATTGAATTTCACTTGAATCACTATGATTGATCAGGCATTAAAAATGGCAGAGATTTGTGCAAATATAAACTGCACTGGAATGCACTGTCACTTTTATTGCCCTTTTCATGTTTCAAAATCAATACCAAAAGACTAGATTAGAAGATTGGGACAAACATGTGTGACCACCTGATTTAGGACATTCAATTCATAAAAGGGGGCTAGACAAAAAAAAATGGTATAGGACTAAATTAACCATGAAAACTACTGGGACCAGATGTGGGTACATCCAACTTTTTATTTTTTTTAATTTTAGACATAGGAAGGTGTGACTGGTGAGTCAAATCATATGAAATAAACTCTCCCTTAAAAATTAAGTATTTACAACAAGTTAAGTACATCTACAGTCCTATACCTGGTATTTAGAATCTAAGGATACTTGAATGACAAAACTTCAGTAAATATACAAAAGAAAACCAAACATATTTTTATTAAAGCATTCAGCGGCTAGAATGCAGTTCGTAATAAAAAATTAAATTGTTAGATTCATCATTAATTACTGTAATTTGTATCTAAATGTCTAGCTGCTATCCTTAAATAAAGACTTCTCTCGTCAACAACTTATGTTAAGCCAAACAGTCTCCAGATTAAACTTTTTTACTTACCTGTACATTGGCAATCCAAAAATTATTTTAATGATTTTCTTTAAATGTACAGATAACTGACTTTGCATGAATTTCACAAACATGACCATTTTTCTGGTCTGAACCTTTGCACCATGGCAAAGTTAACTTAACTACTTGGGTTTGGTAAATCCTCCCATTCCTATTCACAAAAAAACTTGGTATTGCTAAATTAGTGGTAGACCCAAATATATAGCCTTTCAGAAATAATTTCATCTGTATAAGATAATTCTCACATATACATTGTTCTTGCAATCTGCTCTGAGGTTTACCAAAGCTTAAATAAGTCAAAACTGGCTCAATAGTATTTAATAAGTGTACTGTTAACAACTAAGTTACAAAACTTACCATAACTATGAAGTCAAAAATAAACCCAGTCCCCATGTATCACAAAATCTTAATTAGGACACTAAATCCTGGTTGGCAAATAGAAAATCTATACATCGAAAAAATTCGATTGCTCAACAAAACACTAAAAACAACCAAGCAGGTCTTAAACTGTTCAAACAAGACAATTATAATAGATATATATCTATTTTGGTGTTGATCAAAGTTTTTATGACACTATGGTTTGCCAAGGTCGGTAAATTTCGACACACATGCTTTATATGAATGATTTAAATGAGTTTGACGTTAGATCTGTATAGAATTGTTTGAAGAAAGATTTGAAATCCAAATTCTATAGAAATTATACATATATTTATTGACATGGGATATTTATTTATCATACCATTATTCCTGTCGTCTTATGAATATAGAACAGAGGGGTAGAATTACCTTAAAAATTGAATTTGTATGAAGAACATGTAAATTTAGCACAAGTATAATGAGTTTAACTGTACCCTTTTTAAGGCCAGTGACAAGTTCTTGGGGAGAGTTCTGAGGGTTGGAACCATCTCCCGTCTTTTGTTTGGAAATTTTGTTAATTTGAGCAAAAATTTTGCAAAAATGTGCAAATGATCACCTGGAACCCTCCAAATATATATATAAATGTGTAAATTCCTGAATCTTTTTTTTTCAAGGTAATTTAATTGGAAGCTAACAGGAAGAGTTCAATTCTCTTTACCAGTACAAAGAATTATTTTATTACATATATAAAAAAAGAAAGCAGACAAAATATCAGTTAAATGAAAATAGCTTTTTCAATCTAATCTACATTATGTATTTGGAAGCTAACAGAAAGAGTGTTTTCTCTTTACAAGTACAAAGCATTATTTTTTAGCAAAGGACTTTAATCATGTTACTTAAGACAAATCTATTCCAAACTCACTGGAAACTGGTTTATGGTTCTGTATTACCTGAATCTGTATATCAATTCAAATAACAGAACAAGTAAAAGTATAGCTGTCCAACTAATTCATTATCAATATTCCCAACCTCATTACTTTAATAGTTCAATTTACGTTTCTTTTCAATTGTTCATTATTGCAATATCTCCACTCTGATTCCCTAACCCATTTCCACTTTTTTCAAGAAATTTTGAAATGTGAAAGACATCTGTAATATTTTGTTAACTTGATAATTATTTGAACTGGGATGACAGTACAAAAGCTAGAAAATAATGGATTCAGAAATACTGTACAAAAGGTCCAATATAATTTTTTGTGCATATTTTCATTCTTTAGCTGTTAAAACAGTCTGATTTTGAGATGCTAAATTTAACGTCTCAAAACAAAGATTATAGCACATATAAATGTGAGCAGTACATTTAAGTTTCAGAAATAAGTACAAATAAACTGCTCTGAAGGGCACAGATTGAATACAATTACAGATGTCAAACCTTGAACTGCTGGGACAAGTACTGACATAACAGTTAACCCTGGTACAGCTCTTTATTTATATTATTGGGATTGTGGTATTTACAAATGGAAATAAAGCCTTTAAAAACTTTGTATAAGTTAGACATAAAAAATAACCACTTTATACAAAGTTAAAAAATACACCTTTCTGTACCTTTTCATCTTTAATTCCTAAAAGGTAAGGGTCCTAATCCATTTAAGTATCAAACCTTTCTTTTGTAGTGTGGAACCTAGCTAGAAGTACAGTTTCATAGAGATCCATACAATTTTACTCAAGTGAATTTACTGCTCAGAAATCATAAAAAAATGTCCCTGTTGGTCTCCTTTCCTTCCTGGACATGGCTATAACCCCAATATCAATCAGATTCCAGCCTTACTTCTGTGGTATGAAGCAATTTCATAGTGATCCAAAAAGTAGATACAGTTTTAGCAAATGCTTGCTTTTGGTCCTTATTCAACCCCTATTCCTAAACAGTGAGGGTAACAACCCCAGAAGTCAATCAACAACTTCCTTTTGTGGTATCTAAGAGTATAACATGTACTTCATAAAGATCAATATTCCATAGTTAACTCATGCAGTTGGTTTTTTTTTTGCCTTCCTTAGTCTTTGATACTTAAACATTTTCTGGTCATTATGGTATACCCTGAAAACCATTCTAAGTTTGACCTTTGTTGGACAGAACACTGAGGTACAATATCATATAGATCCATAAACTCACATGTATATTTGAGAACTAAAGTTTTAATAAAGACTTGTTTTTGGCCCCTTTTCAGACTTTAATTCAGGAACCCCTCCCCCTTTTTCCAAAAAACCAATGCCAATCTTCCTTTTATAATCTGTAAGTTTTAAGTTTTACATAGATCAACCAACTAATATTCAAATGTCTAGGGATGAGTGATGATAATGATAGTGCCATATTTTTTTTGCATTCAAATAAAAACGAAGTAATAGCAAGGTTAAAATAATCACAATAATTAAGCTAAGACTTGCAAAAGAATTCTCACAAATCTTGGAAAGGGATTTGTAACCATACTGCAGAAATAAAAATCAAATTAAATTTTTAGGCTATAAAATAGTATTAATGATTTAATCTAGGATCTGTTTTTGTGATGACTTTTAAATTAAATAAATGTTTAAAACTAAAAATAGGGATACAGGGAGACAACCCATTTTATAGTCTGGGATTCCTTTGGTCCAGAATTAGATAAACATATTATGTCTTGTTTTTTTCACACTACACACCATAGTTTGTAAATTGATATTAATTTTTTTCTGAAGTTTCAGAATTGATCAAACATTATTTTAATAGTATTTGTGTTATTTTAAATTTAGAAAATATCCAGATTCTTATCAAACATTTTCAAAACTGGGGCAAGCATGAGAATTTTACTTTTTATTTTTATCAGTTGAGTCAAAATGCTGTCAATTTGAAAGAAATTGACCTAAGCTGGGAAAAAAAGTCAAAATAAAATATTTTGGGAGGGTGTAAGAAAATTTGGTTGGGATGAAATGAGAATCTAGGATAATTTTTATTTTGGCCTAATCACAACCTGGGAGTTTCTTTAAAGAATGGCTTTTTTAAAATGTTTAAGTAACTTTAGTAAAACATAAAGCAAACACAATTCACTTTACCATGTTATTCATTTAGGAAAAAAAAATAAAGCATAGTTACAGTACTTGTATGGGGAAAGCATCCCATTCTATGGTATATGGGGGATAGGGAATGGGGATGGGGAATGGAGATAATGTATGGGAGGATGGGGATTTTTAATGGGGAGGATAGGGAAATTATTTTTTAAACAAGTTATTGATGAAAATATGTATTTGAATGAGTTGAAAATAAAACCTTAAATATTGAAGAATTTTAAAATATAAAATTCAATTTGATAATGTAAATATTCAATAAGAAATATGCAATGGGGATTCCATGGGGGGGATGGGAATTTTTTAATGGGGAATGGGGATGGAACAAGGAGAATGGAGGATGGTATATGGTATATATGGGAAGTTTATACCATTCAAGAGCTGTAACTAACATGGAAGGACAAGTTTTCAAATAATAACCAACATATACATGTACATTGTACCTATAATAATACTCTGCAGAAGGGTGCATTAATGGTTGTATTATCTGAACTGGCCAGAAAAACCATAAACATTTGGTTTGTGCATTTAAAATTAGGAGCTTAAAAATAGCATCATGGCAGCATCATTCTCATATACTTGGTAAATGCAAGTGAGAACTACACCAGTCTATACTCGACGTCATTTCAAGTCAATTTTCTTCAACTGTTCTTGTATCACGACAGAGTTGTCTTTCTTTTCATTTGTTATGCACTTCTCAGTTTATAAAAACCAAACATCAGTATTTATGAGTGATATGAACAATCAAAAAGAATTTTATAATTCTTTATGAGAAATTCCATTGTAATTCTGTCATTTTTGTTGCTTTTTAAAGTGCCAATTGTTGACAAAATACTTATTATTGTATTTTTTATTTTCTATGTTGACAAAAATGTAATTCATCATGAATTTAAAAATAAACAATTATTTAGTTGGAATGATAACCTTCAGTAGAATTTTCGCCACAAAATAAGGCGGTAAATCTTTGTTTAGTCAAACTGCCAAAAACCAAAAATTGTCTTGGTAACAAAATCAACGCCTATTTGACAATGTAAACATTGTGATCTGAATTTAAAATCTCATCGGATTTGAACAATTCATTTTTCACAGCTAAGCTATTTGTGGTATGAAAGAGCAAGTTATTTAACACATTTTACAAAATGTTAATGTTGGTAGGTGACAATAAAACTGTAGACCAATTTTTATTTCAAATTTGAACAATATGCTATGTATATGATGCTGACGAAACATTAACTAGCTGTGATGATTAAATCCAAATCAAAAGCTTTTTCCTACATGTACATGTAGATACACGTAGGGATGGTCAAAACATGGCACCTGTATGTTTACCAAAATGAGGTATCAGCTTAATAATACTGGACAATCTGACCCAAAAACATTCGGGGCCATGACAATATACAGTTCCTTATCAAAGCAGGACATTTTGGCCCATATATGTACATGTTTCAGACCATTACAAAAGGAGAATGCACAAGGAAAATAAAAACTGTATAATCATAACAAATTTTATCATTTTGGTAGTAAATAATAAAAGGGGTGACAAAAATATCAATGTACTTACAATGTAGGTGTTTGAGTTCATATATTTCTTTGGAAGCATTTAAGGCTTCACTTTCCACATATTACTTACAAGGGTAATACATTGTATTTCTAAAAGGATAAAAGTAAAACTACAATTGGCCAATTTCTTTTCCATGAAAAATACAGGTTACCATACATTAAACTTAAACATTTGGAAAGTTATAAGTTTTTCATAAATCAAGGCGAGTAAACTTCTATAGGAGTACATAATTCAGTTTGTGCTTGCCTCACATTATGCGTATGAATATGGGTATACATTCTTAAAAAAACTCTTTTAACTTTTTTATCCTACAGCACCTTACAATTGGACATAAAAATTCTAAAAATTCATCGCTTGAGACATTTTCATCAAAGCAAAATACTACATTGCAATTTCACTGAACTTCAATACAAGATCATGAGAGATCAGAGATAAAACCTTGCATTCTATGCGTTACTCGGAACTGTTCGACTGCTAAATCAATTGGGCTTCCATGATATGATAGCCTCAGGCTAGTGGGATAGCATTAATGTCCAACCCCTTAATTAACCGAACAGGTGCCCACTTTACTGATAGTGTCTATTAGTGATACTGGTCAATGACAAGAACGTAAGAACATATTCAAATTTTGAATACCTTTTTCGACTATGGACATAATATTGCAGATTATTCTCATCTTAAGTCGACCAAAGACTTCCCATGGCTGTTTCCAAATCCATTGCCACGTGAATTATGGAAAGGAAACGAAATTTTAGAATTCACAAATGTTTGGATTCCAAAACAGACGCCATTTGCATAGAAACTGGACCTTTAAAACCTCCAATTTAAAAGAGCTGGTATAAAACCCATCCAACAATACCGTACTGATGTTGATTAACACGGAAACAGGTGTGAAAATAATCACATATTTAAATATAAAAACATAACAAAACAAAACAATAACAAAACAAGACATGACATGACATAAGAAAAGAAAACATAACACCCACACAAACAGCGACAACAAAAACAAACAAACACACACACACCATGCCATGATGTAACCAACAAAAACATAGAACTGAATTCATAATCGTGTATCAACTGTAGCGACAAAGCTATTCTTGTTAATATCTGTTTTGCACCCTTCTGTGTCATCTCACTCCAAAATTCATAAAAATAACGTCGGGATACCCCCGAGTATCTAGGTTTATAGTAGTATGAGTCACTAGGAGGGTATATGAAAAAAAATCACATATAAGAATTAGCATGCAGGGAGTGGAGTGAAATATAAAGTCCCTGGAACCAGGTACTAATATTTCACATTTCCAGTCCGTATTTTCTTTCTTATTCATTTTGAAAGGAAACAATTTCTTCGAAAAAGGGGGTCCCATACTAATAGAAAGAGTAATCAAGGGAACCAAGGTTATAGCGGTAATCAAAAGAATGTAATCCAGGGACAAAGACCAGACATGGAAAACAGACATTCACAACAAAGAACATAAAGTAACTAAAATCATACATACAAAGTAACAAAAGTAAATGAGCAACTCGGACTCCACTAAAAACTGGGAGCATGGACCAGGTGCACCGGTAGGGTGAAAAGTTGAACTATTTTAACTGGTAGCTGGTAAATCGTTTTGACATGCAAGTGTATCAGCTTCAAATGTTGTTACTGGAATTATTATCTTTATTTTTATAATTATTGGAGAAGAACAACTTTTGTGAAAAATAAACTATTCTGTCGTTTGTTCATCTTCAGCCTGACTTTTAAAATGATAAAAAAAAATACAATGCACCACTTAAATGTAGTCAGTGTTCAAAGTTTCCCTTTTTAAGCAAAAAATAGGAAACAATGGAAAACCAAAATAATATTTTCATGTAGACAAACATTGTACCAAAAAATAATTAAAACATAAAAAGAGCCATTTTAAGAAATTGCACAATCTGTGGATGTAAGGGCGAACAATGGTTCACCATAATTTGTCCGTTAAATACGAGTGTCGGGCATCAAATTTATAGCAGCTCATTTGGTAGATGTCTGCGATCCACAGAAACAAATAATTTACGATCTTGAATTACTTCTTTTCACGTTTTCATGTATCAAACTAGTGTAAGAGATTTTCAGATAGATCGCTATATTCAAGGGACTTTTTGCCCCTGACGAAGGCCGTAAGGCTGAAAATTTGGGCTCACATTTATCGATTTGTTTTTACGTTTTATTCATATTTTATATGTATTTGGTTCCCTTTTCACCTTTTAAACGTGGCCACCGTTCACCAATTCATTATTCTTATTGACGTTTACTTTGAGCCACTTCAAAAAACATATATTATTTTTATTTTGTAACTTAAATTGAAGATTGTAGGTCGACTGATAACATACGTTCATGTTCTTTTCCATTTCACATCTTTTGACATATCGTACATTGAACATTACTAGCAAAATAAGTTTATTCCTTTTCTCGAAAGTATACTTGATATTTCAGCACGTCTTTAAAGCTTGTGTCGGTTATAAAAGCTCATCAGAGCTTGTCTTGTAATGTTTACTTTTGAACTTTATGGCTAGACGTTTCTCAGCCATATTACAGAAAGTTCAATGCTAACCAATCATTTTATCTTTTATGTAAACTTCCCGCTCTCATACAAGTAGAACACATGTGTACGTATGGTATTTAAGAGGTACATTTTGATCTCGTACGGAGCTAAAATTGACAGTTATACGGCAAAAATCAGCCGCATAAGGTAATCCGGAAAAGCATAAGGTTGTGTAGTAATATAAAATTATGCATATCATATATGAATGTACAGTACTGAATTTACGAGTGCAAGAAGTCGCTAACAATATTAGCGACTCAAAAGAACAAAACAAACGGGTACAAACAAACAAACAAACAAACAAACAATGAAACAAGCAAGTTGTACAAGCTAATAAAACAAAACTTAATTACAAAATAAAAATAAATGAAACAAAAACTAAACTTGAAAACAAATGAAAAACCTGAAACACAATCCTGATCCTAAGATCTTTGTTGTAGGTCAAATATGTGCTTGAAGACATCGAAGTCTACATAAATTATAAATGGCCATACATACGTTAAAAGACATGCAATAATAGCACGGGTTCGATTCTCACGGATCAAATGCGTCCGTCACTATACATATGGATCCTCCCAATTTATTTTCTGAAGGTTTAGTTGATTATTCAGGGAAAAAATGGTTACACTGGAGCAGGTCAACCTATGGCCAACACTACCCCAGTAATACACAAATGAGCCTCTTGTTTATTTTTCAGTAGAGTTACTTCCCTTGTCTACTTTCATTTTCGCTTTTGTCATGATCAAATCAAGCTATTTCTCATACAAAATGATTTTTGGCGGTTCCTTAATAATTTGATTAAATTCTAACAGCAAAATTCGCACGAAAATACCACCTCTGAAGCGATAAACAAATGATCTTTTGCGCACTTGATCGCGCGCAAGAAATAATGAACATCGCCATATTGGTATGTTGTTTTGGTTGACATTAGCAGACTCAGTGAAAAAGAAACGCTAAACTCAGATTGCAGAAGTTGACAAACTGGATAAGATACCAGAGTACTTAAAAGACACGATGGATTGGTTTATGGGGTAGGTTAGCTCGATTTTATGTTAAAAAGAAGGCTTAAAATGAAGCCGGCTATTTATGTCAATCATGATGCAAAATTATGAATTTCATTGTTGTTGTTTTTTGACAGGGTGTATTATTGAATTAGCACAGCTCAGATGCGGATGCCCACTTTGTTTTATAAGAGTTAAAGTACATGAACTTTGGTTTTGGGCTTCCGTTTCTTTTACCTGTTTCAATTTGCACTCGTCTAATTTCCTATAACTTAAAAGAGGGGGATCAGCTGTAGCAACCCTCTATATGCTCCTCCTGTCTGATAATTAACCCTAATTAAGTCATTTTGGAGTTAGCATATATTGATGAAATTGAAAACTCATGTGAATAAAAATTATATATCCTTTGATCAGGTAGGGAATACAGGCCTGTGCACAAGATTTTCCAACAGGGTGCATGCATGTAGTTAATAGTTCCAACAAAATGTTCACTTTAACAGTCACAGTTGAAGCAAAACAATATGTTAAATGGTGCATTTTATTTTGGTTTTCAAAGGAGGTATTACCGTGCAGTTACACCCCCTACACCCCCCCTCTTTGGTACGGATCTGGAACAACTGAAATAGGGTTAACTCCTCATTTTGGTACTACAATGTACGCCTTATCAGGGACTTTAAATTACATACACTCCCTGCCCTCATATGGTGTTTTTCATCCACAATGGAATGAAGTTTTCTTAATATTAAATATTATTTAAAAGTGGGGATATTATATGTTCTTGTAAGGATGTAACCTTTTTTTTCTTCAGATTTTCGTACTCTACTAGTTTTATTCATTTGACGTGTCATATCATAAATATTTTTTGTTCAATAACCCCCACTTTTCTTTTCATAACTTTATTAAACACACCTTAAAATGTTTTTCTTTGAAATTCTTGTTTTAATTTTTCAATGATTTTAATAGATAGGACATACTGAGGCAAAACCTACAGAAAATCTAGAGAAATCCTTTTCCCATCAAAATTTCAAATGCTTACATTTAAAAACGATCCACATATTTTTTATTCTTATATTGTTTTAGCATAAAAGATCTTTAAAGATTACACAACTCTTTGAAATCCTTGTTTATTCTTAAATAGACCAGCAAACATCCTTAAGTAACTTTTGCAAATATTTAAAGCATTTTTTTATCTTAATTATTTCAAAAATTCCATACCCAATTTTAGTAAACTACAAAATTTCAAAGCCATGGGCAGGGCTTCACAATACCCACAATCTATGATATATCATATATTGAAATTTATACAGGAGATGACAAAAAATTATTTCTTACAAGTAATTCATACAGTTTATATCTTTATTCAATGTTTTTTTTTTCTTATTAAGTGTGCATTTGACCTACATATATAAAACTGGTCCCTTCCCTAAAGTTCTTAATTTTTTTCTTCACCATATTACATTACATGCAGACATGTACATCTGTATTCATATATAAAATCAGGATTCTGTTGTCACTTCTATATGGCTCATACAAACTAACCACTTCGGTGGTCTCAGGATAGCATGCTTGCCTCAAGTGTAATTAGATCCTAGGCCGAAACACATCAAAGACTTTAGAATTGGTCACTACTGTTTTTCTGCCAAGAATGCAGTATTTATAGGCATAAGGCTCATAGTCATCATAATGTGTCCAGATGGGATGGCAAGTCACCTGTGGGCTGTTGATTTTGTGAGTTAGCACTATAAAGCAAAGATCCAGCTCAGCGTGTTGAACTATACTCGGCGTCACATAAATAACATACTGTTAAAATTTGAATAAAAATATTTTCTACGACTTTATTGAGACCTACCATCGTTTAAATTGTCTTAAATGACTTGCTCATTCGTTTAGCCAAACGGCTTCTCCCTGAACATTGAATCGTTAAATTCCGGTCAGATTTTAATTCTAGGTGCCAATATTTACATTGTAAAAAGTCGGCCATGTTTACAGTGATCGGGTTGCTAGGAGATGTTGTTTACGTTTAAATGGTTTGTCCAAAAACCGAAGAACCCAGAATGCATTTCGGCCTTATTTCGGATATCTCAGATTTATTTTACGCGAACAACGTACAATACCGAGAAGTTAATCAAGCAGACGATTGTCACTGGAGTTCGACGGGAACTTACGCACTTCGTTTGTAAACAAATCGTCCCGTAGAAACCAACATGGCGGATATTAGTATGGGATTTTCCCGTAAGGATTTGTTACGCATGATTTAAGCTAAAAGCGACTTGTTCAGGGAGAAGCCGTTTGGCTAAACGAATGAGCAAGTCATTTAAGACAATTTAAACGACGGTAGGTGTCAATAAAGTCGTAGAAAATATTTTTATTCAAATTTTAACAGTATGTTATTTATGTGACGCCGAGTATAGTACAAAGCAGGTTTATTCACTGTAAATTGTTCTTATCCTGAAATGCATTGAATATCTGCCATGGGAAATTTAACCATAATAAATCAATCAATCAATACAATTTTAACTTAAAAATATATTCAATGACCTATTTTGTCCATGTGTACATGAATGATAGATCTCGTCAAGTTCATTTGATGCAGAATGTTGAAACCTGTTTAAATTTTGAAATTCTTCCAATCATGTAAAACCCATAAAATGGTTACATTATGAAATACAGTGTGAGAGAAGGGTTGAACTTTGCAAGCAACATTTTTTTGTCACTGAAAAAAATATGATTTAGTATAGGTTTAAATTCTTTGACAAAATACAACCTAATATTCTGACCTTGCAAAAATTTAGTTTGCATGTAACATTTCTTTTCATTACATGTAATAGATATAAGAACTGTTCAACATGCATCATCTTTCCATTTATTGATCTCATAAGATTCCATTATTTCATCTGCACCCTATCTTCAGGGAACATCATGATGGAGTACAAACCATTTTGTATTGATTTGCCACTTGTATTGCAGTTTAAACAGCCCTGTTTTGTCTTTGAAGTAACTTTAGTTCTATGTATGACTATTAGATTTCTCTGATCAAATTACATATGAAGTCATAATTTTCTGCATTGATTCCGAGGGTTTTGTACATTTATAGTTATATCTGGTTCATATTCGCTTTTAAGCACATTTCTTAACTCATCAATGGTGTTGAATTAACTCAGGCTGACATCCATGCAACAAAAGTATTCTTGTATATAATCAAAAGGACTCACTCACTTTAATTCTCTTCTTTCATGTCATCACAAAAAGCCTCAACCATATCTTGCTACATTGGCCTGTCTTTGGTCTTCTCTTATAATTTCCTTCTAGCAATCTAAGTCTTCCAAATGCATTTCATCTTAAAAGTTTCTATTATTCTTAAATCTGAAGGACTACCATTGCTGATCTTTTAATTCAGATGCCTTAAAAATTACAACAACCTAATATTTCAATTATAGAGAAAGTGAAATCTCCATCTTTGTGCAGGAACAGGACAATTTTACACATGTTAATGTTATTCCCACACCCTCAAACTGATTAAATTACCAAATGCTTTGGGTATGCTGTTTCATTTGAAGCAGGGACAGGCTTGAGTTTCATAGTTCTGTTTAAAGTATTCTAATCTATTTAGATAATAAATTTTTGAAGGAAGGTAAAATATTTTACCATTAGAGGTGCCATAAATATTTTACTACATTTACATTAGGGCTCTTTGAATCTAAAAAGCCTAATGATAACACAGTATTAATTAACTGACTAAGTTTTAACAAAACATGAAATCTTTATGAGTATTTAAAAGGTGTCAGTCAACTTCTATTCTTTATGATTATTTTAACCTTTCTCTGGATATGGTACTGAATATGAACTTACACTATATTTGTATCAAAACACTGATATATGCTTCAGTAATTGTTGTTTAAAACTCAAGGACCATTAAGTTACAAAAATTACAGATTTTATTTTGTACCATTAGGAAGATGTACATATATACTTTTAAAAGTTTCTGTTGTTCTGTTTTGTTAACAGTACATTATTGATACTACAATCAGTGTTCTTCCTAGGCCATTATAGCGCTGTACTTTGTCATTAATTAATTTTAGTTTGAATGTACTATGGGCACTGTACTTTAATTTTGGAGGAAGGCTATAAGAGCTGTGCTATTTAAAAATTACGGGGAGAACACTGATACAATGACAATTTATATACATGTATGTGGAATTATACTATATTATTAACTATCTGTGTCATTAAGTCTACAGTGTATGTGAAACTGCTGGTCTCCAGGTGATTACAGGATTTCTCCACTTGAGATAGTGATTATCAAGTGTGAAGAAATCGAAAAATGAGGGAGAATCTGTTTCTTCCATGAATAAAACCATAAAAAATAAAATAAACAACACCCTAAATTCTTCCACCATCAACTACGTCATCCAGGACCTCCCCTCCAGTCATCAAGTCATTGAATCTTCGATATCACTACCATTATGATTAGCTGATACACTACCAACTAATCTTTTAAAATATGAATAACATTTGTAAATCAACAAGTATTGAATTGATCAACAATATGAATAACAACTGTAAACATGGTAAACATAGTAAGTTTGGTAAGCGTGGGAGTCTTCACGCGACATTTTAATTTCCTGGCATGTGGCGGGAAATTACAAATTTTTAATCACTTGCTTGTGCGGTGTGAATGAAGCCTATGAATGGGAGAAAACAAGTTCCATAATTCAAAAGAACTAACAAAATGCTGTAAAAACACATCACAAACCCCTGGGCCACAACCATGTTCCTGTACATCTTGTTCAGATCTTGGAGTGACATTTCTAGATACTTTGTTTTAAAATGTCCATTACTCTGATCAGTGTGATTATTTGAAGTGAGAATTGATATCAATGAAAACTGATTTACTAAAGCAAATGTTCACTTTGTTGATATGAACATTAATGAAATATAATTGATCAGGAATTACATTAGGCAATAATAATTACATGTAGTCCTTTTTTTCTCTTTAATAGTCCATTTGCTATTTGGTAGTTACATGGTACATGTAGTTTATTTTTGAGAGCACACAAACAATCTGTATGACTTTTCAAATTAAGCTTTATGTATAAAATACATACCTGATTTGGCTGAATTACACATTGAGAACTTGATGGCCCAAAATGTTGTAATTTCTTAAGTTTTTATTTAAGTTGCATGAACATGTAGGTAAACATTAGCCACTGTTTTGTTTTAGAGGTAGAATATAGGTAGGCGATAAGATTTCCAATAGCCACAGTTTTATTTGAGAGTTACGATGTAGGTAGGCAATAAGATTTCCAATAGCCACAGTTTTGTTTGAGAGTTATGATGTAGGCAGGCAATTGACTGGGACTAATGGGAATAAGTTACAAGTCACAAATATTGGCAGGCAATTTAGGAAAAGTCTAACATTTATGGTCTTCCCTGAATTGCCTGCCAATAATTGTAAGCACATTGTTTGTAGCAAATAATATCAACTTGAATGAAAGCTATAGTGTAAAAATTGACTTCCAGGGAAAAATATCAGAAATCATTTGTATTACATATTAAGAGTATATATTAATATATATATGTATATATTGATTTTATGCAGTGTTACAGTTTTGTCACAAGGTGTTACAAGTTTTTTTTCTTCATTTATTAAATTTACAATGCTATACACATGTTCAGTTATTTCATGTCCATGGTTCATTTATATTGACTCTGCAATGAATGAAGCAACTAAACTACAGTGAAATCTGTCTTTACTAAACCCCTGTTAACAGCACTGGTACAGAAAGGATGTATGGCCATTTTAAATGCTTTGAAGGGTCTTCAGAACATCATTGGTTTGGACTGGTGACAAGTTTATTCAGGTTTGGATCAAGCAAGTTTCATAATGTTTTTTTCTTTATTGGGTCGGTTTTCGTCTTTTATGAATGCGATGTAGTTTCACTCAATTTATTTTGAAGGCTTTTACAGCCTGCTTTATGGTATGGGTTTCGCCCATCATTAAAGACCATGTGGTGACCTGTTGAAGTTTAAATTGTTCGTTGCTTAGCTTTTAGTGGATGACTCTCTCGTTGGCAATCATACAGTCTGTATCACATTTCCTATTTTTATATTCTATACTTGAAGGGCACTTTTATTCATAGACCTATCAGAGTTTGACTCTAACTTCATTTGTTTGGTGGTCAACAGGGCTACTTCAGAGGTAATACAGATATAGTCTTTAGACGGTAATGACAGTTCTGTTCATAGATCTTATGGAAAATAAGGCAAAATTTAGATAGCCTATAGGACTACCATGAAAATTTTTTAAGTAGTCCTCTTCAAAATTAAGGTGGCACAGGACTACCGGACTACTATTAGTGTCGGTCCCTGCCTGTGCATGTGTCTTTTCCATGGATAGTCATATTTTGATTAGGGGTGGATTTTTGAATTGACATATTTCATATAAGTGTCCCAGTCTTTGTTTCTTTTGGAGCTAGAAATGCTAATTGAAATGTTTGTTGGGACTTTCAAATTTGTACTAAAAGAAAACTTCATGGAAGTTTTTATTTAAAGACTGATAAGTTCTTAGGCTTTGAAAGAAGGAATAAGAATGTGATCTTTTTTTAATTTTGAATTTTGAAGATGGTGATGTTATGTGTATAAATACAGTTCATTTTTAGTAGGTTAGGTCCATTATATCCCACAACTGTATTATAAAACACTTTTTAAGTAGCAGTCGTTATAAAAATCAGGCAGAAGGTGATTCATGCGTGTCAAAAACCAACCTAATTCACAATCCTGTTTTGTTCAGAAACAGTTACTGATCACATAACAAATCTTAGTTTTTCATTTGGCTGTTCCACTTTTGAGATAAAAAAATATACAAACTGTACATAAAATTGGCACTTTGTATGAGTTATCCTTCTTGATTTTGTTTGATTTGGTTGGTTTTAGTGGGAAGTAAATGTATGACTTTCTCAAATGTGCAGATCTGAATACAAAACAAATTATTGCTATATGTGAAATATGACATATGTAGACTGAAAAGACGGCATTTATTTGGTGGGTTTTTCTACACCATAAATCACTTTACCATGAGCAATGCCTAAATTTTATGTGGAATGGTACTTAAATGTAATTTAGAATGACTGATTTAACAGATAGTTAACTTGACTAGGCCTTGAATTTATTTCTGAGATTGCTAAATGGTCTCACTTCCAACTTTTGTTTGTTGTACAATTTACTTTGAACAACGTGACATTCTTTTTTAGGTAGACTGAAAAGGAGACAGTTAGTAAACTCTAGGTCCTGAACTTATTTTTGGTATTACTAAAAGTCCTGTTAAGTTTTTGTTGTACAATTTACTTTGTACAACATGACATGGGTTTTTGGTAGACTGTAAGGAGACATTGAGACTGGCCTTTGGCTGTAGTACTGTTTTACAGGTTAATGATAGTACATTTGAAGTATTCAATTTATTACCTTCAGGCATTTACTAACCTCCATAAAATATTAAGAATTAATTGTGATTTCTTTTTCTACATATAAAATACTTTCCAAAAAATGTGACATTACTGGTCGATGTAACTGATAAAGTCAAATCAGAAAAAAACCACTTGTAATATTTAATATGTGAAGAATTGAGTTACTTAGAGTGGATCTGGCTTGTGTCTCATTGTGTCAAAATAAGATTGCCTAGTATTGGGTTGATTACATGTTCTGAGAAAGGGTAATATTCAGCTATCTCTGGAGAAATTAAGAATTTCAAGGGACCATTAAGCATTTTATTCCAGTCCTTACAGTGTTACAGACAGATCAGGTTTGTCTGTCATGACTGGAGAAAACTTGACAGGACTAATATCTTGAGAAAAAGATTTGTCCAAAAAAGTCTCAAACCACTCCAGTCATTTTCCTACCGTTTCGGGGAAGGAGCCTTCAGCCCATGCGATTGGAAAAAAGAATGAGAAAATTATTCTATATACAATGAGGGAAAGGATTTTTAAACATTTCAAAAACAATTTCTACTTGAAGTCCTTGGTGAGGGCATTACAGATTCCAAAGTTAATGATGTGACCCTTTGGATGACTATTTTTTACATCTTACAAATCTCAATTTTAATCATGTACAAAATTGAGTCACAATTTGGAATTTCACTGCATGTTGAAATTTGGGAGCATATTACTCATTGGGAAAAGGACTGAAATTTGGAACCAAAATAAGGGTTTGAAAAATCACTGCATACAAATTTTCTAGCACTGATGTCTCAGAAACATATTGCCCCATTGAACCTTTTTGTATCTTCCATTGGTTCTGAACATTTCATTGCATGACACATATGTACATGTATATACATTTGCAATTACTATGACTAATAATCTTGTGGTGAATTGTGAATTGTACACAATTTTTGTTGTTGATAATTTGCTTACGTGGCAGATTATTGGCACATTTTGTCATAACAAGCTGAACCATCTACGAAATGCTTGGTTTTAAAGTAACATTTTTCTTCCAACTTCTATTAAAAGCTTACACAAATGTTCCTTCTAGATTATAATGCAAATTATTTATTGTATTGAGTTGGTTAATCAATGGGTAGAGAACAGTATGATTGATTTGATGTTTTGTTCTGTTCATATTAAGATCAAGATATTCTATATTGTGGTACTGCATCATTGATCTAATTAACTGATGGTCACAAACGATATGCAATTCAGCAGAATTGGAAATATTGTGTGGGTGGAGCTGTCTTTGGGTTATACTATATTTAATTCTCTATTTACTTGAAAGATAAAAATGGCCAAGTTTCCCTGGAGTCCAAATCTAAAGCTGGTCAAATTTGTGAAGTGCTATGTAATGAATATCTTTAGATAACCTGGGCCAAGCCATGAAATTTATGACATTGATTTTACAGGACCCAAGTCAAGATGTTTATTTTTTCCTTTAACTTGTATTACAAAATTTTCTGAATTTATTGGACCAAAGACAAGAAAGTGGTGAGCTGTCAGTCCTGTTCCAATTTCAGTGACACAGAGCCAAACATTTCTATCACCATACATTTGAAGATATTCATCCAGTTTCTTTTTCAGTGACAAAGGTACACATCAGAGACAAAAAAGGGTTGTTCTATTCCTTCATTTAGGTTAGCTGGGGCATTGTTTATACTAAATGGGATTTTGTTTACTGTGAAAGTGCTATTGTCCGCGGGGTACCTGTTTTCGTGGTTTTCATGGGTAGGCCAAACCACGAAATTTGGTTACCAACAAAAAGGAGATTTCCATTGATGTGTATACTGAAAACCTCAAACCATGAATTAAAAAATCCATGAACTGGTGTTTTTCCTGAATCCTCCAATAAAAGTACTTTCACAGTATATATAAGTTATTTTGGTATTTCATACAAGTTAAATCTTTAGCATATTTTTCCTAACAAGTTTTGTAGTATGATTATGAACAGAAAGCATTTAGCAAAGGTCCTTGAAAATGCTTGAACACTTGCATTGTAAGAGTCCTATGTACAATGTATAGGACCTAGTAGAAGCTTTGAGAGGAGGGATGGTATATATTTTGTGAGCTTCCTCAAAGTATATCCATGGCAGTTACCGGTACTGATAATAGAACTTCCTTAAATGATGGAGAGGACAATTCGGATTTTGAGTTCATTATATAAGAACAAATTTTGTGAAAACCGTGTAAATACATTGAACGGCTTGGAGCAGATATGTTCAATAACAATATCATATTGATTTTGGTAAACTAACTTCTTTGTAATTATCTGAGAAAGTACCAATATGGTAGATCCACAGCTGTTCCTTAGCAAGCAAGTTTTATTTGGTATAGTTACATGTATATTTGAGTGCACTTGTGTAGTTGTAAAAATGAAAGGATTGTTTCAATATATGTGTGTTTTTGTAGTTATTTGTCATAATGACTTGCAAATTGTTTGTAAATAAATGGCATGTGATTCATCAATTATTTTTAAAAAATGGAAAGTACATAGTCGCTTCTGTCCTTTCTTTTTATTAAAAGAATTAGTTGCAATGCATATAGTCTTTGTGTTCTTTGACTTTTAGAACTACAGAGCCCACCCAATGTTTGGAAAGAAAGTTTTATGAAGGGTCTATTTTGAGGCTTTTTATAAAGACAGTCTTAATTTGATGGGACCTTTTGTTAAGAATATCTTTTTTAAATGAAGAGGCCACTTCCAGCCAGTAAGTGCAAATTGCTTATGGCCTCTGGCCTTCCCACCCATATTTTGGAGATTTCATACACAGCTATTACTGGCCTATAAGTATACTCAGGCCCATCTACATTTTTACCAGCCACAGTTTTTGAATTTGACAACTGAGATGATTGTGAAAACTAATATGCTGCATAAATAATTATGTGAAATAGAATCTGTTTCGAAAAGGTATTTAACATACTGTTTAAGTAAGATAACTTTGCTTTTAGTCAATAGCAGTATATCAGAGTTTAGTAGAAATAGATATCTGTAGAAATTTATGGAATTTATGAATGCAAATATGAAAAGAAAAAAAAGCAATATTGAAGATATGAGTAAGTGGAAATCTGTGGAAAGAACAATGCTGGGTTCACCAATTCTTCCGCATTAAATGGTGCTTTCCTTAGTGGTATTTTTGCATTTGTTAATTTGGGCCATTGCAGATGTGTTTACCATTAAGATTTCACAGTTAGACTGCAAATCTAGAGATTGTGACTTGTTCCATAATGACACCAAGTTCACGATTTTACAAATCATTTTTAGAAAATACTACTAAAATATGGTATATCTTAAGTAGCACTCCAGCTAAGAATCATGCAAAATGTGATTCATGGGTAAAAAGCCTACATATTTTTATTTTTGATAATTTGTTTGACTTGCCATAGTAAACAGAAATTAACGTTCAGTTTTTCATATAACTTGTGTTCTTAGGAGATAAAAATTGTATAGAATGCACCGTAGATTTCAAAATTAAGGGAGATAACTCTAAATGACACCCAAATACAATAGAATCTTTTGGATTTTCAATGTTGATTATCTCCTAAGAGCTGGCAGATTTGAATGAATAATTACACATTTCATAGTATAGACCCATAAAACAACAAAAATAAAAATATGTAGCCTTTTGTGGCGTGTATCACATTTTTCAGATTTTGCATGATTCTTACAAAGACAGTTACTTAAGTAGCATAATCAACAGGGTTGCCAAACAATCAAAAAACAATTGTTGGAGATTTGACAAAAGTTTGAAAGAACAAAGGTAAAACACAATAGATCAAATTAAAATGTTGCTAAACCATTTCTAAAATGCATGTCAGAGTTTCATGCAGAAAGCATGAGAGTTGGCACTATTGAAACAGGTCTGCCATTGTCATGTTCTTCCCCAGCATCAGGGATTGCATTTAAGAAAAATTTCCATTAGCTGAATTTAGCAAGTACTGAAAATTTACACTTGCTAAATCTAAATTTCTTGGGTTATTTCTTAACTTTACCTTTAATGTACATAGAATACCACAAGCAAATTTAAGAAAGTGGAAATAATTTCTAATTGTAAAGATGAATTTGAATTTGCATTTAGCAAGTACATGTATTTCCCTGAAAATTCAATTACTGTACATGTACATATTTTTTGGTTGGAGAGCTAGTTTAACTTAATTAACCTATAGTATACTAGTTCCACTTCCTTGTTACTGTATACATCATTTTAATCATTTGTTGGTTATATGGTCTGATGAACCTTTTTTGTTCACATTCAATTATGTTTAATCTTTCAAATCTTTTCATGTCAACTGTACTTAGATAAATATAGATACATTTTAAGTTTTTTACTGGCTTTAATGTTTTTCATGTAGTTGTAACTTGTAAAATTTGTCTGATAAAGGCTATACAAAAAAATTAAAAATTAAATATTACCTATATTTCAGTTGTTTATTTGAGAAATGTGCAAATGTATGGCTCCTAAATAATTCTTAGAAGATAGTTTGTTTGTTTGTTTGTTGGGGTTTAAAGTCCGAGCAGCAATATTTCATCTATATTCAGACGATGAACATGAAATGAATGACAAAATGAACATGAAATGATGATGAAATGAAAAAGGGATGGGACACAAGGACAATGGGGTTGACAAATTTTGATTGCCACTGGAAATAGGGAGAGGTGGGTAGGGTCAGGCAATTTAGCCTCCTGTGGCAGATCCCTATGGTTCATAATCCGGGAGAATACCACAGTAGGGTTCTTTAATGTGCAAGGAACGTGGCATCTTTCCCAACACGGTGCACCAATATGGTTTGCGGTCAGGTTTTCCGTATTATAGCCTGACAACCCCAGCATGTAACACGCCAGGGGTACCCCATTCTGCCACCTGGGGCACACATCCCAGTTGCTCTGTTGGCCAAGCGCCCTAGCCCCCGGCTAGGGTTCTGAGCACTATTTAGTCGCCGTTTACGACAAGCTTAGCGTTGCTGCAGGCCTATTCTTTTAACACCCGGACCTGCACAGGGGCTTAGAAAATAGAGAAATGTGAGGTCCATTTTTATCTGTGTATTGTTACAGTCTCAGCCTGAGTCATTGTTTCATGGACCTTATGAAAATCAGTTTTACCCAGTATAATAAAAATGAGTAACTTTTCCATAACTCCCCAGTCTGTTTGATTGATCTGATCCCATGTTTCTAGTATTTTCAGTACTTAGGATACAGGGATACAGTTTTGTCTTATTATCAGTTGGTGTACAGTCATTGATGGTCCATCTAGAAAATATGTTTGATTCACATCACATTCGGACATTTAGTCATTGGCTAGATAGTAGATTTTCCCTGATTCCATCAACTTTAATGGATACTATAACTACATGTTCATATACCCATAATGATGCAAGACTAGAAAATAGAGTCAGCATTAGATAAATCACTTATCCATATCTTAAACTGAAAGAAGCAAGGCTGACAATTGCATTTGTGATATGCAATCAACCTTAGTATATTCATGAACCCTTTTGAGGGAAAAAAGATTAACATTTTTGTGGTCACTTCTTCAGATTTATAGAAATATTACATGATTTTTTCCCATTTTCTCTCCCTGAGAATCCCTCCACCTCAATTTGTGTATTTTTTGTGATTGCCATTGAGCAATTAACTAGTTTCATTGTAAATGTATACTTGTTGATTCAGTAGAACCAGTACTGTCCAATCAATCACATGACTGTGACCTAAGTAATCCAGAATACTGTATATTCTTGACTTTTTTTACCTTCCTAAATTTGATACTAGTACACAATAACTGCCATGTTGTTGATTTGACCAGAATTATAGAGTAGTAAGTAACTCTATATAGGTCAAAATTCTTTACTTTCTACTTGTATATATATACAGAATGGAAAGTTTTCTCATAATTGATAATTTTCTCATTTATGAGGTATAGTTAAGGTTTTATTCCTTGTTTGAAGTACTCCTGATACTTTAGAGAATTTAAAGGCAGGCGTCATACTCATTGTTAGGTATTATAAAGCCAAATATAACCTAAGATTGACCTTTGACATTTGCATGTCATATTTTCAAACGTTGCGTCAAGATCCTGGAGGATGACAGAATTTAGAAAGGATTTACCTAAATAGCTTGAAAATTCTATAAGAATGTGTATATTTAAAGAATGTGTTAAAAGGTTAATATATAACTGATCAATATGATTGATACATGTAGCTATTTCAAAGTTGTTAGATTGATATACCTAGAGTAGTTTGGAGATTTGAATTTTTTTTATGTGGCATTATTGGAAGACAGTCATACACGTACATGCACTGATACTTTAATTTTATGGAATAGAGGATCTAAGAATTACTTCTAGTTACCACAACACTTGACATGTGGACAAATTTCTTGAGGTAAGGCACTTGATGAATGAGAAACAGAAGATGTATTGAAATTTGCTTGTCCTACATCACTTTAACAGTGTTTTGAAGTATTATTTAATTTTTTTGAAAGTCTCCTTTTCTTCTTTTAGATTTTAATGGATCTCAAATGTAAATACATGTTTACCTCTAAGAAGTCATATAATCACAATGTGACTTTTTAGGTACTTGTACTTTTCTTCGAGATCCATAAAAAATATAAGCCAAGAGGAGAAAAGAACATCAATGAAAATTGCTAATCACTGTTTTTGATAAAAATGGGTATTATTATAATCATCAAGGGGATACAAATTTAAATCTATCTACAAAAAGCCATTAAAATTATCTTCTTTCCTTCTGCCAATATTAGTAATACACTATTGTTTTGTGGGTTTATCTTGTTAACTTGTCAAAATCTTGTTGGAACCTTTGTTTTGTAATTCTGGCGTGATTTAAATTTGCCGCCAGTGATATTGCAGAACATCCCGAATTGCAAGTTCTAATATACATGTTTGTAATTGTAATAATCAGGCTTAGATTCATAGGGGGCAGATTTTGGTGTATGCCCCTCGAAAACACTGAAAATATTTTTTTTGCATGTAATATGATTTTTCACAAATTCTAACCCCAAAGTTTGCTCTTTCAGTTGTTCTAATTAAGTCCCTTACCTGAAATCATGGCCCCTGATTATCTGTAGCATTTTACAGTTTTTGCAAAAATAAAATTTTGCCTTAATTTACAGTTATTTATTTATATATTTTGTTATAATTACGTAATGGTTTTCTGGTCCCTGACCTGAAATCATGGCCCCTGATTATCTGTAGCATTTTACAGTTTTTGCAAAAATAAAATTTTGCCTTAATTTACAGTAATTTATTTATATATTTTGTTATAATTACGTAATGGTTTTCTGGTCCCTTACCTGAAATCATGGCCCCTGATTATCTGTAGCATTTTACAGTTTTTGCAAAAATAAAATTTTGCTTTAATTTACAGTAATTTATTTATATATTTTGTTATAATTACGTAATGGTTTTCTGGTCCCTTACCTGAAATCATGGCCCTGCCCCTGATTATCTGTAGCATTTTACAGTTTTTGCGAAAATAAAATTTTGCTTTAATTTACAGTAATTTATTTATATATTTTGTTATAATTACGTAATGGTTTTCTGGTCCCTAACCTGAAATCATGGCCCCGCCCCTGATTATCTGTAGCATTTTACAGTTTTTGCGAAAATAAAATTTTGCTTTAATTTACAGTAATTTATATATTTTGTTATAATTACGTAATGGTTTTCTGTAGTTGCCCTGTCTTTTATATGATGGTCAATAAAATGTCTTGTTAATATTAACTGTGTTTCTGAACATGTTATTCTTCAACAGTTACTTGCACTTCTACCTTATCACCAGATATCACTTTCTGAATACAATAATTCAGGTGTCTTAACATGCATAGAGCTAATTTCCTGTTGTCTATAAACAAAGCCTGTGGTATATTAAGTTAATATCAGCTTCTAGCTCTGTTGGTTATAAGGTTAATTAAATTTATCAATACTTGTATATACAGTTTGTTTTGTTTTATGTTGGTAAGGGTTGTATCAAAGGCAGAAAATAAATCATTTCTATGGGAAGTAGTAGACAAAGGGTTTGATCTGACAATTAATAGGGAAACATGTTGATTAGTTTTTGAGGATGTGACAGATTTTCAGATGGAAGAAGGATGAATTTAGAATGCTATATTAAATTAAAATAATTGATGTTTTACATGATGTAAAAGCTTGGTTAATGTAGGGAAGAAATGTTTCTAAGGTATGAAATTGCTTCTGTAGGATTTTGTTTGATCTGTTATATATTGTTTAATCATTCATCATGCAGCATAATCAAATCTTCCAGTCAGTTAAAGATTCGAAAACCTGTGGAAAAGTTAGGAAAATTTATTTATTTATATAATTTCTTCATGTCTCCATAGCTTTAAGTACTAAATGTCATATTTTTACCTCCCAGAAACAAAGTATTTATCTGTTTGTCTGTCTGTTCACGTTTCTTGTAAGTTCAACTCCTCCTAAACCACTCAAGAGATTTTATTAATTTTATAGAAAGGTTGGGCATTATATGTACATATGCACGAAAGAATGTAACTATTTTATGAGGAAATCCAGCATGAGTTTTATATTAAAGTGGCTGTCCATGTATTTCTCTTACAAACAAATTCACATGAGTATCCAACATGGGGATGCATTGGGTATGTGAGCTCGCTCACTTAGGTTCTTTAATTTCCTACTGAATTGATTGAATATTTGTGAAAATCAAATATTATAACAGGTAAAATATTCTATATCTAATACTTGTTTGGTAAGCATTGATAGAACCGAAATTGGAGATTAAAACTAAATGATACCCAATAGGTTTTGTCTAGCTGTTATGTAACATTTTTAGTTTTTATAGTTGCATTGATGTCTGCTGTTTTGCTATTTGGGAATTGTAATTGAGTAGTGGGTGAATGATAAAAGTAAAAGATGAAGGAATAATGGCAATAATGAGTTGACTAATGACATTTTTGGTATGTATATTTTGGATGTTGTTGTATATTGGGTTTATCTGTTTCCATACTTGAATTCTTTTATTGATAATTCCAATTAAGTACACAATTCTATAAGGCCATAACAAATTGCATGGAGTGTGTTCAAAAACTTTCAAAAAATATTCGCAAGGTCTGGGTGCAAAAACAAATACATGTACCGGTACTTGTACTTTTAAGTCCTGTATCAGTTTTCAATCAGTTTGTACAATATGGATTTGCTTGTAAAAAATGTATTGTTAGTCTTGGAAATTTGCTTTTGTGTGTAGTAGAAATGCATCATTGTGCTGTGTGATTTTATTTTTATTGTAAAAAATGTATTGTTAGTCTTGGAAATTTGCTTTTGTGTGTAGTAGAAATGCATCATAGTGCTGTGTGATTTTATTTTTATTGTCCAAACATGAACAAAAAAAATGAGACAAGTTTCACAACTTAATAGAGTATTCTACTGCATGTTTTGCTTGTAGCTCTGAAGCCCATTGCTATATTGTCAAGACCAGGAGATGTGACGACTCTGTTTGCTATATATGTATACTGAATATTACAGGCCAAAATCTGTATCACATACCATATCAACCAAAGATTCCTATATCACCACCTGCCCTTCTGGTGATACAAATTGAGGGTTGATATGGTATGTGATACAGATTTTGACATATCATGTTCTTTGTTAATATGTATTTTAACTATACTTCAAATGTGTTCGAAGTAGGGGTGCAATATAAGGTATTAGGGCATGTAATAGATGATATAATGTTTAAACAATAATAGGATGATTAATTGAAATGAGTGAATAACCAAAATATGATCATGAGTGCCGAAGAACGCCTAGATTTAACCAATGTGTGGAACTTGTTCTGTGCACAAGTTAAATCTTTGTGGGTTCTTGGCATGAGTGATCATATTTAGGTTATTCACAATAACCCATTGATTATTCTATTTATTATATAGATTTCATCCATTATTCATTGTTATTTTCAATATGAATTTTACTGTTTTTGAAAGGCAGATTGATATTTGTGTTGTGAACTTTTGGCCGGAGAAAGTGCAAGTGTGAAATTATCAAATTTATTTCACAGTGTGAATTATCTATGTTTTTGCACTGGGAACATTGGTAAATCATTGCTATCTATTTAATAAACACTTATAATGCATATACATTTAAAAAAAAAAGTATTTTTTTATCTAAATGCATGATATATAAAAAATATTCCAGAAAGAGTCCATTTCTCTCTTCATGCAAATAAAATTGAGAATAATTAGAAGTTGGAAATGGATATGTAATCAACATCATTATAAACTTAATATTTATCAATACATAACTACATGTATTGTGAAACATACTTGTACCCGACATCTGCTGATGCCTCTTTTCAATAAACTTTGAACATGTGTAAACCATAGACTGTAGACTTTTAATTTCATAGATTCTGTTAAGGGAACATATTCAAGGATATTCCCAGTTCCAAAAAAAAAAATGATTTGTATTATATAGTGTTAAAATCTACTTTGCTGAGACTTTTTTCTGCACTTTTTTATCCACTGTGAAAATAGCGAAAATTTGTACATTGTGAAAAAATTCATATGATTACAGTAAACAAAAGGGGTTTTGATGGTAATGCTTATTTTAAGTTGACCAAGCATGAGTTTTTGAATTTACTGAAAAAACCTACAATTAAAGTTCTTCCAAAAGTAGATAGATCCATTGTCAGACAATTGGTTCGTGAATAAGGTGCATTAACCTCGGAAGGATTAAAAGCAATAATAGATTTTACTTCTCAGTCTGCACTTCACTTAAGGATTGGCATTATGTAATAATTTAACTGAAATTTTATAGATTTTAAGGATACAATACAACTTTCTCTGGGGAAAACAACTTATATGGCAGTCTTGATCATAAACATACCCACACAGTAGTAGAAGATGTCAGCATCTTTATATTTGATACCTTTCCCAATGTTCTCCATATGGAAAGACAAATTTTGCAGATATATTTGGCTTCTTTTGTCATTCTTGTGGAAATTAAACTTTACAGATGCATCATAGTGCTGTGATTTTATTTCCTTTTTTTTTTTGCTTAATTCAGTCGGGATAGATTTAGAACAAAATCTTTCCAGACTCGAAAGCTGTTAAGTTAATTTCACGCAAATACAATGCATCGTAGAAGGATGTCAGAAAGTACCAAAGAAATATTGTCCATTTTAAAAAGAGTAAATAAAAACAGGATATATTGGCACAGGTGACATATATCATTCTAAATGTCAGAACTGCTGGTGGTGGTGTGATATTAACTGAACTATGGCGGCATATCAATTTCCAGTAAGATGGTCTTCAAAATTTAACTTCGACTTTCATATACAATTTACATGATTCAAAATATAATTATTTAAAATTAAGAACAGGCTTGCAACTCAATTTTTTTTTCTAATTTTACAGCAACCTGACCTTTAAGTGGGCTATGGGGATAAATGTAACAAATGGGAAGATATGATGTTGTTTAGTAATTGAAAACTAAATTGAGGACCTCTGTTAGTGTGGGACAATCAATCATATTGAACACTAGACTCTGGTATGGTGTTCATCATTATCTCTGTGGGTGGCTGATGATCACTTCAATGGCTGCAAGACAGCTGTTATTATAGGATGACTGATATAATTAGATTTACTTATGTTATGGACAGGACATTGATCTGATATTCCAAGTTGTAACTTTTCCATGGATATAGATTGGTAAAACAACTTACTTATGGCACATTTTACCAGTAATTATTTGATTTCAGTATGTTATTTCAATATGAGTTTGTAGCTTCAGATTTAGTGTATAATATTAAGTAAATTATTCATAAAACCTGTTCTTAGATTCAAATACACTTCTCCACCACCCCCCCCCCCCTTGAAATCAATATAGATAAAATTAATGAAAAAATCTTAAGGAGTTTTCATATAAAAAGGAAGTAAAGAACAAAAAAGGCAATTCCTAATAATCATTTTGAATTACCTCCCTTTTAATTAGATGCACATAGATAATGTTAATCAGGCTGTGTTCATATGTATTTAACTTAATTACCATTATTATTTAGGATTGAAATTCTATGTATGCTTATTCAAAAAAGTCAACCAATTTTGATCACTTTTATCTTAGAGTAAATGGTTCTTTACCTACAAGAAAATCTGCATTGCACCAGCAAATTTATAGATTCTGATGTAATATAAAGTCAGACACTATAGTTAAAGACTAGTTAGGAAATGTGTAATTTGGTACAAATTTCAATATTTATGTTTCTTAACAGTATCTAGGTTTATTTATAGGGTATGTAAGTCTCATCACATGACTTTTTGGTTTCACAAGAATGGGTCCTAATCTACAATTCAAATGAATGGGGATTTGCCATTTACAGAACATTGAGTTAACTGTTAAAAGAAAAACATCTTTTCGTGTCAGAATACTGAAAATAAATGACAAATATCTATTTCTACACTGAAAAGATGTTGAGAAAAGCATTAAATGGAAGAGTTTTGCAATGCAGTGTTTTCAATTAGGTCCAGGAAGATAACAATTAAGTATAGATCGTTTTCCGGATTTCAATACGTTCTATATAGGATATCCCAGTAAGGAAACGGTGAAATGAGAACAAGACTTGCAAACCCTATTGGAAAGCTTGATTTTAATTAAAGAAAAAAATGAAAACTACCATTTTTGTTTGTTGTTTTGGTCTTTTTTTCTTTCTACCTTTGAGTTCTAATTTAAAGAGGTAGACCTAGGGTAAGGGACATAACTTTTACAAATCATTGGAATGTTTGTATTCAGCATTTTACTTCAATCTCATGAAAGCATCAAGGTAACTTTGACTGATTTCATTTTGTTTCAGATAAAAACTTGATATGTTTTGGTGAAGTTGAATATGAAACATAACATTGATTTCAAGAGTAATTTCCCTAGGTCTACCTCCTTAAAAAAAAATAGTGCATGCCCATATGAGACATGGACAGGAGGTACACACCTGAAAAAAAATTGTTCAAATTTTTACTGTTGAAAATTTTTGCTGTACCACTAACAGTTTCCTTTAATTCCTTTACTAATATTCCAAATATATTATGATATTGCCTAAACATATGAAAATAATAAAAAAACACTATTTTAAAAAATTTCTAGGCAATGTAATTATCTCCCTTAACTCAATTCTGGTAAAGTGAAACATGGCACTTTTCTTGACATCATTGTATTACACGTACCAATAATTGGGTTTGATCAATTTGTAAATCAGAAAGCTTTGTATAGGGTGTGCCTATGTTAGTTTTGGCTTGATCAAGATCTATAAAATCATTCTCATAACATTTCTCAAAACAAAATTGGTCCAGTTTACCCATAAATGGATTTTCTATGGCCATAAATACTAGAGAAGGGACATAGTTTGATAAACTGCCCACTTCATAATTTGTTTGTTTCAGAATGGTGTTCAAATGTTAGAAGTTATCATAAGTTTTGTCTCAGGCTATTTGTCTGGGGTCTTTCAAGTGTCATAGACTGTCAATGCAGGTGGATGGTTATTGTCTTTGAAGTCTTTTGTTGGTTGAAAGATTTACATATCATATTCATTAAAAGGAATGTGTAATATTTATTATTATGAACCATATAAAAAATTGACATATTCAACCAGTATATATAATTGACCATTCATTTTATGTTCATTTCGTCTGGAGTCTGCCCATTTGATGTCAGTAGGGTTTGGTGTCCTTTTATCAAGTTTATGTGAGGAAAGTTAAAATGATTTGAAATACATCTTAATGTTGTTTTGATGTACAATGTATTAGAAAAGTAGCATAGCAACAAAAATTTTTTTATTTAAATTTTAATTTATAAAACCAACCAATGAAAACAGAGAATGGGTACTTATGAACTTGGTAAACATATCATGATAGGCCAAATATAAAAATGTGTGTTTACTATTTCCCAACTTACCTTATTGTTTTATGCCTACTCTAGTTTTTACACTGTTTAACTTAGATTTTTCCCCACCAACTCAATGTAAAAATATTGTTAAAAAGGAAAGAGATCACTACTTATCTTCACTGTTTTTGAAAATTTTTGAAATATTCTTCTAGAGTGAGTGCAATGTAGATATCTTTTGTGGTAAAATTAGCAAGAAATTAAAATTTCAACCTAAAACTGCCCAAATCTACCCCTGACAACCCATGCTTTGCAAATTTAAAGGTGGTGATCACGTGCCATGCCCCACCTGAATTTGCCCCTGGTATAAGTTGTTTTGTTAGCAAAATTATTTTACTACCAGCACTAAAAGTTACTTGTAAAAAGCCAACAACAACAAAAAATGTAATAATTAAAAACATTCTATTGTCAGAGCTGCAGTGTTTTTCTTGTAGAAAAGGGTAGATAATTTGCCATCCCTTGTTAACTTGTGAAAAAAAAATGAAAACCATTAATAGATATTTTATGTAAAGCCTGTCTTAGTGGTTACATGTATGTTAATTGCTCATGACAGTACTATACAATTTAGACTAGACTCTGTCAATATCAATAAGATCTTATGGTTCAGAGTGATTCCTGTTTCTCTTAAATGATGAACAGTAGTTTGTGCCTTTTACGGTTTGTACCTCCTGTAGACAAAGTTTTAAGAAACGGCCATGTCTGTCTGTCTGCCTGTCTGTACATAGTGAGCTACTCCCATACTGATCAGTAAATTTTGATGAAACTTGATATGAAGGTACTAAGTATGATGTGTACCCATAAAGTGTCAGTGAAAGGGAATCTCATAGTTCTAATTTTTTGAAATTTGTTAATGATGGGTTTTAATGGCTCTGCATTAGATTTCTAGCATGTGTAGTTTGGTGAATGGGGTTTTTATATCCATCCATGGTATATTTCTTCTTTTGGTTTTTCAACTTCGATCTTGAACATGAAGCCAGTAATTTTTTCTTCTTTGAATTTAGAAATGTTGTATGTGGTTGAATTGAATGATTTTGTCTATAATCCTCATGAAAACAAATGTGATTAGCATGTTGAAGGAAAGTATTACAACTTATATGCAGTGTTCCAGAATTTAAGAAAACATTTTGTCCTTCATCAGGAAAGTTTTGAATGAATACAAACTTTCCTACAATAGAAATTAACCTTCAAAATTGCAAGAAGGAACTTTCTTTTGGGCTGTAATTTTCGCTTGCCACATGTAACAAGAGATGAGAATTTTAGATATGTTCTAAAACTTGTGTGTTGTTAGGTGATGTTTCATGTTACTGGTAATTTAAAGTTCTTTTTTTGGGGTGAAATTCTTGCATAAAATCATTAAATTTGATAAATTATTGGGAGGACCAGGGTAAACCCTCTTGTTTTGTATTGCTTTATGTTCCATATTAGTCACTGATATCAGACAGCACATATGTCACTGTAATGTTGGCAACTCCACCTCCGTCTGTCTCTGTGTTTGTTTGCAGTGCAGTAGTCAGCATGGCTACTAAAACTGAAAAAAAAAAAACTCAACAGTTTGTCCAGGTTCTAAAAATTATTATGCATTTGGGGAGGGGAGGAGGGTAACTGTTCCCTTTTACGGAAAGAAAATTTGTGTAGAAGTATTTGCTTGGACTGATTTTCACAGTTTGAAGCATTTTTGCACGTATCATGCATCATATACTTATTATACAATCCAAACATTTTGGGGTCATATACTTTGTCCACTTTGTAAATAATGAAAATGAGTCATCCCACAAAAAATGCTATATTTACAGAGTTTGACTTTTAACAGTCAGTTGACCTTTGTCAGAGAGTCAGTTTAACGTTGATAACGGTAAATACCCTATAAAAATTTGAAATTTACAAAGAGTACAAATTTTTAAAGAAAAACAACTATACAAGTTTTCTGCATTAAAATTATCACAAAAAATAGAAGTTTGAATGCTAGTGGCCCAAGATTAACAAATATTATAGGTGGTCCCTATTTATTTTCTCATGCCCCTAGCTCAGGACCAGTGGCTGAATTCCAAATTTAAAATTCACAATGCTGAAATTTCTTTTAAATGCAATTATATGATTGATAGTTACAATATTAACATGCAAATTAATGTAAACCTGTGGTGTGATGAATATCAGGCTATTCTGGTTTGAACCTTGTGGTTTTTGTGGTTTATGTCATTTGAGTTATTTTTGTGGTAGTTGTCATAATTTTGAGATTTGTCCAAGATACTTGTACCATTTACCCTGAAGTAAATTTGTATTTGTTTATTTTCTTGCAAAGTTTATAAACATAAATATGGATGCTTAAAGTATATAATGCTTTGGGTGATTGAATAAAAGCAGTTAACTTGGTACCCTCCAGGCTAAGGATCTGCAAAGTTTATAGTTTTACAAGAGGCTGAAGTTTGTTGAAGAGGAAAGCTCATACTTCCATTTAATAAAAAATGTGTGAGAATCTTAACTAGCTCCCACAAAGTGGCCTAGTTTGTTAGAGAGGAAAGATCAAACATTTTTAAAATCAGTGCTAATGATTTGTATAGTGATGACTTGTATGTAATGTACATGTATATAAAAACTTTTACCATCTGTTTCCTCATTCTGTCACTTTAACAGTGTCAGCTGTTTTTATGATAGGAATACACAAAGGGGTGTCTCCATGTTTAACATAGTAGCACAACATGTTAACATTTGTTGAAGCACATCAGATGTCTTGTCGGAACCTCAGGGTCCAAAGTTCACCTGTAATTGATCGTCATGATATAGTCATATTTGGAGGTCAATGATGAAAGCCAGACCAATTTTGCAGGGTTTAATTATGATAAAACATTCTCATTAGATCTGGTCATACAGATAGGATGATTGATATTAGAACCATAAGTACCTGGGTCTTAAAAATACATCTGGAACCAGTCATACATGTATTCTGAAAGAGAAATGGGATTTTAAAAGGAAGTTAATTGACTTGGATATATACAGAGTTCTTGAAGGACCCAGGGTATTGTCACAAAATATTAAGCGAGTCAAATGGGCTCAATACTAAAAAGAGTGAAAAGCCCTGCATGATTTTCAGAGTTAATCTTGTCCACATGTTTACTTTGTGATTAGCATATGCAGTATAAAATGATAATTTTTGGAGAGGGTCTGATTATGCAATTATAACAAATGCCTCCAAATTGATATTTAAAACTTGAATTGATATAGACCTGCTAGTAGATCTGTAAATTTAGTTGGTAATCAAATACTGATTTTAGGAGACCACATAGAATGGGTTGCTCTCTTTAGCCTTGTAAGTCTAAATACCAGTTCAAACCACAGTAAACCAGTCATCTTGTCTGGTTCTTTAAGGTAATAATAACAATAAAATTGTATATGCTCATAAGCTGCTTTAAAGATAATCTTTAATTACTGTAATCCCCCTTTCCTTTGGAAGACTTAGCCACAAAAAGCTTATGTACTGTCAAACAACTCTATAATACATATCCAGTTAGTTATTACATGCATATGTTTTGAATATGTTTTTATACTCTGAATCTCATCAAGGGGGAGATATATTGGAATTACCTTGTCCACCCAAATTTCATCGCAATTGTTTTAACTTCTGGTGGATAGATTATTTTCAAATTTGGTATGCCATTTCCAATTGATTGGGCATACATTTGTATGCAATTGCAGTTGTTGTTGGATTTCAACTTCCAACTTGCTATTGATGGTATACCTTGTATGACTACATGTACAACTTCATTTGTTTATTGTTTTTTTTTTGCTGTTGTCTGTCAAAATTGTCAAAAAGACAATGATTACTGACCCATCTGTTTGTCTGCCTGACTGTCTGCCCACACATTGAAGGATAACTCAAAAATGGTTTGAGAGATTTCAATACAATGTTTGTCTTCGTAGAAGGAAGCTGGATTTAGTTTTTCATTTTTTTTTGCTGTTATTTGTTTCTAAGCTATGTGATGTATAATTACTGAATAAAAGGGGGAAAACAAAAAGTAGTAAAAAATGTATCATGTGCTTTGAGCAGTTGTTTATTATAGTTAAGATTTGGTCATCAGATATCCCTTGGTAGAAGAGTTAAAAATATGACAGTGATGTCATGAATGAAATGTGTTCATTCTAACAACCATTGCCGCTGAGCAGGTGATAATTAATTGTACCTGTTTTGGCCTTTATAAATACATGTATTTGTAGGTCACCATAGCTGGAAGGTGAACAGTTACATGTATATTGGCATGGTTTAGTGAACAGGCACAGTAGGGGATCTTTAACACCATCATACCATGTCCTATGTATCATTTCTTTTAGATCTCTGCAAGGGACATACTCATATACATAGACAATAAAAGTATATTACGCATGAGGCTTAGAATTGGGGTAAAACGCATGGCTTCACCAAGTTTTTTTAGTCGATTCATGTTGAACAGTGTACTGTTATTGTCTTTATGCTGCAATCCTAATTTTTTTTACTGGCCCCCCCCAGATAGTAGTGCTATGATAAACAGGTTGTTAATACAAGGGTTTTTCATACTTTCAATGCATTTTGGTTGCTTAAATAGAATGATTGCCATAAATGTGCATATAAACAGACTTTTAAGTATTTAATTAAAGATAATGGACCTCATTGAGAAGCTGCCTCAATTGAGCCTTTTGTAAAATGTGTCTGGTGTATGGAGTCTCCCTGATGGTTATTTTGGTCCTTAGGTTTATGGACTCCTTTGATTTAGACCTGTATTTGGAAAACCCAATCTTTTTTTAAGACTGACAAATGACTGATGTTTGGCACATAGGTTATTAATGAATGGAAGCATGTGAAGATATTTGGTATAGACTGATTTCCTGTTTAGTATATAAATGGTTAGATTTAGACAGGTTTCACTGTACGCAAAAAGTTTACCTCCACAAGGTGCCATATCCCTATTGCAAGTTAGGGGTTTTGACTGGAACCATTTAAGAATAAGGGACCACTTTGGTTTTGGCCAAATTTTTTCCTGTGTCAAATGTCTGATCATAATTTAAATTCCAAGCTGTATTAAGTTTGAATAATGTGTCCATACTTGCCTAAACAGTTTAAAGGTTCAACTTCGGCGATCGTATCATGCAAACCCTGCGAAGCATTTTATTTTGCTTATGGAATGAGGTTTTAGATGATATTTTTAAAATGAAAATGCTAGTACATGTATAATGTGATAGTAAATTTAGGCATACTAGATATTAGTGTAAAAAGGTAGTAGAACTGACTTGTACGCTATGAGACAGCATGTAGATTTGAGAGCTACTTGTATTTTGAAGTACATGTATATGTTAGAAGTGGATAAGCCATTAAGAGTCAAGGTGTAGGCTATCTCTCAATTAGATAAGTGTTCCTGTAACATACTGTAATGATAAAGCACTTATTGAAGTATTGTACTGTTGTCTTGCTATGTTCTTACCCCAGCTTTTAATCTATGTTTATAAGAAAAAATAACACATTAGATACGTTTTATGTAGACATGCTATCAGAGAGCTCGCTTGGTACATTTTATGCTAAACAGAAGAATTATGAATTATTTTGATATACATGTAGGTAGATCTAATAAAAATATAAAAAAATGAAGTTTGCTGGTAATAAAAATGTTGATTTCAAGGTGAATTTTTGTTTTTTTGTTTATATGGCATTCTCAGTTTCCTTCAGTTTTTGGTGGGTGATTTCTACTTAAATCTGGCTTAAATGATACATGTATTCATTATTTGATTTAAAATGTTGCATTTACTGAAATATATGGAATAGCATTACATGGATCAATATGTATATAATTGCTGGCACACTTTCACAATGATAATATATGTCTTCATAAATCAGTGTTAGTTTTTGACCTCTTTACTTAATGAACAAGGAGATATAGGTAGCTATAATCCTATGAATTAATTAGCTTTGCCAAGAACAAATATCTTTGTTTAATAACAGGCACATGTACATGTATAAGGTTGACCTTTGGTGAACTTTACCTGCCCACTATTCTAGACCAATCAGAATGTCAGATTTAAATAGATTCTTGAGATCCTTGTACCTTTTAACCACATACAGTACTTTATGATTGTATTTTATATACCACGTGCTTCCGATGAGAACAACATTATTTATTTACATCGAGTATTTATAACTGAGATATCATTCACATTGACTTAACCGCCAAATATAGATTTGAATATGGGGTGATCATATTTTGACTAACTGCTTGCTTATTGTGAGTAGTATTGGATCAGTTGATCTGTTTGATGACATTCGATATTTATCTGTGATTATTCCATAAGAGCTGGTGTCGTCTCAACGCAAATTAGATAAAACGTCTTGACTTTATTTGTTCCTTAGTTTTAATTTATTGACATTTGTTTTAAATGTTTAAAATGACTACAGGGATCTTATTTGTGATAAATTTTTGGTAAGTGTGATTTATTTTTCTATCTGTAAACATTGGTAAATGCCAGTTATAGGTATTATGTATCTTTAGATATTCTTAAAGACATTTTTCTCCCTTAAGACATGGTTCTTCCAATAGTATTTATTGTTAATTGAATTTATTCATGTTGTATTGGTGCTAAATTGCAGTCAGTTTTGGTATCATTTGGTGGCTGTCATTCCAACAAGTTACATCCATTGATTTCCATTGTTTTAATTTTCTTGGTATTACATTAAGTAACAAAACTTTGGTAAAACAACTTTACTGTATCTGAATGTTCATTTTACTAAATAAACAATATATTTTAAAGTATCATTATAGACAAAAGTATATTATTCACTTAAATACCTTAGCTATATTCTTAATCTGGATGCTAAGTAGGAAATCATAGCTCTTGTAAGAAAAATGATGAAGCATGATGCTATTAGGTAATTAGATATGGTGACCACCCATTAAATGACATTTAATTTTAATGAGGTGCATATTGTTTTCAATGTTGTGCATGCACTATACATGTACACATAGAATGGTGTACTTTACTTGTAACTTTAAGCCTGTTTTGGTGTGTCATATATAAGCTTAGATTTCATTTAGATGTCTCTTGTCAGCTTTAATTGCATTCATCAATGTATTGTTTATATTTCATGATTTTTAGAAAACTGCCCTTTCCTCATTGCTATCATGTTTCACACAATTTGAACATATACATGTCCTTGGGATTTCAACTACTAGCAAAAGTTGAAATTTAAGTACTTTTAAAAAAGCGATAAATATTTTTGAAAATGCAGTTAATTTATTTTCAAAACCTGAAGGAAAGGTATGATACTTTTGAGGGAAACTTCCAAAGAGAATAAAATGGAGAATATTGTATTTTTTTCATGGTTAAAAGACTTAGTTTCTTCATAATGAAAGTTTAATTGGGCATATCTAAATGGTACATTGCAAAAAATGAATTAGCATGTCAACTTTATTTTTCTGCACTCAAAAGCACATCATACATGACTATCAAGGAACTAAGTAGTGTGGATTTCACACCATGTGACCTTCTCCATAAATTGTGTTAGAAATTACTCAAGTTTCAAGGCTATCAATTGGGCTCATCAACAAATATTCAGGCTATCATCTTTGTTTGCTCCTGATAGTAAATCCTACATTAGCCGTTTAGATAAATAACATCTAAAGTGTTAGATATGTTATGATAGTACTTAAGCTTTACTATAAACATTAGTCCATGCCTTAAAGAGAATAAGTGTTAGGTATTGGTCCAAGAAAAAGATAAAAAGGTTGCTAAATTCTCAGTTGCTGCTAGTGAATAGAGGTTTTGTTATAAATAATTCAGGCTTCTAGAAGCCTCTTGTTTAAGTATCCCAACCTCAACACCATTTGGATTTTGATCCTGAAAATTTGCTGACATAATTGTTCCAATTATAGCCACAGAATTGCAATTAATTAGATTTCTGTCCCTTTAATTCTCTAGTTTATTGATGTAATCACCAAGAGTTATAGAATTGTTTGTGTTGACAGTCCGTTTCTTGCTGAGTTCAGAATAGTGCTTTTAAATGGGCCAATTGCTCAAAGCTAAACCAAAGCTGAAGTCAGCTATTAAATTATGGGATAGACTCTCAACACTCTAATATTTGACATTTAAATCAGGTATTAGAGATTGACTTTGATAAATATTATTTCATCCCAACAAAAACTCTGTAAGGATCAATTGTTTAATTCTTCTGAATATCAAAATCAGCTGATTGTTGAACGTTTGACCTTCATTACCTTTAGAATCTATAGTCTCTCTATGGAATTGTCTATTGGTACTTGAAGTACCTTTAAAATCATTTGGGTTTATTTTCATGGAAATAGTACAAATGATACTTGTCCATTGTGTGTTTATTGCTGTAATGTAATTTGTACTCATTGGTCTCAGGGAGCAGACATTTAATTGTTTTTGGCATATAAACCTTCCATTTATATTGTTGGGAGTTCTGAACAACCATTATCAACAGCTCATTTTCTTGTTGTCTTATTGAGCAACATCAATTCTCAATTTAATCTTGAGAGATCTGGAAGCCAATACCATGTTTGACAAGATAGTTTCCTCTTATGCAGATTTAGGAAAACCAACTATATTTGAGGATGTTAGTTTTGATTTTAACAGATTTCAAAGGAAGAATATTTTAGTTATTCCCCATTTAGCTATTGATTCATTTGTTCATACTGCATATGTATTGATCATTTGGAATGATTTTTTTTTCCATTTAAAAATAATGTCCTGATATTTTCCTTTGCAATAAAAAAACATATTTCTGGAAAACCAAAATGATCTCTTTAGTTGATTCTGGTTATTTTTCTGAGTAGGAAAGGAAAATTTTAACCCCTGGCCAGCAGAGATGCTGGGTTGGCAAATGATGGTACAGTAACTACATGTTGATGTTGGGTACATTATGTGCTTATTGACCTATATAACATCCAGATTTATTAGAATATCAAAGTAGTTATATGCTTTGTAGCTAAGTGACCATGTGTGCCAGGTTGGTTGTGGTCATTAACAATAATTTTCTGGAATTAGTCCATATTATTGACACTGACCACATTTCACCTAGGAATATGAAATAGCAGTCAAGACCATGTTCTAAGGTTAAGTGAAATACTGCGAAATAATAATTTGGGAATCGTTAAATGCATTTAGATTTATTATTTGAATTTTGTCATTTTTTACCAAAGTGCGAGTTTTAACATTGGTACAATGACTCCGACAGTTTTAAGTCAACTATAAAGTATCTAAAGGGCTAATGCCACGTAACCATTGGTGGTGTTGTTTCCTTTTTCCTTTTTTCGCACCCACCCCCCCCACCTTTTTTGCATTTTGGTTTAGTACCCATGCTCTCCATCACATTTCAAGGTCAATTATAGAGATTATAAGGGTCATTAACATGAGAATATGATGTATGGTAGACTAGATAGGTATATACCTACAATGTCATCTGATTTAGTGATAAAGTATTAGTTCTATCTTTTGTTTGTTGACTTGGGTGTGTGCTATTTTATCTTGTGATTGTTCAGTTTGTGGACTGGTGAAAGTCACTCAGTTTGATTGGTTATCCAAATGATACGACTTTTTGTTAGATATACACATGTGTTACAGTATAACATGTGAATACATGACATGTGAATGCAGTTACACATTTACATCAAACAGTCCGGTAACCATGCTATGCTATTTAATTATGGGGTCATGGGAACATCAGGGGCTTTTTTACCGATATTTTTTGGGGGGGAGTGAAATATCAAATGACGAATCGTGCACGAGAAAAATTTGCCACTTTCGAAAATCATTCGTCAATGGCGAAAATGGCGAGCGCTAGCTAAATCACTGTATTATGTTAACAAGAATTCATAGGTCTGTTACTAGTAAGCATTAACTCTACTCAGCTAACAGATGATTCGAATTTAGGGTTGTTTTGGGCATATGTTTTCATATGCATGTTTTTTTTCCCATCTATGGTTATTTTTAGAAACATTTAAGGAAGTTATGTACAGTCAATATGTGTTGACAAAAAAAAAAAAAAACAAAAAAAAAAAACAGCTGACTCAAGTAGAGTATGAAAAAAACAAAACAGAAATGCATTTTGAGATAAAGCTTACAACATACTTTTATTTTCTGACTGGATCATTGTGATACCGTGACCTTGTATTTCCGATCATTTCTGCACCAGTTTCCCCTTTTATTAGATAAGTATTTCCTCCTTGTTTTCCGCAGATCTTAGGTTTCAATAATGTAAAAAAAAATTTTAAAGATGAAGATCAAAATTGTGTGGTTCTTTGTTTTATTGTTCATTATTCTTGGAGTTGAATGTGATCTTGAATAAAATCTATGTTTGGTCTGATGGAAACTTTGGGTGGAGGAAGCTTCTTATAAAACTTATTGTTTGTTGTACAAAACAGATCAATCAAGCATTCAAACAGTTTAAGTTTTAAGGTCAAGGTGTTTGATTTTGTTTCCTTTAGCTAATGTATACCCATGAAATTGCACATTTTTCCAAATATGATTTTAAAAAATTCCTCATAAAAAATTGTATCCTATTCTATATTTCAATGGTATAACATTAATGACAATTTCCAGTAATTGTAGACTAATTAATGGTATATGTCCTAAATTTAACTTTTTAAGTAATTATGAATGACTAAATGGTATAGTGCAAGGTTTTGGAATCATTTACATGTAAGTTGCTGTTAATGAACTTCTACAATGCTTTTTTGGGGGATCAGTTTATGAGAAGGTGGGAACTTTCATGGTCTTTCATTGTTTCTGAATATTTACCTTGGAATAATTCAGTTTTTTCTTCCATTATTTAAATTTGTATCAACACAAAGACCAGGGGTTAGCAGCAATTTTAGGAACAATTAAGTACATGTGATTCAGTGAGGTTAATTATCTAGAACATCACACTAAGGACTGAGGCTTTTGACCTTGATTTTGCTGTTTGCACTGATTATGAAATGAACAGGAGCAAACAAAAAATGTTTAATTTATGATATTTGGAGTCTGAGATCATTTTGACATGGACAAATATGAAATATTGTAGCTGATGTTGGGAGTTCTTCTGATTTTGTACTTCAAACTAAGTGTTGTTGCTTTGAAGATTTGATTTACCATATATTGACCTATTTTGGTCAAATCCCTGATAAATTTTTCTTAGGAGACATCCAACTAATACAAATTGGCCTTTATGGAAAATTAACCTTCATAAAGACAAAAGAAAAAATGAATGATACTTCAAGGATTCTTAACTTCTATTTACGGTATAATGTCATAAATTATTGGACTCAAGCTTTCAGATGTAAACATCAAGGCTTGTTTGACCTGGACCAATATAGAAACGGGGTTATCAGTTGTGTTGTGACAGGGCTTGTGAAGTAGGAATCTTAGAGATTGATTTCCCATGGCTTTGTTGACATGATTTATGCTACAATTATACTGAAGGAAAGAACTTTGACAAACACAGGAGCAAACAGAGAATGCTTTGAACTAGGAGACTTTTTGTGATAAATTTTTGGTCCTATGGACAATGTAATTTACCTATCCCCTTGGTCCACTATAGATACCTTTCAGATATTTTGGTTTAGGAGTTGTGATAACTTTTCTGATCAACCCAAAGTTAGGGTAAATCTCTACAATATACTATTGAATTAGAACCTTTGATTGACTTGTTTATGTACTGCCCTATGATATGGTCCTATTGAATAAAAATCTCCGCAATCGTGTGATCAATGGGAATTTAATTCTGTTTGAAAAGAGAAAACATGATCGTTTATTCTAGCTTAAGTTAATGAAAATCAATTTGGACGAGAGTGATAAAATGATAGCCAACTATTGGTAGTACACACTTAGTTGTTTTTTTTTTAAATTATTGATAGAATTGGTAATTGTTATTTACCCTTTTATCGACACATGATGGTATCAATGTTAATAAAGAAGTAGTCACATTGTACTGTACAAAAAATGAATTTCTGGTTGATATGATTGATTTTCTTATCATCTAGTGAAAGTAACAATTGATAGAAGGTACCATTATTTTGTCATAAGAATGAAGTTCTACATTTGTAGTTAAGGACATTTTTATATTTTAAGTTTGAAAATACTGTCTCTCATAATATTCTCTTCTTATGCTAATTTTTTTTGCCCCTCTTACAAAAGAGAGAAAAAAAAAAGACACTATTTTGTTGCCCTAATGGCAGTATTCATTGTTAAAAAATCAATGTTAGATATAATTTGAAAACAGGAGGCAAAAATGTTGGCAAGATTTTGGGCAAAGTGGGGTTGAAAAGTGGGCCAATTTCAAATGATTGAGAGCAGATCAGAAATAGTGTAGGCATGTCACTTACTGATGGATTTTCTGTAAATAGTGGTACGAATTACGGTTCTCTAATTGGAAAAAAATCAAAGATGAATAATTCATGAACAATAGAAAGACCTACAGCATCAGTAAGTAAATTTTGTCAATAAACCCTCTGAACATATTCAATCAATATTAAATAATTCAGAATAGATTTAACAAGTATGTTACTTCTATTGATCTCATACCACTTATTTGAGATTCCAACACATGTTACCCTGCAAAAATGTCAACCATAAGCTTTCGTATTTAGTTTCGTTACCCTCGTTTTCCCCGATATGTCCAGCTTGAACCATAAGCTGGAAGAATTTTATGATGACGGAGTGTCGTTTATCATGATGCATGGCATTTGGAAAAGGTATTGTTAGCCTTAGCATTAGCGTAAGCTTTTTTTGCTCACAAGCATTTTTCTTATGTAGTTCAGTCGATACTGTTGCAATCTGTTACTTTATGAAAAGAAGATTCATTTTTTTTTATGAAGTGAAAAGCATTAAGCATGTAACATTAATTTTAGTGAGATAATTTAACTATGTTATCTATTTAGATTGAATCTTGTTTGTTGAATTTTTGCTTGCTTGAGAAACAAAAAATTAAGAAAAAATAAAGAAATGCATAAGGATTGCAAGATAAAATAAGTCAAATGAATATGATCATTAGGTTACAAGACATCACAGGTATGAAGCAACATATAGGTGTACTTAGGGTTTGTGAATTTGAAAACTTCCAAGTATAATTTGTAACAAATTGTGCTCCTTTAATTTCTGACCTATTCCTTCTCTCTGATGAGGCTGACTTTATAGCTGATCTGATCTGAAAAAAAGAATATCATTTGGCTAGATCCTTTAATCTCAGTTTCTGCTATGTAGATGACGTATTATCTTTAAACAATCCTAATTTTGGGGATTTGATACATCGCATCTACCCGAAAGAACTTGAGATAAAGGATACGACAGACACTGTGAAGTCGGCCTCATATCTTGACCTACATTTAGAAATTGATGGTAAAGGAAAACTATTGACCAAACTTTATGACAAATGTGATGACTTTTCATTCAGAATTGTCAACTTTCCTTTCATCTGTGGCAACATCCCTTCAGCACCTGCATATGGAGTGTTCATATCACAACTCATACGTTATGCCAGAGCTTGCCGAAACTACGCAGACTTTTTGTATCACACTAGAACTCTAACAAATAGGCTTCTAGAACAGGGTTATGTTGCTACAAGATTGAAGTCATTACTACAGAAGTTTTATGGTCGTCATCATGAACTCGTTATAGTGTATCCATCTGCCCCATGAAAACTGGTCATAGTTTTCCTTTCCTTGTTTGTCTACCCCGGACTTGACTTTTTATGAGCAACTCGGAGGGTGTTTCTAGAAAAGCAGAGGATGCTTACCCTACCGGTGCACTTGGTCCATGCTCCCAGTTTTGTAGTGGAGTCCGAGTTGCTCATATACTTTTGTTACTTTGTAGGTATGATTTTAGTTCCTTTATATTCTTTGTTGTGTATGTCTGTTTTCCATGTCTGGTCTTTGTCCCTGGATCACATTCTTTTGAGTACCGCTATAACCTGTGTTCCCTTGGTTACTCTTGCATTCTGGGTAATTATCAATATCAATTAATTCTGCTGCACTTTTAATGCATGTCCCATTATAGCTTTATGATTGGCTTATATGCAATAAATCGTTGAATTGCTAAATTCATTTCAACCTTATGTAGATAATGTTAATATGATGTTCCCAAGAGTCATTTCATTTGATTTTGAGGAGTTCATATAGGTGTAATATTGAGCAATACAAATGTTATAAATATTTTTTTTTTTTTTTACTTCCTGCTTTTTATGGAAAAGTTAAAACCAATCACCTATCAAACTAACAGTGCATTTCAAGTATGGCTTCATGTAATGAGTAATGGGTATACATAACTAATTGTAGAGTTTTTGGTATTTTTTTACGTAACTTTTTTTATTTTGCTTTGATGTAGGGATGTAGGGTTTCTTTTCAGATTTAACCAGATACAAAACAAAAGAGAGTAAATGTTTACTCTGAAACATTCTTGCATAAAAAAAATACATTGAATAAACTGGATCAAAATAAAGTTTTCTGTATGACAAGTTAGCTGATAACTTAAATTTCCAGTTTATAAAATGGAATTTTGCCTGATTTGGAGTTGCAGACTATGTGTAGGAATCATCAAATGGCCAAGCCATAAATGCTTATCTACATTGTAGTTTAAACAGTTTGTAAATACATGTACTCAGTGGCTACTTCAGGGGCAGATAGGGATATTAGGACCCTCTCCAAAATTTTGAAAAATGTATATGTATATGAAATCTTGACCAAATTATTTCATTAAATTATTTTGTTGGGTGAAATAATGATTGATTTTTCACTGTTGTGACATTTCACAAATGATTATACCCTCTTTAACATGAAATTTGTATCCACCCCTAAGATCATATGAATGTTTGTTATTGATTATCATAGAAAACTTATATCATTTTCTTTGTCAAGTGTTTATTTCACAGTACTTTGAAATGAGATGGATGTCCACATTTGAATTGAATTTGAATGATTCATTGCAAAGAAAAGAAGTTATTAAAGTGTTATGACTATTCTGACGTAACTGACCAAAGGTCATGACCTTTTTTAAATATTAGTTGACAGTTTCACTAAACTGTATTGAACAAATGATACAAGCAACCTTAATAAATGTATCTTTATAGGTAATCTTTATCCATCAGCAAACATAATAATTTTATGAATATGTCCTGGAATAGTGCAAAGATACTATATACTATCATTGTACTACTTTACATTAAAGGGCTGTGAGTAGTCAGGCTGTGTATTTGATGGTGGGAACAAGCCCAGTGGTTCATAAATATTCATGAAGAAGTTTTGTATGGTATATTTCTAATGTGATTCTGTATTTAAACTTATTGTTTTGACTTCTTTTTGCTGTTAACGTTAATTAAAAGATGGTTTTTGAGAACAATCTGCAAACACAGCCTTTAATGACATAGGGCATTAGTTCAGTTTCCAATTTTGCTTTTTACTTGCCAAACTGCCAGAGCTGAGCAAAAAATTTTTTTTTTAGTTTTCCTGTCATTCTATGTAAGAATTCATTGTTCTCCCTCTTAAACGAGATCCCTGTCCAGGAGTTGCCCCTTTGTCTGATATTTCTGTAATACTTCTACATTGGCAGATCAGAGATAGTTTTCATTCCAGCTAATTAGACATGATGTTCTGCAGATATGTCAGGATTACTTTGTTGTCATAATTTGAATATATTGAATACATAGCATTGTTTTCCATTTGGGACCATTCAAAATTGTCAATTCAGCAGTATCCTTGCCAAGTTGGTTATGAATATTTGTTCTCATCATGTTGAACACTTTCAAACACATGTTTAATTGTATTTTTGTGCTTGGTAAATTAGACAAACATCTGATTAATTAGTGTCATAATTGGTGACAATATAAGAAGCTTTGTGATTGACGAATAATGGATAGTGTTAATTGATTAAATCATGTTTTGGCGTAATTTTGCTATGTAGAATGGATATTTATTTGCCATAAAAGGCAATTTACTTTGTCATAAATGTCATTCATTGGTTGTGCTATGGAAAGGTCACCCAACCAAGACTTGTGGCTAACAGGAAGTAATTTGGTCACTATATTGAAAGTCTTTGTCATAAACATTGATCAAGCTTGTGTCTTGTGACTGAATTAATTTACAACATATGCAGCCATTTTGCTATATACATGTAAATAGCATTGATAATTCAGTGTATCCTATTGAGTTCGAGGACAATGACAGATTACTAGTACATGTATATGGATTGTTATCTTTATATTTGATGCAGGGTACATTAACACACTTAAAAGGACATTCCAAATTTTACATATGCTGACTTGAGCAATTTTTTTCTGAATTTGTCTAATTCAGTGAGTTTTTGTGATGTAACTTTATTATACAAGCATTATAGGATTTTTGACTGCTTCTAATTTCATAATAGTTCTGCCAAACGGATGGTTCATGAAATAGTATACATGGTCCATGTTAATACTGACTTCCAGTCACCTACCCAGTTTAAATCTTTGAACTAGGGTAAAACCATAACCTGTTTTACTAGACCAGCAGTGTTTGTTTCTCTTGCATGGGTGATCTTCTTTAATGAATATTGCACAATCATTCTAATGAAATATAGATTAAGATCTCAGTGTTCAAAGAAGTTTAATTGTGGTGTCTTGTAGTGGTTTTATATGTAAAGACCAACTGAGATTTTGTTGTTTTGTTATGTTATGAAGTGCATTTTAGAGACAAGTCTATTTAATAAGCATTTTGCTTCCACTATGAACTGCTCCATACTTGTCAATAATGTAAACATGCTTGCATTTACTTTTAACTGGTTATTCCATATTCAGTGAATTGCTTTCAAGCAAGAATATAGCATGTTTTTTAAATCTCTACAAGAAGCTGCACTAGTGCAGACAAAACTGATAAAGTATGCATATGCATTTGCAAACTTTCAAATTATAGACCACCTCCCCCCCCCTCCCAAAAAAAAAAAAAAACTTGGAGGGGGAAGAAGGTAAAGAACCTTCTAAGTGCTGGAAGTCCAGGTTGTACCTTGGAAACAAGATGGATTTGTTAGTATCCTTAATTATAGAACAATTCAATATAGTTTACATTGTAATCATGAGGTGATAGGGCCAACTTATCAATAATCAGGGAGCCTGTAAACATGGTCTTTAGTATTATGATATAGTAATCTGTAGTTTGATATATAAAATGGACAGACAGTTTCAGGTCAAAATGGCGAAATTATGAAATCTCTTTTCTAGATGATTTACATTCATGTAACAACTATTGATTTAGTGATAACTTATTTTTCTGAACAAATTGGTGTACAGCATATTATCTCATTCATCAAATATTGACATTGAATTGGCCAATATTGATAGTATAATTCCAATATTTATCATCATTTTGTCTGATTATACAGAAAAGGGCTATCGACTGTCTGCTCTTTTCATATCTGTTGAAACTTGATGGGACGAGGTGCAGTTGGTTGTTTTGACAGGTTCCAGACTTTTATAGCTTGTGTGTATATAGGGGAAAGTCCTGGTAGACAATTCAGAAGGGCAATTTTGGGGTTGTCTATATCAGGTCGTAAAAGTAAAATATGAAACATAGAAAAATATTACATTTTTACCAGATTTTAGGGAAGCAACATCCCCTCCAACCTTCTCCTCTGAATACACTTCTAAAAATGTTCATGTTTTGTTGGACATGCATGTATACATAGTTAAAAATATAATTTAAGGAAACGGAAATTATACTGTTAATAAACAATTTTAATTCACTAAACTAAAAAGTTTTCAAAGGAGATATGAAGAAATATACATTTCAGTGACAATGTCTGGACTGGAGGAAGTATGGTGAAAAAAAAAACATACACTGTCAAAACTAATTTAATTCTGTCAGACTTGACACTAAATAATTAATTCAAGTAAAAAAAAAAAAACAAGATCTAAAAACCACTGGTATGTGTATGTACATGTACCATTCAGCAGGGTGTCAACCAAAGCCTAGAGGCTAAAATTGATGACATCAAGTGCACTGCCCTCTGCAAAGCTATAGAATAAGAGCAGATGTTTGTTTTGTACTTGCTTAGAAGTGGTTCTATTCATTGCCTTTTAAAAATTCATACTATATGTGTTTTACATTAGTACTGTGTTTCACATAGTGAAATAAAGCTATGGAGAGTGTATCTGTGAAAGCTTTCCTTCTGTTCTAGTCAAGTCAATAATATCCAAAAGAATCACATAATTTTGCATAATTAAATTCCTTATTTGGATATTGTTTATGATTTCAGATCAAATTATTGATTAGTAAGGTACATCTTTTCAATTTAATCCAGGGTGGCCCAACAATCTATGTCTGTCACCATTTTGAATTTTAAGAACATGCTGATTTCAGAAATGTGTTTTGTAAATTAAGAAATAATTGTGGGAACTTATAGTGATATTGTCATTTTTAAGTTGGAATATTAATACATGTACCATGTTGCATTTTTTTGCAATGAAAAAAAAAAAAAATCATCCTAAACAATTACAAAGTACATGTAGTTCTGATCAAACTGAAGTCTGTAAAACTAATGATTCCTCCTTGTTTTTTTTCAGGAAGGGGAGGAGGAAGGACAATAGTAAGGACTCCCCGACACCCCCGGTGCCAGAAGAAGCCAGACAGTATCTAGAAGATAGTTGTGTACGAGAGCGAGTCACTGATGCAGATTTCTACAAACTCGTGGCTTTACCTCCAAGTGTAGACTATAATGAATGGTTAGCTACACATTGTAAGTGATGCTACTTTCATTTAGTGTTTACAAAAAGCTTCTCCATTTTAATTGGCAAGTGGAATATTACTTTGTCCTTAAAATAAAATATTAGGTTTATTTTCAAATAACCAAATTCCAACCGTAGAAGAGCATGCAACTAGGGTTGTTTATTGTATATTACATCAGTTAATAATAAGTAATTATTTCCAATAAAAGTTATATGGTCAAGACTGTTTCTTGTAGATCTGGTTTAAGAGTTATTCCGTAAGTCCCCATTCATTCCAGTAGAAAAATAGCAGTTTTTCATTGACTGCATCAGAAGTTGGTTTACTCTGCTAAACTTATACAGGAGATAGCGAACTAACTTAACAATGAATTTGAGAAATTTTTTTATTATATAAACCTATATCTACCTGTAGTGGTGATTTACCAAATGTTTCCAGTGTAAAAAAATTCAATATTTCACACTGTTAAATTAATTATGTAATTTCACTCTCTGTCTTTCTCCTGCCAAAATGTAACAACACAAATATCATTCCGCCGATCACAAAATTTAAAATTTATATTGAAAATAGCAACAAATAAAGGAGAAAAATCTATATAATAAATAGATAATTAAGTAGCAGCTTTGTAAGAATCATGCAAAATCTGAAACGTATGATACACCTTAAAAAAGGCTACATATTTTTATTTTTGTAATTAAGTTGTTTTATGGGTCTATACTATGAAATATGTAATTATTCATTCAAATCTGCCTGCTCTTAGAAGATAATCAACATTGAAAATCCAGTAGATTCTATTGTATTTGAGCGTCATTTACAGAGTTATCTCCCTTAATTTTGAAATCTACAGTGCATTCTATACAATTTTTATCTCCTAAGAGCACGGGTGATATGATAAACCACATGTTAATTTCTGTTTACTATGACATTTCAAACAAAATATCAAAAATAAAAATATGTAGGCTTTTTACCCATGAATCACATTTTGCATGATCCTTAGCTGGAGTGCTACTTAATTGGTTATCATGAATAACCAAAATATGATCACTTGTGACAAGAATGCAGTTAGATTTGACTCATGCATGGACTAAGTTCCGGGCACTTTTCAAATCTAGGTGTTCTTCGGCACTCATGATCATATTTTGGTTATTCACTCTTTCCAGTTAATTTTTCTATTAGTAAACACCAGTAATAGTAAAGGACTGTGGGCAACTGTGATTGTTCACGATGACATGACTCATCTTAATTCTGTTTCTGTTAATGCTGTAAAAGTACTTCAGTTGATTGGTATCAGTTTTCATTGTTTTATCAAATTTCTTTGGTTCGATGAATTTTGAATAAGTAGCCACTAAATTTGCAATGTAAATATTTTTCATTTCAGTGGGAATTTGATTTTTGTAGTTTGACCCAATCAATGAAATCCATGAAAGTTAGTAGCCCACAAACAATACTTCTTCCATTTACCCTATTAATCATTTTTCTTACCGAAAAAAAAAAACAAAAAAAACTATGGAATAGCCATTAATACTTTTTAATACATTTCTTTTTTTTTTTGTGAGTACACATTTTTGCCGGTTAGTTTTAGTATTAGTCATAGTTTAAAATATCAATGACAAATATAGCAAAACTTTGTAATGTAATGTGTCTAGGTGGTACAATAATGTATATTTTTGGTCATATTTCAGACATGAACATTAAAATAATCATTTTACTAGAAAATATTAGCTTTTCCTTTGATCTTTAGTTAAATGTAGATAGTTCATTCAATATAAGTAGAATTAGAGCCAGGAAATGGGATTAATTGGAAATTTATTTTTCTTTTGCTTTGATTTGTGAAATCAACTGAGTAAAAAAACAAAAACCTTTGATGAATTTTTCAAGAGGTCCTTGTACTATTATATTCTCTCTTGAAATTTAAGTATTTGTTAATGTAAAGGTCAGGCAGGTGAAATTTTAATGTTATCCCTCTTGCATTTTCATTTGTATGAAAATAAATATAGATATCATTTCTTGGGTGTATTTATTTTATACCAACAATAAAAAGTTATACAATTTTTTTATGTACTGGTGGTAAACTGTAATGTTATTATCAGGCCTCACTCTTACTTGGGAGCTGTACCTTGTACTGCTTTTGTTTGTAATGATTTTGGCGGGAGGAATGAGGAAGACGAAAGTGAAAAAAGATTAAATTTCACAGAATGAAAGTATTTGGCCTAGTTATAAATCGGGTTTTCTAAACCAGATAAAGTTTCCTCTGTTGTTCCTTTTAACTTAAAGGTGAATTTCAATTGACTAGAAAATCATGCTAGATTTTCTAATTTGCAGATAAGATTTTCAATTTTCACCTGCCGAGTTCAAAAGGCTCAGGTGTTCAGAGAATATAATCTAGCCTAATAAAAGGTGTTATATAAAGCCCATTGATTTTAACTTTGTGTATTGCTATTCGAAACTGTCAATTAACAAATTATCTATTGAGGACCTGTCATTTTGACAAAAATAAATCTTGTAATTAATGGAGGTATTACTTGGGGGTAATAGGTGGTTATGTGAATGATTGAAACATTGTAGACCTTTATGTAAATTACACACTTTGCTTTTTCAATCAGTCGAGTGACAATTTTTCTTTTCTTTGCAATAAAAATGCAGTTATAAAATAAAAATTTGTGCAGGGTTGATCGTTTTAAATGATATTGTTCAGAAATTTAAGAGGGTTTAAATGTTTTGTAGTCCCATAAAGAAAGAATCGGACCACATTACATGAAAAGAATTTTTATTTCCTAATGTTTTTTTTTTCCTATCAAAGTTTAATATAACTAAAATTTGATACTTGTGACAAAAAGACCTAGACTAGTTTTTAAGCAACTACGGTAAGTCTGATTTAAAGTTTAAAACATCTTTCATTTGTTGAAATTTGATACTCCCAGTATTAGGCCAAGACACAGCTTGATACTGAGAAAATCTGATTAAATTACTGAAAAAGGTCTTGTGCCTTTGAAGTGTTTTTTGGTATTTTGTGATTTTACCAAGTCATTCTATTTTGTTAGAATGTCATTGTGCCTGCTGGGTGGGTGTATTGTTGAATGTTTGTCAGCTGTATTAAAAAGTTTTAATTTTTTATTCAGCTGGAATGATTTAGTTTTTTTATCAAGTGGAGTACATATAAATGTTGACAGGTTCAGATAAAAACCTCCTTGCTAGGCTTTATGGGTTCAATGATTTTACATTGGTTTACATAGAAAAACAATGTTCGCTTTAATTTTTAGAAATTAAGATATCTGCCCTTTACATAAAAAAGGAGTCAAGTGACCTGTCATTGAGATAAAAGGCATTAATCCTCCAATAATTTGATCTTCTGCAAGCAAGTGACCATTTGCCACTTTCACTTTATGGCTGAAAATAGTTTCTTCTGGTCAATGTAAATTATGCAGAATAGCTGTTTCAACAACAGTTTTTTATACGCCTGTCTAAGACGGGACGTATCATGGTATACTGTTGTCTATCAATTTGTCCACACTTCGGACAATAACTCAAAAACGCTTTAACCAACTTTAATGAAACTTTGGTGAACTGTTCATATCTATTGACATAAGTTGAAAAATCATTTAAAAGAGACCATGGTACTTGGTAACCTTGTCAGAAAAGTTTGTTTTAAACAAGATAGAAATGTATGGGTGAAAAAATCAAGACAACAAACTTAGTTAAAATTGAGGTAGCCTTGATAGTGCCGAATTTTTTGTGCATTTTTTATTTACTTTTTTTGGGAGGATGGGGGTGTATTTGACAGGGCTCACAGTATTTCTGGTTGATCTTATAAATTCATTAAAGGCATAAAGACAAGTTAAAGGGCAACAGGTTATCATGCGCTTAAAGCCCAGCTCTTTATTGGATTGGGTTGAAAATTGTCCCTGTCAACTTATTTGTCTGTTTGTCAACTTATTCATGCACCTGGTCAAGTACTACTCATTCTGAACATTTCAGTGACTTCTATAGAAATCTGCTGAATATATGTAGATGTGCTTGAATGATGCATGCAAAGGAAGATGATCAAACTTCAGGGTTTTAAATTCATAACATTTCAAGCAAAGGATACAATTAAATGTAATCTAGCCAATATTTTATTATGAATGAAGAAACTGACCATGGTTAAATGTTTTATTGTTCTACAGATTACATAAGAATACTATTAGTATACCAATATTCATGTGCAAGCCAAATTTGAATATCTGTAAATTCATGAACAATTATTCAAATGGAGAAATAGAAATAATTGCTTTTAAAAAGAAAAGGAAACATTACACTTGCGGAGTAAATTTTATACTTTCAAGACTTTTTCGTGACATAAAGGAATAAAAATTTTATAAGCCATTGAAGTCATGAATCCTTTCACTCATATCAATTAATAACTGTCATTTTTTTTTCAAGAGAACAAATTCCTGTTCAGACTACATATTCTAATCAATAAATCTTCAAAGCATTTGAATATGAAAAACTACATCCTATTATCTGTTATGATTGTGTGGTCAATATCACACAGTGTCATCAATATGGTGGCAGGAATTGAATTGTTACACAGTGTAAATCCAGAAATATTAGAAAAATTCTGAAATTTACTGAAAGTTTGTACTCTTTGATGAAATGAAAAAAAAATTAATGCTAGAAATGTGAAGGTTATCATTTTGGTTGTACTCTAACCTAATTAACAGTAAAAAACTGTCTATACTGAAGCCCTGTTTGACTGTAGAATTTGTCTGGTTTAGGCAGGTGTTCAGTTTACCTAGGTTCAATGCAATAAGAACTGATATGAAAGGGTTTCTAACTCTGGTTTATACTTTTTTTTGCATCATTCAGTTTTGACGGATTTTTTCATCATTCAGTTTTGACAGATTTTTTTCGTCTTTCAGTTTTGACCGATTTTTTCATCATTCAGTTTTGACAGATTTTTTCATCATTCAGTTTTGACGGATTTTTTTCATCATTCAGTTTTGACCGATTTTTTCATCATTCAGTTTTGACCGATTTTTTTCATCATTCAGTTTGGACCGATTTTTTCATCATTCAGTTTAGACAGATTTTTTCATCATTCAGTTTTGACTGATTTTTTCATCATTCAGTTTTGACCGATTTTTTCATCATTCAGTTTAGACAGATTTTTTCATCATTCAGTTTTGACTGATTTTTTCATCATTCAGTTTAGACAGATTTTTTTCATCATTCAGTTTTGACCGATTTTTTTTCATCATTCAGTTTGGACCGATTTTTTCATCATTCAGTTTAGACAGATTTTTTCATCATTCAGTTTTGACTGATTTTTTCATCATTCAGTTTTGATGGATTTTTTTCGTCATTCAGTTTTGACTGATTTTTTCATCATTCAGTTTTGACCGATTTTTTTCATCATTCAGTTTAGACAGATTTTTTCATCATTCAGTTTAGACAGATTTTTTCATCATTCAGTTTTGACAGATTTTTTCATCATTCAGTTTTGACAGATTTTTTTATTATATAGTTTATATAGACACCTTTCTCTGTAATTCAGTTTACTACTTCTTGTGGTCAATTTCACATTATATTGTAATCTGTATCTAGTTATGAGTTCCTGTGATAGTCATTGATTGGTGATATGAATTGGTCTGTAATTTTCTCCTATTGCCACTTTACAGCTTCATTGATTGATAACAATAGGATTTATATCATTAACAGAGAAAGTCAGTGTCCTGTAAGAGGCCCCTAGTAAGGGATATGATGTTCTAAAATTTGGGGAAAGAGGAGGGTGTTTGAGATTTTTTAGCCTGTTTATAGTGAGAAAAATAAGAAAAAAAAAAAAATCAATGTCCTTTGAAAGCCCCTAAATAAGAGGGTGTGATACTTTTAAGGTTACTGAAAAAAAGGGGGATGGTGGAGATTATTTGTTTAAAAGGGTAAAAACAAAACAAAACAGGGTCTGTCTTATTGTTTATTGTTGAAATGAAATAAATGCTTTAAAATGGTAGCCTTGAATTGATTAGACTAAAGTTATCCTTGCTAAGGAGACTAGGTGCATGTTATTGCAGTTTAAAAAACTGTTGTAATTATGGGGTATTTGACTGAAGTTAACTGAGGGTCAGTGACTGCTGTTCTCATATTTTCAGCATACATACATGCAAAATGTGGCTGATATATTGCATTTTATGGTAAATATATCTGAGGAAAGATCCCATTCCACAGTGCCATTTTGTAATGAAGGCCTGTCCTCATTAATGACCAAGCTGTCAAGTTTCACTCTTATTATCACAGATTTATTTGCAGTTTGCAAGTACTGGGAGGTCATTGTCAGATTTCTGCTTTATCATTGTTATGTTCTGAGCCTATCTTTTAAAAATAGAACAAATCAATTATGAAGGAAAATAGATGTAATTGAATGCTTTTTATGGTGGACTGTAAATATTGCTTGAATGCAGTTACCTTTAAATTGCAACTTTTTTCTCTAGATTTAATTTCATTGATTTAAAGATATTTAACTGGGCTTCTACTAGTGTTAGGTAGAGTCTTTCACACAGCTGTACCACATAGTAGTATGGTATAACCTTATGATATGGAGAACCATTAAAAGAAATCACTGATTTTTATTTTCATTTTCAAAGAATAAAGAATTTTGTGTCATGTAATATAGTATCTGAGGACAATGATCTATATCGCTGTCTATGTTTCATGCAATATTTTCTGCTTTTAATGAATACGATGATTGCTTTTTTGGTTTTTGTTTAATGATATGACAGTTATATGAGTTTGAGGCAACCTCATAAGTATTTTTTTTTTGGGGGGGGGGACTGGAAACCAAAAAACTATTTTTGATCACCCAAATGACTGAAAAGATATCAAAAGGGGAAAAAAATACATCACTTGTGAAAGTAATTATTTTATACTTCTTCCAAATTTTCATAGACACTAATATCCTTGAGGTGACCTTTACAAGGTCAGTATTTATTATGATAGACAGTTTTTATACATCTACATTTTGTGCTGTATACCTTGAAAAAGACATTTATTGAACTGCTGATTAAGCAGAATTCATACTCAGAGGGAATTATACACAATAATATTAATAGATACAAACATTTTATTAGTGTCAAGTCAATGATTTATTAGGTGTAGGTCCTATGCCATTGTGCCAAGAGGTTTCCAAGGTCACATAGGTAAAAGATACAGAGGGAATGAATGTATTTATCATGTTACATGATAGGTTTATTGCTGTGTTGATGTTATTTGTAGGACTTTAATTGGTCTTTTATGCACACTTTGTGCATTTGATGCACTAAACTTGGATCCTTTACAATATAAATGTTGTAAATTTAGAAATTATTGTGTGCATTTCTGATTGTAATTTTGTACTAACATGAGATCTTACTTTTATAGTAATGCTTTAGTATAAAGCTTGAACACTAACTTCATATACCAGAAATAATGAACCATAATAGGAGTAGGTTTAGCCCACTATCAAACCCGGTTTAACCTGCCTTTCATTTTGAAATGCCTGGACCAAGTCAGGACCAATGCGGTGGTTTCCTACTTCCCAGTTTTTAACCTGATATCACCATTTGTTTTACAGACTCTCCATTGGACTATTCCCTAGGCTTGATCTGGTAGTTTTGTTATTATTATTTGTTTTGTTACCAAAAAATTATATTCTTGTTTCCTTCTACAAGCAAGAAAAAATAGGGTAGGTTGGTAGCAAAATTAGGTTATTTTTCAAAAAAAACATTCCACATTGAATTAAAAGGGGAAACAGTCTAGACTATAGCAATGCTTGAGCCAAAACGGTCATAATATGTTCAGGGTAATCACAAAAGTAGGGTAGGTAGGTTAGGTAGGGCAGTGGGAAAGAGACATTTTATTTTTTGGCCTCATAACCATAATCACTGTACAAGGAAGAGTTTTGAAGCTGTGATCATTGATCTAGTCAAAGTTTCATAAATATGTGTTATTTGAATGAAACCAAATGTAAAAATACATATGACATAAGACTAAAGATGTAGAACATATTAAACCATTCTTTTCTTTTCTTGTGATTGTGTTTTCATGGTCTGTTATTACATTTTCATCATCTTCTTTCAGCGATCTCATTCTTTAACCATGTCAACCTTATGTATGGAGTAGTATCAGAATACTGTACATCAGAATCTTGTCCCAGTATGTCAGGTCCAGGGAATGTGTAAGTTTATCAATCAATCAAGCAATATATATGGATCAAGATACTATACCACAGTGATATTCTGCTTGAGACTGCACCATATCAAAATTTCTAAATCTTTATATGTAAAATAAAATTAGCAAAGAGTCATATTTACCACATTTTTATCTTTTACCTTTGGCATTAGCAGTAAACCAGAAAATAGTGCACAAATTCACCAAAAATTCAACTAAAGTCAAGAGTTAGTAAAATGTATAGAAGATTATTGACATACAGGTTTACAGAGTGATAGAAAAAGATCTCAATAGATTCTCATATTTCAAAAATTTTGATGAAGGAATTTTAACAACTAAAAGAACTAAAGCACATGTCAACACTTTTGATTTGGCAAAGTGTAGAAAAGTGAAAATATTTCCTCTGTCCTAAGCTAGTATGAGGTCACTGGGTTATTAATTCCATACTTTTACTTTGATGTGACAGATTTATGTAGAAATGTATCTTAAAATTCCATTCACACTAAAACCATCATTATTTACAGGTTCGTAAAGATGTATTATGTTTAGTAGACATGACTTGGCGAAGACAAATCACTTTACACACTTTATAATCCAACTTCAAAGTTCACCTATACAAAGAGCAAACAAAAAAAAATATTTAATGCTTCTTTTCCATCATTGAAAATCGGTGAAATATTTACAGATTATACTTGTACTATTAAACAATTCTTTTGGAAATGTAAACATGCATAGAATTTTAAACAGTATGTAAACATACTAAATTGTAAATGGTATTTTAGACTTCCTGCAAGTCTCTCTGTAAAAATATTTTCTTTAAAATATGCATCATGTCTATCAAATATTTTTCACTACCCATTTTGGGTACTGAAATGATGCTATATTCAATTTAAAAAAAATCAAAGGGCACGTATTATGGTATTTGAATGACTTCTGTTCTTAAAGTAATTGTAAACTATTTTGCATGTCTAAAATTACTTTCAACCTATTAATTATTAAGCCAAATGTACCATTGGTTGCCAGAAAAGGTTTTAGTTGATTTGTATAGTTAAACACAAAACATTTTCTTTCCTCTTGCAGGCAATTTTTATGGCATGACGATAAAGGCAAAAAATGTAAATATACAGCACCACAGTATGTGGATTATATAACAACATATATACAGAAGCAACTGTCAGATGAATCTTTATTCCCTACTAAATTTGGTAAGATATTTATAGGAAGCTTTTTCATAAAGAGTACTTACACATAATTTGGTAGCAGTGGTGGGATATTTGATATAGGTTTATACTACTAATTCTTGAACTTTGCTGATAAACCATGTAGTTTTTATTCATGATAACAGATTTTTATAACTGTATATTCTTTAAATTTACGTAGATTTCATTTGTTTGTAAATTTTGTAACTGGTTCTTTTATTTGTCCTGTCCCAATTGTCTTACATTCTATTACTACAGATTTTTTTAAAAACTAGCTTGCTAATGTAACTGGCTTGGCATCCTGTATTATTCTGGCTGTAAAGTAGTTTTGATTTATCCGTGATTGAAACTTTTATAAATATAGTTAATGAAAAATCATAACAATTTTCAATAGACTTTTAAACACTAAGGACCAATCTATATATTTATTTTGTACTTTAGTTTTAGTCATAGGTTTATTTTCAGAGGTGATTTCTTCCTGATTTATTGCATAATAAATAGATATGACTAAAAATCAATGAATTCAGGTATAATAAAGGCAATCTGCTTTTGGGCGGAGTACAATTTATTTCTTCCATGACATTACGGATATCACTGTTAAGTGAAGTTAACATTAATGTCATACTTAGCTATTATTTTACAACTGGGTGTCTTCAGTTTAATATCTTTGATTTTGAAGAAGTGCCAATATTGGTTTCTGATTTTACAATTTGTTATTAAAAGTTTCAACCCTATAGAATAGATAGCATACCATTTAATTGTGCTTAGTTGAGTAGATGATGAAGATGGAATCAATTCCAAAATCTGTAAAAGTATTTTAATTCGTGGATACCAATTTTCGTGGAAAGGCTAAGAAACAGAAATTCGTGGATTCTTGAATTCGTGGTTTTGAAATTTTCAGTATACACATCAATGAAAATTTCCTTTTCGTTGGAAACCAGATTTCGTGGTTTAGTCTATCCACAAAAACCATGAAAATTGGTACCCCACAAACAATAGTACTTTCCCAGTAAGTCACAGTACACGTTTTATGTTCAGTTCATGTAGATAATGTTTTTCTCCCACTCCTTCCTTTTTATGAGTTCAGGGTACCAAGTGATCTACATGTCTTTCTTCTTCAGTTGTGGTTTCTGCTCAACCAAAGTCTTCTTCAAGTTTTATCATAATGTTATAAAGGACCATAAAATCCTTATCATGTTGGATAAACTGTTCAGGCATTTTGACCCCTTTTCACTTCAGACATATTAGGGTACGCAAGATGGTTTGATTTGTGATGAAATATTTTGGTCACAATGAAATGAAAACATTGGTCTCTAAATAACCTCCAGTTTTTGTAAGGCTTTGGTTTGTGAATGTCCTTTGCCTAAATTAATTAAGTTCTTAAGTTTTTGGCCTGGACAAGTTTACAAAAGAAATGTTTTTGTAGAGGTTAAAATGAAGATGTTTTTTTTAACATTATGAAGGACGAATGGGTTGTATTTCACTGTCAAAGGAATAGTCTTACACATTAAATAATTGCAAAATTGAACTTCATACTTGAAATGCAAGACTTTCAGTCAATGTTTTAACTTCGTAAGAATTTTGTCATTAATTTTTGGTGAACTTTCAGATGGAGGGCAGGAAGACTTTCAACTTTGAAATTCAATGTTTTATTTACAATGTAACCTGGTCCACAAAGAATATAACTATCTACTGAGGTCTGTGTTTTTTTTTGGCAATAGAGTTGACAATAAGAAAAGGAAAGTAAACCTTTGGAAAAGTTGTATTTCAAGACGACCAATTTCAGATTTCAATAATTTCTGTAGTTTTGTGGTATTTTTTTGTATGTTTTGTATATTGCCAACTAAGAAGATATTCTCATCTTTTTTTTGGGAATACCCTATAGGTTTGGTGACCTATATAATTTCAGTTATGGGTAAATTGATTTAAAATAACCATGACTGGTCTTAGTCATTTAAATAAACAAATTAGTTTTGAAGGTCAGTTGAAAGAATTAAATTTATTTAGTCTTAACAAGGTCTATTCCTTTCTTGAAACTAGGTAACATTTAGGTCTCAGGATTAGAAAACAAGGACTTATTCAGCTCTGGTTGTTTTTTTTAAGACTCTGCATTATGGTGCAGATGCCTTAAAGATTCCCCTATATTTTTCAGAAAGTAGTGGGTATCCTACCTAGCCTCCTACCTAGGTAACAAACATTTTTGGTAATTCAGTTGATACCTTTATAGAGATACTAAAAAGATCCAAAGATGTAAACATTAAACTAAAGTTCTTCAAGACTAAATATTTTGTGTCCTAATACCTTTTTTTTTTTTGGCTTCTTGCAAATTAATACATTTTTTTAGTTGAATGTAACTAAAATGTATATTTTGTACCAAGTCTATAGATTATTTCTCAGTTACATGTCAGCTTATTAGTTTTGTATCTATGGAAAAGTATTCAGGATGATTATTCAAAATTGTTTGGGCAGTTGATGTACCTATCAGCACTAATTCAATTCTTTAAGGCCCAGTTGTAGGATAAACCTAAAATAAACATGTAATATTAAACAAATTTATTCCTTTTAAACATAGCATTAATCTTAGGTCCTGCTTGTGTTTGTTTTTACCCAGAATTAGCCTTTAGAAAAATAAACTGATTTGATTGGTCGAAAGGTATCACACCATTTCATTCTTATGGTGAGATTTTCATTAAAAAGAAGTTCAGTATTTTCTGTTCCATTACATACATATTAAATGTAGTTATAAATATTTGAAACAGCTGATGGTTCAAAGATGTTTACTGGTACATTCTGAATAAATTATAAAAATATATTGTTTACTTGCAAATACTATTAGATAGCAAAAGTATATAGAGTTAATGGAAAAGTTAAGTTTTAAGTGTATTAAAGTTATCAGTGATAGATCTAGAGATTTACATAAAGGGTCTTAACCTGGCCTAAAATGTGAAGAAAATATTTCACTCATTTTTGTAGATCAGACAATGCTATATATCAAGTTTGCTTGAATATGTATTGAACTATATTGCTTTCTGAGAGTTTTTCAATATCAAAATGTAAAAAATATAACAATATAATGGTAAATAGAAATCAAGTTCAGTAGGGGGCCACGACCATCCTACCCTACCCACAAGATCTTCCTATGGTTATTTACACTAAAACATGGAAAGTTACTGCAAAAACTTATAACTAAGACCTGATAAATTTAACTGATACTTTTTTCATTTTTATCTCTAAACATAAAGGACCATTAACAACAATAAAAACAAATGTAAAAACTATCTGTACAAAACCAAAAATACTGATGTAAAGTTTCAGGTCTGAAGCATTATTTAAATTTTGCTACAATTTAATGGAATTTTGCTTGGTTGACTTCAGATAGAAAAAGAATATTTTCAAAGAGAGTTGGTAATTCTACATTGAGTTATATATAGTTATAATGTATGTTGAAGTTTGGATGGTCATGATGTACTTGTATTGTCAATGATAATTGATAGAATTTAAGTTCCTGACCCATATTATTATGATATATTCCGTTAATTAGTAGTTAGTATGTAACACATGCAGTGAATTGCTATGTAGACCTATTTTACGACCTTTTATTGTAATGTATGTCATATTTTGTCATGAATAATTTGTATGTTTTTGATAAATGACTTTAAAAACTTACTGTTCTTTTTCTAAGAAATAATAAAAATTGGAGTGTTGTTTTGGCTCCATTTTATTTTTATAGGGTCCAGATAATATAAGAGGTTTCGGTCATCAGTTTAAAACTTGCCTCAGTTGATGAATGTAGCATATCACTACTACATTTTTAAGTTCTAAATCTGCAAAAATTGTATGATGGGTAAACGTTTTTAATGCAAGTGTATTTTGGAGATAAAGAAACGTCAAATTTGTAGATAAGTGTAAAAAAATAAAATTTCTATATACCGGTAATTTCAATATCTCAGATGTGAAATTGCTTTTAATTTATCACTCTTGGACTTTGTACCTGTCCATTTGTTTGAAAATTTAGTAGTTTGGTGCAGTATTACTGTGAAAAATACACATTAAAAGCCTGGTACCATCTGCTTGTTAAACATTTCTGTATCTGCTTTAAAATCAGCAATAATTTTAGAAAGATAACGCATTATGAATGACCAATTTCTTTGTATATTTTCAGGTCAGCCATTTCCAAACTGCTTCGAGGCAACGACTAAGAAAATACATAAACTATTGTTCCATGTGTTAGCCCACATGTATCATTCACACTACTCAGACTGTGTAACACTTGGCATACACGGACATCTTAATAGTTTGTTCACACACTTTATGGTTTTCAATATCAAATTCGATTTAATGGAGGATAAAGAAACGGAAGTGTTGCAAGATCTTTTAGAAGCTTTAGTCAAACAGTTACCTGACCCGAATCAGAATGACGGGAAGGATATTAGTGAGGTGACCCGATCATAGCTAGACTTATAGATAGGATGGACGAATGGACAGTAATGTGTGGGTGAATGACAGATGGTGATATAACGTGTTCTCTGTGATGTCGACAGAACAGCCAAATACCCAAAAAAAACAGCTTGAGTTTTTTTTTGTTTATTTTATTAGTGTGTGTGGAAGATCTCAGTTCAGATTACTTTTTACGAGGTTATTTTTGTGGTGGTCGAATATTCAGCGTCTTTATTACGACTAACACCAAATAAAACATTTGCTAGCTGGTATGGTTTTAAAAATAACATGCTACAGTGATTTTTTTTTTGTCATCACAATTTAGCCTGTGTAGAAAAACACATGTTTTGTGTACATGCAATATACTGATAAAAATGAAATAAACATCCTGTCACTACAGTGAAATTTTTGTATTTTTACAAAAATATCCTTCTAGATTGTAATTCATTTTAATGTATTTATTGCTTTCATTGTAGTTATTGAGGCTTAGTGTAGAGCCTGTATGTCAATTTTTTCCATGTATAAAAAAAACTTCTATAATGTACCAGTACACATGATTTTTAGACATTCATTCTTTCATTTCTGCCAAAAAATGTATATATTTTTTCTGAGCAACTTTAGTTTGAATGAGCAAACTGATGTTTAAACCTTTCCCCCAAAATCAAGAAAAAAGTACATTTTCCGGGCTGGACTACTTTTAAATGGTCCTCAATTTTTGACATAAACTTTCATCATTTAAAATGAAATGGATAAGTGTTTTTAGACATTTTGGGCTCAATGGTTTAACATGAATACAGGGAACAAAATGTAATGTACTTAAAGAATGCTGAATTTCTCCCAATACCATGATCTAGTCAATTTGTTATTGTACACAAAGAAGGATAACTCTTATTCATTTCAATGTACTTCTCATTTCATTTGTTGAGTATAGCTCTAATATTCTTTTATTATTGCAGTTGATTATAATTGAACATTGCAGTAAGGGAAGTAAATTTTTAACAAAGGAGCTTTATAGAAAGGAGTTGATTTCATAAATGGATGCAAGTTTAAAATTGGTCTTAAGTTGTGACAGTGTGGCTGTATAATGAAAAAGCACATTGTGATGTCAAAACTTATGATATATCTTAGGTTTAGAACTTTTTTTGTTTGTGAAATTGAAGGTCTTTAGAAACTTTAATGTAAATTGTATATGCATAATTCTAAAGTCTGCATTTTTAAGCTTTCATGACTTGCACTAAAAGGACGCTACCAATATACATGTATTTGTTTAGGTTGTTCTTTGGAAAAAGATATTAATACATGTAATTCAGTATCATTTCCTCCACATATGCAAGATCTGCTTACCATTCTGTCAAACTAATATTCCTGAATATCTTTAATGTATTATTTTCTCATATTTTTTTTGACAATTTTCTTGAAATGATTATTTTTGTGTTTTGACAATCAAAAGCTATACTATAGCTGGCCTGGTGATGGAAATTTGTGTTCTTTGCTTTTGAATGGTAATGATATGCTAGACAACTCTGGAGTATCTTGCCTTATATATTATCTCATATTTGCTTCAGAGTCTTGAAAAAATATTCTAAAATTAGCCCTAAGGTCTTATGACTTCTGTTGACAGTAAAAAATTAATATGTGGTCTGATCTACCATAAAAACATGATATTGATATTTCATGAATAGCATTTTTCTCCATGTATGTTCATCTTATTCATCATTTTAGAGCTTGCTAGATATTGCTAGACTAGATGAATTTTGGTTTGATCATAGACTATGGTTTAAAATAGATACTCACATATATAACTTATCTGACATGATTCTCAGTGTGGGTTTTGTAAGCACAATGGCAATATTGTTTATACTTTAATTTGATGCAGTATTTGAGGTAAATTATAATCAAAATTTGTTTAGTGGAAAGAAAGTGTCATTGAAACAAAGAAATGTTTAAAAAAAAACAAAAGAAAGTAGCATATACATTATACATGTTGTATGTAATATTTTTAACTGTTTAAGAATTCATTGTTATCTATGCAGTAACTGGTTGATGAATTCAAACATTTCACCAGTGCATGACCTCTTAAGGTGTAATGTTAGAACTGTTTGCTTGACAACCAGTTCTCTAAAGTTACTTCCCCTTTTGATAAGTCAATATATCGAAATTGTTTTAATGGAGCTTACATAAAGAGTTGAAACATATGTTAGTCATTAGAGGAGTTGAAATAGTTTGACCCTGGGCAACCTTCTGCAACTAGTTGTTTCTGACACTGTCATTAGAAAATATCCGAATACTTTATTCACCATTATAGTAATCTGTCTGAAATTCTGGATCTTTGTTGTTCTAAAATCAAATTTTCTTTATACCAAAGATCCCAAAGATTTGTTCTCGTGTACTCAGTTGCAGATTTTCTTTACTTATGTTATAAAATATGGTCCAGTGCCTTTTCCCGATTGTTATTATAAATTGAAAAAAAATCTTTGTATAAATGTTCCTTACTCATTGTTTACCATGACTAAGCAATTTTATTATGCTACTAAAACTATGAAATATACATTTTGCAATATTTAAGTACCATTCTATGTAAGAATCAGGCAATGGGTGGTACATAATATTTATTAATTTGGTCTTTTTTGCCTCAAATATATTCAATATAATTAGAAAACAACTGAAAATCTGTTTAAATTTATCCTGAAGCTTCTGTAACATAGATATTTTTTGACCAGTTATATGAGGAAGAAGTGCAGGAAAATTTTCTTACCATTTTTCCATAGTGCATTTTAACTAAATTTGACCTATCAATATCTTAGAAAGGCAAATTTTACAAACACTTTGATGGTTATTTCTGGAGGTTATCAGGTATAAATACTTTGTTAATGCAACACCTTATACATATTTTGCCTTTCAATATCTTAGAAAGGCAAATTTTACAAACACTTTGATGGTTATTTCTGGAGGTTATCAGGTATAAATACTTTGTTAATGCAACACCTTATACACATTTTGCCTGATTCTTAGATGGAGAAGTACTTAAGCATTCACTTGTGCTATATGTATAATATCTACAAAGCTATTTTTGTGCTCCGATGAATACCTCGCAATGCTCATGGAAAACTAAAAGAAATCCACTGCAATTTAAGTATTATGATATTAGAGTTTTAGTATTCCTACTTATACATCACATTACATTAACCTCCTTCCTGAAAAAAAATTATCCTCAATATTGGGTATTATGTCGTGCTGGTGAATGTGAATATTCTATGTGTTTGACTGTTTATGACCATGAAACTTCCATCTCCAAATTTAAGTTTTTGGGAAGGATATTGACATTGTACTAAAACTACCACAAGTTATTTTTTTTCTAATTTTAGGAGAAAAACATGGTTTTTGTTAAGATTAATTTAGAATGTTACTTGGTAAGCATTCATTTCTGCAATACATGTAAATGAAAACTCTTATTTACAATTTTGCAGACATATAGAAATCTAAGGCTTGTAACATTTTTTAAGTGTAATTTTTTTGTGAAGTATTCTGAGTCTTTGTATTAGACAGTGGTCCTGTTTGGCTGTTGTCATAGCAACATATCTTTGTATATCATTTGTTATTGTTTATGTAGGAATGAAAAATTGTGTGCAATATTTAGTTTCTATGATTATCATATGGTCTGATGTTGAAAGCTGTTGATAGTGAGAATTATTAAAATGGTTATAAACATATTTGTTTCATTTATTTCGTCATTGTTTTAAAAGCTCCTCCCCAGAAAAGTTCTGGGTACTGTAAACATATTAATTTTCGCTATTTTCAAGCTGAGTATAAAAATGCGAAAAAATAGTACCTGCTGCAATATTGATTTTTAACACTATATAAGGCTTATAAAAATTTTGAATCCGCAAAAATTAATACCTATGAATATGCATTTACAGTATGTAGGTATATAAGAATTACTGTATCCATTTTTCTCTATTTTAGTCTTGTCCCATGGTCAATATTTTTAACCATTCAATGTATTTTGATGAAATAAAATTTAGGCATCCTTTGTAGGTTTGCACTAAGAAAGAAAATAATTACTAGATGTTTCCATAGGGAGATCTTTCAACTTAAGAATTGCAAGGGAAATCAAGGGAACCAGGATTCAAATGGTAATAAAAAAGACAATTATTAGTGATAACAACTAGACAAAGAAAACAGACACGCACAACAAAGAACAATAACCAAGATAACACACACACAGAAACAAAAGCAAATGAACAAACTGGACTCACCAAAATAAATGGAAGCATGAACCAGGTGCACATGTAAGTTAAGTGTCCTCTGCTTTTCTTGAACTAGATATTCATAGAATGTCCAAGTCCAGGATATACCAGAGAGAAAACTATGACTCTGTGTACAAATCGGTTGTTATGGTGCACATGGATATATCATAACAATCCATAAGTTCTTGAAGAAGACCTTAAAACTTTAGTATTGATGGCCTTACTCTTGTAGGAACATACCCCTGATCCAGGAACCCAATTGTAAGGAGTCTAGCAAGGTACAAAGAAATCTGTAGTTTTGGCAAGCTCTGGCATAACGTATGAGTTTTGATATGAAAACTCAATAGCAGGTACTGAAAGAATATTGCCACAAATGAAAGGGAAGTTTACAATATGAAACAAGAAGTCAACACATACATATTGCATAGTTTAGTCATGGACTTTTCATCTCCTTTGTTCTCTAAGAGTAGGTCAAGATATTAGGCTGACTTCATAGAGTCTAGTATCCTTTATCTCAGGCTCAGGGGTATATGGTATGTACAAAATCCCTGAATCTAGAAGTGTGAAAAGATTTTAAGTATTTTTTGAAAGTGTTGTAGATAGACTGGATATCCCCTGTGACAACTGTAATTGTGGTAGTAAATAGTTTCCACAGAGGCTAGGGTTGCAAGCTTAGTGCACCACTCGGTGAGCTCGCTCGCAGCTCTAGTGAGAGTAGGCACCAAAAATCTCTATTAGATATGTAAGATGTCAATTTTCATAAGTACATGTACTTCACATGAATTGTACAGCTAACATTTATTGAACTGAAATCAGGCTACGATACTTCGTTCAGTTTAGTGAATACTCTTAGATACGATATGTTAGGTTTTCCTGGAATATTCCAGTAGAGTAATCGGAAAATAAAATAAAAAGGAGGGGGGCTGGCAGATTTTGAAAATAAATAATCTGTCTCTGATTATTTAGGAAATAAATAATCTGGCCTCATCATATCAGAAATTAATAGTCTGACTTTGCAAATCGCTAGAAAATAAATTTCCCGACCTTGGCTAGTGTATTGAAAATGAATAATCTGATCTTGGCTAGTAAATTGGAAATGAATATTCTGACCTTGGCTAGTAAATTGAAAGTGAATATCCTTACCTTGGCTAGTGTATTGAAAATAAATATTCTGATCTTGGCTAGTAAAATGAACATAAATATTCTGACCTCCGCAAAACCTTAAAACATTTGGCTCACTACGCTCGCCATAGTTTCATAAATTAGAAAAGTATACATGTTTAAATACTCCACAAGTTTTATACTTATACAACACCCTAAAAGTTCCCAGTGGCAATATTAAATACATGTACATAAACTTTACTGGGGTAATGTGTAGTAGTCTGTGGGCTGGGAGGGTCCACCGTGCACCCCCCCTCATCAACTTTATGGTGATTTTTAGGTACCTTTATACCTCCCATTACCGAATCATTTCGTCACCAGAGTATTTTCGGATTGTTTTTCAGTATAAGCCTGTATTTGAACCCCACCGGGTCAAAAAGCCAAGATTTTTGTGACTCACTTGTTTGAGCGTCTAAGTCTTCATGGGATAGTATGTGTGAACTAACAAAACAAATACAGATATCATTATGTAGCCTGATATATCTCAACTTTACAATGGTATCAAGAAATGAAATTTGCTCTAACACTTAAGGGTTTGGGGGTAAAACGAAAAAAATGTACCGCTAGCCCATCGAAAAATCGCTTAAATTGACATATTTTTCCACGTCAAAACCCCTAGAGTATTTATGATTCAGTAAAAATACCTTATTTGGTATTTTCTGTTTAGTAAAATAAATAATAATGAACATAAAAAATAGCACATGCTTTGATCAAGGATTTAAACATATATTAATCCTGGCTTTGATATAGAACCCAAACCACATATTTTGGTAACCCGGATATGCACATTTAAATTTTCATAAAAAAAAGACTCTTTTATGAGTATTGAAAATAAATAATCTAGCCAAGGTTATGATGAAAATAAATAATCTGACTTTCACCAGGCTGGAAATAAAATTTCTGACCGGAAAAAAATTTGCAATCCCTCCTAAGAATCTAATGGTAGTCCCTTAAAACTTTTGAAAAATTCACCCTTTAAAATAATGACGGAGTTATAAACTGACTTTTTTCCTGTCATATCGTTATATTCCTAACTAAAATTGTGATCAAAGTCATAGCATAACCGTCGAAATTCTTTGGTATTTTAGGCAGATGATGTTTGGGGTCAAAGTTCCTCCCTTGCATGCTTTCATCCTGTGATAGTGTCTAAGTGCCTGATATTTAATAAAACATAGTATTTGGCTGTTAGTTTTGGAAAGGCACCTCTGATTTGCACCAAAAACTCAGTAATATTTTGTTAAGTATGTTACCATAGCTAGTGGATTTTACAACGATAACCAGTAAATTACTTATAAATGACTTGAACCTACACACACCAAGGATTAGTAAATATGTAATTTTCTATGAAAAAAAAAACACTTGAAATTTCTGTGCGGACTGCCTAAAAACAGCTTTATTTCAACAAAATGAGACCAAATTTTCAGAACTGACCTAACCGTATAGTACTACCTTAAGCCCGGCTTTAACGTCATACTCTATGACACATAATAATAACGCTATAATGCATCACTTTTAGAACAATTTAAATGGATTGTACTAGCGTTTATATAGTTAGTCGGGCTGCATACATGCATTTGATAGTGATAGCGAGCCCTTGTGGCTGACGGGCAAAATTTGCCGTTCGAATTCAAGGATGGAACATGGTTCAACCAGGGAACATGCAGAAAGTGCTGTCTAGATCTGAAAATCAGAATAAGATTCTTTAATCATCGAAATTAGTTCATACGGGTTTTCGAAACGTATGTAAATTTAATTGTGGGATATAAACTAACCAGCGTCCCTGCTCTATCTGAATGTGGGTATACCCTCATGGGTAGCCTGGAATTCGGACTCTTGATGTGTATCGGCAGTAGACGAGATGCCATGAGCTGGGACCAGGCTACATCGGGGGAGAGGTTCACTACTAATATACAATATACAATAGGACCAGCTGCTGGAATAAGTCAAATTTTCATGATATGCATGGAAGAAAAGAGTAATCAAGGGAACCAAGGCCACAGCGGTAATCAAAAGAATGTAATCCAGGGACAAAGACCAGACATGGAAAACAGACATACACAACAAAGAACATAAAGTAACTAAAATCATACATACAAAGTAACAAAAGTAAATGAGCAACTCGGACTCCACTAAAAACTGGGAGCATGGACCAGGTGCACCGGTAGGGTAAGCGTCCTCTGCGTCCTCTCTTCTGAAAAATTAGACTGTTAATATATGAAGAGGTTTATGTATTTGAATGATACTCAATAGTAATACGTATGTGTAAGGGTACTGAATTGGCAGCAACTCAGCCCTGTAAAAACTATATGAAGTGATCCAAGAAAAGCCAGTAATTCAACTGATCGTGATCCAGTTAGACCGTCAAAGCAAGTTCTAAAAAATAAGAAAATGATGCGCAACTCATTACCTGCAGTCTTTTTCTCAGAAAATCGGTACTTCTTAAGCGGAATCAATATTTTTCTTCAATCATAATTGAGAATTATCACTAGCGCACGGTGAGAATGACCTTGCTTTTGGCGTTTTTTATGTAATAATAACTCGTTTTGTTCAAATAAAGTTGTTTTTATCTATCTATCTATCTATCTATCTATCTATATATCCTTTATTTTTTTCTTGCGATATTCGTTGAAAGAGTTCAGTGATGTTCCAAGGAGACAAGCCTGGTGTAATCAGGGACTTCTCATTACACCATGGATTTTTAAAGTAGAAAATTTTTGCACTCACGGGTGAAATAAGAAACAATTTGGTCAAGTATTAACATTGATTTCTAAAGGGGGTGGGGGTGGCTAGAATGTCAAATTTTGCGTCCTAGATTTTGTTTCCGTATAATTTTACCCGACTTAAAATTATTTGTTTACTTACTGTCTGTCATGGATTTACCCAATTGTTCATGCTGGTATTTTTTTTAACCAAACATCATCGACCTGCCTTTTTATTTCAAATTTGATTCTAGCTACCTAAAACCAAATGGTTGTCACGCCCTTAAACAGTTATTGTCAGGTTTATTTAGTTTGATTTCTTTAGTTACTGGAAACCACCGATACTTTATATAACAACTGGGAATATTTTGATCTAAAAATAAAGATTATGATCTCAGTTAATATAGCGCTTAGGACAACGTTCGTTTACAAGCAGCGGTCAAACTCGAAAGGAGTTAATCTATCTACGTAGTTCACTCTATTAAGAAGCAACCTTTCTTTTGACTAGGAGTTTTTTACTCCGGGTCCGGATTTCTTATTCAATTTAAAAATGTCAGGTATGGAGTTTGACGAAGAAGAAATTATTGGCTTCCAAATACAACCAATGGAGGAAGATCCGACTCCTCAGACGAAACAATTGACGTACGATATGGTCGAGAACTCGGCGGGCGGCTTTTCATATGCCGTAAACGATGAAACCCGCTTACTTCGGTACCTGTGTCTCGGGACCGAAGGAGGGTCATATTACGTTACAGGACCAGTATTGAAGAGAGAAAATATTCAATGTATTGACAGGTATGAAAACGAAAGTAGAAACAAATTCCGGGGTTTCCCCTGAACGAAACGATTACTCTGAATGAGTTTACATTCTTTCTTATCTTATTGATCTGTTTGCCAAGAAATTAAAAGGGGAAATGCAAGTTAATTTGAAAGGCATTTTAATTCCAATTTAGATATCCAAACAATAGAAATATATTTCTGTTTTGATCATCATTTAAAAGATGGACCAAATAATCATGGTTTTGTGTCAATTGTAATGGGAAGGGGAATTTAAAAAATCGTCTCGTTTAGTAGTTCAGAGTATTTGTTACAGTATATTATCTTGTTTACAATAAAAAGAACAAAAAACTATGACCATTCTCTTATTGTGAAATTTGAAGAATGGACGAGTCTGTATTCATACCCTGGAAGTGTCCATGCAAATCCCCTGGGAATAGTACTTTTGTAATGAAGTTGGTAAGGTTACTGAAAATTTTGCATTCTTTCCTGTTCAACAAGGAAAGAATAAATTGATTTTTAACAGTACTGATAGTATAAAATTAGGAGATATTGTATGATTGCCGATGGAATAGTCATCCATCAAACAATTAAGTACTTCTCCATCTAAGAATCGGGCAAAATGGATATAAGGTGTGGCACATGAAGGGGAAAAACAGATTTTATTGCATGAACCAATTAATTATACCTGATAACTACCAGAAATAACCATCAAAGTGTTTGTAAAATTTGCGTTTTAAGATATTGATGGTTCAAATTCAGTTGAAATGCACAACAGAAAAATAGCGGGCAAATTTTCCCGCACTCTTTCCCTATATAAGTAGTCAAAAAATATCTTGTCACAGATGCTTCAGAATAAACTTAAATAGCTTTTTGGTTGTTTTGTAGATGTACTGAATATATTTTAGGCAAAAATGACTAAATTGGGGAAAATGATGTGCCACCCATTGCCTGATTCTTACATAGAATGGTACTTAAACTTCTACAGATCACCACACCGTCATCTGTGATGGGCAAAACCTGTACCATAAAGCAAGCTGGAAAAGGCCCCAAATATATGATGTGAAGCTATCCTTAAAGACAAAAACCGACCTTATCTATACCAAAAAAAAACCAAAAAACTGAACATAAGAAAATAAAACAATGACAACCACTAGACTACAGCTAGTTCCTGACGTGAGACGGGCACATACAGTGTGTGCCAGGGCTAGATATGTTTTTGAGTGCTCAACCCCCTTACATGGGACAATGGTGGGAAAATGCAACAATAAAACGAATCTGTTGAATTCGGATTTAACTCTTGAGATCAATACAGAATACAACAAATCGGACAAAAGACGACAAGCTCTATTTAGTTCAAAAGAGCACTCGCTTTTTCTGCAAGCTAGTTTTATTTCTAAGAGCAACTGATAAGCACACATTATTTACTAAAACAAAAGTATAAATAAAACAACACCAACAGGATTTAGAGAAAGTTAACATAAAATATTTTAAAACATCAATACATTCTACATAGGAAATACCGGTTAGAAAACAACAAGGTGACTTTCAAACCCTTTTACAGGTTTCTTATAATTTCCCTTCCTAAATGAAAAAGTCTAAGTCTTGGAAACAACATATTACTCTTTTAAAGTGCTAATAGCAGTACAAGTATTGTGTCTTTTCATAAGCAGAATTACCCCCCCTTTCAATAAATACAAATGTCTGCATTACGTATGGTTATCTTTCATCCATTATTTTACGTTGATATTGTCAAAAGAATTAAGTGAAAATGACATAATTATTCATTTTTTGTAGGCTAATCATGAAAGGTAAAGGAGAAGAGGTGGTTAAGCTAATTAAGGATGTAAGCGTGCATGGCAGAGCATGTAAGCAAACCCCAACTCTGAATGCATTAGCAATATGTGCGAGGTCCAATGAACCGAAAACAAAAGCTGCCGCCTACAGGATTCTCACTGATGTTTGCCGTATACCAACTCACTTGTTTGAATTTGTAAAACTGTGTGAAGCAGAAAGTGCTGGAACAGGTTGGGGTAGAGCACATCGTGCTGCCATCAGCAGATGGTATAACCAATTCCATGAAGAGCCCAAGAAACTTGCATATCTGGCTACAAAGTACAAGGCTAGACATGGCTGGAGCCACAAAGATGTTATCAGGCTTGGTCATGTAAAGCCGGCAAGTCACCCTCTATCAATAGTCATCCGTTACATTATCAAGAACATGGAAGAGGCCATATCCATTTCGAACTTTAATCCAGATAACCCTAACAAAGATTTAGCTGAGGTAAGAGAGTTTATTCAAGCTGTAGAAGAAGCTAAGAGTTGTAAAAAAGGTGACGTCGAGAAGCTAAGAGCACTTATAGCTGAGCATCAACTTGTCCGTGAACACATACCAACAGACCTTCTTGATTCCAAAGAAATTTGGGATACCCTGCTCCGACTGATGCCAATGACGGCTATGGTCCGTAATCTTGGAAAAATGTCTAGCTTGGAGTTATTAGATGTTGACTCGTTCGGAGAGAAACTTGTTACTGAAAAACTACTTGATCAGACTCTCCTGAAGCGTACAAGAATCCATCCATTTTCACTTTTGGTTGCCTTTAATCAATACAAGGCTGGTCGAGGCGATAAGGGCAAACTTAAATGGACGGTCAATCAGAACATCGTAAAGGCACTGGAAAGGGCCTTTTATTTAAGTTTCAACAACGTACAGCCCAGCGGAAAACGTTTCTGTTTGGCCGTTGATGTTAGTGGATCAATGAGACAGCCAGTAATTGGGGCTTCTGCAATAGAAGCGCGCGATGCATCGGCAGCCATGATGTTAGTAACTGCTAAAACAGAGAAAGATGTCGAAGTTGTGGGTTTCTCTAGTGGGTTGACCAAGCTTAACATCACTAGCAATGACACACTCGACACCGCTGTTAAGGCGTGTTCTAATCTTCCTTTCTCAAGTACAGATTGTGCCCTTCCAATAAAATGGGCTATGGAACACAAGAAAAAGTTCGACGTTTTCGTAGTGTATACAGATTCTGAAACATACTACGGAAACATACACCCATCGGCCGCACTACAGCAGTATCGGCAATACACAAACAACCCAGAAGTCAGGCTTGTCGTAGTAGGCATGGTCAGCAACGGTTTTAGTATTGCTGATCCAAAAGATCCGTTGATGATGGACATTATCGGATTTGACACGGAAGCTCCAAAAGCTATGCATAACTTCATTACAGGGAAATTTTAAAACAATTTTCCCCAGACTTGGCAACTGTAGTGTATTTGATTTGTATTGAATTGTTATATATATTCTTAGATGTTCTTGTTTGTATCATATTTACATTTTTTAACACCTTCAAGTGAAACGACACATATTTTGTATTACAATGGCATTATATTATATGTCGCGTCAGAATGTAGATAATGACCAATGTGTATATAATGTAAATAAAAGTAGTCACATGGTGACAAGATTTAATGCATGAAAATAAAATGTTTAATGATTTTCATGTGTACAGTGTAAACATCCATTTAGCTGGTTTTTTCTCATAATATGTTATTTTTATTATTTTAATTGGACTCGGTCATTATTACGTCATTCAGTCTGTTTTATTGTATTGCCATTTTGTTTAAAGTACTACGTATACTTAACATGTTCTGTAAGTTTATATTTGGTAATATTGATAAAAAGGAGTATCAGTTAAAAAAAATCGTCGTAAATTTTAAATATCTTTTAGTTCTTTCTCGTGTAATAGACAATGCGATTAACAGATTCAGAGATTTTGTCCAGAAAATGGGGTAGCAGTAAAAAAAACAACCTAAAAACAATGAGGGATTTCTACAGATCGTGTGCGCAAAAATAATTTGGCTGGAAATTCTTTGGAAAGCCCATTAAAAGATGTTTTCAAAAAATAATGTGTGTGAAAAATTGGGTTAAGCAGATATTTACAGCTTTCTTCTATGAAAAAGGAAGAAATATACACCATTTAAAACAGTCAGAAGATATCCTCTATTATTCTCCGTGTGAAAAGAACATTACATTGGTTTAAGCTATAGTAGACTATCAGTACCTATAATTCGAATGCTAATAGATGTTACAGTCTTAAGTAGAATAAGATCTAGGAAAGCCACGAAATAATGAAATCAAAGCTTCAAAGACAGACTTCAGACAAAAAAGCCAAAACATACAAGAACCAAAGGGGAGAGAGAAATCTGCCCCTCCCCCCCAAAAAATCAAGTCTTTATAGTTGGAAGGATGTACCGGTTGGAGTAGAAAACGCGAGTTGAAGGACTTGGTCATATACCCTTGAGGTTATCAGAATATCGATGGTTTGTTAGAAAGTCGACCATCCTTGATTTGGGTCCATTTTCACACAATCGATGAAGTTTTTGTTATTAACTATATATTAATACCTTGATTTACTCCTTTTTTAGAGCAAGAACCATATAATTTTTAATTTCGTTTATTATATATCCGTTTCTGGTAGCAAAGATTCCGTATCATATTAATAGAGAAATCCTGCGCTACATTGTATTTGGGGGTCTTGTCCGACACAGTGGTGGGCAGTGTTTTTTCTTAAGCGACAACAGAAAATTGGAAAGTGTATTAATTGACCTCTCTATACCTATATATAGATACGTTTCTGTATCGTCTTCATGTTTTCCAGGCACAGTCTCAGTGGCATTCTTTGGAATTTTGAGTTGCTAGTGCCATGTACTGAATCAATACTGGAAAGGTATTTGGCGAATTCACAGTGACTTTAATAATTAATTATTTTTTTTTCTCTAAAATTATGCCTGACCCGTTTCTTTCAATTTTGCATTGTTAAAATTTGTTTTTCCAAGTAGGAAGTTATCGGTATTAGGATTAACAGTCACAGTGACTTGTTTAACAAGTTATCTTTTCTTTATTTCAGTATTATGCCTGACCCGTTTCTTTCAACTTTGTTAATTAAAATCGTTTACGCGTTGCTAGCCTCTGATTTCTCTATCAAGGGCATGTTGGATGGTGCCACTGACTAGGATGTGTGGGTGCCTGGGTGGACCTTGGAAAAAGACGAGGTATTTCCAGGTGAATCATCCAAACAAATCTTTGTCTTAATGAGGCTAGAGAAAAGTAAGACAATTGTCATATTGGGAGGCTGTGGATCCATTAATAAAAAAAGCAAGATTGGTTTTTAAAAACAGCCTGAGAACAGAAGTGTCACAGGAAACTTGGGTGACAATGGATAAACTTTGAAACATTTATCCCAACCTTTCGAAAATAATTTGAAGATTTATTTTGATCCTATATGTCATTGGAGGCAAAATGTACTTTTTTTTTTTATCCTGGTTCAAAGACAAATCAAGTCTGTCGGAGCTTGTTACATTTCTATTGCATTACTCCAGGTTGGTGTTATAGCATAAGTTAGGCATAACTGCATTACTTCGTCAACAACTGATCATGAGTTAACAAGATCACTTCTATTAAAGATGATTACAATGAGTTCATTTCTAAAATTTATGTTGCCATTACCTGCATACAGAACTGGATAGTTTGTAGGACTAGATTGGTATGACATATATTAATATTATTTGGCTTCATTTTGTGTTTTTTTGGTTAATTGTACAAGTGTGGACACAGACGCATATTGTCTGAGGGTTCAAATGGAAGAAAGCACATATGATCTGAGAATAACATGTGAACATGGCTCCCGAACTGTATCTGTTAACGTTTTTATTTATAGACCTATGAACCTAAAGCGCTACAGTTCTGCAGCCATATCTGGACACTGTTCAGGATATATTAACAAAAAGACGACAATTATATTAAATATCGATATTAATCGGGTACATTAAATGCAATTTGCATTATTGTCTTTATTCTTGATTCGGGCTTTAGACAGCCCAGTAAGATCATGGATACCCGCTTTCGTTAAATGTCACTAAGAAAAGGTACCCAAAATTATACGGTGTATATTATTATTATACCATCTAAATAGAACACTTAACTGAACCAAAAACATGTCTTAATTTTCTGAAATCCTTTCATGCCAGTTACATTTTTAAAAGTGCATTTTGTACATCTATAAACTTAACAAACATATATGACCATGTTTTTTTTTACCATTGAAAAAAACTTCTGGTACAATGCTTGGAGGACAATATTTGTTAAGTTATTGATAGTAGTATCTTTATTGTGTAAGTATAAATAACATGTTCAGAAGCCTATATATGAGATTAACCATTTGAAGTGACATTTTGTGAAGATAGAGGATTTTTATTCTTTATTCTAAACGGGTATATTTTGAAGATATGTTAAGATCTCTTTTATAGGTTTTATTGTTCTTTTTTGTTTTGACATCTTCATTGCTGTATTGCTCTAGAATAACATATTCTCATTAACTTGTGAAAAAAAAAACCATGTATTTTATCAGTTCTAATTCTGTTGTAACGCACACATGTAGTTTTCAGATGCAACCTAATTGCTGTCATATTAGTCCAAGCACAATATTGTTTAGAAAAAAAATATTTCGAGAGACGTAGCTTGATACGACCACAGAGGTTGAACCCTGAACAGCTGGGGCAAGTGTGGACACACCATTCAAACGTTATACAGCTATAATGCTTGATTGTGATTATACATTAGGCAAAGTAGAAGAATTTGACTCCTTGTAGCATCTACTTCCTTAATGTTTCCAATCACAACCTCCAAAGTCAATTTCAACCTTCCTTTTGGTGTATGATGCATGCATGTATTTTATATTTAAATTTCAGAGATCCATTCCCGGACAAAAAAAAAAAAACGGAAAAAATCTTGTGCCCCCTTAATTCTAAATTAGCATGTTTCCCGCCAAACAATTCCTCATTTTTTCAAGTCATAGCCTCAGAAACTAATCCAATTATGTCTTTCTTTGGCGGCATGGTACCTTGTGATTTATCTTTTAAAAGTTTTAATTACTTGTCAAGTTTTGTCTGGATATCAGGGAAATGTATGTTTTTGGTCCCTTTTTTCTTAACGGTTTAAGTCTTAACCTCTGAAATTAATCCCAGCCTTATATATAAAATATTGTAGGGCAACGCCATAGACATCAATATGTTTTTATTGGAGTTATATAGTTAAGTTATATGAAATGCTTTTTTTACCTATTTGATCTATAATTCAATATAATATATTTGATTCAGGCATGTCAAAAACCCAACAAATTCATTTTTATTTTATGTTCAGAATCAGCTATATAGACCACATACTCAGTCTTAGTTTTTCATTTGGGTGTTGCGCTTTTAAGATAAAATTCACGTAGATTGTACATGAAATTAGCACTTTGCAACAGTTATGATTCTTGATTTGGTTTAATTTGCTTGATTTGAGTGGGAGGTTGAAGTGTATTTTTCTCAAAAGTACAGATGAAACTACAGAAAAGACTATTGTCATATAAAAATGTATATGGTCTTTGTTTTTACATTAGTCCTAATTTAAAAGCTTTCTAGCAAAAGAGAATTAAGCTGCATAATGGCCAAATTTATTTTACATATCTATTACATTTCCCACATACAAAATACATGTACTCAACTTGAAATTCATATTAAACAAAATTACAAGGTATGGCTCGAGGACTTTAAGGCTAAATCCACCGATACTGGCAAACAATTTACACTTCAAAATCAATATTTCAACTAAATCTAGTATCAAACAATTTAATCAACTTCTAAATAGCTACTCTATACATTTGCAGCATGAACAATGGTTCCTTGGTAAAAATCTGTATACTGCATTACTTGTTTTGCAGCTGTATAAAAATAAAGCCAGAGGCACCATCAGTTTGACTTCAGAACCCGCATAACGAGAATACACATTCAGCACCTTCACTGCAATGCCATTAATTTTTCTTGGGAAAATCCTGTAAACCTTCTTCACAATTTAACAGTTTGTTATTTCTTTTTGGCTGTGTGTAGAATTAATGTCAGGATACTTGATAAAACTCTCATACTTTTAACAGAGAAAATATTCATCCTTATCTGACTATCTGCAAAATGAGATAAAGAGAAAACACTCATTTTTAATAGTTTACAAAAAATATTATGAATTTAATTTCTTTTTTCAATTGTTGTATATTGCATATCATTCAATGCTTACATGTATTTGATAGAAATTGTTAATTGAGTATATGTACTTACTAGTACATTTCTTATCACCCAGTAAATCGCACTGTCTGTAATTCAGAGTCAATGTCAATGAAGAAATCTTGACCTACACTTGGGGATCGATGGTAAAGGAAAACTGTTGACCAAACTTTACGACAAACGTGATGATTTTTCATCCAGAATTGTCAATTATCCTTTCGTCCGCGGCAACGTCCCGTCAGCACCTGCGTATGGAGTTTCATGTCACAACCCATACGTTATACCAGACATTTTTTATCGAGCTAGACTTCTTACATTTAGGCTTCTTTGCTACAAGATTGAAGTCATCACTACAGAAGTTTTATGGTTGTCATCATGAACTCATGGATCGTTAAGGTGTATCCATCTGCACCATGAAAATTGATTTGTTCGACGTGTGATCGTTTTTCTTTCCTCTTTCGTCTACCCCGGACTTGACTTTTTATGAGCAACTCGGCGGGTGTTTCTAGAAAAGCAGAGGACACTTACCCTACCGGTGCACCTGGTCCATGCTCCCAGTTTTTAGTGGAGTCCGAGTTGCGCATTTGCTTTTGTTACGTTGTATGTATGATTTTAGTTACTTTATGTTCTTTGTTGTGTATGTCTGTTTTCCATGTCTGGTCTCTGTCCCTGGATTACATTCTTTTGATCACCGCTGTAACCTTGGTTCCCTTGATTACACTTTAAGAAAATTAAAACCTTTTTTGCAATGGTGGGGTTTTGAATAAAATGAATTGATTTCTTCTGATGAATAAACGTGTAACTACATTCTTATTTCAAAATTTACATGTTTGTTGCTTATGTCTAAACCCCTATAGTTTCCTCCAATTTAACCCTTCTGTGAATGAGGCTGATACATCTAAACTATTCCTTGAATGTCAACACTTTAGCTTCAGTGGGAATAATATTAGCAGTCACAAGTACATGTATGTACATATATCATATTTAGGTAGCAATGATGATCTCTTTACAACTGTACTCCAGTATTACCAAAAGAAGATTCTCAATTTCTCATTTGATGGTAAAATAGTAAAAGCTCATGTTATGTACAGCACACTTTGTAGTGATGATCTGATCATGATAGTGTTGCTCTTAAATATAATGTGAAAATCCTCCTAAAATTTTGCAGGAATTTCTTGCTGTATACCAGTAGCTATTCTGACCATAGAATCCTAACCAATAATGATACCTAAAAAATAGTTAAGAACTAAAAATGTCATAGTATTGGGTAGATTTTTGATAAAAAAAATGCAAACAAAGCACAAAAACGTGACGTAAAGGTCAATGGTAATTAACCCTAGAGCATGTAGAAGGCTAGTCATCTTGAAAATGCTTAACAACATGCCAATTATCAAAAACCTACCTTGAAAGATAAAAATGTAACAACCTAGAGTAAACATGATTTGTGTTACTGGCTGACTAATTACTATGAGGGTGATTGGTCAGTTTCAGCAAGTAACAACCACCCCTCTCACTTTTCAAGGCCACGCAAAGCATAGTCTGTAGGTCTTCAACTCTTTATGGTTTCTTACAAGTATTTATAACTTGTCAATGTATTCTGATTTACATGGAAATCATTCATGTATAAAGACAGAACTTAATGTGCTAAGTTTAAAAAATAACTACATGTAATATGCTTCTTGTGCTCAATTAAGCAACAGAGCGCACAACATTAATAACAATTTGAAGTAAACTGATTACCTAAAAAAAACATCAAAATCATGTGCAAGTAATGCTTTACCATGCATATATAGGAATACCTGTAATTACAAGTTACCACATGTTGCTCTCACTACAGGATCCAAAACCCAATCCATCATCAGGTTGGTCAATATATTAATAGTCATCTGGTTATATCAGGTTGTACCTACAATATACAAAGCTAAAAGTACTACATTGAATTTCTACTGATTCATTTCTTCACATAAAATTTTATCAAAATACCTTGAGTGGTTTTGGAGGAGCTGTGCTAACAAGGTTTTCACATTAAAAACCAATCAATTTAATTATCTCCCTTTATGGGTCTAGCGCATATATCATATTTTTACATAAAGCCTAACTTTCCAATTTTAATAATTTAGTTATATAAAAAATGGTTGTTGCTAATTAGATGACTTTTTTATCATTTAAATAGCATGCGTGAAAGTTTCTGATAGTCTGTGAAACGAAAAAAAAAAAAAATCTCCACTACTCTTTTGCAAGTTTAAGTGTGTTTTCTGTTAGAATGCTCGTCATGAAAGCTTCCTGTGTATTCAAAGCAAAACTGTTTCAGCCTACTGACAATGTCGTCAAGATTATGTTAATGCATACATGTGGATGAAGAAAAATTTTTTTATTTAATAATCACTTAGTATTGCATGTATAAGTACTTACTGCTACAGTAAATGTGTCATATGATAATTGCCCGTTTTAATTGGCCAATATTCTTCTCTAAGAAATGTGTAAGTGTCTCTCTTTTAAATACAAGTCTTCACTTAAAGTTCTGAAAAAAAAATAAAAATACAGCTAAACAAATTTAGTTTGTACAAGTTTTTCAATTTACCAACAATATATTTTTTAAATATTGAAATGCCAGCCATATGTGTAAAGATTGAGTTAAATATGGTTCTGTTGAAAAATTTCTGTTGGTATTGAACACTGAACATTGAATTTGGCATATTATTTGCATAAATATATATTTATACTCCACGTAATGCCGCAGATCTGTGCCATGTTTACTGCCATAGCACCATTGTTCTAGCTTCATACGAGATAAAAAACGTACCTCTTAAATATCATAAACTTGTGTTCTACTTGTGTTTCTTGCTTGCATGAGAACGGGAAGTTTACTTGAAATGATCGGTTAGCATTGAACATTACCCAGTTTCGATTCAGGTACAGGGGCTCGTTACAAGACTATATAGGTCATATACAATAGTAGGGCCCTGATAAATAAATGAATAAATATTCATTGAAAGTTGTCTAATCTGGTTCCTAATCGGTTCCCTGGTCAACATCATTAGCGACCCAAAGATCGCTACAACGTGCCTCTTTTAAAATCAAAGTACTCGTGTACTGAATCAATTTATATCGAATGTTTGAATTTTTTTCACCTCAAATAACCGATCGTTGAATTACAAAAAATATGAGATGAAAATAGGGATTAAAGGATCGAATTCAAATGTATCAAAACACAAGGTTATTGTTGTAAATGGTTAATATTGAACTCTTTGGTTTATTTTTTATATTCACCATTCTGATTACGAAGGACATTTAATAAACACACAACAAAATTCGTGATATAAAATAGCATGCAGTGTGCCAGTTTGTGAAATATTCAGGTTCGATGTTGGTTTAAATGGAACATTTAGATGAATTAACTCAAAACTATCCAGCATACTGTATAATTGAACAACAAACACCTAGTTGGCCTTTCTCAGTTTCTAAATTTTCAAGTCGGATTTCGAATTCGAGCTGTTTGTCAATTTATTCAAACTTAAGCCACAATCATTGAAATAAAGCATGTCCTTAGATACATGTCCCTCTCAACAATCTACATTTCTCAGTTGATAAGCTATGTAGCTCAAGTCCTACAAGTCATCGCATAGACGCCTATATGTCGGATGTAAAAGCACTTAGTTTCTGCATGTGCACCTTGTTCCAAAGACACACACATTAATATAAACGCCAAAATCTTAGAATAAAGTTTCAACAATTATGTCTGGTGCAGGAAGCACCTACAACTCTATCATTATGACATAATGCCAAATAGCCAAATAGCCAAGTTACAAAAAAGTAATATCCCCAGACCACAGACTGACACAATTCCTGAGAAATACATTATCGATATTATTTCTTTGCCATCGTTTATAAGCAAAATTTCATTTTTATTTTTTATCTCCGGGCTTCCAATGTCACAAGACAGTAACTGTTATAAAATACACGATATAGTGGATGATATATCAGGATGGTTTCAGGATTGCTTCGAGGGTTATGCTACCCTTTTGCTAAAAGTTAAGAAAAAAAAAAATTAGCGGCAAATAATATTCTGGAATATGGAGTTTAGTCCATGCCTGGAACATATTTCTTTATAAAGTTTCTTGACTGGACCCACTGCCCCCTTTTTTTAAATAGATACGCCAAGCCCTGCATGAAATATCTGAAGACAGCTTTTCCAATTGGTAATCAGAATTCCTCTTTTTCATTGCTATGTTCGATTACTTTTTATAATCTTGCAAGGTTTTCATTTCTAGCTAAACATTGAATGGTTTATCTAAGAATAAAGCATTTGTAGTCAACTTGAATATATCGACATATTCAATATAATATTATGAACGATTGGTTTATTCGGGTAAATGCATAAAGTTCCAGGTTAACTAATTTTAATCGGACCGTTGTTTATACAAGCCAAATTAAATTCGCAGTAAAAGTTGTTGATTGGCGTAAATAGGCATAAAATTAAATATGATATATTAGAAATACCTATAAAGTGGACCTAACTATCTACATTTGAACCTAAATCGGGTATGCCAGTAGGACTATTTTCTTGTGTAAAATAATTGCAGATGCTAACAGGTTTTTAAAAATCTAAAGTCTCTAGCGACTGCTATATCAATTCTGATCTTTGATCTGAATTGATTAAAATATCATACAGATGCATTTTTTTGCTTGTACGAGAACGAATTTACATTAAGAGATGAAATGATCGGTTAGCATTGAATTTATGTAATATTACCAAGTTTCCGATTCGTTACAATTGACTATATATAGGTCATATGTGTTACCAGGCCCCGATATCTATATATAGCCGTTGCCAGTTGTTTAATCTGGTTCCGGGTAATTGAAAACATTAGGGTCATCACGGTTACGGAAGAGTACGGAATCATATCAAGGGAACCAGAATTTAGCGGAAGTCACCTGATTTTGATGTTGAAAGTAGGTCAGAGGAGGTGACCACCACTTTTTTATATGAAACAAATGCATGTGAACAGAGAATATTTGACTATTAGCGACTTCGAAGACTTCAGTCTTTGATTTCATTCTCTATAGTTAATTATCCGTTTTTAGATGGTCTTTATAGAACCAAGAAATTACTACTACAAGGTTAAAAACACTTACAAATATTTTCAACCGATGCAAGGAACTCATTCTCAAATACAAAAGCAGTTGTAAACGATTATACGTGCGGGTATCTCCCATCCTATATTTTTTTGTAATATTCTTGCCCAAGTATTGAAAACTCTATACCCACGCAATAAGTTGACTAAACCATTATCGTAAAGGATATAGTTATGATACTGTTGTCAAATTGTCAAAGACTTTTTTTCAGTATTAGCATTGATTTGCTCATAGGATCGAACTTATATTTGAAATATTTTTCGATTTTAGATTCAGAGAGCAAGTAACAGGAAAATTGAAAATAAATAAAAAAGGTAACAGCCAGGTTGATATCCAATCTATATGCATACAATCAATCAAGAAAAAGTCTTTCTTTGAACAATAAAAAAAGCCTTTCAATTCTACCTCGTTGAACAAAGCTTTGAAATTATGACACAACCTTCTTGTCTCTAAAATTCTGAAGTGTTACAAAAAATTAAACAATTGTAACTTCAAGATAATGAAATGAATCCTTGTATTCACAAATTATGCATATTTAAGAGCCTTTCTTTCAGAAAACCATGCAAAGTTGTTCAGGTGTCACTTTTGAGAAATGCCAAATAGTTATGTAGGCATAGAAACAAATTTGGCACATTCAAAAATTTTAAAATTTTCCCGGGTGATTCTATTTTTAGAAACAACTGATTATAATTTAAGACTACTTCGATAAACCATGTATTCCGATTTTGAAGTTAAAACCATCACTTTTCATCAGGTCATAATCACAATAATTGATTAAAATTGTTATGGTATTCTGGTTAGTAGAAATTTTTTGTAAAAAAATAGCCGAAATTCTTTTTTTTTAAATAAAAGTTGGCACTTTGCCAAGATTTTAAAAATATGAAGCAAAATGTACATGAATCTGCCCTATTATGTTTGAGGATCTATCCCCCAAAGTAAACGACTAAATTTTATAAATTTATTAATTTCATGTTGTATTTGGATACTTAAAATATAAATAAAAGGTCCAGAATTTAAAATTACCAGTAAACAAAGTTTGCATATATTGATGCATATTTGAAGGTTTTTGACATTTTGACATATATTGATATTCTACAGTGTACCTCCGCATTTTGTTTTAAAGGTTTCAATTTTATTGTTCGATTATTTATTGTTGAACATACAGTTAAGGTTAACATTCTTTTATGTAAGCGTATATGGTGTTTCATGAAATATGAGCATATATGCTTTCCAAACATCATAAAGTTTGCCTTGATAAATAATAATATAATAATAGCACAAAAATATGAAAAAAACGTACCACCAAACCTAATAAACCCTTAAAAATTAATTGAAAATATCCCAATTCTTCAGAATTCCTAATACGCCAAGGAAATCTTATTAATGCTGTTGTTAATGTTGAAAATAATACAAAGGATGCTTTTAGGAACAATAAAAGTGTGTTTAATTTTAGAGCGCAGACATGCATATTTCTGGAATTAGCTTCATCGGGTATGCACGAGGCAAAAAGTTGTAGAAGAGCATTAAAATCATTCAGGACCTAAACAAGAATTCCGAAATAGTCAACAAAATGCAAACCTATTTTTTTTTAACAATTTAAAGGTTTTCACACAAAAATATATCCATAGTGTTAATAAATACGTACATTTACTCAAGTTATTGCCGAATTCTGTTACTGATTAAATTATACATGCCTTTACTAGAAATAGTCATTCCTTTGTGGAAACAATATTGTGCTGAATTCTTGTATGCCTTTTCATCCGTAACCAGGCTTTCATTCGGCAATTTATTATAAATATTTGTAGATAAACCTTACCTGTATTTTTAACAACATTATATCATACTGACCTCTCCAGAAATTTGCCATTTCAACGACATTTCATGGGGATAAGTATTTTTGTGTTTTATTTGCTATAAGCTTGAGATCCACAATATATAAGCGTCACCAAAGTTGGCATTCTGTGGTTGGTTGGGAGCGAGAGGATTAACTTGATGTTGATCTACAATGAATTGCGTTCATGTTCATCCTAGGGACTGTCTTGATTTTAAGGGAATTACTACACTTTATTCACAGTTGAAGAACACCAAACAATGTTTAAGATGAAGAACAGGAGTACAATCCATAGATAATTTTGAGTTTTTAATGTATTATAATTAGGTTTTGTCACAAACACACATTTACTCCATATCCTTTCTTGTTCTATCTACAGATCAAATTGCTGAACAAAATGTGTTAACATTGTAAAGGGATAATCTATAATCTCTGAAACCAGAGTGACCTCGACTGCTATTTGCAGATTTTTCTACTTCTCCTCAATTTGTTGTGCTGAATAAACGAATTTTTTCGTCATTTTGTGCCATCAGCATTACTTTGTATAAGAGATATATTTGTGTAAATACGAGGAAGAAGACAAAGTCAGAATCTTCACTTGACTGAATTTGAAAACACTTAGTCTGCGGGAATTATCAAATAAGATAATCATTTTATTCTTCATTAAGTTATAAGGAAAACTTTGTATAGGAAGAACAAGCAAGACAAATGAATACAACATACAGTAAAGGTCCCTTAATAAGAAACGATATAAGTAGCTGTCTTTGTAAGAATCATGCAAAATCTTATAAATGTGATACACCCTAAAAAAGGCTACATATTTTTATTTTTGTAATTAAGTTGTTTTATGGGTCTATACTATGAAATTTGTAATTTCAAATCTGCCTGCTCTTAGGGGATAATCAACATTGAAAATCCAGTAGATTCTATTGTATTTCAGCGTCATTTACAGAGTTATCTCCCTTAATTTTGAAATCTACAGTGCATTCTATATAATTTTTATCTCCTAAGAGCACAGGTTACATGAAAAACCAAATGTTAATTTCTGTTTACTAAAGCATTTTAAACAAAATATCAAAGATAAAAATATGTAGGCTTTCCAACCATGTATCACATTTTCATGATCCTTAGCTGGAGTGCTACATAACAATTTTAGTTAGAATTGAATGTTGGTTGAGAATTTTAAAAAAAAGTTGACAAATTATAATTCTCAAAATCTGTGATGTTCCATCAAAAAATAACTTTGACTGATGAGCAGACAGATTGACAACAATAATGTACAAACATCCTTTTTTCCGAAAAAAAATTGATTGCAATAAAAAATATATTCACATTCACATATGCATGTAAACATTTCGTCAAATTCGAAGGGTAATTTTTTTTCAAAAAATTAGTTGAAATAAAAAGTAAACTGCGCATCTGTATATGTTAGTAAATAACTATATGCAATTTTATGCCTTTTTGATAAAAAAAATTGATCGATAAACAGACTAATTGAAAACATAATGAAAATGAAAAAAATAATAAATAAACAAAAAGTAAAACTTATACATGCGGTACATTTACATAAACATTACTCTGGTACTAAAATTTTCGTGTCACAGTTTGATCAAAATTCTCCAAGATCAAAGGGAACAAAGAAATATCTCTTGAAGACAGATATGTCCGTCTTGGCAATTATTTGACAAAACTTTTAAGTTTTCACACATTTATTCAACGCAATGACAAATTCAAGTTTGACAAATAAATAAAAAGACATTGACCAGAATACTACATGCCTTGGGACAAAGTTGGTAGGATAAATACCATATAAAATTCATAATATTACTTTGTCATATTGCTCCCACAGCTGCTAAAATTGTTGTGGAAAAATCCCATAGCTCGTGTACAATTTGTTGAAATGCAAAATGTGTTAAGTATTCTCTTTAGTCTTGGATCTATTAAATTTTCCTATAGTGTAAGGCATTTCAAGATTAACAAAGTCCATTAACTACCATAAACATTGTTGAATGAAATAGCTTACAATCGTGCACTGTAATGTGACTCTGCTGGAAATCAAAATTGTATATCAATAAGACACGATTTTTAATATGCTCATATATTTTAATCTTGATGTCCTGTTTCCAAACAAAAATGATGCAAATCATGATGGCAGCGAATACGTTGAATAGATAACACTTTTCAAAATACTGCAAAAAAATGAAAAGGCATTACATACAAAAAAGTAAATGAACCGTCAGGATCGGTTGCTATTACAACATGAACCATTTCTGCATTGTATTCCATGGAGGAGTGGGAAACTATGACACGCTGAATATGTTTTATGTGCCCGATGTTTATTTATATAGAAATCTATAGAAATCCAAAAAGAGTGAATAGATTTATGAAACAAGGAATAACTATTAGATAATGCATTTGTCCATCACCTATATTGAGTTTGATCTGAATCTTGACGTTGCCATTAGTGTAACATGGACTTTGCAATTAAGTCAGATGGATCCATCTGATATTCCTGTTAAACCCTTAATTGATAATTATAAAACACAAATAAATATTTAAATGAATATTCAGTAATGTCGTCGTGCGCCTGGTATTTTGATTTTTGAAGGAAGTGAATTCGGAGTTCCATTAGTGTAGCATGGACTTCATCAAACATGGGTGGTGGGGTTTACTTATTTTGTTTTAAAATATTCACCTATATGATTGTTCATTAATGATACTTTAAGAATGACACATACATATTTTCACTGCGTGTACCTGTTAATTATACCCCAAATTTGTGCTTGGACAAAAATTGAAGAAAAAACTGCGGTTGAACTTAGGCGTTTTTCCTTGCAAAACTTGGTTCATTACTTGTCCGCAACTACTCCTTAACAACTTGCCTAATCGTTATGAAATTTAATTGGGTGTATGATTACCAAATTGGAATGTGTATATTGTCAGAAGTTTATGCTTGGGCTAAAAAAGTTGGAGAAGTGACGGCTGTTTGCACTTCGGCGTTTTCCAGCAAAACTTGGTCTCGTGCGTTGTCCTTCTTATCTTCAACGACCTGCTGAACTGTTAGTGTTGAATTCTATATTAGAATGTGCATATTGTCAGGAATTTATGTTTAAAAATAATGTGCAGATATATTCTGGCATTGTGTATTCAGGAAAAACATATAAATTGTAATGATTGCGGTTTGGTGTTGGGTGTTTTAGAAATGACACCAAAATTGTGTGTCAAAAGTGCTTAGGTTATCCCCGTTAAAAACTGTATTCAAATTGAATCGTGTGTACACATTGGTCCTTAAATATACATGGTTCAACAGGCTGCGGGGTATTAGTCCCGGTAGGAACAATGTCTAGTTTCAACTAACTTAGTCATGCTTCATGTGTGTCATTTACTTCAGCAAAATATCCATAGGCTGGTACAAATGTCACTTTTTAATGCACTTAATTTGAATCTTCTGTTGTTTGAATCAGTTTTCGTTTGTTATTACAATTTTTGGATTAAAAGAAAATTCTAGATAGTATTTGTGTTCGTATATATCATAGGAGTTCTTGGGATGGGCGGCTCATACATTTTTGTCAGCTAAAAACACAGTAATTATCAGATTGTAAAATTCGCTCGCCTGAAAGACAGAGTACGACCTATCGTAATCACATGAAATATTGTATATTTAAACGCTTATTTCCGTTTCAGACTTAAATACATTTCTCGTATGATTTTCATTGATAACAGATGCGGATAAATTAAATAGTAATATCCCATGGGTTATATTTACTAATTACTTCTAACGGTGATGTAGTTATTTAAAGTTCTGGTTCAATATTAATTTTTCTAATGAAAACACAAACATTTTATTTTCAATTATAGTTTACGTTTGATGATCATGACAAAAATATTCGACGGATTTAAATTCTTGTCTGTCTAAGAATCAGGCAAAATGTATATAAGGTGTAGCACATGACAAACAACGAAGATATGTTATGGCGTAATTCAATTATATATATATAATAACCTTCAGAAATAACCTTCCAAGTGTTTGTAAAGTTTCCTTTTATGATATTGATATTGACAAGTCAAATTTAGTTGATATATACACTATGGCAAAATGGCGGAAAAAATTTCCCGCACTTCCCCCCTATTTAACCAGTAAATATATCTACGCCACAGATGCTTCATGATAAATTTCAGGATTATTTGAGCCAAAGAGACAAAATTGAGAAAAATGATGTTCCATCTTTTGCCGGATTCTTACACAGAATGGAACTTAATTACTTGCATGAATGTTTTGTGTGTCACTTCGTTATCATAATTCACTTCTAGGAAAATAGAACTCAAAATCAATTAATAATTTACTTAAAAAAACATAAAAAAATGTAAAAGTAAGAAAAGTAAAAAATACCAGTCATAAGTAATACAAATTTTGAAAAGAGTAACCTGTCATCAGCCGCATTAGAATCATATATATAAAGATCTAAATTCAATACATGTATTTTATTGTATACAGGAATTACTTAAGACAAAAACTATCAAAATAGGATGCCAATTCAACTACAGAGAGATTCAACCGCGTGCAATGCAAGGAACGAAGCTTCAGTGATTTAAGTATTTTGAAATTTGAAATACTGCAAATAATGATACGTATGAAAGAGTAATCAATGGAACCAAGGTTCTAGCGGAAATCAAAAGAATGTAATCCAGGAACAAAGAACAAACATGGAAAACAGACAAACGCAACAAAGAACACAAAGTAATTGAAATAATACATACAAAGTAACAAAAGCAAATGAGGAACTCGGACTCCACTACAAACTGGGAGCATGTACAAAGTGCACCGGTCGGGTAAGCGTCTTCTGCTTTTCCAGAAACACCCGCCATGGTAAATGAAATCTAATATAATTAACAATGTGTTGCAGTTAGAAATTACATTCTGAGGTGCAAAAGAAGTATGATGTGGTTTTTAATTGAAATTACATACTATATGATTACATAACATTAAATTCTATTCTATTCTGCAAAATGATGGCCCCTAAGTTACCAATAAGTACTGGTTGTTTACAATCTGAGCCACTTATGGCTACCAAAGGACAAAAAAAGAGAACTATGAAACTGTGCACTTTTTTTTCAAAATATTAAATTAATGGATTAAGAACTAAAAGATATAGAAAAATGTTATGCTTCACAAATTAAGAATCTTAAATATAGATCATTCTTAATTAATTTATTAAATAAAATCTTCTTTACACTATGACTAAATGACTCAATATCGACATTGTTTCTGTTTTACTTTCATGTTTTTAAAGAGTGTAAATGGTAGTTAAGTAAGTGAAATCATGCCCCTATTACACTTTACTGTCTGAATCTACTAAACGTATTTAATCAATCCGTGCTACACCTCCACATTTCTTCATAGACTAACGACTTTTTGGAACCGTGTTACAAAAGGAACAATGTACTAATAGAATTTCGCTCCAGGCTCATTTTTTTAAGAGGAAATGGAGAGTGATTAGAAAATCTCAGGTTAAGTTTAGATTTCAAATATGGATATAAATATATCGAATTGAAGGACATTGATTGTAACAACTGATGCAAATGTGATCTAAAATCAACACTACATCTCTATTTTATTTCTATATGAGTAATGCACACAGGAAATTCATTGAATCACAATGCATGATATATTATTTGTTTTAAGCTTATAACTTCAGCTAGTTCAGGTTTTGGTGGGTTTGAATATCTTACGGCTAGATAATGACGCTGATTAATAATTGATTGATCCTATTATTCAATTAATATAATTATCAGCCTAAATCAATGCTTCGGTTGATTTATTGTCATATTTTATAATCGGACAGCGGCTTATGCTAGGGATCGATTTCCGGGGTAAGGCGTGCTGAACAATGTTGCAGAAAACCTTTATCATTTTGTTGTGTTTAGTGTACGGGACATCTTTGGAAATTAAGATAGGTAAGTCAATTTATTTCGATCAAAGAAATTGAAAGAACAAATTGAACCATTGATCGAATTGAAAACACCTACATATGTTAAAAATACAATTAATTTTTTATAATTTATCAATATCAAAATGATAAAAAAAATATTCAAGATTTTAGTATCTTTTCTAATTGCAATATAGTCACATTTCATAAAAAAATCACAACATTCTTAGGACGCTTACCGTACCGGTGCATCTGATTTTGCTTTAATCTTCTTTATATGTTTTCATTTTGGTTATGTATGCTGTTCTTTGTTTCTTACTCAGTCGTATGATTTTTTGTTTGCTTTGCATTGGATTTAGAGTTAAAGAAAATGGCTGAAAAATAATTATCATTGATATCACTTTATTCATATGAAACAAAGCAATATAGCCTGGAATGTAGGGAGTGAACGCAAAGTTTCTGTCCATAAGAGTCTTTAAGAAATGATATTAAGCACGATTCTAAAAATTAATAACGATAAATGTACCAGCTGTAACTTGCAAATCAACAATGACTTTAAACAACAAACGTCATACCAAAAACTTTTTTGATGTTACAGGAGTGATAACAACTGAATCAAATGTGTTGAAACAGATGATTCCATCACATGTTGCAGTAACCGGGAATTACAATTTTTCAGTCCATATTATTTGGGGAATAACTACTGATGAAAACTTATTCCTGATAGCACAAGTTGGTATGTTTCTTTTCTATAATGGAAGAGTAATCACGGGAACCAAGGTTATAGCGGTAATCAAAAGAATGTAATCCAGGGACAAAGACCAGACATGGAAAACAGACATATACAACAAAGAACATAAAGTAACTAAAATCACACATACAAAGTAACGAAAGTAAATGAGCAACTCGGACTCCACTAAAAACTGGGAGCATGGACCAGGTGCACCGGTAGGGTAAGCGTCCTCTGCTTTTCTAGAAACACCCGCCGAGTTGCTCATAAAAAGGAAACTTGTATTAACAAGTAATGTTCCGACATCCATTGATTTACTACCTCCCTATGCCTTAAGCAGTGAAAACAATTCATCAAACAGTTCAATTTGTTTGACAATAGAAAACCCAATAAAGTGTCGGGTCATATAGAGTTATTAAGCATTCTAGTACAGTTATTACACAAGTACACATTATGATACTAAGAAATAATGACAATTCGATGATTTACAAAATATAATGAAAAAGAAGTATTCAGAATGTTTACAGTATCTTGTAATTAGCTTTAATGAAAACACAGAATGTCACTGAATGTGAAAAGAAATTATAATCATTATTAGAGAGGTTGTGTTTGATCTAAGTAGCCGGTTTTTCACAAATCAGAGAGGTGTTTCTTGCATTTAAAAAAAACCCCACTATACCATTTTGTTTCTAATTCAGAAACTTTTATAGACCACTATAGCCAATGTAAATTTGACATTCGATTCGTGCACTTTAGATATAAAAACTGTGTAGTTGTTTTCATAAAAAATTGGTACTTTGCATGCAAGTCATTGTTCTTGATTTTGCTGTTTTAAACAGAAGATAAAAAAATGCAAATCTGAATGCAGAAATGACCATCGTTACGAAAAAATATAACATATGGAGTCTGAAAAAAATATTGTTTTTTCGTTTGGTTTTCTAGATCTTTAATTGCCTTGAACTGAGACACACATATGGAATGGTACTTAAATATTTTTTCAAAGCCATTTTGAGACAGTGAATATTAAATCCATCTATGATCATATAAATGTAATCTCTTATTAAGAAATTATTTATGTAATTAATCTAGGAACACAATTGCTGAAACAAGGCGCAGTATCTGTTTTCGCCATTAGTAATACTCTACAGCGCCATCCGGATATCGATTGGGTTTTACCATTGGTTGGAACAGGAAATTTAACCAGTCACCCACGGAACTATTCTAGACAGTGTCGTGTCCCTATTTCCAACACTATTTCATCATGGACGGGAATACAAGACTATTGGACAATACCATTTGATCACCTTCAGATGAAATATTCCATAATTCCACTTGCAGTCTTAAAAAAGCTAAAATGGCAAAATGCAATTCTTATATATGATGAAGAGACAGGTTAGTTGCCAAATATTTCATTGCACTTGTTCAGGTTCAGAATTTCTCTTTTAATTATGCTAATACTTCATTGTGCATACCCAAAGTCCTCGTAAAATTCCTGTACAAGCAATATTGTGTTGTATTTCGAATAGTGGTAAATTTGAATAAATTTTATTCAGTTGGATACGTGTAATAGTCTTGATAGGCGCAGATTAAGCACTAATACGGCTCTTTTTGTTCATGATACACTAACACGTTAGTTAAAACATCAAGAACCACCAGAAGTAATACATTAGTAGCGACATAATGCGATTCAATAAAGACGATTTCATATAGTCTAAAGAAGAATTGTATTTTCATGCAAGATTCCTTTTTGAAATTCGACCAACATCATATTTTGACCAATTTTTTTTGCCAGTTGTAAAATTAAAAAATACCAATCATATATTACCGATACTTAAAAATCTTTTTTTTTTAATAATGAATCTGCTAAATAAAAGTACCATGATAATATTTTATTAACACTTGACAGGACTGTGAGAAATAGGATTTTAAATCACATTCATTCAAATGATTTCAATCACGCAAAGCTATACGAAAGCTTCAAATTGAAAGGATTATTGCTAATTCTTTGTATTTCCTTTCTAATTTCGTCATTCATTATGAATGTCCCTCCTGCTAGAGTCATTGGCACATAATACTGACAGCAAAATGCATTCAAATTAGTATAAATACGTAACCTAGTGATTTGGAACATTGATATATAGACATACATTTATATCGGAGTTTTATAATCAAGTGCAGGCGCATTCGATAATATTATGTAATTTGGAGAATTTGGTTGCAATTGAGAGAGAAATATGTAATTAAGACATTTTGACCATATCAACACTTGAAGTGTTTATAAGAATATAATTTGTTTAACTCAACTTAAACATTCGTTGTTGTTGACAGTCAACAGTCTTTAGACATTAAAGTATATTTAGTATGATTTAGACCATTTTTGCATTAAGGTGGACCAAATATGGCTACATAAAATGTTTTAGGTAGATACTTTTTGTCTTACTCCAAAATGACATTGACATACACATGTAGATACTTTTTACTAAATCTTCCTAAAAATTGTCGACATTGATAATGACTGTCTAACTAAACATTTTTTTGGTCGACATAAAGTGACTAACGCAACACTTTTTATGGCTGCGGTAGACATAATGTATTTTTCGTAGGCAGATAAAGCGTTTTTGAAACATTTTGTGTCTGTATCGTAAAAGGATGCCAATCGTCATATCGGTCACTATTTTGTCTAGTACCGATAAAGAAGATTGATAATTCAACATTATTCAACGAAATCATAACTGAAAACCGTGAAAGGCAACTCATAGTGTTGAAGGGTCAACGCAGAACAATATCTCGAATACAATCAGTCGATAACATAAATAAATGTATCACTTTGCCTTAGACATATTGACTAAAAATCTCTCGTTTTCAAAACCAAATTAATAAATTAATAATCTTATATGTGTCCCTCCGACATAGATATATAAGTATTTCTTGCTTCATTGGTCATCATGGTCTGTAATTCTATCATGCAATGCCTCAAACTTAATTTTTTTCTTGTTGAAATGTTGTTTTGCGAAATGTTCGTTTTTGTTTCTTTGTTTTTTGTTTTGTTTTTTGTGTTTTTTTTGTTGGGGGAAGTATATATTCATGTGGATCCGAACTAGTATTTGTCCATGTGATTGATCCAACATAATGATTATTTTGAAATACAAGCTCTCTTCCAGATAATCAAATGACCAGTTGTTTATTATAGGTTTGTGATGAAATACTCGGCATTTATAATAAATGAAAGGTTATCAGGGGAGGATCTTAGTTTTATTATTATTAAATAATATATTATGTACGCCCGGTACGCCAGTCCTTGGATCCGCGCCTGGTTATACCTTTTTGTCCGTAAATAACAAATAGCTTTGTCTACAAATATGGATATATAGAAGCAAAATATACATATGCCGTTTTTGTCTTGTAGATTTTATTGTTCGGACTTTACCGGACCAACTTAACGTAGAAGAGGTCATGCTTACCATTTACAGGATAGAAAACAACTACAGCAGAAATGATTTGAAAAGATTCCTGAATAACTTATATAGAAACATTAAGACTGAGCTTTTTGTGGTGGTTGCGTGCAGTTTCAACTTAATGAAGAGATTAATGAAAGAAGTAGGTGATTTGATGCAAATAAAAAGTTGTTTTGCATGCTTTGTCATCTAAATTTGGTGAGCATAATTTGTAAAATAGCAAAATGTTGGGCATGAATAGTCAAATAAATATTTTTTGTAAAAATTGACAACTAAGAATTTGTTGACATTACTTGTCAAATAAGAATAGTTTGGAATGAATTGTCAAGAATTTTCGGGCATGAATTCTCAAATAAGAACCGATGAGCATTAATTGTCAAATAAGAATTGCTGGGCAAAATGGACAATTAAGAAATGTAGGCATAAATTGGCAAAAAGATCCGTTGGAAATGAATTGTCAAATGAGAATTATTGGGCATAAATTGTAAACTATTAATTGTTGAAATTTAATTGACAGGTAAGAATTGTTTGGCATAAATTGTTAAAACAGAATTGATGGGCATGCATTATCAAATAAGAATAGTTTTGGTATTTATTGCCAAATAAGGATTGTCAATGTGAAGTTGTCAAATTGTCAAAGGACTTTGTACGCTAAGGCTCAATTTTGGCCCCTATTTCAGAAAAAAAAATTTATGACGAACATACCGATTAAAAGAAGAAAACGATGGGCCAATATCTTGATTTTGTGATATATCTTGTATTTTAATCGTAGAATCACCTAAGTCCATCTTTTAAGACGTCAAAACACCATAAAATACGATTTTCGTCACAAACTTCTTCTTTTTTAAATGCCTCCGCCAATGTGACCCACAGAAAACAAAATTACTTTGGACACTTCTCGTAACGCAAAATCATATTCAAAAGAAATTATCGTTGGTCACATCGGCGGAGACCCTCAAAAATTGAAAAAACGTAGCTGAAAATGGACTTTGTTTACCATTATAATAATATCGGAACGTGCTCGGTGACGGGACGGCACTTTTCCGAATCGATGTCAACATATACTACTGATTGGTAAGTGACTAAAATATTAACTGATTAAGGATTTTCACCGCCAGAATTGATTGATATTTTATGGACTCCATATTCAGGTAGTTTTTAGCATGTTATAATCAAACACGACATAGAAAATGGGGTGAAAGGATATTTTTTATGAGGAATTAATGTGGGGACAAAAACACGGTCTTTCGTTTTTATCTTGCAAGATCTTTTATTATTTTCTGAAAAGATCCTGATCATGTATTACTCACTCAGCTTCTTTGAACATTTTATTGAGGTTATTTCAGCCGAAAAGACTTTTATTATGTTAGAGTGGGGGGGGGGGACGCCTGTTTTGCAGACGACGAATTTGCGACCGGAATCATAATTGCAAGTTGTTCGTCCCATGGGTGTAGTGTGTCCGAGAGGTTCAGAATCGCTAAATATTATTTCCTAGAAGCTGCCGTAGTTTGGATATACATATAAAATACCACAAAATGTTTATATCTACCGAAAGTATAAATAGTAGATATATCGTCTTAATTGCAAACAAGATGTAATGGCGTAATGGTTAGCGTGTCGGTCTATGAAGCAGACGATGCCGGTTCGAATCTCAGTGCTGGTATTTTTTTTTTTCATTTTTTACTACGTATTTACTATTTATTTGTATTTGATATAAAATAACAACTATCGACATTTTTCATGGAATTAAACAATGGCGCTTTTTAGACAAAAAAAGTTGTATCGAACCATTTCGTCCCTCATATAGGAGACTTTGTAAGAATTTGTGCAGCTTTGACAAACTGCTCCCGTGCTCCTTTGATTAATGACCTCGGAAATGATGAACTGGGGCAAAAAATGGTAGAAAGAGCACAACAACCATACCGTATACAACAAATTGTAGAAGAGAACAATCTTATCAGGAAAAAGGCTATCTATACAGAGGTTAACGGAACTGAAAATCTGCTAGATTTTCCTAGGCTAAGCTTACAACTAATCAGAGACATAACTATGGGTGTATACCAACTCAAGCTAACGCCAAGGTGTACAGAGAGTCATCTGTCTGATGATAGCTATGTTTTCCAAACATGCAAGGATAGACCCAACTTGCTTAGAGTTAAATTGTCATCGAGACATTCCTCGTCTCATGTCTACAGCTTGTGGATCGAGTTCAGCGATGACGACATCACAGGCTGGTATTGTACCTGCAAAGTCAGTGCACGAGTTGTTGGGTGCTGTGCGCACATATATTCCACTATCTGGTATCTAGGGTATAGTAGATGACAACAACAACCAATTCTGTCTTGTCGATTCTCCGACTCTATTATCAATGCTCGAAATATGCCACCACTTCAAACAGTCAGAATCAGAGAGTGGTGGACCAATCGAGGAATGACATGTCAGTGATATCGATTAAGAATCCATATGCCAGTATTACATTAAAGCTCCTTTACACATATAGGGGAAATACATTTAAATTAACTTTTTAAAGTACATGTATGATTAGAGTTGTCATTATGAACATGATCAATGAGTTTTTAAAATGAAGTTGGCCATTTAATGAAGCATATGCATTTTTCGGGAATCTACATATTATAAGATGCATATAAAACATGTATTGTATGTCTCTGATAGCTCTACAAAACAATATTCAAGAATTTGCAGTTTTTTAGTCCATGTGATATTATCTAATTCTAACCCAATAAGAGAATGTTGTCAGCATATAATTAAATATAACCATTATTGACAAAATATACTTATGGTTGCTATGGAGATTTTTTTCTGGTCACCATGGAAACCAATGTTGCCTGGTTTAGTTTTGAAAATAATAGAATTAAAACTTTAGATAGTGATCTTATACAAATACATCATAAAGCTTTATTCATTTTTAGAACATGCGAAAATATATCACAATAATGGTTTGTTGCGATGATAATTAATGGTTGCTATGTAATCTTTTGGGTAAGCATGGAACACCTTGTTCCTAGGAATAGTTTTTTACAGTATAAATAGGAGTTTGTATTATTTTAGTATAACTGGTGTAATAAAAATACATTGTTTAACACGCAATAAAAATATATAGGCAACATGAAAGAAATGATAGTTGGTTGCCATGAAAATGAATGGTTGCTATGCAAAACAAATGGGTTTTCGAGAGAAAAAGTTTATTCTCTGTTTTAAATGTCGTTTACAAAATCCAATTAATTACTCCACATTAAGGTAGTTGCCATATATTCTCATAGCAGGACGTAATCCATTGATATTGGCCAATATCTGAAATTAAGAAGGGTTTTCCACAAGTGTCATGGTATACATTAAAATCCGTTGCTAGGCAACCAACGATTTTTATAAACAAGAAACAATTGTCATTTTGGAGGGCTACTATACCTTGCCTTTTAATATGGAATATATGATGTTATTTGAAGAGGGGGCCAAAAACGGCCCTTATTGTACATTGTCCTTTAAATTGTTGGATATGAATTGTCAAATAAGAATTGAAGGGCATGAATTGTCAAATGAGACATAGATATGTTCAACCATTGTTGCAGTTCAAAGTTTTATGGTCGTCATGACAATTTGATTGATCAATATTAAATTTTGAGATAGCGTCAATTAGATTAAACGTCACATACAGTTCATACTTCTACTGCTGTAGGTTTTTCTGTGTCATTTGTCTCCTTATATTCAGTTTTTGTGTATGGTATTGTATCTAATTCGGTTGTCTAATTCGTTCATGTAGATTTTTGTTTTCTGTTTTTACGTTTTGGCGGTGTACTTTTACTTTGACGACTCTGAAGTGTCCTTCTACTTTGATGCCTCTAAAGTGTCCTTCTACTTACTTTGATACCTTTTAGAGAGAACCTAATAAGACAGTGGACTGAAACGTCATGGATACCATTCTTCATTTTAATTACACCTGTTTGTCATTGCATATATTACATCTGTCTATGTATAAATGCTTAACCACATTTAAACAATATACCCACCAAATTCAACGTTTAATTTTCTGTTTTACAATATTATAATTTGCATTAAATATAAATTAAGTCAAATTGTACTGACCGAATTTGCTTTCATTATGTACATGGATAGCAATGAAATTCTGGTTGTTAGTATGAAGGTATAAATTATTGAATTGCATTTAAAACTAACATTGTCATGTTTAACTCGGTAGTATAATTGAGTTATGAATGTTACTGTTTATGTAAAGTAGTTATTCATGCATTTCATATAAAATTAGAGGAAAAATAATATTTATTACAATTGAAATGAAATAAACTAAGCAAATCATGCTCAATAAACATGAAATTTACCCCAAAAAAAAGATGCCATTTATATAATATTGGAAATTTCGACATCTTGTTCACGCATTTCAGAAAGTATCCTTTCATCAACAGCCTTAATAAAACAAAATCAATGATAGATCTAAATTTAAAATTAGATTTTACGCAAGAAATATCCATCCAAAACAGAATATATGGAGAAGTTCTATTAAGAGCAATACAAGGAATGAAGGGGCGGTGTTCTAGCACTTTTGAAATTTGAATACAGTTATTATTCTGTAATATAAATCATTTTTGAAATATTCCATCGTCATTGTTCAATTACGTTTTCATCATTTGAAAAATAATATGATGCAAACCAAACCAGCGGTCCTTACTCATAAAATCATAAATGTAAATTTTATAAAAAGTTTTATCGTCATAATAATTCAACGTACTATTACTTCATAACTTACGACCAATTTTGTATTTACGTTACATTTTTTTCAAAAAGGGCATTACAGGAACATGATTATAAGAGAATTGATAAACATTTTGTTTCTGACTACTAAACTAAAACCATAAATCTTTTTTGAAATAAAATGATCCTTAAAAAAAAGTACATAAAAAAGCTGTAAATTTTAAGTCAAAAGATTTTAATCTTGTTCCAAGAAAATTTGAAGCGATATGAAAAATACACCCGATCTGTAACCCATTAGGAAAATAATCTCAATATTTGCAATTAAGCATTTTCATCTTTAGTCAGGGACCGTGTGGTACAACATTATTTAGAGACGAACGGTATAACGAAGTTAGCAATTACAAAGAAAACTTATCAAAGATTCATTAAGTATTTGTTATGAAAAAATCCGTTTGCCTGATTGTTCATTAACAATGACTTCAATATTGAATAAAAATTAATTGATACTTGAATTCGTATTAACATAGATGGAGTAAATCCTTTTCATAAAAAAATATGTTTCAATTATTTATTACGTTTAGTAAAGAGAGGACATTAAAACAAACGGTTCTTGGCTGATATGACATTTTTAGGGGTCAAATGAATTGACTTTTAAAGTAATACTTTTGTGATATATGTTTTGTTGGGCCATTAAAACAGAGGTACATTTGAAATACTATTGCAACAAAGAAACACTACACCCATCCCATTTTTAACAAATTAATGCAATATAATTAACTTTGGGGCAGTATAGGCTTTAAAATAGTAGCAAGTGAAAATTGGCCTAAATTGGGTTTTATCAGAAATTAGAAATAAATATTTATACATATGTAAGTGAATTTGAAATCGAACCAGTTTATATCAAAATTTTATCCTTCTCCAAAATATTATTTGGTTTAGGACAATTTTAAGCGTGGAGTGGAAACAAAACACCGCTAATAACGTCACAGTACCGAATAAGTTTCATCAAAATAACCTATGTTGCCAAAAGAGCACCAACAAATCCGATGATAACTAACATATTCTTACGGTCATATAATGTAAATGATAAAGACATATTTCAAGGATAAAATTCCTTATGAAATCGACCAGCTTTACTTATTCGTACGATTTCATTCCTTTTTTTATCATCTACGGCCTTTCGGTCTGGATATGATATAGAAACGCTCTCTTCTGTGACGTAAGCGTTCGTAGTGGACGCTCCTGAACTTGAGTTCTATGATTTGTTTTAGTTAAAAGTTCTTTCTAATGAAACAAGGATATAGCTATACTGATGAGACGAAACCTGTCTTTGTGTGTATGTTTTGTTTGTATTGCACGGCTTTCATCTACTGTACTTCCACCGTTCCTGGTGTTGTCTTGTCAATAGGGTTTTTCTAATTTGATATTTAGGCATAACATCTTCTGTAAAGTAATGTTAAAATATTTTATGAAAAAAAATCTATTCAAAATTTCTTTTCTGGTAAAGTTTTATCAAAACACAAACTATAACGTTTTTGCAAAGTCTTCATTTAATGTTTGATGATATCAAAAGCATACACTGTTAGTGTATGTTGTAAAGTGCAGCTTTCATTAAACTTAAAATCGTCTTTTGTTCTATGTGATAATCTTTTTCCAATATAGGCAGATGCATTCGATGATAACCGACTTTTAGAAACAGCTTTATATTACCGATCAAGATGGTTGATTTTCAACTTCGATGGAAATAAAATTGACTGCTTTACATGGGTGAAAAACTTGCACAATATTGCAGTTGTAAACATTCCTGCTGCCAAGTCAACAATTGATATACCTAAGCACTTGGTATGTAGTTTTGTTGCGAAAAAAAACCATTCATAACAGTCGTTATTATATTGAGTAGAAAGGAAAAAAAAACGAAAAAGGTAATGAATCAGATAATGCTAGTATCAGCTTCTTGAATCTACATTTCGAAAGTTTTTTTGTCATTTTTTTTATATCACAGTGTAAGTACATGTTATGGTAGTTCAAGAGTAATCAAGGGAACCAAGGCCATAGCGGTAATCAAAAGAATGCAATCCAGGGACAAAGACAAACTATGCAGTGCATATAAACCATACATAATATGAGGCAAAAATCATAATACATGATGTTCGGTCGACTTATGATGATTCATTAGATGAATGAAAATTCGTATGAGTAACTGTATTTTGTATGGTATTCTAGTCGTTAACATTATTAAATATAATACTGATTCCATTAATGACTTGTTGCAGAGTAATTGATTATGAATACTTTTTAGACATTACAATATATTCTGAAATATATTGCGAACAACAGCAAAGTAATTGCTAATAAAGGAAACACAGCATGCCTTGACCAATCTTCTATCAACGATATATTTCAAGAAATCAACCAATTTTGGATTCAGGTATTTGTTATTGTTACCATAGTTACCTTAGATACAAAAAACAAGAAGGTGTTCTTCTCAACATATTCAGATAAAATTGTTATTTCTGAAATAGATTATCATTCTTGAGTATTTTACCTGCAAGTTTGTGATATTTTACATATTTTAGTCTTCTGTAGTATTGCCCTTTGAATTCATTAATCGAACTTGATTTTGGGTCATGAATTTGTTTGAATCCCAGTCTGAGTAATAATTGTTTTACGAGAATGAACAATGAAATTACTGTTGAACACCACACAATGTTTTGTGACTCATTTTCGGTAAACTACAGTTCCATATTTTCGGTTTAGAGGGCTCGCCTTTCCATCAGATATAATGTAAATTTCATTCTCGATTGATTGCGCTCGTCAAAGGTTTTATTGTGTTTACCTTTGTGGGACAAATTATGTTTACGTATTATCAAATTAACTATTATGTAAAAAAACATGTTTTTTTTACAATTTCAAGAAGAGACAACACGGTGTCCCCTGATTTCGAGAACTCCATTGAGACACATTCCTGTACATGAAATTCTTACCATGCCAGTTCACCTGTTATAACTCTAAATACATTTACAATTGTATACTACAAGATTAGTGTGCAACCAAAATTGTTCCATTATCTATTGGTTATAATAGTTATTTGTAGAATGTGTTTTCAGCTTCTTGTTCGGTTTTTGTCCCTAGAGTAAATGTATATAAGATCAATTTAGGGTATTATTAAATTTCATATTAAGTATTTACCTTGTATTTTCTATTGCGTCTGTTATGTTAATTAAAGTAAAAATAGTAAACGTTTACTTAATGTAACGGTTACATTATCTATATAATCACTCACGTTTGCATTCAAAGTCGTTTTTAAAATGTATTATGATGAGTTCACTTCATGAACAATAAAAATTTACTCTAAAACAGATATAGAATTAGTTTTCCCCAAGTTAATAACGTTTCACATAAAATGGCCTTTCCATCAGATAAAATATAAATTTCATTCTCGATTGATTGCGCTCATCAAAGGTTTTATTGTTTGCCTTTGTGGGACAAAGCTTCAAAACAGATAATGATATATGCTTAAATTTTTAATATGTTACAGCAAGAGAAGATGATTAGTTAATTACAGTAAATTTCATTTGGTAATTGGTTCGACCGAAGAACGGTATTAATATTGTTTTGCGTTAAACAACACGCAACTTTGCAGCAACAAATATTTTTTTTCATTCGATTATTACACATAAGTACAACCACGGATAAGTGTTTGATTTTTTACAATAATTGCAAATGTTTGATTAGGTGATTTCAGTGGAGTTCGTTTTAACTCAACCCGTCAATAAGAATTGTATGTCAATTTTTTTCCCTGACCAATTTTTCGATTTAGAAAGTATTAAAATCCTAAGATCGATCTGCTTTAATTGTTTTTATTTCCGGGATCTGGGAACGCAGAATTACTATGCAAAATCTTTTATTTATTACTTTTTTAAACATTTTTATCATGAAGAAATATATATTTGTCATTTTATGTCGGTATTTTACACAGACAGATGTTTTAATTTATTACTGAGCTCATCGCTATCTAAATGATAAAGTTTCCGTGTATTTTGAAAGATAGAATACAACTGATTCTCGTGATACCATAGATTAGCTTGACGAGACTTAGGTACCTTTTATATGCTATTGTCATCACTTGACGTTCATCGTCTTGTCGCCTTTATACTGTTCTCCAAATTTTCTTCTTCCGTAGATCAGAAACTATTTGACAGATTTTGATAAAAAAAAATGGCATGAATTAATCATAGGGTATTGTAATCAAAATTACTATGTTTTAATCCGTCAATCCGTTGCCGCCATGTAAATTCAAAGTACTACTTATGATAGAGAAAAAAAAGACCAACTCTCTTCCTTGGATTAAAAAACCCTGAATTAAAACTAAGTATAAGTGCATAAGACTTGTATTAGAAGCAAGCCATTTTGGTAGCATTATATTATGATACATGACAAAGTCGAAAAAAAAGTTATAAAAAATTACTAGCTATAATATATTTCCTGACATCAAATGGTCATAAAATTTTAAAATGAGTTCTAGGTGAGCAATTCATATCATGTAGGCCTCCAGTTTCTATTTCTTTATTTCTACAGATTAGAAACGTTTATGCTGAATCCAAGTTCCCAATCTCTACTCTGATGTACCACAGCGGAGGTCGCACACTTAGTGGCATTGGACATACGTCTTTGAAGGGAGATGTAGACATGGATTGTGATATTTTCCCAAACATAAAACATGGCTTCAACGAGAAGTTATTTCATGTTTCTACTATATATGTAAGTCATATGAAGTCGAAGCTGCTGTGTTCCATCGAATATTGGTCCGATGTTTCATGTTGTTCGTGATGACATTATCATTGACTCCTGCCGGAAGTATCTTTTCCATCTTTTATTTTTTTTATTTCTGTGTCATTTAGCTTCCTTATTAAGCATATACGAAAATTGCAAACCTGAATCATGAATTATTGTCGAGATTCTTTTCTATTTAAGTCCTTCATCGTTTCCATTTGAATGTTTTAATAATTTGTTTTGCCATATTGTTGTATATTTTTATGCTTGTGTTAGAATTTAGAAGTAAACTAATAATCTCACCTTTCGTTTCATCTATATAGTATCCACCATTTGAGTATCAACTTAAAAATGGCCAATGGAAAGGTTTGTGTATGGAATTACTACAGGAAATGAGCAGACGACTTAATTTCACGTAAGATTTCCATGGAAATTTTAGGATATGTTGTTTTATGGTACTTCTTGATACAAAATACCATTTTAATATTTTTCGTTATTTCTTCTTTCTGTCAGATCATCGAAATGTATTGAATGTGGACTTCATCTTCCAATTTTATTCTAATAGTAAAACTGATTCCAAACCCGATACGGAATTTGTTTCCAGAAAAAGAAAAGGACTTGTAAACTTTTTAAAGAGGTTTATAAGAACCTCGAGTTATTTACCTCAAACTCTCTTCTTGTATAAGGCATTGTAGTTATAGTTATTATTGCGATAATTATTTTGATTTTTGAAAGTTTTCCGATCAAAAGTTAATATGCACTGAGTAAAACAATACATGTACATGCTCCCAGTTTTGTTTTGCATTTGCTTTTGTTTCTATGTGCCTGTTACTTTTGCTTATTTCATATTCTTCTCGTGTTTGGTCTAAAAAAAACCCAAAAAAAAACATGGCTTCATAGTTATGAATCTATGTAATCAATAGGAATTTAAAAATTAGCTTAAAATTCACAATATGACAGTTTGGTCGTGGGCATAACGATTTCTCATATTCTGTTCAACTTTATTCGTGTACTATTTCTCGAATCAGTATCTTTACATGGATATTAAAATACAACAGGTGAAGTTTAATATTCATTCTTAAATAATGTTTTTGAGCCTAACATTTTTATCCATATTAGTTGGTATTAAAACCATTTCTTGTCTGAACAAACATGGTATTTTGGTATTGATGCGGCTATGTCGATACATTAAATTTACAATTAAAAGAAACCTTTCCGGTTATTGCACATCTTATTAGAAAAAAACCTTTTCAACTTCTTGAAAGTTGTTACATTAACTGCCAAAGTTGACAACACGAAACGAGAAGTCATCGCGTTTGTTGTTTATTTAAGCAGTGTGTTAGATCTCTTAGATAAGATCATTATATAGTGTTTTTAATCTTAAATTCTTTCGGGTAGACGAAATCCCTATTTCCAGGATTGTTCAAAGGCCAAACATAAACTGAGATCAACAGATCTGGGTAAACGATGTTCCATCTGCACCTTGGAAACTGATTTGTTCAACGTGTCTTAGTTTTTCTTTCCTCCCTCTTTTGTCTACCCCGGAATTTTTATTAACTCGGCGGATGTTTCTAGAAAAGCAGAGGACGCTTACCTTACCCGTGCTCCTGGTCCATGTTCCCAGTTTTTAGTGGAGTCCGAGTTGCTCATTCACTTTTGTAACTTTGTATGTATTATTTTGGTATTTTATGATCTTTGTTGTGTGTGTCTATTTTCCATGTCTGGTCTTTGTCCCAAGACTAAATTCTTTTGATTTCCGCTAGAATCTTGGTTCCCTTGATTGTTCTTTGAGTCGGTATGTCAACCGGGCAGGGGAAAAATTAGTATAAAGAGTTGAAAATCATAGGTCTTGGTGCTGCTGTTATATTCCGATAATAATTTAGCACTGAAATTTTCAGAAAATCATTTTTCAGGATAATTGATACCACTACGAGAATAAAAAGTGCCATAATAGTACCAGAGACGGTCGTTCACAGCAGCCCTACTATACATTTTATCAATAATTTTGACTGCCCATTTAATGACCCTAACTACAAGAAAAAGCGCATACAAATAATAATAATAATATATATGATCTGTGAGGTAAATACATTAAAAAATTATTTTATTTGAAAGCAATGTTATTAGCTACATTACGTTTAACCAAAAATCGTTGTATTCCGTTTTTTTCTCAACATTCTGAACGTTTGTTCGAATCAGGAAGATGATCTTTGTGCCTGCATGTTACATACATCAATTTTTATCACGCTTTTGACTTAAACGGTGATCGGTAATTCGGAAAACTTGATTGGTTCAGTCAATAGATACTTATCAGTTATTTGTTCTATTTGTAGATACAAACTGTCTTTAGTTCCTGACAATGAATGGGGTCGAATATATAATAATTCCTGGACAGGACTAGTAGGTCAACTTGCAAGAAAGGTAAGTATCTAATTTAAAATAAGATACAATGGAATGCTATAACGCAATAGTCCATCTATCCATTACTCTATAATAATATTATTAATTTTTAATTAATTCATGGATTTTGATAACACTGTGTACTCGTTGTATTCTTGTAGGATCATTTTAAATTCTAATGTCATACGCAATGGCAAAATGAAATTCGATAAATGGAAAGGGTAAGCCAAGTTCCATCTTGCCATCGTGGTTATTTCTTGGCAGTTCTTTAAATAGTTTTTTTTAATCATGTCACCAACAGATCATAAAACAAATGCTGCAAAATGAAACGAGGAAAACACAAATCTAGATTGTACTGTAACTGATATGAGCTACATTGGCAATGTAATGGGTCATATCTCATTTACGGTTTTAAAAGAATTTTACTTATATATACAAGGAAGGTTCAGATGGACAAACAATATTGTCGTTAATTTTCCAAATAGCAACAAACTTAGCGAAGAAATACTGAACTGAGCACAAAGGTGAAGGTAATAGAGCATATGTCTGTGAATAAAACATAGGACCGTCAAAACACTTCAAAATTATTAATACACAAAAAAGCGCAATATTAATGAAAAATTAAAAACCAAAAGTAACCTCATTACCAAGTAGTGATGGCAACAGATTTTCGCAGGACATAGTAATTCTTAATAAAAACTGAAAAAAATGACTTAAAATTTTAAAATGTTAGTCAACCAAGAAAACGAAATCTAACACTAATTTAAGTATATTTACAGGAAGTTGATATGGTTGTGGCACCATTATCTACGCAGGCGCAGAGGGAAGAGGTGATGGATTTCTCCCTATGCTTTTTTTACGACATGTCCATCATTATTATGCAGAAACCCAATCCAAAAGAAAAGCAATGGCGGCGGATTATCGAACCACTGCACTGGGAGGTCATGTTATTAACTGCTTGCTTCGTTCCTTTTGTGACATTTATGTTGTTCACTCTTGAACGATTAACGCCATTTCATCAGGATAAACAAAAAATTCGACGACTCTACGACCATTTCTGGTATATATTCGGATGCATTTTTATGCAAGGTATGTATAAAATATTATAATACACGACATTTATTATATAGTATGCAAAAGTACATCAAAATGTACTTTAAAGACATCTGGTTATATCAAATCTGAAAATTAAATTCTTTTACATAAAAGGGAATCATTGTCAGTAATAAATCAATCACAAAACAGATCTTTTAGCTTTAAGTTACTCTTGTTTTATATAAAATCAATTAATATTTGGTGACATTTTTAGATTATTGAAAAAAAACATTGAAGGAGGGAAGTAGGAAAATATAAAACAATATTTGATTAAATTCTGTACGACTTAATCTCTGAGGGCATTCATAACAAATCTCCTTCAGATGCATTTATAATAAGATATTAGAATTTACAAAAGCCACAACTGTCCTTTGACAATCATCTCTCCCTTCTAGGGAGAATTTTATTAGATCTACAGATAGTTCATTTCCATATAAGTACTTCTTTCAAAATCAATACCACATACTCTAAAATTTATAAAATTATATTTATCTTTCGAAGTAAGTTCTGCATGTTTAAAATAACTATTCGAGTAGAGTATTTGTAATATACTCGTTTCGAAATTTGAAATTTTATCTTATCACACATAAGATTGGTCAAGATACTAAAAATTACACTTAGCAAAAGACATTTAATCTAGAAATATTATTCAAAAATAGTATTTGTGATATTAATCCTATATCCGACGCTAAGAATAATCGGCTTTGTCCTGATTATTTTTTGAAAAATAGGTTTATATTGGAGGCAGGTTAAAAAATACAAAATTTTCCTATAAATATTGATCATTTTCGTATCCTGTGTATAAGGACTAACCTCTCATCAGCAGCAATAAATCAAATGATTTGAAGATTTAGAACAACAAAAACATGCAAGAATTACCAAAAGCTAATTAATTATGGAGTTTGTAGTGTTCTGCAGTTTATACTGAGTGGGTGAATTTGAAAAAAAAATTATAGCATAACAAGTACTTTTATTAAGTAGTACTTCAGCTAAGAATCACGCAAAATGTGATTCATGGGTAAAAAGCCTACATATGTTTATTTTTGATAGTAAACAGAAATTTACATTCAGTTCTTCATATAACCCGTGTTCTACGGAGATAAAAATTATATAGAATGTACTGTAGATTTCAAAATTCAGGGAGGTAACTCACTAAATGACACTAAAATACAATAGAATCTATTGAAATTTTAATATTGAGTATCTCCTGAGAGCAGGCAGATTTGAATGGATAATTACACATTTCATAGTATAGACCCATAAAACAACTTAATTACAAAAATAAAAATAGGTAGCCTTTTTGTGGTGTATCATATTTTTAAGATTTTGCATGATTCTTACAAAGACAGTCACTTAAGTCTTAATTTATCGTTCATTTCTGTTTACTGGTGGTTCAAATTTGCCAAAATCACAGACAGAAAGAACAATTATTTGCTGTTGGTGGACTTTCTGTATAGTCTTAGCGGCAACGTATTGCGGTAACCTCATAGCCTTTTTAACGGTGACTCAGGAAAAACCTCCCTTCGACTCCCTGGAAGAAATGGTGAACCAACAAGAGTATGAATGGGGAACTCAGGGAGGTGCACACTGGATGATGTATTTTGAGGTATTTATTAGCTGTAAGGCTGTATTTGTGTGTAGCTGTTGTCCATTAATTCTGTATCCGTATTTAACTCCACGTCCTATGTCCATAGGACGATAAAAAAGAAAGCTTTTTTCGCATAGAGCGGAATAAATATTTGCATAAGTACTTAAGTCGTGAAAAATAAGAACTTACCCAAGAAGCCATAGTATTGCAAAGAGAAGAATTTATAAATACCCCTCCCCCCAAGTTGAAAAATGACTTCCTCAAAAAATTGATCAAGATTTATGTAAGTGGTTTCCTGATAAAAGTAGCCACATTTACAATTTTACTCTCGCTTATATGTCATAAATAACTACTATTAAGAAAAAACTTTGTGTGCAAATTTTATCCTTCATTATTATCATCAGTGCCATCATATTTAAATGATGATATTACAGCTGCCAATTTCTTAATTCTAAAAAGTAGTAATAAGCAGTTAAAATCTAGAAGTAAACTCGGGCTTTAACAAGGGGTCTCGTGGCCTATTTTATCGTTCACATATGTAGAAAAGTATTGTTAGTGTAAGTTACTATTGATTTGTTATTGAGTTGTACGGTAAAGCTCTGAATGTTACGATTTGTCCAAATTCTTATAAAACAAATTCTTCAAAATTGAGATATTTGAATAGATCATTACAGTTGAGTGTCTGGAATTTTTCTGTCATGCAGTCTAAGTGGTGTTGGATTCTTAACATGTTTTACATGTAGATATAGTAGCACATATCAACCTAATATCTCACATCATCACGCATCTCACAGCAAGACATACCAATCATCTCACAACAGCACATACCAATCACACATTCACAGCAGTCAGAAGAGTTATTTATGTGTAGCCTCGAAGTATACGCAAAAAGAAAAAAAAGAGTCAGGTCTAATGTCAGAGGTTTGTTATACTCGCTTCTATTTTGGCGAAAAAAATTGTGTTTTTTTTAGGTTTTAAGTATACACATCAATGGGAATCTCCTTTTCGTTGGGAACCAATTTTTTTTGGTCTGGCTGACCCACGAAAACAACGAAAATGGGTAGCCCATGAACAAAAGTGCTTTTGCTGTACAGTATTAGGCAATGGGGAATAGGATATTGGGCAGTTGGGAATGGGATTTTGGGGAATGGGATATCAGGAAATGGGGAATATGATACTGGGTATTGGGGAATGGAATATTGGGCTATTTGGGATGGAACGCTGGACAATTTGGAATGGGATATTGGGCAATGGGGAATAGGGTATGGTATAGAGTAATAACGTGAACTGAAATGTTCCTAGCCGAAATCAAAAGAATACAATCCAGGGACAAAGACATAACGACTAGTCAGGGTAAACAGACATACAACAGTCAAAATGAAATAACCAAAATAACACATGCAAAAATACATATGATCGAAGTCCACAAAAACTGAGAGCAAGTACCAGGTGAACCGGGTGCTCATAAAAAGTCAAGTCCGGGGTAGACAAAAGAGGAAAAGAGACCTACGACACGGTGAACAAATCTGTTTTCGTGGTGTAGTTGAATACACTCTTACTATACTTGGAAGATAACAAACAACAGAGGAGCTGTAAATAAAATCACTGACAATTCAAATGTGCAAAAATGATTTACATTCATAACATATGTGGCTTGTTGCCGGTCATATAAAATTTCATTTTATCTCAGCACGCTACCATTCCGATGCTTCAAGCCGTATGGTCAGGAATTGAGAAAACATATGCAAAGGACAACAGGGCATTAAGTTCAAGCAACGACATTCAGCTGGGAAAGGTCAGAGAAGGAAAATATGCTTACATCGCCGAAAAATCGATATTAGAAATTGAAGCATCAAAAGATTGCAATCTATATGTTGCAAAAGAAGAATTTTTGCCACTTCAATATGGCGTGGGTTTGCCGAATAATTCACCCTTTACTAAAAATATTTCTGATTTGTAAGTATTTTCATTCCCTGATGTCATATTGTAGAGCATTTGTATAACGAAGACACGAATATAAGTTTGAAGAAGTAACAGGAAACTCAAGACAAACACTCATAACATAAAGATGGGACGGTTTTTATTGTGTATTGTTTATTCAACGATGTGAATAAATGTAATAAATGTACATGTTTATTGATTGGAAAGAGTAATCAATGGAACCAAGGTAATAGCGGTAATCAAAGAGTAATCAAGGGAACCAAGGTTATAGCGGTAATCAAAGAGTAATCAAGGGAACCAAGGTCATAGCGATAATAAAAAGAATGTAATCCAGGGACAAAGACCAGACATGGAAAACAGACATACAAAACAAAGAACATAAAGTAACTAAAATCATACATACCAAGTAACAAAAGCAAATGCGCAACTCGGACTCCACTAAAAACTGGGAGCATGGACTATGTGCACCGGTAGGGTGAGCGTCCTCTGCTTTTCTAAAAAGATAAGTTTGATACATTTCAAATAAGAAAAGCTTGTGTATATAACTTAGGGAAATATATATGCTGAATATGAAATAGTTTGATATAGCAATGTGATATAATTGTGATATTTTAAGGCAAAAATATTTAAAGTAATTAATTGGTTTGTGGGGACTTATAAATGGCAGTGTTCAGTGGTTTAGTCGCCTTACTTGAACCATACAGGGAAGTACGTCGGCATATAAGCCACTTGTTAATGTAATAGTTTTTATTCGTTATATATTCGATTTCGATTTACACAAAAACATTTTTCCGTATTCAAAATTACTGCCATTAAAATGTTTAAACGTGGAGATATTATCACAAAATAATTTTGCCATTACACAGAACTTACCCTTTTAAGTATCAAATCATCATTCAAAATAACGTCCTCGAATTTTTAAATTTTAGGAATGTTTTGACACGCTAAACTATTTAAGAGTCGTGTTCGAAGAAACGTGGATATCGTAATTTGTTAAGTCAGCCTCATATCTTGACCTACACTTAGAAATCGATGGTAAAGGAAAACTATTGACCAAACTTTACGACAAACGTGATTCAGTCAACTTTCCTTTCATCTGTGGCAACATCCCTTCGGCTCCTGCGTATGGAGTGTTCATATCACAACTCATACGTTATGCCAGAGCTTGCCGAAACTACGCAGACTTTTTGTATCGCGCTAGAACTCTAACAAATAGGCTTCTGGAACAGGGTTATGTTGCTACAAGATTGAAGTCATCACTACAGAAGTTTTATGGTTGTCATCATGAACTCGTGGATCGTTATGGTGTATCCATCAGCACCATGAAAACGGATTTATTCAACGGGTCACAGTTTTCCTTTCCTCGTTTATCTACCCCGGACTTGACTTTTTATGAGCAACTCGGCGGGTGTTTCTAGAAAAGCAGAGGACGCTTGCCTACCGGTGCACCTGGTCCATGCTCCCCGTGTGGAGTCCGAGTTGCTCATTTACTTTTGTTACTTTGTATGTATGATTTTAGTTACTTTATGTTCTTTGTTGTGTATGTCTGTTTTCCATGTCTGGTCTTTGTTCCTGGATTACATTCTTTTGATTACCGCTATAACCTTAGTTCCCTTGATTACTCTTTGAAAATTGGGAGAAAATCGTTTATAAATGCAAGGATGGATGAAATACAAATGCTGCAACAACACAATATGTATGACAATGATACAATTAAAACGACATACAAATAGAAAAACGACAATAACATCATTAATTACAATAACTTAAGGAAGTAGACCTAGGGTAAGGGACACAACTATTACAAATAAATGGAATGTTTATATTCACCATTTTACAACGATCTCTCGTTGCATCATAGTAACTTGGACTAATTCCATTCTGTTTCAGTGGAAAGCTTGAAAGGCTTTGGTGAAATTGAATATGATACAAACATATCCATAATTTCAAGAGTTATGTCCCTTACCCTAGTTCTAGCTCCTTAATTAATAATATTTTCTTCCAATCTCGAGAAAAGTCATGGGGAAACCACTGAAACATATTGGTAACAAACAAATTTATTTTAGGGTGCTTTACATGCATGAAACTGGACTGCTAAAGCTATGGAAACAGAAAGAATGGCCAACACATAGTGTCTGTTCGACAGATTTAGTCACAGAGGCAAAACCAATCACGTGGATGGACATTCAAGTTGCCTTTTATTTCGTTGGGTTTGGAGTGGCATTTTCAGTTTTGGTCTTAATTATAGAAACTACATCATATTTTTTAAAGTCTAAGTTTAGTCAACGAGAGCAAAACCTTAGAACCGGAATCAGCCAGGTGAACTTAAATCAAACAACCAGTCTGTGAATATTTTCCAGTGTCAATATTTTCATTGTTTTAATAAAATGAAAGGGAACTTAATGAAACGCTTATAAATGATGTATTATTCTTAACTTATTTCTTCATTAAACCCGAAATATAAGAAAATATGTTTTTTTTGGAGTGTATTCTTTAATGGGATTCGGGAAATTTTGACAAAAAAATAAATAAATGAAAAAATAAAATATTACAAAAATAGAACACTGATTTTTCTACGTATTTCTGGGTTAAAGATATGCACACAAAAACTCGTTTATTTCACTGTAAACATATTCCCAGTAATAACAAGATTGGGAGGAACTCCGGAATATGCCAAAGTAACGAATGAATTATATGTTTCATTTACCTGTTTCATTTTTTTATTCTTAAATTACCTTAAAAAAGTATGTGCATGAAAAATCTCATTTTCATACATTAATAAGAAATAACAGAAATGCACTAATAAGTATGAGCCAAGGTTCTAGCGGAAATCAAAAGAAAACAATCCAGGGACAAAGACCAAACATGGAAAACAGACATACACAACAAAGGTAATTAAGTAACTAAAATAATACATACAAAGTAACAAAAGCAAATGAGCAACTCGGACTTCACTAAAAACTCGGAGAATGGACCATGTGCACCGGTAGAGTAGGCGTCCTCTGTTTTTCTAAACACCGATAATGAATAGATTGACATTCTTGTGGGTTTATTTAGGCGTCCTACGTCTTGATTTAAAAAAAAAAAAACATAATTCACAAAAGAATATAGGCAGCAGAGTTATCCATTTCATGTATTTGTCCTTCCAAAGCATTGAATTGAGACATTATATTTTAGTTTAGGGTGACTATCAGAAAACATAATTTACTAAATATATTTTAAAGCAAAGCTATGTGTACCTTTTCTTTTCTATGAAATATGGAAGTATTAAATGCCTGTTTTTTTGTCCTTAGGTGACAGTGGATTACTTGTTCAACAATAAAAAATATACATAGAAAGTATACTAAATGACAATTCATTTATTTAACATTTGAATTAAAAATGATTTCCTTATCTACCTAGACCACTTCAACACAGAAAAACCAATAATCAAGGAATTTCGAAAACAATGTCATCGTACTTGTTGTCTTAAATTGTATTCATGGTACCAGACCAAGGCATACAAATATAGAAATATTACTTCAACACAAAATATCATTCGATCAATCAGTTTGTAATTCACCTATGATCAACGACTATCCGTAGGGTATCTTCTTTGAAATTTGTGTCAAATTTGTAGAGCAAGCATAAAACTTGGCCGTCGTTTCTACTTTCAGACCACAGGAGTCAAGTTTTCATATCTACACATATCTCAAAACTATAAGAGATATTAGAAAATAAATGTGATAGCATTAAGTCATATGTGTGTGAACAAGACTTTATCAATTATGTTGGGTTATACCTTCATCAATTCATTTTTATTATGCAGTCAATATAAAAAATACCAGACATTCGAAAATATATAACTTATTAAAACAAGAAAAGCATAAAGATATAAGAATATTATTATGATTTTTATAGATTTTTTTGTGTGCATGAGGCATGACACTATACTGATAAGGTAGACATGTGGTACAATGCACTCACAAACATGTGTTGGGAAATTTTATGAAATCGTCAAAATCAATTTTTGTATCAACCGTAAATATATAAGTTTCTTGCCGGACTACGCTTTACTACGAGTCATGTGACCTCTATTGTCAGTATCATAACTTGAAAACGGTGCTTGTGAACCCGAATCTATCTTCATGAAAAAAACTTTTGTAAGATATTGATTTTATGTATTGAAGTAATTCTAATGTATACGCTCCCGAAGGGAGCCTAAATGGCTGTATTATCAACTGTGTCCTGCATACTTATAGGCAGAAAAAGCTTCAATATCCGGTTTGTGCATATAAAATCGGGAGTTTAAATACAGTATAATGGCAGCTTCATTTTCGTGCACTTTGAAAAATGCGATTGAGAACCACACTCTAGGAAACATTATCTAGCTTCGATGATTAAATACAATTTGAACTTAAGCTTTTTCCAAAATAGGGACAGTCAAAAAATGGCACCTGAATGTTTACGAAAATGCCGTTATCTTATCAATACCGGACAATTTGACCCAAAGACATTTCGGACCATGACAACCCACATTTTCTTACCAAAGCCAGACATTTCGACCCATACATATTTCAGACCATGATAATAGGAAAATGCATAAGGACAAGAAAACAGTATAGCAAATTTTACCATTTTGGAAGTTAAAAACAGGGCTGACAAAGTTATAAAAGAATTTAGATATTTGAATTTATATGTTTCTTCGGGAGCGTTTAATGTTCCACCTTCCTCATATTATAGCTTAATCTCAAAATAGACCTTTTTTGTTCCAGTCAGGAGTTTGTTTTTTTTCAATCACCAAACAATACACCTACGACTAAAAAAGTTGAAGTTAATGCTTCCAAATCAGTGGTGTTTTTTGTACCAAAAAATTTTGTCCTCATTGGATTTTTTTGTCTTACGCTGACCTCAATTTCCACAGTTTATCAAATGATGCTAAGGTGACGTAGTGTTTGTCAGTGTCTTCAATTTTTTTTTAGAGACCCGCAGTCTATGTGTTGCATGAAATGGCGACCGTTATGGAGCGAAAATCTTATGTGACGTCGGTAAAATATGGTTAAACCATATCCTTAATGTCGAATGTAAGATTGTTTTACGTCTATCGAGTTGGTCGTATGTTTAGCAAAGTTTTACCGCTCATATGGTTTAAAGACCGTTTAAGTACGCCATATTAGAAATCATTGTAAATCAAATATTTCATATGGATATAAGTAAAGACTACTAGTCTTTATGACCATAGTTTGCTCTTCCTTGGAAAAGTTGGCTTGAGGCAAGTTTGACAAAGTGACGTTAAACTACATGTCATTTCTTAAATATCATTTCCTTCTATCCATATTTTACTTTAGTGAATAAGTCATTTATAGCTTCTTCGAAATAAACATATGCTTCGTAATTTGAATATTTGTAGGTGGTTTCTCTATTTTTTCGAAACAAAAATACATCATATTAGGCCACGTCATATTATTCACGCATTTTCCAGAACATATTTTCATGACACTTTACCGCAGTTCAACGTTGTCAATTATTGCTCGGAATATTGCCACCATATGTAATGTTGTAGTTATATAAATAAGCAATCACATCATCCGCTACTTTAATATCAATGAGATATTTATGAGTTGTTTTTGTATAGGTTTGATGATAATTATATTTATGAGTTGTTTTTGTATAGGTTTGATGATAATTATATTTATGAGTTGTTTTTGTATAGGTTTGATGATAATTTTAACAATTAATAATCAAAACAACACATTACTTCCTACGTTTATTATCAGAGGTAGACGTAGAAAATAATAGCAGTAATAAGGCCTATACTGCAACCACACATTGCAAAGAAGATATTTCTTTCGGTCACTGTACCAATGGCGACGATTGTGATCTACCGTCTATGTACTGATTCTAAACTCCATAAAAAACCATTCAAATAACGCAACATAGCTGGATCTGCAAAATGTACCAATAAAACATGTTTTCAAAAGCTGGAATTTTTATCAACTTTCCAAACAAACGGTCGGGATTTCAGTGGGAACAAATTGTGCTCCTTCACTTGCTTACCTATTCCTTCATTGTTATAAGGCTTATTTTAAAACTGATCTGATCCACAGGAAGGAACATCGTTAAGCCAGAAACTTTGATCCCAGTTTCCGCTATATAAATGACGTATTATCGATAGACAATGCTTTTTTTCGGGGGTTCTATACCTTCCGTCCACCCCAAGGAACTTGAGTTAAAGGATACGACTGGCAGTGAAATGTCAGTCTCATACTTTTACCTACACTTAGAAATCGATGGTCAAGGAAAATTACTAACCGAATTATACGACAAACGCGATGACTTTTATTTCTGTATTGTCAACTTTCCTTTCATCTCTGGCAACATCCCCTAAGCATCTGCGTATGGAGTTTTTATATCACAACCAATACGTTATGCCAAAACTTGCCATTGCTACGCATACTTTTTGTATCGCGCTAGAATTCTAACAATTAAGCTTCTGAAACAGGGTTATGTTGCTACAACATTGAAGTCATCACTACAGAAGTTTTATGATCGGCGCCATGAACTCGTGGATCGTTACGGTGTATCCATCTGCACCATGAGATCCAATTTCTTCAAAGTGTCATAGTTTTTACTCTTTCGTCTACCCCGGACTTAACTTTTTTATGATCATATTTCGGTGAGTGTTTCTAGAAAAGCAGAGCACGCTTACCCTACCGGTGCACCTGGTCCATGCTCATGGTTTTCAGTGGAGTCCGTGTTGCTCATTTACTTATGTTGCTTTGTACGTATTATATTTGTTATTTTATGTTCATTTTTGTGCGAATCTGCTTTCCATGTCTGGTCTTTGTTCCTGTATTATATTATTTTGATTTCCGCTTAAATCTTGGTATCCTTTATTGGTCTTTAAACTGCTATATAATTAAAAAAACTGAACAAAAAGGTCAATGTTCTTAATAACTCAAAAAAATCAAAAAAAAAGTTTTTAAGGATCGAAATCAGTTACCAAATAAAAAAAGATTAAAAAATGATGAGAATCAATCAAGCAATATACTTTTACCGGAAAGAGACAAATATACTATCCCATCCTTCTAAGTATAAATGTATGTGAAAATAGGTAACACGTGTTTTCTTTTCTCTGATATAAACAAGAGAGAGAGAGAGTAAATGAAACAATCCCCTAATAGAAGATGTTGAATATCTTACTCGTCCTGGCCGGTGTCCTGGTATTTTATAAAGCTGAAGGTAAGACAGTTTACTTCTTAAATGTAAGTTTTTGTAAGAACCAAGCAAAATCGGAAAAATCAAATTGCTTGTCAAAAACTCATCAATCTGACAATATAATTTCACTCAAGGGTGTATCAATGGATTTGCTCAGATACTTTTCAATATAATTTTAAAAAATTGTGATTTTGAGTTTTTGCCCTTGAAATATTCATTTTTAGTGCATGTTAATAAAATTATAACTCAATTTACCAATCTTGTCTTTTCCCTTGATTCTGAGGGTGCAAATAGTCAAAATAAAATTTCAAAATGCTGGAATTTATTTTCATACATGTTTCACTCACTGCCTGATTCTTACAGAGACTGATAATTAAATTTCTGAAGAAGTTAAAATATCATCGTTTCAAATAATAGTTTGTACCTTCCCTTTCAAAATTCAACAAACGAATGCAGACTCCAGGTGTTGGAAATCACACCCCCCCCCGTTCATTGAAGTCCGATAGACAGTCATAGACGTTTTTTTCCACAGTTTGGCAGTTTTTGTTGTTCGCCGTTCACACTTTCTTCTACATTCATTACATATTCCACTATCATACGTTTTTAAAAAGAAATTGGTTGCTCTGTTGGTTTAAACATTCTGATAGTTTAATCTTGCATGTACTTCTTGAATGCAATTCCTTTAGATGAAGATCATCCTATTTGTTTAGTTCTGATGCTGTTGATGGAAGGTAAATATTAAAACATGTCTACAACATACCGAAATTATTGAAATATTTATAAATATTATTGGTATTTGTGTATGTATATTTAGCTGTAAGTGTTGTCCATTCGCCACGCTTCAGTTATAGCGAGTGTTCAAGAATTCCATACAATATAAGTACATGGTTATCATGAAATTTATAGTATGTAAACGTCAACTATATAAATTATGATATTCGAATCAGGGAACTAAATTAAATTGGCAGTAAATCAAATATTTTAGTCAACTTTCTTTTAATATGCCAACGGTCTTGAAAATATCATTTATGCTATCAATAAACTCCTCAAAGACCAATACTAAATATAATTGTGAAATAATGACCTTCAGTTGTCCGTGACTCGGTCCGGAGTTGAAATTATGCAAAAAACAGAATCTCACGAAGCAAAAAAAAAAAGGAAAATGCTTATTTGAAAATATTAAAATAGATCTACACCGTGGTAGATGTATTTGTGTGTTTTTACAAAGGGTGGCCATACAGAAAACTTTTTTTCAATATAAAAAAATAACGTGCTTTATTCATATGCAATGTACAATTAATTTTATTTAATGTCACAGTGCTATAAATAACAGACAATACTGAAAAATCTTCTTTATGTCAGACGCAAATACTACTTTAAAAACATACCATTAAAACGGTTCCCATTTTCCCATGCAAAAGTGACTCAATTTTTCAAATCCTGGGAAAAAAACTGCACCATTTAATAAAAATATTTCAAAGAGTCACAGTCATGATACAATTACCAGAGTTCTAAATTAAAAAAAGTAATATCATTAGTTAAAACTAATCTACCCGAATTCAACTGAAACTATTATTCCACAATTCTTCCGTTGTATTCTGGCATTTTTTTTATCAACTCTCCCAATCTCTTTCAAATTATATGACTATAGATAAGTAATGTCTCAAACTTAAACATTTACACTATTTAGAAATTTAGGATGTTGCGAAAATTGTGGAATTATTACAGTATGCAGAATTCTAAGATAAAATTGCTAGATGAATGTGGTTACAATTTGAACTATCAAGCGGGTAAATAGATTCGTGTTTAATATTATTTTATAAACTTTGTATAAATATTAATAGGTAATGGAATCGGAACAACAATCCAGCTTGGTGGTAAAAAGTATATATTCAGCAGCTCAGCTCTAATATTTCCACAAGCACAGGTAATTGATACACAGTTGTCATTTTCGTTTTTCCGACGCAGTATAGTTTCGCTTTTTACCCTTTGACCTTAAAGACGCTCTTCCATGGAAACGCAAGTCACCTGATCAAAATTCTGTTTCCAGATTGGCCAAGTACTGATAACTTAGTGGGGTTCGAAATAGGAAATTTGCGTGCCATGCGTTATTTCCTGATGAAAATTATAAGTAAAAAGAACAAATTTTACTGCGTCGGCTATCTTTTTTTTAAAGATAGTACTTGTTTTAAAGGTATCCTTATATAAAATTATTTTGACAATATTAGATTTTAAATACGAAAGATTTAACACAATATGACTGTTAATAATGATTAACAAGATTGCTACTATTATCAATATTCAATCCGACAAGAAAAAAGTTCGTTCCACAAGATTTAATGAAATGTTGGGAAAGAATGAATGTAAACGATTACAAAACTGTTTGATTTAGCTTTCACTGCCTTTTTTGATAAAGTAAGAAAATATTCATTACGATTATATATTTATGACGTTAGGCAAATGCTTGAAAAGTTGACAAATAAAAACCCAGTAACAATAAAAACATGGGAAATAATTGAATTTTTTTATTAATTTCTTATTTAGGAACAATGCGAAAAGTTGAAGGGAAATCTTGCAGATATCAATACTGCAGAAGAGCAGAATTTAATAGCGACCGAGGCAGCGAAAATTAGCAAGTTGGGTATGTCAGTTAAGTTAACGTTATGCCGAATTAAAGTCGTTTAAGAAGCTTAACTTCTTATTTTAATTAAGGAACGAAAAAGATTCATTCATTTGATTTCAAGTAGTACAGCATTTGAAGGTGTAAATGGGATGTTATGGGTTTTTTTTTTCGGAGAAACGGAATGGAAATCTTACGCATAGGAAACGCTGTGAGATGTATATAGAATTTATACTTATCAAGTACAGTAACTATCCTGTCACAAAGAATCTCTAATATTAATCGATGTATCGTGAACTCAATGTCCACATTAAATTAAAGTAGAATTCTATCTAATACAGAGAGCAATAAATTTCTGCAGAATTAGACTATTTTTAATAAAACGGGAGATAAGCGGCGAAACAAAAGCATTCTCATTTTAAAGTTGCTTTTAAAACTTAAATGGAAAACCACACGTTATTGGCCATCACTATCTTTAATTTTCCGATTGAATTTCTTTGGGCGATTTATAGGCAGCTTTATAGACTTTTGGCTTATATGGGGCGATAATTCCTAGAATTCAGCCTACTGAGCCCAGTTGTTCATGACCTAATCCGCTGAAAAAAAAAGCTTATTCAGCGAATAAGTTTTGTCCAGTGGGTTAATCTTTCGAACATCTGGGTCCAGATGATGTTAAATATAGATGTAATTAACAACTCACCATAGAATTAATTTTGAACTCATAGTGAAATCTATTTATTCTGATTAATAACAGACGAATGGTATATAGGACTAATAAAGGCTCAAAACAAGTGGATGTGGACCAGTGGTAAGGACTTGACATTTGAAAACTTTGCCAGTAAACAAGACACAGATGTATGTGTAAGACTCCAGACCACCCACAAATGGGCAACACAGAGTGTGGCTGATTGCACCGGTCTGGCCAGACGCTTTATCTGCGAATTACTATAGATGATAGGAGATTAAGCAAAAATGGAAAGATAAATAAATATTAAATTAAAAAAAACCCCGCTTATCTTCATTATTTTCATATCAGGTTTATGATAAATATAATCATTCATGAACATTAAGCAATAAAATTATCGTCGGGTGAATTGGTATTGCATGTATCTAAATTTGAATTTGAAAATCAATATAAGAAATAAAAATCCATTTTACAAGTTCAAAACATCTACATGTGTAATACAGTTTTTAGTATCATTTAAAAACAAGACGCCTACTGTAATCAAATGTAACTTCGAAACACAAGAAGAATTTCTTTTTCCTTTTGCTCAAACAAAAAGTGGTTTTCAGCACCAATACTTTTATTGAACAACAAAAACAATACTAATCTTTTCCGCATACCGAATGACAACTTCTCGATTTTCTATGCACTACTGTGTATTTAACATGCTCATAGTATTAGCACGAAAAGATCTATTTAAATATAGCATTACAAATAGTAGAACAAGAAAATTGAAATGCAGAGTATTTCTCATATCCGATACCTCTTTTTTCGAAGCTCGCTAAAGAAGACCCATCTCGCCATCCCAGTAAACATATATGGTCAATAAATTTAGTCGTCAAACAAGAAATTTATGCCATTTCAGTATTATAATATTGCATACCTATATAATTTCAATCTAAATAAGCATATGCCTTTTATGATCGGTTACCTTTTACGACCTCAGCGATGATAAGTTTTACAACAGTGTAAATTGTAAGTACATATCGTAAACAACATGGCTACCATCGCTTTGACAAAAGATAGAACCTAAAGATAAGAGGCTTAAAACGATATTATCTGCTTTATTCCATTTTATTTCGCCATTGTACATTCAAAACAACATTTTTTTAAGGAATACAGTTATCATTTCGGGTATCAATTTCACTGAGAACGTACAAGAAAAAAAATATAACAGGGATGATTTTTTTCATTTCCTATTGTCAACTATCCGTTTTTAGATGGTAACGTCCCCATGTCACCACCATATGGTGTTTACATATCACACTTGGTTCGATTTTTGTAACAATGTTTCCGATTTTAACGAAATGAATCTTTATATATATTTTTATATATATTTCGATATCACAAGCTGGTAAAAACATTCATAATATTTTTCAACCGATACAAGGAACTCACTCTTAAATACAGATGTACTTATAAGAATTGGGATTGATTTTATATAGGATGGAGACAAAACTTTTTGTAGGTCTAAACTGGTCTGGAGCTTGCATGTCGTTATGTTAGTTAGTTGGGGTTTAACGTCCGAGCAGCAATATTTCAGCTATATTCAGACAATGAACATGAAATTGATGATAAAATGAACATGAAATGATGATAAAGTGAAAAAGGGATGGGACACAAGGACAATAGGGTCGACACACTTTGATTGCCACTGGAAATAGGGAGAGGTGTGTATGGTCGGGCAATTTAGCCTCCTGTGGCGGAGCCCTATGGTTCCTACCCCGGGAGAATACCACAGTAGGGTTCTTTAATGTGCGAGGAACGTGGCATCTTTCCCAACACGGTGCACCACTATGGTTTGCGGTCAGGTTTTCTGTATTATAGCCTGACAACCCCAGCATGTAACACGCCAGGGGTACCCCATTCCACCACCTGGGGCACACATCCCAGTTGCTCTGTGGGCAGAGCGCCCTAGCCCCCGGCTAGGATTCTAGGCACTATTTAGTCGCCTTTTACGACAAGGAGCTTGCGTGTCAGTAAACTGCTTGTAGTCCTTAGTTGTACATTTGTGTAATTTATATTCAGTTTCTTTTCTACCATTCTAAGAAGGGACTCTGACCCTTTCGAACCGATTTTAGGTGTGTTTGATTGTGTAATAGTTTTTCCAGAGAGGGTTTCATCGTCGGTCATTGAAGACCAATTGGTGGCCTTGGGCGAACATTTTACCACGGTGGGGTTGTTTCCTTGACATGTACTCCATACCTATGCTCTTTATACTAATATATCTCAGATAGTTAGGGATTGAAAATTATGAGGATTAAACGCTGTTCATCCAGAATTTACCAATGTGTAAAATCGGACTATTCACTCACAAAACAAATGAATGAAATGACTTTTATGTCAGGTTTTTGAGTGAATGGTCCAATTTTACAGTGGTTATTCGGTTTGAGTAGAAGATAGGTACAATACTTTTTATTCCGACGCAGGCGGTACAGTTTCGCTTTTTACCCTTTGACCTTAAAGACGCTCTTCCATGGAAATGCAAGTCACCTCACAGCAATTCTTTTTCTTGATTGACTAAATACTGATAACTTAGTGGTGTTCGAAAAACGAAAAAAATGTATCGAAAATTGCATGCCAGGTGTTATATTTCCTGAATGAAAATATTGCGTCGGCACATTTTACAATATTAAAATGTAAATTTCATTGATTATGCATGGACTTGTTTTAGGTTTTTCCTACCCATGTGCATGTTTTAAACGTTGTGTTTGAGTAGGTGTTCCTAGGAAAATATCAAATTGACTTTTGCCTGTACGACACAGTGGACAGCCTCTTTGTAATTTATAAAAAAAACAGAACTTTAAGGGCAAATTATCAATTAAGTAGCTGTCTTTGTGAGAATCATGCAAAATCTGAAAAATGTGATACACCCCCCCCCCAAAAAAAAAAACAAAACAAAACAAAAAACAAATAAAAATCTACATATTTTTGTTTTTTTTTAAATTAAGTTGTTGTATGGGTATATATTATGAAAAGTGTATTTATACATTCAAATCTGCCTGCTCTTAGGAGATAATCAACATTGAAAATCCAATAGATTCTATTTTATTTGAGCGTCATTTACAGAGTTATCTCCCTTAATTTTAAAATCTACAGTACATTCTGTATAATTTTATTTAAGAAGAACGCGGGTCATAAGAAAAACTGAACGTAAGTTTCTATTTACCACGGCATTTCATACAAGATATCAAAAATTCAAAAAATGTAGGATTTTCACCCAATGGCATGAATTCGATTTTGCATGATGCTACTTAAAAGCTTATAATTTCACAATTAAGTGTATAGAGTTAGACCAATGCAAAAACTGCACGATAGAAGCATCGATAAATTAGAAATTCAGATTCCCCTTAGCAGACACCACAAATCTTCTGTCATTTCCTATTATCTACCAAGGCAGCAAACTATATGGCAAGGGAAGTAAATCAGATTAACTCAACATGTCGATAGAAATTTTCAATTTTCGTAATTGAGAAAGGATTAATTTTAAAGTATAGACATGCACCTACCTTTACAAGCTTAAGAGCAATCCAACATCAGTTTGAAATTTAGTATCACTCAGCATAAGAATCATGCAAAATGTGATAAATGATTTGAAAGCCTACTTATTTTTTTCTTTTGATATTTTGTTTAAAAGGTCATAGTAAACAGATATTTCATATTTTCATATAGTCTTTGTTCATAGGAGAAAACAATTATATAGAATGTACTATAGAATTCAAAATTAAGGGAGGTAACTGACACTAAAATACAATAGAAACCATTGGATTTTCCATGTGGTTTATCTCCTAAGAGCAGACAGATTGGAATAAATAATTATATTTTTTCATCATATCGACCTATAAAGCAACTAAAAATGTAAAAATGTGTAGCCTTTTTTTAGGTGCATCACATATTACAGATTTTTCATGATTGTTACTGCTACTTACATCCCACATTATGGCAAACCTTAATTTTCTATCAAAGTATCAGTAAATTGCCGGACTGATAAACTTTAGGCAATGGTGAAAGGGAAAGTCCATATAACAAACTGCAATACAAGGAAAAAATCGAAAGTTGGAAACAACCACAATGGTCCGGACTTTTCATGAATTTTCAGTGTAAATGGTGGGTTAAACCTCAGAGGTTATATGGCGCCCTAAAACTTCTGCTTCCAGTACGTCTTTAATACAAAAAGGCAGCACAAGTTTGCTACCGGACAAAGATGGTAAAACTAGTAGTCAAAACAGTACAGGAAATATATTGATGTTATTATGATGTGGTTGTGATAAGTAATTGAAAAGAAAACTGTAAAAAAAACTGGTGACGGACGAACAGCAGGATGGACAGGGAGACATCATAATATCCATACACATTCCGCAAAGCCTTGGGTCTAGTGATAATAGTGGTGTTATGTCAAGTGATTACTAGGTTTATGGAGAATAGAGGAACACTACCTTTCATGACAATAGGGTTTAAAAAAATAATGTGATAGTTTGTAAAACGATTCATGTCAGGCTTTATGTGTGCATGTATTATTTTATTGAACATGACAGTGAACTTTTCTAGATTCATATGCATGAAAAGAAAAAAATAACATTAAGCCCCTTGCTTGCTCATCTTTAATTTTAGCAATTTTTTCTACAGTTCTTCTGTGGAACTACAGCAAGATTAAATTTCACGGTTTAATAAATTATGAAGAGATATCTACAGAAAAACTAGTTGTATCAAACTGTTGTGAAACGTTCTTTAAACTTATGAACGCAAAGGAAATGCTAAAAAAACGTAGTTATTGGAAAGAAAAATATAAATTCAGTAAAACCTGTATAAAAGGAACCCTGAATAATTGAATAATCTGAAAATTTTCTTAACGTCAATTTATTTAAGTTTTAAATGTATTTTGAAAATTAGTGAACCAAACACCGCAGCCATTCTGATTGATTGATTGTTGGGGTTTAACGCCCGAGCAGCAATATTTCAGCTATATTCAGGCGATGAACATGAAATGGATAATAAAATGAACATGAATGATGATGAAATGAAATAAGGGATGGGACACAAGGATAATAGGGTTGAAAAAATTTGATTGCCACTGGAAAAAAGGGGGGATGGGGAGGGTCGGGCAATTTAGCCTCCTGTGGCGGAGCGCAAAGGTTCCTACTCCTATCGAATACCACAGCAGGGTTTTTTAACGTGCGAGGAACGTGGCATCTTTCCCAACACGGTGCACCACTATGGTTTGCGGTCAGGTTTTCCGTATTATAGCCTGACAACCCCAGCATGTAACACGCCAGGGGTACCCCATTCCACCATTGGGGCACACATTCCAGTTGCTCTGTGGGCAGAGCGCCCTAGCTATTATTTAGTCGCCTTTTACGACAAGATTAGCGTTGCTGCAGGCCTATTCTTTTGACACCCGGACCTGCACGGGGGCCGCAGCCATTCTGTCTCAACCATAAAAGGGGTTCGATTTAGACAGATTTCAACGTACATTTTGTATGTGTATATAAAAATTATAATGCACTGACGCTTCCGTACTGCATATACAGCTGTTCATCTCAGTCGATGATAAATATTTAAAAAAAAATATCTTCTAGAACAGGGAAAGAACAATATTAAGGTACATTGAATATGCAGAAATATATTTTTTGTTGGTTTTTTTTGTGTGTGTGCTTACGCACTGATTTCTGACACGTTGTGAGCAAGTAGATCGAATTGGTTATTCGGTTCATACTGTGCTTTCTAAAAATATACATGTATTATTAAATATTTTGGAATAGTTGTTGTACATGTATACGATCCAGTTATTCCATTGGCTCTTCTAATATTTCACAATAACCAATAAAGTCATAAATTGCGACGACGATGGTTTATTTACATCCTTGTCATTACACCCCCCAGCAAACGACAAAAAACAATTAAATCAATAAATAAAATAAGAGTTCAATCATAGAGTACTGGCTTATATTCGACCTCATTTAGATGTAAAAAAATATACTATAATGATATGACTTTACTTTGAAACTACTTTATGTGTAAATCTTTTCATGTGTTATGTTTTGTCGGTTTGCTTCCTTGAATAAGTTTGAGTTGTATATGCTGATGTTACAATGATATGTTACAATGATATGATCTCCATGTTAATGGAGGAATAAAAGATAATCAATCAATCAATCAATCAATCAATCATGCTATCAATGATTGCTGCTCGTCCGAACTATCAGCCTCACTTAATTTCTAACACCAAATGTAGATGTAGTTTTAGCAAGAGAAAAGAGGCTGTTATTTACCACTTTTGAAATTTTACTATAAGAAATTACCCAACAATTTAAATTCACTGCTTTGAATAAGTAGTAAGAAAATACTTTCGCGACAATTTAGGAAAATAGTTATTTGAAAACAAATTAAGATGTTTAAAAGTACTTAAAACCTTTAAGCTCATGCATTAATTTTTTAAAAAACGAAATGTTTCAAATTTAAATCTAGAAATTCAATTATAAAATTAAATAACCAATAAATATTCATTAAATGTCGTCTCCACACTTTTCACTTGCTCTTTACATTACTGACGAATTTCGGAAAGGGAATATATTTTGTTGTATTTCCATCAAACCGAGTGCTGATGTAACGATATGATAGGTGTATATTGACAGAGATTCGCACATTGCTCACAAGTGATGTAAAACCCGTTTTTTTGTTTGTGTATTTTGTTATTTTGTTTTTGTTATGGCTAGAGTTGTTTTATCTTGTTTTGTTTTTGTATTTTGGGAGATGGGACTGTTACATGAGCAAAAAAGGCTCATATCAATAGCACAAAAAATTACGATGACTTTTTTTAGAAAGTAACTTTCAATATGCTCGGTCCTACGCGCGCTTGTTAAGAATCGTTCACCACCACATCTGAAGATTGATTTGAAGTGAGATAAATAAGATGCAGAACCTCCAAAACTCGAGACAAGAACGCCTTCACAAACCACAGCGTTATTATGAAAAAATAAACCATGAGTGCAATTCAATTATTAGAACAAACGTACTACATGTACATGTATTTATCTTCTGTGCATTCCGTGTTACCCCCTCCTATTAATTTAATAATTGTTTCAATGTGTAAGTAAATATACCTTATTACCAGATTGGTTGTGTGAAGTGTTCATCACATTATAAAAACAGTCAATCCGCATTAACCGAATGCACGTGTTCCAAGACACTTCAAAACTAACAAGGGTTAACGAGGGTAGCCCTATTATCTTAATGAACTATGTTAATATGATTTTGGGAAGATACAAAGCTATTTTTTGAAGTGGTACTATATTTACATGATTGAAAATGTTTCACTATGGTGAAAAACCTTTACTGTGTGTATGTGTGTTCCTTACTGTCTTGGATTTGAGCTTTACTGATAAACTTAAAGGTAAGGACAAATTGTAATGATTTTGATATATTGGTTCTCTTAATTTGAAACGGACGAAATAATCTGTGTTAGAATTATATGTGGGGTAAGGTAAAGTATGTGTATGAAGGAAGTCCTACTCAACCCGACTACATTTTTTTTATGATTTAACAAGAAACAAACATTATTTTAGATTAGGATGCGTTGTATCATTTTTCATTGATATACAAACAAAACAAAATAAAACAAGAATCAAAACAAAAACACACACATAAACACACCAACACACAACCAAAGACGAACATTAACAACCGTCAAGACGAAGAATGAAAAACAAACTTTAAATAAAAGCACACAATTGGAGATTTCGAATGAATCGAAACCATTTGTTTACTCTGTGTAACATGTTTATCATGAAGACGGATGTACTTCTATCCTTTACGTGTATTTTTGTCTGGTTATCACCGAAAGCAATTCAGTGGATGTTCGCTAGAAAAGCAGAGAACGCTTATACTACCAGTGTATCTTGTCCATGCTCCGCTCTTACATTCTCATGGATTCTGTGTTACTTGTCACAAGTTGCTTTTGTTTTCATCTTTTTTTGTAACCATTTACCTTTATTCCCCAATTAGCCCCATTTTTTTCCTAACTTTTTAATCCTCACTTTCAAAATTTTATTCTACATGCACATGTATGTCAAAACCAGGGTCAGACGCAAGAGGGTACCTGGGAGGACTTTGGACCCCTCGAGAAACACCAAATGATTGAAATATCCCCCAAAGCAATACTTTACATGAAATCGTGAGCAAACAATAGGAAACTCCCCTATTACAAATAACCCTCAAAAGTACACGATAGCCAAATTAAATACATACGCATTATGAAATTTTTCGTATACATGTAAACGCCAAGTTTACTCTTATCTGTATGATAAACCACAAGCTTTCTGGATGATATCTCTTCAGTTTCTGTATCTTTACTAAGTATCCTTGACATAAGTGTATGAAATTATTTACCACGAAAAGCCCATCAAGTACAAATGAATTAAGATAAGATTTTATAAACACAAATTCGGTATAGATCGTGCTGTGTTTACATTAAAGTTTTTTTATACTTTTATCTGTGACTTTTGGGATTGCTTAGATAAAAACAGTATATGAGTTTGATATTTTCTTCAAGGATTTTAAAAATGTTGTTTACATGTACGATTTTTTCTTTTTCACTTGCTTATGAACAACTTTGAGCGATCTGTGTCTCTGCTTATTATGTTTCGTGCCTGTTCATTCACCAGAAATTCGAAGCATAAGGACGTTTGTTGCACATTTAGTTGCTCATTTACTTTTGTTACTTTGTATGTATGATTTTAGTTACTTTATGTTCTTTGTTGTGTATGTCTGTTTTCCATGTCTGGTCTTTGTCCCTGGATTACATTCTTTTGATTACCGCTATAACCTTGGTTTCCTTGATTACTCTTTGATTACCACTATAACCTTGGTTCCCTTGATTACTCCTTGATTACCGCTATAACCTTGGTTCCCTTGATTACTCTTTGATTACTGCTATAACCTTGGTTCCCTTGATTACTCTTGCATCAAAACTACAACTGGTCAAATAGTAAATTTCAATTATTGTCCCCTGCTCTTACGCTTTGATTCCACTCTGATATTTGATGAATTCGAAAAATACCTTTTAATAAGAAAAAAAATATATACATAATTATCAAAGCCAGGAACCGGAGGGTATTTAAATTTGGTCCAGAGATTCAACAAACTTCTAGAAGTAATGAGACGGCGACTAATTAATCGCTTTACAGATAAGTGGAATACATTTCTTTCAAGGAAATGAAACAAAGCTTTTTCAGTAGACTGTACGATAGATGTAAACCTCATCTTTGAAAGGATTACTGTCTGTCAATTAAGAAGGCATTACGACGTCTTCGCGCGTGTTATCTGAATTAAATCGGAAGTTCATCGGCTAGATTTACAGATAAAACTACTCTAAACATACGCTTATTCAATTATTCTGTTGTAAATCACTTCGCCTCATAACCATAAAAAAGGCTATTAAAATGTGCTTGAAACAAAAGATACGCGTAATGATGCAGAATAAATACAGACTAACGTAAAGACCAATTCACCATTCTTTACACGAAACATCACGAAATATTTACAAAGCAGTAAATATACAGGAGACAGCTTTGCCAAAGCACGATAAATCCGACATCATTTAAATCTTTCAAAACGTTTAGAAGTTGTCTGAGGACATGTTGACCAATGGGCGAATGAGCAAAACTGTTGTATATATATATAAAAAAAACATACGCACTGTGCTATAACCAATCGAACGCGCCTTGCTACTAGTTCTACGAGGATAAAACAGAGAAACAGGGGTAAATGCAAATTTGTTTACTATTCAAATTGTTTAAGTTACCGAAAAATACATGGCCGATATTATTATTTTTAAATTAAGAATATCAATAACTAAACAATCAACTTTGTTTTGTCCTCGTAGAAACAGGTACGTGAGGACAGGGCCCTGTATGGCACCCCCATATCCTCTCCTCTAATTATTATATATTTTTTTTAAATTACTATTTATCGTTTATTTGCATCATAAATGTACCAATATGACATAATATCATCGAAGATATGCGGCTTTCTATCAATATCCATATATTCGATTACATTATGTTATGTTGGTACAAACATGATGCAAATAAACGATAAATAGTAATTTTTAAAAAAATATGATAATGAGGATGGGGGGGGGGGGCTATGGGGTGCCATGCAGAGTCCTGTCCTCAAGTACCTGTGCTCGTAGACTTCAATGATAATAATTAATAGCACGGCGCGTTTGATTGGTTGTAGCACAGTGCGTATGCTTGTATGCTTGTATACCCTGTAGATATTATCGATTTTAATGTATTTTGTAGATTCGTTTTTCCCAGCAAAGGCAACGAAAGAGAGACATAAGAGAGACAATGACGGCAACAACTTGCCTGTAAGACACATATTGGTTCAGTTTTGCTAGTAATAGTTCATGTAAATGTTAACGATATATCAACATTGCAGGTGATCCGAGTTGTCTAAGTGAAGTATTGACATATTGAGTCGTCTCAGGGCCGATTAGTCTGAAGTATTGCCCTGCCAAGTCGTCTCAGGGCCGAGTTGTCTGAAGCATTGCCCTGTCAAGCCGTCCAAGTGCAGAGTTGTCTGAAGTATTGCCTTGCCAAGTTGTTTTGTAGCCATTTACATCATGATTTTATGCCCAGTTTGGTATAGATTAAAGACTGGAAAACGACATAAAACTTCATACACGCCTGTATCATGTATCGAACTTCTTAAAACAATGGTGACTGTTCACGGTGTAAAAAGGAGATGAGTATCACGCAGTCAGTGCAGTGTCTTGTTTACTTTTCTTTTCACCAGTTGACAAAACAGATTTTGACTTTCTGAAAGAGTAATCAAGGGAACCAAGGTTATAGCGGTAATCAAAAGAATGTAATCCAGGGACAAAGACCAGACATGGAAAACAGACATACACAACAAAGAACATAAAGTAACTAAAATCATACATACAAAGTAACAAAAGTAAATGAGCAACTCGGACTCCACTAAAAACTGGGAGCATGGACCAGGTGCACCGGTAGGGTAAGCGCCCTCTGCTTTTCTAGAAACACCCGCCGAGTTGCTCATAAAAAGTCAAGTCCGGGGTAGACAAACAAGGAAAGGAAAACTATGACCCGTTGAATAAATCCGTTTTCATGGTGCTGATGGATACACCATAACGATCCACGAGTTCATGATGACGACCATAAAACTTCTGTAGTGATGACTTCAATCTTGTAGCAACATAACCCTGTTCTAGAAGCCTATTTGTTAGAGTTCTAGCGCGATACAAAAAGTCTGCATAGTTTCGGCAAGCTCTGGCATAACGTATGAGTTGTGATATGAACACTCCATACGCAGGAGCCGAAGGGATGTTGCCACAGATGAAAGGAAAGTTGACAATTCTGAATGAAAAGTCATCACGTTTGTCGTAAAGTTTGGTCAATAGTTTTCCTTTATCATCGATTTCTAAGTGTAGGTCAAGATATGAGGCTGACTTCAAAGTGTCTGTAGTATCCTTTATCTCAAGTATTTTTGAGTAGATGTGATGCATCCTATTCCCGAAATTAGGATTGTTTAAAGATAATACGTCATCTATATAGCGGAAACTGAGATTGAATGATCTAGCCAAACGATATTATTTCTTTCTGATCAGATCAGCTATAAAGTCAGCCTCATAAGAGTGAAAGAATAGGTCAGCAAGTAAAGAAGCACAATTTGTTCACGTTGGAATGCCGAGTGTTTGTTGAAAAACACGTCCACCACACTGGACAAATATGTTGTCGATTAAAAATTCCAGCATTTTGTAAACATTTTCCTCTGTATATTTGGAAGATGATTTGGAATTATTTCTTACAAAGTATGAGGAATCTCTACCAAGAACTATATATTTATATCTAGGTGTACCATCTTTTTTGGAAAAACAACGATGTATAATGTTTTTAAGTCGGGATTTTAACTGAGTATGGGGAATAGAAGTATACAGTGTTGAAAAATCATAGGTTTTAATGATATTATATTCAGATAATAGTCTTGAACTGATTGTGTCCGAAAGATCTTTCGAATTTTTCAGGATCCACATTGAATTAATACCACTGCGGGAGTTACAAGTGTTGTGGTAGGACTGCAGACCCTCTTTGACAGTTGTGAGTATAGAAGTTAAAAGTTTTGAAAGAGGTTTGGTGGTACATTTTGCAGATCCAGCTATGAAACGTTGTTTGTATGGATTCTTGTGAAGTTTATGAATCCAGTACATAGACGGTAAATCACAATCATCGTCCCTGGTAGAGAGACCAAGAGGATAGAACAGATTTTCCACAACCTCTACTTTGGAGAGAGTTGTAGCAGTATAGGTCTTATCACTGCTATTATTTTCTACGTCTACCTCTGATAATAAACATTGGATATAAAACGTTTTGCAGACAAAAAACAATGTTGTTTTGGGCTTTGTCTGCTGGTACGACAATTTGCTACCTTATAACAACTCATGTATATATTACCAAATTTCCTTTAATTTATTTAAGGAGGTAGACCTAGGGTGAGGGACATAATTCATGAAATCAGTGATATATTTGTATCATGTTCAATTTCACCAAAGCCTCTCAAGCTTCCGTTTGAAACAGAATAAAATGAATTCAAGTTAATTAGATGCTGACATAAGATGGATGTACAATGCTGAATACAAACGTTCCAATGATTTTTAAGAGTTGTGTCCCTTACCCTAGGTCTACCTCCTTAAATGCTTTTGCTATTTGCGGTTGTGGTTTCGCACTAGATGATTACAAAATAACCAGACAGAAATAAAAAAAGCTTTTATGTATAATATACATAATTTTATTCAAAATATAATTTATTTATTGTTATACATTTATTCAAACTTTTGGTCCGGGAGATGTTTTGGCGAAACATGCTGCATAAAAAAATACGCGGAGGATATTTTTTGCCAAGTTAAACAGCAAATCACTTTCAAGAAAGGTAATAGAATGTTTCTACTGATCGCTCTGAATGTAAAATAGACCCTGAACCGAACAGAAGGCACATTTTGTTCATAATGAGTAATATATACCATTATATAACCTTTATCAACCATGCCTTTGGGTTTTTTGTAGCCTTTACCGGTTACGAGACGAACAACTTCCCATGGCGTTCCCGTCGAGTTCAGAAACAGCCGTACTTCCCAACAACAGCAAAACAGGAGACAAGCATCCAATAACAACCAATATGGCGGATTCAACGAAGATTCTGCGAATAATGACACAGTTCAAGTCGGTAGTGATGTTGCGATGGAATTTAGCAGTCGGATAGGTGAACAAAACGGAAATTCTCGATCACAGACCACTTCCAGTTCATCGACGGGAACTAGAACTGGAAACGGAATAGGAACTGGAACTGGAACCGGGACAGGAACAGGAACAGGAACCGGAACGCAATACCGCTATACTAGCACTGTGTACTCCGGTCCTGGTTCTGTACCTGATTATCGATATCGCCCACCATATAATCAGCTGGGCTTTTCAAATACAAGAAACAGACAACAAAATCAAGGTAGTGAACGGTCACAGTATTCACCTCATCTGGGCTCTGGTGTGAACTATAATTCTGGTGACTCAAGAGTTCAGTTCGTTGGCGGAGGATCACGCCATCCAATTTACAACAGAAATGAGAGAGTTTATGGTGGGAGTTCGAATCACATTCCAAACAGAGGCGTATTGTCAAATGATCCTGTAAGTTTTTTTTTCTATTTTATGAATACATTTTGAAGTTAAAATTCTCTTCGGTCAGTATTTTCGTCAAGGGACGCGATATGCATAGACATGCGTATAGAATGTAATAAGTATTACCATGCGGAGAAATGCGGTAAACCTAAAGCCGGTCAATACAAAACAAACATTGATTGGTTGATTGATTATGGATTAACATTTCATGCATTTCAGGAGTAAAACAATCAGTCGAACATACCCTACTTTGTCAGACACGTTGAGACTGATTTTTATTGTGCAAGCTCGCAGAAGCAATAAACTACAGTTAGGCAGGCCTCTGACTCCATTCGACTCCAAACCAACCAATCGTCATTCTATCCCCTTAAATACATGGTGTATGGCGGAGAAGCATTGTCATATTCATTATAAACAGCTTTTTCATGTCCCATCACAATCTTTGAAAAAAGGAAATACTACCAAAATTTGTAACCGGTTTTCTTGATAACTATTAATCATTTGCTTTTATTCACCGAGAGACTTAATTTGATAAAAATCAAGTGTCATCATAACGTGAATACGTATTGGATATTCTCTGACTCATCTCCCGAATGATGAAGATAAGCACTTGATTGGTCAGTTAATTATATATTCATTTAACGCCGTACACGAAGTACAATAAACAAATTTTACAACGAAGAAAGTGAACAAATATGGTTTGGTTTCATCATAAAATGGTAATGAAAGCGTACAGGACCAACCTGCTGTTCAGACGTGAAATACTGTTAATTGATGATTAAAATTTAAAAATTCTTCGAAATCTTACCCATTCCCGCATCAATCGTTTCAGACGAAAAATGAGTTTAAATCATCGTGTTTAATAAGTTCATAGTAAATATAAAGCACGCTTATTTTCATTGAGGTGCATTTGATCCGAGCTCTCGCTTTAGTTTAGCCGCACACGTGAATTTTCCTTCAGCTGTTTCAAATATTTACACTTGTTATTTTTTAATTATATATATGTTTTCAAGATATTCTTCCATTGAATATGATTCTATCGCTATGGTTTCTAATTTTACTTTGACATAGACATGCCCTACTGATACAACCCAAGTTTACATCAATAACATGGACTGCACACAAGCGATTAATACTCTTGGCACTTTCATATGCTACAACTATGAGAGAGTGTCCAAAGAGTGCTGTGAACGATGTTTGCCTCAGAAGAGATCAGAGCATGTTCGTAAGTTACAAGAATAAAGACCAAGAACACAAGTGTCTTTTCATAAAAAAAAAATATGTTCAAGTTGACTTTTATATCTTCGGTTTAGAACATTTATCATGTCAGTCATGTTTTATATCATAAGAACGATAACTCTGTAAACTCTCATCGAAATTTGTATTGAAAATTGTCTTGATTAATTGTAGTACATTTTACATAGCAAATAAGAAATATACTTTGAAGTAAAAAGGAACAGAATTTTTTTTTGAAAAACTTCTAGGCTTGAACATTGCTCAAATTCGCCCACATTTGGTCGACATATTGCCAAAAAGTGGAGGTTTAAGCCCCTAAAACACCTAGATCCACCACTGCTCATACCATTAACATCTTCTTTATAAAAAGTCGAGTCATAAGCCGTACAGCTTTATTTTGTATCAGCGAAATTATTGACGGTAGACATATATTTGTCCAGCTTCTAACTGAAGAAAAGTAAACTAAATAGCTTTTTTTTTATTTTGCTTTTGTTTATAGAATTCACTCTATCGCTTTTATGTTATGATAAAGACACATGAGCCTATTAACCCTACAGGTTGTGAGTATGGAGATTGGTCGTACCAGTGTAGGAACATTCAGCCATTTGACTGTTACAACCAAAGAAACAAGGAGATTTGTTGTCAGACATGTCAATACCACAGGGATCGGCAATCTGTTGGTAAGATTGAAGTGTTACTGAACACAAATACAACGAAATAATGATCAGAATAATACAATAACCACCTTATTTTACAGTTTGAAAAGATTATCACCGCAGTCTGCCCAATGGTGTGAGGATCTCCTCATCGTTCATTGGAGACCAATGGGTGACCTTGAGCTGACATTGTTCATCCCGGTTGGGTTGTTGTCTCGTTGACATAGTCACCGTATCCATTCTCCTTAGATTAGAGAGAAGCTTTTGAAAGGGCCTCTAGGATTAGCACGAAAACTTTGATTTTCTCTTCAGTATATGAAGTTGGAAACAGTAGAAATTGCAGTAATCATACTAACTTTCTTGATATGGTCTAAGCTTCTTGGCTCTTAGTTCATGGCCGTCGCTTCGGATATTCTACTCTCGCCATGAACGGATTAACAGCTAAGGAGAGTTTTAAGTTTTAACAAATTATACACGGTTTCCATCTGCCATAGACAGCTTTTTCTCCCGAAATGAACTTTAACAAGAAGCACAGTGTGTGCTTGCAAAAAGCAGGAGCTGTTCAACTGATTTCACCATGTTTCGCTTTGCCCGTTTCAGTGTAACTCTTTAGTTCATTTGAAATGTTTTTGAATTTCTCTTGGTCTATTGTTCTTTGGTTTTCTTTATGTTCCCATTTTTTACCTGCCGATTTCTCCGCGTCTGATACTTCGAATTCGTACTTCTATTTTTTTCTTTTTGAATTCCAAACATGTTCCGTATCAATAGATTTCATTTGACATAAAAATATCGCTGCCGACCCGGGTATACGAAGTAAGTCAATGCATCTGTAACAAGTAATTATTTGTACTTACAGCAATATCAGGATGTGAATACGGCGACCTGACTCCGCGGTGCCAGATCATCAGGGAGAAACGTCACTTATGTTATCTCCCTGAAAACCAACGTCTTTGTTGTGTGACGTGCCCGTCATTGGCCGACAATGACGCTGGGGGTATGTTTACCTTACTATATATCACATGTTGTAGACTCAAAAGTTCATAACAGGCATGCCGCATACCAGAAATGTTTTAAGGAGGTAGACCAGGGTAAGAGACACAACTCTAACAAATCTTTGGAACGTTTGTATTAAGCATTTTACATCAATCTCATGAAAGCATCAAAGTAACTTGAACTTATTTCATTCTGTTTCAAATGAAAGCTTGTAAGGCTTTGGTGAAATTGAATATGATACTAGCACATCACTGATTTCAAGAGTTATGTTCCTAACCCTAGGTCTACCTCCTTAAGTGCCATACTCTGTGATGGTCAGGCAGTGAGTGGTGCGTCTTAATTCTAAATTTGGTCTGTTTTGCCTCAAATATATTCAATACACCTTTTAAACAACTGAAAAGCTATTTTAATTTATTCTGAAGCATTTGCGGCGTAGATATTTTTTGACTGTTTTTAAAAGGAAAAAAAGTGTGGGAAATTTTCTCGCCATTTTCCACGGTGCATTTCAACCAAATTTGACCTATTTATATCTTAAAAAAGCAAATTTTACAAAAACTTTGATGGTCATTTCTTGAGGTTATCAGGTAAAAATACTTTGGAAATGTAATAAAATCTATGCATTTGTTTTTCATGTGCCACACCTTATACACATTTCGGAGAAGAACTTAAAAAAAGATGCCATTTTCCCAGTTTTTAAAATTTTCTGGTCGTTCTTTTAATTAAGAAGAAAAATTTTGTTGTATAGCATGTAAGAAAGATACAACCGCATGAAATGAATCGTTTCAAAATTATGGACAATGCTAACTTATGTATTTGATATTTAAGTTGTAATTATGGATATCAATCCTGATCAACAAAATCTCTCAGTTACAAACTTGAATGCAAAAGTTCCAAATGTTTGGATCTATTTATTCTCTATTTTCAGTTTGTAAGTGGGGAGATCAAAATCCTGACTTATGCAAACCCTTTGACAGTCAGAACCAGCTGCGAATAAATTGTTACATGCCGACTGTCAAACAAATCTGTTGTCAATCATGCGAAAGACTCAAGGCGAGAAACAGAGAGCAAATAGCAGGTAACTATGTTCGTTTTGTTTGATATCAAGTCATATATCGTTATATAACAATATTGTACCATTTCTTGCGTACAATTTTCATTTCATATTATTTTTAATTCGTGCCTTTTGAAGTATAATTGTGTTGTTACAATCTTGCATGCCCTTTATATACGTTCTTTTAGTCGCTAATGTTGTTAGCGACTTCTTGTACTCGTAATTGCAATACTTCATATTTGCATATGATTTGCATAACTATATATTACTACTCCACATTAAGCTGCTGATCGGTGTCGTGTTTACCGCTTTAACTTCATACTTCTAGCTTCTTACGAGATCAAAATGTATTTCTTAAATATCATACACATATGTTCTACGTGTGCTTTTTGGTAACCAGTTGTTTTGATTGAGAAAAAAAAACGTTCGGGTCATCACGGTAACGAAAGAGTAATCATATCAAGGGAACCATGATTTTGGCTGAAGTCACCCAATTTTAGAGGATATCGCATTCATGCCAATCTCGGCCAAAATTAGTGGCATAGAATATTTGACGATTAGCGACTTTGAAGACTTCAGTCTTTGATTTTACCTTTGAATATCCTGTCCAATCGCACTTCTTCTAAATAGGGTTAAATTAAAAAAAAAAAAAAAACACACGCAAAGCATGGACATTCACGTAATGTAATAGGTTTAACTGATGAAAAAGGTAGTATATGCTGGATTAACAAATTCTAAAGTTTGTTCACTTTTACTTTCTGAATAATAAATGATGATAAAAAAATCCCAGTGCAAATGGAGGTTTTACAAATGTTTGGAACATAATTATCAAAATTCATATAATTCATATATATTCGTGTCCATATAATGACATAAAAGGGAATTTAGAAACTCGATCAAGATTTTGCACTGTCATGTCAAGATGGTATATTCGCTTATTCAAAGCTTTGAAACCTTTGCCACGCTTCCATTTTTATTACTAGATCCCACCTTTTTATGAAACTTAGTGCAGTACAATGGAAACAACTTTGCGGATTTATAAGGATTAGTGCTCATATCTTATGATTTGTTTTCACATCTAGCATAGCAGAGCATACAAGCTATCGAATGGATACGTAGTTAACAGGAAGTGGACATAGGTCTTATGAGGAGATTGTCAAGATGGAATTTTAGAACTTCCGGTTGAAACCGACCAAACCGAATTTAAACAATAATATCGAACACGAAACTTTTTTAAAGAGATATTCCACGATAAACACGAGGTTTTGATTTGTTGGAAAAAAAACTAACGAGAGATTTGAGACTTTTAAAAGTTATTCCTTAAATATCGAACTTAATTTCTTTCTAGGTTGTGAGTACGGGGATCGTCCTGTGTCATTCAGTACACCATATGGAGTATTAGAGTGTGGCGAGTACATTAGAAGGTTCGGGATCAATGTCTGCAATAACTATGATGTGAAGACGCATTGTTGTTATACTTGCTATCGATACCAATCCCAGTCACTATCGGGGAAGAAGTAATACCGTGGACCAATCAAATATCTGGGAAAGATGCGAGGAAGACTTTTTTTATTACAGATAAATACATATACTTTTCTAACTGATTCCATACACGTATTTATGACCAGTTGACTATGTGTGGAACCAGTGGACTTTTTAAATCTATATATTTTTTTCCCTCTTGCAATATATATATGTTAGACCAATTTGATTCACGGGAAATACGCATTCAAAATGAGACTCACAAGCATATACCCGACACAACGAATCGCGGGTTACATGTATATTGCCTAACCATGGCTTACTTTGTGATTTGAAAAAATGGGAAAAAACAGTCTTAAATTAATAGACATTTATTTGATGGATTAATAATCATGCTTTCACAAAAATCTGTACTTATACTACCCTTGAACAACGCATCAGCATTTTTATAATGTTTGATCATTTCATTGTTGTTATTTGTAATGTTTGTAAATAAAAAAGAAATTTTCTGCCTCTGTAATAATTGGACCTTACCCTACCGGTGCACCTGTTCCATGCTCCCAGTTTTTAGTGGAGTCCGAGTTGCTCATTTGCTTTTGTTACTTTGTATGTATGATTTTACTTACTTTATATTCTTTGTTGTGTATGTCTGTTTTCCATGTCTGGTCTTTGTCCCTGGATTACATTCTTTTGATTACCGCTATAACCTTGTTTCCCTTGATCACTCTTTGTAAAGCTATCCTTGTTTGTGAACTTATTCTTCGGACCTACGACTTAACTCATTACTTTCATACTTTGATTGCTTTTTCAGTGCTCAATTATATTCTTTGAAGTAATAGAGGTTAAATATTATCTTGTTTATGCAGAAAGAGGTTAATAATTTTAAGTCCCACATAATATAATTAGACAGGTTGAAAATCAAAGTTATATTTTGGTAGAAAATATTTTTGTAAACAAGTAATGAACCAAGAATGGCTTTAATATACTCGCTTTGTTTAGATATATAGCAATGACATCGCACACAAGTGGTACATCATTATTCTCAACTTTTTTGCCTCAAATATATTCAATACACCTTGAAAACAATTGAAAAGCTTTTTAGATTTATCATGAAGCGTCTGTGGCGTAGACATTTTTGGACTGCTGATATAAGGAAAAAGTGCGGGAAGATTTTCCCGCCATTTTCCATTAATTTGACCTATAAAATATCTTAAAAAGGTAAATTTTACGAACAATTTGGTGGTTATTTCTTGAGTATATCAGGTGTAAATAGTTAATGCAATAAAGTATCTGCCTTTGTTTTTTAGCTCACTTGGCCGAAGGCCATGTGATCTATAGCCATCGCTTGGTACTTGTCGTCCGTCGTCGTCGTTAACAGTATTTCAAAACCCTTCTCCTCTGACACTACTTGACCAATTGAAACCGAACTTGGTATAATGTTATTTCTTTCAAAAATCGTCTCTTCTGACACTATGAATGTTCCTTAGGACAGTCTGCATGAAATTGATTTGAGGATTTTTTGTCCGTCGACAAATATGGCCGCTGTTACTAAAAATACAACATAGAGGTCAGACAGAAGTTTTCGCATATATCTCGAAAACCTTAAGGTTAAGCCAAATTTTGACCGAAATAAAAGTACTTAGCATTAAAAGATGTATCTGTGGTCAAATTTTCATGTAAATCTGTTCTGTCATTTCATTTTAGAGTTATTGCCCTTTTCCGTCTTTTTTTCGCTATTTTAATTGTTGTTTCCTTTAAAAATCTTATCCTTTGATAATACTGGACATTGATATGATTGTTCCTTAGTTTTGATCATTAGAAATTTTTATTCAAGAAAAAAATATGGCTGCTTTTTCAAAAATAGAATGTTGCTTATCGAACGGGGTGAGCGATTCAGGCTCTTTAAAGAGCCACACCTTACATGCACATTTTCCCGTTTCATAGACAAAGAAGTACTTTAAGTAGATGCCGGTAATTGGCTATATCACAGTGTGTTTTATTCTTAATTTATATATATAAAGAATTTCTTACGCACGTCATTTTGTAAGGCACCGTTGCCTGATTAATACTGCTTTTCTATATGTTAGAAAACAACAAGCTACAAACGGAACAACTACAAACACAAACAAAAAACAAAAAACAAAAACAAAAACACAAACACAAAAACATAATAATTATAATATTAATAAACATTGAAACAAGCTACAAATAGAACAACTACATGGCATAGCTTTCAGTGTGGCAGTGTAGATGTAGAGACACGGAGAACCATTGTATTGTATATATGTCTAAGTAAATATGATATGTTTTACATACATGCTATGGACAGACCATATTATTTCTCAAACTGAAATGCTAATCAAGGAATCTCGTTACATAAAAAAGAAAAAAAAAACACAAACACAAACAAAAAACAAAAAACAAAAAACAAAAAACACAAAAACATAATAATTATAATATTAATAAACATTGAAACAAAATGACTTTCGCGTACAGAGATAACCTTCTATGATATGTTTATAGTATCTGAGGTCACCAGCCGTTGACCTCAAGCCATTTTATTGAGATTTGTCTGGTTTAGTGAACAAGCAAATGAAATAGCAATATTTTTTTCCTTCGCCAAGTTATAAAATGTGTCCCTTATGTACTGTGAATATTTGGTTTGGACAATGTATTTATTGATTTGTATACATCAAGTTTTAGTTTTGACACTTGTATGAGAAGATATTGTTTGAGAGTCTGTCACTTCGCCTACTACCTTGTCATTTTGACCAAAACAGGCAATCTAAATCTCCAAGTAACTTTCCTAGTAAACATGTTTTGAGTTCTTGCTTTTAAAAGGCAGTGACGTAATTTCTTTCCATGCAACTATAATGTTTTGTTAACGTAAAATAATATTTACGACAACCGTAAATCATCTGCCTTCCCAAACTTATTTTCGGTTGTCGTATATTCGTCCTGACAGGGAACTTATAACAATTTATTGTGCTAAACATCGGCATTTCTAAAAGATTGGTCAATTATTGGAGAAACATTTGTTGTTTCTGATAGAAGTCAACATTAGTTAACAAATCACTAGTCCCGAGAGGGAATAGATTATGTTATTCCTCTTTTTCAAATGTAGCAGAAGGAAATTTCATACATCATTTTGAAAGGTTGACCCCTTGATCGAAGATGACGTTTGTGTTCGAATCAATACGAGAAGTAAGAATATTACGATAATTTTCTTAGAAGCGTTCGCTACAAGTTTAGTACAATTTCCATTTAATGCAATCTGATATAATCATTACTAAGAAAGATTTTTACATTAAAGGAAATTATTTTATTTGCCCGACGAGGTTTCTACGACTTAGATTGGAAATCTTATTGGTCATTTCTCATAAAGAACTAGACATTTCTCGTAATGATAGGGAAAGAAAAATATGACGGTATTAGACATTTGGTATAGACTACACGGAGGTATATTCTATTCTAATTATAGGGTCAAAAACATACGTCATTGTGGAACTCCATACAATAAACGTCAAACTGCATTTTATAACAAAGTATTCATGCTATACATCATATTATGCTGGTAGTAAATCAGAAATATATGTTTCTCGTAGAGCATCATAATCTTTCTAATGGTTCTGATTATGTAATTACTCCTCAACTGCATAAAAGCTCATGGTGAAGTCGATGCACGCATGTGACAAGTTTTATTTTCCTCGCCTACTGTTTTATGATATTTGACTTTGATGATATTTGAATTTCAAGGGCATCATCCACAAAAAAGTCCATTTGCATCACTGATACTCCAGTATGAAATTTAAGTTATAACGTTGTGTATGCATACTGTTTCTGAATCAGCATCATCCCAACTTACGATAGAGTACATTTGTATGATGCCAGCTTACACAATACCATTTTCAGTACCAATCCATTGTACAGCCGCTCTATTTATGTATCCTACCTTACTGGTGATTCTTGGCATCTGAGTAAATATACCAGATATTAATATGAGGAAGACAATGGTCATAAGTGCGAGCGAAGTCCGAATCAAAATTATCAGGTTACCTTTTTCCTACTTCATGCCATTTATCATGTTCAACTAAGTTTTTGTTAGGAATTTTTTCATCGGTAAAAACGGCAAAGGGCATTCCAAATATTCGTACAATGACCAGAACTGTTCCTGGTTCAGCGTAGATTGCAGGGTTTCACCTAGACCCTTCCAACCGGAAGTGGCTTTTTGGAAAAAAAGAATAACATAGACGTCTTTAAAACGTTTTGCCTGGCCTGCATTTTTACTATTTCTGAAGCTTTAATGTATTGGACGAAAGTTTCTCAAGTGTCATTGTGATGTATTTTTAGACGAATCTCTATACACTTAAGAGCGAACTTCGCTCTGATAACACACATATTTTGTAATTTAAACATCGAAATTAGTAGACCGAAATGTTACATGTAGCGGTAGATTATGTATGGTTTAAGGAATGAAACGAGATCTGAAAATGGAAGTTCTGAGTTTTAAACTCTTCGTCGTATCAGGATCGGGTCTTCGGTATGTCTGTAAGGCCTTACTAATAGTATGGATGCACGAGATGTCTTACTTTTAATATAAGTGTGATTAAAAAGACCAGTACGGCATAGGTATTTCCGGTTGTATTACGCCTACTAAATTCGTCAACATGCAGCAGTTGTGTGAGAAATAGTTTATGACATAACATTTTTGTGACCAGTGCATGTCCTAAACCAAGACTTGCATATTGAAATCCAAGATCGTCACTCAATCTATATGATTTAACACTTGGGTAAACGGTAGGGAATGCTATTTAATTGACCCAAGACTTCGACAGGATTGGAGGCAATGACATGATACGGCATATCAGCACAAATTCACATCCAGCTTATTTCATTTGAGCAATGTAATACTGCAAACATAAGGACTAGAGTTAATAAAATAATGAATGTTGAAACTGTTAAGTAGCATTCCTTATAAAAATCGACAGGAGATGATTCATGCGTGTTAAAAACTACCTAAATTTGCTTTTATTTCTTTTTCAGAAACACTTACAGACCACATAAACAGTCTTAGTAACATTTGGTTGTTGCACTTTTGAGATAAAAAAAATATATCGATTGTATATGAAACTGGCATTTTGCAAGAGTTATCGTTCTTGATTTGGTTTGATTTAGTTGATTTTAGTGGGAAATGAATGTTTTTATTTAAAAATGCAGATCAGAATACAGAAAGGACTATAATTGTTACATATAGCATATGTAGACCGATAAAGCATTATTTGTTCGCAAGGTTTTTTTACCCCATGAATCCCCTCTGCTAGCGTCCGAATTTTATATGGACTGGTAGTAGTAACTGCAATAATCTAAATCCGAAAAGTACCACACATTATAGTTCAGATTAAGGCCGAGGCCAGCTTCTCAAATCTATTACGAATCTTCGTCAAGTCTCACTTAGAATAATATGTCGTGAATGTATAAAATAAACACAGGTCTCTTGTGGAATATACAATTTGCAAGTAAAATGAGTCTGAAGTCATATTTGCGTGTTTATGTTTCACCGAATAAAAACGATAATAAATCATGATAATCTATATTTAGAAAGCTGATCAGTTCGATACACTCGGGACTGGTAGTAAGATTGTTATTTGTGTCGTTATAACTAGCGTTTTCTATTTATTTTTTATCAACGGAAAGCTGTATGTGATACAATTTTTAGATGATCGGTTCTATTTTTGTCAGAAGTCAAGTTCTTCACGCTTCCGTTGCATTCAACATAGTTCGTGTATTGACTTTTTTAAACACACAAGGACCTAGTGACACAATTTCCGTTTCAACTCCGATAATTCTTGATATGATAATATTCACAAGCATGCGAATAAAAAGTTGACAATCTCTCCTACATGCTTACAGTATGAAATCTTTGTCTTTAGTATAAAACCGTAAACCAGTTGCCGCAAGTTTCGGCATAAATGGCGAATGTGAAAGTCATCTATAGTCCAGTGGTAATCCAAGAGATCCGTTAATACAGTGACAGAATTTTGACAATTCTTGACACACGCTTTACAGTGAACTTGCTAAAGTCCGTCTCAAAGGTGACCTCATTAATTAGCCTAGCAATCTTATTAATATTCAATAATTATATTGTACAGGAAAAGAGGTCTGTGGTCACATTAAACACTTAAACATAACTCGAATCAATAAACATCTCAACACATAGATACACCTAATCCACATGGGCATCTTGGGGAAAATTGAAAAAAAATATATTCATGCTTTTACCTTATTTACGTCTCGTGTTTTCTGAATGCATGTTAGCCTAATACGTATTAATCTTGTGTAGAAAAAACACACCGCTATAATACTTGTTTTGTTATAGTATACTTATAAATAACTTTACCATTTGATCAAATGAGCATTACCCCGAAAATGTATTTATTAATCGTGCGATATATAATTCGTTATTTGTCTGTCTGGTTTTTAAATAGCTTTGCTTTTACCGATGTAAGTTCTGGTTTTCTCCATATTGTTTTCCATGATTTCGCATTTTGTTTTAAATCAAAGGATGTACATTTTATAGCAGACACCTACAACATATTTTGTTGATTTAATCCTCCTTAATCTAATGAAATGATACAAACACCCCTTAAATGGTCGCACTGTTACTGGAAAACATAAGGTTAATCATATTTTGTGCGGTCTATATAGCGTAAAATATTTAGCACACAAAAGAAATGTTTAAAAATGCCGGAAATATATGAAAGCAAGGCTCAATTCGAATTGTAAAAAGTCAGTACGAATGAATGAAAATCAATTAATAAAACAATAATCAAGCTTCAATCAATCAATCAATCAATCACTCAAACAACCATTGAATGTAATATGTAATTGCTTAATCGATCGTGTCCAACGTCTATTAATTGTTTTTGCTCATTCAAACATTGTTTCTTTCCTTTACTCAAGGGGTATCATACGTGAAATGATGCCATTGTAAATGACAGCTTTTCGTTATTACTACTACTGTTTTAGCAAAATCTTTTATTGTGCTTAATTCCCAAATAGACCGTTAAATTGTTTTTAGAACGGACTGAAAAAAATCGAACGAACTTATTTTCGTCAGAATTGAATATGAATTAACGACAGAAATTAAATTCACATCCCACATATATATTTTTGCCATAAATATTTCACCTACAAATAACATAGAAGTCAAAGAAGAGATAGTTCCATGCTAAATTCAATACTTCCTAAATTCTTCAACATCAAATGACCTTAGCGTTCTTTTTGATTTAAAACAAGTTTTCACGCCATATGGTTATAAAATTTCGTATCGAATTTCGACTTTAAATCGATCATCGTTTGTGAAGTCTTCTTTCGACATTAATTGTCCAACCGTCACTCTACTTGACAAACTGCAATTCTCCTAATTCGTTCCGTCATTTGATAAACATTATTGTGTTTCCCGTAATAGATGTAGCACCAATTTAGAGTAGTAATTAACTTATGAACGCGCCTATTGACCATCATTGTCCATAGCGAGTTGGTCAAGTTGTTTATTTTCTCGCTTTCCACTCATCTTAAAAGGACAGAGTCAACGAGAAGAATGTGATCGGTACACGCATCCTAAACATATGTCTTTACATGTGACTTTCGCTAAAGTTGAATGTGGTTTAATTCAACTAGGACTTCAAACATGCAAATAAAAAGTTAGAATCTCCTGGGTAAATTGTTGATATATGTGTACCTCCTATGTTTCTGTTCATTTGATAATTATTGTATAATTGTACATTTTATTTTGTTTTGTCATATTTCTCTGTACCTATGTTAAGGTTAATGAGAATAAAGATATATATAATGAAACCAAAAATTACTGATTAAATCAAATGGAAATAAAGTATATACAAAAAGAGAAGAGAAACTGCTTAAATGATAAAAATTCATATTTTCAGAACGATGTGAATGATACTTTTACTTTGTATGAAAAAAAACCCTGTTCTCCTCTGAACAAAACAAAACAAACAAACAAACAAAAAACCAAACAAACAAACAAACAAAAAACAAAAAAAACTATAAAATCCGATTTTTCTATCAAGAGAACCTTGCATTGAACGGTAACAGAAAAGGACATAATCCAAGGAATTCATAAAAAAAGAACAAATGAAATAGCTATAAAATAACATGCACAAAGAAACAGAAGAAATGAGGCACCCGGACTTCATTAAAAAATTGGAAGCATTGACTAAGTGCGACGGTAAAGGGTTAACGTCCTCTGCTTTTCTTATCGTTTGAATATAAATGAAATGAAGTACAAATATAAAAAAAAAATGCGTTTTTTTCATTTGTCTATAAATTCAAACATTTTCATTTGGAAGAACTATACTGTTTGGTAGTTCATCTTCTTTATTTAAATAGCATATCGTGGTTGATAAGGTATATTTGTGGTAAGATGCATTTTTTTCATTTAACACAAGAACAGTAGACTTTCAGAGTGCCTGCACACAAAAACCAGGCATTCGATGGCACATGACAAATTTTGTTTTCAAAATATTTTCATCAAAGTCATTATAAATGATTCTTGGTTGGTTTTTGATTAACTGCATTGGTTAAAAAGAATTAGATTATAAAGAAAGCATCGAAATTCATTGAAAAAAGGGATCTTTAATTTGAAAAAAAAGTTGCTTTGTTATGTAACTTTAAAATCATTTTCTGAGCTATCCGTTATCTATAGGTTATCAATTCAAAACAAACTTTATACTTTTTGACATACATGTGATATATTCATTGCATTAAAATATAAAATTCAGTTGGACAAAATTTACCCTTTGCTACCCATATCATAGGAGCTGTCTGACTTTTACATGAACAAGCCTCTTAAAACTTACCACTACATTATTATTGTTTAGTAACCGTAGTCCAATGAGCAAAAAATCTGTATCGTTGTGTTTGAAATGTTTTTAATTCGAGCCAAACTAGGTATATTGGTTAAGAAGCCTTCGTCATCGTCTTATTGTTTCTTATACGCTTATTGTTGTCGAAAATACATATTTTTTATTGACAAAATGTATATTTGAGATAAGAAACAATTTCTGTTAACTGATGAAATTTCATAAGTCTTGACAATGTCTTGCTATTTAATTATCATGTAAAACAATTGAATAAATTTCGCAAAATGCAACCACTCTTCATTTCTATTCTCACACTAAGTAAACATGCCTAATTGCTAAGTTCTACCACACAACACTAGATCTAAGTAAGGAAAAGTTTCGCCATCGTGTTTGTTTGTAACTTTAAGTTAAATGACGTAAAGCATTTTCCAGTCTCTGTGACATAGGATAGCCAGATTAAATGTTAAATTATTAATGATAAGTAATTTGATTGACTATGATTAAATGATATGACATAATCACGCCCATCACTTGATAGTCTTTTAACACCTTATTGATTAGGATTAATCAATACGTCTATTGATCCAGATGTTACATGTAGCCTTTGCCTTCCACATTTGTCCTTTTTGCAGTAAAGGTAACATTTTACCGGAATAAAAATATATACAATGAAGCGATTTGTTCTACAGTAATTTTCCATTTATCAAAGTTATAATTTAGAAAACAAAAGACAAACAATTGATAAAAACAACTAATCGATAAATAACATGAACGATAATAATCAAATAGTTTGAACTTTATCTATAAATCCAACAAACAACAACAGCCAATCAAAAACAAGATACAAACAAACAAACAAAAGCAAAAAGAAAAAAATGACAAAACAATCGATAAGAAATACAAATAATTATTCGAACAATTGTGATGAGCTTCGTCGTCGTCAGCAGTAGAAGACGTGTTTTTTTTTAGTTTACTTTTCAATTTCAGGATGCTCGCTGGTCATGTTAAGTCGTTTTTGTCGCATTTTCGGACTCTTCTAGCTTTATCAATTTCAAAGCATTAATACCTTTTCATAACTTTTGACTTAACTTTTCTTTACATAGTTTCTTTAAATACACCTAAAAACGTTATTTTGGGAAGTTTTTATGAAATCCCTGTTATTTATTCATTGTTTTTAATGGATAAAACCTACTAGGACAAAACCTATCGAAAATCTTGAGAAATCCTTTTCCCGCCAAAATTTTCAAATGCTTAAAAACGAGCATTCTCACCATCTGTTTTTTTTTTATCTTATATCATTCTTGCGTGAAAGATCTTAAAAGATTTTACAACCCTTTGAGGGATTGATTGATTGATTGTGGGGTTTAACATCCGAGCAGCAATATTTCAGCTATATTCAGACGATGAACATGAAATTTGATGATAAAATGAACTTGAAATGATGGTGATGAAATAAAAAAAAGGGATAGGACACAAGGGTAATACGGTCGACAAATTTTGATTGCTACAAGAAAAATGAGAGGATGGGTAGGGTCGTACAACCCTTTGAAATCAAATCCTTGCTATTATTAGATTTACCTGCGAACATCCTTAATAATTTACGATGTTGATATTTATTAACATCAGAAGACGTAATTTAATGACGTTCATTTTATTCAATTCAACTTTGTTTTGATAATATTTCGAGAGTTTGCTCCAAACAATTTTCTATCTTATTGTTAAATCAATTAATTACGTGAATTTTTCATTGTTTACATTTATATGAATATGTGTTAGTTTGAGTACAATTTCAAACAATAAATTAAAATTAGTATGAACCACTCAGTCTTTGAATATACATGTTTTTATTTATCATTTGAGTTCGTCATAGTCCTTGAACAAACCATAAAAAAGTTATTAAACAATCTTAATAAAAACTTTTTATATTAAAGCCCAATTTAGTATCCTATTCAACATGTTTTGCCATTATAATAGTTTACATTTGAACAGCAAAGAAAAAAAATGATGAAATTAAAGATACAAAATCTATTGATTTTTACCAAATTTCTCATTTTGCTTTTTCTGCTTTATAATTTTTGCGGTACCTTTCTTTATCCAGTTTGATTCATTAACTCATGTAAAAAATCTACAGGAGATATATTTTAATTTTTTTTCAAGATCTACTTCTGATATGTAACAGCTAACATAATCCATCTTTTCAAAACATCAAAACAATCTGCACACCAAATTAAGTTATCCAACCGTTCCAATGGCTATAATATTCTGTCTGACAATATGTTTAAGTTTGAATTATTTGATCAATGTAATTGACATGTCAATTTATTCTATTTTGATTATGCTATTGGTCTTTCTGATCTGCTAATTTATCGTTTAATATGAACACAAAATGATAACAAATTATTACATAATGTTAATGGTACATTGAACCAACATTGAACTGCAAATCAAATATTTTAAATCTCCTCCTGCTTAAAGATATATGAATTTTCTTTTCTTAACTTATACAGCCGTAGAAGTAATAGTTACCAAAGCAGTGCAGTGAAATTTATATATTTAAGATACAGAATACAATTATTTCAAAATCAGAGAATTCAACAAAGAGCATGAATAAAATTAAAATGTACTTATCCATTTGTTCAATTGTGAATTATTTAAGTAATGTTACTAATATCTGATTATACTTTCTCGTATAAAGTACTTTAGTTCAAGTTACGCAGAATAAACCGAGAAGTCTATAATTTAATATTTAACATTGTTTTTGTCTGCAAAACGTTTTACATCCAATGTTAATTATCAGAGGTAGACGTAGAAAATAGTAGCAGTGATAATACCTATACTGCTACCACACTCTCTTAAAAAGAGATTATGGAAAACCAAAAATCTGTGTATCCTCTCTACCAAGGACGATGATTGTGATTTACCGTCTATGTACTGGATTCCTAAACCTCACAAGAATCCGTACAAACAACGTTACATAGCTGGATCTGCAAAATGTACCACTAAACCTCTTTCAAAACATTTAACTTCTATACTCACAGACATCAAAGAGGGTCTGCAGTCCTACCACAACACTTGTTACTCTGGTAGTGGTATTAATTCAATGTGGATCCTAAAACATTTGAAAGATCTTTTGGACACAATCAGTTCAAGACTATTATCTGAATATAATAGCATTAAGACCTATAATTTTTCAACACTGTATACTTCTATTCCCCATACTCAGTTAAAATCCCGATTTAGAAACATTATACATCGTTGTTTTTCCAAAAAAAGATGGTACACCTTGATACAAATATATAGTTCTTGGTAGAGATTCCTCATACTTTGTAAGAAATAATTCCAAATCATCTTCCAAAGATGTTTACAAAATGCTGGAATTTTAAATCGACAACATATTTGTCCAGTGTAGTGGATGCGTTTTTCAACAAATTGTCCGCATTCCTATGGGAACGAATTGTGCTTCTCTACTTGCTGACTTATTCCTCCACTCTTATGAGGCTGACTTTATAGCTAATCTGATCCGAAAGAAATAATATCGTTTAGCTAGATCCTTTAATCTCAGTGTTTCCGTATTATATTTAAACAATCCTAATTTAGGGGATTTGATACATCGTTTCTACCCCAAAGAACTTGAGATAAAGGATACTACAGGCACTGTGAAGTCAGCCTCATATCTTGGCATTCACTTAGAAATCGATGGTAAAAGAAAACTATTGACCAAACATTTCGACAAATGTGATGACTTTTCATTCTGAATTGCAAACTTTCCTTTCATCTATGGTAACATCCCTTCAGCACCTGCGTATGGAGTGTTCATATCACAACTCATACGTTATGCCAGAGCTTGCCGAAACAACACAGACTTTTTGCATCGCGCTAGCATTCTAACAAATGGGCTTCTGGAACAGAGTAATGTTGTTACAAGATTGAAGTTATCACTACAGAAGTTTTATGGTCGTCATCATGATCTCTTGGATCGTTACGGTGTATCCATCTGCGCCATTAAAACTGATTTGTTCAATGTGTCATAGTTGTCCTTTCCTCTTTCGTCTACCACGGACATGACTTTTTTATAAGCAACTTGGCGGATGTTTCTAGAAAAGCAGATGACGCTTACCCTACTGTTGCATCTGGTCCATGCTCCCAGTTTTTAGTGGAGTCCGAGTTGCTCATTTGCTTTTGTTGCTTTGTATGTGTGATTTTAATTGCTTTATGTTTTTTGTTGTGTATGTCTGTTTTCCATGTCTTGTCTTTGTCCCTGAATTACTTTCTTTTGATTACTGCTATAACCTTGGTTCCCTTGATTACTCTTTCAAGAGTTATTTCAGTTGATAAAAGTAGTCCAGTTTAAAGGTTGGTTGATATCCGAAGAAGACTTGGAAAATTTCATGACTGATGCCGTAAAATTTACATTAAAATTTGTCTAGGTATTACAAAAGGTAGTTAAAATATGATTATATAAATAAAGATATAGTTCTATCAATGGCACATCCATTAGATCATCAAACCATCTAGGGCAGGTTGGTATGGAATATGATACACAAATCGACGTAATATTTTATATCTAATAATTGCTCTATGCGTGAATACTCTTGATTTTACGTGTGATACTTCCATGTAAACTACCGTTGATATCAGTTGGTTTTACCTCTATTGTTACCATGCCTGATTAACTCTTACCTGCATACGATACTTTCGCGAATACTCTTGACTTTACCTTTATTTCTACATGTACTAAATCTTATCAATGTTTACCTAACATTCAGATCATATGCTTTGGTAAGATTTGTATCGCCCGATTAGGAACTTCAACATTCTATACAAGGCATCTATTGGTATTCCTGATAAGATTTTATTCATCTTGATCATCTTTCAGACGTATTTGAATATAATCGATTCCAAAAGCAAGTGGTATACTCGAAATCATTGAAACTTATTACGTCGAAAATAACTAGTTTTGACGCCAAATTAATTTCAAACTAACCAGAAAACTTGAATTATTAATCCGGAAAAAAAATTCTGGACGAACATGCTTTCTAAAAATGTCGCATCAAATCTTTCCAATGTTATAATACATTTCATTGTTTATTAAATGACAAAACTAATAAAGCATGTAAATTTCTAGTTTATTGTAAAAACCAACTTTACGAATCATTGCTGACATTTGAAGTTTTTCTATTATCCTAAAATATTCTCAGTCACGTATTGTAGAGCGCCTCCCTGGAACCGATAAGCCGGAAGAGATAAATTCAGGATGTCACTTTTCCAACATGTTGTGAATACAAATTGTTTTTTGGACATTGTGTCGAATCGTTGTTTTCGAGATAGATACAACATTGCTCTTATGATAAAGGAATAACCTGTTGGTATTTGATTTGACAGAGAGTTTCCGAAATGATTGTTTAGCTTTATGATGAACTCGTAATACAAGATTAAAACATATTACTCACTAAAATACGATACTTTAACATTTAACTATTGAAGTGTGTATAAAAATTTAATAGAATTAATTCTAAGCGAATTTCAATAGATTTGTTTTATTTTTTTTTCATTATTTCATTTTGGTGGAGTGGTGCACGAGTTGCTCATTGGATTGTAGTTTTTAGGTATTTGGCTAATATTGACAGACATATGATATGAAACAACCTTCTTCTTTCATCAAACAAATAACGCTTGACCTGCTGGTACTTTAGAAATAACATGTCTATATTTTATTTAAGTTGAACCTATGTATGCAGGTAAGTATGTATGTATGATCGTATTAATGTATGTATGTATGTATGTATGTATGTAAGTATCTATGTATGATCGTATTAATGTATGAATGTATGTATGTATGTATGTATGTATGTATGTATGTATGTATGTATCTATGTATGATCGTATTAATGTATGTATGTATGTATGTATGTATGTATGTATGTATGCAGGTAAGTATGTATGTATGATCGTATTAATGTATGTATGTATGTATGTATGTATGTACATTTATGTATGTATGTTTGTATGTATGTCTGTATGTCTGTAAGTATGCATTTGGGTGTTACCCTAGAAAACGTATTTCATTTATGAACCTAAGGTCGAAGCGAAGCTTCTCATTATCAATTTTTATAACAGTGAACGGACATATTTTTTGTAATTCATTTAAAACATCATTCATCAGTGGTTTAAATAGTGACTGACAAATTATATTCAGAATGATGTCGATAGTCTTGATATAGCATCACAAATCTTATTTCCCGACAAAGTACTGCATCATAGTCAATGTATTAAGGGTAATGAAAATAGATGAAGAATTGCAAAAAAGTTTAACCAAATTTGTTTCGATCGTTTTAATGTTCAATATCATTCACATGCGTAAGCTTGAGATAGAACAGAAACAGTTTGGACGTTTGAAATCCAAGAATTTGAAAAAATCAGTTATGATCCAACGCTGCTTGTCAAAATCGAGATTTTAAAGCTACCATCTTATTTCTTATGTCCTAGTGCGTAGCTAAGAAGAAATTTGTTGAAATTTTGCCAATCTTAGAAAAAAAAACATTGCTTGATATGAATACTTGAAAGATACAGCTTTTAGATTGATACAAAGACGTACGTATTCCGATATTTTTTTATCTATACAGCTGACATATTCATAAAATTACAGGCCGTTGTATGATTACGTAACAAAGATTGCATTAGTTTTATATAATCTCTTATTTGTCATTATAAATAATTATAACATTATATTTTCCAGAGCACATTAGAACTGCAGTCCTTTTCCTGACTAAATCAATCAAAATTTCATTTATTTGCCCTTTTTCCAACTTGCCTGTAACAAAATAACCACTTATTATGGCTCCGTCGCCAATAGAACTGACATATCTTGTATTTTAAGAAATCCTGAAAAACAAACTATCATACATTTATGTAGCTGTCATCGTATGTAAAACAATTGTAATTCTAGACTTTTATCATTAGTCTTAGAAAGTGGCCAAGTAACTTGCTTATTGATCTCAGCACGTTTGCTTGTCAAAAACAATAGTTTAATTAAGCAACGTAATTTGTTTTTGATATATACCCCGTTTTTCATTCTGTGCACGATGTCAATATTATAATGTCAGACAGTCTACGATAGTATCGGTTTTGGGGATCGAGTGAAATACTATTTTAAATCGATATTTAAAGCAAATGTCTCCCTGACAGATTAAAAAAGGGACAATTGAACGTTTTATATACAAAAAATGTATATACATTGTGAACTTATCTGACTTTGAAACACTTTTTTGAAATCGAACTTACGCCTTAAGCATGGGTAAAAAAAAGTATACACTGATGGGTTTTCAGCAATGAACGAAATTAAGACACAAAAATACACATATAATTCAATAAATTTACACATACCCCCACCAAAAAGGGTAAATACATCAGCCCAAAATAGAAGTAAGTCTTACCTATAAAAACAGTAAATAAAAGTAAATATCTGAATGGAATATTTAAAACAATGTCACTTATCTGTAAAATCTACCAAATCCTACTTAAATAAATACGTTTAGATGCAATAATTGGATAATTTGAACTGATATCATTTTTTATTTTAACTAACTTTTTAATGCTGCTGACCACCTTTTTGGGTCTTGTAAAGTCGGTTTTCCATTCTCTTGACTTAAAAATTACGGACTTACGTACAAAATAAGCATTACATATCCTCTTCTTTTGGCCATATAAAAATACCTAATAAATCATCACATACCTTTTTTCAGCATTTTTTTTGCCAGTTAGTGATATTGCAACATTAAAATAAGCAGTATCGCATTTGGAACTAAATTAATACATAACGTTACAATATTTAAGTAGGACTCTAGCTAAGGATCATGCAAAATGTGATTCATGGGTAAAAAGCCTACATATTTTTATTTTTGATATTTTTTTTAAAATGCCGTAGTAAAAAGAAATTAACATGTGGTTTTTCATATAACCCATGCTCTTAGGAGATAAAAATTATATAAAATACACTGTAGATTTCAAAATGAATGGAGATAACTCTGTAAATGGCACTCAAATACAATAGAATCTACTGGATTTTCAATGCGGATTATCTCCTAAGAGCAGGCAGATTTGAATGAATAATTACACATTTCATAGTATAGACCCATAAAACAACTTAATTACAGAACCAAAAATATGTAGCCTTTTTTGGGGTGTATCACATTTTTCAGATTTTGCATGATTCTTACAAAGACTGCTACTTAAGAACATTGCTATATCGAAAAACAACATAATTTTTATTAATTTTTATAATTTATATATTAATAGAGAAATATAGGCAAATTGACCTTTTGACCTTTGATTTAAGTATTGTTTAGCGTTTTTATCGTTTTAATAATCCAAAACGAAACGGTTCTGTTCCTAGTAAAGACAATAACTTCATTAACAAGATTTCTGTGCATTCCTATCAGAAGAATATCTTGAGTGTCCATCAAAAATGAACTGAAGTTAATCTAACACGAAAATTAGAAATCAAGAAATGATAGACGCCTCCAATGATGCAATACTAGATATAGTTCGATGTACTGTGGGTTAGGCTTGTTACTAAATTTGTACTTTTTTTATTCCTTGTGTACTTTAAAGAAGTTTACGATGTACCAAAAATATACAGAATACTTTCAAGTGTGAAGCGCGCAATCTCAAATGATGTGCGCATGGAGATGATTTCATAACAAAGTAACAAACGAAACATTGCATAAATTTATTTAAACAGTTGTAATGATAAACAGGAAGTATCTGGTCATTTTTCTTTCATGTATTGGATAGCTTATTTTTTCTTTCTTAGATTTTTAGGTTTTGAATATAAATAAAGTATATTCAGCACGACAAAAACATATTTTTTAGATATTATATGTACTTTACGCTGTTTGCATCCTGTTTTGTCTCTAATTTGACTTACATTACAATAAAGACAGAAATAAGAAATTACCAATTATATAGTATTCAAAATTTCAATATGCTGTACAGTACAAAATTCTTTACATACGAGATAAACTTCTTGTTACTCATGAAATTTTCATCTTTCTGCAATAGCTATTCGTCAATGCGTGTTTTCAAAACAACATTAAGTGCATTTGAATTTAAATCTTCGACAGGACCTGATCCTTACATTTAGTGTTTTGGAACAGGGTTATGTTGCTACAAGATTAATATCATTACCACAGAAGTTTTATGGTTGTCATCTCAAACTCGCGGATCGGTACGGTATTTTCTTTGAACCGTGAGAATTGATCTGATCATCGTGTCATAGTTTCTCTTTCTTCTACTTAGAACGTGACATTTTGGGATAATTTTGGCGGGTGGTTCTAGAAAAGCAGAGGACGCTTACATACCGGAGCACCTGGTCGATGCTTCCAGTTTTTTAGTGGAGTTGCTCATTCACTTTTGTTTCTTGGTACGTAATATTTTGGTCATTCCATGTTCTTTGTTACGTGTGTTTATTTATCCTGTCTAGTCTTTATCCTTGAAATACTTTATTGTGTTCTCCGCTCGAAGCATGATTATTATTATAAAAGTAAAAACAAGGGAAATATGATTAGAACTGTAACAGGAGATCCATAATCTGGAGACAGACTTGACCAAACCAACATACAAAACACCATTAGTAATACAAATTAACTAAAAGAAAACACCAAAAAATGTTCAAAAATAAATAAGCAACCGCCTTACATTTTAGATGGTAAAAATAGTTTATTTTCAACTTTTGAAGCTTGTGAGTGATTTTTTCTCAGAAAAAATCATATTCTAGTAAAGATCCAAGTAATTAACATGAACTGAAATTGTGTTTGTTGAAAAATCTGGATCAGTAATATTTGCGGATTTCTAACAGAAAGTATATAATAATTATTCTACCAACATTACTCATTTTTATTGTAATTTTTTTAGTTTTCATTTTCTCCATTTTTTGTAACTTGTGAATTCTTTCTACCTTTTTAATATGTTTTACACTTTATGTTACTTGATAATTATCCTTGTTTTTTTTTTTTTTAAAGTAATACAATTAAAAAATAATTCCGAGTAAACTAAAGGGCATAAATCACTAACACTAACTTAACGCTTGCCCTAGCGGTACACCTGGTCCATGCTCCCAGTTTTTAGTGGAGTCCGGTTGCTCATTTACTTTTGTTACTTTGTATGTATGATTTTAGTTACTTTGTGTTCTTTGTTGTGTATGTCTGTTTTTCATGTCTGGTCTTTGTCCCTGGATTGCATTCTTTTGATTACCGCTATAACCTTGGTTCCCTTGCTTGCTCTTTAACAATACAAAAGCGTATCAGATTATATAATATTCAGCATCTACCCGCTACAGAATACTTAAAATTGTAAGAAAAAAATCATTCTAGTGCATATATGATACTAAATAAACAAACATGAAAATCAATGAACACATAAATAAACGTAATATCCACAACGACGGATAGTCAATTTCAGTATGAACGATGACCATTATTTCTGTCCTTTGATAGTAGTACACAATTAATATACATTTATTGGTAGTGTAAATTGCATTACTTGAAGTATGAATATGACTCTTAAATCAAGTATGTAGTAATAGCCTACACCAAAGACTGATATGCATTTCATTCATCTAGTACTATCTTCGAACAAAATCGTAGACATCTTCATTACATATAATTAAAATGAGACAACATAACCGAAGATGCGCGATCTTATTCTTCTGGAGTATGTCCAGATGACATGCAGGAAGAGGCCTTGGGAAAGTATCAGAAAAGTTGTCTGAACGTAATAGAATTTGCCATCTTACCATAGGAAAATTTATCCATTAAATTATCGTTATCTATTATTGTTGTGTTTAAATTCATTATTGTGGCCGTTAGTTTTGAGGAGAGTTCAGCGTCCCTGGGGATGGATGATTGATTTCAAGAGATACCCGAGAAAGAAATTTGATCTCTGTGAGGTTATTCGTCCCGACTTTTGATGTAGTCATTTAGATACTTTATGGTTTAGAACTATACATAGGAACTAGTTTAAAAGCACTTTGTGGAGACGTTAATAAATTGTTTTATTTTGATTATTGCTCAGATTCTTTTTGCTGTATAAAAACATGGAGATTCCGATCATTCGCACGCATGTAAATGGTTGCTGGTACCGAAAAGGAAACGAAATCTGTAAAGTCTTTTTATCTCAGAAATATTACAACTTTACACGCTAGTTTAAACTATTTGCATCTTTTTTTTATGTAATTTTAATGCATGATAACATTTATTCATGTAATTAAAATGCTTTTTAGTTAAATACCACAAAATAAGAAACTTTTGTTTTCGCCATTATGATGACCAAGATTTACTATAATTGTTAACTTGTGATGTTCCGTTAGTATGACGCATCTATATATTTCAAAAGTTTGAAAGAAATTGAAAAGGCCATTAGAATACAGAATGTTTTGATATAAATTTTGATATAAATTTACATTTTTGTCTTTGTATTAGAATGATTTTTTTTTAAAAATCAAAACATGTTTTGCTGCACAGTTAAGTTAAGTATGTATCCATGTGGGATTTTGCATTTTACAATCTACAAATGCCTGGACACAGGTTAATATACACCAACAAACAAGATATTACACTTCAAATCTTTGTGTCATTGTGAGTGAAAGATGCAGGAAAGATATCCTCGAGACGGCCAACCTATAGAAAGCAGGCGTATGCAAAAATAAAACAAATAACGGGAGTGCACAACCTGATCTTGAGCATGCATTACGACTGGAACATACCGATTAACACTTACAAACAGTGCTATAATGTACAAAATCTTTTCGTCTTTTTTATTTCAAATTGTAAATAGAAATGTATGCATCATGAAATGGTTGTCTCTTGAGCATTAGAGAGAGAGAGAGAGAGAGTGTGATAAATGCAGTCTTTCAAATTAATATAATATAGTGAGGAATATATACATGTTTACAAACCTCATTACACTCTAGTCAGGTGGTGATGTAGGGGGATGTTGTAAAACTCTGAATATATTAAAAAAGAAATGAAAAACATATGATAAAAAATACCAATCATTTTGTTATTGCAAAATTGGGTATGCTGTACACGTGTTTCCAGGAGTTACCATCACAACCAGCAGCATTAGAGCCAAATACTGAGGAGGATCAATATTTAAAAAAAAATGATTGTATACAAGCAGTACTCAAAACCATGAAACATAAAATGTCAATGACAAACGATGCCATAAGTTATAATTTGTTAATTGTACGATTCGAACACATCACGATTAAAATTACGAAAACATGGTCATGACAAAATTTCATGTAGAAAATTAGTCAGCAGGTAGACAGGGATATATTACGAAAATTCAATCAAAAGACGTTCTTCTAAAATGTGACACCATTCTTTACCACAACCATTATTGCCTACAATGTCATCAATATTATACAGAGAGATTTTTTGGCTAAAGTTTAGGGGGATGTTAGTCCCCAAATAAAAACAATGAAAATAAACAGTTTACGGCAAATATACTTATTTATTTCACTTCAGGTGCATTTAAAAAATAAATGAAGTTGATGATTATGCTAAACAAAATGTGTTCTTTTCATGAATACATTATAGCGTTATCTTCTTCAAGTTACTTTCATGAATGTTGTCATGCTATTTATGAATTCTGAATTTGCTATCATACCAGAAGAATACATCGAGAGAAGTTCGTTTTGTTATATATTGAGTACTCCAGAAAAGAATCTTATCTGTACTCATTTATTTTGGAATGTGGTTTCAGTGTCTTTGCTTATATAATTCGATTTCTGATTTTGTGGTGTCGCCAGCCAATTGAATGTCTAAGGAGAGACATGGTAAAATTAATCGATTTGAAAAGAAATAGATTCCCTTGAAGCCTCGCAAAATGAAAATAAATCAGAAACTCGAAAACAAACGACGGAGAAAGAAGCTTCAAACTGTATACACGTTTACGAGTATATGTTAAATAAGGTCCACTGATTTTGTCATTTTTTGAACTTGTCTAATAATATTTTATTTACATTTTTTTCATAAATTTGAAGAACGCTCTAAATTCATACGTCAAAACATGACGTAAATTATTCTTTCTGAAATAGCGTTTGTTTTTTAGAATTAATCATATAATATTAGCACATTCACAAAAAAAACTTTTAATTACATTGTAGTTACGGATGAAGTACTTTAAGCGGATGTTTCTAGAATAGCAAGGGACGCTTACCCTACCGGTGCATTAGGTCCATGCTCCCAGTTTTTAGTTGAGTGCGAGTTGCTCATTTGCTTTTGTTACTTTGTATGTATGATTTTATTTACTTTATGTTATTTTTTGTGTGTGTCTGTTTTCCATGTCTGCTTGGTTCCCTGGTTACTCTTTAAGTGTCAGTCCATTGAAAAATTTTCAAAAAGTTCTTAATATAATACCACCACTCTTACGGTCTGTTATTTCAAGAACTATTGCGCACATTAATTATTTTTATATCAGGTCAATCATGGTTTTCATGATAATATAAAAAAAAACATAGCAATAATTGAAAATAAATACTAATTGTATTATCAGACGTAAGAATGAATATCTTATTTATAATGTGATCCTGCTGAAATTAGCAATATGTTATTACAGGATGATTTGATAATATACACATGTAAAGGGCAAGTTAAATTTCCAAATTTTTGCAGACACGGTATGTTCAAGGGACGTTGTTGAGTGTTTGATAATAAACTGTCAAATTGATGTTTCATTCCAATTGTACATTGTCGGCCATATTCTTACATTAACGTACTAGAGAATAAGGAACGATTAAAAAATTTGAAAACAATTGATGATTATATGAAATAGGAAAAGAGTGAATTACTTTATGTATATTTAGAATGCGTACCATTGCATATCCATACTTCTTATGAATAAGTTCGTTTCAATCTTACAATGTGTATGCTATTCCATATCCAATAATTCGATTTAACGTTTTAAAATTAATTATGAAAATTAAAAGATTTTTTTCTTCATTCAAAACTAAAATGTATTGTCAAGACGGCCCAGATATCTTTTAAATAGCTAAGTAATTCACAAGGGTATTACAAAGTTGTACAAATAGTTTATATCCGTTCGAATAGTATATCAATATGGAACATCATCAAAAACAAGTTTACCATCTGTTTGCAATTCATAGTGACCGATGATGATGCAATAATTTATGAGATTTTATTCAGAACTCAGTAGAATGTTTTTCTATGTGTCTACTCTTCGCCTCTTAATTATTGTGATAAACTGCTGTCATAAATAGTACAGTCAGAGACAGCTATTCAATCTTGCATTGTATTTTCATTTCAATTCGTTTAGTAAAAATGCAGCTATAGATCTTTGTTCAAGGAAATCAAATAGACTATAAAGAATAATTTGTTTCCTGAAACTTCGAGCTAGATCGAGAATCAATTAGAGAAAATATATGGTTTGTTTTACATATCATTTTACCTACGGATAGAAAACGTTTAATTCAAAATGGTATTGGGTTTATAGTCGATAAGGAAAAATAAGCACGCAACGTGCTTACCATAAATGTTCATTCACGTGTATTCAACGTGGAGGTTGATCAACTTTCTAAACGTTCCATATAAAAGGGTCTAGCTTCAGAAAAAGCACATGTTTGAAACGTGTACTCGAAAGCAAAATGTTTTATTATGGAAGCTTGTGTTTAAAACCAATTCTAATCAAATATATACAAATTTGATACACAAATGGAAATTGAAATATCCATTCTTTGTAGTGAATTTAGTAAACAAGTCCAAATACATTTGTTACTTTTAGAGAACGGTCATTATAGTTTGCGTTCACATGAAATGTGACTTCAAAATGTTGGTTATTTAATCTGAGGGAAAAAATTACAGTGGCGGATGCGGGGGGAGGGGTGGAGGTTGGCTTCCCCTTTAAATTGAAAAAATAATGTCATTTTCATGCGTAAAATTGACAAAAAAATCTCTCCTGTTCAAGTTGTATGTTCTTTGTTGCGTGTGATTCTTGCATCTAAAAACCCCACTGAATCAACTTTTTTTCTTTATATAATAACAAACTAAATATTTTTTTGTTGTTTGTCATTCAGTTGTTTAACTTTTGCTATAAAAAATAAATCGAAAGTACATGAATTTTGTACTATGCAAGTGTTATCTTTCTTGATTTGTTTGCATAATGGGGGCGATGAATGTATGGCTTTATCAAAAATACAGATTTGTTGGTAGAAAAACTGTAGAAACGTAAAAATATGGCGTGTGAAGATAGGAAAAGCATGGTTTCTTCGGAGAGTTTTATGTGTTAATAATCACCGCCACCATTGGTAGTGTATACATTTTATATGAACCGTAGTTCAGTAAATAAAGAAGTATCAATCAATGTTTCTATATGATATTTTTCTTCATAGAACAAAAAACGTAGAACAAAGGAAAATAAGGTGCTATTCCAATATAGTACAGATACCGAACTTTTAATACGATGCACGATTGAAAAAAAGAAAGAATGAACAGAATGTTAATACCACAAATCTAGAAAAAAAAACAATGTAAGACTTTATCATATATTTGTTATTAAATACTCTAGTATATAAATATATATACATTTATTTAAAATAACATTCAAGGCCGGTTTGGAAATATGTGCTTTTATCCATGTAAAAACGCATTAGAAAAAACTTTTTTTTCAATTACTATGAAAATCATGTTTTTTTTTTATATACTGGTATACAGAATCATTTTAAAAAAATAAAATATATTTTTTCTTCACATGTTTTCGTGAGTTAATTCTTCATTCCTATATAAGTAATTTAAAAAAAACGACAGGCATTTAGTGATTTAGGCATCTGTAATACGGAATGCTTTTACCGGTATTATGTGATCAAGCTTAACGCAGGGGCAGGCGTTCATTTTCTTTTTTACTTTCCATTGTACTCGCGTAAGGCCATTTCCATTTTTGACGACATTGCAAAATTGCTGTTAATTCTGAGCGGTCTATCTAAAGTGTCTAGTGTGAGTTTCAGATGCTATTCGTAGGTGGTAATTCAAAATCATTCCGCCATAATTAAAACGATCGTCTTTCGGGTTACATGTATGACTTTTGGTGGCTTTACAAGAGGGGTATCCTGAATATATACGAAAATGAATTGGAGCTTTTTGAGGTGGACAATTATTAGTAAATGCTATTTTTATCACTACCATTAAAAAAATCATTTTGGAAATAAGTGTTTGTGTGGATATAAAATCCCGTTAAATATAAATGTCCAACATAACAGACCTTTCTGTAAATAAATGCTTTATTTTCGCGATTTTTCATGTCAATCTAATTTCGCAAATTATGATGTCAATCTAATTTCGCGACGAATGATTTAAAATCTAACACACTCTCAAAGATAAATTATTATCATAAATAGACTAAAACACGGCCATCTATCTTTCTGATTTTTTCTTTCTCGCAAAATTAGCGAAAATAAATCACTGACGAAAAGAAGTTGGTTCATACTTACTTCATTCTCACAAGAATAGTTTATGTATGTATAGTTAACAGTGATTTATTCTCGATCTATGACTGCTAGACCATACATTGATATATCAAATATTTATAATTTTTCTAATTGTAAATAACGCCACTTGACTCCTCTTTCAATTATACCATTATTGATAAATAGTATCGGAATCTAGTCAGTTGTGTGTCTAATTAAATACCAGGAAATATTCAGTGCATTAGGACATTGAGTTATAACATGAAAATCATTTTCCAATAGCAATTCATATTTCCTTTCAAAATTTGTTTACGTTTTTACTACATGGCAATCATCGCCATTCACTTTTATATAGTAAAATTTTGTTTTCAGCTTAATTCACATTTTTAATCCTGCTTTATGTTTTTTAAATGTAAATGTGTGTTTGAAATATACTTTAGCTTTTTCATCTTTTTTATTTTGTTAAGGTTATTTTGTAAAATCTTTTGTCTTTTAATATATGTTCAGAATTTTCTTCACGATCTAGATTATATAAGCCCAAAAGAATTATCAAGCGACTAAACAATGTAATTATATTTAATTAAAACATACAAATGGGTATACTTTTTGAAAATTATTTATCATTTTAAGGCATTCGCATTTTGTCGCTCTGCACACTAATTGTTCAACTTTGCCATATATACTTTTGCCTGGGCATCTATTGAATAAAATATGTCAGTTTCCCACATTAGTTCACAAATCTGTATATATCGTAAGGCCGTTCTAACAGAATAAAATACTTTGCATTTTTTCATCTTACGATCTGTGTTGTCGTTCTCGTATCTGTTCGTATTAATTACAGATAAATTTCTTGTATGAAGTTAAAAACATCTTTTTTACATGTTAGAATTATGTAATGATATAAAGCAAACAGAACACGTTTATTAGGTTGATCTTTTTTGCCTTCGTATATCTGAATAAAAAAATGTCAAATTTGTTGTTCTACAAAATCTTATCTAATGACCTAAATTTAATAGATAAACTTTTAAGCCCTGAAGTGAACTCGGTTGAAAAGAATGCACCTTTGCCAAAACATGGAAAAAATTAGAAAACAATTCCCCGTTCAGACAAATTACCAATTAGAAAAATGGAGATTGTTCCAAAAAATACGTAATTTGGCATAGAGAAAGATGTGTGCGTATGTTTCATGAGTTTTGTCGTTTGGTAAATAATAATGTGAAATTCGCGTGATTTCATAATAGGTTTTCCTTCGTTTTACGAAAACGTGTAATTATTTTAGTCTCTTCTGATTCTATTGAATAATGGAAATTGATGGGATAATTAGGCAAATTTCTAAAATTATTCCTTACAAAATCTGCAGGGTGCCCTCTTGTTTTTGTTTCTAGCTATTTATTTTCGTATTTACAAAAACGCAGCGATGCCAAGTATCGATTTATGGGGGAGTCCTAACTCTTATTGGTAATGCTTTCGGAGGCAGAATTTTGGTCACGTGATTAGCATCTGTACTTAAATGGAATAAACCCGAGATGGGACGATCACATTTAAATACATAGAAGAGCCATAAATTAACAGAAAGTTTGTAACTGTAAAAATAAATTTTGGAAGCTTAAACAACGGAACTGAAAATAAGGTATGTAGTCTATATGTTCTATTACTACACATATGCACACATTTGATAATGATTTAAACGTTGATGAACCTGAAAATGTCTCACACAAAGAAATGCAAACCGTATTTAATTTTGCTCTTTATTATTTGTTTAAAGTTCTCTTTAGAACCATTCATGTATTCTGCAGAGTAAAATGTGTTTTTCCCTTCTCTTTTGATTATCAGAATAAAGTATATATACTGATAGCCAAGCATAAAATTTATGTAACCGAAAAATTAAAAATACTCTGCAGAATACGTTTTTATAATTGTTTTTATTTTAACCTTAGCGGTCATAACTAAAAAAGTAACATTTATGTTTTTGCACAATTACATTTAAAATATATGTGAGGCAATTTACACAGACTTTTTTATAAGTACATTTCCTGATCATCGCTATGATTTACTTCTGTTAATGATGAATAAAATCGTATTTAATTTCTTTTTAATTAAATGTAATGTAGCCTCAGGAAAACACAAAACAACCGCAATCATTTAGCTGTCTATTTCACGAAATTGACATGCAATTGTATCAAGCATTAAATGTACAACAGGCATATAACGTCGTCCAGGCTATGAATGAAATGGACTTTTTGAATGAAGCTAGGGCGTAAAAAAGTACAATAGTTGCCATATAAAACAAAAGGGATTGGCTTAATTATTTTCAATTATGTTTAAAAGTTATTGCATGCGGGAAGTATATCCTTCATCAGGAAGAAAGGTAGTTGGTATGTTTATATTGGACGTACATCCTTGGTTGTAGAGACAAGAAGAACATCCAGCACGCATTTATGTCACGTGGTTTATTACCGCGTCATTCTTTAAATAGTATTACTCAAATGCATGTTTGAAAATCTCCTGCATAATCGTGAGAAGTTATAATAAAGGCCACATGGTCAAAGGGACAACACATTATGTCTGATTTCTTACCACAACGAAAATTTCACAATCAGTTGCTACTTAGTCACAACTTTTTGAATACGGTATTTCAGCCAAAGTTGCTTTTCCAGATATGTCTTACACTTTCAAAGCAATCAATGTTCAAACTTTTTTTTTTGGGGGGGGGGGGGAGGGATTTAAACTGCTCAATTTTCCTTTAAATTTCTTTTAGTCTTGGTTTGATGATAATGGCAGAATAATGTTTTATTTATTAGAAATTATTACAATCTAATCATTTTAGATTGGGCCAGTAAGTCCTGGCAAATGAACGCTTTTGGAAAGTATAATGGTCGAACATATTGCACTGTTAACCGTTATTTCTTATTGTTGACAATTTACTTTAAATACCTTCAAGTATGTTTTACACTACATTACTTACATTACTTAAGTACCTTAGTTGGTGTATTCATATGATAAGCAGATAATACTCCATCCATGATCTCGGAGTAAAAGAAATCCTGGGTTGCTTTATATTCTTTGTTCAATTACCGATGGTTTGTAGATGTTGTTATCTTATTTATGACCCGCCACACGAAGTGCGAGGAATTATGTGATACTCGGCAAAATGTTGCATGTCCGTCCGTCCGTCTTTTCCTTCCTCGACTATTTCCAGGTAATAGCTTGAGAATGAATCAATGATTTTTTTTAAACTTTGTATAGTTGTTAAGTTCCATAAAAAACAAGGTTAAGCTTTTTTCAGCAAAATCAAAATGTAGTTTTCGAGCTAGGCTATATCAAACATTTAGTTATCCCCATTTTTTTACCATTATCAGACGATGACATTTAATGAAAGCCCTATATTGTGTTTCTGTATTTATATTGCTCCTTGATTGTAATATTATGAACAGTCTTTATTTTTCCAAGTTCATGGTATTGGCTTTCTATTGAATGTTTCCCTACCGGTGCACCTGGTCCGTGCTCCCAGATTTTAATGGAGTCCGAGTTGCTCATTTACTTTTCTTTCTATGTATGTATTAGTTTAGTTGCTTTGGGTTTTTTTGTTGTGTATGTCTGTTTTCCGAGTCTGGTTTTTGTCCCTGGATTGCATTCTTTTGATTTCCGCTAGAATATTGGTTCCCTTGATTACTCTTTCCATATCATACATATTATCATAGTATGATCTTTCTATTGAATTATCATGTTTTTTTACTCTACGGATAGCACATAAAGCTGAAAATACAGAAAAAATATCCTGTGTAATTTTACATCCTTTTTATTAAAGGGTTACAAAGCAGCATTGTAAAAAATACTATTAGAAGAACAATTCAAAGAACATATTTCAACCGATGACGTTTAGCCAATGCAAGTTGAATAATGTGCAATAATAATGACATATTTAAGGACTCAAATGTGAATTTAAAGCCCAATTCCAGGCATTTATGGGCCATATTTCCATTCGTCAAAAAGCTAATTTTGATTTATGATGTAAGCGGCAATAAACAATGCGTTGCTTTAGAAATGTACTCCCACGACGACCAATGTTGGTCATTCATATTCAAAAACATCGGAAATTATTATTCAATTTACAGATAATGACGATACTCAACACAAAATGGTAAATTGAAAACAAGAAGAATTCACTAAAATATTTTCGGCAACGACGAACTTACTGTACTAACGTCTAACGTCTAAACTTTTTAACCTTTCAATATATAAATGTGGATAATACCTTTTTATTATCCCGAAGATTATACGTTCACAGTGTATGACCCCTTTAGATGAATTCCAAGTTTTGTTTTGTTTTTTTATGTTTTTTGTTTTTGTTTTGTTTTTGTTTCTGTTTTGTTTTTGTTTTGTTTTGTTTTTTTGTTTTGCTTGTTTTTTTTTTTATTTTCCTTTTAGCCACTGAAACTCCCCTTTTTTTATATTTGGTCAATTTTATTATATAAGTTTTAAATTGAGATACTGAATTAGGTTTTGTTAAGAAATAATTAGAGGAAATGACAAATAGAAACTTTGTATGAAACAGGGTGCATTTCTGGTCTACTCCTTACCACAACATATTACCTAATTATTTAATATTGTCAACAGTTATTCAAGGAACGAAAGTGTTTTTCATATTAGTAATTACTGTAAATGTTATGCAAAATGTCTATTAAACTCCACCCTAAATTATTCAAAACCGTATAATACTATATTTACATGACTGGTTACTGTTGAAAAACAATGTGAAATGTTAAGTTAGACAAAAGCATAATTTTTAAATTAAAAGTTTTACCGTACTTAATCAATGGCGTATTTATTATCCAAAATAAAAAGTAAAAAAAGCTTTTTGTATTGTTTCTAATTAGGCAAACCTCTGGTCATTCAACTATCTTGCTTTGCAAAAGCAATAAAAGACGGTAGTTGGTCTCTTCTCGGTCCCTTTGGAAATTATCCGACTTAATTTAATGCTGAATGATGCAATCAATTTATATAATCATAAATATTTCAGAGAAACAATTCAATCTTGAATAATTCCTTATTTAAGCGCGTAACCTCCATTATTATTTCGTTTATAATTATATACATGTAACCCACTAAGGGTATTTAAAATTCTTAATCGAAAAGACCTGATAATTCAAAATGGCTCCCGGTGACCTAATTACACAGACAAGTCATGCCTTAAAGAATCACAATGCATTTAATTATATTGATAATTGATAATAATGATCATTTAACGTTTGTAATTTACTTTCAATATCGAATTCGTCTCCCATGAGATAAGTTTTGACAATAATCACATATGGCTTTCTTAAATGTTTACCATAGAGAAAGGATGAATATTCCGTATAGGTGTCACCTTGTTAATGAATGTCAATAGCCATCATATTGACAATATCCTAAGTACCCCTACATGAGTGTTGTTATCATAGATAAACATCTGAAAAGTACTCCGTTCAGAGTTACCATTTGAAGTGGTTTCTAGGGAGATACAGCAATGAACGGCTTATATATTCATATTTTGTGCAATTTCTGTATAATCACAATTTTTTTTTTATTGTTGCACTAACAGATTAAGCATTGAAAGGTATAACAATGTACCGGAATAAATAAAGTTTTAATCGAAGTATCTAACGTTCTATGTTTTTGCTGAGGCCAACTGAAGAGAAGGGTTCTCCTTTAAATTCACTTGGTCGTATCATCCTGCCATTGTAATTCTGCAGCACGTTATTAGAAGCGGACTAATAAAGGAGGATATCTTAATCGACTTAAAGATATTGCACACTATTAAGTATCAGTCTTTGTAAGAATCATGCAATTTATGTAATAAGTGATATGGCCCAGATAATGCTACACACTTTTATTTTTGTTATATATGTCTATATCATGAAAAGTATAATCATTCATTCAAATTTTTCTGCTCTTAGGTGATATTTCACATTGAAAATCCAATGGTATTTACTGTAATTTAGTATCGTCTACAGAATTATCTCCCTTAATTTTAAATTTTACAGCACATTCTATATACTTTATATATCTTATGAACACGGGTTCAATGAAAATCCAAATGTCATTTTCTGTTTACTTAGTTGGGGATTAAGTTTTGAGATTTCTTATGAAAATGTTACATTGTAATCAGTCAAACATTGACATGAAAAGACTGTCATGAACATTAGATAACTCTTTGCTTGCATTGTATTTAGGACATATTAATATTTCGATGTTCAAAAACAAGCATAATATATTCGTCAATGTCAATGTTGGAACAATAAAATTTAAGCCTTCTGGTTAGTTTCCTTTATTCTAAAATCAAACATGTTTTCCTTATTTCCAGCCATTTTCTTTTGTTTTGTTTCTTTAGAACTGTTTCAGGTACCACCCGTTGGGTATTACCTGAACCAAGTATTATATGAACATCTTTAACATGAATAAATTTATTTATCTTTCCTTTCCTCTTCTGTATGTATTTTACTTACTATAACTTAACTCATTGGATGGTGTTCTTGTGGACAATTGCGCACATTATTTAAACTCAGAAACAGCGTTGATGTCTTCCACGCATACGTTCGGAGCGTGCATCTTAGTTTATCGTCATTTTATTTTGTTTGGTCCATTCTGTGATCCCACTGTAGTCCGTCTTGTGCATATTCTTTTAGGTCTGTTTTGTTTGGGTCAAAAAATTAGTTGGTTTATTTTGTCTCTGCAGTCAATATAACACACTACATTACAACATAATATAATATAAAATTGTTCCTCGTGCACCTTGTTTAAAGAACAACGTTCTAATAAAGGTCAAATAACAAGATGTAAAAACTGATCTTTAAATACGTACCAAGTGATCACGATAAAAACTATAGCAGACAAAGTTAAGATGTGATGTTCGTATTTTCTGGGCTCGTTTACAGATTCATGTCTAATATGTTAAAACTATTGCATTACTCTATTATAACGGATGTCAAAGTGTTTGTATTAGCAATAACTATTCTAACAAACGACTCAGTGGTATAAGACCACTCAATTAACCCTATAAAGTAGATAGCATGGAAGATACATTTTCTGGAAATATCACTGCTGAGCGATGCCAATACAAAGATAGAGAGATCAATCCTGAAAATTGTTTAAGCTTGAGATAAAACGTTAGAATTGTGAAAATTAGCTTCCAATTGATTTTGGGAACTGTTTCTGTGGTGATAAACGATGATGAAATTTGATTTTGAGTGATGCTCCCTTGTTCAAATTCTATCAAGAAACGATGACTGCTTATACAATTATCAAATGAAATAGGCAGCTAATGTAAAATTGATTTTTGAACATGGGCGGAAATAAATAAATTTATAAGGAAGTAATTCGTTTGAAGTTTATTTGATTCCAATGTATGGACAATTTTAATATAATTTTTTGGCAAAGTATAGACAAAAAGCATTTCTGTTTATATGTCAAATAAAAACTGTTGTGTAAACAGTTATGAATAGAAATTGTTTCATTGAAATTTTTTGTAAAGTTTCCAAACTTTTTTTCTATCGATATAAATTTGGTTTGGTATTTTTAGTTTCCAAACAATGATATACATTTAATGTACGTTGCTTTGTTCTAGTGTATTGTTTTTAAACTATGCTTGCGATTTGATAAAAGGGATGTCTAGTTTCCAAACATGATTTCCAGGCGGTAATCGATGTGTTTTCTTATTTTTCAAACAATGATTGTCCACTCAATAAAAGGGTCGTGTTTTGGTTTCTTTATTGTCTTTATTTTTATTTATCTATTATTTGGTTTTTTTTTGTTTTTTGTTTTTTTGTTTTTTGTTTTTTGTTTTTTGTTTTGTGTGTGCGTTTTTGTATTATTGAAGTTTCAAACAATGAATTGAATTTAATAAATGATGTTTTTATTCGATTAGGCTTTTTATTAACCTTTAAAACAATGATATTGGTTTCGGTGAGTGGTGTATTTTTATTCTTATTTTTCTCTTTCTTTATTTTTTTTTTGTTTGTTTTGCTATTGAACAATACTTCCAGTTCACTTCATTTTGTTTATAGTGGTAGGAAGATGTCTTTGTCATACAAGATGTTTATCATACATATATATATTGGTTTTCTGTGAAAACAATTCTAAAATAAAACACCATTAGAAAACGATCTGCTTTCGACACCAAAAAGACATTAAGGTTACTGGTTAGTATAAGTTAGACACAAGGCAAAAATTACATAAAAACACACAAAAGGCAGAGTAAAGACAAAAAGACAATAAGATTACTATCAAACAAATTGCACATGTATACGGATTTCCCTATTTGATTTTCTACATTCAAACATAGCTAGAAGTATTGTAGAATTTCTAGTTTATTGATAACATTTGATAATAACTTGGTCTGATGAGTTCATTACTTTCAGTAGCTGAACTTCCCCTGACTATACAAATTATAACTATTGAGTGAGATATCAAAATTCTATAATTTTATTTGGTTTAATCTGACATGGAATGAATACTTGCTTTCTAATTCAATGGATTTTACACAAAATCTTTGATCAACATCTAAGGAAAATATCTGAATCCATTACTCAATAGCGCTTTTATTTGTTACGTCATATAAATAGTCTAAAAAGACCAAAACGATATGTCTGAAACTTCAAAACTTGAAAGAAAAGAAACTGATGATACAAGGTTTCGAACTAAAAGGAAACTAAAAACAAAACTGAAAGAAAGACTTTTCTAATAATTACATAGACAAGTTGCGATACATAGACGCAAATATAATTTATTCATAAGACAAATATGAATGTGAAATTAGCGTACATAATATTATCATTGAGTTGTTTTTACGGGCAATAAAAATATCGCGGAAAAAATATTTAAGAGCCAACTTAGAAATAAAGGGAAATGATAAATCAAATTTGGAAAGCCATTTTAAAGTTATCTGAGTAGACCTTCTACAACGTTATACATCCATTGTATTTAACATGATAACATGACTATAGTATGTGAGTTAAAGAATACTTTCCTTGGAAATTAAATGATTTACGGAATGCCGGAGAAAAACAGACAATTGGTAGTGTTAAATTGTTTTTCAAAGACTTCAGAGACAAAAGTTGCGACATTTGATTAAATTAAAATTGATGAATTTGACGATAATTGTACACCAAGTGGAATACTATTTCCCAGTAACAACTGAAGCAGAATGGAGTGAAATTTACACCTTTTTAAAGTGATGTCATTCAAAAATAAAGACAACACTACTGAAAGATAGATTTTATTGATTTCATTTGGTTTTTTTTTCTTTCTTTCGTGTTAACTAGAACCTATAACCGCTTAGTGTGTTTCGATTTAAAACTTGTCTTGTTGAAACAGAGTGACACGAATACGTTCCAAGATCTTTTTTTTAACCATTTATGGATCTCATCTGTCTTTACCTTGCTGGCCTTATACCAGAATAAACCAAAGTGAAATATTATTTATAATCATTCAAGTCTTGGTCAACAGGAAACTACATTGCTATCGATCAATAAACTAATTCCAATCCTCTATATAACATTCATGAATAGGGTTTGTAAGTCTCGTTCTAGTTTTAGTTTCCCTTCCGGAATTTCCGGTGTAGAACGTATTGAAATCCGAAGACCGATAGGCTAAAAACCACTAATTCCACTTTCCATAGGCTTCTATGCTAATTTCACAATATTCAATGGCTTCTCTGGACTTTACCTTAACTTTAACCTGCAGAGGACTATATATCAGCATGATTCTACATATGTCAGCTCACAATCCTCAGAATGGCATGTGGGGTTAGCAGACTTGCAGTGCAGTACTGGTCACCGGAAGTGAAGGGTCTATAAATAGCATGGGAAATCCCAGTGTTTTCACAAGACAGGGGTATATTTAAAAATCATTATGGAGATTAGGCTTCACATCACAAGAAGCAAAATGCACCTATAAAATGTACAGAAATGGTTTTCCTTTCAGAAACTGTTTAAATTTTTTAAATAAGATGAGAACTTCTTTCACAGCACTATGAGGAACAGGGGTAATTTCTGCGTAGGACTATTTTTGCGTACGTTCCAAATGTTCATTGGTTGAATTGGTGGTCTGTAACCGATATGCATTTTAGTGTGTACTTCCAGGAAATTCAAACGCTGCTTCACAATGCAAAATCTTCTATTTTATGCTATTCTAAACATTTTTATCTCTTAGAACTTGATAATGGTCATTTTTAATCAGTATTTGTACCCACAAATAATACTTCGCTTGTAATATTGAACTCAGTGCTAATGAATCTCCATACATTTGAATAGTAGACTAGGACCCATTCTTACGAAATCACAGAGTCACGTGACGAGACTTATATGCCCTATAAAAATGAAAAACTTTTTTTAGGGAGAGGTAAAATTGCTATCGTACATGTACCCTTTAAACTTATATGGCTATGCCTAGATTCGTAAAACCGATAAGTATAAATGCAATTGTCTCTCTTAGTGCTAGATTCTTGACCACCTTCAATATTTGTGTGGGACGGCCTTTCGTTGCAAGTTTGCTAAACAGTACTGTAATTCGAATGCTTGCTCACTTAACTTTTGTGAGTTTGAACGTAACTAGAAATGTATATACAATTGCCTAGCTGTTTTGCAAATCCATCGGTGCATATTATTCCTAAGATGTTCTTTTTTTATTTCTTTATAACACAAAGCTCTGCTACGATATTTAAGTTTGATTGCAACAGAAAATAATGAAATAAATTAAAGCCCGAAATCGGACGCTCCGAAAGTTTTCCCATTTTTTTAAACTGGTATAATTTTCCAAACATTTTTTAATAAATCCCATGTTTTTCGAAAATTCGATTAGATAAATGACAAGTACAGGGTTGCCGGGTCATATCTTTTTTTTTATAAAATGTTAAATTAATTGAAATGTGAATTTCGTATTGGAAATACTTTAATAGTAGATTTGTAAATAAACAAAAACTACATTCATCTAAGGCGTAGCAGGATTATGAATGGGTTAACCTTCAAATCGTAGATTATAAAACTGAATATTTACTTTTTTAAATTATGAAATGTAGCTTATATCACATAAAAACATAGAATGATGTTCTATTGTCTTAGATTTTAACCTGTTAACACAGAATCGTTTTCGATTTCATGTGAAAGTACAAAATGTAGCACAGATATTAAGTAATATAGATTCTTTGATTTGAAACGTGTAACTTCTAACAGACTTAAAAGGTAAAAAGGAATGTTTTTCATACCGAATAACTACAGATGTCAAATACTGAATACAAACGTTCCAATGATTTATAAGATATGTGTCCCTAACCCTAGGTCTACCTCCGTAAAGAGGTGTTCGGTGTGCGAAGATTAATGATATCTTAATTAATGTTAAGAAGGGACTTTACTAAATATCTGGATTGCATTGTTATATTTTAAGTTAGAACTTAAGTAGAGGTTTCACATTTTAGTGAAACAGTGTCCTTTTGGAGTTTAACTAATTTGCAGAGTGATTTTACAAAGTAAAAGATTTAACCAAGTACAAAATTTTTTAAGCGTACAATTATTCATATGTTTTTTCTATTTTCAGAACCTGACACACACTACTCGTAATGCGGACAACAAGTTATGCTACTTTGACAGTGGCAGTTATAATAAACTGGCTCTGTGGTTCGGTCAAATCAGATTTATTAAGCCAATGGTGTACACAAAACAGTGACATTTGTGATACATTATTAGAAGAAATTAGAGGCAAGTATAATTGTTGTGAAAGAAGTATTGCTTATGGGACACAAATTTAATTTGGCTGATTAGTGGGTAAGTTTGATCACGAATCAAAACTCAAAAGGAAATGCAAGTATTTCGTTGAAAAAAAAACAAGTGATAAAACATATTCCTCGATTGCATAACCATAGGAACATAAAAAGTTTCGAAAATCCAAGAAGATTGATACCAACATTATAACGATAGCTGTATAATAACACAAGGGACTCAATCGTTTGATCTCAATCAAATTGAAATTGCTTTGTGTTATGTATGATTTTTCACCTCATCCACAACGACATGGTCCTGCTTTGTACTTTAATGGACAATGCACGACCGACTCAGAAATAGGTTACTTTCCAGCGAGTAAGATAGTTTTCTTCGTGAGATTGTTATGGTCTTGTCTTGATTGAATGTCCGTTACCTGATAAATATCCTTAGATAGTTAACTGAAAAATTTAGAAAGACATTTGAATTCCCATATCCCACAGGTATTTGAATCTATGTCTGTATAGTGATGGGGTGTCCGTCCGACCTTCCTTCCGTTTATACTTTCATCATTCCTTCATTCTGTGAAGCAGATGTATTCCAATCGCTTATCCGTTTCTTCGCCTACATCATTGAATCGAATTTAGTGAAACTTTCACAGAATCTTTCATGCATATTCCCGTTATGCTCTCTTATTTTAGATTTTGATCCAAATCAATATCGATGTCAGAAGGTGTATGCTATAACATGGGTAATTGGGGGGTATCAAGTGAGCATTGCTCACATTTTTTGTAGTTTTTTAATGTATCAGTACAAATAAATACCAGTTATAAAATGTTGAAAAGTTCAAGAATTAACAAAGCCTACGTCAATTTCGTGAACTTTTAGTTCTGCAGAAGATTTCATAATTCGGACAAAAAAAAAATTTAAATCGAAATAGCAAAGCTTTATAAAATCTTATAGTTGGTTCAATTTGACCGATGTATTTTTGACGCATTGCTTCAAAAATAGAAAAAAAAAAGCTTACAAATGTCCCTTGACGAAGTATTAATAATATTTTGAATTTGTCCTGCTAGTCAAGTAGAAAACAATTTCTCCTATCAACAAATCGAATACCAAACTCCATTAATACTAATATAGATCTATTTCATTGGGGACAAATGTCTTCTGAAAAAGTTAGGCTTAATACCAGATAATATAATTTATATAGCTATTCTTTGTCAATTTAGCTCAATGGGAACAAAGTAAGATTACTCGTCATGGACTAATGTCTTGAATTGTATCTGCTTCATCGACTATTATTCCAATACGATCAGCTGTTTTTAAATCAGCTACTAAAACTGTATTGTTTGTTTTGTAGAATAGACAAAGAACGGAATATTAGTTTTAAATAAACAAACAAACAAACAAACAAACCAAAAGGCACCTGTACATAGCCAAATGTGCCACACATGAGAATCATATGAAGTACAAAATATTATGATCATCATATGAATTAAGCATGGTATGGTAACATTTATTTCAGTTTACTTATGATTATCGCATGATTATCATGTGACCATCATTTCTGTTTACAGATAAGATCAACATTTGTTAGCAAGCCAGTATTTTCATATAATAATCAAATGACAATCATGTTTACATTATCATATGATTATCATGATCATCAAATGAATTGAGCAAAATGTGATTACATGTGGCACTTGTGGCTCTATATAACCATTTCACTAAGTAAACAATGCCTCATTACATCGAAAGTAAACTCAATGTTAACAAGCAAAAATAGTTCACATGACCTTTACATATTTCTGGAATGGACATTGCACATGACATAGTAAAGGTTTGATTCACTTGAAATTAAAAATAAACTCTTACATTTAAATGTATTTGACTAAGAGACAAAGGAACTCATACGAACATCTTTTGAGAATATCATACATGTGCTTAATCTTTGTTGATGGGTGCTACTTTCTGCGTTTCCTTGATTTTGTTGTAATTTTAATCACTGAAATAGGGGGCACTTACCACATCGATGCACGTACCTGCAGTATGCTCTATTTTGTCAAAGTTCGGGTTGTTTTTTCTGCTCAATTAAGTGATATACTGAGTGAAAAAAAACCACACATATGTAGATAGCGAGAGTTTATTTTTAGAATGAACAATGATTTTAATGATAAATATATCTAAACTGAAAGTGTTATCTACAAATTGCCGTTAGGATTGGGCAAATTATTATGATGTCCTGTTTTCAGTTCACTGTTTCCCTCAACATAAGTTGCCAAAAGCAGAATTTTCTTCTGACTTCTCCGACCTCAGATATTCTGGGTTCAAGCTCTCCAATTTCATTTTTCCTTGCTCATAAGTGCCTAAATCGATAGAAAAACAAAGCAAAAGTTGGCATGTCAATTATAAGCATTTCTACGTGGACAGTACATCAATAAGATGATTTAATGAGGCATTGAAATAGCAATCGTGTAAACGTCCTATGGACCATATTGAATTACAACATCTTCAAGACCCATGCCGACAAATAATTATACAAAACTTGTTTAATTCTTAACGAAAATTGAAAAGTGGCATATATATAATTATCATTTATATGTTTGCCCACGTAAAACTTTGACGGTCCAGCCTTTCTCATAAACATATCAGTGTAAAAATAATGTAATAAGGGCCTATATAATGCGTCCCATTGGTGATAAATGGTAGTCTGATCATTGTCAAAAAGTTATTTGTCTAGTATTTAGAGATGTATAAATCTTCAGGCTGTTTTATTGCGTGTGGATAGAGAAAGTATAGTATATCTCAATAACCATTTGTCTGCCGTCAGTTTTTGTTAGATTCAAGGGACTAATAAGGAAAAAAGGGCATTGAAATTCTTTTGCAAATACCAAAATTGCGGACGGTCAAGTGGTTTGTGTAACGGACATTTCAAAACGCCTTAACGGGTTTGAGGCAACGTAACACCGGGTACTTATTCTTTCCTGTTTCTATTATGTCATCTCATTGTCCGAAACAGTAAAACTTCAAAAAGTACTGAAATCATCGCGAAGCGATATGAAAATGTTCTTTACGGTGATGTTATATGGTATGGAAATAAAAAAAATCCTGCATAATCGATTTGAAAGATGTCTGGTTTAACAAAAGCATCGGTTTAACTAAAACAGACATGAACCATTTGCTTTTAATAAATCTTGCGTTCAAATACTAAAGGTATATTTCATAAACTTGTGAACATGTTTTGTATTAACTTGAATCCATGTAAAATTAAGACTGCCTATGATAGGGGTGCTACATGGTACCGAAAACTGAATAAACGATGTTTTTTCGGTCAACACAATTATATCATATTTTATGTAAATAGATTTTTTTTCAATATAAATCTGTATTTTGAACAAAATTCGTCTCCCCTTAAATCAGCCAAATCAAGAACGATAACTCTCCCAAATTGCCAATTTCATATACAGTATGCATATTCAAAAGTGCAACATCTATTTCTGAATTAGAAATAAAAGTGAAGTTTATTGTTTGTTTGTTTGTTTCATTTCCTTTCTGATATTCATAAAGACTTAGTTCGATTAAGAGACTATCTGCATCTTTGAAAAATAAAAACAAAAAAAACTTTGAGATGCTCGTCAATAAATATATTTTAAAATAAAAAGCTAGATTAGTTACAACTTTTGTTCACACCTTTATTTCTCAAAGTTATTAAAACAAATATTAAATTCGTTTATGTTGTCCAGAGTTTACAAATTTAAACTGTAGTTGACACATCTATATTAGATGACGTCATTATCAATATTAGATTAAATGAATTCTCAGTTTGTCGTTATTTTATTTTCCTTCAAGCAACCTTTGAACTTTAAATACTTAAACGATACTATGAAGTCGAAGGGAAGTACCGATGCCTCTAATGAAAAACTGTTCTTTCTAAATATATATCTATAATACAGTCTTTTTAGGTTGCTTTTGTAAATAGAATTACAGAAATTGATGAGATGCAAATAAACCCATGGCAAAATATAATAAAATATCATCTGCAACTTCAACATCAAAATTTTCTTTATTGATTCAATAAATCATAACTATGTTTTGTAATTTCCACACAGGAATACCGCAGTCGAGGAATAGGGATAATTTACACGATATCGTTGTCTTTTTTACATCAAGCATTGACGTTCGGATTCCCTCTGGACGCACCATAGAATACTATTTATGCTTGAGAAGTATAAACTTTGATGCAAGATATTAGTCAGCAAAGAAAACTAGATAAAACCAATGAGGTTTTTATGGACCTGGTTGATTTTGTCTCCATCGTATCATAGGTTGGTCGAGTGCATTTCAAAACTAAATCACTGCTTTCACTTGCTTAAAGTGGAGAAGGTACATAACAGAAATGTTTTTGCAATTAACAATGAATATATATATATATATATATTTAAGATTAATAAACAAGTGAAAAGTAACCACATTTGAAAGGTAAAAGGGATTTAAATATAAATAATATACAAAACGTAACAAAAAGAAGAAAGGAATGTCCAAATTTTCAGTGTAACAACCTGCGCCATGGGCAAATAGTACTGGACAAGAGAAAAAAAAACAGTCTGTCAACCCAAACAACCAAGGAATATTTTCTGGATGTCTTGACTGCCGTGTTCATAATTCATATTGGCTATTAAATATTTTTTTTATTTGCTAGTTTATGTTGATTCCTAAATTTGAACAAAATAAAAAAAATTCATTGTATCAAACTTTCAAAGTTATCATACATCGTTTAATTTAAGAAAAAAAGATTCCTCATATACCAATGGCAAAATTGTTTCTACGAGTGAGTTCAGATATTTTGGACAAGGGATCCGGAAAATGGTAGTCTCAGGCAAACTTGTGTTAAATGTTTGCCTACAAAATGTTTAAAAGTAATTTTCAAACAAAATGAAATAAGAGAAATAAAACAGCAAAAAATATTTTAGGGATTACTGTTATATTTTTTTCGTCTATGAGGAAATATCCTGCAATCACGTGCATTGAGGTTATTTCAAATAGACCGAAAAAATATAACAGTTATTCCTTACAATTTAATTTAAGTAACAAAATTCAACGAGTAAATCGTTAAAAGTTTGATGACGTCACAGACATTACAAAATCTGGTCTATAAAATGATAAACATTTTTTTTATCCAATCAGAATCCGTGTTACTTCTGAAATTAAATTATATAATCAGAACTAAAATCGGAGTGCATGTAGTAATACAAACATGGCGAAGGCTTACCTTAAACGGTTTATAAAACAAAATATTTATTCATTTAAGGAGGTAGACCTAGGGTAAGGGACGGACGCAACTCTTACAAATCATTGGTACGTTTATATTTACGATTTTACGTCAAATCTAATGTAAGCATCCAAGTAACCTGGTCTAATCTCATTTTTATTTCAAAGAATCGAATGAAAGGATTAGATGAAATTGAATATGAAACAAACATATCACTGATTTAAAGAGTTATGTTCCTTACCCTAGGTCTACCTCCTTAATATTAACTGAAGTCCGAGGTTTTCCATCAAATCTTTGTCAAAGTCTTCTTTGAAAAACATTTTGACCGGGCTAACCTATATAAAAAATGTTGACAGACTTTGATGCAAGAATTCAATCCAGTTTAGTAATTATGTTTTTGTAACGTAAATAAGCAAGTGGTCGGTTTGTTTTCAGCCAATTTGTTGGGTATACGGGCTTTTACATTACTGTAGGAAATTGAACGAATAGAAAATGCCAATGTAATTAAATCGTTGTTTTTATTACAGATTCAGACGATATAGGTGCTCAGAAAAGAAACTTCCTCCGATTCGGAAGAGCGCTAGCAGGTGACCACTTCTTCCGTTTTGGAAGAACTCCTTACCAAACTGAGGACAAACGATTTCTAAGATTTGGTAGATCGGGCGCTGGTCCAGAAAACGTCGCACTTGCTGATATGTTAAAAGTGGCACTTGCCAGAGTTGAAAAAGCAAATGCAAACGGAATAAAATTGAGGAAAAGGAGATCAATTGATGCTGTAAAAGATGTTCCAGAAAAGAAAGGTGTTGAGGCAACAAAACAAGAAGAATCAGACATTAAAAAGAGAGAAGCTGATAGTTATGCAAATGACGACAGTGTAGCCGACGATCTAAAAGCCGATAAGCGATTTATGCGTTTCGGAAAACGATTCATGAGATTTGGAAAACGGGAAAATGCCGATAAGAGATTTATGCGATTTGGAAAACGAGGTGATGAAGAATTCGAAGATGGACTAGAAGATGATGATGATGATGATGCATATGGCATTGAAGATAAAAGATTCATGAGGTTCGGAAGAGGCGGCACTGAAGATAAGCGTTTTATGAGATTCGGACGATCTGGAGAAGACAAGCGTTTTATGCGATTCGGCCGAGACGGCGAGGAAGAAAAACGGTTCATGAGATTCGGCAAAAGTCTTGACAACGACGACGAAAAGCGATTTATGCGATTTGGAAAGAGCATGGAGGCTGACAAAAGGTTTATGCGATTCGGTAAAAGCGTCGACGCTGATAAAAGATTCATGAGATTCGGAAAAAGTATAGATGACGAAAAAAGATTTATGCGTTTCGGAAAGAGCATTGATGCCAATAAAAGATTCATGCGTTTTGGTAAAAGTGTGGACAGCGAGGACAAAGACAAAAGATTTATGCGATTCGGTAGAGACCCTGACGAAAAGCGATTTATGAGATTTGGAAAATCAACGGAAGACAAAAGGTTTATGCGTTTCGGAAGAAATTCAGGGAACTTTTCACGGAAGTAAAATAATGTTAACATTAGATATAAACTGTGTTCAGTTTTCAAATGCTTCAAACTTTTGTAAAAAATATTGTATATAATAAATTATTATCATTACCTGTTCATTATTATATAGATTGAATATATTATTTTCATATGCAATTGTTCCATTTGAAATAATAAAAAAGAAATATTATGTATTTTAGAGTTGATTCAGACAATAAAATTAACACAAAAACCAGAGAAAAAAACGGAAATTTCTCTTATTTCATTACACATGAAACATTTCGTAGAGTACCATTTCAAGACCATCCATATGTTTTTTTTTTTTTAAATGATCGAGCGATTGCTCTTTTGCATCGATCTTTTGTTTAATAGATATGGATATTTTGATATCCCGCAATCAAAATTTTTAATATATAGATATCATTCTGTCCGTCCGTCTGCCTGCCTGTATACCTGTACGACCGTCTGTCTGTCTACATATCTTAAATGCCCAACTCCTCCTTAACCGCTCAATTGATCTTGACTATATTTTAAGGGAAAGTAATGAACCATTTGTAGACGTGCATAATAAAAAAAAGATGATTAATTTCAGATTACTGCATCTAACAAATTGGGTCTTGACTAGACTGGTTCCCGATCGCAATATTCAGTATGTTACACATACAAATACTCGTGAGAGTGTATTGCTAGTAGCTAATACCTGGAACGTAGTCCCGGGAACCAGGATAGGTCTTGACGCTCAAGAAGGAATATATTCTGTTATCTTTACTTTTAATTGAAACAAAACATACACCATAATGACCAAATATAATTTTCTTACATTAAAATGTATTTGCTGCAGTTTGAAATAAATCAGAAAACAAGAAGTAAAATAGCGTGTGATCAAATGTATAGTTAAAAGAAACGTCATTGAGGCTTTCGGGTAACTAAATACTTTCTAAACAAAATATTTTTGCAACAATTTGTAAAATTGCATAAAAGTGATAATTCAATAGTTCATGTTTACATAAACGACAACTAATACCTTTAGTTATGGTAAGGGTCAACGACAATAATAAAACAATACCAAAAACTCTGAAATCAGTCTATCTTGCCCATATATGTGCAATAAACAAAAAGAAACAGAATTTTTTTGTTAAGAAGTTGGACATTCATCTGGACATTCCTTGCCTTCAATCTCCACAAAATCGTGCTTATGTGAATCATTGCTCGAATTGCAAGTAAAACAAAGGTCAAAATCTTCACAGACCGTGCAATGAAACCGAGAACCCTCTATGACACTATCACAGACATTACATACAAATTCTTCATTATCTTCATACTCATCGTCAGTTAAATCACTGTTCATTCTGACATCGGATTCTCTCGGTGCACCTCCAGTCAATATCCCATCTAGCTCTTCTTCGTCAGCATCCAGGCTTCCATACTTGTAAATTAACTGAAGCATTTCAAATGCAGAGAAAGCCGAATGAAATCCATATTGTTCGAAGTTCTCTGTTTTTAAGACGTTCATTTTCACAAGAAAATCCAGCATCTCCCCTAGAGCCATAATTTCGCTTATAAGTATTGAAATGCCATAAAGCGCACCCTCTTCATGAGCAAATTTCAAAAGTTGTTTGGGTGGAGCCCTAGCGCACATAAAACCGTATACGTTATCCGGTTTTCGACCGGATTCCCGTAAGTAGTCTAAAGCAAAGTTTGCCCATTTTTCACCGAAAATCTCATGGAGTTCAGATCTTTGCTTAGGAAATATTACGTCACTATCTTCAAGTTGCAAGTCAACTTCCTCCCCGGAAAATATGTTCAAAGTCATTTTTTCTAGTAATGATACCATAACATCAAAGCTAATTTCGTGGAGTTGCTCTCCCACAACTTGACGAGTTTGTTGAGCTTCCAGATAAAATAACGCGTAGTTATCTGTCCAGACTGTTTTAAACTGAAAAATTATCGTTTGTACACGTTGGGCACTGCGGAAAAGCACACCGGGTTCTATATCAATGAATAAATTACAATTTGGCAAAATAAAGTGAGGACAATATCCATCAACTAGATATTTACACAAACGTTGGAATATTCCATGCACTCTTCGTACTATCAACTCTTCGGTCCAATCGGCGTTTGTCAGGTCTTCACACTCCCACATGGTTACATTCTTTAAGTGGTAAGAAGTGACACCTTTTCCGTATGGCGGGTTCAAAAATTTCCGCCAAATAGCCTTTACCAAAACATAGCATTTTTTTTGATAGTCTGTCAGGCATTGCATAATTTCTCGTTCGGCCAAACAAAATGAGTACCGCCATTCTAAATTGGTTTTTGATGCTGATGGCGACTTCGGAACGAGTAAACAATCAACAGACGTTATCTTCCTCATTTGACGCTCAGACAGCCAACTTGAATTTCCCAATCTTCTTTTGAACTCATCTGCAATCGACGGCCATTCATTGCATTTTATCGCATAACAGCAATCAAACTGGAAAGATAACGAACTTTTTGTTAGTGTTGTCGTTTTTATAGCAGGCCCCTCTTGTTTCGAGACAAAAAACATAAGTGTTCGTTCCTCAATAGTGTTATTTTCATTATTGACCTCTTTATTTGCAAATTCTTTGACGGCGTTGGAATATTCATTTAGTGTGACACCAAAGTCGGTAAAACGTTTTGAGTTAGCAAAGATACTTAAATTTTCAATTGCGTTTCGATAACACATCATTAGGTATAACTCATCGGTGACGCTTTCAGGAGAGATAAAAAATTCGTTGATGCTGCCATTTTCATTGGACATAATATTGCAGAAACCATTCCAAAGATCAGTGGTTCCTGGATGATGAAGCCTTAATGTAGCAAAGCCAGGAAACTCATCAGAATGTTGAATCTCAACGAAGGACTCATTCTTAAAAACCTTAGGGTTCTCTGATGCATGTATTGTTTCAATTATGGTTGTTACATCAAATTCAATGTTAAAGCCAATTTCACTGAACTCGTCCAGAGATAAACCCTCGCTTGTGCTGCCGATAAATTCTACTCTGAACTTGCTGAAGCAAGGATGTTGCTCTATCAAAACCGGTAAACTTGAATGAAACCAATAATCAGGTAAACTAAGGAGGTCTTTGATCATTCTTTTGGCTTCTTTAAATGCGTCTGGTGGATGTGTGTAACTTTTCAGACCTTCCAGAATTTCTTTATGTATCTCCTCAGACAACAAGTTATTGGTAAAGCAATCATTGTTTATTGCGTTCGCCGAACAAACATTTTGAAAATATTTTGTTATCATCTTTTCTGCTATCTGAAAAAAGATATATATATATAGAATGAAAAACTGTTGGTATGCCACATGGCCAAAACGTTCTTGGATTTTTTTTAAACGACATATAATGCAAACTCATCAGAATGTTGAACTCAATGATTACTCATGACAGACATACGAATTTGGTTATGACATATACATATAGGATTTTGATATCCGTTAGCCAATTACACAAATTTTAAATTCAAGTACCTTTCCATCGGTTGATTAAAAAATACCGCAAATGACAATATCTGATTCAGACGGTTATTCTCCAGGCCCCTAATTTTTGACAGAAGTTACGTTTATGCAAGAAAAAATGGTTTCCCACAATTTGAACTGCCATAAACCCCGAATTTATTTTTAATTGGCAAATTTTTTATTGCAAAACTTGATTTTCCACAAAATTTAAACGAAATAAAAAATTTAACAAAATTTAGTCATCACAGTTGGAACCAAATTAAGCAAAGAGTTAAATTAGGAAATCAAACCCAATTCATTACATTCATCAAATATTTAGCATAAATAGATTCACTAATACTTGTAATCCCTTAGGTCTGCCCGGATCATATACAAAGTGACCTGGAAAAGACCCCTTCCAGGCGCACTTGTATGGATAAGCGAATACCATCCACACATTCCCCTCACCCACCGGGTGTCATATCAAGTTACTACTATTGGATTATTTTGGTTGGTGATCGCCAAGATTATCAGAATTAACATTCAATTTGCTTTTCACAACGGCAAAAACTTTTATTTTGCATTAAGAAACAAATAATAGATCATTATAATATATGCTTAGCCATCGGTATACCTGACCAAAGAATTCCAAGTATGTCCTACTATCGGCTGGGCTGTTGTTTTGATGCTCTGGCCTACTCCTAGATTCCACGTGGGTCCGAGGGCGTTTCCCTACTCTATTTTGGAGTACGTCGACGTGTACGGTGTCAACCAAAATAGCTTATATCTGTACTCCTTTTATATAAAGCCACTTACCAAAAAAAAGTAATCAATCCATCGATAATTGCGACGTCGTGTGAAAGGGAAAACATGACAGTGATCATTGAATCAAAATTTGACCTCTACTTACATTTAAGAAAATCAGGTAACAAAATTGATGTCATTCTTTTTCTTCGGAGCTTAATTCGATGTTTAATCTTCGATCCATGTTCGGTTTGTTTGTGTTTACCTGAATTTCACTTCCTTGTATGAAGTTTTAAATAGGACTTTATTTTGGTATACACTTTAAATCTATTAATATGAAAAACATAAAAAAAAATGACAATCACTGGTCAGACGTGTCAGATTGTCATGATCATGGTGGTAGTATTAATGAGTATATACAAATATTTCATTCCTGCATAATTGAACTAAAGAAATGAATTTGTTCGAAGTCAGAAAAAAAGGATTAACAGTTAGAACTGTAGTTATGTTGAATTTCGTTTATATCGTGCTAACACTGTGCATAATTTATATAAAAGAGTAATCAAGGGAACCATGGTTATAGCAGTAATCAAAAGAATGTAATCCAGGGACAAAGACCAGATACGGAAAATAGACATACACAACAAAGAACATCGGGTAACTAAAATCATACATACAAGGTAACAAAAGCAAATGAGCAACTCGGACTCCACTAAAAACTGGGAGCATGGACCAGGTAGGTGTACCGGTAGGGTAAGCGTACTCTGCTTTTCTAGAAACACCCACCGAGTTGCTCATAAAAAAGTCAAGTCCGTTGTAGACGAAAGAGGAAAGGAAAACTATGACACGTTGAACAAATCAGTTTTCATGGCGCAGATGGATACACCGTAACGATCCACGAGTTCATGATGAAATATATTTATGTGATTTGTATTTTTACATTTATCAATAAATTATTTACAAGTTGAATTTTCATAATTCACTATTTCCATTTGTATTTAAAAAAAATTATCAGTAATCTTTACAAATTATCACGTGTTTCTACTTTTAAAATATGAAGGTGCTACACTCTACTATGACCTATTTATAATCTTTGTTTCATGCTTGCTCCCCCCCCCCCCAAAAAAAAAAAAAAAATGTGAGACTAATAGACCTAGGAACAGATACCAAATAATGCAGAAACAAAGACTAAACTAAGAAAACAGACAAACACCTTTTAAAAATAACACAAAATAACTATAAGAATACACACAGAAACTAAGGGGAAAATGGACCGGACTTCACTATAATCTAGGAGTTTAGACCAAATGCACCGGTAAAGTAAGTGTGCTCTGTTTTTCTGAAAACGCCAACAGATTTGCTCATGCGATGTGAATCGAAATTTAGCATTTGATAAACTCATTGTCATAGTTAATTTACAAACAACACTTTTTGCATGAAATGAAAAGAAAAACTAGAAAAGCTGTGATCAATCCTCACTTTATTGACAGTCCTACTCGTTAATTCCATAGAATGTACCTCTTCGCCTCCAAATCGATTTGGTTGTTAATCTAGAATAGAAAGTGCACAATGGGAATATGCAATACATACCTAGTTAAAGTTTCATTCAATTCCATTCAATGGTATAGGAGGAGAAACGGATAAGAGATGGGTAGCCATCTGCATAACGGGAGGAAGGACGGACACCCATTTTATTATATAACCTAACCAACAGACTTGCAAGCTTAGAGGGGGGTATCAGTCCGTACGTTATAGTTCATTTGCTCTCATTACATATGAATGTTCATTTGACTTTATGCTCCATTCTCCCTTGAGGTAATCAAAGAGTGATTTTTTATTTTGTGAAAGCATAACATGTTTAGCACCAGAAAAATGGTCTTCAATACTCCCTTCCTGGCGAGTCAAAGAACAATCTGCCAAACAATGTCAGAAAACATATATACCATTAGTGCATTAATTCACCGAGACTGTACCCCTTCTTTCCAATCAAGTACTAATATCTCATAAAATAGTAAACCTGTCTAATCCAAACCTTGGACTAAATAATTTGATTGGTTAAGCAAATGTCCAGTTTAGACAGGATCAAATGCACAGAAATTATTTTTGAAGGGAACTTCAGAAGATGTCTTTTTTGGACAGGTTTTACTGAAGTTCATAATTAGATGACTATATTTTCATAGAAAAAGTGTTTGATCACAAATGTACCAGTAATCCTTATGTACCATGACCAGAGAGATAAATTAATAGATGAACATGTAGAACCACAGAGACAGAAAATCTATGTCTAATATTAAAATCAGTGAGCAAAATATAGATATTTTAATTCAAGATTCTGGTAGGACAAGTTAAATCATTTCACTGAGATTCTTATAATAAATTCTGTAGATTTATTTATTGCTGTTCAAGGTCCATTTACAGAATAAAAATAATAAGATATGACCTCACTTTCTTCAAGTCAGAACTTTCATGCGCCGGCTCAATATTAGAAACAGAGCACAAATAACCATGTTGCACAAATCAGTCATATTATACCAACTCAGAGCCAAACATGCAGTCACCGCTGTGAGTTCGGTGGAGAAGCTGTGACCACCAATTTTTAAGTCTTTGGTATGATACAGCAAGGGATTAAACCAAACATCTATTGCACATGAAGCCATGTGGCTACAACCAAACAACTGACTCATCTGATAGCAGTCTTTATTTATCAAGATTGGTGAATCAAATATTCTACATCAGGACTTGACCAAATGAGAAATGGTTTCTTATATGAAAATTATATCAGGAACAAGATGCTTCAGTTAACATAGTTCAGATAGGCAGAAATCCCACAAAATATGACCAATGAAAATTTCAAGGTAGTGTGAACTATATATCCACAAACCAAGTTATGTAAAATTATATTTAATAGTTTGAGAGCAGTTGACAAAAAGAGAACTGATGGAAATTATACCCTCAACAACTTTGTTGCCCAAGGCATAAATATGGCTGTCTGCTGTTGGTAGAAAGTTTTGTTTCATATTTAATCCCTCTCATAGGAAAGAAAAACAAGCCACATTAATTAAATATTTTATCTCAATTTATTTTATGTAAATTAGCTTTGAGGAGCATTATAGTCAGACATGTAGTACTTGGAATGATGAACACATATCTAACAAAACTCAATTTGAAGAAATTGTCAAAAAATGTAAATTTTGAAGGTTAATATTGAGTATGCAAGATACTGAAACACAATTTCAGAACAAGAAATTAAAAACATTTTTAAAACTTTTTTTTTATTGTGCAAATATTTCTGAAGAAGTTTTTTGATTAGCAAGTAAATTTCACCAAATCCCATACAAACTTAACAGAAAGCTCTCGATTTTCACTCAATATTTAAGATATTTAAGTAGCACTCCAGCTAAGAATCATGCAAAATGAGATTCATGGTTGGAAAGCCTACAAATTTTCATTTTTGATATTTTGCTTAAAATGTTTAAGTAAACAGACAGTAACGTGGTTTTTCATATAATCCTTGTTCATAAGAGATATAAATTATATAGAATGTACTGTAGAATTCAAAATTAAGAGAGATTTCTCTGTAAATGACACTAAAATACAATAGAAACTGTTGGATTTTCAATGTGAATTATCTCCAAAGAGTAGAGAGATTGGAATGAATAATTATACATTTCATCATATAGACCTATAAAGCAACTTATTAACACATATAAAAATATTTAGCCTTTTTTTGGGGTGTATCACATATTACAGAATTTGCCAGACTTTTACTAAGACTAAAACTACTAAAACACATTAACAAAGTCACTAACTTCACAACAAATGTCATACATCATGTGATAGAAAAAAATTGGTAATTAATGCATAAAAAAACCATACAGACTCAATACATAAGTACCATAGATAAGGATATGATGAAACACATACTATGCCAATTATGTTCTTATATTTGAAAAATACAGATCAATGTAAGAACCAGGCAGGTGGTGATACACCTTAAAAATACAAAAAGTAGTTCCAAAAAGTAAAAAATTATTGTTGACTTGTAACCTTAAGTGCATTTCAACCAATTCTAAAATTATTGAATTGTTCTTTGCCAATCTGGTTCAGCATTATAAAGTGCGTAAGGATCATTTCTAATTAATATATTGAATTTAGTTGAGCAATAAAAAGGTATTTCTGACCACAGTGTTCTCTATTCTCCATTATAGCTGGTTGTTTTGACTAGCTATTATAATAATACAACCACCTTTAATTTGAGAAATCTGGTCATCTTTTATTAATAATTTATAGAAAATCATGAAAAATGCATTATCTAATTAAGTTATCACACAAAAATATGAAAAATTAAGTGGGGATCCAAGGAAACGTGTGCTGGGCATGTGCTCCATAAAAATGGGAAACTTTTTTGGCATGAAGTCTTAAGTTTTCACAATTCTACCCCCCACTCCAATTATCAACATGTGTTTGCTTTCTTTCTTGTTTCTAAAATAGTTATTGAAGAACAGAATTTCTGCTGATTTTTTACACTCAAAATAAGAAAACAAGAATAACACAGAAATACTAGTAATACGGTTACTAAGTAGAACAAGAATGGTATGTGTAGCCATATGTCCCCCGCCGCTGTAGAAAGAGTTGAATTACAAATGTTTGACACTTGTATTAATAGCAGATTCAAAACTTATGTGCTTTCATAAGTCCATGTGGCTATTCAAGGTTAATGTATCTTAATGAATCAAATTAAATTAGGTTAAGAATTCTTCATACAACAACAAAAAATCCACAAAAAAAGAACGTGAAAAATAAATAAAGTCCCATAACTCCCACAAAAATTGACAAATCAAAATAGCAGTTATGTATGATCAACTACATATGGTGACAAACAATCCTACAAAATTTGGTAAAATTCTGTTCAGTGGTTTCTGAGAAGTTGCATCCACAAGGTGTTCCTATTGCGAATAATGTGAAAAAAGAACAAAGTCCCATAACTCCTATAAAAATTGTGAAATCAAGCTAGCGGTTAAGTATGGTCAACTACATATGGTGACAAACAATCCTACAAAATTTGGTAAAATTCTGTTCAGCCGTTCTGAGGAGTTGTGTCCACAAGGTGTTCCTATTGAGAATAATATGAAAAATGAACAAAGTCATATAACTCCCATAAAAATTGTCGAATCAAAATAGCGGTTAAGTATGGTGAACTACATATGGTGACAAACAATCCTACAAAATTTGGTCAAATTCTGTTCAGCCATTCTGAGGAGTTGTGTCCACAAGCTTCGGACGCACGGACGAACGGACAGACACCAGCATTTCTATGTTCCCGCTCCGCATTGCAGCGGGGGACAACTACACTTTAATTACCTAACATAAACCTATTCAAAGGCTAAACAAGAACAGAGGGAAAAATATTTCCTAATTTCTGGAATGAAAAGTAATGAGTATTTTGATAGTATTTTTTTCTGGCCTAGAAAAAAATCATAGCAAGAAATTCTGAGATGTATTTACTTCATCAATTCTTTAAATTAGCATAATTCATATATAAGAGGCTTTTAAAATTTTTTGAATACCTGGTACATTTATATCAGTAATTTACAATGGTCAAAGTTAATTTTGTGTACAATAGTATAAAAAATGTACATGAGTTATCTTTATCTCAGACTTTACATTTACAGTGTACAAATTAATTATCTTTTTTAAGTATAAAAAATAAGCTTAGTGATGCAATAAATTCTCTGAAAATGAAGTCAACATACACAATATTGGTTCTCAACATTAGCATTATCTGCTTTTAAAGATGTAGACCTAGAGTAAGGGACATAACTCTTGAAATCAGTGATAAGTTTGTATCATATTCAATTTCACAAAAGCCTATTAAGCTTTCCCTTGAAATAGAATGAAATTAGTCCAAGTTACTTACAAGCTTACATGAGATTGATGTAAATTGTTGAATACAAATGTTCCAATGATTTGTAAGAGTTGTGTCCCTTACCCTAGGTCTATCTCCTTATATAGATCCTTCTGTCCTTACTGCAGAGTAGTCTTTGTGCATTCCAATACAAACTGTCAAGCAGAAATTTGTTTTGTTTTATACCAAGTGTGTTCATCAACTACCCTGCAGTGAAGACAAAAGAGTCTATTTTGGATGAGGGACAGTTAATAAAGAACAGTGTATGAGACAGTTCATAATGGGTGGTAGTAAAATAATTGTATTTGAAGACCTTCTTTTATTGGTTCACTGGGAATTTATCAATTATAAAACTAGTCTTTTCAAATAAATAATATCTAGTAAAAATTAGCACTTTTAACGTAATAACAATGCATTAATTGACCTATTACTATCTACACATTGTAGCATCAATCTGTTTGACCTGAGGTAATGCCATCATAACTTTACGGCGGTAGTTTGGATCAGGATGTCTCTCAGAATCATAATAAATAGGATTTCTCTCAAGATAAACAGTCTGTAATGTTCCGATGGTGGTAAGTACATTAAGGTCATTCCAGTTTGATATCTTGTTGTCATTAAACTGAAAAACATAAATGAGATGTTTTTACGTATCACAATTATCTCTGCATCAGCTAATTCTAATATAAAAAGAAGACAAATCAAAGAATGTCAATTTTTGTAAAACCAGATAAATGATTTACCCATTAAAAGCATAATTTCATCATTTTATAATAACCAAATTTGCCTACACTACTGTACGTGTTAATACATAGTGCATAATCTAGGTCTCATCACCATTATTTTCAGAACTTGACTCAAATCACTACAGAAAGAGACAAAAAGGAAGAAAACAAATTACAAACCAAAGAAGGATATTCTTACTCAAGCTTTGGAAATTATTAATGAAGTACAATAATCCACAAAAAAGAACTGTAAAATACTAAATAAAAATTGAAGAAAGAACCCATATGAAGAAAAATAAAAGCTTGGAAAGTTATAAGTTTTAAAGAATTTTTTCAGTAGTTTTTATCCATGTTATCTTTTTCACCCCATTTTATTCACATAAACCAAATAAAACCTTACACATATGACTACACTAATAAAAATTAATTATATCCATAAATTTAGATTTAAACACAGCTATAGGCCATATGTGTGAGTTTGTGTGACTTAATTTTGATCTACTAATTCATTTTTTTAAAAGAATATTAGCTAAAATCTAAATAAGCTATGACCTCACTAGTAAGCATTTTTGACAACTGTAATCTTGGATTGCAAAATGCTTGTTTTGACTAAGTGTTATAACATTTACGAAATAATGTATATTTATTACCCAGAATTCTTCTAGTGACGATAAATGTCCAACATTTTCAATAGCTAAAATTCTGTTTCTGCCAAAATCAATTGTTGTCAACTTCAGCTGGAAAAAAATACAATTTTATCATAGAATGTTTTAAAAAAATATTGTGTCAAATGTTTTATATGTGTATATTTCCCATCTCTTTAAACGCAACATCAATTTGTACTGAAACCTAAAATTGAGAATGATGAATTATCTCCCCTTTATTAAAAAAAAAACAAAAATAAGATACATAAAATGAAGTGGTCATTTTCTTATTTAACCCTCTTATTCTCTTGTGTGAAGGCACACTTTAGTTGAAATTTCAAACACTCATATAATTTTATAAACCATGGAAATTATCACTGAAATCTGATTTTTATAAAATGTTTTAGGAATTGTGTGGATATGGTTGAGGCAATGACAGACAGAAAGCATTCAAGAAAACAGACTCCATGACTGCCTGTATATTAATTGGGATAGTGATGTCAGTTTGGGGCTTATTTTTACGACTAAAGAGAGAACCAAGACAACATAATTCTTACATTTTTATCCAATCCTTCTACCTTCTCTATGCCATTATCACTTAAGTACAATTCTTCTAACTCAGTAAGGGACTCTAAACCTTCTACCTTCACAATTCTGTTACTCTGAAAACATAGAAATAATTTACTTAATATTAAGAAGAATCAATAAGACTTTAAAAACACCTCTGTATATACACTATTATCTGAATTTAATAGCATTAAAACCTATGATTTTTCAACACTGTATACAGACTTTTTGTCTGGTCTTTGTCCCTGGATTACATTCTTTTGATTACCGCTATAACCTTGGTTCCCTTGATTACACTTTGTCTTGTTTCCAGACTTGCCTACCCCTTTCTGATGAAAAATAGTAAAATAGTAATTTGATATAAAAAAATAGTAAGTTTGTTTTTTTGTTGCAAAAAGCTGATTTTATAGACAGAAAACACCCATATTGCAGATGAATATCAATTAAATGACTTTAAATGTACATGCATTTAAGCTGTTTCTAAGCAGGAGCATCATTATTCTCTTGACAACTACGTCTTAACATAGTTTTGATTCATGTTTTTCAAACTGAAAATTAATGGCAATATATTGGTACAATAGTTACCAAGTCATATATAAAAGACCAAATGTAAACCCAAAAATTCGGAAATTAAAATTTTTTTAGAAAAGTTTCCCAAATTATGGCCTTGAAAATGTGAGCCTTATGCCAAAATCTTAACAGTAGGAAACTCTGTATTCCCCAATTTATGATTTTTTTTTTATTTTCTTATCATTTTGCAGTAACTTATGATATGATAGTTGGCTTTGTTCCACATTAGTGAAACTTAAAAGGAACAGATATTGGTAGTTTGAGTCATTTCAGTGTTGAAGACTTCTTGCTGCATTTTTGCCTGTGTATAATTTTTCAGTGGTTGTCTCATTTCTTTATATTTGCCAAATATCTTACAATAACCCTTTCATTTTCAATTTACTGAACAATATAGTAGCATTTGAATCAAATTCATAAAAGAGATGACAAATATAATATCATAGGTGGAGTTCTACATCATCTTCTGATACTGTGTGTTCATCTTATTATGTATTATTTCACCTGTAAACTTAGACACCTGAGTTTGGTTAGTGTATCTAATCCCTGTATTTTGGTAATCTTATTTTTCCCAAGAAACAACTGAGTCAGGTTGACAAGTGGTGCAATATTTTCTATCACCTACAAAGAACAAATTGAAGAAATGAAAAGGCAGAAGAAAAATATTCAAACACTGCCAGAAAATGCTGGACTAGAAAATCTCAAATAACCATGGGTATGATTTTAAGTTCTTTTACAACAATCTGTTGAGTTTGAAAACATTGAAATTATACTCAAGGGCGTCTGACAACACTGAAATCGTACTCAAGGTTGCTGAGATTTCCTAGTCTAACAATTTGTGGCTTGATTCTTCTGTCTTCTAAAATAAGTTTTGTGATAAGAACAACAAAGCAAAAGTCCTGCTTGCTGCTAATTCTCTCTATTCACACATCATCATTTTTTTATTATTACATCACAATCATCACATCTTTTATCACATCAACGGACAATTGGTGAGAAATTAGGAGCTAACAATGTTGAAAATGTAAGACGAAGAAATCTCAGACACCCAAGGATAAGATATCTAACAAGGCAATATCAAGGCATTGAAATCTTACCTGAGGGTGTCTATTTTCCTAGTCTTGCAATTTTTTTTAGCAGTGTTTGACATTTTTATCTCACCTGTGGGGAAATAAAAATATCTCAATGCATATCCTTTTCACATTAGTGAGAAAATGAAATCTCACAAAGCTAAATATAGAAATACTGTTGCATCAAAAGTGAGAAGTAGAATTTTTCACCTCAAAATGCTTTTTTCCCCATGACAGTAGTTGCTTACTTTTGAAAAATACACTAAAATTATAGACACACAAGAAAACTTATTCATATACTTTATGAATTATATATATTGTGGTAGGATTCTCAGAACTTAACATAATGATGGAAAAATTATAAGCAATGTCCTTTGAACTTGTCAACATTTTAAACAGCACAGTTAATTGTGACTGGCCAAACTGGGTTGTTATCCCAATTATTTGAACTCAATTTCAGAATTTTTTTTTACATATTTACTGAACTATCACACCCATAACAATGCCCTGCAATCATAAATGCATGTAGGGTAGTTATTGAAGTATTCTCCATCTATCCAAATGACATATATTACTAAAACAAATTTCTATCAGTCACATATTACGCCAAAAAAAAACACATGTTTGACTGAAACCTGCCAACCTAAATTTTATGTCAAGAATTTTCCAAACAAAGTCTTTCTGTAACCAAAATTTCAGAAAGTTTTCATTTCCGATACCAAGTTTCTTTTTATTCTAATCCATGTCAGCTTTGTTGGTTGGAACTCTTTGGCATTTTCTGAAAAAAAAAGAAATGCCAACCTACCGACCTGGGATTTTTTTGGCAGTGGAACAGAAAACAAGCATATATTTAGCCTTATATAAATATACCCTGATTCTGTTAGCACCAAACTCCAGCATTTCTAACTGTGTCATGTGATCAACATTTTCCATTTTCTCTATTCTGTTGTTAACAAAGAACAACCTTTTCAACTGTGTCTGGTTTGACAAATTTTCTACTTTCCTCAGTCTGTTGAAGGAAAGATCTAGCAGGCTAAAAAGAAATTAAAAAAAAAACACACACATTTAGTAAGACGAGAATACATTCAGTCAACTATGAACATTTAAGTAATATGCTTCTGAATTGAGCTAAATGGAAAAGAAGTCCCAAATAGACGGGTTTTAATATACTATGCATAAAAAATATTTCTTTAAGGGCAGAAATGGAATGAGTGGATTTCCTTTGTTGCCAGCGATTTCATACAATCACAACAAAACATGTGAACATAGGACTTAGATTTAATCAGAACAAGCACCTCCTATAGCAGGGATTGAATTTCAGAATTTTTTCCACTAGCTAAATTAAGCAAGTGCTGAAAATTTAAACTCGCTAAATTTCAGTTTTTTGGGTTATTTCTGGACTTAATCTATATGACATATAGAATTCCACTAGCAAATTTTAGCAAGTAGAAATAATTTTTACTAACAAAATTGAATTTCAACTTACATTTAGCAAGTATTTCCCATTAATTTGATCACTGTATAGACTAATAGGTGGTATGAAGTTATGTTTCAGTTTCATTTCAAATTTAACTACATGTCCATGTAAGATTTGCACTAAGATTGATACAACAGTTACTCAAAAACAATTTGTCAAACTTTTTATTACAGAAAAATATTTAACACTCTTGGCACAAATAAAAGTTCTGGGATAGAGTAGTGAGGAGAAGTATTTTTTTACTGATTTATAGGGAATAAAAACAACAGAAGAATTCACAGTGCTTTTAATATCAGCTTTTAAATCATTAAACTTTCCTCCCCCATCCAAGATCTGCACTATAAAGCAAGCAGTGACCATTTCTAAACCTAAATAGCAGATATTAGACATAGTTTATGAAAATAAGGAATTCTAACAAAGATGTAGAATTTTACATATGATACCTTAAATCTTCCCTGAACACAAGTGTAAGAACCTGTTTCTAACTTTTGAGCCCCGTGCAGGTCCGGGTGTCAAAAGAATAGACCTGCAGCAGCGCTAAGCTTGTCATAAATGGCGACTAAATAGTGTTCAGAAACCTAGCCGGGTGCTAGGCGCTCTGCCCACAGACAACTGGGATGTGTGCCCCAGGTGGTGGAATGGGGTACCCCTGGCATGTTATATGCTGGGGTTGTCAGGCTGTATAATACGAAAAACCCAACCGCAAACCATAGTGGTGCACCGTGTTGGGAAAGATGCCACTTTCCTCGCACGTTAAAGAACCCTGCTGTGGTATTCGATGGGAGTAGGAACCTTAGCGCTCCGCCACAGGAGGCTAAATTGCCGATCCTACCCATCCCTCCCTTTTATCTTGTGGCAATCAAAATTTATCGACCCTATTATCCTTATGTCCCATCCCTTTTTTCATTTCATCATCATCATTTCATGTTCATTTTATCATTCCTTTCATGTTCATCGCCTGAATATAGCTGAAATATTGCTGCTCGGGCGTTAAATCCCAACAATCAATCAATCTAACTTTTGAACTATTGACAAATTTTCTATAACAATTGGATTCATCATATACATTGTATAAAATCAACAACTGTTTCTGTCACAGTCATTGTGAAGCCATGCCACTAAATAAGAAAATGTAATTTCTGCCTTCATGATACATTTGTAAATAAATGCACCAAATATAAAGATGTACATACAACATCTTGATCTTCACTGGCTTTTACCAGAAATTCAACATAATCAAAGGAAAAGTGTAAGTTTACTTGTTTTTACACAAACCTAAGATTTACAAGAGGGTCCAGGTTCTCTATGACTGTCAGCTGATTATCATAAAACTCTAACTCTACCAGACCTGTCAAATTGTCCATTCCTTCTATCTTCTTGATTAAGTTCTGTCTCAGGCATAATGTCTGTAAAAAACAATATTGAATTACATGCATACCAACTTGTTACAACAACACACAGGGTGTAGCAAGAGAGTACATGTACAAGATAGAATCCTAAAGATGGAGAACTTGACTAAATAGGCCAAAGCAGAAAACCATGAAAAGACTGTGGACTTTTTCAGAGGTACATATCTTCATTTGTTTTACTGTAAAATTCAAAACAAATTTCTATTGCTTTTAATACCTAATGATCATAATACTTAAGCATAAGTATCTTGCAAGATTCTGTATTAGTTTTATAATGTAACCTCCTTTATCAAATGACTGATATGTGTATAGGTTCTGACAATGGCCTTCGTTAATTGGTTATGAAAGGTTTGTATCATATGAACTAATGAAACAATTCGTATTATTTATGTTAAATACTTAAGAAATAAATCATGGAAACTCCATTTTATCATTTTTTTTACCTCAAGTGATAGTGAGGGGTTAAATAACGACATAAATGGTTACCATGTGATAAAACAATGGAGTTTCTGTGATTTTTTTATTCTAATGTAACTAGTTTCTTCATAGTTTTACATAGATGCAGCATGTGTGTTGCAGGATATATTGGTAATGTATTTATCACTTCTTACCATGGTTGTGGTCTAAAGAGCTATAAATCATGTCGTATTAGATTTTGCATTGATATTTGCTTTATTCAGAAGTCTGTGATAATAAAATTTAGGCACAAAAAATTGCACTTACACACTATATTACAGAGTTGTTGATTTACCTAGAAATAATGAACAAAAAGATATGCACTGCTACATTTTGTGTACTTCCTCAAGTGGATAATGGTTATACACTGAGAGCAAAAGGCTATGATTTCAGATTAATATGCAATTTACATTCATAATTCCTGAAACCTTTTGACATTTTGGGTTTAAATGACTGTAAAATACCCACAACAATATATTATGAGTATCCCCATTCAACCATTTACATTGTATCTCAGCTAATGTTAAAAAAATATTGTCCACTTTGGTTAAACTTCAAAAGGGAGAAAGGAAGTAATATAAAATTTTGTATCCAAGCATTCCCTCCGATAGAAGTTAAAAACTCTGCTTCAGTAAAGGGTCATGGATGTACTGGAGCCAAAATTGTAATTAAGTTTGTTTCCACTTAGTCCAGCTCTAATGAGTCAGTAAAATATCTAACATTTTAATGGTACATGTACATGTATATGAAAAGTCAAACCTTGACTTTGGTCAGCTGATCTAAATTTGTTATTCTGGCAATCCTGCTTTGGTTCAGATCTATGTCCTGAAAATTAAATTATTCAAGGATTGATATTTGAGTTTAAACTTTCACAAATTCATGAATTTTGATGAATCATTCAGAACTTTTTGTATGATGTATAGTTCTTTTTTTGTACTACATGATATTTTTATATTAATACAAATATTCATTATGTACTTCATTATCTATTTCTGCACCATGACAACTGATTTGATCAACATGTCATAGTTTTCCTTTCCTCCTTTGCCTACCCTAGACTTGACTTTTTATGAGGAACTCAGTGGGTGTTTCTTGAAAAGCAGAGGATGCTTACCCTTCTGGTGCACCTGGTCCGTGCTCCCAGTCTTTAGTGGAGTCCAAGTTGCTCATTTACTTTTCTTACTTTGTATGTATTATTTAAGTCACTTTATGTTCTTTGCTGTGTGTGTCTGTTTTCCATGTCTGGTCTTTGTCCCTGGATTACATTCTTTTGATTTCTGTTAGAATCTTGGTCCCCTTGATTACCTCTTTATTCAAAAGAATTTAATTCAAAGGGATTTCATCTGTCAGTAATCGTAATTGATGAATTTTTTTCTTTAAATTGTTTGGGTTACTTCAAAACCTGCATATTGCTATTAGTATATAAATGATTCACATATTTATACTGCATATACAATGCAGCAAACATATTTAAAACTTTTATAAACAAGTTTATAATGAGAAAAATCATGTTGCTTATTACATGTACATGTAACTAGACCAAAATCAATCAAAAACTAAATAAGCATCTTCAATTAGTGAGGGAACTAGGTCCTTTGATTAATTCTGGAAAAAAAAATTGGTAATCAATACCATAAGTACTAAGTAAATAGCACTAACCTCAGCATCAACATCTACAACTACGAAATCTTTCCCTTCCTCATCCTCCTCCACATCTTCCATCTCCTCTTCAGACATTACCTGTGCTACATCTGTCATTTTTATTCTGCAAAAAATAATGAGTTACAAGACATTACAAGATACACTATGCTGACAGTACGGAAAAGTGAACACATGTACTGACAGAACAGCAAGAACAATACGAAGATAAATTACACATGTGTAATTAAATTAAAACCTACATGTAGTCTAAACAATTCAATGTCAAGTAAGACACTTATGTACAGAACCAGAAAATGATTTTAAGGATCTATATGTAAAGTACTATCAGTATGAGTAAAAAAATGCAATATGGGAGAATGAGCTTTCCAGCACACGAATCATCAACTCCTGTAAAACCAGGACATCAAAATGGAAACTTGTGAAAAGTCTAACCAAGAAGTCAAGCCTAATTTTTCTCATATTCATGATTAAGTAGTGGGTCAATGACAATCCCTTTCAGGATTCAGTGTCCAGTGCTGTTTTCTCATTGACTGTGGGCTACAAAGTCAGAAAACAGCTCCAGACACTGAATCCAAAAAGGGATTACCTCATCAACTGACTGAAATTTTACTGGTCAGTGCAGTGTGTTGAATCTCATACTAAGGCTTAGTAAGCAATGAATCACATAGATCGTGAGTCATCAGGGTGACCAGACTGAGTCACTGCCACAAACAGGCGACAAAGTGTACAATTAGAATTACAGTTTGAAACAATAAATTACAACTAATTTTGACGTCTGTTATTTCCAAACCAGTATGACAATCGCGAGTATCCCATCATATCACTATACAATTCTGTATTGGCGTTCTTGCGATACTAACGATTTATAACAAAAACAAATTCTATCTGGCTAGTTCTTATCTGAATTTTGAAATTTTTTCAGTAAACAAATTTTATCCAGCTTCATTTGTTATCTTAATTTTCATTGGATGACTTCTATACAGTGATTCGTCCCTTCATATTTTCGTCCTAGTTTTTTGTCTCAAACACTGGATAAGTTTCGTTGCTTTTATCTTCTTCTTGTTGAGTACAAAACTACCACCTGGTGTATCCTCGTACTGGTTGGTGACTATATACAAAAGTGATCGGTGCTGGAAGGACCCAAGGTGCAAGTTAAAATCCATATTTACAGTGCAGCTAAAACAAAGATGTGTTGTTTATCTCATACTGATGGATTTCAACTCACTCTCGAACGATTCCAAGGAGTTGCAGGCTATCACTCATCATTCATCAACATCATTATCTCCCAAAAATCGTCTTTGCAATACTTTTAAAATTTAATTTAAAGCCACGAAATGAAATTAAGAAATAACACCCGGAAAGTTATTTATTCTTAAAATATTTTCATTCAATTTTCAGGTTGGTTTAAAAATCGTTAGATCTATTAGGGATTTCAGTAATAGTTTGGACCCCCATAAAAAGGCATGAGCTTGATTCGCACTTGCAACTTTTCAGTGTCTAGTGGCAAACTCATGGGGAGGGTGCAGGGGGTTGGCATCCCCTTTTATTGGAAAAAAATATTATTTTCAGGTCACTGTAAAATTGATAAAAAAAATTGTAAATCATGTCCTTGCACACCATTTTTCTGAGGAAACCCGGCTGGCACCCCTCCTTTTCAAAGTGTCTGGATCCACCCCTAGTGTCAAGGTTCGTGATAGATTACACTACTCTAGTCTAGTGACTACACTCCATGTCATACTGCATAAATTAAAGTAAAATTTACCCGATTTGGTTGAACAAAACTAGTAAAACGACACATCATGAGGTACTTTATTATCAGGAAGCATGACTTCAGGTCAATTAGCCGTCCGACCACTTCTGTCCATTCTCCTTGAAAGGAGCAAAAAAAAAGTAAATGTGTTAGGATCACTTTGATTGTATCGCAAGGCCACAGTATGTCAAAAACAAAAGTGTCTGGTTTTAGGACATTAACTTGAGTAAAAGTGAATATATCTTTATATCTTTATGAAATTATACAAGCAGCCACTCTGATTCCGGTAAAAATGTTATTCTGTAATATTTAATCCAAATCCTAATTCAGAGCTGTATAAAATTTGAATGGAATGTCCATACTTGCCCAAGCTGTTCAGTGTTTAACAAGCTGTGATTGGCAAGGCATTTTATTTAACTTGCTGATAATATTTATATACATATTGAAGATACTTATATGGTGACAAATATATAACGATGACGCAGTTCCAGGCATGTGTTTGGTCTTGTTTAAAAAACAAATGTTTTTATGGTACATACTGAGTCATCAGAGATATGGAACCATATTTCATTTGTGAATAAATTTAAGTGATGTCAACATTTTTGAGAAACATATATGAAAAGTATGTGAATTGTATGATGAAAATTAAAAGTTTGATTTCTAAAAGAGTAATCAAGGAAATCAAGATTAGAAAAGAATCGAAATAATGTCTGTTAAAAACATGAACTGATGATGCAATATTAATTTATTGACGACTACATTTTGTTGTAAGTATGATTTTGAGTTATCCTTCTTTGTATATAAAGGTAGATGAATCTCCATTAGGCATGGCTAGCCAATAGAATGAGACTTTTATGATTGATTGATTGATTATTGGGGTTTAACGCCTTAGCAGCAATATTTCAGCTGTATTCATGCGATGAACATGAAGTGGATGATAAAATGAACATGAAATGATGATGAAATGAAAAAAAGGATGGGACACAAGGCTAATAGGGTCGGCAAATTTTGAATGCCATTAGAAAAAGGGAGGAATGGGTAGGGTCGGGTAATTTAGCCTCCTGTGGCGGAGCGCAAAGGTTCCTACTCCTATCGAATACCACAGCAGGGTTCTTAAAGTGCGAGGAACGTGGCATCTTTCCCAACACGGTGCATCACTATGGTTTGCGGTCAGGTTTTCGCATTATAGCCTGACAACCCCAGCATATAACACACCAGGGGTACCCCATTCCACCACATGGGGCACACAACCCAATTGCTCAGTGGGCACAGCGCCCTAGCCCCGGCTAGGGTTCTGAGCACTATTTAGTCGCCTTTTACGACAAGCTTGGCGCTGCTGCAGGCCTATTCTTTTGACACCTGGGCCTACACGGGGCGAATGAGACTTTTAAGAAGTTCTTCTGAAAGGACTTAGCTGAATGTTTCGGTAATTGGTTTCTTTTTATTAAATCTTATGTTTACATTTTACTCTTTTGTTTTTTTAGTGACAACCATGATTTTTGTTGTGAAAATAGGGACTTTGACTGTGCAGTAACTCAAAAGATTTCGCAGATTCTTTTTCAGATATTTTGATATGTTATTTCCTTTAACAAAATAAAGATTAAGTTGAATTCACAAGAGCTCTAAAGAAATGTCCTGCAGTTAATTATTCACAGTTTGAATTTTTCATGATTACAGAAAATCCAGTTTGCTGTCAATTTGCCTACCTCTTGTTATATTTTACTCTCAAATACAGATGTGATTTGTATTGATATTTACATTTTGTAATTTCAGTGTAGTTCATGCACTCAATAGAGTACCTAATCCCTAGACTTAAGCCACTAAACTCCTGATGACAATTGATACTCACAGTATGGTTTCATAACTCAGCTGATGTTACTGTTTGTTACCACTCCATAATAAGTTTTACTTTGCGCAAATCTTTAATTGATATATATGATGTTACTTGGCATTGTTACCACAGGGTGCAAGTACACGCTATCTTTTTGAAAAATTTCGTCCACATGAATTGGATACATTCCTCATTTAAAAGCTTACGACCGTATTACTAGCCAGACATTTATTTTGATTTTGCTATATAAAATTGTAAAACTATCGTCGGTAGATAGACGAAAAAAGTTTTTGAATGTTTCGTTTTTGAGTCACATACAGACTTCAACAGTGCTTGTCAAAAAAAAAAAAAAAAAAAAAAAAAAAAAAAAAATGGCCCAAAAAACCCTTTGAGGTAAGCATATCACAGTTATTTTTTTCATGCCTTAAATTTTACTCGCATTGTTGATAGTAATCTTGGGGTATTTTTTTTTAATGTGTTTGGTTGTAAAATATAAACAGAAGTGCACTTTTTATTTATACAATTAGTTATGAGGTACCCATAAAAGGTTATATACTATATCACTTATAATATACAAATTCCTAGAGTGTGGTACATATGATTGTATTGCGACTTTATTCATGTAATTAGAGGTTACATGTATGGAATTCTGTACCAGAGTATACTACTTTGTATTTAACTTACTACAAGTCCCTCTTTAAATTTGAGAATAAATGAAAAATGTTTACTGAATGCCTGCGAGAGTTACACTGCATTTAGTAGTGGCGTTTTCAGAGAGGTCAATTACATGTACACACATTTTCTTTGTCATATATTATAAAGATGGACTTGTAGCAAGTCTATACTTTGTGTGTGACAGAGTAAGGTTCAAGTAAAACATTTACAGATATCACAGTGGCGGTAATTTTTGTTCAAAAATAGGGACTTTGACCTTTGTCCCTGCAGAAATTAGATATGTTGTTTCCATTAATACTAAAATAAAGGTAAAAATTTAATATCATTATTATTATTATTATTATTTTATATACATTTCGATTCTGCAGAGTAACGCCTATTTTTTTTATGGAAAATAAGGGACTTTAAAGATCTGTGCAATAGCTCAAAAAAGTATTTGGCAGATTCTTTTCAAATTTGGATATGTCGTTTCCTATTACAAATTGAATGTCAAGTTATTTTTTTTTTACAAATATCTGTTATTGACTGTATGTCTTTGTTGTTATCCAATAAATAAGAATGGATTTTAGATAGGGCAACAAATGCACCAGTATATATACATTCTTTAAATTCTCATTTGGCTTCAGATTTCTTTAGTTTGGAAATGTACATATATCTTCTCAAGAATTCATAATAAAATCTCTTGAAAGTTTTTTTTTAAGTTCTTATTTCAATGTTGGAAAATCCGGTTGCTGTCGATTTGACAGCTTCTAGTTTTGGTCTTGGTACCACAAGTTTGAATCCAAAGAAATACCGATGAAGATGATAAGGTAAGTGACTTCCTGTTAATGTTGATATATTATTTCGTGCCCTGGTTGCATGGAAGTAGTACTAGTTCTCCCCATCGATTGAAATTGGTCGAAGTTCGGTAGAGCAACGGAGTTTGCTTACCTGTTGTGCTTTTCAGTGGTGTCCTTAATTATGTCACTACCCACTTTAGTGGGGAGATATTGTTTATCAAGTGCCTTGTCCATCTATCTGCCTGTCTGTCTGTCACTTTTTAAGCGCAACACGGCTTGGAAACTACTCCACCATTTCGTGAAACTTAGTAGGTATTAAGGACATGATATGTACATGTGCATATTACCAGGAATTTGGGATTTTAGAGTTGATTGTTATTTACGAGATATCTGAAATATATGTCACATACAATATATCTTATCATTTACTATATAATATTTCTCAAATAATATATAATATTACGGATGATCACTGACGTAATGGTTAGATGCTGGACTTAGGCTGGAGGCAGGTGGTGCCGAAATGGAACGAATTCTTATCTCACAAATGGTAGATGTCTGATAAAAAATCACAGTAATGATCTTACAATAAGATATCTTATAAATTATATCTCATATCTTATGTACACGTAGAAAATAAGATATTTCAATTTTATTTTTTCCCCCCCCGAAAGTCGTAAGATATAAGAATCTCGCTAATTTTACCACAAAAATATCTACATTGCATCCAATCTAGAAGAATATTTCAAAAATTTAACCTAAAAAAATTTTACGCTTTGCGAAATTTTAGCTGTGCCCCCCTCTAATCAAAGTCATGGATGCGCCCCTGCTAGGTAATTTAGTGACTCAAAATGCATGACGATAATGTAGGGACAAACAGCAGAATGGACCGAAATTAACATCTCCCTTAATTAACGTGATGCACGTGCGGAAATTTTCACCGTCCAGGTAAATCTGACGTAAAGTATAGGAAATATTTTAAAACTCTTGTCAGTGTTGATTTGTTAAGGAAGCGCAGAAATGCACAAACAAACAAAGCTACCGCTCGAAAAATATCCATCCACTGAATGACCGGGGGCCTGGGGTACTCCCCAAATGTCAATGATGCTGTTTTTTTATTTTGCTGGGTTGCCTCAATGCACCAATAATATCGTCCAATTATGTGATATGCTTTGCAAACCCTATTATAATTTTGAAATTTGACATTTTGTCACTTTTATAAGGACATATTTTGAAGAATCAGGATCTGCCCACTTTTCCATGTCTGGTCTTTGTCCCTGGATTACGTTCCTTTGATTACTATAACCTTGGTTCCCTTGATTACGCTTCCAAAGCACCTCAGTTTCTGTTCAGTCTTATTGACATTTGATTTGAAATATAAGAAAGTATTTATTTTTTGAAAAGTTGTTTTATTGTAGTACCCTTTTGTAGAAAAAAAAAAACAATAATGCACAAAACTTTGTTTATCAAGTCACTTCTGCACTTATACATGTATTTCACTCTTAATACTTCTGCACTCATACATGTACATATACATTTCACTCTGGATTTCACTTCTTCCACTCAGACACTTTTATATTTGCATAATTATGCATTGTCCATAATAACTACATCTTTTCTGAAGTTGCAAAATATGTTGAATTATCTCCCCTTTTTTATGTGGTTTGTTATGCAAAGTACCCAGGAGTGATATCAGGGTATTTTTTTTCTTTACATTTTAAATTCATATAAAATGAGTCGTTGAGTTCACTGGACTGTCAAAAGTTTTCAGGCAAAGTATGTAAGCATGATTAAGTTTATCTTTTTTGGAAGCATTTTTTGAAAAATTTCTGAACATTTACTACTGATAATTTTTTTTTCTCTGAATAGAAATACAATATACAATTCAGTTATTTTTTTTTATGAAATTAATTGTTTAATAGACTCAAGGTCTAATCTAAAAGATGTTTACATATTTTGCAGCTTGAAAAAAATTAAGGACTTTTTTCATCAGCACTCAGCACTGTTCTGAACAAAATAATATTCCATAATTTTCACACACAAGACTCATTCAACACGGCAATAACATTTAAAGAAATCACACTTATGTTTTCTTCATTCAAATATACACACCACACACAATAAAGGATCTTATACTCTCCATTCAAGTATAGGCACTATACCCACAATTGCTTTTATAGTCTCTGGCAAATTACACACCACACCCACAATTGCATTTATACTTTTGCCAAATTAGACACACTACACATGCAATTGTGTTTACACTCTCCACCTAATTACACACAGCATATACACGTATAACAACAAATAACATTAATAACAACATGAGTTACTAACTCTTTAACTTGCAATACTTAATCCAATTGTAAACCTCACTGATCCTGTCCTTGAACTTTTCTTTAAATATAGAATACACATAGTCTTTTTGGAAAAATTCTAACAAGGGTTCATGGCGAGCAGCAAACCCTTCTAATACTAAATGTGGATTTTCTGATGCATGGAGATGAGATATGGAATTTACAACAGACTTTTGAAAGACACATAGTGTTTGTAACATCATTTTGTGATATTTTATAAAACTGTTTCCCGCTGTGTTGTACAGCAGGTCGTAAGCGTCAAATAGTCCACTCTCGTTATCAATAAACCAGAGCTTGTTGGTTTTTGTGGATTTCAGTAAGTTCCGAACTTTCTCGGATAGGACACCTTGTCTGTGTTCTTGATCTGCACCATCTTGCATGCTTGCAAATCTTAAAATAAAAATAAATTTGTAGCTTAGCACTAGGCCTTTTATTTAGTTGTTTATTCCTGTTAGAATGTGAGTAGTATACATATGAATTAAGTCCATGCCTTGATTGCTAAAAATTTGCAATGTAGGATGGACTAGAGTAACTTCTTGAAAATATTGACAAATGATGGTGATTATATATGTAGTGAAAGCTGTCTACACAAACCATTGAATAACCAAAAACCTGTCTATACAAACCATTGAATAATCCAAAAACCTGTTTGAATCAGACACTTTTAAGATCACATCAGTTCAAGGAGGTAGACCTAGGGTAAGGGAAATAACTCTTGAAATCAGTGATATGTTTGTATCATATTCAATTTCACCAAAGCCTTTCAAGCTTTCCTTTGAAACAGAATGAAATTAGTCCAAGTTACTTTGATGCTTACATTAGATTGCTGTAAAATGGTAAATACAAACATTCCAATGTATTGTAAGAGTTGTGTCCCTTGCCCTAGATCTACCTCCTCAAATGAATTTTGAACCTTGTTACACACCACACCTATCGAAACCCAACAAATTTTAATGTCCAATTAGGGTTTGGTTTAGGCAGATTTCAATGTACACATGTACAGTGTATGTGTAGTAAGTACAGTGGCCATGAATATGATTAAATTGTGAACATAATTATACGAGTCTTGCATTTGGTACATGAAGCATATTTTTACAAACAAAAATCATAGTAAGGATGGCTGTAGACATTCTGGGATATGAATTTCATATTATAAATTTAGAAATTCTAGTGAACATTAGGTATATTGCAATTTTTAACAGATTTTAGTCATTCCTTGAAAAATGTACCATCAGGCCAAAAAAAAAAATATTAGTCTAATTCCTGCTTCCAGCAAGTAAAATATAGGGTAGGTAGGGAATTTATTTAATTTTTCAAAAACTTTTTACATTGAGTTAATGGGGAAAAAATCTAAACTTTAACACTGCTTGAGCCAAAAGGGCCATAGCATGTTTAGGGTAAGCACAAAAAAAGTAGAGTACCGGTAGGTAGGGTAGCAAAAAACAGACATATTAATTTTTTTCTGCCTTAATTCAATTTAAAAAAAAAATCAGTTTCACTTGTCACACTTACTGAAGACTCCTTGGTCTTACTTACCGATCATAGTGTCCTGTGATATAGTCAAACAGAATCATGGTACTCCATTGAACCAGTTCTGCAATCTCGTTCAAGTTCATAGTAATGTTGCGTAAAAATATACTATTTATCACAGTCTTGCTTTCATAGGCGGAAAGTAAAATCTTTGGTATAGAAACTTGGGATCTGAAATGATATAAGAAGGCCATCATAATTATTTATGGCAAATAAAGTAAAATATATTGTTCTTAGTTCAATAAAGCTCAAAACTGTTACTTCAGCTACTTATGATATTCCCTTGACTTCTTGAATTAATAAAATTTGTGATTTATAAGTTAGAGATCTAAATGTACTTAGATTTATAAATGACAAGTTTTGCCTGAATTTTTTAATGTTAATGTGGTTTTATACTAAACAATCTTGAGAGCTTTTAGTTTCAACTTTTATTTTATGCCTTGAAAGTGTTAAGAACTCATTTTTTACATGATACTTACTTCACAGATTCCATGTGGGAAGTCCATTGTATTAAAGCTACTACTTTGCCATTCTGCCACTGAACTGAAGCTATATCGACATTACTCCAGCGGCTTGATGTTTGATTGGTAACAGCAAGGAGAACTGCAGGTACACTATCCATACCAAGGAGACGGGAGAGGTAGAATGACATTACTTCTCCTGTAAGATTAATTGTGTCAAAATCATTAATTAGAGTTATCTCTCTTTGAACCAAACAAAAGTTGTAGAATATTTTTTCAGTTTTGAGACTTAAAACACTGAATGGGCACATGACATGCTTTAGTGCAGGTGTTTTATACATTAGAAATTTGAATTTTTTTATGGCCCTGCAGAAAAAATGCAGGAACATGGATGGTCTCATCCATTACCCCATTTTAAGATAGCTCTCCACCAATTCTTTATCTTCATTCTTTATCCCATGTGATTGCCCTTTCTCTATCAAACATGTTCTTCTAGATTGTGTGGATTTTGCCAACACCAGACAAAATTATTTTGACTGCGCCAATATGTTTGATTTGTTCAAGACCGTTTCATCTAAAAACATTATCGATTTCTTGCGGGACATCGGTTTATTTAATAAAATCTAAATTAGATACCTTCCTTGATTTTTCAATATTTTAAATGTTTTATCGATGTTATGTTTCTATATGTATTTTATGTCTTAGGTTCACCTTTTATGTACCTTTTTATATGTAAATAGCTGCTTGTTTTAATTTCATTATTTTATGAAGAGACTTTGATCTTGCTTTTAATATTTCCATTTCATTCAATGTTCTTGCCGTGATATGGCCCTAGTCGCTGAAACGGCATTAAAAGATAACAATCATCATCATCACCAATTCTTTAGACTTTAGGCATTAAAAGATAACAATCATCATCATCACCAATTCTTTAGACTTTAAAGATACAAATTTTGACATACTGTTTATATGGATAGTTAATTCTTAAACTCTATGAATTGCGTTTCAAAGTGTGTTTCTCATTACCAGTAATCAAAAAATATTTCCTGTTATTAAGTAACATCTTAATGGAAATTAATTTACATGTTTTATAAATCACACCAAAAATTGTTGTTACAAAATTTATCATTTCTAAAGCTTGTAAAAATATGACAAGTAAAAATTTTCCACATGTCTGGTTATATTTTCCATAAAAGAAGGTTCAAGTCATTCACAAGGCACTTAAGGTACAAACATAGCCAGAACAGGGTAGGAAACTCACTCAAATTCTAGCCAGTCCTAAGTACAATTTTTCAATATATTTACTATATGGCTATATGAATTTTTGCTATAATTAGCCAGTCCTGCCAAAAAATAGCCAGTGTTGGGCTGGCAGGCAGGCAGGCTACTATTTCTAACTCTCAGTCAGAAGATGGTTCTACATAAGCATCAAGATACTAGTACATGTAGTGTTTATGTAACATATGAGGGCAATTTTAATGTTCAGTGAAAACCTCTCTAAACTGAACCTGTCCATACAATGTGTTCTGAAGCCCCTTTGATGCACTTTACACGGTTTGTTTTTTGTTTGTTGGGGTTTAACGTCCGACCAGCAATATTTCAGCTATATTCAGACGATGAACATGAAATTGATGATAAAATGAACATGAAATGATGATAAAATGAAAAAGGGATGGGACACAAGGACAATGGGGTCGACAAATTTTGATTGCCACTGGAAATAGGGAGAGGTGGGTAGAGTTGGGCAATTTAGCCTCCTGTGGGGGAGCCCCATTGTTCCTACTCCAGGAGAATGCCACAGTAGGGTTCTTTAACGTGCGAGGAACATGGTATCTTTCCCAACACGGTGCACCACTATGGTTTGCGGTCAGGTTTTCCGTATTATAGCCTGACAATCCCAGCATGGAACATGCCAGGGGTACCCCATTCCACCACCTGGGGCACACATCCCAGTTGCTCTGTGGGCAGAGCGCCCTAGCCCCCGGCTAGGGTTCTGAGCACTATTTAGTCGCCTTTTACGACAAGCTTAGGGCTGCTGCAGGCCTATTCTTTTAACACCCGGACCTGCACAGGGCGATGTACTTTACACCTGTATAAACCAAACACCTGTGTAAACCTTCAAACTGACAGTCCAGAGATGGTTTAGATTTAAGACTGGTTTTACTGTATGTCTAGAAGGGTACTCACAAGTACCAACCAAAATAATTCTCAACAGGCATGAAAAAATAATCATCCTGTCAAAAAAAAATGTTTTATGCTGAACATAGTCCTTCAAAGGGGACCTAACTGCACCTATGAGTATTATGATGTACTCACCAAACTAGGCACAAAATGTTCTCTCATCTAAAGTACCTAAAAAGAGTACTCACGAAACACAGAAAATTACTTACCAAGCACAAAAGGGTACTCACCAAGCACTAAAAGTTTATTTTAAGTAATTATAAAAGCTCACTGAAGTAAAACAAAAGATCTCTTACTTTGTACAATAAGGATACTCACCTAGCACTAGCTTATTATGAGGATCCCTATATCGAGCACAGAATGAGGAACCATTGTCCAGTACAAGGAAGGCATTCTTCGGTCGGCCACACTTGTTCCAGGATGGTGGCTGGATAGATTTGATACTGGAGGTCTGTGACTTCCTGACAAAGGCAAAGGTTTCACTCTGGTCAAGACCTATATATAAATGGATACACTCATGTATGACAGTAAATAGGTCAAAAGATATACATTCATAGCTTTATGAATACATTAGGCTGTCCTTTCCACTTTTTGAGGTCTGTATAAACTGCCTGAGTTAGATTTGGAAATCCCAAGAATTCATAAATATTTCCTTTAAATGAAGAAGCTTGCTTAATAAAATGCTTTGCAGGGCACAGCTTTATACAACCACAGTGATCGAACCCTGAACAGCTGGGGCTAATATGGGGATGACATTAAAGCTTAACACAGTTCTGAGTTTGGATTGTGGTTAACTTTTTGAAATAGAATAAGATTTCAACACTGAATGCGACAAATTTTTTTGCATTTGTATAAAGAGCAAATAAGTCATGACCTCTATGCATATTTAAGATCTTCATTAGCCTTTCAACATTTTTTCAATCGCCGATTATTGGTAATTCTGTTATTTTGTCTACTGATTAAACTCTATACTTTGAATACATGTATACTATATGATGGTTCTATTAGAACTTTATCTCAGTCATTTTTGTATTTTCTTCTTTTTATTCACTAGTCTTAATGTAAGCATACCATACTTATATAATGGAAAATGTCATTTTTTGTTCAGAGAGAAAGACATGAAAGCAATACTATCAACAAAATAAACAATAACAGCTCGAACAGTAAAAACAGAAACATATCATGCTTTTAAACACAGAGATAATAGATAAATTAAATTAACTGCTCTGGCTTGTAATGCTGCACTTCAGAAGTTTGCAATAATTTGTTAACATGCTCAGATATAATTTTGTGAATTACAGCAATTTGTAGAAGGCTTAACAGGTTTGGTTTATCTTGTTCATAGGTGTGATTACTATCATATAAACAGGATGTTAGGCCTTGATGAGACCTATATCGCACATGTTTGTAGGTCTGGGGTTCAGGGAGGGGGTGTAAAATATTTAATTTTTGGGTCCATATATAGGCATGGATGGAGTTTGAAAAAAAAGTATGATAGGTTTAATGAGAAATAAATGACTCTTGTTTGTAAGTCTGGGGCTCAAAAAGGGAAATGAATAATCTTATTTTTGGGACCTTATGTATGCAAGGATGTAGCATGAAAAATAAGGTTTTAAATTCTAACGACAGTACGGTAGAAGTAGAAAAACTAATTCAAGACACAGAATTTGAATGCAATGGTTGGAATCAGAGGGCCATGTGCTATATACTACAGTCAAATGATGTTGAATTAAAGTCAGATTTTAAAACAAAGCTAGTGTGGCCCATTCAAATTCTGTATAGTATAAGGAAATTTCAATTTCAATTTTTAAAAATTTCTATCACTGTAAATTGGCATGATTTTGGTGTGAAAATATTAACTTAAATTCAGAATAGAAAATTATCAGAATTCTAATATGATTTTTTGAGTTCCAGGCAGTGATTGAGCTAACTATCTGAAAGTTAATCAGGTTTCATTTATCTTGTTTGTTTATCTTGTTTATAGGCATGATCATTATCTTAAAAACATGATGTAAGGCCATGATGAAACCTGTATCCCACATGTTGAATGATGAAAAGGGGTGAAGTAAAATTTGTGTAATACATCAGTGAAAAGTGTTTATGCCCCTTGCTATATTTCAGTGTTCAATGAATACAATAACTGTAGTATATGGTTACTTATTCTTCTACCCTATTGCTATTGCAATGGATTTTTTTATACTTTGAAACAAGGATTATTATACCCCAACTCATCGAGTGGGTGTTATATTGGAATCACCTTTTCCGTCCATCACTCTGTCTGTCCTTCCATATTTCTGTCACAATTATCTGGACTCCCCAATTGATGGATTGATTTCAAATTTGATGTGTGGCTTGATATACATGAGGCATATGTTTTGAGCAATTTTGTTTGCTCCATGATAACATCTTCCTGTTTTGTGGGACTTTGCAATTTTACACTGTATGGAATGATATAGGAAATGTTTGTCGGTTCTCAATGGATGGATTGCTTTTAAATTTGGCGTGTGGTTTCATATAGATTAGGCATGTGTTGAAAGCAATTTTGGTTGCTCTCTGATATCAACTTGCTGTAAGAGTGGGAGTGTGCATAACATGACAACATGTGCATCTTCATATTTTTAAATACAGCAAGTTTTCATTGTACATACATTTCATGATTTGAGATAATTCCACTACTTCTACTCACTAGAACAAAGTGAAACTTGGTACATATCCCTCTCAGTGATCGGGAAAGGCAGAAGCCTATGGCATATTGAAGCTAAAAATGGCCCATTAAAGTTATGAGATTTTTTTAAGAATGTTAAAAAAATGACCTATCCAGTGGTTTCATTATTTTTTTTTTCCCAATGCAGGTACCTTTGGTTTTGTAGGAGGTACTTTTCATCATTTTGTTTAACGAAAATGTATGAAATTTTAAAATTCTAGGGGTACCTTTCAGTAGTTTAGAAGGGTTAAAGTACCTGGTACCGCCTCTTAATGAAAGGCCTGCATAATTATGAATATTTGGAAAAAAAATGCTGAAAGTGGACCATTTGAAAAAAAAAAATGTTTCCCAACCACTGATCTTTGTCTGTCTCTATCAACTCTCTTACTTGTACTTTCTTTTTTTCTTAATAACTGGTAGAGATATCTTGAACGTGACATTGCATACAACTCCCCAAAAATTGGTATGGATCAAGACAAAACAAACAATGATTTCATGATCAATTTACAATATTGAAAAAGATCTATCAAATAATTGTGTGTACTTTAAGGATCTCCACCCTTTACAGTTCTCTTCATAATAAATTGAATAGTTTAGTTATTATAAAACTTGTAGTAGTTGATAAATAGAACTTGCAGGTGTTAGGTCCTTATAGATAGGTAGATAAATTGATTTGGACACCTGTGTATGAATGATTGATTACTTTGTCATTTTGGAGATCTTGCATGTCACCATTAACAGTTTACCCATGGGGACAAAATGTAAAAGCAATTTAGCAAATTTGACCCTGGAAATTTTTTTTTTAAATGAAGTGTACTTTTATAATAATGTATAAGAATGTTTTGGTAGTGAGTATTCCCCCCTTTTCAGCATGTGATTAAATATGCATCTGAAATTTGAACCACTACAACTTAATTAGATTTCTGTTAGTCATTTATATTTTCCAAGTTTTCTTTTTTATAATTTTCACACAAAAAAATTTACCAGTAATTATTCCAGGGCTGTTTAATTCCTTTTACTTTGAAGTGAAATTCCGCCACAGGAAAGTACTTTTTCAAATTAATCATATATCATGATTTTAGTTGCTTTATGTTCTTTGTTGTGTATGTCTGTTTTCCATGTCTGGTCTTTGTCCCTGGATTACATTCTTTTGATTACCGCTATAACCTTGGTTCCATTGATTACTCTTTTTATTATGGGATAGTTTATTTTCGTGACAAAGATTACCATGGTTGGCAGAATATTTCTTCAGTTTTATAGCCAAGTCTTGATGTTATTATTTTTCCTCTCTTGATAGTAAAATTTACGTATCTACATGTTTGCTTAACACCTCATGTGCGAACTATCAAATTTTTCAGTATATAAATAGTCGGTGCTGTCGGCACAAAATTTCAGCATTACATATTCCGGACCAACAATATTAGTGATTTTTGCAATAGATATGTAAGATAGGACCAACATGATTTCGTGAAGGACCATCTAGATAATATCAGTTTTTGCCAAGTCTAAGATAGAAAGTATAAAAATAACCACACCAACTGGGAGAGATCTACATACATAGATGGTTTAAAATTTTTTGGTTTCAAAAAAAAAAGAAAATACGCAAACATTGCATTTTTTCATTAAATGAATAAAAATCACTGTTATTTCTAAATTTACTATACCATCACAATGTATATAGTAAACTTGAACAGTTTTGGGACTGAAATTAGTTATTGAATCCAGCTTCTTAAAATCACATGTAAAATTTTAAATTTCAAGAATTATTTTGTAATCATGATTTTCACATTAACTTTTTTCATAACCAATATTTGGTAGGAAAATTTGAAATTTAAATTCATTTGGAAATTGCACCTTTCTGAAGCACCAGTATCCATTGTAAAAATGTCCACATTACCATATCAAAGTGGTCTTATTAAATACTTTTGATATTTTCAGATCACACACTGCCTGTGAACTTGGACTAATTATCCGCTCAGTAAGTTTAAAACCTTTTAGATTGCCTGCATTTATCATAACAGCTATATAGCAACTTTAGATATTATATCAGATCGAAACTCGTAACACTGCACCTCAATTTACCCCGATTCAATCAAATTGAGGCCTTAAATAACTTCATGAGCCATATTAAATTAAAGTGGTAAAAAGATTTTTATCGCAGGTAGAGTTGTCAAAAGGTAGCTTTTATAAAAAGATTGGTTTTTGATCAAGATTTATATCAGTAATGGGTGATATTTGATATTATAAACAAGTCTTTATAGCCTGTGTTTAATGGTCTCATGTTTAATTTAAGTTTTTTGTTGTGAAAATGGCAATTAAACTTATTTTATGTCTTGTGCAAAGAATGTTTTTTATGATTCAATGTCAAGAACTCATTAATCTATAATGATGACATGCTATCTGCCTCCAAAGCTCCCATCTTTTAGATACATTGTATGTGGCATTTATAGAAGAAATTATATTGTAGATATTTTGATATTCTTTGATTTTTTTTTAACAATTTTTTTTCACTCTACAGGTCTTTTGCAAGTATCAGGGGGTTTAAATTAGTGCTGGAACCCTCAATTTCTGATGAAAAAACATTAACTTACCTAGGTTTTGAACCTTTCATAATTAAACATTTACTCTTATGGAGGGCCTTTTACTTTCTTTCTTTTAGGTTGCCAATAAGTCAAGGACTTTCACTCTTGAAAGTAAACCTGAACACTATAAGTATGGATTCAAATAGGTAGATCAGATCAATTGTAGCCTCCCTTTAAATTTTTGATTAATTTGGGGCAAAATATTACCATTGTTGAATTCTGACCATCTATGTCATTACATATCTAAGTTTAACATACCTTTAGGTACAGCCATCTCTGCAGCATCAGACCAGTAGATACCATCTGTAACCATTTGGTTCCCGGTTAATGTCTTGAAGTTTTGTCGGATCACTTTTTCAGTCTCATCAATATTTTCCTCTCCCTGATTTTGTTTTGGCACTTCCTGATATTTTAACAGTGGTCTTTCAAAAACGATTTTAGATGCATTTACAAAATCTCCTGGTTCAAATAATTTATTTTTTGGTGATTCTTCGCTATTTTCATAATCTTCTTCATCCTCTTTCAATTCATCATCTGTATCATCATAATCATCATCATCTTCATAGTCTTCTTCCTCATTTTCTTCATTATTTTTTACATTCCCAGTTTCTACGATTTTTACATCTAATTTATCATTATCAGTAATCCTATTTAGGAACGACTTCTCAAGTTTTTGAGTATTATCAAGAGAATTTTCCACTAAGTTTTGTTTTGAATTTTCAACTAAATCCACTGTTTCCAAAGAACTTTGCCTTAGCTCTTTGAGAAGATCACTTTCATAGGCTGCTTTAGGTTTTCGTTGTCCCTGTGCAACGAAATTAGCATATGCTTCCTCTTTATCCAGACTTTTATCATAAATGTGGACACTGCTATGGAATTGCAATTGGTTTTCAGAATGTATTGGATTTGGTGAATCCACTATATTTGTCCTAAGCACCATTACATTCATAACAAACGTCACAATAAAAACACTTAAGGCTCCATACAGTAATGAGCGAGTTTTACCTCGCAATATTTTTATGAAGTGCATTTTAAAAATTTTTCACATTACCATGGATTACTTTGCAAAAATAGGATCCAAGAGAAAACGGTTTCTCTTTGACTCAAGTCACATCGGTTTGTTTAATTAACGACATAGTTTAACTTGACAGGTCTAAAGCTAATACACAATATTTCTGATCAATCCGATAATCACAGATTGGGAGCCGTGTTAGCTATATTCCATCACATTAAGACTGATATATGCTGAATTCTGTCGACTCCATTTAGATCTCAAGTTGCTCTTGAGTGATTACTCATGATAGTTTTCATTCTCTGTATTGCGATTTCATGTCGCTTCCCTGAATTATGGAACCATATCTATGGGTTTTCTCAATCACATGACGATCGATAAATGGCTTGACATTACTACAATGGAAATGTTGAGAATAATATTATAAGATAGAATAACTTTGCTCTAGTTTAATTAGAAAAGTTTGGTTGACAAGAAATCCCTAAGCAAACAATTTCCATGTTGAGTAAACCAACCATCCTTTTGTCCCAAGGAAAATGATCTGATGTGAAAATTTCTCAATGTATTAAATATTTCAAATGCAGGGTTTCACTGCTTTTAATACAAATTTTCTGCAAACAACAAAAACAAATGTTTGTACCCAATATTTAGTATGGCAGGCACTTCAAAACTCTATTGAGTCGAATTAAATATTCAAACAATTTCTTTTTTTTTACTTTGAAAATTTTCAGCCGTCTGTCGCCTATTTTCTATGAAGTGGGCTGAACTATTCTGAATGACTTGATAACGTAGAATAACGAGCTAAGACATCCCTGGAAGGTATAAAGATGTCATTTCATTTGGCATGTTTTAAAGAAAAGAGGACTTAGCTTTACATGTGTAATTAAAGACTCTTAGCTGGCTGAATTACAAAACAACAAAAGATTCCTTACCATAGTGAAACAGCTTTAGAATTATTCTGAACATATAGGGATGATACAGAAAATTTTAATTGAATGGTAAACCTTGTTGGCAATTGGTTTTTCGTGTACCTTCTGGTTAGATAGGTAGTATTGAAAAGATACCTTTATTTTTGTCGTTAGTCACATTTATTTGGTTGTTGGATTTTTTAATTTGCAGATTTCATCATATCATCAGTGTTTTAGATGAAAGTTTTAGAATTTGGATTTGTGATAAAACTGAATCATTTGATATGCAGCAAACAGTATTTCTTTCAAAGCTGAGCAAGTGAAATGTGAAGAAAATATATCTCCGGTACAAGAATATCTTCAGCTCACTTGCGCATGCATATACAATTTTCTGAGAACCCCTTTTATTATCTAGAGCATTAGATAAGGTTCTCTCAACTCACCCTGATCAAAATAATTTTTCTCTGCACTTGTTTTACCATCTTTTCTACCCAAATTATCAAAACCCATACTGATTAACTAACTCTATTAAGATGTCATTTTACAAGAGATAGTGGGTATGCCATTGATTTTAGTTTGGAATATAGGGGTAAAAATATCCTGAATTCACAGTTATATGGATAAAGTGAAGATATTTTTGAAAGCGTATGTATACAACTTCAATAATAAGATATTTTTTTGTATACAAAGTTAATAATTGCAACTGCAAATCACTTTTTTTTTTTTTTGCAGTAATGAAGACATTGCAATGATTTGTTAAGTTACAGTGTTTTAAGCATTCTCTCATTCTGGTGCTTTATCCACTTTTTTTGAGATATGATTTTTTAGATACATTACTCCAGAAGACCAAAACTTAAAATATGCCATATCCACTTACCTACATACTGACTCAGTTTTTTTCCTCAGGTCCTCTTTTCTTTACTTCTTTCTGCAACAGAAGTAATGTATTATGTCATTGTGTGAGATGGCACCATTTTATTTAATTATTTTGTAAATGTTTGTAGTCTCCTGCTCTTCGTTGTTCACTCAATTACACCAGACAGTCTTTCTTTGTTACTGTCTTTTCAAATGAACAATAATATCAATTTCCTCCAGAAAATGTAATAAATTTGGCAAATTTAGAAAATTCCCTGATCCCAGCCAATATCCATTATGGCAATGAAGCCATTCTCTTTTGCCTGTCATAAATTGTATGATTTCTAATGTCTCCAAAGACAACACATGAGTCATCATTTCTCCCTCGGTGGTTCTAGCTTTTCTTGTAAATAATTGATGAATTTGTCACAAGGAGCTCTGAACGTTTGATCAGAAAATTGTGTTTTTTTATCCCATTTTTTTTTATCTTTGAAAGTGATCTTTTAATTTATTTTTTTGCAGTCATTTGAAAGGCTATGTTATTGTCAATATATCTTTCAATGAAAAAATGATATTATAATTTTCAGTTTAAGATTAAGTAGTCTTTAAGATCAACCACATGATAGAGGAATTGAAATTCTGTTACAGTAAAAGAGTTACTACTATTTTTAGGATGACAGTAATTTATGAAAATAATAAAATTAAATGATGCATGTACATGAACTAGCAAAGTGTGAATAAACTGAAAAATTGAAGAAAAAAAACCACAATGTTCCTGACTTAGTACAGGCATTTCAATGTGAAGTGGTGGGTTAAATCAGTTTAATGGCTAGCCAAACCTCCTGCTTCAATAGTGGCCATAAGAGTATCAGTGTAGGTTTGTGTAGTGTATAATTTAGAGTACAAACAACTTTTCAGCGCTGACCATTAATATGTTGAATAATTTTGAGGTATGTGAATTAGCTTATAAATTTTGATGAATTTACTTGACAGATTTTTTTATTTTTTAAAATTTCCCAATTTATTCTTACTAATCTGAACAAAAAAAAAAAGCCCAAAACATTCCAATTTCTTTCTGAAGGCTATTTTCAAACTTTCTTTATAATGTCTTCTTTAAAAATTTTAGCTATCCTTAATAAGGGAGTAAGGGTAGTAGCTTAGAATGCAAATTGTAATACAAACAAAAACATTTCATTTTATTGGACCAAAGATTTATCAGCAAGTCCTTATTCAAAATTCAGACCAGGCCATCCTCCAATAAGTTTTATGATGTATATATTTTATACAAAGATATCCAGCAGATACCAATTTTCATCCTTTTTCCACAAATCTTTGATGGATGAGTTTTTATACTTTATCCAATGTTACAAAACAGTTGGGTATATCCATTATGAGTACTGCAAACTGTACATCATTGTCAGAAATATCTATAAATTATCGGTCCACCAACTTCAGTGTCACCTCAACACAAAGCAAGTCTTACTTTAGGATGTGTTATGAAAACCATATTTAAGATGATAAAGGCCATAAATCAGCTTTTTAAAAGTTACAATTGTTATTTTTTTTTTAAAAGAACTGAATGCATTCAATGTTGAAAATCCATTTGCAGCAACTGTGACTTTTTAATTGAATATTTAGAAAATGGTTTTATTGGCAAATTTCGAGATTTTCCATATCTTTTTGAAGTTGTAAAATTTTTAAAAGCCTCACCAACAATTTTTTAGGCCTATAAATTTTTGGCTTGTGCATCCATCTGTTTAACAGGTTGAAGATATAAATAGAAATAAGAATAGTTTTGGATTACTTCAAGGACAGAAAGGCCTGGGAGCAGTTGAGATTTAGAGCCATATGTCCTACCAGTTCAAATTAAAAGTCTTAATATATAAAGCATCTGAATAAATGATGGAAACGAGAAGGTTCCAAACCTAGAAAGGTATTCCTAATTTCAAAAGTCCCTTTCAATATAAAATAGATCATATACCTTGTACTGTCTTTGAACAGGTATATGTACATACTTAATCTATTTCCTTTAGTTATCTCCCCTTATCAATCAACCTTTTAACTATTTTATTCAAGTTTTCTTTATGTCATCTCTTAAAACAAAATATGGGAATAAATAACTTAAAAATATATGCATTTTTTACTCAAAGTCAAGAACAACCAAGTTGTAATGTACCACAGGGTTTGAAATAAGCAGTGACCCACTTCCCATCGGCTTCTAAAACATTTGTGGTGACATTTTGAAATTACTGCTTTGCATGTAAACTACAGATGCATCCCCCAAAATTAAGCTGTGGACAACTGAGTTAAAAATGTTGAGTGTAAACCCAGCAGTTTATCACATAAATCATTCACTCTCTGCGTGACTCTTAGGAAAGTTAATACAATGAATTTAAGTCACTCTCTGCCTGATTCTTAGGAAAGTTGATAATTTGAAGTGCAACACTTGACACACAGATATTTGTTGGTGACATTTCTTGCTCTAAAAAGATAAATATAGCAATGTAATTCAATTTTCTCAGACTAACATCACTTGAACATTCTCAAATTTCCAAATTATCTATCCCTGCTTGATAAATTATTGAAAATTTGCATGAAGGTAAAGTTTTTATACATTGCTACTTGATAAATTATAAAAAAATTTTCAAGAAGAATTTTTACATGGCTGATTGATAAATTATTCATTACTCATTGAACTAAAATTTTTACACTTGCTCACAGATGATCAGAAAAAGTGGAAAAAAATGAGTAAAATGATTAAAAATAAATAATTTATGTCCAATTTAAACAGTTTGACAATCTTCCTAATAGAAAATTTATATCTTGAAGTATTTGAAATATTAACATAAGACAAAGGGAATTAATTTTCCTTCATGAATCACTGTAACCTGAGAAGTTTCATGGTTCCTGCTATCCATTTCCTTTTTGCAATTCTAAATTCACAATACTTCTTCATATCATATTACAATGTTAGTTCCTCTAAGGTATATTCATGGCAGATACATTTTCAGGTTACTGGTCTCATGGCAAGAATATTGAAAGTATAATTGCTGTGAAAATTTCTTGTTTACAATAATAAGACAGTATGGAAGGTTTATTACTGGCATATTTTTTAACATTACAGGTCCACGTAATATGAAACATTTTAAGTACCAGTCCATATAAAATTCAGACACTGCCAATGGTAAAGTGATTCATGGTGAAGAAAAACCTGCCAAACAAATGAGGCTTTACAGTCTACATACATGTATGCTAAACTTTCACATAATGATGATTATTTCTGCACTCAGATCTGCACTTTTTAGAAAATTATACATTCATCTTCCACTTAAATCAACCAAATGTAGCCAAATCAAGAACAATAACTCTTGCAAAGTGCAAATTCCATGTACAATCATTATCTATATAATTTTTTTCTCAAAAGTGCAACAAACAACTGTCTTGGAACAAGAAATAAAACTGAATTCAGTGGGTTTTTGACATGCATGAGTCCCCTTCTGTCTGATTTTTAGAAAGACTGCTACTTAAAATATATCCCCTCTCATTGATGCCTGCATACAGACATACAGTTGAAAAGGGTAAAAAAAAATGGAAAGGATATCAAAATTGAAAAATCTAAGTAAATGCAACAGACACCTGCTGAAAAAAACTTAAATATTTCCCACCCCCTTTTTCTGCCAGAGATGTTTCCACATTCATTTGGTCCTAGACACAAAACTGTTCCATAATTAAGCTTATTCACATTTTTCTCCAAGTTCAGAATAAAAACAAGAAAAAATGCCTACCTTGTTTTTATCTATGTAATCCACCAAGTGTCTTGTTCAAGTATGTTTAAATTTCTTGAGGAAGAAACTTATACCCACAAATATTTGTCTAAACTCACACATTATGAAATGAACCCGAATTACTCGTTCTCTGTACAAACACCCAGATTAAGGCTCACAGTGACACATTGAAAACCCAAACAATGGCCTTCAAATCTTCATGTTTTGGATAAATGGAGGTGTCATGATCCCCAAATCCCTAATTTTATGGTGAAGATTAGAGAAGGGATTTTCTTCCATTGACAAGATGACTGGTCACTTTTCATTATTTTGTCAGCATGGAGCCTCTGTCATTGATTTCCTTTTAAAAACAACATTGAAATTCCTGGGTTAGGGGGATTGGTAAATTATGGGGTATAAATTCACTATAATGTGAAGTTCCATTGATTTTTTAATGCTTAAAGTGGTTGTTTGATAAAATATTGGAAAATGGAATGACACCAAATGTTTTATTTACTCTGAAAAGTGGAAACTGACTTAGTAGATGTATATTAGGCCAAAAAATAAAAAAATAAAAAAACAACAACAAAAAACTGTGGTCTGTGGTCTTCCTGCAAAATAGGGTAGGTAGGTAGGGAAATTATTTTAATTTTCAAAAACATTTTACATTGAAAAAAAAAAACTAGGGTAGCAGGAAAAAGACATATTATTTTGTTGCCTTATATGATGTTTCTCTGTCTAACAAATTAATCTCAGCAAAGGTTTTGATGTTTTTAATTGCTATTTCATTTTATTTTCGCTATTTGATGTGTTAGGTTCTGCTTTCCATATCTGCTATAGTGTTGCATTACATTCTTAATGAATTTTTAATGTAGTTCACCAGTGAAACAGAAATTCAAATAAACAATTTACAAATGTGATGGAGCAGTGGTCATTTGAAAGGCTCTGGTGTCAAATTCAAAACTAGAATTCTGATGGTCTCAAAAATGGATTATATGAGTCTAAATGACCTTTTACATTAAGAACAAACCATTGAATTTTATAACATAGGTGGGAGGCTCTTTTTTCCCTGTTATTTCATGTAAACATAATGTTGATGAAACTGTATCCACCCACTGACATGAAATCAGAATTCCAAATTGATCACTGAACATAGAGTGCACAAAGGAAGATGAACTTGATAATTTAAAAAAGACAAAAATCAAAACAAAGAATACAGTCTGTATTTACATCAGAGATGCAAAATAACATTTGATTTTAATTACATTACATGTACATGTAGATGAAAGGCAAATTCTGCTGAATTCAAATCCAGAATGAGTTCTATCTGCTTTAAATCTGGAATATGGGTTTTGCATGTTAAACCCCCTTTAGTTTATGGGTCTGATCGTTTTAATAACAGTTATATGTTTTATACTTCATTAAATTTTAATGGACCATTAAACTTTGTGAGATTAACTGGTCTGTTAACATGGTTTATTTATCGGAACAGTCCAAGTGTAAAAGAGTAGGAGGTACAGTAGTCTCCATGAACAGGATCAGATTTACATGGCTTGGGAAAGATGTTTTGAGAAAGGGATATTTCCAGCTCGTATAAGAAATTTAAATTTCAGAGTCTTTTTTTTTTTTTTTTTAAAAAAAGATGATTTCCATAGCATATCATGTTTATTATACATTTGATGCTGGTTCCTGTGTTCAAATGTCCATTTGCTCTTTTTCCGTAATATTTCATGTATTTGAATAGGCAGTGAAATGTTCACAAAAATATGAAGCTCCTGAAAACTCCCCTTGTGTGTAATAAATTTCTCCCTATCAGAGCACAAGTGACCTTTATGATCTTTCCTTCCACAGACTTGCCACATTGTTCAGTGGCATGCCATAATATTCTGGCAAAAAAACAAACAAAAAAACTTGACAGATGAAGGATATATCTAGCTACATTTTATACTTATTGTATAATATTTCAAAATTATGTTGCCAAAACATTTTTTGTGTGTACAGATAATCAGCTTTAGTTCAAGTCATTATACTAGCTGTTCAAATATTGATTTTGTTTCAGGAAAAACATACATGTACCATTCAGTGAGTACAATTTACTAAGTATTATTATTTTTAAAAGAGTAAAACATTTTAAAAAAAGTTTAAGCAAAAAATTAGATATTTTTATTATGGCAAATGTAAATGTTTTGGCAAAGTACATTTGTTTTGGGGCAAAAAAATAACATTTTGATATTGGTTGAAGTTCTTAATTGATGTGCCAAGATTACCCCTCAAATGACTTGCTGTAAGATCAAAATTGCAAAACTCAAGATCGGTAGATATTTGTCTTTACAATAGACACATTGTCTAATTGTACTTTCACAATTCAATATACATAATCTAAATTTAAAATCAGAATTGTACTTCTACCAAGAGCTCAGTTCTTAAATAAAACAAAACATTGTTTAGCCTTTATTTCTGGTTGTAAATGTAGGATGAGCAGCACTTACCATTATTATTACGGTTCGTTTAATAATGAAAAATTTACATCTACATTCCAAAATACTTCCAAAACTCAAAAATCTTCATTGTAAACACAATCCATCAAAACAGTTAGTGCACTCAAGATCTAATGAATATTTTGCATGTTTAGTTGAATAAAAAAATTGTCAAACCGATTGTCCTCTTTGGGATAATGAGGTGGCTTTGTAACAAAATTAAATGGATGAGTTTTATGCATGCAATGTGATTCAAAGCTTGAATAGCCTTGGTTTGGGTGTGCAATCTTCCATAACCGTGGTCGCAATAATAAACGTGTGTCAGAGTTCATCCGAGTTGTAAAGTAACGAAGGGCATTGATATAATTGAAAGAGTGTATTTTTCAGCCATAGAATCACCCAGTTGGAAATCAGAGCCTACTATTAACTAGAATGATTTGTAAAATTTCTTCTTTTTTCTGTATAATCATTTATTTGAGATTTATTTTAAAGCTTAAACTTTGGGTTCCCATGGAGATTTACATGTAGTGGTATCTTGATGTAATGATAAATATTTACTGAACAAAGATATTTTTTCTATGGTGCTTGTAAGGGGAGGTAATCAAAATTCAGGGTTTACATGTTCAGTCTTATAGTAAATGCTGAGGGAAGTTCTATCTTAATGAGCATTCTTTCAGTATTTCTAATTGTATTTGGTTATTTCAGGTAATATTTCATTGTTCGAAGGTTTGCTGGATGGCAACCCTTCCCCCAATTTTGTTAAAAAATTTCATAAATTTTGTGTAAAATATTGGCAGAAATGAGGAAATGATAACTTGGAACCCCCTTTACATAAAAATGTGGATTGGAACCCTCTTTCATTTATTTCTAGATTTGTTGCTGTATTTACAGTCTCAAGTTCCTTTTTGTGCATTAAGGGCAAACCCCTTAATTTTCTTAATCAACTCAGTGATGAATAGCATTAACTTTAAACCTATGTTAAGTATTCTTTATACCAGAAAAAAATCATGTTCAACCCATGTCTGTCAAAAAATACACTTAAGTGCATTATACCAAGTGTATGTGCAGACTTCTTTAACATAACACCTTGTACAGAGATATATCCCACATTTTCACCACCTTACACTATAAGCAGTACACTGTGCATTGTTCACAGCTAATGTCCCATTATATAGTATAGGTAATAGTTAGCATGTGATTTTTGAATGTGGACACAGCGAGATGTCCTTTAAAAACTCATTATCCACATTTTTCTTGTTTGAAGAAAGCATGGGAAAGTTATGAAGTCGCAGACTTCAGGTTTCTTTGCAATTACAGTTTTTTTTTGTTTTTTGTTTTATAAATTTTTGCTATGAAATATTGCTCACCTTTTCTTGAGGTGTCTGTGATTTTGTACTTCTTATTCATCAAGCCCTACAACCCTTATTATACCCTATGCTTTGTAAGCAGGGAGATCTATTCTTCAGTTTTTCTGTCTGCATATTTTTGTTTTCTCCGTCTGTATTACTGTCATATTTTTTATATTATATTGACCAGTGAGGGGCATATGCCATTGTCAGGTATTAAATATTAATTGAAGACATGAATGAAAAGTCCAACTAACAGGTTCAAGGTCATATGTCAAGGTTACTCTTACTAAGAATAATGTTCATCCTAGGATCTAGATTTATTGTATCTTGTATTTCCATTATATCTTTCATCACAAGCTGCAATTTGCTCAATCTTGAAATAAGTGCAAAATACTTTAATATAATTCAAAATACTAAGTATACAATATTTATTTCATCAACTGAAGTAATAAATGGGTTATCTCTCTTGACCCTTTGGCATTTTTCCAAAAGTACATCTGCTAGTACAAATGAGAAACATGAAGTATGTGTGTACTTGCCAGCAAACAATTTATATTGTTTTTATTTCTTTGTAGATCTAAAGCCAGCTGAAGACAGAGAGTTAATTATCTTGTGATGTGAACAATAAATTAGGGTAATGACAGAGTTATGTCACTTGGTTAATGCTCATATAATTAATACAGATGGCAGTTTTGGCCTTTGTGTTGTTGTTTCATTGGATTATTGTTTATGCATGCACAGCTGTAATGATGTTACAGTAAAACCTGTAAAGCTGAATTATTTTGGGTATAAGGCCAAAAAAAATATGTCTGTTCAGGGTTACATTCCTCCCAAAAATAGGGTAGGTCGGTAGGCATTTTCATTTTATTTTCTTCTCGACTAAAGTTGAGCCTATATATGTAAAATAGCATCATGTTTAAGTCATGAAAGTGTTTGGTTTTAAGCAGAAAGTTTGATTTTTAACATACACACCTATTAATCATGTCTTTTATTACAATACACTTATTTTCTGTAGGAATTTTGAACAAAATATAAGTACACTGTATTTACGATTTATGTGATATAAATAAGTCTCCTATTCAAACGTTATTGTGATCTGGTTTTTAACGTACTTTTGGTTTTACTGGAAATGATCTGTATTATACCAGAAATTGGTGGAAATTACCGATTTTGTCAATTTGTGAGAAAAAATGTATTAGGGTCAGTCGGAAACCCGAAACAAACATTTTTTTTTTTGGCCTAAGGCTTTGACTAGTTGAGTCAAATGTTCGGTTAAGACAAAATTACAAAGAGGAACTAGTATGTTGAGACCTCTTCAAAACATGATGTGTTTATAGGTTTCCAAGTAATTTAGGGGATGAGCAATCTATTGGTCACTTCAAAATGATCACAAGTGAGCGAATCATGCCACCCTTTGTTATGGAAATTTTTAGATATGGAAATATCGGCTGATCTGTGAACAGGTATGCCCAAATGGGCCCCCATTATGCTTGAAAAGTTTGGCGATTATATAGAAAACACTGGAAATCACAGGAATGTGAATGCCCCCTTTTTAGGAATTTTTATATTCTCACTGGTTGATAGAATTTAATACATTATTATCATTTGGATTTTCAAAAATGATAGAACAGCAAGAATTGCTGTTATTTTAGTAACAAGAACTACTGTAGAAGGTTTTTACTGTAAATTTTCAATGATATCTGGCAAGCTTAATTAAGAAATGACACAAAAGGAAAGAAGTCTTCAATGTATGTGTTTTGAAAATTAACCTTTAACCTCCTTGTTATAGACATGGTCTTACAGGCATCTCTATCAACAGTTGATTTTGTTTTGCTAGAGTTGATTTACTTAGAAATGAACAAAACAATACAAGACAGAATTTAGTATTCTTTTTTCATGCGGTTATCATTGCTATAATTTTACAGTAAAACCTAAATCAAACCCTGAATAATCCAAAAACCTGTCTAAACCAAACCCTGAATAATCCAAAAATCTGTCTAAACCAAACCCTGAATAATCCAAAAAACCTGTCTAAACCAAACCCTGAATAATCCAAAAATCTGTCTAATCCAGACACTTTTCGAAGTCCCTTTGTATCAGTTTTAATGTATTTATAATCTGGGTAAACCGAACTCCTTTCAAAACCGAACAACTTTAAAGTCCGAAAGAGATTTGGTTTGGACAGGTTTCATTGCATGTGTGGAATAAATGAAAATATCTGATGCATACATGAAAGATGAAAGTTTAAAAAAATAGAAAGAAAACAACCAACATTAAATACCATACCTTTCAAAAGAATGCTTTATCTCCCAATAATTCTTTGATATTACACTGTAGGTGTTTTTATCTTTAACTATATTCTGCTATCACAGACACGTTTTGTCAGCAATGTTTTCATTTTCCAGACTTTCTCTCTGAAGTTTAATTGGGGTCAGATATACCTCCAAAATGAAAAGTGCACAGCTGAGGGATATAAATAAAGCCTGTAATACAGCACCACTTCTGAGAAGGTATGTTTTTACACTTGAAGTTCAGTAATAGCTTTATCTGGGTTTCTTTCTATATCTAATTTACATCTCCATGTAGGGCTTGTGATAAGAGGATCTTATTTGTGTGTATAAGATAGTAGGGTGTCGAAGAGGTAGCTAAGTTACCTCCAGGCCCGTTAAAACTCTCACCTGCGTTATAAAGTTTTACCTAGGCGAATGGGATAAAGAGCAGATATTTTAATCTGTCCTGTCTCCAATTAAATGATAAATGTGTCCCATAGATATCTTATACTTCTTTATGGTTTACTAAGGGTTTCTTTATGGAGTGACCTAAAACATGAAAATGGCACTCAACGATGGAATTTGTAATTAATTTACTAAATCTAAAGGTATCTCTTCTTTGAAATGTCAAATATTATACATGAATAAGGCCTTTACAAGTAAAAACAAGTTTGAGCTTTTAGATGAATAATATTTGACATATAATGACAAGAAGGGGTCTGGATCTTTAATATAAACATTTTAGATGGCTGCTCTGTTGTTCAAATTAGAATACTTGGTAAATCAGATTTGACATATTTTGGTACATGGGTATACAAATATTCATCAAGTTATAGGGCAGTCAGTTGTTAAAGGTCAATATCGTTCAGTTTAATTTGATATCAGAGAGCAACCATTTTAATTTTAAGGGGTGGGGGGTGACTAGGACAAAATTTTCTATTGTAATTTTTTATTTTTTTTTATGTTGAAAAATATATATCCTGCCTTTTTTCTTCTTATAGCTTGTCCTGTCTTTTTTCTTGAAAACTTCAATCCTGCATTTTTTTAATTTCGCATTTCATTAATCCCCCTTTGTCACTGTCAGTCTGTCTGTTCTCCACACTTTTTGTTTCTGGATCATAATTTTGAATTCAAGAATTGTTAACCCAAATAAATTCTGACTTATCATAATGCTGACCACTATAAAGCTGGATTATAATACATATTGTTTACCATTTGACATTTTGACACTTTTCTATTATAAATTGGATGGTGTGGTAGGAATGTATCTGTAAATGTCAGATCATCTTATTGTAATTTCATTTTCTTATCTCTGGTTATTCATACATAGAAACCTTTGTCTTCTATGAAATGTTGCTAGCTATGTGTATCAGAATTATCCACTCCAACACACTCTTGCTTCTAACTGTTCTCTAGAGATACATGAATCAAGTTAAAAGTTTCCCCTATTTTCCATGGGTAAAACATAATTCTTAAAGTACATCTTTTTGTTATAAGCTATGCATATAACCAACTATCAAGAATGCAAGTTAAAACATACTTATTTTATATAAGATTAAAGAAAAAAGAATTAACTTCCTTAATTGTTCATATATCATCTTCATTAAATATGCTTTACACTTATATTCTGGGGACTGATATTAAACCTATATTGAAGACAAAATAATTAATTTTTATAATTCATAAAAGGTCACGTGTACCTTACAGTCACAATGCACAAGGTCACATGTCACCATTGACTCTCATACACTTGCACTCAATTGACCTCAGAAATAAAAGTGCATATAATGTTCATTATATGTTATGCAATAGTTCAACACAATAAAAAATTTGGTATCATAAACAGAAAAATGAAAATAATCTTGAAACAAAAGATGTTTTCCTTTTCAGACATGTTAGATCACTTCAATAACTCCTCACGTAATTTTGGAAGTTAACACTTTTCCTTGGGAGAATAATAAACAAATTTTTAGATTTGTATCATTTTAGATGTTAATTTAAGATATTGTAAAGTGCATGTCTTGTAATTTGAAATTTTTATAATTCAATTCTTGAATATGGCAGAAATCCAATAAGAGTTGACTCAAGTATAGACAATATGAAGGGTCTGTACCTATCAGTTACTATTCTGAGACAATGCCTGTCTGATTTGGTTCAAAATATAATGATGAAGAATGAGATTCTATCGGAAAAAATTAATGTTCTTGCCATTCAGTTTTTTTTTTTTTTTTTTGAGTCTTTGGCCATATTTATGAATATCGATGTCAGTGAGAGGGCATTTTATAACCACTTCTCTTTGACAAAAAGTTGCTTGTTACAGTGATTTTTTTCATCCCCTAAAATATAATGGTAATTTCTTTTTTTATTCTTTTAACATATCAATATAAATGTGCAGTAGGTACCATTAAGAGATAAGGAAAGCCTAAGTTTAGAAATATACCGTCCCTATACAAAGTAACTTAAATAGTGGAAAGAGGCATAATTTCTTTCAGTTAGTGAATGCAATGGTTGAAATTAATGAAATTGACCTACAATGATTTCTTTCAAGAAATAAATTATAAAAATTGTTGGTCCATAAAAATTGCCTTGAAACAGAAACCCAAAATTGTCCTGTTGGGACAGGGGAAGAAATGATAGAATAAACCAATATTTAAGGATCACAATTTACACCTGATATGTTAAGCTTAGGTAAAGAAAAAAAAATAACATGACTAAATTTGAGAAAGAAATATTATACCTGTTGTTATGTGTACTCTGCCTTGTATTTATATTTCATGAGGATACAAACATTACCTCGTAAATTACTAGTTTTATCTGGAGTGGCTATACCGAGTAAACTAGAGAGCCTTGTCTAGCCAGTCCCCACTTAAGGTGTTAGGTTTACATGTTTTATAATGCTATGTTGTAAATATTGTCTAATTTAAACAGATAAGAATGACTTATCCAACGATTTATAACCTTGTTGGCTAAAAATGTGTTTGTTTTAATATTAATTTGTATTTTACAGACTCTATTTTCACTTTTAAGTTTGGGCATAGAAATTGAGTTCAATAGCTGTTTGAATTTCTGTGTTCGATTCATATGTGTATTTTTCATATGTGTATTTTCGTTGATTTTTTTTTGCTGCCTTTTGATGTTCCCTTAAAGAATGATATTTGGTTTTTTTTTTCAATTAAATGAACATAACATCTTCACTATTTAAAACTAGTAGCACTCCAATTAAGATTCTTGCAAAATGTGATACATGGTTGGATGCTTACATATTTTTATTTTTAATATTTTGTTTAAAATGCTATAGTAAGCAGAAATTAATGTGTGGTTTTACATATAACCTGTGCATTTGGAAATAAAAATTATATAGAATGTACCATAAAATTCAAAATTAAGGGAGATAACTCTGTAAATGACATTAAAATACAATAAAAACTATTGGATTTTCCATGTGAATTAAGAACAGACATATTGGAATGAATAATTATACATTTCATCATAAATACCTACAAAACAACTTAGTAACAAAAATAAAAATATGTAGCCTTTTTTAGGGGTTTCACATTTTACAGAATTTGCATGATTCTTATCTGGAGTACTACTGAAAACTTGACATGATGGTTTTCATACAATAATTTGAGAAGTTGATTTCAACTATTATATTATGTTAGGGGCATCAGTGTGGCAGAGTATCATTTAATGACGAATTAGATGCCCTATTTTAAAAATGGCTTGCAAATTTATATGAAATTATGCATGCTTTGAGAATGTTAGAGTCAATTCGTAGTGTCCACTCAAGTTTATAGCAGTGTGTCAGAATTTCCGTCTTCAATTGTGTAAACCTTTCAGACTCAAAAGCCCAAAACTTATTTTGGAGATTTTTTACGTAAATGTAAATGGCCTGTAAAATGGAAATTTTACTAACTCACCAGCATTATATTCTACCATCCTGACTGGAATTAATTCATGATGGAATACACCATCTCGGCAAAAAGTATATAAGATTCCATAATCATCAGTCATTTATTTTCAACTCTCTTTAAGTCATGAAATGTCCATCAAGATTTTGTCAATAAAATCTTCTGAATGGAGAATATTTCAAGATAGATAATTATGTAGTGTGTGAAACGAGGCAGATCTGTGCTTAGACATGCACAACATTAGGCTCTGATGAGTTTATGATGGAGTTAATTGTTGAAACACATGTCAACCTGGCATTAATGGTGGTATGCTTCATTAACGTCTGAATTTAATTATATTCCATTCAGTAGATCATTGGCAAGCATATTATAATTACAGCTTGATTACTACTTCAGAATTTCAATATTAAAGAATCGAAACAAATTGTTTTTTTTGGTCCAGTGGGTTCGTAATCAAAGCATTGGCTAAGTATAGACAGTTGGTCCTGTCCTGGATAATCTTTCGATGTTGAAAATGATAAGTTTAGAACTTAGATTTAATCTGCAGAATCCATGTCCACAATTTAATTGTAGTCAAAATTTGAAACAATTTTGGTGGTGAGCATTAATTAGTAGACTTGCTATCAGAGAGATGCACATGCAATTAATGAAAGAGTGGGAACTGTAGCAAGTATAGGCCCTTAAAGGTATTGTTTTACTGTAAAACCTGATTAAAGCAAACTCTGAATAAACCAAAACCCAGTAAGGGAGCAATCATTTGATTTTTATTGGGGGGAGGGCTAGAATAATATTTTTTATCTGGATATTTTTTTTTGTGTTAAGACTATTCTGACTTTTTAATTTTGATTCCAGACTGTCTTGGATTTTTTTTTATAGTATATACAAATATGACAAATTAAAGTATTTACAAAAAAACATATTATGATTTCTTTTTCAACAGATGCATCTAGCCTTTTTTCCTATTTAAATGGTCACACTGGATTTTTTTTACCATATGCTGCCATCCTGCCTTTTTCCAAATTAAATCCTAGCCCCCTAAAAATCAAATGATTGCTCCCTTAACATGGATCCTTTCATTGTAGCCTTAAAACATTTAAACCTGTGTAAAGCAAACTATTGCTTGAAGTGAACAAATCCCTCAGTATGAGACTGGTTCAGTTTAGATAACTGGCTATACTGCTAGCTAAAAGGTATCTGACCTACCGACAGAAGCAATGTACTGTAAGCAAAAAATAACTACAAGCCAGGCACCCCTGAAGTTGAAAACCCATAATCCAAATCATAAAGTTCAAATTACCCAAGACTTAGATACTTTACACATCTAAGCTGGATCTCAAGTACCTGAATCTTATAGACATGTGTTACTAATCTCTCAAATGTTGAAAATTCTGGCATTATCTGAAATTTATCAGTGTTTTCCTTTCGTCTTATCTCAATTAAACCAGACATATATTTTATCCTGTACATATTCTTTGCCATTAAATGATTTAGAAGAACAAAAATTGCACAGTTATCTCAGCACAGCACAATAAATGTATTTTTATGCCGACTTTTATGTTGCGTTTTGTAGTTATGAACCCTTGCTTTGTGATAGTGAAAGCCTGCTCTGTATTGGAAATGACAGTTTCTGCAACTTTGTCTATAATAAATTATTTGCTTGAGTTGCATAAAATTGTTACTTCTATGGGGGTCAGACAGTGAGAAATAGATATGAAAACAAAATGGGGAAATATAGGATGGTTGTTATAGCTTTTTCAGAGCTTGAAGGATCAAAATAGAATTATAATGTAAAATTGCACATAAAAATGAAAATAAACACAACAGTCAGAAAAGCAATATTTTCATGTCGATACCCAACTGATCAGCGTAACAATTGTATTAGTTAAATATATGTTATTTTGTTCTTTATAATTCTTCATAAATTGCTATTACATGTACATGTTATCTTGAAATTGGAAGAAAAAAGTAAAAATTAATACAAAATTAATCTTTTTTGGCTGCACTTCAGGATAGGAATTATCTATGACTTTTAGTATGCAAATAACAAAAGTAGAAGAAAATTTTCAATGACCAGTATTTATTGTATAGAACAAGATTGTTCTTTGAAAATTACAAATTTAGAGTTGATACTCATAATGTCCCAAAATAATTCCCATTTTTAATTCAAACCTATTTTTGCAAAACAAAAATTCATAATGTCCCCCACCCCCCCCCCCCCCAAAAAAAAAAAAAAAAAAAAAAATCTCATATTTGACACTAAATTGGAAGTCATAATATCGCCTGAAAATTCTTAATTTTTTTTTATGTTAAGCCAGCATCAATATTAATGCTCTGTTTTGTTTCCATGAATCCAACCCTAGTGGTTGTCCCCAAAAAAAACTCATTTTTAAAAGCTAAATATGGTCATAATATCCTAGAATAATTGTCATTTTTAATGCTTAATTACTGTTAATGTTTTGGTCATTGTTTCCATGAAACAACCTGAAACAACCATTCTGGTATCAAGTTTCTCTAGAAAACATTAGAATACATCCTAAACAAACACCTGAGAACACAATGAAAAAAATGTCCAATAAAAACCAGGTCAAGAAGACATATATGTGTGTTCTAGCACAATAAGTGGTATTTCTGACATCTAACATGGACATTTATCTTTAATGTTTATGTTCTTTCTGTCTCAAGAGTGTTGATTGATATCATAAAGAGGACTCTTTGATGTTTGGAGTTAGAAATAGTAGTAGGACAGCTGATTGTATCATGTGACCAGTTCAGTTGTTTTGGGGGAAATTGGAAAAAAGAATAATAAAAACTTCCTTCTTGGAATTTTTGGGCCTTGAAACCTCTTGTGAAAGTGCATTTTTGCCTGCAATGTTTGTTTTGATTTTTTTACCAATTAAGATTAAAAACAAAATAATGGGGGAAACAATTGAATAAAATTGTACTAAAACTGTTTAATAAAATCCTTAACTACAGACATGTTAGATTTATCATAAAATATTTTTTTCAACTCTTTCAGTACTTTAATTCTAGGCTTGTTCATTAAGTAAAAAAAAATCTGTTTGCTACAGAATTAATCACTTTCATACTTTTATTTATAACTTTTCTACATATCTTCACCTGTTGCACACAGAATTAACATCCCATAAATAAATTATACAAGACATTATACTTAGTTTTCTTCTCATCCTTGTACTGAGTGTTTTCATCAGAAGTATTTATAGAAAACTTTCTCACTCTTCAAAACTAATATGCATAAATATTGAATGTAAGATGCAATTTGTTACTACAGTTACACCTGTAATTATAATTTACTTGAGAAGTTAAAATCGGAATACTTCATGACATAAAAATTTATGATAAATAAAAATAAAAAAAAAGAACAAAATATTCATCCTCAGCTAGAAAAGTTCAACTCACAATTTTTATAAGAATATTGTATATTATCCAATTTCTAATAAGAAAAACTTTCACATACACAGACATTAGCATCAGTTTTCATCAAAAACCACTGTTATTAATTTAATGTCTTTTTACCAGTAAACCCCCACTCACCTGTTTTGTGCAGAACTTGCCAAAAGAATTACTATTCCATAATGAAACAAATAAGTGCTTGTAATTTGCCTCTAATCTTCCCACTATGTGTGAAATATACATGGAAATGAACATAGACCATGTGATCTGAGGTGTTGGGGTAAATAATGGGTTATAAATCATCGTCAGCTGTGTTCGCTCGACCATGGTAATCTAACCCTAGACTAGAGCGGTGTGGTCAGACTGATATTGGAAAAGATACATTACAATGAACTTGAGATATATTCCAGATGTTAGAGATTCATGACTTCAACAGAAAAATTGATATTTGGCAGTAAGCAAAAGTGCTAGATCCATGGCTTGTAAAAATTGAGTTTGGTTTGTAAAATTAGCATGCCAAAAGTCATCAAATTAAATTTTCTGAAAATGTATTTAGGGCCTGTAATAACTAACTGTATGGAGTCTTTTCAAAACAGGCAAATTTAGGAATGATGGGATATTAAGCAGTAGTTGGACTATTGGACTAAGTATTCGGTCAACTTTAAATACCTTTTTTTTTCATCAAAACATCTTGTGTAAAAGTTTCACAGTAAACCAAAAATAAAAAAAAATAAAAATTACTGCAGGTCTATGTATTTCTAAATTTATAAAATGTCATGGTAAGTTTTTTTTTAGTTGTTTAAAAAAAATGGATGTTGGACATGGATTTTTTTCTGTTGTCTACTGTCGAGAATCTTTTTTGCAAGATATTTATCCAATTAAAATTAATGTTGTAACAATTTTATAAATATCTCTTTTCCAATGATTAGAAATCGGCAGGTATAAACTCTCAGATGTAGGAAATTTAAGCTAACTTGGACTTACCACAGTATTAGGGTATGATCCCAATACATGCTTATCACTATCACTTTCAAATCACAACTGAATCTCATATTGAAATTACCAATTTATTTTCCTTTGTGTAGTGTTATCTCCCCCTGGTTTTCTTATCAGGGGAGTATTTTCTTACAGTATTTAGTTACTTTTGTGAGCTCAGGTGTGAAAATGTATCAAAGTGGAAAAATTATCAGAAGTTTGTAAGATTGGCTCTCAATAGTATCTGTTGAGTCAAGTTTCATTAAATTCTCTTTGTACAATGGTTGAATAGGAAGTATTACCATATTAAAGTAAGGCAATAGTTTTGGGAGTTATTCACTTGGCCATAAATGATTTTATTGTCAAACAGCTTGACACAAGGATATTATGTGTTGCTTGAAGTTTATTTATATTTTTTTCTCACAGATAAAAGAATTTGTAAAATAGCATAAATTGAATTTTAGTCACTGGAATTTATTGCAGGAAGCTGGGAGGCCAGAGCATTTCATTCAAGCTCCATTTCAAAATGTGTCATTAGCGGTGTCAAATGTATATGGCTTTTTTAGAATGGCTTTTTCAATCAATAAAAGCCTATTGTATGTCTTTGTTGTTTTTATGCTTTAAAGAAAATTTGGTATTGAAATTGTTTTCAGCTATCATGTTTATGATGGGAATGAACATTTATCATCTAAGGCGATAAGTATCAAGGTGGCTTACTGCTTCTCTGAAGAAATGAGAAATTTTGGTTTTACATTTCCCACAGAGAACTTATAAGGGGTATATAGGAATTATTAAGCCAATCTGTCTTTTCATCTGTACATATATGTACCCTGTAAGTGCAACTCTTCTTCTGGTGAAACTCTTTTGGAAGTTTAAAGTTTGCCATGATATATACATATAGAAGTGCCAGGGGAGTTAATCAACCTTAAATGTCTCATGTTAGAGAGTCACAGTGAAAGTGGAATAATATTTTGTGAGTCTTACTTCTAATATAATCTCTAGTACATGAAGTACCTGTGAAAGTACAATGTATAAACAAAAGTAAAAAAATATTTAAATATAAATTCATTAGCTGTCATCAATTGTATGTCATATACCATTTCAGACCTTTCAAATTTCTTATTTTGCCACCATTAAAATGGACCCATAGGGCAGTTTCTTCTAAGAGTGAAACATAATTACTTACCAGGTTATAATGACCTTTGAATCATCCATAGGAGCAGTCATATAAGAAATAAAATTTAATTACATACATGTTTACTCCTCATTTTAATATGGTCCCATTTAAGATCAAAAGCCTAGATAAGTAATAATGGTCTCACACCTTTCAGTTGTCCCAGTCACACAAAAGGAGATAATTACCTAACAGTCTTTTCTGATCATTTCCCTTTAAAATAAAGTGTGATAAATCTCATAATCAGCTATAATTCTCCAGTGCTAATAGATAGGTGTTTAGATTATGTCAATAAAAGGGGGCTACAAACAACATACCTCCAGGCTTTTTGACTCCTTTTGTAACAATTTTACACAATTTATGGTTTAACAATTGAAAATGAAGTGTGTCGTTTACCTGTATGAAATGGAATGTTGACATTTAATTAGTTTGTATTGATAAGGGAGGAAAATTAATGGGGACTGTAATGGTGTTAAGTGTAATGTATCTGATGATGCAATTTAAGTGAATAAATTTACTGCTGATATTGACCTCTGTGAAATTATATACTTTGTCGCAAATAAATACTTGTATCAGTTTTAGGTTACAGGTATTAATAAATGTTAGGCAGGTTTATAATATCATAAACTAATAAACTTCCCCCTGGGAAAACTTGTAGAAAAAGAAATAGGAAAAATAAGAATTAATATGATTGACTTATAATATATAATAAAAGATTAATAGAATGAAAAATATTTCAAATAAAAAAGAAAAAAAAACAAAATAAGATAAATAATTGAATTTAGATATATATTACCCAACTTGTGACATGTCATGCCACTTGTATAATTAAGAACCATTAAGATATGGCTTTATACCATGATATGATATATTATGTCATTTTGAAAAAAATTCCTATGTGACTTAGTCATAATTGTTTTGTTTTGTAACTATGCCCTTCATGGGCCCTTTGATTAGAAAATAAACAATTTTTCTTCCTTCTTCTTCTTTTTTCTTCTTTTTAGATATGATGTACATTATGATTGTGTATTGTCTTGGTAATATGATTTTTAAATTTGAATAAAGAAAATGCCTCATGTCCTTTTTGCTGAAACCTGTGCATGTTTTTAATTTTTAAAAAAATCTAAAAAAAATTTTATTGATCAATTGAGTTGTATTGATATGTGCTCTGAATTCTGACCAAGTGTGTGTAGATTAAAGTACATCCATTAGATGTAAACATGGGAATGGATATGTATTATATGATGATAAATGAAGGAGTTTTTACCATGTTCAAAAATATTTAATTCATAAAAAGACTCTGATATTAGAACATTATGACTAATAGTAAAAAAAAGAAATAAAGAAGGAAAACAAACATAGAAAAATTATAATAAAAATGGAAAAAATAAAAGAGAACATATTAAAATAATATGAACAATAGAAAAAATGAAAAAATGGATTAAGGTGCAATGATGAAAATGAAGAAAAATAGAAATCAGCTATGAGTAAGATAAAAAAAAAATTAGAATTTACATTTTAATGTGAGGTCTTGTGTTCAGTAAAAAATGGTGTTTGTTTTGGAAGCATGAAGTACATGTACTAAGTCGATGTATTATGATAAATGATAGAGCTGAGCTTAGATTGATAGTTTTAGGTTATTATGATAACTTAACAGCCTGTAAATCATTTAGACATAGCAGAGTTTTCACCCTCAACAGCTGTAGATTATCAAAACAGTATGTATTAATGGAATCTTTCATTTATTATTTTCCACACCCCAGTGCAATCTTCCATTTATCTCTCTTTGGTTCAAGTACACCAATGCATCAAGTCCTTTGTGAAAGTGTTAAACTGGCAGACTGTATCATCAAAATTATCAAGATTTACAAAAATATATCAGACACTTAGACCGTTGAGTGATATTGGTTTTCTGCAGGCTGAATGCATACACAAACAAATGTTTCTCTTGACATTCTAGGTTCCCTCTGGGGGTATTGGATTTGGTAACAGCAGAGGAAGATGCACTCTGTGATGTTATCTCCTCAATTTAATAGTTCAATGCATGGTCAGTATTGAAAGTATAGAGTTAGGCAAGACTAAAAAATATTTCTGTTTGCCATAGCCTAAGTGCTAAAAAATGGGTTGGTAGGAAGGTAAATAATTTTCTTTTCTCCCAAATCATTTTAGTTTTCAAAAGATTATTATAGTAATACTGCTACTGCTACTCATTTTTGTTCTTTATAATGTGACACCAATCTATAAGGTCAAAACAGCTTTTGAAGTTACAGAAACTAGTTAAGAAATCAGAAAAGAAAATAAGGTAATGAAAACAAGAAAATGAGAAAAAAATATCAACTATACTACATCATTAAAAAAAATTTTCACTCATGGGGTTTCAGATAGAAAAGTCATGCATGCTATAGCAAACAAAAAAAAAAAATTTTTTTGGCCTTATAGGAATTTGAAATTGTTGAGGTTGCATACCATTTGTTTACAATCTCCAGATGTATAGGTTCATAGAAATGCACCAATAATATGTATTTTGACTTGAAATATGAAATAAGGTTAATTTGATATGTAATCTTTTTTCTCTAACTTAAAGCATGCAATAGTAAAAAAAATGGCATTTATTTAATGTTTTGCATAACTCACGTCTTAGGCAACAAAACAAACTGAACAGTTATTGGACAGCTGGTCCAATGAAAGAGTTTTTTGTTGCCACATTGTTGCCAAGTTGCCAAATGCTCAATAATTAATATTTCCTACATTGGTACTGCTTGCTTGAACAATCAGATGATGAAACAAAATGAACCCCTTTAGCACTGAAAGCGAAACTAATTAGAACAGATGACAGGTTCAGTTCAAAGGATATGAAGAAATATTCAGGAATAATTAGCAGTTGAGCATGTTTATCCATTAGCTGTGATCACTCAATCATTCAAATGACTCTTGTCAGTGTACCATCTGTAGAATTAATTAGTTGGGGTGTTGTATAACTGGCTGAGCTGTATGATTCCAGATAGAACATACATTAAATATGTTTAAAGTTTGAAGTATATTCAAATTGCTTAAAAGATGTTAAAGCACATTTTGTGATTATTTCAATGTTGCACCTGTATGCAATATAAACCCATGCTGTGATTGCTAGAGGGGAAATAGTTTTAATTAGCAAAGATGTTTTAGCTCACCTGGGTGGAAGGTCAGAGTGAGCTGAAATCCATAACTTTACAACTCTACTTCGAAACTATTTGACAAGATTTACGTGAACTTGGCAGACTTGATACACGTTTGGTCTGCTTAATTGGCCAAAATGAACTTTATTGGTGCCAGAGGACCTTACTATCTAATTGGCAATTTAGAAAGTGAAACTCCTTTGAACCTATAAATTTAATAAGATAATGGAAAGCAGGGCTGATAGAATCAGTCCAATTTTGATGTCACTCAGATGGCTCTTTGTATGGCTGTTTTTACTCTAACTTGTCATTGAAACCCTGTAAGATACTTTAATTCTACTGTTCCAATAACATTCAGGTTTTGCCAAGGTGGGCAATGCAGGCAACTTGTTCAGATGTTTATTTCTACCCTTTAACTTGTTAAAGCTGAAGTTTTTAATTGGTTTAACAGCAGTGGTGATGATATGATAACGAACTGTTTTTTTTAAAAGTGTCATAAATTTAAAATAACTTTTAAACTGTACAGCATTCTCTAAAAGCTGACCTACCCTCTTATGGCTGACTGGGTTTGCTTCAGTTTAAGCCAGGCCTGACCATAACTTTTAGTTGTCATGGCCTCAACTTAGGTCAGCCAAATTTAAGGCCAGACAAGTCTAATGAAGTTAGAACCGACAGTGGTGTAGCTAGAGCCAAATCAATGTGGAAGCATTTAGAAGCACAGAAAAGGGGGAATTTATTTTGGTTGATTAAGAATTGGCAATAATAAAAATTTTATCATAACCAATTCTTATAAATTAATTTTAAAACATATTTTTATCTTTAAACATGAGAAAAGTAGCTCTGAATTTAACTGAATAGGGGCGTGTCAATATTTTTTTAATCCATTGTGATATTAACAAAATTATTTTGTTACAGTATTTATCTCAAATTAATTTATTTAATGTTGCAAGAATGTTGATATCTTGGCTTTTTTAAATACAGTGTAGCAATGCCACTGCCAGATTTATCAAACTTAAACTCTCTTATATTGACTAAAACTTTCAATAGGAATTCAATAACCATCATAACATACATAAATCCTGGGCCTAAGCTCAACTTTCCCATTGATAATGAACATTTAATTTAATACATATTTACAAAAATAGGTTTAAGATATTATAAGCACTGAATTTCTATTCATATCTATTTCATCATTATTATAGAGTTATCCCATTACTGAAGAAGGACTATTGTCTGAAGTTCAATTACAGTTTGCTGAATGGTAATCTAGTGAACACTTGATTTAGATTTTATGACGGGTAATATTCCCATTTATAATGCATTTGACTTTTAGTTGAGTGCAATTCCTACAAGTGCTAAAATGTCAGATTAAGTCCTGATGAAATCACAGCTTTCAAATTCACTTTCAATGTCTTAGACTACTTTGCATCTTAAATAAAATCCCACCAGAAGAAAGTAAAAGGTCCACAATAAAAGTAAATGTGTAGTATAATTGCTTCAGGACCAATCATAATGAAATTTCAATGGTTCTTCATTAGAATTGGAAAGAAGTTCAGTTACATCTTTCTCTCCATAGTGTAATGCCCAATGAGAATTCTTTTAGTTTTGAAGTCATAAATGAGTATAAACAGGGAGAAGTTGCTGAGATTATGTTTTTGTCAGGTTGTTACTCTGTCATCACTAATTTGTTGCCTTGATACATCCTGTACTTTTTGTCTGATTTCCTTTAAAATTTGATTAAGTTGTGGTAATAATCCATTGAAATGGACCACTTTTAAGCTCACCTGGCCCAATGGGCCATGTGAGCTATTGCCATCACTCGGCATCCGTCATAGTCAGTTGTGGTTAATAACTTTTCAAAACTCTTCTACTCTGACTCAACTTGACCAATTAGAACCAAACCTGATTTGAATACTAGTAATCCTTAGGGTTTAATGTATAGAACCAATGTTGATCTGTTGATAAACATGGCCACCGTTAGTTAAAATAGAGCATAAGGGTCAGGCTAAATGTTTTCGCATATATCTCAAACTTGGTTAGTTTTTGCCAAATTCTGATGGCATGAAAATGTTCAACATGATAAGATCTATCTGTGGTTAAATTTGTGTGTTAATCTGTTAAGCCATGTTGGAGTTACTGTCCTTTTTGGACATTTTTTCTTGCTATTTTAATGATGTTACTTTATAAAATTCTTCTCAGAAACTACTGGACAGAATTGAATGGAAATTGATGATTGTTTCGTTAGGTATAAGCACTAGGAATTTTTATTCTAGAAAAACGTAGCAGCTTTTACAAAAACTGATTGTTGCTTATTGAGCCATGGTGCAATTCAGACTCTTTAGAGCATCTTGTTTTGATGGGACTGAAGTAATAATCAAACTGGATATAGCTTCCATTTATGTCAGATTCCCTAAAAAACCTATAGAAGCCTTAATAGGGTTGAATTTCTAGGGATCCACTTTCTGGGATTTAGCGTTCATTTTAAAGACACATGGAGATAGATCATGCTCACTAAGATTTTTCATAAGGGATAGATGTATCTGAGTCTTCAATGAAGCTATGATCACTCAGTCATTGAGAGGAATCTGTCATTAAAACATCTGTATAATTAATTAAAGGATTGCTTGTATTACACCAACCAGTCCCCTCATACATCATTGAGACATTGGTGAAGTAATGGATACAACATATGTATAGACAATAATAGTATGGTCAGTGGAATGTAAAAACTATAAATAAGGCATACAATGAAATCAGTGGCAGTTTTTCTTGTTTTGTGATATTTATCTATGTCCTTGTCAGTGACATATATAGATTCTTCTTTAATTATTATTTATACACTCTAGAAGTAAAATTGAGATTTTCAATATTGCGAGCTTTAGTGAGCTGGTTAAGATCTAAATTTTATCTCAATGAGAGAATGAACAAATAATTTGATTTAAGAGTACCCTGAAGCCACAGGGACTTGGCTTCTCTTATGGAATCTGTAGAAAGTTTGGAAAATATGAAATTGCAGCAAACCTTTATCAGAAATTTATGCACAGCCCATTGGTTAAAGAGTCCCATACATTTTAAACATATTCGAAAAATGATGTATGCCATGCACGGATTCAGATAGGGGCACACCCCCATTAGCATTGGGGATTTTTTTGTTTTTTTGCATGAAATCTTCATTTTACTCCCTAGTTTTTTTCTTGTCTCACTATACCCGGCATTTAATTCTACTTTTGCCCTGCTTACCTGAAATCTTGGATCTACCCCCTGTATACTATTGTCCATCATTCTTCTGATCCAAAAACTGTTGTTATGGATTTTAAATGACATTTTGGTACCATTTTGTATTTTTCATTGTCTTCGATGATTTTTGTTTTTTTTCTTTTCATTTAACAGCAAAAAAGGGGGGCTTTCATAAGCTTTAACACAGCTGAATTGTGGAATGTACATAATATTGGTGTTTAGATAACAAAGGCAATAAAAAGTATTAGTGCAATTCCAGAAATTATTATGATTTAATTAATACAAACAACACAAAGAACTTATACTTCATTCTTGATCAAAAACATGTTCCACAAAGCTTTGTTTCATGAACCTACTATAATGACAGACAGATAGAACAAAGATGCAGAATTAATTTTTATCATTTTCTATCTGTTGCTGCTACAATTAAATGCATATTTATTTTGTTTGATCTGGGAGGTCTGGCACTGAGACTTTGGTTTATGGCTGTATTCTGCTGTTGGTAATATGGAGGAGAGACATGTGACATACCTCCACTGTAAAATTACTTAGTTGTAGATTGGAATTATGGAAAGTATTTCTGTTTTTATGTTTTGGCCATATTATGAGTAGTAAGCATCAAATAGAAGGAGGATGAATATGGTGAATATGTTAAAGAGACAACAGGTCTCAGTATCGTATTAATTTTCCCATAGACTTCTATAGTGAAGTGCATATTTTTAGGATTTTTTAAAAAATATGTAAATTGATTCAATAAAACTTTCACTTATGTAGCATTTCTAAGGACATGTGAAAAAATAATTTCCCGCAAAGAAAATAGGGTGAGTCCACGAAGATCGGACAGAAAAGTAGTCTCGAACTATAAATAGCCATTTTCCCTACTTTCACTTTTGTTTTGCACTCACCAAACCAACCTTTTCAGTGGAACATTTTTATGATGTTATGTTAGATTTTCTTTTAAAAAAGTTCTTCATCTTACAGTGTGATGTTTGCTCTATTTTATAAGTCATTGTTCATATCTTTTGACAAAATATTAGTTTGTAGAGAGGCAAAAAGAAAATGCACTATATTTTTATAGCATCCATGTTTTGACGTACACCTGCTCAGGGATATGCAATACGATACTGGTACCAACAACCCCACCGAAATGAAAAATGTCAGCTCAAGGCCATATAACATTCATCATTCTATAAGCTTATATTTCCAATATAACAAACATCTTCCATCTGTTTTTGTCTTAGATATCTCCCACTATCACCAGACAAGACCTTCAAGGACCAGCACAGCTCCCAGGTACATCTGCTCTCTTGAAAGCAGGAACTCTAGTTTTAGTGTGGTTTTCTGTGTGTACTGTTTGTTCTTTTGGTTTGTTTGACTGAATTTGTTCTTCATCTTTTGTTATTCCAGTGTACAACTAAGTAACTATACAGTGGAGACATTTCACATCTCTCCTCCATATTACCTGTGGCAGTAAACAGCCATAAGCTAGAGTCTCAGTGCCAGACCTCCCAGATCAAACAAAATAAATATGCATTTATTTGCAGCAGATAGAAAATTATAAAAATTCTGTATCTTTGTTCTATCTGTATGTTCTGTCTGTTATGTTCATGAAGCAAAGCTTTTTGGAGCATGTTCTTGATCAAGTTCTTTGTATTCTTAACATGAATTGTTGATGGATTTTCTGTATTTGTACCTTCAAGATTCCTATACTTCTAACAAGAATTAAAGTACCAAAAGAGCTAATTAATCAAGGCATTATTTTTACTGACAATATTCAGCGGTGGATCCAAAAGACGGATGTAGAGGTTTGGCACCCTTCTTTTCAATGGGAAATTTGTCATTTTCAGGTGTGAAATTCACAAATAATAGTATATAATGTCCTAACACCCCCTATCCCTTCCCCTTTTTCTGAGTAATCTCCACTGGCACTCCTCTTTTTCTAAGTGTCTGGATCCGCCCCTGATTTTGTCTTTATAGCAGTGGTGTCTAAAACTTTCGTCATTGAATGTATTAATAAAAGTACATTTCATTTGAAAGGCTTACAGCTGTTTGATACTAGTCACGTAATCCGTCTGCCATATTTGGTCAATTGGATTACAACATTTGCAGCCTATAACTTCAAAGCTTCATCAATGCTACAAATAGCGATTTTGCTATAGGGTTAATTGGGTGGAAATGTGCTGCACCAGTATAATATTTTGCTGAAAAGAGCCATCATATACTTGAATGATTCTCATATTTTCTGTACTTTTCCCTAAAAACTTAGTTATTTGCTTGAATGATTTCAAAATCTCATTTGCAGCATCTGTAAGTTTAGAAATGAATCAAGCTGTTTGCAGCTTCTAACAAAGAAATAATGCTTGATGATATGTAATCATGTAATTGTGCATTTCATTTATAATAGCTACTCAATATCCATATCTGTATACTCTTGTGCTCTTGAACTTGTCGACTTCCTGATCTTTTTATTGTTAATAAGAAGGAAGTTCAAGATTAATCAACAATGAACACATATGAAATCAGGCTGTTACATGTAGTAACATGTATGGTAATTTTATAATGCAATACTACTACTATATTTGTAAAAGGGTTAGTTTTTGTGGTTTCTAATATTCATAAATTCTGGAAGGAAAGTTTTTCACAAGACATGGCCACAGCACATAAATAATTTGCGAAGGTCTTTCTAGATTACTGTACTAATTTACATTCAGAGACATGATTCAATTAATACTTAGCATGACAGAAAGTGATGTAAATTTTAAAAGCTTTGAAATATGGAATTAACCTCCCTGATATACTTCTGTGCAAGAAATTTGGACCAGGTACAATTCATTGAAGGTTGGTTCTGATCACGCAGGCACCAACCATTTTCATCGTGAAAGTGTACAATTTTTCTTTCGATCTCAGCAGCAATCCAAATCAATATTTTTATTTGAAAATCTGCCTTGTTACCTGTAAGTAATGGAGGAAATGTAGAATAATTATTTTCATTATTTTCAATGAATGAGTAAAAAAAAAAAAATTTTTCTCCCCATATTGAACATTCATTTTTTTCTCTAAAAGATCCCAACCCCTCTAATAAAATGGTTGGTGCCTTATGGGTTGGGGTATCCTTCCTTCAGAAATCAACTGCCTTGGTGGTCTGGTGGTAGCATGCTCCCTTTGAGTGTGCTGTATGGTAGGTTTGATCCCCAATCCAGTCTTACCAAAGTCTTTGAAATTGAGTCATTGCTTCTATTCCCAACTTGCAATATTGGGGAAAGAGTCAGGACTGATTGGCTCGTATCAGAGTGGGTTGATATTCATACCTGCAGGCTGTTGCTTCTTTGAGTTAGCATATAAAACACTATAAAAACACTAGCTTGGTATGTTGGACAAGTAGGCAGGGTCTTTTTAAAGAGGTAGACTTAGGGTAAGGGACATAACTCTTGAAATCAGTGATATGTTTGCATCATATTCTATTTCACCAAAGCATATCAAGCTTTCATTTGAAACAGAATGAAGTCCGTCCAGGGTACTTTGATGCTTACATGAGATTGATGTAAAATGCTGAATACAAATGTTCCAATGATTTGTAAGAGTTGTGTCCCTTACCCTAGGTCCACCTCCTTAAATGATACAACCTTCTCATCCTGAATTGCATGAAATATCTTCCGTAGGATGTATGTTAAACCTCAGTCAATCAATCCTCAAGAAATCACTTGGCAATTTAACATTGATTTGTTGTGAATTTACAATTTTTGTGTGCATTCTGATTTAAATTTTGGAAATAAGAACTAAAATATGGTTTCCTTTTTTTTCTTTTAAAGAAACAGAGAAAAATCAAGTGTCATTATCATATTTTGTATTCAAAATTACAGAAAGTACCATATGAACTGTTTATACAAGCAACTTAGAACAAAGAAATATTATTCTCTTCAGGTGACAAAATTCTGCATTCTGATCCAATTTTAAGTCTCTCTACTAAGTACCAGTAAATTGATTATCTCATGGTTTCTTAATTGTTCTGAAAGTACAAAGAAGTTAGCACACAGCTTGATCTGAAATTTTCTATGATATGTACTGGAACTTTCTGGTAGAATGTATTTGTAATAGAATTCCTGCTAATGTTGAGATTGGGGAAACACAACGTCATTTTAGACTTATGAATTCAGTATGTACAGGAAATGGCCTCAGTACGACATGATGACAGCTCAAAAGAATAGAAAATATTTTTGTAGCAGTACTTTTTGACTGCTGCAGAGCAAAATATTTTTAAAAAGACCAGGAATATTTTAGTTATGATAGTTGAAATTAACTTTTAAAACAGTTTTATGATGGGAGGTATGGTATGCTGCTGCCAATTAGTCCTACATTTCCTACAATAATTCTAAACACTTTATTTTCTTTTTTAAATACCATGGCAATCACCTTGTGCATCTGTCCATACATCTATTTGTATGTTACACTAATTTCTCAGCTCATACTTTAGGGAATGCTAAGATATTTGGTATATTGCTTGTTTTGTGGAATATGCTACATTTCTATGATTTATGGTATGTAAGTTATTTATCCCTTCTGATGTATTTAAGAACTTTTCTTAGAAACATAGAAAAAATCAATGTGTATCATGTTTTTCATTTTAGCGATCTTTGGGTCGCTTATTGACCAGGGAACCAGATTAGGAACCAGATTAAACAACTGGCAATGAATATTCATAGATATTGCTGTCCTGCTAATGTATATGACCTGTATAATCTTGTAATGAGACCCTGTGCTTGAATCAGAAACTGGGTAACTTTTAATGCTTACCGATCATTTCATGTAAACTTACTGTCTCATACAAGCAAGAAACACATGTAGAACACATGTGTATGATATTTAAGAGGTACATTTTTAACTCGTATGAAGCTAGAACTATGATGCTATGGCAGTATACACGGCACAGATCAGCAGCATAACATGGAGTATAAATGTATAATTATGCAAATGATACGTGAATATAAAGTACTGAAATTACTGCAAGAAGTTTCTAACAATATCAACGACTTAATTAGAAGTTCACTGTCCCTTTTAAACTCAGAAATAGTTTTGGAAGGAGTGCTGTTTAAATTGAAATGACCTGTAAAATTGAATCAAATAAGTCAACATGTATGGGATCATTATTCCAGTATGGTTGCTGTCTTAACTCAATATTTGCTTTTTGATTGTCTGTTTGTGTATTTTTTTAGACTCTGCTGACATGTAGGGTTTTTCATATGATACATTAAATTAATAAATTATTGTGTGCATTACTTTTGTCATTTGGGTCAAAATGCAATATTAAATTTTGTAATTTTCCGAAAAAAATCCTACATATGTGATTTTAAAAATGCAATATGTTTGCAATTTCAAGTTAGTCACAATTTTTGCAATAGTTGAAACTTTTTTGACGAAATAATTTCTGAATTGACATTATTATTAAGATTGCAATTAAGTGGACCAATTGATGTCTTTAGCACCTTACGATTGTTGGCCATATTCTAAATCAAACTCTATACTGATATTAACCATAGATAGTGCATTATACAAGGGAGATATATTTATCTGATACTCTATATTAAGTACCGACCTGTCAAATCAATTACTTCTATTTCTACATTATCTTGAGTATAGTATTGGTAGTAACTGATATGGAGTTGAATGACTGATACTGAATTCTGAGGTCAATTTGCTCCCTGCTACTTACTGTAAAATCTGTTTAACTAAAACCACTGGTCAAAACCCAGTGGCTGATGCAGAGGGGTATTTCCAGGGGTCTGAATCCCTCCTTTTGTTGAATTTAAAAAAAAAAAAATCATGTAAAGTTTGGGCAAAATATCAGCAAATAATAGTCCGGAACCACTCTAGGCAGGAACCACTCTAGTCCGGAACCACTCTAGGCCGTAACTGGCCCCCTTTTCAAAATTTACGGATCTGCTACTGAAAACCCCTTGATTTTCTTGGATATAACAGGTTTTTTTGTGTTTTTTTTTGTTAAACTATCAAATAAAGCACTCTTTTTTTTTCTGCATTGTCTTCAATTTATCTGTAACCACATTTCTGATTGGTCAAAATTTCTATGTCTATTTGTCAATAAGCACATTAACAGAATTCAAAAACTGAATTTGAGGCATAAGTCCTTTGATTTTTAAGTAAATTGCAATAACATGTATTGAATGTGAAAAATATATTTTATATATCAAACATTAATGATATATTATGCACACTTTAACAGCATCTTTAACTAGTTTCCTGGTTGGTAGAGGGCAAACAGACATTTTTAATTTATGGCCTAAGGGTTTTGAATTAGACTGCCAGTTTCAGTAAGGAGTTCTATTCTACTATAGTATTATTGTGTAAGGTTTTCCATATTGGCTTAGTTATTGGTTCGAGGCTAGCCATATTGGACTGAGGCATAGCCGAAGTTCAATATTTTTAGCTGAGGACCAATAACTCAGCCAATATGGAAAACCTTACACAATTGTACCATTATTGGCTAGTCCAATACGCTAGGCCAATATGGAATATGACATATTGGACGGCTAAATCCGTATTGGACAGCTAAATCCATATTGGATGACTATATTGGTACACTTATGTATTTTGTATCGTATTGGCAGTTTTAATTATATATAGGCCAATATAGGAACATTAGTCAATAGTTGTTCTCCTTCCTCGATCAGTTATTGCCTTCAACATGGAGCATGATAGATGTCTTGTGAGAAACAGAAATAACTTATTCTTAGTGAGCTCTAGAGTTCAGTTAGACTTTTTAGTGCAGTTTGTATGCTGCTTGATTCAGTTTAAATTTTTATATGCATGTTGCTTCTGAGTTGTTCTTTGTTAGTGGTATTTTCATGTTACAATTTGTATTTCTTTATCCCAAAATAACCCTAGTTTTCTCGAAATTACCAATTATTCCATATATTTTCTGTGCATACCAGTATTCTGTTTTATGTACATCTCTGCACATTGAAGTCCTAAATCCACATTTAATGACAGGGAATAAAATGCATTTGGAATATTTACATCCAGACAAATTTCTTATGAAAGTCACATCTCATTACTAAACAAAATTGCAATTAATAGTTTTATGGCAAACATAAAAAGTTTACAAAAGATTTATGTTCAGAAATGCACATATATCTTTCAACAGCTGCAGAAAAGTCATTATGGATCTTGATACAGATTATTTATGCTTCCCTCCCAGATGCTGAGAGGATAAATTTTCAGTATGTTTGGCAATTTTTGTACCATGCATATATATTAGGCAGTGGTAGATCCAGGGGTAAAATTTTGTTTATTTCCAGCAAAAAATTGGGCAAAACTGAGCAAATGGTAGCCTGGATTCCCTCCTTTTTAAACCCTTCTGGAATCCGCCTTTTCAAAATTACTGGGCCTGCCCCTGTTATGTACTTACAAGGGATCCTTTCATGCTAATTTTGGACAGACTCAGTTGGATTTTTTTAAAGGTGAAAATTCCAGCTGTGATTACTGAAAATTTGTACTTTTGCCTGGTAGAATTTCTTATAGAGCCTAAAAAAAAGAGCTAGAAATGGTCCATTGGGAGGGAGGCAAAACATTGATTTTTTTATTTTTCTGCTGCTGTTGAAAGAAATTGTTCTGTTGCAAGTACCATTTAGAAAAATCCTCAGAAACAGTATGAATACAATGGTTTTATATGACCTCCATTTTCTGTAAGTCCATTTACTTGGTATTTGTGTTTACGAAATTTGTTTTAATTTCCAGAAGTTCTTGCTTACTAATTATTGCCTTTCGAGATGTAGTGAAGTCCATTAGAATTTATTGCCAAGAACTCAGAAAGCAGGAGCTCAATGTACAAACAATGTCTGACATTTGGAATTCTCTTGATGCTGCAGACAGCGTGTTAAGAAAACTGCAGAATCTTGTTAAGTTAAAAAAAAGTGAATAATTAAGTATCTGATTGTCAAACGATGTTTGATTAGAAAAAATGCTAAAGAAACTAATTGCAAATTAAGGTTTGTCTGCAGTGTTTAAGTAAACCAATGTTTGCCCTTCCTTGAGATTGGCAAGAGCCAATGATTGCTGAGTGGAGTTATGTTCAAAACTGGAGTATAGTTGTTGTCATAGATGTCACAGCAGTATGAGTTCGAGTCCCACGGAAGGAATGACTATAAATTTGCTTCGCAAATTTGACAGTTCTTACATTGTTTGGAATTGAGTATAGAAGTAATTATAAACAAAGAAAAGGCTGAGGGAGAATCAATTTCTAAAGCGAGCATGTTAAAATCTGAATTTTCCCATAGAGAGTGGAGAAATAATTCAGATCAAAAAAAGGCTGAAGGAAAATTGGTCTCTCCCATGATATTTGAAGAAAACTTAGGAAATGTAGAATGGGTGGACAGAAACTTGATCACTGCCCGATAGTTGAAAAGTCACATGCATTTTTAATCACCAGCTTAGAATGGGAGAACGGATATTTATAGTACTATTCTTGTTCTTTTCTTAAATACACACGGTATTTTTAGGTGTATTCAAGGGCAGTATTGTCATTCATAGCCAAAGCTCATTGGCCTAGCCTGGTCTGATCTGGATTTTGGCTTGACTTGTTGCGACTATTAAAATATCCAGGCCTAGTCTATCCTACATTTTTAGCCATACCAGATCAAAGCCACATTAAAATCAAGACCGTACTAAGAAAGGCCAGGTTGTCTTTAAAGGTATGTTGTATCCCGTTGGGTCAAAAATCAGGCAAAGATTCAAGAAGACATGTTTATCTTATCAAATCTAAGAAAATTGTAAACCGAATTTTTTTGTGATTATACCTTAAAATTTGTCCCTCTGTCTGCTTAGCAGATATTTTTTCCTCATATTTAATACCCCTCTAACTAAAAATTGTCCTTTAATTTAATCATTTTCTCACCCTTATATAAATGATGATCTCCTAAATTGTTTACAACTAATTTAATATTTGTTTCTTTATTCATTTTAAGGAGGGCCTTTATGAAGTTAACTATCATTGATGTATACATGCTTACATTTAATTAAGTGAATTACACCCATTTGTTTTACCCTTCACCAGCCTTTAAAATTGTTGTACCATTGGTGTTATAATCATGTAAATTGGTATGATATTACTGGAAACTTTGATGCTATTATTTTGATAAATTAAATTATGTGGTGTGTTAGAGCTTATGTTATGAGTGATCACTTTGTGAGATCTAGACTGTGGCTGATGCATTGTTTGTCTGTACATCTGTCTGCTATTTTTACATTCCTACATGTGAAGAGCTGTGTTAGACTAGACATTAAATAAAACAAGGATAAATGACATATAACAAGCAATCATACTCTACTTAAGTGGTGGTAGGTTGTGCCAAATAGGTCATTGGTTCAATCCTCTGCAGTGTTGTACCAAACCCCTTAATGGTAGTTACTAACTGTGAGCAGTTCAGCGAGCCAAAATGTCTGTCTCAGTATGTCTTGAACAAATTGGGGTCTGTTCAATTGATCCAATACAATGAAACCTTTCTGAAACATACCATGAATAATCTGAAAGCCTGTCTACACCAGATATCAAATAGTAAGTGGAGAATTGATGATTATCAATGAATTAGGAAGTTGGAAAACCATGCACCTGTAGTGGACATATTTAATTGGTTGTTTTAAACTTTTTTTCTCAACAGTGTTATAACAAACTTAGCAAGTAAAATTTTAACACAAATGCTTTAAAACCCCTTGTAATTATCATAGTGGGGTCTATATTACAATTATCTTGTCCATCAGTCTGTCCAACGGTCGGTCCGTCCACCCATTGGTTACACTTTTTTCTTAACAGAATTATCAGCTTCTACTGAAGGGAATGCTTAAGTATTTTGTATATTGCTATCTCATGATGACTTTCACCATTCCCCCCTTTTCAGTTTCGTCACACATTTACTTCCTCTTTACAGGTTGACTATGTAGTTTTTCAGAGTGCTGCATAATGGAAATTTTCGTAACAGTATTCCCAGCTTCTACAGAATGAAATGCTTAGATATTTGGTATATTGCTTTCTCAAGATGACTTGTATCATGTTGCCTACTCCCTGTTTACTGTTTTTTAGGACAAATTGTACTCTGTGTCTCCATTTCCCATCTTTGACTGGAATGGTTGAATGGGGGTATTCTGAGCACAATGTAGTGTGTAACATCTGGTTCAAATGGTTTTTTCAAAGATACAATTTATATTATGTAATACTATAACCAAAAAAAAAAAGAGAAATTCTGATAACCATACATTGCTATTTCCAGGGACCAAACTATATACAAACTAAATGCAATTGGTTTTAGTTTTAAATGCTTTCACTGTTCAAAGTTCTTGATAAATGGAGACTTACAAGTTGTATGCATTTATAGTTTATACTGGCGGAAAACAAAGTATCAAGAACTGCCTTGTATCCCAATAGAACCTTTTGTGTTAACTGTGGGGTAGTTGATGAGAATACTGTGAGGGAAATTGTTTTAGTTTACCCAAGCTCTACTTCTGTGGATGTATATGTTACACATGCTCATTGACTACTCACAGTTTACGTGGAAGGATCAATTTTCATTTATTACAATGGTGTTACATCTGTTGCAAAGGTCCAGAAATTTTGACAGCTCATGCTGAACATTTTATCAAACTACAGCAGACGTTTGTGTCAGTCTTTTACATGCTCAGATCGAAAATAAACTTAAAAAAAACTTTGTATGTAGTTATTATAAGACAAATATTGGAAATTGTGTTATTTCATCACATACTCCGTCTTTTACAAAATATCAGAACAACAGATTCTGTTGTTATTTTATCTTTAACTCTTTAGTTGCAATGCTTTATTCTGTTTAAAGTACTATTGTGCATAAAAAAAAACAAAAAAAAAAACCATCTATTTCTTTCTGCAGATGTTCAGACATGCACATGTCAGTTGTCAGAAGGAAAAGCCAGAAAAGATTAATGACCATGCTGATGTGCAGATACTTGATAATTCAGTGTGAGTCAGAAAAATGTTTGGTTTTTAGGCTCATCTTTCAACTGATGTATTTAGGTACATACTACTGTCCATTACTGGTCACTAGCTAGAGAGTGCTTTGAGAAATTAGAATAATTATTTGGTGCAATATTTGTTCCATTGGTGGTTACTACCCCCTTCTACCATCCTTATTCTGACATTATCATTGCATTTTAAAAATCTATGATCTATAAGTATCAAGCTTACCTCCTGAATTGGAGATAATGGATTATCTAAATCTAGGAAACTGAAGAGTGTACACAGAAAAACTAAGTAAATGCATTAAAAGCTTTCATGATCGTACCTTTTAAAATCTAGCTTAAGGAGTTGATCAGTTATATCATTAAGTACACAACCAAATGTGTCACATATGATAATCATATGGTGCTCAATTCATATGATAATCATATGGTAATCATATGAAAATCATATGATATTTATCATGTGGTAGTCATGTGATTATCATATAATTCTCGTATGATAATATGGGCTTGAAAACATATGATAATCATGTTTGTGAAAAACATGTGATAATCATATGATAACCATGTGATTATCATATGTTAACTGAAACAGATGATTATCATATGGTGATCGATTCATATGATAATCATATGATGCAAACCATATGATTCTCATGTGTGGCATATTTGCCCGTGTGTATCAAGTATATTCTTTACTAATGGCATTAGAAAGCATATCAAAACAAACATAACAAACAAAAATAAACAAAATGAAACAAACTTAGAAAAAGCTGTTATCAGTGATCACTTTAAAAATACATCTTAGCAAGTCAGTCCTCTCCATTCTAAAGCTTGTTAAAATATTTAAAAAAAAAACCCTGTAAAAACAAAACATAGAATGACAGAAATAAACTTCCATGAGAAAACATGCTCAAAATACAGCTTTTTTATACTGTATGTTATGATGCATAAAGGTTCACAATTATGGATAAAACAATTCATTGCAATAATGATGTATCTCAATACTTTTGGTCACTATATGGTGCATTTGACTGAGTTATGCTGGAGCTTGCCGAAACTATGCAGACTTTTTGTATTGCACTAGAACTCTAACAAGGGTTATGTTGCTACAAGATTGAAGTCATCACTACAGAAGTTTTATGGTCCTCATCATGAACTCATGGATTGTTATGGTGTATCCATCTGCACCATGAAAACTGATTTATTCAACGGGTCATAGTTTTCTTTTCCTCGTTTGTCTTCCCCCACGACTTTTTATGAGCAAGTTGGCGGGTGTTTTTATAAAAGCAGAGGACACTTACCCTACTGGTGGACCTGGTCCATGCTCCCAGGTCAAAATACAACTTTTTTTCAAACCATTGATGAAATTACTATGCAAATAGTAAAGTAGGATATTTCTTGTGAGGAAAAATCCATTAATCATTGTTAAGATCAAAGTTATAGACTCTAAGAATGACACCTGGCATCAACAAATTCATCGTTTTTTTAATCAAAATTTGTCATTTTTAAATCTGTTGAATATAGGCAAAAATATACAGGACTGCAAGCTGTTATGTATCATATCGTCACTCTTGGATTATGACTTGTATCGTATTATGATTTAGGTGTATTGTTGCACTCCTATTCATAATAATTGAGCACATGTTTTTGTTCATAATGTGCAATAAATAACTGCTAATGGATGTTTAAAAACCAATCAATCAATGGATCTTTTCTTAGACCATAAGACTGCTTGTAGCAAAAACAAGACTTATGAAAAGCTTCCATTAGCAAGCATGTTAATTGTTAAAAATCCAGTTGAGCTATTAACAAACAGGTTAAAAACCAAACAAAAATAAAAGATATAAAAAGCTACATATTATTTTAGGAGTATAGATATTGATCATTTTATCTTGAATTATCAATTAACCAGTTAGAATTGCATGTTGAAGAGAATAAAGGTAATTTTTATTTTTGTTATTTTCTTTTTTTGTCAGTTGTCAGAACAAAAGCATAGAAAGATTAATGATTAAGTAGATATGGGTAGGTTAATTGAAACTTTGGTAGATAAGTGTTGAAGAAAGTTAAGATTATTTCAAGTGTTATCAAGAGGAAAGAAGATAAAACCAGACTAAGTTTTTTATGTCATAATACATGAAAGGTTTGTCTTCTAAACAAGTTTGTTCTATTCCACCCTGCCCCATTTATAATGTTTCGAAGATGTTCTTTAAGTGGGTATATAAAGATAGGGAAAATGTTTTTTCACTCTGTAATAATTAACTTATATATTAAAATCAGAACTAAAAATGTTTAGAATAGTTATTTGAAAATTGAAACAAAACTTTTGTTTTGACTGAAAAAGGATACTAAATCTTTTGGGTAGGTAAGTTTTATGAGGTAGCTACATTCATTTGAAACAAACAAAATTTCTGATATGGTCTAATTGAAAGTTCTTGAAATTGAGCATACCAAGTACTTGTTGTGTGAAATTTTAACAAGGTGCAAACCTTGATGTGTTTTATTGATGGTATCAATTTTTCAAATGTATCAAAATATATTCAACAGTTATTTGCTTCATTTTTTTTTATCCAGCAGTTAAAATAGAGTTATCTCTCTTTTGCCTTGAAACTTTGGAATATTTATCCTTGCCTTATTTAGAAATAAATGACAAACAAACTGTGCTTTGGTCTATTCAAACTTTCAGATGTAAATATTTATTCTGGAAATATAGAAAGGATTTCCAGTATATGAACATTTAAAAGTAGAAGATTGATACTAGTAATAAAGTGTGATTTCCAATATCATTGCACCCCATTCTACAGTGCCTTGGGTTGATGAGTTGAAAGTACAAAATTCTCTTAATTTATATATATATTTTGACAGACATATTTAGATGTAGAGATGACCATCAATGCACTGTTCTTCTGCCTGCCACAAAAGAAATAGCCATGTTCGGGTCTGGGTGTTAAAAGAATAGGCCTGCAGCAGCGCGAAGCTTGTTGTTAAAGGTGACTAAATAGTGAACAGAACCCTGGCCTGGAGCTAGGGTGTCTGCTCACAGAGCAACTGGGTTGTGTGTCCCAGATGGTTGAATGGGGTACCCCTGCCATGTCCCATGCTTAGGTTGTCGGGCCATAATACAGAAAACCTGACAGCTAACCATAAAGATGCAATGTTCCTCCTCTGTTAAAGAATTCAGCTATGGTATTCGATAGTAGGAACCTTTGCACTCTGCTGCAGGGGGCTAAATTTCCTGACTTTACCCACCTCTCCCTATTTCTATTGACAATCCAAATTTGTCCCATTCAGTTTTTCATTTTGTCTTCATTTCGTGTTCATTCTAATATCCAATTCATGTTCAATGCCTGGATATTGCTGAAATACAGCTACTTAAACACCAATTAATCAATCTACCAATCAACCAATCACAAAATAGATATGTAGATGTACATGTGCTATAGTACTATAGATTTGTTCTGAGGCTCAAAAGTGGAAAAAAAATGTTTTTGAATTATTTTCAACAATAATTTACATCAAATTCCAGGTAGAATTTTTCAAGTTATGATTGAATGCAATTCCTATGAAGTCAGTTTTTTCCAATGAATTGAAATAGAGTTGTCTCTCTTTTGCTGCAAATTGGGCATCTATTCAAACTAATTGTTAACTTTGTTTAAGATATAGGAAAGACTACATGAAAATGAAGATGGATTTTAGTATAGTCTGATATCCAACATTATAGAATTGAGTATGTTTATTGAACCCCATTCCAAAGAGGTGTAGGTGTATGAGACACTAAATGCTTGTCCACACTCAAGATAGAATTTAATTATTTTAGTAAAGAATTTGTAATTTTATATTTTGGAACAATTTTTGTGTTAATGGACAACAGTTTTCTTTTTCTTTTATTTTTTTAGCTCACCTGGCCAAAGGCTATGTGAGCTGTTGCCATCATTTGGTGTCCGTTGTTGTCGTGGTATGTTGTCATCGTGGTCCGTTGTCGTTGTCCTTTGTCGTTGTTGTCGTTAACAATTATACAAAACTCTTCTCCTCTGAAACTGCTTGACTAATTAGAACCAAACTTGGTATGAATGATCCTTTGGGTATCCTGTATAGAACTGGTGTGAGGATTTTTGATTTGTAAAAAAACATGGCTACCATTTCTAAAAATAGAAAATAGGGTCAGACAGTAGTTTTTCACATATATCTCCAAAACCGTTAGGATTAGCCAAATTCTTACAACAGCTGAAATGAGCCTTATCATTAGAACTATGAAAGTTTTCAGGGATAAATGATCCTCATGAAAAGTCTTACCAAAGACTTCTTGAGTCAAAATTGTTGGACAACTTCTTGTTACATTTATTGCCTTTGAAAGGCAAAATTCAACAAAGTGAATGATTCACGCTCCAGGGAGCCTCTTATTTCTCATTTTTAAGTTGCTAGAATCCTTAACATAGAAAAAAGGAGGTGGGTGTATTGTTTGCTTTAGTTTAGCTGTTTCTTAGTGTATGGGCATGGATACATGTACAGTATTATAGATCTGTTCTGAGGTTCCAAAGTGGAGATGATTGAATCTAAAAAGGATTGTTAACTCTTGTTAACTGTTCAAAACAATTCAAACAACTCGGCCTTTCTCATTTGTTGGGAAAATCTGTCTTGAATATGTCTGATTCTAAAACTATATTTGTTCGAAGCTCCACTCTTCATGTCAAAATCCTTACAAGAGTTAATGTTCTTTTATTCTAGTGATTTCTATATTAAACTTTTTAGCACCACATGGTGGATGGTACTACTATGACATTGCAGATCACTACAGCAAATAATTCATGGACAAATTCTTCTTTCTGTATTTGAGTTTATTTTTCAGTGTAGCAGATATGGCTTAACCAATTGATCCATATTTATCAAACTTTCATATTATTTACTAAATAGGTTTTCATGTACTTTTAGGTCTATATCAAGTTCAGTTTCATGCATAGCTTGACCATTTTTAATTGTATATTTGCAAATTATATAATAACAGTTTTATTGTATCAGACATCAAATTCAGACTTTTTGTAACTGCCGACAAATTCTGATTTGTTTCTTAGAGTAGTTTGACATAAAAGATGACTTAACTTCAATGTCAGAAACATAGATGCCAGATCTATTGTGAATAAAGATGTAAATCTATCCAACATCCCTATGTTCAATAGTGAACAATGCACTTTCAGCCTGAATTAACAAAAACTTTTTTTCACAGAAAATATTGTAATTGTTACCATCATCCTCCCACAAACCTTACATTTTTATGTGGGAGATTCTTTAATTTTTGTTGATTTTGTGGGAGTCTTCCCCATAATGTGGATGGGTTAACAGATATGGCAATTGAACCTATACAAATGAAGCAATTGCTGTGTAGTTAACTGATTAACAATTTAGGGAGTGTGTAAAGATGTTTTATTGCATCTTATTAAGAAATAAATCACTGACTTATTTTATCATTGTTTTACATGGGCTGGCCATTTATGTTGCATTGATAGGGAAGGGTTAAATATAAAATTGCCAGCCCGTGGTAAAACAATGATAAAATGGAGTTTCCATGATTTATTTTTATTATAATAGGACTATTTTCTTCATAACTTTCAGAAGATGCAGCCCATTTATTTATCACTTTTTTACCATGGCTGTCATCTAAAGAGTTTTGAAGCACGTCATATTAGAAATCCTATTTCATCATGCTGACATTGAAAACTGAGCACATCTTTGAACAGTTTCTTTAGCTTTTTTGAATTACAAATTTAGACATCATATTTAAAGCTGCATTAGCTGCCAAAGTTGTTAAGTTTTGATTCTACTGAATTTTGCCAATTTAATGAAATATATTTGTAGTAATGCAATTGAAGCAATTGATATCGATCATACCTACAGAATATTGTGAAAATAACGTTTTTTTAATCAGAGATGATCGATAGGTCTGATCTAATTATTTTTCGCCATTACTTCTGAAGATTGCCTACAAAACATTCACCAGGGTTAAAAATACTTGAACCTTAGTGAAAAAATAACAGTAACGGATACACAGGTAAGCACGTGTCTTGTTTTCATTTCATTTCATCTATTTCTTGATTAGTTTTCAAATAAAAATGATCATATTTGCACCGCATTATATCACAATATGTAAATTTCAAATAGATCCTTGCGTTATATTCGAACTTTTTCATTTACGGCTTGAGTCTGTCGGTCTTCCTTGCCGTTGAATAACCACTTTTGCTTTGCAATCAGATTTGTTATTAAAGAAGCGACCCTTACAGCATACAAACTTATCTAGGTCGATTTTTTGTCTTGCAAGACAAATAATATATAGACACCTATTTCATGTATTTTATGCATTTTATTTGTGGATGTCAAATGAAATTGTACAAGAAAAGTACAATTTAGTAGAAATAATTCAAAGTTAAGGTATTTCAAAAGAAACAAAAAATTTACGAAAATGACAGCTAATGCAGCTTTAACAATCCTATAAAACAAATTGAATAGAAGACATAAGTGTCAAATTAAATTTCAATTTTCTAAGAAATTCAGGAAGGACATATATATTCTAAGTTAAGGGTCATTTGCATAAAGTTCTTAAAAGCCATCCACTTAAAAAATTTGGCTTCCTGTTCTAGAATACTAGTAGTTAGATTTATTGCTATACAACATTTGCTGGTGTAAAGAGTGTTTTAGTCAGAAGAAAATTGTAGTACATGTATAGCCAACATATAGAATTTTGATCTTGCTTAAAAGGTTATTGGATTTTAACCAATTATGTTTGTATAATTCAGGCAAAATACGAAATTTTTCTTTTCACAGTACTATGATAGAAATCTGTTTAAGAGTAATCAAGGGAACCAAGGTTGTAGCAGTAATCAAAAGAATGTAATTCAGGGACAAAGACCAGACACAGAAAACTGACACACACAACAAAGAACATAAGTAACTAAAATCATACATACAAAGTAACAAAAGCAAATGAGCAACTCGGACTCCACTAAAAACTGGGAGCATGGACCAGGTGCACCGTTAGGGTAAGAGTCAAATATATGATGGTTGTTATTCTTTTTTTCACTCCATTTTAGAAAATGAAATCAGTTGGCCAAAAATCAAAGCTTTTCAAAATGAAAAGTTGGTGGCACAGTTTGTATTTAGGCAAATACAGCTTCATAGTTGAAATAAACCTTTGGTATAATGAATTGTTTGGCATCTCATTTCTTTTTTATTTTCACAGGACCTTGAATTTGGAAAAGAAAAAAAAGTTGCACTTTTTAGCTTCTATTTGACAAGAATAAACTCATTGTTTGTTATAAAAATGTGACACATCAATTTGTTAGCTAGCTATTCATATTCTTCATTATGACAGACTTCAACTTTTCCTGTTTGATATATCCGAAAATTTATTAACAAGACATTTCATGCTATCTTATTTTCTCCCACCTCACTACATGTGCGAATTACAGATGGAAATTTTATCATTATACTCCCTTTTTCTTAAACTCTCAAGAGAAGAAACTGACATTAGTTTATTTGCATGACTTAAAAAGTTTCCTTATATAATTCTTTGAGAAAATGATTGATTGCATCTAAAAATAAAACTTTTGTAGTTCAATGAACTGGTGAAACATTTCATCTTGATTTGTTATACAGTGGCAAAACTGATAGAAACAATTGATTTTACATACCAATGCACATATCAAATAAAATAAAAAAGGAAAGTTTGAAGAATGTTTGTTTTACAAATGGTAAGACTGATTGAAACAATCGATTTTGCATACTGACATGCATAACAAATAAAATACTAAATACTAAAAGGTAATCATTTGAAGGGAGTTAAATTTTTTTAATGGTAAGACAGATAGAAATGACTGATTTCACATCCTTGTCATGCATAATGAGTGAAATAATAAAGGGGGCATTCCAAGGGAGCTTTTTTTCTTTCAAGTTATAAGGCCAAGAAGAACAATTGATTTCACATATTGACATGCATATGAAATGAAATACTAAAGGGGGAACATTTGAAGGGAGTTTGTTTTTTTCATAGATAAGACTGGGAGGAACAATTGATTTCATATTCCAACAATCAATATGTGAAAAAATAAAAATCTGAGGGGTGTATTGGGTGGTTTGTATTTTTGTAACCAGTCTAATCTGACTATTCTTGAACAAACTGCCACTGTTAATGTTTTCACACTGTTGATATGAGATGCAGTGAAAGCCTGCCTAACAAACCTGTCAAATCTCATGCTTTTACATGAAAGTCACAGTTTCAAGCACAAAATCGTGTTCTCATGCTCACTAATTTTGCTGGCATGCTAATTCAACTTTTCAGATTTTTTCTCATGAAAATTAAAAAATAATGTTTTCCTCTCTTTGAGACTGGAATCAGAGGTTGTTTTGAATGTTTTTTTCACAAACTACTATTTCAAAACAAAACCGCTTCAAAAAGTATTATAGGGGGGTGATTAAGTTTTGTTACCCCCCCCCCCCCCCAACTCCCCCATGTCTTACTCCAAGTTTAGACCCTTTACAGATCTGGTCAAATCTGAATCACTTATAGGACAGATGTTGAAATATCATTGACCTGGTATAGACTGCTCATTAGATGTCTGGAAAAATACAACTAAATTTTTCTCCAGAAAAAAAATATAAACGTTGTGTGTATTGATTGTATTTTTTTATGTAAGTCTTCCTTGACTAAAAATGTGGAGTTGTTATTTGTCCCAGAAATTACACATTTGATGATTTTCAATAGAGTCTAACTGTGCTTCTCAGTGCCTGCCAAACTATTCCTTCATTCTGAGGCAGACATCACAGCAGATCTAGTTTAAAAGAAAGAACAACATGAGGTCTGGTCATTTGAGAACGACCCATGACACAGTCCCCAGAAAACAACACATGTCCTGGTCTTCTGAGAACAACACATGACCAGGTCTTCTGAGAACAACACATGATCTGGTTCTCTGAGAACAACACATTGCCTGATCCTCTGAGAACAACAAATGACCTGGTCTTCTGAGGACAACACATGGCCTGGTCCTCTGAGAACAACACATGGCCTGGTCATCTGAGAACAACACATGGCCTGATCCTCTGAGAACAACACATGACCTGGTCTTCTGAGGACAACACATGGCCTGCTCTCCTTAGAACAATACATGGCTAGGTTCGCTGAGAACAACACATGGCCTGGTCCACTGACATAAGTTTTCATAGTATAAATGATGTTCTTTTATTGCATTATCTTAGGTTAATACATCTATTTCAAAGAACTTTATATATCAGACAGTTCTGACAGTGAGTTAGTTGCCTTGTCCTACTATTGTATGTAGAGATCAACAATGGAAAAGGGTTATTACTTAACTACATCATACATGTGATGATAGACTTGCTACAAGTCCCTCTCTTTAAATCTGAGAATAAGTGAAAAATGTGTCCCTGTGAAAGCATATCTACTAATTATTGTGGGAGAGAGTAAGTAGTTTGTAGTGGTGTAACCAGAGAGGTAAGCCCCTTGCTTTGGGGTTTTTACATTACAGCTCAGACATTATTCCAAATCTTCACAGTATTTTTACAGTGTTGAACTTCTGGAAAATTTTCAAAAATGATATTGGTTTAGGTAATCTGACAGATTAAAGTATTCAGCATGATGTAATCTAACCATGGAGATATTTTCATGAAAATCTGTTGACATTTGTTTAAATCATTGTCCTTTTTTTATGTTGATCAACAACTCTGAAAACTCAAATACCAATGTCTTGAAACGTTATAGGAATATTGACCTCATTGTTCTTTATCTAATTTTTTAATTTCTTAAATGGCTCACTGGGGACCAGAATGATATAAGTATGGGCCTCTTTAATTGATAAAATTTTTGTTCCAAATGATAGAGCTACTTAAATGATTCATTTCTCCAGGTGAGTGATTCTGGCTCCAGATCTTTAGAGCCTCTAATTTCATTATTTTTGCCAATATCTCAACAACCATAACATCAGAACAACTTCTAATAAATAAAATTACTATCATGACTTTGTCTAGACCAACAAAAGTTATAATTGTGTTTCATAGAATTTAATCTTGAAAGATTTCATTAAACCGTCTGATCCAACATTTTTTATCTGGTTGGAAGTTGTGCCAAGAAATGGCATGTTAAAACCTCCTTGTGCTTTTGAATTGGAAGCAAAGGAGTACAGTAAAACCTATCTGAGCAACTACCTGTATTCAGCAATGACGTATCTTAGCAACTACCTGTTTTCAGCAATAACCTGTCTTGCATCCACCTGTATTCAACAGTAATCTGTCTAAGAAATCACCTGTATTCAATAAAAAACCTGTCTTAGCAACCAACTGTATTTAGCAATAATCTGTCTTAGCAACCACCAGTATTCAGCAGTAACCTGTCTTAGCAACCACTTGTATAAAACAGTAACCTGCCTTACCAACCACCTGTATTCAACAGTTACCTGTCTTAATAACCACCTGTATTTAGCAGTAATCTTTCTTAGCAACCTACTGCATTTGCAATAACCGTTCTTAGCAACTACCTGTATTCAATAATAACATCTCTTAGCAACCACTGTATTTAGCAATAACCTGTCATAACAATCACTTGTGTTCAGCAGTTAACTGTTAGCAACTATCTGTATTCAGCATTAACTTGTCTTCAGCAACCACCTGTATCAGAAACTTGTGTTAGCAACCACCTGTATTCAACAGTAACCTGTCTTAGCAACCACTTGTATTAAACAATAATCTGCCTTAGCAACCACCTGTATTCAGCAATAACTTGTCTTAGCAACCATCTGTATTCAGTTATAACCTGTTTTAATGATCACCTGTATTCATCAATGACCTATCTTAGCAGCCACCTGTATTCAGCAATAACCTGTCTTAGCAATGTTGCTTTATTCATCAGTAACCTGTCTAAGCAATAACCTGTCTCAAGGTGATTGGTTAAACTATTCCTATGTTCTATGTAAAAGTATCCTGTAAACTGTTTTAAAAGACAAACAGTTGTAGGTGAACATGATTTTGTCCTCCCTTGGAAGGTCACTTAAGAAAGTTTTGACTGTATGTATTGAAGTGAAAATAATAAGCAAACTGTTCTGGTTGTATTGACATTAGCATTCTTAGAATGATAGAAGGCTTACATGTCACTTTCATTGTTTTTCAGAATATGTTTTTTGAAAGTTCATAGATGATTGTTGGAGAAAGCCTAGTTGCTACTTCCATCTGCAAATACAGCAGATGATTTTGTTTTGTTTTGATACTGATATACTTTAAACTAATTTAAGTATATAGTTAACACTGTCCTATCATTTATAGTTATTCCTAAAGCGACAACTTACTATACCCCTACTCAAAGGATGGATGGTTTATTGGAATCACCCTGCCTGTCTATCATTCCGTCCTTAATTTCTTCTCTGTTGTCTCAACTCCCAAGGGATGGTTTGAAGTCAAATATATTTAGATTGTGCAATTTTGGTTGCTGTCCAATGTCAACTTCCTGTTTGAATTGCCATACAAGTTGGGGTATATCTAGCACATAAAAACAGGTTGACTATCAACAAATTTACTGTTTCCTGTGAAAGTACTATTGTTCGTGAGGTACCAATTTTCGTGGTTTTTGTGGGTAGGCCAAACTATGAAATTAATTTTATTTTCAACATAAAGGATATTCTTGTTGATGTATATACTTAAAACCTCAAAACCACAAATTCAAGAACCAACAAACCTGCGTTTCTTTCCCAATCCACGAAAACTGGTATCCACAAATAAAATTACTTTCACAGTAGTTACATTTATTTATCAGAATCAATAGTTGTAGTGTCTCTAATTGCTGGTAGTCCTTTGTTTGTACATTTGTGTAATGAAAGATCAGTTTCTTATTTCAGTTTTGACAAGGGACTCCGACCTTTTTGAACTGAATTTTTTAGGTGTGTTTAGTTAAAATATTTTTTTCCATAATGGCCAGATTTTAAAGGGGTTGGGTTGTGATCAAGACAATGTTCTTTAACTCTGCCACATTTTTTGTGTCTGTCCCAAGTCAGCAATTTTTGGCCTCTGTATTATGGCAGCAACTGTTTCGTTGTACCTGTGTATATTGTTGTTTTGGGACCAGCTGCAGCCTTCCCGGCGGTATGAAGATTTTCTCATTATTTATTGAAGACCCATGGTTGGCCTTGAGTTGACATTTTTCATCAAAGTAAAGTTGCTGTCTCTTTGACATAATCACCAAATCATTAATTTTGATATTTCATAAGATAGTGGATTTTTGAAGTCCAGAATATCAAAGTTTATTTTTTGAAAACCATGAAAAAATTGTCACCCATTAAAAATATTTATCCCATAGTACCTATTTAAAAAACTAAGGGGTGTTTGTTTATACAGGATTCAGTTACATACACAGCCAAATGTGTCACATATGATAATCATATGGTGCTCGATTCATATACTAATCATTGGTAATCATATGGAAATCAGGCATATGATAACATGAGCTTGAAAACATGATAATCATACATTCGTGAAAAACATGTGATTATCATGATTCTTGTATGATAATATGGGCTTGAAAACATATGATAATCATATGTTTGTGAAAAACATGTGATTATCATATGATAACTATGCGATTAGCTTATGTTAACTGAAACATGGTGCTCAATTCATATGATAATCATATGACGCAAACCATATGATTCTCATGTGTGGCACATTTGCCTGTGTATTGGATTAGACAGGTTGCCGTGTTAACACTTTTCTATTGGTAGCATTTTAAGAAATTTGGCAATAAGTTTATACCGGTACATGCTTGGTATGCCAGTTTTGATAAGGAAGTAATCACTGACATTGACATTGATTTTCTGTTCACCACTTCAGTATGTCCTAAAATGACTATTATCAATTGACTATACACTATATCTTTGTTATAGATGGTGCCATCACTGCAGACAGTTGACAAATCTGAGTGATTCAATCACATCTCGTTAAGTAGTGGAATAGATGGTTTGATGGATACTTGGAAAAATTGAAAGAAGAGTTGTTAAAGGTAGGAAAGGAGTTGATGATAGGAACTTCTTGAATTTTAGGAATAATCATTGAAAAGTATTGAATTTGTTAAAAAAAAGTTTTGAGTCTTTATCATTTAGTTTTGCCAATTTCTGTATACTCAGGTAGCACTTATATGCAAAAAAAAACAAACAAATAAATAAACAAAGAAATATTGAGCAATAGTTCAATAGTTTTAGGAGATCACAATGACATAAGTCACATTTAAAACTATTATTTTGTAGAATAAAGATATAAAACTCTCTTTAAATTCAGAATTTAGTACAAGCATTGCCCTAAAGTTAAGTCTTCCCATAGTAATATTGCAATAATTAACAATTTGAAATTGAATTTTTAGATTTTTTTTATCTAAATTTTTTACCAATATCACAAAAACTTGAATGGCATTTTGGTCTTCAAAAGCAAAATTGATGTTAAAATTAGATTGTGGATTTTAGTATCACAAATGCTAACTTTACATGATTTTACTGTCTTCATATAACAGGAAAAATTGCAACATATGTTTATAATATGTATAGGACTATCATGAAAAAAAAAATTAAAAATAAACATATTGATATGGTGCAAATTTCCTGTGTTGTGACATCCTTATGAATTTTAGTTTGATCTGATCCATGACAGTGATACCTGCTTTAACAGAACCTCAAATGGAAGGATTTGATCACTTTAGGCAGATGCTAAGTTTACACATATTCAAAAGGAATGAAAAATTATAAGAACAGAACTCAAACAGACATATAGTATAGAGAAAGTATCAAGTGTATTTTAAGTGTGACATACACAGGTTTTACTATACAGCCCATCCTGTCTAAACCAAACTTTGAATCAATCAGAAATATATTCAAACTAGATATCTTATGACATTTCATGATCATAATTTTAGTATGTTTTGAATCTGTATGAACCTATATACAGTGAAAACATTACTCAAAAACTGTATTCAGTTACAAGGGGGTAGATTTAAACAGGTTCACTCTATTAAGAATTTGCATATTCTAAGCGTATTAATTTTTGTGGTGTCCAAATTTTTAAAATGTTCATAGAGGACAGAAAATTCCGAAAACAGTCCTCACCAGGTTGAATATAATAATGTACTATGCTAATATCATTTTTTGAAACTTCGAAAATTGTTACCCACAAAGTACATTTATTTAATAAAAAATATTAATATGTTTACAGTATAAAAGCATAACTTACTAACAAAGCGATAGTTCTATAATTACCAGTTATGCAATAACTGCATATGGAGAACAAGTCTTAGAGGGGATGTGTTGGTTGGATGTTTAGAGCATATAACTTAAAATCACAAGGTATAATTTCTGACTGTGGGTTTGAAAATAAGTGTAATGATTTATATGATTTACGTAATGCAGAACTACAAGGTTTCTTTGTACCATGCAGGGTAGTTTGTATGGCTTTTCACTGCAAATTACAAAAATAGATTTCAATCCTGAAAAGAAAAGTCCATATATAACTATAAAGAATCACTTAGGGCAGGATTTTAACAGGAAGATGTTATGTACTTAATTATATACTGTCTTAGTCTTTGCTACTTAGATTGGCACAGTGTAAAAACAAGGTTCCTTCACACTTTTCTGTTGTTGATTTTTCTTTCAATTGTACCCTAAAATTCTCTTCTTACTATTATTACAGTCCTTGAACTGATCCATGCAATGCTTTGACAGATCGATGACTGTTTACTGATTGATCGATGATGGATCGATGACTGATAACCGGTGACCGATCTGATCACAGTTTAATTAGGTAAAATGGCATAAAATCTGTTAAAAATAAATGTTAAATTAAAGTATAAATTGATGTTTAAATCTATTACATTACATAAATATGTGTAAAATTGACGAAGTCAACAACAAAAACTGTAAAATACATTGACCGCTCTGTGGTCATGTGATGCAATCACCAGTTTAATTGATCGGTTTGACGGATCGATGACTGACCAGAAACTGATCAAGTAAACAACAAAAACCGTAAAATACATTGACCGCTCTGTGGTCATGTGATGCGATCACCAGTTTAATTGATCGGTTTGACGGATCAATGACTGACCAGAAACTGATCGGTGATCGATGACCGATCACAATTTTTGCTGCACGGATTGGTTCAGGTATTGTACTTCCTCTCAATGGTATGTCACTATATTGTTTTAGATCTTCCTCTCTTTTTTTCTTCCTTCACATGCCAATTATAGGCTAACCTTAAGGATGTTTTTTCAGGTGGTCTGTGAGGATGAACATTACTAGGCCACCTTCATCTTGATTGCATCAATAAAGTCTGAAATGTATTTTGGTGAAAATCATTTGATGATAAAAAGATTTGGGATAAAAGATTTGTTTTCATTGCATCGTGTCCGATTGATGTTCAAATATAGCATCTAGGGCTTACTTTCACAACACATATAGGTCGATGTTTAAACATTGTCAAAATTGTTAAGGACCTACAGTGGCTCAATATTATCCTGATTTTCAAACATTTCTGTCCCCTCCCCCCACACAAAATACCCATGTGATAAGTAGGAAAACAAAATTGTCAATCTGTTACTATACTAACTAGTCTAAGTGTAATTGTAGCATGTTTTATGTAGATTTATAGTAAATAATGCTTATAAAAGCCTGTTAGTAGAGTATCGCTGATGTAATCAGTGGTAAAGAACGGTTTATGGACTTCACCGAATTAGAACTACTTATTATTAAGTTCTGTTAGTGCCAATATTGGAATTTATAGCTTGTAAAATGAGGGATTATTACGTAATTTGAACATAATTACTTTTGCCAGAATCAATTTTGCTTCAACATCTTAACTAGTACTAGAATCCGTAGACTTGAAAAAAAAAAAAATAAATTGTCATGATTGTACTTGTTGTCTTTTAATTACATGAAAAAGCTAGATGAACTCAGAATGGAAAAAACGATTGTGAAGTAAACCAAATTATTTACATTGATACTTATTTCCTTGGTTTTCTGATGTCAACTTGACTTTGTGGCTATTAAATTTCACTATTACCACTCACACCAACATGTGTTCCATAAGAAAGGAACTTAATTACAGCATCTCATTTTTGCTCAAGATAAAAATTGGTTGACAGTGTTTTAGAAAGCAGGTTGTGTTTTTTTACATTGTTTGATTATTATCACATTAAACCCATACTTCATATAGGGCAACATTAGGTTATATCCTGGAGTATTGACTTGTTGGATTTAACAAGACTGGATATATGTGTTTGATGGTACAAGGCTGTCTGTCCTACTTTAAAATAACACCAATGGATTTTGTAAGTTATTTTAATAATCTTTGATACAATTTTTTGTTTTTATGGAAAGTTCTGTTTGTTATTTGAGTACTCTGTTTTTTATACTCCCTATCATAGAGTGGGGCTATGATGCAATCACCTATTTCATCCATTAATCCATCAGCCTGACCAACTGTTTCGCTTTTTTGTAACAGATTTCTCAGCCTCTATTGGAGGGATTGCTTATATATTTTGTATATTTCTTTTGCATTATGACTTGTACTGTGCCTCCCCTTTCTAGATTCCTCACTTATCTACTTCATGTTTATCATATAACTTGATTTAACAGAAATGGTTTAGTGGGGGTATTCTTAGCATAACATACCTTTTAAGGTCAGTGTCAAAGCCCTTTGAAGTTTATTTTTATTGATAAATTCTTGTTTATGTACTCCATTATAATGGTTAGACTTTCTTCTATTCAGTCAAGAAGCCTTAAACATTACTGAGTTAGGTTCCAATTTAACAGTTTTTGCCTTGATATTGCCATTTATTATATAATCTTTCCTTCTTTTGATTATTAGTTAGACTATCAGTCTGGTAATTTTATAATTCCTGTTGCTAAAATATGAATTTTAGGCATATATAAATGATAAAATCACAGTGATAGTTTCTTGTCATTTTTCAAGTGAACAAAATGTCTGTTTTTCTTCTGTTCGGTAGAGTTGTTGTAATGTTACAAGTTTCCACATTTTTTTCTGTCTGATTTGGTTGCACATTGTACTATCCTGGACAAAATATTAAAATTTCCACAATGTGAGTTGTAATTATGGCGAAATGAAACTTTTACAACTTTTGCATTAATAATAATTAGATTGCAGTAATTTCTGAATTTTCAATAATTAGATTTGACAAAAAAAAAAAGGAATAAAGAATACTATTAATTTGAGAAAATCACTTGTATACTATAGGATTCTTAGAGATATACCAGTGTTTCAGGTGTGAATAAACTTTTTACGGCCATAAGAAGAACTGGAAATGAACTTGATTAGAGTTATGGCCAGTATTTACTGGGATATAAAAGAGTAATTGTTCTGTAGAATGGATTGAGCTAAGAGGTTTTGGACACTATGTTTACATCATGATATTGTTTTTATTGAAGTTACATTAAAAAGAGAGATAAGACAAAGTTGGTCCATTCGCTGTAAAATTGAAGTGTTTTAAAAGTGCAGTTCTGCCTAAAAACCAGGCAGTGGCTTATAATGGGTGATTCATGCATTTCTTAATCCCAAATAATTTTTATTGCAAATTTTCTGTAGGCCCCACAGAAACTTTATTAGGAAATGTAAGTGCAAATAAAAGTGGGGCACAGGAGATATTGAAACTTAAAATTTAGTTATGATCCACTACAGAAAAAAAACTACAGGAAAATTTACTGGCAGAATTTTTATGCTAAAACTATTCAAATATTTCAAGATATATAGAAGATCCCAATATTTTTTTATTGGAAATCCTTTGGTAAGCCTCATAGAAACTGTATTTAAAAATAAAAGTGCATATGAAAGTTGTCCACTGGAGATATTAACACTGAGATTATGGTTATGCTCTACTACAGAAAAAGTACAGGAAAACTTCACACCAGAATTTTTACACTAAAACCAGTCAAAAAATATTTCACAATAAGTAGAAGATCCAAGGACATGAACATAGGAAGAGTTGTTTTTGGGACCTAACAAATGTATTTATACAGTTATATTGATTATCTTAAGATATGATGAATCAGCCCCTGTCTGGTTTTTAGGCAGAACCATACCTTAAAATACATTTGCCATGACTTTTGGATTAGGTTATGTAGAAATCTGCCACTTACTGAGAACAAAATGGAAAATGGTCCATTAAAATTAGGAAGAGGAAACACGTAGTCTTAATATTTTACCGTTCTTTGCTTCTTATGAAAAGCTTTCATAGCATATTCATATTACCTCAAGATGTTAGTAAGTACTCCTGAAATTCTACCTCTGTCATTGTTAGCTTTTTGCCATATGGTTCTGACTAAGATTACCTGGGAGATATCCATTTGTGCCAGTTTTGTGTCCTTTTGCTCCAAAATTTATTCAATGCCCAACTAATTATTGTATTTGATTGCACCACTTGAAGTATAGTAAACTTGCCATCCCTCTGGCATACATTATTCTGACTGAGCCAATCAGTCCTTACTCTATCCCTTTAAATACCACATGCTTGGCGGCATGGTAGCAGTGACTACCAATTTTAAAGTCTTTGATGTGTCTCCACAGGGGAATGACCCCAAGACCTTGTGCATTTGAGGTGATCAGGCTACCCTCCACAGGGGAATGACCCCAAGACCTTGTGCATTTGAGGTGAGCAGGCTACCCTGAGACCACTGAGGCATTATCTATATATTGAATCCTTTTGTACCTACATCAAAATTATATTCCCACAGCAATTATAATAATGAATTAGTAATTGATTAATATAGATAGATCTCTTGATTATGTATAATATTGCCCAACTATTATAAAATCTTAATGAATATTTGATAGTTGAGGCCATATCTGGAGTGGAAAGTTTACAGAGATTAGAAATAGTGTCTAATTTATTCCAGTAAATCTTGATAAAATCCAACTTTGATATTTATATCCAGAAAACAGCTTTATTTTATTATGCCCTCAGTCAGTTAGTGTTCTTGTCTTTCATTCAGTCCATGTTTCATTTTTTTTCCTTCATGTATCGTTTTGCCATATACCACAACACAAGGTTTTTTTTACTTTTTCCATACAACTTTCAAGGAAAATTTCATGGATATTCAGGAGGAACTACCATGCTACTCTATCTGTATTATGTCTGTCTACCTTTGTATGTACCTTGTAAGTCCAACTCCTACAAAAACACACAATTGATTATGTCTCTCCCCAAATTCGCAGGAGACGTCATGTTTGTGCCATGTCCATCTTTCTGTCTCTCTGTCTGCCACACTTTCTCAGATACTACTGCAACAAATTTCATAAAACATGACAGATACCGGTAGTAAGGACATAATATTATGTTATGCATATCACCAGAAATTTATGATCCACTGAATTTCATGGGAATTATACCACTTAGAACATTGTATGGGGAAGACATAAGTTTCTGTAAGCAAAAAAACTTTGATTTTAGTATTATATAAAACTTGTATGAAGAAAATTGATTATTGTCAGATGCATGTAAGGGAAAATAATCTTAACTTAAGGGTTTACATGTTTATAAGTGCCATAGGAAGAAGGATATATAGTTTTGTGAGTCTTTGTTCTTTTCTAATTTCTGTTTATGTATAAACACCAGATAAGAATAAAACACCAAACTATGGATTTTTAATCAATTAACTTTTAAACTTGTAATTTTGACTTTAAGAGTGTAAATTGAATATAAGCTGTGAGGCAAAATTATGTGTACTTTATGAGTTAGAAATATTTACTTAAGCTGTGTAATATGTTTTTACATCCGATCTTCTTGACAGATATAAGGCTATTTAAAACATTCAGATTTTTATGCTCCATGAACTTAGTTGATTCAGTTTCATGGTACATATTGACTTCAAGTGTTTACGTCTGTTTAAATAGTATCTATTGTTGTATTTCCTCATCTAATTTTTATAAATGTTGTCTTTCTGCCTGCCTGTCTGTTCATCCAAAAAATGTGCTCCCTTGCTATTTCATCTTATTTTTCTAATTGGATTGAAGCTTAACTTTCAGTGCAAATTTTAGATGGTGAAAACCTTTTTTTAAACAATATTTTTGGGTCTTGAAAGAGAAAAGAAGGGGCACATATGTTTTTTTGTAAGAACAGGCTTTCAAGTGGGCCCTTATTTTCCTAAAGTTCCTTATTTTTCAAAGCAGCCTTAATTTTACTTATAAAAGTAGAAGAATCCTTAAAAACCGTATTTTTGTTGAGAAATTCTTATTTTTCAAATTTTAAAATTTTTAAGTAGTAATTTCCCTTTATATTGTTTGTATTAATGGAATTTAGCTTAGTATACTTTCAGGAAATGAATATTATGATCAAATAAACACCTCAGAAGACATTTTGGTGGTCATTAGCAGTTCACAGCATTCTTTGGACCCATACTAGTTCAACTTCTAATGGTCGAACTGGAATACTGAATACAACTGTTGATGGCCACTGACATGATCTTCTGGGTTGGTAAATTGCTTTTATATTGTTGTCTTTAGCCAGTGGTAAGTAACTTATTTTTGTCATCCCTTATTTTTGTGTTAAAAGCCCTAAAAAATCCTAAATTTAGCCCTTATTTTTTTAAGAATTTGGCCCTAAAAATAGCCCTTATTTTTTACAAAAAGTCACTTGAAAGCCTGTAAGAAAAGGGGGATATATTTGTTAAGGTCAGCATCCAGCTTTGTTATTTAATGAAAATTTTAGCTTACCCATTAAAAAGACTTATTTTTTGTGTTAAAAATGACTTAAAACAGACAAAAAAAGGTTTAGAGCTATAACATCATTTAGGTGTCAATTACTTCAAAAAATATCTTCTGTGCAACTTGCATTAATTTCTTACGGAAGTGGGAGTTTTTGTGATGGTATTTCGTTTCAGACTTAAAGGCCACATTCTTCAACAAGCTACATATTATATAAGAAGTTATACATTTTGTTGGTATAGGCATATATCATAATATGACAATTTTTACTGTTAAAAAAAATGCTATTGTTTTTATTTGATCTTGGTCACAAAATTTTCCTATCACCTGATCAATAAACAAGGTCATGAACTTTAAAAGATGCCCCTGTTAAATGGACTACTTTTACCAATGAAGTAATCCTGTCTGAAAAAAAAGCATGTGTTTGGAATAAATTAATATGAATTTATCATAGTTTTTGCCAAAATATTAAAATTATAAGGATTGCAACTAATATCTGAATATGTTGTCTTTGGTTCGATTTACCCATAACATAAATCTCTTTGTGGTTTATTCTGTGAAAATTGAACCAAAGTTCTTTATACAAGATAATATATTCAGATATAAGTTGCATTACTAAATTATTGTTGGAAAATATAAGTAGCAGTCTTTATAAAAATCAGACAGGAGGTGATTCAGGCATATCAAAAACCGACCAAATTCAGTTTTTTTAATGTTCTGAAACAGTTATAGATCACATAACCAGTCTTAGGTTTTCACTTAATTGTTGCACTTCCAAGATAAAAATTATATATATTGTCCATGAAATTGGCACTTAGCAAGAGTTATTGTTCTTGATTTTGTCTGATTTGGTTGATTTTGGTGGATGATAAATGTATGATTTTCTCAAAAATACATATCTTTATTGTTCTGTAGAGATAAAGCATATGTAGATTTAAAAAGCAAAGTTTGTTTGGTGGATTTTTATACTTCATGAAATACTTTCCCATTGGCAGTGAATTTTATGTGGACTTGGACTAAAAGTGTTTACACATGTGACTAAACTCACTGGCAAAGAAAAATGTAATGGAATCAAGATTTTTTTCTTTAATTTGGTAGAATTTATATATATTGATGTCATTTTACATTAAGGATTCCATTTTATACATAGGCAAACTGCAAAAAAAGTTTTCTTGGCAAAGTAAGCACAACATTTGAATAAATATTATGCAATATCCATACTAATTTGAATAGTTTATGTTCAGGTCCAAATTTTAAATGGAACTCATTCCTAACTAATGCTATAATCTTTTGGTGGTTGCTGATGTGGTATGGTTAAGCTACAAATTATCGACTTGCTGTCTTTTATAATACTAAGATGTAGGTGTTGGAAAACTTTAATCTTCCTTTAAGAGACGTTAATTCTATTTTCCACAAGAAACTGAGAAATTAGTTTGTGACATGTTGGTAATTAAAGTCAAAGTATATGTGTTCTGTGAAGACAATCTTTATGTTTCTATTGATTAGGACAGAAATATATTTGAAAAGTAATGATGGAAATAAATTGTTAGCTAACTGTAGGAAAGGAAATCCTTGACAGATATTAAAGAGGGAATATCAGTGCAAGCCTATTGGAAACATACAGATGTTTATGCTGCATAAATAGATGACAGGATGGGGAGTGGGAGCAAATACTGAAAACATACAGATGCTTAATGAACAAAGTTGACTGGTTTGGAAGTAGGAGCAAAGCTTACTAAAAACATACAGATGCTTAATGAACAGTTGACAGGTTTGGGAGGGGGAGCAAAGCTTACTGAAAACATACAGATTCTCATTGATCGATTGACAGGATTGGGGGCATATAATACATAGTGGTCTTAGGGATGGGGTCCACGCCATCCATCCATGTTTAACATATTATGAATATTTCAGTGCCATACTAATTGAAGGTTCTTACCTTGTTATATATTTTTTTTTTATTTAGTGTGTGCAGAATATGATACAAGTAACCTGTGATGTTTAAACCCATTTTTGTTGTCTATCATACATTAATTACATGAAAATCTTATAAAGCTCAATTAAAGCAATTTTTAGTATTCTGGGTTGGGCAACACATTTTCTTGTTTGAAAAACTGTGAAAGTACTTTTATTTGGGGTACCAATTTTCTTGGATTAGGGAAAAATTTGTACAGGTGCACCTGGTCCATGCTCCAAGTTTTTAGTAGAGTCCGCATTGCTCATTTACTTTTGTTACTTTGTATGTATTATTTTAGTTATGTTCGTTGTTGTGTATGTCTGTTTTCCATGTCTGGTCTTTGTCCCTGGATTATATTCTTTTGATTTCCGTTAGAGTGTTTGTTCCTTTGATTATTCTTGAATTTGTGGATTTGACAACTCAATCATACAAACAACTAGAAAATGTCCTTTTCCGTAGGGACCAAATTTTGTGATTTACCAAAGAAACAAAAACCATGAAAATTGGTACCAATTGAACAATACTACTTTCATGGTACAGTGAAACAGGTCTAAACCCAACCTGGAATAAATAAGTTAAAAACTTGTCTAAAACACTCTTTTAGAAGTCCTTTCATATCAGTTTAAATATGTTGAAATGGCTTGAACTGGCTTTCCTACACATAAATGGCCTCGCTTCATGTGATAGTAAGAAAGGTGTGTCAATATTTTATGATATTGAGGATTAAAAAAAAAAATTATACTCTGTAGTAGAAATTATGGAACATTTTTTAAGTCATTCATAAAATAAAATCTTTTAACAGAGCACCCATTTTGTAAAGAAATAAAATGTTAGCTGTTGTATTGATGCACTTTCTAGTAAGAAAGCAATAAAAAGAAGAAATATTTGCTGATTAAGGCATACAAAGCTATGGAAAATACAGAACAAAAACTCACTTTGAAAAAGCTCCAAACATTATGCTATTATGGCAGGTAGATTAACAGCAAAAATGATTATCATATCCACCAAAGACAATGAAACTTTAATGGCATAGCTTCAAACACAATAGAAGAAAATTGACTAGCTCTTATGTCGAGCATCTATTTTAATAGTATTACAACACATGGAATTCTCCTGATAGTTCCTGGTGATTGATGTTCATTGGTATTAGGACAGATCTTCTATGTTTTAATTAAAACAACTTAAAGCTTAAATATTGCTTTGCATGCAGTATAATGATAGCTATAGGCAGAAAGGGGAGATAATATCATTTGTCTTTCTAAATAAGGAATTATGACTTTATAGCATGCCATATTGCCACAAAACTTTAAATTCAATGTCTTTGACCTGAGATGCAATGTTTTTGTGCTTTCAGCATTTTCAGAGAACATAATTTAAATTGTTTGTTGTTGAAAGTAGTAATTGAAAATCTTAATGATCTTGTAACTAGAAATTTTATGACATTTTTTAGGACTAAGTTACTTCCTGAAGGGATATCTGGCATTAGATTTTTTTCTTTTAAGCTCACCTGGATAGAGAGGTCCTATGAGCATGAACCATGAAATGGTAACTGCAAAATCCTAAACTTGGTACTTTCAGTTATTTAGGAGATTATTTCCCAAAACTCTTTGATAGGTCCTTCTAAAGAGCCTTATTTTGGTCCATTTGATGGTATAGGTAATAATTCTCAATATTTAATGCTCAACGTCATCAAGACCACAAATGCAAATATTTGGAATTCAGTTGATAGGATTAATGACAGAAAGTGCCTTTTCAGATGATCTAAAGGTAAACAGCACTTTTCATAAAAAAAATCATAAGAGTAGAATTAAATATAAGTCATGACATCACAATACTTTGATCTACTTTGATGACATCATAACGATAATTTTACACTCATAATTTTTGTGGGAAGTACCACAGGTGCTTTTAGCTCCTCCTTACAGTGACGTTGGCACTTTAGATTGCCAATTTGGAAACCATTTAAGAAATAGTTCATGGGGATATGGTGTTGTCCTCATTTGCACATGGGCTGGGTCTTTGTATTTGATTATTTTGTACCCAGCATCAGGCATGTGTAAATGAGTACAGCATCATACCTAACATGAATTATATATATTCTAATATGACAAAAATTACTATTTCTGCACAGGGGTAGATATATTGAGTAGTATTTGACATTTGTAAGACACCATATTAAATTGGAAAGCGATACCACTCAGGTGTTTCTTGGTTGACAATAATGAAAGAGGAAAGCTTTTGGTTCTTATTAGATATATTTTCTGTTCATTGTGAACCAAGATGGCTCCAAAATACAGTCTTAGAATATGAATTGTCAAATTTCAAATATATGTACAATATCAACTCATTTGAAAGTATTAATGATAACTGTTTTTGAAACTTTAGAGAATTCTTAACTGCAGTGATATTCACAAATATTTAGTTGTTGAATCTGTTTCAGATCTCAATCAGAATTCTATGAGAAATAAAATATCTACAGCCATATCCATTATAGGACTTCTCTGCACCTACTACCTTAATTAAACTAGTGCAGTCTTGATCACAGACAAATTGTAATCTTGCACTGATTCTGATCTAATTTATCTAAAGAACTGTGTCAATTCATTCTGTTACATGAATTTCGAACCATTCAATTGAGGATGAAAAGGGGTTATAATGAACTATATTGTATTTGTACTATCTTTTCAAGGCTTATTATGTTTCATGTGTGGAACCTTACATATATTTCATGGGAACTTTTCATGAGTTTCTATTTTTGGGGTTTTTTATGCAAGGCTTTGAGAGATATGCAAAATTTGTATTTTTTTGTTCTTAATATTTTGGGTTTACTTACCCTAAAAAAATCTTTGACTTTCAAATATAAACAACTGTTAAAATTGATACCTAATTTTTTTAAAGATCACAGATTTTAGTATACTCAAAAATTGATATAGACTGCTCAATGATATGATACTCTGAAGACTCATTTCATGTTGTTGTCAGAGATGGATGCTGTAGGTAGGTCAAAGTGAAAGAAATTGGTATGACTGCTTTATTAAGTGGTATTCCCGTTATTGTGGGGCTAATTGGACAAGTGGCTAAAGCCGAGACCTTTGGCTAATGAAAAATATTTGAACTAGCTGAGATTTAACATTTTCTGCCAGTGTGATTCCCATGTATCATAACCTTGAGTTAGAGTGAGCATGTTTTTATTATTACTGCTCCTAATCAGGACTGTATTCCACAGGGAAGCAAGGTGTAAGAGGTCAATTTGTCATTTAAGTAGCTGGTATAGCAGAATGATTGTATATGGATTGAAGATGTGCATATTATTGGGGTTTTGATTTCTGTCAATATTTGACATTTCGTGGAAAGTTGGATTTAGTCATATTTTCACATTTTGAAGGAATAGGGCACATGTCTATTCCATTGAACTCCTAGAGTGTTTAGGTTAGGAAGTTAATACTTTTCAGAGTGTTATTTCTGGATTGAAGATGTGCATATTATCAGGGTTTTGATTTCTATCAGTATTAGTCATTTTCATGGATAGTTGGACTTAGTCATTTTGTCACCATTTTGAAGGAATAGAGTACATGTCTATTTTGGATATCTCCTTCTACAGTATTTAAGATAGATAGTAAATAATTTTGAATAATCATGAAGGTTGTAAACAATTAGTGGAAGATCCTACAGACAAGAGTGGATCAACATTAGATTTAGTGTTTGTTCCTGTAGATCAATGCTATCCAATCAGGACATTTTCAATTTCTTTCCTTGATCATGAAATTGTTGCCATTCTAAAGAATTGAAGCTTATAAGTGTAAATTGACTTTTGTATATGTCAGAAAATACATGCGGGGGCATCAATGTGTCTCTCAGACACAACAATCTTCTCATAAATGAATTTTGACAACCAAAAATTATGAGGTAGCTGTGTTAAAATGGAGTGTGGGGCATCCCGCTGTCTAGTCTTTGTAATTAAGTTGTTTTATGGGTCTGTATTGTGAAATATGTAATTATGTATTCCAATCTGTCTGCTTTTAGGACATAACCAATATTGAAAATCTAATAGATTCTATTGTATTTGAATGTCATTTACAGAGTTATCTCCCTTAATTTTAAAATCTACAGTGCGTTCTGTATAATTTTTATCTCCTAAAAACATGGTTATATGAAAAGTTGAATGTTAATTCTTGTTTACTCTGGCAATTCAAACAAAATATAAAAAATAAAAATGTGTAGGCTTTTTACCCATGAATCACATTTTGCTTGATTCTTAGCTGAAGTGTTTCTTAAACTCTTATTAAAAACTTTGTATTAATTAATAATGACTAAGCACCAAGGTCATTGTAATACTGAAGCAGTTGAACCTTTTGAAACATACACACCCTCACCTGTAAATTTCTGCCTCCTCAGCAAATCTGGTTGTCTTCTGCAAGTCTTCCACTGTTCCATATAGCTTTTTCTAGATGGTTGTCCATATTTGTTGTCTCAATGCCTGATGGTTATTGCATGTCTAGATTTTGGGTTGTACCATATTCTGTCCAACAATAGGAACTAATTGGACATCTTACAACAGGACGCTCCTTACCGGTGCACCTGGTACATGCTCCCAGTTTTAAGTGAAGTCCAAGTGGCTTATTTACTTTCGTTACTTTGTATGTATTATTTTGTTTATTTAACGTTTTTTGTTGTGTGTGTCAACTTTCCATGTCAGGTCTTTGTCCCGTAGGCCATGCGAGCTATTGCCATCACTTGGTGTCCGTCGTCGTCGTTGTCAACAATTTTTCAAAACTCTTCTCCTCTGACACCACTTGACCAATTGGAACCAAACTTGGTATGAATATTCCTTGGGGTATTGTGCATAGAACTGGTATGGGGATTTTTTGTCCGTTGAAAATCATGGCTGCTGTTTTTAAAAATAGAACAGAGGTGTCAGACAATAGTTTTTAACAAGTATCTCCAAAACCGTTAGGTTTTGCAAAATGATTTCTTAGCTGAAATGACCCTTATTATAAGGCCTTCAAAGGTCGTCAGGTATCAAAGTTGTCAGTTGACTCCTGTAAGAATTATTGTCCTTGAAAGATGAAAAATGACTTTTTTTTTTTCAGTTTTCAGCCAATATCTTTGAAACTAAAAGAAAGAAATTTTTTATTGCTGAAATGATCCTAATGATAGTCCCATCCTAATGATAGCCCACTGAAGTCTTCTTGAGTCAAAATTGTTGGAAAACTCCTTGTCAAATTTATTGCCCTTGAAAGACAAACTTTAATCAAGTGAGCGATTCAGGCTCCTAGGAGCCTCTTGTTTTTATTTACACCAGAATCTTGGTTCCCTAAGTAATTACTCTTACATCACTTGTTTTCATGATTTCTGTTGATAATACTATTGCATGTATAATGATGAAATAAATAAATTTAATAGAATTTGTTCAGTGATTTAGTTTCACTTTTGTACAAGTAGATGTAGTACTTTGAATAATGAAACAAAAGGAAAGATTCTAGGGAATGGTTTACAATGAGGTTTTCAAACATGTATCAGATAAAACTTGTAATTTTTGTGATGAGTCTGGTTTAATTAATCATATAAAGCACTATAAATTCAGAAGTTATTGCATTTTTTTTTATTAAAACATCAACATTGTAAGAGAAAATGTGATATTAATATTTGCCTCTTTACATAATGAGTATGAGATTTATTGGGTAATTTATTTTATAGCAATAGAAAGTAGAAATATCTACAGTTATACTCTATATATGGTTCAAACCTTTATGGTTTGATATATGTACTACATGTAATTAGTTTTAAATTCTTGCTAAGATGTGGATTATGTTATTTTTTTTAATTCTGATATTTGTTTGGATGATGAAGGTAGAATTCTTGATTTGAATTTTTACTGCTCTCTAAGTTTTTAGTGGAATTTGTGTTGTTCATTTACATTTGTTGCTTTGTACCTACTATTTTAGCTATTTTATGTTCTTTGTTGTGTCTGTTTTCCATATCTGGTCTTTGTCGCTGGATTACATTCTTTTGATTTCTGCTATAGCCTTGGTTCTCTTGATCACTCTCTCCCAGAGTTACATTTCCTGGCTGCTTTCAGATTTAGAATTGGTAACAGTTGCTATAATTGAATTCATGACCTAGTTACTGTTGCTACCAAAGAGACAGCGTCAATTGGGGAGAATCTCCTGCAATCTCCCCAATCTCCCCATGACCTGTTCTAAAGGTTAACAGGTATACAAGAAATAGTCTTTTTTAAGAAATGGGTAATTTCTTTTTACTGTCTATTAAAAATAACTTTAGTAATATGCTGCATACTAATTAATCTTCATAGCAGTCATTGAATATATCATGCTGAAATGGTCAAAAACATGAGTAATGTTTTGATGTTAATTATCATATTCCTGAAGAAAGACATTTTAGTTCTCTTCTGATGGTGTATGGTGTCATGTAATCTGTTTTTTTGCAATTTGTTGTAATTGATAACTAGCTAGAATGTGATACAAATTATGATGCATTTGTAAACCAGATCTTATATTTAATTAGTTTTTGATTTATAATATTCACAGTGTTGTAACCTGACAACTGTTCCTTTCACAACAGAATTCAGAGAAGTTCATAAGCTATAGGTCATAGGTCATTCATTGTTTCACTGACAAAGAATTTTATTTCATTTATTTCATTAAAGTAATGAAGGAGCTAAAAGGTTATTGGTATGAATTAAATAACTGGTAACTTACTACTAATGTTTTTTTTTCTTTATGATTTTTTTTCATCAAGAAAATTGAGAATGAGTATAGATTTTCCTGTTCTGTAAAACACATTTTATTCAAAACAAAAGTGGGAAAATGAAGTCATTAGAGGAAGAAATATCATAAATACTTTGTTTTGATTGGTTGATTGGTTGGTTGTGGTTTGTTGTCCTACAGCAGATATATTTCATATAACAAGAGTGGAAATGGTGATTATTTTAAAGAGACAACAATCCCACAGGGAACCAATGACCTTCCGTACTCATGCATGCCACTCTGGGACCACCAAGGTGGTTGGATGAGGAAAGATGAAAGTTATAAGAAGTGAAAGAGTCATTAATAATCCATTTAATGCTATCTTAATGTAAACACTCAAAAAAAATTGTCATCAGTTTATATATTTGGAAAAAAAGTAATACACTGGATATAACAAGCAATAATTATACCCCCTCAAAGTTTTTGGTATATAAGAATCACCCTGTCTGTCTGTCCATCCATCTGTAATCTCTCCACACTTCTTGTAAGTGCAACTACTTCTGAAATGCTAAAAGAATTTTGATGAAATTTTATAGGAAGGTTTGGTATCATAGTTGTTGTGCATGATGGAATATAATTACTGTGGAAGGATTCCTAAGGGAGATAATCCAAATTAAGGGTTTTACAAGTGAGTGCAAGCTCTACCTATACAACTGCAGGGATTTTGATGTATTTTGTAGGAAGGTTCAGTATCATATGTAGATGTGCATGAAGGAACATATGTTACTGTTGGTGGACTCCAAAAGTAAATTATCAAAATTAAGGTTTTTTTGCATATTAAAACCTCTTAAGGATAACTCCTGCTAAACTGCTCAAGGGATTTTGATGTATTTTGTAGGAAGGTTGAGTGTCATATGTAGATGTGCATGAAGGAATATAATTACAGGTGATGGACTCCAAAGGGAAATAATTCAAACTAAGGGTTTTACATGTTAAACCTCATAAGCACTACTCCTCATAAACCGCTCAAGGGATTTTGATGAATTAGGTATCATATGTAGATTTGCATGAAGGAATATAATTACAGTTGAGATGACTCCAAAGGGAGATAATCCAAATTAAGGGTTTTACATTGAATTCCATTTGAAGCTGAGGTATTCTCATTGTGAGCTTGCTCACAGTATTTCTAGTTCTCATTGATTTTGAATACTGTAGTTTGTCTTGGGATTACTGAACCTGTTCATTTCCATGTTTGTTAATTTTGGGAGATTTTATCAACTGAACATATTAGTGGGTATTAATTTTTACTGTTTCAAGAAGAAGGATCAGTGTTATATCATGTCAAAAAATCAATTGTGTAGGTACTAATTTTTTGTGCTTTTCTGTTCACTTGGAATTCAGTATTGAAATTTATACACTGCCACAATTGATACATTTACAGTATTTTAAATGTAAGTGTTTGTAAGCATCTGGCAAAATTGAAAAAAATCAGAAACATGCATTTCAAAACCCCACCAATCTGAGAGTGTGATATCACTCAAGGATAATTTCTCTATTTGACCATTATTTTTCTCTGCATCAGTTGCTTTGCTCTTAATTTTTTCAATAGGATGTTAGAAAAATTATGTTTTTGACATAGTTATCTGCCCTTGAAATGTTCATTTTCAGTGCATTTTTAACTCAATTTGCCAAAAATGATATAGAAAATCTGGTCCTTTTCTTTGATTGTGTTGGTGCTAATAGTCAAATTAAACTTTCAAAATTATGTTTGTTTTCATACCATGTTTCACCCACTGCCTGATTCTTACAGAGATTGACACTTTAAATCCAAAATGCAAGAAACAGTTACAAAAAATAACACTGACTGATTTTGAAACTTGATTGAGACAATATATATATTTAAGATAATCTTCTGTCTTGTTACAGTTGTGCTTCTTCCTTACTAAAGTCTGATTTTCTTTGGCAGATCTTTGGTCATAAGTCAATATTGTCTTAATACTCTTTCCTGCCTTCAGTCACTTTTGATGACAGGTTTAATTTGTTAGATGATCATCAATATTACAATGATCGATTAGTTGTCTGAAGTAATAACTATTGTTTCCTTAAATCAATTTCTATTTTGGATAAAAAGTGCTACTGCTCTTATCTTCATAATCGAACTTAACAAAAGTTTCAAGATTGAGATTCTCTTAATGTGTCACCAGGGAAATGTGATCTGTATTCTGTACCATGGGAACACATGTCAAAGATACACTAAGCGTCATCATTAATTTGAATGCTTCCTGGTTGTCTATAACATTAGTTCTGTATTTGATTGACAAATGGTGGTCTTAAACTTTGTGACAGCAACATTTATATTTGTTGGTTATTAGGACCCAATGTTGAGTTACAAATGTCCTTAATTTCATCTCTTCCTTGCCCGGGCAATCCTTGTTTAAAAAGTAAATCTCTTTCTTATTCATTAATATCAAAAATAAGGTATATTCTGTTCATTCATCATTTTTGTCGATCAGATCTTAAAGGTTTAAATTGCATAATTATGTTTTTTGTTAATGAGTATATTGTCAAGTATATAAGCTTAGTACATTTTGTTCTCATTACTTTTTTTCATTTTTTGTTTTATTGTTCTTCAATTTCACAAGGTATAAAATAGTTAAAAAACAGTAAGCAATTTTATGACCATGGAAAATGTTTTCTCCCATTCTAAGCCAGTGATTAAAAATGTAATGTGATATTTTAACCATCAGGTGTTGATTAATTTTCTGTGAGATTTTTCTGCCTTTTTTCATTTCCTAGTTTTCATTGTCGGATGTTAACTATTTATGACACTAAGAATGCGTTTAAGATACATTTATACTGGACCGCTTTTGACATATTTCATGATATCATATAATTTAACTATATGATATAAGGTATGTTATATAGGTCTAGGGATGAGATATAGGGTATGTAATAGAGGTCTAGGGATGAGATATAGGGTATGTAATAGAGGTCTAGGGATGTGATATAGGGTATGTAATAGAGGTCTAGGGATGTGATATAGGGTATGCAATAGAGGTCTAATGTTGTGATATAGGGTATGCAATAGAGGTCTAACGTTGTGATATAGGGTATGTAATAGAGGTCTAACGTTGTGATATAGGGTATGCAATAGAGGTCTAGGGTTGTGATATAGGGTATGTAATAGAGGTCTAGGGATGTGATATAGGGTATGTAATAGAGGTCTAGGGATGTGATATAGGGTATGCAATAGAGGTCTAACGTTGTGATATAGGGTATGCAATAGAGGTCTAACGTTGTGATATAGGGTATGTAATAGAGGTCTAACGTTGTGATATAGGGTATGCAATAGAGGTCTAGGGTTGTGATATAGGGTATGTAATAGAGGTCTAAAGTTGTGATATAGGGTATGCAATAGAGGTCTAAGGTTGTGATATAGGGTATGTAATAGAGGTCTAGGGTTGTGATATAGGGTATGTAATATAGGTCTAACGTTGTGATATAGGGTATGCAATAGAGGTCTAGGGTTGTGATATAGGGTATGTAATAGAGATCTAACGTTGTGATATAGGGTATGCAATAGAGGTCTAGGGATGTGATATAGGGTATGTAATAGAGGTCTAGGGTTGTGATATAGGGTATGTAATAGAGGTCTAGGGTTGTGATATAGGGTATGTAATAGAGGTCTAGGGGTGTGATATAGGGTATGTAATAGAGGTCTAACGTTGTGATATAGGGTATGCAATAGAGGTCTAAGGTTGTGATATAGGGTATGCAATAGAAGTCTAACGTTGTGATATAGGGCATGTAATAGTGATCTAAGGTTGTGATATAGGGTATGTAATAGAGGTTTTAAACTCTCACTTACAATGCATATACAAAAATGTATTTATTTTTATCTAAATATTTGATATGTTTATATATCGTATATTTAGATTGAATTGTACGTTTTTTGTATATGCACATACCCTATATCACACCATTACACAAAATAGACTTGGCAGTTAATATATATGATATAATGAATATAAGAGGTCAAAATCTGTATCACATGTGGTATCAACCCTCGACTTATATCACACTGCTGGTCAGGCACCCTTGGGAGTGATATAGGGTGTCTCTGGTTGATATGGCATTTGATACAGATTTTGAGGTGTAGTATTAAGTATATACATTGAAACATGAAAGAATAATCAAGGGAATCAAGGTTATAGTGGTAATCAAAAGAATGTAATCCAGGGATAAAGACCAGACATGGAAAACAGACAACACAACAAAGAACATAAAGTAACTAAAATCATACATACAAAGTAACAAAAGCAAATGAGCAACTCAGACTCCAATAAAAACTGGGAGCATGGACCAGGTGCATGGGTAGGGTAAGCGTCCTCTGCTTTTCTAGAAACACCATGAACTATGAACAGTTGAATAGGTATTATTTTTGGAGTACTGTAGTAACATTAAAGACTTAAAGAATCCTTAAGGACATAGGAATTGTCACAAACATATTTATTAGTCATGAACAATTTTTGTTACTTAGATGATGTTAGCACTTATTTGCCAACTATCTCTGGTAAAATTTCTTTTAGAGATGAGAAATAGTCTGAACACTGTTTATAATTATGGGCTGACGTCTAAGACTTGTATTGTTTATCATTTTCTTTGGAAAGATATTCAAATATGACTTTTTATTTCAGACAATACTGAAGATTTAATTAGTACCTTTGGGCTGACAACAAAGGTGTCTTTTGTTGTTCTAAAAGTTTGATGCACTTGTAGTCTGACATAACTTTTGTATTTCTGACAATATCTTGAATACTGCTGAAGAATTAATTGGTTATTACAAAGATGTAAGATATGGTTAGAGCTATCCTTACCATGCAAACTCTTGATTTTCTTTTGTAAGAAGATTTTTTGTGGTCAATAGTTTATTGTATTGTAATTCTATAATATTTCTGGAGTCTGTTGGCAGTTGATGACAGACTTGATCGTGTGTAGATTGTTACAATTATCATGATTGGTCAGAATTTTATACAAGTATCTTTCCTAAGGCTTTTGCCCTTCAGTACCAGATAAGGATGCATTGATTTCTTGGACTTTTATGGTCTTGAAAGAATATTGGGTGCAGTTTTACATTTGTTAATTGTCATTGTAGAACTCATCGGTATTTTTAAAATGTACTACTTATGATGGATAACCACTCCAATCAAATATTATTTGATTGATTGATTGATTTTAATTTAATGTCCAATGGCATATATTAGATGTACTTCAGGATGAGAACATTTGATTAATGCACCATACCTTGTCTTGTGGAAGAATTACATGCGTAGCCATATTTTTATTGAGCTAGTTCAAAGCAACAGCCAACAGGAAGGCGTGTCACTACCATTGGACACATTATTCTGACTGCTTACCAACCATGTGCACTCTCTCACCTGCTGATATTATTTATATTTATATTCATATTTTACTACTGTTTGATTTAGAGTTATGGAAGATATGAAAAAAAAAATGGAGAAAAACCTCCTCTTTCTTTTTCCTCGAAACTTTTGTTGATTTGTGCAAAAATGAGCAATTGATAGCATGGAACCCTTTTGGAACCCCCTTTTTCAGCATCTCTGGATCCAACCCTGGGACAGCACAATTTTTTTGTGGTTTAGAAAATAGGTAAAAAATAACAACATACAGACTAAGTATTCATAATGGAAACTAAAATAATGAGGGTGTTATAATACTGGTGCCTTGAATTATTTAATTTGAGAAAAAAACTGTCAAAACTTCAAACATAATGGATGTTTTTCATGTTCGATATGCAACACAAAAAGGAGGAACAACTTATCTATAATTACTTATATTGGTGACATTAACACTGCACTTGTTTAACTTAAGGTGGTCAATTAAAGGCTCTGCTGCAGTGTAATTGAAGTACATTTTGTACTTTAATTGATGTGTATGTTCTCCTCTGAACCCACCTATCAGATTTTCCTGAAATTTTGTAGGATGTTTAAAAACCAAATGCTCTCGATAATGTCCCACAGCCTTGTTGGAAAAAGTTAATTAAATATTGATTCCATTAGCCCACATGAGTATTTCCCTAACATTTTTCACTAGGGTTTGTATCTGTTAATGTGTACATCTATTATTTACTCCTCAGAGACTGGCTATCAGATTTTCGCCTAAATTGGTGGGCAAATACACTCATTTACCTCACACAGCTAGAAGTTATGGGACATAACAATTTTGTGCTTTTGATTCATTGATTGGTTTTTAATGCCCAAGCAGCAGTATTTCAGCCTTATATACACAAATGATGATGAAATGGAAGATGGGGTGGGACACAAGGATATTAGGGTAATGAATTTCTATTGCCATTGGAAATAGGGAGAAATTTAGCCTCCTTAAGCAAGCCAAGACTCCCACTTCTGTTGAATACGGCAGCTGGGTTCTTAACATGTGAGGAATGTGGTATTTTTCCCAACATGGTGCACCACTGTGATTTGCATGTAGGTTTTCCTTATTATGGCCTGATGACCCCAGCATGTAGGATGCACCTCGGGCACACAACCCAGTAGCTCTTTGGGCAGAGCAGCCTGGCCCCCGCCCCTTGCAAAGTTCTAAGCACTACTTAGTTGCCTTTTATGACAAGCTTAGCACTGCTGTGGGCTTATTCTTATGTCACCTGGACCCACACTGCTTGTGCAGTTGACATTTGACCAGCTATGAAAGACATACACCAATGTAAAGTTGTCCTATTCAAGATCAATTATGGTGTTTCCTATCAAATGAACTGAAAATGTCATGGAAGAAACTGTATCTTAATTAGCCAGTAGAGGATAATGTTTCAAAAATCTGCTGCTTCATTAACATTCAAGCATTAGTAATGGGAATAACAGAAAATTAAAACAGAAAATGTAACAGGCTTACTGACTTTCTCCATAGATTTGTATGGAGGTATTGAGGCAGTATAATATCTGTCTCCTTTGTACTGCTGATTGGGAAAGTTTCAGTGCTAATATTTGATTGATAGAAATTAATAGTTTTTAGACAATATTTTTTGCCATTTATGATTTATAGGCCTAAATGGTCTGTTATTTATATGTATAAATATCATGTAACATGGAAAATTCAGTGTGGTGTAATGTACTAAAAATCAATGTGTATTGTTCCTGATTTAAGATTCGTACAGAATCCCAGATTTCCCAATACTTTTGAATTAAGAGACAGTTGATTGAGATGTCATATAAATATCTAATTGAGCGTATTAATATGTACTACAGAGGAAAAATGAATTGTCAGTTTGAGAAATACCTCCTGCAAACAGAGCAGGGGGCGGATCCAGAATTTTAGATTGGGGAACGCACAAGTAAAATTTTGGAGCGAGGCAAAAAAATTTATAAGGTTAAATTTTTGAAATATTCTTCTAGGGTGGGTGCAATGTAGATATCTTTTGTGGTAAAATTAGCGAGAAATTAAAGTTCCAACCTATAACCCGGCAAAGTCTGGTTTATACAAGAATTGCCAGATTATCTGCCCATTCATTTGTCCACATTTTATGTAAGTGCATCTCCTAAACTGCTCAAGTGATTTTGTTAAATTTTATGCAAATAGCAGGATTTGTTTTCAACCTGAAGCAACATCTGCTTCCTGTTTAAAAATTAGCATATGTTTCTCTGGCAAGAAGCAGGCTGGGTTTCCTGTAGTGAGCTTTGCTTACAGTTTCTGTACACCGCCACATGAAGTGGTGAACGTATGGTAATACATCCAGTGCATGTCTGTCCATCCAACTATCTGTCATCTGACAGTTTCCACATGATAACTTGAGAACGGATCAGTTAATTTTTTCAAAACTTTGCACAATTGTTTAGTACCATAAAATATAAGTGAAGTTCAATTGTCAGCGAAATCTAAAAATATAGTTCGAGTTTTTTTTTTTTAACATTTTGCCATCTCCCTTTTTACACAATTACCTGGCAGTGTATCATTTAATGTTCCCTTAAAAGCCCTATTGTTTTAGTTTTGCAGTGGAAATGACATACTTTGTTTGACAGATTGTCTTGATGGAAATCATTTTTGAAAAAATTGTCACAGAAAAAAGAACCCAAGGTTCTATTGTTAAATAGTACTTTTGTATAAATTTATTGAACAACTTCCTCATATTTCACTCTCAACGAATTTCTATGCAAATTTAATCTGTGAATGAAGCCTTAAAAAGAAGTCCATTTCTTTCCATCAATTAATGAAATTTCTATATCCACTGCTTTATTGCATTTTTGCGTGACCATAAACCATGACATTTGACCATCTTACCAGAGCTGCTTAGTCTAATCATGACATATGGTTGTTATTTTAGCCAATTACTGATGTACTGTTCCATTATTTTGTTAAAAATCCTACGTTAGGTTGATACATCACTTATAAGGTGATAAGTTGTATTTATCTTGGTAATTTCTGATCAGAGATAACTTATCAAGGACAATTCCTACTATTTAGGACAGAGTTATTATGTCTTCCCATTAAGAGTTATTTATGTTTCATTTGGGTGTATCACCAATAGAAAGGCTATTACTTACTATAATGACCTATATGACCTTGACCTTTGATCTTTATTTCAAATTAATGTTTAATGTTTTTAGTCATTGTATTTTTTAAAGCTTGTAGGGAGACATTTGTCCTACCCTCTATTTAATTTTGTTTGAGGTATCATAGTAGGTAAGGTAGGTTTTTGGTAGAACCTCTTTGTGACACTGCCTTGACAAAGTTAGTTTTAGAAGTACATTGTTGTAGTCAGTCTCTTACAAGACTTTTCTCATTTGCGATGTGATGGGTCCTATTGGTTGTGCAGAATGTGCTTACCCTTCCAGAGCACCTGATGTCACTCCTTTTATGCTTAGTTTTTTTTGTGTGCTGTTTTGCTTTCCTTATCTTCAGTTTTTCATATGTAATTGTATTTTATTCTTTTTGCCACTTTAAGTACGTAGATTGCGTATGTTTCCTTTTTACACATTTGGGCCGTATACTTTAACTTTGTTATCTCAGTCAGTGGCAGAATTGTGCTTCTATTTTTGTTGCTACAGTTTTAATCAAGATTAGATACAGCCTGTTATATACAAGTATACAATCATTAGCAACATAGAAGTCAAACCCTGTTATTATGGTTAATATACTATAAATGTACCATACCTGGGATTGAACTTTAAAACTATCAAGATATGTTCTAATTACATAACCTAAATTAAAGCCAAAATTAACATTTGATAATTGTTTGCTCTACATTTTATCAAGAGCTATCTTGTATCGAGTTTTGGTTCATGAATCAGGCATTTGTATATTTGGCCACACCTGTTGGTAATTAGTAAACAACTAAAGATATTCAATTGATACCAACACCTATCAAGAAAGGCAGAAAATTAAGTAGCACTCCAGCCAAGAACCATGTAGAATGTGATTCATGAGTGAAAAGTCTACATGTTTTTATTTTTTATATTTTGTTTAAATTGCCATAGTCAACAGAAATTAACTTTCGGTTTTCATATAACCAGTGTTCTTAGGAGGTAAAAATTGTATAGAATGCACTGTTGATTTCAAAATTAAGGGAGATAACTCTGTAAATTACACTCAAATACAATAAAATCTATTTAATTTTAAATGTTGATTATCTCCTAAGAGCAGAGTATTATTACACATTTCATAGTATAGACCCAAAAACAACGTAATTTCAGAAATAAAAATATGAAGCCTTTTTTTGGAGTGTTTCACATTTTTCAGATTTTGCATGATTCTTACAGACAGATATTTAATAGGGCATTATAAAGGCATAATATCAAACTTAGTTTTATAAATATAGACTTTTGTAATACAGTACAATCTGTCTAAAAAACTTTTTCTTTACTATAGCAGATGTTTGGTTTTAAGACATGTTCAAAAGTCTAAAATATAAGAAATACAAAATTGTGTGGTTTATACAGGTTTCTGGTTATTCAGGATTTGTTTTTTTACAAATCAATTGTGTGTTTAGTGCATAATACTGAGATTGAGTTTAAACTGTAAGTCTCTTTCACTTATGTTGTATATCACACACTGTATCACATTGCTAATCCAATTACCATAGGAACAAAGCATTAGTAACATCCGATACATGTAGATGCTCCAAAACTGGCTCAAAATCGTTCCATCAGAAGTGATGTATTCTGGAAATATGGTAAGGAAATTATTGTTTGAACTTTTGATGCAGACACACAAAGTTTTGTGTATTCCTGTTTGTTGAAACATCAGTAATATTACAACACAAGGATGTATTTCCAAAGTCAAGAGTTTGTTCAGTTCAAATAAATTAGGCTTATTATATAGACAGCAGTGTTTTATCATTTTTGTTCCCAGTGTCATAAATTTAGATAATTCACACTGAAATAAATTCGGTAATTTCACTCCTAGACTTTTTTATGCCAAAATGTCACAATGGTCACAAAATTTAAAATTGATGTTGAAAAAAGCAATGAATAGTGGAGCAAATCTGTTTGATAAAAAGAATAATTAATTGGTTATTGTGAATATTCAAAATATGATCACTCATGCCAAGAACGCATAAAGATTTAACTTTTAACGCGGAACAAGTTTTGCAAACTCTTTAAATTTACGCGTTCCTCGGCACTCGTGATCTCGTGATATTTTGGTTATTCGCTCATTCCAATTACTTATCATATTATTTTCTAATAATCCATTGTTTGTAGGCTAACCCCATGTCTTAGGCTTACACTATATCACAAAGCTGTTTCCATAATCATTGGCTTATGTGTTAGTAGGCTAACTCTGCATTTCAAGCCTAAAGACAAATCCTAGACTTAAGTCTGTATTGCAAGGCTCAAGACATATCATAAACTTTTTCAGTATGGCAAGCCTAAAGACAAATCCTATACTAAGTCTGTATTGCAAGGCTAAAGACATATCATAGGCTTTCTCTAAATTGCAAGGCTAATGACATACAATGTATTGTAGACTACGTCTGTATTGCAAGGCAGTTTCATCTAGATCAATTGCAGTGATTTAATTCTTTAAGATGACATACTTTAGTGCAAATTTGAACAAGCTTTCATTTTACCCTACAATATAGATAGCTTAATTTTTTTTCTGTTTGTATATAATATGTTTGATCTATCATTGTAACAATTAGACTGCCCAATTCTTCCACGGATCTGTACTGAATTGCAATAAATTCATCAGTATTGATTATTATGCATTTTCTTATTGTACTTATGAGTACATCTTTTGCCAAGATGGTGTAGCCTTATAAGTATGAAGTTGATATCTTAACAAACGGTTCTGTCTGTTCATACCATCGATATGAGAAATAAGTGAAATTAAGTTTAAGTACAAGTCATTGTATGAATCATATAAAATAAGACAGATCTGAAAGCCTACATGTCAAGAACCTACTGATCTGAAAACATACATGTCACAAACTTACCAGTCTGAAAACATACATGTCACGAACCTACCGATCTGAAAACATACATGTCAAGAAACTACTGATCTGAAAACATTCATGTCACAAACCTATCGATCTGAAAACATACATGTCAAGAACCTACTGATCTGAAATCATATGTCAAGAACCTACCGATCAGAAAACATACATGTCAAGACCTACCGATCTGAAAACATACATGTCAACAACCTACTGATCTGAAAACATGCATGTCACAAACCTACCGATCTGAAAACATACATGTCAACAACCTACCAATCTGAAAACATACATGTCACAAACCTACCTACCGATCTGAAAACATACATGTCACGAACCTACAAATCTGAAAACATACATGTCAAGAACCTACCAATCTGAAAACATACATGTCAAGAACCTACCGATCTGAAAACATTCATGTCACAAACCTATCGATCTGAAAACATACATGTCAAGAACCTACCGATCTGAAAACATACATGTCAACAACCTACTGATCAGAAAACATACATGTCACAAACCTACCGATCTGAAAACATACATGTCAACAACCTACCAATCTGAAAACATACATGTCACAAACCTACCTACCGATCTGAAAACATATATGTCAAGAACCTACCGATCTGAAAACATATATGTCAAGAACCTACCGATTTGAAAACATACATGTCAAGAACCTACTGATCTGAAAACATACATGTCAAGAACCTACCAATCTGAAAACATACATGTCAAGAACCTACTGATCATGTAAGTTACAAATCCACCGATCTGAAAACATTCATTCACTGAAAGAAATCTTTACTACTTCATGATGACACTGTAAAAGTAGTGGGTTATATAATCTACCGTATTTACTTACTGCCTAAAAGAGACTGACACTTAAATATAATAATGAGAAAAATTAATAAAACAATACTAGAATAATTGCAGTACTTAAAAGTACCTTTGATAAATACCCTAGATACCTCAAATTGGTAGCAAAACTTAATCTGTATTCAATTAATGGGAAAACCCTGTTTCGTGTTATATAGGAAATATATATGACCGTTTAATGGAATTGCTGGACATAGAATTTCAATCCAGTTCAATATATAAAGACGTGTGTAATTGGTGGTTATTTTCAACTGTTCATGATTTCTGGAATAGTGGAAATAAAAAACTGGGGTTAATAAATTGTCTAGGTAGATGGTTTGTTTCAGGTAAGACTATTTTGAATAATTTAGTAGTTGTGTATATCAGTTAAATGCTTAAAAGGATTTTAATAATCATTTGATTTTGCACAAAATTTTGAGCAAATTTTATTCATTTCAATGTGAAAATTATTTTTAAATTATATGAAATAAGTAATATTTAATATCAAATAGTTAAAATTTTGTAAGAAGCTAAAGTATACACTATTTCAATCAGTGTTTGGTTGACATAGATGTTGATTTGGAGCTTTGAAAGGATAATTATTGAAATGTCAACAAAGAGAGCACAAAATTCTGCAGGAGGAGCATAAGCCCAATCTCATACTTATAGAAATCCTTTATAGAGGAAAATTGAATTATACCAGGTTCTGATTGTAATTTTGTGAAATTACTTATCTACCACTTTCAACAGTCTTTTTCAATTCTTTACTCCAGTATTGGTAATCAAATTGTATTTATTATGTGGTCTAAGACAAGGATAAAACTATACTATAGAACTCATATGGCACAAATTTAATTTTTCAGCAGAGTAACTTATTTCTTATCAATTTACATATCACTATGGTTCTATAATCTCTGAGAGAAGATAACCATATTTGATGGAACAAGCATGATTCAATCAGAAACTTCTGTACCTAATTTCACCTTAAAAGGGACTTGACAAGATAAGATATTTATCAGTCTGTTTATTGAAGTAGGTGTTAGAAATGCTGAAAATACATTCTTTCCATTTACATCCTACAAAATACAAATTTTTAATCTTATTTTAGCCTTTGCTGATTTACTCTATTATTATTTTCTGTTTATTGTTTTGATGTGTCTGAGTGGGGTGGCATGTGTACCTGCAGGCTCTTCCTTCTCCTTCTCAATAAAGATCTGTGTATTAGACTAGTACAAACAGGGTCTATTCAATTTGTCAATTGTTCTAATGCTGAAAGAGTAATCAAGGGAACCAAGGTTATAGCAGTAATCAATAGAATGTAATCCAGGGACAAAGACCAGACATGGAAAACAGACATACACAACAAAGAACATAAAGGAACTAAAATCATACATACAAAGTAACAAAAGCAAATGAGCAACTTGGACTCCACAAAAAACTGGGAGCATGGACCAGGTGCACCGGTAGGATAAGCGTCCTCTGGTTTTCTAGAAACACCCGCTGAGTTGCTCATAAAAAGTCAAGTCCGGGGTAGACAAACGAGGAAAGGAAAATTATGACCTGTTGAATAAATCAGTTTTCATGGTGCTGGGGCGCGTGAAATATCTGCTATAGGATGTTGAACCATAATTAATCAATCAACTGTTGTTTCTCAATCTAAGCTAATAATTACTTGTTTTGAAACTTTTTCTTTTCTTTTACGAAAAATAAGGTGTTTCAAAGGAGATTTGTCCATTCATCTATCTGTCTATCCATTATGCATTTGCATCTTTTTTATCAGTCAAGTTTAATGGATTTTGACTACACTTGGTATATAGAAAATCTGAAACACTACAAATAGTCAAGGTTATAGTTTAATGATCAAGGTCACAGGGTCTACCTTTATCTGTAGAAAGAAATGCTCTACTTTTAATTAGGGCCCTGCCTTAGAAAGAGGGATGAGCTATAGTGATCAGTCTGTTTGACTTCCTAAGTCTTTAACAAATTGTGTCTGTGCTTTTAAGATTTTGTCTTTCAATATGATAGGAGGATTAACAAGCTCAAAACCATGTGTCCTTTATCAAGATTGGTGAAGTTTTACCTGGAATGTTGACCTTGAGGTCAAATATTGGTAGTTTTTTGTCTTTGATGATAGGATTTTGAATTACACTATCAGACTGTCATAACAAATTTTCTTTAGAATTTTTTATAGCTGGACCCAGAGATACATTCGTCTCATTGTATCCAGTTGTACCTGTTTTATTTTTGCACTTCTCACTTTACAAATTTATAGCAATAACTAAAAATCACCTACCATAGCTAACACCAGCAGTTTTCACATCTTATAACTTTAAGGGTACTATTATAATATTTCAAATGTCAGTTATTAAAGTACATGACTGTGTGTGTGACTCAGGGTTACATAGAGTCACTTTGGAAGGAACATTACCTAATCTAAATCTGATATAAGAAACTTATCATCCTTAAAATGGCTTTCAACAGCAGTCATTTATTAGTCTCTTCATTAGAGGAAGTAGTGAAAATTGTGATGTAACTTAAAATGAATTTTCAGTACTAGTTCTCAGATATTAGCCACATCATTTGTGATGCCTTAACTGTAAGCCGTTGACACGAGGACTGATGTTAGTCTAGAAGTAATGGAAGATGCCTCAAGAGGACAAATAATGTTCAACAATAAGATATCTTCATTCTTTAAAAGGCTTGTTATCATATGTCTTTTATTTAATTGGAAAAGAAAATGTTTTTTATTCTTAACCTCTGTAGTTTCTGTTCATATCTTTGGAGTATTATTTTCATGATAGAAGTAATTCTTGCCTTTCTGCACACTAATGTACATCTTTGTCTAAATAGCTTGACTTAAAATAACAAAATATCAGCAAACTGTGGGTTGTTTAGTCTTAAAAATAAGGTGTGAACCTGTTTGACAGGGATGTTTAGTCTTAAAAATAAGGTATGAACCTGTTTGACAGGACTAATAATCAGGTGGGGAGAATAACTTACCAGCAAAAGTTACTCCTTGACCAGTATAATGTATGTAAGACAAATTACCACCAAAAATAAATGTCAGTTGATATTTAAGAAAGCTAAGGCATATTATTTTAAAACAAATCAGATGTGTTACCTATGCTTTCATAGAAACAGTTGCCAAGTTATTTGTTGGTTTCCTTATAACAACATGACATGCCTCTTGTGTTTGAAAATATTTATTCTCTGTGCAATGACATTTATTTGACTGATGTCTAAAAAAACTGTAAAAGTATTACTTTTTACAAAGGTTTCATTTGTTTATCAAACCACAAGTTTAGATATTTACTTAATAGTGATTTATAATTCAGGAATTTGAAAACCCTAAACTGAAAAACAAACCAAGTGATCCCATGAACAAAGGGAACCATAATTCCAGGTACAGGCATGGACACTTACGAAAAATGGGTGGGGGCAGGTGGTTTCAGCCTATTATTTTAGCCCACAAAATTTTATGAAATTTACAAACCTGTGAAACCGCCAAAGGAGTAGTCACTAAATTATGTTCTGTATTTTATGACTTTATATCATTGCAGTACACATGTCCAGAAAAACTATGTCATTGAGTAATGTTAATCATTGTATTCAGTGGGAACCCTTTGAGACATATCATCCTTAATTTGATTCTCAAAGATAACAGCAGGTCATTTAGAAGTCTGTCTGTCTGTTTGTAATTAAGTTAATTTTACAAGACTAAATTTGATGGAATCCAAGCAGTTTTTACCCCTAAATGTCATTGCCTCTCAGTCTATTTCTGATAATTACAAAGTAAGTGATAGGTTTCTGTAGATACTGGTAAATTTATGTGTCTGGTTTGATTAAGTAGTCATGCTGGTCTGGAGTTTAATTTTGTTCATATTGTTGTTTACACTTCTATGTGAGAAAACTTTAATTTAATCTACAAAAAAGCAGGAATTGAATAGGACATGCCTATTGGATTCTAATGGAATTGGATTATGTCTAGAGCTCAGCATTCAGGATGTTTTTGTGTAGTACTTTTTATGAACAAGGCCTTGAAAGCTGAATTACTGAAAGATAAATGAAGTTTAGATGTTCTGATTTTTGCCTTTCTTGCCAACAAACTCGTTTGTCTTGTTACAATAAATATATTTACTTCAGAAACACCTGAAATCAATATCAGCCAATGTATTCTTTTGTCCGCAGATCTGATACCAAACTCCTCTTAAAACGCTGAATGGACTTTGATGAAACTTTCACAATTTCTTTATTACATGATGTCATTGTGCATCTCTTATTACCTGTTTCTGTCTGAAAGACTTATGGGGTTTCCTGATGCAAAACATGAACTTTATCATTGGTTAACCAAGAGGGACCATCCCCACTAAAAGCACTGAATTTAGTGTGATAAACTTTTCACAAGCTCTTTATCACATAACACCATTATGCACCTCTTATTTCTTTTTTTCCATCTGAATGACTTATAGGTTCCTGTATGGCTTCTGGGGAGGGGAGGAGGTGGTTGTATCATCAAGCGAGTTCTTTTTGACAGTTTTTCTAGTTATCACCGTGAAGTTCCTTAGTAGTTTAATATCATGCAAGCCTAACCATTGAGTGGATATATTTTATCTAGACCTCTAAAAGTAACTGATAGTCGAGTACATGTAATATCAAAAACATTTTTACATTTGATATTAAGAAACTGTTTACTAATACATACGGATGTAAAAGCTATTTTCCACAAATATATCTCAATTTTATCAGTTTCATGTCATTGGTTAGATAATTTAAACTGCCATTTTATATTATGGACATACTTGTTGCTTCCTGCTTTCGCACATTTTTGGTTCATTTCCATAAGTGATTTTAGATAAATCCATCTCTCCTTTGCTCAATTGGGGGAAAAAAAGTAATGAAGAACTGTAGCATATTTTATCTCTAGCTCAAAGCGTTTTTTTTTTTTTTTTTTTTTTTTTTTTTTGGGACGTTCAGATAAAAAATGTGATAAACATGGAATTTGATATGTTTTCTATTTTGAAGGGTAAAAAGCATCAGAAAAGTAAATATTTTAACTTATTTGATTTAACAGCAGCCATCATAATCTTGTTGTCTGATAATGATTTGTTCATCATCCTAGGCTAATCATAATCATAACACCCAGCTGTGAAAGAGGCGTGTGACTTGTTATGAAATAATAGATTCAGTTATTACCCCTCAAAGCCCTAAGGTTTATTCATATAATGATATCTATCCCATACATCTCCATAGAGATGTATGCTTGGATTGTGGTCAGGCTTTATAATGCATAGCTTCTCTCTCAAACTGATATTAACAAAACAAATACAGGAGTATCAGACATAGAAGGACAATTTGGAGAGACATCAAAATATTGTATATGGCCTAAATGTAAAAACTTGAATCATTTAAATCTCAATATACAATGTAGACAATGGGATAAAATACAACTGTATATAACAAGTACTATCTTTAAAAAAAGATAGCTGACACATATTCTTGCTTTGTTAATACACATATCTGATTAAGTATTTGGTGAACTGTGTGATCATTGAACTAGTTTTCATGTTTCAATTATTTTATTGGTCCAACAAGTAAACTACTTCCAATTATTCAATTTATAAGATAATTCAATATAGAAAAGTGATCAAAAATATTCTGGACACCAATGCCCCCAATGGAGCCTTAAATTTCACGTTTGCTATCACAGTTGTCCAATGATAAGCTAAGTTGTAAGCTACATGGGTTATGTTGCCATGGTCAAATATCATGGATGTCATGAGATGTCAAAGCAAACTCAATACCGACTGCGTCGGAAAAACTGTGTTTCCATTTTCTAACCTATAGGAACTCGGCAAATAACGAAAGAATTATCTGTACCCAGTCTCTACTCAGTTATAATCTGTCAATCTTTCAAGTGAAAAATGTAACAGTCATTGAATTAGTGAAATCTTTGAAGCAATATTTTCTTCTAACATAATCGCTTTGATCTTTTTCTCCATAGCATTACATAACAAGTAAATATGTTTCATTTGTTAAATTAAGTATTACATGTACTCCAGGTTCTGTTCATCTAATTTAAGTATTGTTCTGTCTAAAAATCATGCAAAGGCAATTTATCACTTACTTGATGTTTTATGTTAAATAACAGGTGTAGGTTATGAATTGTAATCTGTGGTTGATTTCACAAATATTTGTAAGTGTAAAATACAATACTTTGATCTATGTTGAAGTTGTAACATAAGCTATTACCACCACCAGTTTTACACTTAACAATTTTTTGCATTAAACCCTAACAATCAATCAATCTACAAAAGGAAGATTTTAATTGGTTAAATAGGTTATGTCCCTTAACTTTTAGGGGGATTAGTATAGTGAAACCTGTTGAAACTCAACCCTTTTGGACTTTTCAATGTGTTTAGTTTAGACAGGTGTTTGGTTTACCAAGGAACAAATTATTATTTATTCTATATAACTTGACTTTAAAATATGTCAGGTTTAGGCAGGGTTTGATATAGGCAGGTTTTTGGATTATTCAGGGTTTGGTTTAGGCAGGTTTTATGGATTATTGAGAATTTGGTTCAGAAATGTTCTTGGATTATTCAGGGATTGGTTTAGACAAGTTTCACTATACCAGAAAAGGTCAGAAATGAACAAGGTTATTATCTCATATCTAACTGCATACCATTCACTTTGATCTGTTCAGAATCTTGTCAAACTTTTCATCTTAATCCAGGATAAGAGATGTGTCCAGTGTTAAAAACTTAATTTTTGGTCAACATAGACCCATCATAATTTTATACAGACTGCACTGTAAATTTCAAAGTAAATTTAACCAATTTCTTCATAGACCTGCTTGATTTTACATAGACTCAGTCCGTAGGTCTACTGCTAATTTGTCTTACTGTGTGTCAAGTTTGAATGTTGTATCTGTACTTGTCACAACTTAAATCAAGGTTTGACGTCTGCAGTCGTATCAAGCTGCACCCTACAAAGGATTTTACTTATGGTAGAATGCAACTAAAATTAATCTGTAGATATTTGCTGGAAGCAGATTTTATTTACATTTTTGCTGTTGAAAACATTATCAATTAGACCTTCTAAAATAATTCCAGTCAGTGAGAATTTTGTGAGAATGATACACAGGAATCACTTTTTGCATGCTTCTTAATCAGAACCATCAGTATATTTTAGCCCACTTCCCGCTATGCTTGTTTATCACCAATTACTACAGTATATAATTCTAATGAGTGCAGTAATTAAATTCCCTATTGTAAATTGAATAGAAACAAATGAACTCAATAGTAGGATTAATTGAATCTTAAATTAATTATTTACCTATTTGTGCCTTGAGAGGCACAAGCTGAGTGTAATTTATTCCCGAACTTTTTACATGTGAATTTTTAGGATAATTAAAATCAATACAGAATTCTGTAAACTAATCTGATGGTTATTGGTAGTATTGCTATCTTTGTGGACTTGTTGAAATAAATCTCCTAAATCAGGGGAGATAATTACCTAGCTTGGTTTTGACGTGTGATTTATTTTAGTGTTTTCTTTCTCATTGCAGACAGTCAGGTGATTTTTAGGATTAACTAATTTACAATTTGGATAAACTTGTCACAGAGTTGTTATCAGGTAAGATTTGCAAACTCTTTACCTTAGTACCCAGTAAAATATTTTTTCACAGCTTTTAATTAGACACTTATTTGGTTTTTATCCAGAGGACAACTAGGATAAAAAGAAAATATCCCATATTTTTGTTGTTATTTCTGACCAGACTATCATTTATAATATATGATCATGTGCTCATCTTTTGTTTACCTTGACCATGAGTTATATATATGCTGATGAAAGGTTAATTCCTTTTTGTTTTCGAAAAAAACTATTCATATTTAAGGAAGGAATTTTGTAGTTTTCAGAAATTTGGTGAATTGTTTTGTTGGATTGATGTGTGCTCCTTTTTGATTTTTATAAATTTCTGATTTTTTAAAATTTTTGAATGATTAGACTTTATTTATAAAAAGGGGTTGGGTTATACCAGTATTTGCACAGTACCCAGAAAATGCTTCAATCGGTAATCATGAACCTTTTTATGGAATAGTTTATTATACCCCATGAAACAATTTGCAAAGGGTTTAATATTTTTGATCCGTCCGTCAGCCCGTCAGTCTATCTTCAGTTTTCCAGACTTTTTTTTTAAATGCTTGCAGATATTGACATGATTTTTGGTTATAAGTTCACCATAATAAGTTACAGATCAAGGTAAACTTTCGTTCTGCACCAATGATTTTTTACCAAAATTCTGGCCTTGAACTTAGCAAAATTCACAGAAATAACAGTTTTCTGGACTTTTTTTCTAAACACTTGCAGATATTGTCATAATGTTTAGTATACAAATTCACCATGTTAAGTTACAGGACAAGTTTGTAGTTGGTTCTGCTCCGATGATTTTTACCGAAATTAGGGTCTTCAATTTAGCTAAATTCGCAGAAATAACTGTTTTTCTGACTTTTTTTCTAAATGCTTGCAGATATTGACATGATTTTTGGTTATATAAGTCACATGTACGTTTTGTTCCGCTATGATGATATTTACTTTGGATTAACTAAAACTCTCAGAAATTACAGTCTGGAGTTTGAAACTACCATTCTGAGTAACAGATTTAGTTAGAAGATAAAGGTCTAAAGCCTGGAAAAACACTCTTTTTTTATTGGAGTCCTTCTGCATGCATTTCTCTTACAAGCAAATTTACTTGAGTATCCAACATTAGGACGTTTGGGGTATGTGAGTGGGCTCACTAAAGTTCTTTAATTTCTATTAGTGTAACTCCCTTTCGTTTATTATATCTATACTTTGAATTTTACATTTTTGAGTTATGAAAGTATTATCGTTTGTGGGGGACCAATTTTTGTTGTTTTCCTGGGTTCGATAAACCACGAAATTTGGTTCCCAACGAAAAGAAAATTTTTCATTTGTTTGTATGATAGAGTTGACAAATCCAAGTATTCAAGAACCAATGAGCTGATAATTTTTCCCTTTGCCACGAAAATTGGTACCCATGAAAAAAGTACTTTCACAGTAGTTCATACAAATATGCAACAGTTTCCCATTTTGGGCATTGACTGAAAAGGCTTCCACCATATAATTATTAATTGTTTATTTCTTTTGATCTAGGTTTTTTTTGGTTTTATTTATCAAACCTACTGAAAGATTCTGAGATTTATAGAAAGTACTTTCACAGTCCATCTGACTGTTTGCTTGTTCATGTTATCATTTAAAAGTCTTATTGTAAGTATTTTTTTTTTATTTTTAAATTGTAAGTATTTAAGTTATTTGACCACTTCTGTTCTGGTCCGAATATTATTCTGTGTATACATTTAATCACAATCAAAATTGTGAGCCGTATACATCAAGCATGAATTTTGTGTCCATATTTGCCCCATCTGTTTAGATTCAACCTCTGTGGGCATATCCAGCTGCATTTCATGAAGCATTTTATTGTTGTATTTCATTCAATCTTTGGTGAATGACTGGTAGCAATATAAGCTTGGATGAGATTGATATTCACAAAAATCAGCAAATGAGCCTATTTAGGAGGAGTATTCAGTTAAAAAAATTGTGATTTAGGCTTGTCACCTGAATGGCACCTATTTATTGAAACAGTTTCCTTCAAAATTTTATTGAATAATTAATAAAACCTTCAATTGGTTTTCACAGAAATTGTGATGGGGGTAACTTTTATATGGTGCAGATTTAGTTAAAGAATTTAAGTGATTTGATTGAATTAATAACTATAATACACTTGGATAATCCTTAACTGTCTCAACGGTCCCAGGGTAGCATGTCTCAATGGTCCCAGGGTAGCGTGTCTCAATGGTCCCAGGGTAGCATGTCTCAGTGGTCTCAGGGTAGCATGTCTCAATGGTCCCAGGGTAGCATGTCTCAATGGTCCCAGGGTAGCATGCTCACCATGAATGTAGTGGATGTTGAGTCTGATTCATAGCCAAGTCACATCGAAGACTTTAAAATGGGTAGTCACTGCTTCTCCACAAAGAGTAGTCACCGCTTCTCCTCAAAGCATAGTCACTGCTTCTCCTCAAAGCGTAGTCACTGCTTCTCCTCAAAGTGTTGTCACTGCTTCTCCTCAAAGCATAGTCACTGCTTTTCTTCAAAGCGTAGCCACTACTTCTCCTCGAAGCGTAGTCACTGCTTCTCCTCAAAGTGTAGTCATTGCTTCTCCTCAAAGAGTAGTCACCGCTTCTCCTCAAAGGGTAGTCACTGCTTCTCCTCAAATCATAGTCACTGCTTCTCCTCAAACCGTAGTCACTGCTTCTCCTCAAAGTGACGTGGTATTTAAGGAATAGAATGGAGACTAGTTGGAGTCAGAATAATGTATCAGTGTGGAGTAATATGCCTACTGGGGGTTGTTACTTCAGTGAGCTAGCATGATAAAGACCCAGTTGGACTAGTACAGTATAGTGTCTGTTGGATTGTTTATACAGCCTTGTTCTGAAATGCATGAAATATTTGCCATTGGGTGTTAAACCATAATCAATCAATCAATCAGGTCTTGACTGTTATGGACTGTTATCTGGTATTTCTTTTTAGGAAAATCTGTTCTTTATAAAAATCTTCTAATGTAAGACCATAAATAGGATTAAACAATATATAATGTTTCATTTGTAAATCTAAGTATTTGAGACTTTGCAGATAACAATAGGATAATTAATTGGAAAGAGTAAATAACCAAATTGTGATCACACTGCCTAAGAGCACCTAGATTTAACAAGTGTACGGAACATGTTCCATGCACGAGTTGAATCCTCTTGCAGTTGGCATGTTGAAAATGTTTCCCAGCCCACAGTTAACAAGATGATATTTAAATTGTTAAGGCTTTGTTCACCCTTAATTTGCTTATCATGACTAGTGGTCTTTGTGGTCTTATGTGATCACTTGGTATTCATTCTTTCCATCCTTAACTGTCTCAACGGTCCCAGGGTAGCATGTCTCAATGGTCCCAGGGTAGCGTGTCTCAATGGTCCCAGGGTAGCATGTCTCAGTGGTCTCAGGGTAGCATGTCTCAATGGTCCCAGGGTAGCATGTCTCAATGGTCCCAGGGTAGCATGCTCACCATGAATGTAGTGGATGTTGAGTCTGATTCATAGCCAAGTCACATCGAAGACTTTAAAATGGGTAGTCACTGCTTCTCCACAAAGAGTAGTCACCGCTTCTCCTCAAAGCATAGTCACTGCTTCTCCTCAAAGTGTTGTCACTGCTTCTCCTCAAAGCATAGTCACTGCTTTTCTTCAAAGCGTAGCCACTACTTCTCCTCGAAGCGTAGTCACTGCTTCTCCTCAAAGTGTAGTCATTGCTTCTCCTCAAAGAGTAGTCACCGCTTCTCCTCAAAGGGTAGTCACTGCTTCTCCTCAAATCATAGTCACTGCTTCTCCTCAAACCGTAGTCACTGCTTCTCCTCAAAGTGACGTGGTATTTAAGGAATAGAATGGAGACTAGTTGGAGTCAGAATAATGTATCAGTGTGGAGTAATATGCCTACTGGGGGTTGTTACTTCAGTGAGCTAGCATGATAAAGACCCAGTTGGACTAGTACAGTATAGTGTCTGTTGGATTGTTTAAACAGCCTTGTTCTGAAATGCATGAAATATTTGCCATTGGGTGTTAAACCATAATCAATCAATCAATCAGGTCTTGACTGTTATGGACTGTTATCTGGTATTTCTTTTTAGGAAAATCTGTTCTTTATAAAAATCTTCTAATGTAAGACCATAAATAGGATTAAACAATATATAATGTTTCATTTGTAAATCTAAATATTTGAGACTTTGCAGATAACAATAGGATAATTAATTGGAAAGAGTAAATAACCAAATTGTGATCACACTGCCTAAGAGCACCTAGATTTAACAAGTGTACGGAACATGTTCCATGCACGAGTTGAATCCTCTTGCATTTTTGGCACGATTGATCATATTTTGGTTATTCATCTTAACTGATTGATTATCCAATTTATTATATAGATTTCTTCCAATATTCATTTCTATTTTCAACATAAATTTTGAATTTTGTGAACAGGGTATTGATATTCATGTTGTGAAGTTTTGGCGGGAGAAAGTGCGAGAGTGAAATTACCAAATTTATTTCACAGTGTGAATTATCGAAATTTTGAACACTCAGAACATTCAGTAAATCACTGCTATCTATATAATAATAATTAATTGTTTCACAGCTGATAATCATTGAATGGTGTATACTATCAATTTCAATTATTTAATTTAAAAATAGTTAATAAGTCAATAATGAGTTGGTGTTTCTAGTCAAACTGAGAAAGAGTAATCAAGGGAACCAAGGTTATCAAAAGAATGCAATCCAGGGACAAAGACCAGACATGGAAAACAGACACACACAACAAAGAACATAAAGTAACTAAAATCATACATACAAAGTAACAAAAGCAAATGAGCAACTCTGACTCCACTAAAAACTGGGAGCATGGACCAGGTGCATCGGTAGGGTAAGCGTCCTATGCTTATTATTAGTTGAAAGTTGAAATTTGCTGTTTTACAATTCTCATGATTTACTATACATGTATGTGTTTCTTTACCCATTCTCTTACGATAACGTCAAATGACAACCAAGAAATTAAAACGAAGACAGAAAATGTTAAAGGTGGACAGACTGACAAGCTCTCACTATCTTGTTTTGGAAAATGGAGGGAAGACATATCTGTTAACCCTGCAACATTAAGGGAGAGAGTCCTTGTTAACCCTACCATATTAAGGGAGAGAGTCCCTGAAAATCAATGAAAAGTTTAGAATTGTTGGAGTTGTTTGCATTTTTTTGTGAAAAAACTACTTTATTTTCTGTGAAAAATACTGAATAATTGAATTTTAACATCAGATATTTGCTCTTAAACAATAGACAGTGTTAGTGGGGTAGGAATTTCCTACAGGTTAACAGGCATGGGGGTGTTCTAACGTACAATGGCTTTCTGACACTTTGAAAATTATTGTATGAATAATATGGTAGCAGAAGGTTTAATCTTTTACAAAGTTTGTCAAATGTGTATTTGACTCACAATATTGCTCAAAGAAACACTTTAAGTTTTATACCATCCCAATTTGCTTTTTTATGACATGTGTTTCTCAAATTAAAAAAGAAAATCTTGCAAGGAAAGTCAAATTAGAACACTTGTGGATTTTCCTCAAAAGATTTATTAAATAAGTTAGATGTGAAAATAATCACACTGAATTGAAACAAACTATGTTACAGATGTGCATTTCCTTAAAATCATAGATTATATATTGATTACTGCATTTAAAATTTGATAAATAGCAAAATTATAGAAATTTCAATACAGCATTGTTTTGTATTAATATGATTTGTTTCTGACTTGATATTAATTTCCTGCTGTTCTATTACATTTCAAGAAGTAAAAAAATCCTAGTGTACACTTTAAAAGGTATATCTCACTGCTGCAAAGTCTGGTTTGATTAAAGGAATGATTTTTGAACTATTTGATTGCTGCCAGCTTTGCAAACTTTTTTGTTTGTAGTCTTTATAAATGTTGTGGATTGAATTGCAAAGCATATAATCTTGTAACATACAATAAAACTGGTTTGTTTGGTTCTGAAATCTAAAGGGAGAATAGAGTTGTCAAGTTTCATATGCTTTTTTGATTTGTTGGTCAAAATATGTCAAAGTGAATATTTTTTTAGGTCAGATTCAAGCTGAAATATCTAAAGTGACTGTTCTTACCATTAACATTTGAAATGTTCATAATATTCATGTGTTTTCTTGTAATGGTATATTTTTGTGTTTCTATTATAGATGAATGCTATAGTGTTACACAAGATTACCTTGTTATTCCCTTACCAACAAAGATGCAAAGGATCTACATGTAGTTACAGTACTGTCCTTCCTACTACATCACCCTTTAGTAAACTTTGGACACAACATTTTGAAACTCTAGAACATCGCTATATAGAACACTCTAGACACATCATTATAAAATTCTAAAATCCTATTAATTTTCAATGTCAAAAGTGAAGGTCATAGAGTACCATATAGCTGGTATTTTTTTAGGGTGCTAGTTTTGGCCTATTTTAGTAGTATTTCTCAAAAAGTCAATAAATTCTGCAAAATATTTACTCTTAGCTGAGGTACTTATAGCACAACTAAGCATCTGCCGAAATTGCTGAATTTTTTGGTGAACTTTTGTGCCTTGAAATTGCCAAATTTTTACCCGCCAAAATAACCTGCTAATATTATACTGTTTTACATTACATGTGCATTGCCCTTGTCATTAACTGCTCAGTAATAGCCACACCACCAAATTAGTAGATCTGTAACATCAAGGTTACATCCTGGTTGGTCAGAATACTTAAAATGTAAGATGAGACAGGATGTTGGATTATGCAAGTTTATTTATAAATTGACTGGTTGTTAGAATTATCAAGTAGAATTGACGAGTTGTTGGAATACACAAGTGGAATTGACAGGTTGTTGGAATACTTTGTTTGAATAGACAGGCTGTTGGTACAGGCAAATTAAAATTACACATTGTTGTAGCATTCAGGTTGAACTGACTTGATATTGGAATACACAAGTTTAGTTAAGGATTGAAAATATTACAATTATTTGTTTGAAAAAATTCAGGGTTATTCAGCTGTCTAACTTTCTCTGCATCCACTAGAGGATATCAGCAGCTTTATCCCTTATTTTTTCGACCAATATTACACCATGTCTAAACTAACCATTTTCATCATTATTAAGCTCATGCATCATTTTCCATTCATTTTACTAATTCAATCTAAAATCAGTATTAGCAAGTGTCATGAAAACCAATGACTTCATTCTCTCACACCATAGTTCTGACATTCATTCATTCCCAAAATTACTGATCAGATGCTTTAATCTTTATTGATGAAAATTTTGATAGTGGCATAAAGAATTTGAAAATGAGAATGTCAGGTAGTGAGGATTTGTTAAGATACCTGGTTCTAAGAGAGATAACTCTAATTTTATCAAGGAATTGTGCCTTTCCAAACTTTGATCTGAGTAAGAAAATGATACAAAGAATGTTCCTTGGAGTATCTTTTTACGTCAATTTTAAAAATTTTAAGATTGACATTTATTTTACTGGTATATTTAAAATTAAAAAAAAAAGCCTTAGATTTTCTCAACAAATACTGCAAGCTGTGAGATTTTTGTGGGAGTTTTAATTTTCACTATTTTTACAGTAAAACAGGTAAGGGGAAATAGAACTGTTCTGAATATTTTCTTTAGAAAACTTTATAATGCAATGTGAGTAACAGTCACCAATTTAAAACTGCGTGGAAGTAGATTGATTGCCGGGACAGCAAAAAAAAAAAAAAAAAAAAGGCAGGCATGAAGAATTCCTGGTTTACATTCATTATTCAATTTTTTTTTAGGTCATCAATAGTGCAGTCATGATACTCTATAGAGCTAGATTCAAAACAGACTAAAACCAAGTTGTACAAAGTTCTTTGTTGATATTAGTTGCCATGGAAACAGATCTGTTGGACCCAGCCCCTCCCTCTAATAACTATAGGTAAGTGAATTTCTCCTCTTAACAGGCTTTACATACTTTAGAGTTGTTTTAGACCTGGCCATGGTTCCATGAAACTTATATAAAAAAAATGACTCATGCCTGTAAGGTGTAAGGTTCTCTGACACTTATAGTTTCTGTGAGGTGCCAGGCCGTGATATTGTTCATGTAGGTTATTATTTTTTTTTTTTGCATGGAAATGATTTTTTCCACACTATTTAACAGTCAGACAGAATTACAAATGTAACTTTCCTTTGTCCAAATTTCACTTGCCTTGGGTAAATGGAAATGAGAATTCTAAAGCCTGTCCTGTCTTCATTGTCTATACTTGTGCTTAAATAAATATTTTGGAGGAGGTACTTATGATATTTTATTTAAGGGATCTCAGATATTGATGAAACTTTATTTATTTCTATTGTTACACCTGCAGGTTGAGTTTTCTTCAACCTTTCAGAAGAAATAATTTGACTTTTTTTTTAAACTTATTTGTATATTTGCAACAACTTTTGGACCACCTGTATTCATATTTCTAGAATGGGGTACAAGCTCAGAATGGCAGGTAATGATTGTAAACCAACTAATTTTCATGTACTATCTTTTTTTTCGCTTCTAGCAAGCAAGGAAAAATCACCTAAGTAAACCTATGCAAATAAGGTCTTTTATAATCAAATAATGTGAAAGTACTATTGTTCGTGGGGTACCAATTTTTGTGATTTTCATGGGTAGGCCAAATCACAAAATTTGGTTCCCAATGAAAAGGAGATTACCATTGATGTGTATACTGAAAACCTCAAAAGCATGAATTCAAGAATCCTCAAACTTGTGTTTCATCCCTTATCCACGAAAATTGGTACCCACCAATTCATATACTTTCACAGTAGATGTTAGAAAGAGTGTACATCTAAGTCATGAAAATAGGAAGCTGTGAAATTAATTTGATATCCTTACGCAGAAAAATAGGTTGGGCTACATTGGTACCTGGGTAGATTTGCCAGAATCCAATTACTGTCTGAAATTTATTCAATTTTGTTATGCAGTATCTTTTGATGGTAATGAAAAAAATATTATGATACTAAATTATTTTAATATCATGTTTTGCCAATAATTATTGAGCACTGTAAATGTAGATGCAAAAATCTACAGATTTAAGAGACTTTATTAGCAGAATTAGATGCAAGAAAATATGTTTAATTTAGTGACCCAGGTGGAAATTACTGTTACAAAACAGAATTGTCTCCCTTACAATTGATAATTAATTTAAATGTAGACATCAAATGTATTTCATTTTGTTTGAACATGGGGTATTCCCTTTATATATATATTCCTGTTACGTTATAGTTTAACTTGATATACAAGTTTGTAAATTAGATACGGGTATGCAGATTAGTATTGCATGTTTGACAAAGTACATAATTCAGCACGAGGAAAAATTTGGCGGTAAAAGCGTGGGATATTTGGTCACATTGATACTGGAATTTTGGTCATTTGGATATCGAAGTTGCTCACAGTAACTTAAGACATACGACTGTCATATACGTTATTTATTTATTTTTATTTTTCAAATATATAATATAATATAAAGTTATAATATGATGTGTATAATCTTATTGAATATATTGCTGTTGGATATATTTTAAGAATAAATGTATTGTATCGCAAGAAAAAATAAGAAAAGTTACTTCGAGTAGCTAAACCTAATTATATTAGTGTTATACCTTTTGCCCTTATGAAGTAGAGATGTTTTGAAGGTTAGAATATGGCTATGGTTGAAGTTGGAAAATGGATATGGTTGAAAGTCACAACATGTAAATGAATTTGGATATTGAATATACAACACATTTAGTAGAGAAATGGGTAGTTGTCATGCATATGAATTAAGAATGAAATACTTTAAATTCGGAAGAGCACAGTGTTGGAGAATTTAAACCTGGTTTATGTGTAGGGCAAGCCCTAGAATTCTCGACATTGGTGCAAGAAAGATAACTCAAACTAATAACAAGAAAAGCAATTTCCTGCACTCAAGTATTTCATAAAAAAAAAATTATCTAATTTTCACCAGTATCCAATAAGAATGATAATAACATTGTGAAACCAAACACTGAATATCAGAGTGTACCATAACAAGTAAATGTGAAGTCTATTACTTGATTATTATCTTATGTACATAAATGGATATCTCATTCACTTCTATAACCTTCTCATAGTTTGTTTTATTCTCTGTTAATTAATTCATATCCTGAATGTAAATTTATGCTAAGTTAACTAGGTAAGGTAAAAGTTAAACATTCAAAGAAATCATATAGACATTATTTGTACAGCTATGTAGCTGCTCGTTTAAAAGTTCACAGTTAAGGCAACAAGTGACCAGTTTCTAAACATTAAATTCAAGAACACAGAATGAAACAGTAATAAAGGGCACCAAGATTCTTTTGGAAATCGAAAGAATGTAATCCAGAGACAAAGAGTAGACATGGAAAACAGACATACACAACAAATAACATAAAATAAGCAAAATAATACATACAAAGTAACAAAAGCAAATGAGCAACTCGGACTCCACTAAAAAGCATGGACCCAGTGCACGGGTAGGGTAAGCATCCTCTGCTTTTCAAGAAACACCTGCCAAGTTGCTCAAAAAAGGTCAAGTCCAGTGTAGAGGAAAGTGGAAAGGAAAACTATGACATGTTGAACAAATCAGTTTTCATGGTGTAATGAAGTAAGGAACTGGATTATCAACAACAGATTCCAACTATACTACAAAATGTGGAATAGGGAAAATATTTACTACCTAGTTTTAATTTACTTCTCTCTGAGAAATTTAGAAATTCGATGATAGATTTAGTACAGGTCTGTAATATCAATACTAGAATTCTATCTTAAATGACTAATGTTATAAAAACACTTTCTATATTAGAAAAACAAAATGCAAATGAAATAATTTTTTATGTTTTAAGTAGGATTTTTCAAATTGAATCTCTCATTATAGCTTAGGTTTTAAAATAAAATCATTCTTGAAATGAGTATTGAATTTCATTCCTTTAATTTAATAGCATTAATTCATATCATTTTTTGCAGCTTGTGTTTTTGCATATTAAGTTGTATTTGATTTTCTTATATGCTATTTATCTGTCTCTCTCAGTGGGAAAGATCAAAAGGTGTTTAAAGGTGGTGATTGTGAAATTGATTTTGTCACTATGGATAATTGGAATTAAAGCTAGCAATTTACTGCCTGTTTTCTATAATTAATGGAATACTTCATTATTATATGATTCAACTAGATTGTTTGATCAGCTGGGATTAATTTCTTTGTTGAAATAAGTTGAATTCAAAGGACTTGGAGAGATAGGACCAATATTTGGCACCTTGCATGAAAGAAAATAAGAAATTTGATACAGAGAAGTTTTTCTCCACTGGTTAGAGCATGAAATGAACAATTTAGCTTTTTCTTCTATATTAACAAGCATATCAACTTTCTATGATTATTTTTAAATTAGCAAATCTGAAAATTTTCCAGCAAATTTCTAAAATTAGGCACATTTCTGTCAATTTCTTCAAACTTATTTTTTTAGGGGAAATAGTGGGCCAAATATGGCCCTTACTTGTACTTAGTTTTTTAGATGTAAAGTTTAGAGAATGATGTTTTGACAGGCCTAAGGCAGTGGTTAACGCTTGGTACACCCTGTGTTTTCTTTCTTCCACACAAGCATTTTACTGTAATTCTGGAAGGCCAGAAATATTTTTTATAATTTTTAGTCCTGAAATAACCCCAAAATATCTTCAAATACTTAATTGAAGTTCATTTAATATATAAACTTGAATAATACTTGCCTCACCCATATCCTCCATGTTCTTAAGATACTCATTTTTTTATACCCATCCCCACGAAGTAGCCAGGTATTATGAAGTAACGTGTGTCTGCCCATGATGGTTTCCACTGGGCTTGGTTGATCCACAGATTTTTCTACTGGACAAAAGCTATCTATTGCATTAGTGTAGTACTATCTAAATAAGTTATTTAGTGGCTAAAGTTCTAAACGACTGGGCTCAGATGATATTTTTACAAGATATTGAAGGATTTTTTCAAACTTTGCATATTATTGAGTATCATAAAATACAGATCAAGGTGGAATTTCAGTTTGATCGGATTATTTACACAAATGTTACAACCATTTTAGTTGTTTTTCCCCCAAAAATGTTTGCAATTCAGCAGGGTATCATTTAATGTCCCATTAGATGCCCTATTTTTACTCAACTATAATTGTATGGCAGATTCATATGTGGGGCGTTTTCAGTTATGTTTTTGATTTGAATGTTTTTGGAAAAGGTTTCTGTCTAAACAATTTGGAAATGTTTCAAAAAGGTATTGCATTCAAAAGCATTTTTGTCTCATTAGATTTCATTTTCCCTGAACATGTTTTGAACTTAAACATCTCAAAAAATGTGTACTGTGCCAAATGCATTTTCAAAAATAAATTTCACCTGAAATCTTTTTTTCAAACACATGACCTACATTTTGACCTCTGAATAGAACGAGTAGTAGTATATTATTACAATTTTAATCCAAGTTTACTTTCTGCATCACTTTAAATTCAGAAACTGTTTGGATTTTTGTCATTTAAGCCAAAAGTCTGAAGTCAATTTTTGTGCTTTTGAGAAAAGTTTCACGTCAGTAAATAATTTACTGTAATGTTCAAAATTCCATAATGCCGGTTTTGCATTGCAATGATTTGTAAAATTATAGTATATACATACAGTTCTAAGGACAATGATTGATTGATTGTTAGGGTTAGAAAACCATAGTAGGGTTCTTTAACATGTGAGGAATGTGGCATTCCACCACCTGGGGCAAACAGCCCAGTTACTCTGTGAGCAGAGTGCTTTAGACCCGGTTCTGAGCACTATTTAGTCACCTTTTACGACAAGCTTAGTGCTGCTGCGCGCACATCCTTTTGACACCCGGACCTGCATGGGTTGACAAAAAAACAAAAAAAGCAAATTGATAATCTTTATTTTAGTTCTATCCTTTGGACTTACTCCTCATATAAGCATGAAATTTGCCTTGGTTTTAACTCTACATTGATTATTTTTAAATTGACTAAAAGGATGTGAAAGAGAAGCTGCATTACAGAAAATTGACAGTAAGAGAATACCCTTGGGAGACATGCTTTGTTTTAAAATAATGAGCAATTAATGAAGCAGATAGAAAAGTTCCATGCAAGAGATTGTTTACTCTTCATTTGATAGTACTGAAAAACCACATGTATTGATAAAATCTACTACTGGTTGGTAACCAAATCATAATGAAAACTGAAAATTATTGTTTAATGATGTTCAGTATGCTGGAAATATGTCTTTATAACAAAAAGGTAGTGTTACTAAAATTTAAAATCATTTATGTCAAAAAATATGTATATGGTTGAATTACTGAGTGAGAAAGCAATCATACTAACTTGACAATGCAATTGGCTTTGTTTTTTTTTATTTATGGCAGAAGTTTCAAGAGATGATAAGAATGAATAAAAACTCATGATTTGTTTAAGTGGAAGTCCACAAAGAATTCAGTCACTGCCAATAGTAAAGTGATTAATTTTGTAGAAAAACCCACTGAACAAACAATGCTTTATACAATCTGCATTTGCTATATATTTACGTAACAATATTTATTTCTGAATTCAAATTTGCACTTTTGAGAAAATCTTACATTTATCTTCAACTAAAATCAACCAAATTAAACCAAATCAAGAACAATAACTCTTGCAAAGGGCCAATTTCATGTACAATCTATACAATTTTTATCTCAAAACGCAACCTCTAAATGAAAAACTAAGACTGGTCATGGGATCAATAACTGTTTTAGAACAAGGAATAAAACTGAATGCAGTTTGTTTTTGACATGCATGAATCACCTTCTGCCTGATTTTTATAAAGACTGCTATATAAATAGATGTCTAGTTATATAGGGTTTGGTTTAGAAATGTTATATTGTTATGACCTGTATAATTGACACGGCTTTATAACTATGAAAGTAATACCTTGAAGCAGGACAGGAAGGAATTCTAGACCTCGTAAAATCTTCTCTGATATTCCAAATTCTGTCCTTTTCAGATAACTTTGAGGTTCTAATGTATTTCCTTCTTGTTGAGAAAATAAAACAATTACAATAAAAAATTTCATGGATTTTCGCAGAATTGTGAAAGAAATAGATATATATCTAATTTGTATGAAAGCCGTCAATATTGGTAAGATACAATTACATTATATTTGTATGGTTGAAAGTGCTTCCGCCATTGTCCTAAATCAGTTTGATTTGTTTTGCACCGATAAGCAGTATTAGATACACTATTGATTACTAGATTAAATCTTGCATGCAGAAATGGTTTATCTATGCCTGCGGAAGGTGAAAGCAGCAAGATTTATAATGGAATAGATGTACCATTTTTGTTATCCAGCTGACATTCTGACATTCATGGTTCTAGATTCATGACCTATTGTAAAGTCTGGATGTTTTTTAATTGAGGAGATTTTCCATTTTCTCCATCAAGGTTAAAATTATTTATCTTTTGTGTCAAATGATAGCATTGCATGAAGCTATTTATAATCTCTCTTGTCATAAGAGTATTTCAAATATGGCTCACCCTTCCCATGTCTGTTTGATTCCTTAAATGTCTGTTTGTCTGTTGGTTGTTTTATCCAAGGTCAAATTATTTCTTCAGTATTTGTGGAATATTGTTTGTATGTATGTGATTTCATCCTAATGAGTTTTATTGTGTTTTATTTATTGATGGTCCTGTTATTTCTTTCATTTTCCTGGATATAAACCTTGATTTGTGGTACCAGTATGTTAGTACGGTAATTAGGTCCCCCCCCCCAAACTAATGTGGATCAACATTGGTTTTGTCTTGTCCCTCAGTACAACTCCTCAAAAACTTCTGAATCAGATTTCATTTAGCTTTTAAGGTATATGATGTCATATGTAGTTGTGCATATTATCAGGAATTTTTTATTTGCTAAATTTTATGGGTGTAAATAATGTCTCTTTGAACTGAAATTTTATAAACAATACTAGTTTTTTTGAAATCACAAATACTAATAGCAAATCCTTGAACTCATAATTTCAGTACTGTACATTCATATATGATTTGGATAACTATATATTACTACACCAACTTATGTTGCAGATGGATGCCATAGAAGCATCATTTCTAGCTGAATAGGAGATCAAAATGTACCTTTCTTAAATATCATACACATGTATATGTGTGTTTTTTTACTTGTATGAGAGTGGGAAGTTCACATTAAAAGATGTAGTGATTTGTTAGTATTAAATGTTCTGTAATATAGCAGAGAAACACCTAATCTCCAATTCAGAGGTTGCAAGTTGTTTTGATTGAGAAACATTTTGATCATCATGGTTACGAAGTCACCCAATTTTAGAGCATATTGCAACTTTGCTTGAGTTTGTACTGTTTTGGACTCCTCTAAGTTTGATGAACTGTTGCACTGCACAACAATATAGATCTAAAATATCAAGTTCATTTTTGAAAAAAGAATACACTTACTTTGCTAGTAATGTACATTGTCAAAAGATGTGAAATGGAAAAGAACATGAATACATATTATTTATCTTCCTTAAATTGACTTTAAGTCTTCAAGTTTCAGCTAAAAAAATATGTGATTTTTCAATTCTAAACTCAGTCCATACATATAGCTATGACAGGGTTTATGTTGAAAATGAGAAAATCACTGATTTTTTTGGGAGTTAAGTAGTTAAGTTTAGTAGAGCAGTGAATTCGCCTGGATGTTGAAAACAAGCTGAAATCAGTGGCATAGAATATTTGACAATAAGTGACTTTGAAGACTTTAGTCTTTGATTTTAAGTTGTTGCTAATGATTTTAGTAACATTGACATGACAATAATTTGATACTGTGAAAGTACTTTAATTTTTGGATACCAATTTTCTTGGATTAAGGAAGAAACACAAGTTTGTGGATTCTTGAATTCATGGTTTTGAGGTTTTCAGTATACACATCAGTGGAAAACTCCTTTTCATTGGGAACCAAAAAATTCATGGTTTGGCTTTCCCACAAAATGCACGAAAATTGGTACCCCACGAACAATAGTATTTTCACTGTATATGGAACACCTTGCATTTGCCTGTAATTCTACTTCATCTAAGGATAAGTTACATGTCAAATCAGTTTGCACTTACTTTCTGTATACAGTCCTTGAACTGATTCACGCAACAATTTGACGGATCGATGACCGATGACCAATCTGATCACAGTTTTGTTATGTAAAATGACGTAAGATGTGTTTGAAATATAATAAATGTAAAATAAAAGAAGACAATTAAAAACGTAAAATACAGTGACCGCTCCGTGGTCACATGATGCGATCACCGGTTTTATGGATTGGTTTGATGGATTGATGACTGACCGAAAACTGATCAGTGATCGATGACTGATCGCAATTTTTGTTGCATGGATCGGTTCAGGTACTGTATAAATTTACAAAAAAATGTACCTTTTATAGCTCTAATGAGAAATATACCCTTATAGCTTGACACTATTCAGTCACAATCAAAATTTAGTACAAATATTACAATGAAGGTTCCATTGTAGTAGCTGATGAGTACTGTGGTTCTGATTCCTACTTATTGCAAATGATTGACAGTCAATTTCAATTTCCAACCATATTTGTTCCTCAATACACTCCACCATGATGCTGTTAAGTTTAAAATACAAATTCACATCTGGCTGGCAGCTATGTACTACTAAATGGATACATTTCTATTTGTCTTCTAAATGTTGTTAAATCTGATGTCTAAAATAAAAATTCAATTTAGCTAATAATGTTTTTGCTTCCCACAATATGACACACTCTGTCACAGTCTCTGTGGGGAATGGATGTTTTTTTCATATAGAAGTTCAATATTTTTATGTATAAAAGTTATAATTGAAGTTTTATTGTTATGTTTGCTAATGTTATGATAGTCCCTGCTATGTTAGAGTTAATGTCATCAATATTTGATATATGTTGAACTTCATAGATCAACCTTGGTCTTTTTTGTCTTCTCTTCAATAAGAATGCTTTTTAAATGTATTAGAAAATAATGTATTGGACAATATATATTAATAATTTCAGTACTTGAATTTGGTATTTTTTCATGAAATTCCCTTAAACTATATGTACTACGTATTCTGTAATATTTGTGTTTTCTTTCAGATGTTAAAATGAATATATGAGTTTATTTAAGGGACTTAGGTCAGTAATTCCCTTTATAACCTTTGTATTGTTCTTTTTTTAGTGGTTATTGAGAGATTAATTTAAGTCAAATGGTTTGTCAAATAAAGAATTGATATTCCAAACAAAATGTGATTTTTTTTGTGTAAACTCTTAGTCTTAATTTTATTAGGTGTTGTATGAACTGCGAACTTCATAAATATATCAGTCTGTTTCTTTAAAAAAAATTACCTTTTGAAATCACATTGTGTACATGTGTGTGAGTGGAAGCGTTTTATGTTATTCAAGATATCATTTTTGAAAGAAGTTTGCATCGAAACAGGCAAAAGAGTCAATGAGTGAGAGATACTGTGAAAGTACTTTTATTTGTGGATACCAATTTTCTTGGATAAGGGAAGGTACACAAGTTTGTGGAAACTTGAATTCATGGTTTTGAGATTTTTAGTATACACATCAACTTTTTGCTTGGAACTAAACTTCGTGGTTTGGCCTACCCATGAAAACCCTGAAAATTAGTACCCAACAAACAATAGTATTTTCACAGAATATGGAAAGTGCTATTTTTTTTCAACTTTATTTATTATTACAGTGTTAATTGAATAGACTCAAATCTCAACCAAATTTTGAAATTCCCTCAAACATGAAATGAGGGGCAGATCCAGGATTTTAGATTAGATTTAGATTTTAAATTTTTTTAGGTTAAATTTTTGAAATATTCTTCTAGAGTGGGTGCTATGTAGATATCTTTTGTGGTAAAATTAACAAGAAATTAAAGTTTCAACCTAAAACTGCCTAAATCTACCCTTGACAACCCATGCTTTGCAAATTTTAGGAAGGGTGTGCACCCGCCATGACCCCGCCTGAATTCGCCCCTGAAAATTATATCAAACAACAAAAAATTGATTCCCATGTATATATACATGTGTAATGATAAAATTAACCTCAGGATCAAGAGGTAATTGAGACTTCTTATTGATTGGCTGGTGTTGAGGTCACAGATTGCATAACAAATAGGTCAAATGCTTTAATATTTCTGTCATAACAGCATAGATACTTCTGAAATGGTAGTGATATTCAATATTGGAGATTCTTGATGGTTATGTCAATTTTTGGGGGGTTGCATTGATCTTAGTGTCTGTTAGTAGAGACTCGATATCCATAACTGTTTAAACCTTTGCTAAATGGTTTTCATCATACTTTTACAAATGATTCTGCATGCCTGTATTACTAAGGATTTGTTGACTGAGTAGTTTTGCTATCAGAGGGATGCATATCATCAATTAACTACAGTATTGAAATTGAATGAGAGAGTCTACAGTACCTACTGTTTACATTATGATATTTATGCCCCACAAGCATTTATTGTCTGTATGTCTGTCTGTCTAATCTCAAGTTTGAAGCTTTCTCTGCGATGGTGGGTCATATTATTTAAATAAAAAACTTGGCACCAGCTTGGAGATATAAAATTGCGTTCATTCTTTCATTTCATGACTTTTTTATTTTTTTTTTTAGAACATCAACTGAGGTAACCAATCTTAACATCACTGGAGAATCAGAATCAAAATTTCATTAGTATAAAAATCCAAACGACTGGATTGTCACCATAGAACATATATGCAATTTAATGATACAAATTACAATATTTAAAGTACATGTAAACATTGTGATAATTTGGAATTCTATCCAATGTCATCTTATGCATGGAATGGAGTTGATTAATATCTTTGGTTTAGTTCAGGTGTCACATTTATCTGAATTGTAATTAGGAATATAGTAAAGTAAATATTCCTCTGAGGATGTGTGGACATATTGGTTGACAGAGGTGGTTGAGTTCAGTAGAGTCTTTGAACCCTAGGAAAATCATGACCTTTACCATATGCTAGTAGTATACTGGAAAGCACATGTGCTCAGTATTATCATGATTTTAGGCTTCACCTATATGAGGGACAGAGCTATTTGTACTCAAATAGAGCCTTAGTTGACACTGCAACTATATTGTTATACATTTGAATTATGGATGTCTCGACCAACCAACAATGTTTGATTGCATAAAACACCTTCTCTGTTTCTGTGTCTTAATTTCAAACAATTACTTCCTGATTACACACTTTATTTCTAACATAATGATTTTGAGCAACTCATGTTTCAGGCCAATGTACATATATAAAGGACTCAGCTTATAATCCATCCCTGCTATACAGTTCTTTCACACCAGTTATTGTTTTCATCTTGTGAATGTCAGAGGATTTACTTTTCTATATGAATTTTATGATACCATAAAGATTGCTTTTCTATTCTTATCATATTTCAATACCTACACCTACACTTTAGTCTTTGGTGACATTTTCTAAGATGAAGATCTCATAATGCTTGTGTCTTCATCTAGTAATCATGATTGAAAGGCAACTTTTGTCATGATTTATGATCCCATCAAACACACCTTTTACAGTGTAATGATGTAATTGGTGATGTCTTAACATAAGCACCCTTGCTGCAGAATGTAATCAGGAAAAATGTGTTAGATAAATGAAATTTACCAGGCAACTTTTAATTGGAAAGATGAATCAGTTGTCACATTATAGACAAGATTAACTTGAAATTTATTAATTTATAATTAGTTTTGAATTTTTCTGTTTTTAATGAATCTCCTTCAAGTGAGAAAAAATAAAATCAAGGACACTGTACATTTAGAACCTTAAATGGCCCATGAAGTACAGAGTTTCTTCTTGAAATATAGCTTATTTACTATGCTATCAAAATTGAGAATTTTCTGTTTGCACCTACCGGTACTTATTGCCAAAAATGTAAAACTCATAAATATGTTTTCTTTGTTCTTATTTGAGCACCTGTCCATCAGTTAAGGAAAATATATTGGTAAGTAATAATATATATTAAAAGTATAAGATTTTCTTAAAATTTTTAATTTTGATTGATCTGATTGCAGGGTTGAATTGATTTGAGGAAAAATCTTAATTTGTCTGTGCTGGTTTTCCTCATTTTTTTAACTTCATAATATATATCAGTCTGGACAATCATTTTAAAATGTTTAACATGTGTATAAAAAAAAATACCAATCAATTGAATATTTCAAATTTCAATTCCGTCCTTTCCCCATACTCTTACAAATGAAAAAAATCTGATATTACATTAGTTAGGGGATGTATCCATGTTTCAAGCAGTAACCTCTTATCAGCAGCATTAGAATCAAGTACATAGGAAGATGTAAATCCTAAAATGAATTGTATACAAGAAGTACTCAAAATCAAAACTATCCAAATAGGACCAAATTCATCACCAAGAGGTCCTACTATGAGTAATACAAGGAAGGAAGCCTCGTTTTAGGTATTTGGAAATTTGTAATACTGCCAATTTTGATAAATTATGAGTATCATGGTATAATGTGGGGTCAGACAAGTCTGATTACTGGGTTGGTGAATATTCTTGGTGACCTTTTGTCCACCAGCAATGGCATCAACCCAGTGGTTATTAAATTGATAAATACCAATCATTTTAATAATTGCAAATTTGATATGGTGTACATGAATTTCCATGAAAGCAATATCACAATTAGAAATATTTGTTTTCATTGGTAGCATTTACATCTCTTAAGTGTTAGAGATTGTGGCTTTGTCTCCAGCTGACTCTCACCAAAGATACAATAACTTTTGAATTGGTAGATTGGTAGTCATTGTTTTTCCACCAAGCTATAATATATATACAATTAGGTTAAAAGTTGAAGACTAGTTGGTTCAGAGTTAGAATAAATAGTTCAAGGGCTTGTGGTTAGTCACTTCTGTGAGTTAGCACAATATGAAGATCCAGCTGATCATGTGGGACTAGTACCAAATCGGGTCTGTTTGATTGGTCCAACATTTCTGTTCTGAAATACATGAAGTATCAGTCATAATCAAACAGTTCATCATTGGTTCACTGAAAAAAAGTAGATCTCTCTACTGTTTTAGTATTTGGTTGATGTCTAAAGCATGGTTTTCTTGATCAATTTACTGATCTCACAATTATCAGCAATGCAGATCAAAGGAATTTAATATGAATTTTCTGTACCAAGATTAGCTACTCAATCCTCACCTTCCTGGCAATGTCAATATTGAACTAAAACAAATTCAAACAAAAGCTATAGTTTTTCAAATGATTTTTTGATACAGTATCACATGTCCTATTTAAGTTGAGTGCAAAGCTCTTCATTGCCCCTACACTTAAGTCATCAGAAGGTTAAAAGCTTTTAAGCTTCACCACATGTTCTGAAGTAGTAATTACAATGCAGCATTACATAAAATTACAAAAAACAAACCTGTAATATAAAGTTAATTGTACTAGATAGAGGCTGGGACTGGTATTGTGTCATTTAGTATGCTCTTCTCAGAGGCATTTTATGTCATTATTATATAAAATACTTATTTGATAATTGTGAATGATAGTATAGGGAGTCATGTGCCAGCTAAAAATATCTTCTTAACATGACCATTTTTACCAAGAATGTTTAGTCAGAATGCAGGGGTGTAGTGACTAGTTTGGTACGTAGGACAGGCACTGTACGAATTGATTTCGTAATTATGGCATGCCCGACTTACAGTCTACAGTAAAAAGAAAAAGAAACTCAATGATTATTACTCAGAAACATAACATAGAATCTATAACCCTGCCTTCTTTTAGAAAGCCATCTGACTGGTCACACCAAAACAAACTGGATGCATTGCCTCTGGAATGTCATTAAAATGGACCAGTAATTCTTAAAATTTTAATTCCCCTCACTGTTCATGTCACACCTTTACACACTAGTGCTAATAGTTCCTTCTAGCAAATTATATTTCAAGATTACCATACTGAAATGCTAATGAAAAGTCCAGTAACATCTCCCTGCATATGAATAAGTAGTGGACATGTACTAATAAGGAATTAACCAAAAGATTATCTATTTGTACTGTTATGTTTAGCTACCAGTATGATAATTGAACTTTACAGTCTGAAGTAAAAAAAAGTCTAGCGTAAATGATGACATTCATTATGTCTCCCCCCCCCCCCCCACTTTAATGGGGAGACATATTGTTTTTGGCTTGTCCATTTGTCTGTACGTCCATGTGTCTGTGTCTGTCACAAAGTTTTTCAGTGCAACTTTCTCTCAAACTACTGAACCATATTTTTAGAAACTTGGTATGTAGCAAGAACATCATATGTAGTTGTGCATATTACCAGGAAACTTTGATCCCTTAATTTTTGTAGGAGTAATGCCCCTTGAACTTAGAAATTTGCCAAAAATCCTCATAAATAGCAATCTGATTAAAATCAGCTGTTAGACACTGTAACGTATCCTAACAGCTGATTTTAATCGGATTGCATAAATTGCCTTGTCAGCGCAACTCCTCTGAAACTATTGAAGCAAAAATGCTCAGACCAGATTGCGGGACAGGGGAGACATATGTTCTTGCAGACAAAAGCAAACTTTAATTTATCCAATAAAATTTCAATTTGCAATTTGATGGACTCATTTTTAGTTCCAATATTCTCACACCTATCATTCATATGCCAACTGCAGAAAATTGTCTCTGACATTTTTACTTCATACAGAAGTGGAACTGTTCAGGGAACTTATTCATTCATATAAGTAAATAAATTATACATTCTGGTAATCGTTTTTATTGGACTGCTTATATACATTCCAGTGACCACAGAAATTGATTTTCTATGTTACGGTTGTGCCAAAAGTTCCAGGATCAAAGCAGTTGCTGTTCTAATGCGAGGGTTCCAGGGTTGAACCCCCCTTCCACCTCCTTGTTAGAAACTTCTGTTAATTTTGTGCAAAAATTAAGCTTAAAAAATTACATTATAGCCTGGAACCCTCTCTTTTAAAATTTTGGCACTGAAACCACCCTGCCACCCTTTTGGAAACATTCTGGATTTGCTCCTGCAAAGGTCAAAGAAAATTGGCTTCAATGTTTAGAGCTGAACGAATCGTGTTTATATATATTGAATTTATAATTGATATGCTAATCCTCTTTTGACCTGTTGTAGTGTCCTCATGGGTTTCTGTATCTCCCATAGTGTCAATTTCAATACCATATTTTTTGTTCGTACTTGTCAGGACAAAAAGATATCCTGATCTACACTCTGTCCTAATCAAATTTTCCTTTTGGGAGTAAATTCATCAGTATATGGCAATTCATTATCTTTTTTTCAGTGTAATGAATTAGTCTTTGATTTATTTTTGGCTTCCAGGGTTAATTTCTTATATGGAATCAATTTTCAGTAAGCTTTTTCTTATCACCAGTGTATCCTTTCCGATTTTGAAGGTTATTGTGAAAGAATGGTTTGAGCCAGATAGGATTTTAGATTTTAACCTCAAGGGACTTAATATTAAAATTCTGTTCTTTATTATGGTTTACACTTTTCATAGTCATCTTTCAAGGTAAGAAATCCATAAGGCCAATTTATCTAATAAACTACACTGGGCGACAAAAGGACACGCTTGATATAATTCAAGTAATTTTGTTCAGAATTATTTTCCAAAAATTATAATTAGATTGTGGATTGATGTCAATTATATCTTCAATAATAAAATGTCAGGACTGGTGTCAATTTTACAAAAAGTCATAAGTGTAAAGTTGATTGTAAGTTATGATGTCATAACAGAAAATAGCATTGTTACATCATAACTTACGATCAATTTTACATTTACGACTTTTTGTGGAATTAATGCCAGATCTTTTTGGGTAGAAAGACACTTAAAGTAATTTTTTTTGGCAAAAAAATAGTGGAAATCTCTCTGATGTTAACATTTTTATACTCAAGTTTTTGTTTTTGTTTTGATAATTGAGTCTTTGTAAGAATCAGGCAAAATGGGGAAAATTTGTAACATGCATGTCAGAAACCCACCAATCTGACAAAGAAATTTCATTGTGAGAAGTTTTCTCTATCTGAGAAGACCATTGTTTTATCTCTGCTTCATTCAACCAGCTTGGTAATTTCTCAGAAGAATTTTAGAAAATTGAGGTTTATTTTTTAATATTGTCAAAAAAGATACTGTCATTGAAACAATTATTTGCAGTGTATTTCAATGAAACATAACTCATTTTACCAAAAGATATGAAAAACTTTTTTTTTTTACTTGTTTGAATATTTAGATCACACTGTCAAAATGTTGGGTTATTTTATATCCTGTTTCACCCATTGCCTGATTCTTACAAAGACTGCACACTTAAACTTCCCCATCCAACAATTCAAAACCTTCTTGATTGTATATTCATTCATCATTCGATCACTTTTTAAGCAACTCTACACCATGAACATCATTATATTATGCACTGTAAATGTAATTAGCAATAAAAAGTTGCTTAAGGAAGTAGGCCTAGGGTAAGGGACATAACTCATGAAATCAGTGATATGGTCTCACTAACCACTTCTAACATTTCCATTAGTTTACATGTTAAAAAAGTAATTTTCAAAGTTTCACTGTGAATTCCCAGAACAAATCACATCGTAAAGTTGCATACCGTTGCAAAGCTTGGAAAATAAGGCTTCCAAAATCATTATGCTAATGGTACGATGATTGTAGAAATTCTTCACAAAATTTACTTGAATAAATAATACTGAAAATCCACATTTTTACCTGTTCTGCTAACTGACAGCATGGAGGCAAATTACACATGTAAAAATATTCATACACTTTTGTAGTTAATTACATATATGATTTTAAAGTACACATTCTCAGCTTTATTTTGACTACTTTTAATCATAATATGTGTATAATACACTTACAATGCGTATGTCTAGGTTCAGTGTGTTTTTGGTACTACATAGGGGGGTGGCCATTTGACCTGGAAGTGGTTAGTGAGACCTATGTTTGTTTTATATGAACATAAAATTATATTTGATAGTTTGAGAGCAGTTGACAAAAAGAGAACTGATGGAAATTATACCCTCAATAACTTTGTTGCCCAGGGCATAAATATGACTGTCTGCTGCTTAAAAACATTTTTAAAACTTTTTTTTATTGTGCAAATATTTATGAAGAAGTTTTTTGATTAGCATGTAAATTTCACCAAATCCCATACAAACTTAACATAAAGCTCTCGATTTTCACTCAGTATTTTAACATGCTTAAGTAGCACTCCAGCTAAGAATCATACAAAAGGAGATTCATGGTTGGAAAGCCTACAAATTTTCATTTTTGATATTTTGTTTAAAATATTTAAGTAAACAGACAGTAACATGTGATTTTTCATATAATCCTTGTTCATAAGAGATATAAATTATATAGAATGTACTGTAGAATTCAAAATTAAGAGAGATAACTCTGTAAACGACACTAAAATACAATATAAACTGTTGGATTTTCAGTGTGAATTATCTCCAAAGAGTAGAGAGATTGGAAAGAATAATTATACATTTCATCATATAGACCTATAAAGCAACTTATTAACATACAAATATTTAGCCTTTTTTGGGGTGTATCACATATTGCAGAAAATTTTCTAAGACTGCTACTAAAACACATTAATAAAGTCACCAACTTCACAACAAATGTCATACATCATGTGATAGAAAAAAAAATTGGTAATTAATGCATAAAAAAAGACCATACAGACTCAATACATCAGTACTATTGATAAGGATATGATGAAAACACATAATATGCCATTTATGTTCTTATATTTGAAAAATACAGATCAATGTAAGAACCAGGCAGGTGGTGATACACGTTAAAATTTGATTGGACATTTTATTGCAGAAATTAACACATTCAACACATCCAAAAGCATTCTTGATACAAAAAGTAGTGGCAAAAAGTAAAAAATGATTGTTGACTTGTAACCTTAAGTGCATTTCAACCAATTCTAAAATTATTGAATTGTTCTTCGCCAATCTGGTTCAACATTATAAAGTGCGTAAGGATCATTTCTAATTAATATATTGAATTTAGTTGAGCAATAAAAAGGTATTTCTGACCCCAGTGTTCTCTATCCTCCATTATAGCTGGTTGTTTTGACTAGCTATTATAATAATACAACCACCAGTAATTTGAGAAATCTGGTCAGCTTTCACTAATGATTTATAGAAAATCGTGAAAAATGCATTATCTAATTAAGTTATCAAACAAAAATATGAAAAATCAAGTGGGGATCCAAGGAAAGGTGTGCTGGGCATGTGCTCCATAAAAATGGAAAACTTTTTTGGCATGAAGTCTTAATTTTTTCACAAATACTACCCCTCCTCTAATTTCTGGCCTAGAAAAAAAATCAAAGCAAGAAATTCTGAGATGTATTTACTTCATTAATTCTTAACATTAGCATAATTCATAAATAAGAGTTTTTTAAAATATTTTGCATACCTGGTACATTTGCATCAAAAATTTACAATGGTCAAAGTTAATTTTGTGTACAATAGTATAAAAAATGTACATGAGTTATCTTTATCTCAGACATTACATTTACAGTGTACAAATTAATTATCTTTTTTAAGTATAAAAAATAAGCTTAGTGATACAATAATTTCTCTAAAAATGAAGTCAACATACAAAATATTGGTTCTCAACATTAGCATTATCTGCTTCTAAGGATGTCGACCTAGGGTAAGGGACATAACTCTTGAAATCAGTGATAAGTTTGTATCATATTCAATTTCACTAAAGTCTCTCAAGCTTTTGTTTGAAGCAGAATAAAATGAATCCAAGTTAATTAAATGCTTACATAAAATTGATGTAAAATGCTGAATACTAACGCTGCAGTGATTTTTAAGAGTTGTGTCCCTTACCCTAGGTCTACCTCCTTAAAATATCTTTGTACATGTCCTTCCTGATTCTAACATTGATCTGTACTTTGTCTCCCGATAGGTCTGCATAGCTATGAATCAAGATTTGGAGAGAAAAAATCTTTCAATCAACTTTTATGTTTCAGCCCAATATCTTTAATGCCACAATTCTAAGAACCTGATGCTGTAGATAAGGAATTGTACTGTAAAGTATTTTTGATTTATGTCTCATTTGTATTCAGCTTTGTCTGGTGAGAATTTGTCCTTTGCGTAAGTGACACTTGTCAAATGTTGCCTGTTACTGCTAGTGATGGCAATTTAGTTTCCATATTGGTAATGTGTCCTATGTGTTAAAATTCATTTTCTGGTCTACAATGTATCTTGATGAATCATTTCTCTCTGTTTGAAGTGTAGAAAGCCTTTATCAGTATGTCTTGCCTTTCTCCCTTGGAAATGAATTGGTTGTCTCTATAGCCTCGTTCTTACAAATCATGTTTGTTTCAGAAGTTTATAAATGCCTTTTGACCCAAGATGATACATTTATTCCAGGGTTTATTGGTTTGTTGGATCCTGAAATATTTTTTGTCTTTAACCACAAAAATTGATACTGATCTTTTTGAAACCACATCAATTGTTCATATTGTAAGTTAATTGAGGTCAAGGTTAGGTTCTTTGTTAATGTTGATCTTGACTATTTAATTTAGTTTTTATACCCCACTGAATGAGAGGGTGGTATATTGCAATTACCTTGTCTTTCTGTAATTCTGTTCATTCAGTCTGTTTTAATTTCATTGCAAATATCTCCACTCCCAATATATGGATTTATATAAAATTTGTGTCGCAGTGTATTTGGGACCAAGTGATGAATTAACAAAATGGCTGTACAACTGCTATAAGTCTTGAAAGGATGATCATATACTTTTATTTTCAATATTGAAAATACAACAGCCGTGTAATAATACAGCGACCTTATACAAAGACAGTATAACCAAGAGTAATAGTTAAAAGTTAGTACCCATAAAACTACAACTTTTCGCAACACAAAAAACTCCACAATACAAAAAAATCGACTCAATTTTTCATTTTGAATACAACAAACAAAATGTGTACAAATTCTAATCATGAAATACTAAAAAAAAAAAAATCAAACACATAAAACATCAATCAAATTAGATCCATTTTTTTCCAAACAATCCATCATACAGGCTTTCCACACTTCAGACAATTCAAAAGTAAGGTGGACTCCATCAATCAGCTTAGAGTAAGAATATTTAATCTTCCCTTATTTCCGTTGCTTTTGAACAGGATTGTGTGAAAATGGAGTAACAACACCATTACAAGTGTTACGTTCTACAATAAAACTATTTAACTCATCTAAAATGTAATTGAAACGATCTTGCATCTCATCATATTTCTCTTCTTTAGTCAGGTAAGTAGTTCTACCTATGCATAACCTATGATGATTCCACATACAAAAACGTATTGTTGCAATAGTTGCAAAAATAACTTTACAATCAATTTCTTTTAGCTTAAGATCAACGTCTAATATTTTCTCTTTAAAGCAACTCAAATGGTCTTGTTCTAAATCAAGAAAATTCTCCTCACATCTCTTTATCCTGTCTGTACTGAGTGTACATAAATCTGGTATCACAGCAGTTAAATAAACCAGTTTCGGTCCACATATATGACGCAAGTCATGTAATGCCATACTATATAATTTTGAAAGCCTCCCCCTGGTTGAACTTTGAAACTTTTACAGTCAATGCCAACCAGACTCCTTCCTCTACTTGATGAATATATGTAAGAATGATGATGCATATCTAAAATAAATAAAAAAATGTCGTGCTTTTATGCTTCACTACTATGTATTAGGCAATCACCCTTGCACAATGCAGAAAAGCAAAAATGGATGAAAATACTTATTAAATATCAGTATTGAAAATAAAAGTATATGATCATCCTATCAAGACTTATAGCATTTGTACAGCCATTTTGTTAATTCATCACTTAGTCCCAAATACACTGTGACATTTGGTACATGACTTTATAAAGCCAGGGCATAAGATTTTGATTGCTGTCTGATATCAGCTATCTGTACAAGTTAGGGTATACCTAGCACATCAACATGTGCAATCCATGTTTTTGTTTCTGTTTTTTTTTTTTTGCTAGAATAATGGAAATAATAAATACAAGCCAATATTTGTAAAAGTTTAACTATTTTGAGCAAAATTTTAAAAACGTTGATGATTCATATTGCTCTCTATTTACTTTTGTTGAAGAAAAATTCTCTATTGTAAAATTAACACTACTGCGTTGGTGGTTGTTTCAACAAGCTTTGTCAATTTACTCTGAATTGTTATTTAGGTTTATGTGTTAGAATTAATTTTCTATTTAAGATCCAATCTCCCATTATTTTTTTCTCACCGTTTTGGTCCTGGGAAATCTGTCATTATGATTACAAGAAAGTAACTACCCCTTTGAGGCCTTTTTGGACAAACATTTATGGTTTAAAACTATTTGCTTTGGTACTAGATCGGAAGTAATGATATTTCTGATAGGCATATTCTGATCATGTTTCATTGTCTTAATAGTGGCCTTGCTCTGAAGTCATCATGCATCTAGGCAAATTTTAAGCTTGAAACTGATATTGCATACCTAAACATCATGGCGACACAGAAAAACCTGGCATTTGAATCCAAATTTTGAAAACTGATTATGCTTACTTAACACTGAACCTGATGTAGACACAGGAAATTTTTCAAGATAATATTGTTTCATTTAGTATAATTTAATTTGATAATTATAAGAAACCTTGATCGGTTATTTCATTCTGTGCAAACCAGGCTAGGTTGGTACTATGATGTCAATAGTGTCTGTTGATCCACACTCCTCTAATAATTGGACCCATTAGAAAATGGTTCTACATTTATTTATGGATACTTGGTAGTTTATACAGCATAACCTGGTTTGGACCAGTTTACACTTTATATAAACCACTGATGCATTTAAACTGCTGCCAACCAGATTTATTTGTATAGCTTGTAAAAGAATTCAAAACATGCCTTAAATAACATAAATTTGATGCATGAATTAGTCATATTAGATATTTTGCAGAATACATTAAAAAATAGGAATCGATACCATAAATTGGCATATATCGGTTATTTTGATGGTTTTCTTAAAAAAAAAGGGGGGGTTACTATGGAGTGGTTAATTTTGGCACTTATAAGACTGGTGCTGAAATAAAAGTACATTTAAAATTTCCGAATTACATTATGTAGTATTTGATATATAAAAATTAAAAAATGGGGGTTGCTATTTTCACCTTTGTGTGTGTGTGTGTGTGGTGAAAATGTAGTACTGTTTTCCTGTAGCCTATGTTGAAGTGTGATGTATCATTCAGCTACACCGTGTACCAGTATATATATAAATATACAGCTTGAGCTATACCGTGTACCAGTATATATATAAATATACAGCTTCAGCTACACCGTGTACCAGTATATAAATATAAATATACAGCTATGAGGCAGTAAGTCAAGTAAAAACAACATGATTTTAAATAAAACTGACACTTTCAACCTTCACTTATACAAAAGAATTACATCTGGCAGCTTTTCTGATATTTCTGTTATTCTCAATTTATCTGCATTTGTTTCAATCAGAATAAACATTTGATGGATTTTAAAAGCTTTACTTAAAGGAGCCTGTACATGGAATGATGAATACTGGTGTTAATGATAAGGAAATATTTTTGTTTCTTTATGCTCCTCGCATTGAAAGCAGGCCGTATATAGTAAATATGGTATCTGTCCATCTGTATGTCCATGCACATTTTTCATTGATGCTTTCTGTGCAAGTTCTTGTCTTAATCACTTAATATTTTTGATAGAAGCTTTATTTAGGTAAGCCTTATAGTAAGATTTGAATTCAGATTTCAAGTGAAGTCAGTTATTCTTTTGATGACTAGTTAAAAATATTTTGATGTATGGTTTTTGGTATGGGGAGTAGGATATTCTTGAGTGAACTATGCTGAAGTTTTTCATGTTTTCCTGTGGGTAATTTTTTTTTAACTCCTCACATTTGAAACTGCTAAGCACAATAAGTGTAAGTTTCACCAAATATTTTTATATCTTGTAGTTTTAATTTTATTTTTATGCCAAGATAGGAATCACCCTTTCTGTCTGTCTGTCTGTCTTAGTTCATTCATTTGTATGCCCACATTTCTTGTAAACACAACCCCTCTAATATGGACTTTGTTGAAGTTTAATAAAAGGAAGGTTGGGCATCATATGTAGAAGGGCCTGACGAATATATTAATTTTTTGAGGACTCTGAAGGGAGATAATCCAACTTAAGGGTTTAAGATATGTTAGAACCTTGTAAATGCAACTCTGTCATGAACCATTCAAGGGATTTTGATGAAATTTTCTTGAAAAATTGGAGGTCATATGTGTAAACTTGCATACAGAATACATGCAATTATTGTCAGATGTCTCCAAAAAGAAATAACCAGTTGTTCCAGTTTTTGTAACTCCATTTGAAGCTGGATATTCACATTGTAAACTTGTTCACAATATTTCTAGTTCTCTTGACATGGACTCACAAGAATTGTCATCCTTTGCAAATGAACTCTACGAACCTCAGGTTTTACATTTAGCTGAGTACATTTGAGATTGCCTAACAGATTGTATATTGATATATTTTTCGTTTTTCGTTTCAATTCCATTCAAGTTCATGGTTAGTTGTATTATGACATTGCCAATATTTGCATTGAAGGCAAAAAGGGAAAAAAGCAATATTGAAAATCAACTAAATTTTATTTTTTCGCTGTTTGATATCAAATGCATTGGATATTTATCTGAATTATTTCTTGTTAAGGAAATCAAATACAAAGTTATTTAATAATATGCTTGCTAAAGGGAATGAAAAACGTTAAATTTAGTAATTAATGGCTAGTTATTTGGTTGCTCTCATTTCTGGTTTATAAATGGGATAATCACATACCAGCTGTCGACAGAAAGAGCAATATACTAGAAAGCATTACTTGCTAAAATGCAGTTACAGTGCTCTCTAAATTATTTATGATTTTTAACAACCATTTTCATCTAGTAAATAAGATATAAAGATAAGATCAAAACTAAAAAAAAGCTCCATGAAGAAATAGAATAAATGATGTTCTTTGTAGCCCAGATATTAATATGAAATGTTATCCACGTGTATATAGAAATCAGAGGTTATATTTGGTTCAGATTACAGATGGTTTATTCAACACAATGATATGTAAACATTTGTATGTAAAAACGTAGTATTCTGATCAGACATCTGATTTTGAGTTCTGTCGACTTTTGGCTTCTGGTTATCATGGAGGAAAATGAGGAAGTAATGTCGGTACCTACAAGGTAATGTTAGAATTAACATGAATTAAATTTGAATCAGAATTGAAAACAATTTATGGCATAATTTTTGACCTGTTGAAATTATAATGACATTGAACTACATTGTTCTGCATGTTCATTGTCAAATGTATGATATGTAATGTACAAATAATGCAGAAACTCATCTCTAAGTTAGCTCAGGGATGGATTCAAGCGGGGGCATTACGGGCGTGCGCTAAAATTTGCAAAGCATAGGTTGTTATGGGTAGTTTTAGGCAGTTTTAGGTTGAAACTTTAATTTCTCGCTAATTTTACCACAAAAGATATCTACATTGCACCCACTCCTGAAGAATATTTAAAAAATTTAACCTCGAAATTTTAACTGTGCATCCCTTCCTATTGTAAAATCCTGGATACGCCCCTGTAGCTGGCAGAATAGGGACATAGAACACATTTGGCACAGTCATTGACTAGAACCTAGTATGTGTTGGCTTTAATGACAAACCATTATATTGTTATGTTGTTTTATTGTGTTCAGATCTTTATATATATTTTCTCACATCATGAAAAATCCCTTCAAAAACAAAGTTGGACATACCACTTTCAAACAATGTTACCACTATATTTAGTGTTTGCATTGATCTTCATGTGCATTTTGTTTGGGCTTTTACAGCTACCTATGGCTATTAAATTTCGATTTCTTCATGAGTTATGATTATGTAAAACTATGCTTGAATTTTGAACATTTTAATTAAATTGCAAAGCAGTTCCTAAGTTAGGATTCTTTCTTTACCTTTGTGTTGAAATTAAAACTGATAATGTTTTGACAAATTAAATGTTAAGGTATTAAAGGTAGGAGTCAAAACTTGATGAATCTTACAGTCCATAATTTTCCCTCTTGTATGGTCATTCCTCCTTTAACACAAAAGTAATTACACCCCAACTCATTGGATTGTTTTATCACAATTACTTTGTCATCTGTCAGTTAGTTTTTCTGTTACACTTTTCTATAACACACTTTTTTATAACAGCTTTCTCTACTTCTATTAGAGATAATGCTTAGATATTTGGTATATTGCTTTTGCATGATGACATGTACCGTATCTTCCATTTCCATGTTCTTTACTTATCTACCACCTATTTACCACATGATCTACCAAAATTTTCTCAGTTTCTATTCTTAGGAAATGCTCAAATGATAGTTTGCATATTGCTTTGCATGATGATTTGTATCCTCAGTGTCTCCCTTCCAGGTTTCTCGCTTTCCTACTTCAAGTCAACAATATGCCATAATTGCCAGAAGTGGTTGAGTTAGGCTATTCTTAGTCTTCCCTTTCCAGGTTTTTCACTTTTCTTCTTCTTGTTTACCATATGCCATAATTTGACAGATATGGTTTTAGCATACATAGCATGCACCATCTGATTATTCTAGGCTAGTATCTCCTAGTATTAAATGGTATCAAATTGACTACTTATTACAAGATAAGTATAAATAGAACATGTTATATTGAAATTATATAATAGATAAAATGTTGAATATAAAGGTCGTATAAAATTCATTTTATGATTGATGGTTTTTTAGACTAGCCATAACAATGTTAAAGTATTTTTGTAGACAGATTGAATCCTCATTCGGCTCATATTATCTAAAAATGAAAATCCTCTTTGATATTGCCATAGAATTGAATGAATCTTATGGTTTGATATGTGTAGGAATATGATTATGACAGATGCTTACAAGGGGAGACAATCAAATTTTAGGGGTTTGCAAACATAACTCCTTCACCATTCAGTGGGTTTGTAGGTGTAGTAGCTTTTGAAGATGTTTATCAGAAATTTCAAGGGAGTTAATTATAATCAGAGGATTTACCATGCATATTCATTGTCTAAATGCAGTGGCAGTGAAATGGCTCACAGTTTTTCAACTTAATTAGTCCTTAATGTAAATTATACCCCCAATTAAGGAGTTAGTGGTATATTGCAGTATGTCACATTGTCTAGCTGGCTGTCTGTCCATTTGTTCTTCATTCCAACTGTGAATATTTTTTATCACAAAAATCTTGGCTCCCACTGACTTGATGGTCTGATTTTAAATTTGGTATATTGTTTTAATGTAGATGTGTTTTGATTGTTGTTGGACTTCAGCTTCTTGTATGACTGGGGTATACGAGTTGTTACTTTATGTTAAACTTATAGTCATTTTTAAGCCTGAAAAAGATGAATTAATTCTTGTCAAGCTTTTTATACATTTTGTACTTCGGAATTTAAAAGTGAATTCACCCATGTAGATGTTTGTGACAAATCATTGGCCATTTAGTAAAGTTGAGTTAATAGCTAAACAGACACTACTCATTTATCACCATAAAGACTTAATATTAGTCTCCATACTGACAGATTGTGAGAAATTTGGTTAAGTAATGGACTTGCCACTAATGAAGGAGTTAGCATGGACATCTTACTAATGAAGAAATATTAATTCAAGTCATGCTATGGCTTAGAAGCATAAATCTTCATCATAGTAGAATTTTTGGTGGCCATTGTGGTATCCTATCCAAAATTTTGTTTCCATTCATTAATGGTTAGCTTCCAAGTCATTTTGTTTTGTTCTGTTTTTTTTTTTTTTTTAAAGGGAGGGTAGAAAAATAATCCACTTTATCATGTCTAGCAGTAGTCAAGCACACCTTTTATATGTTTAGATTTACACTATAGTTCTCTAAATGAATTAATAACTTTTATCCTACTGTAGCAGGACCATACTAAAAATTTGGAACAGGTATGATGCATTTTTCGTTGTTAATTGAATCTTCTCCATCCTCAATTCCATTTGGTAAAAAAAAAATACTTTCAATTTAAAAAAAACCTTTCAATGGAAGAGCTATATGAAAGAGACTGAAGGGGTAATTGGAGGGACCTCCATTTCTGAAAAGAGTATTCCACAGAAAATTGGGGTCTCCTCAATTCCTTTTTAATGGATTAAATGATTATCTTTAGCTAATATCAAAACCACATAAAAAAATTGGAAAAAAAACAACTGTATTTTAACTATTTTACTAGGCTGAGTTTGTAGTGACATTTATCATATTTAGATTTGATTAAACTGTAATCAAAGGCCAAAAGAGTAAAATGATACATTTATGAAATGAGATATTATTGATATTCATCTAACAACACGTTATATCTGGGCTGAAGGCAGAATCTGTTGACATTGGGAAATATTTATTGTCTGACATTATATAACTTTGAAAACAATTAATTCTTATTTTGAAAGAAAGGATTGTATCACAAGCTCAGACATTGAACAATTATGAAACATATGAAAATGATTTGGATATAATTTTTGTACCCCCAGTCAATACTTTCTGTTTTGGTCCTTGCTATGCCTGATGGTACACAAGTCAAGGACAAGTTACTCCAAATCAATAAATCAAGATTTTTATAGTTCAATCCTCATTTTTATTCATTTTTCAATCAGTTTCTTCATCCGTCATACATTTTTTGCAAATTATGTTTAATGGTTAAGCAAATCTTTCAAAGATAAATAACTCAATAGTTTTTACTATAAGATACAGATGAAGTTCAGTTTTGGTATATTTTCAATTTGGCATCAGGAGTTATTGCCCTTTTTCATTTGTAATTTATAAGATAAGGTGGTATCTTACATTGATCACCTGTATCTCTAGTTCTACTATTATCGTAAACATGCATCTGATGATAAAAAGCTGTAATATAATTTGTTTTATTTCCCTCAGTAATGTTATGACTGGTTTGGACTCATAGAATAATATTTTTTTTTCTGATACATGTACTAGTTCTATCAAGTGAGTCCTTTACCGAGTCCGATAAGGCTTGTATCTAATAGAAAAAATATGTGTATGGTTAATTTTATTGGTTATTTCAATCTTTAATACTTTTCATAGTTTCAATTGTAGAGTAAATGCTTAGTAATGTTTTTCATAGCAACATTATTTGTAATATCTGTGGTATTCCCTTCCATATAGTTAGAGGCATGGTAGTCCTGATAGGTGTGGCCATCCTGATATTTACTGACTAGAGGCAGGTTTCTGATATTTACTGAAAATCAAATTGTGGTGTAATGTTGTTTATCCATTGCATTCAACTGTAAATAGAGTACATTTACTTATCTGTACTAATTTTCAATCTTTCTGTGGTGGTCAAATAATTCTTGCCAAAAGTTACTTATTTATATACAGTACCTGAACCAATCCGTGCAACAAAAGTTGTGATCGGTCATCGATCACTGATCAGTTTCTGGTCAGTCATTGATCTGTCAAACCAATCCATTTAACTGGTGGTCGCATTATGTGACCACAGATCAGTCAATGTATTTTACGTTTTTTTGTTGTTTTCTTTGTCAATGTTACACACATTTATATAATTTAATGGATTTAAACATCAATTTATACTTTTATTTTACATTTCTTTTATTTAAAACAGATCTTACGTCATTTTAAACAACAAAACTGCAATTAGATCGGTTATTGGTCATCGATTCGTCATGGATCAATCAGTCAATGGTCATCGATTCATCAAATCATTGCGTGGATCGATGCAAGCACTGTAATAGAATACTCATTATTTTACAGAATTAAAAAAGTTCTTGCCTGTAAATATATCTATTTTCCAGAGGCTGAAAAATTTACATGTTATACATTTACAATCATTAGATTTGAAGATGATTATTTAAGTGTGGCATGTATGTGAACACGGAAATAAAGCTCTCTTTCATACTTTAATGTCTGAACAACAGAAAATGGCATATTATGGGCTTTAACCTGGCTGTGTATAAGAATAAAATGAACCTGTTGATGAAGCTAACTTTATTGCAAAGTAATTTTCCTAATTTTCTTAACACGTAAAGATATCTAAGTTCAGTGGTGTGCTGCAGGAGCGATTTATATCTCTGTCACCCACGTTTCTCTTTAATATATTTATCCATATCAACAAATTATTTGCTAGGTGCTAATTTGAACATTTTAGCACTTTGAAGCCAACCTAACAACACTGTCCACACTACTACACCTACTACCACATTGTGGATGATTGTTCTTGATAAGAGATTTTTTAAATAAAAGCCATTTAAAAATCATTTCTGTGGTTATGGTATCTGCCTTTGCACAATTTTTTTTTCTGCTGAATACTTTTTTGTTGTTGTTACATTTGTTTTCTCTGGACAGTTTGATCTGGATTATATGTGTATCCGTAAATTTCAAGGCCCTGACATCAATTATATTCATTTACAGTAACACTCAGTTTTGATACTGTTAAATAGAGTAATATCCAAAATATTTTGGCAACTTACTCAGCCAAATGAGGTTAATTTGAAATTTTGCATTTGAGAACATGATGAAGAATGTATACCCTTGATGTTATTATCAAATCTGAAAAATAAAACATTTGTTCAAATCTCTGACTATCTGCCTTCCTCACAAAAAAATCAACAATTTCACATTTATGCTAGCTTAAAAAATGGACTCCAAATAACTCTGATACTCAGACACAAAGATAGAACTTAAATTTCACAACAACTCTTGGCCAAACTTCTAAGCTTATTAGGTATGTATCATCTTTAATATTATTGAAGATTTTAGAGGTGCTAGCCATTTTTTAAGTGGTTTAAAATCAGCAACAAATGAAAATTAGAACACTTGGTGTTGATTGGTGGATTCAGTTCTGTGAGAAAATTAACGTTACACTCTGTTACTCTATCTCTGGTCATCCCAGGCATTGAATTGTTAGGAATGTACTAACATACAAACACAACGATAGACAAGTGCTATTGGCAAACAATCAAACGGTAAACTCTGTGAATACTATAGTGGTTATTTAGGTTGACATTCATACTTGCTGTTGTCCATTGATTAAACAGATATTGTAGTTGGTATATATCCAGATTCTAGTTGTCGCTTATTCATAAATATACCGATTACACAATTGTAGAGGTTGATTTTTTTTTAATAGTAAAGTGTTTTTAGGTTATTAAATTTGTTAATATTTTGAAAATCAATTGTTTATATTGATGAAATGAAATTTATATATATTTGGTATTTTATGTTCTCTACGATGGACTAGTTAATTTTCAAAATCTTCACTGATGTAAAGAATTTAATACCAATTATTGACCCACTCCAACTTCCTTTCATCCTAGAACAGCAGTATCATTAGGATTATATTCGTGAAATTAAGAATCTTGTAACAGGATTTTATATCGAGCGTGGTGCAATTAACACATATTGATATATCTTGTCAGCGTAGATTAGTTCTTAACCATCTTTGGATATTATTTCAATATTGGGAAGTTACGATAATACTGTGAAGTGGTATTTAGCAAGTTTAGAAAAGTTTACGATTTTTTCAAGATTTGTTTTTCTGGAAACAAATCTTTAGTGTGTAAACATTGATTTAAAGAACCTTAAACACTTGAAAAAATTGATAAAGGAAGTAAAGCGGACTTGAAGTTTTTTGAGGAATAAATTTTCACTATGGAAACTACTAATACTGACAGAAAAACTTCAGTTGACGGGAATACTTGTGGTGTTGACAGATCTGCTGATGGTTTGCCTGCAAACGTTGCTACTGCTCCGGCCACTAAGAGAATGCCACACCTTCATAAACTTGAAAAGTAAGTCATGTTTTTTTTACATGCTCCTCCAAATTATTGCAGTTTATTGTTCATTATATCTGATATACAATAGCACTCATTTACAGTACATGGTTATGGCCTATTATAACTATTCGAAATATAATATACAAAAGACCGAAAACTATAATCTTTATTAAAACAGTATATTTTTGTTAATTTATAAGACTTCACTGTTGAAGAATTATATCTCTCGTTTTAAACAATGCAATGTAAATGTATGATTTGCTATTTAAAGGAACATTTATTTTAAATAAAGATCTGAATTTCATAAAGCCAGCGATCAATTTATTTATTGCATTCATTAGATTTTGTCTACATGTCTCTGAAGACAATTTGTGTGACTCTGAACTGGTGCTATGGGTACTTATGTACTTGCAAAGTTTAACGCTTTTTATGCAAACCTTGTAATAGCCTGATGTCACCCCTGGCACATGTGACATAACTATGAAACAGACAGAGTAAATGCTTCAATACAAATTACATAGTCTTTGTAGATTTGTTGATCTGTTTTTAATGATTTGCAGCATTAGGCATTTTATAAACTCTATAAAAAATATTTTAAAAATCCTGACTCTAGACTGTATAAATTTAATAACCTATTCATTTCCTTTCTGGATTAATTCAGTACATATAGTATGAATTCAAAAATTGTTTATCTGTATTTTATGTTTTTTAAGCGTTAGTGTGATTCAATGAAATAAGTTGCATATGTGACAAAAATTGAATTTCATTTAAAATTTATAAGAATTGTCATTAATTCTCAATTCTTACCTAAAAACAGGTTTTTTGTATTTAAAAGCTGTCATTCATTGATTTCTATTAAAACTTGTCAAACAAGAGCTGTAACTCTTCCACCAGTCATTACAACAAGTTAGATGAGACAGCCCTATTAAAATGTCTATGACTAATTTTATGATTTTGAAGACGTTTTTCCCAATGCAGTCTGTATAGTTTTGCTTTTTACTCATTTATCTTAAAGACGCTTTTCCATGGAAACACAAGTCACCTGTTCACAATTCTGATTCCTGATTGGCTAAATAGTGATAACTTAGTGGCGTTCGAAAAAAAAAATTGTATAGAAATTTGTGTGCCAGGAGTTATATTTCCTGAATAAAATGTAGAAATTTATAAGTGAATGATGAAAAAATTACTATGTTGGCTATCTTTTTTTAAAGACAAAACTTTTTTAAGTTTGTCTCACTTTTCTGACATTTTCAGCAACTAGAATATACTGATAGGGGTATGACATGACAATATCAGGTAATTTCAACAATTTTCTCTCTAATGTCCAAAATTACCTGTTAATTTGTTTTTCTTCTGTTTTAAGAATTCTTGTTTCATTGTAATTGGATAACAGGGTTTTCTGCCATTTTGCAATGTACACAATACTTTCCTTTAAAACGTGAGTTATACAATAAAGGTTTAGCTATAATTAATTTTTAATTCTTCAGTTTTGAATCAAAGTGTAATACTTGGATTAATGTTGAAAATTAAAACTTTTCTACGATGTATGTCTCTGAATCATCTTAAAAATTTTGAGATTTCACTTTTAAAAATTATAAGAGGCAAAATATCAAAATTTTGACATATTGTAAATATGTACAGAAATGGACATTTATAAGATGATATTGGTAATCATTCCACATCTCATATTATTGTTCTGTTAAGACTGGGTTTTAGTCAACACTTGTGTAAAATACATTCTCATTTATAGACATCATATTTTCACAGGTTCCTGGTATATACAAGGATTAGTCAATTTGTCATACCCATTAACTTTTGGAACAGGTCATGTGGGAGATTCTCTCCCATTTATACATCCTGATGAGGAGACATTTGAGTAAAAGCTAATTTTTCATGAACAAATTCAATTTCTTTGTAATTTTTCACAGATACTATTGTCATTTTTACCAGAAATGACCAGAAATCTCATATTTACATGTGGGGGATTTCAAAATTTTTCTTTGATTTTGGGGAGTCTCCCCCTTATGTACAGAGTGTTAACAGGTATGGTTGTTAGGTTTCACTGTAACATGCCTTGAGGAAATCTGCCTTTACTGTAAAAAAGCATTAGTTTTAATAGCGTTTTAAATATTCAAAGGCTATTTTTACAGCCCCTGTATTGATCAAACAAAAAAATAAATACAATATATTTACATTGTTAAAATTGATTGCTCTACATTATTAGCAATAATTCTGTCATAACTACATCCTATAGCATATGTTTACTATTGTCACATGCTAGCTGTGAAGTAGTTGCAACAGCTTCAATTTGCTAAATGCACAAGACAAAACAAACATGGATTGATTGATAATATATCTGAATCAATATGATAAAAAGATGTATAATTATGACTCGCTGGGGGTGGATCTAGGATTTCAGGTTAGAACGGCATGAATAGAGTTTAACGCCAATTGGAGCAAGGCTAGAAAATTCAGGTTTTAGAATTAATGAAAAAAATCAAGATTTCATGCAAACCCTCCCCCCATATTTGGGGTACCTACCCTGAGTTTGCTCCTTATGAATTTGCACCTGCCTGCTCAAAACACCACTGAACTTAGGATGGGAGGGGTGATTGTCACTAGTGAGCTGTGGCTTACAGATTTTTCTTATTTATCATCAAATTCTAGTAAAATTGTAACAAAGATATTTTATAGCATTATTCATTGTATTGAAACTTAAATAAGTCAGTAATTTGTCTCTTTTCTTTTATTTGAACCATACATTCATTAAATAGAAAATTAGCCGTCAATGTTAGCCAATATTTACACAGATTGATGAGTACTGGTACATATATATATGTATATGCTTGAGTTGGAACTACTTTTTATACAAACCCCTCCCACACACACACAAATGGCAGAGGTATTATGTGAGAACCTCCAAAAAGTTGCATGTCTGTCTATCCATTTCCCAACTGTTTTACAGATGTTTAGTTGAGAGAAGAGCTATTAATTTTTTTAAAGTTTTCGAGTTTCACCATTTTTTTTACATTTTGATTTCCCCCTTTTTTCACCATTGAGTTATCACAGAATGTTCCATTAATGCCCCATTTTTACCATTGGACTTGTTTTGTTCTGATTTGTATGGACATATGATTAAATGTCTGATTTAGACAGATCCAGGTTTATTCAAGGTTTCAGTTTTAAGAGGTTTTAATGAAATTGTCTAGGTGAATTGCTTAAAAAATCTTTCTTAAACATTCATTCTTTCTATCATATTAAAAACTGGAAATCAGGTGGATTGAAAGTTGAGGTCGTAAATAAAGTTTGCTGTATATACCCTTCACTACAAGTAATTCACTTATTCTCCTGTTCAGGCTTTATTTGGCTGCAACAATTTTTTTTTATGCTCAAATGGATTGTTAATTTTATAACAGAAGATAATACTTCGATAAAAATATAGTTTTTACATCTGAACTTAATTTTTTTCATGCAAAGATTGAACTTATTTTTCATCTCATTTAGCATTGCAGGTTTTTCATCTGGCCTGGTTTCAATCTCAAAATATTTCATAATGAAGATATCAGTGGTTGCCTGTACTTAAAACATCATGTATATATGATGTTTAAACATCTGATACAAGTTTCATGATTGCCTTTAATTAGGAAACAATGTTTGACTGAAGATTGGACTTACAGTTGGCAAAGTTTATTCTGTGGAGTGGAGTTCTGGACTGGAGTCTTGGAGTAGAATTTTAGAACTTTGTTTGATAGTTGAGTTTGAATTTGAAATTAAATCTTTGATTTACATTTTGTAATATATGAGGGTTGAATGACTGTTTGTCGTAAGTTTTTGCTTTTAAAAAAATATTTTAATTTTAACTGTCTATTTTTATTATATTCTGAAACAAAACTACTTTTATTTATATAGTAGGTCAATGGCAGATTTGGATAAAAAAACAATAAAAACTCTATAACATCAAGTACCACTTTAAAATTCTCTTCCTAAATGCCACTCCATGGCACCACTCCACAACTCCACACCACTCCATAAAACAAACAATGTCGTTTTGATTACCAACCCATGTTGTAAAAAGTTCATAGAACTCACTGAAACAACTGTTTGATTGTGGTTGAAAGTGAGCATTTTGAAAGGGGGAAAATCATAGTTTTAATAATGTAAACAAAATATCTCTTTTCAGGGATTGTCTTGTTCTTTGGCATTGTATATAACTAATGTCCCAATCTGATAATATCAAGAATGCCTCAAGGATTTGCGGTTGAAATTATTGCTAGTTTAAATTTGAACAAGTCATGTGCAGCCATGAAGAATATAATCTTTATTTTTTTGTAAAGTTTGCTTAGGTGACATAATGTGCATTAAATAGAAACTTCTTATGGTAAAAAAATTATAGAATTTCAGCTTATTTTATAAAAATCTTTGTATTTGACTAACATGGCTTAAATTAAGGGTTATTTTCTTGCATTACTCAGTAATGATTCTGAAGTAGGTAATCTGGCAATTTTATTTTAAAGCTGACTAATGAAGTGAAGACACTGAGGATGTGACAAAATAAAACCTAGTTAAGGTTTTTCCTTGAATTATAAAAGCAGAATTAAATCATGCTTGGAACAGTGAATGACGATGCTATTTTGATGCAGCAAAGTTTTTTTTCTTTCTTTCTGAAGAAAATGGAATCACCTATTATGGAGAACATACCATTTTTATATGACCGCAACAAACTTTTTTCAGTTGTATAATGTATCACTCTATTGTCTTTTGTCAAATTTTTGGCATCTGTTATCTTTATTCATTTACATTAACTTTAGATTTCTTTAACATTACATGTTTGTTTATTGATATGGCTTTAGGTTTTTCTACCTTGGACTTTGTTTAAAAAGTTATTGGCCTTAAAAAGACAAAAATGCTGTTTTTGTATGAACCTTAAAACCCTAAGTAGGATACTCTTAATTAATAATGTAATTCATATGACAAGGCTTACAAAGGTCTTCACTGTGCCTTTCAGTTTTGAAGAAAAGTACTTTAAAATATTTGGTTTAGCCAATGCTTTGCATATGAAATTTATACGTATCGTGCACTGTGTCTTTGGTACCACATTGTATACGAGATGGAAGCTCGATGTCCCAAAAATAATCAGTTTTTCTTACTTATATACCTCTCATAGACTTGATAGTGAAACACAGCCAAAGTTGGTTAACGGATTTTGGTCCATTAATACTCCCTTGATTGCGTTTGATAATTGAGTATTTTGGTTGTGTTTACATAGTGCAATGTTAATCTTCTGGAAATGAGCAGCTTTTGAAGTGCAGGAATTGCACAACACTATCTGAAAAATGTCTAGACTTGCCATCATTGAGTCTTGAATTTCTATGGGAAATAAACAGATATTTGAATATCAAAGAGAACATATATGTAGCAGTTTACATGTTTCAACCATACATACACACAGGACCATAACCATTTTTTGTAAAAATCTGGCCGCGGGTGCTCATCATTTTTCTCAATTTGTCATTTTCATCTCAAATATAATCAATTGATGTAGAAAACAGCCATAAAGCTATAAAGCATCTATGAGGAAGATATCTTTTGCCTGCTTACATATGGATAGTGTGGCAGAATTATGCCACTATTTTTCTAAAGTGCATTTGAACTGATTGTAATCTATCAATATCTTAAAAAGGCAAAATTTACAAGCACTTGATTTCTTGAAGTTTTGAGGTTTAATCATTTGGATAACGCAATACAATTTCTGAGGTTTTTTTCATGTGCCACATCAAATATATATTTTGCCTGACTTCTAAAGAGAAAAGTACTTATAATGTTCTTGTCCTGAATGTGAAGAGTCATGAGTTTGAAACTAAGCGAAGTCATACCATGGAAGTGCTACTTCTTTACATTATCATTTGTAAGAGAATAGTTAGAATTGGTTTGAAGAGCTTGAAGTTGGACTGATGTATCCTAGTAGGACTGAATGCGTACATATGGGCTGTGCAAGCTTGTGTGCAACAGCATGTGAAAAATATGCCATAGAATGTTGGACCAGTACAAAGCAGTAAAAAGAAAGAATTATACTTTTGAATAATTGATGCGTAGCCACAGCTAATTTAAATAGAAATCAGGATGAGATTTATTAAAATGCATCCCCAAATTTTCTCTATACTTGTCACCTGTTCTTGTCCTGAAATGCATGAAATGTGGTGTGATAGTATGTCTCATCCAAAAACCCAATTTGACTTTGAAACAGAACAAATCAATCATTTGAATGTAAGAATAAAAATGTTTTGATTAATCAAGAAAAGGACTTAAATATGATAAATTACATAAAGAATATATGGACTCTGTCCTATGCATAATATAAGATGTTTATTATAGTTTATCATATTAGTCCTTGGACCAATCTAGAAAAATGGAACTTCATAATTTTGAGGAAAACCCATTAGAGATGATCATGTCTTGTTGATGTCAAATGACCATTTTCTGTGATAAGATATGATATTATTCTTTCAGAAATAATATATTTCTTTCAGCCTACCCATTAGGGTATTGACCTATGCTAGTTTTATGATACATCCAGAAAAAAAGGCAATAAAATAATTATCAACAAATGGATGCATAGAAAAAAAAGCTATAATTTGATTTTATTATTTTTTATAGAACAATGGAAAAATGGTATATTGATTTGATTTGATTTATCTCTTTTTTGCTTTTCAATTTTGCTAAATTGGCATATTTTCATGTTTGCGTCATACTATCATAAAATATTGAAATTAATATCAGTGTTTCCAGCTTTAGAGATTTGTACCATTTTTTGATCTACCTAGAAGTATTAGGTTTTACAATCATTGAGAGTTCTTAGATTTCCCCTTTCTGCTTTTGTTGATTTCATCATAACATATTTAGAAGGGATTTCGTCAGGATTATGGATATTCATTTTTATATTTTGCTTTGAAATAGTTATTTGACACCAGATTTTTTCCCTATTTTCCCATTAGACTGCATATAAATTTGTTGTTTTTTTTAAATCCATAGAAACAATGAGAGTTACAGCACATTAAATGATAATGTTCAGAAGATTAAGTTCACTTTATGAATGCCTTTTATAGTAAATAGGATAACTGAGGTTTAAATATGTTATTGTTTTATAGATTTGATAGCAAGTTTTAATATCTATTCAAATTGTAGGGAGAACTACTTAAGAAAGTTCACTCAATCAAGGGAAGACAAAAGTCATCCCTCTGAACAATGAACATCATCATTATATTTGCTGTAAGTTTGTTGGTACTGGACTATAATCATGGTTTCCATGCACTGACATTAATGAATTATTGCAATAAATTTATTTTTAATGAATTGTCATTTTCGGAAAAAAAAAAACAGTTTAATTTGTTTAAATATTGAGCAATTCCAGCTTCCTTGTTTTGAAAATTTTATAATTGAAGTTTGAGGTTTTACATTTAAATGACATTTTTAATAGATAAAAAAACATATTGATTTCATATTTACAAGAATTCATGTTTTTTTTAAAATATATATATATATATATATATATACCCTATAACTTAATGGAATGTTACTTCATATAGATGGGTCATATATTGTAAGTAATTTTGGTTGTTCTATTTAATATCAACTTTCTCCTTCTAGGGATAGCCATGTGAATGGGGGTATTCCTAGAAGGACAACACATGCAACTTCATGTTTTTGTGTTTGTGTGTCATTACCTTGGTTGCCAACATATAGAATTCAAATGAACTTTGACCCCAAATAACAGTACTTCAACTTCAATTACTTAATTGTTATGAATAGGCTTCAAATGTTTTATATGATGGGGCATTTGTGTTGCTTTATATACAGTACCTTGGTTGCCAAAAGATAGAAATCAGATGAACATTGACATCACATAACAGGACTTGAACTTTCTGTGTAAGAATCAGGCAATGGGTGGCACATCATAATTCTCAGTTTTGTCTTTTTTGTGTCAAATAGGATTCAATACATCTACAAAACAATTTAAGAGCTATTTGAATTTATCCTGAAACATCTGCTCATGTAAGGAAAATTTTCACACCATTTTTTCATAGTGCATTTCAACTAAATTTGACCTATCAATACCTTAAAAAGGCAAATTTTACGAACACTCTGATGATTTTTTTCTAGAGGTTACCAGGTATAAATACTTAGTTAATGTAACAAAATCTCTGTGGTTGTTATTTTACTTCATTTGCCACTCCTTATACTAATTTTCCTGATTCTTAGACAGAGAAGTACTTATTATGAATGGGCTTCAAATGTTTTATGTGCAGGGGCATTTGTATTGTTCTATATATAGGTTTATTTGGTTTCCTGTTTATTACTTACCTAAAATTCAGTCATGCTTTAGCCTTTTACCGTAATAAATTTTAAGGGTTTGTAATGAAATGCCACTGTTTGTCAATTTATGAATCCACACTAGGATTTAGGTTCTTATTGTACAGCATTTCAGGGTCTGCGCTAATTCATGATTCAAATTGGATGAAAACTCAAAAAATGCTTTGACAAAGTTTTATTATTGTTTTTCAATGCTTTTGGATTTTTCACTAGAGTTATATGAAACTTTGAATGCACTAGAAAGGGGATGGCCTTAAATATTGGTAAAAATACAGAAGCATTAACTGAATAGGAAAATTCAAATACATCAGAAACGAACAAACATGGGTTCAATGTGAACACAGGAAACAAAGACAATCACCATACACAATGGAGCAAACCAAATAAAATATATTACATATATAAACTGAAGATCAGAAGTAAAACAAAAAATCACATAAAAGACAAAAGCACTAGCAGTAAAAACTGAGAAAGGAGAGTGACATCAGGTGCTGTGGGAAGATAAGCATGTTCAGCTCTGCCAACAGCACCCATCATTGCATGTAAATATAAACCTGTAATAATCTATCAACAATAATGCAGCTCCACACCATGAGTCTCAAAGGGTTCAGGTCAAAGGTCAATTTACACTTAGGCAGTATCATATAATGCAAAAAATATGCTGTATTGCAGCTCTTTATTTTAGTCTTTTATTAATATCTTAAAACTAGGTTTTGTTGTTTAAGGAAATTTGATAGAATATTGCATTTTGAAAGCTTATGATATGAAATATAGAAGCAAGCAAATAACATTTAAAATACATTAAAATAATCATTGAGTATCATAAAGGAATGGCCAACATCACTTATGAAATAAACTATAAAGCATTGCAGTATGTTCTGAAGGAATTCTATGAAATCCTTCTATACAAGTATTGGCCAATGAAATCATCCTGGACTATAAAGATAAATGGGATGTTTATAAATGAGAATAAATCATGTTATGGCTTAAAAGATCTCTATGTTGAATGGACATTTGCTCTTTATCAGAGAGACTTTGATCTGACACAATCAAATTATTTCTGCCATTTTACTTGCACTGTGATGCAACACAATCAAATTCTCTCCGCCATATATCTTGCATACTGTTCCTATCATAATTTCATTATCAACACTGAAAAGGACACAATTACAATTTTTTATATTTCTTACAAGTTTGATCCATTAATCGGTGTTTTTTGCCAAAAATTGTTTTTTTCTCCTTGGCTTCATATTTTATATTGAATGTATAGGAAAGTAATCTTCATCTTTGAATGAATAAAGATAGAGAAAATAAAGAATATACAAACAGAATGTGTGCAGCATACCAATATTTGCATTATTACTATGGTAGGTTCAAGGGACAGAATACATTGAGCAGTATTGGAACTGGATTTTGTTGGGATGATTTTTTTTCCGCTTTTTAGTGGAATTCTGTGTTTTTTTTTTAAATCAGGATTTTACTGTTATGGTTCTTTTTTCCTTTTTTTTTACTTCTGATTTTGCCAATTTCCGCTTTGTAGACCTCGTAAAATCTTCCCTGTTTTTGGTCAGAAACCATTTATTCTACTGTCCTTTATGAATTATGTATTTTCTAGTTCAGTCCCCCTGCTCTTACTTAGAAAGTGTTGGTCTTATAACAATATAGAAAATAAGGCATACTGACCTTTATGACTTATACATGAACCGATGCTATTATGACTTCCAATTCATGACTTGAATAACTTTAAGAAACACTGCAATCCACACCCTATGCACAGTGTGTATTTAATATTTTGGTAATTGTTTCTTATCTTATACATTGGTATGCACCCCTGCAAAGCTTTGTGAATAAATGGTAATTTTTTTGATCTGTCTGTCTATCTGTGCTTTTGTACTATTTCTGTTGTCAGTCATCTGTCTGTCAATCAAAGGGCAACTCTTCCTAAATCATTCCATAGGTTTTTATGAAACTTGATAGGATAGTCAGAATTTGTTTGAAGATACCTGTTTGTTTGAAGAAAGAAGATAATTTTCACATGTTTACAATATGAAATAATCCAACTTATTTTTTTTACATAATAAGAGTCCAAGTAGAAGCAAGAGGTCTGCACACAGTGTTATCTCTGGATATCATTGTATGAAGAGATTAAAAGCTTTTGTTGGGTTGGAAATAGTTAGTCTTTTTCTTTTTAACCTAAATGGTCTATCTGAAGTTTTTTGTCTGATTTTATTTTCTTTTTGCATTGTTTGAATTTTATGGTTAGAGATGATGCCCTATTTCCACAGCTTTAAGACCTTTCAGTCGTTTTTGAGATAATGATTTTATGTCAGAGCCACTACACAAGTTAACTATGGATGCCATTTTATAACTGTCATTCTCTGCTGGCTTATAGATTGATTGTGGTATAAAATATGACAATTGCATCAAATCCCTAGGTGAATGACATTTGATTAGGTTCTATAAATTATAATCGACAAAATCTTTTGATTGAATAGCGGTTTTCAGATGGTGTCATGGTGAAAAGTACCAGTGATAATGATGAATGGACCGAAAAAGACGAAATACATTTATTTGAGAGATAAATAATTGGTGGCTACATTGGGTTTACTTGTTTTCAATTGTGATAGATTTCATGAAATGTTGTTAGTGTAAAAAGAATCTTGCATTCTTCCTGTACAACTGGAAATAGTATTGTAACGTCAACTGAACTAGTTGACCTGAAATAAAGTATTTTGCATCCAAAGAAGTTTTGTTGTTAATGTGATGATTTTACAGTTAAATCTGTCTTATCTTAACCCTGATTTTTTTCTGCTTTTAAGCGGAATTCTACTTTTTCAAGTCTAGATTTTACCATTAGGATTCTTTTTTAAATGTATATTTACTTTCAATTTTGCTAATTTCCACTTAATTTTTTTACCTCGTAAAATCAGGCCTGCTACTTTCCTATGACTTGTTGAAGACATCTTAGGAGTATTTTATTGAAAACTCTTGGAAAAAAACCTGTTCCAATTTGAAAGTTCGATTGCTTACAGATCTACAATAGTAGCCCTGGGTTTAAGTTGAATGATGACCCTGCTTAGGAGATATTGCCCCTAACAGGGCATATATGAGTCAAAGTTAGATAATTATTGTTTCCAGGTGAGCAAATTTTGTCTCCTTGGAGCCTCTAGTTTATATGCACAAATCAAGGAAACATCAGAGAAAAAAATAAAACCTCTTGAAGATTTTACTAGTGTTTTTTTATTTGGTGTTTTAACATGTCAGAAAAATTATGTAATCGGATAGATCTGTATTAGTTGTGCTTTGAAATGCACATGAAAGTAAGATTTTATGATCACCTCGAGATTCTTTTTGATACAAAAAGCCAGAAATGTTGACATCTACATTAAATTTTCACTTTAAAATGTATCTATTGACAAAAACATTGCCATTATTATAGGTGGTAAAATTTATAGCTTCATAGTATGACTGCATTTAGATTCCTTGGGTATTTCTTATTTCTTGATATTTTCATTTTTTATTTGTTTTGAATGATATGTCTAGTCTCATTGTTTATTATTTCTGTGGAGTGTATTTTAGGTATTGCTGTGACTTGACCATATAAAAAAATGATTTTTCCAAATTAAATTGGAAATTTGATTTTCTTCCAATGAATTACTTCTTCTTTCAAGAACTTTCAGTTTTTTGTGGGATGTACAGAACAATCATGAACATTCATGATATAAGTGCTCGCCCTTTATTTCGTAAATGTGAAGAGGGATAAGGATCTAATTTAAGGTAATACATTTGTTAGACCAAAAGTAAAAAAAATAGTATATTGTCAAAACATGTATTTTTGTGATATTTTAATTTTTGGTATATTTACAAGCTTGCCAAATTTAAGTCCAGATATTTTACGCATAATATTCAATCTTTCAAATCTGAAGACAAGAAAACTAAAGACCGTGGAAATTTAATTTCCCTTTGAATTCACAGAGTAAATCAGAAAATTTGGCATCCATTGTGTAATATCACAAAATATCTCGCCATCCGAGAAAAAGATAAAACAACTAACTCATAGCGAATCATTGTTACCTACAACTCTTACATCATATATTTAATTTAAGGTTAGGTCTCGTACACAGATGTCGTCTGCTCAATGTAGCACTTGCTACAAAAGGACACTTTCATTCTACCTGCTGTTCATTTGCTGCAGGTGAAAATGTCGTTTGACAATATTTTCTTGAGACATGCAAATGCTAAAGGCACCATGTTTTCTGAAGTTTTCTCTGAAGAATGTCTACGCTGTCAGTGTTATTATCAAACGACTTCAGTGGGTATTTTTAGGATATAAAATGAAGGGATATTGTAGCTTCATCTGTCTTTCTCCAGGTTCATTGGTCTTGTTTTATAAATACAAATGTGTCCATGTGGATGATTAAGAATCAATACCCCTCTACCAGTTTTTGAGTTATATACATATCTATGGATGCTTAGTTCTTTTGAGAAGATCATAAGGTCATGAACTCATCATACAAATGTTTGAAAGTTTAGGATATTCCTCTCTTTTAATTGCCATCAGATGCCTTATTACAATTTTCTGAAGTACACTGTAGCCTAGGGACAGCTAACTCCAGAGATCCAATTAGAATCATGGTCTTCATTCACTAAGAATTATGATGGTACATATGCAGAGTCTTTTATTTTTTAACTTTATGTGGTATTTTTACATAGAAAATTTACATTTCAATTTAAGTTGTCCTAATTAGGCTGATGTTTGCAATGAATTTCAATTTTTTTACTAATTGATAAATTGATTATTCTTAGTATCTTTATATCTCACACAAACAAAATTTAGGGATTTTACAGGACTCACCCAGTCTGTTTTTCAGTCCATCCTGCTGTCCACAAGTGCTTGTAAGTTGTAAGCCCAACCCCTCCAAAACCACTGTAGGGATTTTGTTAAAGTTTTATATGGAAGTTGGACCTCATATGTAAATGTGCATGAAGGAATGATTAAACATTGAGGGTGGTATTAATAATAATCTTAATCAGAGTATTTCTAGTTGGTCTTGTTCTGTTTTTGTTTTTCATATGCCTTGACGACATGTGATTAGACTTGAATTGTATTAATATATTACCTCATTTTTTTTAAACATAAACTCAAATTATATATGTTAGCTGTCTACTCCACATCCTCTCTATATTATCCTAGCCATGAACAAAACAATACAAAGACACTGCTTGCGTGAAACAACTTTCAGCAGGAAATGGACTACTCTTATATGTTAGCACTTATGAAAGTAATCACTTTTATTTGTCATTTTTGGGTCAAGCTTATCTTCTTTGTAATAGGATAAACTTCAAAGGCATCTATTGTGCTGTCAAATGGATTATACACATGCTTAGTTCAGAATGATCTTATGTTTGCCTTAAAGTCTATGGGCATTGCTGTCTGTCTGTAAGTACATATGTTTACCCTTTGAAGTTTGAACAGCCTTAATTGAATATTAGCAAAAAAATACTTAATGATGAAAACAGAGGGATCATTCAGAGACTTCAAATTCCAAACACATGGCCAAACGTTGAAAGCAGGAATTGGAGACAACCTACATACACAATATAGACAGTAGAGTGCTGTGAAAATACTAATCTTCATGGGGTACCAATTTTCTTGGTTTTGGTTGGTAGGCAAAACCACAAAATTTGGTTCCCAATGAAAAGGAAATTTCCATTGATGATTGTACTAAAAACTTCAAAACCACAACTTCAGGAATCCACAAAAATTTGTATCTAGGAGTAAAAGGTCTTTCACAGTAATCTACATTAACATTTAAAAACTGAAGATAAGGAAAACATGACAGCACAGAAAACTTCTAACACTTACATTTAATTACCACAAAAAAAAGGAGTGATATCAGTTGTTCTGGAATGGTAAGCATGTCCTGCTCTGCCCATAGCACCTGTCATATTACAAGTTAGTAAATTCTGGTAAGTATCAAGTTTGGTCCTTCATGTCATTCTGCTTTACTCTTGGTTTCCCTATTGTTACTAGAAAAATTGTGTGCTAAGCATATGAAATAATATCATCCATTCCCACCACAATGACCAGATGGTCAAAATGTAAAGAGAGTCCTCGATCAGAAAGTTGATGTCGCCTCAGTCTGAAATCAAATCCCATGATATGGTCTACCTATATAAGGCTTCTGTTAAAAGTGCCTGGGGAGGGAGGGGTATAATGGTGCACTATTTTTTCTCCTCATTCTCTTCAGTCCTCTTTCCAGTTCTTTGTGTTGCTCTGGTTTATATTTGGTCTTAATATTGTGTCAAGGTCATCCTATTATTCTAAAGCACATTTTTCAATTAAAAATGGATTTAACAAAGTTTCCCGTAAACACTGAATTAACTTCTTTGTTTTTAGGCTATTCCAGTCTAATGAACTCTGAAGAAAAATCATTGACAGATGATGGATTCAGGGCAACTGAAACCAAGGATTTATTTTCTATTTCAGTGGCATGTCTGAATTAAGTAAATATATTAGGTGTAACAAAGACCATAAAAACCAAATTCATTTTTGGATCATGATTATCTGTACAGCCAAACACATTATACTTGTGTCATAATTGACCAATATTCCATGTAGGAAGGTTATAAATGGTTTTGTTGCCTAAATTGATTTCCGCCATGTATATACATATCTAAACATGTCATTGTGTCTCTTAATAAGTTATGACACTTCAGTCTGTTGTTAAATGGAAAAAATGATATTTACAAAATTAGAAATTCGAGATATTTATACGTTTTTACCAATTTAGTATAGTTTAGTAGCTACTTAAAAGCAAACAAATTTAAGTAAGTGATTTGAATACATACATGTACCAAATCTACTTTTTTATGATTGATGAATTGTGCTAAAGTGTTTCCATATGCTGAAATATAATATTCAATTTGAAAATTAATAACTTTTAAAATTATTTGTAGCAAATACATTTGTATAAATTGTGATGTTATATAGTATGAGTTGAGCCCTTTAACATTTAGAATCTTGTTAATAACTGAATAGCACAACCATGTAAAAATATGTGTTCATTGCTAAATATAAGTTTTTGGTCTATTTGTTTTGAGTCCATGTGTCTGTTCTTTTGTTTGCTCATTCATCTATGAATCTTCAGATTCATTGTTCCTGTAAATGCATATACTGTGAAAGCATGCACTTAAGTTTTGGTACAATTTTTGTGTTATGTCAAAAACAATAATTTTGTAGATTTTATTTTGTACTTGGATTTATTTAGAACATCCTAAATATTTGCAAGAAATTTGGAAGATAACATTTTTTCTTGTCTTCTTAGAGGATACTCAAAATAAATGCTTGGTAGACTAACTGAATTACAAAAAAAATCTTGGAAATTGTGACCCCACAACTAAGAGCTCTACAAAATATTCCAGTTAATGCTTCTGTTAAAAACATGCAGAATTGGGCAATAATATCTTGATTTACCTTGCTGCTTATACTTGAATTTACACTTGTCATTTTGTTCCAAATGACCCCAGATTTGAGGTCAATGAAACAATGTGACCTTTTATAATTAAGTCATTAATATTTAAGTTAAAAGAAAGTTTAGTATGAAAACAATGAGAAAATATATTATTTTTGTAAATGACGTCCACAAGTGTAAATATGTCTATTGTAAAGTCTCTTCCATCCTTTCTTTAAAGTAGACTTACAATACAGGTCACATGTAGGTATAGTAAAATAGCTGACTTAAATGAATCCTTGTTTTAACCTGGGACGTGTTTAAGATGTTTTCTGCTCTGCTTAAGAATAACAATGATTTAAGGAGGTAGGCCTAAGGCAAGGGACACAACTCTTTAAAATTATTGGAATGTTTGTATAAAGATCAAGCATCAAAGTAACTTGGATTGATTTCATTCGGTTTCAAATGAAAGCTTGAAAGACTTTAGTGAAATTGAATGTGATACAAACATATCACTGACTTCATGAGTAATGTCCTTTACCCTAGGTCTACCTCCTTAAAGGGTTGTGAAATCTGTTAAGATTTTTCAGGCTTAAACAATATAAGTAGAGAAAATTGATGGGTCTGTGTACAGGTTTATTTATATAAAAGTATTTGAAATTTTGGTAGGAAAAGGATTTCTATAGGCTTTGTCTTACAGTAGGTTTATCTATTGAAAACCCTGTAAAAAAATAACAAGGATTTCATAAAAACTTCCCAAATGACATTTTAAGAAGTGTTCATTGAAATTAAATTAATGAGAAGAAAAGTGGGGGTTACTCGGCACTAAAATAGTAATGCTATAAAATGGATAAAACTAGAGGAGTCTGCAAATTTGACAAAAATTGCTGATCATGAGCAGTCAACATCCTTTAACCAGACATCTTATGAATTTTCAAGAATTTTTTAACCATGGTAAACCAACCACCTGCCAGTAAACCAAACTATATTTACATTCCACCCAGGGTTTGGGTAAGACAGGTTTGACTGTAGTCAGGAATTTATATTACCCTAATGATTCTACCTCTGTTGATTGAATTTGTCTAGTTTTGTTTATGAAATGAAGTAAACATTTTTTGTTTTTTTCTTGGATGGTTCTACAATTATGCAATCAATAGATAAATCTCCCATGGAGAGGGATAGGTAGAGTTCTTGTTATAGATGATGTATATTTTGAACAAGTACCTGTCAAAAGTTTGTTACATAATTACAATTTGTTTTGCACTAAAAGCAAACTTTGAATTTGTAAACAACCAGATGGCATTATATTAGTCAAATGATAAAAATCTACCAGTAATTCTGATGTTCTGTGGGTTTACTACATGACCTATCTTACTTAGGCTGTAGGTTTAACATGTCAGGGGAGTAACATCATTGTAGAATGATAGTTGCTTAAAAAATCCTTAATTGAAACTTTTCTTCGTCAATTTAAAATTCTACCTATAATAGAAAAGAGAATGGACATTGTCAAATGCATCAAATGCACAAGCTTATAACCTAAATACAAAAATAGAAAACGGACCTTGAAATGAAAATTTTGAGGAACTTTCAATTTATGAAGGAGCACTGAGGCATTTTGGCAACCCATCTTGGGACATAAACATATTTTACCCATAATGTCTAATCCAATATTAGCATCTTAAATACTCAGCCTTAAGTGTGACACTTGAGAATGTTTTGAACTACAACATATATGAATATCATATGAGTTATGGTATGATTATCATATGTTGCTTTTTTTCTGTGGGGGGCATTTTGTCATGTGACTTTCATCCCTGCACGGTCAAAATGATGGCAACTTTCGTCAGATGGTCTCAGAAATGAATCAGCTTTTGAAATGAAAAATTCCTTAAACATAAGTGGAACAAATGGCTCATCATGAAAGGGACATTACCCCACCTCTGATAATTATCAGTTGAAATCAACTAATCGTCACTCTGTATTTTGATCATGTGAAGATGGTGTATTTCCAATACACGGTCACTATTTAAGTAATACTGGGTCAGTTATCGTTTTTTAGTTTACTACAACAAAATGGCAACCAAACGTTTTGCATGGTCTAAGTATTGCATTAATTTTCCCATAGACTTCTATAGTGAAGTGCATATTTTTAGGATTTTTTTTTAAATATGTAAATTGTTTCAATATAACTTTCACTTATGTAGCATTTCAAAGGACATGCGAAAAAATAATTTCCTGCAAAGAAAGTAGGGCGAGTCCACGAAGATTGGACAAAAAAGTAGTCTTGAGCTATAAATAATCATTTTCTGTACTTTCACTTTCATTTTGCACGCATCAAACCAACTTTTTCAGTGGAACACTTTTATGTTAATATGTTATATTTTTTTTTTTTTTTTTTTTAAGTTTGGCATCTTATAGTGTGATGTTTGCTCTATTTAATAAGTCATTGTTCAGATCTTTTGACACAACATTAATTTGTAGAGAGGCAAAAAGAAAATGCACTATATCTTAATAGCCGCCATGTTTTGACATACACCCGCTCAGGGATATGCAATGCAATACTGGTACAACGTTGCTTACGGTAGATGATATACAAAACAAAAGTACCATAGAGGCAACACAAGGGTAAAAATTGAAACATACATCAAGAACGTTAAAGAAAATTATTGCTATCTAAATATCGGGTATAAACTATTTTTTTCTTAAAAAAACAAAAAACAAAAACAAAAACAAAATCATCCATGGGGTAAATTTGTTACTTAGTGATTGAATGGCCGTGTACGGAATTTTCCCTGAGCATCTCCGGGTATGAAATATACTCAGCAGGGTAAATTTCGTACACGGCCACTAAGTCACTATGTAAATAATAATATCTTGTAGCATTAACAGTATTATCAATTCAATCAAGTCCTGAGTATTCACCTTTATACATTTGGCAGCAATGCATATATGCCTATTTTTTTTTTGGCTGTGCCACGTAACCATTGCTATCTAAATTTGAATCTGAACCACTAATAGACCTTTTTCTTGAGACATTGGACATGTGACATTTTTTTAAAGTTCATACATTATTAAAAAAGTATTTACTGTATTAGTGCACAAAAATGTCCGTTTTTTAGACTTTATTTTCAGATTTGTTTATTATTCTATATGTCTTGTAAGTTTTTTCATAATTTTCCAGATTTTAAAGATTTTCTAGGGCTGCCATTTTCCAAATGAATTCTTGATTTTACTTCATTTGCATGGATGCATTTTCAATGTTTTAGATCTAATGAATACCTATTGAAATTTCTTCTGAAATTGTGCATTTCTATGCAAAAATACTATTATTTCATTGTAAGGCTTAAGGGAAATGAAAGAAAGTGTTATTTATAAGATCCATGTTGCTTTGGTGTTTACATCATCCCGTCAATTAAAGCAGGCTTAAAGTTGTAATGAGAATTGATTAAAACATACTAGATATAGATTTTCTTGGGGTTATGAAGCAATGTTAATTAAAAAATTGTTGTATAACCAGAGTATCCTTAGGGCTATTATAACGCTGTTGTGCTCTGATTGTATTGGTGCAGGGCTTTAATGTCACCGTTTCATTTTGATTGCATATTGACATGGATAAGTACTTTAATGATCTTTAGTTTTGTGTGTATAGTGTAGAAGTAGAGACTGACAATTACTTCTACACAACTGGGTAGATCCAGAAAATAAAAATAAAAGGGTTGATGTTCTCATTTATAAAGTACGTAGGAAACAGACATTCCAGGCTTTTATTTGCTCAATTTGCTCAAAATGAACAGAACATTTTCAGCGGAAGGGAGTTTAATCCCCTTGTAAACCATACTCCACTGTATCCGCTACAATTGTTCAGGAAATACCTTCAAATTTTCATTTGAATTTCATTGATTTAACAGACTTAAGTAGCCAAAAAAATTGAGAGTTTTCTGATACTTGTGTTAGGTTTTGACAAATTGAGAGTTTTCTGATACTTGTGTTAGGTTTTGACAATTTGAGAGGTTTCTGATACTTGTGTTAGGTTTTGACAAATTGAGAGGTTTCTGATACTTGTGTTAGGTTTTGACAAATTGAGAGGTTTCTGATACTTGTGTTAGGTTTTAACAAATTGAGAGTTTTCTGATACTTGTGTTAGGTTTTGACAAATTTATTTCTTTGTTGTATTGGTAAGAAATGCATGATCCATGCATTGCTTCCACTATTGCATACAGACATGAGTGTTGGTATTTGTCATCGTGAAATAGAAAGTAAAAAAAATAAAGATAGTACTCATGAAAATCATTTTCAAGTAATGAATTATCTCATCTCTTCCTGGAACTACCAAAGTTAATAAACCATAATGTCAATTTGAAAGAATACACATATTTAACATACTGTGAAAGTTATATTGTTCTTGGGTTACCAATTTTTGTGGTTTTCATTGGTAAGTCACATCACAAAACTTGGTTCACAACAAAAAGGAGATTCCCATTCATGTGCATACCGAAAACCTCAAAACCATGAAATCAAGAATTCACGAGCTTGTGTATCTTTCCTAATCCATGAATTAAAGTACTTTCACAGTATACCATATAGTTAAGGAGTTTTGAATATTATCTTCTAAACAAACCGAAACTCAAACAATTTTCCCTTTCGTATATCCCAATCAGAATAATTTTCCAGCATTCCATAGGAAAAGAAATGAGAAAAAATTCCTGTTAAAATCTAGTAATAATCTTTAAGTTTCAGACGAGTTTTAGAAGTAGAAATTGGTATTAGCATGCATAGACACCGCTGGGAATATAATGGCTTAGAAAATGGTGTTAGATCCAATGTAAACAATATAATTACAATAATAAACAATTAGTGACCACTGTTAATGTTTGTTTTTTCTCTTAAGTTTCTATTCTCATTAGAATTGATTGTTGATATTATTGTTGGAGCTGACACCTGTATGACTTTCATGGCAAATGTAGTTCAGAACAAAGTTTGGAGAGAAATTTGTACATTAGAATCTTTTGATTCTCATGTCTGATTGTTCACAGTTTATCTTGTGAAAAAGTAGTCAAAAATAATGATGTGGTCGAAAAAACATAGTGATGCCATTACTTTACAGCAAGCTTTACATAGACCCTTTTGTGTTAACTGCGGAGTAGTCAATGAGCACATGCAGGACATATACGTCAATGAGGTGGGTTTAAGGTAGAACAAAAGAATTTACCTCATGGAAGTATTAGTATTAAGCATGCCCATCGACTACCCACAATTAACTGGGAGAAGAGTAAATCAACCACTGAACCTTTTATAATCTGATTTTTGGGGTGTTGGTTATTAAATTGATTAAATCTTTTTTTTTTTCATTTTGTTTATAACATTAATCCATTTGATTGGACATTGGTATCAAATGTATGTCAGATTTAAGATATAAGGAGAATATGGTAAGTATGTTAACTTGCTAAATTAAGATGATGTTAACTAAATTATACAAGTAATTTACTAATGCAGTTTCTGCATGGCGAGAAAATCGCAAAATATGATTATCCCAAATATTCTGTCATTTAACAAAATACAGATGGATGTCAATGAAAAAAAAAATAAGTTACTGTGTTCGTGATACAGACTCTGTATATATAGGAAGATAAATTGGGTTATAATTTACTGATAGATGACCAATTCATCGCAATGAATAGTAATTAGTTCCCCAAGATAAACCATTCAAACCTTAAATGTTGGTATCTTCAAAATCTTTACCAATTTTTCAGCACCCATAGAAGACATTATGTGATGGAATTAACAATAAATGATCATTTTGGATAAATGATTTTACCAGTGTCAAGAAATCTTGCATTCCCATGACTATTTGTAGACATTTTTATTAACATTACATCAGAATGTGATGTCAAACAGTGCCATTACAATTTCAGAGGTTTAGATTTATATTGTAATTATTTCCTGTTATTTACCATTTATATGCACTAAATGGCCATTAAGATCTGATAGCCTTTCAGAATTTTGCCACCTTAAAATGTTACAGGGGATTTCATGTCTTCTGAACATTATGGGAGATGATGCACTGTCTTTTGTCACCCCACCTTGTATGTCAAACAGTATTTATGGTTGAAAAATGCAAATTTTGCTTTTTTTTTTCATTTTCAAATTGTTACTTTGCTTTTTGTAATATTAATATGTCATTTTCTGGTTTTGCCAGCTTTTGTATTTTTGAAAGCTAATGTTAATTAAGTAGTAGTCTTTTTAAGAATCATGCAAATTCTGTGATATACCCCCAAAAAGGCTACACATTTTTATTTTTGTTATTAAGTTGCTTTATAGGTCTATATGATGAAATGTATAATTATTCATTCCAACCTGTCTGCTCTTTAAATAGGAGATAATCCACATTGAAAATCCAGCAATTTCTATGCTGTTTTAGTGTCATTTACAGAGTTATCTCCCTTAATTTTGAATTCTACTGTACATTCTATATAATTTTTATCTCCTAAGAACAAGGGTTATATGAAAATCACATGTTAATTTCTGTTTACTAAAACATTTTAAACAAAATATCAAAAATAAAAATGTGTAGGCTTTTCAACCATGAATCACATTTTGCATGATTCTTATCTGGAGTGGTACAAATGAGTTATTCTGATATAGATAGCATTATATACCTGTGTATTATGTGTTTACTGTTGTCTGTCTGTCTGTTCACTTCATACTTCGTACAATAATTCAAACAACTTAATTCATAGAAAAGGGAAAATAACACTCAATAATAAATCTTGTCAACTATTTACACTTTCACTCCATGTCCATCTGTCTGTCTGTTGCACTTTTTTCTGCTTAAAACTTTCCAGGAACAGCTACTACTAGACAAAACAATGACTGATGTGTCTTATCGCAGCAAGCAAAACTACTCGGCCATTTCCACTACACTAAAAAATAACCTTAGATGCAGAGAGGAGAATTTCTTCATGGAAAAATTGCTGGAATTGTAGTCATTACGCGAATCAAAGTAGTTCTATCCACCAGGTGGTGCTAAAAATTTTAGTTAGATAACACTAGAAATAAAGAACAACAACTCTTCTAAGAATTTTGTTGCGAAACGAGGAGCAAAGAAAAAATGTAATGGTAAAAAATTCAACCAGTTTCACTATATTTTTAGAATTGGATCGGTCAAATTCCAGACAGATCCATCCACCTTGTGCCTCCGACGTTTTTCTTTTGTTTAACTAGAAAGGCTGAGGTGTTCCCATTGCATTTACAGTGGTTTCATGCCTTGTACATATACAGGTGTCTTAATCAATGCTTTATCAGGAGAAATTTTGCACCACAACTTATTTGTATCAGAGTATTATTTGTGCCACCCACTTTTACAAAAACATAACTCTTTTGCACCAATATTTATTTTCTTAAATGTGATAATGTACTGTATTGTCACAGCTATTTGAAATTTTGACACAAGCTTCACGTATGTGAGCTATAACATTAGTTTTTTAATTCAGTCTTTGGCAACAATAATTTCCTGTTTGACTAATTTTAAAATTTGTTAATTTGGCATTAGCTAACATATTTCTTGTAAATCTTTTTTTCAGTGGGATCATATGCAACTTTAGCAAAAAGTGATTCTGTAAATTGTAAAAGTGAAACTCAAGCAGACTGAAATATAACATTAAAATGCAAATCAAAGATCCAAGGAAATGTCTGTGCAAACAATCCTAGTTCTATAACTACTGCATTTCTATTAATGTTGCACATCAAAAATGTAAATTGGATGGTCCACAGGGTAACAATTGCTGGCTAGATTTAATTTGTAGCCTTAATTACTCTTTATATTAATTGACCATATGAGTTCATGTTGGGTGAAAACGGTAATTAGAAAATTGCAACTTTACAATCAATCTGATGTTTTAAAATGCATGATGCCATCAACAAATAATTGATTAAAATGGTTCCATTAATTGGTTCTCCCATGGTTGGCAGAAATTACACAACAGTAACTGAAATTAATTGATATTTTATGGGTCCTAATATGTTTGTTAAATGCTTTGAGGTGAAAGATTGTGTAAACGTAATTATTGATTAGAAATTGTTCCCATCAATCAGAACCTGGAACTTTCAGAACAATTTAAAGGATAGGCTGACCTAAGAGCCATGCAAACAAGGAATCGGGCATAAAGTCAAAATTTTTCTTCAGAGCCTAAAATATTTTAGAAAGTCATATTTATGATAAATTTACCACTAAGATTTGTTTGCATTGCTTTGAAAGTCATGAAATTAGTTTAATCAGTTATTTTTAGTTCTTTTGTTAAATATTTCCTGCCAACTTATTGTAACTAGATCATGGTTATCAGTACATAGCCATTGATCATTGTTCTCTTCCATTCCCATTTTCTAATTTCTCATTGTCCTTAATTTCCTAAATCTTTGGTCATTCTCTTATAAAGTATGATCTAGGATTTTCCTTGATTTTTGGGATGACCTTCATAAAGTCTTGACCAAAGCTCATCCTAACATGTTATCTTATTTTTGAAAGGAATAGTGGCATTATCTTGGTATATGTATTTCAAATGAAATGGTGTATTAAATCTAGGTTTTACAGCATGCCAAACCTCCCTCTTCCATTGCAGCATGAATATACAGTACCTGTGATGATTAAATACTTGTAGTATTTCATGGTACAGTGTCACAATCGGTAAATCAATGGTCACATAAGCACAAAGAATAAATTACAAAAAGTAATCATTACTCATTGTTGAAAAGAAACTGAGTATTTATCAACCAAGAACTGATATCTAATAAAGAATTTGGTAATATACAGGAGTCTTTTACCTAGATATTGGTAGTGTTTATTGTAAACTTTGATTTTGATGAGGTGCATTTAAATATTACATAATTCTTATATTGACAAAATTTCAAGAGTTCAAAATATTAATAGGGTATTTAATTGGAAAGAGTGAATAACCAAAATATTGTCATTAGTGTCGAAGAATGCCTAAATTTAATGAGTGTACAGAAGTACAAGTTAAATCCTCAAGTGTTCTATGCACGAGTGATCATATTTTGGTTATTCACTATAACCAATTATCCTATTTTTTGTATAGATTTCCTTCATAATTTATCAATATTTTCAACATGAATTTTAAATTCTGTGATTGGCGTATTAATATCAAGGTTTGGACATTTTGGCAAGAGAAAGTCAGAGCATGAAATGACCAAATTTATTTCACAGTATGAATTATCGAAATGTATTACACTGGGAACATTCAATGAAACACTGCTATCATATAATGATTATTTTAATGTTTGGTAAACCTCATTCATTTTATAATTGTTGTATCTTGTCAAAAGATTCTTTCTTTATAATTTACTTTCTGCCAACTTCGTAACTCCAATAATCGAGGGAGTTATCTAAAGTGATTTCTTGTTTTGTAAGTTATGTAGTTGTCTTTCCTTGTCAACTTTTATAGTCTGTATTCAGTGAAAGCATTTGCAATCAAATTCCAAAATGTCAACTGTAAATGCATTTTTTTTTCAACAGAGACATTTTAGGAAATTTTATTCAATGTCATTACAATATCCAGTAAAGTGCACTTTGTAATGGTCTGAGTTTTATATATAAAATTCAGATTGTTATTCCCTGTCCTGCTGATATATAAGTAACATACATACACTTCTTCCTGTTCAACTACCTTGCCATCCATTAGACCATCCCTCAGTAAATCTATATTACCAGTATGAACACTAAAAAATCAACATATCCCACAGAATTTTACAAAACTTGGCACTAACTTAATCTTGATGAATATCAGGAACCTTGTTGATTTTCAGGATCAAAGGTCAAGGTCACAGTGGAAAACATCAAATGGAATTCCACGATTTGTGATGCTGATATTAGAATTGTGAACCATTGCATTCATAATCATTAATCTGTGATAAAATTCCAAAACAAAAACCACCAATAATTTGTGACAGTTTTTTTTTAGGAGTTTGATTTAAATAGTTTTTAGCAAGTACAAGGATTAACTTAAGAGAATTGAGTTGGTTGTCCCTGGGTTTAATGACCAATACTTGATGGTATTTGGTATAGTTATGTGAGAAATTAACAAGGAGATTTGAATTTTTTCTCATTTCTAAGGTATTTTAATTTGATAGAAAGTAAAAATCTCCGTCAATCGTCCAGTTAACTGTGTAAGGAAGTTTGTTATGTAATTGTCATTTTATTAAGCGAAGACCAACTCTGTTCTAGAAATAAACTGTGTTACTGAAACTTGAAACTTCATGAACGATAAAGTATTACTGTTCATGGATATCACTTGCTTTTAATGAAAATAAACTTTGAAGTAGCTTTGAAATAAGCAATTAAATTTCAATCCAAACAAAATACCAAGATACTGTTATAGATCATACCTATCAACAAGGATTCATGGATCTTCCACTATACAAGGTCTTTCTTTATCATTTGTATCCGTTACAAGACGGACAAGTTAATTGGATTAAAGCCCACAAGGTCAACGGACAAGTTAATTGGATTAAAGCCCACAAGGTCACTTAGGATTTTCCAAGACACATCAAGATAGCCGATTCCGCATAACTGCCCTTATTTCCTGTCTCTGTGTGTTATATGGGAAGTTAATCTCCCTCCTTCTCTGATCCAATACAAAAAACGATCAACATTTATGACTTGGAAGTTATTCCATTTGTCTTCATCGGATTTTAAGCATTGTGGAATGGCATGGGAAAATCTGGTGGCAAGCTTTCTGCACTATAGGCTATAAGACAAATCATTGAATTAAGATGGTATAGCTGATACATTAGTTATTGTCTTATTACACTGATGAGATTTTTGTTGTTAATATAATGTTTTTGTCTAGATACAGAGAAATCTGGTCAAAATACCACGAAATCTGCAGTTTGAGATTATTACAGAGGTCTGTCTTAAACAAACACATCTTTGGACTTATAGATTTATTTATAGACAGGTATGATTGTATCATATATAGTGATGATTTTTTTTTTCTGCAGCACTATAAATTTTGATAATATACTTTGCCATTTTCAAAAATGAGATAATTGTTCTTTGATTTATATCAATAAACACATTGATTATATCATGGTTTCTTTTACAAAAAATGTACTTTATGGTAGAAATATGTACAAATTGTGGCATTTTTCTATTTTTTTTAAACAAATCTAAATAAACCAGTATTGGTTAATTCATACGGAAAAGCATGTCTTACATAATCAAGAAAACAGATTACACATAACTGCCCCTTATTTCCTGTCACTGTGGTGAATTAATTGCTCTCTGTCCCCAATCCCATACAAAAACAATCAGCATTTATGACCAGAAGACTAAAACATTTGTCTTGATTGGGTTTTAAGTGATGTGGAATGGTTATGGGAGCATTTTCTGGTTTTAGTTTTGGTACTTTATAAGCAGTAAAACAAGTTGTAGAGTTTAGATAGTGAAGATAAGATGTTCCTGATTGTTTCAATGGCAATTGTTTTCATCACCGACATTGCTGATTTATTTTGTCTAATATGTCACCTCTTCTTGTGGTAAATCTTGATAAATTAAGCCATCATGGACAAGACTTGTCAGGTTTAGAACACAGTGTATTTTGTTCAGGATGCTTTGCCAGTGCATGATTTATCAGGAGTTAAAAATGCATAAATGTGGTATTGGGAGAATGGCTTTTGTAGGCTTATTTTAGTTCTTGAAAATTCAATTTAACATGCATCAAGAATTTTGTATGATTCTTGGTTGACAGCTGTGTCCCTTTGTGTGACCTGGCTTTGTAGTGTGATATTGTTAATGCTGGAACAGCTAGTCTACAATCCATAATTCAAATATTCCAGTACTAATCAAAATTTTAAAGTTCCATTTCATAATTTGATTATTCAGTTTAGGATGAGCATTAATGGTTAATTGAATATCAATTTGTGTACAAGAAGCTTTGCAATATGTGCCAAAACTCTGGAAAAGACAGATCATCATATAAAAGGTGTTATTGAAGTATATGGATAATGAAATCTATTCCCTATGTAACTATTACATAGATTTGATCTGAAGTCATTAATCATATTTTGTATTTTGTATTTTTATAATGCCAAAACAGCAGAAAACAATGATCCTTGTATGTGTTATAATCTATTCTCTGCATATTAATATTACTAACCTACTGGGAAGAACAGCGAGATTTTATCATATACCATTTATCTTATTTTAGTTAGAAAGAACAATGCTTTTTTGCTTTTTACTGGGATTGTGAATGTTAACTTTTTCCAGTGTACTTTTATATTTTTGTTAATATGATTTAAATGAAGATTATTTTGAATAATTATTGATGCTCTCATGATAAATGCTGATCTTGCATGAAATAAATCAAAACTATTATTAATACTCCATTTTCATGATGTAATAATGCAGTTTATCCTGCAACTAAGCTTTCTACTATACAAATAAAGGATGTTAATTAATGCAAAGCTTTATTCCTCCACTGCATAATATAGTCTCCTGGTTACATTTTCAGTTATGAGCAACTTCAAAATAGGAAACAGGTAACAAGTTTACAGATATCCTCGCCGACCACTGTACTCTAAGGAATGCTTGAAAAAAACTATTTTGGACAAGTATTGCATTTATTTGGAAAATGTTGTTGCAGGATAAAAACAATACATGAACATTGCCAAAAATATTCATTTGTACTCACTTCGAAGCAGTCAAAGTAGCTGGGGGAAACCTCATGATCTGACATTTCCTAAAGCTCATCAAATAAATTTAATATTTTCCAGCAATATACATGTAATGTATATATGGTTGGCATAGAATTTGGTGATTTTTAGGCACACAGGTAATTTTAGTGTTTTTCATTTTGGCAGATAATGAATTGAACATATAGTACTTAAGAACTAAATAAGTATTTATAGGAATTCATGTTGGTGTTTTCAGACAGACTGTTAAGCTTAATGTATAAACTATCGGCTTTCGTACTTGTTAATCTTCTCAGATCAAGGGGAGACTCATGCAAAATCAATAAAAAAAATTTAGAATCTCCCCCATAAAAATGTAAAATTTGTGGAAAGTTTTTAGTTAAAATTACTTTATGTTCTCAGTGAAATATACTAGATAATTCAATTTTTCCATCAAAAACTTCCTTTTGCACACAAATCTTCCACGTGAGTGTCAATAGGAGAGAATCTCCCACATGAGTGTCAATAGGAGAGGATCTCGCACATCAGTGTCAATAGGAGAGGATCTCCCACATCATTGTAAATTGGAAAGGATCTCCCACATGAATGTCAATACGAGAGGATCTCCCAAATGAGTGTCAATAGGAGAGAATCTCCCACATGAGTGTCAATAGGAGAGGATCTCCCACGTTAACTGTTCTAAAGGTGAACATACCAACTTTATGGTTTTGTGTTTTTTGTTGTGTAGCTTTCTATTTTTACTAGAGTTTTAACTGTATTAGTTGTCATGGAATATGTAGAAAGCTGTATGTTTCTAGTATTAAGTAGTTATTTTTACACTTGAGATAGTTAAATTTGTATACTGCAACAGTCTGTACCAAGCATTTTAAAATAGAAAATTTTACCACCAAGTGTGTAGAAATTAAGATGTTGCTCATTCTCGGCAGCCTCCAAAATTATGCTCTTTGTGTGCGAGGTCATCAGCTTGTAAGAATTAGAAACTATTGTCTGTGGAGAACAAAAAGTTTTTAGTTATTAAATCAATTTTCTCATACCAGCCAGGTGTAAAAAAGTTCCATATCTATTACCTTTTTCTCCCGCTATTGGGCAGAACTACTTAAGTAGCAGTCTCTATGAAAACCAGACAGGAGGTGATTAATGCATGTTAAAAACCAACCAAATTTTCTATTATTTGTAATTCAGACCTATTTTTTTAAACCAGTCTGAGTTTTTCATTTGGTGGTTGCACTTTCCTGATAATAAGTACCGGTATATAGATTTTTTTATGAATTCGGCACTTTGCAAGAGTTATCTTTTTGAGTTGGTTTGATTTGGTTGATTTTAGTGGGAGATAAACCTTTTTTTTTTTTAATACAGATCTGAACACAGAAAGGATTATTGTTATGTAAAATTATAGGGTATGATAGGGTATGTAGTCCAAAAAAGCATTGTTTTTCTGACACCATGAATTACTGCTACCATTTGCAGTATGTGTGTTTTATATGGACCGGTACGTCATGTATACAAGTGTTTTACTTTTGTCAGTTTTGTTATATCTTACTTTCTGGTTGACAGAACTTTATTAATTTTAAAATTTGCTGACACTAAATTATTTGTCTCATATTTCTCAGCTTCAGATTGGTAGAATTGTTTCATATTTTCGTCCAGCTTCAGGTATTGAACTGTTATCAACTTGTTTCCAGTATTACTGGATTTAAACTTCCTGTTTACGAACATGATAAGATTTCAAATAAGTGTATGTTTCCTTAGTATGACATCATGTGCATCCTCTCTGTCAGTTTTGAACTCAAATTTGCTGCTCTTTTGTGTGATTTCTGTGGTGACTGTAATACTTAATTGGAAGTTAAATTCAGCACTCAAGAATTTCATGCAAAATGTGCTACATGGTTAAAAGCCTACTCCTTTTTATTTTTATTTTTTTTTTGTTTTGTTTGAAGTGAACAGAAATTAACATGTGACTTTTTACACAACTCTTGATCTTTGCAGATATAAATTATTATGAATGTATCATAGAATTCAAAATTAAGGGAGATAACTCTAAATGACACTAAAATGCAATAGAAACTGTTGAGTTATTTGGTGTAGATTATTTCCTAAGACCAGATTGGAAAATTATACATTTCATAATATAGACATATAAAGCAAACTAATAACAAAACTAAAAACTCACTATTTATAAACAAAATAAAAAAAAATGTGGCCTTTTTTGGATGTATCACATATTACAGAATTTTAATGATTCTTACAAAGTCCTGGTCACTAATTGGCAACAATTACAACAGTGCATATTAATTTATATAAACAAAATAGCCAATAGTAATTTAATACTGTTAGAACTACATGTATACTCTTATGTATTCTTAGCCTAAATGTCAAATGTCTATTTACAGGCATGCAAAAACTAATTACTCAAAGAAAAACAGTTCAGGTTTATATCTATCTCAGCAAACATGCCAACAGCTGAGCCTTTAATCAAATATGTACTAAAATCTTCAGGGCATTAAACTGTTTCAGTTCTGTTTCTTACTGTGTAAAATTTTACCAGCATTTCAGACAGGAATTAGACACGAAGGCATCAACTTCAGATACTAATTATCCTATGTATGATTCTAAACACTAGCTGTTATGGTCATTAAATCTATGTTTGTGGTTTTAAAAAAAAAATCAAATGTATGTAGGTGCAATTTCATGGATTTTACATTTTTTTACCCTTTTCTTTTATGCGAGTCTTATACTGTACTGATACATTATACTCCTTAACAATTTTTAATACTAGGAATTTTAAGTGTATGTTTTTGTAAGAATAAGGCAAAATGCAAAAAATATACATGTCAAAAACCCACTGATCTGACAATATAATTTCAGTCAAGGATGCTGTCTCTATTTGAAAGAGTAATCAAGGGAACCAAGGTTATAGCGGTAGTCAAAAGAATGCAATCCAAGGACAAAGACTAGACATAGAAAACAGACAAACACAACAAAAAATATAGAGTAACTAAAATCATACATACAAAGTAACAAAAGCAAATGAGCAACTCAAACTCCACTAAAAACAGGGAGCATGGACCAGGTGCACTGGTAGGGTAAGCGTCCTCTAAAAAGACCATTATTTGATCTCTGTGTCACTGGATTTCCTCAGAAATTTCTCAAATGAATGTTAGTAAAATTTGACAGAATTATCTGCCCTTGAAAAGTTTATTTTCAGTGCATTTCAATGAAACTATTACTTATTTTAACAAAAATCTTGTCTTTTTTCCTTGGTTTTAATGGTACAAATAACTTTCAAAATGGTGTTTTTTTATATCATGTTTTACGCACTGCCTGATTCTTACAGAGACTGACACTTAAGATGTTTGTTTGTTTGTTGGGGTTTAACGTCCGAGCAGTTGACACTTAAGAACTATTACAAAAAAAAACAAAAACTGACACTTAAGAACTATTGTTTTTTGGTTTTGTGGGTTTTCTTATTAGTCAATTTCCAACCAAATGTGAAAATTGATAGAAAAATTATTTATGTCTCTTTGATAGATACAGTAAACTTTGCCTATAGGAAGGATTTAAATACATTGTAATATACAGTATAACATTTTTTTACCCTTTATGTGCACCTGGCCCATGCTTTCAGTTTTTACTGGAGTCTGGGTTGCTCATTTACTGTTTTTCTTTGTACATGTTTTGAGTTCTTTGTTGCGTGTGTCTATTTGTCTTTTCTGGTTCTTATCCTTGGATGATTATGTTCTTTTTTATTACCCTTGGAAATCTTTGTTCCCTTGATTTCCCTCTAACAGAATATTATAGAATGGAAATTGAAAGGAATTCCTGTTATACTATCAGACAGGCCTTTAAAGAAAAGCTGACAGCTTGTGGAAATGAATGATACATTTTTATTCATCAAAATTTTACTTATTTCCTTTTATGGTAGGTCTTGCATGGAGTTCTTTTATTGTATATCTTCATGATAGCATTCTATCAATTAGACTGTTACTGTACTTAAGTAAATGCAGAGTAATTTTACTTCCTGTTGAAATGAAATACAGTGACAGGATTATTTTTTGTCACTGCTATTTTATGTTAAATGAAATAAATTCTTCATGGTTTTGAGTAGCTTTCTTTGTAAGAATCATACAAAATTTGAAAAATGTGATACTTTACAAAAAGGCTACATATTTTTTTTTTCTAATTAAGTTGTTTTATGGGTCTATACAATGAAATGTGTAATTATTCATTCAAATCTGTCTGCTCTTAGGAGATAATCAACATTGAAAATCCAGTACATTCTGTTGTATTCGAGTGCCATTTACAGAGCTATCTCCCTTAATTTTGAAATTTACAGTGCATTCTATATAATTTTTATCTCCTAAGAGCACGGGTTATATGAAAAACCACATATTAATTTCTGTTTACTATGACATTTCAAACAAAATATCAAAAATAAAAATATGTAGGCTTTTTACCCATGGATCACATTTTGCATGATCCTTAGCTGGAGTGCTACTTAAAAACTAGAAATCTGTCATATGGTGTAAAAAGATGATTTTCATGGATGTTGTTTCTTTTGCTTATTTATCCACCATAAAAATAGCAAAATTTTGTATACCATGAAAAATATATTTATAGTTTGAATCGATGGATCTTGAAATTGAATGATTAAGTACAAGTATTATCTAGCTACAACTGACCTTTAAAACTATTGGTTTTGTTTTTTTACGATATCGATATAGCAAGTCTGAAAGTTTAAAATTGTTTTAATTTACATATTTACTTAATTACAAGTGATAGCTTTCTCCCTTCCTCAATTAGCAATCCTATCTCAAGGTTTTTGCACTTGGTAAAAAAACTTCCCCATTAAAAAGAAATATTCCTTAATGAATTGATGTAAAATTTGATGGATAGGTCTCATCCTTTACAAATTACCTCAGTCTATGTAATATGGATGCATTAAGTTTGTCTTCACTGAACATTGATATGTCTTCTTCAGATTGTCTGGGATTTGTATCAAGGTACTGCACTGGTAGAGAATTACAACTTTAGAATAGTATGTCAAAAAGTAGTCTACACTATGGCTGCACTTAAAATGGTATTGTTCTCTTGTCTTTGTGTACCTACGTGTACTTAGACTATATTTGTGAAAAAATGGTTGAATTTGTGCCCCAAAAAAAATGAACAAACAACAACAAAAAAATCTTGTACAATGGGTATAAAAAGAATTTAATGAAAGTGGAAAATGGAAATGTATTGATAAGATTACAATCTTACTGAACTGTGAAAAATGACAGCCCAATGTAGTTCTAGAGTCATCATGGAAAATGGAAATGTATTGATAAGATTACAATCTTACTGAACTGTGAAAAATGACAGCCCAGTGTAGTCCTAGAGTCTTTCATAATGGTGAAAAATCAAACACATCCTGGATCTATCTTCAACTTGACCTTGAAAAATTTGCATTATAATTGAACTTAATAGATATTTTTGTGAAAACCAATATGTTTTGCAAATTATGAAAATAAGTGCATTTTATTTGTTTTTCTTTGCTTATCGTCTGATTATAGCTGAAATATTGCTGCTCGGACGTTAAGGTCTCAGTATCGTATTAATTTTCCCATAGACTTCTATAGTGAAGTGCATATTTTTAGGATTTTTTAAAAAATATGTAAATTGATTCAATAAAACTTTCACTTATGTAGCATTTCTAAGGACATGTGAAAAAATAATTTCCCGCAAAGAAAATAGGGTGAGTCCACGAAGATCGGACAGAAAAGTAGTCTCGAACTATAAATAGCCATTTTCCCTACTTTCACTTTCGTTTTGCACTCACCAAACCAACCTTTTCAGTGGAACATTTTTATGATATTATGTTAGATTTTCTTTTAAAAAAGTTCTTCATCTTACAGTGTGATGTTTGCTCTATTTTATAAGTCATTGTTCATATCTTTTGACAAAATATTAGTTTGTAGAGAGGCAAAAAGAAAATGCACTATATTTTTATAGCATCCATGTTTTGACGTACACCCACTCAGAGATATGCAATACGATACTGGTACCTATTAGTAATAAACATTTCAATATAATCCTAAAAGTTGTTGTTTTTCTGCTAGAGCATTCATTTTCATACTGAAAATTCAGAATATCATTGCCCTGCTACAAACATGAGTTTTCTATTACAATTCTTATATAGGTACCCTCTTCCAGGCATAAGACTAATATCTCAATGTTAGCCAGAAAATATTACTTTTGATAAAAAGCTGCTGCATTAATCAAACTAAGCAACTTTGTGGTTTATTCTGACATGGTAGATACATGAGCTGTACTATGAGTTCCAAATCATTATTTAATCCCCACTTGTGAGTTCCATATATGGAAATATTGATATCCGAACCTCCTTTTTTGTCTTTAACTCAAGGGAGCCTCTTGTTTAAAGTAAAGTATAATGACCGGTACAACCAACTGTTTTAAACTATAGATATGGTCATTTCAATTATAATGAATCCAGAAAAAATTATACCAATATCATAGTTTTAAAAAAATATAGCTTTTCATATGCAGAAAATACAGATTTTAAGCCATTTTTGTACCCCAGGCAGATACAAATGGACCTAAATATGACAGGAAAAGGACATTTTCTTTAAAACAGATAGCTATGATGCAAGAAATATAGTTTACTAGTATGAATATTATAATAACAATTGTCTGCTTTAGATACTTTTTGAAAAAATTCAGTTTTTATATGAAAAAATACAATTATTTTTCTTGCCGCATTAGAATCTGTCCATTTGAACCACTAAAAAAAGTCCACTAAAAAATTGGCTGATGACTTTTGTGACATTTCTGTGTTTAAATCAACCACACAGTTATATGGCAACTCATTTTAGCTATTTATTTGAAAGAAAAACAAAAAATTAAAAAAATATTCATTTTTTCATATATAAGAGGCAATGTATGGAAAATGACTATTTTCAAGTCTTAACCACATACTTAAAATGTGTTGTAACTTGAAAACTATCCTTTATGCAGGAGTATTACTTGCTTTAGGTTACCTGAATATAGATATGCTCATCATAAATAGTCAAGATAATAATTTTATTGAACTGATATCCTACAAATTCATGAAAACAAAATGCATTTCCAAATTTGGTAAAGATTAACCATAAATGCAAAAAACCAGAGCTACCATAAAAAATCAGGTTCAAAAGTTGGCTAATTCACCTTAAAAGTGTTACCTGCATTGGGGTACTACTTTTTCAGCTGGTAAAGACCACTTGCTGAATATCCAACTTTACTTGAAAAACTGGCTTACTAGGTCTCAGTATCGTATTAATTTTCCCATAGACTTCTATAGTGAAGTGCATATTTTTAGGATTTTTTAAAAAATATGTAAATTGATTCAATAAAACTTTCACTTATGTAGCATTTCTAAGGACATGTGAAAAAATAATTTCCCGCAAAGAAAATAGGGTGAGTCCACGAAGATCGGACAGAAAAGTAGTCTCGAACTATAAATAGCCATTTTCCCTACTTTCACTTTCGTTTTGCACTCACCAAACCAACCTTTTCAGTGGAACATTTTTATGATATTATGTTAGATTTTCTTTTAAAAAAGTTCTTCATCTTACAGTGTGATGTTTGCTCTATTTTATAAGTCATTGTTCATATCTTTTGACAAAATATTAGTTTGTAGAGAGGCAAAAAGAAAATGCACTATATTTTTATAGCATCCATGTTTTGACGTACACCCACTCAGAGATATGCAATACGATACTGGTACCTTAAACCCCAACAAACAAACAAACAAACATTGATTATTTTTTATTCCCTGCTTTGAACATGGGAGGTATGTATTGGTCCTTCTGTCTGTTCGTCACCTATTTTTCATAGCGTGATATACTGTTCTAACATCTAATTAAGTAGTGTCTTCAAATAATTCATAAGTTTGATATGATAAAAATAGATGAAGAAAATTGTGCATACAATTGAATAAATATATATAGATTTTGTTTTTAGTTCTAGACAATTTCAAAAAGTAATCAAGGGAACCAAGGTTATAGCGGTAATCAAAAGAATATAATTCTGGGACAAAAACCAGACATGGAAAACAGACATACACAACAAAGAACATAAAGTAACTAAAATCATACATACAAAGTAACAAAAGTAAATGAGCAACTAGGACTCCACTAAAAACTGGGAGCATGGACCAGGTGCACCGTTAGGGTAAGCGTCCTCTACTTTTCTAGAAACACCCGCCGAGTTGCTCATAAAAAGTCAAGTCCGGGGTAGACAAACGAGGAAAGGAAAACTATGACCAGTTGAACAAATCAGTTTTCAAAACAGTTATATAATCATATAGTTTTACTTGGTAATTTTTTTCTTAATTAAAAAAATATTTTTAAAAAAATTGTCAGTGTTCAGTTTCCATTTTGAAAAAAAAATTGACTCACAAAATAATGAGCCTCAAATGATGGAAGAAAGAACAGATATGGTGAAATGCAACTAATACACAAGCATATTACTTAAATTCAAAACAGAAAATACCTTCAGGGGTCACTATCAAATCTTCAACAAGTGTAAACACACCTTCAAGCAAGGCAAGTTATTTACCTGTGACATATTTTTTAATTACAACTTTTATTACATGTAAATAGCTTTTTACTCTCTTGGCATCAGCATGCTAACTTCTCTTCATTCTCCATTTGAAATTCCCCCTTGACAGTTAAACTCATTTTTCTTCATTGCCAATATCTAGTATTAAAACAAATGCTAAAGAGTGGTCTCAATTAAACTATTGCATAACAAAGATGCTTGAGAAAAAAATTTGGTTTTTGAAGAAAAATATTTGTTAGTTTTTCAGTTTGAGAACTGATCTTTCCAAGGCTACAATTGTTTGACCTTGACTGCAGAAATAAATTCAACTAAGTATTTACTTCAGATTGAAATACAAGTACATTTAGAATTGATAAATTGTAATGTAACTGTGTAACCCTTTTGGAATGAAGATTTTATTATTATTATTATTATTATTATTATTACATTTAGAATTGAAATGTCAATAAAAATTCCTTATTTTTAAGGCCTTGTCAAATTTCAATCGAACATCATATGAGTTCGTGATTTGACTGTATTTGACTAGTGGTGATGATAGAGACATCCTATATATGCAGTGGTTCTGAACCATGAATGTTGTAAATGGCAAATGAAATTCAGTGGAAGTGTTTGTTCGAACTTTTAACACAGGCACAGAGTAGGAAGTCTTTCATATTCCCACTGGTTATGAAATCATCAACAAAATTGTAATTTGAGCACAAATAGCTCTGCTCTTCAAAGGGAAGGCTAAAAATTATCAGATTTACAAAACACCAAAAAAATTCATACCTATTTTTCTTCACAAATTAAATTAGCCAGTTTTATCAAATTTGTTTATTCCTCATTATTTATTGACCACATTAGTGGGGGTGAGCTGTAATGAATTGTGGTAAAGTTGATGGATGAGTCTCATCTTATATGAATTAAGACTGTCTGTGTAAAAAATGTTGAATTAAGTCAATCTTCATGATTCTAATAGGTCTTCTTAGCTTGTCTGGATTGTCTGTCAAATGCTTCCTTTGAAAACAAATTAAGCCCTAACAAATTGATTTTGGAGACCCTTGGAAATATTCTATGTCAATGTATTACTGATTAGAGTTTAATGGAAAGATATATGTTTGTGATATAGGCACAGAGATCTTTTTGATTGTACATTTTCTTCAAGGACTGTCTGAATTATCTCCCCTTGTATTATATCCAATATTGAAAATTTTTCATTCAAAAGAAATTGACTTACCTCCCTTAGTTTTCCTATACCAATAGTTTAAAAAAAAACAGGAAAGTTTGTCATGTATTGGGTTAATAATGGCTCAGTAAATGGTAAATGGTAATTAGCTAGATCAGGATTAAGATTAATGTTAACAGTTGTATGTACAGACTTTCTCACGACCATCTGTTGATTGATCCCAGCATCACAGGATGAAGATCTATAGTTTTATTTTGATAACATTTTATGACACTATCCCCTGTTAAACGTTACACTGATTTAATTAATTGCTTTTGACAAGTAAATATTTTGGTTTGATTGAACTTAAGAAAAGTTAGCCATTGGTCAGAGTTAGAATTTTTGATGTTTTACTTATAATTTGTGGGAGGAGTTTTTGGTGTGTTATATTCTCCACACGTTTTGTATCTTTAGATAGCTTACCATCATGCTCCACTCTTGTAACATCGAGTGTTACTTATGTTATTTGTAAAATATTGTACCACCTTTATAACATCATAATAAATGATATATTTAGAACAACGGATTAAGTACTTGAAATAGTGGAATGCCCAGCTCCTATTTATTATTTGGTGGACTTTTCCGAACTTATACTTTTATAGTTGAACAACATGTCCCCAGTTGTGTACAAGTTATTCAATATGAAACATTCTTGGAAAATGCTTTTACAGAAGTTTGTCATACACGAACAATTTCCTGAGGTAAAAAAATATTAGTGTAATGTTCTTCGTGTAATAAGTTCTAGGCATGCAATATTTAAACAGAACAAAATGCAGGATCAGATGCCAGCAGGGGTTCCTCAGAAAAAAGGGGGTGCTAGGACATTACTTACTATTTTTTGTCAATTTTACTCATGAAACTTGAAAACTTTCAAATAAACAAATAGTGGTACCAACCCACTGTACCTCCCTCTGGATCCACTACAGAAATGCATCACAAGTTTTTTATATATGTTTTTGAAAGCACTTGAAAAAAAAAAACATGTTTAGGACTTGCAAATTAATTCATAACAAACGAACACATAAATATCATATTGAATTTATTTTATGTATGAAGAGTGTGGTGTTTGTATGATTTACATATTTTCACATTATTCAAAATCATTTCAGGGATAAATAATTGATTTGCACAGTAAAACCTAGTTACTGCTCTACTTAGTGTTCGAAGATTATAATTCCAGTTTTAACATGTCTTTACAGTTATATGTTACAGATAGAATCGGTGATCTATTTCACAAAATATCTCAAGTTTGAAATTTAGTCAACAGTAATGATGTCACAAATGATTTTTTATCATAATGTCATTAGTAAAGACAATCTTAACAACTACATTTTTTTTTGGTGAAATTAACTACTGATATACAGCTGGGGTTCAAATAGGGTCTGTAAGTCTCGTTCTAGTTTCATTTTCCTTACTGGAATTTATGATGTAGTATGTATTGAAATCCGAAGACTGGTCTGCATTTTATTGTTAACTTTCGTGATTTCGAAACACTGTATTACTATGCAAAATCTGCTATTTTACGCTTTTCTTAGCACTATTATGATGTGGAAATAGATATTTGACATTTTTATTGGTATTTTAAACGAAAATATGTTTGGCCTTTATATACTGAATCCAACACTCTGAAAACGATAAATCTCTATGCATTTGAATGGTAGACTAGGACCAATTTTTGTGAAACCATGGAGTCACATGAGGAGACTTACAAACCCTATTGCAAAATGTAGAAATGGTCTGAGGTCCTGATTCTTCAGTCGTTATAATCATGTCTCCACTCCATCCCCACTGTGGGAAGACTTATTTACATTGTCTGTCTGTAACACTTTTGTAAGCAAAACTTCTGGAAATGTACTGCACCAAATTTCACAAAACTTGGTAGATAGTGAAGACATGATATGTAGTTGTAGAAATGTATATGATCCATTTAATTTTATGGGAATTATACCTCTTTGAACTTTGGAAATGGGGAGACATACATTTTTAAGGCGAAAAATTACTTTGATAAATTTTTAACAACCATCTATCTGCAGATCACAAGCAAAATGCTAAACTTACAGAACCATGAGTGAAACCTGATTGATGAGGAACATCTAGGGACTATAACATATTGTCAAGTAATACAGGTTGCTGGAAAGAATAGTTTACTAGAGCAAAAAAGTCAAAACATCTCAAAGCACTATGTGCTTCAAACTCATTCAAATATTACAGAATTTAGGAATATTCAAGTGTCAGAGATAAGGTGTTTCACTCTATAAACTTGTAGTATATTATTTAGTATCTGTAAGGCCAAAATAAAATTAAATTTGTTTCCCGTTACCATACCTGCCCATATAAATTATCCCTACCTAAATAATCTTATTGCCATTCTCTGACAGGATTTTTTAACTTCAAAGCAACATTTTTCACTTCTAAAATCATAGTTTTAATAGAATCATATGAACTTTGGGGGGAAAAATATTTTTCCTACTTACCTACCTACCCAAAGCTAGGAGCCAGGGTAGGGTATGGGGAAACAAGCATTTTTAAAGTGTGGCCTAACTTGTAGTGCAGAAAGCAATAGAAATGATTAACATCTCATTTCAATTATTCCAGGTAACTTGGTACCAATAAATACTAAGTATGATGATAAATTGTCGAAAACTTGCCAAAAGTGACAAAAATTTAATCACAACAATCACTGTATCTTAAAAATAATCTGATTACCAGGATTTATGTGATTAATATAAATTAGTGAGCAAATAATGATTTGATAAAAAGGAATTTTCTTGTCAGGAAATTAGTCAAGTGTTGATTTCCTATTTGTCATGCAGTAGTGTTACACTGTTATTTTACTAAGATGGATGATAGTATCAAAACTCCTCCAAACGAGTAAGTCTTTCATGTATTCCTATACTTTATTATTCTTCAGAGCAGAGCTAATCTGTACAAAGGAGTGGATGAGGTATTGTTATTTCTATTACCCTCCCCATCCCTCTCTCTACAGTGTTTACCGTGGATGGGGTATTGTTTTTTTTTCTATTACCCTCTCCAACCCTCATCTTTACCATGTTTAACCTTTTTTCCTTTGAAAATAGAACACATATATAAGTACATGTGTATATATAAAAACCTATATTAATGGTAATATTGGTTCCTGTGAAAAATTTGACAGTGGAAGTTTGAATTTGAATTCCCAGTTTGCAACAAAAATGCTTTCATTCATTTGCTGATATATTACCCCACCCACTCTAACACATACACACACTCTTCACCCCTCTGTCATTAAAAAAAATCTGACTAGAACTACACAGGCAAATGTGTCAAACTTGAGAATTATATGGTGTGCATCATATAATTATCATATGAACCAAGCACTGAAAGATAATCAAGTTTCATTTTACATGTGATTATTGCATGTTTATCATAAGTTTTCTAGTCAAAATTAACATATAAGATTATGACTAGTGTATGTTAAATATCATATGATATTCATATGATTATCATGTGAATCAAGTACCACATGACTATCATGTGAATCAAGCACCATATGGTTATCATGTGAATGGAGCACCACATGACTATCATGTGAATCAAGCACTATATGATTATCATGTGACTGAAGCACCATATGATTATCATATGTGGCATATTTTGGTTTATATTTTTTTATACAAAAAAAAAATATACTGATCATTCACTAGCTAGTGTCTTCACCAGTGTGTGTATAAATTTAAAACCATTTAGGAAGAATTTTCATGTTGACAATACTTATTTAAAGGAAAAAATCATTTATCATACCAAGATGCTGTTTGTCATCATTAATTTTATATATCTTTGACTTTTTACCAGTAAGCATACATCAGCAGCTTTTACCAGACTGCCTATCTAAAAATTTAGGGTTCCCAATTTTATGTTGGTTCCCAATGGAATTAAAAGTGTTTCTTAGTCAAAATTTGTAATTTGCTGAATATAATAAAGTGAAAGTGAAACTCTAATATTTACTTAATTAAGTGAAGTATTTTGGTTTTATGTCTCAGGAAATAGAAAGATGTATTATTTCCTGTTTTCTTTATGTTGACGCCATTCACCATATTAAAACGTAGTAATGAATGATTTTTAACAGAGTAATGAGATCCTATTTTTCCTGTGTCCAACGAGAACAAGAAGACATTGATTCTCTGTCAGAGTGGTTAAAGACCGTGAGGTCTTTAATTTTGAAACAAATGAAAGTTTTAAGTAGGTCAATGAGTGCCAAGGCTACATCAGTTTTCAAAGACCCCGATGTAGCAAAAACATTGGCTACTATACATGACAAATATGTTGTCGTACCAGCAGACAAAGACCAAAACAACATTGTTTTTGTCTGCAAAACGTTTTATATACAATGTTTATTATCAGAGGTAGATGTAGAAAATAATAGAAGTGATAAGACCTACACTGCTACCACTCTCTCCAAAGAAGAGATTGTGGAAAACCATAAATCTGTGCTATCCTCTTTTGGTCTCTCTACCAAGGATGATCATTGTGATTTACCGTCTATGTACGGATTCCTAAACTTCACAAGAATCCATACAAACAATGTTTCATAGCTGGATCTGCAAAATGTACCACCAAACCTCTTTCAATACTTTTAACTTCTATACTCACAACTGTCAAAGAGGGTCTACAGTCCTACCACAACACTTGTTACTCCCGTAGTGGTATTAATTAAATGTGGATCCTGAAAAATTCGAAAGATCTTTTGGAGACAGTGACTTCAAGACTATTATCTGAATATAATAGCATTAAAACCTATGATTTTTTCAACACTGTATACTTCTATTCCCCATACTCAGTTAAAATCCCGACTTAAAAACATTATACATCGTTGTTTTTCCATATATAGTTCTTGGTAGCAATTCCTCATACTTAGTAAGAAATAATTCCAAATCATCTTCTAAATATACAGAGGAAGATGTTTACAAAATGCTGGAATTTTTTATCGACAACATATTTGTCTAGTGTGGTGGACGTGTTTTTCAACAAACGGTCGGCATTCCATTGGGAACAAATTGTGCTCCTTTACTTGCTGACCTATTCCTTCACTCTCATGAGGCTGACTTTATAGCTGATCTAATCAGAAAGAAAGAAAATCGTTTGGCTAGATCCATCAATCTCAGTTTCTGCTATATAGATGACGTATTATCTTTAAACAATCCTAATTTCAGGGATTTGATACATCGCATCTACCCAAAAGAACTTGAGATAAAGAATACTACAGACACTGAGAAGTCAGCCTCATATCTTGACCTACACTTAGAAATCAATGGTAAAGGAAAACTATTGACCAAACTTTACGACAAACGTGATGACTTTTCATTCAGAATTGTCAACTTTCCTTTCATCTGTGGCAACATCCCTTCGGCTCCTGTGTATGGAGTGTTCATATCACAACTCATACGTTATGTCAGAGCTTGCCAAAACTATGCAGACTTTTTGTATCGCGCTAGAACTCTAACAAATAGGCTTCTGGAACAGGGTTATGTTGCTACAAGATTCAAGTCATCACTACAGAAGTTTTATGGTCGTCATCATGAACTCGTGGATCGTTATGGTGTATCCATCAGCACCATGAAAACTGATTTATTCAACGGGTCCTTTCCTCATTTGTCTACCCTGGACTTGACCTTTTATGAGCAACTCCGCAGGTGTTTCTAGAAAAGCAGAGGACGCTTACCCTACCAGTGCACCTGGTCCATGCTCCCAGTTTTTAGTGGAGTCCGAGTTGATCATTTACTTTTGTTACTTTGTATGTATGATTTTAGTTACTTTATGTTCTTTGTTGTGTATGTCTGTTTTCCATGTCTGGTCTTTGTCCCTGGATTACATTCTTTTGGTTACCCCTATAACCTTGGTTCCCTTGATTACTCTTCCAATATGAAAACATTATTATTGACAACAATATCAAAATAATTGATGCACTGAATAGATTTCTATGAAAAAAGTTTTGTTTTGTATTCGTGGGGAAAGGGAAGGGTCACAGCTTCCCCTGAGTACTGTCTTGCCCCCCCTAAGAAGTTCTTGGATAATCATTCATTACCAAAGTTTTGTATGTATATTTTTAGGTAATGATCAGTGAAAGTGGTCGACATTTTCGTGTAAAATTCTCTCAAACAGAAGATTTAATGCACAAAATTTTCAGTTAATAAAATCTACAGAAATTTAAGCCTTGTGTCTTGCAGTATCCGACTTGGATTCATAGAGGTAGACCCTGTGTACAATGGGAAAAATATTTGTTTTTGTATGAAACCTTGATTTTTGACAAAGTCTTGTCTAAAATATTTCTCTTGCATCCCTTCTCTTGGCCTTTGATTTTATTTAACCTCCTCCTAACATGACTTATTAAATGTCCATAAACATGTCACAGTTGCACAACCACAGCAGACAGTCAATATTAGTTATATAACTGCCACAGGAGATAAACTTCACGACACAATCATTAGCAATTCATAAGAAACAATTTGCATAATTGATTTGATGCAAAACAGAGATTTTTTTTTCACTCAAACATCCAGGAAAATATGCATTTGATGGCCTTAGTTTATCTGATGAATATTCCGTTCACTGTTTTAAGTACCAGTCTTTATAAAAAAAATGAGAGGAGGTGTTTCATGCATGTTAAAAAAACCCACCAAGTTAACTTTCATACATTATGTAAATTACAGTTTTTTATCAATTGTTCCCTGTGTGTTAAATTTTGCTAATTCACACTGAAATGAATTCAGAAATTTCAATCTTGGACTTTCTCCTGCCAAAATATCATCACACAAATTTCAATCCAACGATTGCTGAACTTAAATTCAAGTTAAAAAGAACAAAAAACTGTGGAGCAAACTATGGAGCAAAATCTCAAAAATGAAATAGGATAATTAATTACTTATCACGAATAACCAAAATATGATCACTCGTGCCAAGAACACTTGGATTTAGCTTGTGCACAGAACAAATTCTGTCCACTCGTTAAATCTATGTGTCATTCAGCATTCCTGATCATAATTAAGAGTAATCAAGAGAATAAGTTATTCACTCTTTCCAATTAATTATCCTATTATTCTAATTCAGAAACCTTTACAGACCACATAGCCAGTCTTTAAAGTTGATAATGAGTTGTTGCACTTGTGCAATAAAAATGATAAAGATTGTGTATAAAATTAAAACTTTGGAAGAGTTGTCATTCTTAATGTGGTTTGAATTGTTTGAGATGAATATATGATTTTCTTTATTATTACCTAAAAAATAACTTATGTAGATAGAAAAAAGCATAGTTTATAGTTTATTCCATGGGTTTTCTGTACCGCGAATCACACCTTTACGATAAGCATGAGTGTCTGACTTTAATATGGACTGGTACTTAAAGAATTGAATATTCTCTTTACAGTGTTGAGTATTGGGGAACTATGGATTGAATCTTCTATCACTGTACTGTTTAGGAAAACCCATGTTTTAAATGGACCAAAGTTCAATAAAATTTTTGTTGAATTTTGTAATGAGACATTTTAAGTAATTAAAACTTAATGAGAAGATCTTGGTGTAATGAAACTGTTACATCAGTGGATTTTCCTACAGTAAAATGTATCATTACAACTGCTTACTATTCCTAGACTGGTAAAAAACAAAATGTTTTCTGAAAGCAGGAAATTAAAGGTACTTTGATTAGAAAAACATGGAATTTAAAAAGAAATTAAATGAATTTTAAGGTTGTTTATTTTTGTTCCTTCAAGAGAATTTCAAGACCTTATATATAGGAGAGTGATAATTAATGAAGAAGTTGTATAGCACATACAATGATTATTTTCACTGGATGGAGTTTGTCTTCTAATGAATGAATGACAATCACCCTATTTATTACTTAGATAGTTACCTGGACACTTGAGAAGAAGTTTAGAAATTTTAAATTCTTATGGAATGATAGAAAGTTTTGAATCAGTCTCATTGTCCAGCTAACTACTTAAGGTGATTGTCATTCAATCAAGGGAAGACAAACACAATGCCTGGATATCATCATTGAATTCACTGTAATGTCTCCTCCAATGAAAAAGCAACAGACAGTTTCTTAAAAATTTTTAATAGATACAAGTCCTTGAAGGTTACATTGCTTGTATATGGTAAACTGATCTGTTTGTGGTCTTTGTCTAATGTCACTGTCACACAGCAATTGATTTAGTCAACCAATGCAGTCAATGTTAGTTATATAATTGCCGTGGGAGATCAAGCTCCTAACATAATCATTAGCAATTCATATGAAATGATTTGAATAATTGATTTGATGATGCATACAAGAGCATCAGTGATTTTTCCTGGATATTGTCAATATAAAATGTACAAGTCAGGGTAAATAAAGACCTGGGTGCATAGCTTTATCCAATATTCTATAGGTTCTCTCAAGGGATTATGTTAGAACAAGTTGTTCTGACCTTGGTGAAGTGTTGTAAACAATGAATCTATACCATGTGACCTTTGATTGACTTAATTTGGCCAATATACTCTGTCCTATTTGTCCATCTAAAAGTTAAATCAAAATTGTGTTAAGATATTTCATTGGTTTTTAGTGCATTGTTAGTCTTAGTTGAAGGAAGCTACCTTTGTCTTTTTATTCTTTTCCAGTTTTCTTCTTTTTAGAGTATAATTAGACTTTAAAAATAGAAATATGGTGACAAGCATAATCTCATCAATAACCCAGTTGTTTATTATATATACTTCATACTTAATATGAGGTATGTCTGTCTGTGTGTATACATTTGTAAATATCATTTTGCTAACTTGTCATGGGAGCTGAAGTATGGGAGAAGTAATTGTAATCATTTAGTCTGTCTGTCTGTCAGCTTTTTTCGTCAGTTGATACTAATGGTTGTTGTTATAGTATCTGTATACTATTTGAGTACAGGCTCAGTCTGAACGAGGCAAACTTACAAAATCTTAAAAAACCCAAACTTTTTTTGATCTGTGTATGCCCCCACTCCCATGGAGAGGAGGTATACTGTTTTACCCTTGTATATGTGTCCTTGTTCTGTCTGTAAAAATTGTTTCCCTCAATAACTACCTATCACAGTGGCTTGAAATTTTGACACATTCTACCTGTCATTTAGTGGGATCTATTTACGGAAAAATTTAACATCAACTTCCTGTTTGCCAAGGTCTTTATTTTTTTACTTAATATTTTTGGATGTTGAAATTTTCGTCACACTTTTCTCTGCAGCTACTCATCACTTGAAATAGCTTGAAATTTTGACAGGTTCCATCTTTCACAGATATCTTGTCTTCCTTGAAATGGAATTCTCTCTGAATTAAACAGTTCATAATCATTTGCAGAAAAAGGGGAAAATCTCAATAGAATATTAACCAATTGAACTTTTGACAAAGTGCCCCCCCCCTCTTACATCTTCATTGATAATTTCATCTATCAAACTGATACTTAAAAATGTAGTTAACTACCATTTTACATGATGTGATTGCTGATATATTCAAATATTTTATAGCATAATGTTCTGTTCCACTTTTCAACATGAATTCAGAATTGAACCATATCTACTCAGATTGTCCCCAGTAGAATGTATTCATTTGACAAAATTAAGATGTTCCAACTTGAAAACTACCAATAGAAACTGGGAGGTGGTCTGCAGTCCCACAGAGTCAAAGAATATGTAATCTTTGTAAAGAAGGGTTGGGAGATGAATTTTACATATTATTCCAATGCAATAATCCAACGGTTAAGTATTTAAGATCTTGTTACATCCCAGATTACTACTCAAAGCAGCCGAATATGAGTAAATTTTGTGGGTTATTGTCTATCTGTAATGTTCAATTACACAAAAGAGTGTGTGCTTTTTTACGAAAAATTGCTAATATCATATGAAAGTGAATTTCTTAAAATATAAATGTGAATCCGTTTGTATTCATATATTTTATGATATTGACTGTTCTGTGTATTGTGTCTTATTTACATGTATGTACATGTTTGTATTTGTTTTTTGTTGTCCTCTTTTACACCTACTGTGTCTAAGGTTATCAAAAAAATCTTGTCTTGTCTTGATAATTAAAAAATGTTCAAAATGCAAAACTTGAATTTAATATTTAATTCAGAGTTTAGTGATTTTAGTTAAATATTTGATTTTTTTTGTTTCAAAGTTCTAAATTAAGAAAAACACCATGATATGTAATTTTATGTAACAAAACTGTGATCAAATAGAGTATTGGTCATTGTTATTGATCATCAAAGATTTCTGTAACTCAATTTAATTTCTCACAAACACTTTTTTTAGGATTAAGAATGTCAGTCAGGGTTTACTGCTATATTGTATATATTTTTGCATTTTACACTTTTCAAAGAGACTTATTCAGGGCGATTTATTGTCATTTATTTTTTTCTTGCTCTTCAATTATAGCCAAAATAAAATAAATTGCTCATGAAAATAAGTTGGTTTTTCAGTAGTCAATAATTGGTCATTCATCCATAAAAGATGTGCCTATATCAGTTCAGGGACTGTACTTAATACTGATATTCATTGACCATACATCTTTCTCATCACTCTTTAACTTATATTTTGCCTTTAGCTATGGCTTTATTTTTTCCTCTCCTTGATATAATGGATAAAGTTAATGGTGAAATACATTACAGCTTGCCTGTTGCCCATGGTACCTTTCTTGATCACAAGTAGAGTTTTAGTATTAGGTTAAATGGTAAGGTTAAGTTGACCTCATCATTGTGCATTTGGTTAGCCTAAATGTGAAATGCTATGACATTTATCAATTATCATTGGTTTTTTTTGTCTTTCCAACGCAGTCAGAATTGCATATGCTTTGACATCATATGTGACATCCATGATACATAACCAATGCAACCTAACTGATGTACAACTTCGAACTTCATTGGACAAATCTGATAGCAACCCTGAAATTTAAGGCTCCTTTGGGGGGCACTGGTGTCCGTACAGTGATCACTTTTATATATTGAATAATTGGAAATAATTTACTTGTTTAACCAGTAAAATAATTGATATGTGAAACAAAGTACAATGATCACACAGTTCACCAAATAAAATCTTATCAGATTTTGGTATTAACTTTAACTTAGTGAGCATATGCATTTTTTTTTGGAGATAGTACTTGTTTTTTATTGGGGGGGGGGGGGCATTTCTTATCACTGCATATGTTATGGGTAAACTAATATTTGTTATTTATCAGTGTAGAGTTTGATTACAATAGAGAAAATCAAGAGTTGTTCTGCAGTTGATTTTTTATTTTCCGGCTTCATTTTTTACAACTGTTTTGGTTGGTTTGAATCATGACTGGACCAATGATTCCAGACATACAATCTCCATGATCCCTTCCCTGTTAATTTTCATGCGCAGTTTCAAACACACAATAAATGCTAGCCTCTGATTTAATGTGTTATTAATGAGGTAGGGATAATTTACTTGCTTGGTTTCCAGGATTTTTTCAGAGGCATGTTTGTTCATTCCTTTGTAATATCACAGGAAATTAAAGATTTAACAAGTTAGTAATTGGTAGGACAATATCTTAAAAAATGCTTGTCATTGCTTATTTTTTAGTCTATGACAAATATTTTCAGGTAAGATACGTCCCTGACAACTGCTCTTGTCCAACTAAATGCAGCAAACTATTTAGTCATTTAGTTCATTTCACCACTACATTTTATTGTCCCTCCTGATGCGTCGGGAGGGGATCTTGAAATGGCGGGCATCCTTCCACCTGTGTGTCTGTCCTTCCGTACGGGTAGAAACACTTTTACCAATTGATTTTATCTTTTGTATGTAGTCTTACTATGAAAATTTCATACAGATTAAGTTCGACTTTTGTTATGATTGAATGATTTTTACAGAAGTTACAGCCCTTGGACTAAGAAAAATTTAGTGAATTTAAAGTTTTCTGCATTTTCTTTTGTAACACTTTTACAAATTTATTTTATCATTTTTATGTAGTCTTGCAATGAGAAGTTACAGATTAAGATCGACTCTGATTATGGTTGAATGATTTTTACAGAAATTATGGCCCTTGGACTTAGAAAATTTCAGTGAATCTAAAGTTTGAAAAGTATCTTTTTATGTAGGGGACATTGGAATGCTGTTCTTTTATTAGCCATGGTTAAATACTGTTTTTGGTCTGTGTATCTGTCTCACAGTTTGAAACTTGGTAAAGATGTCTTTGTAAAAAGCAAAATTTTCTAATGTTTTGTTTAGCAGGACAGTGGCATGCATATAAATGTAAAGATATTATCTTTGTGTCAATATAATTTGATTTTTTTGCTTCGACAGATGGAGCTCTTGTACTCAAATTGAATTTAACTTTGATATTGCACTGCTATGTTTTTACATTGCAAATGTCTTCAACAACATGAATATGCAAGACTTTCAGTAACACACCCTGTATGTTTGTGTTAAAAGTTCATCTAAAGTTCTAAACGTAAATAAGATGTCATTAATGCTCCATCCCTATTGCATGTAACGATGACACGTCTTTAATTCTTGATGCATTAATTCATGTTATTCCTTAGTTTCTGGAGTTCTGATTTTGTGGAATCTATAAGAACCTCTTAAAGAAAACTTTCTATTTTATTAGTGTACTTGAGTTTACTGTGAAAACCATGGTAAGTTAAATCCATAAGTTCGTATACAGTAAATCTTATTCACAGAGATATAATTATGGTGCTCAAGGCTGTATCGTAGATGTGAAAAATAGCCATCGTCTTTGAAACCTTACAGAGAACTGATTTATTGTGCATTTATTGACAGTTTAGGTTAATATCTATCAGTAAATATCAGTCTATTAGTCCATATGTCTCTTTCACTGCTCTCTCTATTGATCTTATTCTTTTTCTCAATCAGTTTTCTTGAGAAAGTATTGGATTTTTGTAGATAATTGGAAGAAACATGTAATTGAATCACTGTAATTTAGTTTACTTCCTGTCAGAAAATTACATCTTGTCAAAATCTTTGCACAGACATGTTTTGGGTCTTTAAGTCTTTAAAGGCAACAATTATCACGCTGAATGTGATCTCCCATGCAAAATAAGTATAGGGTTATGCCTGCCGTTTGTAGAAGAAGCTATTCTGAAGCTGTAAAACCCAATTACTGTAATCAATGATAGTAAAAGTTTTCACTTCTGAAGAATAAGGCTGAGTTTACTGCCGTTGTCCGTAATAAAATGGCCTAAAATGTCATTAATTTGTCTGTATTTTAGAAATATCTTTTTTTTTAATATCTTCATAAATTCTTAAATATAGCTAACTGAAGTAATAAAAACCATTGCAGTACATTGTTATCTTTTGTTGGTCATATTTTTTCCATTCTCTTTTCTTCTGAATATACAGATGAATTTGGTTGTTTTAAATCATTTAACTTGTAATCATACATATAGTTTGAAATCACTGTCCAGCTAACATGGAAACTCATAGATTTCTTGTCTATACATCTGTATGTTGTTCTCAATTACATGTATGTGCATTTGTCAGATTTCAATTTTCATTTGATCCAGCACTTCAATGTGACATGGGGACATAGAAATGCTGAGTCAAAAAAAATCATTGATGATTAAATTGACAAATGCTTTTTTTCCTCCCTTGGAAACTAAATTTTCAAGTGGCAACATGGGACACTGTTCTTTTATTATACTCTTGCTCAACATAGTATGAATGGTGTAAAATTTGGCGATTTTTAGGCAAAATGGGATATGAAAAAATTTTATTTTTCCAATTTTGACTGATGCTAATTGGTGTACTAAAGTTCTCAAACCATTAGTAAATATTTCATAGATTCTTCTTTGCCTTTTCCGTTGAGCCAGGCCAATGAAATACATGTATGCTAAAATTAGCACCAAAAAAAAAAAAAAAAAAAAAACTCACATATGCAGTAATGATCATCATGCCCATCAGTTCCACTCCTGATTTGCTGATCTCATTGTCCTATCATCTCATTTTCATTATAGGTTAATGATTAATAGAAAAAATAAGACTTGATTTCCTACAATTTGTCTTTTGATAAAACATCAAGAAACAAAAAGGAAACAATTTTCAATATCTAATATGTTTTCAGTATGGTTACAGTAAAACCTGTCTAATCAAAACCTCTGTTGGACTATTGAATTGATTTGCTTTAGACAGGTGTTTGGTTTACCAAGGTTCAAAATACATGTATAAAATGATACAATTGGACTTTTAAAGGTGTGTGATTGAAACATGTTTCTATTTCTTCATGGTATGGTTAAGACAGCTTTCTATTTCTTCATGGTATGGTTAAGACATGTTTCTATTTCTTCATGGTTTGGTTAAGACATTTTTCTATTTCTTCATGGTTTGGTTGAGACAGGTTTTCTATTTCTTCATGGTTTGGTTGAGACAGGTTTTCTATTTATTCATGGTTTGGTTGAGACAAGTATCACTATATATACTAGGTGTACCAAATTGATATTGCAAGAGATTATTTTCTTTGACCATATTTAATCCTTCCTTTAGACATAAGCTCTTGGGATCTAATCTTAAGCCATTCCTTCAGATGTCAAAACCTCATTCCTTTTATCAATTAGAAGCTTATTAAACTAGTAAGTCAGAATAGCTGATGGAAGAGTACAGAAGATTCCAATATCATCATCAGATAACCACGACAGATATTTTGATCTAAATTTGGATTCTCCATCATAAGAAATGTTCATCTACAGATTTTGATGGATTATGTAAAGAAAATAGATGAACTGTTCATGCATAGACATAATTTAATTAGTACCTTGTCATTCTGTCTGCATGAAGCAGTTATGGTTCCTTCTGATAATTTCATTTTTTGCAATTTATTACTTGTTTAATATAAGAAAAGTATTAGCTTTTGTATTTACTTGAAGAAAATTTTAGTAACTTATCAGAATTGATGTAGACTTTTGAGATTTAATTGATTTTCATATTGGGAAATGGGCAGTCATTTTGAAGTTTCTTGACAGAGATGGATATTGCTGGGTGTATTATCACAGAAAACCATGGATTGCTTTTTACATTAAAATCATACTTCTTGAGTTCCTTTTTTGAAAAACAGGAAGTTTCTAAAAATAGAAATATTCAGTTTCAACCTATGATTTGGCAAATAAATTACAGTGATTCAAACAGCTAGAAACTTTTTAGATGCCCTGAGAACATGATTTTGGTTTTGGAAAGTACTGGTATCTAGATGATAGGGTTTATAAAATAATAGCTGGTGGGGGTACAATATTGTAACTACCTTGTTTGTCTGTCCATCCATTTCAATTTACTGTAATAGATTTCTCAGTTTCTATTGGCAGTAATGCTTAGATATTTGGTATAGAGTAGTTCCAGCATGACGAAGCATGTCTCCCCTTTTCAGGTTTCTCCCTTTCTGTTTACCATATGACATGATTTGACAGCAGTGGTTGAATGGGAGTACTCTTAGTACAATGTTGTAAGCATCATCTTGTTTTTACTGTCTTATACTGTGACTCAACTGTTTTGGGTTGGTATAAAACTTTATAGGTCTGTTGTAAACCCAACAAAAATGTTATTGATGATTCAGTACATTGCAAATTTAACAATACATGTTTTTAGCAATGAATTTGTAACTTTTACTGATACATGTATAGCAATGTAATCAAGAAGTCATATTCCATGGCAAAAGATCTTAGCTTGATTAACTATCCAAACAAACACCCTTTGACTATTTTATTACAATGAATCAAAAAGAGGATGAAATGTGCACATGTTATACAAACATAATTTAATCAACACAGCTTAATGGACCATTTTTGCAACTTTCTATGATTTGAAAAATTATTTTCTGGATAACAGTCAAATTTTCTGAATTATTAACAAACTAGTAGATCTATATCAGCAAACTTTTTTGTAGATAAAGTGCCATGTTGAAATTGATTTTTGTTTATTGGAAATAGATAAGCAGTATTAGATATATTTTAATGTGTACAAGTTCCTGTTAAGATACAATCTAGCTTTGATTCAGGTCTTTAGTCACATCATAACAATTTTCTCGTTGATTTGTAGGATAAACCCTAAGTACCTGCCTGGCAATCACTGTGCTTTGGCGTTATAAAAAAAGAAACCATTTCTTAAAGTCCTTGACTATAGATTAGTTCCTTTAAACACTGCTTATGCCTGGATAGCGGTGATATATCTGGGCTGCTCGATCATCTATGATGCTAATTATTAGAGATTAATTCTTGTGTATGCCGCTATTGTTATTTTATTATTTGCTAATTGGAATTCAGCCTCAAAGACATTAATGGAATTTTCTACAATTTTTTTACTCTGTGTTTTGAACCCTATCTTGGAAACTGATAGGAAATGAATCGGAAAACTTGATTGAATGTTGTCGATGTTGTCACGAAAATAAAACATGGGAATTGAAATTGTGCCATCAGTAATGCAAATGACAACTTGATTTTGCTTGGAAGTTCTTGTGATCTTGAATAATTGACTTTAATTGGACGCTTTCAACAGATTACAACTTGTTTGGAAAATGGCGAGCTTTGATTCTTTACCGGAGGTTGAGGTTACAAAAATTGATCAAAATCCTGTGGAAACTAGTAAACCCTCGTAAGTTATAAAGATTTTCTAAAGTTTTGTACTTCTGATTTTCAGTATTTTCAAAATTGAGTTGTGTCTGTTGTGTAAGTCTTGATTCCTTTTTGTTTTTTTTAAAAAGGAAAATGTAAAAATTTAATTAATTTCTTTAAATCATTTCATAACAGAAAGAAAGTTAATTGTCAAATTTGAACCAATACTTAATCAATCTCTTTATTAGAAGTAGAAAACAAAATTTGACTCTTAATTCATGCCACTGGATGAAGAAATCGGTGAATCTGAAGAGGTAAACTTTTTAAGTAGGAAGAAACATTTCTAGTCACCTTTGTTGTTACATAGCATTACAAAAACCCTGGAAACAAATGTTAATTTTTAATTGATTTAAAAGATGTTGAATGACTTTACAATTTGCTTTTGCTATTACTTTATGATAAATGACTGCAACAGAAAAATAGGTAAGAAAGCAAAATAATGGAAAGTATTATGTGTGTATAGTTAAGGAGGTAGACCTAGGGTAAGGGAAACAACTCTTGAAATCAGTGAAATGTTTGTACCACACTTAATTTCACTTAAGCCTCTCAAGCTTTCATTTGAAGCAGAACAAAATGAATCCAAATTAATTAGATGCTTACATAAGATTGATGTTAAATGCTGAATACAAACATTCCAATGATTTTTCAGAGTTGTGTCCCTTACCTTAGGTCTACCTCCTTAAGTCATGCTTACATTAAAATAAATGTAGAAGAATTTTAAAATAAATACAGTATATTCTGTGGAATAAATTGGTTTGAGGTGTATAGTTGTCCCTGCATCCAATAAAAATACTCATCTTCATTGTCTATTTTTATGCCAGAAAACACAAGAATGGCTATAAATTTGTATGTGGTGAAAGTTGCTCTCTTCATCAAAATGGGAAATGCATTAGTAGAAACCAGGTGATGCAATTAACAAATTAGTTTTAGTATGGCGTTGTCAACTGGTTAGGAAAAGGAGGGGGGGGGGGCTTTTCATATATTTTGTCAGAAAAACAAAAGAGACCTAATTCATTGTGTATTAGGAGTGTTCCCTTGTTTATTATACACTAGGACATATATATTCATCATATTTATTCTACAAATACGAAAATAATTACAACAAATGATAGGACAAGGATGTTTTTGACTATCCATATATTTTTCGTAATGTAAACTTTTTGACTTATCATATAATTATGTTAATTTAAGCTGATATGATACTGATTTACTGTTGTACAGAATTAGGCTCTAACAGAAGTTAGTTGTATAAAAATCTCCTTGTGAAAGGAAGCTATCACTTCAATTGTGGTTTTTTATAAACCCTGTTAATATTTGAAGAATGTAATTTTAATGGTATTTATTTTACTTATTTATATGTTTAACTTTGTTTTGTATTTTTAGTACTGGATATTGATAGGTCAAAAAGGTGACAATTTTACCAAAACTAATACTACAAACCAGCTGTAGATTTGGGAAATGAGCAAAACAGTTAACATCCCTGCTAATATTTAAGTAGCACTCCCGCTAAGAATCATGCAAAATGTGATTCATGGGTAAAAAGCCTACATATTTTTATTTTTGATATTTTGTTTGAATTGCCATAGTAAACAGAAATTAAGTTTCAGTTTTTCATATAACCCGTGTTTTTAGGAGATAAAAATTATTTAGAATGCACTGTAGATTTCAAATTAAGGGAGATAACTCTGTAAATGACACCCAAATGCAACAGAATCTATTGGATTTTCAATGTCTATTATCTCCTAAGAGCAGGCAGATTTGAATGAATAATTACACATTTCATAGTATAGACCCATAAAACAACTTAATTACAAAAATAAAAATATGTAGCCTTTTTTGGGGTGTATCACATTTTTCAGATTTTGCATGATTCTTACAAAGACAGTTACTTTAAAATTGCTAGTACAAAATCTGGTCTTTTTATATAATATCTTAACCCCCCTAAACTCATTAAGCTCTTAATCATACCCAATTCAATGGGTTCATGGTATAATGGAATCATCTTGTCAGTGTGTCAGTTCGTTCAAATTTTAGTGCGATTATCTTGACTCCCGATGAATATTTTGGCATATGGCTTTATATAGAGTATATACGGTAAGCTATTTTAATTGTTGATATATTAACTTCCTGTAGGGGTATGTCAAACACAACAATGCATTCAACGTGGTCATGTTGAACCAAACATACATGTAAACTTTTTCAGTTACATACATGTATATTAAATGTTCTCCTCTAAATCCATGTTCATGTAAATTATTTTTTTGTCACTATCATTTTTGGAATATATAGATCCAAAAAAGTATTTAGCATGTTAGATAAAGTCAATAAAAAGCTATAAATAGAATTGTAGCTGTAAAACTTTTCAAAAATTGGAAACCATCCTTCAGATTCAGCATTAGAAATTAAAGAAATTTGTTTATTTTATTGCATTTGTAAGATTACTATTTTTAAGTATTGTTACTCTTAAATGTCTAAATTAATGAGTTATTGCGTTTTTTGCACATAATTTAAAAAATTGAAATGGTAAAACAGAAACAAGGTAAAGTAAGAGTAAGTTCCCTTTATCTGTCAAAATGGAAAATAGAAATGTGTTTTGCTCCGCACTGAAAAATAAATGGAGAGAAGCTGTTAACATGTAAACTATGTAGAATTGTTAGGGTTACAATCATTTTACTTGATCAATATTGTATCATTATCACTATTTGGAATTGTCATAAGGCCACATCAAATTAATTTGTAGATACTCATCCAACAGCAACTAAAAAAGTCGGGCGGGTGGGAGGATTTTATTTTTTATTTGTTATTTTTCCAAGATTTGTAAAATCTTATTCCTGCTAACGAATTTGTTGAAGAACTCCTGCAAATGTGTACTTTCAGTTATGTTGGTGCCATACCAAGGCTTTATTTCTTCAATTCCCCTTATAATGTGACCAACAATGAAAGCCATCCTAATATCTGCCTAACAATATCAAGATATTCTGTATACACACACCACGTTACTCGTTTTTTCGACCAAAAGTCTATTGTATTGTGTAAAAGTAGAGTCGTGACAGATACGGACATAAAAGAAATCTGGAAATTTGAACCACCGTAAAAAAAAAATGATAATAAAAAATATTGGGGCGGGCCCTTTTGAGTAGGGGCGGGTGGGGATGAGAATCTACAAATTGAATTGATGTGGCCTAAAAGAGGGTCAGGTGAGGGATAAAGACTGTGAGGGGACCCTTGTTTCTCTTAAACCCCTCTTCTTTCCTGAAATCCTGGATTTACCCTTGCATCCAAAATATTACAATTTACTGCATGCCATTCTTGCTTACTTCTTAGAATTATCTAAGTAAGATACAGTTCCCTCGACATAATTACATACAGATAATATAAGTACAGTATCCAAATACCTGTAGCTTTATGATGGGGTTTAAATATGCTCTTTCAACTTTTTTTCTGACATAAATGATGTAGAAAGCATGTACCAGGTGTGCTCAACTTTAATGCAGAGATAAAGTACATGTATCAGTCATTTTACAGGTATAATGTTCCTGAATTACTATTTTAGTTTCATTGAAGTTTCTCTGAGTTCAGTTTAAAAGCTGTAAAGGCCATAGTAAATAAATTCCTAGATTATCATCCAACTTTTTCTGAAAAATTAAGGTGGGGGTGATTTTATTTACCATTCCATCTTGGGATATTCAACTGGGTGCTAAGTGATCAATTTAACCTGCACAATAGTCTTGAAACAGCTCTATCAAAGTATTTGTGTCTCTAATACTACACCAGTTCCAGTTTTTTTATCAATTTGGAACCATGTTTTAAAAGAAATAACAGCGAAAAACACTGTTTTTTTTGTTTTTGTTTTTGTTTTTTTTTTTTTTTATGCACTGGAAGTTACTAATTGATGATTATAAAAAAAAAACAAGCCCAGACAAATACACAGAATAGTTCTGTCAATTTTGAGTATGGGGTATTTTTTAAATGCATTTTGAAAAAAAAAATAGGGGCAGGGTTGAAAATTGGGTCAGGTAAAGATATGAATCCAGGAGTTTTTTCTCATGGTCTACAAGATCACTATTCAGTGGCCTGCTGGTACTTAATGTTGGTATTAATGTAAGACTCTCTGTTCAGCTTTGTTTTATAGATGCTACTGTATAAAACTAAAAAACAAAAAAAAAAACAAAAGAAAACAAAAAAAATTGAGTATGATTTGTAACATAGTGGGTCAATGATCTGTTGTTGAATTCTGAGAAGTAAGGCTCAAAATAAAAAATTAATTTCTTTGATATTGCAACCTTTCGGGAACCCTTACGCAAGAAAAAAGTATTTTCTCTTCATAGTATCTTCATATCATTTTGATTTTTACAGCCAAATTTTAAAAAAAAATTTCTTACCAATAACAAGTTATGAGAATATCAAGTAACGTAAAACAAAGATTTTTTACAGGTTGGCCTTACTGGTGTAATGTCATCACTAATGGTTTTGTGGTAAGATTATACACCCTGATGAATTTCTTACTATCTTTAATTACTTCTTCTTCTCTTTTGTCTTTATCTGAGATGATATTGGATAATTAAAGCAATGACAAAAATTAAATGAAGTCATCTATTTTTGGTCGTTAATATGAATTGATAGAATGTGAAGTATAAATCTGTTAGTCGGGGTCATTAAACTGGTAGGAAGTCTTCTTGTCCTCTTAACGTGAAGGGACTGACCTCCATATCCTTTTCTGTGTTATAGCAAGATAAGAAACAGATGACATGATTCATTGTTTTGAGTATATCACAGTGTATTGCATGGGGTTGATCTACTGATTTTGAAAGGAGGTTTCAGAGGGGTTCCAGAAAAATGTTCAGACTATTATTTGCTTTTTTTTTGTCCTAATATTGCATGTAATTAACAAAATATCAAAAAAAAAAAGGGAGTTACCAGAAAACACACACAGTGGCCCCCTACTACATAATTGATTTTCTTGTTTAGCATAATTTCTGTTCTTTTCTAAATGTCCAAATTAGTTTGTGGAAGGTTTTCTGAAGTGTAAGATGCTGCATGGTTTTGTCAAACACTTTGATTCAAGTGCTATTCAAGGAATGTTTTTTTACAAATGGAAATTGTATTGCTTTCCACTCATTTATATAATGAATTAGCTTTGCTGATTAAACAAAATTGATAATGAGACTCTTCTGTGAGTAGGAGTCAGATTTGAAGGGTAAGAGGAAGGGTGCGTGTGATTAAGTGTATGTTAGTTTACCCGTGTGAGGTTAAAAATGATCTTCAGGAATAGGTCTTTATCTGTAAATCAATAATCTTCTGTGCATTTCATAATCAGACACAGACACTTGAAAATGCATTTAATGAAAAAAAAAATAGGACATGGAATTAACAGTATTTATTTTTTTTTAATTTTTGCCAAAGTGCTGCTTTCATCTTCTTCATTAATATTTTTTTCTAATTTCTTGTGCACTTTTATAATGAGGAAAAGACATTAGAAAAATTAAATAACAGTCCTATCAAATCCAAGGTTGGGTTGGTTATATGAAATATACTTATTAATGACCTGTGATCGACTGTGATCAGTAGCACGGGTCATTACTTCCTGTAATGGTTTCCATGTCTTAAAAAAATTAAGGCAAAATTGGTTGATTGTCAACCAGGGGAGAAAATCAATGTTGAAACTTTCTCGTTATAATGAAACATTATCATGTTACGATCTTATACCCTGGTCCAAAAGTGTAGATTAATGATTTGTTGTATGCAATGTTCATTAGCGTCAAATATTATGGCTTCCGATAGTCCTGGTCGGGTTCCTCATAGAGGGTTTTACTGCTGTAGAAAATGTTCCCACGAAAGTCAGATTATATAGAAATCAATGTTGCAGATTTAATGGTTGTATCTTTTGAAACAGTCTGAGAGTTATTGCTTCTGAATTACCTTTAGATAATGTTTTATTTCAAAGAAACATTTTCTATCTAATATTATGGTGGATTTTATTACTTTTATTGTCGGGGCCTTTCAGAGTTTCTTAAATGAGTGTTTATGCTGTTGAAGACCTTTTGGTGATCACTGAAAATATTTACTTTTTTGTATTAAGGTTATATTGTATTTCACCATATCCACTCCTTTTTTCTATTTTCTATTCAATGCCAAATAAGGACAAAGAAGTGCAAATTGTCTGTTCTGTACGTCTGTTTGTATTTTTAGTGCTCTCAACTGCCTTCATATATCTTTGTATTTTGGATGATGTGTTTTGATAGTTGCAGTGAAATACTTTAGTCCTGAGGATTTATTTTGATAGAAAATGGGGATTTTGAACACTTACCGGTATACTATTTTTTTTAAAGATTTAGTTACATGGTTTTATTGATCATGAGGGCTTTACAATGCTTTAGAAATGAAAGAGTAATCAAGGGAACCAAGGTTATAGCGGTAATCAAAAGAATGTAATCCAGGGACAAAGACCAGACATGGAAAACAGACACACACAACAAAGAACATAAAGTAACTAAAATCATACTGACAAAGTAACAAAAGTATCATTTTAAAAAGTATGCTTTTCTTTCCTGTTCTTCTAATATTTATAGAAGTCACAGTAGTAGAGAAAGAAAAAATCCATAAAATCATATATTACAGAAGTTGTTAATATAATCAATAATTTTCAAAAACCCTCTGTTAATGTGTGTCAATGTGTCAAACCAATAACAAGGAAAGGAAGTCTTAGATTGTGTCAGAAGAATTTCCACCCTTCATTCATTTGAATATTTCTTTTAATGTCAAGTACTACTTGTAAATCCTTCTTTGTTTGTTAAGTGAATAATAGTCAGTGTACATTGTTACTTCCTTAGTTGAGCCTTGGATCGTGGAGAAAATTGACTTCAAACCTCTTCCAAGTTTTACAAGTACATCATGCTTGGGTTTAATGTTAAGTAGATCAAGCTTTGTTAATTTTTATGTTTTGGTGATTGCTCTAAACCTTAGAAAAGGTGCAGTATGTCCTCCAAGACATCAATTAATTTAAGGAACTGGCACTATATTTTTTTTTCTTCTTCAAATTATCTTTTCTTTAAACTATAGCCAGCACTCCACAGTATTGTAGAACTGCCTGATTTTGGTCTTGTAATCTGATGCTTTGTAACATTTATCACTTTAAAAAATTGTCAAGCATCTGTAAATCTATATATCTAGAAATAGCTCAAACCAAGGCCTTCAGGATGCAGTAAAAATTTTCTGGAAAAAAATTACCCACAGCATATAGGGTTACCATAGAAACCATGCAAAAATATGCGAAAATTTGCAAAAAAGTTCATAAAATCAGGTTTAAAAATATCAAATTTCCCGCAAAATATCTGAAATTTTTATTTCAATCCCTGAAACTGTTCAAACTTTTCCCTTCAAAAACCCCTTCCTCATATGGGCATCGCCGGTTAGATTTTGAGCTATTTCACTTTGTAATCCACTTATTAAATTTAGCATGGTAAAAAATTGACTTACTTTCACAATGAAGTCAAATTGTCATTGAAAAAAAGCCCCTTCAACATTGAATATATATAAAACATTGCAAAATACTTTTAAAAGTCCCCTTTTTTCAGAAAATGTTTTATCAACAATAGATTCTTCATTTTTAATCACTATAGCAACTACCGGTTTCCATTCATGTCATTTTTCATCCCTAGCCAAAAGTGCGAAACTAAACTAAACTGTGGAGTGCTGGCTATAATAATTGAGCCTAACATCTTAAAGTTCAGGATACATGTCATTCCAAGTTTGTAATTGCAATGATATTCGTTCTACTTCCAGGTATCCCTCGTCAAGAATTACTTTCCAGTTGCAGATCATTAGTTACAATTTTGTCCAGCTACTTGTTAAATTAGTATGTGTATATATCTGGATGACCCAGAAATTGTATAAAACATTTCTTAGGAACAAACAAAAATATAAGCACTCCAACAGTTTTATACTTGATTGATCTTAGAACCGTAATATATTCTCTTTGATATTGATTTGTTATTTGAGTTTACAGGTTTATCTCCCTTTGGCTTAGTTATCTCTCTTTGCAGCAGTGGTCTTTTTAAGGCTCTAGGTGGATATTTTTTTCTCCTGCAAAAATATAACTCATAATGATGAAAGAAGATCTTAACTTTTACAAGTATTTGATGAAAGAGTCTGAGAAAGTAGTAAAAGTATGTCAGATTTGATTCATTAACACAAATGCTCTATCTAATTGAAAAAGGCAGACTGTTATCTGTTAAATCAATTGATACATTTATTTAGCATCAACAGTTACAAAACAGGGCAAGTATGATATACTGTTTATTTTGCAAATATTTGGGGCATATTGTAAAATGTAGTGTTAGGTAACTGGAATGGATTGCATACTGAATTAATTGATTGATTGATTGATAAATTGTAGTTTTAACATCCATTTGCAAGTATTTTATTGAGTATAGAAGTACAGTATGAGTTTTTATCAGTAGACTAGGCTCCTGTTTGTATATATTTCTTGTTTCAGTAAGCTACCATGTAAAAAAATAAGTATAAGTTTTTGCAAGACTCATGCAAAATGGGAAAAAATCAGAAACATGCATTTCAAAAACCTACTGATCTAACAATATAACTTCTCTCAAGGGTGCTTCCTCTATTTGAAAAGACCTTTATTTGATCTATGCATCACTTTATTTGCTCAGAAATTTTTTCAATAGAATGTTAGAAAAATGAGGTTTTTGAAAGTTGTTCATTGTCAGTACATTTCAATGAAAATATGAATATTTTACTAAAGTCTTTTTTCCTTTATTCTGATGTCAATAGTTTAATTAAACTTTCAAAATGGTGTTTTTTTATATACCATGTTTCACCCACAGCCTGTTTCTTACAGAGTCTGACACTTTAGGGCATGAATGTCTGGTCCCAGCGCCACAAAACTTGAAACATTAAGTGTTAGAAAATTCTCAATTGTTTGTGACGTTATCGATTTCAAGGACTTATAGTCGGCGTCACATAAATAACATACTGTTAAAATTTGAATAAAAATATTTTCTACGACTTTATTGACACCTACCGTCGTTTAAATTGTCTTAAATGACTTGCTCATTCGTTTAGCCAAACGGCTTCTCCCTAAACATTGAATCGTTAAATTCCGGTCAGATTTTAATTCTAGGTGGCAATATTTACATTGTAAAAAGTCGGCCATGTTTACAGTGATCGGGTTGCTAGGAGATGTTGTTTACGTTTAAATGGTTTGTCCAAAAACCGAAGAACCCAGAATGCAATTCGGCGTTATTTCGGATATCTCGGATTTATTTTACGCGAACAACGTATAATACCGAGAAGTTGATCAAGCAGACGATTGTCACCGGAGTTCGACGGGAACTTACGCACTTCGTTTGTAAACAAATCGTCCCGTAAAAACCAACATGGCGGATATTAGTATGGGATTTTCCCGTAAGGATTTGTTACGCATGATTTAAGCTAATCAGCGACTTGTTTTTGAGAAGCTGTTTGGCTAAACGAATGAGCAAGTCATTTAAGACAATTTAAACGACGGTTGGTGTCAATAAAGTCGTAGAAAATATTTTTATTCAAATTTTAACAGTATGTTATTTATGTGACGCCGAGTATAGGAATTACTATGAAAGTGAAGAATATTATCATTATTATTATTGTCTGCTCAGTTAATCACATATTCTAGTTCTGATATGCATCAAATATCTAACAATTTAAACTAAAACTGCAGTGATGCTGTAAAATGATAAAAACAGCTACTATGGAACATTCCTAATCCTGGCACTAGCAGGACTGGACATAATGGTTATTTCTGACCTCATGTGCTAAGAACAGCTGAAGGCAGAGGCATGGGCAGAATATGCCTTTACTTTTATTGCCTAGGCATATTGGTGGAAATGGGGAATAAAAGGGGGAAGCAATGCATACATTGATTTTGATATTACATAAAGAAAAACATGCTTTACAAGCATTTTCTCTTTGCTTTTTCCTGCAACCTGCTCCCCTCTAATTTCTCTTGGATCCATCCTTCAGAGTTCTAAATGTTTGGCTCCAGTTAAACACTTATATGTCTTGAACCACAGTGGCAGATCCGGAAATTTATAAAAAAAAAAAAAAAAAAAAAAAAAAAAGGGGGGGGGTTCCAGTCTTGAAATATACATATTTTTTTTTAACTGGGGGCTCCAGGCTATTGTTTGCTAAATGTTGCCCACATTTTGCACATGATTAACAAAATTTTTAAACTAAACCCCGTAGATCTGTTGCTGAACTATTTTACTTTACATAAGGATCGAGTCATTTACTGATTCTGGACTTCTTTTTTCAGGAAATTTACAAGTGTCTGAAGTGTACATGTACTAGTTAATCATTTGTAATCAATTTTGTAATCAATGTTGTAATCAACTGCTTTAACACACAGAGTTGTTCTCTTGTATAAAACAAAAAATGTTCTGATCGATTTTACACTGCTTTTCCAGAGGAGATAATTGGTACAATTATTATGAAGGCTGCTAATTGATGGTAACATGTTTTTTTTTTCTCTTGTTTATTATAGTTATACCTTGAGCAAACTGCATGGAACTTCAAAATCAGTCATTACAATGAATTAACACATTTCTGAAAATAGTAGGATCAATTTGGATAAATTTAGAAAATGTTCTTCAGAATAGGTATTTAAGTAGATGATATTAGAGTACAAACATGCATTTCATATTTGTTTTGAAAGTAATATTCTTTCTACTCTAGACAGTTAAATGCAGAACTTACAAATTATATTTGCTTTTCGTTTTTCTTTGAAAGTGTTTTAATCATTGTCAGGTATGAGTATAAGTCTTATCAATGGTTTGGCAGGTGGTGATATTTTGGAGAAACAAAAAAGTTGTGGACTTCATGACTAATATGCATTCATAAGGTAATCAAGTATGAGTCCTTCTAATGGTATGGCAGTTGGTGATATTTTGGAGAAACAAAAAAGTTGTGGACTTCATGACTAATATGCATTCATAAGGTAATCAAGTATGAGTCCTTCTAATGGTATGGCAGTTGGTGATGTTTGGAAAAAACAAAACAATTGTGGTTTTTATTACAAGGTAACCAATAAAAGTATTGAGAGAACTTAAATATGAAAATTAGTTGTTTCATAATGTATTTGTAAATTATTTGATGGTTATAGCGTTAATGGAAATATTAGAGAAATGTAAAATATTATTACACAATTCAGTCTGACTTTAAAATACAAGTAAGATGTTGATTTGTACTTGCATTTACATAAAATTTATTATCATCAAGGTAAAGACCCTTTCATACTTAAACTGCCGTGTAGTTGGTGAACATGTTTAATTTTACTCCTACAAGGAAAATTCGTTTTCTCTAACCAAAGCTCTACCTTATGGACATATATGATACACATGCCCATTGACTACTCTGCAGTTAATACAAATAGGTCTATAAACATTAAATTGATTTTAGAAAGTTCAGCCAGACGACTACCATTAGGTTATCCTTACTCTAAAGATTGGGGAAGATACACTGAAATCAGTGTGTCCAGTCTTTCAGTCTTTCTTTCATAATCAGTTATGATCTCATTTTTGTCCCCCATTATGTCGCACAAGGACATGGAAATGGCTCGCGTCTATCCGCTTTTTTTCTGTGCATATTTTTGTAATGCTTTCACCAAATAAGTTTGTTTTTTGGTATGTGGCATTATTATGAAGAGTTAAAGATTGAGTTCAACTTTGGTTATGGCCCTTGGACTTATAAAATTTCAGTGAATTTACAGTTTTCCTCACTTTTTTTTGTAATGCTTTTACCAATTAATTAAAAAATTTTTATGTAGTCTTACTATGTGAAGTTACAGATTAAGTTTGACTTTGGTTATGGTTGAATGATTTTTACAGAAGTTACGGCCCTTGGACTTAGAAAATTTCTGTGAATTTAAAGTTTTCTCAACTTTTTTTTTCCTGTGGGTCATTGGAACACTGTTCTTTTATTTTCTGTTGACTCAATTTTTTCCATGGTGGGATGATTCTAGATTAAATAAACTGTTTTAACATGATGAGATGTGGTTTGCCATCTTTTGTGAGTTAACCTGTGATAGCAGCGGAGTGAGGGAGTCAGTTTATGCTGAATTATACCCATAATTTGTCTAAAACCTAAATGTAAGTTACTGCATCTCCATTTGATAATTATAAAAGATAGCACAAGGAATGGTTTTCTTGGAGTCAGAATTATGTGTTTGAGTGGGTTGTCATCATGCCTGCACAACTTCCCATTGGACGAGAGTTACAATTTTTGTATATGTCACTACTTTCCATGCTCCTACTTAGAATATAGAGCAAAGGTTTGTCATGATGGGTGAAATGTTAGTTCAAGGTTTAAGTTCAGGAAGAATCCACTCTCCAGATTTATAAACTAGAAATTATTTACCAGATTTTTTGAACATTTATTGATTGATTTCCTTGTCTGAATTAATTGTTTGATCAAATAGCATTTAAGGAGGGAGACCTAGGGTAAGGGACATAACTCTTGAAATCAGTGATATGTGTATCATATTCAATTTTACTAAAGCCTATCTAGCTTTCATTTGAAACAAAATGAAGTCAGTCCAAGTTAATCTTATGCTTACATGAGATTGATGTAAAATGCTAAATACAAACGTTCCAATTATTTGTAAGAATTGTGTCCCTTACCTTAGGTCTACCTCCTTAATAAGATATTGAGTTTAATTAATGCTGATATACCAAGGAGTTAATATTCAAATGCTTGAACTAATCAATTGATGACTATTTGGAAAAAGTTATCAATTGCAAATCAATGATAGGTTTGGTTGATTCAAGTTCTGGTATTTTGAATAATAAATAAATAATTAATAAGTTTCATTTTGAGTCGGCATGAAATACATAATTAAAAACATAAGCTTTTTTATACCAAATATGAGTTGAAATATCCTTTGCATTACACTGCATGTAGCCTCTTGTTATTTCTGTTATACATGATCTTTATTAGAAGCAGTACTTTAATGGTTAAACAAAGCTTTGTTAAACGCCTTTTGGTATTTCAAGAAATTGGTACCTCAGCCAAAACAGTATCAAGACAATTATAGGGTTATATTACATACATTTTGTGAACAGTTTTTAGGGTTGTGACTTTGTTTCTTTGTTAATTGATTAAAGTTCATTCAGTTTTCAATCAAAGCCTTGATGAAAGATTTACCTGTAACTTTTTTGGATACATTTGTTTTGCCAAAATACCTATGTAGTTGAGGATAGATTAAGTTTTTCATGATTTCTTACCTGTGATTCAGTCAAAGATAAATTTTACCTCTCAAAAAGAAAAATTGAAACTTGGGATATGAGATGTGCAATCTTTTAATGGCTGTTTTTATCAACTGCAATGATTAACTTTACAATGAGGAAGACTTCCCTGATGTTTTGAGCACCTGGTGTAAGTGATAGTGTGGTGATGTTTTGAGTGGAAAGATATCCTAAAGAGCTGTTGCGGAAATATTTTCAGAATTTCTGTGGACTTTGGATATACCCGGTAGATTGATATAATAGAATTGAAGTGATAACTTTCGAAAGAGGATTTGATGAGGAAATATTTTACAATTTTTTTGTGATTTGTGATATTTGTGTCGAGGGTCAGATTGATATTCTTGAATTCTAGAGATAACTTTTGCAAAGAGCTATTTTCCTACTTTAAGTTGTGCTGAGGGTTAAATTGACAAAGTAGATCTTTCTCTTATGTTATAATATCCATTCTTATCAAAATATTGAGGAAACATTATGCATTTTAAACTTATACTGTAAATAGTTGTCAATCAAGATATGGCAGAAATATGTTTCATATACTTGTGGATGTTTTTATCATGAAATATTTGAGGAAATAATTGATAATTTTTTACCTTCGTTCCTAACTGTGATCAAAGTGGATGATATTTTACCTTTAGAAGACATTTCAAGAGGGATAGGAGAGACAAATTATTACCACAATATAGGCCTCTATTGGAAATACTTTACATGTAATATCTGTTCGTTTTTAAGCATTAAACTTCTAAGAAGTGATTTTGGAAGAGGAACTTCTATTTCATAGATTGAACCAGGAAATACTGCATACTGTATATTTAATTAATTTGTATCAACTTCTTTAAAGATGGAGGAGGAATCTGAGCATTATAGAAAGTCTAAACCTTCAACTGCGTAAGTCTATCACATTACACCATATTGTTTGGAATTAAGATAAAGGTGGGAGCTAAGGGATGTAATAAAGTAAGAAATTGAAGACTGAATCATTGATGACATTATATTTTGTATTATAACTTAATCATACACTGTTTAAGGTTTATCATAAATTCTTGACAAATATTTGCTTAATTTCACCACAAATTTTCTTTTGCCTGCAGACAAGCCTACATGAGATTTAATTGTCCTGCTATTGGGCAACAGAGCTCACGGCTATTGTGTGGGGAATATCTAAAAATATCTCAAAATGTTCCTCAACTTGTCTTGGCGCTCCCTGCAGAATTTGGAAAAAATGCACGCCAAATTTAAAGTAAAGATTTTGATCTTCCAAAAACAGAAAAACATTTGATTAAAATTAGGGCTCTGCCACTTTTTAGGGGTGGTTGCTCTATAGTGATTACTCTGTCCGTTCATGTGTCTGTCCATCCCTTTCAAATCATGGCAGGGCTGTAACTTTTTTGTTTTTGTCGGCTTTTGATTTTTGGCATGTGGGTAGATCACATAAAGATGATGTGTCACACACCATGGATTAAAATAGAGGTTTTTGAAAGAGTTGTCTACTCTTGCAATGTTTATTATCAGTGGCATTGCAGTGAAATTATTAATCATTTTACCAAAATGGTGTGGAAAATTTTATCTTTGTTCCATATAATACTGCATGATGGTACAGATAGTCAAATGAGACTGTCAGAGTGTTGGGTTTTTTCATGTCATGTTTTACCCACTGCCTGATTCTTACAGAGACTAACACTTAAGGATCATAAAAAATTGAGTATACAGGCATCATTTTTAAACCAATCATATTCTTCATGCTGTAATTTACAAACATTGTCCTGAAATTCATCATTATCTTTTAGTTTTTCATGTATATAAAGTCTATAGCCAAAATGTCTTCCAGTAAGCAATAATTCATAGTTCATAGTTAGTCAACATGTTACCCATACCATTGTGTTGAAAAATTATATTGTTCAAACTAGTATATTTATAATTGTGTTTTTAATATGAGACACATGGTTTTGTTGTTAATTTATCATGTCATATAGTGAGGTCATTTACACATCCCCAAACTCTTTGGTGACAGAACTATTTGTTAAGGAGACTGCTATCTATGGAGGAACCTAAGAGGTAGAGTTATTTTTTTCAAATTGTGTTGGTATTTAGGATGATCATGTACTGAAAGTCTTAAAATGACCTTTGTCTTTTTAAGTGTAATGTGTCTTAGTGTCACTATTTTAGTTTTTAGTTTTATTTTACTATTTAGTTATATTTTGAAGAAGTGTCATCATTCTTTTTTTCTGTTCTGGATTTTATTATTATGTTGTTGGGGTCTTACTTAAAGGTGCCTTTATGCTTGTTGAAGACTATTTGGTGATCCCTGAAAGTATTCACGATTTTGTATTAGGTGATACGCAGATGTGTTTGTTACATCTCACCATATCAGTTCTTTTTTCTAATACATAGAACATATATTTTGTTTTATAACAAGTGGTTTTTTTTTGTAACAAAAATATTTAAGAAGTGAAACTACTGCATCAATTTACTGATGTAAGTACTTTTTGACTTATTTGAAATTTTAAGATTCATAGAAAAATTCATGTCTTTCCTAATTTGAAAACTAAGCTCCATAATATATGTCAACTTGTTTTTTCATGTACAATTTGTCAAGTGACTTACAATGTGTGTCAGATTTCACTTATGCAGTTCTAAAACATATTAGCTTCTTCTAGATAATTGAAGGTAAAAGGGAGATAACTCAATGTTTACATTGTTGATAGAGATTCCTTGGTACAATGATTGATAGTATAGTATTTATTTTATCATTTTATTCAGATTAAATGAATTCTTGTTGATAACTTTGCATTTATTCTTGGCAGGAGTTTGTGCTTCGTGTAAAATAATGTGTATTTTCTGGTTATTTTGTCATCAGTACCATCTGTGTAAGAAATAAATGAAGGTAAATCAGAATCTTACATGAAGGCATTCTATATTGATGATCAACCAATTAATCTGCTGAATAAGTTACAAACTAGCATTGTGTTTTTTTTTTTTAATTCTGGATTTTTTTATATTACACTCAGGAGTTGGTGGTATATATGAATTACCTTGCCTATCTGTCATTCCTTCAGGCTTTATGTCAGAATTTGACTACATTATTCTGACTCCTGAGGACTAATTTTTACCTTTAGTATGTGGCTTTATAGAGATTGGATATATTTTGGTTACTTTCCATTATGATCTTCCAGTATGTGTGAAACTTAATGTTGGTTTTGTTTTTTGCTCTTTCTGTTGGTTTCTTAATTTATTAGAAGTGTAAATGTGTATTTTTTGGAGGGAATATTAAGAAAAGAGGAACATGGATATGATATGGAGCTTGTCTTGCATGATTTAGGGTACATTTTTTTTAAGGAATTTCACACAAAGTTTCTAAACAATCTATGCTATTTTTATACTGGCAATATGAAATGGCAGAATACGTATTATTTGATATCCTCTGGAAAGTTGCATGTCTGTCTGTCTGTCCTGTGATAGATGCTAGGTGATCACTTGAGAACGGATCAATTATTTTCTTAAGACCTTTGTACAATTTTGTAGTACCATAAGAAAGAGGTTATTTTACATTTTTAACAAAATCCAATATGTGGTGTTTTGCCATTTTTAACATTTAGCCATCTCCCTGTTTTTACCATTACATGGAAAGTTATCAATATATGTTTCATAAATGTCCTATTTTTACCATTTTGACCAGATTTTTTCCAGTGTTACAGTACAAATTTCATGTTAAGGACTGGCTATGTCAAGCACGAGATAATGACTCTTAAATCAAATGTCTGTTGTACCTGTAGACTAAACTGGTAGGAGGCTAATAATGTGCCTGCTAATTTGTTTTTATTGGCCTGAGATATTAAAACATGAATAATCCCAAAATAAGCAATTAAATGCAGGTGAATTTTATCATCTCTAAAATAATGTTCTTGTTTATTCTCAATGATCTATTCTGTTTGAACTTAAAGCATATCTTCTGTTATCAAACTGAAAGGATTTAATTGATAACTTTGTAAAGCATACTGAAGAATAAAATGAGTTTCCCTACAGTGTTGAAACCTCTCTGAACTTTTTCTTATCAACTTTTTCTTATTGAAAAGAATTCAGAAACAATATTTAGTCTGGAATTTATTATTTATATTAATGATTGACATTTATGATGTAAACAAGCAGTATCTGCTAATTATAATTGGAATTTAAGTACAGGTATTCATAGACTGGGTTCAAAATGTTGAGGGTCCCTTAGGTTTGGGACCCTCATTTTTCTGACCCAAGACTTTAAGATCTCATTTATCTAGGTTATAGGACTTTCAATACTTTACATTGAGCTGTAATGAAGACCTTAGGTTTTCTTCAAGGGGACCATAGGTCCTTGGACCTTCAATACTCTACATTGAGCTGTAATAAAGACCTTAGGTTTTCCTCAAGTGGACCATAGGTCCTAGGGCCTTCCTGTCATAATGACAAAAATTTGAATCTCTACAGTCTCGGTTAGTAAACATTTGTGTGTTATATTTATGAATTACAATTCTATTCTTTGGAAATTTTTGGTATCCAACTGGAATGTTGTTAGTACAGCTATTTGTATAAGAATCATTAGGTGATGATACCAGTCCTACCCCTCACCCACCCCCACCCAAAAGCATAATTCCTAGTAGTCATTATGTTGTAGAAAGTAAATTAGTTTTCATAGAAGTTTTCATTAAAAAAAAAAAACAGATTAAAGAACTGTTTTAGACAAACTCCTTAAATTTGAATGTGTTGATATTTTTAGTATGTAACATGTACATGTTCATTTTTATTGTCAAGACATGTTCTAACTAAATATTTTACAGTGAATTGAAGACTGCTAATAATCATTCAATATTTCTTCTAAAACTACCTGTGTGTTGTAATATGGGAAAATTACCTTGTAGAGAGGGTGTAATGTAGTAATCTTACTCAACAACGATCATCATATATTAGCCTGACCTTCAGATTTATAACTTATATCAGCTTGCTATTATCACCACAATTCTGTTTATGCCTATAAACTTTATTAACTATTATGAATTCATTTCTCATGTCCATAAAGTTTACCTGAGGTTATATTCATGTATTGTATAGCATGTATCTACCACATCGTTGTTAATTTACATGTGATTTTTTTTTTGACGAAACCATCTTTCCATCATTTAATTTTTAAGCTATATGGGACTTCACTGCGCTAACAGAGTATAATTTAATTGTTCTTTTCCTGAATAAGGTCTTTTTCCTATGAATTGACGAATTTCTTGAGAAAATTGATGTCTTGACACAAGGAAGTTTATTTTGTTGTGATTGTTCAGTTCAAAGGATTAAATGACTGTCTTATTGTAACGGAAAAGGTGTTAGAGTACATTAAAATAGACATACGGAACTTGTTTATTTGACTAGCCACTCTATCTCTGTGTTTTTATTTACCTGGAAAGGATTGAGGTACCTGAACAATATACATGTAGATATGGACGAATATGAGTAAGTTGCTTCCTGGTTTTTATTAGGAACTTTAGCTTTAGAATTTCAATACATGTACATGTACACTAGATTTTATGAATGTATGGCTTTTGTGCATTAAAAGAGATTGCAAACGGGTCAACCGACTGGCACGCATCCTTGAAGTATACAACCTTTTAATCTACCAGTAAATAGTATTTAGGGAACATAACTTTTAAACCCATTTAGGTTACTTAAAATTCCAAATGTAACATGCACATGTTTTGCGTATTCAGGAAATTATTCATTCCCAATTTTGACAGCTTAATCACAACATTTCTTATTTCTTGTTTTTATTACACTCCATGGAAAGAGACAGTGAAATGCTCTGTGGCTCTTCCTGAACTGTGCTAGCCCTTAGAAGCCATGGACTGCATCCAACTTATGCATACTTTTTATATGGCATACCATAGTATACTGCAGGAAATAGTATACTTGTCAAGATTTATTTTTTACTTTTTTATTTCATTTTTTTTTTTAGATTTTTCAAAATGACTATTTTATGTCAAGTGATACTAAGATGGTCAAAAGTTGATGTATATTTCATGAGATAAAAGTATTTAAAACTGTCCAGTTGGAATGGAAAAACAGTGGCAGATCCAGAGTTTTATGTAAGGGGGGGCTCAAAAAATTTCTTGACAGGGTCACTGGTGAGGATGCCCCCTAATCCTGCATTCTAAGGTATCTTTAACAATTTTTTCAACAATTTTTAAAAATAGCAATTTTAGAAGGGGGTGGACCTCCTGCCCCGCTGGATCTGCCACTGAAAAAAATCAGACTATTGTGCTTGCTATCAAGCCTGTTGTGCAAGCAAATTGGGGTACAAATCAGTGATTCTGTAATTATCATTTTATATACCTTTTGCACCTGTGGACATTCCACCTGCTCCTAATGAACAAATTCTTCACTCCCAAAGAAGATTAGATTGGCTTGATGGAAGTTACTCTGACCCACATAATTGTGAGAATTGAATCTACTTTTCTTATGTACTTTAAAGAGACAATTATGGTAGGATTTTATATAATCTGTAAAGATTATTCAATATTTTATTCAGTTGATGGTCGGGTTATATACTGTAAAGAAGTCATATTTAAAGATCAGAGTTATTATAGCTCCCCACTAGTATAATGTTAACTTGTAGATTTTGTAACTGAAAAATAAGCATGTAAAACAATAACCGCCAAAGTAATTTTTATGCCCTCCAGAAAGTGATCTGGGCATATGGTTTTAACCTTGGCCATCATTCTGTTTTTGTGTGACAACCGGTTTGCCAAACTTTTTTTCTAAATGTCTTGAGGTATTGAATTGATTTTATATATGCAGGTGTATTTTGGTGAAGTACAAATCAGGTTTTGTTCCTGTTTGTTGAGATAGAGTAATGCCCTTTGGAATTAGAAGAATAGAGTTATACCCCTTGAACTTAGGAGAATGGAGTAATGCCCCTTGAAATTAGAAGAATGGAGTAATACCCCTTGAATTTTGACAAAAAATATCTGGTCATTTTTGTTTTCCAGACAATTTTGTTTCTAAGTGCCTTGATATATATTGAACTGATGTTTGTGCAGGTTTGTATTAGTTCTGTTGTTTTGATTATTGATGGAGTGATGTCCCTTGATCACAGAAAAATTGTACTGTAGGCAGGGGCATTTGTGTTGTGTCGACATAATTAGTTTAAACTTTGAAGCACTTATCCTTCTTTCAAAACTGCAAAAATGTAATTTTCTTGAATAATTTATAAGACAGAATCCACTGAAAGTGGAATATAAAAATAATATTATTGCAAATTGAAAAAACTGCAGGTGATTTGCACTAACTTGCAATAAGAAAGTTTGAAAGTCAGAGTTTCTTCATAGCTCACAAATAAAACTGATATTTTGGTAAAAAGAAAATGAAGACCATCCATATGAGACACTAATAGATCTAGAAGGTGTAAAAATAAACCCTTAATTTGGTAAAAAATGATGAAACCTGCAACAGTAACTTCATGCATTTATTGTACAAAATAAACCTGATGAAACATTACTTTTTTCATATGCTTTTTGAAGAGCACATTGTAACAAAAATGTCTGGCAAAATGAATTTAAGCAAAGAATAATAGAGTTATGAAAAAAAGTTGGGGAGAGAGTGACGAAACTTGAATGATTATATGTGTACTTCTTTTTGCAAATAAAAATTAGGGATAATAGTTCAGTAGAATGGAAGTTTTGAAATTGAGATTGAAAATACCATAAAGCAGGTAAGGCCATGAAAAAAATAATGGTCTTATTTCCTGCTACCTGAGCAAGATAAAAATAGGGTAGGTAGGTATGAAAATTATTTTATTTTTCAAAAACATTTAACATTGTCTTCATAAGGAAACAATCTAGACTTCAACTATGTTTGATGTAAAATGTTTAGGGTACAAAAAGCTAGGGTAGGTAGAATAGCAGGAAACAGACATGTTTTTTTTTGCCTAATTTCACAGGGTGCTACATTTGGTGATTTTTAGCTGTCTTCACAGTATCATACCACCAAAATGAATTCTGCAAATTACTTTCTCTTTGCTGCACCACATAGCATATGCCTAAATTTTTCAAATTTGCATGGTTCTTATGTAGAGTGCTACTTAAAATGTATTTTGAATGTGAGTAACCAGAACACTCTTTATATCAGACATAGTCTACAGTCCAACAGGGGTTGATATAGACTAGTTTCATTATACATTTGTTTAGATGTTGAACTCCTTAAAAAATTAAGTAGCACTCCAGATAAGAATCATGCAAAATGTGATTTATGATTGGAAAGCCTACATAGTTTTGTTTTTTGATATTTTGTTTAAATTTTATAGTAAACAGAAGGAAACATGTTGCTGATCATGTCACCCTTGTTTTTTGAAGATAAAAAATATTATAGAATGTACTGTAGAATACAAAAGTAAGGGATATAACTCTGTAAATAACATGAAAATACTACAGAATCTGTTTGATTTTCAATGTGGATTATCTACTAAGAGCAGACATATTGGAATGAATAATTATGTATTTCAGCATATAGACCTGTAAAGCAACTTAATAACAAAATAAAAATATGTAGCCTTTGGGTATATCACATATTACAGAATTTGCATGATTCTTACAAAGACTACTACTTAATTTGTAGTACACAAGAACTTAGAAAAGTAAAGAGAATTCAAAGTCTTTGACTTCTATCAGGCTAAATGATTCCCAACTTGGTGCTTAATGACAAAGCAGTTTTACAGGCTGCCAAGTTCTCTCTATTTTGATTCATAAAGTGATAATCCCCTTAAATGACTCCCACAACTCCTATATAAATATAATAATTGTATTATACTTTATAAGGAAATGAAGATTTCTGATGAATTAATAAAGGTTGTCATTTTTTATAATCCTCTTTCATTTGAAATACAGTTTTGTCAGATCCCTTTGTGTGAAGGCTTTTATTAAGACTTAATGTAAATTTTATCTGAAATTTGTGTATATTATTCAGCATTTACTGGTTATTATTCCTAATGGAGAAAGTTTTTAACTTAATCAGGTAAAAAGTTTCTTTAATTTTTTTTATGTTAAGGAAGGATCATGTTTTTTAGATCCAACAATTCTGTAAAATAGTTTTATTTGCTTCTTCATTTTAACCTTTTAGTTATATCAATAAATTCAGTAAAATAACTCCCATTGCTTCCAATGCAAACCCATGTTTTAAGTTCAGTTCTTTGTGAATAAACCTTTAGAAATCAACCAGTTTTATGTACCACTCTTTAAGGTTCATAAGCCAAGTTATCTTTTGCAACTTTCAAAACATAGGTTTCATGTTGTGTTTTTTGGCTATTCCCATAGCTTGTTTACATACAATGTGAAAATGTGCTAAATTTTGACCCTAACCCCCACCACTTTTTAAAGGGCTGTGAAAAAGAATCTGAAAAGCAAAAGAAAGAACTGGCATATTCTTAAATGCAAAAATGAAATATCTTTCAAATCATATTAAATTGCAAAAATATTCTTCAATATCATGTCCCTGGTCTTCACTTCATGATAGATTGTTGTCCCCAAAAGGGCAGTCCATGTGACATCATGAATATTTACTATATTTATACCTATAGGTATGAATTTTAAGTTGTTTCTAATTTTGTATGTATGGATAAATGTTTATTATTTCCAACCAATTAAATTGTATGCTTTGATGTGGGCATTTTTCTGTCTGTAAGTTTGTCATGCATCTGTTTTATGTTTTCTAATGAATAGAGAAAGTAAGTTTTGTGACAGAGTTCTATTCAAATTCATGTAAAAAAAAGCCTTTGGGTGAATTTCATTTGAAATTTTCACCTAAAAAATCTTGAAAAATGAAAATTAACAGAAAAACATATGAGTTCCATGTTTGCTTTGTATAGATTTTTGTAGAAAATTTCTTGTGAATTATTTCTAATGATGTAGTAACAATGAACATATAGTTGGAGTATACTGTTAAAGTTCTATTGTTTGTGGGGTACCAATTTTTTTGGTTTTCGTGGGGAGGCCAAACCATGAAATTTGGTTCCTACAACGAAAAGGGTGTTGCAATTGACATGTATACTGAAAACCTCAAAACCACATATTCAAGAATCCATGAACTTGTATTTCTTACCTAATCCACAAAAATTAAATTAAAATTAAATTAGAATTAAGGTTCTTTCACAGTATATGGGGTAACTCTTTCACTGTACCTGTTTATAATGTTGTTTTGGGGTCAGCTGCAGTCTCACTCACTCACTCGCAGAGCAGCCATGTGGTGTGAGGGTTCCCTCATCATAAATTTATGACCTATGGGTGGCCTTGAACTGACATTTATCATCCTGTTGGGGTTGTTGTCTCCTTGACATATTCACCATATCCATTCTTGTTATGTATACATTAAGTATGTCTTTATCTTTGACATAAAAAGAGCAATGCTTAGGAGTTATTCTTAGAATGTTTTGGATTTAATATCTTTATGGCTGTATATTGTTCATTTTTGGTTCTCTGAATTGTATGAAACACTGAAAGCTGAAAAGAGTATATTAAAAGAGGGAAGCCCGTAGCAGTACCAGCATATATTAAAAAAAGGGAAGCCCATAGCAATACCAGCATGAAACCCTCTTTTCTTCTCCATACATGGCCTACAAAACATCACAAATAATAATAATATGTTCTATATTAGTAGATTCAGCTGTCAATTTCATCCAATTATTTACTTATAAATGATAAATCAGCATCCTATGTATTGCAACTTGATGTAATCAAATAATCCAACCCCATAGAGTAACAAGTGGATTCTCGTTTCCGTGGACAGTAGGATTTGTCCAAAATAATACCATTTTGATGAATTTTATTGATTTTGTATAAATCTGCTGAATCTTTGAATGCACCATAAGCTTTGTTCTTAATCGTATTGGTGTGGTATAATTACTGTGGCATCATATAACAAGGTTTATTATGAGAAATCTTTAGAAATGGACCAGGTTTGGAATTTACTGCTCAGGTATAGATGATTTTTTTTATTGTATACGTGTACTACCATCTTTTGACTAAAAGATGTTTGTTTGGTTTTTTTTTTGTACACAGCTGTCTTTCTGTCCACCCATCATGCAATAAATAAAATGTTTAGAGAGAAACTTTGATAAATTTTTGGTACAATATTTTTCTTCATATATGGAAGCTTTTCTTAATTTCAATTAACAGCATTGTTTTAACATTTCTATCTGAGCTAATTGGGACTAAAATACAAAAACAGGGTATGGTTTATCATGTGCTTTAGAACAGCTGTAATCTGTATTTAACCATGCATTAATCTACGAAAAGACATGTTTATTTAATTAAAAGAAAGAAAATTGGATAGCTACATGTACTAATCAGTTAAGAATACTACTGGTATTTGATGAGATCTAATTAAATTTATGGAAGTTAAGTACAGCCTTTAACAGCCTAGCAGGTTTCGTTTTTGTTTTTTGCTTTATTTTTATTCCATCTGGAGATGCAATAGTGTCATTGAATTTAAATAGTTGTGATTTCACTACTATGACTGTTTTTTTTTAATGTCCTTGTCTGCCATTTAGGTCTAACATGGTGGCCTAACCATGCTAATAATTGATTGGACCTAAATAGATTGTAAGTCATCCATTCCTTGGAAGTAAGACAGTATTAACAATATTCTAATTCACACTTAATATTATGCTCCCAATGGCATTTTGACAGTCAGAGGAACATTGTAATTTTACATTGTGACATAATTCATCTTGTAGTTGAAGGAGAGTTCAGTATGAAAGCATTGGGAATATATTATTACTTACAATGGCTTACACAAGTGTAATAATGTCTTTTAGAAACTTACATTCTTCCTATTGTAAAATTATGAAGAACCCTACAATGAGATTACCTCCACAGTAATATTTATCCCACTAGGAGTCACCTACTGTATAATGCTGTATGGTCTTGATACATGTATTTTTAGGTGTAAATGACTGATTATAATTATACCCCACTCATTGAGTGGTAGTAGAGTGGGGGTATATTTGAATCACCTTGTCTGTCCATCCAAATATTTTGCAATTATCTCCGCTCCCAATAGATAGATTTGTTTCAAATTTGGTATATTGCTTTATATAGATGGGACATATCTACTGTAAAAGATTTTGGGTGCTGTCCAATATCAACTTATTTTTTATTGGACCTTGCTATTTTTCATTACAAGGATTGATAGAGAAAATCATGGGTCCCAATAGATGGATAAATTTCAAATTAAGCTTGTTGCTTTATATAGATGGGACATACATTGTAAGCAATCTAGGGTGCTGTCAGATATCAACTTCCTGTACAAGTAAGGGTATTATTAGCAGGACAACATGTGCAACTTCATGCTAGGCCAATGTGGGATTGATGGTTGATATCTGCTGACTGATCCAATTGGTTTTCTGTTATGTTGGATGAGCAATACATTTTTTAGTCAGACAGTCAAAGTAGAAAAAATCCCACCTGAATGACCAGTGAAAAAAATATCTGCATCCTCGATTTATGGAGGTAGACTTATGGTAAGGGACATAACTGTTGAAATCATTGATATGTTTGTATCATATTTAATTTCACCAAAGCCTATCAAGTTTCCATTTGAAACAGAATGAAATCAGTCCAAGTTACTTTGATGCTGAGATGCGATTGATATAAAATGCTAAATACAAACGGTCCAATGATTTGTAAGAGTTGTGTCCCTTACCCTAGATCTACCTCCTTAAGCGATGCCTTATATAGTTTTTCACAGGAATTTGTGAAAGCATACCAATTTGATTAGTTTTAGGTTTACACTGGGGGCACCCCTCCTTGATATGTGGGCAATTTGTTTTCTTAAACCTGCAATAAATAGCATTCACCCAAGTGTAATGTTGTACAAGTGTCATAAATGGATGCCAACACTATAGGAGTTGGATGTCAAAATGCTGATTTGTTTAGAAATAATTATAAAGCATCATCCAGGAAATATTTACTGGCAGCTTAAAATTAAAAGTTGAGTTTGGCCAGCTGGAGGCATATTGCAAAATTCAAGACGTTTGCCTGGCAACATCATGCCAGAAGATGAAGGTTTTGTGCAACCCCCTTGCCAAATTGGTCTAGAAAAATCTCTTCTTGAATGAAGGTTACACATTTAGCACTGTAAAGTTGAATGGCTGATGAGTTAACAGTTTCAGAAACAAAATTACTGGGATGGTTGATTGTCTTACCAGGAAACAAATTTGTTATTTTAACATTACAAATTCTCTTTCCTATTTACAGGTTTCACATTTCATCCATTGATTTCTTATTTTTCCACCAATTCATTTAGATTTAATGAGATTTCAGAAAAGTGTTTACCAAAAAAAAGACATTTTTCTGTAAGGAGTAAAAATTTCAATTCATTTTGAGTGTGATTTAAGAATGAATCAAGTTTGGATTTTGCTCTTTGGGTATGTTTTTCTTATGTATGTAACTTTGTAATTTTGGTATTTGATATATAAATTGCTTACAAGGTTTTCTGTTGTGTATTTTGATTGACTTAAATGGAGTATACACATTAATAAACATGCTTAAAGATTGTTTGGAAGGTGATAAGCCGTAATAATCATTTAGTCCAACAATGTGTCAAAAACACATGAAAATTAAAAAAATTATCATAATGATGATCAGTAAAATTTAGAATGATCCATAAAAATCTTTGGCTTACATATTGTAGTTAGAGTGTCTCTTTTGATTTGTTTTCTCTGAGCCCATTTCCTGAAAAAACAATGAAAAACAAAGAAATTTAAAAATGTTTCCTGTTAGAAGACAGGAAATAACAGGAACAGTTGTAAAACTGATTATCCTGGAAATGTCTACTGGCAGTTATCTGAGGAAATTGAATTACATGTACTTCCTGGGTAAACAGGAAAAGCATTGAATTGTTTTTTGAAAGAGCCCTGCTCTGTACAGGAAATGACAGGAATTGCCATAGAACAAATTATCCAGGAAATATCATCTGGCAGTTTTGGATTACTGGTACATGTATTTCCCTTACTTTATGGACAGGTCATCCCTCTAAGTTATGTAATTCTATTAAATTATGTGAGACATGCAATTTCAGTGAAATAATAATGTTGATTGTACTAGCTAGTAGCTACTGCTTCTCTCTCAGAAACTTGCCACCCAAATTACTATAAATAGTGGCTATAAATAAAGAAAATCCCCAAATTTCATGTCATGAGGTAGTAACATTTGTATAACCATAGACAAATTTATTGTGATCACTTTTAGGCTTCCTGTACTTGATACCTGATTACTGTGTTCAGTATGTCTTCTGTATTTAAGGTTATTGTTCATGTTTTGTAACAATGCTTAATTTGAAAGCATGAGAACTCTTGCTCTTAAGATAATCAAATGAAATGGTCTTCTTCTCTGAATGCAGCTTCTGAATCAACTTATTAATTAGCTTGGTGATGCAGTGGTTGCTAATTGGTGATCAATTGATGACTGATTGGTGATAGATCTATAAATTGATACCATTGAGTGATCAAATCTTCTGTCCGTTTTGTAAAATGAGGGATAAATGAGTTCATTGAAATTTCTAATTTTCCTTTTCCTTAACTGATCAACTACAAAATACAGAACAATCAGTACTCACTGATTTAGATTTATTTGAAGAAAAAAAAATAAATCCTGAAATGAAGTTTAATTAGATTTGCCATGGAATTTACTTCATGTGAATTATTTGAATACTGTAAAAGTACTATTATTTGTGGGGTACCATTTTTTGTGGTTTTAGTGGATAGGTAAAACCATGAAATTAGGTTCCCAACGAAAAGTAGATTCCCATTGATGTGTATACTGAAAATTTCAAAGAAAAAGAATCCATGAACTTGTATTTCTTCCCTGATCCACACAAATTGGTATCCATGAATTAAAGAATTGTCACAGTAAGAGACACAAAACAAAACATACTATGAAGTACCTCACATGTCTAGAAAACAGTATATTTTAAATGTAACACCTGAATAAATTATTTATTTTTACAGAAAACACAGCAGTGGAGACCTGCACAGTCGATTGAAGACAAGAAAACTATTAGGGGTTGGTGAAACTGATGATGGAGATGTTCACAGGTCAAAGGTCAGTTGAAATTTTACGTAAATAGTAGTAATTGTATCATCTTCAATTGATCAAATATTGGTGTGACGCTGTCATTTATCCATAATAACTTGAGTATGGTTAGATTCCGAGTGTTCTTCTATTATATTATTCAATCAATTTGATCATAGATCAAACAATCCTTGAAGTTATAATCTTCCAGATTCCTACAATGTATTTAGATTTTTAATTTTGGTATTTGTTGGGAATTCTTCAAAAGAATGATTTATTCATCCTTTATATGCATTTTTAATTGGTATTTGATCTGATGTATCATTATGAACTGTCTCTTTATTTGAAATATGCCAGACACAAACTTCCTGTTTGCTGAACTCAATCAGATTTAAATTGAGTATGTTATTGCCTGCTATCTCTGTCTCAATAAATTCCTTAATTATCTGACTAACGGTGTGGACCTATAACACAATGAGAAACCTTTAGACTAAGTAAACAGCTATAAGTACACTCTATCAGCCCCAGGGCAGTCTTTGCTATTTTTAGCTCACCTGGCCGTAGGTCATGTGGGCTATTGCCATCACTTGGCATCCTTTGTCGTTGTTAACAATTATTCAAACTTCTTCTCTGAAACTACTGAATGAATTTGGATGAAACTTAGCTTGAATGTTTCTTAGGGTATACTTCACAAAATAACAATATGGATTTTTTATCCCCTGAAAAACCATTCCTAAAAATAGAACATGTGGGTCAGACAGCAGTTTTTCTCATATATTTCCAAAATCATTAGGTTTAACCAAATTCTGACAAGGGTAAAAATGTTCATGATGAGATCTATCTGTTGTCAAATGTTGGTGAAAATCTTTTGACCCATGTAGGAATTATTACCCTTTTTGGACTTTCTTTGATGTTTTCACTTTCAAAAATCTTGTCAGAAACTTCAGTACAGAATTCATTGAAAGTTGATATGAATGTTTCGAAGGATATCCTGCACAAAATGGCTGTTTTTATCCATGAGAATGAACGGCAGCTGTTACTAAAAAAAGTACATAGGGGTCAGACCGCAGTTTTTCTCATTTATTTCCAAAACTGTTAAGTTTAACCAAATTCTGAAAAGGTGAAAGTGTTCAGCATGATGATATCTATCTGTGGTCAAATTTAGGTGAAAATCTTTGACCTTGTTTGAGTTATTGCCCTTCTTGTCCACCACAACCCATCGCGAGGGGACATGGAAATGCCGTCTGTCCGCACTTTTTTTGGTTATGCTTTTACCAAATAATTTTGTTTTTGAAATGTGGCCTTTTACGGAAGTTATGGCCCTTGGACTTAGAAAATTTCAGTAAATTTACACTTTTTCGCACTTTTTTTCTCCTGCGACGTGTCTGTTTGCATTTTCCGCACTTTTTTTTGTTATGCTTTTACCCAATGAGTTTGTTTTTAAATGTGGCCTTTTTTATGAAAAGTTACAGATTAAGTTCGACTTTGGTTACGGTTGAACGATTTTTACAGAAGTTACGGCCCCTGGACATAGAAAATTTCTGTGAATTTACAGTTTTCCACACTTTTTTTTATAATGCTTTCACCAATTGATTTTTAGATTTTGTATGTAGTCTTACTATAAGAAGTTACAGATTAAGTTTGACTTTGGATATGGTTGAATGAATTTTACGGAAGTTATGGCCCTTGGACATAGAAAATTTCAGTGAATTTAAAGTTTTCCCCACTTTTTTTTTTTCGCGGGAGACATTGGAACACTGTTCTTTTATTGGATAATTTTGGCTGCCATTTGGGACCATTTTCACCAGTTACTCAGATTCCAATGATTTTTTTTGTTAATTCAGAAAACATTGTGATCTAAGTTAAATAGTGATGATGAAAGTTTGTTCCGGGTGGCCATTTTCCTGCCAATTTTTATACCTGCTTTGATTTCAACAATGTTTGGCTTACATAGTAGACATGGTCTCCTGAGTTGAATGGTGATGATGAAAATGTTGTCAAGCAATGGGTCAACTTCATTTTATGTTCTTTTTCAGCAGATGGATACTGGGCAGATGCCCCCTTGGACCTGGTGGAATAACAGGGCATAGGGTGACCTGTGCCCAAATTTTTTCCACAGGTTCTAAAATACTTTGAAGGCATTTCCATCATTTTACAGTGCCTTAGGTTGGACTTATGATTCAACAATATATGCTCTTTTTCAACAATGTTTTTGTCAAACATGGTAACTTAGCATGATACCTTTACTTACTGAGTTAATAGGGCATGGTTTACCTGGTGAGCCATTCAGGTTCTTCAAGTGCCTCTTGTTTTTTGCAAACCATTAAAATTCATGTTTTACATTGGCTCTGTTGTTACTTTTTTCATTCTAAGAGGAAGTATGGATGCATTTACATTCTACAAACAGTGATGTTAAAAGTAATGATGTTAGTAAACTTCCTTAAGACGCTACTAGAAAAGTTATTGTAACATGTAATTGGACGGTCTTCAATATTCCGCTGAAATGTACTTTATTGTCATGGCAACCCACCTAGAAGCAGGAAGATGAAATCTTATAATTCCGTCATTTTTGTTAAATTAAGTTTTGATAATGGTCTCTTTATCATAAGTTGTTTAATTGCTACTGGCAGTGAAGTCCTTAAAGAGTTTATTGATGTAGGTGACATGTCTTGCTCACCTGGTCCATAAGTCTACTTTATCCCATCTTACCTGTTTCTTGTACCCAAATTAGTCTGCTCAATTTATGTAAATGATTAACTTTGTTTATACCATCTGACTGAGTCAATTAGTTGTCTTTTTTATCAATAAACTTTTAAAAAAAATTTAAGTTAAATTCTCTGATTTGTGTAAAAAAATTTTTAATTGGCAATTGAGGAATAGTCGTTCTTCATATTTACGAAATGTAAGCCATTTAGGCAAGTTTTTCAAAGGGACGTAACCCACCAACACAAGACAACTTGGTTTATGGTCTCATTTGGGAAAAGAAGAAAAGTAAACATTTTTCATTGAAACTTGAAACTATTTTCAGTATAAGTTAAATATTTGAATATGAACTCTACTGCTGTCCATTGCTAAAATTGGACAGTCAGTGTGTTGGGTTGTTAATTTACTTTCCTATGCTAAAATTTTTAAAAGTGAAGTCAGTGTTGGGAATATGAAAAAGGTCAATTTAAGAAGCTTAGGTATACTTTAAAGGGGGATTTGATTATAAACAATTACTTCATGTTTATGTTGTGACCGTACAGTTACAATTCATATACTAAGTTTAGGGGTAACTACTGTTTACGTGGTATATGTCTAGGTACACTTGATTTAAGTATAATAATCTTTGCCGCCATTTAGCTTTTTTTGTAGTGTTGGTACATAACCAAACATTATTGCTTAGACATTCAAATTGTGCTGTTTAGAATGTGACCTATATTTCTGACGTTCAGTTTTCAATTTAGAATCTTAAGACGATGGTGTCCCCCACTTAAACTTCTTTTTCCCACATGGAATTGGATTTTCACTCTTAACAAATGGTCTTTGAGACGTTATCTCTGCAGAAATAATATAATAGAAGAACACTCGGAAAGACTATTACAATTTCATATTTTTTTTCTTGTTGTTTTGTTTAGCTGATGTCAATATCCGCTAAATCTATCGCTGGAATGAAAAAAAATTGATATGTCTGACCTTGGATTAGACATTTTCATAGATTGAAAGTATATTGATGTGAACTATAGTATTCCATCATTATTCAAATATTATTGTCATTATTTTCTGGCCTTTCTGTGACAGTTTAGGCTTAGGGTTGGATGATTTATTCCATTTCCATGTAAAAATTGAATAAAATTCCCTATGTTATTATGTGATAATACTTTCAATTAAGTTTTGTATACATGTAAATTTGACTGTGTGTCTAATGCTCTATGATTTTCAGTTGAGGTAGTGGCTAGTTTCTAAGTTTTGCATGTATGGATAAGTGACCTCTAAGGTTAAAAAAAAACAACTTGCATTTACCAATGACCTTCTAGCCTTTTCCTAGATTAATCTCTTGAGTTACGCCAAAATATAGGTCACATATACCAGTTATATAGTTACAAAATAATTTTGCAGCGTTCTTAAGCTTGAAGAACTGAGAGACCTCTCTCCTTTAGTGACCAGTTGCATATTTGGTTACATATGGTCACTTTTCCTTGCCTTGACCTTTGACCATTGTTTTAATCATCTTTTCACTTCAGCCAGGTTTGACTTCAAGATTTGAGACAAAACTGCTTCTCCTAAGCATTAATTAGTCTGTCCTCTAATCTATATTCTTTTTTTATTGTAGTTAAGCCAGATTTTAGGTCACAGTGACCAGTTGTATGTGCGTTTACCTCCAGGGTTAAAGATATGGCAGCTTTTCCTTGCCTTGACCTTTACATTGATTGCCTTATGGGTAGGTGTAGGTCACATTGGTATTTCTTGTGTGATCAAATGTGCCATATTGCCTTTTTACAGCATGATGATAGAAAATTTTCATTGAAAAAAATAAATATTGTAATCATGCCTCAATTCAGCATTGAAATTTTTGTGTAATACAAACCTGGTAGGAAATTGATTACTTAACCTGTATTATTTCTGAATATCATGTACAATTGAACCATTCTTAACCAAACCCAGAATAAATATGGAATCCTCTATAAACTAGACTTCTGAAATCCTTTATTTTAGTTTTAATTCCTTTTCAACCACACTCCATAGCCATTTTGTTAAGACTTTAAGACTTCAGCAAGTTAAAAATAACAAATAAGTATAAATATAAAAACTTTACAACAGATGCACATATGCCATAGGCATCACATGCAGCTTTTATCCAAAATCAGTTATGCTTACTTGATTCTCTAAATTTTGATTTCAGGCATTTATATTCCCTTTGCATTTGTTTGAGACAACATTTGGTGGTACAGAAAGTGACAGTTATGTTGTTTTGCCAATTCGACTTTATGGCATTACTTTGTTATGTAAGTATTTGGCCTGTGTATATATAGCTATGGTTTTTATCTGCTCTGTAAGGTGGCATCTTGATAACTAAGGTGAAGTATTCAAACAGGAATGGCCAATTTAATAATACCGGTACATTTGAAATACTTGCTTGTTAACCAATTGTCATCATTATGAAAAAAAGTACCCTTTTTGACTTTTCAAAAAATGTATGGAAACATTTTATACTATGAAAAACATGATATTTAGTTATATCAGCCTCCATTGCATGGTGGTATCATGTTTGCTTTTAGTGCACATACCTGTATTCATGTGGGAGATTCTTCCTCCTGACGTGGGGATTTTTATGTAAAAGCAGTTTTTGGTTTAAAAATCAAGTATTAAGTATCTTTTGCAGAAAATATTGTAATTTTAAAACAAAACCTAATAGAAGTCTGATATTTCTATGTGGGAGATTCTTAATTTTTGGTTGATTTTGTGGGTGCCCCCTCCTAATATAAGAGGGTTAACAGGTATGAGTGCAAGTGGTTATGGGTTTGACCCCCTGGCTGAGTCAGAAACCAAAAACTTAAATATTGCTAAATACAAGGCACATTGTATGTTGATGATGTTAAACTACACTCAACCAATCAAACGTCTGGTCAAATTGATACAGGAAATATAATGTAAGTATAGAAGGGTCTGAAAAAGTCCCAATGTTGTTAGAACTGTCAAATTTGGCCAATTTTTGGTTGTTCCCTTTGCTGGACTCAATATGTATGAAAGAGTAAACATCAAGGAAAACAATGTTATAAGATATTCCATTTGGCAGGAAATTTTTGTTTGGTGCTAATTTTTGCATATTTTAGCGGTTTGTCTAAAAAATGCCAAAATAAATTCTTCAAAATATTTTACTCATGGCTTAAAAACTATGTGCATCATTTAGCATCTGGCAAAATAAGAAACACCGATATTTTTCATGGTAGTCAGTGCACTGCAAATTATTTAAACTTAACATTTTTACTAGAAATTAATATGGAGGTTAATTTACTAGATTCTGTTAACATATCCTTGGATTTCAATTCTCAAAGTTTCTAAAAGTTATAAGTATGTAAGTCTACAAAATCCATTTTCCAGTACTGTATTTTATTCTTTTTTGTCCACCTTTGAAATAGCAAAAGTTGAATTACAGCAAAATATTCTACAATCTACAGTACTTTTAGTATAAAGCTAGAATAAGGGTATCTTTTGTAGATCATAACAATGTAATTTCATACATATATTTTGATACTGACAATATCTGAAAGGAACTATAGTTTTGTTTATCAGTAATCCAATTATTTCATTTTAAATCATTCAAATTGACATTTGATTTGATTACTACATTTTTCATTGCAAAAACTCTGGTAGCACTATATCATTGTTGATACTTGACGTCATTGCCATTAAATACTCTTAAGAAGACCTAAAGAGGTTGCTTTTGACAGATATTTTCAAATATCTAAAGAATTACCTCCCAACTCTCTTTGTAAATTCTATATTTTATTACTAAAATGCATTTCTATTTCAGGTCTGTCTTTGGTGTTCTGGTTTGCATTCAAAGCAGTTGACAAAGAACTCATTCGTCTCATGCTGTTGTGTAGTATCATCTATTTCACCCTTCATACAATTGGTAAGGTCATAGGTCAAAGGTAAAAGGTCAAAAGGGTACATGATATCCTTCCCCAATATTTTGTGCTTGTTTTTTTCTTGAATTCAAGCATAGAAAGGTTATTTTCTTTTTTTTTCATTGGAGATATGTAATGATTTTTTAAAGAATGCATTTTATTCACTCTCTTACTGAAATATTGTACTTGCTTAACTTTAATCAACACAAAAGTTCATATGTAAACTTAGATATTAATATAAGCATGAAATATAATTTGTTTGCTTCTACTTAGAGGCTGAGAAACATTATTTTTTTGTTGTGTAGCACAACTGCACATTTTAAGGATTATTTTAATTCATTAAATGATGCCATTGTATTGCTTGTGTATGGCAAACAGTCAATATTTGTAATTGCTTTTTGCCTGTGAAGTATTGTTGCAATATGCTATTTGCCAATTACCACTTTAGTTCCTAATGTTTAATCTTCCTTAAAGGGAAGTAACTCTTTTAAAGTATTTTGATAGGCTTAAGTAGGGTATTTTTATGTTTATCAATTTATATAGAGGCTTGAGTTACGGGGAATCATTACCAAATTTTTTTATTTAAATATTTATACCCCTGGCTTTACTGGAGGTATAGTGATTGTGGTGTCTGTCTGTCTGTTCTTCCATGAGCAACTTTCTCTGTAACTGCTGATAACAGACACTTGATATTTTGACAGACACTCTACATAGGTATGCCATATTTCATGGGATTTGATTTCAGATTGATGGGATATCTTTTTCTGTTTGTGACTGTTTATATTTTGTCCATGTGGATACAGAGGTTGGGAGTTGATGGAATCCTTTAGTGAGCGATCCTCAGTTTTTCTAGTTAAAGCTTAAAAAATAGATATGGGAGGGGACATGTATCAACTTTGTAACCAAATTTAATTACTAACATTTTTCTATAATTAGCTGAAAGTACATTAGCTTGTTCAACTATGAGTTTATTCCTGTCTTTAGATAATATTGAATCATCCTAAATGGTTTTTGGAAAATAGTTTTGTTTACTTATTTGTATATTTGTACATTTTAATTTCAGCTGTTTCCATCAAAGAATTTTTCTCAAAATGTCAATTTACTGGTCATAAGTAAAAGATTAGTTTTTGTATAGATTTTCTATATTGGTTGTCTCCCTTGAGCTGGTAATGTGATAAATCCTGTATTACTGACAATAATATCAATCCTCACCTTACTATAATTGTAAGTCCATAAGATTAAAGGCAATTTTCACAGAGTAGTGATATATTTGAATTACAATGGGAAAGATTTTTATATATCTATCTCAGCATGCCCGACTTGTACAAAGCTAGGTCTGTTTGGTTGATAAAAAATTCACAAAATATCTGCCATAGGACATTAAAATACAATCAATCAATCAATCAATCTAATACTTGTGTTCAGCCATGTCCCATTTATTTAATGATTTACTTCTTCCAGATTTTTTTTTTTGGTACTAAATATCCTTTTGTTAATGGGGAACTTTCCTGACAGTTGGGTTTGTAATTCAACTGCCCCTCATGCTGTATTAATAGCTTTGCTTCCTCTTGACAGAATTTTTTTATAAGTAAATGTTTTGGACCACCTAAATTTAATGCTGCTTTAGCAGACTAATTGCTTATTAAGCACCTGATATACCAACTAGAACATTTTTTTCTCAGATGTCCTTAGGTCTTCGATATTTGGTATGTTGTCATCGATCATGTGACAAGAGTATTAGTATGTTAACTATGGCTTGTTTGAAACCTTGGTACATCCATTTTAATTTAACCTACTTTGAATGAATGAGGGTGCAGGCCTAGTTGGAGAAGACATTTGAGTTAAATTAAGCCACATGCTCCACTCCTTGTTGTACCTTTCTGTCAATTCCTTTAAGTTTTAGCTTTGCAATATTTTGAAAGTTCCAGACGAAATTTGGGTTCCTTTATTAATAAAATGTCCGAACAAGAAGGAGAAGGGAAGGGGATTCCAACAGACAAAACAGCCCTTAGATTTGCCAGCAAGGTGTACTAAATCACATGAAACCATTAGTTTCCATTACATGTAGTAAGATGAATCTTTTACTTATGACCTTGAAATCATCAGCTGAGATTGTTGTCTTTATAGTTTCAGCCATATGTGTGCCACTATCAACCAGTTTCTGTGCTATTCCACTACTTCTTTTGTGTACTAGACTAGTTGCAATATGTATAAGTAGCTATTTCTACTGGATAATGACTCGCGACTGGCGACCCAAAGACCAATGGAAATTGTATAGACAACAGGTATCCCATGAGCCTCTGCATTTGAAATTAGTCGCTTTTTACTTTTTCACTTTTTCTTTATTAGTATTAATCAGATAGGCAAATATTTATATCTTTTTCTTTTCGTTTTTCACTGCACATGCGTAAATACTTTACTGTTTGCACAAGTATTTATATTATAGATTTGTTTCCACAATAGGTAAATGTAGTATGTTGCTTGGGTCATTCATTAGTTCACTTAGAATTACGTGCATGCTTGTGTGCTATATATACACAAAAACCTCTTTAAACTCCTGACTAAAATGACACATGACTTGGTGAATACTCCTATTCCTTAGTCATTTTCATTTTTTTTTTTGTGTGTTTGATCTTGATCTTTGTCACAATTTAGCTGTTTTGATCATTGTTGATAACTCATTATTCTCATCATAAGTTTTGCTGTAATTTGAATTTTCATATTACATAGAATTTGGAATTATGGAACTTTTTATGTATGAGGTCAAAATTTAAGTAATGGTATGTGCTTTAGGACAACAGTTTGTTAAGGACTTTATCATGAAGTCACTTAAACTGTTTTTCCCTAATCTGTTTTTCTTGGGTAAACAAAAAATCGTTTTCTTTTAAAATAAAAAAAATAATAAAATTTTTAAAACTTTTCATTGTTTACAGAAATGGATACAGATATTATATTTCTTTTGAATGATTGTAATCATACTTTACATTCTGTTAATCAGGATTTTTTTGCTTATTTTATGAATTGTTTATTCAAGGAATGACTGTTTTTTTTTTGGTCTATGAAGAAACAAACTGATTCATGTGGTGCATACTAAATAACTGCGTAGTAGGTTATTTTAAAGTGTGCACCAAGGGCATTGAGGTTATTTCAAATAGACCGAAAAAACATAACTATCATTTTTTATAATTTAATTTAAGTACCAAAATTCAACAAGTAAATCATAAAAAAAGTTTGATGATGTCACAGTCATTACAAAATTTGGTGTACAAGATAATAAACAAAACTTTTTATCCAATCAGAAGTAGTGTTACTTTTTAAATTGAATTAATATCTGAATATATAATCTTGTTTGCAGAACTTTAGTTCGATATACATTGAAGTAAATTGTGTGATTCTAGTTTCCTGACCCAACCTCTGTTTCCTACACTGACCCCAAACATTTAATTGCCAATGGAAAAGTTTTTTGTTATTCCTTAATTTAACTCAAATGTCTTCTCCAACTGGGCCTGCACCCTCATTCATTCAAAGTAGGTTAAATTAAAATGGATGTACCAAGGTTTCAAACAAGCCATAGTTAACATACTAATACTCTTGTCACATGATTTCTTCATTTCATAAAATGAAAAATTGAAATGTTTGACCTACCTAAAGAAACACAATTAATTATTATTGGCTAAAATGTATGAATTTAAAAAAATCTGAATTGAAGAATGAAAAAAGTATGCATTTTTTTAAATTTTACAATTAAATGTTAAAACTTATTATAACAAATATGAAGTCATCTGCCTAGAACTTCAAGTAGATGCAACAAAAAAAGTGTAAATTCCATATATATATCATAACAACGTGTCTTCCATCGCTTCATCAAAAGATAGAGCTGTTTAGAGGCTTCAAGCGGTATTATTTGCTTTATTCCATTCATGTTATGACATTGTATATTCTAAACAACAATTTTTGAAAGAACACAATTATCAGTTGCCTGTAAATATTTAAATTGACAACCATGTCACATTATCAGTTGAATGCAGCCATTTGCAATGTCAATTTTGCATGTAAATTTCACTTAATTTGAGCCTACAAGAAAACAAACTATTGAAATATTTCAGATAGTTAGGGATTGGAATTATAAGGATTAAACATTGGTTTTCCAGAATTTATGAATGTGTAAAATCACACCATTCACTCACAAACCTGACATAAAAGACCTTAATTTTTATTTATTTTTTTTTTTTTTTGTGTGAATAGTCCAAATGTTTAATCCTATATTAAATGTATTTTGAACCTTTGAACACATTATAAGTCCATAGGTGTTTGGTTGAGATGAGTTACACTGTACCAAAAGAAAGACTCTCTTTAAAATTTAATCTCAATCAACCAAGTCATTAATTTCATCCATAGATTTGAATACATGAATAATACAGTAAGTGTAAGTATTCTACAATTATTGTGGAAACATGTCTATTTGCACATTGATTTACCGTGTAATTAACAATCTGAACTATAGCTAATGACATACCCTTTGCTTGCTATTAATCTTTGCAATATTGCTCATTTTAACTCCAAATACTCCTGAACCCCAATTTTATGTAACGCCCAGGTTGTAATGCACAATTTTTATTGTGTTGTGAAAGATTTTGCCAGGATTGTGGCTAGCTGCAGTTATAATATTGTAAGATAGGGATGTGTAGCTGACCAGAGTGTAAGCCTGCAAATATACAACAGAAAGAATTTTTGTGGTATGGCACTGTAATTTTGCATCATCCTCATAATTAGACACTTTTGGTTCCATATACCACAAATATAAGATTGGAATTGATTTGGGGGTTTTGATATTGCTTCAATTGCTTAGGAATTAGGGAAAAAAAGGGGAATAACTATTAGGGGCCAATTAACTAACCTTTATATGATTTAAATCCTTTCACATTAGATTGTTTCCCAGCCTGATTGACAGTGTTCTAGGATTCAACTTTTCTGTCACCCAGGGCGTGTGCAATTTCATTGTGGGAAAGTTGTTTCGTATGCTTCACTATCCCTTTTGCATGTAGAAAGCTTGAATTATTTAATAATTTATTAAGATTGGAAAGCAAACGTCAAGTGTGGGAAAAATAATCTTCATTTAGAGTTTTCCTGTGGAAACCTAAAGTATTTGAAAAATCCTAGAACACTGTTTGAGTAGGGTTTCAAGCAGCATTCTTTATATATCTAACTGTATCATTCAGGAGGTGATTCATGCATGTCAAAAAACCACAAAAATTTCAATTTTATTTCTTTTAAAATCAGAAACAGTTACAGTCATTTGGTTGTTGTACTCGTGAGATAGAACTATATACTGAGTAGATTGTATATGATTGACACTTTGTAAGAGTTATCATTCTTGATTTGGATGATTTAAGAGGAAGAGGAATGTATAGTTTTTTTCCAAAATAATAATCGGTATACTAGAAAGGACTATAGTGTTACATATATGGCATTTTAAGAGGAAGTCCTCATAAAAACCAGGCAGAGGTAATGGCACATGACAAATTTTGTTTTCAAAATTGTTTTGCCTATTTCATATCACAAATGCATCCTTTCTGAAAGTTAATGCTGGTTTTTGATTAACTGCAAAGATTATATAGAAATAAATTACATAGAAAGCATTAAAATGCATTGAAAAATTGAGATTATTCTTTCATTTTGTGCAAAATTTGGTTGCTTTCTTAGGGAACTGTAAAATCATTTACTGAGCCTACTACTGTCAAATTTAAAAAATCTTTGTAATATTGAACAAATATATATATGATATAAACATTACATTGGAACAAAAAATTGCAACTGCCTAGTTTCTTAATGGACAGTCTTTTAAAATAGGCCATTGGTTGTTCATCGGGTTCTCTTGCACCTTGTGCACACCTTCACCATCAGCAGTGTCTGAATTTTAAATGAATTACATGTATTCACATTGCAAGCAAAGGGGTAGAACTACTCAAATTGTTTACTATTTACTGAATTTGATGGATGTTAACATACACTTCTTTTATTGTTATTTACTTTAATGAAAATTAGAAATTTTGCATAGAATTTAGTATAATTAATATAATTAATGCCGTGTAGATTGGGAGTTATCCAGTAGAAAACATGTTCTATAGTAAGGAATGCATGTTTTAGCCTTGCATGATTTTAGATAGATGTTAATGATATTAAATTTTTGCCAAATAGCACTATTTTAATAGATGTATCGGAATGTAACTTTTGCAGAATAGCGCTTCTTAAATAGATATAAGAGTATGTAACTTTTGTAAAATAATGCTTTTTATATCAAGGAATATGCTCTGTGTAACTGCAGAATGTTAAAAGTGTCCATCATACTTGGTAGAAAAACTTTGATGGCTTACTCTTCATCTTTATATGAATTCTAGTTATATATATCTTTCCATACTCAAATAGCAAGAACACATGGCTTTAAATGATTGGTTATATGATATTATATAACCTAAGAAGTTATAAATTCAATGAATGAAAATATTTTATTTTATTAAAATACTGATATTTAATTGTTTTTCAGCAATAGCAATAAACCTGACTTTTGAGTCTGTCTTCACCAGAGGCCGATTGGGAGGACTTCTGTTGGCCTGTCTCATAACTGCTGTGTCTTACTTCTTCTACTACGCAGTTATGTTCAGAACTTCACCAATGAAGCGCAGCTCTTCAAACAAGGACTTGAGAGAAAAGGACCAATGACATTGCAGGATTCCGTCATGTGACACTGTACTTGTGGTGTTAGAACCACTTGGTGCTTACCCATTTGTTTGACTATATTTGATTTTGGTAAATAAATTGGATTGGAGTCGTATATTAAATGATTGATTGACTTAACCTAATAAAAGGCTGTTGTACTAGTAATTTAAATGAGGCTATTTAAAAGTAAGACAGTACAACTGAAAATTAAGTGTTGTATGTCTTCTACCTCCTATTTGTATTGTAATCCTTATAGCAAAATTTAAATAGAGTTCACATGTGGTAAACAATGTCTGTCTATTATTAAAATGATAGGATATTATTCTAACGTCTATGAAGATGAATACCATAGGCTTTATATTGTAAAATTCATACTATTATGCCCTGCCAAAAAAAAAGTTGTAGGGCAAAAACATTTCATGACTGTACTCCTGTATTCATGCTTTAATTTCAGGTTTTGTCATGTTGTCAAAAAACTTGATGTACATGAACTCTCCATTAAAATTTAATAGAATAGATGCCATTTCATATTATGGTTTGAAAGTGCAGAATCAGGCATGAGTACAAATTGTTTGCAATAGTATTGTTGATGAGATTTCATGTAAAAGTTGGTCAATAAAATTGAATTTAGAAATTTACCCCTTATAAATATAATCATGTATAGTGGAACATCTTTTTTTTGTCAATGTTTTATTTTCAAGAAACATGTAATTGTTAAGCCCAATCAATCATACTTCTAATTCATAGATTTAAAGACCAGTTAAGTAGTCAAATTACTTTATGATAAGTACATCATGGTCATTTCAAAAGATGTTCCCTACTTAAATAGTTTTCTACATATATCTTGCAGCCCCGTGTGAGATGTATTTTATTTCATATTCTAATGAGTTAAGCTGTTAGGACTTCAGCATGTTGATGAAAAAATTGAACATGAATTTAGGCTCAATCATTCAATACAAGATAAATAATAAATTATTGCAAATGGGAGATAACTCTATTTTTTTCTTCAATTTTAAGAAAAGGGGGGAAAGTGGATATTGTATTCTTCAACACAACTTGTAACTAAGCAACTTGAATTATTAGGCCTTCACTAAAATATTTTTTCTTGATCATTGTTGATAATTGTCATTAAATGTATGAGTGTTTCACATCTTGGTATTGTATTATAAAATATGTGTAAAAGTAATGTTTTATGCAGTAAGAGAAAAGTTCAGACCTGTTGATTCTTTTTGCTGTAATAAGGTGAATTATGTGATTAAAAGTGTAATACTTTTATGAAGACATTCTTATTTTCAGCAAGCAGGGATCATGGAAATATTGTATTCCACGGTATCCAATTAGCGAGTATCTGTTTCTCTCTGAATCAAGTAACCAATAAAGTTGTGATATTTGTTTATAAATGTGCTGAAATGTGATCCTATGAAAATATAATTAATGTAACAGAATTTTATTATTTGTATTTTTGATACACACACATTTCCTTTTGAATAGGCTGAATATAAAACAGGATTTAAAATCCTTAATGGTTCAATTAGTCACAACCCCCTAAGTAAATCCCAGCTTTCCCTTTATTGTCTTGCTCCTTGTAGTACAAGATCATCTGCTCATACTGAAGTAATATAGTTAAATTTCATAAGATGCCTTTTCCTGACCCCTCATTCCAAAACCTTTGTATTATATATAGAGAATGGGTATGGTGAATATGTCAGAGACAACATACACACTGGAATGAAAAATGTCAGCCTAAGGCCACCCATTGGTCTTCAGTGAATGACATGGAAACTTTCACACCACTGGGCGACTGTAACTGGTCCAAAACAACATTCTACACAGGTACAGTGAAATAGGTGCCTCTATATATACTCCAGCAACATAGAAGTAAATTGAAAGTGAAAACAAAACAAGACATATAGAGGCCAGAAATTCCCGACTTCAGACAGGTGCAAAAAATGCAGCAGGATTTGAGTACTTCAGCATGATTTCAACCATCATCCCCATTTTAAAAACTGGCCACTGTGGAAAAAATATAACACAATTAAATATACCTAAATATCAGTTAACAGAACACTTTGCTACAATACCATAGAGATCCATGATTATACTTGCATGTATTTAATTAGTATCTATGAAATACTTGCTTAATTGCAACAGTTAGGGCCATAAACCCCAAAACAATACCAACCTTCCAATCTATTTTCACTTTCCTACAATTCAAAATAACTACCAGTAAAATTCTTCAGAATCACAATAGAAATATTTTCCATCTAATTCCACTGAATGAATGGTGACTCATTCAAGAAAGAGATCAATTTTATTCCTTTCTAATGAAAATTCATTACATTTTATTGAAAAATATCCATAAAAGCATGCTACAATAATAATAATAATAACAACCTTAATCTACATGTATGATGAAAATAATTGCACTATGACAAATTTTTAAAAATGTGAAGACACAAAACACGGTCATAGGATATCCTTTGTTGTACATAAACTTTCAAAGGATGTCCTTTAGGTACACATGAATATATCCGACAAGGTGTGTTAGAAGGCATACGATACAAGAGCTGAAAACAGTACAATTTAAAGTTTGTTTTTTTCTGCAACAATAAATGTTTACCTTGTCCGACAAACTGCATCCACTTGCAGTATCCACCGTGTCCACAGAACAGCTTAATAAAATTCTGTTGAGAGGTGCAGAGAAGTTGCGCTGACCGGTTCAGTAGTTCAGAGAATTTGAACTGACGAAGTAATTATGAGGATTTTAGACAAAGGGCACACAAATTTCTAAGTTCAAAGGGGCATAACTCCAACAAAAATTAAGGAATAAAAATTTCCTTGTAACACGCACAGTTAAATATGATGTTCTTGCTACATAGCACATTTCGCAAAATTTGGTTCAACAGTTTCAGAGGACTTGCACTGACAATGGAATTTATGAATTTCTAAGTTCATAGGGGATAACGCCTCCAAAAATTAGGGGATAAAAATTTCCTGGTAATATGCATGACTACATACAATGTTCTTGCTACATACCACTTTTCGTAATATTTTGGTTCTACAGTTTCAGAGGAGATGCGTTGACAAAAATTTGTGACGGACACACGAACAGACAGACAAGCCAAAAACAATACGTCTCCCCACCAAAATTTTGAAAGTTTCTATCTAATATCAAGATGCAATGAATTAAAATATGGTGGGTTATTCAAATTGGCCATTTTCTTGAGATTCGGCAGATGATAAGTGATTGCACATATATTTAAGCCCAGGGTAAATAATTTACAGAATTTTTTTGGTAATTTTTCAACTTTCAGCTAACATTTTCCAAAATAACCATCCAACGAAAAACACCCACTTTACCCATGCGTACAATACCCATCTTTTACCAATGTTTTTTTTTGGTCCCATACCTGAGAATAAAAATTGGAAACTACTGAAAAATAAAATTAAACTTTCTTCCATGAAAACAAACGTCGTACCCCCAAAAAATTATGGAAATCCCTTTAAGAGTTTTAGAGTTATCATACAGTTTGAAGAACTTGTAAAGTATGTACTAGTTCCTAGTTCTGGTGGGAGACATCTGAATTATTTCTTCACTAGATATGGTAAAATTCATATTTTCAGTATGAGCGATTTAGCAAGCATGTTAAAATATAAATTTATCATAGAAAGTGGTAAAAAAAACTTGATCAAGACATGGCTTAAAAAGAGTATTACCTCCCTTAGAAAACTAGAAAAATGTAAAATGGGGTGAACTTCTGGTGGAAATAAAATTACCTTCCTGGAAAAAATGTAAAAAAGTGTGAGTCACTTGTGAACATGTAATCACTGTCTAGATATTTTCATTTAAGTCTTTAAGTTGAAGAGTAAACTAAATTTAAGTGTATGCAGATATATGTATGCCTGACTAGTACAAATATCAGTATGCATTTCTGAACCAGTTAGTATAAATGTACACATCTTACAAAAAGCTGAACTAACACTGAACTCAAATACAGTATACATTATACATTCTGACATGCAATGTACATAGTACAATTTTACTCTCACAAGATGTGCATGTACACATGTAGTATTAAGACTTGGTGTGCAAGTACATTTGTACACTAACAAGATGTGGATATAAATGTGTACTACCAGGCAATGTACACAATATTGCTGTACATTTTAAATAAACATCTTGCAATAAATATGTACAATGCACTGTACATATTTTAGTGTATATTTTAGAACAACATTTTGCAATAAAGACTTAAAATATAAAAAGATCAAATGAAGTACATTGAACACAAAAACTTTCACTAGAATGCTGTTGTACAAATATCAAACTGAGACTTTTTACAAGAAGTTGTACAATATGTTATGCATAGAATACCCCACTCGATATTTATGGTAAACATGAAATGAATAACCAAGGAACCCGGACAGGGGAAACAGAACAAGTCACTATACAAAAGCAGTAAACCATATTTCAACACATTCCCTGCAACAGGAGAAGAGAAACTGTTTATGGATAGACGGTCAAGAAGCTTGCAATATAATCCCTACTTCCCAACTCTAATTAGTGGAGGTATAACATCATTTTTTCCATATCTCATTTCATTTTACTGCAGTTTATATTATTTCATTGTTAACTTCATATATTGTAGATCCTGAAAGAAAGTAAATCTGTTAGTTTGAAAAAAAAAATTTTCCAGTGAGAAAACATGTATATGACCAAAAAAGTTCAAATTGATGATGGGTTTTCTTATAATTAAACACTGTATAACTTGTTTTTATTTTTCAATAGCAATTTATTTTTCCCTAATTTTGAAGTGTGAAAAAAAAAACATGAACATTACCCATCACAAATCAGTACTTCTATTATAGAATGTTAAATAACTACAAACTGAACTGAAATCATGTACCATGAAAAAAAGTTACAATATGGAATTTCATAAATACCTACATGTAATATTTCTATAAATTATCAAGCTTTGTTCACTGAACATTCTTAACAAAAAAGTACATAATGAATAGAAAAACAAACAATTAAACAAAAAATGACAAAACATTCAACAAAGTTTATAAATGTAATACATTGCACATGTATTTTAAATGAATTCTGATCAACAGAATAGTACTTCTGAATTCTAAAAATAACAAACAAAAACAATCCATAATGTACATGTACATGTATGTAGCAGTAAAATGATAAAATGCAACAATATAAAAGCACCATATTTTAACAGATAACAATCAAAGTTTAAAAAAGCAAAACAACTGAAAATTCAATACTTTCACACAATGACGGGGATCTTAAACAATGGTCTGAAAAGTTTGTCAGCCCAAGAAAAACTCAGGTGTTTACACAAAACATTTTCTGTTATTTAAAATGTCAAGCATGCCATTTAATTTTAGTTGATAATCCTAACGGAATCTGGTTGGGTTATTTTTTTTGCATTAATAATATATTTTAAAAATGAACAAAATAAATAAATGGTGGTGATACTGGACAATGTTTTATCAGACAGAGAATGCTTACATTAATATGCTCATATGTGTTTGTAACAGTATGATCCAACCTCTTAAAAAAAAAACTAAAACGTTAACCTTGATCAATGGAGAAACAGACAGACAAAATGACAGATAACACACACATTAAAATCTATATGCTTCCCAAACCTTGTATTTGTCTGCATGGTATTTAAACTGAATTACAAAAAAAACAACAGATTTTGTAAACGTAAAAGGAGTAAAAACTCTAAAGAAAATAGGAAAAAAAGAGTTTACATTCTTGGCAAATTAAATATGTGTATTTATAAAGCTGAAAAACCAGACCTGGTTTTCAATGGCAAATAAAGAAGCAGAAGTTGATTAAAACAATAAATATACACAATAACAGAATGGTTATGATAATATGAAGCATTTCAGATCAGCGCTAGACCAAGTGAACTTAAATGTTAGACTTTCATGGGCTGGTGGGAGGATTTAATTTTTTATATATTATTCCCTACCAGGCCTCAAGGATTGATACATTGTATGTTAAAAATTCATAACCACATCACTTTCAGAGAAGAAACATCATTTTAGACACCAAGAAATGACAAATTTGTGTGTTATAGTACCTCAATGCTAGAAACTGACATGAAAAAAAAAAAATATTTTGAAACTCCCACCCCATTTTTTTTAATTAATTTTTCGGGGCAGATGGGGATGAAAATGTACTAAGTAATTTTATTTGGCCTTACTTATTGAATTTTGAACATTTTTGTGGCAAAGTTGCTGCCCATATCTCATGACCTAAACAACTAAACAAGTGAGTAGATGAAGTTGATTTGCATATTTGATGGACTGCAAAAAAAACACTGAGATAACAGGTGAACTTTGGAATGAATTTCAAACCAAAAAACTGTACATTTAAATGTTCTTCTTCCCAAAACATTCTGCAATATATTATGCAAACAATGAAAAAAAACACAGTACTACTAGTTGCTAAATGCAAGGGAGCAGTCAAAATATTTGACCAAATCAAGTTTTCCTCTGAAATAAGAACTCATGTGTCATAAAAAATCAAAGTGCTTTTAGCACTGGAGGTTTTTGATTATGGTGAAAATGTAGCATACACAAACTTTCAAAGATTACATGAAGTAAAATAAAAACTGTAGTCATATATTTATGTTTCCCCAAATATGTAGATACTGAATGTCAATCTTTACTACTGATTCCTGAAGTATAAACCATAACCAACAGTTAAACTGTATCCAACTTCACGCACATTTACAAAATTTGTCCAATTTCACTTTTTCTCAAATTTTTACACCTGTCCACAATTTAATTTGCATATATATTCAAAAACTATTTTAAATGAGTATCTATTTTACCTTATAATTATACTCAAATAAAACTAATTTCATCTTGAGAAAACAATTTCTTTGATGAATATAAAAACCAGACAATTTCAATCATCTTGAATTTTCTCACCAATTTTACTTGGTTTAAATCACAGATCTTTACTTCCTGTTTTTATCATAAAATATTAATGATAGGATGAAGATTTTGACCGATAAGCGTCTTAAATGGAACATGCTTAACACATTTAATGTTTGTTGACACATTACTGCAAAAACTAAATTCCCTAAATGAATTTTCATAACTAAATATCTTTTATCACCAAAAAGGAGTCCCTCAAATCTTCAGCAGATTTAATGATTAAATCTGAATTTTATTTTGCAAAATAATAGAGTATTTTTTAGGTGAATAATTGCCAAAAACAAATTTACTGATTATTAAAAAGGGATTGGATGTTTTAAAAGGAATTATATTTGGACTATATTTTTGTGTAGAGTTCAGAAATAGTAGGGAATTTCCAGGCAAGGATTGGTGACAAAAGACATTTTGATTCTAAAGCATCAACAACTCAAAAACGACAATGAGATGATTCAATTACATGTACATTGTATAATCCTAACTACAGTTACCATGACAATAATGAACATTGTATTATGCTTGAATTGTTAGAAATATGACTTGAATAAAGCATTTTCATTATAAAAATGATGGCTTGTGTACAACCATAAATAAATAAATAGTAATTAATAATTCAATTAAAAAAAACGTGTTCAAAAACATGTCATCATTCTGAAGGTTAAAAAATGAAATGAAAGTCAACATCTGATGATAAAATTTGTGTTATCACAACCAAATTCATTTTTAGTGTGTGTGTGTATTAAAGAGTACAATACTGCTGATGTGGATTTGTCAATACCACCTATCCTCAGTAGTAAATTATTTAGTACTGGCTACTGCTACATGGACATGTTTCAATGACATAAAAATATTATTGCATAAAAACTTAAGTTCCAGTATTGGGGCATTGAACATTTTATTTCTATAATAACTCCATAATAAAGCATTTATTTACTTAGTATACATGAAAACCTTAATTTACTATTGATTCTTACATTTCTGTGTAGTTTTAGCCAGTCGCATATTTCTGACACAGAAAATATAGAACTACTTGTAGATTTTACATTTTCCACTGGTCCCCAATAAACATATTTTAAAAAACATATGACATGTAAAATATTTTGGTTGTTTCATGAGGCAAGAAATATCATTTGAGTGTGAAAATAACTTAAGTGTAAGTATTTATAAGAATCAGGCAAAATGGAAAAAATCAGAAACGTGCAAATCAAAAACCCACCAATCTGACAATGTAATATCACCCTAGGATACTTTCTCTATTTGAAAAGACCATTATATGGTCCCTGCATTTTTTGGCTTTGGTCAGAATTTTTTCAATAGAATCTTAAAAAATGAGGTTTTTGACAGGGTTATCTGCCATAGAAATGTTCATTTTCAGTGCATGTCAATGAAATTGTAACTCAATGGAACAGCATGATATGGAAAATCTTGTCCATTTTCCTTGATTCTGATGGTACAAATAGTCAAATCTATGTTTTTTTTTGGTTTTTTTTTTATACCATGTTTCACCTACTACCCGATTCTTACAGGGACTGGCACTTAAAGCCTACCAAAATATTCTTTACTTGTATCATATAACAAATACATGTATATTTTAAGCAAGATCATGTTTGTTCTGTAAATTTCTTTTTTGCTCTACCTTTTTTACTCCATAGGGGATCCAAAGCTCAATTATAATAGTATGTGTTTTTTTTTTAAATTGTCCACTGAAAAAGGGTTCAAAATCAATCAAAGCTTTTCATCAAATTGAAATGGTAGTTCAACACAAGTTTCACAATTATATTGCATGTACATGTACATTTGTATACTTCCAGAAAGAAAACATGATAAATGAACTTAATTTTTTTTACAATAGATAAATATACATGTACAATGTACACATTGATGTATAAAGGCTTACAAATGCACCAATAGAATAAAAATTCCTTTCAAAAGAAAAAAATAGTTCACATAATTACATGTACATTGTTCTACTATTTCTACTTATATATATACACAAGTATTTACAATGGACATATATAAAAACTTTAAGCAACTTTTATTTATGTACATTTACATGTACAAGAATGTAAGGAGCTGCAGCTATTGACAGATCACATCCTGTTGTGTCTCTAACCTGTTTCTTGGTTCAGATTCTATAAATTTCAGCAGATCTGTAAGATTACATGAATATTTAGCCAATGAAGGGACAAGCTCAGTTTCTTCAATTGTGACTTTGTCGCCAGGAATTTCTAATTGTATGACACCTTCGTCTCCCAAGTCCTGTTTCAAAGTAACTTTTCCACAAAGAGTAATTTTTCTGGGCGATGGAACTTTGGATTTGTAGTTACAATTCATGTCTGACTCAGGTTTTAAAACCTCTGCTTTCTTACTATTGGGAGATGACAGATCTTCAATTTCTATTTCAATGCTATTGCAACCATCTGACCTAATATAAGCATTCATTTCAATGTCATCAATACTGATGACATCACACTCAAATCCTGATGATGTAGTACTCAATTTGCTTGTGTCATCACTTGTTACTGAATTTGGTCTTTGAATGGGATGAAAAAAATGTTTCTCCCAAGGAAAAGGACGGCTAATTGGGTAAGGTAAATTACATCTGATATTGGGAATACCGTGCGGCCTCTCCTGCACCCGGAGTGCACCCAAAGCTAAACTCGGAAATGCAGGAGGGCCATATACGTTTTTTGGACACATGTTTGATTGTTCATAATGTGGTGCTTGATATCTATTAATATTGCTTAATGGATGATGGTGATGATGTGACACATTATGATGAATAGGCATTTGTATATCAGTTGGCTGAAATCCATAATTATTATATCCAGTAGGAAATTGGGATGGTTCAGAAAAACTATCTACAAACCTTCCTGGTGGAGGTGGATGCATTGGATACCTATGAGGTAGCGACGGTAAATGTCGTAACATGTTTGAACTAGATGGTATATACGGTGGAAACGATGATGGAGATTTAACATATCCATGATAAGGAGACCTGTCAATAGGGCCTGTGGTCCCATGGAATGGCGGAGGAAAGCCTGGGTGATACATACACGGTGATGGTAGATTCGTGCGGGTATCATTAGATGGCAATGGTCGACTGTATCTGTTAAAATAGCTGTCATATTTAATTGATTCATTTGGGATGTGTGAATGAGACATTGGACTAGTAAATGATGAACAGGAACTTTCATGTAAGGGAATCGGATTTGGTAATGAAATTGTATCTGGAAGAACTCTGTCATTTAAACAAGATGTAATAGGCACAGGATTGTGACTGCTTTGAATTGTTTGCATACTCTGTGTATTATATGGAGGTATTTGTGGTGGTGGCGGTGGCAGTATCCGCTCAGGAGAACTGACCACCCGCAGAGATGGCTGTGGAATTGGTGGCTTAAACAAAGATTCACCAGACAAAAAACTGTGAGTGCTTGATGTTGTAACTGGTGTAAATGGATTAAAAATATTACTAGTTGTCTGATTGTTCTCTTCACTGTGTACTGCTCCGCAGCTGTTTGGTCTTTCAGAGATATTTCCAACATTGGATGAATTTGAAGACGAATGATTTGGTGGCGACAAAACAGGATTTGTATCAGTTCCTCCAGGAAGATGTGGGTATGGTTTTGGTTTTGATCGTAGATAAACACATTTTCGGTAGATGCATGTTTGTTTGAGAACATCCCTTCTGAGACAGAAATTACATTTGTTACAATTTTCTTTCACTTGACATGGTCCACATTGCCCACACCGTCTCCTCCTTTTGGATCGCCCCCGATCCCCATCAAAGTCTGGATAAAACTGCCCAGGGCTATTTCGTTCATCCTCTCTGTTAATCACAAATTCTTCTCCATCACTACGAACAGTTAATGGAAATTGCAACTTGTCTGTCATCACAGCATATCATAGCTCTGGGAAAAAAAATAAAAATACAAATAACTTATAAAAATTACATGCTGAAGCATTTTGGTTCAAAAATGATATCATCTAAGAATAAGAGTTCACTTAACATTGTACATTTTGTAAATGTCAACCCTAATTAATCAAATATAACTTGTTTTTACCTTCACATCTTCTATAAAATTAATTATTTTAACTTTAAGCTCAAGGTTTGGTTTTAAAAAATTACACATATTTTCCCAATAAAATAAAATGCTTCACATAGCACAGCTTGATACATTGCCACAGATGTCAAACCCTGAATAGTTGGGGTAATTATGGACACACTACTCAAGCTTAATACAGCTTTGAAGTTTGATTGTGATTAGACATTTGACACAGGATAAGAATGTGACCCAAATCTATGTGGCCCATTTTGGCCCTTAGTTCCTAAATGGTTCCAGTAATAACCTTTGAAATCAACCCAAACCTTCCATTGGGGGAATGGCACCTTGAGGTACAACTTCAAAGAGATCCATTTTCTGTTACTCAAGTTACAAAATGTACGTGTGTATCATATATCTTTAGACATCAGTAAAAGGTATTTTTCTAGCCCCTTATGCCTACTATGGGTCAAGACGATGTTTGTTAACAATTTACTAACTTCAATATTTAACCTGCAAATTTTAATTACATATGTAGCTTGGGTGGTCATTTGATTGGCTTACGGCACAAGTTCTCTTCCTCAAGAAAAAAGAGCAACCATGTCATCATCATCAGTGTTTTTTGGTGACAGAAACTGGTGACATTGATATCCCTGACCTGCTCAGTTGAAAGACATAAAACCATACATCAGTTTGAGTCTTTACATGTATGAAGTTGTGTATGATAACCTTTTTTTCTGCTTAAACTTACCTGTGACAGTTTTGTTTAAATCTGATTGCTTAGTTAATGAATAATAGAGATATTTCATTTGGACAACAGCAAACAAACAGACTTCTCCAATTACTGAGAGTACACAATTCAATGACAAAACATAGTTATTTTTCATTCTCAAATAACTCGTTTTTTTTTTTTTTCTAAAGCACCTTTGTCTTGGAATCTGCAATAGTGTGGTAGGACTGGCACTATCTCTAGTCTCAGCATCTACTTTGATAGGCACATGGATGGAATGGCAGTTGGTTACAGTTGGTGTCTAAACACTTCATGAAAGCCAAGTTCTTTGAGCTTGTCTTGATGAACCTCAAAACTGTCTAAAGTGAAGTGTTCTGAACACAATGAATGGTCAGGATACGGAACTTAACCACTGACAATAATGAGTCCAAGCCTTCATATCTTCCTATGCGGATACTTTGGTCACAAAAAAGGTGACCCTGTGTGCCATCCTGTTTCCTGTTGCTGCATCCACAAGCTGCACAGTACACCATTCTTGTACGATAAACTAACTTTTTTACAACTACATGTAGATCGATAATTGTATAAATTTGTTAGATCAATCAAACATTTATAAAAACGGTTGACAGCTGCTGATGAAGAGAACTTGTGATGTACATGTAGAGGCTGACCCAGCCTCATTTTCATCTTATTTTTTGGCATAAATCAGGGCTATTATCAACTGAGAAATGCAGCTAGTTTAGAAGTTTATCTAAAGACATGCCTTATTTCAATGTTTGTGGCATAAGTTTGAAGGATTTGACAGACAGTTTCGACCTGAAGATCTTTTAATTGAATTCGGACTTGAAAATTTAGAAACTGGGTAAGACCATCTAGTTAAGTTCATAGTTCAATTATGCAGTATGTTGGTGAGTTTTGTGTTCATTCATCTAGGTGTCCCATTTAAAGCAACATCAAACCTAAATATATCGCAAACTGGCGCACTGCTACGATAAATCACAAATTTTGTTTTATGTTTATTAAATGTCCTTCATAATCAGAATGGTAAATTTAAAAAATAAAAATCAAAGAGTTCAATATTAACCATTGACAACAATAAGCTTTTGTCAACATACGTTTGAATTCCATCCCAATACTTCCCTTTTATCCCATGTTTTTGCAATATGATGATTATTTGAGGCGTAAAAATTTAAATGATCGATATTAATTGATTCAGTACATGAGTACTTTGACTAGATTTATCATAAGGGTAATAAGAGGCTCCCAGGAGCCGGAATCGCTCACCTGGTTAAATTTTTGCCTTTTAAGGGCAATAACTCTAACAAGGAGTTGTCAGACAACTTTGACTCCATTTGATTCATTGGACACATTTGTAAGCCTTATAATAAGGATCATTTCAGCAATTGAAAGCTATTGGCTAAACCTTACAGATTTGGAGATGTATGCAAAATCTGCTGTCTGACCCCATTGTTCTATTTTTAGAAATGGCATCCATGTTTTTTCAGCAATCAAAAACTGTCATTTCATTGAATTCTGTAGAACAGTTTCTGGGGAGAAGATATTTTAAAGTAATAACATCATAAACAGAAAAAAAAACATCCAAAATGGGCAATAACTCCAACATGGGTCAACAAATTTACACCAAAATTTGACCAAAGATAGATCTCTTCATGCTAAATAATTTTACCCCAGTCAGATTTTGGTTAAACCTAACCGTTTTGGAGATGTATGCAAAAATCTGCTGTCTGACCCCAATGTTCAATTTTTAGTAACAGCGGCCATGCTATATAACAGATCAAAAATCCAAACGGTCATTTTGTTAAGGATGCCATTTAAAACAAAAATATCAACTTTCATTGAATTCTGTAAAGTAGTTTCTGAGGACAAGATTTTTAAAAATAATAACATTAAAAACAGCAAAAAACGTCCAAAAAGGGCAATAACTCCAACATAGTTCAACAGATTTTCACCAAATTTTGACCACAGATAGATCTCATCATGCTGAACACTTTTACCCTGTCAGAATTCGGCTAAACCTAACGCTTTTGGAGATAAATGCAAAAAAAATACTGTCTGACCCCTATGTACTATTTTTAGTAACGGCAGCCATGTTTTTCAACGTATCAAATATCCATACATGGGTTCCATGCAGGATACCCCAAGAAACATTCATACTAAGTTTGGTTCTAATTGGACAGGTGGTGTCAGAGGAGAAGATTTTTGAAAGAAGTAACATTCAAAATAGCAAAAAAAACGTCGAAAAAGGGCAATAACTCCAACATGGCTTAGGTCTTACTAACCACTTCCGGGTCAAATGGCCACCCCCCTATGTAGTACCAAAAACACACTGAACCTAGACATATGCATTGTGAGTGCATTATTTGTGTGTATTATGATTAAAAGTAGTCAAAATGAAGCTGAGAATGTGTACTTTAAAATCACATATGTAATTAACTACAAAAGTGTATGAATATTGTTTACATGTGTGAGTAATTTGCCTCCATGCTGTCAGTTAGAAGTGGTTAGTGAGACCATAAATTAAATTATGGCATATTTCAGAGAAATGCATAATTTGAGGAAAATTGCCTTTCCTGGTCATTATTTCCATTTTCCCATAAAATCAGTATAGATATTGGTAATCTGGCTATATTTTAAGAGGTGCATTGTGCAAGGTATTTTAAAAAACAACATAGCAACAAGATTTTTATCAGTAACAGTGACTCAAAACCTGACGTCATCCATGAAATACACAACGTCACTGCTTGGGATATTCAAAGTACTGAAATAGTCACACAGCACAGACTTAGAATCACACAGTAATAAAATAGATATGATATAAATTGTTGAAATCTGTTCTTTTTTCATAATGATAAATGATATTTGCTATTACAACTTCTTGAATTATCATAGGTATCACTTTGGTGTGACAAGTTAGTTAAAATTGTAATTTTTTAGTAATTTAGGGAAAATATCACTGAGGGGCATGATATAAAAATGACCATTTCTTTATAGTCCTATGTCTGATTTTGATAGTTTTGGTCTTATTAGACTCATAATACCACAAGCTTTCATAAAATGTAAAAAAGAAAAACATAAAAACTCATAAAATGTTTTTAAGGTCTCACTAACCACTTCCGGGTCAAATGGCCACCCCCCTATGTAGTACCAAAAACACACTGAACCTAGACATATGCATTGTAAGTGCATTATTTGTGTGTATTATGTTTAAAAGTAGTCAAAATGAAGCTGAGAATGTGTACTTTAAAATCATATATGTAATTAACTACAAAAGTGTATGAATATTGTTTACATGTGTGAGTAATTTGCCTCCATGCTGTCAGTTAGCAGAACAGGTAAAAATGTGGATTTTCAGTATTATTTATTCAAGTAAATTTTGTGAAGAATTTCTACTATCATCGTACCATTAGCATAATGATTTTGGAAGCCTTATTTTCCAAGCTTCGCAACGGTATGCAATTTTAAGATGTCATTTGTCCTGGGAATTCACAGTGAGACTTTGAAAATTACTTTTTTAACATGTAAAGTAATGGAAACGTTAGAAGTGGTTAGTAAGACCTTAACATATCAAAATAAAAATTTGACCACAGATATATCTCACCATGCTGAACACTTTTACCTAACGTCAGAATTTGGCTAAACTTAACGGCTTAAGGGATATATGCGAAAAACTACTGTTTGACCCCTGTTCTATTTTTAGTAATGGCTGCCATGTTTTTCAATGGATCATAAATCCCCACATCAGATCTATGCAAAATACCCCAAGGAATATTTAAAGTAAGTTTGGTTCCAATTTGTGAAGTGGTGTCAGAGGAAAAGAGTTCTGACAGAAATAACATTAAAAATAGCAAAAAACGTTGAAAAAGGGCAATACATACATGTAACTCCAACATGGCTTGATAGATTAAAATGAAAATTTAACCGCAGAAAGATCTCATCATGCTTAACACTTTTGTCCACATCAGAATTTGGCTAAACCGAACAGTTTTGGAGATAAATACGAAATACTACTGTCTGACCCCCACGTTCTATTTTTAGTAACAGCGGCCATATTTTTCAAGGGATCAAAATTCCCCACATCAGTTCTATGCAGGATACCCCAAGGAACATTCATACCAAATTTGGTTCAAATTGGTCAGTAGTTTCAGAGGAGAAGAGTTTTGAAAAATAGTTAATGATGATGACGACGGACAACAACGGACGCCAAATGATGGCAATAGCTCACATGGCCATCTGCCAGGTGAGCTAAAAATGACCCAACCATGCAGTCAATAACACAGATAGCAAAAGTAGCAGAATTTACACATACATTGAACATGTACATACATGTACATGTAGTAAATATATATACAGTCAAACCTCGGTAGCTCAAACTCCAAGGGACCATTGAAATGTGTCCCAGTTATCGGGAGTTCGAGAAATTGAAGTTCGTATATTTCCGGATTTCTTTTGTTGCCAGTCCTATTTTGACTTCCTCATTAGAAATTGCTTACTTCTTTCGAAGTTGTGTTAGTTGTGGATCTTTTTCATTCGCTTTCGGAAGATTAAGTCGATTTGTGGACATTAAAAATGCTGTGTTTTCTTTAAAAAATGTCCAGAGTGCAGGTTCATTGGTCAATAATTTGTTTTCATCCGATTTTTTTTCATGGTTTCATTATACTGACTTCGGAACATTCTCAAACTTCAATTAGTTTTATGTTAAGATCAAAACTACCGAATTAGTGATGACTTAAATATTACCTGTAATTAACTAAAATGACATTGATTAATGATAGGGTTTCAGTTTTTCACACCTTTTATTACCCAAGCTGACAAAATTGCTGACAAGTTCGAGTTAGTGAGGGTTATTCTCTTAGATTTATTACCGAACGGACCGACTAGTCAGTTTGAGTTTTCGAGAAATTGAACTTGGAGAAATCCAAGGTTATTTATATTGATTATATAGGAGAAAATTTTGGTACTTTGAATTGTGTTCGAGAAATCCCGGGTGTTCGAGCCATCTGAGTTCGAGCGAGTGACGTTCGACTGTGTATATATATATATATATATATATATATATATATATATATGTGTATACATGTACATGTAAAAATGTATAATGTACATGTAGAACATGGTAATATATTTCATAGAAATCAATAGGCAAAAAGAACTTTTTGTTGGGCAGCAACTAAATGCCTACGGACAACTTCGATGAAAATAATACCTGGGCCTTAGCATTATACACATACTGCTGCAGTTGCTTCAGCAGGATATCAAAACAGTTGAAACATGTACAATGTACATGTGTACATATTGTTATACATACAGTGTTTCTGTACCCTGACCTTGATGTTGCATGGTAAAAAAAATATGCATCAAAATGGGTTACATGTATGCTTATTCATTTAACACACTTGTAACATACCTTCTATAGTAATAATCTTATTTCCCATCATACCATGACCATAAATGAAGCTTACAAATTCCTAATGCATTTTTGTGAGAAAAAAAACTATTAAAGTAAATTATGTACACACTAATTTATGTTCACACTAACGCCTAGAGGGCAAACAGCATGTTAAGATAATTAGTTTCGTCTGTCAATCATATCGCGATCTCACCGTATCTCCGCTAATTACGTGCTAAAAATAGCAACTTGGAGATCTACGTACAGCATTTAACCTAAATTAGGGTTACTTCAAATATGTAATGCATTGAGAGAGAATAATGGATAATGTAAATAACGTATATAAACACCTTTACTGTAGCATTCACAAAAGACAAAATCTGAAATAATTGTTACTGTCAAAGACAAAAATTGCATTATCGTACGTAGCTCAATTTATTAAATGCACTGAATTGGTTGCATGTCATGACAACGCTTTCTTTATAGAAACTATAATATCTCATTTAATACGTCAACCTACCGGGCTTGTACTTCTTCAAAACGTACAAAGATTTCCAAGGAAAAGGATACATTGTGTCTGTCAAGTCCACCATGCTTGTTATGAAAATATAATGAGGAAAAACTAAATGACTTGAAAACAAAAATTAACTTTAATTGAGACATTTGGTGATAAATATTTATACTCAAGTATTAAATTCAATACTTGAATGAAATGTTTGAATTTAAGATAACAAAAACGAAATAAATTAAGCATGAAGTTCAACGGTAATTATCGTTTACTTTGACAAGTCTCGGAACTTATCGCCATCTTCCTTCTTTCAATAGAAAATTCATGAAAACAATTATTTTCCGAACGGCCATAAATAAACAAACTATATGCTGTACACCAAATACATGTACTTATATTTTTTGTATTTTTTATTTTATGGCTATGGATAATAAAATATAAAAAAAAAATTAAATCGGCATTTTAGTACAATTTTTATCCATTAAATGGATCTAACTCATGACAACAAGTCCCTGTGCTTTAAGCCACCGTGTTCTATTAAAAAGTTTCTTATCTTCAGTTATGTTTTCCATGCTGTTTGGATGTATGTCCTCGGAAACCAGAAATTATCTTTAACGCCTCAGAATAAACAGGACACTTGTAACCAGGAACAATTGCAGTTGAACTAGGATTGACAAGACAAGACAAAACAAGACAATACTTTATTTAAACCTCAGACACAGATGTACAAGAGGACATGATATAAGCACAAACATCACATTATAGCATACAAAGCAACACATAACGTATAAGTCCATACAAGATATAAATACATTTACACACACATGTATATTTAAGTCAAAATACAGGGAGAATACAACGCAGTATACCTATAAATAAGTACGATATATAGGGGTACTAAACCACATAATTTTAAAGCATTTACATTAACAGTACACACTGGATGAGATAATTTATAAAGTACGAATAAGAATTTTTAAAAAACTTGCAAGATTTCTGTAAAGTTCAACATGGCAAAACATTAACAGCTTTTTTAATTTGTGATCCCTTGGATTTACAGAGTAGTATTGAGGAATATATTTTTTACGGAATTTCTTTAAATCTGGATTATTACAAAAAAAAGATAATGAAATTCATCCCCAAGACCGTTTTCACAAAGATGACAAATTCGCTCTTCTTTTGGAGTATTTGTCCACCTTCCCGTTTCAATGGGAATCTTTAAATTAGAGCAGCTCAGTTTTGCTATATATAACCTATCGCTCTGTTTCAACTTTAGTAAATATTTTTCTAAACCAAACTCGGTTTTGTATTCTGAATAGAAAAGACCTCTAGACGAATTGCTCATTTGGGCAAACCACTGTTGGATAAATTGATCATGTAATTGTTGTGTAATTAATTTTTTCAAAGCCAATCTCTGCATTGGAATCTGATCTTCCCAAATAATACTCACGCCATTTTCGTCAAGTATTGACTTAACATAAGATATCCATTTAAATTTCTGCGGAAATTCTAAATGCAGTGCTAGCTCTGTACATAATAGACGATAATTTAGTATTTTTTAGTAATAAACTATTCCAGAATAGGACCATCTTACGTTTTATTATGGTCTCCATAGAGAACCTACCTAATTCACCATACACCATATAAGTTGGTGTACTAGATCAAACTTTTAAAATGTTTTTACAAAACTGAAGATGCATCTTTTCTATTGCGTCTTTATTTCCAAATCCCCACACTTCAGAAACATACATTAAGATGGGACTTACATGTGAGTCAAATAGTTTTAACTGTAAATCAATTGGGATACAAATATTCTTAATTTTATGATAAAATGCAAATAAAGCTTTCTGAGCTTGATCAACGAGTTTTTTTCTAGCATTACAGAAACTGCCATTAAAATTGAATAATATCCCAAGGTAAGAATAAGCATCAGCAATTTCAATATTTTCTCCATACAATTTGAAATCCTGGTTTTGTCTTATTTTCTTCTTACTGAAAATGACCACTTTAGTTTTATTTGTATTTACTTTTAGTTTCCAATTGTCACAGTAATTTAAGAATTGTGTAAGAGCTTCTTGCAAATCTTCTGGGGATTCGGAGAGCAGGGCTGTGTCATCAGCATATAAAATTAAGAACAATTTTACATATATATGTAATGATTCTTGACATAAATCTGAGATTTTCCCAAGACATTCTACATTATTTTCCGAGAAAAAAATCTCCAAATCATTGAGAAATATTGAGAAAAGAAAGGGAGATAAATTTTCTTCCTTTTTCACTCCAATATGAGAAAATTGTGAAAAATCATTTCCCTTTTTAATACATGTTTTGATGTTTTGATACATATTATAAATTACAGTAAAAATTTTACCTTTAATGTTTGATTTTTGCATTTTTTGCCATAGTCCTGATCTCCAAGCGGTGTCAAACGCACTTTTAAAATCTACAAAAGTGCAGTACAGTTTTTTACCAAGGGAAAAATACATAGTGATTAGAGAATACAATACAAATATATTATCTACTGTAGAAAAACCTCTACGAAATCCTGCTTGTGACATTGTAATTAAATTAACATGTTCAGCGTATATATTCAATCTATTGTTCAAAACAGCGGAAAAGGTTTTACTAAAACAGGAATTCAAGGTAATTCCTCTGTACATTTCGGAATCCGCCCTTGAGCCTTTATTTTTAAAAATAGTAATCATTATTCCAGTGGACTAACTATAAGGAATAATTCCAGTTTCAAAAATTAAATTAAAAAGCTTTATGTAAACAGGCATCAGATCATTTATAGTATTTTTGATATATTCATTTAAGATTCCATCACTACCAAAAACCTTACCATTTTTCAAATTTGAGACAATTTTTTATTTCATCTTCCGTAATTGATCCATTTAAAAATGATTCAACCTCATCAGTTATATTATCAAAATTAAAATCCGGTTCCTGGTCATTTTCGATATTGTCATTTCCATTTAATGCTTTAAAATGATCATATAATGCCTGAAGAGATATATCATCATTATCATTTTGTTTTTTGTTTTGATTAAGTTTATTCAAAATTTTCCAAAGTCCCTTCGAATCTTTTTTAGACATATCCCGTAACTCGTCCGCAGCTTTTTGTTGGTAGTTTTCAAATGCTTCATTTAGAGTATTTTGTATTCTTCACTAGCAAGCCTCATTTTTCGTCTATTTTCAGCATTTTTCAGAAAGCTATATCTTTTACGTGCTTTATGAAATTTTTTCCTGCTATTTGAACACTTTCTATTATAGCAAGGTTTTGAATCTTTATGTTTATAATAGTTTTTACGAAATTTTCCTTTACCGAAAGTTTTTTTCGCTGCATCTGTGAAAATATTATTTATATCTGAAACAATATTATTCATTTCAATTTGTGTAACATTATTAGCAGAAATTGCATTTAATTTGTTCAACACACTCTCCATGTTACCGTTAGAGTCGTCGTGAACATGATTTAATACTCGGATTTCTTTTCAGTTTTCCACTCAATAAAAACCGACTCGCGTGTTCCTTCGTAAACGGTCTGTTGCTTATTACAAAACGTAGCCTGCAGACTAAACTTAATCATACAGTGACAATCTGAATATAGAGGTAAAAATCCACAAATTTCAAAATCAGAAATAAAAGGAAACATTTTTGATGATACGATTAAGTAATCAATAACACTTGAATCATTACATGTTTTTTTTCACCTACATTTCTGTCTATACCTACTCTAGAGTTGACAATATAAATGTTATTCTTTTTACACATCTCAAGTAATCTATTGCCATAAGTATTTGGTCTACATGTACATTTAGATACCCTCTGTAATGAGATTTGGTTATGTATCAATTCTTGAAAATCATACAAGTATGCTAAAATATCAGCATCATGATCTAAGTCAAATATATTCACTATAGATTCGTCTGGAATTACATAATCTGGTAATACACTCGTTTTTTGAGTTAAAATCACCGATTAGTGCAACATAACTATTTTCGTTATTTACTAAAGTTCTTAATTCGTTTTCCATTTCTTCAAAAGCTTCCAAACTAGAGTAATTCGAATTTTCAGGTGGTACATACACACATCCGAATAGTATATCAGAATCACTTAGAATCAAAGAATTTGATATCTTAAACCACTGAACAAATTGGCTTTCAGTTTTGTAAAATTTTAATTTTTTACCTAAACTTTTTTTGTAAATCACTATTGTTCCATCTGACGCTTTTTTAAATTTTTGTCTATTTTTTGTGACATAGTCAAAACCATCTGGTTAATCTATATTATCTAAATCTGTAAGTTTTGTTTGTACAAATACAAAAATATCATGTTCATGCAAGATATCTAAAAAATCAGGAGATAATAATCTTTTCTTTAGACCAAAACATTTAAATAACAAATTTTTAAATTACTTTTAATAATGTTAACATCATTTTGGAGATTACTACATGTATCTATATTGACGTCCCTGTTAAGTCCGATGCGTCCTCTTGCACCAACCCCCTATCTGACGGATGCCGAATGAGCAGTTACATTCGAAAAACGAGGAGACGGTCCCCGTCTCTGTCTTTTATAAGGCGGCGAATTACCAGAAGTGGATACTTTTGGAGACGTGTGGTGGTTATCGGCAGAATCATTTGTTGTATCGGTGTCGGGAATATACAAGTCATTGTCAATATACAGCCTATCATGGATAAGGGTAACTTGTTTTCTCTGCTGCTTCGCAGCTTTCATTACCGGATATAACGGTTTACGAGCCTCTTCAATTTCTGCGGGGAATTGCTCCGTATTCCATAGGGTTTACCTTTAAGTCTATTGGCTATACTTAAAACATAATCAAGATCTTTATGGTACAGAAATCTTGCGACAATTGGTGCTCTTCTGTAGTCGCCCCTACTTTTAATGCGGTGTACGTTTCCGAATTCGATCTTGTAATCGACTCCCAACTCATTATAGAGGAAACAACGTAATAGCTGTTCAGTATCCTCATTTCGTACTCTATGTAATCCTGTAAAAATCAAATTGTTTTTCATAGAACGGCATTTGATGTCGAGTACGGCTTCCTTGAGACTTTGAAGCTCTTCTGAATATTGTGCCACTGGTTGTATAATAGGCTGAAAGATAGGCTTCTCTTCCAGTTTACTTATTCCACTATCCTGGTGAATAATATTTCTGGTATTGGGTTTTTACATGGCCGTTTATTTGATCAAACAGGTTACTGACACCTTGACAGCTTGTCTCACAATCTGATATTTTTTTACTGAATTCAGTAGCTTTATTTTCTAATGTTCTGACTCGGGAAGAAACAGCCAAAAAACTGATTTAATTCATCAAGCTTTTTGTCAATGTTTGTTTCAATGCGCTGCATTCTAGAATCAATACTAGTAACTACTTGTAGGAACATGTTTATTATTGTACTGACATCATCATGGGAACTTTCTACATTTTTTTCGGCTCTGCTCAATCAACTTTGTAGTATCGCTCAAAGACATTTTGATTTGATTGGTTGTAAAGGTTAAGAGTTCACATTTACTATAAACAGCTGACTTTACTACGAGTCCAAAGTCCAATTGCATTAACAACTTCGTAAACATTTCTTGTTTGTACTGTTTAGCCCCCGGGTGTGATCAAGGCGGGTCACAATGAACTCATTTATTCAAAATTCAAATATCAACAGATGTTACAATATACTAAAATGGATTGAAGAGCTCCCAAACGAAAAGTTTTTAACAGTTAGATAAAGTTTGAAAAGTATATTCACGTTTGGCGAAATTTAGTGTCCAACAATATCCAAAAACTAACCAAAATCCATATTTTTTTTACGAGAAAAACAACACTCCATTATCACAATCAATCACAATATTCAATATACACAATTTGTTGACTTTTATTATTGAGCGTCCGACAAAACAAACGGTTCACTAAAATCTGAATAATTCGATTGATTGATTGATTATTGGGGTTTAACACCCGAGCAGCAACATTTCTGCTGGGCCCTTCCTGATAAAATTACATTTTTTATTAAATCGTTAGAAAATTGTTCAAGATACCATCAGAATGCAGGATTTGAGGTTTAATATTTCAAAATTTTCTTGGGGACATGCTCTAAAACACCCCTAGCAAATTCGCATCACTTCGTAATCCTCACCAGTGATCCTGTCAAGAATTTGTTTTGCCCTCCCCCCTTACCTAAACGTCTGGATCCGCTACTGATCCGAGTTTGCAATTAACTCGTTGTCTGTGTATTCACCAATAAGATAGCTATAGTCGAACTGAAAGTCATCAAAGTCATCGTCTCAAAAAGTCAGACTAGGACATGATAGCTACGTTTTGTTTCTTGTTGGATACCCAACACGAAAATGATCAAACAAAATAATCATTTTAACTAATCAGGGAAAACACATTAGCAACTAATTTCAATAAATAAAATGATTATTACACGATTCATTTATTGCCTTTAACTAATACAGTTCATCGGTATAAACAGTACAAACAAAGATGCAGTTATACAGCAGTAAGATACGATTTGAAATATAAATCATAATCATGGTAGTCTGAAATAATTGGGTTCGTATGTATTTGTAATATGGAATGCCTTTATTGATATTGTCCCAAGTTACAAAGATCTTTTGTGTTCTCGACAGAGAGTAACTGGACAAATTTGGATGCAGATGGCCTAGACCAATAAAACCTTTTTTTATATATTTCTACATGAACATCGTAAAATGAAAAGAAATTCGTCCTCTGTTTCATTTAAGTCACACCTATAACAATATCTATTATTTCTATCTATTCCGTGGTACCTTCAAGTTTCAATACACACTGAAATTACTCAATTATATTAAAAAAAATCACTATAAGTTTGTTCAAAAAGTCTTATCGTTTGAAGTCGTTTGATACTTAACATTGATAATTACTTAAGCACCTGTTTATTTGCCTTATAGTCAATGATTTTAGATTATTAGGTGATTGATATAAAAATGAACCGTTAGCTTAAATAAAGGTGTTTTGATATTGATTGTAGTGGTCTGACCAATTTGTACTTTTTTAAATCAAACTATTATGAATCGTGCATTGAAAAAAATGAATTTGATTTTGTAAATGGAATTTTTCCTTTTAGATGGGAAAACAATCTGTTGTTTAGGATTCTGATTTATTTGTAACACATTGTTTCCGCAACTGTTGTCCATCTCGATCGACTGAACCTTCAAGGCCGATACAGGCGTTATCCGAATTGTCTCTGTATCGGCCTGTTTATATCTTGTCTTTGCACAGTAATCCACCCTATATGTGGTCTCAGTATCGTATTAATGTTCCCATACACTTCTATAATGAAGTGCATATTTTTAGGATTTTTTTTTTTTAAAATATGTAAATTGATTCAATAAAACTTTCACTTACGTAGCATTTCTAAGGACATGTGAAAAAATAATTTCCTGCAAAGAAAATAGGGTGAGTCCACGAAGATCGGACAGAAAAGTAGTCTTGAACTATAAATAGCCATTATCCCTACTTTCACTTTCGTTTTGCACTCACCTAACCAACCTTTTCAGTGGAACATTTTTATGTTATTATGTTAGATTTTCTTTTAAAAATTCTTCATCTTACAGTGTGATGTTTGCTCTATTTTATAAGTCATTTTTCATATCTTTTGACAAAACATTAGTTTGTAGAGAGGCAAAAAGAAAATGCACTATATTTTTATAGCATCCATGTTTTGACTTACACCCGCTCAGGGATATGCAATACGATACTGGTACCATGTATGATAAGGGTCACAGTGTGATCTGGAGGATACACACGTAGTTTTATGTCACGAATAAAAGGTAAAAACAATAAAAGTAAAATAATGGACGAGGGACTTATTCACGGGTAATAACTCATAAAAGAATAATTGAAATAAAAGATGAAAAGCAATAAAAATGACCTGTAGAAGTTTAAGTAATGCTAATTTTTTTTTATAGAATATTTACGTTGGAGTTCTGAAAATGGCGTATTATAAAGTTGTGCGGTATAATTTACAAACTACGGTATGACTGGGATAATTTTAATGCTCCTTTTACTACATTATTCTTATTTAATAATTTAAATAAAAGTAAGGTTAGAAGTTACTAGCAAATAACTTCTTCAAATTTAAGACAAAAGCTGCAATTAATCGTCTAAAAGAAACCAAAAAAAAAAAGACTGGACTTGTGTTTGTCTATATAGGTGGGTATCATGACAATATGAGAAAAATTATGCAGTACAGACTTCTGCAGATAAAGCATTTCTGTACCTTCCCGGTATGCCCAGAATTTTTTATATATATATATATATATATATATATATATATATATATATATATATATATATATATATATATATATATATATATATATATATATATATACACACACACACACACACACACACACACACACACACACACACACACACACATGGCTTGTGTACAGATATCATATCTGCATGTGAATGCATGTCAAAGGGAGTGTCAAACATCGGTTTCGTTTTTAGTTTGGTTAAGCTTGAAATTGTTTTAAAAAGGAGCCGTCAATTGTATTACTGTTTCCGATGTTACTTTTCTCCATGCAATGCAAAAACCCAGTTCCTAGAAATTTCTAGTATTACACTTCTCAATTTTGAATTCTTCGGGAGAAGTATTGTACAGTCTACTAACAGTTGAATCATGCGTTCCTTGGTCAGAATTTCCAATACAAATCTGCACAATTGACCATAAGAGTGCTTAGCACATTTCTATGTTTTTTTTCTGGTACATTACGTGCTTGCTCCAGACCTTAGACGGTTTTATTTTCCAAATAGTTAGTATACATACCAGACGACCCCCATATATCAGAAAACTTCACATTGATAGCATAAGTGCAATATTTGCTGTTATAACACACGATTTAAAAAAAAATCATCCCCAAGTGCCTATGTAGGGGCTAAACTGAATTATTCAGGATTTTAGTTACATACGTTCAGAGACCTATAATTACATATATATGTATGTGTTACGATATAGAATTGACAAAGTTATGATGAAAATATTGAGGATGAATGAATTCTGAAAACACAAAAATGAAATAAAAATGTCAAAATTTCCCTGTAAAAATCAATAATAACTTAGCCTACTACAATTAGTTATCGGCAAATGTTGCCCGAAAAAAACCTTATCACTGTTGTTTAAGTATTTCAAACTCATCGTTATAATAATGCAATAAGTATTATATCGTTTTAAAGAGGATTTTTTTCTTTTAGCTGGTAGTAATTTCAAAAGGCAAATCAAACAGAAAACACAAATGAAACAGCTAACTGGAGTCTGAATTTGGAAAATTTGATATTTCTTTATCAAGACATAGGTGTGACTCCTACAAAGTCATATAAGTTGTGCTGAAATAGAAAACCACAAATGTTGTGTTTGTGGGAAGACATATAGTGAACGTTTTTTTCTTTTGATATACAGTTGAAGACTCATCAGCCTGAAACCTCAGCTGAGTAGCAGTTCACATGTTAAAGTTCTAGTTTTTATTTGTGGAAAATCAATTGTAGGTTGTAGATATATCGTTGGTTCGTGGATCCTTGAATTCTTGGTTTCAATTTTAATTTAATATTACATTCAAATTCCTCCTTTAGGAGATGTTACATATAAAAAATCATTTATTTGTGAGGTATGTTGAAACGGTTTTAAGAGTGATATTGAGAATAAAGGAGAAAAACCCATTCGAATTACATACGCGAACAGATTTTCACGTGGAGGTCGGTTGAGAAGCCGCCAGAAAATATATAGCAGTGTCAAGTCATATGAGGAGAATGATGAATCTGCCAAACAATCCCACCAGGATGAAAAATGTTAGCTCAATGTCACCCATGTGTCTTCAATGAACGACGAGAACACCCTCACATTACTGACAAGGCTGTAGCTGCCCCAAAACAATATTGTACACAGGTACAGCGAAATATACTCCTGCCACTCCCCAAAACAATGTTATACACAGGTACTCCGAAATATACTCCTGCCACATAAAGTAAACTTAAAGTAAAAACGAAGCAAGACATACAGAGGTCAGAAATTCCTGACTTGGGATAGGTGCAAAAAATACGGCAGGGTTAAGTTACTTTGGCGTGATCATAATCCTCCCCTTTTTAAAACTGGCAACTGTTGAAAAATATTACACAACTAGATATACTTAAAAATCAGTTCAAAAAGGTGGGATCCTTTGTTAAAACATAAATGAAGAAACTGATTATTCGTTACACAAATGCACTAACATTTGTAAATGTTGTGGAATTAAAAGAGCATTTAGTCGTTATGGATAGTAACAAAGACACTCACACGAATGAAAAACCTTATGAATGTGATGTTTGCAATAAAAGAAACATTCACCAGATACATGTATATGCGATTCCATACAGAAGAAAATCTTTTCTGTTATCATGATCAAATGCATGGTAATAGATTTAGACAAAAGTCCATTTTAAATATTTATATGAAAGTATATTTGTACATGCCAAACATTTAATTACATTTTGTATACAATGAGACCAACCATGCATGCTTGTTTGGCGTTCTCCACACATGTTCAGAATATGATCGGATACAATATACATGTACAAATAAGTAGGAATAAAATTTTATTTATGGACTGACACTAAAATCACTAAAATTTGATTCATGGTATTGTCTGTTTGTCTGTTCACAACTTTTTGTTTCAGTTTTCTCTGCAACTACTGATCGCAGTTGTAGCTTCTTGATATTTCATATCTAAGCTAGAAATAGGTAAAAGAAAACTCTATTCTGGGATTCCATTTCAGACTGAAGAAACATCAACTTCTTGCTTGAAGGCTTTGTTTATATTTAGACTTTATGGTTACTAAGATGGGTATTTTTTTAGTGAGTTTTGATATAGCTCACAGTTTTTATAGGACAACGATAATAAATTGCAGCTTTATAATGGTAGGGCGCTGTTGTCTGTTGGACACTTCTATCCCATTCATGATCACTTGCTTGAAAATTTGCCTCTGGGCGAACCTGGGTAAGTTAATCACATTTTAAAATTTTCCGTGTCTGAAAAAAATGTCACTCGCGGCTATAAAAAGAATTTCAGCTAAATATGACCTTAATATGATCATAGAGACATGTTATAAGTATTGAAAAGTGTAAAATGTTGACAAAATTCTCTTGATTCAACGAATTTCCATCACAAAATGAAGCATTTGCAATTTCTCACAATAACTTCTTTAAAATGACGTCATTGAACCGTCACGCATCTCCTTGTCAACAACTCCACTTTTATCTCACTTTCACGTTCATACTAGTACCTGTGATAACTAACCTTGGTTAGCCTCACATGAACTCCTCCTTAATTTGAGGGGATAATTTAAACCCGGGTTCGCCCCGAATTAAGGCGTTCACATTACTTAAAAATATATAGAATCATTACTTCAGGTCGAACTCGGGTTAAACAGGTTCTGATTTTCGTGCCAGAGTAGAATACTAGTATTGGTCGATTGATCTTTTGCTTTGGTTGGGGGGGGGGGTGATGGCCCCACCCGTTTTAAAATTAGGGGCGTAATAGTAACCAAAAACAAGTTTCATAGAACTTAATTACTAGTATGTAACTCCAGTAAAAGCGTATGGATGTTTTGGATTATGCTCCACAATATGTTTTACCACAAAGGTCAGGCTTGCATTGTTTTGTGGTTAAGATAATAAAAAAAATTGCGGTTGTATTTATATAATTTTAGGGCGTGGTCATGATCAGCGTCTATGTCGTTGTCTGTAGACACGCGGGTTTCGTGCGGTGGCATGAATACTAATTGCATTGGGCGATCCTTAAAAAAATTACCACAAAGTTTCAAACAAAAGTAAAGGAAGGCTGAATTTGATTTTGTGGGTTATGACCCTAACAGCTAATTTTGGAATATTACTAAGGGAAATTAAAAAAAAAGTTTTTTTTTTAAGAATTTAGCTATTTACATATGTAACTTCTGTAAAAGCTTATGGATGTCTAGGTTATTGTTACACAATGTTTTATACTAAGTATTCTTGTCATACTTGGATTGATTTTGGTGGTTCAGCTATGGATTGTTTAGAAATGAGGGATCAAAGAAAGAGTCAGAAAGAAACGTTTTCCTGATGTCTGACTGGACAATAACTTGACCGTGTTAATATTGAGATCTCTTTCAAAGCGCACTAAATGATGCTTTACCACAAAAGGAATTCTGGAATTGATTTATGGGGTTGTGACATGATCTGATTAAGAAACGCAAGCATTTTTCTGATTTGAGTAAAAGGGAATGGATTTCTTTGAAAACGCATGATTTTAATGAAGTGTCATTCCCCAAAAAGGAAGGTTGGAATAAATTTTGGAACTATTTAGGAAGTAATGGTAAAAAAGTGGCTGATTTGATTATGTCAAATTCCTTAACTTATCCTAATGCAGTCAAATTTTATGATGTATCACGTAAGAATGGTGTGTTCATACTTGCCCCAACTGTGAAGGGTTAGACCTTCGCGATTGTATTAAGTTGTGCCCTGCAAAGCATTTTATTTATTTTATTTTGCTTATATTTCAGATACGAATAAACAAATAACTTTTCAAATGAAAATGTTTCTGGATGCCAATGTACAGCTTCAATTCTGGCATGACTGTAGAAAACAAAGGTTGTAGCCGTGTAAAGTTTATGAAATTAATGTTATTCATTTCTGTTTTTTATTTAAATTTGATGTCAAAACCAACTGCTTATATATGTTTTCTCAATCATATGATTGGCTAACCGTAAAATTCTAGATTCTAGATTCTAGATGGAAGTTCTGTAGAGTGTACTCTACGTGATCTAGTAACTGTCTAGAATGAAGTACATACATAAAAAAACAAGATATAGAATACCATATGAAGACATACAACTCCATTCCATATGGTCAATATTCAATTCGTTAGAGTAAGCATTCAATTGGTTAATATAGTGTATATATACACGTACAATACATAATATGGAGTTTTTGTACATCATGCTACATCATGCATTGTAAATAAAATCATGATAAAATTGTAAAATTTAAAGATTTAATTCCTTTTTTACGACATCAAACAAAAATGATATACCGTAATGTGTCATACTAGAAAGGCATTGATATTGGGATTGGTTTGAATCCTTTAGGAACTAGAAGTCAGGAACATTCAAAATTCTTTATGTGCGGTCAACGATTTCAGTAAAAGAGTATTTATCTTGATATTGTACTAAAATAAAAGAATGGCAAGGATTGATTTCGGGAGTTCCGACTTGAACTGTCCAGAAGTAATCAAGGGAACCAAGGTTCGAGCGAAAGTCAAGAGACTATATTGCAAGGATAAAGACTATACAGGGAAAATACACACACACACACACACACAAGTTACTGGACTGAAACAAGTATTTTCTGATGTCCAGCCAATAATTTGAGTTAAATTAATATTGTATCTGTATTGTACAAGGTGCCATAAAATAACTTAATGCTGATATTGACTATGGGATGGGTTACTTGGAGGATTAAGGAATTGATAGCTAAAAGTAAAAAAGGTATGGATTTCTATGAAGAAGGTTTTATTCCACAAAAAAGGAGGCTAATATGATCGGTTGAATTTTGGGATAATGGTTCTAACGTTGCAATAATTAGGTGCCATAAGACAGTCAGACAATTTTGTTTATTTTGGAATTTCTTTCAGTATTCGTAGACATCCAAATGCAATAAAATGGAGGTAGATTTGTGAAAAGTCGTTGCAAAACCATGTTTTCCCCAATTTTAAGGCCTTGGCGGACGCCCGAAACACTTTGTCCTTGGACCTGCACCTGAAGGTGTGTCTAACGCCATAATGAGATCAGGCGTCAATTTAAAAAAAGTCGTAAGTGTAACATTGATCGGAAGTAATTAATGACGTCATAAACTAAAATAGCATTGTGACGTCATGATTTACGATCAATTTTACACTTTTTATGAAACCGACGCATAAACGTAACTGGTTTTTTTTCCATTCGTTGTGTTTAATTCATCTAGTGTGGTGGATATTTATTAAAAAGATATTCTATATATAAATAGGAACAAACTGTGCCCCTCTGCTTTTGATATGTTCCTTCACGCTTCATAGTAGAGCATCATCAGCTGATTCTCAGGATAGAAATGCAATTTCGCTAAGACCTTTAACCTCGGGTTCCGCTGCACAATTGTGTTCTTTCTTGAAATAATCACAGAATCGGTAATATTTTCTATAAAAAAAAAACTTTTATATGTCAAATGTTAAATTGCGATCAAATTGTAAAACTGTATGAAGATTGAATGGTGTGCCCATACTTGCCCCAACTGTTCTGGGTTCGTTCTTCTTTTGCGATTGTTGTTTTAGATTTAGAAGAGAATTGTTTATTGTTTATTGTACTCTAAGTAATAACAGTTTAGGCGTTGTGTTTAAATGTTTATAATTTTATATTCCAGCTAATCCACTAGGTGATGATCATTATTTATCCTCTGCGGTAAGTTGATGATATTACTGCACCCTGCAAAGGATATTATTTATTTCAATTTTACATACACTTCAGGTATGAATAAACAAAAATACCTGTCTAAAATTAGTTTCTGGATGCCAGTCTAATCCTCAATTCTGATATGACTATAGAAAACAAAGGTGTACATATTAATTCATAATTTTTTTCTGTTTTCTATTTGAATAATCTTATAAAATTCCTGTGGTTAAATATGCTCTCTCTATCATAAAAGCTAAAGTTTGATTGGCTGACCATGAATGTGGTCTAAACGAAAGTAAAGTGGAGTGTTGTTTCATCCTGATCTAGTAACTATCTACAATGTAGCACCTGCATAAAAGAACCAAGTAATAAAGGATAAACCATAAAGATATATCCATATTCAAATAACATTCAATCAGATTTGTTTTACGCCCGGACATTTTATTATGTCTTGTCAATGATACTAGTAAAAGAATATTGGTCTTTAAAAAAAATGTAATTGTTACATGATATGCAAAATAATAGAAAGACTTTGGTTGATTTCGGGAGGTCAGATTTGAATTGTCCATGAGGCAAAAGGGACTAGAAACAAGAATAGAATTTTTCTGATGTTTAGTCAATGACTTGAGTAAATTGAATGGTTCTCCTTAAAATTATATAACAACAAATATGAGCTGTTACTTGAAGGCTTTAGGGAATATCATCCTGTTTTCTTTAAATAAAAGAAACATGAATAAAAAGGTGTGGGTATCTATGAAATTCGAACAAGGTTTCGTACCACAAAGGTAGGTTATGTTTGATTGCATTTTACGGAACATTGTCATAACGTTGTAAGAGTCAGGCATTAAGTAACTGTCTTTGTAAGAATCATGCAAAATCTGAAAAATGTGATACAACCCCCCCCCCCCAAAAAAAAAAAGGCTACATATTTTTATTTCTGTAATAAAGTTGTTTTATGGGTCTCTACTATGAAATATGTAATTATTCATTCAAATCTGCCTGCTCTTAGGAGATATCCACATTGAAAATCCAGTAGATTCTATTGTATTTGAGTGCCATTTACAGAGTTATCTCCCTTAATTTTGACATCTACAGTGCATTCAATATAATTTTTATCTCCTAAGAGCACGGGTTATATGAAAAACCACATGCTAATTACTGTTTACTGTGACATTTCAGACAAAATATCAAAAATAAAATTATGTAGGCTTTTTACCCATGAATCACATTTTGCATGATCCTTAGCTGCTGGAGTGCTACTTATTATTTTCGACAAATTTGTTTATTTATTCAATTTGTTTTGTCTTAAGTTCTTAGAAGTTCTATATAATTCCTCAACAACTGTCATTAAATTTTCAAATGGGCCGATATAATATGTCTATCGCCATCATGAGATCAGGTTTATATACATGTAACTGTTATCTCCATTTGTCATATTTTCTTGTTCTTGTGTGGTGGACGAGTATTTCAAAAGTCTGTATACCAAAAGGAACAGAGTGTGCCGATCTGCTTGCGATCTGTCCTTTCACGCTTATGAGACAGACATAGTAGATCATTACCTAGTTTTTAAGACAGGAAGGCACATTGTAACCCCGCAGATGAGTTCTTTGTTCTTTCCTTGAATAATCCGATATTCGGTGCATTTATTTTATATACAACTAGATGTAAGGGAATGTACAAATACTGAGGCATGTCTTTATATTGTCTAACTATTAGAGATCGATGAAGAAAAAAAGTCATAACTAAACTATAAGATAAAACGTCAGACCGGGATTTTATTTTTTGTGGGGTTTATAACCTTGCACAAACAAAATCTTTTCTGGTAAATTGAGTTAAAAGTGAATTGATCTCGGTGAAATTGAACTACAAAAATCAGACTAGAATAGATTACGAGGTCGTAAAAATTGGGACAAAAACAAATAATTTTCTGGTTCAGGACAGGAACTTGAGTATCCGAGTATGAATCTCTATGAAAAAAAAAACCGATTAGAAATATACCTCAAACGGCATTGAAAAATTACTTGTACTTTCAAGTTTAATTGTAAATAACCACTAACAGTTTGGGAATTAAATGTAAATGTAAAGTCTTTTAACCATGATTTTTAAGCAATAATTAGCATAAATTATTCTCTAATAGATACACCGTACGGCGAAAGACAACTGTCCTTAACCCAAGAGTTATTTTACATTCGTCAAAAGTCGATATACAAGGATCATATTACCATCAATAACATGAATATCAGAACGAACATTCTTTGATTGATTTTTTCTGCAAAAGCAGCGTAATCTTACAAAATATAAAACGTGTTCCGACCAAACCAACATTGACTTCAATAGTAATATTACACGGTTGATTGTCCTTAAAACTTTATCCATGAACTTCTACATAATACGGATCCGTCTACGAATCACACGAATCCGTTATTTTCCTACCAAATGGATACTGAAACAATTGAGTTCATGCTTTTCCTTAAAAATAATGCCTCCGAGTTACGAAGTTATGGTTTGAAACAAGGACTATCTCCAGAAGAAATAAATGCATGCATTGACAAATCATTGTCTACGAATAACAATACAGAAACGAGAAATGAAACAAGACACACTTGGCGTAGAAAGTTTAAAATACTGTCAACAATATGTTTGGTTATTTTCATAGTTGTGTTGTGTTTAACAATATTGGTCTACACGAATAGAACATCCAGAGTACTGTACAAGGAGCTATCCCAGAGCATTCGCGATGTTTACAGTTATGATTTTAATCGTTTCATGCGATTGGTGCTATTACCTCTTCACAACTTTTTTCATATCAGAGGTATGTCATTTAGCATAATTTACTTGAACAGTCCTCTACAAAACGGCTCATAATATCTTATACTCTTGTAACAGACAGTTTCTAATGAAAAAGTTGAGGATTATTGCGTGATATGAATGTTCCCGCATCTAGGGCAAATAAAAACAAATCGGATTTATAGTGGACGTAAATTTAAGTTATTTCCTAGCTACGCAAGTCACGCAGAATACTATCGTATGATAAGCAAAAAATTACTCTTTTAATCTTAAAGAATTTTTTTCTTTTAATTTTTGAATATATACGCCGTATCTACCATATGAATTTTCTCTTACCACATTAACGAACTGTTAAAAGGGTGCATACAGAATTTGAATCCAAAGATTTATCAGATAAATCAACTAATACCATTTAATACAAATTAAAAGCAAATCTGCGGTCCTTTTCACAAAAAATCTGAAGTGTAAAATTAGTCGTAAGTTATAATGTCATAATAGAGTTAAGTATTGTGACGTCACAACTTACGACTAATTTTACTCTTACGATTTTTTGTGAAAATGGCTGCTGTATGATTCCACGCAATGGACGAGAAAAATAAAGAAATAAATTGACGATGAGTTTTAAGAAAACGCAATGTATACAAAGGCGTCAAAATGTGGAAAAATATGTATTGGACTTTATAATAATATTCTTGGAACTGTTGATGTATCAAACTCCTAGGAGTTAATGTAGATTGTTCTTTGACATGGTCCTATCATGAAGATGTTTCAACAAAGAAGATATCGGGGAAAAAAACTGGATGTGCTACGTAAATTAAAAAGTTCTATGTCTAGCAATGCTTTACTCTGAGTTTACAACTTTGTAATTTTCCTCATTCTAATTACGGTTGTACTATTTGGTCTGATGCAAAAAATGTTGCTAATATTTATACGATTTTTTAAACTTCAAAAGGAAGCAGCGCGAATAATTTTAAATGAGCAAAGTGTGATGACTCCATCTATTGTACTTTTAAACAAACTGAAATGGTTAGCTAATAATAAAGCAACTTTAGTTTTCAAGTCCATTAATCTATTGACACCAGTATATTTAAATGCATTTTGATATGCTCATCAAGTTTGTGTGAGATCCGCAAGCAATCCAAATTTTTTGTTTGTTCCAAAATGTAAAACAGAATATTATAAAAGTCATAGACCGGTACTTTGATTAATTAAAATGTATATCACCTTTATCATTTTTGTAATATAATCATGTAATTTTATTTTGTTTAATGTCAAGTTACGTGTATGTATTGCAGGATCATATTGGGGGCTAGTTATGTAACTGAATATGTTCTCCTGTTTAAATAAAGGATATTATTATTATTATTATCATTATTATTATTTTTTTAATATTTTGGTATGGATATAAATTTCGCTTTAATTTTTTGCAGCGTATTATTATGCAGAATGTCTTTTCCCAAACCCATGGTTTGAACCTCAACGAAATTGTGAGATGTGCGAGGACGTTTTGGAGGTAGCAGAAATGAAAAGACCTCATTGGCCAATAGTAAGAAGACACTGCCAAGACCAACGACCCTTTGTAGTAAGGGTGAGTCGGATATCAAATTAGGCTGTATGAGGGTGTTAGGATACAGTCTGATCTTTATGTATATGGTATTGGAGTTGTCTAAGCTTTTTACTTAATAAGACTTAGTTACACACGTGAGAGTTACAGTTGAAGAATGATTAACGGTGAAGTAAGTGAGTATTGGTGAGGTAAGAAAAAAAAACAAGTCCTAAACCTAAGGACAACGAAAATGATAGAATACTCCAAAATGAAATATATAATTCCACCATTTTCAGTGGCGTTATATTGCGTTTGTTTAAAGTCTCTGTACCAAAGCTTGTGATCTAAATATATTTGGATAGAAATAAAATCTTTCATACTTGTTCAAAACCATTTGCCGTAAATGGGAGATTGCGATTTTATTCTGAGGTAATGATCGATTATTTCAGTTTCTATTATGACGTCTTCATATTGTCAAACAGTAAATGTCGGTACAACCCCACCTTTAGCACCTGCGCACTGTCTCTTCTTTCGCTGTCGCTTCGAGACAAAACACTTATTTAAAAACGTTTACGTGATGATTTAACACATACGATGACATAAATATACAAATTTTATCTTAACTTACATACGGGGGAGGTTAAACGGAGCGGTCGTTATTTTGGCTACGCCTAGGGAAATTTTTCTAAAAAATTACCGTATTGTCATATTAGAAAAGAAATCATTCGTTGTCGCTAGGTGTTAAATAATCGAATATAAATGCTGTACCCATGTTAAAATGAGTACAAATCTACCCAATCCAAGAATTATTTCTTAATTTCCATTGTGCTAGTGTGTGGGTAAAACATTATTCTAAGTATACTCACCTTTTATTTATTGTATTTTTTTGTGATTCTAGGCAAGTACAGACACCAAGACGGTGCGTTTTGAAGATTTAGTCGAGATGTACAACCAACACAAAGTAACCATGGACAATTCTATGACAGATTTTGTTTCCAATGATCCCGATTTCACCAACATATCTCAAGTTTTCAACCTTAGAACTGATAGGAATCTCCAAAAAGAAAACGAGTTAAAAATCAAATGGTACGAAATTATCAATTATTAATCAAAAGAATATATTTACTACTCAAAAATATATATGTACTAATCAAAAGTATATATGTACTAATCAAAAGAATATATTTACTAATCAAAAAAAATATATTTACTAATCAAATATAGATATATGTACTAATCAAAAGTCTATCTAATAGTTTGGATAAAGACCGAAACAAAAACTTTGAAGACCAAGCTTATCATTATAACAAAAGATACCTAGCTGCCAAAAATTTCACGTTGTTTTTCATTGCAACTGAGGTGTTCCTTTATAGTGTAATATACACCTAGCAACAAGATTACTTGGCTTTTGAACATACCTTGAAATACGGCAACTTTATATATCTTTTTCAGGACAACGAGCACAATGAGCAGCAGTCAAACATTGCGGAAGAATCTGTTTCCTCGACCCCACTTCATACCAAACAACTATGAAGTTTCTCTACAGAAGACGCTGTTTATAAACGGACCGGACTCACAACCGGTAGAAATCGTGAGTGTATGTTGGGTTCCAGTGGTTGTTGTTTAAGTACTTAGTACATGTAGTATGGACACACGGTAGCATATCATAAGAATTTATTTTAATCGAACTTGACGTATATGCGCAATTTAGTTTAATTAAACTATAATTCAGGTGAAATTTACGTGAATCGAGATTCATATGAAATTTACGCAAAATTCACCTTGAATAAACGTGATTTTTACTTTATATGAACTTCATTTGAAAAGTTCACATAAATTTCAGTTGATGTCTGAATTCATCCGGGTTTCACGTGAACCCTGTCACAAAATGAATTTGACCAATTCTGGTCAAAATCACATATTATTCATGGGAAATAATTTTGCCGGTTTTGTAATTTCAGTTTAATTAAACACAATTGCAATGAACCTTGGACATGAAAGCAATACGCCTATTAAATTTCGTTAAGTTTCTTTAGATGTGTATATTTTCGATTTGGGATAAATGTATATGCGGTAGGATGTTAAAACTGGAACTAATTGGATCCGGTTTTTTACACGTCCGAGATCTTCATGTACTATTGATGTGTGTTTTCATTTGGGGTTTGTATCTAGTTAGTATGCTCTCAGTTGCTTTGGTTCGTCGTCTTTTCTTAAAATATAATTGTAGTAAATTTGGTCACATTAATAACCGATGTAAAGTAACAGGCTTTATACCCGCTTTGCACTTCAATAAACAGCATGCTCGCATTCAAATTCGTAATGAAGTATATATTCTACAGTTGTGTGGAAGGTGTAAATTAAATCTGTCGGAGTGAATTTAATTATTATAATTCGTATTCGGTTCTAAAATACGCGGTGTGAAGATAACCGACTTTACGACAGCGTATTCATCGAATGGAAATTTGATAATGGAGATTGTTTTTGCTGTAACAGAACTGGTTTCTTCGACCAGTTATCTAATATTAATGTCAAACCTAAACGGAAAAAAAAATAAATAAAAAAATTATAAAAATTATGCTCAGTGGAATGCATGTTCCAGTAATTCAATATTGAGTATTATGTACATGCTACAAGTAATTTTGATTACTGAAATCCTGCATTGAGTTTGTATGAAAACTTAACCGATATTTTATTAATTTTTCCAGATCCTGGAGTTTGCTAAAATAAAATAACAACGACACACAAAAAAAACCCCAAAACAAAACGATAGTCTCTTACATGTACTTTATTTCATAATCTAAATTCTGCTTTTAGGGAATATTTGGCATGTTTGCTGAAGTTGTGTTCTATGTACAGATAATAAAAGGAAAAAGTGAGGTAGATGTTATACCACAAGGTGCTTGTGGTGACTATTGTTCTACACTGCAAGTTGGACTGAATGAAGGTGACACGCGTAAGTCTTTTTTGGGTTCCATTTTTAAGAAGACTTCTTAGAAAGATAAAGATCAACATTTAATATCAAATTAGAGGATTAATATCACATGGCTGGTTCAGTTTCCAGTCCCATTTCAGGAAAACTTGTTTCATTAGTTTTTCGCTATTACACGACATTAAAGCAATATTTTCCCGATTCTCCATATTTTCCTATACATCCATTTTTCCAGCACACTTTCCAATCGTTCCATATTACCCATCCCACATACGTTTTTACACATCAACGTACATCAACATGCAGAATTACCGCTATACCATTACCGTGTTTCAATAAATTAAATGATACTGCATATGTTATTACGAAATATACCCCCACATCATTTACAAATATTCATGGTATCCCGAACTTACAAATGCATCCACATTTACTACCGTTAATAGCATGTCTATCATGGTCATTGAATTTACTGTTGCATCCATGTTTTTTTTTCTACAGATGCCGTTGTCACCTTCAATGGTTATTTACCATATTGACATCAATGTTTAAAGTGATTTTGTTTAAATGATGAGAATCTAGATTTAAAATTTCTTTACATTTTAGTTAGAATTGTGTCCTATTACTATTTTCAAAACAAGTTTTTTTTCAATGAGCAAAGGTTTTTTCATTGTATGTAATAATAGCTGTATACCCTTTTGGATTTACTATAACAAATGATACCTGCTGTTTTTTTTTTACTAGAACTCACGTTTTTTGCAATGACCCAAGTATAATTCTCAAAAGATCTTAGTGATTAAGTATAACTCAGTAGAACATGGCAACTAACCAGATCTAAATTAACATCTCGTTATTCCATATTAATTCAAACACTGCCAATATAAGAGAGGATTCATGGTTTAGAAAAAAAAATCAAACAAATGATTTTTTTTTTCAATTTATACACGCCATATTATTATATAACAATAGTTCTTTCTGTGTATAAAATCTGTATTTTTGGGGAAAACCATACATTTATCTCCAACTTCAACAAAATCAAAAACGAAAGTGTCAATTTTATGTACAATGTTAATGGTTTTCAGTTCTAGGGTGCAACAACTGAATCAAACACTGGTCATGTGGTCTTTATCTGGTTCTGAATGAGGGATAATCGTGAATTTTGTGGGTAATTGACATACAAGAACCATGCATCTCTTATCTGTTTATTTTTTTTATGAAACAGGAGTTCATTGACATATTCCATTGACTTAATGTTAGTCCTCTAAAAGAACTATGATTCCAATATGACTAAAATATTTTTGACCGTACAGTCATGACATAAACATTTGCAATAACTTAAATATGTTGTCCATTTCAGTTGTATTCGAACAGCATTTATGGAAAGTAGATATTTACCCATCCAATGAAACAGAGACGAGTATCATTTTTGCAGGATCTTTCGTACCATAGATTATTCGTACCGTAGCTATCAGAATTAATATATTAGTAATAAAAAAATATAACAATTAAAAAACTCAAAAGTTCATATTTTCATTCATATTCTTTTTACTGATGTGTCTGTCTATTACAGACTAAAGGAGCCAATATATATTACACTAGTCTGTTCTGTGTCTGTCTGTTACAGACTAAAGGAGCCAATATATATTATACTAGTCTGTTCTGTGCTAGGCAGGATATCTACTTTATACATATTTGGTACATACACCACTGAAAAGGTAATAATTGATTATTTGATGATAAACTTTCTAAATTAAACGCTACTTAGAACTAATTGATATATTTTAAATCTTTTTATCAGGAATTTTTAATCTTCTTTTTGCTGACACAATTGAGTTCTTTAAATATTTATTTTTAATCAAGGATAGATTCTTTTTAATGTTTGTCAGTGTTTTCATTATTGATAGAGGTCTTTGAATGTTTTCATCAGTGGTAGAGAGTGAAACAATAGTGGGAAAGTGTCTGATTATGACCCTAGTATTGTAATTACATATGAATGATTAGACGAAGAAACAATAAATAAAAATATAAAACGGGGGAAAGGAAGAATATCTTTTACAAATGGAGAATAATATTAAACAAAAGAGCATCATTCAGCTTGTCTGTAGGCATCAAAATGGGGTGGAATTGGTAATTTAAAAAGAAATCTAAAGCAAGTCTAGAATAAACGAATATGCTTAGATGTTCCTTTCAAAGTGTTTTCAGATATCAAATATGTTGTTATCGTGGAAACAGGTCATTTTCCTTAGTTACAAGGATTTCGGATATATTTCAATGTAAAATTGACCTATTTTTTTGGCTAGGTGTTGTGGCTTTAAAATGGTTAAAATACGGAAACAAATATTGCACACGGTAATTATAGCATAATAGACTTCCCAAATTAAACTAAGTGATGATTTTACATATTTGCTTTATTCATCTTTGAAGCATTTTATGATGTATTAAAATTTACCATTAAGAAGCCATGTGACTTTTACAAATTTTGAGAAGCCATACTTCAAAAGTTCTGTCGGTTGTCTGTCCATCAGCATTGTTGTATTTGTCATACCAGAACTCAAACTTGCTCTGATAGAGTTGAATAAAATTTTCACTAAACATTAAGTACAAAAAAAAAATGTACCACCAGAACAGATTCCTTTAGATTAAGGTGAATTTCCTATTTTTCGTTTTTGAGGTGTTGGACAATGTCATCTTTTTTTTTGTAGCAATTTGATTGAATTGACTGTTAGGGAACATTTTACGTGCAGTTATGTGTAAGAATTCTCATATACAACTCATTGTTTCTTCCTAATTTCATGTTGAAATGTACGTGCACAATTGCACCTTAAGCTTTGAATTTTTGTTCTACATATTTCGTATGCGGAATTTTGATGTCGGTGAGATTTGATGACATGCAAGTAAAATATCTCCTTTAAAATTGGTTAACATATGAATTCAATTCTGCTTTCTTTAAAATTGTAATAGCAATATTTACTCTTCACTTAAACTTAGTATGGAACTGATACATGTCACATACACCCCATGGATGGTAAAATTTATTGACATTAATAGGAAATCGCTGATGCATAACAAAGAAAAGTCTTCTTGAGAATCCATACATTTACCATACTTGACAAATCTTTAATTGATATTGAAATTCATAGGAAAAAAATGTCTTTTTACAAAAAAGGGGGATGGCAGTAATTCCAATTTGTGATCATTTTGTTGCGTCATATCAAAAAAGGCGTTAATTTGACCGATTGGACTATTTGTATATAAGTACTCCTACATTAGTTCTATTTAGGTAACAAATGTAGAATTGTTAACAAAAGTTAGATTTATCTTTTGACAGCACTTGTATTTTGTCAAAAATCAAGTTTTCACTAAGCCCTTAGTGTATGTTCAAGGCTTTACTAGTTTCTATTTCAGTTGAGAAAGATGTAAAATTTTGCTTTTTTTGTATGTATTTCTACTGTTGATATAAAATAGACCATAGATATGATGAAAATAAAACCAATTCGAAGAATGGTGTGTCTAATATCATGACTTTTTCTTATGAAGAAATCAAATAACACTCTTGATTACCATAGCAACCACAATGAAAAAAAATCTAATTTTACACAGTAACACTTCTTAAGTAATGTGAAACAAACATGTACAAATATGAGCAAATTGGTAATCATGTATGAATATACAGCCAACAGATTTACTTACAAAATTCTCCTTCCTTGATGGTAACAGTCAGGGTAGAGCAAAGATCATAACAACTATCTACTGGTTTGATTACAGCTTTTCTTTCGCCCTTTACTAACTGTATAAATACTGCCGAGTAAAACCAGCCGTTCTAAAAATGTTTATTTGTGTAGCTTTATATTAGTACAGTACATCCACCATCCCATACCAAATTATATCTTTTATGGGCATATTGTACAATGAATTTAAAAGAGGAACAATTACATAGAAATATATTATCAGATTTCTTATTCTAGTAAAACATTCCGATCTCCACTCCCAAATCCCTGTTTCCCATCCCACATATAATAATCCTTTTCCGATGCCAATAAGTTTGTAATACTTTTTGTCATTTGATTTTTTTTTTCAACAACGTGTTTTCATTTGTCTCTCCTTTCTTACTATCTAAGTACATTTATTCGAACACACTATGTCGTGTTGAACTGTTTACACAGCAGATAACTCATACAAATGGACAATACGTATTTTAATTCAGTATCAAAACGTCAACCGTGCTTGTTTGTCTCTTAGGCAAATATACAGGCAACATTTCTAACGATTTAAATATTTTTGTAATTAATTTTCTCCTAAAACTGAGAATTTTCAGTCTAATAAGAACTACAACCTTACATTCCTCTTCATTTAAAGTTAAACACCAACCTATTAAGGTCGTCAACTGAAATTATACCTTTTCTGTTGCTAATACATATGCATTTTAGATTTACGAATATGGTATATAAATCTATACTGGTATTTAGAATAAATAATAATGAGTATTCAAGAGGTCACCAATCATTATGGTCTCTATCAAAATAGTTTATAGATTGAATTAGGACATTTGTTCATCAGTTTGATGTAACATGTTTAAAAGTAGCTACACTGAATATTTTATTTTGATTCTATTGTATATATTCCGTTTACCTACTTGACCCGTTGGTTTAAAATATTACGGCAACAATCTAGTACTTCTTCAGCATCAAACGTGCTTCAGACATAATATAAGGTATGACCAGTAATAGAATGTTAAACATTTATCATACCACTTCAAACTGCTTCGCGTTAGGTCCGTCGACATATATCTGTTTTTCTGCGACAATTTCTGATTCTGGCGGAATAAATGTTGGCCTGGGGAACAAACTTCGGAAAACCTTATGTTTCGATGTCCTGAAAATAACGTACCGGTAATATTTATATACTAGTAACAGTGTCATTGCATTATTATTATTTCCAAAACAAAATAGTTTGAACACAGAAACTTATTCAACAAACCACTAAACTTATGAAACGGATATACACAACCAAATAATTGTAAATACCCGATGAAAAATATCCCTGACAACAAACCCTTTCTGTCATTGAAAAAAATGACTTCTTTTATGTGAATGCTTTCCTTTTGATCACAATATATGATTTTAAAGACGTACCATACAGCGCCAAATCCACTCCTCTTTAACAAATTTATGTCACTCCCCAAAGCAGTCAAACTTGCGATGTCTGATATTTCAGCGTCAGTGGAGTGAAATCCTTCCACAGCTTCTTTTACAGTTTCTTTATTCGTGTTGTACAGTTCCACTATGTCTTCAAAGCTGACATGCTTATGGCCTTTGTTCTGAATGATTGTAACATTTAAGAGTTCTAGCATGAGACTTCAACAAGAGACCCAAAACCAAGCCTGGTCCAAACACTTTTATATGGTAAATGTGGATTCTGATGCAAAATAATATTAATTTCTTGAAGCAAACTAAACAATCTCCGAGAATTTATTTCATTGTTGGGTGCTTCCTTATATGAACATACTGCCTAATATACTATTTTATCAAGAGAATACAACGTCAGAAGAGATTTTCCACATTTGTTAGAGAAATTGAAATTGTTCTCATGTTCGAACCACTTATCTAATGATATGTATCATAAATGTACCTTGTAAATAAAGGGACGAAGCTCATTACAGTAGGAACGAACTAAAGGATGGGAAATATGGGTCACTTCTGTAACTCCTCGTATATCCGCGCATAGTTCGCACTCTGGCGCATCCATGTTTTCTTGATAAAATGGATTTTCGAAGATGCATTCAGAATTATAATAAGCTGGAATGAAATAACAATGATTTATCACTGATATGTGAATACAGTTTCTCCCGAAGATTCTAAGTCGGTGATTAAAAATTATGACCGTGACTTTTTAACAACCGAGCGGTGCTTAAATTTCTGCTAGAGTTTCCATTCCGAGTTTTCTACTGATTTCATAGGTGAAACAGATTATCTTCCAATGCTCTCGAGGATTACGAGATTTCTCCACTCTCGATAGTTAAATTTTAGATTTAACTATCTCGAGTGGAGATATTTTGTAATCCTCTCGAGGCTGAAGGAGAACCTACATTTACATTATCATACGAACCTCCGATTTCTTGTAGTTTTCTTTACCATTGTCTTGTCAAGTACAATGAGTTAGAATTGTATACAGCTTGATATCGACTTGTGTTTTTCAATTTATCGTTTTTGTTTCTTTACATATTGGTTTGGTATTGTTTGTTTGTACGGAAAAGCGACAGACAAAAAGCAACCTTTCACTTAGCACATGGATGTTCAAATAAAGATTTTAGAGTTTTAACTATAATTACTGAATACTTACCTGAAAATTCGCTATGAACTCATTTTCTTTTCATATTTACGGAAATGATGCGTGTACAATGAAAATTTTATACCTAACGTTTTATTTTAAAGATGCTCAAATTTTAGTATCAGATCCATTACTCATCAACAGAAATGAAATAGAACCATGTTTATATCACAGTAGAATTTAAACAAGTACTATCTTTAAAAAATAGCAACTTTTCATTAACAAACTTATTGTTTAGCATTTGTATCGAATCATGTCAATGTCATTGTAATATCTCAATGTTATTGTAATATCTACATACGAAAAAAATTGACAGCTGTGATCAGTAATCGATACGGAGAAGATTAATTTATACATATTTTCATAGAAAATAACACAATTTTATTCCCTGTGTATTATGTTCGTTGAAAAGTTGATACAGCAGTAAATATCAAGCTTCAAAATGAGAAAGTATTGCGTGCACAAAAAAGAAAAGAAAATGGAAATTTATTTATGTGCATGATATATGCAACCAAGCGAATGTTTAACGCAAGTCAACAGGAAGAAAGCATACTCTACCGGAGCACTTTATCATTGATCGCCATATTTGGGAGAATTTTGCAAGAGTTGTTCATCTAATTTTAATTTTCAATGTTTCAAAATGTTCTCTTTATTGTTACACTAAGTGTCTTTGTTTTGATCAACCATTTGGATCCCCGCCACATTAGACCAAATTCGCTACCTTGTAATATAACATCACCAACACACCCAACAAATTATGGATTTAAACTTTAAATCCGTAATTTGTTGGGTGTGTTGGTGATGTTATATCTCAAGGTAGCGAATTGGGTTTAATGAGGCGAGAATCCAAATTGTAGATCTATTGTCGGTGCCGGCTAGCCTACTTGTAGGTGATAAGGGAAAGTAGCTAGTGCGTAAATCTCGCTCTACCGGTACAAAGCCTCTACACTTCTAAGACTCCTCCAATGCTTCCCGTGACAATACACGTCAACTGGGATCTAGTATCTCAGTCTTAATTGAATGGGATGTCGAAGTGGCAAGGGTCAAAGTGATGCCGTGTGTAGGCCTACCGGCGTGTTGAAATACCCTAGCACACATTAACATCTGCCCCAGATAAAGATAGTTAGCCTTTGGATGCAATTCATCTAGGAGAAGGAAATTTCTGATATAAAACCTGGATAGAGTGACTTCAATAGCTGTGGTAGGCAACCATTCTAGAGGACGGAAACCTCGATTACAAATCGCTGGCCCGCCTGGTTGGAGGTTAAGCACAGGGTTAATCACTCGGACTAGTAAAACCCTATGGATTACAGAAACGCTAAAAAGTAATATATCGACTGCAGCTGAAATTTTGAAAATACCCCTCCCCCATTTTTTCGTTCCCACAGGGATCTTAAATGGCTGTATTATCACCTGGGTTCTGCATACTTATGGGCAGAAAAACATCAATAGCAGTTTAATGGCAGCTTCATTTTCGTATATTTCGTAAAATGCGATTGAGAACCACACCAGTCTGGGGAACATTTGCTAGCTTCGATGATTAAATACCAATCGAATCTAAGCTTTTTCTAAGATAGGGATGGTCAAAATACGGCACCCGTATGTTTACGAAAATGACGTAATCAGCTTGTCAATAAATTCGACCCAAAGACATTCCAGACCATGACAACCAACAATTCCTAACCAAAGCCGGACATTTTGGTCAATAGATATTTCAGACCATGACAAAAGGAGACTGCATAAGGACAATAAAACCGTATATATAATAAATCGCATTTCATAACAAATCGTTGTAATTTGGCACGTTTTCTTAATACAATACGATTGATAAAAATAACTTTATTTGACAGAAAGTCTCATATTACCTTCATTAAAAGTAGCACCTACATTATTAGGAAAACAAAGTTAAAACAGGCTCATTTCAATTGAAATATTACTTTAACACATATCTTACCCGTAATGTCTACGAATGAATGAACAGGTAGTGTTACTAGTCTTATTATTCTATTCACTTCATACGTATACGGCTGGAAAACTTTGGATGTATAATATGCAATCGGTCCATAATAAGAAGCCAAATATAAGCCTATGGATAATAAGAATGTCGCCTTCAACACTTTGAAAACCAACTTCACTCCTTTACTCAGAACGGACCATATTCCCTCTCTTTGCGTCTTCTCGGCTTGATTTTTCTGAGCTGAGATATTTACACCAAGAGCTTTATCGATGCAAGCTTCTATCTCCTCTTTTGAAAAGCCGCGCTTTGACCCAAATCGCTTCAACTTTGAAGTTTCTTGGTGGAGAAATAACATGAATTCAACAGTGTCCGTGTCCATGATGGCCGTATGAAGTTAAAATATCTGTAACGGAGCGTAGCCAGCTATAGAAAGTAACATGTGCAATAAATAGACTTCCGCACGCCTTGTGAAGTGTACATTCATTTTTATGAGGATATGATAGTTTCTTGTCAGTAAAAAATCAATCTAAAATTCAATATCAATAAAGAAAGTATATGTAAATGTATATTAGACTGAAATAGTAAAACGTGGGATCTGTTCGAAGGCAAAACTTTAATTACTTTTATGACATTATATGATTATATGGCAAGCCGTTGTGGAATTTATTCCCCATTTATTGATATCAATGAATTATTTATTGATATTGATATTAATAAATGAATTATTGATATTAAGGATTAATTATTGATATCAATAAATCTTACATATTTATTAACCTGTTGATAAATATATATTAATACATTTATGTATCAATAAATGATTTATCAACATGTTGATAATTAATTACTGATATCGATAACTTGTTCAATTTATTAACATGTCAATAAATATTTATTAACATGTTATTAAATCATTTATTGATATCAATAAATAGCTGAATTAATAAGTGTTGATAAAGAGGGCGCCACATTCGCTCTTTAATCGTGATCAGAAAAGTGTTTGTAATTCTTATTATCATTTACAAGGTAAGTAAGCGCACGGAAGATTAAGTTTAAAGCGCGAAGTTTTCCAGTTGTTATTGTTTACAATGTTGTCAGAAGCAGAAAATTACAATCAAATCAAAGTAAGCCGACTCTGTTTGGGACAACTGTACTTTACAAGATCCCAACTTACTAGAAAGTGTTCAAATAGAGGCGACACGAATTATATCTATTCTAAGACAAACTACATCACTCCGAAAATTATACTTAGAACTTGTTCTTGATATCTATTCTTCAATATCAATAAATTTGGTATTTCTGTAATCATCATATACAGAGCTTTCCAAGAAATACAAAATATTTCTATGTAAAAACAAATCCTTCTCTTAAGGTTGCACTATACAAATGGAATTTAGGTGCACTGTTTCGTACACAAAACTGACCCGGTCTAATTTTGTAAGACTTAAAAATAAGAGGTGATACTTGGTGGAAATATTGATTGTGAGTAGTAGAGCAATCGTACATAAATAGATACAATACTTGTGAAGGTGAAGACGTGTAAAATGCATACTTTAAGCTATCCGGAAAGATTCAGGTCCTCACCGGATTGGATTCTCTACCATGCACCAACAGGCTGTTTTTCAAAAATGCAAAATTTTGCACGAACTTTAAGAATTAAAATCATGAACAAATGAGCACAAAAAGGTACACTTTTTATTTGTTTTTTACAATAATACCATGCCAACTTCCTTTTTCTTGCAGTTTTTAAGTGCCTGATATTTTAGAAAACCTGTTTTTTGACAATTAATTTTGGGAAGGCACCCAAAATTTGTTATGAAAACTGATGTATATTGTTATTATGTTACCATGGCTACAGATTTTCATAACAAAATAGAAAGGAATGTCTATCTTATTTTTATGGATCTCCATACATGTAATATAAGGTTTTGAAAAATATTTACTTTTTACAAGAAAAAAATGTTGGATTTGCTTGTTTAAGTGCCTCACTATAGCTTTATTTCCACAAATTGTCATAAAGTTATCTGCAGTGACCTATCTATATAAGTGGAACCTAATTCAAGTATGGAAAAAAAACACTTAAAATTTGCATAAATACGGACAAGGACACGGTTAAGAAAAGTGCATGCAATCATGTGGACAGGTGGCTAAAACAAAATCTATATCTGATTTAATAACAAAATAATTATATAAGAACATATATTAGATAATAACCACTATTAAAGTAAAGCACGAAGTAAATGAAACAAAATGATAAAAGCTCTTCGACTTTTACGTACGTACCTACTCCACGTGTTTTAAGGTGTAATTAGTTTTCACGGGTAGACAGGTGTATTGTCATATCCTAGTATGTTAGGTCACATAGCTTTTATACCTTGGTCATATAAATACTTTCGCGTTTTCAGAAGGGAACCACTTCTGGAAAATATATACCAAGATAGTTCTTATTCATTCTTGTTCATAAAAAATCAAGTTTTGTGGAATTCATACACAAGAAAATATTAGAACTTTTGTCTTCTCAGTATTTATTTTTAATTGCCAATTTTCACAATAAATAGCGAATTTATTCAACAAAACCTGTCACATGTATATGATGCCCTACATACATGAAATGTACCGTTATAGATTTTTTTTACGTGGCATTGACATTTTTTCATTTAAGAAAAAAAAAATTAACAAAAATTAAATAAATGAATAAATGTATAAAAATACATTGCGTGCATGTGTGTGTGGTGGGGGTATAATTGTTCTTAAATTAATTGAGACCTAACATATTTCGTTGGAAACTAACTGGGTCGTAAATTTTGAAGAAAAAACAAAATAACAACAAAACCCAAGCCGTGTCGTGCCCTTAAAGTGAATTGCTTTCTCAAGGGAATGGGACTCTTCAACCGTAATTACAAGATTTATTCTAACACTTAAAAATTATTATTATATATACTAATAATAAATCAGATATGGATGGTCACCCCTTTGCGTGTCTTGAAGTAAGCTGTTTCAATTTCATACTGAATAATATAGCAGAATACACACATAGACCCGTTTGGTAACGAAATATAGTGTGTAACGGGTATCTCGTTTACCGTTGTCATGTGCCGAAATCGATAAGTACCGATAACATTGGATATTACCCGGCATGCAAGTCTTCCGGAACAAGATTTAATAACATGTTAATAATTCGTTCTATTTATTGATATTAATAAATGATTTATCAACACGTTAATAAATATTTATCAAAATGTTAATAATTCATCTATTTATTGATATTAATAAATCATTTATGCCTATGTTGATAAATATTTATTAACATGCTATTAAATATTTATTGATATCAATAAATGGGGAATAAATTCCACAACGGCTTGCCATATGATTACATATACGATCTCAAACCATTCCTTCGAGCATCAAAGACAATGGCAATCAAACATTGTAACTTTTTCATGCCATTGTCAAATGAGTTATATCCATCTTTAGCATTTTTTAAATTAAAATGAAACGAAATTCTAGGCAGCATAAAGTTCTGTGATTTGAACATGTATACTTTAACTAAACCACCAGTGCTCATAATGTTTGAATGCAATACCAACACTGTTCTTAGAAAATGAGGTTTAATCAACTTTTGAAAATGTTTCTTTTATGCTTGTCGAATGTTACCTGAACAATAAATCACGAAAATGTGTCCTAACTCTTCGGCTTTTGTGCAACTTTTTATCAGAGGTCGGTTGTTTATAATTTATTAAATGAGTATCGACATATCAATCTACCGAAGAATTGAAACAGTTGGACGAAACAGAACTATCAGAATCCAAAGGCATGGTCAAACAGCCCTAAAACTACCAACGTAGACAATAGAGACAACATAATGTTATGCAATAACATATTTAAACTTAAGATATTAAAAGTCAAAAAGCACAGAACAAAAACTAAAGCACTTGTAATTTTAACTCCAACAAATAATCCGAAGTGATATCAGGTGCCCCGCAAAGGTAAGGTCCGAATTTCCTGCTCTACCATAGGTATCCGTCACATTGGTAAAAAGCAATAAGTTCGGAAGGTAGTCTTGTCTTTTTTGTGAGATAGAAGCTTTATATGAATCATCCAATTGTGATGACGGCAACTAAAACTCTGCAGTGATGATATTAACAAAGGCTAAACACCCTGTCTTGGAAGTGAACAACTCGCCTAGAGAAGACTCATTGAATCCTTCTTAGCATTCAGAAAAACGGTTTTTACAATGCAATGAATCTGCATACACAAATATTTTTGTTTATTAAGAATATGTTTGTCGTGTCATAACGCTGCATTTTTGTGAGATTTTTTAATGTAAAAATGGAGCTTGTGATGCTTTATAAATAAAATAATGTATTTGTGTTTGTTACTTGCATCCTGCAGCAGCCCTCCATCAATAAACAATTCGATATTCTAATTTCTAATTATTTCACAGCATTTTTTTTAACTTTCTTTCTATTTAATAAAAAATTAATTTCAGAAGTAACACGGTTTCTGATTGGATAAAAAATTTCGCCCATTATCTCATAGACCAAATTTAGTAATGACTTGAATTTACTTATATCATAAGGAATCATCAATGACTGTTATATTTTTCCGGACAATCTGAAATAAACTCAGTGCCCGTGTAGGACATTAGAAAATAATCTGCTACACAGGCCGAAAAAAATATAAGTCATTCCTTAAATAAATCTAGAAGTCAAGAAGATATGGTTAACCGTGGTAACATTCGGTTCCTCTTTTGAATTTTAGAGACATAAGTGTTCATTTCAATTTGTTAATTTTCCATTCAACAATCAAAATAAACCTTTAATGTCTAAATCATCTGAATTTAATCGACTTATCTAAGCAATGTCAGAACTGTCAAAGGGGTAAATTCAGTAACACTAGTTTCAGGCCTACTATTTTGCCAAAGTATTTTACTATTTGAAATTTTCTTTTTGCCTATTTGACAGCTAAAATATTATCTGAATACTAATATACAGAAAATACAAGCTGTTGTGTCATAATTTAGTCACAAAGAGGGCACACAACTCTGGTTCTATAGTTTTTCAAGGACTTTTCTCAAAAATGAGAGGATTAGGGGTAGTTTTTTAATCCAAAAATATAGAGCACAAGCTATGAACAACAAAATCTTTTGTCAGGAGTTGTAATGGTACAGAAGGCTGTTTATGTATAAATATCAAAGAGTTCAACAATGCACTCCATATTTTCTACATAAAATCATTCAAGATAATTTAATTTCATTACAGTATATCTGTATCATTACATTAGTTTTATAACCCAACTTATTAAAGGTACATATTTATATAGGAACCATAAAAAAAACGAAAATATGAACACTTTTTCAGTGAAGCAGAGGACATTTACTGGTACACATGGTCCATGCTCACAGCTTTTAGTGGAGTCTGGGTTGCTAATGTAGGTGTTATATGTCATTCCATGTTCTTTGTTGTGTGTGTCTGTTATCACTGTCTGGTTTTTGTCCTTGGGATGTTTTTTTCATTTTTAATTTCTGCTCTGATTTTAGTTCCCTTGGTCTTACTGGATCTTCATTAAAATTTCTTTGTGCAGCTTCTAACCATTTCAAAATTTCAGAGCTTTACAGATTTTATGGGAGGAGCTAATTCTCCCTCAGCCAAATCTCACTTTAAAATATATTTCTCCATGCCTCACATGATGAGAATTAATATATACTTACATGTCTATGACAAACAAAGAAAAACAAAACTAATTGCTGATAAATTTATTGATAAGTGTCTGGTGTATTTGACTAAATAGTCACTCATTCACTATTGGTATGAACTATGAAGGACAATCAGGGGCATTTCTTTTTCTTTTTTGATTTTTTTTTATTTATAAACAAGTTTTATACCAGTTTCTTCAGAAATACATACTGATGTTTTTTTTTCAAATTTAAAATGAAAAGTATAAGAATCAAAACAACACTGTTTTGTCATCTACTTAATTGAGTGTAAGCTTTAGAACAGGTACATGTAAATGGGAATGATGTGTTCTTGGTCCAGTTCAGAAATGATTATACAGTAAAAGATCCAACAAACATTATACTGGTCTGGTCAGAATTAGGCATTATGTCAACTCTCCATAAAGATGGACTGAATACCACTGAAAAATAAACAATAGTTAAGAGGTCTCATTGGCGTATGGTGCAACAAACAAGTGAAAAGAGTCTAGTAATGATATTTCAATATAGCATATATTTAGATTAAAATAAACCTTATTGTATATGCATTATAAGTGTTTGTTTAAACCCTATATATTTAACCCTATACCATACCTCTAGACCTATAGCACATACCCTATTGCACCCCTTCACATAATACACTTGAAGTATAATTAAAATATATGATATAATGAATATGACATGTCAAAATCTGTATCATGTGCTGTATCAACCCTCGACCAATATCGCACCGCAGGCCATTGGCCCTTGGAATGATATAGGGGTCAAGGGTTGATACAGCATGTGACACAGATTTTGACATGTAATATTCAGTATGTACTGAAAGGGACTACAACAGTCAACAACATTGAAACAAATGATATTATTTCAAGTAATGTAACATTTAACATTTCTTTAATACCTAACATTCTATGAGAATTAATACCAGTATCTGTATCATGTGAATTGTGGGCTTGCAATTTGTGTACATGTAAATATTGTGTATTGAACATTTTTAAGCATAATTTTTTTTAAATCTATTCGCTTTTACAATATCTTTTTAATGTTACAGTTTTGTTGCAGATCTCAAATTTAGTGTAAGATGTCAATGTTATCTTGCACTAAGTGAATTGTGTTTTTTGTAAAGAGTGCAAAATTTGAATGTTTAAAAATGTTTCAAGAACACTAAAAAGATCTTTAGCCACTTGATTCAGGTATATATCAGAAACTTTTCATGCAGGGCATGGTGTTATACTCATTAACACATGGACTGGGTCTTTATATTTAATATTTTATATCGACTTTAGAAAGGTAAAAAATCAAATATAAAGGCCAACCCACGTGTAAATGAGTACAACACCTAACATGAATTATTCTAATTCAAGTATTACAAAAAAGACTATTTCTGCATCTGAATTGTCCAGGGGTAGATACATCAAGTAATCATAGGGTGTTTTAGGACATCATACTAAAATGATTGATTAAATATGGTTTAACATCCTACAGATGATATTCAATGCATATCAGATGAGATTGCTTGATCAATCATTCATTCATCTTGATTGGCTTTAGTCTGACAAGTTGATTTTTATGTGATAGCACACAGAAGCAAAAACCTGCAAGTAAACATGTCATTTCATTTGTACAAATTATTCTGATTCCAAGCCATCCAGTTATTATTATATCTCTGATATGATGTGTGCTTTCCATGGAAGAGAAGCAATGACTACCAATTCTAACATATTTAGTGACCCCACTGAGGATGGAATCCACCATCTCATGCACTTGTGGCAAACATGCTAACACCAGACCACAAAGGTGGTTCAGTTTAGGGTTATGCATATTTTCTATAGCTTATTATATGACTACTTACAAATACTCCCTTCTTTTATCTCAGTATGAATGGGAGAACACAGACCATTACAGGTCTGCACTGATTTAATAATAGCCTTTCTCCTTCCCTTCACTGCTTGTACGAAAACTGCCTGGTAAAACCCACCAGCCTGAAATATAAAACCCACCAGGCTGAAATATAAAGGGTACAGTAAAACCAGTCTAAACCAAACCCTTTGGACTGAGGGAACTGTTTCAGACTAGGAAAGTTTTAGGTTCAAACAAGTTCCAATGCATTAAATCTGATATAAAGGGACTTTAGAAAATGTCTGGTTTACACAGATTATGTCCTTTAGGTTACAGACCACCAATTCAACCAATGAGCATTTGGAACGTACGCAAAAATAGTCCTACGCAGAAATTACCCCTGTTCCTCATAGTGCTGTGAAAAAAGTTCTCATCTTATTTAAAAAATTTAAACAGTTTCTGAAAGGAAAAACATTTCTGTACATTTTATAGGTGCATTTTGCTTCTTGTGATGTGAAGCCTAATCTCCATAATGATTTTTAAATATACCCCTGTCTTGTGAAAACACTGGGATTTCCCATGCTATTTATAGACCCTTCACTTCCGGTGACCAGTACTGCACTGCAAGTCTGCTAACCCCACATGCCATTCTGAGGATTGTGAGCTGACATATGTAGAATCATGCTGATATATAGTCCTCTGCAGGTTAAAGTTAAGGTAAAGTCCATAGAAGCCATTGAATATTGTGAAATTAGCATAGAAGCCTATGGAAAGTGGAATTAGTGGTTTTTAGCCTTAAGATGAAGCCATGGCAAAATGAAAAGTTTCTTGAAATAGCTTTAAACTACTTGAAGATCTTGTTAACTTTGCCATGAGAGGAATACACTACAAAAATCCTTCAAAATATGCATTTTTTTAAGTTATAGGTCCAAATTATGGAAAATTGGTCTTTTTGGCTGATTTTTATGTCCTATCTTGTAAAAAGTGTAGAAAATTTAGTAAAAATATCAAATATTAAACTTTGAGGGCTATATTTACCTAAATATGGTGGTAATAAGCACTTGAAATCAAGTTTTGTGTAGATTTGAGCAAAAATTAGGTTAGAAATGAGGAAAAACTCACTTTCATTACTGCGGTTAAGGCCATATCAGCATTCCCCTATGGCAACATGGAAAATCCATTATTGAGTACTTTTTTTGCTTTAGGTGCCCTTTACTGGTCATGTTTTAATGTGAAAACACTGTATTTACAAATTTAAAGCCAAATATATCACCTTTTGTGAAAATTTAAAGATTTAGGATTTTTGACATGTGATCAAGAAAAAGGGGGAGGCATGTCAGAAATAAATTTTTAAAAATAGACCAATTTCTCAGAAAATGATTACTTTTAAAACTATTTCTTCATTAATATTGTTAAAAAACAAGTTGTGATTGATATTTTTTATTTGAAAAGTCAGAAAAAGTTCTTTGCAAATATTTAATGCATTTAAGTATGGTAGAATATTGTCACTTTTTTGCTCGTACAACTTGGTTACCCTATATTTAAAAATCAAATATTTAAAAAAGTGCTTGTCACATTTCACTGAAACTTTGCAAATGCATTCAGTATATGTGTAGGAAGATACCTGTATAGTTATTTATTTTTTCTAAGACAAAAAGTGACTCTTTAGGTTACAGACCACCAATTCAACCAATGAGCATTTGGAACGTACGCAAAAATAGTCCTACGCAGAAATTACCCCTGTTCCTCATAGTGCTGTGAAAAAAGTTCTCATCTTATTTAAAAAATTTAAACAGTTTCTGAAAGGAAAAACATTTCTGTACATTTTATAGGTGCATTTTGCTTCTTGTGATGTGAAGCCTAATCTCCATAATGATTTTTAAATATACCCCTGTCTTGTGAAAACACTGGGATTTCCCATGCTATTTATAGACCCTTCACTTCCGGTGACCAGTACTGCACTGCAAGTCTGCTAACCCCACATGCCATTCTGAGGATTGTGAGCTGACATATGTAGAATCATGCTGATATATAGTCCTCTGCAGGTTAAAGTTAAGGTAAAGTCCATAGAAGCCATTGAATATTGTGAAATTAGCATAGAAGCCTATGGAAAGTGGAATTAGTGGTTTTTAGCCTTAAGACTTAAAGATTTGTTTGGATAAGGCAAGTGTTAGGTTCACACAAGTTTCAAATGCATTAAATCTGATACAAAGGGACTTCAGAAGATGTCTGGTTTAAACAGTGTAATGGTTAATCCAGGGTTCAGTTAAAAAAGTTTAACTGTAATATACAATGTAGGACATTGATAGATCATTCCTAATACAGTTTTCTGCTGCCAACAATGAAGCAGAACTAGGATGTCATTCACCATAAATCTTGGCAAATGGGAATACTAGACTAAGACAGCTGAAAGTTAGTTGCTATTTCAATTATTGTTAAAACGTACTAAATAAAAATAAATGTAAATATATAAAATATTGCTTACCACTTCCATCTGCTGTGAGCTTGGTCCATCAATGTACAGTTGTTTCTCCAGGGCTACTTCTGATTCTGGTGGAACAAACTTTGGTCTGGGAAACAACTTTCTAAGGACCTGGCTACTCGCCATATTCTTAGATGCCCTGCAAATTAAATGAATTTGATAACACTGTCATAATGTGAATATGTTTCTGTAATTTCCAGCATAATTATTTTTACTTCTACATATAGACCAGGATTTAAACTGTTTTGGTCAAAATTTATTCTTCACAATGGAAAAAGCAGCACAAATTAAAAGGGAGTTAGCAATAAAAGTTAAAACACCTGTTTATAAGTAATCTAGATATTATAGAATCTGTGAATATTTGTACATATGGACCAGTTAGATTAAGTTGACCTTGGATTTCTTTTTTTGACAATATTATCTAATTTGGTACATAATGTATATACAAATCTTTTAAAGAATAGGTACGGTGTATATGTCAAAGGGACAATAACCCCACCAGGATGAAATTACCAAACCAAGGCCATCAATCTGAATTTTAGACATTTGAAAAAATCCTTCATCATGAGTTTCTAATACTGATACATGCTAAACATCTTCAATTATCATACCATTGAACACTCAGTCTTGTCATTCCATAGAGATTATCGTCTGTTTCTAAAGCAAACAGACTTTGGAGATCTGCAATTCGAGATTCAGTCGAGTAAAATCTGGCAACTGAAACATCCAAGGTGTGTTTATTCTGGTTATACAACTCTACAATGTCCTCAAAACTGACTGGCTTAGCATCTTGTACCTGTAAAGTAAAAATAACAATCAATATTCATTCACACTGATCCGGAAGTGAACAGTCCCAGGAGCTGAAATGCTCACCCAGTTCATTGTTCCCTTCTCAAGGACAATAACTCTGGTAAGGAGTTCTCCTTTACAACTTCCACCCATGAAGACTTGTAGGCCTTTTCATAAGGATCATTTCATCGATGAAAGTTTTTTTCTCTGTCTATTACAGTTTACAAGATATTGGCTAAAACTGCAAAAAATGTCATTTTTCACCTTTCAAGGGAAATACATGTACATGTATCTCTAAAAAGGAGTCAGGAAAAAACTTTGACTCATTAAAGTTGTTTGTAGAGCTGTCCAAACAGAAGATGAATAGTCAAATTTATTTTATAGTTTTGAGATTCAGGAAGAAATTGGTGACTTGACCTCTATGGTAAAAAAATAGCAACAGCTGCCATGTTTTAGGCTTGCTATACAAAATCGACACAATTTTCAAAGTAAATACTCAAAAGATGATAATGAATAAGTTTGGTAAAATCTACAGTGGTTTTAGAAGAGAAGATTTTGAAACAAAAGTTGACGATGAAGGTGGGTGATTGATGCCAAGCAATAGCAAATAGCTCAAATATAGGCAAGTATATTACACATATTGTTGTTTTTACAATACAGCTGCATCTTGTGATATGCAAAAATTATGGGACAACAATATGTAGTATACATGTATGTAATGCACAGGATGAATCATGTTATTGAAAAGTGATTTATAGTGTATTCCAGTTATAATGATTTCAATGAATCAAAAGCATTTCCTATTTATCCCACGGTAAAGATTTTGTTGAATGACCTCTAATAGACATTTCACTTTACTACATACCAAGCATAATTTGAAAAAAAATGATCGAGAAAGAGATTTTTTAATTTTCAGATAATTGATTTCAGGTTTACATGTACATATCAAAGAAAAAAGGTAAAAACAATGTTTTGCTTTGCATTTTAAGAATTCAAACATTGATTTTACAAGGTTATACATGGTTAATCACCAATTGTTTACCATATGTAGCTCACTGGTGTGAAGAGAAAAGTATTTTTAATTATTTTAAATGGAAATTATCTAAAATTATTTTGTCTCCCAGACAGCATTTGGTCTCTTGAAAACTTTTAGTTTTACTTCAGAGATACATGTAAGAACTGCTGGCGACAATCTATCAGTTATCTTTAATGTGTTACTATCTGTAGATTCAAGGTAAAAGTGTAAACTGATAGCACCTGCAGCAGTCTGCAGTATCAGAAAGTTTACAGATTTTTACTCTAACTGTCAAGTGTTTTGAGCAATTTATTTTGTTACTACTGAAGCCAGATAACTAGCAAATAAGGGAATAAGGACAGCTAGTTCAGTGTGTATTGGGTGAAGTTGTAAAATTATTATCAAAATATGAACATGTACATGTACTGTAGATGCAAGTTTGCATATTGCTGACTACACTGTCGGTCAAGTGCATATCAGCACATTGCATTGTTATCGTATTCAAAAACTGTTACTGAATTATTACATGCACACAATGTACATGAGTATGTAAAATGTGGATGTATATTTTATTCAATACAAGTTGAATAAAACGTGTGTGTTTATTTCAGAAAGTTAAAACCGAATAAAAAACCTCTGGGAAACATAGTAAACACTCACATCTTAAAGGTTTGTTAAATTACAAAAAAAATCTAGTTGATGTAAAACTGTAAAAGGCATACTAACAAGTATTTATCTTTGTCCTAGAGAAAGAAATGAGCAAAAACTTTTCTTAGTTAGTGCTCACTTCTCCCATTTGTCTTTCTTAAAAAGAGAAGTTTTTTGTAATGGATAGCACAGACAAACATGTCAGTATTGTTAATTTTCAAACAGATTTTACTGAAGTACTAAGGACTAAACCTTCTCTATGTCATCTACATGTACATAAACATTATACATGCTGTATGTATAGATTAGGCCCTCTACATCTGCCTAATATTACATTTTGTACATAGGAATTCCCAAATAATAATTAAAATAGAATTGTCAACAACTCCAGGTTTACTGAAAGCTTAAGGTACATTTTGTACACTTGGAATAGTTTTAACAATTACAAAGGCAATAGCTTTCCCTTTGACAAAGCACAGTTCATACAAGCTACATGTACATGTAAATTGTATTTGAACACTACATGTAGATTTCAGTGTACATTAGTGCTTTGAGCTTAACTTCATATAAATATACATGTACCAACCCTGTAAATGAATGGCTGATGTTGATTGCAGTATCTTTTTACAAGAGGAAAGTGGACTTTGTCGAGTTCTTTGACCTCAAGTGTGTCTTGACACATGTCACATTCTTCAGTTGGTTCCTGAAAGAATGGGTTGTCCACGAGACATTCTGAATCATAGTAATCTGAAACAAAGATTTATTTTTTTTTACAGAAACATACAGTATATATACATGTAAATTGAATGAACATGTTCAGATGACAACTGTTCAACTTTCTTATGTGTGCAATGTCCATGTGTATATGTACTTGTTTATGTGCATGTACATGGAAACCCTGTTCATTCACATGTACCATACACTATTTGTAAGAGCTTGAGTTATAATATAGTCAATACATGTATCTACATGTATAAGTATCAATACTGATGAATATTCAATGTTTTAACCACAAAAGACCTTGTATGACATATGCTTTCAGCTTTGAAAGCCAGCCAATAACACATGCTACATTGATCAGTTTCCAAGTTGGAACAAGTATTAAATTACACACTTAACACCAGCTGGTGAAACAACATGTAGTAAAATTGCCAAAAAAAAAAATATATAATTTTTTTAAAATACAAAACCTTTTGTTAGTTTTATGTGAGCCATACATAAAACCTTACTTGTCAAATTCAAAATCTTGTGAAGTGGAAGGGTTGCAAGTCTCACAAAACGGAAGATGCCATAACCATATGGCTGTAACACTTTCCCTATGTAGTTCCCTGTAGGTTCATGAAACGACATCAACATAAAGCCTGCAAATAGTACGATAACAATCACCATGAATATTTTGAAAACCAGCTTTACCCCGGCACAAAACGTGATCCATATTTCCAATGGTATTGTCCTGTTGGCTTGCTCTTTCCTGGCTTCATCTTCATTTTCCAGGGCTTTGTCGATGCAAGCATCAATTTCTTCTGCAGTCATACCACATGCTGAACCTTGTCGCTTAAGTTCAGAGGCATTTCTTTTCAAAAATAACATAAATTCAACGACTTCCGTATCCATCTTGTAATTGTTCATTTCCCAGGGAAGATAAAATAAGGCGATGGAGCGAAACGTGTTCTGATCGGTTGGATCGAAGTGATTAATTCGTCCCAATTATGACTCGGTACTTTTGAGGGCTGTTAGTGATCTGTCGGCATTGTGTCAATTTTTCCAACATAACAGATAACATAACATATTGCTGAAACTGACAAAACAGACTTGTTACGCTCATAAACTGGACAATGCCCTTGATTAAAAAAATATTTGTTGTTTTTTTGTGACCAAAACCAACTCAATTAATGAGGCTAAGAGTTTTTCCCATGCTTTTAAATTCATACATGAAATCAAATAACAAAAATCGCAGTAAACGATTATGAAACTACGCACGTTTCTTGTCTCTTGAACGTATTTTTGTAGTGGATGGTAAAAAAAATCTTCAATATTTGACCCGTGGAGATTTTTTTTCTTATAATAGACAAAAAGGCAAAATAATAGGCAATAAAAAAATATGATTAATGATGAAATAAACCTCTTTGGAGTACTTTCTGCAATTTTCCTGATTCTCCACTCACCCTTTCCTTCATAATGCCGCCTTATGACACCTATATTTCCAAAAACACCCCCTTTTTTCTAGGGCATGTAGGGGCTTAAACCACGTATTCCTCTACATTTATTTAGCTAATTTGACTTAAAAGGCTTTGAACTAATTATAAAAAATACAGTTTTTCAGCCCGTCGGGGAACCAAAAATAAATCCTGCATCGCGGTCCACGAGGCAGTTAGTGGGTTCGAAAGGGGAACAAGACGCCTCGTTGACAAGGAAATCTGGAGGCCTGATAGCTTTGCCAGATGGACCAAAAATTCTTTCAATAGCTATATTTATGGATTTAACATGCTTCTGACCCTACCATATAATACAGATTAAAAAAAAATTAAAGTCAATTTTCAGTACATAAATTGTCAAAAATGCATATTTCTGCCACCTTTGAGGCCAATGCTGTCTCCATAGCATTGGCCTCATGAACCAGTCTAGCTCCCGAACTTGTTTTCTGGAGACACTTTTCCAGATTATACTTCAACCAAGTGTTAGCATTGTTTGACTTACATGTAATTTAAATCAAAGTACTCATGTACTGAATCACTTTAAATCGATCGTTTGAATTTTTACACCTCAAATAATCGTCTAATTGCAAAAATATGGGATAAAAGCAGCGATAAAAGGAAAGTACGGGGATCGAATTCAAACGTATTAATCTAAACACAAGCTTGTTGTTGTAAATGATTGATATTACAATATTACTGAGCATGTAAGGTTTTCCATATTGGCTTAGTTATTGCTCCGAGGGTAGCCATGTTGGACTGAGGCGTAGACGAAGTCCATTACGACTAGCCGAGAACCAATAACTCAGCTAATGTAGAAAACCTTACGCAGTTGTACCTTTATTGACTAACTAGTTCAATACGTCATATTGGCCTAGGCTAATATTGATCTTTATCAGGTCAGTATGACCTATTGGACGGGTAAAAGCCGTATTGGCCGACTAAATCTCGTACTGGATGGGTAAAAGACGCAATGGACGGCTAAAGTCCGTTTTGGTGCACTTCCATTTTTCTGTTTTATTTGTTTTTTAGCTCACCTGGCCAAAGGCCAAGTGAGCTGTTGCATTCACTTGGCGTCCGTCGTCGTCGTCGTCCGTCGTCGTTAACAATTATACAAAACTCTTCTCCTCTGAAACTACTTGACCAATTGAAACCAAACTTAATATGAATGTTCCTTGGGGTATCCTGCATAGAACTTATGTGGGGATTTTTGATCCGTCGAAAAACATGGCCGCCGTTACTAAAATAGAACATAGGGGTCAGACAGTAGTTTTTCGCATATGTCTCCAAAACGGTTAGGTTTAGCCATTTTCTGAAATGGGGGTTAAAGTGTTCAGCATGAAGAGATCTATCTACGGTCAAATTTTCATTTTAATCTATTAAGCCATGTTGGAGTTATTGCCCTTTTTCAACGTTTTTTTGCTATTTTTTATTTCTTTCAAAATCTTCTCCTCTGACACTAGTTGACCAATTGGAACCAAACTTAGTACGAATGTTCCTTGGGGTATCCTGCATAGAACTTATGTGGGGATTTTTGATCCGTCAAAAAACATGGCCGTTGTTACTAAAAATAGAACATAGGGGTCAGACAGTAGTTTTTCGCATATATCTCCAAAACGGTTAGGTTTAGCCAAATTCTGACATAGGATTAAAGTGTTTAGCATGATGAGATCTATCTGCGGTCAAATTTTCATTTTAATCTATTGAGCCATATTGGAGTTATTGCCCTTTTTCAACGTTTTATGCTATTTTTAATGTTATTTCTTTCAAAAATCTTCTCCTCTGACACTATTTTACCAATTGAAACAAAACTTGGTATTAGTGTTCCTTGGGGTATCCTGCATAGAATTGAAGTGTTTTTTTTTATCCATGGAAAAACATTGCCACTGTTACTAAAAATAGAACATAGGGGTCAGAGAGTAGTTTTTCGCATATATCTCCAAAACAGTTAGGTTTAGCCAAATTCTTCCAATAGCTGAAATGATCCTTATTTTTAGAACTACAAAAGTCTTCAGGCATGATATTTGTCAGACGCTTTCTTATAATAGTTATTGCCCTTGACAGGGAAAAATTACAGGTTTTTTTGTAACAGTTTTCAGCCAATGTCTTGAAAACTATGATAGATTGAGATTTTCATTTACTGAAATGATCCCTATGATAAGTCCTCTCAAAGTTCTCTTGAGTCGAAATTGTTTGACAACTTCTTGTTTAATTTATTGCCCTTGAAAGGTGAGCGATCCAGGCTCCTTGGAGCCTCTTGTTTTTTGTCTTATACTGGCAGTTTTGATTATATTTAAGCTAATTTTCGAACGTTAGTCAATATTGAACTCTGAATAATTTTTAAATTCACCATTCTGATTACGAAGGACATTTAATAAACATACAAAAAAAGTTCGCGATACATCGTAGCATACAGTGCGCTAGTTTGCGAAATATTCAGGTTCGATGTTGGTTTACATGGAACACCTAGATATGAATTACTAATAACACAAAACACCCAACATACTGCATAATTGAACTTCAAACTACTAGTTGGCCTTTCCCAGTTTCTAAATTTTCAAGTCAAAGTTCAAATTAAAGATCTCAGGTCGAAGCTGTCTATATTTAAATAAAGCCTGCCCTTAGATGCATGTTCCTCTCAACTAAATACATTTCTCAGTTGATAATCTACATTTGTATATAGCTCAAATCCTACACGTTATCGCATAGACACCTGTGTGTCGTGTAAAAGCGCTTAGTTTCTGGGCACCTAATTCCAGAGATACGTAAATTAACGTAAACATCAGTCTTAGAATAAAATTTCCACAAGTATGTCTTGTGCAGGAAACACTCGCCATGCACTTTTAAGGCCTTGAAGCACCTACGGCTCTATCATTATAACACATGGCCTAATAACCAAATAGAATTATTATTACAAAAAGCGATATCACCAGACCAGACTGACACCATTCCTTAGAAATCCATTATCGAAATTCCTATGACATCGTCTATAAGCAGATTTTCATTTTTATGTGTCATTTTCGGGCTTACGATATCACGAAGCAGTAACCGTTATTAAAATACATGATACAGTGGGTGATAGATGATTTCAGGGATTATGTTACCATTTTTGAAAAGTTTAGCAAAAATGAGCGGCAACATATTAGCTTGGAACTTCCTTCTTTATATAAGTTTCTTGATGGGAACCACTGCCCCTTTTTATAAATATATGGATCCGCCAGGCCCTGCATGAAATATATTGAGACAGCTCTTAAATTTGGCACTCAGCATTGCTCTTTTTCATTTCTATGGTCGAACGATGACTATTTATAATCTCGAAGGGTTTTCACTTCTAGGTAAACATAATTTTTTATTATGCGTCTAAGAATACTGCATTTGTAGGCAACTTAATATATCGACATATTCAATATAATATAATGAATTGGTTTATTCGGGTAAATGCATAGGTATAAACAGATACTGCAGAGGTTAGAGATAACTTTTTTTAAAACTGGATCGTTGTTAATACGCACCAAGTCTTTACAAATCTAAAGGCTCTTGCGACTGCTATATCAATTCTGATCTTCGATCTAAATTGATAAAAATCTAAAACATTTTCAATTTTTAGCTTCAATCACTTGTGTAAAAAATGACACATCAGCCAAATCCCATAAAGGAAAGGTTTAAAAAAAACAACAATATACTCTTTATGAAATGAAATTTGATTTTAATTCCCCTTTGTTTGAACCACCTTATTTTTGTTATCTTCGGTCCTTATTCACAGGTCTTAAAATCAATTTATCGCTCCTGTTTGTACTAATCAAAGATGGACAAAATTAGCATACTGTATGATTTAATTAAGAAAATGGGTCTTGGCAATTCGCTTGGGAACCCAACATGTTAACTCAGCTCTTAACCTAAGTAAAACAAAAAAATCTTTGGTGTTACTGAAGGTGAGGAAAATTTGGCTTTCCTTTCTATTTGTTAGATACGGAACATAAACATAGGTATGATATTAGTGGGTCTACCAAGTGCACAACTAAACACCTTTAAAAAACTCCTTACTATTTACTCACATCAGTGATATAATGAAGGATCTCAGCCAGTACTGTGATACAAAACAGAGGACTAGAAAAAATGCTAACAAGCATTGGGGTATGAAGGAAAAGCTTATTTCGTGAGAAAAAAACACACCGATTCTAACAATTGGTTCACTGAGTCTGATTTGATAGATTGCATTTTAAAAAATATATCCCATGATGATATATTTTTACTCTATATTTACATGTCTATAATGTATGAATTTACTGTAGTATACATTTGTAACAGATTATAAATGAATAGCCCCCTCCCCCCAAAAAAATCTTGTTGCTTCTTTTTCCTAATTGAGTTCTTTGTATTTATAAAATATTTAAATTGTAATCACAATCGCCTAAGCGCCATTATGTGTAGTAAAGGTCACTAGCCGGTCATACTTAGGTGTTGCATGACGCGGGGTTAAACGATCTCGCCGCGATATATACCAATGTAAGTATATATAAACTATAGTATTTAACCATGTAGTAGCTAATTCTGGAAAAAAATATCCAATAAAATTCCAAATTTATATGTAACTTCCTTTATAGAAGTCCTTGACTTTTCAAAACCACATAACCATATTTGATTGGTTACTTTCAATAAACAGATATCCCCATTTCTAATTATAGCAACATATAAAGTTTTCCAAAAACATAGATTTTGAAATTACTAACAAAGAGAGACAACTCAAACTTATTTCAAGGAACTTACTGTGGTTTTCACCAATTCAATTATTTCTGAAAAAAAAAAGAAAAAAATACACAGTTAAGAAGAATAATTATTTGATTTTAAATAAATAAAATTAAAAAAAAATACAAACAAAGTATTAGGTCATACTTAATTTTAATTTTCTTAAAACAAATTTCTGTAGAAGTTAAAAACAGACATATGCATTAAAAAAATTCTTGTTTAAATATATAGTGCTTACATTTCAGTTTAAGAGTGCCTTCCAGAAGATCATTATTAAATTCGTCAACTGTGAGTTCATATTTGTCCGAACTTTTATTTTCTTTTCCTCCAGTTTTAGTATTCCAATATATAATCTGTAAAATTGTAATTCAACATGAATTAATTACTATATTTATAATAATTTATTATTGAATGCAAAATTAAAAACATAAAATGCAACTGATATAATGTACCAACAAAAGCAATTCTAAAATAACTTAAAATGGTAAACAAAAATTAAAAGCATAAAATACAACTAAAACAATGCTTTAACCAAATCCATTCTGAAATAATTGAAAAAGCACACGCAAAAGTTTATAATAATGCTCCCCCCATTAGATTAAAGCAAAATATATAGCGTTGTGTTAATAAATAAGCAAACTTTTAAATAAAGAATAAAGTCTTTAATTCCACATGTATTTATTGTTAAAAGTTTTTATATCTTCAGTAGTTAAAATATTATTGTTACATTTAGTGGCATTAACAACACCAAGGACAGTCATTCTCAAAAGTGTTGAAGGATGAAATGAAGATTCTCTATGATTTAGTGGTTCATCTTCTTTTATGATATCTTGTGCAACATATGTACCACACAACTGACAATTTTATTCAGATGGAATTCCTGTTTTGATTTGGTCTCATCGTTAACAAAATATGATTCACTTGAAAGCCATGTTTTTACTTTTGTATGTTTGCGTGTAAAATTGGATTCTATAATTCCTACCAAAGCCAAACAGAAAAAATATTAATTAACAAAAATCATAGAGAAAAAAAGTTTATAACTTGTGAAACTCAAATATTGCAAACATCTTTATTTAATTAATTATTTCAACATCATAACAAACTGGCCATGACTACCTCATAATGATGTTGAAATTAATTTTCAGTTGATATTTTGCAATATTAAAATTTTCAGTCATTATGAAACCTAAAATAGTGCAGTTAAAAAACAATTATTGAACATCCAAGCAGTCAAACTTATTTGATTATATTTAATTCCTTCAAATTTGGTTTCAATACAAATTATATGAAATATAAGTGAAATTCATATACATATGTCATGTTATGGAAAGGTTTACTTTGACAGAAATGAAAAAATAACTCTTCACTAAAATGTATAGTTGTTAGAATGGTTTGGACCAACATGCACACCATAGAATCAAAAATACTTAATATTGATGATAAATTGAATATATACATACTAAGAGTTCTTTATGACCTCTTTTTACATGGCGCTGAATTAGAATTTAAAATTTACAATTTAAATTTAGAATGTAATTGATATACATACAAAATCATTATTAATCGGTCCATGAAACAAAAGTGTGAGAAGCTGAGCCTGATTGTTTTTGTGCTAGACCAAAGAAGAAACAGCCCACAGGTAGGCAACCCAACCAGACACATTATTTGGATTCTTTAATCTCAATTTTCAGATAACTTCAAAATGTTTAACCTTACCAAGTGACAATAAAGCAAACCTTTTCAAGTAGAATCTCTGTATACTATGTAATGTGAAGTATTTCTGAAAAAAAAGATTGTTTCACTAAGAAAAATAGCCATACTTAATATTGATGATAATTTGTATATATACATACTAAGGGTTCTTCATGACCTCTTTTTGCATGGCGCTGCGCCATGTGTTACTTTCCTTGTGCCATGAATTCAAAACAAGCACAATGTGTTCATTTGACTTGCGCCATGTATTCAACAATTTGTGTCACACATTACAAATCAACAATGCATTTCCCAATTACGCTTACTTATTAATTACTTATACCTGTCATAAGTTATTGTGGTTAAATTATAAGAAAAAAAAAACTTTTATAATGGCAACAACACAATCACCACACCTTCTTTAATTCCTCTAGAGCTGTGTACCTGCGGTCAAGCCTATAGGGAAGGGAAAACTTCACCTTAGTATAACTGAGTTGGACAGTGCAGATAGAAAGATTTACCATAACTATTGTTTATAAATTTCTATGTTGAAGCTTGTGCTATTAAATACGTCTCGTTCAACCTATTATACTTTCTTTTGCAATTTATTTTCTGTGTTAAAGGATATGCGCCACAATGAAAATGTGTCCAACTAGAGATTGAGCCATGTGTTCATTTTGATCCATGGAGATACCTGATGCTTACTTTAATTGAAAATGAATATTCATTTTTAAAATTTCACTATGTATTGACAGCAATATTTTATAATTATGTTTATTTCACATCAGTTTGACATCTATGGAAAAAAATGTATAATTGTTGATAAAAAATACTTTCTATAGTCTACATGTATTATATGCAGTTGATGTGCACAATGGATATCCAATTAAATCAACCATGTAGTATGTTATCAGTAATATTTGTTTACTATATTTTTTCGAAAAATTTTCAAAAATTCAGATACAATTGAAAAACCAGATTGTCATGAAGGTATAACTAGAAGCATGTTTATCTGTAAAAAATGACTCTTATTATAAAATTTTACTAGTAATCTTCTTTATATACAATTTAAATAACTTATTTCTAATAATTTTTGCTAACAACAAGGGAAGCAATGTAACAAAGGAAAGGCAATCCCAGTTGAAACCCCCTCTATTGAATAAATAACCCACACTCTGTAAAACAGCATTCATTTAACATGCCAATGTATGTTTCAATGAAGATGTATACTTATGCTAGTTGTCAACTGTTATTTAATATATTGCTGTGATTTTCCAATCCCCCTTTTCTTTGTGTTCAATTTGCATATGTAATGTTTTCAAGTGTATGTAAAAAATATTTACATAGTTTTTTATTTTGATGATTTTTATCCAAAAAAGTTTTTAACAATACATAGAGAAAAAAAACTATAACCAAGGGAGTTAACTCTTAACCTCATATTTCCCAAATAAATTTTTCACACGTATTCACATAATAGCATATTTTAATGAAACACCCAATCGGGATTTTTTTTGCAAAAATTATCGTCTACTGGAAGTGCCGTTGAGTGCCAGTGCATATTACAAAAAATGTTTGCAAAAGAGAAGAAACCCTGTTGAAGAAAAAAAACGGCAATTGCGCTTATTTGATATCCTTGTTTAATGTATGTATCTGTTATAGCTTTATATTTGATCTACTTCTTACCTCCAATTCAAAATGTCAACCTTAAAAAATTATTCCACAACTGCATCATACAATTATGTCCTGCACGTGAAACATGAGGAAGACCAACGCAGGAAGTCAATTTTCATCTAGAGTTGTCTTCCCTTTCCGGTGCAGACATAAATTCCGGTAGTATTTCTGAAGTAGCTACTGTAGTGTGTAGTTTTCTCCCTGTTTACAATCTCACAAACAAGTATATTGGTCATAACGGTGGCATTGTATTTAAGCGATTAGTTTGAAAATCAGAGAAATCTTACAAAATTATTATTTTGATGTTCGTTCATACTCCGGTCAATATCTAGGACATGGCCTATCACTAATATTTGAATCACGAAATTTCGACACTTGGCTGACTTAAAATCATTTATCAGGAATATATATAAAATGTACATATAAATAATTTTAGAGTAGCTGTTAACTTTTGCTGTGGTAGCTACCATTAGATATGGAAGATTTCTTCAGTTCTAAATATTTATTTTAAACCATATTAACTGTTAAAATATTGATTTTTCACTTACATTAAATTAAATTATTAATTTTCGCATTTGTAAAAGCGTAATGTTTGGATCAGAGTGATTTGAATTCATCAAAATATTTTTGTCCATCCGTATGTTCAAAATATTTATTTTCAAAATGTCTGAGTCAAAATAGATCGACAACATGAAATATGACAAAATATAGATAATTTAGTTCAGATAAAACCAATAATACTTTTCTCTTTTTAATCGATATGATCATACTCCACACAAAAAATGTGAATACCCGAAAAGAAGGAGTCTGGGAACAGGTATTGATAGAATGAGTAAATGATAACCTGGAGCCTATCTCCCTTCTATAGATACCTGAATAACTTTTAATTTAAAAAAAAAATTCTGCATCTGCGTGATACAAATTTATTGTCCATTCCAGTCCAAGGCTGACATTTTCATCCCGGCGGGGTTGTTATCTCTTTGACATATAGGTTACAGACCACCAATTCAACCAATGAGCATTTGGAACGTACGCAAAAATAGTCCTACGCAGAAATTACCCCTGTTCCTCATAGTGCTGTGAAAAAAGTTCTCATCTTATTTAAAAAATTTAAACAGTTTCTGAAAGGAAAAACATTTCTGTACATTTTATAGATGCATTTTGCTTCTTGTGATGTGAAGCCTAATCTCCATAATGATTTTTAAATATACCCCTATCTTGTGAAAACACTGGGATTTCCCATGCTATTTATAGACCCTTCACTTCCGGTGACCAGTACTGCACTGCAAGTCTGCTAACCCCACATGCCATTCTGAGGATTGTGAGCTGACATATGTAGAATCATGCTGATATATAGTCCTCTGCAGGTTAAAGTTAAGGTAAAGTCCAGAGAAGCCATTGAATATTGTGAAATTAGCATAGAAGTCTATGGAAAGTGGAATTAGTGGTTTTTAGCCTATAAACCATACCTATTCTCGCCATATAATCAGTGAGTCGACTGCATTCTACATTTGGCAACATCCCTGTACATGTATTTGTATTGTACCCTGCTAAACTTTGTAAGCTAATGGAACGAGGTTGTGTTGCCATAACTGAACCCACTTCCTCATAAGATTTACAGGCGACAATTCATAAACTCATTGCCGATTGTCATGTGATAGCCAACTACACCATGAGAACAATCTTTCATTTCAATCCGGATTTGACAGTAACTACGTGCGTAACTCGGCTGGTGTTTCTTAGAAGCCACCGGAACCCCTCGTCTCGGAAGTTACCGGAACACCTTTTCTTATTTCTATTCTTCAACTCTCTGCTTGTATCCTGTTCATTTGTGTTGTTTATAGTATTAAGTCTAATTTCTTGCTCTGGTCTTCGTCGCCAGATTATGGGAACCGTTAATTATTAATGTTTACTGTCTGCGACATTTCGGCGTAACACCGCCTAATACAGACTGTGTTGGCGAATTCGATTAATTTGTATATTTTGTAATTTGCAGATGTCTTCTGTAAAACTGTACTGTGCGTGGTCTTGTCCGTTTGCACAAAGAGCATGGATAGCTTTGTTAGAAAAAGGGGTTAACTTCGATTACATCGAAACGGATCCATACCAGAAGACACCGGAACTTCTTGCCAAAAATCCACGTGGTCTTGTTCCTATTATTGAAAACGAGGGTAAAATAGTTTATGATTCACCTGTGTGTATTGAGTATGTCGATGAGGCATTTGAAACAGGCAAGCACTTGATGCCTAAAGACCCTTATGAACGCGCAAAATGTCGAATATGGAGTGACTTCATTTCGAAGAAAATTGTTCCTTTCTACTATCAGATGCTTGTTAAAGATGACGAATCGGACAGAGAAGATGCAAAAGAAATGATTCGGAAATCTATGATCGAGTTATCATTGGAAATGGATTCAGAAGGTCCATTTTTTGGCGGGAAAACATTTGGGTTAGTTGACATAATGCTTGTGCCATATACAATTCGTCTCTGTGTATTGAAACATTATAGAAGTTTTGAGCTTCCAGAGGACAGTAGTTTTGACAGGATACGGAAGTGGATGAAATCTGCACATGCACACGAAAGTGTCATTAAAACTCGAGCAAAAGAAGCTGATCTTATTGATTATTATAAGCGTTATGCGGATAATATCATAGACTCCCAAGTTGCAAATGCTGTCAGAAAGGGAATAGGACTCCCGTAACTAAATAAAAAGTACACTAAAACTTGAGACAAGTCATGCGATTTAACAATAAAAGTCTGCATCTTTACACAAGGAATATTCCGTTCTACTACAAATGTACTTGTAATATCCACTGAGTTATATAGTTAGTGCACCTTCTCATGTGAATATATATTTGTCTAAATATTAAAAAAAATGAATTGAAAGACGTAACTAATTTACGTTGACCATGATTTGCTTTTACATGTAAAAAGACAAATTGCAGATAGTCGTTTTATATGCACCCATTTAATTTGGTCTGTTTGATTTCTCTCATTCTACAGGGAGTGGTGAACTTTGCACGTGACATTTTTATCGTTTTTTGTATTGCTATCTTATTTTTTTTTCAGTTCGCTACTTTTCATCCAGGTAGAATGAAGGAATAATTAGCACTTACAAACTACCGTTATGTTTGCAAAGAACATTCATTAAGCAACAAATTGATTCCGTAAATAATTTGCATATTCCAAGTTTTGTTTTGTAATTAACCGATGGAAAGATTGAAATAAGTTAAAACGTAATTACTACAAAATCTGTTCACCATTACAAAACTTTGACACAAAAATTAAAAGCACTTGCAGGTTAATTAAAAACTGTGTTGCTGGCAGGCTTGTTTTTTACGGAAATATAATCAATAAAGAGCAGTTTAAACCCATAAAAAGTTGCGTCCCCATCGTATGTAAAATCAGTCCCAATTCTCCCCATTCGGGGCTGAGAATCACGGTACATCATAAGGCATACAAAAAGGACACAACTCCTGTCATAAAAAAACTGCCTTAAATTTAAATATAATGTTATAATTTCTATGAACCAATCAATGTTAGGACCAAAAATGCTATCCGTAACGATTTGGCAAAATATTAAAACTATAATCCTTACGAATGACCCTATTCCACAGTTAACTAACTTATTAGGTGAGTATCGAGCGTTCCGTGCTTTGGGTAGAATATAAACGCGAAGCAATGGGTGAGATATATCCGCGCGTATTAATCCTTTATTAGTATATATGTATTTAAGTGCGAGTTCCTTGTATGTATCGGTTGAAACTTTTGTTAACGATTTTACGAGCTTGTGATATCGAAAACCTTGATGTTGTAATTTTTTGGTTATTTAAAGATTCCTTCCATTAAAATCAGAATCATAGTTACGAATGCGAGAAAACTGAAAAAAAATTGACATGTACACACCATATGATGGTGAGAATGGGACGTCACAAACTAAAAACGGCTAGTTGATAAAAATCATCCCTTTTATCGTAAATTTTAGAATTAAGTCTACAATTATCGATATGAATACATGTACTAAAATCAAGAAACGGACACTCTTTATTGTCAATATTTGCTTTATTAAAAAAAAACAAGATCTATGGAAGTCGTCGTTGTTTAGAGGCAACATATCGTCCAAATATCTAACTAATAAAATTTATTAGTGCTACCGGGTGTATTTATAATTTACAAAATGGCAATCCCCGCGAACTTATCCCCTCTTGTCAGAGTACAACAGTGTATCCGCTATGTAATGGATCTGATATTGTATTACTCTTCTGTAGATAGCATTAACTACTGAATCATTCACATCATCTACAATAAGAGAATGGAACAACTTAAGTGAAGATGTGCGAAATATAAATTCAATATCAAGATTTAAAAGTGCAATCCGAAGTGAAAACTCTTCATATAAACTGGACAATATTTTAATTACGATCCTCGTAAATTACATGTTTGTTCGACCCAGCTTTGATATTCAGCGTCTTTCCTTAATTACGATTCACACGGAGTTCATACTGTAGCTGATCCTGCGTGTAGTTGCAGTGTTCCTATTGAAAATGTATACCATTTTTTTCGTATATTTTTGTATGCCCTCAATGCTATAATCTATATATTGTGTATCAATGTTGGGAGAAAACTTCATAAGTTGGTAAAACTTGTGTCCATCCCTTTTGTGAAGTTAACAAATAAATAATTGTAAACTGAACTAAACTAAACTATACATGGATTATGCTGCTTATGAGTGGGCTCCTACTATTTCGTTTTTTTTCCTGTTCTTTCGTGTTATACGAACATCTTTCCATCTGGGGTGCTTTCCATTATACGGTTCGTTCCACTTGAACCACAGATTCGTGTTCCATTATTGGTTCGTACCCAGTGGTTCGCCTCAAACTTGACGAACCGGAAGTAGAATTAGAGAAAGTTGGTTCGTACCGATTGATGGAAAACAACCATGTTCTTTTAATATCTCCGTTGTTGTTTAATCACAATTCTACTTTCGGGACTTTTTATCGAAGAATCTGACCATTTTTTGCCGAAACCGCCCCCAATGGAGTAAGTCTTTTTGAAAATCGTGGATTGGCGTTACATATTTTTTTATTGTATTTGGTTACTTCTATTTTCACTTATTTATAATTGTTCATATCTTTGTACTGCTTTAACTACTGATTTTTCCGATTGTGATTGGTGGCAATTTGATACTACCTATTCCTGTTAGAATATACCGGAAATGCTGAACTGTAATGGAAGTAGGCACCTTTTATTTTGAAATGCCCGTACCGAGTCAGGATAATAGCGATGGTTTCCAACTTTCCGGTTTTTACCCTGGTAGTGTCATTTGTCAGCCCCGTGCATGTCTGGGTGTTAAAAAAATGGGCCTGCATTAGCGCTAAGCTTGTCGTAAAAGGCGACTAAATAATGCTCAGCAACCTAGCCGGGGGCTAGGCGCTCTGCCCACAGAGCAACTGGGATGTGTGCCCCAGGTGGTGGAATGGGGTACCCCTGGCGTGTTACATGATGGGGTTGTCAGGCTTAAATATGGAAAACCTGAACGCAAACCATAGTGGTACACCGTGTTGGGAAAGATGCCATGTTTCTTGCACGTTAAAGAACCCTGCTGTGGTATTTGATAGGAGTAGGAACCTTTGCGCTCCGCCACAGGAGGCTAAATTGCCCGACCTTACCCACCCCTCCCTTTTTCTAGTGGCAATCTAAATTTGTCGACCTTATTATCCTTGTGTCCTATCCCTTGTTTCATTTCATCATTTCATGTTCATTTTATCATCCTTTTCATGTTCATTGTCTAAATATAGCTGAAATATTGCTGCTCGGACGTTAAACCCCAACAATCAATCAATCAACCGTATATAACTGACAGTAAACTGTCAAAAAGACTGAGATAGACAGATAAGATTGGTACAGTCTTTTGTAGTAACTGTTTTGGTTGAAATTTAACTGAGTAAGTCACTTTTCAACTGTCTAAACTTATTTTGCGTTTAATCAGACGTTTTTTCGACTGACTAAATCCGATTTGCGTTTAATCAGACGTTGGTGGACTGGCTAAACTCATTTTGCGTTTAATCAAACTTTTTTGGACTGATTAAACGTGTTTTGCGTTTAATCAGACGTTTTTGGACTGACTAAACCCAATTTGCGTATAATCAGACATTTAAGGATTATTCAAACATGCTTGCATATAAATGAATAAATTCATATTGCGTTAATTCGTGAACTTTTTATACTGGTTTTTATTTCCTGTTCTATGTTTTGTTGATTACTTAACAATACATCTTGTATTTTCTTTCTAAATTAAGATTTTCCTTAATATCATTAAGTAATCATTCAACTGTTCTTTAAACTCTCTTCCGATATCATAATATAACCTTATTTTAGAACAATGTAAAAGTGTATTCACACCGGTGTGGCATATCGCCTTAAGGCGGTACAGTATAGCTAGATAGTACACTTCCTGGAACATGCATGTAGACCATAGTCAGATTCATGTGCAGGAAGTCCGTCAAATCCCACCCTAGAAAATATTGAAATTCTCTTTAAATCCCCGACCGCTCCCCTCCACCCTCCGTATTTTAGATCCACCATTGTACACAAGGTTAACTTCGTTATAGTAGCATTAATTTAATATTGCTTTATTATACCAGCGGTCCCCGTGGGATGACACTAATATAAGCTGATCTGATCCGAAAGAAAGAATATCGTCTAGCTAGATCCTTTAATCTCAGTTTCCGCTATATAGATGACGTACTATCTTTAAACAATCCTAATTTTGGGGATTTAATACATCGCATCTACCCCAAAGAAACTTAAGATAAAGAATACTACAGGTACTACAGACACTGTCAGCCTCATATCTTGACCTACACTTAGAAATCGATGGTAAAGGAAAACTATTGACCAAACTTTACGACAAACGTGATGACCTTTCATTCAAAATTGTCAACTTTCCTCTCATCTGTGGCAACACCTCTTCAGCACCTCCTAAAGGAGTGTTTATATCACAATTCATACGTTATGCCAGAGCGTGCCGAGACTACGCAGATGTTTTGTATCGCGCTAGAATTCTAAGAAATAGGCTTCAGGAACAGGATTATGTTGCTACAAGATTGAAGTCATCACTACAAAAGTTTTATGGCCGTCATCATGAACTCGTGGATCGTTACGGTGTATCCATCTGCTTCATGAAAACTAATTTGTTCAACGTGTCATAGTTTTCCTTTCCTCCTTCGTCTACCCTGGATTTGACTTTTCATGAGCAACTCGGTGGGTGTTTCTAGAAAAGCAGAGGACGCTTACCCAACCGGTGCACCTGGTCCATGCTCCCAGTTTTAGTGGAGTCCGAGTTGCTCATTTGCTTTTGTTACTTTGTATGTATGATTTTAGGTACTCTATTTTTTGTATGTCTGTTTTCCATGTCTGGTCTTTGTCCCTGGATTACATTCTTTTGATTACCGCTGTAACCTTGGTTCCCTTGATTACTCTTTTAAATAGCATTATTTCATATTGTATGATTACAGGCCGCACTTAATTATTAAGTAACTGGTAACTCTTTGTTTTTTTTTCACCGTTAATGAACGGGACGCCGGAGTGAGAGTATGTGAATGCATGCAGTATTTACAATTTATAAGATTATAATATAAGACTTATACTCTATACTAAATTTTAGTCTTTTATGTACTGTTCTACGATACATGTATGCTTTTTTAAAAGCGTTAGATGAAATGTCTTCCCTATAAAGTATACATTATTTCCACGACTATTAGACATTTATATAAATGGAGGAAATACACAGTCTTCATCGGGGAATAACTTATTGAACTCTAATATGTTCAATCTTAATATCTTATGTATTTTTGCTCTATATGGTCTAATTTATTTGTAAAAATGATTGCAAACTCGTACAGTTATGTAAGCGCTTGCACTATAACATTTGTACTGCCTAACAAATACAATGTAATCCCGAAGTTCCAAATATTATAGATTATTTTGGTAATGAGGTATATTTAAGGCTAGAAACCACTAATTCTACTTCCCATAGGCTTCTATGCAAATTTTACAATATTCAATGGCTTCTCTGGACTTTCAGAAACTGTTTAATTTTTTTTTAAGTAAGATGAGAACTTTTTTCACAGCACTATGAGGAACAGGGGTAATTTCTGTGTAGGACTATTTTTGCGTATGTTCCAAATGCTCATTGGTTGAATTGGTGGTCTGTAACCTATATGAATAAGTTTCATGTAATGTGATGTCAAATACTCGATTTTGAAATGTTATTTAGCTATAAATCGTCATATATTTCCCCCAAATTTAGATAAAATAAAGGTGAAAAGAAGACATTTGATGTACAGAAGGTCAGATTACTTATCGTGACGTGTAAATCTTAATGAAATAATACGACCAGGCACAATACCACCAAAGGAAGACTTAGATTTCAGGAAGAAAAAAGTCTTACATGTACAAGTTGCGTGTTAGAATTGGTAAATATGCTTATTTTAAAGGCGACACTCATGAAAGTAGCTGTTATTTAAGTAGCAACTAAGTAGACAAAATATTGTGTTTTTCAATTTAAAAAAATGAATATATAACTCAATATCAAGTATTTAAGTTTGTACGATCTTATGTTTTTAATTAAACACTTCCTTTTATTTTATGGCAAAACGAGACAGACGAGTGGAATTACATTCTTTAAACAACACTAAAATGAATTTGTGTAAATGCGTTTGAATGGCCCCTGGGTTGAAATAAGTACCAGTATTTTTATGTAACTAAAACTTATATGATACAGTGGCTGAATTACCGGGGGAGCTAGGGGGCTATGGACCCACACCCTGCGTATCTTAAAAATAATAATTATCACAATAAGATTAAATTACAAGTGTCATATAGCTTAATTCTTCTTATTTCGTACAACTATAAGCGAAACCAATTAACACCCAGTGTGTGTTTTTCTTGTGAAATATATGTCACCCCACCCCCTAAAATGTTTACCACTACTGCAGAACGTTTTCCGATACGAATACATGTACCTTATCAACAGATAAATGTCCAATTTTCAGGTAAAGGATTATTAATACAAATGTAGGTGAAAAAAATGACTGCAAACTAACTGAATTATAATGCTACTCATAAGTAATATAACATTGTCTTCAATGATACAATGTATAAGAATATGACAATTGCTAGAACATTATGTAAGTTGGAAAATAAAGCCTTTTGATTTCAGTAACTTGTTGGAGGTTTGCCTTGCGAGACCAATGACTTTTGGTTCTACTTGACATTTGAGTTTTTGGAAAAAGGTCGACGTTAGGCACTTTTATGAAACTTTGGTGAATTATTCATATCTATTGACGTGTAAGCTCCCTGTCGATTTTTATCAATTTCAGACTTTTCGTTTCCGTGTTATGATTTTTTAGTAATACTTAAAAAAGTGGGATTTTCAAGTTTTTGGACAATAACTCAAAAAACACTTTCACTAACTTTTATGAAACTTTGGTGAATTGTTAATATCTATTGACGTAAGCTCCCTTTGGATTTTTATAAATTTCAGCTTTTTCATTTCCGTGTAAAGATTTTCTGTACTTAAAAAACGCAGTAATGGCCAAGGAAATATAGTCCTTGAAAAAAGTTGAAAACGGTCCAATTGTTATGATGATCGACTAATAAATGTAAAAGGTACTTGGTAACCTTGTCAGAAAAGTGTGTTTTGAACAAGATAGAAATTTATGGGTGAAAATCAAGACAGCAACTTAGTTAAACTAGACGTAGCAATGGTAGTGCCAATTTTTTTTTAGCTTTTTTGGGGGGGGGGGCGTATTTGACAGGGCTTACAGTATTTCTAGTTGATCATATAAATTCATTAGAAACATAAGGACAAGTTAACTGGCAACCGGCGTATCATGCGCTTAAAGCGCAGCCCTTCATCAACAAATTTACCCCCCCCCCAAAAAAAAAAAAAAAAAAAAAAATCATTTGCATTGCTCCGCCTTGCATTAAGGCTAACTAACCTGCATTATCACCTCCATGTTATTCTTGTAAATATAAAAACGTTCCTAAGAATATCTGACATTTGGTCAGCTCCTCCTGACCAAGGTCTGGATCCATCACTGTGGTATTATACAAATATATCGGCATAAACTTAGATATACATCTACATGTATTATATTTCCACATGTCGGCGTGTTTAATGAGGCAGAAAATAAAGAAATCGTAGGATATAAAACAGATTAATGATACAGAACATTATGAATATCTTTAGTTGTGATTCGATATTTCATCTATAGGGCAGATACCAAACTATATTCATATTAAAATTGGTGGTTCCGTTCAAAAACTTTTGAATAAAAAAGGGGGGATTCACACTATTGCTTAATTCTGCTCTAATTTTTCAATTATATCAAAGTTGTTTCAACAGAAACTGCCCTCCGGTATCCGCTATCTTTACGTGCATTTCTGAACGGCGGAATTTATGAAAATGGAACATTTCTTCGTATCACACGGACGTGAATGTAGAGTAAGACTGTTATTCATAGCACGAAAAGGTTTCTCTCTAAAGGAAAAAAAAACAAACAAAAACAAAAAAAAAAAAAAAACAAAAAAAAACAAAAAAAAACAAAAAAAAACAAGCAAACAAACAAAACAAACAAACAAGCAAAACATATACTGGCATTAAAAAAAATACTTGTGATGATAGAGTTGTGTTTTACAGGATTCATTGTGTACAAGACGATACGTAACATTGAAGCTATATGTGTATTTCTAAGAAATAGATGCGATTTGTTGAGAGGTACATGTAGATCAAAGATTGTACACATCTTAAGTTATATAATCTGGTTCATTATTTGACTTAGCTTGCACGGAGTTTGATTTGAAACTGTAGAAACCAGAAAAGACAAACGCCAGTAGTTCATTTAAACTAGTTATCGATCAGAGGTATTTAAGGTAAACTGACAATGGTTTTGGTTGGGTTGTATTTTTCTAAATATACATATATTGCCATTTTTAAAAGATATTCGAATTACGGTACATTTGATGTCCTTACTGCCAGCATACAGGTATACAGTGTGTTGTATTTAATATTAGTGTCATCCCACGGGGATCGCTGGTATAATAAAGCAATATCAAATTAATGCTACTATAACGAAGTTTACCTTTGAACGTGCGTACAATGGTGGATCTAAAATATGGAGGGTGGAGGGAGCGGTCAGGGATTTAAAGAGAATTTCATTATTTTCTAGGGTGGGATTTGACGGACTTTCTGCATTTTGCGAGAGGTTCCAGGAAGTTTACTATTTAGCTATACTGTACCGCCTTAAGGCGATATGCCACACCGGTGTGGATACAGTTTTACATTGTTCTAAAATAAGGTTATATGATATCGAAAGAGAGTTTAAGGGACAGTTGAATGATTACTTGTAATGATATTAAGGAAAATCTTAATTTAGAAAGAAAATACAAGATGTATTGTTAAGTAAGCAATAAAACATATAACAGGAAATAAACCAGTATAAAGAGTTCACGAATGAACGCAATATGAATTTATTCATTTACATGCAAGTATGTTTGAATAAGCCTTAAATGTCTGATTATACGCAAATTGGGTTTAGTCAGTCCAAAAACGTCTGATTAAACGCAAAACACGTTTAATCAGTCCAAAAATGTCTGATTAAACGCAAAATGAGTTAAGCCAGTCCAAAAAGAAAAACGTCTGATTAAACGCAAAATACGTTTCATCAGTCAAGATGTGTCTGAATAAATGCAAAATAAGTTTAGACAGTTGAAAAGTGACTTACTCAGTCAAATTTCAACCAAAACAGTTACTACAAAAGACCAATTTTATCAGTCTATCTCAGTCCCTTTGACAGTTTATTATCAGTTACATATGGACTGAATCAGTTAAAATATGACTGACTATGGTGCTGACAGTCGTTTTTTGTACAGAAGTGAATTCGGCCTTGTGAATATATTTGCATTTTGATGAAGAACCCAAATATTCGTCTATACATGTTTCCAAGTCTGCCTCTGAACATAGGTGCCTGGTGGTGCATAAGTTCAAGATTGTTCTCTATAAATATTTTACCAAATTCATTTAGCATTTACGGAGCAACTTATTGATTTCATAGAGACCTTGGTCATATTTTATACCCGGACTACTAGTATTTTTAGGTAAAAAATTCGATTCTGTAAATTTTAGGGCACGCTTGTGCGCGCATTTTTGTTTCCAAATAAACCTTAATATTTGTGACCCTTTTATGATCCCTTTTATTGTCTTGCCCTTTTAAAATGTTTTCACCGATTTCTTATCCTGCGATATTTTTTTTCATCAAGATACCCTGCGCCAAGTGTTTATTTCGAATTAACCCAAACCCCCTCATTAAGATAAACTGATTGTTCTGTGAGGGAGATATTGGGAAAAAAAATAACAATAAAATAAATATTTGTACCTAGATGGAAAGGAGTACTTATAAAACAGGTTTTTATATAGCGTCTCTCAGGTTACAGATCAGAAACCATTTCACTACTCGGTTCAATTTTCGATGAAATATGTTCGCAGGCCTGTCTTTCATCATCCTCTGCACTTGCCGCAGCCGACGTTGATTTTTTTACGAAAAAAGTCGCGCACACTTTTCTGCGATAAATTGAATTTACTTATTAAGGTAGGAAAAAAGCTAGACAGATCAGGTATATAGCTTCGAAATTACTTCAAATAAACTATTAAGAATCATTCTGACCTTTGTATTATCATTTATATTGTCAAAATAATGTGGATTCTTAAGCAACTGAGCATACATGCAAGTTACGCCATTGCTGGTGAGTCAAAAAGGGCTCCGGAAAGGGTAGAATAGTATTCGAAATAGACGAATTAAAATTTGGATTAAAAGAGTAATGAAGGAACCAAGGTTATAGCGGTAATCAAAAGAATGTAATCCAGGGACAACAACCAGAGATGGAAAACAGACATACACAACAAATAACATAAAGTAACTAAAATCTTACATACAAAGTAGCAAAAGCAAATGAGCAACTCGGACTCCACTAAAAACTGGGAGCATGGACCAGGTGCATCGGTATGGTAAGCGTCCTCTGCTGTTCTAGAAACACCCGCCGAGTTGCTCATAAAATGTCAAGTCCAGGGGAGAGAAACGAGGAAAGAAAAACCATGACCCGTTGAATAAATCAGTTTTCATGGTGCAGATGGATACACCATAACGATCCACGAGTTCATTATGACGACCATAAAACTTCTTTAATGATGACTTCAATCTTGTAGCAACATAACCCTGTTCCAGAAGCCTATTTGTTAGAGTTCTAGCGCGATAAAAAAATCACCAAAAATGGGACAATACCAGTTTTATATTTAAAAACGTTAGGCATGATCTTGAACTTGTTATAACATGGCTATAAAACATGCGCTAAAAATACATTCACATTTTCAGCCAATCAAATTATGATGTCAACCTTTAAGTTTCTTTAGTGATGCTATTATCAAAGGTTGAACAAACTCCTTATTTTAGAAGTTTATCCGCGCTCTACAGAAAAGCCACAGTCTTGAATCATTTGTAAAAAAAATGTATAAACACCAAAGGCTACAGAATGTTGTCTATTTCCACTAAGAAAGGGGAAATGTACTATTCAAAAGTAAAAATCCTCACGTCTGTGATAAAGTTTCGATTTCAAATGTCATGTAAAATCTATGTACCAACAAAGGTCTTGGTATGAGACAGACGAATGTATATCAGTTGTCTCTTTCAAGCTGTCACCGTTGGGGAATGGTAAAATGACCTCTCAAGAGAGATGAACCCCCAAAAGAATGTCAGTCAAATGATACAACTGGCAAAATCAAAAGTAAAAATTTAAATAGATATGCTTGCATGTGTCTATTTTGTATAAATTTTGTTAAGCAAAAGACAAGTTATTGTTATGACATCGTGCTATATGACAAGTCAATATTTCCCTTACTGGATAGACATTTTGTTGTTTATGTACTTATTTATCGGTTACCTATCAGTGAGTAGATTTCTTCACCTTTCGACAAATCCTTTATCTACACACGCTTTCAAAAACCAAAGTACAAGTTGTAATTTTCCACTTTTTTTTCAAACTTTATGACGTTATTTATGATTTATGGCTGATCTGATCGAAAAGAAGGAACATCATTCAGGTAGATCCTTTAATCTAAGTTGCCGCTATATAGATGACGTATTATCGTTACACAATCCTAGTTTCGGGGATTTGATAAATCGCATTTACCCCCAAAGAAGTTGAGGTAAAGGATGCTACAGACACTGTGAACTCAGCCTCATTGACCTACACTCAGAGATCGATGGTAAAGGAACTATACGATAAACGTGATGACTTTTCATCTGCGCAGACTTTTTTTTATCGCGCTAGACTTCTTAAAATTTGGCCTTCTGGAACAGGACAATGTTGCTACAAGATTGAAGTCATCACTACAGAAGTTTTATGGTCGTCATCATGAACTCGTTAATCGTTACGGTGTATCCATCTGTACAATGAAAACTGATTTGTTCAACATGCCACAGATTCCTTTCCTCTTTCATCTACCCTGGACTTGACTTAAGTGAGCAACTCGGCGGGTGTTTCTAGAAAAGAAGAGGACGCCTACCATACCGATGCACATGGTCCATGCACCCAGTTTTTAGTGGAGTCTAAATTACTCATTTACTTTTGTTACTTTGTATGTATTAGTTTGGCTATTTTATGTCCTTTGTTGTGTGTGTCTGTTTTCCATGTCTGGTCATTGTCCCTGGATTACAGTCTTTTGATGTCTGCTATAATCTTGGTTCTTTTATCCTAAACCTTAGACAAGGAAAACATACGACAAATATAAAAATCTTCAAGTTTAGGTTCAGCTTACTGATAAAAGTATTAAGAAATAAATAACAAAAGGCTCCCAGGAGCCTGAATCGCTAACCTGGTTAAAGTTTGTCTTTCAAGGGCAATAAATTTAACAAGGGGTTGTCCAACTATTTTTACTCAAGACGACTGGTAGGACAATCATAAGGATTATTTCAGCGATAGAGAGTTTCTTTCTATCTATTATAGTTTTCAAGATATTGGCTGAAAACTGTAACAAAACCCATAATTTTTCATCTTTCAAGGGCAATAACTCTTACAAGGAGTCATCTGACAACTTTGATCCCTGAAGACTTTGAAGACCTTACAATAAGGGTCATTTGAGCTAAAGAAATAATTTTGCTAAACCTAACGGTTTTGGAGATATATGTGAAAAACTACTGTCTGACCCCTTTGCTCTATTTTTAGTAAAGGCGGCCATGTTTTTCGACAGATAAAAATTCCCACGTCAATTCTATGCATAATACCCAAAAGAACAGTCATACCATGTTTGGTTCCAAGTGGTCAAGTAGTGTCAGAGGAGAAGATTTTTGAAAGAAATAACATTAAAAAAAGATAACAAATAAGTCGAAAAAGGGCAATGACTCCAACATGGCTCAACAGATTAAAATAAATGAAAATTTGACCACAGATAGATCTCATCATGCTGAACACTTTTATCCCACGTTTGAATTTTGCTAAACCTAGTTGTTTTGGAAATATATGCGAAAAACTACTGTCTGACCCCTATGTTCTATTTTTAGTAATGGCGGCCATGTTTTTCGACAGATCGAATATCCCTACATCAGTTCTATGCAGGATACCATTAGAAACATTCATACCAAGTTTGATTTCAATTGGTCAAGTAGTGTCAGAGGAGAAGAAGGGCAATAACATGGCTTAACAGATTAAAATGAAAATATGACCACAGATAGATCCCATCATGCTGAACACTTTTAACCCATATCAGAATTTGGCATAACCTAACGGTTTTTGAGATATATGCAATAAACTACTGTCTGGCCCCTATGTTCTATTTTTAGTAACAGCGGCCATGTTTTTCGACGGATAAAAAACAGTTCTATGCACAACATGAAAGGTTATAGCGGTAATCAAAAGAATGTATCCAGGTACAAAGGACAGACATAGAAAACACATACACAACAAAGAATATACAGTAACCAAAATCATACATACAAAGTAACAAAACAAACGAGCAACTCGGACTTCACTAAACACTGGGAGCATGAACCAGGTGCAACGGTAGGGTAAGCGTCCTCTGCTTTTCTAGAAACAACCGCCGAGTTGCTCAAAATCTATTCATATACACAGACATTAAAGACAATAGTTAATACTTTGTAGGTTATCAGTAAAGGATTTGCAAGTTTTCTTCTGGTTTCATTTTTCTTACCAGAATCTTTTATGTGGAACGTTTTGAAATCTGAAAATATATATCTGCATTATATTGCTTACTATCTGGATCTCAGAACACTGCTTACAATACAAACCTTTTATTTTTTGAAAATCCTAACACTTTTATCATATTATGTGAAATAAGTATTTGTCATTTTGGACAAACGCGATGACTTTTCATTCCGTATTGTCAACTGTTCTTTAATCTGTGGCAAAATCTGTGGTTTAGTCGTCAAGAAACTGTTTAATTACTTTATAAAGTGTTGAAACAGTTGCGTTTGGTGTAAAGAAGAAACTAATCTTCCGAGTTTTACTTCTACAAATATATTACTAAAATACGTGACATTTAAAAGAAATCTCCTTTGTATTCTTAGTATTTCGATCTGGTAATAACGAGTTACTGTGTCACCTACAATGGTATAAAAACTTGTCATTGGGCAGGTTCATATGTTAATTACATGTAGCGGTAATATTTTCTGCTAAACGCAGCATATTATTTACTAGTAGTCACATGACCAACGAAATCACGGAAATAGACAATAACCCCTAAAGTTTTCAATTTGTTACTGATGGAGTAAGAAATGACTTTTTGGGTTACTAAATGGTCATCGGTGTAATACAGTACAGAAATTATTCATTTAAAAATACATGTTGTTATGTAGTGTATACGATGGAACTTAGGATTTAGATTTGGTACTGAAATATTTTAATTCGATCAATGAAAATTCTGAATAAGAATTTTAAAAAATTACCAAAAGAAATTGGCAGTGCTTTTAGCAATTGTGGTTCCGAATTACTTCTCTACAACTACTAACTTAATGGAAAAAGACAAAAACAACACCGGATTCTCTATTACACACTGTAGTTAAATCATATCGCTGACAACTTGGTCATGCATCAATGCATTCAAGAGGTTTTATTATAATTCCTGTATCTTTTCTATATGGCTCCACTGTGATAGCAATTAGTAAGTTATTACTTCACACTTGAAAATATTGTATTATATCTTATGAGTTTTCTGATACCAAATTGAAGATTTCATAAGGACTTGAAGTTTATTACATAGGCACATTTGATTTCTTTTATTTTAAAACATACATGAACTCATAGTTTTGAAAATCATATGAAAACCATACACTTTTCACATCTTTTGAATGCATACAAACACCCCTGATTTTATTTAATTTCCTTCAATGATTTCATTCGTTAGTCAGAAACAAGTCATATATTTATGACATGTTATTTTATTGCAGTCCTAAATATACGAAAAACATGATACAAATGTGTTTTTCGTATGGTTCCAAAACTTATGTTGCAATTTTCCTTGTAAACAGCAATACAAATATTATCCCTTTCTACCTGTTTGCTTAATGATCTTATATCTTTGGTTTGTTCAATTCAGGAAGGACCAGTTGTCGGTTGTAAGTAGGGAGATTAAATCATGTTGCCAACCTTAGGAACTCTTTGATAAAGCATAGTTGGAGATGTACATGTACTGCATGGAATGATTACAGTAATATCAACATCGTGTATTGTTTCCGTGCATGTCGTGTTACATGTATTTTGATTTCAGGAAGTTTTAAGTTTTATTTGTTCGTCAAGGAAAGCAAGGAGTACTGGTACACATAGTTATTTATATGATATGGGAACGAGCCGACTAACAAATATATTGTGTCACCGAGCTTTGCTGTTTCTTTGAAGGTAGCTTTTCACTGTTGTCAAATGGAGGCATTTGCAATCAATGTTATTTCTTAGTTTATTTTCATAATATAATATAAATTTTTTTATTAACTCAAACGAGCTATACTGTAGTTTAAGCTAGACAATCGAAAGTTCACTCAATCAAATTACATTCATAATGGAGTTTTTTAAAAATAATATAAAAAAAAATTCAACGATTGAAAATTTTATTGGACTCCCAAAGAAAAACCATGACTGCAGTCAGAGTTTCAGAAATTATTTGTGAAGGACAATAAACTCACTATGATGAGGTATGTTTTTGAAATGGATAAATATGAGCTTTTGCATTATAAATCACAACGTTTGGTCGTAATCTTCAACCGTTAACTTGTTTTTCAATATTCAAAAAGATTGCGATTTTGCAATTCTTTGGAAGTTTCTGTGACTTAGTATACACTGTAAGAGTAATCAAGGGAACCAAGGTTATAGCGGTAATCAAAAGAATGTAATCCAGAGACCCAAACCAGACATGGAAAACAGACGTACACAACAAAGAACATAAAATAACTAAAATCATACATACAAAGTAACAAAAGTAAATGAGCAACTCGGACTCCACTAAAAACTAGAAGCATGGACCAGGTGCACCGGTAGGGTAAGCGTCCTCTGCTTTTCTAGAAACACCCACCGAGTTGCTCATAAAAAGTCAAGTCCGGGGTAGACAAACGAGGAAAGGAAAACTATGACCCGTTGAATAAACCAGTTTTCATGGTGCAGATGGAAAAGCAGAGGACGCTTATTCTACCGGTGCACTTGCTTGTCCATGCTCCCAGTTTTAAGGGGAGTCCGAGTTGCTCATTTGCTTTTGTTATATTGTATGTATGGTTTTAGTTACTTTACGTTCTTTGTTATCTATGTCCGTTTTCCATGTCTGGCCTTGGTCCCTTTACTACATTTTTTTCATTATGGCTATAACCTTGGTTCTCTTGATTACTTTTAATAACAAAAATACAAATGTATATCCTTTCTTGGGATGTATAACATACGAAAGAATTTGCTTGATTCCTTGAAAAACTTCTACTTAATTAGTCACAAAAACATGATGTACAGATGAAGAATTATAAAAAGTTTCAACACAAAAAAAAAAAAAAAAACAAAAAAAACAAAAAAGGAAGAAGTGTCCTGCTGAAATCATTTTCCCCAGCTTTTACGACCTGAAAATATAAATGCGAACAATGGTTACCAAATTATGATTCGTCCTTTTAAGATGTCAGATATATTAAAATGACACAGTACTTTTCCATCTAATCTCTCTATACAATGTTTGAACTACAATAATAGTACAATAGTACTATCTTCAAAAAAAGATAGCCGACGCAGTAAAATTTCGTTCCTTTTATTTCTAGGTTCCTACATTTATTTCAAGAAAGTAACACATGACACTTAATTTTAAATGTTCTATACAGTTTTTTCGAACGCCACTAATTTATTAGTATTTGGCCAATCGGAAAACAGAATTACGATCAGGTGACTTGCGTTTCCATAGAAGAGCGTCCTTAAGGTCAAAGGTAAAAAGCGGAACTATACCGACTGCGTCGAAAAAATAAATAGTGGTTGATTCTGTGGTGTGTTGAAAGGCTAGCACGAATTATAAATCAACGATTTTTATGTATCATTGTTGTACCGTTCAATTTACACAATGATTTGTACTTCAGTGCGCACTGTTCGTACTGTTGTATTGAATTGACATCAAAAGTAAACGTCCATTCTCGTTTAAGCTAAATATTCAATCTTCAAAGCAGGAATAAATTCAGGTAAAATGAATAATTGTTAACATTCAAAAGGAAGTTAGATTTGCATAACTGGCGATTACATGGAAACAAGTTTCATTTAACTTTACAATTTTAATGAATAATTACATACTTATGACTTACAAAACTCTTTTTGAAATGCAACAAGTATTGTTTATGTTGTTTCAAAACATATTTTTGTTCATTTTTTTTTAAATTTCTAGTAAAACCAGCTAGTTACAATAAAGGCAATGCAGAAGGCTGTTGATGCATTCATTCATGAGTTGTTTGTAATTCAGACAAGAATGAGCGACGAAGACAATTCTCAACCATTAATGTTCATTCATTTTTTTTATTTGTTCCGTGTCTAATCTGCTTCGTTACAAACGAAGTAACAGACGTAAAGGAAGTGTAATTAGTGAAAATCGGGTCGCACGGGATAATGAAAGCCATGCTTACCTGAAAAACTTTCACATTGATAAGTGACAGACAGGTACTTTCGGGTATCAGGACATGGATCTCCCAAAATACGTGTCCAGGCATACACAGTGCAAGATTGTTTCATAAAGCACATGGATTGAATTGTTTGTGAAGCAGCTGGAGAATAACACCGTCTGTCTGGGTTGGCACCCGGGCATGTAGTTGAATCCTTGCGGCCAAAATTTGCGTTAATTATTCTGACGTAAAATTCTTTTGGGCATTGCAATATCTGCCAGTAGTGTTCACAAATGTTCATATGATACAAAGCTGTAACATACACAAAAAAATACATGTATACATGTGAATTGAAAACCTGTCGTGGTGGTTTTGTTATAACAACGAATGCATTACCGACTAGTTTAGTTATAATCGTAGATAGGCTTTAGCATGTTGGTCTGTGATATAGTCTAAATGAAGATTGTTTAGAATTACTCTGTCATCATTTTTTTTTCGGATCAATGATAGTATTTACACATACATGTACTTCAAATCTGAATTGAATGTTCATATTGCAATCTAGTTTACTTACAATCAAGTTGACCCCTTTGAGAAACGGCACCACTACTGATTTTTCCAATAGTTTCTTTCTCCGTCTGATAAGTTTTCAGCAATCGTAGAAGAATATCGTATTTATCAGAAAATACTTGGATAGGTGCCACCAACAGTAAAATTACAATCACAATAAATGTCATCCTCATCTATGGAATTAAAAAAAAGTGTATTGTGTCATCATCAACTTACTTATCAAATGAAAAGTCTGTATAAATTGACAAAGATAAAATGAATTAGGTATGTAAAATTACAGGGAATATATTAACCATTTGCATAATAATAACCATCCGGAAATCAGTATCTATATACATGTATACATGCTACAATAGAAAAATTGTGGAACGTTCCGCTGACGCATCTATTGTGTATTGGTTTTAACTGAGCATTAGGATACAATAATGTAGCTCCTTTGGCATACACTGGTAGAACTTATCAGTACTGGCTTTAATCTGATTTTGATTTATATTTCAGTATTGTTTGATTCATAGTTTTTCTCGTATGCAATTTACGTTCGAATACTAAACTTATCAAGTACTTCTTTCAAAAAAAGATAATCTAGGGACAAAGACCAGACACGGAAAACACACATGCAAAACAAATAACCAAAATAATACATACAAAGTAACAAAAGTAAATGAGCAAGTCGAAAATTGTAAACTAACTCATGTGCAATAACGAGTGGCGTGTGCGTTCGTAATATTACTATAGTAGATCAATTGGCCCAATGTAAAGGTTAAAATAAGCTGAAAAGGAAAAAAAAATTACATATTTACAGCTGAGTATAACTATGTTTGTAACCAAACTCACCTTGTATAATTCTTCTCAACAAGTTTCCGTTCTCCTCAAAATCGAGATGCCGCCTGTGCAATGTGAATGCTCCAGTGAAAGTTATAAATCTTTAAGTTTTTCATCTGATGATAAAAACATACAGTGATAATTGCCTATTTATAAGGACACACTTGCGAGTTTACATATTTTACCATAATTTAAATATTTTTGTACTTTGAAAGGGTATTTGAAAATTGTTAGAGTATTTGAACTACAATGTATTGTTATGATGTGATACGCAATTTATTAATCTTTTAATCCCTTTCAATCCTAAGGCTCTCTTTAGGGTTAATGACCCGGTGTTTAAACTATAATCATGATATCCAGTCGATCAAAAAGTAAGAAATATGTTTACGTTAAGTAGGTGAAATATAAATCCCGGGCAGGTAGAACAGTAACAATGGTACGATATTCTTTAAGATCAGTGTAAGAAGCTACAAATTATCCAATAAGTTATAATAATATTCTTTAGGTATGCTGAACGTTCTTCAATTACACCGATCTGTTTTGTATTTTCTTATAAAAATGCGATTTATTGTGAGTCCATTAAATTTTGTTATGAAAAATTTATACAATAACCTCCAATTTGGAACTCATTTACAAATGTTTAGCATGTGTACATTGTTATTTTCAATTTAGGAAATGTAAATTTGCAATTTTGTGTGAAAAAGTAATCAAGGGAACCAAGATTATAGCGGTAATCAAAAGAATGTAACCCAGGGACGAAGACCAAACATGGAGAACAGACATACACAACAAAGATCATGAAGTAACTAAAATCATACATAAAAAGTAACAAAAGCAAATGAGCAACTCGGACTCCACTAAAAACCGCTAGTCTGCAATGGAATCACAAAGATGGAACGCGAAACAGTACTGATTATTCAAGTAAAAATTAGCCATCCTTTGGTGACATTACCGAAAGTAAACTGGCTCACTTTTTATACTTTATACCATGAACAAAATACAATGTATGCGTGCTAAAACATTTCTACCTCTTTAATGCAATCAACGGAAAAGTTTTACTTTACAGCGAAACCTTCTTAACCTATTATTTACTGTAGAGTTTGTTGTGCTTAGAACAATATTCGGTTTACCCAGTTTCAAAATACATTCTTTTCAATACGCCGATTCAATAAAACTCTCACATATAAATAGGTTTTCAGTTTATCTAGGGATTGGTTTAGACAGGTTTCACGTTTTGTTTACTCAAACTTGTTTAATTTGATCGATAAAACAAGATTTTTGACTAATCTCTGTCTCTGATTCAAGGATATCACGTTCCTTGTTTTCACTACCTTTCACCACAAACACAACCATGTATATTAAGAAAAAAAGCATAGAATGCCCTAGAAATGAGAAATTTACACTGTTGTCTACAAAATGACTGTAGTGACCATGTACATATATAACTGAGGAAACAAATTCTGTCTACTTAATCGCTCATTTTGTTTTACCGTGTCATATTTTGACCATATTAACACTAGGAATGTTCATTGAAATTACAACTTGTCTTACTCAACACAAAATACGTTATAGTAGAAGTCTTTAATCATCAAAAGAAATCTAGTGTTGCGTTGGACACAAATGTCTAATACAACTTTTGTGCGTTGAGGTGGACACATTTTGTGTATTTCAACGCAAAAAGTGTTGACGTAGACTTTTTTTGTCTTACTCAACCTTAAGTGCGTTGACATAGCCCAAAAATGTCTACATTTTTTTGTTTAGATTAGCAAAAAATGATTTTACCTTTGTGTTAGACAAAATACAGTTCTCATACACAGCGTTGATTGAGACATTTTGTGTTTATATCTTATAAAACTATTGTGAATGGTCATATCACTCATTTTTTTGTCAAGTAGTGTTACTGCATTGGTTTTTGTAAATTTTTGTAAATTCCAAAATAATTTTGCAGATAATTTATGTAGAATGTAGGAAAAGAACTATGAATAACTAAAAAATTATCCGACGGAGGTTACAGCTTGTCGAGACGTAAATAGACGGTTGCGCAAGTGCAAAAGTGCTGTTTTGTCTTTAATACGTCGATGGATAAGATTTCATATTTATTAATATATTTAGTAATAATTTGGAAATTATTGGCTGTGCAGAAATGTTTTAAGGTTTCAAAGCAGAAAATTTCACACACGTACACAATCTCCTTAACGAATGATATTTCACCTAATGCAACATGTGATAGGAAGAAATAAAGACCAAAAAATACCAGAAGGTCAAATTAGGGGAACATGCACGTTTAAATGTCTTTATTTCAAGTCAATGTTAAAATGATACACTGCCTTATTGCATCTGACTTATCTATTATAAATTTACGCCTTACCATGTAGAAAAAATGTTTTGTAACAGATAAAACCTAATAAAAAAAATAATAATACTAATAATAATAAAAAAAAAAAAACAAAACAGACAATAAATGAACAAAAACAAAACATTTGTTTTGCAAATTCAAAGTTTATTCTCCAACTGGTTTTATTTCTGTTTTGATATACAAAATCCACTCAAACGAAGCGTAAGTTATCACTTTTAATTAATAACAGAGAATTAATCATTTATTTTTCAGTTGATTTTTGTGCTACTAGATTAGACACAAGCTAAAACAAATATATTTATAAAAATTAGACAGGAGGTGATTCATTCATGTCAAAAACCCATCAACTACTTATATTTCCTATTCAGATTCAGTTACACACCACATGATCAGTCTTGGTTTTTCATTTGGGTGTTGCGCTTTTGAGATAAACTTATATAGATTGTACATGAAATTAACATTTTGTAAGAGTTATCGTTCCTGATTTTCCTTGATTTGGTTGATTGAAGTGTGATATGAATGTATGATTTTCTCAAAAGTGCAGATCTGAATACAAAAAAGACTAATGTTACCTAAAATTGTAGCATATGAAGACCGAAACATTGTTTGTTTGGTGGGTTTTTCTACATCATGAATCACCTGTACCACAGACAGGGTCCGAACTTTAGGTAGACTGGTAGTTAGTTAATGAACCATTGCAATTAGCTAAATCAAAGCATAGTAAAATTGCACTTCAGAAGGAATGTATTTCACTTCAAGTAAATGTAGAGTGGAAACCGATTCCCTTTCTGGACTGTAGAATTCGTTCTGTTAAGGCTTGTATTCAGTTTAAAATACACTGAGACGACGGGATGTAACGTTATGTCTGTTGTAGATGGACTAACACGACGGGATGTAACAATATGCCTGTTGTAGACGGACTTAGAATGACACGACGGGATGTAACAATATGTCTGTTGTAGGCGAACTAAGACTGACCCACGGGAAGCAACAATATGTTTGTTGTAGACGGACTTAGACTGACACAACGGGATGCAATGATGTGTCTGTTGTAGACGGACTTAGACTGACACGACAGGTTGTAACAAAGCATCTGTTGTAGACGGGTTGACACGACCGGATGTAACAATGTGCCCGTTGTAGACTGACTTAGACTGACACGGCAGAATGCCACAGTGTGTTTGTTGTAGACGGACTTAGACTGACACGACCTGATGTAACAACGTGTCCGTTGTAGATGGGCTGAGTCTGCCTCGACGGGATGCAAATATGTGTCCGTTGTAGACGAACTTAGACTGAAATTACGGGATGCAACAATGTGTCTGTTTTTGACGGTTTTCCGTTTGGACAGAATGCTTTGTGTATGTGAATTTGTTCTTGACTTCTTTTTTTTTTATAATTTGTGCCCAGTTTTTAGTGGAAGAGTAATCAAGGGAACCAAGTTTATAGTGGAGTCCGGTTTGCTCATTTACTTCTGTTACTTTGTATTTATTATTTTGGTTATTTTATGTTCTTTCTTGTGTGTGTCTGTTCAGTGTGTTTGGTCTTTGTCCCCGGATTACATTCTTTTGATTTTCCCTGGAATCTTTGTTCATTTGATTATTCTTGCGTTTTCGTTACTAAGAGATTTAATGTGTTGTATGAAATAACAACATTGGAGAAATGTATACATCAGTTGTATAATAAATATCCATTGATTAAAATATTGCAGTAAGTGTTTCCGTAGAATATGACCTATAATGTTCTGAGTACGAACATTATTATTTTCTAACCAGAACTCGGAATTTTGCATATGAATTTATTGAGGAATGCACAATCCAACGGTGGAAGGGATAACCACACAGAACCGCCTCCTTGGTTTTGAAGCTCAACACAAGTGCCAACATCTGGACTAGTTAAGATGGGATGCGAAGGCGAATGGGGAAAATTTGAATATCCATATTCCTCTCCATTCACCCAATCAAATGATTCACCGTTACCAGCAAGGCCTATCATATAATTATCTGAAAATAAACAATAATTCATATATACTATATATATATACACAAGTATAAAGTACATGCAAACTCTTGGATCGATGGGAGGCTACAAAAATTTTATTGAAAAAAGTATCAGTAACATTTCTAAAAGTGTCTACTATTTTGTTTTCACTATGCATCTTCAGCAAGATTCAAACCCCTGCTCTGTTCAGACATCTATGACAAAACCACCTGCACGAAATCCAACGATCTAGGCCTGCCGACTAGGCTATAAAATACAGCTTTTATCAACCCATTGATACTTAAGTAATTCTGGAGCTTGATCATAAGCACATGATGTTTAACTGAACACTTTGTTTTCGATGGGACTCCCTCTAATGATATCGGGAAAGACAGTGGAGGATCTGCAACGAAATACAGATTCAGCTACACCAAGTAATATACATACAAGACGCCAAAATGGGATATGGTAACTCTATCATCTTACTTGCTAGTGCATTTCTATATAGACATATATCAGCATAAAATGTTGATGCAAGGTTGCAGATATATAAGTCGAAACTCAGGAATTGATGAGAGGCTTAAAATTTGCAATGAAAATGTAGTTCCCTCAGCGGGATTCGAACCAAGTCTCTGCTCTGACATCTATGGCGACACCGTATGAAATCCACGAATCAAGAATTGTTTAAAGTTCAGACATTATCTGTACAGCGGAAATTGAGATCTGGCTAAAGATGTTTGTTTGTTTGTTGGGGTTTAACGTCCGAGCAGCAATATTTCAGCTATATTCAGACAATGAACATGAAATGGATGATAAAATGAACATGAAATGAAGAAAAAAAAGTGGGTTCACAGGGATAATAGGGTCAACAAAATTTGATTGCCACTGGAAAAAGGGGGATGGGTAAAGTTGGGCAATTTAGCCTCCTGTGGCGGAGCGCAAAGGTTCCTACTCCTATCGAATACCACAGCAGGGTTCTTTAACGTGCGAGGAACGTGGCATCTTTCCCAACACGGTGCACCACTATGGTTTGCGGTCAGGTTTTCCGTATTATAGCCTGACAACCCCAGCATGTAACACGCCAGGGGTACCCCATTCCACCACCTGGGGCACACATCCCAGTTGCTCTGTTGGCAGAGCGCCTAGCCCCCGGCTAGGTTTCTGAGCACTATTAAGTCGCCTTTTACGACAAGCTTAGCGCTGCTGCAGGCCTATTCTCTTAACACCCGGACCTGCACGGGGCTCTGGCTAAAGAAATAAATTGGAAAGTGGTTATGTTGTATATTGAAGCGATTTGAATTACATAATGTGTGATACAACGTTTGAACAGAACTGAATGGAACAATAATCTGTATTACCGGTTCTATCTGTTTCGATTGTTTTAGCTACAACGAAATTCTGTTCTTCTTCTGAGGTAATAGTAACGAGATAACCACGATTTCCTTTACAATTACAAAGTGTACGACAGGTCTCCGAAATAAAAAAAGTCATCAAAATGTAGCTTTTTATGGCATTTTCTTTAGGACAAGTGTGGGTCTTTTACCTGAAAACTAACATCACAAATAAAAAAATGTGTAGACGACTTGTTTCCTCCAGCAGATGAATAAGACGATATTCGTTGACTTCAGAGCAAATAAAACTAAAATGACTTGTAACAAGTCATAAATTACAATTGTTTCATTTTTAAAGAAATTGCTAATTATTTTATAAAGTCGGTCATTATCCTTTGTGGGTAACGAAATATAGAGAATGGAAGTCACAGAAAAGGAAGTGTCCGAGTGTGTTAGTGAACTACTATTTAAAATATTCTTTAAATGTTAAGTCGACGATCATGTGTGAAATATATTTCCGGAAAGTAAGACTTTGGAATACAAAATAATTTTCTTTGCATAAGTGTGTATTGAGCATGCTCATCAACTATCCCACAGTTAAAAGGAAATGGTCTTTTACATGCATTAGTAATTTTGTGACAAGAAACAGTGTGATCATGCCGTTACTTGCGTTTGCTTTAGAAAATGAAGCTCCATATTTAGTAAATACATAAGTGTGGCCATTTGGGCCGACATATGATGTGGATTCGAACACGTACTTCAAAACACCTATTAAAAATCTAAGTAACTAAGCACGAATAAAAAAAATTTATTCCAAAAATTTGCCAACATACTGCATAGTTTCTCTAACACATTTTTGCTAGATTTGTGAAATTCAATGTTTGTATATGAGAACCGTGTGGATTACAGATATATTTCAAATATGCCTTTTTACTTTGTAACGCATGGATTTTTCCAACAGATAGATTAAAATGACTGTAGATTAGCAATTTTTTTTCGATCTGTACTAAACTGAAATATTGATTTACAGTAAGGGATTGGGTTATCCCATGTGGAATTCTCAAATACATGTTAGATTTCTTTCGCCACAGACTCCATACTTATCTGCACAAACCACGCTAATAGTACCTCAAATAGGCATGTCACCATCTACAATCACATTCTGTAGAGTTACACAATCTGAAAAAAAAATTCTAGACGTCTTACGTCTTACTTGGTTGACAACCAAAATTGACCCTTACTGTGTTTTACTAACTTTCAATGTGACGGTTGTGGCTTGTAGATCAGGAAATTCAGGAAATTCAGGAAATGCATATTCATCTGGGGCACATAATACAAATTCAAGTTTTTTTTTGTGGGAGTTCATATTTAAAAAGTAACTTGTTTTTTTTATCTTCAGGTTTTATGCGTAATTGTATATTAATTTGCCTGTTGTCTACACCGTTTGGGGTTTTTACATGTCTTTTGATTCTAAAACTCTTTTATACCATTGTCTCGATAAGTCCGTAGTAATTTCAAAACCTCCGAATTGAGTACAATGCTTACTACCTCGCGTTATCATCGAAAAGTGTCTGCGTGAAATACTTCAGAAGAATTTGTTTTTTCAACAGAGGTTTCTTTTGTCGTCGACAGCGTTTAAACCGGTACGGCTGACTGTGTAAACTTAATAGCTTAATGGGAAATTCATGATGTCAGATTTCAATTGTATAATTCACACTAATGTATCAATAGACTTTTTTTCATTTCAACCATTCCATCTAACCGATAAATTAAATAGCAAAATTCACTTAACGTTATAATACATTAAAAAAGGTAAATTTAGGGAACCATTTTTAAACATTTATAAAGCATCTAAGGATAGAGAATAGACAGAAAAAATATACACACAAATAACCAAAATAAGACGTACAAAGAAAAAAAGTAAATGAGAAAAGAGACCATGATTAAAAACATGAAATACTTTCCTACTAGATACACTAACTATTCCATTTATTCCAGATAGATATACATCTGACCTTAATTTCGATGTTTTACATTTAATAAGTGTCAAAGCAATTGTTAAAACTAACCAAAACATGCTTACTATTTCCCACCCAAACCTCCACAACAGTTATGCATGATTTAGAACTGATAGAAAGATATAACACATTTTGGTGTAGTTTCCTCGTTCTTTTATGTTATCAAGCTGTTTTTTTTTTTTATCATTGTAACAATAGTTGGCGAAATTAAGATACAAAAACAGAAAACAGAATGCGTAGGCTCTTGATACGCCTTATTTCTTTGACGTTCAAGAGTTTTTTTTAAGTTTTCATGCAGAATAAAGGAGTTTACACTACAAAAATAAGTTATTTTAAGTAGCTGTCTTTGTAAGAATCATGCAAAATCTGCAAAATGTGACACACCCCAAAAAGGCTACGTATTTTTATTTTTGTAATTAAGTTTTATGGGTCTATACTATGAAATGTGTAATTATTCATTCAAATCTGCCTGATCTTAGGAGATAACCAGCATTGAAAATCCAATAGATTCTATTGCATTTAGTGTCATTTACAGAGTTATCTCCCTTATTTTTGAAATATACAGTGCATTCTATATAATTTTTATATCCTAAGAACACAGGTAATATGAAAAATTGAATATTTATTTCTGTTTACTATGGCAATTCAAACAAAATACCGGGTATAAAAAATAAAAATATGTGGGCTTTTAAGGCATGAATAACATTTTGCATGATTATTAGCTGGAGTTTTTCTTAAATGACTAATTTAAAGTCGGGTTTCGCTGGATATAATGTTATCTATCACTCTTCATCGTGTCAATGCGCTACTACACAGACCAGGAATCAAAAATTGATAGGCACAACGTCGTTTTGCTGATTAGGATATCTTTACAATGTGTGTTAGGATTTGTTTTTTGAAAAAAAAATCAAAAGTATCTACTTATAACGAGAATGTGTCAAAGAAAAAACAATTCCACCCGGTATGAAAATGTCAGCTTAAGGCTACAAATGGGTCTTCAATGAATAAAGAGGAAATCCTCACATGTCATATGTTTTGAAATGAATTTGATTCTTTAGACTCCGCTTTTGACAATTTGACATACGTACTTTGATAAAAAAAAAAGCACAAACAAACAAAACATTTTAGCCTTTGAAAGGAAAAAAATGAGCTTTACACAAGGACTTATCATAACATCACACAATTTCACGTTTACGTATCATCATTGAGGTTGTAACGTTTTGGTAATCTTTTCTTTTACTTTTTTGACTTAACCACATTTCATCCGCTCATGTTTTAAAGTACAACACATTTAAACAATTTGTTCCTGAAAATTTGTGAAGTTTTCGTTTCCAAAATCTGCTATTACTAATTCGCATAAGGTAAAGTCCCGAAAAGTTCGTACGTTTCACATTCAAACGTCAAAGTCAAGAATTTTCGAATGACATCGATTGGAATCAAGCCAATATTTACAAAGTCGATATTGGCTTCTTTCTCGATAAAGTGCATAGGTATTTGATATTAGCCGGGGTAAAGATTTTATATTCTCAGGGAAGTTTAGGTGTTGATAAAGACACTACTATAGAGTTAATTAATAGCATTTAATATAGAAATATCAATAAACTGAAATACATAAAACAGTTGAGTATAAGATTTCGTTTTGTTCTTCTTAGAAACAGGGGAGATTTGTATCCCTAAATAAAATATATTTTTTTTTTTTTATAAATCGGTCATCAGCAGATGCGCAAGATGTTAAACAAGTATTTGTAGTACTTATTTAACATGGATTTACATATCACAATAAGTTAAGTAATAATGATCTAATTGGTTTTTCAGGTGCATACCATGAATTTTATTGAGTACAAGCAAGATCTTGGCAAAACAGAAGGGCAATTAAATTCTTAGACATGGCCAAAACGTGACACTGGATATGAATAACTTAGACAACAAGATAAAATGCAGTTACATGGAACAAATACACTTTAGAAAGGAAACAAAAAATGACGGTATTGCTAAATTACACAGACCTTTTTACTTGATTTATTCAAATTTGCAGTGTTAGAAATTGTAAAATAACCCACGAAGGCTTCATTCCTTGCACTGCACATGGTGGAACCTTTGTCTGGCGGATATGTCTTCATTTTTGATAAATTTGTCTTTTAGTATTTCTTATAAATAATGAATTGTAAGACATAGATAATACTGCTGCTGATAAGTGGTCACTCCTTGAAACACGTATACATATATCGAAATTTGCGATATGTATGATTGGTATTTATATATTATAAACATAACCGAAAACGCTGTGGTGTCATTCCTTACATTGCACATGGAAGAACCTCTCAGACATGGATTTGGCTGCAAAATTCGATAGTCTTGTTTCGAGTAATTTGTGTTAACAATTAATTCAAGGATTTCGATCTTTTATATTTGATTCTCATGCTGCCGATGAGAGGTTACTCCTTGAAATGCATGTACAGTATTTCGAAATTTGCAATAAATATTATTGGTATTTTTGTATGTATAGCTGTATATTTAAAATTTCGTGAGGTATAAATTGAATAAACGTACACGATTTGTCACGAAGTAAAGACATATGGAAAAGGTTATGCATATTATATTTTTAATCTTATATATATTTTATGTTTGCACTTAAAAATAAGCAAGTGTTTCGTTTTGTATTCCATTATAATTCAATTCACATTAAACAAAGGTAGATGGATAAAAGTTTAGCCAATTTAACATTGTTTGTAATAAACAAGCTATGAAAAGGACACACAATACCGCATGACCGTATTTTTTTTAAAGTTGAGAAAGATAACTTTGGTAAGGACTCTTAAAGAGCATTACATGTAACTTCTTGACTTCTTAAGGGTTCTTTATAATGGGAAGAACATTGAAACTTGTTTTTGTATTATAAACATTAGTATTTTTATTTTACCGAATTTATACCTATATGATTATAGACAAAATAAAAAATGTTTCTTTTTGTTAAGCATTTCCATACATTACATTTTAACCTAAATAAAAGCATTGGTTTTATTACTTATGAGGTGTTGCTCATCGGTTTGTGGATTGCACGGCTTTGCTGTATAAACAATGCTTTTGGAATAGAAACAACGTGATGTTCGTATTGTAAATCTAAACAGTTTTTCTTTGGCATGATTAGACGACACAATTACTTTAATTTTGATATCATAGTTGTTAGTACTAAAGTTTGATCATTCAAACAAACCCTTTTGTTCAGAAACTATGCAGAAAAGTCATCTAAAATTTCAATGTTGTTATATTAAACTGGTTGATCGAAATTGTTTCCATTCAACACTAACGTATTCTTTTATTTTTATGGATATTTTTCTATTTGTGTCGGAAGCAGCATCTGCATATATGTCACGTGATCAGTCAAGTTATAATGGGGTTTGGTCTATATGTGTATATATCATAGTTTTTTTCTATTCGCCGGTTGTCCCTTTTGAGTTATTGGCTTATCTCCCTTACTTGCCCACGGCGTTTCTGTTCATGTATATAAACATGAAATGTCATAATAGTCATTAATTCATTCTGTCGTTTTTCTGGACAATATAAAATTTTCTGGCCTCCTATATAGTTAATTAGGAGACATTTGGTTTTTGTACATTTAAATTCATTATTTTGTATAACATTGAAACATTGACTTGAGGAGTAGGGAGTTGATGTAATTTTTTTCTGGAACAGATTTCGTGGTAAACTAGACTGTTAAAATAATCAATAATCATCGACCTACCTGATTAAAATAAAGCTTTCGAATTATTTACCTGATACTGTTTTTTTATTTCTAAGTCCATTTAAGTGCTTCAATTAATTTGTTATTTTTCACAATTTGTCTATTTGAAAATTAAACATTGAGCAGTTTACGCTCTTGTTATAGCATCCCTGCAGCGAATAGAAATACGTAAATTTCGGTTGTCTGTAATTATCATGAAGTAATTTGAAATGATTTTAAACAATTGTTTTTTTTTGGTTGGTTGGTTCTTTTTAAGTACCAGTCCACATAAAATTCAGACACTGCCAATGGTAAAATGATTCATGGTCAAGAAAACCCCACCAAACAAACGATGCTTTTTTAGTCTACATATGCTATACTTTCAATAACAATCTTTTCTACATTCAGATTTGTACTTTTTAGAAAATCATACAATTTATCTCCCACTAAAAGCAACCAAATGAACCCAAATCAAGAACGACAACTCTTGCAAAGTGCAAATTCCATGTAAAATCTAAATAATTTTTATCTCAAAAGCGCAACAACCAAATGGAAAACTAAAACTGGTTACATGATCAGTTACTGTGTCTGAACAAGAAATAAAACTGAATTTGAATTTGGTGGGTTTTTAACATGGATGAATCACCTTACGTCTTATTTTTAAGCAAACCTACTTTATTTCACTTTATGGTGTATTGTGATGTCATAAAGGTTGGTTTGTTGGTCCGCACTCGGCGATTTAATTGAACCCAAAAAAAATTAAATAAATGTGTCTATTATGAATCATATGTATTATGACAATATGCATTATGAAATCATTCTAAGAATTTAAATCATAAAGAATATTTATAATTCATCTTCAGTTTATACGAATCAACCAGGTTAAGGCCAGTTTATGAACCTATGGGCCATTTCTAAATGTGAGCTACCACAAGACAAGAAATATTGTACTAATTCCATTGATATATGAAAATGATCATTGTTATATGAAATCTTAATTTAAGAGACAAAGCATTAATGTCATTAAATTGTTTCTCATTACTAAGTTAAAAACTGTGAATAAAGCGCGTCCTATGGAATCATACAGGAATTCCCCAAAAATCATTCAGATTAGGAAAATGTAAGAGGTGAACGATGGAATCATGCGAAAAAATAAAAGATTAAAAATAATGAAATTCCAATATGCAGTAAATTTTAGAGGAGTAATGGGTTACAGGATGGACCACCTTAATCAACAAATAACAAATCCCATGTTTTGCATAAGAAACCCATGCAGTTTTTCGAAAGGAAGAGCAAAATTAGACTTGCAAAATGGAATGATTTGAAAAAAATTGAAGTTTTCATCAAATTCCATTCAGAAAAACTAGAAGAGTTTCATATAAAAGGATGCCATGCTCTTTTAGTCGTGAATTTACAGGGTCCTTGTTTAGCACAAGTGAACTCCAAATGTCATTTATATATTCAAAGAAAAAATAAGAGTTGCATAACGGAATTGTGCGACAAAAATAATTTAACGTCTCAACAAATTTCATTCATGAAAGTTGTGATAGGGTACCACTTTCTACAGAAATGACTTTTTTTCATTTCTGCTTATATTTATCGAAATGTTTTTTTTTTTTTGTAATTTACATTATACCGGTATATAACGGTAAATGAATGGTATTTAATTACATACGCAAGAACAGACACGGAATTCTTTTTTATTACAGTCATTGCTCTTGGATGGATAAATATATTGTGAATACTTCAACAAAAACAAATCAAATTATCGAACCACGTATTAATTGATAATTAATAAATAATAATATTTATTCGTAATATAAACAAGCATATATTGTTTCATTCACTGTCTTTTCAGGTCTAGGATTTTGGTTAGGGGGATACAACAATAATTCAGATTTTTTATTTGAGTGGATTAGCAAGTCTTACGAAACAATGCCGTTTGAAGACTTTTTAGAAAACGAACCAAATGCCCCTAAAACAGAGTTCTGTCTACTAGTATCCAAGACTTACTCATTTCAGTGGGTAGATATATCATGCTTAGAATATGCTGCTTATGTTTGCGAATTCAGTTTATATTCAGAATAGACAGTACATAAGTATTTACATATATGTTACCATAAGCATCTCGTCTGAATTTTATCACTTTTGTTGTCAGGACCCTTCAGAGCTTACTTAAAGAGTAATCAAGGGAACCAAGGTTATAGCGGTAATCAAAGTAATGTAATTCAGGGACATACACAACAAAGAACATAAAGTAAAGTAACTAAAATCATACAGTAAATGAGCAACTCGGACTCCACTAAAAACTGGGAGCATGGACCAGGTGCACCGGTAGGGTAAACGTTCTCTGCTTTTCTAGAAACACCCGCCGAGTTGCTCATAAAAAGTCCGGGGTAGACAAACAAGGAAAGGTAAACTATGACCCGTTGAATAAATCAGTTTTCATGGTGCTGATTAAAGGTGTGTTTACACGTATTGAAGACATTTTTATGATCTCTTTAAGATTTTGCGAGTTTTGTAAAGGTAATAGAATGGTACATTTTTACGTTTCTCCATACCTATTCCAACAACAGACTTCTCTACATTTTAATCATGTACTGTAAGGGTCAATTTCTTTCAAAGTAAAAGGTGGCTTGCTTAAAGAGATACCAAGGATACTTCAATCTAGATGTATTATAAAGTCCATATATTTTATTTTATATCATATTTTGTTCATGCCTGTACTGTTAATCAATTGTACACAAGCTTTTGAGAAAAAAACTTTCAGAAAGTAATGATCTTACTTCTATGACATACGTCTACTCTATTTTAGAGACAGATACGTCATTAAGTTCATGTCCTCGAATGGGATTTAAAAAAAGAAGGAATTTTTATCGCACACCTTTGCATCGCATATGGGTTCACTCATTCTTATTAGTAGGGTTGTTGTGACAAAGTGTGTCGGGAAATTACATAGCTGGAATCTCACTGGATTTCACTCAATTGCAATGTGATGGACGCTACTGGTGGACTAGGAAATTGATTATCTTTCCAGACCACCTTATGACACTCGTGTTTTTTTTTATTGGAGTTCATATTGCTTTCTGTAGTGATTTAGCTTTTTGTGTAAAATGACCTTGTTTTTCGTATCTTCAGTTTTAAATGGAAATGTATTTTTGTTCTATTCTCTACATGCGTATGTAATTGTTTCTGTTTCTTGTTATCACTTTCCGGCTATGTACCTATCTTTTTTATGTATCTGAATAGTTCTATTATTGGCCCTTTGGTATTTTTAGCCGATATTTACTTCAATCATGTTATTAAGCAATGAATCGATGGTAGCTTTGTGGCCTCTTTGTATAATATAATATGAACACATTTGTAATATATTTGTTTAATATGTACGTGGCAATCAAATATATTAGATATTTTTATTTTGTTTCAACATAGTAAACTGAAGTCAATAGGTTCTCATATTTTAATTATATCACCTTACGTAGTTTAAACAATTATTAGAGATAATAAGAAAATTAAAATAATCAATATTCTTAAACAACTTAGATATTTTGGCTTATTAATCTGTTAAATGTAGGAATATTTTCGCTTTCAATCTATATGAATTAGCATTTACTGGATCTCATTTTGTATAAATCAAAGTACTGAAGTACTGATTCAATAAAGGGCATCAAAGTCTAATATTTTTTAAATGAAAAGAGTGAAAACAAAAACAAAAACAAAAAACAAAATAAATTCGAATGGCCTTTGCAATTGTGTATTTTAAAATAAAACAAATTCTGACACGGCCATTTAAAGACAATGTACTGCTCTATTATTATCTCATGTAGATTCCATACTTTTTCGAATGTTTATTTTTGTCTTATATGTTCAAGGTTTGGAAATAGCTATTTCAGTGTTCTCATGTGATCAAATATATTTATTACATGATCATAATCTGCTTAAAAGAAACTATTATGCATTCTTTGTTGTGTCACATGTTGACATTGTAACCGAAAAAAAAACTTTCAATACTTTAAGCAACTACTCATTGTAAAATTTCATGTTCGACTTATTTTGTAATATAATTACAGTTAGGTTTTGCTTTAAAAACGTATGTCTTATTTCTGTTCCGCGAAATGTAGAAAATGTAATAAAACTCTCCTTAAGTACCATTAAAAATTGAACTTTTATAAGTATACAGGACTTGTTAGATGATCAATGAAGCATAAAGTGATTAAATAATCTACAAAGGTTACGGGTACTATTCCATACTATGCTACATGTAACTATCAAATTTCATGAAATTAGTAGGAGTAGGAGTTTCAGAGGAGTTGCGACGAATAACTGCCTCAGTCGTATATTCTGGAAATATTTAAGTGGAAACGAGCATGACCATAACAAAGTATTTTGGGAAATATCGATAATTATAATGTTATGATATTTTGTTAAGAAATTTAGAGGGTAATTGCAATGAAATATTGTTTGATAGACATAGAAACAACCCAAGAACAATGTTTCTCTCCTATTTAGTGTGTTGGTCATCTATAATTTACACAGTTAAAAGTATGCGCTTAAGAAATTTAGGTTTTGAGAGAGTTACCTGCTCCTGAACAGTTGATCGGCAGTAAAGTTCAAAACAATTTCAAGTTATTTTTTTCTAAAATAATACAGTAAATACTGTCTTTATTCTGATGGTACGATTAACTGAATAACAGTGTCACTGTGATTTCTTATTTCATATCATTCTTCACCCAATGACTGATTCTGGTAACGATAACCAATTATTTTTTTCCGAAGATTACCCCATCCTCCCCCAATACAAGTTAAACAAAAGAAACTAACATTAACGCAATATCATTCAAGGTGATTGGGTGTTAAGTAGAAAAAATGGGATATTGGTACTGACCAGAACGTAAGTTTATGTAGTAGCTTAAATAGGCACAGAGAGTGTTTTGAACCTGTTTACGAAATTAACACACAGGATCACCTTTTGTTTTTCATTGTTTATTACTTTCAACTACCACGGGGATAGGACTTTATTGAAATTATTTTGATTACTATTTTTCTTCCGCCACTTCATTATATTTGACTTTGAAAGCATGCGACACATTGTTAACAACACTTCAGCCTGTTGATCTCAATCACTAGGACTAGGCTATACGGACGTTTACTACGGTTATTGACATGTTAATGGGCTTTGAGTTATTTACACTTGCACTGATTTGTCGCTCTGGCTTAAATAACAAAACACATTACTTGAAGACACAATCTGAAAAGTGCATAGTTGTTTTATAGTACTTTGCCAAAATAATTGGTCAAAGCTGTCTAACTATTCTTTATATAGGTTATCGAACTTTGACCAAAATGAATTTTCGTGAATTTCTATATTTCGTAAACCGCAAGACATAGGTACATAAGACTTTCACTATCCATACTAGATGTTTCTAAGATGGAAACAAATGCTGGTTAAAAGAGACCGTTCTATTGTGATATCACTTGTTTCTGCAATTATTGAAACTCAAAAATTTTTATTTGTCAAATGATTTAAGACAAAAGACTTCTTTTTAGGTTCTATATTAGTACAAAACGATTCTTAGTTGACTAAGTTTACTCAATTTATCATTATTCTTTATGATTGCATTGCAAATACATTGTTAATTATGATAAAAACTTCAAAAGTTGAAAAAAATATAATTGCATTTCAGTGCTTTAAGTTTATTTCGAACTCTGTAAGAAATTTTAATGATTTAGAAAAAATTTTATACACTTCAAAGTTCATAATGATTGTATTGATGTAGTACAAACTTCTATATTCAAACGGTTCGGTGATGTTTTGGAATGCATGCAGTCTACGATCTTTAACTAAACAATATGTATCTTATTTTGCCGTTTTTTTTTCATATTATCCAGAATCGATAGATTTGTAAAAAGTTCCCAAAAATAGAGTTTTGCAGTTGTTTGCCGAACAAGTATTTTGATTTAGGACTTTTTAAACGGTTAGGTCTACTAAAAAATTGCAAAACATGCAACATTCTTATAACCGACCCTTACTTCTCCAGTTCCCTTACAAACAAAACCTTCCATACAAGAAGTCACGATGACTTAAGTTGCAAATCAACAAACTTAATATATAGATTATAATGCAACTTATGTGGTTTAATATATGTCGGAGAAACGCAAGAACGATTAAATAAAAGAATGTGCGGTCATCGTTCGGGAATTAACACCACCAAATTCCCGACAATTTATAAACACTTTAATCAACAAGATCATTCAATCCTCTCCATGAAAGTTCGTATTTTAGAAACATATTACCATCCTACGAACAGTCCCGTTCTAAGTAAAAACTATCGTAGGGAAAGAGAGGAGTACTGGATACGCAGACTAGGTACCGCAATACCTTACGGATGCAATGACAACATCAAAAGTATAGGAAACCTTTCAAGCCAATGTAACAATAACATAAATGTGATGAATTTATTTGACAAAACTCCAAGACGGGAAAGGAGTCATGGCCATCGCCACTATACGTCACCTAAGTTAAATGATGTCTCCATAGATGGTCTCCTCCCTTTCATACAAAAACCTCTTGGACTTCATCACATTAGAACCAAACTTTATTCTATACCTCTCACTCTACTACACTCCATTTACAAAACAAGTCTTGACACTCCTGTTTCTGACCCCACTTCATCATTATACAGACTTGTTTCCATCATTTTGGATATTGGTTTCCACAGACTCTTTAAACCAGTTTGTGTGAAAAGTCAAGATGAAGAAAAACGATCATTTCTTCCACTACCGTTTGTCAACAAAGGTATAGATGCAATTAATTTGGCTAACATCCTCCAGCACAAAAACATTACCAACAAAATTCCCCCATATTTCAAAGACAAATCCATACCAATTATTTCATATACCTATACTTCACCCATCGCATCCAAAATTTTCAATTATAAAAGGACTTCAAGGCTAAACCACCTGACTGTTCTTGCAAAACCTCTCCATTCAAATATGGTCCTTCTGGTCACGTCGTTACGGGAGATTTAACCATTATCGAAAACGAATCTCTGCGTAATATCCTTTCTAAAGGTCCCAAGTAGCATGAACCACGCTCCATAAATTGGAATTATAACTTTAAAGTTCTTATGGATGCCGTCGAGGACTATGCAAGAAAATGGATAAAACGAGAACAAGAAGACATTGGTTCTCTGTCAGAGTGGTTGAAGGCCGTGAGGTCTTTAATTTTGAAACGAATGAAAGTTTTAAGTAGGTCAATGAGTGCCAAGGCTACATCAGTTTTCCAAGACCCCAATGTAGCAAAACCTTCTATACTCACAACTGTCAAAGAGGGTCTACAGTCCTACCACAACACTTGTTACTCCCGTAGTGGTATTAATTCAATGTGGATCCTGAAAAATTCAAAAGATCTTTTGGAGACAATCAGTTCAAGACTATTATCTGAATATAATAGTATTAAAACCTATGATTTTTCAACACTGTATACTTCTATTCCCCATACTCAGTTAAAATCCCGACTTCAAAAAATTATACATCGTGTTTTTCCAAAAAAATGGTACACCTAGATACAAATATATAGTTCTTGGTAGAGATTCCTCATACTTTGTAAGAAATAATTCCAAATCATCTTCCAAATATACAGAGGAAGATGTTTACAACATATTTGTCCAGTATGGTGGACGTGTTTTTCAACAAACGGTCGGCATTCCAATGGGAACAAATTGTGCTCCTTTGCTAGCTGACCTATTCCTTCACTCTTATGAGGCTGACTTTATAGCTGATCTGATCAGAAAGAAAGAATATCGTTTGGCTAGATTCTTCAATCTCAGTTTCCGCTATATAGATGACGTGTTATCTTTAAACAATCCTAATTTCGGGGATTTGATACATCGCATCTACCCAAAAGAACTTGAGATAACAGATACTACAGACACTGTGAAGACAGCCTCATATCTTTACCTACACTTAGAAATCGATGGTACAGGAAAACTATTGACCAAACTTTACGACAAACGTGATGACTTTTCATTCAGCATTGTCAACTTTCCTTTCATCTGTGGCAACATCCCTTCGGCTCCTGCGTATGGATTGTTCATATCACAACTCATACGTTATGCCAGAGCTTGCCGAAACTACGCAGACTTTTTGTATCGCGCTAGAACTCTAACAAATAGGCTTCTGGGACAGGGTTATGTTGCTACAAGATTGAAGTCATCACTACAGAAGTTTTATGGTCGTCATCATGAATTCGTGGATCGTTATGGTGTATCCATCAGCACCATGAAAACTGATTTATTCAACGGGTCATAGTTTTCCTTTCCACTTTCGTCTACTAGCGGAAACTGAGATTGAAGGATCTAGCTAAACGATATTCTTTCTTTCAAATCAGATCAGCTATAAAGTCAGCCTCATAAGAGTGAAGGAATAGGTCAGCAAGTAGAAAAGCACAATTTTTTCCCATTGTAGTGCCGACCGTTTGTTGAAAAACGCGTCCACCACACTTGACCAATAATTATCACCCTTGTAGTTTTTCTTATCATGCGTCGCCATGAAGCCATTTTTTCTGTATTTCTTGCCTACAAGCGACTGTAGGTTTTGCACAAGGAAGCAATAATGACCCTTGAATTTTTCAGTGTCGATTGTGTTTTTATTTGGATGATACTTTCTATGTTAAGTTTTAAATACGAGTATACATGTATACATTTATTGTGGTGCACCTGCAGTACTTACAGTACCAATGAACGACGGGGCGAAGCAGCCTGCTGACTATCACTCTGTGAGGTAGAGTTGTTTTTTCTTCGACACGTTCCTCGTGTTTTTGTTTCCACTTTCTATACATTTTTTAATGAAAATACATTTATTCATATACGGGGATTTTGTCTGAACGACGAATTAATAAAAACTCATCCTAATAACGCATGCACGGGTTCAGAAGGGCGAGCACAGCACACAGGCGATTGTTCCTATTTATGACCGGTAACGATATAATACGCAACCCCTAAAAATGGGAATTTCACGGCTATTATTTATATTAACGCCCCTTACGTGAAACCCTGAATCCTAGTTGACTATAGAAAGTCGTACATCAGAAACTCTTCTGTAATGTTTTTTTTCGAGGGTGGAGAATAGTTAAATCTTTAACAATGGGTAATCCTATCTATTATGTCTTCATGTTTTGAATTTTACAAACCCCCTAAGCCGTTCTGTCGCAATTGCTCTACAATACGCTAGCAGAAAAACATGTTTGTGCACTGTACATATTTATTGGGAGGTGAAAACAAAAACGGTTACGGACTAACCAAATATTGTTTAGTTTGCATGAGAATTCATAACCGGTTAATAGGGGATTCTTGCTAAACCTTTCTTACATTTTAAGCCATATGAAACATTCTTGAATTGTACCGAAATTTACTGAATATTAATAATTTTGTTTCACCAGGAAATTTGAATTGAGGACTGCGCTGTAATATTTTATTTAAATCTAATAACGTTTTAAAAATCGGAAATTCCGAGAAGTATTATTTGTATTTACATGATTTACACCTTGTAAAAGTACATATATACAATTTTAACGCTTAAAAACTGTTTGAGATTATACATTTACTAGTTTACAGTATACATAGTTCAATTTAAATAATGTAAAATGAGTTGTAAGTCATTTGTAAAAAAATATACGACAAACACATATTTCCATAAGGCCAAACAGTCATGCGCTATAACATATTACTTCCTAGTTTGTTTACCTCATCTGATATGAAAACGAAACAAGACTGATAAGTACGGTGAAATTTGAAGAATCATTTTAAAAAAAAGGTACTTTCTATATTTATTTAATTTGGAAGAATTATAACAAAGAAATGTGGCCCTTTAAAATGCATTCTAATGTATTTGACTACCACTTTAAAAAATCTTGTTTCGGTTATGTTATGTCGCAGACTCTATTCTTCCTATCAGTGTATAATATAATCGCTGCCTTTGAAAGTGTCATAGGAAATGATTCATACCAAATATGCTTAAGTAAAGTAACATTGTACCTAACGTATTCAGTTATTTTTAGGAAAGCAATGTCAAGTTGCAAACATATTTTTTCTGTAAAATGTAAAAATCAAAATTATTTAATAGCTATTTTGTTATCTATCATTTCCATTTAATTCACTTAGTATCATTTCAAAAAGTCATATAAGTATAAAGGATTTAAAAAAAACCACTTTGGTTCAATACACAACTTTAAATAACGATCAATGAATTTAATGAATATGCAATCAGCTAACTTGATTTTTAAAATCCAAAACAGAGTTTTCCTCAAGTACGTAATTTAAATTCAATATAAGTTGAAGGAAAGATTATTGTATCATTCAATTTAAACATCATTATTTCTAGACAACGACCAGGTTATTCATTAAATTTAAAGACGGGGGTTTGATCGAGCGAGTTATCACTATTCAAAGTTTTTAGAGGTTTCGAACCTTTTGTTCGTTAGGAATAAGGCTTTTGGAAACATAAGCAATCTTTATCTTTTGTGATATGGTTCGAAGATGCGTTTTATTGTGTAAATGGTTATCATGAGAGCTAAAATTCTATTAAGAGGTATTGAAACAATCGACGAATCGTGATATCGTACATTTATTTTTTTTTGTTTTTGGACAATATAACACTAACTAAAGTAAAATAAAAATGCAAAATAATATCAAGTATATAGAAAATAGGGAAATTCATCAATGTAAAATGGCTAATGCTCAGTCAAAACATTAAATTTGTTGATAATAGTAGATATGGGCCTTTCTACTACAACAACAATCTCAAGATAAGATAAATAGATATAAGTTTTAGCCCTTCACTTAATTTTCATTATTTTTATTAACACACAAAATCAGGGACGTATTTAAAGCTAAAAAACCGAATTAAGACTTGCTAAAAAGATCTAGTTGCATGAAAAAGATTAAAGTGTTAAAGTATAAGTAGTAACGCAAATACTCAACATCACTATAAAAAACAAAACAATTTGAAAGATCAAAATTTATTTAAAAATACGAGACCATCTCTGTTAATTGAATAGTTGTAAAACGCAAAAAAATATAAAAGGTACATACGTTAAAAGGATAGACCAGTGTGAACTAATAACCTATACTAAAACGTTAAAAATAGTATTAATTATGGGTATTGGCAGGTAGTCTACTTTATATGCTGCCATATGGAATTTACACTCCCCGTATGTTTAAGTGCACAATCTTGGTTGTGCGATCGTTATAGCACTCTCCGATCAAAGCCTGCGATTTGATTGCTACCGATTTACAAGCTCATATATTTACAAAGATGCACGACACCATTTATAGCTTTGAAAGTGTACATCAAAAGAGTGTATTGGAATCGGTTTTTCAGAGGGAGCCACTGCAAGAATTGTATTTCGTAGGGAGCCACTGTAAAGAATTGAGTGCTGGTGTTATATGCTCGCAATGATGTGTTCCGGTGACAAGGCCCCCAGCTGTATTTTGCACACACTAGAGTATACTAATTATTGTACTGCTGTTCCATATAGAAATGCATAGCCGTATTCCAAGAAACGACCAGTGGCACAACCAATGCTTCAGAGGCGTTCGTTGTCGGTCGACATTAATTTTAATTTGGAAATAGTAGAATCGTGATATTTCAATAACCTGCTTCCCCATGGACATTGTTTCACTAAATGCATGCCTAGTTTTTTTTTGTTTTGACGAAATAGTTAATCACATAACCATCGAATTTCAAAGGGCAGTCCGAAAACTCTTGTGGTTGTTGTTTTGAAACAAACACAGTTAGTTCGGTTTTATCTTGATTCATTTTCTCAGCATATTTGCTCGCATCCACAAACTTATATCTGACAACCATGCCTCGAAGTGTTAAGATACTACATTCCAACTGTTCAAAACTGGATGAAACTTACTGTTGTCTGTAGAGCAGTTGTATCTCATATCTCGCCGATCGGTTTCGAAAACATACATTGTAATTTCGGTTCCAGTACGCCTTGAGGTACGCCACATTTCAATTTTAAACTGTAAATGTAATTGCGTTTTATTCATACTTCCAAATTTGGTTTGAGAGAATGAAGACACTGTGAACTTGCCTTTTGATTTCTGGTACACCTGTATTTTGTGATATTGCACGCTTTGCGTTTTAATAATAAATGGTGTTACACTGCAGCGCGTTTGCCTCTACCATATAAAAAATTACCAAAATATTTGTTTCAATAATTAAAATGAAGAGTAACTTTGTGGATAAGTTTAAAAATTCTACAATGAAATGTAATAAAACATAATAGCAAAAATTATTGCAACAGTGCATACAACATAATATTTTATAAAATATTAAAAAGAAACATCGCATGTACTAAGCTCCTATAACTGTAAAAAAAATATTTGACTTTCTTTCACAGATAAAGATAAATTAATAATATCATGAAATCCCATAGAAACTGACAAATACTATACAATATTTAACCTTTGCAGATGCTTTTAAGATTGATCTTTAAAAAAAATCCAATGAAGAAAAAAAATAATAGAACGATGTATTTGGAAAGACCAGTTGATAAATTCTGAGTAGAGAAAGACGACAACGGACTTTAACTTTCAACAATTAACAATTAACGACATGAGAAAATCGAGGCATTTCTGATTTTGCATGAAAATTTGATTTGAGATTTGAGTTATAAAAACTTCCTACAGGACATGTTCATCTTTCTGGAGCACCTAATATAACTCCCTGTCTTTGTGGAAATCATTTTGTTAGTGTTGTAGTTCTATATGTGGAGTCTTCTTTTCCATACTTTCATTGTATATGGAATTTTTTTTCTGTTCACTTAATACTTTAGAAGACAATTTTTGTTTCCGGTTTCCTGTTTCATATCAAAGATTTATGTGTATCTGAATTGTTCCATTACTGACGCTTCGAAACCTTTGCTGATATCTTGAAAAAATATACTAACGTATATTGGCAATTAAATATTTACATGTTACATTCTTATAGAGAAAATCGGACAACGGACATAGCTTAACTCGACATTACTTGACCGTACCATTGTTTCCTTTTGTCGAACAGTAGTTTCAATTAATTTGATTTATCTTGCTTTACCCACAAATAAAATTGTCATTTTAGTATGCCAGTTTGGTTAAAATGATTCCCCCTTTTCTAAGCTTGAATACTTGCCCTATGCAAATGACTACTGATTAGTATATACTGTTAAAACTTTTAAAAATAATGTTGATTTATAGACTTAAATACCAATAAAAATGGTCATTTTGAATTTATCATATAAAGTTCACACCTAGTGAATAAAGTATCAAATTTCATAAACAATACATTTCAATAAGCTTTCTAAGTACAATTCGACAAACCCTTCCCATTCCTATCAACAGCAAATTGAAGATGTTGCATTTATCAAATGCGAAATTTACTTTGCACTGAAATCAAGACTAAATTCTTTAAAGCCAAGTTTATCTGTACTGTTGTAAAGAAGATGTAATTCAAAGTCCTTTTGTGTTGAATCAATTTATATTTTTGTTTGAATTTTTACGTCTCAAATAATCGGCAAAATGCAAAACATGAGATATCTTAATATAAAAGGAAAGAATCGGAAACAACTTCAAACGTATAAAAACAAGCTTGTTGTAAATTGGTGAAAATAAATTATGTACAACGCCTAAATGAGTGAACATAAAAATACCCGACATACTAGCTGCAATATAATATTGGGCTACAAACTTCTTATTGGATTTTCGTCTCAATGTCTATTTGTGATTGTCTGTCAAATCATTCAAATTTGACCCACAATCGTAGACAATGGCGGATCCAGAGAATCATCCGTGGGGAGGCTAAGGGCACCAAAAACCCTTGGTAAACACATTTTAATACATTCGTTCACACAATAGATATGCTATCTTCATCTAAATTTTCAATTGATAAGTGGGGCCCAGGTCCTCTTGGATCCGCCTATGCTTACAATCAAGGCTACACTTATGTTAATGTACATTTTATCTAGCTTTAACTTATTCTCAGTTGACAAGTATAGCTCACTTGCACAATCTGTCGCATAGACACTTTATTTAGTATAGTACAAATAACACCAGACATTTTTCAAAATTACTATGACACCGTGTGAGCAAATTTCATCTTTCATGTGTTATCTCTTTCGATTCGATGTCCTAATTATACTTTTCAGATTAAGATCAGTACACAAGTTGTTTACTATTAACTTAGTAGTCAGTTTTTTGTTCGTTTGAATCGGCGTTTTTTTCCGTTATAAGAATGCTTTCTGTGGCCATAAATAATAGAACGTACCAATTTTTAATGCAAGGGAAGACTCCATTTTCTTTCTTATCACCAGAACAGAAAGTAGAATGGAGTGTTGTTAGATCCTATATGCAGGTATAAAATGGGACAATTGATAGTTCTAATTTTAATTAGATCGTTATACAATGATCACGCAGTCACTTCCACAAACATGTCCAATTTTGTCGCAAGAAATGTTCGTTTTATGGATTTGTTGGAGCTTAGGGCAGACGATAGTTCTTTGACACCTTCACCAAATATGATAATTTTCGAGAATGTTCAGCTGGAATTAGGGATCCGAGTAAAATCCGCTGTCTAGCATGTACAAATACTAGTACGTACAATGTACAGTGGGTGTAGTCTTTGAATATTCTTACTTGTGTAGTTTGGAGATGGGTTTAAAAAGGAATGTTTGACAGGAAGGTGGAAACTGGCTAGTTAGAAAGTATCGGAAGCGTTACTATACAATTTAAACAAATAACAAGACAACAAAGAACAATGGGTAATCAAGCAGTATATTGGATAGTCTTAAAGGGTAGTGGCAATCTAATAGCAAAGCGTGATGTGCCGACAAAACGGGGCTGTTAAAAGATGAAGAGGATACTTTTAATATAGTCATATTTTGATTGGATTATAACCTATAAGATCATTATTTAAGCAGCTGTTTATTCATAAAGAAGTTATTCTTGAGGTTAAACAGTCAGACGTCATGTGACCGTTTCTTTCAAAAAAGTTTTTTACATTGACAAGAAAATGACAATAATATTGACATATAAAGAACCTTCATGTTACGACCAACTTAATGCAAAACAAGTACTATCTTAAAAAAAAATTGCCGACGCATTTAATTTTTTTTTTGCTTATAATTGTTTACATTTCATACTGAAAATAACACATGGCACGCACTTTTCGACACAATATCTTCGAACGCCCCTAAGTTATTAGTATTTGGCCAATCGGGAAACAGAATTGCGATCAGGTATCTTGCGTTTCCATGGAAGAGCGTCTTTAAGGTCAAAGGGTAAAAACCGCAACTTTACTGACTGCGTCGGAAAAAAGTTTTAGTCAAATCAACCTGTCCTATATGGTAAACAACAACAAAAAAAAAACAAAGATCTTCCCATAATATTGTAGTAAAGTAACAAGTTACAATGACCCCATGTGTGCTATATGGGGAACCACAACAAACACTTTAAATAATAGCAACTATAGACGAAGCAGGGAAAGAGATTCAGATTTGCCCACACCGTAATTGATAACTTTTAGATTTGTTAAAAGCTTAACTAATGCAGTTTCTGTTTAATAAGTGTAACCAAAGTAAGTACTTGCACTATAATTGAAGTACGTATGTCTGATTGTTGCACGAAAAATGCAAAATATCAAGCTTTTGTTAAAAAAGTTATGATATTTAACATAAATTCTACACAGACATCTATTCTTTTATGAAGATTTGTCTGTTAATCGAAAATTTTCCCATACACTTCGCCACCAATTTTAGTGATAAAGCTAACTATACCTGTAGGGGATAAACTTCCCATTTATGGGGTATGGGACGATGGAGCATAGGGTTGGGGCAATAGGGAATCGGGGATGGGGCATGGGGTATTGGGGATGGGGCAATGGGGAATGTGGCATTGGGGAATAGGGCATTGGGAATAGCGTATATGAATAGGGCAATGGGGGATGGGGCGAGGAAATAATTTTGATAGGTCAATCAAAAAAAAATGTTCTGCCTTTTTCCGCAAGCAAAGTACCTATCATAATTCTATGACAGCAATTTAAAGAGTTTAGTTTTAGAGTAATTTTAAATGATTACATGTGTCTCAGTTCATTATTTATTGACATATTTTAAATATTTACCGGAAGTACATTTGTACAAGATTTAATATTTTGTCCTTATACATTGAAAATAATCACGCTCCTACGATTTCTCAACATACGTCATTTTGAAAATTTGGACTGAAATAATTTTGTGTCGGTAACACTCGAATGATTTTAACATAGACAAATTAAACATATTTAGCAATAATAACAAGACCATTAAAATAATATAAAATGTTGATTTCCTTTCAAATGGCAGAGATATGACATTTGTCGCAACCTCTAAAAGGATAATAATATTGCCATTTTTGATATTTTAAACTTCAATTTAGATAATTATTGAAATTAAAATTGTTCGCACCCTTACAATCTTTAGAAATATGTCATTTTTGAGAAATTGAACTGAAATCAATGTGTCCCAGCCAAACATATGATGCTTATTTTGTCAATTTTAACATTTTAAACAATAATATAAGACCGACTATTAAGGTAATTTCAAGTGTTTGCACTCATTTAATTTGCAAAAATATTTCATTCCATGAAGCTGGTTTGAAATAAATGTAATACAACCATCAACAAAAAACTTGTCGGACATTTTTAACATTTTTGAAAATAATTTTAGACTAATAGGTATACTAAAATCGTTCGCACACATACACTTTGCAAAAATATGTCAAAAATATGTTTTGAAGATTTGTGACTGAAATATGAGTGTCTCAACCACCAACCAGGAAACTTAAATTGCCATTTTGAAGATATTAAACAATAATTCTGGACCATTATTGACATGAAAATTGTTCGTACCCTTACAATCTGCAGAAGTGTGTCATTTTTGAGAAATTAGACTGAAATTAGTGTGTCACAGTCACACATAGGATGCTAAATTTGAAACAATAGTATTAGTTAATCATTGAAATTAAATTTGTTTGGACCCATATAATTTACAGAAATATGTTATTTTGTGGAACTGGGACTGAATATGTATGCATTTGGAAAAGTGTTTTTCTGTTTTGAATTTGAAATAAAACAAAAATATCAATTTTTAAGAATCATTTTAGAAATTTAATCCATTCACAATTTATACATATATCTATAGTTTTAAGAATATTTTGCATGATTATTTCTCATGCATCTTTGAGTGACGATAATTCATGTACTAAACAATGCAAATATCGCGTGATTTCGATAATTCTCGAACTCGGCGGCGATATTCAAAAATCAATATTGATTGCACAAAACTTTCTGCCTCATAATGCATTTTATGTGTTTGATAAAACATTTACTTTACTTTTTCTTTTCGGCATGGATAATAGGCTTTGGGCGATAGGAAATAAGTCGATGCAATGGGGAATGGAGCAATAGGGAATTTGGCTATTGGGAATGGGGTATGGGGCAATGGGGGATGGGACAATGAGCGATAGCCTGGGGATATGGGGCATGGGGTATGGGGCAATGGGGAATGGGGTGGGGCAATGATGTGTGGGGCAAGTGGGAAGTTTATCCCATACAGGGACTGTACCAGGGGAGATAATTCATCCTGGTCAAATATTGAATGTATTCCATGAACAAAGGGAGACAAAACGAAATTTAAGAAATGATTTTTTGACCATAAGAATACAATTGTTATGACAAGTAATGTCGAATAATGTCATGCTATGTTCGTTGTCCGATTTTCACTATTAAGAATCTATTGATTTATTTTTAAATAATTCTGGATTTAACAAGTATTCATATAAAACAGCTGATTTTTCTAATCTCTACTTGTCCCGTTTGACCAAATTCATTCTGTCTGTTTTAGATTACCACCACAATGTCAGATTACCTTCTAGTAGCGGCCATTGATTTTGGAACTACCTATTCAGGATATGCTTTTTCTACATTATCTGATTTCAAGCTTGATCCACTAAAGATTCATGCCAACCAAGCATGGAATGCTGGAGGGCGCCAGCTGTTGTCTCTTAAAACGCCAACGTGTTTATTACTAGATGAAGAAAAGCGGTTGGTGTCTTTCGGATATGAGGCTGAAAACGATTACGCTGAATTGGTGCTAGACGAAAAACACCACGATCACTACTACTTCAGTCGCTTTAAAATGAAACTTTACAAAGCAAAGGTATCGTTTACACTGTCTAATAAAGCCTCCCACTTTAATAGCCCATTTGGCATAATTTATACACTTGACAGCCTGTAATTTAACAATCAAAAATCCATGAAATCAGTTATATATTGTATAAGTATATTGGATCGTCTATAACATTATATTTTTTTTACTTATTACTCATGAACTCATGAGAAACAAAAAAACAAAAACAAAAACAGAAACAGAAGACTTTTATAATAGGTTGTCTAGGACTAGTGTTGGTGTATCTGTCACATCATACGGAGTAAACAAATTATACCCCCCCCCCCCCAAAAAAAAAGAAGAATACTTCAGTGCGATATATTCATGTTTAGCACTTCAAAAAAATTGCACGTATAAAATTCAGTCGAATGTCTAACCGATATTGAATGTTGGTAGATACAAATAATTCTTGTAGACGAATCGATTATAATACTCCATTTCATCATAAAACGATTACAATGATGACAAAAAAAAATCCACTAATGACCGAATGTGACCATTTGTATTTTTTAACAATTGAAGATTTATGGTGCGTAATAAAATATGGAGATTTTTAAATACACCAAGAAATATGATGACATGATGAAATTAAAATTAACTTTATTCAAGGAATCAATGGAAAGTATGTGCATTGAGGATATAAGCGGGAAAAGCATGTCAGCGATGGATGTATTTTCAAAAGCAATCAAAGCCCTCAAAGATCACTTGTTAACTTCGTTGACCTCTGTGGGTACTATGGTTAAGTCTGAAGAAATAAAATGGGTTTTGACTGTTCCTGCTATTTGGCCAGACAAAGCTAAACAGTTCATGAGGACCAGTGCAATACAGGTATCTATTTTATTTAAAATGATCTGTGAGAAAAAAAGTAAAAAATAAAAAATAAAAAAGACAACAAAAATGAAAAAAACGTACACGATAATAATAACGATAAAAAAAAACTAACAAATAAAATGTACAAACAGATACAAATACCAAACAAAAAATTATAAAACAAATTCACCACAACTACCGCTAATAATATATGAAGAAAAAAAATAAGTTACTGCAGATAAGTATCACATTTTAATTATTAATGTACGCATACGTCAACGTTGAACTTAACTATCAAAACAGCTTCCTATCAACATATTAACGTTAATTGAATTTAAGTTCACTGAATCGACTTGACTTTTTAGTTATTAATATTATTGCATCGGTAAATAATATACATTTAAATGAAGATATTTTTTTAACTTTTTCATATTTTTAAAGAGGTTGTTCGATGAATATATTTGAAAAAATATCTTTGCTCTACATAATCAATCATCTGAATACATTCGTGAGACGAAAGTTTGGCTGGGATGAAACTATGTTCATTCGATATTTCTCACTTACGTGGATCTTTAACACATCCTGGGGCATAGACCGACAACGTGTTGCCTCAATATATTTCTGCCCTGTGTCGTTCATTCTAACTCATCCCACCTCTTCCCCATTTTTTTCATGTCTGCCTCTTAATCTCTACTCCATGGGTTGCAAGGTCTACCTTTATTCCATTTTCCTTTGGAGTTCAAAATTAGGGCATGCTGCGTAATAGCTGTTGGTGGTTTTCTTATAGTGTGGCATATCACCTCCAACGTTTCTGTGAAATGTGTCGTTCTACGGGTAATTTTTTTTCCCACAGTTCCTTTTTGCTGATGGCATTTTGGCGAAAGACTTGTATGATACGTTTTAAAGCGTAATCAAGGGAACCAAGGTTATAGTGGTAATCAAAAGAATGTAGTCCAGGGACAAAGACCAGACATGGAAAACAGACATACACAACAAAGAACATAAAGTAACTAAAATCATACATACAAAGTAACAAAAACAAATGAGCAACTCGGACTCCATCAAAAACTGGGAGCATGGACCAGGTGCACCGGAAGGGTAGTTTATGAAAGTATATGCCTTTTCACAGTTGCCATTTAGTCTTCTACGCCCATATTATCAAAATATATCAATACTATGAATATCTTCTATTTTTTTGTTTACTAAAATTTGAAAATGAGTGTTATTTACTACGTTTATTATTTATTTATCAATTTTCTATGGTTGGACATAAATTACTTTTGCATTTTCAAGGTTCTTTGAAAGGGCACAGTTGAAAAAATAGCGATGTATTAAGATAAATCTGACTACTTTCCTTTTGACTTTCGCATTTCATATTGTATATTTTGTATTGTTAATCGGAAACAGAAACGAAAAATAGTAAAATATTTTACCCATGCTAAAAACAATAAATCAAACAAAAACAATAATCAAAAGAAGAATCGAGGTTTAACACAATTCTGTTTTACGGTAATGCCTTGCACATTATTTAACAGATTTATCAAACGTTATTTCAGGCTGGTATCGATGACGAGCAGCTATTAATTGCTTTAGAACCAGAAGCAGCTTCCATTTATTGTCAGTATGTTCCAACTGAGAAATTGAAAGGTTCTCCAGAGGCTTTTGTTATGACAGATACTGGACAACAGTACATGGTGATAGATCTAGGAGGTAACAAGAAAGTAAATGGAGCATTTAATGCTCGATTCATTGATAATGGTTTTACGTTAGGTTTAAACAAATTTTGAACTCGGCCGATATGCTCAGCCGGATTGTTATTATGGTAGCTCAAAAATGCGGTAACCCACAGGCAGGCATGCCATCATATTTTGACAAGTTATTATAACCCCGAGCTCACGAGGAGGTATTTTTTCTCTAAAAACTGCATGCTTGTAGGAGAATCAGTGACTACCAATTTTCTAGAATTTTGTGAAACTCGGCCTCTGATAGAATACACGACCTCCTGAACTTTACTTCTCAACTGATGTTGAGACAACTAATCATTATTTATCTATATTTCTTAAAATTCATGTGTCATCTCTAATCAGTTTATTTATTGATACATTGTAACGCTGCTAAAATGGAGTTTTCAATCGTTATAGTAATATTGAACAGTGATTTATTATTTATTTATTAGTTATTATAGTGAGGACGTTTATTCAAATTTTAAATTAGCAAATAAAATTATAACTTTCATAAACATTTACATTTTTTTCTATTTGAATTAAACAAACATGAAAATTTTATTACTAAGCCTTCACTTTATTTAGTCAGGAATAGTCAATACGAAGATTATTTTAATTACACTAAATATTGTCTGTTTAACTGGGATTCAAGCAAAAAGGAAAAACAAAAACATTCACATTACTGATTCTATCTATTTTGACTTATCTATCAAGAGCTAGAACCGAAAGTCTCAGATTTTGTTTAACTGAACACTTTATTGGAAAATAACTGCACAGTTATATGACTGATTAAGATACTCTTTCTATTTATATTTTTTTGCGTCAGTAAAAAGGTAACATATGACAAATGGGCTATGTTGACCATGATGGTACATTATCTTATACATTTACATGAAAATACTTTTTATTACTGTACAATTTACCCGAGTTGCAGAGATATGTATACAAAAAAAAAAAAATCCGCCTGTTTGCCAAAAATAAGTATTGCGTTGTCATGGAGACCAGAGTAAAAAGTAGGCAATAAGGTCATTTCTAAGTATTCTCCTTTGAAACATTTTACTTCCATCCAGGTAAGACAATTTTTTAATAGTATCAAAAGAAAGCCAAATACTTCTCTCTAGTAAGAGGGTACATACAAGATGCTAACCTATTTACAATATGGAATGAGTTTCAAGATCAACTCATTTCGAAAATCGACTAGTGGAGACCAAACACTTTGATTTATTTGGCTAAAAGTATACAAAAATGTAAGATTATTTTACATTGAGATCCAACAAAAAATGTTTGAATGTCTGAAAATGCCTGATTTCCGCCAAAAAGCATTTGTGACCACAAACACCTGAATAAAAAGCAATGTTCAGATATTCTAAATTTTGCAGTATAAAGGTTAAGTTTCTTAATGTACCAATGGTGTTTATTTTTTTCTAAAATCTGGTTATAAATTTGAAAATTTATAATAAATTTATATATCATGACATAACATGTCTTTCATCAGTCGGTTTTGATAAATTATTAACGATGAAATTATGTTTCCGACATAATATAATCCAACTCCTTTACTATAGTTTTTTTTTTTAGCATATTTCTTTATTGCTTTCAACATACATTTTAAAAATTTACTATAAGGTACTTGATGTTGTTTTGATTTCTTCATCAAATAGCAGGCCTGGGTCAATTACATGCAAAAGTAATTAATAACAATCCAATCACTTGCCAAATTCTTCAAATATTGGTTTCCACAGACTCTTTAAACCAGTTTGTGTGAAAAGCCAAGACTAAGAAAAACGATCATTTCTTCCACTACCGTTTGTCAACAAAGATATAGATGCAATGAATTTGGCTAACATCATCCATCACAAAAATGTTACTAACAAAATTTCCCCATATTTCAAAGACAAATCCATACCAATTATGTCATATTCCTAAACTTCACCCATTGCATCCAAAATTTTAAAGTATAAAAGGCTATTGCAGAACTTCGAGATTGAGGACTTCAAGTCTAAACCACCTGACTGTTTTTGCAAAAACTCTCCATTCAAATATGTCCTTCCGGTCACGTCGTTACGGGAGATTAAACCATCATCGAAAACGAATCTCTGTGTAATATCCTTTCTAAAGATCCAAAGTACCGTGAACCACGCTCCATAAATTGGAAGTATAACTTTAAAGTTCTTATGGGTGCCGTGGAGGACTACGCATGACAATGGATAAAACGAGAACAGGAAGACATCAATTCTCTGTCAGAGTGATTAAATGCCGTGAGGTCTTTAATTTTGAAACGAATGAAAGTTTTAAGTAGGTCAATGAGTGCCAATGCTACAACATATTTGTCCAGTGTGGTGGACGCGTTTTTCAACAAACGGTCGGCATTCCAGAAGAAACAAATTGTGCTCCCCTACTTGCTGACCTATTCCTTCAATCTAATGAGGCTGAAGAATATTGTTTATCTAGATCTATTAGTCTCTGCTATATAGATGTGTAACGGGAGAGCATGATTTGACTCCCCAAATTATAATCCGCCACCGAAGATCAAACCATAGACCGCTAGGTGACAAGCCAGCGACAAACCGATTCGGCTAAAGAACTAATCCTTTAGCCGAATCAATTAACTGGTTATTTTAATATCACTACCTACTACAACGCAGGGAGGCCGTCCCGTCACAGATGACGTATTATCTTCAAACAATCCTAATTTCGGGGATTTGATACATCGCATAAACCCCAGAGAACTTGAGATAAAGGATACTATAGTCACTGTGAGGTCAGCCTCATATCTTGACCTACACTTAGAAATCGATGGTAATGGAAAACTATTGACCAAACTTTACGGCAAACGTGATAACTTTTCATTCAGAATTATCAACTTTCCTTTCATCCCTTTAGCACCTGCGTATGGAGTGTTCATATAATAACTCATGTGTTATGCCAGAGCTTGCTGAAATTCGCGCTAGAATTCTAACAAATAGGCTTCTGGAACAGAGTTATGTTGCTACAAGATTGAAGTCATCACTATAGACGTTTTATGGTAGTCATTGTGAACTCGTGGATTGCTACGGTGTATCCATCTGCGCCATAAAAACTGATTTGTTCAACGTGTCATTGTTTTCCTTTCCTCTTTCGTCTACCCGTACTTGACTTTTTATGAGCAACAAGGCTGGTGTTTCTAGAAAAACAGAAGACGCTTACCCTACCGGTGCACCTGGTCCATGCTCCCAGTTTTTAGTTTTTTAGTTTTAGATTCCGAGGTGCTTACTTGCTTTTGTTACTTTGTATGTATAATTTTAGCTTTATGTGTTTTGTTGTGTATGCCTGTTTTCCTCTTCATAAATAACAATCACAATTACAGAAAATTAGTAAAGTAATTAGTTAAAAGACAATTACTTTGGTAGTGTAAATGATTACTTTTCAACTACTTATGCTGCATAATAAATAAGTAAAAAATGAAATAAACACTTATATAGAAATCGGATAGTTATAGACCAATTTCAAAATAAATTTTAAATGATGTCATTGTTACATTTGATCATCATATGGTCGTGATATGTCTTGTCAAGAAAGAGAACATCGGTATGGCCTGAACACCTTCCCTGCAATGGAAAAAGTATTTCAACAGTAGCAGAAGACACTGTGGTAGACATGTAACTCATTTTGAAAGAGTAATCAAGGAAACCAAGGTTATAGTGGTAATCAAAAGAATGTTATCAAGGGAAAAAGACCAGACATGGAAAACAGATATACACAACAAAGAACATAAAGTAACTAAAATAATACATACAAAATAACATAAGCAAATGAGCAACTCGGACTCCACTAAAAACTGGGAGCATGGACCAGGTGCACCGGTAGGGTAAGCGTCCTCTGCTTTTCTAGAAACACCCGCCGAGTTGCTCATAAAAAGTCCAGTCCATGGTAGACGAAAGAGGATAAGAAAATCTATGACACGTTATACAATTTATTTTTCATGGCGTAGATAGATATTCTGTAACGATCCACGAGTTTATGATGACGACCACAAAACTGTTGTAGTGATGACTTCAATCTTGTAGCAACATGACCCTGATCCAGAAGCAGACACTATTGAGTTTTTCCTCAGGCAACGTCAAAACTTTTTGAAGCATATACAACTGAGAGCTCCTTTTAGTAGATTTGAAGCCTGGAAGCGCTTTTAATTTTCAAGGATTTCTCAAGTATTTATTGAACGTCGTATATGACTATATTTGAAGCGTTTGCAATGACCTGATTCAAATGAGTATCACACTCCCTTAGACCATCTTTAACTAAGCTAAAGGGTATCCTCATCAGATTCACTAAGTATCACTTATTCGGAATCTTCATCAGAGTCGGACTCAAAACCAGGCAAAGCAAAATTTAAAGCTTTAATTATATTGGCAGCATTGTCGCTGACAATATTTGAAATCCCCCCCGCAAATTCATACATGCAATGACTTATGTTTTCACTAGAGTGTTTCCCTTAAATCTTATACATGCCAAAAAAAGAAAAAAAAAATAAAACGATTTAAAGTCCAGCCTAAGATAAAATGATCAGTTATGTCTTAAATAACCCTCATCTGCCTCATCTGACAAAAGATTAATAGTCAAATAAAGCGTCTTTGTTAACTGGAGCTGATTTTTCAATGTATCTTTATTTCAGTTGTCTTATCTCGAATAAGTTTTGTTGATGGATGTTTTCTGCTAGGCACTTGATATTTTGGGTTCGCCTTATCCATTAAATTTCAAAAGCATTTGCTTTCAACAATTGATAAAGAAAATAGATCACCAGCAGTAAATAGTGCGTGTGCATCTGTAAACTATGTTTGTCCCAAATCAACCTTGTTTTATTTCAATCATTTTGACTTAATCCTCTCTCATCTTGTTTTATGGAAATATGCATAACAAGTTCTCTATCTTTCCTCTGAAAATATTGTGAAAATAAATCTAGTGTTTTCTTTAAATCAATTTTCAGGAAAATTTCTAACTTTATTACAAGATTTAGTCCTTGACTTTTAATGATGTTAATTTTTCATTCAAAAATGTTTAAATATTCATGTTTACAAGATGTTAAGAAATAGCCAATAAAATGTCAATGAGTTTTTAATGATATATTTTCAAATAGCCAATCGTATATAGGACTCCATAATAAAGAAATTTCCAGTCAGATAAAAAAAACTTGTACTCAATAGCTTCATATGGGTGACAAAACTGTTTGTAACATTGTTTTCCACTTATTATGGAAGACCAGTGAAGACATTTTGCCTTGAAATTTCCAGATCTGGTAGATCAAAATTATCCAGAAAATTAGAATTCATGCTGACTTGAAATTGTCTGAATTCAAAATGAATCCCTACGGTGATTATATTTTTCTTTGATTCCATACATTATGTTAACTGTAATCATTCTATTAATATACACATATCAACTTGAAGCTTCTGATTTTTTTTTAGAAGGTAAGGTGTTGAATACAGCCTAATTAAGAATTGTTTTAACATATTTTCTCAACATTCATCAGATTTATCTGTCTTTGTAGTATCATTCAAGGATACGTTGTATATTTGAAAAGACCATTATTTGATCCCTTCATCAATTGCTTTGCTCAGAAAATTTTCAATAGAATCTTAGAAAAATGAGGTATTTGACAAAGTTGAAATGTTCATTTTCAGTGCTTTTCAATGCACTCAAAGTTCCTGCATAATGTTGAAAAACTTGCCTCTTTTCCTTGACTCTGATGGTGCAAATAGTCAAATTACACTATCGAAATGATGTTTTTTTTTATACCATGTCTCACCTACTGCTTGATTCTTACGACTAACATTTAAAGATTTGATGCACTTGTCTACATTTAAATCTAATGAATTTTGTTAAGCCAATATGATATACTAACAACTAAAAGTATTAAAGATCAAACTGATTACTTTGCATCACTAACATGACACTAAGTACCATCTTTTAAGGATCTCACACAATATAATTGCATGTAATTGAAAAGAAATTAGTAATTGCATGCCAATATATTGAAGGAAATGCATTACTTTCAATTAAATGTAATTAAAAAAAAAGCGGAATTAGGTTACTTAACAAATTGTATTTAATATAGCTTACTACAGTTTTAATTCCCCTAAGTCTGTTAAAATGGACATTTCGGATTTCATAAATTTTCAGAAAAGAAATCTCAAAGCAAGGTTTCGTCGTTGGTTCATATGTTTCAATGCAAATAATTGAGAAAACATGCTTCATTATCACCTGGTTCCAAGCAAAATCTTCTGCATTAGATATTGAAAATCTAGGGAGGTCTTAAACGCAAATGAGAATGGAGAATTTAAGTCAAAATATCATTAATATTTGTTTCGAATCTATCTGCCAAATACGAATAAAAAATCTCTATAAATGTTAATGAAGGTTCTAATAATCTACAAGTTTCCTTCTAGAATGACACAACCTTTCCACATAAAGCTCAAACCCTTTTCTTTTGACTTGAGTATTTCCATTTATTTATAATGTGACTTATTATTAAAGAAAATGAAGTCCATGGAATAAACTTGTCTCCTTCTTTTGAAACTCAATTGAGTTACTGGTAAAATGATCAATATACAATGTAATGTATAATCATAAATGACCTATATTGCACACATATGAAATATCTAATGCATTGATCATTCATCATCATCATCAGTTTACCTCTTTTTAGAGACCAGCACAACAATTTAAAACAAAACAATAAATTATCCTAAATTACATCAAAAATATCGAACAATGATCGCAAAAAGCTTCGTTTTATATTTATTTATCTACATAATGTATTGATTCAAAAATTATTTGTGGTCCAACCCCGAGCTTCGTGAATCGCATTAAATTAAGCTCACATTTTTTTTACAAAGCAGATTCTATATTAGAATATCTAGTCATCTTTGTAGAGACAAAACATTCAATCTATTAACAAGAAGTTCTGATAACCAATATTCCTCTGACTTCTAATATACATAAACAACTTTAGTATAGAATAGAAGAAGCAATTACCGTTCTTATACATTAAAAAAACATTAACATGATAATATGGATATTAAATCTTTTATTTTTCAATTATTTAAATGGTGTTAATCAAGATAACTTACAATAAGTTGATAATACAACGAATGCAAGTTCAGGAGATTAAAAGGGGAAGCCTAATAATCGTGAAAATATGTTAACTGTGTCAAAGAGTAATTAAAGGAACAAAGATACTGGTGGAAATTAAAACGTTTCCATGCGATTGTGAAAAAATATTGAAAATATGTGAAACAAAAAAAAAACCAAAAAAAAAAACGACAAAATAAAACAAAACAAAAACACACACACACACACACACACACACACACACACACACAAAAACCAAAAGATTAAAACAAAAAAAAAACAACTGAATGAGCCGTTTATCAAGACTAGCGTATAGCATGATAGAGCAATTCTGCTCTGTTTTATAACATGGTATATCTAGTTATCATAGTATTCATTACAGTATAAACTCAAAATATGCAGGCATTAAATTACATTTAACCATAACACAATAAAAGCCAATAGATCGATTCTGTTCATTCAAATGTAAAATAAAATTGCTTTAATCATGCAATAATATGTCCTTTATCATTTAGTTTGATCTTTGAACTCATTTATTTGTGTTTCAATGTAATTCTGTCTTGCAATCTTTATCCTTTCGACTTGTTGATTTAAGTGATAAAGGTTCATATATATATATATATACTTAATTAAAAGTGTGCAAAATACTCAGTTAAATGACACAAATTAATGCACAACAATCCATACAATATGTCAAAAGCTTACAAACTGAACGTTAATAAAGTATCTTACATTCATTGTATCTCTATTTTCTTCATTGAAAAACTCAGTTTTTATTGAAAATCGTCATTTACACGTCACGGCCTTCACTATTGTGAGCGCTCTGCACTTTGCAAACAGGCAGCATGTGTTTCAAATACATCACAAATGGACATTTTAAAGATCTACAAAAATTACTTTAGGGGGAGGAGGTTATGCTGACCCATGGTGTTTTAAACCAGTAAAAAAATGTTCCTTTTTACATAAAGGCTTAAACTCAAAATATAATAAATGATACGTACATTAAGACTAACTGTAGTTACTTGTAAACTAGAACGTCATAGTGGTTATTTACTATTGACAAATATTCAGCCTTAGTTAGGCAAATATCGGCATCATATCAACATCATCAATTGAGTTATGTTTTATTTTTCTTTTTTATGACCATTATAACCTGTGGCTTTGATTTACCATTGCTTTTTCCTCTGTAAGACGTTTATCTGTTATGAGCGTACATGTGGTAAATACATAAGATTTATATAAGTAATACAACTGTTTCTATTTGAATGAAGCATTAAACTTTTATTTCAAAATATGGTCATAAGATAATAAGATTCATTATACTAGTTTTTTTTTATTAAATTATATTTGATTCAGAATAATAAAACTCTATTTTAGACTTATATGTGTTTTATATAATTAAGGTGGCACAGTGGATATCACAGTTCATGAGAAACAAGCTGGTGGCCATCTCAAAGAGCTGTGTCGAGCAAGTGGCAATGATTGTGGCGGAACAACTGTAGATAACGCTTTCATCCAGATGATTATAAAAATTCTTGGAGCTCCACTAGTAAATATGTTAAAGAAAGAAGATCCTACCGCGTTTCTCGATTTGTTGCGAGAATTCGAAACAGTGAAAAGGAGAATATTGAAAACTTCCTCTGGAAAGGTGAACTTGACAATTCCATGCGCCACTATCAATTCACTTTGTGAAAAATACCAGAACGAAACATTGAAATCGATGATTGAGTCCTCTCCGTTTGCCGAAGACATATCACTTCGAGGTGATAAATTACGAATCGACGCAGACGTCATGAAGTCACTCTACAATAAAACCATAGATAGTATTATTGAGCTGATACACGAAACCTTGCAACACCCTGCAGCCAAGAAAGTAACGCTCCTCCTGCTTGTTGGTGGTTTTGCGGAATGTCCTCTTATCCAAGCTAGAATGATGAAAGAATTTAGCTCAATAAGAGTTGTTATTCCAGATGAAGCTGGACTTTCAGTTCTAAAAGGCGCCGTGTTATTCGGTCACAAACCAGATTATATAATATCTCGGGTCATGAGGTTTACCTATGGTACAGACGTAACAAAAGAATTCGATCCTGCTGAATATCCAGAATCAAGAAAGGTCATTATCAAAAAACGTCCATATTGCAATACCATTTTCGCTACCTTCATGGAAAGAGATAAAGCTGTACCTATTGGGACAAAAGTTCATAAAGTATATCAAACAATATGTCCCTATCAAGCAGACCTTGGTCTTAACATATTTGCTTCTGAAAATAAATCACCTAAATACATTGATGAAGATGGTTGTCAGTTGATAGGGAATGCAACCATTGAAATACCTTGTCCGACAGAAGAAATTCGTGATGTTAAAGTCGAATTCACCTTTGGAAACACTGAAATAACAATTGCAGCCAAAGAAACTCTTTCCGGGAACATTTGTGAGGCTAAGATCAAGCTTATATAGACGACATAAAAATATAATAACATAAGGCTAGGGTAAAGAATGAGGGTCCATAAGGCCTTGTTCTGCCTACTGAAATAATTGGTTAAAAATACTTCAATTCGGAAGAAAACTAAGTAATAATGTAATACGTATTGTAAATTTTCAATTTAATGCATTCAGTTTGTGATTTAAAGAGTAGCAATACAGAAATGAATGCACAAAAATCACCTGGAAGGCTATTCTGTCAAAAAATTAGCATTTTTTCACTATTCTTCCTCTTATTTTAGAGTGAGATCCAGCGTTAACCAAAAAAAAAAAAGATTGAAACTGAAAGTGTTCATTTATAAATTCTCTCTACAGGAAAAGGATTTTTGGTTAACGCTGGATCTCTTTGTGAATTTAACAAACAAACTTTAAAAAATCACGCTTAAAATCGCTTCAAAAATGACCAGGTCGTACTTTCTTGTACATGTATCATGTGACCTATCTTACTGTCACATGATTAAGCACCTAGCCATCCGTGTAATATACATTGAAATCCTAATTACACTGTAGCAAGTGGAGTAGATATATTTATTAAAGAGCTTTTATCTCACCTTTATACCAAAGAATGAAATAAAGTCTGAAATATATTTTGATCAGACGTCGATTTTGATATAGCCACTGCTATGAAGATAAATGCATGAACGTGAATGCACTTGTATAAATTGAACCGCCTTACTGTCTTTTACGTTGGATTTTTTTTCTATAGATTTAATATTGGAATCCAACAGTTTTCAATACTTTTTTTGCTGTAATATCCGTATAAATCCCATCGATCAAAGATTGTTCTACATTCTGATTTTACTTTTGCGTCAAACGTAGTACAAACATGAGAGGCTTTAAACAAGTTTGTATAAGCATTATTGTACTTAAACAGACAACACGCTGTCTAAAGATAACTTTGTTTGTAATAAATGCTGAAACACATTTTATTTCCTTAGGCGATCTGGCAAAGTTGGAAACACTGTTATAATATCAAGCGCGAATAAATCTTTTTACTCGCTCCTGTTTTTATTTTGAAAGTAGAAAAAATTAAAAGCCGTTTGCTTTGTTTGCCTGTGAAAAGATCCAGGCTCTGGGTATTTATCTATTGCAACGATTAAGCACAGTTCTTTATAAAAAGTTTTTTAAACACAGCTTTCTTTATCCGGGAAAAAATCTTTAATACATATACATTTACAAAGTGCACATATCAAACATGTCCTTACATGTAATCGATGTTGCAAATTTAATATATACAAAATGCTGGTAAATTGTACGCAACTTGGTGTGTATAAAATCATGTTGCTTAAGTTTCTAGTATATAAAGTAAATATTCCAACTTTTCTTTGTGTACACCTACACATACGCCAAAAAATCATGTAGACACTTAAAATACCCGTATTCATATCAAAAGTGTTACTTAAGGAAGTACTTTGATACACCGCTCAGGAGGAGCATGGATGTACATGTAATTTCTTCACGTTCATGTGTCAATATCTGTGCTAAATAGCCTACATGTAGTTGTAGTATTTAGGCCTTATATGATATTTGTGCCAAGTGGTCCTGCATGTCGTGCTAATTTTTGTCTGCTGTGCAGCTTTTTGTCGTCTTTTCGAATATTTAATGCAAATTTTATCGTCTCTATTTCATGTGAATGAAGTTGTCTTTTATCTTAGTCAGCTGCACCTGTGTTACGTTTGTATTCATTCCATGCCTCCAAAATTTGGTTATCCGCCTCTTGAAAATATTGAGAAAAAAAACAGGCGCGTCGAGGATTGTGGATTGGATGGGGTGCAACAATGCCTTAAACATGTAGGTTGTCAGGTAAAAAAAGCATGGTCTGACCGTGAACCATCTTATGTCTTGTGGTATAAATATCCATAAGCTTTCACGCATTTTAGCGGAGATAAGGTTCGCATTGATGCTAATCTTCGGAAAACTCTACAAAAGGAGACCCCCTGTTATTTTTATCCGAAATTGAAGTGCATTATTTCTGGGCTTCTTAACTTCCTAGTTTCATCCCAATTATTTTGACTGATGAATAGCGAAAATTTCGAAAGGATTTAAGCTCCCACCGGGAGACGGACAAGACCGTTGGAGATCACGGAATGTATAATGAAATATCGGGAGGCTCCAGCTGAAAACGTCCGACAGCGGGAGGTTTAGTACTTATATAGATGCATATATTTCTAACTTTCCAACATTAATTTAGCATTATTTGTAATCATAAGTTCTAATAAAAATGTTTCATTTTTATTCTTCTCATTTATGTATTTTAAAGCTTTGAAAATATTATAGAATTATAGAAATTGTTGATTTAACTAAAAGTGTTGATAAGTTTATCAAAAATGATTTGTGCATGTACGTGCTGCACTCGAAAAACTTTTAACACATTGTTCAGGGATCTGTCTGTCTGTCTGTCTGTCTGTCTGTCTGTCTGTAGTTAAACAAATGAAAGATTAGTGACTTTTAACTGGTTATGATAATATATATTTACTCATGCGGTGTTATCATTTAGTTGAGGAGGAAAGGTAGCACATAATTTGTATGTTTGCCTCATCTCTTTTGATTCTGTTTTCAGTGGAACATATTCTGAGACTCGATAATTTGATTTTAATTACATCGAGCACTGAAGATAAATTAATATATATGCCTCCTTAATTTGAAGCTTCAAAGCTCAATTCATGCGCAGACAAAAAAAAACGCAACATTTGTCTGGCTAATTCAAACTGCAAAACTATAAAATATTAACATTACCTGTATGATATGGTAAAATATTATGTTTAATTGATAAAAAAAAAACCACACATACAGATCAACACTAAACAGATGAGAAAAATAAATACATCATACTTGTATCACCAGGTTTTCCCCTTCATCTTGTTACAATATATGTCTAACAGATTACGTAAAACATAACACTAAGGTGTAATTGTTTTTTTTTTACTTTATTCAACATATACTGATTGAATATGCATACAACTTTGTTTATTTCTTCTATAAACAGAAATATTTTTTCTTATGATTTTATTAACAATAAAAATGAAATAAATTGTTTTAATTTAAAAAAATGCACCAATTTTGAGTTTAATAAAGGGAGATAATTTCGTTTCTTCTAATAGGCGCTCCAGAGCCTTATGTACCCTCATCCTTTGAAAACTGTAGTATCCGGAAATAAAATAGGGAAGAATGACTATAAGAAAATAAGGCAGGATCTCTTGTTGTGCTAATATTGTATAGTTTACATATTAACACCACAAAAAACCCAAAAGAACAAAAACAAAATAAACAAAAAACTAAACAAACAAAAACAAAACAAAAACAAAAATAAATAAAAGAAAAAATGATACCAAAACAAAAAAAGCAGATTATAAAATTTCATCCTAGCTCCCCCATAAAAATTCAATGGTGGTCCCTTACTAAATAGCCAGCATGATTCTTTTGTGGTCGACCACTCTTTATAATTTTTACAATTGAAGCAGTCTTTGAAGCTGTCAGTAATTGCTACACGATCACTTTGTTTCCCCAGCTGCTGTCATCACATAGTCGAGGTATTGCAGATCCTAACCAGAGTATTAATGTAGCCGTAGGAAAAAAATCACCAATAATATTATAAGCCCACCGCCGGTATCCTGTCCGTAACACCTGCCGATTGCCTACTATAATGTACATTTATAGAACATGTAGCTCCATAACCATAGAACTATTCATTTAAATAGTTGTATTTTTAGTCTCTCCTTTTTATGGGTTTATTTTTGTAGGTTTACTTCTGTGTATATAATAGGGTTTTCTGGTATTCCTTTTTGAACCCGTGAGATCGGATTTGGTGTACGTTCCTTTGTTTTATTGTGACCATGCATTCGCAATGGTTTCTGATTATCCAGATACTGCTCATAAGATGGAGTCTTTGTTGTTAAACTTAAGAAAGTTTATTGTAATAATAATAATATTTATATATAACGACTGTCTTATATTAACTGTACGAGTGGTGTCCAATGTGATGGGAGATAGCTCTGTGCTTTCATGAAGCGGCTTTCCACATAAATAGCGGCGGACTTACGAAAAATTATTATCTTCCTTAAGCTAAGTTAAATCCATATTTGGTATAATTTCACCTAAAGTCTGGAAAGATTCCTGGCAAAAATTCTGGATTTGTAAATTGGCGCCGAAGATACTTTCAGCTATCTGCCATGTTGCTAACTGTCCTTTCTAATATATTATTAAACCAATTCGAGTGAAAGTTGAAAATGGACAAGTTGTCATAAATTAAACGACTGGACACCACTACCGTAAATGCGCATAGATATAGCAGACGAAACAACAATGCGGAAGTTTCCATGACAAAATAATTCCCTCTACTATTCTTAATAATAAAAAACACATTCACGCCCGGTAAGGTGCACCTTACGTAAAAATGAAAACTGGGACATTTACAATGAATCTAACGTGATAAAATTATTTAACATGGTGAAATAAAAGAGATTCTTTGACGTTTTACACCTACTCCCAAAAAATCCCGTCTGCTTAACGCTGAATCAAAACAAAATACAAAAATGTTGTATAATAGCCGTGAATCTTAACAAGAAGTGATATAACATGAATGACTATTCCAAAAATCTTTTGGAGCAACTAGTTATTCCTTATAAAGGGTGGCATAAGCCTATAAAATGACAAAATCAATGGAAGTGGTTAAGTGCAACCTTGCCATAGTGAACACTGGTTTGACAAATATATTGAAATTACTATGAAATGGCTTGTGTACTGACATGTCAAATACTGCTTGCTTTGTGTTGCAAGCATTTCAAATATAGTAAATTCCTACCCCTATCACTTCTTAGAATAATAATCCAAGAAAGATCAATTTCTCAAGAATGAAAAAAAGGTTTCCTACTGTTTCTTTCAATATATAAACAAAGTATAATAGTCAGGGCAATTGACTGCAAGCTACTAACTGTGAAAACATGTTTTCAAAGCGTACCAGCACGAATTTTCCCAATCGGGCTAACAGTCTAAATACAATGTTGTACTTTTTCGGCTGGTCACTATGAACGACTTCTTCTCTAAACATGTTTCCAAATTAGATGAGTATAGGGCTTAAATTATCTATGCCAATGAGTGGACCAGAAATTCTTAAACTGATATATTGGAATTATTATATTTACATACCAAATAACCCATCGAAAAAAAAAATGTTTACATACTTTAGTGTAACTGTGCTCAATCTTCTTCACCGAATATTTTTGTACACAACTTACAATTCTGACCTCAATTCAAAAAGAAAAGATTTACATCTATATAACTATGATATTCAATAAATATTTTCTATCATATATATTCCAAAAGAGAACATCATTTAATTTTATAATTTGACTATTATTTAAAAAAAAGATTTGAATAACATTACGAAAAAAAACATAATTTGATACCCCGACTCCCTAATTTGAAAGCATGCACATTTGATCTCTAAACGGATTTGGATCAAAATCGAAAATAGGAGGTAAAAAAATTGGAATATGTAGGAAAGATTATATGAAAGTTTCAATGAATTGTGTTCAGTAATGAAGGAGCAGAAACTAATTAGAGATGGGTACCACTCCGTGTAACGGAAGGGTCGACGAACATTCCTATCATTATTTTAGTGGAGCGAAAAAGTAATTATTTTTTAATTAGCATATAATGAAAAAAAACGTATTCGTGAGCTTAGTGATGTTATAAGTTCAAATATCTCGAACGGGTAACACAAAAATCATATGCGTTTAATATTATATTGCACTGCCATACCAAAATACACATTGGATACTGAAACCCATCATTTTATAAGATTTTATTGCACATGTTTGACCTATGTTCCTTGAACTGTATGATTTAAGATCATATCATATACAGTTAGGTATTCAGTTAAGTTGGCATATTGTTTTTGAAACACAATTGTGTTTAATACACACCATTTTAAAATATTTAGAATATTAGAACAGATATTACCATGGCATTTGTGAAAAGTTTTGTTGATTCTGCAATGCTGCAAATTATATTATAGATTGTCTGTATATCGGATTTAATTTTAATATTTTAATAACAATTCCCATATGTTAGAGTATAGTATTGGTAGTATATGTTTCCAAGGGAACACGGCAAGCCTCTCTGAATGCAGTGTAAATATATATATATATATATATATAGGCACGAATAAACATTAGCTTAATTGATTGGAATAAATAATCTCACAAAGTACGTAAAACAACATTTGATTTGTACACAATTGTTATCCACATATCCACAGTTAATCTTTTGGATAATTTAAAGGAAGAACAATTTATAGCTGGTTACCAATTTTCGTTGAATTCGTTAATCGGTTTAATTACGAAACTTCAATAAAGAGGCTCTTAACAAATCCACGAACTCATGAATTTGTATATACCATGAAAAAGACACTCATGAATACATGTATCTTTATTATGATACAAGTACATGTATATGGTTTGGTAGAATTATTTATCCGACATGATACAAAATGAAAATAATTCCTATCACAAATCCAGTTGTAAATCCAACAATGATTGAAAGGGTGATAAGCTTCTTGGCCTTGATCGCCTTTACAGCGGCGATGTCCATATATCCCTGATCTGCTGCTTTGTTGGCCTGAAATAGAAATTTGTCAGGTGAAGATTATAATTACTCGCAAATGTACCGATTAAAATAAACAGACATCAAGTCTACCTCAATATTAGGTTTCCTTTAAAAATCATTGAACTATAACAGCTAACGTTCCCAACAAATATCAACAATGTTCAATTGCTTTTATATGATTTGACGGACAATGTGAAAAAAATGTTTTAAACAATTTTAATGCCATGCCTGGATTGCTAAAACAACTGTCAATAGAAAATCATGTATTAATTGTTGTAGCACTAACCGAAAGAGTAATCAAGGGAACCAAGGTTATAATAGTAATCAAAAGAATGTAATCAAGAAACAAATACCAGACATGGAAAACAGACATACACAACGAAGAACATAAAATAATTAAAATCATACATACAAAGTAACAAAAGCTAATGAACAACTGGACTCCACTAAAAACTGGGAGCATGGACCAGGTGCACCGGTAGGGTAAGCGTCCTCTGCTTTTCTAGAAACACCCGCCGAGTTGCTCATAAAAAAGTCAAGTCCGTGGCAGACGAAAGAGGAAAGGAAAACTATGACATGTTGAACAAATCAGTTTTAATGGCGCAGATGGAATCACCGTAACGATCCACGAGTTCATGATGACGACCATAAAACTTCTGTAGTGATGACTTTAATCTTGTAGCAACATAACCCTGTTCCAGAGGCCTATTTGTTAGAGTTCTAGCGCGAAACAAAAAGTCTGCGTAGTTTCAGCAAGCTCTGGCATAACGTATGAGTTGTGATATGAACACTCCATACGCAGGAGCCGAAGGGATGTTGCCACAGATGAAAGGAAAGTTGACAATTCTGAATGAAAAGTCATCACGTTTGTCGTAAAGTTTGGTCAGTAGTTTTCCTTTACCATCGATTTCTAAGTGTAGGTTAAGATATGAGGCTGATCTTACAATGTCTGTAGTATCCTTTATCTCAAGTTCTTTGGGGTAGATGCGATTATCAAATCCCCAAATTGAGGATTGTTTAAAGATAATACGTCATCTATATAGCGGACACTGGGATTAAAGGATCTAGCTAAACTATATTCTTTCTTTCGGATCAGATCAGCTATAAAGTCAGCCTCATAAGAATATAACTGTTATAATAGTTGTTTCTTTGCTTGTTATATGAGAAGTGAGATTGTCGTATAATAGTCGATTCCTTCTCCCTGATAATCAAGGAAATCTCTCAATTGTAATTACCAATGGTTAAATTACTTTTTTTGCATTAAAATACATCATTGTTTTATTAAGACGCTGTCTTTGAAAAACCATGGAAAATATCATTTTTTGTCCAAAAGTCATTTTTGCATTGACTGAAAATTTGTGTTGGGGTCAAAAATGCTAATTATTCTTGTCAAACATTGTTTTATTTATAGTAACAGTCATTTGTAGGTATTTACATAATTATTTTTGATTTTCCACCATTTTTCATCAGTAAATTTAGACTATTTCATTGTTGAAAAATGAAAGTGTTAGAATTTTGAATAAGACATTTTGAAACAGTGTGAAAAGAAGGCTTTTTTAAGCTAACGAAAGTCAGTTTGATAGTTTATTTTGAAAATCGGCACGTTGCCAAGTTAATGAATATTGTAGGGTTTTTTTCTTCTCTTTTGATATGGGCAACTTGGAAGGATATCATAGCCGAAGTAACGCTTAAAATTAACTATAGTTACTTTTAAAAGATAAGTGTTGCTTTAAATTACCTATTTGTAAAATGTTGAGCTGAGATTTTTACACTTTCATAACTTTTTATGCACTTAAAAAGAGGTATTTTTCGTGAAAATTCGAAATATATTAAGCAGATTTTTTCATATGTTATATTTGCATTATGCCAATCTGTATAAAATATGTACATTAAAGCGAGTCAACTAAAAGATTAAAATCAGAGAAACACCGTATATCATTTAAATACAAGTTGGAAAACAATATATAAAAGCAATATTTGGGACGAGATGACTGTTGTCCGACTTTGTCAATTGGAAAATTAGATGTTTCCATTCCCTACATTCTGTTCCTCGTTTGTTTGTTTTGGAAAATGTACATAATCTACGAAATAATAAAACGTACAAGGCTTAAATAAGATGAAAATCTCGTACCCGAGTATCTTTATATCGGAGGGGTCTGTATCTAACTTTGTTACGAACAAATATCGACGTAATTATGGGTGGTAATGCTGGAGTAGTGGAGATCGTAGATTGTTTTGAAACACTGCTTAACCATTTAAAAATCCAGCTCTGAGCCTAACGCAGACTGTCATTAGCATGAATTTTAGTAATGCTTAAAAAGCGTTGAGAGAACACAACACAACATTTTTTTAATGTTGCGATTTATGTGTGTGAAAGACAGACCAGCATGGTGTATTGATAAATGTGGACAGTATCACGGAAACTCTAACGCCAGTAATGAATTCAATAAAAAATGTAAGACAAATGTACTGATATATTCATTATTTTATATAAAAAAAGAAATCATATAGCCAAAAACATTTCGATTACTACTAAAAAAGTACATATGTACAGTTTGTAGTTGCACATGTACAAAAATGTACAATGTATGGTACAATGTACTGAATAGGCGTGTGATAAGTCGGATTCCCAATGTGGTAAATACTTTGTATTTTGCCTTACAGTACAATCTAATCCCATTTCAGCTTTTGGATTCAGTGTCCGTGGCTATTTTTTCTGATTTTTTCCCGTGGAGGGAACGACCAAAAATTTGCATCGCAAATTTGACAGTTCTAACATCGTTGGGAATTTTTCAGACCTTTCTATATATATATATATATATATATATATATGTACACACAAACGTCTCAAAATGTGACGACTCTACACTGCTCCATCGGATCAAACTGATACAGGGAAGATATATAAACGTATATAAAGGTCTGAAAAATTCCCAACGATGTTAGAACTGTCAAATTTGCGATGCAAATTTTTGGTCGTTCCCTCCGCGGGACTCGAACTCGTACTGCTGTGACATCTATGGCAACACCGCCTGCACACAGTCCAGCGTCCTAGACCACTCGGCCAGCTAGGCTATATAAAATATAGCTTTCGCTGGCCGGGTCATTCCTCCTCTTAAAATCAATCTAGGGCTGTAATTTAGTATACGATGTATAGTAGTGCGGGACAGTTCATTGTAGATGTTATTGTGTAGGATAGAGGAACACATTAATGATCCATGTCACAACAAATCAATATTATACAAACGTCTCAGAATGTGACAACTCAATTCGCTACACTACTCCATCGGATCAAATTAGTACAGGGAAGATATATAAACGTATAGAAAGGCCTGAAAAATTCCCAACGATGTTAGAACTGTCAAATTTGCGATGCAAATCTTTGGTCGTTCCCTCCGCGGGACTCGAACTCGTACCGCTGTGACATCTATGGCAACACCTCCTGCACTCCAGCGCCCTAGACCACTATATATGTACATGTATGTCTGCAAGTAAGACTGTCAAACAGTGTTACATAAATGTACATATACATGTATGTTATGTTATGGGAATTAAAAATGAATCTCTCTTCTCAGAGAGATATAATGCAGCTTGTTCATGTAAATCTGCTATATTTCTATAATCCATACTTAAGAAATTATATCTGCTTAAAGAATACACATGATATTGTTCAAGATTCATTGTCGGTTTTATAAATGTTAGTGCCTTTATTTGGAAAATATTCTTAATGATAATGAATGCTTTTGATTTTGTGGTAGATATATACATTTATGCATGATTATTTCTTTTCTGTTAAAACATGCAGGCATAATACCTAAATTGGTTATTCAGTGTTTGACCCCATCCCTCCCCAGCTTGTGTTTTGCAGTTATATGTCAGTACATAGGAGTTAGTTATGTTATTTGCATAAAGTATGAATTTGCAAAACTTTTTCTTGATTTTTCTTACTTGCAAAGATACTAAAAATGTTGTAAACGATCAATAATGAACACCAGAATGATTTTGATTTTTAGCAATTTTCGCCCCACCATGCCAAATCTATCATGCTGTAGAATTGTCATTTGATAAATTCCCAACCGCAGCCCTTGTTTCTTTATACTACTAGGGTGCATCATCATGTTTCCATAAAAAAAATAAATTTAAAAGCGTTACTTCAGCGATTAGAAAAAGTTAAAAGACGGCTAAACTAAGGAATTTTAAAATTTGGCAAATTTATTCGTCACTGATTATAACAATCTGCCTGTTGTTTTAGAAAAGGCTAATTATACTTTATTTAGTAAATTAAGTTCATTCATCATATATTTAAAACTTTCTAAATAAATTATGTCTTAATTTTGCAAGTTTTTACCTGAAAATTGTCATTTTCTTAGTAAATTCTCAGAAAACAAAATGGCGGCCTTATCACGGCCATTTTGGATTTTACGGAAAAAGATTTTGCAGTTTTCGTTTCACATGGGGTCCTACCTAATGCACTTAGAATTATTAGTAATTGCTGAAATCACTCTTGGACGATTTTGCATGGTTTTCTAAGAGACAGCCTCTTAAGTAAGGGAAATAGTAGAGTCCATAATGTAACAAGTTTGTACTTAGTGGCAAAACATACGGGCTGCCTCGACTTGTGAAGCCTTATTCTGACGCGGTTCAAGACTTATTAACAACAGATTATCAATTTTCTTTCAATTAATTGTTTGAACCATGGCACAGATATCAAAGAATAAACGTCAAATTATATTAAGAACAATAATACCATATTCACGACGAATTGACGAAATAATTTTGATTTTATTTCCGCTTACCAGTAATATTTCGGGAAACTAAGAACATTTGAAACTGTGAATTCAAAATACGTTATTGTACTTAATAAAGTAAATCAACGGTTATATGATTTGTATTTCGAAAGAATGACTTCAAACTAAAAACTATATGACACATTGACAGAGTCATTTTTTGACGCAGGAATTAAAAAAGATAACAAGTTTTGCAATACCAGTATTTGTACTCGTTACATGAATTTTAAAGGATGTAACATGTACATTTTTGCACTGACAATATTCCTTATCAAAACAGAGACTCCAACTTGCTATAACCCAAAGTATCATAAGTAGCATAAACTATTTTCTATATTTTACTTGTTAGATGCAGTTTACTCTTGATTCATGCGACAGAACAGAAAAAAAGATAAAACTACTTAAAACGACATAATGACTTGAAAAGGCGGTTGATATAATTTCCTATTGGTTCATATAACGTTATATGGACCGATAAATATATCAAGGAAAGAAAATAGATAAAATATCTTAAGTGCAATATAATCAATGATTACTAGATATACATAATGTATAAACTCAGTTAATAAGACACATATTATAAATGTACTTACTTTGACAGCATTAATTACTGCGAATATACCAATAGGACAAAAACAGCAAACGCATGCCATTATAGCAGGTAAAAGCCAATTTACAAAAGGTATAGGTTCTGGTACCTAAAAAAAGAGTTCATATATCAATTTTTATAAAAGAGCTCATTTGGTGCCCACGTCAGAAACATTTCTTCACCTGAGGAGACAAATATTAATATGATGTGTTTCTGAAGCCTGAATAAATTTTTATACTCAAACCAAGCAAGGAATATGACAAAAATATAAATGTTTCTATCAAATGCGAAAACACACGAAGAAAAACGTAGATACTTTTATTATTTTCATAATTCCATTATAAAATTACAATTGACTTTGACGAAAATAATAAAATTGAAATTTTGCAGTACTATGAATAAAAATCATTTGATTTGTTTTTCTTGCTAAACATAAAATAAATCTTTAAAACTCGGTTTAATTAAGCACACAATTATTAAACACAAAAATGCAATTGCAATCATAAACATTTTGCGATCAATTCTGGACATAAAGTAGTCATTGAACGTCATTGGTCAATACACCTACACATGTTTATTACCATTACACTTACGATTAAATGGTCACGGATTGGATCATTAAATCTCGGACTGTTACAGCTACTGTGTGATGGTGTCACCATTATTGACTCCTGATAGCAAGGCGGTAATCTTGATTGGTACTTTGGGTATATATGGCGCTGCTCGCTTTGACACTCTTGATCAGACTCATCTGAGTCAGCCAGTTTATTTTCAAAAATAGCAACCGAAGATTTATAGTTATTGGAAAAACCTGAATAGTCTTTTTCTTTAGAACATGACTGTTGGGTTTCAACATAAACCTCATCATCGGTTGATTGTCCAATTTGATTGTTTACATAAGGCTGGAAATTTTGTTTGTCATCGATTAATTGGCACTCTGTTAAGTTTGTTGGCTCTTCATTCAGAAATTCAGTATATGATGAACAGTTGTCAAAAGGTTTATGGCTGTCTAGATCAGCTGAGTGGGATGAATTATTACCAGAAGTAGGGACATCTGCAGGTGTCTCTGAGGGCACCGGTGATAGACTCGATATCAGTGAGATCGTGGAATTGTCACCATTTTGAACTTCTGTTAGAAGAAATATTCGATATGAGCTATAAATGAAAATAGGCATTTCAAGTAGTTATCTCACTGTCAGTACCTTTGCTTAAAACTTGATACATTTTTTTTCAGCCCATTTAAAAAAATGGTATTTAACGCATGTCTATCTCTGTTATGACAATACCATGCAAACCCTTTTAAATCACCACTGGTATAGTCACGAGGGAAATTTAGCGCACTGTAAAACTGATTTAACCCACCATTTCATCTGAAGTGCCTGTACCAAGTCAGGAACATCGCGGTACCATTTGCTCCGGTGGTGTAATATCTATATTGCAAGATCTATTTTGGACTTGAATTGATTATGAATCGGCTTAGTGTTCGGTAATTTTGTTGTTACCCTTATTCAGTCTTTATAGCATGAGAACATACATGATGTATTCATGTCATTTATTAGTGATATTTAAATGAATTGAGGTTAACATATTTACACGACGTCTAGGACAAATTTGAATTTCTTAGAACAATGTCTCTAGTACAAATATCGCTATAAGGAACCATTGATCAATGTATAAATGATTTACATTGCAAAATCTTTATTGCTTTCTACTTGTACTTAAATCAGTCAGTTATGCAATCAGGTTATTGAATACAATAATATTATTCCCTAGATAAATGAAATAATTCCTTTTTGTGATAATTTAAATATCATGAGATAAAATAACTCATCAATTTAATCAAAGTTATTACCAGTATCCCAAAGGCAGTCCCTTCATTTTAATTATGGTAGCCATATTTTAAACTTAAGACAGGAAGAAATTAATGCATGTCGAAAACTGACATAATTCATTTTTATTTCTTATTTAGAAGCAGTTAAAGACCAAATAACTTGTCTTAGGTTTTTGCACTTTTGTTATTAAATGTCTATTGATTGAACATGATTTCGCAAGGGAGGTAATATTACTTTTCTCCACAATGCAGATCCGTATGCAGAAAGTAATATAGTTACGAAAATATATCTAAAATGCATCGTTTCGTCGGAAGGTTTTTCTAGATCATGGATCACGCCCACCCTTTGCAGCGCAAAGTTTGTCTGAATTTGTACCCAAATAAGGATTCCAACTTACGTGTTAAGGGTTACATGTTATAGGCCCTTCTGTAGTTAGTTGGTGAGCATATTCAATGTACGCAAGGTAGGGCATGGGTAGAACAAAAGAATTTTCCTAGCGGAAGTGTATATTGAGGATGCTCATCGACTATCCTACAGTAAGCACAAAAGGGTCTATTTCACTGATGTTCTTATAAACAATAAGTAGGTATAATTGGTGCTTAAACTCAACTGCGAATGTCAGATTACTTTTTACAAATACAAAAACATCCCTCAATCATAAATTCCCGATATGTTGTAAACATATGTAATCTTCTAACAGCAGCATTAGGGTGTCGATAAAACATTTATTTTCTAAATAATATAAATTCTAAGCAGTTTTAAGTGGAGTCCGAGTTGCTCATTTGCTTTTCTTAATTTGTATGTATGATTTTAGTTACTCTATGTTCTTTGTTGTGTATGTCTGTTTTCCATGTCAGGTCTTAGTCCCTGGATTACATTCTTTTGATTACTACTATAACCTTGGTTCTCTTGATTACACTTTCTACCAAAATTAGCATATTTCATTGGAATGATTTTGCTTGACAAGGTACTTATCTTCCATTTGTAATTCAAAGCGTCAAAGTTTAAAAAAACTTCACTGAAAATGGTAGTTCATAAACTCTTTTTGATAAGGTGTCAAAAAGGCAAAGGCATGTTTTGCTTTTAAACAGTATTGAATGAATGTATCATTTCACAATAACAGTCGTGAATCGTGGGAATGATAATTGGAGTCTATCTGACAAACATCTAGAATAGGACTGTTTAGTGGAGGAAAAAGGGACTCATGCTTGTCCCTATTTTTATCTCATAGACCATCAGTTCGTCTCATGAGATAAATATATCAATGTGTTTTTCTTTTTCCGTGTTCTTCTGTGCGCAACTTGTAAACTAGACGGATATTATTCCCCTAAAGGGAGAAATTCTAAATCCTCAGAAAGGATTCGTCAAATGAATTAAGTCCTTTTTCCCCTAAGATACATTTTCTAATGAAAAGATCAATCAACCAAGCTAATTATACACAAATGTAATGAATCAATGATACATATATAATCATTGATTCATTACATTTGTATATAATTAGCTTGGTTGATTGATCTTTTCATTAGAAAATGTAAATATATATATCAATTCCATATGATTAATAATATATTTTATACCTTGACTTTTAAGTATTTCGAATTCACGCTGTATCAAATCGTCGACATGTTTTTGTATTTCCTCGGTCAGACTGTTCAAATAAGCTTGATTATCACGACTGTTAGATGTGAGACTTTGTGTCTCGTTCTCAGTGAAGTAAGCCATTCAGATTCTGAAAAAAACATTATGTTGAGCATTGTTGTGCATTTATGTTCTCCGCATGCTCAGTCAGTACTTCTCCAAGGTAAATGCATCGCTTTTCTGGCAGAGTTTTAATTCGAAACATTACTTACATAGCATGCAAATGGCATAAAAGAAATGACATTGCATTTTTCAACAATCATATATTCAGGAATCTGTATTCATTGTGATAATAGTTGTCACTCAATCCAATATTCGTTTCTTTCCAAATTTATTTGTCAATAAAGCGGACGTCTTTGCTATTTTTTTTTCATTCGGCCAGGTTGAGATAAGTTGTACTAGCAAATTGGGTAATTACATTTCTTTCGATTCTTACTGTTTTGTATTTCATTTATATATAAACATACATATTTTTTTGTATTTTAAAGTTATTTTGCATACACGTTGTTATATGCAATGTTGTATATTTATCTGTGACGGGGAGATTTTCGATAAATTGGACGTAAAACATTTACTAGGTTAACACTTGCGTGGTGATTGAGCTTTTAGATTGTTAGATGTTCATAAAAAATATTTATGGCTTAGCAACTGCATGTTTTGAGAAATAGATTACCGTATAAACCTAAATATTGACATATAGGTGGCTCACATAACTTATGAATGTAAAAAAAATGATCTATCATTACATGAGACACTTCAATCGAAACTTCAAAGAATGATTTCTTCGTATATAGGGAATGATAAAGTAAAATAAGATGTACTTACATTTTCAAAAAGAAACCATTATCCCAAATTGTCCTTCTTTTATCACAAGAATACTCTATTTTGGCTTTGGTCATTAGCAAAATATTTTTCCTTAACCAAGTTATACAAGTATACATGATTGGTATATGTAAATATGTTTAATGTTGTAATTTATATGCATGTTCTGGTGGACAAATCGATTGGCGATGTCGTGTAGATGGATTACAGAACATTGATTCTTGGAGAAATGTAAGCATATTCAATGTTATGTCAAAATGTATATATAGGTTTTCCGAATCAAGAATATCTATCGTACTTGAATAAACAATTATGAAACCTGCTTTAGCTTAGCACTTCCGGCATAAACGAATACTTTAGTTGATACCGATGTTCCATTTATATTCAGTTTGAAAAAAAACATAGAAACTGATATGAATGAACTTCATATCCTAGGACAGATTTTTACTTTGTAAGATCAACTAAACACAATTGCTATGCATTTTAGGGCAAATTTTAAAAGATCTGCAATATTTTTGTATTCCATCCCTTCACAATAAAATTGTAAAGAATATAAATTGAACCAAACATCGAATTTGTTAAGCAAATACAATTTGCAGATAAATATTACAGATTTGAAACATTGCTTGATATTTCATGCATAATTTCGACCAATTTGTCTTTTTTATCGTATATATTGTATATATTTAATGTTTTATTCTTTTGTTAATAAACGGTGCATTGATTACATTTTGATCGTGAATCCAGTCAGAAACGAAGTACTTACAGCACGCTAATAGAATGTGCCGCATATTAATGTGGTTTTCTGAAAATAAGAAAATGAAGATTTATTTACACTGAAAGCATACAATTGCTTCATAATTTATTTCGGATACAGATGATACCAGAAAAAAGCCATTCCACTGCCAATATATTTAGTTTCAAGAAGCAACCATGCTCGATTAGGATATTATAATGACTTTCTCAGTGGTTAACAAGAATTGTCGATTTGGATTTATTTTCATTATTTGGCTTTTTTACTCTTTGATATTGGTCACTAATTTCTAATTTTCAAAAATCATATTTTTACAACAAAAAGTATTTGGTCATTCAACTAGTTATTATTATTAAATAACACCCTTAAAGTTTTTTAGGGGGTCAAAAGTAATTTACAACAATACTCTCATTAATTATCTAAAATTGTTTGTCTTTCTTATACTTATTATACAAAATGTTTTGGTAGATTTCTACTCTTGTGTTGTGTTGTAATTGATCATACGAGAGACGTAGTAAATGTTATCGGAAATTATCATTGTCTGTTACTTTAATTGAAGAAAATATTTCCTTAGAAGTACAATACTATTTAAGAGTAATCAAGCTAAAGGAACAACAAAATCAAAAGCATGTAATCCAGGGACAAAACCCAGACATAGAAAACAGATATACACAACAAGGAACATAATATAACCAAAAATTATTCATACAAAGTAACAAAAGAAATTAAAGCAAATCGGACTCCACAAAAACTGGGAGAATGTTCCAGTCAGGTACACCAACAGAGTAAGCGTCCTATGCTTTTCTAGTAACACCCGCTGCGTTGCTCATATAAGTCAAGTCGAGGGTAGACAAAAGAAAACACAATAACACGTTGAACAAATCAGTTTTCATGGTGCAGATAGAGACACCGTAACGATCCACGAGTTCATGATGACGACCATTCAACTTCTGTAGAGATTACTTCAATCTTGTAGTAATTTACCTATTTAGGCGATACAAAAAGTCTGTGAAGTTACAGTAACCTCTTGCATGACATATGCGTTAATTGTGATATGAAAACTCAACACCTAGCTGGTGCTGAACATGAAAGGAAAATTGACATTACGGAATGAAAAGTCATCGCGCTTGTCGATAGTTTGGTCAATAGTTTTACCTTACCATCGATCTCTAAGTGTCAATCAAGATACGAGGCTGACTTCACAGTGTCTGTAGTATCCTTTATCTCAAATTATATGGGGTACATGCGTTGTATCGAATCCCCGAAACTAGGATTGTTTAACGATAGTATAGTCATTAGTTGGGAAAATGTGCCTAATTTTCACTCTATCTTTCGGTTTTGAAAATGTAGATTAATATTAAATTTTGGTCACCCAATTTAAATAGGTTTACAGGTTTTATTGTATCATACATTTTAACAATATTCTCTATACTATACTGGTCGATCGGGATATTACATGTATAATGACTTTCCCTGTGGTTATTACAAATTGTCGGTTTGGATTTATTTTCTTTATTTGACTTATTTACTCCTTGGTACTTGTCAATATTTCCTAATTTTCAAATATCATATGAATGTTTCACCAACAAAGTATTTGGCCCTTTAACTCATTATTTTGATAAAATAACACCCTAAAGTTTTATGTGGGGTAAAGAGATAATTTACATGCGATACACTTATAAAGTTTCTATGATTTGTTTGTCATTTTTCTTATACCAAACGTTCTGGTAGATTCCTTGTTTTGTGTTAAAATTGATGAAGAGAAACCCCGGAAAGTATATCGAAAATCAATACTCTCTGTTACCTTTATTCCAAAAAAAAAATGTTTCCTAACAACTACAATATTATGAAATACAGCAGATAGTTGGAATAAGGCGCTAATTTTCAAAGTGTCTTTCCCTTCTTAATATTTGAATTAATATTAATCATTTGTGGTCACCCAAACCAAATAGGTTTACAAGTTTAACTGCATCCTCCAACAGTATAGTATTTTCTCTATACTATATTCTACAATCTACAATACATTCTAAAACATCGAATTCTCAACATACAGTCATTGAATAATTTATCCTTAATATCAATAGTAACTTGTCAGAAACACACACACACACATACACAAACACACACAGCAATTGCTTTCTGAAAATATTGGAGGCTGTACCTTCAATTGACTGTTTCGGATGGTTTTTGTAATTACAGAATATATAACTTGACTTATCTCCATAATAAAGTTACCAGTAAAACATTTCCCTTGATATCAAAGTCCTTAAATCTTTTGTTATGAAAAAAAAATGATTGAATAAAAGTTTTTTAAATCCTTAAAATTTCAATACTGCATTAAATATTTAAGAGAAATTTAGTAAGGCAAGACAATGCTTCAAAAAAGTTTGAAAATGGATTCAAAAATATTTCATTCTGCTTAAATAACAGTCTAGACAAAGAAGGCATTGAATAAGGCAATATCTTAATAGTAATTGACACTATGTACTTGAAACTTAGATACGTCAATGGTTTTAATTAAATAACTGGTATGAAATCATTTTGCTTTGTATGCATAAGCATATACCAATTGTTATTGAAAAATTAGATTCCACGATTGAATCATCTTTTTCAATAAAATGCATTAAAATTTTAAGTGGTTTTGCCTTACTTTAAAACACTTAAAAATAGTTATCTTATTGAAGGAAAAAGATATCAATATACAGTTCAACAAAAATAATAAATGCAACACTTCCGAAAATCTATACAAAATCAGGTTCTTTTGATACAGGAATATCAAATCACTAAGGAACACAGACGACACATGTCGATTGTTTTAATGAAAGAGTAGATTAAGGATGCTTTTGTCCAATATGGAAAGAAATTTAGCATAGAAGATAATTACATTAAGCCCCTATTTTCTATTTCAAACTCATTTCACCTGATTCAGACTGTCATGAATTCAAATGTAGCAATCGTCTTTTTTTTCATCCTACTGCTTCAACACAGCAAAGCAAAATCAGTTCATAATGTGATATATGATAATAAATATGATGTTTTAATTGGCGAAAAGCTAACAGATAGTCATTTCACAATGGATGTATTCGCAACAACGTTACTAAGATGTGTAGCGTCATGTTTAGAACAAGGATGTTCCGTTGTAAGTTATTCGTTACCAAATTCACTTTGTCGGATTCATTCTCCGATACATAACACGGTGGAAACAGAGATAGATACTACTTCAAAGATGATACGGATAAAGGGAGATAATATCGGTAAGATTGTTTCTTTTCTTTAGGTATGAACTTGTAAGATATTCAGTTTATTTAATTTTAATTAATATGCAGTACTGTTGAAAGCAATATTGAACATTTGATATATATATATAAAAAAACGTAAAACGTGTACTGTTCCTCGTTTAAGACAAAAACTTTAATCAGAACGAAAACGTTTACTTTTTGCGTTTGCGTATTTGTACAGCAGTTGTCATGATCTATAAAGAAAGTATGTCAATTGTTATAGTTTGCAGCCACTATCACTAACACACTCTGAAATAACAATATCCATTCCTGGAGTGTTATAGATATTAGGGACGGATCAAGGAGAAATTATTCAAAGACAAAATGTTGAAATATTATTTAATCTGATCGTTTTTATTTTTATGATCTTAATTAGCCCTACCAAGCACACAAGAACCAGGTTCGGAAGAGGATAGTGGTGAAACATCATTTGAACATGTCGATACATCAACTGTTCGACAAAACCAACAAACCACTCAACCATCGATATGCACAGATTGTAAAAGTTTCCAAACTTCATTGTACAAATTAGTTTCAACATCATCAACTTGGGATGAAGCAGTGGTAGGAAGAAACCTAGAACAGATTTGGATCTAGTCCACAATTGGAATTCTAAGTGTTGAGCACATTTAATGTAAAGACGGATTCATTAATTATTCCCTTTTTTAGATAAAATAAAAATCAACGGAATTACAGTTTGAACATAATTCAAAAAGAAATTATCAATTGATAACCGCTTAAAAAAGAAAATAGACAAACACAACAAAGAACATGAAATAATCATAATAGCACGCATATAGAAATATAAGTAAATGAGCAACCCAGACTCTAAAAAAATCTGGGAGTATGGACTAGTTACACCGTTCGGATAAGGGATTGGTTTTGAAATGTTTCCAGTCTTATCTTGTGCAAAAAAAATGCTTTAACAGAAAAAAATTACTTAGAACTTGTCATTGTTTATCATTTTTCCAAAACAAACATATAAAAGATACTTCAGCGTTACGAAGAGTAGGAAGGCAGACGATATGAAGACTTGATATAGATATGTCATAAAGGTCAAGAGTCATTTTTGAAGCTCGTATCTTGGATTTATTTAATTACGATTTTATTTTATTCTTTTCATTTTTCATTTATTCATTGTTCATATATTCCGCACTATTCTGACTACCTATGTAAACCGATTTTGACTGATGGTATTTTATGCTACCCATTTGTGTATATATATATTTATCGCAAATAAATAACTGTAATACATGTATCAGTGGAAGATTTGGCATGCTATAAAACCTGGTTTTATCAACCTTTAATTTTGGAAATGTCTGTACCAACCCAGGACCACAGTAGAGATTTCAAACTTGCCTGGTTTTTTTACCCTGATGATTGCATTTGTTATACGGACTTTCCTTTTCATTCCTCTTAATTGCTGCCTAGATTTGATCAGTTCGGTCATTTTGTTATTACTGGTATGCCAAACTGGAACTTTAAAATTGATTAAAGTGGAAGCTAATCGTTTTGTTTTAGTTCAAAATATGAAATAACTATAACAAATTTTGTGCATAACAAATATACTTGCTATTTTAGAACCATTGTACTTCCATCGGGGGTAAGCTTGTCGAGGTTGAAACAGAAGAAGAAAACAATTTCTTGATGGTGGAGGTCTATAACATGTTAGGTATGCTTTAAATATAAATCAACAATTCTAATATTAATTTGACGTGCTTCAAAGTTCTTAGATTAGAATCGAAATAAAGTACAGAAACTCCATTTTATCATTGTTTTACCACAGGCTGGCATTTTATGTCATCATTTAACCATAAAACAATGCGTCATAAATGGCCAGCCCGCGGTTAAAAAGTAACAAAAGGAACTAAGATTCCAGCAGAAATCAAAAGAGTATTATCCAGGAACAAAGACTAGACATGGGAAACAGGCACAAACAACAAAGAACATAAAATACTTAAATATTACATACAAAGTAAGAAAAGTAAATGAGCAGCTCGGACTCCATTAAAAGCTGGAAGCACGGACCAGGCGTACCGGTAGGGTAAGCGTCCTCTGTTTTTCTAAAAACACCCGACATATTGCTCATAAAAAATCAATCCCAGGGTAGAGGAAAGGAAATTACACGTTGAACAAATTAGTTTTCATGGAGCAGACTGGCAGAATCGAATTTAATCACGGAAACTCTATTTTATCATTGTTTTACCAGGGGCTGGCTATCTATGTTGTTTTTACACACCTCACTACTTTAACAACGTCAAAATTTCTTTTTATTTATTTTTTTTTTATTATTTCCACAATTCATTGAAATACATCAAAAGAGACCTTAATTAAGATTTTTTAAGAAAAAGAAATTATATATAATATTTTGATTTTATTCTAATAATATGAAATATCATTGAAATACCACTAAAACATAATACTTTGAATATATAATTACAATAACTTTGAAAGTATTATGGTGATAAGACACGAGTGTTTGTTAACTTGATAGATTGATTTGCTTTAGAAATTATATGCAAAAATTGTCGGCAGTTTATAATCTTGGTAAGACTTGTAACGCAAACATAAAACGTTTTTGTTTCCAAAACATATAATACGATCTGGAAAAGAATCATGAATTAAATACTGAGCAAGAATCGGTTAATTTTGGAAATCGTCAAGTGCATTGTTTACAGTATATATAAAGATTAAACTTTAGTGTCCCAAAAATAGTCATTTTACAGTCAGTGCAAACACTGCATTGTGATTGGTAATTTTAACGTTTCTATATGAAGTCTTTTAATGTGTTCTGCATTACCAGATAGACCAAAAAAACCCATCTAAGCAATTATTTTTCGACACATTCAATAAATTCCTATCAAATAACATACACGTTCTTTTCCTCAATAAAATGAATTAAAATTTAGACATGATTAAGGTTCACTGAAAAAGATTTTTTTAAATTATTATAACTAATGCATGTAATTACTTCTAGTTGTCTTTCTTCTTTCGTTTACCCCGACTTGACTTTCAATGAGCAACTCGGTGGGTGTTTCTAGAAAAGAAGAGGACGCTTACCCTACCGGTGCACCTGGTCCAAGCTCCCAGTTTTTAGTGGAGTCCGAGTTGCTCATTTGCTTTTGTTACTTTGTATGTATGATTTTAGTTACTTTATGTTCTCTGTTGTGTATGTCTGTTTTCTGTGTCTGGTCTTTGTCCCTGAATTACATTCTTTTGATTACCGCTATAATCTTGGTTTCCTTCGTTACTTTTCTACGAATTCGTAATTTTTTTTGTGGTTATGTAAACCCATGTTATTGTTAAATTTAAAGATAAACTTTACTTACCCTGTCGTTACATATCGTTTTGCTTTTAGAATTTAGTTTAGTCACGGTAAATTTTATTTCCTTCTACTGCTTTTTTTTCATTCTATGTGCTTAAATTCAAATGTTATAACTGAAGTAATTTTTTTTGTTACGTAGATTCATCCAGTTATTGGCTTGGTGGATATAACTTCCACCAAGATAACGACTTAGAATGGAGAACCTCGCCGGATCAACCAATGTTATTCACAAACTGGTACACTGTGGACTTTCTCCCGTCATTGAATCAACCTGATAACCCAGCAGACGAAAGATGTTTGTTATCTTTTATGGGTTATGGATATTCTTGGGGAGACTGGAGCTGTAACGATTCGTTTCAATTTGTTTGCGAATTTCAACTGTGAACATATGCACATCTAAATGTAACGTTTAATTTTAATGGAATTATAACATCATTACAAGCTGAATAAATAGAGATATTATTTCTATATTTGATTGGGGAATTCTTGTTTTGTGAGTAGGCCATTATAATGTATTATCAAACTCCTGTCGTAAACTTAAATTATTCTTCACTTATGACTGTGTGTACTTTTTGAAGTATGAATCAATTGAAAATAGGAAAAGAACAAATTTCCTACGCATTGTGGTCACGTTACTAAACGAACCTTATGGAAGTACATTTCAGGTGAAACATACGTTAGATATTGCTTATTTTTCGCTTTGTTTTGTTTGTTTATTTATTTCTTCAACTTATAGAAAAACAATTAATGTAAATGATACTATGTTTGTTCCTAAAAATTATCTGTACATTTTGCCTTCTATCCACACGTACAAATGATATGAAAGGATTATTTAGGGGTCGTTCCAAATCATTTATAACAAATGAGTGTTACACTGTACTATGTCTTTTTTTTTTGTGGTTAGTATTGTAATTTGTCATACCAAAATCATAAGAATTACGCATTAAAACTTGACATGCAAAAAGCATAATGTGACACTAATGAAAATTTCGGTACACCTGGAAACTCTGAAAAACGTGATGCATCTAACTTATCCTTACAAACAGACCAGACATTAACGTTTTATTTTAGTAGCATCACCAAATAAGTAACAACTCGGCACACATTACATTAGATTTCGCGTAATATTTAAAATTCTCATTTGCATTTGAGATATCGATTTGTTCATTTTTTATTTGTACATTAGGAGACTGGGAAAGAAAGATATTTTCAATGCATTGTAACGTTTACTGTTTAAAAGAAAAAGAGTAAATAAGGAACCAAAAATTCGAGCGGAAATCAAACAATATCCGAAGCATAAAGATAAGTAAGAGAAAAAGACACTTACAATAAAAAACAGTACTTACCAAAATATCACGCACAAAGAAAAACGTAAACGAGCAACCCGAACTCAACAAAAAAAACTGGGAGTATGAACCATATAATATTGAGGAGCCCATTTCTGAACAAAAAGGCGGATATATATAATCTGGTAACCAAGACATGGACAACAAGAAAAAAATCATTAACAGATTTAATAAATAGATACCATATACACAAATAGAACAATGTGAATAAATGGGAAACCAAAATTCCACTTAAATGCGAGTTTTTGCATTTGCATCGGTAGAATAAACGTACTCCAATTGATTTCAATGTTCATTTTGTTAGCATAAATGCGATCTCATCATAAGACAATCATTTGATATCTAAGTTTTATTATTAGGTCTCCTTGGACATTTGTATATTACAGTTTTGGAGGCTGCCTTAAGATATATGTCATTTATTTTTGATAGGAGAATATCAGTATCATCAAATTGTCATCTTTAATTAATGGATTATGAGTAAAAATATTCTCAATGAAATCATTTTGAGTAAAGACTTTGACTTTTATTCCATTAATAATGACTCGTGTATCAGTTACATTTTGGTTTGGAGTTATCTCTCTATGTGTTATATTTCATCATATGCAATAGAACAATTTAATGTCTTAAAATATTATAAGAAGCATCATCATGTACCATGCAAGCTCAAGCTGGCGAACAATATTTATTTTTGCTATTATAAAAACTAAAGTACCCAAATGAGCCTCCGATGAATCTCCCATTTAATATTCATAATTGATATTAGTTAGAAGATGATCATATATGCATGCAAATTATATGGTTTTCATCAAGATGTTGTCGGACAATCGACATTGTAGCCAGCTGGGACTGAACATTGATTTCATGTTCTCGTTTTTGTCGTCGGTTATGATAAACAATAGGAGGCAGCTTGTCCGTGCGTCAAAATCACCATTCAGTAGAATTCCACCTATTCCTTTCACTTTCATACCTCACCATATATAACCTAAATCATCTTTTATGTAATATGGCTTAATATAACAGAATCATAAATAAGAGGTTTTCTTTAACTCAAAAAAGATTTTGTCTTATTTTTTGGCAATATTGAAAATTCAGATCTCTGCACTTCCGTAATTTTCAATATACTGCCGTTCCTTCTAAAGATCTACATAGGATTAATAATCTCGTGTTCATTTAACCAAAGAACATTAAAAAATCCAATATTGAGCTTCATGTTCATTAATTAGCAATTTTATACCAGATAACTTTTAACGTTATGTACTGATTACGACCATATTCCTACGTAGTGCCGTAGCCTAACTGATTTTCCAGTGAACATAACACAAGGAAAGTTGGCCCAAGCCCTTTCAAGACGTGCATGGTAAAAATCCTCTTTAATATAAGATCAAGATGGTTGCTCCAACAAATATGTTACACAAGTGACGACCAACCGTATAGATATACAATTGCAAATGTTTAAATAACACTATAACAATAAAGTTGAAAATGACAGCACTTTCTGTATTTCTATTACATCCTTCATTTCGTGCATTATAAAGCTAGAACATCGTTGCTTCTAGGGGATACTTTGACTGTCTTTGTGGATATAAACCAGTAAAATCCCCAAAACTCTTTCGTAACACAGTGTTAGCCAATCATTTGCGCGATATGAGTGACTTTTTGTTGTAAGATATATACTCAATACTGGTAGACCCAGTTTGCACTCATATGTGTAGTACATGACGGACTGAGGTGTTTCGTAACGTCCTTGGCTATCGTTTGGGGTCCCTCACGGACGATGTAAAGCATCAAAGCGTTTACAAGTCCCCGGGAATAGTCAAACCCGTGAATGTGGGTCATTGTGTATATAGGGAAATTAGTTGTCATGTGACCACGTTCATTCATTAAAGTCATTAACACTACTGTAGGTAAAGACTTAGAGAAACACACAATATGAAAAATTGATTCAATCGAAAAACCGTTCAATGAAATTTATGTTTGCTTTTACAACGCATCTGTTTTTTGTTTTTTGTTTTTTTTTTTTGTTTTTTTTTTGTGTTTTTTTTTTGTGTTTTTTTTTATAATTGATACACTAAGAGCATGATACAAATGTATCATATTGTACATATGATTTATATCATTTTTACATATCTGTGCCTTTGGTGTTCATTTTATAGTTTTGTTAATTTTATTTTGTCAAAAAACAAATATAGTATTGATGGTTGTTCTAGGCTCAGTTATATCTGTTTCCCATGAAGAACTTGCACCACCATCCGAATACTACGATACAATTTAGTAGATTTCGTTTTTTTTTTATTTCGTATCCATAGATACTTGGGAGGAGTTAAAAGGTTTTAATATTACTAAGCGACTCTGGTTTATATCTACGCACACAAACGTATGCAACCAACCTATCATACACAAGTGCATGTAGAAATATCTTGAATCAATGGTTTCATATGATACTTATGAATTCGTTTTCGGTACTATCAAAATAAACAATCGTTTTAAAAGATTTTTGAAACTATTAGGGAACCTCCATCGGTATAGACTTAGAGGAATCGAACATGGCAGCTTTTGTAAAAAAAAATGTTTCACTCATGAACATTTTTGTGTTCGTTTTAAGCGTTTTCAGTTCGAAATATGATAAAATTCCTACCTTTGATACATTGTCATAGTTATCATTTAAGAAAAGGCGAAAGTATACCCTATATTTGTTTAGAAAAGATCAAATATTCATGTCTACCTATCATTGGAATGAGTGCCAAATAAAGTTGAAGTGTTTTCTCTATTATTTTAAGGTCAATAACGAAACTTTTTTTTTCAATATGAATGGCATATGTACACCGATAAGAGCGTGATGATTTCATAGGAAATGATTAATCAAAACCGCATATATGGCCTAAAACCCAATGATATAACTGATTTTTAAGACGTGCTGCTAATCAGTCAGATTTCAATATTTCTGATAACTTCTAGTTTCAAAGGACGTATTATGACTGTTAAATAATATGTAAAATTCAGGCAGGTATCGATGGAACAAAGATTTTAATTGCTCTAGAACCAGAAGCAATCTCTTTCCATTGCCAGTACATATCTAGCGGAAGACTTCAAGGTTCGTCTGAGGGGATACCAATGTCTGAAACTGGACAACACTATATGGTGATTGATCTTGGAGGTTTGTTTTCATTCTTTATATCAAATGTTCAAGATTTGTTCTATGTCGTAATACTTAAATGAAATTGGGGATTCGGATTAATTTTTGTCAAAATTTTAAAACGTTATCCCAACAAAGTTTTTTTCATGTTAATGAATTTTAGTAAACTGGCAGCAAGCATATTCTGTATAATTTTAACATGGATGACTAATCCATTCATAATACTGTTCAAACACCCCCGTCCAAAGGAAAATTAATTATGTTCTAGTTCGCCTGGCTCAAGCGAACATAAATTATTTAAACAATTAAAACTAGACACTTATAGAAATGAGCTCTCCTTGCCAGAGTAGCAGTCTTATTATTATTATAAAAAAACAGTTATTTTACTAGTCTCATCAATGAGACCAAAACAGTCCAGACTCTATACAGTCCTTCTGTAACTCTAAAAATCCTACAGACTCCACTAACTGCCTATCCGAAGAACACTGACTTTCCAGACATCAAAAACAGCATTCATAATACACATTCTACAAAACATAACATAAAATATAATTTCAGATGAACGTTATAGTTCATAATCATATAAGAGATACCTTTACAAAATTTAAATAAGGAATTTAGGGGTGGGTGGGGGAGGGGGAGAGTGTAACCGAAGTGCTACTAGGCAAAGCTTCGAATGACGAACATCCTTCAAACATCCTTATTTATACCCTTATAATAAAAGATAATGCTTTGCATGAACCAACCAACAGGGGTGTTAGTCGTTAAACAAGTATTCATAAATAAAACATGTACCCGTTTTACAACCTCATGTAGATATATTTAGAGAATACGATACTTCAGCATACCTTGATTTACTGAAGGATGTATAAAGAGGAAGATAACAGCAACAAACGAGAGAAAAGTCAATATGGCTATACCGATAACCGTCATTAATACCGTTTGTAAGAAATATCAAAATTAAACATTGTTAAGTTCAATCATTGACGCTTCTTTTTTTGTCAGATAAAGTATCACTTCGTGGTTATAAATAGAGTATTAATGCGGATATCATCAGATCTGTTCTACATATAACAGTTAACAAAATCATATCTCCAATCAGGATTACTAACCGGCTCCAAAGAATGTTTCTCAACTGCTTTTGGTTGGTGGGTTCTTTAAATGTCATCATGTCCAAGCTTAAATATTTGAAAGAGTAATCAAGGGAACCAAGATTATAGCGGTAATAAAAAAAAATGTAATCCAGGGACAAAGACCAGACACGGTAAACAGAAATACACAACTAAGAACATAATGTAACTAAAATCATACATACAAAGTAATGAAAGCAAATGAGCAACTCGGACTCCACTTAAAACTGGCAGCATGGACCAGGTGCACCGGTAGGGTAAGTGTTTTCTAGAAACACCCGCCTAGTTGCTCATAAAAAGTCAAGTCCAAGGTAGACGAACGGGGAAATGACAACCATGACCCGTTGAATAGATCAGTTTTCAGTTTTGAAGAGTTTCCTTATATAAGAGTGATCGAACCAGTAGAGTCTTTCTATTCTGAAAGGTGCAGTTCTCTTTGGACTATTTAAGTAGCTGCCTTTGTAAGAATCATGCAAAATCTGAAAAATGTGATACACCCCAAAAAAGGCTACGTATTTTTATTTTTGTAATTAAGTTATTTTATTGGTCTATATAATGAAATGTGTAGTTATTCATTGAAATCTGCCTTCTCATAGGAGATAGTTAACATTGAAAATTCAATAGATTCTGTTGTATTTGAGTGTCATCTACAGAATTATCTCCCTTAATTTTGAAATCTACAGTGCATTCTATATAATTTTTATCTCCTAAGAACACAGATTAAATGCAAAATTGCATGTTAATTTCTGTTTACAAAAGCATTTTAAACAAAATATCAAAAATAAAAATATGTAGACTTTCCAACCATATATCACATTTTGCATGATTCTTAGCTGGAGTGCGACTTAACTTCTCGAGTCATGAAATTGACATGTGGTACAAGAGTTTCTAGGCAGTTCAAGAAAGGTTTTCCATAATGGCCGTGCATTTTGCGACAATGTATTCAAGCCATTCATACAACAAAATCAAGCAGTTTCGGTTGGCACAACAATAAAACGGATGTGTTCAACAGTTATTCCAAATTAGAGTTGTGCATGTGTTGAATTATTTGTACCAGAAAATGAACATATAGTGTACATCGACGAAGACGTTTGTCAATTGAAAGGGCCTGTATGTTTCCAAACCCCACCTGATAAACGCTCTTTTAGAGTTACGTATATATTTGGTAACACTGAAATAACCATATCTGCGCAAGAAACACATTCCGGAAAACTTAAAGTGACGTTTAAACTCGCTTGAGAAATACATGTAAGCATCGATCAACAGTCATTTGATATCACATGTATGTTTGTCCATATCTTTTATTTAGCAATTTTAGTTACATTGTCTTAAATGTGCTTTATAATTTGAACTGACTCAACCAACTTATAACTTATAAAACGATTAAACTTGCAATAAAACGGTATTCAATTCACAAGTGCTGTTCCTTTAAAAGTCGTATATTGAAATTTTGTTGTAACTGAAGTTCATTACTTAGTCAAGATTTGCTTTAGTCTAATATAGCTCCTCTATATAGTATTCGAACGTAGATCTCTTCAAAATTATTACAAATAAGGAATTTTAACTTAAGCGCAGCTATCGACATAATTGTTTGAAAAAAAATTATGAAAAATACATTTCAGTTACAGGATAATATGGTTGTAATTTGTAATGAATGTATCTAAGATATATACTATGGTTGACATTGTCTACGTTGAAATGCTTTCACCATTTCTGACGTTTTAAATAGAACGTCTGCCATGTAAATTCATTACATCAAACTACAGAACTGAATACCAAGAGTTAAATGACTATTACATGAAGCTTGTAGTCGAACCTTATTTTTGTCTATTTCTTTGTCTTTCAAATAGAGCATCTTTAGTGATTCTGTTCACATACAAAATTAGTAGTTACGATAAATGTTTCTTATCTTTTCTTTTATCTCATTTTTGTGCAGGGAAATTGTTGCTTTTTTTCAATTAAAATCACAGCAGTTTGAGTTGTTTTACTTTTTATTTTAAGTTTCAATTTATCAAAAGCAAGTGAAATGTTAGAATGATGAATTCAATTCACAAAATACGTAAAAAGATCGGTCATTTTTTTTCTGTGAACTATTGTTTTCATGCAGTCGGCACAACAAACAGTTTCGAATATGAATATTCGGAAATTATAATATGTGAAAAATCTCATTTTCTAAGATCGTAAGTTTACAAAAACTATACATCGAACTAAATAAAACTTCAAACACACTTCTTAATGTTTATGTCAAAGCCTGTGTTATGTTGCATTGCCTTATATACTTGTATAAATCTGATTGAACAATGTAATCCTGAAACAGAAGGATTAAATTTTAATTGAATCGACTATGGCTTTGATTCATTCCTAAAAAAAGTTTTTATCAAGAATTATTCGTGTTTGCAACAGGACATTGTTCATATGACAAAGACTACATGTATCCGATCAGTATCCAATATGATTCTTAACGTGTTGGTGAGGAGTTCACTATATTATGAAATGTCCTTTTTTAATTAATCTAGAAAGATGCACATTGGTAGACATTATTTATCGACGTAATAATGTTATTTTTGTTAAATCTGCCATGAACACAACTCATAAATTTAAACGGTTGAAACTATGCAAATTTGTCAGAATCATTTAGAAATATGTTAATCCTCCTGGCTGCTTTTCTTGTTCATTTATGTTGTTTTTTGTACAAGGTAAATATGTTGGCAGATAATCTCTCTGTACCTTGGCATGATGGTGATGACAATAAGATGATGTTTTTATAGCGCAAAGCACAAGTAATCTATTACAAACATAGTTGCAAGTATACACAATGGCAGTAAAACAATGGGAAATGGAAATTACAATACAATATAAAACTGTTCATAACGGTGAATAACATAACATAATGATAACACTATTTTATTTTGTTTTATGATAAAAAAATCTACGGTTCAAACATTGTCTGATGTAGGAAATAAGGTTTTGTTTTACGCATTGTGATTCTTAATCTTTAATTATGTACAGTTTATAAACACTAGACCATGAAGTATAATACTTTGGTAAATATTTAACTCTAAATTGTCTGAAAGCTGGATAAACAACATAAAGGGATATTCGTTTTTTGCTGAATTAGTTTTGCAACATGCAAATACTCTATTTAGTATAACTACTGTCTCAATAATCAATTGACTGATACCTTATCTTAATTGTATCATTTGAGTCATTCAAAGATGGGTACCAGTTTTGATAAAACTAATCTATTAAACGTACAATCAAAACCTCAAAATTAATCACTATGTCAACCTGTTCATCTCACAAATAATTCAAACCAAGATTATATACCAAGGTTTTAACTTCGGTAGCCAATATGAAAATAGGAGATGTGGTATGAGTCATCCACCAAAAGCCAAGCAACGAACAATTAATTTCAACAGACAACCAAACGGTCTTAAATGATTTGCAAAACCCGTGCCATATAGCAAGATGTAAAAAATCCCCAACATTAATATCGACCTAATCTATAAAACACGGTGAAACGAATAACAAAGAACATAAAAAATACAACGACAACCACTGAACTACAGGTTCCTTGGCATTGGACAGACAGATAAGCCCACTATGTTTACTCAAACAAAAATATCAATAAAGACTCTTCTAACAGGATTTAATGAAAACATAACATAAATTGTCTAAGTAATAAAAGGGCTTCATGCAAATGCTAAGGTAAAAAACAATGACGTTCATATGATAATGTTACATGAGATTCGTTAATCTTGAACTTTGTGAAAAACCTATTAAACGCCACCGGCATACTTGAAAACATGCAATAAGGTACCTTAGTAAAGAACTCATTAATTTAATTGATCATACAGTTGACTGTATATGAAAATAGAGGAAGTGTTATGATTGCCAATTAGACATTCATCTACCAAAAGCAATCGAACAATTTAAATTTTACAGGTCATCACATGGTCTTCAATGATGGAAAAAAAACCCATACTATAAAGCAACCTGAAAAAGGCCATTAAATAAATGATGTGAAACTATTAATGAAAGACAAAATGATAATCTTGTCGTGTTTCGAAAAATAGAAAAATAACGTTTTTGGCATTTTCTCTGATATTATAAAGTTAATTTATATTTTGTAATATTTAAAGAAATTACTTATCTAAGGGAACATTTTTTTGTAGTTGGAGATTGAAATCCACTGAAAAAAATCATTCTTATACATGCAAAATTGACCATTGTTGAAAGGCACTTTCTTGGTTCAATTAAGTCCTCTTTTAGACTTTTTTGCCACGAATTTTAATAATTTTATCTATGACAAATTAATATATACATATACGATGTTAAAGTAACGATCTTAATAAATAATAAATGCAGGTCAAAATTTCAAATAAATTCATAATTAGTTTCCATTAAAACAGAACAATTGAAAATTGCATAAAATGACCTTTTGAGCAGTAGAGAGAGATTTCTTTGAGTGTTACCATGGTAACGGGGTTACAAAAATAAATTTTGTTTTCTACGTTATCATGCCAGGATTACTTAGGAAATTTTTAGTGTTTTTCATTTTTTCTTAACTTTTTTTTATCCTTGAAAAGAATTTCCATTTAAACGCAAGAAAGATATTACTTTGAATATAATTGACTGGGTATCTGTAACCGATTGGTAGACGCGCATATCCGCCCTTTATTGATTGTAGTAGCAATCATATCACGTCACGTAAATTCATTTACCTTTTCAAGACCTTGCAAAATTCTTTCATTTTCTGAAAGGAATGGTTGCAGGGTTATAAGTTTTGAATGAGCTTGGCTCTTGGCTAGATGAATGCAACTGCTGACTAGATTTTGAATGGAAATGGAGAAACTCACTCACTGGTGTTATGCAAAGTACCACATTTATATGTTTCCTAACGACAAAAAAGCCGAGGTCTGTTAACAGCAAATTTCTATTGCATTCACATTGTTGCGACTGTTTTTCCTTTAACTCCAGTAAACATTATCATACAGAAAACCATTCTGAGGTTTAAATAAACATATGTTTGATTGTAGAGATAATCAATGGTGGAATTGTTCGGAATAGGGACATTAACTATGAAGAACTGGAAATAGGGATGGTATATAGAGTATATAGGAAGTTCATATACTTTTTAAGACTTGTAGCTACTTTTTAGCACCACTCGAGAAATTATGACGTGGTTACGGGAAAGAAATTCGAGAGACGGATGAATTATGGTATACCACAATTTGGACGTATCAAAATTTATAATGAAAGGGGCAATCGGTATTTTGATTGCAAGCCAGTTTTGTTTTGGTCTTTTTCTAGTTCCTGGTTGGTCTGGACTGAAGGCTTAGCGGGGAAAATAGAAAAGTTTGTGTTTACTATTAGAATACCCCTTTTCCAGTGGCAATCAAAATTTGTCGACCCTGTTGTTCTTGTGGCCCATCCTTTTTTTTTCATTTCATGTTCATTTTATCATCCATTTCATGTTCATTGCCTGAATATAGCTGAAATATTGCTGCTCGGACGTTAAACCCCAACAAACAAACAAACAAACTCTTCTTTTTATACATGTTAGTTTTTTTACATTGATCCAGGAAACATAATTCAGTACATTTGTATTTGAGAATCTTTATTCGCAGTAGTTTTATTTAGTAGACAAACTGATTTTGAATGCTTTTCTTACAGACAGCCCTTACATGTAAGGAAGATCATCTCATTTTGCTGTTTAATTGAATTCACAGATATACTGAGCATTAAATGAGCAGACGTTATCAATCCATTGAAATGCAGTTGCTTTATAAGCTTCCAGGCAGAATTCTATATCCACATGAGTAGGCTCGTTGGCCTCAAAATCTGTAAAAGGCATTGAATCATTTGGATTGCTGATCCATTCAAATGATTGGTCCTGATAGTAGTTATATCCCCCAATCCAAAACCCATGTACTGAAAACAAAATATCCAGAGAAAATTAAACTTTCCTATATATCGATATAAAGGATTTTCAAAAAAAGGTTGTAAATGTTAAATAACAAAGTAAACGTGTATGATTTTTGAAAGTAAGTAGAACCCTATGAATAAATCAGGATTTCGACAAATATGAAAAAATTGTTAATTATGGGTTAATGTTTTGTACCTTATATTCGGATGTTATTATTTTTAGTACGTGTTGTGCTTGACAAAAAAGTATATATTGAAAGCCTTTGAATTGTCTGGACTGCTGAACATTAAAAGGGTTTCAGAGGCAGACACAACAAACTTTATTTTGTTTAGATAATAATTTTTTTTTGTAATTTATCTTTTTGGGTACTTTAACATATCATATTGTGCCTTTATGTAACACTTGTCTCCACCAAGCCTCTTTAGAACCCCTTTTGATTCGTTTTAGAAAGGTGTTCGGTCTAATAAAGTTAAGAATACATTATTCCGAGTAAGTGGAGATGTTTTCTGATTTTTCAGAATTCCGTTTAGACAGGCTTCACTACTATACAAGTTTATCAAAAACATTGAAATACTTGATTCAACCTGGATTAGCCTCTCTCATTTGTTCTTTTATGTAGTCATTTTCGTCTTGCGTTTCGATCTCTAAAAGCTTGCCTCCTAGATTTATACAGTTTGCCTGAAAAAAAAATTATCTTCAAGTTGTATAAAATGTATTTTTGATTCTTGAAATGTTTAGGTGTTTGGTTTTAATGCTACTGATGAGAGGTTACTCTTGTGAAGCGTTATAATTAAGGGAACCAACATTCGAAAAGAAATCAAAAGAATGTATTCCTAGTACAAAGACCAGACAGTGAAAATAAATACACAGCAAAGAGCACAAAGTATACAAAATAACACAAACAAAGGAACAAAGGCAAAAAAACAATCCGGACTCAATTAAAACTGGGAGCATGGACAAGTACAAGAAATTGTAAGGATGATTAGAAAAAAAACAACTTACTGAACTTAGGGATAATTTTACATTCTTGATAAAGAGTAATCAAGGGAATCAAGGTTATAGCGGTAATCGAAAGAATGTAATCCAGGGACAAAGACCAGACATGAAAAACAGACATTCACAACAAAGAACATAAAATAACTAAAATCATACATACAAAGTAACAAAAGTAAATGAGCAACTCGGACTCAACTAAAAAATAGGAGCATGGACCAGGTGCACCGGTAGGGTAAGCGTCCTCTGCTTTTCTAGAAACACCCGCCGAGTTGCTCATAAAAAGTCAAGTCCGGGGTAGACAAACGAGGAAAGGTGAACTTTGACCCGTTGAATAAATCAGTTTTCATGGTGCTGATGGATACATCATAACGATCCACGAGTTCATGATGACGACCATTCAACTTCTGTAGTGATGACTTCAATCTTGTAGCAACATAACAATGTGCCAGAAGCCTATTTGTTAGAGTTCTAGCGCGATACAAAAAGTCTGCATAGTTTCGGCAAGCTCTGACATAACGTATGAGTTGTGATATGAACACTCCATACGCAGGAGCCGAAGGGATGTTGCCACAGATGAAAGGAAAGTTGACAATTCTGAATGAAAAGTGATCAAGTTTGTCGTAAAGTTTGGTCAATAGTTTTCCCTTACCATCGATTTCTAATTGTAGGTTAAGATATGAGGCTGACTTCACAGTGTCTGTAGTATCCTTTATCTCAAGTTCTTTTGGGTAGATGCGATGTATCAAATCCCCGAAATTAGGATTGTTTAAAGATAATACGTCATCTATATAGCGGAAACTGAGATTGAAGGATCTAGCCAAACGATATTCTTTCTTTCTGATCAAATCAGCTATAAAGTCAGCCTCATAAGAGTGAAGAAATAGGTCAGCAAGTAAAGGAGCACAATTTGTTCCCATTGGAATGCCGACCGTTTGTTGAAAAACACGTCCACCACACTGAACAAATATGTTGTCGATTAAAAATTCCAGCATTTTGTAAACATCTTCCTCTGTATATTTGGAGGATGATTTGGAATTATTTCTTACAAAGTATGAGGAATCTCTACCAAGAACTATATATTTGTATCTAAGTGTACCATCTTTTTTGGAAAAACAACGATGTATAATGTTTTTAAGTCGGGATTTTAACTGAGTATGGGGAATAGAAGTATACAGTGTTGAAAAATCATACGTTTTAATGCTATTATATTCAGATAATAGTCTTGAATTGATTGTCTCCAAAAGATCTTTCGAATTTTTCAGGATCCACATTGAATTAATACCACTACGGGAGTAACAAGTGTTGTGGTAGGACTGCAGACCCTCTTTGACAGTTGTGAGTATAAAATTTTAAGTTTTGAAAGAGGTTTGGTGGTACATTTTGCAGATCCAGCTATGAAACGTTGTTTGTATGGATTCTTGTGAAGTTTAGGAATCCAGTTCATAGACGGTAAATCACAATCATCGTCTTTGGTAGAGAGACCAAAAGAAGATAGCACAGATTTATGGGTTTCCACAATCTCTTCTTTGGAGAGAGTGGTAGCAGTATAGGTCGCATCACTGCTATTATTTCCTACGTCTACCTCTGATAACAAACATTGGATATAAAACGTTTTGCAGACAAAAACAATGTTGTTTTGGGCTTTGTCTGCTGGTACGACAACATATTTGTCATATATAGTAGACAATGTTTTTGCTACATCGGGGTCTTTGAAAACTGATGTAGCCTTGGCACCCATTGACCTACTTAAAACTTTCATTCGTTTCAAAATTAAAGACCTCACGGCCTTTAACCACTCTGACAGAGAATCAATGTCTTCTTGTTCTTGTTCTATCCATTTTCTTGCATAGTCTTCGACGGCATTCATAAGAACTTTAAAGTTGTAATTCCAATATATGGAGCGTGGTTCACGGTACGTGGGACCTTTAGAAAGAATATTACGTAGAGATTCGTTTTCGATAATGGTTAAATCTCCCGTAACGACGTGACCAGAAGGACCATACTTGAATGGAGAGGTTTTGCAAGAACAGTCAGGTGGTTTAGCCTTGAAGTCCTCAATCTCGAGGTTCTGCAATAGCCTTTTATAATTGAAAATTTTGGATGCAATGGGTGAAGTATAGGAATATGAAATAATTGGTATGGATTTGTCTTTGAAATATGGGGGAATTTTGTTGGTAACGTTTTTGTGATGGAGAATGTTAGCCAAATTAATTGCATCTATACCTTTGTTGACAAACGGTAGTGGAAGAAATGATCGTTTTTCTTCATCTTGACTTTTCACACAAACTGGTTTAAAGAGTCTGTGGAAACCAATATCCAAAATGATGGCAACTATTCTGTATAATGATGTATAATGACTTGTTTTGTAAAGGGAGTGTAGTAGAGTGAGAGGTATAGAATAAAGTTTGGTTCTAATGTGATGAAGTCCAAGAGGTTTTTGTATGAAAGGAAGGAGACCATCTATGGAGACATCATTTAACTTAGGTGACGTATAGTGGCGATGGCCATGACTCCTTTCCCGTCTTGGATTTTTGTTAGATAAATTCATCACATTCATGCTATTGTTATATTGGCTTGAAAGGTTTCCTATACTTTTGATGTTGTCATTGCATAAGGTATTGCAGTACCTAGTCTGCGTATCCAGTACTCCTCTCTTTCCCTACGATAGTTTTTACTTAGATAGGGACTGTTCGTAGGATGGTTAATTTTTTCTAAAATTCGAACTTTCATGGAGAGGATTGAATGATCTTGTTGATTAAAGTGTCGATAAACTGTCGGGAATTTGGTGTTGTTAATTCCCGAACGATGACCGCACATTCTTTTATTTAATCGTTTTTGTGTTTCTCCGACATATATTAAACCACATAAGTTGCATTCTAATCTATATATTAAGTTTGTTGATTTGCAACTTAAGTCATCGTGACTTCTTGAATGGAAGGTTTTGTTTGTAAGGGAACTGGAAAAATAAGGGTCGGTTATAAGAATGTTGCATGTTTTGCAATTTTTAATGCCACATTTTGATATGGTACAATGTGGTTCGTTATCGTTGTAGTCAAATATATCGTTTAAAGTGATGGAACATGGTTTGATTATTTTAAAATTTTTGTACTCGAATAGATGGTCTGCAGACTGAACGTGTGATTGGGTACTTTTAGTTGAATTGGTCGGGGCACTTTCCATACCAGATGTGAGTGTGCTAAGATTCCCATCTTGGGACACCACATACTTACAAGACAACAGAGTGTCCGATCTGCTGTCAGGTTCGGACCTTTTTATACTGGGCGACGTCCGAGCCAGTTTTTCTTTTATTCCTCTTGTTAAAACCATTAATTATAAAAATTGTATTACTGGGTTGATGATACCCTCGGGGACAAAATCCACCAGCAGAGGTATCGACCCAGTGGTGTGAAAGAGTAATCAAGGGAACCAAGGTTATAGCGGTAATCAAAAGAATGTAATCCAGGGACAAAGACCAGACATGGAAAACAGACATACACAACAAAGAACATAAAATAACTAAAATCATACATACAAAAAACGTACAATATTAAGGAACAAAAGTAAGAGTTATAAGGTTAAAAGTTGGTACGTACACTCTTATAATGCACTGGAAATTGAGAATAGTTGGGACAGATAATTCTATTAATAGATTTCCATGTTTTTAATATTTAATTTGATTAAATGTAGTATGTAGAACTACTGTACGGAAATATATTGAGTGCGTATTATCTTATGGATCGATATATACTGATATGAACATTTACGAAGACTTATAATTCAGTTAACAGCATACTGGTATCGAAAAAAAAGTTCATTAGTTATTACAACTTGATTACGCATCCCATTCTTCTTAAAACGCCTGTTTTCACCCATTTTGTTTTTGTGAGATTTGTGCAACTGCTTTTTATAAAGGCAGTGAATTTTGTACTTCATTCTATTGTTAGTACGTGTTTGTCCTTCTTCCGCTATTTACACCAAAAGGTGTAATTATTAGATATAACTAACAAACTTTAATTAAATTACCATTGCCAAACGATGAAGGTGTAAGTTAGACACCATAAATGAAAATTACCATTGCAAATTTAGGACGAAGGGGGCTTTATAAACTACGAAATAGTCCTGAACTTAGCGGGTTCTTTCATTGGTTCTGCAAGATAAATATTATACAAAAAAGTCAACTTCAATTCTATATATATTTACAAATACAAATTTTGCTCCGTGCAGGTCCGGGTGTTAAAAGGATAGGTCTGCAGCAGCGCTAAGATTGTCGTAAAAAGCGACTAAATAGTGCTCAGAACCCTAGCCGGGAGCTAGGGCGCTCTGCCCACAGAGCAACTAGGTTGTGTGCCCCAAGTAGTGGAATGGGCTACCCCTTGCGTGTTACATGCTGAGGTTTTTGGGCTTTAATACGGAAAACCTGACCGCAAACCATAGTGGTGCACCTTGTTGAGAAAGATGCAACGTTCCTCGCAGGTTCAAGAACCCTACTGTGGTATTCTCCCGGAGTAGGAACCATAGATATCCGCCACTGGAGGCTAAATTGCCCGAACCTACCCACCTCTCCCTATTTCCAGTGGCAATCAAAATTTGTCGACTCCATTGTCCTTGTGTCCCATCCATTTTTCATTTCATCATCATTTCATGTTCATTTTATCATCAATTTCATGTTCATCGTCTGAATATAGCTGAAATATTGCTGCTCGGACGTTAAACCCCAACAAACACACAAACAAACAAACAAATACAAATGTCAGTAATAAAAAGATAAATAACTTTTTACCTTACATTATAGAAGGAAGCAGCAGATGTCTCTTGAGGTCATCAACCTTACCTTTGCTATATGCCAATCAACTTGCTCAGACATCTCTGCTATTTTATACCAAGACATTCCATACCGAAGTACACACTCAATACAATTTTTCGGTGGTGCTGTGAAAAAGAAACATCGATCAATAAATAAATATCTTACAAAACTTTAAACTCGTTTTTGCATGTAACTAGACCACAAATATTAATGTATGCGGAAGCTGTAATCTTTTTTACAGTAACAAAAAATTGGCTTAATTAAATTCAAAATGGTTTATTGTCTATTAACTAATCCTTTGTTAGAAATTGAATCGGAAATTAAATAAGGATCACTATTTTGAATATATGTTTTATATCTGGAGCTAAGCTAAGACTTAGGTCTATGCCATTCAGCTTGATTTATTTCAAAGTAGTTTCGATATCAGTAGACAACATGGCATAACATGAGAAACTAGATTGGTGATTATATGAATATAATATGCTTTTGATTTATCCTTGATTTTGTTAGTATGTTGTTTTTGACTTCACCTTCCCTCTTCATGATTATGAGATAATTTTGCAATTACTATTAATTAGCAAACTACAACACAAGGTCCATTACCTCACTCTTAGCAATACAAATGCAGTTTAGGTTGTCAATTTGCTTTTGTATATGCATTTGTGTTTTGTTAAGACCCCTGTTTGTAATATTATGTATTTACATCTTTCGTTTTGAGTAATTAAGAGTACTTACTATTCAATCATGGATACAATTTCTCCTTTGATTGAGACACAGTTACTACTTGAATGTAACATTCCTATATAACATTATTAAATGAAGACGTTTACTACTATTTATTACATTCAGTAAATTGAGAGTATTTAAATGTACTTAAATGGCAACAAACAAACATTTCCGAGATCGGAACGTCTTGTAAAAAATAGAACAGTTATTGAATCATTTTCTATTTGTATTTATCTTTATTCTTTATAAGGACATATTTTTATTTCCTCAATAATTTTTTTTTGATATACTTACCAAGCTCCAGAAATTTCCATCCAGCATGAAACAAACCGACCTGGCGATAATTTGACATATCAATTTGGCATATTCCTTCTTTTTGAAGGAAACTAGCTTGCCAACATGTATTTTCATGTAAGCACAAAAAGCTACACTCGACAATTGATGAGGCCCTGATAGTCTTGAAATCACTGCCGGAAACACGATGGTTCAACTCCACAGTAAATTTTACTAAATCCTCTGATGTAAGGTTAACTGTTTTAAAGTTAATAAATATATTTTGAATTACGCAAAATAGCAAGTGAAAAACGGCTTGAAAACGAATTTGAAGCATTTTCATCAAAGTTAAATTGTTATGACGAAGTTACATTTTTCGGTACTTATATATTCGCTGAAAACGTTTTAAATCAAAATATATTGGCAAATATCCAAATAAATCATTTATTTGTTCAATGAGGGAATGTTTATTTTTGTAATGTAATTTTGTGCCAATCAATCCATATTATATTTCAACGTTTACATCTTTTTAAAAGAAAACAATCCTAATTGAAAATATTTTTTTAGTTTGTTCCAAAAAGGACTACCACCGCAGATTTGATAAAAATGCGTGATAAAGCATTAGGTAATTTCAAGATTATTCTATTAAGCGAGGATCCACATCGTCATGCATCCTAAGATATTCAAGAGAAAATTCCTTTTATTTTTAGCTTACCTGGCCATAGGCCAAGTGAGCTATTGCCATCTCCTGGCGTCTGTCGTCGTCGTATGTCGGCCTCGTTAACAATTCTTCAATCATCTTCTCCTCTGAAACTACTGAATGGATTTTGATGAATTTTAAAGTAATTGTTTCTTAGAGTATCTTGCAAAAATAGTTGTTTGGATTTTTTATCTGTTAAAAAAACATGACCGCCGTTACTAAAAATAAAACATAGGGGTCAGACAGCAGTTTTTTGCATTATCTTGAAATCCGTTAGGTTTAACTAAATTCTGACATTAAATAAAAGTATTCACCATGATGAGATCTATCTGTGATGTAATTTTGGTGCAGATTTGTTGATCCATGTCGGAGTTATTGCCCTTTTTTGCTGTTTTTGATGTTATTACTTTCAAAAATCTTGTTATCAGAATCTATTGTACACAATTTAATGAAAGATGGTTTTACTGTTTAACTGTATCCTGCACAAAATGACTGGATTTTTTATCGATGAAAACAAAAATGGCCGCTGTTACCGAAAGAGTAATCAAGGGAACCAAGATTATAGCAGTAATCAAAAGAATGTAAAGACAAAGACCAGACACAGAAAACAGACAAACACAAAAAAAAGAACATAAAGTAACTAACATCATACATACAAAGTAACAAAAGTAAATGAGTAAATCGGACTCCACTAAAAACTGGGAGCATATAACATATGAGTAGTGATATGAACAATCCATACGCAGGTGCTGAAGGGATGTTGTCACAGATGAAAGGAAACGACAATTTTGAGTGAAAAGTCTTCACGTTTGTCGTAAAGTTTGGTCAAAAGTTTTCCTTTACCATAGATTTCTAAGTGTAGGTCAATATATGAGGCCTTACAGTGTTTGTAGTATCCTTCATCTCAAGTTCTTTGGGGTAGATACGATGTATCAAATCCCCGAAATTAGGATTGTTTAAAGATAATATGTCATCTATAAAGCGGAAACTGAGATTGAAGGATCTAGCCAAACGATATTCTTTTTTTATCAAATCAGCTATAAAGTCAGCCTCATAAGAGGGAAAATAGAACAAAAAGATCGAAATACATTTTGTTGCAAACACCCTTTGAATTTAGCCAACTTTTCATTGAGGTTTATATATTTCACCGTCAGTAGACGGATATTTGTCAAAGTTTTGATGTAGGATTTAGGGCCCTTGAAACCATTTATTGGTTGTTTAAATGTGTACAACTCTCTGAAACTAATTGCAACAAAATTTTATAAAAGTTACTTTTAGGGTTTCCCCCTGAAACTGGTCATTTAATTTTTTTCAACAGTACAAAGAAACATGGCCATCGTTTCAAAAATAGAATATACATTTAGGGGTCAAAATTCTTTTTTTGCTTTTTTCCTTCCATTATAGAAGAATGAGGAAATTGAACACTACCCATAAGATAAATATGATCTCCTTAGTTGACGGGCAGTCTTGAGTTTATTTTATAGTCGGCCATTTTCGAAATTGCTGCCATTTTACGACCATTTTCACCAGTTGCTCAGATTTCATTTTTAAGAAATTGTTATACCTTCTTTTATTTCAACGATCATTTGTTTATATCATATTCATGGTCTCCTAATATGAATGGTGATGATGAAAATTTTAGTTAGCCAATGTTTAATTTCATTTTATGTTCTTTTTCAGAAAATCTATACTGGGCTTATTCCCCATCATGCCTGTTGGAATAACAGGACATTAAGGAGGGGGCCTGCCAAACCTTTTTTTCAGAGGTTCTATAAACACATTAAAGGCATTTCTAACATTTTACAATGCCTCTTTTGAACTTTCAGAATTTTTCAATATATGCTCTTTTTCAGCAATTTGGTAACAAAGCATGATACCTTTACTTACTTAGTTATTAGGGTACGGTTTATCAGGTGAGCGATTAGGGTTCTTTAAAAGCCCCTTGTTTGTTTGAAAGATAAATCGGTAATTCTGCAATATTACATGTATCCGATGCATTCAATATGACAACAAATGTTTTGTAGTATAATGAATCAAAAATATAGATTCCCGTACATCTAATACTCTGTGTGTGTACTTGAATTTAGATTGTCGATTTTACTTAATGGTATGTATTATTTTCAAAAATGCCTTTTTATGCAGTAACAAAAATATATGGCAAATCTATTCACCTCGAATCAATTAATTCTAAAATGAATTATCATTAATTGCGGTAGAATAGTTCGCTGCCAAACTTCATTATTGATTCTCCCGATTATGGAATAAAAGGGTATGTATATACTGTGTTGTGAACAGATAAAAAGTATATTTAACAATCATGCAAAATTGACAAATATTTAGTAGAACAAACTTTATAATTAATTACAATTGATAATACTTTATGTTATACATTCAATTTTTCCTTTTAATCCTAATTCATCTGCCTTTTTAAAATATATTTATAAAGCCACATGATCTGATTTTCTTTGTTTAAATCTACCAAACAGAAAATTTTCACATAAGTTTTATTTTCGTTGTGGCGTATGATAAAAAAATTATTGCAGTTTTAAGGCTTAGCAAAACATAGTGATTAAATAGAAACATTAATCAAACTGCTAAAAATGTCTTGATGTACAGTCGTTTCTATTATATTTAAATGACAATACAATTCTACACAATTGTGGCAGTAGTTTATTTGTAGGTGTCCTTAATAAATTGCTAGTGCATATTTTTAACGAAAGAAATTGAGCAGACAATACTATATTATACTTTATGTGTCAGTCCCTGTAAGAGTCAGGCAGTAGGTGAGAAACACACCATTTTGAAAGTGTAATTTTTATACTCATACCCTACCGGTGCACCTGAATATGCCCCCAGTTTTACTGCAGTCCGAGTTACTCATTTAGTTTTGTTGCTTTGTAAGCATTATTGTGGTTTTTTATATTCTTTGTTGTTTGTGGCTGTTTTTTCTGTCTGTTTTTGTTCCTGTATTACATTATTTTGATTTCCGCCAGAATCTTGGTTCCCTTTAAAATCCTTCGACTACCTGTTTCATTAGAATCAACGAAACAAGGCAAAATTGTCCATATTGTTATAGTAGATTGAGATATAATGCTATTGAAATGCACTGTAAATGTAGCATTTTCAGGGCAGATATCTCATTTTACTAACACTTTATTAAAAAAGTCTGAACGAATCTGGTAACGCAATGATCAAATAATAGTTTTTTTTAAATAGAGAAAACATCCTATAGCGTACGTAAGTCTCGTCTTGTGACCGCGTGATTTCACGAGAATGAGTCCTAGTCTACCATTCAAAAGCATGGGGATTTTTCAATTAGATAGCGTAGAATTCAGTGTTAAGGGCAAAACATCTTTTTGTGTAAAAAATATCGATAAAAATGACAAATACATATTTCTACATGATAAAGGTATTAAGAAAAAGCATACAATAGAAGATTTTGCATTGTTATACAGCGTTTCGAGTACCCGGAAGTAAACAATAAAATGCATATCAGTCTTCGTTTGTCAATACGTTCTACATCGGAAATTCCGGCAAACAAAATGCAACTAGAACGAGACTTACATACACTAGAGAAAAATTATACGTCAGATTAGTGGGGTTTTGACATGCATGTTTCTCATTTTTGTGTTTACATAAACTTACACTTAAAGATTTCAGTTAAAAAATATATGTCTCGGAGAGAGGTGTTAAATAAAAAAACAATACAAGTCATATTAATATTGAAAAGTTTAATATGATGTACGCGTTTTAAAGGAGTCCTCTCATCAGCAGCATTAGAATCAAATACATAAAAGTTATAAATTCAAAGTTATTGCATATCAAAACCAAAAATATCGGAACAATGGAGTGAATACATTAGAGATTCTTCTACCATATACAATACAAGAAATTGAGCCTCGGTATTTTAGAGGAATAACCCTTCTGTTGAACATGAAGATTTTTTTCTGCTATGAGCCTATGTATGGATTTTAAATTAGGTTCTTTAATTCAATACAAATAAGATAACCTCACATGAAGAATAAGTATATTTTGTAAAATAAAAATAAGCATTTTTTTTTCATTTTTTTCAAAACTTATTAATGTATATTCTTAATCATCGAAAATTTGAATAAACTTTGACAAAAAAAGGGTATTTTTTACAATTATTTGACAATACGAATATTTTACGACTAATCTTATTGTGAGCACAAATGTATTCTCAGTCGAAGTAATAAGGTTCCAGATATATGTTTTTTGGGGTGCAATAAACTTTAAGAATGCAGCCCTTTTTAGGAGTTAAGGAGTAATCAAGGGAACCAAGAGTAATCAAAATTCTCGTTCACTTTATGTACATGTACTTTACTTATAGTTGAATTCATACATACTGGAGTGAAAGAAGACGAAAATACTGTGAAAGTTGTGGTAAGTACCTGTCCATTTTGTCACTGTCCATATTACAGTGATTTATGGTAAAGAAAAACCCATTGAACATACAATGCTTTTCAATCTAATTATGCTATATTTTTCTTAAAAGTTGTCCTTTCCATATTCAGAACGAAAAGTTTTGCAAAGTGCTAATTTCTTGTTCAATATATATATATTTTATCTTAAAAGCGATATGAAAAACGATGACTTCTTCTGTGGCATATAACTGATTCTAAATAAGAAACAAAAGTGAATTCGGTGCGTAAATCATTTTCTGTCTGATTTTTATAAAGACTGCTACTTAAATGAATCCTAGATACATTAGATACTTGTCAAAACCATGCATTAAATCAGGTCCTTTCATGTGTAATTGACAGTGCTTGTATACATATGTAAACTAAACATGCCTAAAAAAAACAACTTAACTACAAAAACTATATCAGGTTTCACTGTTTTGTTTCGTGTCTCGTTGGAGCTTTTAACCTCGTTTTACGCAGTAAATAGCAATTTCTGCAATATTCTTATATACGGAGTTTAATCTTAATTTCAAATGCAAGGATTTTGATATCTCAAGACAACTTTCTGTTTTTTGCCCTCATTTTGATTTTTTCAATTTGTTTTACGGACTTTTCTTTTAGACTATTCCTTTTGTTATAATAGTTCATCTTACATTTAGCATTTTTCCGACATTACGACAATATTGTCTTAACACTACAATAGATATTCTTTAAGCTTCTAAATCCTAAACCAAAGTTCTTCTTAAACGAACAAAAATACAATTGGATTAGGTTTAATACGTGAAATGTGCATGCAGTGTCCAATTAAAATAATAATTAAATACTTTTTTTTCTTAGTTAATAAAAGTAGTTAAACAAATAAGTATATAACATATCAACCTCATCAGGACAACAGACGTTCGCTTCTTTCCTTCTTTAAAGCGTTCAAGATAATATATTTGTCCAATTGAAGACATAATTAGTACCAAATGTCTTTCGGATTAAGTCGTACAATATCATTCACCATTACCTGACAATGTAAATTGCTAGAAGTGTACCAAGCGTGTATGCTGGTTTGCTGAGAGGGTAATCAAGAGAATCAAGATTCTAGCGAAAATTAAAAGAATGTAATCCAGGGACAAAGACAAAACATAGAAATCAGAAAACACAAAAATAACATTAAGTTAGTAAGATAATACATACAAAGTAACAAAAGTAAATGAGCAACTCAGACTCACTAAAGACTGGGAGAATGGACTAGGTGCAGCGGTAGGGTAAGCGTACTCTCCTTTTCTAGAAAGCCCGCCGATTTGCTCACAAAAGTCCGAGGTAGAACGAAAAAGGAAAAGAAAACTATGATACATTTAACAAATCAGTTTTCATGGTGCAGATGGATATACCATAACGATTCATGAGTTCATGATGACGACCATAAACCTTCTGTAGTGATGGCTTCAATCTTGTAGCAACATAACCCTGTCCCAGAAGCCTACTTGTAAGAAGTCTAGCGCGATACGAAAGGTCTGCGTAGTTTCGACAAGCTCAAGTTGTGATATGAAAACTCCATACGCAGCTGTTGAAGGGATGTTGCCACAGTTGGCTTAAAAGTTGACAATTCTGAATGAAAAGTCGTCATGTTTGTCGTAAAGTTCGATCAGTAGTTTTCCTTTAACATCGATCTCTAAGTGTAGGTCAGGATATTTGACAAACTACACAGTATCTGTAGTATCCTTTATCTCAAGTTCTTTGGGGTAGATGAAACACATCAAATCCTCTAAACTAGGATTGTTTAACGATAATACGTCTTCTATACAGCGGAAGCTGAGATTAAAGGATCTAGCTGAACGATATTCTTTTTTTCGGATGAGATCTGCTATAAAGTTGGCCTCGTTAGACTGAAGGAAAAGGTCAGCATGTAGTGGAGTACACTTTTTTCACATCGGAAAGCCGACCGTTTGTTGAAAAACACGTCCACCACACTGGACAAATATGTTGTCGATCAAAAGTTCCAGCATTTTGAAAACATCTGTATATTTGGAAGATGATTTGGAATTATTTTTACAAAGTATGGAGAATCTCTACCAAGAAATGTATATTTTTATCTAGGTGTACCGTGGGGAGAAACAACGATGTATAGTGTTTTTGAGTCGGGATTTAAACTATGAGGAATAGGAGTATAAAGTGTTGAAAAGTCGTAGATTTTAATGCTAATATTCTGATAATAATCTTGAATTGAGTGTATCCAGAAGTTTTTTCGAATTTTTCAGGAACCACATTGAAGTAATACCACTACGGGAGTAACAAGCGTTGTGGTAGGACTGGAGACCTTGTTTGACAGCTGTGAGTATATAAATTAAATATTTTGAAAGAGGTTTGGTTGCACATTTTGCAGATCCACCTGTGTATCGTTGTTTGTATGGATTCTTGTGGAGTTTAGAAATCCAGTACATAGACGGTAAATCAAAATCATCGTACTTGGTGGAGAGACCAAAAGAGGATAGCACAGATTGTTTTCCACTATTTCTTCTTTGTATTAGCGGTATAGGCCTTATCAATGTTTTTGCTACACTGGGGTCTTTGAAAACTGATAGTCAGAATTTACATGCTGGGTTGTCAGGCTATAATACGGAAAACCTGACCGCAAACCATAGTGGTGCACCGTGTTGGGAAAGATGCCACGTTCCTCGCAGGTTCAAGAACCCTACTGTGGTATTCTCCCGGAGTAGTAACCATAGGGCTCCGCCACAGGAGGCTAAATTGCCCGAGCCTACCCACCTCTCCCTATTTCCAGTGGCAATCAAAATTTGTCGACCTCATTATCTTATACATAGATTGTTTTTCTCTTTTTTTCTGTTTTGATCTTTAAAATTAAACAGAATAAATTAAGAGAGATTGTGTCAAGGCGATTTAATTTTTAGTGTAATTTAATACCATTTTTAATTGTCGGCAATATATTTCATAGACAAAAACTCATAATTTCATAAGGGAATTTCGAGTCAATAAGAACAATTTACATTCATTTTGTCCTGGCTATATTAAAAATTTTGAATTTAGTAAGTAAACTTTACTGACATGAAATATTTAAATTGGCTGAGGAGAATTCGTTGTTTTAATAGCTGGTCTTTTGTTTCATGTGGCAGCATCGACATACCTATTAATATATACATGTATATATAAATGGTTTTTGCATGTGATTCCAATTAACAATCATGTATTGATACACGTTTTGTGCCGTTTAATTGATTATTGTTGTAAATGAAATTAATAGAAGCAATTAAATTGAATGAGGTTAAATATAATTACTAGCTAACAGACATTTTGTCAAATAATCCTCATAATGACGTATTGATCATGACGTATATATGTATATATAAAGTCTGGATTTACTAGTTTGCATTTCGTATAAAATTGTCGACCGAATCAAATATTTCCAATATGAATAATTCATCCTTTGCTTGCAGGGGATTTTCTTTTATTTCAAATGTATAAATCTTCAAATACATAATTAATTTAGAGTACGCGTCGAGTCAATAAATAGTCTCATTCGTTTAAAATGAATATAAAAGAAATATTTCGTGCGTTTAAGACAATCATATTCTGTTTAAATATGTTGATAGCGATAAGAAAAAATGAAGCAAAAACAATCATTGGAAAATTACATATTATTAGTACAAATGCTAAGATAATTGAAACAAATACAAAAGAGTTTGTTACAGAATCAGAAATAAAATGTGCGGCCATGTGTACCAGCGATTCCTTCTGTTGCATGGTCAGCTTCAACTCATTAACAAAGCAGTGTATATTAGATACAGTGAATGACTGTGAGACAGCAACGATATCTGGAATGACAGATTGGAATGTCATGGAACGTGTTCCTGCTGGTAAGCGATACATATTTTTAGTATATTTCCTTCCAACAAATACTGAAAGGTATATTGCAAAATATATATCACGCATCGTATTTTTTTCGGATAATTAGTTTTAGGCTAAATGTGACCATATTTTGTAAGTAAGACCTTCTCAAACCAGGTAAAATTTGTTGGTTTTTTTTTGTATTTTTTTGTATTTTTTTTTTTTTTTTTTTTTTTTGTCAAACTATTATTGTAGTTGCGATTTGACGAAGGGTATTCAGAGCAATTTATCGACGTATCATATGATGTTAGTATGAACAATCAAAAGCTTTGAAACATCAAATTAAACGCGAGAAACGATGGAAGCAACAGAAGATACCATTCGTACAAGTTTGTCAAATAAGAAAAATCGTGCCGTATTCATCGTGCTTCATCTGTTACAGTACCTGAACCGATCCGTGCAACAAAAGATGCGATCGGTCATCGATCACCGATCAGTTTCCGGTCAGTCAGCGATCCGTCAAACCGGTCCATAAACTGGTGATCGCATCACGTGACCACAGAGTGGTCAATGTATTTTACGGTTTTTCTTGTTTTCTCTGTTAATTTTACGCATATTTACATAATGTAATATATTCAAGCATCAAATATGACGTAATTTTATATGACAAAACTGCGATCAGATCGGTCACCGGTCATTGGTCATCGATCCGTCAGCGATCAATCAGTCAACGGTCATCGATCGATCCATCAAATCGTTGCGCAGATCGGTTCAAGGACTGTATCAGATATACGGTTTATCCATAAAATTGTTTTATCTTTTTATCATGCGATTTTGCGATTTACTGAAAGATCACAAAAATTAAAATTAAGGAATTTTTAACAATTTATTTTTCTAAAAACTGAAAAAATTCAATACATAGTTTTTGACCCAAGAGAAGATATCGATATAATCATTGGGCACTAAATAATTTTCTGAAGAGAAGACTTTTACATTAGTCACTTACATTAATTTTGTCCTGGCTATTTTAAAAACGTCGAATAAAGTAATTAAACGCCGACTCTGGTGAAAACTAGTTTACGGTTTTAAACTAGACAAAGAAAGGGTATCGGATTTCAAGGCTAAAAGAACAGTAATAATTATATATCATTAAAATATCTAAATGCTACTATAATATATTTATCATTTATGGCAGTAATTTAATCCAGTTTTTCCCCTTGGCTCCTATTGCAATGTCACCCAGTCTTACGCATGTTGATCCCCGTTGTCATCGATATAATGGATGAACTTTTCCAAAACGGTAGTAAATGTGAAAGTGGTCTATTAACGGTTCTTAATTTCATATATGGAATATTCAGAATTTTCTTAAATGTTGATTTATGATAATATATGTTCATTTAAAACTTGTAAAACTAATGTACTTTTCGTTCTGAATATGTTTTGAATTTGTCTTGGTCTCATTAAGATTATCCTACATAAAAATTAATCTTATTCGAATATTTATGAGCCGCTTTGAATATTACAGCTGTCTGAAATAGATACTGCCCCTGTGCAGTCACAACACAACTGAGGCAAATATATTTGATCTACTTTAATGCTAATTTTGTTTTGGTCAATCACATTCTGACTGTCCAAACACTTCAAATGTTCATTAAAACATAATTTGTCTGACTCAACACAAACATGCGTTGTTGTAGACCTTCTAAAAGCATCTAAGCATATAGAGTATTTACTACGACTTTGAATATCTAATTCAACATCTTATGCGTTGAAATATATATGTGTACCTCAACGGAAAAAGGTTGACAAAATGTATCATAAACTTTATGATAGCGGTATGATTTGATAGACTATTAATACTCTTAAGCTATGATATTTGTGAGATCTTTTTTACTCGATGAAACGAACCTTTTAGTGGTCAAATTGTTTCACGATTTAAAGTTGTAGCAAGTCAAAACAAATTCAAATGGTACAATTCAGGCGCTATTGTTAGGTCTTAGCTGAACGAAGATGGCAAATATCAATTAAAACTGTTGTGTTTTCAGTGACAGTATGCACAGGATGTCTTACATATGGACCTTCTGTTTTCGATATCGATGTTGCCACCAAGGCAAACTGGCAGACTGCAGTGGTAAGAGAAATTACTTAATAGTACACTATTTCGCTTTCTGAAAATTGTATGTGGATCCGATGGATAAGGGTAGATGTAACATTTAAGACGGTTAAAATGGTGACCGTTTTTGAAAATTCTAATCAGAGGATACTACTTTTCTGGGAAATCAAAAGAACTTTACGTTGGGTCAATTTGATGTTAACTTTTAACATAACTGATTTTTCTAACATCTGATAGTTTCGCATTCATTTTATCTTTTAAGTAATCAATCGTGAAGTCTGTTTCACTTTAGTTTTCATTTTGGGAACAGATTCTGACATTGCCCTCTGGTATACCTAAATGCAGATCCGTAAAATTCGGAACGCGTTGCAAAGGATCACTGTTTGATCATTTCCCAACATTTCATGCATTTATCTACGTTTTGGTAAATGTTATATCAGACTTGTATAGCTTTGGCTCTTCAAAGCCCATGACAAATTACATGCAATTATTTCAAACCATCACAAATGTCAAAAATATTTGCTGTATGAAAAAAAGGTTTTTTTTTTTCATGTCATAGAAAACTGTGAAATCAATAACAAACTCTACTATATTCTGTATTCTGTTTAAAAATTCAAATATACCATCGACAACGTACGCCTTGCGTGCTTTTGTGTATGTACAGCTTGTAATGATCGTCGAAATAAAGAATTCACGATTAATAGTGTAATGTATTTATTTTTCCCATGCATTCACACAACTTCATCGTCAACAAAGTCTTCGCCATTCAGCATCACGAGCTATATGTACTTGAAAGTTTGTTCTTCATTCGATGTTTCCGATGTAATTGTATTTTACTTATTCATAAGCGATTTTTAAGAATAATGAACAGCTAATATTCAAACTGATTGTGGTTAAGTTTATTTCTTGATGTCTTCCTTGCCTAAATTAGAGAATGAAAAAGTATTGATCATACATTTACAATGAATTTAATTGTTTTTTCACAAACGTCAATGAGTTTAGTATCTTTATAATAAATAAATATATATATAATGATGATGTAAACTATTGTTTCGTTTAATTTCGTGGGTATACGTTTTTGTGGGTAGAGCAAAAATGGACTTTTCGTTAGGTACTTGAATTTAGGATTTATGGGTCAATGGAAAATTCATAATTTCTCTGCATTTCCGGTGAAATTATTATTAAAGCAAGTCTTTGAACTGGATATTAAAACCAAATATTCTGTTAGCTTTTAGTTTTTTGCAGATAGCAACTCTGACAATTAATACAGAGCAGTGGAAGGTGCATGTATGATAACCTGTAGGAAAAAAGGCCTCCCATATTCATTTCCTTAATATCGAATTAAAGTTGTAGCAAATCAAAACAAATTCAAATGGTACAATTCTGGCGCTAATGTTAGATCTTAGCTGAACGAAGATGGCAAAGCCCGAGTTAGCGGTGGAAAGATACAAACAGCCGACAATACTGAATGTCACGCTTTACATTACTATAACTATAGTATTCCGAAGGCTGATAAGTGCTAGTAAACAAATGGTTTCCCGTTCAGTTATACAAGGGGTATTGATAGGATATCGATCGATCACAATTGATTTTAATACTCAATGTTACGAGCACGTTTCCATTTTTTTCTTTCAAAATTTGAGTTGGTTATCATCCATGAAGATACTTGTTGAAATTTCTTGATTTCATGGTTCCACACAAACAACGAAAAACTCCAAAATTATTACCTCAAGAATAATAATGAAACCATGGTATATAGATTCTAAATCTGGTCTACCAACCTTATCAGTCGTGGGTTGCAAAAAGTAGGAAGTAACCTCGAATAATTTATTAGTTATTATTCTTAACTATTTCTTCATAGGTTTCCGCGCTTCCCTCGTCTACCTTGGACTTGACTTTTTATGTGCAGATCGGCGGGTGTTTCTAAAAAAGCAGAAGACGCTTACCCTATACTGGTGCACCTGGCCCATGCTCCCAGTTTTAGTGGAGCCCATTTACTTTTGTTGCTTTGTATGTATTACTTTGGTTATTTACTGTAGGATACCTGTAAAAACCTGGGCGGAAAACTAGTCGAAATTGAAACGGAAGCTGAAAATGAATTTTTGAAGATACATATGACACTGGCGTATACTGGTAAGTTTAACTAATTTGTTAATTAATTTTGGATAGTAATGTCACAATGATCTTGGAGAGTCTCAATAAGATCCGCACTTAAAATTCGAAACGATATGAATAAAATGTTTAATTTCACACCCATTGTAACAGAGTGATGGGCAGTATAAGAGGAAGAAATTATTAGGCCAATCTCCTATAGTTAAAAATCAACGTTCCCTTGATGACGTTTTACTCAAATAACCCGGAAAGACCGGTCTGTTTCAATAAAAAAGAAGAGCATTCAACTGTCGAAGTTTTAATTATGTTTCCCTAACGAAGTTGGGAAACATATAGTTTTACTTCTGGACGCCGTCTAAACTTTTAAAAAATTCGTCCAAAACCACCAAAAAATCGTAGAAGGTTGATACTTGGTTTACAAATAGAACACGATAAGGGCTTCCGATCGGCCATATTGAAATTTAGAATATAAAAAGCCGCCATTATAAAATGGCTGCCACTCAAAAATGTGAAAAAATTTTAAAAAATCGAAACAAAAATCATGGAGCTGTAGAAACTGATTGAAAATGCTTCTTTGACACGCATTTGGGGGAGGTTGGGGTACATCCTGTGACGCTGTGCGTAACAATTATATCTAGATTTTTTGTGGTTGTGACTGTTTATTGTCAATGACATTATCACAACAAGATTAGTAGACTTGATCCTTTCAAATCATCATGATTTTTTCCTCTGAAACTTTTCCATGAGCGAAATGTTTTTTTAGCATTCATGGAAACCATGAGTTTACTTTGTATCCCGTACCCTTTTTAATCGGTTTCTAAGAGGAAATGCATCAGAGATGACGTAAAAAATGAATACGGATGTGATGTGTACTACAAAATTAATTTCTTGAAAATCATCGCACTTACGCTGTACACCTGTGTGTTGGTGCAATAAGCATATATCACCAGGGCACTTTTTTCATGAAAATTTTCCTATCGTGATCTTTCTCAAATTATTCCTCAGGTAAAATTATAACCAATCAAATTACTTTAAATTATAAAAATTGACGATTGTGGAAAATTATAAATTTAATATATTTTTTATGAAACATGAAACCCAGTCCTGCATTTCCACTCAAATATTTAAAATTGTATTCTATTTCTTCATACGTTTAATGCTAAATTCACACGTTTTTTTTAGAAGAATTGCTTTGTGTTTACCTATTTTTTCCAATTGAGAATCATATTACAATTTACTCACTGTTCATACAGCGATAAAGTAATTTATATTTTCCTTTTTTCTCTACTTCAGTAACATATTCTACCTGTAATTACTTCTCATATTCCCAATTATTACGAATAATTTACTGAAGAGAAAAAATATTCTATATCTGTTTGATTTGGGAGTTTATGTAAATATTACAATTTTCAGTTTGGGAAAAGAAAGACAGGTATCAGTTCATACATGTATTTACATGTACTTATTCTTTTTCATCATTATGATTCTCTCTTTCTTTAAATAATGTTCTAAAACAAGAACCACTTTAATTTTACTCTTGGCTTTCAGTAATATCTACAGGAAATCCCAAAAGTTACTGCGTGATAACACCTTCCATTCTGAAAATTTTCGCTGCTTTCTTCATATTAAAACGTTTAATATTTTTTTAACTCAGATATGTCGTTACGGCTAAGACAATAAAAAGGAACCTCTTCACGCGAATTCTACTATTGTCACATATTACAATGCAAACAACGATGATGTCCAGGGTAAGATATTGTCTTACCTTTATTAGATTATTATCTCATGATGTAATGCCTTGGATATTGACAGGAAAATTTAAACTTCGTATTAGACAATTAGTTTAGGATTAAATCCGTAGATATTTAATTAGTTCTCTAAGAATCAGACAAAATGTGTGTAAGGTGTGACACATGAAGAAAAACGCAGACAATATACTACATGATCCAAGTATTTATACCTCATAACATCAAAAAATAAGTAACAAAGTGTTTGTAAAGTTTGCCTTTGTAAGATGTAAAATCGTCGGTAAATGCAAAATTTTTTTCCACCCTTTTTCTCTATATAACCAGACAAAATATATCTACTTCAGGGATGCTTCAGGATGAATTTAAATTAAAATTAAAATTTTACCTTTCAGATGTTTTCCAGATGTATTGAATATATTTTTGGCAAAATTGACTACATTGGGAAAAATGATGAGCCACCCATTGTCTGATTCTTTCACAGAATAGTACTTAAGGGGTAGACCTATGGAAAGAAACAGCTCGTAAAATTAGCGATATGCTGGTATCATATTCAATTTCACCAAAGCCTACCAAGCTTTCATTTGAAGCAGAATGAAATCAGCCCAAGTTACTTGGATGCTTACATGACATTGAAGTAAAATGTTGAATGCAAACGTTCCAATTCTTGGTAAGAGTTGTGTCCCTTATCCCAGGTCTACCTCCTTAAATCCATTGGCATTGCTGATAGAAAGGACAAATCTCCTACATTGAAAGAATAAAAGATGCAAAGTAATCATAAAGCGAATAAAAAGACTTATTTCTTTAATGTGTTAAGTCTTGTTCATCTTTTTGACGTTTTTTTTTAAACTACCCGATTTAATAAATGTAACATTTAATAAATAAAAGACAATCAGTATCATCAGTGAATGCATTGTAATTTGCTTGCATGGATAATAATATACTTAAGAAATTTTGACTTCAATATTTGAACACATCCTGCCAGGGTCCTTGAGGACCCTTATCTGGTAATGGAAAATGTACTTAGACCAATACAAAGTCAGTTAAACATATGACCAATACAAAGTCAGTTAAACATATGACCAATACAAAGTCATTTAAATATATGACCAATACCAAGTCATTTAAATATATGAGGACTCAAAGTCGATGTTGTTGTTCTGCTCTTTCGTTGTCTTCATTCTCCTTATCAATTGTATTTCATTAAGAATGGTATTTTGTTTTAATTAGGTCATCAGTATCACGGTAAGATAATTTACTTTTAAAGTACAGCTTCATTTACATTAAAACTATCGTATTATACAAACAAATCAGACTTCGTCTTAAATAAGATAAATTATTGTCATTCTCGTATGCGTAGTAAACTATTTAGCAAATACTGACTAAATCTAACTTTAAATACAAGCTGAGTGCATGTATTATTTATACTCTGTAAATTTTAGTCTTTTGTTTATTCAGCAAACCAATTAAATATCAAAACCAACGTAATAGATCATCAAATGTCTATTGGTGTGATTATTGTCCCGAATAGTTGATTCCAACACAATTAAAATTGAGCCTCTGGTGAGTTCAATATATTTATGGAAATTTACCAAAAGAGACGACAAATTATTGATTCTTGATCTTTACACAAAAATAAAGTTTTGATAAACTTTTTCTTAGATTATTCATAATAATGTCGTTTTTGTTTAACCTATTGCATTTTTTGGTCATATTTTCATATAGGTAAGTTCTGGCTTGGAGGCTACAATTTTAACAATGACTATGATTTGGAATGGATCAGCAATCCCAGCCAGTCAATGGTATACAAGGACATGGATGGGCCAGAACCAAATAATCCTTTTACAGAACTGTGTCTGATGGCTTGGCAACTTGTTGGACTTCGCTGGGTGGATCATGACTGTAGTGAATCAAATTTTTATATTTGCGAATTCTTATGAGCCTGTTCTTTTATGGTGTATTTAGTTTGGTAAATATTTCACCACTTAATGATAAAATATCTGGAAAATCAGGGATTGTATATGATTTGAAGATATTTTAGCAAGAAAGAACAGAAATGCTACTTTGAAAGCTTATACTTGTTCAAAGACAACAACTATATAAATAGGGACATGTATCTTTTAAGCAATAAATTAATTTATCAATAAAATAGTATCCATTCACTTCTTTCCATATTTTATCTTTCTTCTTATTTATTTACAATTTTGTTGTTCGATTTTAAGAATAGCTGTGTTGTTGTCCTGATTTTGTTTTTCAGCTTCTTTTTTTTTTTGTGTTTTTATTCTTTTTATATTTCTTGTTATTATTTTGGTTCGAATTTTACTTTATACAAGGGATTATTTTTTTTTACATTTAAATTTTGTCTACTTCACCCAATAACTTATTTTGATATGAATAGAACCAAATAGAAAGAAGCGTTCCTGGGTGTGACCTAAAGGCAGTTAAATATCATCAACCTACATCCTAACATTGCACCTTCGCCTCCTCTTGAAACAATTGACTTGTGCAAATTAATACCTCTTTTATACGCAGGAGACATTTACAATTTAAAGTTTAATGGTCGATGTTTTAATCATTGATATCATAAAACACAATTTCTTTGAATTGCTTCCCACAAAAAGCAGTGAGTGTAATTGATCGTAAGGTATAACGTTATTATAGAAAAAGCATTGTGACGTAATTTCTTACGATCATGTTTAAAATTATGATTTTTTAAAATGAAATCGGGTTCAGAATTACTAACTGTGCTTCAATGTATCTATCCAGGCCCCAGCGCCACAGACCTTAAAAAGTTACTTAAGTCCAAGAAAATTCTTTAATGTTTGTGATATCATTAATTCAAAGAACTTTGATTAGAGGTACCATGGAAATTTAGAAAATTTTCACTTAATATTTTACTATTGTGGCGCTTGGGCCTAGATCTCCAGTCATCTTGAGTATCATTATTTTTCTTAACACTTCATCGGATAAGCGAAATTGACACTCTTTTGAAACAAAGCATTAACATATAGACAACATACATGACTGTATTTATTTCCATGTATATTTCAATGTCGATGATCAGGTATTGCATTATCAAATGAAAGATGAGTTTCAATTAATCAACTGACAAGCTGAATAGTGCAAAAGTAGGAAAAATGTGTTCCTCTTTTACAGCTGATCCCATCCGAAAGATGGAACATATTTCAACAAAATCCATTGATTTCAACTTTCGCTGTATAGATGACGTTTTGTCTTTAAACTATCCTAGGTTCGGGGATTGTATAACACTTAATAAACGTTTACACAAAAGAACTTGAGACAAAGGACACTACAGACAATGTGAAGCCTCTTAAAGATAGACTGAAAGGAAAAATTCCTGAACAAATTATACGACAAACGCAACGACTTCTCATGCTGTATCGTCAAATTTCCTTTCATCTATTGCTACATCCTATCAGCATCTGTATATCAAGTTTTCATAAATGTATCACAACTCATACATTGTGTTTGAGCTTTCTGGAGCTTGGTGGAGTTTTTGCCCCATGCTGATGTCTTACAATTAGACTTCTGAAACAGGTTTATATTGCTATAAGATTAAGGTCATCACTTCAAAAATGGTATGGTCGTTATCAACACACTGATCGTTAACGGGAACCAATTAGTTCACCGTGTCATAGAAATCTTACTAAATCGACTAATTTATCTTCCGTTATTTCGGGGTATTAGATTGCTTCTTTGCATTAACAGAATATATCGAACACAATGTCAACTACTTTGCTCCCACTGCTGGAAATTATGGGATTAATTAAAAATTAATCGTGTTCCCAAATCACGTTATATATGTGAAAGAGTAATCAATGGAACCAAGATTCTACGGAAATCAAAAGAATGAAATCCAGGGACAAAGACCAGACATGGATATCAGACACACACAACGAAGAACAAAAAATAACCAGAAAAATACATACAAAGTGAAAAAAATAAATAAACAACTTGAACTCCACTAAAAACTGGGAGTATGAAACAAGTGCAACAGTAGGGTAAGCGCCCTCTGCGTTTCTAGAAACACCCGCAGAGTTGCTTATAAAAGTCAAATCCAAGGTAGACGAAAGGGGAAAGAAAAACTAAGACATGTTGAACAAATCAGTCTTCATGGTGCAGATGGATACACCGTAAAAACAAGAGTTCATGATGACAACCATAAAACTTCTGTAGTGATGACTTCAATCTTGTAACAACCTAACCCTGTTCCTGAAGCCTCATTGTAAGTAGTCTAGCGTGATACGCAAGAATTGAATGGTGGAAACTACGGTGTGTGGGTGTGTTTATACGTATATATTTATTATCATTTCACCTATTTCAATCAATGATTTTAATGGAAAGAGAATTTACGAATATTACTATATTTTAATGCTATTGGAACTATATTGTTTTTTGTTTTTTTTGGGGGGGAGGATTAAATATTCGATAATGGTGTGTAAGAAATTTACTTGGAGCATGATTGTTACGTAAATAGGGAGTCTCACTTACACCATATGTCATTCCTCGATTCCCAAGAGAAAAAATCCAATATTTGCACATTGCATTTTTCATTATCATTTAATTATATTATCTATATAATCTTAGATTTCTTAATTGGTCATCATTGCAACTAACATTTTCAATTAAATTATATATATTTTTTTAAATCAATGATTTCCCCACTAAATCCAATCAGAATTCCATTTCCAATTACCGCCATTTCCTCCAGTAACAATAAAATATACGACAGAATGGTAAGTTACCCCTACAACGCTGTTCTACCATTTAGGAGCTGTTCGAGAGTTCTACATGCTTAATAGCTCACTCAACTCTCGTATAAGTTGTGTGAGAAAATACGCTGACATGTGCAAGTTTTTTGCCAGAAAACTTAGTTTCAATTGGTTTTGTTGCTTAGGTTTTATTGGTATCAATATGTTATATTTTTGTATTGCAAAACACGTTTTATACATACTTGTTTGCAATTACCGAGGTAGATCAAGTATTTTGTCAATGATTAGGACGTAATAAAAATCCTAAAGTTTACCTGTAATACCACGGGAAACCACTACATTGTTATAATACATGGTTGTTCATTAGTAACAGATTTATGTATTACAACACAGGAAACAAACCTAGGAAAAATTATAATACATGGGTTTTACTTAACACAGGAAACAAACCTAGGAAAAATTATAGCACATCGGTTTTACTTCAATAACAAGTTTACAAGTAAATACAAGGGAAACTGCAAAATTGTTATAATACATGATTGTTACATAAGTAACAGGTTTATGTGTTACAACACGGGAAACAAACCCAAACAAATGCTATAGTATACACGGGAAATATTTTAGTAAACAGTTTACATGTTACAACACGGGAACTTAATCCTAAAAATGTTATAGTACATGGGTTTTACTTTAGTTACAAGTTTATATGATACAAGATGTGAAACAAACTCCCCAAAAATGCTGTAGTACACCCGTTTCAATGAGTAACCTCTTTTTAGTGGCATCAGAACCATATACTTAGAAAGTTTAATATCAAAACATATATTGTATACGGAAGTACTCAAAACCAAAAGTATCGAATTAGGGAGTCAAAAAATCTACCAAACTACATTTTTGTAACCCCATGTTAATACAAGGAATTCGAGCTTTAGTGTTTTGATAATTTCAAATTTAGAAAATCAACATTTACGCCGCTTCCAGGACTTTGCGATGTCACAAATGTTATTATTTTCTGCTATATACATATATATGTACCCCATCCGAAATGAGCAAATCAACAAATATTTTATTCTTTGTGTCAAAAACCTAGACGGTAATATCAACATGGGTACTTTTGAGACTTTTTCATGCATGTTGGCGTTTTCTATTAATTATCTATTCAGACAAGTTACTGCATGATGAAAACGTCTCTTCTTAAGTATTAAACGATGGATATCTCTTTTTTTGCTACAAAGGAAAGAGTTAACAAGGCACTCGTTGCGGTGTAAATTATTCCCTGATCAATTTCAAATATACTAGTATTACTACTATCCCTTTGAAACTGGGCTTGGTACGAAACAATTAAATACTTGTTTTAATTGTTTGCAATCCGTTAATTTTATAGAAAACCAAGAAAATTTAACATACAAATGAACTAATCAACCGGTCGTGTAAATTTGTATTTTTAAATAGTCAATGGAATTTACTAATAAAAATGATACTTAAAAATGAGAAATGTACCTTGTTTAAATAGCTGTGCTTGTTATTTTTTTAGCATAAAAAATGCACCAATTTACACGTAAGTATTTCAAAATTAAAACTAAATCGATGGGAAGTGACCCGGTGTCATTAGCAATTATACACTTATAGACGACAACTCATTCAATTAAAATGAAAAAAAATAATGTGTCTAATGGCAACGACCAAATGCATGCTGTATTGTCATTTATACAATATATGTGGGTGTACGTAGTTAAGTTTTCAAAATAAGGCTCAGCTTTCATGGTTATTCTGCATTTCCACAAAGATCGATTGTTAAAGTCTTTTGGAAACTACACGTATAAGGTAGTTCCTATATATTGGAAACCATGAAAATTTCATTCCAAAATCAGGTCTACGTTAAGACTGAGATATCAAAATTATCGGGAGTAGATTGAAATATTAGCGACGATTATGATATAGTTCTAGCTGCTGCGAAGTCGCAGTAAGAGTGGTGAGCTCTTCTTTAACATACACATGACTAGATTAAATATCAATCGTCCGGAGGTGATATGTCGCGAAGGAAATACGAAATAACAAAAAAGAATCTCCATTAATTATTTTAAAAATTAAAACGGTGTCTTGAAAATCTAAAAATCTAATTTAGATAGCAAAAGCGGATTGAAAGTACAAAAATATACCTATGTACAATATTTACTTTCTGAGGACGTAAAGTTGCACCAAATTTCGTCCCTTTCTCAGAAAAAAAAACAATGTTTAAAATGCCAGAAATTTGTTAATTTCAGGCATTTGCGGTTCAAAACAAATATATATGTCACATTGTGTCAGGACAGAATCCAGTCACTTTGAAAAGGGGTTGCCAGCTGAGGTTCCTCAGAAAAAGGGGGTGCTAGGACATTCTTTGCCATTGTTGTCAATTTTACTGTATATATTTTTAAATAAATACATATATTTTTGTGATTTCTTTAAATAACTCTATAACAACAATAAAGTTGAAAATGATAGTACTTTCCGTATATCCGTTACACCTTTCATTTCGTGCATTATAATGCTGGGATATTATTGCTGAGAGCAGATAATTCAACTGTCTTTCTGGAAATAAACAACTAAAATCCCCAAAAATCTTTCGTAATATATTTACAGTGTTAGCCAATAATTTGTACGATGTGAGTGACGCCGACCATCAACTGACTGTTTCTATACTTGGTTTAATTTTCGTTTTCTGCTAAAATATATACTCAATACTGTTAGACCGGGTTTGCACGCATATGTGGTATTTGTAATATTATACATGGGCAGAGGGGTTTCTTAACGCCCTTGGCTGTCATTTGGGGTCTCTCTCACACGATGTAAAGCATCGAACGCTTACACAATCCCCGGGCATAGTCTTACCCGTGAATGTGGGTCATAGTGTATTCGGGGAAATTAGTTGTCATGTGACCACGTTCATTCGGTAAATGCAATATCACGTGATTTAATGTCGATCCGTGACCTAGTGATTCAATTTGTTATCTGTACACTATACACTGTACAGCATACATCATTTGCTGAATCTTTGACCAATGAAAATACTTTTTTTGGGATAAAATCAACACTTCCAAGTGCATGTAAGACAGAAAGGTAGGTCAGCTTAATGGTGCTCATACGCCAGTCAATAGATGAGAAATCTCGAAGGCCGAAAAAATAATGTTATGTTTCCGATCACCATTCTAAATTTTGTCGTGTCGGTAGGTATGGATTTATTTTTATTTAAAGTTTTTAAAATGGAATAAGTCATAGTGACACCAAACTTAGAATACAATGAACCAAATATGCAAAAAATGATAGACTTGGCCCACAGCCTAATCCCTTATTAAATCGCTAATGTATTTTATGTTAATTTCTTTATGAACCAAATTCATTTTTTTTACTGTTTACTCACCAAACTAGAGTGTAAATATGTACAGATTGGACACATAACGAAATAATTAAAATGCGTTATGTACTTTTTAAAAATGTCGATGAAGCATGATTTAAACACATACTATAGTGGCTCCAGAGAGCCTAAATCGCTCACCTGGTCAAAAATAGTCTTTTTTACAAGACAACATAACACTTTATTGCATTTTGCTGTTAACAATCATCATAGAGATACAGCTAGCATTCTCTTCTATGAGCCCTATAGTTATTAAAAATAGTCTTTTTAGCTTACTAAAGCTGGACTCTTGACCTTACCGTACTATTGTTGCAATAATCATATTATCAATAGAGAGCATCTTAGTAACCCACCCAGTTTTTATATTATGAAATAAATTACTCATAGTCATTTTATCCTTTTTAATGGCAATAACTCCAAAATTAAGCAACAGATCTTTATGATAATTTTTGGCAATTTGATAATCTCCGTCTCGCCATATGCTGGTCAATTTTTCCTCCGAAAAAATTTGGCTAAATCGGTTGGTTTTCTAATAATTTCTGCAAATTCTCAAATTTTATTAGTGTACACTACCAATAATTTACCAACGTTAAACTAACACATTTCTATTTTGTACTGAAACTGTACTGTTGTAATGACTACTGAAACAGTACTGTGTTTTACAGTGACGTTACAATACTGTCTATTACAGTAATGTTACAGTACTGTCATTTACAGTAGTGTTACAGTTGTGTCATTTACAGTAGTGTTACTGTACTGTCATTTACAGTACTATTGCAGTACTGAATTTTACAGTACTGTTTCTTTACTTAAGTTTTCAGTACGTTTTCAGTACTGTCTTTTACAACGCATTTCAGTACTGTGTTAAAAAACTACATTTTCAGTACTGTATGTTTCAGTAAGTTTTCAGTGTTGTGTTTTTGTGAATTGCGTTTTACAGTATTGTGCCAGTACTATATTTTTCAGTATAATTACAGTAAAGATCGCATAGACATTTTCAAAAATACATGTTTGACTTTGTTGTCATATACGACGTCACAATATTTGTAACGTCATCAGCATATTGACCTCATTTTCATTATTTTCAATTTGGCAAACATTAGGAATGATAAATACTAAACTATACAGGCTGATTCAACTGGGGATGGTGTACTATTAAAATGCTCAAAATTCAAAGTTTTTTTTGTAAAAAAAATCACTGGATTTCCGCCCTCTTTCTTCAGTCATGTTTCGCAACCGTTGCACACTCATTCTAATGAATTAAGGCCAAAGCTATATATTCTATGTTGCATAAAATGACATGCTATTTAGATGAACAGGAAATATATTAACTAAGGGAATTTTACTTATTTGGTTCATAAATGTTTAAATACAAATAAAAGATAAAAGAGCTACAATTACACCCTGTCCAGTGCCGATTTTTCGGATGTTATATCTCAGTTGTATAAAAAAAAAACCTGTCGCTCACAAATTTTACGTTTTTCGCCCACCAATATTTTAAATTAGTTTATTTCCCAAATTAAGACAGCTGAATTAAGCAATTTTTAGCGCAAAAGCTTTGTAGAATATATTGCAAAAAGAATTAAGTGCAAATTTGAATTTCTGACGCTTTATGCATAAAAAAATCACCTGTCGCAAAACTCGCCCTAACTTCCATTCAAAGTCATATGTTAGGATATAATATCAAGCTGCTGAATTCGGTAACTTCTGAGAATAAACAAAGAATGTCTTTTATAACAATAAAAAACATACCTCGTGTAATTGGCACCAACTATATGTCTCACAAAATCGGAAATATTCACAATTTTCAGTGTCTCCTTTATGCAACACATAATTTTGTACTTTAAAATTCAGTAATGAGACATTATTGTAAATGACAATACTGTAACATTACTGTAAATGACACTACTGTAACATTACTGTAAAAGACAGTACTGTAACGTCACTGTAGAAGACAGTACTGTTTCAGTAGTCATTACAACAGTACAGTTTCAGTACAAAATAGAAATGTGTTAGTTTAACGTTGGTAAATTATTGGTAGTGTAGGCCATGTTTTAGACAGATGAAACATTGTTAAGGATATCCTAACAAATATTCATGCCACCAGTTACAATCAAGACGGTTACAATCCATCCTACAAGCTGTCCCAGAGGTGAAGATTAAAAAAAAACATTTAAGGACCCATAACTCATTCATCTGTCTACGGATCTTTCTGAAAATTTCGGCATAGGCCCAATTCATAATCTTGCTGAACAATTTTAACCCTTGTCTGATTTTAGCTAAACCCAACTGTTTTTTTTTAGTTATTTGCATAATTTTGCAATATGATCCCTACGGTCTAACAAGACCATGTTTTCGCCTGAACAAAAATTCCCACACATATGTTCTACATAACAGTCATGCTAAAATTTGTTTAAATCCATCCAGTATAGTTTCAGAGGGGAAGATTTTCAAATTTGGAAATGTAAAATTCGGGAAAAAATCCATTTCAGGACCTATAAATCATTCATTAGTCAAAGGATCTTCCTGACAATTTCAGCATGGGCCCATCCCATTATGCTGAACAATTTTACCCTCAGCCAGATTTTAGCTTAACCCAAATGTTTTTTTGAGTTAAGTGCATAAATCTGCATTTTAACCCCTATGGTCTATTTTTAGTAACGGCGGCCATTTTTTTCACCACGCATGGATTGTTAAAAATACCCTTAGGAACATCCATGTTAAGTTTGGTTACAATCTGTTAAGTAGTTACAGAGAAGAAGATGACTGAAAAGGTTTACGGACGACGACGAAGGACGACGGACACAAAGAGATAACAACAGCTCATATGGCCTTTCGGACAGGTTAGGTAAAAAGCAAATTTTAGGCTTTTAATTACTGTAATCCGTCCATTTTCTTTTTATTTTGAGATCCGGATATTAATTCTGAACCCGTGCCCAGAACAGTTTAATAACTTACAATGTCCAAAACCGGAAGCAGGTGCTTGGAGATTGTAAACAACTTTCCCGATGGGTGCATCAAGCCAAAGGCACCAGAAAGTGAACTCTAATGGGATAGTTAACGAACAGTATGCATGCCTTCCGGTATTTGGAACTTCAAACAACGACGTTGACAAATGTTGCATGTCTTATAGACTACAATCCCATTGCATTGACAATCGACATATTCATGCATGGATTCAGAAATATGGACGCGCATCATGCCTCCACGTAGCTGATCTGACGCATAAAAAATACAGCAAAGCCTGGATTCAAGAAGACCATGAACTTGACTTTTTACCAAGTAAAGTCGTCAGCAATTCTGCTTTACAAATGTGCAATGTTGTCGGTTTCTATAAAGATCTAGTTGTTACTCAGATTTTCTGTCAAAATGCTGTAAAATTTGTTATTACAGGAATTAATGACAATGAATGCAAACTAATATTCAACAAACCTTATCTACAGCAACAAAAACTTCAGCTTTATGAATGTTATATTAGTCCAGATGAGAACTACATGATATTACGCCAGAATTCGATCTATGCCACTGCATATGCAAAAGAACTTGAAAATATTGAAGGAGTAATCTTAGTGAAGTTAAATTGGATTACTGGAACAGGTGAATCAATCTGTTGTGAGAACTTGAATATACATGTGTTGCCAACTAACCATAAATATGCTCTGACCTTTGATTCAAGAACAGGGTGTGACATAGCAGTGTTTACTTATGTGGTTGGATCTGACAGGTGCAATGTCAGTCTATATAAAATCAAGAAGGACCTTGTTCTTTTCCAAATAGCACTGTTTATCAATGAATTTGAAGCATTACCTGGGAAATTTCAAAACCTTCAGTTTTTCCGTGATGGATCTGCATTACTTTTGTCTGTTCTTGGTAGTACATTTTATCGGGTTGGTTCATTAAGCATGGGTCCAGCTATTTGCAGGGATAAGTTTGTGACAGTGTATTGGCTAGATCCATCAACCTATGATAAGCTAGGGTCATTCAAATACATTTCATTGAATTCCATAGAGCATTATACTCCAATGATCTCACCGAGTGGCCAATACTGCTTTTGTGGTGGTAAACTACATCATGTTCATATGTTCAAACCAAGTCCAAATGAAGTAAAGACATTAAAGCAAATGTGCATGCATCTGTTAGCTGATTCTGTGTTAATAGAAGATGTTTGTAAACTTCCACTTCCAAAGAAAATCATAAGTCATCTTGAAAAAGGAATCTATTAAGATTTTACATTTGTTATTTGTTATAAATCAAACAATCATGAAACTGTTGTTATTTTAATGAGCCTTCCTCTAACTTTAACTCCTGGCCCATACGAATGCAATACCTGAACCAAACCGTGCAACTAAAATTGGTCATCAATTAGTTTCCAGTCAGTCAAACTGATCTGTTAAACCAATATTGCATCAGGTGACCACAGAGTGGTCAATTTATATTACAGATTCTGTTGTTTCTTTTGTCAATTTTTACACATGCATGTACATGTATTTACATAATGCAATAGATTTCAACATCAATTACTTTTATTATTCAATTGATTTATTAAATTATTATTATTTTTAAATACATGTGTACAACACGTGAATTTAATACCTTAAATTTAAAGTATGTTTAATACGGTAGTATACTGGATTCTTTCAATATATACCTTTTTTGTTCTCTGCAGATGAATAGTAAGAATTCTGTTGTAACAACTGTTTTATCTAAAAGTATTTTGTAATATTCCAATGCCTTTGTTGTGTATTGCCTTACCAATTCTTTTTTTTTTTCCAATATGTCATTATGTGAAAAGAGCATAACTTGTTTAGAGTTTGTCAAGATATAGTGTACAAAATTAAAAGTTATAAGAGAAACAGAATCTACATTACTTTTTTTGTCATTCTATATTTCTATAGTCTTGCTATTTAATGTTTTTATGGTGGCCACGATTTTTTTTTAGATAAAAATTTTCTCTATCATATTCCATATAGTGAAAAATAGCGAAGTCCCACAAGAATGATATTGAAGAGCAATGTAAATTGCTTACAACATAAGCCCTGTCTGTATGAAAACACATCAAATTTGAAATCAATCTTTCCACTTTAAAAAAAATACAAAATACAAAAGAGTACTGTCAAGTTGGACAAAAGCGCCACACCAAAGAAGGAAAGGACAATTATAAAAATGACATCATGCCTACACTTGCCAGCCTTTAACAAGGGGTAAGGTTCTTATTTAAATACACATTCATTTCAACTCTCATACAAAAGAAAAGAAAACAAAACCAATAACATCTGAAAGACGCATATTTCTGAAATATACAAATAATTAGAAAGATCTTATAGATTTGGCCCCTAGTTCTTAAACAGTTGAGATCAAAATCAACATCAGCCTTACTTCTGTTATAAAAAAAAATATTGTATTAAAATTTTATCAAGATCCATCAGCTATTTTAAAGATATTACAGGAGACAACACCACACCATTGTACAACCAAAATTTTGCAGCCACATAAAAAAGACAACCACAGAAATTTCTCCATGGCAACACGCTTTCACTTCAATATAGCTGGGGCTTCAAATAATGTACAAGATCCAATAACAGCATGTAATAAATAAATTGGGCAATAATAAAATGTGTACAACTTGGAAAACATAAACACAGCATACATAACAATAACATTGCATAGTGCATAAATAACCTTAAACATACAGGTTTTACATTTAGTGCACAATTGAACAGTACATTTATTGTGCATGTACAATGTATGTGGCATACTAGCTTATAAGGAAATAAAAAAAAAAAGAAATTTCATTTAAAATTTATTATTTTGACCCAGTAGTTAGAGGTCTTTTACAGCATATTTCAACAAGATTTTGTATATGTAAAATATTTAAGGGTCAACCTAGAAAAAATTGCAGAAAAAAAATATTTAATTAACAGACTTCTCCATTTCCTAAGTCTGTTACTGGTAAAGATTTAGGTGATGAAGAAATTTGTACATTCTTCTATCATGAAGTCCCAAGTTAAATCCACCAAAATAATAAGACATAACTAAAGGGGTGGACCATAACTTCCTTAATTAAACAATTGTAATTTCTGTATAACATCATAAATTTAATATGTATGTGTATTAATTACTTTATCAATTGACTAAGAGGAATCTGATTTAGTTTTGTTACACATCAGAATACATGTATGTGGTTAATTAATGTATTAGTTTTTAAGATTCGTACATGCAATAAGAAGAAGAGGTATGAACTATTTGTTAAGTACTTCTCTATGAAAGAATCGGGCAAAATGTGTATAAGGTGTGGCACATAAAGAAAAGAAACACAGAGATTTCATTGCATTATCCAATTGTTTTTCCCTCATTTCCTCCAGAAATAACAATAAAAGTGTTAAGTTTGCCTTCTTATGATATTGATTCTTTAAGTTTAGTTTAAAACTTAAAATGCACTTTGAAAAATTGGCAGGAAAACTTTCCCCCACTTTTTCCCTATATAAGCAGTCAACAAATATCTATGTTCCCAATGCTTCAGGATAAATTTAAATAGCTTTTCTGTTGTTTTCTAGATATACTGAATATAATTTAAGTAAAAATGACTAAATTGGGAATAATGATGTGCCACCCATTGCCTGATTCTTACACAGAATAGTACTTATAACCAGAGAAAACTGAACTTTCTCTCCATATTTCAAGGAAAGATAAAACTGAGAATTCAGAAATTGTTTTGTGTAATGAAATTTTTGTTTTTTTCATTTTTAAAGAGAAGTTTATTTAATTTGTAGAATTTTTAAAAGCAAAAATCTTGTATCATTTTCATTTAATGTTTGATATGAGTTATGATTATACTGCAATAATCTCTGAATTCACAATACTCTAAACACACAAGTGTACATAATTAAGTAGCATTACCAAATGCAACAAATACTTGAAATAATATGCATGATCATTTCTAGTCAAAAATACTTATGCCACTTTGAGCAGTCATCTTTTTTTCATTTAACATACACTTTAAATTGAGAAAAGTGTCTCTACAAGCACCAAGGTTATCTGGAGTAAATTATTTTATGATTAATTTATGAATTAATACTATTATAAGTCTAAATTTGCTCTTAGCATTATTATAATTATTTTTTTCTAAAGTATGAAAAAAAGCTTATTCAAAGTTAAACCAATAATCACTTTAAAATCTAACATTACAACTAATATCTTGGTGCTCATGACACTTACTCTCAAAAACAAAAGAGGGTGGGATGTATTACTTTTTTCATTTTTATTTGCTACAAAATTGGTAGTGCCTTTTACATTGATCACAAAAATGCTACTTTGTTTATCATTTCATAGCAGTAGCTATAAAAATGGGCAAAATGCTAGGCACCTTCAAAAGAGACCTGGAAGGCCAAAGAACCAAAAAATATTTTACTTGGTCTAATATATTTGATACTAATAAGCAAGTCAATAGGGGTACATTATAACAACACACTAATACTATAATGATAAGTCTCAAAAAGTTTAGGCTTAAATAAAGCATAGGGAAGTTAGAATCAATTTCTATACTTATAATTTGTGCATGAAAAAGTTTAAAACATTTTTCCTCAAAAAGCATTTTATACTGGTCAATATTTTCTGGAATATAACATGCAAATTTTTTGTACATCCATTTCTTCAAGTCATATCTCTGAATTCAAATTTTATTCTAGCTTCTATTTCAACACATCTAATCATTAATCCCTTGACAAAACAACCACCTCTACATTGTGACTATAAATATTTACCCACTAAGAATAAAAATAGAAATGATGCTAATGACAATAATTTAAACAGAATTGCACAAAACTATAACTTTTAGCTCCCAAAATATATACCCCAACCATTCTTCTACTAAGACAAAAATTAAAAATCTATTATTTGGATTATTTCCCTTTGAAAGCACTCATAGGCAATTATCTTATTTTACACACATATGCAACCTTTCAAAGTGACATAAAAAAAATGAAATAAAACACAATGGATAAAGAGCAATGTTCAATGACAGACAAACAAAGAAGGTACATGTAATTCCTTCATACCCCAACCCCTTCCAAAAAAAAAAACTTTGAGCACAGAGGTATAAACTATCTTGTGTATAGAGGTATTTTGTATATATGATGGATTTAAACCTGCTTGATCATAGCATTCTTATGCTTATAGAAACAGAGAATTCAGATGTTTTATTTTTTTCTGACTTAACTTTTTTCTGATGTAAAAGAAAATCAAATTTTCATATGTTTTTTAAAGTAACGTTTTTAATTACCAAAGATTTTTGGAAGCTTACCGTGACTGATGTTTTTGTTGTTTTTTTTTAACTGTTCCCAGTATTACATTTCATCTAAATAATAAGCTCTTTTCTACTTCTTATCAGTCTGAAAAATCTTCTTCCCTTTTGTTTCTTTGGCTTTTCAAATCATAAGAAAAAGTATTTTGAAAAAAAATCTCACTACACTTAAAAAACTTAAATTTTTGTTCATTGAAGAAACAGCACAAGATTTTAGAGACATGCCTCACTTTAAAACAATTCACAAATCCTGATTTTCTTGTGATTCTGTCAATTTCTTTGTGTTAGGTTTTATTGTACACTTTGTGGTTCCTCCAAGTGCATGAATAGCCTTGTTTTCAAATAGTTCTGTGTGATTATCTGTTTTGCTGACAGCGACATTGACCATTGCCTTGGCAACAACATCAGTGGGTGTGGTGATTGCAGTTGGAAAGAAGTATGAAAAAGGTTTCAATATTGTTCTGAAAAATGTTTCACCTGGACGACTTTCTTCTCTGTCACACATCAGTACCCTGTAAAGATAATGTAAGGCTGAATAAAATTAATTTCTTGGTTTTCAGACCCTCCCTCATCTCTTTTGAGGGTTTTTTGTTAGCCACTTTACAGCCATATCAATAAAATAGCAAGTGATACTGTGTATGCAAGCAAAACACAAAAGTCACCAAAACTGGCAAATGCTCGGATTTAATCCAATTCTAAATCCACCATTGAATTTATAATGCAAAGTATACCCAGAATTCAATTTTCTTTGAAATTCAACAATGTTGAAATTTTGTTGAATTTGGTGGCCATTTTGATAAAAAATGGCAGCTTTTAGACAAATTCTGAAGCTGCCATTGAATTCAGAATGTCATAGTCACCCTAGAAATAAATTTTCATTCAAATCAAACAATGTTGAAATTTTTGCCAATCTTGGCGACCATTTTGAAAAAAAAAGGTGGCTTTATAAAAAATGTTTACGCCTGTGATTTAAGCAGGTCAAGAACAGCTGTATGAGTAATTTTCATACAACTCAATAGTTCATTAATTTTATAAATGTTTTTTTTTTTTCATTTTTTCAGGTTTTGTTTTGGCAGCCATTTTGGGACTCAGGACCCCACATCATGACTGTAACACACTTTATTTGGCTTCAATAGCCTTCACGGTGTACAGGCTGCAGGATGAATGGGCTATGGTTCCTGATTTGTTCCCGTTGAAACCCACATATAGCAAAAAATTACTAGAAATGGACAAAACTGACCATTTTCGAGTGACAGACCCATTTTTATGTGTTGGCCCACACAATGTCCCAGCACCTCCTCACCCTATCCACCCCACCTTGTGATCACCCATCTTTAATTTATATATAACAATCATCATCAGTACCATTGTGTAACTAATTTGCATAAGTTTGCAAAATATCGAAATCTAGACTTCCGTTCAGAAATGCTCAGCACAAGGGTTAATTAATAACAAAAAACACCTTCCTCATAATTTTGCAATGCATTGTGTGAAAAATGTCTTCACTACTTTTAGTGACAATAAAGTAGTGAAAAGAAATGCCAAACTCCCTCGTATGTTTTCATGCAAAATGACTGTGAACCAAATTGTTGGTCTTAATGCATTATTTTTCATACTGTGCAATTAAGGATCCAGTAAAAACTCTAATTCAGGTTTCATAAATAAATGTTAATGCTAATGAAGATGATATGTATGCATTACTTGGTAACACATCATAAATAATTACCTTTGCTGTGTGTATCATTAAAATACAATAATCTCATTGAATAATCGGCTTGATATATGATGTTTTGTGAGTCACTGAAACACATCTACCAGCTACTGATGTAGCCATGCCCATAAATAAATAGACTTTTATTACCTATTTTCTATATTTATCTAACAATTAATTAAAATTATAATAAGAGAAACATTTGAAATGTATGTACCAATGTATAAGAATTCTATGTTTCATTCACATGTAAAAATATTGACCGGTCAAACATTTTGGACATGAAGCCCTAGTGCACATCATTGAAAATGTGCTAGGGTCATGCTTAGCACGCTTATGAAACATAAAAAATGAACATTAAATTCTTAAATAGAAAGTCACTTTAATTCACAATGTACCTACTCAAAAAATATTTTTCTTAAATAATGACTTTTTTTAAAGATTTTTTTTAAAATTCAGACTGTGTATAAATTATTAATTATATCACTAAACCAAATTTAGGTCATATCAAATAAATGAAACATCTTTGACTTTCAAAAGATCTCAAACCTTTTATTGAATATTTTAAGTGCATGTATACTCTAAACAACCAATAGCATTAATATAAATGTCAGAACTCTGAATATTGATCCAATATTAAATTATGCCCTTATGCCCCTGAGGAGCAGTTTGTTTAAAAGTTTATCTACTAGATTAATCTTTGTCCACTGTATATTCATTGTAATGTATATTATCAAGTGGATAGTGTTAGTCCAGCATATATATGTACATGTTTAAAACATGTATTAACAGAGATTTGCAGATTGCTGACAAGTGATCTAAAAACTGTTTGTTTTTTTAATTTGTTTTTTATTTGTTTTGTTACTACTAGATTTGTTTTGGATTGATTGATTGATTGACTGCAGTTTAACATCCATTAGCATTGACATTTTACAATTTGAGATGAGCCTTGCTTATTGAATATCCAGTCATTTTAAACCATTCTTTTGCATGCTAAATATTTGAGGCCATATAGCAAGCAAAGAAAAACAGGTTTTATCAAGTGTTTTCAAGTAAAGATGCCAGCATTTGATGAACACAAACATTAATATATTTGGCACATTAAACCATGAATAGCATATCAAAACATTTCAGATTCAAAGAATCTCTAGAATTTAAGTACTACACCATTACTTTATTTTTTTTTATGATCATTTAAAAATGTTCAAATCACAGACAAACCAAATATATTCCACTTCATCTTTACCCTACATGCATTTACATACCCAGGTCTGTAGATGGACAACCTATCAAAATGCATCACCTTTAATTCTTCTTCTACTTGGCCCTATAAAAAACACATTTTACTACAGTCATGTTACATGTATATAAATACTAGGGAGACACTGCCATAAATTTTGAAAATTTAAAGTATACATTTAGAATTTAGAAGTATAGAGAATCCTTTCGTGTTTTTATAAGTCATTTAAGCTACTATACAGCAAAATGTGCAACATATGACAATCATATGGTGCTCGATTCATATGACAATCATATGGTAATCATATGAAAATCATATGGTAATCATATGAAAATCATATGGTAATCATATGAAAATCATATGATATTTATCATGTGGTAGTCATATGATTATCATATCATTCTCATATGATAACATGGGCTTGAAAACATATGATAATCATACATTCGTGAAAAAAACATGTGATTATCACATGATAACCATGTGATTATCATATGATAAGTATGCGATTAGCTTATGTTAACTGAAACATATGATTATCATATGGTGCTAGATTTATATGATAATCATATGATGCAAACCATATGATTCTCATGTGTGGCACATTTGCCTGTGTAACTTTAAAACTCCATTTACTTTGGATATTGATACTTCAACTGGTAATACTTTGCCATATCCACATCACTAAAAAATAGCTTAAAATGCAATAAGAGAATTTTTTCTTGAATTATCTACCAGAAATGTAGGGATCCAAGTACTACACAGGAAAAATTATTTCACATGATTTTCTTACAAATATCACATGGTTTTCACCTGAACTGAGCAAATAAATTTTGTGTCAGAGTTCATGTGAAATTCATGTGAATCGAGCCTTCATGTGAAATTCACACAAGTTGTCCACATGCAATTCATGTTAAGTGAATTTCATGTGAAAATCATGTCAATGTCATGTGAAGTTCACATGAATTTCAAGTGAAGCTCGATTAACATGAATTTCATGTGAAAAATATCTGCCTGTGTAAAGTAATAAAATCTATCAGGTTCTACTTAAATTTTTAGTTAGATATAACAAAAAATAAGAACAGTACACTGTAACTCCTTAAGGAAAAGGAGCGTAAGGAGGTAGACCAAGGGTAAGGGACATAACTCTGGAAATCAGTGATATGTTTGTATTATATTCAATGTCACCAAAGCCTACCAAGCTTTCATTTGAAACAGAATGAAATCAGTCCAAGTTACTTTGATGCTTACATGAGATTGATGTAAAATGCTGAATATCATCAAAGCTAATAATATTTCAAAAAATTTGACATACATGTACATCACTAATCAACCGTGTTCAAACGACAATGTGACCCTTTAAATCCATGTTTAACTTCATTTAAATGCCTTATGGTATTCTTCAATTGACAGTGGACTTGAAGCACTATATTGGCATGTCCTCCCTTTAATTTGTAGAAAACAAAACACCCGAAGAAAGAAGCTATCTTCCACCAAGAAAACAATGTATTATTACTATCATTAAAATCCTGTAAAGATTGTTCAAAGTACAAAGGCTGTTCAAAAGTTTTATCTACTGGATAAGTATAGTACAATCTATGAAAGTTATTCAGTGGACAAACATTTATCCAGTGGATAGTTTTCAGTGTACAAGCTGTTCAAAGGTTTTATCCACTGGATAAGTATAATAAAATCTATAAAAGTCATCCAGTGGATAGTTTTGAACATCTGGGTAGCATTACAATGTACAAGAAAGACCAACCTTAATTCTGGTGTACAACAGGGAAGATTTTTTATCAGCTGCTTGCGTTGATACTAGAGAGAAATGTTTACATCCACTGGACTTTGCAATTTCTGCAGCTCCTAGGATGTAGTCATGGTCAACCTTTACAAAACCTTCCTGCAAAAAACAAAGTCAATATTTCTTACATATGGTGATGTTGGTTTAGTAGATTTTTCACATGGTCATAATAGACAGAAACAAAAGCTACTGTCATTTAGATACAGGATGGCATATGTAAAAAAAAATTATCTTTACACATACAGATACCAGTTGGCAATATTTGTTTCATGGAAATATACTGTGACATTTTGAAACTTCAAAATATTTTAATACATATGCATGATTTAAAAAAAACATAATTTTCCTCGTTCATATACATAAATCTCAGGTGTCTGTGCTGGAAATAACAATGGTAGGAAAAATTAATTGGCAATATTTGAATTTTCTTTAAGTAAAACTATTATTTAAGTAGAGGGGCTAAATTTAATTTCTGTTAAACTAAGCTGCATATAAAGAATGAATATACATGTAAGTGTGTTTCCTGCCTTTTAATTGTTAACTTTTTTTTATGGTACATGTATATGACAATCTGCAATATTCAAAGGTGTACACTCCTTGAAACCTTCCCGTTTCCCATTTTAACGTTCGTGCATCATGTATTGTGCATTAACACATAGCTTTGTATTCATCATAACGCAAGATAGAAGTGTTCATGTTAAAGCATGATTCAAGCATTCATTCAAATGCATGCTAAGAGCTTTCTTGTAAACACACAATAGGAGTATTTGTTTAAATGCACAATACAATAATATGTTTAAACGCAAAATAAAAACTTTAATTTATTTTAGTACCTCACATTCATTATTTATGTTATTCAACTGTTATTCTTATAATTTTTTGCTATTATTATTTTTTGTATTTTCATTAATTTTTTTTGTATTTTTTCTTTTTTCATTATTTCTTAATATTTTTCATTGTTTATCTATTGTGCGTTTAAACACACGCTGGGAATATTCATTTATCATGCATTAAAATGCATGACAGTTCATTGTGGATTGGTGAGCGTTTAGCATGTACATGTATTTCAGTATTGTGCACGCAGGAAACCTTGAGGTCTCAAGGAGTGTATATCTACCATAGAAATAGATGTACATGTGGGTGATCGAAGGACAACAAACCAGAGTTAAAAATAGTAGCCTGCCCACCAGCCTGAGACTGGGTATTTTTTGTCAGGGCTGACTAATTTTAGCAAAAATCTTTACAGCCATATAGTAAATATACTGAAAAATTGTATTCAGGATTGGCTAGAATTTGAGTGAGTTTCCTAACCTGCAACAAACCAAGATTGGTTGACCAAAAACATTAATACATTGTACTCAATATTTTTAAACCACAGCACATTATTTCTGCCTGTAATATTCTCGAACATTCTGATTTATTTTCTACTCTTTAGAGAAAAAGTTTCTTTTCAGACTTGCAATCTGTTGTGTAATGCTCATTTTGCTGAAAAAAAATACAAATTAAGGATCTCGATTCAGTGTTTTCGTTAATAATTTGAAATGGGGAAAAATTCAAATAAGGCAGAACATACGTAAAATTTTAAATTTGAATTTACTTCAGAAATCTGTAAGCCAGAAAAAATTTGGAGCTAGGTGGGTAATTTTGGCCACTGCCAGCATAAATTGAAGACTGAGTACATGTACTCTCTACAATTAATAACCACTTTTGCTAAGTCTTTGACTACTTACTGGTCCTGATTTTCCTCTTGTAGTTCCCAAACAACAGAACCCAGTATCTAAACCATCAAATGCTTCTTGAAAATCAGTTATGTTATCAAAATCAATTCTTTTTTGTTCCTGAGTAATATAAAGAAATTGTTCATCAATTTGTTTTAAAGAAAAGTTCAATATTTAGTTTTTACACATAACTCGTGAATAACTACAGTGTATCCATCTGCATCATGAGAACTGATTTGTTCACTGTTGCACAGTTTTTCACTCCTTTTTTATTTATCTCAGACGTGCCATTATAAAAGCAACTCAGCAGCCTTTTGTAGAATAGTAGAAGACTCTTACTCTACCAGTGCACCTAGTCCATGCTCCCAGTTTCTAGTAGAGTCCAGGTTACTCATTTACCTTTGTTTCTTTGTACATTTTATTTTGGCTATGTCATGTTTTTGATGTATGTACTTATTTAGTCTAGTCTTTATTGTTGGAATATCTCGGTTCTCTTGATTACTCTTTCTAACAGTAACAGCTTTTTAATTTTTTCAGGCCATGATATCTACTAGAAACAAAATTTATATTAATTCTAAAAATTCATTTCCTTCAATGATAAATGAAAACATCTCCATTGAAATTAAGTTTACAGTTTGACTGACCTTTAGAAGCTATAGTTTTTCAACTTCATTAAAAAGAGGCAAATGTATCACAAAAATTAGTTTTGATTGTCGGTTTCTTTATCAAGGATAATAAATGAGTAACAAAAGGGAAGCAGACATTGGCAAAATTCGAAGTAAATAAACAGTAGAATTATAAAATCATTACAACATATCCAAGAAAAAAAATAGTATCTCTGCTTTATAGAAAAGTTGTTTCCACGTACATTTGTACAATACACATGTAACTACCCCATGTACTCTAGTCAGTCTATGTACATGTACATTTGTAAGTGTGTTAGTACTAACTTGTACAGAACTAAGCTAGTGCTTAAAATTACAGCCTTACCAGTCTTTACTAGGGCATAAATCAAATTACAGCCTTACCAGTCTTTACTAGGGCATAAATCAAATTACAGCCTTACCAGTCTTTACTAGGGCATAAATCAAATTAAAGCCTTACCAGTCTCTACTAGGGCATAAATCAAATTGCTTTGGTTTGCCCTTTTTTACCTATTCTGAAAAAAAATAGTCTGTCAAAATACATTTTCATCTTTAGCAATCTTTGTAACTTTTGACTTTGAAAGTTGTATTTTGTTTACGCCTAGGGAAAATAAATCTTAATATCGAAACTAAACCTACAAATTCTGGACCAATATCTGGTTCAAGGTCAACCTCTCTCCTTCCTATTAAGACAACTTTGGTAAATGGCTTCTTTCTATTTAACTCTTTTACAAGTTCTTTACCAACTTCCCCAGTATAACCCAGTACAAATGCAGTATGGCCTTCTTTTTTAAATTCTTCTAAGTTTGCATCAGAACTAGCAGCCATGCTGAAAATAAAGCATTGAGAACTTCAAAACTATATAGAAAACTGATCTTAAATCAGAAAAATTGCTTTTCTCATAATTATAAAAAAATGTACATGAACATGTAACATTGTTTACATTATCAACATCACCACCAGGCCTGAAGTTGCATGTCATAAAGGTAAAAACTGATGTTTAATGATTTCTAAATAAACAACTCAGTATATGCACAATCAATCTAGATTCATGCTGGTAAATAAGCCTAACAAAATAAGAGATACCAGTGATATTGTTCCGCTTTTATTGCAGCCTTCACAACTAACTTTACAGTTCACAAGCCCGAAATACAGACTCAGTTTCCAGAAATTTTTATACAGTAACTGGCCTGTAGTAGTTAATTTTATAAGCCCACCTCCATTTTCACAAGCCTTGGGGCTCAGACTACTGCTTAACCGTGAAGACTGCAAAGGGAGGAAAATTCCAAATTGTCATGCATAATTTTTTGAAAACCATGTAAAGAAGCCAGTGAAATGTTCCTAATACGTGATTTCTCAGCCTGGTACTTTGTTCACTTCTGGGGAATGTTATTTTCCGCAAGTTGTAACCTAATGAGTTTTGGGAGTAAGTATTTGTCAGTTTGGTATCGATTTTCAGTTCAGGATCGTCATTAGATCTGTCCCCCGAAAAGTATTTTCCCAACACGCTGAAAATATGAAATAAATCTAAAAAAAATGAAGGGTTGGGGCCGTTTTTAAAACGAGGAACAAAATCATTCGATACATGTAGAATGCATGGTTTTCAATAAACATCATAATTAGTACACCAATAAATACATGTACAAAATGTACATTGTACCAGCTATCAGAGAAAAATTGGCTTGTAGTCAAAATCCAGGAGCTTGAGGAATGGGTTTGAATCTAAAAGTATTTGCACATTATAGGCAAGCTTGAAAAAAACAAAAAGATGGATCAAATTAACAGCTAACATTGAAGAAGCAGGATTTGAAAACTCCTTTCACAATTAATCCATAACTTTATTAAAAGCTAACAAGTACCTGTTTCAAATTTGAAGCAATGAAAAATTTAATTATTCAATTAACCAATGTGCATTGTTGTCTACAAATTGCTTTGTTTGATGCCAAGAACGCACACCATGCTGAGTAATGGATCCATAGTGGACAGATTCATCATAATCTTCCTAAAATTGGAAGAAGGTCAATACGATCGCTTAAATCTTGATTTTTTTTTCCAAATCCTATCCCATATTGTCCTTGCTTCATTTCACTCTGCATTTCATTATACATGTACATGTATAAATGCTGCACCCACCCTCCACCCTGATATCCTGGATCTGCCCCATGCACATTTTTTGTAACATATTTACTAGATGCGAAACGTAGCTCTAACTATTTTTTGGTATTTTTTTTTAATGTTATCTAAAAAAAAATTAAAAAAAGATCAAGAGCTACGATTTCCCAGCTATATATTTACAAACTATGTAACTATGTTCTATGTAAAAAAAAAAGCTCACACATTCGGTCCCCTCCCCACCCCCACCCCCATTTCTGTTAACAAGTACAAAAATGTACTTCTATCTGTGTAGGCAGCTTTCTTACTCTTAGCGTTTCAGTGTACCGTTATTTGTTTGTTTCATTTGTTTTTTGTTTTTGTTTAAACTGCATTTGAAAATACGACAATAGCTTAACAATGTTTATTGCATCTTTCAAAACAACAACGAAGATACTCGGCCTTGGCTGGAGGTGGAATGATACCGATCGATAAATTGCTTCTGAATCTGACCAATGCAAGCCAATGCGACGTCTGAAGTCTTACTTGCAACAGTAGTCAAGTTCGTGAGTGGACCGTACTTCATGGAATGCCAGAAAACCACATAACGCCAAGATGATGGAAAAGACAGCGATAAGAAAACCTGGGATGATTTCGTCGCACTTGAACCATAAAATTTGCATTTTGTGTATTTTGTTGAAAATGTCACTTCCTGCTCTCACTTTCTGGGTCAGTCAAAATACAGACAATGTCCGATTTGTGGGGAAAAAAATCAAGTCATAATCTACACAAAATATGCATAATTATTTTTCTTTAATAAAATTCCAATTTATAATTGAAATGTGATTGAATTAGATAAATTAAAAGAAGTCTAAAATTAACTATGATGTCCGAGATCAGTATCAGGAATTTAGTGTTTTTTTTAATTGGATGCCATGTCGTCACATAGACTTTTCGTCCTTTTAAGTAATCAAGGGAACCAAGGTTATAGCCGTAATCAAAAGAATGCAACCCAGGGACAAAGACCAGACATGAAAACAGACTAAAACCATACATACAAAGTAACAAAAGCAAATAAGCAACTCGGACTCCACTAAAAATTGGGAGCATGGACCAGGTGCACCGGTAGGGTAAACGTCCTCTGCTTTTGTAGAAACACCCACCGAGTTGCTCATAAAAAGTCAAGTCCAGGGTAGACAAACGAGGAAAGGAAAACTATGACCCGTTGAATAAAATCAATTTTCATGGTGCAGATGGATACACCATAACGATCCACGAGTTCATGATGACGACCATAAAACTTCTGTAGTGATGACTTCAATCTTGTAGCAATATAACACTGTTCCAGAAGCCTATTTGTTAGAGTTCTAGCGCGATACAAAAAGTCTGCGTAGTTTCGGCAAGCTCTGGCATAACGTATGAGTTGTGATATGAACACTCCATACGCAGGTGCTGAAGGAATGTTGCCACAGATGAAAGGGAAGTTGACAATTCCGAATGAAAAGTGATCACGTTTGTCGTAAAGTTTGGTCAATAGTTTTCCTTTACCACCGATTTCTAACTGTAGGTCAAGATATGAGGCTGACCTTACAGTGTCTGTAGTATCCTTTATCTCAAGTTCTTTGGGGTAGATGCGATGTATCAAATCCCCGAAATTAGGATTGTTTAAAGATATACGTCATCTATATAGCGGAAACTGAGATTAAAGGATCTAGCCAAACGATATTTTTTTTATTTCGGAGCCTTTCTCATGGGAGATTTTTTTTTATTAGAAATATTTGAAGTAAATTAGAGGTACATGTACGGAACGTAAATTGTTATTATGGAATAATAAAATATGATTGCCCCCTCCCTCTTTATTAAATCCGCAAAAACCTCTTGACCTCCTATTTCAAGTACAATAAATTATTCTAACCTTTCGTCTTTAGTTTCATACTTGTATTGTATAAAGTGTATTGGTAGAGAAGTTGTGAAATTCAGCATCTGTCCATATCCTTCTACTTTCATTTGAATATACATGTAAATGTTAACATCAAAATCAAAATGTTTAAGTAGCTATCTTTGTAAGAATCATGCAAAACCTGAAAAATGTGATACACCCCCCCCCCCCCAAAAAAAAAAAAAAAGGCTACACATTTTTATTTTTGTAATTAAGTTGTTTTATGGGTCTACACTATGAAATGTGTAATTATTCATTCAAATCTTCCTGCTCTTAGGAGATAATCAACATTGAAAATCCAGTAGATTCTGTTGTATTTGAGCGTCATTTACAGAGTTACCTCCCTTAATTTTGAAATCTACAGTGCATTCTTTATAATTTTCATCTAAGAGCACGGGTTATATGAAAAACCACATGTTATTTTCTGTTTAGTATGACATTTCAAACAAAATATCAAAAACAAAAAAATGTAGGCTTTTTACCCATGAATCACATTTTGCATGATTCTTATCTGAAGTGCTATTTAATATCATTTAGTGTTGATTCCTACAATTTTGTAAAATGAAAATATTCTTGAGCAAGCAATATTTATACATCAGAAATATTCTCTGTTCACTTAAATTGAACATGCAAGTATAAACATAAAGTCTAGGACAAATAATGATGTGCTTCCTATTAGCTACGCGTATTTCACTCTCAAATTATTCAATGGGATTGGTCATTATTGGAAGAAAAAATAATTTTACAATACATATAACATATAAACAGATTTTTATGAGTAATTTATGAGCTCAATGTTGAGAATGGAGCTTTTTAAAATTAAAATTCTTACAGACCTTACTTATTTTTTGGAAGTGATAGTGAAATGTTAAGGTTCCATTATAATTGTGCGACGTAAGAATGTAGAAAAAATGTAGAAAATATCATGCCCTTTGACAGTTAATATATATCAAAAAGTTCGTTGTACCTCAATACTGGACCTAAATAGGTGTCATTCATAATGATTGTACAGAATTGAAATGTAATAATGGTAAACAACATCCCTTTTCAACCAATAATACAGAGCTTTTATATTTATCTTTTCAGTTTTAAATTTATATAGAAAAATATATATTTTCATACTATATATTCCTCATACTTTGTAAGAAATAATTCCAAATCATCTTCCAAATATACAGAGGAAGATGTTTACAAAATGCTGGAATTTTTAATCGACAACATATTTGTCCAGTGTGGTGGACGTGTTTTTCAACAAACGATCGGCATTCCAATGGGAACAAATTGTGCTCCTCTACTTGCTGACCTATTCCTTTACTCTTATGAGGCTGACTTTATAGCTGATCTGATCAGAAAGAAAGAATATCGTTTGGCTAGATCCTTCAATCTCAGTTTCCGCTATATAGATGACGTATTATCTTTAAACAATCCCAATTTCGGGGATTTGATACATCGCATCTACCCCAAAGAACTTGAGATAAAGGATACTACAGACACTGTAAGGTCAGCCTCATATCTTGACCTACACTTAGAAATCGATGGTAAAGGAAAACTATTGACCAAACTTTACGACAAACGTGCTCACTTTTCATTCGGAATTGTCAACTTCCCTTTCATCTGTGGCAACATCCCTTCGGCTCCTTACTTACTTACTTACTGCCCTTTACGCCACTGGCATGTAGGGCAGCAACGAAGTTCCTCCACTCTTGTCTATCATTGGCAAGTTTCTGTAATGTGCCCCAAGTCTTCTTATGTTCTTTGACTTCTGCTTCAATGGTCCGTCTCCAGGTGATCTTTGGGCGTCCTCTCCTGCGTTTTCCCTCAGGTGTCCAGAATAGGGCTGTTTTTGTGTTGTCTTTTGGGTCTTTTCGCAGGACATGTCCTAACCACTTCCATCTTCGGTTCATAATGATGGTGGCCATGTCTTCTTGTTGGCATCTATTAAGGAGGTCCTGATTACTGATCTTAAGAGGCCAAAATATTCTTAGGATCCTCCTCATACTCCTGGTGTGAAAGGTTGAGAGTTTGTGTTGGTCTAACTCTGTTATCCTCCAGCACTCTGACCCATAAAGCAGGATAGGCAAGACGCAACTGTTATACAATTTTAGTTTGGTGCGGATAGTGTACTGTCCTGATCTCAAGACAGGTTGCAAGCTATTAAATGCTCCTCTTGCTTTTGAGAGTCTAAGGTTGATGTCGCTCTCCGCACCTCCATCAGTTGTAACTAAACTACCGAGGTTTTGAATTTGTTGGTAAAAGGTAGACATTGTTCGTGCAGTTTGATAGGTGTTGGTGTGTTTACATTCAACATCATAACCTCGGTTTTCTTTTTGTTGATGTTTAGCCCAATTTGTCCTGCAAAATTCTGAAGTTTCTTGGTCTTTTCTTGTATGTGTTGGTGGGTGTGAGAAAGCAAAGCTATGTCATCGGCAAAGTCTAGATCTTCCAAGATGGAGAAGGTATTCCATCTGATGCCTCTTGGTGTATCTTTCGTTGTTTGTCGCATCACCTAATCAATGGCTATGATGAAAAGTGTTGATGACATAACACAGCCTTGACGGACTCCAGTTTTTACATTGAAATACGTGTCGCTGTTGTTTCCGACTCTGCATCTGAAGTTCGTGTAGAAACTTTTGATGACGTCTATAAGTTGTTGTGGTATTCCGTATGATCTAATTATTTTCCATAAACTTTCTCTATGTATGCTATCAAAAGCTTTTTCAAAATCTATAAAGTTAATATAGAGTTGTCTCTACCATTCAGTGCTCTGCTCAATAATATTGCGTAGCGTGAAAATTTTGTCGATGCAGCCTCTACCTGGTCTAAATCCAGCTTGTTCTTTTCTCAATAGTTCATCTACAGACCTTGCAATTCTTTTGATGACAACTTTGGCTAGTATCTTACTTGGGATAGAAATCAAAGTAATACCTCATCTGGTACTTTGGTCTTATTCCAGTTATCTTGGAAGATGGGATGGAGAATTTTTGCGGATAGGTATGGATCGTTTTTAAAGAGTTCTGCATTGAGATTATCACTACCTGGTGCTTTGCCACTTTTCAGACTTTTGATTGCTGTTATGATTTCAGATATTTCTGGTGGTTCTATATCTATGTCAAGCTCTACTTCTGCATCTTTAATTTCCAGTTCTTGAGAAGGTGGTGGCCTGTTAAGTAACTCTTCAAAATGTTCTGTACACCCTTTTTCTTGAGCGCTTTCTGAGATTAATATGTTACCCTGTTTGTCTTTGACAGGTAAATTTGGAGATGATCTATTCTTCCCACATATAGTTCTTGTAATTTTGTATAATTTACTCTGTTCTCCTTTCTGTGCTGCTTCTTCTGTATTATTTGCTAGCTCTTCCATAAAATTCCGTTTGTCTGTTCGAAATAGTTTCTTAACTTCTTTTTGTATTGAGCTGTATTCTTGTTGGAGTCTTTCTTTTAGCCGAGGTGATTTGGTCTTATCTCTTTTGGCTTTAATCTCTCTTCTATTATTTATTGTTTTCCAAGTTTCAGGTGTTATCCAGTCCTTATGTTTTTGCTTTTGTCGCAAACCTAAACACTTTTCGCTTGTTTGTATATATGTCGGTTATTTTGTTCCATTATTCATCAATATCATCCACAACATCTTCCAAGCGATTCTTGAGTGTTATTGAAAAGTCATTTTTTACCTTCAAGATGTTAAGTTTTTCTGTATCATAACGAGTGGTTATAACTTTCTTTCCAGCTGCTCTGAGCTTGAGTCTGATATTTGCTGTAACAAGTTGATGGTCACTTTCTACATCAGCTCCTCTTTTGACTCTTACATCTAGCAAAGATCGTCTCCACATTCCATTTATCATGATGTGGTCAATTTGATTTCTGTCTCTTAAGTTTGGTGAATACCACGTTAACTTGTGGATATCCTTATGAGGGAATAGTGTGCCTCCAATGACATAGTTGTTGATGTTGCAGAAGTCAGTTAATCTTTCACCATTTTCATTCATACTACCACATCCATGTGTACCCATAGTTCTTTCAAAGTTCAAGTTGTTATTGCCTACTTTTGCCTTCAGGTCACCTATGATTATTTTGATATCATGATGTGGGGTTTGATCTAACTCTTGTTGAAGTTGCTCATAGAATGCATCTTTGTCTTCATCGCTGGCATCATTTATTGGAGCATAGCACTGAAGTAGCGTCATATTAACTTGTTTACCCCTCAGTCCAGCCATGATCAATCTGTTGCTGACTGGTTTCTATTCCATCAGGGTTCTGTCTACTCGTTTAGAATGATGGCTACTCCCTCCTGATGTTTCCCATTTTCTCTTCCTGAGTATAGTACTGTTTCGCCTGTTGTTGTTTTTATCTTTCCAGATCCTGTCCATCTACTTTCACTGACACCTTAAATTTGTAGTTTGTACCGTTGCATCTCAGCTGTTATCTGTGCGAACTTGCCTGTTGCATACATCGTTCTCACGTTCCAACACCCGATGTTTGTATTGGTTTTTACCATGTTGAGGGCCTCCCTAGTCGTGTTGGTAGTCTCCTCTCGGCTTTTTCTACCTACAGTCATTAAAGCTCCACTGTTGGTGCGGTTGGGGCTCTCCTCCACAGTTGTAGATTTTTTCTTCGTTGCTGTTTCCGTAACATATCTTTTTTACAAGTTAGGGTAGTTAGCCCTAAGCTTAGCCCCCATAACTTGGAGGACCAGTAGATTTTCTTTAGGGGGATCCTTCCCTTAGATGGATGCATCACCATGCTAACGAGTACCATCTTTACGGATTTTCTGTCTGGGTTTTCTCCCATAGCCTTTGACTGTCCAAAGCCTTCTACAAGGCAGTAGTGTGATGCTCTTTAACCCATAGCTGGATCAGGGTTGATGAGTGCTAGGGCGTATCCACACGCCGATGGGCCTACACACTGCATCTCTAGGGTCCTTGATACTCCGAGATCCTCTACAGTTTAGCCTAGGATACTAGACCCTAGTTACCGTGTGCTGTCGCGAGGAGGCACTGTAGAGGTCTTAGACTGGTAGAGACTTTGTACTGACAAGAAAGACTTACGCACTCGGCTTTCTTTTCCACCTACAAGTAGGCTAGTCAGCGGCAGTAGTAGAGTCTGCACTAGGCGCATATTCAATCCCTGTGATAATAATCCCTAGCATCCCTTCGGCTCCTGCGTATGGAGTATTCATATCACAACTCATACGTTATGCCAGAGCTTGCCGAAACTACGCAGACTTTTTTATCGCGCTAGAACTCTAACAAATAGGCTTCTGGAACAGGGTTATATTGCTGCAAGATTTAAGTCATCACTACAGAAGTTTTATGGTCGTCATCATGAACTCGTGGATTGTTATGGTGTATCCATCAGTACCATGAAAACTGATTTATTCAACGGGTCATAGTTTTCCTTTCCTCGTTTGTCTACCCCGGACTTGACTTTTTATGAGTAACTCGGCGGGTGTTTCTAAAAAAGCAGAGGACGTTTACCCTACCGGTGCACCTGGTCCATGCTCCCAGTTTTTAGTTGAGTCCGAGTTGCTCATTTACTTTTGTTACTTTGTATGTATGATTTTAGTTACTTTATGTTCTTTGTTGTGTATGTCTGTTTTTCATGTCTGGTCTTTGTCCCTGGATTACATTCTTTTGATTACCGCTATAACCTTGATTCCCTTCATTACTCTTTCAGGTTCAGCAAATTTCAACTTATAATAATTTGATACTATTTTAACTAACAGCGGGCATGATTTAAAAAAAATCAATTTGGTAACCAGGTGCACTTGTTCGTCTTTTAATAGCGGAAACTAAAGAAACCAAAAAATCATGTTCTAAATATTATCTTATAAACAACTTCACCCGGCCCTTTAGTGTCTACCTGGTTCTTACTATCCGAATACTTGGCATTTGTAAGACAAAATTGAAATTGGAACTGTTTGAAACACAACAACCAGCTGTTGAGTGAACTATTAAGGAACAAAGGCGCAGTGTCAGAAGTGACTAGTATACTAATTTATATTACTATTAAAATCATGCCCCTCTGATTAATAAACTAATAAAGGATTGATCCCCTGTATTGGTTCCCTTTTTAATGCCCCTCCCCTACTTTTCTGTCGCCCCTTGGAGATAAGTAATGACCGGTCCCTAAGCGAAGTCCTATATTATATACTCTGTAACATGAATGGCCCAAAATATTTCTGTTGGGAGTACTATAGTCAATCGCAACTTCTCGGCCAATCTCTTTATCGTTGATTCCGATTATTGCCGGGATTGGCCGAGGATGTACCGATTGGATCCGGAGTACCGGTAGGACATATGGTGTTAAGAAATGATTGTATGACCCACGTATTCAGATGTGTACTATATGCAGTCTCGCATATATTACATCAGCGATATGTAATGAATGTTACATGTCAAAATCTGTATTACATGCTGTATCACCCGATCGAGACTCTAATATCACCCAAAGGGCCACCGGCCCGCGGGGTGATATAGGTCAAGGATTGATAAAGCATGTGATACAGATTTTAACATTTCATGTTCAATAAATCATACATCTAATAGAGACTATGCGATATAGGGTAGATGATATAGGGTTTAAACAAACACTTATAATGCATATTCAAAAAGGTTATATTTTAATATAAATATATGATATAACAACATAACGAGGCATTATGAATTAACTCATAGCTCAGTCCCAGATCTGGGGTATTTAAAAGTGCAATTGTATTTAGCTGTAATTTATTACAGTTTTTGAAGTGATTCAATGTAATGAGTAATTCGGTGTTTTTTTAATTACATGTAATGGAAAGTAATACATTACTTTCCATATTTTTGCATCAATTACTGATTACTTATCTCTTACATTTAATTACTTTGTGCCAGGTCCTTAGAACATTGTACTTGGTCTCATATTAGTGGTGCAAGTTCACCAGTAGACACGTGCTTCAAAAGTTTAATACTATAAGTAATAACTTTATCATTTTGTCTAAAACTAAAAAAAAATCCTCCAATTCTGTCACCCATATGAGAGTAAATGAGATATTGAACTACACAATTGTTATTGACTAAAAGTTATTTATTATGGAATTTTATATACAACTGCCTAACTCCCAACCCTTTCAATGTTAGTCTAGTAATGAGTAACTTTTTTTAGACCAGAGTATTCTGCTTCTGTTGCAATTGGATGACGCCTTTCTATTGCTTGGAAGGTGTTAAGGCCAAGTGGATGTTCTATAGCCTTAAGTTTTGATGATCAAAGGGTAACAGTGACATTTTAAAATTATCCTGATATTGATCTGACTATAGATTGGAACCTCAAGATATATGTATAAATGTTGTATTTAATTTTTACTCACTTATTATGTAGCAAAAGTAATTAATTGCATTACGAAAATAATTGTAATTAAATTAATTACTTTACTAGTTTTCTGAAATTGTAATTGTAATTTAACTGAAGAATTTTATAAGTAATTAGTTGTAAGGGTAATCAAAGGAACCAAGGTTATAGCGGTAATCAAAAGAATGTAACCCAGGGACAAAGACCAGACATGGAAAACAGACATACACAACAAAGAACATAAAGTAACTAAAATCATACATACAAAGTAACAAAAGTAAATTAATGAGCAATTAATTAATTTTGCATGTAATTGACCCCAGGTCTGAGCTTAGACCCTCCTAAGAAATGTCTATTTTTTTTTAATTTCTACCCTGTTTGAGGGTTCAATGAAAACATAGCTGTGTCATCGAATTTGAATACGATTCCCAGTTCATGTTTAAATAACTTATGTAATGACGTATAATTGTTTTGGGTTATTTTTTTTTGTTTTGTTTTGTTTGTTTGTTTGTTTGTTTGTTTGATTTTTGGTCCAGCTTTCTATTATTACATTGAACATGTCGGTAACTTTAACCCCCCTCCCCCTCCGCATTTTTACGCCTGTCGCAAATCAGAAATTTCTTGCCTCCGTATGTCTTGTTTCGTTTACACTTACAGTTTACTTTATGTTGCTAGAATATATAGATGCAAACATTTCGCTGTACCTGTGTCATCCTCCCAGGGTTTTGAGTCCACTCTCCTGACCTGTGTATAATGTTGTTTTTGGGCCAGCTGCAGCCTGCCCAGTGGTGTGAGGGTTTCCTTGTCGTTCATTGAAGACCCATGGGTGTCCTTAAGCTTGACACTTTTCATCCCGATAGGGTTTTTGTATCTTTGAAATATTGACCATATCCATTCTCCTTATAGCCTTTTCGTTTTATGCTTGTCTGTATGTTTGCTGTTTTTTTTGTTGTCATTTGTTTTGTTTTGTTTTTATTACAATTTGGCCCGGGGTAGTGAAGTCATTATACTATTCTTAATCAAGTCCCTTTGGGTGCGATAATGTTCTGGGTGAACATAAACGCATGGGAAACCAAAATATCCATTCATTAGATAGAAAAAAAATTAAATATAAGTCGTTTTAATTTACTACTATCGTATACATGTATCATCGGATTTGGACTTATGCACATGGTACATTTACATGCATTTTCAAACGCCCCGAACTCTCATCTGACTTAAAAATTCGGTTTATACATCTTAAAACATTTGCATGAATAATTACCTTTCGTATATTTTTACCAAAAGTCGTAGTAATTGGGAATCATACAAAATTACAATATATTTCATTTTATTTGGAATATCAGATAAAAAAAAAGCTGGACGAACAACGATCGGGTCTCGAAATTGAAATGCAAGGCACAAACGAGTCATAATTTTTAAAATGGGAGGCATTTATAATGTTTCTTTATCTAAAGTCAAATTTTTTGTTTGTTTTGTTTGTTTGCTTTTTATGGTTTGTTGTTTTAAATATTATTTATTTTTATTTTTGCTTTTGTTTTTGTTTCGTTTTCTTTTTTGTCGAATACGCATGTAGAAATATTGTAGTAATGTAGAGTATCAAACAAGAAATGGTAAAAGACTTTTTAATAAATATGAATAATTACTTGAAATTCATCACCAAAACCTTCCTGAAAAAGGTCACTTAAAATATCTACTTTATTCTACCAATAATGCACCTCTAATTATATTTTCTTTATTTATAGTATGCATGTTATAATAATTCGTACATGTCTTTGTTTTCAATAGTTTCTACATTTGCTGGTGACGGATTTTTAGCTTTAAATACCATTACTTTGGCTAAATTGTCTGTAGATATTGCACCATCCGCTTGAAAAGACTGTGGCATATTTTTGAAGCACCAACGGAAACAACTTTCAATTGGTCTACTTTCTACTCTATCACACAGGAGTAAACTGAAAAAAAATATGTAATTGAGATACATATAAAAAGAATATTTTAAAAGACTAATGTGTATACACGAATCGGTAATTTTGGACTAATGGTTACTTTGCTTCTACATACATTCACTCCCTTTGCACCAAAGGCCTCCAAATTTCCTTGAAATGATTTAAAACTTAGACGACCCAAAACAAACTTCATCGATTTTAATCACAGAATTCCTCACTATAATTCTTGTTAACACTTTTTTGTTTGAATGAAGAACAGGAATGATAAATTGGTTAAAGTCATCAGAAGATAAACCTATTGATACATCTGGTATAGAATTAATTTGAAAAAGAAAAACAATTTTAGAGCTGACTCAAGTTGTCCCCCTTTTTTTGCACTTTCATGTGTTTTCATTGTCTAGTCATTGTAATCTATCTGTTTCACGTATAATGTTGAAATCTATATGTCCCGAATCAATAAAATTATCTGTGTTGCATATATGATTTTACTGCTCAACCACGGGCACTGTGCTTATTTTGATCAAATATCTTGTATCTTGTTATGTTTTAAGCTTAACTTGTAATTGAGAACTATGCATTGAAACGTTAATTAATTAAAACAAAACATTTAACGTACGACGGTCTAAGGATGGTCAACCGTTCGAAGTCTAACGCCTTTAGATCCTCTTCTACTTGTCCCTGAAAAAAGTAAATATACAAGAAGAAAGAAATGTGTCAAAAACTTTCTTTTAAAAGGAACACACCCTGAAGATCCCAATATTGTGCCATGAATATTATCTTATTTCAACAATAAACACGAATCTCAATTTGAATATTTCAGAAGGAAGAAAAGTAAGAGATTTGTAATGAAGTCGATATTCCGTCATGATTCACATGGAAACGTATGATAGGTCGATGCTCCTAAATCAGCAACTCGAACATTTATCTTTAAACCAGGTAGTTATAAATAATGAACGTAGAAAGTATATGGAACAAAACGTCAAGCGTGGAAACAAATGATGTTGACGTAAAATATACATTTATCAACAACTGATTATTTGAAGTCGCTCATAATTAACTACCAGATGTGACATCATTGTCATAGACACCCACGCACAAAGTGCTAACGAAAATGATCTGAGGAAATTGGGGACTTTGTAAAACAAGTAAAATATTACCATTCGAACAGAAAAGTATCAGACCAAAAAAAACCTGCAAGGAGGAATCTTGAAGTACAGTAACAACTTTTTTTTATATTTTGATGAATGAGATGGTAGAACCGTGTGACTGTAATGACAAGACATTTTATTCACGGTTCAGTCAGCCAATGCTTGTCACTAATACATTTCATTAAGATGCAAAAGCAACGTCGCTGAATAAAATGACATCACTAAAATGTGGGAAATATATTTTTAAAAAATTGTAAACTTCAAATGTAAAAGAAGACAACAATCCTCCACAATTTTTTTACTTACAAACACTAACCAATAAAATCAATAATGACGATCTCATATCATCTTTAAAGAATGAAAATTGTCCAATGCAACTGAAGTTATCGTTAAGCATATAAATAAGGGGGACAAAATTAAATATGCATTCATATCTTAAACATTTGTAAGCAATTTCATTTTCCCAATTTAAATGCATTCCGTAAAACTTGACGAATACTAAAGCATGTCCGATATATAAAAAAGCAAACCATTTGAAAATCCGAAACGTTATTGAAGGACCAGTGTCACTAATACACATAGTTTTAAAAAGAAAAAAAAACATGCATCTGACAAAAACAAGGACAGCAGTGATTCTTCGAAAAGGGTATACTAATTCTAAAACCAAAATGATAATTACTTTAATCAAACGAAACAGCTTTGCCGAATAAACCTAATATTATTATTTTACTAAATGACGCTGAAAGGCGATGTTCTGTGGAATGACGACCTATTTTAAGAGATGTAATAAATTACTGGTAACATTATACTATACATGTACATATGTATAAGGAACAATTTATGAATGTATGGACAAACGAACTCTGCAAGAAGGTTAAGAAATATGCCTTATTTTCAATATACTTAAAGTAACATTTTATAGAAGTAAAAGGAAAACTGATACTTCTCAATACTTCTTATGAAGTTCATGTCTAGTTAAGGTTATAGGATTTTGTAATTGTTGAGAATACTTCTACTTAATAAGACAGTAATTAAGTAGCAGTTAAAAAAAACAGACAGAAGGTGATTCATGTATTTCAAAATCCCATCGATTTGAGTTTTATTTCTTGTTCGGTAACATTTACCGATCACATAACCAGTTTTAGTTTTTTTCATTTTGGTTGTTGCGCTTTTGAGATAAAAATCATATAGATTGTACATGAAATTTGCAATTGGCAAGGGTTATCGTTCTTGATTAGGTTTCATTTGGTTGATTTTGGTGGGATATAAAAGTATGATTTTTTAAAAACTGCAGATCTGAATGCAGAAATGATTATCATTATGTGAATATGTAGCAGATATAGATTGAAAAAGCATCGTTTGTTTTTGGTGGGGTTGTCTACACCATGAATCACTTTACCATTGGTAGCGTCTGAATATTTTGTGGATTTGTACTTAAAACGATTACCTGTGGTTCAATTGCTGACTATGCTATTTCACTCATATTACTGATTTATATTTACATATAAGACCACAATTACAAAATGTATTATGGTCGCATTTTTACACTCTTATGTGAATGTAGGAAATTGGATATTGTTTTTTTGTCAATCTCAACATACACATACCTTTGTTCTAGAATAAAGGAACCGACTGTCTTTATTTGATGCGTACGACGTCACTACAAAGAAATGCTTACACCCTGCCGTTTTAGCAACCTCTGCTGTATTTACAACATAGTCATGGTCTACCTTTATAAAACCTTCCTAAATGATATATCAAATACTTGACTTTAGCCACAAGTAATCATAATCAGGGAAAACAATATCTATGACTATAGCTTCTCAATCAACAACATTGCATTGCTATGACTACTTGAAAATCTGTATATATTTTTTTTCAATCGAATAAAGCAAGTGGCATGAAGAGGGCACATATGAAACTTGTATATAATTTACAATTTGGTGTTGCCTAACCAGAAGTATATCTCATTCGTACGTTTATTGTATTAATTCGTTCGATTTGTATTTTTCTTTTGGTTGGAATATGCACATTCTGAATAGCAAAAGAAAAATAACATAGCGGAGTGATTTGGAGTTAATCCGGAAATGTCTTTTTTTTCTTTATTATTATTATTATTATTATTATTATTATTATTATTATCATCATAATTTTTGCCTAATGAGATTGCATAAATTGAATTCTAAGATCCTCTTTGAGTGTTCTAAAGTAGTACACTCCACACCTGACTATTGTATACAAAGTTGTCTAGGGCGCTGGACTTTGTGCAGGCGATGTTGCTATAGATGTCACAGTGGTACGAGTTTGAGTCCCGCGAAGGGAACGACAAAAAATTTGCATCGCAAATTTGACAGTTCTAACAATTTGATCCGATGAAGCAGTGTAGCAGTTAAGCAATTGCAAGCTATATAATCTTACTTTACCACCACTTTTGGAGCTTGTAGTACCGATGCAACAAAACCCAGCATTCAATCCTTGGAAGACATCTCTGTGTTGTTGAATATTATCAAAGTCAACTGTTTTCTGTTCCTGTTTTTTTTAAGAAAACAATAATATAACTATGAACGGAAAATTTACCAATGTAAATGGAGATCGCGAACTAGTGTCAGTTCAGACTTTTTTATTGATACATTGGAAGTGTGTTACTGTATTCCACCAGAAGTATACATTTTAGGTTTGTTTTACTGCTGATTTTGTTTTAGTTATAACTGTCTGAATGTGTATGTTTTATCATTGATGTTTTTTTTAATATATTGGGCAACATTCAATTTGGTATATTAACGACTGTAAGCTCTTAAATATAAAACTCCTAAATAAGAAACGGCGTAATATTTTATCTATTTTTTCCATTGTTCATGCCTGAGGGTTCATCGCAAAGTAAGATTTAGATGAGAATCCAACAGTTGGAGATGGATTTCAGATATAATACTGCGGATATTGTGATCCCTGAAAATCAAAGACAAATTTAAGACAGATGTTGAAAAAAATGAACTATTTAAGTATGGGTCTGTGCAAATATCCTCCAGCGCCCGGTGCATCCATAAGTTTTACTTGTACATGTATTTAATTGTCTATTGATTATAATCAATGAAATGGTTTTTTTTTATTAGGAAATGTTTAATATATTTGTATTTTGACGAAATTTTGTACTGTTTTCGTAGACTTGAATAAAATTGTGACGGAAAGTTCATAGAAGAACTCCACCTAGCAGTATATACTCATTGAAATTTGATTTTTTTGAAAACGGTGTCTATATTCATTCTAAAGAATTTCTAACTAAAATAATGATTATCAAATGTTTTGGATGAATTACTTATTGCATTTTGCATGAGTTTTAGGTGAAATATACTTTCAAACTACAAAAATAAGTATTTTTTCTTACAAATTCTGACCCTATTTCTTTGTCTAGATCCACTAATCTCCTACCAATGAGTACGACCTTTGTAAAAACTTTTTGTCGATTGAGTTCTTTCACTAAGGCTTTCCCAGTTTCTCCCGTATATCCCATTACAAATGCCATTCTGAAATAAAATAACATTTAATGAAACCCTTTCATAGATAAAGTGTTGATTTTTTGCTTCATATTTTACCATAAGCGATGAAATGTACCTTTAAGACCTTTTAACAGTGCACTTATTTCTTACATTTGACTTATTTAGTGTATTTGCAAGAAGCTAGATTAATGACGTAATTAAAATGCAGTCGTAAATGATTCACGAATCACAACAAACATGTTTAATATAGGATGTTCAAGTCTTTGATTGCTTCACGCGAACGCAGTTTACTATAAATCGTATTTGTTAAGATCAGCAATTTTTATGCTGTTTACCTCCACAAAATTTAAACAAGTAAAAAAACAAAGCTCATGTACATTTTTGTTACCCATTTTCAATAAGGACCGAGAAGTTCAAGAAACACTTTTTACATCTGAACAAATCGAAACCTAGGAGAACGGTGTCTCTGAACAAATAACACCCACAATCAACTGAAAACACAGTACTTACCTGATAAGTTAATATATCATACACACAATCACTCTGTCTTGTATGTTATCTCCCCTTTATTTTCCAGGTTGCTACAGCACATCTGTCGCTTCTTGTCTCTTCACTGCTAATTGGCATTACAGTGACCATTCATTTTGAAACGATCGATTTTTTTTGATTAGTTGTGTCTTGTTATGTGATCTTGGTCATGTACATTGCGTTTTATCTATATCGTTTTTGATAACGAATTTAAATCCATATCAGTTACTTTGGCTTATGTAGATACTGAAAAATCTGTTGCATGTTGTATGTAAGATGGATTGGTATTTTAAATGTGGAGATAACACTTGGAATTTGAAATTTGTTTTTCTATGAATAAATAGTTGACAAAGATACACTTGAACAGCAAAATAAAATAAATAAGACAATTTAACCACAAGGATACACGCAAAAGCTAAATAATTATTAAGTAATGAAGACTTAAATACACGAATTAATCCTTTAATCCTCCAGATTAAGTTTAATATATATGCATAGATATGCAAGGCAAATACACAGGTCCTTTTTTTTTTGCTTATGTAACTGGTGTGGATGTCTGATATAATTGGGACGAACAATTTTAAAGTTGTATGGTGTATACAATGATTTTATAATTGTTTTAATAATGTGACAGACAAGGCAATATTACAATAAACTTTCATTCCCTTTGGTCCTTACTCATTTTATATTTTCATTATGAACCGAGGACGAAATGTATTAAAAAATCATATGTATTTTCATTTATAACTTAACATCAAAATGATTGTGACGTTACCTCCTACCACTAACCATTCATTTCTGCTGAAGGAGGATGACAACCAAAGAAAATTAAACCCAGTGAAGATAACAATAGTTGTGTATTGCGTTTGATTCTGCCAAGGTTTACAATCTCAACGTCACGTGTGACCTTAGTATCTATCAATGAATTTCATTATCACTGATAACAGATTTATCAGTTTTTTCCTCAAAACGGAGATTTAAAAAATGTCAGTACCAGAACTAACGGTCTTCTATTTGCGAAATGTTTAAAAAAAGAATTTTTTTTCAAGAATGAGATTTTATATTCTTTTTTCCCTCATTTAGTTACGACAGATTTAAACAAACGTCAATGAAGTGATATTATACGACATAACACACAAAAATATAGGACAACTGAATCCATTTTTTTCTAATTTATTCAAGCAATTTCTTTATTATCGTTTTGTTAGTTAAAAGTAGAGTTTTTATTTGTTTATTTACGGTATATTTCCTGACTATTGAGAAAAAGAGAGTTGGAATTAAATTTGTTTTGTTTAACAAAACATTTTGACTTATATTTGAAACCAAAAACCAAGGTATTCATTTATTTAGTGGAGTCCGAGTTGCTCATTTGCTTTTGTTACTTTGTATGTATGATTTTAGTTACTTTATGTTCTTTGTTGTGTATGTCTGTTTTCCATGTCGGGTCTTTGTCCCTGGATTACATTCTTTTGATTACCACTAAACCTTGGTTCCATTGATTACTCTTTATATTATGTTTGAAATATATATTTTTTCGTAACGTTAATGATCAGTGCTTTGTACAAAAAGGCGATGACTGCATTGGAAACTAGGTTTAGACGATAGAGTATATGGTTTATGAAAGGGGTTAAAACACCACCTTTCTCTCAAATTCCAAAAAGCGTCTGATGTTCGAAACTCAGTCTAGACTCTGCAGCCAGCTCTCTCAGAAAATGCAAGAATCTTGCAATGTCGGAAAAGGGTGAATGATTTTACGCGACGTTTTCCGATTGTTATACGATGTCTAATTTGAAAAGTGTTCGAAAATTTCGAAAGGCCAGTCTATAGACATAAACTGGTCTCAAACTAATGGTAAACTTTTCCTCCATTTGCAAATAAGTAAAATTGTCCCGAATATATTTCTTTTATAAAGATTATTATCTAACGATCTCCTCATTATCTGACATATTTAAAATGCATTTCGTTGGTCGGTTTTTTTTTATTTCTAGGGTCATTTAAATAAAATTTGCATGGCAATTGTTTTCTTTTTTTACCAATACTGATATAACTTTCCTCAATATCATTATATATATCCAATTCTAACTGAACAAAACGATTTTGCATCCTTGAAATGAGATCTGAATGTATGTGCATGTAAAGCAAACACTTTACATTTTCATACTCTATAAACACGGTTGTTTGTTTTAATACAAAAGAAACAAACCCACGTCTGATAAATATATAAGATAAAATGATCAGATCAACACGTATTTGCTCGTAATTTTCATATCGTTTGAAAAAAAAACTAAAAATGACAAAAGGAAATGTAAATATTTACAATAACGAAAAAAATATACCAAACCTTTATGACATGGTTTAGATACCCTGAACGTATAAATATATGGCGCGTCTTTTGCAAAAGAAAAAAAAACTTTAACAAAATGTTGCGTGATTTAATTATGATTACATGTATATCACAATAAACTCGACCATACTCTATACTTTCGATAATAGAGACGTTTTACATATACTAAAATCGATACAAACATTTAGAAAAAGTAGATGTATTAGCAAGTATCGTTCTACTTTAAACTATAGCAATGTTCTACCTAACTTTATAGTAGGTGAGTCGTTCTACCTTTGTCGTTCTACTTTACTGTGTACAAGTTAGTCTGTTAAATCTGGACGATTTCATTTTATATGATGATTGATTAAGGATAATAGAACGAGTCTAAACCGAACGCCTTTCTTTACAAAAGTTTTTGTATGTTATGATAGGTGTTCGATTGACATGGATTCATAATACATTAAACATTGACTTGAAAAGATGCCTGGTATATATACAAATTCCCTGATTTGGTTGTTATATGTTCATCATGTCATAGTTTTCCTTTCCTCTTTCGGACTTGACTTTTTATGGGCAACTCGGCGGGTATTTCTATAAAAGACAGAGGACGCTTACTCTACCGCCGGTGCATCTCGTCCATGCTCCCAGTTTTTAGTTGAGTCCGAATCGCTAATTTGCTTTTGTTGCTTTGTATGTATTATTTAGTTACGTTATGTTCATTGCTGTGTATGACCGGTTTTCCATGCTTGGTCTTTGTCCCTGGATTGCTTTCTTTTGATTTCCGCTATAACCTTGGTTCCCTTGATTACTCTTTGCTGTGTATGACCGGTGTTCCATGTTTGGTCTTTGTCCCTGGATTGCTTTCTTTTGATTTCCGCTATAACCTTCGTTCCCTTTATTACTCTTTGACATTACGGATTCCACTATACAAAGATAGTTAGAAGAGTTGAGATATAAAATTATGGGATTTTTTGGTCGAACTTTTAAAATGTAAAAAAAATGTTTTCTTTAAATCTTTCATAGCATCCATGTTATTGGGTTAAATAAATGTCAACAAACTCCAGGAATTTGGTAAAACGAATAGTCCAGACCACGTATGTTATTACTAGAAACTGTCGTATAATGTTTTTAAGTATCTGTGCTTCTAGAATATAAGGTAGTTCATGTATCCAGTAATTTTATCAATCATTAATGAAGGCGATTTTACGACATTAATATATGCCGAAAATTTTCCTTATTTCGCATACAAGTAAAGAAAACCTATTCTGGTGAATCTATCTTAAAAACTGAATAATAAAGGACGGTTATCTGCAGCTTGCAAAATCAAATAGGGGTTATTGATTTTTTTTCTTTCATGATGATAAAAAAGAAATTCCCATTTAAATTGTTAGAACAATTACCACCAATTTTTTGCCTTGTAAAAAAAGCTTATTTTAATAGATGTTTGTAATAGAATTATGCATAGCCAAAAACCGAAAATTCCTTCAGAATAATATAATGGTATTTTGTACATCATTCGATGATTTGCAAGATAATCGAAAGGGAGGTTATAGGTATGATATTTGTGTATTCTGTCTGAAGTCGATATGCTATTTGATAATCTTTTTTTCTAATCTGTTGTTTTTGTTTGTTTTGCTTGTTTGTATTCTTTTGCTTTGGTTTTGAAACTTGTTCTTTTATAAATAAACAAAATACCAATCATATCAATATTGCAAATTTAAATGTGCAGTACATAAATGCCATGTTCAAAAGACAGCATAAATATCACGATATTAAAGAAGAAAAAAACGGTCAATTACTTTAAATCACTGACAAGATGGCCTAGATGTTACCCATGATATACATTAAGTACAAAATATGTCCTTGAATCAAATATCTTTACCGTAATAACTTGACCTTATTTGATATACATATAAATGTGAAACTCCTATAGGACATTCATTTAATTTCTCTGCTAGTTTTATTATGCTAACTACATTTGTTTCTTTTCGAAAATATTAATCTATTTCATGCTTCCTAAATATTTTTTAATTTCTCCTCGGTTAGTAATGACATACCCACAGCAAATAAAATAGTTACTATAGAATTGTTATGTTATATAACCATTTGCCAAATAGTGAGAAAATTAACAATGTGAAAAGTTTTTTAAATAAAATATTTCATAACGAATAACCCCCCTCCCCCCCCCAAAAAAAAAAAAATGCAAGAAAACTTTACATCACCAAAGTCTTAAACAAACAAAAAACTACTAAATAACTTAGTGTACATGATAATGTATATCTCCGCAAGATTTGTACATCCTTCTAAAATAAACTTTTATGTCCTTGTTCGAAAGCCAATCTGCGTAGTTTAATCATTTGATCTACCGAGTCTTGCAATGATAATTGTTCCATTCGTTGCTTTTTCTAAAGAGCACTGAAATCCGGTCATATGATAAGAGTTTCCAATCTACGAAACAGCGTTCGAAATTCACTCAAAACGCTGCAGCCAGCCCTCTCAGAAAATGCAAGAATCTTGCAAAGTCAGGGCGAAAGTGAACGATTTTACGCGACGTTTATCGATTGTCAAACACCGTGTGATTTGAATAACGAGAATTTCGAATGGCCTGTCTGTAGCTGTATGAGTGGAAACGAACATCTGTTGCTGCGTAAAGCTTAAAGAATTTCATGATCAAAGAAACTCGAACATCTGCGTGTTTTCGATTGTTTCTACAGCTTCCGTAGATTGATTTAACACCATATTCACCATGACTTTGGCCAGATCGTCGGTTTTGATAGCAGATCTCTTAAACAAAAACTGTGGCATTGCTTTTAAACATGTCCGAAACAAACTCTCACCAAACCGTGACTCTTTTCGATCGCAGATTAATAGCCTAAATGGAAACAATTTTGATTATTAATCACAAAACTTTATTCCAAAACTATACATGTGGTTTAATAGTTTGAAATGATTATTTGTCAATATCATATTTATCTTATTTAAAACATGCCCTGGTAATTAACAATCACATAATCAAGTTCTTACTCTTTAAGATACCATTATCTGTTTTTTCAGATTAATGCTTCGTCATGTCCGTCTTAGTTTATGAATTAAATTTGCTTAAAAGTACTTATTAAATGTACAGGTTAGGGTAATTATAACAAAATAACAGAACTGATAATTCTAGGTAGTACTCAAATGGGATAATCAAATGGAAAGTCAATATAAAGATGACAATTTCAAAGCAATCAATAACGACTGGTAAGGTTATTCGGTGTATTACCGTCTTTGCTGTTTTATTTGGGTCACTATTGTCTTTTGTTTATTTGATTTGATTTTCTTTTCTTTTGTTTGAAATTATTCTATTTGACAAATCTAAGTTGTTTCGAAGCAAAGATATGTCATTTGTATAGCAAAAAAATACTTACCCAGGTCTAAGTATCGTTAGTTTGTCTAACTTCAGACTTTTCAGATCTTCTTCAGTTTCTCCCTGAAATAGGATATAGAGAGGCAAGATTGGTGTTCTGTCTTACACTGGACGTCAGACATTTTGAGATACGATTCCCAAAAAATTCGACAGCATTTATAAGGTTAAAGTACTAGAGTTGAGACACTATTTGTTTGTTTTTGTTAGGTGTTATCTTGTACATTCTAATTCACTGTTCACTATTTGGTATTGAAGTCGGAACAGTTACGATAGCTAAAGTTTATTGTGGTTTAAAAACAGCATTGGGAGTCCCTTTTTCACCGTAAACCTATTTCAGTGTTTCAATGGACATATTATCCACTCCTTATATTGTTTCATTGGCATTTATTCGATTATTCTTTATCTATGCAATATGTTTTAAATCAGAATGTTATAGCCGCTATGGAACCGGGAGCTTTTACTAGCAATTAAAGCTGCATTAGCTGCCAAATTTGTTCAGTTTTGACTCTACTGATTTTTTCTAATTCAATGAAGTAAGTATGTACTGATGCAATTGAAGCAATTAATGGCGATAACAACCTACAGAATGCTGTGAAAACAACATATTTTTAGTCAGAGAATATCGACAGGTCTGATCTAATTATTTTTCGCCATTACGTCCGAAGATTGCCGACAGGACATTAACCAGGGTTAAAATACTTTAACCTTGGCCAAAAAAATAACAATAATGGATACACAGGTAAGCACTTGTCTTGATTTCATTTCATTACATCTATATCTTGATTAGTTTTCAAATAAATAATGACCATATTTGAGTCGCATTATATCACAATGTGTAAATTTCAAATGGATCCTTGCGTTATATTCGAATTTTTTTTTTTACGGCTTGAGTCCGTCGGTCTTCCTTGCCGCTTAATAACCACTTTCGTTTTGCAATCAGATTTGTTATTAAAGAAGCGACCCTTACAGCACATGCACGAATTAAGGTCACCAGAAGTCACATGCATACGAACTTATCTGGTCGATTTTTTGTCTTGCAAGACAATAAATATATAGACACCTATTTCATGTATTTAATAAATTTTATTTGCGGATATCAAATAAAATTGTACAAGAAAAGTACTATTTAGTAGAAATAATTCAAAGTTAAGGTATATTGCAAAAGAAACAAAAAATTTCGAAAATGACAGCTAATGCAGCTTTAAACCCAGTATTATTATTCACTTTGAAAGGTCTGAATAAATTCAGGAATACAGCGGTTAATTTTATTTCTCTCTTTCATTCTTGATTTTGCAGTTCACGTGCTATCTACCATTACGAGTTTTGATTATGAGTTCGGTACTGTAGTTGGTGTTTATAAATTTATTGCCTCTTCTCATCTTTGCATGGCTGTCCAGTTGTTTTGTTCCTGAATTAATTTAAATTGGATTAACACTGAAACTTTACCTTTGTCTTTGGATACAAAAAAAAACTGTTCTTATTGGTTCCCATTGACGTGATGACTACATAGTGTTTACACCCAACATCCTTGGCTGTTTTTGCTGTGTTAACCACATAATCATGGTCCACTTTTATAAAACCATCCTTGAAAGAGAAACAGATGATGCATTTAATATTTTGTAAAGACATAGTTTTAACTAAGAATATAAAAAAAACTTCTTTTAAGTTTATTGGGTAAACAATTTGAATAGTAACACAACTTTTAATCTAGTACATCTATTATTCTTTTAGATATAAAAATAGACACAAATAAAATTAAGATTAAGATTAAAAGGATACCATAATTAAATATTTCAGAAACATAACTATGAAAATGTTTGAGAACCGACGTCATAGTAAAAAAAGTAATCAAGGGAACCAAGGTTATTGCAGTAATCTAAAGAATGTAATCAAGGGACAAAGACCAGACATGGAAAACAGACATACACAACAGAAAACATATAGTATCTAAAATCATACCTACAAAGTAACAAAAGCAAATGAGCAACTAGTAATCCACTAAAAACTGGCAGCATGGACCAGGTGCACCGGTAGGGTAAGCGTCCTATGCTTTTCTAGAAACACCCAGCGAGTTGCTCATAAAAAGTCAAGTCGGAGGTAGACAAACGAGGAAAGGAAAACTATGACCCGTGGAATAAATCAGTTTTTATGATGCAGATGGATACACCAGAACGATCCACGTCCATGATGACGACCATAAAACGTCTGTGGTGATGACATCAATATTGTAGCAACATAACCCTGTTCCAGAAGCCTATTTGTTAGAGTTCTGGTGCGATACAAAAAGTCTGCGTAGTTTCAGCAAGCTCTGGCATAACATATGAGTTGTGATATGAACACTCCTTACGCAGGTGCTGAAGGGATGTTGCCACAGATGAAAGGAACGTTGACAATTTTGAATGAAAAGTCATCACGTTTGTCGTAAAGTTTGGTCGATAGTTTTCCTTTACCATCGATTTCTAAGTGTAGGTCAAGATATGAGGCTGACTTTACAATGTCTGTAGTATCCTTTATCTCAAGTTCTTTGGTATAGATGCGATGTATCAAACCCCAAAATTAGGATTGTTTAAAGATAATACGTCATCTATATAGTGGAAACTGTGATTAAAGGATCTAGCTAAACGATATTATTTCTTTCGGATCAGCCCCATAAGAGTGAAGGAAAAGGTCAGCAAGTAAAGAAGCACAATTTGTTCCCATTGGAATGCCGACCGTTTGTTGAAAAACACGTCCACCACACTGGACAAATATATTGTCGATTAAAAATCTAGCATTTTTATAAACATGTTCCTCTGTATATTTGGAAAATGATTTGGAATTAAAAACATTAGAATTGATATGAAAATTGAAATGCACCAATATTTTTGGACGTTGACTAATTTTGATGAAATTAGCAGTTTGTACCTTCCCAGCTGTTTTTCTTGTGGTTCCTAGGCAACAAAAGCCTATTTTCAAATCTCGGAAGGCTTCCTTGTGTTGATCCAAATGGTCAAAATCTACTACTCTTTGCTCCTAAAGACATAAAAGTTACCAATGCTACACATCCTCTATCACTTAGTACTGATATTTTGTTTCAAAATAGATTAAATAAATAGAAATACGGAAGTGTAATGAAATGTGTCTTTATAGTTATAGACAGTTTTGGAAGTCGGATTTAAAGTCTTAAAATACGATTTACCCCAAATCCAACTAATTTCTTAGCCAATCAAATTCAATATTTGAGGAATCTCTCAAATTGATTTGTCTAATAAAAGCTGGGCCTGTATTTATATGATTCAACAAAATTACCTTTTCACTAACAAACTTTTTTAAAAATCTGTGTAATTTCTTCGTGTGAAATTTTGCCAAGTCACACGTTTATGCAGACAACGGTACGTGTACTTAAATACAATGATTAAATAAAGATCTTATAAACCCAATGTTTAATTTATTTTAGTCATTGTACCTACAAATTCTGGGCCTAAAGTACTGTCAAGCTTGACTTCTCTCCTTCCAATTAGCACAATTTTCTTGAATACTTTTCTTTTGTTCAGTTCATTTACTAACGATTTGCCTGTTTCTCCAGTATGTCCAATTATGAATGCACTTCTTGAATCGGTGTTTGTGTTTTCTGTAGACATTCTGATACAGTGTTAGTAAACAGCACTTTGTTCGAGAATTGTATTTGTTTCTTTTCAATTAACGATTTTCGTCAGGCAATATTCTAACACAAACAAAAGATTCGGTCTCTTGAAAGGACTATCCTGTAAAATAACGATCATTCATAACAAGTTGTTGCAAAAAAACCCAAAACAATCTACATAATTTAAACAGTTTTGTATATCTCGATGATCGTTGGTGCAACGATTAATCTAAGATGCTTACCACAATTCTTCATAACATGTGAATGTTTCATAAACCTGGGGTGGGTTTCTGGAAGATATCTCAGGAATAAGACATATCCTTGACTATCTTAGGATTCGTCTCTGTTCTAAGTCATGTTATCGAAGCCATCATCAGGTAAGACGAGTCGCAATTTTCATCCGAACTTTAGGACGACTGAATATGTGTCTTAGGATCATCTTATCGAAACAATTACCACAGAATGACCGGCATGCGTCGGTTCAAACGTATTTTAAGGAATGTGCATGATTATAAACTTTGACCTGAATATTGCAGGATTCAGTAACACTTTATCCCAAAAAACTTTGCTACAGTTTGTATTCCTAATACATACATGTAACAATGACGTCATTCGGTTTTAAAATTCACTCACATGCATATAATTAGAAAGCAATCATTTGAATCTTTTGTTCACAAAAAATGTGAACAAGATTTTTTTTAAATAAAAATAAAAACGTAATATAAATAATAATTTAAACATTTCACAAAATGTACTCAGGATGTCTTTATGACGTCTTAACTTGAGACATGTCTGAGATAACTTCGAGACACAACCTGACATTGTCATAAGATGATCCTAAATCCATCTTTAAGTTGGTCTTAGGACGTGACTTAGGACATGTCTTTGGATAGCTTCGAGAACTCCACCCCTGGAATACACGTGATATGCTGAGATTTACTGTTAACTTCTAAACCAATTATAAATCAAGTTCACTTTTCAAATTTTGAAGAAAAAAAAAATGTGGCAGATTCCATTATATGTACTTATAGTGAATATTTTAACGGACCTAAGCCGCCTTAAGGTTTGGCACGGGTTCCACTTCTAAAATTGAAGTTTTTAAAACGGTATATTTCTATATAAAAACAAAATAAGCAAAAAAGTCTTCAAGTGAATTCAATATTTAGTCATGCATATTTTCCATTTTTGTTTTTCGGAAAAGAAGTCCAAGTAAGGCTGTATTTGACTTTAAGAATTATTTTTCAGTTTGCTTTCGTTATTTTCAGGAGTGTTCAATTTCCTTGATTTATACATTTAAATAGAAATTACAATCTAAAAATAACGGTATAAATCAATCAATGACGCAAATAATCAGGCAGTTAGCATGTCCTAAATGTTGATACATGCCATAATATCTGTGCACATTTTCAATTAATGACTATGTTTACTAACTGCTTTACATAACTACGTTCTACTTATCACCTCTAAAAATTCTAGAAACCCATTTTTGCAGTGGTCGTTCTACTTTTTTAAAGCAATGTTCTACCTAATTTTACAAAAGACACATCCTGACTATGACACGAGCAACGTTCTACTTCAATTTGTTTGAATCTATCTTCACTTTGGACGATTTCTTTTCATAACGTTTATTTGTTTTGTGTATGGGTATCTGGACACTTGGGTAGTGATATAATTTTCAATAAGCGGATTATTTTGTTGCTGTAATGAAATGTAATTAGATGTTTTATCATCACAAAAACAAGTACATTCTATTATCCGAATTATTTATTTTAACAAAATTGTATGGACGACAAGTCTCAAATTTTGATGGATATTTCATACTGAAAAATTGACCTAAAGAAAACTCAAGTATGAGAATGTGGTACTAATCTACAATCAATCTGCTAAAGACTGTTAAATATAAAGAATAATGTATAAAAACCCGGGAGTAAGTAGGGAAACATATCGTGTTATTTCGCACGATCCGCACTTCAAAAATCAAACAAATTTCTTCAACTTGATATAACTTCAGTAGCAGATCAGTGATGAAATTAGAGAGTTCGGCGTTTGGACCCCTCTTTTTTTGGAATATCTAGATAATTTTGTTTCAAATTTCAGGGAGATTAAGCAACAAATAATCTTGAAATTCTTTCTTTTCCGAACCCCAATTACTTTCCAAAATGTCGGGGTTTACGTGGGCAGACCATACTGTATTTTTAATAACGTATACAATGTAAATAAATGGAAATTAATGGGAATGTGATAACGTTATTGATATTGAAGATAAGACAATATGTACATAAAAGTCCGGGTAGTACATTTACTTTCTCAAGCCCAAAAACAGCGTCGATGTTCGCAATACACTCTGGAGGCTACATCCAGCCCTCTCAGAAAATGCAAGAATCTTGCACAGTAGAGAAAAAGTGATTGATTTTACTCAACGTTATCCGATTGTCAAAAGACGTTTGCCTTGAATTATGTCAGAGAACTTCGACTTCTGCAGCGATTAGTAAAAAAGAAAAGAACGACTGCCACTGAATAGAGCTTGTTACTTTCTATATGTTTGTTGTTTCCGCGCCTTTTTTCTGAGCTTTAATTCCTCCATTTACTTCTTATTTTAAATAATATATATATAATTCAGTTGTTACTTATATCATATGGTGTAAACTGCGTTAAAGCTTTTATCGTACCCTAACTCATTATCATATAAAAGTTTAGTTGTTCTTATCTTCTTGTTAATTTCTATATTTATTGAAATTACATACCTTCTGATTTTATTAGTTATGTCCTGTTTGTCATAATGAGGCGGCTACAACATAAAATACTGATCTAATAAAGATTAAAGGTTTAACACAATTTTGAACTCAATGGTTTGACCTTTATTGACCTAGTCAAACCATGTTCTATTTAATAACCGATATTAAATCGTACGTTCTACCTAAATTAAAATACCGTTTCATCAGTCTACATGCTTGACAGAATTGAGGTATTATGAAATAGTTCTTCTTCATTTCTTTCATAGTTCAAAGACCAGTGACGAAATGTAATTACAGTAAGCAGGGGAAGCTGGTATATTACTGCACATTAAAGGAAAATTGTAATTTTAAAATCAGAATGGTTTCGTTCGTTGACCATTCTCGTAAAATTCGAGGTGAGAGTCTTAAAATGACGGGAGGAAGCTATGTCAGTAGTCTCTTTTATATCTAGTTTTGTTGGATGTTATTCCAAAATTTGGATTGTTTATAGGAAAAAGACCATCTATATAACAAATATGTATAGATAGCTTCTTTAATCATTTGGTATTTCACAAGATTCTGACGAAACACAAGAACACAGTAACATATCTGTTCGTGCTTATTGGAATTCAGATAGTTTACTGAAAAAAAGTCTCACCAAAGGTGAAAAAATGTTGTTAAGGTTAGCTCAAACATACTTTTTATCTGTCTTTTTGTAATGGTAACGACAAACATTTTTCATAAGAACGCTAATGGTGCGCTTCTTTTTTATATTTAATTACAGGTTTTAACATTTTGTAAAATTGACAATTTTTGAAAAAATGTTTTTCCAACATCCATCTAGACAGGAATCAACTATTTCTTGTAACATTTAAACATCACAATGCAATACATATTTTTACGATATGCTAAAAAAGATAAATGAAATATATTGTTGTCTGTTACCAAGCTTTGTCCATGAAAGTTGTTGCTGCATTAGGCAGGAATCGGATATACTATATGCAGACAATTTGGCCGTTAATGCAGTGAATAAAATAGTAAAAAGTGAACATATCGACTTCGTTTCAGTGATAGATTGAGGGTGAAATATGAAGCACTTTTAGAACAATAAAGAGCTAGCTTGAGCAATATGTTACGTCTGAATCATGCAAAATGTAGCTACACCATGGAGGTTTTGATGTGTATGAAAGCGAGAAATAATCAAATGATTGGCTTCGTTTCAAAGGCAGACAGAAAGTACCATATGTAGCAGTTTTGGCACAATCTCGATCTAGTATTCGATAGATAAATGCTAAAACAATTTAAAATGTAGTTACCCAACAGAAGTTTTTGACAGTCGACTTTACTATTAACAGTACATGAAAACGAGAAATAATGAATAGATCGGCTTCATTTCATAGACAGAAGGAATGAAACATATGTAACACTTATAAAATGATTACGATCTACGTTGAGCAACGTTTTACGGTTTGAACCAGTTTTGCCTTAAGTATAATGCATGAAAACGAGAAATTGAATAGATCGGCTTCGTGTCAGACAAGTGACATATTTGGTAGTTTTATCTTAAAAAATAGGCTGGCTTGGTCTATATTTGAGGTATAGCTCAACATAATTTTTAATTGTATATACTACTATCTTGCCGTTGAGACAGTACATGAAAACGGGACAAAATGAATAAATCAGCATCGTTTTAGAGGTAGACGACAAGAAATGCTGTTCAGCTGCACCTCTTTTAATTTAGCACTTGAAGCCAAATATGAGCTATAAATTGAAGTTTTAACCACGAAAAAAATAGCTACATAATGCATATTTCTGATATACAAGTACTGCATATAGTTTACGTTGACTTTAGTTCAGTAAGAAAATGTAAAAATACTGGCTTCCGTTTGGACGTTGACCAAAGTAACATAATTTTTTTTCAAGCCCATACAGAACTTCTGAAGTATGTACACCGAACAATGTTGCTACAACACATAGATTTAAATAGAAAACATAAAGACAATATTTAGAGTTAATATAGTACGATGATAGATAAATATACTTGCTTCGGTTTGAATGTAGACAAAAAGTCTGAACTACGAATAATGTACTAATAAAAGTTTCTGATATAAAGATAAAGTCTATATCGACTTCAATATATGTCATGGAAACGGGAAATGAATATATAAGCTTTGTTTTGGGGTAGACGAAATGTAATAGTTCTTAAACTGTCTAGACACAAAGAGCTAACTTTAATCAACCAATACTGCACCACGCAGGTTTTAGATGTTGCGGTTAATACAGGGCAGGAAAACAGTAATAATGAACAAATCGGCTTTTTAGAGGTAGATGAAAAGTAACATACGCAACACATAATATACTTAAAGAGTTAGCTTGAACTAAGTCTTGAATATCTTAAACATGAAAAAAAAGTAGCCTTACCGCGCAATAAGTTTGTGGATGACCTTGTGTTGAAACTTCATATTAATCCAATACATAGCAATCTTTCCGGTCGAGCAGCGGTGTTGGATGCCAGGGATTTTCTTGTTTTAATAATGTATTCCTTTATAAAATTATTCATCTTTTCAACAGGAAATAATGAAAAAAAAACACCTAAGGGATTTTTATCTTTATAAAATATCCTCGAATGCACTTTAAGTTGTTAAGTTAGCCATTGAGTAACATAATCCAAGAAGGATAACTCTTGTTTTCCTAATAACTGTCCTAGTTCTTCCGAAAATGAATAATTCACCATTCCAATGTGATAAGAATTATATAAAGTTTAATCAATTTTAAATTCTATAATTATTACTTGAATATTTTTGTTTCGCTCATCTTGAAGTTTTAAGTTTACCGACAGTTTATTTAGACGAGAAATTCATGGTTGATTCTGGGGACTGTTCTAGTTGTTGGACACTACCCTTCTTTGTTTGAAGATAGAATTATCTTCGTTCAACATTTGGGCAAAAGTGAGCTAATTACAGCCTTGCGCTCCTCTCTCTTCAAGAAACCTTCTGGAACCCAACTCCTCCTCCATTTTAGAATTTATAGATCTCTTTTCTCTGTCTGTCTAAGCCATAGTAGCAGCGTAGTTGTACCACTCCGATGAGCTGTACTTTTATCACTGATCTACGAAAATTGAAGCAACACAAGTAAGTATTTGATGTACTAAATGTAATCTATTCTGCTGTTAAAACAGTACACAAAAAGAAAAAAAAGTACTTATATAATGGTTTCGGTTTGAGAATAAACCGAAAGTATCAGATGAAACACTTCTTCGCACATCAAGTGACACCTAGCTTCAGCTAAAATTTTAAAAGCTGATCTTCGTAAAATATTTCTGCACAAAACGGGTTTTGGCTGTACTACATGTAGTCTATATTGCTTCTTGTGATACTTTCGAACATAAAGAAATAAAGTGTGTCGACTTCGTTTTTGAGACAGATAATAAGAACTTTTTTATGCTGCACTATCCTTTTTCTCAAGTTCTTTGGGGAAGATGCGAAATATCAAATCCCCAAAATTAGGATTGTTTAAAGATAATACGTGATCTACATTGCGGAAACTGAGATTGAAGGGTCTAGCTAAACGATATTCCTTCTTTCGGATCAGATCAGGTATAAAGTCAGTCTTATAAGAGTGAAGGAATATGTCAGCAAGTAGAGAAGCACAATTTTTCAGGATCCACATTGAATTAATACCACTACGGGAGTAACAAATGTTTAGGTAAGACTGAAAACCCTCTTTGACAGCTATGAGTATAGAAGTTAAAAGTTTGGTAAGAGGTTTGGTGGTATATTTTGCAGATCCAGTTATGTAACATTGCTTGTATGGATTCTTGTGAAGTTTAGGAATCCAGTACATAGACGGTAAATCACAATCATCGTCCTTGATATGGAGACTAAAGAGGATAGCACAGATTTATGGTTTTCCCCAATCTCTTCTTTGGAGAGTTTGGTAGTAGTATAGGTCTTATCACTGCTATTATTTTCTACGTCTACCTCTGATAATAAACATTGGATGTAAAACATTAATTGATTCACATTTACATATACAAATATATTACTGTGAGGCATCATTCTTAAAACAATATTTTGTTACTTTTATAGAAAAATGAAGAATTTCATATAAAAAAAAATCATTTAAATATGGATCTATCGAAATCTCATTAACTAGGACATTGTAAAGTAGATGTTTCTTATATTTGTTGAGCATGTTAGGTTCACAACTGTCGGTATGTCCTAAGATACATAGCCAACAGGAATACCTTATAAAGAAAGGATGATCTGATGGTTATTATACTTAAGAATTTATTAAAGATTCGTCATTTAACCACAGGTGATAACACTCGTTAACTCAGTTGACCTTTTTTTTTACCTTAGTACAGTACTAGTAGCTTAAACATACTTATATGAGTTTTCATATGGTTGAAATGGATCTGGAAAAAATACTTATTGTTCTCTTATCAAGAACTACAATACCCTTTCTAAAGTATTCATTGGTTAAAGGTGTTTGTTTAGTATGACTCCCTCCCTGGTGGATCCAGAAGGTTTTTTCAGCCATTGGAGAATTATTTTGCGTAAAAAAATGCTAATTTTGTGCACTTGTTTGACACAAATTGACAAAAAATATCCAAAATACCCTCTTCTTTTTCTGAAACTCCATAATGTGATATTTCATACATTTTATCAAATACGATACATCTATCAGTTTATTTTTTTATCAAGGCATGTGTAACATGATTCTTTAAATGGTGGATTTTCACAATGAGGCATTATCAGCAGATCAATGATAATGTTAGTGTAGTGTAGAGTAATGTAGTGATCGAAAACGACATAACTGTTCAGAAATGAAGGGCATCTTTTTATTTATTTTTCAGTTGACTTTCTTAGTTTCAGATTAGTAATGTATATCACCTTCATAGCACATGTGTGCTAGTATTTAGCGAAGAATGAGAATGACATGAACATGTTTAAGTTTACCAATGTCTAAAAATGTATTTACGACAAGTAATTGTATTCAGTATATCCATACTTAGACCTCGCATTCTTATCATTCGACCTCAGGTCGATTTTAAGGCCTCTCCTGTAAACGTTTTATAAAGAAATTATTATATAAGGTGGGTGGACGAGATAAACACAATACTTTAGAGATAAAGAGGTGCAAAATATGTACTTTCAGCTATCAGAAAAGATTCAGCTCCCAACTGGATTGTGGTCTCTGAAAAGTGCATAATTTCACACGGACATTAAAAAAAATTAAAATCGTGAACAAATGAGCAGAAACAGGTTTACATATACAAAAATTTTGGGGTTTTATTAACAATATTCCATGCCTGCTTATATATTCACTTTTCATGGCAGTATAAAAGTGCCTGTTAATTTATAAAAGGGGTATTTTTGAAGTTATTTTGAAAGGTTCAAATTTTGTTTATCCTTATTTTATTTATTTATTTATTTTTTTTTGTAATTGTTTATTTAAGAACGATACATACATGTCAGTAACAGATATAGAGCACGAACATCATTTGAAAACATGGGCGAAAACAAATCTAAAAATATTCACCAGTTACCCTAAAAAACAATGTTGTTATTATTTTTAAACAAAGAAAGTGTTACATACTATCCCAGATTACAAACTACGTATCGACGGCAGGCAACTATGACTAAACTGAAAAGTACGCCTTAGAATGCGATAAAACTAAAAAAAAAAGCTGAAAGAAGTGACAGCTTACATGAAAACATATCAAACGTAAAGACCATGAACATTTGTATTGGACAACTCTGACCAATCATTTGTATTCAGAAGGACTAAGAAGAGATTAAAATTACAGGCACAATGGAAAAAATTGTTATCAAACAAGATATTGAAGAAATCGTTACTAAGATTACCAGCAACATGCTTGTAATGATGTCAAAGGAGGTCAAGAAAGAGGTCGTTGATTTGATACGAAGTTTAACCAGCGGAAGACATGATATGAGTCAAGATTTGACATAATGGGGAGAAAAAATGGATGCCATCAAAAATAATAACGTCTATCTGCTTGAGACAAATGCATCTCGCCATAGTAAAGTAAGAATGTTGACAGATAAAGTAAATAAATATGAACACTTGCTAAAAAAAAAAGCGCTGCACGGAACAGTACTAGTATTCGAGGAAAAACATATTCAGGTCAACTTCTAAAGGAGAGACTCGGGGAGACACTTGGAACGGTCGTTAGAAAGTCAATCAATCTTGACATCAAAGAAGCTGAGATAGTAGCAATACATCGCATATCAGGAAAGCCAGGGTTTCCAAGGCCAGTTTTAGTGAAATTTCTGCGTATGGAATACACGTTTCCAATGCTAAAAAGGCGAAAGGAGTTACATGAGAAGCTTGAGATTGAAATCGGAGATGCTATTACCCAGACAAATCAGCATCTTTTGGCACGGCTCAATGAACAAAAAAAGATTGGTAGTGCTTGGCATTTTAATGGACGCATATATGGCACAGACGAAGAAGGTGATCAGTACAAATTCAATGTATTTGACAATATTAATCAGAAGCTATGGCGGGCTGTGAAGAAGACCAAAAGGTTTTTTTCACGAAATATACTTTCTGATACATAGTTTCGTTATTTTGTGAAAGTCCGTGGAATCAATGAGATCATTTAATGCAACTTAAAAATTATGTTAATTTGTTGATAATTGTTAACCGGCTTTTTATGTATATCTGTCACGACTTCCAACTACGTTTGTTTTTTATTCGCAAAAATACATACCTGCTCCAGAATTGTTATCTGTTATCTGAATTTACATTTTTGGCTTCTGGTTTATAAAATAGATTATGAAAAGTGAATTTATCTTTGTTTTACCATATATTTGTGGTCATAGTAATAAGTATTCTTTTTTGTTGGTTGAAAAGTAACAAAAATATGAACCTGAGAGGCTTTTGAATATTTTTTTATTCGTGTTCGTAATTCAATACGATTTATAAAAAGTACGAGGTGTGCTATTGTTCTTTAATTTTGACACACAACTGAGAAACATGGTCGACGTTACTTTTAACCTGGTTCCATTTTGAGTAAGGCAAATAAACGAACGAACAAATGAAAATATGTAAAATACAAATAGCTATGAAAAAAACACAATCCCCGTGATCTTCCCATCTTTTTTTCATTTAGTTATAAAATTTCTAGTTCCCTGATTGAAGGTTCAGCTAAAGTCAAAATCTAGGACATTAATTGTCGAGATAGTTTTAGTCATAATGTAAAGAATTCAATTATAGTGTTCCCGAAAACTTTTCTTAATGTTTCTTTGTACAGTATTTTACCTATATGCATGCTTCAAAACATGTTACTACAGCCATATTTTGCGCACAACAAAAGTGTAAACACCAACTTTCATAATGAATGTACAAATTTACAAGAACAGGTGTAAACATCAACTTTCATAATGACTGTACAAATTTACGAGAACAGGTTTTTTTCTGAAAACGCAAATATTCTGGAGCCTAAATATCTAGTACAGTGCAAGCTATCAATAATGTATGGCAAATTGGCAGCTTCGAGTGGAAATTTTGACATTTTATGTTTATTGTTGACGGTATTTAGTTGGCATAAAATATCTTAGTAATTTATATTGAAATAAGTGGCAAATTTTTCAAGAAAATCAATTCTATTTTGCACTGCAAAATACATTTAGTAACATGACTATATAAATTTCAGACTTCAAGTCCTATTTTTTGACAACTGTAGATTTACTCTAAAACATATTGTTTATACTTTTGTTGTTAATGTTATATAAAAATTTCAAAAAAAAATTCTCTTAGTATGACTTATGTTATATACATATGAATATGCAATTAGCAATGTTTCAGCGCTAGATTTAATGTATTATTAAACTATGAATAAAATATGTCATTAAGAAGTGTCCTAAATATTGACTATAGCTAAACCGTAAAAGAAAATAGGTTTTTCAAAGAGTTTACATAATATGAAATTAGCAGTCCATGATGGGATGATGGGGATGAAATATTGACCTTTCAATTTACTCTCCTTATTTTAAAAAAGTCAGACTTGGTAAAAATGTACACTTAATTTTGAAAAGTGTTTATACTTTAAATACCTAACCTGCAAGTTAAAAATTTATTGTTTTTTTTTATTCTTTTTAAATCCAAATTGATGTAGAACAAAAAAATTCATTTCGAAATGTATTTTTTGAAGCCAGTTGTAAGTTGGTAGCAACACATGTTAAACTTTATAGTTGTATCATGACAATGATAATAAAAAAGAAATAGTACAAATGGCTTCTTCTTAGGTTTTCATACATGTACATGTACACAAAATTATGGATTTTGTTATTTGTTTATATTGTATACTGACATATTGAGTTTTGTTTTCGGTTTATATTGCTCATATACATTGTAACACTGGCATTAAGTGGCTCATATAGGATAGTATATATGTATTTTACATCCTTTTCTATCCCCTGAGGTTTGTTGTGAGGACAATATTCATTTGACTTTTATACATTTAATATGCATAAAAAGGCGCAATTTTTTGTATATTGAAACATTTTTAAAATTTGTTACAGGGATAAAACAGGTTAATTCCCAGAACAATGTGCAATTCGATATAGTTTAAGGACTGCTTTTGAAGTACTTTGTTATTTACAATTACTTATAATGTATGTACATGTCATACATTTTTTTGATAGTGTTATTACAGCGAGCCTTTAAGTACATGAAATATTTTATTATATCTTTTTGACAATCATCTTGTTCTCTGATTCATGGTTTTTTTTTCAATATGTCATCTGTTTCTGTAGGGTCATTAAACAGTAGAGGACTTGCTGATAAAAAAAAAAAAAAAAATTTTTTTTCATTTTGTAGGGATACATATGACATTACCGTTTAAGTCGATATACAAAATGGAAAGTTTTGGCTTTATGAATGAGGATATGATGCAAAGTTCAGTAGTTGGTTTTGCAGGAGGAGAGAAGTAGCATTTTGTTCTTTCGAAATGTTTTTTTTTTCATATAAAATTTATGGGGAGTCAGTTTATAAAAACGGAAACTATATCATACTTGATATTAAAATGCAAGAGTATCTAGTTATACCTGTGGCATTGTTTGGCCCAAATGAGGACAGCACAGATAGAATTCTTAACTTACGAGAAAAAGTATACATGTATGAATGAAAACTCATTAATGACTGCAGTTGGGGATTTTAATGTAGAACGAAATCATGGCCTCGGTACAATTAATTATAAATCACAGATTATTACAAATACTATAAACATTTTTGTTGAGCTCATGATTAAATTAGATTGTTTAGAATAATGGCGAATGCAATCTAAGACATTTACTAGGAAGGTCCCGGATGAAAAAAAAACAAGCTAGAAATAAATTAAACAGACTGTTATTGACTTTATTGAATTGAATAATTGAATACGAAGATGATGCATAGGAGGCTCTTGAATCTCTTTTTTTTTCAATTTGCAGTCAGCTTTTTTAGGAGGCCTTAAAGATGAAAATTGGAGGTGAAGCTATTTCTTTCTCTTCTTATAAGAAAAAAAAACAATCAAAAGAAACGCAGTTTGTGGAGAAGCAAGGGATAATGAATAAGCAATAAGTTTATAAAGACACAAAGGTGTTAAGACTTGAAATTAAAAAAAAAAACTATAATGAGAAATTCAATTATTTCGAGAAGAAAAATTAAATGGAAATATGATCAGCACTAAAACCAGATGGCAAGGGATTATTCTGTAACTTTTTTTTATTTAATGTTAACTTTTGTGTGTGTTTGGTTCACATGTCTAGATTACATTCTTTTGATTTCCGCTAGGATCTTGGTTCCCTTGATTACTCTTTCAGTCAACGTCAATGGATCATTACATGGTTACTTAAAGAAAAGGAGGCAACCATTTTATGAAAAAACTGTCGTCCAATAACTCTTCTTTGTGTAGATTATAAGCTTGCAGCATTGTGTATAGCAAATAGACTTAATCCAGCTGTAGAAAATGTTATAAGCCAAACACAAAAAGCCTTTCTAAATCGTAGATATACTTATATAAGTGAAAGTTTTCGCCTTATTTCAGATATAGTAGATGAATAAGGAGTATATCTTAGAACTTTCATTATTGTAAAAGTTTTTGAAAGAAACATTTATTGCTTATTGAGCTATGAAGATTTTCCAAATAAGTATTTTAATATAAAAATAAACTAATATAATGAAATAATATGTAAAATGCCATATGTGTGAAAAAAATTAAAACAAAATCCGATTGTAGTGGTTGAAATTGTAAATATATTAATGGTCAATGCAAATATTTTTATTAACGGTTTTTTAAACAAATGCCAAGGGAGTATACCAAAAAGACGTGCAAGAAATTTAAATTTGGGATTCATTATTTAATCCATTATTTTGTACGACTAAGAATTCGAAGTTTCAAAACTTCCAGTTTAGATTTTTACACAGACTTTAACAACAAATGTTTTCTTTTTTTTCTATTTAAGTGTAACATGATGAAAACAGATTTATTTACGTTTTGCAACGAATCCGAGAAAATTTTCTCATATTTGTTTTGTGAATATGTATGTAGCGAGAACGTATGGATAGGTTAAACCAATGTTTTTCAGGATAGAAGATTTACCTTACAGAAGCTTTGCCCTCTCAACATTATGTAGGGTTTATATGAACCAGGAAGAAAATATTATACAAAAGAACATATGATTTTAATTATCAAATATTACATATATTTATTAAATGATATACCCAAGTATATGAAGATTCAGAATATCTGAAATATTATTTCAAAGTAGAAAAATTAAGCATTAAATACATGGACCGCAAACAACGCTTACACAATTTATAATTTATAATTTATTATTTGTTACCATAGCTACAGGGTTTTCTTCTGATAAAAAATAAAAAAAGTAAAATTTATGTCTCAAACAAATTGTTTCTATTCTTGAATTCTTCCGTCGTTAAAAAGTATTTTTGTAAAAAATGATTTTGTTAACGTAAACTATTTGGCAAGAATTCTAAACTGATAGTTTTTTATGAGTAACCATTGCAACCAAGGCTCGAGCGGTAATCACAAGAATGTAATCCAGGGACAAAGACCAGACATGGAAAACAGCGTTCAAAACAAATGATACAAAGCATCTATAATAATACATACAAAGTTACGAAATAAAATGAGCAACCCAGACTCCACTAAAACTGGGAGCATGGATCAGGTGCACCGGTAGATAAGCGTCCTCTGCTTTTCTGTTAAAGTTCTCTTAAACAACTGCCGGTATGTTCATAAAAAGTCAAGTCCGGGGTAGTCAAAAGAGGAAAGGAAAACTATAACACGTTGAACAAATCAGTTTTCATGGCGCAGATGGATACACCGTAACGATCCACGTGTTCATGATGACGACCATAAAACTTCTGAAGTGATAACTTCATTATTGTAGGCACCCTGTTCAAGACGCCAACTTGTTAGAAGTCTAGCGCTATACAAAAGTCTGCGTACCCGGTTTAAAAAATATGAGTAAATACGGAGTTGTTGACCTTTATCACATTCTTTGCAGCTTTAAAAAAGTATAGATTGTTTTCCAACAACTTGTGCTATTTCACTACATCGCAAATTTATGTATGCTTTGAAGTAATATAATATTACAGAATATACAAAAGCAACATATGGAGAATGATACATTATTTGTTCTTCCAACGATTTGTGCTACTTTACTACACCACACAGTTATGTGAGCTTTGGTGTAATATAATATTACTTAATAAACAACAGAATGATATTGAGAATCAGATTTCAAGACATTTCACAAATAACAATCCTAATATTATTCCTGCAATGGTATGCGTTAATGTTTCCTTAGTATTTGTTTGTTTCGGTGCTTCCAACGTGTGCTTATCTAAAATAAAACAAGGAATTATATTAAATATGTTTAAAAAAAATATCCCTTAAAATTTGGCTTTGAAGCATGTTTCATACAAAATCCAATTTAAAAGATACAATAAAAGTTTTGCTATCATAATTGTATCTAGCCAATAGTATTGAAATCAAATTGTGAAAATCTTATTTATTTATTTCATTCATAATCATTATATTTTGTTTTTGTTAATTTTTGTTAATTTTTTTTTATCAACTATGTGTTTTCGTAAAGAAACGGAAATTTAAACTCACCAGTTAGACGCAATTTTGCTTCATTTTGACCATATTTGTTCTTGCAGAAATAATCACCGTAGTCAGAACTTTCCACTTAATTAATGATAAGAGAGTACAACTTTTCATCAGCTTTTCGACTTGTATTTTCTTTAACTTCTAATGCATATTTGTCATTGTCCAAAATAATCCTCTCTCTCTGCTGTGTTGCGTTGTCTTTATACCATATGACTTCTGCTGTTGGATAACCTGATAAGTTCAAATAAATACAAAGTCATTTTTGGTTTTATTTATAGATTACCTTGACTCGGACCATGCATTTTTGGTGGTTGATTAATTCTTATAAAAAATCGGAATATATCTTTCATTTTAATAGCATTGTTATATTTTTGTATTCAAATATTACATATTTATCTTAGCGTACAGTTCATGAAATTAGTGTCCCAATCATGATGTATTGAAATGCAGATTTTCTGTACATTACGGACACGTACAATATTTTCTGACTCCCTTTATAATTACCTACCACTAAACAATCCAGACTTGCATCAAACGTCCCAAAATTGTTCACGACAACTTGTTCCTTGACTGCTGTACATATTGGAGCAAATGTAACTTTAAACTGTACTGTGCGTTTGGCCAGATTGTCTGTGCTGTTCTCAGCGGTACAACTGTATCTTCCTCTATCTGCACTAGTTATGCTATGAATAACGTAAGGACCTCCCTTAAACAGTATAAATATAATTAATTTTCATTTTTTTATTGATGGCATTACACGTTAGTCAATTTAAAGGACAGCTTTGTGAGTTCGTGATGATGGATTTGGCTTATCTAAAGTACCGCCTTTTTTTAATTCGCCAGAAAGATCAGACTTGTCAGACATAAAAATAACACCATAATTGTTTTACCAAAACATGTACAATTTTTCATTGCTGAATTTGGATTAATGTTTCGATTTCCTTCCTCTTCTTCTATTTAATTCACGTTTTCCCAAATACAATTTTAGGATTTCAATTTCCCTGTGTATTATTTGGTTCTAATATTGCTGGTAACAGATAACATTGTCTTCTCAAAACACCTGCACAATATACTTGCATTATTTATAATAGATAGATATGTTTGTATTCAAAAAAAGGTTTAATGTGGATGTACAAAAGAAGTAATATTTTTTTTCATAATAACCATAGGTGGATAGAAACTGGATATGATATGTTTTTAATACACATGCAAACATTTTTTTAAACGTACAAACAAGACATAGTCAAACAGAAATTTGATTAATCGTTTCTACAAAGGCATATAGATCATTTTAATTGAAGAATGATTACAGTTTCTTTGCTTTAAGATTCCTTTGTAAAGATAGTTTCAATTCTGTTTAATTTTCTATGTGTTATACATGTACATTTGAATATTAAAGAAAGATACAAAATGACCATACAATATAGTGTTCCTGCTATCAAAGCAAATCAAATTAAACTTATCGTTGTTAATCATTTCTCGTGAGACATTCTCAACTGCTTTTCTGATGCAAATGACATCGGAGAGAATCAAGATTTTCGATGACCCGTTTGTTTTATGACAAATGTGAAAATTGTTCAAATAGTCATAATCTTATATTCCTTTGCTTATAGTTATCCAGAGATGGCTTCATTTAATCATTTTGGAAAACATAATTTGATATGCAGAACCCTTTCATTTATCCAATTTTAAAGGCAATGTTCACTTTACAGTATATTTGTGTTGAACAAAAGTTCTTTCAGGACTTTTTTACACAATGTGTATATCCTACGATTTATTTACATTTTATTTATAACTAAGCTTATGAACATAATAACGAAAAATACAATGAACATCTTGATTTCTAAAATATCAATTATAATGTGCATGTCAGAGAAACTAGGTTTTAAAAGCAATATTTTTTTTACTAAATGTTTTTTTTTTCTTTTTTTTTTATAGTAGAAAGAGTAATCAAGGGAATCAAGCTTATAGCGGTAATCAAAAGAATGTAATCAAGGGACAAAGACCAGACATGTGAAAACAGACATACACAACTAAGAACATAAAGTAACTAAAATCATACAAAGTAACAAAAACAAAGGAGCAACTCGGACTCCACTAAAAAGTGGAAGCATGGACCAGGTGCACCGGAATGGAAAGCGTCCTCTGCTTTTCAAGAAACACCCACCGAGTTGTTCATAAAAAGTCAAGTACGAGGTAGACAAACGAGGAAAGGAAAACTATGACCCGTGGAATAAATCAGTTTTCATGGTGAGATGGATATGTTCGTTTTGTGATATTTTTAAAAATTTGAATAATCATGGTATCTAAGCATGATATTTACACAATTTTGGAAGCCTCCATGTGGTAAAGGAGACCCATCGACTCGTTCCAATGTTGATCTAGCAGACGGGCTATCATATGCTTCACACTCCAGTGTTAAATTGGCTCCTTCCTCAAAACTTATACTAGCTCCTTCCCATAGTATTACAAGTGTAGTATCGTCACCTGCTATGCTTATTTTTAGAGCAATTGAAGAATCTGAAAATACATAAAATAAAATATACAACGTATTAATGTGAATAACATTAGGGAGAGGGAGAACAGATTTAGACTTAAACTATCAATATTTAGATTAGTGTCCATTTTAACAAGTGATGCCGTTAACCAGCTGCAATAAGGAAATTACGCTCTTATTCCATGTCTTTTTCTTTTAAAAGAGAAGAAAAAAATAAATGCTCTCATTAGCCGAAATGCAACTGAAAAAATAAACTGTTACCAGACTTAATTGCCAATTTGGAGACTGGAATCCATATGACATATGAAAAATAAAAAGAGATTTGATAATACTTCTTTGAAAGAACAAAAGACTTGCTTGAAATTGACCAAAAATAAAGGCATGCTGTCAATTTTGTATTTTTTGTGACTTTTCAGTCAATTCGTTGGCAAGAAAATGGTGTCCATATTAAAAAAAAGTTGAAATTTAGTTTATACATTCATTTTTACATAGTTTATCCCATGTAGCAAAATAAAGTTGTTTCTTGGACATAAAGGTAGTTTTCTTGATGAAAATATGTCTGTAAAACCACAAAATTTACAATTCTCGGCAATTTAGTGAAATGACGTTAAACTGTGGCACCATTATGACAACAAATTGCAATGAAACATTTTCCCTACTATTTATATATTTTACCATGTTCTTAACAATTGTATGCTATTACAAAATAGTTATTTTCTGGGATAATAGTCAATGCTCCCAAACTTTTGATATGCTTAACTTTTTTGTATTAAATTTATGTAAAGTCTTTAAGAATTTGAAGATATAAATATACGAACAATTGTTTATTTTTAAATACACCTTAATGTGTAATAGTAACTATGTTCAGAACTTCTTTTTTAAATATTATATTCCTGTACATACCATCTTCCCATTTCCACATACTTTGAATTAGTTGTAATAAGTAAACAAGTATTTATAAAAAAATTAAGAAAACAAATTACCTCTGTTACCTACATCTACAGATGGACAATTGTGACCCTGGCATTCAATGGTTTCTGAAAATAAAATTATATCACCTGCACACAGCTGGTTTTATAATTTAAAAAGTCCCCGTGTTTTTTTTTAATTCAATGTGGTCCCTCGAAAAATTCGAAAGTTCTGGAAATTCGTAATGCTTCATTATTTATCACAGAATCAAAACCAATGATTTGTCAACGCTTCATTCTACTATTTCCCGAACTGAGTTAAAATCCAAACTCAACGGCATCGTACTTAATTGCTTCTTGAAAAAAGATGGTACACCAAGATACCAAAAAAAAAAAAACACATTCCAAAAACGTGACCGATGATACATTATATAACCATAAACGTTGACCTTATTGTCGTGATAAATAAGCGATGTCAGGCGAAGGAGTATGCTGTTCAAAGATAAGAACGCTTTGTCATTGGTATATATCTACATCAACATTATCAAGAAAATTTATAATTACCAGAAAGTCAAAACTCTACTTCATTTTTGCCATATTCGTTCCGACTGGAGCAGAAATAATCACCGTAGTCACTACCTTGAACAAATTTGACAGTAAGAGAATTCTATTTTTCATCGGCTTTAAGCCTTTGATCATCCTGTAATTCTATAGTGTACTTGTAATTATCCTGAATCTGCTCTTTTTCTTGTGTTTCCTTGTTTGTTTTATACCATATCACTTCCGCTCTTGGATTAGCTGAAATAACAAACAATTAGTTCTTTCTGTGTTACACATGAAAAAAAATGATGAACAATAATATGTATATATCTAAAGTTTCATTGATAAGTGTAATTATTTTGCCTATCTCTATCGATTAAGCGTAAATTCTTCCTTTTCCCTTTTTCTTCTTCTTTCTTTTAACAAAGTAAGGATTACATAAAAGCAATACTATACTTGAAAACATCCAGTCATTTGAAAAATTTCTCAACTTAAAGAACAACAGTTGAATTTTATTTATAATATGAGTGACAACGATCCAAACACGGACGGACGTGCGGAACAAATAGTTCCAGTGGAGCGAAGATCAATCGCCACCCAGCGCTATACGTAGGAATATTGTTGTCTTATCCTTTATCTTAGTTGTTGGTGTCTAATTGGACGTAGGGAATATGATAGCTCTCCTTGAAAACATATTTTTGAAAATTTTAACTCTTATATTTTGAAAGAGTAATTAAGGGAACCAAGGTTATAGCGGTAAACATAGACTTGATCTGCGTAAATATAGCAAAATAGACATGAAATTAAGGTCAAATTAAAATCACTGACTCTTTGTGTTTTAATCTGTCTTCGTCCTCCAGTTTATGACTTGTTTTTCTTTTTTTCTCTTTTAAGGCGGTAATGTTAATTGGTTATTCCGACTGTTTTATACATTTTGTTGTACAACAAAGATATGTGTCATACGTAGTTATTGCATGTCCAACCATAACTAGATTATAAGTATACATATATTCATGCATATGTACCAAAAGATGCCATAACTCGAAACGAAGGCTAGGATTGATTTTATGGTTTGTAACTGGAACCATTTAGTAATTAGAACTGCATGAGCTATTTTTCGCAATCTAAAATCAGTGCTGTATCACAGAGTTCATGATTTGTCTTGTGCGTAGTATCATGCAATCATACCGTTTATTATTACATGTATATAATGTTCCTTATAAAAAGTTGATATTTGAGTTCAGGAAATTGCTCGTTCCCAATTGTTGAGGAGTTAGAGAAAATCGTGGTTGAATAATTACTACAAAATTAAATTAATGTCCTTCAATTGAGAAATATCCTCCATAAAATATTAACAAATCCGTTAATGAAGGATCAACGAGCGGACGAATAAACAACAACAAAAATTATGAAAAAAACGGTCATTGAAAAAACTATGAAAATTTGATATGATTTTATTTGCAAACTTTGAAAAAATAACACTTGTCCCTGGTAATGTATTTCTTACTCTTGGGTTCAAAAGTGAAGATTTCTATTAACGGACATTGCTGGCATAAATATATGAAATGTATGATATGTGAGATATTTAGGCTTCTTTTCAAGTCAAACTTTGCTTGAACGTACACAAACACTTAAACACATGATGTATTACCCTACCGGTGCACCTGGTCCATGCTCCCAGTTTTTAGTGGAGTCCGAGTTGCTCATTTACTTTTGTTACTTTGTATGTATGATTTTAGTTACTTTATGTTCTTTGTTGTGTTTGTCTGTTTTGCATGTCTGGTCTTTGTCTCTGGATTACATTCTTTTGATTACCGCTATAACCTTGGTTCCCTTGATTACTCTGTTAAATTAATTTTGAAGATTCAGATAAAAAAAACGCTTAAGAACACAAGCAATACTCGTATTCATATGCAAACATTGTTGGAGCACCATGTTTCCGGTTTTTAATATGAAATATGTGTTTACAAAGTCTGTCCCTTGATTACTCTTTCACAGAAATGATTTCCATGGGTGGGTTAACATAAAAATCTGAGATTTTCAAAAGTTTAAAGCCGCACACTTTTCTTATGTAATTGTTATACATATATATGTTATTCAAGTATGCAATACTTATTCTGCCTCTGCATATATGCAAGTGATCATTTTTCATACCGAAAATATGACATTTTGAGATCAATTTTAATCATACCAGCCACTAGACAGTCTAGTTGTACATTGAACCCTCTATTTTGCGCTTGACCGACAGTATCCTGAACTGCAGTACATAATGGAGCAAATCTGACTTCCAATTGTACAGTATAAGAGTCAGGCGGCTTTACATTGTTATCAGCGATACAAATGAACTGTCCCCTGTCAACTGCCTTTATGTCATATACGTTGTACCAACTTCCCTGGAAATATCAAAGATATACCATAGCTATGTTTAATCACTGATTGATAACTTTTGTTTGTAATCAACCTAAAATTACTATGTGTAGTTGAATGAAAGTCTTACTGCTCTTGGTATGAGTTCACTCAGAGCAAACTGTGTGACAAAACCCTGCCAGAGTCTGGTCGAATTAACTAGAACACACTGTGTGACATACAATCCTACCAGAGTTAGGTTGAGTTGATTCAGGATAGACTGTGCGACATAACAACTAACCAGTGAGTGGTCGATTTTACTCAAATCTTACTGTGACATGAAACCCTGCCAGATTGGGGTTCCGTTGTTTCAGATTATACTGTGCGGAATAAAAACTCTGCCCGTGTTGGGTTGAATTGACTCTGAACAAACTGTGTGACATGAAATCCTACCAGAGTGGGTTTGAGTTCACGCAGAGTTGACTGTGTAAAATAAAACACTATCGGATAAGGGTTGAGTGAACAGACAGTGCGACATAGAACCCGTCAAAAATAGGGTTGTGTTGACTCAGAACTAATGTGCGACAAAAAATCCTACCAGTGTAGAATTCAATTGTGTCGGAAAATATTGTGTGATATAAAACCCTTCCAGAGTGGGTTGCATTGACTCAGAACAGCCTGTGAGGCATAATACCCTACTAAAATGTGGTTGAGTGGACTCAGATCAGACCGGTTGACATAAATCCCTATTGTAGTCCGGTTAACGTGACTCCAATCATACCGTGTGACATAAAACCATACCAGATTGGGATTGAGTTGACTCAGAAAGGAATGTGTGACAAAGCACATTACCATTGTGGGGCTGAGTTGATTCAGAAAGACCATGCGACATTAAACTCTACCAGTGTGGGGTTGAGTTTTTACCCTGTGTTGAAAACCACCATCGGGTAAAGGGAAGCCATCCCTTCGCTTCCATGTTATGTTCGGAGCAGGAATTCCATCAGCTTCACGTCTCAGTGTTATGTTAGCTCCTTCTTGTACTTGTATTATTGCTGCACTATTAACTTTGATCTTAGGGGGACCTGAGCATAACAATATCGAAAAGATTTATAACAGTAGGCAGTTGGAAGCATGTTAAATTAGGCTTTGGTAAAGCAAAAACGATAAATTCAATTTTTACCTTACTTTTACAAACGAAGTTTCCACCACATTCGATAAGCAACGCGTCGAATGTTTCTTTAAAAGCAAAACACGTGTATCCTACGTTTCCACCTGGTCCATGCTCCCAGTTTTTATTTAAGTTCGGGTTGCTCATTAACTTTTGTTTATTTAGTCATTCTGGCCATTGCATTTACTTTTTCTGTTTGTCTTTTTTTCCCTGTATATTCTTTATCCTCTGAATATATGCTATTGTTTCCGGTAGATTCTGGGTTCACTTGAATAATCTTTCCATTAGATTTCTAATCCTATTTTCAGAAATCTTATCTTATCGGTATAATTTCGCTTTTTACCCTTTGACCTTAAGGACGCTCTTCTATGGAAACGCAAATACTGCTAACTTAGTTAGCGTTCGAAAAAACAATCGAAAATTTGAAATCGAGTGCCATGTTTTATTTTCTTGAAAGAAATGTAGAACTAGAAAAGATGGTACTTGTTTCTTTTTATGTGTGTCGATTAAAGGACACTTTGTGTCAATTCTATAATTAATTAATCGCTATCCCTATTTGTGCACCTGGTCCATGCTTCCAGTTAATAGTTCGGTCCGTGTTGCTCATTTGCTTTTGTTTCTTTGATATTGTTATTTTAGTTATTTCGTATTTATTCATGCTTTATCCTTGGATTGAATTATTTTGGTTCCCGAATATTGATTCCCTTAAGGGGCCTTTTGGGATTAGCTTCACTTACAATGAAATATGTACAGATTGTGTAGAAAGCGATGATTTATAGAATGATCTCCGTCAAATAACTTTTGCTATTTCTAATGTAGAAAAAGTCTTTAATTGGTCATTTCGGACCGTCAAACTTGCAGTTTAATGTCATCTTAGTTCGGGATATTCAAACATTATTCCAAAAATCAAGCTTATTATTTCAAATTATAATCGAAGATTATAAATCTATTTAATAAAAAAAATGATTCATTATTTCTCAAATATAACTACTAGCGCTAATAAAGCGAAAAAACAATTTCGTGCGATCTGTATGTTCTTCGGCAATTGTATTCATGCTTAACAATAGGTTGTCTCATCAATGTTTTCGAGTTTATTCATTTAATCATACATATCTCCAGAATCAAGAAAAGCGTTTCATAACTATCTACCCAGTGTAAATCACTTACGTTGTACTGTTAAATTCCCAAATTTACTCGGCCATTGCTGATAATTCTGATTAGGGAGATAAATCTGACATTTATATGCCCCAGAATCTGTATCCTGTAACTGCCTTATGACTAACTGGAATTGCTCTCTATTATTTACAATTTTCCTCACGACGTCATATTTTCTTTTTCCTTCTACTAGTTTGTCAACCTTTATATCTCCATTGTTGGAAATCATCAATGGATCACCAGATATTTTTTTTTCATTGTCTACATTGCATATAAAAGGTATGTTGCCGTCGTCGAAGTCTTTTTTTAACACCCACAGTGTTGACACAATATACGAAATGTACGACAGCATATTTATGCAAAATTTTTAAAAAAGTTAAGTCGTTTGTACAATTCAAAAATTAGCTTCGGTTTTACCAGTGTTTGTTTTATTTCAATTTTCGTTTGTACAATATTATTAATTTGACATTCGTTTGTTCTACTTTTTAATTTCGTTTGTACCACTTTTAATTTCGTTTGTATTGATTGAAATTCGTTGGGACGTTTTTGTTATTTTTTATTTTTTATTAATTCATTGATAAGATTTTAAAATTTGTACGATTTGAACTTCCTTCGTGTATATGATATTTTCACAGATTTAGATAAGTTCGTATATACTTAAATTAGTGAGTACGAATTTATTTATTTATTTATTTTTTGACGATTTTCAATTTTGTTAAGACGATTTTAAACTTCGTTTGTACGATCCTACCGGTGCACCTGGTCAATGCTCCCAGTTTTTAGTGGAGTCCGAGTTGCTCATTTGCTTTTGTTACTTTGTATGTATGATTTTAGTTACTTTATGTTCTTTCTTGTGTATGTCTGTTTTCCATGTCTGGTCTTTGTCCCTAGGTAACATTCTTTTGATTACCTTGGTTCTCTTGATTACTTTTTAATTCGTTTACACATTTTTTCATTTTATCAATAAAAAATATAGAAAACTTATTTTGTTTGATACTTGAATTTTTGTCTTTCCCTTTCTTACTGAATGAATTATTAAGGAACCCTGAATAAACTATAAAACATGTGACTGAAAGGTTAAAATAAAATTACCAAATTGATAAACGCTAAGAACTAGTGAACAAAATTGAAAAAAAAACAAAAGTAACTTTAAACATTTTGTTTTTTAGTGTTTATCTTCAAGCTATTGTGTTCACCGTAATTTAATGACATAAGTTTTTGTATGAATACTTTATATATCATTCGAACGACATGAGGTAAATCATCAGAAGACAAGTCAGATTGTGTTGTATGTTGAGGTAAATCATGTGTCTTGTACACAATATTAAACAGATTGGTTTGTGATATTTGAAAAATGAACTTATTTAGTTTTATTCAATAAACATATACTTTCACTTCGCCAAAAGTATAGAATGATTACGAAGCGGTTTATACATGTATTACCAAAACTAGAAATTTGTTATCGAGACGATTTTAGCATTTTTAGTTTTACCTTGGTCGCTTGATATTTACTGAGATTCGATTATAATTCTACAAATACATCTTCAATCTAAATTTCATCATCGATATAAGACAACAGTTCTTCACTGATATGTAATTATGGGTATGTACATCATAACGGCACATGATCTTTTTTTCTTTTCATCTGGTGTAAACAGGGTTAAGAAAAAACAACTTTGCCATTCCAATCATAATAACAATAATACGTCTTACGTACTGTCGCAGGCGCTTGCATATTGATTCCTGAACAGTTTAAATAAGCAGTCTGGCCACGCTGTTTTACATCTGGTAGTATGTCATCTACAATTTCTGATCGGACAGAGTTAATCTAAAAAAATGAACAATTTATGTACATGCTATTGACAGAATAAAATAGATTAACAGTCTGAAACAAAATATTTATATTTACTATTTATACATTGTAATTGGTCAGTCTCACATTGACTGAGAAGAGTAATAATTAAAGAACGGTCATTGATCCAACGGTGTGCTTTAGTATCTACTCTAGAAAAAAATTTTCCTGATCATTGTGTAATAAGAAAACCTTTACTTTGATACAAAGCAGATCGTGTCAATTAATAATGTCTACCTAAATTCAACTTCATATTTTATTCTTGATTCTCATAGATAAAAGCCTTTATCTGCTACCAACCATGCAAAGCAACTGATTATGCATCATTCACAACATCACGTAGATACTTTTAAGTGTACAGTTACTTAATTCATAAATGACGCATGAACGGTTATAAAAATATTAGAAGAGGGTGAGAGCTGGTGCGTATATTACATAATGTAGCGTTGATGTGTAAAGTTGTATATCATTTATTTTACTTTTCAGGGTATTAATATGTTATGTAGTGCTTTCGTTGTATCCTCGTTCCATCGATGCGCTGTTTTAAATCTTAAAATATAAATCATTAAACAACAGCTTCAAACTACATTTTATATTTAACCGGTACCTTCTAAGTATTTCGGGTTCTTCAGCTAGAGCCTTAGTTTGGTCGGGAACTATAATTGTCGAACTATGAGGTTGTCTATTTATTATTATTTTTTATTATTACTTTGTATGTATTATTTTAGCTATTTTATGTTCTAATTTCGATGCATTTACCTGTAGACCTTTAGTTATTTGTTATTTTGTATGTTTTATTTTAGTTATTTTATGTTCTTTGTTGTGAATGTCTGTTCTTCCATGTCTGGTCTTTGTTCCTGAATTTTACTCTTTTAATTACCGCTTAAACCTTGGTTCCTATGATTACTCTTTCAATGTTGGGTTTTAAGAAATACAAGGCTTAGAACAAATATTTATTTTGACTGACTATCTGGAATTTAAGTAACCTATCAAACAAGACCACGATATTTTTTAGATCCTATCACAACTACATTATTAATTATGATGTTAACCCCGAAAATATTAAAACAGAGAAATATGTATGTATATTATATAGTTAAACCTGAATAATCTTAACCCTGAATAAAACGAAACCTTGCCTACACGAGACCATTAATAAAGTTCCTTTACATCAATTTAATTGTATCGTGAACCTTGGTAAACCGAACAACTGTGTAAGTCGAACCAATTTCAAAGTCTGTTATAGGTTAGATTTAGATATGCTTCACTGTAATTCAAGTAGCTACAGTACAGTAACTGATTAAAAAATTCCGAATAGTGGAACTGACTGACCGAATACAGGACCCTTTACATTTATACAATATAAATGTATTTTATAGTTATCATTTTTTTTCTAGCATAAAGTTACACCCGCCTACGCATTACATATATGAATAATTTCATTTACCTTCCACACACATTGGTTATATGAAAGATATATCGTGAATCTACTGGAGACAATGACTTGTCACAAATACCTTTTACCGAAGTTTAACATTGGTAAATATGACCACCCAAACATTTCATGTCATCACATCATTAACTTTTCTAAAGCACCTTTTCTTTTTATTTTAATTCTGACAAAAATGCGTTTTTAAAAATAGTTACTCGCCTGAAATTAGGGACCACAATTGTTAATTGAAGAAAAATGTGCCTTTACAACCTTTAAATAATGAACTATAAGGCCGTCTGCAAACACTACATTACACTAGACTACAACTATCGTTAAAATAATGTTACTATACAAAATTTAAAATTACACCCTTCAAAAGAATTTATGCATGAAGTCCTGAAGAAAGAATATATAAAGAATATATAAACATCTCGTTTTTTAACTTGGAATTTGTCAGTATATGTAGAACGATATCAGATACTTTTTTGTATAATTCCCACATGAATGACGACTCACGAGTCCGCTTATGTGAGTCACACAAATTAACAAATTACAAATCCTATCGTAGAGAGAGAGAGAGAGAGCGTGTTGAAAATCGATGGATTTATTATTATAATTATAATACTTCTCTCCGCACTAATTTGCTGAGTTCACATAATTTGTTTAGTATGTTTAAAGTGACAACTCTACTTAAATAACCATGGATCTATTGGAAAACGACTGTAATCACCTGTGATTAATGCCGTATTTAGAAGTGTATAACACAATTCAATATAATTATAATTCATAATATTTAAACCTGTGTTAAATTCTGAATAGCCCAGAGTTATTAAGCAGCATTGCCCATTTCGTACAACCTAACTTGGTACTTTAGCCACGTCCTCATAAGTACAGAACAACTTCAGTGGTATAACAAATACACTACCAGCATGCATATAAATCACAAATGGCGATATCAATTGATGAAAATGAAAAATCTGATCCGTGTTAAATTGTTATGACCATTATTTGATATCCGCATAATTGAATTTGATCAGAATTTTTAAAATGGAATCGTAGAATAATGAGGTTTTTGACAGAGTTATATGCCCTTGAAGTGTTCATTTTCAGAGCATTCCTATGAAATTGAAACTCAATGGGCCTGTATTATATAGAAAATATTGTCTTTTTTTCTTGACTCTGCAAATAGCAAAATTACACTTTCAAAATAGTGTTTCGTTCCTTACAAGAACTGACACTTAATACACGGCTATTGCATGAAACAACTTGTAAAGGTTTGTAAAAAGACAAAATGACAATTCTCAATGTTCCCTTGTCATCACCGCCTCTAGATTTCAAAGAATATTGAACCGGTTCAAATGAAAGTTATATATATAATAATTGGTGTCAAAACTAAAATTATGGCAAGAGGTTCATAGAACCAGAGTTGCTCAACTGGAATACAAGTTCTGATGGTCAAGCAGAACAAAATTATTTTAATCGTAATTCTTTTTCACATGCCATACCTAACACCACTGCTGGATATTTTGTGTTTCTTATCATAAGGTCCATTTTATCAACTGGACAGTGTCAAGATACAGGCTTCAAAAATTTTTAAAAAAATCATAAAACCTGCATTGAAAATTCAAACAAGCCGATGTATTCACTCTTGTATTTTCAGCATATCAAATTGTATCACTCATAGTTTTCCTTTCCTCGTTTGTCTATCCCGGACTTGACTTTTTACGAGCAACTCGGCGGGTGTTTCTAGAAAAGCTGGGGCCGCTTAACCTACCGGTGCACCTGGTCCATGCTCCCAGTTTTTAGTGGAGTCCGAGTTGCTCATTTGCTTTTGTTACTTTGTATGTATGATTTTAGTTACTATATGTTCTTTGTTATGTATGTCTCTTTTCCATGTCTGGTCTTTGTCCCTGGATTACATTCTTTTGATCACCACTATAACCTTGGTTCCCTTGATTACTCTTTATTAACAACAAACAGAGAATCTATCAAAAATACACCATTCCACAAAAAATTACAATAAAAAGTATTTGAATAAAGCACATAGCTACGGTCTCAATATAATCATATCAAGTAATTGAAACCTAAACCAATTTCCATGAACTTTAATTCAATTTTGAAATCATTTACATGAGGAATTGTTGAGACTTTTACAAAGGCAGTTTATAAAAAAAAAACAAATAAGCTACAATAAAATCGCACTGGCAACAGTAGGATTCAGTTGTAGCTGCATGCAAACAATATATTCAACTCATCACATGAAGAGTTGCTATGAATTATTCTTGCAGAAACCATATAACAGTATGTATAAACCCGAAACTGCCTTAAACAGATCATATTTACGTACATAGGCGGGACTGTACTTAACAAGCAGTTCGGCAGGACTTAAATGATGCACAAGATTGACTTTGTTTCTCTCAATTATTATTATGAGAATCGTATAATACGCTTATTAATTTTTTTCTTTGCATTTGTTTACAAGCAAAGTAAATTCTTTTATAGTAAGTTATTGGTGCATAGTTATTAGAATGTGTGTCCCTGTTGTCAAATTTTCTCTAAAAAGATTCAAAATTATCGATATATTATATTCCTTGGGGACAGCTGATTTTTTTCTGGTAAGATTACACGTGTCTTGATTCCGGTTTTACTTAACAACAGAAAACTGCTAACAAAATTGTCCTAAATGGTGTTTCGTATGCAAAGGTGAACCCGTCAGAATTAATGAATTAAAAAAGTTGGAACCTAAAAGGTTGATTGTTGGTAGAAGAGCATTCGTTCGTAGATAAACACGATACTTTAGAGATAAAGAGATGCAAAATATATATTTTCAGCTAACCGGAAAAATTCGGCCGCATTGTGTCCTCGCATCTGTACTGGCTGACTATTTGTAAAAGTGCATAATTTCTCACGAACTTTAGGAAATCAAAATCGCGAACTAATTCTCTCCTTATGTTAGAAAAAAAAAGTTTTGGTATGCATTTACACTTACTATGTAAAAAGGCTTATACATTAAATGCCTAACATGCAAGTTAGAAGGTGATTTGTCATGTTGTTTTTTTTTGTTTTTTTTTATTGTTTTTTTTTTCATTTGTTTTTATTTTTTGTTTGTTTGTTTTTTTGGTTTTTTTTGGTATTTTTTTTATGCTTTTCTTTTTGTTTTTTTTTGTGTTGCGTTGTTTTGTTTCTATTTTATTTTGTGATATTTTTTGTGTTGCGTTGTTTTGTTTTATTTATGTAATTATTTATTATTTTTTTTTTTTTTTGTTTTTTATCTAAATTGATTTTGAGCAGTTCTAAAATTTATATATGTTTTGAAGTTAGTTGTAAGATAGCAGCAACAAACTTTTGAACGTTGCTGTAATAACATTAGCATAATGATAATAATAAAGAAATGGTACAGGTTGTTTCTTCATACATATACAATTTTGAAAATTGTTATTCTGTTTATATTGGACATGTACTACTGGAATTATTTTTCTGATTATATTCCTCATGTACATTATAATACGACATTAAGTAACTCATAATAAAATCTGATAAATAGTATACATATATCTTAAAATTGCTTCTATTCCATGCAATTTATCGGGGGCGGTTTTCACTTGGCTTTTATATAACAAATATGTATATACAATGCACAGTTGTTACACATTAGACCATTTAATTAATTTGTTTCATTTCAAGAATAAAACATTGTAATTTAACATCAACATATGCAACATAATATGGTTTGGGTGCGACTTTAGGGGTTATTTTTTCCTTTACAATTTTATATAGTGAATATACATGTCCGAAACAGATATGAACCACTTGCTGGTTTGAAATGTTCTGTTTAAAGTGTTTTTACCATCAACATACAAGAACAAGAAATATCTAATCATATATTTTTTTAGCAAATTTCGAATTTATATTTTAGAACCAAATATGCATATGTCGGTGAAGAGTCATCAAACAGTAGGGGACTTGTTTGAATAAAAAGAGGAAAATTTATTTTTGTATCTTGTAGGGATAAATTTTATATTTCTATTTAAGTTGATACACAAGGATGTTGTGGAAATGGAAAGTTATGACTTAATGAATATGGATATTCTGCCAGGTTTAGTACTGGGACTAGCAGGGGCAGTTGAGTGGTAATTTTGTTTCGAAATTTCTTTTAATATAAAATTGATGGGGAGTCAGTTGATGTTAATGGAAACTATATCATACTTTACATTAAAGTGCAATGGTATCAAGTGATACTTGTGGCAGTATGTGGCCCAGATGAGGACAGCACAGATTTTTTTTTGAAACAAAGAATATAAACCACATAGATCCCTTTTCTAAGAAAAATAGCAACCCCTTTATAACAAAACCAAGTTCAGAAAAATATTACTTTTTGTCAGGGTGAGATTACTTTACATGAAGGGTCTGAAAGGAAATTTCATGTCTTGATGGTTTCATAGTGGAAATTCACATGTTTTTTTACTGAAATCATATTATATTGAATATCCACTTTTCAATTTTTTAAATGAGGGTCTGAAAAGAAGATATTGTTTACAGTAGTGGTGCACCTGGTCCATGCGTCAAGTTTATAGAGTACGGGATGATCATTTTCTTTTTTCTTTCTTTCTTTTTTTTTTTTTTTTTTTTTTGCTTTGTACGTATTATTCTGGTAATCGCATGTTCTTTGTTGTGTTTGTATCTATAATTAAAAGGTAAAACTTGCGTCCAATCACCTTTTTTATGTGTATATTTCAGGGTTGAATTATCGTGTATAGCAAATAGACTAAAACCAGATTTAGAATTTTTTTAAGTCAAATACAAGACAAAAACAGTTTTATAACGGGTAGATATACAGGTGAATGTGTTCGCCTTATTTCATACGAAGTATATAAATTAGAAAAGGCGATTTTTCAGGGCTTTTGTCATTAATATATTTTGAAAAAAGCTTTTGACACTGTATATTGGGCTTTCTTACAAGAAACTCTCGTTTGTGTTTTTCCTTCACTTTTCTACGATTTACGTCTTTCTGTAAAGCTTAGAAGATGTCATGGGTAGATTAATTTCTAGACCATCTGAATGTGTTTCCTTGGAAACCTTACTTCTAAACGTTAGGATAAGATACTATATCTTAACCAAGAAGCCGATAAATCAATATATTTTGGAGAGACATTTGGCCTAGTTTTAGGGAATAGTGTGTTTAAAAATCGAACAAGATTTTGCCTTGACAACTAATGCCCTAAAACAGGCAATATGGCTGAATATTAGGGTAAATGAAAAGTTTGTGATAAAAGGAAATCACACAGAAGGAGACATATTATTTGTAGATGAATAAGTGAATAAACTCTTATTGAGCTGAAGATTTTAAGGATAAGCATGTTGATTAGAAAAAGAAATTTTTAAGAGTATTATTTATATATATGCATGTATGTGTTATCTCGTGTGAATGGATCATGGATCAAAGTACTAAATAAGCAAAATTCAGAATAAATTGGTTGAAAATGGTAAATATATTTAAGCTAAAAAATATAAGAAGCCATGCAAATATTTCCTATATGATAAGATAGTATCTAGAAAAGTTATGCCAAAAATGGAATGAGATTTTGAACACGAATTTTAAATTTGATATCAAATATTCATTTTGTACAACTAAGAATTCTAAGTTTCAAAATTTCCACTTTGGACTTTATCACATAATTTTAGGCAAAAAAGTTTTTCTGTTACAGTGTCCCAGTATTTTGGGACCATTTTGAAAATTGCACGCACATTACTAATGTAGAGCTATAACAAAAGTATTAAGTTATGTCTCTAGATCCCGCAGTAATGTGAGCTTTGATGTAATATAATTTTATTGAACATACAAAAGCAGTGTATTGCAAATTACACAATACATTTGTTCTTCCAGCAAGCTGTTTTACTACATTCCAAAATCATGTGTGAATTTTGATTGATATAACAGTGTAAAAGTACTTTAATTTTTTATACCAATATTCGGGGATTCTTGAATTCATGGTTTTAAGGTTTTCATGATACAAATAAATGCAAATCTCCGGTTCTTAGGCAACCAAAATTTGTGGTTCGGCCTAACCACGATAGCCATGACAATTGGTCCCCACGAACAGCTTTTACAGTAGTATATTTTTAATCATACACTGAGTGTGTTCTTTAAGCGACTTGTGCTGTTTTACAATATCCCGGAGTTTTGTGATATTTGATATAACATTACTGAACATACAAAAGCAGTTAACTATAAATTATACAATAAGTTTGTTCTTCAAGCACTTTGGGCTATTTTACTATATCCAGGAGTTTTGTGATCTTTGTTATGATATAACATTACTGAATATACAAAGCAGTACACTGTAAATTATACAAAAATTGTTCTTTCAGCGACTTGTACTATTTTACTTATATTTTACCTAAAACTATGTGATCTTTGATGTGGTGTAACATTATTGAATATACAACAGTATAGTATTTAGAATCGGATTTCCAGACATTTCACCACTAGCAATCCTAATATCATTCCTGCAATGGTGTACGTTAATGTTTCCGTGGTATTTGTTTCCTTCAATACTTCAAATTCCATGTTGTGCTTTTCTGAAATAAAACAATTAAATATATGAAAAGGTACGTGTGTAAAAAAAATATCCCTGAAATTTGTTGTTATAATGATTTCTAAGCATATATCAGTATCAAATTATACAAATCTCGAATTTGTCGTTTTGCACAAATGTACAGATAACAAATATTGAACTCACCAGTAAGACGAATTTTGGCTTCACTTTGGCCATATTGGTTCTTGCCGGTGCAAAAGTAATCACCATAGTCAGAACTTTCCATATTATTTACGATAAGAGAATACAACTTTTCATCGTTTTTTTGGCGTTGATCATCTTGTACTTCTAATGCGTATTTGTCGATCAAAATAATCCTCTCTCTCTGTTGTGTTGCTTTATTGTCTCTATACCATATCACTTCCGGTGCGGGATATCCTGATAAGAGAAAAACATATACACATTCCGTGATTATTCTAAAATCATTTAAGAGGGTAATTGTTTTCATTGATTACCGTGATTAGTTACAACACATGTAGAGTAGTTCACTGATATCTTTTATTTTGGCATGTTATCATACAGAAACGCTACAGTTCCCGAATATTTTGTACAGATCTTTATGTACTAGAAATCCGTTTTTGATGAGCCGCGCATTTGGAAAGTCAAATGAAGGTTTTTTGTACAATGTTTTTCTGTACTATACCCATAATTGTATCATACTTCATGTAAAATACAGATGCTGAGAACACACATTCGCTAATGGGGTTTTCACATTGAAACTAACACACTTTATTCAAAAGAAGTTATCGACATGACAGTGGTTGTGTCTTATGACTTAGGATGTACCGCGGTTCTCATCCCTGTATGTGAAGAATTGGGTTAACATAAAATTCGGTAACAGCATAACTTTTTGAAATTGATAATGGTCTGGATTTGGTATTACACTTAACTGCCAGTAGTACTTTGTTTTTGCATTTGTGTAATGTAAACCAAGTCTATTAACTGCCAGTAGTACTTTGGTTTTACATTTGTGTAATGTAAACCAAGTCTATTTATGTATGTATCAATTTAAAGTGTGTTTAATTGTGTAATATTTTTCCAGAGGGGTCAGACTAAATGGGGTTTATCTCAAGTCATTAATTTCTTGCCTCTCTACGTATTTACCCGTCTTCACTTGCAAATTACCTTTATGTTCCTGTAGTATATGGGGGCAACTATTTCCAATGACCTTTGAATAATATTGTTTTGGGGCTAGCAGCAGTCTGCCTTGTGGTGTGAGGGTTTCCTCGCCGTTCATTGATGACCCATGGGTGGCCATTAGCTTTCAGTATACCGGTTGTTTTGTTGTCTCTATGACATCTTTACTATATCCATTATCGTTGTATGTATAAGGAAAGCGGTTACATTAACAATAAGTTATGTAACACGTCTCTACACGCTATTGAGTATCTCCAACTGTTCGAGCTTCCAAAACGAAATCTATATAATCGTTAGTTTGGAAGGTAAATAACTGAATCAATTTCCAGTTGTTAGCTACGGGTAGGAAAGAGATGGTCACGTGTTGTACTTTTTTCGTTTATGATTAATTTCATGGTGAAACATTTCCATGTTTTGGTAGTAAAAATGAAAAAAAAACATTTCAAGTTACCTGCAACTAAACAATCCAGAGTTGCACGAAGACTTTCATTATGGGTGGAGACAACTTTAACCTTGACACATATTGGAGCAAATTTAACTATAAACTGTACTGTGAGGTTTGCCAGGGGGTCTATGATGTTATCAGCAGTACAAATGTATATTCCTCTGTCTACACTAGCTATGCTATGAATAACGTAAAGACCTCCCTTAAATGCAAAAAGACAATTTAGTTTCATTATTGTTAGCAGACTAATGTTTTAGTCAAATAAGTATGATGGCTTCGTGAATTCGTTTGATGATTTTTTTTCCAAGTGATGGTATAAATTATCGTATTTTGAAACGGCCCGATTGGTGTCAATTATGTGAAAAGTCAAACGAGTCTGACTTGAACCAAAGCATAGATTTTTTTTATCGAAATATGCAGTTTCACAAACCTCAAAACCCTTAAACCCTATAACTTCATTTATGTTGCACATGATATTATTCCTTCAAGAATTTCGATCTCCTTATGTATTTGGTTATCATGCTTCTGATAAGAGGTCACATATACCGAAATCCGTAATACAGGTATTAATTTTAAAATGTAATTATGCGACAGCACAGATAATCGTCTTTAATTCAAATTCCGTAAGTAAGTGAATACGATATATATTACAGTAAAGACACAATTCCTTCTTTAACAACTGCTCATAAGATCAAGTTTTTGTACGTACGAACAACGTATAGTTAAACAGAATATGCGATAGAAAACGTTAAGATAAAAACAAATATCTGTTTATGAATCATTTGGACATCAATTACAACGTTTGTTTATTTCAGGTTTCCTAAGTGTAATACATTTTGACGTAAGTAAAAGCAAATTTACTTTAAATCTACGTAAAATATTTTCTGCTATCGAAGAAAATGAATTTGAACTTCTCGTTCTTAATTTTTTATATACGTTGATGCTTGTAATTATGATATGGAAAGAAAGATTCGATTTGTGTGTAGATTTAATGGCTGGGGTTGGTATATATGGTAGTTTACATTTACAGTAGACAACAGAGAATGTTAATACACTCGTTGATCTATGTACTAAACAACACACGTGAATATTCTTGATCATAGATTACTTTGTCATAATTATCCGGGGGTGGCATAATTTGATTCATTTGGAAACATTTGTTTATACACAAAAACCCATCAGTAATCCATTTCTAATTGAGAAAAGTTTGCGAATTCTAACGTTACGGACACAATGTGTAAAAACTCATAATTTAACTGAGTGATTATCAAAAAGTAAGTTGATTTATGAACCTCTTAATTTCAAAATATTTTTTTCACATAACTAAGAAACAGGGTTTTGATTGAATGCAATGAGGGATCTATATCAAATAAAAATTCTTATTGGTAATATGTCATTGCAAATTTTGTCCTGTATTTTTATTACTTGAATGTTCATGTTCATTAACTTTTATATTTACACGATGTTCTAAGTCACCATTCGGTAAACGACCTCCATCCTCTCGTGTCAATGTTACGTTTGGAGGAGCAGAAATACCATATACTTTACACTCCAGTGTTATATTGGCTCCTTCCTCTACTGTTTTGTTTATGCCTCCATGTGTTCCTACTATTGCATATGTAGTATCGTCACCTGATATTCTTATAATGAGGCACATTGAAAGATCTGAAAATAAAATAATAATAATAATAATGATAATATCGAATAATGTATTAATTTGTAAAATGTGTGGGAAGAAAGAGAGGAACAGTTTTGGGGTAAAATAACACTTTTTAGAATAGTGTCATTTCTTAACAGGTGATGCCATAAACTAGCTGCGATAAAGAAAAAAAACGAAATTGCAGGTAAGCTCTGATTCCATGCTTTAATTTCCTTTCAAATGAGAAGGAGGAATGCAGGCTATCATTAGCCTTAATACAACTTTAAATAATTTATAGTGTTGAAAGATTCAATAGCAAATTTAGAGACTGAAACTCATAAAAAATGAGAAAACTTAAAGGCATTTCATAATTATTTCTAAAAAAAAAGAGCTGTTTGAAATTGACCAAATTCAGATATTCTGTCAATTTTTATACTTTTGTGTGACTTTCCAGTCAATTTTTTTGCAGGAAAAGGGTGTTCATGCTCCCCTAAAAGAACAAACGAGTTCAAATTACATCAAATATACATTCATTATTACATAGTTTATCAGATTAAAAATATAATGTTGTTTTTTGGATGTAAACATAGGTTTCTGGATGCAAATATGTCTGACAACAAAATTTTCAATTCTCAGAATTTTTTGGAAAATGATAATAACTGTGGCAACATTATGACATTTCATCGAACTAATTTCAAAACTATGCCCGAAAATTTATATATTTTACAATGTTGTGAAGAAATATTATGTGATTACAAGATAGTTGGTAGAATGCTCCTACACCTTTGATATAATTTACTTTTTGTACTAAAGGATGGGGAGGCATAAGGCCTTATTCTGCCTTTTGAAAGAATTGGTTAAAAATTGTCAAAACTTCGGAAGAAAACTAAATATTCATATAATTTATTTTGCAAATTTCCAATTTTATGGATTACTTATGTAATTAAAAAAGTAACGATTGAGAAACGATTGCACAAAAACCGTCTTGAAGGCTATTCAGTAAATAAAAAAGCGTTTTTTTTTTTTGTTTTTTGTTTTTTGTTTTTTGGGTTTTTTTTCACTCTTTTGCAACTTATTTTATAGTGAGATCCAGCGTTAACCAAAAGATGATTAAAACTGAAAGTGTGGATTTACATATTATGTTTACCTGAAAAGGGATTTTTTAGTTAACGCTGGATCTCTATGTGCATTTATTAAAATACGTTCAAAATTCACTCTAAAAATCGCTACAAAAAGTACAACTTTACCTGTACATCATCATGTGACCTAGCTAATTGTCAAATGATTAAACACCTGGCCATCCATGTTACCTAATTACACCGTTTGTTTTCAATATTTGTTTGTTTTAGTAACCGTATTAAAATATCGGTGTTCTACATAATGATTTATTTTCGCGTGGACTGAGGGGCTTTTGATAAGCTGGTACATGTATTATAGAAACCAGGAGCACACTCTCTAAAGGTACTATTGTTGGTATGTAGCAAAGCAGTCCATTCTCAAATATAATCCAGCAAAGTTATAAACACTGTTCTAAAATCAAACGCAAATAAAGACTTAACTCTCTCCTGGTTCTTATTTTGCAACAAAAAACAAACTGTATTTATCTAATAAAGTGATTAAGAATAGTGTCAAAACTGCAATTTCCAATATATTACATGTATATGTAAAAGGCGGGAGAGTACATATACAGAATACAGATGCATTTATTTCAAACTGTCCTACACCAATTTACCACAATTCGCGATCATAAATTTTGATTGAAAAAGTGTCATTTGTTATTTCCCTATCAAGTTGGAAAATTATTAGTTACAGAAAGTTGTGATTCTTTTTCGTAGTTATTTGTTATCAAAGAAAAAATAACGTACACATTTTCTCTGATTTTCCCCCAAAAACGTCGTGACGTTGTGTTACCGCTGTAGGTACGAACAGCACGCGTAACGTCATACATGTATATTAAAACTTCATAAATATTATAAGCATTAGTTTTTCCTAAAAGTAAGGATAAGTTTATCAACAATGAACTATACATGTCCTTGCTTATTGTGTTTTACCTATATTACCGATTAAGAAAATATTAAACACGGTGCAACATGGATCTGTCTATCTGTCTGTTTGTCTGTCGTTAAGCACCAGAAAGAAACATGTGTGACTTTTAACTTCTAAGATATTGTCACCTATGCATTGCTACTATGTAGTTGAGGATGTAATGGCACCACATGATCTGTATTTTTGTCTCTTCTCTGTTGATTCCGATTTCAGCGGAACACTTTCGATGATCACCGAATTTTATATAAACGTGTTTTTAAATAGGTCATTACTTGTTGAAAAACACTAATTTACGGAACGGGAGACAGAAATTATTGGTTGCTTTTAGCTTTCTAATGCGTATATTGGAGTAAAGATTCTTTATAGGAATAAATACGTGACTGTACCAAATCATGACTATCCAATATTTTTTCTCACATTTACGTCAGGCACTGAAGTTAAACTTGATCGCAATTACAACAAAAAAAACCCGCAACATATATCTACATTAAACAGAAGGGTAAAATGTCGATTACTAGGTTTTACAGGTAGAACGGTACTATTTCTCATTATTTTAGGTTGGCCTTTTGTGTACCCTTCTTAAGTAAATACTTCTGGACACTGTGATTGGACACACTGTTGATACCTAAAATGTTTTATTAATTCCAGACTTGCAATATTATTATTATTATTTTTTTTTTTATATTTTATTTTATTTTATTTTTTTGGAAACCATTTTATATAAATATTGTAATTTTTTAAAGTTTATGTGCCATTCGCAGATAAAGAGGAAAACTTTGATTCCAAAAATAGTCTGCTTAAAATACCAAAGAATCTAGACGGTATTGCTATGACTTTGATCGCAATTTTAGTAAGATAAATGAAGATATTACTGCAAAAAAATCAGTCAATAGTTCCGTAATTGTTTTAAAAGTATGAATTTTTCAAAAGTGTCACTAATGTCGCCTATGGGAAATAAATAGTAGCGTTCTACTTACAATCCTAACCCGAACAAGCCGTAACTTTATGAATCAAACAAATAGTATTAAATTAAACACCAATGTGTAATTGTTTCTTACTTCATTCAACATATACTGATTGAATACGCATATGGCTTTCTCTATTTCGTTTGTAAACGAAAACATATTGTTTTTTTTTTTTTTTTTTGTTAAAAGGGAAGATAAAACAAATTGTTTTAAATTTAAAAAAAAAAAGACAAAATATGAATTTACTAATGGAAGATAATTTCACTTCTTCTACAAGGCGGAAGAGAGCCTTATGTACCCTCATTCTTTGTGTAAAGTCTTTAAAAAGTTGAAGCTATAAATTTACGAACAAATGTTTTTAAAATACACGTTATATTTTGTAAGGATACCATACCGTAGAATCTTCCCATTTGCATATATTTTGAATAAGTTGTAATATATAAATATTTTTAAAAAGAGTTTAAGGGAACAAAATACCTCCAAAACCTGCATTTACAGATGGACAACTTGGACCCTGGCATTCCATGGTTTCTGAAAATAAAATAATATCATCTTCACACTGTTTGTTTGATAAAGTAAGTCCCCGTTGGGGTTTCATTTCAATGTGGTTTCTGATATATTCGAAATTTCTACTGAAAACCATCAATGCTATTTTTTATCAGAACTTAATGGCATCAAGACCTATGGTTTTCTTCAACGCTTTATTCTACTATTGCACGAAGTTAAAATCGCAACTCAAAACATTGTACATCGTTGTTACTTAAAAAAGGTTGAATACCAGGATACAAAAAGGTAGTACTTTGAACAATATCTCTACACTTTATAATAAAAAACGATTCCGTATCATGTTCTAAATATGCCAAATATCGAAATGCTTAAATTCTTAATATACAACATGACTTGTCAAGTGTGGGGGATTTGTTTTTTTTTTTTTTATTTATTTATTTTTTTTCAACACAACAGATGGTCGGTATTCCAATGGAAACAAATTGCGCTCCGTTACTATTTGCTTATCTTTTCCTTCACTTTTAGGAGACAGGTTTTAAAGCTGATTTTATACAAAAGGAAAATTACCGTTAAGCCAGATATTTATCTCAACTTTAGCCTTATAGATAAACAATCCTAGTTTCAGGGATTTGATACATCACAGCTTACCCTAAAAAAGTTGATGAAGGACACAACAGACACTGCTTTGTGCTTGTCATCATAAATGGTGGGTTGTTATGGTATATATATATATATATATATATATATATATATATATATATATATATATATATATATATATATATATATATATATACATATATATATATATATATATATATATATATATATATATATGCACTATGTTAAGCAAATTTTTCACCGCGTCATGGCTTTCCTTTCTTCTATCATCTACCCTGGGCGTGACATTTTATGAGCAACTCTGTGGATGGTTCTGGAAGAGCAAGTGCCGCTCACCCTTCTTATGCACAATGTGGCCCATGCCCCCTTTTAGGTGATGTCAATTTGCATATTTACTTTGGCTTCTATGGAGGTGTTACTTTGGTAATTTCATGCACATTTTTGGGTGTGAAAAAAGTTAGATCTTTTGATTACTCTTTAATATGTTCCTGAAATTCAGGCAACAGACAAACGACCTAATTGAAACAATACAGGCAAACACAATCGAAAACGTTGTGCGTGAAAGAACAATATGTATTCCATTCTATGTTTACATTGCAATGAAAAGATCGATGGAAATGCATATATATAGGTGGACCTTTACACCTTTTCTCAGTTGCTGTAATGTATTTTCCCTTTGAAAGTACATAATTGAAAATTTCAACACTCTTCATTGTAAATGTAGCCAATTCAACTGTGTACTTTCAATTAAGTCCCCTCTTAAACTTTTGAAATTGAACATAATGTAAGAGAAGACGCGAAGTATACAATGATAAGAACGGTTTGTTTAGAACACACACAAAATTAAATATTTATTATTGAGCTCTCATAAATTGTGTCTATATGAATCAGAACAAGAACATTTTAATGATGAAAATGATGAAGAAAGCGGGTAAATATTTTGATGTCATTTTCAATTTTCATGGGATGCTGCTTCATGGGGCGCATGATTATTCTAGTAGCAATGTAGGAATAGTATGTCTGGTCAATAACTTGTTGACTTAGCGCAACTATTCTTTGACCCTGAATATGTACGTCATATCGTCTCGATTATCTCTACTTGATAATATATGCCAAAAATTGCCTTTATGTCAATTCGTGTACACCACCAAAACTATATTGGAAAGGTCATCAAAATATTTAAAGGCTCAAGAATATTTATTTTACCGATGTATGCAACACAGACGGAGAGCCAAACAGATAAATTAAGTGTTCAGACCGCATAGCTTTGTATTTGCAAAAACATCAACTTAAATCTACATCAACATTATCAAGAAAATTTATAATTACCAAAAAGTCGAAACTTTGCTTCCTTTTTGCCATATTCGTTCCGAGCGGTGCAGAAATAATCACCGTAGTCACTACCGTGAACAAATTTGACAGTAAGAGAGTACCATTCTTCATCGGCTTTAAGCCTTTGATCATCCTGTAACTCTAAAGTGTACTTGTAATTATCCTGAATCTGCTCTTTTTCTTGTGTTTCCTTGTTTGTTTTATACCATATCACTTCTGATCTTGGATTAGCTAAAATAACAAACAATCAGTTCTTTCAATGTTACAAATGAAAAAGATGATGAATAATTATATGTATATAAACTTCTTTGGTACGTGTAATTCGTATGCCTATCCCTAGGCCTTTCGATTAAGCATAAATTCTTTATTTTTAATTCTTTAAAAAAAGAAGTAAGAATTACATAATATCAATACTAAACTTTAAATCATTAGGTCATTTGCAGAATTTCTCAAATTAAGAAATAACTGAGGAATTTTGTTTAAGATATAAGTGACAGCGATCTGGATTTCTAACATGGAGGTAAGGTACGAATAGTGGCGCGAAGATCCATTACCACCAAGAGTTAAATGTAGGAATATTGTTGTCTTATTCTTTATTTTAGTCATTATTGCGGTTAAAGACAGGCTTATTGGACGTTGTGTGGAATAATTGCTCTCCTTCAGAGCTTGGCAGAATTTAAAGGCACGTTGTTATGTAAATTTTAAAGGGATGCTGGTTAAATGGGTATCAAATCAAATGAGGTAAAATTAGCCTTTGGACTGGGAGACTGAGGGGATGAAAATGCGTAAGTTTTAACTCTTAAATTTGAAAATACAGGCTAGATCTGTGTAAATGTAGCAAAATGAACATCCAATTATGGTGTACTTATATAACTAATAGTCATGACCTTGTAATTGTTTCAACACAAAGGAGATAGGTCATATGACATTCATATTCATCCCAAGATAAGTCTTTAGGTATTTGCAACAATGTGACAGAACACAAATGTATTAGCCGAGATAGTACTAGTTTTGCGGTAAACTTCCCGTGCATTGTTTGGTATATGGGGGGTTGGGAAAAGGGATAGTGTATGGGGTGAAGAAAAATGGGAAGGATAGAAAAAATAGTTTTTAAAGTATTCACTTGTTTGAAAATATATTGAAATTGAATATATTTAAGAACTCTTTAATTTTGAAGAGTCAAAAAAAAATAAATGAGATTATGCAAGTATTTGACCAAACAAAATTTACATTATATGGATTGATAGGAGTTTTTCTATGGTCAATAGAAATGGGGAGAATGAAGAGTAAGGGGTTGTATATGGTGAAAATGGGAAGTTTATACCATTCAAAAGCTGTAAGAAAACATTTGAAGACATTTGCTTAAATTGCTATCAATTAACTCATAGATATTTAATATGTAACATTAGCAGATCAATGATAGTTATTCTTGCAAATTAGAATTAATTCCTTGTTTTTTTGATTTTTTTTTTTTTTTTTTTTTTTTGGCGTTTGATTTTAGTGTTTAAAAGACCTTCGTATAATACAATTAATTACCAACGGCAAAAAAAAACAATATCATCTAATCACATTACATTATACAATAGTTTATGTTCCCCAACAATGAAATAAGTTTTTAGACCAAAAACTACAAACCTGTCAACAGCATTATTATTAAAACTCTTCTTTTCTCTTTGAATTTCGGATGTCTCATGAGTTTTCATTTAAATAATAATTTACTTGTCGTGTCAGTATTGATTTATGACACTTACTTACTGTTATATGAACGGAGCGTCAGCAACGTCATATATAAAAAGAAAGTAAAGACCAGAACTTTGAATGGCAAAACAATATTCTGACGGAAGTAGACGATTACACCAGTGCGGAGAATCTGCTTTGTCGAGATGCGATTTTATATTTATTTATTTCATAAATAGGCTTCCTTACCCTTCCCTGAGGGGCGTTAATGGTTGTATTATCAACTGGGTTCTTTTACCGGTATACTAATGGCAGGAAAAGACTTCAATGGCCGGTTTTAAGGCGGTTTGTACTTTCAGTTATGGGAGCCTCATTGAGTGAAATTAGAAGAATACAAATCTTTAGAAAATTTGTGGGCGAATACTTCGTAAATGTCATTGATAGTATTTTGTAGCTACAATTAATAAATACAAATCGAATCAAAGTTTTAAGATAAGACTGCCCAAAGCAGTCAACAATAAGATTTTTTTTTAATAAAAAGATATTTGGCCCAACTACATTTAGGACCATAATAATTCGAAGCGTGTTTTAAGACATTTTAAACCGTACAACAGGAAGATATAAACCATTTATACCGTTTTTGAAGGTTATTGTTATATCAATCATACCAGCCACTAGGCAGTCAAGTTTTGCATGGAAACATCTGTCTGGAGCTTGTCCGACAGTATCCTGAACTGCAGTACATAATGGAGCAAATCTGACTTCTAATTGTACAGTATAATAGTCAGGCGGCTTAACATTGTTATCAGCGATACAAATAAACTGTCCTCTGTCAACTGCTTTTATGTTATAAACGTTGTAAAGACTACCCTAAAAATATCAAAGATACACTACAATAATGTTTAATCATTGATTAATTACTATTTGACATATCCTACCGGTGTTGGTATATGTTGCCTCAGAGCAGATTGAGTGACATGAAATCCTACCGAAGTGGTGTTGAGTTGACCCAGAACAAACTGTTTCAGTTTTTTTTTTAAATCCAGATTTTAAGTTTTATTAAATGTGTTGCTCTCGAATATATATTGTATATTACATTTATAGGACACATTCATTCTAAATATAACCACATGATCATGATTCTAATGATTTTTAGATAGATGATAGTTTTAAATGCCCATACTATGACTCAAACCTTAATTCTTTTGTAAGAATTTTACAATTACTATCATTGATTATTTAAAATCTCTTTGACTGCAACTGAGGTTAAAACAATTCCAATTAAGATTTCCATTCAGGTTAAATATAAAATTTCGTGTACAGAATAAATTCTCATTTCTTCTGTATTTTTACATGGATTGCAATCATTAATTAAGCTTTTTAAGTTTTTACCCTGTGTTGAAAACCACCATCGGGTAAAGGGAAGCCATCCCCTCGCTTCCATGTTACGTTTGGAGCAGGATATCCATCTGCTTCACATTTCAGTGTAATGTTAGCTCCTTCTTGAACTTGTATACTTGCTGCACTATTAACTTTGATCTTAGGGGGAACTGAACATAATAATATCGATAAGATTTATATGAGTAGAAAGTTGGAAGTATATCAAATCAAGCTTTGCTAAATTCAAAAATGATACATTCAATGTTTACCAATCTTTTCCATATGAAGCTTTCACGATTTAATAAGCAACTCGTCGGATGTTTTTTTTTAAAACCAGAAAACGTTTCCACCTGGTCCATGCTCCCAGTTGTTTGTTTGAGTTCGGGTTGCTCATTAACTTTTGTTTATTTGAACATGTCATTTTTTATCATTGCAATTACTTTTTCTGTTTGTCCCTGTCTATTCTTTATCCTCTGAATATATTTTATTGTTTTTGTTAAATTCCGGGTTCCCTTGAATAATCATTCAATAAGATTTCCACTCTTATTTTCAGATTTTGTTTTCTTTTTATGTGCGTCGATTAAAGTACATTTTGTGTCAATTCCATAATGAATTAGTCGCTAACCCTAATTATGCACCTGGTCTTCCAGGTAATAGTTCGGTCCGGGTTGCTCATTTGCCTTTATTTCTTTGTTATTGTTATTTTAGTTATTTTAGTTATTTCGCCTGAATATAGCTGAAATATCGCTGATCGGGCATTAAACCAAAAATCAATCACTTTAGTTATTTCATGGATTTTACTGTGTGTGTCCTTAAACCTGTCTAGTTTTAAGCTTTATCCTTGGATTGGATTATTTTGGTTTTCGAATCTTGGTTGCCTGGGAGGGGGGGGCTTTTGGAATTAGCATCACTTATAATGAATGATCTCCATCAAATAACTTTTGCTATTTCGAAAAACTCTTGAACTCATCATTTCGGACCGTCAAACTTGCTGTTTAATGTCATTTTAGTTCGGAATATTCAAACACTATTCTAAAAATCAAGCTTATTAATTCAAATTACAATCGAATATTAAAGTGTATTTAAAAAAAAGGATGATTAATATACCAAATATAACTACTAGCGCTTACAAAGCGAAAATATTTTTTTCGTGCGATCTGTATGTTTTTCGGCACTTGTAGCCATATTTTTGTCATTTACGCTTAACAATAGGTTGTCTCATCAATGTTTTCGAGTTTATTCCTTGAATAGGACATATCTCCAGGATGAAGAAAAGCGTTTCATAACAATCTATCCAGTGTAAATCACTTACTTTGTACTGTTAAATTCCCAAATTTACTCGGCCATTGCTGATAATTCTGATTAGGGAGATTAATCTGACATTTATATGCCCCAGAATCTGTCTCCTGTAACTGCCTTATGACTAACTGGAACTGCTCTCTATTGTTTACAATTTTCCGCACGACGTCATATTTTCTTTTTCCGTCTACTAGTTTGTCAACCTTTATATCTTCATTGTTGGAAATCATCAATGGATCACCAGATGGTGTTTTAGTTTTTACCCATTGAACCTGAAAAGGGGACATATTTTTCGTTGATAGTGAAAGGAAGGATTTCTATAGTGCAAACATCTATCAAAATTGGTTTTAAATACATGAATAATTTTAAATGAAATACGTCAAATATGATTACGGAAAGAAATGTATAAGAGTGGACTGATGATAAGTTAACATCATTCCTCATCCCTTTCGTACACACGGTATATATTGTATATTGTTCATTCATTGTCTACATTGTTGAAAAATTATACGAAAAAGTACGAGAGCTTATATGTGCAAAATAAAAAAAAATCGTTTGTACAATTTAAAAATTCACCTTGAGTGTTTTACCTTTCAATTTTCGTACAATATTATTAATTTTACATTCGTTTGTACCATTTTTACTTTCGTTTGTATTGATTTAAATTCGTTGGGACATTTTTTATGCTCCAATTTTTAGTGGAGTCCGAGTTACTCATTTGCTTTTGTTACTTTGATTGTATGATTTAGTTACTTTATGTTCTTTGTTGTTTATGTCTATTTTCCATGTTTCGTCTTTGTCCCTGGATTACATTCTTTTGATTACCGCTAAAACCTTGGTTCCCTTGATTACTCTTTAATTCGTTTACACGTTTTTCTCATTTCATTTATAAAAAATATAGAAACCTTATTTTGTTCGATACTTGAATTTTTGTCTTTCCTTTTCTTACTGAATAAATTATTAAGGAACCCTGAATAAACAATAAAACATGTGACTGAAAGGTTATAATAAAATTACCAAAGCGATAAATGAAAAAAAATGAAAAAAAACAAAAGTAAACTTTAAACATTTTGTTTTTGTTTTTTGTTTTTGTTTTTGTTTTTGTTTTTGTTTTTGTTTTTTTGTTTTTTTTTTTTTTGTGTGTGTTTATCGTCAAACTATTTTTCCCCATAATTAAATGATATTAGTTTTAGTATGAATGCTTTATATATCCTTCGAACGACATAAGGTAAAAATCATCAGAAGACGTCAGATTGTGTTGTATGTTGAGGTAAATGCTGTAAACAGATTGCTTTTGTAATATTTGAAAAATGACCTTATTCAATAAACATGTGTTCATCTAATTTTTCACGTAAATCTCAATAACATATACTTTCACTTCGCAAAAAGTATAGAATGATTACGACACGGTTTATACATGTATAATTACCGAAACTAGAAATTTGAGACGATTTTAGCATGTTTAGTTTTACCTTTGTGGTTGTTTGATATTTACTGAGATTCGATTATAATTCTACAAATATATCTTCAATCAAGATTTTTGTCATCGATGTAAGAAAAAAGTTCTTCACTGATATGTAATTATGGGTATGTACATCATAACGGAACATGATCTTTTTCTTTTCATCTGGTGTAAACTGGGTCAAGAAAAAACAACTTTGCCATTCTAATCATAATAATAATAATAATAATAATAATACGTTTTACGTACTGCCGCAGGCGCTTGCATATTGATTACTGAACAGTTTAAATAAGCAGTCTGGCCACGCAGTTTTACATCTGGTAATATGTCATCTACAATTTCTGGTCGAACAGAGTTAACTAAAAAAAAATAACAATTTATGTACATGTTATTGACAGAATAAAATAGATAAACAGTCTCAGACAAAGCCGTTTATACATTGTAATTGGTCAGTGTCACATTGACCTAAAAGAGGAAAAGTTGAAGAACAGTCATTGATCAAACGGCGTGCTTTAGTATCATCTACTCTAGAAAAATTATCCCTGATCATTGTGTATTTGAAAAATAATATGAAAACCTTTACTTTGATACAAAGCAGATCGTGTCAATCAAGGATGTCTATGTAAATTGGACTTCATATTCTATGTTTGATTTTTATAGACAAAAAACCCTCTTTATCCGCTACCAACCATGCAAAGCGGATGATTATGCATCATTCACAACATCACGTAGATAAGTAGAGTTACTTAATTTATGAATGACGCACGAACGGTTAAAAACTTTTTTTTAGAAGATGGTGAAAGTTGGTGCGTAAATTATATAGTGTAGTTTTAATATTTTAATTTATATATCATTTGTTTTATTTTTAAGGGTATTGATATATTATGCATAACTTTCGTAGTATCCTCGTTCAAACGACGCGTGCTGTTTTAAATGGTAATAAATTAAAAATCATTAAACAACAACTTTAAACTATATTGTACATTTAACCGATACTTTCTCAGTATTTTGGGTTCCTCAGCTAAAGCTTCAGAATGGTTCAGTATTATAATTGTCATACTAATCAGCCGCAAAAACTATTATTTTGACGATATCTGACGATCTGTAATTTAAATAGCCTATGAAACAAGACCACGATACCTTTCTGGCTCTATCACAACTACATGATTTATTATGTAAACCCTGAACACATTGGAACAGAGAAATATGTATATATTTTATACAGTTAAACCTGTATAAACTGAACCCTGAATAATTTGAAACCTTGTATACACGAGACAATTCATAAAGTCCCTTTACATCAATTTAATTGTATTGTGAACCTTGGTCAACCGAATACCTGTGTACGTCGAACCAATTTCAAAGTCTATTATGAGTTAGATATGGTTCACTATATTTCACGTAGCTACAGTACAGTAGCTGAATAAAAAATCCGAAAAGTGGAAGTGACAGACCGAATAGAGGACACTTTCCATTGGTCTTTTATAGTTACCAATTTTTTCTAGCATAAAGCTGCACCCGCCTTCGCATTACATATGTGAATTATTTCCTTTACCTTCCACACACATCGGTTAAATGAAAGGTATATCGTAAATCTACCGGAGACAACGACTTGTCACGAATACATTTTACTGATGTCCAATATTGGTGAACATCACCACCCCAACATGTTCATGTCATCATGTCATTTACTTTTCTAAAGCACCTTTTTTCTTTTTTATAATTCTAACATAGATGCGTTTTAAAGATTGTTACTCACCTGAACTTAAGGACAATAATTGTTAAACGAAGACAAATGTGCCTTTACAACCTTCTAAGTATTTCGGGTTCTTTAGCTAGAACCTTAGTTTGGTCGGGAACTATAATTGTCGAACTATGAGGTTGTCTATTTATTAACGATTTGCACAAAAAGCACTTTCGATGCACCTACCGGTGCACCTGATGCATGCTTTCAGTTTTTAGTAGAGTCCGAGTTACCCATTAGATTTTGTTACTTTGTATGTATTATTTTAGATTTTTTTATGTTCTAAAACCTTGGTTCCCTTGATAACTCTTTCGATATTCGATTTAAAGAAATGCAAGGCTTAGAAAATCAGCCCCAAAAACTATTTATTTTGACGATATCCGATTATCTGTAATTTAAGTAGCCTATGAAACAAGACCACGATACCTTTTTGGCTCTATCACAACTACATAATTAATTATGTAAACCCTGAACACATTGGAACATAGAAATATGTATGTATATTACACCGTTAAACCTTCATAAACTGAATCCTAAATAAAATGAAACCTTGTCTAAACGAGACAATTAATAAAGTTCCTTAACATCAACTTAATTGTATCGTGAACATTAATAAACCGAACACCTGTGTAAGTCAAACCAATTTCATAGTCTATTATGGGTTAGGTATTCCGAAAAGTGGAATTGACAGACCGAATAGAGGACAATTTCCATTGATATTTTATAGTAATCAAACTTTTCTAGCATAAAGCTGCACCCGACTACTCATTTCATATATATTTCATTTACCTGTCACACAAACACACCGGTTAAATGAAAGGTATATCGTGAATCTACCGGATACAATGACTTGTCACAAATGCATTTAACCGAAGTTCAACATTGGTGAACATGACCACCCCAAAATTTTCATGTCATCATGTAATAACTTTTCTAAAGCACCTTTTTCCTTTATTTTAGTTCTTAAATATATACGTTTTAAAGATGGTTACTTACCTGACCTTAAGGACAACAATTGTTAGATGAAGAAAACATGTTCCCTTTCAACCTTTAAATTCTGAACTATGAGGCCGTCTGCATACATTACATTACACTAGACTATAATTATCGTTGAAATAATGTAACTGCATCAATTTTAAAATTACACCCTTTAAAAGGATTTGTGCGTGCCTTGGAAAAACAAACGATTTAGTGGATAAAAATATCTTATTTTAAATTTTATATATATCAAATATCACATTTTGAAATTAGACATTGTCAGCATATGTAGAAAAATATGATATTTGTTTTTTATAATTACAACATGAATGACGACTCATGAGTCCGCATATGGGAGTCACATAAAACATACAGCTCTTGCAAATTCTTATTTTAGAGAGAGAGAGAGAGAGAGAGAGAGAGAGAGAGAGATCATCAGGTAATCAGTGAATGTATAAAACTTCTGTCCGCACTTATTTGGTCAGTTCATATGATTTTTTTAAATGTTTAAATTGACATCTATACTTAAATAAACAGGGATTGATTGGTAAACGACTGTAATCACCTGTGTATTTAAAAATGTATAAGATAATTCTATATCAGTACAATTCGTAATATTTCAATATCTGTGATATGCTGAATAGTTCATCGAGGATGAGCAGCATTCTCCATTTCGTACAACATAACTTGGTATTTTAGCCACGCCCCCGTAAGTACAGAATCACTTCAGTGGTATCCCAAATACACTTAAAGCATTCATGTAAATTACAAATGGCGCTATCAATTGATGACAATGACGACTTTGATCCGCGTTAAAAATGACGATTATGGGATATAAACGACTTGGTTCGGTATACAACGCAAGGTAAACGACCTAAAACATATCCAATAATCTAAAAAACAACTGAAAATAATCCTTAAGTAGACAAACTAAATATCTTTTCATAATCAAGTCATTGTAGTCGATTATGTGTAGCAGTACGTGCCTGAAACATGTGCCGTAAATATCTTCATCTAAAGATAGGAAATATCATCTTATCAATGTACTAAGCTTAAGTTCTAAGTGTTCCTTATTCTCAAACAAGATGGTTCTTTTGAATTTCTGTGTGGTACATGTTAAATTATTAGGATATGGAGCATTGACTTGTTACAACAACAGACTATGATTAAATATGTTCTGGTTTAATTCAGCGTGCAAATTATAAAGAGTTACCTACCTTCTGTTATCAAGACCGAACCTAATTGAATAATGACGAAAAGAGTGCCCATTATCCTTTAATTGTCACAAAATGAACGTAAAACTAGATTTACGTTATTATTCTGTTGCATATTAATGACTCAGTGACTCAATCACTTCCTGATTCAACGCTTTAAAGTTTTGGACAACAAATATACTTCTACACACGATCACATATCAAGGTAAAACATCATTTTTGAAGATTTAAAGTGAACAGAAAAGATAAATTTCAGTAAACAATTTCCTAAATTTCTTAATAAGTATGCAAAGCGTACATTTGCATATTCGTGGCTCGATTCGTCGATGATACTGGTAAAAATTAAGATACTTTTTAAGTGTAAATTGTGGCATAATTAATGTAATCTCTGTAAATCTGACATAGGCAGATAAGAATATTAAATAAGCATCGCTAAGAAAAAAAATGGTGGACTTGATATGTAGGAAAGTTTTCCATTGAAACAAAAAAGGTATCTATTCAATCAACATTATTAGGAATAATTGATAGAAACAGGTAAGTAACTTTTAGTCACGTGATTTCATCTTGACACAAAAGAATCAACTTGATGCATCATTGTCGGCGTTAACTTTAATTTCTAAATATTCTCCTGAAAAACTCTTGTAAACTGAATAATTTACATGAGTCCCCCCGTAAGTTATCATAGCGTAATTATATATAGAAAAAGTATGTCTGCATATTGTGTTTATAGGCTTTAACCTGTTTAGTGGAGGGGGCAGATGTAGAAACGTTAAGAAAGAATGCAGACTTTTCGTGTGCAAAAATAAAGAATATACAACCTTCCAATGTACAGAGCGTAGGCACCACTGCGGAGAAAAAAGAGTAAATATTTGCAAAATGTTTTTGTTTAATAAAATGGCACTTTTTGTATCATCTTATGGAACCATATTTCATTTGTAATTTCGAAACAAGTAGTACATGATACAAAACAGCAAGTGGTTTGCAAGAAACGGGAATGGGTTGTCCCCCCAGAAAACCTAAATGTGCAACGGGTTTTTTTTTTTTTTGTTATTTCGTTTTTCGTTATTGTGTGTGTGTGTGTGTGTGTGTGTGTGTGTGTGTGTGTGTTATTGTTTTGATTTTTATAACATTTTTTTCATCTAGGCATGAGTCTTTTTCATGTACAGATTTCTTTACAGAATACATGATTTCGCAATCATACAAGTCATTTGTGAAGCTAAACTGAAAAATGGCATTTGAAACTTTCCATAAATCAGCCACAGTGAAATGAGGGTAGTTATAAGATTCTACACATAAGAATTTGTGATGATGTGATGTAACATAACAAAGTGGTTTCTATTTTCGATCACAACACGAGAAACAAAGACATTTTATTTCAGTTTGACTTCCTACATTTTAAGAGTAACCTATACTGTTGGTTTCTAGTAGAGAAATGTAATAATCCTGTCTAAGAATCATGTAATAAGGAGACAATAAAACGACCCATAAATATCTTGTGCATGAAATGAATTTTGCTTGATAACCTTTCAGAACATCTAAAATTGTCACTTTAAGTTCAGTTTAGTAAGCATCAAAATTTCAGTTAACTTGAACTCTACAATTAAAACGAGAGTCTTCCAACATTCCATATCATATTACATAATACCAGTAAAAGTTACATCTAAATAAACCATGACATACAGAATTCTTTAGAAAACAATTATTGTTGTGATTATTGAACTATCTCTGTTTGATTTTTGTAGAGAGTTTCATACTTAAATGTTTCTTTTTATTTTTTTTTCAATACCAAATACTGTTTTACAAATGATTCACAGAGTTGCAAGTATGTTTAAATGTATTTATGTGGATATAAATCGATTAATACAATAAACTATAGCATGAAAGACAAAGTATTTTTCGAGCGAGTGCACGCGACGTACGATCCAAATTATTCATATTATGTCGAGTTGTTCTCGTATCAAATATATTTACATTTAGAGGATATGTCTATCGTCTTTAAAATTGCTATTAAATTTTCGTATCCCTAAAATGCCTTCACTACGTATTTAGTCGTGTAAATATCAGAGATGAAGTTTCGGCAGGACATATTATGATACACAGAAATGTTTTTAATTTTGTTTTTCATTTCAGCCCAATGAGTTTCATGTAGGCCTTTAAATTTTGACCATTTGAATTAGCCATGTTTTTCCAAGACGGAAATAGCAAACACAGAATATACAATAAATTGAAAACAAAAACAAAAGTCATTTGTTCAATTCGTTTTTGCCTATGATATCAAAAAATCGTATAATCAATCTGGCCAGAAATGACGCTTTACATACTTATCAAGAATTTCATGAAACTGTGCGTCACTTTAAGTGCGCTTAAATTCTTTAAATAGGATATTCACTTGATGAATGATTGCTCTGTAGAGCTATATTACATTTACCTGAATTATGACGGTGCCGCTACCTACCCTTCCGAAGCACCTGATGTCATTCATGTTTTTGTTCCTATTGCTACTGATTTACTTTTGGTGCTAAGTCTTGTTTTTCCTATCTTCAATTTGTATACGTAATCAAGTTATTTATTCCCTACAATGTGTAGATAGATCTTCTTTGTTTCATCTTTTCACGTTCATGTCATTTTGTTATTTTTGTTTTGACCTATTTTAATTGTCCCATCATTCACTGTTCGGTTTTTCTGTCGATATTTGGTTGTTTAAAACTTTTAAAAGCCAATATCATTGTTATTATTAGCGTTCAATCAGGAAGTGATTATAATGATTATAAAAGCCAGCGTTTGATGGTGTAGCGACATAATTTTGACGTTAATCAAGATTGAGTTATTAGTGTTGTGAAATTTTAAGAACAATGGAAATTATTTTTATCATTATTCAATTTGTCATGCTTTTGATACACGTAACTGATTTAGATTTCATTGATACACTCAGACACAATTAAGGTAACATGAGGTCAATAATAAATATATAAATACACAATGACAGGAAGAATAAGTTGACAGAAAGTAATACAATAATCATAGAAAATATTTGTTAAGTTTGCTTACAAAAGTTGCAATATAAGATAACAATTTTACATGACAAAAAGTTAACATTCCTTTCATCTTATAAACACTGGGATTCACATAATAGTACCTTGGTATGTATGTTTGCCTAAGCTGAACAATAGATTCATTATCACAGATAAATAGATAGTGGTACTCATCTCCTATACCATTCCTACACAGAGGACATATCCTCTCATGTCGAGGGGTCTTATTCCATCTACCCGTTTCGATTGGTAGTTTTAGATTACATGTTCTTAATTTCGTAATATATTTTCTTTTTGACTCCGGCAGCCGTAAGAGGTAATTCTCGATGCCAAAATCTGTTTTAAAAGTTTCATAAAAATCCCCTTTAGATGAATTCACTATATTCGAAAACCAACTCTGAATAAACTGATCCCTAAAGCGGTTATACAAAACAGGCTTTAGAGTATTCCATTCAATGTGTAGTTGATTTGCAAATATGTATCCAAGACCAGTATTGTCAAATAAGGATCTGATGTGGGCAATCCATCTAAAGTTCATGCCTTCGTTAATGTTTAAAGCTAGCATCAACTTGTAAAGAATGCTACTAAGTTTTGTCTCATTCTTTAAAAGTCTACACCAGAACGAGACTATTCTCATATTTGCTCGAACATGTAATGGGTGACGTCCAAGTTCTCCATACACCATGAAATTTGGGGTCGAAGGTCTGAGATTGAGTATCCTTTTACAAAACTGTAGGTGCACTCTTTCAATTATCTCAAGATTCTCGTAACCCCAGACCTCAGATCCATAGAGTAAAATAGGTTCAACCAAGGAGTCAAATAGCTTAAGTTGCACATCTACAGGTATACTATGGTTTCTAATTTTTTTGAATATAGAAAACAAAGATTTTTGTGATTGCTCGACAAGTTTTTTTCTTGCATCGCTAAAATTGCCGTTAAATTTAAAAACAATACCAAGGTATGTCAGCGAATCAACAATATCTAACTCTATACCATTTAGTTTAAATACAGGATTATTTCTGGATTTACGTTTGCTAAAAATAATAACTTTAGTTTTTGATACATTTACCGAAAGCTTCCATTTAGTACAAAATTCTTGAAAAATATCAAGTGCTTTCTGCATTCCTTCTTCAGATTCAGAAAAAATAACTGTATCATCAGCATATAACAATACAAAAATTTTAATTAAATGGTGAAGTGTGTTTTCAATTTTCTCTTTAATGACTGTCAATGACTGAACATTAAGATCTTCAAAGTACTTTTCTAAGTCATTTAGAAATATTGAAAAAAGAAAAGGTGAAAGGTTTTCACCTTGTCTAACACCATTCAGACACAGAAAAAAATCAGAAATCTGGTTGTTAAATGACACACAAGATTTAATATTATCATACATGTTATAGATTATTCGGAAACACTTTCCCTTGATACCATAATTTTGTAACTTTTTCCAAAGACCAACTCGCCATACAGTGTCGAAAGCTTTGCGAAAATCGACAAATGTGCAATATAATTTTTTACCATAAGTCAAATATAATGAAATCAGGGCATGCATAATAAAAATATTATCTGTGGTTGAGTAACCCTTCCTGAAGCCGGATTGACATTTAGAAATAATATCAAACTCACTAGAAAGAAAGTTTAATCTACTGATGATAATTGATGTAAATAATTTACCTAAGCAGCTAATTAGTGTAATAGCTCGGTAATTATCTGGATCATTTGGATCACCTTTATTCTTGTATATCGGACGAATAATTCCATTTAACCAGGTATCTGGCACAATACCAGAATCAAACACAATATTAAAAAGTTTACAAAAAATAGAGACGAGATGCGGCGAGGAACATTTAAAATATTCATTTACAAATTCGTCGATACCTGAAGCTTTTCCATTCTTTAACCCTTTAATTGCTTCATTTACTTCATCTTCAGTTATCTCCCCATTAATAATTACATCATAAAGATCATTGTCGCATATGTTATCAAGGAAAGCGTCCGAATCATCTTCATCAACAACATCTTCACTGGTATCATTTAATTTCTTAAAGTATTCATATAATTTATCAATATCAATATTAGCATCTGTCTTATTTGAAAAGTTCATATTATTAAGTATTTTCCACATTTCTTTGGGATCAGATTTAGAGGTTTGTCTAAGTTTTGTTGCATTCTGCTCTTGAAAAAGTTCAAAACTTTTGTTCATAGCATTTCGAAACTCTTTTGCTTTTAGATTTAATTCATTTTTGACTTGATCTGATTTATCATGTTTATATTTATCTCTGAGTTTATTAAATTCTTTGCGTTTTTCAGCACAAGTTTTATTAAACCATGGTTTTGACTTATTATGATCATTTAATCTCTTTTTAGGAGTGTGTGTCCCAAATGTATTTTTTGCATTATCAACAAAAATATTTTGAAGATCTAAAAACAAATCATCTATAACACCTTTGGTAATGGTTTCTATACAAACGGAGTTGACCTTTTCATCTAATTCTCTAATGCAATCATTTTCATCTGAATTAAGATTATTCACAAACTCTTGACTCTTCACCTGATTCCATTTAATAATTTTTTCCCCTTCACTAACTTTAGCACGATTATCATGCTTATCATTTTGGACAAGATAGTAAAGTGTATTCTATTGTGTATGTCAGAGAACATGGGATTAAAATCACATATTTCAAACTCTATAATATATTGGATTAACAATGGGAACATAATTAGATAATCAACAGTGCTAATGTTTTTGCTAGTTGTTTTACCACAAAGTTTATCAGCATGTAATCTACCATTAACTATAAATAAAGAACACCGTTTACAAAGATCTAATAATTTGTGTCCATATGGATTAATTCTACCTTCATCCTTGTTAAATCTTTCAAGAGGAATACCTATATTTTCTAAAATTTTGTGAGTATACATGTTTTCAGTTAAATCATCATCTACAAAATGGAGTATTTCTTCTAACAAATTTTCATCAGGTGTAACATAATCTGGAAGTCGGGCGGTTCTTGCATTAAAGTCGCCAACTAGTGACACATACTTCGATTTTTGTGAAAAATTAATGATGTCATTTTCTAGTTCAATAAAAGAATTTTCAGACGAATAGACCGAATTTTCTGGAGGTATATAAACACAACCAAGATAAACTTTACTCTCCAGGTTTAGATTTAATTCTACCCATTGAACAACATCTGATTCTGAATCAATAAACTTAATAAGGTTAATAATAATAATACCCCCAGATTTACGTTTACACCCTTTCCGATTTTTACAATAAAAAAGATAATCGTTTGGTAAATCTATAGTATCAAGTTCGTCTAGTTTTGTTTCAACAAAAATAAGTACATCATATTTTAGTATGAGTTCTGAAAAGTCAGGATTTAACAATTTCGATTTTAATCCACATACATTAAGATATGTAACATTTAGTTTTTTGTCGTAACAGTTTAATTCATTGGGATTTAAATGTCCAGTGTTATTGTTTACAGATGTTTCGTTGGTATTGATTGTGTCCGAGTGACTGTCCTATTTACTCAAGTCGACGTGGGGTCCCTCAGGGGTTGCGCTTTCATATGGTTTGCCATTTATCAAGATTTTGTCATACACCATTTTAGCGTTTATGCCTTGCCTTTTAAGTTGTTTGAGTTCTGGTAATAACGCTCTGCGTCTATTTGCAATTTCTGTTGGGTACTGCTGATTTACGGTGTAGCCTCTTTTTCCTTTAAGGGCCCTTGGTACAGCTCTTAAAACTCGTTCATGATCACTATATTTTGTAAATCTAGCTATGATGTTCCTTGGTTTATCATCGTTTCGCTGACCCAATCTATGAACATTTTGGAATTGTATGCCTTCCACGTTTTCAATATGAAGTTGTCTTTCTAGAAACTCACGAATTACCACTTCAGTATTTTCATCTTCATTGGTTTGTCTAATTCCACCAAATATCAGGTTATACTTCATAGAGTGACTTTGAAGTTTCAAAAAGTCTTCTCTCAAGTTATAGTTTTCAGCCTCAAGATATTTGTTTTGTCGTTCCAGCTCTTGAGTTCTGTGTTCTATTTCATGATGATGCTTTTCCTGTCTTGTAGTAATTTCACCTTGATTTTTCTGAGCCTGCTTTATATTGTCAATCTCACCTCTCATGTTGATGATATTTTCTTCCAGTGCATCAAATCTCCTGGAGATTGAGTCTAGAACATCAAGCTTCTGTAATTTTTCATGTAGGATAGATTCAAGATGTTGCATCTTTTGTGAGATTATATGAATATCTTTAACAATGTTTACAGATTGCATATTATCTAAAGTTGGTGGTGCACATACAGAGTATGTTTTGTTTGGATTCAATGATGTCATTTGAGGGATGTATTCTTTGTTCACAGTGTTTAGAGGAGGAGGTGGCGCTGGCTGTTGAGTATAATTATACTGTGGTGGTTGTATAATGTTTTGATTTGGTACAGGTGTACTATGTTGAATATGTGGTTGGACTGGTGTAGATTGAAACACAAGTTGCTGTGGCTGGACAGGGGATCCTGTTATGTTCAAATTAGGAGCTTTATATAAGGTCTCATGAGCTTGGGCTATAACATTTGAGGTCTCATTTTGTTGTTGTTGTTGTTGTATGGAGGCCGCCATATTTGACTTGAATGGTGGTGTCTCCCCTGAGTGGCTAAGATCGTTTTTTCTTTCGCTTCTGGTTAGTTTTCGTACTCATTTAAATGTTCAGTTGATGTTCAAATGTTTAAAATACATCAACATCACTCTAAGCACTTATAACTCTTCATAAAACACACACAAATAGTCTTTTTATGTACAGTGTATACTTCTGTCAACTCACTCATCCGCCATTTTTTCCTGTATTGTAACTGAAGGTAAGGTACTTTTTCACTATGCATATTGAATAAGACTAAAACGAATTTAATTGTTTTCTGTTGTTGTAATATAGCAAGTTAATACGCCAATTGCCACAACGCCATGTCTTTACACCAAAGACGCATCTAGTATAAGTATCCTGAACAATAGAATTTACGATTTATAAATGACGCATAACATGTTGTTAATAAGATATCTTGTCGAGCACATAAATTGCGCATAATATGCTGAAATCATCAAATTTCGAAATGATATTAAAGTGATAAACTTCGTTTGGAATTTAAGTTGGTTATTTCATATATGGGAAATTTGCCAAGTCAATTACAGTTGTTTATTCATGGATCCTTGTTCACTTGTAATTGTCACCTTAAAAATACAAATTTTATATGAACCTCAGAACTAAACATGGTAGAGCGGGTAAAACTATAAGTAGTATGTGGTCATCAATTTGCGATGCTCTCTCTACATTATGGATTGATAAGTATGACTCCCATTGTTGGGTTCAGGAGCCAGGTTCATGTTGTAAAAATATATATTTTCTCAAGTTTATCCGGGAAAAAAAGGTGCTTGATGAGAAATGTATGGATGTTCACATTCTCCAATGTTGACCCTAAAAATGTATTATTTCTAGTAGATTTATGCTATATTCTACTCAATCAACTAATACATGTGGAAGGTAAATGAAACACTTTATAAAGAATGCATACACGGACCCACGGACGTTTTTTTGTTAATGATATAGATATGGAAATTCAGTGGAAACAATTGGGCCAGGCCCCCTTTTGTATCAATCTGTTCTTCTTCATTTTTTGATGCACCACCGTACTTTGGACTTATTCTTTTTATTAACATTTTTTCTTTATTGGAAATTTAATTAGTTAATATTGACCTCAACTGATCTAGCACTCTATCAAAAATATTAAATTATAAAGTTGTCGATTGGAAACAAAACATCTAGGTCGAACTCTTCTTCAACTTTTTGATAAATAGTAATGATATATCATTAGGATATTTCAGTCCATAAACAAGACGGGAATATGGTTACTCCCGAGCATTTATAATAGAATCATCGGGTTTATTTCCAGATATTGGTAATATAAATATCCCTTTGAAATGCACCATGTCCTTGATTTAGACATCTTATTCACCATAAATTTGTTTGGAGTTTGAAGTAATTCTCCTTATAATGTGTACGTGTGATAAGTCAAAACGTTCATAGGCCTTGCAATCTGTTTATTAGATCCGATATCGAAATTTTGACCTCTTGTTCAAAAGTATCAATAATAAGCTTTAAGATAGTCTTTCAAAGGTATGACTATCATAATTCTTCTACCAAAGTATTTATTTGGCTGTTGATCCGAAATGCTGAGGAGATATCGGTATAATGTCTAATTTGGTTTAAACGGTATATACATATCATTTAAAACGGCATGCATTAATGGAAAGAAGTTACAATTAAATGTATTCTTATGGTAACAATGCTATATAATTTTGAATACATTACAAGCATTACCTATTGTCCTCTTCTCAAGAAATTATTTTAAGGGTTCACATTTGATTTAAAGTTTCTCTAACTCTACACTTATACATGACTACGTGGTATTGTAAATTATGCATCATCATCTGTTTTGGAACTTTTGTAATTCGTATAGAAGGCTTTTATTTTCAAGAATCAAGTAAAAAAATATTAACTGGAATTAAACTGATTTTTCAGTCTTTTTAAGAATCAGTCAAACTGGGAAAAACTTAAAAACATGCAAGTCGAAAATTCTCCAATCTGACAGTATAATTTCCGTCAAGGATGCTTTTTTCTATATAAAAAGAAAACTATTTGATCTTTGAATCACTAGATTTGTTCAGAAATCGTTCATTAGAATGTGAAAAAAGAGGTTTTGACAAGTAGATTTATATGTTCACTTTTCGTGCATTTCAATGAAATTATCATTCAATTTACGAAAATGATTTTGAAAATTTTTTTTTCTTGCTTCTGATGGTGCAAATAGTCCAATTACAATTTCTACATCGATATTTTGCTTTATCCCATGTATCACTGACATTTGACAGACAACGTTTACAACAACAACAACAACAACAACAACAGCAAACAAACAAAAATTAAAAAGATACATACAAAAATCTTTCACGGATGAAGCCTATTGTATTCACGTGGTTGTATTAAATGCATGAAACAGTAATATGCTTCATTGACTGACAAAATCAGCTACGAAAGAAAGCTCTTCTTATTTCTATTCAAATACACAAGGATCAGGATTTATTTTCTAGAGTAGATAGTTTCAAAGTATGTCGTTCCATAAATGACATTTTTAATGTTCATCATTTTTAAAGCCAATCTAAGTTCGACCAGATATTGTATGTGACATGTTGCAGCATGAAAGAGTAATCACGGGAACAAAGGTTATAGCGGTAATCAAAAGAATGTAATCCAGGGACAAAGACTCGACATGGAAAACAGACATACACAACAAACAACATGAAGTAACTAAAATAATACATACAAAGTAACAAAAGCAAATGAGCAACTCGGACTCCACTAAAAACTGGGAGCATGGACCAGGTGCACCGGTAGGGTAAGCGTCCTCTGCTTTTCTAGAAACACCCGCCGAGTTGCTCATAAAAAGTCATATTTGGGGTAGACGAAAGAGGAAAGGAAACCTATGACACGTTAAACAAATCAGTTTTCATGGCGATCCACGAGTTCATGATGACGACCACAAAACTGCTGTAGTGATGACTTCATTCTTACAGCAACATAACAGTGTTCCAGAAGCCTATTTGTTAGAAGTCTAGCGCGATACAAAAGGTCTGCTTAGTTTTGGAAAGCTCTGGCATAACGTATGAGTTGTGATACGAACACTCCATTCATCACATTTGTCGTAAAGTTTGGTCAATAGTTTTCCTTTACCATCGATTTCTAAGTGTAGGTCAAGATATGAGGCTGACCTCACAGTCTGTAGTATCCTTTATCTCAAGTTCTTTGGGGTAGATGCGATGTATCAAATTCCCGAAATTAGGATTGTTTAAAGATAATACGTCATCTATATAGCGAGAAATGAGATTAAATGATATAGCTAAACGATATTCTTTCTTTCGGATCAAATCAGCCATAAAGTCAGCCTCATAAGAGTGAAGGAATAGGGAAGCAAGTAGAGGAGCACAATTTGTTCCCTTTGGAATGCCGACCGTTTGTTGAAAAACGCGTCCACCACACTTGACAAAAATTCCAGCATTTTGTAAACATCTTCCTCTGTATATTTGGAAGATGATATGGAATTATTTTTCACAAAGTATGAGGAATCTCTACGAAAAGCTAAATATATATCTATCTAGGTGAACTATCTTTTTTGAAAAAAAACAACGATGTATAATGTTTTTGAGGCGGGATTTTAACTGAGTATGGGGAATAGACGTATACAATGTTGAAAAATCATAGGTTTTAATGTTATTGTATTCTGATAATAGTCTTGAACTGATTGTCTCCAAAAGATCTTTCGATTTTTTAAATTAATACCATATGTGTTGTGGTAGGACTGCAGAAACTCTTTGACAATTGTGAGTATAGAAGTTGAAAGTTTTGAAAGAGGTTTGGTCGTACTTTTTGCAGATCCAGCTATGTAAGGTTGTTTGTAGGGATTCTTGTGGAGTTTAGGAATCCAGTACATAGACGGTAAATCACAATCATCGTCCTTGGTAGAGACCAAAAGGGGATAGCACAGATTAATGGTTTTCCACAATCTCTTCTTTGGAGAGTATGGTAGCAGTATAGGTCCTATCATTGCTATTAGTTTCTACGTCTACCTCTGATAATAAAAATTGGATGCAGACAAAAACAATGTTCTTTTGGGCTTTGCCTGCTGGTACAACATATTTGTCATATATAGTAGGCAATGCTTTTGCTACATCGTGGTCTTTGAAAACTGGTGTAGCATTGGCTCTCATTGATCATTGACCTACTTAAAACTTTCATTCGTTTCAAAATTAAAGACCTGAAAAAGTGGATATTTCACACTGTTAATTTATTGTATTCTGTCATTAATATCTATATAAAATGTTCATTTTTTTCAGTGAACTGTGGCCAACCAGATATTGTAGATGACATATTACCAGATGTAAAAATGGTTGGCCAGAATGCTTATCTAAACTGTACAGTCATCAACATGCAAGCGCCTGTGACCGTAAGCAAGATGTTATGTTCTTAAAGTGATTTTACTACTAAAGTTGTTTTTCCTCGACCCGTTTTTGTTCTATCACATTAGTCAAATGTTTATGTTCCGCTATGATGCATTGACCTGTACTTGTATTTTTCTTATATGTATTTGTAGGTTTATTACCGAATCATTAAAATGTCAAGGAACCACGAAGGTCAAATTAATCATGCAAAACAAATCTTATGTTTTCCAAATTATTTTCGTAGACAATATTATTTTTACTCAATTTATTGAAAGACTCTGTCCTAATTGTGAATCAAAGAACAATCATCCTCAAAGCCTTAATATTGAATCTTTAAATCCAAGTCCTGCAAACATAGAAAAGAACATGACACACACAAAGAAAAGTAAGATTGGAAAAATCACTTAAGCAACACAAACGTGTACCTAAAGTATTATTATTCAAATTGATGTACTATCTCTGCATAAAATAAAATGGCAAAGGCAGGGTTCGAGAATATGACCATTAGAATATATACTGCATACACCAGAAAAGGTCTGTAACAAATAATGAGTAGCTACATTACATCTTAATCAAAGGATAACAAAATTACATAATTTATACAGGGTAGAGAAAGGGAATACATGGCGAATAATATCTATATAAGTTCCTCTGCTGTCTAGTCATAAAAATTCAGTCGTATACAATTTAGAATGCATTTTTTTCTCTGTGGCACAAATAAGCTGTTGTACTTTTATGTAATATTTATTGACACTTATGATGTTATTAAATTTAATCAAATATTTAATTTGGTTAATTAAAAGTAAAAGAAACCTTGTAAATATACTGCATATAATAGTAAACTCAATCTAAGAAGAATGGATATGGTGAATATGCCAAAAAAAAAACAACCCTACCAGAATGTCAGCTGAAGTACACCCATGTTTAATGATCGACAAGGAAACCCTCATACCAATTGGCAGACTATATCTGGCCCAAAAACAACATTATACACAGATATAGCAAATTAGTTGCCTCTGCATATTCCAATAACATAAAACAAACTGAAAGTGAAAACGAAACAAAACATTCAAATTGAAGTGTGATCAGTACCAACCCTCTCAGATTCCAACAATTACAAAATACTTATATATGCGCTATATGCAATTAATGACTAATAGAAAAATGTCGCAAAAAATAACACCCAATAGTTATAATTTTTGAAACAGAGCTGTGCCAACAGGTATGGTATTTCAAACGATGCACCAATATTTTCTATAAAAAATATTTTATTTTTCGAAATTCATCATTACGTTTAAACGTTTCAATACAAAAATATAATCGAAATATTTCAGGTTCCTCCCAAAAAAATTAAAATAAAAAACAATTCTCATGCATTATGCTATGCTATAACTGCTTATCTGATATTTATCTGACTAAATACGTAATAATGGTCTTTTAGGGATACGGAAATGATTTCTTCCTAACAATTCAAGAAAGACAAGCATATCTCAATGTGAATAAAAAGGACACAAAAAATACCAGCCTTCTCGGAAGAATATGAATGTTTTGGATATTGCGTTGAGCGCGTTCGCCATAAAATTGTTTATCATGCAGATATTTTATTGTATTAATTGATTCATAATCAAAAACATACACTTAAACATATGTGCAACTCCATGAATCATTTATCAAACAGTATATGGTTAATAAAAAAGATGAAAAGAAAACACTTAAGTATTGGTCTTGCTAAAACAAATCTAACAGAGATGGTTAAATAATCACACAATATTTCTTTGCCGAAGAATTTTGTTTGCTGCAGTTTATGATGGTATTATTTACACTGGTATTATGTAATATACTTACCGTTGCTTCAGAGAAGACAGAAATGGATAAACAACAATCAGCATATACAAGCGACATCGTTATCGCACATGATAATTATCAAGAAACTTCTGGAATCTTGAAAGGGTAATTGAAGTGTTCAAGGATGCGTCAGGTACCATACGCTCAACAGGGCCATTTTTACATCTATTTTACGATGTTTATATGGGGTATAGGTTGAGATACAACTGTTGACCCCATTCACGATTAAAAATTGTCAAGAAGCTATTAACACAACTTTTAAACCTTTCCATTTCTTCATCCAATCAAAACCTGCATTTTACACCAGTTTTATATTTTGCATTAATTTTGCTAATAAAGTCCACGCCGAAATTATATGTGGTAAAGGGACAAAAGTCTGATTTTATATTTTCACATAATTTTCAATGTCTGCAAAGTGTCTTCCTTCTTCCTTCTCTAAAAAGGAAAATAGACAATTCCGTTTATTATTCACATCACTAAGCTTTTTTATTTGTTCTTTATGATTCGAATTGAAAAAGAAAATATTGTTTCTTTTTTACATACGGTTTTTAGGGTTTTTGTTAAGTCGTCTCTCGAGTTAAAACTGATGGAAAAGATGTTACGTATGAAGACCTACATACATAGTTTGGTGGACAGTATTATTGTACTCTTATCATATATGTCATTCGTTATTCTTAAATTAAATATCCATCATCTAAGATTAATTTCTTTATAACTATCCGGAAATAGCACCATTTGTATCATTTGGGAAAAGAAAGATGCAAATGCAAAAGCCTTTCATTGAATCGGGAATAAGAGTAATGTTCTTTAAACACAGCTTGGTTTTTTCTATCTCGTATCGGTCAGCATGTGTTAAAACGTATGATTAAACTTATAAAATAATATATCACCTGGATCATGAGCCTCAAAGAGCAATTGAAAAATTTCTTGATCACCATAATGGGGAAAACTTAGAAAATGGGATTCCGTATTTTAGCACACCGGGCCATAGGTCACGTGAGCTATTGCCCTCACTTGGCGCCTGTCGTCGTCGTTAACATCTTTTTTTCAAAATTCTTCAAATTCTTCTCCCCTGAAACTACAAGACAAATTAGAACCAAACTTGTTATGAATGTTCCTAAGGCTGTTCTGCATATAATTGACGCCGAAAAACATGGCTGCCATTACTCAAAATAAAACATAGGCGTCAGAAAGAATTTTTTTTGCACATCCGCTCGGTTTAGCCAAATTCTGACATTAAAAGGGGGTAAAAGTGTTGATGGGATATATCTCTGGTCAAATGTTTTAATCAGTTTTGTCTTTTCTTTCCTGTCCGTAACATGTAGCTTTTTAAGGAGGCATCAGGTTCAATCACATTTTATTTAAACGTTGTAAATAGTTTTAGATCAATATCTAATTATAGACCTACTATTAGTCTATATTAATAAGATAGGCAGTGTCAGCATATTCTTATAATTATATTTACCTATGATTTAATTACAAAATGAAACATTTCCGTTTTAATCAGTTAAACCATATTGGAATTATTGCCCTTTTTCGTTGTTTTTTTTTCATGTTTTTATGTTATTTCTTCTCCTCTGAAACCACTAGACCCATCAAAACCAAACTTGGTATGTATGTTCCTTAATGTGCTTTGTATAGAACTGATTTGAGGGTTTTTTTTTAATTCGTCACGAATATGGCCGCAGTTACTAAAATAGAACATAGGGGTCAGACAGGTGTTTTCCGCATATATCTCAAAATTGTAAGGTTTAGCTGAATTCTATCAATTGCCGAAATGATCCTCATAATAATGCCTACAAAAGTTTGCATTGGGTCAAAATTGTCAGATGATTCCTTGTTATAGTTCTTGCACTTAAAATTTGAAAATGTGGTGGTGTTTGTTTTTTACAGCCAATTTGTTTTCAGCCCATATCTAGAAAACTATGATAGACAGAATAAACTTTCAATTGCTGAAATGATCCTTATGATAAGGCCTACAAACGTATATGGAGAAAAAGGGTGACGGGCGACTCTTTGTTAGAGTTATATCCCTTCAAAGTGCCTCACACTCCAGAGATACGTTACTTCCCTCCTCTAGCACTATATAATCGGCACTTAGTAATCTTATTGTCGGGGCAACTGTTAGTCATAAATAGAAATAAATTGAAAACAATCTGTGCGTGTGTGCGTGTGCGTGTGTGTGTGTGTGTGTGTGTAGTTTGGGCTTTAAAATTTCAATTAAGTATTTTTCATACAGTCTTTTAACTGTGCGTCAATCAAAATCTTCACCGGTTGCGCATTTATTTGATTCAAATGGACATTAATTACTCATGTTCATTTTTCATTGACACTAATTTGAAGGAACTAAAGACTTCAGACAGGCTTCTTGTTGATTTCATCGATTTATTTAGACAGGTTAGTTCACCTTTTCACACTACAGTTGTTAACAAGCTAAAACAGATAAAACCCGTTACATATCTTCTGCACTCTTTTTCATGCGACAAACCTTTTTTTTCTCCATAGTTACGATACTTTAGTCTTTCAAATGTTCGGAGATACAAACAAATATTAGGACTGAAATGGACGAAAAATATATATAATAACCAGAGATGATAAAAAAAAACCACCAAAAATCCAAAATACTACATTCGATCTCATCAGTTCTTTCGCATATCATGTGGACAATGAATAAACATGGGAGTTTCAACATGTTCGAAAATTTATTTTAATTCTTTGTTTTACCTTCAACGATTTAAGGTGAACAGTTAAGACCCTGATATTTAGTGGTTTCTGTAATAAAAAAAAATACCATATTTTCGATACCATACAACTGCGACAAACCGAACAGTTATCATTCTACCACCCAATCACAAAAGATAAAAAGAAAAGAGCATATGAAAATATATATAGATATGTTTTCAATGGCATGTATTATGCAATCAAATAGCTTTTACAATATGATTCCATAGGTAATATTTCAGAAAATATTAACAAACCACGTTTGTCTTGTTCATATTTGCGTTGATTGGAGGAATCCATAAACAATGTCCAGATGGACAAGTTCTGTAATAACAGAATTTTCATCAATTATCATGCAAATTGATGTTCATATTTCATAAAACGACACAAAAACTCTACCTGTCATAATCAGAATCATACAAAATTGGTGAATACCTGTACGTTTTTTGAATTATCAAATCATGTTCGAAATTAAAGGACTGTGGATTGATACTTCTGGTGGCGCCTAATTAGAGTTTTTAATATGATAAATCGGCCGAAAAAATTTCCCGTACTTTTTTGTTGAAATGATATGACTGTTAAGTTCTGAATTTCCCTGCAAACATTTAAAAAATATGCAGAATACAATATTTTCCTTCTAAGTGAGCAAGAATATTCTGAAAACTAAAAAAATGTGAAATAATCAATTTGAAAAATCGCTGCGTCGCTCTACCTTAGTTAGGCAAAGAAAATAATCATTCCCTGACTTTGGAAGGTTTACAAATATTTTATCATATGTAATAGACATTAAACGATGAATTGAAGTAAAACATCCTGTATTAAGAAAACTGGCAACCGAACCGAACTGAGCCATTTTACATTTACAAAAAAAACTGACGTCGAAAAAGGTCGGACTGATTTTAAACATAAAAAGGAATGATGATATTGCAATGAAAAGATTACCATACATATCGTGGTAAACATTTTACGTTCATAGATTTATTTATCATGGTAAAGTACTTTTGTTTCAAGAAATAACTAACTTTTTTCCAAGTCCATGTGAAAAAATTTAGTTCTTTTTGATAGCAAATGTAGTCTCTTTGCGCACTTATTATTATATATCTACTTGAACATTTGAAAAGGAACATGGCGTTACATCAATTGCAAGTATACACAGAGTAAAATAATCACTATCTGTTTGTATAGTCCTTGTAGCTGTTTACTATCTATTGGAGTTGGTGCATGGCAATTCGACGTCGCGTGATTTATTTATAGTGTACATTTTCTATGTTTTTTGCAACTCTATTTTTACCACGAATTTGTACGTACATACTTGACAACCCTACAGAGCAATATTCAAATATATACAAAGAAAAGCATATTATACCTAAAAGCCGAATTGTGGCTTCTCTCTACCATATTCATTTGATCCGGAGAAGACGTAATTACTGTAGTCGTTAGCTTGAATATTTTTGACAGTTAGAGAGTACAATTTTACATCATCTATAACCTGTAACTCTATAGTAAATTTTTAACTATTCCGAATCTGTTCTCTTTGTGGTGTCTGGTTTTAAACCATACTACATCTGCCCTTGGGTTAGCTGTAACAAAAACAAGCAGCTTTTTATCCAATTAAAAGGGGAATAAATATACGTTATCATTCTATAGTCGTCTTCAAATATAAATACAAAGTGTTGAGTATAGTTGTGCTGTACTTGTTTATGTCATGTCCATAATTATATACGATAACTTTAATATCGTAAATTCCCTATGCATTTTGTGTAACAAAATGAAACAATTCGACATGCGCAATGGGAATAAATATCATGGTACAAATTGTATTTATATTTAAAACAATTGGATCACTTGCATATATCAGGGTAAAAAGTAATCGAGGGAACCAAAATTCTAGCGACAATCAAAATAATTATATCGAGGGGCAAAGACCAGACTGGTAAAATGACAACAAAGAACATTAAATAACCGAAATAATATATACAAAGCAACAAAAGTAATTTAGCAACTTGGACTGCACTAAAACCTGGGAGCAAATCGGTTCTCTAGATGCAGTTGAATACTCCGTAACGATCCACGTGTTAGTTAACGGTGACGACCATAAATCTTTTGTAGGGATGACTTCAATCTTGTAGCTACATAACCCTGTTCCAGAAACATTATTTTAAGAAGTCTAGAGCAGTAAAAAAGTCTGCGTTTTTACGGCAAGCTCTGGCATAACGTTTGACTTATGATATGAAAACTCCATACGCAGATGCTGAACAGATGTTGCCACAGATGAAAGGAAAGTTGACAATACGGAACGAAATGTCCTTGCATTTGTCGTTTAGTTTGATGAAAACAATATTAGGGTGTCCCGAAAAATATAGCCAGAATGTGTGTGTAGAGTAAGATGTCGGAAATGATAGGTAGAGCCTCACATTCAGTCTGTCCCTTTGCCATATACGCATACAGGCTGTCTTATTCAAAAATCACTAATATTTATTACAATACCTTTTAATACATGAAGTTTATATGTCTTTTTGATTTTACTTTTCAAAGTTTTATTAATTTTCGTTTCTTAAAACGATACACATGGCAATAGACAATCGAAATAAACTGCTGTATGAAAGTATCTGAAACAAAAGAATAAACTCCCCCTCTTAAAAAGGTTTAAATAACCGAAATAAACTCAATTTCTACAATAATGAAATTCAGACCTCTGTGAATTACACTATTGCTACAAAAAAATCGCAAGTTTTTTTTTCAATTTCTGCTTGTTTATATCAAGCAAATTTAACTCTTTTAACATTAAAAGAAAAATTACCACATATTTGAAATTGTGAAAATTGGATAACCGAAAAGATACGGGACATTTTCTTTTTTTTTTCCTGCTCCAAAGTAAGGATTTGGAACAAGTGCCATATTACTTGAAGCGACTATCTGTGAAAAAGTAATAACTTTGTACTGTGACGAGTTTGTATTTGGTTAATCTGTATTATTCTAAAGTTTAAAAATATACAAAAATGCATTAACTAGTAGTTAAACGGCTATGTCAGACTTTTGGTACCAAAAATGCTGTATACGTCTATTCAAATAAGTTTGAACAAGAAAAGGACAATTTGACCATAACTACCTTAAATTTAAAATTTATAGCATTTGTAGTTCGAATCAATAAATATTTGTGGCATTACTTTGATTGTATTTTCCAATATCATTGGATAGATTACTAAATCTACATCTGCATATATCTATATAAATGATAAATGTGTCATTTTACATTGTAAATAATATTACCAGCAACTCTGTACTCTAGCTTTGCATTGAACCGTCTATTTTGAGCTTGACCGACCGCATCCTTCAATGCTGTACAAATTGGAGCAAATCTGTCTTCTATTTGTCTAGTATAACTATCAGGGAGGATCTATTGTTATCAGCGATGCATACATACTGTCCACTATCTTCTGCTTTTATGTTATACATTTTGTAGGGACTTCCCTAAAAATATCAAAAACATTGCAATAAAAATTGATAAATTGCGTGTGCCATTGACACAAGTAGTAGAGGATAAAGACTTTATAATTGTATTCAGGGTGAAATAAAATGCTAGTCTCAGAAGCACTGAAAGCCTGACTTCAGTCTGATAGAAAGTAATCCGGAAATTATTCTATTCTCATAACATCTAATGCGTGCAGTACGGTGAGTATCACAATTATATTCAGATGCATTGTTTCGTTAACAAAATTGACTCGGACATATTTTATGGATATTTTTAAGGTAGTGGTAAATAATTTTAATTTTAATGCACGAAGCATAAGCGGATTCAGGATATTGGCAATCTAATTAAAATTAGACCTATCAATTGTTCCATTCAGTTACTGCAGGTAAGATCTAACAACACTCCATTCTACGTTTCTTATTTTTGTGAAAAACTACAGAGAGGTAATAATGACACATATACTGTAATCAAACAAGTTCATCATCTGTCAAAAGAACACGGTCGCCGAACTTAGCAAAGCAACTTAGTAGCAAGACCTAATTGTCGACGTTACTGATAATATTATTTCATGTGTTCTTTGAGAAAAAAAAAGTTTTTACTCAGTCGTACAATACGCCTAAACAATCTCCTCGTTCCCATATTATATTTGGAGCAGTAATTCAATCAGCTTCACATCTCGGTGTTATATTAGCTCCTTCCTGTACTTGTATACTTGATGCACTATTTACATCGATCTTAGGAGGAACTATACATTTACATTATAAAAAATCAAATATCAGTAAAGGATTAAATAATTCGCAATCGACTTACAAAATTCAAATATGCTAAGTCATACCCAGTGTTAATGCAGTTGGTCAAATGTAAGGAACAAAACTAAACGAAACAACCAAGATGACTATTCACAGGAATTTGAATTCAATGAACAAGAGATAATTCAGGGAAAACTATGAAATAAGGGAGGTATCTCCACTCTTACAGAAATATTAAGAGTAAAACTTGTGTACGTTTTAGTTTCCTACAATAGTAACCTTTGAAAAACATTGTAATTATATTTTTATTCATTGTATGTATCATTGTTTTATAGCCAATGTATCATGAGCCTGAAAAGTCAGGTTGATAAAAATGTTATAAAAATGTTAATGCATAAATTTGCATTTCTGTTATGTTTGCGATTTATTTTTCAAGTTTGCACTACAATTAAATAATATATCAGTTATAGATAGCGCTGATTTACCGAAAGTTCTCGTTTTACTAATTAGTGATGTATTATATGCAACTTTTTTATTGATTGTCCAACATTTTTGCACAAAAACGTCATAATAGTTTGCTCTTGTTATTGCTTATTATTGATGTTTATATGCCCTTATTAAAATCAAGTTAATTGTTTAAAATATCAACCAAAGACTACAAACCATTATATTTAAATAATTAATAAATTGGTAGTCGTCAATAACCAAAGCATGATCGTGTTCAGAATGCAAAGTTCAGTTCCTGCACGAAATTTTGTATTGTTTGGGTTCTTCGAGTCTTGTGATCACATTTTGGTAATTCGCTGTTCACAATTAGCTAACTTAAGGTACAAGATCACAATTAACAATCACAATTAGTATTTGCTGTAGAAATGTAGGGCAAAGTTCAAATTAACAAGGGTTTTTATTTTCATTTGGTAATTTTATGTATAAGTTGTGATTTGGTCCTGTGAAAGAAGGTCATACCTTAGGACATTTGACTGAGGTCACTTACATGTCTACGGAGTCTCTGAAGCATAGGTGCTAAAAATTAAAAAATATATGGTGAATTTTTCTGACACTCTTATAGAAATCTGCTTTTGTACATGTTTCTATAATGGTTAAGTTTTATCGAGTTTGAAGCGGGGGCTGTTTTTATATGTGAAAACGGGTCTATTGAAATTAACTACGAAATTAATTGCGTTCCTGTACTTTACAGAGAAGTCACATTTTTATAAACTATGCTATTTGTATATGTTTTGGGGGCTTATTTTTCAGAATTTTTTGGAATAAATAGGAAATGGTGCAAAACAAAAACTTTTTTTTCTCTTTATCTGCATTTTTTCAAAATGGGTATCTATTAGATTTTCAATATTAGACTCGTAATTGCTTATCGAATCAGGGTAAAATTGGGCAAATGAGTTAATTATTGTCTCTCACACACACAGTGTCATAACAACAAAAATAAGCAATTTATATTCAGTGGACAGGGTATAGGTAAATATTGTATCATTTAGAAGCTGTTTTTTAACCTGCGGCAAGGTCAATTGATAAATTTACAATTTTTGTCAATTGTCTCAACTTCTAGTAATACTCCTATGTACTGCATTGGTATGAAATTCAGAATCATAAGAGAAAGTATAAAAAAAACCTCGATTTCCCATTCTTTTGCATATATTTTGAATAAATGTGCCACTTAAACCCCTACTGAGTTGACGAAAAGCAGTTGTTTAGGAGCCAGTCACACAGGAGCCTCAAATCCAAAGAAATCTGATCTGATATTAAAAAAAAATAAACATTTAGTTGAGTTCATGTGTACCACATAAGCATCAATACATGCATTTTAAAATATCTTTTCACTATTTTAGGCTGTATGGGTTAAATCTTTGGGAAAAAAGGGCATATTTACAAAACCCACCATTTGACAACCTTGATCTTGACTTAATGACCTCATTTGATATTTTTAAATGTTTTTAAAGTGCATTTAATGTGTCTAGAGCGTTTTAGAAGTAAATTTTGGTTAATTCATGTTTTTTTAGCTTCTAAAATTAGTTGTTTTTTTTTTTTTTTTTTTTTTTTTTTATATATATAAAAAAGTATCCCTGCAGTAGGTGAAAACTACAGTATCATGTATTAAAATACATAGTTCTGTCTTAAATCAGATGGAAACCAGGCTAGCTGGTGTTTTCTATTTCAGAAGCATGCAATGCAATGGAAATAAAGAAAACAAGTTGAGAAAATGTATCAAATATTTTAATTGAGGCTATTCATAGGTAACTTTTTTACCCGATCTGCAAAGAGTAATCACGGGAACAAAGGTTTTAGCGGTAATCAAAAGAATGTGATCCAGGGACAAAGACCAGACATGGAAAACAGACATATACAACAAAGAACATAAAGTAACTAAAATCATACTTACAAAATATCAAAAGCAAATGAGGAACTCGGACTACAAACTGGCAGCATGGACCAGGTGCACCCTTAGGGTAAGCGTCCTCCGCTTTTCTAGAAACACCCGCCGAGTTGCTCATAAAAAGTCAAGTCCGGGGTAGACAAACGAGGAAAGGAAAACTATGAACCGTTGAATAAATCAGTTTTCATGGTGCAGATGGATACACCATAACGATCCACGAGTTCATGGTGACGACCATAAAACTTCTGTAGTGATGACTTCAATCTTGTAGCAATATAACCCTGTTCCAGAAGCCGATTTGTTACAGTTCTAGCGCGATACAAAAAGTCTGCGTAGTTTCGGCAAGCTCTGGTATACCGTATGAGTTCTGATGTGAACATTCCATACGCAGGTGCTGAATGTTGCCACAGATGAAAGGAAAGTTGACAATTATGAGTGAAAAGTAATCACGTTTGTCGTAAAGCTTGGTCAATAGTTTTCCTTTACCAAAATGTTGACTTCAAGACACACACCATTGATATAAAATTTGCTATAAGTCATTTATTTTTCAATAAATTTCTGTAAAACTTTGCAGTTAGACTAAGAAATTAATAAGCTTTCCACAAATAAAGCATTTATTTGAGTTTGGGTCTGTTGAAATGTACTACGAAATTAATTGTGTTCTCGTGCCTTAAGGAGGTAAACATTGGGTAAGAAGCATAACTCTTGAAATCAGGGATATGTCTGTATTATATTCAAATTCACCAACGCCAATCAAGCTTTCATTTGTAACAGAATGAAATCAGTCCAAGTAACTTTAATGCTTACATGGAATTGATGTAAAATGCTGAATACAAACGTTCCTTTGGTTTTTAAGACTTACCCAATACCTTAGATCTATTTCCTTTAAACTTTTTTGAGTACATCAATTTTAACAAAAACTTTTCATATTCATTCTGTTTAATTAACTTACTTTGAACAGTTACATTCCCGAATTTTTTTTGCAATTCCTCGTAATTTAGATATGGTATTAAATAAGACACAAATACTCTCCAGAATCTGTTTCCTCTAACTCTCTTATGATAAGTTGAAACTTTTCTCTATTGTCTTCATTTTTTCTCAAAACATCATATTTTCTTTTTCCATTTATCACATATTTAATCTTTACGTCTTCATTGTTGGAAATCAGTAGTGGATCGCCAGATGGAGTTTTAGTTCTCACCCATTGTTCCTGAAAGGACAATGCTTAATTAGACTCCATTTCTCTGAAATGTAGAATATAAGACCAAATCTATGAATGGGTAAAAAGTATTCTGACGAAAGGTGACGATTTTTTTTCGACACGGAATTGCGCAAGTGCGGAGGTTCTTAAATACGACATTGAGCTCCGTCCATCACAGGCATAGCCGAAAATTAAATTATTGCATACCAGAATTACTTGTAAAGAAATTGTTTTTCAATTCACCAGTTTCTGTGTAAGTCTTAGTTTACAACTGTTTAATTATTTCGACTTTTTAACACTGCATGCTCATTTTCGTATATTTCCCGACTGTGCAGTATTCCTGCATTTTTAGAGTGCTGACTGCAGTATTAAGATTGAATTGCAAATGTCAGACGCTGTTTCGGAGTTTTGGATTAGGAAAGCGTACTCTTTGCTTTTCAGACTTCTAACTACAAACCACAATAACAACCCATTTTGTTATCATACAATTAAGTTTTCAAAAAATTGGGTCATCTGAAAATCGTCGAGGTTTTTCCGTAATCCGGTATTTGCGTTCACGTTCACAAATGAGGATCTAAAAGAATCCAGAATTTTTTTTCATACAATTGTGAGTCACATTTCTATAATATATGGTTGGGAAAAATTCATATCTCATAAACAAAAGTTTCAATGCCAAGTAAATAATACATATTGTTTATCATAATACGAACATGTATAACTTATATGTACAAGTATAGTACAAAAGTTCAACCAAACAAAAATTTAAAACGTTTAAAACCAGGCGGCAGAAGCTTATAAAAAGTGATTCATGGATTTCTTAATACCAAATTTATTTTTGTTATTGCAAATCATTCTGTAGGCTTGTAGGCTCCCTGAAACTGTATTAGTGAATATAAGTGCTAACAAAAGTAGTCCACTTGAGATATTAAAACTTAAAATTTTCTCATGTTCTAGTACAGAAAAAGTACGGAAAATTTTCCCACCAGAATTTTTCCACAATAACCAATCAATTTAGGAAAACCCAAATCGGAAATCCTTCAGTGGGCCTCATAGAAACTGTATTCAAAAATGAAGTGCAAATGAAAGATGTCCACTAGAGATATTAACACTAAAATTTTGGTTTGGAAAACTTCCCGCCAAAATGTTTACACTATAACCCGTCAAAAAATGAATCACCACCTGCCTGGTATTTAGGCAGAACTACACTTAATGTAATTGCAAATAGGTTGCTGGCAGTTAAAGTGAATATATTATGATTAACATCGAAATGATACAAATCTTGTTTTTATAAATATCTCAGTTGTTCCAGCAATTTGCTCAGCATAAAAAAATACATTTTCTTAATTACATACATAATACAAAAGATTCAAGTATTTTTAGCGAGCTTATGTTCTTCGAAAAGTTTCAAGGATACTCCTCATACCAAACTCTCTCTACCTGAAAAAGAATTACTAAAAACATATTTTAGCGAAGGAAACGTCCTATGCACATGGAGACATGAAAACTCGACTAGTACTGCTTACCTGCGAGTTCACGGACCCATCGCTTCTTTCAAAGATGGACGAGAAAATGGTGTTTTACTACTTATTTTTCCATCAAACAGAATTTGCAAAATCCTGGGATACATGTACCTCTGCTGTCAATGTACTAAAATATCATGGAATTTGTTTTCTACTCCTAAATGACCGGTCATACGAGTGACTTTCGAAAATTTTATAAATTCTTGTCTGTATATCATTTGCTTTTAATATATCAATTCGTAAGATCTGTGTTACCTTAATTTGTGATCAATGGACCTCATCCGTTTCCTCAAATTATACTATCATAGATGATCTATTTCTTCAATAACATAAATATAATTTATACTTATTCATTTGCCATGACATAAAATATCGACAGCCATCCAGAAATAGTTTAGGCTATGTAGCGTCGTAGTTCCTCTTTTCCTTTCTCGATCGACATGTTAAGTGGTGCATAATTAACAATTATGTTATGTCGCTTTCTATATTGTAACTAATTCTGTCAACGGTCACAGTTAAATTTTCTCGGGCAACCATGAATTTCATTTATTCTTGCAACGACTGAAGTTAACGTTCGGTCCAAATAAAAACGACTTATTCTGGCAACAAATGAAGTAAACGACTATCTCACTATTTTGGACACGACTGGGCTGACAAGTCTATTATACATAAATATGCTATCGAGTTGCAAACTTTTTGGACATCATACTTTTCATAGTTTAAGAGTAATCAAGGGAACCAAGGTTATAGCGGTAATCAAGGAGTAATCAAGGGAACCAAGGTTATAGCGGTAATCAAAAGAATGTAATCCAAGGACCAAGACCAATTAGATGAATTAAGATTAGCAAGTTAATACCATTCCTTGGGTGGTCATCAAATATGGCTTCAAAATATATATATATATATATATATATATAAGGGTCTGAAAAATTCTCAACGATGTTAGAACTGTCAAATTTGCAAATTTTTGGTCGTTCCCTCTGCGGGACTCGAACTCGTACCGCTGTGACATCTATGGCAACACCGCCGGGTCATTCTTCCTCGTAGGATTATCCTACGGCTGTAACTTAGTACACGATGTATGGTAGTACGGGACAGTTCATCTAGGTGTTATTATGTAGGATAGAGGATCAAATTAATGATGCATGTCACAACAAATCAATATTATACAACGTCTCAGAATGTGACGACTCTATTCGCTACACTGCTCCATTGGATCAAATTGATACAGGGAAGATAACGTAAACTTATAGAAGGGTCTGAAAAATTCCCAACGATGTTAGAACTGTCAAATTTGCGGCTGTAACTTAGTACACGATGTATGGTAGTACGGGAGAGTTCGTCTAGGTGTTATTATGTAGGATAGAGGATCAAAGTGTTGCCATAGATGTCACAGCGGTACGAGTTCGAGTCCCGCGCAGGGAACGACCAAAAATTTGCTTCGCAAATTTGACAGTTCTAACATCGTTGGGAATTTTCCAGACCCTTCTATAAGTTTACGTAACTTCTATAAGTATAATTTTCCCTGCATCAATTTGATCCGATGGAGCAGTGTAGCGAATAGAGTCGTCACATTCTGAGACGTTGTATAATACTGATTTGTTGTCACATGCATCATTAATTTGATCCTCTATCCTACATAATAACACCTAGATGAACTGTCCCGTAATACCATACATCGTGTACTAAGTTACAGCCCTAGATTAATCGCACGAGGAGGAATGACCCGGCCAGCGAAAGCTATATTTTATATAGCCTAGCTGGCCGAGTGGTCTAGGGCGATGGACTTAGTGCAGGCGGTGTTGCCATAGATGTCACAGAGGTACGAGTTCGAGTCCCGCGGAAGGAACGACCAAAAATTTTCTTCGCAAATTTGACAGTTCTAACATCGTTGGGAATTTTTCAGACCCTTCTATATATATATATAAATATATATGTTTTCGGTATTTATAACAATACGAATTTTCAGTGTAAATAGTGTCAGCATTTTATCTATATGACTTGGAATTCGTTGTTTTAGTTTTTCATTCATTTTTGAACAAATATAAAAAAAAATTAAAATGTATTGTTAATATGTTGCACATTTAAAATGTTAAAAAAAACGGTCGTAGCGATAACCTGCATCTAACGCATATAGCATTAAACTAAACCTTACATATTTTATTATTCGTTAATATTTTCTTTTAATTAGATTTGTTAAGTCTATTTGTGGGTCTTGTTTATGTTTGCGGATGTGGAATTTAAAGTAAGTAAGGCTTTGAGTATGGTCATCAATAACCTCTATTAGAACAGCTTATGTTAGTTATCAAAGAAAACAGTACCAATATTTATATTGCCGATTCAACTCTTGCAACATTCGATGATAAACCTACAAATACATAATCATTCAAGGCTTTTCCATCAACATTAATAAACGTTTTTAATAAAACGTTCGAACAGGTATGTGCATCACAGTGAGAAATGAACATTTACAACATCAAAATGGGTCAATGAAAAATATTTTTGGCATCACCATCAATTTTGTATTAAAAATACTTACTGACGAGGGCGCTTTCACATTCATGACTGAACAGTTTAGATAAGCAGTGTGGCCGCGCAGTTTAACAGTTGATAATATGTCATCTACAATTTCAGGCTGAATAGCGTACACTAAAAATATGACATTATATATGCATGTTAATGACAGAACCAAAACATAACAATCTGACAACGCCGTTTCGTTTATCATGTTCTAACATGTCATTTACAATTTCTGGTGGGACTTGCATTGACTGCAAAAATTGTAAATTTAAAAAGGTAGCAATTAATGGAACGACACAAAATGGTGCATCTACTGCAGTTACTAATTCAAATGCTTATTCATTTGAATAAGACAATATCCTATGAGTAGCGGATTGAGGAAGTTTTTGACAAACACAATCATGAATCCTTATTATTACATGAAAGAATTTTTCTGTTTTCTGACTGGTCTTTAAACTGCTACCAGGTCATGTTATACTTTGACAGTGGTTTAGTTCATTCAATTACAAATAATTCTTTCCTTGTGCACGGGTACGCTAAGAAAAGATCAACAGCGGTCATGCCGAATTTAAAAAACATGAAAGTACATTCAAACAAGCACCTGTAATAAAACAATTATAATTATTTTGATATAAATCACTATATCATGATTTATTTTACAGATAGCAGTGATTTACCGAGTTCTCAGTGTAAATATTTTTGATATTTCATATCGTTAAATAAATGCTGTAATTTCAATCTCGGACTTCCTCCCGCCTAAACACCAATATTAATCCGCCGTTAAAAATTTGAAATTTATGTTGTCAATAGAGGAAATCTATATAACAAATAGGATAATCAATTAGTTATCATGAATTTCCAAAATATTATCAATCGTACCAAAAACGCAGTAAGATTTCCCACGTGGGCGGAACAATTTCCACCCACTCGTTAAATCTAGTTCGTCAGCACTTGTGATCATATTTTGGTTATTCAATTTGTTGCCTGTTTGTCTATGATATAGTATTTTTTAGTTATATATCATTTAACCATAGAATCGAAAGGTTCTGTGTAGATTTTAATTGTATCTTTGTTCTATAAAATGTGTCATACCATTCAAGCAAAAGGAAAAAAGTGATACACTTAAGAACATAAAATCCTTTCAAATTAGTAGCACTATGGTATTGGGTGCAGTTTTTCTGTAGCTTTTTCTGATATACAATTCTAACATACCTTTGAACAATTTTTAAGTGTTGGATTGATTGCACTGAGAGAATGTAATAAGAATGTGAAAAATACTTAAACTGGCTGTTGGTGACGATGAAATATGCTTCACGTCCTCACCACATCAAATTTATACAGAAACAGACCTGATTAGAAGAAAAACTGGACTCTTTATTACATGCCAATCTTTTCAGTGTGTTAATTCACAGTTCCTTACAAGGAGTAAATAGTGGAGTCACTTGCACTGAAATCTATTTTGATAAGAAATTCGATTTTGCTTTTCATAAATTGTATGAAAACTATGATGCCTTGTTTGCCAAATGTACTGCTATTGAACTTACATGTACGAGACTGATTGACTAAAGTAAAAGCCAATAAAAAAACTAACGATGATCAAAGAAAAGAAAAGCTTTATGGTGCTCTTGATTTTTTTTTAATCCAACATTTCACCAGGTAAATACAAAATTTGCATATGAATATCTAAAGAAATGGAAGATATGCTTTATTTTGGAATTTTGAACAAAAGTTTTGAAAAGAATATGCGTTTAATAATTTATTATTTTGTTTTATGTTTTATTTCATTCAACAAGACTTTCAATTTTCGTGACCCCTATGGAGATAGGTATGCTCTGTCTAACTCTGGACTGTATGGGCGTTATGTCTATAATTGCCCCAACTGTTAAGAGTGAACATATGTAGTCATATCAAGCTGCATCCCGCAAAGTATTTTATTATTTCAAAAAAGTAATAGTTTTGTAAGAAACAAATAGAATAGTTAGGTAGAGAAATTAATTTATCATACAAAATATTTTTCATTGAGTTAATGGGGAACCAATCTGGACTATTCCTGTGCTTGAGGCAAATGTCTTTAAAATGTTAAAACTAGGCACAAAAAGGTAGGTTAGACAGCAGAAAACAAATGGATTTTATTTTTCTTTTGTCTTATCTGTTGTTTAAGTGCTTAATATAAAGTTTTCATGTTTTAACATATGTTTCTTGTCAAAATATATATGAACTTAATACGATTTGTTTTCTTCTTTTATACTGTGAGAAAACAGATTTTGAACTATTATCCAAGACGCCATTATATAAAATACTGAGTGAGTGTCCTTCCTCCAAAAGAACTCAATTGAAGGGTCTAGATAATATAGCGGCTCGTAGAAATTCAGTATATGACACTTTAATTGAAATTATAGAGGGAAATCTAGAAAGCAACCTAAATCAATCAATCTAAAAGCACTTGATTCAAGGGATGTAAAGTTGCAGCTCTGCAAGCTTTATACCAATCAGAGTACTGACTTCATATACAAAATGATAACTCATGTGCAGACCAATGTATGGGTTATGCATTTAGTGATGGAACCTTTCTGGTCAGTTTTTAAATATATATTGAAAAGAGAGAAACTATTACAGTGCCTAAAACTAAATTTAGCAGCAGGGACACTTTAAACCAACAGAAAATAAATAAAATATCAACATGTAATCTGAAATAATATCTACTAAATATAATACATGTATTTTATTTGGTTTTTAATACATGTACTAGTATTACATGTATGTTGCATAAGCTAACTATATTTTACAAAGTAGAAGTTCTCTTATGGACTGTTTGTCATGTTAAGTTGATTTCCTTTTGTTGCAGACTTACAAGTAGAAGAGAAATAAATCTGATTCCTAATATAAGTAGAGCAATAAATAATATCAGTGATTGGAAAAGTAATATTATGAGAGCAGTTGCATAAGACTCATGCAGATTAAATTTCTTTGTATTTTATTTTAGTTTAGTAATGCACCAAAATGCTGTTAATGTGCTATTAAAGACTACATTTTTTCTTATTGGACTGTAATAAGGTTCAGTAGGATAGAATGTAATTTTTGTTGTAAAAGACTTCAGTGAGACACTAAATGGAAAATTCTATAGGGATGCTAAGATAGCTCTTATGAGGGGAAAGTTTAGTATATATGTAAAAGAAAAGATGAAAATATCTCATTCGTTGTTAACACGAAAATTGGGTTGAGAAGTGGGAACGGTGTGCAAGATTCTCATGAAATAAATGGAATTATTATTATCTAAAATGTACATTTCAACATAATTGACTCAAAATATACCATATACTCATTGAACCTTGAGCATCATTTCAGATTTTAGCAACCTGACAAATTTATGGAATTACACCTAAGCATCTGTCAACAGCTTCTGGTCAAAGAGTAATCAAGGGAACCAAGGTTGCAGCGGTAATCAAAAGAATGCAACCTAGGGACAAAGACCAGACAAGGAAAGCACACACACAAAGCAAATAAAATCATACACACAAAGCAACAAAAGCAAATGAGCAACTCGGACTCCACTAAAAACTGGGAGCAAGGACCAGGTGCACCAGTAGGGTAAGCATCCTAAGCAGCCTCCTAATGTAGAAAACACAATAGGAATCGGTGTACTCCATTGCCCAGAACTAAAATGTTTTATGGTCTTATTCTATAGTCGACTACTGCTGTTTCCTTAGAAGACATAGGCATATATCTACCTATGATTGTATAATATGATGTGGACATATGTTTCCCATTAAATAACAACAAGCTCTGTCAAGCATACCAGCAGTTTCGTTTTATCAGGATTAGGAAAGTTGTCACAAGGATTGGCTCTAAACAAAGACCGTAAAACACCCGATTTACTAATGACACCAAGAAATTTCTAAAATCTGCTCTTGATTAAGGATAGAGAAGTGGCAATAAAGCTAACACTGCTGAAGTGGTAAGAAACATGAGAGTTGCATGTAACAATAATGGAAGTAAAAGACTAGCTGCACAAACACGAAATCCTGAAATTGGGAATGATGAATTGGAAAGTACCATCAATATTGTAAATAAAACATTTAACAAATATGACCAGGACTACATTTCGCCCCATTTAACGTAAATGATTTGTCATTAATATTGCTTTTCAAGAACTCCACATTGGTTGATATGATCACCCAAACATTGTAATGTTAAACAGTTTTATAAAACTTTTTTCTGTTAAATTCTTACATACATGTGTTATAAAAGTAATATACATTACTCACCAGAACTTAAGGAACACAATTGTACAATGACGATCTCAAACTGTAATAGACTGTTGAGTTAATTCATGCCCTCGTAAAAAACGCTCCCCTTTTAAAGGTTTTACGTCAACCTTGACACAAAATAGACAGGTAGAACTTATTATTTGTTAATGTTAGCAAATTTTTTTTTTCTATAAATAAATTCACATCATACTTTTTTTTTAACTTTATACATGAACAGTCATATAGATATAGTCTCTATAGTGACAACAAAATTATGACTGATTTTACTTATCGTCGAGTTAAAATTCTAAACACATCGTTCTCAACAATAGTTATTTGATCAAATGCTCAAAATAAGCATTTTTCAGCCTCCCTCTTTGAATTGGAGCCAGAACATTTGGAAAGGAGAGTAAAGAAAATGGGGCTTTTGTATATTAATGGTCATTTCATGGCAATAAAATGCAACAAATTAATATTTTTACACACATAGGAGTTTTCATTCGCGGCATATTTTTCCCCCTCATCTAGATCGAAAAATGAGAGTTTAATTAAAAAAGAAACTCTTTCCAATCCCTACTGTCAAGAAAGCATTGTAATATTAATCACCGCATTACTAACACGTCTGCTCATTCGATTTTTTTTTAAATATGTTATAAAGTAAACTAAGATCAATGAGCGAACGACTGTAATATAGTTTAATGTCAAATTCTTGTAGTTTAGAACATACCGGAAGCCTGTGCAGTAAATTGCTCAACGTAATATATCGCATATCTACTTTTTGATGTCCTAAATTAAAGATCTAAATAATTTAAATGTAGTGTTCCTTTTTCGTGTTCAGGATGTTTCTTCTGGTTTTATGTGTGTGCGACCTTTGAAAGAGTAATCAAGGCAACCAAGATTCTAGCGGAAATGAACAAAATGTTATATAGGGGCCAAGACCAGACATGTAAAACAAACACACATAACAAAGAACATGAAATAACCAAAATAATACATACAAAGTAACAAAAGTAAATGAACAACTCGGACTCCACTGAAGACTAAGAACTGGGAGCTTCGACGTCGACCAAATTGGTCATTTTTGCTCTCACGAAATTAGGTAATGGAAGTAATGGGGTATTGAATTGTAACCAAAATACCAGCTTTTAATTCTTTTTTTTTTTTTTTTTTTCTTAAATTTGGCGTACATTGAATATTTAGTAGGAAAAGTAGTCGCCTTCAGGTTTCAAAATAAGAAAAACTAATGAAAAAAAATAAATATAGGGTACATATTGTCCTTTAATTTTCGAAACAACTTCGTTAAATTAGATTTAGATTTTTATTCTATCACACACTTATCGTTTGATTTTGTAGATAATTATTGTTTTGAACATTAATATACATCTATACCTACATATCAATCCGATTTGAATGTGAATATCCTGTTTAAAGTGCACATTTGTACACTAACGATCTTTGCGACGATGTGTGTTTTCTTTGATAACGATGAAGGCATCAGGACAAGAACGCCTTAAAAATCTTAGGACTTATTTTATCTAATGCCTAATGTTAATAAAGATCAGAAAATTTCCTCGTGTTGAATTTGACAATTTGCTAGCGATGTATTTCATACGGCAGATATAAATCAATCGTTTGTGATAAAATATTCACATCTTGTTAACAAATTTTAAACTTCTATAAAAGTGCAATATAACGCCTTGCATAGTACTCAGGCATAAGTCGATATATATAGGAATTTTTTCTCAGACAAAAACCAGTTGTATTTGTAAACAAGATTTTTGTAGAGGAAAATTAACTCTATAAGTGGGAGGTAAATTATATTCACATTGAAAATATAAAGAAATATAGTAACTACATAAGACAATACCGTAAAAGGGTTGTCAATTAAACATATAAAAACAATGGACTGTCATGACATTAAACCGACATGCATTTGGATGAGGCTTAAAACCGCAATAAATGCACGGCTATGTCAAACATTTTCGAATTCACATGTTTGAGTCGAATTCGTTTTTCAATGATTTTCTTAAAATCAGTGCATTGTTATTGTCTTACATAAATTAAGGATTTTAAAAATAAATAAGTGAACGGTTTTATCCAGATAAAAAATACCGTTCGTGTGACTTCCTAGCGACTTAAAAGCTATGTAACTTAATAATGAAATGTTGTAAATATTAGATAAGTGCGTTTTAACAACTCAAATTAAATGGTTGCATTACGAAGCCACAGTAAAGGTGACATTAAATTTTAAAGATTTTGACAGATAAACTGTTAACATTTGAGTTCGTAGTTAACTAGCTCGTTTTTTTTTTCCCGAATTTCCCTTATACATTAAGATTTGATTGCAACACTATACATCCTTGTGCATTAAAATAAGTATGGATGAGTTGGTCTAAATATGTTTGTCCATGTGTAAGGTGTGGTAATTATGTTTTGTATCATAACGTCTAGCCAATGAAATTGGACGACGATGTGTCATGTTAGAACCACTTGTCTCATTTACTGTCAGACACTTATAAATGTAAAGTTGGCCAACGTTATAAAGAAATTTTTTTTTTCGAAATGGAAACTTTCAAAGTGACCCTCCAAGCAGACTTAAATTGAAGATTTCCACACAGCACCGTGTGTCTATCGGAGACTGTAAGCTTATGAGGTGCGTGTACATGTATGAATAAAAGTGCTACTGGAACAGTGCTAAATGGTCATGAGTTTAAAAATTTATAAACAACCAATGAAGTGCCCCACATTTTTTTTGTTTACAAAAAATTTTTTACTACACTTAGATATACGAAATATTAATTCAAAATAAAGAAATAAATGGGGAAAAAATGTATTTCTTGCTCCTAAAGCGGCTGATCGATTAAGTGTGAGTATACTATTTGATATAGATTTTGAATTTCGTCCGAGGAAGGTTACTTGTATGGATAATTGGTTCAATCAAAGAATTCATGAAGCGTATCAATTAATATTAAATGCGAAACTAATTCTTAAATTTTATTACATATTATGCAGGGTTTGAAGGCTTTCACGTGTTCAGCGGCGGAAAGGTACTCCGGGGGGACATAGAAATGTAGAATCATAGCGTAAGGACACTGAGTTAAATTAAATAAGATTATAAGGACATGTAATTTTAATGTATAGAGCGTAGACGCTACATAGAAAAATATATGTTTCACGACGTCTTGCTTTGAAATACAAATCAATAGTCAAAATTTATTAAATAGTACCCCTCATTAATTTTCTTTAAAAGGTAATAACTGGCTCTCTCAGAATTACAATCAAGCAGAAGCGCCTCTAAAATATCACTAGGAAATAAAATCATTGTATCCATAATTATTAACAAAATCAAAACCTTGCCCAATACCCAGCGAAAATCATTAGTAGACATCTGTGTAGAAAGATCAAAAGTGTTGCAATGGTTCAAATCAAAATGTTTGTTTCTACAATTGTGTGTCTTCTTTGACATCATTGCCTTCTCATACATATTAATTATTCGATGACGTTCATGTTTTGTGTTTTTTATTACAAGTTGATTTTTACTTTTACATTACTATTTCACGTGAAAAATATTTACTTAGCAAACATTGCACACACAAAAAATAAAAATATCAAGACTAAAGAGTTCGTGACAACGTCACTTTGTAAGTTGTATTCTTAGTTGCTTCCATGGTTTACGATCAAGCAAGAATATTCTTGGCTATCTCCATTAAGAAATTTCAAGAAATTGCACTGTTATTTTAATGCATTTATTTACAAAGACAAAATCAAACCATGATAGTTCTAGATTGATCCATGGCGGTTTTTTTTATATCGCCCTTGCTATCAGTCGGAATTTTCGGTAAAAGCCAATGTTAATCGAGGAATAATAATAAGGTAATTTTGATGGTATTAATCATAATTTTTACACCTGTCATGAATTGTTTCCCTAATTTTCTGACACAAAAAAAATTGAATCTTCTTCTCATCGTACGCTTTATCATTTGCATACCTGTTTCCTCTACGAATCTGGTTGTTTTCCGTAAGTCCCCCAGTATTCCATTTAGCTTTTTCTGTCTGGTTGGTAATTGCAATATTTGTAGTCCCAATGCCTGGTGGTTCTTACATATCTGTGGAATGTGGATTGTATCCTGTTTTATCCCACAATAGGGATATATTGCAGATGGTACAACTTTCTTCGCTCTATTTAGAAAGGAAAATTTAGGGAATCAGGATTCGAAAGGTAATCAAAAGAATGTAATCAAATGATAACGACTTGACAGGGGAAAGACACGCACAACAAATAACCTGAAATAACAATAACTATTACAAGTACAAAGAAATAAAAGTAAATGATGGACACGGACTCCGTTCAAAACTGGGGGGGATGGACCTGGTGCACCGGTAGGGTAAGCGTCCTCTGCTTTTCTAGAAATACCCGCCAGGTTGCTCAAAAAATGCTACGTCCGGGGTAGCTGAAAGAGGAAAATACTACTATGATACGGTGAATAAATCGTTTCTCATGGTGAATATGGATATACCATAACAATCCACGAGTTCAGGATGACGACCATGAAACTTGATCACTTTAATCTTGTAGCGACATAGCCCTGCTCCAGAAGAAGCCATAAGTTCTTTTGGGTTGATGCAATGTATAAAATCCCCGAATCTAAGGTGGTTTAAAGAGAAAACGTTAAATATAGATACTTGTATCAAAGGATCCCGCTAAACGGTGCATTTTTAGGAGATCGACTGTATAGTCAGCCAAATTAAGTGTGAAGGCATTAGTAAGCTAGCAGTGGATCACATTTGTTCCCGTTAGAATGCCGATCGACAAAAAAAACACGTCCGCCACAAATAAGTATTGATTAAAACTCCAGCATTTTGAATTAGAATATGATTTGAAATCGGTTTTTTTTGTTTTGTTTTGTTTTTGTTTTTGTTTTTGTTTTTTTTTTTGAAGAGGCGTAGTAGTACATTTAGCAATTTAAGAAGTAAGACGTATGGAGTTATGAATTCCAATACAAGAACAGAAGTTCACAATCAGCGTTTTTGGTAGAGGCCCAAAGTGGAGAGAACGGATTTAAGGTTTTCATTTCACCCTTCTTTTGAGGTTGTGATAGCAGTATTTGATATGTATAATTACTGCTAATATTTTCTACATCTATCTCTGTTAATAACATTGGAAGTAATGCATTTTGCCGACAAAAGCAATGTTGTTTTGTGCTTTGTCTGCTGGAACAAAGACATACTTGCCACATTGTAGAGCATGTTTTAACACAAAAAGGCATAAAAGGTGAGTGAATAAAGAAATGTGTGAGGTTTATTTACTTGATCCTTCATGTTTCTACTACATCTGAATTAGCTCATCATTTACATCAATATCGCTTTCCATTCATTTGTTAATACTGGCTGACAATTTTTGCTTCTGTCGTGATTTAAGTACTTCTCCGTCTAAGAATCAGCCAAAATGTGCATAACCAACATTTTTAATTATATATGCAAATTTGCCGTTATTTCATTGAAATATGTGATGATACAACAATATCAATGTTGTTATATAAGACAAGTTGTGACACTTTTACGTTCACAAGGTGTGGGAAAAATATCAACATCAAATTATGATTAGACTAAAATATTTAAAACATATAAGACTAAGTATTTTCTTTCTAAAATATAACATATTTGATTTAATACTTTATTATTATATTCCCCTTCCACACAGTTTTAGTGGGGATAGCGTGTTGTTCGCTTTCCTATGTGTAGATTTAGGGAGCAACTATTTGATTTTTATTTGGGGTACGATTAAATTTAAAAAGTCAGGACGATGATGTAAAAAACAAAGGATGAACAAATGGGTGAATCTAGGACAGGGTAGAGTAAAAAATAAACTTTGTCAGAAATTATCCTAAATAAATCCAGAACACTAAATTCGATCCTAGTCCTCTCCCTCCTTTTGTGTATTTTGTATTGTGCGTCTTGTTCTTCGTCTTTGGTCATTCTGGTGGCCAAGGTAGTGAATGATCAGTAGACATGTCAGTTCTAAAATACTATCACCGTCCCTTGAAAATTAATGGTTATTTTCAGGAAGACGTCACAAATTATAAGTACAAAAAAATGAATGATAAGAAATATTATTGGCCACTCAGTTCAAAAATCATATTCTCATCCCTTGGAAATTAAGGGTCTCTTGGGAAGACATAATAAATTGAATAAGCATAAATAATGAATGAAATGCATGCTTATTGGCCACTCATTTCTAAGATGTATTCTCATCCCTTGAAAATTAAATATTTTAAGGAAGAAGTCACGTGGTGTGTTTTCAGCCAATAACTTCAACAAATAATAGATCATGTGTATGTTAGATAAACAGCATTTACCTTTCACATAAAGTTACGGTGATCAAACGGTTAGAGTTCTTTGTTTTTTCAAGTGTTTTTATTTACGCTTATGTTAAGACTTGTTGAGGGATATCGCCATTCCTCCAACTTGAGATTCCAATTCCATTCCCATATCCATTCCCATTGGAAATTCCAATTCCATTCCCATTCCCATTGGAAATTACCATTCCATCTTCTATTCCACTGCTTACTCTTCTCCTTAATTAATAGAGTATGACGACTTTTCCATTCTTTATGTGAGCACAGGTTACAATTACGACTCGAACACTTTTGCAAAATTTAGAAAAGCCGTGGTTTCTATTCTAATTAAGGAAAGGAACCGAATTTAAGTGACAATGTATTGAAAGATGAATAAACTTTATGTTCACAAATTTTAGCGTTTTATAAATGCTTGTTTTGGTAATATTTGTTTGCAAACGTCCGAACTAAATGCCAATACAAAATGGAATTATAGTCATAATTTCAGATAATTGTAGGGCTCTTTAAGTACTTTCATTTTTACGGTATAATTTGATATAAAGTAAGCCAATTATTATTTTGATACAATCAGATTTAATATTTGAAAAGGCAAATGTCAATTCACGTTCTACTTTCTATAATATCAAAAATAAATTATTTTCATATTTTTATCCGTTGTACTGTCATTATACGTTAGAATTTGAATCGTTAAATTACAGTTCAACTGTGGTGTTACGGTTGCTCATTTACCTTTTGTTTCTAAGAGCTATTTTGTTTGTTTTTTTTCGTGTACCTTGTTTTCTTTGTGTCTATTTCCCCTTGTCTAGTCTTTATCCTGTGAATATGTAATTTTTATGTTGAATTAAATACCTTTCAAATCTTTGTTCTCTTGATTTCCATGTCAAGCAAATTAAGGTCGAGTAGTAATTAACCCAGAAACTTAGGTTGTTTGTTTCTTTCTTTGTTTTCGTTGTGTGTGTGTGTTTTATTTTATTATTTATTTATATTTTTTTTTTGTTCATTATTTATTTTTACAGATTTGCGCTCGGTTTTTTTCCCTAGCTATTCACAGGCTAACTGTATTGTTCTATTTTTTATTTATTTTTTTTTTTTTTAAGTATTGAATCTTAGTCTTCATCAATATAACCCTGCTTTAAGGAGTCTAGCAAGGTACAAAAAGTCCATAGTTTCGGCAAGCGCTGGCATAACGCATGAAAGAGTAATCAAGGGAACCAAGATTCTAGCGGAAATCAAATGAATGTTATTCAAGAACAAAGACCAGACATAGAAAACCAATTAACAAACACAAAATATAAGATAACCAAAAAATACATGTACGTATAATGTAACAAAAATGAATGAGCAAACTCTGATACCGTTAGAAACTTGGAGCAGGTGCACCAATATGAGTTATGATATGAAAATCTATGCGCAAGCGCTGACATGATGTTGTCAAAGATGAAAGGGAAGTTTATGGAATGACAAGTTAACGCGTTTGTCATATAGTTAGGTCATAAGTTTTCCCTTTCCATCAATCTCAAGTGTAGGTCAAGATTAATGGTCTATAGTTTCACTTAAGTACTTTGGGGTAGATGCGATGCATAAAATCCCCGAAACTATAACTTTTTTTAAATACTTAAGCTATACATCGTAAAGTGAGATCAAAGGATCTGGCTAAGCGAGTTTCAACCTTTAAATCTGAATAGCTATAAAGTCAGCCTCATATGAGTGAAGGAATATGTCAACGAGTAGCAGAGCACAATTTTTCTCATTTGAAGGCCGATCGTCTGTTGAATAACATGTTCACCACACTTGACAAATATGTTGTCGATAAAAAATCCCAGCATTTTGACAACATCTTGTCTGGTATATTTGAAAAATGATTTGGAATATGTTTTTTTTTTTCAACAAAGTATGGACTCTCTACCAATTGCTGTGTATTGTTATCAAAGTAATCAGTCTATTTTAGTAATAACGATTTAAATGCTTTTGAGCCGGGATTTAGTTTAGGGAAGAGTAGTATTAATGGCGGAATAATCAAAAGTATATTTGCTATTATATTTTGATAATAACCTAGCATTGAGGGTTTCGATGTTATTTCTTTTTTTTCAGGATCCACATAAAACTGACACCACTAAAATTGTAAAATTGTCATGGTTAGACTGAAGACCCGCTTTGACAGCTGTAAGTATGGAAGTTAATAATTTCGAAGGACTTGGTAGTACATTTTGCAGATTCTGCTTTGAAGTGTTGCTTGTATGGATTTTTGTGGCAATTTGGAATCCAATACGTGGGCGGAAGATCACAATCATCGTCTTAGTAGATACGCCAAAACAGGATAGAACAGATTCATGGTTTTCCACCCTCTACTTCTTCTTTTGAGAGTGCGGTAGTAGTATAGGTCTTACTACAGCTTCTGTTGTCTTCATTTTCCTCCGATAATATACACGAGAATGGGAATGGGATTGTGTCAGAGACAACAACCCCCACCGGGATGAAAAATGGCAGATTAAGGCAACCAATGGGTCTTCAATGAACGACGAGGAAACCATTACACTACAGAGCAGGCTGCAGTTGGTTCCAAAATAACATTATACACATAGTTGCCCCTATACACTTCAGCAACAAAAAAAGTAAACTGGAAGTGAAAACGAAATAATACGTAAAGAGGCCATAAATTCTTGACTTGGGACAGACTAAAAAATGAGGCGGGATTAAAGTACTTTGGTCTGATCACAACCTTCCCCTTTTTTCCTCATCGTATGCAAAATCAATCCAAACTCATCCCATGCGGGACTGAAAACAACGGTACATCATTAATCATACAAAAAGGATATTACCCGTTTCATGGTGGAAACTGCTTTTAAATATATTATTTTAGTTTCTATGTAAATCATACAATAAGAACATATCCTGTGTCGTGCCGAAAACTAAACTGCTTTTGAATATACATGTAATAAGTATTCGATGTAATGTGTCTTGCAGACAGAAACACTGTTGTTTTGGGCTTTATTAGCTGGGATAACGCCATACTTGGCATGTATAGTAGACAATGTTTTGGCAATATCGAGACCTTTAATTAACTGATGTAGCATTGACACTCATTGATCTATTTACGTTTCTAGATTAAAGGTCTCACCGCTTCTTTTCCACTCTGATAGCGAATCAATGTCTTCTTCTCGTTTCATCTATTTTCTAGCATAGTCCTGTCCACTGCATCCATAGGAGTTTTGAAGTTATAATTCCAATTTACGGGATGTGGTTCAAGGTATGTGGGACCTTCAGCAATGAGTTTACTTAGAGATTTGTTTTATATGATGTCTAAATCTCTCCGGAATGACGTATGTGTTCGGAAGGACCATAATTTAATGGAGAGTTTTGGGTGAAAACAGTCGGGTGATTTAACCTTGAAATCCTCAATCTTGAGGTCTTGTAATATCCTTTTGTAGTTAAAAATTTTGGACGCAATTAGTGAAGTATAATAAAATGAAATAATCGGTATGGATTTGTTTTTGAACTACGGCAGAATTTTGTTCGTGGCGGTTTTATAATGGAGAATGTTTGCCAACTTAACGACATCTATACCATTGTTGACAAACGGAAGTAGAAGAAATGAACGTTTTTCAATATTTTGAACTTTATAACACAAACTGGTTTTAAGGTCTGTGATAAGCAATGTTCAGAACGATGGCCTAAAGTCTGTATAATTGTAAGGAAGGCTCAGAAATTTGAGTGTCAAGACTTGCTTCGTATTTTCGTATAGAGGGTGTAGTAAAGTGAGAGGTAAAGAGTAGAGTTAAGGGAAAGTATGATGAAGCCCAAAAGGTTTCTGTATAAAGGGAAGAAAGCCAATTATGATGACATCGTGCGTATTTGGTGATGTACACTGGCGATGAACATGAGTCCTTATCCATCTGAAATTGTGGAACATCACATGTTCGTGAGGGTTATATTGACTTCCTATATTTTTTTATGTCATTGCGGATCCAGACACTTTGAAACGGAGGGGTGCCAGCTGCGGGGTACCATAGAAAAAAGGGTAACCGTTGTACTAGGACATTATTTTCCATTATTTTCCTTTTTTCAATTTACACATGAAAATGACAAATTTCCCCCCAAAAAACGTGTTGCTAAACCTCTGCACCTCCCATTCCCCACCCCTCTGGATCCGTCACTGACCAAGTATATCTGCCCTTTGGACAGACCTTGTAACACAACTACGAGCAAAGAACTGACGCCCGGTTTTTGTAAATGTCTTCATGAAAAAAAAAACATGAATAAAAAATGGGTCCCCTTGATATGATAGGTTATAAAAAAAACGACACCCCCCCCCCCACACACAAATTCAAAAATGAGGAGTTCCCTGCCGGTAAGAAATGGTAAGTCTATATGTTTAAAGCCAGTGTTTAGCCTCTTTTGATATCACTCTGAAACGTAAAAAAATAAAGCTAGTATAACGTGACCTTTAATAGCTAATTAATTTCGATATTTCAAACAAAGGCTTGGTCCCCAACCCAGCAAAATTTTGTGCTGACATAACAACAAACCAACCCAAAACACCCCATCTGGAAATTTCGAACCACGTCCATGAATCGTCAGTGATAATAAATGATTTATGAATTTTCTGATAAATAACATATAGTGGATATTCAAGGGAGATAATAATTAATTTTTACACAATTTTATTTCAGTAATTTAAATTTGTGTAATATTGTAAATGTAAATCTAAAGTAAAATTATAAACTAGTATTTTATCGATTAATTCTAATATGTATTTTAATTTGAATATTTATTTGCAAGATTATATATTGTACGAAACCGCGCAGTTTCATGGACATGTAAAAGATTATATTAATCTTCCAAAGAAGTGTGCGGTAACGGACAAGGTGATTGCAGTATATAAACGTGCTAAGATATACCCACTCGTTTATATCATTATCTTTGAAGACCATCTCAGATGGTTGAGTAACTAGTATGCAATAATCGGACACAGTATGGTTTCATCATTACTGGTCTACGGAGGTATAAGGAATGTGCATTTTACGGATACAACATGATTTCAAGAATAGTGAAACATAACTTTGCAATTAATGAATTAAAGGAGCATCAATGTCATTTGCGTAGTCAGGTATTAGCGATGTTTCATAATACTAAACAACTGAAAACAATTTAGGAATTTGCTTTAGTATGTGATTGGGATTCAATCTGGTCAAGAGAGATAACCCAATATTGTTTTTACTGTATATAGATTTTATTTCCAAAATAAAAGGCCTTATATGAGGCATGGTTGACAGTATAAATAATTATGATTCATGCAAAATGCTTATTACTTTATGCAATACACAAATTAACAAGTCAATAAAATTTGAAATGCTGACAATATATCAGATTGGTTATGAAACAACGACTAAATCCTGGTACATAGTATAACTTCTATTTTTGTTTGCTTTTCATTAAATCATTTTTGTCCCTTCTTTTCATCATTTTGTGTTTGTTTTATGCCGATTCATTTGATATTTGTGTTCCCCTTGTTTCCTCAAATGTTATCTGTTTTCTTCGGTTCTTTTCTCAACTGTTGTGAGCCGTCCAATCATGGGATGTCATACTTTTACCAGTCGTACATTTGTTAAAAACGTTCGAGGAAAATCGTCAGAAACTATAAGGTAAATAGATTTAAAGTAAAGCAACTGCAGTTAGCATATATTTAAGGGACATGCCCGTTGCAAGTAAAGTATGTAAGGTTAGCAGTTAAGCTTTATTTAAAGTCGGCATTGGCATATACAGAAATGACAATAGTATGAACAGAAACATTTATGGGCAGCTCTTTCACCGACTGAAAATTGTTAGCAAAACACAAACATAGGCATATAGGAATAAAATATGATAGGCACATAAGGAAACGTGTAGAAGACATACGCACATATAAACTTGAGCATATGCAAATTTATTTTAATGAAATTCAAAGAGATTACGAATTAGCTCATATCGGATCCACAATTCCAGGCTTTCAAATTCAGTGCCCATCGTGATACAAGTCGGTTAGTAGTGGCTACATATTCATTTATTCCGTCGATCTATTTTTTTTCTTTTTGTGATTGTAATTGTAACCTTTTATATTTTTCACCACACCAGGTGAAAACTTGAATATTTCTTAGCGATTTATTGATTTGGGATCGAAGCTAACTTGGGGCGAAATGGGGAATAATTTATCCGTTCCGCATACCGATGTTGATTTTATAATTTTTTCTACCCTCAACTTGGGCAGAATAATCAAACAAGTTTATCTGCATGTCCTTAAATGCAGTATAGATAAAGTTGTCATTTTCCTTTCTATGATTGTTTAAATAGATCCGAGACACCTGTAATCAACGAGGAACATTAAAACAAACGGCGTGATTGTGAATTTGACACCGGACACGTTTTACTTCCGGGACAACGAAATTCGTCTGCATATTTAGATTAGGTAGCAAACAGGTAAGCTGCTATATTCTTGTTCTATCTGTATATTGCATGCCATTCGTTTCACATTGTACTTAACGAAACTTCATTATATACAGCATTGGATGTCATTAATGAGAAATTTATGAATCTCGAAATTTTATTTCATTTATATTTGTTTTTAATAATATTATAAATACATACACAATCATGATCACATTAAATTTACAAGTGCTTTCCTGCTTCATCCAATTATATCATTTGACTCTTCATTGTGACCATACCTATTGACATTGCTGGCTTTGCTTATATGTGAGTTCATTAGCTGCTCAGTAAGTAATTACTGTCATATACTGTTTTGGGAAACTATTTTTTATTATGATTTGTTACCTCTTTGTCACAAAAATATAATATTTGAAATGTGCCACTCAAACATTATGATTATCAGGACTACTTACACTTCTGATTCTGAAGCAAATAACTAATAAGGCAATATTTTCAACAAGTACAGTGTGTTTGATCATTGACATTTGACAGAACTTTCTTAATGATACGTCAACTTATAAAAAAGGGTTTTTTCCTTTTATCATGCTGTTCAAATCAGTCAGAGTTCTAAAGAGCCAAAATTTCACAAATCTTGTGTTTATTCCAAAGTGTAAATATATTTATGTATTCATTTTATGTTTTCATAATAAATTTATAAGAATATGGTTTATTTTACATTTAACCATGTAAAAAACCTGAAAATCATAAGTTTTATGGTTAGGATAACATGAAAGGTCTTTGTTCAATTCACACTGTTTATTTGACTTGTATGTTGAATATGTTATATATAATCATCTTTACATTTCTTAATCTAAAAAGATGTGAAATCTTAAAATTTACTTCATTTTTAATAAAATGATATGCTAAAAACTTGACTTAATTCTTCACCTCTGCCATGTTGTTTGCTCATTGATGCATTGTACTTCACTCACTTTTGTATCAATTTTGTAAACAGTTCAATATAAAAAAGAAGGGGAAAAATGTGAAGTGCATTGCTTGAATAACATATGATATTGCCCATTTCTTTCTAGGTCAGGTGCAATTTAAAGTCATTAGATTACAGAATGGATATCAATGGTCTTAGAAGTAAACTGTCTGAGCATGGACAGGAACACTTGTTACAATATTGGGATAATCTTTCAGAGGACGAGAAAGCCCAACTATTAAATGATCTAAATAGACTGAACTATGGTGATATAAATAGATACTTTAAAGCCGCTCAGGAAACATTGAATTCTGCTTCTACCAAAATTGATGACCAACTACAGCCTCTACCTCCAGATGTTTGTGGAAGGATCACAGCAACAAGTCAGGATACTCTAAATAACTACCAAGCAAAAGGTATACACATTCAAAGATTTTAACCTTTAATTATTCACCCTACTGCATGACACGATTTTCTCGTCTTATTAAAATGAACATTAAAGAGATTGCAAAAAAAATCATTCAGAAACATTTGGGTGTGCTAGTCACAATTTTATTTTGCTTCATTTCTTCTTTCTGGCATTGTATAAAAGTATGTTATAAAAGTTGGAAATTGCAATCCTTTAGGTATCTTATACCTCTGTAATTTATTACGGAAAATATTCTTAATATCAGGACTTTGCTTAACTCAGTTAGGTGAATGTGCTTCATCTGACATTTCAAAATGGAAATGCACTGTAACTTACAGGCATGCAATTTTATATGGGGACAAGGGTTTTCTTAAATAAATTTATTTATATCTTTACTACTACTTGTAGTTTGATAAGCAGTTCTAAGATTAAAAGACAAATAAGCAAACTTCTTGTCTTTTACTAGTACAAAGTATTATATATACTTCTTTGTGTTGCTTCTCCTCTATCACTGCAATAGATATTACATGTATTATTTAGATTTTTACCAGTTGTATATATATACATGGATTTACTTTGATGAGAATTAAGTGTCAGTCTCTAAGAATCAGGCAGTTGGTGAAACACTGTATGTAAAAACACACCATTTTAAAAGTTTAATTTTGACTATTTGCACCATCAGAATCAGGGGGAAAAAAAAAGATTTTCCATATCATTTTGGTAGACTGAATTAAAATACATGGAAAATAATCATTTCAAGGGCAGATAACTCTGTCAGAGTCCTATTTTTTTTTCTAACATTCTATTGAAAAATTTATGAACAAATTCAGTGGTGCAGGGATCAAATATAGGTCTTTTCAAATAGAGAAAGCATTCTTGAGTGAAATTGCATTGTCAGACCGGTGGGGTTTTGACATAAATGTTACTGATTTTTCCCAGTTTGCCTGAGTCTTTAAAGTACATGTACTTACATGTAAGCTTTCTTGTGAGGCCATCCTTTAAATATTCTTGGTTTGCTGTTTATTAAATGTTAGTGCATGCAAAATCACATGGAATTACAAAATCTGCTTTTGATAAACATACATGTACATGGTGACTGAGTATGAAGGTAGATATGTGTAATTTGCATGTTTGTGTGCCTAACAATTTGGCCTGATATTGCATGTGAAGATTTTTCTTGCTTAAAACAATTGAAAATATACTGAAAGAATTATATTCATTTCCTGCTTTAAAAAATGTGAAATAGGTTAAATGTAAATTTAATTGTATCAAGTTTAAACATTATTCAAAGTTTAAAGATTTGTCAATTTTAAACCCCCTCTAATTCTTCTATGAATTTCAATCCTGTGAAAATTCCTGTGATTTTCTGTCTGATCATTCCTGTTGTTAATAACTAAGATTCCTAAGGATATGTTCTACTCTGATGTAACTATTGTTCACAAATTACATTTGTAATAGATAAAAGATATAAACTTTCATAATAGAATTTAACTTTTAAACCAGGTAGTAATAAATTAAAATCACTCTAGTGTGATAAGGCCAAATGAACCATGAACCCGGTAGCTTAGATATACATATCAGTTAATCTATTATACTCCAAAAAATACCAATACTTCCTTTTAGATATGTAATGATTGATTTTATACCATTTTATCCTTTTACCTTGTCCTTAAATACTTTAAACTATCACATTAATTAAGTATTTAAACTTATCAGTAAATAAATAATGTGTTGTAAACTATGTCTTTAAGGTTGAAATTCCTATAAGACGTTGACTCAAGCAATAAAATACAAGAAGAGGACACTGTTGTGTCTCAATTTTAAGCCAACCTCTCCTTTTTTTTAGTTTGATACTGTCTTGGGGCACTAAATTGTTCACAGTAAAAAAAATCTACCAATGAACTATAGCCCTGCACTAAAAACACCATCCCAGAGAATGATGGTGGATAATTTATTAACCTATTAGGCCTCTACAGATGAAGCTTTTACTGTCAGCCCTAAAAAAATCATGGCCTCAGGCTGAAAGGCATGTGCTAATAATTCTGGTGCAGATCCAGAGGTCTTTGAAAGGTGGTGTTCTAGGCAATGCAGTTTGATACTGTTGAGACATTGTCTAGGAGTTTTTATTACACACTTAATTATTGTACATCTCTGAAAATTTACAATACATGTAAACAATGTACAAGTTCATTCCAGGTTATCATGATAAGTCCATTAAATATAGGGTAATAAGTACAATGTGATGTTCACATTGCTTGCTCGCTAGGTGTAGATCTATGGTGGTGTTGATGAATCGGATACCGTAGGATGATGTTTGTTCTCATAGTCTACTAAAACTTCGTGATGAATTAAACAAAAGCTTCACTCCCAAATTACTGTTGTGAATCATGTGTTACTAACCAATATGATGTTTGCAGTGATTGGGATAAAGAAAAAAATAAAAACAGGGCATTTGTAATGATCTTCATTATTTCAATGGACTGTTCTCTAACATTCTTTGTAAAAATTTCTGATTTTAAATGGGACATTTTCAGCTTGAATGAGAAAATTGGCACATGACACCCTCTAATCCCAATATCCATGTTTGTTTGACAGATGTATCATTCAAATAAACTTGTATTAGCTGTGCTACATGCATTTCAAATTTTTTTAAGGGAGAGCATTGCTAAGAAGAGCACTATGCTTCATTCATGAGTTCCTATCCGCATATACATATTTCCAAATTTTTCACAAGTGATATTGTTCAAAACTGTTACCTTTTTTTTTGCTTTGTTTAGGTACCAGTCCATATAAAATTCAGACACTGCAAATGGTAGAGATGATTCATGGCGCAGAAATGTCCATCAAACAAATTAAAAAATGTTATCTTATAGACAGAAACTGTTTAAATCAATTTATTCAATGCAGTTACTAAATTTAAAACCAAATCCTATAACATTTCCAAGAAAAAATGGATAAATCCTTTGTTTAAATGACACCAGATGTTTAGATAACAGTTAAGATGATACATACCAAGTATGTCTTTGTCTGCTTCTGAGAAATTGAAAAAAAAACATTTGCATTTTGTACACGAGAAAAAAATCTCTCTTTCTGGTATTGGTTTTATAAATTTTGAATAAAATTTCCATGAAGGAGTATTAGTTAACAAGATGAAAATTTGCAGATCCAGGGTTCTGAGACTCTCTTCTTTGTTTGTACCATCCTTTATCAAAATATCTAGATATCTGGACCCTGCATGTTCAATTAATATGTACCTGTAGGCACTATAGTTCTATAGTTCAAACAAGTTTATACATGTACATGCACATGTATTCACAGTACCTTACATGTACCAAAACTAATTAATAAGAAAGAGAGGATAATCCTGGCAAAACAGATATTCAAACACCTCTTAGATTACAAGAAACGAAATTTAATACTTCCAAGCCCTTAAGGAGTGAGCTGTCAACTGCATAAGCAAGGCTGTGCATTTAATGTTTGACTCCAACTATTAAACTTCAACTAGAAGTGAAAAAAAAATACCAATTTTATACTCTAATTTATTGATATAGGTATACTATGGCAAAGTTTTCTATTGTCAGCCTATTAACATTGAACAACTACTCAAAAATGTATTGAAGGATTTTAATGACAAAGTAATATTCAGTAGAATATTTGTCTGGAAAAAATGCTCTCAAAAATAGATTTAGACTGTCAATACACTATTTTGGAAGAAATTTTGTGAAGAGATCATTATCTGGTTTTATCTACGGTACAAGAATTTTTAATTGACATTTTGAGAACTTCAAATTTTAGGTAGGCAGTTTTTATCTCAATAAGCTGATGCCTTTTCCAATCAGACCCCAGCTTAATGCTTTAAAATACATATACAAATGTAGGTGTCCACACATGGTATTTTTTCAAGGCTTATCTGACTAAACAAAAAGCAATTCTGTTATATAGAAAATGGGCCCTCATGACTTGATGTAACACCTTGTCTTTATGATTTAATGGCTAGTCAATATTAGATTGTTTAAGGACAAGTCTTACTTTTATTTGTCTGGCCAAAGGGATAAACTGATGCAAACATTGTAAATCACACATGTACATAGATAGTTTTATTGACATAGGATAAAAATATCTTTATCGAACCTGTAAGACAACAAGATTGTGGGAGTCTATGATTAAAATTACAATCTTACTTTCAGCATTGTTGAACTCTTACATCAAAAAAGATAATTTTGAGATATTTCAAACTAAAGAGATTTATTGCAAGTCATTCTTATATTATCAACAGTACTTTTAAATTTAGAAGAACTAATCTGTAGGTGTTGGACAGCAGAGATTGTTCATACTAAAGTACAAAAAAAGGAACCAAGGAAAATGATTACTGAAAAAAGAGAATAAAAACCATAGTATATAATATACAATATCCCATTACCTGAAAGATTTCAAATATTTAACAGTTATGACACTAAGGGTCTTACGGTAGTATGAATTGGTTGCATGAAGAAAGGTTGTGGATGAGGTGTTTATTATTTTTATTTTAAATGAAAAACCAGTATTGTTGTATACTGGGATTTGAGGCAAAGTATCATAAACCAATTTCTATACTATGGTTATACATTCATGGTGGTTTTTTCTGTTTTAAGAGCAAAAATATTAATAAGGCTGTTTCACATTGCCAGAAGCATGATTATTTTCCCAAATTTTCACTTTAAATTCCCAAGTCCTGCTATTGACTTTTTTCAATATGACATGTCAGGGCTCACCAAATAAGGTGAGAAATTTTCTATTTCTACCTTTTGAAAAAACTCTAAAATTCACTTTTTCGTCACTTCTTATCTTTTGGGACTCATGTAACCAGCTGCATGATGAATGATAATATAATTGTCTAACAAATTTCCCAGTTAGTTATATATTTTGATAATTTTTCCAAAACTGAAATGTGCAGGCACCTTATAAAAACATCTCTGTATTAAAGTACATGTAAGCATTGATGAACCAGAGAACTATATCACAAAACTTAAGAAAGTGTATTTCTTCCTAATATCTGTCTGTTTTCCATGTCTGGTCTTTGTCCCTGGATTACATTCTTTTGATTACCACTATAACCTTGGTTCCCTTGATTACTCCTTAATAACATTGTCTTTAATATTTTCAAGGCTTGGAAGAAATGGGGCACAATAGAGTTGCTGTTCTTCTGCTGGCAGGAGGACAGGGCACCAGGTTGGGTGTTCCATATCCCAAGGGTATGTACAATGTAGGCCTACCCTCAGGGAAGACCTTGTACCACCTGCAGGCTGAGAGGATACTCAGGTTACAGAGAATGGCACAAAAACAGACTGGCAACACTTGTGTTATTCCATGGTAATTGAATGAATACTGTAAATTCACAAATATTGCAATGTTTTTATTTTTGCGAAAAGTGTTACTGATGTAAAAATCATAATAATTCAATATGGAATTTTAAACAATACTGGTATAGATCGAGTATTTCTCAAAATCGTAAAAAAAAAGATATCCCATTTTCAGCTTTAAGGACAAAAGCATGATAATTAATTCATGTAATAATTTCTTATATAAAAATAATTACATTCTGTTAACATACTTTTATTCTGGATATTAATTTTTGTGGTTTTTGAAAAGTGGGGTAGGTCTTAAATTTTCAGGTATTTAGGTTTTGTTACGTCATTTTATTTTTAGTGGTCATTTTTCTTATCTTTGGGAACCACAGAAGTTTGAACACTCCAAAAAAATTATTCGCCACTGTATTTGCAAATACAGTTTACTGAAGACCCGACCAACCTAAACCAAAAAATGACCTATATGCTTCTAGGCACTTTAAACATCTGAAAAATAATAGATGATGTTTTAAAAAACTGTTCTGTGAAAGAAATAAACTTATCATGTTCACATAGTTAGAGTAATTTGAGTGATGAATTATTTAAAAATGCTGAAATATTTGCCGTCTCTTAATTTGCTTCTCAACCCATGAGTATGTGTAATAGTTTCTCTTTCATCCTCTGTAGGTATATAATGACCAGTGAACACACTAAGCAAGCAACTGAGGATTTCTTCCAGTCGCATAATTATTTTGGGCTCCAGAAGGAGAACATTGTATTGTTTGAACAAGGTCGTCTCCCCTGCATGGATTTCAATGGAAAGATAATCTTAGAAAAACCTTATAAGGTTGCATTAGCTCCAGGTTTGTATTAGTTTAGGATAAACTTCAAGCATTAATTTCTCAAAAGTGCCAATTTGGTGGTCTTGGGGTAGTGTGCTTGCCTCAATTGCAGGATACCTGTCTGAGTCATACCGAAACTTTAAAAATTGGTAGTCACTGATTCTCTGTCAAGCACACAATATTTACGAGATAGAATGACAACTGGCTGACTTGGAGTCTGAATGACCTATCTGAGTGGAGTGTTTGCTTTACTGCCAGCTATTGGTTCTGTGAACTGGCAAAATAAAGATCCAATTTTGTGTGTGTAAGGTTGCTTATCCTACCGGTGCACCTGGTCCATGCTCGCAGTTTTTAGTGGAGTACTAGTTGCTCATTTGCTTTTGTTACTTTGTATGTATGATTTTAGTTTCTTTATGTTCTTTGTTGTGTATGTCTGTTTTCCATGTCTGGTCTTTGTCCCTGGATTACATTCGTTTGATTACCGCTATAAACTTGGTTCCCTTGATTACTCTTTGATTACCGCTATAACCTTGGTTTCCTTGATTACTCTGTCAGACCAGGAAAAAGCTTAGTCTGTTCAATTTGTCAAAATGTTCTTCTGAAATGCATAAAATATCTGTCATAGGATGTTAAACCACAATCAATGGATTAATTTAGTGTAAGGTTAATAGTTAGTATGAAGTTACAATATAAAAAAGAGCCTTGTGATGTCAATACTTTATACAATTTTACAATTACTAATTTTTGGGAAATGTTAGCAATGTCAGATATTGCTTTGATAACTGCAGTTTCTCAGTGGAAAAGGACTTATGTTTATCACACACTCAAAGAGAACCCAGATATGTTTCCACATTAAGCTGAAATTCTGTTTTTATAACTCACTCTTTTGACCAACTTATCATGATAAACCACTGTCAGTGCATTTCTATTGATGAAAAGAAAATTTTCATTACAATTAGATTTTTTTTCAAAGTTGGAGACCTTATGCAGTGCTCTGGTTGTATGTAATAATTTACAGCTGAAGTAATTATATGCAGATTTAATAGTAAAAAAACTCCTCTTTCTTTCAAGAAACCCACTGTTGTTCATATGAAAAAAGCAAAATATAAACTTTTATGTATATTTTACATGTACATCTGCAATTTTAGTTCTTTAATAATTTCGGGGTTATCAAGGTTTATTGATACATGATTACTGAGTCAATACAATATACTATTATCTATTCTTACTCCAACATGTCTCACAAGGCATGCAAACATTTTAATTTTGATGTACATGTATATAATCATTCATTCAACATTTCTAATTGGGCTTTCCCAGTAGGATGATAAATTATCTTTTTTTTTTTGAAGAATGACATGCAAAACATAGTTGTATAGGAATTTCCCTGTATGTCTGTTAGTCTGTTCATACATCTAAGAAGTGAAGTTTATCTTAATCCTTAAGATGAATTTTGATGAAACTTTGTATGAAAATTTGGCATCATGTAAATTTATATGTTTGTTTAAACGCACAATAGAATCGTTCCTTTTTTTTTTTACTTTATTTCCTTGATTCATCTGTTCTTTTGATATTTTTTGTTATTAATTTATGTATTTTCATTAATTCTATTTTCTTTTTTTGTCTTTCTTCATTATTAGTTAATATTATTATTTTGCATCGTTTGTCTATCGTGCGTTTAAACGCACGTTATGAGCGTTTGTCTATTGTTCGTTTAAACACATGATAGAATTGTTCGTTTATGGTGCGTTTGGTATCGTTTAGGTATCGTGCATGCGGGAAACCTTAACGTCTCAAGGGGTGTATTAGTTGCTGAAGATTTTTAATGTTTAGGAACCAAAGACCCATATAATACAAATGTTCTGAAGTTGGACTGATCAACAGTTACCTTCCTTCTTTGCGATGTTTATCTCTTTCCATATTTACAATGCTATGAAGCAATTAGTCATTTTCATCTAAATATATTTTATGCTCAATTTTGCCTTCTGCTCTTACCTGTCATACAATTCCTTGAAACACTTGGATGAAGTTGGTACATATTTAGTCTTTGTTATCATGGAATTACTTTGTTTTTCATTGTTTTTCTAAGCTTTGTTATTGAACTTTAAAATGGTGAAAAAAGGGGGATATCATATGCTTTAAGTGCAAATGTTTTTATTTTATTTTTCAGATGGTAATGGTGGCCTATACAAAGCCTTAGTAACACATGGTATCCTAACAGATATGGAGAAAAGAGGAATCAAACATATACATGTCTACTGTGTAGATAATATACTGGTTAAAATGGCTGATCCTGTGTTTATAGGGTTCTGTGTGGAGAAGGGAGCTAAATGTGGTGCAAAGGTAATACGAATGTGTTTTTCTTCTCTAGTCCAGTGCTATATTATACTGGTTAAAATGGCTGATCCTGTGTTTATAGGGTTCTGTGTAGAAAAGGGAGCTAAATGTGGTGCAAAGGTAATACAAATGTGTTCCTCCTCTAGTCCAGTGCTATATTACACTGGTTAAAATGGCTGATCCTGTGGTTGTAGGGTTCTGTGTAGAAAAGGGAGCTTAATGTGGTGCAGAGGTAATATAAATGTGTTTCTGTTCTAGTCCAGTGCTGTATGAATCTGACAAATGCTGTAATTATAGGGTAGGACTCACAACACATTGCAAGCCCTTAAAGTTCATTAAATAAGAACAGAATTGTACATAACCTCAATGGTCACTCAAAGGACAACCCAACATTTAGACATATGAAGGCAGAATGATAGCAAATAAACCCTCTTCTAAGTTTTTGACATGCAATAGATGTGTTAAGATAAAGTGGGGCTGAAACAGTTGGGAACTAAAATTATTTCTTCCTATTTTGTACCAACTTTTATCTCATTCTCAGTCCACCTGCTTGGTGCCACTAAAATAGCCTAATCATAATTATAACACTCATCCGCCCATCCTTTGGTTGGTATACCTATGGTTGGGAACCACAATCACCCCTACCCACACCCCCGTTTGTTGAAAAAATTTGTTACAATATTGTGCATTATAATGGCAAAAAATATCATATAGTGTAGAAAAAAACCTCTGAATTAAGACCAGCAGCCCTTTTCACAAAAAATTGTAAGAGTAAAGTTAGTCATAAGTTGTGAGGTCACAATACTTAACTCTATTATGACATCATAACTTACGACTAATTTTACACTTACGATTTTTTGTGAAAAGGGCCGCAGACATTTTCATGTGTACGTACTTACTGCTGTACACAGAAACCCAACCCAGTTTTAAATATAAAGAGATTTGTTTGGTTAAGGCAGATGTTCAGTTTACAAAGGTTTGAAAAATCATTACAAAGGGACTCCAGAAGATGTTAGGATTACACAGGTTACTGGTTATACAGGGTTTGGTTTAGACAGGTTTCACTATATTTCATGGTGTTTTTTTTTCAGGCTGTAGAAAAGACAGTGCCAACAGAAGCAGTGGGGGTAGTGTGTAAGGTAGAAGGAAATTATCAGGTTGTGGAATACAGTGAAATCACCTTACCTACAGCTCAGCTACGGAATCCTGATGGGAGACTAACATTCAACGCTGGCAATATATGCAATCATTACTTTCAGCTTGATTTCCTTCAACATGTGTCTGAGTAGGTTTATTATAGTTGTCTCCCTTTATTAGCTCACCTGACCAAAAGGCCATGTGAGCTATTACCTTCACTATGTGTCCATCGTCTGTCGTTGTCGTTCGTTAACTTTTTCAAACATCTTATACTCTGAAACTACTTGATAGAATGTAACCAGACTTTTCAAGAATATTCCTAAGGGTATTTTCAATTATCCTTGTGTGGGAATTTTTGATATGACAAAAAACATGGCTACAGTTATTAAAAATAAACCATAGGGGTCAAATGGCAGAATTTGGAAATGACTCAAAAACTGTTGGGTTAAGCCAAAATCTGGGAGAAGTAAATTTGTTCAGTGTGATGGCATGAATCTACGCCAAACTTTTCAGAAAGATCTGAATGAATGAGATATAGGTGGAATGGATTTTTTTCCTAATTTTACATTTCCAACTTTGAAAATCTTCTCCTAAGAAATTACTGGATGGATTTAAGCAAAACATCTATGCATTGGTAATTTTTATCTTGCAAAAAACATGGGGGTCAATACTAAAAATAGACCATAGGAGTCAAATTGCAGAATTTTGCACATGACTCAAAAACAATTGGGTTAAGTTAAAATTTAGGAGGGAGTAAAATTGTTCAGCATGATGAGTTGGATCTATGCCGAATTTTTTTTAAAAATGCCTGAAATGGATTTTTTTCTAGAATTTATGATAACAAATTTTGAAAATCTTCTCCTCCTAAACTATTGGATGGATTGAAAGCAAACTTGGCATGCATGCACCTTACAATATCTGTAACAATCTCTGTTTTGGGATTTTTGATCTGTCAAAAAAGAACCATGGCTATTGTTACTAAAATTAGACCTTAGGAGTCAAATTGAATATTTTTAGAAATAATTCATAAACAAATGGGTTGAGGTAAATTCTAACAGGGTTAAGTTGATCAGCATGGTAAGACCAACCTATGCCGAAATTTTCATAAAGATTTATGTTATAATATGAAAACTGGGTAAATAACTAAGATGCTCTCTATTGATGAAATGATTCTTGTGGCAATAGTAAAGTAAGGCCAAGAGTCCAGCTTTAGAAAGCTAAAAAGACTATTTTTGAAAAGGTGAGCATTTCTGGTTCTCTAGAGCTCTAGTTAATTGATGTGGTCATGATAAATGTTCACAAAAAACAGGGCCTTAAGGTTTCGAATTCTTTAAATACCTCTTAATGAATTAATGCCTGTTTTTTCTTGTTATATTTTGTCTTATGATTTGTCAATATTTATGAATAATTTCTCAAACAATAATCCATGTTTCCTGGTATGTTTATTCAATCCAAGTATTTATCTGTAAGTTTGAAATTCAGACCATCAACTTTATTATTTTTTGTTTTGAGAATTCCAAAATTCATTTCAATATGTAGATTCCTGTCAATTTTTTCTAGAAAATTAGATGTGGTTTTCTTTCCATTGAAATCTACCTAAGTTTTTATACTTTGTTCGTGTTATTGTGCATATACACTTTACTGGCAAAGTATGATAAACTGACTGATATTGAAAGAGTTTGTATGTTTTTGTTTTTGTTTTTGTTTTTTTTTGTTTTTTTTTTTTTTTTGGGGGGGGGGGGGGGGTTTGACAGGGTTTCCAAATATTTAAATTTCAAAGTAATGAGGTACTAAATCATTGAAGAATCTCTCACTTACAGATACACAAATGATTTTCTTCATAACAGTGAGCAAAATTAGTATTTATTGATATTGTGGATTATTAAATGAGAAAATAAGACCATAGTTATGTATGTTTCTATAGGTGTTTTTTTTTCTGTTTTGTCAGCCCAGCACAGGAAGAACAACTAAAGCACCATGTGGCAAAGAAGAAAATTCCATATGTAGGAAGTGACTTGTCAACCATCAAACCAACCTCACCTAATGGAATCAAAATGGAGAAATTTGTATTTGATGTCTTCCATTTTGCCAGGTATATGATTATTGTATTTTGCATTTCAAAAATTTGGAATACAGGGGTATCTTTAATCATCAGGCCTGGGTTCCATTAAAAAAACCTCAGAATAATACTTTTCTCAAATCTGGAGTTTTTCCCATATCTCCAGTTTGAGATTTTTTATGACACTGATCAATTTTCTCTTTTATTTTCAAATACAACTTTTAAATATTGTAACTAAGCCAGTTTTTTTTTTTTTTTTCACTCAATGATAAAAATACTTTAATACTGAATTTATAGATTCAAATAGTTAAGTAGTCACCTTCCTACTATCACAACATTAAAGCAATAAATACCTGTTTCTAAGTCTTATTACCTTTAGGTATATAAATGGGTCAGTGTTCTGGGATTCCTATTTCCGGTTACCCGGGGCAAGTGAAATTTGGGTCAGGGAAAGTTAGGTACTTAGTTACACTTTCCTGTGGCAAGTTGAAAACTTCATATGCTGTAAGGATTTGTTTTGTTAGGAAAGCAGTCATTGACTGTGGGGAAGTTGATTTTATATGGATTTTTCCTGAGGAAACCTCAATTTCTGAAAAATCCTAGAACACTGTGGGTTATTATGTTTAATTGGATTACATATGCTGCATACGTTGTTAGTGACAAAGACTTTGCCAAAAGTTAGATTCACTATTGGTAGTTTCGTGCAGGCCTACTATTTTGTCAAAATTTCAACTTACTATCTGAATTGCATTTCTGCATATTTAAGCTAAGTGAAGAGTAATTGCAATAATAAAATGACTGAACTGATAAAATCTAGACAGTAGTCAAAAGGAAAGTACATATAACAAATGGCAATATCAGGGTAAAAACCAGGAAGTTGAAAACCCCCAAAGGTCATGACTTGGTACACAAGGCATTTAATAATATCTAAATTCTATTATATACAGAAAATACAAGTTGTTTTTTCATACTTAAGTCACAGTTAGGGGAAAAAATTCTGCTTCTATACAGCTTTCAAGGAGTTTTACAAAAATGAGAGGATTAGGGATAATTTTTAATCCAAAAATCCAAAAATATAGTATGCAAGCTTTGAACAACGAACTATTTTGTTAGGAGTTTTAATGAAGCAGAAGGCTTTTTTGTATGTAAAGTATCTAAGAGTTCAACAAATGCACTCAATATTTACTACATAAATATGTTTCATGAAATAAGCAATTTCAACACAATTTGGCTATTTTTTTTTTGTTTATTTTCATCCTTACTCTTAGTATAAGTACTATACATGCATGAACATCATTGAAACTTTTTTTTTAATTAATGGATGCACATATTCGATTAAAGAAGTATTTTCAATTTTTTTAAACACTAGTTTTAGGAACTGATTTTGATATTTATTTAACATATCATTTGCCATCCTTTGATCTGGTTCTTACTTTGTAAGTATATACATGAAAATGTCTCCAAGCTGTCAAGCTTTCAAAAGCCACATACTTCAAATATTTTTTGAAGTAAAACAAAATTATTATTATTATTTTTGAAAGTAAAACAGTTGAAGGAAATCAGTAAAATTTGACCCTTCACAATATTGATGTTTCCTAAGTATTTCAAAATTTCAGATTTGCTAGAAATAAATTGCATGCCTACTTGATAAATGGACAAGAAAAAGTTGAAGTGGATAGTATTAACTAATACAATTTTTTTTCTTCTTTTCTCTTTCATTGTGTGTATGTGTGTGCGGTTGTGTGAATGTGTTTTTTTCCTGCATGATTGTTTATTCATCATTCCTTATCATTTGTTCTCTTCTTTACCATGCATGCATTTCCTTTCTTTTTCTGTATTTGCTATGTACTTCAATGATGACCTTCCTGAAAAAATTTTTTACAACCTTCCATGCATGATAATATTTGTCCTAAATCTTAACCCTGCATGATGTTATTTCCTTGAATGTGGTTGTGTTTGTGGTCTTTTGTGTAAATGGGACAGGAATTTTGCTGTGTGGGAAGTCCTGAGAGAAGATGAGTTCTCTCCCTTGAAGAATGCTAACACAGAGCCAAAAGACACACCTGCTACCTGTCGTCATGCTTTGCTGGACATGCATCGACGATTTCTGCTGTGCGCTGGTGGAAAATTTATTCATAGTGATGGCTCTGAGATTCCAGCTATCCAAAGGTAGGTAAAAAAAATGACAATGTCAAAATTTTGTTCCATTGTACTGATATTTGTAAAAGTATATCTTTTGCATGAGAATGAAACTCAAGAAATTGAAGACATGTTTTTATGCATGGATTCTGTTGTGTGTAAAAAATACCTTGTAAACATAAAAATGACATTTATTGATGCTTTGACAGACATTTCACTAAAAGTGGATTCTTAAATCTTCCCTAAAAAATGATACTTTCCACCCAAAACTGGGTCTACTATTTACCATATTTCGTATCAATATGAAGAGCGTGATAGCAGTATTTAAGTACATCAATCAGCATTAAAAAACGTATTTATTTAGTTGGTAGGAAACTAATTTTGAAGATTGAACTGTTGCACTACAGCGTTCAACATACCCATACAAATTATTAGAATAAGAACCACACAGTATTTAGTGTAAAAAGTTGCTCCCCCTTACACAGACTCTTACTTATTATTACTGAATTATAACTTCCATGCATGGCAGCCTCTTTGTTGAAGAATTGCATGAGTTACCTCCCTTATGACTGTTTACATGTTGCATGCATTAATATTCCTATGTTGTCTTGTTTTCTTTCCCTATAGCCAAACAAAGAATGGCAGTGGAGAGGGGTAAGTTATGTGTTTGAAGATTTAAATATCAATGATATATCTTGGCTGTAGATGTTTATGTACATGTGTATCACGACAACAGTAGTTACCCATACATTTATCAGCTTAATCATCGAAACCATTCACAGGAAATATTTTAATTAAAGCAGTTAAACCTGTCTTTACCAAATCTTGAATAATATGAAAATCTGTCAAAACCAGATACTTTTTTAAAATTCCTTTATATCAATTTTAATGTATTATGAACATTTGTAATGAGAATACTTGTCTAAAGAAAACTGAACCAATTCTGAAGTTGAAAACGGGTTAGTTTAGACAGTTATTCTTGGACATGTATTCTCTTCAGCTTGATGAGTTGTTCTGTGTCCAGACACTTTTTGGGTCACATTAACTTACTATTTACTCGATTCTAAATTGTTATGTACTTGTGCTTCATAAGTTTTTGTTAGGTAATGCCTGGAATATGTTTATTGAAATGTTATTAAAAAAACTTAAAAATAATGCAGCTTTATTACAGTAAGTTTTGCTGTGTCTGCTTTGTCATGTATCCACTTTCTGTTTACCTGTTGTTTGTATGTTTTGGGTAACAGGGGCATTGGCAAGCTCCACACATTGGCAGACTTTGTTTTCTTTCTTACTAACCACTGCAGACAGACCATTTGAAATTTTCCAGTATTTCTCAAATCAAATGTCATTTGACAGTTGGTTAATGTCATCAAAAATCATTCTCTTTTTCCTGGCATTGCAAGATTCTTGCATTTTCTGAAAGGACTGTCTGCAATGTCTAGAATTAGGATTGAAATCAGGCACCGTTCCGTGCTTCTATCATCCATGTCCTAAGGACACATCCTAATTTCCTCTGTAAACCAAAAAAATACCTATAACCTCACACTTTTGCTTTGGACTTCACTTGCATAGTTTAAGGCCATCGCTTTCCTTGTATTATGTACATTCTAAGATCAAGTTGAAGTTTTTTTTTCACAACATTTAGAACTGTGTCACAGCAAGATTTAGAATGAAATGTGTTTATTTTTCATTATTTACAGTCAAAAAGAAGCTGATGATGCCAACAATGTTATTTGTGAAATTTCTCCTCTTACTTCATACAGTGGAGAGGTAAGTGAACAAAAATGTTTTCAAAAAAGGACATATAACTTCATACTGGGGAGAAATTAGTTAGCTACAGGGCTTATTTTATACAGTGTGAAGATAGTATAGCAAGGCATGTATCATGCAGTTAAGAAGTGCATGTAAGTGAGAAAAAACTCAAAAATATGCCTTCCCTTAAAAATGTTTTTTGTTCTCATACTTCTTTGAAAAGTAAGGGAGCAAAATAAGCTTTAAAAGAGAGCATACTTCATGCACCTCTATGTTTTTACTTATAGCACTATAATGTATTTCACAGAAAGTCTTAAGTGTGTAATGACTTACCAATATGCTTTTCTTTAAGTTATGATAAGATACAAAAGTTTTGTTTTGATTCAGTATATTTCTTAACTTCAACATAAGCTCTAAAGAGCATATTACCTATTACTCATACAATTTGAGGCAAATACTGAAAAAAGACATAAAGCATATATATATATGCAATCTGAAGCATGTGGAAATAGTGTTCATTTTTATATTACTTACATAACATATATAAAACTAAGCACTAAGCATTAAGCAAGAAGACAAGAAATGAAAATTAGAAAATAAAATTTACACTAAAAGCAGAAGGAAGTTATTTGTGTGTTGATAGATGACATTTCGACCAATTCCATAACTGATTGGGTTTGTTTGTTTATCTGTTAGGATTTGCATCAAGAGGGTGTTTTAATTTTTGAAGCATATTGTGTGACAAATAATTAAATTAAAGAATCTGTATAATTGTTCAGTTCAATTATTCATTTTTATACAGTTTTACATAGGTTTAAAATGGTTTGTGATTTATTAGTAAATTTCTGGTTCAGGGACAGATGACTCATTTTAGACTGGTGTTGTATGAAAATGTATTAAAATTTGAAACCTTATTCCATCAAAATCTTGAGAAATTTGATGTTTTCAATGTCCTTCAATTTGCAAAGTTCCATGTTGAAGTATTTACTTCACTATAGTAAGAACTGTGTCAAACTGAATAACTTAAATGTTTGTTTGACAAAGATCTCCGAGAGCTATCTTGTATCAAAGTATCCTGGGTTTTTTTTAGGGCTTAGAGGATCTAGTTGGTGGAAAATCGTTTGTTCCACCCCTGTGCATTGTACAAGGACCAGATGATAAAGAACCAGCAATCCAGCAAGGGGAGAAAAGCTAATGCATACTAATCATGACTGTGGGCAGCTACTTAAAGCATTAAAAGGTTGATGGGAGCTAACTGTGATCTGGGACAGTAATATTATAATGACTGGTTATGCTTTTCTATCTGTAGACGTACTAACTGTTATATATACACATGGTTTTAATCATGGGGCTATTCCAGGAAAATTTTATCCTACCCTGGAATGCATTCTTGGAAATTAGATCTTTTGAACTTGGTCTGAAAATTTCTATTCGAGTGGAGATGAAAATTAATAGATAATTATGTGTTTTAAACTGAGCAATGCAGGATCATTGTTGTACTTATTAAATCTTATACATATATAAACTCAATTTTTATCTCTTTTCAGAATTTGAAATAGCACTTAAATATCCATACCTCAAGAGTTTTGGAAGATTTATCTCCCCTCAAAAGATTAAGACCCTTGAGATTAGAAATTTCAAATACCAAGATATGGTTAAATATCCAGGGTAGGATACATTTTTATTTAGGATAGGCATTAGGGAATTGTTACTGTTACACCTTGTATGTAAAACCATTTTATTTTATTTGTTCCTTTTGTCATAATCTTGACAATTCATATCAAAACTTATATTTGTTAATGAGACTTATATGTGTGAAATAGATGTATGTTACAATGGATTGATCTTTTCTATGTATTAGACTGCCAGTATTTCTGAAAGCTACAATTTGTTCTGGTTTTGACTGGTGAAAAGACCATTAATTTGAAGTAATAAAAAAGAAGTCTCGATTTAACTTTCTAAACTCTTCTAATTTGTAATGCATACTAAAACTTTATACAAATGATAACCCTTAAATGTAAGCTATGTTTGCATTCCATGACTATTTTTCACATAATTCAAGCAGTAAAACTGAGAACACGAGAATTTTCGCTGCTGCTTAATATCATAGATTGAGCAGATCAGTAGGTATTAGTTTTTTATGATTTGAAAGAAAATTATTGTAATGTAAAATATCGGCTTCAAATTTTATGTAAAAGAATCTCAAAAAGATGTTTCTTCTAAGATAAAATATTTATTGTTAAAGTATCAGTTGAAGATATTTTTCACAAACCAAATTTCCCTATTAAGGGGAGGTAATTCATGTTTCAAATATTTCATTTTAAAGAGAACCCGACACCATTATATTCATATGCAAGTTTTGTGTATTTCATTGTAACTGCTCAATTGTCTTATTGTTCTGTTTTGTCTAGGTTTTAATAGCCATAATTTACTTGACAGGGATATACTTAAAAAGCTCCCTTGTCCAACTGCTTAAGTTGACAACAAAAGAGTCAAAATGTATAATTTCTTACCAAAATTTTTATATTAAAATATGAATATAAAATTAAAGAAATCACATCACAATTCATTGTAGGGAGTTTGTTGTATGATTTATGTGTTTTTAGCTCACCTGGCTGACGGCCATGTGAGCTATTGCCATCACTTGGCGTCTGTCGTCATCGTTCACAATTTTTCAAAACTCTTCTCCTCTGAAACAAAACAACTTGGCCCATTGGAACCAAACTTGGTATGAATGTTCCTTGTGGTATCCTGCATAGAACTGATGTGGGGATTTTTGATCTGTCAAAAAACATGGCTGCCATTACTGAAAATAGAACATAGGTGTCAGACAGTAGTTTTTCACATATATCTCCAAAATCGTTAGGTTTAGCCAAATTCTGATGTTATAAAAGTGTTTAGCATGATGAGATCTATCTGCAGTTCAATTTTCTTTGTAATCTATGTTCCTTGGGGTATCCTGCATAGAACTGATATGGGGATTTTTGATCTGTCGAAATACATATCCGCCGTTACTAAAAATAGAACATAGGGGTCAGACAATAGTTTTTCGCATATATCTCCAAAACCGTTACGTTTAGCCAAATTCTTTCAATAGCTGAAATGATCCTTATGTTTTTATTTTAGTTATTTTATATTTTTTAACTTTATTTATTGTCCTTGACAAGGGAAAATGACAGGTATTTTTTTTTTTTTTTTTTTTTACAGTTTTCAGCCAATGTCTTGAAAACTATGATAGATTTAGACTTTCATTTACTGAAATGATCCTTATAAGTCCTATCAAAGTTTTCTTGAGTCAAAATTGTTGGACAACTTCTTGTTTAATTTATTGCCCTTGAAAGGCAAAATGCAACCAGGTGAGCGATTCATCTTGTTTTATAATTCATTTCCTTTTTTATCTCACTAGGTGTAATATATTTCTTCATGTGTTACGTCATGATACAAAGATGATTCTTTGCTGTTTCTATGGCAACCTATTAAAAAACAAGATACTTATCATACAATTTTGGTTAGTTTTGACAACTGTCCTTTTAGACCAATTGGATACAGAATTTTCTTTGCGAGTTTTTTTTTTTTTTATAATGGCTGGTTTAAAAAGGAGCTTTCTGTTTTGGCTTTATTACACTCTGGAGTACGTAGCATTCCACGTGTCAGTTGGCCTGTCACACATTTATTTTCCAAATTGTAAAATATGATATATCCCTTTGATATTTATATATTTTTATAATTTAAGCAATACTTTTGACCATAATACAGATACAGTTTGTTAATTTTTCATTTTGGAGTTATGTCCCTTTGACCACTTTTTTTTATGTGATTATTTATGGTAGTTGATGTTTACACAGGATTTATATGATAATTTTTCTTGCTTTTAATAGTGTTTAGGAAGGTTTCATTGCATTGTTTGTATTTTCATTGAAAACACAAATTGACTTTTTGGGTTGTAGTTTTTTTTTTAAGTATAACAGACTGTTTTTTTTTTTTTTTTATCTATGTCTGGTGATTATGCATATATTAATTATATTTATAGATAAACTAGAAAATAAATTATGATATATTTAAAAACAGTCTTATTTTCTTGGATATATATAACAATACAAAAAAAGCTCAGATCTATGTGACTGAAAACTCTTATTCAATCAAAAGTAAAACTAAGCTGTGCTCCATTATAAACTAGACAATAGTAATGTCTCACCAAATGAAAGCATTCAAAGGTATACCCACAAAAGTAATCAAGACTAAAGCGAAGCGAAACTTGTCAAATGTACAGTCACACCCAATCAAAAGTAATCAAGATTGTAGTGTGGTTCAACCAAAACTAGTGAAGTGTACTGACTCACCAAATTAGAAGACATCAAGATGTAGCATAGTCTATAAATTGATTAAATGTTGTCTAACCATATCAAAAGTGTGTTTTAGACAAAACTAGGTAAATATAGTCACACCAAATTAAAAGTAATCAAGGTTGTAGTGTGTACAATACAAAACTGATATACAGTGTACAGTCTCATCAAATCAAAAACCAGACTCGCCAAAATCAAGTTGTCAAAAATAGTGTTATGCAATAATGCAATAATGATCAATCAAGTGTACAGATTCCCAAATCAAAAGAATATTCTTAAATGAAGATCCATGAATCTGCCTATGGTTTTCCATTTACCAAAGACAGTGTGCATTACTCAACATGTTTTCAAGATGAGCTACCACTCCTTCAGTGTACCCAGTTAGATTTCCAGTTACCAAAGACAGTGTGCATTACTCAACAAGGTTTCAAAATGAGCTACCACTCCTTCAGTGTACCCAGTTAGATTTCCAGTTACCAAAGACAGTGTGCATTACTCAACAAGGTTTCAAAATGAGCTACCACTTCTTCAGTGTGTACCCAGTTAGATTTCCATTTACCAAAGACAGTGTACATTACTCAACAGGTTTTTAAGATGAGCTACCACTCTTTCAGTGTACCCAATTTGATTGATCTAGTCCATGGTCCCAGTTTTGGTGGATAGAAAGCAGTTTGAACTGAGTGTCTGTCCTTTACAGCAGATCATGGTTAGGTCTGTTTTCTTTGAGTAAAATACATTTATATGATTGAACAATATGTTAGATCTACACAGCATGTACAGTGTAGAATTGTGCTGCTGTACCTGTACAAACACACCTAGAACTACATACAAATATTTGCGAATAAAATGTCAGTTTAGCTAGCTTGTGTGAATTCATATTTATTTAAGATTTATATAAGATTTATTCATTCAGAGACATTATAACTGTTTTTTAGATCTATGATTTATTTCTCTGGAAGCAAATCCCCAAAAATATAATCCGAGAACATGACTTCATATTACAATTGTTTAGGAATACTATTTAAAGACCCTGTCTAATGCAGTTTTTGTTTTTAACCATGCAATTTTTTTTTTTGCTACTAAATTACTTAACAGGGGGTCCAGGATTTCAGTTTGGGGTATTTAGAATAAACGGCAGAGTGAAGCAAGGCAATAAAATTTCAATATTTTTTTCAAAAACAAAAACTGGTTAGGGGTGAAATCCAGGACCACATCTCTAGTGTAATGAAGACATAAATAGTATTGTAAACTCGGAGTTGTCTCTTCTGCAAAAGCTTAAGATATGCAGAGCCATGGCAGGTGGCTGCCCCGGACAACTTGTTTATTGCTTCTTTTTACATATAATACTAGTAATAAAAAGTCCCTTACACAAGTAAATATTTCATATTTATCACAGTAGTACATTACTAGTGAACTGTTTGTTGCAGATCCAAAGTGACCTTTTAAGAGAGTGTCCATGCAAAAACCAGGTAGTGGGTGGAACATGACAATATTTGTTTTTCAAACAAATTTTAATCCATTTCACATAGAAAATGCATCCTTTCTCAAAGTTGAATGTATGTTTTTGAATAGCTCCAACGATTACATAGAAACATTAAGGGAGATAAACTCTTTATTTTTTGTAAAATTTGGTTGCTTTGTTAGGAAACTAAATCAGGGATTTTATATTACAGGGACTGACTGGTCACTCCGAACAAAGTCTACAGAATGTTGAAGCTTAATTGTTCATTTTTTGGCTTTTGGTGGATGACTGTCTTAATAGCAATCATACCACATCTCCTATTTATATATAATGTACAAAAATAACTGGGCCTTTTGGTCTTTTTACTGGGTAAACTTAAAGCCTGTTTAAAACGTTTTTAAAATTATAAAAATTATAAAATTAAGAAATTGATAATGACTGAGTTATGGGAAGTTGCTCAAAACACAAAAATATTGTAAAAATGTCAAAATTTACCTGTAAAAATCAACAATTAATATTAGATATCAGTAATTGCCCCAGGAAAAGGTATTGAAATTGGTCAACTTCTAACTGTTAATTAAGTATTTCAAACTCATTATTATGCAATAAAAATGATATCTTTTAGAATAAGTTTGTTCAATATTTTACTTGGTAGTAAATTCCAGTGAAGGACATTTTAACACTGACTTTTTGTGCTGGATTTTTTACCTGTTTAAGTGTCATTAAATATGGGATGGCATGTAATATGTATATATATACAGGCAATTGTTGTAATATTTAGTGTTATTTATATAAAATATGTAAAATGATTAAAACAATGTGAAGCACTAAATTACATCTAAAATCTGGTAACTAGTAAATTACAAATCAACAAAAAACTTGATACTTTATTTGCTAAGAATCATGCAAAATGTGATTCATGGTTGGAAAGCCTACATATTTTTATTTTTTATATTTTGTTTAAAATGGTAAAGTAAACAGAAATTAATATGAAGCTATTCAGATAACCTTGTTCTTAGGAACTAAAAATTTTGTCAAATTCAAAATTGAGGGAGATATAACTCTATAAATGACATTAAAATACAATTAAAACTGTAACTCAAAAAGTTCAAACCCTCATTGTCATTGGTTCTCTCCCACTCAAGAAGTAGTGATTGATAGTGAGTGGAATATTATGACTGTATTATTGGTGGTTGTAGAAACTTGGATTTTTAATGTGGATTATCTCCTAAGAACAGATAGATTGGAAAGAATAGTTAAACAGTTTATCATAAGCAACTTAATAAAACAAAATTAAAATGTGGCACCTTTTCTTGGGGTGTATCACATATTATAGAATTTGCACGATTCTTACAAAGACTACTACTTCAATCCCAAAACCTGTACAATGATTCCTTGTGACATAACTTTGATAAAAGTCTATCAAGATCCTCGTCTTGTCTAGATTGTGAAGAAGGGGCATAGATGTTTCTTGTCTGGTAGCTGGTGATTTGTGTTTAATTACATGGTGCCTATGATAAGATAGAAACCTAGAATACTTTTGTTCACCATACATGTACAAGTATGAGTAGTTAATTAGGCCTGGGTACAAGATCAATGTTGTATATAGGTATAAATGTAAATCCATTCAGGAAAACGATGCTGAAAACTTCGACCAAAATTACAGGTGAACAGTGCTAAAAAGTCTTACGGTAATGACTTTAAAATGTCCACTTGAAATTTTGAAATTGCACTAAAATGTCCACTGCACATAAATTCAGAATTTTACAAACCGAAAACACAATGAGTAACAGATTATTGGAGTATAGTTTTTGAATATGGAAATTTTGATATTTCTTTCTCAAGACTTAGGTACATTCAGTCATGAACAAAGTACATGTATTTAAAAATAAACTTTGCCATTCAGAAGATTTTTCACTTTCTTCTGATATTAATTTCATTAATGCAATAGTTTCACAAACACTCAATGAGAAATAAATCTTTACAAACCTTTAAAAAGTGATTTTTTTGTCAATTGTCTAAAAAGACCTACTGGAAAGTATTCACATTCCTCTTATTTCCAACAGAACATATAATACAACATGTTCTTATGTCTCTGTTTCTTATGACTAATTATAATTGTTGTTTTTCTGGTTTTTTTTATTAGTCTCAGCTGTTTCCAATAAAAAAATATGTTGCCATTCTCCAATTTATTTTGGTATATCAATTATCAAAATCCATCCAGTGTTTTACAAGTGACAATTTGCTAATAAAAAGCCAGCAGCAACAGAGGTGTTCTATATGCAGGCACATAGCTGCCATTAGGCAAAAAAGCTTTTGCCTGCACTTAATTTTGCCTATTTTTTTTATTTTTTTTTTATAGATAAAATACATCCAGGAGAGGCATAAATGATAGGGAGGTCAGTCAAAATATGAAGTATATAGAAAATGTACAAGTTTATATTAGTTTGAAAGAGCCCAAGAAATGTAACTTACTGGTGCAAATATTTTTAAAATCGGTCAAGGGGTTCAAAAGTTATTACAATTTAAAGTTCAAAATTTTGGTCATTTTTCTTGCGAAGGCAAAAATGTCACATTTTGGGCACTTCTGTGGCCCACATAAGTCAAACAGGTAAAGAAATTCATACATTGTGTCTTAATCATTTAAATAAAGCCATTTCATTCTTTGATTTAAGCCATTCAGGAAACTTGTATCTTAGATACAAAGAAAATTACACTTTTTTAAAATTGGCAAAAAAACACTTTGGACTTTTTTTTGCTATGTGTCAACAGCATCATGAATTAAAGTGCCATTTTTGGATATTCATATTTGGAAATTGGAAGGTAGTAGAAATCTGATACTTTGCTGTTCTTTCAAGAGTAATCCATTAAACAGAAATAAATAAACAAATATTATGTCAAAACCTCTGATTTGTTTTTCATTGGAATCAGAAACACTGCGGCAGACCCCCTTTTTTTTAAATGCATTTTTTCAACAAAAAAATACATTTTTACTTACTAAGAATTCAAAAAAAATATTTAATTTTTTCTGTCACTTGTTTTGTGTGGCAATAAAGTTGCTTGACTTGAAAAATCATGTTTTTCAGCTCAAAAAAATTTTTTGAGGTCGAAAATTTACATTTTAGGGTAAATTTTAGAGCTATTTTCAGTGGAAAAAATGGCGAAAGGTCAGACAAAAAAAGACATTTTGAATTTAAAAGCAGTTTTTAGCACATGACAGTTATTGTTATTGTGATTAAATATGTAAAAACACATTTTTATCAAGAAATAATTGAATTATATTTAAAAACCAACAAGCAAATGTTGAAAAATGGGGGTAAATCGAACATTTTTGAAAATTTCAGATTTAAAAAAAAAACCGCATATTTATGCTTATATTTATCAAAATATCAACCTACCATATACTTATGTGGTACCATTTTAAAGCTTAGAATCTAAGCTATCACATTAAGATACTTTCATCTTATTTTGCTATAAAATGTTTAATGTGGATGAAAATTTGTTAGGCCTATACCTTAAATGAAGCCAGACGATAATCAAAATAAACATACATTTTTCCGCAAAAAGTGGCAAAATAATATTATATCAAAGTCTGGTCAATTCTAAGATTCCTAATGTAGTCTTGTAATGTTTTCTTGTTTAAATAGGGTCTTTTAACATAATAATAATCTCATTATTATGTTAAAATTGAATAAAATTTCAAAAACAAATGCTGTTTTCCCAAGAAATTGAGAAAATTTTTATGAATACATTGACTTGAACCAATGCGCATCCTTTCACTATGGAACTTTGAAGCCCTAGCTGTTTCCTCATGTGTAGTATTATGTACATTAAATGATAATAAACAAAATATCATCATTTGATTAAGTTTAATGAACTTTTCGAAGTTTCCATTTCAGGCCAGAAGGGTTTCTTCACCAGGATCTACTATGTCTGCCAAATCTACAAAAGAGATTATGTACATAAGGACATTACACCTATTCACATCATTTACCTTATCAATTTACTTACAGTTAGTTTACTTTCTATTAAATCATAATCTGGTTTGCTAACAATCTGAAAAAATGTAAAACTTTATTTGATGTTGGTTGCTCACAAAGCGGTTGACAAAAGATGTGGCGAGGAGTTAAAAACACCAAACTTCCTTTTCCAGAATAATTATCTTCATTTCAAAACAAGAAGATTGTTTTATAAGGTTATATTAATGTTATGTTAAATAACTTAATATGAATAATTTCGCTGCGTGATCCGTCTGGTTCTTCTATCAAGTGTTGAACTCTCTTACCAATCAGGTTATCGGGTTCAGGTGTGTCTGGAACTACCCTACTTACTGTACCCCACATGGTCCTACCTCAGACTCGGTCCATATTCGTCTCATAGCATAGCCCACTATGCTGCTCAGGCCATCTGAAATAAACAAGTAGTGGAATTCAATGAATATGTACTGTGAGGCAGTTTTAAAGCAGAGTCTAAACACAAAACTAATCGACAGTTCTTGTAAGTAATATATGATTCAAATGTAAATGCTTATTTGTTACCATAATTAAAAGACTCAAAAGTTTTATTATTAAAATAAATAAAGCTACTAAACTAAATCAAAGTATAAAAACTAACTTACCATGAATTCGAAACATCTCCAGAACTCAACAAAATGAAACTAAAATGATGAAAAACAAACAGAAAATAAAACTAAATCATAATAAAATTTACATCAGTGTTTACTTTTTATATGACAAAATAAAATAAATATTTAGGCAGCCTGTTTACTAATACTTTCTTCTGAAATAAATCAATAATTAGAAGAAAAAACATAGTACAAGTATGTTTCATATACATACAACAAAAGATTGGTATTATGAGTCAATCAATGTGATCCTAAAAAGGCCAAAAAAATATTAAACAATAATTAATTAAAATTTAATGATAAATAATGTATATTACTAGGATTTTAAACCTTTTCCAAGCAATTGTACATGTATATGAATATTAAATAAGTAGAGCATCTACAATCCTCTAAAAAATGAATATGTAAGTTAGCTGTTAAAAATTGTACAGTATGAATATATAAAGTAAACTTAAGAAGATGCAGGTCATATGTAAAATATGCAATTGCCACATATATAAATCTCATCAAATAAGTTCTATTTATCAAGTAAAGTACAAGCAGGGCTACATGATAATTGTTCTAATAAAAGTCATAATTAATATATATTAACTGATAAAATGAAAACCAGAAAAAAAAGTTGTGTATCATTTGAAGAAGCAATTTAAGGTTGATTTTTTTTTCTACATATGATAATTTTGAATAAATAAAACAGTTAAAATAAATATAAAGAAGGTTTATGCTTAAACATGTGAGTTTCATATAAATTGGGCACTACATATAAATTAAAATTGAATTATCAAGGAAATTAAATGCAATATGTGCAAATTCTCCCAACCAATAGAAAAAAAGCTAGGTAAAATACAGAGACTTCCGATAATATAGGAAAGTCGATAAAGTCCGAAAGATTTTGAATGGATTGCAATCAAACGTTGGGAGAATTTACCTCATTACATATTCATCGTTTAATAAAAATGTTATGGAAACATATTCCAACTAATGCTAAATGAGAGTAATCTTTTTTAAATCAGCTCATGCAGAATCAAACGAAAATCAGACCTTCCAAGAAGGTGAATATAGTTTTTAAGCTTGCAGATGATAAAAGGTCATTCTAGAATTTGACCTTACGGAAACAGGGCGATTAGGCTTATATTAGACATAATTTAGGTACTTACCGTAAGTGATTGGCCTCCATGGCCTAGATCCATCGTTGTCTGCACCACCAGTCAAAAATCCGTCCAGAAAACAGTCGGTAAAAGGGCATTTATCCACGAGTGTTCGAAAATCTTAGCCAGCACTCCACAGTTTAGTTTAGTTTCGCACTTTTGGCTAGGGATGAAAAATGACATGAATGGAAACCGGTAGTTGCTATAGTGATTAAAAATGAAGAATCTATTGTTGATAAAACATTTTCTGAAAAAGGGGGACTTTTAAAAGTATTTTGCAATGTTTTATATATATTCAATGTTGAAGGGGCTTTTTTTCAATGACAATTTGACTTCATTGTGAAAGTGAAAGTAAGTCAATTTTTTACCATGCTAAATTTAATAAGTGGATTACAAAGTGAAATAGCTCAAAATCTAACCGGCGATGCCCATATGAGGAAGGGGTTTTTGAAGGGAAAAGTTTGAACAGTTTCAGGGATTGAAATAAAATTTTCAGATATTTTGCGGGAAATTTGATATTTTTAAACCTGATTTTATGAACTTTTTTGCAAATTTTCGCATATTTTTGCATGGTTTCTATGGTAACCCTATATGCTGTGGGTAATTTTTTTCCAGAAAATTTTTACTGCATCCTAAAGGCCTTGGCTTGAGCTATTTCTAGATATATAGATTTACAGATGCTTGACAATTTTTTAAAGTGATAAATGTTACAAAGCATCAGATTACAAGACCAAAATCAGGCAGTTCTACAATACTGTGGAGTGGTGGCTTAAAGGGAACTGCCTATACCCCTACACATTTAAAAAATTGCTTTACACCTTAGAAACTAGTGTTTTTATGCTATGCTTTGATACAAGGGTTAAAACAATGTAACTTATGGTATGGACCTATGTTGTTGTTAGCTAATAAGTCCCTAGCAACCAAGTATGCAGATTTTTTGCAAAGTTAACAGAACAATCATTGAACTAATTCATGTGTGAATATGGCTCTTGCCATCACAAAGAATGAAATATATTTTTAAAAGCTAAATATTTGCGCAGGTTACATGTAAAATAGTTAACCGGGCAACTTTTAAGTGCACAATAAGCAAAGGTTTAATAACCTTAGACCTGGAGTGGGCTTTTTAGTATTTGGTTTTCAGTTCATTCAGATTTCTGTGATTTTTCATGTGATGAGCTTCAAATGCACTATTTTGGCATAAAACCTGTGTTAAAAGCTTACAAAACCCCAAATTTAGGGTTTATAAGTACATATGGGTTGTGATTTTGTATGTTTTAAGTGGAAATTTTCATCTAAAAGATGATTATAGCAAAACAGTAAAATGCATATCTGTACTTAGGTATAAGGAAAGTTCTCCACTAATGAAGAGGAGATAGCCTAGTATGAGAATGCCTCTAAAATTGTTATCAATTGTCCAATTATGATAAATTTGGTATCATTTTACTCGTAAGAAGGTAAGCTTTCAAGAAATAACTAGAAAATTACAATATTTAATATTGCATTTTGCTTAAGCCAGCACTCCACAGTTTAGTTTAGTTTCGCACTTTTGGCTAGGGATGAAAAATGACATGAATGGAAACCGGTAGTTGCTATAGTGATTAAAAATGAAGAATCTATTGTTGATAAAACATTTTCTGAAAAAGGGGGACTTTTAAAAGTATTTTGCAATGTTTTATATATATTCAATGTTGAAGGGGCTTTTTTTCAATGACAATTTGACTTCATTGTGAAAGTGAAAGTAAGTCAATTTTTTACCATGCTAAATTTAATAAGTGGATTACAAAGTGAAATAGCTCAAAATCTAACCGGCGATGCCCATATGAGGAAGGGGTTTTTGAAGGGAAAAGTTTGAACAGTTTCAGGGATTGAAATAAAATTTTCAGATATTTTGCGGGAAATTTGATATTTTTAAACCTGATTTTATGAACTTTTTTGCAAATTTTCGCATATTTTTGCATGGTTTCTATGGTAACCCTATATGCTGTGGGTAATTTTTTTCCAGAAAATTTTTACTGCATCCTAAAGGCCTTGGCTTGAGCTATTTCTAGATATATAGATTTACAGATGCTTGACAATTTTTTAAAGTGATAAATGTTACAAAGCATCAGATTACAAGACCAAAATCAGGCAGTTCTACAATACTGTGGAGTGGTGGCTTAAAGGGAACTGCCTATACCCCTACACATTTAAAAAATTGCTTTACACCTTAGAAACTAGTGTTTTTATGCTATGCTTTGATACAAGGGTTAAAACAATGTAACTTATGGTATGGACCTATGTTGTTGTTAGCTAATAAGTCCCTAGCAACCAAGTATGCAGATTTTTTGCAAAGTTAACAGAACAATCATTGAACTAATTCATGTGTGAATATGGCTCTTGCCATCACAAAGAATGAAATATATTTTTAAAAGCTAAATATTTGCGCAGGTTACATGTAAAATAGTTAACCGGGCAACTTTTAAGTGCACAATAAGCAAAGGTTTAATAACCTTAGACCTGGAGTGGGCTTTTTAGTATTTGGTTTTCAGTTCATTCAGATTTCTGTGATTTTTCATGTGATGAGCTTCAAATGCACTATTTTGGCATAAAACCTGTGTTAAAAGCTTACAAAACCCCAAATTTAGGGTTTATAAGTACATATGGGTTGTGATTTTGTATGTTTTAAGTGGAAATTTTCATCTAAAAGATGATTATAGCAAAACAGTAAAATGCATATCTGTACTTAGGTATAAGGAAAGTTCTCCACTAATGAAGAGGAGATAGCCTAGTATGAGAATGCCTCTAAAATTGTTATCAATTGTCCAATTATGATAAATTTGGTATCATTTTACTCGTAAGAAGGTAAGCTTTCAAGAAATAACTAGAAAATTACAATATTTAATATTGCATTTTGCTTAAGCCAGCACTCCACAGTTTAGTTTAGTTTCGCACTTTTGGCTAGGGATGAAAAATGACATGAATGGAAACCGGTAGTTGCTATAGTGATTAAAAATGAAGAATCTATTGTTGATAAAACATTTTCTGAAAAAGGGGGACTTTTAAAAGTATTTTGCAATGTTTTATATATATTCAATGTTGAAGGGGCTTTTTTTCAATGACAATTTGACTTCATTGTGAAAGTGAAAGTAAGTCAATTTTTTACCATGCTAAATTTAATAAGTGGATTACAAAGTGAAATAGCTCAAAATCTAACCGGCGATGCCCATATGAGGAAGGGGTTTTTGAAGGGAAAAGTTTGAACAGTTTCAGGGATTGAAATAAAATTTTCAGATATTTTGCGGGAAATTTGATATTTTTAAACCTGATTTTATGAACTTTTTTGCAAATTTTCGCATATTTTTGCATGGTTTCTATGGTAACCCTATATGCTGTGGGTAATTTTTTTCCAGAAAATTTTTACTGCATCCTAAAGGCCTTGGCTTGAGCTATTTCTAGATATATAGATTTACAGATGCTTGACAATTTTTTAAAGTGATAAATGTTACAAAGCATCAGATTACAAGACCAAAATCAGGCAGTTCTACAATACTGTGGAGTGGTGGCTTAACAGAAGCTATGGCGGATCAGTAACATCCGGTTAGCAAGAACGATAACCGGTCCCGCTTTAATTTTTGTGAAAACCACGCCCTGACCACCCTAATATCCAATCGATTCCGCAAGCTATTATTGTTTTTCTTCTGAAACCAGGGTTACGGATGGACGCAGAAAGGATTAAATTTTCGGAATCCGACTGTCAGTGCATTCCGGGTACGCAAAAACTATTTTTTTTCAACATGTTTTTCCTTAAAATTACGGAAAAAATATGTTTTGTAACCAAAAAATTAGCCTGACAACCGGATTATCAAAATTGAAGATATTTCCAAAAATTTAAGCCATAAATGAAGAAAATCGGTCCAGTAATAGCTTGCGGAATGAATTTTGAAATAGGTATGATCTTTGACACATAGTTTTTCAGGCGGCCATTTTTCTCAAAGTATCGTCACTTCAAACGTTTGTACCAAATGACCATCAACTCCAATAACAATGAAAGTTGTATATTTAGAAAGAGAAATGTCTCATCTTCAATTACATATATTTTTTATTGTCATGCAATGGATTTTTAACCATTTTCTAACGTGTTAAAGTTGACTCAAAATTGAGAATTTTGCTCTCGCAAGAATATTGATAAACGCACTACCGACCTCCCTATAAATGATGCTCTAAAATGCTATCTCCGCGGATCTTCGGGGGGGGAGGGGCTTCGCCCTTCTGGACCTGCTGGGGGCCTTAAGCGGCCCCAGACCCCCTGCCTACCATTCAATTTGGCCTCAGCTACGCGCCTGATATGGATAATTACTACAAGCTATAAAGTATGATTAACAACAGGGATTTAATCACAGCTAAATCATTTTGCCATCCACTGGTGATCTTTACACTATTTTACATTTATAGTGAGCAAAAAATAGACAAGAATCATTCTTTTTTAACCCCTTTAAACAAATTCAGGGCACGCACGCTGAACAAAAATAGTTCTGACTTGAGAAAATAAAATAAATTCAAATTTAGCGGGGGAAATTACAGAATTAGCCGATAGTTGTCTCCTCTTGGATTCATTTCCGCCAGTCGGTGTCACTGTGAACACAAATACGGAGAGAGAGGGTTGAAAATATCAATTTAAATTATTTTTTTGGATTAATTTCCTAAGTTATTATGTGTAGTGCCACATTACATGTTGATTATGTGAAGGTGTAGGAATTTTAATTTTGCCGTAATGTACGGCTGAACTTACTGCAATGTGTATGCTTTGGGATTTAAAATGGACTAGATTTTGATTTTGCAATTTTGAATGAAAATTTTAGGCAACAGGTGATATTTTACCGAATTATAAGATGACAGAGAAAAAAGAAAACAAAGATGACGATAGTAGTGTTAGGGTTGCACTAAGGTAAATAGAAAAAGATTTTTTTCGTTTGAAATAAACAATTCAGAAACGGAAAGTGCAAGACACTACCAGTACCACTACTCCAATCCCTTAATACTTTGAGCTGTAGAGTGCATGTGTACATGTACAATGTCGACGGTACTTAGTCAAAAAATCTGCAAATTATTCCCCTCTTTTCAGACTTCTTGGCATGCACTTGATGATAGAGTAGATCATATAAATGTATACAAAGATATATTTGTACATGCGTTTTAAATGCAGTTGAATGTACAGTGTAGATTGTAGTCCAACAAGGCTTTTTAGTCTTGTCACATGAGTCTTTGATTTCATAAGAATGGGATCTAAACTCCTATTCAAGGGCATAGGATGTGGATCTTTGTATTAAGGTACTAAAGACCACAATATTACTAACAAATACCTCTTATTTGTACATGTAAATACAGTGTATGAGGATAAGAATGTGATGCATAACAACATGTATTTCTGCACTACGTGTACATGTATAATAACGTAAGTAGTGACACCATATAAAAAATTTTGAAAACTATGTATCACATTGATGAACCCAGAAGTAGTGAACTAAATATAAATTGGTCTTCAGTGTTGAATGCTTTCAACGTCTGTATCAAAACTAACTTGAGAATGAGACTAAAATGTACAAGCTAATCAAGTTTTTTTTATGTGCTAAATTGAAGCATGAGTAAGCAACTGCCAGTAAGAAAGCATGTTACCCCATTATTTGGTACATGTACATGTATGTTTTTACCTTCCATGCAAGCACCTAAATGTAAACAATGCAACAGTATACATGTACATTTGTAGGGGGTCAATTTAAACATACAGTAAACATTTTATATCTGTACATGTACAAAAACAAAATGTATATTGAAATGAGTAAATTTCTATGATATCATTGTACATGTACATGTTTATTCTTTTGTGATTGCCTTGAATTTAAGCTTTTCCTTGACACCTATTTTATACCTAGATATGAAATATTTTGGGCTTATTTAATGAATCCAAGTTCTTTACATCTTCTGGTAATTAAGGCCTGTGACTGTTTAAATTTTACACATGTACATGTAATCATATACATTGTACATGCATGTGCAAACTGGACATTAATACAGATGTGTACATGTATATGATTGTGAATTCCTAATGTCTGTTTTGCTACCAATTGTCCATCTGCTCCATTTTACCAGTGAACAGATGAAGAATAAGTACTACTAAGTGGGGTGTTTAGCATCCTTGACTACCCTGTCGGGTCTCACACGGATGGTTGAAGAATAGTACATGTAGGGTAAATTTATAGGGATATACATTTTTTGTATTGTTGAAAAAAAATACAAAATACACATACAAAAAAATGTACAATGTTATGTTAAGAATGCCAGTCAAGTACATTATGAATGTTCACTATTTACAGTATTATGTACTGTACCACTTGTTAGTGAAGTGCAGGGCATAAAATAATACTTATGAAATGCATTATTTCAATAATGCTAATATACTGCATCTTACAGTACATGTACATTGAATTTTGATATACAGTGTGCATTCCATTACATTTTAAGCATGAAAACATATTTCTCACTTTAGAAATGGGGTATTTAAATTTTACTATATACTCTAATAAATCTTAAATTTTGAACTTAAAATATCCCTTTTAAATACGTAATTTTGCACATTGGAAACTCAGATGTGGCCTAAAATAAGGATCATAAATAATTTTCATGACTGTAGTACTTTTCTATCAATTAAAAGGGTATACAAACCTAATAAGGCTATTATGATAATGTTTATTGTTTTAGTAATATGTTGGATATCGTGCCAAAAATATTACACTAGCCGGCATCTTCAGATGAGGGAATCCTATAACAGGTGTAACAAACTGAGATCAAAGGATCTTTCACCTGTGACAAGACATAATTTTATGAGGTTTAAATTTGACAATGGGATGGAAAGAGGATACCTGTACAAAGTGATCACAAATATACTTATTCATGTATCAGTTTGTCATTATAGCACCTCATACATTTACAAAGAAGCAGTGATATGAAAACAAATTTTAAGAACATGTTCAGAGCTTGTCATAATGCACATTAAATTCTTTTTGACATTGTGCACTTGACAATTACATGTACTTGACATGACAAGGACATATCTGAAGTATAAAAACCAAGAGCACATGAACAATGTACAAGACGTGAACTAAAGTAAATGTACATTTTGTACATTGTACACATGTATAATTTTGTTTATGTACATGTACAATGTGTCTTGCATGTCTTTTCACAAAATCATGTAATCTGCATGTTCTGTACATGGGCATTGTCCATTTGTTACTGTGTGCACTACTGTCAACACAAATTTTAATTTCTCCACTCTCCACAGTGGAGATATTTTAAGTGGAGTCACAGTGTCTCCACTTTCCACACTGGAGTCACCATTTCCAAAATTGTCTGTAATTAACTTCTCCTGTCTTTATGCCAAGATATATTTTATGGTTCTAGTAGTTTAATAACATTTCTGTAAAGGGTAGAAAAAAATATCGAAAACTATTGAAATTTGGCAATTTTATCCTGGTTTCTACTTTGGTGGAGTCACAGTGGAGGACATGAGTGACTCCACTGTCAAGAGTGGAGAAATTAAAATTTTGGTTGATAGTAGAGTACATGTACAATGTATATATACATGTAATATATATGTTTGTCAATGAAAAATTGCATTGAATACACTGTGCATGAGTACATTTTTGTACATGCACCTTAGATAAAATTGCAACAAAATTACAATAGATGGTGAATATTTGGGACTTCGTGATGACTTTTTAGCTACATGTAGTACAATTTTACATGTACATGTTCTGACCATGCAGGATGATTATTATTAGTACATAAACCATATCTTTAAGTGTCAAGCATTTATTTGAATGCATCTTAGTTACAGGAGGTATTATATTGTTCAGCTTTAATTAAAAGATTGTTATGCCACTTCAACCACCTCCAGTTTGATACATGTACATTGTACATGTAGATAATTGTCCACATCTTGAAAGTACTGGTTCATGTCATGCACCTTGTCAGAAATTTTTTAGGGGGATTCAGAGGGGTTACATGTATATGGATGACATTTTTCAGACTTTAATACTGTGAAAGTACTTTAATTTGTGGACACCAGATTTCATGGTTTTGAGGTTTTCAGTATACACATCGTTGGAGTTCTTCTTTTTGTTGGAAACCATATTTCGTGGTTTGGCATACCCACGAAAACCATGAAAATTGGTACACCATGAACAATAGTACTTTCACAGTAGTACTTAACCAATTTAAAGCTTGTTTTTAACAGTTTATAATGCTTTTGTGATTCTGCCTACAAGTACATTGTATGCATGTAAATTAAAGTGATAATACATTAATGTAAACACTGAATGTTATATGCACATTTGTAAAAGAAATGGTATTAGAAAACTATTATAGAAATGTACTATTGCAGGACATACATATACATGTACATGTACAAATGATGTTCACATGTACATGCTGTAGACTGGTACAGTGTACATGTACAAAATATATGTTGCTATAATCCATATCAGATTGAGATGTCACATCAGATATAAAATACCAGTAACTTATAGTCTATGAATTTAAGTGATTAAAAAAAAAAACAGAATATTACAAGAATATTGACAAATTTACATGATAAAGAAGGTAAACTATTTATGCTTAACATGTGCATGGTAATTCAGTTCACACCATCTGCTGCACGAGTATACAGTGATCATCATAATCATGAGTCAGTATTATGTCATAAGGACCAGATTGAATCAATATTTGATATCCATCGAAGATCTATGAATTGATTGACAGAAGTTTGCCTTATTCTAGTTGCAGTTAACAAGATAATTCACTCAATAAAGTTGGATTATCATGTTACTATTCAATAATCCTGAGTCTGTTGAAAAAATAACATCTGTTTATATGATATACTGGCCATACCATGTTGTACATGTTCAAAATGTATGTACATGTGTATGTCCAAAAATGCTGGTCTGAACTGTTTCAGAAATGTACTTTAACAAAGTACTAATAGTGTTTACAGATTCAAACAACTCTAGGAGTTAAAATCATGATGAAACAATGTTTTTCTGACAGGATAATTAAAAATAGCATCCATGTTGTATTCATAAAACAAATGTTAAGAATCATACATGTATATGTTTACATTGTACATGCTCATGTGCATTTTGTACATTGTATTTGAACTCAGTGCATTGCACCTTGCACTCAAAAGATCTCATTGAACACGCAATAATGGCTAAATGTACAAATGTAGTACATATGTGTATATCAATTGTACATACATGTACAAGTACTGGTACACTAGTGTACAATTCAGCTATTGTATTTATCACAATTTTTTTATTGTTGCAGTTTAAACTAATATTTTCAAATGATGTCTAACTTTCACCATTTTTCTAAATCCAGAGTACGACCCCAGCTGGCTCGTGAGAAGATAGACATGTGCCAAATATGTACAACTGTAATGAACGATGAGAACCAAGTTGTCCTGGGAAAAGACAAAGCTTTTACCTTCGATTATGTTTTTGATCTACCAACAAAACAGGATGCAATATACAATTCATGTGTTCGTAGTCTAATTGACGGGTAAGCTATATTTTGTACATTGTACATGTAGTTAGGTAATCTGCATGTACATGTATAAATTCCTTAAGTATTTTTAAAGTATTGCCTTTGACTGTGCTGTACCTATACATGTATTTAGCCTCCCTTCTTGAGTGTTTTCAGGGCTCAAGCTACATGTACTTGAGAAAAACAGGTAGAAGTGACAGTTTAGTTGCTTGTTGCACAAGCAAGGATTATGTACACGTACATACAATGTACATGTACATGTACATGATATATGTAGACTTCAAATTAGAAAATAACTTTACATGTGATTTGTATTATAACTATATGTTGTATATGTGAAATCAATTTTTAATTTGTACATGTTCATGTAACAACATACTGTGCAGGTACATGTACATGTACTTAAAATGTACACAAATGTGCTAGTATATGCATAAATATACAAGTTCTGGTACAAAAAATGTAAATACATATGTACATGTACATTTACCAGTATCTGTTATTTTTCTGTGTACATTAATGATAATGAATTAATACTATTTCTTTCTTAAGTAAATCAGATACTGTTCATTACAGGGCAGGCTAAGGTTAACACACAAATTATTCTATGTTTAGCAATTCAAATACAGTTAAAGAGGGCATTTGTATATTTAATGAAACCCGAAGATAAACATTTACAATGAAGTAGGTCTGATTGTGGCCAGGATTAAGGTAGGGTCAGTGAATACGTTCAATGCCTTTGAGGTTGTTTGGCCAAATGGGAAATATCTCTTTTTTTCATCTTGACATTGCAATACATGAGTGAACATTTTGTACTTGTACATGTACACAAGATTTTTTTTCTAAATTGGCATGTTGTAAATGAATAGTGTTACATGTACATGTATATTTTCTTTTCCAAAAGAGAGAGGATATACTGGTTTACTGTAATGTACAATGTACATGTATAGTACATGTATTCTGTACATTTGTATCTAGGGCTGCCCGGCCATGCCATAAATGGAATGTGCAGACAAATAGTATCCCATAAATTTAATCTTCCTGTCCGCAAATCTATGCATTTCTTTTAATTTTCTCATGAATTCATTGTGGCTATTCAATATGTGGAGCACTGTTTTTTGTGGGTTAAATATAAGTACAAAACATATGTTTAAACCAAGTATGTAATTCATCCTTTTATCTTTTTTTTCTCCATCTATGTATATCATTGTGTATGGATAAATACAACTGTAGGATGCATGTATCTTTCAGCAAGCAGCATGTGAATGTGCATTCACAACACATATGCTATGCTTAGAAATATATATACATACATTGTATACATGTACATGTGCAACTATGTGCATGATATTGATATGATGTAAAAAAAAATGTAAAAAAAGTACATTTTACTACAAGTATAGCAGTCAGACATTCAGACTACATAGAATGAAATAGGTTACGTTAACTATATTAAATCCTAATGCAAAACAAATGAGATTAGTTATGTGATTCATTTAGAAATATCAGACACATTTCTGTATAAATGAACATGTACATGTATGCCTAAATGTACAATGTGAAGTGAAAAAATCAATAAGCTGGGTGTTTTATAATGATACAAGTACATTGTAACAATTTAAAAATGGACTTTAAAACCTACATGAAATAATGTTAGGAATATATTCTTTCTCCTATTTTTTTAAAGGGGGGGGCAATTCAATAGTTTTGATGTTCATCCAGTTGTATTCAAATGTACATGTACTGTACACATTTACATTATGGCATTCACTTGATACAAATGTACATTGTTGCATCAGATCTTTCAAACTGTCCTTCCCATTTCCAAATACATGTACATGTACAAATATATACAGTCTCATGCTTGACCTCTTCATTCCCATAAGCTGAAACTTTCAAAAAGTATATGTATATATACTTCGTACAAAATGGTTCTTTACATTCTAAACTTGATTTCCTGTTCAAATGTAAATTCCTCTTACTCGGTACATGTACTTTGTTCCATGTAATTAATGTGCAGTTACAATGTACTGTAAATCTACATGCATGTTAACATCATGAACTTTTTTTCCCAATTTATGACATACATGTACATTGATTCCTTTTATTGAAATAAACTAAACATGTACTTAAACTTTGTAACTACATTTGTATCATTGACCAAGTTCATTTCCCCATGTTAAATATTTACGGGTACTGGTACATGTAATTGACTCTATCAGCTGTCTCCCTATAAAAGCTTATTTCCCACCGAGTGAATTGGTTACAGGGAAAATATTACATAAGTGTTAATTTCTTGTCAATGAATTATTAATAAGTTTTGGTATAACTTTTTCTCAACAGACTGAGAGATATTGTAGATGGTGAAGCCTTGAGGGGTCCGTGCCTGAAATTGGTTTGATCTATGACATTTGTGGGTGTACAAAAAATGTACTTGTACAAAATGTACCTAGAAAATACAGTGATAAAAATTGCATGTACATGTAGTTGTTTTCTACATGTAGGTTTTAATCAATGGCAAAAGTATATTGTAGGATTTTCTTACAGAAAGGATTTTCTAGGTGATGAAATGATTAGTCAGAATATTTTTATCTAGAAGAGTTCCTACTATTGATCTTGTCTACATATTATACATTAGCATAATCCTCAGTTGACATCCATAAATACATTTGTACATGTAGAAGATAATGTTAAACAGAAATAAGAAAATACCAATAAGACAATAACCTTTAAACACAACTTTATTTCTGTTCGAGGTGTATAAAACAAATTTGACACCAAGATTGTGTCCTGTTTCACAATGTTTGTTGATATAATGTAATGGGGGTATTTTTTGAACTGGTTGATCCCCATTTTACCTACATGTACATTAATGTTTGAGAGAGGTATCTAAAATACATGCTGTATTATATGTTTATGACATTCAGATCAAGGGTTCTGTTTCCAAAATAAACCTCTCTGGACATATCCCAACACCCTAAAAACCCACATTGCTTACAATTTGTGATACGGAAAAGACATTTCTGTCATATTTGACTAAGATTTGTTCTGTCATTGACATTGTATGTTGGTGATAACATAATTTTGGAGCCTACCCTCTTATCTTTTCTTTCATGTTTACATTGTCTGAGAGCAGTACCCAAAATTCCTGCCCTATTTTATGTTTATGATAAAAGATTCTTTTTCTTTAATTAGACCTCTCTGAAATATTCCTGCACTGTTGATCCCATATTGTTTTCTGAATATTTGAGATATCGGAATAGACATGCTCCATTTCATATTTGACCAAGATTTGATCTGTCAATGACAATGTTTGTCGGTTCCATGTAATCCAATTACTAGATTACTGCCCTCATTTGAGATGTATTGATATGAAAACATTACATCAAGTTAACTAGGCACGCTATCTGTGTTGTATCTGAATAGCTTTGACACTACTTGAGTTCCGTTAGTAGATTGATATTAAGATGGCCCGAGGGCACTTCAGGATTGGGTGCAGTATTCATTATGTTAATTACAAACATTGTAGTTTTTTGTTAAGGGTTTACAAAAAAATGTATCTACATCTACAACCATACATGTACATTGTATTTGAATGTCTTTTACTTCCACTTCTTGGGCTATGATACATGTATGGCCAGAGGGCAGAACTTAATAATTTGATGCAATATTCATTATGCTTAATACAAACATTGTAGTCTCTTCCTGAAGTTGCATGTATCTAAATGTCTTTCACTATTTAGGCTTTGATACATGTAGTTGAATTACTTTAAGATGGTTGTAGAGCAGCATTTCATGCTTTGATGCAGTTTAAATTGCTTAAAACATTTGTTTGAGTTCTGAGTGGCTTTTTTTACACATTATATTCAGCTTGTACATGTGGATTGACATTTTCCAGTAGGTAGCCTGTGACATTTACCAGTAGGTAACCTGGAGTTTTCATGTTATCTTACAATATGTCAAATTTAGGTACCTGTACAATAAGTGCATACATTAGGGTATACATGTCATTTATTTCTCTGTTGAGAGTTACTAATTGGTTTGGAAACTGACCACATGTAGAAATGTACATTGTACTTAGCATCATTGTTTTATTGAATAATTCAGTTGTACAGGTCTATTTGAGTTTTGTAGCTATATTATTGAGGTATACAAGGTACCCGGTATTGGTAAATGATGATGTTTTCATAATTAAACAACTACATGTATATATATGTACATGAAAGCATTTTTGAAAGGTCTTTCCAGCTCCCAAAAATCCCAGAATTGACTTGCATGTACATGCCAAAAATGTATTTCATTTATTTATTGAATTTACAAAGATTTATTAGGGTTTTAACTAGTGAGTTGAAAATATGAAGAGACCAGGTGAAAAGGGGTGCACTGTACATCCACATGTTACGTGTATAGACTAATAAGTTCTTCCAAAATTTACTTGAGACATTTAATGTGACATAGGTCAATAAATTATTATGATGTGGTTAAAATTACAAAGTACAATGTAAATTTTCTTTGATATATGACACTGAAGTTTCAGTGGTTTTGTCATATGATATTGCATGTTGACAATTGCATGTAATGGTGTGTTTTGTATTTTATGACTTAAAGTGCTTGAACTGTCATGTACATTGTACACTGTAAAAGCCTCTGCTTGTTGCACATGTATGCATGATTTTCATTCATTTTAAATCCATTGAATATTTCATGTACTTTGAAAAAAAAAATTCTGGTACATTTATCAGTCTTATATTTGGTCCACATCTTCTGAGTCTTGATTTTGGTTATTTGAGTAAACAAATGTACTAGTTGTTATAGTCATTTTTTTTTCCTCTGACCAAAAGTTAATTTTGCCTAATTTTGCAAAACAGAAGCCTTTGTTTAACAGACTTACTTTTAAGAAAACTTCAATACATAGTACTACACCAACACAATACTTTTTTGCCGTACATGTTGTACTTGTTTGTGTGGGTTACTTGCCCTTGGCTTGTCTGGGCTTTCCATCATCTTAGGCAAAAGTAAATAAGTCCTGATTGATTTCTAGCATAAGGAAGATACAATGTACATATACATGTATACATTGTATTTTCCCTTGGAATGCTCATAAATTCTAACTCTAGATCACTGGGCATTTTACATGCCAACTTTCATTTAATTAACCATGTATATATTAAGATATAGGAGCTTTTGTCCTGTCCTATAATAAACGAAGGGTTGAGTTCCTGCTTGTGCTTTGATATGGGCTTGGTGAAGGGACTATTGTTTAATATTGAAAGGTCGATGAACCATGGTGCTACCAGATCGTTGCTCCATTGTAAAAACGACGATCTTAGTTCAAACGGAAGATTATATCGGTTTGATTTGATCTATTGTGTCGAGTTTAATAATGAAGGGTTTATGTATTTTGTTACACTATAATGGTATTGTACAGCTTTGTCTTTGCTTTGTTGACACAGTTTTTTTTTTAAATTCTATTTTGTCTATTGTATGATAAGTCTCAAACTTTCTGTAGCAATGCCTGGTTTTTCATGTTGTACATCTATATAGTAATGGTACATATACCGATACATTTTACATGTAGACTGTACATGCATTTCTTTATTCATAATCACTAAATACTAAAACCTTGAATAACGCGCTAGACCTTTTTTTTTATATTTTGAAGTTGCACATAGAAAGGAAATCCTTCTTTTTTTAGTGTACATTGTATCTGTCCATCTTTCAACTTTCAGTCCAAAACTATATATACAGTTGAACCTCGTTAAGTCGAAGTCGAAGGGACCATGCGAAAATGTTCGAGTTATCCAAGGTTCAAGTAATCCGAAGTCGAGGATGAACCGGAAATACTGGTAGTTTGGTCCATGATTGTTTCTGTATTTACATCATATATTGTACTTGTACATGTACAAAAATGTACTTCACTTTACATGGTACTTCATAATGTTATGCGTTTCATCTCGGAAGATATTTTTTTGTATGTTGTATATCATGTTTGAAATACTGAATGGCACCGAGTGTTTTAGTGAAATTTCCTTTTTATTTTTTTCTATATCAAAAACTTCATAGTTCATATAAACATGCTGTTTTGTTTGATTCACAATCAGGAGTATCGTCAAACCATGTGCTCTACAATATAACAATAAAATTTCAAAGTCACTAGCGAAACGAATGTTGTCGTTGAAATACCCTTACTATCATTTGTTTGATGTTTCATTAATTAGTCAGATACCGTTACAATTCATCTGTATTTTTTATAAAAAAAATTCAAAATATCAAGATATCCGATATCACCGTTGGTGTAAATTTTGACGTGTTATTAATAACATTTGTTTCTTTTAACAACACGGGCAATTTTGAATTAATTGAATAAACAAATCAAACCATAATGAGTGTCAACACATTAATTTCAAAAGTCACGCTAATTGTTGTTAAAACACACTTCGATCTTGGTTTGTAATAAAGCAATCAGTTTTCAGACTAATTAGTTGACTTTGAGACATCAGGGTTAATTAACCTCGAAGTCCGATAGAGGGGACTGATTGATTACCTCAAGTTATCTGAGGTTTCGATTCATCTGAGTTCAAGTCGTCCGAGCTAAAATTGTATTGGAGTAAGGGGAGTTTTGCTGGGACTTTGTAATTAGTTCGAGTTATCAAAGATTTCGACTAATCCGAGTTCAACACATCAAGGTTCGACTGTATGTGTGATTTTAATGAAACTTGTTCACTACTTGTCAATGTGCATGTGGCAAAACAATACAGAGCAAAGAAGAGAATGTTTAGTTAATAATCTAGTTAATGAATCAGCAGTGAACTCTGTGGTTATACATGTACATGTACATGTAGTTTGTGTTACCTTCTTGCAATCTGATACAATTGACCACAATGTTATTTTAAAGCAGTATGGTGCACTTCAAGCTTGTGTAAGGGCCTATACTGGTACTTCTGTTGGCAGTACATGTGTTTAAAATTGTATAATACAGTAATTTATTATGAATAGAGTAAGTTCATTCATGTATTTGCTTTGCCATGATATTCATAATTAAATGAAACCATTCATGTCCATTTCAAATAGTTATATGATAGCTACCAAATTTCATTGCAATTTTAAACTGTCACGTCTTCTTCTACATTCATAGGGATGGGATTAACCTTTAGATATATAATAGCATTAAAGTTATGAAGACCCCTAGTGGGTTTTCATCTTTTACACCATTCAGTTAAAAACATACATGAAGTGACAAACAGTTCATTCACTTTGCAAATCCTCATCTTACGATTTCGTCAGGTCATGCAAAGAATCCTATCTACCTCAATATCATTGACAAATCCTTTTATTGCTGATGAATTGGTGATATATTTTCAAATGATGTTTACTCCATGTGAATGTAAAATTTAATAGATGTCAAGTTTACGGTTTATTCACCTTGATGCATTTTTACTTGCAAGAAACAAGTGTAAATATTTTGCCAGCATATTATATTGGGTTTACTTTAAATTGTAAAGAAAACATCCATGTACAATATTTACCTTTTCATTCCTTATTTTTTCTTATACAATCAATATGCACTTGTTGATCCATACATGTATGGGTATGTGGTACATGTAGTAAAAATGTTTCTATGTTTACACTGAGTCGTGAACATGTTCTTTGAGTTTTTTTAGTTAGTTATAAAGTTATATACAAGGTTTAAGATTTTGTATTGAGAACACTAACATTTTAAATTAATAAAATCAGCATTTAGGAGTTTAAGAGAAATCAGAATGAGAAGTTATACTGTTTTTTCAGTCTTTATGGATATTGGCTGTTGCTTAGTTTAAGTTGTGCTGCATAGTAAAGTAGCTTAAATTGTCCATCTTGTACTAAACAGGTTTTTTTCCAAGTCTATAAGTAGAGATGGAGCATAGGTAATGTCCTATATACATGTATGTTGGAAGTGATATACATGTATGTTGGAAATGGCCTGTGCAGTGAAGAAGTGATTTTTTTTAATTTTTAATACAGGCAAACAGCATGTATTAAAGGAAGTATCACATATTCCCATTGGCTGAAATAACAGCAATATAACAATTTACATATGTAGCTGTGCATTACCAACAAAGTCAAATGTTACTTTAGTAAAAATAGCTCAATCCCTTATTAAAAGTGGGGGTATATAGTGATGGGGGTGTCCTTCCATCATTCTGCCTGTAACAAATATTTCCGTCAAAGATTTCTTGGCTACTGCTGGAGGGAATAATTAGATACTTGGTATTTGGCTTAAGCATTTTGACTTGGTTTTAAGATGTTTCTATATACAGATACAGCTTTGTATAACATATTTAATTAATTCAAAATTTCTGTTATTAGCAAGAAACCATGAAGACACTGTCAGAGGACTGTTACTTAACCTTAAACACTTCAAAGGTCACATGTACATAGCACTAATAACAAGAATGGATTTTGATAATATGTCAAAGAGACAATGACCCAACTAGGGTAAAAAATATCAGAATTTCATTGACACTTTTAATCCCCAAAACTCTTTTTTTTCGGGGGGTTCTGTACCTAGATTACACTTAAGATTTCTGTGTACATGGGTATAGATATAGTGAGCATTGCTCACAGTTTTTCTAGTTACTGGTATATTATTTTTTCTTTCCTTGGTGAAATACATCTTAGCCATTTACATTTACTTATCAATCAGTGATTAAACTATATTCAAGGTGTTTACATTTGTACATTTATTTATTGCCTACATCATGTAATGGTACATGTGCACTATTTTCAATGGACTACATTATTTGTTGGGCTTATACATTTTACTCTTTATTTCTTGTACAAGATGTCACAATGAAATTGGATGATGGACATTATGGACAGAAATACATGTACTTGTAGTTTATTGACCTTGTTGTCACTACAGCTTACTACTTCTTAGTCATTACAAGATCATTGACAATTTTGTCACTGGCATGACTGTTCACAGTTAGCTTTTTTTTTTTTTTTTTTTAAAACGACATCAAAGGAAACCTATTTATAATTGTCGTAAGATCAGGTCACTGTTGAATTCAGATATAAACCTTTTATTAACAAAAAAGTATAAATTTGTCTTTTTGATATTAGTGTACAATAAATCATAGTATGAATTTTATGTTAATTTTTTGCTTCATTTCATTTTTAAGTCAACTTCCTGATATTAGGTTAATTTGGTCTGTAAAAATTCAATCAGAAGTAAAAATATTTTATTTTACTCATGTAACATTCAACATTGAATTGATTTAAAGGTTATACCTGGTCCATTATGAAAGGTTTTTATCACAAAAATGATCAAGGTCCATTTCAGTTTTATTTACATATCAAAAGAATTAAATATTGTAATTTTAATCTTTTGTCCACATATCAAATATTCTCTAATTGACCATGAAACTATCAGGTACTTGTCAGATTTCAGAAAATTGCTTTTATTGGGTAAAAACCAAAGAACAATTATTAAACTTTTGAAAAGTAAATATTTTGCTTATGGATAAACTGAGCAATTTATAATTTGTCTGTGTTACACATGTATTATTTTCTTTGGACAAAATGTGAAAAAGGCAATGCCCAAAGAATTAATTGTAATTACTTGCTAAATGCAATGGACATGAAATGCCAATAAATATCAAGCAGTCATACAAACATGTACATTAGAAGGATCTCATAAACATACATGTTTTAAATTTTAATACATGTATATTATAATGCCATATTATTCACTGAGTTTTCTTACAATGCTTTTCTATCCACACTGGTACAAGTATTTTGTTATAAAATAAAACATGTATCCCCTTCTTGAACACTTAAGGGTATATAGGGATTTTCTTGTCAGTCAGTCTGTCTGTTCATCAGTCCCTAAGTTTATGCATGCTATTTATGGAACTACTTGAATAAATTTTGTCAAACTTAAACACAGTGCTTTAGAATATAGATGAACAACAATAATTGCTTAATGTACATACTGGGTATCATTTTAGAAGTTATAAAAAAGATTTTATTAAGAACACTGTGATGACTTCTGAAAGGACAGTATCTGGTTTTGCAGGTTGTCATGAAATATACATGTACATTACATGTATGCAAAAAGTTATAGATATACATGTATGTTTATCAGGAAACCACTAAAAATGACTAATCCATGTTTTCAAAATTTAAGTATTGAAGTTTATGTATATTAATGCCTTTAAATGAGTTACAGGAAGTTCAAAACAATATTTGTACAATCAATGTACAAAATTCATGTATGAAAAAAGTTTTTTTTTGTTATAGAAAGAGAATAAGAGAGCATGCTTTACATTAGTGCCAAACTATCTTTAACACACTGACAGTAACAACGATTTTAACAAGGACAGTTTATGTCTAATACATGTACATGCAACTCCTTAACTTTTGTAGCTTACTTCAGTAAACCTAAGAGTAAGCAGTTGTGTACTTGCTCCACATGAAAAGAATACAAGTTTTATATATGGGACAAGACTAAAACTGAACTCACTTGAAAAAAGTGCACAAAGGTTAACATTGACAACATTGCTACAAAATAAAGCTTGTCTGTAGAGCAGGACTTAGTCACTGCAGTCCCTAAGATAAATAACCTGCTATTAAGTAACAATGTCACAGGGTTATGAAATGCTCCTATTTTATCATTTACCTTTTGATATGGTATGTGATGCTGGATATCATTACTACCTGTTTTATCTATCTACAGGTGACAAAACCTTTGATGTATGGGTAATTTTAATTAATGTTTTTGAATGTTTTATCTTTCAGATGTTTTGAGGGTTACAATGCCACAGTTTTTGCCTATGGACAGGTGAGTGTTTAAAGCAAATAGGCCACACCTGGACTGAGTCATTAAACTAGAAGTAGTTACACTGGTATATATCCCCTACACTTACATTGTATGATTCTTATCTTTTTTTTTAAATATAATTGGAGAGACATTTTTTTTAGTGAAAATTGGAAACTGTGTGTTTGTTAGAAGTTAATTTGTTTGAGTGTTATCATATTTTCAAAGTTATAATGTACCTATCTCTCTGACTAAAAAATCAATTTTATTATGGGGGTTTAAGCTTCATAGATTTAAAAGAACTTAAAATCAAATCCACACAACAGAGTTTGACTATAGCCACCATGTCCACAATGACTCAGCAATATACTAATATACAATGTAGGTAGGTTTGGTCTAAAGGATATAACTGATTATTTGAGAAGGGTGTGTAGGACAACTACTATTATGATATCATTAAACGTTAAAGAAGTTCAAGGCAGTGACTGTCTGCATTGTTAGGTTTTTAACATTCTCAAGATGCATATTTATAGGCAGGAGTTTATGTATGCAACATTAAATCATTAAAAGAAAAGATAGAATTCTAATAGGTCTTCACAAGTATGCAATCTATTGAATTTATATGAGACTTTTTAAGTGTATAAAACAGGCTATGAAGAGCCAGCTTTCAGGTTGTGAACCAACACCCTGAGATTGCTCTGAAATCTTCCAAAAGTGTTTTCCAAATTGTTATCAATTTTGATCAAGTACACTTCTTGCCCTCTGTTGTAGTAAAAATATGGTCTGGAATTTGAATACATATTTTAGAACTGTACCCTAGTTCATAGAATGCCAAAAAGATTGATTATAAAAGCAGATGGCATTAAAAAGCAGTTTGCAAAAACCATTCTGTTTGGGACGCCAATATAAAAACAAAAATGAGACACAGTATTGATCTTTTAACAGCTTTGACATCAGGCAGTGTAATTTAGATATATTTATCCTAAATAAGGACAATATTGATTTAAGGTACAAAAATCCATACCCAAGATAAATCAATGTACTAATTACAGAATGGTGTACCAAACATTCATAATAATGGTACTGAACCCATTATTTTATTATCATCTAGCATTGGCACTTTGTTGTACGACATTCGTAATTGCCCTTTGATTTCCGTCAAGTTCAAAAGGATTTTATCAGGTTGTTTAGGGTCATATCAATATTTACATCATTGGATAAGATCTATAGGACCTTATTTGGCAAGAAGATTGTAAACTTAGTAGTAATGGTTTAACCTATATAGTATTTGGTAGTGGTTTATATGTATACTCTTGAGAATGTCATATTTTTATGATATTTATTGTAGGACCCACTTAAATTTGATGAGATGTTAACAGTTCTAATATTGTTTTTAAAGGCCTTAAGAAGGAAAAATTCTAGTGTCCAATTATTTATTGGTATACATATTTTAACTTTTAGTTTTGTTCAGGGGAAGCAGGATTTGAATAGTAGTCAATGGAATACTATCCAAGATAAACTACTAGACAGGAAAAATAAGATACAATAAGCAACATGCAATAACCAAAATAAAACATACAAAAAAAACTTAAGTAAATAAGCAACTCAGACTCAGTTAAAAACTGGAAGCATGGACCATGCAGGTGCACCGGTAGGGTAAGTGACCTGTGCTACTCTAGAAACACCCACTGAGTTGCTCTTAAGATGTTATGTCAGGGGAATACTAAATTCCTCTTAATAGCATAATATTTTACAAAAATTTAGAAAATTCCTCTTAATTGCATAAATATTTTACAAAATTTTACTAAAGTATGTACCTAAACATTGGGTATTTTCCCTTGATATAATAATTTCTGTTAGTAGCACAATTTTTTCTGACAAATAGGCTTTACCATTAACAAGAATTATTGTACCAACAATGCTAAGGTTCCCTGTTCAAAGGAGGATCCAGAAATATTGAAAGAAGGAGGTAGTGCTGGTTGGCTTGCATGCTCCAGGGATTTTTTATATAATCAATGAAAATTTCAAGCATAAGTGAGGGGAAGGCTTGGATAATAGTAGTTACTTAAGCTAATTTTTACATGTACCAACTATATACATGTATCCTCTGTGAAATACTTGACTAGTACTTTGGTCGTAACACAAAGTTGCGAACCATCACTTACATGTCAAGTTACCATTTAATAATGGTATACATGAACAGGAATAGGTATGATACAGAATGTAATAGCTGACTTGACTGAGGTGTGAACATCTGACATACTGGACTGAAATTTGGATGGACAAGATATGATTGAAAGTTAGTGAGTCTTCACTGACTGGTTAAATTTCTAAATAATTATAGTATACATCAAAAACATGAACAAATAAAAGTATCATTTAAGGTGACTGACTGAGGTATGAACATCTGACATGTAGGGCCCTTAATGTAGTACGGTAACGTGGGTGGAATACATAATAGAAGTTTTCTGATTGATCGGCCTGGATACCATAATCATCTGTAAATCAAAACATTTCTATACATTTTAAATATACTATGAAAATAAAGTTTAATGTGGCTTTAAATGTGTGATAGATAAGTGCTCAGATACTTATAAAGTTTAAATAACTTTCCATAGCAGATATTAGGTGGGGATGAAATATGTACCAGTATTATTGTTCTTAGCCTAATGTAGTAAGATCTGTATAAGTTGAACCCTGCATAAAACAAATACCAGTCTAAATCCATCAAATATGGTTAAGGCAGGTTTTATCATACCTAGTGATCATCCCTGTACTTGGGTGTTAGGGCATTCCCTAGTGTAGGTGTTCATTCATTGGGTCATTAGCTTTTTTTCCTTACCCAAGGAGGCTATTGTTGTAACCCTTTATCTGTCTCCATACAGAAATTTTTTTTTTTGTGCTGTCATGAGTGTAAGTGTTAATTCAGAGGATACTTTTTGCCCATTAGCTTCTTCCTTAGTAGAGGAAGCCATTATCCTAGTTCTCGACCTTTTACCAAGATCCATACAACAAGTTATAAAACTAGCCAAAATTATTGAGAAACATGAACAGTTTTGTCAAGGTTTTCCTTCCTGGTCTGTTGTCTGATGTCACTTTGTGTTGGTCATATTTTAGGTGATTCCTATGACCTTTGACACCATTAATTAAAAAATGATGTGATGAGAAATAGACCATACAAGATCAAATTAATCTTTGAAATATTTCTATTGCTAGGAGGCTAGTTATGACAATGTTAAGATATTTATAATACATCAGCTATGATGTCATCTGGACATTAAATGCATTTATATTGAGTTTCTGTAGCCTGAACAATGTTGATTTCAAATTTTTTATATTGCCAGTCCTGCTGCTGTGCAGGAGCCTGAGTAGATTTATAGTGATCCCAATGTCCATCTTTTTGTCTGTCCTTCTGTTTGTCCGTTCACAACTTTTTCCTTGCAATTTATTATCACAGCCACTATGTATTTTGACAGAAGCATTATATAGGTATCATTGTATATCATATTGTGTGGTTCAGACAGATGCAACATCAACTTCTGTTGGACAACTTAATTTATACATTGTTTTTGACCATATGGTAATACTTGGGTGGGGGCGAGAGGTTTTCTTTCGGAGCCTTGCTCACATTTTTTCTTGTCATTTGCATGCTTGTTGTGTTTGATGACTTTCAATGTATATACATCTTTTTTTTTTTGCCTCAAACAATTGATAGGATACATTATCATGTCAGACCTTTAAAAAAAATGAAATTATTTTAGGCTAATTTAACAGTACAAAAGTTTTTGTTATTTGAAGTGCATCGTAATTTATGCACACATTAGTTTTTCCTTTTTTCATTAGTTTTTTGTCTTAATGATTAAAGTAAAAACACATTTAAATTTTGTAGATGTAAATTCCAATGCCCTTGGGTTTGTGGTTTGTTTTAGTAGTATAATGGTAGTAAAATGTCATTCAGGACTTCATAAAACTTTGCATAATTGATCTAGTCTGTGAGAAGTTTGACTTGTTCCGCAGGCATTTGGATGTTGATGATGATTGTTCATGTGCAAGTTAGATACATGAAGATGGTTTAATTTGTTTGGTTCTCTTTCCATACATGTAGCTTATTTTCTATTTACTGTAACACCATTAACTTTATATATTGGTCTGTAGATTGTGATGATTCTAACAATCTGTTACTAAATTATGTTTTGATAAAGGATCAAGTTTTGATTTGGACTGGAATCAATAAGAAATTTAATTATAAGGATTGTTTTTAATAAAGGATCAAGTTTTGATTTGGACTGGAATCAGTAAGAAATTTAATTATAAGGATTGTTTTTAATTTTTTACTAAGTTATGCATGCATAATTGTCTTTTGGACAATACATGTATATGTTTCTTCAATGTATAGGTTGCCAATTTATGATGTGTTAACTGTCTGAAAGATGGTACATGTAGTATTGTATGACTCGGTCAATGAATTGAAAAATAATCCATGACGTGCAAGCCCTCAGTTATGAAGTGTTAACTGTCTGAAAAAGATGGTACATGTAATATGGTATGACTCCGTCAATAAATTGAAAAATAATCCATGACATGCAAGTCCTTTGTTAATATTTCTGTTCCTAAAACATTCTTACTCCTATCTTAGACAAAAACATTCTTACTCCTATCTTAGAAAAAAAACGATCCTTTTAATAAACAAGTTTAATTTTCGAACATCATGTGAATTGATTGAGATTTAACCACAATAGATTTCTCTTCCATTGACCTATTGCAAACAGTATCTGCAGGATCTGCTATTGATTTAGTTAAAGGGAGAAAAAACACATCAATTGTGATACAGGCTGATGTTATTAATCGTACCTTGATCAGATCACTAATTGGTTTACAGACAATTACATGCTGTTATGATGGGTCAGTGGTATATTATGTATAGATGTCTGTCTGTTATGTTAACTAATAGGGGCAGACATTAAACACAATTGGTTGCATTGTTATAGGTAGTTCCTCCTGTGATGGTCATATGGTGTTCAGCAGTTATTTAATGAGGCAAAATTTAGATGTTTCTTTTTTATAGACCGACTTTTGTACATTATTTCTTGTTTGAAAAAGATATAATTTTGAGCTAAAAGTATCAATAAATAGATAATTATGCAGACGAATGATGTTATTTATTTTGTATAAATGTTGAGCAATTATGTTAAGTAATGGAGATGACATTGAAGACAATTGGCTGCATTTTTACATGTGGTTCTTTGTATGCTACATGTACATGTAGCCGATTGGTGCTGACATTTGGGGACATTTTATAGATTTATACCAGTGACTCAGAAATCATTTATGAGATTTGTCAAGATGGAATAGCACATGCCTTTGTTACAGTAGAAGTATTAATTTTAGTTATTTTCACACTGAACATAAAAGCATGAAAATGGTTTTGGTGAAATTGACTTTTAACACCATAAAACGATTATCATTCTGCAAATATGTTCACTTACTGAATCCGCAAAAATCAGAGACCTCAATAATCAATGTTTACAGTTTGAAGATTATGATTTACATGTATAGTATAGTTAGTTCTTGAAGAAGGCAATTTTTTGCTAATATTTATCCCAACATATACAAACAATTGTAATGGGTCAGTGGTTAATTATATGTATATTGATGTCTAAGTATTGTCTTAGCTGGTTGCAGGTGACATTGATGACAGTTGGGGATTTTTTTTAATGGAAATGTTAAGAGATCTGTGTTAAGCCTTCAAATGTAGATATTCATAAAATAAAAATGAGTCTGTGGTAGATTTAAGTTGTATTTAACTATTTTACATATACATGCCATAAATTTAGATGTTTTCTGATTAAAAGAGATGAATTTTATTTAGCTTCATTAATACATATTGGTATACATTCAAAAGGTTATTGATAAATAACTATTACTCCCACATCAGAGTTTTACTTTATATAAACTATGAAGTTGACCATTTAGATGTTTGGGCATACTTGCTTTATTTTTTTTCTAAACCCTTGTCATGCCTAGTAATATTGGCTAATCATCAAATATTTAGCCTCATGCAAATATATTTTTTGTCCTGTTTTCTCTTTTATGGCTTCCATCTGTTCTTTCATGCTTGTCCAACTGAGTGCAACCTCAGAATTTTCTCAACAATGGAGGTTTTAAGTCTTGGGTCAGGGCTTATAAAGCATGATATTGTGGAAATGTAAAATTTCCTCCAATAATAATGTAAGACTTAAATTACAAAGTTCCTACTGTATGTGGTTTATGGACTGAATAGAACTCTGACATTTAGACTTTATACTTCAATGTATTTGTTATTGTATCTCAATGGTACAGGGTGATTGGGGTATGCTATGCTGTATATAGGACCTTCCCATCTATTATAGAATTTATATGGTTCTTTATTACATTGTCCTGCATTTAGATTAATAAGAGTTCTGATAGATTATGTAGTTATTAAGTGTTTGATTCCAAGTATTATTTAGTGTTATTAGATAAGCCTTGGTCATCATCCTCCTAGCAGGGCCAAATTAAGACATGTTTACCAAATTTCAAGTAATATCAAGTGTGTAAATTGTTTTCTTTACAGATTTGTCTTGAGAACCTTTATTGGTTATAATTTTGTAAAGTTAATCTCTTTTTCTTTTACAGACGGGTTCAGGAAAGACCTACACTATGGGTACAGGATTTGATGTCAAGGTATCAGAAGAAGAGGTTGGAATCATTCCACGATCTGTCCATCACCTCTTTAATGGTATCGCAGAACGACAGTTGGAAGCGAAAGAGAAGAACCAGCCTCCTCCAGACTTTAAAATTACCGCTCAATTTATTGAAGTTAGTTTTGTATTATTAAAACAAAACCACCCAGAAAAAACTTAATTGTGAAGTGATATTTTCTGTTAAACATCTTAAATGGCTCAAGGGTCAAGAGTGGACAAAGTATTTTGGCAACATTATACAAAATAATATTTCTTTAAAAAAAATATGGAAGCCCTAATGAAGTTTAAAGTTAAAGATAAAGGTTACAGGGTCAAACTTGTATTACTATACAACCTTGTGAATGCTAGAATCCGCATCCATTTTTAGTCAGAACCTTGTGCATTTTAAAGGTTAAATGTCATGGTCATTGGTAGACTGAGAGTAAAGGTAATTTTCATGCCTACCATATGTTAGTGGGATTTTAAAATTCAGTTATTTACAGCTCTTCTTTCCTTTTGAACTACTCTTTATATACATGTTCTGAATAAGCAAACAATATCAAATTTATAGTCTCTGGTAGAGATTGTTCTGAAGACAGAAGTTACCGGGGATGGACATCTAGTTTAGCTGTGAATAAATAAAAAAAACAATAGTTCATTGACATTCAGAAAAACAATTAGGAGAAAACAATTTATAATTCATTTTCCATGGATTGTTATTAAGAAAATGATATGTGTGTACACTTTTGGGATTGAGAAAAACAATATTAGTTTTTTTTCTGGCGCCTAGAAAATTCTATTTGCCTTTTTGACTGCAAATGAAAGCGCCTGGAATGAAACCGCCATTTAATGAAGATACTGAAGTAACAGATTTTATCTTCTTGTCAACTCATCTATTCTAATACTGATTGATTTAAAGAAAGATTTGATTTTGGTGAATAAATATTGTAGCAATGACCTTGGAATATTTTGAATGACATTGTAAGTCTTGAACAATAGAAGTCTTGTGCCATTGCTATACATAAATCTAAATACAGTGAGACCTGTCAAAACTGAATCCCTACAGGAATGAAAGTTGTCATCAGATAAGGTGGTAGACCTAGGATAAGGGACCTAACTCTTGAAATCAGTGATATGTTCGTATCCTATTCAATTTCACCATAGCCTTTCAGTCTTTCATTTGAAGCAGAATGAAATCAGTCCATTTTACTTTGATGCTTATACAAGATTGATGTAAAATACTGAATACAAACGTTCCAGTGATTTGTAAGAGTTCTTTCCCTTACCATAGGTCTACCTCCTTTAGCCAAGCCACATATTTGGTTTACACTGGTTTGGAATGCATTGATATGAAGTGACTTTACCCTATCATGGATTTATTATAGCCACTATTAAATGGAAAGGTTTAGCTAAAACCTGTTTTTTAAGTCATGAACATATTGACTTATATGATTGTTTTTGGTATTTTTCCTTTCGCTTCTCTGCGTACTATTTATATCTCCCTTCCTAGACTTCTGGAATTATGGTTTTGAGCTCGGTTATTTTATTTTTACCTTTTTACTAGATGTCTGGGTTATAAAGCTTTCATACGATATGCTTTTTGCAGCATGTTTATGCAGTCTTTTCAACAACTTCATAGCATTGATTGAAAATCAGATATACCCTTGAAGAGTAGAGTTTTTATCATGTATAGGTAGACAGTATTTTAAAAAAAGGAAATGACTCAACCAGATTACTCATATATTCCAGGTACATCAATAAAATTGATAATGTACTAGATGATTTAGCAATAAACACATTTTTTTTTATTTTTTTTCAGTTGTACAATGAAGAGATTTTAGACTTGCTAGACACAACAAGAGATCCAGAATCTAGGGTATGTGTAGGTGATGACTACAATGCAGCGGTTTCTTATTTAACGGTGTTACCTTTTTTTACTTCATGGAATTTGGTGGCCGTCACTTGTACAAATTAATCTTTTTAAGTTTGAAGACTGATAAGCATGGCATATTTTCTACTCTTGTTTGTATTTTCCACACTTTTATTTCAATTTATGAACTAATTATGTTCTTCAAAATTTGTATAAAATCTTAATGTGCAATCTCATTAAGGAATCTGCCAGGTTCTAAGAAGGCTTGAATATGTTGGATGTATTTGCAAGGAAATTTTGGTACTACAAAATGTATTTAACATTCCCTATAACAAAGAAAGACATTTGGCATATTGTTGGATTTTTTTGGTTTTTTTTATTGATTGTTTGCAATACAAATATTCCTTTTGTAGTAGTTACAAATATTGATAAAAACTTTTCTTTGACAGTATGATTTTTAGCCTACTTCAACATGTGATTAGGGTCATTTCCAAAATCATTATTTCTGTTTGACAGTCTAAGCACAAACTTTTGGCGCAATAAAATGATGTAATGATCTTGGGAAACAGAATGACATGCAAACAATGACAAATGGTAGTAAGGTTATTAGGTAGTATTATAGAAGTAAGATGTAGGAAACCAAACAGACTTTTAGGATTTGGCTCCTTATAGAGTCTCATGGAGTGATAAGGCAATATGGGATATTGCTAGCTTATAAATTTCTAGTTTCTAAATTGATTTTTCTCTCTTGTTCATTGGTAGTAAAGATTGGAATGATCAATCTCAGCAACCACATCAGTGGTTTTGTGGTAGAATGCTTGCCCTAAATGTGGGAGATCATGGGTTGGTTCCTTGGTTGAGTAGTCATTACATCTTTACTAAGCATATGGCATGTAGTTAAAACTGGCAGACTCAGGGTCAGAATAATGTGACTGAATATGTTGAAATGCCTACCTACTGGCTGTTCCGTCTGTGTGCTGGAAAATAAAATACGGCTCAGCTTGACAGACTAGTACAAATCTTGGTCTGTTCCATTTATCAAAAGTTTTCAACCTTAAATAAATGAAACCTGCCATAGGACATAAAACCATAATCAATTTATTAACTACAGGTTAAATAAAGACTGGTGATATAATCTGATGAAAAAAAAATAAATATGCATGCTGTGACAGTACTTTAATTTGTGGATCTCATTTTCCATGGTTTTTAGCTCACCTGGCCGTAGGCCACGTGAGCTATTGCCATCACTTGGCGTCCGTCATCATCTTTAACAATTTCTTCAAACATCTTCTCCTCTGAAACTACTGAACAGATTTGCATGAAACTGATAATGACTGTTTCTTAGAGTATCCTGCACAAAATGACATTTTTGATCGGTTAAAAAACATGGCCGCTGTTACTAAAAATAGAACATAGGGGTCATACAGCAGATTTTTGCATATATCTCCAAAACCATTAGTTTAGCCAAATTCTGACATGGGGTAAAAGTATTCAGCATGATGAGATCTGTCTGTGGTCAAATTTTTGTGAAAATCTGTTGACCCATGTTGGAGTTATTACCCTTTTTGGACGTTTTATGTTGTTTTTTATGTTATTACTTATTCTCAAAAACTACTGTACAGAATTCAATGAAAGTTGGTTTTTTAGTGTATCCTTAACAAAATGAGCGTTTGGATTTTTGATCGGTTAAAAAACATGGCCGCAGTTACTAAAAATAGAACATTGGGGTCGTACAGTAGTTTTTTGCATATATCTCCAAAACCGTTAGGTTTGGCCAATATCTTTCAATTGCTGAAATATTCTTATTATAAGGCCTACAAAAGTCTCCAGCGATCCAAGTTGTCAGACAACTCCATATAAGGGTTATTGCCCTTGAGAGGTGAAAAATGACTTTTTTTAACAGTTTTCAGCCTATATTTTTAAAACTATGATAGATAGAATGAAACTTTCAATTGCTGAAATGATTCTTACTATAAGGCCTACAAAAGTCTCCATGGATCAAAGTTGTCGGACGACTCCATGTAAAAGTTATTGCCCTTGAAAGGTTAAAAATTATCTTGTTTGTATTGCTTTAGTTTGAATATGATCGTTTGAAACATAAGGATGTTCTAAAAATTCATTCATGTATTACGAAAGGATTGTTGCATCAATATTGCAAATATTATCCCTTGTAGGGTGTCATATTCCACTTGCAATTCAATATCTGCCTGGGACAATATTCATCAATAAAAGTACAATAGCCCTATATTATTTTTGTGATATAAGTTCTTAATATATAAGTTCCATTATGCTATATTTTTACAGAGTAAGAAATCCCACATAAAGATCCATGAAGATGCTGCTGGTGGTATTTACATGGTTGGAGTCACAACACAAGCTGTCTCTTCTCTTAATGATGTAAGCATAAAACTAAAAAACAGATAAAATTTAACACTAATAATTTGTAATGTTTACTCTTACATATTTACCACAACAATTCACTATTCACCTCTGAATGCTCAGTAATATCTGTCTTTATGTACAGTACCTTTAACAAGCTTAGCAGATTTTTAATGTATTATTATTTGTTGTCATATGATGTGATGAAGACATTTGTATTTCAGACTATGCAACTCTTACATAATGGTGCTTTATCTCGAGCCACGGCCAGTACCAATATGAATGTACAGTCGTCACGTTCACATGCTATATTCTCATTACATATAAAACAACACAGAGTTGTTCAAGGGGAGGTAAGATCATTGTTAGTGTACTAAAACTAAATCAGTATTTCCGAAGTAGTTTTTCTTTTAAGTCTGAAACTGATCTTTGTCACGTTCAAGAAGAACTTTTTTTGTTAGTAAATTTAGAAGATATAATTGCTAAGTCCTGCAGTGTAACTACAATGTCTAACTCGTGTATCAAAGTAATGGTACTAATATGCAAATATATAAGTCAGGCCAATTATAGTTTATTTCTTGGTTTTTGGTAAATTTAAATGAAAAACAATGATGGATGGGTGGAGGCATTTTTTTTCTATTTTATTCCCCTAAAAGTGATTTGTGGGCTTTTAACATTGTTCATGGTCAGAAAAAATATTAGGAAGTCCTTTTTTGTCTTTATATTATTCAAATGGCAGTAAAAATTGGTAATTGGGTACCCTCAATAGAGGTATATATGCTCTCACAACCAAGAAATTACTTTTTAAGTTGGACAGAATTGCTCTGAACTGGAAAAAAAATACTGTGTATGAGCCCTGGAGGAATGATGAAAATACTTTGATGATGTAAGTTCATGTAATAAATTTTTGACATTGTCCTCTAAATGAAGAGTAGGAATTTTCTCTAAAACATTGACTATGATGTACTTTTGTTTTTTATAGCCTGACAATGATGAAGAGAAGGAATCTGATTCAACTCAGGGAGATGTCAATGAGTTCGAGACACTGACAGCCAAGTTTCACTTTGTGGATTTGGCTGGGTCAGAGAGGCTGAAGCGAACTGGTGCTACTGGTGACAGGGCCAAAGAGGGAATATCAATCAACTGTGGTCTTGTAAGACTTTGTGCAGAAATATTTTAAAGTGAAATACACAGCCAAATGTGCCACACATAAGAATCATGTTTTTCACAAACATATGATTATTATATGTTTCCAAGCCAAATGAACATGATTATCATGATTATCATATGAAATTTCTGTATGTGACACATTTGGCTGTGTTTGTCAAATCCAAACTGAATGAACCAATAATCTGTGCATGTTGAACCCCTGTTTAACCCTAACAGAATGTTCAGTATAACATGATTCAGTGGAAGATCAGTTTCATTGTTTATCATTTTGGATCTTCAGGGGATATTGGCTTATGTCCCATGTGTTTACTAGACACTGTAGCTTTTGAAATTTTTAAGGAATATTCCTTACTGAATTTCTATTAGGGTGCCTTAAATTTTTTTTTGGTTTAAATTTGACCATAGTATCCTAAACATTTTCATTCAAATCGTCTTTCATATTTTCATACACATGTCAAACTTCAATTGAAATCAGTTAATATCATTCTTTTCTAATGATGTGAGTGTAGCATTGTTTATTGTAAAACACAATTTTTAAATTTCACACTACATGTATGAAACGAAAACTTAAGTGAAAGTATAATACTGCAAAAAAATACATCAGCATCTTTGAAATTATATGTCACTAAATTATGTTGCATCTTTCTATTTTTAGCTTGCCTTAGGAAATGTGATATCGGCTCTTGGAGATATGTCCAAGAAAGCTACCCATGTCCCTTATAGGGATTCTAAGTTAACAAGATTATTACAAGATTCTCTAGGAGGCAATAGGTAGGATAATCAGTATACATATAAATGGAATATTGACTACTTATAAAGTTTATACAGATTCAAAATTTCATGTTACTTCAGCATCTTTGTATGGACGGTACATGTAACTTGAATTTTTTACAGAAAAAAGTTCTCTCTGGTGTCTAGGTAATATTTCATTATTTTGTAAGAAAAATGTCTACTTTCACAACTTTCATAATTAAAGCTTTCAAATGACTTCATGATGATGTTGAAATCTGTCAATGTACACAGCCAAAAGTACCATACTAGAGAATCCTATGTTTCAGTTTACATATGATTATCATATGTTTCCAAGCCAAAAATTTATATAGGAGAATCATATGGTAATCATATGACTATCATAAGTAAATTTTCATATGATTATCATATCTAGTAGACATGGTTGCCAATGTTTGAAGTTTAGAGGTTACATAGCCAAATTACATATTGAATATATTCAACAAACTTATTGAAATACAGAATTTTTCCACGTATTGTAACCACACATAATTATAGTTCAATCCTTTTATAAGGATTTCAGCCCTGATGAGTTACAATATATTGAGTTAATGATGTTAAACATATTCCATGGTAAGGATTTGAATTTTCATTTTTTTTAGTCGAACACTAATGATAGCCTGCATATCACCATCTGACAGAGACTTTATCGAGACATTAAACACCTTAAAGTATGCCAACCGTGCCAGGAATATTAAGAACAAGGTGATAGCCAATCAGGATAAAGCTAGTAAACAGCTGGCTATTTTGAGGTCGGAGATTGCGGAACTACAGAAAGAACTTATGGAATTCAAAATGGTATGTTTATTATCATTTTGGAATATTCACTGTACAGTACTCTCAAAATGCTGTTATAGTTCATGTGAAATAGTCATTTTAATGACATTTATCTACTGAAATTTAGTTCTCTATTACAATGTTATCTTGCGTAAATGGAGATATTGCTTTTAAAGGAAACGGTAGCTATGTCTGTGTGATTGTATCTGAAGACTTTAAGTGAAACTTTATTCCTTGCATCTCGTATAAATATATTTTTATACTATCATTGATTTTTTTTGTGATAAAAATATTCAAGGAAGTGGTAGCTTAAGTTTGCGAAGTTTTTTTGCCACCTCAGACTTTTATACTTTGTTTACAGTAATAAGAAATTGCTAGATATCTGTATACTATAAACTCATTTAAATCAGAGCCTTTTATGGATGGAAGGATTTGTTCATTTTAGGCAGGTGACCATTTTACAATGGTATGAATGTATTGTAACTGATATAACATTACTTAAAATAGTTGGGTTAAGACAAGGTCAAGGTTATTCTGGATTAGGTTAAGACAAGGTCAAGGTTATTCTGGATTTGGGTTAAGACAAGTTCAAGTTTATTCTGGTTTGGGTTAAGACTAGGTCAAGGTTATTCTGGATTTTGGTTAAGACAAGGTCAAGGTTATTCAGGATTTGGGGTGAGACAAGTTCAAGGTTATTCTCAATTTGGTTTTGATAAATTTTACTTTATTTTTCCGACACAGTCAGTATAGTTTCGCTTTTTACCCTTTGACTTTAAGGATGCTCTTCTATGGAAACTCAAGTCACCTGATCTCAGTTCTTTTTCCCGATTGGCCAAATACTGATAACTTAGTGACGTTAAAAAAACTGTATCGAAAATTTGAAATTGTGCGCCATGTGTTATTTTCTTGAAAGAAATGTAGAAACTTAGAAGTAAAATTTTGCTGTGTCCTCTATCTTTTTTTAAAGATAGTACTTGTTTATTGATATTTTTATTTTTACAGGGGAAAAGAACAGTAGATTCTGATGGTGTAGAGACAGTAAATGACATGATTCTGGAAAACACCATGTTACAGACAGAGAACGATAAACTAAGACAGAGACTGAAGGCTCTGAATGAAGTGATTGACTCCTTGAAGACTCAAAATACTCAGTTAATTGCTGAAAAGGCTGCATTAGGAATATCTAATATTTCTGGTTAGTTACTAATTAGGGATGTGATTTTTGGCAAATATATTGTGATTTTCATTCATGTAAATCTCAGACAAAAATCTTCAAAAATTCCTCAATTCAAATACAATTGTTAATCCTGTTATCACAAAAAGACAGATGTCTAAGACATACTTTAAATGTTATTGTTCTTTGAAACAACAGCATGCAGAAATTTATGTCACTCCACTAAAAAAATTTCTGAGTATAAATTATCATTCATGCTGCATATTTGAAATCACAAATTACCAAGTTAACAATGACGGGATGCCTGTTTGAAACAACACTAGAAATACTTATTCACAGAAAAAAGTATTCATTTATCCACTTAATCCTGAAAACTGTCAATCATATTATTGTTTCGTGTTTTTTTTTTAATTATAAACACATTTTCAAAACAGAAGATGCCAAGACAGGGGAGATAACCAAGATGATAGAAAGTTATATTCAAGAGATTGAAGATCTAAGGTATAATATTATCAATGTGAAAATTTGAGTGATTTGCTGGGTCACATTTTGGTTGTAAATTTCTAGGTCAGATATCCTTACATCTAAAACAAATTAAATAAGAAAAGTTTCATGTGGCTGCCTTTTTTCGTGGGTTATTTATTGGCAAAAATTGAGTAAAATAGCCCTAAAAAGCAAAATTTCTACATTTACTGTATTAGCCATGTTTTGCAGGGTTGACATATTGTTTTTGAAGTACCATTCAAAACTGATTCAAATAAGATACTACTAAAGTTTTAACAATAACCAAAAAATGGTATTGAAGGAGGGAAAATAAATTCTGTGAAAGTACTTTAATTCGTGGATTAGGGTAGTAACACAAGTTTTGTGGATTCTTGAATTTGTGGTTTTGAGATTTTTAGTTAACACATCTATAGAAATTTCCTTTTCATTGGGAACCAAATTTTGTGGTTTGGGCTACCCACGAAAACCACGAAAATTGGTACCTCACGAATAGTAGTACTTTCACAGTAGGTAGTACATAAGAAGCTGTCTCCTGTTCTCTTTTGATTATGCAACCCATCAATTGCCAAAACAGTTTGTTGGTGACCTTAAGTTGCTTATTAAAACACAACTGCTTTCATAGATGAAAGTGTTAGAAGTCAATAAGACACAAGCACCATATCTGAACTATAGAATTTTGAGTCGATTTTTACAGAACTTTTAATTGTACATGTATAAAAGTTTTACCTTAACATTATTAGCTCACCTGGCCAAAGGCCAAGTGAGCTTATGCCATCACTTGGCGTCTGTCGTCGTCATTGTTGTCGTCATTGTCGTCGTCGTGGACAAATTTTAAAACATCGTCTTCTCTGAAACTACTGGACTGACAGGTTTTCAACTTGGCATGATTGTCCTTAGGGTGTTTTGCACAAAATGATCATTGGGATTTTTGATCCATGAAAAAAACATGGTTGCTGTTACTAAAATAGAACATAGGGGTCAGATGGCAGTTTTTTGCAAATAACTCAAAAACCGTTGCCTTTACCAAATTTCTGGCATTGGGTAAATTTGTTAATCATTATGAGAAGGACCTATGCCAAAATTTTCAAAACCATTCATAGACTAATGTGGGAGTTACGGCCCAGTTTTTTTGTTGTTTTTTTTTTTTTTTCACATGTACAACTTTTAAAATCTTCTCTAAAACCATTAAAGATCATTGAATGAAAATAAGGATAACAGTTCTTTAGTGTATTGTTCTCAAAATGACTGTTGTGATTTTTAATCTTTGAATAGATATGGCTGCCTATACTAAAAATGGAACTTAGGGGTCATAAGAAAAAAAATTTCAAAAATTGTTGCCTTTAGCAAAATTCTGGTTCAGGTCATGAAAATGCTATGAAAAGCATTTCCTGCATTTGACAGTTTAGTTGATTTTAACTTAGCCTGTCTCATTCGTGAAGTTTTTCAAATAAGCAAATGGTTAACCAGTTGAGCGATTCAGGCTCTCTTGAGCCTTTAGTTTTGTTCATGTTTTCAATTTACACAAGTTCAAATGCATTGAAACTGGACATAAAAGGATTTAAGAAGATGTCTGGTTTAGTCATGTTTTAGTTTAAACAGGCTTTGCTATTACAAGACAAGAGAAATTCAGAAGCATAAACTTAATCAAGACCAGATCTGTCCTAGCATTAACAATGGTTTTATGGTAAAAATTGCGTAACAATTTTGATATGTGGTTTAACTTTGTTGTGAGAGATTTCAATGGTTATTGATGGATTGCATAATAAACAATATCTTTAGAGGTACAGTACACAAAAAAGAACCGTGATATTGTTATTCATGTCATTTACAGAAAAAAAATTATTTACGTAACAGTTTCTTGATAATTTTAAATAGAAAGATTATTTTTCATTACTTTCCTAGATCCAAACTTGCTGAATCAGAGGCAATGGCTCTCCAGTTAAAAAAGAGGACTACCCCATTAAGAATGTCTTCAATGAGTCCAATGTCACCTATAATGTCATCGATGGCTAGCAGCCTTGACATTTGTACCTCTCCCATTTCATCAATGGGTAGTTCTGTTCTGTTGGAAGCTAAAAAGGATCTCAAGAAACTGAACAAAAAAGCTAAAAGGACAAAAATGTCAAGAAGCCAAAGGTTTGACATATTTATATAGAGTTTAAGAGTTCTCATTGCTCGTAAACATGGGCAAGTGCAAAGTTTCCTTGAGTGAATTAAAACCTGTTATTGCCATTTTTGTCAACAATTATTTTGTAATAATAATTTTTTTTTCATCTAAAATGTTAAATCTTGATACTTTGCATTAAAATCTTGAGTTCAAAATTCTAATATAATGTATCTACTTTTTAGTGCTAACTGAATAGTTTGGAAACAATCATGAATTCCATGTAAGGTAGTTTGTTCGGTCTTATATATTGATTAAAAACAAAAATACAGATTTAACACAACTTTTAGATAATTTATTTTTTCCCCATTCTCAGCAATTGATTAGATATACTTTTATTATCAGGAGTTATTGAATATTAGCAAGCACTTTGCTGCTAATTCAAGTTTGTCTACAATTTTCACATTTGTCAGATAAATAGAGTTATCTTCAGCCATATCTTGATATTTGTGTAGCTTGTTGGAATTATTTTAAAAATCTCTACTCTAGTAATTGGTAATTTGATTTTTGATTTTTTTCATTCGTCACATGATTTCGAGAATGAATTTAGTTCTTTGATCTCTTCAACTTAAATAATTTATGATGACTTTACAGCGAGAAAGAAAATGTAAGTGATGATGAGAAAGAACAGAATGAGGCGGAGGAGCTGAAGGAGGAGGTCAATGAGGAAAATGATGATGTTTTAGAACAGGAAGAGGACAATGAAGAGGTTTGTGATTTTAAAAAAAATTACTTGTGTCTTTAATCATGCATTAATCTGCAAAAGGTTGTAATAATGCCCCTGTTCCGAAGAAGAGTGGGTGGTTTGTAATAATACCCTGTTCCGAAGAAGAGTGGAAGTTTGTAATAATGCCCCTGTTCCGAAGTAGAGTGGGTGGTTTGTTTTACCTTTGTTCGTGTTTCCATGTTTCTGTGTGTCTGTAAAAAAAAAGTCCAGTTTTCTCAGCAGTTACTCATCACAGCGACTTGAAATTTTATAACATTCTTCCTGTAGGTATGCCATATGGTGGGATTCATGTTTGGAAAAATTTATATTGTTCACCAAGTACATTGTTTATTTTTTTACATTATATAATTTTGAAAGTTGAAATTTTTGTCAGACTTATTTCATTAACTACTGATCACAGTGGCTTGAAATTTTAACACATTCTTGTTTATTTTATTTTTTATTTTGATTAACAGTGGGGGTATCACTAGTGAGCCATTGCTCACAGATTTCTTGTTATATCTCCCATTACACCGGAAACATTTGTTTTTGTTTTTGTATTTGTCTGTGACAGAGTTCATTCTTCCTATTTTTCTTTTTGTTTGTGAGGTTTGGAAAGAATACTTGCACAACTATTCAATACAATGCCCTGATTTGTGATACCTGTTATTAATTTAATAATGAATTTGAATTTCACACTCTCAATAAAGGAAGTACGTGATTTGTATGATTTGTGTTTTTAACGTAACAAACACAGTTCATCTAAGTAGTTCCTTTGTGCTTAGAAGATTCACATGATGATTGTTAATTTGCATATTCTGAATTGAAATATACATGCAAAACATTTTTTTTAATGTAGATAATATCAAATAATTTCCATTATTGTCCAGGAATTATTGTATGAATGAATCAAAATTAATGGCATCATTTATTCAGTTGGATGAGGAAGATGATGATGAAGAAGAATTAGAAGATTTAGATGAGAGTTCTGGTGACTCAGACTCTGAAGACAAAGGTAGGTGTTGAAAAAAAAAGAAGAAAGACTAATGAGCTGATAACTGCAATTCAAGCATTTAATTATGTTTATAAAACTATGATACATGTATATATGTATGTCTTGTGTAATGAGGGAAGATATTTTTCTTCAAAAAATTGATAAATTAAATATTTTACTTGACGATGACTTTGAAATTATAATAAGTCCATTATAGGTTGCATAATGCAAATTTTATCATTCTTGTAAAGTAACAGGTATAATTTTCTCTCATAACGTAAGAGATCAAATTTATCATTCCTGTTAAGTGGCAGGTACATTGTATCATTCTTGAAAATAACAGGTAAATTGTATTTTCCCCATAGAAATACAGGTAATTTTTATCCTGAAAAGGAAACTGGTATATTTTATTATTCCTGAAAATGAAACAGATAATTTTTATTTTAATCCCATTAAGTAGCTGGTGATTCTTTTATTCCTGTAAAGTAACAAGTAAATTTTATGGTTCCTATCAAGTAACAGGTTATATTCTACCATTCCTGTAAAGTAACAGGTAAATTTTATGGTTCCTATCAAGTAACAGGTTATCTTCTACCATTCCTGTAAAGTAACAGGTAAATTTTATTGTTCCTATCAAGTAACAGGTCATCTTCTACCAGTCCTGTAAAGTAACAGGTAAATTTTATAGTTCCTATCAAGTAACAGGACATATTCTACCATTCCTGTAAAGTAACAGGTAAATTTTATAGTTCCTATCAAGTAACAGGTTATATTCTACCATTCCTGTAAAGTAACAGGTAAATTTTATAGTTCCTATCAAGTAACATGTTATTCTGCCATTCCTGTAAAGTAACAGGTAAATTGTATAGTTCCTATAAAGTAACAGATCATTCTACCATTCCTGTAAATTAACAGGTAAATTTTATCATTCCTATAAAGTAAAAATTCATAACTGATGTCTTATCTTTATTTGTATAGTTGAAATGTTTCTGGATTATTGGTTGTATTGGGCAGGTACATCAATGTTGTACCTGTATATTATAATTAAAAAACATTTAATGCATGGATTTTTTATATTTAGACTCTTTATTTAAAGTTTTTATGAGTCATTGATTTTATAGGACTTTCAAAGTCTTCTATCTATGCACATTTTGTCTTTATTGTAGTAATTTTATATCTACTTATACTTTTTTTTATATACGATATATGTATTTTTTACTGTGTCATTTCATTTTTCGTTTACTAGATTGTTTTTTCTTCAAGAAACTGTTTTTCAAACATTGATGTTTTTTCTTTTTTTCTTCATCTGTGTAATTCATATATGTGATATTTTGAAGAGAGTAGACTTTCAAGTTTTCCCTTTGATGTAGTTGTAAAAAAAATGCTATTGTAATTTTTAAGTTAATCTTATTGGCAAAATAGTTTATTTAATAGTTAAGTTGAACCACAGAATGAAACTTTTTTAATGTAGTAACTGGGAAAAAATACAAAATTTAATCTTTTTATTTTTCAAGTAAATATCACTTATTATGAAAAAAAATAGGCATTCTGGTAGATTATCTGCTTCGTGGAGTTTAAGTCTTAGAAATTTCAGAATAAAAAAAAATTATGTTTAAATGTTAGTATGGAAAGTAACGGTAAGAACAGGGAAGATGTTGAATATAATCTATAAAAATTTATTTATTTATTATTTACCATTTCATATTCAATTTTTTTTAAACACATACTATAACAGATTCAGACAACATCCATGAAGACCTTGCTGAGTTGACATGTGAGATCTCTATCAAACAGAAGCTTGTTGAGGAATTGGAGCAAACACACAAGAGACTTCACTCTGTTAAAGTACAGTACGAAGACAAAGTTATCCAACTACAGGAAAAAATAAAATCTATAGAAGCAGAAAGGGATACTATTCTTTCTAATATAAGTAAGTTGTAGGAAGAGGTAGTGAATAACTTCAAGTTAAGTTCTCTACTTGATTTAAGGAAATAAAGTAAAAATTGGTTGGCTCGGAGTCAGAATAATGTAATTGAAAGGGACGAAATGCCTACCTGTTGCTTCTGTGAGCTAGCACATTAAAAATCTAGCTCAGCATGCCAGATTTGTTTTATACAGGGTCTGTTCGATTGGTCAGTTGTTCTTGTCTGAAATGCATGAGTTATCTGCCATAGGATATTAAATCATAACCAATCAATCTATTTTCTACTTGAGAACAAATTAAAATCCCCCTCTACCCATTCTCCCTCTCAGTTTTAAAGATTAAGAACCACTGATTACTATAAATTGCAAGCTTTTCAAAAGAAAATGAAAATTATACATTTTTCTTATGATCTAAGTTTCCTTTATTCATTCCTTTACTTTGGGAGAAAATTTGCTGTAAGCTTTTGATTTGTATCTTCTTATATGAAAGCAATTCTTACACCTACAGGTTCAATTGAGAACCAGTCCAGTGACAAAGTCAAGAAAGTTAAGTTAGAATATGATAAGAAGCTAACAGGGCTACAGAATGATCTGAAGAAACTACAAGCAGCCAAAAAAGAACACGCCAAAATGTTGAAAAACCAATCTCATTATGAAAAACAATTGAAAACATTGCAACATGAACTTGCTGAGATGAAGAAAACTAAGGTAGATCAATATAAAATTTGTACATATATCAAACCCAGTCTCGACCACTTCAAAAGCATCTCTGGTTTGAGCCAAATGCCTTTTTGATTGAAGTGAGATTTGCCCAATTTCCTATGGACTAAGATAAGAAAGTGCCTTTTTTGTTACTCTTCAGCATCTTTAAATTCTTTTTATAAAAGTAGAACAGTAGGGAAACAAAATGTTAAATATCTCATGACAGGTAAAGTTAATGAAGCAAGTCAAAGAAGAGGCTGACAGGAACAAACAGTCTGAGGCGAGAAGGAACAAGGAGGTTGCTCAGTTAAAGAGGGAACAGATACAAAAGGAGAACAGAATTAGAAACCTAGAGAAGGAAAAAAGACAGAAAGAAACAGTTCTGAAGAGGAAAGTTGAAGAGGTATTAAATTGAAACATTGTATTAATTTTCATGATTTCTTTTCACATCGAGCAAAGGGGTTTTGATACCAAATTCATTATTACTTCTAACTATAATTTCTAAACAAAAATTTTGTAAATTGAACTTTCTTTATAAAAAATTGAGGAAGTTCACATAGGTCATCAATTCACATCAAATTGATTTTCTTGTCAGTTGCCATTTTCCTTGGAAGCTTTTTTTTAAATTCTGTAATGTAATGTAGGTATAAAGTCATTAATTTATACTCATAGTGGTCGTTGCTAACTTTGATGTGAATAAAGGATATCTTGTAACTTGCTTGGTGACTTATGGTTTTCAGGCAATAACTCAGAAATGAACTACAGTTAAACCTGTCTATAGTGACTTTCTGAGGGAGAGCAAAATCAAGGTCTTATAAGACAGGTGGTCTTTGTATACAGGTTAATTTTACATAGAATGCATTACAAAAGGAGATATAATTATAGTCCTTTAAAAGATAGGTAATTGTTGAACACAGGTGTTTGCTAAGACAGGTTTGAGTGTATGAAATTTGCTTTCTACATTAATGTATGATCATGTTATTAAAAAAATTTGTACGGATAGATAGGTTAATTTTAGAACACATATGTACTACAATATTATTATATAGGGATTACAGATAGAGGTAAAATGTGTGAATCAGTCTCTGAGCACTCAAACAAAACTTCTTGTAGAGGGTCATGTAATTTATTGAATTAAGTTTGCAGTGAAAAAAAATGTAATCCCAGGGTTTGTGCACTTCCATATTATTACCTTTTAAATGATAAGACTTTGTAACTGCTTCCTGAGCACTACATAGTATACGATATTCACACCCAACTTTGCCCCAAACGAGTAAAAATGTAATTATGTATGCAGACTAAAGTGCCATATATCATAATTATGTGTTGCTCAATTCATATGATAACCATTCAACTATTTAAATTCTCATATGTAAATACTCACATATTACTGTCATTTTTCGTGAAAAATCTGATTATCAAATACTAATCATGAGTAAACTAAAACATGTGAATCATATCACACTAGATTCATATGATTATAATAAAAATATATTTGCTGTTCCTTATCTACTAATGAAAAAGGTTGTTACAAAAAAATATCATAAAGGCTTCTAAGAATAAGATTTTCTTTTATTTCCTCCCCTGGATTTAAATATATTAGTCTTTAGTAGTGATTTTAGTGATTTTGAAAGATTTAAAGTGGCAGTTCATACAATGAATTTTTTTCATTTCTACCTTACCTCCCCATGTTCTAAGCCCTGAGTCGGCAAACATCAAACCAACATACATGTGCATTAATATGTTTCACCTTGAACAAATGGGCAAGCTTAAATATAGAGCAGGGCAAAGGTCACAACTAAAGCTTTAGCAATGAAAGGGCATGGAAGTCACGTTGTTGAATATTTTCCCCAGAATTTCTACTGTTGAAAGCTTTGAAATCTGAAGACCAATTTGTATTTAGTGTGCTAATCCTGGGTACATCAAAGTGATGCATAGTTAGCAGAATTTTCTATTATGTTGTGTTGCCAAACTTGTTTTAGTATAGAATTACACGTCATTATGCATAGTATTGTTATTATTCTATTTACAAATAAAAGGTTTAATTGATAAAGTTGTAGTCTTTTCAATAAATAACTATTTCCTATGCACTTTTGAATGGGAGTTTGAGACCCACTCTTATGAAATCACAGGGTCATGTGACAAGACTTACAGGTCCCATTACCCTGGAACGGAGTTAAAGAATTTTTCTAGGTTTTATAAGAGCATCCATTCAGTGTGTATCATTGTCTACATTGACAGCTTGAAGGTTTCATCATGTAGCCTTGGAGAGTTTGTTAAAGGTGTTGTAATTTTCTCTTGAGCTACCCCCTCGTTCTCTGTTATGCTGTTGTATTTTCTCTGAAACCATTCATTACTGTGCGTCATCTTACATTTTTCTAGGTTGAGTCATTACGAAGGAGAAATAAACCTATGTCCAATAAAGCTGCAGGTAGAGTGGGAAGGTATGATAGACCAGCTACTATACCTATCAGTAATATTGGAGGTAAGAATACTTCATAGGTTCTTTCCAGTAAACTTTGTAACACTACTATACCTATCAGTAATATTGGAGGTAAGAATACTTCATAGGTTCTTTCCAGTAAACTTTGTAACACTACTATACCTATCAGTAATATTGGAGGTAAGAATACTTCACAGGTTCTTTCCAGTAAACTTTGTAACACTACTATACCTATCAGTAATATTGGAGGTAAGAATACTTCACAGGTTCTTTCCAGTAAACTTTGTAAAATTATTTCTCTATGCAGATTTTGTTTTCTTTATCTATTCCTGAAAATAAGTTTTAATAGGGTACTAAACTGGTCAATTTTCAGAATATTTTCGTCTTCCCTACAATCCCTTGTAACACCCTTGGGATGGTTCTGTTAATAACATCCTGAATTATTTTGATCAATTTGTTTGCACATACATGTACTAAGTGCCTTAGCAAATCTTGAACTAAATTAGTTTTCTAAGTCACAAGGTCTCAATGGAACTTAAAAATTTTGCAAAACAAGTGGATGCTACATATTGTGATGTCAGTCTTCAATTTAATTCTGCAATTAAATTTGGGAAAGCATGACATTAACAGTATGTTATAACTATGCATTACATTTGGTATTGTTAATGAAATAGAACTTGACATAACAGCTATATAATTTTTTTTATTATATTTTAGTACCAGTTACATCATCACCAAGAAGGCGGAGGCGTGGTGTCTTTTCTGCCAAGGCTGCCAAACAGAAATGGGATGCTATTGATAAAAATGTATGTCGGCTTCTCTCAGTCAAGATAAACACTATTTCTCTTTAGTCTTGGTCAGCTATGGTCTCTTATACATCCAATACCTTTTGCCCCTGACAAAAGCCGTAAGGCAAAAAATATGGGCCCCACATTCTGTGTTTTCTTACATTTTATTTGTATTTTATTTGTATGTACATGTAGTTCCCTTTGACCTTTTACATGTAGCTATTGTTCACTTATTTATTATTTACAGTGTAGTTTTAAAGATCATTTACTATACTTAGTTTTCTTGTTTTGCTGAAGGATTCCAGTTGTTCTTAATTCAATGAATAAAAAATTAATTGAATGTCAACTTAATGCATGTAGGTAGATGAATTTTAATTTTGAAAATTGATAGGGTGGCATGTTAAACCTAACTATTTCCTGTTATAAGCTTGATTATCTTCTGCTTTAAGATTGAATTACATTTAAATCATGTCTGAGTTGTAGTCGGTCGTAATGTTAATTGTCAGATATTCATCCTGTAGATTTCATCTGTGATAACTAAGAAGCAGACTATTTCTAACATGGAGAAAGACATGGAGATTTGGCTGAAACAGAGAGAGAAAACATGTAAAAAACGAGAGAGGTACATCAAAAAGAAGGAGGAGGCTATTGCTGCTGGCAAGGTAATTAGGAGAAAATGGGGAAACGGTTTTGTTCAACCAAAATTTTTTTATAATGTTGAATGCAGAAGGATGCTTTGGGTCCATTGATGGAGTGGGGGGGATCATGCTGTTTGCAAATCTGAAAATAAGAACATTTGCACCAGTATTTTTTATTCACCTGTCTTTTGACAGACAAATAAGGATATGCTGCTGGTCATCAGTTCAATATTTAAAAAAAAAAATCTTGAAAGTTTATATTAATTTTTTGGTATAATATTTTGCATCATGGAAAGAAGCCTATCTGTATTTTGATACTTATTTACGAAACTTCAGAACACCAAAAAGGGAGGGGGCTAGCTTATCATATGCTTTAGCAATTATTGACTATCAAGGACATGTTACCTTATAATGTTCTCCATTTGTTTTAGGAGCCACAAGTGATAAAGGACTTGACTGATGCAATTGATCATCTGAGTACACAGGTCCAGGTGGCTCAGGAAAATATTACAGAATGTCAGGCTAATGTCTGCCAGATGGAAGAAACTAAGGTGGGTGTTGTGTCTATAAACATAACAGAATGTCAGGCTAATGTCTGCCAGATTGAAGAAACAAAGGTTGGTGTCATGTCTATTAACATCACAGAATGTCAGGCTAATGTCTGCCAGGTAGAAGAAACAAAGATGGGTGTCATGTCTTTAGACATCACAGAATGTCAGGCTTATTTCTGCAAAATGAAAGAAACAAAGGTGATTTTTCATATCAATAAATATCACAGAATGGCAGGCTATTGTCTGTCAAATGGAAGAAACTGTGGTGAGTGTTAGGTCTGTAAATGTTCCTTAATGTTGGTGTAATGTCTCTGAAATGGCGGAAACAAAAGTGAGTGCTATGTCTTTAAATATCTCAGAATGTCAGGCTTATGTCTGTGAAGTCAAAAAAACTAAGGTGAATCATATTTAAAAAGGTGGTGTTTGCGACTCAGCTGTGAATGGGGCATGTTTGAGAGAGTGACCACCTTCTTTAAATGTTCACAAGATTAGGAAGGTTAGGCTCAGGATTATGACATATGGTTAAGTCAGGTGACATACCTTCGAGCTGACTGATGTTTCTGTGGTAGCATGTGAAAATGTGCTGAATCTCTGTCTCATCAATTTAACAAGATATTGTTAAGGTAAAATGCATGAAATCTCTGCCAGTGGATTTTTAACGACAACCAATTAATTATTCATCATTCAAACTAGTAAATCTCACTAATTCAGTTAGTTCTTATGGAATTATGAAGTGTTTCAAAAACGTGGGAAATGTAAACATTAGACTGAATATATTTTGTAGGATGAAGCTGAGGGTATAGATGTTAATACTGTGATAAATACCTGTGGATTAGATGAGGCTCAATACCTGCTTGATCATTTTATACAGATGAGTATAAGTAGGGTAAGTTAGACCAACTCAAATAATTTCTTGGGTCACAGGTCATCCCTCCTCACTTTTAAGGGTGCTTCATCATCTTATCAATAAAATAAAAATAAAAGAGCACTTCCATCATCATATTTGTAACTGTGAACATTATGGGAAAAACCCTCATCACTTTTTGAGGCTGTTAAAAAAGTAAATAAAAATGCCCCCCTCCCTCCTTTTTTCATAAGAATTGGATTTAGGACCAAAATCTCATCTTGAATTTTGTCTGTTTTCAGGGTTTGTCATTATCACAGAAAGATGCTGAAATTCGTGAGCTTCATGCCCAACTCCATCAAACAGAACTTAACAACACTTTACAACAAGATCTCCTTAAACATATGATCAATGACAGAGTGGATATCGAAGTTGATAACTTGATGACAAATCTAACTGATGGTATGTCATGACACTTTGTGGGTGTAGGGCTAGCATTGTCTTAATAACTCAACCTTTGGTATTTTTACTTAGATTTGTATACACTGGCATGGCTAAAATTTGCTCACTTTTGATCAGAAGCAAAATTAATTCAATACTTTTTCTTATAATTGCTTTTGTAGGATTTAAAAATTTGGATTTGATCTTATAAGCACTATGCAAAAAAAGATTAAATTGAAATAATGTATTTTTTACAGTAATATAATTTAAAATAAAAATAGAGGAAAAAATATATGTTATTTGTGGCCTTTAAGACATTTTTTAAAATTTTTATCACAATCAGTTTCCATTCCATATGAAAGTTACAAAAAAATCATTTTTTAGAGCCCAAAACCAAATTACTCTAACAAGAATAAGTTTCAGATAGTTATTCCAATTTTTTTAATCTAAAATATGTGGAAGAGAATTTTATTTATTGGATAACAATGACTTATATTTGCTTAACTTTATCACCACAGCTCATGTACATAAATCAAGTAGGTATAGAATTGAAGTGAGGGCGGGGGTATACTGTGCCTCATCAGTAAGGTTTGGTCATGTTGCTTCTAGTATACACTTTCTTCTATCCATTTGAATCGATGATAAACTCTTCATTTTTGCTTTTATTTTCCAGCAGGCTGCTATTTTCTCACCTCATATTTCATTTTTAATGGCAAATTATCTATAAGCCTTATTTTGTTATTTTTTCTTGCTCCCACTTTTTTGTGTTATTTTATTTATGCTCATTTTCCACTTTATCAGCTTCATCATTCTTGGTTAATGATATCATTTTGTCCATATTTTGAAGTGCATTTCCACATTAAAAATGGTTCTTTCATAACCATGCTTAGCCGTCCTTGATCATGATTTTGCCTGATTTGTTAATTTCTCCTATCATTTTGCTCTTATCTCTCTGCTAATCATTAAAAAGCAGACTTATCTGCTTTGATCACTGTAATTTTAGAGATTTGAATTCATCACAACTATGCTTCTGTGTAATGATCATTGGTGATTATATGAAGCTGTAAGATAAATACAAAGCTGTAATATACTACTAGGAAATAATAATATTTTGAAGGGTACCAACAATTGTGGTCTTACATGGTGGAGTCAAACCTCAGTTGAAATGACTAACCAAAGATAATTCCATTCATAACTGTGATAACCTAATGAAATCCTTGAACCATCACACCTTTTTCATTTCCGAATGTTAGGTGCCTTAGTTTGGATCCCCCTTTTGTTTATTTTGATCACAGAAGAGAAAATGATAATCTAGAACCACCTTTTATAAATTTCTTGATCCACCCATGCATTTCAAAAACCACAAAAATTGATTCCCTATAAATCAAGTATCTTAACAGTATACAATTTTAAAAAGTGACACATAAGAGTAAATATGACTAAAATGATTATAACATTACTTAAAGGTAGGTAATATAATGCAGTTCGTGTGTTTACAAATCTTTAGAGATTGTTATAAAACAAACTTTATATTGATGAAGCTCTTTAAGCCCAATATTTATGAGATCACCATTAGTACTACAATGTATTAGATATAAAATTAAATATCTGAAAATTTACTAATTTGAAAGAAAGAATATGTATTATTGCTTGTAGGAAAAAATACAACTTGATGTGAAATTTTGTATATTTTGCTTTTATATTGTTAATTTATTTATTTTTAATAGATCTGGATAGTTCTACAGACTCCTCATCATCATCTCCTGCAGAAAGGTATGTTAAGTCTTGTCGGATTTGGTCCGCTTGTTACGATTTTGAATCTTGAAAATAGAATTGTTTTTATAGGTTTCGATAGTACATTTGTAAAGTCTGAAAATTTAACAGAAACTAAACTGATGATTTTTTTACCAGCTTTTTGTGACCTCAGGGATTTATCCTTCTTAGCAATAGTTTATGCAATACTCTAAATTTAAAATTTATTGCAATATTTAGTAATTGTACGAAATGCAGCAGGCTTTTAATTGCAATAAAAACTTGCACTATGAATTTTTTTATTTTTACTTTTAAACTTCATAAGAATTATTTTATTGAATACTGCAAATACAGAATTGCAAAATGATATTGATATTGCTATAATGAACCCATGCAATAAACTAAAAATCGGAAGGCTATTTTAGTGCAAAGGGCTGGTCTGTATAAGTCATGAAATATCAATGCTATGATTATTTTAGTGAGACTATTAAGTGGGATGATAACTTTGTATTGCAACTTGTTTCTTTTTCAAAATTGTCAAGATTTTACCCAAAATCATTTTAAACTGCAAATGTATCCTACTTGATAGTTAGTTCATGTACTGTTAAAGTATTATCATTTGTGAGTCTCAACTCTCCGTGTCCATGGAATTTATATATAAGTAGATTTTATATGTATGTGTGTAATTGGAAATTTTCACTTAGTTTTAAATTTGATTTTATGGTATGACCAAACCATCAAACAATGAAAATTGATATTCATGAATAACATTACTATAACAGAACATGTATTAGTATTTGCATTTCTGATGTTTATGGTTACCCTGCTATTAAAAGATTGAGGACAATTCCATAAATCATTTAAAAAAAGGGGGGGAGGTTCCGAGGTCAATATTGGAATATTTTTTTTTTGTCCAAAATTATTTTTTAAAAGATCAGTAAAAGGGAGATAATTCCAGCGTCTTGAACAAGTTTCAGACATGAAATCAAAGAATCACATTGATGTATGGGTAGCAACCCCTTATTGGATAGAACACTTTGATTTGAAAAGCCAGGTTTCCACACCACTGTTGGTTGAAGCCTCACAAGTTTAAAGAAACCAGGGACTTTGTAATGTAAAGGGGAGTCATGATTTTTCTATTATGGAACTTTGGGCTTTCTCGTCTTTGTTTTGGAATTTGCTGGTCAATAATGAGGAATCTAACTCTGTCAAGCAATCTTTTAAAATACTCCTTTAGAAAGTGCAAACCTTAATAATGTTTCATTTTATCATTCAAATAATGGTCCTCAATGCCAGTTGGCCATTAGAATGTCTGGAAATGTCCTTAGTTTTTTAAAGACCAGCTTGAGGTGATGGTGAGCTTGTGATGCATTGTTATAGCTAGATAAGGGAATCACAGAAGGCAAAAATTGAAATTCATTGACCATGATTCCTCAATGTTTGACAGAAATATTGGATGGCAGGTATCATTTTGATGATAATGAAAAATATGAAAAATGAACAATTTCTATTTATAACTACATGTAAATGGGTAAATTATCAATTGATGTTAATTTTATGGCAACTACATTAAATTTTGACAGTAAATTTGTAAAAAAATTCGCCATTACTTTTGCAAGAGGCTTTTAAGAAGTTAATAGAATTTCCATTGTTTTTGCATACTTTAAAGTAGCCTTTTCAAAAAGTCAATGTTTTTTAATGATAGAAAGAAAAGTGTATATGTATAGCAATTTAAATCACGGGCCTTTGTCTACAGCTTTACATTGTTTCTCTTCCAAAACAGCAAAGAAGTAGATATTTTTGTTCAAAAACTCAACTTTTTTCTTGCTGATTTTCTAGTACCAATGTTCAATGTATAATCAGGTAAGACCCAGTATATTGGGTGAAATGCTCTTAGTTTTCTTCTAGTGCAATCAATATATTTTATATTCATATCATAATGCTAAAATACTTATCTTTAATGTATTATAATATAGTTTTGGGTATGATATAAGGTCAAGCTGCTATATATTTGTATTACTGCACAGTATAAGAATTCCACTTGATAAACCAGTCTGTGCCAAAAGCTATGTCTTCCTGTTGATAGCAAGACTTATCAGTTTTAGCATATTTTTACAAACACCCTACTACAAACTAAATTCAGCAGCCCTAAGACAGTCTATGTTAAACTCATTGGACTGTTGGTCATCTCCAGTAAAATGGACATTCATCAGAAATTACCCCTGAAGATCCTGACCAAATACTGTTAACATATTCATTTGGTTGTGTTCTAGTTCTCCCAATTTTTTTTAGGTACACAGAAAAGCAAGATAAATAGTACCTGTACCTGCATAATTTATTTTATCACTATATATAGCAATCATATTTTCAAACTACAGAAAAAAAAGGTACCCACAAATATCCCAACTTGACAGAATTCACAAAAATTAGCAATCATGAAAATTGATGGTGAAGTACAAAATTGCTCAGACTTAACTAGTCAGACTTTCTTCATCCTTGGGCTTGTGGCTAAAGGCACAGATTGTATGAAAGGTTGTATTGTTAATCTGACTACCTAATTTCATGACAATATGTCCATCATTCATGTTCATATGCTTTCTAATTACAAAATACAAAAAAAGCTATCATTCATCATTTGCATGGCACCAATAATAATGCTCAGTTGAAACAGCTTCTGCAATGCAGATATATGTGTTTTTAGCTCACCTGGCCAAAGGCCATGTGAACTATTGCCATCACTTGGCATCCGATGTCTTCGTTTTTTTAAAACTCTTCTCCTCTGAAACTACTTGACCAATTGGAACCAAACTTGGTATGAATGTTCCTTAGGATATGCCCTTTTTTAACAATTTTTGCTATTTTTAATGTTATTTCTTTCAAAAATCTCGGACACTACTTTACCAATTGAAACCAAACTTTCAATATCTTGAAAACTATGATAGAATAAAAGAAACTTTCAATTGTTGAAAAGATCTTGTGATAATTCCTACCAACGACTTCTTGAGTCAAAATTGTTGAACAACTTCTTGTTTAATTTATTGCCCTTGAAAGGCAAAATTCGACCAGGTGAGCGATTCAGGCTCCTGGGAGCCTCTTGTTGGTATAGAGCTCTGGCATGACTAGTTCACAGTTGTATGGATTTTTTTCGTACCTGAACATAGGAGACAGAAGAACTTAGGTTAAAGTCAGTACGCCCCGTTGGTTCTTCTATCATATGTAATGTATTTGGTTGACCTGATTAAATCCTGTATAACTTACTTCCGGATTTTCTCAACTGTGAAATAATGTGCTTGATGACTGTATGTCACACCACTATAAAGATTTGAAAACTTTTTGCAGGAGTAATTAACCCCAATTTTTTCTGTTACAGTTTTCTCAGCAACTTGAAATTTTAACACATTCTTCCTGTAGGTATGCCATTTTCAGGAAAGTTAGAAAGTTAGACAAAAACTTCCTCTTAATAGAGAACTTTGTTCTACTCAGAAGTTCTTGTGCCCCAGAATTAACTAGTAACATGGCACCAATGATTCAGTTTAAAAATCTCGTTTTATTCATTATGTTTTTTCCTGTTCTCTGTAAATCTTGGTATGATACTGGTGATAAGGATGTCCTTTTGATTAAGAAGAATGTAGCTCATATAGAACAGCAATTTATTCAAATATTGAAAAAAAGAACAGCAAAGGACCATTCAAACATACTGGTATTTTTGCATATGAACAGATACCTGAAGGATAAATGCAGCCCATTGGAATTTAGGTTTGGCATTTTTCGTTTTCTGTCAAAGATAGATGTAAGATAATAAACAGATCTTTTTTGTTAATTGATACATAATTCAGACATGGTTAGTTGCTTTGAAGATCTGGCACTGTATTGAATTAAGTCATAGGTCATGGGTCAAGGTAATTGGGTCAAATTTCCACTTAAGGAAATGTCTCCCTTTGCACTACCTTATTGTTAAAAAAAACTTTGTTCATAACATTTGATAGAAATCAGTATTTAATACAGTAGTCCCTCTGAAACAGCCCCCCTGACCAACAGCCACCTGTCTTATGTGACCACATTTCAAAAGACATAAGACAGTATGAATTATTTTGTCATAGAACAGATTTCATCTGATTAAATCAGCATGAAGGCCAATAGATTTTGGTCACATTGAAAATAAACTATACAGAGCAACTTTGTGTAAATGAAAGCTATTGGTTTAGGTTAACATTATAATGAAAGTATATTTGGATCAGGCAACTATTTTGCTTAAGAAAGATAAATTTGGTTCTAGGGATCTGCCATCCAATATTTCTCATGCTCAATTTATATACTTGTTGAAGGTTTGCTGTGTATTAAATGTGCACTAACAGTGGACTAACAAAAGTCACATACAATGTAGAACAAATACTGAAAGAATTGTCTTTCAAAAAGAATTAATAGGGTATAGTTATTGTGTGTCGCTGTTTCTAAGTTCACAGATTCTTAAATTTAATTTCAAGATTATTGAACAAAAATATGCAAGTCCTTCCCACTGATCTGAACAATGAAAGTTTAAATATGATGGAATTTACAAGGGCACAAGTTTTTCTTACCTAGAAGACACCTTTTGTTTTTTAGGTCAAGGTCATTTTTTCACTGCATATGTTATTTATGAATATATATGCAAAGTATTGACTAGTATAGTTTCTATAATCTAATTCCGAAAACCTTTCATTTTTTTACATGATTTAAATATATGAGTGGAGATAACACACAACAGTTTTTGGATGAAACTGATAATGAATGACAATTCTTTTAGTAACAATTACTAATAATTAAACTAACAAAAGTGTAACAAGTTTTTAATTTTGATTTATGTTTTTAGAAACTAATATAGTTTTCCCTTTCTTTTTCACCTTACCCTTGCTGTGGAACACACCTAACAAACATGACTGGGTTTTTACTCTGTAGTGACTTTTGTTGCTTTGCTGTAGTCACCATTTTGTGCTTTTTACTGTTGGAAATCTTCTGGGTGTGATGACCTTCACATTCAGGAGGTATGTTACTATTTTTAGCTTACTTTCACTTTCAGTTTACATCTTCAATTGATTTTCTCAAATTAAATTAGTTTAATGTAGCTATAGTACATGTATTTCTTGTTTATATATCTTCCTGTAGTATGGTAAAGTAACCAAAATGTCAGCTAATGTCAGCTAATTGTGAAAATAACACAACAATTTTTTGCAAGTCATAGTTGTAAAATTGATCTTCAGTTTCTGAAGAACAATAGGAGAATACACCACAGATAAATTACATAGAAACCTGCCTATACTGAACATATTTTAGACTGTTAACTTTGTCAGGTTTTAGGCTAGTTGACGGTTTACACAGGTTTCAATAACATTTAAACCAATATGTTAAAAATGTCCGATTTAGAAATTTTTTCTTTATTCAGAATTTGGGTTTAGAAAAGGTTTTGAATTATTCAGGGTTCGGTTTAGACGAATTTCACTGTATATGCTTATTTCTGTGTTAATTTGACTGCAGACTTGTCAGATTGCATGCAAGTTGGATTAAAATTCTAGAAATGTCCTATGATCATCACATTTTTTGTCAAATTTAAGCATGTTTCTTCTCTAAACATGACAGCTTGAATGAACTGTTAAGTAGCAGTCTTTATAAAAGTCAGACAGGATGCTATTCTTGCATATCAAAAACCCACCACTTTCACTTTCATTTGTTGTTCAAAAACAGCTTTAGACCACATAACCAGTCTTAGTTTTTTTCATTTGGGTGTTGCGCTTTTGAGATAAAATTTACATAGATTGTTCATGAAATTAGCACTTTGCAAGAGTTATCATTCTTGATTCGGTTTGATATAATTAATTTTAGTGAGACAGAGGTTAAAGTGTAGTTTTCTCGAAAGTACAGATCTTAATACAGAGAAGACCATTGTCACATAAAAATATAGCATATGACGACTTAAAAGCATGGTTTGTTCTATGGGTTTTTCTACACCATAAATCACCTTACCATAGGCAATGTATGAATTTTATATGGACTGGTACTTAAATAAAAGACTAAAATGGTAATTGATACGTTTATGGTCCAAATATCCTGGAATGTTTCAGTTTATGCATTTTTTGTTTTTATATTAAACAAACTTTGGGTTTTACAAAATGATGAAGTAGTTTATATATGCTTGCACATATCCAATTGGTAATTGGTTTGTTTAAATAAGTTTATTTATGAGCAACTTTTTACAAAGATTTATGCAGAAGAATGATTCTTGCATAGATAACTTTGTTATCTTGACCTTTTTTAGGAATTAGTAAAATAAAGTTCAGTATTTTGAAATGAAAAACACCGATTTGTAATTGAAATGAAAAATCTAATATAAAATAGCTCATCCTAGCCGCCACTGCTGCTGCTGCCCCCATCCCCCTACCAAATCAAATTTATTTGTTGTTCCTTAAAATAAAATTTTCTGTCCTATTATTTTCTTTATTTTTAACTCAAATTACATTATTCTTACAAGAACAATTATTAAGTGGTTCCCAATAACCCAAAATAGGATTTAAATGTTAGTTAGCCATTGATGTGTACATTCCAAAATCAACATGCATACTTAACTATTACATGTTATTGTAGATACTGTTAGTCAACCTGCATGTTCACAATTTCTCTTGTGGTTCCCATTAAATTTGGTTTCAGACCCACCCATTCCTCCCCCTTTTTTCAATGTATACTGGTACTTCAAGCTATGAATAAGAGTGGTACCAGTTTGTGAGGAGGGATTGTCTTCTAATAGTAATAAATTATAATACTAATCAATCTAATGCAGGGAATGTGACGATGATATTGATGTAAGTTTGATATGGATGACTTTGCTTATTTTAGGGTTATTGAGCTCCCCACTTCTCCCATGAAGGTAAAATTATGTTTTTCATGACTTGATCCTGGGGGAAAAGGTTTGCATGAGAAAGACCCAAATTTTTATCAAAAAAATTTTCTTAAACCATGAAAATTCCATCATATTAAAGACTCCTACTTTTTCTTTACCTTCCAAAAGAATCTGAACTAAACCAATTTAGGTATTCATTTGCATGATTAGAAAAAAAACACACAGTAATATTATTCCTAGTTTGCTAGGCTTTGTCTGTTTTAAACTTTCTCATCCTGCCTTATCATTGTTCAAAGTTTTTTTGAAAACATTTTTGCTGACATTGTACTAGGACCAGAAACTGTTCCTGAAACTGGTTTTCATTGCAGTGAAAAAAAAAACATCAATTTCTTGGTACTGAAAGGTTATTGAATATATAGTGTCAGCAAAATTTGTTACATTGTTATTATTTTGTTAATTTTTAGTTGAAGTGTATTTTGGCATGGTTAATTTTGCTTATTATATTTTATGTTTCTTTCCTTGGTTACTACAGCATGTTTGAAAGTAAGGTGTCACCTGTTGAGTTACCAGGACAACCAGTGTCATGTGATCAGGCTAAAAGCAATGCCAAGGTAACATAACTCCACAAACATTTATAGATAAGGAATGCCAGTATTGCTAGCTTTAGATGTTGTAACTGCTGTTTACTTTCAAAGATATGTTTTGTCTCTTATGCTCTTTGTATTAGTTGGCAGATGTTTCGGAAATATAGCTAAATTTTTTATAATATTTTTACACATATAGTGCAAAATTTAATTTGAGGTCAATTTTTTTTAAGGAAGTGGGGCAGTGTAATATAATGAATAAAAATTAATTCTTCCTGCTGATTAATGTTTAGTTTTCAAAAAAAAACTGCATAACAGACAGACTTATAAAATATAAACTATTTTTTCTACATTTCTGCAATAAGTATTACCCCTTGTTTAGACATGCCTCTTACATGGTAGAAAGACGGCTTGAGAGGGCAATATTTGCTCTTTGCCATCAGCCTCCTTACTGTTATGAAGGCTTTCCAACTCAGGTATCATACGTGTTGTTGATGTAGAGCTTTATTGTAATCTTATTGTTGTACATTGATTTTTTTCCATGTTTGCTTTTCTTCGGAATTTTTTATGACAATTTCTTTTAGATTTGAATACTCTGTTGTTTTTTTTCCCTTTAACCTGTAAATTACATTTATCTTCAATATATTTTCTTCTTCACTTCCGTTTTCTTATGGTTGTAAACACAAAAATATTAATTCAGATTTTGATAATAATTCATCGATCTGCCATGTATTTCACTATCCCATACTTAATTTTGCTATTTATCCCTGTTAAATTCTTTTGTTTTTATTTTCAATTTCTGTTCTTTATTGGTTGACCTTTTAACTTTTTTTTGTATCTCAAGGGTAAAGGATACTGTGTCAGTCATGTTAAGAAGGTATCTGATTACAAATTAGTGAAGCATTTTTACCTCATATTATACATATAATTTCTTTATCAAATGATGCTGGCATTTATTATTGCAACATAAGTATTTTAGCACCTTTTCTTTTTACTTTAATATTTAAGAAATGGAAAAAAAGTTTGACTTCTGTAATGTTTAATTTCCTGAGTTTCCTAAGTTTTTGTGTAATTTCTGAATTTGCAGCTAATAAAAAGAGAGAGAAAAAAATAATCATGTAAAACAGTAGACTAGGAAAATGATGGATTTATCATATAGGTCAAAAGCAGCAATACACAATCTTGAATAATTGAACCAAGATTCTTCTTTTTTTCTTCTTTTGTAATCAGATACTTCAAAGTTTCTCTTTTTTTTCTCAAATGGTGAAAGGTAACTTAACATGTTAGTGGTTATACATTTTTAATCTTTAGGAAATTTTACGTAGGCCGGTGAGTAAAACTAATCACAAAATGTATGAACGTTTACTGAATATCTGACACTATGTATTAATATACCAAACACTTTGTAGGTGGATAGATCATATTCTAGTTGTCTCCCTTTCCACTATCATTCATTTGAATTATCTCCCCTTTGTAGGGAAATACTGTTATCTAATGTTATGTCTGTGTAAACAATGTTATTACTGTATATGTTATGTCCAGATAGATACTTTGCAGGGTTTTATATATCTCAGATAATGTGGAACTGTGTTGTATACAGCATGGAAATTGCAAGCAGAAAAATCATGTAAACAATGCACCATTCTTAAGCTTTTAAGTTTGCTATCAAAGGTTACGGCGACTTTATTATTATAATTGTCAAGACAGGAAAGAGCTTGCTTATTTAAAAAAAAAGGAGATGTGGTATGATGGCCAATGAAATTGTCATCCCCCAAATGCCAAGCAACAAACAAGTATGATATTTATACTAAATTGCTAAATGATAAAATTGACAAGGGAGGTAACTTAAGGGACCTATTAACATGAAAAAGGATTTGCTAAGAGTATTAGTATTTTATGAAATAGAAAAGAAATTTAATATCTAATATTTTCTCATGTAAGAAACAGATCAAGTTCAACTGTACCTACTCATGTAGCATGTAAAATTATTCATGAAAAGGATTATATTACACATACATGTAATTTATAACTTTCCAGATGTATTGTTTTTTGGGGGGTTTTTTGTGCTTGAAAGGGTCCAGATTTTTTACAATCAATGATGGGCAACTCAGATGGCTTATATAAATACATACAGATATTTTTAAGTTAATATCTTGGTGGGGACTTACTGAAATACTTAAATATTTTGTGCTGAAGAGTAAAATAATATGACATTAGAATTTGAGATTTTGAACAGTACATGTTACAGTTCTACTCTTCTTCTGTTCAAGTTAGTGTAGAGAAGAATTAATGTTATCCTTGATAGTTTACTGTAGAGATAATAGTTCTATCTTCCATGTTTTAGCTGTAACAAAGCAAATTAAGTAGTAGTGTTTGTTAGAATCATGCAAATTCTGTGATATGTTATACACCTCAAAAAGATTTCACATTTTCATTTTTGTTACTTTTAAGTTGCTTTATTGGTCTATATGATGAATTGTTTAATTATTCATACCAATTTGTCTGCTCTGAGGAGATAATTCACATTTAAAGTTCAACAGTTTCTATTGTATTTTAGTGACATTTACAGAGTTATCTCCCTTAATTTTAAATTCTACAGTACATTCTATATATTTTTTTCCCTCCTAATAACAAGTGTTATATGAAAAGCCACATGTTAATTTCTGTTAATTATAAAATTTTAAACAAAATATATAAAAAAAAATTGTAGGCTTTCCATCCATGAATCACATTTTGCATGATTCTTACCTTGAATGCTACTTAACATTTAATGTACAAGGAGGTATTGATGGGTACACTTGTGGGTTTTTCAGACATCTTTATGTCTGAGATCATCCAAAAAATTCTGGGTAATGTACACATGATTTGTTGGTTAGGATTGGAGTGAGTTTTTACACACAATGTTTGTGTTAAAAAAGTATGTCACAAAATCGCTATTGAGTAACATGGTATTTTCTAACCAATAAATTTAGTTCATGTCTGTTTTTAAACTAAGAGAAATGCTATCATGTTCCCATTTAAAGAAACGATCCCCAGTAATGCTACTTGGATAACTCTCTGGCTAGTTTCGGCATAGGGCAGTCACTTGGGCGACAGTTTCAAGTCCAATATACTGTAAATACTGCAAATTTACTAAATGTTATATTTGCATATTTTCTTAGATTCTGTCATGTGCCCATGAACATTTATTGACATTTTTTTTAATTGTTCTTACCGCCTGATATTTTCTATCTGAGGACATTGTAGTGATCCTAAAAATATTGGCAATATCCAATGAAAACATTTTATCAAATCAACTGTGATGTTGCCATTTAACAAAATAATGTCAGTTTTGAATGTCTCGACTTCAATACTGCCATTATTTTGTATATGTAGGTGGCATTCCAAATATATTGAAATAATCCCATCAACAATGAAAAAAACACCAGTGGTCATTTTCACAAAAAATTTGTATGGGGAAATTTAGTCGTAAGTATGAAGTCACGGAACTTTGATCTCTTATTACACCAGAACTTTTGCTAGTGTTACATTTTTTGCAAAAAGACTGCCACATTTATAGTTCACAGAATCATCAACTTTTGATTTATTTGTATTTTATGAATTTTAAGATCTGTTTCATCTTGAACAAAAGTCCAAACTGCATGGACTTATTGGTTAGAAAATAAATCTTTACTCTAAACGGAGATTTTGTTATGATACATTGGTTCAATAACTGCATGTATATGTAACACAGCTTATAATGTTATTCTATCGCTGGGATTAATATCTGAATATGCAGTTGGCTTTCTCACTTTCTCATCAATCTTGTCATTTTCTAGTAATCTTTTTAGGGTTTGTCTTAACAGAATTTTGATTTTTCCAGTTTAACTGATGCATTTGACTGTAAGAGTTCATTTACCTTTCCATTTCAATGGATTAAGTTTATTTTTGTTCTTTTTTGAGACTGTAGGTTTGATATACAGTATATTGCTAGCTGTGTGTCCTGCACTGGTACATTAAGACCATATCATGCAGTAGAAATGCTTTTTAAAGTTTTATGCTTTTTGATGTGAATGACCCTGTGATATTGACATTTTTCTTCATGTTATAAAATAATTGTAAATGTAAATCCTCATCATCCATTTGTAAATTAAATGGTATATTTAATAATAGTTCTTCATTTAAATTATGATATTTATAGATTCGAAGAAAAACTGCCACACCAGAGGAGTTGTTATACCCGGAGACCCTTGCAGTACCTCAATTACAAACCCTTCATGAGGAGCCTCACCATGCTCAACCAAAGGTGAATGGCCATGCAGAGAGTCAGCCTACATCAGTGTCTACATCTGCTCGGATCAGTGATAGCCAGTCTTCGTCGACCTCTGCAAAGCAGGGAGAGAGCCATTTGATGCCTCCCCCATCCAGACCCCCACCAAAGTGTTCATCTACTTCTGGTCTTCCTAGGTAACTTTTTAAATGGCAGTCTTATGATACAGTACCTTGTATTCTGAAGTCCTTCCTCCCTCACATCATTCAATAAATCAAAAGTGATTTAATGATATTTTTTATAGAATGTTGGGCACGATGAAAAGTAGCCTCCTTTGGCTTTTCAATGTTCTATGGTTTTTTTTTTGTGTTGAGTTTTCATTGAATATCAGATAAATTGGAAATATGCATATTATGCCCTGTACCACAGGAGTTGATGATAATCCATATGAATTTAACCTATGACCTTGTTAGACTAGTAATACTTACTATGGATCTTTACAAGCTTTGTATCTTTAATAGAACAAAAAATGCTCATAGATACATCATAATGGTTTGTTAGATCATGAAGAAAAATAAATCCTAGTTAATGTAAAACTGTAAAAGGCATACTGTGAAAGTACTTTAATTCGTGGATACCATTTTTCTTGGATTAGGGAAGAAACACAAGTTTGTGAATTCCTGAATTCATGGTTTTGAGGTTTTTAGTACATATGTCAATGGAAATCTCCTAATCGTTGGGAACCAAATTTCGTGGATTGGCCTTCCCACAAATACCACAAAATCGGTACCCTAAGAACAATAGTACTTTTATATGTGTATGTTGTTTCCTGTTCTAAGATCTACCAAATCTAAACATTATTTAATGAAATAATGTATTGATATCATGATAAATATATGTATCTGTTGTTTCAGAGCAACATCTGGGTCAAGGATAGATCCTGGTCCCTCGCCAAGCTTGAGGAGGAAGGAGTTCCCCAAACCTAGCCCAGATCCCTCCCCTGTTCTAAAGAGAAAGAACTATAGCGGATCTAACTTATTGACAAGATCCAGTTCAGTGTAAGTAAATTTTTGTCATAGGTTCATGTTACTTAAAGTGTGTGTTAGTATCTGTGTTTGTGTGTTGTGGTTGTATGTTCTTTATTATGGAATTGTGTGTGTGTTTGTGATTAAGTAGTTGTGTATTCTACATATGTTTATACATGAAACCAGGATGAAAATGTGGTAAATGTTTGTAATATACTGTGAAAGTACTTTAATTTGTGGATACAAATTTTCATGGAATAGGGAAGAAGCATGAGTTCTTGGATTTTTAAAATCGTGATTTGGATGTTTTTAGTATACACATCAATGGAAATCTCCTTTTCGTTGGGGCCCAAATTTCATGGTTTGGCCTAACCATGAAAACCACAAAAATTGGTACCCCACAAACAATAGTACTTCCACAGTACATGCTTTTGTTGATTGACTCAGTTTTTAGGAAAATACATGTCAAAGACAAAGAATTTTACCTCCCACCTCCCAGTTTTATTATACCCCACTCAAAGAGTGGGTTGTATATTTGAATCACCTTATTTTGCTGTCCATCATTCAGTCCACTTGACAGAATAAAGTGACAATTATTTTGACAACCAGTTGATGGATTTATTTAAAATTTGGTATGGGGCATATGTTTAGTATCGGCAAAATGTGATTGAGCTGGAATCACAGTAGTGAAAACTTGCATATTGGAAATTAAACACAACTTAAATGTGATTGTTCCAAGACCTCATTTTTTATTTTTAACATTGTTTACAGCAGTAGATCAGCAACATTTTTCTTCAGTTTTTGTTCAAAGTTTCAGTTTTTTTTATGTGTACAGAAATGCTTAATGAGTGAATAATTTGGGGCTATACAAATTGTTTTTTAACATTAATGGAACTTCTTTTGAACTTTTATATCCTGTATTGGTTGTAACATAGGAAGAGCATTAAACAAAATGACTTTTTTTATTACTTTAGTTTTTATTAACTTTAAAATACTTTTGAATGAAGTGGTAACAGTGAATGAAATCTCTAGTCATTAACCATTAACTTAAAATTTTAGGCCAAAAAAATAGTATTATTGTTTTCCACTACCAGCAAGAAAATTATAGGTCAGGTAGGTAGGGAAATTTTTTTTTTTTTTTTTTTCAAAAAATTTTATATGGTGGAACGGTCTAGACTTTAATAGTGCTTAAGCCAAAATGGATGTAAAGTGTTGAGGGTACACACAATAAATAAGGTAGCAAGAAACATACTTATAATTTTTATTTTTTTCCTTGCCTTAACTCCAGAAATTGATCACAAAATCAATAGTCATTACAAATTATACATCTGATTCTTTTAAATTAATTATATGCATTGATGCAGGACTTTCCTATCAACAGTTAAATATCAAAACATCCACAAAGCCACAACAAATGACTAATTCCTGGTAGTCACTATTGATTTGGTGGGTAAACGTTATGGGCCGTGACTTTTCATGTAAAATGTTATGGAACTATTTGTAACTTTGACGTTACAGCATGGTATTTTAAACAAATGTTTTTCATTTATGAATTATTTATGACTTTTCCATTAACTTTTAATTTGTATTAGTTCTATATTTGTGTTTACCCAAATTTTTAATTTTGTTGATTTAAAATATTTGAAAAATTAATTTTCATCTCTACTTTCATAGTGTTAAATGTTACATTTCTTTTTTAAAGTATCAATAATTCAATTTTAACCATAGGAAGTACTTTCCTTACAATCTAGTATGTGAAATTGTTTTCTTAGGTAATGGAAGTTGAATTGAAAAAAACTTAGGACTCTTGCCCTGAGCCATTACACTGGAAAAATATATAGTTAAGTTTGAAAGTATCTATATTAGGGGCATCATGAAATTCTGAGACTTTGATATGGGTTACTCTAAAGTTAAGAATATTCTTAGACTTTTTGTCCCAAGCCCAGATCTTTCGTATTTGGAGTAACAGTGCAACTTGATTGCAGTGAATTATGCTATCAACAACATCGATTGAAACTAGTATCTATCTACATTGTAACAGTCAGAAATGAACAGATTTTCAGCTTGAAACTTCTTCTATTTAAGATATCAGTTGGCAATGTAAGTTTCATTGGTTATCAGGGTCTTTAGTGAAGAAAGCCTAGTTTTTAAAGCCAAAAAACTTAGACCCAGAAAATTTAAACATGCTCATGTACAAACCCACAATTATGTCTATTTGCACAAGTTAAAGTTGAATTAACCACCATTCCACTCCCCTTTATACTTCAGGATAAGACACATATAATTTCATATATGTTGTATAATATCACTGATATCTCATTGATTTAGATATACATTAACTTATCTTAGCTTTTCCTTAAAATACAGCCGTGCAATTTTAGCTTGATATTCATGATAAAATTTAGAATATTGCTATTGCTGAATTATATGCAAGATAATTGAAAATGTCCTCTTATTTTTGAAAATCGTCAGTTCATTTTAGATTCCTGATTTGCCCTCTCTGTTCTTTTGCAAAGTCACTATTTCATTTGGCGATCATGGAGATATCTCGAGGTATTGCGCTTCTTTCACCTTGTCCCCCCCCCCAGGCCTGTTTCATTCCTTTAAATTTGATGTTGTTTGACAGAACTGTACATTGTCTTATTCTTTGTATATGCTTCACAGTTTGTGTGAGGTTGTCTTGAACATTTGTATTAGTATCTTGCTCTTAAAATATTACTTAAAAATCAACACAATCGATATTGACCCCTGAGAAAAGCGACATTTGAGCAAACAAAATAATTTTATTGCCACCATTTAAATCATTTTTCCAACAAACAAATCACTGGAAAATCAGTAATATTGTTGATAAAGTGGTTTAAGATACAGAGCTTATGTCATTCAGACAAACCCCTCTGTCTTTTAAAGTGTTTTGAACGGTGTTGCTTCTATACTGAAGTGTTCATTTCATTATCACACTGTGCTTCTTCACAATATGTAAGCTTCAAAACTATTTATGAAATTGAACTTTTAAGAGCGTAAACATTCACAGAATTTGGATGTTTTAGTCCACGAAAAAAGAATGAGTCTTTTTGAAATGTTTTGAGTTGTGTTGCTTCTAGATTAAAGTGTTCATTTTGTTATCACAAAATGGTATCTTCAAAACTTTTTTTGAAGTTGAACTTTAAGGAACTTAAAAATTCACAGAATTCATATTTTTAAAAATCCATCATAATGAGTGTTGAATGAACATTCCAAAATAGAAAAACGTCAGTTAACCACTGCTTGGGGACTACTCTCTTTTCCTTCAGAAATGTCAGATTGTCCCATCATTCTAGACAGACGAATTTCCTCAGAGGGGCGACGTGCCCGAGACATTTTGCGTAGATAATTTTGCAGTTGAAGAGAACCTGTTTTTCTTCCAGATCGTGAAGCTGTATTTTTTGGAATCCCAGTTCTGTTTCGACTGTCCTATAAGCATAAAATTACATGGTTTTTAAATCGTTATTTACAGAAGGGATTAAGTTAAAAAATACACCACTGAAAGTATGAAAACACCATATATGACTCAGCCACTTCAGTTCCTTTAATTCTTTTCTCATGAAGTGTTATAAATTCTGGTGTAGAAAACTCTTTCATTATAAGTAGCAGGCTTTATAAAAAAAACAGACCGGAGTTTGTTCATTCATGTCAAAAACCCTCCCAATTCACTTTTAGTTCTCATTGCTGCTTGGGCGTTAAACCCCAACTATGAATCAATCAATCAATCAAGAACAGTTACAGACCATGAAAACACTAAGTATGTTATTCATTTGTTGCACTTTTGAGATAAAAATTATATAGATTGTACATGAAATGGCACTTTGCTAGAGTTATTCTTCTTGATCTGCTTTGATTTGGTTGATTTTAGTGGAAGATGAATGTATGATTTTCATAAAAAATACAAATCTGAATACAGAAAGGACTATCATTACATAAAAAGATAGCATATGTAGACTCAAAGGGCATCTTTGTTCGGTGTTTTTTTTTACACCATGAATCACCTCTACCATATGCAGTGACTGAATTTTATATGAACTGGTACTAAAGTCTTTTTCTCATGAAATGTGATAAATTCTGGTGTGGAAAACTTTTTTTCATTTAAAACGTTATCAATATAAGGATATTTTATGTAAACAAAGCTGCAATAGATAAATAATTTATTCTGTTTAAAAACAAATATATCTTTGCTCTCTCTTTGAAATAGCTACTGCTTATGTAAATAGGGAACAGATACAATTCGTCAGGTCTTGGCGAATAACAATGAGAAGTGATTTTTTTTGTAGGTGAAAAAGTGCTTTTTAATTTAATTTCATAAATCCCTGTTTCTTTTGATGCTATTTCAAGCAGATTTATAGCAAGATATATAATTAAAATTTCTTATTAAACAGAAATTTATTATGCTCTTGTACAAAGCCATATATTTACTTGAGGTAGATTGCTTTTAGCAGTCTTTTAGATGCATATTCACTGAAAATTGCATGGTATATTATAGTATGAATTTATTGCCCTGTTAGTTCAGAATTGTTCCAATTGAATAAGCGAAAAATAGTGATTGATAAGAGGGTATACCTCATAATTTAAGTACATTAACAATTTACAACTGTTTAATCTCTGTTTAAACTTTACAAGTGGGTTTTGATTAATACAGATTGGTATTTAACCTGGTCGTAGTTTTAAGGTTTCAAGTGGTCGTGATAAGATCTATGCCGATGAACTTTGAATTTATTTTGAACTAATACCTTATGTATTCATGCAGATTAGAGATTCTGTTTTTACTTTCTTTAAATATTCGGGAGCAAATTTGTTATTTGGGGGTACTTGCAGACTTAAACTCTGCAGTGTTTGAAGAAAGTATTAGGGATTACGTCACCAGACGTTTATGTCTGCCAAAATTGTTTTTAAAGCATCTTAATAACATCTTGAAAATAAGATTTTAAACTAATCTGTGAATAAAAAATAGAATCTCTTTTTCAAACATGTTCAGGACTTTAAAAAAATAACTCCAGTGTTAATTGTTCAAATGGTTTTTCCAAAACATATTTTAAAAAAGTAATAATTCACCTTGTTTTTTTCTACCTACCCTTTTTAATAATAATTTTGTAGGGATGAAAAAAATTGATAATATGAACCTGTACTTCTATACCAATTTTCCTGGTAATAAGTACACCTGATTTTTAATAACTATATCATTAGCAGGTTAAAATTATACTTTGTACATTGTGTTGGTAAATGTTCCTATCATAATATGAAATCAAATACTGGGCCTTTTACTGTAGGTTATGAACTGTTGCATGTACCCAGGCTAACAGGATAGTGAACAGTGTATTTTTCTTTTTAACAAGTGAAAAAATGTTTTTAAAAGTAATTAAATTTTGAGGTAATTTCTAAAGAAAATGAAAACATTTGAATTTCAAAATGTCTTCTTGGTATTACAGTGGATTCCTGTTATTCATTGTTTATACATTTTATTAGAAAAAAAATATGCAACTGACAGGAATATTCAATTAACAGAAATGATCACTTTAAAGAAAATACCTAGTATTTTCACTGTTAAATTGGAATATATTATTTTCTCTAATTAGATTCCTACTAAGTATATTATCAAGAGGAAGAGAAAGTATTGTTGAAATAAAAACTTTTTTTTTCAGAAAACTGAGAGATTTCACTATCATTGTACTATTATTTTACATATTTAGATACAGTTTTGACTAAATTTTGAAAGATATTTATGGATAGGAGTTTTTTTTTCAGTCTTTATGTTAAGTGGAAACTTCATCTTTTTGCACACAAAAAAATAACACAAATGTATCTGTACTAACCTGGGACATTTCTGAATACATTGACATGGAAGAGTTGTGGTTCCTGTTCATCAGAAAATCACACAGTGTATTGGCTTGCTTCATATGTTTTGGGTTTATCCCATATTTCATTGTCTGTTCATTTTCCATCATACGAAGTCTGACAGAATACAGAATTTCAGCAAGAGTTTTCATCCTCTGTTCTGGGTCTTTCATTTTGAGATACAAAGATTTGTATTGCTGGGTTGCTTTCATAACATCGTCATGGTTAAAGTCCCCATTTTTTCCCAGAATTGGTGGCAATGCTGAAAATGCCTTAATACTACTTACACTATACATATCAGTACTGGAAACTGGTGGGAGTGATTTAGTGTCTCCAGTATAAGAATAGTTTTTTGATAACTGATAGTCACTTTCATGGTAGTCTCGTCGAGCATATTCACTAACACTATGCTTCTCAGCAAAATGGACTTTCTTCTTTGCAGTCCTGCTTGGCAAACTAGCACGAGTAATATCGTGTCTAGTACTATCTTGCACTTTAGGAATTTTATAACTTTCCTGTAGAATTTCTTTGGCAGCTGCTATTCCAGGTGGGGGATCTAATGGTGGCAAATTTTGCATAGAATTATTCTTCCCAGAATCCCATTCTGTTTTGGACCGAGCCCTTGGCAGCAACGGTCTTGGAGGGCTCCCAGGACTGATTGTTGGCAGCTTAAGAATCCCTTCTCTTTGAGGGGTCTCTACAATAGTTGTCACTCTTGTTTCATGTGTTTTCTTTTTCTTTTTGGACAGTTTATGAGCTGCGATGTTTGGTGCCATGTAATATCGTGATTGTGAACGAATTGACGAGGCATCGCTCATTGACAATGTTGAAGGCGAATCTGTTTCCAGTTTAAAGTCTCCCATATGATCTCTTTGGTGTCTTAAATTTGACAGCTGTTTCATAAGTTGAGATTTCTCGGTGGAATATTTTTTCATAGTCTGTTTGATATCATCTTGGAGTTTCTTGGTTGACTCCCGTAGATGCATTCCATACATGTTGTGGCGAACAGTAGATATCCTGCAACAAATTGGACAATGTCAAGAATCAGTCCGAAGTGAAAGTCTGTAGAAGGCATTGTGAAGTTTTTTGGCCAGAGAAATGTTAATCCAGTTTTAAAAAATCCTCTCCTTATTAGAACAAATTAAGACCACTGGGTTAAACGCTGATCACAGTTGTTAAAACCCTAATCCCTAAAGCTATCCTATTTTAAACTTATTAGTCCACATAATTACTGGTTTGGTAAATATTGCGTTCAACAGTTAAAAACATTCCCATTCAGTTGAAGTTATAAATCGTTGAAAACAATTCGTTTAAAGTATCCAGTCTCGACTCTCACTGATAAATGAACAGTGTTCTAAACAGAGCGTTGTATTTCAAGGTAGAACTTTTATTGACAAAGTTTTATTAACAATTCCATGGTATATTAATTTTTGATGTTAAGCGAAATATATTGACAGTTCCACTATTAACTTGAACAAAAGTAACAACGTTGCAGAGATTATTAAATATGTAGATTAATTAAAGATTGACAGTCATGTACAACTCTATTTAAGTACATCCTGTGTTAAGCTTCAGGCAAATTTTCTAAAAATTTAGTTTGAGAAGAATTAATTAGAAATGGGCAAAAATACATGACTGCAATTAAAATAAACAACAAAATGAACAAAGAAAAATATATGATGGTTAATCTCAAATGTAAGTTTTATATTTGGTAATAGTGAACATTATTTTAGGTATGGGTATAAAATCTTGCATTTCCTACAAATAGAATTGTTTCTGTTTTAATTTAATGACTAGAGAGTTACTCAGCAAAGGGTTTCAGATTAGCTTTCAAAAGTTGTTAGTCTTGGACTTATTCAAGTTTGAAATCAAAGGTTTACAAGGAAAATGGAAGGTCTTCAATAAAGTGGCAGTGTCTGAGATTGATGGTCCTGTGCTTAGATAAAATAGAGTTCAATGGTCTTGGTTCAGAAATGTAGGCTCTAGAGGCCATAGACCTTAGACCAGTGCTAATTTGAACTCCTGAAAAAAATATTGAAAAATCTACTTAATCATTCTTAAATTATCCAATAACTGTGTAATCCAAATACATGTAGTAAACAAACCAAATATTTAATGTATAAAGGGATTGATTTGTTTCAAGTTTATGAGCCATTGAAAATGTTGTAAGATTTTTTACCATATTCAGATTTTATAGACAACACCAAAATTCCAGGATATTTATCATTAGATCAAATGGTTTTGTCTTTTTCTAAATTTTATAAATTAAGAGAATGTCATCATTTAGAATTACCTACCAAGGACACGCTTAGATGTACCACACTTAGAGGTACCACGCTTAGATGTACCAAGGATGAAAGAATGAAAAATTGATATTATAACACAAATTGTTACCTCACCTGCCAGATTCTTTCATGAAGTAGTATGTAACGATAGGTGATTTAAACATCTTATTAAAATGAAAGTTTTCAGTAATGAGATTATATCTATGATATGAGGGAATGGAAAACTATTGTCCATGTCAGATCTAGTTATATTAATTTCTTTACTTTATCCCATTTACATGTAACATCTTCATGGACATGTCAGTTATGTAGATTTATTTCTTCAAAGGGGGGAAAGAGATACTTTGATTTATCCTTTAAATGAAAAAAAAGGAAAATTGATTTACTTTTTGTGGGTTATATTTTTTCCCTAAATGCTTTTGAAGAAGGAAATTTTTGGCTTCATGTGTAAGGAAGATTTTTTTATAATTATAAGACCTTGTCTGTGAACATAATCTTGCATTGAATTCCTTCATGATATGACTTTCTAATATGTGCCTGATTTTTTTCATCTGGCACATCAAAATTTGGATAAGATGATAAAATATTTAAACATGTAATGCAGTGTATAATAGCATAGGAAAAGGCACCGTTTTGATATATACATTTGTAGTAAAAAATAATTACACTGTGGTACAAACATGATTAATTGACTTGAATTGGAAACCTGTGAAACACAGAAATCACCTGAGGTGACTTTTTTGTCAGTTTCAATTTGAATCTGTTTCACTGGATATAAGATTGAACCAATGGCCAGCTATGAAGAAGCAATATGATTCTGCAACACTGTAGTTATTGGTTGACTTTTTAATGTGGTAAAAATATCTTGCACCCTCAACCCTGCCACCCCCCTCCCCCCCACACACACACACACTTGAAGGAGAAAAAAAAACATCCATAGGACAATGTTCCTTGATATTAAATATCAGACATGCCAAGGGTAAATATTGAGTATCAAAGGATTTTTTTCAGTCTTGATTTGTGTCTAGTCTAAGCTTATTGTGTACAATAAGAATTAAACTGAACATGAAATTTAGCATTTTGTCCTCTTCAGGGACAAAATGACTAAATAAATTTCCTGCTGTTATATAATTCTGGTTATTTTATAGGTCTATAATTCAGCCAGTTCTTTGGTACAGATAGTCATGATTATTACCGTTTTAATTTTCTCGTGTAAACCTTAATATGTCAACTTCTGTATACAAAGTGATAAAAGAACATTGGCCTTTGGTTTTGATGATCAGCATAGCATGGATTTGAATGCGGTAATTTTCCTTACACTTTGCGTCCTATTGAAAAATCATGAAAGAATCGAGATTTTTATTTCTTTCAAAAAACAAGGTAGAGATGAATTTAAATTGAACATGAAGATTCCAGAATGATGAGACTTATAAGAAAATTTGATATATATTATGAATGTATTTATTATTTTTGGCAAAATATGGAAACCTCTAACATATGCCTAGTAATATGCACTTGGCTTGCAATTCATGGAATTGTTACTCCATTATTGCTAAAATAAAACCACAAATAACTCAATATCTTATCACTGGAATCAGCATTTTTTTTTTACATTAATGAGTCATCTATTATTACTGGGTCTGCATGATATTTATACTGATTTGTACTAAAGAACTGTACTTGTTCTCTTCTAGTTTGTAGTCTTAAAAAAATTCTTTGCGGAAGTCCTTTGATTCATATGTTGGCAATATAAACATTAAATGCGAGGGCACTTGGAGGTCTATTACATTGATTTAGAATGTAGGTGATTTCCTCCACATTTTTATCCATTTGAGGAATTTCATCTTCAAGACGCTTTGATCGACAATTTGCATTGGTAATATCAGTAGATGGTTCTATTGATAAATAATAAAGCAACATTTGTCTAATTAAAGGGGTGAATGTTCGCCTTTTTAAATTTAAGACTTTGTGCATGTGTCTAAGATTTTTATTTGAAATATAATCCATTTGATTTACTTAAACCAATTGAATATGTAATCCCCTTAGGGTAATAGTATTATGAAATGAAGTGGTTCTTGATAAATTGTCAGCAATATTTCTGATGACATGCATGTAAAATTGATTTCCTTGGTTTTTGAAGAATGACTTTCATAAATTTTTTTAATATTATATTTGTTTCGTAATTGGCACACATTCTTACCTCTTAAAAACAAGTTTGAATTGCATTGAAAATTTTGAGATATGTGGCATTGGTAATGAAATACTTATTATATTAATATAAATACAGTTTTGAAATAGTGTATATAAAAGTATTTATGATTACACTATAGTAGAAACCATCATGTTTTTCTTTTAGATAAAACCATAACTTCCATATAAAATGTGCATTTATGAATAAGTAAAGCACTTTCAAACATGTGGCTAAAAATAACTGTCTGAAGAGCTGGATGATGGAGTGCTCTAACAGTTTATTTTTTTATAACAGTTTGGATTATCAGTGACTTTTAAGTTTCTCTGTCCTTCTAACATGACAGTGCTTTCTCTTGAACGTCTTCGAAATTGTGATTTGTTGGTGTTTTGTTAATTATGGTTGTTTTTGTTTTTTTTTTCTTATGGACTTCCCGTTGAACCTTCTTTACTGTCAATGTAAGTATTCAGATAGAAAACTAACCTTCTATTTACAGAAGCCCTGGCAACAGGAATTTCTTTTTCATTTCGATTGAGTAGTTCTGCAGTGTTTTGCCTCTCGTACATTTGAGGAATGTCCAGATTGACGTTATTGGCTGATATCATGGGATGTGGTACATGCCTTTGTGGTTCGTGCCTTCCTCTTCTTTTTAGTTGATTTTTTTTTGTTGGTGATTGCTCTCTTACTGGAGATTTCTTAGATTTTTGTTTTTGGTTCCTTTTCCTTGTCTTTATATCTGCTTGTCTTTTTCTTGATTTTGTTGGAATCTCATTTAACTGAGGAACTTCAGTGGTGTCATTGTCACATGATTTCTCACTGATGACGGAAAGTTTGTCGTCTGATTTTATGAGGATCATGCCTTGGTATTTATCCTGACTTTTCACCAAGGTAAATTTAAGTGGTTTATATCCTGAATTTTTATCCTTTTTATGTCCTTGAGAACTCTCTGGCTTCAATGCATTTTGTGTTTCTCTCCGTGTTGTCATCTCATTAATATCCAGTGCTGAATCCTGTTCCTCATCACTGCTGTCCACAAATACTCCAGAATCTTCTTTGGTTAAAGAACTACCCTGTGATTCATGCATTTGAGGCACCGGAATGGAATGCCATTGTTTGTTCTCTATGTGTCCAGAAGTTGAAAAGTAGGCTGAGGTTACTCTACCTCTCGTAAGTAACCTCTCAATATGTTTTTTCCCTTCTGTATCTGGCATTTTTTAGATTTCAACAATGGTCTTGAAATAAAACTGGATTCTGAAAAAGAAGATGATTTTAAATATTCAGCTGTTTTAAAAACTTCAGAAGTTCATTTGACCTGTTTGTTCTTTTAATAATAATCAAATTTCAAAAGTTGAGTGCTAATGAAATAAATTCATTGGCTATCAATTGATACTAGTACCTGGAAGAAAAATTTTGAAAATTCCAATTTTGAATGATCGATGTATTTATTAAGTTGATTTCTAGACTTCAACTCAATCTTCACAAATTAAATTTTCTTGTTAAGTTTAATTACCTTTCTTGTAACTATTTCCTTCCATTGTCTCAGTAAAGTGATAGAAAAAATAATCATTTGTCAAAAAAAGGTACTGAAATGTCAGACTGGCTGCTGCTATTTTGGGATGGCAACAATTAAGCAATCAGATCTGAGCTATAAAAGAACAATGAGGTTTTTTTACTTGTCTTTTAACTTTCCCATAAACACGCCAAAGATGGAGTAAATTGCTCTTATTTTGCATTGCATAATTGATTAATTGCAAGGGTTTTTTTTTATGATGAAAGAAAAACAGATTAATTATTAGCCTTCCATGATGATTCTATTTCTTTTAATTATAGTCATTTGTTAATTATCAGATACTTTAACCTCTGTTATCACCTTGCTAGAGAATTTCCAAAGTTCCAAAGGAATATTATAAGTAATGCTATAGTCCATCTATCCATAACATTATGAATATTTTGTAATCATAAAACATGCTTCAATAGATTTTTACCAAACTTGATACATTGTTACTTTTTAAAAAAAAAATAATTCCAGTAAATTTTAGGGTAAAGGTTACTATATTGCCCCTACAAAGTTTTATAAATGACCTTAATTTTCACTGTGAGAAAATATAGATTTATTGATATTGTTTTTTTTTATCACAATTATTGACACATATTTTTTCTCTGATTATGTTTCCTTGTAGAGATTTTCTGTTTCTGTATTTAATAATATTCATGCTATGTTGCTAAAAATAGTCTTATTATATTACACTCGTGAAATATAATAATTAAGGGCTTTTTACACTGTCAATATGTCTGTGTTAGAATTTTATTGACCTCAGACTGTGTCTTTGGTCGAATATAGTTTAATAGGTCCATATATAACATATTGGCTTCATTAAAAGTCCATGTAGTGCATGTAGCAATCAGCACTACTTTCAGTTACATGTACTTTAATCCTGATTTCAAAACTTAAGGGCAGATACAGATATTAGGAAAGGGGTCCCAGGCTACGATGTATATTCTTTGCCCAAATTTTGCACGAAATGAACAAAATGATTTCTAAAATAAATTTAGCCTTCACCCCCTACCCACAATACACCACCCAGTGTTTAGATCTTTTTAATCAATTAAGTTCAATACCTTGAAAAGAAAATTTCATCAAAATGATCATCCATTCATTTCAAGGTATAAAGCCCATCATATGATTTAGGAAAAAGGTATGGATGGCACATGTAATTTAAATATGACACTATTGGGAAAACTCATCTGTATGTGTCTATTCATGAAACTTATGGATGATGATATAGTAATACAATTATCTATAGATGGAAGATAAATTTGCTTTAAGAGGTTAGAAAATGCTCTTTTTGATAGCAGTTCATTGAAATTATGCAAAAAAGTCATTGATCCTTCAGTTGTAATGAGCTTACGCTTATTGATGTTACATAACAGATTTGTATTGAAAGCCATGCCTGTAACAAAATAAGCATTAAAGTTGGCAAATTATTTCTATGTGATATATCAATGATTTTCTGCCTACTTTCACAGAGTTGTAACAAATTCTTTTTCTTTAAATGTCAATTTTTGAAATTATCAGTGCAAATCAGTTAACTGTAAAGGAGAAAGATGCTTTTAGAAATTACACTTTGTGACCTTATTGTATGAAGAACTTTTTTTTTAGTTTTTGCTTGTTATCATGAAAAGTTTTTTATTGAACTGAAGTTTTGTGCAATCATTGGTTTCTGTTCATTATTATGTCATCAGTATTTAGCGGAGTTTAGTACAGAAAGGGAAAATTGCCTCATTTATTTTCATTTAAGCTGTTGATATAAGTAGCACTTCAGATGAAAATCATGCAAAATGTGATTCATAGTTGGGAAGCGTACATATTTTTATTTTTGATATTATGTTTTTTTTTTTTTTTAAAGATGTTATAGTTAACAGAAATTAAATGTGCGTTTTCATATAATACTTGTTCTTAGATAAAAAATATATAGAGTGCAATGTACAATTTAAAATAAAGGGAGGTAACTCTGTAAATGACACTTAAATACAATAGAAACTATTGGTTTTTAATGTGAATAACTCCTAAGACCAGACAGATTGGAATGAATAATTATACATTTCATCGTATAGTTCTATAACGCAACTTGGTAACAAAAATAAAAATATTTAACCTTATTTGAGATGTATCTCATTTTACAGAATTTGCATGATTCTTACAACGACTGCTACTTACGTTTTTGATTGTCAGCCTACTTCTATTAATTTCCTCTTTTGTCTTTGTATAACTTGAAGTATTAGTATTTTTATGAAACTTGTACTTACTTAAAGTGGGAATCTTGTTGAGGTGTTATTTAGACAACACTCATTTTGCAGTATGCTTTCAGAGGGAGATAATTGAACTAAAAGAATTTGACATACGCAATAAATATTCTTTGTTCATTTATCTGTCTGCCTGCCCTTGTATACATTGTAAATATATTGCCAATTATTTCATATGATATCAAAGTTTTAATTAGAATGTTGGTGTTTATGAAATTAAGCTTCTTTTTTTTCCACAATGAATTGATACTTTGTTTTATATTAAGAGGTTTTCAACATTAAAAGAAAAATTTAGGATGGGTATATCACATGCTCATGGGCAACTGTTAAGTGAACTTTTTATTCAAGAAAGATGGGGCCCTTTTGTTGTTTATCTTTAACAGGAGTTTAAAACTACTAGGTAGGGGTTCAGATAAATATAGCTCCTTGACCTTCAACTTCTGACCTTAGACCTTTTGTTTGGATTGGATTATTGATTTGAAGTTTGGAAGAGTCCAGGACCCTCCACTCTTGAATGTCAGTTTGAACTCCCTGAGGAATGACCTTCGTCTCATGGACCTTTTCTTTGTATTATGTACAAGTTACTTTGAGTAGTTAATATTCCTGTATGGTTAGAATTGCTACATTAGTTTCCATGACTGTTAACAACTTAAGTATGAAGTTATTGATTCTGTCCCACTTTTGTTTAATGTTTGTTGGTGTTCTTCAGTAAAATTTACATAAATCATGACTTAATAGGGCCATTTCCTGTGCTTTGGTCTGCCGAAACTATTACATTGAAACAATTACATAGTAACAATTACGTAGTCGGCAAATTGATATACTGAGAAGGTGGCCCGTACTTTTACTAAATGCATGTTATTACAGAAAGCATAGTTACTTGAAGGGCTTTGACAACATATTGGCAGTAAATAATGAAAATTATAAAAATGTTTCATTTTCTTATCCTAGTTGTGGACCAAGGTCTGATAGAATTGGTTGGTTACATTTAATCAATATTTAATGAAGTTCCTGGAAAAAATAAGATCTGAAATAAAATAGACAAGTTAAATGAGATAAGATTTCAAATGTACTGGACAAGTCGTAAATCTAGAGAAACAGGAGGGCGTCAATATGGTATAGTTACAAACTTATTTTGAAAGTATTATTGTTCGTGGGGTACCAATTTTCGTGGTTTTCGTGGGTAGGCCAAACCACGAAATTTGATTCCCAACAAAAAGGAGAAATCCATAGATGTATTAACTGAAAACCTCAAAACCACAAATTCAAATATCCTCAAACTTGTGTTTCTTCCCTTATCCATGAAAATTGGTATCCACGAATTAAAATACTTTCACAGTAGTACAGTCATATCTATTTTAAATGACCATCCAAGGGCATGCAAAAAAGACAGATGGTCATTAAATACAGGCGAATTTTATATAGACGGCACTATGAAGGGATATTATTATCTTAGTCACAGGTTATTGCTCAGTGCAGAATACAGGTGTTTGACTTAAGTCGTTTCTATATTGGAAAAAGGTATGGCATATTGAAAGACTGGCAAGTGGTTACCTTCAGGTTAAAACGTGTTGGTAACCAAGTCCATGCCTGATCAAACAGTTTTCAGTAGATACATGTACCATATACCAAAAAATTCTAAAAATGTATAACTTTTTATTATTAATAGGATCTGGCAAGTGTTTAAAAAGATGTACAGGTGCCATATATTATTTTTTGTTTGTGTTTATACTTTTGTGAATTTGATGATGCTCTTTGCATGATTTGAAATGTTACACTTGATTTAAAGTAGGTTGTTCCTGTTACAGGCTGAACAATGTCAAAAACTGAAATATGTCAATGTAAATCAGTTAGTTTTTGCTGAAACAATTTTCTTGGTTTTTTTCAAGGAATGAGATGATTCTTTAAATGAGGAAATGTTCATCATGGATACTGTTTTGTGTCTTTTGTATACTCCTGGCAAATATAGAAAAAACTTAGTACATGGCTAACATACTACTCTTCTCAATTTTATGATGAACTTAATGATCAGAAACTTACGATATTACTTAATTTAAATTACAACAGAATTAGTTGAAGACCCTCAGGCTCAGTTTTCTATTTCTGGTTTCAAATTATACATGCAACCTAAAATGAAAGACTGATCTTCAGCCAGGCATGAATTTTTGTTATATTTTTTTTATTTCATTTCTAAGATAAGAATCTTCTATGTAGTTATTTACTAACATTAATATGATTATTTAATATTAGTCGACTAAGACCAAATAGATCACACACAACAGAAAGACCCAAGAGTGCAGATGTGTATTTGTTGATCAGGTAATCTCCCTTGTTAAAAAGGGGGACAACTCCTGCATGTGAATTTGTAAATAAGTCTATATGCTTATGAATGGTTTTAATTTTTTTTAATATTATTTAATGCTAAGTATTTGATGAGAGAGGTGAATGAATTAGCTTTGTTCTTTGTTTTTACAGCTTCAAATGTGGAATCTTTCTTTTTTTTTTTTTTTGCTTTTCTTTCTATATAAGGCTTTTGATTTAGTTTTTCCCTCTTAGGAGTGATTTCAAATTGGCTGAATACATGTATATACAAGCTATTTCGTAACTGAAGAAAAAGTAATTCTTGAATCTTTTTTCTTTTGTCAGAATGTTGTATATTTCTGTAACTTAAAGAAAACTGTAGTTTGCTAAATAAAAATTGAACAGTTTTGATATGATAAAAATACTTACTTTAATATATATGCTTGAATCTTCTCTTTAACTTTCTGATATTCTATAAAGGAGAACTTTTAAAGCTATTTTTATTGTGAAACAAAGAAGTCATGATTTTTAGAGATAAATATTTATAAACAAAGACAGCCAGAAGTTGCACTTGAGTTTGACCTAAGATTTTGAATGAACCCAACCCTAAAATGGTAATGTCATTTTATTGTTATTATGAGGTAATTGTTCAAACAATGTAATAATCAAGGATCAGGTAACAGTTCATTAATTTTCACACTTTCGTCACTGGAAACTATAGAAAGAAATTTTTTACACGTAATTGACGTGTGCCAGTATGGGATATCTGATACATACTTGAATTGACTTTCATTCCAAATATTGCATGTGAATTGGTGATAAATTTTTATTTTAGAATTTGATACTTTATTTTGGTGTTGGGTTTTGGCTGAGGTTGACTGGTAAACTTCTTTTGGCAGTTTTATCTGAATGTTATCATGGTTTTAATTAGTGCAAGTAATATTTGTATAGGCCATATCTGGAAAAGGGTTTAGTATTCCTTTTTTTAAAGTTGAAGGTGTGAAATTTTTGTGACTTGTATAAAGAAGTTTATAAATCTTTGTATAGTTTAAATCAAAGAGTCTTTAACAACCTTGTCAGAAATCCAAGGTTATTGGAAGGATTTCAGCTGTTGGTCCACATTAAGGACGGTGGAATATAAGGTTAATTTTGTATTAAAGCATATTTGCACATTATAATATAAATATTCAATCTACCCCTAGTGTGAGTTTTATTTGTTTGATGAAAAGAGCTATTTGTATTTCTATATCACTATCACTATGTTGGTTTGAAATACATCCTTTTAAAAGATTTAATTATGTTTACTGTCAAGATGTTCAGTTAAACAGAGTTACCACCCTTACTTGGTCTAAAATATCAATATATTCATAGTAATTCAGTGATTTTATGCTGTTTGCATGTTAATTCAAAAAACATTATTGTCAATAGATCTACTGCCAGTATTTTAGTAGTGTAAATGTGATTGTCCTCATTTTTATCAGTGTTATTTCAATTTCAGACTTTATTTAAGAGAGCCACAAAAAAAACCAATTTCAAAAATAATATTTAAGTCATATTTAAGCTGCACATTTAAATTTAATAATATATGTTATTTTCCTTAATAGAGATACTACCACATCGTCTGATACGACACCACCATCTTCTCCGCCAATGTCTCGGAGGGCAAGGGCTACAGATGGGAATGTCTTCTCTAGGCTGACAAGTAACACCCAGCCTCCGTCACTTAACCCTCCTAACAGGTTAGTATAACCCCTCAACTTTTACTCTGATGGTCAAGGAGAGGGTCATGAATGAGATTGTCTTCTAATAAATAACACTTTTTTTACACTAAGAAAAAAAAGCATATTGGCTTTGCCATTATTTGTTAAAGAACCTTTTGGTTCAGTTTATCAGAAAATTTTGGCTGACTGAATGCAATTTTACCAGTCAAGTGATATTCTTGAATACTATGGAAATTTCATATTTGAGTTTGCAGAGTCCCTTACAAAAATTTCATAAATTTCAACCTGAAGACCACACATACACAAGTTTGATATAGACTTCTTCAATGCATAATGTAAACCTAGATTTTTTTTCAGCAGTTTTATACAGTATTTTTTATTTTGCAACTGCAAATGAAACTGTTGTGAGTCTTTTCTTTCAAAAACCATTAAAATACAATTTGACAGAAAAAAAGCCAATCTAAGGTGGTGCTAAAAGAGATTGATTGCAATGAAAAGGATGCAAGAAGGCACAAACATTACACTTGTATCATGAATTTAATATAATTTCAGAGGAAACATTGTACCTAACCCAAACAGTGGGAAGATAACCATGACAGGTGGTAAAGCTGCCCCGGTGACTTGTACACACGTGGCTGAGGGACATTCTAAAGCTGTGCTGTCTGTGTTTGCTACGGATGAGTTACTGTTTACTAGTAGTAAAGGTTTGTTGTTATTAAGGAAAGGTTATGATGTATTCAGATTTTATGTACAAATTACGAAATCCTCTAAGTAAGTCCACAAGTTTTTTGTTACAATGAAGATGCATGTTAAAATTACTTTTTAACATTACATGATAAAATGTTGCAGGTTCAAATTCCTGGATATTGGGATTATATACAAAACTGTAAATTAAAAATTGTCTCATCCATTCTTCTTCTTTAAATTGTAACTGAGAAGTGAAGTCATTACTTATGACAATTTTTCCTCTTACATCTGTTTGTGAAGTCTATCTTGAAATCATATTTCTAAATGACATGTTTTTCAGCAGGGAACCTGTCTATACCAAACCATATATAAATATAAGAAACTGACTAAACCAGACTTCATTTTAAAGCTGGGTTTCAGTGGTTTCAATGCAGTTTCATCCTTTAAAACCTGAATACCAGTCTACATAGAAAACATATTCAGGGCAGGTCAGGTTCAGGTTGGACAAAAATTCCACATATTTTTATTCATCAGCGAGTTAATACTACCTAAGAGTCAATTTGAACAAACCTGATCAACTCAATTGACATATAAAAAATGCAGTAGGTGCTAATGATCACTTCGGGTACAAAATTAACAGTTAACCCGTCACCATTGAGTGGAGAAATCCATCGTATTAAACTTGATTTTGCGTTAGTGTCTAAAATTAATCCAGTGTGTGGTCTGCACATAATGTTTTTCTGTATTTCTGTGCTTGAAGAGAAATTTCCTTACTTCGGAAGTTCAAATACAGTCTATGAATATGTACAATTTTTTCTCTCCTATTTGTTACAGATCGAACAGCTAAGGCATGGGATCTACAGACTGGAAAGGAAGTGACCTCGTTTTCTGGTCACCCTAACAATGTGATATCAGTGAAATATAACGAACTGTTGAACCTCGTCTTTACGGTATCACAGTCGTACATTAGTGTATGGGATTATAGGATGAAGAGTAGTGAATGTATAAAGACATTGAGGTAGGATTCTTGCTCACAGACAGGGTTATTTCCATGTATCCTCCCATGGATACCAATGGTTTGACTGGTTTAAAATTTTAATTAAGAAAATGCTAGTGAACCAGTGAATTAGAGTTTTAATCAATATTATTTTAAACCATTTGGAAATGAATTATTATGAATACTGAGTGTTAGTAAATGCCTACTTTTGGACCTGTTTATAGAAGCAGGGAAACAATGGTTTAATTTAAAATTATGTTGTATTTTGTGGGGTTTCAAGGACTGCTAGACATCTGTAATGGATGCTGTCTACTTTTCTAGTTGATGGGATAGATTCAGAAATTATTGTGAAAAATGCAAATGAGTTAATGATCACAATAATTTTACTGTCAGAAAAAATAGAGTTTGTCTTTATATTGCAAAAAATTAGAATTCCAATTTGGATTAAATAAAGATGTCAGTGAAACATTACAGTAGTATTGTTGCAAAGATATCTTTATGGAGTGTTCATATCAAAACTCGTATGTTATGCCAGAGCTTGCTGAAACTACACAGACTTTTTGTATCACACTAGAACTCTAACAAATAGGAACAGGGTTATGTTGCTACAAGATTGAAGTCATCACTACAGAAGTTTTATGGTCGTCATCATGAACTCGTGTATCGTTATGGTGTATCCATTTGCACCATAAAAACTGATTTATTCAACAGGTCATAGTTTTCCTTTCCTCGTTTGTCTACCCCGGACTTGACTTTTTATGAGCAACTCAGCGGATGTTTCTAGAAAAGCAGAGGACGCTTACCCTACCGATGCACCCTGTCCATGCTCACAGTTTTTAGTGGAGTCCGAGTTGCTCATTCACTTTTGTTACTTTGTATATATGATTTTAGTTACTTTATGTTCTTTGTTGTGTATGTCTGTTTTCCATGTCTGGTCTTTGTCCCAGGATTGCATTCTTTTGATTACCGCTATAACCTTGGTTCCCTTGATTACTCTTTTATAAGATAAATTATGAAATTGTAAATAAGTATTGGCTCTAAGAGTACTTTTTGTTATATTTACATTTGATATTTCCAGCTCCTCAGGATTGACACATGATGGGCCTGTAAGTTTCCAGTCAGGTGTCAGGCAGAATGAATTACAACCTGGTGAACATAATATCAATGATATAGCCCTTGGTTGTGATGGATATACCCTCTATAGTGCTACAGGCAGTATGGTTAGAGTCTGGGATCTTACCAGGTAACTATTATATATATAGTTAAACCCTATTGATCAGGTCAATGTAGAAATTTGTTGACCTGATAAAATCATATTGACTGAGGACTAAGTCTGAGTTTATCAAAAAGGACAAAACTTTCACACTGTATAATATAAGCAGATTTATATGTGTTTTAATTCAAAACATTTCCAATATTGTCAAAGTTCTGATAGCCATATGAAACATCGAAGGTATAAACCACGCATGACTGTTAAATAGTATTACTAGGGGTAAAAAAAAATATTTTCTTTAGATAACATCACTGTTGGCATTGAAGTTATGACTTGAATCATTTGTTTTGCAGTTTCAGTGCAATAGGAAAATTGAATGGAGGTCATCAGGCAGCTGTAATGGTGTTGGCAGTGGAGCAGGATAAAGATAATGATGTAGTCGTTACTGGATCTAAAGATCATTATATTAAAGTATGTTTGCATATTCCATTTTACCCCTGGCCTCTGGTACCACAAAACTTTAAAAATTCTTAAGTCTGAGAATATTCTCAACTTTTATGGAAACTGACATCAAAATTTTGGAATTTTATCAAGTTATTAACAGTAGGAATATTCCTAGACTCGTTTGATCAAGTTTTATGGAGTTAGAACCACTTTTTATAGCTCAATTGGCCAAAGTCCAAGTGAGCTTATGCCATCACTTGGCGTCCGTCGTCGTCGTGAACAAATTTCCAAAAATCTTCTCCTGTAAAACTACTAGACTGACAGGTTTTAAATGTGGCATGATTGTTTCTTAGGGTGTTCTGCACAAAATGACCATCGGGATTGTTTTTTTTTGCAAATAACTCAAAAACGGTTGCCTTTAGCAAATTTCTGTCACGGGTAATATTGTCCAGCATCATAGCCAAAATTTTCAAAACGATTCATCAACTGATGTAGGAGTTATGTCCCCTGAAACAGTTTTTTTGGGGGGCATTTTTCACATGTGCAACTTTGAAAATCTTCTCAAAATCCATTGCACAGAATTCAATGAAAGTTGGCTTCTATGTTTCTTAGGGTATCCCACACAAAATGAATGTTGAGATTTTTGATCCATGAAAAAGCATGGCTGTCGTTACTAAAAATAGAACATAGGGGTCAGATGGCAGTTTTTTGCAAATAACTCAAAAAAGTTGCCTTTAGCAAATTTCTGTTAGGGTAATATTGTTCAGCATCATTAGACGGACCTATGCCGAAATTTTCAAAACGATTCATCAACTGATGTAGGAGTTACAGCCCCTGAAACAGTTTTTTTGTTGGTTTTTTTTTCACATGTACAACTTTGCTCAAAATGACTTGTGAATTTTAATCCATGAATAGATATGGCTGCCTATACTAAAAATGAAACTTAGGGGTGTGAAGACAGGTTTTTGAAAATAATTCAAAAATTGTTGCCTTTAGCAAAATTCTGGTTTAGGTCATGAAAATGCTGTTAAAAGCATTTCCTGCATTTGACAATTTAGTCGATTCTAACTTAGCCTGTCTCATTCCTCAAGTTTTTCATATAAACAAATGGTTAACCAGGTGAGTGATTCTTGAGCATCTAGGTTGATAAACAGTAGTCTTTGATTCTAGAAATATTTAGATGTTAGATACTATAACAGAGGTATGGTTTGGCTTTATGCATTAGACCTGCTTAGCTTGCAACTCTTTGTTAAGAGCCCTTGGGCAGGAAAGTATAACATATTAAAAAAATGATTTGATATTATGAATACAATCAGTTTTTGTAGATAGGAGAATCACACGCATTGTGTACTTGAATTCAGCTGTTTACTGTAGATTATTAAAAATTAAGACTGCTATCCTGAAATAGCTTTCGTATCATGAACTTGTCTATTTCCAGATATTTGAAGTGTCAGAGGACAAGGCAGGTGTAATGACACCTAAGTACAACCTGGAACCTCCCCATTATGATGGTATACAGTCACTAGCTATCAGAGGAGATACACTACTTAGTGGATCTAGAGATACATGTATAAAGAAATGGGACCTCAATACACATCACCTCAAACAGGTTGGTTTAAATTTTATTATCTCCCTTTGTCACTATGGTATATAGTCTATTGCTATCAGAGGAGATACACTACTTAGTGGATCTAGAGATACATGTATAAAGAAATGGGACCTCAATACACATCACCTCAAACAGGTTGGTTTAAATTTTATTATCTCCCTTTGTCACTATGGTATATAGTCTATTGCTATCAGAGGAGATATTAAGTTGCCTAGAGATAATGACAAGTTTGACCTATATGACCTATATGCATGTTGAATCAATAAATATTACAGGGATGATTTTCTTCTATTTTTTAGCAGATTTCCACTATTTAAAATCCGGATTTTACCGTTATAATTCTTTTTGTCCCCTGCCGCAATGTGGAGCGGGGACATTCAAATGCTGGTGTCCGTCCATGCATCCCAAGCTTGTGGGCGCAACTCCTCAGAAACCGCTGAACGGAATTTGACTAAATTTTGTGGGATTGTTTGTCACCATATGTAGTTGATCATACTTAACCGCTATTTTGATTCAACAATTTTTATGGGAGTTATGGGACTTAGTTCATTTTTCATGTTCTTTTTTTTGCGAATTTTTTTTTGTTGTATGAACAATTCTTAACCTAACTTAATTCAATTCATTAAGATACATTAACCTTGAATCGCCACATGGACATATGAGAGCACATAAGTTTTGAATCTGCTATTTATACAAGTGTCAAACATTTGTAATTCAACTCTTTCTACAGCGGTGGGGGACATATGTCTACGCATACCATTCTTGTCTTGTTGTATTTTTACTTCCGATTTAGCTAATTTCCGCCTTGTTTGTTGACCTCATAAAATCGTCTCTGATATTAGAGATCATATAAAAAATTAGAACTTCAGTAGCTGTGTAGTTGTCCATTTTATGTATAAGTGTCCAATAAGCAATGTCGATTATATATTCATGATTTGTGCTCAGCAGTCAGGGAGTCCTGCTTGCCTGAAATTTAGACATATTGTTTATTGATCAAAGGGCAATAACTCATTTCTACATTTTAGTCTATAAACCAAGCACACAAGGATTGGATATGTGGGTTGAGTTTTATACCTGATACCAATATAGTCCTGAGTGGTTGTCGTGGTGGATACTTGAAGATGTGGAATGTTGATAACTGTCATTGTATGGGTGAGGTCAAGGCACACTCATCACCTATCAATGCCATAGCAACCAATTCTTCAGCCATTTTTACTGCCTCAAAGTAAGTATTTTGTGAAATGTCCAGTGGAAAATTATTTTGATTTAAGTATACTGCATGTAAACTAGGACATTTCTTTTTATGGTTCTGGTAATTAATGTTATCTTAAAAAAAATGGTTTTGATGTAGTCTTGCCTCAACTATGATTGTGTTTGTCCAGACATATGCTAGCAAATTTAAAATTAAGCTCAAGCAGAGTTGTAAATTCACTGTAATGGTATCTATACTTGTGATTATCAACTCTTGTAGTTAAGCAAATTTGTGTTATTTTGTATATTTCAACAGTGCCTTAAAAATTTAGACAGTAATTTTACATTTATGTTTAAATATATGATAGAACTAACCACTGGAAAACATCAAAACTGGAATCCCAAGAATAACCATTTTTTTCACAGTATTAAAAAATTCAATACTGCAAAAGATAACTGTGCAGTGTCTGTTACTACCATGTCTTATTATTTGTAGGACATGTTAAGATGGATTAGTATTTTATCATTATATTTAAATTTAACACACCTATAATTTGAAGAATTGTTCCATAATCATCATCCCACAAATTTTGTATTGCCCTAATTAGGTAACACAGGATATTTTACAATCACTTCCAGTTTTCCCCATTTGAAGTAGATGAATTGCAATTTTCTTCACATATAAGCAAAGTTTATTTCAATCTTTGTTCCATTATAAGGATACAGGTTTGTATTGATGTAATGTAATAAAAACTGATAGTATTTAATATCAATTTATTTACAGTGATTCAGCCGTGAAAATCTGGCAGTTCAACAGAATACAAACATGTGAATTTTATATCTAATTCCTTTTTTTTTGCTTTAGTTTTTCCACTGCACGATTATTGTCTGCCTCAATATTCAATGTAACAAGAACTACTGTATATAACTGTATAGTACTGTAAAGTACTGTGTACTACACAAGCAATGGTTACGTTACTGTAACAACTTCAAAATATGTGTATATTTAGTAACACTACTAGAATGTATTTGATGGACTACTTGTACTTGTAAATGCATGAGGCCAAATGTGTTGTGTTTGTTCAAATTGCCATAGTTCTTTCATTTTTTTTTTCTGTTTCTCAGTATTTTCAGTGTGTAGATACATGTCTTTGTTTTCTTCCCTGTTCTTCATAAAAATAATTCAAAAAAAGGAAAGTTAAACCTTATGTATTCTAGATGGATATCAAAACAGAAGTTAGATTTTTGTGCTTTGAATTACTCATTTCCCTGAAATCCTTTAGAATTTATTGATACATATCCATCAAGTATTCTTAAACTGAAATACATTTATACATGTACATTCATCACTTAATTATTAAAAATTTATAAAATAGCAGTTAATATAACACTGACAGCTTCAGTATCTACAATATTTTATTAGATGTGAACACCATAGAAATCATCAAAACTCCTTCACATCATCAATTTTAAATTCATTAAAAATGTCCATTATTTGAAACCAAATGAGGGCATTGGCTATTTCCTATTCAGGAATTGTCATCATGATTATGGATAGGTTCATGTACTGAAATACTTGAACTTCCATACTAAAATACTGAAGGTTAATCCTTCACCAAATTTCTGCTGTCATGAATTTCTAAGGACAGTTAATTTAATATATTTCCTAGTAGTTGTGGTGTGAGGTAATGCACCTCTCCGGGAATGGCTGTCTTTGGTATTATTTGGTCATGTATCACTCCTTTCTGACTAGCTTCACAAAGTACATGTTTGTTTCCACATTAGTTAGGGTCACTTTTCATGAATTGGTACCTATGGGTTGATAAAAATGTAACCAGTTTCATTGCCTGCATTGTAAATATACCAGTCTAAGGCAATCCACAGTACAATAGAAAATGTCAGTTTAGTGTTGATAGGTGTAAGTTTTCACTGTAGGTTACATGTTCAAACTGCATTTACACTTGTACATGCACTTCCACTGGATTGTAAACATTGCTCCAGCTTCCTTTCCAAAACATGCATGGTTCATCTGATTGTATGCCATGTAAAATTTCCTTAGTTTTCAGTGTCTATGCAGAAATTTCCTTTCCTACAAAACTCATCATGTGACTAATACAAACTGTTCTTAGAACAGATTTGAATCCTGCTTTTAGAATTGTTGTAATCAGCTGTAGGAAAATGTTTTTATGGAAAATGATAAGAGATATATACCAATTTTGTCCTGCTCTGTACTATGGTATGAAAAAAGAACTTTCAACTTTTCACTTCATTTTGTTTTATTCGTTATTATCTGTGTCTATTTAATTTCATTTACAATTTATTTATCTTTTTATCTGCTATCATCTTTGCTTCAAGTTTAGTTCAGATTTTGTTGCAACTCTTTTTTCTTTGCTTTTGTTAGTGACCACACTGTGGGAGTCTGGCGGACCAAAGGAGTCGAAATCCCGGATGCGACAGTCAAATAGTTCTAAAAATAGTATTGACACTTTTATATACAAAAGATACAGATGACACAAGACATACGATTAAGGAATTAACCTGAGGATAAGATCTCTCAATCAACTATGTGGTTGTTCTGGTAACTTATCAGAGAAGGAAACAGGGTACCAGTCATTGAACTGGTTCAACAAATTGACAATAAAGTAAATAGGAGCAGCACTTCATGTGCTAAGAATTAAAACTTATCTAAATGAAAATTCAGGGTGCTTACTTATAAGTGTGCTTAAAATTTTTTGTATTGATCAAAATTACATTACTTTTTTCTAGTAAGATGTGGAAGGAAATTGACAAAGATGTAAGTTTGTTCATTATGGTTTTATTTTAAACGAAAGATATTTTTGGCAAAACATGTTTTCAAAGATTTTAATTTGTTTCCATATCAGTGTTTAGTATGTGAGGATTTATCTGAGTAGACTTTCTATTTTTTCCTAGAAAGACATGCATGAAACTGCTGTAGTATTGTAGGGTTTCATTAAAGTTATTAGTAATTAGGTCAACTTTTATGGAATATTTCTGTAATGTCTAAATGAGAACATTTTAAAAAGTGCTAATGAATGTGTATTTCATTTGATGAGGACCAAAAAGTGCTATTTAAAACGGGTGTATTTTCTATTTAATGATTGTACATTTTTTTCAGTTTGTTTTCAGACTTGTTTTTGTTATTGATTGACATTGTTAACTTGTTATGAATAACTTCACATTTCCATCCCCTGCTGCATAATGCCTCTTCCTGTTAATTGTTCCTTTTATGTAATACAACAAAGTTAGATGATGTTACATTTTGCAACTTTCTTCAGAAACAATACAAAATTTGTTTGGTTAACAAAACTTCTGTTGTACATCACTATTCACACAAATTCCCGTCATCAAATTAAATTTAGGAATGCATGGGTAACTGTGATAACCAACTGGGCCGTCTTTTGTTTTATTTTTTTTCCTCAAGCCTTGGTTTGTTCAGAGTGCATAGATAATAATAAAAAAAAATAATTGTAACTTTTCTAAGGTACTTGAATGTAAATGATCTCAACAGATGTTAAAAAATGATACATTTTTAAAGAATGTTTATATTTTTATCACTTGATCTCCAGTAAGGACTGAAAATACATGCATCAGGACTATTTTTATGAACATTTTTTTCTATAGTTTCATTTGTAGCTCTATTTAACTTAGTAATAACTATGCCATGGGTTTCATTATCAACTAAACCTAATTACTACATTGCCATAAGCAGACATTCTGTATGAGCTATTGGATGCAACCTTAATTAAGACTTTTCAGCCGTCACCATATTTACTGAAAAATTGGCATCATACTTCAACCCTTACTCTGTGAAAATGTATATACAGACAAAATTATTTTCCATGATTTTTTCTCATTTGAGTTTGAAATTGAGTTTTCATGAAATTCATGTTTATTGAAACTTCACATGAATTTTGAATTTCACATGAACGATATTTGCCGGTTTACAGTCATGATTAGTTTTTATATTCTGAAACAAAAGATAAAGAATAAGATATTTGTTGGCAGACAGCATATGTGAATAAGTGATTTCAGTGGAATTTATCCAGTTAGATAACCCTGTCACAGATGTTCAAAAGATTTACCCTATTTAAGTCTAGTTCATTCTATAAAATCCATCCAGTGGATAATGTTTTGAAGTATTCAGGAATTTTGTATCATATGAGCCTATTTTGTTCATCCTAAATTTGGTAACTGTTTTCAACATGTGTATCAAGACAACCTGACTTGTTCCCCATAACTTACCTGATTCCAAGGTGTGTTTGATTAGCATACTTTCACTGTTAACTATTTAATGCTAAGGCTTTCATTATCATACATATCATCAATTTGTTGGTTAATACATGTACATGTAGTATTGTTGCATTTCTTAATACAAGTCTGACATACTGGTAATATTAGTTCTTACATTATACTGTATAGCGGGTAATCTTTTGGAAATGAACATTTTCATTTGTTCATGTAAAAGCATTTATATTTTAAAATATTCATGATGAGTCAACACTTTATTTTTGTACATGATTGGAGTTATTTAATATTCATTTACTAAAGTAAATGTCTTGAGGACTGAAATGGAGGTGACATTATTTTCTTTGGTAGAATTCAATTTCCACAAGAATTACAAGCTCATCCAGTATTACTAATTCATGGAACATTCATGGAACCAATGAATTAGATTATGTTAAGTTTGTATTAATCTGATTCCATATTACTTTATATTTTTGTTGACAAGTGTTGTTGCTTGTACAAAAGTTCTCCCAAAGTTTTGTACAAAATTGATTAAAATTTTGTATAAATTTGACAAAGGTTTTTTTTTATATTTTTGACTAAAAATTTGTACAAAATGACTGAAGATTTGTACAGATTGACCGAAGACCTTGTACAAATAAACTGGTTATTTTATTTCAGATTTGAATGTCTTATTTTAATTGAGTAAGGATTTGTTCAAATTGACTAATAATTTGTGCAAATTGACTAATAATATGTACAAATTGACTAAGGATTTGTACAAAATGACTGAGCAGAGATCTGGTACAAATTTTGCTTGTTGTTTTTGTCCTTAAGAAGCTGCCCTGTGTTTGTATAATATTTCCAAAAGGTTGTGTAAAAGAGAGTTGCCTTTTTTTTAACCAAAACTACAAAATTGATTTTTCCATATGTTAAGTTTTCCCCTTGTGTAAAGTGTTAGATCTTACTTGTTAACTATTTTTTCATTCCTTCTCAATATGAATATAAGAAGCATTTGTGTTAAGTTTTATGATTTTATAAGTATTTGTGCATTGTTGACCTTTTTCTATTCTGCATATATACAAGCCATGTAATTTAAAATGTTAGGCAGTGGATGATATGGTGTATGGAATATCAGTGATACTTGGAGGGAAAGTTAAAGTAAACTAAAAAAAAAAATCTGTTACATCTCATTCTGCTTGATCTAGGGAAGTCATGGGTCTAATTTTGCAATAAAATGGTGAAAAAAGGCTTTATTTCATGCCATTTATGTTCATATACATATTTTGTATTATGGTCTGAATATGTGGTATCAGTCTCAGTAAGAATCAGGCAGTGGGTAAAATATGGTATGAAAGAACCCACCACAATGACAGTTTTAATTAAACTATTTTTACCATCAGTATCATTTTGGTAAAGTAAGTTAATTTCATTGAAATACACTTCGTGAACATTTCAGGGGCAGTTAAGTCTGTCAAAAACCGCTATTTAGAGATACCTTCCTCAAGGGAAAATATATTGTCTGTTTGAAAGACTTTTTTGACAAGCCTATTTCATATTTTTCACCTCTTTTGCCTGATTCTTGCATAGACTTGTACTTAATTTGTATTGCTTGATATGTCTAATAGCATTGCTACAAATTGCCTCTGTGATATCAGTGTAGTCTCTTTATAATGCACAGTGTTATGTTTGTAAAATATCTAATAGTTTTGCCAAAAATTTGTGCAGTTCTGTTAAATGTCAATACATTAGCTAAGTTAGTACAGAAAAATGAATAAGTTAATGACTTTGTATGAGAAAATAAACATGCCTCTTTTCAATTTTAGGCCATACCAATTGATTTGGTATCAATGAAGACTAAGAATACTGTGGAAGTACTATTGTTTGTGGGGTACCAATTTTCGTGGTTTTCATCAGTAGACTAATGCATGAAATTTGGTACCCAACAAATAGGAAATTTCCATTGATGTGTATACTGAAAATCTCAAAACTACAAATTCAATAATCCCCGAACTTGTGTTTCTACTTAAATCCACCAAAATTGGTATCCACATATAAAAGTACTTTCACAGTAAATGAACTAGTATTACTATGTAATTTGTCTGATTGGGGTAGAATTACTGTTAAGATATATTTTTTTTTAAATTAAATAAATTTCCATAAATTTTGATTTTTGTTAAAGAGAAAAGAAATTATTGTTTACTTATAGAAAAAAAACAATATTAAGTACAAGCATTAACTCAAATTGGTTTTACTTTATAACTTATTTCACCCAAAAGGGCATTTTTATGTATGCCTGTAAGTTAAGCAGATTGGGTAGTCTCTCCATGAAACAATGATTTTGTCTCGCTACAGTGTTGTATTTATCAGGGATGTATATGTACATAATGTTAAGTAATTATGGTACTAAGGTACTGTAATAAAATATATATATTTCTACTTCGTGTCTTATTTATAGAAATCGTTTGAATACAAGTCTTGATAGGAATCTGGCCAAGTATAGAAAATATGAATTCATAACATACATGTACATGGATATAAAGAAATTTAAAGTGATGCACCTACCGGAAATCAGTACAATTTAAAAAGGGGACTAGGATAGAATGTGGGATCAAGGTTATATTTAGTTGAAACATCACCATAAAAGTTGAGGAGTTAGGTTTGTTAGATAGCAAGGCAAGAAAAATTAGTTGACCATTCACCATGTCTAACCTTACTAGTAGGTTGATGAGAAGTGTATTTCTGTTTTGTTTTTTTTTTTACCGAAAATAAATTCTAAATTAAGATAAGCATTAAAGCTTTTGTCAAAATACAAAGACAAGTATGACAAAACATTTCATGAATCATAAAGCTTGAAAATATCTGCTAATTCTTACTAACAGGGAGTAGATTTGGAAAAATCTGTAATTGGAAATCAATTTTAAACCCCTTGCTGAGGTACACATAGTATACTAAAAATTCAAGGTGTGGTCACTTGTGGCTGCTTAGAAAAAGAGCAACGAAAATATATTACATTTCAGACAGATATGAACAATTCTAACCAGGAAATTAACTTCAATGAATGTACAATAAAAGTTGTGTCAGATTATGTTCTAAACTCCAGTTCTAGTTATCTTTATCATCTGCTTTAGTATACAAGAAGAATGGATGTGGTGAATATGTCAAAGAGACAACGTACATACCCATTCGTACCTCAAGACCCCCAACCGCTCGGTGTGAATCTGGATAATGTGTCGCAAGAACAACTTGACCAAAATTTTGATATATATGGAATGAATGCGGTTTTTATTACATCATTACATCTCCACAGTGTTCAGTAACATATATTTTTAAGAATGAAATATACAATACTCGGACATTTATACATTGTTTTGTAAATATTAGGATAGTTGGGGTTGTGATTATTGCACTAGTATTGAGGAAAATTAAATGAAGACGGTTTGTTTTCTTGGGCTTCCAATTCTGTAAAAAGATTTGTAATTTGGAACTGTGATCGATGCTAACCTCAGGGATTTTCTACTTCTTTGCCTTCGTCTTTGTCTTTGTTTTTGTCATTGTTTCCTGAAAAGAAAGCAAGCATGCAATTAAGAGGGGCTTGTGGTTCCATCTGCACCATGAAAACTGATTTGTTCAACGTGTCTTAGTTTTCCTTTCATCTTTCGTTTTTCCTCGGACTTTACTTTTTATGAGTAATTCGGCAGGTGTTTCTAGAAAAGCATAGGACGCTTACCCTACAGGTACACCTGGTCCATGCTTTAGTGGAGTCCAGTTGCTCATTTACTTTTGTTACTTTGTGTGTACTATTTTGTTTATTTTATGATCTTTGTTGTCTGTTTTCCGTGTCTGGTCTTTGTCCCTGGATTACTTTCTTTTGATTTCCGCTAGAATCTTTGTTCCCTTGATTACTCTTTCAGAATGGCTCCTTAGATTTTATATTTGAAAGTCTTGATATCGTTGGCAGATATACTTTTAATCAAGCTTAAAAATTCAAAGAATCCTGAAAGTTCCAAAATACCAATTATACAAATACTGAACATTTGTGCATGCTGTACTCTTGTCTCAAGAAGTAGCCTCTCATCACCAGTACGTAAGAAATTCAAAATCCATAAGTAAATTGTAAACGAGAAATTATAAAAACCAAAAAAAAAATATCGAAATAAGAATTCAAACCCAACAGCAATAAAATGATCCTTCAAGAGTATGTCAAATTAGAAATCACAAAGGCTCGTAAAGATTTCTTCTCAATTATACTGATTTAAGGAGGTAGACCTAGGGGAAGGGACAAAACTACTACAAATCACTGGAACGTTTGTATTCACCTTTTTACATCAATCTTATGTAAGCATCAAAGTAACATGGACTGATTTCATGCTGAGTCAAAGGAAAGCTTGAAAGGCTTAAATGAAATTGAATATGATACAAACATATGACTGATTTCAAGAGTGATGTCCCTTACCCTAGGTCTACCTCCTTAAGATGTATAAAAAATCATGGATTCAAAAATATTACCCTTATTGTTACAATATATAATACTTCAACACAGCCAATTTGACCTGATAGTAATAATGAAGTGTAGTAAACACCATTGTTGTCTTTCTCTATATTCTACTAAGCACCGTGATTCATAGAAAAGTTCATATCAGGATGCACGTGTAGTTGTACATCAAGCTTCATATTAATTTTCATGAAAATAATAAAGCTTCAATGCAAATTTTAACTTGAGGCACAATGTTCACACAGACCGTTAATCATGAAAAAGTGACTTTGATGAGCATGAACAACCAGTATTTTTTCAAACTGTCAGGTTTGAAAAATGGACTTATAAAAAGTTCTAACATACATAAGACCGCTTAAAATAGAATACACAGAACACGCAGGAAAATTGTAACATAAGTTTTTCGTGTTTTTTTTTTTTTCAATACAAACACCTGAAACACATACGATTGTCCTACGTTTTTTTATATATTTAGGACTACCATGAAAAACATGTTTCTGACTAAAGAATTAATTCATTAAAAAATAAATAATAAATATAATAATCACACGGTAGTTGCATGTTTTCATATATATAAAGAGTATGTTTTTGGTATGAGTTTCGAAAACCTGTGAATTCATGTATTTTAAGAAGCACAAAATCAGATATTTACCATTCTGGTCCTACACATGTTTCCATTTGTTTAAAATATGAAAACATATGTTCCAATCTTGCCTGTGTGCATTGCATTAAATGAAATGCCATACCTCAACTTTAAGAAGGCCTTCCCCGGGTTTGCGTTTTCCTGCCTTGATATCCTTGATAAGATTTTTCAAATCATAAAATTCAGCATCGTTTGCCTTATCTATAGCATCGTATTCTGCCGGACATTTGTCGTCAAGATGCTCATAATAACACCATTGGTCACAATGTTCATCATCTTTCTGTATTATAGAATACAATGTTTGTAAATAACACATATTGCCTATAACAGAGGGCGATACACCGAGTAACACACTTAAAAAATAGACCACCCTCGACTAGTCTCGGGTGACATATCTACCTCGTGTGTTACTTCGGAGTATCACCCTCTATGTATAATATTTTGATTTTGTATGTAAATGTCTCCCAAAATATCATACTGGACGTGCACAATCCTAGTAATTGTACTCAGATTTTATATACATGTATTGCGATTGTCGAGGAAATACAATAAAGCTGTATAGAGATTTTTAATGAATTACTCAAATCCTACACGTATACTAATATTTCTTAACAAAGCTACTACAGATGCTCAAATTTGTCGTTGAAGTATTCAAATGTTTAATTAAGATTTTCTATGAAGTGCACACACACTTTAAGGTAACACTCGAATATTTTATTAACATTTTATGGAAGAACAGTTACCATTACTGTCATAACACTCAAATCTCCAGTTCCAAGTAATTTGATTGGTCCAAATTTGAGTTGATGATGGATTTGAGGAAAATCTTAATTTGAGATTTTTTTTTAAACCAGGCACAGATCACTCGAAATCGCAGATTTGAGGAAATTCTTAACTTGTGATTTTTATGAATCCCAGGCAAGAGCTTGCCAAATTATGTCAAATATAAAAAGACCTTACATTATATCGTCGAAGCGCTGGAAATGATTTCTCTACAAGATAAATTGCTATCTTCTCTGAGTTCGAATCTATTGCGTAGTTTATTGGATCAATCTTGTTCTTGGACTTGTCGACAACTGTACTAAAAAACTGAAATACAAACATTCTCACATTATTACAATGGCATGGGCATTTCAGGATTTAAATGAGTACCTAAACCTGCCATTGATGCAGTGTAACACCAGATTAAGATATATGAGTGTTATGAACATTTAATCTTTTAATTTGCATATGATATATTGTAAAACAAACAAATAAGCGAAAAATCAAAATAGAAGGGCAAATCAGAAACATAAAACATCCACGCACATTGTTGTAACGTGAAAACAGGAAACCGAGACGATTTACATACACAATCTGAACAACAGCACAAAATACAATTACATTATATATAAAACTAAAGATAGGGGAAACTAGACAGCACTCAAAAAACTTTAAGACTCCAACAAAACTCGTTGACAAGTAAAATCATTGCTCCAGAAGGATTAGCATTTTTTGCTCCGCCAGTGGCACTCGATAACATTGCAAGTGAATAAAGTCCGATTAGCTTGAAGACCGGCGGGTTGTCAAAAAATCTAATGGACGACATATTGTCTCATTTGTGAGACCAAAACCGACCATCGGCCAGTCAATTTGTGATAACGACCATAAAATACGCCAACGAAAGGTGAGAAGATACACCTGTCTTAGAATTTTTTTTGTCATCCTTTTACAAAGAAAGCCTCTGCACAAACTACATGGACAAAAGTAACGGGTCTGCTGTGAAATGTATACTTCATAGGCTGGATTGTATATTGCCGCAAAGATAGGAGATTGGAATTGGGATGTCAAATCAATACGTTAGTCACCAAGTTCAGAAATCAAACGTCCTTTATCATCTATGTATATGTTAAGGTCTAAGTATGAAGCAGAAGAATGTGTATCATTTGTGTGTCTAATTTTGATTTTTTAAGTATATCATATGTAAACAAGGCTTAAAATTTGGATTATTCAGAAATAGTATTTCATTAATATGAACAGAGACTGAAACTGAAGGACTAGGCTAGTCTCATTTTCTTTTATTTTTTTCTGTAATTGCTTTGTTTAAATCTAGCTTCTTACTAATATAGAAACAGACTGGCCAATTGTGGCGCAAAAAAAAATTTCCAATGATCTGACAAAAACTGTCGACCAGATATTCTAACATTTTAACAACATCCACCTCGTAATACTTGTTGTTAGAATACCTGTGAATTTAGAAATAAATTACGGAAACTCCGTTTTATCATTATTTTACCACAGGCTGGCCTTCTATGTCGCATTGTTTTACCCCGAGCGATAGCGATGTGTTAAATAACGACATTGCCATCCTATGGTAAAACAATAATAAATTGGAGTTTCCGTGATTAATTTCAATTCAAAAATGAAAAATTTCTTCATATTTCTGAATAGACGCAGCCTATGTGTTTGTCATTTTTTTTACCACTGATATCTTGGAAGTGGTCTAAAGAGCTTTGAAGCATGTCATACTAGAATATAAAGAGAAATCGTGATTCTAGATATTAAGTGACTGGCATACACTTAACATACATTTTTCTCTTACATATGATAATTCAATATCAACTTATCAATTGCATTTAGTCAAGGGAAAATCTTCTTTCGGCGGGTGTTTCTAGAAAAGAAGAGGACGCTTACCCTACCGGTGCACCTGGTCCTTGCTCTCAGTTTTTAGTGGAGTCCGAGTTGCTCATTTTGTCACTTTATATGTTTAATTTTAATTACTTTATGTTCTTTGTTGTGTATGTCTGTTTTCCATGTCTGGTCTTTGTCTCTGGATTGCATTCTTGTGATTACCGCTATAACCTTGGTTCCCTTGATTACTCTTGCTTCAAATTACTTTTTTTCATCTCGATACAAAAAAAAACCCTGTTTGTCACATACTAAATGCAGCTGTAATCAGCAAAGATAATTTCTTGATAAATATTGTGTTGATATTTGTGAAATTTATATTTATTTTATTTTGATTATACACCAAAACCTAGATCCGGTTGAGCATTGTGGGAAATAGTTATGGTTTGCCACTTCCTGGAACTAACAAGACTTTGTTCAAGAAATCACATAAAGAAGCAGTGTGTATAAAGTTAAACATGAGCTGGTTCATGCAAATCAGAAACACACCAACGTCACTTCTATTTTTAATTCAGTAACAGTTAAAGATCACATAACCAGTAAAAGTTTGTCACTTGTTTGTTGCACTTACAGATCAAAATATAGATTGTGTATGAAATTGGAATTTTGTAATAATTACCGTTCTCCTTGTTGTTTTTATTCGGCTGATTTTAGTGGGATATTAATGTATAGTTTTCTCAAAAATATAAATCCGAATACAGAAAGGACTATCATCACATCTACCACAGTCACGTGACATGTACTTAATATTCTTATTAGAGGATTGATTGATACAGAAACAAATGTTTTACCCTTTCATCAATACTTTTTATTACAGCAAGATCCTCAATTGGCCCAATAAGTTTCTTTACTTTTGCTTTATCTTTGCTGCTTATTGCATCCTTCAACTAAAAAAATGATAATGTAACTATGGATGCATTATTGTGAAAATAAAATTGAAGATTGTTAAGAAATGAGGAAAGAATAATCAAGAGAAACTAGGTTATAGCGGTAAAAAACCTGTGCAGTGGGAGCTGAAATTAAAGTACTGTGCTCCTCTATAAAAATTGTAGAATGACTTTTAAACATTTGGCCGTAAACTCACCAACAAAAAGCGAATACCGTGAAGGTTAAAACTAGAACAGGAGGATTAGTGGCAAATTTGATGGAAGAAGTGGGGAAAGTCACATATTTCGGGAATGTTATAAGCTAGATAATATCTATTTTGTCAGATTTGTTTTAGACTTGACTTGATTATGGATCGGATAATTCTGGGTATTTTTGTTGTTACCCTTATTCACAATTTTGCAAGGAATCGGTTTAGATCGATCTTACATTCTTTGCAAGTTATTTTCTTTCCAATGCACATCCTTTTAGAGCCACTCTTGGCAAAGCAATTATCGCACTGATTCAAAAATGCTATTTGAATATATACATTATTAATAGACCATTCTTCTTTAAAGGACCAGCAGTTTGAATATAAAAGCAATGATAATGCTTGTGTAAAAGAAAGTAGTTTTAGAACGGTATCTCAAAAATGGTTCAGTATAATTTCTATACTTGTAATAGGCAATTTATTTATTTATTTATTTTTTTTTTTTTTTGAAAGACACAAAAGAATATGGTATAACCGAAATGATATTACGTCTCTCAATGGTTGTACATCTCAATAATGGTAGGTTACTTCAATGTAGAAAAGAAATCGAAATTCGAATTTTCAGTGTGTCTACTTTCAAGTCCATTTTAGAAAACACATCAAACTACAGAAACATTTAACACTCATTTAAACTTAAATCTTTGTGCTATTCTACGATTCCTCTTTGACAGATGGAAACGTGCAATTTAGTCACTCGAAAACATTTGTTTCACTTGTAAATGTCAATTTGTATTTGACAGAAGAATAAAATGAATAGTTTCTTTAGCGCTAGTATATTTTACTTTATTAAACACAGATTCAGAATTGGTTTAAAGTATGATTTCTTTTCATTTACAATCAAAACTAAATTTCTTGAAAAATGCTCACCACTAATGTATTCAACTGATATAAGGTTGTATTGTCCCTTATTTAAAAACAAAATGTAATCCATTATATTTGAAGGTGTGATTTTTCTCTACACTGTTACTCAGGTCTAAAAGAAAAAATATCCATTTCGTCGATTCGCTTAGAATATTATTCCATATCTAAATAATGCAATATTGTGAAAAGATGTGCTATGTAAGACATTTGTACATAAACAAAAAATTGAACTTGCTTTTATATATCAAATGTCGAAAGTTCAAGTTGCAAGTTGCTGTGTGCTTTAAATTAACATTTGGGTAAACCAAAGACTCATTTTCTTAGTGAGAACAGAATCATTTTAATACAGTGATGTTCAGGAATCATGATTTGTTCAAATTTTATTTGCTTTCGAAATCAGTAATGAACAGTAACTGACGACATTGTGTGTTATTTTTATGTGAATAAACATCACTACGTAAAAAATGATATTTTTTAGAAGAAATACCAAGAAAGGAAGCATTTATTTCTGTCAAACCAAATTACTTTGCAAACAAAGATGGAAGGTAAGAGCACTACTAGCTTATATTAAAGTAAATCATTGTAAGCAGTAGTACATTTTGGAGTGTAATAAAATATCATGAATAATTCATGGTGCCTTGACATACCTCAGAAACTATTTGATCTACATCCATCTTTTCTTCTCACTATCAAAGGAAACAAAGTTCAAAGTAAAATATTTAAAATGTTACGTAAGTAAGGCCGCCAAAAATACTTGTTTATCATGGCTCATTTTCTATTAAGACTACCTTTATAAAGCTGTATGACCATTAAAAATATTACAATAAAATAAAGGAGTGAATTCAGTGGATTAACTTGTTACTGCCTGGAACACAACTTATGTGTACCAAAATATCCCAAGCCCAAGTTTAAAAGGTCAAATCACTCCAATTATTAGAGAAGAAAAACGACACAAAAAAAATCAAAAAGTTCATTTCAATTGTTTTTAAGGATCTATCAGATGGTCTGTCGATCAACCTTTTTATAAAGAATGAATTTAAACCCCAAAAAATCATATCTGGTCTTATATATTTAGATATAGGTGCAGGCCCTAGTATACGGACATCAATTCTGATATCAGAATGAAGCAACACCCTGGCTCTAAACAGCCAAGGCCATGAAATTATAAACGAAATATTTGTTTCATTTTGTTTAAGTGGTAGAAAAAGAGTTCAAATTTACCAGATAATTGAAAACGAATTCCCAAAGCTGGATTCCTAATAATTGTGACAGACACTTGATTAAAGTTTCTTACCTCAAGCACGAATCTATTATAAAATATCCAAGTGATATATATATGAATGTGTTAATCTTTTTTTTTTAAATGCACCGAGTCGTATTTTGAATTGTATGTTTTCTATTGATTAATGTTTGATTATTATTTGGAATCATTTTTCATTGAATTTATCGCCATAGAGAATGTAAACAAAAACAAATGTACCATGGTTGCAGTATTTTTTTCTTTGCAAAGTAAGGTAGCCGCTGTATTTATTCAATGCTTCGAATTGGTTAATACATTAACAGTTTAAAGTGGTGCAAGTAACAGTAACCTCTTTTAAAAATGGAAAAAACATGTTTTTTATAATACTAAAAAATATCACCTAGTTCATAGATCAAAAACGAAAATGAAATGTTTATCCCATACCAAAGAGTCACACTGTAAGTCATTATTGGTCATTTTAGTCCCATGTTTAACTGTGACACTTTTAATGCGTTAGATATAGCCTTCACCGGTCAATATTGCGTTGATCAGTAAAAGCTCATGGAAAAAAAAGCTGTCACCAACGAACGAATTTCTACCCATTTATAATGCGTTAGAAACATTCAATCTGGATTACACTAAAAAAACAAGGAAGATTCGACGGCACAAAAATTTTGCGCATGAAAACTGTTTGAAACTAAGCATTAATTAAATTTCAATAATGCACTTAAAAACGTGTAAAATGCATATACCTTTTATTTATGCACCATTGTTAACCTTTACCAACAGGTTGCACTGCAATTATGTGCAGCACCTGTTCAAAGTGAATATGTACTCACTAACCCAGTACCAAAGTCACTCGTGAAAAATGTGTTCGGATCATTTTAAAAGCCATTAGCATTAAGTTTAGAATGTAAGCTCACGAAAACGATGTCTTCTGTCTTTGAATTGGTGGTAGCATTGCAGGTTCCTTTAATTTGTTGTTATGACGGAAATCACAGGGACCAGGATTCAAACGGCGTTCAAAGTCCAAAGACCAGACAAGATAAACATGAAATAACCAAACACGCACAAAGAAGAGAAGAATCAGGTGCACAGGTAGATAGAGTTCTCTGCTTTTCTAGTAACACCCGACAAAATGCTCATAATATGTAACGTCCGGATTAGATGAAAGAGAAAAGGAAAATTATGACACGGTAAAACAAATTGGATCTCATGGTGCAGATGAATACACCATAACAATACAAGAGTTGATGATGACTACCATAAAACTTTTGCAGTGATGAATTTAACCTTTCAACTACACAACCCTGTTCCAGAAGCCTAATTGAAAGAATACAACACGCTTACCAAAAGTCTGCGTAGTTTCGGCACCCTCTGGCATAACCTATGAGTTATGATATGAAAACTCAATACTCAACAGTTGAAAGGATGTTGCCGCATATCATGAAAGCAAAGTTGACGACCTCTTTGGGGTAATTGAGATCAAAGGATCAGGCAAAACGCGGCGTTCCTTCTTTTGATAAGATCAACTGTAAAACTATAAGAGTAAAGGAATATGTCCGCACAACTTGTTCCAATTGAATCGTTTTCCCTTTACTTAAAAAAGGTACTATTAGATTTTTGAATAATTTTGAATTTAATAAAATAAGTAAAATAAGTAAGACCCTTACTAAAGATTTAAGTCATGTCGTCATGACTAAGATGGTTAGTAGGTTTCCTTTTCATCTATTATCTTACTAACCCCCTAGCCACACCGCATGACAAACCCTCTTAGAAGACTTAAAATATAAGAGTGGTGACAATTTTGCGAGACTTTCTGGATTTAGGTTATATCCTAGTGCATCTGTTGCGTTTCACCATATCAGTTCCTTTTTTCATTAATTAGGGTTAGTTTTAAAATCATATTTTTACTCATTTTCTAGAAAATTCCAAATTCATATAATATATATAATACAGAATATATACAAAGTACCACGTACTTGTATCTACTTTTCCATTTTTGTAGAGTAACAATGATGTATAATCATTTTAATTCAAGTTTAAGTTGAACTCAATAGCAAGTTGAAAAATAATAGATCTTGGTACTATAATAATCCGATAACACATCGTATAAACAAAGAGTAATCAAAAGAATGTAGTCCAGGGACAAAGACCAGACATAGAAAATGGACATACACAACAAAGAACATAAAGTAACTAAAATCATACATACAAAGTAACAAAAGTAAATGAGCAACTATAGACTTATTAATTTTGTGTGGCCTTGAGCTGACATTTTTCATCCCGATGGGGTTGTTGATACTTTGACATATTCACTATATCTATTCTCGTTAAATTATACAAGCAATACCATACTGAACTTAGGCTTCATTAAGACAGGTAGCAAAGTTATTTTGAAAACGAAAATATATCTACCATATTGTGGGAAACTATTTGAAGACTTTTGATCTTCCTGTGTGTTTTATATATACTACATCTGTTAGTGTACAAACGGCTATTAAATTCAATTATGAACTTCCAACAGTTTTCCGGTAGGGGTTGGAAATCACATCGTCTTTTCATTTCCCACCTCGTGTTACACACGCTGTCTTTATCTTAAGTTATGCCATAAGGATTTCATGCATGATATGTACTCTCTGTATTCTTTTTCATATGTAAACCTTCTGCTTTAGTTGCTTTATGTTCTTTGTTGTGTTTTCCTTTGTCCTTGGATTACATTCTTTTGCTTTCCGTTAGAATCTTGGTTCCCTTGATTGCTCTTAACCTATACATAGATGATCCTGGACTTTTGAAATCGGAAACTTCCAGACAAACGTGATAATTTTGGCTTCATAATTGTAAACTTTCCCCTTCTTAGTGGCAATATACCAACATCTCCAGCCTATGAAGTATGCATTTTAGAGTTAATATCACGCATTGGTTTATAAAGACTTTCTTTGTATAGTAGGGATACTGTCATATAAACTACTAACTTATGAGTATATTCAACCTCTGTTGTTATAATCATTACAGAACTTTTGCAGTTGTCATCATAGTTTTATTGAACGATATTTCAGTTGGATTTCACGTCTTACTGGATTGACAGTCCATCGAACTTTTTAGACTTATACATGTCAGTCCGGCTTTTTTATGGGAATTCATATAGCAATTGCTTTAGGTTTTTGTCACAATACTTGTTACTCCCGTAGTGGTATTAATTCAATGTGAATCCTGAAAAATTCGAAAGATCTTTTGGAGACAATCAGTTCAAGACTATTATCTGAATATAATAGCATTAAAACCTATGATTTTTCAACACTGTATACTTCTATTCCCCATACTCAGTTAAAATCCCGACTTATACATCGTTGTTTTTTTTCAAAAAAGATGGTACACCTAGGTACAAATGTATAGTTCTTGGTAGAGATTCCTCATACTTTGTAAGAAATAATTCCAAATCATCTTCCAAATATACAGAGGAAGATGTTTACAAAATGCTGGAATTTTTAATCGACAACATATTTGTCCAGTGTGGTGGACATGTTTTTCAACAAACAGTCAGCATTCCAATGGGAACAAATTGTGCTCCTTCACTGGCTGACCTATTCCTTCAATCTTATGAGGCTGACTTTATAGCTGATCTGATCAGAAAGAAAGAATGTCTTTTGGCTAGATCCTTCAATCTCAGTTTCCGCTACATAGATGACGTATTATCTTTAAACAATCCTAATTTCGGGGATTTGATACCCATCTACCCAAATGAACTTGAGAAAAAGGATACTACAGATACTGTGAAGTCAGTCATATCTTGACCTACACTTAGAAATCGATGATAAAGGAAAACTATTGACCAAATTTTACGACAAACGTGATGACTTTTCATTCAGAATTGTCAACTTTCCTTTCATCTGTGGCAACATCCCTTCGGCTCCTGCGTATGGAGTGTTTATATCACAACTCATACGTTATGCCAGAGCTTGCCGAAACTACGCAGACTTTTTGTATCGCGCTAGAACTCTAACAAATAGGCTTCTGGAACAGGGTTATGTTGCTACAAGATTGAAGTCATCACTACAGAAGTTTTATGGTCGTCATCATGAACTCGTGGGTCGTAATGGTGTATCCATCAGCACCATGAAAACTGATTTATTCAACGGGTCATAATTTTCCTTTCCTCGTTTTTCTACCCCGGACTTGACTTTTTATGAGCCACTCGGTGGGTGTTTCTAGAAAAGCAGAGGACGCTTACCCAACCGGTGCACCTGGTCCATGCTCCCATGCTCCCAATTTCTGTGGAGTCCAAGTTGCTCATTTACTTTTGTTACTTTGTATGTATGATTTTAGTTATTTTATGTTCTTTGTTGTGTATGTCTGTTTTCCATGTCTGATCTTTGTCCCTGGATTACATTCTTTTGATTACCGCTATAACCTTGGTTCCCTTGATTACTCTTCCTAATCTTCAGTGATTAGATCTTATTGTATTGTGTAGTATTGTGCTTCATGTGTTCATGTCTCGACCATGTACTTGGTTTTTCATGTATATGAATTGCGCTTTTATTTAATTCTATAACCTTGTAGCTTTATAGCCATGAAAAACAAAAACTATAAAACTAAAAAGAAGCAAGTCCGAACAGGGACATCACTCATGTTAAAAAGGTTCCAGCCTGGTGAGTCTGCGGACACAGAATTACTGTCAGGATTTCTCTAATAGCTTTACAAAACTCTTCTCATAATGTTTGGTTATTTCTTGTATTTTTTGACGACGTAAGTTAGTATTTTAAGTAGAAAATCATACTCTTCAAGAGTATTCAAGGTTAAGCGTGTCCTATTCCGCCAGCGACACTATACGCGTTACATCTTTCAAACCACATCGGCCGCTGAACAACTTTCGCTTAGATATTACAATTGATTACCATCGTGATTGATATTAGCAACAATATGCTTTTAAGATTTGTTGGCATAACCGAAAAAGAACACAGGGTGATGTTTATTCTTGAAAATCAACTTATAAAGACTTATTTTATGAGAGAAAAAAAAATCCCTGATGTTGTTAAAATCTTGGAACTTCCAGTCGACAATTTTGTGTCGCATTTGGAGGACTTGTGTTCCAGTAGACATTGGAATACCTATGGGAAAGGTGTTCGCCACTATCGGACGATTTGTTTCTATATCCATATGAAGCTGTGTATTTACAAGAGCTACTTCAGAAAAAGATAGCGAATATCCCAGCTCTTCAATTTCAGTTTCCGTTATATATGTGATGTATTATCTCTTCAAGGTATACTTTCATTTGATCTACCCAAATGAGCTTTTACATTAAAGAGACAACTGATACACTTTCTGCTGTTGTGAACAGATTTATGACAAAAGTTCTGAAAGTCACCATGACCCCACTTTATGCACCAACAAACAGCACCGCAGTAGAAGACCACGTGAATCTCAATAGTAGGGGGATAAGTGGGACTTTAACAAATATCGGCGAAATAAAAAAATACTGAATAATAAAAAAGATGAATAATTCAGATACCTTAAAATCCAAGGATATGGCCAAAACGTGAATGAGTCACCAAAGAAACCGAGCAATAATCAAAAGAAAACGTTCGAAAGATAATGACCATAAAACTTTTGTATTGATGACTTCAATCTTGTAACGACATAAGTCTGTCTTAGAAACCTAATTGTATGTGGTCTAGCGCGGTATACAAAAAGTGTGTGTAGTTGCGACAGGCTGGCATAACGTATGTGTTGTGATATGAATACTCCATATGCAGGTCCTGAAGGGATGTGGGTTACAGATGAAAGAAAAGTTGACAATACGGAATGAAAAGTCATGGCGTTTGTCGTGTAGTTTGGTCAGTAGTTTTCCCTTACGATCTCTAAGTGTAGGTCAAGATATTAGGCTGAAATATAGGAATACAGTACATAGACGGTAGATCACAATCATCGTCTTTGGAAGAGAACGAAAGAGGGTAGTACAGATTTATGATTTTCCACTTTCTCTTCTTTGGGGAATGTGGTAGCAATATATAGGTTTTGTTACTGCTTTTTTTCCACGTCTAACCCTGATAACCAACATTGAATGTTGTGTGTTTTGCAGAAAAAAAATGTTGTTACCCCGAATTATATCAGATTTTGACTATCATACCCATCAGAATTTGCAATATTACAAATTGCAAAATACCTTTAACATTTAGACTTTATTCCTTGGAACCTCTCGTTGATGAATTAGGTTTCCTATTTCAGAAGTTTTAGTTTTGAATACTTTCTGTATACAATTAATTTTATTATGATACTGTTGATGAGAGTTTACTCCTTGAAACACGAGTATTTGCAATATATAACATGAATATGATTGGTATTTTTGTAATTATGTGAACATCACGAGTTTAACATCTTCCTATATATTTCATTCTAATGCTGTTGATGAGAGGTTACTCCTTAAAACACATGTATTTGCGATATATATGATTCATGAAAATATTCATATGTGTAATTATCCAATGTGTGTTTTGTGTTTTCTGTTGTAATTCTTTATAATTACATGCCATAGCCATTTAATGTAAATGTGTTTGTGTTAATAAATATTGTCTATATATATTGTCTATTGTCTATGACTGGTATTTTTGTAATTATATGGAAGTCATGAGTTTAACATCTTCCTATATATTTGATTCTAATGCAGCTGTTGATGAGAGGTTATTTCTTGAAGCATGTATACAGCATATTGAATTTTGCAAGTATATGATTGGTATTTTTGTATATATGTTTAACTTTAATTGAAACTGAGTTGTCTTTCTTTTAGTTATAGTCCTCAAGTTTAGGAATCCAGTACAATATGAGGGAAAACTTTCACCAAATAAGAACGACTTATTGTTATTTTCAGAAGCTCTTGATTTTAAAACAAATATATTTGTGAAAAAAAATATATATATCTTTGAATTTTATTTGATTGGCCATATCGAAAAATTGCGATGATCTTAATTTAACTTATTTCCCCGTTACTCTCTATGTAAAGTCAGCATATTTCAAAAATCATTTCGAATAATTATTGGAAATATATATAACATCATGGCGGATTCAAGAGTACCCCCGAAAGAAAGAATATCGTTTAGCTAGATCCTTTTATTTCAGTTTCCGCTATATAGAAAACGTATTATCTTTAACCAAGCTTAATTTTGGGGATTTGATACATCGCATCTACCCCCCCCCCCCCCCACCAAAGTACTTGAGATAAAGGATACTACAGACACAGAAGTCAGCCTCATATCTTGACCTACACTTAGAAATCGATGGTAAAGGAAAACTATTGACCAAATTTTACGACAAACGTGAAGACATTTCATTCAGAATCGTCAACTTTCCTTTCATCTGTGGCAACATCCCTTCAGCACCTGCGTATGTAGTGTTCATATCACAACTCATACGTTATGCCAGAACTTGCCGAAACTACGCAGACTTTTTGTTTCGCGCTAGAATTCTAACAAATAGGCTTCTGGGACCGGGTTATGTTGCTACAAGATTGAAGTCATCACTACAAAAGTTTTATGGTCGTCATCATGAACTCGTGGACCGTTACGGTGTGTCCATCTGCGCCATGAAAACTGATTTGTTCAACGTGTCATAGTTTTCCTTTCCTCTTTCACCTACCCCGGACTTGACTTTTTATGAGCCACTCGGTGGGTGTTTCTAGAAAAGCAGAGGACGCTTAACCTACCGGTGCACATGGTCCATGCTCCCAGTTTTTAGTGGATTTCGACTTGCTCATTTACTTTTTTTGCTTTGTATGTATTGCTTTAGTTACTTTATGTTCTTTGTTGTGTTTGTCTGTTTTCCATGTCTGGTCTTTGTCCCTGGATTACATTTTTTTGATTACCGCTACACCTTGGTTCTCTTGATTACCCATTCTTATCAAATTGAAAAAAAAATGTAACATTTTTGTTAGACATTGAACGATTCTCAATAAGGCAATAAAAGTCATTAAATCTTGATGATAATGCTAAATTTGGCATTTTTTTTATATTAAAACAAGTGAACATGATGCGTATTTTCACCTTTTTCTTAAGAAATAAAATTGGGCCTTGGTTCTCCCACCTTTTTTGTAAAACTTCTAATACGTAAAATAAATCAGCTGTCTGTACATGTTTATAAAGGTTTTTCTCTCGCATAATTATTTGAAATTGAATTATATATGAATGACTATGTCGAATTCATTCCGGATGACGGAATCCGGTGTCGCCTCCAAAATTTTCGAGATTATGTTTTCCCGCCAAATTATCACATGGGTCATTTGTTTACATTCTCTATGGCGATAAGTTCAAAGGCAAAAATGATTTGACATATTATCCCCACATAAGTCTTTAAAAGCTTACAATTCAAAACACGACCCAGTGAATTCTTTTAATAGACACATACACATTCACAAACAATTATATATAAAAGTTCGATTTATTAGAAAATTTTTGTATCGCATGGAAATTTTATGATAGGTGCATGCTGTGTACTTTTCATCTAAACATATTGGGGTGTTGATGCATAAAAGATTTAACACCTTTACAGGTAAGAAACGTGGGCTACTAATTACATGTATTGATTTAATTGTTTAATCGGGTGTTCATTCACCATTATTATAAGGCATGTGAAATTGATTTTACAATTCAGGATCTTACACTGTAAATCACAGCTTGATTGTATATAATTAATATTTTGATTTCATATTGGTGCCAATGCCCCAATCTTGATTTCCACTTAGTATGCTTGATGTTTAAAATCTATTTGTGTGTTCACATTAGCCAAATAAGCCAAAAGATGGCATTTATGGGGATTAATTGTATGCAGTTGATTTGCCATGCACAATTCTGATAACATTTCTAAAGTTACCCTGCAATAATCTTGATACCCTAAATACTTAAGATGAGGCTGCTGATGTTCAAAGAGAATGCTGTTCAACTTATAATCCATGTTACTTATTACTATTGAATATCTGTGTGTGAGTTCTTTCTAATTTTAATTATAACAGGTCAGAGACTTTAAGTTCTTCATAAATTAAACTTTATTGAAAAGGAATGATCATGTTGATTTTTTGTTTGTTGTTGTTTTTTTCCTTAAACCATTGTAGTAGATAAAACAAATTATTTGCTTATATAAATTTTCTCCTTTTTGGGAAGGGTTGCACTCACAGCAGAGAAAATATTATATATTTTTCATTTTTTGGAGCATTTTTATCCCACTAGCAGAAACTGAAATTCAGTACAATTCCTTTTTTGACACAGTTGCTGGCTTATGCTCCAATTTTACTATGGAACATTATTCCAATCCAATATAAAATGCATCTACATGTACAATGTACATCACTTTCATGTCAATAGTTGTTCAAATACTTCCCTATTCATATTACTTAATTCTTGAATATGTAATTATAGCATTGAAAATGAAGGATGTTGATAGAGAAATAAAAATGTTAGTTATTGGTACATTTGTATGATTGCCAGAACTTGGAAGTTTATTCATTTCACAGATGAAAGATAACCATTCATCCTTTTAAAGTAAAAACTGTGTTTAGATCTAAATGTTAATGATGCATATCAAAGCCCAACAGAGTTAGTGGAATAACATTTACCTACAAGATTATAATTCTAATGAAATTTAACTGGTTTTGGTACTAATACATCAATATAAATTAGTTTTAATTCAATCTGCTTTTTTGCATCAAGATTGTTTCTGTTTAGAAGGTTACACAGAAAAGGGACAAAGACAGTTTGGTAAATGGATTGACTGTTGATGATTATGAATCCCCATGGAAGGGTTCTGAAACTTTTTTAAAACAGAAAGGGTGTATGTAGAAAAATAAAAAGGGATCAAGGCTAAAATATGTTCATTTAAATCCAGTTATTCAACAATAAGGTACCAACCCCTGTAACTCTTCCCCCCTCCCTAGACCCACTTTAATGGAAGGGGAATTACAGATTTCAAAATAGATAAAGGGAATACCCATTATACTAATGCCCATTAGGTAGAGATTCACAATTCAGTTGCATGATATAAAATAAGCTCTTTCTTATATTGCATCATTGCTATATGCAAAGTGCTGTGCTATGATTTGAGTGTTTTTTTAATTAAAAATGAGAGTTAATTTACCCCACCCCCACCCCCCCATCCCCCACCCACCCACTCATTTGGAGGAGCTAAATTGAGATCATCGTCAGACAGCCCATCTATCTGTAAGTCCATTACCGTTTTTTGAAGCAGACTTCTCACCATCTATTAGAAAGAATGCTGAGATTTTTAGTTATTGCTTCAGTATGATGACTTGTGCCATGTCTTCTCTTTCCAGGTTTTTACTTGCATATATCTTGCTTACTGTAAATCTTAGTAATTTGCAGATGATGCATAAATTTGACAAAAAGAATTGACTATGGGTATTCTTAGCATGATACAGCATGCAACTTTTTGTTAAATTAAAAGTGAAAACTTAATTTCAAAAACATTTGCATGCATATTACGAGTAATGAACACATTTTAATGTTGTAACATGGATCCTAAAATAGCAATAACTCTACAGTAAACAGTGATTGTATTAACCTTTTTCAAAAGTTTCCTGTCCTCTGTTAGTTATTTTTTATGTTTTGTTTTGTTGTTTTTTTTTTTTGAGAAAAGAACTGTCTAGGGTAAAATGATTTTTTGGTACTGTTAATTTTACTCGTTGACATAATCTATAATTAATGACAATTATTGACAACATATTTGTTGCCTTACTATGTTTTATAAAAATTAGTAGATACCTAATGTAGTCAGCTTTTAATTACATGTACATTTTAATTTAAGGAGGAGTTTAACCAGCTTATCAGTTACTTAATTCATTGACCTAATACTACATTAGACATAGGAAGGTTATTATTGAAATTCAATACATTAAACAGTATGGGTTTGTCACACTTAATTGACTAATTCTTTAAGCCAATAATCTGCATAATCTGTAAGACCATGTAATTGAAAGTGTCAATTTTATTGAAATTTTGACATGCAGCATTATAATTCAGGAAATTTTTTTATTGAAATGAAGTTCAAGAGCAGGGGCTGGAAGCCATGCTTTAGCGTGCTTCATGCAAATATGTCTAAATGAAAACATTTTAAAACAAATCATAATTTGATAAGTCCAATACAATAATCAACTTATTTTTATGGCCCCTCATTGAAGACCCAAGATTATCAAAAGGATACTAGAGGATAATTGCTTTTTGTCTGTCTGTTTCCACACTATATCTGGGGTGTTAAATTTAAGTACTTCTCCGTCTAAGAATTTGGCAAAATATGTATACAGTATGGCACATGAAGAAAAACTACATGGAAATTTTATTGCATTATCCAATTAACCTCAAGAAATAAATGTCAAAGTGTTTGTAAAGTTTGCCTTTTTAAGATATTTATAGGTCAAATTTAGTTGAAATGCACTACGGAAAAAATGGTGGGAAAATTTTCCAGCACTTTTTGCTTATATAAGCAGTCAAAAAATATATAAACCAATGCTTCTGGATAAATTTAAATAGCTTTTAAGTTGTTTTCTAGATGTATTGATTTTATTTGAGGCAAAAAAGACCAAACATTGAGACATATGATGTACCTGATTCATACAGAGAATTGTTCTTAAAATATCAGAATGGAATGGAATCTCAGCAGCATATAAAGCAGAAAAAGTACAAAATGTACAAATATGTACAATGTACCTATGATTTTTTAAATTTATTCTTTGGACTTTACACAGAGAAAAAGAAGGGGTAAATGTTTTTGTATTTTTATGAAGACTGTTATTTAAGCTTTGTTTATCATAATAATTAACTTATTTCTGTAACATGCCCCAATGATTTCTAATCTTTGTTTTTGTGCTCAAACTGTGAAAAAAAAGTATGTTAAAAATTTTGCTTTGGTTCTTATTTTCATCATGCAAATGTATGTAATGAGAATAGATATGGTGAAAATATAAAAGAGACATTATCCTTCAATGACCAACGATGAAACCTCACACCACAGAGCAGGTACAGAGAGGTATACAAAGGTACAGGAAAAAAGTTAGTGAAAACCAAACAGAGACCTGAAATTCCTGACTTGAATATGTAAAAGAGACAATATCCGCACCAGGATGAAAATGTCAATCATATTTTTTTTCATATAATATATGGCAGGTTATTTTGGAGGGTGTAAAACTTGGCTATTTTGAAAAAAGTATACAAAAAATTTTGGCGTTTCTAATTTTGGCCAATGATGATTAAGCCCAGAGTTCATAGTACACAGAATTTATGTTAGTAATTTTAGACAGACTGTTGAAATAGGCCAAAATAAGCACCCCATGAAAATCTCCCTCTATAATGTTTGTCAAAAACCTGTCTAAACCAGACCCTTTTTTTTTGTTATTGTACTTCTTGTTGTGGTGTATTTTTTTCACAAAATGCACAATCTGCAGTTGGTTGTAAAAGTACATGTAAGTACCTGTGAATATTCATATAACATGGTAATTTTCAACATATCACAAACTTAAATACTAATGATTTGAGAACTAACTATTGGGAAAATAAGTATGATAACAATACCTTATATTTTTGCATTTGGTAAGAATTTTGCTTTTATTTTTTAGATGAGGTTGTAAGAAGGGAAGATGGATATAGAACAAATCGTTTCTGAGGTAGGTTGGCATACCCTTAACCTTAGTCTCCCTTTTTTCTGGATCCACCCCTGCTTAACTATTCATGTACTTAAAACTTCATAATGTTTTTGTCATATGACCAACTTCAAACATTTTTACAAAGCTTTTCTACTGTCTACTAGTTCATGGGTTAAAACTAGTGCTGGTCTGAGGTCCAGGACCCTCAATTTCTTATGCACGACCATTGAATTTTTTTTTTTACTTAGGTCCCGGACTTACCCTACCTTACCTTTCCTGTTATTGAGAACCTTTCTCTCGTTTTGTGGACCTTTTATTTAGGATGCAAAAATTTCCAAGACCTTTCGCTTTTGAAAATTAAAGTTTGAATCCCTGTCAGTATGGGAAACAGACTAGTGATTGTTGGTTCATGTAAGTACCATGCAGCCTTATTCATAATACTGTGAAAGTACTTCAATTCATTGGTACCAATTTTCATGGATTAGGGATGAAACACAAGTTCGTGGATTCTTGAATTCATGATTTTGAGGTTTTCAGTATACACATCAACGGAAAACTCCTTTTTGTTGGTTACCAAATTTCGTGATACTTTTCAATTAATAATCAAATAGAAATGATTTCAATGATTTGTTTACATTTCCCTGTACAGTTTTAAGTGCTAACCATCTCTGAAATAAAATAAGTTATAGACATTAAAGTTACAGGGGCTTACTCCATACTTGAAAATTAAGGAAAGGTTTTATAAATTTGCTGACCTTTTTTTTTTCTAAGGATAATAGCATTACTGTTTAACATAAGCCTTGAGCTGTAGCCTGTTTACTGTGATAGATTTTCAGGATTTCCATTATAATTAGAAGTTTAATTATTAGGACACAAATTATACTAAAAAATTCTTCAGATATACAGTTGTTGACAGAATTTCCGTAAGAGGCTGGAATGGTAAATTATTTCTATTGTGGCTGTGGACAGAATTTCCTTAAGAGGTCGGAATGGTAAATCAGTTCTATTGTAACTTGGTCTCATTTATAATCCAAATTGGCTAGACCAAATGTCTTGTAATAAATCAGATTTTACGTTTTCATTGAATGGGAAAATGGAACTGTCAATGTTTCAGGCCAGGTAAATAAGCAATCTTTACCGGACAGAATGTCTTATAGGGACATTTTGGCCCAAGTAATGGTCATAGCAATCTGATTGTCAGACACCGTGAATTATTTTGCATAGTCTGGTCAATTTTTTTATAACATTTGTGAATTCTTTTCTTTTAAGCAAGACATTTTTCTGTAATGTTTTTCCATTTGAATTGTTATTTTTAGTTTTGAGTAGGATTTTTGCATGTACCTGCCAACTTTTGAAATCTCAATTGCGGGCATTTTCAGGAGGTTGAGTAATGTAGGCATAATGTTCTGATACTTTTATATGCCTGTCTCACTAAGAGTGTTTTTATGCTATACAGCTGTCTGTCTCATTTGCTCGCACTTTTATCTGATAACTCACAAACAGTTTTGTCTGATTTCATCAATTTTTTGTACAATGGTAGTCATCAGCTTTCTTTTGTTTTTTTTTTTCTAATTTTGTATTCTGAGAACTTGAAACTAAAAAAAAGGTGAAATACACTCTGTAAACCATGAAATTTTCCCTGCAGTTTTATTTTTAAGTTATTTTCATGGTAAGACCCTGTGATGAAAATTAAACTGTCATGAGAGTTTTCTAATCTGATTTCTAGAATAATTGCAGTAGTTTGGTTGCAGAAATCACAAAAAGAAAAAAACATAGCAAAAATATATTCTGGTTAACAGTATCATGTGCTTCAATGCAGAGATTTATTTACAATACATAAGATACTGTAGTTTTTCTTTTGTACACATGAGCTTAAAGTGAATTTTGTGCATCATATCATACACTTTCCTATATTTTATACTTACTCAATCTATGTGGTAGATTTAATTAAAACTACCAGATATATACAACAGAAAAATGAAGACTAAAGACCAAAAAAGGTTTACCAGGGCTATTTATGTTTTAAAAGGTGTAATTACATATGACTTAACATGTGCAACATTATGTTTACTTGCAGCTTATTTGAACCTTTTCATATTTATTTAAGATGTTTGGCAGTGAAGTAGCTAGGATTCCATTTTGGGGATGTAAATAAAATGTGTTAATTGAATTTTTTGTCAAGTTTTCCTGTGGTTTTGTCGGTTTTGTGATAATATTTGAAATAGACATAATGTAAATTCAAACTTTTCGATTTATTTTCTACCATGAAGTACTTTTCTCAAGATGAACAAACACTGAGAGAATGAAACTACACAATGAGAAGTAATGATTTGTTCTAGTTTGACCTTATATTGTAGAGAGTTATAACAAATTCTTTTGTGTCTTTCAAATTAGCTTGATATATATACATACAAACATATACAAGAGCTAAGTCAACAGAAGTATAATTTTTTACCATAAACCTAGGCACAAATACATTTAAATTTTTATCGGACAATTGTCCCATATCTTTAGATATTACCGAATTACAAGATTAAAATGTATAATACAAGCATAGAAATTATATTGACCAATTATGATATACAGAAAAAAAAAATTGAGTCTATAGGTTCAATTAATTGGAAATTTTTAATCTATTTTGACAGTCCTAAACACAATTAAGAAATATTTTCTTTTATCATCATTGTTTGGACATTTAAATGGTTAGTCCATTAGAGTTTCTAGTTTTATAGTTTACATTTGTACCTACATGGATATTAACGTAGCTCTATCATTTCCAAACATTTCTGAAGAAGTAAACTTTAATTATGTGTGTCCTTGAATTGAACTGATATATTTGTAGGTAAAAATAAACTGTTAAACCCCGTCATCATTCAATTTTATTATTATAAATATTCTTATTTTCCTTGTGCATTATATAATTTCATTTCATTTTTTGCCTATTTCATGTATGGATGCTTTTATTTTGCTCAGAGATTTTCAATCATCTTTAAACCTTATTGTGATTGTACATGCACCTGGACCATGTTTGAAAGCTTGCCATAAAATTGAGTTAATGTAAGATATCAGGGAAAATAATGTTCCCCCCCATTTGGAAGTTATTATTGGTGTTAGGGGCTTCACATTCATATCTTTTGTTGAAACAGGAAAACCTCACTATTCATACATGTAGTATATGCTATTACTTAGTTGTTTTTGTCCCAATACAAGGAAACCTGTTTAAACAAAATGTTTTGTTTTTTTTAAGTCTCTTCATATCAATTTCAATGTATTTTGAACCTGGAAAAACAAATCACCTTTTATACTAAACTAATCAGTCCAGATTTCTATAGTCAAAAAGGGGTTCAGTTTCGACAGGTTTCAAATACTTTTAACAGTTACACAGGCAAATATTTTTCATGTGAAATTCATGTTAATCAGGCTTCACATGAAATTCGTGTGAAATTCACATGAAATTAACATGATTTTCACGAGAAATTCACTATACACGAATTTCATCTGAACATTTTGTGTAAATTTCACGTGAAGGCTCCATTCACCCAAATTTCACGTGAACTCTCTCACTTAGTTTATTTGCTCAATTCAGGTGAAAATCATGTGAAATTCGTGTGAAAATCACGTGAAATAATTTTGCCGGTGTAGTCATTACTAAAGGAAAAGTGATTAGTATTCATTTTGCTAGTTTTTCATTTATCAGTATTTTATTTATGAACTTTATGAATCTATTCACCAAGTTCAAGATTTTGATTATCACGTATTATATACTACAGCATCCTTTTTGAACCCATGCAGAAATGAGTGAGATGGAATGAGTTAGTGATGTGTTTCAGGATCAGGTGGTAGTAAGTGGGAATTTGTTCATTGGTATCATCATAGGAAACTCAGGGTTGTATCTGTCACAGACTTCTCTGATGGAGGAGTAGACAAAATGACACTGGGTTTCAGAGGATGAGACTAGAGGAGTACTTTAAGTTTCAATGGATTTTTTTAGGGGTTTTACTCAGATCTGTTAACCCACCCCCTTTAGGAGAACGACTTCTTATTTTTGAGTTAATATCCCTCTTTGAGAGAAAGTCTCCCATGTGGAAGACACAAATCTCCCTCTTTTCCAAATTTCTCCTTTTTTCGATCAAGCTAAATCTTCCTCTTAGAAAAGATGAAAAGAGGAAGATATCCCTCTTTGAGCATTCAAAAGGTTAACAGGTATGGTTTTACCAAACCACAAAAACTATGAAAATTGGAACTTTAAATCAGTATGACTTACATAGTAATGTTTTGTGTTGATTTTTACAGTTGTTGTGTTGTTTTCAAATTTAATTTTTTTGTTATCCCACTGTACTAAAAAGGTTTAGGAAAATGAATCAACTAATGTACTAATCTCCACTGTATTACCTTTCCCTTATTAGAAATTTAATTAATTATACATTTGTTGGATTGTCCTTGTTTTGGTGTGAGTCTTAATTAGACACCACAGTCCTGGGGCAGATCCAGAAAATTATAAAAAAGGGGGATCCAAGTTTTAATATTTTTCATTTTTACCCACAGTTTGCTCATTTGCTTTTGTTACTTTGTATGTATGATTTTAGTTACTTTATGTTCTTTGTTGTGTGTGTCTGTTTTCCATGTCTGGTCTTTGTCTCTGGATTGCATTCTTTTGATTATCGCCATAACCTTGGTTCCCTTGATTACTCTTTGCATAATATTAACCTATTACATTTTTGATTCTCTATTTTATACACTTCAAATAGAATTTTGATGGATATGAATAAATATAATTTATTCAACTTACAATTTATTCAACTCCATTGCTTTATGTATGGTTCTCTAGCTTTAAATATGAAAAAAACTTTAGTGTCTGCAGTACTGTTTTGTTACATGGAATAGTTTGTCTGTCTGTCTATCTGTTATTGTTTTGTCTGTCCGTCATTACATATGATTAAGAAACGGTCAATATTATCTTCTCTAATTGTTCAATCATTTGTTTCCAACTTTGTTAGTATTAATAACGGGAAATTTTGTAGTTTCTTCAATGGGTATATGTTAAAAGGAGATGATTCATCATGAAAAATAATTTTTGCAGGTACTTTTGTTCTCTTCTTTTTTTTTTTTGTCTGCTGGGAAAGAAACTGTAGAAAATACATGGACTATTTCCTGGGAGTAAACTTATTTCTTAATTATACAAAATTCCCAAAATGTACATTGGATATTAGACTTATTGATATCCAAATCACGAGATACCCAGCAACAGATTAGGATAGACTTTGGAGAAGGGTTACCCCAATTATAGATTTATTTCTAAACAGACACAGATTCTTTGCAACTCGAACTTTTCATCAAATATATAATATTTTGACACCTCACCAGGTGAGAGCATTTATGGTATTACCTGAGTGACTTACCTGTATTCACTTCAGATTATATGATATTATTTGATATATATTAGTTTTAGTAAATAGGATTAGATTTCTACTTTGAAGTACATTTTTGTGTTTTAAATTGATGTGATTTTACAGTGGAAAGTGTTAGACACATGAACTGTTGGTAAGAACTAGGTTTATATTATTTTAGGAATATTTTAGACCCGAACTATACTGGTATGTATATGTTACTTACAAACAGATTGGGCTTATAATTGATGCTACAAGTGAAGAGTACAGAATTTACAAATAGAGTGATTCAGATTGGTGGCTCTTTAGAGAAATTCATGTTGGGTCAAAGACTGAATCATATGCAGCGCACCTTAATAATAAGAAAGCTAACTTGGTCAGTTTTTTTTCCCTCACAAATAGGATAAAATAACCTGTTTGACATGTTATACCTCAAAAATTCAATATATGTTTCATGAGAAAAAGAAACAAAATTATATATTTTTGCAAATTTAATAAGATTACACATCGCAATATAGCAACTTTTGTTCAAAAACCTTTTTTTTCCTTTTTTAGCTCACCTGGCCAAAGGCCATGTGAGCTATTGCCATCACTTGGCGTCCATCGTCGTCATCATTAACAATTATACAAAACTCTATTAGAATTTAACTTGGTATGAATGTTTCTTGGGGTATACTGCATAAAACTGATGTGGTGATTTATGATTTGTCAAAAAACATGGCCGCCGTTACTAAAAATAGAACATAAGGGTCAGACAGTAGTTTTTCGCTTATATCTCCTAAATCGTTAGATTTAGCTGAATTCTGATGGGATGAAAGTGTTCAGCATGATGAGATCTATCTCTGGTCAAATTTTGGTTTATTCCGTTAAGCCATTTTTCATCGATTTTTGCTATTTTTAATGTTATTTCTTTACAAAATCTTCTCCTCTGACACTACTTGACCAATTGAAACCAAACTTGTATGACTGTTCCTTGGGGTATACTGCATAGAACTGTTGAAGGGATTTTTGATTCGTCAAAAAACATGGCCACTGTTACTAAAAATAGAACATAAGGGTCAGTCAGTAGTTTTTCACATATATCTCCTAAACCGTTAGGTTTATCCAAATTCTTTCAATAGCTGAAATGATCCATATTATTAGGACTACAAAAGTCTTCAGACTCTTTGTAAGAGTTATTGCCCTTGAAAAGGAAAAAAATTACTCTTTTTTTTTTTAATAGTTTTCAGCCAATATCTTGAAAACTATGATAGATTGAAAGAAACTTTCAATTGTTGAAAAGATCTTGTGATAGTCCTACCAAAGACTTCTTAAGTCAAAATTGTTGGACAACTTCTTGTTTAATTTATTGCCTTTGAAAGGCAAAATTCAAGAAGGTGGGCGATTCAGGCTCCTGGGAGCCTCTTGTTTTTTTAACAATTGGTTGATGGCATTAAAGGGTCAATTTTCATCGGGGAAGTGACTTATTGAAAGTTGTTGTTAATGAAGTAGGAAGTGCATATTCTATAAAAAAAAATGTCAGAAAAAAATGCTTTGCATGTGAAAAATGAATCCATTTTTGGGTATTTACTACAAATTTGGTTAGCTATTATACTCTGAATAGGAGAGTGGCCCATCCCATCATTTTTTCTGATGGACGTTCCAAACTTTTACTGAGAGGTTTAGTTTAGTTTTGGTAAACATGTTTTCCCCTCGATTTGTAATCTAGGCTTTTTCAGCTAGTATTTATACACAAGAACATCTGAAGAAACTTCATCTTCAGTACATGGGATCTGGATAACTTTCGCTATAATAATTCTCAAGAATTAAACAGAAAATAAACCCATGAAGATTTCTTTGTTTAATTTGTCATCTGGCCACAAAATTAACACCCATGTGAAATATTTGACAAAGCAAATCACAAAATTAACACCCATGTGAAATACTTTACCAAGTAAATCACAAAATTAATACCCCATGAAAATTTCTACCTTCACAGTAGTATAGGTTAGGCCATGACTGAAGCAAGAATGAATTATAGGATATTGTACTCATGGTTTATTTAGAGTCTTGATGAATGAAATTGTTTTATACAGATATGATAGACAGTGACATATTATTTTTCAGTTAAAGTGTGCAATACGGAATAAAGATGAAGTGAGAGTACAGAATCTTATTGGACATATACATGATAGTGCTGTTATAAAAGCTATTGACGAAAAGGTAATGTACAGCTTACTTCAAACAACATTAAGTTGTCCCCCTTTGCAACCTGTTTTAGGGACTTAGAAATGCTAGGTGTCCATCTTTGCTAGCATCCTGGCATCTCTCTTTTTATCCATGTGTAGGACAGTCAAACCTTATGAGCACTCAACCAATTTGGATAAAATTTATACTAAAGGTTGCTATCTACATTTGTAAACATCTTGGAAAAGTTTGAAAATCATTATTAGAGACAAGCTTTTGAATAATGGTTTTTATACGAATGCAAAATTTTTTTTTCAGTTGTATGATGTCACCCTGTCAGCATCGTTGTCATAATTGTTGCCATTGTTGGCCTCCATAAACTTTAGTATTTACTTTTTTTTGGAAATAAGGACCTAAAAGAGGGAAGATAGTTGTTAGCATTAGCATTGATAGAAATTAAATTTGAAAATCCTTGCCTGTGAATTTCAATCAGATTTCAGGTATCTCTTGGGTCAAAGGGGACACACCTATAAAAATTGACTATAAACTTTTTGTTCGATTTCGATAAAAAGATTTTTTATTGGATTTCATATGAAAATCCCTGTTTGCATTTTTCAGTCCGATTTCAAATATCTCTTAAAGGTTTCAAGTTATCAGGGGTCAAAGTGGACATGCCAAAGAAATTGACTTTTTAACTATCTGTTGGATTTTGATAAAAAAAAAAAGAGTTATTTAATTGGATTCCACATAAAAAATCTTTGCCTGCAAAATTCAAAGTGATTTCAGATATTTCATACCGTTTTTGAGTTATAAAGGGTGAAAGGGGCCACACCCCAAAAAATCAAGTTTTTATTTTTGGCCTGATTTCTAAGTTAGAATCCAAACCAGTTGTTGTGTCCATAATGAACAATAAGTCCCTATGCTTAAGTGTGTCAAAAACTAATATTGTATCCACACTTGCCACAACTCTTCAACCACTGCAGTCATATCATGCTGCACTCCGCAAAGCTATTGAATATTATCTTAAGTGAACATTTAGGTTCTTAAAATCAAGAATCTTTGGTATAATAAATTACATTTGGACAATACTTATCAAATCTCATACATTGAATTTTTGTTCACAAGTAAAAATTTTGTACTCAAAGTGACCAGGATTTGATATTTTCTGATACCAATACTGCCATTACATATTATAGCATGTACAATGGTGATGTTCAGGAGATAGAGTTGGTCTTGATTAAGTGTAAGTGTTTGTAAGAATCAGGCAAAATGGGAAAAATCAGAAACATGCATCTCAAAACTCCCAACGATCTGATAATGCAATATCACTCAAGGATACTTTCTTTTTTGAAAATACCATTATTTAATCTTTGCATCACTGACTTTGCTCAGAATTTTTTCAACAGAATGTTAGAAAATGAGGTTTTTTGACAGAGTTATCTGTCCATGAAATGTTTATTTTCAGTGCATTTCAGTGAAATTAGAACTCATTGCACCAACATGATATGGAAAATAATTTTTTCCTTGATTCTGATGGTACAAATAGTCAAATTACACTATCAAAATGATTAATTTTTTCATACCATATTTCACCCACTGCCTGATTCTTACAGAGACTGACAATTAAATTACAATCGTGTGATTAATTACCTCAGATATTTACAATTGAAAAGCAAGTTTGAAGCTTTATATCAAACCATTAGTATTTAGATATGTTGTCAATTGTCAAACTATCTTAAGTAATTCATCAGGTGATTGTCATCTGAACATCATCATTGTATATGCTGTAAAAAAAAAATTCATGATATGATTCAGAACCCGGTAAAGTTTTTATTCATTTTGTTCATAGCTGATATTTATGTCATGTGTCTGATGGCATGTCAACATGTATCTTAGTTGTATTGACACTTCTATCTCCTGGGAATATGATTTAAGAATGAGTATCCTAGATTTTCCACTATTGTAAGTTATTTCAAACCTCCAACCCACGACTTTTCTATGTAATCAATATATTGTGATTTTGCCCTCGACTTTTTCTATTGTTCAAAATGATATTAACATTGATCACCAAACAAAGCAGTCCATTATTGCTAGACAGTTTAGGATTGATGTCACCCTACGTTTTGTAAGGAAAATCTTTTGGCTATAAATTAGTCAATTTTAGTTTGCTAAGAGATTAAATGGACTCTTACATGCATTTCATTTTGTCTATGTTTTGTAAGCATGCAAGTCCATTAGTTTTGTAGGAAGTTTTTAATTGTTTTTCCATGGTGATAGAGTGTTTTAAAATTGAATTCACGAAACTGAAAAAAAAAATCTCTTGTTATTTCCAAATACATAAAACTTTGGCCTCACAGCCTTTGTCAATAATTTTTTTTTAATCAAAGAGTTTATTTTTTTACTGCCAACAAAGTATTAAAGGGGTGTATTTGTTTTTGGTCTGTATGTCTGTTCCTTCAATCTCAGGTTTTTGTTAGCATTGAAATATGCTTCTTTTATAGTGAAGTCATGTTGCAATGATATAATTGTGATTAATCAAATACTTTCCAAAATATTATTTTTTTTGTAATAGAAATAGACACAATTTATAATTCATTACTTAAATCTATATAAAAGGAAGATAACTCATCAATCTGACAGACTGTAATATACTTCAAAAACATAGGAACATGTATATTTGGCCTTTTTAGGTACTGAAAGTATTAAACTATTAAGACTGTATACATAGATTTGTTGTTAATGATTCACATTGTAGACAAATTCATCTCATACCCTTACAGAGCAACTGGTCCATGCTCCCAGTTTCAAGTGGAATCTAGGTTATCCATTTACTTGTGTTTCTTTGTACATGTTGTTTTAGTCATGTTCTTTGTGGAGTGTGTCTGTTTTCCATGTCTAGTCTTTATCCTTGGATTATATTCTTTTGATAACCATTTGAATCCTGGTTCCCTTGATTTCAGTTCTGTATATCCTTAAGGGTATATGATTTAGAATATTTATTTTAATGGCAGTTCAATACTGATCGTCTGATTAAGATACCAAGCAAAGTTCAGAAATGCTTATGACAAAATTTAAATGTTGAGCTTAAAGCTGAAATAATAATGTATAGAGAGGTCACAGCTCATACTGACCCCCTTTTTTTCTCATAATACCCCAGACTGATAGTGAAACCTTTTCAGGTTAAAGTGTTTAACATTTGTTTACATAGTCTTTTCTTTATCATAACAAAACAAAATTCTAATCAATTCAGATTAATTTTGAAGCTGTATTTCACAGTCAATTCAATAAAATTTCTAATCTCATTCAATTCAGAAGTCAGTTTATTGTGTTTGTCCAATATCATTGACAAGTCCGGACTGAGATTCTAATATTGTTTTTAAAGTTTGTAATGATTTTATTCTTTTGTAGGTTAGAACAATGAAAAAATATCAATATTTAATGAATTAAACATGATAGCAATGGTCCTTTATCCCGATGAGCTTTTAAGTAGCTGCCTTTGTAAGAATCATGCAAAATCTGAAAAATGTGATACACTACAAAAAAAGGCTACATATTTTTATTTTTGTAATTAAATTGTTTTATGGGTCTATACTATGAAATGTGTAATTATTTATTCAAATCTGCCTGCTCTTAGGAGATAATCCAGTAGATTCTATTGTATTTGAGAGATTTACAGAGTTATCTCCTTCAATTTTGAAATCTACAGTGCATTCTATATAATTTTTATCTCCTAAGAGCACAGGTTATATGAAAAACCACATATTAATTTCTGTTTAATATGACATTTCAAACAAAATATAAAAAATAAAAATATGTAGGCTTTTTACCCATGAATCACATTTTGCATGATCCTTAGCTGGAGTGCTACTTAAATTCTGAAGTGCTTTTTTAACCTTGTTGCCTTTGTAATAGTGTGAGAATATTTTGATTTCAGTTTTACAGTACAGTTGTCGACAATTCAGATAATCAGATTGACCCCATTAACTACGCTATAGAATTCCGCACAGAGAAGATAGCAATTTATCTCGTAGAGAAATCATTTCCAACAGATCGACTTTATCAGGTTTTTATGGAATTTTGATAGTAACTCTTTCTGTATCTGTCTATTTAATGCTTATTGTGTTGGGTTTTATCCTATTTTGATGAATATGCATTGAACTTATATGTTGTGAGATGTAGCTAAGACGTTTAAAGTGCGGGATTTAATTACACGGCATTTTGATTTAAGTCTTTGGTGACAAACCTCACACTTGTTGATATATATTACATACCTGAGGAGTTCCGATTGGTAATTAGAGTGATAAATACATGTCAGGTAAAATTTTTATATTCTTTTCACCTTCTATTTTTTTAACTGAATTGTGCGTTAAAATTGCTGTCTATTTTTTGAGACTTCAAATGGCTTGTACTTGTCAAACCTATTATTAGATTTTCAATGGTTTTATTCAGTAGTATTATTTAATATATTAAATCATTAGATATCATTGATCAATACAATTATTATATTAAATACCCAGAATTTAATATTAAAGTACTCAAGAAAAACTTTAATGGAGTACATAATAACTAACAGTACAAAAGAAATTAGCCAGACAAATATGTTGATATTACTGCTGTATGTTCAGTTGTGAAAACTGTAATGTCCTTGAATTTTATTCCACTGTTACGTTAAAATAAAAGGGCACAGGTAGCGCTCTTTCAACCTTTTGATATGCCTCTCTGATCTTCAGAAGAATATGGAGCAACTGACATTTCCATCCAATAACCTCTCATTAGGTTCTATTCACATTGAAAGGGTAATTTGAAGCATGGTATAATAATGTATGGTATTCACCTGTGATTTTTGGGTGTATGAAATCGCCTGAATTCAATATTGAAACGTTGAAGAAAAACTTCAAGGGGTTGGGTTCTAAAAATGTGAATAAGTAATTGACCCAACAAATATGTTGATATTACAGCCTGGTCTCAAACTGGAATATTTGAGATGTCCTATAGTTGTAATCCTGATCCCAAGCTGGCCTGAAATATGCAGCCTCATTTCCCTGCACCTAATAAGAATAACAAAAAATAATTTCAGTCCAATAAACTTTGTTTAGTTCTTATTTACACTGGAACTCTAATTTGAACCAAGAAATAGTTTCCCTATGATTTTTGTTCAACCTGCTTAGGATGCCCTTTTTTGTAATGTTGTCCCCTCTCACATAAATTTCTATCTGGAAAATTGTATTCTGTGTTCTTCTTTTTTTAGTACACTTATCAGCATATTGAGTAAACTTGAAGTTAGGTCATATCCAATTCATGCTTTAGAATTTCTTCATTTGCATAATGTTTTACAAAATATAATTCAAATTCAATGCTTATCAAATATGAATGCAAATCTGTAAATGCTTTTACATGTAATGGCCATTCTAATGCCAATTTGTTCTAATTAAACTGAAGTCAAATATTAAATTCAAATTTTTTTTATTACACATGTATAATAAAATCGAATATTTAAGTGAATAATGCCTATGGGTAAGTTATTGTAAGAATCAGGCAAAATGGGAAAAATCAGAAACATGCATGTCAAAACCCTACCGATCTGAAAATATAATTTCACTCTAGGATGCTCTCCTGATTTCAATAGTCCATAACTTGATCACTGAATTTGCTCAGAAATTTTTCAATAGAATGTTAGAAAAATGTGGTTTTTGACAGAGTTATCTGCCCTTGAAAAGTTTATTTTCAGTGCATTTCAATGAAATTTTAACTCAATTTACCAAGTGATATTGAAAATCTTGTCTTTTTTTCCTAGTTGCTGATGATGTAAATAGTCAAATTAAACCTTCAAAATGGTGGATCTTTCATACCATGTTTCAGCCACTGCCTGATTCTTACAGAGACTAACACATAAGTAAAGTTAGTCAAGAATGATTAAATTCACATTGGAATTCATATTCTAAAATTGGTACAATGCTACTTGATCTGAATTATAATACTGTGAAAGTACTATCATTGCCTGTGCGGTTACCAATTTTCATGGTTTTCATGGTTAGGCCAAACCTCAAAATTTGGTTCCAAACAAAAAGGAGAATCACATTGTTATGAAGAATGAAAACCTCAAAACCAACGAATTCAAGAATCCACGAATTTCTGGTTCTTCCATAATCTATGAAAATTGGTATCCACGAATTAAAGTACTTTCACAGTATTGAATCAAGTACATAGTTTTTTCAGAATGCAATTTGGACACCATTTGATAGCTAAGTTAATTACAATTCAAACACCAACAATATCATGATAGTGTATTTACCCAATGCAAATTGATAATTCAAATCAGGTTTGAATTACATGAGACAATTTTAAGGAATTTGATTTTCAAGCTACAGGCATGGCTGAAATATTGTTCTAAGTTAAAATTATGCACAATAATGTTTCTAAATAAAGAAATTTATAACATGTACCAAGCTTTATGAAATTGGGAACAAAGTTTACCATAATATATGGCTTAATTTTCTTTTGCTTAAATGCAGAACATAATTTGTTACAATTTGCCCTTTAAATTAATTTTTTCAGGATATAAATGATTTTTTTTAACATGCATCTTATATTCTCAATGTTGGCCACTTATTGTAGGCAATTAGGCAATATAGTATTCAGTGAAGCAAACCGATTCTAAGTTGAGTGCTCTTTTCCCCTGACATGATGTGTCAAATTTACTATTGAAACTGCCTGAATCTAATGTGACTATGTACAGTACTTATCAGATTACATATTCTTTACAGCAACAATCTCTTCAGTGTGACCAATGGTGTTATTTTGACCACGGTAACGATCGATGTCCTTCAAAATGGGATGCTGCCGATAATGCAGGCTATGCTGGATTTTATAATTTGAAAAATTTAATCGAGGGAATAAGGACCGGAAAACGAAAACCAGGGGAGGGAATTACCTCACCATTCATACAGGACTCCAATAAAACAGAGAAAATGGAACCTGTGAAACAGGAAAAGGTATGGAGTCTTTATGGTGTCATTTATTTTAATGATGCATGGAAAAGATTGGTATTTGTTTAATTTGTGTCATCATATATATGTTATCAGATTCTATATCTCAAGAAATACACTACTGTCAACACAAATTTTTTAATTTCTCCACTTTCAAAAATTGTCTGTAATTAACTTCCCGTGTCTTTAAACCAAGGTATATTTAATGGTTCTAGCAATTCAATAACATTTCAGTAAATGACAGAACAAAAAATACTGAAAACTACTGAAATGGAGCAATTTTATCATGTTTTTCATTTTGGTGGAGTCACAGTGGAGGACATGAGTGACTCCACTGTGAAGAGTGGTGAAATTCCTCAAAAAGTGGCACAAAGCTTTAAAAAAAAATGCTTAAATTTGAAAACTGTGACATCAGGAAATTTTAGGCACTTTCATATGAGTCACCATAAATTACAACTAATTACACACTTATAATTTTTTGTAAACTCAACCACAGATCTTTAATAAAGTAACACAAAATGAAGACCAAGTATTGAACATTGTTGCCTGGTAATGATGTTGCATGTTCTTTAATTAAGCAGAAATAAATCTTATTAATTTTTCATTAGGAGCTATATGGAATGTAGTACAACTTTATAGATTTTATCTTTACCAATTAGTGGTATTCTTTCCAGATATCATTTGAGATTTTAGTATCAAATTACTTTATTTCATGTCTATCTATTATTTGTAAGAAGCTGAACATTTTATTTCTAATCCCTGATATTGCTGAAAACTTAATTTCTTACCTTCCGGGTGGACCTCTTATTCCTATGCCTCTTTCTTTTTCAGCAAGGAATGCCAATTTACCAGATACAGAAAGTAAAGGATGTAGAGGATGCTAGAAAGGTCCTTGATGATTATGGCAAAAATTATGTTTCTAAGGTATACCATTTCTTTAATCATACACATATTTGTCCATTGTGGTGGACGTGTTTTTCAACAAACGGTCAGCATTCTAATGGGAATAAATTGTGCTCCTTTACTTGCTGACCTATTCCTTCACTCTTATGAGGCTGACTTTATAGCTGATCTGATCTGAAAGAAAGAATATCGTTTGACTAGATCCTTTAATCACAGTTTCTGCTATATACATGATGTATTATCTTTAAACAATCCTAATTTCAGGGATTTGATACATCGCATCTACCACAAAGAACTTGAGGTAAAGGATACTACAGACACTGTGAAGTCAGCCTCATATCTTGACCTAAACTTTAGATATTGATGGTGAAGGAAAACTATTGACCAAACTTTACAACAAACGTGATGACTTTTCATTCAAAATTGTCAACTTTCCTTTCATCTGTGGCAACATCCCTTCAGCACATGCATATTGAGTGTTCATATCACAACTCATACGTTATGCCAGAGCTTGCTGAAACTACACAGACTTTTTGTATCGCGCTAGAACTCTAACAAATAGGCTTCTGGAACAGGGTTATGTTGCTACAAGATTGAAGTCATCACTACAGAAGTTTTATGGTCATCATCGTGAACTCGTGGATCATTATGGTGTATCCATCTGCACCATGAAAACTGATTTATTCAACGGGTCATAGTTTTCCTTTCTTCGTTTGTCTACCCCGGATTTGACTTTTTATGAGCAACTCAGCGGATGTTTCTAGAAAACCAGAGGAAGCTTACCCTACCGATGCATCTGGTCCATGCTCCCAGTTTTAAGTGGAGTCTGAGTTGCTCATTTGCTTTTGTTGCTTTGTATGTATGATTTTGGTTGCTTTGTGTTCTTTGTTGTGTGTGTCTGTTTTCTGTGTCTGGTCTTTGTCCCTGGATTGCATTCTTTTGATTGCTGCTATGGCCTTGGTTCCCTTGATTACTCTTGCTTTATGGTATGGGTTTTGCCCATCTTTTAAGACTGTCTGGTGACCATTTAAATTTTAATTGTTCATTGCTTGGCTTTTGGTGGATGACTGTTTCATTGGCAATTATACCAGGTGTCCTATTTTTATATTGAAATGCAGAATGATCATACACTGCCTTAGGCTGTTTTTGATTGCCCACTTGCTAAGTATGGGGTATATAGTGATAATGGTGTCTATCCTTCCTTCATTTGGTTCATCCTTACTTCTTCTACACCACTGATTGGAATTTGATGAAATTTTCACAGAATCCTTTTTTACATATTTCCATTCTGCACCTCCTGTTATAGATTTTGTTCCAAATTAATTTGGAGGTTTCACAGTAACAAATCGTAGCATTTGTCATTGATGAATACCTCAGGACTGTTACCACTGTGAGCTAGCACAATGAAGTTCAGGTTTAGTATGTTGGACTAGTATACAGCAGGGTCTGTTTGATTGGTAAACCATAGTTGTCTTTAATTACATGAAATATCTGCCACTGATCATTCAATCAATAAAATTAATTTCAGACTTTGACATTATGACTTATCACGAAGTTTATTCAGTGATTTTTTATTAAGTCCACCTATGATACATGATTTGATTTAACGAGGTAGACCTATGGTAAGGAATATAACTCTTGAAATCAGTGATGTGTTTGTATCATATTCAACATAACCAAAGCCTCTCAAGCTTTTGTTTGAAGCGGAATAAAATAAATCCAAGTTAATTAGATGCTTACATAATATTGATGTAAAATGCTGAATACAAACGTTCCAATGATTTTTAGGAGTTGTGTCTCTTACCCTAGGTCTACCGCCTTAAGCACCTGGTGGGTTTATTCAGGGTTTGTTTCAGATAGGTGTCATTGTACATACCAATATTTACTTCTGATTAACCTTTCTCTTTCATTTTCAGGATGGTAACACATTGTTCCATTGTTATATAACAAAGCCAAAAGTTTATGTCTACGTTTTTGCTGCTGGTGGTGTTCCAGTCAACATACAAAATAGTGTAGGTATACAGTATTTCAAAGAAATAACAAGAGATTATTTTTTTTCCCATTTTTAAGTAAATTTCGTCTTTCAAGTTATGGTATTTGCTTTTGAAATTCTTTTTTACTGTATATTTATTTCTGATTTTGTATTATTTTTCCTCGTAAAATCTTGGCAGAAGAAGATGAGCAGCATTTTTTAAGGACAATAACTCTTTTTATTTAAATATTTTATTTATATGTATTATAATTATATATATGTGTATATACCTTATAGTGGATTATTTAGGCGGTTGTAAAATTTGGCAATTTTGAGACAGTAAAGTATAAGAAAAATTTGGCATTTTTAATTTTGTCAGTTGCTAATTGGTGCCATGAGTGCAGAAGCCCAGAGTAAATATTTTGCAGAATTTATTTTGGTGTTTCTAGAATTACTGATAAAATATGCCAAAATCAGCACCCCACGAAAGTTACCTGCCTTATGGTAGTGCCATTTTTTTCTAGAACGCTAACAAATAGGCTTCTGGAACAGGGTTGTGTTGCTACAAGATTGAAGTCATCACTACAGAAGTTTTATGGTCGTCATCGTGAACTCATGGATCGTTATGGTGTATCCATCAGCACCATGAAAACTGATGTATTCAACGGATCATAGTTTTCCTTTCCTCGTTTGTCTACCCCGGACTTGACTTTTTATAAGCAACTCGGCGGGTGTTTCTAGAAAAGCAGAGGACGCTTACCCTACCAGTGCACCTGGTCCATGCTCCCAGTTTTTAGTGGAGTCAGGGTTGCTCATTTACTTTTGTTACTTTGTATGTGTGATTTTAGTTGCTTTATGTTCTTTGTTGTGAATGTCTGTTTTCCATGTCTGGTCTTTGTCCCTGGATTACATTCTTTTGATTACCACTATAACCTTGGTTCCCTTGATTACTCTTTGAAGCAGAGAAAAATCGCTGCTTGATTAAATGCTTGGACATGAATGTATTTCAGCTTCCACTTTTTAGATAAACTTATTTGAGGTCACTAAAAAAAGATGATGAAGTGGTCTAATATCACTTACTATAAATAACAAAATCATCAAATTATTTTTTATTTTTGTGGAAATGCAAGTTACAAGTTACATAGTATCAGTGGCCTATACTCCACAGTGGAGTAAACAAGGCTCAAGTTAAGTGAATCAGTCATAGTTATTCCATCTTGTTTAATTTTGGTATTTTTAGGATGGTGACACTGCTTTACATATGGCAGTAAGTTAAGTGAATCAGTCATAGTTATTTCACCATGTTTAATTTTGGTATTTTTAGGATGGTGACACTGCTTTACATATGGCAGTAAGTTAAGTGAATCAGTCATAGTTATTTCACCATGTTTAATTTTGGTATTTTTAGGATGGTGACACTGCTTTACATATGGCAGTAAGTTAAATGAATCAGTCATAGTTATTTCACCATGTTTGATTTTGGTATTTTTAGGATGGTGACACTGCTTTACATATGGCAGTAAGTTAAGTGAATCAGTCATAGTTATTTCACCATGTTTAATTTTGGTATTTTTAGGATGGTGACACTGCTTTACATATGGCAGTAAGAACAGGTTCAGTTGATGCTGCTGAAGCTTTATTACAATGCTGTGCTGATCCTACAGTAAGAAATAAGGTAAGACATTTGGTGATACATGAATCATTTATCAGTTTTTTTCCCTCACGAATTAAGTGAGTTATGACACACTTTGTGATATTTTTGCTGACACTTTAGAATTAGCATCCTTCAACAGATTTTGACCAAATCTATAACCATAAAGATTAGGGGTCAAAGGTCAAGGTCCCAGATACATTTTTTCATAAAAGAAGGGTATGCCACAGTCTTGCTGTTTTTGCTGCTCACTGATATTTCTTACATGAAAAGATAAACAACATGAATTAAAGTACATGTATATCTTGCCTGGTTTTTGCTTGCCTCAACTGTGTATAATGACTCAAAGTCAGAATAATCAGACCTAGTGGGTGACAAGTTGCTCAATTGACAGTTGCCCAAACTCACATCCAGATTGCTCATTCTTGGAAGCAATAATGCCTGTAATATGACAAGAATAGTTATGGTGTATATATATCAAAAAGACAACAACCCCACTGAGATGAAAATGTCATGTATATGTTTTTTTGTTTTCTTGACAGTTGGGACAGACACCTTTAGAAATGTCAGACAATGCAGGAATTACAGCGTTAATTAATAAATTTAAGGTAAGAGTAACAGTAGACTTAGTTTTTCATTTTTACAAAATGAAAATCTTTTTAAGAACTCTGAATTAAAAATTAACAAGAGTTTAATCAATCAGAACACCTTAAGTATCCCGTGAGATAATGCTGAATAAATGCAAAAAAATAAAAATTAGACTATAAAATAGTGAAAAGATATTTATACCAACAATCACTCTATCAATCATTATACTAGATGCAGTTTGGGATAACCAGGTGCATTAGGAAGATGAGCATCATCTGCTTCACTAATTTTACCTATCAAGTGATGTCAGCCCATTTATAAAAGTATTCACCATGTATTTTCTGCTATGCCATTAATACATGCTATGTGATAAAACTTTGAGAACAAAGGCATAAATGGGTCAAGTTCATTGAGTATGAAGTCTTATATTATATTTAGTAATGGTTTACGGCAGCTCATGAATTGAAAATATGAAAGGCATGTAAGCTATTTATGTTAAACATTTCATAATTTCATTTATTCCTAGTTTTGTTTTTTTTTTAAATTATATGGCATTCTTATGTCTCTTTCCTTTAAGTAGCTCCTTTCATCATTAAATCTTTATAAAATATGATTAATAAAGGGAGATTACCCATAGCAAGCTTAAAAAAATTTTCTCTAAATCTCAGCTTTAATGCAATATCACACTAGAAAAATGCTTAACCTTCTGACTTTCGCTTGATTTACCAGCAAGGAATTGTGGGAGCTGTAAAATTAGGAGATTTACGCTGTGTCCAAAAATTTTGTAAACATTGGTGTATTCTGGATGCTGTATATAATAAGGTATTGGGTCGCCAGTGATGTAGCTAATTTGTGTGTGACAGTACTGTCTATAATGTCTATCAATGTAAAACACAGAGTTGTGGGTAACATAATGTGTTTTTTACACGTCATTTGTTCATAAGCACATTGCCTTAACTCCTCATTGATAAAATTGAAGATATCACCCATCATTTCTTTTATTGTTGATGTGATTTCTCATGGACTGATTATTAACCTTAGTCTATAAATAGATCTTTTCCTTGAAATTGTTTTTTTTTTTTTTTTTGTTTTCCTCTTATATCTTTATTGGAAATTTTATGTAAATTTTGTATTTATTTTAATTTATTTTAAATTATTTTTTTTTTGAAGAAAAAATTATTTTCAAACTTAAATTTTTTTTTCAAATATGACCTGTATCTCAAAATTTGATGGTCTGTTTTATTTTCCAAAGGCCTTTTTCTCAATGGACTCTTTGTCTTAACTGCAGGTTATTCCTTGTGCATGAGTGACATAAACTTCTGTGAGGTAGGGCTTGGGTTAGGAGAAAAGAATTTCCTCACGGAGATATGTATTGAGCATGCATAAAGACAACGCCACAGTTAAGAAAAGGGGTCTATTCTTACAATCATCTTAATATTGTGTGCCTCTTCTGAATGTTTCTCATTAAGTGCCATTTAGAATTAATATTATGGTCTGTGTGAATAGCTCCTAGTCCCAAGTAGCATCCATGTTCCATTATTTTTAAATACAATCTTGTAGATGTGTGATTTAGCTGGTTTAGTCTGACTTGTTTGGTTGTGTTTTGCTCTCTATATAGCAGTGTTATTATGGTTTCAAGCTCTTGTGTAAAATTGCATGAAGAAACTGAAATCTGATCTAGTGCAAATGGGCAAAACTCTTGTCAATAGTTAAACGCTTTTGTTTTTTTATTTTCAAATAATGTGCATTAAAGATTTTAAAAAAAAATTCATAAATTCAAAATAAAAATTAGTGATTCTTTATTTTAAGCCCCAGATAACAGTAACTGAATGTTTAAGCATAATTTCTTTTTTTTTTGCCCATTTGCCATCCTTCAATGTCCTTTTGATCAATTTCACATGGACAGAGGTAGGCAAGGACAGATATGTCTTTATTCAAACTGATGTAACCCTAATAACTGTTTGAAGTGCAATTAGAGGGATACTGTTGAATGTCTGTTGATCACATCAAGCTGTACAGCCATAGGTATGGCCAGTTTTGTGGTCACCCTAGTCTGGATCTACTCATTGACCTTTGCTCTGAAGTATATATCAGGTGGGTAACAAACAATGTAAAAATCTTCATTTTTATCCGTTATAAATATTGCACATGTTCTTCATTTCTAGCCTGGTGTTGTTTTTTCCATTTGTAATGATAAAGCCCAGACTTTGGACAGAGTTCTTAAAAATACTTGGTGCTGTTTAGAATCTGTTGTCAAGGTAACCATTAATAGCAAAGAAAAATAAACAAGTTGTAATACATGTAGTTATCTAGCATCAAATCTTCAATGTCTTCCTCTATTAGCATCCCACTGGAGATTGTTTCATATTATTGTACACATTGTATGTCTGTCTGTCTGTCTCTCCGTCTGTTTGACCACGTTTCTATGAATACTCAAAGATGCTTTAAAGAATTGAAATAGGTGTTTGGGTTTTTTTTAGGGTTGAGGGGGTATAAAGTTAACATTACATTGGAGGAAAGGCCTGTTCATTTTTCATTGATTTCCGATTTTTGTGTCAAATATATATGAATAGTTGGGACATACCATGTGCTTAAGCCCAGATTAATAATTTGTGTATTTTGAACCTTAGCTATAAGGAATATTATCAACTTTCATCAGTATTCTGTAGACAATGTCAATTTGAATACATTCATGTTGACCCTTGAACCAATCTCCTCCAGGATGTGATATTGTGTGAACATGATTATAGGTGGGGGGGGGGGGTAACATTTTAGATTTGATGTAAACATATTGAGCAAAGAATGAACAAGTTGTAACATTTATTAATGTAGTAAATGGACTATGGTATAATGATAACATTTAATACATTGTTTAACTGGAAGAGGTTATTCTGGTGTAAAAATAAATTTTGGGTCCTCTTTTTAAGGTTGTTAGACCTTTGTGACCCCTGTGAAAGTACTTACATTAATTGGTACCCATTTTCATGCTTTTCACTTAACTATGTAACCTTTTTATCAACAACCAGTATTCAGCAATAATCTGTGTGAAAAGACTGATTAAATATCCCAAAATAGTCCATTCTATTTCAAATTAACCTGCTTATTAAGACCACCTGTCACATGAGACCAGGATTTTTCTCTACCTTTGAAGGTCACTTTAGACAGGTTTTACTGTACTATAAATGTCACAAATAAAAATCTGCATGGAAGTGGATCAAAAACTGTTTTTGATCTTTATAACTTTCAAAATTTCAATCTTCCAAAATTCAGTAATAAATAATGTTATTTTTTCTTTTTGTATACGTTGACATTTTTAATATGCAACTAATAAGAAGGCCACACCATTGATATATATTGCAAATTTGCTCTTAAATTTCATCACTTTCATGTGTTATATCAATAGAAATGAACAATACTTGAAAATTTTGGTACGACTAAATCAAGTAAAGCCATGACAATGGGTACCATATGAACAATCAAAACTTTCAATGTCTTTATAACATTGACAATGCTTTTTTGGTGATGGTAGAAGTTACTAGAGTCTAGTTATTATGGTGTTGGTATTTCTTGTTACCTTTTTGGATTGATACTTTTACAGCGAATAATAAAATTGATTTCAGGTACAGTAATAGAGTCAGTCTTTCCTTCATTGAATGACTAATACCTGAAGAATTATCTTTGGTAGTTAAATAGACTGTTGACACAATTTTTATTTTCTTTTATTCTATAAGTATTTGAATCTTCGTCTGATTCAAGGTCTCAATGTTAATTGAATAGTTATCAGGTAATTGTCATTCTATCAAGGAAAGGCCACCTCTGTTCCCTGAAGTTAACCATTTTACTCGCTATAATGATTTTGTCATCAAACTAATTCTTTGTTTTGAGTCTAAATTACAAATAATTTTTAATGCAATGATTTCTTTAACCAATTCTTTAATCATTAATTTGTAATTCTTATTTTTATTTATTATGCCATTTTTTGTAAATGAAGGGAGATAATTCAAATTATATATTGGAACAATTAAACTTTACAATGTGCAATAATTTGAAGCTAAAACCTGTAGTAAAGTTCTGTTATTTTAAGAAAAAGGCATTAAATGACCTACTGCTTTTTAAAGACCTTTATACCACTAAAACATGTTCATGCTGCAACACTTGCATCTTTCAAATAAAGTTTGTACAATATACTCTATTATAAGATACAGAATCATTTTATCTTTTACTTTCCATGTTTTGAAACAGTTTTTAGTAAATGTATGCTTCTTTTACTTAGGGAGTATTTTAGATACTTTTTAAAATAAGTCTAAATGACAAATTTTACTTGGCCAGCTACACTAAGATATATGCATCTTGATAGTAGCATATTAGTAAACAAATATTTTTTTGAAGGAAGGGAAAACAGCATTAGAATTAGCTGAGTGTAAAGTGTTGGAGGGAAAAAGTGAGAAATGTCTGAATGTGCTTAAAAGCTACAGAAAAACTAGTGTAAGTCATCCACAATGGGATTTAAAAGGGGATTTTAGTACTTCTCTGTCTAAGAATCAGGCAAAATGTGTATAAGGTGTGGCACATGAAGAAGTTTTATAGCATTATTTATACCTCATAACCTCCAGAACCATCAAAGTGTTTGTAAAGTTTGCCTTTTTAACATATTGATGGGTTAAATTTAGTTCAAATACACTATGAAATATTGGTGGGAAAATTTTCCTACACTTTTCCCTATATAAGCACTTTTAATTAAGCAGTCAACCAATTTCTATGTCACAAATTTAAATAGCTTTTTTGTTGTTTCATAGATGAACTAAATATATTTAAGGCAAAATTTACCAAATTGAGAAAAATAATGTACACCAACTGCCTGACTCTTATAATGAGTGGTACTTCAGATCATAGCAAAATAATACAGAATATAAACTTATTGAGATATAGTGTATCAATGTATTATTTCTAATGCCAAAAAGGTTCTCTGAAAATTTATATGTATTATTTCATACTTTATATATATATATATATATATATATATATATATATATATATATGAATGTCAAGTTCAATTTTTGTATACACCACTTTTTTCTGGGTTATTGCCCTTGACTAACAAAAACACTTTAATTTTGTCACTTTTAATTAATTTGAATCTAGTGCATATAAGATTTATATTTCATCAGAGAGCAATATCAGTTCTGACCTTTTTTTTCTTGGTACATGCATAATAGATGGTAAACATGTTGATTTTCTTGATTACAGCAATTAATTCTAGCGGTGTTGTGTCATGATGTAGATACCACAAGAAAACTGCTGGAAAGAGAAAAACTTCCTGTGAATATTAGATTTAGAGTAAGTTAATGATTTGTTAATTTTAAAATCCATCCAATTATCAAAGTTTTTTGCTCCTTCTTATATTAAAGTAATATGAAAGATCATAATATAATTTTCCGTTAATCATCTATGTATTTTTTTTGTTATACTGTAAAAAAAAACTTTGAACATGAATTCATTTGTTTCATTTTTTCAACAATAAATGTGATCTTGTGTTGCTTCAAGAAATAGTTTGAAAGGAAGTGTATAGGTATAAATATAGTAAATATTCATTTTGGAAGAAATTTAGTTTTTGCACTTCAGAATATGCCAGTTCTTTATTTTGCTGTTCAAAAATTTTTTTCACTGCACTTAAAACAGTGGTGGGGGCTAAATTAATACATTTTCACATTGTATGTAAGGAAGCCATGGAAATGGCCAAAAAATGCCACATGACCCTATGTTTTGAAAGTTGCAAAAGATAACTTGGCTCATGAACCTTAAAGAGTGATACATAAAACTACTTGATTTCTAAAGGTTTATTAAGGGGCATCACTTAAAATATGGGTTTGCATTGCAAACAATGGGAGTTTTTTTACTGAATTTATTCCTATATGGTATTGACTTATATGTCAAGGTTATCTCCCTTCGCACTAAATAAGAAAATAAAATTTTTAGTGTAGCAGAAATGCTGTTTAGTAACAATTGTTAAAGAAAAACTTTAGAAAGAAGTATATTTTATACTGTTTTTTTTCTCTAATTGCCCGATGGATTAGACAAAGCGCTCATTATCACAATTTATTTCCTCCCTTTCTAGGATAGATTAGGAAAAACACTTTTATCACACTGTATAGAACAACGCAATCTAGAACTAGTAAAATTACTGATGGAGCATGGAGCTAGAGTCAATCAGATCAGGGTCAGACAAAATGAAGAGGTTAGTTTTTTTTGTAATATTTATATAATTTTTATATTGATTTGTTACAAGCTTTCTGCTTGGTTTTTTTTTTTTTTTTTTAGCTATCAAGTCTATTTTGTAATATGATTTTAAGCTTTTCCTATTCAGGACGGGGCTATTTTTACCCTAATTACATTTACCTGTGGTCTCACTAACCACTTATAACGTTTCCATTACTTTACATGTTAAAAAAGTTATTTTCAAAGTTTTACTGTGAATTTCCAGGACAAATGACATCTTAAAGTTGCATACCGTTGCAAAGCTTGGAAAATAAGGCTTCCAAAATCATTATGCTAATGGTACGATGATTGTGGAAATTCTTCACAAAATTTACTTGAATAAATAATACTGAAAATCCACATTTTTACCTCTTCTGCTAACTGACAGCGTGGAGGCAAATTACTCACACATGTAAACAATATTCATACACTTTTGTAGTTAATTACATATATGATTTTTAAAGTACACATTCTCAGCTTCATTTTTAATCATAATACACACAAATATTGCACATACAATGCATATGTCTAGGTTCAGTGTGTTTTTGGTACTACATAGGGGGGAGGCCATTTGACCCGGAAGTGGTTAGTGAGACCTGTATTGATAATGCATCAGTGTCTCCACACACAGGAATATGCATGACTTCCTTTAACACATGATGAGCATTTCGTAAAAACAATCACATCTCAACAGCATATGTCACTTCTAAAATAAGTCACCTTTGACATTAAGATTTTTAGTCATTCATGTTTTGTCAGAGGATCTACCTATGTAAGATGTACCTACCACCTACACAATGCTGATGTTCTGTCCCTATAACCTGGTTTGGTACTTTGAAGTTTGTCTGCAGTTTGTGAAATAGTTTATAAGTGTAAACTGCTGCAAACTAGGTTATTTCTTATAATCTGAACAAAAATTAGAAATATTCCATAAATACAGTTTAACAAATCTTAACTATAGGTCAGTGTACAATATCTGATTTAAATTTTCTGTATTACAGACTGATGTTACAGTGCCATTGTTTCACAAATGTTTATGTGACAATGAATGTCTTGATATAGCCAAATATCTAAACCCATTGATGGATCCGTCAGAACATAAAGAAAAGGATCAGGTACGTTAAGTCTGTTAAGGACCGGAAATTTACCTGTTATAACAGATCATTTCAATTATTATCAAATCATGCAAAGATTAATGTAGCTACAATTTACTGCAATTATTGGTTGACAAATTTCCTACCAAATAGCACAAAAAATAGGCAACTTTCTTCTTTTTAAATAAACAGATTTTTTGGTATAATTTTCATGGATTGATAAATGACATTCAAATGCATGTGTGCTTCTTTCACCTCTTATCAAATAGCAAATAAAAAATAAAGTACTTCTGCAAAATAAAATATTCATGGTATACATTTTCAATCTGAATTATTATTCGATCAATTTGATGATGTATCTGTGATTTATTTAACAATCAACTTTAATTCAAATTAAACAAATTAGGCAGGGAATACTCCATTACTAGCAGCAATAGAAAAAGGTTTATCTGTACGATATATACAGTGGTTAATACAGACAACTCGAGGATCTGCTCTGGTGGACAGAAATTCTGTAAGTTGTTAAAATATATTTAGTGATGGTGTAGTTTATATGGTAAAGTACAGCAGGGTGGGAATCCAAAGATTTTGAAAAGGGGGTACCAGAATGGTTTCAGGCTATTAGTTGCTCATTTTTGCCCAAATTTTCCATGAAATTAACAAAATTTTTCCAACCTAAGGGGGTTCCAACTCACATTACCCACCTGAATCTGCAACATTTTCCACTCTTGTAAGGGCAAAGATAAGAAAGATTTTAAGTAGCAGTCTTTGTAAGAATCATGCAAAATCTGAAAAATGTGATACACCCCAAAAAAGGCTACATATTTTTATTTTTGTAATTAAGTTGTTTAATGGGTCTATACTATGAAATGTGTAATTATTCATTCAAATCTGCCAGCTCTTACGAGATAATCTGCATTGAAAATCCAGTAGATTCTATTGTATTTGAGTGCCATTTACAGAGTTATCCCCCTTAATTTTGAAATCTACAGTGCATTCTATAAAGTTTTTATCTCCTAAGAGCACAGGTTATATGAAAAACCACATGTTTATTTCTGTGACATTTCGAATAAAATATCAAAAACAAAAATATGTAGGCTTTTTACCCATGAATCACATTGTGCATGATCCTTAACTGGAGTGCTACTTAACACTTATTAACATTCTTCATTTTCCTCATTTGACCAATTTTATACAAGGTTATGATGCTTGTAGGATGGAATGACAGCAAAGGAGTTAGCCATTTCAAAAGGCAGTACGGAGATTGTTAAAGCAATTGATAAGGTTAGTGTAATTCTAAATACAAGAATCATGTTTTTTGAGGGTTGTCTTGCAAAATATAGTTTTTTAGAGGGTTATACTTAAGGCTTTTGTCTGTCTGTCTGTCTGTTTGTCTGACATATTGAATTCACTTGAAAAAAAAATATTAAGTGAAGTCACCATGTAAAGACAAAGTCGAGAAATCAAAAACAGAGACAACAAACTCAAAATCAATTAATACAAACACAGATATTAAAACATTTTGTATAATAGAAAAAGAACAAATCTGGTAAAACTTAACAAATGCACCAGCGTACAACCTAATTACAAAACAGAGATCACCAAAAGTCTTCTAGATGGCCCCAACAACAAAGTTATAAAATCCATGGCAACTCAATGATGACAATTCTTCTAAATCAAACTAAAAAGTATTATAACAACACAAAGACACTTTAATGAACAACATCTCCGGACTGCGGACAGGTATATGAAATCTGCGGTGGTGTTGAACTGAAACAACACACATACACACAATAAAGTTCATTCGATAATATATCTAATTCTCTCGAAATTCATTTACTTTATTAATGTTTTTAAAAGTTATTTTATTCTTGTAAATAGCTATTTTTAAGATGCATTTCTTTCTTTATTTATTTCAGTTTATTGTAAAGAGTGTTGTTTCTGAGACTGGGGTACCAACATTGCTACCTCAATTTGCCATAAATTTCAGTCGAGAGGAAGATATTACATGCATTAATGATGAAGTAAGTGGCTATATATAAACCCTAAACTTTTGCCCCTTTCATTAGAGTAGGGGTTTATTGCAATTACCTTGTCAATCCGTCAGTTACACTTTTCTACAACAGATTTCTCAGCTTCTGTCAGCGTCTATTTGAGGGAATGCTGATATATTTGGTATATCACTCTAAAAATCAATTTCAAGTGTATTATTTTTGGGGCTTTTCTGTCTACTGTAAAAATAGCAAAAATAAGAACGACCTGAAATCTATGCTTTACAGTATGTATTTTTAGATGAGAAAGTACAGTATATTTCAATTCTGTTGAAGATGCACAAAATTCTGAAAATTTGAAATGCCAAAATTCCTTGGTGTTACATGTATTCATTTTTAGAGTAGGTAACTTTCTTCAACTTAACATGCTTTTTAATGTAATGATAAATATTGTTCATTTTTAATTTTATTTTTGTTTTTTTTTTGTAGAGCTCTTCAAAATCCCTTATGGAAATGTTACAAGAAAATGATAGATACAATTTAAAGAAATGGCTCAACTTTAATGATGTCTTTGTAAGTATGGGTATTCATTTTTCTACATCTGCAATATGCATGCATACCATGCAATGTAAGCCTTAGAATATTCATGCAATAACATACCATTAGTTTTCTGGGTTTTTTTGGTTTTTTGTTGTTTTTTTTTGTCATGATTGCAGATATAAGATAAATATTTGGTACATCACTTAACCATGACAAGTTAAAGATCAAGTTGAATGCATTTTTTTTCTCAGAATGCTTGTTAAATTTAATTTCTGCTCGGTCAACCTGGTAAAATAAAGCCTTGATAACAGTTGAACAAGTGACCATCTCTGTAAGAATCTGGCATTTGGTGATACATGGTGAAAGAAAAAAACGATTAACATCAGCACTTCGACATTTTACCTTTAAAACTAAGGAGTGAAGACCAGATTTGCCATTTTTAATAAAAAGCCAAAATTCTTTCATTGAAAGTACTGAAAATAAACAGTACAGGTTAGGCCATACAAAAAAATGTCTGGATTCCCAGGCCGGCCACTTTTTTAAAAAATTGATGCAGGAAGGAGGCTTATTTCTTTTTTTTTTTTTTTTTTATCAGAGGCAAATTTTCTTTTATTTTCAAGAAATTTCATCCAGTAAACGTACAGGCTGTTGTGAAGTTAAATAAAGTACTCCATGGCATTAAAACTTTACTCGAATATGAGATATGGCAAGAAATAAGAGCCATCGCCACGAGACATACTTTTGTTCTTCATGATCAATGTTAAATACCAGCCTCATTCACATCATATTTTTTACCTTTCTGTCAAGCATGCAGATGAATCCGTTGACTAATTAAAAGTCGATTCAGGACTGGATATGAAAATTTTGGGAATGGATATCAAATTTCCAGGTTTTACTGTAATAAAAATCGCTGATGTGGGAGGGTTTTTAGGGATGTGGCAGGGCCTGAGAACCTAGCATATTTTTTTTTGGGCTAAGAGAACACTTACCAAGAGCACAGTTTTCTGACTTTATATTGCACCTTTTTTATTAAGTAACTTTGCTTAATTTTTATGAAGACTTGTACTTAATTACTGTTTTTTTTTTTTTTTTCAATTGACAGGCGTATGCAGAGAGGGTAATGAAGGCAGCATCTGATGATTGTGGACTGACAGTAGTACAAGAGCTCTACAATGCCCATTACCGAGATAGGGTAAGTATTGAAGGTTATCTCCCCTTCGATGACAGGATATCTTTAGTATGAAATGTTGTGTATCCTTTTGGTTTTAGTAAATTAGGACAGCCATTGCATTTACTTTGAGTGCATATACTTTAATAAGTGTCTTTTTCTCTGTAGGTGGAAAGTTTTCTGTTTTTGGTAAATGTAATTATTCGCATGTTTCTATTTTCCTGACCCAGCACAACCACGAATATAGCTGAATGTAAATCACTGCAAAAACAACCATTTATATGGTATTCATTTCAGGATAAGATATTCAAATTTCAAGCAAACAAAGAAAGTGTTCAGTAAAATCTAAGGAAACATCACCATATAAAACTCTACAGACAAACAAAATTTTACCAAGCCATGATAAAATCTTTTATTAGTACCTCAATTCAAAATTTCTTATTTTAGAATGGGTTTACAGCAATGACAAGAGCTGTTGTATTCCAACAGTATGACATCATTGAGTATTTATGTACCACAAGACCAGCACTCAAGACCTTACCAGATAATGTAAGTGACTTAAGATTCTACACTTTTAATGCCCAGCCAACATCTACTTTGAGTCTGTTCTTCTGTTTGTCAGTTCAATTATTACATCACAGGTTTTCCCATTGCTTTGAAGCCTTTTTCCTTTAAGTTTGGTTACATCATTATGAAAATTTAACTGTGGAAGTTAGGTTTAGAGCACTTTGAACATATTTAAAACTTATTCATTTTTAACTTCAAAGCATGGCAGTATATAGCTGTCAGGGTATTCATCTTATCTTGTTTCATTTTGACGGTTCACGATAAACTCTCCAAGCCTATTTACAACAGTTTGTCATATTAACTTTTAAAATATTTGCCATTTTATAGTTTTATACAACAGTAGTGAAGTGCCAGTATGTCTGGCATCAACACCTTGTACTGTGTCTTCTCCCCTTTCTAGGTTTGAAAAAAACAGTTGAGTGGGGTATCCTTAGCAGACATAATGTGCAACATCTTGTTGTCTATATCATGAATTATCTTAAGTATTGCAAGATTTTTTCACTCTAACTTATCACTGATTTATTGTCTACAGAACAACAGATACCCTCTCCACTATGCATTTGCCTTACCAGAACCAGAGAGCAAGAAAGTCAGGGATTGTTTACTGGAGAAAAATCCCCAGGATCAGGAGAAAAGGATGGACAAGGTAAGAGACAAGTAGTCAAAAATGTTCAGTAATGATGTCATAATAGAAATAGTATTATGATGTCATACATGAATTCACACTTGTCATTTGTCTCGGAATGACCTTGGATTTGTCTCTGAATGACCTTTTGATGTCGGAGAAACAATGTAATTTTACATTAGGATGTCATTGCTGTTTGAAATGAAGGGTGGTTTCATTTTTCTAAATAGTGACAACAAATGTGAATACATCTAATAACAGGTACTTATGACGAACTTTGTACTTTCTACCTTTTTGTGAAATTTACCACAAGCATCAGGGTCCTGGTTCACACAAAATGTCTGAACTTTCCAACGATCTTTAATTTCAACTATAAAAGAGTAATCAAGGGAACCAAGGTTATAGCGGTAATTAAAAGAATGTAATCAAGGGACAAAGACCAGACATGGAAAACAGACATACACAACAAAGAACATGAAGTAACTAAAATCATACATACAAAGTAACAAAAGTAAATGAGCAACTCGGACTCCACTAAAAACTTGAATCATGGACCAGGTGCATCGGTAGGGTACAAAAAACGTCGAGAACTGTAAATGTATTGATTTTCATAGTTTTGCAGATTCTGTCAAGTGAATATATTTGTGGTTATCAATTTTCACAAGTTAAAAAAATGATGTTATTTAGTGCAAAAAATCAATTTGCCAGGTACTAGTTTTCACACTTTTCTGAGATTATACCATTCTTTTTGTTATTTATCAGGATGGGCTGTACCCTGCTGACTATGCTCCAATGAGAGACAGTTTGAAAGTTATGAAGATGTTATATGATGCAAGAACTCTTAATGTATTTGCACAGGTATGTTTTCTCTTTTGAAGTGGTCATCTTATTATACCCCCATTCATTAGAGTAGGGCTATATTACAGTAGTCTTGTTCGTCTGTAGGTCCATCTGTCAGTCAGTTTCACATTTCCCTAAATCAAGTTTAGCCATTGAATTGCTTATTGCTTCCTTTGTCTTTTTTAAATACACAATAATGAAACTCTTGTTTTGATCCCTCTACAAAGTAAGAATGTTGCTATTTTGCCCCCCTTTAAAGAGGTAGACCTAGGGTAAGGGACACAACTAGTCAAAATCAATGGAACGTTTGTATTCAGCATTTTACATCAATCTTATGTAAGCATATAATTAACTTGGATTCATTTTATTATGTTTCAAATGAAAGCTTGAGAGGCTTTAGTGAAATTGATTATAATACAAACATATCACTGATTTCATGAGATGTGTCCCTTACCCTAGGTCTACCTCCTTATATTGTGAAGGAGCTAAAAGACTTTGGTCTGATATCTTTCATATTTAGTGGAATATGTAGTAATGGTATATTCTATAACAGATCATTCAGTCATTCTTCATTGACGGTTTTTTAAAGTCTGTTTTTGACAGACATATCCTTGTGCACTGCTAGATAACTCAAAACAATTTGAGGGCTTTCAAAAATCTTTTTTAAAATGATTGACTTCATGTAAAGAAGTTCTGATTCCCCACATGCCTGTCTGTCAGTCACACGTTTGTAAGTGCAACTCCACGGAAACAACTGACCAAGTTTCATAAACTTTGTACGTAGTTAGAACATGATATGTAATTGTGTATATTACCATGGAATTTTTGATCCAACAAATTTTGTGGGAGTTATACCCATTTGAACTTTAAAACGGGGGAGGGGGAGACATACGTCTTTGTAGCAAAAACAAACTGATAAATTATGTGATACTGTTCAAAAATTTGTGTGTCCTTTGTTTGTCCATCTCCCAACAGTTTACAGATGATAAATTGAGAACGATCGATGATTTTTTTAAAATTTTGTACAGTTGTTGAGACCCATAAAATACATGTGAGTTAAATTTTCAGCAAAATCCAAAAGGCAGTTTTTGAGTTAGACCATTTTGAACATTTTACCATCTCCTTTTTTCACCATTATGTGGCTGGCTATCACTTAATGTTTCATTAATGCCTTGTTATTAGAATTATGGAACTTTAGTTAACAAAAAGGAGGGACTGATGTATCTTGTGCTTCAGAGCTCGTTTTATTTTCATGTATGGTTAAAAGAGTATTCAAAGATAGTCAAGGAACATTATCAGTAAACTTTGTACACATCTACATTACATAATTTTCATTTAAAATAACTGTCATTGCATTGTTCAGACCAAATTGTGCTTGGATATGTCTTGCTGATGAAACATTTTTGATGATACTAGTTTTTTCTTTTATCAGAGGGGTTCCCCACTAGGAAGGTGGCCAGTTGGTGCTAGAAAGGATTATCCTGATGAAGAATAAACACAACATGGTTTATAAAATACTAATTCTAACAGTAAGGCTAATTGATGGACAACCAAGAACTGAAGTTATTACACTCTTTCATTATTGGTGGATTTTTACTGCCTGGAGTGACTGCTCTTTTGACGATTTAATTTCATGAATATTTATTCAACTGCCATGATTGGTTTGCCATTACCATATTTGTATGGTTGTAGTGGCATAGATTCAAAGAATCATGCTTCCAGTAGCCTCCAAAGGTAAAAATCCCCCTTTTTTCTTCAGCTGGATGCTTCTATAACGACTTTGTCCTAACTACTTACAATTGAGGACTTTTCGTGAAGTTCAGTGTGCTGGAATGTTTCATTGGGAATAAAAATAGTGATGCATACATTCTTGGTCTTGAAATTTAGTATCTAATTGTTTTGTTTTTAATTTTGAAGTTTGTTGTGAAACGTGAAAGTGATTTCTCTTTTAGGCAGGATTATTTTTAATTATTTCTCCTTTAAAGGAAGTAAAATTTTGATTTTTTGCATGCAAGCTTCATGGAGCATGTTAATATCAAAAAATATTTTCTATTGAAATCTGATAGTACGTCTCTCCAATGGAAATTTTTTTTTAATTTAACAAAATAAGAAAGACCCAAGGTGGAAGTCAAATCACATACACACAGTGATTATGAATTAATGTGCTAATTTAATGACATGCTAGTTTTGGAGAGAAGATTCTTAAATTTTTTTCAGTTTTGAAAGTGATGATTGATAATCTACACTTTGAAGTTGTTTTTTTTTTCTGTTTGACCGCAGCTTGCAGCTTTCACTTTATAGCTGCAGCTTTCACTTTATGTTTTTAAATGTCGACCATATGGTAAATTATATGTTGTTGTTGTAGTATATAATGTCTATCAAAGTCATCCTTGCACTTCAATGTTCTATGAACTTTAATATATCTTGTTGCAGATTTCTTAAAGGGCTCACTGTTAATTTTTATATAGGTTTATTTTTATATTGTAAATTCAACACTGTGTTTAAATCATTTACTTTTGTCTTAATGCTCAAATATTATTTATCTGTGATATTTTTTCTAACTTGTTGATGTATTTGTTTAGAAGTAGTGGTTTTTTTAAACACTTGTGATTGGTTTGTTTGAAATTGTTCTCAAGAGAAGATAACTCTTGTTATATTTACAAAATTGTAGCTGTGATCACCCATACTCGATCTTTTATCACTATATAGCCTGGGTTCATTCCATAAAACTTTTAAATGAAAGGACCTGTAGAAGTAAATATTTAGGAGCGGGACTTTCAATTTTATATGATTACTGATGCTATGAAAGTGGACATTGTAGTTGATTTTACTATGATGAATAAAGTAATCAGATGTGCTCTCCATTTTTTTTATTTTTATCAATATTGTGAGTACTGGTATAGCATAAAACAGGTATAGGGCTTCATACTTCACATTGTACATTGTATGCTATAAATGCTATATAGTTAATTACGCTATACTTGTATAACACTTAAGTGACGAAAATGAAATAGGGAAGATCATACTGGATTGCTTTATTCATCATGGGGAAATGAAATACTAGCATTTCTGTATTAAATCCAGACAGTAACACCAACCAATTATAACAAAATATAAAAGGTTCAGAAACCAGTCTTAAAATATTACTCTTTTGTAGTGGATACTAAATTTTATTGTTAGATTTAAAGTGAGGTTGACAGTTGCATAAACACAAGTTTTGTTATGTTCTGCTTTTTTTAGCAAAATAAAATAGCATTACCTAAGTACCATCCTTAAGACAATTATTTTAAAGAAATTAAGTGCTTATTTATCAAAAAAGTTTTACAATGACCTAAAAATTCAGTGCAAGCTCATATGTAATTTTTTTTTTCAATTTAGAGGTACTAGTGCTTATGACTTCTGTGAAAGAACTTATATTCATGGGTATCAATTTTCATGGTTTAGGGGAAAAGCACAAGTTCATGGATTCTTGAATTAGTGGTTTTCATGATTCTGTCATACAATTTAAAGTAAATAATCCTTTTCATTGGGAATAAAATTTTGTGGTTTACTTAACCCATGAAATCCATGAAAATCGGTACCCCACGAACAATAGTATTTTCATAGTATTGAAGAAGCTCATAGAAATTTTCTCATATAACACTAATATTGGTAATTTATTTTGAGATAGATGAATTAAGGGAATATGACAAGATATTCATCTAATAGTGTTGTTTTAATGTTGTTCTGTCATTTAAAAAAAAGCATATCTGTGTTTTTTTAAGAATGTAATATGTTAAATCTGCCAAAATATGATGTAACCTCAAACCAATTGATAAATGGCATGTTGCAAAAACTTTCTATAATGAGTGCTATCAAATCAGTTATGCAAAATTCACATTTACACAATCTGTAAACCAGAAAATTTTTTTGTGCTGTCTTGTTTTTGGTAGTTTTTCAATTTAATTTTCTTGTGCAGGCTTGAATTAATATCTTCATAAAAATAAATAAAATCTGTGAAAGAAAATAGTTTACATTACAGCTCTTACTCTAAAAATTAAGAATATAAAGCTGCCACAAAAATTTCCTGGTTGACAGTATTTCATAAAATCATTGACATAATTTGTAATTCATATTACATGTGTGCATATCACTTTGTCATGTGGTTTATACATGTTTTTCTTGATGTATCATTCAAGAATAAAAATTGTATGAAATTTAAATTTATTTTGTTTATTTTATATTTCCATTCAGTAATGTGAAGGTTGCCAAAATATTTACAACATTGTAAAATGAAATATATAATTACAGAGAAATCAAAGTGATTGACACCATTTCAGGCATTATTTCCTCAAATTGATGCCCTACAACTCTTTAACTGTGTAATAGATTGGTATTTCATCCTCTATATTCCAATAAAAAGTCGAAAAATGATGGCTGATTAAGAGGACAAAGAGGATGACATGAGTACTATAAGTGTATATTTATTGATAAATCACCACACAAAGGTGGAAATCATCACTTTTCCATCTGTTCTTCCTTGTTCATCTCTAAACATACAATATCTTCTCAGCTGCTTAAAACTCATTTGACAGAAATGGCAGGGGATTTTATACTGATTAGGTTCTACATGTTAGTTTTGTGCAAAATTTGGGCCAAGATATGAGCAATATTAACAGCCTGATTTCAATATTAACAGGCTCATTTCTTTCTGAGCCTGGGACCCCCACCCCATTTCAAAATCTCTTGATCCAACCTTTACATTATTGATTGAAATAGCCATCTGAGAAAGTCCAAGAATCTACTTCTGCTCAGTTTAAAGTTCATTTCATCTGAAATTAAAGATGCTTAAACTTCCATTGACTCTTTAAAAAAGCCTCTGTTTCAAGTGGCTCGTTAATAACTGACTGAAGCCTCTCAAAGTTGCAGTTGTAACCTTTTGTGAAATATGTTGACTACTTTTCTAGTTCCTGGACTAATGGTAAATAAACTTGACAGAAATATTATATGGGCAACCTTATACAAAGAAACAGCATAGGTTGGAAACATCTTGTTAAATTGAGGAGTCTGCCAGAGATCATCTTCGAATCTGATTGGCCATTTTCGCTCCTCTATTAGGGTACTGGATTTTGGCAGCAATTACTATTTTACAGGATCCATTTTGTGATTCTTGGGAAGCTCAAATTATTGATGAAGTCAGCTGTTGTATTAATTGTTTAATTTATAAAATCACATTTGAATCAATGAGTTATTTCTTGTACATAAAAAGATAAGTCACCATTGTTCCTTGTAAAGACTTTTGTAGTACAGTCTGGGGATGTGTTTCAAAACAAAATTCTGACAGAATTATAAAATGACAAAAATGGAATTGCTAGAATTGTATTGAATTGTGATTATTCTGTTTCATCTTTCTACACTTACATGGTTATCATTTCTTGATGGATTACATTACCAAAAATCTATATTAATGTACAAAATTGTTCAGGGGCGGATTCAGGATTTGAGTTTAGGGGGTGGGGGCGTTAATTGAATTAAATGCCATACACAGCAAGGCAAAAAATTATGGGGTGAAACTTGTAATTTTTTTTTTTTACCGATTTAGAGGGGGCGTACGCCCGGCACGTCAGTCCTTGTACCCGCGCCTATTGTTTATCGATTGATGCCAGACTATACTGGCGCAAGAACAGTATAAGATCTTCATCAAACAATGGCATATTTCTACCTATACTTTATACACATTTTTATAAAAGATCCTTTCATTTTTCGGCTGTTAAAATACCAATAGCTATAAATGTTCTAAATTTTTAGATTTATTTAAGAAGTATTTTTTTACATCGCCGCAAAATTTTAATGGGAACTGTCTATTCACGTAAATATATAGAACTTACGTTTTTGTTTATATGTTATATAGTTGTTCAGATTATTTGTGTTTTAGAGGGCCTAAAATAAAAAATATATGGTACTCTAATTTAGTTATCCTATTTAAATAAAGAATTTACTTACTTACTGACTAAACCATTTCTCTAAAATTTGTAACTATGTATTTTAGCGTTTCTTGGTACATGTATGAATGCCGGGACGTCATCTAACGTCATTTCGCGGATTTTTTTGTTCTAGAGGGGTAAACAACGTTGGAAAAATGTCAGAAGATATTTCAAACAACCGAAGTAATAGCGATGACAGTTGTGTTAATGGTAAGGAAAGATACATAAGTCTCAAGTAATAGTCAAAATTATTTTTGTGAAGTTTAATACTGCAAGTGTGGTTGCTATTAGCAGCAACGGTAGTCCAAATATTTATGCAATCTTAGGGAGACATTTTCTTTTATTTTGCTTAGTCACCTCCCTAAAGCCTCAGCGAATATGACTATTTGGAGTATTGCAAGGGCGAACCCAGAGATTTTGAAAAGGGGTCCAGAAAAAGGGGGTTCTGACATTTTGGTATACCATCATCATTTATTCAGTGACAAACACTGTTCTTTGTTTATACGCGATATAGTATTTAACCATGATCAGTTTTATTTTTTCTCGAATATATTAGTCGTGTTGCATATTTGATAGTGGGAGCAAGTACGGGTGGCCAAATTCTACGAATGTTACCAAGAAAGTGTTTGCACACAGCCAACCAGTTCAGCTGTCCTGACATTATTTCGTTGTTCTGACTCTCTTATATTTCGCTTTACTGATTTGTAGAGTGTAAAGTACAGGTAATATACAAAGACCCTGGGCCCGTTCGTTCTGAAGTGGATCCAGACGATAACGAAACAAATAGAGGGTAAGCATAAAGACTATTTTGGTTGTATTCGAAAGCAATCACGACCAACATATTTTCAGCAACCGTTTGCACTATCGGAACGATCTTTTAGCTCGGACTGCCGTCTTTGACATACCTTAAGTATGCAAAGTAAGACTTGATTGAAGTTCAAGAATTTGTTTGCAACGGAGATTTTTTTTTTTTTGGGGGGGGGGGTGTTCTCTAAAACATGGACGCCGTCTAAGATTTTGATCTTATGAAAGAGTTCGTGCTTCATTGTGTACTCTATAAATGTTATTTCATGTACGTAGTGGTTCCATTCAGTCATATTTAAAATACTATATGGTTTCCTGTACCATCAGCTGGATGACCAACTGCTTATTTTCTATTACTTGATTCTGTTTGTTCCAGTTTTCAAGATTTTATCAAAAGAATATGCGTTTTCTGCTTTTTCTGGGAACACCATAACGCCTAGCATAGGCCAGGCCATTTTATTTACTGCGAAATTTAAACAATTCATTCGTTTACAATGTAAGGATGCAATTTGGAAAATAAACCCCGCGGTTGTTTTCTATACGTTTCAGATTAATAACACACTGGAAAAACCTTTGTGAGGAAAATGTGAGAGACATCAGAAAAGAGCTTCAAATGATACAAAATATAGAAAAAAGAACAGACGAGTTATTGAAACAAGACAAAAATATTGACTCTATATACCGGAAAATAATACTTCTTGTTCTAAGGTGTAACGATCAAATTTCTAATATAATGCCAACTTTTCCTAGCTGTATAAAACAGCGTGGGCGAGGTCATGTCACACTTTCAAGAGAAGAGGGCTTGCAAAAATTGTTCAAACTATTCCAGGAAAGACTTGAACTCGATACAAAAAGAACAAAAAACAGACGGAAGATTAGAAAAACAAGTTTGCTAAGTAGGAGTGCTGTTGGAAGTATGTTCGAAATAGCTGTTCGCTCTAAAATCAAAGATAAATATCTGAGATGCTATTCTTCTCGAACCAGTCGGTCCGACAAGAACCCTGATTTACACGAACTTGTTCCTGAAAAAGTTCCCAACCATACCCTGAATACTTTGGTTGGCAGACGATTATATGCCGTAAGACTAAAAAGCCTAATTCCGTTGATAAAAGGCATGAAGCAATCTCCTGAATATTGTAGGAATCACAAGGTATGGTGCGATACGTCTGCTATACAACTTCCGCCACTATCAGAACTCCCTCCCAATGTCATTCGATGCAACGAACCACTTCGACAAACTTATGTTCTTTCTAAAGCACAGACATATGAAAGTTACCCACAGAACAAGGAGTCTGTCATAGAAGACGTTGAAAAGGACGACCAGTCGAATTTTAGTTATCGAAAAAGTCCACAAAAGTCCATCCAACAGAATAAGATTACACCCAGATTTTCCTTGCCTAAAATATCTTCTACTGGCAGTCTGACAACGCTTGCCGGAGAATCCATCGGCATAGATGTGCATTCGGTTAGTGCAATATCATTTTCAGAAAACGATAGTAAAGCGCTCAAATCGCGGCATTCTTTCCCACTTAAAAATGCTAAACTACCACCACTCGCTATGGTTGCTTGCAAAAACAGACATGCGAACGCTGAGCGGATGAAGAAAACATTATTAGAAAAAAGCTATGGCGGTGTTTTCAGTACGGACAACAGATACCCGGAGACGAAACCTCGCAAGCAACTACACAATGTTCAATTGACGTTCGATTCCGTTATAAACGAGACTAAACGACCACTCAACTTACCGCCAATCATTGGTAAGAGCAAGTCAAGACATCGCAACTCCGGGATGTCGAAATAGCCGATCAAAGCTGGGTGAAGAATAAAGGGGAGAGAAGAGTACACCTAATCCCCACCACTATCAATCCGTTATCTAATGTCTTTAAGAACATGTATCAATCAAGCATGACAAGGGAGCAGGACAAATTGATTTTGAATATAGTTGAGCGTGTGCAGTTTGGCGTTTCGATCGGGAATACATACGTTTTACGTCAAACGTTACATTTTTATACATGTCATATTTCAGTCTGCATCTCTGTGTATATTTACGCTTTGTTCGAAAGATTTTTTAAGTTGAAATTTAACACGTCTTCCCCAAGAACGAGTGCACTTTAATATCTTCAAGTTATTGTTTGTACTTAGTATTATACCTTATATTGTTATGGTTTATGTTAACTAGATTATAAAACGACCAAAAAAAATACCATTCATTTATAAGACGAGAAACCAATAATTCATAAATTCGATGTTAAATAAGGCATGCTTCCTTAGCGTCTCTTTACATCATCCTCCACATGTGTGTCGGATGTCTTTAGTGTCACGTGTTCCTTTGTTGTAGACTCCTTATTTTTCTGTCCATCCGACCGTCCGCCCAACATACTTTACTGTTTCTTTCTTTTTTTCCACTTTTACATGATAAAGCGATAAGTGTTGCTTGGCATGTATTCGGCTCAAGCAGAGGGGCTTGCTTCCACTAACAAATATGCAGCCCGACTAGTATACAACACGAAAGCGTTGTGTCGGGTGCCGCTGGCAGAGCAGAGTAGGTCATGCTTACCCTTCCGGAGCTCCTGAATTCACGGATTTTTATTATTTTTTTTTTTTCTTGTTTTCCTTATTTTCCTTGTCTTCAGTTTCTTTATATCAATATGTATGTATGAAGTTTAGGACCATATTTATTCTAGAATAATTGCGCATGCAGGGCTTGATTTTACAAATCCTGGTTTAATATAATCTTCAGGTTCCATGTAAGAGCAGAGACTATTTATTTCATTTATACATTTATTTGCTCATAGTATTGGTAGTTGTTACTAGAATTCCGAATCATACAGAAGCTAGTAAAAACTTTTTGTTTTCATCTGCACCATGAGAACTGATTTGTTTAACGTGTCAAAATTTTCCTGCACTTGACTTTTTATGAACAGCTCAGCGGTTGTTTCTCGGTGCACCTGGTCCATGCTCCGTTTTTAGTTGAGTCCGAGTTGCTCGTTTTTTTTTTTTGGTTATTTTGTATACATGTTTTATTATGGTCATTTTATGTGGACGCTTACCCTACCGCTACACATGGTCCATGTCGCCAGTTTTTAGCGGAGTTCAAGTTGCTCATTTACTTTTGTTACTTTGTCTGTATTATTTTAGTTATCCCATGTTCTTTGTTGTGTGTGTTTGCTTTCCGTGTCTGGTCTTTGTACCAGGATTACATTCTTTTTTATTTCCACTAGAATCTTCCTTCCCTTGATTACTCTGTCACAAAACTAGCTCACGGCTTAAATTCAAATTACGGTTTCTTTTTCCAGATGACACATTACAACTGTGTGTAAAATATTACGATACAATGTTATCTCAAAACTAAATTTATAATTTTTGTAGTCAATAACATATATAAATGCACTTCTCTGATAAGATTGTAATATATTGCATTTGGTTACACACTGAGCAAACAAACCATTCCTTTACCCGTTATGTTGGTAACTACGGTTCGAATATAGCTACCAAGTTATGAGGAAATTTGATCGATCAATATGTCCATTTGTATAAAGGCATACGTGGTTTGGTATGAGTGCATGTGGAATTTTGAACGACGCAATACATGAATCACTGACTTGGAAGTTGAACGTCCTTATGGGTGGGATTTTGAATGGGTAATGGACAGGAACAAAAATGGAGTAGGTTTGAAAATTGGTTGAAAGCAAGATTTTATCTTTGTGGCTTAAAATAAGACACTGTTGTGTTTTGGCCATTTTAGAAAACGAACGCATCGAGACGAGAAAATGTTATTGATACCGCAACATCTGCTGTGAACGGAAATTTTCATAGTTAATTGAGGTTGTATATATTGTATACAGAGGTTTAGTCTTGTGACAAAAAGCAGTGTGATATTTTTTAACGTGTACACGAAATTGGCGCCCTCATAGTCATAGTCTCATCTTAATCTCCTCTTATTCAAATCCAGCAACCAAATTTCAACACCAATTTTAGTCCCAAGAGGAAAGATATAAATATGAATAGAAGCGGATTCAGTGTGAGAGTGGCAGGGGTTCTGATGGATGATCCCTCATGTTCGAAAATTTTGTTAATGTCATAAAACAAATGACAAAGGTTCAACGGAATCTTCTCTTTTGTTCTGCACGTGGAACTCCCTTTTAAAATATCTAGGTCGTCGTCTGATAGAACTTATACTTCATAAGCACGGACTTCTGCACATACTTAGTGCTGCATAGTGACGATATAATCTTTAAAAAAAAACACCTGCAATTAAAAAAACACACTCTTTTTGTGGCCCAACACTGAACGGTCACGCATGTATTTCAGTAATACAGGTATAAAAACTTTAATAAGACAATATTTGATTTATAGTTACATGTATGATGTTGAGTCAAACCTTTCCTCTGTCACTAGAGTAAGCTAATTAAAGATTCGTTTTAAATCGTTTCAACAAATATTACCAAAACGTTCCCCCTATTTAAAAAAATCGATGAACTGCGTTTCACATTGGTTTATCTTGCATATGCGCACTGGGCATTTTTAGATGCGTTAGCCAGGGCTATGTTATTTTCAAATAATTTCGCAAGGATTTCTTTAAAAGTTGTATTTTCTGTTTTAGTCTTTATTTCATTAATACCGAATTCAGGTAAGAAAGTGTTCATTAATATAATTTGTAAAAAAATATATGTGTCAATGTCAGTAATGTTAAAAAACCGCTTTAAGAAATTTGTTCTTTTTTTATTTTTCTGGCTATTCTTTATCATCTATCATGGTACAGGTACAATACGCGTCGAATAATTTTTTTCGTAAAGAAAAGTTTATTTAAGCGCTGTGTATATTTGTAATAGTAGCACGACTTTCTCTTTTGCCACCTCCTTGAATGAAAGGGCGTAAAAAATGTTTCCAGTGAAGAAATAATACCAATGAACAGTCCGAAAGCAATTAAAATGGATATACATTGTATATGTGTGTGTGTGTGTGTGTGTGTGTGTGTGTGTGTGTGCCCGATGACTTTTTTTTTCGGCTTGGTGATGATTTGAACATAAGAGGTTGGAGCATTATAGTATGCTTGATGCGTTTGAAATAGTTCCACACCCACCACCACTTTAGTTCGAGGCATTTGCTTACGCCTTGAAAAGCAAAACACCATATCCATTAGCAAAATAACAAAAAATATACTTAAAAATTTCGATCGGTAAGAACCTTGTATAGCTCATAAGAATTTCAAATTGGCACTTTACTCAGTCACCACGATTTCATTTGCAACAAACCAAGTTACAGTGGAGAAGAAGCAAGATACCTTTTTCATTCCTAAAATTTTTAAAATGCATTTTTGTGCGTTGTATTACATAATCATCAAAATGCGGCTATAGTTCAGACATAGCATACCGAAATGTCAAACATTCATTGAGTAAACAAACCAGCCTGTAAACGCCAGTAATTTTCATCTGCCCGGCTTCATTTTTTTTTTTTTTTGGTTGAAATTGATTTTGAACTCCTTATACACTCAACAGAAAATACTTGTAGCAAATGAGGATAAATGAATCTATCATACCATTTGATAAATAGTACGGGCCCTGCAAACCAGCTCACTTTTAATTTTTAAACAGTTATCACCTATAAGCCCCTGTTAAAAGCAGGCTGTCACATTTTGTTGTTCTGCTGTTTGGTCGTTCTTTTCCGCCTGCTTTGGGGTTTCCCGTAACACTCTCCCATTACAGCATGTTATCTGTGCAAATAAATCAAATTTATTGAGTTTGGTAGTTTCGGGTTTAGAAAATGTACTTCGTTGTCTCTTATCAGTGATATATTGCAACGTACCTGAGAGGAATTTTATGGACATATTTGATTATTGCAAAATACCATATCTTTATTCACCAACACGGGCGAAAGCGAGATTGAAAAGGGGTACCCTTATGGGTGGTAGAAAAAAAAAGTAAATTAGTATCGAGATAAGAGCAGAGTGGGAATAATGTTATCGTGAGGTGAGGTGATAACGTCGACTCAACAGCAGGGCTTTAGGACAGAGCGGGGCGTGGTAAGAATGGTACAACCGTCTTGAAAGAACATACCCGTATGATTAAGCGAATGGTAGAGGGGGATTATCCGGTAGTATCGATTAATGTTATACAGAATAGGGGCGGATTCAGATGGGATGCAGGGGGTTGGCACCTCCCTTTTTATTGGAAAATTTGTCATTTTCATGTGTGAAATTGACAAAAAATGGCAAATGAGGAACCCTAGCTGGCACACCTCCTTCTCAAAGTGTCTGGATCCGGCCCTGCACCACTTGTATAATGAAGATGCATTTAAAATATACGCAAAATAGTTTTCTAAAACAACATGAATGAAGTTACGACATGATTCGGATCATTCCGTGTATTTTTTTTCTGCAATTCATGAATTGTAATTGAATAACCATAGACCCGAGTATTACAGGGGGTGTTTGTGGAAGAAAGAGGAGATATTTTACAGCAGACAAAACGAAAAGAGATATATTAAAAGCAGACCATCCTCCGAAGTCAGTGTTTTTAGTCAACCTTTGCCTTGATGAAACTCTGACTTGAATAAAATTGGTTCATTTAATGACATTATTCGTGCAAATACCAAACATAACATGGACAAGTAATGTTTTTTTTAATAATAAAAGGACCGTGATGAAGGAACCAATACTAACTCCAAATAGAGCATACCTGAAAAATTACCACTACAACGTTTTGTGTGTCACGGTTTCAATCCATAACTGAGTGTGCTGACACTTGCATCGTCTTCGCCAAGGGCCTGAAGATGTTCATGGGGGATATGAGAACTGGTCGAAATAAGAATAATATGTCCAGGTCGCCAACATGTTTTCTTGTGTTCTATTTCGTGCTTCAACTAGTGCAGGATCTGGTCATAGCGTGGTCCAAGGTAGTTCTCTACCTGAAATTCATGAAACATATACCAACATAAATTGAACTTCAGTCAATAAACCCACCTAGAGTTGTATCGTAATGTTGCTTTTTCTTGCTTGTTTACGCAAGCGTTCACTTTTCATACGGTATCTATGTCAAACCGAACAGTTATTTTCACACGCTGGTTAGATGCGGGTCATTTATGTATATATGGCCGATGCTAGAACTAGACGTCATTCGTGTAAACATGGCCTATGGAAAGAACTAGACATTGATGGAAACCAGCATCGAAATAAAAAGAACGGGTACTTTTTAAAAATATGTACATACAAGTATACAAAATGTACGCAGGTTCGATATCCTCAAATATTTTGGATAAGATGTGATCCTTCACCAACCCTACCCCTATCAAATATAAATGGTTCCCCCCCCCCATTCTGGTAAAAGTGCGATTAGATAACAACTACACGTAGTTAAAATTGAACAAATATTCGATGTTGACCCTCCATTATACGTTTGTGTATTCTGTAATGACCTGAGAATTATTCTATTCGAAACCTCTAACTATAATGATAGTGACTACGTTAATATGCCTTACTCAAGAAATCATAGAATGCCCTACAGACATACAGACATAAGACGAAATTACAGTCTGCTATGAACCCCATCTCCTTCAGTTTGCATAACAAACCATGAAGAAATTTCATGAACCAGAGAACATGGCGCAGTCTCTTGTTATACTAGCTGGTCATCGCAAGTTTTCAAACATTTTTAGAAGTTTTACGTAGCCAAACTTTAGTATAAGATTTATCCAAATCCGTTGGGTAGTGTAGGCACGAATTATGACGGACGGATACACGGATGTCTTAGACATTTTATAGCCCCTGCATGGAAAAAATAAACGTATAAAGTAAGAAAGTTAAGTTCTTATTCCATTTTCAATGTCTCAGAAATTGGAAAGTTTGTGCCATATTATTCTGAAGAAAATCATTACTTTGAGCCATTAACAATAAATACGGATTTTTTTTTTAAAAACTTCTAGGTACATGTATTTACCTTATCCTAATATGTATGTAATAACTGGACGTTCCACACCCCAGTCTAACCTTATTCCAAACCTGTTCATCTCCGCCGCAACATGAAATGCTCAACGGTTTGGCTGGTTGACTTCTTTTCGATATCCGTGCTGTATATTCAGTGGATTTTTCTGTGCTCCATTCTTATCACACACTGCCAGTTACAATTTAACCTGTATGATTAAGTTCTCTAGAAATTGTAGATGGTCTATATGGCAATGGGGTGGTAAGATTCGGTTTTACAGCTAAAATTTCAGCTGTACGTTCTACTTGCTGTCCAATAGAAGATTAACCCGGAAAAGTCTATAAAATTCTAATTATACCGGGGCCCAAAACGGCATATGACGTATGCAAATATACTGAAACTATTTACAACATGTTGATTTAAGCAAATTTGAAAAATACATGTATAAATTTTTCTTTGACCAATCAGAGAAAATGAAGCATTATTCCCATGAACAATTTTATGTGGTCTTCGTGACACTTGGCTGTACATTATGCAATATAGCGATTTTTATAGAAAACACTTGAAACTTTAAAAGATTTTTTACTTGAAGCACATGTTTATTAAACATTGAATATGCTCATGAAAATTTATGGCAGTGGCACTTCGTACGGAACTGTTCAAAGTGCGCACTGAATCATATTAAAAGTGCACGGAGACTGTACAGTGCATTTGGTCACATTGTATATTAACTGGGACAGAACTGCACAGTAATATAGCATAACATTTAATCGGTCTGTTTTAGCTCAGTCTTCTGTAAATTTTCTTTATAATCTGAGCAAAATTATTTAAAAAAAAACTTAACAACTGTAGCCTGTAAACTCTAAATGTAAAAAAAAGCAACACTCGTTTAACCTTAGAAATCCAGTGCGTTATCAGAGCTAAAGTCTACTTATGCGTACACAAAGCTGTTTCAAACTCTTGGCCACTTTGCTCTAGTAAAGGTCATATTATAGTTGGACAAAACCTGGCCTTCCCAAAACCAGATTTTTCTGAACTAGAAGAATCCACTGAGTAGCTTATTAGAATGTAGAAAAGTTTCATAAACTAACAGCTCCGTCAATGCATTCATGTTCATAACACAAGAAGAAGTTACATTATCCAACATGAGCAGGACAAAATAGTAAGCCCTTCTTAACCCAAATATAAATGCAAACAAACCTGAATAAAGGTAATCAAGGGAACCATGGTTATAGCGGTAATCAAAAGAATGTAATCCAGGGACAAAGACCTGACATGGAAAACAGACATGCACAACAAAGAACACAGAATAACTAAAATCATACATACAAAATGACAAAAGCAAACGAGCAACCCGGACTCCACTGAAAACTGGGAGCATGGACCAGGTGTACCGGTAGGGTAAGCGTCCTCTGCTTTTCTAGAAACACCCACCGAGTTGCTTATAAAAAGTCAAGTCCGGGGTAGACGAAAGAGGAAAGGAAAACTATGACACGTTGAACAAATCAGTTTTCATCAGTCACAAATCAATTAGCTAAGACTAATTTCATGCTGTTTTCAGTCTCAAATGGGGAATTTACTCGTTTCCTAGTTTCTGTTTGTTGTTTTAATTCTTCTTGTTCTACATGAAACTCGCATGCATTACTTTCAAGGGCAGGGACTGGGCGTCAAGGACCTAAATCAGACCAAATTTATATAGTTTATAACTTTACTCTTGTCACCAGCTAAGTCCAATTTCGACCGATCTCTCTTACATTCATTTCATTAAGTAGTTCATATCAAAATATCAACCTTATACTAATTCCAACTGCAAAAAAAAAAACAGTAACTAGCAATCAATGAACAATTTCCTGACGTGACTTGGGATTACTTCAAAATATTCGGTTAATGAAAAGACGTGATTATTATGGGTTTTATTGCATAAACAGGACCTCTTTACCTTTCCGAAGCACTTGCCATTACTCTTGAGTTTTTGTGTGTGTGTGTGTGTTTGTGTGTTGTTTTCTTTATCTTTCTTTTTATAAATAACTTTTGTTTTATCCTGTTTTCATGTTTAGATTATGTATCACTACTTGGATTTTGAAGTCTCTGAATTGTCTTTCAAATTTATGGCTTCGTTGCTTGGCCATATACAAATCCGACATAACCAGACAGGCTACTTATCAGTTGCGTAAAGTGATAAATGGAAGTTACTTCTTTATGTACCAATCTTTATAAAATTCAGACACTCTCAATGATGGAGCTGAATCAGAAATAAAATTGAGCTTTGTGGGGTTTTGACATGCACGAATCACCTCTTGTCTAATATTTATAGACTACTAGAGATCTACATACATGACAGAGGGAGCGAAATAGCATCTGTAAAAGAGGTCACCCTTGAACAAAACAGGACTTTTCTAGCCTTCCAATGTTGTTTATAAAATTGTAAACCGCAAGTTTTCACATAAAGCTATTATGCCTATCTATCACTTCACCAACTTCAATACCAGAGTTGACAGATAGCCGGAAAAGGCCTTGTAAATCACTACCAAGTTCAAGGTTCAGACCACCTCAAGGCGACAGATGCGACACTGTCACCATTTAACATTAGTGTACTTTGATAAAACACTTCGTTATATGATTAAAATTACAGGAATGCTTTTTATACATTTATATATTATTCAGTATATGCTTTTAACATTATATTTAAAGAATGTGCACGGCGTGAACGTTTGCCCCTGGATTGTATACATGTGGCTATATTTTGTCAACGTCTTTTTTTTCAGCTTCGTTCATTGGGGTGATGGTAGTATCGTTATTCAAAGGACAATTGCCTTGGGTTCCAAGCCGAGCTTTAGACATGTACAGTTCGCTCCATAAACTTTAATCTGTATATAGATGGGTTCATTATTAAGTAAGATAGAGCGGGTGGTATGACCAGAGCTGGTCTTCTGTTCACACAATCGTGTGGTGACTAATACTAGTAAGGTATAGCAAGCCTTTCATTTCTACTGCTTGGATCCTTACAACAATCAAACACAATTAACGGAAATCGCCACAATCAGGGTTTTTGTTTAAAAATTCTAAGATTAATCTCACATTATTTTCTGTAACGATTGCCATTTTTTTTCAGGCGCTTTTAGTTGTTGGCAGTGTGGGGTGTTTCATCGAGGCATCCGGGACGAGTGCGATCTTGCAGACAGAATATTTCATAACTGCACAGCGTGTCTGAAGACATACACAAGAACTTACATCCACCATTCTTGGCGAAAATATCAGTGTAAGTAATGTGGAATATACATACATTATGCATAGGTGCAAAGTCCTTTGATAGACTACTACAAGGTCTTTACCAACCATGAAAGCAACACGTGTTGGGAAGGGCAATGTCTAGGAGACGACTATCCAAATGTAGTCATATGTGCAGTCTTTTGTTTGTAGGTATTTAGAAGTAGTAATGACCTTTTCGAATGCAAAAAGATTTTTTTTGCAAAGCTATGATAAGAGCCTACGAATGTGTGCATCTTGATGGTACAACATTAGTCACTTGCTCTAACTTTCAAATATTTAGTCCGACTTCTATATAAATTAGTGTTTATATACAAGTTGGGCTGACTATTCAAAAATAGTTCGAGAAAGTCCCTGCGTTGCAGCAAACACAAAGTAGCTGAAGATAGACTATTGTTTCCAGTCTAATTTAAGACTGATTTTTAAAATTATTTATACAACTGTTACGTAGTTTTTGTCTTAGTTTTTCTTTCGTTTTCTAATAGCCTATAATACACTTCGTCAATCAAGAAGAATAGATATTGTAGTATTTTTGCACAATGTCGTCTTCAATAAGAACACTTTTGAAATGTCACCATCTGAAATTCAACCATTTATAGTTGAGAGTTTAAATATATACCATGCTCACTTGTAGACACGTCGAAGGTATCGAAGACTTGTGTCCCAAAAAATTCTTACAAGAAGGACGCCGGGTGTTATACAAAGACGTCAGCTGGTGGTTACGTAAAACAGTGTTACTGTTACGAGGAGTTCTGCAATACCGGAACATCACTTACATACGGACCGATTGTTTGGCTCAGCGGATTGGCGGCTTTGGGGATGGTAGTACTCCGATTGTGATACCGCCACATTGGAATCGTTCATCTACGGATATAGTGACAAAATAAATAGTCTCCTTGATAAAGTGCTGTTCATGTGTTCATGCATGTTTGAATGCTCATTGACCGATTTGCGAATAAAGGGTTCTTTGAGAAAATGGTAGGTTTCCAGTAAGTTAGCATGCACGTGTGGTCTCAGTTAGCAAATAACATAAAATACATATTAAGGATTGATTTGATTTACATGTTTTAGTCATCAAAGAACATCAAAGATTTTGTAATAGAAATTTAAACATGAACCTCTTACAGGTGGTAGACCCCTAATGTTGTCATAATTCAATTTCTATCAAAGTTGCATAACAAGAGAATGGATGATTTGTAGTTATGTAACTTCGGAAGAGAGGCTTCGGGATCGTTTACGTTTTCTCTTCTCTATTTCTACATGCCACCCACAATATAGGATTTTTTCTTTAAAACCGAATTAGGCTTTATACCTCCGGTATTGAAGAATTTTTAATGTCTATTTTTCAATCTGAAATTATTATAAGTCCACACAGGGAGTATATTAGTCCGAATTTCCTATAACCCTGCAACCCTCCTCCTTTTTATTAGATATCCTGGCCAAATGCCATGTGAGCTATTGTCATTACTTGGCGTCCGTCGTCGTTAACAATTTATCAAAACTCTTCTCCTCTGAAAATATTGGACCAATTAAAACCAAACTTGATATGAATGCCCCTTACGGTATTCTGCATAGAACTGATGTGGGGATTTTTGATCCGTCGGAAAACATAGCCGTCGTTACTAAAACTAGAACATAGGGGTCAGACAGAAGTTTTTCCCATTTATCTCCAAAACTGTTAGGTTAAGCAAAATTCTGACACAAGGTACAAGTGCTCAGATGAGATGAGATCTACCCTGTAGCATTTTTTTCGTTTTAATCTGTTAGGCCATGTTGGAGTTATTGTCCTTTTTCGATGATTTTGGCTATTTTTAACGTTATTGCCCGACATATCAATATCCAAATAAAAAAGAGGAGGGTTGCAGAGTCAGAAGAAATTCGGTTTTCAATATATATTTACAACTAAACAATGCAATTCAGAGGCAAAACGAGAGATTTTCACAAGAGGGGACCCGGCTGTGCCATGGCAATTTCCTATATAACCAACTAAATTTTTTCTACCTAAAAGGGGGGTCCCCTGGGAGCCTCCGCTTGGATTCTATGCAATTAAGCTTTTCCAAAAAATAAATAAATAAATAACAAAAATAAAAATAACAAACAAAAAATAATGTAATTGGTCGCTTTTTAGTTTGCAATAAACAAAAATAACGGCCCTAGGATTTATTTATAGCATATTTAACTCCTTGTCCGGCCACACATATTAAAGAAGGATGGTGCATTGTTGAAAAGAGTCAAATTTGTGAAACATTTTTTTTTCTATTTTTCATAACTCTTTTTAAACAATAAAAAAATCTTCATAGGTACTCAACGAATCAACATGTCGTGATTCAGTACGCGTCATACTAAGGGCAGGTAATTTGTCACCAGATGTCGCGATTAACACAGGTGTAATGAAGTTTCAAAGACTGGCTCCAAAATGATTGAAAATTTCTGTTTTATATCATTGTTTGTACTGCTGTTAACATATATAAACGAAGGTAATTACGTTCAATTACAAAGATCTCACTACAATTCATTTAACCCTCAAAACTTAAGCGGAAGACCATTTGTTTACATCCCCCCTTTTTACCTGTCCAGGTATGTTCAGGTATATATTTGAAATTATGAAGTAATTAGCTCCTAATTAACGCCACTTTATTCTTGGAATTGATTGATGTGTTGAATACCTTTCTACATGAACTAACTTATCTGAAATTTTGTTCTGAATAGCTTTAAAAATTTCGAATATAGTAACTCATTTCCGGTTTTCTTCCTGGAGTGGAATTAGTGATTTTGACTAAAATTTGGACCAAGGGTCCGTGAAAAGGGTGTACATTTTCTAAGCCTATTACTAATGTGTTTTTCCTGTTATACAGAAAATCATGTAGGTACTACAATAGTGCAAGAGGCTGGAATTCTTTTTAATTCTTTAATTTTGAAATGCTGGAGAACTCCAGCTTGCTTGTGACCAACACTGCTTGAGTATACATATGTAACTGGAGTTATTAACTTGTTAGCATGCATTCATGTATAACTATTGAAAGGGTTTCTTTATATCTACAATAAAAGAAAATTGAAATCTATTACTTGTAACTCCAGTCAAGATTAAACTTGGTCAAATATTATCCCATCCTCCAAATGCATCATTCCTATACCCTGTCTACTTTATAATTTAAACACCATTTAGATGATAGAAAAAGGGACAGACATTGTGAAACCTAACAAATGCACCATCACACAGCCTAATACATAATAGTAAACACTTCAAAGACCCCCAAAAGGTCTTCAACAGGTGTAAAAGCACCTTTAAGTAAGCTCTGAAAGGCCCTGACAACAAATGTAATAAAAATATATCTGCTTGTTTAAGACACGATCATTGCTCAAGAATTTCAGAAATCTTCTGCCTTTTACAGTTAACTTCAATTTTCCACAACAAAACTTGCAATTTAGTCATTTCACTTGACGTTAGTGATAGAGAATAAAAATTCTGCCACCTTGCACTAAGTTGTATAATGTAAACAATAATGAGCCCACCCCCTCCCCAGAATATTGTTGATACATTTTTACTATTTTTATCAAAGTTATACAATGATACATTTGTTGCATTTTACCATATCTATTCCTTTTTCTACTATTTCTATAACCTGTATTATAAGGCCCTCTAGACCCCATTGTATGTATTGTATATTTAAGTTGTGTGAAAAAGATTTGGCTCAATTTTTTCACCAACCATGTGGAATTGTATTTGATTAAGAATTTGAAGGAGTAACCTATACCTGATTGAAACAAGGAAAAGAAATAACCTTAGCCCCCAGTTTCTATTAAAAGGGACTCAAAATAATGTACCCAGAGAGTAGGCCGATATTTAAAAAACACCCCTATTAATGTATTTTTAAACTTGGAAAATCACACTCACTTAAATGAAAAATATAAACGAGGTAATTAGCTGCTGCCCATAATAATTGTAGTTGGAAGTTAGACCTGTAGAAATATGACCATTGGTATCATGATTTTGTAAAAATTACCATGACTTGTAGAAATTTCATATATTCAAAGGCCAAAAAAATTCAAGCATCTTGTGACTACAAAAATTATGGTCATATTATGTCATGATGTTGGCATCACCGGCATTGTTAAACTGACATAACTGAAGTTGTAGAGAACCAAATGTCATGAAATTTTGATATATTGTTACTTACATTGTTTAGTGCTGTAAAAGATTAATAATTGGTTAAGTATGTTCACATTTTATTTTTCAGTTTCTTGTTTACAATGCTATGAATGCCAAGCTAAGGACGACACAAGATGTAACGATCCATTCACGCCAGCCGATATGGATGGCATTGGTGGATTATCAGAATGTAGTGATGGTTATACACACTGTATTAAATTCAAAACTGTTCAACAGTTAGGGGATTCTGGTTATATTGATGGGAAATGGAGAGGTAGGATTTTCTTGGAATAAGGGAGCATCGTTAGGATTTTTACGGGGAATGCAAGATAGAACCATTGTTATCTAAAAAGAAAATTAATCCCTGCATTTTTACACAAGAGTCTGAAAATTTATGATCATTGTCCACAACTTCCGTGTTCTTTATTTCGGTCTTCATACTGTATGTTTTTCTAATACAATTCTGATATCCTGCTTTATTATTGGATACCCCCCCTACAATGTGACACTGAGACTTAGAATAGACTGTGTCCATCCAGCAAACCTTGTATGCATTATCACACATTCGTTATATCAGGATTTTGATCAAATTAATATGCAATATGACAAGATAACGGACATGAACCTCTCAGACAAGTTATAAAGAACCAAGGATGGACAACAAATATTGTAGATCTCCCATGTAAATTATATACAAAACTATTCCGACATTGAGACATGAATTATTAAAACTAAATTGTACTATAATATTTTTTATGTATGAAATATGTCTCTCAATTTTACCCAAGTTACACCTATGCCACTGCTAATATAATGTTCGGTCTTGATTAATTTATTGTAAAATATATACTACATGTATTCGATGATGATGATGTGATGCACTGTAGTGAAATTTCTTAGGATTTTAAAATCATTCTTTTTGTTCCACTGATTTCTACAAACATTATGGCCTTTGCATTTTGAAAATATGTGGACGCACTCAGTAAGGTTCTTTAATTTTCATGGTTAAGTATTATTCCTTTTCTAGAAACTAATAAAGGATGTTTAGATTACATCTTTGTAATTAGTGTTCAGACTTTTTAAAAATGATAGATTTCTATGAGTTTGATAGAAAGTATTGGACTTGCATCCATGTTGATCCAGTTTCTTTTTTCTTATATCAATTTATGAACCTCTTAAATATAAGATAAACAAAAAACAGTTAGTTTGACCTTATGATAAAATGTGAAAACAAATCCTTTAATTAAAACAGTATGAAAAAGATTAATCAGGAAATTTCATGGTACATTTGATTGGGTAAGTAAGGTCTAATCGAAGTATTGTTCATTTTCTTGATGGTGCACACATAACCCTTTAAAGATTTTTTCAAGAATACATGGATCTCATGATTTTTCATTGTAGATGTCCAGGTTATTACAAGATTCTGTGTTAAAAGGCCAGGAAAAAAAGATGGATGTTTTTGGAAACGGTCAGCTGGAGGATTTTATTTCGAGTGCCTATGTAGTACAGATGCCTGTAACAGTGGAAGAACTATCATGCCAAATTTAATGTCAATCTGTTTAACAATAATAGCAGCAGTTTTCATATCAAAAGGGATTTTACATTAGTGGAGCTATTTTTAACAATTTTGTACGTTCATGTAAATAGTCAGATGCTTACTTTTGTATTAAAAAAAAATATAAAATTTTATGTCAGAAATTTTCTTACTATCTATACACTATGTGTCTTGTAAGTAATTTAATATACTTATGCCAGAATGTAGTGAAAAATTCAATTTCATAGATTTGTATATGTAACATATATTTTTCACCACAGCTTAATTGGTCTGCCATTTTTTTTAAAAAGTGCATGAATAAAATTTTCTTATAATCGTGGCAGTGGCAGATTCAAGAGGGGGAGGTGCTTTAGGTAACCCTATTTTTTGTTGTTGGAAATTTTGTTAATTTTGTGAAAAGAATTTGGCAAAAATGTGCAAATTTTGAATTATTGCAATTACCATGACTTATTAAACTTCCTGCAAAGTATATAACATTTCAAAAATATCTTAATTTAAGATTGATGGATTTAAATGATTTTTATTGATTTCTCAATAAATTCTATTCTGTGAAGGCAATAACTAAAAATATCACAAAACATCAAGTGCTACATTATAGCTCATTTTGTGAAGTATATTATATTAATGTGCCATCTATTTGTTGTTTTAACTTGTATATAATGATTGCCGGTTCATGTTTTTTTTCAGAACTGAAGTCTTTCCTTTTAAGTACAATTCCATTTCTATAAAACTTGGATTTTGCCATTTCGATTTTTTAAAAACTGAATATTTACCCACAATTTTGACTACTAGTATGTTCATTGACCTTTTAAAATTGAGTTTGATTTTTACTGCATTATTTTAAATTTATTTGCAGTCTTATTTTTCTATTTTCTTAAGAAATGTACGAGGAAACTTCTTATTTTTCATAATTTTGCCCAAAAGAAATTAACAATTACAGTAGGAACACTCCTTATGTATCATAATGATGGACTTTTTTTTTCAACTCGTTATTGTTAATGTTATAATTATTACCATTTTGCAAGCTGGTAAAATTTCACAAAGAAAAAAAAACACTGCATAAATTCCTAAAACTCTAAAAAGTAATGACATAAAAGTCAAAATAATTGCCTTTTAAAGAACATGTCCACATTTCAGAACATTACGATACATTTTCATCTCTCAAGTTTCAAACATCTCTAACTGCTTCATATTTGATATTCTTCCATTACCATGTACATACATCATTGTAATTACATCGTGATCTTTACTAGGAGTCCTAACTACATCAAAATAACCAATTAAGAAAGATCTATTTTTTATGATCATTTTTGTAAATTCATGATTCATTGTATATTGCCACAGGGAAGCTCATTCTTTTTAATATGTACATTTCATTAAATTTTATAGAAATATGCGGTATATGCAATTTATAAACAAAATAAATATATAAAGGTTTTTGTTTTTTTTCTCACACATCAATGCATTCTAGGTTTTTAGCTGGTGTAATTTTTTTGTGGTCATTTAAAAAAAGGCTGCACAAATACAGCAATTTTATGTTGATGAATGCTCCAGTAATTTAAAGGAATAGTTACAAGACACTTTGATTGGTCTTCATGCTAAAATACTCCAAAATCACTTTCAAGATCTGCTGTATCAATCAAGCTGATCTTACTGGTCCATTTAGTTTATTTATATGGAAATTGCTTTGTCTATTTACTTCATGGCAGTTGTTTCAATTCCTACATTTAATGTTTATATTTTATAATGAAATTTAGTAGTCAGATTTAGTTTGAGGACTTTATATACCAGGTTGTCTCTTGTAAGTCAACATTTTAAATGTTATAAAACTTGAGTTTTATAAATCTTTGAAAATTCTTAAAAATTCTTTTTTTCAAAATATATTAGTCTTAGGTCTGTTGAGATAAAATTCTGAGTTGCTCTGGTAAAATTGAACTATTTAGAATAAAGAGCTGTGCATTAGGTGCATGATACACCTTTTTAACTTGTCCTTATGCTTTTAATGACATTATATGATCAACTATAAATACTCCGCTACCCCCCCAAAATTGCAGTATGGTTTGCCCATTTACACTTCACAACAATACACCACACCAAATATCAAAGGAATCAATCAAGTGGTTTCAGAGAAATTGCATCCACAAAATGTACTGGAAAGACAACTACCATTACCATGTCCCTCTGTTGCTTAGCTTAGGAAAATTTTTGGGTGTCTGTGACTGGTAAGGCCAAAAAAAAAATATATATATAAATATGTATATTGTACCCCGACTGGCCCTGAACATTTTCTATTGGAAAAACTTCAATTTCCAGAAATTTCATCCTTGATCCATAACAAAACCCAATTATTGTACAAAATGGTGATGTCCGGCGGTATTTAACAAAAAAAATTTTAAAATCAATCTACCTACCCTAATTTTTGAAAGCAAACACACATTTTAAAACTTTTAAAATTATAATATTTACTTAAGTGGTTTACCTTCTAATCCAATTAGCAGGTATGTATGTGTAGTAGTATTTTGGTACAAATCTCTTAGGAAGAACTGGCAGTAAATAAATCAGCAAAATTGCTTACGATGTATGCCCCTTCTACCGTGTGCGTGTGTGTGTGTATATATAATGCCATATACCAAATTTGAAATCAATCTGTCTTGTGCAAGCTGAGATAATTGTATTGAAATTTTAAAGGATGGAATGAAAGAGACGGACAGACATGGGGATTCCAAAATACCACCCACTCAAGGGATGGGGGTAAATCAAAAAAATTAAAACTTAATGAATTTTTGACATTCAAAACGTTTTGAATGCTCTTCACCTGACTTCAACTTTATTATTTCCCTGTAAATTCATGTAAGACCCCCTTCATTGATGTTACATTCAGTTTCTTTCTAAGTCTATCAGCCAGGGATACTGGACTCCTCTCGTCAATAGATGTACCTGCATACAATGTAGAATTTGTTGCCACTTCAAGCAAATTTGTGGCCTCTATATTATGCAAGCTTGTTTTGTTAAACTTGGAGGCTGTAATATCACCACTACAAGGAGGTTCAAAATAAGAAAAGGAGTCGGAGAAGGTTATGGATGTAGAAATGTTGTCATTGACAACAGGAGTCCCAAAATGTCCTGCAAATCCAATATGTTTACTGTCAAAGGAGTAGTCCATTTGACAATATTGTTTTACACAGTCTGTGCATTTAGATTTCCTGCTTTCAAGGTCCACATTAAGATGTGTCTTACTAGAAATACTGTTTTTGTCACAATGGCATGCTGGTTTGAGTTCCCTATTTTCTTTATATGTTTTCAATGGTAGGTTTGGGGAAGCACAATTACTGGTGTATAATAAATTAACACAATCATTGCTTTCCTTTCTTTGTTCAGCTTCAGGTGACTGTTCCCTACCACAAAAGCTGTTATGCTCATATACTTCAATTGTTTTGCTCACTTGTTTACGTTCAGGTGTGTCGGAAGTAAGGTCTATAAATGTTTCCCCAGTATTTTTAAACATTTGGTCTTCAATGTTATTTTTCAAAGATTTTTTCACATTACAGAAGCTCTTCCCACTTTTCTCTTGACAAGGTATACTTGGGGTATTTATATGATCAAAAGACAATTTACCCACAATGCATTTTTCATCAGGAGTATGACTTATCCTTGCTTTTTGCTGATCATTTACAGCATTACTTTTAGGAGTTTCAGTATTTCCTAAGTTCAAAGGAGATCCAAAAGATGTACTTGTACTGCCACCACTTGCAATAATAGATCTCAGAAGTGATGATTCAATTTGGAAATTGCCCAATCCTACTGAAGTCCCATTAAGTGAAAAGTTGCTCAAGTTGCCTATACTTTTCTCCAAGCTACCTGGTTCTTTTACAAAGGCTGTGACTGGACTAACATTCTTTTCATCACCATTAAAAGCATTTAAGATTGCATCGACTTGTAGGGGGCTGTTCAGTATACTTTTGAGTAAGGCTGCCTTACGTAGTTTAGAACTACTAGTTGGTGTCGACTCAAGTAAACTCTGATAAAGAGATGGAGACAGATTTTTCAGCCGAGTCATATTAGGTGTGTTCAAGTCAATATTCAACCTACCAATCTGAGAGAAATCAGAGACATTGTAAATTTTCAAGTGACTCTCTTCAAACTCTGGCTTTTGTAGTTCTGTTTTAGATTCCGTGAGGAGTTTTTCTGGTGTAAATACTGGTATTGAACAGCTTAATTGTCTATCTTTTGTTAAACCATCTTTCAGTGTTCTACATGGCTGTGGGTCTTCATTAACAAGGGATATTATATCCTGTTTCCTATTGTTGTTGATTTCACTTTCAGAATATCTGAAATCAAGTTTCTCATCTTCATCAGTGTCACTAGAGTCTAAAAAATCAGGCAGAGAAACAGGTTTAGGGTTAAGGCTTCTAGACTTTTTTGTACCAGCATTTCTCAGAAGCCTTGACCTCAATGAGAGATTCTCTTCTGCACAAGACACTTCATTTCCTGAGCAGTTACTGGACGAATCTTCATTACAGCTATCAGAAGAATCAAGTTTCTCTTCTCTTTTGCTACATAGGATATCAACTTGATGATAGCTACTGAGTTCACAATCCCTAGCAACCTCCCCTTTTCTATGAAAACTATCTAATACTCCTATTTTACAGCTGTCAAGTGCCTCTGTAACATGCTTAATATCACTTACAAGACTAGCTGGAGTTTCCTTTTCATTAACAGTCTCCTCAGTTCTATTGTTTAGATGCACATTATCCAGTCGTTCAGATAGAACATCTATATTTTTATTCTCTTCAACTTCATTATGGTCTGCCACATCTGTTTCTTTTCCTTTCTTTTTTCTTCCTGTTACAATTAGATAAAAATAACTATATGTAATTTAAAATCAACTTGCTTTGTTTCAAATTTCCAATTACATGTACAAATTGATAATCAGACATTTATATGGTTACCAGCATATACAAATAGATCATTTGTGTCAATATGATACAAAATCATTATGAAATACTGTAAGTGTATTAATTTTATGAAGCAAACATTCCCTGCTCCAAAAAACAATAGCATTATATAGCATTAAAAATAAATTTACTTGTATTTTTTTCACAATTTTCTGTCAACTGCAAAAATAATGAAAATTAATATATTTACAATAATCCATGGTTCCTCATCAGTTGTTTATGCCTGAATGTGACTGATATATTCATTGGAATCATTTGACCTGTGATTATACTGGCAATTAACAGCAATAAATCTGTGAGCAATAGTTCACTAATGATACCCTGGCTTTCCATCAAGAAATAAGGAAATCAATGGGTTTTTTTTTGTGAATAGAAAGTAAAAATCATACAAGTTCTAAAACACAACCCTCTATACTGTACACCCATATGATGCTTTGTCTAAAACATCAACAGTCTGTGTTTTACAGAATCTGGGAATTTTGTATAAAAAAAATGTGTTATGTAATGACGGAATTAGGTAAAACAGTATACCCCTCCTTGGGGGTAAAATTAATTCAACTGCATTTAATTTAGACACAAGACTTTTTGCTAGTGCAAATTATCAGTTTCTCAAATAGTTCATCATTTGTGGTCTCAAAGCCATGGAAGCATGCTGCAGTAGAACAGTATTTCATTTTACTAGGGCAAGTAAAAACTTGAAGTTGAACTTATCACAACTCATATAAAAATTTGATGTCAGACAGCAACCGAAATCCCTTACAAAGTATCCCCCATCTGTAAAAAAAACAAATACCAAATTTGAAATCAATCCCTCCTGTGGGAGCTAAGATTTTTGTGACGAAAATTTTCTCTATCATTCTACATAGGGAAAAAAGGAAAGTACTAAAAAACATTAAGTTACTAACAGCAACTAAAATTACTTACAATATATGTCCCATCTACATAAGACACACACCAAATTTGAAATCAATTTGTTTAGTAGAAACTGAGATTTTTGTGACGTAAATTTGACTGATGGACAAAGATGATTCCAATATACCACCACTATTTGAGTGAAACAAGCAGATGGTTTAAATACCAAAAGGTCAAAGAATATGTCATCTCTGTGGGCAGGGAATCGGAAATGAATTCCATTATTTCTTTTTGTGTAAGCATGAAAGGATCAGAGAAATTCGAGATGAATATTTACCAAAATATTATACTATAAATCCGCAGATGTATAAATTAAAAAGGCTTCTTGAATTTTGTCATAAAGAACTGTACATTAATTTGGCATCATTTATCAGAAATCTTGCTACATTGCTGTGAAAACCGTCCTTTCATCTGTTAGAAACTTTATACCTTGATACTGTGTTGTGCATTATTTTCATGTTTAGTAATTATTGTATATATTGTGTGACTTGAATGATATGATAGTATCCTTATGTACACCTATTGTGTCTGAGGTTATCAATAAATTCGTCTTGTCTTGTCTTGTCTTGAAGGTATAACTAGAAATTTGTGAGCAATTGCTCACTAGTGATACCCATGCTTTCAATCAAAGAATTTTTTTATTGTGAGATCATTAATCTATTAGTAGTAGGAGAGTTAATTAGTTTAATTAGCTAATCATGTCAATTTTACAGAAAACCTGAACTCCTGTATAATTTCACCTTTAGTTTTGGATTTCTTCTGAGCAACCTCTACGTCAAATTCCTTAACAAGATGTGGAAAGCAATTTGAAAATAGTTCTCTGTCTTCAATGGTGATATAGTAATTTGTCTTACAAAATCTATCATCAGCTGCAACAAATAAATAATATAAAACAAAATCATACCAAGGAATTAGGCAATTACATAAATATTCCAGAGATAGCACTTGGCTTAACCAATGTCCGTATTTGTGAATTTTTTAATTGTCCTGAACAATATTGTTGTCATAATTTTTGTGTATTCTGCCAAACAAAGAGGATTATAAATTTTCACTATAGCTTGAAGGGCTAAAAAAGGAGAGATATCTCACAAGACCTACTCAGTATTCATTATTCTGACAGAAAATAACATTCTGGTGTTGCAATCTGCCAAGTATACATATGCAATCACACACTTACCGGTAAATCTTTTCAATACAAGATACTTCATAGAATTCTTTCCACAAATAAATTTTTGTACTTAATACATCTAAATGATAAAAAATACTGTACTTTTTGTGGAATTCTGAAGAAGAGACTATTCAACATCTCTTTTATGAATGTAGAATTATATGGTGTTTTCGGGATATTGTTTCACACAATATAAGGAGTTTTTATCAAGATTTTCAATTGAACAAATCAAGTATTATTTTAGGATACACTGATGAGACTCCATTTCTTAATTATATTGTTATTGTTATAAACAATTATATCTACCAATGTAGGTTGAGCGAGAAACTTCCAAACATTATAGAACTAAAATCAGAACTTCCATATTTTACATGATTCAGAAGAATTCATTGCAGTAAAGAACAATAAAATTTTGAACTTTGAAAGATGGACCCCTTTTAGACATGTATTTCCATAATTATCATGTCATATAAATATATACACAGGCAAAACTTTTCTTTGTATATTTAACTAGCTAAGCAGACAGTGTGAAAGCTGGGTGAGAGTGTGAGTAAAAGGCCTTTTTTTTTGTTTGTTTTTTTTTTTCTTCTTCCTCTTACTATGTGTAATTTATTTGTATTAGATTTACACTCAAAATGATAGTCAGTCACGTTTCCTTTTTGTTTAAATACCCCAAAACACCCTATTCAAGTGGCGGTGTAGGGGATTATTGTAAAAATCCTGACTGAAAAAAAAAACAAATAAAATATAAAAAAAGGTTAAGGTAACTTATTTGGACAAAAATTGACAGTAAATAGGGATATTTTGGTGGTAGTTCTATTTTGATTTGTTTGGTGCCTCTCTGATTGATTGATTGTTGGGGTTTAACACTCGAGCAGCAATATTTCAGCTATATTCAGGCGATGGTGCCTCTCTGAAAAATGCAAAAATTAAACACACCAAAATATAACATTTTTCAAAAATTTTGACAGCCAATATTTATTGGTGTACTAGCAGGGTAGGAAACGCTCAAATTCCAGCCAGTCCTGAATACAATTTTTCAATATATTTACTATATGGCTATATAAATTTTTGCTAAAATTAACCAGCCCTGCCAAAAAAATAGCCAGTCTCAGGCTGGCGGGCAGGCTACTATTTCTAACTCTGGTACTAGTGAGTGGATGAAAGCAAATAATGTAAAAACCTGACTATTTTAAGGATTTATTTTACCAACAATATTTACTGACAACAATAGTGATAGGGTTCACAAAGTAGGCTTTTTATTTATGCTACATATCTTTAATTGTTTTGACAACTTTTTTGCAAAAATATGACTTTTAGTTATTACCTTTGTCAGTAACTTTACAACATTCTGTTTAGGATATGATAATAAAGAAAAAATTGTTTTTCACTGAGAGATATAATAAAACACTTATCATTCTGAATGGACCAAAATTAAACAAGACAGAATCCTGCCAAAATAAACAGACACCAAAATATCCCAATTAACGGTAAACAAATTGGGAAGAATGGAGAGTAAAATGAAAAGATCAAAGTAAAATAACAAATATTTGTATAATTTGTGTGAGGCTCACATGAAATGCTTAAAAGATAGCACTACTGGCTTCTTTTTGTATTTAACATCCAAATAACAAAACATTGACACTCATTTCATATTAACATGTATAAATGACTATGATAGACAGTAAACATGAAGTTGAACACAATGTTGTGCTAGGCATATTCCAACTGGTACAGTACTAAGTCACATACCAAATTTGAAATTAATCCATCTATTTGGATCTGAGATAATTACAAAGAAATTCAGACAGATAGACAGCTATTCCAATATACCATCCACTTGTTGATTGGGGGTATAAATTATGCTTTATGCAAACTTTACCTATTACAATGCATTTGATATGATTGGCTTTACCTTGTTTATTCCACTCAACTTCGTAACTTGGTATACCTTGTCTTACTCTGGCTTTAACTATCCTGTAAAACAAAACAGACAATATGATCTCAGCATTACAATAGTGCTGCATTTGTCAGAAACCTTTACAAACTATTAACAAATGAGAGCAAATAGCGATCACCTGTTTAAAATGAGGGAGATGTTAGGTTTATACAAATTAAACCAAAGGTCTAGAAATTTTAGAGTGGGAAAAGACAATTTAATTTTTAGTGACCACAGAAGCAAACAGTAGATACAGAAAATTATCATTAAAAATCATACTTAAGTTAGGACAGTGTGTACTCATACTGAAGTTAGGATAATGTGTACTCATACTGAAGTTAGGACAGTGCATACTCATACTTAAGTTAGGACAGTGTGTACTCATACCGAAGTTAGGACAGTGTGTACTCATACTGAAATGTTATGACTTTAAAAGGCCTACTTATGGACCTGGCAAGAAAAAATTGAAAATACTTCAGCTGTTTTCTTTTATGACAATTTTTTGGGATAATATAGTTTTGTGAAGGACATTTAACTAAAATTCTCAGCTTTCGAGTTTAACAAGAAAGTTACTGTAAAAATGGTAATTATCTTTACATTCGGACCAACAAATAACCCCCATGCAAATAGTTTTCGATGTTTAAATTTTGAGAGGTGACTGAATACCCGGACTGACTTGAAAATTTTCCCCATGTGAAATGTTTGACCTTCTAAATGTGAAAATTTCCAGGTTTATAGTATCTAATTGGTCTCTCAAGTATCAGGAAGAGATCCTGTTGGTTTTGAGTTTTCCTTTATAATAAAATAAATGATGAAGACACAGCTACATCTGGAAATCTAAGCGATAAAATGTATGAGTTTTAGAAAATCATATAATCTATATTGCCAAATGCTCTATCATCACCTCTTTCCTAACATGTACCGGTAATATACCTGTGTGGTGCTAAGTGATGTTGGTTGCCTCCCTTGATAATATCTTGCATATCCCAAATTGTAATAAGAGGAAGAACTTTATCCTGAGTATACTCTTCAGGCCATTCTAGCTTTGTTAAGGAGAAAGTCTGAAAGCAAAATGGAAGAATTTCCAAAAGTCAACGTACAATGTTATGCATAGCTTTTTGATATGACTGGTCAATCTCACTCATATAGCATTTTTTTGTGAGTGAATTTCTGATGGAGTGTTGATTTCTTCCAATCAGTGAAAATGGCAACATAAAACTACTGACCTAAAGGCTTGGATACTACACATCAAACCTGTACACATGGACCTGTTTTAAATAGGCTATTCGTTGACAATCTTTATTTTTGACTGTATTCTATGAAAATGCTCATAAAATCAAAATAAAATCATGAACTTTACCTTTATCAAATTTTTGCATTAATCTATTAGGCCATGTTGGAGTTATTGCCCTTTTTCTGACATTTTTTTTTCTTCAATTTTTAATGTTATCTCTTTCAAAAATCTTATCCCCTGACACTGCAAGACCAATTAGAACCAAACTTGGTATGAATGTTCCTTTTGTGTGTTCTGCATAGAATTGATGTGGGGATTCTTGGTCTGTTGAAAAACATGGCCATCATTACTATAAATAGAATTAAGGGGTCAGACAAAAGTTTTTATGCATATATATCCAAAATTGTTAGGATTAGCCAAATTATGACATAGTAAACATGTTCAGCATAATGAGATCTACCTGTGGTTAAATTTTCTTGTTAATCTGGCCAAATGTGGGTCCGGGTGTCAAAAGAATAGACCCGCAGCCAAGCTTAGCTGGTAAAAGCGATTAAATAGTGCTTAGAACCCTGGCTGGGAGCTAGGGCGCTCTGCCCAAAGAGCATCTGGGGTGTGTGCCCAGGTGGCGGAATGGGGTACTCCTGACATGTTAAATGATTGAGTCGTCAGGCTATCAATACGGAAACCTGACCACAAACCATAGTGGTGCGCCGTGTTGGGAAAGATGCCACCTTCCTCACATGTTAATAAACCTTACTGTGGTATTTAATTGGAGAAGGAACCTTTGCGCTCCGCCATAGGAGGTTAAATTGCACCTGACCCTAACCATCCTTCCCTATTTCTAGTGGCAATCAAAATTTGTCAACCCTATTATCCTTGTGTCCCATCCCATTTTTCTTTTCATCATCTTCATCATGTCATGTTCATTTTATCATCCATTTGATGTTCATCACCTGAATATAGCTGAAATATTGCTGCCCATGCCTTAACCCTAACAATCAATCAATTTTGTTAATCATTTAAGTCATGTTGGAGTTATTGCCCTTCAACATCTTTTTGCAATTTTTAATGTTATTACTTGAATTTTCTTCTCAGAAACTACTGGACAGAATTTAATGAATATTGATATGATTGTTCCTTAGGTATGAGCATTAAGAATTTTTATCCAAGAAAAAACATGGCTGCTTTTCCAAAACTAGAATGTTGTTTAAGGAGTCAGGTGAACAATTCAGGCTCTTCAGAGCCTCTAGTTTGTTTGTTTGGTATAGTTCTTTTAAGATTTGATATCACCTGTAATTGAACCAACTTTGGTCTTTTCCACACTATTTTTCTTGAGGGAAGTGGGTCTTTTGGAATAAGAAATTCATCTATGACCTACAAAAAAAAATGAATACAGAACTTTTCAGAGCATGCTAATAATACCCCACACTCTGACTTTTGAATTAGAAGTTAGTGAAATTGAAGTAAACATACAGTAAAAAAAAAGAAATGTCAATTTAAAATCCAGATTAGAAAAACAGAAATCCACTTAAAAGCAGGAAAAAAATCATGTCTGATTGTCAAAAAAAGTCTAGTCCCCATAAATATGGTCCCCTTTAACTGATTTTTGTGAAAGTCAATCTAATCCAAGCTTGTACTGTTTCTCAACATCCAGCAATTATTAAAAATCTGTTATGTGGGGCATAACATTAATGAAGTGAAGTCAAGCATTCCAAGTGTTATTAAGTAGTTACAAAGTGGTCAAAATTAATTGAAAAAAGTGCTTAAAATCATTGTAAAGACAGAAGGGAGTTATACCACATCCTTTTCAACTTGGCAGAAGATTTTAAAAGAGCCTCTAACATTGTCTCACCTTTTTCTGAGGAAAATCAGCAACAGTGATTGCCTTCTTTTTAATCTGAAGTTCTGTAGAATCAAAACAATCACTGTCTGATAACTTCTTCCATATCTTAAATCTGCAATCAGTATAAAATTGTAAAATCATCTAAATTCATAAAAGCTGTTATCACATGAAGTTTAAAATCGGATAACTAAAAAAAGGCTTATCTTTATAGGATATCTAAATCTTATTGTTGAAGCTAAATAACCTGAATCGCTCACCTTGATTAATTAGTCATATTCTGTTTTTTTGTAAAAGAGGCCATTGTTCTTCTTGGATAAAAAAAATACAACAATACCAACTTTCATTGAACTCTATCCAGTAGTTTCACTGAAGAAACGGAGAAACTCATCACTAAACCTAATGGTTTTGGAGACACATGTGAAAAACTGTTATCTGACTGGTAGGAGAAGATGTTTGAAGAAAATGTTAATAATGATGACAATGATGGAAGCCAAGTGATGGAAATGGCACACACGGTATATGGCCAGGTGAGCTTATATTCCTTCATGCTCGTCTACATATAGTTCCAAATAAAGAAATTCATCAAAATCCCCCAAGCGGTTACAAAGGAGTTGTACTTACAAGAAATATGGACAGAAATACAGACAGGGTGACTTCTATATATTCCCCAAACATTGTTTGTGGAGAAAGAGGATGGTATAATAAATTGTTGCCTTCCTTTAATATTTATCTGTCCTTAAAATATTCCCAAATAAAAAATCACCAAAATAATTGCCATGAACTAGAATGACACTCTAAAATCCAAAAATGACCACATTTTAAAAAGAAATTTTAACACTATTCTCATTTTCATAGACTGACCTCAGTAGTGGACTAATACCACTGTAGCTTGCAAGCAGTTTAGTTGCCCTTTCTATCCCAACTCCTGGGATACCTTTAGGTACATAGTCACATCCCACAAGTAATGCCAGGGCTACCATTTTCTCCCTGTCCAGTCTAAGGCTTTCCTCAATATCACTCATATCATACACTTCAATGTGTGGATCCTGAAAGCAAAATCATAAAATAGGTCAATTATTTTAAAAGTACAGGACCAGGTTTCACAAAGATTTTCCTCAAATCCTTCCTCAATTAAAATTTTGACCAATCAAATCACTTAAAATTGAGGACTTGAGGAAATTCCGATCTTTTTTCTGTAACCAAGGTCTATAATATTTCATAGCAAAACCCAAATTTCTCATTCTTGAAAAATGTTTATTTTTCATTGAAAAAATCAAATCATATCAATGAATCAATCAATCATCTAATTAAGAAAATTGACAACCATTAAAAATTAAGCTAATATCATTGGATTCATGGGACATAAAAATATGGTTCTGTGATCTACATATTTCTATTTTTTACTGCAGTCATTTCTGCAAACAGATCTTTGATTTTAGAGAGAACCATGCATTCCGCTCTAACCTTAATCAACCAGATCAAGAAAGATAACTCTTGTAAAGTGCCAATTTTATGTACAATCCTATATCATTTCATATCAAAAGTGAAACAACCAAATAAGAAATTAGGACTGGCAATGTGGTGTGTAACTGTTTCTGTAATAATTTAAATGGAAATGCATATAAATCATCAATTTTTCCTCTTTATCTATCCACAAACCACCATAATCAAGTATCATAAGAAATTCTGTTTTCCCCAAACCACAAAATTTGGTACCCACCAAACAGAATGAAAGCACAATTTTAAAAATTTTAATTCTTCAAATTAAACCAGTGATTGGGGACCTATGGCTACATCAAGCAATTTGATTTACCTTAGAATTGATAGAGAAGTTTCTATATACAGTTTTAGCACCATACAGAAATACATCACCATCATTAGTAATACAACCATCAACAATCTGAAATATACATCAATGTACAAAGCTAAGTTCACTTTCAGTGAACATATTCTGAAGCTTTTAAATTGTTAGCTTAACATTATCATATTAACATCTAGTTTAAATGTCCAACCAGTCATTAGTTTGTAGTATAGATGTTCAAGGCATACCTCCACTTGAATGGGATGTTGATATAGGACAGCATCCAAAATAATTTACAACATATGCTCCATCTATATAAAGCAACACACAAAATTTGAAATCATTCCATCCATGGTGAACCGAGATATTTGTGACTAAATTCTGACGGATGAAACATGCGATTACAATATACATTGTACTACCCACTCACTGCGTGGGGTTAAAATTAAATAGAGCTGTTTTGGAAAAAGACAATTCCATATTTATATATTAATATGCAATTTGTGTACAATACAATAAAGTTTAGTAGAAGTCTGAATTGTTCTGTACATGTAAATAATATAAGTGCAGTATTTGTTCGGCTGTCACAAAATGGATGCCAAAATCAGTTCACCATAAAATATGGAGGAGTACAAAACTTTCAGTATAGTAAGCAGTTTTATAATCTATAAGTTATACATCTAATATAAATATATATGTTTGGTAGACCTACATACATTGACTGACTACTAGCCCATAGGTTTTGTGCAACTTTATTACCATGTGAAGCTAAAAATATGGCTAACATATAGATAAAGTTATTTGGTTGGCTCTTTTTCAAAACTACCCCATCCTTTTTGGGGTGAAAGAGGCATATTTTCTTTTAAATTGGAAAAAATATTGAATTTTGAATTGTGACTTTTTTCATCGGGTATTCTAAGCATAGGGGAAAGAAACAGTAAGAAACAATATAGCATTCAGAACTACTTAGACATTACATTATATTAAAAAAAATATGCCCGATTAGTTCCAAAATTGGCAATATGAAAATCACATGCATTACAAACACGTTGTTGATTATAATCTGGATCTTGAAAGAGCTTTCATAATAGCAAAAACAAAATATTTCCAATTAAAACACAACATTATTTGATCTTAACACTTACAATTCTGAAACTTATTATGATAGGGAAATTTTTACATATCTTTAGGATAAATTTTAACCCATTTTATTTACAAATTAGGAATGTCTCTCTAGGGGAAACAGCTGAATTTCAGACATAAACTAAGACAAACAATATCACTGAGATAAATGATAATTTCTTAGCATTAATGTCATAATATATTAAGTCATCATTATATTATAAAACTTTTCACTTCAAAGACAGTCAAATGAACCTATTAATGGGTATGAGTAGGATGCTTCAGAAAGGATGGGATACTTAGTGCTGAAAAATTACTTTCATAGAGCCATATCATTGTCTGAAAAATTACTTTCATAGAACCATATCATTGTCTGAAAAAAGAAACTAAATCAGTATACTGTAAAAGTACTATTATTTGTAGGGTAACAAACCACGAAATTTGGTTCACAAAGAAAAGGAGATTTCCTTTGATGTGTATACTGAAAACATTAAAACCACAAATTCAAGAATCCATAGACTTGTATTTCTACCTTAATCAATGAAAATTGGTATCAACAAATTAAAGTACGTTTACAGTACCACGAAAAATACTATGTTTGTGGTATCGTATATTATTAACATACACCAGCAGCATTCAGTAACCCACACAAGGCCTCTGCCTCGCCTTTAGACTGGATATATGGAACTCCCAGGCAATCCAACATCTCACAGCACTGAAAAAAATGCAAGTCCTATTTTTAAAAGTACTGTAAGGTTTAGGTAAAACAGACTTATATGATTTTATATAATATGATTTTGCCTCTGAAGGATGGTGCTATTTGTACTCAACTAAATTTTTTAACAATATGAAATGCCTTCTTGTTATGATGTTGTAGAACACCTGCAGATATTTTCCTGTGTATTTTGTAATGGTCCTTTCTGGGCCATTTTGGGAAGACTTTGTGCCAAAATTTAATCAATTGGGAATAAAAATTAGGGGTTTAAGTTAGTAAATTTGGGAATTCTGCAAGATTTTTAATTAATTGTTATTGGGGAAAGGGTCCTTTTTAAGGACCTTGAGGAATGCTAGAGAAATCAATGACAGCTTATCTCTGTTAAGAATTCATACAATTGCTTTGTATGTATTTTCCGATAAAATGATTTTGAGCCTTTCATGTATAAGACCTCTTACATATAAAGAGCAGGGCTAATGCTCTGTCAAAAAAATACAGTTTGCTTTAATATATAAAAACAACGTGATGCAGCCAAATATTGTAATCATTCATTAAATTCTGCCACAAGTAAAACAGCTATAGCCCCAAGTCAGACATGAGATAAATGTTTAAAACTGAAGAGGACGTTGTTCTAGGCTTGTAAGTTGAATATTGTAAATAGCAATTTTCAGTGATACAAAATTTTATTGATTGAATAATTTTGATTCAAATCTTTATACTGAGTAACAAATTACACAAAGTATGTACTGTTAAAGACATATGATGATTAATTATTTTTGAGACTGTATAAAAGGTCAAAGGTAAAACCTTCACCATTTGTGAAGACATTAAGGCAGTTTAAATAAATAATGAAGTACTTCTCCATCTAAGAATCAGGAAAATGTGTATAAGGTATGGCACATGAAGAAAAAAATACAGAGATTTTATTGTATTAACCAAGTATTTATACTTGACATACTACAGAAAAAGCCATCAAAGCGTTTGAAAAATTTGCCCTTTTAAGTTATTGATAAGCAAAATTAAGTTGAAATGCACTATGGGAAAATGATAGGAAGAATTTTTCCACACTTTTTCCTTATATAAGCAATCAAAAAATATCTTCATTACAGATGCTTCAGGATAAATATATATATGAGGCAAAAAAGACCAAATTGAGAATTACAATGTGCAACCCATTGCCTGATTCTTATCCAGAATGGTACTGAGGTTCCACTATATAGATAGGGCTGATAACTTCATGAAAATTTGTGGGAATAAAACTATATTGAAACACTCAAACAAGCAAATTCAGCATTTTTTTCCTGTAAAAAGTATATATTTTTCAAAACCTTACATTATGGAGATCCATGAAAAAGAGATATTATTTTCTATTTTGTTATGAAAATGTGTAGCCATGGTAACATAATAAAATTATACATCAGTTTTCATTACAAATTTAGGGTGCATTCTTAAAATTAACTGTCAAAAAACAGGTTTTCTAAAATATCAGACGCTTAAAAACTGCCAGGAAAAGTAAGTTGGCATGGTATCATTGTAAAAACCCCAATAAAAAGTGTACCATCTTTGCTCATTCGTTCATGATTTTAATTCTTAAAGTTCGTGCAAAATTTTGCATTTTTGAAAAACAGCCAGTTAGTGCAAGGAAGAGAACCCAATCCGGTAAGGACCTAAATCTTTCCGGATAGCTTAAAATATGCATTTTACACCTCTTTACCTTCACAAGTATTGCATCTATTTATGTACAACTGCTCTACCCACAATCAATATTTCCATCATGTTTCACCTTTTATTTTTAAGTTTTACAAAATTAGAACGGGTTAGTTTTGTGTACAAAACAGTATATCTAAATCCCATTTGTATAGTGCAACCTTAAATACCTCTCTTAGTTTAGCATTGAACTGAGTTCTTCCTTTTGGTTTAGAAGGTCCTTTTGATGACCCCTTTCGTTTCCCTGGATACTGAAATTCCTGACGTCTGCTCATTGTTTCATGTTTAAGAACTGGGGCATCCCCTTCAACAGCAAAAATCAGGTTGATACCCAGCTGTATCAGGCAGTTTATTCTGAAGTACAGGTTTCTGAGAAAAAAAATAAAGTTAATATTTCTCTGCAAAGTAAATGTACATGTAAATTCAGATATCTTAGAGAAAGTAGATTCTTGATAAGCATTATACTTTGGTTTCATTCCTATTTGTCGGATTATCATTTTCATAAGCAGTTTGGAACAATGAAATCTAAAGTTCAACCAATTCTGACAATGAAATCAAAAGTTCAACCAATTATGTCTGTGAATGAAGTCAACTCAGAGAGACTTATAATGTAAAATCTCGGCATCATACATGTGCCATGGATAAGGAAGCAGCAGTTGACATCCTGTCACCCCTTAATAGTTTAATTAAACCACAAATATAATATTCAATAGCAGTAAATAGCCTTGGAGCTACCTGATTTAAGTAATGTCAGCATTATCCATAAATATACCTAAGAGCTAAGTTCCATATTCTCAGTTTTTCCATTATATCACTGGTAAGAGTTGTTGTAAAAAGGGACATTAGGTAACCTGGGGTTTTACCATCTTTGTTTAACATACACATAGCAATAGTGTCTGAATTTTTTATTCAAATGAATTTTGACCGAGAGAAATCAAAGAAATGAAAACTGGAATAATAATTTCCTACTGATGAATCATACTTCTAACTTTCATTCATAAATGAAATCACTTCTTTTTTTTTCAAAATTTAGCCTAAAGAGACTAATACCTGTTAATAGAGGAGGTGTTAGTAAGATTGCAGAAAATTGCTCCGACATCATTAACAAGAAATTATACCTTTGTCAAAACAGTCTGTGTTTTGTATTTTCAAGTGAACTGTCTTTTTATCACCTGTCACATCAAACAGCATTACTGCAAATTATGACAGAGATATATCTAGGACAAACTGGAAATTTAAACAGGTCTGAAAAACATTTCTAAATACTAACAGGAAATTTTATTGTTTTACTCATATCTTTACATACAAACCTGAGATAAGGTCTTGTGACAACTCCCTGCATCTGCTTTACACACTGGTTCTCACAAACCCAGATACTCAAGTCAACAGCTATTGTCTTCCCTGCTAATGCTGACATTGGCTTGTTCTGTTGGACAGGGGACAAAACCTGCCACAAGTTGGTGACACCCATTTCTACAAAATAACGTGAAACTGAATTCATTCATTTTTGTTCTTATTAAATCACATAATTATTCAAAACTCATACATCTAACCGTAATAATTTCCCTTACACACAAAAAAAAGGTCTTTGAGAACTTTGTAAGCTTATGAAAAATATGCCACCAGAAATTTGTATGGGTCTTTCATTTATCAGTTCTAGTCATAGCTAGCCAACTTAGATCTACAGGAAACTTTATTGATTTTATTTATTAATCTGAAAAAATAATATCAATTAATAGAAAAGAATGCATTTCAAAATAAGAACATCTGACTAATTATAAGGACTGCTGTTGACTGTTTATGGTCTGATGCAATGATCAACGCTAAATTTTTTTGCAGTCCTATTTTAACGACTATTTAAATCTTACAAATTTATTTAGGTATCCCAAATGACTACCATCTAAAATTTCAAGGTAGTCCTATATAAATTAGACTACCGGACCACAATTAGTGTTGAACCATGTCATAACTTATACAATTAGTACATGTATGAACAGTACCTGAAATAAAGTCTGCATTAAATAAACTAATTTTATGAAGACAAGTCTTCCATGTACAAAAAATGTACTTTGATATGGTCTCACAACTTCAGGTTCAAATGGCCACCCCTCTAGGTAGTACCAAAAACACATTGCATTGTTGTAAATGCATAATCTGTGTGTCTGTTGTGCAGAATACTCTAGGAGGATGTGTTGAATTTTCATTAAAATCTGGTCAAGTAGTTCAGAGAAGATATGTTTGAAGAGAAGTTTACAGATGACAATGAGGATTACGACTGACGCCAAGTGATTGGCTAAAAATGTGGATTTTCAGTATTATCTATTCAAGCAAAGTTTGTGGAAAGCTTTTATGATCACCGTTCCATTAGCATAATGATTTTGAGAGTCTTATATTCCCAGTTTTGCAATGATATGCTACTTTAAGATGTAATTAGTGAAACTTTAAAATTACTTTTCTTTTACGACATTATGTCTACTGGGAATTCACAATGAAACTAAGAAAATCTTTTCTTTTTAACATGTGAAGTAATGGAAACATTAGAAGTGGTAAGTAAGCATGACATGTTCCAGAGAAATGCATATTTTGATTGAAATGGTCTTTCCTGGTCATAATGTCCACTTTCACATAAATCAGTGTAGTGGTAATCTGACCTTATTTTAAGAGGTGGATAGTGCACAACATTGCGAAAAACAAATACAATGATTATACAATATATAATAAGAAAATAAATGGAACATTTAGGATACAATAAAAGGGAGTTCTTGTTTTTACTGAAAATTTGGCCAGTAATCAGGGTATATGCAATACAAAACTATTACCAGACCAAAGAGAATTTTACTGGACATAGCCTTCCATTTGATGGACCTTCAGAATCACTGAGATGTTAATGTATTCCTACAAAGCTAAGCAGGGCATACATTCAACAGAAAGCAATATGTTTTGGTCCATACTCAGGTTTAGTATAAAGCCAGTGACTGGGATTACTCCGCACCATGTGCCATACTCGCATTTCCTCTTAGAATGGCACATTGAGTAACTAATGTGTTGCATCACGTCCGTTCATTGAGTTTCCATCATTGATGGAGGAGTGTTGTCCACTACTTGTGATGGAAAAAAAAGGTATGAACATGTCTTTTTATCAATGTTTTTATTAGCTGCAGGCGGATGTTTTGATCGCCACGTTTTCAAGGGGATCTGAAGACCGGGGAATGAAACAGTACTTTGTCGATTTTAAGATTACATATTCTTGATCGCTTACACGTTTGAAAGAACAGTAAACATTTTTTTAAAGAATAAAAATAACTTGATAATATCAGAAAAGCGTGGACTGGCGGTCCCATCTGAAATTGAAAATGCCACCAAAGACATTTTTAAGCTAGACCCGAAACAGAAGAAATTATCTTTTTCAAAGCCTTAAAAAAAATGTGAATCCAGGTCGTTTCACCCCGAATTCTGTTCGCTCCCTGGGTCGTTTCGCCCCGAATCCTGTTCGCTCCCTGAGTCGTTTCGCCATGATTCCCATTCGCCCTGCGTCGTTTCGCCCTGGTTATAAATTTCCATTCAAAGTATGGGGAATCAATCTCCAGTGAGTAAAAGTTATAAAAATCTAATGTCTCTGTGTACAAATACACACAATATACCAATTCATATGCCTATGATGAATGCAAATTTTATGTAAAGAATGGCATGGCAGTTTAGTAAAGAGTCACATTTTTTGTTCTACTCTATTCCATCTGACAAAAGGCTTTTGAAATGGATATTTTTCATGTCAGGCATTCACTTACAATTTCAAAGTTTGTCAGTCTTTGTCATTTTCTATCGGACAAATAGACACTTTTCAAGATCACTGCAGCGACATAATTTTTTATCTGTTTGTTCGGGGCGAAACAACTTGCTAACTCACTTCAAACGTTTGTACCAAATGACCACGAACTCCAATAACAATAAAAAAAGTATATTTAGAAGGAGAAATGTATAAACTTCAATTACATATATTTTTTATTGCCACGCAATGGATTTTTGACCCATTTTTTAACGTGTCAAACTCGACTCAAAATTGAAAAAGAATACTCAAGAATACTGATAATAAACACACTACCGACCTCCCTAATACTGATGCCAGTGATGGAACAATACAGAAACATGTATTGCATTCTGGGATTGCCAGTTCATGACATTCCTCGTTGGCAAAAAAAAACGTATTTTACAAGATGTCGTAACAATGCAATGTTGTTTACAAGGACGGAAGTTAAATTCCTTAATTGGTCCATTGAAAATAGGACATCCACTGTCTACTGATCATATGCAATAATTCATGTGTAATGACGTACAGCATTTAACTTCATGACCTATTTTATTTTATGGTAATTACCAGTTTATAAAAGTTTTCGTCTTGTTCTTCACACGACCAGTGGTTAAACAGACAATGGAAGAGTGATTCGATATCCCATAAATATAGACCAGAGAGTTGCTTGCACATTGCTGCTGATCATTTTGTTTACCATAAGGGACATAACTCTATTTCATAATTGGCGCGCTTTTCCCAAATGACGCCGGTACGTTATACTTGTTTTATAATTAAAAAAGATGTAATATGAAAAGTCTCGATAACAAAATATATTTTTTGGTTATTTGATAAAAAATCATCGAAAATATTCTCCAAAATTAGAATATAAACAAAGAAAATGGTCGGCGTGATCATGTGACCTTCACTGGAACTTGCTTCCGCTAGAACCCGCCAGATTTCAAATGGTGTAAATAGTCGGTGAAATTTCGGCAAATTATGATAAAATGCCGCTTTTAGGGAAAAAGCCGTTCGTCTGTTCGAAGCCCCTTGGAGATATTTCACCAGATGAGACTGTCTACGTTATCCCACACACCAAAGAACAGTTCAAATCTAAGGAGTATCCTTACTAAACAATCACCTGTCCAAATTCAATATGGCGGCGTACATAAATCGCGTACATTGCATATATACATTTCTATGCTTATTTGATTTCAAAAGTACATTTGTGTAGATTAACTACTATCTTGGTTTATATAGTATGTTCTTGCTATTTTTGGGCTATTGACACTTTAAACAAGCCATTTCGATCTACTTTCAGTATGATCCTGTATATATGCAAATGTAGTTACAACAATAAATTAAAAAATACATGAAATAGAATTTAGATGTAATTTCCCTAAAGTTGCGACCCATAGATGTTTAAAATAATTCATGCATTAACACTGTCATAAACTGTAAAGTTGGGTCTGCATGTTGCCAACACTTGCAGATCATCAAATACAGGCCTATAATGGCTGCACATATTTTTGTTTGTGGCAAGACGGCCTACCTGCATTGTAGTAGGTAGTGAGATTTAAATAGCCAGTTAATTGACTTGGCTAAAGGATTAATTCTTTAGCCAAATTGGTTTGTTGCTGTCTTGTCAATGAGCGGTCTAGGGTTCGATCCTCGGTGGTGGAGTATAATTTTGGGAGTCAAATCATGCTCTCCCATTATTTGGTGCCCCAACTTAAAAACCCATGGGGTTTGGTTACCAATGGGCTAAAATTAGAGTCGTTTGTGGTACAAAGACTCTTAGGGTGGGGGAAATGTGGCAAGACGGCCTACATGTACCTGCGTTGTAGTAGGTAGTGAGATTTAAATAGCCAGTAAATTGACTTGGCTAAAGGATTAATTCTTTAGCCGAATTGGTTTGTCGCTGGCTTGTCACGAAGCAGTCTAGGGTTCAATACTCAGTGGCGGAGTATAATTTTGGGAGTCAAATAATGCTCTTCTGTTACAGTTGTATAACTTAGTTCCATAAACATTTATATTTCATTTCCACTTAAAGTTTCAATTATACATCAAAACTGATGTATTGCAAAAGAATTTAAAGTAATCCGTTTTACTTTACATTAGTGTTCTCCCTAGGGCCTTATAGCACTGCCCTTTACTGCGCTATCGACTATTTTGTTACCAGCACTGTGCTATTAAGTGAAATTTGAGGATTAAAAATCAATTACAACAGGAAACGTGTGTACCCCAAGGTCTTTTATGGCATCTACAAGGTAATTAGCTCTTGAAACAGATAGCAGTAAAAATGCTATGGTCAGTTGATCACTGTGTGACTGCACAGGTGTCTGAAGCCAATAAATGTTATGACATTGCCGACAAGATTCTTTGTCAGTCACCCCACCTGGCCACAAATAAATTTTAATGAAGGTGTCAATCAGATACTAATATCTTATACTGAACCAATCAAAACTGACTATGGTAAAAATTTACTCAACCCTGGCCAAAAGCATGTGGCTATTTATAAATGCAAAGTTGAATAATTGCACAATCACATGATGTTTTCAACATTAAGAAGCTGATTGACTTTATAAAAGAACATACTAAATTCCCAAACAATATTAATTCCATCAGATACTTCCAAAACACTTTGAAAAGAAAAAGGAAATGGCCATCTTTTGTTTACATTGCCATGTTGTTATGTATCAACACATGTTTTTGGCGGGAAAATTAGTTAATAGATTGTAAAATCCCCTAAGTCGAAATATAGTTCAACAGGTGTGGGGGAAAAAAATTTTCATGGTAAGTCATGATAAGGATTTTTGTCATGAATAAACTACAAGAATAAACATAATATTTAGAAACAAAACAAAACAACTAGTGTGCCAACTTTAAATAACAAGAATAAGACTTTTATTTTTCCTGGTATAACTAGGTCAACTCCACACTACTTCCTGAAAAGTTATTGAAACATGAATATTAAGACCAGAGTAGTCTATTACATGTACCAGATTAGATAATATTATAAATCTATAAATATATTGAAAGTTACTAAGACTAAAAAAAGAGTTTAATGGAAATTGCACTTAATCAAATGAATATCACATTCAAATGAGCCATTGAGGCCCCAAAACAAATGAAAAATTGTAATTTCCAATGAGTCTGCTGTCAGCAAACATTTTAAGAACACTGGGTGTGTATGAATTAGAGGAAATATTGATAAAGAATTATTTATTATTATTTGATAGATTATTTTTAATTTTTCTATTAATTTAAAAAGGAAAAATAAAAAAGGTATTAAAGTTATAATTACTGTAAAAGAATTTTAAAAAAAAGGTGAAATGTTTACCTACAAATTATTCATGTAAACATAAACAGCAATGTACAAATGTACATTTTCAATACAATGATCAATCTTTATATAATACATCAAATACAAAGTGACACGTTTCGACATAAGACATATTAATATCATGTCGCGCACGCTGAATACAGCGCTATCTGAAAATCCTGGGGAGAACCTGGTACATCCATTGATTAGTCAGTTTGCTTACTTAGGTCTACTTATATTTTAGGCTACTTTTAAAAGTACATTGATGAAGTTACATGACAGTAATACATGAGACTCTTCCGAAGAAACTTAAGTTCATACCCCATTGGGACGTCATGACTGCTGTAGTTTGAATAAAGTCTCACACTGGAAAAGCTTCTTTGGCCATCTTGCAGAAATTTTTTGGACCCATAGTATATCACATTCTTAATTTTCATTTTACCATTTTTTGACGTTTTTACCACTTACAATATAGCTGCCCTCATGAGCATATTAAATATTCTTAATCCATAGACATTTAAAAAAAAAACTTTCTTGAGACTTTTTCACGATTGCTTTTTCAAATTTGATTTATTTTTGTATATATACCTTAACCAAATAAAGTGAGTATGAAAAGCGTCTGACGTGGTACAAGCAGCCTATTTGGACCTGCCAATGCACTGGTCATGTCAATCTTACACACAAAGAAGCTTGGGATTCAGAGAAAACAATTAAGAAAACTATCAAAGTCAATTTTTCCAAGTGTCACGAAAAGCCAGTCCTAGAGTTGGTTCATCATAGTGAGTATGCATACCAAAATCTAAGATATTGACGTTGTAGCGCCGCTTTTATTAGTTTTAATAATGCACTGAAAATGTTACCATCACTGAACTCAAATTTTACATAATTTTACTGTACAGATATTAAAGTTATTTATAGCAAGTCTTGCCTTAAAGTCTCTGGCTGATGGTCAGACTGGGATTTCCAACCCTGCCTTTTCTCAAAGGGTGAAAACCCAAGGTGGTAATGGTATGCTATTGGTGTTAGTTTATGTTATCTTTTCTTGCATTCATATTTATTGAATGATTGGACTTAAGTATTGTCATACAGTATCACTTATGTAATTTAATTGTAACATGCAAGATATATACATAAAAAAATATTCATACACTTTAGCTGCATGATTCATGTAAAGCTGTTTTACAACTGTGACATTGTTATCATCAATGAACATCCATATCCAAAACATATTGCTATTTTTGGGTAAAAATGTTGTTTTCTATTCTAAACACATTTTAGATACATATATATCAAATGCTAAAATTTAAATTTCAGATACTACTATATTAGATACATTAGTTGACCAAGCATGGCTGAAGTTACAACAAGTATTGTCAATAGGAGAAAAAGTCTCTTTGAAGGTTAAAGCAGCTGGAAAAACGTAGGCATTATTTAATGTAGACATCCTTAAATAGTCGTTCAGCCTGATACCTTTATGTAAATGGCACATACCCTACAAACAAATCAATATTTATAGCCACTGTGTGAAAAAAATATTTTATTCAATCCAAAACTTCCAGTTGTGTTTATTGTAAAAATTACTTATCCCAGATTTCATTATAAATATTTGTTTATAAAACTTGACAGATAAAACTATCGTCTTGTCTGTCGGATAGAAGGTTTTATAATAGGAAATAATGAAAAATAAGTTCAACAATGTAATTGTAATGCATATTTTGTACTTTAGCAACATTGTTTGTTTCTGTTTTTCAGGATATGTGGGAAAATAGTTAAGGTTGACACGGCAGGTGTAGAAGTAAGTATATTTACTGATTTATTTTAATCAGCAAAAAAACATTTTTCTTACATTTATGCATTGGATAAGAAATTTTTTTTTTAAATTACATTAAAATAAGATGTTAATTAAGTTAACTGTCATGGTAGTGGTTTTTAAATTCAAAATTTCAATTATATGAAAGAGGAAAAAAAAACAGGAAAGTGTTAACATATTATTTGAATCAGCCTGATTTGTATGTTTCTTCATTAGAATATCATTGATCTCCCCAGGGCTATATAGCATCACAAAGCCCTGATGCGATATTTTTTACCAGAATGCTATCTGAAAAGAACTTCCCATAGGGTCCAATACATATGTGATCCTATAATTTTTAAGATGCTATATTGAACTTTAGAGGTTACTAACATGCTATCTGTAAATTTTTGGGAGAACACTGCATATGATAACCAGACATGATTTTCTTTTGCCTTTTCAAATATGGATTTTACTGATTTTGTTCACATCCAACTTTGCCAATTTCTGCTTTTTTGTTGGTTTCTTAATCTTTTTTGGATGATAGTCTTCTTTCATCCTATTCTAAAAAAAATCCATGTGATTCAGATTGGCTGCTCATTGCTCATATAAAATTGATATCTAATAATTATGATCATTCCAGGCTAACCCAACCAGTAACTGTAGCTCACCATCCAGTGATAAAGAAAACTCTACAACTGAAGTTAACAGAGATAGCTCACCAAAGAAATGGGTACCTCCAAAAGTAAGTTTAGATAGCAGTGACTGAAATATCCAATATACAGGTATTTGTGAGGACAACTTCATAGTTAGTTTTGTGTGGTTTAGCTACAGTTCAAGGCAAACAGTTTTTTTTTCAAGAAAATTTGTTAAAAGTCCCCTGCTGTACACTTTCGTCAAAAGGGACTTGAGGTTTGCGCTTCATCCATTAGGCTGGCAAATTATTTTTCTACACTTTTTTTCTGTCATGCTTGCAGATACACATTTGATATTTGATTCATTGCTTTACCAGAACAAGTTATAGATGTAGTTCCAATTTAATTATGGCACTTTGACTTTGAAAATTCATGCAAAAACTTATTTTTCTGCACTCTTTTTTGTCATGCTTGCAGATATATATTTGATGTTTGGTACATTACTTGACTATGACAAGTCACAGATCAAGTTTGAATTTTGTTCTGGCCTGTTTTCCTCTGATATAATACATATGGTACTGGTACATTGCTTTATCATGACTAGTTACTAGTCAAAGCTAGGTCTGCAGGAATGGCAGCAACGTTCTTGTCTAGAAATGCATGAAATATCCGCCATGCGATGTGAAACTGCAATCAATTACTCAATCATTGTACTGAAATTTCTATCAATAGCTTTTACAGTACAAGTACAGTGTAGAGTTGGAAGATGAAAAAGTCATAAACTCAGTTCCTGCGGATGATTTGGTGTAAGTAAATAGTATTTACTGAGTCTATAGGCAAGTCCTCTAAAGGCCTTTTTGCATCTGATTGCAACATGCTCAATGCTCAGCCTTTTCAGCATAGGGAATCTTGATTAGGGATTTTTCATTAGGTTATCCTCTTAAAAAGGTAAACTACTTGTAATATTTTAGAATTTTATTTAAAGTTTGTTAGGTGGATTTTTATGAAATACTATTGGTCCAAAAGGGAAAATATATGTACATGATTTTTTTTGGTAAATTGGATGAATTTGATGTAGATGCCTTATGCAAATTACTTTTTAATGTGAAATTTATGTGAATCATGTTTTTACTTGAATTTAACATGTTTTATTTAAAGGGGCATAATACAGTTGGAATGGTTTTGTATAGACAATGTGGTACCATAATAGTAAATCATTCAATTTACTGAGCAATTGTGCAATTATTCTTTCAGCCGAGATGACAAACCTCCATCAAAAGAGTTGATACGACACTTCATTCGATGTTACTCTGTACGTTCTGGGCAGAGCCCTACATGTCCCTGGGTTGTAGATACAGTCAAAGTGAAAGACTATAGTATACCAAATAAATTTGCAGACTTTCTTGTTTCTCCTTTAAAGGTATGGGATAAAGCAAATATGGAGAGGGGGGCTGCTCAACCACAAAACATAAAAAAAAGATAGAGAACTCACTGTGTGGTAAGCTTTTATTAGTTCCAAAACGGAACTAAATGAAACTATTCCAGATCATTAATCATTTGACTGAACCCCAAACCTGAAGACACATACACATACTTGTATAAACAAAGGACATGGCAACAACCAAATAAAATGTATTTATGAGAAAATTCCTTAAAACATTTGTACATTTGCACATATACCAGACTTTTTTCTAATTGTGACTATGTTAGATTTAGGTCATTGTATTTCACATAAAGAAAGCTCATAAAAGATGACAGTTGTTTTGGTTTTTTTTCCATAGAAAAATAAACTTTGCAAGTGCATTTTAGAAGATTAATTGCATATTTTGCCTTGCTAGAAGTAAACTGGTATATCTAACAATCATTTTATTCTAACAGATGGCGGAGGTAGCAAAAAGAGCACAGGAAGAGATGTCAAAGAAGAGGAAGTCTTCGTCGCACAGTGGATCTGCTTCTAAGAAGGCTAAAATTGACAAAGTGTCTAAGAAAAATAGTGCTAAAAAAGACAATAAGAAACAATTGAAACTGACAGGCTCACCTTTAAAGAAAAAATCCTCATCAGATTTGAAAAAGAAAATGGATGGAGTAGTTCTCCTTACTGAGTCTTCAAGTGAAGATGATGTTCCTCTATCTAAAAAGGTTTCCTCTCCTAAAAAGAAAAAGTCTCCGTCCAAAAAGTCCTCATCAATTGTTGAAGACTCTGACTCTGATGATGAACCATTGTCTTTAAACAAATCACCGAAGAAGAAAAAGTCCCCACTAAAGAAATCGTCCTCCAAAGTTTTTGAAGGTAGTTCAGATGATGAGCCTTTATCTGCACTGGAGAAGTCGCCAAAAAAGAAGAAAAAGTCCTCAAAGAAAAAGATTCCAAATGGAAATTTATCATCTGATAGCGATGAGGAGTCAGTTCCTTTGGCAAAAATTTCTTCTAAGGTAATTATTCTAGATTTTTGTCTTGCTGCGATGAAAGTCGCTGAAGGGGAGACTTAGGTTTTGCTTTTCCGACGGCGTCAACAAACTTGACAATAAGTTTTCCAATATGTTCGTTTCAACATGAATCTCTTTTGCTAGGTCAATGATATTTGGTGTACAGATGCATTACCTTCATTGCATCACATATTCATACTATTTTAAGCATTTACCCTTGCAGTCATGGTCTGTTGACTTAGAACGTTCAATATTAAAGTTAAAGATTTAGTTTTCTGATAAGTTCATTTAAACATGAACCCCTTATGCTAGGTCAATGATATTTGGTGTACAGATGCTTTACCATCATTGCATCACAAATTCATGCCAATTTGATGCATTTTCCCCGCAGTCTAGTGCATTTTGTAGTGGTAACACGAAAATGGTAATTTTATAGTTTCATATCATTATACAAAATATGAAAGCAACACAAGAAATATAACAAACACACCATTATATTGACAATATTGAACAGGCCATACTTATCTCTGTGATATCAGTTTATACTATAGAGCTTCAATGAAATCACTTATGATATGAACAACTGCTGAAAAGTTAATTTTGTCGGTATGTTTTCTTATTTTTCTTTAGACAACATCTCCTTCAAAGGGAATGAAAATTCCCGACAGGAAGCCAAGTTCTTCGCCTCAAAGGGAATTTCATCTGTTCAAGTGTGGCTTTTTTTATCTGTTATTGCACTATCAAAGAACTTAACATTGTAAATATTGTTTTTACAGGGTATGAAGCAAATGACTCTGTTTGACATGTCAAAAAAGAAAGGAATGAAAACACCAGAGAAGAAAAAATCTTCCAAAAAATTAAAATCTCCTTCAAAAGGAATGAAAACACCTGACAGAAAGTCAAGTTCTTCACCTCAAAAGATGCCAGCTGTTGTTTCAAAGTTGATGCATGCTGTGAAAGCTAAAGATAAGGCAAAAACTGGACAATTTCTGGAAGCAGCTTGTAGAGTATTGACTGCAAAACAGAAAGCTAAACTCCCACCTGAGATAAAAGACATGGTTGAAAAAAAGATTGCTAGACAGGAATTGAAGAAAAAATTGTAAGTTTTATTCAATATCATGAAAATACTTTTACTTTAAAATGGTCAAAATTTTTGTGATTTCTGTGATATGATGAAATTTTTTTAAGCATATACAAAATGTATTGATTAAAAATTACAGCATAGGGCACAACCTCTTGAACGGGTGGGCACTTAAGCCTGGAACCATAAGTGCACATTTTATACCTTTGAATGTTAACACTAACTTATTTCTTTCACGGCTAATACCTGCAAAAGCATTTAAATGTAACTAGAATTTCCTGCAAAGATTTTTTTTAAGTTGAGTAGGACAGTAATGTTGGGGGTGATTTGTTCTTCAATAGGGCTAAAAAGGGTACTTTCAGGGTACCTTAGCATTTGGGTTTCCTATTTTGACCAGCTGGGACACTTCATGTAAGATGACAAGTGAAAGGCAGTAGAAAAACATGAAATTGAGAATCATAATAGCTCATTGGACCAGTGATACTGAAGAAAGCTATATGCAGTCAAACTTTACTCGCTCGAACACCCAGGATTTCTCGAACACAATTCAAAGTACCAAAATTTTCTCCTATATAATCAATATAAATATCCTTTGATTTCTTGAACTTCCATTTCTCGAACACTCTAACTGACTAGTGGGTCCGTTCGGTAATAAATCTTAGAGAATAACCCTCACTAACTCGAACTCGTCAGCAATTTTGTCAGCTTGGGTAATAAAAGGTGAGAAAAACTGAAACCCTATCATTAATCATTGTCATTTTAGTTAATTACAGGTAAAATTTAAGTCATCACTAATTAGGTAGTTTTGATCTTTAACATAACACTCATTGAAGTTCGAGAATGTTCCGAAGTCGGAAGCTTCTAAGAAGCATGAAAAAAAATCAGATGAAAACAAATTATTGACCAAGGAAATCAAACTCTGAACGTTTTTAAAAGTGAACACAGCATTTTTAATGTCCACAAATCAACATAATCTTCTGAAAGCGAACAAAAAAAATCCACAAACTAACACAACTTCGTAGGAAGTAGGCAATTTCTAAGGATAAAGTCAAACTCGGACCGGCACCGAAAAAAATCCGGAAATATACGAACTTCAATTTCTCGAACTCCCGATAACTCGAACACATTTCAATGGTCCCTTGGAGTTCAAGCTACCGAGGTTTGACTGTAGCTTTTGTAAAAATACTCCTTTTAGTTCAAAGTATTTTATGCCGGCACCGAAAAAAATCCAGAAATATACGAACTTCAATTTCTCGAACTCCCGATAACTCGAACACATTTCAATGGTCCCTTGGAGTTCAAGCTACAGAGGTTTGACTGTAGCTTTTGTAAAAATACTCCTTTTAGTTCAAATTATTTTATGCCGTACTCCCACTCAATGAGTGGATGGTATTTTTGAATTATTTAGTTATATCACAATTATATCCACTCCCAATGGATGGATTAATGGCTCTATATCAAACAGGCATACATTACAAATCATTTTGATTGGTGTCCAGTGTTTCATGAGAGTGCTGTATGAGTAGGGTATACATACATAGCATGACAATGTGCTTAACTTAATGTTATCTTACTTTCAGAGATGCGATGACTCCAGAGCAACGAGAAGAATATAAGAAGAAAAAGAGAATGGAGGATGAAAAGAAAAGGAGGGCATTACAAAGGGAGAAGAAAAGGGTAAAATATTCAGTATTGTTACTATTTTCCATAAAATTTATTTCACTAGCAACACATTTTAGGGTCTGTTTAATTGATTTTGAGTCTGTAATACATCAGGTTTAGCAGGTTGACCATTGAGCTTTTAATATAAAGATCTCTTTGCCCTGAAACTTAGTACTCATATTAATTTTTTTTATGTAAATATATGATAATTAAGAAAGAAGTAATCTATACACTTTTTCAACTTGTGTAAAATATTTTTATTTTCATTCTTCAGAAATTTGAGGATACAGAGCTTGAACTTCAACCTCTCCCAGAGATCAACATAGTTCAAACTCCTGATGGCCTTCCGAATGAGCTGTTTGGTGATATTGCTTTGGTAACAGAATTCATCAGCTGTTACCAAGGGTTACTTATTCCAAATAAGGAATTTTATATATCTGCAGGTAATGAATTTTCAATATCATTGAAGTACTGTAAACATATTAATTTGGTGGATTCTGTACAATGAACATGTTAACATGTTCACAGATATCAATTTTCACAATTTTTAACAAATGATTAGTGATATATAGTGTTAAAAAATAAATTTTGCGGGTACTATTTTTCGTGCTTATCAGTCTAATGCGAAAAAATAGTATGTTTACAGTAATTGTGATAGTTGAGAATCAAATAACTGTCTTTCCTACAGCCCCACATGATTTGATTTATATATTCCTGTCTTTTGTAATATTTGTCAGTGTTCTAGGATTCTACTTTCCGGTCACCCAGAGTAATCGGTGTGGGAAAATTGTTTATTTATCTCCACTTTCCCTTTGGCAGGCAGAAAACTTGAATTAAAGAAAAGATTTGTTAAGTCTGGAAAGCAAAGTGTGGGAAAGTTAATCTTCATTTAGAGTTTTTCTGTGGAAACCTTAAATTTAACAAAAAAATCCTTAAACAATTTTGTTTTCAGAATAATCCGATTTTAAACACTGGAACATATGGGAAAGAGTATATCATTACATTAGTGAAGCTTATTGCTCTGACCTTTTTCTGAAAAAAAAAATAGATACGTGTGTAGGATTTTCATAAGAAACTATACGGAAAGTAACTGATCTAGTACCTTTTAAACAAATGTACTTGCAGAGTCAGATGTTTTGAACAAATATTTGTTATATTTATATTATAGCATGACAGCTCATGCAACTTCAATGTTTGTTGAACTCGAATTGAATATTTTGTCTTTCTCTGCTAGTTAAATGAAAAGAAAATTGCATTTATTCACTGACATGTATAATTTGGTCAACCCATAACCTCATTCCAGAGAGAGTAATGCAGTCTGTGGCAGGTGGAAAAGAAGGATTCTTCTACTTAGCAAAAATATTGGTGGTACTTCTTCAGACATTACTGCAGGATCAGATATCTGAGGTATGGTGTAAATGTTTTTGTACCAGTCTTTTGAAAGAAATACTATGATCTGTTACTTCATATGCTAATATATGTTGTAAGAATTATAAATTAACGTGTCTTCATGGAACATTTTCATTCTTGATTACATAACTATTTATTAGTCCCCTACCAGCTTTAGTCAAAGGGGACTTTAGTTTTGCAGTTCGTATGTCTGTCAGTTCAGAGGAAAAAATTGGCCCTTCAACATTGAAAAATTTACCAAATTTAAGTTCTCTGTGCTTTTTTTTCTAATTGCTTGCAGGTATTGAGCCTTTTTTTGGTACGTGAGTCAACCTTGTTGAGTTACAGATCAAGATTATGTTTTGTTGCACTTCATTGATTTTTATTTGAGTTATGGCCCTTGAACTTTGAAAATTTACCAAAAATCAAGTTTTCGGGGTTTTTTTTTTTCTAAATGCTTGCAGATATTGATCTGATTTTTGGTATGTGAGTCTACCCTTATGAGTTACAGATCAAGTTTACATTTCGTGAGGCTTTGCTGATTTTTTCTAAAGTTACCAACTTTCAGTTTTACTTGCTTTTTTCTAAAGAATGTCATTTCCTCAGTTTGTCATTTATAGTTGATTCAAGGTAATATTTTGGTCTGTGATATAAACAGCCAGTAGGGGACTATGTATTGTTTTGTTATACTTGCAGAATGCTTGTTTGTATTGTGGAGGTTATTTTTAGTTTGTTTTTCTTTCCAGGACTACCAAGAGATTAAAATCCCATTGTCAGACATCCCAGTCAATCCACACACCACATCAGAGTTGATACGGCTGTGTTTACGGAAACAAGATGGTGATTCATCTGATGAAGAAAACAATGCAGATGATGAAGACGAAGATGAGAATGAAGTGGTTTGTATCTTGCATTATTTGTTTAATCGGTTTTGTTTTGTTAGTTTTTTTTTTTAGTGGACACGAGGAAGGGAAGGGTTGTGGCCAACTTGTGTTAAGTGACTTCAAATGGAACAATTTGTCTCATGAAATAAGTGTATACTTTTTTTAATACATGTGGAGGAATAGGCTCTTGAAACTTAAATGTTAATGATTTTTATGAAAATTTATAAATGGTCTTTTCTTTTAAATTATGTCCTTACTACTGTGTAAGTACTATTTTTCATGGTTTTGATGGGTAGACCAAACCAAGAAAAATGAGATTTTCATTGATGTGGATACTGGAAACTGCAAAACCAAGTAATCAAGAATCCAGAAACTTATGTTTCCTCCCTAATCCACCAAAATTGGTGTCCACGAATTAAAGTACTTTCACAGTATCTCATAAGATAAAGAGATACATGTAGTTTGAAATTCTAGTGATGGTCTTCTGATACCTGTTTTGTTACCAATCATTACATATATAAGCCTGTCTGTCAACATTCCTTAAGATACTAAACATGTTTATGGTGACATTTCTTGTGATCTTTTGATTTTATTTTTTTTTTTGATTTTTTTTTTTTAGCCTGAAGAGATCATACAGATGTTGGAGACTCAGGAGTTGTATGAATTAGATGCCATACAGAAAGTGCGGGTTCTGAAGGGTCTGTGTCTCAGGATTATGGGTACTTACTCAGTACAGGATTATATGGAAGAGAAACAGAATGAAGCTTCACAACTATGGTAGGTACAGGTTTAATTAAATGTCAGAATGGGATGTGATCAAGGAACATTTGAGGTAAAGTTCTATATAAGAGTCATGTAAAGGTAGACAAGTGATTTATTCATATTTTATAATCAAAAAATATTTCTTTTTGAAACCTATTAAAATTTTTAGTTGACAAAGTGTCACTGAAAAGGGAAAATCTAAGCCAAAATTTGGAACGTATTTTACACTATAACCAGTCAAAAATGGTCTAATTATTTACAGCTTTCAAGGGAATCAAACACCGCAGGGTCTATTAAATGCATTGAGTATATTAGTATTTAACCAATGAATTGCCTTATGCATGGCTGTTAGAATGACTCATACTTAAGTATGTGCAATCCCGGTGTCCATGAAAAATCAATTCTTAATATAGTTGCCTTTACCCCCATGTTAATGTTAGTTGTAGATCACTAAACTCCCATTTTCTTCACATCAATTTAGTTGTCTACATCTCATTATATATTGGAGGTTACGATGAAAAACGAAATCTTTTGAAATAAGGTAGTGGCTAACTTACTAGGAATTGAAGATGACAAAAATTGAATTATTTTGTTGGCCAAAAAATAGCACTTTCTGTAATTAATTAACTTGTAGGAAGAAGAAGCTGGCAGAATTAAAGAAGAAAAAAGATAAAATGAGGAAAGAGAAAGAACAACAGGAGAAAGCAAAACAAGAAGATGGTAAAACTGAAGATAAAACAGCTGCAGGTAGTAAAGGTATGGTGTAAATATGTCTCATATTTAAATACTTAGTAGATTAATAGGTTGTTATGTGAGTCGTTAATGAAGATCTAGGATTTCTTAAATGTGTATCAAAATTTAGCATAGGTTGTTACCAGGGATGAGTTTCTTCCCAAATTAAGCTGATTTCTGATTTGTTTGTTGTTTTTTTTTCTTCTTAAAATGAATTTTACTGTGACAATTATTTAATACTTTGTTTTTTACATTGTATTTATCTCCAATTTTGGTAATATCAGTTCACTGTTGTCTTTGTAAATTTTTCTCTGTCTTTCATAAGAGTTCAAGAACTTTATCTTTTTTTTTTAATCCATGTAGTTTTACTTTCAGATGTACTGTTGACATCCTTTTATGGCAAGGCAGGAAGTGGTGGTGACAGCTCCAAAGGGACAACACCAGATGTCTCTGCTGATGAAGGTGGGGATGACCAAGGTGACCTTGCCTCTGTTGTCAAACGTCGTAGATTATTGGCAATGAAAGCTGCCGCAGAGAAGGAAAAGAGAGATAAAGAGAGGAGGGAGCAGTAAGTGAAACGAGTAAAAAGCAAAAAATTGTGAACAGAGATTTTAGATTTTATATTTAATAGGAGAAATAAATGCAGGGGTATTGAAATGCCATAAAATGTTCTGAGTTACCCATAAAAAATTGTATATTTAAATTGAAAGTCAGTCAGAAAATATGTTTGAACATTAATTGTTTTATTTGTTCAAAAAGACAATAGTACAACCATTTACATATGTGGTAGTCAAAATAATTAGTCATTCAATTAAGTATAGAGCATTTTAAAAAAGCGAGAGAGATTACAAGTATTTTGTCTATTGTCATACACATACATGTATGAAATCTTCACTCGTCTTAGAATTTCCTCATACATTGGTTTCCCCCAAAAGTTACATACTGTGAATGGAACATAATATTTTGAAATGAGATGGATGTATCTTGAAGAACTAGCAATGGTGACATTATTTCCTTTGTTTTTATGCATATCATAAGTAAATTGTTATTTATCTTATATTCAAGTTAAATACATGGAATTCTAAATGTTATCTCTTTTCTCTCTTCTCATTTGCATTTTATTCCTATAAAAATGAACTTTTTTTTCAGGAAACAAAGAGAATATGAAGAATATATGGAACAGAAAGAAAAAATAGAGTTGGAGAAGGCTTTTGCTGTAAGTATACTTTTCTAGTTACAATGATTTTTTTGTACATGCATTGATATATCAAGTCTTAGTCTTACCAATTTGTGGTTATTCTTAAATGAATGAGTAATGAAAGATCGTGTTTTATCAATCCTATATTCTGTGTATATTGTAGTTTGCAAAAAAAATAATGTAATTGATTAAACAGAAACAGTGAATTTCTGATTTTTAGAAGAACAAATATAGACCTGTTGAAGTTTAATTGATGGATGCTTGGCATTTTGTGGATGGCTATTTCATTGGCAATCATACCACTTCTCCTATTTTTATACATCTTTGCCTAAAGTTCACAATATTTTCAAACCTATTATAATGTAGTTGTGTTCAGACAGTAGTATAAGACAAATGAATAAAACTAGTAAGAAACACCAGCAACCTTGGTAAAATAATCATGTTGTCTATTCATTTTATGACCCTGCTACAAGCATCTAATCTGCAACTCCTCTCAAACTGCTTATTAGAGTTAAATGAAGCTTTCACACCATGTATATCACATACTGTTATTATGAACCTCCTATTTTGTTTATGAATCCAAATGGCTGTTTGTGTTTCCTAAATTGGTTTTGAGGGAGAGGAGCATGGGGTATGACCAAGTGAGCTTTGATTTTCACACTTAGATTTACACTTTTCTAGGAAGGTATTGGTGCCGCTAAGAATGTATTACGGGTAGCTCCTATTGGAACTGATAGACACCATGACAGGTACTGGGTCTTCTCAAAAGCTACACCTGGCCTCTATGTTGAGAAAGGTATGATGATTAATAATTTATGATGTATTAAATTTGCAAGTGGTTCATTGATTTTCTTATTTTATTATTTTGAACTTGTGAAAGGTGGTCTAACAAAACATATTTGAATTTGAATTTCATATTAAAAAATTTAAAGAAAAATACATTTAGTGAAAGTTGAAACTCTTGTATCATAGTTTTAAGTTTCTTACAAGTTTTATTCCAGTCTGTAGAGAAAAGATAAAACATAAAATGTTTGCTGAAGCACATCAAATTTAAGGGTGAAATATCTGAAAAATAACTAACTTGTATTGAAACATCAGTCTTTTTTTTTTAGATATTTCTTATTAACGTATTGCTAATTTTTCAGGTTGGGTAACAGGAGAAATTGAATATTGTTGTAAGAAAGAGCAAGATTCTGACTCTGATTCAGATAACTCGTCTGATGATGATCAGGAGGGCGCCAGTGACGACAAGACTAAAAATAATCATATTGAGAAAACGTAAGTGTACTATTGAGTGGTTTTGGACTTTTACAAATGAAAGGTCTAGAATTGGTTTTTATAATATAAAGTAGATATTGTTATGTTGTTAAGGATGAGTGCAGGGTGATTACTCCACACCACATCTCAGTTGTTAATATAAAAAAAGAATGGACCGATTCTGTATTGCATTCTAGGATTGCTATTGTTCATGACATTCCTCATTGGTCAGATGTTTTTTATGAGGATGCTGCGACAACGCAACATTGTTTACCTGGAGGGAAGTTGAATTTATGAATTGGTCCATTGGTCTATGAAACTACACACAACTACACACTTGTACTGATTACTTTTAAAAGTATAATACACAGTAAAAATTACAACATATGTTATTTATATGTTTTGAAAACATCTGAAAAAATATGCCTCTGATTTGTTTATGGTATGTTTAAAGCAAGTAAATTAATTCATGTGAAATAAGCAAAGTCATGTTCCACACAACTTAATGTATAAAAAAGTATGGTTTTAAGGAGGTAGACCTGAGTTAGGGACACAACTCTTAGAAATCATGGGAACATTTGTATTCAGCATTTTACATCAATCTTATGAAAGCATCTAATTAACTTGGATTCATTTTATTCTGTTTCAAACGAAAGCTTGAGAGGCTCTTGTGAAATTGAATATGATACAAACATTACTGATTTCATGAGTTATGTCCCTTACCCTAGGTCTACCTCCTTATAGTAAGTATTTAACATCTTGAAATTCCTGGCATTTTATTGATATGATAAGAAGATTATATATTATTTTAAACTTAAAAATTGTGTTTTGTGTATTAGTCAAATCTCTCTTCTTTTTCTGCAGAGTGCCACATATGGGCCAGAATTTATGGTTTTCATACAACACTGTTGAAGAGATCGACAATTTGTTAAAACAGCTTCATCCTCAAGGTTACAGAGAAAGTCAGCTGAGTTTTGAAATTAAGAAGAAATATGATGACCTGACAAAGGCTTTGAAAGATCCTAATAAAAAGTATGGCTCCTTGTGTTACCTTTAGTGTATAAGTTCAACAAATTTCCATGAAAGACAGATGCAAAAGCGGATGTCTTCACATGTGTGAAATTACTTTTAAAATTAAAATTTCTATTGTGTAATATTTATATTTACATTAAACATGTCTAAATTAAAACATGAGTAATCCTATAATGATATTTTATCATTAAGTGGTAAACCTAAGACAGAAGCTGAAGAAGAGGAAGAACAGGATGTAGTCAAGGCATTTAGAAAGGTAGATATGGTCACTTGGCAGAATTTTTAAGTTATTTGACAGGGAATATGCCGGCCCTAATAAGTAAATAGGTCATGATCTATATTTACAATCTGGGAATATCTTGTAGAATGTGATGGACCATTCCAGCTTTAATAAATCCTCTTTTAAAGGGGAATTTAGGTTTACATTCTATCTGTCCATTAGTCAACAAATCTATTTGTTCACACTTTTTAGTCTTGCTTGCCAATATGAATTTGATATTTTATATTATTCATGCTCACTATGGCTCTCATTCAGGGTTTAATTTTGATAAGTTTTACCATACTGAAGAATATAATAGGTTTCCTTATGATCCAGGATTTAGCTTTACAAGGTTTTCAAAGGAAGCTTTACAGTCACATGTTTGCTTTATGACTTTCCTGTGTCAGCGCATTCAAAGTATGTTTATACTTACGTGTAATGTACACAAAAGTTTTATCAACAAAGTAATAATTAAGCATCTTTTATTGCAGGAACTGTTAGAGACAGAGATCCGTTTAAAGAATGGTGGACTTGGTGGTGTCCCAGATTTTGACACTTGGGATGCTAGGCTAGAAACTGCTACAGAAATTTCTGATATGGTAATTTCAAATAATGAATTATCACAAATATTCTAAATGAGAATGGATCTGTGGTGAAATCTTCTATATTTTGTGTACCTCTGTTTGATAAGTAAGAGGACTATATACAGGATTATGCTGGGCATGGGGGAAAAAGGAAACAGGCTAATTTGACATACATTAATATGTACATGTTTTTAGGTCTATGATGTGGTTAGTATTACATACAGTGGGGTTGTTGTCTCTTTGACATATTACCATATCTATTTTTATTATATGCATTTGGGATGGTTTTCTTCCGTTTTTTTTTTTTTTTTTTTTTTTTTAGCAACTTTTGGCTATTTCAAATCCAGAATTTTTCCATTACGCTTCTTTTTTTACTTAATATTTACTTCCGATTTTGCCAATTTCCACTTTGTTGACCTCGCAAAATCATCTCTGATGCAGTCATTTGTTAATTTGTTTGCAGTTTTGATTGTGTGAGGAGTGAAGATATGGGGGATTCTCAAGCACATTAAAAATATTAATCTTGTGCTTGAAATGTGGTGTAGTGGAGATAGAAATAAAAATTTGAACTTTTAAATTGTGAATAATGTTTACATTATAGGGTCAGTTACTTATAGAATCACAAGAAAGTATTCTGGAGAAATTTTTGCAAGGAATAATGGCCAACAAAAAGAGAAAATCCAAGTACGCAGAGGTGAAAGCAGAGCCTGAAGAAGGAGAAGAGGATCTTGATGATTCTAAAGGTATTAAATGTGAACCATTTATTTTCTCGAGTGATTTTTTTTTTATGCTTTTACTTCAGAAAGAAAAACCTATCCAGAATAAATCAACGCAAATAAGTCTTCTCATTATGGAATACATGTGACAGATTGTGAGTCCTGAAATTGAACCAACATCCATGAATGCAAAATGTTGGTATTTAAATTTCTGTGTGCTGTTTTAAGCTATATTTGTAGCTTGAGCATTAAAAATAATTGGTCTTTATCAATAGTATGGTTTTAATGGAGAAATATGGAAGTTCAAAATGTTGTTTCTCAGGAGTTACCTCCAGTTGAAGGCAGCAGTATCTGATAGCAAAATTATTTTCAAAATTATGCAAAATTAGAATAAAACATAACAAAAACTAGAAGCAACTAAAAAAATTAAAGATATCAAGAATTCGTTGAATCCACTGCAACCATGAACATACATGAACTTATATGAATATCGTTTGACATTGATGTTGCCATGGTGATTCAGCAGCTGGGGTGAAATTAAAAGATAGACTAGAAGGAAATCAAGATAGTGTACTTTATTCAAACTGAAATAAACAGATGAGCATTGACATATTTAACATTTTAAGTATTGCATGTACATCTTTATTAGTTACTTAAGATGTAAGTTTCTACATTTTCAGAGGAGGACCCTCAAATCTGTGAAGGTATTACAAACTGGAAGGAGGCAGTGAAGAATTGTCCCACAGTGTCAAGGCTTCATGTACTGTTAGGGATGTTAGATTCCTGTATCAAGTGGGAAAAGTCTGCAGAGAATGTGGTAAGTTGGAATGAGGTAGACTAAAATAGAATTGAACTCAGAAACTTTATTTGGAAGTTTTCATTCTTAATGACACATTTTTCTCAAAATGTTCAGATTTCCAAGCCGTAAAAGTTAATACTATAAGCCTTTGATTATCCAAGGGCTTCATAACAATATCAAAGTACATGACAGAAGTCTCAAATTGAGTTTTTAGTCGGTATTACATACTCGAAAAACTTAAAAAAGGACAAATGTACTTAAACTTTTTTGTTGATCTGACTCCTCAGTAATCTTTGAATTTATTTTTTAGAAATGTAAAATCTGTCGCAAGAAGTCTGATGAGTCCAAACTATTACTATGCGATGAATGTAATCAGCCTTTCCACATGTTCTGTTTACGACCGGCATTGTTAGAGGTACCTGAGGATGACTGGTTCTGTGCTGCATGTGTGGTAAGTTCACTAAGCTGTTTCTGTCCTGTGTTAGTGCTATCAGATTTTGGACGGTTGTATTTCATTTGTTTGATAATACGAATACTGAGATACTTTTGTAAATCATAAATGATATGCACAATGAGCAATGACCTTGTCTTACAATCCATTGTTAGTGCTATTGCACAGTCTAGATTCGACTTTGTGATGAAGTCCTTGTTTTATTGGCAAATATTGCTGTTATTGTCCAACATTGATACTTCCAAGTTATACCTACATGTGTTCTGTAAAGGGTAAATGCTAAAATGTGTTTCTTTTTTTTTTATAGCCTAAAGATCTGAGGAGAAAGTCCAAAGACATGCCTGATTCTGAGGTATCTTATAATAACAAAATGTTTTCTTTAGTATGATTGCAAACCCAAAATTGCTTATGTGTAAAAAAAGAAAGGGTACTGAAAATTCTAATTTTTTTCCTTTCAGTTGGAGATATGATTGGAGGTTTTTTTTTATGTCTCTATATGTCATGGATTGTGATGAACCCTTGCAGTTACTATTAAATTTTATCACAATTTTACTTGAATGTTAGTTTTTTCCTTCTATTTTTCAGGGAGAGGACGACGATGTTGCACATGTGGAGAATTGTTTAGAATGTGGAGGAGATGAGGGTCTAATATACTGTTCTGAATGTCCCTCAGCATATCACTTAGATTGTCATGATCCTCCTCTCAGGCGAGAACCGAGGTATTACCAATAAAAAAAAAATTAGACGTAACATTTTTTATACCTTTCTTGAGATACAAAATGTAGTTTGAGGAGTATTTACATGTAGAAATCATCCAGTTTTTAGCTCACCTGGTTGAAGGCTATGTGAGCTATTGCCATTACCTGGCGTCCGTCGTCGTCGTCGTCAACAATTTTTCAAAACTCTTCTCCTCTGAAACTACTTGTCCAATTGTAATCTGGTATGAATGTTCCTTGGGGTATCTTGCATTGAACTGATGTGGGGACTTTTGATCTGTTGAAAAACATGGCCGCCATTATTGAAAATAGAACATAGGGATCAGACAGTAGTTTTTCGCATATATCTCCAAAACGGTTAGGTTTAGCCAATTCTGACACGGTGTAAAAGTGTTCAGCATGATGAGATCTATCCGCAGTCAAATTTTCATTTTAATCTATTAAGCCATGTTGGAGTTATTGCCCTTTTTCAACGTTTTTTGCTATTTTTTGTTATTTCTTTCAAAAATCTTCTCCTCTGACACTATTTTACCAATTAAAACAAAAACTTGGTATAAGTGTTCCTTGGGGTATCCTGCATAGAATTGAAGTGGGGTTTTATGATCTGTCAAAAGACATGGCTGCTGTTACTAATAATAGAGCATTGGGGTCAGACAGTAGTTTTTCACATATATCTCCAAAACAGTTAGGTTTAGCCAAATTCTTTCAATAGCTCAAATGATCCTTATTTTTAGGACTACAAAAGTCTTCAGGCATAAAATTTGTCAGACGCTTTCTTATAAGAGTTCTTGCCCTTGACAAGGGAAAATGACAGGTTTTTTTTTTTACAGCTTTCAGCCAGTGTCTTGAAAACTATGATAGATTTAGACTTGAAGATGATCCTTATATTAAGTCCTATCGAAGTTTTCGTGAGTAAAAATTGTTGGACAACTTCTTGTTTAATTTTTTGCCCTCGAAAGGCAGAATTCAACCAGATGAGTGATTCAGGCTCCTTAGAGCCTCTTGTTCTGTATGTCCTTCCATTTGCGTGTGCACCTGTCTTGAAAGTGTAATTCCTACTAATCAGCTTTTATAGAATTACATGAGAAAATTTTTGGGAATGTAAATATGTATGAAAGAAGTCAATGATTGTCTGATGTCTGCCAAGGAAGATAATTCAACTTAGCAAAGTCACACTAACTACTTTTGGGTCCACCCCTGGCCACCCCTCTATGTAGAACCTTTTTATTTGCATTATAAGTGCATAATTTGTGTGTAAAGATAAAGCTGGGAATGTGTACTTATAAATCATATTTGTAATTTAGTGTTTGAATATTGTTTACATTTGTAAGTAATTTGCTTCCAAGGTGTCAGTTAGTAGAAAAGATAAAAATGTGAATTTTTAGTATTTTTTATTCAAGTTAATTTTGTGAAAAACTTCTACAATTATCATACCATTAGTATACTGATTTTGAAACCCTTATTTTCCAAGCTTTCAATAGTTGTTGGTTTTAAAGTGTCATTTGTCCTGGAAATTCACAGTGAAACTTTTTAGTTTTTTAACATTTAAAGGAATGGAGATGTTAATAGTGGTTTGTGAGACCCAATTTATTAAAATTGCTCATTGGTTTTAATACAGATATTTTTATGCCTGCAAAGGGAGATAATCTAGATTGAGGGTGTTATGTTTTAATACCTCACAACTGCACCTTCTCTTTACTTCATATAATAGAAATTTAGGCTTTGCTTATGAGGGACAAAACTATTTGTACTTAAATTATATTATTTAGGCATTTCCTAAAATATCCAGACAAACCCTGCATTTAACTTTATTGATAATGTAGTTACGTAGTGTTATCAGGAATATGGGGAAATTCCTATAACACATGATATGTGTCTGTGTTAAAAATTCAAACAATCACTTTCTAACTGCATACACATGACCTTTTTATGTTTTAACGGAAGATCTATATATATAGGACATTGCTGAAACTATCTCACTATTTTTTTATAGGGGTAAATGGTCTTGTAATGAGTGCAGGTTGGGAATAAAGAGATCAACTCGATGGAGAAGCCAGAAAATTAATGCAGCAAAAACTAAATCATGTAAGTTCATAGTGAAGGGATGATTTTCTTCCATTTTTTAGCAGATTTCCACTATTTCAAATCTGGACTCTTTTTTTACTGTATATTTACTTCTGATTTTGCCAATTTCGGGTTTGTTGACCTCGTAAAACCATCTCTGACATTGAGATGTAAGCTGAGAAATATGAAGTTGTTTTTAGATTGACCTTTGACTTATTTGTTCATATTGGACAAACCTGCTCTAACCTTTTTCATTGGCCATTAGTGGTATCTTGTTAAAACTCTTTGATTTATTTTAAACTCATTTAGTAGATTTAATTTTTAGCGTTGTGCGCCTAATGTTGAAGTACAAAAGATCATGATTTTAAAGCACATGAATATTTTAAGAAAATACACAATTAACATTTACTGTAACTAAGATCCATAGTTGAAGTGAACACAATCAGGCTACAGTCAGTTCTAGCACCAGATCCAGTAAATTCAGAAATTATTGCAAAGTTTATATTATTGCTAAGAATTTGCTTTACTTAAGTTTGCAACAATTAAAAATTGCATTTTGGAATGTTAAACATAATTATTGCAAGACTTTCACAAATCTGCACGAATTCAAATCACCCTCAGTTAAAATTACATATACCCAACAATAATGGCCCACAATAATCTCAGATTTCACTGTAACATAATATGTTCTTTTTTTTTTTTCAAATTTACTCACTAAATTGCTATCATCATGTATGACCTGTTGCTTACATATGTCTAAAATACATGTATATGTACCTTTAATCAGTGGCACCAAAGAAAAAGAGGTATAAAGAATTGACAACTGAGGAGTCCGATGAAGGAAGTTCGGAAGATGAAGCTCCGAAAAAGAGACGGGTAGGAAAACAAGTGACAAAATACAAAGACAGTTCTGATTCAGAAGAGGAAGCGCTGCCTTCGAGGAGTAGACGAGGAAGGCTTGCAAGGAAAAGGCAGACTGAATCTTCGGAAGAATCAGAAGCAGAAAGTGATGATCCTAAGACAAGAACTCGTGAGGGAAGAGGTCGTGGGACCAAAATTCAATATGACATTTCAGAATCAGACAATGATACAAGGACACGAAGGTCAAATCAGACTAGAAAATCTTATAAGGACGTTTCAGATTCTGAGGAAAGTTACTCAGGAGAAGAACCTGTGTCTAGAAAGCGTAAGCGTGGTTCTTCCTCAAGGAGGAAAAGAAATGAAACTGACTCAGAGAATGAGCAGCCTGCTGCAAAAAGTGCAAGAAGGTCAATAAATCAGAAGTCAAAGAGAGGCTCTACCTCAGCTAAAACCAGTCCTGTTATTGAGGATAAGAAACCTGTTTCTCGTAGAGCCCCATCTGATTTATCAGTAAGTCAGGCCAAATGTAAAAATATCTAAGTTTAATGTTGTTTACTTTTGGTAGGTAGGTGGGATAATAAAGATCTAAAATTCAAAGCAACATAAGTGCATATCTTAAGAGGCAGTCTAAGTGACAAGTCATTGTCCATTATTTTATAAGCCAGAATGTCTTTACTCTAATATATGAACTAGTCAACCACTCAATGATCTTTAATGATGCATATCACACTGAAAAAAAGTAAAAGAAATTCAACAGTTGCTATTTCAACTTCAAACAATATAGAACATAGTAGCCATGTAAGTTACAGGAACCAAATGTACAAGTAAAACATGATAAACTTAAGGCTACAAGAATTCCTTATTTTTTTCAACCAAAAAGTTACAAGAACTTTTTTTATATGAAAAATAAATAAACAGTAGAACATGTGAGGTTATTGTTTACAGATATGTGAGCAGTTGATAGCTAACATCATGAAGCATAAATCCTGTTGGCCATTCCTCAATCCTGTCAACAAAAAGGAGGTAATATTTATATATGTTATATAAAGTTATATGAAAATGTATACATTTATCTGTTTATGGTAACAACATTACCATGGGATGTTATATAACCACATGGGTATGTGCATAAATTCAGGAATTTATGTTAAGACAAAAATTGTAAAAATGACAGCTGTTAAACTTAGGCATTTTTCAACAAAGATTGGTCTCATGTGTTGTCCACATCTCTTCCTAAATGACATGCAGGATTGTTATGAAACTTAATGGGGTTTTAAAATAATACCATATTAGGATGTGCATATTTTAAGGAATTAAGAAACAAAATTGTAGATATGATAACTGTTAAAACTTAAACATTTTTCTGAAATTTTTAAATAAGACAAAGAAAGATCAGACTACAGGACTTGGCCCAAGGGATCAGGTGTAAAAAAGGATTGTGTCAGACAAAATTAAGCAGTCAATTTGGGGTCATTATCTGTTATTGTGTTGTCGACAAAAATAATACTGATCTCTGTTTGGAGTTGGGTGTGTTAGAAATGGCAGCAAATTGTGTGTGTGTGTGTGTGTTTGTGAGGATGGGTATTTGTCCTGTTAGGGTCAATGTCTACTTTAATTTGTTCATTTCATTTAAGATGCTTGCAAGTCTGCAGAAGGAAATTTTTTTATTTATTTTATTATATTTTATTATTTTACTTATTTTTGTGTGAGTGATTTGGAATTTTCCTTATACTTTCACTGTCACTATAATCAATCAAGTGAGCCAATAATAAGGTCAGTTGGGTAATTGAAACAGACATTTTTTGTTATCAGCTCTGTTTATTTTCCAACTGATTAGAGAGACCACTAAGGACTTTTTAGTCAGTGTTCTTATGGTAAACTGTTCTGTTTCCTATTCAGTTTGAAAAATAAGTTCCTTCCAAAAGTTCTACTGTTCAAAAGAAAAGTGAATTTACTGTGTGCAACATTGAATTGAAGTAGAAACACAATCTTTGTTTTAGGTAATACAGTTAGATATGATTGATATTGTATCTCAATGGTACTATTTATATGGTCGCTGATCTGTGCTTATGTTAGTAGAAAAAAACGCTGGCTGCATATTAAGCAGAAATTTTTGGTTAAAACAGATGCCAGATGAAGAAATAGTCAATTTTCAAGCATTGTATTTCTGAATTGTTCAATACCTGTAAAAATTATTTTTTATCCCATTTTTTCTTCTCTTGTATTTTTCAGGTACCAGATTACTATGAGATAATCAAGCATCCTTTAGATTTCCAGATTGTAAAAGATCGTCTCCAGTGTTTGGTGTATGGCTCGGTAGAGGAATGTCTAGAAGATGTAAAATTGATATTCAATAATTGCGAAACCTACAATCCTGTAAGTAAAAAGCAAAATGGTGAAATTCTCTCCTGTTTGCAGAGTTATTTCCCATTTCCAAGATTTGGCCTTTATCAATACAGGTATTGTATGGCAAAAACAGTTTCAATTGCATGAGATTGAAACTATGTGTAAAAAAAGACACAAACAAATCCTGTAAACTGCAGGTTCATTCCACATTTAAATACACTGTATAAACAATTAATTCTTGATTGGAAATTAGATGTATTTTTTTACATGTGAGTGCTGACATGCTAAAGGTTCTTTAATAAATGGATATGCAATATTCAGATGAGTAGTAAATTTGACCACTCAACAGATTCTCAAGTAAAAAATTTTGTGAATGAATACAGTATACATTATTGATGGTCCTAGTGTATTTACATGTATGTTTAGCAGTTGCGTTCCTTTTACCATAATATTTGAATATATTATTTTTTTACAGGAGGGTAGTGAAATATTAGACTGTATGAGAGATGTAGAGGCACATTTCCGTAAACAGATGGAGAAGTATTTACCAAGTGTACTATACTACCGTAAATCACAGACAACCAGTGCATAAAATTATACTGTTTGTAGTCAAATTTGTCATTTTTGTTGAGGTATTCTGTATAAACATGAGCCCTACCATAAGTAAGGCAGTAAGCTGCTGTTTGCACCACCTATAGAAATGATTTTGTATTTAATATGGAATTTTTTGTTGACTTGGCACAGAAGTGACTTTTTGCCTTCCAGATATAAGAACTATAATTAACTTGGGTGTATTTGTATATGGTCATTTACAATGACATTTTTTTTTTTCACAATCTTCATTTAGCTGTATTGAAGAGTTTTTCACTAATATTTAACCCAACTCATTTGTAAGGCCAGCTATGTACATTATTAACAGTGTAAAATATTTAATTCTGGCTTCTTGGGTCAGGTTAGGTTATTAATGAATTATACCTGTATCCTTATAATAGATATGTGACTTGATTGGATTATTAACTTAAAAAGTTTGCCAGTTATCATGGAATTTATCATTGTGATTTTGTTTGAAATACTAATAATTATCAAATAACAATCATTATAAAGGTCACTTTTTGTATGGCCTGAAATGATTTGCCCTACTAACAATATTTCATGATTTTTGGAAGCTTTTGATTAATTTTCTTTTTCTTAAATATTTATGTATGTGATGTGATGTTAATGCATACACCTGTTTTAAACTGATCAGTGACAATTACTTATGTTATGGCATAATGAAAGAAAAGCAAACTAAAAAAAAATATTCTTAAAGTAATTTGAAACGAGTTAACTGTTTTTGTGTCTTTTTTTTTCTCTTGTATTTGTTTATAAAGACATGAGATAATTAACAGTAAGTGAAGTCATGATTGCTAAAGCATATTGTATCGGAAAATATAAAATGTTTTCACACTTGACATTTTTACAATGCGATGAAGAAATCAATACTAAAGTATTTTACAGTTTGCTGAAGTGGACCAGTTCCAATTTCACTACAAATCTAGCTAGGCTAGTGAGTAATTTAAATAGATGTCTTAAGTAGAAGTCTGCCCTACATTATACCATTGAGTCCTACTTAATGACCACATAACACCTTTGACATGGTTTGGACACTGTCTTTTAACTTTCAATAGCTGTCAATTATGATGGCCTTCACCTTTAGATTTGCCATCCACCATCATAACCGACAGCTATTCAAATATAAAAGACAGTGTCCAAAAGATCACACAGGTGTTCTGTGGTAGTTAAGTAGGACACATTTGTATATTGTAGGGCAGATTTCTACCTAGAGAGCTATTTAAATTACGCACTGGCCTACCCGAATTTTTATTGAAATTGGAACTGGTCTATTTCAACTAGCTGTAATTCTAAAAAAAAATGTATGTTGTTTCATATTACTTTAATTGAATGAAATAAAATAAATGCTTATAAAGGATAATTCCAATCTAATTTTATGTCAGTTGGACAGTTCTGAAACTAGGGCAGTGTGGCTTAATTTGATTTGCTTTTAGAGAGAATCAATATGGATACACTTAATGTAAAAAAAAAATTGTTAAAAAATGACATTGAATCCACACTACAACATGTACAGATCATAAACTTGATAAATGCTGAATATTTTGGCAGTCTCATGTTATGTATATAAGGTTGAGGCAAAAAATTGATGTGGTTGTCCCCTCTCCTTTATTTTGTGTAATTATGTATTGTGATGAGATTGGAAGTTATGAAGTTGTAAAAGAGTATACATGTATATTGTAAATATAATTGTTTTTATGTGGTAACCTCTTTTTAAATGCCTGAAGTAATATTTTATTGGTGTAAATTTTCTTAATACTTTTATGTTTGTCAACATTAGTGATCTCCGTTATGAAAGCGAGATAATCGTTGTCTAATTCATCAGTGCTAGTTACATTGTTTTTGTATTTCTCTTTACAGTAGGCCAGACCACTAGTAATATTGAATGTTTAGTATTTTATCTTTTTTTTTTTTTTGTTGTTTTTTTTTTTTTTTTGGTGAGTAATCTGCAAAAAGTAGTAACAGTTTAAAGGTATATGAAATGTTTCTCTTACTCTGCATATCATGTCAACAGTGATATTTTGACTTTAAGCTGACTTTTTATGAAGACACTTGGTAAGTATTGTTCAATCTAAGAATAAGGCAGGGATGATTTATCCATGTATTTGATTAAATCAGAAGTTGTATTGTATCAGTTTGTCCCATAACCTTGAATATTATATATCTGACTGTGATATTTTCGGCCTTGACTTCAAAATTACAGTTACTCTGTATTTTCTGGGTAAATAGTGAAAATTATTAAATTTTGGTAGGATTTTTTTTTTTTTTTATCTGTTACTGTGAAATTACCTTAATTGTGTATACAATGTACCAATTTTCGTGGATTCTTGAATTTGGTTATGTTTACACCCAGCCTTGGGAATCTTCTTTTTGTGGGGTACCAATTTTCATGGTTTGATCTATCCACAAAACCCACAAAAATTGGTACACCCCATGAATAATAGTACTTTCACAGTATAAGACTTTAAACCACAAACATTCATTCAATCTTATTTAGCATTCAGAAAGATTTCCAGGGAAAATGTTGTGAAAGTGATATGTATGAGTAACTTACTGTCTACTTTTGCCTGATGCTAACTTGGAGCTGTACTTACAAGTCCGATTTTGTAAATGCATTTAATGTGTAAGCTTATGAATTAACTGGGAAAATTAAATGTTAGTTTTGTTAGATGTGAAGTGATAGGATGTATTTACACTTACGATTAGAAATTATTTTATCTCATAAATGAATTTTTAGTGGTCAAACCATTTTTCATTACAATGCTTTAAGTTATGAATTTTTCCTCATAAAAGGAACAGTAAGATATTTTAGTTGTTTAAAATTGGGGATTTTTTTTTTATTTTTACCTAGTAGTAACTACTAAACTGGTAAGGTAAATTTGTTCTTTTTTACTCTACCTGAGCAGGGTATTTAATATATTATTTACCATGTCTTTGTAAGAGTTAGGCAAACTTTTAACAAAAATAAAAACATGAATGTTAAAAACCCACCAGTTTACTATGAATTTATCATGGGAAGTATCAGCACAGTTGTCCACTGTTTGATATCTGTAGCTTTAAGGTATATTAAACCAGAACTCAGTTTAATACATTGCCTTAGAGAATGTGTTTTTTTGTTCAATCTCACTATTGTTTATGTAATAAAATAGATTTACCATCCAATATTTTTTGTTAATTTGTAGTTCAAGTATGGGTTATTACACTTTCAGTTGTTATATGAAAAAAGCAAAATGTGGTCATATAAATGGTATGTCGTCATCAGCATTGGCGTCATTGTTTATTTCATTGTTCTCATGCAATAACTTAAAATTTTATTAAAGAATATTTAATAGATTTTAAACAGCTTTTACCATTTTCAGTAGGGGGGGGGGGCAAAGTGAGGCCACACCCGAAAAATCAACTTTTTATTTCAGGTATGATTTTTTTTTTATATTTCAGCTGTCTATTGTGCATTTGAGAAAAAAAGTTCCTTTGTTATGATTCTGATTGTCTTTTAATGTTGTTTCTCCAGAAAAGACATCAAGACAACATTACTAAGTACTGTGTCAAATATTGCTGGTTCTGTTTCATTGAAGCTGAGAAAAAGGGTCTAATATAAAAAAAAAAGGGAGTTGTCTAAAATTATCTGGGAAGGAACTAACAGACAAGATAGTAGCTATACAGCCTGTTATCATATGGGGCTCAGTGTGAAAATTTCACACATGATACTTGCATGTGTATCCCAACTTTTTTACCATCCTCACCAAATGTGGAAGCAGGTCTAGTAATGGCTCAACTCTATGTCCATTTATCCGTCAAGCTTATATATATTATTCCAACTTGGGGCAGTGTCTATATACATATGAAGATGTTTGCCTTTCTATTATGAAGAAATTTTATTTTTTGTCTTTGTCCTTTCCCTGTTTGAAATTCTTATGTTATTACAATTCAATGTGCACGTGAAGACAAAACACAACAAAAAAGTAACAAACAAGTAATGAAACAACAAGAGTTTAATGAAGATGAATACAAAATAACAGTGATAAAACAAAATATTAATAAAAAATAACAAGAGTTTAATAAAGATGAATACAAAATACAGCAATGATAAAACAAAATATAAACTAAAAATAATAATGAAAAAACATCTATAGTTTCATGATGAAAACAAAATAAATATAAATTCATAAAAAACAAAAAAAAAAAAGAGAGTAATAACAAAACCTTAACGAAAAAATGATGAGAAAACACCGTGAGTTTAATGAAGAAAAAACACAAATAATTAGAAATCAGTCTTTTTTTTTAAGTAGAGAATAAAAAAAAATGTGAGAAAGAAATGTTTAATGACGCTGAAAACACGAATAGAATATAAGTCAAATCATAAAAAACCAACAGAATAACAAAACAAACTGAATAGGTATACACTTCCGTGATTGATGAAGTTTATGCGTCTACATGTTTTTGTCTACGAAAACAGGAGAATACCCGGGTAAAAAATCTGCTAATTCTTGTTTTTGTTGATTTCTTCTGCATTTTCTTATCTAAAACAGAAATAATATGTGAATTAAAAAAAACGAAACTAACATTCTAAATATGTACAGTTTTTATTCAATATAACCTTGCTTGTTAAATCATGTAGATGTTTCTTTTTTAGGGGGTGGTGTTTTAGTTCGTTTTTATATTTTGTTTGTTTGTTTGGTTTTTTTTTTGTACACATGAGTCGTGTTGTCCTATCCAATGCCTATCTCCTCCGCATATCTAAATTAACTCTTTCATGACTGCAAGTTTATAAATACACTGCTATACAGGAAAAGTTTTAAAATGGCGACGATACACTTTGTGTCATTGGTTCCGAGGTTTTATTTCAAAATACTGATTACAGTCTCGATTCCTCCTTAATAGTTTAGTGAATAAAAGGATGCTTCAAAGAACACTTACTGTGTTTCCTAATAAGTTTGTCTCTGTTTTCCAACAATTTATCGTATGAAACATATGCTTCTTTTTGGGCACATTCGAATTGTTTCTGAAAAGTAAATAAAAATAGAAAAAGTGTTGGTCTAACTTGACATATCTGCAGAAGTACAATTCGTCAGAGACAAGTGCTGGCGTTCAATAGAGTCTCAGTTGGCTTTATAGACCATGCGAAACATGTTCATTAATAAATATAGATATATGTACATGTATGTGCATAGAAAGTAATGACTGGGAATCAAATAAAATGGTTTTGATATATATGTTTGCATTGTGTCGTTAGAGCTCAAACGTACATTCAGAAATCCACGCCTGATTCGGGTGTTTTGTGAACGTTTTCGGTTCATCAGAACATAAAACGGTTAAGATTTTAGAATTGAGTTACTTTTTGTGTCAATTCTAGAATCCTTACTTTCAATGCTTTTGCCATTCTGGTTTCATCTTGTTCAAAACTGACACATCTGACATCCAACTGGTCTGCAAGAAGACAAAAAGTTTCTTTAATGTCTATGCCCGCATAACATATTTCATATTAGAAATTACTATAGATATACTTTTTATACAGCCCATAAGTTGATATCAAACCTTTTAAAAAAACAAATTCTATTTCTAAAATGTATTTTATACATACCGGAATATATATTTTATATGAATGGACTGAAGCAAAAACATCACTTAACTTTTAATCTGAAATATTTAATAATGTTCAATAAGATTTTTGTTTATTTGTCAGACTTCGGAACGAAACTCGAAAAAAATGAAGGACCCACATCTATATAACCATCTGTGATAAAAAGAAATACTCACTGTTTCTTATGGGATCTCTGGTTATATCGGTATTACACAGGTTAACTGAATCAAGTGATTCTGTCCTGGCCGGGAACACCTCGTCATCTTTTAACCATTTCCCATACAGTTTTTTCTCATATGCCCTCCAAAACTCACTGTCGATTTCGTCCTCTGCCAAGGCAATGATGTCAGCAACGAATGAAGTAGTTTTTATATCTTCTGATAATCTTTCATTGTGGCCTGAAATTTGGAAGAGAAAAAGTTCAAGTGCTTTCGTAAAAATAAGTTGGATTGCCAATTTTCATTAGACTTCATTTCAGAATGTTAAAAATAGCACGGAGATGAAGTCTTATTTGCGTGTGTGGGTTTTTTTTATTTGTCAGACGTCGGAACGAAACTCGAAAAAGGTTGTAGGTCCCACCTCTATATAACCATCCGTGCGAAAAGAAATACTCACTGTTTCTTATATGATCTCTGGTTATGTCGGTATTACACCAGTTAATCGAATCAAGTGATTCTGTCCAGGCCGGGAACACCTCGTTATCTTTTAACCATTTCCCATACAGTTTTGTCTCATATGCCCTCCAAAACTCACTGTCGATTTCGTCCTCTGCCAAGGCAATGATGTCAGTAACGAATGAGGTAATGTGTATATCTTCTAATGATCTTTCATTTTGGCCTGAAATATGGAATAGATATTTAAGGTTAAAGTGCTTTGGGTTGCCACTGCTTTGGGTTGCCACTTTTCATTAAACCTCATTTCAGAATGTTAGAAATGGCATGGAGATGCAAAATCTTAAATTCTGTATGAGTTTTTTTTTTTAAATTCAATTGCTACTAACAACACAAGCGTTACATTATACTTACAGGATTCATCATAGGAATCATATTTCTTCTCAGGACTAAAGTTCCCTTCAATATTTCCGTTATCTTCGATGTTTGTGTTATCCTCAATTTCTTCTAAAAAGTATAAAAAAGTAAGCAATTATCTATAGAAATAACGATAGAAAATAAACCTATTTCCAAAAGGCAATAAGCAAGCCAGACTCTCTAATCCTTATTCGTAAGCGTCACAAGAATGTAACGAATGTACACGCATTTGGGCTGATTATCCCGAGTGAAATAGTTAACTTCAGGGGATAGATTATCAACAATATCTACCCATGAACATCATAAGTGTATGCGCTATAATAATCAACCAACAATAAAGTAAGTACTAGTAAATAAAAGCAAAAAAATGCTACAATATTTAACTAGTTTATGATATGGGTCAGTTTTGTATCGTATGTCTTTTTCTCCTTTTGATTTGATATAATATTTGCCATTTTTAGAAAGCGGTGTCTTTTTGTTTAACATCTAAAACGGTTACCTTCGTATTCAGGCGTGTATGTATTCCCCTGAATCATTATCAACTTCTTCCAGAAAACACATTCTGATTCAGAATCAGTGTTGTCAACAAGACTAAGCAATAATCTTCTCTTCTCTGCCTCTATTGAATCAAGTGCGTCGCTCATCTTGAAGCGTTGCGTGCAGTGCAATGACTTTCCCCAAACAACGGCAACGTCGCCGTCGTCGCTATGCTTCGCTTATTACGTCTTTTGTGTGTTTTAAATTTCATTGGTCAGTTTTATTAGACGCCTGTGGTGTAGAAGTGCTAATTAATTTACCTGCAATTTGGATTGTTTGTAACATTTTAAAAAATGAATAAATCGTCAACTAAGTTAACTATGATCCAATAAATGTGTGTGTAAATTAGTTAGCTAATAAAAAAATCAGCCAATGAAATGCAAGAAGACGGAAAAGACGTAACAGACATACCATAGCGACGATGTCGACGTTGCCGTTGTTGGGAAAAGTCATTGCACTGTACGCAACACTTCAAGATGAGCGACGCAATTAGTTTAATAGAGGATGAGAAGAGAAAGCTATTACTGAGTTTTGTTGATGACACTTATTCTGATGCAGAATGTGGTTTTTGGAAGAAATTAGTGAAGATTCAGGGAAATACATACATGCCTGAATATGAAGGTAACTGCTCTGGATCTGAAAACAAAGGAAATAGCTATCCAAACATCGTATCCAATGGAGAGAAAAATGCATACGGTACAAAATTTTCACCATACATTTAATTGTAAAACGTTTTAGCATTTTGTTTTGATTAACTAGTTCTTGCTCACTCTGATCAATAACTTTTGCCCCTTTTCCGAGTCTTGTGTTGCTTAAGAGCATGTTGTGGTTTAGAGAGCAAAAGTTAATTTTTTTACATTATTTCTATTGGGGATTGTTTTTATTGTTTTTATTTTCTTTCTTTTCAGACGAAATTGAGATTAATACAGACATTGAAGACAATGGAAATATTGCTGAAGTTAATTTTGAAAAGGAACAGAATTCTAAGGATGTATCTTGTAAGTATTATAACCACTTGAAACTTGATAAAACACGTAAAAAGGAAAGAATATAACCTTGCCTCTTCAAGCTATTTTCGCATTTTGAAATGAGGTTGAACGAAAATTTGTTGAAGTAAAAAACCGTAAACAATTTAACTTATTTCTTCGTAAGCACTCTGACTTTTCTCTTCCAAATTTCAGGCCACAGTGAAAGATCATTAGAAGATATACACATTACTTCATTCGTTACTGACATCGTTTCCTTGGCAGAGGACGAAATCGACAGTAAGTTTTGGAGGGCCTTTGAGACAAAACTATATGGGAAATGGTTAAAAGATGACGAAGTGTTCCCGGCCTGGACAGAATCACTTGATTCGATTAATCTGTGTAATACCGACATAACCAGAGATCTAGTAAGGAACAATGAATATTGCTTTATTCGCACTGATACCAGCCACGATCAAAATGGAGGCAGACAAGCTAAGGCGCCTACCATCAAAACTCAAATGGACGGGAACAATCGTAACAGATACGGACTTTATCCCAATGTAATCTTGATCAACAAGGAGGAAAACCATCATGAGAAAAATGTTCTGAGATGGATATATAGAGGTGGGTCTTGCTACTTCTTTCACGTGGCACTATTGGTGACAAACATTGACAGCCTTCTTTTTTGTCTTAACGGGAACCTTCACGATTTGTTTTTTTTTTTCTGCAGCTTCGTTGAGTCTATACATTAAAATCGTTCACAAAAGGTCCGAACCTGATAAATGTATAAATAAATGAATAAATGAATAAATAAATATCACTTTAGTTGTACAATGCATATTTCGGATTTTTCAAAAAGTTTTTTTTTTTTTTCTCTTCATTTGATTACCACTATAACCTTGGTTCCTTGGTTACTCTTTCAGATCCAAAGGATGCAAGATACACTACCAGTTATGCAAAGGAAGAAATGCCAAGCAGAATGGCAATGCAATTAAAAGTAAGAACAAAGTTCTTGAATTCTGTTAATGCTTTTAGTCAGACGTTAAAAATGGTAAGAATGACACATTACATGTATGTTATTACTTGGTACAATTTACAGTCGGTCAGGATCAAGTTTTGACTTTTCTTTCACATTATGAATAACTGTGATAGCAATGCTATACGTTATAAAGAAACGACAGCATATGTCTCAGATTTAGCGAGTCGACACTATGAAATGTTTCTATGTTGCTATCTGGAACCACCGATAATGTACATGAAAAGGCTGTGGTTAATTTGGATGTGTTGTATAGATCTTCACATGTAAAGATCGATTATTTATACAATGTTTTTGTTTATCTTGCAGAAGCAATTTGAATTGATCCAAAGTGAAAAAGATATCGTATCAGATGATGAAATATTTGGAAAAAGAGACAAACTCAATAAAGATCATGGTAAGAATTTCTCAGAATCTTTCCAACCATGAAATAAAAAACAAAAAAATGAGAAGTGCCAGTAAAGCTGCTTCATCGAGTAGAAAGACAAAATGTTTATGAAAAATTTAAAAAAATAATCAGTTGGTACACAAAAAACACGATATATTTGTACATACAAAAAAATATGAAAAAAAAACAGCAAAAAAAAGAGAGAAACAACCAAAAATCAACCAACCAAACAAAAAGAAAAGACGTAAAAAAACAAAATCAAAACCATTAACACGAATTAGTTCATTGGATTAGTGTTCTGAGTGGTAAATAAAAAGGGAAATTTCGAATTTTATAAAACGATACCACATAGTCGTCAACATGAAATTTCATTTTCGTATTTTCGTGTGTTTGAAATGTGTTTTACGTGTGTATTTGTTTTTCCAGACAAGAAAATGAGACGAAGATCCAGAATTTGCAGATTTTTATACCGAACCTTCTCCTGCTTTCGCAAGCAAAAAGTGTAATTTAGCACCATGGACCAAAAGTGTTAATCTACTGTTTTTGTTTTGTTATTTCTATTGTTTTATTTAAATTGACATTGTGTTTTTATTTTCATTAAAACTTTGATTTTAACTTTTATCTTTCCGTTTACTGTTGTCGTTGTGTGTTTGTTGTTGTTGTTGTTGTATAACAAATAACGGTGTCTAAGTGGTGGCACTGGAAGAATAGGTCGCAACCTTCGAAAATTCTTAAGCGAGAGTTTTTCTCAAAGTGGGATATTCGCCGAGGTCTTTTTCGCGACATGCTTTGTGTTTAGCAACAGACCTTATTTGAACTTAATTCCCATTTCACTACGACAACTTCTCGTGCCATCACCTGAAAGATGACAGGTAAAGTTTCCTTATATTACAATGATAGTAATGATCTTCATCACAGGTTCGAGATAAATTTGTTTGCATGTCCAGAACTGAATAAAATAATAATTTATTATGATTTTAACACAAAAACTCTAATAAGACGGGATAATTTTCCGGATGCGGCTTAATATCCCCTTTTGACCAGGGTACATAAGCGGGAGGTATCGTGGGAGACTTATCTTTAAGTACTACTCCTTATAAAATCCAGACACTGTCTATGGTAGAGATGATTCAAGGTGTAGAAAAAGATGCTTTTATGATCTGCATGTTTTATTTCCTAAAGTAGCAATTTCCGTATTCACATAAATTGTGTTTTTTAAAAAAAACTCACGCATTCATCTCCACTAAAAACAAAATAAAAAACGATAACTCTTGCAGAGTGCCAATTTCATATACACAACCTAATGGTAAATTCGATTGGTTTTTGACTTTCACCTTCTGTCTGATTTTTATAAAGGCCAAGGTAAATAGTTCAATACCCCGTTTGGGATTCAAATGCAAAGACTTAGCCCTTTCTCAGTTGTTCCTAAAATATCAAGTTGTAATCCATTTTATCTGTGCCAATAAACAAAACCAATAATTATGCTGATTGAGTTGGTTTGAATTAACAATAATCATCAAACTACAAATCATTTCTATGCACCGGTCGTTTACTGGTGTCTACAAATGTTAGACGCATAAATAGCAATCTGAAGTTTATCTAGGAAGGAAAAACCTATAAGATAAATCCTAGGAACAAAAATATTCAGAGGGATAACTGAAAACTGTCCTTACATTTTCATGCGAGGACGGATCCAAATACATGTATTTACGAAAAAGGCAGTACATGTAGTTTGGATAAAGAATTTTGCTTAGACGGTGGCATACTAATTTTGATAAAATTTTCCCCCGGAATGGTATTAGTCTGCGGTATTTGTAAGGATAATTCAATCTGGCTTTTTGGTCATGTTTTAAGAAATTATATGTCATTTCAAAACCAGACGCATGTAGGGTCTATATGTGATAATAGAGCTGTAGGTGTTCAAGGAATTAATAAGTGTATGGCGAGTGATAATGTCTTTAGAACTGGATGTCAAGAAACTAAGAGCTTTTGCAGAGCACATAAGTGTTAATACGACATGTTGTAGCATATCAACTGAGAAATAGTTTTAGCTAGATGCGAGGTACATGTATCTAAGGGCAGGATTAATTTCAACAATTGTGGCTCAAGTTTGTATGATTTGACCTGGAGGTCGCTAAATTGATTTTCGACTAAAAAATTTAGAAACTGGAAATGGTTAAATAGTCTGTAGTGCAATTCTGCAGCATAGCGGAGAGTTTGTTTTCATTCATCTATGCGTCCCATGTAAACCAACATAGAACCTGATTATTACGCAAACTTGCGCACGTGAATTCTTGTGTGATATTTTAAAGATTGTGATTTTAATCAGAGTTTAATGATAACAATTTACAACAAGCTACACTCGGGTAAACCCGTTTCTTCCAAGCCGGTGCTTATCGCAAATAAAACAGAACTGAGTTGACTTAACAATATTGTTATATTCGATTAAATATGACAAGTATGAATAAATGGATTGCATCATATCTCAATGAAAAGGCAAAATGTTCACTTTTCAATAGTTTGATTTTTTTCCTGAATATTCTACTTGTTGGTCATTTTAGACTCAATTTAAAATATTATTCAAGATAAACACTTTCTTGAGCAATGTTTTCATGAGGACAGTGTTCCTGGTATGACATTCGTTGAATGTATATCAGTTATTTCTAAGTAATACCTGTTTTCTTAGAGGAAATCAAACTTTTCAGATAAAGGGGTGTGGCTTTTCCACCAGTTGTGTGCTCTTATTATGCTGCTGATGTTATAGTCAATATAAAAATGTTCGATGATAAATAAGGTATTCCAAGTGTCATAATTGTTAACGTGTGCCAGTTATGGCCCAAACATCTCCGACTTCAGCACTCCAGGGTTTCTTTTAGGGTTACCTCTCACTTATATCCTATATATTAGACCTCTCCTAGAAGCACAGGAGGGAGGTACTTCACAGCTCCCATACTAGATTTATGCTCTGGGTTTTCTCCCGAACACTTTCCCATAAATGGAATGGGTATTCACAAGGCAGCGAAGCTATTGACCCATAGCTGGGTCAAGGCTGATGCAATGCACGCGGAGTCTTTCACATGTATAACGGAGACCTTCTCGGCGACTGCTGTCTCTCTATATCCTTTTATTCTCAATTCTAGTTTTGCATCATGTATAAGCGAATACTTTTAACCAACTTGTTTACTTGGAATTCTCAGTCTTGGGAGCTGCATACCATCGGTAAATAGATTTTCACCGCGTGAATTGAAATGTACGACATTAGCGGATCCAGATTTTATGAGGAGGGAGTGGTCCGACCAAAAAACAATTGTAAAAGGAGGGATTAAAGGCTATCATATGCTCCTTTTCTAAAAAAAAATCGGCACAAATTTCTCAAAGAAAGGTAACTCAAGTTCCCAGACTTTTCCCCATGTAAGTCTAGTTTAACGATATAAAATAAGTACACCATACAGGTAACTATTTTGTTAATTTTCAGGAAATATTTGGTCCCCGTTTGGCTCAAGTGCTTTAATAAAATCATTATTTATTTCCGTATGGTTTCTAAATAAAAAATGCTAATGTTTCTATGAGTTGTAATTATAAAGCAGATACGGATGGAAGGATTTTTTCTGTTTAAACTTGCCCATTTACAATATCAAACAAATTGATTCAGTACATGAGTACTTTGATTTTTCAAAAAGTAACTGTATCATGTGCATAGCAATTTCATTTGAAAATAAAACTGCGAACATAAAAAAAAAACAATATGTAAAATATTTAATTAAGTAAAAACAGGTTGTAAAATATAAAAGTTGAACAATAGTGGGAAATGCATTTCATACAAAGTAAAAATTTTATGTATCCAACTTCGTCCTCTTACAGGTTATATACCGTACTTGCCTTATATTATCATTGTATTAGCGTATGGTCTTTTCAATATTGGCTTGTAACATTCCAGATGTATTAATAATGGCCAAGCATGACTGTAATGGACCGAGGCATCGCCGCGGGCCATTACAGCCACACGAGGCCGTTATTAATTCCAATGGAAAAGGCCATGCATTGATACTTTTATTAACCAACTTTATTTCAGGACGATTAAGTCAGAATATATTATATATACATATCATTTCAAATTAATTAAAAAGTAAGTTCATATCTCGATGAATCAAATATTTATGAAAATAAATCATGAAGGCTTTGTTGTCTTTTCCAATAACCCCCCCCCCCCACCCCCCACCCCCCCCCAAAAAAAAAAAAAACAAAAACAAAAAATCGTTAATTTATAGATAAGTACAAGATTAAACATATCTAATAACTAATTAGGAGAAACTGCGATCACCAAAATTGAATATTCGTGGGCTGATTAGTCACGTGACCAGTCGCCCGATCAACTGATTTGGCCATTTTTAACGTAAAAACAGTGTTTTTAAGTGCATTTTAATCTGGAATCAAGCTATTTTCAAATGCCTTTTGACAGAGGGCACACGGTATTGAGTAAAAAGAGAAAAGAAATGTACTTTGAAGATTAATTTCAACACCTGGATTTGTGCAAAACAATGAGATTTGACTGCACATTTCGTCTTTGAAAAATCACTAAAACACGAAAGTCGCCTTTTTCTTTAGCATTTCTGTATAGAGAAGTATTTGGTTCCTCTTCGAGATTTCATTTTTTTTGCCTTTTCCAATAATCCCCCCCACAAAAAAAAATCGTAAATTTAAAACTGAAGATCAAACATACCTTATACTCCTACAACGTAAGAGGTTGGAATTCCGTTCCTCCATACTCCAAGAAATGGACCAAGTTAGAAAATAGCTTGCCAGACAACCGCTAGCATTGCTGGAATAACATACCTAATAATTCAATATACTTAGTCCCAATAGTACCATCTTTCAGCAACTTTAAATATCCTAATCTGATTAATTGAATTGTTCGGTCACTCTTAATTAAAGTTGTCACCTATTTTAAGAAATGTACGCCATTTTGATTTAGTTCCTAATGGTCCCGTGTTGATGCCCTGTTTTGAAATTCATAATGCTTGGTTGTGATTTCGTAATGACCGGCTGTAGGAATTTCCGGTTCGTAATGACCAGTTGTTGAAATTTTCGGTTCATAAAGAATGAGCATTTCTATACATATTGTAGTAAGTTGGTTAATAAATAATAATGTAAAGGAATCTTGCTGCCTAGCTGTCTATCTATCTGTCTTTCAGTCCGTCTGTCCACATTTTTGTAAGCGCAACACCTCTTACACCACTCCACGGATTTTGATGAAATCTCGTAGGAATGTTATGCATGAAGGAAAATAATGACGGTGCGCTCAAAGGGGAGAGGATCCAACTAAAGGATTTAGATGTCGCAACTCCTCCTCAACTGCTCTTTGGTTTTTTGGGGATTTTTTTTTCAAGTTACGCATCATATGTAGATATAATTACTGTCAGCCGGAAGGACTCCGAAGGGAGATAATCCAATTTAAGGGTTTTGCATTTTTTAAACCTCGTATGCGCAACCCCTCCTCAACCGTTCTGGAATTTTGATTATTTTTTAAGGGGTCAGTGGGGATACAAACAGATTCTTTATAAATAAATGTTATTGCATGCATTTACACACACCAAAAATACGCTATTTAATAAATTTGAGTAAGGGGGCCGTGGCTACCGGACCTTTTGGGTCCGCCGATGATATGTGAGTTACTAATGACTAGAGACAACAAACACAAACAAAAAACCATAGTAAGTAAAATAGCAAAGTTTAATGAAGATAAAAAGAAAATAAGGATCAATTACTAAAAAAGAAAATAACGACGGAATAATAACAAAACGTAATAAAAAGAAACAAAATAAATGGCATGAGTTTAATGCAGAAGAAAACATAAATAGAAGTCAAATTATAAGAATAATAATAACAAAACAAAACATAAAGAAAAAAGTAAAAATGAGAAAACAGCAAGAGTTTAATGCAGATAAAACATAAATAGAAAGTCTGATAATTGAAAATAATGGAATGATGACAAAACTGAACAGGTATACACTTTCGGTCATTGATGAAGGCTGAAACACATCACTATACTTTTTGTCTACGAAAACAGGAGAATGCCCGGGTAAAAAATCTGGTAATTCTTGTTTTTGTTGATTTTTTCTGCATTTTCTTATCTGAAAAAATAAGTAATAAGTTGATGTTAAAAGCAGAACAAAACGCTGAAATCTATGGTGCATTTTTAATCAACATTTAAAACAATACTTGATACATCATATGTACATGCAGATGTTTCTTTTTAAGGGAACTTGTTTTAGTTTGTTTTTATGCTTTGCTTTTGTACACATCAGTCGTGTTGTCCTTCCAATGGCTATCTCCTCCCATACCTATAACTCCATTCTGATTTAATACTCATCACACTAGGTTATATATATTCTGCTGTGCAGGAAAATTTTGAAATAGCGAATTTACATTTTATGCTATTGGTACCGTTGTCTTATTTCAAATTATTGACCAATGTTCGAATATTAGCATAAATATGATAAAAAACTAACAATACAATACAAAATACAAAAGTGCGCCAATACGGGATTTAACCGTCAAATACGTCATATTGGCCTGATTAAAATCCATATTGGCCTAGGCCAATATAACGTATTGGACATGTTAGTCAATAAAGGTATAATTGCGTAAGGTTTTCCATGTTTGCTGAGTTATTGGTCCTCGGCTACGCCACAGTTCAACATGGCTAGCCTAGGACCAATAACTATGCCAATATAAAACACCGTACGCAATAATAATATAATACTGACTACAATCTTAATTCCTCCTTCGGTAATAAATGAATAAAAGAATGCCCCAAGGAACACTCACCGTGTTTCCTTATAAGTTTGTTTCTGTTTTCAAACAATTCATCGTATGAAACAATATTTACTTCCTTTTTTGCACATTCGAGTTGTTTCTGAAAGAAAAATAAAACAAAATAGAAAAAAGTGTAGAAATTGCTTCATCTAACTACAGAAGTACAATTCGTCAGAGGAAAGTGTGGACGTTCAATGTAGGCTCACTGTACTTTAAAGACCATGCGAAACATTAATAAATATAGATATGAGCATAGAAAAAAATTGAAAATATATTCAAAATGGTTTTCAATTACATGTATCCTGATCGCGTTTCTAATGAACTTGCTAAAATCCACGCTTGATCCGGTTGTATTGTGTTAGTTTTCTTTATATCAGAATATATAAAACAAATCAGAATGTATAAAACTGTTAACATATTAAATTGATTTGTTTATCGTCAATTTAAGAACTAAACCACTAAAACTCCATTTATCATTGTATTACCACGAGCTGGAGCGGGCTATTTATGTCGTATTATTTTACCCCACGCGATAGTGAGGGGTTAAATAACGACATAAATGGTCAGCCCGTGGTAAAACAATGATAAAATGGAGTTTCCGTGATTTATTTCGATTCTAATAGGACTAGTTTCTTATTGAATAGACACAGCCTATGTGTTGCATGAAATCTTAGGCATGTGTTTATCTCTCTTATTTTTTACCACGACTGTGGTCTAAAGAGCTTTGAAGCACGTCATATATATTAGAATGCAGGATAACAATATCCTTACTTTCAATGCTTTTGCCATTCTGGTTTCATCCCGTATATAATTGCCACATCTGATGACACCCATCGAATCTGCAAGGAGAAAAAAAAACGTTTCCTTTAGTTTCTATATGCCTGCATAACCTATTTCTTATTAGAAATTACTCTAGATATACTTTACGTACAGCCCTTGATATCAAACCTTTTTCATATTTGTATATAAATGGACTGAATCGAAAATAGTACTAAGTTAAATGTATAAACTTAAAATGTTTAATAATGTTCTAATTCATTTTGTTTATTCGTCAAACTCGAAATAGTTTGCAGGACGCACCTCTATATAACCATCCGTGCGAAAAAAAATACTCACTGTTTCTTATGGGATCTCTGGTTATGTCGGTATTACGCCGGTAAATTGAATCAAATGATTCTGTCCTGGCCGGGAACACCTCGTCAACTTTTAACCATTTCCCATACAGTTTTTTCTCATATGCCCTCCAAAACTCACTGTCGATTTCGTCCTCTGCCAAGGCAATGATGTCAGCAACGCATGAAGTAGTTTTTATATCTTCTGATAATCTTTCATTGTGGCCTGAAATTTGGAAGAGAAAAAGTTCAAGTGCTTTCGTAAAAATAAGTTGGATTGCCAATTTTCATTAGACTCCGTTCCAGAATGTTAAAAATAGCACGGAGATGAAGTCTTATTTGCGTGTGTGGGTTTTTTTTTTATTTGTCAGACGTCGGAACGAAACTCGAAAAAGGTTGTAGGACCCACCTCTATATAACCATCCGTGCGAAAAGAAATACTCACTGTTTCTTATATGATCTCTGGTTATGTCGATATTACACCAGTTAATTGATTCAAGTGATTCTCTCCAGACCGGGAAAACCTCGTCATCTTTTAACCATTTCCCATACAGTTTTTCCTCATATGCCCTCCAAAACTCACTGTCGATTTCGTCCTCTGCCAGGGCAATGATGTCAGTAACGAATGAAGTAATGTGTAGATCTTCTAATGATCTTTCATTTTGGCCTGAAATTTGGAAGAGAAAAGGTGAAAGTACTTACGAAGTAATAAATAATATTTGTAGGTCTCATTTTAGAATGTTGAAGATAGCGTGGAGATGCAAAGTCTTAGTTTATTGTGTGTTTTTTTTTTTTCGAATTTAGTTGCTGATAACAACACAAGCGTTACATTAATACTTACAATATACAACATGAGAATCAAATTTCTTCTCGTGACTAACACTTCTTGCAATAGTTCCATTGTCTTCGATATCCGTATTATTCTGAATTTCTTCTGAAAAGTACAAACAAGAAAACATATATATAGAAACGATGGTACAAAAATGTAAGAATCCAGCCCGACTCCCTATTCCTTATTCTTAAGCGCCACTAGAAACGAATGTACACAGATTTGGGCTGATTACAGCGAGTAAAATAGTTAACTTCAGGGGATAGAGTTGGTAGATCAAGGGAATGTCCACTATATCTACCCCTTGAACATCAAGTGTATGCGTATAAAAATCCACGAACTTTTAAGCAAGTACTAGTAAATAAAAGCAAGAAATGCTACCATATTTAAGCAATAAATGAAATGGGCCAGTTTTGTATCGTATGTCTTTTTCCCCGTTTGACATGATATAATTTTCGCCGTTTTTGGAAAACGGTGTCTTTTTGTTTAACATCTAAAACGGTTACCTTCATATTCAGGCGTGTATGTATTCCCCTGAATCATTATCAACTTCTTCCAGAAAACACATTCTGGTTCAGAATCAGTGTTGTCAACAAGACTGAGCAATAATCTTCTCTTCTCATCCTCTATTAAACTAATTGCGTCGCTCATCTTGAAGCGTTGCGTGCAGTGCAATGGCTTTCCCCAACAACGGCAACGTCGCCGTCGTCGCTATGCTTTGCCTATTACGTCTATTACGTATTTTGCATTTCATTGGTTAGTTTTATTAGACGCATGCGAAGTTCAAGTACTAATAGATCTACGTGCAATTTTGGTATGTTTGTAATATTAATAAAAAAAAAATCGCCAACTAAGTGAACTATCATCCCAAAATGTGGGTTTTCATTAGTTTTCTAATTATGAAATCAGCCAATGAAAAGTAAAAAGAAAAGACGGAAAAGACGTAACAGGCATACCATAGCGACGACTTCGACGTTGCCGTTGTTGGGAAAAGTCATTGCACTGCACACAACACTTCAAGATGAGCGACGCAATTAGTTTAATAGAGGAAGAGAAGAGAAAATTATCACTGAGTTTTGTTGATGACACTTATTCTGATCCAGAATGTGGTTTCTGGAAGAAATTAGTAATGATTCAGGGGAACATATACATGCCTGAATATGAAGGTAACTTTTGGGTCTGAAATCAGCTATGCAAATATCAAATTCAATGGATAGAAAATAAACATACGATACACAATTTTTACCATACATTTGCCAGTTAAATATTTCAGCATTTTTTTGTATTTCCACTAGTACTTTCTGACTCTGATCAGTCAGTTTAAATTTTCATAGAGTATTATAGCCCACTTCCTAGTATTGTCTTGTGATGCTTTTAAAGAGCAAGTGGTGGTTTAGAGAGCCGAACTGGCAAGAAGCGGTTAAAATAAGTTTATTTCCTCATTATTTCCATTGATGATATAGATGTTTTTTTTTTGTTCCTTTCAGAAGAAATTGAGATTGATACAGAAATTGAAGGCGACAGAAATATTATTGAGGAAGTTAATTTTGAACAAGGACACAATGCTAAGGGTGTATTTTGTAAGTATTATAAACGCTTGAAACTTAAAAAACCACAACAATATGACTTTGCCCCTTTAAGCTATTTTTGCATTATGAAATTACGTTCAACGAAAATGTGCTAAAGTAACAAAAGAACGTAAGCCACTCAACTTATTACTTCGAAAACACTTCAACTTTTTCTCTTCCAAATTTCAGGCCACAACGAAAGACCATTAGAAAATGTACAGATTACTTCATTCGTGTCTGATATCACTGCCTTGGCAGAGGACGAAATCGACAGTGAGTTTTGGAGAGCATATGAGACAAAACTATATGGGAAATGGTTAAAAGATGACGAGGTGTTCCCAGTCTGGCCAGAATCACTTGATTCGATTAACTGGTGTAATACCGACATAACCAGATATCCCATAAGAAACAATGAATATTGTTTTCTTCACACTGATACCAGCCACGATCAAAATGGAGACAAACAAGCTACAGTCCCTACTATCAAAACTCAAATGGACGGGAACAATCGTAACAAATACGGACTTTATCCCAATGTAATCGTGATCAACCACGAGGAAAACAATCATGAAAAAAATATTCTGAGATGGATATATAGAGGTAGGTCCTGTATATTTGTTCAAGTGATGTTATGGGTTACAAACATTTTACAGGATTCTTTTTTTTTGTCTTAATAGGGAATCCTTTAATGTTTGTTTTTTTCGCCAGTTCCAATTAGATTATACATTAAAATCGCTGACATAGTGCACTGGATTGACAAAAATTCAGCTCAAACCGGTGAAAATGCTCTGCAGAGACTCGCACTGTCCCGCGGTTCTAAGCCTTATCCGTGTATCAGTTTAATGTCAAATCAGTGCACCGTTATTGTCTATAAATGAATTTATTTAAATAAATAAATTAATTAATAAATATTATGTTAGTTGTACAAAACCTTTTTAAGTTATCTATAACAAGAAATATACATTTGCAATTTTCGGATTTTCAAAAACTTTTATCTTTTTATCTCCTTTTAGATCCAAAGGATACCAGATACACTATCAGTTATCCAAGAGAAGAAATGCAAAGCAGAATGGCAATACAATTAAAAGTAAGAATAAAGCTCTTGGATTTCGTTAATACTTTTATACAGACGTTAAAAAGTGGTAAAAATGATATGTTACAAGTTTGTTATTACTTGGTACAAGTTTACACTGTATTGGGATCACGTTTTGACTTTTGGTTCACGTTGTATATAACTCTAATAGCAATGTCATACTTCGTAAAGAAACGACAGCTTGGCGAGTCGATACTCCATATATAAAGTCTACCCTTAACTTGGATGGGTCGTATAGATCTTTTCGTGTATTAGGGAGGGAAATTTGAGATCGATAATTTATCCAATCGTTTTTTTTTTATCTTGCAGAAGCAATTGGAATTGATCCAAGATGAAAAAGATATTGTATCAGTTGATGAAATATTTGGAAAAAGAGACAAACTCAATAAAGAACATGGTAAGAATTTCTCAGAATCTTTTAACCATGAAACAAAAAACAAAAAATGAGAAGTGCCAGTAAAGCAGCTTCATCGAGCAGATAAAAAAATGTTTACGAAAAATTAAAAACAATCAGTTGGTACAAAAAAAAAGCACAATATATTTGCACCAAAAAAAAAATGAAAAAATGAAAAAAAAAACAGCAAAAAAAAAGAAAAAGAAACAACCAAAAATCAACCAACCAAACAAAAAGAAAACATAAAACAAACACAAAAGTCAAAATTAAAACCATCAACATGCATTAGTTCATGGATTAGTGTTCTGAGTGGTAAAAAAATGGGAAATTTCAGATTTTATAAAACGATACTACATAGTCGTCAACATGTTTCGTTTTCATGTATTCGAAATATCTTTTATATAAAGTAATTGTTTTTACAGACAAGAAAATGAAAAGAAGATCAACAAGATCCAGAATTGGTAGATTTTTAAATCAAACCTTCTCCTGCTTTCGCAAGCAAAACGTGTAAAACAGTAAACATCAAGGACCAAAAATATTTATCTATTCATTTTTTGTTTTGTTATTATTTCATAGTTTTATTTAATTTGACATTGTTTCTTGTTTCCAATAAATATTATTCTTACTTTATCTTATTGTTTTTGTTGCCTTTGTTAAATAATCTTCACATTTATTTACATATTGAGTGTGATAATAGAGAAATCTCTACCATACAGGAATAAAGGAAAAACTGTCCAAGGCAATAATAGTTCATAAGGGAAATTACTACGAACTAAGGAGGGGTGTGAACCTCTTTGTCAGGAGACTTCTTTGCTTAGAATTTTGAAAAAGGTGTTTTGGACAACCAGAATATGTTTACTCTACCTCCGAAAAAAAAAATGCTTTACAAGGCACAGCCTGATACAACCCAACAGCTCTTAATTTTTTATGGTGGTTAAATATTTACAATGGAAAAGAATTTGACCATATTGCAGTGCCTTTTTATGGCCCCTTTATTCCTCAATAAGCACAATCTACAAAAATAATCCCAACCTTTCCTTTCGGTGTATGGCACTGTTGGTACAATTTCAAGGAGAACCACTCACTTCCACTCATGTTAAGTTATCATCAGTACAAAAGGAAAATTATTGTTTATGGTCCCCCATTCCTTATCAGTTCATAACCAATGCTAGCCTTCCTTTTGTAGTTGATACATTGTATTACAACCTCGAAGAGATGCATTCACAATTAAGTTATTATCTAGATATCATGTAAATGCTAGTCAAGTTGTTGTCCAGACATCATGAAAAAGTTTTTTTCTGGACCATTATTCCTGAACAGTTCATGTCACAACTGCAAAAATCGATCCAAAGCTTTCTACTGTAGTATGGCACCTCATAGTATAATTTCATAGGTCTATACACTCAAGTTATCGTTACGACATAAATGTCTAGCAATGATGACAACCATATGATACCATTATAAGACAGCAAATAACAAAACACATTCAAAAACCCCAAAATTCACCTTGCCCCACACAATTTTTTTTTTCTAAAAACCCTTCAAATGGAGTCATAGTTTCTTTAAGTTTTCTCTTTGTGTTAAATTTGTTTATTGTTTCTAAACCAATTTTAGGATTCCACTCCTTTAAACCTTGGTTCACCTTAATTTCACATTTCTTTATTTTGTCTTTTTTTTCTACCAGTTTATAAAGTAAGAGTAAGGAAAGTATTTGTCTCCCAGTGTGAACAGTGGAGAGTGACCTTGACTTTTGACCAATGACCATGAACCCTAAAATTCATGTATCATATATGGTCAAAATTCACCTAAAGATGAAGATTCTAGTGTTCACAAATGTTATAAATGAAAGAACATAAGTCAGCATTACCATATCCCTTCCAAACTTGGTTGGTAAGTGGATAAACATATTGATTTTTTTAAAATAGAAAAAAAACATACATGTGCATTTCTATAACTATAGCCAAACCTGTCTCATTGACCATTGTATTCTTAAGATACTATGATCAATATATCCCTGTGTAGTGCCTTCTATGTAGAATTAACCTGTATTTAAAGACATCCAGGAATCTGCTATCCTTTGAAGATCCTAGGGTAAGGGACATAACCCTTGAAATCCATGCATGATATGTTTGTATCATATTCAATTTCACCAAAGCCTTTCAAGCTTTCCTTTAAAGCAGAATAAAATCAATCCAAGTTACTTTGATGCTTACATGAGAATGATGTAAAATGGTAAATACAAACGTTCCAATGACTTGTAAGAGAGTAATCAAGGGAACCAAGGTTATAGCGGTAATCAAAAGAATGTAATCCAGGGACAAAGACCAGACATGGAAAACAGACATACACAACAAAGAACATAAAATAACTAAAATCATACAAAGTAACAAAAGTAAATGAGCAACTTGGACTCCACTAAGAACTGGGAGCATGGACCAGAGTTGTGTCCCTTATCATAAGTCTACCTCCTTAAGACAAGGTTTCACTATATTCTAATAAGGTACTAAAAAAAAAACAAGGCTTCATTATGTACAAAATAAATACTTTTATTGTCAAAATAGCAACAAAAGATGATGCAAATAATCATTAATTGGGCAAGGAATAAAAAGATGAGTTTTATACATTTAACAAACAAACTATATCATGGCAATTTAATCCCCATTAGACTTGGATTGGAAATACTTCATGTATGAGTATTTTTTCATACATGCTAATAATCAGACAGATTGAGTTTTGACAAAACATACTTAACATAATAAAAAAAATAACTTTTGAAAGAGAGTTAACTTTATTGTATCTATAATTAGGTGCAAAGCTTCAAAATTAAAGAGGAAAACACAAGATACAATGTTCTGGATGTATAAGACTACAAATAAAAAAAGAACAAAAATAAATTGGAAATTTAAATCTTTCAATGAATAATACCTGTAATCATCAAATATAAACAAGGCCTAATGTAAACAAATTGGTTAGTATTACAAGTATTAATACGTTTTAAATAAGTTACTGGTAAACTTCAGCACGCAAAAATACCCTTGGGACCTTGCAACTCTGTCTCTAAAATGTGAAAATATATTTCAAAGAAGAAAAACTTGACAATTCAAAACCAATTATGTTACAAAAGAAAACATGGTTTAATCACATTATTAGGTTGTTCAATTGGCAGATAACCATTTTCGTCACATGGAAACAATAAATGTATACATGTAGCAAACAAGTAATATAGAGCAAAATGTATATACATGTATATAAAAAAAACACCTATTAGATAAAATTGCATAGTGTCACTGGATTTCAATATCACTCAACTACATGTTCAATTATTGACATTTACTATCGTCACAAGTAAACACATTTAATTCATTTCTTAAGATTTCAAGAGTTCTCTCCCCTCAAGAGCTAACTCCCCTTGAATGAAGGGGTGAAGCTGAAAGTGGAATTTGTCCTACTACAGTGGTATGAGGTTGCCTTAAACATATTACAACAAATACAAATTGTATAGAACTTATTAGCTTTATTAGTCATGTCATAGTCAACCCAAAAATAACCTGACAAAGCAAATAGCTAGAAGGGAGTTAAATCTAGATTCTGAAAAAGGGTCTACAGAATGACATTGACAGGTCACCTTGTCAAAACATTGTAGAAATTATTGCATATAAAAAAAAATGTTTTTTTCAGAAATATGGTTTTAGAAAGTAAAACATGAATATTGTAACAAGCACATACTAATTACATAAAAAAAATCATGATTGTATTTTGCAAGGTTTCAATAGGGCTTTAAGCTCATTAGTCACTTAACGATTTAAACTGAGAACTATTAAAAAATTGCATAGATATCATCTCATCACCATGACAATTACTAATATTAAAATAAGTAATCACATTTATAGAAAAATGGTTTCTTGTTTCATGAATGCCTATGAAGCGAAGAATAAATACTTAACTTTAAAACAGACCACTGCCTGCATCATTAAGGGTTTCAACCAATAAATAGGAACACTACTTCACATGACATTCTGGGTACAAAGCAAATTAATTGAGAAGAGCCTCTGGTATTCAAATATATGAAAAATATTCCAAAAACATATTTTTAAGCTGAGTATACAACTTTAATTAAAAGATGCTAGCAAGACTTATTTTTTGATATGGCTTCCTTCAATTAGTTAAATAAGCAGATGACTGAGCTAAAGGGAATGATATACCTACCCCCTCCCCCATTTTTCAGTATAAATAATCCCGCGTGGTATATAGTTTGACATAGTAGTAATTGTATAAAAGGGGTCAAAGACAGAAATGGCTGGGTTGCTGAAAAGTTGGTAAACAGGAAGCTGAAGTTGTATTTATTTAGTTCCATACAACAAAAAAAATGAAATCAAAAAGGCTCTTCCCTCTACAAAGTGTTTTTTTTTTAAGTTATCATACAAAATGAAGACAGACAGACAGACATTAACCATAATATGTATGTCAAAAGAGAAACAAAACAAGCATGAACTGTGAACTGAATACAACAAATTAAAGCTTCATAAAAAGAAACAAATGTAACACTTACCTTCGTAAAAACATTACGAATTTGTTAAAACCATTTTATAGTTTGATCCTAGCAACTATCAAAAAAATAAAATATTACTTTCTAACAAAAACAAATATCACATAAGAATTTGTTCATAACTGTAAATATTGCAAAACTAAATAATTGCTTACTGTAACTTCTGAAATTATTACATGTATTTATCATTTGGGCTTTGTTATTAATTATTTTTTTTAAACAAAAATGTGCTTTTCATTTTTTTTTGCAACAGAAAGAAAAATCATACTTAAGTCGTGTAAAATATCCCATCATAAAAGATTTAATTTTTGCAGTTACAAAGTCACATTTCATTATAACATATATTGCATTGCAATAACTTCTAATTTTACAGTACTTAACTCTTCAAATCAAAAATGAAAAAGGGTAAAAAGATCTACCAAATCTATCATTGAGCTCATAGGAGGACTAGCAAGGTACCGTGATAGTACTATTGTTTGTGGGGTACCAGTTTTCGTGGATAAGGTAAACCAAGGAATTTTATTCCTAACAAAAAGGATTTTTTACTTCAAATTGTATAACAGGATCAAAACCACAAATTCAAGAATCCATGAACTTTTGCTTTGCCCCTAAACCATGAAAATTGATATCCACGAATATAAGTACTTTCACAGTATTTGATTACACAAAAAAAAGGTCTGCTGCCAAGTTCTAAAGAATCTTGATCGCTTTTGTACTATTCTTTTGAAAAATGGCTACAGTTTTGATCGAAAATGAAGTTCAATTAGAAGATGAGGTATATTTTAATGTAAAATGACAATAAAGTTTGCTCAGTCTTCTTTGACACAACTGGTGGTCTATTAAAAAAATTTAATACAGGAAAACCAAGGGCCTAATCTAGAGGGAGAAATAAGCAAAAACTTCTCCTTGTGTGTTCTCACTCCTCCCATTTGTCTTTGACAGGAAGAAGTTTTAGTAAAAGAATACATAGACAAAAATGTCAATACATTTTTGTTTTCAAAAGAATTTACTAAAACTTCTCTTTGTCATCAATATCTAGAATAACACCTGGAAAAACCTGTCTAAACCATAACCCTTTGTAATTTAGAATTGGTTTGGTTTAGAGAAGTATTTGGTTTATCAAGGTAGAACATGAATTTAAACTGAAATCTAAAAAACTTAAAAAGTGTCTGATTTAGACAGGTTTCCAGATTAATCAAGATTTGATTTAAACAGGTTGCCAGAAGATTCAAGATTTGATTTAGACAGGTTGCCAGATTATTCAAGGTTTGATTTAGACAGGTTGCCAGAATATTCAAGATTTGATTTAGACAGGTTACCAGAATATTCAAGGTCTGATTTAGACAGGTTTCCCTGTATAAAATTAATATACAAGTATTCTTCATTGACTTCTTTGAGTTCCTGGAAAAGTTCAGAAAAAGGCAAACAAACACAATATTGAATAATAGCTTAAAATGATGGAATCCCACAAAACCAAATGAAGAAAGCCCTTTGATTAAGAAACAGAAAACACAGAAAATGGAAATGATGCAAGACATATACAAAGAAATGTGTCCACATATTCTACACATACATTCTTACAAGACCATGTAATGATCAACAATGCCATCATAGAATATTATGGCAAGGACGAAGGGTTGAGACGAGCAGTCAATGACAACTTTAGGGTAAAAAATAGCTCTAATCACAATTAAGATTTCATTTGAACAAAGTACAACATGTTCTAAATCCTACTGTGTATTCAGAAGTTCAGGCATGAATGAAAATTTTGTTCATGAATATAACTTGTTCAAGTTCGACATTTTTTTTGCTGACCCAAAATTTATTCATGTTTCTTTTTGATTAGAATGTCTTGGAGACCTCAAGAAGTAGTATCCAACAAACACTGATACAAAAACTACAGTGAAACCCATATAAACCAGACATTTTCTAAAGTGCGTTCAAATCAGTTTTGATGCAATTTAAGGAGGTAGACTTAAGATAAGGGGTATAACTATTACAAATCATTGGAACATTTGTGTGAAGCATTTTACATCAATCTCATCTTAGCATCAAAGTAACTTGGACTGTTTTCATTCTATTTAAAATGAAAGCTTGATAGGCTTTGGTGAAATTGAACATGATGCAAACATATGACTGATTTCAGGAGTTGTCCCTAACCCTAGGTCTACCTACTTAAACCTGATTAAAGTGAACACTTTCTAAACTGAATAAAACTGTCCATGTGAAAAGGTTCAATTAAGGCAGATTTCACTGTAAAATCTTATATACTATAGAACAATAAGTCTTTAAAAGGAAGGACTTCTATAAACAAAATCGCCTTAGGCCATCATAAAACAATTTCTAGATTCTCATCCAACATTTTTCAAAATTAGGGATAGGCCAGCAAATTTCATTTTTTATCCAATCAAGAATAATATGCTGTCAATTTAAAAGAAATTGACCGAAATTGGGAAAAAAATCTAAATATTTCAGGGAGGATGAGAATCTAGGATGTTTTTTATGTTGGCCTTATTGGTATACAGTAACAAGAACATAGCAAAAACATCTAAGTACAGTTTCCATTAAAAAATCAATATAGATAAACCCATTATCCTTTGGTGAGTAAAAAATCAAAATCTGAAATTGATAATTTTTTAAAACCTAATACTCTGTTTGGTTAAGTCCTGACTTTCATTATTTTATGAACTTTACTCTTATCATCAAACAAACTTCTAATCAAAAGAACCTGTGTTAAACCTACAGAGATCATAACAAATGCATGTAATGTTGAGAAAAAGTTTACACGGCTAAAATTGTTTTCCTGAATATTTCTGTCTCTGGCCTCATAGTTCCGCAATGATGTCTGGTGGAACTCTGTCTGGTCCAGGTTTTCCTTCACATTATCAATTAATTTCTGGTAAAGAAAGCATCAGAAATAGTACTAGAATCTGCTCCTCAATTTGAGTTTTACTGTTTTACAATGTACTATTCAGACATGATTTTAAAGGGCCAACATAGAAGAGAAAATACATTTAAAGAGTAATCAAGGGAACCAAGGTTATAGAGGTAATCAAAAGAATGAAAGCCAGGGACAAAGACCAGACATGGAAAACAGACAACAACAACAAAGAACATAAAGTAACTTAAATAATACATACAAAGTAACAAAAGTAAAAGAGCAACTTGGATTCCACTAAAAACTGGGAACATGGACCCGGTGCACCGGTAGGGTAAGCGTCCTCTGCTTTTATAGAAACACCTGCCATGTTGCTCATAAAAGTCAAGACCAGGGTAGACGAAAGAGGAAAGGAAAACTATGACACTTTGAACAAATCAGTTTTCATGGCGCAGATGGATACACAGTAGCGGTCCCCAAGTTCATGATGACGACCATAAAACTTCTGTAGTGATGACTTCAATTTTGTAGCAATAGACATAGATATGGTAAATTAGTAAAAATTTGAAAAAGCAAAGTCAAGAAAGAAAATAATCCTTCTTGATTAATTTTTGTTCAATTAATTATGTTAGGCTTGGAGAACCATTCAACAACACATATATGTATTTTTTTGCCCTGTATAAATGTGTAAATCTTCTACGGTCATACCAAACATTGAACTCAGTTCCTCTTTAGTTTTGTATCATTAATTTCAGCCTTTAGGTCTTATCATATTACTATTACTTTAACTTACATTTTTGTTTAAAAAAAAATGCCTTTGGGAAGACATAAATATTAGGATCGGTCCAGCAACAATAAACACAATTCTTTTTTTCATTTGAATGATGAATTAGTGAACAATAGCCACGTTCAAAAGGTAAAAAGGAACTAAACAAATAAAATATGAATAAAACTTGAAAATATTGAAAAATATGAGCCCAAAATTATTCATATTTTATTTGTATTTAGTTCATTTTTACTGTTTAAACATGGCTACTGTTCACTAATTAAAGTTTAATTTGAGCCACATCACAATATATATTATTTCTATTTTTTTATTTGGCCTTATATACCTGTAAATCTTCCACTGTCATATCTATCAGTGAACCAAGTTCTTCTTTAGCTTTGTCCCAATTAGTTTCTTGTTGATCAGCCTCATCATCATCAGCAAGGATTTCAAAGAACACTAACTTTGAGGAAAATGTGCTGAATGTATTGTCAAAACAAAGCTGATAATCTCCTTCTATGGTTGGTGTAAATCTGAAGAATAGTTATGTTTTTATAATGATATAGCTGATTTAACCACACAGAATGCTCTATATTATGACAAGCCTGAAACCAAACATAAGCAAAAGTTCATGAAATTAAAATCTGGCAAATTGGTTTCCATAAGAAAATGCTGAAATGCTTGGCACATTTTAATTTGAGAAAAAAAAAAATAATACAACTAAAATTACTTCTAGTTGGCAATTGATAGGATCATTTTGATCTTACCTATATAATGCCCAAATGAGAGTGCAATTTTAGGGAAACAGCTGGGCTCAAGCACATGATATCCTGTCATTCATTTTTCTAGTTACGTGTTTGATAACTTTGAAACAATGAAAAGAAGCTAAAAGGAGCTTCTTTCAACTGAGGGAACCAATCTTCCAATACACTATGTGTTTTTAAGTTCTTTAATGACTAGTGGATGGGTGGACAGACTGACGGAAGGCAGTTTATCACAAATGTGTCCTAAAAAGACACATTTGAAAATGACTCTCAATGGCTTCATTACAGTAATGTGGGTCAGGGCTTTATTTCTATGTAATCAACATAGCCCAATATTTTTTTAAAGTGTTTGTCAATGAAGTATATACTGAATATTACATGTCAAACTATGTATCATGTGCAGTATCAATCTAAGACTCCTATATCCTCCCAATGGCCAATGACCCGTAGGGTGATATACTTCAAAGGTTGATGCCTCATGTGATACAGATTTTAACATGTTAGGTTCGTTAATCATATATTTTAACCATACTTCAGGTATGGTCTGTGAAGGGGTGCAATATAAGGTATGCAATATAGGTCTAGGGGTTGATATAGGGTAGACAATATAGGTCTAGAGGTGTGATATAGAGTAGACAATATAGCTATAGAAGTGTGATATATGGCATGCAATATAAGTCTAGAGGTGTAATATAGGGTAGATGACATAAGTCTACAGGTGTGATATAGTGTACACGACATAGGTCTAGAAGGGTAAAAAAGGGCAGATGACATAGGTCTAGAGGTGTGAAATATGGTTGACGACATAGGTCTAAAGGTGTGATATAGGGTAGACGATATAGGTCTAAAGGTGTGATATAGGGCAGATGACATAGGTCTAGAGGAGTGATATAGGGCAGATGACATAGGTCTAGAGGTGTGATATAGGGAAAACGATATAGGTCTAGAGGTGTTATATAGGGTTGATGACATAGGTCTAAAGGTGTGATAAAGGGCAAATGACATAGGTCTAGAGGTGTGATATAGGGTAGATAACATAGGTCTAGAGGTGTGATATAGGGTAGACGATATAGGTCTAGATGTGTTATATAGGGTAGACAATATAGGTCTAGAGGTGTGATATAGGGTAGACGATATAGGTCTAGAGGTGTGATATAGGGTAGACGATATAGATCTAGAGGTGTGATATAGGGTAAACGATATAGGTCTAGAGGTATTATACAGGGTAGACTATACATAGATTATAAACAGACACTTTTAATGCAATACAAAGAAGTTTTAATCTAAATATATGATATAAGCATATACTAGTCTACATTTACTACTTTTCGTTTTGTAACTCAACCTCAATACTTATTCAGGTCATTACTTTGACCTCTCTATTTTCATCTTGTAGCTTACTTATGTGCAGCATCTGTCTTCCCCACTTCTGATATCAGAATTCTACCATCAGGAGCTTGTAGGAAGAAGTTGATATCCATGTCACCTCCATCTATAACCTAAAATAATAATAATAACTAATAAACACATTAAATTCAGAGAAAAATGCAAATAAAAAAAAAGTTTTAATGGGAAGTTTAAAACTTGTACCATAATTCTGCATCCTTAAAGCTACAGTAACTTCAAGGTTCACCACTAAAAGATGAAGAGTTTTAAATTAAAAAAAAATTAAATTGGCAAGCAAAAGGTACAAAATGTAGGCTTTAACTACACACACATGTACTGGAACGTGTTGAATTAAAGTTAACAGACAATATGATAAGATGTACCTAGGTTCCTTCTGCTAACCTTTCAGGCATTTTTTTTTCATGATTATACATTATTTAAATGGCCATACAGACCCTATTCCTTATTATTAGGGTAATTTAATGGAAATAAATAAACTTTGCTTTGAATTTCACAACCTTTCAAGTTTCTTGTCTTCAGGTAATGTACACTGTATGTCCAATACCACTAAATTCAGTTATTTTTTAAATTTAGGACCATATCATTTATGAATGTAATAAACTATGCTATAGCACCTGATATATATCAATTCCCCATTTTTTTAGGACAGCATTACAATGTACCAAAAACATCATTAAAATCCCTTCAAGTGTATTGAGCTACCATATGGTGTTAAAAGCTGTTAAAAATGCCTGACAGGCATAAAACTTCATATTGCAAGTTATTTTGTACTTAACAAGTTGCATCTTTTCCATTAATTTCTGAATTTTTGGGTAACAGTACCATTTAATTCTCCAGATGTATTACTGATACAAAACATCAATTTAACTCAATTACATACAACATGTTTCAAATTCAAATGCTACAACTAAAATGATTTTATAATCAATATAAACAATATAGACAAAAGTTGTTTAATTCAGGCACCAGGTGTACATAACATGGTACAATACCAATCCTATTCATTCCAACAGTTGTTTTATCTTCATTTAGGCCTGATTGAATGGATTAAAATGTAAACCTTATTGCAAACGTGATTTTTACAGGCTTCATTTTCCAAAGGTGGCAGAAGCCAACTATTCATAATAAATATGAATAAACACAAATTCGTTATAGGCTTGTAGAGAAATTTGTTAATTAAAAAACTATGAGTGTACAAACATTGAAGTAGCACACATTGTTGAGCTAGATATACAACCACTTATACAGGAAGTTGATATCAGATAGCACCCGAAAATCCTTTGTATATATGCCCCAGCTATATTAACCCACACACTAAAATAGCGACCAAATTTAAAACAAATCAATCCATTGGAAGCCAATACAATTGCAACAAAATTCAGACATACAGACAGACAAGGTGAATCAAATATACAACCGACTAATTGGGTGGAGGTTTAACCTCACTGACTTCACTTCTCTCTAAAACTACAAACAAATGGATTCAATTGATTAGAATTTGTGGTGCTTGTTCCTTACAAATAATACAAATGTTATGTACAATATAAATTCACAATGTTTACAGAAATGGGGAGCATCTGAGAGATAGGCAGGTATAACTTTACATACATGTACATTTACAAATAAACAGCAAACTCACACTGTTAAGGTCAAATAAACTGTTCCCATTATATAAAATAAACCTTGATTAAATCTTATTAGTGAAGAAAATGCTACTGAAAATCACATGGCCACACAGCTGAAACATGATCAGGATAGACATACTAATACATGCAATTCAGTGGAAGCTTCTAACGATACAATGATTAAACTGGACACCTGTTTTTTTCTGTTTTTCATTTTTAACAGAATCATATTTTAAAAGCATGAACAACCCCGAGAACTAGTTTCCAAACATTTCAACTCTGGATAGGAGCCTGATGCAGACTGATAAATGCCGCTTGAATGAAATTGGATTCATCTCTGGGGCCCACCATATATAAATTCAAGTGATCAACTTGTATGGTTAATTTCTAGACCCTACTAAAAAGACCAAAAAGTTACAGCCTGGATATGATTTATTACATAAAAAAGCAACACAAAAAAAACACTAAACAAACAAACAAACAAAACATAAAACCACATGACTTTATTTAAGGTCAAAGTCACCAAACTTTGAAATGTATGTGACACGTTATCTTCATGTCTTCTTTTCACATGCTAAATATTAAAAGTTTATCGTGAAATTACCGGTAAGACACCAGAGCAACAGCCTGAACACAATTTATTACATACATGTAAGGATGAACAGATACTGACACACTGATCAAGCATGAAGGCTTTTATTTTTATATACAAATGCTTATCAGCAATACAATTTGTCCCTCACACACCTCAGTTATATTATTTTTATAACTCTGAAAACATGAAAAGCATGAAAGACAAACCAAACCAGACCAGACATTACTAGTCCATACAAGATCTTTGGTCCAAAAGATTTGTTTCCACAAAGTTCCACTTGTAATTTACATGATGAAACCTATTTACTTCTGTTCCTGTATAGCAATGTTTGGGTAAAATTCTTCTCAACTCCTCACTATAAGATTTTTAAAGTATTTAATTAAAGTAATAGCATTTCCTAAGTAAGGAATGTCCCCGTATCAAATTATTTCATTTTACCTGTTATAAGAATATATGTTTTAAGAATATATGTTTTGACAATGAGATTAGAGGACTGTAGACATTCACAATTCTACATTCAATGTTTAAATGATAAATGACTGAGTGATAGATTAACAGATTTACTTACATGTATGTCACAGGTTTATTTCTATTTAAATCAATAGAATCCATATTTGATTGAGGACAATAGGAAACATACAAGGTTACATTTTACCCGTAGGACAAAAAAAAATGTTTTTTGGACATTGGCTCCCTACTCAGACAAAATAATGGTGTTCACTGGTTTTATTTTACTGTTCATATAAATCATATGCTCCTAAAGGGAGCTAAATGAGAAAGAATTAAAAATATTGTAAAATGAATATTAAAAGGTATGATTTAATGTGCCGGTGGGCCCTAACAATTCTGCAAGAAAGCAGAAAAGGGATTCCAGCCTGTGAATTTTCTCCAACTTTGCTGCGTAGGGCACTACAGCTCAGAAAACTGCAAAATTGAGGAATAGTCTATTGTATGGGCCATAGACAGAATCCAGTCATAAAAAAAATATGTCAGACTGTAAGACCTGTGTGGAAAAATTAGCATTGGACTTGTACATGTACATGTAGTTCCATATTTTTCTGATTGCTAAAATATCTTCAGAAAGTCTTACATTGTACATGCCTCATATTTGTAAGGATACAATTTTCAGTAAATTTACATGTTGTTTATGACACCAACACACTTTCCATTCTTTGTGTGGCAAGATTTGATTGGACGGTTGATTTATCTTAAGGTTGACACCCCCCCCCCCCCAAAAAAAAATGATATGAAAATATCATTTCTAAAAAATTAGGTCAGTTTGGTCAGACAGGAAGTATTTGTGTGTCTGACCAAATGTCAGGCAAGAATTTTCAACTTTCAGGAAGACTATTACCAAGGCAAGTCTGAACAAGTGGTACCAGACTGGCTTTTAAAAACTGGAACGGATTACAATTTTTCACAATACTGATTGAAAATTATGTTTCTGCTACTGTTGTGTTCCAAAAGAAACAAGAACTGACAAACTCTAGTTATGCAAGATTTCACATGTAAACTGTTCAAAATTTCAACAAAAAAACAGGGGATTTCTACTTCAATAAGTAATGAAATCTTTCAAATGAATATGGTATCACATACAGGAAAAAGATTCTAGAATGGAACTACATGTACATGAAGGCATAAATATATGCATGTACATGTATGTAGGTGTGACATGCACAGTTATAACTGGAAAGACTTTAGAGGAACAGCCACTCTCGAGATACTACTCTGCTATTCCACAAAAAAACTCAACTACTTGTATAGCACATCAATCTGACCCCTAATCCAACAAAATGTAAAAAAATAGAGGATTGAGAATGGGGGATGGAAGGTTTCACAGTTAGAGGAAATTCTGACACCATATTTTACAAATTACAGTCAAACAGCATCATGTGAATGACCTTAAAATATAACTTCATCTTGTAAAGCAAGCTAACATTTGGTTCCTTTCCTCCTTCAATTTTACATGTATGTAAAAATGGCAATTGACCAGTATCTATTGGTCAAACTGAAATCAAGATCAAGCTAAGTGTTAAGAAAAAATGTTAATTGCAAAGCAGAGTTATGGCAAGTGACCACTCATTTTAAAGCTGATGACATGCATAAAGAGAAAATGGCTGGTAGAAAGGGATTCAACGAAACTGAACAAAGAAAAGATACAAAACACCAATGCAAAAGATTAACAAGCTAAACGTGAGTACCTGATATTCCAGTTCTATCTCACGATTTAAAGTTTTTATCGGCTCAAAGAAACATGACTGAACACCAGCTGGCACATCTACAGTAAAATCTGTATCGGTAGCACTAACTGAGAAAATATAACAGGAAATAAGTAGTAAAAACACACTATATTTGAACGACATCCTAGATTTTTGAAGACACCTGTCACAGAACCGGAAGTTGGCGTGGAAGCGTAACCAACCGGAATTTTATATCAGAAGAAAGTTAAATTTTATTACAAAAATGCTAAAACTATAATTCATTTAAGAATTCTTATAGTTTTAGAAAAGAAGATAATCTGTCGATAAATATTAATATTACTTATGTTTCTGTTGTACAAATTCTCGTGACTGCTCACTCTTCATTTGCATACGGGATAAAACATTTTAAAATAGTGCAGTATGTACTATGAAGTTCCTTATTATCAAAGCATCTAATTAATGTCATTTTTATGGATTATGTAGAAAAATAATGTCTTTTATTGGTTATACGAAAAACACTACTTATATCAGAAATAATCTGTAATTTGCATAAAATGGTGCGCATTAATACGTTTTGATGTCATCAAGTTATGCGGCTAGCATCAATGTTTCTGAAATCATGTCAAATTATGCAGGTGTGATAAATCCAAAATACAGCTTGGAACTTCTCTCCCAGTTTGATTACGAGGATGGGTAGATTTTGAAGCATCAAAAATAGTCTTTTTATGACAAAAAGGTGCTCTAAGAAAGGTTTAAAGGTTGCTTGTAAAATGTCTGTCAAATGATTTAGCATTGTTTTGAAATTCATGGAACATTTATAAGATTCTTTGAGGTATAAGAAAGTTAGGAAACTTTTTTCCTTGCATTAAAATAGATAATGTCTGTGAATGAAGGTGCAGAGGAAATGATAGATATGAACTTCTTCATGTCCGGTTTAGTCTCTGAGAGTGTTGACAGCTTCGCTGACAGCAGTTTGACAGGATCCACAGCTGATGGTGCTGACCCAATGGATGGGGAGGCGGAGCCTGAGGAAAATGATCAACAGAACATTGATGATCACACATACAATCAGGCCCCACTCAGTTATGAGTTACAGCAAGGACTAAGAATTCTGAAAGAACTTATGTCTGATTCCAACAAGTCTGTCAACTTGCATTTCCTTGGTCCAGTTGATGATGGTCATCCAGAAACAGCTGATTATTATGAGAAAATAAAGAAGCCCATTTGGCTGGGAAAAAGTTAGTATAGATACCTTTTCAAGATATGGAATGTAACCCCTAAGTAAAAATGTACAATACATTATGATAAAAATTGAAATGATAAGTTCAGCCATAATAAGTAACTCATCAAAATAGAGGTTAAGGAAAAAGTAATTTTATCAGTTTATTATATTTGCTTATTATGATATACAAAAGTATTCAGTAACTACTGTGTTAAAAATTCAAATTTGATAGCAAATAAAATGGGCAGTCAATAAAATCAATGAGACTAAAACATAATCTTCACCTTTGTCCCCCTTACTTGCATATCTGTGTGTAGATAAACAACATTTTTTGTGTGGGATGAGATGTCAACATATAGACTTTCTTCTGTAAGTTACCACAATAAAATTCTGGCTCAGCATGTCAAGGGTCTTTTTGATTGATATCTTCCTAAAAAACATGAGACATTTGTCATAGGATGTAAAACGGCTACCAATCAGTGGGATGGATACCGGTTCATGATAATTGGTCAGTTAACAATGTGTATTCACAGTACCTTCAGTGAGATATTGTGGAATTGTCTGCAAGGGGTTTTAAAGTGGTAACCGCATTGGAATTTTAATTATGTATAGAAATCTTATGAAAGGCTCGATGAGAGTTGATAATCTTTAAAACAGTACATTCAACCATAAATTTGTGTCATCTGTTGACACTTTCAAACTGAAAGTTTTTGATGGATGTTTAATAGTCAAAGAAAAGGCAGGATTCAGTGTTTACAAACCCCAAAATGGCTTCATTATCAGAGGAAGACTTTCTTGCTACATGTATTTTATATAGCCTTTTTTGTTTAACAATTTTGCAAAGGTCCCAGTTATAGCATCTTATCTTTATCTTCGACATTACATTCTTTTACTTGTCTTTGCTGTTTAAGATTGACTCTCTGCTCCGAACTTTATCAATCAAATCCTTAACATTTCATTAGTTCTTTTCTTTCCTTTACTGGAAGTCATGTGCTTTCTTTTCCAACCATGTAACCAATCACCACGTTTATTTGTTTTGAAAACCAAAACTTGCATCATTGCAAAACTCAGCTGTGGTTGGTCAGTTCCTGTCAAATATAACGAGAATGGAAATGGTGAACGTGTCAAAGAGACAACAACTCCTTGGTGATGAAAAATGTCGGCTCAAGGCCACTTATGAGTCTTCAATGAACCGAGAAGGAAACCTTCACAGGCTGCAACTGGCCCCTAAAGTACAGGTTTCATGGAAATAGAATAAGATTCTATTCCATCCAAGTTTTCTTTTGCAGTAGACGCTACACTGTAGAACAAAGAATTATGATTTATTTATTTATATAGTGGCTCTGTATACTATACATTGTATGTAGATGTATGAATTCTCACATTATTTGATAATATTCTTGTGGTTTTTTAGTGAAGGAAAAATTTGATATGAGAGAATATGAAACCATTACTCAGTTTGTAGCTGATTTCCGCCAGATGTTAGAAAACTGCTACAGATTTAATGGACCTGACCATTTTGTATCACGCAGAGCACAAAAACTTGAAACCATGATGGAGCAGAAATTGAACTTATTATCTAGGTAATTAAAATTGAATTTTAGTTTATGAAACTAGTAGAAATTTGTGCATAATGGTATTTTCTTCATTGAAACAAAGATACGGCAAATACTATATACTTGTAAATCTAAGAAAAACTAAAGTTATGAGCAGTGCAGGCTGCACTGAACACAGAGCATGCAAATGATCTCACTGATACATGTAAAAGAAAACATTCTCTACTTTTTGAAAGTGCCTACCAAATCCAGAAAGCAGAAATTTGTGATATCATCATGATTTCATCATTGAGGAAAATGCAGCTGAATTTTTAACACAAATGTTGAAATTTGCGAGTATTTAAGTAGCAGTCTTTGTAAAAATCATGCAAAATCTGAAAAATGTGATACACTCTAAAAAAGGCCACATATTTTTTGTAATCAAGATTTTTTTCTGGGTCTATACTATGAAATGTGTAATAATTCATTCAAATCTGCCTGCTCTTAGGAGATAATCAACATTTAAAATCCAATAGATTCTTTTGTATTTGAGTGTCATTTACGGAGTTATCTCCCTTAATTTTGAAATGTACAGTGCATTCTATATGATTTTTATCTCTTAAGAACATGGGATATATGAAAAACTGAATGTTAATTTCTGTTTACCATGGCAATTCAAACAAAATATCAAAAATAAAAATATGTAGGCTTTTTACCCATGAATCACATTTTGCATGATTCTTAGCTGGAGTGCTACTTAATACATAACTATAATATGATTGTTGTTCTTTTGATAAGAAGGATTGTCTACATTTCAATTATTTTAGAGTATTAGGCTTGTAAGTATCGTTTTAGATTTGTTTTTGATATGGAATTTGCTGTTGAAAATTTTCAGAAAGGAAGACAGATTTGTGTTATGTTTGCTTTTTCTAGGTACATCAGTCTGATGCTCAGTAATCAAAAGTTTCTATTTTGTGTTGTTACCAAACTTATTATAGCATATTCATATTTGTCTTCATGTTTATGCAGATGAGGTTTTTGTACATAAAGTTGTCAGATTTACCCTGTACAAAAAAGCACATGGTCCTGGGCTTTTGAACGGGAGTTAGGTACCCATTCCTTGTGATTTAACATGGCCTTGTGACAGTACTTACAAGTACTATTGACATTGAAGGATTTAAGTCATGCATACACTGTTACCAACTCACAGATTACAAAAATAATTCAATTTTTCTGATATAGTCTTTAATTGCACTTAATAGGTATATTTTAGCTACAAAATAATTTGTTTCATTATATATTTGAATTCATCAAATTCCAGAGAATTAAGAGAGAAGACAAGTATTACTGCTACATCTGGTCAACTTCAGGAGGATCAGCTACCTATGATACCAGGTAAGTTCTTCTTAATATTGTTTGTTTTTTTTTCAGAATTTCAATTTCCTTAGAAAACAATTATTCTTTCCTTCCTTGCATCTCTGCTCAAAATCAGAAAGATAAAAAAAAAACCAGAAAACTTTAGCTTAAATTTTTTATTGCTTTTTGAAAATTTGGAAGAGGAATCAAGGGAACCAAGGTTATAGTGGAAAATCAGGCATTATTGTGAAACATGTTCATGTCTATTGTAAAAAACAAATTGTCTGGCACAGTCAAGTCATGTCGCTATAGGATAAAATGTAATATGTATATTTAGGGCTTATTTCTCTCTTTTCATGAATACTTGTACAAAACTATTGTTATATATATTATTTCAGGCGTCAGAAGAAGAGCAAGGGCAATAATACCCCATGACTCAACAGCATTACTGAATCAACTGAGAGTTGAAGAAATCCAAAAAGAGAGAGAAGCTCGTAAACAGCAAATGATGGAAAGAAAAGCAGTGTTAGAATCTCACATCCAGGGAATGATGGAATGGGAGGATAAACTGATGGAAGGTCACAGAGAAGAGGTGAAGGCCATGTGGGAGGTAAGATTTTTCTATGTCAAAGGTCATGGCTGTAACACCTGTAAATCAAAGTGTTTGAGATTCAGATATCAGATTACAAAAGATATGAGTGTTTGCAATTCATCATTGAGTAAGCAATAATTTCATGAAGTTGTATGTGTAGGAAATGTTTCACTTTGTTATGAGGAAGATTCATGCAGCTATACTCCTGCAAGTCAAGTTTCAGTGGTATATAGAAATCACTGTGTCCACATATTTTGTGAGTTCAACTCTTGTTTAACTGCTTTTTGGATTTTAATTACACTTTATAGAAACGATGGTTATTGTCAGACACCTACAAGTGGAGGTAATCCAACTTAAAGGTTTTGATATATTCATAGCTTGTAAGGTCAACTTCTACTTAAATTTAAAAAAAAATCAATGAATTCTGTAAAATTATGGTATGAGTAGATAACGTGGTGAAAGATTTCTGAAGCAAACAAGGGAAGGTTTATAACAGTACTTAAAGATGACATCTTTGGAGACCGAGGCAGGTGGGGTATTCTTATTTGTAAGGTTTTGATTATCATGTTCAATTGTGGTAGTAGAGCAATTAAATACCTTTTTTATTAATTATCTTACCGGAATTCTATATTTTTTAGCTTCCTTCGATTGGGTTATTGTTATTCTTGTGCCATTATCCACTAAACATTGGCGAGGTTGCCCAATTTGAGCTTGAGAGATGCATTTTTATGCCCAGAGAGAGTTCTACATTACAACGTATTATGACCACTTTACTGAGTACTCCATTTCAACGACACAAGTAAGTTAAAAAAAAAGGATCAAAAACATTTCTTAGTGTGGAGGTATGAGAATTTATAGTGGGTTACTATTTTTCACAAATTGTAGTTAATGTGAACAAGACTTATCATAAAAATTACCTCTTCTAAATGTGAGCCTAATTTTTCAATGAGCATCAATGATTGTCTGTTTTTTTAAGGTAATTTAAGGTATCTTTATCCTTCCCTCTATCTTCATCTTCCATTGTATCTCTTTATCTCTACTACTGATGGATTTTAACTTAACTTGTCTTTGGAAGGTCATTCACTTTGATTGACTTAGGTTTTGGTTGAAATATAAACTGATAATCTTAAATCTGATTTATCAATGCAGGGGCTGCTCTGGCTTTCAAAATTCTGTCGCCAAAAAAATAGCCAGCTACCAATTTTTTTTTGCCAATTTTCAGAAATTAAGCCAAAATAGGTGCCCAATAAATTATTCTAATTTTTTAAAATATGACAGTATTAAGTCCACTGATGAGTTATCCTTGTCAATTCATGAAAATAACCCCTTCATTTATGACATTCAAGTACCAAAGTCAAGGATTCACTCTTGATGCATGTATAAAGCAAGTTTTTAGCTAAGTTGTAGTCATCATCTAAAACTATTAGTCACTTTTCATATGCAAAATAATAAAGTACTACTCCAGAAACAGATGTTTTATTTCTATCAAGGACTTTATATTACTATGCTCATATAGTCCCGGATTTTAAAACATGTTGACCTTTGCCCTTTGTAGTCAGAGTAAATTTATCTTAAAATATAATTTCATTTTTTATATTTTCAACAAACTTGATCCTTTTTTTAAGTGCTAAAATTCCTAGCAAAATACCATGGACCATTAATTATGTCCCTTGTTGAATATCTCTTGTTCTTTTATATTCCACTGAATATGATGACTTTATGCCATCAGTATTTCCTTAATTAGATTATGGTAGTCCCCATTCTTTTTGTTTACCAATTTTCCGGCTAAAAAAGCCACATGGCAAAAGTGTTAACAAATGTCATCCATTTTCTTTTATCAGATATTGCATGTTGATGTGTTTTAGACACTTCCTGATTAGATAATCAGTGTTAGTTGGGTTTAATTTATTCTGTTATAAGGTAAATCTGTTTATGAATGTATCATATGGTTTAACAGGGCTGTGAAGCTTGTATGTAGCCACATGCACATGGCCATGATTGTGTTTACCTTTGACCAGATGAGAGGTTTGATTGGCTCAATAATATATTTACATCTGATTGACACCTCCCATGGGATATTTTTTCACAGTCATCTGGTCTAATTACCTTTGATTGGCTTTAGTCGTAAATTGGTTATGGTCAATTAACTCTGACCAGGTGTCAACACAATTGTTTAATTAAGAGAATATCCGTGGCTGACAAACTTCCTGTCAATTTTGATATACAAAACCCAGTTTATACACATGTACATATATTTGTCCTTACTTCATCTAGATTTAGTATTCAAATTTCTATTTCTATTTTATTTGAAAAAAGACTTTATTTTGAATTTTTTTTTTACTTCTTGCAGATTAGATAGAACTGGTATGATGCCATACAAAGTGTGGAATGAAAAACTACGGGAGAAAATGATACCATGGTTCAAGCTTCTTAAAGACTCACAAGATGTTAACAAAGTAGGTAGCTGTTCAGTTGTGTTTAAGGCAGTACAGCTTTTTACTAACATGACAAAAATTGAACACATTGATATAAAAGTACAGCAAAACCAAACTCTGGACAATTAAAATACCTATAGAGGTTCATTTTCATGAGGTTGGAGGAATCACGAAAATAAAACCTTGCCAAATTTAAAACTTCACAGTTATTTCCTGTAGTCTGTATCTATGTATGTGAAAATGAAAGACTGAAAATTTAATACCCCTATTCATAAAGCAAATGACAAAATTTGGTACCATTGAAAATTACACCATATAATGTAGTTTAAATAAGAAAGGTTTTCAAATTCAACTGGTTCGAAATCTGGTGAAACTGGTTCAATAAAAATTTACAGTGAAACCTGTTTATACTGAATGCCTTTTGGCCTTTTGAAATTGGTTCGGTGTAGACAGACCTAATATTCATAGGTTTGAAATACATTTATATACTGATGTAAAGGGACTTTAAAAAGTGTCTAGTTTTGACCGATTTTTGGATTATTCAGGGTTTGGTTTAGACAGGTTTATTTATAATTCAGTGTTCATTATAGACAAGTTTTCTTGTATCTGAGAACATGGATACTACAATGAAAAATGGTGGAGAGAAAAAAATACACAATGAACTGGATATTTAAAAAAACATGAACCATGGGAAATAAGCCTTCAAGTTTTGAGGTTTTTTTATCCTTTAGGATCAAAATACCTGATGTCACTGGTTTATGTCTGGAACTTCCCTACTATCTCTAAACACCACACAAAATTATAGTCCAAATATAATTCCTGTTGTATCATTTATTACCTTTTTTATAACCAATAAATATGTTTCTGGCAATTATTCAGCTCAATCTATAATATTATTTTTGCAAATCGAATTAAGATCTACCAGTTTCTTCAAATCAACTGAAAATTTGAGGGAATCCTTTTTTGGCCTTGAAAGATGTTTAGGATTAAATTTGCATTTAGGTAATTCAGTTCTTGCAGTGTTTTGTCAAGAAACATGTTAATCATGTTCCAATTAACACACTTATTAATTAAAAGCTTAATCCTATCATTACGGTAATATTTTATGAATAAAAGGGAAGTGAAGAGCAATGATTTTACCAAGTAAACTTGGCAGGAAAATTCAAATTGATAAGAAATGTCTAGTTTTGGAAAATCTTATATTCATCTAGGAAATTATCTTTTAAAGCAGAAATTGGCTTTATTTGAATATAATTATTGTGTGGGATAAAAACCCCTTTGAAATAGTTTTTTTTTATAAATGTGGAAAAGGGTGAAATGGAACAAAATTTGTAATTATGTGTGAAGTTGGATACTGTTAAACTATTGATTACATTTTATACATCAGAAATCAGTAAAAAAAGTTGTAAAGATTGACATTCAGTCTATACTTATTAGGAAAAGCAGTTCTAAATAATATTGGAAATGCTAATGAATGATTACAGATTTTTTTTTACATTATGTAATCTTTTAAAATTTTGTTCATGCTACAATTTTCACAAGAATAAAAAACTTCCAGTGCAAACAGCACTTTGATTTACAAAATAGAGACTAGCATGCATTAAAATCTGTCATGAATTTTGGGTGAAACTTGAGACGGGAGCAGAAGTCTTTGTAGAGTTATGTATAGGATAACTAATTGAAAATTTCTCAAATACATGTAGAATGATAGTTTTCATAAAAATTGAAAAAAACTAGCATTTATAAAATCTGTGAAAAAGTAACTGTACAATCATACTGTTTATCATCGAATTATGCTGGTAAATAAGTTGTAATATTAAAAATTTCAGGTAGCTGACAAATTTGGAGTTGATCCATTCCTATTTCAAGTTGTTGGTAAGTGATAAAAGAAATGTTGCATGTACTGTATGGCTTTAATGCCCCACAATTGAAGATGAGGGACATTTCTCACGTATTGTCATCAAATGTTTTTTATGTAATGGAGGACATTTAGGATATATACAAGGAAAGGAAGGAGAAGCTTCTATTATTTTCATTTATATTGCATCTCCTATATAATTAATATTTTTTTCATATACAAAACAGTGATATATAAATTTAAAGAACAGATTCTTTCCTTTCAAAGCTTATAGTAAAGTGAATATATGGGGAAAATAGACAATGACCTCTGGTAATGAAAATATGGTTAGATGGCACTCTCAATCCTTCAATATGGTATAGGACTTGCAATTGATAGGGAGTAGTTAATGAATTTTTTACACTAGTTCTTCCTTTAAAATTGATGATGATGCAAAAATAAGGGAAAATTTCCAAGAGACCCTGTCTCCAGCTGTAAAATTAAAGGATAAAAATACAACAAGGCATGGTCAATATTTCAATATCAAATAGGACTCGTATTTGATAAGGAGTATTACATTATTCTGAGTGAAAGAATTCAGAATTGCATATTTCTTGTACAAGTAATGTTTTCTTTTTTTTTTTTTAACAGGCAAAAAGAACCCTATGAGAAAAAAGAAATTCCATGAACTGTCATTGTATCAGAGAGTCTGGGTACTAAAAAGTTTATGTGATCATTGTGTGGTAAGCAGATTAAGATGGTAAACAAGGGTACTCTAGGCCTACCTATTTATCATCCCATATTAGTGGGGAGCTTCACAAAATATCAATGAAAAATTTAGAATCTCCCACTTAAATAAAAGATTTATGGGAGCTTTTGGTGAAAACTACAGTAATTCCTGCAAAAAATACTGAATAATTGAATTTTTACACCCGAAATTTGCTTTTATGCATAATTTTCTCACATAAGACACTGACAATGAGGGAGAATCTCAGACTTGAGCTGTTCCAAAAATTGACTGGTTTGACTGTAGATGTAAATTGATTCATTTTAGAAAAAAAATAGTCCTGTATGAAATTTACCTAAGCCTAAATTAAAATTTTGTAATTTTTTAATTCAAAATTATTTCTTTACATCTTTGAAAAAACTGAACACTGATATTGTTTTATTTTGCATTCTGAATTATGAAATAGAAGTATTTCTCTGCCTACCCACAGTGAAAATTATGAGTTTCGGAAAGGGTAAACAAACATAATTTTAAATCTAAGCCCTACTTTAATTCTTTTTTTGTCCTTGATTATTAATTTCTATCAAAAACTTATCTACAAGGCTGAAATTCATCAGATTTGACTAAAATTATAATTAAACATCAGTGCCTACACATTTAGTCAGTTCTCGATTAAAAAAAATTCAGAAATGGATAAAATGTTACAAAATGCCTTAATGGAATAAAATAGTTTGTTGATGATTTTATTATACCCTTGTGAATGCATTGATGGAAGATCTTTTCAGTTTAAATTCTCCCAGTAAAGACAGCCAGATTGTTTTTATTTGAAATTATTGATTTATGACAGCCTCCAACCTTGAATCTGCTCCTCCTTTAATCTGAGGGCATAGGTTATGTGAGCATTCTTTTATTATTGTAGGAAAGTCAAGAATCTTTAGTGAAGACCATTGAATCACAGTATCCTGAGGAACAAAAAGACTACAAACTTGGCGAGGATGCTGATGGCAATACATATCTCCATTTTCCACAATTCTGTGGTGCTGATGTTCGTATATACCGCCAGGCATACATTCCCGAACCAGAGTTTGATGAACCCGAGGAAGAAGAGGAAGTAGTCGTTAAATCGCCAAAGAAAAGAAAATCAGCAGTAAGTCTGACCTGATAGGCAGAGTAAAATAAAACCAGCAGTCAATTTCACAAAAAGTTTGAGATGTAAAATTGGGTGTGATTTATGACATCACAATCTTCATTTCTGTTATGATGTTATAACTCAAAACATATCTTACACTTTTTTGTGAATATAGCTCTTGTTCTCCAATCTGAAAAAGGAATTAATGTTAAAATGAAATTGACCTTTTTATTCCAGTAAAATTGTACAGCATCACTTGGCTATGTCAGAAGACATTGTAGTACATTGTATAAGGAAAGCTCTGCATATAAATGATTGAAAACAAAAAGTTTTAGTTTAGTAAATAGATTAAACTATCAATCTTTTTAAATCATTTTTATTTTTTACCAATTCAAATGCTATTATATATTCAAAACTTACTGTTCCTTTGACTTCTCAAAGTTCAATGAAGAGTTCCTATTAAGATTATCTAATAAAAGATTCTGTTGTTGAGTTGTTCTGGATAAACAATTTGTGGTAAGAAAACCCATTTATTATTTTTAAATATAGAAAATTGAAATGAAAGCTCATCTGTTATAATGATATGAAATGCTTGTCTTCCAGAAGAAGGATAGGAGAGACAGATCCAAAAGTAAAGAGAAAACACCAGTACCTAAAAAGAAACCCAAAAATGTAAAAACCTTCACATCAGAAATACCCCTTCCTCCATCCAGTAGACCAAGTAGACTCAGACAGGTACTCTATTACTTTTAGATTTTGCAAAATCCCACTGGCTCAAGCCATTATAGATAACTGATTAAGTGTAGTACTGCTGATTTTTTACATAGCTCTTCGTGTAGAATTCTGCTCTGTATTGTCAGAAGACATAGTACTTGTTACTGTGAAACACCTGTTATACCGTTTGGATACATTGTATTAATTTGAAATTTGATCAAAATCATATTTTTCATCTTTATCAGCTGTGAAAGCTTTGTATAGATAGACATTAAAAATCTTTAACTCTTGAGTGTGCAAGACAGAAACTTTCATACACCCAGGATTTCTAGTTCTCTAATGAGGCTTCTTTTAGTTCAGAAACATTGAAATGTTGCTTGAGGTTGTCTGAGATTTCTGAGCCTTGCATTTATTGGTGATCTTACCTTCTTCATGTTTGCTCTAACACTTCCTGAACAATTTTTAAATATTTTTATTTCTAAAAAATTCTTCTCAAATAAACACATTCATATTTGACATAAGTTCGTTTTTAAATTTTAAGACTATAAAGACCGTCCTTCCAGTTGCCTCAAATGAGGATTCTTCAACAGAAGATGATGACTTAGAAACAACTGAAGACGATGGCACACAAAGTGAAAGTGAAAGTAAAAGTGAATCAGAAGACGAAACTGAAAGTTGTAATGACAGTGGAATAGATAATAATACTCCCTTTAAAAACATTCTCAGGAATAAAGTTATGGAACAAGATAATTTAAGTGAGACTTCTTCTTTAGATAGTAATGATATTTGGAGTGTGAAACGGACTAGATCTGGTAGGATTAGGTTTAATGGTGCAATGAGAATGAATAATGACCTGTCTTTGTTTACTGATGGAACATTATCTGAAAATAGCAATCAAGGTTCTGCTAAGTGTGCCAAAAAGAAGAAAAGGACGGACTTTAAAAATTTAAATCTTGCAAAAAATTTCAACGGTCTCAGTGAAAATGAAAATGAGAATGACAGTGATGCATGTGCAAAAGAGATAGATGAAAAGGGTGACTTGCACAGTGATAAAGCATTAGATTCTGAAATGGAGCAGAGTCATAGAAAATGTAAGGTTGACAATGAAATGGAAAAATCTTATACCCATGATGATTCTAATTCCTCAGTTATGAATAAGAATATGAGTAAAAGTAATGATTCTAATGTGATAGGGACCAATGAAGATAGCAGTACATCAAATGACTTTTCTGAGATAGAAAGTCAAGATACTCAAATGGAGGGTAATTTATCTGACAATGAAAGGGAAGAAAGTCATTTTAATACAATATCTCGGATATTTGATAAAAGTGCTGATGGAATTTTAGAAGATAGTGACACTGCATCATCTTTTCGGTTGAAAATTTGTGATAGTTCTTGTGAACAGAATTCTAATTCATCGAAATGTGATAGTCATCAACCTTCTCACAATTCAAATTCGGTCTCAGAAAAGGAAGTAGTAGTAAGGGAAGTAACTCCATGTAGGGAGATGAGTGACGGTACTGATACTGATGTAGAATTTAGCCCAGACAAATCTGCAATAGAAAATGATAATTACTCATACGAAAAGATGAAAACTTGTGAACATGAGAAATGTGATAAAAATGATTCTGGTTCTGCAAGTGGCAACAAGACTCAATCAGAGAAAGTTGACTACAGTGGATTTAAAATCTGTGATACTGAAATCTCATGTTCTGAAATTGAAGCAGGTAATTTTTTGGAGAAGAATGTACAGTGGGATACTCTTGAAAAGGTTGACTGTGATCAAAAAGATAATGTTGATGAAACTATTGAAGAAACTGCTGATGGTGAAATTGTAAAAACAGATGTTAAAACAGATAGTGTAGATGGTGAAAATGAAATCAAAATAAAGATCGAACCAGTCACAGCAGAGGAGGATTCATTAAATAAAAACTTAGGTAAAAAAACTTTGGTTTGATTAAGGTAACTCTTGAAATTAAGAATAATCTCAGACTTAAGTATTTTTCATGTTTCATGGTGCTCAGGCCTTGCATGATTACAATAGTTTACTGTACATGTTAGGCTGAAGCAGCCAGTACAGATAGGTACGTGTACAGATATTTCACTTTTTTTTTCAGTAACCATTGTCATGATATATATGACGACCTAGGGTAGGGGACGCAACTCTGACAAATCATTGGAACGTTTGTATTCTGCATTTTACATCAATCTTATGTAAGCATCAAAGTAACTTTTCTGTTTCAAATGAAAGCTTGATAGGCATTGGTGAAATTGTATGCAATACAAGCATATCACTGATTTAAACAGTTATGTCCCTTATCCTAGGTCTACGTCCTTTTGATGTGTACCTTCTGCTTGGTTGTTTTTTTTGGATAACATAGGTTATTTTGTATAAACTAATTTGGTACTGTGATGTAATGAATATCAATTGGTCAGCATTAATTTAAATAGGTTGATTTAGATAATCCCAAACTAAATAATGTTTTGGTTTTGGATCAATTCATAATTTTGACTGAGATAAATTGGAAATTAAATTTAAAGCATAAAAAGGATTGATTTTAATTTTTTGACAAAGTTTTGTGAGGCCAAGAAAAAAATGTGTCTGTTTAAGATGGTTACATTCTTTCAAAATAGGGTTGGTAGGTTGGCATTTTCATTTTGTGATTTTTAGCTCACTTGGCCTATTGCCATCACTTGGCGTCAGTCGTTGTCATTGTTGTCGTCATTAACAATTTCTTCAAACATCTTCTCCTCTAAAACTGCTGAACTGATTTGGATGAAACTTCAGATGCTTGTTCCTTAGAGTATCCTGCACAATATGACCATTTGGATTTTTGATCGGTTAAAAAAATAAGGCCGCCGTTACTAAAAATAGAACATAGGGGTCAGACAGCAGATTTTTGCATATATTTCCAAAACCGTTAGGTTTAGCCAAATTTTGACTGGGTGTAAGTTTTCAGCATGATTAGATCTATCTGTGGTCAAATTTTGGTGGAAATCTGTTGACCCATGTCAGAGTTATTGCCCTTTTTTGTTGTTTTTGATGTTATTACTTTCAAAAATCTTCTTTTCAGAAACTGCTCTCCAGAATGTCAATGAAAGTTTTTATTTTTGTTTTTTAGGTTATCTTTAACAAAATGACTGTTTGGATTTTTGATTGGTTAAAAAGCATGGCCGCCCTTACTAAAAATAGAACATAGGGGTCAGATGGCAGTTTTTTGCATATATCTCCAAAAGGGTTAGGTTTAGTCAATATCTTTCAATTGCTGAAATGATACTTATTATATGGCCTACAAAAGTCTCTGAGGGATCAAAGTTGTCAGACGACTCCATCTAAGAGTCATTGCCCTTGAGAAGTGAAAAATGACTTTACATTGTTCAGCCAATATCTTGAAAATGATGATAGATAAAATGAAACTCAATTGCTGAAATGATTCTGATTATAAGGCCTACAAAAGGCTTCAGGGATTAAAGTTGTCAGACAACTCCATGTAAGAGTTATTGCCCCTGAAAGGCAAAAAAATTACGCTTTTAGCAGTTTTTAGTCAATATCTTGACAACTATAATGGATAGAATAAAACTTTCAATTGATGAAATGATCCTTATGATTAGCCCTACCAAAGTCTTCATGGAGTCAAAAGACAACTCCTTGTTAGAGTTACTGCTCTTGAAAGGCAAAAATTTAACCTGGTAAGCGATGGAGGCTCCTTGGAGCCTATTGTTTTTTTTTCCGGACAGGTTTACATTTCATTAGCCAAATCGTTAGTCTCTGAGTGTTGTTTTATACACATAATAACATCTTTGTATGTATTATTAATAACTATTTTTGTGGACCCCATGCTGCTGTCTGGCTTCTGTAAACGACTGGGTCGACCATATGTATTGAAGAAAGCTACAACACTGTGTCAGCTCAAATGATGAAAGGACTTTGATAAAATGTACTTTCGGATTTCCCTCAAAATTACCTATTTTTATTTTTTAATTTTTAGTTATGGGATAAATTGGCTTTGATTTGGGGCTTAGAAATAAAAGTGGTTGGGTAAGCAAAAACAGATCTATTTTTTAGGCCTGATTTAACCAATTTGGGGGCAGTTTAGGCTTCACAATCTTCAAAGCAGTTACGTAAAAGAATGAACTGTCCAAAAGTTGGTTATGCAAGCACACATTTGGATTTTAAATTAACAGATGTGAATTCAACTGATACAAAGCTGGCATACATTTTGTTTGCTTCTGTTATAGATGCAGGGTTTAAAGTTAAGAATGAGGATAAAGACAGTGATATAAAAAAAGAATCTAAAAATCAAGATAACTCCATGATAGATGAAGATTTGAAACAGAATATTAAGCAGGAACCAGAAGAAACAGTCAAAGTAAAAGAGGAAGAAAAAACTGATGTAAAGGAAGAGGTTATAGAGTCAGATGACGAGGAAGATGAAACTGAACTTGTTCAAGTAAGTTATTTTGAGGTCATACACGTAGTTCACGAATTTGTAATAAATTTCTAAATTTTACAAAGGGAGATAATTCAATGAAAGAAATTTTATATATTTTTATTTTAAATTTCATAGCAGTACTAATCCTTTACAACAAATTGGTATTTGATGAAATTAATATGGTTATGATGGTTTGGCATTGCACATAGATTTATTGATTATTGGAGTTTAATGCCCGAGCAGCAGTATTTCAGCTATATTTCAGGTGATGAACATGAAATGGATGATAAAATGAACATGAAATGATGAAGGTGAAATCAAAAAAGAGATTTGTTTGTTGGGGTTTAATGTCCGAGCAGCAATATTTCAGCTATATTCAGACGATGAACATGAAATAGATGATAGAATGAGAATGAAATGAAAAATGGGATGGGACACAAGGATGACAGGGTCAACAAATTTTGATTGCCACAAGATAAAAGGGAGTGATGGGTAGGGTTGGGCAATTTAGCCTCCTGTGGCGGAGCGCAAAGATTCCTACTCCTATCGAATACCACTGCAGGGTTCTTTAACATGCGAGGAACATGGCATCTTTCCCAACACAGTGCACCGCTATGGTTTGCGGTCAGGTTTTCCGTATTATAGCCTGACAACCCCAGCATGTAACATGCCAGGGGTACCCCATTCCACCACCTGGGGCACACATCCCACTTGCTCTGTGGGCAGAGTGCCTAGCCCCTGGCTAGGTTTCTGAGCACTATTTAGTTGCCTTTTACGACAAGCTTAGCGTTGCTGCAGGCCTATTCTTTTGATCTTCAGACCTGCACAGGGCCATTACACATAGATATGCATCAAGCAATTGGAAGTTTGAACTACTGGTTATGAGAAGTGACATTTTGTCCAGACATAGTTAAAATATTGAATATTAAAGTGATTTTGATTTTTATAAAGTTCACACAATTTTTCTGATAATCGTCTGTTCACTTTGCAATTAAAATTGACTGAAATAGAGATCACTATGTCCATGTTGGCTTGGGGTATGTACATGTGCTAGCATAACTCTTTGTTGAAAAAAAGACATTTAACCAAGTCTTCAATTTTTACTGTAAACTGTGTTTTATCAATCTGAATCAAACAATTAGGGATATTTTTATTAACCTCAGGGTCCAGAGATTGGTCCATTTGAGTTGGTAGCTGAGAGTGTTGAAGACCTGAAGAATCTTGTGGAGAAATTTGCTGAACCAGAATCTTATACTGTTGGTAGGGGAAAGAAAACAAAGGTAATCATACAATCATGTAAAATAAAGGTAAACTTACAAAATGTATTACTAAAGGAGGCAATGGTTACTTAGTGATTAGTGTAACATTTATTTCCTGCATGTGAATATAGAATTTGCCAAATATTGAGTGGCTTGATTTCGAAAGGATTTGTAGTTGAGTACTGGCTATGCTCACTTGAACTTTGCTTTATATGTCCTGAAATTTTGTTGTTTTTTTTTAATAGAAATCCTCACTTTTGTGTGCTGTCTTGTTCTTATTTTCAGTTTTTATTTTGTATTTCTTTCTGTGTCTATATTATGTGTGTAAATTGTCTGTTTCTTGGTTTTGTCCACGTTCTTGGATTTGAATCGTCCTTCTATTTTTGATGCTTCTATATTTTTTGCTTAGATTTAAAACAGCTGTTTGTCTTTGATATTCCAGGTAGTAAAACCCCCACCAAGGAAGAAATGTGTTGTTCAGTTACACAACAGACTGACCTATCTATTAAAGGAATTAGAACCTTGGGAACAGAAGTTAATACAAGCTACAAAGAAAGCTAGACTTAAAATGAAGAAAGAATATGAATCCTATGTGGAACAGGTATACAGATTTTAAAAGCTCATCAATTACAAATTTTTCATAAGGCTAATGCCATATAGGAGGTTACTGGGGTATTTTCATTTAAGTGATTAAATTTTCACTGTATTTCATGGTAATTGTCTGGACATGAAATAAAACACAGGATTTTACAAGTTATTCCTACCTATAGGGTAAATGGTTTACTCTAGAATCACCTTTATACCTTAACAATATACAGTATATATTGTATACTGGTATTGATTGTGTATATGACTACCTCAGTTGCAGTTGTAGGTATCCATCAAAATAAGAAATTGCCCCTAAGCAAAGAACATAAGGGTTGCAATGGAATCAAGGCCATTCAAAATTTCTTTCCCTGTAGTATCTACTCAAGTGGCAACATATTCATCTGGGGTAATTGAATGAATTTCTTGGATTTCATTATACCCCTCATAAACAAAGTTTTGATGATATACAGATAACATCAAAATTCATGTCTGTTAGTCCATCCATCTGTCCACTTTTCTTGTAGGATAAATTTATAGGAAGGTTGGGCATCATATGTAGATATGCATGAAAGAATATAATGATCCTTAGAGGACTCCAAAATTATCACGATTATATAATCTTACTTTTAAAACATTGCAAGCACAACTCCTTAAATGCTCGAGGAATTTTGATGACATTTTATAGAAAGGTTGATCATCGTTAAGGAATATAATTTTTGTTGTAGGACTACCAAGGGAAATTATACATATTAAAGGGTTACATTAAATAGTCAATTTCATTGAAGAGCGGGTTTTCTCTTTGTGAGCTTGCTAACAGTATTTTTAGTGTTGTAGCCTTTTTGTATCCCTTCATGTAAAATATAATCTTTTTATTTGAAGGATGAAGATGGCTGGGAATCTGACCATTCGGAATCAACCAACTCAGCCACTGAAGAAACTGGTATGGAAGTAGAAAGTACTCCCAGCAGACAACCAAGTATCCCTAAGGACAGTGAAGACAGCAAGGGTGCTGGTAAGTATCTTCAGTGAAGACAGCAAGGGTGCTGGCAGGTATCTTTAGTGAAGACAGCAAGGGTGCTGGTAAGTATCTTTAGTGAAGACGGCAAGGGTGCTGGTAGGTATGTTCAAAATACAGTGAAATCCCTTTTGGTCTTTAACTTTGGTTTGGTTTATGCTGGTGTTCAGTTTTCCAATGTTCAAAATACTGTTTTGATATAAGGAATTTTAAAATGTGTCTGGTTTAGACAGGTTTTTTTTATTATTCAGGGTGCAGTTTAGACAGATTTCACATGACATCTGATGTTAATGAAATATTAATAATGCCATTTGGTCTGTAATTTGATGGAAAATGTTTTTTTCAATATTAATGATGAAAACTCGTGTATTAAATATTAATATGATTTTTCAATCAAAATTTGTTCTGTGTCCAATGTATTGTCCATTATATTAAAAGGAAATGATAATATGCTGAAAGAAACATGAATCAATTTCATCAACACATCAATTAGTAAATTTGAAAGGAGAAAAAATGTAAAATATTTAATACTTGTCGTAATTTATCTGCTTTCATTTCGACAAATAAATCATTTTTATTAATGGTATATTAATATCAGATGAAGGATAGAGTGATATGGTATTTAATTTGACATTTAAATTCTTGTTATGGATTATTATAGTTTATGATTGCTGCTGAATGCATTTAAATGTTGTTAAGGAACATTTACTCTGTAATTGTTGAAATTAAATTGAAATTGAAATATTGATAATTATAAAATTTAGAGCAAGGAAAAACCATTTTTATAATTTGTAAGCTCTGTCCATTTCATTAATTGATTAGTTTCTGTTTCTTCAGTTGAGGAGGGTGAATGGGATATAAGTACAAGAGGCAGAATAAGAAAACGCAGAATCATTCCCAATAATGTGGAAGACCAAGGAATATCTAAAAAGCGCAAAGTAGAAACAACACTACCATCAACTACAAACCAACAATTTCAACTTAAACCTGGACAGACTACAACCAGTATGGTCTCCTTAGTCACCAGTCAGGTCAAAGGTCAAAATCCAGGACATTTGTTGCTACACACGTCAGGAGGACAAACTTACTATACTGGTTTGAATCAACAGTCATTGGGTAATTTGAAAGTTTTGTCACAGACCAAACAGACAGCTCATCCAATCATTCAACAATTGCTACAAAAACCAGGAATGTCATCACCACGACCTTTAGTCAGCACGACCTTGTCAACAACTCAAGGTATGAAACTTAAGAACATATACTAGTAGTTTGATTAAAAGCCCTTTGGATGATATTTTGTTTGTTTTTCCCTTTTGATTTTTTACCCCAACTAATATTGCAATTATCTTGTCCATATGTCTGTCTGTCACATTCTATTCGCTGTTATTGCATGATGGCATACTGTGTCTCCCCTTCCCAGGTTCCTCGCTTATCTACTTCCTGTTTACTGTATATGACTTAGTAATTTATTAGCTGATGCATAATGGCAATTTTCATAACAGATTTCACAGCCTGGGTTGTAGGATATGCTTAGAAATTTGATATATAACTTTTGCATGGTGACTTGTGTTGTGCCTTCCCTTTCCAGGTTCATCCTTTATCTGCTTCCTGCTTAATGCACAACTTAATTACACAGAAATAGCTGAGTGGGATATTATTAGCATGACATATCATTCTTAATCTCGTTATGCTTATGGGTTTTCAAAGTAAATATTACTTTTGAGCAAGGACATTGTTTTAGCCCTAAAAAAAATGGACCAAGAAAAAAAAACCATCAAAAGCAGTAACATTGAGAACTTCAGGTGCATGTACTTGCATTTCTTAATGTCAGTAAAACAAAATGTTAAGCATTTAAAAAGTGTGATTAAGTTTATTTAAACATGAGTTTTGTCTTTTTATTCAGCTGTAACACCAGTGGTCAAGAGTGCTAAGAAAGTTGCAACAACTCCACAGAAAACTGCAGTATCATCTACCAAAACCTCAACACCAAGTGGAAAAGTCCAGTATTTTGCAGCAAACATCAACAGTTTGCCACCAGCAGTCATTCAACAGCTGATCAAGTCAAATGCCCTGACAATTCAGCCTGGAAACAGCCCACAGGGTATGATCCTTCTAACTGCAGTCAATCCTGAGTCTGGTGGAATTTCAGGTGCCAAAGCAACACTCACACTTCAAACTCCTATAAATGTGAAAACATCCAACACTGTCCAACTACCAGATATGACAACAGGTGTTGTAACTACTGTCACAAGCTCTTCAAGTGCAGCATATTCTTCATCTTCAAATGAAAACCAGACTATGAGTCAAACTATGTCCAATATTCAAGGTCAAGCAGTTAAAAACCAAACTACTGCTAACAGTCTTTTGACACAAGGAATATCAAATGCTAACATAACCAGTGTACAACCAAATAAGATTTTAAAAATGACTTCAGAATCTCCTGTAGCAGTTAGCTCTACAACCATAATAGTCTCATCTGCAAGTAAACCTGCCATTCAGGTTGCACCCATCAAGCAACATTTGGGTGGTGCACAAAGTGTACCTGTTTCTATACCGAGGACTACTGCTCAGAAAGTTGTTCTTCAACAAAGTGCTAATGCTTTACCAACAGCTAATCAAGGAGTAAGGCTGCAAAATTTAAGTGGCTTGAATATTGTTAACCAGGGAAGCTATATACTCAACACAGGTCAGAATACAGGAGTTCCTCTACAAATGAACCCTACACTGAACTTAGGAGGTCAAGGGTCATTGAATTTAGGTGCTCAAGGAACTTTGAATATTGGTTCTCAAGGCTTAACGCTACAACAAATTCAAGCTTTGGCTTTACAAGGTATAAACATCCAGGGAGTGTCATTGCAAGGATCTAACTTGGTAGTACAGCCAAATGCTGGTGTACGAATTCAGAATCCAGCCACAGTTCAGCAACCACTCCTCATTGGATCCAATGTCTCTTCAACAATTACTTCCACAGGAAGCTTAGGCAATAGTGCAGCAAGTCAAAATATAGGAATGGCTCAAAGTGTTAATGTTGGACAAAGCGATCCATCATTGAAAGGACTGTTAAATACTGCTTCTTGTTCAATTTCTGGACTTTGTCCTCCCATAAGTCCCAATTTGGGATCGATTTCTGCATCTGTTAATGCTGGAACAAGTGAGCCGTTATTGCCAGAAGGGTCAAGTCTTGTCCCAGGACTTCAGATCTCACCCAATAGATCTCAGTGTAAATATGCTAGTAATGTGACTGTTAAAACATTGCTGGAAGCTAGAAAACCTATTATGTCTGAAACGACTTCTGAAAATCAAGGTACTATAGTTGTTCAATCAACAGCCACTGGAGTAAAGAAGTTAAAATTGCCTAGCAAGGCAGCATTAGATTCTGCAATACAAACAGTAGTCACTGAAGTAAAAACATCATTGCCAACTGCAAACATCAAAGTTCCGTCCCCTGTAACAATGCCTTCAATTCAACCAAGGCGTAATATAACTAAGACAATACAAAGTATGAAAGTGCCAATTCCTACCACACCAAAAGTTGAGGCGAAATCAAATGGACCTATTTCTGTCCAGGTGTCACCACCTAATTACGTACAGCCAGCATCTCCAGTTATTGGACAACCCAATCTGGCTGTTGCTAGTCCTGGTTTGATTGGACTGAACCAAATAAACAATGCTGGGCAACTTATGTTAACAAATCTAAAATCATCATCAAACATTCCTACTGGGCAAAATATTGTACAAGGATATCTAACCCCTCAGGGGTTGATTATACCATCGGCAAACTTGAAAAATGTACAAAGTCAGCAGAAAGCTGGAACTTTGACAGGAAGTCTTTCTGCTAGTATAGAACCAGCTTCACCTTTGATTAATAATCCTTCTCAGCCAATATCATCAGCTATACAGGCCACTTTATCAACTTTGGCTCAACCTATAGTTCAGGCTGGGATAAAAATGCAAACAACATCAGCGTTATCTCTCGACGGAATTACACCAAGAACTTCTATGAAAAACTTGGAAAATATCATGAATTCTCAACCATCAACAAGTATTGCTGGTGTTAGTACAAGTATATCATCTAATTTGATGACACCACAGCTTGTTCAAAAGCCCTTAGGACAGTCTGGTAGTGGAAGCCAGCTTCCAACTGGAAATTTTGTTTACCTTTCCCCATCATCTAATTTACATGGAGGATCTCAAATTATGATTAATGCTAATCAACCTTTAACCCCTGTTGGTATGGGTTCTACTTTAAATAATTTGAACAATAGTGCAGCTTTAAAGGCTAACCAGTCTGGATATAAACAACCACAAAATGTAGACCAATTGAACATGACAGGAAATTCTAGAAATCTACTGACTCAGTCACTAGGTGTCATAAAAACTGACTCAAATTTTCAGTCAAAACCTGCCAATGCTATAATTTCATTACCATTGGCAACTGGGAAGCCACAAAATTTACTGGAGTCAAAAGTAAAAAGTAATGTAACTTCTGTTTCATCAGTGGGAAATAATGCTACGTTATTAAGTCATTTGAACAGTCCTGTTTTGAAAACTGTGAACCATTTCACATTAGCGACAACCAAAGCAGATATTAATCACTCATCTATAATTTCTTCTGTGTCAGCAGGTCAAAACAAAATGATGCTGAAATCTGACCTACTGCAAAAACCATTACAAGCAGCTGCTGGTCAAATGAATAGTCTAACACCAGTCGTCATTAATCAACAGTGCTCCAGTTCAGAGATTATGAAGCAGTTGGCAGCAGCTCAAGTTTTAGGAGCACCTGTCCAGCAAATAACAAAACAACAAAACCAGACCTTAACATTGGCTAATGGAAACAAGCTTGTTGTTCAAATGCCAGGCCAGAATAACATTGTTACTACACAAATAGAAAATAAAATGTTATTACAGCTACCTGGGCAACTGGGAGCAAATTCTGTCCAGCTGATGTCACCTTCATCTAGACAAGCCTCATCAGGCTTACCAGCCCAGGGACATGCAAGTGTTATATCTACTGATAGTCAGCAGAATGCTGCTGGAGTTGGTAAAGTTATGATACAAGTTCCTGGACAAACTCAAGCTGGTGGTACCATGCTTTTCATTTCTCCACAGAAAACATATGTATTAGGCTCACAAGCATCACAAAACCTAGTTGGCAGCAGTGTTGTGCAGTCTGTCTCACCAAAACCAGTTGTTAGTAATCCTGCATTATCAAATGTTCCAAAAATTGCAAGTACCAATGTTCTGAAATCTGTTCAACAGCCTACAATGGTGGTACAGCAGAATAATTCAACAAGCCAAGCAGGAAAACCAAACAATGTTATTCAAGCAAAAACTGTAGTCCAAAAAGATGACAAAAGCACTTTATTGAAGGCTCAGAATACTGACACAGTCTTCAAGTTTCCAAGTGTTTCTCCCAAAAGTGGTACAAGTCCAGCTACAGTGGTTCAGCAGATGCCACAAATTGTGCAGAAAAATTCTCAAACTGTTGGCAATGTACCTGCATCTCAAGTAGGAAAATCTAGTATCGTGCCAATAAGTGGTAGTATTGTTGCCACAACTCAAACAGTAGTTTCTAGTCAAAGTAAAAATCCTGGAACACCACAGAAGTTATTCCTATACAACATCAATGGGCAGCTTGTGACAGCACAAGGGGTGCCTGTTACAGTTGAAAATGGTATTCTGAAGATACTACCACAACCTAAAATTCAAATGTCTAATTTTAATTTGCCAAAAAGTCCACCATTTGCTTCTCGATCTCAACATGGTAATGTACCCATTTCACCAAAACCTGGGCAGACGACTGTCAATGCTCAACAAGCTTATTTGAATGTATTAACAACTTCACACTCTGGACTTGCTGCATCTGCTACTCAACTTCATGGGAAAAGTCCTATAGTTCCTGGAAATAGCCTATCTACCTTATCTCAGCCAATCAAACTTCAAGCTCCGCCCATAGGATCTAAACAAGTGATACAGCAAAGTCAACCAATAAAACTTGTTGCTCCTCCATCTGGTTCAAACCAGAATATGTCTGCTGTAAGGAATTTAAATACTGTGTTGACGGTAGCAGATGTAGCCAACACAAATAGTGTCAAACAAACTGAAATGTCAAGTGTTGGTATAAAGAGCGCTGTCTTGCAACCAGGAAAAGATATAGGACAACCTCGGCCATCTCCTCGCTTTGTAGTCATGCCTGAAACAGGCGAACAGACACAAATTGTATTTCCTCAACCAAACATTCATTCCAGTCATTTGAATTTCATTAACAATGAACAGAGTGCTTCATCAGCTATAATTTCAGCAAGTCAGAAGGTTGCTACACCTGTCATTTCTCAAACTGTCAACTTGCCATTTGTACAAAATTCATCACCAGTCATTTTGAATCATCCAATCAAAATTAACAATGCATCACGGAAAGTTCCCTTTGTATCAACAGTTTCCATTAGTCCAAGTATGAATGGTGACCATCCAGTCAAGACAGGTTCCCTGACAAAGAATCCAGGAATCAGTTCAGGAGATGCACAGGAAGCTGCTCTCAATCTACTTTCTCTGGCCAATCAGAGATTCTCATCTTAGTGCTCCTTGTTAACTATGCAAATTTTAATTGTTAGTTGGATTTTCTTTGTGAAGGCTATTTCATTTAAACATGAACAATACCTGTATGTACCCGAGGGAGGTACTATTTATTATAATATTATTGCATAAGGTTTTCCATATTGGCTTAGTTATTGGTCTAGCTATTTTGTTTCAAAAGAATACACACATGTATTTAAAAAAAAGTGGTAGATGTGAAATTAAATAGTTACAAAATTGGAGTGACATTTCAAATAAGGAAATAAAGTGTCTGTGTAAATGACTTTGTTTACAGTAATACTAACTGCATTATGTTGTACTAATTACAGACATTAGGTAAATTGAGGGGTAGACATTTAAAAAATGTAAGCCTACTTTATTTTTTTTGTTGGTATATTAAGGGGAGAAATCTTTTGTATCGTGTTTGGTTTTTTTTTTAAAGAGTTTTGATAACATTTGAAACAGTTACTACAAATTTACGAAATCAAAATTCACCATAAGTGAAAAACTGTTGTTTTCATAACTGGGAAAAAAGCAAACATTGATATGTATTTGCTATTGTTATCTTTTACCATCATTTTTAAAATGATTATTTTTATTTACTAATATTTTGTAATTATCAAATTACTGATCCTTGAGTGTAGGAAGATGATCATGTTGTTAATTTACCAATGATATTTTAATGCACTTGCAAGATAATGCTTTGGGCATACCAGTAAATAGTTGGGTTTTGTGTCTAAATCACCACATCTTGGACCATTGCAAGTTAATTTTTAGGTTGCCATCAACCAGAAAAAAAATCTATTGGTGGGAGGATCAGTTTGGTAAACACACTTGTAAAATTTTCAGGACCATTGTATAATGGGCTTAACAAATGTCAAGGGCTATATCTGCTGTCAGGTCTCCATTTATTTGTTCTTTTTTTTAACTTCATTTTAAATTTTGATGTCACACTAGCTCATGCCATAGATTTTAATATAATATTTCGTGGGTTTTGATTTGATAAGAAGATATTTTTACTTAGTAGTGTAGTTATGATGGGCATTAAAATTTTCCAAATTCTTATTAATTGATGCAAGTATCAGTTTTATTGCTCTGAAACTATTTTGTTGGTTTTTGGGATACATTTTTTGTATTCACCAACAAAAGAGTGAAGAGCAGTTCCTCTAGTCTCATCGATTCTAGTGTTAACTTAAAAATGTTCTCCAGTTATACCAAAATAATCAAGTACATGTACATTGTATTATTATGATTGTTCCCTGTCATTGCCTGTTTGGGTCATGAATTGAGTTAAATTTTGTATAAAATCAGAGTATAATGGACTGTTCCAAATTTTTATAGGAAAAAAGATTTTGAACCAGAAGTGGATTTTTGAAGGTTTAGTCCAAATTTCCAGAATTTTTTTTTGAAGTCTACAGTACTTTCATAAATAAGGACCCATTTAAAAGTAGAATAAAAATTTCATCAGACCTAGGATCCTGTTAAAAATTTTTATTAAAGTTTTGCCTAGGATGGTTTAAATTCAGTATTAAACCAGAAAAAAAATGCACAGAATGTGCGAATGTATAGCTGATAATGATATAGTTTTGTTTATCCTATGGAGTAAATTATATTACCAAGCAAGGATACTAATTATGAGTTTATGTAAATACAAAATGTATTATGATTTTTTTTTTTGTAAGAAAACATAATTATTTTCAAAAATGAATGTACAGGATCTTGGAGGTACATTACTGTGTTGTTAGCTGGAAAATTTGGTCGAACTTTTAGTTGATAGGAAATAGGTAGATGATAAGTTACGCAAGGCAAATTGGGAAATAAAAGGTGTTTGTGCATCTGCATGTCACATCTTGCAAGTGCTTTAATACCTGCATTTCTCAACAAAAAAATTACTATCAATCTGGAGAGGATGGTTGACATGGAACAATTTTATTTATTAGTCAAGAAATTTACTTTGTTTTCCAGGAAAATACTGTTCCATTGATATTTTTTAACTCTATAGTACTGATTGGAACATGATTTTTTTTCTGATAAATTTTCCTGAAAAAAAAAAATGTATACTTCTCGATGCTTTCTACTGATATTAATCATAATTTTTAAATTGGCAGATATTTCAAATGAAAATATTCAAAATCATTATATGCCTTGACTAACCCTGTCAGTTCATTTTTGAAATACTGTTATAAAGCTTAAAGGGAAGCATCTTTGTTGAATGAGAAAATGAATACAAATACTATTTTAAATGATAATTTGTTATTAACAGCTTTTTCTACTTATCTCGACAGGAACCAATGATTTGAGATATACAGCTAAAATTCACACATTGTTAGATTGATATGAGAAGCATATGATAATTTACATACATATGATAGTCATGCATATGATTCTCATGTGGAAATTCTGCCTTGCTGACATGTGATAATCATGGGTAAACTGAAACATATGTCAATCATATCATGCTCAATTCATATAATGGTCATATGTTGTACTTCACATGATTTTCATGTGTGACAGTTTATTTTGTGTTCATGAATGTGGTGTTGCATGTGCATATAAGAAAGGTTCAAGTTGCATCAATGATGCTGATTCTAATGGACAAGTTATCTCCTTTTTTTTCTTTTTTTTCTAAAGGTGTTTTTTTTTTATACAAATTATATCTGATGAATGTAAAGAATTCTGAAGGTTTTATTACTTATTAAACCTTAAGAGTTTTGAATGTTTTGAAGAGTTCTTGCAAAAATGCCTTCCTTGAAATGATTACATGTCATACATGCAGGTCTTTTAAGGAATTGGTTAGTCACAAATTTGTTTCATCAATTTCCTGCCTTGATATTATAAATAGCTGTTCATAACTGTATTTTTTAAAGTTCATTTATGAAGTTATCAATCATTCCTTGTTTTTCTATTATTTTTTTTTGATTTATCTAAGTGCTATCGTTTATTTGTTAACTAATTAGAACACCTGTGTTGTAAGAAGGTAGAACTAGGTATAGGGGCACAACTCTTATAAATCATTGGTACATTTGTGTCAACCATTTTATATAAATCTCATGTAAACATCTATGTAAATTAGATTCATTTGTAAATGAATGCTTGACAGATTTTGATGAAATTGAATATAATATGAACATATCACAGATTTCAAGAGTACTAAAAGTTAGGTACTTTTTTAAATGGTAAACCTTGTTCTGATGATTTGCAGGCCTGGGCACCACATAATTTAAAAAGTTTTAATATTTAAGTCTGAAAACATTCCTGACTGCCTTGGCAACTCCAATCAAAGTGTCCAGATTTCATGATATCACAAAGAAGTGGAATTAATTGTAGACTTATGCCTTTTTCTAAATTTGTAGTGCTTAGGGCAGGGAAAATTTTTTTCTTTCAAACTTGTGCTGTTTCTTTGATGTGTTATTAAGTATCAGTCTCTAAAATCAGACAGAAGGTGATTCATGAATGTCAAAAACCCACCAAATTCAGTTTTATTTCTTGTTCAGACACAGTAACTGATCATGTAGCCAGTCTTAGTTTTTTCATTTGGTTGTTGCACTTTTAAGATAAAAATTATGTAGATTGTACATGAAATTTGCACTTTGCAAGAGTTATCGTTCTTGATTTGGCTTGATTTAGTTGCTTTTAGAGAGTGATAAATGTATGATTTTCTAAAAAGTGCAAATCTGAATGCAGAAAAGGTTGTTGTGTGAAAGTATAGCATACATAGACCAAAAAAGCATCGTTTGTTTGGTGGGTTTTTCTGGACCATGAATCACTTTATCATTGGTAGTGTCTGAATTTTATGCAGACTGGTACTTAAGAAAACTAGAAAAAGAACACCAATAGTTTCAGTAAATTCATGTAGAAAATGCATCATTTTGCTTTATAATACAATGAAATAGCCAAATATCAGCATGCGATATTATAGGGTTATTGCATGAATACTGGTGAATATTGTCCCAAGCAGAATATCATATTGCACGAGCTTGCGAAGGACAATATTCACCAGTATTCATGCAACAACCCTTTTATTATATAGTAATGAATATTTCAGTTGTCATTATACTAATTTGTTACATATGCTTATGACAATGTTGTATGTGTTTTATTGCACTAGTTCAAATATGATGCATAATAAATATATGAACTAGTGCGATATGAATTTATGAATGTTTGATAAATTGTAGTAAATTTGAAAGGAATGCATTTTTTTGTGTGTATTATTTGGAAGAAAAATAGAATCACAATAACTGTCACCAAACACGGAAATATGTTGACCCATATAAAGAGGTCATTGCTATTTTTATAACAACCTTTCAATATCCTGTTCAGGCATTTTTTGAGCAGATAACAACAGTGCAATAAATTTAAAAACGTATTCGGAACGTCTCCGAATTTTTCCGGATACGAATAAAAGCTTGCATGCAAATACCGGGATATATTGCATGCTTTGTTTTCTATTGATTTCAATAGGAAAATATTTATTACTATATAATAAAATCTTATATTGCACTAGTTGACTTCATAAATAAGAAGGAAATTTTCAGTATTGAAAACCCTTGAAAACACAGTATATTTAGGTAAACTGACCTTGTACTGCCAAATTCTTGAACTTGTTGTTTATGTTGATTGAATAATTCATATTAACATTGTAAGTTTCATTGTGTCAGTGCTATTACACCTGTTGATCCACATGCATTTTAGCAATGAATAATAAAGTTGTTTAGAAAGAGGATTAGATTGGTAAACGTTAAAATGAAGTACTATTTATAGCTAAGGTCATCACCTTACCAAGGATGTTTCACTTATCTTTTGATTTTTCAGGTATTCTTCACAAAACATTTTGTCTCTAAATAAAACTTTTGGGATGACATAGACAGATGGTAAACTTGTTTCAGTATTAAGTAATTCTTTGGTTTAAAAAAAAAAGAAAAATACTATCTAATATTCATGATCTGCTGTCAAGCCTTCCCAAGGGTACAGATGTATGTTGAGTAAAACTACCTTTTCACCCTTTCCAGATACAATTTATTATAGCAAATAAAATAGTTTACTTCAGGGAATAGAGTTGGTCTTTCATTGATTGAATGACAATTGACAAGAAGCTTCAAGCTTTCTATTACTCCACAGGTAATTGAATCTGTGCGTGAAAGTTTAAATATCCATGTCATTTGTCCATTTAACTGTCTGAAAGTTCATCAGGTAATGATCTGACCTGAATTCAACTTCTATACTCGCTGTAGTAAGTGGACAATAACAATCATTGAAAACTTCATTATCTTGTTTCAATTAACTCATTAATCATGTCAAGCATTTACAAAAATTCCAATGAAAACATTGTACATTATCAGTATATAGTGGTGCTGTTGTGTATGGAAACTCAACTCATTCTATATGTAGTGTGTGTCAAGATGAATGTTTGTTTACTTGTATATATCGAGTTATTGTATGATTGTACAGAGAATGTTATTTAAGAATGAAATTAAATCTATTGACCATTTTATCACAACTTATTATTTTATAGCCAATATATATAGAGTGGACGTAGAATGCATTCATCAATTTCTCTTCATCTGTCAATGTTTTAAAAATTTCTTGTTTCTTTAATAATTGTGTCCATACTTTTTCATTTGCTAGATATTTAATTTTGTGCATGGGTTTAATATATTTCCAAGTAACTTTTCCTACAGTTTAAATGCTTGGAATTTTTCTTGATGGAGGATTTCACTGTGCTAGCCTTACAATTTTCCTTGAAGTGTGTGGATAATTGTATTATGCAGGGGCGTAGCCAGGATTTAAGTTACTTGACCGATTGAAACCAACCTTGGTATGAATGTTCCTAGGTGTATCCTGCATAGAACTGTTGCGGGATTTTTTGATCTGTTGAAAAACATGGTCACTGTTACTAAAAACAGAACATAGAGGTCAGACAGTAGTTTTTCGCATACATCTTCAAAACCGTTAGGTTTAGCTAATTTCTTTCTATAGCTGAAATGATCCTCAGGCATAAAAGTTGTCAGACGACTCCTTGTAAGAGTTCTTTCCCTTGAAAGGAGAAAAATGACTTTTTTTAACAGTTTTCAGCCAATATCTTGAAAACTATGATAGATAGAAACTTTCAATTGCTGAAATGATCCTTATGATACGTCCTACCAAAGTCTTATTGAGTCAAAATTGCTGCAAAACTTCTGGTTAAATTTATTGCCCTGGAAAGACAAAATTCAACCAGGTGAGCGATTCAGGCTCCTGGGAGTCTCTTGTTTTGTAAAAAGTTTGTTTCTTGCAATGTAAAAATAAATAGACATTACTCTTAATGGGACTTGCACCCTTGCAGCCAGATGAACCCTGTACATTTGGGGACCAAGTTCAATATACAATTGATATTGGACACAATTTTTAAGGTGGATAGACTATGTAATTTTGACACACAATTTTCTGCCATTTCAAAAAACCCTACTCCAAACAGCAATCAGAACTATTTTTTGTTCACAACACAGTAATAGAATATAAATAATTCCTGACAATATGCACATCTCCGTAGGTAATCTTACAATCCGACTGAGTTTCACAACAATCCTGCAAGTCCTTAAGGAAGAGTTGTAGACATCACATCAGACCAAGTTTTGCTAAAAATGCCTAAGTTCCAACAGACGACATTTCTACAATTTGTGTCCAAACATAAATTCCTGACAACATCATCATAATCCTACAAGTCTTTAAGAAGTAGTTATGGACAATGCATGGGACCAGGCTATGCAAAAATAGTGTTTAATTCTTTATTTTTAACACCTTGAAGTGTATATCTTGAAGAAAAAAACTGAAAAAATCTTGTTCACATTCAACAAAAATAAAATACCAACTAGCATTTGAGGTTAATTAGGACATGGGAGAACAAACAGACAGCAGTACACCATGATACATCAATAAAAAAGGCATATTAAAAATAAACAATACATTTCTGACATAACAAACACATACCCATTTATTTCATAAGTATACTAAACATGCATACAAAAAGAACTCAATTATGAAAGTACATGTATATTACATGAAGGAAAGAAATTTCATGTTTTTTTTCTACCAACATATTGTTTTAATTGATAATATGAATGAAAACCATAAGTACATCTTATTATCTTGGACAATTCTTTAATACTGATACCTATGATTATAATTATTTTCAGATATAGGTACTTCATGTTTAAAAATAAAAATATAGAAATCTACACAGGTCAAACACAAAACTTTCATATTAGTTCACTAAACTGAAAAATAGCTCCGACCATTTTGCTATAGCATACTGACCTAGGGTACATGTATAAAGTTCTAAACTCAACATGCCATTTGAAAATGAGGTGTAAATAAAAATTACTTCAATTTTCTTGAGTATTCAGAATATAAATCTTTTTTGGTGTACAAATTAAAGCGACAAAAAATAAAATAATCTCCTTACCCTAGTCACAAGATAGACATTTATACATCACTAACAATCCAACCGAACATATCCAATAAATAAGATATGGGGGGAACATGTAATATCACAGAATGTACTTGTGGATGACTTACTGATACAGTAGGAAGATCGTGAAAATAAAGGTAACACTAAAGAAATCAAATTAGCGGTGGTTTCAGGTCAGGATCTTCTGACCTACGACCTTTGAACTTTCATTTTCCTAGGTCCTGAAACTTTTAATCATTTACATTTCACTGAGGGCTTCCAGTTTTCCCCAAGAGGTGCATTGATTTCAAACTTGGAAAACTAGAAAATCCTTCAATTCTTGAAATTAAAGAAGGTGTAAATATAACTTTAAGGGTCATTTTTCAAACAGCATGCCTAATTCTTTAAAATAGCTGTATATTGTGATTAAATATAGGTATCAAAAGATAGATGAACAATGAGAAATAGCGTTCTAAAACAGGAGGGAACTCTGGATTTCACAACAACTCCTTTGGTACTAAATAAACTATATGTAACATGCTAAACAATAAATAAACATATATAGTTACCACAACAATAATAAATTCCAACAATATCGAGTATAAAATTATAATATGATGTCATGGATACTGAAAGATTACTCCTCCCAATAAATAATATCATAACTACAATATTTACTGTCATGATTACATTGCAAAAAAAATTAACTGCACACATTTTTACATGTAAATTGTATATGTAGTTGAAATTTCAATTCTAAAAATTTGTAAAGGTCAGGCAAACCTAATCATACCTGAAATATGAAAGACCAAAAAGTTCAAGTCATAGGTTATGATATCACAACTGACAACTAATTTTTGTGAAATCAAATGCAGAAAATGTGTTATCAGCTATAACAATGCCCAGGTCATCATGTTCAGATAAAACAAATAAATGTGTACATAGTTCTTTTAAGTTCATATCACAAAAAGTGGACAAAAATCCCAAAATTTAGCACTCAGAAAATTCCATACTCTAGGATACTTTATACATGTATCGTTATCCTGGTAAAAATAACTGTCATTCAGAACTAATCAGCCAAGAAACCCTACATTTTATTATACCGGTAATGACTATTCTACTTTATCTGTATTAGGTACCAGTTCATATAATATTCAGACATAGACTATTGTAGAGGTGATTAATGGGATAGAAACCCACAAAACAATGGTTTTTCTTTCTACATATGCTATATTTTTTTGTAAGGACAGACCTTTCTGTATTCAAATCTATATTTATGAGAAAACCATTCATCTCCAACTAAAAGCAATTAAATGAAACCAATTCAACAAAGATAACTCTTTCACAGTACAATTTTATACAATAACTATGTAACTAGTACAACAACCAACTAGTTATAAGGTCTGTAGGTGTGTCTGAATTAGAAATAAAAGTGAATTAAACAAGTTTTTGACATCCATGAATCACCTCTTGTCTGGTTCTCATAAAGACTGATACTTAACAATATATTGCACTGTATGATTATTTGATTGTAATAAAACATTCTCACAAATTCCACCATAAACTGAATATTGACATTTTCTTTGGTATGTCCATGTATATAAAAGTATATTAAAAACTAGAAATACTGTGAGCAAAGCTGACTTAAAAATAGCCCCGCTCCCTTCCAAAGAAACCATAAGCCATTCAGATGGAAAAAACAAAATAGGGGGTGCATAATTGCATAATTTTCATGAGCGCTATCCTGAAATTAATGTAAAAGTAGTGATAATACCATTAAACTGTTTTGTGTGCTAAGTACTGCACCTACCATAAAAATTTATAATTCCTATATTTTAAGCAGATACCCTTAAACCCTAGATGACAGATTACAAAATCATTCATTAGGCAATGCAAACAAATTACTTGTTCATCTGCTATTTAAAAGGAAACAACTGAGTACACAGGCTTCATTAAGAGGTTTGAAAACCCATACATATTATTTCCTTAGAGCATGCAACACAAATATTTTCATGGATTAAATAGCACTAGTGAGAAACAAAAATATATTTGGAAATAAAGTTCTATAAATAAATAAAAAAATACATTTCTGAGATCTAACAAAAATAGAAGTCAGCAGTATGAAAATAGCATAAAAAAGGCCAAATAAAGCAAGTGCTTGGTTCTCAAGCCTCCTCTCATCCTCTCTGAATGTGCCCAAACCCAACTCCTTAATCATTTTTCTGGCTGCGAACAATGTAAAAAAAAACCACCCTCATCCCCTTTTTTTGAAGAAATAAAAAAACAAAAACCAAAAGATATGCCTCCCTCCCTCATTGGCTTTCATGAAAAGTGGCCTAAGAACCAAGAATTGAATTTAAATTGCCTAATTGAGATTCTTCAAATGCAAACACATAACAAACATACATTACACATATCATAAGACATGTATCATACCCGGGGGTAGAAATCAACCTTAAATTTCAACTGGGCAGCAGAACCAGTAGGCTAAAAAATCTACTGGTCCTACAGAAATCTTATTACTCTCCAGCCTTTCCACATCTTTTCTAATTTGTTGTCGAAGACTCAAACTAGGGATATTTAGCAATACTTTTATCCCCCTCTAAGAAGTAATGATAGATGAGACACGAAACAACGAATTACTAAAAAGCTGATGACACAAAGTAAGGTTGTAATCCAATCAGCGATGAAATTTCAACAAGCCACTGGAGAAAAATCTAAAAATCTAATGGTCTGACAGGAATTTTATTGGCCCCGGACCAGTGGATCAGTGTGAATTTCAACCCCTGATCATACCTCACAAAGTGTTGAAAAATTCTTTTAACAAATTTCAAGGCATTAAAGAAGGAATGTTATCAAACTCTTTAAATATATTATTGTAATATACACTGAACAATGTATCAAATTAAACACAACTGACACTTTGCTTGCAAAATATTTTATCGGTCTGTGGCCAGTATCACATCCAGCAATGGATAGTAAAATTGATCTTTAGTTATAAAATAACAACAATCAACTTTACAAAAAAAGTAGTAAAATTGACAGTTAAAATTAGAAATCCTAATATTGTGCTACTTTTAAAGCCTATTTATAAAAAAATCAACTTCCACTATACATGTAGTATTACACATGTAAAATATATCTTTTACATTTATGTTTTCTTCTAAAATAACAACTTCATTGAAACATTTCACTATTTTTGTTTAAATATTCTACCCCTCCTTAGACACAAGTGAAAGCAGGGTAAAATTAACAAAATTCACATAGTTTCATAACATGTAAGCCACAGTGCTTTGCATATATATCAAATCCATAATTTTTGTTCATCAATTTCTAAAATTTCATTTTTCTCTATAGTTCTTAAAACATGAAACCCACTGAATATTATATAAGAAAAATGAAAAGTCTTAAAGTCTATGTACTCCAAATGACTTTAAAGGATATAAAGATAAGTTTGATGAGACAGTTTGACCTTTAATCTGATGAGACAGTTTGACTTTTCCTCTGTCGAACCCCTGATTCTTCCTCTTCTTTATCTTCTATAATTTCCTCAGTATCTTTTAATTCTTCATTATCTTCTTTATCATCATTTTCAACCTTTTCTGTCTGTGAGTCCTCTTCAGTTCCAGAGGCCTTTACAGTCTCCACTTCTGAAGAGTTCTTTCCCTCTTTCTTTTTATCCACAACTTCATAACTGCTGATATCTGGGCTAGAATCACTTGAGCGATTGACTTCATCTTTCCCCTGTAAGTATTATCCATTTTAACAATTTACATGTATAAAAAATTTATTTCAATGCTGAATACTTTTACACACATGAAATACAATAAACAGTAAAATCTGACTTGGGATTTTTAAAGTCATCCTACTAAATACGGTTGTTCTATAGAGATGATTTTATGAGGTCAAGAAACTGGATATTGGCTAAATCTGAAGAAAATATACAGTAAAAAAAGAATCGTAACGGTAAAATCTGGACTTGAAATAGCGGAAATATGCTAAAAAACAGAACAAAATCATGTCTGATTCTAATTCGTCATTTTCTATGTAGAAACGTGAACATGTACATTGGAAACAAACAAATCTTCTTATTAGGTCTGCCAGTTACTTCGTGAAGCACAAAACCAGATTCTTTCTGGCAAAGCTCACCCTGAAGCATAGTAAATATTTGACACAAAGTATTTGATGCAGAAATTCATATTCTGTCAGTTTTACAATTGTGATGGACCAAATCTTCAGTTAAAATAGGAACAATAATCTAGGCTTTTGAATCAATTGGTATTTGATTCATGATAATTAATATTGTATTTCATTATTACCTGTTGTTCAGATTTTTTAATGGCTTCAGAAGCCACAGTATTAACCTTGGAAGATACATGCTGCATAGCATTTAGTATCTGGGACATTTGTCTTTCTGTTTCTTCCAATCTTTTCTGTAATTCCCTCATTTCATCAGCAGCTAATATCAAATGGACAAAAATTAATATATTGTATGAGATAAAGAAAAAGAAATACCACTACTGTACATTTGCTCTCATTTTAAAAGCAGTAGATTGATTATCTCCCTTTAAAATCAAACAGAATTACCATGTTCCATGTTCAAAATAGAATTAATAGGGGGAAACCTTTACTAATGATACTTCACTGAAATATAAGAACATATAAAAGAAGTCAATAAAGCACTTAAAATATCTTCCAATAAGGAATTACTTCGTAGGGGCCATAGAAACTAAATATTTGTTTTACAAATGTGGTTAATACAAACCAAGTTTTGACTCCCTAGACTTAAAATGTAAAGGTTATTCACTGTTAAATGCAGAAATCTTTCATTAACATCAGATTGGATTTGTAAATCATTATATCATTTTTTGCTTACAAATATTAGGATCTACATTAGATGCTCTGTCCAGCAAATCCTCCAGTCCTTGTAATTTGTTGGCTGTGTCATCTGTACTGGTTGGTTCTGCCTGCCTATCTATGCTTTCTGTGCTTCTCTGTGAAGGTGGTGAGTAACCTCTTCTCTTGAAAGGTGAATCTTGATCTTTACCTTTCTTGCCAAACACCTGAAAATCATCATATTGGTAATGTTGAGCAAGATTATTAGTGCTTTGTCAAAATTTACAACATCAAGAGAATATTTCATTTCAAAATAAATGTTTTGATAGAATAAAACAACAGTTCAAATAATATTAAAATTACAAGAAAGGATGTTAAACAAAAATTTTAGAATTAGTAATCACTCAGTCAAAATCCTTATTTTATTCCAAATAAACTACCTTGATAAGGGTGTAGACAAGATATCCAATTATTCCGAAGGCGTAAACAGGAAGTATCATTCCCATCATGCCACCCCTACCAGAGGTTGATCCTTGTTTCTGTTTGTTCATCTCAGCAGCTGCTCTCATTCCTGGATGAGGACCTGGCTATAAAAAGAAAGAATCATTAGCACAAGTTCAATCTTGTCTTAGATTTAGGGCTGCTACATGTACATCATTATGTATTCATGAAACTTGAAACTTAATAATGGGATTTAAGAGCCTATATTCAATGGTGTTTCACATTTAAAAAAAAAATAACAAAATAACCTACAACATAATCACACAAAATATATACATAGTAACTCTAAACAATCATGGCAATTCAGAAAAAAAAAAAAAAATAGTCTTGGAAATACAATGTTTTCAACTGATGTTTGGAAGTACATTTGTATTGCCAGTTATACAATTTCTAGGATTGACAGGTAAATTATTCCATCATTTTGGACCTATTGTACCAAAATTTGTGTCAGAAAAAGTTTTTCTTATTAAATGGAACTACATATCATTCTACAGATGCTTCAGATGAACGCATAAAGTACTTTTCACTACTTACACGCATGTGCCTACGAATGTCATCTTCCATGGGATCACCACGGGGACGACCCTCTGGCATCCTTCTGTTTGGAGGATGACCTACAAAATTCAAAGAATAATAAATTTAACTTGAGCTATATTTTTTATAATCTATGACCTTGCACAACAACATTATTCACCATGATCACGGTCATAGAAAAGTGTACAGAATGAACTTCAAGAACTTTTAGATTTTTTTAATATAATCTGCAAATGAGGTTTTTCTGTGTATGCATATTAAAGTTTTATAAGATATTTAATGAAACTGAAAGAAAATATTGGTCTTAAAAGATGAAATATATGTTTTTCAACCATCTGTCTTGTAGGACCATCAAGTAGCCTAAGCCATAGTATAGAGCACACTGGCCTTTGTATTCAGAGATAATTGTAAGATTGACAGGCATTAGCAATCCCACTAGAAAAATCACAAAGCCGGACAAACTGTCAATATCCCTCCAGCTTCATGGGCCAACTTCCTAAATACATGTAAAGTATGAAGTAAGGCAATTGCTGCATTAAGTCTAAAGATTACTTTATATACAAGAAAACTTACATGAAAGCTGAATATCCATTTACATCCCAAAATTAGAACAAATACCCCACCTTGACTTCTTTAAAATGAACATCTCCAATTATGTGACAAGAGATTTTGTACAATGTATCTCTCTACATAAGTGCCTGTGGTATGGAATGGTTGTAAACAGACTTTATGTGATATTTTTCACAGACCTTTTAAAGTATAAATGACTTACACAAGTCACACTACACTCAGAGTAGTGGTTCTCTAACACTTAAGACCGACCTGAGTGAAACTCAGTGTTACACCGACATACTGAGTGTTGAACAACCATATTCCACCTAGCCAACACTGACCGTTTGTATATTGTAATAGTTGTAAAATTCAATGAGGCATAACGGGGAATTCATTGTAAGATAAAAATGTTTTTCTCAGGTAATTCGGAGCACTCAACTTTTTTGTACATGTTTATCATTCATTAATGTGCTATATTTTATTTACAGCTACAATGTATGTCCAATGAGTGGGAGATATCATGCAGATATATAACTTTGTATTTTTATCAAGTAATAATACAATCTTTTAATGTTTTAATTTTGCATTTTTAATTTGATGGTTACTGTTAATAATTATACATGTAAATAAAACACTTTGAACGTATTAATTGATGTAATTTGATACGGGTGAAGGACTTGGAAAAACAGTCTGGTGACGCTTTTTGTTTCTGATAGTTTTAATAATTGAACGGCTTTTCCAGAAATAAAAGAAACTAATTACAGGTCCAAAGGCATCTATTTAATGTGTACATAAGAATTGCAATGTAGGAACCCTTAATCAGGACTGTGAACATTGTCTTGTCCAAACCAGGATGAGACTGCTTGAGAATTTTCACAAGTCCCCTGGACTCCCCTGTTGTGATTTTCTGGGATCCCCGATGAATTCGGGAGGTCAGAAACCTGGAAGCTTGGGTACTAATGTCCATAGCGTTGGCGGAGATCAATGAGATTAAGTTCACCATGCTAGGTGAATTTTCGCACCAGGTCAGTGATTCTCCATACACAATTAACAACCGGAATATATGATGTCCCAGGTGGGTGGGTGTAATACTCACATTTCACCGTGAAAAATCTGACCAACACAGTGTTTCAGTGATTAACATGGATTTGAAACTCTGACTTGGGAGTTAAGACTAAGAGAAACAAGCGTTACTGAGTGTAGTGACTAGTGTATCATACTGTATGGCAGTGCAATGATGATCCAGAACAGACTTTCCTAACCATTTTACTTGCACGGAAAAGACAGTAATACTGCGCTGATACAGTTTATTACATGTACAATACAGCACTTTACTTACTTGGTGGCAATTTGTTAGCTTTCTCTTTTGGAGATGAGAGACCAAACACTCTCATCACAATTGGATGGAAAAATTTGGGGTAGAGCGTCGAAAAACACGCAATAATGATGACAACTGTAACAACAATTCTGATGGAAGATAAACCACTCCCAGAATTGTGAGGATTTCTCTGTTTTACGCTTGTTTCTTGCTCCATGATTATGGATTCAGGATTCAGTTGTGTCAACAATGTCAACTCTCGTCTATGAATCACGTGATCAATCAGGATATAGCTTTTTATCAGCAGTGTCAACTGTCTATTATTATTGAAATAGACTTAAATGATTTAATCAGTACTTATATGTTTTATCGTGAAGTGTTTTAGGTTGAAACTTTTCACATCACCGAATAAGCAATTTGCAACCTACGAGATCTCGCGACTGAATCCAAGATGGCGCTGTCCTTGAAGGAACTTGCTTCTTTGCTGAGGTTTTACTTCAATTTACTCAATGTTAACCCAACATAGCCAATTGAAAATCCGTCTTTTAATATTAGAAATTCTATGGCAAAATAATTCCTGATGACAATTCCCATTTTAGCCCCTTACTACGGAGAAAGCTTCAAGTTTTTTATTTTCGAATTCCAAGGGAGATAATTTCAATGTTGACATTTAAAAGAAATTTGTATATATTTTTGTGTGAGTAGAATGTAACTGTAAGGAATTTTACCTTGTAATGATTTTGATGCCTTCAGTCTTTTCAGTAAACATTTAGTTTCTATAAGAAACAAGTATTTCAGTTGTATAGACACTGCATTGAAGTTCAACTAGAAATGTGAGGAAGGCAGTTGCTTTAACTAGTTTAATAGCTGCGAAACGTAGCTCTAACTATTTTTTTTTTGTATTTTCTTAACGTTGGATCGCAAGATCAAGAGCTACAATTTTGCAGCTACTAGTTTAAGTGAGAGTGAAGTCCAAAGGAAAAAGTTTCAGAGTCCCTTTTCAACAAATTAGACTTATGCCATTTATCATTTAGCCAAGTTTTTTTTTTAGAATTTTTCAACAGTAATAAGTGGTATTCCAAATATTTGTTGGAAGAACTCTTCAGCATTGATTGCAGGATTTTATCTAGATCCTGGCAATTGGAAGTAGTTTTTTAAAATGTCTTTTAGACTTACCCTACCGGTGCACCTGGTCCATGCTCCCAGTTTTTAGTGGAGTCCAAGTTGCTCATTTACTTTTGTTACTTTGTATGTATGATTTTAGTTACTTTATGTTCTTTGTTGTGTATGTCTGTTTTCCATGTCTGGTCTTTGTCCCTGGATTGCATTCTTTTGGTTACCACTATAACCTTGGTTCCCTTGATTACTCTTTGTCTAGCCTGCATTTTTACTATTTCTGAAGCTTTAATGTGTCTAGATATAGTGTTTTGCTCATATTAAAGTTTCTCATGTGTGAGCATGATGGATTTTTAGACAAATATCTAACATTTAAGAGCAAGCTTAGCTCGCTTATTAAAGTATGTGTATGTCTGGAAAAAGTCAACCAAACAATTAACAGGAGCTAGGCATGCCACTATTTTTAGTATTATATCAATTGTTTACAAAATGGTGGAATTTTTAATCAGCAACATATTTGTCCAGTGTGGTGGCCCTTTTTTTCAACAAACTGTCGGCATTCCGATGGGAACAAATTGTGCTCCTCTACCTGCTGACCTATTCCTTCACTCTTATGAGGCTGTCTTAATAGCTGATCTGATCTGAAAGGAAGGATATCGTTTAGCTACATAGTAGATCCTTTAATCTCAGTTTCCGCTATATAGATGACGTATTATCTTTAAACAATCCTGATTTCGGGGATTTGATACACCACATCTACCCCAAAGAACTTAAGGTAAAGGATAGCAGGTTTGATACATCATATCATAAGATAATCAATATAAACTGTTTAAAACGGGTTGATATGTTCTAAAACAACTCTCCCTATGTTCATGTCCTTGAATCTCCTTCTTATTGTAAAATATTTTTTGACTTGTATTAGTGTAAAAATTCTGGGGAGAAGTTTTCCTGTACTTTTTCTGTAGTAGAACATAACCAAAATCTTTAGTGTTATTATCTCCAGTAGGCAACTTTCATTGCACTTTATTTTTGAATACAGCTCTATATGGCCTACTGAAGGATTTCCGATAAAAAAATATTGGGATCTCCTATGCTTCTTGAAAAAATTTTTGGACTGCTTATAGTGTAAAAATATCGGCAGGAAATTTTTCTGTACTTTTTCTGTACAGTGAATATGTCAAAGAGACAACAACCCTATTGGGATCTTTCACTTTTTTATTGCTTTTTTAATGTTGGGCTATAAGAAAGTCTGGTAAAATAATGTACATTTGTAAAATCTTTTTTTTATGTGTTGTGTTGACAAAAATAGTCAACAATTTATAATCTTTTTTTCAGCGTGCTGTCAGAAGATGCTACGCAGACACAAACATTTGAAGGCCTGGCTGCAGGGTTTCATCACTATTTTACAAAACAAGATCATTACAAAGTAGGATCTGCACTGGTATGTGTGTTTACCTGTACATGTATAAAATCGTGTAACTACTTGTATAAAATCATACAACTTTCAGACGATGCCAAATTGTGGTAGATGTGATTTAAGGTGCAGATAATTCCACCAAATTAACAATGCTTTTTCAATTTACATGTCATATTTCTTTTTGGTACAATGTAACAAAAGTTCTTTCTGCATACAGATCTGCAGCCCTTCTCACAAAACATCATATAAAGAGTAAAAATTAGTTGTAAATTATGATATCACAATACTTTGATCTATTATGATGTCATTAGTTAGGACTACAAATGTAATTTTTATACTTAAAATTTTTTGTGAAAAGGTTGATGTATTTTGGAGAAAAGTAAGTACATGTACATGCCTCTTCCTCAAATCAATTAAATCAAGAAATAAAAGTAATTTTTATCTCAAATTTGCCACAATCCATTGACAATTGTTAAACAAAGAATAGTTACGTGGTCTATGTGTTTTTGAAGTAGAAGTAAAAGTGAATATTTGTTGGTGTTTGATGTACATGAATAATCTGTTTGATATTCATAAAGACTGCTACATAAACTAGAATTGATTAATGCTGGAATACTTAAGTAAAATTTTAGTCACATGAACATTTACTACTATTGAATGTATGTTGAATAGCTATACAATACACTAGCTGTCATTCTTATGCTTTCTAAACTACTCCCTAATTTTTAAACAAACCCAAGTAAAAATGAAGTTCAACTTGGTATTCAATTCGTTTTAATGTATTGAAGGTTTGCTTTTAAGGCAAGAATTTCAGTAAGTAGAGAAAAAGAGGTTCTGTTTTAAGGTTACTTTAAAAATCACGATATTTCTTGCTTTTGGCAGATATTTGAGGTAGAACATTGCTTACTGTCATATTAAAGACCATGAAGTTCTCCCTAAAATAAGAATAGTGCTAATAGTTCATTCTGACCAGGGTTTCCTTAGTTTTGAACGAGTAATCAAGGGAACCAAGATTCTACCGGAAATCAAAAGAGTGTAATCCAGGGAAAAAGACCAGACATGGAAAACAGACAAACACAACAAAGAACAAAAAGTTACTAAAATGATACATACAAAGTGACAAAAGTAAATGAACAACTCGGACTCAACAAAAAACTGTGAGCATGGACCAGGTGCACCAGTAGGGCAAGCGTCCTATGCTTTTCCAGAGTTGCCCATAAAAAGGTCAAGTTTGGGTAGATGAAAGAGGAAAGGAAAACTATGAAGTACAGTGCTATAATTATAGTAATGCCAAACAGAACACTACATGCATATTGAACTTGGGAAACAATGATGCTCACATGCACTATTTTACATTATTTCTCTTCAGGTTTTATTGCTTCAGAATAGAGACTTGCTTCCTCATCCATCACAGAAACTAGCAGCCATATTTCTTTTGTATGAGATGTACAGAACAGATCCCATTGCTGCGAACCCATTTGCTACAGTATTTGTACATTTACTGGTATGATGATAATTCTTTAAGGGGTATTTAGTCTATTCATTAAATGAGATCTGAACCTGAAAAAGTTTATTAAACTTTGTATTCAAGTTAGGTTACGTACATTATGAAGGATTGGTGTAAGTTAACTGAATGAAGTATTCAACAAAGAAATGTATTCTGTAGGATTGATTTGTTGTTAAAGTGAACTGAAATTTTGATTATTATCAATTACTTATTAATTATGGGCTGGAACTTAATTGTTCAAGAATACATTTGTTCACCCAGTAACAGCCTAGTTCATTTCATGTTCACCCAGTAACAGCCTAGTTCATTTCATGTTCACCCAGTGACAGCCTAGTTCATTTCATGTTCACCCAGTGACAGCCTAGTTCATTTCATGTTCACCCAGTGACAGCCTAGTTCATTTCAAACCATCAGAAATCAAAAAGAAATTTTAATCAGCTACATTAAACCTAGTAAGGTGTGTATATGGCAGATTTGTGCAGGTAAAATAATCAAAATAAGAAGTGATTTATTCTAAGTAAGTAAAGATGATTTTAAGGGATATTTCATTATTTTTATGACTTATTCTGAATTTTACACAGAACCCTCCCACAGAAAATCAAGAGGCAGGTCAGTTTGACCTCCATTGGGCTATTCCTGCCATTTCTCCATCAGAGAGGTACTTTTTGTCTCAGCTTATCTCAAGCCCATCAAAAGAGGTAAGATTTAAGAATCTAACTTTAGTTCAAGTTTTTTTAATTAAGACATAATTAGATTATAGTTTAGAGTACACATGCACTTAGTTTGTTCTAAAGGAAGTCAATGTTTTTTTTTTGCTTTGCACGACTCTTTAACCACATTTTATGTTTTGGCCTTATTGTCTGACAGAGACCGTTGCTATGTCAAAAACCACTGTTAGACCATAGTCCAAATTCAAAGATCTGTCAAAATCAGATATAGAGTCGGTAATTGTCCCTAACGATGAGGGAAGTACATACTGTGATACACAGTGGGGCATTCGTGTGGTTCTTATTATAAATAAATAGAGACAGTAAGATGAAATTGGGTGTATAAGAATCATATATACCCAATTTCATCTCACTGTCTCTATTTATTTCATGACAATTGTATGTATCATGTCAAGCTATCTAGCTTATTGGTCAACAATTTTGAAAGTTATGAAAATATGTATTTCCCAGTTTAATACAAGAAAAAGATACATGTATTTGCATTACCATTGCCTACAAGGATTACAATGTTTTTTTCCTTGGAGACAATGTGATAAATAGACTCATTATATCTTACAAACATAAATTTTATATTATATTAAAAATACCTGTAGGCTTAAAATACCCCAAAAAATTTGTCACAAGATTTCTTATTGAAATTATTAATTATATTTATATTAATGATATTTTAGCTTTTTAAAAAGACACCGCCACAGATAATTCAGATGGACGTTGGAAATATGCAGGTAAGGATTTGAACTTGTATAGGATGAAGGCTTACCAGACAAAAAAGTTAAACATAATATTGTTTTTTACAAGGCTACACATGGAACTGCACTATTAAAAAATATTTTAACTGAAATTTCAGAGAATAATCTGTTTAGATACTTGTTATTTGCTGAATTTTATAATCATATGACAGTAATTCTGGTTATTAACCAATATATCTAGAAGTACATTTTGGGTAAAAAAATAATTTAAAAAAATATAAATTAGAATATAGGGCTGTTTTAAAGGGATTTATATCTGTTTTGAAACCTGTCTTGGTATTTCTGTTGAAAACTGCATTTGTAAAGATTATGTTCAAAAGTTTACACCTACCATGGAGTACTGTAAACATTAATTTTCGCAGATTCTGTCAAGTGAACACATTTGCAGATTCCAATTTTCATGGTATCAAAAAATGATGTGTTATATGGTGTTAAAAATCAATTAACTGTTTTTCGCGCTTTACTGTCCACTTCAAAAATAGCAAAAATGAGTACTTTTACAGTATTTCTTTTAACCAACAGAATTTTGATGTAAGTGGTCTTCAGCTAGCTTTGGCAGAGAGACAGTCGGAAATGCCAGCACAGAGTAAATCAGCTATTCCATGTATTGTTCCTGACCCAGAAAATAAACCTACCAGGTATTTTGATAGTCCATTTTATTATCATATTATAAGCCTGACTTTTAATGGACATTTATCTGGGACTTTGGGTACTGATAAAAAGGGAATTCATCTGTGTATGGTTTTCTGCAGCTGTTAAGTTAATGTTAATAGCACCTTCGGATTTTAAAATTCTCTATTTGGACCAATGTGTTCTTCAGTCCATTTGATAAAGAGTAACTTTTAACAGTTTTTTTTTGGTTGTGGATTTCCAAATTTTATGAATTTTTCTTGAGTTATATGTGTTCATTGCTAAAAAGAAGTACATTACCATTACTATCTAATGTTTTTGCCTCAGCTGTGACAAAAGTTGTGAAAGGTTATTGCTTTTCGGACTTCAGCTTTGGCTTAGATTTTATGTTAAGTTTTCTGATTTGGTCAGTTTGATATGAACCACTTGTGCAAGGTCAGCTATACTTGAAATGTAGTTGCATTGGCATCACAACATCATAATTGTATCAGTTACATGCATATGCCCTGCAGTCATGGTCTAATGAATTTTAAATTTTTAAATCTGACTACGTCAATTTAATGGAATCTTAGTTGTGTAAAGTGATATAGTTATAAGTACAGCTCTGCCTAAAAACTAGCCAGAGGCTTATAATGGGTGATTCATGCATTTCTTAATCCAAAATATTATTTATTGCAAATCCTTCTGTAGGCCCATAGAAACTGTATTAGGAAATATAAGTGCATATAAAAGTAGTCCACTTGAGATATTAAGACTTAAAATTTTGGTTATGTTCTATTTCATAAAAAGTATGGGAAAATTTCCTGCCAGAATTTTTACGCTACAACCAGTCAAGAAATGTTTCAAGATATTTAGAAGATCCCAAATTTTTTTTTATTAGAAATCCTTCAGTAGGCCTCATAGAAAAAAGTGCAAATGATAGTTGTCAGCTGTAGTTATAAACACATTTGGTTATGTTTTACTACAGAAAAAAGTACAAGAAAACTTCCTGCCAGAATTTTACACTATAACCAGTCAAAAAATATTTCACAATTAATAGCAGATCCAAGGACATGAACATAGGAAGAGTTGTTCTTAGGACATAACAAATGTATTTATACAGTTTCATTGATTATCTTAAGATGAATCACCCTGCCTGGTTTTTAGACAGAACCATACTTATGTATTGACTCCTTAAAAATAAATATCTGTGTATTTTTTTGCAATTGAAGTACAACTGATTTTTACCAGGAAGTGGTTTGTTGGTCTTCTTTCAGTTTTGATCAGTTTGGAAAGCCTGGAGTTATCAACCCTGATGTACAGAGACAGACAATAGAGGCTTTACTGACAGGGAATAAACCTTCCGTAGAAAACTGTATGATGCCTGAGTTCATTAGACTTGCTCCTCCTCTACATATAGCAGAAGATGAGGTATGCAAGTGATGTTTAAAATTGAAAGATGCAGGTGCTATGAGCACTTTAATTTAATTAACAACAAAAACTTTAATTTTTACCTAAATTTTTACTCACTGAAACTTAGCATTTCAAGCTACTGTAATGTGCCAAATTGTTGAGTTTCCATTACAATTTCATGTCACAATGATTGTGGCATGTCAGCTTTTAACATATGGACAGAAAGTATCATTAGTATTACCCTATCAGGCTTTTCTTAGTGTTCCCTATAGCTTTTGAAAAGGACAGGGTAATCTAGTTAAAAAAGGACACTCTAAATTGTTAGAAGCAAATTTGTAGGCACATCATGCAAGCATTAGCATCTGTTTAGGGATTAATAGCATGGAACACTATGTCTTAACTTTCAAACTGCTGTTATTATAAATAAACCACATACCATGTATATATTAGAGCCCATATTTGTTACTCTCTTCCCAGTTTGCCTGGTTGAATCCAGTGGAAGGAGACTACAATATAGCCTGGGATAATACCATGGGTGTCAGCTGTTCAGCAGGTGTTGAGGTTCGGCGACTGATGGCAAAGGCATTCAAAGGTTCACTGACACTCCCACAGCAACAGCAGCTGATGGAAGAAATAGAAAAGGATCCAAAACTGGTGTATCACATAGGACTTACACCAGCTAAGGTAGGAATGGCTTTTTTATGCTTAAGTAAGTGGGGCTTACACCAGCTATTTTAAGGTAGCTCGGCCTTTCATCAGTGACACTCACTCAGCAGCTACAGCCAATAGGAGAAAAAGAGAAAGATCATTAAATGCTTTGCCACATAAGGTTTATGTCAATTAAGGTAGGAGGGGATTTTTACATCAGCTTTCACCGGCCTTTTTAAAGTATGTGGTTCATATTTGAGGAGTTGCATTAGTAGCACTCCCACATCAATGACAGCTAATGAAGGAAACAGAGGTAGTGAAAAAAGACCACCAACAGAGGTAGATGGGGTTTATTTCTTTTTAAGTAGGCAGGGCATACGTCAAGCACTCTTACAGCGACAATAGAAGATTGAGAAGGATACAATTGCTTTTTCTTATACCTAGGATGAACAAATGTGTAAACAATCGAGACTTTATCATTAAACAAAGTGTAACTAGGTTAACAGGGCGTATGTCAAGCACTCTTACAGCAACAATAGAAGATTGAGAAGGATACAATTGCTTTTTCTTATACCTAGGATGAACAAATATGTAAACAATCGAGACTTTATCATTAAACAAAGTGTAACTAGGTTAACTTCGTGAGATAATTACCAGTACATGTATTTAAAGAAGAAATTAATCAGGTGGTATTATGAATTGTGTTTGTGTATTTTGGTTAAAAAATACCAATATATGTTTCTTGTTATATTCCAGTTACCAGATCTTGTAGAAAATAACCCATTGGTTGCTATTGAAGTGTTATTAAGATTGATGCAGTCTAATCAAATCACAGAGTAAGTACCAGAGAGAATTGACAGTATTTTGTTTAAGTGAGTTATAGAAAAGCTTTTCAATTTGACATTAAAGGGAAAAAATCAAGCATAACTGATCGTGTAAGCTTACCAATAACAGTAGAATTACCAAAGCATAATTAAACTATATAAACAAACAAAAGAAAAATTAATCTAGATATTCCTGTTTCTCAATACTTTATTTGCAGGGATAGAAATTAGCAGCCACCCAGTAGTCCATGGCAACTAGATTTTGAGCTGGGCTACCAAACATTTGGGTAAAATTTTGTTGAACATATAGAAAGTATTTAACATAAATATGGTCTGGGCTACCATCTTGTATTTCCTATATTTTTACCCTTGTTTGAATTTTTACAGGTATTTTTCTGTTCTTGTAAATATGGAGATGTCTTTACATTCAATGGAAGTTGTCAACAGATTAACTACTGTAAGTACCATATTTATAAAAGATGAATAACACACAATGGTAACCTACCACTTAGCTACATGCATATACAGAGGTTGGCCCAGGAACAAAAATAAAGATTATGCTGACTAACTCAAAGTGATTGGGATTAGCATTTTGATAAATGGACTATTATGATATTCAAATCTCATGGGGACATTATTGGAAGTTTCTTACTTCAATAGTACTGTTGTAATGTTATAAATGGTGCACGATTCCAGATTGGTCCAATAACTTATTGAATGAGGACTAGTTTTAATGAGTTTAAGACTGATTTTTCAATTCTAAAACTTCTATGTATTTATGTTGGTTTCCAAATGGAAGGATTTTTTTTCTCAGGTAAATCAATCAAATTCCATTTTGATATCAGTATTCAGGTTACTAAAACAATTTAGTCTACAATTTTAGTTAGATTATACCTGATATTTTTTGTATAAATATTTTCCTTGTTTTTCTGAAATTGACCTTGAATGAACATTCTGTAAAATATTTTAATATAAAAAAAATCTGCCAGTTATCTCCCCCTTGAATGAGACTTTTCAAAATGAATACTTGTAGTTTTACCATATATTTAGTTTTCTGTCAAAATTCTTTTTATATCATTTTAAGAAAGGAATGTTCTTTGTTATATGTATGATCTACCTGAAGATGACTTATGTTTTGATTTTTTTTTAAAGGCAACCGTCACAGCTAGAATAAAAAAATATTTCTGTAAAAACTTCACAATAAAAGCAGTTTTCTTTACTTTGTGACTTCTTGGCTAAATGTAACCAAATCATCATTTTTAAATGAAAGTTTGAAGTTTGTCTGTAAATAAGGACATTCCATTGTTTTTTTTATGATGCTTAAAAGACCTTAAGTAAGCATGACTTCATGTGATTCTAAGATAGATAAGTTAGCCTTGAAAGGCTTTAAATGTAGGAGTACTTTTCATTTTTATAAATTCCTTTTTTAGCTTCAATTTCACCTCTATTACAGGCAGTGGAATTACCTTCAGAGTTCATACATCTCTATATTTCTAACTGTATATCAACATGTGAGACCATAAAAGATCGATATTTACAGAATAGACTGGTACGACTTGTCTGTGTATTCCTCCAATCACTCATAAGAAATAAAATTATTGATGTCAAGGTAAGGCTTTTATCCATGTAGTAATCTGTACCACTCCTCTGAGGTACAAATTAGAGGTGGTCCAAGGTTTGAGACTTTATCTGTGTAGAAATCTGTACCACTCCTCTGGGGTACTAATTAGAGGTGGTCCGAGGTTTGAGAGTCTCTTCTGGGGTACAAATTAGAGGTTGTCTGAGGTTTGAGACTCTCATTTTCTGACCTAAGATCTTTGATATTTCATTTATCTAGAACCTTCAATTGTACCATTTACATTTTGTTGAGGACTTTTGGTTTTCATCAAGTTGACCATTGATTTTGAATTGGAAATAGTCAAGGATTGTCCACTCTTGAAAATGAATTTGGACCATTTCAACCTTGCCTTAATTGCTTTAGATCAGAGTCATTGACAAATCTCCCCTAACTGAATACTCAACTTAGTAATTGGCTCAATATTATAAATGAACCTTGACCTATGTCAGATGAAAAAGGAAGTAACAGACAGGCATCAAATTATCATTGATCCTTGTATGAAGCTCAATAATATTAGTGCCAATGATATGTCAGAGAGGACCATTATCGAAGATTTCAAATATTTATAATGTTTAGCAGAAAAAAATGGATAAAATAAATTACTTGTGTGCATATATTTTATAGCATTCAAACCAATAACTTGTTTTAGAGATTATATTGAATTTTTTTCTTTGGGTTTAAGTTAATGAAGTTTATTGTGGTTATTTCAAGTAGTCAGTCATATTTAAATGATCAATAAGGCCTTAGTAACAACAACAACAAAAATGTCAGTGAAAGAAAGTATATGGATCTAAGGAATATACCATTGGAGGCATCAAGTCTATTGTTTTTACTCTATATTTTGGAGATAGAGCGATAAGCTTGTATCAGAGTTGGAATCATGTGTTTGAGGGGGTCGATAAACACCCTAAGATTTTCCAGTGTCTAATTAGTATAATACAGGATCCATTCATCTAATAATCTCATTCTGATAAAAATGGAGAATTCATCATTTTTTTTTAAGTCATTTCTATAATAAACTTAATCTGTGTTATATCTTTTTAGGACATATTCATTGAAGTACAGGCATTTTGTATTGAGTTCAGTCGAATCAGAGAAGCAGCTGGATTATTTAGACTGTTAAAATCATTAGACAATGCCGAGGGTGTGACTCCAAATACAAGTCGGTGATGATAAATTCCTGGAAAATGTGAATTTCATTAAGTGCATCAAGTCAAAAGTAACATCAGTGCAATTCAGTTATTTAGAGATCTGTGACTCTGTGAACAAGTCATTTTTATTGGTAGACCTTGTTCTAATAAATTATATAGAAATTTGAATTCGGAATTTATCGTAAAGTTTGATTCCTAGAGTTGAATTTTGAAAGGTAGGTTGGCTGCTTCTGTTTTCTGGCATGTTTGCTGACTGGCATTAAAGAGGTATTATATGATTTTTGGAATGTTAAGCACAGGTCCGCCTAAGAATTATGCAATTAAAGAAAGAGGTGATAAGTTGGAAAATTTTTTGTCAACCTCAAATTTTTAAGACAGTTACATTTATGATGAAATAAACAAGAGAGGTGTATTGAAGGATGGGAAAGTATTGTGATATGTTAAAACTGTTTCTATTAAGAAATATTTCTTGCAAGTTCATGCATTATTTATCCAGCCAGTCAATTTTTATACAACCTCACAAAAATTGTGTATGTATAATGCTATGGTGCAGTCATTGTTGTCTTGGTGCCCTTTGTTTCCATGCAATAACTTTTAATTTTGGTTTACCAATTGTTATGAAATTTTGATATGATTTTACTAACCACTAAAGAAATGTTCCAATTTAATTTAGAGTTTGTGGCCTGTACGGTTTTGGAATAAGGGAAAAATCTTATAAATAGGTGTTTTAGTAGAACTCATGTAGAATGTTTGTTTTTCTTCCAATTTTAATCATTCCTTTATTATTGTGTTCTTTATTTATTTCATGTAAACAAATGTATCACTAAATTTGATGCATTTTGGGTTTTAGACTGTTTTTTTTTTAATTTCAGATACAGGTATGTATCTTTTTTGGTTTTTGAGTTATAAGTGGTTAAAGGGCCACACCCCAAAAAATTGACTTTTTTGAATTTTTGGTCTGATTTAAAAAAAATTTTTTATTAATTTTCAAATTTTGTGCTATACTGTGTCCAAACCAGTGTTTGTATCCATGATGAACTAGTAGCCCCAATGCTTAAGTGAGTCAAAAACTAATATTGTGTCCACACTTGCCCCAACTGTTTAGGGTTCGACCACTGCAGTTGTTTCAAGCTGCACTTCGCGAAGTTTTGTATTCTAACATTGTGCAACATCCGTTTTATTTTGCTTTGTCCACTATCGAAGAACTTTTTTTTTAATTGATTTAGAGGGCTTAGTTAAAAAGTAATTTGTAAAAGCATGTGTAAACTGAGGAATTCAATATATCTGGATTTCTCTGAGAAAAGATTAAGGTTGAAATTCCTTGGACACCAAATATGAAAATAACAAAACAGTTAACCTCAAGCATTGTTGGAGTAGAATGAAATAAAACTGGAAATAATGTCAGCAGGCTCATAAAAATAGTACCTCCTGCTTCATTTGGACGTAATTAAAACTCTTTAGTTGAATTATCTCCCTTCATCGGTTAGCCTCCTTCGTGCTAATCAGTCCCTTTAGAAGAGTTCGATAGTTTTCATTTACAGGCATCAAACAGTTACTAAATTCATTTATGCACGTTTACATAATTATGATTGCTTACGTACGGGTTTTGCTTATGATGTTTACCATGTGAACCCTTAAATTGGATTATCTCCCTCTGAAGGTATCGAACAATAATAATACTCCTTCATGCACATCTAAATATGATGCCTATTTTATCAATCCCTTTAGAGGTTTTGAAGTAAGATACTGACAAACGGTCAGACAGACAGAAATACAGGGTGATTCCTACTTTGTTTTTTTTTATATAAAAAAATATTCATAAAAAGAAAAAGAAGTTCAACTTTCATTTCTTTTTCTCCAACAGATAATGAAAACTTGAACGAAAAAGTTGACGACCTTTTTCATTAATATTTGTGTGTTATGCTTAATAAAATGGTGAACATACAAACATAGATAATCTGCTTTGTTAAATCGTAGGTAATCACGCAGTCCATGTGACTCTATCAAGCTACATTGAAAAAGTGTTGCCAATTTTTAATGATGCATGTTCTATTCTAATGCCCATTTATTCTATGTAAACATGAATTTTCGTATAGTTTCAACCTACGCAACAGCTTTATGACGAATTGAAAAATAATCCTCCTTAAGAGTCATGCAAGGTAGTAAATAATCTACGAATCCACGACAATCATGCAGTTGAAAACCAGTTTTGCACCTTTCTAGTTTCTATTATGTCGTATGCGAACGGTTTTTGTGAGATATCTCTGTTTTTATGTTCTGGAAAATGAAACTTATACCTACAATAATACATGCACTATCTGCTTTTTACTGTAACACCCTAGCTTCGAATTCTTGAACGAACTTTTTAAAAATTGCCACGCTAGACAAATCGTTAGATCATGCCATCAATTCTTGTAACTCACGACTGAATCATTACACGACAGACGTCAGTTCTTGTCACGCTTACTATAGATACGACGTACGCATGAATTGCTAGATATTACATTGGCTAGCATACATTCTTGTCAAGTCCCAACATCGACCGCTTTGTCCATCTTTGCCACACTTAAAATTTGAATCGCTTGATGTGTACCGCCCACAACATGACCTACATGACTTCGAATTGCTGTTATGCTTGACCAGTGTTCACTAAAGTGACTTTCTGCTTTGCTTTGAACCGCTGTTTACCATTATCACGTACGCTAGACTATCAATCGCATGATGTCCGCCGTCGATCATTGTCCCGCTTGACTATGGGCCGCTGTCAATCATCACATGTTTTTCTACCAATTACTAGATGTCATCGATCTCTAGATATACCCGCCGTCAATAGTTGTCACTTGACTTTGGACCGCGTGATGTCCGCCGCCAATTCTTATCTCATTTGATTGAGGATCACGAGATCCTTGTCCCGCTTGACTATGGATCGCTGACACGATTATCACGTAATGCTTGACCGTCAATCTTTTTTCACGATTGACTATGGACTGATGCCAGTCACTTAACTGATAATTGACCAGCGCCAATCTTATTATGCTTAAACTTGGATGTCCACCGTCAATTCTTGTTCTGCCGAACCATGGAGCACTGTCAATCATTATCCCGTTCACTTGACTTTCGATTGCTAGATGTTAGTCGACAATCCTTGACCTGCTTGACTATTACGCAATGTACATTATCCGCTGTCAAAGTTTTTTTTTTACCTCAAATTATTCTAGTACAAAAAATAAGCTCGAGAGAATCCTGTAAAACTTGTTTAATCTGAACCATGAATTCCTATAAATCTAATCAAAGTTTATTTAGTCAGCTTCTAGAAACATTTACAACTTATCAAAGTTGAACTCTGTAATATAAAGGATATGTAATATAAAGGATAACTGTCCGTGAACTATATTCATTTGCACTGCACTTTATGGATGAATTTATTACTCATTTCAGTTTAATGATACAACACATCTGGTGTTTACTCAGAACTCTTCTAGTACAGTTAGGTGGAACTGATAAGCTTTATACGAAGATGTTTCCTCTACTGCCCGATTCTTATACGGTCTGGCTCTAAGAAATGTGTAATATTTAGACAGACAGATCTCCGATTGCATAACACCATGAAAACCCTTTTAGGGAAAGGCATAACAAGCAACATCAACATTACGATTTCAGATGCAATTTATGCAAAGTCCACATGCTGAATTAACTTTAAGCGTTCAAATATCATATTAAACCCAACTGTTACAAAACATTAATACAAATACCTTCCACAAAAGAAATTATAACACAATAATTATGAATGAGCTTAGTTTAACCGCTGTGTTGTTTTGGCTAGGAAATGTGCTAAAAATAGGCTCTTCAACGCCGAAAATCGGCATCGAGTGTGAACCGCACGGAAATTCACAGACTTGGAAATGTTCATGTAACAAGAAAGGTCTCGGATTTTACGTTGATAATTTACCAGGAATGATGTTAGTTTGTAGTAGTGATCTCAACCTCGAGTTTATCAAAATCCCGTCCATTCCAGTGATACAGGAAACCAAGTCGGTAAGCGGCGTATCCAGAAGTGATAGCGCAGTAATCAAAAAGACAAAAAGTGGACCACCGGCTCCGAGGCCAACCTCACATTCCGCTCAATCAAAGGTCTACAATGATCACGAATCAAATGTTGAGGGTACTAATGTCAATGATGTTCGCCACATAATGGAAACAACACCAAACATTTTGTTCCCGATGCACCACAAAAAGTATGGCTATGCTAGCGAAATTGCACGGGAATCCATGCACTGTCTCGTTTTTGATAGAGACCTAAAACCGGGCGAAACGATGAGGGTTAGAGGATGCACATACATTTGTGACAAGGGTGTATTTAGAAAACGCGACTGTAATAGCAGAAAAACTGAAATACTTCTTACTGGAACGAAAGGAAAATTTCGTGGAAAATAAAATGAAACAATCTCATGACTCACGAAAGATGAAAAATAAATGTGTCGGACTTTCAACGATTCATACCAGTTATTGTTTGTGTTGAAACAAAAAAATCCGGCTTAAAGCCGAATATACTCAGTGCCAAATATCTCTACTTGTGATTACATGTATACAGCATAAAGTGTAGTATGTGTGAAAAAAAACCCTAAAGGAATTGTGAAATTTTATTATAAAAAGTTCAATGGAACAAAAGGAGAATAAATAGATTAATAAATAAATAATAAGAAAAAAAGATCTAAAACTGTCTAAATCCAACGTGGGGCATTACAGTCAACTAAGCATATGAGTGGCTAGTCAAATTCATCAGCAAAGGCGTTCATTTTGTGTCACGTGACAAATGGCGGGAAATTGCTTATCTGGTATGCAAAAGAGGTTATGAGGCAAGTGTTCCAACTCCGAAACCATGGGGACCAAAGTTCTTAGCATAGCAACCTGTAAATAAGAAATAATAGTATTTATTTTTTAGTTCTTGATTATTCAAGGAGAGAAATGTGCAACTGATAATGTGGTTTGTCTGTATGTAGACGTTTTCGTCTCTCTATTTATTAATGAATTCACATGTATTTTTTCCATTTTCACATCAGTCTTCATTCGTTTTTTTTTGCTTCAACGTTATGATTGCTTTATCTTTGTTGTTACAGTTTAATCATCAAATTATTGTACTAAATTATGCTTTCAAGTATTTTACTTGCACGATAGGTGCCTAAACAATAAAATGAATTATTTTTATTGAGCTTTTGTGATATTATTACTTTGTCTTATTACTTACAGGAATCTGGTTGTCAGTTGGCTCTTGATGTGCGCATTCAGTTATGAGTTAACAAGTCCAGTGGCTGGCCCATTTGTGAAATTTTTGAGTTGTTTTGTTTTCATAGAATGTCACGGATGTCGATATGAGCAAAGTCTTCTTAATCTGGTATTTGAACTTGTAGAAACTTGTGAAGGTTTCAGAAGAAAAGTTCTATGACAAATTTAGAACAGTTCTCGGACATCCTAGAGTCAGCTCTTCTGACAGTTCTAGCAGAGCCGGCTCTAGTAGAAGAACTGTTCTGGTAGATAGCCCTGCCAGAACTATCAGAAGAGCTGGCTTTAGTAGTAAAATTGTTATCGTAGAGCCTGCCCTGCCCGAACTGTCAGAAGAGATGGCTTTAGTAGTAGAGCTGGCTCTAGAACCGTTCCCCTGAGAAGTTGGACATGATCTCATCTGTAGCATGGTGGAATCTATTGATTTTTTTCTCTGCATACTTGTAGAGTTGGTGCTTACTTTTTATGGCGGCATTTAAACAATGTGCATACTTGTAAGTATGAAGGTGGTGTGTTACTTTTCATGGCCAGTATACGAGTGCAGAGAAATGCTTACCTTTACAATATATTTCTATCTCGTGTCTACATAAAGTGGTGGAATCTACAGCCTTATTACACTCCTTACATTTACAGCAAGACTTGTGCCAGGCCTATGGTAGAATACAAACATATCATAAAACAACAACTTACAACAAAAAATGAAACAATGAAAATCAATAATTGTATTTGATTACATGTTTGAATGTTGCGTTCGAATTTCAAAGAATTTGTACTTTTTAGAGTTTTTTTTTATTCTAAGATTTAAAACTTTTTACGGTGGTACTGCTTAAACTTCTCTATTGACACCGTGTGTTACGGGAGCACATACAGGTTCAATCTTCAAAGTCAGGGTTTTGAGAACAAACGAAGCGAAAATGGATGAGAATCCCGACTTGGGAGGATGAATTAGCAAACCAATTTTCAATTTCACTCATGCTATATTCTAGCAAAATCAAGATAAAATGAAGAAAAATAAGAAAATTTAAGTAAATTTACAGTTCGACGCATCATCTTGAATTTTCAACTTATAAATTTGAATTTATAAGTTCATATGTCAAATTTTCAAGAATTGTTTTAAATGGATGATAAGGCTTTTGTAGCATATTACTGACAGGGATATTTTGGGGGGTTAACTTCTTCCATACACCAACAAGCAAAATGCCATGAGTATTTCGCACGGACTTTTCTTTACGCTGATGACGCCTGTCGTTCCATCTAACCATTGCACCTAGTCCAAGAAAAATCAAGGGAACCAAGATTCGAGCGGTAATCAAATAATTGTATCTGATTACATGTTTGAATGTTTGAAAAGAGTATATCCCAAGGAAAATAACTAGATAGGGAAATTAGACGCATACACACCAAAGAAATTATAATAATCAAAACAGCACGTATAAAGAAGCAACCCGGACTCCACTAACAACTGGGAGCAAGAATCAGGTTCATCGGTAATGTAAGGGTCCTCTGCTTTTCTAAGCTACAAAATCGCTTAGGGCAAGTTGCTTTTTTTATTTAAGTTTTCTTTGCACTATTTTACGATGCTATATATTTTACATACACAGTGAAATCGGTCCCATTTAATCCTTGACCACAATGTTTTCAAAAGCGATCCGCGGTCTGAATTAATTGATTGCACTTTTCATTGTGTAAACTAGTAAGACACGAGATCTCTTAATTAATGAAAACATGTGTCAAAGGTATTCGTTGAAGATATGTGCACATGCGTTTTTCTGAAAAGTAATAAAAATTCATTAGTTTAACTTTCTATAGACCTACATCAGTAAGACCAATAGCTCTCTCTGCTTCATAAACAGTCCTACCACATCTAGGGCAATGCGGACCTGGCCCGGAACTTGATGGTCCGACATGGGTCTCTGTGGGACGGTTGCTGAAAGTAGATTTTTAATACAATGACCGAATTCTTGGTTTATAAGATAGCGTACCGTCCTCGTATTTCCGATTTTATCAATTTGCTATTTTAGCCGGATAGAATTTCTCATATCGTTTTGATATGCGTTGATAACTTATATATTTCGATAAGAGCTTACATGTAGTATGGTAACTTAACTCTGCAAGGCAATGAAAAAAAAATCACGAATTACGTCATTTTTAGAGGTAAGTAAAATGATTACATACCAAAGTCTTTCGATACCGTAACGGAAGATTGTTCACTTATCTTCCTTTACTGAAATTACCGCATTTCATGCTTGCACGTTAATGTTGCACTATACAGATGGGATTGCGGTGCACTGTTTCATACACAAAACTGAAGATGAAACTCGTTGGAAATAATGATTGTGGGTAGTAGATCGTTCGTGCATAAATAGATGCAATACTTGTGAAGGTAAAGAAGTGTAAACTGCATGTTTAAGCTACCCGGAACGATTCAGGTCCTCCCCGGATTGGGTTCTCATCCCTGCACCAACTGGCTGTTTTTCAGAAATGCAAAATTTCGCACGAACTTTAAGATTAAAATCATGAACAAATGAGCAGAAAAAGTACACTTTTTATTTGTTTTTTTTACGATAATACCATACCTGCTTGCTTTTTTCTGGCGGTTTTAAAGTGCCTGATATTATAGAAAACCTGTTTTTGACAGTTAATTTTGCGAAGGCACCCAAAATTTGTTTTGAAAACTGACATCTATTTTTGTATTATTTTACCATGGCTACAGATTTTCATGATAAAATAGAAAATAATATCTATCTATTCGTGGACCTCCATAATGTAAGGTTTAGAAAAATATATACTTTTTTACAGGAATAAATTGTTGGATTTGCTTGCTTAAGTGTCTCAATTTAACTTTATTTCCACAAATTGTCAAAAAGGTATCTGCAGCTACCTATCTGTAAAGTGGAACCTAAAGGTTGGAATTCAGCTTCAAAGTCTCTATACCCTTTCAGAAGATACCAAGTATGAAGATGTTCAGTAAACACATCCAGCATTGCACTCGGTCTTCCAACATTATTTTTATTATAAATTAATGTGCAGCTAAAATGAAAACTTACGACATTTCAGCTTCCTTGTTTCCGAACTGGGCACCAGTTTCCATACTAAGAGCTCCAGCTCCTTGTCCGAAACCATATCCCTTAGGACCGAACTTTTTACCATGGCAACCTTTGCAGAAGACACGCCCCTCGTGCTCGGCTACTGTTGTGCTTTCCAACATCTTGTTGCACATGCCTGTAAAGTAAACTAAACCTGAAACTTTTTGGAAACTAGAAACTAGAAATTGTGAGATTAGAGGAAATAAGATGCGCCATAGTTCCATTGTAATGTTTACTAAACAATTCGGATACATTCTGCTATACCATTGTCCGTCCTCATGTCTACGCGGCGTACGATAAATCAACGCTTTGAAAGATTTTAATGAATTTTAGCTCAAAGCTTTTCGTGATGTTTAAGTTTAGAAGCAACCTATCGTTTTAATTATTTTATAAACTTTTGTTTTAAAGTTTTCTGACTTGAAATTTCGCGGGCGCATTGTGTCCTTTAGCACAAATTTTATTAAAACATTAATCATTAACGAATCAGGAATTTATACTGTATATATTTTATTTCGAGTGTGGTAGTATAGAGATTCTATTTTGTCATAGAAAAGTGAAAAACATAAGGCAGTGATATCACGATTTGTAAAGTTACGACGTAGGTGCTTTTACATACCACACTTAAAGCACATTTTGTGCCATTTCTTGCCAGCTCCTAACTTCTCCTCGGCAGCATATACTGCTTTACCACAAGCCGGGCAGATAGACCTTTCTGGAGGCTTGAAAGGCATAGTTCTGAAAAAAGAAAATGTCGTTCAATTAAAGGGAATGAATAGAATGTTTGAAAACATAATTTGAAGAAATAACTACTAAGTAATCGAGTAGTGTACCAATTCAACTTTAATAAGATAACTACTAATGGAGTGGGCGTTCGGATCTGATATGATGATACCTTTAGATACAATGTCGTATGTTCTGATCAGCATCCTGTTGTAGTATGTAGATATTGATAAATGCCATACATATATACATATATGAATGGGTGTCAGTTTTTCATTGTCTGAATATATGAATGGGGTGGGTACAATTTTTTGGGGGCCGCACACCCGTAACCTTTTACCTGTTAAGTTACCTCCCTCGTGGCCATTTGATCCGCAAGTCGGAAAGAATGCAAGAAGAGTTGGATCACTGAAAAAGCGACTTGGTCACTTTGTTTTTGTTTTGATGCTATATCGCGGAAACCATTGATATAGCACATTAGTTTAAACGTTTGTTGTTCAATACGGGGCGCCGAATGGGACTCTGTGGTTTTGTACTCAAAATTCAATTTTGTACAGACAAAAGTGAATTTTGTTCAACATGCAGAAATGAGTTCAAATTAACAAAATTTATAACATACTACAAATTTAAATTTTGTGTAACTTTTGTCATGATAAAATTCCTTTTTGTATCACATACTTGTTACCTAATTTGATTATTGGGTAACAAAAGTCAATTTTATATGCAAATGAGTTTAGTTTGGATTCTGCGAATTTATTTGCATACAAAACCGAGAAAAATTATGATAAAATTAAATTTTGTCACAAAATTCATATTTGTGTTCACAAAATTGAATTCTGTAATAACAAAATCACTTTTGCAAGCAATTTAACTCAGAATTCTCTTTTGTGTCACAAAAATTGAATTTTGTCATGACTAAAATGAATTTTGCAATTACAAAATTGAAGTGATCACAAAACAAGTTGGTATAATATTGTTTTGTACGACAAAAGTGCTTTTGTTATTACGGAATTCAATTTTGTGTACACCAAATTAATTTTGATTACAAAAAGATCAAGTCCCATTCGGCGTCCCGTATGCAACATGTATAGATGTCCGTCTGTATATAGCGTATGAAGTGTGGTAAAGGAAAAAAAGCAAGCTTTTAGAAATTCATGAATCTATAAATCATAATGTTAAGTTAGTTGTGTATTAATATAGCCGTTGGTATATCTTTAGTTCAAACAATACCTGAACTACCAAGTTACAGAAATAGTTAAGTAATTAAACACAAAGAATGATTCAGAAACCAGGTAAAACGGCATTTAACACACATCAGAGTAAGCAGTACTAATTAACGCAGTGCAAAAAGAGATCTTTACTTGGCAGCCTGCTCGAGGAAGTTTTTCTTCGTCAATTTCACCTTGAGGGATATATTGCTATGACTCACAAAAGATTTATCACTTAAATTATGTTTATATTGTAGAAGGCACATTCCTTAACACATAAACAATATACCATGGGAAAGTGTTTCATATGACTAACAAATATGATATACAACATGTAGGCTGAGTTCTTTGAACTATGGAGAAATTGAGAAGAATTGTGTTATGTAAAGTTGGGGGTGATGTTTTTTGAACGTGAAAGGAAGATTCTAATGAAAGGGTGTGTTACCAATCTTAACCTTTATTGACACAAGTTTTACAGTGAAATTCTGAAGAAGGGGAAGATGCATTGGTTGATTATTTCATTGCTCGAAGTTTTGCGTTTTTTTCTTAAGTATTTTACCTGGCAGATCGTACCCCGATATAATAACTTATTTCAGGACCATTTAGACAATGGTCCTGAAATAAGTTATTGATTCGGGGTCTAGGAATGGAACCTCTCCCTTTTTATAGGAAATGTTTGTGCAAATTTGGACAAAATGAGCAAATGATAGATTGTAACCCCCTTTTTTCTCGATTTATATACAATGTGTAAAACAGGCTTATATTTATTACATTATGGTCCAAAAAAAGGGAAATGCTAAAAATTTCACACCCCAGCATATACTCCTTGGTCCATTTAAGCAAGTGAAATCCGAAATATTAATTGAATTTTTGTATTTCTCTCCTAGCTAAGTGTTCTTTAATTACCAGTTAATTAATGACCAATACATGTAGACATAATGCAGTTGTTGAACTGACTTGTGCCAGGTCATATGAGGTTACATCCCAGAATAAATAAACAACCAAAGACAAAACACTCCTTGTCCAAACATTACTCAGAACATAAGGAAGTGTTCATTATCAGATTATCTACATTATAACATCTACCGGGCAATGGCCAGCGTAAGTAATTTATTAAGAATGCTAACAGTTGTTGACCGGGGCCAAAGACGTACATGTATAACATTACTGTAAGACCGTTAAAACAGACACAGCCAAGTAAAAACAAGTCTTTATTCATTTCCCGGTTTTTTTCTCAACATTAGTAAACCGAAATCAGATAATGTTGTGAGACTTCGAAGTATTGCATGAATGAAGTATTTCTGTATTTACAGAAAGTGAAGACATTTTAATTAACGCTATAGACCTATTTCCTTCACTGTGATTCTGTTTCTTACAAACGATGTGCAATATCTGTAGTTATAAAGTCGTGTAGGGAACTATCGTTTGAATTTACGAAGTGGGTAGGATGAATTTTGAAATTATGTCAGGACAGCTAAGAAAAATTAAAAAGTCTGGATCTATATAATTGTCCTGAAATTTTTTGTTTATATTCAATTAAAAGAAAAAGACAGTCCTGACCTACACTTTCTCAAAATAAACAGGATAGAAAATTTCATCCAAGCCCCATAAAAACCAAAGGTTTGCTCTCTCATATGATGGAAAATATTGAAATGCTTATATTCAATAAGTAGAAATATTAATGTGTCTTTCCAATTACTGTAATTCTCTTGCATTTTGTTATATCTCTCGAAAATTGACAGATTTTTTTTGTATAGTTACATATTGTAGTTAATCGTTATATGTACTTAACATAAAATTAGATTGTCAATGAACACTAACTTACCTTAGAGCAACTACAATCCGACTTGGAGGATGGAATTCTTTGCACACGATACAAGCAAAACTGAACCATACCCTCTCTATTTTTGTCCAAAGTTTTATATTGCAATTTTGCGCACATCACTCAAAGACCTTTCTTCACAGGGGTTACTGCCTGATATACTGCGGTGAAAGCTTGAAATCTGCGCCTGGAGCAAAATGAAAAATAGTGAAAGATGCATAAGTCCAGTGTTGGAAGTAATAAGAGGGAGAACGGAATCAAAAATTGAACGGCAACTAAAATCCGACTGGGATAGTAGAATTCTTTGCACACGATACAAACAAAACTGAACTATAGTTTCAAGTTTGATATTGGAATTTTGCGCACACCACTCTAAGACCTGTCTTTACAGGGGTTACTGCCTGATAAATGAATCAGAGAATTTCCTGTTGAATTTATAGGACAGACTAAATTAATAACTCCTTTATATCAATTAAACAAAATATTTTAATACGTATTAAACTCTATAAGTATAATCATGCATGTGAAATTAAAATGCTTTATTGTACACTCCTTAGGGTGCCTCATCACAACTTCGGGTGGTAAACTAAATTCGACATAAATGGATTCTGCTTCACGCCATACATTCGTATCTCATCATCAATCTCATCATCAACTACATAAAGAATCACTGTAATGTAAATTATATGATAAAATCGGTTCTGAGCAACCTTTATTAATTATAAACAATTATATAACAGTTGAAAGCAGTTGCCGAAAAATTATAATGAGATTAATGACCAAGTGCTTCCTCTGTGACTTTCAAGCTAAATCTTGTTATTACCAATTCAGAGCAGACGGTGAAAGCCTGAGATCTGCGCCTGAAGGAAAACCAAACATTTGTTATAGTGAAAGATAATCTAAAGTCCAGCGGTTAAATTAATAAGATGAAGAATGGAATCAAGAAATGAAGAACATTACTTAAAGGGCAGATGCAGACATTCATAAAAGGGAGGTAAAATCCAGAAGAAATGAAAAAAGGAGGTTCTAGGCTATAATTTGCCAACATTTCTGCATTATAGAAATAACCAAATTTTCTTACAAAAAGTAGTTCATCCCTCGCCCCCGCCTCTGAACTTGCATGTTTCAATGTACTAATGCGAATTAAATTGACCTATCACACAGCGATAGATGTTCTACTAGTCATTTTAACTTCACTTGTCTTGTAAAAGACCCAACTTTCTGGTCAACATTTTTTATTTGAAATTGGAACCTTTATTTTAATTATTTAAAATACATGCAGTTCCACTTGAATATTATCGTTAAAACACATCTTCCATCTATCATAAGTGTTCCTCCTCTTTAATCGGATATAAACCCCAGCCAGATGTTCGACTGGTGCAATTCGAGTATTTGTAGATATTGCTCGCAGTATTTCGAAGTAACTCTTCCTTATATTTTTTTCTGAACCCTAACTGTATTTATTCTTTTATATGATATATTTAGATTACAATAGATCTGTTTGTATGTGCATTATGGGTGTTTGTCAAAACCCTATGTCGTCTACCCTATATCGCATATCCTATATCATACCCCTAGACCTATATTAAATACCCTATATCGCACCTCTAGAACTATATGGTATACCCTATAACTCTCCACTAGACCTATATTGCCATACCTTATATCGCACCCCTTCACAGACCATACTTGAAGCATGGTTAATGTATATTATATAATGAACATTGCATGTTAAATCTGTGTCACATGTTGTATCAACCCTCGACCAATATCACCCCGCGGACCGGTGGCCCTTGGGATCATATAGGAGTCTCAGTTTGATACAGCATATGATACATATTTTGACATGTAATATTCAGTATATATCGAATTGATTTAAATGTAGTTACAATCGCAGCTTCATTGATTTCATTTCAAATGAAGCACACATTTCCACGTCTGGTCTTATTTTAAACATCGAGCGTCACCCGATTCATGAAAAAGCAGAAATATGACAATATCATTTGATAATGATGTGGTCTATATATTGATAACCAATGATCCATTTGTAACATGTGGCTCAATTTCTCCCCATCCTAAGATTGTCTATTGTGAAGTGTTTTCATAAAGAAATAAGTCAATAAGAAGAACATTTCCATTGAAGATCATCAGTACGCACTTAATATAGGAATATATTTTTGTTAAAAAGTAAACAGTCTGAGATATGCATCCGTAATTTTTCAATTCTGCGACGGCTTTTGATGAAAGATATTAGGTAATTGAGTTCAAAATTGAAAAGGATTTTTTTTTACAAAAAGTCAACCTCAGTTTTATTGCTATCTTATCACAATAAGATATAGAAATTGGAGTGCAAGCTATACGCAAGCTTTTTTTTTCTGATTGTGTCGGTTGTGTAAATGGATTAAAACATGATTATCAGAACTAAGTTGGTTTTACTTGTTTTTACAACGTGTTTTCTAGTGGCATACACAAGACCACGCAGCAGATACCATAGAAGACGCCGACCTCATATACGACCAAAACGATCCCCGAATCTGCGTATACGATGTGGCGAAAGGATCGACTTTGACTGGCAGTGTTATTGCGATAGACCAAGCGTTTTACTGACATTGAATAATGCCAAAGATGCTGCTGACGCTTATCTTATTTGCGGGATTGACCAAGAGTTGGTGATTTTAGCCAAGACTCCAAAATATACTCCTTTGCAATCTGGTTTGGGAAGAAACTATAATCGCTTTGTCAAACAAGAGCGTCCTAGAACAATTTTGAACAACAACAAGTATTATGGATCTTCTTCTCTCGGAATGGAAAGAAAAGGTGGGATTGGAAATATAGGAAAAGACTATAGAACGAATGACAACCCATTCGGCGAAGGAGATAATATAAATTATCGTCAGATTGAATCAAATGGCATTGATCATGTGAGATCTAATGAAATTTCTTCAGAAAGAAGTGAAAATCTGGGTTCGAGTAGTTTTGAAAATCTGAAGAGTTATGTATCCGACGATAGGCATGGAATGGGAACAAGTAACAACCGAATTCGTAATCCTTACATTCAAAATGGACAACTTCCACTTCCGTTTTCGAAACAGAAAAGATCTATAAACCTTCAAACAGTTGAGATTCTTTGCAACCGAGACATCTATGAAAGATGGTACTGTTATTGTCAACAACAAAGTGTTGTGATAACATTACCCAGCTCAGATATCTACAGTCTTTCTTGTGAATCTGACCAAGTATTAACAGTGCGTACCAAGGTGTCATACTATCAACCAGCGCAATCACAGTTTGCTGGTAAAATTGGAGTCAATAATCCGCCATATCCTGCTAACCAAAAGAACAACATCTTAGATACAGAACACAGAAATCCTTTTGATTCCATCGAACAAAGTAAAATGAACCCCGGAAACAATGTGGGCAATAGTCATTTAGAAAAACCACAACCTCTGTCTCAGCATGCATCAGACGAAACACCAACAGACTACGACAACATGATATCACAAGAAAAATTAGATAACGATTTGCAGGAAGCTATGCTTCGTTTAAGGAAAACACCGGAAACAACACCTACGACTACGCGAACTACTAAATTTTTGTCAACTGCTTTCACGGAAAGAGGATTCAAATTTGGCGGGAAAATATATGGCCTTCTGCCCGAAACTTCAAAACATGAGTCAAATGCAGATGTGGCCCCACAATCAGAAAATATAGACACCAATCCAAATAATTATAACACTAATAAATCTCAAACCAATACAGAAAATGCAGATGTAAAGGACGATTCAAAGCATGAATATAGTATCAGCAGTAGCAACAATGATGGCGATAACAAAACTATATTACCATTGACAACCTATGTCAGCAAGAATACACGAGATAAGACAGTTGACACTAATGTAATTAAGAATAAAAATAATGATGAAGCATTGACCGGGATTAGTAGACAACAACAGAAACAAACCAACAACAGTGTCAGAATTTATCAGCAGAGACAAAGCGATTTGACGACGATGGAAATGGACTCTGCTAGCAATTCTACGACGACCAATAGAACAGATTTATCAACAGACAATGATACACAAAATAGTGATAATTTAAAGATTATAGACAAAGCGCCATGTTCCTTTTACGGGAAAGACTTACAGATTGGAGAAGGTGCACCAATCAGTATTTCTTGTAAGATGGTTTGTAAAAAGAAAAACGTTCTTAGACGAGAATGTTTTGGAAAGTAATAAATAAAATAATTTAATCGTGAATATTTTTCTTATATCACGTGACCTCGATTTTTTGCATGCTTTATAGTTTGCTTTCTTTCCGTCAAAGCTACTGACGATAAACAATTCATTTTTAGGAATGAGTAAGGGTCTTTATTTTTTTCTTTTTTAAAAGTGAATTCTTGGTTGAGAAAACAATTGTCATTCCTTATGATTCTCCCAAACAGACTCATAACCGCTTCCTGATTGACGACGTATTACTTCGCTGGGTTATATACTCTGCTTTACAGGATGTGAAAAAAAAAAACAAAGCATAAGCATTAAGACATTACAAATCAGAAAAAAAAACTGTTTCCGTTTTACTGTCCTTATATGCATAAAGTCTGAATTTAGTACTGAGTACAACAGAGGTGTAAATCTTTGAAATAATCAATGTTCTCTCTGCACAGGAGATCGTGTTTATCTGAGGTTTCTTTATCTTTTCTTTTGTCTCTGATCACATTTACATTTAGTAATCTGTTTTTACCATCCATGGTTTCCTTTGTAACACATATTTCTGTTTTAAAGACCACACAGACAGATTTACCGTATCACCACAGGAAGGCACTTTATGTTGTGTTAAGTAAAGATGCACATAAAAAAGCAGGACAAATAGTAACATTGACAAATAAACTTATTGCTGAAACGTCTCAACATAACTCAGAAAACATTTAAACATTTACTGGTGAATAAAGATATTGGGATTTTAGCAACTAAAGTTCCTTACGCAATCCTTCTCTTACATTTGCAGTCATAAATAACGTACTGTCACCTCGCAATTATTTTTTTTTGTTTCCTTGTTTCCAGAACGTTTTCTATAGATGTGTTACATTAATTTCATCCATAAAATGTATAAAGAAACTGCCGGCTAAGCTGTGCTAAGAAAATCCCTGCTCAACCATTTCTGTCAAACGTGGAAAAGGGAGACACGGTACAAGTCTTCGTGCAAAAGGAATATACCAATTATCTAAGCAATCCCTCAAATATATGCTGAAAAATCTGTTTATAATTCCATTAGGTTACAGACCACCAATTCAACCAATGAGCATTTGGAACGTACGCAAAAATAGTCCTACGCAGAAATTACCCTTGTTCCTCATAGTGCTGTGAAAAAAGTTCTCATCTTATTTAAAAAATTTAAACAGTTTCTGAAAGGAAAAACATTTTTGTACATTTTATAGGTGCATTTTGCTTCTTGTGATGTGAAGCCTAATCTCCATAATGATTTTTAAATATACCCCTATCTTGTGAAAACACTGGGATTTCCCATGCTATTTATAGACCCTTCACTTCCGGTGACCAGTACTGCATTGCAAGTCTGCTAACCCCACATGCCATTCTGAGGATTGTGAGCTGACATATGTAGAATCATGCTGATATATAGTCCTCTGCAGGTTAAAGTTAAGGTAAAGTCCAGAGAAGCCATTGAATATTGTGAAATTAGCATAGAAGCCTATGGAAAGTGGAATTAGTGGTTTTTAGCCATTATACTTCACCTTAAAATTACGAAGTCATACAGTAAACAATATGTACAGCAGCAAGGAATCTGATAAAAGGAGACATCATCTAACATTAGCAATATACAAAACATCTAAGCATTCCCTCCATTAGAAGCAAAGAAATCGATTACAAAAAGTGTAACGGACGGACGAAAAAGGTGATTACAATAAAGCCCATATTCTCATGAGGTTAAGTATAATTTTCACTTACAATGATTGCTCACAGTTTTTGAACAGTTAGCAGTTTATAATCTTCCCAAGCGGGTACGTAAAAGGAGAAGCATATTTCGCGTAAGTATCCGTGGAGCATATGACAATTATGCAGAATATGATATACTACCTAGTTCAGGACGAAAAACCTGACTGTACTATAATACTACAATTGTAAAATTGTACAGTACTTGATCGTTTTCTGAATCAAATCTGGGTAATTTTATTTCGACTCTGACAATTCATCATTTCGACACATTTTGAAATGGATTCTTTCGTCGACTATATCTAAGTAGCAGTCTTTACAAAAATCAGACAGGAGGTGATTCATGGTTATAGATTGTACACGAAATTGGAACTCTGCAAGAGTTATTGTTCTAACTTTGGTTTAATGTGGTTGATTTTAGTATGAGATAAATGTATGATTTTCTCAAAGTACAGAAATGAATATAGTTACACAAAAATATAGCATATGTAGATTGAAAAGTCGTCGTTTGTTCGGTGAGTTTTTCTTTACCATTAATCATATTGATTTGGGCAGTGCCTGAATTTTAAATGGACTGATACTTAAACTTATGTGACGATCGTATACGGCAATTTCTTCTTGGAGTATGAGGTCACTGTAATAATTTTATTGATTTCTCAACATTTCTAATTAGTTGGCTGATTACATTCGAATAACGAGTGATTTTTATGTTCTATATGGAAAAATGCAGAATTGTTTTACGTGTACTGAAAACACTCAAGGAGTTTCATATACAATGTACTTATTTCCTTGTAAATTTAAGTATCTTTTGTTTGATTTCAATCACATATGCGCATAGCTGAGTAAAGAAACTGATGGAAAAAATACGTTGACCTTTTCCGTAGATTATAAAAGAACAATGTTCAAGACAGTACAAGAGACAAACAACTATGCAGAATTTAAAATGGTGAACAAGCCACCATTCGGTGATAATACTCGTTACATTTATGATTACAGAAAGACTACAGGCGAAATCAAAAATATAAAAAAAAAGTCAATAAGCTAGAGTATTCTTATAAAAAACTCTCTATAACTTCGCTGTTCTTTCTTTCGTTTAAATATACATATACAACTATGGTTACTTTTTTTAGTATTAAATTGTGCATGTGGTTTCCTCCGTAGCTCTGATAGCAGCCGCTTCTAGAATTATTATGTACCACTCCGCCAGCTCTACCGTACAGAATTAAAATGTTCACGTGACATAAGCTGTTCCCAACTGCGTCCTAATTTTCACCGACGTGGTACCTAGTAATAATCTATGACTAAGGTGTGTTTGATCTTTTCGTAGAGTAGAGGCGTTTTACGGCTAAAAGTCATTACAGGTTAACTCAACAACTATTTGTGAACTTATTCAATTGTTGTATTTTCCTTGTATTTAGAACTTTGCACTGTCGATATCATTGCTTCTCCTTTAATAGCAAGTACTGATATGAAAATAATACTGGAATATCACTGAATTTCATTCTTTATTTTAACCTGAAGACAAACCGTATTACATATATATATTTGGTAATTGTATCCAAATACAGAAAGCGTTATAGAAACGGACCATGGTTAATTTCTTGTCTTCAGGCAGGATATTAATTAACATTAAGCATATAACCAAAGTAGAAAAAAAGAGTGTAACGGCGATACTAATCAAGAAACAGTTAAAACCTTATTATTTCAATAAACGAACAATAAACGCCAGAATTTCATGATTTGGAAGAAACTGTGTCTAATCCGATGCATAACGTACCAGGACAAATTTTTATTCTTTCGATAAAAAAGCTAATAAGACAGATTTCATCACAATTTATTGTTCCATGTTTCTAATAGTCTCGTCAATCATTTTGCGGATGAGCATCCTCGTATTCCTTGTTCTGTAAAGAATAAAAAGTGCCATGACTAAGTATTGGAATGCTATCAACATTAAGTCATATATATACAATGTGTATTGGATGTTTTGAAATGCAATTTCTCTTATAGTGCATACATTTATCTATTTCTGGATGTTGTTTTCGTCTCTTGAAGTTCGACTTCTTTTCATTATACCGAATCCGTGGCCTTTAAAAAATAATTTTGTTCAATGTAAGAATTTTATTAAGTACGTAAAACAGATAGTTAGACAAAACTTCTGTTAGAATAGCGTCTGAATTATTAGTATACGATGGCATTTTTTTCTTGTTTTTCTAAATACCGCTGCTGTAAAGGGATATGGAACAGTGCGCATGTTAAGTATTTGTTTTGCTCATGTAACTTTGAAACCATACTTTTGTTATGTTTTCCCAGGAACAGGGGAGTAAGTGACAATTTTAGCTTGGATTTTCATGTGATTTTTTTTTCCATTTTTTCAAATTATTCTCAAGTCAAAGGTAAATTGCTGCCAATTTGAATGAAGGTGAAGTAGTCTGCTGAATATATGTTGAAACGTGTTCATACAAATTTACAAGATTTCTTTTTACGAGTATAATTTTAGCGATTTTATTTCGTTACTGTAATACAATGGGAATTTTTTAAGCACAAAAACACACCTTACCTTTCGGCATGTAATTACTGAGCATTAAGGACGCTGCATTAGAAAACAAGATAACGATATGAGGAGTTTGAGTTTTTTTAGACAAAATAGATGTCAATTTTCGACAAGCCTGTTTGTTTTCTAAAACTAGAAAACTATAGGCCTAAGAAGGTATGTATCGCTCGCCTGAAATCCTTTTCTCCACCTAATGGATATTTGATACTAGCAATTATATTCGAGCAATATATATTTTGATCTTTGTGGGGAAGTCACTCATATCCCTACCACGATTTGTGCTAATCATAAGGAAAATTTCATCAAACAAAAGTTTCTTTTTGTCCATGGACCTTTTTTGTGTTAACCGTAGGAGACTCGATGAGCATGCGTGCAGCATGCCCAATATACACTTCCGCGAGGAAAATTCGTTTGTTCTACCCAAGCTCTACCTCGCGGAAATATATATTGAGCATGCTCATCAACGTAACATAAAAGGGCCCATTACATGGTTTTCAAGATACCGAGTAAAACCTGCAAGAAACATTATTCTATCCTACAAATTTGACCAAACGGAGACTTTAATAGACCATGAGATAACGAATAGAAAGTTATTTTCGGTCTATTTTGGGTTTCAAGATACTGGCTAAAACTGAATGAAGCTTCTTTTTCACCTTTCAATGGCAATAACTTAGACAACAGGTCGTCTTTCGACCCAATTGAGACTTTTGTAAACCTTTTCAAGCCGAAACATCTACTTTTTCTACATCTCACATAGTTTTAGAGATGTACATTGAAATAAGTGCCTGTATCCATATATTTTATAAACAGACATAGCGGTTATCTTTTTTTTTTCATGGAGCAAAAGTCCAAACACAATATCTACGCATGATACCTTACGAAGCATTCACGCCAATTTAAATTAAAATCTGTCAAGTACTAAGAATTTAAGAGAAGAATTGTTTACATACGACGACGACGGGCGCAAAGTGACGGTGCAAACTCGTATGAGCTTACTCCAGCGATGCTAGAGGTGTCTGGCAAGCTATTTTCTGACTTGATGCCATCATAACCTCTAGTATCTGACACATTGAAAGCCACCGCAAATGTGAATTAGCTAAACATGTGTTTTAAAATATTTCAAGTCTTTTATTTATATAAAACTTTAACCCACCGGAAATCGAGCGATAAAAATCCTAAATATTTGTTAAATACCTAGAAAACATTTGCAATGAAGACAGTTGTCAAATGACCAGCAATTTTGAATTAGGTTACTAATTTTACGGAATACACTATACTTTTCACAAAACGAACTTAAAGTTGGTAAAGGCAATTCGTTGGTTAATTTGATATGTTCGTTTCGCAAATTTTAAAATCCGTAATTTTATCAACCGGAATTACACACTCAAAAAGCAAAAAACCAAATATGAAGTTCATTTTAACCGTATTTACAAAGGATTTCCAGGATTGCTGGATTTTCTCATCAGGTAGGTCATTTGTTTTTCTTCAATGTAGTCCCCTTCACCCGTGTTATGGTAAAGAAACTATAAAAACGTTTTAATTGGTAAAAAGTTTATTATAATTCTGCTGATTTCAAAAAACGTGGGAACGAGCGTTATGCAATATAGCGCTCGGAAGTAAGAGATTGGGGTATGGAGGAACGGAATTCCAACCTCTATCGTTGTAGGAGTATTATGAGCTGACAATTAGCTACCGTGATACAAAGAGATCCCAGTATACCAATTTGTTCCTGGGACCTGCTCTTTTATCCGCAACAATATGAACTTATTATTACCTACCGTGATATAGTGAGATCCCCAGTACACATTTCAAATTCAATCTTTATTCTTGGACCCTGACCCCCTTTTTTACCCAAAGCAATGATATCCTCGTGCGGATCGGTCGACAGAACTAAGCCTAAATATATTCACCCGTTGGCAAAAATCGTCGAGATTGCAGTGCCCAGTAAAGGTATGGTATACAGCATCACAACAGTAATGAAAGAAGCAGATATCATTCGATCCAGTTACATTGTGGCTTTCAAACTCGTCATGTTTCAGGGCCACCTGTGTAGAATTGTCAGCTGTATTTTTCAATGTGCAGTCGCCTCCTATTTCCGGTTGGTAGGCTGTTTGATTTTTTACTGCGAACTCAATTCCGCTTGGGCAACGACTGAATCTAAGGGACAAGAACTCAACCTAAAACCGTACAACGCAAACAAAGACAGTTCAAGATTAAAATAACTCATTAGAATGTAAAATGACATTGTCACAAATTGTGAGTTCAAGTAAAAGCTAGATATTTCACTGGAACTTTGCAACACAAGTCGTTGGCGCATAGATAAAATTGGGGATTCTTGTGGAAACAATTTTTCTTTGAGAAACTAGAAAAACTGTGAGCAATGCTCACTAAATTGATATCAATGCCACAGTTGATAATGTGCACCCTTGACTTCCAAATCGGTTTGGATCAAAATCTTGAATAAAAGGTCTACAAATTCAATACTAAATAAAGATTTTGTATGTGAAAGTTTCATTAAACTCCATTTATTGTCGTAGGAGGAGAAAAGGATAAGACATGCTCCCCCATGTCCCAAAATTCATGTATGACAAAGTTCATGTTTTGCTATGTAAAACCCCAAATTTGATATAGATCGGAATCTTAAGTAGTATGTGCACAATGGGAATATGAAATAAAAATTCTGTGAAAGTTTTATCAAATTCCGTTATTCGCGATGTAGGGTGAGTAATGGCCCTCCTCTGCGTAACGAACAGAAGGAAGGACGGATACCCCTAACACTATATACCCCGACTCCCCACTGAATTAATGTTGATATTCACCTATAGCCTTAGAATAATACTATATAGGTTACAATATCACTATTAAGGGGAACCAGTCGCATGCACATAAGAGAAAGTAGTCAGTAAAAAAACAAAGTAGGTTGCATTGTAGTTTTTGTGATCATCTGAAAGCTTATCATGTCAGATCCACACTGAATACAACAGTTTTGAACTCTGATGTAGAGAATAATTTGTTAGAGACTAGAACTTAAGCCCATTGCTTTGTCAAATTTCCAAAAGGAAAGTAGTATTTTCAGTACCGGTCTACTCACTTCACTGTTCTTTCTTAGAAGTCATTAAAGGTATGCTGCAAATTTTATGAGAGTCTTTAAAGGGTCCCCTCTATGATAAAACCTGTTAAAGTTCATTTTAACAAACTTGAAACTAAGAAAGATGGGGACCTTGAAAATTGCTTAATTCAATATAGAAAGTAATGGGACTTTTAATAGTGGTTTTACAACTAAAGATATTTAATCAAGTCTGAGTTACAACCCAACTATAGAATCGATGAGAGGTTGCAAAAATTAGCAATGTAACTTTGGTCGCTCCTTCAGCGGGATTCGAACCCCTTCTCTTCTCTGACATCTATGGCAACACCACCTGCACTAAGTCCAACGCTCTAGAACACTCGGCTTACTAGGCTATATAAAATATAGTTTTCGTTAACCGAATTATACTTCCTCGTAAGTAAAGCTAGAGCGCGAATAATAGCACATGATAGAGACCGTGCATGCTAAGTATCTATGAGGTAGAACGCTCATTTCGGGTACAAGAAAAAGGTGCATAGTGCATCTTTGATACGAAAAAAATCATATTAAGTATAATTAGACCGCTATATTTGCTTCTAACCGAATTTATAATAAAATTACCATGGATTTTTATGGGAGAAAATAAATCGAAAAATATAACATGATTGCTTCAAAACACTAATTTTATATTCTTAAATCGAAAAAAATTCACGACTCTCTTCAATTGCCGACTATATTTCTCGTGTTCATTTGACCTGAAATCCTGGACCTGCTCTTGACATAAATATACTACCTTCGAGTCCTCATTGCAAATTAGTGCATAATTATCATCTCTAAAGCTGTCATGCATAAAGTCAATCAGAGATTCTTTTTCTTTGCCCGGGGGGCAGGGATCGTCAGCATATAAATTACCATCCATGTAAGACCGAGTGGCGCCAGGGTCGCCGTGGAGGTGTTTGGATCCAAGACCCACATTGTAAGGATTTCTTCGCCTATCAAGGAATCGTGCAGTTCCACTGGTGTCGCATACATATATACAATCCTCTGTCCATTGCAGCACCGACTTAGAGTTTATACCACGTTTGCATTCTTCAGCATAATAATCGAATAGTTCCCTCCATTGGTCAGACAGGTATTTTCTGTAAAAGGAACTTTTTACTATGTCTCCACTATTGGCGACCAGTGGAAGGAAGAAAAGAAGACAAATTATTGTTAACTTCATCGTGTTGGTCTTGAGACTAGTGACAAAACAACAACCACCAAAAATGGGATAAGAAAAGGATGAATTGATTTCGTATGAGAGGGCACTTTTAAGGAGTAGCGAAAGGCCAAATAGGAAAAAAAATGTGTTATGGAAGTTCTTAGTTTGAACTTTTATTTTTAGAAGAATCGATGTTCTACTGGTCGTTTTGAAACAAAATAATTATCTATATAATAATGTCAAGTTTTGGATATGACACAACACAGGGAAAATCAAACATGTATTATGAGGTATTTTTTTCTGTGATTATTTATTATGTGACCCGATTAGGACCTCACTTAAGGAACACAAAGACGTGTTGGTATCTTTTGTATATCAACGTTGTACATAAAAGAAGTCAATTGCAGATGGTAACTTAGACTTCAGAAAATTCATGATTCTGAATAAATTAACATCTTGAAACGAAAAAAATTATTATGCTATACATCCGCTTATGTCAATGTGTCATTAACTTAAAACTAAGACGAAGGCAAACCTCAAACACGTGCATTCTCTTAGTATTTGCTCATGGTCCACGCAGGGCAGACGTTCGTTCTGCATTTTCTGAGAGGGCTGGTGGCAGGGTCTACAGTGAATTTCGAACGTCAGACGCTGTTCGGGGCTTGGTATTTGCTAAGAGTCTTTTCCTACCCGTGCGAAGTCCTGTTTTATTGTAGTTTTCAGTGTGTTCAGTTTTTTTTCCTTCACACTGTTAATTTTAAATACTGTTTTAATCATTCTTCATGGCACCACTATATATATAGACAGTTTACATGAAAACGCTCAAATTCACGGAGTCGAATGATTAAAATAACGTGATGGGTTGTTGGTTCTAACTTCAACAAAGTTGCACAAAAGAAACAATTACTAGTCACTAAAAGTATTTATAACAGCGCGTGGTGTATTTGAGAAATACTATTTATAATGTGTTTTAATGGAATGTTATGTCTTCCTTTGCACTGCTCTTGTTATTGACATAATACAAATGCTTAACATTCTTGGGATTTTTTGGTCCCTAATTCCTAAACAGTTCAAGTTACCACCAGATTCAACCCTAACAGTCCCCCTTTTTTTGCGGTATGCCACCTTTTAATACAATTCATTTAAAGTCAAGTTATTGTCCGGACACCAAAATGTCTACGGATGACGGACGATAAGGACAACATTATACCATTTATTAAATATTTTGCGGACGTTTAAAAAGCTTTGAGATGAAGAATATTGACAGTACAGAAGACAATTTACAATATTTTATTACAATTTTATAATAGATGTCTGTACTTTGGGTTAATGTCCAGTTTACACGTTGGGCATGGAAATTCCTTGGTAAGAAATGGTTCGTACCTGGAAATAAAAATAACTCCAATAAATTTAGGATCATCTGCGTAGTGGCATAAGAGGGTATGATTTGGATATTTAATTGCAAAGGTATCGCCTGACGCATGTTCCAGTAGCTAAAATAATGAATGACTAGGGTGTCTATATTAATTTGATTATCATAGACCACAAGAGCTTAAAGTAAGATAAAAAAAATCCTTAACCCAATTTGCTTAAAATATAATTAAACAGTTGATCCGGAATGTGCTCAAAATATGAGAAAAGCCTAACCCAAAATTATATTTTTAAAATGTAGTTCAGAAATCTAATTCGAATTTTGGACGAGTTTGACGAAAGTATAAAAGCAAGACAACCTTCAACAAGGAACAAGACTAAATCAAGAAAATAAACAAAACACTATAAATAACTCGAATAAAAAAAAAAATCATACAGAAACTGAAGAATAAATGAACACAGACTCCACTAAACTGGGAGTATGGACCAAGTGCACCGTTAGGGTAAGCGTCGTGGAATCATGGTAATACTGGCCCAACTCCAGCATAGACATCGAACCATACTAGCATCTCTAATCGGCGACAAAAAAATTCAAAACATACCAGTAGTTAACTGCTAGATTTCTTTTCTTTTCTTTGTTAGGAAAAGATTGGACTTCGTGCCACCAAAATGCAGGCATAAAAAGGACATCCCCTTCATCTATAGTACAGTTTAGGGGATATGTCTCAGCAAATTTTGGGAATCTCTGAAAATATTCGAAATGCAATGTAAAGATAGAAAATTACTACAAAAAAATTAACTTAATTTTGCAATAAATTAAATTGTTATATATTTTTGAAATTAAATAAGAAGTTTAAACAAGTTTAGAGTAAAAGCTTTAAAGTATTGCTATAGTAAGTAGTTGAATAAGCGTTTCGAAGATTCTGAAGTATATACAAGATATAATGATAGTAAGAAGAATTATTTCAGTATTTTTGAAATTTAGTAAAGCAAAATCAGTTTAAACAAAGCATGAAATAAAATAAAAATATATTCAAACAAGGATCTACTAGTATTCTTTCTTTCTCTAGCATGCATTGAGATTATAATAAGTTTTTAGTCAATATATACACGTACATAGTTTATTTAGTTGTAAGCTGTTGATAATTATTTCTACTACTTCAAAATTTCAAGCCTCTATTGAGACATGATCTTGTTTGACTATCAAGAAAAACGATTGACAACTGTTAGCCAAATGCAACATTTTTCACTCATGGGATTGAACCAATTGATTTAAACTGGTCCATTTACGACCACTCCAGTAACATGCGTACTACTGGGCATTAACCTAAGCTTGTCCTTTTCTTCTCGTAACTATGCTCAACACAAGGCATTTTCTCAAGCATGATACTAAGTTTTTGAAAACAAATCTCCAACTTCAGTCAGTTTATTTGTTATATAAAGCTTATATTATTTTTCATCTTTATAAGACTCCATCGTTTCTCTCCATTTTAGTTTGAAGACCATAAGGGTACACTGATAATTTTTTTCCCTGTATAAGACGAAGCATTACTGTTGGTGCAATCACCTTGTACCATAGCAAAATAATGGTCAGAGGGGAATAACCCTGCATCTCCTACATCAACTAAAAATACTGAGCAAGCTTACAAACAGACGCTCCGCTCCCACTTCAGATGGACTTAAATAATGTTAATCCATTAAATTTAATTCTCCCCACTTGCAGTAATCTTCAGACGCTCACATCGACATACAACGCCTCGCCTTTCTATATAATTTTTTTTACAGCCAACGAAGCTGCATAGGAGGAATAGCGCTATAGGTATAAACATAAGTCGCAGGCATTAGGCAATAATTATTTCTTTTATGTACATATACATACGATGCCTAACATTCTTATACAATTAACTTTCGCGGTTTAGGACAAGTACCACTTAAATAAAAGACACGAAAACCGTCAGAGGTTGAAGTGGATATGTATGTCACACAAGCTTTGTTTGCATGTGTTGTAAAAATAAGATGGTTCGTTTCTAGATGAAAGACTTCGGCATCCAGCAATTTTTCCCAGGTTAAACTATTAATGTAGAATATGGATTGAATGTGTTTTAAAAAGAAATAAATCTTATACTAGATAGGAAACCGCATGACTGAAAAAGGTATCAACCAGAGGAAACCTTGCCTCATATGACAACCAAAGCTGTTTTGAATAAAATATTCAGAAAATGGTGTTCTCTGTAGTGAAGTATACAGACATTGCGCCTGTCCAAGTCAGGAATTTCTGGCCTCTGCACTTGTTCCGTTTTCACCTTTTAAATTGGTTTATTTTGATGTTACTTGAGTATATAGGGGCTACTCTTTCACTGTACCTGTGTATAGTGTTTTGGGTCCAGTTGCAGTTTGCCCTATGGTACATGTATGAGAGTTTCTTCGTCGTTAATTAATTGGTGGCCTTGTGTTGACATTTTCATCCCCATGGAGTTGTTGTCTCTTTGACATATACACCATACCTATTCTCGTTCTATTATGTGCACTATAATTAAGTGAAGATGTTTTTTGAACGAAAAAAATATTCTGTTGACGGAACATTCAGTTTCTTCAAACCGAGGAATTACACTTACAAAGGGGTAACGGACAGACGGACGGTCAGGACAAAAAACAATACGTCTCTCCTCCAAGGTTAGGGGAGACATAATGAGTAAGACATTACCAAATCGATATCTATACAAGAATTGATTTTTATGAGGCAGCTGTTGGACATTACAATCACCAATAACAAACCTGTTCAATATAGATCACTGATGCAAGGGAAGGGATAAATTATATACCATCACAGTTGGTTAATAATTAAGACAATGAGCCCTCTTGAAGGAAAACTAAAGCATTTTTTATAAAGATTTTCTTTTTTTTGGCTTTCCTCCTGAAATAACACCATGCATTGTTTCCTTACCAGTTCATAATTGCAATCTACTTCTTGTACTGATACAACATACAGGAGACATGATGAAATGGAAAAACATATTATTACAATGCTACAAAATTAACCATAGACTTTCATCAAAGCTTTCAAAATGTTTATTTTTGTATGTCTGAAATTAATTACAATCAAATTCACAGGTGAAGTAACCAAAGTTGTTTTTTTTCCTTAAAAACACAAAAAAAATAGATGATCACTTCTTTAGAATTTTTTGTAATGAGGGAATCTTGGGTTGATCAGAAAATCAATGGTTAAGTTGCTTACATTGTAAGGATTACCTTGATCTACACAAACATGTAGTTACATGCAAAGAATACAAACTAAATCATACATATACATGAACATTCTGGGACAATAAATGTGCCTTTGCTTCCTTAAATATTTTAAAGGCTGTATTGAGAATCAAAATGAAATAATAAAACAATAGTACTGATACAATGTACTAATATAGATTACATTCTTGGTAATAAAATTTATACAAATGTGAACAAGATACAGCAATATATATTTGTTCTAAAAGTATTTTGGGATTACTTTGTTTGGTATCAAATTCTTGGTTTTGAGATAAATATTAAAATAGCTGATAAATCAAAATTCAATAAAATAGATACAAGTATTACTTAATCTCTTTAAGTTAAACAAAAAAAATAATGTTTGAAGACCACGATAAACTACCAGCTTTCACAACACTATTTATACCTATGAAAATTCAAACATGAAAGGTATCAGTGAAGTGTTATCCAAGACCTATTTTTTGAAACATGGCTTAATATACATTCTAAACTTATTTTCAAACAGTTTGTTTATAATGTGTACTGAAAATTATAGGATAAATTAGACAAATTGGGATCAATGAATGTTTTCTTATATTTCTCAGTTACCTAAAATTCAAATAAAATCCAATTATAAATTGTCCTCAATTGAATAAGAAAATTTTCTCTAAATTCTGATAGAAAACAATCAAATAAAGAGAAAATTTAAGAAAAACAAAATAAATTTTCAAACCTGGAAATCAACATTAGCTAGGTCAACAGGGGACATAACCATGGATGTACTTTCCACCAGTTGTTTTCTTCTGAATTGCTTTGTGGAATGATTGTAACTTAGCATTGCTTCTGGAATATGAGCTTCATACAGTTTGGTGTTGTCATGAGGTTCAAACAAAATTACTTGCTTTCTCCCACTTATCTGTAAAAATATGAATCCAGACAATTATTGAATATGAAACTATCTTTGTCTTGTATATCATTTTACAAGATCAATTTTACTTGGTCTACCTCAGAAATGTCTAGAAATTACTTTCATTTTGGAAATTTTAAAAATACAATCTTTTAAACTTTTTGAATAACTAGTATCAGGACAAATCTCAATCTCATCACACTAGGGTTTGTAAGTCTTGTTCTAGTTTTAGTTTTCCTTCCGGAATTTCCGATGCAGAATATATTGAAATCTGAAGACCAATTTGCATTTTATTGTTTACTTCTGAGAAATTGAAACGCTACATCATAATGCAAAATCTTCTATTTTATGATTTTCTTAACATTTTTTATCTGTAGAACTAAATATTTTACATTTTTTATCAGTATTTTTACACGAAATAGATATTTTGCTTTTAATATTGAACTCAATGTTATGTTAAAGACGAATTTCCATGCATTTGAATGGGAGACGAGGACCCATTCTCATGAAACCATGGAGTCACATGACGAGACTTACATACTCTTTACGCTACATGTTCTTGGTGAGAAGTTTCACTGTTACAGTAACTGTTTGTACAGTATTAGACTTCTAGCTTTATGCAATTTGGCAAAAATGTTTACCCTTAGTTATCAGAATATTATTTCCCATTAGAAAGTGGAAATGTAAAATATTTTCCCATAAGTTACAAAATCTAATTCTAAATTTACCTGACACAACAAATTGTCAAAGGGATCAAAGTGTAGTTTTCCCAGTGTATTGCCATCACTAAACCAAATATTCAGATGTTGCCTTTTGAGAAGGCTTGAAATAAATGTCATTTCTTCAATGTCTGATTCTAATTCTGGAAGGTGCTCTGGTATAGAGGAGTATTCCAAGTATGCGGACACATTTTTAACTATTCCATTTGACACATTCTCTACTAAATCGACCAGGTCTGAAAATTTCATATTGAGAGATGCTGGACGTACTACAACTAAATCTTGAAATTCAAGTTTCTTTTTCACTGTGTCTGGAATTTTAAATGATTTATAGTTGTCCCATAATTCTGCAGATTCCACACCTTCAAAGTCTCCTCCTGGTGTGAGTTTTATATGAACATCTTTGTCACCATACTGATTTCTCAGAAAGTCATTTGACCACTTAATCAAGGCCGGCCAATTTTCTATTGCATTTTCTATTATTACTGGTTTTGATAACTTAAGATAAGAATGGAAAAAATCTTTTTGAGTTGGGACTTTTATTCTTTCACATTTTGGAATAAATCTGTTAGTATGAGATCTGTGATGATACAAATGTGATGGCTTAATTTTATCATGAACACATGAACTGTTTTCTTCATTCTTGTTATCACAAGAATTATAATCCTCCTTTAATTTAAACATAGAAGCAGCTGTAACTGATGAAACACTGGAGACTGAAAAGAGATTTTCTCGGATTTCTTGTCTATGTAGGCCCTCAATACTAAGACCTCCTTTGACAGTTCTGTAGGTATTACATTTATTATTGATAAAGTCTACAATAATTTTTTCAGATAGTGATCCTTTATATTTGTGTACTTTAGGAGGCGGTATTTTTGCTGGCAGTAAACAAGTTCTGTCTAATTTAGCCATTGGAAATAAAACCAAATCGTTTGCATAAAGTTCATCGTTATTTATGCCTTTCAGGGTTTGATTGTCTTGCCATCTAAACGTATCAAAATTAATTAACCCGATTTGGACTAATGGTTCTGTTTGGAAGGAAACGCTTGATAGTGAAGTAAGTAGGGATGATATTTTGTGAGGGATGTACACGTTAGCGCTGAGAAATGCCAATGCACAGGAGTTTTCCAAAGTATTTGTGATTTCATCAGGGTAAAACTCTCTAAAAGCAAATGCCGTCTGTAGGAATAAACATGTAATGCATACAATATATGCTGTCATCCCGGTAAAATCAATTATTTGTCTTTTCCACAAAATGAAAGTAAAACTTCATTGTTGATAAAAGGGGAGGTAACTCAAATTTTAAAAAGTAAAAGTCGTTTCGGAGAGGGATAATTTCCGGAAATTAATTTAATGAGAAGGCGATACAAATTTTCAAATAATCAATTACATTCAAATTTCTGAATAGAAAAACAATTTTAAAAAATCTGGAAGAAACTCACATCGTTACTTTTATATAGAAAATTAACACCAGTAAGTTATTTTTATGGCATTCACATTGTGTGACAAGACTGTGACACTATCCATGTTGCGCAATGAAATTATCAAAATTACAAACTACTACGAACATACTCAAAGGCAAGAAAAAATAAATATAAAGCCTATAAACATTCCATATTGCAACAAAGAAAATCTTCACGATAAAGATCCAAAAAAAGTATTGGAGTTTAATAAACGAATTACAAGAAAAGACTACTGCTAATGATCCTTAGGCATAATTGTCCTGCCTTCATAATTATTCAATTTAATTGTAACAGCTGGTTTCTACCAACAGTCCTGGTCTTCAGGATATATTGTACCAAATACCTTAAGCCAATGACGCCTCTGATCCCCATAACTATACATTGTGATATCACTATTACAACTGCATAAGGTAAATAAAATTCTAAATAATCGACTGTAGAAATTCCTTGAAATACATAGAATTATGATTGATGGGTAAATTGGATTGTCAAAGAAAGCAAGAACATCAGACCATATGTTTATTCTCAAATCTTACTTGATAAGTATTGTCATACAAACGAATGTAAATTGTACGACTGCTTTGTTTTTTGATTTCCAAAAGGCCTTTGATACTGTTATTCATCAAGGCATTCAACTTAAATTACTGAATTTAGGAACTGGATCCAATTTTTATAATTCTATCGAAAGTATCTTTATAAACAGAGTAAATCGTGTGCCCGAGTAGACAATGACAGAATAACTGATTTTTCCCCAAACAATGTAACAATGTTGGAGTTGAGCAAGGGGACAACTCGAGCCCAAGTTTTTTAAAAGTACTTATTAAGGATTTTTCAACTTCAGTCAACAACCTTCCAGATCTTGATCAAATTAATGCACGTTCTATTCATTGCTTACTGTATGCAGATGATATTGTTCTTCTTTCAACATCTGCAATTGGACTACAAAAAAAAACTTGATCAACTAGGAGTATATTGTAATGAATTGTGCCTTAAAATCAGCAGTCTACAAAGACCAAGGTTTTCTTGTTCAATACAGCAGACAGAAATATCAGGAATGAACATAGGATTAATAAGTCTGTTATTGAGTGTGTCGAGCAATGTAAATATCTAGGTATCACATTAAGTGCGTCTGGGTCATTTTCTTGTGCTCAAAAAGACTTGTACAAAAAAGCTTTGAAAGCATATTATAAACTTCGCAAATATTTTATTCTCTAAATCCCAGTATTAAAAATTGTGTGAATGTATTTCATAATACGATCAAACCAATCTTGTTATATGGCTCTGAAGTAACAGGGGTCGTTTTCACAAAAAAAAAAAAAAAAAAAAAAAAAAAAAAAGTAAGTGTACAAATAGTCGTAAGTTATGACGTCATAGTAAATCAAAGTATTGTGACGTTATAACTTACGACTAATTTTACTCTTACGATTTTTTGTGAAAAGGGCCACCGAAGTAACAAGATATTTTAATCCATTCAAGAAAATTTTTATACAAGATCAACACAACCATCGAGCAGCCTTTCCTAATTACTTGCTGAGAAGCTGCATGTTAAATTTTGTAAAATATTACTTTAGGTTAGTAAAAGCGCAACAAATATTGCTACACTCTCCGAATTAGGACTTTGCACTTTGACATATTGAAATCAATGTTGAAATACTGGCATAGACACGAAATTTAGATACATTATTTCCACTCCTTAAAGATACATATATAGATTCAAATTCATTATATGCTCATATACTCTAAAAATATAAAAGGACTTCAGGACTGAAAAAATACAAGTTCATATATATATAAAGCTTGCGGACTCAAGTGAGAATAAGTGCGGACCTATGTAACCTTCAACAGAAATATCGGGGGTGAAAAATATTTAATGCTTTTACAGTCTCCTGAGCACAGGAAAAAAAATCACAAGATCACATATAGATGCACATTGACTAAGAATTGAACAAGGTCGTTATAAGGGTATTCTTTGGCCCTGCAGGACATGCCTCAGGTTCAACTCTGATGAGGTAGATGATGAAAAAAAACTTTAAATATTGTCTCGCATTTCACTGGAGGATACCAGGGAAAATATGAACACTTCTATTAATCTTATCTGTCCAAATATCAACGTTGAATCCTAACGTTTGGTGGGCAAAGTCTGGGAGTTGCCATAGAGCATCGTCCATTGGTGCCCTTTGCAGGCTGGTTACCTGATAGCTAATCTGCATAGGACAGAAGGATGGAATTTCTGGTCTCGGAGTCCCTAACCAGAAATTACACAGAGGTGGTTATCCTACGAACTGAATTTTAACCTTTTTGAATTGGGCAAAGTTCCTATGTGTTAAATAGGACATCGTCCCTTGGTGTCATCAGCGTTTGGTCCATGTAAAAAGCTCCTCCTCTTGCCTCGGACACAAGGATATAACAATTTGATCATTGAAGCCCTTCGGAACTCAAATATGGCAATATTCATTTGGGTTACCTTAATAACTGAATATAAATAGTTAGCTGTGGTTGGAACATACTGTATTGTACTATGTGGTAAATCAGTCATAATAGTTCTTTGTTATGTTAATAATGCAAGCCCAATGTAATGTGATGTTATAATTTTAATATATATATAATGTATCAAACCCTGACGGGCTCATTCATATGGATAATAAAAGTTTTCTTCTTCTTCTTCTTCTTCTTTAGATCTCAGGAGGGAAGATGATCTGTAAATTATGTAGGTTGGGTCTATTTTTGTGAGTCTTTAATAACACTCCAAATTAATTGAAAATTTTGTCATTTGATACATTCAGAGCTTAAAGAAATCCCAACTTCTTTGAGCACACATTTGTTTTCAAAAGGAAAAAAAATACTGTACAGATATCCGATTTAGAGGGGATTTTGCAGTTGATCTTTTTTTTGAAAAAGGTGGGGAGGTGGGTAAATGTAACTAACATTGTAGTTACACACCGCTAATTCAGGCAATCAACTCCTAGGAAAAAATGTTCAGCAGAAGTGATATTTCACTGTGAAAAAGTGACTGCACATCATTATTGCATTGGGTTACCAGATTGTAGTGTTCCGTATCAAATAATTCCTGAGAATCTTTGTCGAGCTTGTCCACACTTTTCGTTCCGACAATTGTCAAAACTTTTTTCGATATCCTATTATAGCCGATTAGCATTATGCTTATTAAAACTGAAAGATGAGCAAGAAAGTACCATGCTATTCTTTTTTTCAGAACTCGTCGTCAGCCATTTGTGCATCTTACTTCTCAGCATGTTCATTATACATGTAAGTGTAAGTCACATTTTGCGAATATGGTCACTACATGTGTGGCGTTGGAATAGATATGTTTGGTCTCCGAGAAAGTCTAGTACTATTTAAGGTTACGTTTGATATATTCAATCCATCTATTAATTCATATAGTTAATTTCATTGCCAAGGACAAGATTGACTCATTTGCCGTCCTTGAACTACGACCGGATCTCTACGTAAGATATTTCTTAATATTGACAAAGGTAAAGCCAAGTGCATGTGAGCATGACACATGGCCCTTCATACAAAATCATGGCTCATATATCTTCTTGTCTCACAGACAAAAGCGGACAAAGGAGCTCTGACATAGTGAGGATGGATATGACGGCTTACCATTCGTAACTTCTTGTAGATAGTGGATTTGAATTTAGTCAGTGGACAATCATCAATAAGTCTTTACCGGAGGGAGATTGAACTTTGTGATGTTCAGACGGTGGATTTGAATTGTCACGGAGAAGTCCTTAGTTGATGGAGATTGAACTTTGTGATGTTCAGACGGTGGATTTGAATTGTCACGGAGAAGTCCTTAGTTGATGGAGATTGAACTTTGTGATGTTAACCATACAATCATTTACAGGCAGTTAAAAACTCTACCACTGTAACAAGATGATACTTACATGCGAGGCCTTATTGAAATACAAGATAATAAAAAAAAACTTTTAGTAATACGCTGATATTTGTCGCGCAACTGATAATTTACATAGAAATCATTTACACTAGTCATTATAAATAATGATCGTATAGAACTTGTTAAAGTAATATGCTTGGTCATCATCTCAGAATAGAAACAAAAATAACCACTATAAAGACATGCGGTTAGGGAAGATGGTTAAGTACCAGTCCATATAAAATTCAGACACTGCCAATGGTAAAGTGATTCATGGTGTAGAAAAACCCCCAGAACAAACGATGGTTTTTCAGTCTACACATGCTGTATAGTAACATAATAGTAATCATTTCTGTATTCAGATCTGCACTTTTGAGAAAATCGTAAATTCATCTCGAAATGAAATCAACCAAATGGAACCAAATCAAGAACGATAACTCCGCAAAGTGCCAATTTCATACACAATCTATATAATTTTTATCTCAAAAGCGCAACAACCGAATGAAAAAATAAGACTGGTTATGTGACCAGTAACTGTCTGTGAACAAGAAATAAAACTTAATTCAGTGGGTTTTTGACATGTGTGAATCACCTTCTGCCTGATTTAAAAAAAAAGACTGCTACTTAATAATACAGACACAGAAAATTCCATGTTGATTTAGATAGTGCATGTTTGTCTTGTGCAAATTAAAATAAATTCCCCGTGTGTAAAAGACTGACAATTATGCTAACTACTTCCCCTATAAAAATGTCAGGAAGAAATATTAAAATGTTAAATACACTGGTAGATCAAAACTTTATTTCAATTTATAAATGTAAGCCATTGTTTATACTGGATTGTAATGGGGGTTGTTTATGATATAGAAGCCTATATAGTAACCTTTCCATTTGACCGCCACTATTAATGAAGGCCTTGCTACTAAACCGTAACCATCTGATATAACGGTATTCGTGCAATCTCTCACGGCACGTATGCTTTTTTAAGAATACTCGAAATTTTAGTCTATGTATTAACTATGTAATGTTTACTGAAACTTCAAACGTGCATTAAACTTTACAACAACGAAATTTACAGAAAATGTAAGACTGTAGGGCCCACTTCCTAGAAACCATATATAGGCATCTACTCCACTAGTCATTCAGACGGCGTACAAAAAAAGGAGGTGAGGTGCACAATGGCACCATGTGATAAAAATGTGTATAAGTTACATCAATTTCCATTCAGCTGTTTTAGAGTTGCGGATTAGAAAATGACCCCCATCTTGACTGACCAATGAAAAAACCCAAGGTAACATACCAGGAAACTACAAAAGTCATTTAGATAGAGAAAAATAATAAAGTAGAACGTGTATAATGGAATCATGTAATGAACAATTCCATTCAGTTGTTTCAGATGAGTTCAGAATTAGAACTAGAGACGTAGCAATATAAATTGGCACGAAAAGAAACAAATAATAATAAAAAAACAAACAAAAACAAACAAACAAAAAAAGCAAACACAACAAATAAACAAAACATAAAACACCCATAGGAACTTACAAACCAACAGAACAAGCAAAATAAAAAAGAAAAATAAGAAAAATAAAAAAATGATTTGCTGACTCTTTCTTTGAAGTTGCCCTAAATTGAGAGGGTATTCCCAGTTAAAAAGGGACATAAGTAACAAGATCATTAAAATTGTGTGAAAGATTTTTTTTCGTGTTTTGGATATTCCTGATTTTTTGTCGTACATTTTAGTCTATCCTTGACCGAAATGAGTGACAAAGCTTTATTACACATTCTTGAGTATGTTGTATGTCAGTTTTGATGGTGTAACATGCTACATTTACAATGTGTGGGTTTGTGTGCGTGTTTTGTTGTGTTGGTTTGTGTGCGTGGTTTTTTTTGGTGTGTGTTTCGTGATCTTTTTGTGAACACCGTGAATTATACCACATGCAGGCTTGTTTCCTTGACACAATCAAAAATCGATACTTTCCAAATGGTTATCTACGTAATTGATTTTGTGGAAATATAGGAATTTATATCAAATATATAGAGAAAAAAAACCATATTTCTTTTAAAAATCGCGTAAATAGTGGTCAAAACAATTTTTTACATGACTCCTTTCACACAATACATTTTACCTTTTACTTACCTTTTTTTCTGTCGCAAGAAAGTGCAAGTAAACAGTAATGAATACACACAATACCACTTATATTTAGTAATTTAGAAGTTCTACCAAGGAAGTAAACCCCAGTGTTTTTTTTTAATTATGAAAAATAAACTTTCAGCAGAAAATGCAATGATCCCTTTCACAGTAAAACTCATTGGTTTGCTTGACATTTGACGGAGGCAGCATGTTATATTAGTATATCAGTAAATACGAATAATAGGTCAACAAGTTGAATCTGTTTTCTTCATTGCTTCAATCTACATACAGATCTGCCATGTTAAAAACATTGTAATTAGTTCAGCAGGAAATAAAGAAAATAAATCATGGAAAATCTACAAGCTGTATATAGCATGATACACCAAACAAGCTGCTCACTGCGCAATTTCCAAAAAAATTCCTGGGAGAAAAAAAATCTTGTTTCAAGCCAAAACAGTATTTATTGTGGTTGCTGCTTAAAAAAGACCACATTACACATCAATAAATATATAAAAGACAAAGTTGATGAAAAGTAGCTTCTACCTCTATATTCATTAATAAACTTATGGTAATTTTAGTGAATCTATGAAAAAGTAAATGAATTATTGAAATGAAAATTAAAATGATAAAAAAAACATTTAAGCATAAATACGTTTATTTGCTGGTAAATCTAACATCACCACGCCAGTGGTGAAGGGAAAGTTAGGAAAGCGATCAAAAACCAAGATTTAAAATAAATAGGATTAAAGCAACACGTGTAATTCTAATTGATCTTTAAGGTTTTTGAATTATAATATCCGAACGTGATCACACATTTAAAGAAAAGGTCAATTTGAGACGTGACAGATCTTATTTCGAAGTTAAGAAACATCGGGGATCTTTTTAAAACATGGTATAAACTTGACATTTAACTTATTAAATCAATTTTAAATTTTAAGTGTTTAATTTTATTTGGTTTTTAATTAATGTAAATATATTTCAAGTTAATCAAACAACTATATACTGTACCCAGGTTAATATTGGACAACCTTGGCGAACCCCCGCCGTAAACAAATGATAAATATATTCTCTACAGCATGGGAAATTTAGCCGCAGGAAAAACTACCTTCACTACAAGCAATTATTTGTGACGTAAAAATTATGTTTTGGTCAAATGATGGAAAAGTAATACAATGTTGGTACACGGAACTATACTATAAATAAATATTCTACGCCTGACATAGTTTGTATTCATTCAATACAAGTTATTCAGAATGTTGAAGCTCGTATGCATAGCACTCTTCTTAGTATCTTCATTACGCGGTAAGTTAACATTGTGTATTTGATGAATGTTGTGTTTTGGATAAAATACTGATGAACTGTCAATACATTTAGGATTTATGTTGTCATTTCTGATTTATATTAGTCTATTATTCATGTCATGTAACGCGTAACTTAAATATCTTACTAATCTTTTTAAAGAAATTTTGTTCGTTTTTAAAATAGTGCTTATCATTTTTGCCAAATCACGGAACTGCTCCATGATACGCTTACAAAAATATTAACAGTTGTGTGCGAGAAAGTGAAATGAGGGTTTTTCAAGGTTTAAACACTGAAAGGAATCCTTGCAAAGAATCAAGAACAATAACAAGGGTTATTGATATATTTTAATTTGAAAGTTAGGTTAGCTTATGCAGCATGGAAATGTTGCATGAATAATTAGTCACGAAAAAATTCTACATCAACCTTCATGAACTTGTCTACCCATTTGCATGTACACATCCATCTCAATAGTCTCAATCATCATGATTGATTTATTATTTTCGTCATAGTGTATTTGTCTAATATACGCCTTGCTTTGACGTAAATATTTCAATGGATATTTCTGGAAAAGAAAGTAGACGTTTGTGCCCTACCGTGGCACATGGTCATGCTTCAAGCATTTAATTGAATTTGGGTTGCCGATTCTTTTTGATTTTGTTTGTCTGTCGAATTTTATTTTCTCTGATTTATTGTACAAAAGTTAAAAGCATGCATATTTAAGATAAGTCACTTATTTAGTACTTGAATAAAGCATTTCAAAATCTGCAACCAAATTATGAGATGTAACCAGACTTTAAGCTATTTTAAACAGTAATGTATTTATTGTCACGGCACTGATATAGATTTGTTTCGTATTGCAACGGAGTTAAATAAAAAAAATAATTTCCTTTGTGCTCTGTGTTTTTTTTTTCGGTCTTTGATAATTATACTTTCGAAATTTGTTCAGATAAGATGAGCAACGACAAGGACTTCTTACATACTGCTAGTCTTCTGCTTAAGTTTCATCATTACATTTCGAACAAATATGGGCTCAATTTCACCACCTCCAAAAAACAATCCACAGCAAAAGTCAGGTCAGTTTATGATTAAATTTTACATAAAACTTACGTAACTTTCTCATATCTAGGGGGAGGTATGCCTTAAAACAAAGTTTTTCCTGTATAGTCAGAAGAGAATTTGTAATAACATTTAGCCCACATTTGTCTTAAAGCTTATGTCTATACACATTGTAACCTTGACAAAACTAGTTTACTAACCTTAGAATCTAACAAACATGATAATTTATTACCAAATAATTAAACAGTAAATGACACTATGCCTGACTTGTTATCACTGACATAAATTTCTAAAATATTAATCATACACTTAGTAAATTTATTATGATACTACGTACGTGTATCAAAGTTTAAACTGCAGGCTTGTTGTATTTTCACTAATAAAACAACACTGTAAAATTAAGAATTATGATCTGGTATAGAGGTATTCAAGTTCCAAATATAAGTAACCAGAACTCATGTTTTCGTTTGGCATGGCATGCATTTGTTCTGATCATTACATTTTACGTTATTAAAGTATTAATTAGTATGTATGGGCTCGACACTACTTCGTTTGTTTAAATTAAAAAATAACAACAACATTTAAAGCATGGGTGCACTACAATCACCTACGTGCTTAGCATTTGTCTGTAATAAACAATATTGATTTTTAAATAAATAGGTCAACATATTGGTGAACAAGGAAGTGGAATAAGATGTCCAAAGATCTCCTGCCAACTTCACGGAACACCTGACATAGACTGTAGAGTTCAATCTTACTTCGTTTACCGTGGTATTACGTGCAAAGGTTGTATAGAAGATTCATGTGCAGCTCCGCAGCCTACAACAGAGACTCTCATCGGTCAAGGTAATCATCCTCATCGGGGTTCCACTGATCATGCCTTAGATCACCATCATGGAGTCCGTCCATTGCGGAAGAGGCTAATAGGAGTATCGAGCATCATGTCAGGTCGACACAACATTCGATTCATGGGTAACCGCATGGTTATTCTCGACCCATCTAGTTTCATCCAACGAAACGCTCGACTCCTACAGCGGCTCACACAAAGGAGACCGATCCATAGCACTGCAGGTTATTATCTTTATAATACCTGTTTCATTTTGCGTGCATTGAAAAAAAAAACACAAAATCTTTAACACTTTCATTTCTTCGATGTAATTAGATTTGTGAATTTTGTTTCTCAGTTGTGACAAAACGTAACTTACATATAGTTTTTCCTTTTTGTGTTACGTAATCAAATATATTTTATTTTCAGAATAAATTAATAATACAATAAGAAAGGTTTATTAAACTATACGAACTATACACTGATACCAAAGCTTAACCGAATTTGATATCAGTAAAATATTCAATTTTGAGATATTATTTTACAGTTCCACAAATCAGATGTCCAAAATTACATTGTCATCTACATCACCAACCAGAACCTCATTGTGTAGTAGAGTCATACTTCATGTATAGAGGCATACAATGTACAGGGTGTCAAGAGGATATTTGCCTTGGTGCAAAGTCGGTTCCGGATGCGCTTATCGGCGAAACACATGACTTATCTACACATAGTAACGAACATATTATGAACACCAATAGTCTTTCACGATTGACAGACATATCGCTGTTAAGACGAAGGAACAGAAATCATTTGCCTCAAAATATTCGACTTTTTGATAATCGAAGACGGATTGAACATCTGCGTAATCATCGGTTTCGTGGTGATATGCAACCGCAACCAACAACCATTTTGCAGAACCGGAGCAATATATCACCAACCTCTCGTACACCAGAACTTAGAAATGTTCAAATAGATACAGGATTTATTAAAGAACAGACATCTGGCAATCATGTTTCATCAGCCAATCAGGAAATAGGTTCGTTTTGTATGAGATAAACCATTATTTATATAAATGATAAATCTTGCACATTTAAACTATTGCATAAACATCCAGGACAACATGTATTGAAAAGTATAAAAGTAAAAGAAGGCAATCAAATATAGCGGAGAAAATAATCGATATTAATTGTTTCCCTTATTTGTTTAAACTCTTATTAGAGATCCAATTTAACAGTTCTTGAAAAAAATAAATCGACATTTGGCAAAGGACGCTTATCCTACCGGTGCACCTGGTCCATGCTCACAGTTTTGTGTTTTGACAGTAACTTAGTGTAAATATCTGTTTTTTATGATAACAAGGTATATCATATTATGTCTTTTATCAAAGGAATAATAGATAAAATGGAAATGGAACCACACCATCACCAGCCGTCTCCTTTAGCTCAAGCGAATGATCAATCAAAATCTCAGCCTTCATCTAGCATCAGATGTCCTGAATTGTCATGCCATCTTCATCAGAGACCCAACACCGATTGTAGCGTGAAAACATTCTTTGTTTACCATGGAGTTACTTGCGAAAGTTGCGTAGAAGACGTTTGCTCAGACCACCACCCACACGGGATTGGGTTTCGGGGTATACCACCGTCAGGTAATTTTCTTTCACTCATAAACTTGACTTTCAATATAATGTGTCTATTTCCAGTCTGATTGACAGAGGTATTTATTTTGTCATTGTTTCCTGGTCCGTATTATACCGGTATTTGAAAATGACACGAGGAACTTATTTGTTGTCTTAAGAAAATATTGGGATACTTACTACCAGGAGCATTAGGTATTAGACGTTTTACTAATCTTTTACAAAAGAATCTTAAATGATATAAAAATTCTGCTACCTAGAACGAAAACATTTTATCTACAATTCGGCAAACTTAAAAAAAAAATCTTCTAGAATATTTTATCCAAATGAATCTATAGACCTTTACATGAACATGGAAACATTAAGATCTCATCCGTGTCACACACTCAAGTATGGTAGAATGGCACTCGAGGGAGTAATCAAGGAAACTAATCTTCTAGCGGAAATCAAAAGAATGTAATCCAGGGACAAAACCACACATGGGAAACAGACACATACAACAAAGATAATAAAATAACAGAAATAACACATACAAAGTAACAAAAGTGAATGAGCAACTCGGACTCTACTAAATTTATTTTGAAATTTCAAGCATACTCAAGGTTCATCATTATCTTTCGACAAATATGGCCTCAATTTCACCATTAATTTACATCTGACTACATGCAAGAAAGTATAGCTTAAGTATATGCTCGTATAATCAGAGTCTTGAAAGACAGTACCCAATTACAAGCACAACAAACAAAGACCACAAATAGAAATCTGCAATTTTTTTTTAATTTTAATTTGTTATTTTTTAGGCTTACCGATTGATTGCCCAAAAGTTAAATGTCACACTCATCACACACCTGATCCACACTGCATAGTCGAAACCTACTTTATGTACCACGACCGACGATGCACAGGATGTGACGAAGACATCTGCTTAGGGGCGCAAGCTGTTCCAGAATCTCTCATCGGGGAAAGTACAACTGATCACCACGTAAACGAAGGTCATCTTCACCACAACACTCCAACGGCAATGACAGACAGTCGACCGTCGGTTGAAATAGGCAATAACATTTTAAGAGATAGAACACTTTCTAACTGGAAAAATGCGAAACCGAAATTAGATAGTGGAAGAAATACCGGAAAAATAACTGTCCAGCAAAAGCCGTCTCCTTTACCGTCTCCTTTACCCGTAGGTGGTGGAAAAGCCTTGTCGAGATATACCGGACAAGCGCGGAGTTACTTGCAAGGATTGTTCCACCCTTTGTTTTCAAGAGGAAATCAGTAGATAAGATATTGAATACACTAAATGCCTATTCAAATCCAGGATCATATGAAATCCACATATAAATAATACCTCTTATAGAGACAGGTGATTTTGAAGTGGCAGCCTAAGATCTTATCTACGATATTACATTATCATGGGCTGGTAACATAACAATGATGTGAACTTCAGTAAAGACATGGGTTATAACAATGTTTCAACGAGTTCACTTTTATTCCCTGTTCAAGTTGCAACTTTCCCAGTGCAGGTCGGTAATATTTACGTGTGATATCTAATATCAAACTTGTGATTCTTCAAAGGATAGTGGCAGGATTATGATATAGAAATGTAGATATTTTAACTTTTTGAATAAAATTCATAATTTTTCTGTTACATGTCCTTGCTTCAAATACCCTCCAGAGTCTTATATTAGCTAAGTATTTCAAGCACAATAAAGTTATAAGTAAGATGACGATGATGCTGTCTTCATAGTTTTCATATGTCTAAATTATAAACTCAAAATCTTTTCACACACCCACACAAACAAACACACACACACACACACCTCCTTGAAAAAAAATAAGAGAATTACAAAAAAAAAAAAAAACAAAAAGCGGTCCATTTTTTAAACAAAAATGCAAAACATTTTTCACACGCCTACATATTTCCCTTATCACCATCCTCCTTTATAAAAGTACATTTACAGAACATCTTGATGATGCAAGTAAGGCAACTAAAAATAAACAGTGCCGAGCTAAAATGTCGAAGGTTACAAATCGGTCTACTCAATATAAAACAGAAATGATATACTCATACCACGTGACACTGGACTAACACCATGCAAAAATGGCACGGAATATGTTTTCACTAGCTACTTTTCTTGAAACATATTCATAAAATACTACACAGGCAAATGTGCCACATATGAGAATCATGGTTTGCATTTATATTATCATATAAATCGAGCATCATATGATTGCTTTACATATGATAATCACATGATTATCATATGTTTTCAGGCCAAAATTAACACATGAGAATCATATGATAATCATATTACTATCATATGTTAGATATGTGATTTTCGAATGATTACCATATGATTATCATATGAATCGAGTACCATACGATTATAATATGTGGCACATTTGGCTGTGTAACTCAAATATACGCAAACCTTAATTTAACTTTAACAAAGAAAGTAGATATTCGATATTCACATCATGACTTTCTATTGGTTAACGATGGTGATAAATGAGTTACCAATATGATTTATGACTCTCCAATAAAATAGCTCTCTTAAAAGCTTATCCGTGAGAAAGTTTTTTTTTGTATCAAATGGAACATTGAAAACCTCTAATTTGATCAAACGAAGTGAATGAAACGTTTATAGCATTAGTAAGTAAGTCCATTCAGTAAGTATATATCTGTAATATTTGTTTGAAACATGTCCTATTACAAAATAATATCGATGGTTAAGGATAAAACGTCGCCCATATAACAAAACACACACATGGTAGATGACCAAAATGTAGTTACTTTTAATAAATCATTTTCTAAAACTAAACCTGACCTAAAAATTGTAAAATAGAACAGGGAATAACGTATTAGTCTTTCGGTTAACCAAGTGTTACATCATATTTAAAAATATTTTAAGAAAAAAAATCAAAAACATCTTCAAATGATGTATTGCATCATGCAAATGCAAATGCAAATGACAACAATTCACTAGTTATACATTTCTAATGCGTTTGTACGATATCACACTCTAAACTTCTTTTATAATAGCTCACATAAATGGACAGCTACAATTTGATTTTTGTAAATATTTTTTATTCTTCAATATCACGAGAATGGAAATGGTGAATATGTCAAGAGACAACAATCTCACAGGGAGGAGAAATTTCAGCTCAAGTTTACCCATGGGTCTCCAATGAACGACGAGGAAACCCTTACACCACAGGACAGGCTTACAGCTGGCCCATGATGAGTAGATTTAGAGTAAAACCCAAAAAAATCAAACCCCATTTTTTTTTCTCTCAAATGAAATATCTCTTATGATAAAAAAAGAAATATGAGTGTCCAATGACTAATGAATATACATACTATACACAATAGACTCGGTTGTAAACTCATTGGGTGACATTTTGCGCATGTAAACTGTCATTTTCCATTTTTATGCTGCAATGATTCTTAAAGATTTTGTGATTTACTTAGGAAAACGCGACTCATTCTAAATATGGTTGTGCTTTATATAGACAAATGCGTATTTTATATTTCGAGAGTATTACAATTATTACAAACAATTTTATACTTGACATCAGTTTGCATTTTTTTGCAAGGAAACGAGTGGTATTTTCGCAGTTGAAAATGACCATTTACATACGCAAATTATTTCTGGGTGAGTTAGAAAATAAGTTAGTTGAATATGTTTTTTTTCCTAAATAGATTTAGATTAATAAATGACGAAGTCCTCATAACGGTAATCAATACATATTTAAGAATAACAACTTTTGGAACAATAATAGTCTGGCGTCGATTTCACAATAAGTCGTAACTGTGAAATTGATCGTAAATCATGACGTCAAAATACTATTTTAGGTTGTGACGTCATTACTTACGATCAACTTTACACTTACAACTTTTTGTGAATTTGACGCCTGATATCTTCTGACTGAAAGAAATCATGTGGAACTCATTGGGATTTCTGGAATTAGTGAAACCGAAGATGGCCGAGTAGCACTAAATGAGATTACCGACTTAAAACAAATCTTCTTCATTAAAATAAAACGTTTATATGGCCCTTGATATTTACTAATAATCCTTTATTTAAAACATACCTTTTTCGTATCTTGCATTTTAAACACCTATATCGTTTACCCTTTTTTGCATACCCTATACCAAACCTCTGGACCTATAGCGCATACGCTATATCACACCTCTAGATCTATATCGCATACCTATATCGTACTCCTTCACGGACCATGTAGTTAAAATATATGATATAATGAACATAACATGTCAAAATATGTATTAAATTGCGGTATCAACCCTCGTTCCATATCATCCCGCACGCCTGTGACCCTTGGGGTGATATAGGAGTCTCGGCTGTTACAGCATGTGATACATATTTTGCCATGTAATATTCAATATGTATCATATATTTCGATTAAAATATAATTTTAAATACATACATACACGGGGGTTATCTCAGCCCACGTACTATTTGTTTAAACCCCAATCGTCTTTCGTCTATCCTATATTGCATATCCCTTTATCAGAATTTTTAGTTAATATCTTCCAAATTAATCCAATGTATTTAACATTTAGAACTTTATACTATACCAGAAACTTAGGTCATAATATGGTAATTTTATTGTTAATTATCAACCAGTTATTATTTAAAACCGAATTGCCCATAGCTTAAACCGTAGTATCAAATGGTACATACCATTATTCATGACCATCTTATGTATGTTTCTATTTTTGTGTGCATGTGTGGTCTGACGAGTGGGGAAATAAATGTTATTTTCAGTCACTGTACTTGGCGCAGTGCAGGCGTATGCATTTTATAAGGTTTATACATTACTGTCCACAAATCTCTTGTTGATAATGATGGTCGTTATATCATCTTAGATATTAGCTTATATGAACAGAGACTAACCTTAGTTTTATTATATGGTTTTAATACCGATCGACCAGGAGTATTCACTGAGGTGAAACAAAAAGTGTTATCATTACAAAATTCGACTATTATTTTATTTGGAGACTGGAAACCAGTCCAATATTATAATCTCGATACTTACAAGATATCTCATGAAATTTAAATACCATGAAAAAAAATACAGAGGAGATATCAGAGTTATTTGAACAAATTGATCCTGGGCGAACATGTTTTCCTATTGAAAGAAAATACGCATGACGTAAAAAAATAAACAAAGTAGAGGTGATTATTTTCTGATCAATGAGGATAATTTTTCTTTAATGAAGAATACGAAAATCACTCCTGCATGTAAAACAGATCATTCTGCCATTATTCTTACTTTTACGTCTGGATTATAAAAATGAGGTTGTGAGTGTACTACCAATTTAACTCACAGTCACAAGAATAAATTCATTTAGTCAAATCTTTTATACGAGAAACTATCCTAGAATACCATTTGTCTGATGATATAGATAAGCTTATAAATATGAAGTGAAAATATAATGATCAATTATTTTTTGAGATATTAAAAAGAGTAATCAAGGGAACCAAGGCTATAGAGGTAATCAAAAAGAATGTAATCCAGGGACAAAGACCAGACATGGATAGCAGACATACACAACAAAGAACATAAAGTAATTAAAATCATACATACAAAGTAGCAAAAGCAAATGAGCAACTCGGACTCCACTAAAACTGGGAGCATGGACCAGGTGCACCGGTAGGGTAAGCGTCCTCTGCAGAAACACCCGCCGAGTTTCTCATAAAAAGTCAAGTCCGGGGTAGACAAACGAGGAAAGGAAAACTATGACCCGTTGAATAAATCAGTTTTCATGGTGCAGATGGATACACCATAACGATTTACGAGTTCATGATGACGACCATAAAACTTCTGTAATGATGACTTCAATCTTGTATCAACATAGCCCTGTTCCAGAAGACTATTTGTTAGAGTTCTGATGACAATTCGAAGTTGTTCAATATCCTATAGTATTTCAAAATCTAAACAAGAAAAAAAAATCTCAGCTAATCTGGCAAAAGATATTGAGAAACTAGAAAATGAAATGAATATTAAACTATTTGATAAAATTGGTTCATTATAGAAATTTAAAAAAAAGGCTGAATTAGAGAGAATTGTAAGCAAAAGGTGGATTGCTTTTAAAATCAAAGGCAAACTGGCATAGTCATGGGTAAAGGTGTACTAAGTAATTTTGCAAGTTAGAAAAGTCAATAAATATTTAAAATAAACTCTTATTGAAGTTATAAATGGTCTTGGTGAACATATCATAGATCAAGAAAAATATTTTATAAAAGCAGTTTAATTCTTATAAAATACTATATATTATATATATATATATAATAGAGTTATTAAAACAGCTTCTGCTGCCATTGCAAATCGACCGAAACATGTTTTGTCACATATCATTAGTAACAGTCAAAATGGATTTATGAAGGGACGGTTTATTGGCGAAAATACCCGTTTGTTGTATGACATGATGCATTACCTGGAAGATCATAATATTACAGGTCTACTGCTTTTGATAGGTTTCGAAAAAAAACATTTGATTCCACAAAATTCGATTATTTTATCAAATGCTCTTAAAACTTTTAATTTTGGCTCATCTACAATAATGCAAACAGCAGTGCTATTGAAAATGGTCATTTGTCCAATTTCTTTAGCATTGAAAAGGGGTTGCAGGCAGGGGGACCAATTGTCACCTTGTTCATTCATTATTGGGGGGAATTGATTTCTATAAAAATTAAATCAGATGCTGGAATAAAGGGAATCAAGGTTGATCGTAGACGATACTCTTTTGGTTATGGACGACAGTGAAGATATACCATACTATGTTTTGAATCTTTTCATAATGTTTCTGGATAGAAAATCAATAAATCTAAGACAAGAGCTTTATGGATTGGGAATAAAAATACTCAGATCAGATTTTATGTTCTGGGTTATATTTGAATTGGTCATATTATAACCTTGAACTGCTAGGATTATATTTTTGTTTGAATCTTAATCACATGGTAATCATAAAGATTAAAGAGGTATCTTCTAATCTTAAAAGTTGGCAACATAGATAGAAAATTGACGATGATTGGGAAAATTACTGTAGTTAAGAGTTTGGCATTATCCAAACCAGTTCATCTTTTTACTTCTTTACCAGATCTAAAGGAGGGTAGAATGAATGAAACATTTCCTTATTGTTCAATAACAAATGGGATGGAAAACATCGAAAGTAAAGCGAAACACAATCATTGCAGATTATGATCAAGGTGAATTGAAAATGATTCAACTTTCATCTTTTTGCAAATATTTGAAAATTGGTTGGATTAAAATATTGTTTGGTAATCTAAACGGCAATTACTAAAAAGCCTATTTACAACTGAATTAACGAAATTTGGAGCTCTACTTCTCCAAGGGGATAAGTTAAAAGATGTAGCTTACTAAATGTCTGAAAAATCTCTTCTGGAAAGATGTACTGAAAAGTTTTCAAATGTAAAACATTTCGTAAAAGATAGTGCTGGAGAAATACTCTCATTAAACATGTTAAATTTTGTTGACATAAAATAAATTGACCAATAAATAGATTGGAAAGAGAAAGGAATATATAAAGAACTTAGACTTCAATGGTAGAAGTTCTACTCTTTTCAAAAAATCAGTCAAGTTACTCATTGAAGCAATTTTTTACAGTATCATAGTCTACTAACACATATTCCTAAGTTGATAAAGAAAATTCATCAGAAATGTACTTTTGTATAATTCAGAAATTTTCGAAACTTGTAATGATGTATTTGTTCAAAAAATTTTAGGTCAGAAAAATGTGAAAGTTTTATATATTCAGCTTATGAGTAAAATTGTGCATTTTCCTACAGAAAGATTTTTAAAATGGGAAGAAATACTAGTACAGAGATTGTAGACTGGTCAATATTTTTTCACTTTTTTACATAGATCTTATGAGAATACCTTTTTGAAAAACTTCCGGTATAAACTTCAATACAGAGTCATAACTACTAATTCTTTGTTATACAAATTTAGAATAGTGAGTTGTAAGTATGTATTTTTTGTAAGACACAGAAAGAGACAGTTAAACATCATTTGTTTTTTATAGTCCTGTTGTGTACAATTTATTGGAACGTTTTACTTAAAACAAATTTATATCGATTTCACTTTAGACAACAACTATTTTTTTTGCTTGGTTATAGAGAATATTTATTAAACTTTTTGACAATAATTGTAAAATGACTATGCTTATAAATGTAAACTGATTGACAATTTGCCTAATTAAATAGATCTGAAGTATAAGATGAAGATTTGTAAATCCTTAGATGAGTATATAGCTAAGACATATAACACAATGAACAAATTCAACGATTTTTGGGCTCCTACTGATCATATTTTTAGATGATATGATTTGTGTACTGTGAGGAGAAAAAAGATCGATCCATAGATAAGTTTTGTTTGTGTATTCTTACCTCGAAAACAAAAATGGAAAGCACATTACGAAACATGAATGAATGAGTGTATGTAAGTGTACGCTTATATTTATGTAATCTTAAATTGTCTATCTACTTAAATTATGAATATATACCAAATTGTTGAAAAAAGTCACTTGCACATAACTTAACATTCACAATCCCTGGTCAGGGTTTTTGTAGACGGTATTGTAAAATCCTTACTATTCTTCTCAAAAATAAATAAAAAAAATATCGCATATCCTATATCACACCTCTAGACTAATATCGCATGCTCTATATAGCACTCCTTCAATAACCATACCCGAACTATAGTTAAATGTATGAAATAATGAAAATGACATGTCCAAATCTGTATATGATGCAGTATCAACCCTCGACCTATATCAACCGCGAGCCGTTGGCTTTTGGGATGATATAGCGGTTTCGGGTTGATACTCCATGTGTTACTGATTTTGACATGTAATATTCAGTATATATTCAACCAGAAAGACCTGAGTAGGTTATATAATTGTGAAGCTTATAGCTTTTTCCTCTTACAGGTTAAACTTACCTCATTTTAAAATTTTCTCAAAGAATATACAACAAATTCCCACGCAAAAGTTTTTTTTTAATACAAACTAGAATATCATCTTTTGATTACTGAAAAATACTGTTAGTCGGTGGTATTACTTTAATAATAAGATATAGGAACATATAGAGTTCATCTCTACCAGGGGAAGTTAAACCTATTATGAATATCTCTAGTTCATGGTTTTGTACTTAATTTGCAATGTCACCGGAGTCGGTGGCGGATCAGGACATCCCCACTTTTCCGGAACACCTGATACCACTCCCATTTTACTTGTGGGAATTTATAGTGGACTTTAAGTGTTTTGTTTGCTGTCTTGTTTTCTAAATCGGAACTTTTTTTAAGTATTGCCAAGTACTTGGAATTTGATGTCTCTGAATTGTCCTTCCAGATCTTTTTTGATAATAGGGCACTTTTCTTCCGAATTCTGATCCCCAAAATCACATGAAAAGCGACAATTTTTAAATTAAAAAAAAAATGTCTTGGAAATTAATGGAAAGAGAAATAATACACAGACTAAACTAGACAGACTGGGTCATTGTATCATTAGGAGAGGCATAACAGCATATTTAAGAAAAATATATATAACACATAAAATTAGGTTACAATTTAGTGTATTTCAGTGTTTATTTTCAATTCATTCAGATATCAGGTATTTTGCGAGGTTAAAGTAGTTTTAAATAAAAAAAAATTATCCTTTTTATCCTACGCAAGGCATCACACTTGTCTGTTTGATGTGCGAGTTATTTCCCTTTGCATAAGATTCCCATGAAATAAATTGTATGAATCTATAAATTGCACTATTGACAATTTGGTTTATCTGTCATCCTTATTACAAACAATATTGCATGGTAATTTTTAGAAATAACTTGTTCTGTATTTATCTTCAGCTCCAAAAACTTGGCAACCTATCTAGAAATTACTTTAAAAGAAATGATTTTTTTTTCATTTTCTATTGGTTTGACATTTTTCTGCAAACAAATGTTCACTTTTTAATTTCTGAACATTTTCATACTTTATCTATCAAATGAAAATTCATTTTTTATAAAGTAAGGTGTTATTGTACCATTAAAATGCAGAGTTCATGACCACTCTTTTTGTTCCTTACGCAATCCTCTGGCCATTATGTCTAAATACTGGTTGTCATTTCATCCAACAATAGATAATTTTGTTTTTTAAATCAATTTATGTTTAGTTATAATATACCCTTTGTCTTCGCATTGTCTTGATATTTTGATTCGTCATTGCTCTTTAAATAATCACCAGAAATATAATTGGATATTAATCTGATCTTTTAATTAGTTCTTCTGATATTGAAAATAACATCTTAACAATTGAAGTACAAAGAACCGATTTTGAATTATGAACATGACACCAATACCTTATTTTGAAATAGTCTAGAATAGTACGCATAGAAATGAAATACTACTTCAAGTTTTTCACTTTAAAGAAATGAAGTGCATTTAAAATGGTTACGATCACGAATTGTATGCATTCTTTTTATATACACAATTGAATTTTTATAGTGCAAAACCATTAAGCATTTTGACAATATAATTCCTTATTTCTTATTCTTTGACTTTGAACTAGTCTCTGCTTATTGTTCCTTTGAAGTTCCGACGAAAGAGTTAAAGGAAGTTGACCTACCTAGTACTTAGCTATCATTTCATTTCTATCAGTGAACTCTCTTTAAAAGAAATAACAAATTGTTGCGTGAGAAAGTATGCACTGCAATGTACATATTTTTCTTTTCACATTTTATTTCTTTTGTCAGTAGGAAAACGACAAAGAGAAGATAATATAAAATCTTAATATGTACAATTCTATATTTCAGGTGACAAACTCAGATGAAAAGAAATGTTTTTTTTTCTGTGAAAATTGGAAACATTGAAAGGATCATTTACAGTAAAATTTTTATTTCGTTGACGTCCGTGATATGAAATACAATAAAAAAAATACTCAAAAGTGCAATGAAAGTGTAACTTGTATAAGCAAAATCTCACAACTGTGATACACAGACTGAAACTAAGAAGGTAAATGACGATATAAACAATATATTTCTGCGCGTTCTCGAAAACATAATTCCAATTCAGCATCAACATAAGGTAACCGATATTCAAAATTTGAAGTAAAGGAGTAAGCACGATAAAAGAAAAGAAAGCAAACAGAAACAAGAAAACAAAATAATATACACTAAACAAAGCCAATCAAAACAAACCTAGGAGCAATGACCGGTAGAGTAATAACACATTTTATTGGGCATTGTAGATCTTCTCGGTGCTTATTTTTTTATGTCGATTTGTGTAGTTACGAGTATTAATAGTAGACACGTTTTTCTATATCTCGATCAATCTATGTATTTGGTACAAAAGCTTCTGATGAAGGACAGCATTATAGCCATATTTGTAATACTTATTAATCTGGTTACCTGGTCAATATCAAAAGCAACCCTAGGATCGCTAAAATATACTCAGACCACTAGCGATGGATATGCACAAAATATGAGAAAACTGCCAATTATGAAATAAAATAAAAACCGAGTTGTAATTATCTTAAGTAACTTAACTATTGTGCATTTGTTTTGCAAGAAAGTATAAGTAATTTGAAAGAAATATTTCATTTAATTTGAATATTATATAGAAATATATAGAAATAAATAAATTAACGTCTGATCCGTTCAGCCAATCAAAAGACAGAATGCAATGGTGATCGATCTGGGGTTATTTTTGAGAGACACTTGTTGAACGAAAATTTTACCCGGTTTGCCAGGTCATAATAATTATGTTAGATATTTTTATATTTCAGAAAGGCAACCTAATCCCCAACGTCATATACTGTGATATATGAAAAGTATACCAAAAGAAATCATTGATTACTTTTTAAATGTTTTCAAAGACAAAAAATCCAGAGGGACAATTATAATCGCTTATTTTGAAAAGTTGGATTTTTATATCACGATTCGAATTCAAAACATGACCGCAGTTGCATCAATTTTGAGTTGTTGTGTGCGATATTATACATATAAATGCCATTCTCGATTAAAAGAAGCAGAAACTCCATCGTTTGCAATAACTATCAAAGACAATAACGAATTATTAAACTGCCCTTCACCTTATCGGAATGACAAGAAAAGGGCAGTTCGCTTTTATCGGATCATGATCCCGAACTGATTTTGAAATTTGAAATCTTACGGACAAATGAATTTCTAAATATTTGCTATCAAGCTTATATAAAATTGATTGTTTCGTTTCGTTCCGTTATAACGTCTACTTTTAAAAAAAGTTCATCACATTAACAACCTCGTTAAAATTTTGTATCTTTTGTTTAAGTTTAGTTTTCTTCGATAATTTCTTAAAATAGCCTATTATATCGTAATGATTTACCATTAAAATAATGAGGACAAGGAAATGTGTATTAGAATTATTCTCAGATATAAGATTTACCACATAATTCGAGATCTAAGACCAAATTACTATCCTAAAGATTAATTTCTATGTATTGGAAAAGGATAAAGCTAGTCTTTGTGTGGCGTTATAAAATTTTCAATACGGAAGGCAGATTGTTTTATATATTATTGTTGTCATATAATTAAATGTGCGGATTTAAATATCGAAGAGAGTTGTGTTGTGGGTGTTATTGCTCTTATAACGTAGATACTCAATTTCAGTCGTACTTTATCTCGGAAAAATCTACCCTCTATTGTGAGCTGAATAATATAAATAATTCAATTTGAAGCGTACATCTATTTAAACATAGCGCAATGCATAAATAGCACGAAGACGATTGTTCACCTTCTTTGTTAGGCTTAGGTTTATTTTGTCTTGTAATTAATTCGAGAACGATGCTTGCTATGTGTTTTGAAATATGAATATTGTTTTTTTTTTTCAAGCAAAAAAGGGTAAACGAACTGACGAACTTCCTATGTAGTTTCTACTTGTTTTCCTGTTTGTACTAGCCCGAGTTATTTATACTGTTTCATGAGCTATATTAATCATATTTAAAAAAAACATTGTCGCATAAAATATAAGTATAGACCCTCTATTCAGTTATGTATTATCTTAGCCACTTAAAAAAAATTAAATTGGAAAAACTGATATTGCTAGAAAAAAGTCTCTATGAATGTCTGCTATTGGTTTAAATGTATTAATGACTGAGTGACATCTATAAATCAATAGAAACCCGAGAGCATATTCATATAAAGAGGCTGATTCGATCGTTTCAACTCTCTTTTAATATTGAGAAATAACACATCGAAGGTAAGCCTTACTAATATACTGATATATTTTGAAAAACAGTTTTAAGTGTCGGCTACTATATTCTTTAAAAGAATTAGAGTTGATAATATTTCTTTAATTCTTTTTTTTTACCATAAACAATAGGTGAACATCATTTTGTATGATACTATAACGATAAATATGATAATCGTATTAATTTTGCAGTTGTTTGTTTTAAATTCTGTCGAGTGAATATATATTCACGGATATCTATTTTCGCGGTTTTAAAAGATGATTAAAATTTGTTTAGATAACTATTATTTTCTGTTCCTTCTTTTCAAATTAACACTAGAGTTCAATTTCACTATTAAGTAAAGATTGAATGAACTTGGCGATTGTAAAATACACTTTAATTTTAACATTCCCACATCGTTCATTCATTGTCATTTCAAGAGCTCTTTGAATGTATTCATACAAAGGTCACCAAATAAATTAGTGGATTTTGATATTCGAACCCTTCAAAAACATACTTAATTACTTCTCTGTCTAAGAATCTGGCAAAATGTGTAAAAAGATGTGGCATATAAAGGGAAAAAAACCGCGGAGATTTTGTTGTATTATCCAAGTATTGTTACCTTATAGTGCCCAGAAACAACTATCAAAGCTTTTGTTTGCCTTTTTGAGATTTTGATAGGTCAAATTTAGTCGAAATACACTATGGAAAATTGGCGGGACAATTTTCCCGCACTTTTCCCCTAAATAACCTGTAAAAGAATATCTACATCAGATGCTTCAGGATATATCTTAATAGCTTTTCGGTTGTAAACTATATATATTGAATTCTATTTGTGACAAAAAAGATCAAATTGAGAAAAACATTGCCTGATTTTTACGCAAAATGGTACTTAACAGTTTATATCATGCAATTAGCAAAGCAATTAGGGTACATGATTAAAATTACAAATACGACCGAGAACGATGCTCAACAAGCTCAAAGCGTCTTAGTGATCAAACCTTGGATAATGAAGCTTCTATATATTCATTGAATTAATCCAAAAAACGTGGTTACAACTTCTTGAAATTTATATATTTTGCTTCTTTTATCAAAGGAAAAAAAGCACTGAACAAAGTTTCAAGAAATTTAAACTAGCCGAACAAATTTTAGAGATGTCAGGTATATGTACCGCCTTAACAAAGGTATAAGTATTCAAATTCGTATGTTTTATAATTCTGAAAAAAATGAAAACCAAACTTTTTATTATATACATCGGCGGATGTTTCTCGAAAGCAGAGGACGCTTACCTTACTAGTGCACCTGGCCCATGCTCCCAGTTTTAGTGGAGTCCGAGTTGCTCATTTGCTTTTGTAACTTTGTATGTATGATTTTAATTTTAATTTTCTTGCACTTTCATATTTGTATTTATAATTTTTGATTATGTTTAAGTTATGTCTGTATTAGTAAAAAAATATATTATAATCGTGACTGTGTTCAAAACGTAATGGAAATAAAATGCATGGTTTCATAGAAAAAAATCTTTTGTCGTGTTTAATGACATATCTGAAAACCACTGTCGTCGGAGCAATTTAACTGTCTGAACAATTTATTATTGTTTTTTTTTGACAGACGAAAGACTTAAAAATTCAAAATTTGTATTATCAACCATTGCGGTGTTGGCTTTTTGGATGTCTATTTAAACCATTTTTCACCATGAGACTGTTTGTACTTGGTCGCTTTTGGAAAATAACGTCACGCAAATGCATTATTTCAATCATTTCTCTTATACAATATTTTTTTCCGAGTTAAGAAGAGAGTTTGACAATTTAATTATACATTCATATGGGAACAAACTGTAAATCTTTATTGAACGACTTGCTTTGTCTTCAAGAGAAATGTCATGAGTTTTACTTTCCAGGTGTTAACTTCTCTTTTTGTAGTGATGATATACCAACATATCTAATCTACACATATCAAACTTGATCCATTGCTGTCGTAAATTTGATTTGTATACTGACTTTCTTGGTAAAGGAAGGAACTGTCAAATACGTTTCTTAAACAGGGGTTGATGTGTTCTTTGTTGCTATTATCATATGGTAATCGTCACAATGATGTCAGTTATATTTCACGTATAACTTGATTGAAAATCCCTAAAGCTTCACCATTCTCGGATTTTCAATTTGATGGGTGATGATGGCAAACTTACTTACCCTGCGGAAACACATGCTTTCATCCCGTTTTCAAAGGCCTTTTTTTATTGGAAGAGTAATCAAGGGAACCAAAGTTATAGCGGTAATCAAAAGAATGTAATCCAGGGACAAAGACCAGACATGGAAAACAGACATACACAACAAAGAACATAAAGTTACTAAAATCATACATATAAAGTAACAAAAATAAATGACTCGGACTCCACTAAAAACTGGGAACATGGACCAGGTGCACCGGTAGGGTAAGCGTCCTCTGCTTTTCTAGAAACACCCGCTGTTTACTTAAGCATTACAAAAAAAATATCAAAAATAAAAATATGTAGACTTTCCAACTAATTATTTTTAGCTTAGAGTGCTACTTAATATATCATTCAACCATGATGAAATTAGAAAGTTTGTTAATATCAATGTTTAGTTAGAAGTGGGAATATTGTTTTTATTTGAATAAAATGTTTTCTTTTGAATGTAGACTGTTATTTTTTATATAAAAATGTCAACACTGACATAGTGTATCATTTTCGTGTCTGTATTTTTAAAAAATAACAAATAGCAGAATACAATTACTATTTTTTTTGGAAAGTTGCTTAAATTTAAAGTTGATACCACATTGGAAAAAAAATGAAGTAAAAAATATATTTTGTTATGACATACCGAAAATACCACTCATATATATTGCAAATTTCGATATGCTATACGCTGTTTCAAGGAGTAACCTATCATCAGCAGCATTAGAATAAAAAATATATAGGCAGATCTCAATTAAAAAAAAAAGAAATACTAAAATCCATAACTTTCGAAATAGGAAGCCAAATTCATCATCGAGAGGTTCTACAATGTTGAACACAAGAAATTAAGCTTCAGTCATTTAGATATATTGAAATTTGTAATGTTTGTGAATCACATCTAGCTTCAAAACTTGGTAACATTTAGTAGACATACCACATAAAAAAATCAGATGCATTTTTATATCCTTATATTTTAATAATTATAGATCTGTTTCTTTAATCGAGTGAGCCGGAGTTCCTTCAAAATCTTTTGAAAGACAAGAAGGTTAAAGACGCTAGATTCCTTTATTTCAAATGACGATGACGATATTCCCTCCATTAACAATCCTGGAGAATGCTTTCTGTTCATTTATATAGCAAAGCTGGGAAATAAAGAGACCACTGACATAGTTACATCCTCATTATGACAGGCTTTTGGACCAAAGTTATAAAAATACATCTGAAACGCCCCTTGAAATTGTATTTCCAAATTCCAGATCTTAATAGGAAATATTCTGTTTCTGACAAAAAGATTGTAAACGATGGGAATTGTTCATAATATCATCAAATATTTACTGTACTGTTTTGATTACAGATTTTATCAACTTTGTTCGGCGGAAATTATGACCTGCATTTTGAATTTCAAAATTCCGGAAACAATTACCCGTAAAGTAAGCGGGAGGTCCAGCACGCTATATAAACTTGGTTGGAAAGCTTTCTAAAGCTAATATTTATTGCTATTCAAATGCACCGACTATATAGATATGTATTACTTGACTTGATTGTCCGATATTTTGCCATTATCTTTCCGTATTGAAATGTAACAAATAAATAATATATTATTTCCTATATGTACAATATGTTAAATTGATGCTTATTAATTTGTGATGTCTACATTCGAATTCCTAGACTGACTCTAAGCCTTGTTAATACATACAGTCCATGTTAAACAATTTTCTCTGTATTTTTATTTAGTTTCCTTAATTATGTCTGATTATTACGATCGATTCTGTGTATTTCGGTTCCGGGCAGTTTTTTTGACATTTTACTCCACCAAAGACGAATACACATTAAAAGCTATGATGCATTAAGACAAGAGACAATTATTACGATTTAGGTTGTACAATGAAATACTCATTATGACGCAAAACATATGTAAACTCTCGCAGTTCGTACGATAAACTCATGTAGAGTAAAAATATTTCCCAACACAACCACTGCTATTACACTACTAAGTTGAACATAGTTTGTGTCAACTTGTTCAATAATGATGCATTTTTGTTGAAAATTACATTATATCAGTTTAAAAACTAAAGTATCAAGAGGTATAAGGCTCAGCGTAATTGATCACAAGAACTTGCTTAAATGCTCTTTTTGGCATTTCATTGAATATTCCGTATATATCTAATTCAGAAAGTTGCCTCGTTATGGATACTTATTTTACTAGATTTACGTTATGTAGAGTTATTTAAGGAATGACTGTTATATTCTTATGACGAAATAACTTCAACCAAGTGTTGCACAGTAAATAACCTGCGTAGCAGGTTACTTTAAAGCGTGCGCCACGATAAAATATACCAGACATTTCTTATATTATATTATCGTTTTTATTATATTCAACGAGTAAATCATTAAAAAAGTTTGATGACGTCACAGTCATCACAAAATTTGGTTTATGAGATGATGAACGAAATAAATTTGATCCAATCAGAGACGTGTTACTTTTCAAATTAAACTATTAGGTGTTAATTAAAACTATTTTTTTCTTAGCTTAACCTGTCATTTTCCCGATGTATACATTGTCTGATTTACCCAATATGCTCCAGCTTTCAACGATCAACTCTAATTGTTAACGAACTCAACCGTGTTAAGGTAGTGCATTCTCTGGAGATTGATGATTTCTTACAAAAAAAAAATGAATAAATCAGCAGAAGGATTCTAAATTACTGGCAAGAATGTTCGGTTTTTACCCGAAAGGATGTTTTTTCTATTTTTGTATTCTGAACTTATAACTCTTTCTTGTCACCCTTTTAAAGTTTCTACAAAAATATTTCATTCAAAATTTGGAATATTTCTTCCTTTAAAGACGATTTACATATCTTTTCCAATCACATCACGGATTTCCGCGTGCGATTATTCTTCATTACATCCTCATTTAGAATGTTTCTCCCTTTCTTTAAAGTATAACAGGGAGTAAGTCGTTATCATTCTCATGAGGTGCTTATTTGAACTCGTATCATGTGCTTAAGTAGACTTAGTAAGATGATACAATATAGTTGACATTTGTTTACTAGTAATTAAAATAGAGACAAAATTGTACAACAGATCGGATTTTACTTCATGGGTCAATATTTAGGTATTCCTGTAAACTGTCATTTACATTTAAATAAGAATTATCATGTATGTTTGTGAATTATTTCTTTAAAAACTAAGTTATTATTCCATTAACAAGACTAGAATATCAAAATAAGTCATTAAATATATAAGGCAATGCCATTCTTTGAATACATGACCAAATATCTTAAAATAAAAAAAGCTCGTTCGAAATTAATTTGCATCTAATACTTTTCGTAGTAAGAACTAAATACGTTGATACATTGGGTCTTTGGGTCTGTCTTCTACCTTATATCATATTAAAAATTAATTAAGTTTCATTGCTCAAAATACTCATATCAAAGGATTACACTGAAGCAAACATCAAACATGTATAACCAATTTAATTGGTTGTCCTGTCTTTATAGCTATAATGAATATCTCCCTTTGAATCACTGGTCTGTAGTATTTCCGTTGTAAAAATATCTTTGAACAGCAGAAAGATGTATGTATGAAGAAAATAGCATCTAGTGCAACAAGTACACTAAGAGAAAAACCACTATGATTAGTAACTGTTTTTCAAAGTCTTTACCTCTACATTAAATTTTTTTTGCAAAAAATACGCACAAATTATTGCTTTTGCATAAGTTATCTCCCTATCACGCGGAATATATATCATTTTTCGTGGTTTGTCAATAATCGTTTTTCCGACCCGATTGCTAATGAATTCACTTTGACATCACATGACGTCTATGATGTTTAACCATGGAGCTTACAACCTCGCATTCAATTTAACAAAAGTAATAACAACCATGAAATTCAAGGCTCCATTAGGTTACAATAGCGCAATTATGTCTCCTTGGTATTCAGCCAGATCTTTACCCAACATGCAGCCCAGTGGAAAATACAGAAACGATTGGTAGATAATAAAAAAAGATGTTTTCATGAAAATATTGTACGAACAGTAAGGTACCAAAAGTATCGAATTTGAAAGCTAGCAGCCCATATATGTGTATTTTATGGAGCACTTAAGGCTTAGGGTGGCTACTGAAAAATTGATGTTTGAAAAAAGTATCCCCCTTTTTGAACTTTAATTTTCGGGCAGAAACGCCGCATGACATGGTGGTTTTTATTTCAAAATTTAAAAGCTATATGGGTGCATTTTAGCAACATGGCGTTAGATTAGAGAAATTTCACCCGGATCTATTTTTAGATTTAAGTGGAAGTGAGGACCCCCATACGGAAATTGCATTGTGAATAATTGCGCTTTTGTATCCATTTGGGCCATTGGTGTCCATGTTTATATATTGAATTATGAATAATTTGTAATATATTAGCTTAATTGTTAAAGCAATTAAATAATTGAAATATGAAACATAGCACAGTGATCACACAGTTCATCGAATGAAATCTAAATCGGATTTGGATTTCGGATTTGTTAAAGTTTAACTGTTCGTTGCTTGACCACTGGTAGATGACTATCTTTTCGGCAATCATGCCATATCTTCCATTCTTACATTCGAATGAACAAAGCGTCAAATGCGTCGGATATCTTTTTTGAAGACAATGCTTGTTTTTTTTTATTTCGTCGGTTTCACCAGAGCATCAAAGTTTCAACTGAAATTTCACATTTCGTTTGGAACGGCCATGTAAAATTTAATTATTCAAATAAAATTTAATGGTTGCAATGGACAATGTTACGAAAGTCTTCTTTTTTCTTTCATCTTTTTTTATTTCAGATGTTCAGACGGAAAGAGAGCATATTTCTTCTACTGATTGTATTATATGCTCTGAACAGTGTAACATATTCATATCCAGGTATTTTACATTATCTTACTTTTCATTGAACACATTTAAAAAGTTCTGGGCGAACGAATTTTTCCTGTGAGTCAACTGGATTGAAATATGTTCTCCTAACCACATGTTTCCTGATAAATTTGTATAATTATGCAATATTAGTGTAGCTTACAATGCAAATAGTTGAATTGCTTTCAACTATGTGCACCAATGAACGAAACCCAAAAGAGTATTCGTGTGTTTAAAGAACAAAAAACCCCCGTGCAGGTCCGGGTGATAAAAGAATGGGCCTGCGGCAGCGCTAGGCTTGTCGTATAAGGCGACTAAATAGTGCTCAGAAACCTAGCCGGGGGCTAGGCGCTCTGCCCACAGAGCAACTGGGATGTGTGCCCCAGGTGGAATGGGGTACCCCTGGCATGTTACATGCTGAGGTTGTCAGGCTATAATACGGAAAACCTGACCGCAAACCATAGTGGTGCACCGTGTTGGGAAAGATGCCACGTTCCTCGCACGTTAAAGAACCCTGCTGTGGTATTCGATAGGAGTAGGAACCTTTGCGCTCCGCCACAGGAGGCTAAATTGCCCGATCTTACCCATCCCCCCTTTTTCCAGTGGCAATCAAAATTTGTCGACCCTATTATCCTTGTGACCCATCCTTTTTTTTTCATTTCATGTTCATTATATCCATATCATGTTCATTGTCTGAACATAGCTGAAATATTGCTGCTCGGACGTTAAACCCCAACAAACAAACAAACAAACAAACAAAAGAACAAAAAATGGAATTAAATAAAGGTTTTATACTAATTTGGAGACAGATATAAATTGTTAAAATATTTTCTCCGTGAAGGAATTCCATTTTGTATTGAGAAATCATGCGTGTATTATTTACTGCGATTTGTATTTTTTGCCGAAAATGAGATTTTTATTTAAGGGTTCTGAGAAATATCCAGCATTAATAATCAATAATTCCGACTGGCATATTTTAATTATTAAGAAATTCTGAATTTGCAATTATAAACTGGTGAGGTAAAATAACATGTAAAGCTGTGTGAAATATGCTGCTGAAAAGACAATTATCTCTTTTGAGGTTTTCATGAAATCTAAATCTAAAGTTACATTAAAAACAATACGTTTTTTATAAATATCATGCATGTCCGATAGTTAAAGTGAAAAAAAAAAACCAAAAAAACGTGTTGAGCATGATGTAGAAAGATAGTCTTTACAGTCATTTAGTAATGAGAAGGAAAATGACTTGTCATCTATCCTACTTGATTAAAAGTAGTTTTTGTTGAAATTGTTTTGCTGGATAAATCATGCTTACAATTTAGGAAACCAAAGTAGCATGGCACATCGTTATTATTTGTCTTATTTAGCACAACCATACAATTCATTATGGTTACATATGTATATACACGTACTTAAAGAACTTTAATTCACTTACTTCTTTATTTGTTTATGTAGTACTCCAGTTAAGAATCAGGCAAAATGTGATACTTGTTTGTAAATCCTGCATATTTTTATTTTTGATATTTTGTTTAATTTTTTTTAATGCAAATAGAAATTAAAATGTGAACTGAAATACTATAAAAGCTGTTGTATTTTCGTGCGAATTGTCTGCATAGAACAGACAGATCAGAATAAATAATTATGTATTTCATCATATAGACCCAATTGAATTATCAAAATAAAAATGTGTAGGCTTTTTAAAGGTGTATCACATATAACTGAATTTGCATGATTCTTACAAAGACTTTGAGGTAACAATTTGTTTACTGGTTCACCCGTATTTCACCTTACACTTTCAAGGACATAATAAGCTTTCAACAGACAAGTTTTAATCGATATATAACCGCAATTTGATTATAGAATTAATCATATCTTTGGATATTAAATAGTAAATTATGCAATATTCTATAAAAATACCCCTACAAAAAAATTCCAATTCATGTATATTAGGACAGTAAAAGTCGCATCCTTTTGTACTATTACGAAGTATTTCTGAGTTCGAAACTGTAAAACTGAAAACCAATGTTTACGTTCAGAGAATTCCAGACAGAATCGCTGTCTCATCATATAACATTCGTTATTATGCCATTCAAAGCTGTTTTTCTAAAATGATTATTTTTTTTTCAGAGGGAATGAAATTTTATTTACAAAAACGTTTAGTCTCACAAATCAAATTAGGGGTATTTGTTTGCATTTTGTCTTTGTATAATAACGCTTTTACATTACACAAAAATACAATCAAAACTTTGAACTTTTTAAATTTGTCATGTTCAACCCCAGTTTTTATTAGATTTCAGAATTCATTGGGAATTGACAACGAAAAAACTTTAAACTCATATGATAAAAAGAAGAAAATTTAGGACATTGATTCAGTAATTTCATTTGCATTAAACTGGTGCTCATATGACATGAATATAAAGCATCCTCATTTTGTTTAAATAATGGAATACCCATGACAAAACAACTATGATAATTATGTAAATATTGACTTAATTACAAAAAGTAGCAAACTTTAGAGAAAAAGTTAAAACAAAAATGATAGATTAAAACAAACAAGCTAAATAAATTAACAACTTAAACCCTTAAACAAACAGGGACATTGTACATCTGTAAGCTTTCTTATGTACGGTGACACACCGTCAGAGAAATCTATACATGAAAACTGGAATAATAATAACGCCTTTACGATATAAATGGAATCATATAACGTTTTCTACGTCTTCTAATTTATTCAACGTGTCATAGTTTTCCTTTCCATTTTCGTCTACTTGACTTTTTTTTAGCAACTCGGCGGGTGTTTCTAGAAAGAAGAGGACGCTTACTCTATCGGTGTACCTTGTCCATGATCCACGTTTTAAGTGGCGTCCGAGTTGCTCATTTACTTTTGTTACTTTGTATATATTATTTTGGTTATTTTATGTTCTTTATTGTATGTGTCTGTTTTCAATGTCTGGTCGTTGTTCCTGTATTACATTCTTATGATTTTCCGCTAGAATCCTGGTTCCCTTGATTTCTCTCTTAACCAAAAACTTACCAAATTCATGCGAAAAGAAAAAGATGATACTAAACAAATCGAACAGACAATAAAAGGATACGCTTAGAAGGCTATTATTATTTGACCTTCCTTAATAGACCCTTTTGTGCTAACTGTAGGGTGGTCGATGAGCATGCGTAGAGCATGCTCAAAATACACTACCGCGAGGAAAATTCTTTTGTTCTACCCAAGCCCTACCTCGCGGAAGCGTATATTGAGCATGCTCACCAACTTACCACAAAAGGGTCTATCGTCTGAATGTAGCTGAAATATTGCTGCTCGGGCGTTAAACCCCAACAAACAAACAAACACAAGGGTCTATAATACAAAACAAACTATCATTTGCTATATAAATGGTCGAGCTTATGACAAGCGTTGTGTGATTCTAAGAGACACCTGCTCAGTCGATGACCAGAAGAACATGGAAAATATTATGTGGAAAGCAGAGTTATGTTAAGTGTCAATATATGTGAAAATAATAAAGGCAGTTTGATATCATATCTTTATACAAAAATGTTTCTATTTATTATGCTAAATATTTATTTATCTGCCTGTGTGTCATCTGTTATGAAACTCGTTGAGTGCTTCTGGAGAACGCTTTCCTTGCAGTTGCACAATGTCCTTGCTCCCAACTCTGACAGTGATTTTGTTCAGAACTTATGAGTTCCATGTTGTTTTTTTTTACAAATTATTATGAAATTCATTTTTTGGTCTTATAACGATTCTTTATGAAACACCTATTAACCTCAATTTGTTTGACTTTTTAATTTTTTTTATGATAAATATGTTATACAAATAAATCTTCAAATTCATAGCATGCGTGTTTTAGTTGTAAGCAATAAAAGTTCTGGAAAAACACAGAGACACAAATTGGCAATAAAATCTGCACTACGTTTTAATGTTAGCCTACACAAAGCAATGCTTACATAGCCAGTTCAACATATAATTAGACGATATAAAGGCCTGTTTAAACAAATCCATCATAAACTATGGCTATCGTGAGCGAATGTTTTCATTACAATTGCCGGATCACGTATACGATTTATAGAGCGTGTGATATTCGGCATTTATTATAAACTTGAAGGCATCATATTGTTGAATTACAAAAAACTTTGGTTCTTTGGGCGCTTGAAAGTAATTGCATTAATTGAAATCTAGAATTTGTGGGAGAATTTATTACGTTTGGGCATTCTATCAAATGTAATATCTCTAACACAAGAGTTTATGACGTCCTGAGACCACTTGAAAATTTATGATACGCAACGGTTTAGTTTTTGATTAAACATTTCTATTCAATTCTATTGTAGAATTTTGTGCAAAAAATCTACTCCTCTTAATTATACAATATATAAAGTCAAAATTTATTATTATATTGCATGGTAGTTGAAGTGATATTTACATACCTTTTTAAGATAAGATTTATTTTATGCTTTTTGTTTCAATCATTTTCCAGATTTATACTCTACTTAAAACTAGTTACATTCCATCAGATTAAAATAGTAGTATTTTCCCTTCAACATACCGGTATCTAATAATAAATAGGGAATATCTAGTCCCCATATATCATTATAGTTGGATGTAGAAGTTAGTGCGTGGTAGTATATAGAGAATAGCATATGTTGGGATATAGAGAAAAGTGTATGCTGAGATATAGAGAGTAGTGTACGACGGTATAGAAAACAATGTATGGATGAATGCTTTATTTATTCATCATAACTTCATATTATTACTTCATTGGTTCAGTAACTGAAAACAAAATGCGCTTACAGGATAATCTTCTGAGTATATGTATAGATTTGAAACTCTACAATACTAGGAACTTATCAAACAAATTTGTAAGTAAGTGTAGTAAAATGAAAAATCGCGAATTTTAAACTGCTCAGGGCATGTTTGTGCAAATTGTCACATCAAGGACAGCAGAGATAGATATACGGGTTGATACTTATTAACTCGAAAAGTATAAGCAAGTCCAGAGAGGAGAATGCACTGTTTTCTATATTCATCCATACACTTTTCTCTTTAAAAACAATACACAATTATCCATTAACACATACGCTATTCTCTATATACCACAATACACAATTATCCATTCACACATGCATAATTTTCTATCCCACCACACACTAATCTTTATATCCCACCATACATAATTCTCTGTATCCCACCATTTACTAAATCTCTATATCCCATTATGCATTATTCTCTGTATCCAACAATAGGAAAGTCAAGAGAGGCGAACTATTTCCTATCTTCAACCATACACAAGTTATCCTTTCACTCAAACACTATTCTCTATATTCAACAATACACAATTATCCATTCATGCAGTAATTTCTATCAGACCATATGCTATTCTCTAAATCCCACCATACACTAATATCTATATTCCATCATGCACTATTATTCATATCCAATCATACACAGTTATCTATTCAACCATACATTTTATCTATCCCACCATATATTATTTCCAATTTAATTCCCCGTACACCATTACAATTTCTACCATTCACTGTCCTCTAGTTCACCATCTATTTTTCCAAATATAATTCCCCCACACTTTTACCAATTCAAATACTCTTTATCCTCTATTCCACTCCACGCTAATTCCAATTTAATTTCCCGTGCATCACTTTTCACCATATTACCCAAATACACCATTTTCAATACCACCATACACTTTATTCCATTTTCTCATTCACCACTACCAATCCCATCATTTATGAGCAACGCGGCGGATGTTTCTAGAAAAGCAGAAGACGCTTACACAACCGATGCATCTGGTCCATGCTCCTAGTTTTTAGTGGAATGCGAGTTGCTCATTTACTTTTGTTATTTTGTATGTATTATTTTGGTTACTTTATGTTCTTTGTTGTGTTTGTTAATTTTCCATGTCTGGTCTTTGCCCCTCTATTACATTCTTTTAATTTCCGCTGGAATCTTGGTTTCCTTGATTACTCTTTTACAGGTCTGTATAATTATTTATTCCAATCTGTCTTCTCTTATGAGATAATTCACATTGAAAATCCAACAGTTTCTATTGTATTTTAGTGCATTTACAGAGTTATCTCCCTTAATAATGAATTCTACAGTGTATTCTAGATAATTTTTATCTTCTATGAAGAAGAGCTACATGAAAAGCCACATGTTACTTTCTATTCACTTTGACATTTTGAACAAAATATTAAAAATAAAGATATGTAGGCTTTTCAACCATGAATCACATTTTGCATGATTCTCACTGGAGTACTACTTAACTTTCATTGCATTTTGCGACATTTTCCTCCTATACCCCTGACTGTGAATAATTACTCAATTACTACCTTTCTCATAGCCGTTCATCGTATAATAATGTTTTCCTTACCTCTTTCGTCTTGTTCGGACGTGACACATTATATACAACTTGGCGGATGGTTCTAGAAAAGCAGGGGAAGCTTACCCCGCGGGTGAATTAGGTCCATGCTACATATTTTAGTGGAGTCCAGAGAATCCATTTACGTTCATTGCTTTATTTTTAACGAAACGATTTGGTCATTTCATCTTCTTTGTTGTGTGTGTCAATTTTCACCGTCTAGTCGTTATCCTTGGATACTCTTTTGATTGCCTTTCGGTTCCTGGTTCATTTATTTTCCTTTTCAAAGACTGTAGAATGACATTCTAAATTTTACTGTTGTGCTTTTGAATTAATTGATAATTTAAAATCTTTGTATTTATTTTTTTATTCAGCTGTTGATGTCAGCACGTACGATTTAAATCCAGATGTTGATGAAATGCTGGATTTAGACAAAAGATTTAAATGGAAGTAAGTTTGATCACACTTATAACGTATCGAATTTGTTTTGTATAAGATATGAGAAATAGGTTCTACAAATAAATTCAAATGACTCTTTAAAATGTAGCAGCGGTTTTTTTTAATGAAAATTGGGAATGGTGCGTGTCTCACTCCACATAATTAAGTTGTATTTCTAATACAGAAACATTCATAGACTACATTACCATTCTAAGTCTGTCATTTGTTTACTGCATTTTAAGATGGAACTAAAATAGATTGAGTTTGAAACTTGCACTTTGCAAGAATTATCGTTAACGATTTGGATGATTTAAATGGTAGATAAATGCATGTTTTCTCAAAAAGACAGAAAGGATTATCGTAAAGTTTAACTTAACATATAGCATATGAATATAGAAAGATCGTTTGTTCGGTGGGATCTTGTATCACCTCTACAACAGACAATGTCTGATACAAACAACGTTATATAGCCAGATCTGCAAAATGTACCACCAAACCTCTTTCAAAACTTTTAACTATTGTATTCACAGCTGTCAAAGAGGGTCTATATTCCTACCACAACACTTGTTACTCACGTACATCTAGATACAAATATCTAGTTCTTGGTAGAGATTCCTCATACTTTGTAAGAAATAATTCCAAATCATCTTCCTAATATACAGAAGAAGATGTTTACAAAACGCTGGAATGTTTAGTCCGATATTTGTCCAGTGTGATGGGCGCGTTTTTCAACAAGTGGTCGGCATTCCAATAGGAACAATTGTGCTCCCCTACTTGCTGACCTATTCCTTCACTCTTATGAGGCTGACTTTGTAGCTGATCCGACCCGAAAGAAAGAATATCGTTTAGCTAGATCCTTTAATCTCAGTTTCCGCTCTATAGATGAAGTATTATCTTTAAACAATCCTAATTTAGGGGTTTTGATACATTGCATCTACCCCAAAGAACTTGAGAGAGTAATCAAGGGAACCAAGGATATAGCGGCAATCAAAAGAACGTAATACAGGGACAAAGACCAAACATGGAAAACAGACATACACAACAAAGAACATAAAGTAACTAAAATCATACATACAAAATGACAAAAGAAAAGGAGCAACTCGGACTCCACTAAAAACTGGGAGCATGGACCGGGTGCACCGGTAGGGTAAGCGTCCTCTGCTTTTCTGGAAACACCGCCGAGTTTCTCATAAAAAGTCAAGTCCGGGATAGACAAACGAGGAAAGGAAAACTATGACCAGTTGAATAAATCAGTTTTCATGGTGCAGATGGATACACCATAACGATCCACGAGTGCACGATGACGACCATAAAACTTCTGTAGTGAAGACTTCAATCTTGTAGCAACATAATCCTGTTCCAGAAGCCTATTTGTTAGAGTTCTAACGCGATACAAAAAGTCTGCGTAGTTTCGGCAAGCTCTGGCATAACGTATGAGTTGTGATATGAACACTCCATACGCAGGTGCTGAAGGGATGTTGCCACAGATGAAAGGAAAGTTGACCATTCTGAATGATAAATCATCACGTTTGTCGTAATGTTTGGTCAATAGTTTTCCTTTACCGTCAATTTCTAAGTGTATGTCAAGATATGAGACTGACTTCAGTGTCTGTAGTATCCTTTATCTCAAGTTCTATGGGGTAGATGCGATGTATCAAATCTCCGAAATTAGGATTATTTAAAGATAATACGTCATCTACATAGCGGAAACTGACGATAATACAGCTTCTAACAAGTTGGCCTCTGGAACAGGGTTATGTTGCTACAAGATTGAAGTCATCACTACAGAAGTTTTATGGTCGTCATCATGACATCGTGGAGGATCGTAACGCCGTATCCATATGCGCCATGAAAACTGATTTGTTCAACGTGTCATAATTTTCCTTTCGTCTTTCTTCTACCCCGGACTTGACTTTATGAGCAACTCGGTGGGTGTTTCTAGAAAAGCAGAGGACGCTCAACCTACCGGTGCACCTGGTCCATGCTCCCAGATTTTAGTGGAGTCCGAGTTGCTCATTTGTTTTTACAAATTTGTATATATGATTTTATTTATTTTATGTTCTTCGTTGTGTATGTCTGTTTTCCACGTCTGGTCTTCGTCCATGGATTACATTCTTTTGATTACCGCTGGAGAATTGGTTCCCTTGATTACTCTTTCATATCTATTGGTTCCATGCCCTCTGATAAACGCGATGATGTGGTAATTTGAAAATCACAAGAAAGTTTCAAAATGAAAGAAAAATGGATAAGAAGTTGAAAAGAAAGACACGAGATAAAAATAACAGAAATATTTTTTTTTAATTTTTCAATGCAATGAAAGTGCTGATTTAAGCTTACATTTCAAGAATTATTGATTACAAATTTAGTTAAAGATTCACAATAACCCATTTTTCAATTTCGTTTTTAATATCGCTCAATTTTTAAATAAGTTGTAAAGCCACTAAATTGTCGAAACTGTCAATGATTGTAATAACAAAATTAGTCTAATAATGACTTTTATAATTTAAAGATGTAATTAGCTGTTGTTTGTTTTAATTTTATTGAATTTTATTTATGGTAACAGTAATACGAGAACTAATTTTCAAAATTCATGGTGTATTTTCTTCTGTCACTTTCATCTCTATGTTGAATATCACACATGGTAACATATACAGCTACACTAAAACCTCTATATCAAAATATTGAATCAAAACATAATATTCTCTTAGTTCTTATATATATTCTAAGATTTGACCGGTTGCGCTTACGATGAATGTCATCTATTCTATTCATGAAACATGTCCACTTGAAGTAATTTACGGAAGCTCTTCTCAAAGAAGCTTTACTATCTTTCATTAGCTGCAATTATTGGTTTAATATAATACACTGGCATTAGTAAAAAATCTCTTTAAGAACCAATATGGGAATATGTTTTGTCTCTAATTCACGTTATTGATGATGATATTAGTTGAAAGAGTCTTCAGTTTTTGTAGTTTATACTTTTTCAGTGTGGTATGTATATTTTCATTTTTTTTTTTATTTTCTACAATATTTGTGTCAGAGTCAAGATCGATTTCGTCGAAATACGCAAAGAAAATCTGTTGATAATTAAAAAGACAATTTTTGCAACATATTTTGCTTCCCAACATCTGTGACCATGTCCCTTAATGAATCTTATAACACCACGGTGTATATATTTAAGCAATCTACGAAACAGAGGTCCTTGTTTCTCCTACATCAAACAAATACAGGGACGAAGGAGCTAACAACCTCTGTTTAGGAGATTGATATTTTAGGTTCACTGCCTATGAAAATTGTTGAGTACATGTCCAGTGGTCCTTGTCACAAAAAAAATCATAAGAGTAAAATTAGTCAAAGTAAATAAATGTATTGTGACGTCATAGCTTACGACTAATTTTACTCTTACGATATTTTATGAAAAGGGCCACAGGTGATGATACACCTATCTTTTCCTAATATTGGACTTTTTATCGTTAAATTGCCTTCAAAACACCAAGTAAAATATCTTAATACATATGATATACATGATCATACTACGATGTCACCGTTCAAGGAAATGGATTTTGACTAATTACCTAAGGAATAAAAGATGGAAGGATTTCACTTATTTTTCAAATGACTAAATACTATTTCACCATCCTTGGTTTGTACATTAACGTGTAAAGCGATTGCTTCTTTCTTTTTTATTAATATTAAATATATTTCACATGAAAAGGTTCTGGATTTTTTCTGCTTAATTTTTATCGCATGGGTTTAAGAGATATGTTGTGTTTTACTTTGTAGATGTAGTGGTTGGTTTAAATGGAGATGTGGAAAATCAAAAATGGTACATCGTGAAATCAGGGATATTGTCAGAAATGCTTAATTAAAGAACAGTTTTGCCTTGTACATTAGATCTATGTTTCTTTGCCAACATTACTGGCTATACATTCATTACTCTTATTTTTCTATTTATGGAGTTGAAGGCTCCTTTCTGAAACGCACGAATCTACGTAATGAAACTTATATGATGCGTTCTTTTAAGGAGGTAGTCATGGGGTAAGTGACACAACTCTTAATAATCACTGGAACGTTTGTATTCAGCACTTGACATCAATCGTATGTAAGCATCAAAGTAACATGGATTAATTTCATTCTGTTTCAAAAGAAAGCTTTAGAGGCTCTTGTGAAATTGAATATGATACAAACATATCACTGATTTCAAGAGTTATGTCCCTTGCCCTAGGTTTACTTCCGTAAGGAATGTTTTTGAATTTTGAACAGGTTATTCAGTGTAACCTGTCCTAAAATTAGAAATATTCCTTTTAATTTAATTTCTACTGAGTGAAAGTTCAAATATTAATGATTGAACACAATGATGTGTACTAGTTGTCGAACACTTTCAAAGACTTTCAAGACACTTTCTTGTGTATTTTAAATGTAATTGTCAGAGCTTCTGTTAGGTCAAATATCTATCTAAAAAGTAGAAAATTGATTCATGAATGTTTTCTTGTACGCAATATATATGCATACTTAAATACATAGTAGTATAGAATAAGAACAACTCATAATAATTGTGCGCTCAATTTACTATATTGTGAAATAAAAACAAAGCTATGATACGTGTTTATATTATAATTGTAATACAGCAACTGATATTTTCCAAAGTACGGCTACCAGTGAACTTTCAAACAATTTTAAACAATAAAAATAACTTATATGAAACATCAAGCCGAAATACAAAAGGAATTTTTCAATTTCGTTTTTTCTTTTGCCTGTACGTATATGGGAAAGTAACGAAACTGAGAACAGTCGCAAAACTTGTAGTCCTTGTTGCGTTTTGATTTTGTTTACATCCTCACATTTCAATATCAAATTATTCGTTCTCTACAAAAAACAGTAAGATTTATCTCCCTTACGACATACCTCTCTGTCATTAAACTTTTACACATTTACAAATATTGAACATAAGAATAATTTTATATGATACGAACCTTTCCTGTCAATTGAAGTGGTTCGGCATCTTTGTGCTTAAGATATTTTTGACACCTTACTTTAGTATGAAGCTCGATAAAATTAGCAATTCTTCGGTATGCTTACTTTTTTTCTGATCACATTTGATACTGGTATCTCCCACTTATTTTAAATATTTTGCTGTTGCAAATGTTTTTACATACCTACCTTTAAAGAATGCAAATATTATTCTTTTCTAAAAAACATTTTAAATAATTGAAAAGATACACGTTTGAATGGTTTGTGACATATCATTATTAATTTTTCATTTCTATTTACTAATAATCATTTGCTTTCACACGTATATGTACACTTTAAAAAAAAACAGTTATAAATGTGTTTGATGATTACTATATTATTACTTGAAACGAACGGAACCGACGTTGCTAGGATAGCGTATGACGGGTTGTTTTGGTGGATGCAAAATTTGGCGATTTTAGGCAAAACAGTGCACGAAAAAATATGGCGCTTCTTATTTTGGCGGATGCAGATGACCGATGATCATTTTATGATATGAATGGAAATGTACGTTAATGACTCTTGCCGCTCTTTAACTTACAGTCCCAACTACATGTTTGTATTTAAATTAGTATACTCAGAATATTGTTAATCAATGATCGGTAGAGTTTCCTAAGTAGAAATGTTTGAGATTAGATTGTATGTTTGACTACTAAAATTTTAACTACAAAACAAAGGTTAAAAATGGACAACCTCGTCGACCTCCTATTCTAATAGTTTAACCTTAAGTGTTTACTCGGTACAGACATGCGATGGGAACCATTAAATATAAGAATGAACATATTTTTTGTCATATCCTGTCATTGTCTTAGAAAAAAAAGCATTAGTGCTAATGTATTCTAGTGTTCATGTATTTTAAGAGCTAGATGAATATGTTTAAATAATGATCCGAAAGAATACATTATAATCTCATATATTATTGAATCTGCGGGAGTAAATATTAATTAGATATAAATAGTAAAATCTGTCTGAACCGAACCCTGAATAAACAAAAAATTTATCCAAACCGGACATTTTTTATACTCATTTCATATCAGTTTTAATGTATTTTGCACGTGAGTTAATTGAATACCTTTCTAAACCAACAAATTGTACAGTTCGAAAGAGATTTAATATATGCAGATTTCAATGTTATAAGTTCGATTAGACGTAGGTGAACATTATTTAAATATTTAAAAGACAAACATAAGTTGTAGAGATATTAATGTATATATTTCCTTGATGTTCTTTTGAAGATGATTTTAACAAGTAATTTACGCACAGAAACTTACTTGTACATTACATGGAACATAACGTTAAGGACTTTGATTTATGAGCCAGTTTCTCAAAACAAGAAATTTTATTATCTGTAGTCTTTGATCATATTGTCGTCCGACATGATATGAGGACAAAGGGGTTACTGTTTCATTTCAGGTGTTAAATTTATGTGTATGATTCAGAATGATGTCTGAAATTCCCATTTCTGTGCCTTCGTGAAATATTTTTAAAATGTTTTTTTCAATATATTCTAGTACATTTTAAATGTAAATGAACCTGTCTGTGAACAATTCACATAATCTAAATTATTTTTCTATTAAAGTATTTCTTGTCGATAAAAATTCACACGATGCACGTACAAAAAACCAATTTTCAAATTTTTGTATAGAACATGTTTGAATACAATGATAAATAAAAATACCAATCATATAAATATTGCACTTTTTGGTACAAATGTACGTTGTAAACGTGTTTCGTGTTATTCCATCAATTTGAATCAAACATTACACTGTCACAGATTAATATTTATTAGTTCATTTTAAATTTTACGGCTTTGCGTAAATAGTGAAGCTAGCTAAGACATGCAATCATCGGTTAAAGCTACACACAATAATTTTACAGGTAGACACGTTTACATATATCAGTGTGTTTTCCATTTTTAAATTTTTGAAAAAAAAAGAAACGCTTTTGATATGACTGTTTACAAATATGTATTTTCAAAACCCTTAATCATTTCATGTTTAACTACATTTGATTTAAAACAGTGTTTCAGGTCACTTTTTTCTCTTTTTTAATCATTTTTAAAACATACTTATGGTCTATCTTTAGTACAAAAACTAATTAAATGTATACTTATATATGACGATAATCTCCGATATACATTTTAAGTGGTCTTTTTTTCTCTTCACTATCAAATGTATTTGTCTGCAAAGACAAATTGCAGGAAACATAAAAATTGAACAGTGTAACAAAATATTAAAAGCCCTTTTTACTGTCGTTCACAAATATGAACTGATTTCCGGAGAGATAAAATAATTCTTCTAGGACTTCTTACATCTTGTTTTGAATCTAATGAAATTTTATTGCCACGTTTTTTGAGACAATTATGTATTATAAATGTCAAATTTTGGCGTCCATTTTACACTAATTGCGATTTCATTATTTCCATTAATGCCATATTACTTTGAATTATTAAGAAAGAATATTTCTTTCTAGATAACACAATTAAAGTTCTGTCATAGGAATAGCATTTCATTTGTATTATCAAATGATATCATAGCATACGTAATATCCAAATGTATTTTATACAAGTTGAAAATTTGTTTTGAGGTGTTGTTATTGCCATTTTGTACTTTTGTGCTTTGTGTTTTATTTCAACATTGTGTTAATGAATGATCGGTGGCTTTATGCCACACTTGTAAAGGGGACGATGAGAAACTCTCGTTCAGTAGATGTATAACTCCGTGTCGGGGGCTGGGCAACTGTGGCCTTTTGGTCTTTTTTTTATCGAAAAATGGCTGCTTGGATTATTATTTATGTGAACTTCTATAACATCATTGTTTTGACTTTAACTAGCTTTGACAAATAATATTTTACGCATGCTCAGATAATTTTAAAGATTTTAATTGTTATTTTCACAGATTTACTGTATTGTATATGGAAATAGTCGATTCACTGGTTCTGTTGAACATGGAATCCACGATTGGCGCTTCGAAAATCAACCATATCCTGAATAGTTCGTAACCATCCTTTGTCCGTGCTAATTTTGTTCTAATATATATGTTTTGGAATCTTTAAGGTTGTTCGCTGGTCATGGCCATGTTGTCAGATATTCGGACTTCTCTGGTTCTATCCATTTCATAACATTAATGTTTTTTTGTCCAGTTACCCCCACTTTTCTTTTCATGACACATCTTAAAATTTTATGATAAAATCCTTGTTATTTTTTCCAGTGTTTTTATAGATAGACCCTACTAAGACAAGAACTTTAGAAAATCTAAATTAAATCTCGATTACGAGCGCACTGACCCTACTATTTTTTCTTCTTGGTTTGTTCTAGAATGAAAGATCTTTAAAGATTTCACAACCCTTCGAAATCGTCCTTATTCTTGAATAGCCTCCCTTGAAATCAGTCCAATAAAAACGTGAGTTCCTCCGAACATTGGACATTGGATTGTAATTGTTGACTTTTACCCATTCATTCTTATGTTATTCATTATTTATATTATTATTTCAAAATAATTTTATACAAAAATCACAAAGAGGCGTCTTAGGTTTGATTGACACGAAAAAGTCATAAACTGAAAAAGAATGGGAAATAATTTTACACGAATTTTATTAAAAATATGATTTCTTATTGACGACGTCATATATCAATAGTGTATAGATTTAGATAATTAACACAGGCATTTGGGTCCAGGTTTTGTTTTTATTTTATTTTTTTTAAATATATGTGCCTGTAATAATTAAGTAGCTGTCTTTGTAAGAATCATGCAAAATCTGAAAAATGTGATACACCCCAAAAAAGGCTACATATTTTTATTTTTGTAATTAAGTTGTTCTATGTGTCTATACTATAAAATGTGTAATTATTCATTCAAATCTGCCTGCTCTTAGGAGATAATCGACATTGAAAATACAGTAGATTCTATTGTATTTGAGCGCCATTTACATAGTTATCTCCCTTAATTTTGAAATCTACAGTGCATTCTATATAATTTTTATCTTCTAAGAGCACGGGTTATATGAAAAACCACATGTTATTTTCTGTTTACTATGACATTTCAAACAAAATATCAAAAATAAAAATATGTAGGCTTTTTACCCATGAATCACATTTTGCATGATTCTTAGCTGGAGTGCTACTAAAGTTGATTCAATTGACCCCAACACATCCACTAAATTTTATTCTATGACACTTATTTATTTTATGGAAGCTTGGAAGAGAAAATAATTGATTTGAAATCTGATTTTTGAAAATTTTAATTTGCTTGTCTTGAAGAGAAATAGTCTTGAGAAATTCCCTTTATTTTGTGTTACGTGTCCTTTTCATTAATATTAGTGTTAAGGTTCATATACATGGAACGAATATAGGAAAAACATGTAACAAATATGTAACTTTTAAAAACATATCTGTTTTAAAAGTACATATACTATCCGAAGAAAGAGTCAGGCAAAGGGACTCTATGATGTACACTGAAATCTGGAAGCCCGTTGGACCGAAGGATTTGTTTATTATGATAAGTGTGCAGTTTACTCAAGTTAAAACAGTATACTAATAATTGTTCTTGTCCGAGAAAGAGTCTGGTTTGAACAAGTCTTCGGTTTCAGGTTTCGGTTTAGGTAGATTTTTTTTTACAAAATATTTACTTTCACACACAACTGCTTACCGTTTTTTATACATTTGTATATGTACTTATAATTGTGAATATGTTTTTGCATGGTTTTGAATTACACCTGTAAAAGTTGGTGTGAAAACATTGGATGGGAGACCGACTTTACTGATTCAGCCTAATTCACATGTAGAGCCAAATGTAAATTTTACTGCAGCAGTCGAAACTGGTTTATCCTGCTTTTGCAGACTATATAAGATGAATTGTGGTATATGCTTGCAAACTGACCGTTTTGATTTCGTTACTTGTTTATCAAGCTCCATGCAGCGACAGATATTCGTTTACCCTCCTATTAACTGATAAAGAAAATACTTAAAAATTCTCGGACGTTATTCAAATTAAACGTCATTTTACAAATTTTGAAATACCTAAACACTGTTGCTTCATTTCTTGTATTGCATATGGTGGACCCTCTCAGCGATGGATTTGGCTTCCTATTTCGATAGTTTTAGCTTTGAGTACTTCTTGTATATTTACAATTAGTTTCTGGATTTAGATCTTCCTATACAATTTAATGCTACTGATTTCTCCTCTAAACACGTGTATAGCATATTGTTATTTGCAATACATGTGATTGGTATTTTTTTAATTAGTTAAAATCATTCACTTTTATCGATTGCATGGTTCTTGTATTTTTCTAGCGGAGCCTGGGGCATCTAGAGTGAGTTTCGAACGTCAAATGTTGTTAGGAGCTTGCTTGTTTATGTGGAAAATGGTGATTGTATTGGTGCAGATCTACATATTTTTGAAACCTTATAGAAGGCTTGAAATTTACTTGGCCGCAATCAGTTGATAATTAAAACGAAGGAAGATTTGCATTTACCAATAAATGTTGACCTTGACATTTACAAGTTATTTGAAAAAAAGAATATAATTTTACCACTTCTTTCAATGTAGCGATGTAGAGATGCTTATTTTTGGAGTTTGTAATGAAAATGGAAGTAGGTTTTTATGAGGAAAAGCTTAGTTTCTATGGCTGCACTCCCTAATAATTCTGTGCATGATACTTCAACTATTCTATTTTGTTCAGGGCATAACATACCTTAAGACATTCTGGTAGATTCTTGTATCGGAATATAGAGTTGTGTGAGAAATATGAATAAAGGGGATTGTTCAAGGGATGATTTCATTTTGAATGGGAGCAAGGTGGTCGTCTGATAAGACCGGAAGTTTCTTTCACATAATAACATAATGGCTGCAAGTCCATGTCTAACTATTAAACAAAAATCTGAACCTTGCTTCATTCTAATCTGCGCCGAAGCGTCAAGAAATTTTATCATTCATATACAGCATGCATGAGTAAATTTTAGGTGATGACTTATAAAAACAAATGGTGTTTATTCTTTATAAAAAAAATCAATGCGGTTCTTTGTCACGTAAGCAATTATGACAAAACGTTCAGTTTTATGAACATAGCGCTTGTTTTCGGTCTGGAATATTTTAACGGTTGATTTATGCGTATCGTTTACGTGGCATGACAAGCAGATTTACATATAAACTTGTACGCCTGAGGGTGATAGATGCTTAATTTGTCCCGTAATGACAGATTGGTCGCCATATTGCTTCGTTTGTGTATGCTCGGCTTGTCAGAGACTTGAAAAGGTACTTAAAAAGCAAAAACTCTGGGTGTGTACTTTTTTCACATTTATGTATTTGAATGTGTAATGAAGGACAAGTTTACAGCATTGAGAAACAATTTCATTTTTATTATTAAAGAAAAATACAGTTTTGATATGTTTTCAACTGAAAACAAGACAAATCTTGTATCAGTGCACGAATGAAAAATAATGAAGATGGCATATTCGATTACAGCATATCCAGTCTCAAGCAATGCAAGCTCTAAAAATGAAAGAAAGTGAGAAAGTATCATCAAAAACAAAGATGGCCACTAGTCTGTAAAATAAACAATACGTTTTGAACGCCGTTCTACTGTATGTGGTGCCGTTATAGGACGACTTGTAGTAGTTCGTCAACCCCAAAATGATGTAGAACAAAACAAAACAATGATAAATATATACATACATTTTGTTAAGCAAATTTAAAACTGCTAAATGGTACCTAAACAAAGTTTCTGTAACAAAATTATAAAACACATTTAAAAGAACCGAGAACTTATTTTATGTACTTGTTTATGAATAAGAATAAACGCCAGCACTAAAGGTTTTTAGCCTATTTTTTGTTCTAAAACCACAAACCATGACAAGACACATTGATTACCGAAATTCTAGTTGTTTTGGATGATGCACTACTTTAAAACGTGTTTAATGTTTTAAGTGAATGAAGTAACAATGACTCATAACATTTTAAAAATTTGATGTTCGCGCATGGTTTATCCAGGGTCGTGATTTGATAAATAAGCCTAACTCAGCTTCGACTATCTAACAGTGAGTAAAATAGTTAACTTCACGAAATAGAATTAGGAATGGATGAAATGACCATCGCCTTATAAGATGTCTTTGGTAGTTAACTGGATAAAGGAATGGAGATTTAAACTTCCTATGATTTCATACGTATTTTAATCTAAGTTTAAAAGAAAGTTTAAATTTCTTTGTCAATTGTCTAGTTAACTACCGAAGGAAGTTCATCGGGTAATGGTGATTCAACCAAGGGAATGCCAACTCTATTTCCTGAATTTAACCATATTACTCGCTGTAGTGCTTAATAGCGACCAGTTTCTTCAAAAATTGAATTTATGCTTAGTAAAGTGACAAAACCTATGGAAAATCCCAAACTCAAAATGGTAATGATCATAGATTTGTACCATACTCGAACTATCAAAAAGCAAGTGACAGTAATCTGTAAAAGAACAATCGATATTAAAATATATACTTTCCATATGCTGTTTTTCTATGAAAATGAAGATAATTAAAACTAAAAAAGACATGAAATAAATGAACGAAACCACAACAATAAGTTTACAGCATACAATATCCTTATGTAATATAGAAATCATCACAAAAGATCAAAATTATAGCGATATTGTTTTAAGAAAACAACTTTCACCTTCAAAGAAATAGTCAAAGATCATAAGATCCAAAAAGTAAAGTTGAGAAAGCAGAAAACACAAATTAAAAGAGGTTAAATAGTCCAAGCGAAGGAAAATGTCCATATGAAATAGAAATTCCGACAAGAGTATAAAATATCACTTATTGATAAATAGAGCAAGTCGTTATACAAATACAACATATGTCCTGCAGCAGTAAAATAAATCCATGTTTAACGTCAGCACATATTTTTTCGTCGACATCAATAATCGATCTTGTCAGGTGTTGAAATAAGACCAAGACTGAAATCACGGATCTTGGGAAATCCACCTTAAACAATTACAGTGGTAGTCCCCACGACCCGCGACTCCAGTAGCCTTCCATCTACTGCTAGCTCTGCATGTTTGGTTATGTCTTCTGCTGTTTGCTAGTTTCGTATTCCTCTACCGTCCTCCTGGATGATTGGAAAAAGAATGAATGATTTGATTTCGATTATATTTCTTAAGAAAGGGTTTTGATTGACAAGTGTTGTAATTAATATAATAAATGTGTTACTACAATGACATTTATGACAGCTTTCGTCGCCATTCTCACATTACATATTCAGTGCGGCATAAGTTATTCACTACTGAATTTTGATGACTTTCTTCTTCGTGTCTTCTAAAGGCAGTGAAGCATGCGTGGAACACAGGCAAGTAGTTGACGTAGTCCCGGGAATAATTGTCAACCTGGGACCCCATCAACTTACTGTTCGGAACCACAATTTAGTCTCAGGAGCTGTCACTTTTGTCACTTTTCGGTCTTTCTTGAATTCAACCTGCAATGAAATTACGCTTATAAAATAGGCGTATAAGTAACTATTCTTTGTCGCGAAAATCTCGATCTGAATAAGTAAATATTGTAGAAAAAAAATTGATAATCAAGGAAAGCTACTTTAAAAATATGTCCTCAGAACATTTGGGAAAAGTTTTGACGTTATTTTCATCAGTACTAAATACGCTGATTTTTGTGTGATAAAAAACTTTATCACAATATTGTTCATTCGAACATTAACTTCCTGTATTAAAAATTCATTTCGCCGATGGACAAAACGAAAAGTTGTCTTAATATAGCACATATGTTTAAAATGTTTATTTTACGTTGTAAAAGTAATTTTATCCTTCTATCATTAAGAGACCTGGATCTTTGATAGATTTTGCACCAAATGAGTTGAGATGCATTGAGTCAAAATAGTAAAATATTTAAAACAACTTGGTGAACTGATGGAAATATTTCATTGAATAGAATCATGGAAAAGAACTCTTACCTTTGTTGCACTGGAGAACTCAGCTAGTGTTTACATTCTTACTCGAAGAAGCTCGAGTTAATTCCTGATTGAACTTTTGGAACTTAACTCCTTTTATTTCAATCTTCGATTTTGCATAACAATAGGCTTAAGAAATCGATAAGCCAATCAAAAAACTTGACCATACAGAAAAATGACCGGAAGCCAAGTGCAGACACTGGTACAATGGTTTGGATAATAATAGGTTAATAATGTCAATTTTGATTGGTCAATGATAAACGACATTGACCTTAAGACAAATATTTTTTTCAATAATTTTCCTAAGGCGGGAAAACATATTTTGTAGAAAATCTGGTCTAATAACTGTTTTTATCATATTTCTGAAAACAATAAGATAGAGATGTGAAGATAGTATAATTATTGTCTGGTCTCTTCATTATTGGTTTCTTGAATTTTACAAAACACTAAATCATGTGTTGACACCATACATGTGTTGATCGCCAAAAAACATAAGAAAAACTGAAATTATTCAATGAAGCGTTTTTAATTAATATTGTAATATCATTAAAATTTACCTTCTGCTCTATTCGTATTGACATATACAGAAATATTCTCACACGAATTTGAAGAACACCTGGAAAATGCCGCCATTTTGTCCTCCCGGTGTCATTGTAGCATACGTGCAAATAACCTGATGCAGCATGGTCTCCTTGGGGAGTTTCAGACATCAGTGTAAAGAAAGTCCAATAAAAACTAAAATCAGGAACAGAGTCCTACAAAAAAAATGTTGCTTTTTTTCCAAACATGACGAAAAGCTTTTAGACAGGTAGCAAACACGCAGTCTGTCTACGTCACATTTTATAGATCGGACTTGTGTATTGCCTGTAGGAAATGGCAATCTTGTGTATTACATACTGTTAGTAAGCTATTACTTTGGTTTAACACGAAAATAGTTCCTGAGTATGAATCCCAAGCACCGGTAAGAATGACATTACGGTCTAAGGCGGGCCATAAAAGAATGATAAAGCTAGCGATCTGAACATGATGAATTAGGTTGTCTTATGTTAATCTGTAGTGTACATGTTTTCTAGTGTTTTATAAGGTGTCTCTTCCTTTGCTCAACAAAACCGACACGAAACTTTAATTTGTTCCCATATATAGTTTTTTTTTCCTATTCGATTCGACACATTGAATAACCCAAAAACCTACATCACAAAAGCTATATCATAAGTCCTATGTTCCTTAAACTGAGGTTTGGTCGTTTCTGAACTTTAAAAACGTGGGCATATTGAACGAATTTAACAAATAACAATTCCAATAATAAGACTATAAATCGGCCATATCTTAATTTTTCCAAATCTGTTCGTTTTGAAACAAATGCTGGGAGGGGGCTCGTATATGAAGTAATCCTAGGCTTCTTCCTATTTCAATCAACCAGATATCAAAGTGGTAAGTGATACAATGCAAAAATAATTGTATTTGAAACTCATTTGAATCGAACTTTACTTGAACTCCGTCCAAACATTTATTTGCTCATTTCAGGGGAAAACTATGTAAAAGTTCATATTATTACTAAGAGAAGAAACTTCGCCTGCGTGAATTTACAAGAATCGGTATTTGTCGAATTTTGTATTTTGAATCAAAATAAGAGGTCAGAAGACACATTTTTCAACGGTAAATGCTTCAAATAATATCAAGATTCTTCATAAATCATGTTTCTTATATATTGGCATTAGAATGGCCCTAACCGGTATACGGTATTATTTTTATGTTTTCCCCCATTCCTCTTCAAGACTGTAAGATCTTTTGTTTTAAATAGGTATAACTCATTACTGAAAATTAGTTGCAGTGAAAACAATACATCCATAATCGAATGTCCGAAAAATCAAGGAAATTAGACGAATTAAAGAAAATCGAAACTCCTTAAAAACACATGATTTTGAAACCAAAAGAAAAAAAACTTACAAAAATGATCTTTATTGGAGCATTGAATATATGGACCGAGGGGTACATGTATGCGTCCTCTATTTTTTTTTCAGAAAAAACACCAAAGCGATAAATCAAATAAAAATACATGTAAATTATTTATAGAACGGATTTTGAAATAAACTTCATAAACCGCAAAAAGTAATTTTCATATAAGGTGCATAGTTTATATCAACTTCTTAAATAAAAACCTTATATCATAAACCTGCTTAATTCACGCATATGTATGCTACATTTCAGACAAAGCTGTCTTTCCTAAAATATGCCCATTTTTGGTCTTTACAAATTTGGAGAAGTTGAGAGTAATTGTGTTTTTTGACAGATTTTCAAAACATGGCAAATATACCTTAATTCCAGTATTGTTATTGTACAAATAGTGCCGTTATATCACCGAAGTGATTCTTTTTTGTGACTCCGTTTTCCCCTTTGCCTTCCAGATTCGTAAATTGTTTTGGGTTACCACACCCTGGTAAATTTTGCTGAATGCTAAACATATTTCTCAGGCAAAATTTCAGCCTAACCAAATATATTCTAAGTCACAGAGGCTTTCAAATTGTGCACGCTTTACTGAAATAGTTCAAGTATACCATCGCTGACAAGGCCCAGACAAGACCCAGACAAGGTTATAAAGCACATTTAATCATACTGAAGGATGTCTGATGTGGTAAAAATACAGTAACTTCCACAATTCTTTGAAATAAAATGTTGATACATCGATCAAAGCGGAAACAGGAAGCCTTCGCATTATATTGTACCTATTCTTTCTTTTTGTAAAGTTTTATTGATCTACTTAGCTGTTGTAGCAGGATCTCTCTTTTTTTTTTAACCCAATAGGATAACCACGTGTTAAGTATAATATACAAATCATTATGCATGGAGAGAAAAAAAGAGCATTGTTTTTTTTTATAAAGCTGTAGCGTTTGTGATCGAGCATATGTGAATTAAGACAAGTGATGAATTTTGTGTGATTTTGTATTTTGAGTTAGCAAAAGGTGCACGAATAGCTGTAATTACCAGTGGCAGTGTTACCTAAGCGATAACTTCCTTTTTCTGAACGCAAAAACACTGCGGTTTTGATATAAGGAATAAATAACACAGCTTGGACTTCGTCAACGTGACCTTTGTTGAAAAAAAAAATTTTTTTAGAAATGCATGTGCAATATATTCGAAGACTGAAACTTCAAGACCTTTATACAAAAGATGAGACGCTATTGTCCTGAACGCACCTACATTGCATGAATATACAAAGCGATTCCTGCAGCTATATTTTCAAATAAACAAAGCAACAATGAAAGCCAAAAAATCAGTACTTACATGTACACATATTTACCTTGCAAATGCTGTCAAAGTCACATTTATTTTTCTATTTTGGTATTCATGTCATCAGTGTACATGTAAAACTACACGATGATGTATTGTATATGTGTTAGGAATTTTTATATCAAGCATACGTTAACATACCTTTTTTTTTCAATAGAATTAAATGTCGAGCAAAGCAAGACATGCCTATTCTTGGTTGAAGAATTTGAGGGAAAAAAATCAAGATTTCATGCCAAAAAAAAATCCCAATTTTAGGGGGAAGGCGTACGCCCAACACGCCCGGCCTTGGATCCGAGCCTGACTTTGTACAGAACGCTGGACCTGCCACAATAATAGGAAGGCCGGGTGAAATCGTTTTTGAGATGAGAAAATAATGGGTATGATTATAGAAGAGAAACATTTGTTGGGTTTGCGCATTTCAAAACGACTTACGACACACGAAAAAGCAAATAGTACAGCATGATGAAAATTTCTCCCGCGTTCATTTATTAAATGTTTCAGTGCAAGTCAATTTTAATAAATTTACCAATAGTAATATATACTATGCTTCCTACTCAATGTCAATATTAAAGAGAATAAAACTATTATAAAATCAGTATCATTAATTTAAAATATTTCAATTAATTCATTTTTTTTTTTTGCATATCAGCAAAAGCATTTTTTTCTTGCGTTCTGCATTATTCATTTCCTTGTACACGTAAAAATATAATTTACTACCGCAATATTTCATATTTTCTAATTATAATCTACGCTATTATTCTAGATTTTACTTAAACCGGTTTGAACATCTTTGAGGTTGCGCAACTGTCACTTTCGCCATAAATATGTCTATAAACCAGAAACATGTAATGTTTTAGGTAAAACGTTTCGCGGGCGTGGCAGATTTATAACCGTAGCACTGAATGATTAAACGATATTTGAACATAAGTTGGTATGTTCTTTGATAAAGAAATTTTACCATGATACATCCATATATCGTGACCAGAACTTTTTCAAGAAAGCTAATTTAAAAACCCAACACACAAATTTGGCAGTTATTGTAAAAATAAAGACTCCAATATCAAAGCTTTATTTCTATGCATACAAGTATGCTTGAACATTTACATGCAAGCATTGGTAATCTAGAAAAAAAAAAGGAAAAACGCTAAAAGAAATACACACAAATAAATGCATACACGAATTCATGAACTTAATCAAACAAAAAAAAGTTACAACAAACAGAGCAGTCCATGAACCATGCACCGGAATGCAAGCATCCTTCTCTTCAGCAAGAATACCGATCATCATTGAGACACGGAATTTACATACATGAATTAAAAGCCTAGAACATTTGTTTAATAAACGACACACAATGAGACACAACATATAATTAATCTCGGTACATTAATTCCACGGATTTAACCAATTAGGCAAACTCAAATTCGCTATTTATTGACTTCTTGGGATATTTTCATAACGCTATATCGTATAACTATGTAGATTGTTTGGAATTCAAAGTCTGAAGTTTATCGTTCTATGCCAATTTAAGCCAATAAGGCTAGGGCTAATACATAAACATTTCGCCGTCTTTGCTTTTCAAAGCGACAAAAAATTGAGTGATTGAAAAAAGGATAAAATTACATCCTGAAAAAATAACATATTGTATTACGTCACTTTCATTTTAATTAAAGGTATTGATGCTGATGCAACTTTTTATTTTGATTGAAGCCCAATAAATGATCATCAATTTTCGAACACGAGTCTACTTCCCTATGTCAACAGAAACAGTCATATTTGTGTATTGCAAAACGAGATAGCATCAATGATTCTTATCAATGCATTACTACTTTATTATCTGTTATTAAAACAAGAATTTTACAACTTCATATATGCCGAGGGAAATTTTAAGTACGAAGACCAGACCCGGGGTTAAATACCGATAATACACTGCTCCAATGTCAATATTGACAATTTATTGATATGATTAAAAGATTATAATGTCAATATGATTTTTATTGCAATTATATACTTTTATCATTTTTCGTATACATGTCCCCTACAGCGCATTTTGTACAGGTCGAAGAAACAATATTGAATTATTAATGAAAGATCAAAATGAAATTAAGTAAACGAAGATGCTAGATAGAAAAATTAGAAAAATTCTGTTAACTATATGATTAATATATTATTGTTCCTGCCTTGATAAATATTTGAAAATCAAAATACATTTGTTTGTATATCAAGGGCAAAATATGAAAATGTTAACATCTTTTATTTCAGTTAGAGACAAAATAAAACTTTCACTAACATTTAAAAAGGAAGTTCCAACTTGAAGCACTACGGTGTGTAAGCAAATTATCTCCAAAATTATGAATTCTCTTTGACAACATGCAAGGTCATGTTAAGTCGAATAATTAACCCCTATTTCCTTGTCAGGGGTAAAGCAATACATTAAATACGTTATCTAGCAAGAACAAAAAAAGCCGGAATATTGTGTGAAAGCAGGACACGTAGGCCGGCATTTTTTGTTACGTCATATGTACTTTTTTTTTTACACGAATCAAGTTCATTTTCATACAATCCAACTGCTATGACCCTGATAGCATTCGATAACTTAGATAAGAACTACGTAGAACTATATAAAAAACTGATAAGCTATCAGATCCGTATTCCCAAATTTAGATTGAATGCAGGGACGGGTCCAGTATTTCAGTTTGGAGGAAAGGGGGTGAGGTGGGGCATAAATAAAGACCGGGCGAAGCTAGGCAAGAATACTTGTGTGTTAGGAGTGCAATTTGTAAAAAAAAAATTCCAAATTTTAAACACTTTTTGTAATCTCTCCCAATTTAAGTAAGGCATACGCTGGTGTGGAAAGTTTGCAGTAAGCATAACATTTTCTTGATTTTGTCCCGTTTTGTGAATTGTGACATAAAAATAAAGGTAGAACAATGTTATTTCTCTTTACCTCAGGTTGGTCTTTTGAGGACCTTACCTATACATGTAGGCATTGTGGCTGGACAAATTGTGCTGAAATTGAAAATCTGCTGATAATTCCAGACTGAAATACTGAAATATCATTCTGCCTACACATCACATTATGCTGTAAAAAAAACCCCCAAAAAATCAAAAACGAAACATGAATGAACTTCTAAAATTTGTGTGTTATTAGCATATAAAAAGGGGTGAGGAACTTGAACCCTATCCATCATACTCTTATTTGACTTTGCTCACATTTATTGTTAGGTACATGACGGTAGTTGAGGGAAAAGGTCAGTCTAAACAATAGTGGATCTAGAGATTAACAAAAGGAAAGGGGAGGGGCAAACCAGCCCTAAATTTTCTCAAAGATCTATGTTGAAATGTAAAAAAAGTTATGTTATTCCGTGATATAACACAGGAATAAATACCAAATTGCTTTCTGAGCATTTCTCAATGTTTTAACTTATTATAACGTAGTATTGAAATAAATGATTATTTGGGGTTGTAGGTGCACGACCCCGGCCCCCTTCTATCCGCCTATGCTTAAGCTCCGTCATTGCTTTAAACTGTAATTAAGAAAAGTTTCTTTGTTATCGTCCAAAGGGAATATAGCACCGTTGAGTATTGGGTCAAAACTGCCACGTACTGCAGGTATACATGAAAATTATATGAATTTAAGTAACAGTCCTTATAAATATCGGACAGGAGTTATACTCTTCTGATTAAAAATAGTTCCAGAAAACATGACTAATATTAGTTCGATATTCAGAAATTAAATACATTGTACATGAAATGAACAAATGTAAGAGGTATCGTTCTCAAAATGGATAATGAATATATTGTTTTCTCAAAAATACAGAGTTGTATACAGAAAGGATTTAAGTTACGTAAAAAATATGGCGTATGTAGATCCGAAAGCATCGTTTATTCGGTTGGTTCCTCTCTACCATTCATAGTGTCTTGAGGACTTAAGTACCAGTCTTTATAAGAATCATGCAAAATTTATCTGTTATATGTGATACACCCCCAAAAGGTGCTGCAGTTCCTTTTCATGAAGGCAAATGATAGGAGAGCTTCATAAGATATCAAAAACTATGACAAATTCGAAAAAAATGCAAGATGTCACATTTCTCAACAGACGGACGGACGGACCAACAAGGGCAAAGTAATCGATCAATCAATGCGGAACTTAAAATAATGTTATCTGGGATTAAACTACACTATTAAACTACAATCAAAAAGGGGAACACGATCATAGAAACAAAAGACAATGAGCACCCAGGACTCCACTAAAACTGGTTAGCGTCCTCTGCTTTCTAGAAAAACACGCCGAGTTGTTCATAAAATGTCACGTCTAGGGTAAAGATCTACATTCGTTGCAATTTTTCCGAACATCTATTCCCTGTCTTAAGTTAAACAATGGATAACATATGAAATGTGTAGGCAGAGTTCAATGTTTTATTTGGCCTTGAAGAAAATTATTTGGAATCTAAGATATGTTTTATATTTGCATAAAAAACTCCCATTTGAATTTTGTATAGATTGAAAGAATCATTTTTCACCCTTTAATATAAGAAGACACTTCGTGAAAAATGACAGGAATATTAATGCCATTATCAATCAGACATCTTTTAATAATGACGAAATTAACTATTTTGACACTTATTACGATAGGTTAATGTCAATTTATAAAAAATAAAATAATAAATCAAGAATGAAAAGTTAATTTTAACAAAAATGTAATATAAAATATCTTAAGGGAAATAAAAAATCAAGCGTAACAATTCCTAAGTTGTAAGTTTGTTGTAAAATATATATTTTATGCTCGCGGTCAAATACATTTGTAAAAAGTTAAACAAAGGACACCATTTACATGTAAAGCACTATTTTATTTATTTTTTGTTGAATAATTTTGTCATTTTGGTTATATAAGAAACTTGGTTAACCCATTCAAATACATGCGTATGTTCTTTTTATTTGTAAACGGTAACTAAATTATGATTCATTAAGAAAACTTCGCAAAAACTTAACAGTGGGCAAGTACATTTAAGTAACTGTCCATCTAAGAATCGTGCAGCGCGTGAATTATGGGTCGAAAGATCACTTGTCACTTTTGATATGTTGTTGGAGATCTATGTATCAGATTATTTAAAATTCAGCAAATTTTACACATTGTTTTTTCGTTTCTTGTGGCGTGAAAAATTAAATGAAATTCAATTTCATTTTCTTTTGAACGGAAATAATTGAGTTCGTGAACGCAGTCATTCTATTGAAACTTTTAACTCAAATAACATTAACCAGAAGACATCACATGAAAAAAAAGTATTGTCCATTCCATTAATAAAATGCAATGACTCTTAGGTGGACAGAAACTTAAGAAATAACGACATAGACAGAAGATAATGAACACTGTTAAAATTGAGAAAGAGAGTCTACTGGTTACAGATATATATTCCACACGGGCTTGCTCCCACTATCTAATAGGTAGCGCGACTAGTATATATTATGGCAAGGGTGATACCATTTTCCGGGGTGTCTCGCTTCAACTCATTAAAAAAAATAAAATCGTTAATTCATGTACATGTTTAACTATATATGCTGCTCTGCAATCATTTGACAAAGTAATCAAGGGAACCAAGGTTATAGCGGTAATGAAAAGAATGTAATCCAGGGACAAAGACCAGACATGGAAAAACAGACAAACACAACAAAGAATACAGATATCACCATAAAACACTTTTAATTAAATCAAAACAAGGATTAGCACATTTCAAACTCAATACTTTTTTCTACAATCGCTAGGACCGAAAGTGAAATTACTGCGACCTTGACATCGCCAGACAAACTGGATTTCCTCGGAACTTATCATGTTGTTGGTGATGACACAAAGAAAACAATTTTTCCCGCGTTGTAGTGACAAGGAAACCAGCTTTGTTCAGATTTTTAGAAGAACCGTTTGAAAAAGAAACGAAATAGCCACTTATCTATATATGAAAACGTATGAGGTCAATTGGCGAAATGCTAAAACATCATCTGCAAGGGTGAGGCAACAACTTGTAACATAATTAATCAATGAGCATGTGCTTTGCTCCAACAGAAAAAAAACCAGCTGTTTTTAAAATAACAGTAAACATAATATTACACCCCCTTATTGTTCACTTTATCTGAGACGGATATTGGTGATCAAAAATTGCACATACATTTCCTATAATGCAAAATACTTTACCCCTACTCCTGACTTATCCAATTTATTCATAAATCTTACTCTCAAATCGGTGTCAAATGGTTGTTTACATTCAATTTACTATCCATCTCATTGTAAGGGAAAGGAAATCTAAGGAACCAGCATTCGAACGGTGATAAAAAAAAACACGGACCAACGATAATCACTGAACAAAGAAAAAACACACATCACAAGAACAATGAAATAACCAAAATAACACGTACAAACAAGCAAAGTAAATGAACAACCAAGATTTCACTTAATCTGGGAGCATGGAGGGCAGGAGAACCGGTAGGGTAAACGTTCTCCGCTTTTTTAGAAACACGCGGAAGTTCAGTTCAGGAGAAAGTTTTGCTTTGTCAATTCATTATACGGTTCATTACATTTGAACCACAGATTCGTGTCCCATTATTGTTTCGTACCCAGCGGTTTGTCTCTGACGACGAATCAGACGAACCGGAAGAAGAATTAGAGTTAGTTCGTACCAGTGCTCTGAAAACACGAAAAAACGACCAGAACAAACCCCACTAACCTTCGAGAGGTCAAGAGGGTTGAGCGGTTCCCGCTTCATGTAAACAATAGCGTTAAGAACAAAAAGGAAGAGTATATATGACAGATGTTTGTAATTTGTAATTTTGATTACAGACACTCCATAACGATCAATCAGGTCATGGTCATGGTCGTAAAGACCCTTTTCCTATCGGAAACATATTATTGTCCAAGTATCTTTTACTTTCGTCAACGTTTTAGTTCTATATCTAGAAAATCGATAAATTGGCCGTACTTTCTAGAAAAGCGTAAGAATGCAGAGACACGCCCATGCTGGAGATGTTGGAATGTTGCTACATACGAAAAGATAGTTCAAAATCGTCGATTTTATTATATAGTTAATAGGAAACCTCGAATTAACAATCTGGAAATAAAGCATTAATTTCGAGCTCTTTTGGGTAGTTGAGATGAACAACAACGATTTTAGTGATCAAACATCATCTATATAGTGGAAGCTAAAATTTAAGGACTACGCCAACTTGCGTTCCTTTCGATATAGTATGATTTGATGAACGGATTTATTCTGCCTTAAGGAATTGTAAAAAAGCATTAGATGCAGCCCTTTGAAATGTCTATTGTCTGTTGAAACATTAATGCATCAATGGGACATACTATTTTACATAGAAATAATTTCGTCATTCGCTTCGCAGTTTTGTAGTTGATAAAAATCCTTTGCAGGGCATAGCTTTATACCACAGAAGCAGAACAGCTGTGTCAAGTATGGACACATCATTCAAACTTGATACATCTTAAGTATTTGATGCGATTAGACATTTTACACATAATAAAAATTTGACCAAAATTGACATGGAGTATTTCTTAGCCTCTAATTCCTATATGGTGCCAGTCACAATCTTAAAAATCAATCCCAACCCTCCTTTTGGGGGTTAAAGCACTTAGTGGGACAATTAAAAAAAGACCCATTCCCTTTCATTAAGTTATCATTCAGACATGAGGAAAATGTTTCTGGTCCCTTTCTGGTCTCAATTTGAAAATTTGTTGAAGTCACAACCACTCATAATTAATCTCAACCTTCCTTTGGTGGAATGGTACATTGTATTACAACTTTAATGAGATCCACTTCCAAACACATTGTCTACGGACATCACAGAAGACGACAGCGCCATACCAATATACGACAACTTCTTTTTACGACCGTATAAAACTTACACGAACATCTTAAAGTTTAATAAGAAACAGAGAATTCCTTCAAAAACTGATATTAAAACACATTGGACCATTATTTATTACTTATATTTTACGTACCTTCACCTATTTGCAGTTATTTAGAAATAAAGTGTTCGTAGAGTAGTGATGTGCACATCATACCGACCGGAAACTAGAAAATGTGATATTACACAACGTCACATGACGTGAAAAATTACGTAAATCTGACAATAATCTCAGCTCATTCTGATCAGTTAACACTTTCCTCGTGGTTCCCAAATTTAGTACGTGTATCGGAAACAAATATAAACCAAGCTCTACATTAATTTAGTCAAACATACAAAAATTTTTCATATTACATTCCCTATTACAACCGTTGAATACTTTGAAATCTTATACGTTCAGAGTAATCAAAGGAACAAAGATTATAGCGAAAATCAAAAGGATGCTATCCAGGGCCAAAGACCAGAAATGGAAAAGAGACACAAACAACAAAGATTGTTAACATAAAATAATCGAAAAAGTACATAAAAAGTAACAAAGATAAATGAGCAACTCGGACGCCACTAAAAACTGGGAGCATGGACCAGGTGCATCGGGAGGTTAAGGGTCCTCTGCTTTTCTAGAAGCACCCGCCGAGTTCCTTCCAAAAAATTAATTTTCGCAGCACCCATCGTGAATTTGATGAACAAAAGTTAATTAGCAACTATCAAATCAAATAGATAAGACAAATCTTAAATCCATATATTTGTGAATGAAAATTTAAACCCTAAATTTACGGACGATATCCAGTAAAATAGTTGCGAATATAGCATTTCAATTTGATACAGGGCGAAGTTATTTGACCTTTGACTTGAGAATCATGAAGGGTCTGACCTCAATCTGACAACGTGTTGTGGATTAAAATATGGGACAAGTCGGCCTACAGACAAGTCGTCCGAAGTCTACTAGAAGCCAGGAAGACATCAAACTTGACATGTCTATCGGTAAGGCTCTTCTTTCTCAAACAGGTTACACCTGCCTCGTATAATCGACTGCATCAGTTCCTGTTATTTTATCAACAGCAAACATTACTTTAAACAATAGGCACTGAAATATTTAAATGTTTATTTGAGTGAATAAAGTTATCGTCAATTACATGCTAATTTTTAAAACATTTCCTCATAGGTAAGCCTTAAATATTGATCACTAGCAAGTAATCACAAACCTTTCAAAAATTAAAGGTTCGACCATTTGATATTGAGGGGGATTCTTCGAATTAAAATACTTATTTTCACCATTAACGGTTGAAATATTTAATTTTTATATTCATCGAAGCAAATTATTCATTTCCGTATAAGTTCTGTAAAAGTACAAAATATATCATGTTCGGATCAGAAGGATTTGTTTTGCCCCTTTCAAGATCATTATACATTAAAATATTTATTTCAAAATTCTTGCACTCATTAAAATCAAATGGTCGTCCCCTAAGCAATTTCACTTTTAATTATGTAAATTGACAGCATCAACAAAAAACAAATATAATCATTAAAAATTGAGGAAGGAGAAAACAATAATATTATTCTCCATGTAAAAATTAACAAGACAATTACATCATAGGTTATACACAGTGAAAAATCTTACGTTTAAAAGTCGCACGAGACTACTGTGTTGAGTTTTAGTGACACGCCTGATTTGAGCAAGAAAACAAAATAAAATTGGACAAAAAGAACACGTCCAAATTAGGTGATTATGAAATAAACATTCTCGATAAAATTCAAATTATTTTTTTTTATTCCAACAAAATTTGGCAATAAAATTCATTCACTTAAATCAAGTAAATAATCTAGCACCTATAAAGAAAAACATAAATACACATTAACAAGTAAAACAAGTTAAGGTTGTTCCATTAAAAGATATGAAGCACTTTTTCACTAAGGAGGTGGGGAGACCCTCAGAATTTTGTATTAAACTTTATAATTATATTTTGTCAAGATACCAAGGGTGCTTTCTATAGTACGATTCGTTCCACTAGAACCACAGACTTGTGTTCCATTATTGGTTCGTACCAAGTGGTTTGTCTTAGAAAACGTACCAGACGAACCGGAAGTAGAATTAGAGAAAGTACAAAAGTGCCTTCCCCACGTCTCTCATAGGTTTTACTGAAACATTCCTAAATAAAGAATATGCATCAGAGGCATCAATTTTCTAACGTCCAGAGTATGGATTCTGTCAGAGAATTTCATAAACTGATACATACCGTTCATACTGTTTTACAATATTGGACGGACTTAAACCATTCATGATTCATAATAAGTCCATTCAATATTTTTTCAATAATCACATGCATTAAATAAAGTACAAATTTCAAACAATTGGTGAATATAGGTAAAAATACGACCTTTTTAAAAAGGTTGGACAAAGTTGCACAGATCAAAATAATAAAGTAAACGAAAGTGAGATACAACTTAGTTTTGACTAGTTTTGAAAGAGCAAAAACAATAATCAATAACTAAATGAAGAAATAAATTCACTTGGAGACACTCAAAAACATCAATAATGACAAATACTAAGTCATAAAAACTTGAAAATAATCAATATTGAAAACATATAAAGTAAAAATATATTTGATTTCAAATGTAAAGTGAAAATTCAGTTTCGTTCATTTAGTTTTGAGCAATAGGGATAACCAGGCGCGTAGCTGAGGCCAAACTGAAGTGTAGGCAAAATTATGGCAGGGGGTCTGGGGGCCGCTTAAGGCTCCCAGCAGGTCCAGGGGCAAAGCCCCCCCTCGAGATAGCGTTTTAGAGCATCATTTATGCCTCTCCTGGATGTATTTTATCTCCAAAAAAAAAAAAAAAAAATTGGCAAATTTAAGTGCAGGCAAAAGCTTTTTTGCCTAACGACAGCTGCGCGCCTGATAACTTATTTGTTTTTTAAAGTTTGTTAAATTAAATTATGCGGAGACTAAATTCATGTCAAAAGGGAGACAATTTTTAATGACATACTTGGATGAGATAACCAGTTTTGCTCTGGTTGTCTTCCTTTAAAAAAAATTAAAGACTCGTCGGGAAGCGAGTGCTTGTGCAATTTTAGATGTTTAGCAATTTGGTTAATAAATTTTCCCATGCATAGAATAATAGTTAGGGTTGGAGGTTTCGCAAAAGGATTAAACGGGGTTAAGTTCGAAATAAAACTTGATGAAATCCAAGACAATTGTTTTTTCTTAATTGTTTCAACTGCCAAACACATCATAATTAGTATGTTTCGTCATGTGTTAGTATGACATTGTATCCAATCTATTAAAATATTTGACCTTGGAAAAACAAACTGACCTCTCATCTAACTCATATTTTCGAACTGACGAACTTTGGTCCGGTCCAATTTTGATTGGAAGTCGCGTCATGCTTTCGATATGAGTTACTGATCTATCATTAAAATTCATATAAAATATAACATAACAACGCTTTTTTAACCGCGACAGAAATTATTCACATATTACGACTTGAAGATTTTAAATTTTGAAAAAAAACTTATGGTAACATAGTAAGAAGACTAGTAGTCCTTCAGAAGGAGCAAATGAAAATTCGTTGCATATTTTACCTACAAATTATATAAAATCAAAAGCACCGAGAAAATCTGTAAATAAATGTTCCTGTGTACCATCCAAGTCAACAGACCATTTAAAGCAATGGTCCGGTCTGAAATAAAAAAAAATATGCTCACATAACTAATGGATAATAATTTTGCTAAAACCAACAGTAATGCAGTTAAGCATACATAGCTAGACAAAAACAACTAGAAGCTCAATAGAGACTGAATCGCTCACCTTGTTAACCATTTGCTTATTTAAAAAAACTTGAGGAAGAGACAGGCTAAGTTAAAATCAACTAAATTGTCAAATGCAGGAAATGCTTTTCATAGCATTCTCATGACCTGAACCAGAATTTTGCTAAAGGCAACAATTTTTTGAATTTTTTTTAAAAAACCTGTCTTATGACCCCTATGTTCCATTTTTAGTATAGGCAGCCATATTTATTTACGGATTAAAAATCACAACAGTCATTTTGAGCACAATACACTAAAGAGCTATTATGCTTATTTTCATTCAATGATCTTAAATGGTTTTAGAGAAGATTTTAAAAGTTGTACATGTGAAAAAAAAAAACAACAAAAAAAACTGTTTCAGGGGTCGTAACTCCTACATTAGTCAATGAATGGTTTTGAAAATTTCGGTATAGGTACTTCTCATGATGCTTAACAATTTTACCCATACCAGAAATTTGGTAAAGGCAATTTTTTTGAGTAATTTGCAAAAACTGCCATCTGACCCCTATGTTCTATTTTTAGTAACAGCGGCCATGTTTTTTCATGGATCAAAAATCCCAACAGTCAATTTGTGCAGAACACCCTAAGGAACAATCATGCAAAGTTTAAACCCTGCCAGTCCAGTAGTTTCAGAGGAGAAGATTTTTAAAAATTTGTCCACGACGACGACGACCGACGCCAAGTGATGGCATAAGCTCACTTGGATTTTGGCCAGGTGAGCTAAAAACGAGGGACCTCAGATAAAGACATGTCATACTTTTATAAGCTAACAAATGTAAATCCACTTTCTTCAAGTGATTCTAGAAAAGCAGAGGACGCTTACCTTACCGGTGCACCTGGTCCATGCTCCAAGTTCTTAGTGTAGTCCGAGTTGCAATTTACTTTTGTTTCTTTGTATGTGTCATTTTGGTTATTTCATGTTCTTGAATTTCTTGTATGTTTCTGTTTTCCCTGTTTAGTCAGTATCTTTATGGATTATATTTATTTGATTCCCGCTCGAATCTTTGTTTCCTTGATTACTCTTCCATAAAGTCAAAACAGAATGCTCTCGTCAGTGGTTAAGCCAGTAGAAATACTATATGTAAAACAAATCATGGGAGTTTTGGGAAATTTATCTCCTTCCACATATGCAATAAAACATATGCGATACCTAGAATACTTTAAAGATTTTACTGCAAAAAAAATCATTAACTGGTTAATTTTATACAACTATAGAACATAACATCCTTCAATCGAAAGGCAAAATAATTTGAAAGCGGCCATTGTTCTCACATTCTCTAAGGTCTTTTGATAGCAATTTAAATGTAGTTAGAACAGTAGTAAACTGACGACCTGTCTAAATTGAACCAATTTCAAAGTCCAAAAATGGTTCATTGTAGACAGGTTTCACTGCATACGGCTTCAAATGTAATTTTACAACCATCTTTTAATCATGATGGTTTCCCTAAGTAATTCAAAAGTGTATACAATGTACCTTTAGACCTCAGACAATATCCTTAGTAGGCCATATCCAATGTCTTACCTTAGACGGTAACCCCTTGTCAGCTTGACCCCATTCCAGCTGTACAGCCAAAACAATGGTTGTCAGTTCTGATTTTGACATCGCCTATCTCATCAAGAGACTTGATGTCAAACACCGTCAGTCCCTCTGTTAATAAAGAAAATTATAAAAAGTTGTGAAATTTAGGAAGACACTTGCATCACGAAGTTGCGGAAGAAATTTTTTTTTCAGATTTCTCCTTTAAAAAATGAACTACATTTTATAACAAGAGTCTCTAAAGAGCCAGAATCGCTCACCTGGCTCCATGATTAAATCCCATTTTGCAAAAGCGACCATGTCTTTTCTTGGGACTAAAATTCCTAACGCTTATACCTAATGAGCAACCATACCAATTTTCAGTGAATTCTGTCCTTTAGTTTCTGAGGAGAACACCTTTTTACAGAGATGAAAGTGACTTTTGTTGAAAAAAATCTGAAGATCTGACCGAGGGTTTGCGGGCTGCCTGAAGCCCCAAAGCAGGGTCCAAGTGCCCAGCCCTGGTGGGAGCCCAGGAAACAAAGCCCCGGAAAATCCAGAGATTTCAGGTTTTCTAACCATTTTTCGCATGACCTGAGCATGGTTTACAATTACGGTATAGGATAGTTCTTGGTGATGTCAATTTTGTGTTGGTTGGCAAAAAATCCACTGAGTGGCATGGGACATCAACCTTAAATTATCAGTTTTTTTCTTTTTCAACTTTTTCATTTTTTTAAAGAATATTAAAAAATTCTTTTGGTTCCCTACACAGCCAATAAAGCTCTTTTTATCCATGAAATTTTAAATAAATATTCAGTAATTGGACTAAAAGTGTTATAAATTCCCATATACAAAATATGAATTATTTTATCTAAATGAAATATTTTACAGAACCAAAATTGGATATAAAATAACAAAGTTGTAATGTTTTGAAAATTGGGATTCTAATCATGCAAACTCCTGATTTATTTAATATTGACAAACTTAGACAAAAATCGATCTCCTTCACTTGAAGTTCGTCCTTTTTCCCTAATTTTTCAATTTCGTTCCTTTCAGAAAGGTCGTTGACCCCACCAGATACAATGTCAACTGGTTCCTTTTTACTAATAACGCTTTCGCCACAGAGATACATGTAACAACTTCCGTTTTAAACCAGTCCGTACTGGTTCACGATTTAGTCGTTACCAGAATCCGATAAGGGTATCTGCTACAGAACCAGTTAACAAAGCTCACAAAAGCCATAAGGAAAATAATAAAATATGCCAAGAATCATCCAGAAAACGGGTCGATTTTACTGACATAATTTTCTGGATGATTTTTATTTAATCAGAAAGACAACCAAGCGTAATGAATGGACCAACTGGAAAAAAATGGTCAAAATCAGACCTCACCATCTAAACTTTTCTTAACGAATTTACACTGATCTAAAAAATGACCAAAATCGCCCCCCACCCCCCCAAAAAAAAGCGGAAATCCGCGGATAACTTTCAACCCTGTTTTTATTACATTAAAAATTGGAAAAAGATCTCGGAGAAGTGTAATAACTCCGACATGGCTAAACAGATTTACATATAAATTTGATCACTGATAGATCTAATCACGCTTAATACTTTTATCCTTGTAATAATTTGGCTAAAACTAACGGTTTTGGAAATGTATGCGAATAAATTCTGTCTGACTTCTATGTTCTATTTTAACGGCGACTGTTTTTCGACGGATCAAAAATACCCACATCGGTTCTAAGCAGAACACCTTAAGGAACATTCAAACCAAATTTGACTCTTATTGGTCTAGAGAAGATATCGAAAGAAATTAATACTAAAAATAGCGAAAAAAAAAGTCGAAGAAGAGCAAGAATTCCAACATGGCTCAACATATTTACACCAATATTTGACCACTATTAGATCTCATCATTCTAATAAATTTTATCTTGGCAAAAGTTATCTAAACCTCACGGTTTTGGAGATATATGCGAAAAACTACTGTCTGACCCCTATCTTCCAATTTTTACATTTGTATTAACGGCGGTCATGTTTTTCACGGATCAAAAATCCGAACATCAGTTTTATACAGAATACCATAAGAAACATTCAGACATAGTTTGGTTCAAATTAGCTCAGTTGTTTCAGAGAAAAATTGTTAACGACGTTGACAGGCCAAAGGTAATATCTCATATGCCTTTCGGGCCAGGTGATCTAAAAAAAAGACATGACGAGTTTGTTGGCTTTCTGGTCATTTAGGATATACATGTATATATGCAAGTAGCTTATAAACGCTGAATTTATTATGCCGAGAATTCTAACTGGTCGTCTCCAGTTAGCTTATAACCACACTATCACATCTTAAATTTGCATAAAAAACGATTTTAATTTTATAAATCTACTTAAGCCTTCTATGATTTCTGCATATCATAATACTATGTGTGTTATTAATCAATGACAAAATTTAACATCACATGCAAATACAGGCCTTGGAAGGTTCGTATTCGAATCACACACGTCCAAAATATCGATGTCGTGCAAGCACTGTTTTTTTTAACAGTTTTCTGTACGTTTTTTGAGATCTTCATTATACTGACATTGAAAGGGTGTACAATGTGCTTTCGCGCAGCTGTTTGTAGAAATAAAACACATTCATTTTCAATAAAACTATCCTCATACGTTGAACCTTACTCATATCCTTTCCTAAGCATGGCAGGTCGAGTTGTTGATTAAAGTCACAGTCAAAAATATGCCCATTCCAGTTCACGTTAACTAAGTTTCTACACATAAGTGGCTCGATTGTGTCATAGTTGAAGTTCCTCACCAATAAGTCCATGTAATCTCTCATCTCATTTCTATAACACATAAAATTTGAGTAATGTCAAAGGGCAACCTTTACATTTGATGTCAATTATTTAAAAAAAAAGGTCAAGTTACACTTAAAATAGTACTGTCTTTGTGTAAATGTGTAGTATTTTTTTTCCATGTAATCCAGGGACAAAGACAAGACATGGAAAACAGACTTGCACAACAAAGAACATAAAGTAACTAAAATAATACATACAAAGTAATAAAAGTAAATGAGCAACTCGGTCTCCACTAAAAACTGGGAGCATGGACCAGGTGGGTGCACCGGTAGGGTAAGCGTCTTCTGCTTTTCTAGAAACACCCGCCGAGTTGCTCATAAAAAAGTCAATTCCGGGGTTGACAAACGAGGAAAGGAAAACTATGACATGTTGAATAAATCAATAGATGTTGTCTTCTTTCCTCGATATAAAACCGTACATATTTTTAATGATCTTAACTGCTAGATAAAACTTTTAATCTCATATAGAAGACCATATTTTACAATGAGACAGTGACCTCATAAACAATTTTCGAAGTTCACTCGTTAAATTAATTCATAATGATTCACTGTAAAATTTTCGCTCTATTAAAACCACCCACTGTAACTTGCACGGGATTATTTCTTCAAAGGCAAAAAAATGATATTACTAGTCTCTAGCGACTTAAGGAGTGTAATTTCGACAAAATTATAAACGAGCCTAGGTGAGTTTGTTATTCTTGATAAAATAAAATGAGGAAAGAGTTATGACTGGGTAACATTTTAAGAGAAAAACTATTTATATATTAATTGCCTTGTACAACGATAAAAACTTAGCTGGGAAGGGTGAGACAGTGTGAAGCGAAAAATCACTCTCTTACAAGTGGCTGTATAGACATGAACTGTTGAAACAAGTTAAAGCAGAAAACTTCTTCATACGATTTTTTTGTATATCAGTACCTACCGTCTTGTGAGGAAATCTGCAAACCTCTTAATTGGCATATTAGTTATGGTATATAACTGATTAAATTCTATTCCGAAATGTTCCCATAGCTCTTCTTTATACTTCTCAGCTAATGGAACTTGTGGCGGTGGGAGAAAGGCACCTTAAAAGCATATCTAATTGTATCAATCTATATAATGAAGTGAAACACATCATAAACACTTGTTTTATGTTTTAAAACCATTTAATGAAAGAAATGCATTTCAATAAAAAGTTTTATCTTAAATGAAAAATGCAGATCTAATTATAGCAGTCTTTTTGGGAAATTCAATACAATTATTCACTTTTTTTTCTGTAATAACCACTGACAAAATAATAATTGGTTCAATTTGTATCAATAGAACGAGTTACTATAAACATGATTGTTAACTTAAAGGATTTTATTTAAGTCATAAAATAGCAAGCTACCCGAATAGACAATTAGTAGAAAATGTTCATCAGTTAAAAGCACCTTGCTTTTTTTATATGAAGTCATCAAAATCCAAACTCATAGCATATATTTAACTAACTTTCATATAAAATTAATTGATTACAGAATATAAACGTATTAGCACGATATATGTACAACGCAATCTGTATTAAAATACACTTTACACTAATGTAGCACAAATGCATAAATAAACAAATTATATATAAGCCAAAGCCGTGTTTCTTGTACGATAGTATTTGTCGGCTTTCATTATGTTTTGCTGTGAACATTGGGCTGTCATAAATTCATCACAAAAATGCGTGAGATTTGACAGAAGATCAAGCCGCCGATTAAACCTAAAATTGCATGAGTCTCGCGCAAATTTTGTGAAACTTTAAACTAGCTCTGTGAACATCAAGAACTACAGAAAAGGACAGAACAGGCCTGATTCTGTCTGCCTCATATCTAGAGTTATATCTCCTAAACTGTGCAAATTTTTCAAATTCTAATCACAAATTTGATACCAGCTGTTTAACATGAACTTTTCGCACGAAAATATTTCCGTTCTTCTTCTTCTTTTTTTTTTTTTTTTTTTTGGGGGGGGGGGGGTGAGTTCATACTGCTAGCGCTTTAGTTTTTTTGTGTGATTAATTGTTTTCCTTATCTTCACTTTTCATTTGTAACTGAACTTTATTACGTTCGCTGTTGTTTCCTGTTTTCACGTTCAGGTCATGTACCTGAGTTTTGATGTATCTGAATTGTCGCATTATTGACGCACTGAAATTTTCTGCCCATAGTTCCAATTTTCCATTAAAATCGGTTTGGACGAATTTCACGTGTGATAAGTCGCGTGAGTCTTAAGCCCAATCCAAACCAACTCAATTTATATTGAATTTCAATTAACAAATATTAGTGAGTAAAGTACAAACCAAAATTAATAAAACAATCACCTTTGTAGTGAATTCGGGAGTTATGCTATGCAATTAACATAACGGAACAAAGGAGTCAGAGGTCAAAAGCTAACACATCAAATTTACGTCTTAAATCATTGTTAGCAAATGAAATTAAAGCATGAAGTTATTTATATAAATACAAACTTAACAAATTACCTCAAAAAGCAAAACATTATATACTTAGATCCATGTACACTGGTGTAAATATAAATGTTTTTCAAACTAGTTTGAGAACTACATATTTAATGTACATTACCACTGTAACTATCAAAAACAAATATTGATGAGATTAGTATTTACTTTGCAAAAGCAGTCAAAATATAACCAAGAATTAATTTGATTTCTGGTGGGCTTTGATAAAATCTTTTAACCTGGACTTTTTCTATCAAAAATATTGAGAGGCCCGAATCAAAACTTTGCTTTAATTCAACTTGCACAAAACTTCGGAATGTATTGAACTACACTCTATATCAGAATTTAAAAAAAATATAATAAAACAAGTACGAAATTCTAAAATTTCAAGCAGCTTTTTGTCATTATAACAATTCCTGAATGTCCTGAACACAAGGACTGATTGGTCCCCGTGGATTTGTCTATTAGAACTCTTATCTTAAGCCTGTTTTTTTTTGTTTTAAACAAATCAATTATTGTCATTTTTGCTTGAACATCCTTATACAATAATACTTATTGACGATCAAGCTTACCAAGTGGATTATAAACGAGATCCAACTGCAAACCCCCATCTTTACCATATCCTAGTGAGTTGAGCATCACTAAAGCCTGGATACTCTTGTCAAAGACACCTCTACCTCTCTGCATATTGACATTCTTTGCGGAGTAACATGGCAGTGAAGCAACAACGTGAAGTTTTTGATCTGCAAAGAATTGGGCAGTGTCTTCCTGGCCTGGAAAGTGGAATACAAATAACTGTATAAATTTTTAACTCTTGGTAGATTGGTTACCGTTTAATTTTCAATGGGGAATAAATCGTGCATTTTAACGAAAATGCTGATTTTTTGTAAAGTTTGTACAAAATCGATGCAATATTTTTATGAATGCACAAAAGCAATAGCTATAAAACCATGTTATCCCACTCGGCATAGAAATTAATATTAGTGTTCTAACATGTCATCCCACTCGACATAGAAATTAATATTAGTGTTCTAACATGTCATCCCACTCGGCATAGAAATTAATATTAGTGTTCTAACATGTCATCCCACTCGGCATAGATATTGATATTAGTGTTCTAACATATGATCCCACTCGGCATAGAAATTAATATTAGTGTTCTAACATGTCATCCCACTCGGCATAGAAATTAATATTAGTGTTCTAACATGTCATCCCACTCGGCATAGAAATTAATATTAGTGTTCTAACATGTCATCCCACTCGGCATAGAAATTCATATTAGTGTTCTAACATGTCATCCCACTCGGCATAGAAATTCATATTAGTGTTCTAACATGTCATCCCACTCGGCATAGATATTGATATTAGTGTTCGAACATATGATCCCACTCGACATAGAAATTAATATTAGTGTTCTAACATGTCATCCCACTCGGCATAGAAATTAATATTAGTGTTCTAACATGTCATCCCACTCGGCATAGAAATTAATATTAGTGTTCTAACATGTCATCCCACTCGACATAGAAATTAATATTAGTGTTCTAACATATGATCCCACTCGACATAGATATTGATATTAGTGTTCTAACATGTCATCCCACTCGACATAGAAATTAATATTAGTGTTCGAACATGTCATCCCACTCGACATAGAAATTAATATTAGTGTTCGAACATGTCATCCCACTCGGCATAGAAATTAATATTAGTGTTCTAACATATGATCCCACTCGGCATAGAAATTAATATTAGTGTTCTAACATGTCATCCCACTCGGCTAAAATTAATATTAGTGTTCTAACATGTCATCCCACTCGACATAGAAATTAATATTAGTGTTCGAACATGTCATCCCACTCGGCATAGATATTGATATTAGTGTTCTAACATATGATCCCACTCGACATAGAAATTAATATTAGTGTTCTAACATGTCATCCCACTCGACATAGAAATTAATATTAGTGTTCTAACATGTCATCCCACTCGGCATAGATATTCATACGTGTGTTCTAACATGTCATCCCACTCGACATAGAAATTAATATTAGTGTTCTAACATGTCATCCCACTCGGCATAGATATTCATACGTGTGTTCTAACATGTCATCCCATTCGACATAGAAATTAATATTAGTGTTCTAACATGTCATCCCACTCGACATAGAAATTAATATTAGTGTTCTAACATGTCATCCCACTCGGCATAGAAATTAATATTAGTGTTCTAACATATCATCCCACTCGGCATAGACACTGATATTAGTGTTCTAACATATCATCCCACTCGGCATAGAAATTAATATTAGTGTTCTAACATGTCATCCCACTCGGCATAGAAATTAATATAAGTGTTCTAACATGTCATCCCACTCGACATAGAAATTAATATTAGTGTTCTAACATGTCATCCCACTCGTCATAGAAATTAATATTAGTGTTCTAACATGTCATCCCACTCGACATAGAAATTAATATTAGTGTTCTAACATGTCATCCCACTCGGCATAGATATTCATACGTGTGTTCTAACATGTCATCCCACTCGACATAGAAATTAATATTAGTGTTCTAACATGTCATCCCACTCGGCATAGATATTCATACGTGTGTTCTAACATGTCATCCCATTCGACATAGAAATTAATATTAGTGTTCTAACATGTCATCCCACTCGACATAGAAATTAATATTAGTGTTCTAACATGTCATCCCACTCGGCATAGAAATTAATATTAGTGTTCTAACATATCATCCCACTCGGCATAGACACTGATATTAGTGTTCTAACATATCATCCCACTCGGCATAGAAATTAATATTAGTGTTCTAACATGTCATCCCACTCGGCATAGAAATTAATATAAGTGTTCTAACATGTCATCCCACTCGGCATAGAAATTAATATTAGTGTTCTAACATGTCATCCCACTCGACATAGAAATTAATATTAGTGTTCGAACATGTCATCCCACTCGGCATAGATATTGATATTAGTGTTCTAACATATGATCCCACTCGACATAGAAATTAATATTAGTGTTCTAACATGTCATCCCACTCGGCATAGAAATTAATATTAGTGTTCTAACATATCATCCCACTCGGCATAGAAATTCATACGTGTGTTCTAAAATGTCATCCCACTCGACATAGAAATTAATATTAGTGTTCGAACATGTCATCCCACTCGGCATAGATATTGATATTAGTGTTCTAACATATGATCCCACTCGACATAGAAATTAATATTAGTGTTCTAACATGTCATCCCACTCGACATAGAAATTCATACGTGTGTTCTAACATGTCATCCCACTCGTCATAGAAATTAATATTAGTGTTCTAACATGTCATCCCACTCGGCATAGAAATTCATACGTGTGTTCTAACATGTCATCCCACTCGACATAGAAATTAATATTAGTGTTCTAACATAGAAATTAATATTAGTGTTCTAACATGTCATCCCACTCGGCATAGAAATTCATACGTGTGTTCTAACATGTCATCCCACTCGACATAGAAATTAATATTAGTGTTCTAACATGTCATCCCACTCGGCATAGAAATTAATATTAGTGTTCTAACATGTCATCCCACTCGGCATAGAAATTCATACGTGTGTTCTAACATGTCATCCCACTCGACATAGAAATTAATATTAGTGTTCTAACATGTCATCCCACTCGACATAGAAATTAATATTAGTGTTCTAACATAGAAATTAATATTAGTGTTCTAACATAGAAATTAATATTAGTGTTCTAACATGTCATCCCACTCGGCATAGAAATTCATACGTGTGTTCTAACATGTCATCCCACTCGACATAGAAATTAATATTAGTGTTCTAACATGTCATCCCACTCGGCATAGAAATTAATATTAGTGTTCTAACATGTCATCCCACTCGGCATAGAAATTCATACGTGTGTTCTAACATGTCATCCCACTCGACATAGAAATTAATATTAGTGTTCTAACATGTCATCCCACTCGACATAGAAATTAATATTAGTGTTCTAACATGTCATCCCACTCGGCATAGAAATTCATACGTGGTTCTAACATGTCATCCAACTCGGCATAGACATTAATATTAGTGTTCTAACATGTCATCCTACTCGGCATAGACATTGATAGTAGTGTTGTTCTATCATATTTTTTTCTTATGATTTGCATTCGGGTGAGAAGCGAAAATTAGTAGTAGAAAATTGCTATCTAGGAAAGAGCTTCTGCATCTCACACGATGATTCTACAACCTCGCCAGAACATCAGTGGCCTACCACTTTTTATGTTTTAGGTTAGGGGCAGTAGCGACTAGTTCAGTGAAATGTCATACCCCTCATATTGTACTATAATGAATTGAACACGCGTGAGAATTGCAGTAGCAGGTTCGTGAAACATCTTGGTAAAAAAATACATTTGTACTAATCTCATTTTATATAGCCGTTTGTTAATCTATTGCCCAATAAGAAAAGCCAAAATCAAGATTTTGAGAGCAAGTAATTCAGGAAACAAAACAGTCATTTTTAAACCTCTATATATCCGTTTCTAAAATACAGCAGTTTGCTAGGAAGATGATTTAGTTTTTACACTTCTAAAACACTAATCGATTTCTATAATATGCTAAGCTGCTAGAAAAACTTTTACGGAAAACTGTAGTCAAACTGACAACAACACATGGTTTCCCCATGTAAGGCTACATGCCCGTACGTCATAAAATACTTCTAGCAAAATTTTAAGGCCATACTAATAGTGATTTATATTAGCGCCTTTTCAATTATGCGGTAAAAAAGAAACTATATGAATATTGAAGCATTATTTGTCTAAATATTTATTGGTATTTTGTTTGATATTGTCCAGTTTTAAAGTTTAACATTTCTAACAACCAACAATAACATTTCATGAGTATCTTTTTGTATAGCCACATACTGTCAATTTTTTAATTATAAATTATGTTTATATACGATAATTAAAATAGTTATTAACTTGGCTTTTACAGTAAGTATTTTTTTCGTTTTTAATAAAATATAACTTCCAGCAATAACAAAACAGATTTGTTTTGGCCTAAAAATACAATATATACAATTTAAACTTTATTTTGTATCGTGTCTGTAAAAATAATTGAAATCCACATTCAACAGAAGCAAAACGTTAACCTTTATACACGAGTTCCTAAAGGCCTTAAGCTTCTTACTTCTTAATCAATTGAAAAAAAAACTGGTAACAAATTAAAGGAAAAAACAACACATGTTAAAAAAAACATGCACTATTATTTTCATAAAATTCTTTCGAATTATTTTTTTTTATTTATTTATTTATTTTTTTGAAAAATATACAGTAAAAATGCTCATTTACTACAAAAAGGAGCTTTCTTTGAATTGACATTTTTTTCTGTTGTGGATGGGAAAAAAACCCGTTTTATAACATTTAAAAAATGAATTATCTCCCTTTGCAGGAAGGCATATGACAATAATTATTCTTTGTCATCCACATCTACAAACCAAAAAGTTTCGCAAAATCCTCTGCGCAATCAAAGCGGGGTCGCGCGTAAGAGTTTTGAACATGTGAATGCCTTACGTTAACCTTTAGTCCCTTGTACATTTTTTGTACGCATGCGCCTGTAATAATCTAATTCCTAACCTTCCTCTAAAGTTTCATAAAAATCCAATCAACCTCTTCGGTGGTTTCGTGATAGTGTGCTCGCTTCAAGAATTGGAAGTCGTTTGTTTAAACCCGGTAGAGTCACACAAAAGACTTTAAAATTATTTGTCACTGCTCCGACGACAAGCACGCGGCATATAGAGCGACAACTGGTCGGCTCGGATTCAGAATAATGTGGTCGGGTGGGATGATATGACTACATGCGGGATGTTGCCTGTAAGAGCCAGCACGATAAAAATCCGGCTCAGCGCGTCGGAAAAATACAATTAAAAAAAGAACGGATATGATGAAACGCAACAATGCATCAGCGTATAACTACAAAAGTTTTCAACAAGTGTATAATCTCCGAAAGGCTCTGACAATAAAAGTAATAAAATCAACGGTAACAGCACAAACACCTTTATTTGGTATCCCATAACTCGCAAAATAAAAATAGAATAACTATGAAGATAGGAGCTTTCTCCCTTGATGACAAGCATGTTTTTGTCCTAGTAGGACGTACAGACGGACAGTGATATTCCATAAATATGTCCATCAAAAGATGGACGTCTAAAACAGGCAAAAGACTATCAACTTCAACATCATCATAATTATGAGGTACCTTTGTGTATCTAGCAGCATGTACCAGGCGTGTAGCTGAGGCCAAATTGAAGTGTAGGCAAAATTACGGAAGGGGGTCTTGGGGCCGCTTAAGGCCCACAGCAGGTCCTACGGGGGGGAAGTCCCTCTCCTCCCCCCCACCGAAGCTCCGCGGAGATAGCGTTTTAGAGCATCATTTATGCCTCTCCTGGATGTACTTTATCTCAAAAAAAAAAAAAAAAAAAAAAAAAATGGCAAAAGCTTTTTTGCCTAACGGCAGCTACGCGCCTGTGTACGGATCAGATAAATATATATGCAAGGTTTATAGAGTTTTGTCTTAACATTTTTCTAGACAGGCTACAAAACCAATACTATGGTTAATAAAGTGCTTCGCGGAGTGCAGCATGATACATGTACGACGGTATCTTCGTCGTATTTTGAGGCAAGTGTACGTGGACACAATATTAGTTTTTGATACACTTAAGCATAGGGCTTATAGTTCATTATGAACTAAACAACTGGTTTGAAAACAATATAACACACAATTTGAAATTCAATTAAAAATTTTGGAATTCCGACAACAAATTAAAATGTCCATGTTTTTTGGGGTGTGACTTCTTTGCCGCCTTATAACTCAAAAACTGGAAGAGATACAAACGTTTATCTGAAATCTGATTGAAAAATGCAGGCAGGGATTTTCATAATGATTCCAATAAAAAATCGAAATCGGACCAAAAATGAAAATAAGTCGGGTTTTTGTGTTTCCCGTTTGACCACTTTTAACTGAAATCTGAAATAAAAAAAAATAAAGCTTCGCGGAGCAAAAAAAAAATTGGTGATCATTTTGGGGATCAGAAATTCCTATATATATGCAAATCTACATATTGTATCCTGGCCACATAGCGTCATGAAATTATGTTTGGTAGTGTCAGACTAGTTGCTATGAGAAAAAGAGGACCGATGGACGGATTGTCGCATGAAAAATGTATATACCCCCATATCCCTTTGTTACTTGGGATATATTTCTGACAAAAACTACTAAGTCTAACTATCACCTAGTTCCGTAATATTCCAAAGTGCAACTATCCCCCAGTTCCGTAATACATGTATTTCATAAAAATCAAGATCCTATGACCTTGCAGACCATCATTATGTGAAGGAACATCCTGCAAAAATATTTTAGATTAGGAGATAGCCATACAAGCCATATAGCTCTATTTCTGATGAAAATGACTAAGTCTAACTTTTACCAATTTTCATAATATTTCACGAAAATCAAAATCCTTTGGCCCTGCACACCTTCACCGTGTGTAAAAATATTCTGTAAAATATTTTAGATGTAGTTCAAAAACTGTACCAGAAGATAACCGGACAGGCCATGATCATGTGTAATCCGGACGGACAGGGGTAAATTAATATGCCTCCGACAGTTTGTCGCGGGGGCATAAAAATTTTGAAATCGGACCAAAAATGAAAAAAAGTTTCTCCCCTTTGAAGCCCTTATTTCCTAGAAGGGTAATGCAAAAACCTATAAAAAACTATACTGCCCTCTGTCATGTCCATAGGAACAATAAAGCGGATAAGTTTTACTAAAGTTATTATTGATAATCTAAAGTTAACGGGTGCCAATAGACGACGATGACGACGACGACAGGGTGATCCCATTATACTACCGAAGAAAAAAATGCGGTCGTATAAAATCCGACCGAAAACAAAACTGATTTTTTTTTTGGAGGGGCCTAATTTGTAATCTTTTAACTTCAAAACAGTTAAAGACAAGCCTACCATGTAAAACAAATAATACATGTACATCATTTGAAAATGAACAGATTGACACCTGAAACATAAAAAATCGGATCAACAAGAAACTTTTTCTATCAACTCCAGATCTAAAAATAAAACGCATTTCCGCCTTTAGCCCCTTATTTCCAAAAGGGGCAGGGCAAAAACCTCCAAAAACTATACGGTCCTTCACCATATCCATAGGAACAATGCGTTAGGGTGATACCATTATATGACCGAAATTTTTTTTTGCGGTCGTATAACATGAGGCTCCCAGGAGCCTGAATCACTTACCTGTTTGAATTTTGCCTTTCAAGGGCAATAAATTTAACAAAAAGTTGTCCAACGATATGACTCAAAAAGATTTTGATAGAACTTATCATAAGGATCATTTCAATAACTAAAAGTTTCTTTCTATCTATGGTAGTTTTTAAGATATTGGCTGAAAATTGTAAAAATACGTCATTTTTCCCGTTTTGTTGGCCTTATAATAAGGATAATTTCAACAATTAAAAGAAATTTGACAAACCTAACCGTTTTGGAGATATATACGAAAAATTACTGTCTGACCCCCAGATGTATATCCTATTTTAGTAACAGCTGTCATGTTTTTCGACGGATCAAAAATCCCCAAATTGATTCTATGCAGGATACCCCAAGAAACATTCATACCAGTTTGGTTCAAATTGGTCAAGTAGTGTCAGAGGAGAAGAGTTTTGAAAAATTGTTAACGGCGACTACGACGACGGACGCCAATTGATGGCATTAAATGTAAAAATGTAAAAGAACCTTCCTTACAAAATGCTGCATCTGAATGTTTACGTCTTGATAAAGAAATCATAAATAAAATCTGTGAACATTCATTATATGCATATGATTACACACATAGGCTAGATAATATTATATTTATGTTTTAGCTGTAGAAAGAGGCATAACTGTTACTGAAAGACATGAAGTCAACTTACCGGGTTCTGAAAGAGAAGTTAAGTTGCTACGGACTATGACATCCCTTCCAAGTTCTTTCCCTTTGGCTGCTAGATACCGAAACTCTGTATTAAGTTCTGGAGCGCCCCCTGAAAGACACAAGAAAAAAACCTATTGCTTGTTCAAAAAATCACACATTGAAACAACATAATTTAAAGTGGTTACTTTACTTTTTTGCAGGATTTTTTCACAGGGAGCAAAATTAAGACTTTACATATGTAAGGCCATCATAAAGGCAGTAATTAATATAAACCATTTATATGTAAAATGGATCTGTAATTATAGAAATGAGGCAGTAAGAATAGCCATTTCAATGGATATGGTAAAAAAAAAACCTCGTTGAAACCCCTTCCACCATGTTGAAATACAATCAAGATAGTGTATGTATTATTCAGAAAGTACCTGTAAGGTCGAGAAGTTTTACAGAGGGACTGTTTTCTAGGATTTCCATACATCTGACAGCGGTGGGATGGTCCATCATTTCCTTCCTCTTTGGAGAAGATTCCACGTGGCAGTGATTACAAGCTTGGTTACAATATAACCCTATATTTATCTGCAGTTGTTCAGTAGGCTTTCTTGTCAGCCGTCTTGGTTTTTCTCCTGTAAAATTTAAATAAGTCGCTGATAATTTTGTTTAAATAAAGGAAAACTTTATGATGACTGAGTATACTTTTAGATTTATGTTTGTTACCCGTGACGCCTCAATAGGATTTCCACAGCTTAAATTTAATCTAGTTGCTGTCTCTGTACAGTGTACATCGACACATCGAAAAAATCCCTATCTTCAATCTAAAAACATCATCCGGAATAAGTGAACGGTTTTATCCCAATCTGTTGATAGATATTTTGCAGAGAATGCAACTATGAAACTTTCGGTTTTCAAACTAAACAGATGTGATAATACGGGTAACCAATAACTAGAGAGGGTTAAATTATCAGTAGTCGGATGCCAATAATCCTCAATTTCGTATCTAGGACCTTTGAAAATTTCATTTTAACTAACTTAAAGTCAAAGACATTCATTGATACTTTATTGGGGGCTTTCGATGTTATTCAAGTGGACTATTGATTTAAAATAACTTTGAAAGGTCCATGACCTTCCACACTTGAAAGTAAATTTGGACCCTTGAAGGACATCAACTTTACAGAGTTTAGGTAATCTACATTTACATGTTTGCATCTAAAAATTCGTATTGGTCGAAACAACTAGAATTCTGATATACTTAAGAATGGCAAGCCTCTTAACCATATAAGGAGTAAAACAAATATACTTCGTTCACGTGTTACCAATTGACCAATCGCTTCAATTACTAATGTCCACTACTACAACTGTATTGAGTAAATCGCATTAAAACTCTTTTCATTTTTCTGGTTATGTTTTAGTTCCGATTCCACTTTATTTCAAATGCATAATTATATTCTATCGATTCCATCCTCACATAATAAAAATATGGAAATTTGATCGCGCCGTAGTAATTACTTGGTAAAGCACTTTCTACAAAGGTGCACTTTTCCTTCAAACACGTAATGTATTGATGGCCAATCGGATCATGGAAATAGCACTTTATGCTATACTTTTAATATTCTATGTAAAAAAGAAGACAACAATGAAAGTCGTGAGGCGGAGATATCAGTTGAATAATATAATAAAACACTTGAGAACAATTGATAGTAAGCATGCAATAATGACGTATTCGAGTATTGGTAGGTCATTCGGAGTAATCCCCTATACGTGTACAGGTATTCAATGTCTTTATTATAGGAACCGAACATGTTGTAAAATGACTTGCTGCATGTGTGCAATGTATCTCAATATCCTATATAACCACTGCTACAGTCAACAATTCGCTATCTCTGCACTTACATGTATCTTTGTTTTAAGAGTTTTTTTTCTATGATTGTTAAATGTTCTAAATCTTTCACAAAATTCTTTTGGTGTATCACAACGTGCACGATTCTTACATGATATTGCATTTAGTATCTATCTTGACGAACTTAAATCTATGATAGTGTTCTCACAGGTAACCTTTCATAAATGTTACCGTAGTGCATGTTATTCTTTTAAAAATACCATGATTTGTTTACCCAACGTAAATATACAAAACTTAACAGGAAAAACTGTGAGCAAAGCTCACTTGGTGATACCCCCGCTACCAAGAAACCATATAGTATACATATACGTGACTTAAACATTCAGATGTAAAAACAAAATAGGATATGCACAATAGCATCATGTAATAAAGAATCTGTAACAGTTTCCATGGTTTCATCAAATTCTATTCAGAGATTTCAGAAGAGTTGTGGAACAGAATATAGGACGGACACCATGATCTCTATACACCACCCGCTTTTTAAAGCCGAGGTATAATAACAAAAGAGAAATCGAATCACTACATACCAGTTTTCTCCAACGCTTTTTGTTTCCAGAATTGAATGAAATTTGGCACGCCTAGATCATCCAAAGCTCTCTGACGTTTTTTTCTTTCTTCCCGTGTCATTTCTTTTTGTCCAATTTTATTAAGTCTTTCTAATGTTAATTTAAGCTCAGGGTCGTTTTCCATTTCTTTTAGTGTGTCTGGTATCAAAGACCCCTAATACGAGAAAACTGAGACTGAGAAAATATTAAGGTCAGCTGTAATCTACATCAAATGATTTAACAAGAGCAACGGCGATAAACCCCTTGCAGGTAAGAAAATATATGTATGATAAAAAAAGCATTTTTGAAGGTTAACTTTTGGGGTGTACAAAGTCCTAAAATCATCGAATTTACCGTACTCTAATAGACTAGAATTGTATATAAACTCGTCTAAAAACTCCTTGACCGAAGTGACTGCATGTAAAAAATGTTTGATGGTTCCCCTTAATTTGGCATGTTTTTTTATACATTTATCACCTAATACTACATTTTAGTAAAATTAACTGTGTACTCGAGGAAAAAATTTCATAGTAAAAAAGCTACCTTGGTCCTTTCTGCTAAGTCTTCTAGACCTATCCATCTTTTCGAAGCGGATTTACTAGACAGTTTTGTCCCGGGCTTTGCAGTGGGTCTGGACAACTTGTGCGAATCAACGTTCACAGAGGTGTTGTAATCGGGTAAATCTGTCCTTGAGTGTACCTCGTCTTGGTTAGCATGTGACGATTCATTTCTACACGAGACAAATAAGCTCCAGTTCGTCTTGATCAAATGTTCCTGTTGTAAAGTTTTCCATATGCTAAAACGGTGAACAGCAGGCCTGAGAAACATGACAACTGGAAACACGCATAGACTCTAATTGTTTACTCAATATACAGTACACTTATTGCATGTCCGATGGTGATAAAATTCTCCTAAATTATCATATATATCAGCTATTCAGAACGATCACTTTATTTTTGTTCTAAATATTGCTCTCAATTATAATTTGAAAAACAATTTCGGTGAGTGCAAAGTTTCCGTATTTTGTATAGTAGTTGTACAATGTATATGTATTAGTGTGTACATATTTAAAAAAAAATAATACATTCTTTCGGTAGTAATAATAAATATGTTGGTTTGAAAAATGTAAATTTATTATAAATACAGTCAAGTTTTCTTCTACTGTATGAAAAAAAAAGAGTATGAACGCTACATGTATGTACATAATACTCCGATACAAATGTATACACAAATGGTGTTGAAATTTTGAAAGACAAGCAAATTTACGAGTTCATGATGAAAAGCATAAAACCTATGTAGTGATGACTATAATTCTAGTTACTAACATAATCATAATCCATATATCAGAATCTAAGAATTAAAGTCCGCTTAGTTTCGGCAAGCTCAGTCATAGCGTTATGACTTGGTACATGTATAAATACAGGAAAAATCGATAATAATTCTAAAAGTCTAACTCTTAGATCGTTTGTGGGTTCGGAATGTTAGGAAAATGAATGTTAATACATGCATATATATATAAATGGAAGGCAATTTTAATGCAGCGAACGGCTGAGACAAAAAATTGACGGGTTTCTTTTATCACTAACTTATGATAACCTGACAGATGGTTGCACCGTTTATCACCATTTTTTCATTTATAAGTTTTTCAATATTTTGTACAAACGCAGACACATACAGCATGCTGACCGTCTTGGTTCTGATTTTACTTGCTCTACATCCGGTGGTGCTGGGTTGCTGCTATCCAAAGCAATGGGAAGGGAAGACTTTTGAAACATTCAGCAATTTGTTCAGTAATAAGACTCTAATCTATAGTGAGGTAGAGTACTTGTATCTTTTTTCTTTGCTAAGGTTCTTTTTTTTTATTCCTATGAAAAGGGCTTGGATAAATTTAATTATTGCATCATGTATATTAAGGCACCGACCATTTTTATACTGAGATTGTTTCGAAAAATATATAATTATTCCGAATTTGAGCCCAAAAAATGTTTATTTTTACTCAGCTATGGACGAAGAAAATATGATTCAATATTTCCCCTATTACTTAACATTGTAGATTTTGTAATGAATTTTTTAACGCTGGCTGCTGCTGAAAAAAAATTGTTTTCTTGTTTGCTTGAAAAAAAAAAAATTCTATAGCTCAATATAAATTAAATCCCAGTCCCCACTTCGAAAAGCAAATGGTCAGTGTCCGAGTATTGTTTATGTACGAAAAGAGAGATTCTTTTATGCGATGTGAATGTATATTTTCCCTTATATGCAAAGTGTACCACCAAACCTCTTTCAAAACTTTTAACTTCTATACTCACAACTGTCAAAGAGGGTCTGCAGTCCTACCACAACACTTGTTACTCCCGTAGTGATATTAATTCAATGTGGATCCTGAAAAATTCGAAAGATCTTTTGGAGACTATCAATTCAAGACTTTTATCTGAATATAATAGCATTAAAACTTATGATTTTTCAACACTGTATACTTCTATTCCCTTCAATTAAAATCCCGACTTAAATCATTATACATCGTTATTTTTCCAAAAAAGATGGTACACCTAAATACAAATATATAGTTCTTGTTAGAGATTCTCATACTCTGTAAGAAATAATTCCAAATCATCTTCCAAATATACAGAGGAAGATGTTTACAAAATGCTGGAATTTTTAATCGACAACATATTTGTCCAGTGTGTTGGACGGGTTTTTCAACAAACGGTCGGCATTCCAATTTGGAACAAATTGTACTCCTTTACTTGCTGACCTATTCCTTCACTCTTATGAGGTTGACTTTAAAGCTGATCTGATCCGAAAGAAAGAATATCGTTTGGCTAGATTCTTTGATCTCAGTTTCCGCTATATAGATGACGTATTATCTTTAAACAATCCTAATTTCGGGGATTTGATACATCGCATCTACCCCCAAAAGAACTTGAGATACTACAGACACTGTGAAGTCAGCCTCATATCTTGACATACACTTAGAAATCGATGGTTTGGAAAAATATTGACCAAACTTTACGGCAAACGTGATGACTTTTCATTCAGAATTGTCAACTTTCCTTTCATCTGTGGCAACATCCCCTCAGCACCTGCGTATGGAGTGTTCATATCACAACTCATACGTTATGCCAGAGCTTGCCGAAAATAAGCAGACTTTTTGAATCGCGCTAGATCTCTAACAAATAGGCTTCTGGAACAGGGTTATGTTGCTACAAGATTGAAGTCATCACTACAGAAGTTTATGGTCGTCATCATGAACTCGTGGATCGTTATTGTGTATCCATCTGCACCATGAAAACTGATTTATTCAACGGGTCATAATTTTCCTTTCCTCGTTTGTCTACCCCGGCCTTGACTTTTTATGAGCAACTCGGCGAGTATTTCTAGAAAACCTGACCGCAAACCATAGTGATGCACCGTGTTGGGAAAGATGCCACGCTCCTCGCACGTTAAAGAACCCTGCTGTGGTATTCGATAGAAGTAGGACACTGTGCTCCGCCACAGGAGGCTAAAGTGTCCGACCACACCCATCCCTCCCTTTTTCTAGTGCCAACCAAAATTTGTCGACTCTATTACCCTTGTGTCCCATTCCCTTTTTTCATTTCATAATCATCATCATTTCATGTTTATTTTATCATCCATTTCATGTTCATCGCCTGAATATAGGTGAAATATTGCTGCTCGGGCGTTAAACCCCATTAATCAATCAATCAATCATTCGAAGTGAGAGAAACTTCCAACATTGGTAATATATGGCACATGTATTTTGGACGTTATTCAACACAAACCAGTTGAGATGTTTGCTTTATGATTAAGTATCAGAGCGTGAATCGTCCCCTGGATATTCTTATGCCTTGCATATTTAAAATTTAGTAGTTATCCCTCTTTGTATATATATTTTGAACATTCACTGCAATATCCGTGCATGTAGTTTCTTTTTATTTCTGATTTGTTTTTTTACAAAATTAACCTGAAAACGAGGTTTGTGTACTGTAAATTTTGATCTCTTGTCGTTTCTGTAAGTGGTAACTTTTTTTCCAGTTTACCCTTTATACTTTTGTTCTTAATAAATATTTCTCATATCAAATCTTTACAGACTTCAAGCACTGTTGCATTCGACTTCAGAAATGAACTAGCGTATTATAAGCAGATGATAATAACGAATAATGGTATGCCGGTAAATAGGACTGTAATCCAGGACATCAACAAGGTACAACTTTATGTCAGTATTACCTGTACTTCTTCGCCTTGCAGAGTTTTGGTGCAAAGCGCCAGGTGGCAGCGAGAACCCAAACGGCTTACTCATATCTTCCTCGTGCCAGTTCTCCATTTCGCACTACAAGATTAGGAAAACAAGTTACTACATACATACAACCGTCCATTAATTACATTTGTTATGTAAGAATACGAATGTGTGTTATGTTGAATTACTGCAGTTTTGTACTCTTGAGTTTATTAGATAATTGAACAATTAGTCAATTAAAATGAAATCCTGTAGCGAACACGCTATAGTCTGCCAAGAAAAGATTATTTAAAAGATTCTCTTTCAGTTTCGAGTGGATTAAAAAATTTCTAAACTCGATCGTTTTAAGACTATTTCATTATTTTTGTGTGTGTAATTTTCCTCGTCGAGTACCCATTTCACAACTCTTTCGTAAAGATGGGTGAATATGTCAAAGAGATACTCCACCGGGATGAAAAAAAAAGGTCTTTTTGACACATTTTTAATTAGATGAAATAATCGTGTATGTAAGTCTCCTCATGTGACTCCGTGGCTTCACTTGAACGGGTATGAGTCTACTTTTCATATACATAGAGATTTGTTACTTACGGAGGGATGAGTTCAGTACTAAAAGCAAAACATCAAGTACCGAGCAAAAATGACAAATATATATTTTTGCATGATAAAAGTGTTAGAAAAAAGCATGAAATAGAAAATTTTGTATTGCAATTCTAGACCTCGGAAGTAAACAATAAAATGCAGATCGGTCTTTCAGTACATTCTACACTGGAAATTCTGGTTAGGAAAATGAAACTAGAACGAGTCTTACTGTCGCTAATGATGCGGAATATATGAATAAAAGTTTTTCATCAATACACCAAATTGAAATATTTTCACATTTGATATGCCGAATAATTTATCGCAAAACCTCCGAACTCTATTTATAGACTAATATTATAACGATGGCAACTTCATAACGTAAACAGTCGATGCAAGAGTGGCAGTCTGGCACGAGGTCATAATTCTGTTCGAGCGGTTTGGAAATTAGTAAAAAAATTTGAGAAAAGCATTATTTGCTTTCCATATTTGAATGGAACCGATTTTTATAAGCCATTTTTTTCGTATACATCAACCTAGTAAAGTAAAGCTTATTTTAACAGAGCAAGCAATACACAATACAAAGTGGTAGATGCACCGTTTCTGACACATTGACCCTTCTACAACTGGAGTGCGTACCACGTGAGTATGAAAACTAACTTTTTAATGAGCAACAGTTTTATCGATTCATGTGCTGGACCAAAAGATATTGCAATATAGTTATTATTACATGTAGGTCTTGCAGATACTTTGAGTGTGACTGACTGACTGACCAAAAGTGCGGGAAAAAAGTCAGAAATCTAGTGTTTGTATTGCTGACTTGTCCAGTACATCTTTGTTTCGATCTTGTCAATGCCTGTACTTGCAGGACCAAATGTCCTCTCAAAAGTTTTGATCCTTAAGGAAAAAAAAAAAAAACAAAACAAAACAAATACAATACAAGACAAACAAAAACAAAACAAAACATAAAAAAAAACTGACAATATTTTAGTTTTCCACTGTAGTTTGGTCACCAAAAACAAAACCCATTAAAACAAAACACAACAAATGATTAAATAAAAACAAACAAACAAACAAAAATCCGAACACACAAACAAACAAAACAAATTAAACAAATATTAGATACATGTCTGCGTTTATGTATATCATTTTCCTTTGTTTTTAACAGCAGGTTCTCCGCTTGATGCTTATGTTGGTACAGGGAATAACCAGTTAGCTACAAGTGTGTACACATACATGGATATTACCGGATCAAGGTTCCATTTTACCGTCTCTGAACAGGAATGTATCCCCATTACATTTGGAATAACAATGCCTGATTGGACATCATGTACGTATCACACGACAATTAGTCGAAAACGTTTCTGTGTAAAAAGAATTTTAAATAGCAATGAATGCGTTGCCTTTATTTTAGATATGCTTAACTGTTAATATTTTTCACTGTTTTTAAACTGAAACATTCCAAACAAAAATGAATTTCCAATAGTTACATCCCTGTTATTTACGCGCTCAACGTCACACTCTGACGTTTTAAATTTCCTTTTAACTTTGCGCTTCGAAATCAGATGGGTAGCATCAAAACCTGGATCGTTACTGCGAGAATGACGCCTTGTCGGGGAGTTATGGATTCTTAATGTTTGACAAGGATTTTAGGTACCAAAGTACACTATTGCGCCTGGAAATTGCAGTTGTTATCAATGACGAAAAAAGGCTTTTAAGATTCATGTGCAGATTAACATATTTTTTAAAATTTCATAAATATTAAAATAAGCTAAATTTTGTAGTAAATCATGGACATCCAGTTCATTGGCATAGTGTATGTTAGGACGGAAGCATGTTAGAAACCATGCATTTATCACCTTAACTGCATTGTGTGCATTGTTGAAATATATGTATATGGAAAAAGTGGCATCGGTATCCAAAATCCAGATGTATTTGAATATGGAAGGCATAGAATATCTCGATTCCTGTACAGATTACGCAAAGGTGTAAAAATAACAATATTTAAATTCCCTACACTAGCCGTAACTTTTTGTCAGCTTTCGTGGTTGAGTTCCTTTGAAGTTAAGATGGCAAGGGTATATTCTTTCACCTGCACCTCTAGTGGTATAAGGGGACGATATCAAATTTACTACATTCAGATATGTCATTGTTAGGATTCATGTATTTAGCTTTTGTTTACTTATATTTCCATACTGTGTTATTGTGTCAACACATCATAATTATGCTGGTATCGTAAAGCCATTTTTCCAGGGGAATCGAACTGTAAATACATCTATCCGGTAGATATAACCATAAGAGGTAGCTTGAGAATATCGACATTGTTTAGAAGATAATATCGACGAGGATATTCACTAAACTGATGAAGATTTCAAAGCGTTTTAAAATCAATGTCCGTTTCTTTTTTTTAACAGTGGGAAGCTATACGAGGACAACTTACTACATGAATGTCACCATTGGAATCAGCGATTCTTCCGTTTTTGCGATTCCTGAAATTTGTTCTTGATTAACTTGATATTATATTGAATAAAATTAAAATTAAATTATAAACTTTTTATGATCTAAGATACAATCACATGCCAATCTTCTGCAAAGCGGTAAAAAATAAAATAGTTGTACTTTTTGTTTTCCTTCTATCTCTAAAAATGAAATTAGACTTTACACAGTTGCTCTTGCGGATTTAAATTCGGTTGTGTGCACGGTTGTCACTTGAAACGGACAACCAACTTCATGGTAGTATGACATCTAGAGGGAATCATTTCGTTACTATGAAATTATACATTACAGCTACTCGAACGTAACGATTTCGTGTGAACCGTTTTGAAGATCGCTATGAAAATTCCTAAGCAAGAGACACTTAAAATAACATACTATGCACTGATACTCGTAAAAGACTAAATATTCATTCAACCCATTTTTTAACATTCAGCGTTAATACTATCACCTCCTTTAGTGAAAAGACTTACTTTTTGAACTTTATTTTAGTAATGATTCCAGTTTCAACATGACTGACTCGTGTGAACTAAACTAGCAGAAATTATTACACAAGTACCAAAAAAAAAAAAAAAAAATGTTTATAAAATCAGTAAAAAAAGTTCTACAATTTTCATATGTACCATTTCTTAACAATATGACCCGCCTGATTCTTTATATACATTTACTGAATTACCGAATGAAAATCAAAATCGAATATCCTGATCATTAATAGTTTGTAAACATTTGTCTGGATCATGAAATCCATTCCCCGTTTAAAAGAAAAATCACATGCAATATGCCTTTATTTACTTTTGAAGGTAACAGCTTCCTTTGTTTACAATTGTAATTGTTTTGCACTTCAATGTTCCTTTGAAGCATAATTATATTCGTTTTCGCACTGTGAAATTTAACTATTAAAGCAAAATATTCTTCTTTAATCGAATAAAATGTACGTTAGAAAGCAAACCGCATTCTGAAGTTCAATGTCAACCCTCAATAATTTTTATGTGATAGACTTCGTAAATCGGATGTTAGTTTTTTTTAGCTGTATGACTCCCGTATGCTTTAACTTCCTGTTTGCGGTACATATTCGTTACGTTTATAGTGGATCATAAGGTTTTTCGTGATTTAAGTTTTTGCAGCCTCTCTTGGGAACATCGTGAAACTTGCTTGAGCAATCATTATTCCATCAATATATTCCTTTCAGTAATAAATTAAATAATAATCACCGTGAAAATGAAATACATGTATATAGAGACATTCCCATTGATATTACACATGTACATGTATTTCATTAACATTCCACGAGGAAATACTTTATTAACAGTCCTTAAAATACTGTTCGATATTGATACCTTTCCTGTGACTTTTTTGCTACCAAATGGTAACTTTTTTCCTGTGACTTTTAATTGTGACTCCTCCCACTTAAGCTTGCTGTTTTAGCGTTCGGACCGTGCATCGTTTATCGTGCGTTTACTCATCGTTTTGCTTTCGTTTAAACGCACGATAAACGCACGCTTAGAGCGTTCGTTTATTTTTGTTCATTCATTATTTCCTTTTTTCTACTGTTATTTTCATATTTCTGCCATAATAATTATTTTTTGTTTATTCTTTAATTCTATTCTTTTTTTTCTTTCTTCATTATTTGTTGATATTATTATTTTTCATCCTTCTTCTGTCGTGGATTTAAGCACACGCTATGAACGTTCGTTTGTCGTGCGTTTAATCGCACGCTAAGAGAGTTCGTTTATCGTGGGTTTAAACGCACAATAGAAGCGTTCCTTTATCGTGCGTTTGATCAGCGTTTAGGTGTGCGTTTAGGTATCGTGCGTCTCAAGGAGTGTATTAGGCTTGACATGTATATAATAGGTATAGCAATGTTAATGTCCCTGTTTTAGGTTGACCAACAGCACGTGTAGCTTTTTAAGGTTAATCTGATCATGATGTCATTTTTGTCTTGGTTATGGAATACGTTTGAGTTTTTATCAAAATTGAACTATGGATATTCTAAGTTCGTACATGACTGTATATTTACTACAACAAAACAATGCAACTTGAGTTCTCGACCGATGAGTTTTTGAAGAAATTGGAAAGATTATAAATGACCATCACTTTCGGCGTTATGCCTTCTGTGTTATTACCACTAAAAATGTCTTTACTTACGTCAGAAGAAAAATAATCGGATTTAAAATGTTAACCAGAAAAATATAATTATTGTATTTTGACTCTACTAACGTAGAGTTTATAGATAAGTGTGTAGAACTCTTTTATTTGTCTAGACGAATTCTCTTGATGGAATTTTTATTGCTAAATTGATATGCAACGGCACAGCTTAAAATATATAATTATTAATAAATGGGAGCACTACAAGACGATTACATTTGAAATGGTCCCTACGCCGTAGCTCTCACGTTTGCTTTAAGATGTGATTAAAAATAAACACATAAAAGACCCAGCGCAGCAATGGAGGAATGTAAACGATCGTGATCAAGATTACCAACTGAATATACATGTAAATATCTCAATAATAACAGTCCAGTTAAAAATACTTTGAATTAAAATATATCGCTCAAAGTCGGTGAATAGTATCAGATTACACGCATTGGTTACATGTTTGATATCTAATTTTGCTTGTTCAGTCCTTCACTATATCAAAACTAGTTGGTAACAAGTCCAATCGACACTTGGATAAATCGGCACCTGTACTTATGGTTAATTCGGTACAAAGTTAAATCGGGACCTTGTTTTATTTTATTCTTTTACGATTATACATAAATATAAGACAGGTATAACTCGTAAGAGGACAAAGTTGAATATAATATTGAAATATTCAAAAATCTTGTTGTCGCTATGTTACCTTCTTGTCGCCTTTTCTGGACATCCTGATGGTTTCTTGTCATTTTTTACGCTTCTTGACACTTCATGCTCAGTGAAGAAGATACGTATATTTCGAATTAAAGATCGACTGAAATCAGGCTTTTGGTGCTTCCAAGTTATGAATTGGTTGATTACAAGATCTCCTCATTGGTCGACCAATGACAAAGACTATCATCCCCGAAGTCATTCAGAAGGAAAAACAAAATTAGATGCAATTAAGAAATAAATCACGAAAACTCCATTTTGTCATTGTTTTACCTCGGGCTGACCATTTAAGTCGCATTATTTTATCCCGAGCGATAGCGAGGCGGGCAGGTTGAAAGACAAATCGTGTATTAAAATGGTAACGGTAATATAAGCAAGTTTTTTTTGGGAGAAAGAAATGAATAATCAATGACCAATTAATTTCAAATCTCGTGTGCAACTTTTATTTTACGATAGTTTTGTCATTCCAATTATGTACTGATTGGGAACTATAACTTAGGGTTGAATCGCTCGTAATGAGCACATATAGATCTAGTATAAAAAATGAATCTTGCAATCCCTACTTCTTGGATTGTCCTTTCAGACCTATGGGTTTTTCAATGATTTTAGACATTCAAAAATATTTCTACCAATTGTGAAGGAAATCTGTTAATTTCAACCTTGTCGGTTGCACCTCGCTAAAAGTTTGTTTTTATTGGTCGTAATCAAGGTAATATTTATTGTACATAATTTATTAATGGTCTCGAAGGTAATAAACAATTCACACCTGTATTTATATTATGGAAATCATTCATGGGATGTTCGTAATTATGTTTCATGTTTAATGTTTTGACTTTCATATTTGAATTTTGCAACTGCTTCCGGTATCTTACACCCGATGGATATTGGACACTCTGGCCTCAATATTAAAATTCAAATGAGAGATTATATAAAGCATTAAAAGTAGTGTATACTGTTAGCTGTCCAGATGATGCCCATTCACTGACCAGATCTTCGTAACACTTTCTTAACGCATCGGGAGTCCAACATGGCCATACAGAAACTACAGAATATCAAATTCTTTTTTCTTCTTCATTTCTTCAAATAGTGAAGGAGTGCATAAACTCAACCTGTCTGTCTGTGCGTCCTAGCGTCCATCCGTCTTGCAACATATTTTGTAAGCGCAATTACTTCACCATTAAATGAGTTCTAGTGTAAATTGGTTGGATGGTTAGGCATCATGTACATATATACATGAAGGAAAATAATTAATATTCTCCAATGATTAAAGATGGAATTAATTGATATTTTATGGTTTTAAATGCTTAAACATAATAAGCCCATTCCTCCTAATTAAACCACTCAATTATTCTCGATGAAACTTTATACGATTAAAGCATCATGCCAAGATGTGCAAGATTGAAGATACTGTAAATGTCAGATTACTGGGAGGTTATCAAACATAGACAGCTTGAAGCGGGTTGGAAAGACGGGGTTATATTGACCATTTCCGTGGGTTAAATATTAGAAGTGCCCGGACATGCGTATACCAGAGTGAAGACCAAAGTTCGTACTTAATTACAAATAATTGTAAAAGAGTTTAAAAAGAATAAACAACAATGTTGAAGAACTTTTAATCTGTTTTTTTTTTCACTTTCACAAATAAACAATAATACAGCGTAACTTGGTCAGAAAAGACTCAGTATCCTTCTCAAGCAAAAGTTCACGTCACAGTTTTTAGCACCCTGCAGCATTACTAAGCGTCTGAAGGAAGTTTTATAAATAAAATGGCTTCATTGGCTTTGACAGACTGGCATTGTAGGGAATGAAACCCTGGTTAAAATGTTGCTTAATTAAACATGACATTCATTTCTCCGAGTTGTGTAAAACTCAACTGTAAGAGACACCACTTAGCATTAGAAAGGAAATTCATGGAGACTGTTTAAGAATTTGATTATACGATTTGTTTTTGAATCTTTATATTATAATAGCAATGTTTAATAACCTTTTTTATATTGGGAAATGAAATTTTTGTTTACTTCTCATACCTTTAACGGCATTGAAAAAAAATCTTCGAGAAAAGTAATTGATATTCTTGTGCGCGGGTTTCTTTTTTTATCGTTATGTCGTATACATATCCCGAGCTGCTCGTCTTTTTGTCATTTTCTACAGATCAAAGAGTTGACAATTGTAATGTTTACTAACATCCAAATAGAATAGTCACCAACCATGTCGAATTGAAAAGGGTGAATGACATGGAGTTTTTCAAAAAGAATTTTAACTTTCAAGTTTGTTTCTGAAAGCACATTTTTTGTTATCATGCTTATGTTAAAAAATATTTTCAGACTGGATATTGCGGATAAAAAGGTGCGCATTTAATTACAAACTCTGTTTGCTGGATGCAAAATGAAATTTCAATAGATTTTCTGAAGACTAGAGAAAAATACTCTTTCATGCGAGAAAATCCTCCACCCAACTCAACTGGTCATGACTTAAATGGTCCCCTAACCGGAAGTAAATATAATTATGTTTAGTAGCAGGCTTTCTGAAAATAAGACAGGGGGTGATTTAATTCGTGTAAAAAAAAAACCAACCAAATTCAGTTCAATTTCTTGTTCAGAAACTGTTTCAATAACCAGTCGTAGTTTTTCATCCAGTGTTTGCACTATAGAGATAAAAAAATATTTAGATTGTGAATGAAAATAGGTATTTTGGAAGAGTTTTTGTTTGTGGTTTGGCTAACTTTAATGTAAGATGAATAAATGAATTTCGCAAAAATACAGTTATGAATATAGAAAAGACTATACGTAAAAATATAGCACATATATACAAAAACCAAGAGGAAATATAAGTGTTTGTTCCTTAGATTATTCCAGGCTGGTTGAACTTTATGTAGATTGGTACTTAGGAAACAACCATTTCATTTTAATTGGGGGAATCGATCATGTATCACGGGAAAAAAAACCTAGTACAGGATTGTGTAAAAAAAAATAAAAATAAAATGTGAAGTCAGAAATTATACCGGAAAAAAATCTCTGACACAATATTAGCCCCTCCGTTGCTGCCATTATAACTTTCTTTATATAAGGTATATTGTTTGTGATGTTAATCTCTCACTTCATAAGAATTAGCCCTGAAGATACAATCCAAAACATAAACTATATTTTTATGCCATATTTTAACCTTAAAATCCCTATATACTCACATAAGTAGACAGAAATATACACCATACCTATTCTCGTTATATTAATATAGAAAAATCCTATTTAATAGTATAAAAGCGTCTCGCAGCAAAATCAATCTCCGCCATATGAGTTTATAAATGTAATTATGTGTCTATTTTTTATTGGGAAATGTGCCTAAATGACATTAAATTTGTATTAAAATCCGATTGCTTTAGCGGAGGAGGATATTTCAATTTCGTTTCAGTTTCATTTTGTAAATTCCTACAATCCCTACATCTTGTTAGTTCTGTGCGAACCTTGCATAGTTTTCCTTTCCTCTTTCGTCTACCCCGGACTTTTTATGAGCAACTCGGCGGGTGTTTCATGAAAAGCAGACGATGTTTACCCTACCGATGCACCTGGTCCATGCTTCCAGTTTTCGTGGAGTCCGAGTCGCTCATTTACTTTTGTTACTTTGTGTGTATTATTTTGGTTATTGTGTGTTCTTTGTTGTGTAAGTCTGTTTTCCATGTCTGGTCTTTGTCTGTGGATTACAATATTTTGATTTCCGCTAGAATCTTGGTCCCCTTGATTACTCTATTATATAGATAGCAGTGTTTTATCGCATAATCCGAGCGTAATCAATTCCGATAATTCACACTGCGAAATAAATTCGGTTATTTCACTCTTGGACTTTCTCCCACCAAAACGTTACAACACGAGTATCAACCCCCCTTTCACTAACTTTAAAATTTATGTTGAAAAAAGTAATGAATAATGGAGAAAACCTATATGATGCATAGATAAGATAATCCATTGGTGAATAACCAACATATGATCACTTATGCTAAGGACGCATAAAGATTTAACTCTGTACGTGGACTTTAATATCAATCCGTCAATCATAGAATTTAAAATTAGCGTTGAAAATAATAATAAGTTATGAAGAAAATCAATATAATAAATATGATAATCAATTAGTCATCATGAATAGTCAAAATATGATAAAAGAACGCAGTAAGATTTAACTCGTGCACGGAACGAGTTCCGCACACTCGTTAAATCTAGGCGTTCTTCGGCACTCGTGATAATATTTTGGTTATTCGCTCTTTCCGATTAATTTTCCAATAAGTATATAACTACAGGGCATAAGGTACATTGTGATCAGTGGTTTATATTATTGTATACAACTTTATGTGGTGTCTTTAGTGCCCAAATGTAAATATGTGTTTATATATAATTATATTGGACATAGGGTAACCCACATATTATATTAATTTATATAATATGAAGGGGGCCTAGAGTACCTGATGGATTTTCTGTATGTATTTTTAATTTTCTATATTATTTGATTTGCACAATATCATTTTGTTTGTATTCCCTACTTGCGGACCTCGGGATGCAGCCATATTTCATCCTCTTTTTGCAGTTACCTCCCGTAAGAGCAGGTATAATTTCGAAGTCTCTCTAATCGATGTTCAGATTCGGGTGCAGAAAAAAGAGGTAACTCGAATGAAAATGGAATCCCCAGCAGACAAACACAACGGTGTTTCTAAAAAATTATGGGGTGTTTCATTTTGTTGGTAGGTTACATAAGGATGATTTTCCTTTGTATCCAGGGTAAAGAAAATTTATGACATGGTCAGTAGAACGAGGAATTCCCTTTTAACTTTCGAGATTTTCTAAAATATCGTCGATATCGGATGGAAAACCTTACTTGTTCCGAATAGACACCTGCTCCAAAGGGAGATAAATGTTGACAAAATGTTGGTCCGCAAGTCGAAAATGTCAAGAATCATAAATGTTACTTGATGTTGCTTCCTTTGGTTTCATGGTTTGATGAATTAACATTTCAGAGTTATTGTTATGAATTGATCAGGTTTGTGATGCACGTATTGTATGATATAGTTATTTGACGATCTTACGTCATGGTCTATATTATTATATATGTATTATATATGATATGCGCTGAGCTATAATAAATCATGTGAATAAAGTTTATTTTCAATGCACAACAGCGTGCTCAGTTCTTTAGACAATTGTTGTTAATTATAGATTGTTAATATATTTGTTTTCAAAATCGCAAAAAACACTATTCTTAGGATACTGAAAACAAATGTTTATTGGAAATTTGTCGAATACCTCACATCGTATTTCCGCGGATACAATACGATTTAACAAACACCTTGAACATCTATGGTTTACACTCCTTTCATTCGCTCAAGATTCGTTTTGTACACGATTTACAAATTTCCGTTTAAACAGAACTATTTTTTGTTTGCGTAATGATATAGTGCATTGTGTGATCAGGCGGAGGCTCTAGGCCCAGTTGAGATACAGAAAGATCCTCGTGCTCTCCTTCCCGGAATCGGATATAAAATACACGTTACACAGGCGGCCAGACATGCAATCATCCATGACATGGGAACACTCCGAATGATCTCTATCTTTGCACCCATATCATCTTCGAGAGATACCAATTTGAAAAAAAAAATAATAATAAAGAGAGATAAAAAAGAACGACAAATACGTGTACATTCTTCCTGACCTTTTAACCTTTAGAAGTTTCTTCATGACTGTGTCCGCCCTTGACATTTTTGAACACTTCTGAAATATAACATTTTATCAACAATCCTGCAAACTTTTTAGGTTCATAAAAGGGCAAGTACTGTACTTTATCAATAGTAACACTTGTATAAATATAGGACATGTGGTACGATTGCCAATGAGAAAGCCAAGCAACGAACATTTAAACTTCTGCAGGTCACCACTTGAACTGTTATCATTGTTAATTTTACCAAAACAAAACATACAGCATCCGGTCCACTTGAGCTATCTTCTCGGCGTTCCTTCCGCTTGTTTATACTTGTAAATCGATCATGAAACATAACTGCTCCGTATAAAGAAGCAATTGATTAAAATAATAAAGATGGGATCGTTGCTTCCAATTGATTATAAAACAAAACGTAACTATCCATTTACTCTTAACTACCATTATTGTGCTGCTAATTAAAAGATCTTTACGTCATAACTTTGATCCGGTAGCACATAAACGTACTCTTCACTGTAAGGTTTGTGTCATATTGGAAACGAATATAATTCCAGTACTTTTATGTGTACATTGCGCATACAAGTTGTGTGGAGGATTCTGGTCTGTCTTTTTAAGTGTCAATAACAGTTAGATAATCACCACAATTCTGAACAATAACGAATGTCAGAAAGTAAACATTGCCAAGATCTTCCGAGCACGAACTACGGCTTTGGACAACTCATTCACTGCATGATTCTTAGTTAAACTCATACTTGATACGAAACTGTTCCTCAGCTTTATCGATAATGACAGACAATGAAAACGGTACAGCTTGTTAAATAACATACTTCAATATTCATTAAGCATTCATTGCATTGAGTATGCTCGATTTCTGCAAAATAGCAGCTGAGAGACTAATTTCTAATATTATTCATGCTTAATGTAAGGTCATAAAACTTAACACTGTCTTTTTTGACAGAAAGAGATATCATCCATTTAGAAAAATCCATTGAAACGAGAAAAATGCGATTTCTAAACATGGAGATCAATAAACATAGCTTTTTTGTGTGAAAACACCCGTGTAAATCAATACAGAGTCGGAATTACTTCCCAGAGGAAGATCTAGAAATATTCTGACATCTCTCGACTCTGATTTACCAACATCAGAAAACAGGATATTGTTAACTGGAGATAGTCATTCAGGGAATGTTTTAATTTTTTTCTTTCGGACCCCCTCGGGATGTATGCAAACGTTAATTGGATTGCGTAATCATTGATGTTTTCGTAAGGATAAAATCCGTATTCTGAAAGTTTTAAAGAACGTTGAGATGGATGTTTTATCGGGGTAATTTCAATATGGCAGAATTTGTTTCATACATAGATCAATTGTTAAGAAAATATCTCCAGTAATTGAATTACTGGGGAAACGGGAAACATCGATCGGAAGTTCTCTTACAATAATTGAGAATTCATACCGCATTGTCTTAGAGCAATTAATAGCCAATTGTTAGCACATTTGTAACTTAATCTTGTTCAGCTTAATGGAATTTAGTCGAGAACTATACTGACAATGTGTGCATATACATAAAACAATGTGATATATAAATGCTTCCGTAATCTGTTGTGTGGTATCTTTAAATAGGAATATCATTTCAGTTCAGTTGAAATATGAGTGCTCAAAGAAAGAGTTCGGTAGATAGACGAGGAGTAAAGTCGTTATTCATAAAACCGGTGCCTAAAATCATCCTAGATGGATCCGAAAATAATGTGGGTGCTAGCTCACAAATGCCTCACTCGCGTTCAGCAGGAGAACTAGCAATGTGCCTTGATTTTCAGTCAGAAAATGGGATGTCACGACAATATCAGTCAAGTGGTGGAATGAGTATGGAATTCAGAAATCAAATTGATATATATTGTTCCCCGCGCATGCATAGGAAAACATTCGGCTTAAGTAATGGAATGCAAGATGAAGACAATACATGGCTGGACCCATCAAACTCCCAGAATGCATTGGGCGTTGGAAGTCGTTTAGGGAGTGCTCTTTCGTTAACAAGTGAGTATACATCACGAAGTATAGGGTTGATTTCAAATGACTCATCATCAGATAGTACACAATTCACAGACAAGATTGAACAAATAAAACAAAAACAAAGTTTGCTTAGACGGTATTTGTCAAATCCCGAAAAATCAAATGATGACCAGGAAGATGTTGTTCAAAGAAGCACAAAATCAGTTAATAATCTTCAGAACAAAGACCATTTCGATAATTCTACAATCAGTGACGACATCGATAGCATGGCAGACATTCCTCCATCGGCTACTTCCGGTTCGGATGGCATTCCAATGGACGCTGCCGAGGTAAGGCGCCAAAGGTACGACAGCGATTCAGATTCAAATTCACATTTAGTTACCATGGTAACGGACGATATGCACGTTAAGGAGGGTAGAATAAGACAATGGCTGACGACCATCGAAAGTCAGGAATAAGACATTCTCATTAAGTAGACAATCTCAGACTCGGAACAACACAGTTATATTCATGTTGCACAGTTTCATGTACTTTGTTCACAAAAAGACCCCTGTTACGAATTTAAATAAATCTTGATTTTTTCACGATGATTTTCCATTATTATCATTTTTTGAACGAGTAAACAGGCTATTTGCATAACTTTTCGATTAATACGATATATGTTACCAGTGGATTTTCATGTGGTTTAAAATAGCTAAAATTATCAGTGGCATAACTTTTGTCCTGTTTAGATTGCTGACCTACTTGCTATGGATCGTGAAAAATAATTATAGTTAAATATATAAAAAAAATACATCAAATCTCTGTATGACGACAGTGTCCGTTAACACAAAAGTGATTGTCATGTTAACCTCAGTAAAAGATTTCTTTTCTTAAAACTTATGAAGCTTGACATTTTAATGAAGAATTCGAATGTTAACTTGTCTTAATGAAAACGGATACTTACACAATTGCGTGTACTCTACTTACAAGTACATGTAACTGGTAGAATTTGAGATGCATGTGTGTATTGTCACTGTAAGACATCAGCGGAACCAAATTGTTGGAGAGAAACCATAAGATTATTGTTTCGAGGCGGAGTTGTGGTCTTTGAAATAAAAAGACACGATATGAATCTATTGAAAAACTTTATGACGTGAAAATTGTATTACTTCGCAACGGTAAACCTTTCAAAAACACAAAACAGACTAAGCAAATACAAATATCGTATCCAAAGTGATTTTGTGATTTTCATTTAGTCTCATTCTGATTTGGTAACAATTGTATTTCATATTAGTATGAAACAAGAAATATCAGGTGAGCTATAAAGGAGAAATAATTGTTCCCTCGGGATTTTTTTTCAGTCCATTGCTGACTTACATTCGTGTACTTACAAATACACACATCATAAAGTTAAAATCATTTCGCAAACAATCGAAATTTTTTAAAACATATCAAGTTACATGTACTTGTTATTCTGAAAATGACGAAATTCTAGATATGCTTACCTGCTTGTCAGTAATCCACCCTATATAGGAGTAGTCCTAGAACCGAAAATCTGCTAAAATGTTTGTTGTCCCTACTAATTTTTGTTTATGCCAGAAAAGTAACATAACCGATGACTAGGTAATTCCCTTAAACTGACTTCTGTTACTTATATCTTATGTATGAGAACCTGTACAATCCGACACAATTAGCAAGAGCTAATTATTTTGGATAAACAAATTGATTGCATCTTTGGGGTTACTTCCATATGACTGTGGTATCCCTTTTCATATATTTTAGAAATATATACCTATTTACAAATTTTATAAGAACTTCAATAACAATGTAGAGACTGGGATGGTCATCAGGTCATTCGACTGCTGAAAGATATCAGCTCTGTAGATTACGATCCATTAAAATCTTATTTTAATTGTTAATCTATTTATCGGATTTATTTATGGAGCTGAGAACGTGTCAGTTGCATAAGTAATGTTGGGCTTATCAATAGCTAGCTAGTCGTATATTTTCAAGCCAGAAATTAGTATCTATTCTGGCGACTCATCCATGGTACCAACAATATAGGAAACGACCACCCCCTCGGGTATAGTAAGGAGTGTATACAGCAAGGTTTTAAACAATTATCTACATGTATATGTATTAATTCTAGGATAGTCAAATACATCGGATTATTAAGAATTCTGGAACAGTCAGGTGCTGGATAAGACAGGGTCTTTTACATGCTGAATATGTCAAAATTTTTATCACATGCTGTAATAACCCGAGACTCCTATATCACCCAAAGGCCACCGACTCACTGGGTGATATTGGTCGAGGGTTGATACAGCATGTGATACAGATTTTAACATGTCATGTCCATTATATCACATATTTTAACCATCCTTAAAGTATGGTTTGTGAAGGGGTGCGATATAAGGTATGCGATATACAATGTAGGTCTTGAAGTGTGATATAGGATATACGATAATAAAGGTTCAAACAAACACTTAAAATGTATATACAAAATAAGTTATATTTTAATCAAAATATATGATATCCTAAATTCTAACCATTTCCTTCTCGTAGTAATAATAAAGACAATACTGAATACATCTATCACTAAAAGGGACAGATACAAATTTTTTCGTGAATTTTATGGTATACTGATGGCTTTTCTTTTTTTGTGGTCAATATTCTCTACTTGTCTATACATTTCCAAGGATATCGTTCCTAATGTTTCGTTTTTTTCCTTTGGGTTTGCCTTTGTTACTTTTCATAGTTCAATATCTGAGTTGAGGATTTTGCTTTCCTTATTCTTGTCTTCTTTTCTTGCAATTGAGCATAAGGATGCTTATAGATTCAATTCAACTTAATTTTGCGCTTTTGTCACTAGCATTTCTATTGGTTACTTAATTTTATTTCAAATCCTTTCATCCCCTCCCTAAAAAAATCAATAATGGTATGACATGTACATGTTTGAAAAATCATCATTATCTTTTTTTAACTCTTTGAAGTTAAAAATACATTTTTCTCCTTCCATAATTTAATAGTCAATTTTATCAGACATGCTAATTGAAACCTACTGCTGTTGATTAAGAGATAGAGAGTTGATACTCGATCCAAAATTAATATTTGAACGTGCAAGTGTCTAGCATTTTCAGCCCATTATAAAAGCACCGACAGCATATCGATCTTTGTATTTCTATATCAATACCTTCGATATGTCACACGCACTTCAAATTTTCTGTATACTTTCTAAGCTCACAATTGATTTTCAGCTTTGGAAGATGATTACGTTGGTTCAAACTTCATACTTTAGTTTAAAAAGATTCAAAATACCTCCTTTTGTTTATATCTAAAATAAAAGGTAATTTTATAAAGTGATTTTTTTATTCAAGCAGGATGAAAAGAATCGATTGAACATTAATTCATGTGATATATGATATGAATATTAGTGTTGCATTTCGTTAGGAAGTAAGTTTTGTTGTAATTATAGCAACGGATTAAGCCCTAAGCTAACGTAGACAGAATAATCCTAGAACGCAAATGATAGTCGCGAAAAAATCATACGTTTTGGGAAATAGATGGTAAAAGGCCATTGTTATTACTATAAGTAAATATTAAGATAAATCAAGAATGATCTTTAAAACATGAAATCAATCATTGATAGTCATTCCAAAGCTAAGCTTAATTAAGCCTGGTTCTACATGGATCACTCCCACCCCCAGACAAAGCAAACAAACAAGGCCATGGTCGAACTCCTCTATCCTAAATGATGCATTATTCAGACATTAAAAAGGACCATTAGATAAAGGTGTTTGTAAGATGTTTTTGTTACGGGGTTATTTGCCTCTGAATAACTCATAATCATAATCAGTTTTAATTGAATGCAATAATTCAATGTTGTAACTAAATCTGCAAAAGCTTAATATACCCTTTATCATTTACTTTGCAATTTCTCCTAAAAAGTCACATATTGTACCTTTCGATTTTTTTTATATTCTTGACTTTTCTGACGAGCCTACAATTTTATTTTATTTGTAAATGCACTAGAATCATTGTTAAACACTATTTTTTGTCCTCGAATACTATTACATTTGTAAACATCAACGGTCGTGCTCGTACATTAATAAATTTGGCCCCACAGTTATGGTCACAAACGTGTAAATGTATCATTTAAGGAGTTAGACCTATGGTAAGGGACATAACTCTTGAAATCAGTGATATGTTTGTATCATATTCAAAGCCTTGTAAGCTTTCCTTTGAAATAGAATGAAAGCAGTCTAAGTTACTTTGATGCTTACATGAATTTCGTGTAAAATGCTGAATACAAATGTTCCAGTGATGTGTAAGAGTTATGTCCCTTACCATAGGTCTACCTCCTTAATATATGTACTTTTTGTCGATATCATGGAGTGGTTTTAAATATGCTCAAGTGCACACCTTTTATCAATTGACGAGTCTATCTCGTCACCTCAGTACTCGCATGCATTCTTTTAGTAAAACGTTCTTTTCAAATAAAATCTTTGGTAATTTAGATACGATCTTAATTTTTATTCGCCACCATTCTTTTCAATTAAAAATCAATATTTACATTAAATCATTCAAGGATATTATGAAATGAAATGTAATGGTTTTTAGAAATAACTGCTTAATTCTCAGATGCACAAAGCCCTTTATTGAATCACATAATTTTTACCGGTTTTTATCGGAATTTCGATAATTCTAAACCTGTCACAGGGATCACAGGGACTTGCCTTCCAGACACCATATTATTATAAACGTTAATATTATTGAATCATATAAGTTTGACAGCTTTTTATCGGAATTTCGATAATTTTGAACTTGTCATCTTTGAAATAACTCCAATTCAAAACTTCAAGTCACAGAGACTTGAGTTCAAGACACCATATCGCTAAATTGTATATAGTAGTTTGTTTAATCAAAATGTCTTGAAAAAAAATCAGAGAGTGAAAAGGATAAAAGAAAAACAGAGGTTAGAACTTAAAACGGTGCATGCATAATGTCCGTCATAAAAAAGCGCGAAATTTAATCCTTGTAAGTCTTAGTGACGTTTTGTTCTGTTTTGATCCTCCCCAAAAAGCAAAAAAAAAAAAAAGCAAAAAAAAAAAAAAAAAAAAAAAAAAAAAAAAAAAAAAAAAAAAAAAAAATACAAACTAACAAGCAAATAAGACCATTGATGTACTCAATCATATATGAAACATGATTCTCATATTTAATATTTATAAAAAAAAATAAAATAACGAATTCAAGAATGCTTCTTCCATAATCCTGGAAAATTGGTATCCATGAATAAAAGTTCTTACACAGTATTATATATAATACCCCTTCCAACTTTCATTACTATAAGTAGTTCTTAAGAGTATGCTAATATTTGTAAATAACATGCTGAAAACTCATGATTAGTACTATCGATCCCTCTCTCTTTATATGTATATCTGTCTCTTAATTGTAGTTAATTAAATCGAAAATGAATCGATTAAAACATTATCTTAATTGTTATTTCCCATCATTTCTTTCAATAAAAAAGGAGTAAATTAAGTAACTGTTCATCGAAATAATGACGAAATTCTCTGATGTTTAAAGCTCAGTTGAATTATATAATATTGAACGTTTTTTTATTGGAATTCCGATAATTTTAAACTTGCCACTTTTAAAATAAGACTAATTAAATACTTCAAATACATAATAATTTGTGTCCAGGAACCGTATGGTTATGAACATATATACAAAATGCTTGAAAATCATAAGGTAAATAAAGATAAAAGTAAAAGAGATTAGATTGATTGATTGATTGTTGGGGTTTAACGTCCGTGCAGCAATATTTCAGTTATATTCAGACGATGAACATGAAATGGATGATAAAATGAACATGAAATGAAAATGGGATGGGACACAAGGATAATAGGGTCAACAAATTTTGATTGCCACTAGAAAAAAGGGAGGGATGGGTAAGGTCGGACAATTTAGCCTCCTATGTACTCCTATTGAATACCACAGCAGGGTTCTTTAACGTGCGAGGAACGTGGCATCTTTCCCAACACCGTGCACCTCGAGTACTATTACATTTGTAAACATCAAAGGTCGTGCTCGTACATTAATAAATTTGGCCTCACAGTTATGGTCACAAACGTATAAATGTATCATTTAAGGAGTTAGACCTATGGTAAGGGACATAACTCTTGAAATCAGTGATATGTTTGTATCATATTCAAAGCCTTGTAAGCTTTCCTTTGAAATAGAATGAAAGCAGTCTAAGTTACTTTGATGCTTACATGAATTTCGTGTAAAATGCTGAATACAAATGTTCCAGTGATGTGTAAGAGTTATGTCCCTTACCATAGGTCTCCCTCCTTAATATATGTACTTTTTGTTGAATACCACAGCAGGGTTCTTTAACGTGCGAGGAACGTGGCATCTTTCCCAACACGATGCACCACTATGGTTTGCGGTAAGGTTTTCCGTATTATATATAGCCTGACAACCCCAACATGTAACACGCCAGGGGTACCGCATTCTACCACTTGGGGCACACATCCCAGTTGCTATGTGGGCAGAGCCCCTAGCACCCGGCTAGGTTTCTGAACACTATTTAGTCGCCTTCTAAGACAAGCTTAGCGCTGCTGCAGGCCTATTCTTTTCACACTCGGACCTGCACGGGGCAAAAACAAACTTCAAATAGATACGATAAAGCAAAATAATTAAGAAAATTGAAAAGAAAATTATGAAGTTATTGAACGATAAGATATGTACATGTCCATCATAAAAAAACCTTTCTGTCAAGCAATATGTTTTAACATTTTTTAAGATTGTTGCTATATCCATAAAACGGCAAGGATTGTACACCTTCCCCATAAAGCACTTGTCTTTGAGCAAGGAATGGAAAAAAATAAGAACGGTTTTAGGGAATCACAATAAATGCACCAGAGTATAGCCTTAAGAGGCTCTCAATGTTTAAAATCAGGCTGATCCTTTTATATGGGTGGCAAAGGGTAATTTTTTTCTCACTGAATTGCAATATAACATATATACCATATGCATGTCAAGTATAGGGCAAAGTTTGTTTTAAATCGACAATGTATGGATATGAAAATGCATTTGATGTTTCCAAACAATGCAATCAAATTTTTCTCAAATGAAAGAATTATCTTATCTCCCTTTCTGTAATGAATTTCAATGCTATCTATCAATTTTAATTCTCTTTCAGCGTTGAAGTTAATAAAAAATCGACATTAAACACTGAGAAATGATGCATTTGTGATATGAAATGGATGAAATTTTTTGAAAACTAATTCTGTCATGTGCTACCCACTACCCGGTTTTTAGAAGGTCAACCTCTTAATCCGTAACAGTAAATACCGTCAGGGTAGTAAGCTTGTACTGAATTAAAGTCACGGCTAAAGCAAACAAAGACGCTAATGTTGACAGAAAAAAAATGAGAATGTCAAGAAGCATGGTTAATTAAGGATAGTTTAAGAGGAAGCTTATCGGTGCACCTGGTCCATGCTTCCAATTTTAGTAGAGTCGAGTTGCTCATTTACTTTTGTAGATTTGTACGTATGCTTTTAGCTGTTTTTGTTATTTGTTGTGTGTGTTTATTTACCCTGTTTGGTATTTGTCCCTGGATTACATTCTTTTGATTTCCTCTAGATCTTGGTTCCCTTGATTACTCTCTGAGAATATAGTCTCAAGCGGTTGTTGTTATAATATGTAAATAAAATAATAATTAACATAGAATGTTTTCCAAAACACGGAAAAATAAAGCTTAATGAAGTCTTGTTCTGTTTGGGAACTACCCTCTCCAAAAGCAAAACAACAAAATTAGCAAATTAGATCATTGAACTCCTCAATCCTAAATGAACACATAATTTTGATATTGTAAATCTTTTTTAAAACATAGTTAAAACATGCTTTTGTCAAAATCTGGCAAAAAAGTTGTAAATAGCTCTGATTATCACCGTCGATCTCTATAACGTTTCAAGGTATTTGAATAAATTGTTGGATAATTGTGATGATTGATGGAATTATCTGTCTTTAAAGTGTAGTTAATTAAATCAATAATGAATGGGTTAAGATATGAACTTTATTTTCATTCTTTATTTTTCATCGGATTAATGACGACATACGCTGATGTTTAAAGCTCAGTTGAATTACATAATATTTTAACGCTGTTTATTGGAATTGGAATTCCGATAATTCATGCCATTTTGGAAATATAACTTTATTGATTCTAATTTAAAAGCTAAAAAAAAAACAAAAAACCACAGCGACTGTCGCCCCAGACACAATAATGTTAGAACAGTAACCGCGTATCGAACGTACTGAACTGTAGCTTTTTGTTGTAGATTGACTATAAGCAGAAGAGGGTAATCAAGGCAAAAAGCAAATTAACCTTAAACGAAACTAGTAAAACATGTTTATCAAGAGAGAAAATTTAAAATCCCAATAATCATTTTACCCTTCATCAACCGAATGTTTTACAAATTTCAAACATACTTTTTGGTCTCATCAATCGACAAGGTCCTCCATATCCACATAATAGATTGCTATACTTTAGGTGACATACGATCTCATTACAACTATACGTAAAAAAACATTGTCAAATGGCGTTTTATCGAGCAAGTCTTAGGCTAAACTATTTCAATTATTAACTCATTGTCATTTTGATTCCAGTTGAGGGAAAATGTGTGTTCATCTCAGCTTTCAAAACTCCCATTTTGATTTCCATCCAACGACAATGTACGCTCATTTTTATCAATTGAACACTGTATTTTCGTTCCCTACCCAAAGACGAGGTGTGTTTTTCATCACCATCTTTTCGCCTGCACCCCAGAACAGGATTTAGCCACCACCACCGTCTTTTTGATATCAAGTAAGCGACAAGGACTGCCCGTCTTTACAATAAGGAAACAATTTTTTTTGCTTTGCATTTTGTGACAAAAAGTCCTATGTCTCCGCCAGCGACTCGTACTTGCTGGTATTAACTATAAAAACAATGTGTTTAAGTGTTTTCCCATTGCTAAATTGAGCACATCCCACCATAACAATACTATCTATTTACTCTGCATCTATTTATAATGTGTGCTCATCTCTGCTATAGGAACACTGCGTTTTTTTCTCGCTATCCATTAAGAAGGCGTGTCCATTACCATCATAAAAAACACAGTTTTTGTTTGCTCTCCATTACAAGTTTTTAAATTTGTCCATCTCCACCATAGGATCACTGTCTTGTTTCTCTCAATCCATTGACAAGGCACGACGCTTGCCCATCTTCCTTATGAACACTTAATTTCTGCTCCTCATTCACGAACAGGGTATGCCAAATTTCGAAATAATTGATTCTGGATCCAGTGACAAGAATTGCCATTTTTCACCATAAGCATATTGTCGTTTATGCTATACCAGGTTTGCTCATCTCCATCATATAAAAAAAATCTTTTGCATTCAATTCAGTTATGCAAATTTCAAATCTCAGAACCTTGTATTTTATTTCTGCACCAAGCAAACATGTATTCCCAGAGCGCCAAATATAAGAACACAATCTTTAATGGTATCCAACCATTAACAATGTGTGCTCCACAATAAGAACGGTGACGGTTTTTTTTTTTATCTCCATCCATTGACAAATAAGTCAATATCTTGCTTGAGAACACTTCCTTTTTCCTCTCCACCCATCGATAAGGTGTGTTAATCTGTTGTATTAGCTCATTTTCTTTTCACTCACCATTTATCGACGAAGTGTATCGTCCTCTTGCGTGAGAACACTGTTTTTTGCTCAGTTATGCGACAAGATTTAAATACTGAACCATAAGATCTAATTCCGACGATAAAGTGAATCCATCCTTCCTATTAGTGTTCTGTCTTCTCGTTTTGAATACAACGAAATAATCAAAATGATCAGGCGTTTCTTAGATAAGCAGACTGTCTTTATCGGTGTTGAATCAGAAACAAGATGTGTCATTGCTCACATTGTTCTTCATCATGATATCAGGGAGGCGTATCCGTTTTATCAAAATTTCTGTAATGCATTTCTATAATTGATTTAGAAAAAGAACAGAAATGGTGAAACCAGCGTATAACTAAAATACAAAATCGTAAATACTATCAGAAATCACCAAAAGGTCTTCAAAAAGGGTGCCTTTAGGTAAGCTCTGGAAGACAGCAAAGTAATAAAATCCGCGGTAACTGAACGATGACAATTCTTCAAAATAATACCAAAATGTGATATAACGACACAACGACACACTAATGACCAACATCTTCGGACTGTTGACAGGCACATGAAATTTTCCGGGGGGGGGGGTTGTTTGTTTGTTGTTTGTTGGGGTTTAACGACCGAGCAGCAATATTTCAGCTTTATTCAGACGATAAACATGAAATTGATGATAAATGACCATGAAATGATGATGAAATGAAAAAGGGATGGGACACAAGGACAATGGGGTCGACGAATTTTGATTGCCACTGGAAATAAGGTAGTTGGGTAGGGTCGGGCAATTTAGCCTCCTGGTTCCTACTCCTGGAGAATACCACAGCAGGGTTCTTTAACGTACAAGGAACGTGGCATCTTTCCCAACACGGTGCACCACTATGGTTTGCGGTCAGGTTTTTCGTCTTATAGCCTGACAACCCCAGCATGTAACACACCAGGGGTACCCCATTCAACCACCTGGGGCACACATCCCAGTTGCTCTGTGGGCAAAGCGCCCTAGCCCCGGGCTAAGGTTCTGAGCACTATTTAGTCGCCTTTTACGACAAACTTAGCACTGCTGCAAGCCTATTCTTTTAACACTTGGACCTGCACGGGGCTTCGGGGGGGGGGCAGGGGGGTTAAACTAGTGTTATAAGGCCATTACCACCCCTTTAAATGTTATAGTATTGAAAAGACATGTAAGTATAATTGTCGTGAATCATGCAAAATTTATAAGGTGTATTAAATTGAAACAAAGAGTAATCAAGTCAACCTCGACTCCCGTGTAAAAATTTGTAACAATACATATGTATGGCAAGGGATGGACAAAAAAGTTCCAAAAATGAGTCCTTTGTGCAAAAAATTTAGTCGTCCACAAATAGATTTGGTTTCTTTATGATTTGGTTGTTTATCAAATTCCTGGATATTTAGATGTTAGCGTTACATATCAAGTCAATTAATTTAATTTCACATTCATAACAAGCTTTCAGAGACTCATTTATTATCATGTTAAATTTAATAACTTGAGCTGGCATTTCGCAATATTTAATTTTCACTCATTATGAAACTTATAACTATTGAACGCAAACCATAGCTTACAATCGATAAAGCTTATTTCAGTTATTACTGTCCAAAATAAGTTCTCGCTAATTTGAGGTTTGCAAATTGTTAATGGTTTTTTAACACTTTATCTAAACATATAGAATGGAGTAGGTTGCGTTAATTCAAATAACAAAATTGAGGATGTAAATTTTTGTAAGATTTTTCTGGTTGCTGCATAATCGAAAACTTGGATTTTGTTCAGAAATAATAAAGCCACCATTGAAATTAAAGCACCGTTAGTGAAAGTTTTTTTCTAAATCCGCTTCCGAATTTAAGTGATTAAAAGGAGATATTGGGTATAGGGTTGACTAGGCTTCAACGAATTGTTTTCTAGAAAAGGTGCTATTTTTTTTAAACTGTCATATGTTTAACAATGTGAAAAAATGTTCATTTGTTATTAGGAATATGTTTCATATTTCTCAGGTTTGCAGGGCCACATTTTAAGTGTCAGTCACTGTAAGAATCAGGCAGTAGGTGAAACATTGTATGAAAAAAAAACCATCATGTTGATAGTGTAATTTGTCTATTTGCACCATCAGTATCTAGGAAAAAAGACTATATTTTCCATATTATTTCGGCAAATTGAATTATAGTTTCATTGAAATGCACTGAAAATGAACATTTCAAGGGCAGATAACTCTGTCAAAAACCTCATTTTTCTAACATTCTATTGAAAAATTTCTGAGCAAAGCCAGATATGCAGGATCAAATAATGGTCTTTTCAATTAGAGAAGGTATTTTTGAAGGATATTATATTGTCGTATCGGTGGAATTTTGACATGCATGTTTCTGATTTTTCCCATTTTGCCTAATTCTTAAAAACATTTACACTTAATCGACCAAATGCGTGATAATTTTGGCAATGTTATCTTTGAAAACTTTTACGCCAGTAAACATGGTAAAGCGTTTTCGTAAACCCTAGTTCATGTGCCATACTATTCATCTGTTGTAAACTGTAATTAGTACCCCCAAACTATATAATAGTTTACATTGAAAAAACTCTTGAATACTAGAGTTTGTGCGCGATAAATTAAGTTTATCCAGTGCTTGTTATTGTCGCGTACTAAATATATATTTTTCTTGTGAGGCACAAGTTGAAAATATTCATTTTCTGTTAATATTTTTGGTTTTGAAATTTTTCTGATATTTTTGATTTAGTAACTATATCATGATTTTTACCTTTTGTTGTACAAGTTTCAATGTTGCTTCAATCTTCCAATGTTCATTACTATTAATCTGTAGCATTCACTCTACTGTTCTAAAATTGGTCATCATTGCCATTTGTTGGCACCTATCACAGAGATTCGAAAATTATTCGACTAAATATTAGAAAATTTCATGTTTGACGAAAACCGGTCCGAATTTTAACTTTCAGTACATTTTAATTATATCATGTGGACGTGACAGAAATGACAAATACACTTCATTCCTTAGATATAAAGATAAAACTACTTAAAATTTGGAAATTGTGCAAACGACTCAAGATCGCATTTAAAAACTTTCATTATATAAAATTTTATACATACAATGTAAGTGTCACGAAAGATTCTTTAAAGTCTCAAAAGATATAGTTGCATTTTATACTCAAGTGACACGCGGTAAAAAATCATGTAATTAATAATTTTTTGACAGTTTGTTTCTGTTTTATCCACAGCATGTTCCATATTCCATACTGAATATTACTTGTCAAAATCTGTATCACATGAAGTTCCAACCCGAGACGCCTATATAGAATTTTTACATGTCATGTTCATTATATCGTATATTTCAACAATACTTCAAGTATGGTTTGTGAAGGGGTGAGATATAGGGTATACGATATAGGTCTAGATGTGTGATATAAGGTATGCGATAAAGATCTATGGGTGTGATATAGGGTATGCGATAAAGATCTTGGGGTATGATATACGGGATGTGCGATACAGGATTTAGAGGTGTAATATAGGGTATGCGATCAAGGGTAAACGATATATGGTTTAAACAAATACTTTTTATGCGTATACAAAAAAAATGTAAATTTTTATCTAAATATATGATATATAGACTTATAATATGTAAATCAATGTATTTATTGTGCTGCTATTATTAACTTTCATTATAAAATTCGTGGTGGCAGTAAAATATCTAAGTACTATTAGAAAGACACTGCATGAAAGAAGCCAAAATATTTACATAATTTTCACTGATATACAATTCAAAAGTAAAATGTAAGAGGAGCTAATTGATAAAATCTTTTTATGTGATTTTTTTCTCATTTTCTGTGCAAGTGAAAATATATTTTTTCGCCTACAAAAATCAATTACATTGTAAATCGGTGACATTGTTATTTTCATTTTTTTAGTATTCCGGAATCCTAGCAAAGCCTATAACCATGAAAAATAGGAAAACTTATGAAAACGTACAGAAAAGATAGATAAAAAGGTACATAATAAATATAGAAAGATATAAAGGCTTTAACAATTTCGTATATGAATACAGACTTTTCCCAATATTTTTTTTTAAATCAAGAAAAGGCTATTTATTTAACACTCGAAAATAAAAAAAATCAATATTGAATTTAATATACAATTATAAAGTTAATATAATTAAAACATTACCGTTATGCAAATGACTCACTACATAACCAATTTAGTTAACCTAAATTTTATTATAAAGTATCGGTTCAACCATGAATCATGAAACCTTATTAAACTAAAACAGCACTTATTATGTCAAGGAAATTACAAAAAAACCTTAACCAAGTTCTTTTTGATTTATCGACATAGACATCTGAGTAAGGGAAACGTCATCGCTCAATATTAAGAAACAACAAAAACAGCCCACTATTTTTACACACCATTTCCTTGTTTCATAAAAAAGATGACAGATGGGACAATCAAAGCCGCCCTCAACTTAATGTTTTGGCATGCAAGTCTTACCAAATGACACGGTTTTTTTATTTAAAAGATTGTAGGAGTCGGAATACACATCTTTGAAAGTTGATATTCAAACTGTCATTTTACAATACATTTTGACGTGTGTATACTTATTAAACTGTTCGCACAAATGATGATCGTAGGCTACAACCCAGTGGTCGTTGATTTTAGACCAATTTGATACACACACACACACACACACACACACACACACACACACACACACACACACACACACACAAATAACATGAAAGTAATGTTGCTAATTATAATTAATCAGAAAAAGATATGCGACGCCATACGATCATTTTCGACCAAATGTCGTTGAATGATATTTATATAACATTCTCTTACTTGCGTAAAAACAAACCACACACATTCAATGTTAATTTGGTATTTAACTAACATACTGTAAAAGTATAAATTTTTGGCGATTGCCTCCTTCGCAGAATCTGCCAAACGAACATATTTGTAAGTAACAATGTTCGCAGTTTAAAAAATGATAAGGCATTTTATAGTTTTAAAATCAATTTGATAATATTTATCTCATATAAGGGGTACCGCTGACGGAGCAGGATATGTTTACCCACAGTAAGCACCTGATGTCACTCCTATTTTATGTTAAAATTGCTAGTGCTTTAGTCTTTTTTGTTATAATTGGTTCACCTTTTAAGACCTCGGCAATGACAATTTTTACAACAATGTAAATTCCGGTTACATATCGTAAACAACATGTCTGTCATCACTTCGACAAGACATGGAGCCGTTTAGAGGCCTAAAACGGTATTATCTGCTTTATTCCATTAATATACGCATTGTATATTCAAAACAGTAATATTTGAATAAATACAGATATCTGTATCCCGTAAATACTTTGAATATTGAAACTGACAACCATGTCACATTGTCGGTTGAATGTCACCATATGCAATGTCAATTTTGTGTTGCCAATTTTACTGAATGAGAGCCTAAAAAAAGCTATTAACTTATTTCAGTTAGTTAGGGATTGGAATCATGAGAATAAAAAATGTTTTTTTTTCAGAATTTATGGATGCTTTGCTGGTAGTGTATTGTCACAAGATACAACTTGATGGTTTTCATGCCACATACTCCTGCTTGCGAGAACTGCAGGAGGTCGTGAATGTGGTCTCCTGTAGTGTCAGACCACACAATAGAGTTAATGTGGTCTCCTGTAGTGTCAGACCACACAATAGAGTTAATGTGGTCTCCTGTAGTGTCAGACCACACAATAGAGTTAATGTGGTCTCCTGTAGTGTCAGACCACACAATAGAGTTAATGTGGTCTCCTGTAGTGTCAGACCACACAATAGAGTTAATGTGGTCTCCTGTAGTGTCAGACCACACAATAAATTAAATTAAAACATGACATATTGTCTTCTACTTGGGCGATATGACTTCGTGTGGACTGTCACTGCTGGCAATGCGTGTAGGTTTGTTTCTGAGTCATCCACCATTAACACAGTTTGTTTGTTTGTTTGTTTGTTGGGGTTTAACGACCGAGCAGCAATATTTCAGCTATATTCAGACGATGAACATGAAATTGATGATAAAATGAGCATGAAATGATGATGAAATGAAAAAGGGATGGGACACAAGGACAATGGGGTCAATAATTTTTTATTGCCACTGGAAATAGGGAGAGGTGGGTAGGGTCGGGTAATTTAGCCTCCTGTGGCGGAGCCCTATAGTTCCTACTCCGGGAGGATACCACAGTCGGGTTCTTTAACATGCGAGGAACGTGGCATCTTTCCTAACACGGTGCACCACTATGGGTTGCGGTCAGGTTTTCCGTATTATACCCTGACAACCCCAGCAGGTAACACTCCAGGGGTACCCCATTCCACCACCTGGGGCACACATCTCAGTTGCTCTGTGGGCAGAGCACCCTAGCCCCCGGCTAAGGTTCCGAGCACTGTTTAGTCGCTTTTTACGACAAGTTTAGCACTGCTGCAGGCCTATTCTTTTAACACCCGGACTTGCACGGGGCCCATTAAAACAGAAAAGTCCTTGTTCTTCTGGTTATTATAATGAGTTAAACTTTACATTTGTGGGATAAAATTAAAATGTGCCACCTATTTCCTATCTGTCTTGTTTTTAGATAGACAGGCTCTTTATTTGTCGCCTGATTGAAGGAGGTAGACCTAGGGTAAGGAACATAACTCATGACGTCGGTGATATGTTTGCATCGTACTCAATTTCACCAAAGGCTATCAAGCTTTCATTTGACACGGAATGAAATAATCTAAGTTACTTTGATGCTTACATGACATTGATGTAACATGCTGAATATTAACGTTCTGATGATTTGTAAGTTGTGTCCTTTACCCTGGGTCTACCTCCTTAATCTAAGCTTATTTATCTATGTTTCCATATACATATATGTTTAATCTGACAAATACATATCATATATGGATCCTTAATTTTAGAGCGATAATTTTCTTTCTCACTTTTTTTGTACTGAGAAAAGATAATTATCAATCGATAAGGTGAAGGCAAAATGTATATATTTGATACTGCATCCTGTCTTCTCTGCAAAACATTTAATATCGATTAGGGTTAGATAAAAAAAAACCAAACGGATCTAAAAACGAACTTATTTGTCAGTCTCTGAAGGAACCAGCCACGTGTAGGTCCGGGTGTTAAAAGAATAGGCCTGCAGCAGCGCTAAGCTTGTCGTAAAAGGCGACTAAATAGTGCTCAGAACCCTAGCCGGGGGCTAGGGCGCTCTGCCCACAGAGCAACTGGGATGTGTGCCCCAGGTGGTGGAATGGGGTACCCCTGGCGTGTTACATGCTGGGGTTGTCAGGCTATAATACGGAAAACCTGACCGCAACCCATAGTGGTGCACCGTGTTGGGAAAGATGCCACGTTCCTGGCACGTTAAAGAACCCTACTGTGGTATTCTCCCGGAGTAGGAACCATAGAGCTCCGCCACAGGAGGCTAAATTGCCCGACCCTACCCATCTCTCCCCATTTCCAGTGGCAATCAAAATTTGTCGACCCCATTATCCTTGTGTCCCATCCCATTTTTCATTTCATCATCATTTCATGTTCATTTTATCATCCACTTCATGTTCATCGCCTGAATATAGCTGAAATATTGCTGCTCGGGCGTTAAACACCAACAAACAAGCAAACAATATCTTGAATTGAACAAAGGTCAGTACCTAAGATCTAAGGAGGTATACCTAGGGTAAGGGACATAACTCATAAAACCAGTGGAATGTTTGTGTTATATTCAATTTTACCAAAGCCTCTCAAGCTTTCGTTTGAAACAGAATAAAATCAATCCAAGTTACTTTGATTCTTACATAAGATTGATGTAAAATGCTGAATACAAACGTTCCAATGATTCTTAAGAGTTGTGTCCCTTACCCTAGGTCTACCTCCTTAAGATGGGTAAGACTGTACTTTGCAAAAGTATTGTGATTATTGATTACTGGTCCATGCTCCACTTTTTAGTGGAGTTCGAATTGATCATTTGCTTTTGTTACTTTGTATGTATGATTTTAGTTACTTTGTATTCTTTGTTGTGTGTGTCTGTTTTCTATATCTGGTCTTTGTCCCTGGATTACATTCTTTTGATTACCGTTATAACCTTGGTTCCCTTGATTGCTCTTTCAAGGCCTACATCCCAGGTATCTCTAGTCATATCAATTATCGTGGTACAAGGCGCTACTCAAAACGACCGTATTGCATACTTGTTGAAGTATTTGGGTACTAAATGCAATCCATAGTTTTCACGAAATTATAAACACTAAATGTCTGCCGAAACACGCGATCCTTGAAAATGACACTTGATTAAAAGTCAAAAGATGGTTTTTTTTTAATTTTTCACCACGCTTGTGTCAAGCATTCCAAGATTCGAAAGTCTCTTCAGCGATACACTTACTAATATTATAATATCGGTTGGAAGGTACTGCTTTTAGTAACAGTTTTTATTAAATGCAGACGGAAGGTGATAAATGCATGTCAAAACCCCGTCGAATTCACTTTCATTTCTTATTCAGAATCAGTTACAGACCACATAACCAGTCATAGTTTTTCATTTTGGTGTTGCGCTTTTGGTATAAAATTTATATAGATTGTACATGAAATAAGCACTTTGCACGATTTATCATTTTTGATTTTGTCCAATTTGGTTGATTTTAGTGGAAGATAAAAGTATGATTTTCTAAAAAGTACACGTCTGAATATGATTAGGACAATTGTTACTAGGGTAAGGGACATAACTCTTGAAATCAGTGATGTTTGTATCATATTCAGTTTCACCAAAGCCTATCAAGCTTTCATTTGAAACAGAATGAAATCAATCCAAGTTACTTTGATGATTACATGAGATTGATATATAGAGCCTGGATACAAACGTTCCAATGATTTGTAAGTGTTGTATTTCCTATTGTAGGTCTACCTCCTTAAGCGGTGTCCATTGAAGATCAAGGCAGTGGCTGTCACATGCAAACATTTGTTTTCATTAGATTTTCATTAAATAAAGAGGTAACAAACTCATGTTTCTCAGAAATGAATAATGTTTTGCAATTTACTACAATGGTAAGAATAAAATAAATTACACAGAACTTACCTCAAAATTCAATATTAAGGGAAGATACTCTTTGATTTATTTGTAATTTAGTTGATTTGTCAGTGATTTTTTAATTTAAATTCTGAGTCATCCACCATTAAAACAGAAAAGTCCTTGTTCTTCTGGTTATTATAATGAGTTGAACTTTACATTTGTGGGATAAAATTAAAATGTGCTACCTATATCCTGCCTGTTTTTTTTAGATAGACAGGCTCTTTATTTGTCGCCTGATTGAAGGAGGTAGACCTAGGGTAAGGGACATAACTCATGACGTCAGTGATATGTTTGTATCGTACTCAATTTCACCAAAGGCTATCAAGATTTCATTTGACACAGAATGAAATAATCTAAGTTACTTTGATGCTTACATGACATTAATGTTACATGCTGAATACAAACGTTTTGATGATTTGTAAGAGTTGTGTCCTTTACCCTGGGTCTACCTCCTTAATCTAAGCTTATTTATCTATGTTTCCATATACATAAATGTTTAATCTGACAAATACATATCATATATGGATCCTTAATTTTAGAGCGATAATTTTCTTTCCCACTTTTTTTGTACTGAGAAAAGACAATTATCAATCGATAAGGTCAAGGCAAAATGTATATATTTGATACTGCATCCTGTCTTCTCTGCAAAACATTTAATATCGATTAGGGTTAGATAAATAAAAACCAAACGGATCTAAAATCTTATTTGTCAGTCTCTGAAGGAACCAGGCTGAGGGTGAAACATGGGCAAAAACGAAACCTACCACTTTGACATCGTAACTTAACTTTATCATAATTAAACAGTGAATACAAAATTTTCCATTTCATTTTATCTATTTGAGTTATAAATTTCGATGACGTACACGTTTCAGAAATCGATAACCTACAAAAAATTCCGAATTTCTATTATTCTACTAAAGAAAATTTTCCCCAACGTCTTTAGTGATGCAGATATCACTAACTGGTCATTTCAAATAGGTACTACATAGAGACGAGTGTGTGGGTAAAAGTATAATGTCAAATCAGTAGGTTTTTGATATTCCTAAGCTTGCCTGATTCTTACAAAAATTGTACTTGAAATAAAACAAAATTCTATAAATAACCCAAAGAGGAGTATTTATGGGAAATGTCCTAGGCAATGTTGCGTTAGATTTAGTAGTTAGTATCTAAAAGCATCGAATTTTTTAATTAACAAATTCAGATCAAAATCTACAAAAGACTACCGCAAAAAGCGAATGGAGGTTCAAAAGGTTAAATGTAAATATAATGAAATTGTACAGTCTCAATTTATTACAGAATCTATCTGTCCAAATAAGTAAAATATATATATTTAGAGCAAATGATGTCAATTTCATGTTTTACGTGCTGTGTTCATCTGGATAATTATGAGTGTGGCTTAATATTACAAGCTAATAAGCTTATGCATTGTGTTTGCTTTTGTTTGTTTGTTTGTGGGGGTTTAACGTCCGAGCAGCAATATTTTAGCTATATTCAGACGATGAACATGAAATTGATGATAAAATGAACATGAAATGATGATGAAATAAAAAAAGGGATGGGACACAAGGACAATGGGGTCGACAAATTTTGAATGCCACTGGAAATAGGGAGAGGTGGGTATGGTCGGGTAATTTAACCTCCTGTGGCGGAGCCCTATGGCTCCTACTCCGGGAGAATACCACAGTAGGGTTCTTTAACGTGCGAGGAGCGTGGCATCTTTTCCAACACGGTGCACCACTATGGTTTGCGGTCAGGTTTTCCGTCTTATAGCCTGACAACCCCAGCATGTAACACGCCAGGGGTACCCCATTCCACCACCTGGGGCACACATCCCAGTTGCTCTGTGGGCAGAGCGCCCAAGCCCCTGGCTAGGGTTCTGAGCACTATTTAGTCGCCTTTTACGACAAGCTTAGCGCTGCTGCAGGCCTATTCTTTTAACAGATTTCATTTTTAATTTGTAATTCAGCCCCGTGCAGGTCCGGATGTTAAAAGAATAGGCCTGCACCAGCGCTAATCTTGTCGTAAAAGGCGACTAAATAGTGCTCAGAAACCTAGCCGGGGGCTAGACCGCTCTGCCCACAGAGCAAATGGGATGTGTGCCCCAGGTGGTGGAATGGGGTACCCCTGGCATGTTACATGCTGGGGTTGTCAGGCTATAATACGGAAAACCTGATCGCAAACCATAGTAGTGCACCGTGTTGGGAAAGATGCCACGTTCCTCGCACGTTAAAGAACCCTGCTGTGGTATTCGATAGGAGTAGGAACCTTTGCGCTCCGCCACAGGAGGCTAAATTGCCCGACCCTACCCATCTCTTCCCGTTTTTTTTGTGGCAATCAAAATTTGTCAACCTTACTATCCTTGTGTCCCCCTCCTTTTTTTCATTTCATCATCATCATTTCATGTTCATCGACTGAATATAGCTAAAATATTGCTGCTCGGTCGTTAAACCCCAACAATCAATCAATCATTTCTAATTCATGTGGATTGAGCCGTCACACTTAAATATCGTGTTAAATTCAAGTAAAGTTCACGACAAATTTCAAGAGAAGATTACATCGCATGCATTTCACGTGAACAACATTTGCCTATGTTCAGGTTGATCATACTTAATATTTCTACAGGACAGATATTCTTTCTTTTTCTCAAATGTGACATTGAATGAATACTTCAGAACTTTATGAACATAATTTCAAGATATTTAAGCTTCAATAAAGGGAATTTTTTACAACATTTTGTATATTCTGAGGGCAGTTTTCGCTATGTCGCTATTTTCACTATAAAAAACCTGGTATGTAAAATATTCTATTCCTTCACTCTTATGAGGTTGATCTGATCAGAAAGAAAGAATATCGTTTGGCTAGATCGTTCAATCTCAGTTTCCGCTATATAGATGACGTATTATCTTTAAACAATCCTAATTTTGGGGATTTGATACATTGCATCTACCCAAAAGAACTTGAGATAAAGGATACTACAGGCACTGTGAAATCAGCCTCATATCTTGACCAACAATTAGAAATCGATGGTAAAGGAAAACTATTGACCAAATTTTACGACAAACGTGATGACTTTTCATTCAGAATTGTCAACTTTCCTTTCATCTGTGGCAACATCCCTTCGGCACCTGCGTATGGAGTGTTCATATCACAACTCATATGTTATGCCAGAGCTTGCCGAAACTACGCAGACTTTTTGTATCGCTCTAGAACATTAACAAATAGGCTTCTGGAAAGCCAGAGGACGCTTTCCCTACCGCTGCACCTGGTCCATGCTCCCAGTTTTTAGTGGAGTCCGAGTTGCTCATTTGCATTTTTTACTATGTACGTATGATTTTAGTTACTCTATGTTCTTTGTTGTGTTTGTCTGTTTTCTATGTCTGGTCTTTGTCCCTGGATTACATTCTTTTGATTATTGCTATAACCTTGCTTCCCTTGATTACTGCTATAACCTTGCTTCCCTTGATTACTCTTTCAACCTAAAAAAAAAACAAAATATCGATTCAACCATGGCATTGCATGAAATCTCTGTGCGGTGTCGACCAATAAACATCTTGATTTTCCCATATAATGATTGCTCTCTTAAAATATTCTTAAAAAGAAAAACCTGTTTGAAGGATAAAAGGTCCGAAATGCCATAGGTCTATATACACAGAGTTGAATTGTATGAAAACTGATATAAAATATCATTTTTGATTGTTAGTTAAATCTGATTATATTCTTGGAAAATGGACTAATTAGAAAAGTTAAGTTGGTATAATCCCTATTACACAGAGAATTCTTTTCTGTCATCTTGCATTCATATGAACATATAAATTTTAATCAACTAATAGTGTTTAAATGACGAAAAGTAATATGCTTATTTTTTAAAGAATTTTTGACTCAATTTTCTTTTTGAAACACGAAAGAATGTCAATTATTTGGTCTTTATACACATAGTAAACAAGGGAACCAATGTTATAGCGGTAATCAAAGGAATATAATCCAGGGACAAAGACCAGACATGGAAAACAGACATACACAACAAAGAACATCTTCATCTATTGCATCAAAAATGTTCAAGTTAAAAATTTATTGCATGACCTCAAAATTAAGGACTTCAAGGCAAAACTGGATGCCTGTTTTTTTTTTCTCGCAAAAGCTCTCCATTTAATCTTGGATGACCGGCTTTATGCTTATATTATGGGTAGGCACTATACTTGTCATTATTTTTCACCGATCGTTAGTGAGGTATAAAATCTCGACAAATTCAGTACCTACCCATATTGATCTGAGCATAACGCCCGGCATCCTGGACTTTTTTCTTCTCTAGCATGATAAAAATTAATTTATGTCAGTGAGACGCTCATTAGGAAAACGGAATATTTGGCTCTTCCACACCTCGCCGTTATATGTTGTTACATTAAAGCAGAATTATTGAACTGTTTCAACAATAAGACTTTACATACATGTGTATAATTAAAAGAAGTAGTAACATTATTAACTTGAAAACAAAAGTTGAACCGAATTTACAAATAAACAAACTAACGAAATCGTGTGTCACATCATGTTTCGTAGATATATAAATGTAGGTCATTCGTTCATTGTGGAAATGCCGCGCTTGGACGCTAAGGTTTGTCGAACAAAATTTTAACGAAAATTACGGTCATCTGAAACACAGTTCATTCTTTGTGAATGACATTTCGATGTAGATTTGCTAGCGAGATCATGTCCTTCAATGTTTGGTCGAAATCTTTGACCGAAACTGTCATTTTACATGCGTCTGACAATTGGCAGTTTGACCAAAACATTCGATATTTCTTATGTAGTACGCTAAGATCGTAATAGAAAAAAGGCGTTTATAAATAAGTGTCATTGATTTGTTGCTTTTATGTTTAGTAAACGATTACAATCGATGAATACGATGAAAAGTGACCTTTTTTCATTGTACGCGTTGTTTTTGATTATTTCATATTCTTTGTTGTGTTTTCGTTGTTTGGTCTTAAGCCTTGTTATATATTTCTTTGATTTACGCTCGAATCTTGGTTCTCCTGATTAGTCTTTCACGTTCTTGCACTGAATTGGATTTTAACGTATTGGAATTGTCTTATTGATCACGCTTCAATACTTTTTGCAGATATTTGGTTATTTTTTCTGTATTACGGCAGTATATCTTACACACTCCGAAAGTTATATTAAATATTTCCTTTTTAAACAAAAATCGTAGTTAATCTACTGCATTTAATTCATTTTTAGTTTTTGGTGGTTCCGGCAAAATTATCATCATCTTTATTTTTAACAGATAAAACGAGTAAAGGAATCCAAGTTTAGTAAGGTACACGTACATAATTATTAACAAGCATGAATAGGCTGGGGACAATAACAAGGGTTAGAATCAATTGCTCTTAAAAAAACAGGAACATTTTCGTGATTCCTAGTACTATAGGAGGATAAAAAGAATAAGAAGATTTAAGGAGGTAGACCTAGAGTAAGGGACACAACTCTTACAAATCATTGGAACGCTTGTATTAAGCTTTTTACGTCAATCGCATGTAAACGTCAAAGTAACTTGGATTGATTTCATTCTTTTTCAAATGAAAGTTTGACATTCTTTGGTGAAATTGAATATGATACAAACATATCACTGATCTCAAGAGTTATGTCCCTTACCCTAGGTCTACCTCCTTAAGTAAACTTATTTTTACTGTGCAAAAATTGAAACGCTCAGCATCGATGGCCAAACTAGTTTAAAAATTGGACAGATGTAGTGATCCTTGTGTCCGTTCGTTTGTCTGTTCGTTGGGCTGCATCTTTTCCGTTACAGTTTTTTGTGTAACTTCCGATCCCAACTTTTTGATAATACGACTAAAGATTTATATAGGTATGTCATCTTTTGATTTCAAACTCGAGATACATCATCTTCCATTTGACAACTTTGTTTATACTTTGACGGAGCTTTTCGGGGCGGATCAAATCATTTTCACATGGATTTCAGGCTGTCATATGCACTTTTTTGTCAAAATTTGCCTTAGATTTTTTCAGCAAAAATGAGCAATCCGTAAATGCTGTTAATATTATGTTTCTGTAGAATGAAGCGGGAAGCGTGGGTATATATCTTTCAGTGATCGAGCTTTGTTCCCAGTTTTTTTTCTTGTTTATGTATCATTGCTGTCCTGATCTGAATTTATTTATTTTGCTAGTAAAAGAAATGTATATCTAAATTGCAGGGACGTCGCCGCAATCTTTCAAAGAAAACGCTGTGACGCAAATAATAATTCGATGAGTTTTTGACATCTATCTTGATGTCTTAACAAGACTTAAAATTACTGATACTTTAAGGGGACATATTTTATGCTCGTATCTATTACACACTGTAGAATTTTTCTTTCCAATATTGCACAGTGGTTTGTATAACATAAATTACATTATTATCATTATTTATTTCCTAACTCTCAAGGCGTTTAGCTTTGCAAATTCAGAGTAATCAGATATTGCAAAATAGAATTGTTTTTAGAAAGATTCATATAAGCGCGTACATGTAAATTCTATGGTCCAACGTGAGTTGGATACTATTAAAAAAGTGAGCCACAAATATCTGAAATAGTGCTCACTACTTTATCTGTCGTTTGTCATCTTGTCATGATATGATAATTCATTTTTTTTTACAATTCATTTTAATTTTATACTTTTAAGTTACAAACACAATTTTTGTAACGCATAAATGTAACAATGAAAAGTATTTAACACTGACAGATGATTGAGTTATTTTCGGAGATCTTGAAATGACAACTTTATCGATATCTGTTTATTGTACCTACCTAGATGCAGTTAAATTAACATAATAAAAAATGTAAAAATAGAGGACATCATTTTACTTGTATTTTGTATATACATAATTGCTTGTTTGTAACCATACAAGGTACGAGATTACAATTAATTCCCTTTGACTTTTCGTTGTATACGAATACAGTTCCTTTTTTAGTGTGTTCCTTTCTGATTTTTTTCTTTGCCGTCATTAACTTTATTGATTAATGTTTACTGCAGAAATGTAGGGCAAGGATCAAATTTACAATTTTTTTCATTTTGTAATTTTATGTGGAAGTTGTAATTTGGTCCTATGAAAGGAGGTCAAAATTTAGGACATTTGGCAGTGGTCACTTTTCATGTCTACGGGGTCTCCGAAGCAAAGTTGCTAAAAATTAAAAAAAATGATGGTGAATTTTTCAGACACTCTTATAGAAATCTGCTTTTATACATGTTTCCGTATTGGTGAAGTGTTAATGAGTTCGAAGTGGTGGAATTTTTTTATATGTCAAGATAGGTTTGTTGAAATGCAATACGAAATTAATTGTGTCCTCGTACCTACACCTAACCAGACCTTTTAAAACCTATTTCGTTTTTTTGTTTTTTTGTTTTGTATTTTGTGTTTTTTTTCTCTTTTCAAATCATTTTGAAGTACGGACAGCGGTGTTATTGTGGAAGAAATATCAAGCTGAATGAAGAACTAATTAGACCAGAGACTGAGTGTGATATCCTTTGCAGGAGTAATAGGGAAAGTAAATGTAGAGGAGACTGGAGACTAAGTATATTCAAAATAGGCAAGTACATTTATATTGTATTTCAAAATTAAATTCACAAAATGTAATTGCAGGCGTTTTACTTTCCATCATTTTTGTACCAAATTTCTTGCATATGTTCATTTCATGTTAGCAAGGTTTGCAAAAGACCTTTATTTAAAAAGACGTATTAAGGTAAAGTTGAAGACGAATTACTTCTCAAAATGTAACTTATGAATTTGCATGTAAAGGTGACTTTACATCTCATTTCATCAAGGATTGAATATAAAATGTCACTTTTTACTCGTAAGTCACGTCTTAAAACCATCTGATTTCAATCAAAACGACTTCCGGTTGATAACCGCCTTAACAGTAGTTTCACAGCGAAAGTGATCTGACGGATGAATATTAAAATGAATTAAATTGATCATTTAGTATTAATTCATTGTCCGTTTTTACAGTATTCGATTGAAAGAGAGAGAGAACGAAATTAAAATTGAAATTTCGAATCGTCAGATTTGTGTGGATGTGTAGTTCTTATAGTGATGAAAACGCTGATAATGTTGTTTTTGATTATTTTTTTCTTTTTTGAAAACAAAGGAAAAAAAACAAATTGCCATCAGCTCATTTTTAAGTTTTTAAAATACCTGTCTCATGACTTTCAAGGTTCAACGCCATCGACGTTTTGATTTATACTAGAAATAGTTTTGAAACTTTCTTGACAATTTAACTTAATCAATCTTTAAAGAAACGATGGATCTTGGTTTGAAGAAAGCTTAAGTTTGTAGCTATAATTGTTACATTCTACTTTGCATATACATCTTGAGTCTTTAATGCAAGAGTAATCAAGGGAACCAAGGTTACAGCGGTAATCAAAAGAATGTAATCCAGGGACAAAGACCAGACATGGACAACAGACTTACACAACAAAGAACATTAAGTCACTAAAATCAAACATACAAAGTAACAAAAGCAAATGAGCAACTCGGACTCCCTCCACTAAAACCTGGGAGAATGGACCAGGTGCATCGGTAGCGTAAGCGTCCTCTGCTTTTATGGAAACAAAATAGCAATATACAGTATTTGTATGGTGTACATTTACCATGGTGTATGGCCGGGATTGTGGAGATTTGGAATGAAGAATATGGATTGGGAATGAAGATAGTATATGGGGGATGGGGATTTGAATGGGGAGGATGGAGAATTTGCTTTAAAAGTATTTCGTTCTATCGAAAATGCATTGAATTCAATGAAATAATCAATAAAGAATTTGAAAGTATAAAATATAATTTTAAATATTTGCTATAGCAAATTGCAATGGGGATTCCATTACGTTTGGCACAAAGGTTTTGCAGAAATGGTATATGGTGTGAATTGTAAGTTTATATCATTCAAAAGTAAAATAAATTGTTATTTTAACATGTGATTGCATTAGATAAATTATCTTTCAGATAAAACGTGTCCATTCGATACAACAAATTCGTTTATTTCAACCATAACTGAATCTGGAAGGGAAATATCGTTCAACAAATTTACTTGGAGCACAACAAATTATATAAGTACAACGCAAGAAATCACAGCAACTCAAGATATTTGTAATTGCAAGTGCAGAGATGTGACACCGTCAAGTGACAGTAATAAATGTCAGTCGGGAACACAGGGAGACGTTTTATCAGCAATGTTGATTGACCGAAAGAAAACTAATGCATATTTACGGACAAAACAGTCGCAAAACGATGTCCGGGATTCATCGCGTTATATTGGGATAGTGGCTTCCTGTGTTCTTGCCATACCTTTTGTTTTAACCGCACTTAGTGACGCCATTAATTTATTTTTGAAATAAAAAAAAAACCTTGAAAAAAAATCACCAAATCTGATTCTTTTAGAAAGTAAACACTGTTACGTTTTTACCAATAGTATTAGATAGAAGGAACTAATTTCCGAACAATATATTCAAACCAATTTGTCATTGTCTCAAAGATAGCTTTGTGATATAAGAAAAGCATTGGCCTTGTGTGTGTGAGCATATTCTAAGCATTAAATACTAGGTTTCTTTTTGACGAAGTAGACTTCGTGTCTTTTTATGAGTTTTTAAGTTGTCATCAGTGGAAGCCGGCAGAGGACATTTCGAATATTTGTAATAATCGATCGAAGGTTAAGCGGTTCTGCATATCATGCAGAATTATATAATGGTCACTTTAATCGGAATTAGCTTTTGTGAGAAATGTCTCAGTATTTTCGATCAAATATCACAGCTAAATGCGGCCAGTTTAAAGCGTCAATAGATCGCAATGTGGCGTTGTGCGTTGGTGAACGTTTTTCATGCGGATCTATATGATGGGTTTTCAGACCAGTTTCTTTACATTTACGAGCAAGCTTCTCTCACTTATCATGGTATACCCTCATATAGATCAATTCAGTCAATATTATTTGAATGATTCCCTCTGGAAATAAACAATGATGAAATAAGACGTTATAAAGTCTATTAATTTTCAATTAGATCAAGATCATGAAAAATAATCATTTTCCAGAACATTTTTTACTGTATTTGTACTATATATGCAAACAACCTCTTTAAATTGACCGCTCGTAACTACATGATAACTACTAAATTTAAATCTTTGAAATGAATGGCAAAGTAACCACATTAACTACATATGCAGTGTATATCTGATTATTTTCAAAAGAAGCGTTTGGTCGGGGCAATGTATTTATATCTTGAATTAGAAATCGATGATAAAGAAAAACTCGTGACAAAACTTTCCTTTCATCTGTGGTTACATCCCTTCAGCAACTACGTGTAGAGTTTTCATACCACTGCTCGTAAGTAATGCTAAAGCTTTCCGTAACTACGCAAATTTTTGTACCCCGTCGACTTCTGACAGTTAGGATTTTGAAACAGATTAATGTTGTAACAAGATTTAAGACTATGCAAACCGGTTTATTCACCGTGTCATAGTTTTCCGTTCTTTTTTTGTCTACCCCAGACTCCACATTTTATGAGCAATTCAGCGAGTTTTCTAGAATGCCAAGGACGCTTACTCTACCGGTGAACATGGTCCTTGCTGCCAATAATTGGTGGATTCCGACTTGCACATTTACTTTTGTTGTTTTGTACGTTTCATTTTGGTTATTTCGTATTTTTGTTGTATATGTCTGTTTTCTCCCTCGATTTCAATCAGCCTTTAATTATTTATTGACCTATTTTACGCTTGAATCTTATGAAAAATCTGGCAACTATGTCAAAAATATAATACAATTAACTCAACGCTCGTATCACTTAGAGTCGTGATGATCGTATAATTGTTACTTTTGTTCGAATTATACTTGAATAAGATCGAGTTGTCGATTCAAAATCAGGTTGCTGTTTAGATGGAAAGCAGTGTAAATATCGGTATACTGTGAGACTGCCAGATATATTAAAAATTAATTATGAAAGAAAGAACGATGATGACGTATTTGATATTTTTTGACACTTCTTGATGACGTTCAAAAGATTAAAAACGATGCTAAGACGTACGTGGGTAAACCCCTGGATATGTTTTATTATTGATGTGATAATAACCCCAAGTCGCTTGTTTTATTAAAAAATATCGCATACATGATAAAAGTAAGACATTTTGATTATTTTAAACGAACGTCTTACAGTTGTTTCTTTTTGTATTTGTTTCGTTCATCAAATGTTTTTTTTTCTAAGAAAACTATGTTTACTTTCATTTGAAACTTACACATGTACTACTGTGTCGAAGTTCGATTTTATGCAGTTCAAAGACCTTTGTTTTTAAAGGTGATACCAAACGTCTTCTGTAAAATTAATTTGGCTCGATTAAATTTCTTAGAATTTTATTCAGAGTTTGACTATGATTAAGGAAGCAAAAAAAATATATAAATTTCAAGAAATTTTAACCACATGTTGTGACATGCGTCATTAATTTGATCCTTTATCCTACATAACACCTAGATGAACTGTCCTGCATAACCATACATCGTGTACTAAGTTACAACCCTAGATTAACACTACGAGGAGGAATGACTCGGCCAGCGAAAGCTATATTTTTATATAGCCTAGCTGGCCGAGTGGTCTAGAGCGGTGTTGCCATAGATGTCACAGCGGTACGAGTTCGAGTCCCGCGGAGGGAACGATCAAAAATTTGCATCGAAAATTTGACAGTTCTAACATCGTTGGGAATTTTTCAGACCCTTATAGTTTTCCGAAAAGTAAAATAAACAATTAACAAGCATAGACTGGCTATGTGGTCTGTAATTGTGTCTGCATATGAAATCAAATTTCATTTTGTGGGTTTGTGAAATGCATGAATAACGACTCCTATATAATACAGTAGGCTTAAGTTTAAGGTCAAAATAAAGATTTCACAAACCGACTTATCACAGTTATCCCTTCATTATTCAGTATTAGAAAAATAATATTTGTACTTTTTGAAAATTTTCCAATTAGCATATTTGTTGTCACTATCTTATAAACGTGATTGATTGACACACGATACAGAAATAGCTCCAACGAAAAAGTCAGTAGTTCAAGATTGAAAGTACTTTGCCTGGGAGTATCTAGGCACCTGACGTATCTCGGGTATATAAGACGTCATCACACATGTCTTTCAATTCTATAAAGGTACAGAGGAGTGTTTGCAAGACTCAGGTAAATACTTGAAGTACAATTATTGTACTGTATTTTTATTATATAATTATATGAAAAATTCAAAATATTACACCCACCACAAATATTAATTTTGTTTTCTTATGTTATGTGGATTGGGAGTTTTTTTAAGCTTTTAAAGGAGCACCTTTTCAATCATTACAATGAATATTTGTTTACGTTCTGTGATTAATGAAATAATCATCTCGTAGCAAAATATTGTTGATGAGGTGAAAATGCTAGTTTTAGTACACTAAAAAAGTCATGAACAGTATACCTACTGTTGCAAATGACAAATTTCCTTTGTACTTTCCGTTACAAAAATGAATCAATTGTCGTACCAACTAAAGAAGTAGACCTAGGCCAGGGATACAACTCTTGAAATCAGTGAAATTCAAATCTTACACCGCTTTCACAACCTTAGAATCAAATAACTTTTCAGATAACTATTTAAATAAATGACACTACAGACACTATGAAGTCAGTCTCATATCTTTGATTTCAATGGAAAAAAATTATGACAAAACTATACAAACGCAATGATTCCGCTTTGTCAGCTTTTCTGTAATCTGTGGCACCATCCCTTCAGTAACTGCGGATGGGTTTTCAAAACTCATACATTATGCCAGAGCTTGCTGTAACTGCACAAACGTTTGGTACCATGCCACACTTCTTACAATTAAAGCTCTAAACTTCTGGGACAGGGTTATTTTTCTACAAGATTACTGAAAGTCATCATTACAGACGTTTTATGGTCGTCATCACAAACTAGTTGATCGTTATGGTGCATCTATCATCAACATGAGATCCGATTAGTTCACCATGTCATAAATTTCTTTTCCTATATTGTCTACCCCGGACATGATATTTAATTAGCAATTCAGTGGGTGTTTCTAGAAAAAAAACAGAGGACGCGTACTAAACCATTGCAAATGGTCAATGCTCCCATTTTTAGTCCGCTTGCTATTCTTTTTTGTGTTTTGAACGTATTATTTTGGTCATTTCATGTTCTTTGTTGTGTGTCTTTTCTAGTCGTTATTTTTGGTTATATTCACTGAAATATTGGTGACATTGATTACTATTTGACCGGGTTAACTGCCTAAAAGTCTATACCATGTACCAAGTTGAATAGGAGTGTTTAATTTTTATAGCCAAATTACGTGCCATTTATTTTTTTTAATGTCATCTTCGGGTTTTTAACTTGATGAATAACACGACATTTGTCCCACTCCGATCAATTAAATTAATTCCCGATTTGCAAAATGTTTTGACATACACAAAATAAATTTACTGGCATATTTTGTATCATACCATCATATCAAAAAAGTAGTAAAACACTACAGAAATATCTCTCAATAGATTATATGAAAACAGACATCAGTTAATCTGTTCCGACCATCGACAATATATTTCTCAATGTAGTAATTTCCTCCGCAGACCAATAAGTCTTTCCGAATTACTGCGTATCACTACGCTGGTTTATATGCTCTGCTATACAAGATGTGAACAAAATCAGAGCACTACTTAGTACAAATACGCGAAGCTGTATTCGGTGCACTCTATTGATTTGCATAATGGGGTTGGATTTAGCACAGATTGTAACAGAGGTGTAAAGCTTTGAAATAGTGAACATACCCTCTATACAAGAGACTTTCTCAGTGTCACTAAGCAGTTATATCGTAAATTGCATTTGTCAGTTTTATACATTTCTACTTTACGCAGACAATGGCTTTTGAAAAACAAAAATAAAAATAAAAATAAAGTGTAATGTTTTACAATTATTTTTATTTATTGCAATCTCTTTCTCTAAAGCCTTAACAAAACAACGCATTGCTGATTCAAGGATGACTGTCGAAAGTTATATCTTAGTTACGTGTATCTTCGTTGTTCCACTGTTGCTGTTGTCAAGAACTGAACCAACCAGGGAAAAATTATAACTCCGATTGTAGCATCCAAATCGAAGCATAACTTTTCTAAGAAAGGAAAGGAATTTACAGCTGTCAGTTGCGTCTAATTTTCGTTTACGTCCCATGATATGTGTAAAATATTCCAACCATCCATGTAATATTTCCGGTATCTGTACAGATTAATCTGACCCGCTAAAACTAAAAAGGATGTTGCTAGAGATGCACTTAAAGGTTGAAAATTTTAAAGTATAGCGAAGTGCTACAGTCATCGACCATTTTGAAAGCGAGGGGAAAAGGGGAACTGGGGGCTGGGGTCTTTTTTGAAAAAAAACTAGATGTTTTAATTTTTGGAAAAAAAAAAAGTTTTTACTCATTCATGAAAAAAAACTAATTTCCCCCATTATTTAACAAGGCAGATTTTCAAAAAAATATATTGATTTCGCTTGCTGCTGAAATAAAAATAAAGATACACAAACATTTTCATTCGACCCCCACCCCTGTGTGCCAAAGGTGTTAAAATGTCTTTTACTATGTCTCGAACAGACGGTAAAAGTATGGTAAAGCTCACAATGCTCTCACTGATATAGGCAATGCCTAATTTGTATTAGCCTATTATTACTCTCTACACATAGAACTTCTTGACTAAAATATAATTACAAAGAAATCTGCAAATAGAAATTTCGTTACTTCTCTTAACAGTAAAAATAAAAGTAAAGCATAAGTATTTGATGCTAATGGCAATAACTGGCTTATTTTCATTTATTATATTCAGGTCAGATCTAGTTCTGTCCAAATATAAAACAACACCAGAAGAATATGTGATTCCTGTGCACAATCGATATATATGATATATATGTATATGAAGCTAAAATCATAGTTTATTTTCAATTTTCTTCATTTCAGATAAAGGAGCTAAGGGTAAGACAAAAATGGCTGCTTACTTAATTTATGGAACGATCATCATGGTTATATCGCTGATAGCATTTATTATCAATATGTTTTACATCATCCTGTGTGCTCATTTATTAATTAAAGATTTCCAGAAACTCTCCGTTCTCGGCTTGCTTTTTTGTGACGCTTTTACTGCATTCAGCTCCTTTTGTTTCGGCTCTTCTTTAGTATTTCATCTACTGAATGATTATTCAAGTCTATGTTTATTTCATGCTCTTGCGTTCACGTTCGGCTTAACTTCAACACATCTCTTCCTATTTCTTATTTGTTTACAACGGTTAATCGCTGTATCGCGAAAAATACGGATTGGTGATACGCTTGGTTTAATATGGAAAAGGCACAGATTTTCAATATTTGCTGGAATTTTTACACTTTCTTTTATGTATGCCGTTTTAACAACATTTTTGACTCCTTACGAAATAAACCCTGAACAATGTACCCTTCAAAATCTTTATGGGGGCAAGCTCCGTTTGTATGTTTCTCTTACATTTGGACCGGTAACTTTTATGACAATATTTATATATCATTATGACAATTCTGTCTGGTCACACGATATGGAATCTGTTCCTTAAAAGTATTTTGAAACAAAGAATAAATGACAGTACACATGTGGAACCGTTCAACACTGATGATGCGCAAACCAGTCAACAAAATGGGAGCGTTTATCCCATTTCAATAATCGAGGAAGAATACAGTCAGATACCAGAACTGGATCATTCGAACAAAAGTTATTCTCTAAATGCTGTTGATCATTTGCCAGAAGACTATAACAACAAAACAAGAGTGATTCAAAAGCCTTCAACTATTTCTCTTATAGAAATGATACCATACGAAGAAACGGAGCGGAGTATAGGCAATGTAAATCAGTGTGTGATCAAGAAAAATACAACGAATATTGCTGTAGGGGAACTTGGTGAAATCGAAATTAAGAACAGCGACGAAAACGCAAAACCACTAGATATTGTCTTAAATGAAAGCATAAAAAGAAAGATCAAGGAACTTCGAGCCTTTTCCACTTCAAAACTTATTATTCTTACAACAATTGTTTTATCGGGACCGTTTCTAGTGTCTGTTTGGATCGAAGTCATATTTCAAAATGTTAACTTGGATGTTCGTGTGTCAGTCTATATCATTCACTTGTTTAATTTTATCGCTTATCCATTCATTTATGCATTTCGCATTCCTGTGATCAAGTCTCGATTGAAAAAAGCTTGTATGATATTGAACTAGAACGTAAAAGTGTTTGTACAGTAAACAATGCATAAACAAATACTTTTTATCCAATCAGAAAGCGTGTTACATCTTAAATTAAATTAGTAACAAATACTTTTTAGACATCAAACATTACCAGGTATGTTGCATCATGATTGTTCCAAAATTAAATTGATTGTATCTTCAAGAAGAGATTTGTTAATGTTTTGCCACTTGTCCCCGAGGGTATTCACCAACCTGTCTAACCTCGAATTAAATCAACTATTATTTTGCGTATTACAAATATCAAAATCACTATAACATTAAAGCTTCATTCCTTGTAATGCACATGATAAAAACTCTCGGTGATAGATTTGGTTTCCTATTTAAATAGTTTTGGTTTTGAGTACTTCTTGGGTTTTTGGATTTTAAGTAGCCCTCCAGCTAAGAATCATGCAAAAAAAGGATTCATGGGTGAAAAGCATACATATTTTTATTTTTGATATTTTGTTTAAAAATGCGTCAGTGAACAGAAATTAATATTTGGTTTTTCGTATAAACTGTGCTCATAGGAGATAAAAATTGTATAGAATGCACTGTAAAATTCAAAATTAAGGGCGATAACTCTGTAAATGACACTCAAATACAATAGAATCTATTAATTTTTTAATGTTGATTATCTCTTAAGAGCAGGTAGAATTGAATGAATAATTACACATTTCATAATATAGACCCATAAAACAACTTGATTACAAAAATAAAAATATGTAGCCTTTTGGGGGTGTATCACATTTTTCAGATTTTTGCATTATTCTTACAAAGACAGCTACTTAATACGTATTTTATTCGGACAGTCGAATTGATTTCAAATGAAAGAGGCATTGTTATGAAGCAAAAATAAACATAACCAATATACGAACAAAATCCAATGATAACAACTAGACAAAGAAAGTAGCCTCACTTAAAGAGGACATGAAATAAACACGAACAAAGATCATTATGAGCAACTTTGAAACCAATAAAATTGGACCAAGTGCACCTGTAGGGTAAGCGTCCTTCTTTTCTTCTTATCTTAAAACACCTGCCGGATTACTCACTAGGTGTGATGAGAAATTGTCAACTCAATTGACAAAATATGTATAATTAAACTTAAGTATCAGTCTTTATAAAAATCATACAGGATGTGATTCATGCATGTAAAAACCCACAGAACTCAGTTTTATTTCTTGTTCAGAAACCGTTATGATCACATAACCAGTCTTAGTTTTTCATTGGGGGGGTTGCGCGTTTGAGATAAAATCTATATAGATTGCACATGAAACTAGCACTTTGCAAGAGTTATTGCTCTTGATGTGGTTTGATTTGGTTGATTTTAATAGGAAGTTAAAGTGTAGTTTTCTCAAAAGTACAAAAATAAATACAGAAAGGACTATTGTCACATAAATATATAGCATATGTGGACCAAAAAAGCATCGTCTGATCGATGGGTTCTTCTACACCATGAATCACTTTACCATGGGGAGTGCCTAATTTTTTTTTGGACTGGTACTTGATAAACCTATTCTTTACTAAACATTATAAATTAGAAATGTATAATATTTACAATAGATTGGCATTTTCGTATACTATCTAAGAACTTTTTTTATTTTAAATTTACCGTACCTATGTTAAAATGAGTACAAATCTATCCTCGAAAGGAATTATTTCTTTCCTAATATGACAAATACGGTATTTTTTTTTACAAAAATTTCCCTAGGAGTAGCCAAAATAACGGCTGTTCCGTTCAACCTCCCTCGTATGGAAGTTGGATTAAGAAATAAACCACATATCCAAGTAAACCATCTATTGAATAAGTATCAGTATCAGTATCAGTATCAGTATAGTATTAGATAACCTCTCATCACGTAAACGTTTTTAAATGAATATTTGTCTCGAAACGACAGCGAAAAAAAGAGGGCGCAGGTGCTAAAGGTTGGGATGTACCGACATATACTGTTTGACGATATGAAGACGTCAAATTAGAAATATTAATAATGAATTTATTTACATGTATAATCATGTTTATTACATATGGGATGGGGCGAGTTCAATATGAATGGAAAATGAGACATAGAAAATGGGGCATGGCAAATGTAGAAATAGGGTCGGGTACTAAGTGAAGGGGATGGGGAATGGGGAGAGTGGGAAGTTTACCTCGTCGAAGAGCTGTACACCGGTCTTTGTCACAGTAGTCATGGTCCTTCTTTGATTTAACTGTCTTATATTCACCGATGATCCATTAAGCTCTATCTACTGAAGGAAATTCATGCCTGATGTTTGAATGTAAAGAATAAAAAGAAAATACGCAAAGATATATAGTGCATGTACCCTAAATAAGTTTTTATTACTATAAACACACATTACGGTATATCATTTCTCAGTATTGCAGATATTATGAGATTTTGTTTAGTTTATTTGTTGTTTCTGTAACGTATGTCCATCTGTCAAGGAACATTAGACTTTTTAACCTTAGCATCTTGTTGATTCTTGCGACATCCTGGTCCCATCTGGCAATGTTTTAGTCTGAAAGTAATTGTTATGACATTTGATAAAGGCATCACTAAAACAACAACTGATGCTAGTAGTTAGATAGAAGCAATGCTGTTTTAAGGTAAAAATTTCTTGCAAGCAGTGTCAGGACAAAAACTGTTAAAAGGGAACGGTATTGTTATAATTTGCTTCCTGAGATGGTATTCACCTCTAGTTTTCCGAGTTGTTCAATTGTTTCCTTATGTACAAAGCGATATAACAGATGACCGTACCTTTAAACAATTTGACAGTCGAAATGATTCAAACTTAATTGGAATAGAACGGTTTCGGAACGACAGACATGAGAAACGATTAGCATTATTTTGTTTGACAAAGTACTCAGTATTTATTTCTTTATTTATATTGTATGGTTTAGCCCTAAAGAATGTTGTTTGTTTCTATTTTTTATTTTATTTTTTTCTAAAATTCTTCTTTTGTTGTTTATATACAAGTATGTCACAATGTAAGTGATTTTTAATAATATACCAATATCTTTACAACATGTACTTCATAAATAATATTTGCCGACATAAACATGTTTTAACAGAAAAGCAGGTACTTACAGTAATCATTTTATCGGCTATTACCTCCCTTGTTGTAATCACCGTTTTCCAGTCCATTATTTCTGCTTCTTCTTTAACAGTCATTTTACTGTCAGAATCAAACTTTGACATGTACTGCAACGATTGTTTTAAAACGTTTTTACGTCAAGATTTCGATAACTTTTAAGTTAACTTTTTGGCTTGGCCTGGCCAAGTATAAGTATCATAAGATAAGACATAAGTTGATTTTACATAAGAAAACTACAGGTAAAATATAAAAGAAAATACAATATCAATCATTTAAAAATAAATAGTTTTCAGTATAACTTGAAGTTCTATTAAAACTTATTTTCGCCTTTAAAACACTGTAACTGTTGAAGTAATACTGTTGAAAACACAATTTTTCGTCAACATGAATGATTGTATTAAAAATTTAAATCGCACCCTAAAACCTTTTCCAAATATGTCCGTTGTTACTTCCTGGACCCCAGGTGTCCAGGGGTAAATTGATGGCTGTGAAATTGACGATTCTGCCTTGGCTATCCATTTGTCTCCATCTTTATAAAATTCGACAGTTGATGTTGCAGTTTTTAGCTTTTCAATGGCATCTTGGGGCATACCTTACAAAATTAATAAAATGAAAATCAATGTCAAGTTTTACATAATGGCGCTAAAATTATCCTATACATAATCATGCCTATATTTTGGTGCATATATAAAAAAAGTTATATTTAATTTATATATATGATATAAAATGATATTAAACCCAAAAAATGCTGAATTATGTCATTTTATCCGCATTTTTGCCAATGCAGAATCATTCCTACCTTATATACTTTATGATAGCACCTAAACTGATTTAAGTGAGAATGAAGATTGTAAATCTAAATCTGCACACATTTAAGCTTACAGGTATATCTTATTCATGAATTTACAGTAAAATAGAGTTAATGAAAAAATCTCAATTTTTGAAAGAAATTCTGCTTTTAAAAGTTCCTTGAAGAAGTGTTCAACTCATTCACTCATGATCAGAATATACCACAAACGCGGTGACTTCTTATTCCATATTGTCAACTTTCCTTCCATCCATGGCAACATCCCGCAGCAACTGCGTATTGAGTTTTCATAAATCCCTGGTGTGTTACATGCTGGAGTTGTCAGGCTATAATTAGGAAAACCTGACCGCAAACCATAGTGGTGCACCGTGTTGGGAAAGATGCCACGTTCCTTGCACGTTAACTTAAAGAACCCTGCTATGGTATTCGATAGGAATAGGAACATTTGCGCTCCGCCACAGGAGGCTAAATTGCCCGACCTTATCCATCCCTCCTTTTTTCTAGTGGCAATCTAAATTTGTTGACCCTATTATCCTTATTTACCATCCCTTATTTTTTTCCTTTCCTCACCATTCATGTTCATTTTATCATCCATTTCATGTTCTTTGTCTGAATATAGCTGAAATATTGCTGCTCGGACGCTAAACCCCAACAATCAATCAATCAATCAAATTCTAGATCTAAAACTAAGCAGACATTTACTAATGTGGCAGATGTCTTACAAATAGGCTTCAGAACTGTTACAGAGATATGTTGCTTTAAGTTTGAAATATCACTACAAATTCAGGAATAGTGTATCCGTTTGCACCACGAGAACCGATTTATAAACTGTGTCATAGTATTACTTTCTTTCATCTATTTCGGACGTGATAATTTATGAGCAACTCGGCAGGAGTTTCTTGGAAAACAGACGCTTACTTTACCAATGCACCTGGTTAACGCTCTTAATTCATAGCTCATTTACTTTTGCTTCTTTGTACGTCGTTGTATTTTATATGTAACTAGAACGACAACGCTCATGTAATAAGAATATGCCAAAAAATACTTATGGTTGTTAAAGTGTAAGTTTTTTGTAAGAGACAAGCAAAATGGAAAAAATCAGAAACATGCATGTCAAAACCCAACTGATATGACAGTTTGAATCAACCCAATACTCCTATATTACCCACAAGAGCCACCAGCCCGCGGGGTGATATAGGTCGAGGGTTGATACAACATGTGATACAGATTTTAACATGTAATATTCAGTATATCTAACCCGCAGGTGAGATAAAACACGCGACTTTTGTGGTGTCACAATCGTTTTATCGTTAATTTATGCAAAATTTCTTTGATGTGTACTTGCAGATAAAGCTTGGATCGGCAAACTGACTTGATACAACTGTGGGGTCAGTTTGCAATAAGCATGCGCCAATTTCCCTCGTAATGATCCCCATTTTCGGGAGACCAATTAAACTGCGTTTTACTATGACGTTGCAACGACCAGCAAATGTGTATTTCAAATCGTTATTGTGAACAATAGTACTAAACGAATACAAAAGAAAATACTTTTATCCTGAAATTGTATAATATATCAATACGGTATATTATTCATAGCCACAGTGCAAGAAAGATTTGCTGCATTTTTACATGTGCATGTAAATCGTCTGCTCTGCTCTCGGCTGAAGAAAGATAATGTGGAAAAACCATGATGGTCTTACGAGTTATGTAGATGATGTTCATCTTGTCTTGTTAGCTTGTTACTAACTATAAAGTACTATTTTAAAATTAAAGATACACATGGATGGTAAAAAGATGACTTACAATGTTTATCGTCTTTTGGACTTCGAGCTATTCTTACTACATAGGACGGACTGATTTTATTTTTCATTAGAACTGACAAAGTCGTAACTCACTGCTGTTAGAGTAGAATTTATATAATCCTGATAACAATACACTACAGATGTTAACAAGTTAATTTTGTGGAATGCCGACCTCCACCTGTTATATCGCTTCATCAACTGACGCACCTTCTAAATTTTGACCGTATCACAAATCATGAAGATCAGTGGTCAACCGATAAAATGGTCCCCATTAAATGAATGGTTTTGTGTAACATCTTCAACATATTTCAGATAATGAGCATCATTTTCTTTTATAAATAGCAAATTATCATTCTAAATTGACATAATAATCACAAAAGTAATTCATAAAGTGAAAATAAGAATTAAACACCGGTATTAAGCTGCAAGACTGGAAAACAGACAAAGCTTCGTTACAGAACTTTAATTATTATATAGATAGCAGTGATTTACCGAATGTTCCCAGTCTGAAAAAAAAAAGACGGTAATTCACACAGTCAAATAAATTTGGTAATTCACTCTCGCACTTTCTCCCGCCAAAACTTCTCAACACGAATATCAATCCGCCGTTCACAAAATATAAACTTTATATTGAAAATAGCAATGAATAATGTAGGAAATCTATATAATAAAAAGGATAATCAATTGGCTATCGTGAATAACCAAAATATGATCACTCGTGCCAAGAACGCACTAAGATTTAACTCGTGCGCACACTCGTAAATCTAGGCGTTCTTCGGCACTCGTGATCATATTTTGGTTATTCACACCTTCCAATTAATTACCCTTAGGTGTCTGAAATTTCTCTCTCTTGCATTCTCAGTGGTGTTAGATTCTTAATATGGAAAATTTCTTAAAATAGCATATAAGCGAGCACTGCATTTTTAAGAACCAGTTTTAGGTTTAATTGTAAATGACAAGTAGTAGTAGTAGAGAACATTGACTCAATACATGTATATATTATTATATTTTTTTATTCATATTTATTTGAAATAAAAATATCATAAAAATTTATGAACTATAATTATTTAACTATTCGTTTGTTGTGAACTGCATATGCATCTGTTCATTTACATAATATTCTGGCATTTAATATGTTTCGTCTTCGGAACTGAGTTTGGAACAAAGTAAAGGCACGCACGACATTAATTCCAATGCGACGTTCTCATAATGTAAACATTGTACGTACTTACCACTTAAGGTAGAATTATAGACGTTCATTAAATCGTTTTAGTTATATTACCAAAAATATTGGGAACAATTATTGTTATTTTACATTGTCTCCGCGTCATACCATATCCGGTCTATGATTTTTTGTTCTCATCATTCTTCACCCCGCTTACTTGCACGTGCATGTGGCCATAGGGCTCCTCGCTTGAGCTTTGCTCGCAACATCTTCGCATTATTGTTTTTGTAAGTGAGTTATATGTTATATTTATAGCATAGTATTCCGAGTTAGACATATAAACTTTCGAACGCGCAGCGTGAGAAGTTTATTTGGCTAACGAGGAAGGCGTTGCTATAAATGATTTGTAACATGAATGACACGCCCATGACAGTCCGTGCAGAAAAAAATAACGTTTGGCGGGAAAATCTAATAACCCACACAGTAGGCAGTATGTCAGACGCATTCTCTCTACCAGATTGGCTTGACATTGAAAATGTAGAAAGCGATGATTTGGTTCTCTCTCAGGTGTGTATTTTATAATTGAATTAGACTGATTTACGCTAATTGTCTTTTTGAAGGCTTTTAAACACAACTATTCGGGGCATGGACCCCCTTTTTTGGCCCAAATGTAAAAAAAATCTATTTATTTTTCCATATTTACAATTTTCTACAACATGTAGGCATATAACAAGTCTCAAAACTCCATAACCAGTCGATTACAATACCTTTTCTACTATCCACACGATCCGCAAGTGAAAAGATTTCATTGTTTTACCTTGGGACCCAAAAAGGGGGGGGTCCATACCCAAAATACCTGTGCTTTTGATCGGAAATCGGTAAAATTTTTCTCCGATGTGATGTCATTTATATGCCCTATATTGGCCCTTAATTTTTGGAAATATAGATATTTCATTTTTTTAAAACGATTGTTTACTGTTTTGCAGGTTCTTCAAGATGTCGAGGAAGATATATCATTAGCCTTGGTTCCCTTGATTACTCGTCCATGTCCGGTCTTTGTCCCTGGATTACATTCTTCTGATTACAGCTATAACCTTGGTTCCCTTGATTACTCTTTAAAAAGCAAAAACAACAAAATAGCTAACCTGCAGCTTTGGCAAATTCATCAAAATTGTTCAGCGCTTTTCTGTGATCGCTACTCCATTTACCGATAAATTTAGCCATCTTTATTTGATTTAGTATAGATATATACCAAATAACTTAAACAGGACGCCATTATGTAATAATGATATGTATATAGGGCGCCATTATGAAATGAAATATGACTGCTATCTTTCGATGAAATAGGTCAATATGACTTAAGGTATATTTGTAGTTACATGTATGTGAAGGTTAAGTATTTTCAGCATTCGTAATGAGCATATTCTATCATAGCTCGTCTACTCGCTCCGGACATGGCATGTTATGAGCAACTCGGTAGTTTTTTTTTTTTTTTTTTTTTTGATAAGCAGATGACGCTTTCCATACGTGTGAACCTGGTCCATGTTCGTCCAAGTTTTTACTGGGGTCCAGGTTGTTCATTCACTGCATCCTATTTTAGTTATTTTATGTTCTTTGTTGTGTGTGTCTAATAATTCTGTCTTCGCGTTCCTGGGTTGTGTTTTCTAATTAACGTTCGAATCTTATTTTTCAGATTGTTAATATGGTTAAATAATTTGAAATGTAACAACACATTTTTTGAGTAATCCTAATCTGTACATATATTACAATTTCGTAATTTAAGATGAATCAGTTGTACTTTTACAGATGTTCTCTCCTAAAAGAGTAATCAAGGGAACCAAGATTATAGCGGTAATCAAAAGAATGTAATCCAGGGACAAAGACCAGACATAGGAAACAGACACACACAACGGATTTGTAATGAGTAAGTGCTCATGACTTGTGATAATAATGTCACCCTGTGCATCAGCGCATATACAAAAAGTAACGGAGTGATGCGTACATGGAGTAAATCAGGAAGCGGTTATAGGTCTGCGGCTGAGATTGAACAAGTAAGTAGTCTTGTCACATGTAATTTGTCATCTAGCACTGAGTTTTGTGTCAATATTCATCAAAATAAGATGTAAGCCTTAAAGGTTTGGGACAGGTTATGTTCACAGTTTGACCAAACTTTTTCAACAGAAATAGGGTGAATTCAAAAACAAAAAAAAAGAAAAGGGAAGAATATATTTTTACAAACTTACAGGCATTGGTGCAAACCACAATAATTTATATTCGTTATTCCACACTAATCTGATCCACAGTCAATAAATTTAATAATGAAATATACAAATATGTTCGGCAGATTCATTACAATTTTCAGGCAAGTTCCTAAATGCAAACGTAGTTCATCGTAGAACTTCCATGATCAAATGCCAGAGTGATCTAAACAAGGAGTCTGTGTAGATTGTGTTCTCCTAAGAACATGGTTTATATGAAAAACCACATGTTAATTTCTGTTTACTATAACATTTTAAACAAAATATCAAAAACAAAAATATATAGGCTTTCCATCCATGAATCGCCCCGTGCAGGTCCGGGTGTCAACAGAATAGGCCTGCAGCAGCGCTAAGCTTGTCGTAAAAGGCGAATTATAGTGTTCCGCTGTGCCCACAGAGCAACTGGGTTGTGTGCCCCAGGTGGTGGAATGGGGTACCCCTGGAGTGTTACATACTGGGGTTGTCAGGCTGTAATACGGAAAACCTGACCGCAAACCATATTGGTGCACCGTGTTGGAAAGATGTCACGTTCCTCACACGTTAAAGAACCCTACTGTGGTATTCTCCCGGAGTAGGAACCATAAGGCTCCGTCACAGGAGGCTAAATTGCCCGACCCTACCCATCTCTCCCTATTTCCAGTGGCAATAAAAATTTGTAGACCCTATTATCCTTGTTTCCCATCCCATTTTTTTCATTTCATCATCATTTTTTGGCCCCGTGCAGGTCCGGGTGTTAAAATAATAGGCCTGCAGCAGTGCTAAGCTTGTCGTAAAAGGCGACTAAATAGTGCTCAGAACCTTAGCCGGGGGCTAGGGCGCTCTGCCCACAGAGCAACTGGGTTGTGTGCCCCAGGTGGTGGAATGGGGTACCCCTGGTGTGTTACATGCTGGGGTTATCAGGCTGTAATACTGAAAACCTGACCGCAAACCATATTGTTGGGAAAGATGTCACGTTCCTCGCACGTTAAAAAACTACTGTGGTATTCTCCCGGAGTAGGAACCATAGGGCTCCGCCACAGGAGGCTAAATTGCCCGACCCTACCCACCTTTCCCTTTTCTAGTAGCAATCAGAATTTGTCGACCCCATTGTCCTTGTTTCCCATCCCATTTTTTTCATTTCATCATCATTTCATGTTCATTGTATCATCCACTTCATGTTCATCGCCTGAATATAGCTGAAATATTGCTGTTCGGGCGTTAAAGCCCAACAAACAAACAAATCATTTCGTTTTTATTTTATCATCCACTCCATGTCTGGTCTTTGTACCTGGATTACATTCTTTAGATTACCACTATAACCTTGCTTCCTTTGATTACTCTTTGACCAGAAAAGAAGCAACTGGACAACAAAGTCACAGAAAATGTGTCACCTCAGTATCCGAACTGTCGACATATAACCAGAACAGTATGTCTTTGGGTCAGCAGTGGAACACTGTCAGCTTGAAACTTCAGTGTGAAACTTCCCAGTGGTCAGAAACAATTCATTCTAATATTCCAGTTAACCGAAGCTGTTCTGTCTACTTCTAATTCAAATGCTGACACAGAAAGAGTGAAAAATATCCAAAAGACAATTTATGTGACCAGACTCTTCACAGCCTTTTAAGTACAAAGGTCTGCTACCCTGGCGAGTGTCACAGGTACAAAGACAGAGTAGTCAGCCTGCATTCTGTACCAGCAATCCAGAATGTAAAGTGATATTATGACTGCAAAATGCTTATCTTATGTTATAGTACATATTGTACTGACTATTTGATATAAAATCATTTTTATGTGAATTTATTTTATAGGGTTGATAGCTTTTGTAATGACTTAAGAAATTATTTTAAGGAAGATTTATGTAATTGGGTTATTTTATTGATATTTTTTTTAACATTTTGATACATATTTATATTAAAATACCTAATATATCTTGACATTTTTTAAATGAAAATATAAAACACCACTAAAAGACATTTTTGTTGATCTTTTTTAACTGGTTATGTAAATATTGTCATTGATAAATTAAATGGTGAAATACTTCCAAGTGTTAGTCTATAAAAAGGGTCGTTTCAACTATTCAAAAAGAGTATTCAGTATATTTTCTCAATGATTTTCCATAAGTTTCACACTTATTTAACTTGTTACGCCGAGAAAAATAGTTTGACAAAAAACTTTTTTTCAAACAAAGGATGTATGTACTTATTTGTATTGGGCACCGGATATCATTCCAGTTTTTTCGTGGAACATCATATTGAAAATGCTTTTATTAGTTTTATTAGTTTTTTTTATATGTGAGTTGTCTTGGTTTTCTTTTTTTCATATCCTATTGATTATTGAATAGTATTCTTCTTGTATAAGTGGTTGATTATGTTTTCTGTCTTCACGTCTTTGGATTCTGAAAACTCCCAATTGGCGTTCTGACTTGATGACTCGGTATTTTTTGCTAATATTTAACTCCAATCGATTAAGGGAAAAGGAATAACAAATGTACACAAAAAAAAGTAGATTAAAATAATGATTGTTACTATTTTATTCCAGATTTTTTTTAACTATTTGCTGAGCAACCTTGTGCAGTAATGTGGTGCCAGTAGTTCAGAGTGTTACTATGTTTGCATCCGGCTGGGCCGCCATTGTGCATTCGAGCGTAACTTTCACAGTTGTGAGCACATCCGTAATGACCAATATATCTTGACATGTATTTCTGTACACATTGAGATGAGCAGTGTAAGTCCTTTGAACATGCTTCCAGACCTACAAAATTGAAAGTTCTATCTTTTAACTAAATTGAAGTAATAACAGACCACACTTTTCATCCTGAGCATGTAGATTTCTGGTTTCATGTTCATTTTCAAATTTCAAAATCCTCAAAAATATATTAATTAAACATTTGGTAGGCTAGTAAAATACATATTTTTTCGTTTAACAGATATCAATTTTTGGATATTTATTTAGCTATAACAGATTTAGAAGTCACAGGAATTTGTTTTAAACTACCGACTCATTCATGAAACCGGTACTTACTGCCGCCTGGTTTTCCACAGTCAGTCCAATAGACCTGTTTCAATTGGAAGTAGCCACAGGAGTCTGAGTTTACGTCCCATTTACACGCTAATGGTCGACATCCGGATTCGTGCTGCGTAAGAAACAATACAAATAGTTTATAAAGCTGACAAGAATTATTGTACTGGTAGTTATTTTGTTTGTATTGGTAGTTATTCCACCACATTGAAAAAGAGCCGGAAGTGTGTAACACAACAAATGCACCAGTGTTTAACTTTAATCCAGGTTACAGACCACCAATTCAACCAATGAGCATTTGGAACGTACGCAAAAATAGTCCTACGCAGAAATGACCCCTGTTCCTCATAGTGCTGTGAAAAAAGTTCTCATCTCATTTAAAAAATTTAAACAGTTTCTGAAAGGAAAAACACTTCTGTACATTTTATAGGTGCATTTTGCTTCTTGTGATGTGAAGCCTAATCTCCATAATGATTTCTAAATATACCCCTATCTTGTGAAAACACTGGGATTTCCCATGCTATTTATAGACACTTCACTTCCGGTGACCAGTACTGCACTGGAAGTCTGCTAACCCCACATGCCATTCTGAGGATTGTGAGCTGACATATGTAGAATCATGCTGATATATAGTCCTCTGCAGGTTAAAGTTAAGGTAAAGTCCAGAGAAGCCATTGAATATTGTGAAATTAGCATAGAAGCCTATGGGAAGTGGAATTAGTGATTTTTAGCCTCCAAAACGATAAATGCTGAATCTACAAGACTTTTGTACGCACCAAATGGTATCGATCATGATGACCGTCAGCGCGTTCGGTTCGCATGGTCCCTGGATTAGGAAGCGGGGGTATCATTTAGTGAGCTTTACATTCGCTAATAGAATTTGATACTTTACATATTTGTCTTCCTCGTTATTCAACAAAGCATTTTCTACATGCACATACATAACATTCAGTTTTTATTTATTTATTTTTTTAAATAACAATTTTGGTCAAATTATTTATTATTCCCGAATTGAATAATTAATTATATTTTATACTTACATTACAAATACACTGTAAACAATGTTGGGAGACGATTCCTGAAATTATTTTTAAAATTAAGTCAATGGAATTTTCGAAACAAATCATTGATAGAGGGTCAAAGCAGAGAAACATTCTTCTAGCTTAATGTGTAAAATTCTTGTCGTTACACAACGTAAATATATTAATTACATATGAAGTTAAAGCATTTTATTCAGAAATAATATTCGTACATCCTCTTAGTTCAATCAAGAAAGAAGTCGTGGACATACATGTACATGTACAGTACAGTACAATCCTGATTTATTTTGAGAATGTTTCTAGTTTTTGAACGGAAGACAAATTCAAAATAACATCGTTTACTGCAGTTTGCAGTATTTACATTGTATAAGCAGTGTATAGAAAGTGAAAACTGGTCAAAACTAAGTTGTTTCGTATAATATTCTATACATTCCTTATAATCCAGTTTTTAATGGATTCAAATCCAAGTATTAAGAATTGACTCGTTTATATCAAAACTTCATTTTTTAAAAAGATTATTCGAATCGGGACGGTCGACGTTAATGGCGTCGCAGTACAAAGCAGGGCTATACAAAATATCTTTGATTGCTCAAAGAGCATCGACCAATCAGAAAGTTGGTAACAAATCAAATAAATCATTGTTTCATACATCTATATATATATTGTTATTTTCATAATATGTGGTAAGTAATAAGTGATATTTCAGTGCTACTCTTAACACCTTGATCTACCTGATGCGAAAGTGCCACTTTGAGTTCCGACTGATCCCCCTGAGGTACATGAAGATGATGATGAAGTCCTTAAGAAACTGCCTGCAACCCAAGCAAGCTGAAAATACAACGTTTACTTACGCGACTTAAATGCATTATCAACCCATGATTCATATATGCACGCGCAACTGACGCATATTTATAGGCATTGCAGTATAGCTTTATGATACAATGCAGCATTTGAAATATAACTTGATATTGGGGAGGATCGGGATTCGGAATACTTTTTCGGATCAAAATGTATTTTTCCACAGTGATAAAGATAAAAAAAAATATTTTTCGTATACATCAAGCATAATATTCGGATCAGAGTATTCTGAAGTGATCAAACTATTTTATCTCCCATCTTCAAGATCAAATTATTAACTTTTCAAAAAGGTTTAAGCCGAAATCAAATTAAAATTAAAATTCTTCTGAAACCCCCCTTTCCAAACCAAATGTGCATTTCATTTGACGATTCCTTTTATTAAGACAATTTCCAGGATTAATATTGGAAAATCGATCAAAATTTTCGTAATATGGTCATTCGTTTAGGGTCAAAGTTCACTATGGCGTCTAGTCATATTATAAAATGGCATTCAATTTGACAACATCTCTCTAAAACTGTGTTATTCATATAATAATTTTAATAGTTTCATAATTATAGTGGAGTGGTATATAAAAATAATCAAAGTACTAAATCAATTCATATCGACCGTTAGATTTTTTACGCCTCAAATAATCGTCAAATTGCAAAAAAATGTAACAGGAAAATCGAAGCTAGACATAAACTCATTGTAGTGTTAATGATCATCATTGAACTGTTTCATTTACTTTTAAATTCATCATTCTGACTACGAATGTCATAACAAAAAACACACACCGAATTTATGATGCATCGTAGCAGTGCGCCAGTCGTATACGTAATATTCAGGTCCGATTTCGGTTTAAATGGAACACTTAAATGATTCAGTTTATCGACCTCCAGTTCGAAACATTGTGTAAAATGATTAAAACTTAAGCCGCCACAGTCATTAAAATGAATCAGCTCCTTAGATACTTGTACCTTTCAACTACAGCTATATTCCTCAGTTGATAAGCTTTATAGCTCAAGCGCTACAACTTACCGCACAGACATTAATGTGTCATCTAAAATGCTTAGTTTCTTAGACACATAGTTCCAGAGACACGTTCAATAATATAAACGCCAGAGTCTTAGAATATAATTTCAACAATTATGTCTAGTGCAGACAATACTAGCCAAGCATTTATAATGCCATGGAGCACCTGCAGCTCTATTATCTTCACACATGGCCAAAATAACCCAATAAAATGATTATTACAAAAAACATAGCATCAGACCCCATACTGCCTCCATTCCCGAGAAATGCATTCCTTTGCTATCGTCTAAGCAAAGTTTTATTTTTATTTGTCATGCATCTCCGGGTTTCCAATGTCACGAGACGGTAACAGTACTAAAATATACGATACAGTGAATGATGCATCGGGATGTTTCGTGGGTTTTACTACCTTTTTGTACAACGTTTGGCCAACAAATTTGTGGCAAATGATAGCTTTGACCTACGTATCTTTATTTGAACCTAAATGGGGTATGCCAGTGGAACTATTTTACTGCGTCAGTGTAAGATAATTGTAGATGCTATCAGTCTTTACAAAGCTCAAGGCCCTGGCGACTGCTATATCAATTCTGATCTTCGATCTAAATTGATAAAAAGCAGGAAGTTGCTATCAGGTCTGTAGGTGTAATCTTACCTGACCATGAACATGTTGAAGCTGATACCAGGTATAATGATCCACTGTATGGATTCCTCCATTAAACTTGTAACATTCACCAGTGTTGACCTGACCAACTACACTGCCATGGAGTCCAGCTATAAAAAGAATCAAGAACGATACATCGGAACCTACTTAGATGAAATTATCTGTATACAAACATGTAATCCGGACCTTTCTAAATCAAACCCTTATTAACTGAATCTTATATGTGTAGGTTTGGCTAAATTACTTACATTGTATACCATCATTAGTCCACTTTCCTTAGTTTTGCATGTTGAACTTACATTACTGTAACAGTTCATCGAATACAAGTATTTCAATGGGAAGTTCAAGGAAATGTCCTGATAAGGAAATCCCAATTCTTTAAAAACAAATGATAAGTTGGACAAATGTGAAACAGGGTCATTCTGACAATCACAACAGACATACACACCATCAATCTTTACCTACAAAAATAAAACGCGAATATAAAGAGGAATGCGTCTGGCTAATAATGAAAAGAATCAAAGTATGTCATGTACTGAATCAATTTAAACCGGTCGTTTGACTTGCAAAATATGTGATAAAAGGGAAGTACGGGGATCGAATTCACATGTATCTAAACACAAGCTTATTGTTTTGAATGGTTAATATTGAACTCTCTGTTTTATTTTTAAATTCACGATTCTGATTACGAAGGACATTAAAAAACACACACACTAAAATTCATGTATGATGCATTGTAGCAGATCACCAGTTTGCGTAATATTCGGGTTTCATATCGGTTAATATGGAACACCTAGATGAATGAACACAAAACTCTCCGACCCACTGCATAATTGAACTACAAAAATGTGCAATCTACTACATGTAGTTGGCCTTTCCCAGTTTTTAAATTTTCAGGTCGAAATTTAATTTATCAACCTCAAGGTCGAGACTGTTAAATCATTTAAACGTAAGTCAGTTGATAAGCTTTATAACAATTATTATAATTTCAACAATATTGTCTTGTTAGGAAAACATTTGCCATGCACTTTTAAGACCCTGGAGCACTTACAGCTTTATTATCGTAACATGCACATGGCCAAAATAGCCGAATAGAATGTTTATTGCAAAAAAAGGTAAAATTTATCAGACCACAGACTGACAAAATTCCCAAGATATACCGTCATCTCCGGGCTTCCGATGTCAGGAGGCAGTAACCGTAATAAAAATACTCGATACAATGGGTGATACATCAGGATAGTTTCTGAGGTTATGCTATCCTTTTGTTTAAAAAATGACAAAAAATGAGCAACAAGTAATAGCCTTAAACTCCTTTCTTTATACTAGACTAAGTATAAGTTTCTTGATAGGAACCACTGCTCCTATTTTGTAAATATTTTAATCCCCCAAGGCTATCATGAAATATCTGAAGACAGCTCTTCCTATTGGTTATCAGCATTCCTGTTACTTTTTCAATTCTAAGGTCGATAATCTCGCAGAGTTTTAACTAAACATCAAATGAATTAGTATGCGTCTAAAAATAGCCACTTGACTATATCGACACTGGGAAATAAACATGCAGGTACTGATAAGAGGCTAGAGGCCAACAATTTTTAATTTGGGTCGTTGTTAATACAAGCCAAATTAATTAGCATATTTAGTTCGCAATCAAAGTTGTTTATTGGGTTTGTTAATTGGCGTAAATAATATAGAATTAAACTTAATATATTAGAAATAGCTACAAAATTGACCTACATGTGTAGCTATCTTTATTTGAACCTAAATGGGGTGTGTCAATGGAACTATTTTTACTGCGATTGTGTAAGACAATTGCAGATGCTATCAGACTTTCAAATCTGAAGATTCTGGCGACTGTTATATCAATACAGATCTTCGATCTAAATTGATAAAAAAATAAATCCTTTCAAACTGCATTTATCGAAAAAAAAAGGGTTTTATTGTGTGCTTATTTGTATGGGTAAATTGAAACAGTCCAAATCACAATATCGGTGGCGGTTCCAGGATAGGGTGAAGGGGGTTGGCACCCTCTTTTTTAATGAAAATATTGTCATATTCATGTGTAAAATTGACAAAAAATGGTAAAAAATGTCTTAGCACCCCCCTTTTTCTCAGGGACTCCGACTGGCACCCCTCCTTTTGAAAGTGTCTGGATCTGCCCTTGATATGAATGACAAAATCGGGAGAGATCCCCATTTCGATAAAAATAAAATGGTTGCTCTCATACTGAGGTCCAGTAGTGTAAAGATAACGAGTAAAGATTACTGATCTAATTTTATCAGAAAGAATGTGGAGCATACACATGTCTTAATTTACTTTGTACATGATCCCAAAATATTTTCATATATCTCTGTTAAGGTCTAGAATATAACGGTACATATGTGGTGGTCTTTGACCACCTTAATTTTTCCATTAGCATTTTTTCAGAGAGAAACGATTTACCTTATACAGTGATTATGCGGGTTGGATCAAGGCACGGATTCATTGGGGACGGGTCTGGTGTAACCCCCCTAAAACAAGGAAAACAAATTTGCACGAAATATCGATTTCTTACAAAGTCTACCTCCTCCCTTAATGTTTCGCCTTGCTTTGCTTGGCTTTTAATTCTATTTACACACCCCTGCCTAAACTGAAGTCCTGGATCCACTGATTTCCAACATCGTTTAAATCAAAGCATTTCATGTACTAGTATATCATTCACGGCCAAGAATTTTCATTGTCTATATCGTTGTTTTTACTTCAACGAACACTACATGTATTAAGATTCACTGCCTGATCATGCTATTTCATCAGTTTCGTAGTTATGCTTTGTAAATAAGGACCGCCTCGATTGTGAGATCCCTTTAGGTAGCAATGCATCATGCATATTCAAGAATGTGAAAAAAAAAATAAACAGTACAGAAATTTGAATTTAAAACCAAGAAATTTTCACGGACCGTCTCATTTGTACAGCTCTATTAACGACATCGTTTATAATCAGCGGTCCATACCGAATGTTTTATGAAAAAGAAAGTTGAAGTATTTTATTCAATTTCTGAAGTGCATATTTATCATTTTTCCTATTAAGAATTGGCAATAATAAAAATTTTGTCTATTGAAAAATAACATAAATTTTCCAAGTGCACATTGCGTGAAGTGCAATAAACAAAATATGCATATGGAAAGTTTATGTAATTTTTCAATAGGAAAAAATTTTATTATTGCAAATTCTTACAAATTAATTTTAGAACATATTTTTATCTTTAAACATATGAAAAGTAGCTCTGAATATAACTGAATAGGGGCATGTCAATATTTTTTTTATCCATTACAAATATATAACAAAATTAGTTTAACCAATCAGATTACAGTATTTATCTCAAATTAATTTATTAAAGAATGAATCAATTATTGGTAATAGAACGCTTTATTTTACATTTATTATTTTATAATAATAAATAAAAAACACAATCAACAAAATATGATAGTATAAAGTTCATGATAAGACGTTAAATTGCCGACGATTAACTGTAGAGTGTGGTCACCAACATAGGTGGATCCAGGATGTCTGCTCGCTTTTGTAAACATGCTCATGTTAGTTGTCTTTCATTGGTTACCTTTAATTGTCTATATTTGTACTTTTGGGGTATACCACACTTTTAATGCTATCATAATTTGCCCTAAGACGCAATTTTTCCAAATTAAATAGATACATAAAACAATAAATAAAACAAAGGAAATCATACATACATGTTGTAAGCGGCTTGAGTTTTCAAATTCAATTACACAATAACAAAATCAAAACCAACCAATCAAAACTAAACAAAAACAAAAAAAAACAAAAACAAAACAAAGCAAATGAAGTCAAAATCAGACAATAGTCAAAACAAAACGCAAAGAAAAAAACAACAACAATAACAACATTTAATACATATAAAAGTACTTGCTTTGCTTCCTATAAAAACAAATGAAAGTCAAGGTTACTCAAATTTGATTCATAAGTATTTCTCTTCTTATCAATGGCGTTGTATCATTAGGCGCATGCCGAAGTTTGCTCAATTTCACGTACACGAAACGTATTTACTCGTTTCGAATTCAAAACAAATTACGCAGACAACACTATAGCAAGAGTCATACCTGTATGTCTAGCATTAACGTGACTAGCGGTTACGCAGACACATGTGCCTGTTGCTATGTGCCCAGAGATAGACGCCCTAGCAACAGCGATGCTTAAACACAGAACTGCGACAAATCGTAGCATTGTGGTAGGTCTTCTATCCTCAATACGACAAAGTAGTTGAACTCTGCCTTTATAGTGTACCAGGTTCGTGACAAAACACCGTTAGTCCTTATCTTGAGGTTCCTTAAAGCCAGTGTAAATATAGCCGTTACGTGTTTGGTTTAGTTTTTGGTTTCTTCCAGATACGACTCGATCATCATGTTAAACTTAAAACTTAACCCATTTTTTTGCCGTGACCTTGAATTTGATTTAATGGTAAAAAAAATAATACGTCCTTATTTACCCAATTCACCCATTTCAATTATAATCTTCGGTGGCCAAGGGTTATGGCCTGGTTCAATTCCTTCACAGGACCATAATCAGTGGCAAGCGAGGATGTCCAATTATGTCAATTCATCATTTGGCAAAATACATGATATTCAACTACACATTTATATATATTTCTTTACATCCGACCTCATGGACCAATAAATCGGGCTTTTTTTATTTTTCTGTTTTTGCCAAGAATTAATCTAAATATATAATCATGTTTTACTTTCATTAAATTTGCGCTGTAAAGCATGAAAAACTTTTTGTGTCAAAAGCAAAGCATTTCATAAGATTCTGTATATAATCGGCGTCTGATTCTTCTACTTCAAAGATATCAAGGATCAAAGGTTCTGTAAACTTCTTTCTTGGTTGATAAACTTTCTGACACACAGAAACCAACGAGTAAACAAGAACATGTAATGTATAATGTTCTTTGCACCCCGATGCCCGACAGATTTGGGCATTAATTAAGTAAAAACTAAAACTAAAACAAATATGTTTTGAAAAAGGCAAACCACGGAACCCTTCATTTCGTGCATTATAAAGCTAGGAGCAGATAATTCCAAAAATCTTTCATAACACAGTGTTAGCCTATCATTTGTACGATATTAGTGACGCCGACCATCAGCTGACTATTCCTATACTTGGTTTAATTTTCATTTTCGTGCTAACATATATACCTAATACTGTTAGAACCGGTCTGCACACATATGCGGTATTTGTGATACATGACGAGCAGAGGGGTTTCTTAACGCCCTTGGTTATCGTTTGGGGTATCTCACGAACAGTGTAAAGCTTAGAAGCGTTTACACAGTCCCCAGGCACAGTCATACCCGTGAATGAGGGTCATGGTGTATTCAGGGGAAATTAGTTGTCATAAGACCAAGTTCATTCAAAAATTCCCAACGATGTTCGAACTGGGCGAGTGGTCTAGGGCGCTGGACTTTGTGCAGGCGGTGTTGCCATAGATGTCACAGCGGTACGAGTTCGAGTCCCACGGAGGGAACGACCAAAAATTTGCATCGCAAATTTGACAGTTCTAACATCGTTGGGAATTTCAGACCTTTCTATACGTTTACATATCTTCCCTGTATCAATTTGATCCTATGGAGCAGTGTAGCGAATAGAGTCGTCACATTCTGAGACGTTGTATAATATTGATTTGTTGTGATATGCATCATTAATTTGATCCTCTATCCTACATAATAACACCTAGATGAACTGTCCTGTACTACCATACATCGTATATATTTTATAACCTAGCTGGCCGAGTGGTCTAGGGCGCTGGACTTAGTGCAGGCGGTGTTGCCATAGATGTCACAGCGGTACGAGTTCGAGTCCCGCGGAGGGAACGACAAAAATTTGCTTCGCAAATTTGACAGTTCTAACATCGTTGGGAATTTTTCAGACCCTTCTATAAGTTAACGTTATCTTCCCTGTATCAATTTGATCCGATGGAGCAGTGTAGAGAATAGAGTCGTCACATTCTGAGACGTTGTATAATATTGATTTGTTGTGACATGCATCATTAATTTGATCCACTATCCTACATAATAACACCTAGATGAGCTGTCCCTTACTACCATACATCATGTACTAAGTTACATCCCTAGATTAATCCGACGAGGAGGAATCACCCGGCCAGCGAAAGCTATATTTTATATGGCCGAGTGGTCTAGGGCGCTGGACTTAGTGCAGGCGGTGTTGCCATAGATGTCACAGCGGTACGAGTTCGAGTCCCGCGGAGGGAACGACAAAAATTTGCTTCGCAAATTTGACAGTTCTAACATCGTTGGGAATTTTCCAGACCCTTCTGTATATATATATATATATATATATATATATATATATATATATATATATACAACGTCTCAGAATGTGACGACTCTATTCGCTACACTGCTCCATCGGATCAAATTGATACAGGGAAGATATGTAAACGTATAGAAAGGTCTGAAAAATTCCCAACGATGTTAGAACTGTCAAATTTGCGATGCAACTTTTTGGTCGGTCCCTCCGCGGGAAATTTGACAGTTCTAACATCGTTGGGAATTGTTCAGACCTTTCTATATATAATAGCGTCACCGAAAAAAAAATTGCGGTCGTATATTCGGTCTTTTCGTGCAACAGAGTTGTCGCCCTTTATAGTAGGTATAAAATATTTCCGGTTAAAGTTCCACAGCGGTAAAATTCAAAACAAACTATGGTTAACTAAAATGAGTTGTTTCACGGCAAAAACAACATATGAAGACATTTTAACGTTTAAAAAGATTGACATAGTAAACTTTTTAAGAGAGCAAAGACAGCCGATAAGTGGCAATAAGGCCGTAATTGCTCAAAGAGCTTGTGATTACATTGCATTAAATTTCGCGGCCACAAGAAGTGTTTCGGAAAACGAAAATGACATTGAAGGAAATGATACTATCACGAATGAAACCCCTAATATTAATGAACTGAATTTCGGATGGAGTAGTGACCTAAAATCTGTACCCGATTTAACACACAATGATGTTGAAAGCTATCTTATTAGTAGCAGTCACAGGACGCAAGACCTGGAAAAAATGAACTGTTATCGCCAGTTTATAAGGGGGTTTAATTTCTTTAAAGAGGGGTACATCCACAAGATGATGATCAATGAAATAGACAATGAAAGTGACGTCTGCTACGTACGGTCCAAATGTTTTCCGTCAATGAAGAAGGATTTAGTGTACTGGCAGTGGGTCCTTCTATCAAAGAAACAACCGGTCAAGATTGTTAAAGCTAGCTGCTCATGTCCAGCTGGGTAATAATATTAGCCGCTTATAATGATCTTTTTCCGTTCTTGTACCTTATCATTATACAATGAAATTTGAAAGATAGCTGTAAATAATGTGAAATAATCTTTAATTAGTATGTAAGCCTGTAGTAGGGGTTAGCCTACTGGTTGAAAACACACACAGACTAACCCCCGTTTAAAATATCTGTTCAGCAAAATTGAAAAATCATGCAAAATTTGTTATTGTCGGCCTGTAGTAGGGGTTAGCCTACAGGTTGAAAACACACAGAGACTAACCCCCGTTTAAAATATCTGTTCAGCGCAAATTTGTTAATGTCAGCCTATAGTAGGGGTTAGCCTACAGGATGAAAAAACACAATTTGTTACACATTTTCATACAGTTCGTACAATACGAGTTTATCATTTTACGTTCAAGTGAAGTTTAAGTGTATATACTACACATATCTTCCCCTAACATTCTTTAATATGATTAAAATACATTTAACTTGGTAACCAAGAAATCTTTTTTGGGGAAACTCGATGGCGAACTTTATTCAAATTTCAATACCGACAGAGGTTGCACCATTCTTAACCATTAAAGAAATATTCTACTCTAAATAAAATGCATGATTTCATGCAACAACATTAAGAACTACCTAACCTGCTCAGTCTTCTGGTTGCTTTCTTCCTCCTTTCAAATGTCGAATATTTTTCAAACATTTGCAGTCAGATTCATATTTTGTCACACTTTTCTCACAATAAATAATTACCAAAGCTCAAAGAAAATCAAATAGTTGCAATATAAAACAGACGAACATGGATGGGGGTCAAGAAATGTGTATTAATGATAATCGACATTGACATTTGGACTATCAGCTCTTTGTATACTCCTTCACATTTTTGAAAAAATGACCCCCAAACCTCGGTGGGCCCTGTCGGTATAAAAAATCAACTGTTTTTGGGCTAACTTTGTATTGGTTTATTACCCTATTTTTCAGATTAGGAGAGGGATGCACACACATATCTGGCCTTTTGTTTGCCATTGAGGACATGTCAAGTAAAAGAGAGAGCATACCGAGTACATCAAAACCATGTGAATGGAATAGGCCATCTATATAGGAAATTAGACTTAAACAAACACACAAGTACTATACCCAAGTTCAAGGACTCATGGCCGTTTGTAACTTAAGGAAGTGCGATTTCGTTTTATACACTTTGAAAGACATAAAAATCATAGAGATTGATTTTGATGAGGGTTTCTGGAGCTCACTACTACCTAAACTGGAAAATTTTTACATTTCCTCAGTCGTTCCACGATTACTCAACCTATGATAAAGTTGCAATTTTGTTGTTCTGTCATGTATTACGGCTTGTTTCAAAATCAATGCTGAGTTAAGTTGAATGAGTTTTTATCTCGCCTGCGGGACCTGGGTATTACTTTACGTGTCCTTAATTTATGTGTCAATGTTCCTCCATATCTCATGAACTATAGGTCTTAGGTTGATGAAAATGGTATGCATATATTTATATATACTCTATTATGACATCTCTGAGGATAATTAAACTCAACATGTATATACATATACTGTTTTCCATTGTGATTTTTAAAATCCTGTTTATCATGGTAACAGGTTGTGTCATGTACACTTCTTCCACATCTCTTTATCGTCTATGTTATCTTCAAGTTTGTTCTCTTTTTAATAACGGAGCAGTACTAGTACTACTGGATACCCCCTGCCTTGCAAAATTTTTTAAGTAATTGATACCATCACTTGTGTATTTTTCATGAAGCTATACTTAAGGTACAAAAGTTATGCTACAGAAATTACCATTTTATGTAACTTTAATATTTCTTGTGATTTTTTTGAACTGCTTTGCTTGATTGTTGTTTGGCCAGGTGAGCTAAAAAAATGAGAATACTTATATTGGTAGAATTATTTCAAACATATATACAAGTTAAAAGAACATTTCTCATACATTACTCAAGAGGAGGAAGTAAATTGGTTAGAGCTGCACATATATGAAAAATATCGTTTGCGAGTGGACTTAATGAGATGGGCATAATTCCCTGTAAAAGTCTTAAGTTCTTTATTTTCTCCATTTTACGTTGTACGTGTATTCTGGCGCAGGCTATCCTTCTAGTATATTCTACCTCTTCTTTTGAAAACTGAGCCGTTGTTTTAAAGGGAGGACAATATAATTTAACACCTTGTTTTGACAAGTCAGATTTTATATTTGCAAATCCCTTATCCACCATAACTGCATCTTTTTCATTTAATTTATTAAAAAGACCACTGTTTCTTGTAATTTCAACATCAGATGCCGATCCTCCATATAGGTCAGACAAAAACACAACAGCTCCTGACATGTTAACACCAACCAAACCCTTAAACGTATTATGTGATTTGTAGTTGGAGTATGTTGAACTTTTATTTTCCAAAGATGATGGGGTTTGAATAAAAATCTCTGTACAGTCAAGTACAACTCGAGTATCAGAAAATTTTTCAAAGCATTTCGGAATATTTTTTTGTAAGACATTCAATTCTGGAAGAAAGATCAAAGATTGCAAACATTCTTTCATAAACGGTATCCATGAATTGAAGATTCTTGACACTGAGGCTGTTGTAATGTGAAACCGGTAGGACAAGTCTTTCACAAGAAGCCCTAATCGTAGACGCATCATCACTAGTAAAAATTCATCCACAAGTCTAAGTTTTCTGGTAATATTTCTTCTAGATACATTTTCATCAACATCATCATAAGTAAAAAGCAACTTGTCAGCTCCATGTTCTATTAATATTTGATAAAAAGCATTAAAAGTATTATAATCGGGAAGACCGGTATAGAACAAAATGTCCTCATCAGAGGACATTATATCCTCAATTGTAATTTCTGGCATCCGAATTTCTCCACTCCTATCGACCATTGCAATGTCGTCTGTTTGTATACTGTGGTCTCTTTTGTTAGGGTCAAAGGACCTGAAAATTATAAACATAAATTATGTTTATAAATAAAATTAATTTTGATACACAATTTATAATTCACTTCATACATGTATATATGATTGATTGTTGATTGTTTAATTTCCAGTTGGTGATAGTTTGGCCATAATCAGGACAAATATCTTTGACTATCAAACTTTAATATGAATGGCCTATAGGAAATGTATATAGAATATCAGATGTTTAGAAGATAGGGACTGGAATTAACACAGTATGGAGGCTAGCCATCTAGGACGACATGTTTTTCTATAGCGAAATTTTTTTTTGTATGATATAGTCTTGAAAGAGGTGCAGTGAAGATAAAGTAACAACATTTAACTTAGTAGGAAATCCTGTTTTAAGACCATCAGACCATATAAGACCAAACATAAAAAATTGCCAAGCAAAGGTTGATTCAAAAATAATATGTTGAATCCTGTTTGCTGGCCAATAAATATAGATAGTCTTTAATATTTAAATGATAATTATGATATACTGTACATGTAATCTACATGTACAATGTATGTGATCTGTTATAAACAACAATGCCAACAGGACATGTGACATAGGCAGATTATCCACATATATTCCAAACATATTGTAGTTAACAAAGTACTTTAGTTTACAAATATTTTAACTTACAAGGTATGATTAAACGACGACAATGATGATGATGATGATGTTATCAATGGTTCATCATTTCTGCTACTACACGGTTCACAAGCCACTTTTGAATATCTATGGAAGACAAAATTTATCAATACATTAATTTAGCTAATTGTTCAAGATTAATGATATGACAGCTTGGCATTGGGAATGACAAGTTTAACATTTAAGGAATGACCACAATATTAGAGAGTATACATATGTACATGTGATGTATGTATTGTACTTAATCGTGTTAATTGAAAACATATCAGTCAACATTTTAAACCAGTGTTTACAAATGTACATGTACTAATAATGTATGCCACCAATTCTCACCCTTTCATTGTAATCCCCAGTTCAAAATAAAAAAAGTAAAATATTGTGACACAGTAAAGAATGCCTGCGGTTATAAATTTTAAAACCAAAATTCAAAAACATACATGCATCAAAATGAATTAAAATAATGCATCTTTTACATAAATTTTTGGAATATTGAATTATTCGTTAATTAAAAGCTATACTAAATTTATTTTATAAAAATAATATTCATGTATGAAAACAAACTAGTTACATACATGTACATGTAGGTACAGTATTCTGATAAATAATTTTTGTACAAGTCTTGCATTTATTGTATCAATTTTATCTTGCATAATTTAAAACTTAATAATTGTGTGTCCTCTAAATTTATATGATTAACATGTAAGCTTACGAGTGAATGGAACCTTCAAATTCCATTGGCTCTGAACAATTCTGTGAAAGAGGTACTGATGGGCTGAAGTCATCCATGTACCATGGACCCTTGCCACTGTTTTGAGTTTTCCTTGGGGTAGTTTTCATTACAGCCTTCTTTTCTCTGGGGGAGGTAAAGAGTTGGAATGGTGTATTTCCAGCATCTGCCTAATCCACCAGGAAAGTGATCTGAACAAATTTGTGTGTAACTTGATGGTGTAAAGTCCTTTCTGCTTATTGCCCTTAACCACGCCGCTCGAAGATACTTGTCTGTCGGGAGGTGATGCAATCGGACAGGGATGCCAAACCGTCCTATGACACCTTTGGTGTTGTGGCAATCCTTTATAGCACAGTAGTTTTTTCCCATATTGATGCAGCTCACGAACGCTCGTTTATTCCGGAAGTCGATTATACCTACTCCCAAGAAAGACAACTCTATTTACGAACGATAACTCTGTTGCGTGAAAATCGGGAAAGGTATGGTGCTGACATCGACGTCAGCGGCGTCATCGTTGTCATCCATATTCACGTGATTTTCGTGCGATACCTTAAGTTATGGTTGATCAATTGTTATGAAATTTTGATATGATTTTACTAACTACTAAAGGAGTGCTCTTATTAAATGTTGAGTTTATGGCCCCTACCGTTTTCAAGTTAGGGCCATCCATGTAGGTACCAGTATCGTATTGCATATCCCTGAGCAGGTGTACGTCAAAACATGGATGCTATAAAAATATAGTGCATTTTCTTTTTGCCTCTCTACAAACTAATATTTTGTCAAAAGATATGAACAATGACTTATAAAATAGAGCAAACATCACACTGTAAGATGAAGAACTTTTTAAAAAGAAAATCTAACATAATATCATAAAAATGTTCCACTGAAAAGGTTGGTTTGGTGAGTACAAAACGAAAGTGAAAGTAGGGAAAATGGCTATTTATAGTTCGAGACTACTTTTCTGTCCGATCTTCGTGGACTCACCCTATTTTCTTTGCGGGAAATTATTTTTTCACATGTCCTTAGAAATGCTACATAAGTGAAAGTTTTATTGAATCAATTTACATATTTTTTTAAAAATCCTAAAAATATGCACTTCACTATAGAAGTCTATGGGAAAATTAATACGATACTGAGACCTGTAACTGACAGATGCCACACTGTTGGTTTCTGTTAATCTAAAAAAAAAAAAACAAAAAAAAAAAAAACTGAGAGTCCAGAATTTTGCCAAGATAGCGTATTTAAAGTGAAATGGTCAATCCTTAACATGACATATCAAGTTCAACACATCAATGCAAGTACACCTCCAAGAAAAAAGCATTGTGATATGTACATATAGTATATACGGATTTGATATGATTTGATATTTTTATATGAATATGTATTATAAATGGGTATATTTGTTGATAGATGCATACCAGACTTTGACTATCACTTTTAGGACTTTCAGTACTTTGATTTTCATTTAGATACACTGTGCATCCTGGGACCTTCATCCTCTCCATTCTGATTGGTTATTTGTGAACTCCTTTGTGAGTTGCACTTGTCAATTTTCCTTTGAGGAGACATATTGAATTTCCAGTCCCACATTTTGTATTGACAGAGTGTTATTCTAGTTATAGATATTCATATCTAAAGGTTAGTTACATTTCTTATATTCTGTTCTGATGCATTATATGCATTCATTTATTGATGTCAGTAGATATATAGTAACATATATTAATGGATATTTATCAACATGTGCATAATTCAATTATTGATATCAATAAATGGAGGAGTTTTCTAGACAATACACATTCAAGACAAAACGTATGTATGTTCAAATTTGTTCTTCGGGCAATACCAGTCTGCGTTCATACTTGCCCCTCAGGCAGTATACCAGTATATGTCCACACCTGTAGATCTAGAAAAATAATTACCAAAATAGATTTGCATTTATGCGAAGTTAATTTACACACGTGAATAAATGCGTCCACATGGACATATTTGCATGCGTGTGTTAATTTGGACATATACAAATTTGGTCATGAGATATCGATGTACAAGCTTTAAGTGATATACAAAGAGACTTAATCCGAAGACATTTTGTTTGTTATATCACGTTCTTTAAAAGAAAAACCGACATTTATTAATAATGTATTGGGTGCAGGCTCATCTCAGCATACAAAAGGTGTTATAAAGTTCATATTTGTCTTGAGAGTATAAACATACCCAAATGCCCCTTAAATGACCGAAGAATTATTGAACGTTGTGATATTGGGAAAAAATATCTATGTAAGGGATCCATTGGGAAAAACAGAATATTTAATTTAATTTAATAAAACTAAACTGTTTCGACTCTCAGCCTTAAATGCGTTTGAGGCGGAAAAGGTAGTTATCCACCCTCACCTTCATGCCTTTGAGGCGGATGAGGTAGTTACCCACCTCACCTTCCACTTAGGGATACATTTCTATTCTCAATACATGTATGACAAGATAAAAGATACCGACAAAAACAAAAGATTTGGTGTGTAATGAATGCAATAACGGAAACCACTTACATCCGGTACGACAATATTTTCAAAAACACTTGACATTTTTAGCTTAAGTTTCCTCATTTTGAAGGCAGCTGTTTGGAGCTTTCATTTTTCGGTAACATTCTAACCATTGAAGTCTGTACTTGTTTTCAGTTACTGCGCATATATTTGAACTTAGTATAGTGTAAACATACCTGTGGTAATGAACATGCTGTAAAATTAATATATTTTAGTTGCAGTGCATATCATTTTTTTAGTTACCAAACCATTACAGAGAATAAATCAATCTTTATAATGAATGTCTTCAGTGCTACAGGTAATATAGTCTTAATCTTTTAAATTAAAAAAAAAGTTTTTAGTGAGTCCGGGTTGCTCATTTATTTTTGTATTGTATGTGTGTGTGTTTTATTTTTGTTATTTTGTGTTTTTGTTATGTGTGTGTGTGTGTTATTTTTGTTATTTTGTGTTTTTGTTATGTGTGTGTGTGTGTGTGTTTACCGAATGTTCTAATCCTAATTTTCTTGATTTCCCTTTTATACAGAACTCGTACAAGTAAGCTTTCCAAAGAAGCTTGCATAATGGTAACATTTCATTTTTTACAAACATTATTTTAGAGTGTGTTTATTGAAATCATCAAAAGAAAAGTGAGGGTCACTGGACAAAAAATATTTATACATGTACGAGGAAATGAATATCACCAGATTTGTTTGTTTGTTTGTTGGGGTTTAACGTCCGAGCAGCAATATTTCAGCTATATTCAGACAATGAACATGAAATGGATGATAAAATGAACATGAAATGAAAAAAAGGATGGGTCATAAGGATAATAGGATCGACAAATTTTGATTGCCACTGGAAAAAGGGGGGATGGGTAAGGTCGGGCAATTTAGCCTCCTGTGGCAAAAAGGAGTCTGACCAAAAATTAAGTGAACATCTTTAACCAAATTTACATTAAAGGCAGGTTTTCTCAATTATCAGGCACTTTAAAACTGTCAGGTTTTTGGGGATTTGTCCAGCCAAATTCAATGCGTTAAGTTTAATTAGTTTAAACTTATTTTATTTGCAAATACATAAACTTGGATTAGACACGAGTTATTCCAATTCACATGGTCATCTCCGTGCATGGAATATAACACACAATAAATTGTTGAACAATTCATTGATAGCTAGAAAGACGTTTGTTTGTTTGTTTGTTGGGGTTTAACGTCCGAGCAGCAATATTTCAGCTATATTCAGACGATGAACATGAAATGGATGATAAAATGAACATGAAATGATGATGAAATGAAAAAAGGGATGGGACACAAGGATAATGGGGTCGACAAATTTTGATTGCCACTGGAAATAGGGAGAGGTGGGTAGGGTCGGGCAATTTAGCCTCCTGTGGCGGAGCCCTATGGTTCCTACTCCAAGAGAATACCACAGTAGGTGTAAAGAAGTAAGTTCTTTGGATTGTCAAGTGGCCAATGTCATATAAAACAAAAAAAATGTAAAACATAAATTTAATAAACAAAACAAACTAAAGTAAATTCAAGATAAATGACATCATGAAATGAATAAACATAAATGTAACTAAATATACACGCACAAGACAGAACTAAATATAATGGAATGAAATAAATACATAAACTAAATGATTCACAGTCTCAACACACCACCATTTTTCTGCACACCTCCCGGTAAGGTCGAACGTTGCATGTACTGTAAAATTAACGAATGAAATGGGTTGTTTCCCTTGGACTTTTGTTATAATTATAACTGGACGAAATATAGACTAATTTCACACATTTTTTGTAGATTTCTATATTGACGAAGAGAGCACCAGATGATATATATTTCACTATAATGCTGTATTCAGTAAGCCATGACTGGTTAAACGAACATATCTAGCACGGACTTCTCGGTTACTTTACAAATTAATATAACGGACTTTGTGCTCCAAAAATAATAAATTCCTAGCTTTCCAACGGTTTTTTTAAATCACCGACATTACTTCACCGACTCTAGGCGTTATTACACCATCTCGGGAACATCAGGTTGATAACCATTTTATCACCGACAGGTCGACGCTTCTAGCTATGTGCAAGACGCATACCAAAACCGGGTCTAAAAACCCCTGTAAATAGACATTGAACCCAAAAATTACTTACAACATCTATACCTTTGCATAATATGGCAATTTCTCGTACATTCTGGACCGCGAGCAAGAAATATCATCTCGACAGCAAAATAGACTATAATTTACCATATAAAATTAATTATTAACTTACCTGAGTATTGTAAACATTAGCCTAGGGATATCCATGTCCTGAATTGACAATTATAATTCCCCACTGCTACTTTACCAAACTCAATGCTTCACTCAATGACCATGTGCCGACTGATATAAAACTCACCTGTTAAATTTCTATACGTGTACAATCTCGTGATTTCACAAAAGGTCTACTTGATTCGATTTACCGGTGTTAGTGGTATTTAAAGCTAGGATAGTGTAAATAGTCCTGTATGGAAAAAATGTAAACGACAATTAACTGAAGTTTGTTACAGTAGGATTCTTTAACGGGCGAGGAACGTGGCATCTTTCCCAACACGGTGCACCACTATGGTTTGCGGTCAGGTTTTCCGTATTATAGCCTGACAACCCAGCATGTAACACGCCAGGATTACCCCATTCCACCACCTGGGCACATATTCCAGTTGCTCTGTGGCTAGGGTTCTGAGCACTATTTAGTCGCCTTTTACGACAAGCTTAGCGCTGCTGCAGACCTATTCTTTTAACACCAGGACCGGAACGGGGCTGCTGGAAAGACGAAAGATGACGGAATAATAATAATGATAATGATAATAATAATAAACATCGTGAAAACAATAAGTAACTGATACTCCGTGGTCGATGACTTTATTATTACATGTTGTATCATTATTTTGATATTATGACATCTAAATTGCTGTATTACATGTACATGGGAGACTGTGTAATGACCTTTTAACCTGAGTCAGTTACAATCTTTATCTTTGGTGGACTAATATCTTATAAATCATTTCAATATAGAATGTTTATTCCCATTAGTTTGGTCAATATCTGTGTGTCCAGGGGATTAGTTTAAGTAAACAGGCAATTTATATTATCAGTAAACAGCCTGTCTGAGACCGAAAGTGTACGCGAACTACGTAAGTGTTTATAGTTAATGCACACAAAAGTAGTTTTATGAACTTTTCAACATTTTTGTATGAATTCTTTTGTCTCTTTTTAAAAAAAACATATGAGCACTTTGGGCTACCTACTTATGGTGTCAATAATTTTAGCTAAAAGATGTAAATATCAGATAGTGTGTATGCATGTATCAATGTGTTACAAATGTAGCTTGCGTTGTCAAAGAATATCGCGACCTTTCAAGTCTATCCCCAGAAAAAAAAATACAAAAAAAATCATGCAAATACATGCACACAATTTTAACACAATCAAAAATTCAAAAAATAATGCAATACATGCACATAATTTAAACACAAGAAAAATTAATTATATGCGTCAAAAACTCGTGCATTTGTGCCATTCAGATTACAGTATTGGTGGTTAAAACGGTCGTATATAAACATACATCAGTTCTCTTGAATCGGGTAATATAGAAATTTTATTTTTTAACACTCGTGTGTATATGTTTTTCTTAAAACACTCGTACATATATATATGTCTATCTCGTATATCTCTGTGTTTTACCGTTTAACGTTCTCAATGTTCATGTGGGTATATTTTAAGTACATGTAATGATGGTCATATTTAAATGTATGATTTACCTAACATATATAATCAGTTTACACTCACGAGTTATGGTTCTTAGACTGGTATTAGTGAAACAATATCGTCAACTTCAGATTGATTGTTGGTGTTTAACGCCCAAGCAGCAACATTTCACTTATATCCGGGCGCTGAACATGTAATTGATAATAAAATGAACATGAATTAATGACGAATTAAAAAATGGCATGGGACACAAAGATAATAGGGTCGACAAATTTTGATTACCATTGAAGATAAGGAGAGATGGGCAGGATCGGCAATTTAGCCTCCTGTGGCGGAGCGTAAAAGTTCCTACTCCGATAGAATACCACAGCAGGGTTAATTCTTTAACGTTCTAGGAAAGTGGCAGTTTTCCCAACACGTCGCATGAACTACTATGGTTCGCGGTCAGGTTTCAGTATTATGGCCTGACGACCCCAGCATGTAGCATACCAGGGGTACCCCATTCCAACACCTGGGGCACGCAACCCAGTAGCTCTGTGGGCCAGGGTTCTAAGCACAATTTAGTTGCCTTTTACGACAATCTTACTCTACTGCGGGCCAATAAGACGAAAATAGTATCGTCGATTTGGTAGCTGCAACGGGTGACTATAATTATGGCATGGAGAAGTATTGCTGCTCTCGAAATAGAAATTAATTTCAATATTTGGGACTGGTTACGGACTATCACAGCTAGAGACAGCTGAGGGTTTTACGTAATATACTGACTCATTAGTTAATTACTTCACGCTTACAAATAACTTTACATAGAATGCGATCATGACTATTATAGGGTTGACTATGTTACTGTACACCCGATTCCTAAGAATGGACCAATTAAGTTGCGATCTGTGGTTATACATCTACTACGATAAATTATATCATTCAATAACCTAGGTTTGACAATGATAAACTCGATCGGTCGCTCAATTACTCACGTTTGACTACGATAAATACTCAGGTTTGATTGTGATATACTCACTAACTTTATTCTTTTAACAAATTCGAATACAAAAATAAGCGCAAATGATATTTTTTCTTATCAGATAAAAAAAATGGAAATCAATTACGAAATACGACAGATGAAAAGATCTGACATTGATCAATTATATGATTTACTAGCACCCAATAAATGGAATGTGGACAAATCTTATCTTGAGTGTGTGTTTGATACAGATCCAAGTGGGCTTATTGTTGTCGTTAAGGACGATGGAGAAATCATAGGTAAAGTAACATAATAATTAGTGCTGGATCCGGGTGAAGGGTCGAGGCATTCGAACTAACAAAATAATCAGTGCTGGATTCGGGTGAGGGATCGGGGGATTTGAGCTAACATAACCATCAGTGCCGGATTCGGGTGAGGGGTCCGCGGATTTGAGCCTTCATTGTTTACTGGTGCGCAAAAATGTGCAAATGGTAGTCTGGAACTCTCCAATATTTCTTTTAATAAATTTCTGTTAGGACTTTGTTGCGTCGTATCTTTTTCCGACGCAGTCGGTATAGTTTCGCTTTTCACCCTTTGACCTTAAAGACGCTCTTCCATGGAAACGTAAGTCACCTGATCGCAATTATATTTCTCGATTGGCCGAATACTGATAACTTAGTGGCGTTCGAAAAAATTGTATTGAAAATAATAAGTAAAAAGAACAAATTTTACTGCATCGGCTACATTGTATCTTTTTTTAAAGATACTACTTGTTTCCGAATTACTTTAAGATTTTAAAGCAAAGTACATTTATGCGATCAGCTGAGATTCAAGTGGGATTGGTTCCTGAAGTACATCGAACGACGTTCAAAGGCTTTATTTTTCTATCCAAAACAAAAAATTGCATATCTTATCAATTGGTCCTTTGATAAATCGGGATGTGAATATGTCTGTTCGAATTCTTTTAGATATTTTTAACAATTTGATTTCAAAGTAACATGCTTTTTAAAAAGATTAGGTAAAAGAATTTGTCCAATATCTCATAGTCAAAATTTTGTAATGGGACTTTGACGTCACGAACGTTTTTTAGTGATTGACTCGTTGAATTTTGATTCTAAAATTACATTTTAAGGAATTACTGTCGTATTTTTTCGGTCTTTTTTTTTAAATGACCTCAATGCTGGTGGTGCACACTTGAAAATATCCAGCTACACAGATTTTCGAGTATGGACCACGTGATTGAGGTTATTTCTTCATAGACCGAAACATCCTGAAGTAACGGAATACTTACAATGCATATTATATATTAATTGGTCTTGTTTTGATATGCTGACAGCACTAGAATTTCTGTTAGACAACATTTTCGTTCGCTTTGGCGATACCGTTTATCGCCAGATTATTGGAATTCTCATAGGTACCAATTGTGTACCACTTATTGTGGACCTCTTTCTGTATTGTTAGGCGATATTTTGACTCTTAAAGACGACGACTTCAATATTTATACATGCACTAAATATATATATTTTGTAGAACTGTCTTTGAATAAAGCAAATATTGATAATATACGATGTCCGTTTCTTGATCTTGGTATTCAAATCAATAATTGTAAACTTAAGCAACAATATACGATAAAAGGGATGATTTTGCATTCCAAATTTTTAACTGTCCATCTTAGATGGTGACTTTCCCTTGTCACAATTATATGGTGTTTTATATCACAATGGGTTCGATTTGCTCGTATTTGTAACAATATAACGAGAATATGTATGGTGTATATATCAAATAGACAAAAAAAGCCACTGGGATGAAAATGTCATTCCAAGGCGACCCATGTACAGCGAAAGAGTTGACTTATATACTTAAGTAACATAAAATAAACTAAAGGTGAAAACGAAACAAGATATACAGAGGCTTGAGCTGATATATCACTTAACTGCTAGTAGTCCTTTGTTTGTGCATTTGTGTAAAGTATATTCAGTTTTTTTTTATTTCTGTTTTAACAAGGGAGTCGACCTTTTTTGAACTCAGTTTTAGGTGTGTTGATTGTGTAATATTGTTTTCATAATTGTAATTGGAGGGTGTGATCATGCCACAGTAATTTAATCTTGCTGCATTTTTGTCCCTGACCTATGTCAGGAATATCTGGCCACTTTTTGTACTGTTTCGTTTTCATTTTCAGTTTACTTTTATGTTGCTGGAGTATATGGGGAAACTCGTTCGTTGTACGTGTGTATAATGTTGCTTTTTGGCCAGCTACAACCTGCTCTGTGGTGTGAGGGTTTCCTCATCATTCATCGAAGACACATGGGTTGCCTTGAACTGACATTTTTCATCCTGGTAGGGTTGCTGTCCCTTTGCATACTCACCATATCTATTCTCGTTATATAAAGTATTTAGTTTTGATAGAAAAGTGAGATGTTCTTTTAGTAGTGTTCTTTTAATTATCCTCAACATAATAGTAACATTTTTCTTTCATTGTAGGCCATGTAGCTTGTCTTACTCATGGTACTGATATAGCCATATTTGGACTGAATATCATCAAAAACGAATACAGAGGGAAAGGCATTGGTAGCAAAATGTTTAAACATTTATTAAACATTACAACAGGCAAAAATATTGGTTGTTTCTCTTTGACGAATCGAATTACATTTTATGAACAATTTGGTTTCAATGTCCACTGATTCACAGTTTATTATCACCAAGGAAAGGTGAACAAGTCCTTCATAACGAATGCTCCAACAGGTGATTTTGATATCATTCCAATAAAGAAGGTCGATTTCGATGACGTCATTGCATATGATACTGCCTTGAATACAGTTGCACGTCCTGTCTACCTTTCAAATTGGATTCTTCATGACACTGCGAACGGATACGTTGCTGTGACAAACGGAAAAGTTGTAGGATTTGGTATTATTCGAGCAGCTGATGAAGGGCATAAGATGTACCCGCTCTATGCTGACGATAAAGATATTGCAAAGGCTCTGTTTTGTCGTCTGGTTACGCATGTTCCAGAGCAAGAGGAAGTGATATACACAGCTCCGACAGAAAATGAAAATTCAAATGAAATAGTTGTGGGAAATGGGTTGAAGAAACGGTTACCGATGACGAAATTATACAATATAAAGGACATCCCAGTTGACATAAATAAGGTGTACTCGATTTCTAGTACAGAGTTCGGTATTGTTTGATAATTGGTAAAATATTCACTTGTAACTGTACAATGTAATCAATAAAATATTCACTTGTAATTGTAATTTGTAAAATATTCACTTATTTGTAATTGTAATCTGTTCTAAAAGAACTACTCTCATGTAAGTGTTTTATAATTATATTTTTGTTAATGTGTAGGCTATTGGTATTTTGCGAGGCGACATATTCGATACATATTTTAACATTAAGCTACACTATATCGCCATTTATTTTACTTACCCCGCACCTGTGTTATTTGTGTTTCATGGGGTTCTTTTTTTAATAAATTGTTGCTAGCGTTTAACGATTTGGTATTTTTTGTTTACCGAAATGCGATTTAGATTTTTTAAACTATCATTATTGATAACTCCATAATTCAAATTCGAATCATTGCTATTGTATTTCAGTCCATTTTATCACAGTAATGAAAACGTCGCGATTTTTTTTGCTAATTTACAGTATAACCGTGTGATGTTAGTATATAAAAAAAGGATGAGTTCGATCCAGAAATTCAATAGGATTACTGTATTATTTGCTGATTTTTTGTCAAACTACACATTTTCTGTAAAAAGGGTGATGGTCAAATCCCCAGACAGCACAGGATTCGCCACTAAGTTGATAGTTCTATTTCATAAATTGCACCAGAGCAAAAAAAAAACTATTTCTTTCTTTAATTTTATCTGAAATATTTTATGGATCGAAGGAGCGTTTTTTTTTTTTTTCCATTGATTTGTTTTAAGAATTCATTTAAGTTATTAATATTCTGCTTTCTGTCACAACTTGTTCATTTCAAATGACATTGATGCTGCCTCGGTTTTCACCGTCTACAAAAACCAAAATGATGTATGAATTTAAATTAGAGTACATCATCTTCTTATAAAGAGAAAAACATAACACAAAATGTCTTCAATGGCTATGAAATAGATCGATTATTTCTTCTTATATTTTTTTTTTCGATTTTTCCCGTTAAATTATATATAAGAGAGAGAATGAATAAGACAAAGAACATTAATTTTTAGCTTCCTTTTTAGCTCACCTTGCCCAAAATTAAAAAAAGACCTAAACAAGCATATAAAAACAACCCCGATTCAATAAAGAGATATTTTTGATTTGAAACGACTACTACCTATTGCATTTTTTTTCATTATTGGAATTTTTTTTAAAACATCTTTAAAAACACCTTTAAACATCGAGTGTTTTGACATAGAAATCAGACCTTAAAGTTTCCATTTGCAGAGCTTTTCAAAAATATTATAACACATGCCCAAAGAGCATGTGGTAAATCTCTTTGTTTTTCGTCGTTATGTGTAGGTTACAAAAACAAGTAATTTGAATTACGCTGTCAAAGTGACAAGTACATTATCACAAAATATTCTGTCCAGTGCCTGACTCTTACAAACAATTGACACAGTGACAATCCCACCGCTGCCACCATTGTAAAGAAGTAAGTTCTTTGGATTGTCAAGTGGCCAATGTCATATAAAACAAAAAAAATGTAAAACATAAATTTAATAAACAAAACAAACTAAAGTAAATTCAAGATAAATGACATCATGAAATGAATAAACATAAATGTAACTAAATATACACGCACAAGACAGAACCAAATATAATGGAATGAAATAAATACATAAACTAAATGATTCACAGTCTCAACACACCACCATTTTTTCTGCACACCTCCCGGTAAGGTCGAACGTTGCATGTACTGTAAAATTAACGAATGAAATGGGTTGTTTCCCTTGGACTTTTGTTATAATTATAACTGGACGAAATATAGACTAATTTCACACATTTTTTGTAGATTTCTATATTGACGAAGAGAACACCAGATGATATATATTTCACTATAATGCTGTATTCAGTAAGCCATGACTGGTTAAACGAACATATCTAGCACGGACTTCTCGGTTACTTTACAAATTAATATAACGGACTTTGTGCTCCAAAAATAATAAATTCCTAGCTTTCCAACGGTTTTTTTTTAATCACCGACATTACTTCACCGACTCTAGGCGTTATTACACCATCTCGGGAACATCAGGTTGATAACCATTTTATCACCGACAGGTCGACGCTTCTAGCTATGTGCAAGACGCACACCAAAACCGGGTCTAAAAACCCCTGTTAATAGACATTGAACCCAAAAATTACTTACAACATCTATACCTTTGCATAATATGGCAATTTCTCGTACATTCTGGACCGCGAGCAAGAAATACCATCTCGACAGCAAAATAGACTATAATTTACCATATAAAATTAATTATTAACTTACCTGAGTATTGTAAACATTAGCCTAGGGATATCCATGTCCTGAATTGACAATTATAATTCCCCACTGCTACTTTACCAAACTCAATGCTTCACTCAATGACCATGTGCCGACTGATATAAAACTCACCTGTTAAATTTCTATACGTGTACAATCTCGTGATTTCACAAAAGGTCTACTTGATTCGATTTACCGGTGTTAGTGGTATTTAAAGCTAGGATAGTGTAAATAGTCCTGTATGGAAAAAATGTAAACGACAATTAACTGAAGTTTGTTACAGTAGGATTCTTTAACGGGCGAGGAACGTGGCATCTTTCCCAACACGGTGCACCACTATGGTTTGCGGTCAGGTTTTCCGTATTATAGCCTGACAACCCAGCATGTAACACGCCAGGATTACCCCATTCCACCACCTGGGCACATATTCCAGTTGCTCTGTGGCTAGGGTTCTGAGCACTATTTAGTCGCCTTTTACGACAAGCTTAGCCCTGCTGCAGACCTATTCTTTTAACACCAGGACCGGAACGGGGCTGCTGGAAAGACGAAAGATGACGGAATAATAATAATGATAATGATAATAATAATAAACATCGCGAAAACAATAAGTAACTGATACTCCGTGGTCGATGACTTTATTTTTACATGTTGTATCATTATTTTGATATTATGACATCTAAATTGCTGTATTACATGTACATGGGAGACTGTGTAATGACCTTTTAACCTGAGTCAGTTACAATCTTTATCTTTGGTGGACTAATATCTTATAAATCATTTCAATATAGAATGTTTATTCCCATTAGTTTGGTCAATATCTGTGTGTCCAGGGGATTAGTTTAAGTAAACAGGCAATTTATATTATCAGTAAACAGCCTGTCTGAGACCGAAAGTGTACGCGAACTACGTAAGTGTTTATAGTTAATGCACACAAAAGTAGTTTTATGAACTTTTCAACATTTTTGTATGAATTCTTTTGTCTCTTTTTAAAAAAAACATATGAGCACTTTGGGCTACCTACTTATGGTGTCAATAATTTTAGCTAAAAGATGTAAATATCAGATAGTGTGTATGCATGTATCAATGTGTTACAAATGTAGCTTGCGTTGTCAAAGAATATCGCGACCTTTCAAGTCTATCCCCAGAAAAAAAAATACAAAAAAAATCATGCAAATACATGCACACAATTTTAACACAATCAAAAATTCAAAAAATAATGCAATACATGCACATAATTTAAACACAAGAAAAATTAATTATATGCGTCAAAAACTCGTGCATTTGTGCCATTCAGATTACGGTATTGGTGGTTAAAACGGTCGTATATAAACATACATCAGTTCTCTTGAATCGGGTAATATAGAAATTTTATTTTTTAACACTCGTGTGTATATGTTTTTCTTAAAACACTCGTACATATATATATGTCTATCTCGTATATCTCTGTGTTTTACCGTTTAACGTTCTCAATGTTCATGTGGGTATATTTTAAGTACATGTAATGATGGTCATATTTAAATGTATGATTTACCTAACATATATAATCAGTTTACACTCACGAGTTATGGTTCTTAGACTGGTATTAGTGAAACAATATCGTCAACTTCAGATTGATTGTTGGTGTTTAACGCCCAAGCAGCAACATTTCACTTATATCCGGGCGCTGAACATGTAATTGATAATAAAATGAACATGAATTAATGACGAATTAAAAAATGGCATGGGACACAAAGATAATAAGGTCGACAAATTTTGATTACCATTGAAGATAAGGAGAGATGGGCAGGATCGGCAATTTAGCCTCCTGTGGCGGAGCGTAAAAGTTCCTACTCCGATAGAATACCACAGCAGGGTTAATTCTTTAACGTTCTAGGAAAGTGGCAGTTTTCCCAACACGTCGCATGAACTACTATGGTTCGCGGTCAGGTTTCAGTATTATGGCCTGACGACCCCAGCATGTAGCATACCAGGGGTACCCCATTCCAACACCTGGGGCACGCAACCCAGTAGCTCTGTGGGCCAGGGTTCTAAGCACAATTTAGTTGCCTTTTACGACAATCTTACTCTACTGCGGGCCAATAAGACGAAAATAGTATCGTCGATTTGGTAGCTGCAACGGGTGACTATAATTATGGCATGGAGAAGTATTGCTGCTCTCGAAATAGAAATTAATTTCAATATTTGGGACTGGTTACGGACTATCACAGCTAGAGACAGCTGAGGGTTTTACGTAATATACTGACTCATTAGTTAATTACTTCACGCTTACAAATAACTTTACATAGAATGCGATCATGACTATTATAGGGTTGACTATGTTACTGTACACCCGATTCCTAAGAATGGACCAATTAAGTTGCGATCTGTGGTTATACATCTACTACGATAAATTATATCATTCAATAACCTAGGTTTGACAATGATAAACTCGATCGGTCGCTCAATTACTCACGTTTGACTACGATAAATACTCAGGTTTGATTGTGATATACTCACTAACTTTATTCTTTTAACAAATTCGAATACAAAAATAAGCGCAAATGATATTTTTTCTTATCAGATAAAAAAAATGGAAATCAATTACGAAATACGACAGATGAAAAGATCTGACATTGATCAATTATATGATTTACTAGCACCCAATAAATGGAATGTGGACAAATCTTATCTTGAGTGTGTGTTTGATACAGATCCAAGTGGGCTTATTGTTGTCGTTAAGGACGATGGAGAAATCATAGGTAAAGTAACATAATAATTAGTGCTGGATCCGGGTGAAGGGTCGAGGCATTCGAACTAACAAAATAATCAGTGCTGGATTCGGGTGAGGGATCGGGGGATTTGAGCTAACATAACCATCAGTGCCGGATTCGGGTGAGGGGTCCGCGGATTTGAGCCTTCATTGTTTACTGGTGCGCAAAAATGTGCAAATGGTAGTCTGGAACTCTCCAATATTTCTTTTAATAAATTTCTGTTAGGACTTTGTTGCGTCGTATCTTTTTCCGACGCAGTCGGTATAGTTTCGCTTTTCACCCTTTGACCTTAAAGACGCTCTTCCATGGAAACGTAAGTCACCTGATCGCAATTATATTTCTCGATTGGCCGAATACTGATAACTTAGTGGCGTTCGAAAAAATTGTATTGAAAATAATAAGTAAAAAGAACAAATTTTACTGCATCGGCTACATTGTATCTTTTTTTAAAGATACTACTTGTTTCCGAATTACTTTAAGATTTTAAAGCAAAGTACATTTATGCGATCAGCTGAGATTCAAGTGGGATTGGTTCCTGAAGTACATCGAACGACGTTCAAAGGCTTTATTTTTCTATCCAAAACAAAAAATTGCATATCTTATCAATTGGTCCTTTGATAAATCGGGATGTGAATATGTCTGTTCGAATTCTTTTAGATATTTTTAACAATTTGATTTCAAAGTAACATGCTTTTTAAAAAGATTAGGTAAAAGAATTTGTCCAATATCTCATAGTCAAAATTTTGTAATGGGACTTTGACGTCACGAACGTTTTTTAGTGATTGACTCGTTGAATTTTGATTCTAAAATTACATTTTAAGGAATTACTGTCGTATTTTTTCGGTCTTTTTTTTTAAATGACCTCAATGCTGGTGGTGCACACTTGAAAATATCCAGCTACACAGATTTTCGAGTATGGACCACGTGATTGAGGTTATTTCTTCATAGACCGAAACATCCTGAAGTAACGGAATACTTACAATGCATATTATATATTAATTGGTCTTGTTTTGATATGCTGACAGCACTAGAATTTCTGTTAGACAACATTTTCGTTCGCTTTGGCGATACCGTTTATCGCCAGATTATTGGAATTCTCATAGGTACCAATTGTGTACCACTTATTGTGGACCTCTTTCTGTATTGTTAGGCGATATTTTGACTCTTAAAGACGACGACTTCAATATTTATACATGCACTAAATATATATATTTTGTAGAACTGTCTTTGAATAAAGCAAATATTGATAATATACGATGTCCGTTTCTTGATCTTGGTATTCAAATCAATAATTGTAAACTTAAGCAACAATATACGATAAAAGGGATGATTTTGCATTCCAAATTTTTAACTGTCCATCTTAGATGGTGACTTTCCCTTGTCACAATTATATGGTGTTTTATATCACAATGGGTTCGATTTGCTCGTATTTGTAACAATATAACGAGAATATGTATGGTGTATATATCAAATAGACAAAAAAAGCCACTGGGATGAAAATGTCATTCCAAGGCGACCCATGTACAGCGAAAGAGTTGACTTATATACTTAAGTAACATAAAATAAACTAAAGGTGAAAACGAAACAAGATATACAGAGGCTTGAGCTGATATATCACTTAACTGCTAGTAGTCCTTTGTTTGTGCATTTGTGTAAAGTATATTCAGTTTTTTTTTATTTCTGTTTTAACAAGGGAGTCGACCTTTTTTGAACTCAGTTTTAGGTGTGTTGATTGTGTAATATTGTTTTCATAATTGTAATTGGAGGGTGTGATCATGCCACAGTAATTTAATCTTGCTGCATTTTTGTCCCTGACCTATGTCAGGAATATCTGGCCACTTTTTGTACTGTTTCGTTTTCATTTTCAGTTTACTTTTATGTTGCTGGAGTATATGGGGAAACTCGTTCGTTGTACGTGTGTATAATGTTGCTTTTTGGCCAGCTACAACCTGCTCTGTGGTGTGAGGGTTTCCTCATCATTCATCGAAGACACATGGGTTGCCTTGAACTGACATTTTTCATCCTGGTAGGGTTGCTGTCCCTTTGCATACTCACCATATCTATTCTCGTTATATAAAGTATTTAGTTTTGATAGAAAAGTGAGATGTTCTTTTAGTAGTGTTCTTTTAATTATCCTCAACATAATAGTAACATTTTTCTTTCATTGTAGGCCATGTAGCTTGTCTTACTCATGGTACTGATATAGCCATATTTGGACTGAATATCATCAAAAACGAATACAGAGGGAAAGGCATTGGTAGCAAAATGTTTAAACATTTATTAAACATTACAACAGGCAAAAATATTGGTTGTTTCTCTTTGACGAATCGAATTACATTTTATGAACAATTTGGTTTCAATGTCCACTCATTCACAGTTTATTATCACCAAGGAAAGGTGAACAAGTCCTTCATAACGAATGCTCCAACAGGTGATTTTGATATCATTCCAATAAAGAAGGTCGATTTCGATGACGTCATTGCATATGATACTGCCTTGAATACAGTTGCACGTCCTGTCTACCTTTCAAATTGGATTCTTCATGACACTGCGAACGGATACGTTGCTGTGACAAACGGAAAAGTTGTAGGATTTGGTATTATTCGAGCAGCTGATGAAGGGCATAAGATGTACCCGCTCTATGCTGACGATAAAGATATTGCAAAGGCTCTGTTTTGTCGTCTGGTTACGCATGTTCCAGAGCAAGAGGAAGTGATATACACAGCTCCGACAGAAAATGAAAATTCAAATGAAATAGTTGTGGGAAATGGGTTGAAGAAACGGTTACCGATGACGAAATTATACAATATAAAGGACATCCCAGTTGACATAAATAAGGTGTACTCGATTTCTAGTACAGAGTTCGGTATTGTTTGATAATTGGTAAAATATTCACTTGTAACTGTACAATGTAATCAATAAAATATTCACTTGTAATTGTAATTTGTAAAATATTCACTTATTTGTAATTGTAATCTGTTCTAAAAGAACTACTCTCATGTAAGTGTTTTATAATTATATTTTTGTTAATGTGTAGGTTATTGGTATTTTGCGAGGCGACATATTCGATACATATTTTAACATTAAGCTACACTATATCGCCATTTATTTTACTTACCCCGCACCTGTGTTATTTGTGTTTCATGGGGTTCTTTTTTTAATAAATTGTTGCTAGCGTTTAACGATTTGGTATTTTTTGTTTACCGAAGTGCGATTTAGATTTTTTAAACTATCATTATTGATAACTCCATAATTCAAATTCGAATCATTGCTATTGTATTTCAGTCCATTTTATCGCAGTAATGAAAACGTCGCGATTTTTTTTGCTAATTTACAGTATAACCGTGTGATGTTAGTATATAAAAAAAGGATGAGTTCGATCCAGAAATTCAATAGGATTACTGTATTATTTGCTGATTTTTTGTCAAACTACACATTTTCTGTAAAAAGGGTGATGGTCAAATCCCCAGACAGCACAGGATTCGCCACTAAGTTGATAGTTCTATTTCATAAATTGCACCAGAGCAAAAAAAAAAAAAACTATTTCTTTCTTTAATTTTATCTGAAATATTTTATGGATCAAAGGAGCGTTTTTTTTTTTTTTTTTTTTTTTCATTGATTTGTTTTAAGAATTCATTAAAGTTATTAATATTCTGCTTTCTGTCACAACTTGTCCATTTCAAATGACATTGATGCTGCCTCGGTTTTCACCGTCTACAAAAAACAAAATGATGTATGAATTTAAATTAGAGTACATCATCTTCTTATAAAGAGAAAAACATAACACAAAATGTCCTCAATGGCTATGAAATAGATCGATTATTTCTTCTTATATTTTTTTTTTTCAATTTTTCCCGTTAAATTATATATAAGAGAGAGAATGAATAAGACAAAGAACATTAATTTTGTAGCTTCCTTTTTAGCTCACCTTGCCCAAAATTAAAAAAAAAAACCTAAACAAGCATATAAAAACAACCCCGATTCAATAAAGAGATATTTTTGATTTGAAACGACTACTACCTATTGCATTTTTTTCATTATTGGAATTTTTTTTTAAAACATCTTTAAAAACACTTTTAAACATCGAGTGTTTTGACATAGAAATCAGACCTTAAAGTTTCCATTTGCAGAGCTTTTCAAAAATATTATAACACATGCCCAAAGAGCATGTGGTAAATCTCTTTGTTTTTCGTCGTTATGTGTAGGTTACAAAAACAAGTAATTTGAATTACGCTGTCAAAGTGACAAGTACATTATCACAAAATATTCTGTCCAGTGCCTGACTCTTACAAACACTGGTCCTAAAATGTATTTGTATCAGTTGGTAAATTCCACAAACAAGTAGCCCGACAAGGTTCACGTGAAGATGTAAATATTCGTTTAGATGTCTGAAGGAAGACGAGTTCGCATGCGCTCGTATTCAGAAGTCGTTTATTTTTTTTTTTTTTTTTTTTTTTTTTTTTTTTTTTTTTTTTTTTTTTTTTTTTTAATAGTTTTACGGAATGCAAGCCATTTTAGGAAGTTTTTCAAAGGGGCGTAACCTACCAACACCCGACAATCTGATTGGCGGTTTCATTGAGGAAACGAAGAATAGTAAATATTTTTTTCCTTAAAACTTAATCTATTTACACTTCGGTAAGTAGCTAAATGATTTGATATTAAGTACTTACCACAGCCACAATAAGTAAAATATTTGAATTCAAAGTCTACTGCTGTCCATTGCTCAAATCGGACAGTAAACAAGTCTGTCGGGTTGGAAGGTTACGTCCCTTTGCTCAAAATAAAAAAAAAACGAAGTAAAAGTTGGTAAAAAGGTCTATTTGGAGTCAGTGTCGTGTGAAACTTACGATGTAAAAGGTTACTTACGACTAACATCTTGTTCCCCTCGACTATTCTAGTTGTTGTCGTCGGCTTCCATCCCATTATTTCGGATTTGCTTACATCCGTCCAAATTCCGTCGTTACCTATATATGCAGTGAACTTCGGTTGAAATGAGAAAAAAAGTTTAATTGAGGCAGAGATTCACAATACTTCGGTAATCTCTAAAATATAAACTTTTTAATTGAAATTTTTTGAAAACGTTGTAGGGGAAAAGGGATGTCACTATTCAGAAACGCACATACATGTTAGTAATTATAGCAGTGTCTGTTATATAAGATCATCGCTTTCATTGATTTGATTTTAATGGATGTTAGTAAAGGTACATTCCTTATTAATTCATTTTCCCTTTCCATCCCTTCCCAAACATATTTAATTCACCTACTTTTACACCCTTCCCTTGGTAGTCTGTTGTTGAAACTTCTTCACCAAGCTTGAACCTGTATTCCCTCGGTTTCGGTAATGTAGTTGAATTCAGCGTCATTACCCATGTATCTCCAGAGTTCTCTACTGATAGCGTTGAGTCCGCATTCCGCCATCTTTCCGCAAATGAATCCGGTACCCCTAAAATTGTAAATAAATCTTAACTTTACAAACCTTGCGTTGAATTTAGCTAATGTACATGTATCTCCATCATGGAACCAGACAAAAACTAAACGGTCGAAATTAAGGGAGAGTATGCACCTGGTCAATGCTCCCAGTTTTTATTGGAGTCCGAGTTGCTCATTTGCTTTTGTTACTTTGTATGTATGATTTTAGTTACTTTATGTTCTTTGTTGTGTATGTCTGTTTTCCATGTCTGGTCTTTGTCCCTGGATTACATTCTTTTGATTACCGCTATAACCTTGGTTCCCTTAATTACTCCGTCAAACTATATTGTATTTGTATACAAAACAGAAGATGTACAACTTCTACTAAGAAAGTAATTTGATATAATTTGAATTTTGTGCTTACCAGACTTTTGAAGAAATTCTTCGAAGTTCTTCCTGGACTCCTTGTTGGTTTTCCATTTTCCAAGAAACTGTGCCATAGTGTGGTTTTCTACTTTATATCAAAAATTGTTTTTTTTGGTATTGTTTACTAGTGTGGTCCCTAATAACCTTTCTGAATTTAGTAATATATGTATAGTAAGATGATGACATGTGTATGCATCAATTAAACTAATATGACTTTGAATATGAATATCATTGATCATGAAGGGGATGGGTATCGTTGCATAAGTGCTAGGTTAAGGTCCTATCATTTCACAACAGGTAATTCAATCTCTCTTTGTTCTAGTCTAAATCATACATGTACAAGATAACCATCCTCCCAAGTCAGGGTTTTGAGTCCACTTTCGCTCCCTCAAGATGTCACAGGGGTACTAGTTCGAGTCCCGCGGAGGGAACGACAAAACAATTTGCAGTTTGACAGTTCTAACATCGTTGGGAATTTTTCAGACCCTTCTATGCTTACATTATCTTCCCCGTATCTATTTGATCCGATGGAGCCGTGTAGCGAATAGATTCATCACATTCTGAGGCGTTTGCATAAAATTGATTTGTTAAGACATGTATCGTTAATTTGATCCTCTATCCTACATCATAACACCTAGATGAGCTGTCCCGTATTACCATACATCGTATACTAAGTTACAGCCCAAGATTAATCCTACGAGGAGGAATGACTCGGCCAGCGAAAGCTATATTTTATATAGCCTAGCTGACCGAGTGGTCTAGGGCGCTGGACTTTGTGCAGGCGGTGTTGCCATAGATTTCACAGAGGTACAAGTTCGAGTCCTGCGGAGGGAGTGACCTAAAATTTGGTTTCACGATATCAGGTTTCGTGGTCATCAAGAGGTTATTTGCAGAATTAAAATCTACTAAGAATCACTGACAGTCAATGCAAAGTCTTATCTCTTATCCCAATCAAAATTATGTAATACATATAATACAACTTCAACCCTATAACTTGGTCTCTACGCTTTGAATTATTGCTTTGCGTAAAGTTGGCTCCTTTTTGGAACCTGTGTAAAAATTGAAAGGCGCCATCTACAACTTCAAATGTTAGCTGAACTGCATGTTTAGTTTAGAATATTTCATTTTTTTTAATGTTATTAGGCTAAGTCTAAGATAAAATCTCATCAATGCATTCGATTTCATGTTCGGAAGCATTATAATATTGACATATACAACCACAGAAGGTCGCTTGAAATAACGAACATTTCTTTCATTTCGTCATTAGCGAACAAAGAAGTCAAGGAACGTGTTATAAAGTCGCACAAAGACTGTTGTGTTCGCGTCTGTTTCTTATACTTTTCTTGTTTTTATATTAATTTTAATTTAAAAGTTGACTTGTATTTATAGCATTTTTTGACGAATAAACGAAGTGTTATAAAACATTTGTGACGTGTAGATGTATTTGTTTATTTTGAATATTTCATTACAGCATCGAGGTTATATATTCATTTTGTCACAAGCGGAAAGGCGCTATAAATTCGCTACCAACTGTCAATTGTTTTGATTTGTTTTGGTATTGTGTTCGGATTTGTTTCTAAATTTATACTTTCCTTATTTCAATATTGATTATAATTTACACGTTCACATGTAATAAAAATATTGGATGACGTCAATAGTTTTTGGTCATATACACAAATACATTGGGAATATATTCTGCTATGAAAGATAAAAATATTTGCGATTTTTTTCGATATTACACCTTTCAGTCATGTATTGTTGTCATGACGACTCATGTGCTGTTTACATGTATTGTGAGAACTATATATGGACTTTTTGTTCTGATGGAAACTATGTTTTATTCCATATCAGTGGCCTTGTGCAGGTCCGGGTGTTAAAAGAATAGGCCTGCAGCAGCGCTAAGCTTGTCGTAAAAGGCGACTAAATAGTGCTCAGAACCTTAGCCGGGGGCTAGGGCGCTCTGCCCATAGAGCAACTGGGATGTGTGCCCCAGATGGTGGAATGGGGTACTCCTGGTGTGTTACATGCTGGGGTTGTCAGGCTTTAATACGGAAAACCTGACCGCAAACCATAGTGGTGCACCGTGTTGGGAAAGATGCCACGTTCCTCGCCCGTTAAAGAACACTACTGTGGTATTCTCCCGGAGTAGGAACCATAGGGCTCCGCCACAGGAGGCTAAATTGCCCGACCCTACCCACCTCTCCCTATTTCCGGTGGCAATCAAAATTTGTCGACCCCATTGTCCATGTGTCCCATCCCTTTTTCATTTCATCATCATTTCATGTTCATTTTATCATCAATTTCATGTTCATCGTCTGAATATAGCTGAAATATTGCTGCTCGGACGTTAAACCCCAACGAACAAACAAACATTCCATATCAGTGAAAAATCAGTAATTTCAATTGGATAAAACCTTTTCACGTGGTTTTAATTAATATGCCGTAAAAAGTTTTATCACTCAATATCATGATGTGACAATGCCCTCGGGCACTTTCACATCGTGGTAATGCCCGGCTACGAGTTTAGTTTGTTTTGTTTGTTTGTTGGGGTTTAACGTCCGAGCAGCAATATTTCAGCTATATGCAGACGATGAACATGAAATGGTGATGAAATGAAAAAGGGATGGGACACATGGACAATGGGGTCGACAAATTTTGATTGCCACCAGAAATAGGGAGAGGTGAGTAGGGTCGGGCAATTTAGCCTCCTGTGGCGGAGCCCTATGGTTCCTACTCCGGGAGAATACCACAGTAGGGTTCTATAACGTACGAGGAACGTGGCATCTTTCCCAATACGGTGCACCACTATGGTTTGCGGTCAGGTTTTCCGTATTATAGCCTGACAACACCAGCATGTAACACGCAAGGGATACCCCATTCCACCACCTGGGGCACACATCCCAGTTGCTCTATGGGCAGAGCGCCCCAGCCCCCGGCTAGGGTTCTGAGCACTATTAAGTCGCCTTTTACGACAAGCTTAGCGCTGCTGTAGGCCTATTCTTTTAACACCCGGACCTGCACGGGGCCTAAAAAATAGGAAATGTAAAGTGCTTTTTTATTATAATACCATACCACATGTTTACAATATGTTTTTGCTTAGAAATATATATTTAATGAACAATACTCCAATTGTAATCGAGAAAGTTTATTTTATTATTTCAGAGTAATAGTAGACCGATATTTTCCAAACATTCCTAGAGAGGTGTGTTTGGATGTTAGACTTAGACAAGAGTTTGTACATATTTCACTAGGTACAATGCATATGTAGGTACTTGACTTGCATTGAATATCCCTGAGCGGGTCTACGTCAAAACCTGGAGGATATATAGTGCTTTTTGTCTCCTTACATAGAGTAATAAAGGGAACCAAGATTATAGCGGAAAGCAAACGAAAACTAATGTTTTGTCAAAAGATATGAACAATGACTTATAGAAACGAGTAAACATCACACTATAAGATGACAAACTTTTTGAAATAGTTGGTTTATTGTAGTTTATTTCAAATTATATAATAAGTAATAAGGTTTTTGCATGGTAGTTTAATAAAAGGCACCAAAGACTAGATATACAAAAATACCAGAATTTACATAGACTTGCAAGTTAAGAAGACATTTATGTTTATGGTTGATACTTTTTGTGACTTTTCGAGTTAACTGATTACAGAAGCTATCCATTCCTATTTTACTTTTGTGTTTTGTTTTTCATAAACGTTTTTTTTTAACTGTTGCAAGATGTTTGAGATAAATTTAATGATTTATATTGAAAGACTTAATGTAAGGTATTGTTAACTGTATATTTCGTGTTTGATCGACATAATACGTGCATGTATACTTAACTGGATTATTGGTTATAAATAAATAATTTGTTGATTTCGATTGATTTAATCTGTTTATTTCAATAGAGTATTCATCAATCTTATTTATATCGTTGTGTGTTTTCTAAATGCATATTTCGATATTATGATACATTGTATATGTTTTGGAATAATAGACTAATTTGTGTGATTTTCATAATTGTAAATCTGTCTTTTTTTTTAAATATTTTTTTAATTTTATACTGTATAAGAATAACTCTTCACTTCGCTGCCATCTGATGAAAGCCTGAAAACGTCATTATCACTTGGCCACAAAAGAAAAAAATGGTGTTTTTATTCTAGACATTTTTATAAATTACCAAATCGGATTTTGCAATTGACCCTATTTTTGGTCAGTTTTTAGGCTTATTTCCTTCATTATAAAATAAATTTCGTTTACCTTTTTATAGGTCATTCCGGTTGTCAAGCCACAACGACTGCGTTATTAAATATGGTTACAGAGAACTTGGTATTGGAAGCACGCTACACCGAAGGTTATATGACTTCGTGGCAGAAAGAAATGCTGGAGATAATCATTATCCAATCGCATATCATTCTACGAACAATTTGGATTGACCAATCGTTCATTCAATTTGCATTTCAATCAAAGAAAGTCATTTGCAAGTGACGTTCCCTCTGGTGATATCAAAGTTGTTCCACTTAACGATGTGAATTTCAATGACGTTATTTCTTATGACACTGAAATTCAAACCTTTTGGCACCCAGTTTATTTATCAATGGGCAAGGCACATTTGTGTTAATGGGTACGTTGCCTTAAAAAGTGTCCGATCTGTGGGAAACAGAATACTTCGATCAGCTGATGAGGGTAATAAGATGTACCATATCTATGCAGATGATTCTGTTTTAGCAAAAGCCTCTGCTGCAAACTCGTAAGTCACATTTCAGAGGGGGGGATTTGATTTATACGCATGTTTTTGAAAACGAAGCTTCTTCGAAATTTGTCGAATCAAACGATCTGACCACAGTGCTATCTATGACGAGAATTCACAGCAAATGGGACAATCTAAACGAAGAATGTAAAAAAAATAAAACAGAAACAATACCTCCGGTTTTACTCTATATTCATTTTGTTACATTCCTCATATCATTTGAAAGGCAATCGCAGCGTAAGCGTTGAGACAATATTAACTGAATTTCGATGTCGACGCGTGTGCTTGCATTATATAATATACTCTGCATTTCAATTTCAAATTCTTCCACATTTCCTGAAACAGTTCGATCATGTCTGCTGGAACAATAAAAATTAAAAAAAAACTATTTAAACTTATACATTTAAATAGGTGATATCATAGGCTGAAACTAATCATACTTACACTTTACAAAATATGAAAGGAAAGACATGAAATTGAGGGTAATGTCATGTTCATTAGTCATTTCTCTAATTGACAGGATGCAAACCAGTGTAGCCATTTTTTTTTCAATCAAACACGACAACTGGGTTAGCTGTCTCATTTTGCAATGGAATGCCAGGAAACATTTGTTTTGAAAACTTTAAGTATTTTCATTCGGTTAGTACCTGAATGGTTTAACATAAGATATTTAAAAGTATCCAAGTACTTATAGTGCAGCTGTTACGTGCAGAATATTGTAGAAATATATGGTTTGATGATGACAACATGAAGCTTTATACACTAGTAAATACACGTATATAAATTGATTTAAGCTATGGACCCACTTTCTAAAGCCCCGTGCAGGTCCGGGTGTTAAAAGAATAGGCCTGCAGCAGCGCTAAGCTCGTCGTAAAAGGCGACTAAATAGTGCTCAGAACCTTAGCCGGGGGCTAAGGCACTCCTCCCACAGAGCAACTGGGATGTGTGCCCCAGGTGGTGGAATGGGGTACCCCTGGCGTGTTACATGCTGGGGTTGTCAGGCTATAATACGGAAAACCTGACCGCAAACCATAGTGGTGCACCGTGTTGGGAAAGATGCCACGTTCCTCGCCCTATTTCCAGTGGCAATCAAAATTTGTCGACCCCATTGTCCTTGTGTCCCATCCCTTTTCTATTTCATCATTATTTCATGTTCATTTTATCATCAATTTCATGTTCATCGTCTGAATATAGCTGAAATATTGCTGCTCGGACGTAAAACCCCAACAAACCAACAAACCAAAAAAAAAAAACACTTTCTAAAAATTCAAATTATGTTCGGTCTTATTTAAGCAGGAAAAATGTTTTAATTGCCTAGCCCTGTCCTTTTACAATATTCAAATAATAACTTTTACTCGTCTCTTTCAAAATCGCAACCATACTTTCATAAAACAGTACATACATGTAACCTATCATTTACACTAGAGCATCATATATAAGACCCGTGTCTATATACTTATTTCATCAGTTCATTGCAACAATCTTAAGGTTGTTTCAAGATGGTCCTTACCGGAATACATTTTAATGGCTTATACCAGCGTCATTCACCTGGATTCCCCGGTTCAAGTAGATAGTTCCGAACAGTTACCCGTGTATTGTTGATTGACAAACAGTCTTTTCATTGTGCTGCGGTAAGACGTTAGTTTGATACTTTTACAATGCTTTTTAGGTCTTAATTTTCATCTTCAAACAATCACTGGTTTTATCACACAAGATGAAGTTTCAAATTGCTCTTTCGATTTGTTTGATGGTGCATTTCGAAACTGTTTTCGATATAATTGCGCTACTAAACATTTCAAAAGTATCTCTCGAGTAGTAGAATTCGACCAAACATCCAAGTCAATGTCTGCAGATGATTAATGGATCTTACAAAAACTATCAGTAAAAGTAAGTTTGAACAATTTTAAGTCGCAATATTTGATAACAGTAAAAAAATAGTTTAAAAAATGATAAAATAATATTTTATAAAAACGTTATAAAAATGATTCTGAAATTCGTTTTGAATGTTTTGACAGAATGTTATTGATACAAAAACATTTTAAAAACATTTTATTGAGTGGTTATTGAAAACGTTATTAGTTATTATAACATTTCTGTAGCAATGCATTTTTATGTTTTAAAAGCATTTCTGAAAAGAAATTCAGTCTTTTTAAGGAAACGTTTTAATAAAATCTTTTTTTTTGTGCTTGCTATGTGTTTCCATCCCTCCCAATGCCGTCGTCACCTATATTTGCAGTTAACTTCAGTTGAAAGGAGAAACAAAAATGTCAATTGAGGAAGAAATTCGGAATACTTTGGTAACTGTGAAACATATTTTTTTATTTTATTTTAAAATTACAAATTAAAATGGAGAGTGCAGGAAAAGGGGTGTTATGATTCGAAAAAGAACAAACATGTTAGTAATGGCAGCATCTGTTATCTAAAATAATCGCTTCCATTAATTTGATTTTTAATTGATGTTAGTAAATGTACATACCCTAATAATTTATTTTTCCCCTCCACCCCTTCCTGAGCATCTTATGCCACCTACTTTTATACCTTCCCTTCGTAGTCTATTGCCGAAACTTCTTCGGCAAGCTTGAACCCGTAAACCCTTGATTTCGGGAATATAATTGCATCCAACGTCATATTGCCCATATATCTCCAGAGTTCTCTACTGATAGCGTTGAGTCAGCATTCTGTCATCTTTCCGCAACTGAATCCGGTTCTCCTAAAATGGCAAAATAATCTTCAATAGCCATGTGTTAAATTCAAAGTGTAGCTTATTCATAAAAGCGCGTGTCTATCGGTACAGGGACCAGACAAAGTCTGATATGTCGAAATTAAGAGAGAGTATCTTAATTTTCCTACTTGTAGATGTAGTTTCTAGTTCTGACATAATAATTCATGCTTCAAATTCGTGGACATATCGTTTCAGACTTATTTTCTTATATTCAGCGGGAAATATTTTCCCTACAATAAAAGTGATTTGAGATTTGAGAAAAAAAAAAAAAAAAAAAAAAAAAAAAAAAAAAAAGCACATTTTATTTGACATTACCTGGTCCAGTACATTCAAACGTAATTGAACTGTTTTCACTGCACTGATCAAAAATGACCATTTTTGGAGGACTTTTGCCATTTATCAACAGTACATTCAAGTTCATGTTTTTATTTATCTCAAAAGCATTTTAATCTTTACATGTACAACCACAGAAGTATAAAATGACGTATATATATATTTGTTTATATTGAATATTTCTTTCGTATCGTCATTAGCGAAAAAATGCGCTATAAAGTCGCACATAAACTGTCAACGATCGGGTTCGTTTCTAAATTTCATACTTTTCTTGTTTCTATATTAAGTTTAATTTACAGGTTGATTTGCGTAATTAACACTTCATGACGACATTTGCTTTTTTTCTGAAAAAAAACCTTGAAAATATGAGAATTTTAATAAAACTTTAACAATTACATTTATGACATATGTATATATTTGTTTATTATTACAATTAGGTAGCTTAATCATCCCCACCAAAGAACAAGTTCCGGATCGTATATACCATAGCCGTCTAATAGGTACGTTATGAATATGTTAATTCCAGTAGCAACAAAGCATACACGGCTGCGAGTTGCTGCTAAAAATATATGTTCTATATTTTTAGTGTATATTTTGTATATTGCGTATATTTGCCGAGTATAAACAAGCTCGATGACGGTGCATTCATCATAATTACACATGTATACTTCCGCGAGAAAAAATCTTTTGTTAAACACGAATCCCGGCCTCGCAGAAGTATATATAGGCTAGAAACCACTAATTCCACTTCCCATAGGCTTCTATGCTAATTTCACAATATTCAATGGCTTCTCTGGACTTTACCTTAACTTTAACCTGCAGAGTACTATATATCAGCATGATTCTACATATGTCAGCTCACAATCCTCAAAATGGCATGTGGGGTTAGCAGACTTGCAGTGCAGTTCTGGTCACCGGAAGTGAAGGGTCTATAAATAGCATGGGAAATCCCAGTGTTTTCACAAGATAGGGGTATATATAGAAATCATTATGGAGATTAGGCTTCACATCACAAGAAGCAAAATGCACCTATAAATACAGACATGTTTTTCCTTTCAGAAACTGTTTAATTTTTTTAAATAAGATGAGAACTTTTTTCACAGCACTATGAGGAACAGGGGTAATTTCTGCGTAGGACAATTGTGCGTACGTTCCAAATGCTCATTGGTTGAATTGTCTGTAACCTATATAACACCTGTTCATAAACTTCGTCAGCCAAACAGCAGAAAAACAATGGTGTATTGCCGCAAGTCGCACATAAATAAAGAAATAAAGGTTTTCATAGGCCTTTTAGTGTTGTCCTAATCGAAAAATTCGAAAAAAAAAACACATTTTTTTCTTACAATATTGCAAGAACTATTCATACGAATACGTCTTTTATATATCTGTTAAAGGTGGTGTGGATTTCTGGTTTTGACGTTTATAGTTAATACACAAAATACAAATTTCTATTGGATCAGAATTGTGTGTATGTTTGGGGTCTATTCCTTTCTAGCCCCGCCTCCTTAAATTATTGATAGTTTCGGTATATCACCATGATATATCACCCTCTTTACGATATACCTCCCTTTCGATGGGAAATACCTTTTCATTTCCGTATGCGCATCCATTTCATTTGCATTTACGAAAAACACCAATAGAGGAAGTGTTTTTGCTATTGTTGATTTAAATGTTAAAATACTTGTTTCATTCCATTACCGTATCCAATACAGAATATGCAATAGTATGATTATTTTGAATAGATTTGTTTGTCAAGTTAAACGAATAATGCCAAAAATTGAACAAATCAATACCTCCGACTATTCACTATATTCATTTTGTTACATTCCTCATATCACTTGAAAGGCAATCACAGCTTAAGCTTTGAGAAAATATCAACTGGATTTCGATGTCGACGCATGGGCTTGCTTTATTTAATATGCACCGTATTTCAATTACAAATTCTCTCATATTTCCTGCAACATGTCTGCTAGAACGATAAAAATTTAATAAAAATTATTTAAATCATGCAAGTGTAAATAGGCTTGCCGAACTTATCCTAAGCCTAAATGCCATAAAATCACAAATTACAATAATTGATACGCATAAATTTTGAAAGAAAAATTGTAAGTAGTTTGAAATTATTTTGAAACGTAATAATGGGTCTTACAAAAAATTACGAAAATGAGCTGAGGGGGCTTTCATATATTATCGTAAAAATCATAACAAAAATGTACTGAAGATAATAAACCTTTAAAACAAATTAAGATAAAGTAAGAAAAATGAAAAAAAAATGCTTATTTTAAAGATTAGATGGCCACAAAACAAATAAACTCTTGAAAGAAATACATGTAATTACAATGAATATTCATGTATTTTTATCATGGTTATGGTGTAATTTTTTAAATGATCATTCGAAATGTGAAGTTATTCATAAAAAAAGCCGGACAATTAATATCAAGTAAAATAACGGAACTTACAAAGAACAACAAGTTCTAAATGTAAGAGAAAATATTCCTTCTGATAACACCATGAAGACTCGATTAAAGTAAGTAAATTTCAACAACGACCCTTTCTCCAGGTCCAAGTCAGGTGTAGGCTTTTTACGCCGTCAGTTACGTATTTATTATTATTATTTTTTTTTATATAAACTTATTCGACCATGCTTTCACCAAACTATTCTTATATATGGGATTGTAAGAACTGGTTGTTCAGTGTGATATGTGTTACACCTTTGGTTCCATCTCTTGTCTTGTGATCTGTTTTTCATGTTTGGAAATTAAATATAACACCAAATCGTGCATAACGAGTCATTGATTATTTCTATAGCGGAACTTGTGCAACAGAATGTTCCATATTCTGATGCGTTCGATATTTTAATTGATGTTACATGTTCTGTTTTTTTCCAGTATATTAACTTTCCTCGAATATAGCTAAAGAAATCCCTTTTTAAAGTACTAAAGCTCTTATTTACAACAGATAAAGACGCGTAAATCACGGATTTGAAAAAAAAATAGTTCGTATAGTATATACCTATCCTGTGTTATCTTTTTAATTTTTGATCATATTAACCGACCTTTAAAAATACCGTGAAAAAACCTTTCGTTTTACATAAATGTAAACTTTTTTCAACAGATTAAGGCAAATTCGTCATTATTGACACACATATGAAACCACGGACACAAGATTAGTACAACGTTTAGATAGTAGTAATTCAAACTGCTGTCTTACACTGCAAAGAATGTGACTGAAAATCATCCATGTTCAGACGATGCCGAAATCAAGACATGCAATTGAGTAAACCCTCTTACAATCAACAGGAATATCGTTCTTGTAGTATAATCGCACCATTGAGAACGTCTTTTTAAAACCGTTCGCCATAATTATTTCATTTGAGTTGTCATTTTTCTCTAGGCTTGTGTATATATGTTTCTCTTCATTTGAGATCTGTGATCTTAGATAACAAAAGAGTGCTTTTGCGACATCTTTAGTGTCGGCATAGAGTGGGTACATCTTAAACCCAATAATTGCAGGCCGAATGATACCATAACCGACTACTTGTCTAGATTTCAGAGCTACATAACCATTTGCATGCTCATTCAGCGCTATATTTGTTAGATACCAGGGACGAGATACAGTATTTACAGAAGCATCATAAGCGATGACGTCATTAAAGTCAATATCTTTCATTTTAACAATTTCAAAGTCACCTGTTGGAACGTCACATTTAGAGGATTTACTCACTGGTACTTGACACGAATTCAGCAAAATTGATTGGACATTGAAACCAAACTGCTCATAAAATGTTACTCGATTCGGTAAGGAATTGCAGAATTTCCTATTTTGTATTTTGTTCATGTTCACTTGTAAGACTAGAGATGGAGGAGGGGAGCAAATAACCCGGTGTCCGTAATTTGAAAAAAATAAATTTATTGTGTATTTTTGATGCTTGAATTTAAAAAAAAATATTAAAAACAAAACATATTCACAAGGATCGATGCTTCCGCTTTTGGACCCTCTATAAGTGCTGTGTCTTTTCGTCTTTTCCGTTGCAACTCAGTTTCAAGGTTTCTGTTTAACTGGTTGAGATATTTTTATGTCGATTATCTGATCAGACAAAAAAAAAAGAACACTGTTTAACCAGATCCTTTGATCCCGGTATATAGATGTCGTATCGTCGTTAGTTTCGGGAATTGTATACATCGCATCAACCCAAAAGGACACTTGAGATTATGACTAATGTCATTATGAAGTCAGCCTCATAATTTGACCATTTTGATTGAAAAGGAAATCTTATGACCAAACTATGCGACTAACGGTATGATTTCTAATTCCTAGTTGTCAACGCCTTTCATCTTCAGCACTTGCGTAAGGAGTTTTAATATCACATCTCATACGTTAGGTAAGAGCTTACTGAAACTACGCGAACTTTTTGTACTATGTTTTACTTCTTATAATTAGTCTTCTGAAACCGAGTGATGTTGCTACATTATTTAAGTCATTACTACAAAAGTTATGGTCGTCATAATGAACTCGTGGATAGTCATGGTGTATCCATCTATTTCATGAAAACCGATTAGTACACTGCGTCATAGTTTCCTTTCCTCTTTCTTCTAACGCTTACCCTACTTTTCCAACTGGTCCATACTCCCAGTTTATAGTGTAGAATGGGTGCTCATTTACTTTGGTTTTGTCGTGCGCGTTGTGTTCTTCGTTGTGCGTGTTTATTTTACATGTCTTAATCCTTGGATCAGATTCTTTTCATTTTTGCTAGAATCTTTGTTCCCTTGATTATTCTTACTATGATTCCAGTTCAGATTAGATTACTTTTATATTTTTATTATACCTATGATTTCACCGTTATCCTTAACCACAGCCCCGTGCAAGTCCGGGTGTCAAAAGAATAGGCCTGCAGCAGCGCTAAGCTTGTCGTAAAAGGCAACTAAATAGTGCTCAGAACCCTAGCCGGGTCTAGGGAGCTCTGCCCACAGAGCAACTGGGATGTGTGCCCCAGGTAGTGGAATGGGGTACCCCTGGCGTTACATGCTGGGGTTGTCAGGCTATAATACGGAAAACCTGACCGCAAACCATAGTGGTGCACCGTGTTGGGAAAGATGCCACGTTCCTCGCACGTTAAAGAACCCTACTGTGGTATTCTCCCGGAGTAGGAACCATAGGGCTCCGCCACAGGAGGCTAAATTGCCCGACCCTACCCACCTCTCCCTATTTTCAGTGGCAATCAACATTTGTCGACCCCATTGTCCTTGTGTCTCATCCCTTTTTCATTTCATCATCATTTCATGTTCATTTTATCATCAATTTCATGTTCATCGCCTGGATATAGCTGAAATATTGCTGCTCGGACGTTAAACCCCAACAAACAAACAAACAAACAATCCTTAACCACAACAACAACTCCACTTGGACCGGTATCAAACACACATTCTAGGTGGGATTTTTCTATATTCCAATCGTGGGCGTTTACAAAATTATATACTGCGTCAATATCTGACCGTTTTATCTGCCGTATTTCGTACCTCACATCCATCTAGTCTGTCTGAATATGAAATGTAATAAGAAGGTTTGTATTTAACATTTTACATCAATGTAAGCATCAAAGTGACTTGATTTATTTCATTCTGTTTCAAATGAAAACTTGATAGGCTTTGGTGAAATTGAATAAGACAGAAACATACCACTGATTTCAAGAGTTATGTCTCTTATCCTATGAATACGTCCTTAAACAACTTTCACAGAATTTTCTATTGCAAAGATTTTATTTTTGTTTTTGCTGAATTTTGTTGACTCTGTCTAATAAACGTCCTCTTGGGTTTACGTTTTTGATAATTTGATAATTACTTAGAGTTGAATATAAAAAGATATATTTTCATTTTCTTTAGATATGTCATGTAACTTTCTTATAGGTAAGAAACCCAATTTATACAACAATTGATATCTACAATGGTTTTTATATATAGTTAGTAAACCCTACAGTGAATAATCGGTGCGTTATTTAGCACGTTTATTTCGATCAATTTATTTACCATGAAACCTGTGAAAATATTTTGCTTCGATGAAAATATCTATGATGTTAATAGACTATGTTTGAGATATGTTCCCTTTACCCGTGATATTATCATTGCGACTGAGAGAATAAACGTTTTGTACATTTTAACCCAATTAAATTCTGTTGTTTTACCTGTATTTTCCAATTGTTTATGATATTTACTGGGTTGTTTTATAACCACCTTTAGAGTTTTAGGTGTAAAGGTTTTACGATTATGAATGTGTTTAGATAAATGTTAATAGACTAAACATTTGATGTCTTTTTATGTTTTTGAAAAACGATATACACATGTAGATGTTCGCTTGTACGTTTAAACAGTTCACGTCTAGTTTGCACCACATATTTGAACCAACAGTTTGGAGCTGACCATGTTAAAAAGCATATATAATTTAGGTTACAGACCACCAATTCAACCAATGAGCATTTGGAACGTATGCAAAAATAGTCCTACGCAGAAATTACCCCTGTTCCTCATAGTGCTGTGAAAAAAGTTCTCATTTTATTTTAAAAATTTAAACAGTTTCTGAAAGGAAAAACATTTCTGTACATTTTATAGGTGCATTTTGCTTCTTGTGATGTGAAGCCTAATCTCCATAATGATTTCTAAATATACCCCTATCTGTGAAAACACTGGGATTTCCCATGCTATTTATAGACCCTTCACATCCGGTGACCAGTACTGCACTGTAAGTCTGCAAACCCCACATGCCATTCTGAGGATTGTGAGCTGACATATGTAGAATCATGCTGATATATAGTCCTCTGTAGGTTAAAGTTAAGGTAAAGTCCAGGAAGCCATTGAATATTGTGAAATTAGCATAGAAGCATATGGGAAGTGGAATTAGTGGTTTTTAGCCTATAATACCTTTGGATTTTCAATCAATGTCATATAGAAATTCAAAATAAAAGTTCCTACGATTAATTATAAATTTATCTGTATTGACTATAGTCGAAAGTGACAAGTCTGTCATTTATTGGCATTTTCCAGAGTAATTTATAGGTATCTACGCGCATTTTTATCAAATAAAAGAGCGGCAATACGTTACCAGGCTCAGCACAATTGGTCAAAGTAGAAAATGTAGATGGAGAAGTTTTAAAAATCAGGATACAAGGACTGGTATGAATTTTAATCAATATATTTATGTTAGAAACTCGGCTTTTGGTGAATGTTGGTACCTGTTATAACGTTTTTTGTGTTATTTTTCCGTTCCGCAATATCATGATTATATCTACGATGAAATCTAAAGTATTTGGAAGGTCGAAAATCCTAGCAATGAATAAAAATCACATAGTAAAATAAATATATGCATAAATGTGTTAGGAAGAGCGGAAGAACTTATACAAATTCTGTTATTAGATAGATACCCGACGACAAAATGTGGACACAACCAACAAACAGACAAAATACAGGGAAAATCTAGAAAGAAAGCATGAGTGCTTCGTTAAAACATCAAATAAGAGTAAAAATAAGATAGATAGCAGTAGTAAAATGGTTATATCAACATTAGTAAGGGGTAAATGACTCTCTTGAATAAACACCCCATAACTGTTAAAATATAAGGGTATACACTTCAAGCAAGGGGATGCCGCATCAACACAGCACGAGAAAGCATAATTTACATTTTATTAAATGTATGTTCAATTTGGATTGATACAATAGCCTTGCTATGTGGTGATTTGCATATTGGCAAGTAATAGCGAGCACACTTTACGCAAACAGGCACGTGCATGTTAGTGGGGTACAGAATTATGAGAACAAAAAAATATCAGTCGGAAGTGGTATGTCGCGGAGAAAATGTAAAACTGGATAAATATTTGAATTCGAAGTTTACACTTGGTTCTTAGTTCATACAAAGCAACATGTGCATTGCTGTGTGTTCATTTTTCTAGTAATACCGCGATGCGGTGGGACCCGCGATATAGTGGGAACAAATGTAACGATAATAGGTATGGTGTATACGTCAAAAAGACAACAACCCCACTGGGATGAAAATGTCAGCCCAAGGCCACCCATTAGAACGAGGAAATCCTCATACCACGGGACAGGCTGCAGCTATCCCCAAAATATCATTATACATAGGTACAGAGAACGAGTTGCCCTTATATACTCAAGTAACATAAGAAGATAAACTGAAGGAGAAAGTAAAACAAGGCATGCAGAAATCAGAAATTCCTGACTTGGGACAGGCGTAAAAAATATGGCAGGGTGAACGTACTTTGGCGTGATCACAACCCTCCTACTTTAAAATCTGGCCACTTAAAAAAATATTACAAAATTAAACACACTGGTATTCGTAGAAAATAAAGCCAGCAAAAAGGCATCTCAACCCTCTCCGACACGTTATTCTGACTTTGAGCTAACCAGTCATCACTCTATCTCTTACAAGTTGTATGCTTGGCGGGGAAGGAGTGGCTACCATTTTAAATCAATGTGAATTAAAGCTATTATATATTAAACCTGCATACTTTAATAGCGTTTGATGTTGTACACGTACATGCACTGACGATTCATGGTATTCTAAACATAATTCACAATCAAACTGCAGGTAAACTATAGAATAAAGCGTAAATTGATGTTCTTATTCTCATTTTTATGAGAGTACAAATGTTTATTCCTTACTTTTGTGTATGCTATGTAGTTCATTACAAGTGGACCCAGAATTCCATGGTTTTCAAAATACATGAATGGTATAAAGTAGGCAATGTAACTTTCAATGAAATGAAAGTTTTTTTTAACAGTAATACTTATGATATGGGGTTAATCAAGAAAGCCAACATAGGCGAATACTATAATACTTCATACAAGAGTAAGTAGTACTAATTAGTTCAGATCTTTATTTGGGAAAAAAATAGACAAATCAATATTACACAAACGTCTCAGAATGTGACGACTCTATTCGCTACACTATTCAGACCCTTCTATAAGTTTACATTATCTTCCCTGTATAAATTTGACCCGATGGAGCAGTGTAGCGAAGTCTAGCGCCCTTGACCACTCGGCCAGCCAAGCAATACAAAAAATAGCGGGTCAGTTCTCCTCGTAGGATAAATCTAGGGATGTAATTTACCACACAATGTATGGTAGTACGGGAAAGCTCATCTGGGTGTTGTTATGTAGGATAGAGGATCAAGTTAACGATACATGTCGCAACAAATCTATTTTATATAACGTCTCCGCCACAGGAGGCTAAATTGCCCGACCTTACCCATTCCCCCCCAGTGGCAATCAAAATTTGTCGATCCTATTATCCTTGTGACCCATCCTTTCTTTTTTTCATTTCATGTTCATTTTATCATCCATTTCATGTTCATTGTCTGAATATAGCTGAAATATTGCTGCTCGGACGTTAAACCCCAACAAACAAACAAACAAACCTATTGATTAGGAATTTGTTCATGCTAACTTGTGAACTGACAACAATAAATATTTTCTAATTCGATTAGAGTTTTGGGCCTATAATGAATGGATGTTGCACTTTCTATGCCATGATCTGAAAGACTTTTCGTGTTTTCCGACGCATTTTACTTCCACAAATTCTTTACCACATGATGCTAATTTGCACCTACTATTGTTTTCCACTTAAAAGTATTTTGTGTTTTCCTGATGCAAAACATGAACATCGGCATTGGTCAACCCAGGGGAGACAAGTATCTAATCTGCATCTCTACTTGATGCAGCAGGGTCGGTTGAGAAAGACAACCGTCAATACACATTGCAACGGAAAGTTCCTAAAGTTCAAAAGGTCGCATGTACTTTTAACATAACAATCATATAATCAGTATAGTATCAATAAAGACAAATGAAGTAAGTATTGCACAATAAATTCAAGGGAAGTTATCTTTGGTATTTCTCGAACAGTTAAAGAAAATGAATACAGACAACTAACGTTTACCTTTTTTGAAATGAGTTGCACTATGCTTGAGTGAACCAGACACTCAGTTCAATTAAAACATCTCAGCAAATCTGAAACCAATAGGTCAGTACTTGCACCCTTGTAATCAAAACTGATATATGCCAGTATTACAATTAATATCTGTGTCGATCCAACGATATATTTATTATTCACATTGATTACTCAAGCACATACACCATGTACAAAATGAAATAGATTTATTGTACAAATACCTTGTGCATTATTTGCACCGCTAATAAGCACATTCGTACTTCACAATAACGGGATCAAAATGATCTGAAAATACCTGAATGCGTTATTAAAATGTATCGATAATATGTGAAAATAAAATGATCTTATATATATCACACGTACGCCGATCTTGATAATATTCGAGGTCATGTAAAAATAATATTCTGCGTAGAAAAAAAGAAAATGTCCCTTTTTTCCATTAATCGTAGAATTAGTGAGTTAACTTCCAGGGTCAGCACGTCTATACTGGACATTAACTGTTCATTACTGTCAAAAGCACTTCATAAAAATAACTGGTGAGAATAATAGAATACAATTTGTCTCAATAACATCAACCCCGAGAACTACTCTAAAATCTAACCAAAAACTGCACAAAATCATGGCTAAATTGCCCGACCCTACCCATCCCTCCTTTTTTCTAGTGGCAATCAAAATTTGTCGACCCTATTATCATTGTGTCCCATCCGTCTTTTCATTTCATCATCATCATTTCATGTTCATTTTTCATCAATTTCATGTACATCGCCTGAATATAGCTGCAATACTGCTGCTCGGGCGTTAAATCCCAACAATCAATTAATCATGGTCCACCAGCAGTGTCATCGACCCAGAGGTTATACGTGCAAATTTAAACCCGAGTTTTTGTCGTACTTCTTATTGCTTTTTTTTTTAGAATAAAATATTAAATAATTCGGTCGGACAAGTGAGACTACTTGGTTGGTGAATACCCTTAGTGACCTCTGGTCCACCAGCAATGTCATCGAGGTTATAACTAGTTACAAAAAATACCAATCATATATATTGCAAATTTCGATATGCTGTACATGCGTTTCATTAAGGGTGCAGATCAATGATCAAAATGAAAGGGTTTTACTTTTATATAAAAGTTATAGACTTACTATTTACAAACACTTTATTTACCCAACAAATGAGATGAAAAGATGTTTTTTTTATTATTATTGTGAACTAAAATGAAGACTACGCATTTTTTATACACAGGTTAGATATGTAGATGGCAACAAATGGGTCCATGGAGTTCCATACATATATTCACTGACACTTTTTTGTTGTAGCTTGGACCATATTATTTACCTGGATATGAGACACCACTCCAATAGGTCGGGATACACATGGAACACGCCACTGAAATTATCGGTGGACGAAGTGTGGTTCACTTTCCCTAAGATTCAAAACCCCGAGGTTACGCGTAAAAGTCACCCAGAACACCAACATTATCCATGAATAAAGTAACGTCGGTAATCTTTGTCTGTTTAATTTTACGCAACATGTATCTAAGTTTGGATAACAATTATTGAAATTTCTAGTATTGATACTTTTTTACCAATTGGAAATTTTCTTGGTTCTTGATATTTCTTAAATCAAAATCTGTTTTGGTAAAAGTCAAAACGTTGCAATAATTGATGCTCATAAAATATGAAAAATGTTCATTACTTTGGAATAATTTCAGACAAAAAACTTTTGTTATTACTCAATAAGGTTTTATATTTGTATTGCTACGAAAGTTAATTTGCATTACAACGCGAAATTCTTTTTTAATCTACGAAAATGAGCTCAAGGGGCTTTTGTATATTATCGTAAAAGCATAACAAAATTGTACAGGAGATTATAAATCTAAAAAGATAATCAATACAAAGTAAGAGAAATATTAAAATCAGAATCGGTTAAAGGTATTTTAAAGCTCAGATGACAACAAAACAAATAAATTCATCAAAGAAATACATGTAATTACAATGAATATTCGTGTCATTATGTAATTATTTAAATGATCTTTCGAAAAGTGATGTGGTTCATTAAAAGACCGGAAAATCAATATAGAGTAAAAAAACGGAACTTTTATTGAACAACAAGTTCTAAATGTCGAAGAAAATATTCCTTCTGGTAACACCATAAAGTCTCGATAAAGGAAAGAAAATTTTAATTTCAACAACGACCTTTTTCCAGGTCTAAGTCTGGTGTTGTTTTTTTTTATCTGATTCCGTCGGTAACGTAAATTTGTTTTCGCTGTTTTTTATTTCTTTTGTCTTCACCCTTTCTGTTTGAATTTTTTATACTTCTTCGACTTTTTTGTTCTAGGTTTCACCAAACAATTCTTATATTTGGGATTGCAAGAACAAGTTGTTAAGTGTTATCAATTTCAGTACAAATTGTACGTTTCACAAATAAAAGCAGAGTAACCAGGGTGACCATGGTAACGAAGACACCAAACGTTCCATACGTTCAGTAACAATTACAACTGACACCAGCAAATTCACAGAATATACCAGTATTCTATATATGATCAGCTTCTAAAAACGTTGAGCATGGAGTAGATACACAGGCGGATGTAGCGTTCTAGATATACCCATCAATGGACCGATACGGAAGTCGATCACTGATCACATCTGATGATTTGCACATTGACTAGTAATAGCGAGCACCGCCTAACGGCACCATGCACTTAGAAGTTAGCTAGGTGTAGAATGATGAGAACAGAAATTCACCATTACTCCATTAACATATATTAAAGTGTATTTACAAAAATAAGTGAAATTATGGGCAACTGTAAACATAAACAAATTTGTATACTAACACTTCCGGTTTACATTCCGATGACCTAATTTGTGTTCTTTAAAATGGTGCTTCCAAATGTAAACAAATGAGTTGCATTTGGACAATAAATTGAATATTAAATTCAAGTCGAAGTAATTTTTAACAATACCTATAGTTAATACTAATAAAAAAAAACTATCAACATTGGAACACAAACAAAAACATGTACATCTTGTACATGTCAGGTAGCCATAACAGTCTATCAGATATCGATATCAGAGTATACAAAAAACACTACTTAATTCTAGGTTCTTTAGTCTGGAAATTCTTTGTTGAATGTTGTGTGAACAAAAAATTCGTTGTTCGGAAGTGAAGAGAGTGTAAAATAGCAATAAGGAAGCATTTTTGATATAAACCGGATGAAAACTTTTAAAAAAAACATTTGTCATGTGCCACCAAGAGATTGTATTGTGCATGGTCGCCCTCTTATGCAATAAAATTAAAAGTATTTGATTTATCTTATTAAAATCACTATGTCCGTGTTGTTAAGTTCTATATTGTCGCGAAGTCACACTTAATTCCTACAAATTTTAGTACATGTAGCTGATAAAGGATGAGTTTATTCATATATCCATGTCTTTATTTCCTCTACGATAGAGATTTATCAATGTAGAATACTAAGAGTAATCAAGGGACAAAGACCAGACATGGAAAACAGATATATACAACAAAGAACATAGAGTAACTAAAACCATACATATAAAGTAACAAAAGCAAATGAGCAACTTGGACTCCATTAAAAAACTGGATGCATGGACCAGGTGCGCCGGTAGGGTAAGCGTCCTCTGCTTTTCTAGAAACACCCGCACAGTTGCTCATAAAAAGTCAAGTCCGGGGTAGACGAAAGAGGAATGGAAAACTGTGACACGTTGAAAAAAATCAGTTTTCATGGCGCAGATGGATACACTATAACGATCCACGAGTTCGTGATGACGGCCATTAAACTTTTGTAGTGATGACTTCAATCTTGTAGCAACATAAACCTGCTGCAGAAGCCTATTTTTCCAAAAACAGGAAGTAGGTGTAAGTGTATGTGTAACATTTAATAGGCTTCTGTAGGTCGCTCATCAGTTTGGTTCTTATATTATTATAAGGGGGGCAGATATAAAGTAATGGTGACCTGTATCATTCACATTGGCACCATGGACTGAAAGACAAATCACAATATTGTTTATGCGCATTGTATGGTGCAAACTACTTTATTGTCGTCAATTTGTGACGTCGCTTTTTGCGTGAAATTTGCGATTTTTCTCCCTCTGACAGTAGAAGCAATATGACGTCTAGATTCAAGGGTCGCTTTGGAAAACTTCCTTAAATGCCAGGCGTCCGTCCGTATGTCCGTCTGTCCTACACAAACTCACGACTACAATTTCACAACGGATTCCGAGGAAATTTATACCAAATGTTACTAATACTTAGACTTAGAAACAAAATGATAATCAGCATTGTCCAGTAGTATTAGGGGGAGTCATGCCAATTTAATTATCAAACATTTAAGCGAGGGTCGGATAGGAGATATGGAACAATGTTCTTTTCTTGGAGAATGTGAGATATTTTTCCTAATCCCGACAAGATGTTTAAAAGAGGGAAATATTAAAGATATTCCCGTATTATTGCAAATAAAACAAAATTCGCCAGTTCGTTTACTGAGGCAAAAATGTAGAAAAAGTTTCATGCGGAGTATCTAATCCAGGCGCGGATTCAGAGGGGCGGATCCGGCGAATGCTCCTCCCTTGAAATTTGAGGATATTTTTTGCATGAAATCCTTTTTTTTACAAATTTTATCCCCACAAATGTTCTTGCTTCGCTTCGCTCGGTCTTTAATTTTTTTTTATTAGCCCACTTGAATTATAGATACCATGCATATGATTGATTGTCGTCCATTTGCAATACAATCTATGTAGTATCAGAGTAGGAACAACGGAAAAATAATATAGCCTTACAATCAGGATGTATGTTTACCGACAAGGATGGCCTGCCAATTTAATTTCTTTGATTCTAGGATCAATTTTTATGCCCTGCCCTTTTTTTAGAATTTTTTCTTAATTTGTTAAGTAAAAATATTACTACCAACTGTTGAAACGCTCCCGTACATTTGTAAATGTTGAACTTTAGATCCCGATAAGTCATTTGCTATTGAAGTATTATAAATAAACATTGTGGTACATGTAACTTAAAATATATGAATACTAATTATAACATGTTGACGCGAACAGACACGGCCATGCAACCAGAATAGTTTTATATATATATCGCCTTTTGCCCAATCTTGTTCTCTCCAGTCGTAATTCTTTTTACTTCCGCTTATTTCTTCACAGTAAAGTTTTTGTATTGCCATTTTAATAATCTATTTCCTCTAAAGACGTTCAGTCGCTGACTATGAGCATAACCTTTGGAGTAGGAAACGTCCAATAACCAAACAAAATTATGGTACGCAAATGTGATTAACTTTCTTATTTGACCGGTGACCCCAACTTTTTAAAGAGTTCATAACATCAGATAATGGATACCTTTTCATACCGAAAGTTTGAAAAAAATCTTAACGTGAGAAGTATTTCAGATTACTGTAAATATGGTTCAAAAGTTAGTTTTTCTTTTGGCGAAAAACAATAAAATGTTCTTTTTAGGCGGATAAAACTCATTCTATTTTGTTTTTAATGATTTATAAATGAAATAGAGACAATTTCCAATCTACTGGTGTATGGCATGTGTCATTCGTAAAAATATTGGCAAGATCAGAGACGTCTGAATTGACTTCGGAAAATGACAAAAACTCCCGATTTTGCGATTTTTTGAACTGCTATATTTTTGTTAAAAGCACGGTGACCTATATTTTTAGAAGCTTATTTCAATGCCTTGAGACCATTCCATTAAAATGTTCCAGGGTTTTTATATATCTTAATTTTCTGTTTAGGTCTATTGATGATGGAAAAAAGGTCTCGCGAGTAACCAACAACCTACATACGGGAACATTGATATCTTTATAATTCCGAAGTGGATATGTTGTAGTTTGTTGTATTGTCGGCGGCATTAGATCTACTTAATAATCATGCGCCTTTCTAGTTTTTGAAACAAAGTTAATATCCTAGCTTTCAGTCGATTTTCAGTACCCTGGAATAATTCCAAAAACGTATTTATAGGTATTTGAGAAAGATTAATTGCAATTTTAAGAACTTTTCATCACCGACAAATTCTCTTTGTTTTATATTATCGTCAAACTATATCAAAAATTACAAGTGACATAGTACGATAAACTAAAAGAAAGGTAAAATTCAGAATGGGTAAGTCTATTTGTGAAGCCTAAATAGCAACAGAGCAAAAAGCAAACATGGAAACAAAAACACGGAAGCAATAATTAAAATGAAGATATACTTGTATTTCTATCATTGTTATTATGTAGCAATTTGAATAGTCATTTGAAATGTGATAGGATTTTGAAAGTTGAAAGACAATCAATATCGAGTAAAATCATTCTATTTTTTTTTAATTTATTTATTCATATTTTGATGTGCACGATATCCTTTTCAACCTGACTGGATAAGCGTTCGGTCATATAGATTACTCAATCAAGTATTAAACTATTCAAGGATTTGATGATATTCACAACTGAAAATAGTTCAAAAATGTTCATGAAACCCAAACTGCATTGTTCGGCAATTGCCTTGGATTTCATAATTGAAGCATGTGTTTTATTACAAATTTCTTATTGACTAGAAATTTGTACATGCATAAATGACAGTATTCAAAATCTTCGAATTAGGTTCGAGTTGTCGGGTATAGTATCTATAGTTTGTACTAAACGTTTTTTTTTGTGTGTACGTAGTTTTCATCCGCTTCTTATCTAAAACCGCAGAATAATGTTACATTTAACTTCCACAAATTCTTTATCACATAATGCCACTGTGCAACTCTTAGTTTTTTTTCACGTAAGTGACTTTTGGTGTTTCCCTGATGCCAAACTGATCATGGGCATTTGTCAATCCAGGGGTGACCAATATCTAATCTGCATCTCCTGTTAAACCGCTGAATGGAGTTTGATTAAAATTATAACAAATTCTTAACCAGAGGACGACATCGAGTACTTCTTATTTGTTCCCCCCCCCCCCATTCAGAATGACATTTAGGTTTTCCTGGAACAAAACATGGACTTTGTCATTGGTCGACCACGTTAGCGTCTTCCTACCTGCAGCTTCTCTAAAACTACACAATAGAATTTGATGAAACTTTTACAAAATCCTTATCACATATTGACATTGCGCGCCTACTATTTTGTTTCCATGTTCTATCAAAGGGTAGTCAAATTGCTACTGATTGCATTAATTAAACAAAAATAATATTTTTACCAATTACTATTTTAGTTTTAATTAACACATAATCTAATGCTTGGTACTTAAATTGATGTAAAAAATAAACTGGCATGAAAGCAGTCACAAAAAAAAATTCAGTGAGTATTCTATTAAAGTCTACCACACATAATTTAAGATATTAAAAATATATGCATATACGGTTTGTAATTTGATACACAAATGAAGTTCAAAACGAATTCCTTATAGATAGATAATTTATTTTATATAGCGCACTGCATCTTTGTTTTCAAAACTACTTAATATTTCTAAAGGAAAATAAAAATATTGACCAAGTCCCTATTTAACCTAGCCGTGTTAGTGAATCAACCATATTTTTGATCAGGTGCCGATTTGTATTTGTTACTAACTTCCTCGTAAAGTGAAGTGTTGAACAAACATAAAAAGATATCCAACAGGGAACCAGTGATTTTAATATTTATCCAAGCTATGAAGTGCTTCACTGTTTCATATATTTAGTTGGTAAAATAGTATTTTTGTGTGCAGGAAGTATTGTATACAGGTATTCCATTTATGTTGTTTATTTATTTTCTTATATTGGATTGTGGCCCCGTGCAAGTCCGGGTGTTAAAAGAATAGGCCTGCAGCAGCGCTAAGCTTGTCGTAAAAGGCGACTAAATAGTGCTCAGAACCTTAGCCGGGGGCTAGGGCGCTCTGCCCATAACCAACTGGGATGTGTGCCCCAGGTGGTGGAATGGGGTACCCCTGGCGTGTTACATGCTGGGGTTGTCAGGCTATAATACGGAAAACCTGACCGCAAACCATAGTGGTGCACCGTGTTGGGAAATATGCCACGTTCCTCGCACGTTAAAGAACCCTACTGTGGTATTCTCCCGGAGTAGGAACCATAGGGTTCCGCCACAGGAGGCTAAATTGCCCGACCCTAACCATCTCTCCCAATTTCCAGTGGCAATCAAAATTTGTCGACCCTATTGTCCTTGTGTCCCATCCCTTTTTCATTTCATCATCATTTCATGTTCATTTAATCATCAATTTCATGTTCATTTTATCATCAATTTCATGTTCATCGTCTGAATATAGCTGAAATATTGCTGCTCGGACTTTAAACCCATTTTAGATAGTGTTTCTATCTATCTATACTTTAGATCCTTGTGTAATATGGCGTACTTCAACTCTGGTTATAGTACTTTATGTTGAAGTGACTTAGGGTCTGTTGTTAAACTTTTCATTAAAATTATCGTGTAATTAATTTTAATGTCATTAAAACTTAACTGAGTGATTAGTAAAACAAATGATTAAATTTTGCTGTTCAGCTTAATTTAATCACGTCATTGTTAATCATTGCTTTAAAGTTTGATTGCATGATTAAAATGCAAGTGCATCCTGTGACTTTAATATAACCAGATATTGATAATGTAGCATATCCTTCTTAAATATTACATTTTTATGTGACAAAAACAAGATATGAAGTAAAATGAATTCAAAAATTTACCAAGACTCATTTCTGAATTGTGTTGTAAACACTTACACTTTTCCACAATCTTGCATTCAAGACAATAGTATTTTATATTGTGGTAGCTATGAGCACATGTAATTGACATTACATTCACTTAAACTTACTGAAAGGTAAAACTTTTCAAACTTTGTATACATTGTTTCAAGGTCAATGGGAAATATCTCTTTAAAAGAGTTCTACTAAAAACATGATTTTGACCCTGATTCATTCACACAATCTTTGTAAATGGTGTCTTAATTGTGTGATTAAAGTTTAAATTCAGGTCCAGTGGGTGAATTTAATTTAATGACAAGTTAAGTATTTTTAATGATTCATGAAAATTAAGGACAGGTTGAACAACAAGTTTATTACATAATTAATTTCAATCATTTGATTAAGGTATTTTAGTTACTAGTTCAGATTAATGACAAGGTGAACAAAAGACCCCTGGTGTTGATGGTACATATGTATTAGTAGCAATAGTATCTGAGCTGTGAAATATAGGACAACGACAAACACCAAATTTCGGCGTAGTCGTAAATATAAGCTCGGTTTTACTTATTTAAGTAAAAAGAGTACTCAAAGGAACCAAGATTCTAGCGGAAATCAAATGAATTTAGGGACAAAGACCAAACATAGTAGCAGGCGCACACTACAAAGATAAAAAATTACCAAAATAAAATGTACAAAAGTAAATGAGCAACTCGGACTCTATTAAAAACTGGGAGCATGGACCAGGTGCACCGGTAGGGTAGGCGTCCTGCTCTGCTTTTCTAGAAACATCTGTCGAGCTGCTTATAAAAAGTCAAGTCCGAGGTAAGCGAAAGATGAAATGAAAACTGTGACACGTTGACACAACACTTTTAACATGGCATTTTATTGGACAATCTCTGAACACCAATGTCGGAAGAGACGTCTTTTTCATGATAACATGACGCACGATATAAATTCAAGTCTTGTGATAGCATAACATTGAGAAAAAGGATGTTGTTCGGAAATCCTTCTTTATCTAACGCGAATGTTTTATATCGGCAAAGTGTTCTCGCAACTCGCTTTTATAAAAGCATTTTCTTTTGATAATTCTTTGTGGAAGCCTCTTTTTAAATACTGTACGAAACGACATACAAGAGTTCAACTTCATCAATTCTTATTAGATAATAAATACTGCATTTCATACCTCTGCTATATATATATAGAGGTCAACATGCATGTCCGTGTCATTTAACCCAGACAAGAGACTTTTATGTGTATTTCTATTTATAGATCATTCGTCATTCGGTTAAAATAATTTTGCACTACAAACGTTTTTTGAATGCATTTCATGCAGTACATAGTCATTTATTAAACTGTTTATTTTTCTGGGATACCTAATTAATGTTATTACACACCAGTTTAAATTTAAAAGTTTATGAACATTGAAGTCGTCTGCATATTTAATATACCAAGTTTGACATTTTTGTAACAATTTGGGAAGTTTGACTTTTTTCATACAATTTGTAAATTAATGTTCACATTTTATCCTTTTTTTCATGAGGGACAATCTAATTAATGTCAAACCTTTAATTACGCTACCCTTCTTGGCTCATGTCACATCGTGTCATTTAATCAGATTGCACGAGAAACTGACATACACAGTTAATAAGTTCATAATTGATTGAGTTTTGTTTATCAGATCGGAATTGTTAAATCGTTCCTGTATTGGTTATCAGAGATTGACCAATAAAATGCCATGTTATAAATTACTATTTTTGAGTCGCAGCTTCTGATTGCAAGTACGTAATTTAATTAATTCATGTTTGCATGTATATCATGTGAAAGTGAATGTTTTGCATCTGGAAGCGAAGCAATAACTCATAAATACTCTAAAATTTGATATTACTCATAAATTCTTAAGTACTCTTACATCCGATAAATGCTCTAACTCTCATAAATATTCACTATGGTCATCTTATAAAGGCTTGTAAATCTTTTATTTGCTTGTGTTTATTCGTTTGTTGCTGTTTGTTTTGAACTCAATATTGCATTGACCATGGTTATTTGGGTTTCACAAAAAAAATCTCATATAACGGATTGTGAAAACTTGCGTGTGGTTGATGGTCGGCATCAATTTCTCGTATTGTGGTCAATCTTGTTATTTTTTATGTTTGAATGTACAATGTAATGGCAAATCTGTCATCACGAGGCATTGATTATTTCTAGTTTCAAGTTGATCTTCTGCCACAGCATGAATATTCCAATACATGCTTGTTTTTCAGTGATGCTTACATGACTATTCAAACATGCTCGTCCTTGAATATTTCAAATGTTTGTCATTGGACGTAAAACTTCATTCAATCAATTAATTAAACAATTGTTAAGCTAAGCGTTGTTTGTCGTGTAACATATATATTCACCATACATATTCTGATCTAGTTATATTTTAACATATAACTATATATATCAGCCATTATATGAAATGCTTCTATGCCTAAAATCTCTTGTCCACTATGAACAAATTCTAAATACCAATCACATTAATGTTCAAAATTACAATATACTGTATACGTATCTTAAAGTGTAATCTTCCATCAGCAGCTTTAGACAAGCATGTATAGGAAGATCTAAATTAAAAAATAAATGTGTACAAGAATTACCCCGAAAATTATCGAAATAGGAAGTCAAATCCAGAATAAAGAAGTTAAACCTTGTGATATCATTAGTGTTTTACAGATTTTGAATTTTTTAGGACTGCAAAACAAACTGCAAAACAAATGTTATTCCATCACAACTCTTCATATTTTCCTCCAATCTTGGTTCCCTTGGTTACTCTTAAAAAAAAACAGGCAACTATGGACACTAATAAGGCAATTGTCCTTTCATTTCAAGTCATGATAGTTGCTTATATTTTTCTTGGCTTTTATCAAATAAAGTATTCGCTGTTATTAGTTTCAAATTTTCTTCTGTAACATATTTTTTTCCATGTTTAGCTTATTAAACGACCTTGAAAGTATTCCGCTAAAACAAACTTACGTTTTACTATACTGATGAAAAATCTCATTTTCAACAGATACATGTAACGACAAATGCTGCTTTTTTCACATTTATCACGATGGAAGCAAGATTAACAGATTAGAAACTTGTAATTCTTATTTTATACTGACCAGAAAATCATCCACGTTTAGACTTTTCCGAAGTCAAGACATGCAAGTGAGTAGACCCTTTTAATGTCAACTGGAATCTCGTTCTTATTGTAAATTCGTATCATTGAGTGCGTCTTTTTAAAGGCGTTTGCAATAACAATATCATTGGCGTTGTTATTTTTGTCTGGACATGCGTACATCAGTTCTTCTTCAATTGGAATCTGAGATGTTAGATGATTAGATGACAAAAGAGAGCCTTTGCAATATCTTTATCGTCAGCATAGAGCGGGTGCATCTTAAAACCAAAAAAGTGCAGGCCGAACAATACCACAACCGACTATTTCTCTAGATTTTAGAGCTACAAAACCATTAGCACGCTCATTCAGTGCTAAATTTGTAAGAAACTCAGGACGCACTACAGTATTTACAGAAGCATCATATGCGATTACGTCTTTGAAGTCAATATCTGTCATTTTAAAAATTTCAAAGTCATCTGTTGGGATGTTACTTATAAAGGATTTATTTACCGGGCCTTCATATAAATTCAGCGCAAATGATTGGACATTGAAACCAAACTGCTGGTAAAATGTTACTCGATCCAGTAAGGAGTTGCAACCGATGTTTTTGCCTTCTGTAATTTCCATCAAATATTTAAACATTTTGCTGCCAATACCCTTCTCTCTGTATTCCTCTTTGATTATGTTCATTCCAAACATGGCAACGTCTTTTCCGTTTGTAAGACTAGAAACATGACCTACAAGATAGCACTCAAGTAATATTACAACGTCACATTATATTAAAAACCTAAAAATCTTGGTGTTTCCATCCTTGTATTGAATTAAGAATTAAAATCTTGTTGCATTCTTTGCTTTCCTTTTGAGATATGTTTTTTATGACTACTTAATAATTAATTTTTTATCATGTTCTTTCGATGAATTGGTTGTGCTAAAACACAGTTGATGAAAAGTCACCCGAGAAAATGTTCAAATTTATATTTGATTGGTATTTTGTATTTTATATGTCGAAATATTAAACATGTTCATTCAAAAATCTAGAGATTTACAAAAAGGTTGGCATGGCTAACCAAGGACTCCAAATTAAGGAAAAGGAAAAAAATATAGTAGATGTAAAAATTGAATTCATAAGGAGCTTTACTATTTGGCCCCATACGATGCTTCATATGAGTTGCGTCATTCGTATGGTCTTGGCTCACCTGGTTTTTAGCTTGTCGTTAACTTTTTTTTTTTTTTTTTAAATATTTCTACTCTGAATCCACTCAGTGTTCACTATCATGTTCACCAGCATCCTTTGGGTATCAACTTTGAAAACTGTATGTATTATATAGATCAAGGGCAAAACATGGCAACCAAAGCCATAGGGATCAATATATATATATATATATATATATAGAGAAAGAGAGAGAGAGAGAGAGAGAGAGAGAGAGAGAGAGAGAGGTCTGAAAAATTCTCAACGGTGTTAGAACTGTCAAATTTGCGATGCAAATTTTTGGTCGTTCCCTCCGCGGGACTCGAACTCGTACCGCTGTGACATATATGTTAACGCCGCCTGCACAAGGTCCAGCGGCCTGGACCACTCGGCCAGCTAGGCTATATTAAAATATATCTTTCGTTGGCCGGGTCATTCATCCTCGTAGGATACATGTTCTGTATAATAAACATAAAATCTGTTTATTTTTAACGGAGTGCACGTGGTATCCCCTGAAAATGTTGACGATTTTTCCAGGTTTTTTTTCTTGTTATCCAGAACATTAAAGTTGCTGAATTTTTATATATTTCACTAATGTTTTGATGATAAATAAATGATGATTTAAAGAGTTTAATATGACAATAATTTCAAGTAATCTAGGCTTTGAGCCTCTTAAATTTTTACAATTCAAATTAAAAATTACTACCTTGACTGATTGAGGTATGTTTATATCAATAATGTAAGATTCTGAGAAGGTTTAATTACAGATATGTATGATATGATACCTATGATTTCACCATCATCTTTAACAACAACAACGAGTCCACTTGGATCCGTGTCGAACACACACTCAAGGAGGGATTCTTCGATATTCCAATCGATGGTGTTTACAAGATCATATACGGCATCAGTATCAGACCGTTTCACCTGTATTATTTCGTATTTTAAATCCATTTTGTTAGTCTGAATATAAAAAAAAAGGTTTCAGTATTTCTTTGTTAAATATCAATTTTACAAGACTTTGGAATTTTACAAAGGGATTTTATCGCAAAAGTGTTTTGTTGTTGACTTTAGGTTCCCTTTTATCTAAACTTTTTGGATTTTAGGTTTTTTTTGTGTTTTAATAATTTCATGTACTTATCGAATAGTTCATCATACTGTCAATAAACCAATTTCGCTGTTCCTATTTTAGTGGATCGTTATGGTGTATCCATCTGCACCATGAAAACTGATTTATTCAACGGGTCATAGTTTTCCTTTCCTCGTTTGTCTAACCCGGACTTGACTTTTTATGAGCAACTCGACGGTAGTTTCTAGAAAAGCAGAAGACGCTTACCCTACCGGTGATCTTGGTCCATGCTCCCAGTTTTTAGTGGAGTCCGAGTTTGCTTTTGTTACTTTGTATGTATGATTTCAGTTACTTAATGTTCTTTGTTGCGTTTATCTGTTTTTAATGTCTGGTCTTTGTCCCTGGATTACATTCTTTTGATTACCGCTATAACCTTGTTCCCTTGATTACTCCTTTGTCCTCGTATTTGTCCAGTGCGTTAATAGCAAAACTTTTTACACCACAAAAATTAAGACGTTTACAGTTTTTGAATCCTTTCGAGTCTCTAAAATTGAAAATATTATAAAAACTAACACGAATCAATGCGAATGAGCCATTTTTACGAGTGATTAACGATTGTTTACGAGTATGATATATCACTTTACGATTTACTAAGAATGAATGCTATATATGGACAATTCAGGATTTATAGCGACTAAATACAAGCACTTTACAAATGCTTACATTATTGTTAAAAATATTGGGAGTACAATTTGAATTGTTACGATTAGTTCCAAGTGTTTACGGATAATAACCATAATACTTACGATAACAAATATTCCGTTAAGTTATACGAACGATAATGATTTTTGAATCAAGTTACATTTACTCATATAAATTGAAGTCATACAACCTCATGCATTCTTTAATTGAACAGCCAGGGGGTATAGATGTTTTACGAAAGAGATATGTTAATATGAAAAGCAGAGGACGCTTATCCTACCGGTACACAAGTCCGAGATGCTCATTTGCTTTTGTTATTTTGTATGTATGATTTTAGTTACTTTATGTTCTTTGTTGTGTATGTCTGTTTTCCAAAATCGAAAATTGTAAACTAATTACAGATAACAGATTATTTGATTAGAATAACAACTAATAAATTGAAGCCACCAAATGTGATGTCCCTTACTCTAGGTCTACCTCCTTAAATAAATTGGCGTGATTTGAAAATGAGATCATACTTTAGATACAATTTTAAAGCAGCATCTTTTATGACTTTAATTAATTCCAAAGAATTTTTATGTGGTGATTCGTATATAAGCATGAAAGTAGGTACACGCTGGTTACATTAATCTATGGCAACTCCGTAGGTCAGTATACTGATCAGAGAACCATTACTCAGCCAATGTAAAATGGATACGAAATGATACTTTTCATGTTGCCTTCGCCTTAACCATTACTAAACTTTTAATGAAGTACAATAATCTTATGTCATAGTACTAATTAATACACAAAAAATCAAAAAACTCCGACGAGAACGTAAGTAAATGGTATTTATTGTATAGATAGCAGTGATTTACAGAATGTTCCCAGAGAAAAAAATATCGATAACTCACACTCTGAAATAAATTCGGTAATTTCTATCTCGGATTGCTCCCACAAAAACGTCACAATACACATATCAATGTGTCATTCACAGAATTTAAAATTTATATTATAGATAGGATAATTAATTGGTTATCGTGCCGAGAATATATGAAGATTTAACTCGTGCGCAGACACATTCGTTAAATCTAGGCGTTCTTCGGCACTCGTTATCATATTTGGTTATTCACTCTTTCCAATTATTTAACCTATAAGAAAATAGTTTTTCATGATGTTAAAAAGTTTTGAAAACCACAGACGAATATATTAACGATCAAAATAAAAGGTTGAACAATTATAATGGATAAATTCTTACAGTATAAATTGTACAGCTGAGTGATAAACATTCTTTATCATGTAATGTTAAATGATAAACTATACAGTTACGGTTTTTAGTTACAGGTAAGACATGTACATAGGTGTAAAGTCGAGTGATTTTGTTTACGATTCAATACGTACGGTTTTGTTCAAAAGATTAGGTGAACTCAATAAAGAATATGTAATATGAGAATGTTACTAAATATTTAGGAAATTAAAAATTATAATATTATTTATAAAAATGATAATGGTTTTGTAATTATAAGTGGAAATATTGCATTCATTTGACAAATGAGATGAACAGTTCTTATTTAATGTAAAGTAAAATAATAGTCTTAACATTACAAAGGTTGATTTAAAATATCGTTTTAAAATATATAGATAATTTAAAGTCTGGAATTATTGCGCCATTTATTTTTTCAGAAACTGTATCCGGAAAATTGAAATTCGCAGTTTAGATAACTTATCGAAGGGGATATTTCTTGATATTTCATAAATCAAAATCCATTTTGGTCACAATTCAAGAAATCAAGACAATTATAACACGCACTTATTAAAGAGTTTTCGATACACCTGACTGTAAAAAATTTGGATAGGGTCTTCAAAAAATATGTTTGCACTAGAAAATTAATGTACCTTCTTTCCATCACTGAGTAAGGTTCTATAGTTGTTTTTATTATAAAACCGAAACGAGAAGATAGGTACTAACTTTTTTCACAAATGAACTTAAAGGGTTTGGTAAAAGTCAGAATGGGTTCACATTTTTTAAAACTTGATTGCAACAAATTAAAAATAGCAACAAGGGAAATAATTTACTGAAGAATAATCATACCTTTTATCACCTAAATCAGGATCAATTGATTGATCATTAAACAAGATGTAATTTTAAGCTAGAGCTTCTAAAGATCCTGATATATATTCCTCTGGATAATTTGAAATTAAAATTTACGTTACATTTAATACATTGGAACACAACGTTTATGATCTAAAAAGTTCCCTATACTTGCATCATTCCGGTACCCACTGAGCCAGCCGAACAACACAAGAACTGAACATGTGTAGAAGGTTGTAAGGTCAATACCCTATAAGTTACAAAAAACACTGGCTCCTGTTGAGTTGATATAATAAAAGAAAAAAAAATAAAAGAACGTCCAAAACAGAAGTTTTTCCCACATTGGTTTCTTAATCATTAGAAACAAATATGTAAAGTAAGATTACACCGTGTCAAACATTTGCAAACGAGTCATAATATTATTGGTGTAGTTTATTTTTAGTAACAGCGACCATGATAATCCACAGATAAACAAAGATAAATATCAGTTCCGGTCAGGATACCCTAAGAAAATTCAAACCATTTTGATTATACATTTGTACTGGTTATTTCAGAAAAAAAGGTGTTGATTAAATAATAGCATGAAAATAGTAAAAAAAATTTAAAAAACCCCCCAAAAAACCATCAAAATAATTGCTTTTTTATAGCCAATAACTCTGATAAGCAATGTATTTATAAAAATGTTGGCTGATGAAAGGTTTTGTATTCTGTATGATAATGCAGTCAATTTTTAAAGCTGCCTACTTTAGGTTTAATGCAAATACCCAAAACTACAAAAATGTATAAATGCCATAGCATACCAAGTTTAATTGAATTATATCAAATTGTTTCGGTTGGAAGTTCGTAAAAATTGTTGAAGCTTTTGACGACGGAGGCCAATTGATGGTCATGTCGCTAGGTGAGCTAAAATACAGAAAAATCAATGTCGAGTACAAATTAAATAAATTAAGAATTACAACAAGTCTTAAATGGAAGAGAAAATATTCCTAATGGCTACAATATAAAGACTTAAGAAAGAAAAGTAAAGATCTACCACAACCCTCTCTCCAAATCCCAAAGTCTAACTGAGGTTCGGGATCTTTACTTTTAATCCTTTGGTTTTGGTATGTTGTTATGTTTTCGTCCACTTGTTTCTTTGTCTCTGATCTATTTCTTCTTTTGCTGTCCAATTTGCTTGGTCTTCTTTCCAAATTTTGTTTGTTCTCGTTTTTACCCAAAAAAAAATTATAATATCTGATATTTGGGTTGTAATAAATTGGCGTAAAGCGAGATACATGTTTAACTCTGAATAGATAGGCGGTATTCAACTCTGGTACATGTATTGCGGTCAGACTTGTCATGTTTTCAGCCAGTGATCTTGCATAACGATTCGTTTGTTACTTCTTCACGTCGTCATTCAGAATTGTCAACTTTCCTTCCATCTGTGGCAACATCCCTTCAGCACCTGCGTATGGAGTGTTCGTATCACAACTCATATGCAAGATCTTGCCGAAACTACGCAGACTTTTTGTATCGCGCTAGAACTCTAACAAATAGGCTTCTGGAACAGTGTTATGTTGCTACAAGATTGAAGTCATCACTACAGAAGTTTTATGGTCGTCATCATGAACTCGTGGATCGTTATGGTGTATCCATCTGCACCATGAAAACTGATTTATTCAACGGGCCATAGTTTTCCTTTGCTCGTTAAGAATGTAATCCAGGGACGAAGACCAGACATGGAAAACAGACATACACAACAAAGACCATAAAGTAACTAAAATCATACATACAAAGTAAAAAAAGCAAATGAGCAACTTAGACTCCACTAAAAACTAGGAGCATGGACCAGCTGCACCGGCAGGGTAAGCGTCCTCTGCTTTTCTAGAAACATCAGCCGAGTTGCTCATAAAAAGTCAAGTCCGGGGTAGTCGAAAACAGATGGGGAAAACTATGACACGTGGAACAAATCAGTTTTCATGGTGCAGATGGATACACCATAACCATTCACGAGTTCATGATGACGACCATGAAACTTCTGTAGTGAATTAAGGAATGCACAAATTTCTTACAGCTTCTCTAAACTATTTTCAGATTTGAATGATTCAATGTTTTGGTACTACCCATATATCCTTGTGGCCGCAAAGGTTGTATTCAATATTTTGGATTTTGCGTGCGTGCGTGCGTGCGTGCGTGTGTGTGTGTGTGTGTGTGTGTGTGTGTGTGTGTGTGTGTGTGTGTGTGTGTGTGTGTGTGTGTGTGTGTGTGTGTGTGTTTTAATTCACAGAACAGACTTATTTTGGATTTAAAAAAGGAATATTTATTTTACCGAGAAATTAAAGGTTTTTCGTTATCACAAGCTGGTAAAAAATACAGATTTTTAAACCGACACAAGAAACTCATTATCAAATGCAGGTCTACTTGTTTAGGATTAAAGTGGGTATCTCTCACCCTTTGTTGTAGAGTAATATCCTACACAAAGCACGGAAAACTCGATACTCACCCGATAAGTTACCTAAACCTTTGAATGGGCTTATTCGTAAGGGATATAGTTATGATATTGCGAAATCGTTAAGGATAGCATTTTTTGGTATTAACATTGATTAGCTCATAGGGTTTTTACATAGAAATTAAAACACATTACTTTAAACCAATTTTTGGCATGACGTGGGTTGAGTGAATTATGATGTACCGTGATATTCAACCCCGCATCGGAAGAATCGGGAATTTACAAACGATGGGGGACACAATTTTTTGTAGGTTTAAACTCCAGAGTGGTCTGGAGCTGGCATGATAACTGCTAGTAGTCCTTAGTTTGTACTTGTTCATTTGTATAATTTATATTCAGTTTCTTTTTTATTTCCGTTGACTCGCACCTTTTGGAACTGATTTTAGATGAGTTTAATTGTGTCATTTTTTTTTCCACCGTGGCAAGATTTTAACGGAGTAAGGTTGTTATCACGCCAAAGTACTTTAACCCCGCCGCGTGTTTTGGAACTGTTCCAAGTCAGGAATTTCTGGCCTCTGCATGTTTTGTTTTGTTTTCATTTTTAGTTTTTTTGTCACTTGATTATATAGGAGAAAATCTTTCGGTGTACCTGTGTACAATGAGGAGGGCCAATTGTAGCCTGCCCTGTGGTATGGGAATTTCACCGTCGTTCATTGAAGACAAATGGATGGCCTTGGGCTGACATTTTCATCCCGGTGGGATTGTTGTCTCTTAGACATACATGTATACATCATACATAATCTCGTTATGTCAAATAACAGAAGCGTACATATAAGAAGCATTTGCATTTTTTTTTTTTTCTTCTTTTTTTTTGTTTTTCTTTTCTTTTCTTTTCTTTTTTTTTTTTGTTTTTTGTTTTTGTTTTTTGTTTTTTGGTTTTTTGTTTCCAAACTACAATTAATTCTACTTTTTTACTAGTATGCAGTGCATTCATATAAAAGAAATTCGATCTACATTTGTTCAGAATATCATGTACTAAACGGTACTGAAAACATCTTTTAGTCAAATTATTGGACGTAATTAAATGTGGTTCCGCGAGACATTTTTCTGTTTCAAATTCCGTGCATTTGTGTTTTGAATCGTTGCTGTTCTACGAAAAGTACACTTACTTAATTCCTCTCAATTATATATTGACGTAGAAAATCTGTCACTAACCTCTCTAACTACGCTTATACAACCTACTTTCTCCCGCAGTAGAATTAGCAGATTTGAAGATACATGCATTCAATGAACTTTTCTTTTATTTTAAATTCAATGAAAGGGACTAGTGATTATGCCCGATTTAAAGACTCGAAATCATGGGTAATTTCCTGCCCTGAGAAAAGGTAAGTTTTCAAAGCGTAATGTATAACTTTCTCGAATTATATTTTTGGCGCATATCTTGAAAGTAGCAGACACATGTTTATCGCAAAAAAAGTTTAACAGAATTCATTAAAATTCTAAATAATAACAGGTAATGACACGTGCTATATCATTGACATATTTATGGCGGAGAGAAAGCAAGATTAATACATCGTTTAGATTCTTTTAATTCAAACTGCTGTTTAAAACCGCCTAGGATCGGTGCGGGTGTCATACAACTATGTTCAGACAATACCAAAATCAATACATGCAAGTGAGTAAACCCTTTTTAAGTCTATTGGAATGTCATGCTTGTTGTATAATCGCATCATTGAGAAAGTCTTTTTAAATCCGTTTCCAACAATTATTTCATTTAACTGATCATTTTCGTCGGGCTTACGAACATCAGATGCTCTTCATTTGGAATGAGCCATGAAAGATGACAAAAGAGAGCCTTTGCGATATTTTTATCATCTGCATAGAGTGGAAACATCTTGAACGCAAAAACCGCAGGCCGAACCATTCCATAACCAACTACTTGTTCAGATTTAATAGCTACATAACCTTTTGCACGCTTATTCTGTGCTACATTTGTAAGATATTCGGGGCGCTCTACAGTACTTACGGAAGCATCATAGACAATGACGTCGTTGAAGTCGATATCTTTCATTTTAACAATTTGGAAGTCACCTGTTGGAATGTTGCTTATGAAGGATTTTTTCACCGGTCCTTGATAAACGCTCAGCGGAAACGATTTGACCTTGAAACCAAACTGTTCGTAAAATGTTACTCAATTTATTAAATAATTGCAGCCAGTGTTTGTGCCTGCTGGAGTTTCCAATAAACGTTTAAATATTTTGCTGCCAATGCCCTTTCCTCTATATTCCTCTTTGATTGTGTTCATTCCGAACATGACAATCTCTTTTCCGACTCTAAGACTACCTACATGGCCTGTAAGATAGCAACCAAATGATTAAACACAAAATTAAAAATCTCTAATACCCGGATGTCGATTTCACAAAAAGTGTAAAGTTGATTGTAAGTAATGACGTCAAAACCTAAAATAGCATAATGACGTCATTATTTACTATCAATTTTATACTTACCACTTTTTGTGAAATCGACGCCTGATGTCTTATTCCTTATATTGCACTTAAACGAAATTGTCAGGGCTTAGTATTATGATTTATTTGTGATAACAACTTCGTGACAATCATTTATTTTTGAATCACAATCGTATTGCCTGATAAAACGTTATACATTCAAACACGTGTACAACATAAAAAAATAATCAAAATTTATATATTTGATTAATATTTTTGTATTGTAAATCGAAATAAAAAACATATTCCGAGATTTATTATTCTTTTCCTACAAAAAGAGACAGAAAAAAATATGTATCATATTCCCAGGAAAGATAACGTTTTTCTAAAACAAAGTTGGCTAGAGGTATATTGTTTTTAAGTTATTTTTTAAATGTTTAAAGATAATGAAATTTTTCGTTTTCAAATATATTTAATCCAAATGAGGCGACACAATGATTCCACTTGGATCCGTATCGAATACACACTTTATTTGCGATTTTTCTACATTACAACTTTTGGCGTTAACAAGATCGCAAACGGCGTCAATTTCAGACCGTTTCATCTGCTGTATTCCGTCTTTCATATCCATTTGGTTAGTCTGAAAGCTAAAAAGTATATTATAATATAGATAGACGTGGGTTGTCGAATGTACACTGTGAAACAAATTTCGAAAATTTACACTGTATAATAATTTGGTACATGTAATTTCACTCTCGGACATTCCCTCGCCAAACGTCACATCACGAATATCAATACGCCGATCACAAAATTTAAATTCGTATCAATATTGCAAAACATTATGGCAAAAATCGATATAATACATAGGATGATCATTCGGTTATCAACTAATTATGCTTTTATTATACTAGAGTGAAAAACTTTTTTCGGCGGATTTGTCAAAAAAAGATATTCTAGTGCATTGATTTGATTGATAAAAGCTTATCGTTATCAGTTTAAAACGGTATGACTGAGCAGAAAAAATATATCATGGATTCCGCATTACAAATTCAATGGATTCAAAATGAAAAGCAAACTGCAGTTATGAAAGTGACTACATTTTAAAATATGAAAATTGATATTAGATGGTCATGTGGATGGAATGGGAAATAAACGATATGGTAATTCTGTCGGTAAATATAGTTTTAATTTCTCCACTCTCGTATAATTGGAATAAGGTAAAGAAAAGCTACCCTCGATCGCTTAACTTGGATAAAAGGTTCCTTCGTTCTATTCTCCTAAAATCTTATAACAAAGGAAAGGTTCCTAATCAGTAGTGTGATTATATATCTACATGTAAATACAGAAGATCTCGCTTTCTGGAAATACTTGTATGATTATAACTCAATAATATTTGTTTATAGTCGATGGAATGTAGTTGTAATGTAAATAGTGTTTCGTTAAACACTAATCTAAGTAGTTGTTGTCCAAAATGCGACAATCTATATGTAGGTAAACTTTTTTCCATGTCTGGTTTTTGGCCCTTGATTGCATTCTTTTGATTTCCGCTAGAATTTTGGTTCCCTTGATTTCTCTTTAATTCAATGTCCATCCATTTAAGTCTTATTGTGTGCATGACCATGAGCAAGGGCTATGTTAATTGTTTTTAGTCAATGAAGAAAATTTTTTGTAAAAAACTTGAATTGAAACAGGCAAATGAAGTCAAAAAGTAAGGGGGATACGGACAGTGCTACTATTTACAACTTTGCTGTTACAGTGTTTTTTAATATGATTGAAATAAAAATAAAAACAAAGCACACCTTATATTTATATTATAATGCACAGATTTATATTCAACCCGCCGTGCATTTTATTGTTAACGCTGAGACTTCATTCCTTGTATTGCTCATGGCAGAACCTCTCAGTGATGGATTTGGCTTCCTATTTTGACGGTTTTGGTTTTTGGTACATCTTGTATAAAAATAACTGTTGAATTTAGATCTTCCTATATATTTGATTCTAATGCTGCTAAAGAGAGGTTACTCCTTGAAACACTTGTACTGCCTGTCGAATTTTGCAGTGTATAATATTAGTAATAATCCAAATGGTTAATTAAATGCTCCGTAATACGAAAGAAGCGTTCATGTAAACGTTTGTTTAAACGCACAATAGGGGCGTTCTTTTAAACGCTCGTAAAAGCGTTCGTTTATTTTTGTACATTCATTATTTCCTTAATTCAACTGTTTTCTTTTTTTTATAATTTTGCAAAAATGTTTTGTGTTTTCATTATTTCCATTTTCGATTTTTTCTTCATCAATATTTGGTATCATTGTTTTTTCATCGTTCGTCTATCGTGCGTTTAGGTATCTTGCGTGCGGGAAACTTTACCGTCTGAAGGAGTGTACAATATTTAAAGACTTACTTGCACCGTTTTAATCCGAAAAAAGACAGAACAATTCTTTCAAAATTATTTAAAACACATTTTTATATACAATTGAGATATGCAAATAGGTGTGCAGACGATTGAATTTGAATAAATTCCCAGTGCAAAATTACCTGAAATTTGCATATTAAAGTTTATCTAATTCATCCGATAAACTAGTTTAATAAAACTGAAATTCTGCACAATGCATTAGTTCCGTGTTTTATCATTTACCCTTATTGTCATCTGAAATGAAAAAGATACCCAAACACCTGTTTTTTGTCGGCTGCATTGAAGACATTATGTCAGATTTCGAAAACAGAAATGCAACCATTTTAATCTTTCACCAGACGTATACTTCAAAGCATATTACCACAAATTAGAATTAGGAAGATGACAGTCGAGGTCCTGGGCAGCCTATTTCAAAGAAACGAAAAACGTTAAGAAAGACTGCCGTCGTGGAACATGTACAATATCATATAGCATCCAGATCAGTAATCGCCATAACAACTAGCCGCTCACCAGCGACAAGTACTCACGTTGAAATGCCAATTCTTTCATCTTCTCAAGGAAGCAGCCGTGCTGCAACCTATCCTCCAGAAGCTATGATCTTAAATGAAAATTTGCATAATCCACCACTAATTTTGGCATCTGCTACATTTGGCCTGCAACTGCCTGTCATGCTGTCTATAATTGCTACAAGAACTTACACTGTTTCATCAACAGAGACAGCCGCCCCATTGAATACACATCAACAGGACCTTGGTGTTTAAAATCCGCAAACTGGACACTACCGACCCAGGCGACTGCAGCAGACACTGTTGGTAGGTTTTCCATCGTTGCTTCGGCAAATAAACTTGATCAAGGGGAATTTTCCGCTCCAATTCGTGGTTTACATTTACTTCAGAATTCAAACCAGCATCATTAGCAAGTTTTTCAGACTCCATGTCAGTTCATATTCCATCAAAAACTAAAGATAAAATTTGGAACGGGGGAATTTATTGGTTTTAATTTGCTTCTAAAAATTATAAGTGCGGTTTTATCGCGGGGTAATGCAAATGTGCTTCGGTGTAGTGAGATATCATGATCCTGTGTCCTCCCTCGAAAGGAATCTAAGCTTCCATTGGTACCAATGGTTCACAGTTTTGTCTAATGATTACAAATCCGGCAGTCGTTTTTAGTCTTGTTGTTGAGAGCTCTATGACCGTTTTATTCCACTTAATAAGCTGTTAGTGTTGTTTTAGCCAAAAAATGAATGTTTGATGAATTGCAAATTAACCAAAAAATTTTCACACATGCGAAATAGCAAATTTTCTAAGCGTTCGTATTCTTCTGCTTTCGTTGTTTTTACTATGACACACAATCCATGACAGACAGGTGCACAGAATCGTGTCTGTCAAGGGTAAAATAGCAAAATAAAAGAAGCCAAGTAAATTTCTAATGGTTGATTAACTATCAAATAAAAATTTTGTAAATTTTTAAACATTTTTGATAAAAAAAATATGTCAATTTTTCTCTGGAGTGTCACTTACAAAATCGTTTGTTACATTTATATCTTAACAGATTTCTAAATAAAACACGAGGTCATATGTTACCAATATGTTACCCACCTATTCAATCATTTTGTTGTTTTGACTTAGAAATTAATTGACAATTAAATCTTCCTTTCTTTTGTGTATTTGTCAGGCAAAATATAAATCCTGTGATATACTCATTTGAATTATGCAGGTCCACATCTATGTTTATATATTCAAGATATACAAATCATACGATTTCAGTACTAATTTTAAGATTATTGCTGGTAAGACATTTCAGTTTATCGTCTTATTGATTCAGTGCCCAAAAATGCGACACACATTTTTTGAAAATTACACATTGACCTTTCTCGTGATTCCACAGTTTTCAGCTGTAAAAGGGAAATAATACGATGTTACAAAACCTGTTAGCCATTCATAATTTTCACTTCAAGTGTTGAAACATCAACTACACAAATATACCCCTCTTGCTCATCCCACCCCTTCCCTCTTAAAATATTACTTCGAACTCGAAGACTTGCAAAACGTTTTTATGATTAGGCTATAGATGTAATCCTCGGGTTTTCCCTTTTTGAATAGTCAAAGTCATGAAAAATGAATTTGCTGATCTGGAAGGTCATCTGAGCAAAAAGTAGAATAGAGTGTTTTTAGATCGTATATACATAAATGTTTGGAACAACTGATAGATATAATTATAATTTGATAACTGCTACCTAAACATGATTCTATACTGTGCACTTTGATTTATGAGTATGTGCAGAAAGAACATGATTAATTTTATTGAACATGTATAAAAGAAATGAATATTTGATTTTGCACTCAACCGTTATACGTTTTATCTCTCCAAAATCATAGCACGATATTATAAATACTTCTTTAAATTATACGGTTACTCAGAAATCACCAAGAACACCAGTCACGACCAAGAGTACCTGCAGATCTATGAGACAAATATCTGGTTCTAGATTGAAAAATAATGAAAGTGGTTGCCAGGAACACACAAAAATAGTCATAAAATACGAATAAATAATATGAGATTTTCCCTAAAAACTTTGTTTTTTCCAGCTTTCCTTTTCAGTAGCATTCTTAATAACAAACATGCTAAAGTTATAATTGCAGACTAATAATAGCATGCATTAATTGTTTTTATCCCCAGAGAATTCGCAACGGAGAAGAAACGGGGGTATGTAACTTTTGCTATCAATCCCATGTAAAGCAGCTTCCAAAGGATTCATGAGTGTGAGCCAAATTATCTTTCCTTACATTCAAAACCAAAAGTCATACAGCAATTTGGGTTTTATACTTTGCCATTTCTCGGCTTGTTAATATACATTGTTGAATTTTGAATTTTAACCAATATTTCGAACCTCTGAGTAAACAATATGCATATTATGAAGTGTCAAAAAATTCTTCAAAAGTCAAATCTGAGACGCACCGTGTACACATTAAATTGTTAATAGAAGTCGATGCCCTGACAAAGGAATTAAAAGCGTAATAAAATCATAGTTTGGAAGCACTGAAACCCTGATTTCACTGTGACGGGAAGTCAAGTCTTTCGGAACTTCCCATACAGAGTTCGGTATTTTCGTATCTTCCTCACAGAAAGCGTATATTTTATGGTCTTCAATAATTACTAGTATTTAAAATATGATACTTGTTTTCATTTCCGACTTGACTTTTGGCTTCAGCTAGACAGTCCCAAGTACGAACACTATATGTAACATCAGTCTTACTAATTAGCAAAAAGAAGTGTCAAGAAGTGACACCAACAATTAAAATATCGAGATAAAGCGACAAGAGAGATACATAATAACACAAAGATTTTTAAGCGTAACTATGTATTCAGCGTTAAATATTCTCTTACTGGTTACACCTGCCTCGTATTATTTTGATGTTATCTTAATGAACTATGGACAGAGACTTTCTGAAACGTTTGCACACCTTATTTTTTTTTTTTTTTTTTTTTTTTTTTTTTGTTGTTGCTTTTTGGTTTGGGTTACATTTTTAGGTGAGTTTGGATATTTTTTCCCTAAAGAATGCACAAGCAAGACAAATGTATGGTTAAGAGTACTCAAAGGAACCAAGGTTAAAGCGGTAAAAATACATGTTAAGAATTGGATTGAATAAATTAACATGTACATTTAAAACTATCTCTAAAACTTAAAAAAAATGTGTGTCCATAAAATTCACATTTTCATGTTTTTGATAAAACGAAGAAATTCATTATTACTGTTGCGGAAGTTAGACGTTTCCTGAATGTTTTATATAATAATATAATGTTTACATTTCCTTAGTTTTATGAGCAACTCGGCGGGTGTTTCTAGAAAAAACAGAGGACGCTTACCCTACCGGTGCACCTGGTCCATGCTCCCAGTTTTTAGTGGAGTCCGAGTTGCTCATTTACTTTTGTTACTTTGTATGTATGATTTTAGTTACTTTATGTTCTTTGTTGTGTGTGTCTGTTTTCCATGTCTGGTTTTTGACCCTGGATTACATTCTTTTGATTACCGCTATAATCTTGGTTCCCTTGATTACTCTCTGACTTTGGGAGAACCTTAACTCATATTAAATCGAATAGAAATATTATTCAATCTCATGGACACATATCTACACTTCGTGATAAATTTTCTTTTCTGGAAGGTCCTTTAGGAATAATGCATACTTTATGAATTCATATCCACGTCTTGAAATGTGGCTTTTCATATGTTATATTTGTACATCCTTGTTTCTCCAAAAAAAAGATGGTACACCTAGATATAGTTATATAGTTCTTGGTAGAGATTCCTCAAAATTAGTAAAAAATAATTCCAAATCATTTTCCAAATATACAGGAGAAGATGTTTTCATAGTGTTGGAATTATTTATCGACAACATATTCGTCCAGTGTGGTGAAAGCAACTTTTCAACAAACGGTCGGCATTCCAATGAGAACAAGTTGTGCTACTCTACTTGCTGACCTATTCCTACACTCTAATGAAGCTGACTTTATAGCTGATCCGATTCAAAAGAAAGAACATCGTTTAGCTAAATCCTTTAATCTCAGTTTCTATCGTTAAACAATCCTAGTTTCGGCGACTTGATACATCGCATCTACTCCCAAAGAACTTGAGATAACGGATACTACAGACATGGTGAAGTCAGCCTCATATCTTGACCTACACTTAGAGATCGATGGTAAATGAAAACTATTGACCAAACTTTATAACAAACATGATGACTTTTCATTCAGAATTGTCAACTTTCTTTTCATCTGTGGCAAAATCCCTTCACTGTATGTCAAAACCCATACGTTATGCCAGAGCTTTTCGTAACTACGCAGACTTTTTGTATCGCACTAGACTTCCTACAGTTAGGCTTCTGGAACTGGGCCATGTTGTTACAAGATTGAAGTCATCACTACAGAAGTTTTATGGTCGCCATCATGAACTCGTGGATCGTTACGATGCACCATGAAAACTGTTATGTTCATCGTATCATAGTTTTCCTTTCCTTTCCTCATTCGCCTAATCCGGCCTTGACTTTTTATGAGCAACTCGGCGGGTGTTTCTAGAAAAGCAGAGAACGCTTACTCTACAGGTGCACCTGGTCCATTATTCCAGTTTTTAGTGGAGTCCGAGTAGCTCATTCGCTTTTGTTACTATGTATGTATTATTTAGTTAGTTAATGTTCCTTGTTGTGTATGCCTGTTTTCCATGTTTGGTCTTTGTCCCTGGAATGCTTTCTTTTGATTTCAGCTAAGAACTGCAAACTTCTAAGTGGTACAAGGATTTGAACCTTGATTTACATCTTCGGGAGTGTTGTACACTATGGGTGGGACGGTGTAATCATCAATATTGTTAATATTTCTGCTCTTATTTTGTCAATGCTATGTGAGACGAATAGAGAAAGGCATAACCCATACAGTCTCATATTTGAATCAGAGTATCGTAAGCTATCGTCACAGGATATGGAATCCAGCTCCCGTAGGCTGATAGCAGACAGGTCTACATTGCAAGTAGTTGTATTTTTATATCAAATCTTGAAATATTTTGGATCTAACTTCCAACTACAAAAACCCTAATAATAACTGGATTCCTTAGCGGCATTGCCATTTTTTTTCCCGAAAGAATACTCAAAATGAGATTTCACGCCAGACACCAATCCCAATTCTAATTGCTAAATTGAGACTCTGTCCTGTCCATGTAAATGGGATAGGCTAGAGTGTTTTTCGTATGCTTCAACACTGCAAATTCAGAAACGATGCCACTACAGTCCTAACAGCCAGAGTTTCATAGTCATTTGTATAGTAATGTTGCTTTGGTAACTAAGTACCTTCTGTATATACATCTTGACATATAGCTCCGATCCTGATTTGCTTGCATCGGACTGAAATTTCACAAAAGGAGGGTATAAAATATTCCCATTCCACCTCTCTAAATGTTGGATGATCTACCAAACTTATTTGCTTATTGTATCTGCCTTCAGGAAGAGTGTGACATTTTTATTTTAGATTTGATTAACTTTCTGAGGTTTTTTTTTTTTTTTTTTTTTTTTTTTTTTTTTTTTTTTTTTTGTTTGAAGCATGAAAATATGCCGTCATTTTCCCCATCAATCTAGTAAACTTCCTTGTTGAAACAATTGTTTTTTCGACTTTTTTTACCTATTCGTTTAAAAAACATATCGTTTAAAAAACATATTGTTTAACCTAGAAATTCCGCTTCCATATATCACACAGTAATCCTTTATAAGCAGATCCGAATAATTAATTGTCGAGTCTAAAAAAAAATTCATTAATTTATTTATGCTTCATGTTACATAATAGTAAAACCCAGAAAATTAGTTTCCCTTTTTTGATATTAAAATTATATAAACAGATTCAAGTTATACTGTTTCAACTCTTTGAAAAGTAAAAGTTTCTGGACAATCCAACCGCCACATTGTTATTGATATGTTACAGAAGAGAAAGATATTTTAATTAATCCCTTGCAGAGCCTATGCCTGTTTGCGATAGAAAAGTGTGATGCGTGTGAAAATAAAAGTGTATGTATGTCTAATTACGCTAATCCGTGGTTTCACGAAAATGGGTCCCAATGTAACACTTAAACGGATGGAAATTTGTCATTTACAAAAGGTTTGGTTTATTTAAAAAAAAACAAATTATCTTTCCGTGTAGGAGTAATCAAGGGAACCAAAATTCTAGCTGAAATCAAAAGAACGCAATCAAGGGACAAAAACCAGACAGAGAAACAGACACACACAACAAAGAACATAAAATAACCAATATAAAACGTACAAGGAAATAAAAGTAAATGAACAACTCTGTCTCCACTAAAAACTGGGAGCATGAACCAGTTGCACCGGTAGGGTAACGTCCCCTGCTTTTCTAGTAATATCCACCGAATTGCTCATAGCAAGTCATATCCGAAAAGAAAACTCCTTACTCAGGTGCTGAAGGGATGTTGCCACAGACGAGAAGAAAGTTGACAATATGGAATGACAAGCAATGCGTTTGTCCAAATTGACAAATACTTGCTTCTCGAAACTAAAAAAAGTTAATGTTGTACATGTACACGAAAAGGTCGAATTATAGATATTATAAATATGTATATAGGGACGGAGACTGACTGCTATTATATTCTTACTGATACTTAACGTGCAACTGAATTATGAATTTTAAAATGCAGCAGTTTGGAACGATTCCAAATATGTAACTTTTACCAATTCTTAATTATCATAGCAGACATGGACACGGAAAATTAGTGAGGAAACAAAATACTTAATTTCTGTAGTAATTTAACAGCTACATTCTGCTTTTTCAAAAATTTCTATATTACAGTTAGCATACATTTAATATTTTCCACAAATAATGATCCAAATATTCCTAAAAATATTATTATTTTAATAATAGTACCACGACAGGAATACATGAACTGACAGATAAGTTATTGTACCGTATATGGTATGTTAGTCTCGCCACCTGACTCTGTGGTTTCACGAGAATGGATCCATTCAAATGCTTGGGATATTTTTATTCACAGAGCTTCGAGTGCAGTATTAAAAACAAAACATCTTTCTGTATAAAAGTAACGGCAGAAAGTGACAAAAATATGTATTTCTATATGATACAAATGTTTCAAAAACAATAAATAGCAGATTTTTCATTGTAATACAGATCGTTTTTCGAATTTCAATACATCCGGTAAGGAAAATTAAACAAGGACGGGACTATCCAACCATTATTTTTTAAACGGTAGCCGTCCTAACTAAACAGTAAAAAAACCCACATATGTTTGTATACACATAAATGTAAAGATTGTGATGTTATGAGTGTAACATAGTTCCTGAAAACGTTTTATTGAAACTTTATCTGTGATGCAATACAAAATCTATAATGCATTTACATAATACCGATTCGGATATACGAATATGACTCGATGCTGTGAAAACTTTTTTTTTTCTGGTTCTAAACATCTTCCGTGATCATTTTGATATTAAATAAATACAGTGTTATTATATATATATAGTTTATTGCGTTGTAAATTTCAGTCCCTTAAAAGAATAGATTACTTTTAAACGTCGAATTTTGCAATAAGGAGTGGAATTTAGAGAAAACGGAAATCGAGAATTCGGCAACTTTAGAACGGGAAGAAGTATGACGAATAAAATAACCTGGATTCAAACGTTTACACAGGCAAAATTATTTCACGTGATTTTCACACGAATTTCACATGATTGTCACCTGAATTGAGAAAATACAAAGTACACATGAAATTCGGGTGAAAGGAGCCTTCACGTGAAATTCACACGAAATGTTCACATGAAATTCGTGTTTAGTGAATTTCTCATGAAAATCATGTTAATTGCATGTGAATTTCACACGAATTTCATGTGAAGCTCGATTAACATGAATTTCATGTGAAAAACATTTGCCTGTGTATAACGTAAGTTCTGTGATATAAGTAAGAGCTAAAGATAATAAGAGTAATAAATGTTTGATGCTTCCCTAAATTGTTAACAAATTATGTAGTTTAATCTTTTAAGCTAAAAAGTGGAGTGTTCCAAATAGGAAATAGGTAAGAATAAAGTAGTTAAAATGTGAAGTTTGAATTGTTAGCAGGTTATGACTACTTAATGAATCGGTAGAAGTCGGAAATTTATCAATCATTAACATAAGAACATCAAATAATTGTTTCCTTAAAATGGTTTTTTTTTTTTTTTGGATTTCGACCTTTTCTTTCATTTGGTTTTTATGCTGATGATGATAAGTTTCTACTCGAAAGGCGAGTTCTGTTTTAGCAACATCTGGGTCGGTGTCACTTCAACAGCAATTTTCAAAATTATAAAAGTGCTGCAACATTGATGCTTCATTCCCTGTAATGCACTTTGTAGAACTTCTCTGTGCTGGGTGATGATATATTTACATTTATAATTGCCCTCCACTGCATAGGCTTTGCATCTTGCAAAAACACATATTTTCAATTGCTGGTAAAAAGAATTGAAAAAGTTTATATTTATTGCGTTTAATTCAGTGGTAAATTAAATTTCTATGCTGTTTTAGAAAAAAAAGAGTTTATACCTATGCTCTTCTCGAAAAAAATTTAGCGTACTTTGATTTTCAAGAGGCAAATTAATTATATACAAATTATGTATAATCATGACAGCTAGAGCCCAAATTTTGTTCAAACTACTCTTAAAACAGACTTGTTAACATCAACATCGACGTGTAAACCACCCGGGTTACAAATCATGTAAAGCAATTTGGTTGATATATTTAGTAAAGCAGTGGGTGCTTATCTTACAGTTGTATCTGGGCTATATTCCCAGTGAAGTTTGTGTTGCGAATTATTCGTTAGTTAGTTTCCGTTTGTATTCTTCATGTTAAAATGTTTTCGTGATACATTCTTTATATGTATATATCTATTCTTTTCTGAAATAGACGTGTGTGTGTGTTTAATTAAAAGGTCTCCTTCACTAACATATCCAGTAAGAATAAGTAGGAACATACTATAATTTTTTTAGATAAAATTTATTTGTCACCGAAATTTATTTCGATATAATAAAGCTCAAATATAGGCGATTTTTTAAAGCATTTTTATATATTCTGAGAATTTTTGAGAATTTTCACAGTTTTGCTTACTATTAAAAAAAAACTGGTTGATACAATTTCTTTAAAATTGGAATGAAGAATACTAATTTGTGGCCATCGATTCCTTTTTCCTGTAAAAAAGCCCTATAATTCCTATTACATTTCTATTGAATATCGTCCCACCGATCATAAAAATAAGAAAGACATCCTTTATTTTAACGCCCAAAGCAATTATTTTATCATTAATCCAAATCTCCATGTATAAAATACGAGACAAATAATTTTAAAATTGTATGGCAACGTCATGCGAGGTAAGCTGATATCTGTACAAACTTTGATAATGACGTCATAACTAAATAATAATAAAAGACTGAAGTCTTCAAAGTCGATAATCGTCAAATGATGTTCTATGCCACAGATTTTGGCTTGCTTTCAACATCCGAAATGGCACGAATGCGATTTGCTCTAAAATCGGGTGACATCCGCTAGAATCATGATTTTCTTAATATGATTACTTTTTTCGTTCCCGTCATGACCCGAATGTTTCTCAATCAAAACAACTGGTTACCAGGAAGTGATCTTTGGGTCGCTTCTGATATTGACCAAGGAACCAGATTAATCAACTGGCAATGGCTATATGTATCGGGCCTGATAATGTTTGCGACCTATATAGTTAATTGAGCCCTGTCTCTGAATCAGAGACTGAGTAAATATTACTTTAAGCTCAATGCTAATCGATCATTTTATCTTTTACTGTAAACTTCCCGTTCTCATAAAAGCTGAAACACACGTAAAACATATATGTATGATATTAAAGTGGTACATTTTGATCTCGTATGATGCTAGAATTAATGGTTTGTTTACTGCACCGATCAGCAGCATAAGGTGGTGTGGCCATATAAAATTATGCAAATCATATTCGAATGTTAAATACTGAAATTACGGGTGCAAGAAGTCGGAGGCTATATTAGCGACTTAAAAGGGGGCTTTAATTGAAAAAGAAACAATATCCAATTACTGTTCCTTTGTCTCTCTTTGTCACCTAATTTTATTTAAAACATAAGTAGAACAGTTCAAGTAAGAAAACCATTGCATAACACGTCTTAGTATCATGTATAAATTGAATCACGCGAGTCCTTAAAATCAATGTACATGAGTTTAGTTCGTAGTATTTATATCACTTCCATGTCTATATCAAATCACGCAAGCCCTTGAAATTAATGTACACGAATTCGTGGTATCCCTAACATGTCTATATTAAATTACGCGAGTCCTTGAAATCAATGTACACGAGTTCGTGGTATCACGGCAGTCCATGTAATCAATGCTCAGGCTTAATATGTTAGAAATCATATTGTATGTACTTTTATTCATACATATTGATATAAATTTTTGCGGTTTCGAAAATTGAATAAGTTTGGGTTACCACATATTCTAACAAAAATTTTAGTTTTCAATTTAATGCGTTGTTTTACTCTTCTGCCAATTCACAAAAGTTAATACCCGAAAGGAAACAGTTCTTCAACAGCAATCAGAACTACTTTTTGCATCAATACTAGTTAATTGATTTCGGTATAGGTTAAACCAAGTGTAACCATTTTTATTGTTGGCTAATAAAATGCAGTTCTGTAGTATTAGGGGGATGTTTATCTACTGGTAAGCAGCCATTGATTTTAGTACTTCTTATTCGGAATATGCTTTTTCTACACTATAAGTAACAAATATGATAATACTGTTGAGCCCAATTTTATCAGTGTACTTTAAATACAAAATAACGAAGAGTAACATTTTTAGTGGTGAATGCTTAACACTGCAGCATAGGTTTTTGTACCTCAATTATCTTCACATAAACATTCTATTGAAACAAGATTAGATTACAACTAGAGTTAAGGTTTCACTCTCAACAATGAAAACAGATTTATTCACAATGTTGTAGTTTCGTACTTTCGTTTTAATCCGGTATTAACATCTCACGACAAACATAGCGAAGCACCTGGTCCATACTTTGTTTTGTGAGTCTACATGTATGGTGCTCATTGTTTTTTAATTGTGATTTGTCTGTTTCCTTTGTCTATTTTCAATTCTTATATGTGTAATCACATTACTACAAAAGACTCTAAAGACGCCATTATTATTCTAATCTCCGCAGTGATGATGTATTTTTTTAATGTTATCTTTACAATGGAACTTGCTACACATATTTTGTTACCTATTTTCAACTTAACATTCAGCGCAATGACGTTATCGCACACACAGTGAACGGAAAATCATCCGCTGCCCAACATAATAACAAAAGTGAGTTACTCTTGTATGGCACGAGTTATATACTGATATGTTTTATAAAACTGATATCACAATACATTTTCTTTTACCTTGAATAGACTTATGTTCACAAGCATGATAAAAATACGTCTTAATTTTTAAATGTATGTACCAAATTTCGTATTGTTTTACTATTTGTTAATGTATTCTTTTTCAGTTTTGTTTGTAGGTGAAATTCTTCCAGAGTCAAATCTGTGCACACGTGTGCACATAAAAATCATGAACATGGAAACAAACATGGCAACAAACACTGATCACATGCCAGATGTACCGGAGTGGTTAGCGTTGTATATTCCAGTTCAGCTGTTTTTTCATGTCCCCTGTAATACGGTAGTAGAAAACTGACACATCATATATTTTCCCCATGTCGTGGAAAAAAACACTTTTCAGAGAACAGATTAATTACGGTTGCAAACAAAATTTTGAAAAGATGACCTTAGTTTTAAAGTTACACAACATTTTTAACTTTGTGTCTAAGACTTCTCTTTCTTGCCTTCTTTAAGAATGTTTAATTCTTCTTACCGCTTCTCTGAAAATAATTAAAATTTTAATGATTAATGCTTTTTAGTACTGTAAAAGATCCATAACTTGTACCGCAGAGGTTGTATTCAATATTTGTGTGTGTGTGTTCGTTCGTTTCATTTCGCAGAACAGGCTTAACTAACATAAACGTACATGTAATAAACATTTGCATTTTTGGCTTGATTTCATTTTTTGTTTTTGTTTTTGTTTCAAGCATTACATTTTATTCTCTTTTTCACTTGTATGTAATGCATTCATTTAAAATAAAGTTAAACTTAGTTTGTTCTTCTCTCAGAACAGTACAAAATGTAAGTACTAAACATCTTACAGTCAGATTATTGGACCTAGGTAAATGTGGTCCACGATGAATTCCGAAAGACATTTAAGGTGTATCAATTTTCTGTTCCAGATTCCGTGCATGTTATATACTGACACAGAAAATCTATGAAATTATACTCTCTAAGTACACTTCTACAAACTCCTTTGTCTGCAGTGAAGTTAGCAGATTTACTATCAGAGAGATGCATGCATTCAATGAACTTTTTCATTTATTCTTAACTTCAAATAAGGGACTTGTAAGAGGTATTTATGAAAATCTTATGCCTGATTTACAAACTCCAAATCATGGGTAATTTTCTGCTCTGAGAGAAAAATTTTCGCCGGATATCTTGAATGTAGCAGAAACATTTATACCGCAAAAAAATTAACAGTATTCATGAAAACTCTTACTAACAACAGATAATGACGCATAGTATATCATTGACACATTTATGGCACAGAAAAAGCAATACATCGTTTAGATCTGTTTAATTCAAACTACTGTTTTACACCGCCTCGGATCGGTGCGGGTGTCATACAACCATGTTCAGACAATACTGAAATCAATACATGCAAGTGAGTAAACCCTTTTTAAGTCTATTGGAACGTCATACTTGTTGTATAATCGCATCATTGAGTAAGTCTTTTTAAATCCGTTTCCAACAATTATTTCATTTAAGTTGTCATTTTCGTCAGGGATTAGGAGCCACAATTCCTCTTCATTTGGAATGAGCCTTGCGAGATGACAGAAGAGAGCCGCTGCAATTTCTTTATCATCTGCATAGAGCGGGAACATCTTGAACGCAAAAACCGCAGGCCGAACCATACCATAACCAACTACTTGTCCAGATTTAATAGCTACATAACCATTTGAACGCTTATTCTGTGCTACATTTGTAAGATATTCGGGGCGCTCTACAGTACTTACGGAAGCATCATAGGCAATTACGTCGTTGAAGTCGATATCTTTCATTTTAACAATTTCGAAGTCGCCTGTTGGAATTTTGCTTATAAAGGATTTTTTCACCAGTCCTTGATAAATGCTCAGCGGAAACGAATTGACCTTGAAACCAAACTGTTCGTAAAATGTTACTCGATTTATTAAAGAATTGCAGCTAGTGTTTGTGCCTGCTGTAGTTTCCAATAAACGTTTAAACATTTTGCTGCCAATGCCCTTACCTCTATATTCCTCTTTGATTGTATTCATTCCGAACATGGCAATCTCTTTTCCGACTCTAAGACTACCTACATGGCCTGTAAGATAGCAACCAAATAGTTTAACACAAAATTTTAATCCTCTAAAACCATGTTTTATTCCTTATATTGCACATGAATGATATTATCAGAACTTAGTAATATAATTTCCCTGTCATAATTATTTCTTTTCAATCATTTATTTTTGAATCACGACCTTATATGTTTTCGGATCTAATACTGCAAATAAAAAGGTTTTGTTTTGTTTTGCTTTGTTTTTATTTTCAATGTTTGAACATTATAAAATTCTACATTTTTAAAAATGTTAAATTCAAATGAGGCCCTCCTTTTAAATTGATCGTACGTTTTATAAACTGGTTGAGTTCTGCTTCTTGAGCAGATATAATAACATATAGTAACCTATGATTTCACCGTCATCCTTAACTACAACAACGATTCCACTTGGGTCCATATCGAACACACACTTTATGTGCGATTTTTCTACATTCCAACTATTGGCGTTCACAAGATCGCAAACGGCGTCAATATCAGACCATTTCATCAGTCTAATTTCGTATTTCACATCCATTTGGTTAGTCTAAATTCAAACAAAAACATGCATTATGAAATAGATATACGTTATTCATCGAATGTCAACTGTGAAACAAAGTCCGATAACTTACACCCTGAAATAAATTTGGTACACGTAACTTCACTCTCGGACTTTCCCTCGCCAAAATCACAACACAAATATCAATACGCAGATCACAAAATTTAAATTAATTAAAACTACAATTCATTATAGCAAAAATCTGCATATTAAATAGGATCATTAATTGGTTATCATGAGTTATTCGTGCAAAGAACCCTTGAAGACTCGTGCACGGAACCATTTTGACACTCTTCATATGTAGGAGTTCTTTGGCACTCGTAATTGTAATTTATTTATTCACTATTTCCAATTAGTTATTCTATCATTATTCCAGTGTGAACAATTTATTTCCTGAATGCCATAGTTTTCTTCATAAAAAAAACTTTTTTTCGCGGTTCCTTATTTCTGTGGATTGTGTCAAATAAACATATTCTTTTGCATTAATTTGAGAGATAATAGCACATTGTTATCTGTTCAAAACGATATGACTGACAAGAAAAAAATATATCACGGATTCCGCATTACAAGTTCAATGGATTTAAAATTAGAAGTAAAATGCAGTTATGAAAATTGATATTAAATGATCATGTGGATGGGATGAGAAATAAACGATAGGATAATTCTGTCCGTAAATGTAGTTTTAATTTCTCCACTCCCCAAAAATTGGAATAAGGTAAAAGAAAGCTACACTTTTTCGCTTAACTGTGATAAAAGGTTCCTTGTTCTACAGGTTTGTATGTAGATTTATTATATTGATAGCAGTTTTTATCGAATGTTCCCAGTGTAATGAATTGCGATTATTCACACTGGGAAATAAATTCGGTAATTTGAGTCTCGGACTTTTCCCGCCAAAACATCACAACGTTAATATCAATACGCGAATCACAGAATTTACAATTCCTGTTGAAAATATCGATAGAATACTAAGAAATATATAATAAATAGGATAATCAATTGGAATTTTGCTTATTTTCTGTCTTGGTATTATAAGCAGTTGTTCCTGGACTGCTAGGCTTTAATTGTAATCAATTGTTATCAATCAAATGAACATCAGACGTGATTCTATTGCAACGCACAGCAACTGCTTAGATACGGTATGTGCGGGAAACCTTTTCGTCTCAAGGAGTGTACAATATTTAAAGGCTTACTTGCACCGTACTAATCCGAAAAATGAAAGAACAATTCTTTCAAAATGAATGAAAACTCATTTTTATATACAATTAAGATTCGTAGATAGATGCGCAGACATGATTTAAATAAAATCCCATTTTCATGACGACAGTCTACGTAAACGAATTTGCATAAATGCAAATTTACCTGAAATTTGCATATTTAAGTTTATCTAATTTCAAAATTAAAATTCTGCACCTTGCATTAGTTCGTGTTTTATCATTTACCCTTATTGTCATGTAAAATTAAAAACATACCCAAATACTGTTTTCATTCAGCTGCATTGAATACATTCTGGCAAATCTCGGAGACAGGAAACGAATCCATTTAATCCTTCACCAGAAATATATTTCAAAGCATGTTCCCACCAACAAAAACTAGGAAGACGACAGTCGAGGTCATGGGCAGCCTATTTCAAAGAAACGGAAGACGTTAAGAAAGAATTCCGTCGCGGAACATGTACAATATCCTGTAGCATCCAGATCAGTAATCGCCATAACAAGCAGCCGCTTGCCAGCGACAAGTACTAACATTGCAATTCCATCATCTTCTCAGGGAAGGAGCCGTGCTACAACCGATCCTCCACAAGCACGAAGGTGTGCATTACACCAGGTTAGAAACTTCTATGTGTTCTTGTGAGTGTTGAATCAATTATGCCAAAGCAAAAGTTTCAAATTTTCATCTTCGGCCAATGTAGCTCTTGTTGTTATGTATTTCTCCCCCAAAGGTCTAATTTTCAGCTAAGCCCACATATTGAAAATGATTGAAAATGAGACATGGTAAAATGTAGATAACTCGGGGACGTTCTACCAACTAATAACACTGGTAGGCGCCCAGTCATTTTTTATAGGTCACTTAATAAAGGTCAAAAATGCAATTACGGGGGGGGGGGGTACTTCAAATATTCAGAAACCCATGGTGAAACAACTTTTGTCAGTCTTAATTTATATGTTCTAATAATGTATTTTAATTTTAGGTTCTCGCTGGTACTCTCTAGGATAAAAGAGGAACTTAAACATAGCACCACCAATATTGTTTTGGTTTTTGGGGAACGAACTGGGATTGGTCCAAGAAGGGGACTCTTTATGTGAGAGGGTAGTGACACACTCATTAAGCAAGATAAGGGGTCCTCAAAATTTTACGTCGGAGTATATTATGTCTTGTGGTTTTACTCTCAAGCGTAACTGCTAGGAGTTGGTATATGGGTTATCTCATGTCTACAAAGACTGGTTTGTTTTAAACTAGTACCAGTAGTTTGAACTATGTGTGCTATAACATAATGTTTTATTAATTAAAAAAATGCTCCAATGCCGTGATACTGGAGGTTGTTTTCGTAGGGTAGTGGTATATTATGATCCAGTGTCTTCCCTCGAAAAACGTGAGGGATCTTAGCTTCCATTGGTATCAATGGGGCACATTTTTGTCCAATGATTAAAAATCTTGCAGTTCTGTTTAGTCGTGTCATTTTCTTGTGGTTTTATTCCAATTTATAAGTTGTTGGTGTTGTTAAAGCCACAAATTGAATGCTCGATTAAGTGCCAATTAACCCGAAATTTGCCTACATGCGAACTTGTAAATTTGCTCAGCGTTCGTATTCTTCTGTTTTCGTTTTTTTTTTTACTATGACAGACGGTTAATGACAGTTGTACAGAACCGTGTCTGTCATGGGTGAAATAGCAAAGTCAAAGTAGCCAAGTAAAGTTCTAGTGGTCGATTAATCCATTAAGTATTATTGTCGTCTGTCTTTTAACATATTTAAACAATTTCGAAAAAAATATGTCAATTTTTTTAAGTGTCACTCACAAAATCTTATACAACATTTATACATTAATTACCAGTTCACTTAGAGCTTCTGATTAAAAATTATGTAGTCGCCACTATACTACAAAGGCTGCTATAGTATGACATTTTCTGTGCTCCATATTCTTACATTTTGTCTATGTCTTTATACAAATACACATTCAGTTAAAATCAGACAAAACAATTGACATTATAAACTCACATCGTACGTGCACTGGAATCCAGTGAAAATCTAACAAGTTGAAAACACTGCTTCCAGTTTACAGATTTCTAAATAAAACACGAGGTCATATCTTGCCAATTAAAGTGATTACGGTTGATATGACTATTCAATTTCAAGGACACAAATCTACACTTCGTGACAAATTGTCACTTCTGGGAGTCCTTGTGATACAATGTATATTTAATATATTCATATCCAGGGCTTGAAACCTGGCTTATCATTATGTAATATTTGTACAAATACATAGTTAAGGGGTAAAAATTCCTAAAATCCACTGTAGTTGCTACGTTTATTCTGATTGTATGTAAAGTCGAAACAGTTTCTTATACCCTCCCAAACACAGCATTTCCGGTTTGTAGAAAATCCCAAGTCCACCTGTCTGTCTGTTCCTCCATTCGACTGTTAACATTTATTGTACATGGAATTCCTAAACCGCTAAAAAATTTGGACGTATAATGTTATGGCGCAGTCGTCGTCGTCGTCTGATAACACTTCGTTAAAACTTTAGTTGTGGTCGACAAATTTTTCTTAAATTTTGGTACAATTTAACTAAAAACTAAAAAACTATATTTAATTTGGACTTTGTGACCCCTAACGCTTTAGAAAAAGGGTCGAAAAGTGTCAAAATGAGTGTTTTATTAAAACCCATATAGAATTTTTTTTTAATTTATCTTGTTTTAGTGTGTTTCTCATTTATTCTGGTAAACAAATGTACCTCAATTTTTTGTGTTTTGGACTGATTTTAAATTATACGGTGTCATAAGTTGGACAACGCACAAAAAACACTCGATTTTTTTTATTTTTTTGTCCGTTTCGTAAATTGTTTTATTGGATTCTTCATAAAAAGTCCCTGCAGCGTTTTTCGATCAGATCTCAGTTAGCTCTCTCGGTCAAAGGGGACACACCAAAAAAAATTGATTTTTTTTATTTTGGTCGGATTTGGAAAAAAATAAATTAGATTCCTCTTAAAATTCCCTGCATATTTTTTCATAGGATTTTAAATAACTCTTACGGTTTTTGAATTATAAGGGGACAAAGAAGCCACGCCCCTAAAAATATATTTTTTTATTTTCTTGTCCTGTTTCGATTTTTTTTCATTGGATTCCTAATTAAAATCCTTGTTTGCATTTGTCAATTAGATTTCAGATATCTCTTATGTTTTTTATAGATATAAGTGGTCGAAGGGACCACCTGAAAAAAGTCGACTTTTTTATTTTTGGTCTGATTTTACATTTTCAATCTAATTTAATTTTTTTCGCTATTTAGTTTCCAAACCATTTGATGTGTCAATAATAAATTGTAGGTCCTTATGCTTAAGTGTGTCAAAAACTAATATAGTGTTCACACTTTTTGAAATTTTAGGCAATATGTGTACATGTGCATGAATGAATACAGTTATTATTGATGAAATCTTAAGGTAGTAAATCCAACATAAGGATTCTACATGCTAGAATATTGTTCGAGTGTTGTATTTCCAGCGCACATACTGCTCCAGGAATTTTAATGAGATTATGCATGATGGTTTGGCATCATGTGTATGCATTTGAATACAATTATTGAACTCCAAATGGCGATTTTCCAACCTAAGAATTTTTACATTTAACATTTTCACCCACTTTCTAAGGCTGAACACAAAGCTCGTATATTTTATTTAGGGTTTTACCATTAATCGCATTTAAATAGTTTTTTAATCCAAGAAAAAAATGATGACAGAGTGTACAGTTAAAACAAAATTTCTAAATAGGTTACATATGAATAAATCAGATGTACACCAGAAATCATTCTACACAAAACGCAGCAATATATTCAAACTTCAAACGTAGCCTTACTGTAAAAGTATTTTTATACAGTAAATATGATTAAAAATTAATCTACATAAATCAAAAATTAAAAAAAAAATACAACTTAGATATATAATAGACGTGTCGTAAAAGTAATGATTTAGATTAATATCATGGAGTATTCATATTAGCTTAGTACTTGAATTTGGTACATTAATTGTGCAAAGGGAGATCAAAAGGCAGACATAACTGTCTGAGATCTCAAAATCATCCAATATACAAATCACTACTCAATGATACATTTTATCACGCGTTTGTCCTAGCATTTTTTTAGATGACTTACAGAAATTTTATGGTCGCCATCATGAACTCGTGGATCGTTACGATGTATCCATCTGCACCATGAAAACTGATTTGTTCATCGTGTCATAGTTTTCCTTTCTTCTTTGGTCTATCCGGACTTGACTTTATATGAGCAGCTCGGTGGGTGTTCCTAGAAAAGCGGAGGACGCTTACCCCACCGGTGCACCTGGTCCATGCTCCCAGTTTTTAGTGGAGTCCGAGTTGCTCATCTGCTTTTGTTACTTTGTATGTATTTTTTTAGTTACTTAATGTTCTTTGTTGTGTATGTCTGTTTTCCATGTTTGGTCTTTGTCCCTGGATTTCCGCAAGAACCTCGGTTCCCTTGATTACTCTTTAACAATAAATTAAACGAACTTAGTTTTTGACAAACACTAATAATTTTTTAGGATGAGGTTCTATTTTCATGAAAAATGATTGTTAATCTTAAAAATCACATTTATTGACTGTATATTTTATTACGTGCAGCTGATAAAGATATGAAATGTCAACCATATTATCATTAAATTCGTTGTGTCATTGACCTAAGATTGACCTACTTTGCTGTTCTCAATGAACTGAATGTATGTATGTATCTAGATATAACTCGTACTGTAGTTTTATCGATCGTCTCACTCCATACATGTTGCTGCGTTTTAGTAGAAATAATCATATGACGATTGCATATGAGAATTACTTAATTGATTGACTATTAAAACGTTCATCCGAAGTTTATATTAAAACAGAAAATCCTTGCAAAAAAGTCCATTTTGGTCAAAAGTCACGAAATAGCAATGATTATTTACTAAATATTTTTCATAACTGAGTATATATGGGTTCTATATTTGTATTATCGTAAAAGTTTTCGAAAGGATTTAGTACTAACACTTTTATTGATAAACTATAAGACAGGAAAAAATTATTCTAATGTATAATAATTATAATAATATCGGAATGTATAATTCACATAAAAAAAAAAAAAAAAAAAGACGGCAAAAACCACCGATAACAACAGACTCTAAAGTGTAAGGGTCGTAAATTGTTGTTTTTCAAAAAATGTAAAAAATAGTCATCGAACGTGCATCCTCCTTCTATCAACCAAACCAAAAAAACACACGCTCTGAATGAAAACCTATGGTATAACGACTAAAATTCTGCAGATATGTCTGGTGTTCTTCACAGTTAACAAATTTTTGAAACGTTTCAAAACTATGTGAACACATGCGTTTCTAATTCTCTTACTTAAATCTTCCGTTCTGGAAAGTACGTACTTGTACTTTAAATGTGTTATAGAGGTATCAAAGTATCGCGACTGCACCATGAATAAAACAGATATGTTTAATGTATTTTACACTTCATGAAAATGTCTTAAAAATTCTTATTATGGCGAATCTCTCCAAAATAAACCTTAAATCAGTACGGACACTATCTACCTTTTATGGTTGACTAAAATACGCAACTATTATTGTTTTTAATGTTAATTCATGTTAACTGTTAAGTACCAGTCCATATTAATTCAAGGGATTGCCAATGGAAGAGGTGATTCGTGGTATTGAAAACCAACCGTACAAACGAAGCTTTTTTATCCACATGTGCTATATTTTCAAATAACCATAATCCTTTATGTATTCATATGTGTATTTTGAGACAATCATACATTATTTCCCACAAAACATCAACCAATCCAAATTAAGTATGATAACTCTTGCAAAGTACCAATTTCATGCACAATTTGTATACTTTTTATCTCAGAAGCAAAGCGACCAAATGACAAAGTAAGAGTGGATATGTGAACAGTATACCTTGAGTTACTGTTTCTGAACAAGAAATAAAATGCGTTCGTTGGGTTTTGACATAAATGGATCACCTCCTGTCTAATTTTTGTAAAGACTGCAACTTCATTAACTTCGGCAAAACAATACTGATGCCATACCTTGTAATGAAAAGTTTCGAATTTTATTTGTATTTCAACATCCTCCGATGGGGCAATTGAATTTTGGGGCGAATTTACTTGTAGTTAGTTAAAACATATTTATTCAGCAAAAATACACGTCATTTAGTACAAAACAATTTTATATCTGACAGGATCTGGAAACAAGCCTCAAGGCTTTTACAAGTCCATCTCCTGTGATATTGACAGTAATATGATACAAAAATTGCATGCTCTTAATAACTAAATTTAAACTGTTAAAAATTGTGGAAAAGGAAATGGTGAAGAGTTCAATTCGGAAAAAAATGAAATTAATTAAGTTGCAAGTCAGTAAATAAATCTCTTACTCTTTAGAATAAATTTCTGCACCTTGATTAAAACTTGCTTATTTTGATCATTTGTCATCTGATCAGAACCAAATAGTAAAATGTCGGTATTTAACATAAATGGTAAATTTAGGGAAAATAGAGTCTAATTGCGAAGTTCTCGATATCTATCAAAATGTAATAAGAAATGAGATATTGATTCACTTCTACCGCAAACGCGATCCGGTGAATCCATTAGGTTGCGGGAAAAAAAGATGTTCATTTAAAGAACTACAATTCATTCGCAGTCTACCATGTAATAGGCAGGACTTTTTTATCAAACCTTCGTAAGTGATCTTTAAACATGTTTAAAGATCTGGAATCACATATACAATGAGGCAATTTGTTCCTTAATTTAATGGCGGACGGTACGAAATATTCTGAATGAAAATTTGTGTGAGTACGAATCTCAGTTATATGCCGATCTGTGACTAAGTTGGTATAATATTACGTAGATTAGCCGGTGTATTATTTGTCAAAATCTTTTGAAGATATAGTCATCTATACCGTTCTCGTCTTACGGAAAGTTTTTCCTAACCATTCTCCTTATATATTCTATCGGTTGAGGTAAGTTTTGAAGCCCCAGTTACAATTCTTGTTACCTCTTGTATGTTATATTGATTCATTGTCAACGGCGGGTGAGGTGGTTTGATTTGTTTACGTGAAATGACTATTGACTCAGTTTTTTTGCGGATTAAATTTTACTACCCACCTTTCTGACCATTGGTTAATTTTATCGATATCCCTACTCAGTATCTCTGCCGATTCAGCTGCATTATCTATCTCTAGATAAAGACTTCGTCAGCAAATAATTTAATAGATGCATCGATCTCGTCCACAATATCATTAATAAATATCAAAAAGAAAAGAGGTTCCAAAATATAACCCTGTGGAACACCAGCATTTATTTCCCTTCAATCGGACATTTTCCCTTTAAGGACTACTCTGTCTCTGTGAGGTATTTTTAACCCAATTAAATAAACTGCCAGATATTCCATATTTTTCTAGCTTAAATAATAACCCCTTATGCCAAACATGATCAAAAACTTTGCTAATATCGCAAAATACTACACGAACTTCCTTCCCGTTGTCTAATGCCCTACCAAACTCATTTGTAATAAGTTGGTTGATTGCTGAGTCACCGCAAATGAAGCCCGACTGGTTAGGAGTAATAACATTATGATCTAAAAGGAAATTGTGTATGTATTTATAAACACAACGTTCCATACATTTTGATATGATGCAAAGCAGTGAAATGGGTCTGTACTTTTTTACTTCACTAGAATTCCCATTTTTGAAAACGGGGCTTACATGTGCTTGTTTCCAATTATTTGGAAACAAAGCAATCGACATTGATAAATTAAACAGTCTACATAATGGATCCTTTAACTCTGATGACGCTTCTTTTAGAATCCTGGGGCTGATCAAATCGGGACCAGTTGCTTTACTAGTATCTAGACATTTCAAAATATCTTCAACGTCATTTTCAGAAAATTCTATATTTTGGAGTAAATGGTCATTTTCCGTATAGTTCGGCTATTTGACTCGTTCAATTTGGTCAGCGATACGACAAAATTATTGAACTCGTCTACTTTTTCAATATCATCAAAAATCAATAAATTATCTTTCAATAACGGAGGAATAGTGGAATACGATGATTTGAGATCCGAAATGTGTTTGCAAATCTTCCATCAAGTTTTCGAGGAAGGATTTTCGGTCGATAATTTATTCAAAAGATTATCGTTGTAACCTTTATGCGCACTTTTAATTTTAGAGGTGACTTCATTTCTATATTTACGAAATTTTGCCCAGTGGCGCGGTCTGGCTTCGTCTGGCTTTTCTGTGTATTCGAATTTTGCGTCGAATACTCTTCTTAATATCGTGTGTTAACCACGCCGGTTCGTTTTTCCGAATAGTAACCGTTCTATTCGGAATCGTTAAATCGGCTGCTTCCAATATCACTTTTGAAATACGCGTCGATATTAAATCAATATCGTAAGAGTCAAATAAAGAGTTCCAGTCGTACTCAGCTAATATTCGCCTACAATCGTCGAAATTACCATGGTTACGCTTAGAGGTGGTATATTTTGGTTTCTGAATATTCATGAATCCCATAGGGTAATAATGACGGACCTACAGCAGTATATGGAATAAAATTTACATCATTTGTAGGAATGAGATCAATTAAGGACGACGAATGTTCAGTATAGTTGGTTGGTTCATCAATAAGTTGTGATAAACTATAACGCGTGGATATATTCCGAATGTTCGAGTTCGCATTAAGATTTAGTGGATTGTCGTTAAAATCACCCGTGGCGACTACATAATCGGCATGATTATCATTAATGGCTGCTTCTATAGAATCATCGACTAATTCTCATATATCATTTAAACTGTCTAACCGATTTACCGTTTAGCTTTAACTGAAGCCAAATAGATACGAGATGGCCGTTTTCTAAGTCTAGCCTACGTGCCGCGAAAATATTGCCCTTTACATATACAATAACTCCGCCTCCCAATTTTTTGGGTCCTCTGTCTGGGCGAAACGGCTTTTGAAAATTATCCAATTCAGTGGATTCATCGGAATTATTAGAATTTAGCCACGTTTCGATAAAAGATATAATAACAAACTCGCTGTATTCAGCTAATACCATGTCTAATTTTGGTATTAAGCTTTAAACATTGAGATGAAGAAACGATACGTGTTTGGAAAATATCGAAAACATATCGGAGTTGTCGAACGAGTCATCAGCGAAAACGTTTCGTCACTATCACGGTCGGTACTGGGCCCAGGGTTACTCTCGATTCCGGATATGATTAATAAAAATTGGAAAACAAATATGAAAAAGACAATTGCAAACATAAATATATCATATGTTTTTGGACCTTTGCAATGACCCACACGATTGTCGGAACTTAAATATTTAACATGCATACATAGACATAAAACAATTCCAATGGCATTTTGTTTAGTTTAGTTTAGTCTAACTTGTAGTTAGATGTTAAACATTTATAAGTTTCTTTCCCCGAGCTGAAAATTACTCTCTGTAAACAAACTGTACCAGTAAAATCAATGTAGATGTAATAAACTATTCTTACGGATATATTATGCCGTTAAGCTCGTTGCCACACTCTTTCGAACTACACGTCCGCCATTTGGTTTCAAGTTGACTGAGGTTCATGCATGTATGAACGATCTGGAGAAGTTCATGCAAGTATGAACTTTCTGGCAAAGACGTTCCCGACCAATCAAAAATGGCTATAAGCATGAAGAATCTTATGATTAGAATTATTTGTTTTTCAACATCCTCCGAAATATGAGGAAAATAACTCATTAAAGGTATACAAACCTGTTACACTGAGCATTTTGAACTATCATCTTGCGAACCGGAATATGTATATTCAATGGGCATAAAGTGTTTTCATGATGTAAACAAGTTGTCTTTAAATTATTCAAAAATAGCTTTGGCATAAACCAATATGTGTTAAATTATAAATATTGATTAAAAAAAACTTCCTTCAAGGGGGAGATAATTGGCTGGAAAATGTTCTATAGAAATGTAATGAGAATTCAAATGAGAACAAAAAGTTCGATGACCCTCAATTTTCTTTTTGAAATATGAAATAATGTCAGATAATGTTCTTTATACAATTACTAAGAAACTTTATATACCCGTTTATTAATAGTTCGCGAAACAATAAAAATTCCCTAGAGATTCTATTTGAAATGTAAAAAATCCCATATATTTAGGCTAAAAAAATTAGGTTCGGTGACTTTTTTTTTACCTAAAATTAATGCAGTATGATCGTTCAATGTTATCTTTATCTACTAAATGTATGACGTATGACCTACCTTAACCTAGGATTGTTATATTTCCTGTTCTTATTATTTTTTTATATAACTAGCAAATTCGCTTTTATTATTTATGCACCGGTAGCATGTTTCACAGCTTAATCAATGCCAATCTCACGTTTGAATTTACACCAAAGGTTCATACTTAAAAGTGACAATGATGCAACAAGGACAAAAAGGGGAAAAACAAAATAACATGCATAACATGTTTAAAAAACAACCACAATTTTTTTAAAAAATTAATAGGCATGGGCCAGATACAGCGGAGGGTTAAGCTTCTTGACATTCCCGTGCGGCTGTCATACTAAAGAAGAAAACTAACTTATCGTAAGGAGATAGACAATCCTTTTTCCTCTGAACAAGTTGATGACTTTTGAAGTGATGACATTTAATGTGAGATTACGCAAAGCTTTTCATTTGGTCATTTGGTCTCTGAGATTTCCCGGCAATTGTCAGCGGTGTCAAAGTCTTATCTTGTGTTATGTAGGAGTTTTATATAGATAATATGAGGAAGGTGAAACCTTAAACACTCCCGAAGAAACAAGTATTCAAAACACCTTTTATACTTTTTGTCATACCTGACTTCTTACATTCTTCTTATAAACTTTCAAAACGGTAAAATTTTGTTATGATACAGGCTGAGTTTTTATTTTCCTAATGCATTCTGCAAATTGTCATGGTATGAAATGACTATGGGCCAAAATGTCTTTTGGTCGAATTGTCCGGTATTAATGCTGTATTAGCAGATTAAGTCATTTTCGTAAACATTAAGGTCTCATGCTTTGACCATCTCTATAGCAGAACTAGCCAAGATACGATTTATATTTAATCTAAATGATTCTAAGTTGCATTTACGAAAATGAAGTGACATGATGGTATTTTTAAGCTTCCGATTTCATATGCACAATCCAGTTATTGATGGTTTTTACTGGCCAAAAGTATATAGGTGTAAAAGTAGACAAAAACCAAGGAAGGCAACAAAATTGTCAGAACCAAATCACTACGCTCCGTGCTTCGAACATTACATCATCTGTTGATGTCAAAAATCTTCAAACGCACATTCATTCAATGGAAAAAAACTGTGAACGAAATTGCTCAAATAACTCAAAAACAGCATCTAGCACGGTAGAATTGAGAAATAAGCTAAACGACTCAAACGCCAAATTGAAACAGTTAACAACTGACTTATGTTACAAAGATAAGAAATGATATGCTAGCATTAAAGCAAACTCAAGGAGTTTGACGAAAACTTTGCCACCATAAAGACTAGTTGCGCTTCACTTTCCTCATCAATAACTGACTTCAGAAAGCGCTTAGGCAACGCAGAAAAAGAGTTGATAAATGTTGATAAAACAACTAGGTCATATGCTGAAATTCTTAAGACCAAACCTAATCAATCTGAGCTTGAAGGAATCGACATTACTACCAAATCTATGTCCAACTCTTCAACAAGAAATACCCACCTTGTATCATCAGACATTGTCAAATGTTTTGACTTTCCGCCACCAAACAAAGAAGTACACACTTTGTATCACCTGACAAAGCTAGGCGTTCTGATCAGACATCAGCATTTTGTGGTTTTGTGCGAAAAGAAAAGCGTAAAATAAATTGTTTCTATGTTGGTGGTATCAACAATTACACTTCATCTGAAGCTGCGATGCGATCTTTTCTTTTAAAGAAAGGTGTACGAGTAACAAATCTCCGTTTCTTCGAGAGGTCAAACAGGAGAACTGCCTCCGCTCAACTTAACATTGACGAATGTGACGAATATAAATTACATGAACCCTCTTTCTAGCCTGAAGGTATCTTCATGAAAAATTGGCTTCCTTTGGATGTTTTTCGAAATGAAAAATCAGGACACAAATAACTACACAGATATACAGTAACTAGACAATGAAAGTTAATATTGCCTGTTGGAACTGTAGACGCATTATGTCAGCTGTTCGCTATCTTTTAAACTTTTTACAGAAGAACAACATTGATAGTATCGCATTGTCCGAACACTGGTTGCGTAAATCACAATTTGATTTTTTGACACTATTGACAGTCGTCGTTATAAAGCTTATGGGAAAGGCGTTGATGAATTTTTCCCGAAAATTATAGATGCAATGCCCGTAGTGGAGTGAGTTTTCCAGTTTCAAAACATTTATGTCCTTTTGTATACGAAATAGACATAGACAGTAGCAGAATATTTGGTATAGAACTAAAACTTCCAAATGAACCAAGCATTTTCTTTTTGTCTGTGTACCTACCTGCTGGCACACAACTACATGATCTATTTATCAGCGACCTCGAATACCTTTTCCATATTTACAGTGCATTCTCTAATCACGGGACAGTTTTCATGCTTGGAGATTTCCATTGTAAAGTGTCTGGGCCCGGTACCTCATCATTTTCTCCAGACAAACGGAACAGCCTATTAGAAGAGTTATTGCTTCAAAGCAATAACTTGTCCCTTCACGTTCAAGAATTTGCTAGAGGTCCTACCCACACATTCCAATCATACTCTAACGGTCCAAAATCTGTAATTGATCACATAATTACTCATAGAGACAATTTGCGAGATGTTAGATAAGTTTTTAAAACGGACAATGATCATATGTACAAGGTTTCGGACCATAAACCAATAGCATGTGCTTATGACAATATGAAAAACTCAAATCCGTTCTCAAATAGTACCTCTATGAATGAATTTGCTTGTGAGAAAGTTGCTTGGTCAAAGCTAAAACCTCAGACGCTCTAATTGACTACTCGTTTGCATTGTCTCAAAATTTATGGTGTGTTCAAGCTCCAGCCGCTGCTTCCCCGGAGTATACTACAAAACTATAGTTGACGCAATCAAGTCCGCCGATAACGACACTCTGCCTCGCAAACGATTCATAAAGCATCTTAAACCATATTGGTCTAAAACTGTTGATATCTACCACAAAACGATGAGAGAAAAACGAACTGCATGGATTCTTAATGGCAGAGTTCATAGTCGTAATGATGCACATTTTGTGAACTATAAGAACGCTAACAGGGATTTCCGACACCAACTGGAAAAAGCGTACAATGAACATTTGCAAAAGTGCTGCAAAATGATTGAAGATTCTGTTGAAACTGATCAAAAGTACGTGTGGTCCGTTTTAAAAAGTAGAAGACAAAATAAAACTATTTGTCGTGAATGGTGTATCACACACAAACGATAATGACATATGCAATGCGTGGGCTAAACATTTTGAATCACTATTCAAATTTGACGACACGTTAACAAATCGAGAAAACATCATTTCCACTGATAAACTGGTTCGTGAAATTCGTCTGAATTGCCATATCTATGATATCAAAATTGAGCAATTTACCTTCGATGAGATACCTGATATTTGTAACCATCTGCCAAGCAACAAATCTACCGCTTTGGATAATATATCCTTCGACCACATCAAATATGGTGAAAAGAGTCTTGTAAAACACCTGTGTAACTTATTCAACATAATACTTGGATCATGCTATATTCCCTTGTGCTGGAAGACTAGTGCAGTTATTCCACTTTTTAAAGGCGGTAAGAAAAAGAAAAGCGATCCTAATTCGTACCGTGGAATATCATTGATATGCTCTATCTCAAAAGTTTTTGAAAAAGCTTTAGCAACACGCCTTTATTCTCTGAAAAGAAACTTTCCACACCCTTCACAAATGGCTGACCAGAAGCAACTTTCATGTATGTTTGCTTCTTTCAACTTACATGAGGTTGTTTATCACTACATCGAACGTCATAGTAAAGTTTATGTCGTCCTCCTAGATAGCATAAAAGCATTTGACAGAGTGTGGCACTCCGTCTTGTTACTGAAACTTTATAGACATGGTATACATGGGAACACGTGGATTTTGAACGATTGTTTTCTCGTTGTTTTTCTCTTGAACGTGGTGTACGACAAGGTGGTGTTTTGTCAGCTCTATTTTACCTTGTTTATATTAATGATCTACTTCATGCTAAAGACCGGTCAAAAAGCGGTGCTATGTTACTGACATTTGTGTCAGCACTCCTGTGCAAACAGATGATATAGCTCTTTGATATCATCAAATGAACACGAAATGCAAAATCTCATAGATTTATGTGAACATTATAGCTCTTCATGGGCGTTTAACTTCTCTCCCTCGAAAAGTCAAGTTTTACATTATGGTGTTAATCCCCGCAATGTTTCAAACAAACTAACATTGTATGGTGACACAATACCCTTAGTTACTTCTTCTAAACATGTTGGGATACTTTTGGAGAGTTCTTTAAAATCAACGAACAAAACTTTTAATGCCTGTCGGTCCTTACGCTCATCCGTGTTGTCTGTTATCAACTCTGGAATTCACCCGTCAATTGTAAACCCGCTGACTTGTTCAAAGATAGTACAACAGTTGTGTTACACAAAAGCCTTGTATGGTTGTGAACTTTGGAGTAGCTTAACTCAATCTGAAACTGAAATCCTTGAACTGTCACATAAATTCGCATGTAAAACGTTACAAGAACTCCCGAAACGAACACGTTCGGACATGTGTACAATCTGTTAGCTTGGTTCAGCATCGAGTGTTACATTGATAAATGCAAGTTATTATTCTTTGGTAGAATGTGTAGACTAAAATCGAATGCATTGCCTAGAAGGATTATGGTGATCAGGCTATTCGAATTCAAATATAAATGCTCTAAAACTCAACTTGGTTTAATTCCTGACGTGTATAGACTAGCTCATAAATACGATATGAAAGAACACCTTGTTACATTTATGGACTCCATCAAAGAAAGCATGGTCAGCTATTGTCAGGGATGAGATAAAAAAAAGACTGAACATTCTGAGTGGTATTCAAGGCTATCAAGCGACGAGGATTTTAACCTATTCAGACGTATACACAGCGAAATTAAACCACATCTTGCCTGGACTACAGCAAAACTTTACCAAGAACTACGAGAAGCAGCCAAATTTGTTATTGACTTATGTTCCGTCATTAAACAAGACGATAACATATTACTATGTGATCGATATGGGATGTTTTTTTTCAAATATCGTAGAGCACATCTTAGTCTCATGTAGTACATTGAAAGACGAAAGTGGTGATCTTTGGAAAGACATTATTTACATTAATCCAATTCAGTTTAGCGTATATCTAGACAGTCTAGCACCTATTAACTTTACTGTTACTATCTTACAATGATTTCGAACTAGAAAGTGATGAACTTGACTTTTTCAGTAAAATTTGCGTACAGTATACCTTCAGAATGTGCAAAATTTTCCATAAAGAACATTGTTGACCACTTGCTGTGTAACTTTCAGCGATTCACTCCCATTATTTTTTTTTCTGATAATAAGTACATTTTTATGTAATTCGTATGATAATCGATTTTCCATTTCATTATTCATGTGAAAATCTCTGTATAAGAGGAAATTAAGTAAATAAATATATTGTTATATTTCCTGTTTTTATTATTTTTCTGGCTTATATAACTAGCAAATTCGCTTTCATTAATTATGCACCGGTAGTATGTTTCACAAGTTAATCAATGCCAATCTCTCGTTTGAATTTACACCAAAGGTTCATACTTAAAAGTGACAACGATGCAACAAGGACAAAAAGGGAAAAAAACAAAATAACATGCATAAAATGTTTAAAATAACAACCACAAAATTTTTAAAAAATCAATAGGCATGGGTCAGATACAGCGGAGGGTTAAGCTTCTTGACATTCCCGTCCGGCTGTCATACTGAAGAAGAAAACTGACTTATCGTACGGAGATAGACAATCCTTTTTCCTCTGGACAGGTGAATGACTTTTGAAGTGATGACATTAAATGTGAGATTACACAAATCTTTTCATTTGGTCATTTGGTACCTGAGATTTCCCGGCAATTGTCAGCGGTGTCAAAGTCTTATCTTGTGTTATGTAGGAGTTTTATACAGATAATATGAGGAAGGTGAAACCTTTAACCTCCCGAAGAAATAAGTATTCAAAACACCTTTCATACTTTTTGTCAGCCCTGACTTGTTACATTATTCTTATAAACTTTCAAAATGGTAAAATTTGCTATGATACAGACTGAGTTTTTATTTTCCTAATGCATTCTGCAAATTGTCATGGTCTGAAATGACTATGAACCAAAATTTCTTTTGGTCGAATTGTCCGGTATTAATAAGCAGATTAAAAAGTGATTTTCGTAAACATTCAGGCCTCATGCTTTGACCTTCTCTATAGCAGAACTAGCCAATATACAATTTATATTTAATCATCGAAGCTACCAAATGTTTTCCGATACTGGTGTGGTTCTAAGTTGCATTTACGAAAATGAAGTGACATGATGCTATTTTAAGCTCTCGATTTATGCACAATCCAGATATTGATGGTTTTTCTGGCCAAAAGTATATAGGTGTAAAATAGGCAGGTACTAAAAATACTACTTTCCTTTTGGAAATTTTACAAATCAATGGGCTTAAGATCTCGACTCTGACAAATTATTCTTTACATCAGAGTTCAAAACTGTTGTATTCAGTGTGTACCTGACATGATAAGCTTTCACATGATACCAAGTTTGCATATACTGGCTAAATCACAAAAAAAATATACAATACATCATAGGAATTACTTTGTTTTTTTATGGACTACTTTCTGGTATGTGCAGGCGACCTGTTCCCTTTAATTGTGGTATTATACCTATATGCCCCAGTTCATAATACAACCATTAATGCTCCCTTCGAGGCGTATTAAGCAGGAGGTCATTCATGCATGTAAAAAGCCCACACAGTATACTTTTATTTCTTATTCAGATACAGAAACAGATTACATAATTAATCTAAGTTAGTCATTTGGTTGTTTTGCAATGGTGAGATAAAATTTATATAAATAGTCCGTTTTCATATTTACGGAATGCAAGCTATTTTAGCCAGTTTTTCAAAGGGACGTTACCCAGCAACACCCGACAACCTGGTTGGCGGTCTCATATGGAAAAGGAAGAACAGTATACTATGGAACGCCTAAACTGTCTGATGAGATACACATTTGTTTACGTGTTGTCAATTTTATATTACTTGCTGTGGTTTTATAATTACATGTGGTCATTTTGTATTTACGTTATGTAGGAACATCTTTACATTATGTCGTTTTGTTTTTACGTTCTACCATTTCGTCTTTACGTTCTGTCGTTTTATGATTACGTTATGTCAACATATATTTACGTTATGTGGATTTATCTTTTCGTTATGTGGATTTATCTTTACGTACAGTGGTTTCCTTATAACGTGAGGTCGTTTCATCTTTACTTTATGTCGATCTCTAAATACTTTATGTGCATTTTCTTTTCTTTACGTGCAGTGATTTCTTCTTTACGTGATGTAGTTTCTTCTTTACGTGATGTGGACAAAAATTTCATGATGACGTGTGACCTCGAAACTTTTCGATCCGGTGTAAACTTCAAATCAGTCCGTAAAAGGCAAAATAGACGTCACAACGCCGATTAGAACAGTGCTGAACGAAATACACTTGGGTAATCTACCCAGTCACCCTAGAGTGTTTATTCTATCGTAAAAAAAATAGCTTATTTGTTATTTACGTTCTATATTGTCACAATTGATACACCTGGGACTCTGTTGGTGACTTGTGGCGATTTTCGTAGTCAAAATATATTTTTTAATTCCAAAAACATGGGAATTTCGACTCCTGCGAATATTTGCATAAATTCGACTCTTACAAGTTATTGCGTGATTGAATTAAATTTTCTACATTGATAAACCACCAAAACTAATTTTCAAGAAAGTTTTCAAAAAATGTTTAAAATATTACCCCTACCCCTAGAAAACTGGTCCCAGTATCAAGCATAATTCTCACTCACAGCATACCGACACTGTGAAACTCATATTTTAGGCATTCATAATTTAAAAGATAATTATTTTCCCAAAATATCTGAACAATTCAGGCGTGTGATTTTTTTTATAGTGTTACAATTACTATAAAATCGTAAAAAGTAGAATTTACAGAATTTCAGAATTTGTTCTATAGCACCCGTTATTATTTTTTTTCAGAATCCCGTAGTTTAAACAAGCTTTTGTGTGATACAGTAGATTTGTTTAGTGTCTAAGCTTTCAAATCGGCCAGGTAATTAATATTTGAACTTTTCTAAGTAAAGTTGGTGCAAAAATTACCACCCCTACCCATGAAAAAAGCCTTAACATAAACCAAAATGTTAAATAATGCGGGCGATTGCTTTCATTATCGATGCATCCAACATACTTGCTAATTTCAAGAGCGTAGGCGACAATGTGTTTTTTTTTTTTTTTTTTTTTTTTTTTTTTTATAAAAAGGGAAAATTCATAAAGAAATTCAAACGCCTGAATTGATCAGATATGTTGAGTAAATCATTATCTTAATTATGAATGCCTAAAATATGAGTTTCACAGTATCGGTATGCTGTGAATGAAAATTATGTTTGATACTGAGACCAGTTTTCTAGGGGTAGGGGTAATATTTAAAAAAAAAATTTTGAACATTTTTTTCTTGAAAATTAGTTTTGGTGGTTTATTAATGTAGAAAATAAATTTAGTCACGCAATAACTTGTAGATTCGAATTTATTCAAATTTTCACGGGAGTCGAAATTGCCATGTTTTTGGAATTCAAAAAATATATTCTGACTACGAAAATCGTCACAAGTCATCAACAGAGTCCCAGGTGTATCAGTTGTGACAATATTGAACGTAAATAACAAATAATCTATTTTTAATATAGAATAAACACTCTAGGGTGACTGGATAGACTACCGAAGTATATTTCGTTCAGCATTTTTCTAATCGGCGTTGTGACGTCTATTTTGCCTTTTACGAACTGATTTGAAGTTACACCAGATCGAAAAGTTCCGGGGTCACACGTCATCATGAAATTTTTGTCCACATCACGTAAAGAAAAGAAAATGCACATAAAGCATTTAGAGATCGACATAACTTAAAGATGAAACGACCTCACGTTATAAGAAAACCACTGCACGTAAAGATAAATCCACATAACGTAAATATATGTTGACATTACGTAATCATAAAACGACAGAACATAAAGACGAAATGGCAGAACGTAAAGACAAAACGACATAATGTAATAATGTAAAGACGTTCCTACATAACGTAAATACAAAATGACCACATGTAATTATAAAACCACAGCAAGTAATATAAAATTGACAACACGTAAACAAATGTGTATCTCATCAGACACTTTAGGCGTTCCATAGTATAGTATTTCACTTCCGTAAGTACCGAAATGGTTTGAAATAATTAATTCTAAAGCAACAAAGATCCTAACGTAGCTATTTGAGTTTGAAGTTGTCTACTACTGATCCATGCTACAATCGGACAATTAACCAGTCTGTCAGGTTGGAGATTTTCTTCACTTTGCTATTTTTTTTTAAAAAAGTCATTGTCGTGAATATAAAAAAACGACTATTGTACATGAAATTGGTAAAAGTTTTCGCTCTTGATTTTATTGATGAGGGAGACGAATGTATAGTTTTCTCCAAAATGCGGATAAATTATGTATCCCAAAATGACCTTATTACATTAACGTGTAAGAAGTGTAGATCGCTAATAAAGGATAATTACAAAATTACCGAACTGATAAAAGTCCAAGCAGTAGTCAAAAGAAATATTCACTCCACAATAGGAGAAGGATCTTAAGCGCGCGGTAAAACTAAGATCTAGCCTACTATCTCGTTTGAAATGCCTGTACCAAGTCAGGACTATTGCGGTACAAGCTACTCCAGTGGTGTAATATCTATTTTGCCAGATTTGTTTTGGACTTGACCTGATTATGGATCGGATTAGTGTTCGGTAATTTTGTTAATCATTAAAAACAAAGTTCCATGGTTGTTAATGCGTGCATTGCACTGATATTAAAGATGAAAATAAAACAAAACCAGAAATATTTAGCCGAGTAATGATTAAAGAGCTTATTTCATTAGTAATTTTTATTAAGAAGATATAGAGCGCTTTTATCGAACTTTTTGATTTTTATACAAAAACAGACTCCTGTACTATCATAACTCCTGACGATAGATTGTGTTGTTTATAGCTTGCACCAGAGACCTATAATAATTACAGGTCTATACTTGCATTCTATATTTTTGGATTTAAAACAACTACTATTCTCATTTTTGTGAAAATCGTTTGAAAACTGTGTAGAAGTAGAGTTTTATGCCCGCCTTGTGACTAAATTATGACACAACAGCTATTTTCTGTATATTAGTATTCAGATAGTATTTAAGCATTAAAAAATAGACAAATAGAAAATTTTCAAATAGTTGAAATAATAAGCCTGAAATTAGTTTTAGATAATTTATTTTCTACCACACAAAAGTACGGTGTTTCCTGCCATGATTTTTACACTATAACCAGTCACAAAATATTTTGTGATATACAGCGGATCCAATAAAATGAAGATTTGAAGAGTTGTATTTAGGACGTAACAAATGTATTTGAACAGTTTCAGTGATTATATTGAAATATGATAAATCACCCTCTGCGTTGCTTTTAGACAGAACCACACTTTCAGTGATTATAGTGAAATATGATAAATCACCCTCTGTGTTGCTTTTAGACAGAACCAAACTTAAATTACTCGCAAAGAATAAACGTTTTGTATTACAAGTAGATGCGTAGAATTTATATGCAAGGTAAGGAAATGTGCTATTAGACGAATGCCTAGCTTGAAACAGAATTGACTCTCATATATGTTGATGTTAACTGGAATGTTCTCCTTACTGTATAATCTTGTTAGTACATGTATCTTTGTCAACTGTTTCATTAGGGTTTCTGTTTTCTGTTGGGTTTGAGTAGACAACTTCTTTACCTTCTCGAATAAGTTCTTCTAGATGAATCACCAATGCCTTTAAAATAACTTTATCGTCTGCATAACCATCTTCACATTAAGCAAAGAATACCATAAGCTGCTACGTTTCCGTTTCTAAAAACAAAGTAACCATTTGATCAATCGTCGGAAGTCCACTTTCCAGGAACACGGGACGCACAATAGTGTTCAAAGAGGCATTGTATGCGAAAACGTTTAAATTTGTCTTTGAACAATTTCGAAATCTTCTATCGAGGCTTCATTTAAAAAAAAACCTTTCCAACTTTCTTTTATTTTTATACTGTTGGAATCACTATATTTTAAATCAAAACTGTTCGAAGAATGTCATTCGATTCGACAAGCAGTTTCAAAAGATGGTTTTTGCCTGCCCCCATTGCTGATAAGCGTTTAACCATTCAGCTGCCAAGTTCCCCTTTTCTTGTATCCGTCTTTGATGACAGTAATCCCCAAGCCCTGACGAGTTCCGCTACATAACCATAGAAAATAAGTCTTTTGTGAATATATATAATAGCTGTGTATACTTCTTAAAAAAAACAAAATGGTTATTTTATCTTCTAAGAATAACGTTTCATTTTGCAAAGTATAGTACAGTATTATTGTAGATTTTTCCAACACTGAACGAATACTTGCTTGGTATTTTCAAAAATTATGTTTTTAAATTTCTACCAAAATAGTATCATGATCATTTGTACTGCTATTCACTTTTCAGCAAAGTTCACCCTGGTATTTTGGTATGTGGAAATAAACATCTGCGAAATTTTAATATAAAAGTAAAATTTAAAAAAAAATAACATGCGGTATTTATAAGGTACATGTATAATAAAATTTACTCATATTATCATGAAAGCTAATTCAACATATACACTTTAATTTCAAATTGTTATGCTTGTTATATTTGTTGATGTTTTATTAAGTATTATTTTTATAAATAAGCCATGATCTCTCTGGGTAAGATTTCTCCAATGCCTTCGCCACTCTTTTTGTCCTCATCGAATTATACAGTATGTGTTACTATACCTATAATTTTCCTAGACTTGCTACAAGTCCCTCTTTAATAAATATATATGACACAGAACATCTATGTAATTAACCTCTCTGATAACACCACTACTAATTTCTGTGAAACCTGTAATAATTAGTAGATTTGCTATCCGGGATACATGCAATCAATAAACTTTTTTTTACATATTCTTTAATATAAAGAGATGGACTTGTAGCAAGTCTATAATTTCCCCAATGTACTTAACAACAATGATGAGTCCACCGAAATATATGCCAAACGGGTAACATTTTTTCCAATTCCCACCCTCCCCCTCCGGAATACACCTTATATATATATATATATAAACGTCTAGATATGTTTACCATCACCAGAAGATGGTAAAATTTAAATTGAATATTTCGGATAACAGTTATTCTTCCTCAGAATAAAACTCACAAAACTTAACGAGCTCGGTGATGTTACACATATTTAGACGTTTATTTTATTTATTGTTATGTTTCGCATCGTTTTTAACGATCCATCACCCCGTAAGAGTGATTGTTGACTTATTTCGACGATTAATATATATTATTACTGTACCTATAATTCCCTAACTATCCTTTACAACAACGATTAGAGCACTATGATCTATATCGTATACACACACTGAATACACAGGCAAATATTTTTCACGGGAAATTCATGTTAATCGAGGTTCACATGAAATTCTTGTGAAATTCACATGCAATTAACATGATTTTCATTTGAAATTCACTAACACGAATTTCATGTGAACATTTCGTGTAAATTTCGCGTGAAGGTTCCATTCACCCGAATTTCACGTGAACTCTGTCACTTAGTTTATTTGCTCGATTCAGGTGAAAATCATGTGAAATTCGTGTGAAAATCATGTGAAATAATTTTGCCTGTGTAGGGTTACTGTACATTCCATTTATTTTCACTGAGCAGATCGCTTACAGGATATATGTCTGAACGTTTAATTTGCGCGTATTTTATTTTACTTATTTGGTAACTGAAAAAAAGACTGCTTGTGACCTGACAATGTCTTTTCACTCGAAACTGTCAAATGATTTATTAATTCAATGCCAGCACTACTGTGAAGACAAACATTGCTGATCCTAGTGATAAATTATCACAAATGTTGAAACTTTACATGAATTGATAGGTAATTTGTATCAGTGGCTTAAACCAATATCTTATCAACATTTTGTCTTTCATTGACACATTCTGTACATGTATTTTATACTAAATGGTTTAAACTAATTAAATCCACTACATGTATGACAATTTCTTGTGCAGAGGGTCTAATTGTTATTTCAAAGCTTTACACCCCTGCCACCTCTCAGTGCTTAACCCAACCACTTTATGCAAATTAGTACGGTAAACTGGAAATGAATTCAGGGATACTCAAGCAGAGACTATAAGCTATCGGAGTGATCGGTAGTCAATGAGGCTGTGGGAGAGATTGCCGCTACGAGTAATATTAATGCTACTGATATTTGCATCAATTTGCAAAGCTATTAGAGGCCAGACTATTTAAGATACTAGAAAACTTGATCTAAAGACGTGGTACCAATTCAGTGTGGAGTTTTTAATTATGTTGAAAATTCTCAATGTAATCTGCACAACTGTGATAAGAAGTTTATACGTGTAACCCTGTATATTTTTTAAATATTTTACATATTAACCCACAAAAAAAGCAATCCGCATTTTCAAGTCAATAGCAGCTGAAATATTTTTACAAAAAAAATATATTACAAATAAAAAAATACTTTTTTATCATATGGTATATTTTCCATTGCAATTGACACGTGTTTCAATTCAATTGATGTTCAGTATTCTCGCAAAAACAATGCTTATCAGACCTCTGACACCTCTCCTGTAAAACTGCATAGGATTGTCTGTTAACATTAACAGATCAACATGTTCATCAGCATAGTTATAAAGTGTTCATTTCTGAATTACTAGACTTATTTCTTACTTGTTTTAATGACTTGTTGCATAAATGGTTCAATTTACTACGATTGATGTCTTAAAAATTACTTCAAAAGGCTCTTCAGACGCAATTATTTTAATCTCCGCGATAATGACGTATTTATAAAATTTTATACAGGAGGCCATGACAAAAGCACCTCATTAAGTACAAAACTTTGCAATGGAACTTCCTAGACATATTTTGTTATCTATTTTAAAACGTTCAGAGCAATGACGTCAACATCGCAAACACCGTGAACGCAAAATCATCCGCTCCACAGGATTTTCATGACACATGAAGGACACAGTCAATTAAGTTAGAAATTCTATGTCCATGAATGTGAATTGAAAATATGATGGACATCAAGGCACCCAAAAGTAGACTTTTCCTAAGAGCTGATTTTCAGAGACATTCATACATGTACAATGTATTAGGTAAATGAAGATATACATAAGGTTGTGTACATTGGAAGTATATGATTGATTGAAGGATTGATTGATTGGTGACGTTAAACCCCAACATTCAATCAATCAATTATATCTTCCAATGTACACAATGATTTAAAATTTTCAGAACTGGTGATAGGTCTACTGTAAACATTGCTAGTATAGAACAGCTGTCATATATGTCAGCAAAATTTGCAATTTAAATCTGTATGTCTGTGAACAGGAAATTTATACTGAAAACTACATGTAATCTAACTATGGTTACTGGCATATGCAGTACAGTATTAATTAAAGATTTCATACATGAAATTATGATATTTGTAATAATACATGTATCAAATTTGTTATACACTTTACAGTGTGACATTAATTGCTCATAAATAAATCAACATACAGATATTTTGAAATGGGAGGTCAAGACATTATAAATCATCAGGTAACTAGAAACCATACTTGGGAGAAGCCTTAAAGCAATATCATTAGTAAACTTTCCAGTTTTTGTATTTAGAAGTTTTGTCTAGTACATGAAATTACTTTAAGTTATTGTTTTAAACTCACCACTTCATACTTCCTGATTATAAGGGGATATTAATTTAACAATGACCACCTGTCAGTTCAGGTGAAAAGTTACCTATTGGGCATAGATATTGACCTATTCTACTCTTACTTATGTTATCTGTTATTAACAGTTAGTGAAAAAAAGATATGCTCATGAAGTACACTGTACTACATTTTTGTAAAGTTTGTTATGTTTTATTTAAGATAAATTTGAATTATTTTAGAGAAAGAAGTGTTTATTTTTTTCTTAATTAAGACAGCTGATAGAGATATTTTAAGAATAATATTTTAGAACACTAAAATATAATATATATTTATTGTATTAACTTTTTTATGATGTAGGACAGAAATTATAATGTTACAGAAACACTGTTTGCAAAATTTCAATCATACAGTACTGACTAGATGGCTTAAAAACCAGTAAAAACCTGGGACAATGATAACCACCCAACCTCTATTTTTGCCTGATTTTGCACACAATTATTTGTACATGTAAGAATATTTCTTATCAAGAGAAGGTTTCTGTACTTCCATATGATGTGGCTAAAATACATGTATATTTTCATGCATTTATATGTTGTAACATATTGCAATTCTCAAAGGCACTGTTATCAATTTTTCCTTGATTTCTTTTCAGTGGTAATCCCTTTTAAAGTTTCACTAGATGTAGTGAGAAGAAAGCAAAAGCAAAATGGACTATTTTTGTGCTGGGACACTATTTAGGTATGAAACAAAGTTCATGATTCTCAAGTGCTGGTACATGTCAACATCTCTTTATAAAAAATACAAATATGAAGTCTGATTTCGTAGCACTAATTTGTTGGGAAAACATAAGAGTTACTTGTATTTTAATGTAATACATATTGGTAAAACAATCATCCAGAAAAAATGAAAGATATGCACATACATTATTGAAGGCAGACAAGTATAAAAACACTCTGCTTTAGCCAAAAATGATTCATCATAAAAAATGGTACTCAAGGGGTATGGGTTCATTAGTAACCTTTTTGTTTTGGAAAGTAGAAAAGATGGATTTATATTCAAAGTGCATTTGTTATAAAAAAAGACATAATATTTCCTGTATTCACTACATCCCTTTATCGTTGACTTTCCATTTTGATTGGAATCTTAAATTGCTATAATATATGAGGAACAAACAAAGTTCTTTTTTAGTTTAAAGATCGATCTTTAAACAGCATAGTAGTTTTGATAACAAGAGTTTGTATCCTTGTTTAAATTGTAAAGAAGTGTATAGTTTAGACATTTTCAACTCAGGGCCTAATCTAGACAACAATGACAAGGACAACCTTTAATAAATTTTGTTTGAAAACTAACAATATTGACATATTTGTTCATTTAATCTATTACAAATCACTGTCAAAGAGAGCACAACAAAGAAGAAGTTTTTACTCATTTCTCCCTTTAGATTAGGTCCTTGGTCAACCTAGCTCCCCTAGTCCACAGGATTCATTTCTACTTCATGCATCTCCAACCCGAAATTTCAAAGTGTGGATTTTTTCTTACTTTGAAAATCCATCTAATATTGATAGTCAGTGATGCACAGTGGAGATATTTTTGAAGAAATGCTGATTTAGGTGTAAAGTGTCAAGAAATTTGAGGACATAAACGTACACAGCCAGAAATACCAAAAACAATCAAAGAAAAAGAAATACCAAAAACAATCAAAGAAAAGAAGATTCATAAATACATTAATAAACAAGCAGTATTGGTATGCATTTCATTAAAACAGATGGTTCTCTTTAAAATGACTAAGTTTTTGATCGGTTCCTTTTGCTTGCAATATGGTTACATGAATATTTATTAGGTCTTCCTTGACTCAGTGCCAAAGCATTTTGATTATTATTGTATTCATGTTCATTTTTGTTTATGCGTGAAATTCTTCATTACATTTGTATGTAATGCATCCCTTTTTTCTGCCTTTCACTGTGTCTAACCCTTATCGTTTCAACGGGCGATTCATGTTTATTTCCTACCGCCGGCGTTGGTTAATTTATTGTCCTTTCCTGAGAAATTAAATACTGTGTCTTCAAATTCGCTAATCGTCAAATATTCTATGCCACTGATTTTGGCTTGCTTTTAATATCTGAAATGGCACGAATGCGATATACCCTTAAACCGCCTTCATATAATATGTAAACAATATATAAAGGAAGATTGATGGATGTGGGAACTCTATCATCTTATTGGATAGTATATTACAATTATAGATGGAATTGATATGCTATAATGTGTCTTAAATCTTGTAATTTGTTCTTCCTATATGTCCATTATTTTTAAATGTATAGTAAATCCAAACGGTCTGAAACTGATTTGTCATTTATCCTTTGCTTTCTTACCTATCGAATAATTTATCATAATTAAGTTTTATTATATAGTATCGCTATAACAGATGAAAATGAATAAAACATGTCAGCAACATTTAAAATGCACATCACTAACAAACTCAAACAAAATGCAAAAATGTTCCTAGTATGCATTCAGTTTATTTACATACATTTGTAGTATTTTCAGAGATAAAAAAATAAATTTCATGAACTATATCATATACAATTCAACCAAAATTTCCAATAGATATTTTATGAAGCGCAGTAATTTTTGTAATTATATAAATATTAACAAAGAATAAAAGGTAAACAAATAAACATGCACGTGAATGGTCGCACGTGATGCACGTAGAAAAAGTAAAATTGTTGTTGCAGCCATTTCGATGTCTAAAGATTGAACAAATATATCTACCATTGGTCTGTTCGCTTGGCATCAATGGTAAGTATTTGGAATACTCTTTAAAGAGCAATAACTTCTTAAGCGCCGGGCTGACAAGAAAAAACAATGTTTGCAGAAATAGTCCTTATTTACTGTAATTAGTTCTTTAACACGGAAAACTTTTATGAAGGTAAAACTATGGTGGAACAACGACAGATAAGTAAGATTATACATGTAGTATTATTGCTTAAGGTTTTCCATATTGGCTTAGTTTTTTCGTCCGAGGCTACCCATATTGGTCTGAGGCGTAGCCGAAGACAAATATTTCTAGCCGAGGACTAATAACTCAGCCAGTATGGAAAATCTTACTCAATTATACTTTATTGACTAACTAATAGTACAATACGCTAGGCCAATATTGATTTTAACCAGTGCAATATGACGTATTGGACGGATAAAAGCTGTATTGGGCGACTAAATCCCGTATTGGACGGCTATATCTCGTATTGGCGCACTTTCGTATTTTATTTTGTATTGGCAATTTTTATCATATTTAAGCCAATATTCGAACGTTAGTCAATGAAGATTAATATTATGTCTTTTACAGTTGGATGAACAAACACAAGTGACCAAATAATGGAACCCCTCCCTCATTGAAATACCTCTGGATCCACTCCTGCAATGCACTTATATTAAAAAGACATGTATCTAAAACAAAGCAAGAATAACACGGCAAACAAGGATTGCATTTATTGTATGCAGTATAAAATTACAATACTGGACACTATACTTATTTTGAATGGGTCGTGAACTGCGCCTTATGGAGGTAGACATAGGGTAAGGGTCATAACTCTTGAAATCAGTGATATGTTTATATCATATTCAATTTCACCATAGCCTTTCAAGCTTTTCTCTGAAACTGAATGAAATCAGTCAAAGTCACTTTGATGCTTACATGAGATTGATATAAAATGATGAATACAAACATTCCAATGATTTCTAAGAGTTGTGTCCCTTACCCTAGGTCTACATCCTTAATTACCTTTATTTATGTATGTAGTGATCGCCTGAATATAGCTGAAGTATTGCTGCTCGGGCGTTAAACCCCAACAATCAATCAATATTTATGTAGTGTACAAACATTGAAACCCATCCTTGTAAAGAAATTAACTTTAAGTTAACACCTTTAAGAAAAACAAGTGATTTAGAACTAATTTTCCCCAACCCTTCTGTTAACCTTTCCTCTAACGGTGTGAAACACAATGTCTGTACAGTTAATGGAAAATTAGGCGTGATGAATTAGTGAACAATAATCACGTTTAAAAGGTAAAAAGAAACTAAATATGAATAAAATATGAATAAAACGTAAACATATTAAAAAAAACATGAGCCAAAATTTTCGGCCTTACGGTCTTCGTCAGGGGCAAAAAGTATTGAGGTGAAAACTGTCCATCCCTACCACAGAGACATGGTGCCCTTCGAAATTGATCTTGATCATTATGAAATATGCGTCAAGTTCAAGTTGAAATTTTCTAAAACGAAAAGCAGTTGAAAGCCGGGTTATGGTAACTAAATAATACGGTTTTGACATTTATTACAAAGGGATGGGCAGCTTTAAAGCGTTATCTGCCAACTTATTGACTAAATTGATGTCACACAGCTGACTATATGCACATGTATAAGCTTCATGATGAATTTAATGCTCCCAGTTTTTAGTGGAGTCCGAGTTGCTCGTTTACTTTTGTTACTTAGTATGTATGATTTTAGTTACTTTATGTTCTTTGTTGTGTACGTCTGTTTTCCATGTCTGGTCTTTGTCCCTGGATTACATTCTTTTGATTACTGCTATAACCTTGGTTCCCTTGATGACTCTTCCATGTCTGGTCTTTGTCCCTGGATTACATTCTTTTGATTACCGCTATAACCTTGGTTCCCTTGATGACTTTTCCATGTCTGGTCTTTGTCCCTGGATTACATTCTTTTGATTACCGCTATAACCTTGATTCCCTTGATTACTTTGATTACCGCTATTACCTTGGTTCCCTTGATTACTCCTTGATTACCGTTATAAGCTTGGTTCCCTTGATTACGCCTTGATAACCGCTATAACCTTGGTTCCCTTAATTACTCCTTCATGTTAATGGAGGAATAAAAGATAATCAATCAAAGCATAAATATTGACTTTCATTGGATTATATCGTCATTAAGTAAAGCTACTTCTTAAAACCAGGTCAGTACCACAACAATGATTTGCTAGGGAAAATATCCCATACTGTTTATTTTCCTTTATTACTCTTTGTTTGGTTTTGTATAAAAATGACAGTTTTTTTTCATGAGTTTTTTTTTAATTAAACCAAGTAAGTGTTATTTTAGTTATCGGTACATTGTATATTTATATTTACTTTTGACCCTTTCATTTCAGATAACAGGAAAGTCCATTCATTAAAGCAGATTTTCATTAATTAGACGAAATAATTCTTTTATGATCGTGAAAGAGGGACAAAGAAAATTGTAGATCGTGAATATAACCGTGAACATAATTTATTTCAAAATCAATTCATTTTCTCAATACCAAAGACACACCTAATGGTGCATCTGGGCCATGCTCTCAGTTTTTAGTGGAGTCCGAGTTGCTCATTTACTTTTGTTTCTTTGTATGTATTATTTTAGTTACTTTATGTTCTTTGTTTCTTCGCATACAATAAACTCACCACGCATCTGATATAGCACTAAAACAATATCAAATATATAAATGTACCTGTATTCTGATGCAATAGGATCATTAATTTATTGGCGCAATTTATTAGTTGAAGTACTTGACGTTCATTGAATATATGTATTTAAAAGAAGCGAGTGTTACTTACAACTATGGAAAAAACACCAGGCTCACAAAAACACTTATGGTTACCATTATCAATAAAACAATAGAAATTAGAATGTCTTCCTTATGCACCAATTTATATGGTTAAATTTCTTTTAAAACTTAGTTTTTTCAAGTTTTAATGGGTACATTTGCTTTTTATTGACTGTAACTTAAAAATATATCCTCTCCTTTATCCGTGCTTGGGATTGATACGTTGTACAACTTGTGTCTAATTCAATTGTCCTTGACAAAATATGTTTAAATCAAATTGGGCCGGGAGTCTATAATGTTCCTGGTGAATTAATGATCGTTGAAGGAGCTATGTTAACATCAACTAGATTAAAAGAAAACCACGTAAACTCTTTAATGGGAGACACTACAATACAGTAAAATATCTCTAAACCGAACCTGTTTCTGGATTGTTATATTAATTTGGTTTACTCGGGTTCCACTTAACCTAACATGAAGGAATTTAACAAAGTGCTTTGAGTAGACAGGTTTTCAGTTTTTAGGGGTTCGATTTCATTGTATTTAAGTAGCACTCCACATAAGAATCATGCAAAATGTGATTCATGGTTGGAATTCCTATATATTATTATTTTTGATATTATAAGTAAGCAGAAATTAACATGTGACTTTTCATATAACCCTTGTTCTTGGGCAATAAAAATTATACAGAATGTACTATAATATTCAATGTCAAGGGAGATAACTCTGTAAATGACACTAAACTACGACAGAAACTGTTAGATGACGTAATAGTACCAAGCAAGGTTATACAGCTCTAAGAGAACTAATCAGAAAGCTTGGTACAAAACAAATTGAATTATTTTAAAAAGAAAAAGGAAATAGCACAAAGTTTAATCGAATATGACCGATGAAATCCAGATATGTCCTGTATAGAATATTAGTTCGACTTAATTCATTGCAAAGTATTTTTCATTAAAAAATAGATTTACATGTTCTAATCTTTCGTTTAAGTTAGAAACTCTTCACTTAGACGCACACTGCGAAAGAAGAGAGAAATTCTAGTACATGTAGCTATTGGACACAATCAATGTATAGTTAACAAAACATATATAATGTCCATTCTCCTTTATGTTTTTTGTCAGAGAAAGATACAGATAATTATGTAAAATAATTTTGCAACACACTGTATTGATCCATTGCTGTTGCTTTTGTGTTTCGCATTTTGTGATTGTTTGAAATAAATTAACCAAATCAACTATCCACGTGCTATTTTACGGGTACTGGTAATTAATTCTTAATATTAACGTAAGGTCATAATCGGTCGATAGCAGCTAGTAACTGATAAAAATGATATTAAGATTATGCCGCTTCACTGTTTTCGTGTAAATCCGATAAAAGAATTAGGCTAAGAAAACCTGGAAAACGCGAGACTATGGATTTTTTTACAAATTAAGCCAGGCAATGCCTATATTTGAACTAAAGTGAGAAACATTCTGACATTTTAAAACACAACACCGAACAGTTTTATTCAATTACTTCAACATATATACAGCAATTTATTATTGCTCAAGTAGATGGCTGATTTGAAATATTTACATAATTCATATTGTTAAGATCTTGTAGACGTATTACCCCCTAAATATTCCGATGAACTTCCGTTGTCCGTTCCAACAGATTTCTAATAATGCTTTGTAAATTATTGAACATTATCTGAAAAAGGGTAATTATAAACAATAAGAAGACAGAGACTTCATTGGAACGAAGAGAAGTATTGATTAGACTCACCTGTTGACATTTTTTCGTGATTTCTACTTGTCATGTTGTTATGGCAACAGGACGCACTGACGTAATTGAATCGAATATCACTGATATTTCTTTTAACACCTCACACACAGTTTAAAACAAATTGATTACTGGAAAGGGAATAATACAACCATAATTTGTTTACAATTTGAAATGCTTACCGGGAGTATAAGGTAAGAACTCATATTTGTTTATTTTCAATGTTATTATAGGGCGTCTAAAACAATTAGCCTTTGAAAGAACGACAATCATGTTTCTTCGGTGGATATATTTTATTGTAGTTTTCAAGGTTATTCCCGTGAAAATTTGGATTTATCAATCATGATAAGTCTTGTAAATATACTTAATTCAAAACTCGTTTACTGAAATGAATTTCATTAAAATGTCACCGTTCAAATATACTAAGCCTATTGCTAAAGTATAGATAACAATTTTCAACGTAAGTATAACAGTTTATTCATAATATAACAAATATCAAGTAAAAACCTTAAAATTATGAGTAATATATTGATACATCATGTACATACATTCTTTTGGTTTGCTCTTTCTACCTACCCTAATACATGTAAACTTCTCTTTGTTTGCCCTTTCCCTACCTACCCTGATTCATGTATAATGGCAAAAATTTAACTTCTATTCGTTTCGTTTGACCATATTTTAGAAGAATTGAGAGCAAGCAAGAACGAATTGCCGATTCAGATATCTATTTATTAAACTTCAGTCTTGTTGTCTAAGGTCATTTTAACATTACAACCTCATAAAAGGGTAAACAGAAAGACTGGTTTGAGTTCTTTACGGACTTGTGTGCTGTTTTGAGTAACATAGTTAAGTAATGGGACCTTTCCACTAGTTTTTTAGTTAATAACCGACAATTTTATCCTGAGGGGGGAGGGGACCTTGGAATGATTTTTGTTTTTTTTCTCCTTTCCCGTAAGCGCGAAATTTTTTATTTAAAATCTGCCCTGTTAATTAACTGAGGAAAAATAGAATCATTATTTTTAATATTCAGTGTGTGAGTAAAAAAAATATTCCAAAATTTGGATTTTTTTTTTTTATTTTTAATTTTTTAATCAATTAATTTTTTTTTATTCCACCCACTGACCTCCTCGCTATTAATGTGGACTATGCCTTAATGTTTCACAAAATGAGTTCGATACAATAATAGCGGTTACAGACCTTAAGTTTAGGTGATAATTATCTCTAGGTTCTTTAGGGTAGAACAACACAAGACTTCTTTCACCTGTATGCCAAATCTTGGGTTTAGAAAATGATTTATGTCTGGGTGACATATTGTTTTTTGCTTGTCTGTCTTTTCGTGTGTCCGTGCGTCAGTGTGTCCGTGGGTCCGTGTGTTCATGGGTTCGTGTGTCCGTGTGTCTTTGTGTCCGTCACCTCAACGCAACTCCTCTGAAACTACTGAACCGAATTACGAAACTTGTTACATGTATATGACAAGAACATCATATTTGTTGTGCATATTACCAGGAATGTTTTATCAAATATTTTTTGTTGAAGTTATGCCCTTTGAACTTAGAAATCTGCCAAAAATCCTCATAAATTATCTTGTCAGCCCAACTCCTCTGAAACTATACTGAATCGAACTTTACGAAACTTGGTATGTAACAAGAACATTTTATGTAGTTGTGCAAATTACCAGGAAATTTTTGTCCCCAAAGTTATGCCTCTGAACTTTTGCCAAAAATCCTCATAAATTACATAGTCGGCGCAATTGACACCTCTGAAACTACTGAATCGAAATTTACGAAACTTGGAAGAACTTCATATGTTATTGGAATATTACCAGGAAAGTTTGATCCCCTAATTTTTGTTGGAGCTTTGCCCCTTTAAACTTAGAAATTTGCCAGAAATCCTCATAAATTATCTTGTCATCACAACTTCTCTGAAACTATTGAACCGAATTGTATGAAAGGTGGTGTGTAGAAAGGATATCATATATCATATGTAGTTGTGCATATTACCAGGAAATTTTTATCCCCTAATTTTTGTGGGAGTTTTGCAATTTTGAACTTAAAAATTTGTTCCAAATAATTACCTTGTCAGTTCAAATTCTCTGAAACTACTGAACCGGTCAGCGCAACTTTACTGCAGCCTCTCAGCAGATTAAGCTGTTCTGTGGACATGGTAGATACTGCAAGTGGATCCAGTTTGCGGGACGGGGGAGACTTATGTTTTTGCAGACAGAAACTTAAATTTATAAACGGTGTATTGCCCGGAAACACCCCTAAACATTTAGGAATATATTGTTACTATTATAATTTCCAGACCCCCTGTGCTTGACGTACACCTTCTGTGACCTTTAAAAAATTCATACACGTAATGGTTCATAATAATCATATTTTGTGTTTTGCTGCTGCACTCGATCATTTACCAAGAGACCATGCACATATAAAAATCAATACCATAATGATATAGTATATAAAAAAGAGCACTTCGTCGTACAGTGAGTTTGCTAATACGTCTTTCTATGCGCCGTTGCTTGTCGTAGTACAAATCAGGATCTAATCGTTACTCTCTAACAGGCTTGTTTGTCTCTCCTCCTTTTGTTTTTATTTTGTTTCTGTTTCGTTTCGTTTTTTTTTTTTTTTTTTTTTTTTGCTGTTGTTTTGATTTGTTTTATTATTCATTTGATAGCAGGTCAAACACGAACGAATATCAAATTTTCAAATTATCTGCGGAAACAGCATGTATATTGTGAATAATTAAATCACCCACCCGTTTCCCCATAATTTAAAGTAACAACTTCTGTAAATGGGAGTTAACTATATTTTCTAAAATAATATATGGGAATATAATTATGGAATATGAATCCAAAATTTTTACCAGGGTCATTAGACCAATATTAAGTCCACCATATTTTTCGATCTTTCAACAGTTTTCCTATACCTCAAAACACTGTTAACTAAAACTAAGTAATCATGTTAAGGTTAGCAGCGTTTCCAATGATGCGATAAGATCACGTATTCAAAAGGTGAAGTTGCATCAAAACCTGTGTCCATATTAAATGTTGTATTAGTTTTATTTTATTGAGATGAAAATGCAATTTTACTTAATTACGCTTTCAAATATCCGCCTCCTGGATTACGGTAAGGACGGATTTTTTGGGGTGTATTCATTGCATTTTTATACTGCATGAGCGGCATTTGCACTCATACCACTTTGCAATATTTTGCCTCATTACGGTGATGTGGAAATAAAAACGCAGGTTCCTTTGATGAACTTTCAAAAATAGAAAACATTGCCATTTTTTTTATTGTTGATAAGATCACCTACTCAGTAATGGAAGCAATTCAGAATTACTTATTCATTTCTTTTGTAGGAAATTAGGTTACTCAAAACAGCCTATGAAAAATGATGATTGCACTAAACACTGGTCGAACGTTTCAGTGGATATATAGTGTACAATGTTGACGATGCACGAGGATAAAGTATGAACACAGATGGCACAAACGGAAGTGTTCAACATGGCCAGGTCATTTTCTTAACGATTATCTTATGCATTTTATGGATACTGTGCATTTTGGGAAACGTTTTAGTATGCCTTGTAATCGGTCGAAGTCGTCGGGTTCAATCAACGACAAATTATTTTATTGTCGGTCTCGCTGGGGCAGATTTAATATTTGCTATATTTGTGTTACCATGGATAGCAACTGGGCTTTTGACCGGGAGTTGGCCCCTGGGAGATTTCATGTGCCGAATGACGCGTTTTTTACAAAACTTTGTATTAGGAGTTATAACGTTTATTCTTACTTCAATTTGTATAGATCGGTTTCATACTATAATTTATCCATTGACGTTCAAAGTGACCCGTGGTACAGCCAAACGTATGATTGGAGTAAGTTGTTTCGCTTCAATGGTATTCTCTAGTTTTGCCCTCTACTTCTATGGGCAAGTCGATGCTACACAAAACAACGTGACTTATGTGCATTGTCCGTTACATTTAGAATCATCAACGGAGAGGTGGACGGGACTCTGGTATACAATTTTACTCTTACTAATACAATATTTTTCACCTGCAGTAATTATGTTTGTTCTTTACACAAAAGTGTTCCGCTTTATTTGGCGACCTTTTGGGACTTGTCTTCAGTTTCAGAGAACAATGAATTCCGTGCCAAGGACGAAAGTCAAAATGGTAAAAATGTTAATGATAACTTCATTAACGAGCCTTCTATTAATAACTCCTATTTATTTTCTTCACTTAATTATTGGATTTGTCCATCCGAAGAATATTGACCCGTTTTGGTATTATGCATGTATCGTAATCGAATTTAGTGTAAGTGTGCTGAAACCGGCAATTTACATGTGCTACAACTCTAACTTCCGTCGAGGATGCCGGGAAGTTTTTTGTATGTCATCGATGCAGTGCTACAGACAGGAAGCATACGCCATAACAAACATTTCTGCCATTGGACGAAGGAATCATATAGGTGTAATGAATTGTGCTGTCCAATATTGCGCTGACTCACCTTCATATACATTTGACCGAAAAATTGGAGACAAAACAAGTTCATGGCCTTTGTCTGGATCTGTGCCTTCTACCTCTCTATAACGTGAACAGATCTGTTATAGAAAACTTAATAATAAGGAAAAGGTGTTAAAGGTATAATATAGCAGTAATCCAGGTTGTTTTGTTGGTGTTAGAGGTTGTGTGTGTGTGGAGATGAATTGAAATTGTCTGATGAATAGAATGCTTTATTTCATAATCTTTAGTAGTTGCAAATTGAAGTATGCAATGGGGGTGAAATTAAAATTGATGAAATTTTATCGTAACACGGAGCTGGTTAAAAAGCCTTTTTTTAATAATTCGGATAATTTTACTACCTAGACCCATTCTTCTGTGTTCAGTACAATGTGTTTAAGATGTTTATGCCATCATAGCCTAAATCTATAGTTAGCGTGATTACTTCCACGATGTTCATTACAAAACTGGTTTTTTATTGATATTTTTATTCCGAGGCTTAAATGCACGTGTACAAATTAACAGTGTCCTGTTTTGGTCGTCTGCCATTTGAATTCCGGATCGGCATACAATGTTGCATCAACATTGGCCAGCTCCGGACAGCGTCTGGCGTTCGGACATAACTCCTAACGCTGAAGACAAACCTCTCAAAAAGTGCAAGAATCGAATCTCGCAAAGTCGGGAAAGGGGAATGAGTTAGTAGGTGAGAAAACGAACGTCTGAGCTTGTAGCATTGAGTGGCGGATACGGTATGGAACTACATTGCATGACATCGATATTAACCCGGTAACGAAAGGGAACGTGAAAATTATTTTAAAGAACATCCCGAAAGGCCATTGATGCACTCTTCAATTAGTACTTGTATGTAAGGCAGCAACCATTCGATTTTATAGGGGAGGCTATGGATATTTTTTGCTAAGTTTGTTTCCAATTTTTTTATTAAAAAAAATAATTTTTTCAGCAATATGATTTTTTTAAAGTTTTCCTGTCAGCTTTTCCTAGCTTTAAATTCGGTGCACAAAAAAAATTTTCGACTTGTCAATAAAAATAAGTTGTATTGGCAAACGTCAAAAAATCGTCTATGAAAAAGATATATAACCCCCGATAACCCCAAACCCCAGAAAATCAAAATTTTTGCCGCCTAAGTGACGTGTTAGATGGATAAAACCCAAATGTAGTTGCTTCTTGCTTTTAATGAATTTCAAAATCCAGAATTTAAAGATTACTGCAATATTGAATGATTTGTGTATAGAAGATTTAGGTATATTCATTGAGTCAAGTACTTCTTCTAAGAAATTAGGCGAGATGTGAACAGGGTGTGGCGCATGAGGAAAAAAAAACGCGGAAATTTTCTGCAATATCTAAGTATTTATACCTAATGACCTCCAGAAATAACCATCAAAGTGTTAATATATAAAGTTTGCCTTTTTGAGATATTGATAGGACCAATTTAGTTAAAATGCTCTTTTAATAGGAAAAAACGATGGGAAAATTTCCCCGCACTTTTCCCTTTATAAGCAACCAAAAATATCTGCGTCACAGATTCTTCAGGATGAATTTAAATAGCTTTTTGATTTTTTTTTCTGGATATAATAAATATGGGTGAGGCAAATAGACCAAATTGAGAAAATGCCTGATTTTTACACAGAAAAGGACGTAAAATCCCAATTCTTTTTTTTAATCTATAACTTAGCCAATACTCTTATCATTAGGTATTCACTTTTGTACTTCCAATACAAATCGTCACTAAAATATAACATCTACATCATTTAGCTCTAAATTCGAATTTCTGTATTTTATATGATTTATATACTAACAGAGTCGTTGCCTAAATGTTTATAATTCTTGCCTAAACTTTGTTATTATCTTGCCAAGCAAATACCCGTCCAAACATATTGTTATGAAACTTTTTCTGTATTAAATGATTCTTTGTTATAAAAATAAAAAGAAATTAATGCAATAAAATTTTTTGCATTTTTATATGAACTCGTTGTGACGTCAGGGGCGACCGGAAGTAGAACCACATAGGAACGCCAAGTCTGTCGAACACGACCAGAAGTTGCAATGCAGGTTACATAAGCTTGTTGTTCGGTTATCTAAAAGCATGATACATTTACGTCGGTAGGGTACTCGTCCTCTTCTTTTCTTGTCCAAACAAATTCAATCTGACGTTTTTCCGTTTATAAAAGACATCTTGTGGATACGAGTCGTGTCCACTCATTCTGAAAAAAAAATTTCTACACAATTAAGCTTCTCTATCAAGTCTTTGACTTCTTTGTATAAGTGACGTTACTTGATTTCTACAATTATCTCATATTTGGTATGATCTACTTCCATGTAAGACCCAACAAGGCTGTGCTTATCTTCATCAATAATGGCAGAATCAACTTTGATTATACCAGATTGCTCGATTTGTATCGCAATAAAGTTTATAGACGACTTCCACATTTGCAGTTCGGTTTTATACTAGACAAAAAAAAAGATATCGTATTTGAAAGGTACAAGTGTTGGAATACGTCTCCGACTATATATATGAAAAATATCTGAAAGGCATTTATAATATATGCATCATTTACAAATTCTCTGTAGTAATCGAATAAAGTTTTAGCTCTGTTCCCTTGGCTGTCACTGCAATGTCTATCTTATTCCTGTTGATCTCAGTTGTTGATCTCGAACGAAGTCAATGTGAAAGTCGTCTGTCGCCCTACTATCATGAGAGTCAGGGAGCGTAGACATAGCGCTAATGAAGTGTAGGCAGATAGTTCAAAGCAAAGGAACTGCAGGCTAATTATGACATTTAGCGGATCAAGGTCAGAATGGAAATAGACCAGGTGGCGAAAACTCGAAAGCTAACATATTATTATTCTTGTGTCATTGCCTTTTACAATAACAAAAAAATAGACAAATTAAAGAATGAACATTGTTTGGAAATCAGGAAAGAAAGCTAAGTTTGTCAAACAATCTTGGTTTCCAATACTTCAAAGAGGACAGATTTATTTGATGTTAATAAGGTAAACTACATGTAGTACTAGTAAAACGAGTGTTACTAGAGATGTAACCATAGTTACTGGTGTAATTAATGTATGTATTATTTTTCGTGTTATCCGAGTTACTTTTTATTTTATTATGTCTCACCCACTTTGGTGGGGAGACATATTGTTTTCTGCTTGTCCGTGTGTCCGTCACAAAGTTTGTCAGCGCAACTCCTCTGAAACTACTGAACCGAATTTTACGAAACTTGGTATGTGGCATGAACATTATATTCAGGTGAAATTTTGATATCCCATTTTTTTGTAGGATTTATGTTCATTGAATTTAGAAATTTGCCAAAAATCCTCATAAATACCTTGTCAGTTCAAATTTTCTTGAATTATTGAACCGATTAACGCAAATTCTCTTGAACTATTGAACTTTTCTGGAGCCTCTCCACAGAAGCCGTTCTGTGGACGTAATGGATACTGCAAGTGGATCCTGTTAGTGGACGGGGAGATATAAGTTTATGTAGACAAAAACAAACTTTAATTTTATTAATATTTTTTATCATTTTATTATTTACAGTGACACCTGTCCCAACCGAATCCCGAAAAACCGAAAACATGTCTACATCAGGCACTTTATTATTTTTAAATGTATTTTTGAATCTGAGTAAACTGAATACCTGTTTGAGGAGGTAGACCTAAGGTAAGGGACACAACTCGTACAAGTCATTGGAACGTTTGTATCTAGCATTTTACATCAATCTCATGTAAGAATCAAAGCAACTTGGGTTGATTTCATTCTGTTTCAAATAAAAGCACGATAGGCTTTGGTAAAATTGAATATGATACAAACATATCACTGATTTCCCTTACTCTAGGTCTACCTCCTTAAACAGAACAAATATGACAGTCCAAAAGGGATTCGGTTTAGATAGGTTTCAATATATATATATATATATATATATTATAATTATATATATCTAAATTTTATAAGACTTTGATTTCCTTACAAATTTTTGATTTACTTAAAAAGTATTTTTTTACACTGGCAACAAAGCAATAAAAATAGGTTTTGAAGTGTGTCCAATTTTAATGTTGATATGGAATTAATGTTGATGTTACAGTATCGTCTGTGAATGGGTGTTGCAGATCACTCATTTTAGCTTGCTTAGAATCATGGCCGTATTCCTCTGTGCGACAAATTCTCTAAGGACACTTTCCGTCTTCTTCATTTACATTTTTCAATATAATTATGCAATAATGCCAAACTTGATAGCCTTTCATCCCTAAAGTTGAACTTGTGTAATTTTTACTATACGATGCAATGCACTGAAAGTCCTCGTTGCCAGTTTAATTGACATTGCTGGTATAATGAGAAAGTTTGGTGAATCTTGAATGTTAGATAAGACTCTCTGTTCTTTCTTCATTCTGCACTTCATCTAATTTTCATCGGTCTACCTCGTCAATATACACGTCTTTCCCTGCTAAATCAGCTGCTTAAGCGTCAAAAATGCAATTAGTTATTTAATTTTTTAGAACTCCCTAGTTTTAGTCTCCAGTAATCTGATGCTGTGTAATAATTATCAATTGTCAAGCATCTATAAATCTATACATCTAGAAATAGCTCCAACCATGGCATTCATAATATAGTAAAAAAAAATTCGGGAAAAATATATACCCACAACAAAAGGGTTATCATAGAAACCGTGCAAAAATATGCTAAAATTTGGGGGAAAGTTAATGAAATCGGGTTTAAAAATGTCAAATTCTCCGCAAAATATCTTAAATTTTTATTTCATGCCCTGAAACTATCAAAACTTCTTCCTTGGAAAACCTCCTTTATATATGAGCATCGCCGGTTAGATTTTAAGCTATTTTACTTCGTAATTCACTTATCAAATTTAGCATGGTAAAAATTGGCTTAAATTCACTTTCACAATGAGATCAAATCGTCATTGAAAAAAAAGCTCCTTCAACATTTAAACTATATAAATACTTTCAAAAGTCCCCCTTTTCAGAAAATGTTTTATCTGCAATAGAATAGAATCTTCAATTTTTTATTACTATAGCAACCACCAATTACCATTTGTGTCATTGTTCAACCCTAGTCAAAAGTGCGAAACTAAACTTAACTGTGCTGGCCGAACCTCTATAAAACAAATAAAACCGACGTTAATTAAATTGTTCAACTTGGCAAAAGCAAAGTAAAGCTATTAGTGTCAGCAGAAAAAAAGCAAATGACCATAAACTGTACAAAAAGGGAATTAAATATGGTATATAAGTGCCCGGTATCCAAGAACCAGGATTCTAGCGGTAATCAAGGGAACCTAGGTTATAGTGGTAATCAAAGCGTAATCAAGGGAACCAAGTTTATAGCGGTAATCAAAGCGTAATCAAGGGAACCAGGATTCTAGCGGTAATCAAAGCGTAATCAAGGGAACCAGGATTCTAGCGGTAATCAAAGCGTAATCAAGGGAACCAAGGTTATAGCGGTAATCAAAGCGTAATCAATGGAACCAGGATTCTAGCGGTAATCAAAGAGTAATCAAGGAACCAGGTAATCAAAGCGTAATCAAGGGAACCAAGGTTATAGCGGTAATCAAAGCGTAATCAAGGGAACCAGGATTCTAGCGGTAATCAAAAGAATGAAATCCAGGGCAAAGACCAGACATGGAAAACAGACAAACATGACAAAGAACATAAAGTAACTAAAATCATACATACAAAGTAACAAAAGTAAATGAGCAACTCGGACTCCACTAAAAACTGGGAACATGGACCAGGTGCACTGGTAGGGTTAGCGCCCTCTGCTTTTCTAGAAACACCCACCGAGTTTGCTCATAAAAAGTCAAGTCCGGGGTGTACGAAAGAGGAAAGGAAAACTACATTTTGTATGACACGTTGAACAAATCAGTTTTTATGGCGCAGAACTTTGTCAAAAAATAACACGACCTATTCGGACAAGGATCCGTTTTGAATAACTAAATATTCAACTTAAGTATTTATCGATAGTGTTCTATCAATGTCCCTGCTGTGTAGTGGTTGTAAGCCGACCGAAAATGTATACTAGGATCATTGTGTCGATCGATCATCTGAGCGAAATCCAAAGTTTATCGATCATGTTAAAGTTCAAAGAATAAAATGAAATTATTAAACTATTTTTATACGTATTTATTGAAATTAAATGTACATGGTCGAAGGAAAAAATCCGTCAAATAGTACTAGTCCTAATATCAATATAACGGACCTAGTGAATTATTTAGAACAGTGTGTAGAAAGCCCACTCAGGTAAAATAATACTTCATGAACACTAGGAAAATTGTTACTTTTATGTATATGATAAAAACGTTACTGCATGAATATTGGAGAATAGTCTGGCACTCTTCAAAACCACTTTATATTTTGAACCTTTTTTGAAAGAAAAATGAACACCTGCACATGTCTGATCCCAGTAACCAAATGTATAGTCCAATGTATAGTCCAATGTGAGTTCGGTTTATATAGGTTTCATTGTTTTAATTGTCCTAAATAAGATACCGGACCAAGACATACACTTTCATATTTCACAAAAGGCGGGGCAAATAATGTTTGCCATGTTATGGATATTTCTTATAGAACTGCATGATGAAAGACGATTATTGTTGGATTGGATGCTGGGAAAGAGAGGTGATCCAATTTAAAGGTGCAATGTTCAGATTTCAAGCGCTGAATGTATTTCTTATTTTATCAAGTAGTACGTGATTAGACTGTAAACATATGTTCTATAAAGAACTGAACATTTATTGTTAGTATTTAATCCTGTTATATTTAACTGGTATACAATTTCTACAAAAGCAAATGGTCAGATTAATGCACAAGTAATTATAAATAAATCTGGAGTTTTTGTCGAAATGTATTAGTATATGTAGGCATGAATGCTCCTTATATTATGAAACACAGTGATTATACTTATGGTTTTTACATATTTTACTGCGACATTTCCTGGACTTTGATGAATTGGTAGCATTTTTGAAGAAACAGTGTGCATTAACGGACGGAAAATGCATTTTCAGGTAAAAAATACTAAAATATAGAAATGAGAATGGAAAGCTAAAAGATGAATATTTTAAAAGGTAATTTTGAATATTAATAATCTTTTAGACTTTAAAACGGATTCAGCTATCATTTTTCGTGCTTCTTTTTCTTTTATATTCTATTTTGATATTTTATGGGTTGGACCATCAGTTATATTATATTATGTATACCTAATAAACAACATCAAAACCATATTTCCCGGAATAAAACACAAATTGAAAGACCTCAGCAAAGGAATTTGTTTTTGTTCCTGCTGATAAAGCTGCAAATAATATTATTGTTATTTGTCGTAAGTTTTATATTGAAATTCTATAAAAAAAAATTACGAATTCACCAACATTCCAACTGACTAAATTTTCAGACAGTGAAAATGTGAACAAAGACAAATTTGTTGCTACCTCTTTACAAGCTGAGCCTAGTAGCATGGAAGTTCCTACTATGTACTGACTTCCCAAACTTCACAAATCACCTTATAAATATAGATTAATTTCCTCTTCAAGTAATTGCTCTACCACTTGACCATAAAAACCTGAATATAAATTTTTGTTACAAAGCCTATGAAAATAATGGAAGTAACTATTTTTTGGAGTGTTAAAAACTCACCAGAAGTGCTTGATAAATTACAAGCCCATGTGGGATCTTTCGAATCTGTTCAAAATTTTTACTTTTCAACTGTGTACGCTATACTTCCGCATAATCTCATAAAACAGAAAATCACATATTTTATCAAACGGTCATTTAATAAATCGGGATGTGAATGTGTTTGTTTTCATTCTTTAGATCATTTTTTAGTAACGAAAAACATAAAAGCTACTTTAATTTTACTTATTTTGATATGCTTACAGCACTCGAAATCCTGTAAGACAACATTTTCGTACGCTTTGACGAAACCATTTATCGTCATGTTGTTGGAATTTCCGGGGGGAACCAATTGTGCACCACTTATTACGAATCTCTTTTTGTACTGTTACGAAGCACAATTTATGGCTAGAATAAATAAGATCCTTCCAAACAACATTTGGTATAAAAAAAAATAATAACACCTTTAGATATTTGGACAATATTTTGGCTCTAAAAAACGATGCCTTCATTATTTATACTAAAGATTAATATCATGTAGAATTATCTTTGAATAAAGCAAGTATTGATAGTAAAGAATATCCGCTTCTTAACCTTAGTATTCATATCGGTAGAGGTTAACCTAATCCTAAAATTTACGATAAAAGGGAGGATTTTTCATTCCCTATTATCAACTATCCGTTTTTAGTTGGTGATGTCCTCTTGTCACCATCATATGGTGTTTACATATCACAACTGATTCGATTTTCTCGTATTTGTAACAATGTTTCGGATTTTAATGAAAGGAATCTTCATCAAACAAAACAAAATACTACATCAAGGTTTTCGATATCAAAAGCTCGTAAAAACATACACAATTTTTTTCAACCGATACAAGGAACTCATGCTCAAATACAGATGTACTTGTGAAGAATTAATACGTGCGGTTATGGTCTACACAAAGCACGGAAAGCTCGATATTCACCCAATAAATTATCTAAACGCTTGAATATGCTCATTCGTAAGGGATATAGTTATGATATTGTTGTCAAATCATTAAGGGTAGCATTTTTTGTATTAATATTGATTCCCTCATAGGGTCTTTATATAGAAATTAAAACACTATTAGAGTGCTATAATATCTTAAAGCAGTTTTTGGCATGACGTGGGTTGTGTCCTTAACCCGGCATGAAAAGAATTGGGATTGATTTTACATTTTGGCATGTCTGTTAACTGCTGTTAGTCCTTTGTTCGTACACTAGTGTAATTCATATTCAGTTTCTTTAATTTATTTCCGTTGTAACAAAGGACTCAGACCTTTTTTAACTGATTTGTAGGTGTGTCATATTTTTCCATAGTGGCCAGATTTTAAAGGGGGGTTGTGATCACGCCAAAGTACTTTAATCCAAAGTCAGGAATTTCTGGCCTATGTATGTCTTGTTTTGTTTTCACCTTTAGTTTATTTTTTATGTTACTTGCGTATATATGCGCAACATTTTCGCAGTACCTGTGTATAATGATGTTTTGGCGCTAGTTGAAGCCTGCCCTATGGTATGAGGATTTCCTTGTCGTTCATTGAAGATCAATGGGTGGCCTTGGGCTGACAGTTTCATATCGGTGAGGTTTTTTTGACACATACACCATACCTATTATCGTTACATGTTATCCTTTATCGGGTTACTATCCATATATTGTTCACTCTTGTAACGTCTGTCACTGCAGCATGGATTGAAATTCTGATATTGAATATTATTTGACAATTGACTACACTACATACCGCCCACATTTTTAGGTGAACAATCATCATTTCATTAGTAAATTTTTTTCTAGAAAAAAAGAAATTCAATGTTTTACTGCTTAATGATTTACAAGTGCAATTTTGGTCGTGTAAACGGGGGCTTAATATATGTGCTTTAAATGTTTAATTGAATAAATCGAAAAAGGCGTTAGCTTATAGTCCAACACCGGTCATGGTAGTTTTTTAAAACTGATTTTTGTAATATCCAAATAAAGGACAAGATAGGATTTGCATGAAAAGATGTACTATATATTACTTGAATTATCAGTAAATAAAGCTCACTATTTGTGTGATCTATAGAACACAGTGTATTGCTTAGATAGCATTTTTATTGAATCGGGCAAAGGATGGGTGGGACAAGAAGGAGGGGCTATGATCGAAATTGAAAATGACAGGCCAAAACTATTAGTAAAAAAAAAGACAGGCATTTAGTTGTGTTTTATAGCGTATAGTAGAAAATGAGTCTGAACTGAAGTATAGGAGAAAATAGTCCAAGGGGTTTTTAAGTGGCTAATAGTGTTAGCGACTTCTTGCACTCGTTATTTCTGTATTTAATATTCGCATATGATTTGCATTAATGTGTAGTTATACGCCACATAATCCAGCAGATCTTCGCCGTGTTTACCGCCATAGCGTTACAATTCTAGATTAATACGAGATAAAAAAATTTACCTCTTAAATATCATACACGTTTGTTCTACGTGTGTTTCTTGTCTGAATGAGACCGTAAATTTTACATGAAGTGATCAGTTAGCTTTGAACATTACCCAGTTTCCGATTCAGGCATTGAGGCTAGTCACAAGACTTTATAGGTCATATGCATTAGCACGCCCCGATATTTATGAATATTCATTGCCAGCTGCTTAATCTGGTTCATAAACTGGTTCCTTGGTCAATATTATAATTGACCCAAAGATCGCTACAACGTACTTTTTTAAAAACATACCATACACATGTCTATGAAAATGATCGGTGAGCATTGCATTTGTTTCGTATTTAATGGGTTTAAATATAAGATAATTATTCATTATTTTAGACTTTAACTGCTCCATTTTATTCTCCATTTCTCATGACGTTCATATTTTTATCGTTTGTTTCATTTTTGGTGTAATATATTTTATATCTTATTGAATGACGTATTTGTGTGCGAGCATGTATGTGACTGTACTTGACTTGTGTGATTATGGCGTTCTTGTTTGTGTGTATGGTGGTGATTATGATGTTATGTATGTGATGGTATGCGAGTGTGCGCGCAATTGTGAGTGTCGGTATGTATTTGGGTGTATTATGGTATACTCCTGTGTGGATATGTGCTTGTGTGTACTTTTATATATTTATTTATGTAATGTAAAGCGTCTACAGTAATTTTGAAGTGTCGGCGCTATATAAACTTTGTTTATAATATAATGATATTAATTTATGTAATATTACCCAGTTTCCGATTAAAACACAGGCGTTAGTTACAATTGATAATATAAATGTCATTTAAATATCTTTTCTGATCTATTCTCCTAATCGAGAAAAAATTATTGAAAGGTAGACTTTTAAAAACTGACTGGTTTAATGTCATTTTATTAGGTAATTTTTCTCGTGGTGATAGCTATTTACTGCTTCGAACAGTCAAACAGTTCTGATGTCAACGATAAGTGTAAGCTACCTAGCGAAAGAAGCAACCTTAATGGGAAATATAGAAAGAAAATACGAAATTTTAATATTGCGTAAGTAATTCACTGTCAGTCAGGCATTTATTTTTTTTTTCAATAATACACTTTCTTAACTATATGCTGAAATGGATTCACCTTAAAAGCTTTATTGGTATATGATGCAATCGGATCTACTACACACTGTTCCGCTATAAAATAAAGTCGCATCGGATGCAGGAAGGAGAAAAAATCTTTTTTTTTTATTTTTGGACGTATTTGCGGCTTTTATGGCGATCCGAGTGTTGAAGTACATGTAGCATAAGTACCACATTCCGAAATATCACCTGCTTTTAGTATGATAACTACGTGCGGCGTTTCAATGTAACACCCTCTACACTAACGGCACTATATGTTGACAACTTTTCCTTTCATTCTTATTTCTTCAAGTTACAAAAAAATGCTGTGTGTTTTTGCTTCTTTTTTGTGCGTTTGTTGTTTGTTTCATTCGTTTTTTCAATTGTTTTTGTTTGTTTGCGCGCGCGCGCGTGTGTGTGTTTGTGCTTCGCATTTCAATTTTATGTTCAAAGAAATATATAACTGTCTTTCATAGACCAAAGAGAAAATTGGGAGAAAAAATTGCACGTACGAGAGGAAGATTAAGTAACCAGATAAAAACTGCAGCTCAAAAATACAAAAGATATTGTAGGTATGTATCTGTTGTCAGATATTATTTAAGTTACTTGCGATTTTTTAAAAATAAACTAATATCGATATCTAAATATGGCGTAGAAATTAAACTACTCAAATTCAACAAAAAAATATTCTTGCAGTATTGGTACAATTCACGCACAGAGGCAACTGTAACAAGGACATTTGGAAATGTTTCTTTTTTCCTTTAATTTCAAAGTGAAAACATGTTTCCTAAAATATAATATTCAACATGTGACCGTGAATTCTCTGATATCTTTATATGTTTATTGAAAATGATGCTCTTGGTATTTTCTGAAATATGGATTAACAAATAAACGATGCATTATTACATATCCTTTGCAGATATTAATCATTTTGATAAACATCTTTGATCTGTTTGTAAAGTTAATGTGTTTTGCTCACGATCCTTAGCATGCTCCGTTCACGAACAGTGTTATCCATATTTTCACGATCATTTCGTGTAACGAATCGCACTTCATGACAGAAATGTTCATCAATAAATAAGGGAAATTATTTTTACCTGCATTTTCTCTCCGTTTACTCCAATGTTAAGAAAAATAGCATGATATGTTCAATTGTTTGTAACACAGTGCGTATGCTGGTACACACACCATGATAACATTGTATATCTTTTCTGTTAATTTTAGAAAGCCGGACTTTAGTTCGACCTATAATGGCTTTATTCTAAGCAATTTCAAGAATACCACTGTTTGCCCAGGGCAGTGGGATAGAATTGATATTCCATCTTATTATGTTGATGAAAAAAATTGGATATGTGTCACTCTAGGAAATTTCCAGAGATTCAAATGTCCAACTTATAATTGCTTGAGGTGAGTAAAATACTATTCTATATATATTGTAGTGATCCCCTGATACATTGGTTAAGTTTGTGGTCAACTTAAATTTCAACAAAATCAGTCGTCTAGGTGAGTATTGTTTAAACATCTTCTTCTGTTACTCAGCTGCAACATCTAAAATTATACAAGATTTTATTCGAAGCTTTGTTTGTATTGTTCTAGACATTAAATTCTGTGAGCAGAAATGAGTTCTTCTGGTTGAGCTTTTCAGGGCCTCAACGGATTTTTATCATATTTTCACTGATGAGACCTACTTTATATCTATTTAAATAGGTGGTCATCGGCCAGTGCGCATATAACCATAGGTGTCTATTAATTTACAAGGTTAATTTCATCGCGTATTATTTGTGTAGGATGTTATTATAATAGAGTGCTTTAAGTGTAAGTGTTTGTAAGAATCAGGCAAAAATAGAAAAAAAAATCAGAAACATGCATATCAAAACCCCCACCGATCTGACAATAAAATATCACTCAAGGCTTACTTCTCTATTTGAAAAGACCATTACTTGATCTCTGCGCAGTGGTTTTGCTCAGAATTTATTCAAAATAATTTTAGAAAAAATGAGGTTTTTAACAGAGTTATCTGCTCCTGAAATGTCCATTTTCAGTGCATTTCTGTGAAATTGTATCTCAGTGCTCCAGTACGATATAGAAAATCTTGTCTGTTTTCTTTGATTCTGATGGTGCAAATAGTAAATGATTCTTACAGGTACTGACACTGACATTTAAAACTTTCACATAAAGAAATATTTTCAGCCAACTCTAGGTAGTCAAGTTATTCCAAGTTAGCTTAGTCGTTATAACGTGATACTAAGTCGTTATAACGAAACAATAAGACATAATTAGGACTTAGAATTAAACAACACCTTTAAAGAAGCAGTCTGTACAGAAATAAGAAATGAGGTGATTCATATCAGTCTTAGGTTGCACTAAAATTGCAAGAGTTATCATTCTTGATTTAAGTGATTAATTTTTGGAAGTGAATGTGGGGTCTATTCCAAACGTTAAATGTTTCATAATACAGAAAGGCCTATTGGTACGTAAAAATGTTTCATATGAAGACCAAAACAGCATCGTTTGTTCGGTGGATTTTTCTGTACCACGAATCACTTCTACCATTGGCTGAGTCTTAATATGAATTGGTACTTAAATTATAAACATTACTTATAATGGCTCCTTGACCCCTTACGGCAACTTAGATGTAATTGGTTCTCTTTACTTTGCAAAATAATCGTTGACCTTCTATTTTCAACAGCTCTCGTTGTCAGCTTGGAAGCGATGCCCCAGACCCAAAGGCTCACCCCCGTGTTGTGTATTCGTGTCAACTGGATAGCTTTGTTGATGTGCCATTTTATGTATTTTGTTTTCATCAAAAGGATGCTACCAAGTTTGAATTCCGGAAAGAGTTCATGATACTTTCAAGGTGTTGTCGGTGCACAAAGTACACCTGTACAGAATAAAATAATTTAATGTATGTATTGATTTCTACTGATTTAAACTAACATTTATAATACAGTGGATTCAATGTAGACTTACAATATACAATGCATTCAAACGCTGAGAGGGGGACTGGCAGTTTTTTGGAAACAAAATATTCTGGCCCTGGAAAAGTCGAAAATAAATATTCTGGCCTACACCTCCTTAAAAACAGATTTTCTGACCTTAGTCCAGATACTCAATACAGTTAAATGAAAATAAATAATCTTACTCAATGTGCTTGAAAATAGATTTTTCTGACCAGGAAAATTTCGAAAATAAATATTCTAACCCAACAAAATTTGCCAAGCCCCCCTCCCAACCAACCAACTAGGCTTATGAAACACAACATACATATCCTATTTTTGTGCCTACCCTGAACATTAATTAGATATAAAACATAGTTTGAATATGGAATTAACGTTTTACGGTATAAAAACGTGAATTTAAAGCAAAATTTTGATAGGAAAACACTCAGGGTCTTGTACTAAACATGAACCTACAACAATGTAATTTCTTTGACATTCTCTGGTAGAACTTTGGCTACCTATCTAAATAAGAATCATGCTAATTCTGTAATACACGATACACCAAAAAAGGCTACACATTTTTTTTTATTTTTGTTGTTAAATTGCTTTATACGTCTATATGATGAAATGTATAATTATTGATTCCAATCTGTCTACTCTTAGGGTATAATCCACACTGAATATCCAACAATTTCTGTTGTATTTTATTGTCATTTACAGAGTTATCTCACTGAATTTGGAATTCTACGGTGCATTCTATATAAATTTTATCACTTCAGAACAACAGTTTTACATGTATGAAAAGCAACATGTTAATTTCTGTTTACTATAACATTTTAATCAAAATACTAGTATCAAATTAATACGTAGGCTTTCCAACTATGAATCACATTTTACATGATTCTTATCTGGAGTGCTACATAATGTTCAAGTTGCTAAAATAATTGCAATGAGAAATTACAGTGCTTCCCAATGACCCATATTGTGTTTAATACTGATGTTAATGTTCATAATTTTCAAAGGATCATAGATTGTTCTTGATACACTAAGTTATGAATCATGACTGTATTTATGAAATGATTGCATATTACTGAGATTTTCAATGTACAATAAACTAAAATGTTTTTTTTTCTTTTTGCATAAAAAAATTTAGACTACGAGAGCCACAATTTGTAAAATGGACCCAAAAGTAGCAAATTAAATATGACAATACAATAAAAACAACTAGTATGTCATCATTTTAGAACGACAAATCCTGGGGAAGTTTTGATTATATTAAAATAGATTAACTTTGACAAGGGTATACAGTTAAGGAGTAATCAAGGAAACCAAGGTTATAGCGGTAATCAAAAAAATGTAATCCAGGGACAACGATCAGATATGGAAAACTGACATGCACAACAAAGAAGATAAACTAAAATCATACATACAAAGTAACAAAAGCAAATGAGCAACTCGGACTCCATTAAAAACTAGAAGCATGGACCAGGTGCACCAGTAGGGTAAGCGTCCTCTGCTTTTCTAGAAACACCCGCGTAGTTGTTCATAAAAAGGTCAAGTCCAAGATAGATTAACGAGGAAAGGAAACCTCTGACCCATTGAATAAATCAGTTTTCAAGATACCCCAAATTTCAATAGCCATACAGCAACTATCGTGGTTCCAATTTAAAGCCATGATAAAGGGGTTTTTCCAGATTACCAAATTGTATTGATTATTTTTCATAGTTCAATAAAAAGAGGTTGTTGGAGAAATCTAAATAACAGAACAAAATATCAATTTACCCTCTAGATTCAAACTTTGGTTTATACCGCGTAATACAAATTTTAATATTTCAACAAATTGGTTCATAAATAAGAGGTACGGAGGTACCTTAATATCATCTAAAAAAATTCATGGAGAATTTGTAACAGGTGAACCGTCTTTTATCTTGGACTAATAAGGACAACGCTCAAAGCATTTGGGATTGGTAATGATAATTTGATCTTCAACAAAGAAAATACATTCAAAATTCATACTACAATATAACTTCAAATTTGTTGTGATATGTATCGTTGATCCTCTACACTACATAACAACACCTATAGATGAGCTGCACTTGATCCTCTACACTACATAACAACACCTCGTACTACCATACATCGTGTACTAAGTTGCAACCCTAGGTATATCCTACGACGAGGAATGACCAAGCAAGCGAAATTATTTTTTTATAACCTAGCTGGTCGAGTGGTCTGGGGCGCTGGTCTTTGTGCTGGCGGTGTTGCCATAGATATCACAGCGGTACGAGCTCGAGTCCTACGGAGGGAACGACCAAATTTGACAGTTCTAACATCGTTGGGAATTTTTCAGACTCTTCTATGCTTATGTTATCTTCCCTGTATCAATTTGAACCGATGGTTCAGTGTAGTGAATAGAGTCGTCAAATTATGAGACCGTAAAATCAAGAAAAAAATCCGAAATTGCCTACTTTTCCTTCTCTGTCAGGAACCAATAAACACTTTTTGTCAAATTGTGCTATGTAAATTGTAAGCTTTTCACGATATTAAGATCACTGTTGTAATTGCAATTGGAAGTGTTATTTGTCACAATTTTTTATCATTTTTATTGGGGTAAGGGTAGCAGTTTTTTTCTTGAAAAATATAATAAAAACTTAACGAAGTAGGTCCCATATCGAATAAAATAATCTTACATTTTGACGTGTTACATGTCAGAAAGAAGTTAACCACCTGTATTTTTTTTTAAATGAAAAATATAAACACTTGAAGCTCTTTTTGTTGAAAGAGTAACCATGGGAACCAAAATTCTAGAGGAAATCAAAAGAATGTAATCCAGGGACAAAGACCAGGCATGGAAACAGGCACACACAACAAAGAACATAAAACAACCAAAAATCCGAAGTAACAAAAGTTAATGAGAAATTCGCACTCCACTAAATACTGGGAGCACGGACCAGGTGCATTGGTAGGGTAAGCGTCCTCTGCTTTTCTAGAAACACCAGCGTAGTTGTTCATAAAAAGATCAAGTCCAGGGAAGACGAAAGAGTGAAGGAAAAATATACGACACGCTGAATTGTTATTACTTTGTTTGCAGCAATTACCAAATGACAAACAACTGAATTATTAAAAGAAGATATATTTAAGTAGCTAAAAATCAAAGTCCCATAAATTCCGCGAAAGGGGATGGGTCAGTGTTTCCCTGTGTGGCCAATGCACTAGAAAAACATATTCCAGGGATAACAACGAGACAAAGAAAATAGACACACACAACAAAGAAAAAATGTAATAAAATGTAAACCGAGTATTATATATATGTACTTTTTGGTTGCATAAATGTCTTAGTCGACGCATGTTCTACATACTAAATTCGTTTTATGTGTCAAATATTTATTCATTGCCTGATAAGAAGTATTGTGTAACAGTTTGCAAAATATTTATTATTTCCGATTACATCTTGTTATTGCATGAATATTTTGTGATTATTGAAATATAAACTTAAGCTCAAACTAACATGCCAGCTAACGACCAAGCGCTTGAATAAATTACCGATTCTGATGATTAGATTGTACAAGTGTGTTTAAAATTTCAATAAAACTAACCCGCAATACGAGTCAGATTACTCTTTAAAAAGTTCTTTGACAACGAAAAAGTAAGTTTTTTTTTGGAAATGGAACAATATATGACAGCTACAATGTCCTGCGCATAGAGTAACTTTATTCGCTCTTTTATAGATTTACACCTCTGCCACACTCAGCCTTAAACCCCACCCCTTTATGCAAATTAGTACAGTACACGGGAAACCGCTCTGTGGATTTTTCACATGCTATATTCTACACTGTAGTCTCCTTCTTCCATTAATTTCTCCATATTAGGCTCCAATGTTTCCAGTGCATTTTTCAACAAAAACACAAAAATAAAAAAAATTGAAAACGGTTGATTCAATTAAACGTTCATACCCTGAAATTCACCATGAGTCCACGGAGATCGGAAGAACGTCTAACCTTGCATGAGTCAACAGCACATGTTTGGTGTTATTGTTTTGGCAGTTCTTTATATTTACCGGATGGTCTTCCTGTTTCCATCTTTGTATCTGCAAATAAAAGTCACACATCATTTTATACATGTCTTGAGCATGTCAGTAATGGATGTTCGTGTCGGAGGATGTTTTATATGGATCATGAACCACAAGCAGTTAATTTTTCCTCCTTTTTTTTAACAAAAATTGCTACTTCGACAAACAAATTACGTATGTATGTCAGAATGGCTACTATCTGCAAATGGTATGGAGTAATTTTATATAGGGAATTCTTTAAGCTGAACTTCGGAATACTTAATTCTTAGTAGCATTCCAGCTAAGAATCATGCAAAATGTGATTCATGGATAAAAAGCCTACATATTTTTATTTTTGAAATTTTGTTTGAATTGGCATAGTAAACAGAAATCGACATTCAGTTTTTCATGTATCCCGTGTTCTTAGGCGATAAACATATAGACTGCACTGTAGATTTCAAAATTTAGGGAGATAACACTGTAAAGGACACTCAAATACAATAGAACCTATTGTATTTTCAATGTTGATTATCTCCTAAGAGCAGGCAGATTTAAATAAATAATTACACATTTCGTAATATAAACTCGTTAAACAACTTAATAACAAAAATAATAATATGTAGCCTTTTTGGGGTGTATCACATTTTTTAATATTTTGCATGATTCTTACTAAGACAGCTACTTAACATCTTATTAGTAGACCTATTTATGAACATTTTGACATTTTTAATTTTCTAATTCGACCTAGTAAAAGATTCACAAGCTTTTTAAATATTTTTCATTCAGTCATATCATTCTGGGCTTGTTATTGTAGAATTAATATGTATAATATGATCGTGAAGGAGAGAGTCAAGATTTAATTGGATCATGAAGATTTAATATTGGATCCTGACATTGACTTAAGTAAGCACCCATCGCAAGATTACTACATAACAACATAACTAAAAACGTAAATCAATACAAAAAAAAATATAAAAAGGATATTATGATAAAACTATTCGCATTTATTTAGAAACACAAAGCATTTAAATAAAATGTGTGTTTGAATGATATTGCTTAGACGTTGAGTACGTTGTTGGTGTCACATTCGATTGAACCGGGGCTGGTTACGAAAACCGAAATATTACTATTAGAATGTGAAGTTATCGAAGGCAATATAGATATTAGAATGTGCGAAAATGTTTGCTGTTTTAGAATTACAATCATAAATCTTTGAAAGATCCCGTTAATTTTGGAGGGAAAGCATTATTCGATCACAAGAACGTCCATTTTCATATTTGGACAGGTAACATTAAGAAATGCTTTCTTCCCATTTCACCAATATATATAAGTTGTTTCTTAACGTATTTTGATAAAACCAACTTTTTTGGAAAGAGCAATTTGTGCTGCAGACGATGTCATATTTTTTTCAGGACGTAATGATAAGTTCAAAGCGAATTACAATATCACAAATGTCTCCCCTTTGATGTGGACATTGTAAAAATGGAAAGAAACCGATTTGAAGACAAAATTTTAGACATTTTTTTTTTAAGTTATGCGGACAGCTTTTTTTAATCGGGACTCTTTTTAACTATATTGACCATTTATTACATAACCCCAATGAAAATATATATAAAATGTTCAATCAGTCTTTTTGTTTAAAGCCTTTTTGTCCGTATTTCAATTATGTCACAAATTTTAATTTTTTCGACGTTGGCCATTGGCTACTTTCTTGCTTACCGTTGTAAAATATAACAACGAATAGTATTTTTACCAAATTTTATTCGCGCTAAAACGATTGTATAAATATTCAGAATATCAAGTTTACTCTAAAAAATAACGAGTTTTATTGTCTAATAGTGGATAAATACTAGTACTTTTTACGAGAGAAAAATGAGTTTCGATCGTTTATATTTTCACAAGAATGAAATTAAGCTATTACAGTTGATTTTTTTTATCCATTTAGACCGAAGATCGGAATTGAGCTAAGAGTCACCAGAGCCTATAGATTTGTAAAGCCTATTAACATCTGCAACTATCTCTTACACCGCCTGAAGAAAATAGTTCTACTGGCATACACAGTTTAATGTTCAAATACACACTTGGGTCACCTTAACAGTGATTTCTAAAATACAACTTTTAATTAAATTGTACCAAGTTTAATTCCATGTTATTTATGCCGATAAACAAAAACAAAACATCTTTTACTCCGAACTAAATATGCTGACCTCTGTTGTGCCATGTAAATGATTGTTATACTAAGTGGACTGCATTGTGGAAGTCTCGCATATCTTGGAACGCCTTTAAACTAATTTTAAATGGGAAACAGGCTATAGAAAACATTGAAACCAACTGTACTAGGTGACTACCCTTTTATTTTCCAGCGGGGTCATATAATATTGGTTTTCAAGCAGAAGTCAGACGTCCCTAATATGGCAAAACGTTCCCAAGACATTTAATTAACGGCAAGCTCCGGAACAGTGACCCGTCTTCCTTCTGGGGCGGCAATTAATTTAAATAAATAGGTATACCGTCTTTAAAATGACTTAGTTTCCCGTCAATATAGCGCCCCTTTTTTAATATACAATACTGTGGAGCACTTTCAGTGTACAGAATTATTGCCACCGGAAAAAAATTCTGTTGGTCATTGGATTGATATGCGAATTATGAGATGGAAATCTGAGTCTTCCCCTATTTATTGTTCATGCACATACAATAATAATTCTCTTGGACTTTTCCGTTTGCTTACTGTAATGATTTTGTTGTCATAGTCATGTCACAATCCATGTAAGAAAATGTATCGTAGTTAGACCTGCGCACGAATATATGCATTTATTCGCGCTTTTCAATGTTTAACTTTTTGATTACAGCTACCTTTTACTAATTGTACCCTAAAACACTGTGCATTTGACATGTATTTTCAGTGCTTGAGAAGGAAAACGGTGTTATGGTACGATATATATATGACCAATATGTAGAGATTTTTCTCATGCAAACATGCAACCACTGGAATGATCATCATTAGTCGAAGCGCATGCTCAATATACACTTTCGCAATGAAAATTTTTTTTTTCTACCCAAAGCCTTACCTCGCTGACGTATACACACGCAGTGCTCATTGACCATTCTGCAATTAACACGAAAGGTCTATTGATTAAACATACGCCGTAACTTGAATACAAATATGACATGATAAATAGCATATGTCAACTAAGCAAACAGGACCCGTAATATTGAAACACAGTCTCAAGGTAAAATCAAGTTGACTTGATAAACTTAGAAAATTTTCAGCTGCGAAAAATAATCAGTTAATTTCCTATCAGCTCACACAATCTTAGCGTGAAATGTTAAACCTTTGGACAGGAATGGTCATGTCAATGCTTGTTGGGAAAGAGTCGAACAAAAGCATATTCAGATAAAACAAAAACTACAGGTAATTGACAGATTATACACATAATTAAATTCACTAACACGTCATATATTTAAACAACGACGATCACACGAAATATACGAAGAAGAACAACTACTTTTTTAGACTACATTCCCACCTGCTTTAAGGATTATTCATGATCATATTGTATATTTGCACATTTTTTTCTAAAACCACTTTAAGTGTCGGTCTCTCTAAGAATCAGGCAGTGGGTGAAACAATGCATAAAAAAAAACACCATTTTGAAAGTTTAATTTGACTAGTTGCACCATCAGAATCAAAGAAAACAGACAAAATGTTCCATATTATGCTGGTAAATTGAGTTATAATTTCATTGAAATGCACTGAAAATGAACATTTCAAGAGCAGATTACTCTGTCGAAAGCCTCATTTTTCTAAAATTCTACTGAACAATTTCTGAGCAAATACAGTGACGCAGAGATCAAATGATGTTCTTTTCAAATAGAGAAAGCATCTTTGAATGAAGTTGTATTGTCAGATCTGTGGGGTTTTGACATGCATGTTTTTTCCCATTTGCCTGTTTCTTACAAAAACTTAAACTTAATCACTGTATTATTTTTTTCTACCCGAGAGGGTCCATGATTGGTGAACAAAACTTTCTTTTCTTATCTTAAAAGATTCTCCTCAAAACTTAGAATAATACCAAAAGTGTTTGAAAGTATTTGGCATTATTTTGTAGTTTCCATTTAAATAATGTTTTCTGACACACCCATATTTTGTGATATTGCACGCTTGACGTTTTGATTACAAGTGATATTGCACGGCTGACGTCAGCTGTTTATATTCACGATAAAATTGTCTTATGTAGCAAAATTATCAGAATGAATATCAATCTTTTTTTTAAACATTTTTAATTGGTATTTACCTAAATTTGTTCACTTTAAAAAGGCGTATCCAAAAGCAGATGCATACAATGAATCAACCAAATTACAGCTAGTTGAAATAGACCAGTTCCAATTTCAATACAAATCTAGCAAGGTTTGTGTGTAACTTAAATAAGAATAATGAATTTGTGAACGATAGCCACGTTTAAAAGGTAAAGAAAGAACTGAATAAATAAAATATGAATAAAACGTAAAAACAATTGATATATTTTATAAAAAGTACGTTGTAGCGATGCTTATGATATTGACCAGGGAACTAATTTAGCAACCAGATTAAGCAGTTGGCAATGAATATTCATAAATATTGGGGCGTGCTAATGTATATGACCTCAGTGCATGAATCGGAAACTGGGTAATGTTAAAAGCTATCCGATTACTTAATGTAAACTTCCCGTTCTCGTACAAGCAAGAAACACACGCAGAACACACGTGTATGATACTTAAGAGGTACATATTTATCTCGTATGAAGCTAGAACTATGACGCTATGGTGGTAAACACGGTGAGGATCTGCAGCATTACGTGGCGTATAACTACATATTTATGTTTTTTTTTTTTTTGTTTTTTTAACTAGCTTTTGATGTAGTGTCATATTGTATGAGTAATCTTTTCAACTTAGTATTGGTTTACATCTTTAATAGTCACTAGAATACATAGAGGTTATCATAATCCGTGTTATTATAAAATCCAAAGACAATTTCTATACAACTGATTTGCTCGAGATCTAACCTTTCACTGCCCTCCGCTCTTACACTCTTAATTTTATGGTGACATTAATGGGTGAAATGACGAAACTCTTAATGTGAAAATAGCAGATGTTTGGCATCTTAACAAAGATACATTAACTACATTGACCTGTAAATGACCATGCCACACTACAGTGAAGGCGTATATGATGAAGGCATGATCCTTGTGCATGACAACTCCGGGAACACCAAATGTATTAGGGACAGAAAAACGAACCTAACTCAAAATCAGGGTTGATATCGGGTGCTATGGAAGGACGAGTACAAGACACTTTAGTTAATCTTGCTGTTCGTTGATAATCAATTCCGACCAAGAAGAAACGGACATTTTATGAAATTCATATTGGAAATGGAAACTTATATTTGGCAGTCAGGTCATGGTGTTAACCAACTTCTGAAATATGTCGACATTAATCTTTTGGCTTTTATATCCATGTTCCAGTACGTGGACTCGGCATCAGCAGCAATTTAAAAAAATGTCGAATATTGTTCAATTGTTTATATCAATGTTCTTTAACTTGTCAAAAATTAACTGCCAATTTTAAGTTCATATATGCTTTTTCTTCAAATTTTGACTCTGTTGAACATACAGCTGATTTTATGGTTGTCCGGTCCTTTTTTTGGTTTTTGATTTATCAAAATACCTTATGTCCCCGGTTCATGACTGGAACTTCCCTACTGTTTCAGAGCATTACACAAAAATATAGTCCAAATGTAATTCCTTTTATATCATTCGATACATCTTTTATAACCTGTAAGTAAGTTTCTAGAAACTCGTCTGAATATAGCTGAAATATTGCTGCTCGGACGTTAAACCCCAACAAACAAACAAACAGTTTCTAGAAACTATTCATCTAATGAAAGTACTTATCTACTGAATCAATTTATATCGATCGTTTGAATTTTTACGCCGCAAATAATCGTCAAATTGCAAAAATTTGGCGTGATAAAAGGAAAGTACGAGGACCGAATTCAAACGTATCTAAATATAAGCTTATTGTTGTAAATGCTTAATATCGAACTCTTTGATTTATTCTTAAATTCACCATTCTGATTACGAAGGCCATTATCAGAAACACGCACCAAATCCATAATGTATCGTAGCAGCGCGCCAGTTTGTGCAATATTCAGTTCGATGTCGATTTACATGGAACATCTAGATGAATGAACACAAAACTCTCCGACATACTGGGTAATTGAACAACAAAGTACTAGTTGGCCTTTCAAAGTTTCTAAATTTTCAAATCAAAATTCAATTTATCGACCTACAGGTCATTGAAATAATTCATCTACTCAGATACATACCCCTCTCAATTAGCTGCATTCCTCAGTTGATAAGCTTTATAGCTCAAGTGTTACAAGTTATCGCATAGACACTTATGTGTCATTTAAAGTGCTTAGTTTCTTAGGCACCAAGCTAGTCCCAGACACAAATACATTAACATAAGCGCCAAAGTCGTAAAATATAATTTCAACAATTATATCTAGTGCAGATACTAGTCATGCATTTTTAAGGCCCTGGAGCACAAGCAGCTCTATTATCTTCACACATGGTAAAATAGCCCAATAGAATGGTTATTCCAAAAAGCAATATCACCAGACCGCAGACGGACACCATCCCGAGAAATGCATTATCAAAATTCCTTTGCTATCCTCTAAGCAGTTTCATTCTTAATTGTAATCTCCGGGTTTCCAATGTCACGTGGCAGAAACCGTAATAAAAATACAAGATACAGTGAATGATACATAGGGATGGCTTCTGGATTTATGCTACTCTAAAAGGCTTTTGTGCATTTGGCCCAAGAAATAAGTGGCAAATGATAGCATGGAACCCCTTTCTGTATATAAATTTCTTGGTAGGATCCATTTCCCCCTTTTTGTAAATATTTTGATCCTCTAGGACCTGCATGAAGCATCTGATGACAGCTTCTGTATTCCTCTTTATATTTCATTTCTGTGATCGATGAATATTTATAGCCTCGCTGGGTTTTCATTTCTAGCTAAACATTAAATAGTTTATTATGTGTCTAAAGTAAAGAGACAGCTTGAATATATCGACAGTGAACTGATTGCTTGGAAATAAAGTCGGTAATTGGTTGATATATATAGTATATAGTATCATACATATTAGGAATAACAGTTCTAAACAATATGGCAATTGCAAATTTATGATTATAGTTTATTTTACATCATGCAATCTTTTAAATGTTGTCCATGCTACAGTTTTCACAAGAATAAAAAAACAGTGCTTACAGCACTTTGATTTGTTACTTAAACATTGACCCCCTTAAATAATTTCTAGATCGGACCCCCAACCCTTCCCCTTGATAATTTTCGTAATAAAGGTGTTTGGAAATTAATTTCTATTTTCAGTTAATATGAAATGTTTTGTCGCTTTCCTAAACTTGTTGATAGTCCTGTATCTGGCCTGGTCAGTCTGACTAGAGCCAGTCCTTGCTATCTAATGTCATTTGCCTACAAATGGCAATGACTACTGGCACAGGCATTGGTTGGCTTTAATTAGTGGGACATACAAACAAAACAAAACATTTTTATTGCCCATGAAGGCAGAAAAAATAACAATTAATTTCGAACGCTGATTACATTGATTTCCATCATTAATTAAGCATGCTACAAACAATTATAAAAACAAAAATAAGACACCCACACACACCCACGCATTATTTGTGTGCGTAATTTAATCCTACGGACGACCCTGGACTTGTATACTTGTAATATATTCATGTTATAACTTACATGTAAAATGTGGGTTTAATATATCCATAGACCTGTAATTAAATTTAGGTCTCTGAATATATCAAAGTATGTCCTCGAAATCTTTTCCTTTTTTTATTTTTTTACTCTTGTTAAAAATCGATTGATTTTTTTTTAGATATCTGGACTGAAACATGAAAAAGAACAGCGGGGAGGTACATGTACCTCCCGAAATGTGTAACCCGCACCTGTACCCGTACCAAATTTCCCGTACCCAAATTACTGTATCGGCGATTGTCCATTATTATTAAGAATGTTATGCTGAAACTTGGTCCAAAAGTTCTGAATGATGTTTTAAATCAATTGAAGTAATAACAAGCTGAAAACATTTATAATATTTACCAACTCAGTTGATTTTATGTTCTCAAAAGTCCCGAAATGTGTAACCGCAAGTTACCGTACCAAACTATTGTATTTGTATTTTTGAAACGCTAGATCGTACCAAGCGCGAAAAGAATGGATACGATCTTATCCAGAATGAAAAGAAATGTAACACCCTTGAATATTTTTATAATATTATTGTGTTCTGATGTGAAATATATGATAAAATTGTACAGATAACAAAAATACCGTACTTTGATTTTTGGGTACGAAAATTTTGGGTTAAACATTTCGGTATTGTTGGAAACTGCATAGCCATTATATCATTTTGTAAAGGTGTACGGATTTTTAATTGGAAATATCACGTAATAATGAGGAAATCGGCAAAATAGTATTTGGGTACAGAGAAAAGTTTGTAGGGGTACGGGTACGGGTTACACATTTCGGAATGTACCCAGCGCAGAACAACTCGGCGTTACTCTGACTGTACCATAAACATGAAAATTATTTTCCGTTTTTAGCCAAACCGGAAACTGCTCTGACAGGGGACAGACAACTCGGTCCGAATGTTTCGAAATTAATTTGATTTTGAGAATGAAGCGAGTTAGACACGAACAAATAGGCGCAACAGTTCAACAGTATTTGAAAAGAAGACAGTATTGGGTAATAACAAAGCAAAACCACTTTCATAATTTAACACCAACTCTTTGTTGTCAGATGTGGAGATGTATGCATAGTCCGAATTTCCTCTAACCCTGCAATCCCCCTCTTTTTTATTTGGGTATTGATATGTCGGGTTGGGGTCAGAACGATGTGCCATACAAAAAGTTGGAGATTTAGCTGTACCGCGGAGTATCGTCCTTCAACCGCTTGTAACGACTTTCAAGTTGAATTTGTGCATGTCACACCTGCCTTGTAACCTAGTTCGATTCCGGAATCATTTTCCTGTATGCTGATACCAAATTTGATACAAAAATTACTTTTATTATTGAAGTTTCGATAATTTTCGATTTGAGACCATGTTTTGTTGACATTTTGAACCGTAATAGAGAGTAGGCGGAGCTTGTTACTTTTGGAACGGAAGGGTATCATGCACGTAATTTTCAGCGGAATTTTGAAATATTCTGTTAGATTCCGGTTTTCAAAATCGTTTCTGCTCCGTTCCGTTCCAAAGGTAACAAGCTCTGGTCTGGTCTAAAATGGATACTCCATACCCGAACCAGTAATATCTTCCCTGTGCCCAAATAATGTTTTGCTAAAATATTCATACTTACGGTATGTTTCTTTACTAGAAACGAATTAAAATGTACTTTTCCACATCTCATGTAATTTTCAGTTCATTAATTCATTTCTTTCTAGGGACCAGAACAAGTAAATAGAAGGGAAACAAAGTTAGTACAGAATGTTGAAGATATGGCATTCAAAAGAATACTGAAAAGTGAAAGTTCAGCTGATAACAGTTTGACATTTACAAGTCCATCAGGGGAAAATGCTCATACAGAACAACAGTTTAATAGGTAATTTACTTGTATATCATACATGTATTAGTAGATGCTTGAGTATATAAAGGCAACTATTTCGTCTTACCTGAGCATAATGAGCATAATGTTGTTTTTGGGCCAGCTGCAGCCTGCCCAGTGTTGTGAGGGATTCCTTGTTGTTCATTGAAGACCCATTGTTGGCCTTCAGCTGACATTTTTCACGCTTCATACATTGGAACTACACAAGATAATGGGTAAAATGTGAAGACTTGGATTCTCTGTCAGAGTGGGTAAAGGCTGTGAAGTCTTTAATTTTGAAATGTATGAAAGTTTTAAGTAGGTCAATGAGTATCAATGCAACTTCAGTTTTCAAAGACCCCAATGCAGCAAAAACATTGTCTACTACACATGACAAATATGTTGTCGTACCAACAGACAAAGCCCAACACAATATTGTTTTTGTCTGCAAAACATATTACATTCAGTGTTTATTATCAGAGGTAGACAGAGAAAATCAGACCTATACTGCTACCACACTCTCCAAAGAAGAGATAGTGGTAAACCTTAAATCTGTGCTATCCTCTTTTGGTCTCTCAACCAAAGGCAATGATTGTGATCTACCGTCAATGTACTGGATTCCTAAACTCCACAAGAATCCATACAAACAATGCTACATAGCTAGATCTGCAAAATGTACCACCAAACCTCTTTAAAGATTTTAACTTCTATACTCACAGCTGTCAAAGAGGGTCTCCAGTACTACCACGACACTTGTTATTCCTGTAGTGGCATTTTAATTAAAATTCAATGTGGATCCTGAAAAATTCGAAAGATCTTGTGGAAACCATGAATTCAAGATTATTATCAGAATACAATAACATTAAAACCTATGATTTTTCAACTCTTTACACTTCTATTCCCCATAATCAGTTAAAATCCAGACTCAAAAACATTATACATCATTGTTACTCCAAAAAAGACGATATACCTAGATATAAACATGTAGTTCTTGGTAGAGTTCTTGGTATGAGGCTGATTTTATAGCTGATCTAAGTCAAAAGAAGAAACATTGTTTAGTTAGATCCGTTAATCTCAGTTTCTAGATGACTTATTATCTTTAAACAATCCAAGTTTCTGGGATTTTATACATTGTACATTGCATCTACCCCAAAGAACTTGAGATAAAGGATACTACACAAGCTGTAAAGTCAGCCTCATATCTTGACCTACACTTAGAGATCAATGGTAAAGGAACACTATTGACCAAACTATACCACAAACACGATCACTTTTCATTCTGTATAATATTGTCAACTTTTTTTATCCGCGGTAACATCCCATCAGCACGTATGTATGGAGCATATGTTATGCCAGAGCTTGCAGTAACTACACAGACTTTTTGTATCGTGCAAGACTTCTTACAATTAGGTTTCTGGAACAGGGTTATGTTGCTACACAATTGAAATTATCACTACAGAAGTTTTATGGTAGTCATCATGAACTCAAAGATAGCTATGGTTTATCCATCTGCACCATGACAACTGATCTGTTCAATGTGTCATAGTTTTCCTTCCTGTTTTTGGTCTACCCTGGATTTGACTTTTTATGAGCAACTTGGCGGGTGTTTTTAGAAGAGCAGTGGATGCTTACCCTACCGCTGCACGTGGTCCATGCTCCCAGTTTTTAGTGGAGTCTGTGTTGCTCATTTACTTTGTATGTATTATTTTCATTATTTTATGTTCTTACATGTAGTTGTGTGTATCTGTTTTCCAAGTCTGGTCTTTGTCCCTGGATTATATTCTTTTGATTTCTGCCAGAATCTTTGTTCCCTTGATTACTCTTTCAACCCTGCGGGGTTGTTGTCTCTTTGACATATTCACAGTATCCTTTCTCCATATACATTGTAGCTTGACTCTTAACCTAGGTTGTAAAAAAATTCAAATTTGAGATTTTCTTCAAATCTTTGATTGTTTTCATATTCTCACAAAGCTTCCTTTTCAAGCAGTCTAATTAATAAAAATTTGTGCTGATGAAGGATGTTACATGTAGGAAAATTTTATGAAACAGAGAATAGGAACATCAAGACAGGCTACATTTGTGAGATACATGTATGTTGAAAATTTCAGATTAAAGGGAATCTATGAAAATTTGGCTTCACTTGCTTTAGAGTCTTGACATGCCTGTGTTTCATTAGCATGATTAGAGAGTAATCTTTTGGTTGTTAAGGTAGGGGCAAAGATCAAATATTAAATAAAATAATATTGTAAGAGAATTGAAAATTCAGTACCATAATCATTGGCTGTATCCAGCTCATGTATACATTTAAATTATTAGCTTGTAAGAATTTGTAACAAATTTGACAAAATTTCAGGTATACACTTGTTTTCCTCAGGTGTTTTGTTAACCTGTTGTCTCAATGTCAAGATTATTTCTCTGGGAAACCAATGTTTACAAATCACTTTGTCTATCTGTCTGTCCATGTAGGTTACAGACCACCAATTCAACCAATGAGCATTTGGAACGTACGCAAAAATAGTCCTAAGCAGAAATTACCCCTGTTCCTCATAGTGCTGTGAAAAAAGTTCTCATCTTATTTAAAAAATTTAAACAGTTTCTGAAAGGAAAAACATTTCTGTACATTTTATAGGTGCATTTTGCTTCTTGTGATTTGAAGCCTAATCTCCATAATGATTTTTAAATATACCCCTATCTTGTGAAAACACTGGGATTTCCCATGCTATTTATAGACCCTTCACTTCCGGTGACCAGTACTGCACTGCAAGTCTGCTAACCCCACATGCCATTCGGAGGATTGTGAGCTGACATATGTAGAATCATGCTGATATATAGTCCTCTGCAGGTTAAAGTTAAGGTAAAGTCCAGAGAAGCCATTGAATATTGTGAAATTAGCATGGAAGCCTATGGAAAGTGGAATTAGTGGTTTTTAGCCTGTACCTTGCATGGGCAACCCCTTATTGAACGAATTGAAATAATTTGACATTATGTATGACAGTTTTACATGATACATATATGTAGATGAGCATGCAGTAAGATGATTATTGTCAAATGATTTTAAAAGCAAGATAATCCAACTTAAAGGTTTATATGTCACAAGCTCAGTGAGCTTATCTTGATACTCAAAAAAGTCTTGTATACACATGTGTGTACCCCCAACATTGAGGTACACATTATTTATTTGTTGCCTTATGCATTTGTTAGTGAAACTTTTGAAATAATAAGGATTATAGAAGATGACACTGCAAACTTTGTATAATTCAGTTTTCTCTTGCAAGTGAATGTACCATTGGGCTAAATTCAAATTTCTCTTGCAAGTGCATGTGCTAATGGGCTAAATTCAGTTTTTTCTTGTGCATGTACCATTGGGCATAATTTAGTTTTCTGTTGTAAGGGCTATACATGTACTACTAACCAAACTCAGTGTCAAATTAGAAGCATTGCGGTCCATGACTAAAGAATCAAATGTGTTCTTAAAATTTTTTTTTCAGATTTAAAAGATACATCAATGATTCCCCAGACCCATACAAACAAGAACTACAGCAGCTTCTATTCCCAGTATTTGTACAGTTGTATTTAGAGTTACTATTCAACAGTCACAAAGCACAAGGTAAGATAATAGTGTACAGTAAATCTCAGGTGAAATTGGCTTTTTTCCTTTCGTCTATGTTGATAGAGAAGACTAGATTGAAAATCTAGCACAAAGTAAGATGAAAGTTTATAAAGTACATCTCATGTAAAACTTGTGTTTTACAATCATAATGGTAGTGTACAGTACACCTCATGTGAAATGTTTTCCCACTTGCTGTTAGACAAATAAAACATGAGGTAAGATAATAGTGTACAGTACACCTCAGGTGATCCACTTGCCCATTTATCATTAGACAAATAATACATCTCAGGTGAATTTTTATTACAAGTTCATCTGTTGTGGGACAAATAAATCTCAAGATAATAGTGTACAGTACACCTCAGGTACAAAATAATACATTGTTGTATGATAAGGCTTTTTACATTATTTAAATTATAGATAACTTGCCCAGCAGGTTTGCAAAGAATTATACTTCATGAGTAAATGAATAAGTTTTAACTCTTCTATTTACTATAGAAGTTGTCTACAATGAACAACTTATAGTTTTATACACATGTATATGTATTGACAATTTTATTCAATAGCATACATTTGCATTGCATCGGACATGTGCATTGTAAGGGGGGAGTCAGTTGGCAAGTTTCCATAATGATACATACATGAAACTGTATCACCTCCGCGGGACTCGAACTCGTACCGCTGTGACATCTATGGCAACACTGCCAGCACTAAGTCCAGCGCCCTAGACCACTCGGCCAGCTAGGCTATAAAATAGCTCAACCTGAGATGGTAAAAGTTTGATTTTGATCATACAAGTTTTAGTGAACATGTTAAAGTATAAATTTTACCATAGAGAGTGTAGAAACAATTTAAAGGAAGAATATGCCAAAGGGAAACTAGACTTTCTAATGAAATCTAATGAAATGAAAAGTAAAATGGCAGGAAATCGCTCACAGAACTTAATTTGCTGCCTGATGGTTAATAGTTGCATGCATTTTTAATTGCTGGCTTAGAATGAGAGAAAAAAGATTTATTTCTTTTTTCAGCCAACAGATTTTACACCAAACATTCTAAGATATTTGATCACCATACTAAGTATAAAGCAACATTAGAACAGATCAACCAATTTAGTGGAAAGACAGACTTTGCAGCATGTAAAGAGTTTGTTGATCTGAGGTGAAAGATTTTTTTTTTGTGATTTATTCATTCAATTTTGTAAAATTAAATTACAAGGATTGACTGGAATGTTTTTTGTGTTCATTTGAAATACATGTAACCTTATTGTGTAAGTTGCAAAGATTTGTGGTTTTTTTTTTTGTTGTTCAAGTTTGAAATTCAGGTTTTATGTTGTCAAAAACAAGCTTTAGTCTATCAGGATGACTTGATTTTTCATAAAACTGCATTTTTCATTACAACCTTTAGCTAGGCATGTATTTTCAGCCTTTGAGTCATGTTATAGTTTTACTTAATTTCAAACTTTTTGAAAGTGCAAATGTAATGTTTATGGCATATTCTAAATAATTTACAGAGAGAATAAATATCCTGTTGAACTTGGTAATGAGTCCTTGGATTATATCAGAAGGTATATAAAGGTGAGATACAGTCAATTTATTGTCCTGGCAATGCATTGCAAGGGGACCTGGAAATGCCATCCATCTTTCTGGGTTTTCCGCATTTTTTTTTGTGATGCTTCTACCAAAGTTTGTTTTTGGTATGTAGCCTTATTATGAAGAGTTACAGATAAAGTTCGACATTGGTTATGGTTGAATGGTTTTCGCAGACGTTACGGCCCTTGGACTTAGAAAATTTCTGTGAATTTAAAGATTTAAGCACTGTTTTTAAACGCTTTTACCAATTGATTATATCTTTTGTGTGTAGTCTTATTATGTGAAGTTACAGATTATTGGTTCAAATCTGGTTATGGTTGAATGATTTTTATTGAAGTTATGGCCCTTAGACTCAGAAAATTTCAATGAATTTAAAGTTTGAAATGTATCTTTTTACGTGGGGAATATTGGAACACTGTTATTTTATTACCTATTATTATACTTTTAAAAGTAATTGTGGTGTGCCTTTTTGGTAGACCAAATATTTGCATGAAGTCAAATGGTTGTACTGTTTAAAATTTTATTTGACAGACACAAAATGTAATCAGTATGGCTATGATTAGTGTATGAATAACCTCTTACATATACAGCAAAACTTATCAAAACTAAGACTATTCAAAGTAAATTTCTTAGTTCATGGGCCAATTTTCATTGAAATGTGGCATTTCTTTTGGCCTTTGAAATGAAGTAATGAGAGTGCACTTTAACATATAGTTCACAGCCAGCCAAGCAGTGAAGGGTGGTTGTAGTTTCTATTTTATTGATATGGCAACCAAATTAAAATTGGAAATGAGGCACCCTATAAAGAGAAAGGGAGGGCCTGAGGCTATGCAGGGTAAAGATTAGGAAATACAAGATGGTAGCCCAGACCATCCTGCTTTAGGATGTACATGTAACGTTCTTTATTTCAACATTTTGTTTAAGTCAATTCATAATAGTTTTATGGGTTTTTTTTTTCAACATGCAAAAATTGATACTTATGTTTTAAAGTTAAATTTATAAATGGCGCACTGATATAGTATTTTATTTACAGCAGGAAGAAAACACCATGGTTGTACAAGTTGTTAATAGATACCTAAAGCCAGTAGGTGAGGAATAACACCAGTGTCTCTCTGTCAGTTCATTTAACCTCTTTTCTATTCAATTCATGGATTTCAAAGAACCTTAAAAAACAGATGATTTGCACCAGCTGCATAGGTGTACTCGTACATGACCTCAAAGATTATTTTGAGAGATGATATAAATATGACTAGAATATACGCTTATTGTATGAATTTTGGGAAATATTGTTTAGATTGAAATTTTATATTACATGAGTTTACTTGTGCAGAATATATTTTACAAGGGATAATATTTCCAAATATGCAGGCAACAATCCTTTTTATTGTAAAAAAGATGCTACAATTTATTTAAAATGTATTTTGTAGTTGATCATGTTATGATTTTGAAATTATACATTGCACTCAGTGCAATATTGGAATGTATATTGCAGGCTAACTTTACCATGTTATGAATTTGAAACTATACATTGCACTCAGTGCAATATTGGAATGTATATTGCAGGCTAACTTTACCATGTTATGATTTTGAAACTATACATTGCACTCTGTGCAATATTGGAATGTATATTGCAGGCCAACTTTACCATGTTATGAATTTGAAACTGTATATTGCACTCAGTGCAATATTGGAATGTATATTGCTGGCTAACTTTACCATGATTTGTATGGGTGGAATATATTGCTATACATTATCATATAAATTTTCTAAATAACAGATTAAAGTAACCAACACGAATATATGTACATGCACTCCATCATATGGACTGATCGTGAGAATTTCTTTTTCATTTAGTTATAGAACAGAATAGCAAACCAAAGCAGTTAGAGCTGAGAGAAGAATCAGGCTGTACAGAGGGATCAACAGATAAACAGACTGCATCAGAGTCCATGAGACTATTAAAACAAGCCATCAAATCTGTCAGGGACGGACCTCCAGCTGTGTCATCTATATGTTTCTTCACGTACATCAATGCTCATCAAGGGTAAGGAGAATTTTTAGTTATACAAATCTGTCAGGGACGGACCTCCAGCTGTGTCATCTATATGTTTCTTCACGTACATCAATGCTCATCAAGGGTAAGGAGAATTTTTAGTTATACAAATCTGTCAGGGACGGACCTCCAGCTGTGTCATCTATATGTTTCTTCACGTACATCAATGCTCATCAAGGGTAAGGAGAATTTTTAGTTATACAAATCTGTCAGGTATGGACCTCCAGCTGTGTCATCTATATGTTTCTTCTCGTACATCAATGCTTATCAAGGGTAAGGAGAATTATTAGTTATACAAATCTATCAGGGACAGACCTCCAGCTGTGTCATCTAGATGTTTCTTCACATACATCAATGCTTATTAAAGGTAAGGAGAATTTTTAGTTATACAAATCTATCAGTGACAGACCTGCAGCTGTGTCTTCTTAATTTTTTTTTTTACTTATCAGAATTTTACAGCACATCTATTTACAGTGTTGTGTTTTTAATAGTTCATTAGAATGGCTGATTTCCCAACAAACGATTTCAAAATCATGTTAACTATTAACAAAATACAGATTTGAGACTTTTTGGATTCCATGGTGTCAGCGTTCAATCCATCCTTGTAGGAGGGACTCTCTTGATAAATACAGGAAATAATTAAATTCCTATTGTAAATATAATGAGAATATGTATGGTGTGTATGTCAAAGAGACAACAACCCTACTGAGATGAAAAGGTCAACCCAAGGCCACCCATTGGTCATTACTGAACGATGAGGAAACCCTCATACCTCAAGGTAGGCTGCAGCTGGTCCTAAAATATCATTATACTCAGTTACAGCAAAAGAATTGCCCCTTCCTCAAGTAACATAAAAAATAAACTTAAGGTGAAAAACATGTAATGACTCAAGTTCTTTTAACCAATTCTAGTTTATGCACAGTAGATGTATCAACAGACCAAGAGATGATAAGTTCAGGGTTTGAAGACTCCTCTATAAAGTTATGGAAAATTTCTCCAGGATTATTACAAAGAAGAGAAACAGACATGGATCCTTCCAAGATACATCTGGCTGCTGACTTCTGGCATGTTCATTCTGAGGAAAGGTTAGATTATGTAAACTTTAAATTTTTGCTTATCCAGACTAAGGCTGACCATTTATTTGTTAAGAGATTGTATTCCATATTTACCTTGCTATGTGAAATAACTCATTTTGTTGTATTTCAAGCTTCATTTACAGCAGAGCAAGGATGAATAGTCCAAAAGTAGTTAATGTAAGCTGCTGATTGCAAGCATTACTTGTCTTAAAACTGAAAATATCCTTATGTTTTGATAATCATACCCCCCACTTATCGGGGAGGGGTTATAATGCAGTCACACTGTCTATTTGTTTATCTATGTCTAAAAACAATTTCATTGGCATTTTACTCAGCTTCCAATGGGCATAAAGATTTATTACTTTATTTACAGTTCTGCTAAGTATGAAGAGACAGTGACAATGAAAGGACACAATGGATCAGTTTACAAAACTTGTTTCTTCAATGGGCTTCCATACTTTTTGTCTGCCTCTGAGGATGGATCAGGTATTTAAATCTATTGGTACAATACTGTTATATGTGTAAATATAGTGACAATAATATGTACCTTCATTACAGAAGAATTTTAGACAGTCAAAAATTAATCTTGGTGAAATTGAATTGATATATTTACGTGTTAAGATACACTGGTTTACTGTAAGTAAAAGTACAGGAAAAACCTCAATTCTGGTTTCATGTCTTGGTATCAGTCAAAATATGGATTATCGTTTTGATGGGGCTGAAATATCAGATAATTGTTCGCCATATTTTAGATGATGTAATTTATTTTCTAAAAGCAAATGACTGGCAAAATAATCCCATAGAGATGTCATCTGTTTCTTGATTGCAATAAATGTTAAGGAAGAATCCAATTGATTTTTTACAGTAAGATTGTGGGATATGGAAGATTTTACCAACAAAGTAGCTTATAAGGGGCATAGTTATCCTGTCTGGGATTTAGATATAAGGTAGGAATAATCATACTGTTTCAGTGTTCATTCCAGACTGCGCCATTGGCGTGGATATTTTATGCATGGCGCACAAAAAGTATGGCATGTGGGCCCAACTGGCGCACAGTATTCCTTAGGTCAATTTCCGAATTTCCAGACTTATTTTCTGTTCCGTGTCCGCATGCATATCTGCATTTAAAAGCACTAGTGGCCTTGGCCGTTTCGTAGTGAATGTGAGAAGCAAAAGTTAAAACTTTCCGTGGGTCAAAAAACAATTTAATGCAACTGCAGGAGGTGTGCAGGGGACATGATCATTTCCCCTGATCCTACTGACGGGACCCAGTAAATTTCAGTTCAGCCGACTGATTGAAAACAAACAGACATGGACGGCAAACCTAGAGTTGAGAATATCAAGTGAAGATGAAGCTGTTCATTGTCCATGGGCCTTGGCTGGGTTGGATACGATCCTGATAAGAACAGAAAGATTCTAAGTGGAGCTGCAACATCGTATTGAATTACAATTTTAATCAACAAAATGCCATAATAAAAAAAAACAAAAAACAACACAGTATTTTTTTATTCATTTGGAGTTTTCATATTTCTACCACTTTGTTATTTCATTCTTGTAGCCATGGCAATAACTACTTTGTTAGCTGTTCTCAAGACAAATCAGCCAAGCTGTGGACAACAGACAGAATTTATCCATTGAGGTCATTCATAGGTCATACTGCTGATGTTGATGTGAGTGTAATAACTTAGGAACACTACTCTTTTTGATGAGATATTCAAAGTTTGTGTAGAACTTCAAAGTAATGTTCTCATTTTGACATACCAATATGCTTTACTGCCAATTTTGGGCTATCTGTGGCTAATGGAGATTTGTCTTTACTAAAATTCAAATTTACCAATTGCTCTGAGCCAAATGATTTTTGGGGATTCATTTTCATATTTTCACACATGTTTGTAATGAATAATTTTAGGGTTGTCAGTACCAACGTTTTTTTTTCAGCCTGTTAGAAGATGTATTAAGTTATTGGAAGCACTTAGATTATGGCAGAATTAACTTCTCCACTCAATACAATTCACAAAATTTTAAGACATGAAAATTGAAGACTGGCTGAATTTGATACCCTTGTTCATAAAACAAATCATGAAATTAAGCATGCCAGAAAATTGCCACCTAATGTGAAAGTATCATTGTTTGTGGGGTACGAATATTCCTGGTTTTCATAGGATCGGAATAAAAGTACTTTCACAGTACATAAGAGTAACCAAGGGAACCAAGATTCTAGGGGAAATCAAAAGAATGTAATCCAGGGACAAAGACCAAACATGGAAAACAGACACACAAGAAAGAACATAAAATAACAAAAACAATACATACAAAGTAACAAAAGTAAATGAGTAACTCAGACTCCACTAAAAAACTGTGAGCATGGACCAGGTACACAGGTAGGGTGAGTGTTGCTGCTTTTCTAGAAACACCCAAGTCTGTAGAGTTGCTCATAAAAAAGTACAATAACTTCTGTTGATTTTCTTTATTGCAACAACAACCAGGGCTACAATGCTTACCATATATCTATTTTGACAGTGTGTAAAGATCCATCCAAATACCAACTATATAGCAACAGGGTCTAGTGACCGAACAGTGAGACTGTGGAGTTTACAAGATGGTAAAAGTGTACGATTAATGCAGGGACATAGAGGGACCATTATGGCTCTAGCCTTTTCTCCAAATGGACAATATCTAGCATCAGCAGGTATGTCTAGGTGATACTTAAATGTACATGATATGTTTTAATTTTAAGTTTTGTTCTTTTTTTTAAATTTTTTAATTTTTAACATATTTTCTACAAAAATAGTTTGAATGCCCTTATGAATGCTTGATAGATAATGTCTTCAAAAAATGCAGACGACGGTTAAGTAGATATTTAGAGAACAACCATTGATTTTGGCTAGGATCAAATTTGAATTAAGAGGACATGATTGAAATTATCAAGAAATAAAAAGCCAGGACAGGCCATAAAAGAAAACGAAAAGGTAGGATCTATCCTTGCCCTTATATTTTTTTCTTTATATTAAAAAAAAAACACCAAAGAAAAAAGACAGGACCTAAATTTATCAAAAAAGGCAGGATAGAAAATTTGACCCTAGCCCCCCCCCCCCAAATAAAAATTTAATGGCTGCTCCCTTACATCTAAATTTTAAGTAGAAATCTTATATGAAAAAGGAGAGGGAAATTTCAGCACAATTATATGCTGTAAGCAGTCAACAATTGTCTTCTGTTATGCAGCATTCCTAGGGAAGCAAACATTACTGGGTTATTAGATACATTTAGGCTGCTGATGATAAGCCCTGTGCAGGTCCGGGTGTCAAAAGAATAGGCCTGCAGCAGTGCTAAGCTTGTTGTAAAAGGCGAATAAATAGTGCTCAGAAACCTAGCCAGGGGCTAGGCACTCTGCCCACAGAGCAACTGGGATGTGTGCCCCAGGTGGTGGAATGGGATACCCCTGGCGTGTTTCATGCTGGGGTTGTCAGGCTATAATACGGAAACCTGACCACAAACCATAGTGGTGCACCGTGTTGGAAAAGATGCCACATTCCTCGCACGTTAAAGAGCCCTGCTGTGGTATTTGATAGGAGTAGGAACCTTTGCACTCGTCAGCAGGAGGCTAAATTGCCCGACCCTACCCATCCCTCTTTTTTTTTGTGGCAATCAAAATTTGTCTACACAATTATCCTTGTGTCCCATCCCTTTTTTCATTTCATCATTATCATTTCATGTTCATTTTATCATCCCTTTCATGTTTATCGCCTGAATATAGCTGAAATATTGCTGCTCGGGCGTTAAACCCCAACAATCAATCAATCAATGCTGATGATAAAATGAGTCCCAGCCTGCATGATTTTTAGATTGAACTTTACTTTAGTGTATTGAGGAAGTTGTCTCTGCTTAAAAAGTTTTGTTTTCTGTCCTAAAAGGTAGATTGGATAATTAAGATCTTTTGGCATTAAAACTTTTTTAGCATTTAGCAGCATGCCCAATCACTTATTGGTGTACGTTTTTGAGGTACACTGTACAACAAAAAACATCTATGTGCAATTTTACAAGTCAAAAAACTCATGCACATACAATTAGAATATTCTTTTTGGGTTTTTGATCATTCAGGATCAAAATATTTTATGTCACCTGTCCATCACTGGAACTTCCTTACTATTTCTGAACACTACACAAAAATATAGTCCAAATGTAATTCCTTTTATATCATTCAATACCTCTTTTATAACAAATAAATGTTTCTTGCAATTTATCAGCTCAATAGAAGAGCGTCTTTAAGGTCAAAGGGTAAAAAGCGAAACTAAACCGTCTGTGTCGGGGAAAAAAACTAGTGAGCATGCTGAATTAGGACACATTTTGTACTTTTTATATGACCCCATGCTGCTGTTGTTGTAGTCATCATACATAGACATTTGTTGTCTGGACAGTAACAGCATGGAGTATATAGATCTACCACTAAGGCCATTTTCTATTTAAAACTAAGTAAAGTTCTTATGTATTTGCTAGGAGATGATAGAAGAATAAGAGTATGGGATCTGAATACTGGTTCCCTGTTTAAAGAGCTAAGAGGTCATACAGAAACAGTACATTCCTTGTCCTTTAACAAAGACAGTACACTTTTAGCTTCAGGTTGGTATAAATGAAGTTATATATTGCAGTTTAGGCAATTCTATATGCCTTTCTATTGACTGACATGTTATTTGATAAATCAATCTCTGTCTATTTGTCCACCAAACCTAATGATACTATGAAAAGCTCTCATGGTTTGTAATGATAATGTGTAAAAAAATAAAACTTGTACACAACATTATATCAATGCATTGTACATGTATACATGTGCAATAAAATATAAGTATGGTAGTCATGGTAACTAAATTTTAAAAGATCTCCAACGTGGTTGACATAAAACTGTATTCAGTCAACATGTAAATGAATGTACAGCTGTTCATGGTTTTTGCTTTTACCTTTTTGTATGAAAGAAAATTCAAGATGATGGATTCGACAGTTCCTTATTTTGGTAATGAGTGGGGTAACAGAAACTGATAGGAAGATTGTTTCTATGGAATCTTTTAGTTCTTGTTATACTGTAAAAATACTTCTATTCATGGGTACCAATTTTTGTGGTTTAGGGACAAACTATTAGTTTTAAGATTCTTGCATCCATAGATTTGACAAATCTGTCATATATATGAATGGGAAATTTCCTTTTGTTGGGAACAAAAATTTGTTGTCTCCCAAACGTACTAAAATCACGAAAATAAGTACCCAAACAACAATACTCTCACAGTATTTTATTATAAGTATAACAGTCAATTCATCTGCCATACCTCAGTATCTCTATATCCTTTTAATCAACTGATCTGAACCCACAATTTCGTCTGAAGTGCCTGAACCAAGTAAGGACCATTGCAGTATCAGCTGTTCTGGTGGTGTAATATCAATTTTAATAGATTTATTTTGGATTTGACTTGATTATGAATCAGATTAGTGTTCGGTTATTTTGTTGTTTCCCTTATTTAATTAGTAAAACTTTCAGGGAACATTAATGCATAATTGTGTACCTTAGATAATGATATTTTTTTTATCTTAATTGAAGGTAAATGATTGACATTTTCATTTGCATGGCATAAGATAGAATATGATTATTGACATGAACCCATACCACATCCACATTGTAGAATTTAGAATGTTGTGACAGTAATCTTTCTTGAATTTATTAATTTATTAGTCATACATTGCATACAAGTCAAGATATGGTACTTACAGTACCAATATAATCAGTTTATTGTCATGTTTGGGGTTTATTTTACATGAAAAGATTGTCATTTTTATGAAAGTTTCTCTTGATTTTACTCTTTCAGGTGGAATAGACTGTAGCATAAAGATTTGGGATGTTAGAAAAGGAGTCAGTAACAACAATACAGTGTATGTACATTTATAATATGTGATATTAGTTTGTTTATATTCTTTATAATTACTGGGATGATTTTCTTCTGTTTTTTAGCGGATTTTAGCTATTTCAAATCGGAATTTTACTGTTACAGTACATTTATTACATGTGATATTAGTTAGGTTATATTCTTTATTATTATTATTATTTTAAGTTGTACTGTGAAAGTACTATTGTTCATGGGGCACCAGTTTTTGTGGTTTTTGTTGGTAGGCCAGACCATGAAATTTGTTTCCCAATGAAAAGGAGATTTCCATTGATGTGTATACTGAAATTCTTAAAACCATGAATTCAAGAATCCAGGAACTTGTGTTCCTTCCCTAATCCACAAAAAGAAATCTCCATGAATTAAAGTACTTTCACAGTGTTAGGAATAATGTGAATAGTGAATGGAACTCATTGGGTAAAAAATGCATAATATGCCATATGTTCCATGGATCCAGATAACAAGGATCATTTAGAATTTCCATGGGCCATTATTATTGCATTTCCATGAAATCTTAATTTTCAACTTTAAGGGCCTTTTATGACTTTATTGAAATACAATAGTCCTAATAAAAACTCAACTGTTACCATGGCGATTGTGTACATAATATTTTAAATTGCATGAACTGCTAAGGATTTTCACAATTGTTTGGTAATGACAAAATGACAAAATTTGTTAAGTTTCTTGAAACATTTATCATCCTAAAAAATCAAACTCATTGATATCTACTCAGACCAGACAAATTGGTGACATCCCTTGCATGGATGGTTTACTGATACTTTACATCTGAAATAAATCTTTATCTGTTTTGCATGGGTGGTTTACAGATACTTTACATCTAAAATACATCTGTATCTGTTTTGCCTGTATAAATTTTCATTTTCAATTATTTATACTTTTTTCAAGTTTTTTTGAATGTTATATTCTGGTTCCTAGGATTGATGGTCACACCAGTGCAGAGATGGTCGGTAACTATTCTACTAAATCATCAACAGTCATATGGTTGAACTACACCAATCACAATGTACTACAGGCTGCTGGATATGTATGATAAAACTTAAAGTGGTCTTTACATGCATTCAAAATAGGAACAATACATGTACATGTATGGGTTAGTTCAGATCTGTGGAGACAGACACGCTGTTAGCAACTATGTGAAGTTTAGAGGCATGTAAGAATGTATGAGGCAGCTTGATACATGTTATAGAACTGAACATGGTGCCTTGCAGACTTTTTAAATGACAAAAATATGACTAGTTCCAAAAGAATACTCCAGTATGGATACACTGTTCTCCTTGTAAACTGATTTTAGGAATATCATACATGTACATATAGTATGTATAAGCTCACAAGCCTTCCATATTGCAAAGAGCAATATCAGTGGATCAATTTTGAGTTGTTGTAAATTCAGGTATTATTGTTTGCAGTTATTAATGCAGTTTTATTTTTCATAGTTTCTACTTGAGATTGTAACTTCAGGGTTCTTGGATTACTGTTTCCCATGATACTGGGCAAATGAAATTTTAGTTAGGTCCACTTCCCTGCTAAATAAAGTCAATGAATATCTAAAAGGCTTTATTAAGATGACTGGGAGTTTTTTACGATCTTGAATACCAATACAGGTCTCTTACGGTCGATGTTAGTGGGTTAGTAGAACCAACTGGTGTTGGTGGCGGAGCCCAGCCTTCGGGACACCTGACCAAAGAACTCACTCAGAGTATGTCCTACTAGCGGCTGGGCTGCTGTGTTGATGCTCTGGCCAACTCTCAGACCCCACATGGGTCCCTGAGTAATCAAGGGAACCAAGGTTATAGCGGTAATCAAGAGAATGTAATCCAAACTGGGAGCATGGACCAGGTGCACTGGTAGGGTAAGCGTCCTCTGCTTTTCTAGAAACACCCGCCGAGTTGCTCATAAAAAGTCCGGGGTAGACAAACGAGGAAAAGGCAAACTATGATCCATTGAATAAATCAGTTTTCATGGTGCTGATGGATACATCATAACGATCCACGAGTTCATGATGACGACCATAAAACTTCTGTAGTGATGACTTCAGTCCTGTAGCAACATAACCCTGTTCCAGAAGCCTATTTGTTACACTTCTAGCATGAGAGTGTTTCCCCGGTCTAACTGTTTAGGAGTATGTCAACGTGTAGAATGGCTTTATTAAGTGCAGAAAACAGCCATCAATAGTGTTAAAGTTACATCATACATGTTGTTTTTATATCCTGTGATATGAAGTAGTGAGGTATTATGTAATATCGGTTACTGGTATTAAAAGCAGTCCAAACCTTTATTTTTGGTTTTCTAAAAATTATGCCTGACAATTGTGAGTTTCTTCCCTTTGGGAAAAATATTTTTCAACATTTTGGGAAAAGTCTCCAGGGGAAACAACCAATATTCAGCTGCAATAAAAGGGTAACAAAATTTGCTGAATACATTCTGAAAATATTGTAGTTGCTTGTCAGTCCAATGGTATTTCTGTCCCTACACAGTTGTAGAATGTATCAAAGGCTCATTTTCTCACTTTCTGTATTTATTGAATATCATAAAATATTATATACACAAAAGTTACGCCCATCTTAAGTTTCCCCCCCCAAAAAAAAAATATCAGATATCTTTCTTTGAGTTTTAAAGAACTGTGAAAATTTGTTCTTTTTGGGTATTATATAGCCTTGATAATATTCAAATTCTGTTCTTTTTTTTTCCAACTAAATATTTTGACATTAAAGTTGGTTGATTCTATGTGATAATTTGTAAAATTGTAAAAGTCCCATTATATGCCCTAATTTTCATTTGGAGCTTTCTTGTCGAAAGCACACATTTCAAAACCTAAGAATACTGACTGCAACTCCATGACATGTTTGCCATAATGAAAACATTATTGAATGATTTATAGTATATAACTTATATGAAACTCAATATGTATTGTGCATGACTCAGTTGATACTGTGATCTTCTTCAAATTATGATACTATAAATTTTATGGGTAGAGATGTACCGCTAAGCATTAGACTAAGGAGAATTACCCATTGTCACAAAGTATTATTTTGATTACAGCAAGTATTTATGCATTAGCAATATGCTGGAGGCAATTCTGTAAACCAACTTATTTTGACGAGCTGTTTATTATTTGCTAATTTTGCAAAACGGAAAAACAATGCAGAACTAAATCATTGCCAAAAATCCTCTTTAATAATGTTTAACATGTACACATGATTACCTGTCATATGTTAGAAATCCTGTATTTACATATGAGAATCATAGGCATAAATCTTATGATTAAAATGATAGATCTTTTAGAGAGTGTCTCAAAATTAAATAGCTGCGAAATGGGATTGACATCTTAATTTGTGTAAAGTGTTTGCAAAAATAAATTTGTTTACAGAATATTTTATAAAGTCAGTTTCAAAGAACATTTTTTAAGCAGTTGTTCTATTCTAAATATTTTTTTCTAGGCAGCTATTTACTGTTTTATTGTTAATGTTTATATTTGTTATTTTTGTACTAAATAAAGGTAAAAATGTACTAGTAATAATTTTTTATGTGATCCTCCTAAAAACTGCAGTCAAATATTGTTTAAATGAAGTCATTTGTGATATAGTTGTCATCAGTAGTTTCTTGAGTTTTTAGGCTTTGGAATAGTATCCACACTTGTTCCATTTGGTTTAGGTTTTTTTGTGATCTTATCAGGCTGGACTCCATGGAGCACTTTATACAGCTGCAAACGTTTTTGGTCTAATAGTTGCGATCAGTATCAACTGTTTTCTGTTGAATCTTTGATGTTAATTTTTCTGAATGATCTTTACCAAGTTCTAAGCTATAGATTGTTTAGTCAAGGGCAGAGTTCATGCTCATAATAGGACTCATAAAGATGTTTCTAAGTTTACATGACAACTTTAGTTACACATACATGTAGATAGTTGGAAAATAGACTCAGTGGCAGATCCTAAGATTTTCAAAAGGACTCAAAATTTCTCATCAAGAAAAATGTAAAAAAAGAAATATGCATTATATTTTACTCCTGTTGAATGACTTTGAGGTGAACAGATGCTTTGTTTTTTAACTGGATTTGTATCTCTGTTACTCAAAAAGTGTTTAAGCAATATCATTCAAACTTTGCCAGTGATTATATACATGTTGAGAAGATGTGCTCCTCTTAATGGGGAGAAATTTAATTAATTTTTTCCTTCATTTTGAGCACCTTTAACTTAGCCATTTTTGTCACTTTATGTTGTGAACGGTACTCACATAATGTAATCTGTAACTCAAAAAGTATAACTGCAGTATCAAATTTTGTGTGTCCACTTTCATTCTGTTCAGATTCTTGTCTACCATTTAAGTGTAAGTGTTTGTAAGAATCATGTGAAATGGGGGAAAATTAAAAAATATGCAGGTCAAAAGCACATCATCTAACAATTTAATATCACTCAATGATACTTTTTCTATTTTAAAACACCATTATTTTATCTCTGCATCACTGGCTTCGCTCAGAAATTTTTCAATAGAATGTCAGAAAAATGATGTTTTTGACAGTTATCTACCCTTGAAATGTTCATTTTTTTTGTGCATTTCAATGAAATAATAACTCAATACACCAACATGATATGGAAAATATTGTCTTTTTTCCTTTATTCTGATGGTGCAAATGATCAAATTACACTATCAAAAAGGTGGGTTTTTCACCCACTGCCTGATTCTTACATAGACTGACAATTAAAAACAAACTAAATTACAGTGTATTATATCGAATTTGCATGATGTGTCTATATTTGTCCAAACTGTTCAGGGTTCAACCTCTGCGTCCGTATCAAGCTGCGCCCTACAAATTCATTTATTATCATGAAAATACCTTTGATGGATAAACTTTAAGATATGTTCAAAGGCTGATGATAGCCGAATTTTAGTTGAAAATTCCTTATTGTACCGTGATTCCCTTTTCCCCGAGGATAGCTGATTTGAAAATGACGATGGACGTGCTCAAAACGTTTCCGAACGGAATTTGCTTTACTGCCCAACAGGGAGGGTACTATGTTAAATATATATATCACTGTGTCCAATAAACAAAATGAGTCGCATTTGCATTCTTATCGGAAAATACGCAGAGGACCAGTATTATGTAAAATAATTTGAGGAATTAAAAAACTGCAAAAATGTTTTAGTTGGCAAATTATACATAGTCCCTTCATACTACTTAAATGAACTGTAAATAGTTAGTCTATGTTAAAATTGAACATAAATAATACATTTTTAATGTTGTATTGCAATAAAAGTGAAACTAATTCATCAGATAGTCAAATACATGTATTTAGATATGCATAAATTGGTTAATTATTTTTTGTTTTAAATATTTTAAATAAAAAAAATCTATCAAAAATACTATTTGTCAGAGGAGTTGATTGGTAATCAATTACCTAGTGAATAAAAACCGCCAAACTGTCATGTAATGTAAGTTACTGGACAAATTTTTTGTTTTTGTTTTTTTGTTTTTTTTTGTTTTTTCTTCCTTTGTGTGTGTGTGTGTGTGAATTTGCATTTTGTTCTAATACAAAAAAGATTTAATGGTAAAAAGTAGTTATACCATAATACATGCATGTCAAAAGATATTTTCATTTCCATTTATCAGTGTGTCTCCCTTAAATCGAATTTTACTTCCAAAAGTCAATTAAGAACAAACTTCAAATTGAATTTTTTATTTTTAAGGATAGCTAGGTTTCAAGGTTTTTGATCCGTCAAATTCTTTATCATTTCATTGATATTTTGTGATTAATTAAGAGAGTGAAGAGCTGTAAGGTAACTAAGTAAAATTGGCGGGAAAGTTCCAAGTGATAAAAAGTGTCAATTTGGAAAGTTTTAAATGTTGACCTACATATCATATCTCTAAAATCATTAGTACAAATTTACATTCGGTTTAAACAGATATGACAAAAATATGTAAATTATATGAGAACGCAAAATTTATTATTACAATTTTACCAATCTAATTAAGAATTGGCAAAAACTTCGCGCAATAAACAATATGCACATGGAAAATTTATGTTATTTTTCAATAGACAAAATTTTTATCATAGCCAATTCTTATAAAATAATTTTAAAACATATTTTTATCTTTAAACATCAGGAAAGTAGCTCTGAATTTAACTGAATAGGGGCGTGTCAATGTTTTTTATCCATTGAGATATAACCAAATTATTTTAACCAGTCAGATTACAGTATTTTTCTTAAATTAATTTATTTAAAGTTAGATCCATCAATTGTTCCATTGGTCACTGCATGTAGGGTCTAACAACACTCCATTATTCTTTCTGTTCATATGACATTTCCAGAATCCTCGGGGTTTTTTTTTCTTTGAATAATACTTTCAAAATAATGAAAGATGAAATTAATCTGATGGGCTGATGAGAAAGGTCATCGGAATAGAAAGTAGCATAGAGTGTTGTCAGATCCTACATGCAGTGACTGAATGGAACAATGGTTAGGTCTAATTTCAATTAGATTGACAGTTTTATTTCACATCATACAATCTTTGAATTTTTTTTATGTTACTATTTTTACAAGGATCAAAAACCCAATGATTTTTGCATGCGCACTAACTGATGTAAAAATCAAAACCGTTTTGATTCTCTCTTTATTAAGTCATTCAGAAATTGCTTATTTCTTATACAAGCCAATTTCAGCAACAACAAAACAACCAAGATACTCTTTAAATCTAGTCTACACGGTAAAAACTTTTTCGATATGAATTAAGAATAGAATATTAAGTGTCAAAGACCGAATAGAAAATGTCAATTAACTTAGTTTACTGGACTTGTGCGGTCTGTATTAACATTATATTTGTATATGTCATACAAATCGTTTAGTTAATTGTGCAGTTTTAATCAGTTTTATGATGAATAACCTTTTTTTTTCAATTTAAGGTTTTCAAATATTTTTATTGATGATCAAGGTTAAAAAAGATACATACACGCTATTATTTCGTAACATGCAGTATTAATGATCTATATTCCACTTAAACACGCACGCATGAACATGTATGCACTTATTCTCGCTGCTTCTGTCCAGGTCTGAATAAGTAATTAGACTGTAAATAATTATGTATATTTACAATGTACAAAATTTAACAAGACTTGCACACAAACAAATATCAGCGCACGCATGATATGTCGGAAATCAGTTTGATACAGAAGGGGTCCACAGGCACTTCTGATTGCATTGTTCAAACCACTTTTTTCTCGACAACTATAGATTTTTGTTTGATTCCTGAATCCCATTATAGTTGTAATTGTGTATGTTTATAAATATCGGAGTCGCTTTTTATACCCGTCATGTGTGTGTGTGTGTGGGGGGGGTTATATAGTGATGGGCCGTAAGTCGGCCCGTAACAAATATTTCCGTCACAGATTTCTTGGCTTCTGCTGGATAGAAGAGTGGTACATGGCTTATACGTGATGACTTATACCGTGTTCCCGCTTACCATGCAGCCTTCTAGGTCTTCTACTTCCTGTTTTCCCAGCGACTTTGAGTTTCTACATGTGGGGTATTGGGAGATTTCCGTCGCTGATTTCTCAGCACCCATTTGGAGGTATTATTAGGTTATTGGTTTATGGCTTAAGCATGAAGATTTGTACCGTGTCTTCACTTTCCAACTTTCTAGATCAACTGATTCCTGTTTTCTGAGCGATTAAGAATTTTTACATATGAGATATTGGGAAATTCTCCTTCGCAGATTTATCATCACCCATTTGAAGGAATGATCAGATGTTTGATGATATTATGATTAGATGAACTTTTCAGATATTTCTATATACAAATTACAGCTTCAAATAATATTTTATTTAATTTTCTAAAAGGGATTGGGCCTACTTTATTAGCAAGAAACTATGAATCCACTGAGGACATTCAGTCAACCATAAACACTTCAAAGGTTACATGTACATAGAGCTTTTGAATATAACAAGAATGGATTTGGTATGTCAAAGAGACGATGACCCAACCAGGATGAAAAATATTATAATTTTATTAACCCTTTTAATCCTCATTTTTTCGGTTCTGTAACTAGCCTACAATATAATTTCTGTGTATATGGTCATTTGTGGGGGAGTGGGGGTATAGATTTAGTGAGCATTGCTCACAGTTTTTCTAGTTTTAAGTACCGACTATATATATGTGTGTACCGAAAGTAAAATCTCCAAGCAAACATTGACCATAAAAGTTGCATAAAAATTAGAAACGTATTCAGAGAGAAACACAAACATGGACAGCAACGAACGGACAAGCCTTGCCCCAATCAAAGTAATTAAAAATCTGCTACACTAAAGCGCATAATACGCCCATCTCCTATTGTATCATCTGTGTCTAGAGTTCGATCACTTTGAAACGAAAGAATCAAGATTAAGGGAGCTCCCTTCCACGAAGACTAACATTGTTGAGAAAATTAAAAAGTTGCTTAAACAGATTTGACTGAAGCATGAATAGCGGTATATCTTTGCTTGTAGAAGGAGCAGTGAGACTACACTATAATTTAGATTTTCCATTACGCCCAATGAACCGTAGCAGAAATGAAATATTCCAGAATCGTATTAATCTTTGTCATACATATATATATATATATATATATAATATATATATATATATATATATATATATATATATATATATTGTTTTACGGTTTCCTGATGGTATGTGGGTCAGGGGATCTAAAGGTAAGATAAATGCTTAATAGTGGTTAAGTTAGAGTTTGAATTAATACCGACGAATTAGTGACTACATAACGTGATTTTTTTTTCTCTCCTTAACGATGTTAAATAACTTTGAAATGAAAATTTTTAATTGAGTTCACTATTCAATTGAATTTTTTCCTCGTCTGGTCTTATGTCGTGACAATTTGTTTGTATATTAGCGTCAATGTCTGTTGTTTCAGTTTCTATAATTTGGGGATTTGTTGGTTTGTTGTTGCTTTTCATCTGACGGCAAAAAAATGAGCTCGTATTTTTGTATGGCGCCGTCGTCGTCGTCGTCGTAGTAGTAGTAGTTGCCGGCTGTGGACACTTGGTTTTCTTGCGATACTTTGAGCATTAGATGGTTGATCTTTATAAAATTTAATGACAAGGTTCCAAGACACAAAAAGGTTGGTATTGATTTTGGTGTGGTAATAGTCTCAACCATTTCAGAATTAGGGGCCTAAAACAAGCATTTTGTAGATTTTAACTATATAGCTCCAATTAGAGCATCAAAATGTATATGATGTTGCTCCACATTATTCTAAAGCACAGGAGACAGACTTTTAATGGATTTGGGGGGGGGAAGACTAGAACTTTTCGGAAATTAAGGACCAAAAAGCGGGACAGGAACATTCATTTTTCAGATGTCCAGACAATTACTTGACCTTTAGTGAATGAATTTCTTTGGAAGTATATAACAATGTGCCATACCAACAATGGGAATTAATTTTGGGAGTTGAGACTTAAGCCTTGTATTAATAAGGGGCCATAAAGAGGGCATGAAACAAGAATTTTTTGTATGTCCGTATAATAATTTGAGTACCAAAAAGGAAGACTGGGATTGATTTTGGTGTTGTGACTTGAACCAAGAAAGAATAAGGTGCCACAAAGGGACCAGAAAGACGTTTTTTTTTCTGATTTCTTGGCAACTTGAGTGGAAGGGATGTACACGAATTGGTCGCTGTGAAATTGTACCACAAGGTGCAATATCCCCACAAGCAGTTTGGGATTGATTTCGCAGGTTTTGACTGGAACCATTTAGGGATAAGGGCCAAAAAGTGACCACTTCGGTCAATATTTTATTTTGTGTCAAATGTCTAATTGTAATAAAAACTTAAAGCTGTATTGAGTTTGAATTAAGGGTCAATACTTGCACCAACTGTTCAAGATTCTATTTCTTTAACTCCCCATGCACACAAAAAAAATCGAAAGATACATTTACTTATACGAATAAACAAAGGTCGATGTACTTATAAATGTGTTACCCATTTGAAATGTTTGTTTGCAAAGACGTGCCCACAATTATCCCAGGTCTCAACCAATATCTTACAAGGTCAACTGATACATTAGTTAAGGTGACGTCATCCGTCACAATACGGATTGACTGATTAATTGCCGATCTTTGACAAAAACTTAATAATAATTGTAATAAAACACGCCGAAAGTGTTAATAATTCTGAATATTTTGGTATATCTTTGTTATATTTTATCTATATTCAGGTCTTCGTTCGTTGCTTAACTGAGCGGCAAGGTAAGTAGGACATATTGGGTTTACTTCGAAATTTGTAATGGCGTTGTAAAGTTATGAAAATGACAGCATTTGAAGAAACAGACAAATTTTTTGCCTCGTGATTATAAAATTATATGTTTGATATTCATACAAAACGATTTTCATTTTTTTTTTCAATCTGCTGAATGGAATAATATGGGAATACGTAATGATCAATAAAATTGTATTTATATAGTAGGCGACTTTAATGTTCAGTATAAAACAATACAATGAAAAATGTTCTATCTCGTAGTTTTGGTAGGGAATAACAAAAAATCATAGCTTGATGACCAGGCTTAAAACGCTATTTAAATGATTTTTTTTTTAAATTTCTTATGATATATCTTTTTTCTAAGCTTAGCAGTGTCGGGTCAGATCAAAATATCTGCAGACATACTACCGGAAACAGTAGACTAATATAAGATATCGCAGTGAAATGATTTTTTGAAATGCGTAATTTCAATGCTAACATGCATGTCTAGTAAATATTACATTTAGCATAAATGAATAAATAAAAGAATAAATGAGACAAAAATAACACGAGATAATTGATGCATCAGATTAAAATCTTATAAGAATTCAAATGAGATTACACGTATATCAATTGGAAGTTTTGAAACTACCTATTTCTGACAATAAAAATAATTACCAGTCATACCGCGTAGAATGTGGGTCTGAGAATCACTTTTTGATTTATTCATTTTGGTTTTTTTTGCAGATGGGCAAGGCAGTATTGTCTGCAGTTGCCATCTCTTTATTTGTCTGTTCAGTTACATCCAGGGTAGTAAATAGTAACGACGGACCTCGTTCCCTCTTAGAATGTTTTGATCAGAAAGTGGAGGATAGCCAACAAGGTTATAAATTAGCCCAGAGCATTCAAGATCGATGCTTCAATATGTTCTTTCACCAAGGTATTCATAAGAACATGACACTAGATGAAGTTAGTTACCTCCAGTCCTTGTTCCGTAAAGTAATATCCGAAACAGTAGTCAGAAGGTCCAATAGAAGGCCTAAGAGATTTGCTAAAATGTTGGAAGTGTTTCCAAAACGCATCAGGCGGGAGGTTCGTGACCCGATGAGCAACTGGGCGAAATATTCCGCTGCCGTACGAAGGCTTAAATTTGACATGGTAAAGCAATTTAAATTTTCATTTTTCTGTTTGTAGTTTCATTATGAAATACTATATATGAATGTAACTAGTAGCAGAACAACGATTAGATTCCGAATCTTTCACAACAGTTTTGTCACAACAATATGAGAATTTACTTCCGCAATACACCATCAATTATATTAGCCATACACCATACTTCGTGTGGCGGAGTTGAAAAAAAGGGATATACAATTATCGACAGTAGAATTAAGTTATGTACAGCTCTTTAGTGATAGGAATAATGCGGTGTTTTAATTGTTGTTGTTGATTTTGTTTGTTTTGTTTTTGTTTTTTGTTTCGTTTGTTTTGTTTCTTTTCTTTTTAATATTTTTTATTTGTTTTTGTATTATAGTTATTAATCATTGTCAACTCAATTTAAAAACATAAAATCAATTCGTAAAATCATTATCGACTTTATGTAATGTAAGATTATGTAAGTTACGAATTGTCATTCCTTATATCCAATTCGCCTATCACTTTATATTTTCCAGAGTGACGGTAAAGGAAAAAGCCGATACGACACCATCGCCGATGTACATAGAATAGCAACGGAGGAGGCACATGATGGACCAAATTTTCTACCGTGGCACAGATTGTATCTCTTAGTGTAAGTTTTATTTTTGTCATATTAAAACCAGTGCATTTTAACTAAAAACTGTAGCCATTCAATTTTGTGTAATCTCTGAACGACAGAAAAAAAAAAAAATTTCTGGTACATATGTTGAAACCAAAGCTTGTCTGGATAAGTCGTAGAAGTGGGTGAAATATACATTTTGTTAACACACTGTAATGCTTGATCGGGTTAAATATTCACAAAAGACTGCTGAGCCATATTCCATGGAGAAAGTTTTGCAATAAATGACTTTTAATTGTGAAAAATCTATATAAAGATAATAATGTAAGCAATGTTTCCATACCTAAATGACAAGTAATTAGACCAGTTGATTGATTGATTGTTGGGGTTTAACGCCCGAACTGCAATATCTCAGCAATATTCAGGCGAGTAATTAGACCAGAATAGACTAAAAATAAATCAAAAGACTAAAAATAAAACTCTCGAAGTTGTTACTTAGTGGGTTATTTTGTTTTTTTTTTTCAGATTTGAAACTGCTGTTGGTGTTGCCATACCGTACTGGGATTCGACGATTGATTATGAAATGGATGATCCCGTCGAGTCTGAAATTTGGACGGAAGATTACTTTGGTAATGGGTTTGGAGAGGTTGAATCAGGTCCCTTCAATGGATTTATCACCCCGGTCGGTCCGCTGATCCGAAATATTGGTTCCGATGGCTCCTTGTTGACGAAAAAGGGTATATTGCGCATTCTGTCGAGAAAGAAGCTTGCTGAAATCTCAGACGGCACGGCTGCAGACGAAGATGATAGCCTTGAAGCCCAACATGCACAGGTCCATATCTGGGTCGATGGGCAGATGAATAATATCAAAATGAGCACTTTCGACCCCGTATTTTGGAACCTTCATAGTTTTGTAGACTATATATGGGAATTATTCCGCACCAGACAGAAAACTCTGGGAATTAATCCAGCCACAGATTTCGTTCCGACAAGCAAACCAGGTCACTTACCAAACGACGAAGCAAGAGGGATAACAGGATATTTAAATGTCGATGGATATTCAAACCGTATAGCTGGACTAGTAGAGTATAAGCTGACACCAGCCTGTCCACAGTGTTGTGACAGTCCTGCCATGTATTGTGATAAATTGAAAAGCGTTTGTGTTGGGAAAGATAAAACAGTTAATTCTTATGTTGGTAAGCAGGAGTATGCTATTTCTATAGCCAAAAAGTTTGGACTGTCTGACGGAAACCATGGAAAACCTTTCTCGTTGCAGATGCGATATCGAGACTCGCGGGCTAGAGTAGACTCAGTAACACTCGTCTACACTCTTTCCCGGGATTCAATGCAGCTTTCTCCTGGTCTAACCGTCCGTGGCTTAGTCAAAACACAAGCGAAGATTGATGTTAAATCTAGAAGCAAGCCGAAAGTCATTAGACTGAAAAAAGCTCAATCTATTAGCTTAAAAAAGCCTCTTATCAAATCGTATTATCCAGTGACTTACGTAAAACGTAAGTCTACAAAGGTGGTTCGGAGATTGTACTAAATACAAACAACACGTTGCGCGTATTGTAAAATTTATAAACGCACCAATGGATTTTGTATAAAGGTAGCATTTATTTTACTTTTTGAACACATGAACTAGCTCAACTCGAACTTATTAAAATAGATACATAAATGTCTTTTATTGGTTGTTATTTTGAAATAGCAATGATTTACTTTGTCAACAATTGGGGTAGAAGTAAAGATATCAGGATAAGGTTTTCATGATTACAAACGTAACAACAAATTTGTTCCGACGACAGTTCTGAATTAAAAATACAACCGGATACGTTTCAACAAACCACGAATAGACCCTTTTGTGGTAAGTTGGTGAGCATACTCAATATCCACTTCCGCGAGTTAGGGCTTGGGTAGAACAAAAGATTTTTCGTCGCGGAAGTGTATATTGATCATGCTCTACGCATGCTCATCGACTACCCTACAGTTAGCACAAAAGGGTCTATTTCCCATCTTCCATCAACGTTGGTTGATTGACTGATTATGGTTTAACGTTCTATGGCTAATTTTCATGCAATTCGTTGACCAATCGAACAGACCCATCTTTGTACTAGTTGGACATGCTTGGTCTGATCTTTATTGTGCTAGCTAATAAAAGCAAAAGTCCGCAGGTAAGTCGGCGACCCATCTAGGACACTTTCTTACTACCACCGTGGCTAACCCCTAACACAAGTTTTACGGATCCAACACCGCATTCACGGTTTTTCTAACGCCGGTGTTTTTTAATTTACGTCTTTCAATTTCATTTAATCCTACAAGAAGGAATGACCCGGCCATCGAAAGCTATGTTTAATATAGCCTAGCTGGCCGAGTGGTCTAGGGCGCTGGACTTTGTGCAGGCGGTATTGCCATAGATGTCAAAGCGGTACGATTTCGAGTCCCGTGGAGGGAACGACCAAAAGTTTGCTTCGCAAATTTGACAGTTCTAAAACATCGTTGGGAATTTTTCAGACCTATATATATTTGGGGGGACAATTTACGATGGCGATTGTAAAAACTATGGTATCAATGTATATATTAGTTCTTTACAGGACATTATGAATAGGTAATTTCAATTTAATTTAGATTTTCTTTTTTGAAGATCTAATGTTGATGAACTGTCTTATGCCTCGAGCCTTGTCAAAAGTAGTCCGATATAACAGACGGTTCGCTGGTTACACACTCTCCGTGAATATATTTTCAAATGCTTATAAGGTTCTTCTGTACCTTTAATTTACGAATCAATTTGAATACAAAATGTTCGGATTATTTTACAGTGTAGACCAAAGTTTGATATATGAGATATAGGTTGCGGTCAGGCAAGTCTGGTTACTTGGTTCGTGAATACTCTCGATATCGACCATGGTGACGATATATGATAATAATGGCAAGTTTCAGGGTGTCTTATATTTTCTTCTAAAATGTTAGCTTGATCACAAGCTGTGTATGGCAACGTCTGATAATTGAATGTAAGCACAAAATATCGGCAAAAAATACCGTAGCGTCAGCTGCCAGATAATTCAAATACGTCAAAACCCCAAAACGTGACCTGAACGAGAAAACAGGAAACAAAGATGATTTATACAATGTAACGAAAATACAGGATGATTTCCATAAAAGTTTTTCACTTATCTTCATAAATGTAATTCTACCCTTAAAAGTAAGATATGTTTTGAAACGAACAATTCAAATATTAAGGTGAACAAACTAGAGTCTAAGGAGTTGAGTACGTTATGACGCCCGACATTATTTTGGATCAGAATATAAAGTGTCGATATTTGAATGGACTCATCGTAGTTCAATCGTTGCACCGCTTTTCTAACATCAGATTTTGTGCTTTCCTATCAATAGAATTAGAACCAAACAAATAGGAAAGTCTAAATCTAAAAACTCTGACAAGCAAGAATAACTCATAATAGGAAATATCAAAACAGGAAGCCAAAATTCAGCAAAGAGAGTTTTACCATCTACAACATAAATTATAAAGCCTCAGTGATTTACATAGTAAATTTTGAATTTCGTAATACAAGGTACTGCAAAATTGATATAATTTGGACCAGACACGAAGTTGTACAATTTAAAGTACAAAATTTAATTTTCTTAATAAAATCAATGTTTTGTTTTGGGTTAGGGTTAGGGTTTTCACTTCAACTGCTATAAGACATTAATAAATGTTGCAAACCTGTCCTGGAGACTGTTAAAATGTTTGGGCTCGTCGTAAAGCAGAAATGCTGGATGATAGTTTAGGATAAAGAAACCGTAATTTTGGAAATTATTACATTAAATAATATTATTGAATGATAAAATATCCAAAAATTCAAAATTCACGGCAATGGTATTTTTAAATTGAAATTTTTCATACTTTGGACTAAATGCCAGTTGGCAAACATGTCAATTCTCGTTCTTTAGTTCATAAAAAGGTAAAAAAAAATGTCTCGAAAATTCCGAAAGGAGGGAGCGTCACCTAGGGTGTATGTAGCTCATGGACTATTTCTATCTGTTGTTTGGTGAGATGCGTTGATCATTTCGATAGAGAAATGAATTCTGACATTAATTTGAGTTAAAGCTCATTACGTGTCAAAGTTTCCAACCCGGGTTTCCAATTTATACCATCATTTTTTGTATCCGACGAATGGGTGATACCGCGTTTTGACCTTTTTTTAAAAAAAGATTTTATTAATTTCATGCTGTATTGGCCAACCATTGACCAATATCTTGAACCCTCTTTTTCTGTGTTCGCTTTCCAAAGTCTGTTTATACCCGCACCTCATGGGTGGACCCAAAACATTATAAAAAGGGGGTTCAATATGGAAGTTCCAGGCTATCACTTACTCATTTTTTTCTCAAATGGACACAAACCTAACAAGAATCTCCAACAGAATTGAATTCCTACCCTAGAATTCCCCCACTGGATCAGCGCCTGCGCCTAACATCGATTTTCTTACATGTAACTGCGGTTCTTTCCTCTTAAACAGAACTTTGGAGCAACTTGGGCCTGAATTTGCAAACAATAACTTGATTCTGCTTCGTCCGTCTAAATGTATACATTTCAATTCTTCCCTTTCTTTTAATTTTTGCATCTCTCTTGAAAAGAATTTAAACGAACGGTAAACACGAAAACTCGGTAAGTGGAGTCCGGTTTTCTAGATTTGTTTCCTGACTGAACACATTAATAATTTTCAAATAACATTTAAATTACTTTTATGCTTGGAATACAATATCTAGTTTAAATGCAATCGAACATACATAAAATACGCACATAAATCTAAATTTTTTTTAACACATTTTTTGTCATATTGCAAATCGCGAACTTCAGTGATTTGTACAAATTTTACCCTTTTTTAATTTTTTTTTTTTTTCAAATTAAAGCCTCTGCTTTGCCTTCCCCCCAAGACAAATTCCCAAGCATCGTGCTTTCATGGACTTTTTCCTCTTCTTTCTTGGTCTCTGAATTACTTCCGTTTGGCTGCTGGCATCTTTCATACAACACAGGATGGTCCCACTGTTATTTGCATTGTGGGTATGTAATTCATTGCCTTTCTCTTCGGCCTGTACATTGCTTTTCCTGCGGACCAGATCTTCTTGAATTTCGTACATTTTGTTCATAGCTTTATTTGTCAAATTTTCGAGACTAATTGCCTTTTTTTGCAAAATCTGACTGCGTTTTTTAGTCATGGTTTCATTGTCATAAACACTGTCAGGAATATGATAGTCCTTAAATAGGCACCTAGTGTAACTATAAGGGTCGTTTCTGATTTCCACCAGCGCCTCTTGCCAAATGATCCATTCCTTTCTCGCCCCGCCCCAAATATCTGATATCATATAGTGTCCTATTTTTCCTTGCCTTGTATCGACATTCAGTATTTTATCATGTGCATCTTCATTGATTTCAATAAACCCAACTGGTACCACCCATTCTAAATCTAATCCATCTATATCAAGATCAATGTCTGCGTTATATTTAACGTCTGGATCCGTGAAATAATTCGGGACAGTTTCTGACGCCAGCATGAACGAGTTTTCCGATATTCCCAAAAAGACCTGTCGGAGGGGTTCCCCGCATTTATCAAGTTCAATGAATGCCGCCTCTGCTAAAAGAGTGTCCTTGAATTCGATGTATTCAGGTTGTAAAATCAATTTCTGTATGCGGTTTCTCGACATTTGCTATTGGTGTCATTACTGAAAAAAATAAGTTTTAAATATATATATTGCACTTACCACACAGGCAGTCAGATATAAGCTACGAGCAGTCTGTTTGGTACTGTAAAAATGCCTCGTACACGAATAACAATTAAAATATGGATGATTATGAAAATTTAAAAAGTGGCATTAATTAATCATAGAAATTGAATTAAAATGATTCACAGAAGAGCCCAGGTAAAAATTATACAATTTAAACCGCAACTGAAACTTACATCATATAATACTTGCAAATTTCAAATCATCCATTGTTTGCAGCTGAGATTAGGCTATGAAGGCACTTTTGCTTCACATCAGGTTCATTGACGTTGTAAACGTCGCCATTGTGACGGGAACGTCACTATGCGGTTGCTATTATCTTAACTGGTTCCCAAAAAATTACGCTTCTTTGATCAATCTATACATTTGTATATGGTTTTCTTTAGTATCAAAGATGTTAATAAAACTACTGAATCCTAGAAAAATGTTAACGAATTGATTCGCCGATCCTGTCATCTCTTTAACACTTGGGTTAAAGAGTAATCAAGGGACAATGACAACAGGGAATTAAAACAGATAAAAATAACTCGTTCAAAACAACAAAGGCAAATGAGAAAATCGAAATCCACTAAAAACTGGGATCATGGGCCAAGTGTACCAGTAACGCAAGCGTCCTCTGCTTTTCTATAAACACCGGCCGAGTTGCTCATAAATAGTCAAGTCCGGGGAAAGGAGGAAAGGAAACTATAGTTTCTGGGAAGGGGAACGGGTATCCTTTAGTAAGCGTTGCACACAGTTTTTTTTTCTGGTTACACCAATTTATATCTTTAGTTTAGTTTAAATATATTTTATTTGCTCAAAAACATATTGGATTGGACAAACGTAAATCATACTTATTTAGTACATTCCTAAGCACAATATACATATATAGAATACATATAGAATAAGAGAGCATGCTTTAACAATATATGAACTATACATTACTGTAATGAGTGTAACTAAAAGTCAACTGGAGAGAAAAATAGTTTGGGGAAGGGGATGTGATGGTGACGATCTATAACACAGTAAAAACACAAATAAAATATCAGCTTGATTCACAAATCATACAACAAGAAATCTTTTTGACCCTTTTATATACTGAAAAACCTCTTGAAAAATACAAATGTTTTCTTTATATGTTAATTCAGGGCTTCCAGATAGTAAAATGTTTGCATTAAGTGGATAAGTATCACTTAAATTATTAAACAAAGTTTGTATTTGGGCTATATATAAAGGACAAGAAAGAGGTAGTGGTCAACATCTTCCATATTAGTACCACATCTACATAGCGGATCTGTAATGATATTTACTCGGTGCAGGTCATAATTCAGAAATTAAAGATGCAGAATATCTTAGGTGGGTTATCAGTATATTTAGCTTTCTAGGCCCGTTTGAAAAATATTTTGGTGCAATGGATCGATCCTTATTCCTAGTTAAAACCGACTTAAATTTAGATACTGAATCAATCTTTCTTATTGTAATGTCGCGATTGTTCCATTCCTTAATAGTAGCTGTAAAGAAAGATTCCACTGTAACAGACAATCTTTAATACGACAATATAATGTCCTCTCCGTGTCGTAATGGATAGTTGGAAATAGATTGTACCTAAGGTGGAAAAGATTTCACAAATACTCAGGGGCATGTTTTTGTTCGATATTTCAGAGCATTTGTAATTTTCTGCGTTGTCGACGTTCTTCTAGTGTCTTCCAATTGACTTCTTTATATAAGTTTTCAATTTTTGCAAACACCAGTAACCCAGTTATAATTCTTGTCGCCTCCGTTTGGAGTCTTTAGTCTGTCTATAGATTTATTGCTTCTTGTGATACATCAGGTGAGGATCCAGAGATTTAGAAAGGTGATTCCAAGATATTAACCGCTCATTTTTGACAGATTTCCGTACAAAAACTTAAAACAAACAACAGCACATTCATACAGTGATTCCCCAATTTAAACAAATATAAATTTACATGTACATTGTACATCGTTATATGTGTCAAATCAAACGCTTGTGTAGCACATGGATATTGTGTAAAAACATAATAAAACAAACGTGCCCTGGGCTTGTCAAAGTTTATTTGTTCCACATAGCTAACGGTTCTTTTAGGTGTTTCTATTATGTAAAATTGTAGGGTAAATATCTAAAAATAAGAAATATTGTTAATGTATTAATATTCGTACCCCCCCAAAAAAAAAAAAAAAAAATAATAAAAAAATAAAAAAATCCCTGTATATACTGCAGTTGTAGTATTACAGACTGAAAAAGGTCAATTAGACAAAATGTAAAATATGCGTCTTCAACGGTCTTGGTTTCTTATTTTGAACTTTATCCCAGTCTTCGCAAATTTGCGTTAGAATAACATTTTTTTCTACAATTTTTTATGAAATTATGATGAAAAATTACGAATTTAATTAAAGTTAAATCTTTGATTACACTATCATGCATAAAAGATATGTCATGCAGATCGTGTATTTTCATCAGATTGAAAAGTTATTTGTAGAAATTATATATTACCACTCGTGTATTTTCTACTTAATTGTATGCCAATTCTCTATGCATATAACATATCTAATGAAATTAGCTTAATTGAATAATTGATGCATGTACCAAGGGTATTAGTAGCCTAATTCTTTCAAAATCTCTTTGAGTAAGTAGTTCTGTTTGTCTCATTTCGGTCAGCCTTAGTTTCTTTACAAATCATCCATTGTTTGCAGGTTAGATTAGATTATGAAGGCACTTTTGCTTCACACCAGGTCTGCAACCAGTAAAGAATCATTTCCATCAACGCAGATTTAAGGGACAGTTTTTTTACCAGGGTCTGTCTAATACTCGCACTTTGTCTCTCTTTAATTTTGATTCTGAGGAAGTCCCGATTAATCCCATTCCTTTTTTCAAGTTTATAAAATTTAATCTCATATTCCAACTAATTTATTTCCTGCAAATAATTCTATCGTTTTGACCAACTTTAATTATATGTATAGTCAACTTCTACATTTATATTTTGCAATTTTTTTTCTATTTGACATCTGAAATAAAGTAAGCATTCCGATATTCTATAATAAATCGACGTTTTATCTTAAAGTAAATTACGACGTAATTTGCATTACATCTTTACGCCATCTTTGAAGCTTTCAATCTCTCTAAGTATCTTTCCAGTTTCTTATTTTGAGTAGCATGATCTTTATATATATGATCACCTCTTAGTGTTGAAAGCATATATAGAATACTAGATGATATATTAAATGAAACATCTTTAGAGTAATTTTACATTGAACAAGAATAACTCACCAGTACTCCAGCAATGTTAGAGGTTGTCTGGGAAGCTATTTTCCGGCTTGGTGCCATCCTTTGGGTATGGAGGAACGGAATTCCAATCTCTTACGTTGTAGGAGTAAACTCACCGGCAGTACGAACCAATTGGACGCTCCCGTTTTTCTTTACAAACCTACTAAAAACAATAAACTTGAATCAATCGAATGCATTGTTTGGGGGTAGATGATACACGGAGCAGAATATTTTGTTGTCATATCACAAATTTAGACAGTAGCATGTATTTTCAATAAGCAAATTGTGTATGGAATGGTATAAAAAGATATTGCTAAGTTATCAAAAATAATTTTTTGACATAAAACTGTGTATGATTAAAGGTTCTTCCAAAGGGGGATAATAGACAGTAACATTTTCTATAAAATGTAATGGGAATTTTACTTTCTGGATATCCTACAATAAAGAAAAAAGTTCGATGACTGCTAAATTAGTTTAGTAATGTGAATCAAATAAGTGTTCTCTATTTTGCAAAACAGTCAACATCCACTCCAGAATCATATAAAATCTTAATTAAAACTCCATGACCTCTAATTCAAGTTCGTTGATAGTATATTCATTCAATGACATCTTTGAGGGGAACTAGGAAAATATGTAGACAAAAATTCTTAACTTTAGATACGTCATAGTGCTTTGCTTTATATTTCGTATTTTGGTCTTAAGCTTTAACGGATATGCTGCAGACGGAAATAAGGGAGACAACCCTTGAAGAAAAATTCTTAGGAGATGGCGATGATAAAAAATTTCAGAGTTTTTCACAAATTAGAACCACCTTACAGCGTTATTTTGGAAAACAGAAATTATGACGATACACTTATGTTCGAGTCAAACGCATTGGCAGTTCTGTGTACGTGAAAAAGAACGACAGTAGCAAAACTTTCATCTTGAAATTATTTTCATAAATCAATCTCATTATGTCATTTGTGTTCAACATTATTTAACTCCTACCTATTTACCACATCGGAACTTTTATCTTTGGCGTCAGTAGCACATCACAAACGTCACGAAAAATAACTTTCTCAAGTGTCTTTGAGGATTGAGAAAAATGCCTTGGATTTCCTTGTATTAATTTTAAGTTGTTTAGTTTAAATGCCATATTGTTACTAGAAGTTTAATATTGTTGTTAACTTCAATGAAAGAATTTTTAAAATTGATGATACCAATTTTAAATTTGCTGTATTAACTAGTAGTCGGAGAATCTTTAGGACCATAGCACAGGCACTTGTCTCACAAAAATAATCCCTATTTGTGTTAGGATAAGGTTTAGGGATTAATTTTATATGGTACATGTACAATGTAAGTGCCTGAGAACCATAGACTCTTACTCTTTACTTCATATCATGTTTGATCATTGCCATTTGGTAAAAGGGTCCAAAGAGACTCTTCTTATCAACTGTTCCAACTTTATTGGGATTCTATTTTAATGGCTTATGGATTTTTATGTACATGCATCATGGTCTAATTGGCATACATTCTGTTTTCTATTCAGGGCTTTTACTAAACTAACTTTTTAAAAAATAATTTCATTGCATGAATATATTGTATGTTGATACAAAATTAATGTTTGGGACAGGCACTACAGAGGACATAAATATTGTAGCAGTTATGACAGTCTGCTTCTTTGAAGATAAATGCAAAAAACCTCATTTTTGACCATTTTCTAGCCACTGTGTTTTTATTAGAAGGGGATGGGAACAGGATATTTTGACTATCTGTTTCCACCTTTCACAAGAAAAAATACTATGTTGCACACTGTCCTGTTTCCACACTATTAATTTTCATTTTTGACCATTTTTTGACTTTTTGTTTTGGGGTCATATGCACTTTGTAGTATATTTGAGGTAACCACTGAGTTGTAATTTAAAAAAGCAACCTTTTGACTGCTATGGGTGTTATACAATCATTTGTTTGCAAGAACTTCTCCTTATTTTTGGCTTGGTAGCAGTTGCTTAAAATTAGGTAGCCAACAAATATACAATCACAATAAAAAATTTAGGGGTCATTGGCAAGTGGGCCCCTGCTAATTTTAAAGCTTGCTTAGATGTTATTTAGGTTATATTGTAATTCATACAAAAATCACAAATTTCTGTAGGATAAACATATCGTGTTATATTGGTCTATTCCTTTCATACTGATCCCCTGAAAAATGATTGGTAGTTACAATATATTACCACAATATATCACCTTCATCACAATATACCTCCCTCGTGACTGGAAATGCTTTTCCTTGTCCGTATAGGACTTTTTGTTTTCATTTAAGATGACTTTTATTTGAAAAATGAATAATGGAAGTGTTCATTTTTGTTATTTACAGTACATGTACTATTATTGATTTATTTAAATGTTAAAATTTTTGTAAATTTGATTCAAGTTAGACATTCACTATATCTGAGAAATTGCAACAATTACGGGTTCACTTGAGTTTCTTAAAGGTTAAGCATACATGCTTAAAAGTGTGATGTATAAAAAAGGGTATTCAGTAAAATATAACATACATGTATATTGCCTGAAACAGAGGGTGATACTCAGAGTAACAAACTCAGAAAATATATCACCCTCGACTGCATCGAAAGTAATATATCTACCTTGACTTGTCTGTTACTTCGGGGTATCATTCTCTACTGCAGACAGTATATGTATAATAGCCTTTTGTAATACTACCAAGTATTGCATTTTTCAGCTCTTTATTTCATATTGGATTCTAGCAGCCGTCTCTATAGATTACAAAAGCTATAAGAGTCCTTTTTCAGAACAAATATCTATGTACAGGACTTAGTAATTATAAATCCAGGGTGCATTCACTGGCATTTGATGTGGTTTTTGTACAATGAATGTACTTACATTGTTTAACAATTTGATTAAAATGTGTAAAATCCTAACAATAGTATGACTTCAAATATCAAAATTGAGTACTTTTTCTGGACTCTGTAATAGTGATAGTCTCTTGAAGCTTTTTCTTTTCTATTTATGGTATGATGAAGTTTCAATATTTTTAAGACTTTGATTAAACTATGTACTTCTATAATGCTGTTTCTATCATAGCTGCTGCTGAAACTGAAACCATAAAGAAACAGTATGCAAAGATCTTAGATGCTTATGGTTGTCTTGGAGTATTGAATTTTAATCTTGGTAAGAGTATGGCATAACTGGTACATTTTATAGAATTTTTATAACAGTGTTGAAGTTTTAATAAATTTCAGCTTCAATTTGCTTGTACTTTTATCTGACCACAAAAAAGTTTTGGTTGTATAATGGTTGTATAGTGCTGTTCTTGTAATCAGTAATATTGGGAATTGATCAAAATGTCTGAATCGGTGATCGTTGTATCTATGTTTGAGAGTTTGATTAGGATGACCCTTCTATACTGTTTTGCCAGAATGCCTCCATTACTTAATTTGGATATTATTAATGCTATGAAGTCACCCAAGCCGACAGGCAACAAATCAAATTGTTCAATGTTATGGTTAAAATAAATTATCAAAACTTTGATAAAGACAGAATCTTCCCTTTTTTTAAGGACATGAATGAACTGATCTTGTTATCTTGAAATCGAAGCTCCCCATTGTGGGTTTTTGTGGACCAAACTCTTCGAAAACTATTACAATGAAGTCAAAGGACAAGCATTTTATATTGCTTTGTATGGGGATTATTTTTAAGGCTTGTCTTGAATTTTTTGGTTCTTACACTTACTCTACTGGTGACCTGGTCCATGCTCCTAGTTTTTAGTGGAGTCCGAGTTGCTCATTTATTTTTGTTACTTTGTATGTATTATTTTAGTTATTTTATGCTCTTTGTTGTGTTTGTCTGTTCTCCATGTCTCATCTTTGTCCCTGGATTACATTCTTTTGATTTCCGCTAGAATCTTGGTTCCCTTGATTACTCTTTGTTCTGATGCTTTTTGCCCTGTAATCAGAATATTTTTTTCATTTCTATTTTGTTCAAATCAGGGTCATTCAATTTCTACAAAAAATTAATTCTTGGGTACTGAATATATTTACATGTTTGTATTCAGATTTTTTATTCTAGAATCATAGCACACGTAGGTTGAAATCACAATTCAAATTTTGAAGTCCTTTAACACATTCGTTCTCTGCCAGATACCTATGCTGTGTCAAATATTTAATTGCAATCCAAATTCAGAAATGTATCTTCTTTGAATTGTTTTGAACTGCCTTAACTGTTCAGGGTTTTCCTCATGGGTCATCTGCATCCCACAGAGCACATTATATTATTTTATAGTTTAAAAAAATACAAATAATGGGTAAAATATTTCTTCGCATTTTGTATTTAAAAAAAGGAATAATTTGAGTTTATGTTTTGCCTATGAGATACAGAGCTATTTGTACTCAAATAAAGACTTTGTTGATAATGCACCACCATATTGTTATTGGTGCATCTTCACCATGGGAACTTATAGAGTTCATAGTTCATGCTCTGTTTCTAGAAATAGGAACCATTGTTGTCATCAAATTATGGTGTACATGCATATGCTAATTATTTTTGTTGCAGGACCAGAATGTATCTCATACTTAGTCCTAGTAACAGGCTGTTTGTCAGTTGGAAAGATACAGGATTCAGATATCTTTAAGATAACCACAACACAGTTTGTGTCCTTACGAAATGTCCAGGGTGATGAAGAGCGAATACAGGAAATTAAGAAACTGATGAACTCTGGGACATTTTACTTCTCATGGTCAAATTCCGGTGTGCCTTGGGATCTGACATTATGTGCCCAGAGGAAGCTCCAAGAACATGAAACTGACAACAGATTTTTCTGGTAGGCATCATAAACTTCTCTAATTATAAAAGGCCATTTATTCAGTTGTGAACATTTAATTATTATCACTACTTCCTTAAGCCTATCCCAAAAAAAGTCTGTTGGTGGTGGGGGGGGGGGGCAGAATGTGCATGAAATAAAAGGCACCACCAATGTATTTAAAACAAATTACATATCAACTACTTAATGCAATATGAATTCCAACCAAGACAATTCTATATCGATGGTATTCTGCCCCTTGGAGACACTTTTTTCTGGAATAGCTTTTAGTGACTCACAGTTTTGTTTCATAGTTCAAGATGTCTATTGTCATACCAACCAGTGCATTAGAATATTGTACAGTACTAAAAATATGTGATGACAATTTCAGAATTCGATCTATTTTCAGGAACCGTATGTTGCATGTACATTTCCAAAGATTCGGTATTAACACAGATCAGTGGCTATTCAAAGTGATTTGTGGTGGTGTAGAAATCAGGACAATATATGCTGCCCATCGCCAGGCAAAGGCTTGTCTTATTTCTCGCCTGAGCTGTGAAAGAGCTGGTACAAGGTTTAATGTCAGGGGTGTCAATGATGACGGAAATGTTGCTAATTTTGTGGAGACAGAACAGGTACTGTTTACTTGTCTTAGAGAAAGTTTCTACAGTTTTGTTAAATATTTTTGTGATAAATGTAATTCTTGATTAATTGTTTAGCATTTGGTTAAATATAATAAATCTTCAATTCAAGCTGGACTGTCTTTGCTTTTTGTGTAGGTTATATTTATGCATAATTTTGGTAGAAGATATGTAATTATTGTCAGAATCTCTGATGGGTCTCTAGTTTATTTCTCAGTTTTTTTTGGTAGGCTGTTTTCCTTATTTATACTTTTACCTAAGAATTTTCGCTAATATCACCCTATTTAGAACTTTTAATATAAACCATAAACTACATGTTTAAATCAATGTTCTGAAAGAAAAAATAACCAAGCTGCTGAAACCCTGTTCAAATTTAACTTTGTTTTTGTGTCATGTGATTTCAGGTTATATTTTTGGATGAAGATATATCTTCTTTTATACAGACAAGAGGTTCTGTGCCACTGTTTTGGGAACAGCCTGGTATTCAGGTATTATTGACAACTTTATTGTTTTTCTATTGTTTTTATTGCCTGATATTTTCTGTCCTAGGCAACTACTTTGATACTAATAAATGTCTACAATTTCTATTGATGACTTCACCTCTAATTGACTGTGATGTCACAGATTAACAGAATAACGTCAGTTTTGAACACATAGCAGAACATCACATCTTGTCCCATCAGGCTTACTTTGACATTTTCTGTCTTGACTTTCAAACTGCCGTTATTGTGTATATCTCATACACACTCAGTGTTCTAGGATTTTTCAGAAACTGAGGTTTCCTCAGGAAAAATCCATATAAAATCAACTTTCCCACAGTCAATGACTGCTTTCCTAACAAAACAAATCCTTACAGCATACGAAGTTTTCAACTTGCTACGGGAAAGTGTAATAGTACCTATCTTTCCCTGACCCAAATTTCACTTGATCCGGGTAACAGAAAATGGGAATCCTAGAACACTGCACACTTACACTCCTTTTGTTCAATAAATGCAACACTTAATTTATAAAGTGTAAAATACCTGTTAACTGTTTGTTTGTTTTTTTGGAAACAGTGCAATATTGAATGAAAATAAATAATTCAATAGCACATTCTTTTAAGAACAAATGAATGTAATTTTATTCTTGTAAATTATACTAAATACATGTAGTAGCGTCCATGTTCTATTTGTTTACTTCAATTTTATTAAATTTTTCTGCAGTTTCCAAATTCTTCCAACTTCCATTTTAAGTACTGGTTCTAATGAATTGATCAATACTAAAAATTGGTTATTCAGTTTAATACTGCCACATGTAAATATTTTTTTCATCAGGGCTGAAACAAAAAGAAACCTTTATTTTTGTTGATGTACATTTTTCTTTTATGTTTGTACTAGTTAACAGGAAAAATTCCAAGAAATATCACGGCTGATAGACAGAACCAGGTTAACCATAAAATGAAAAAAATATACTTGCTAGTTACACCATTAGAGCTAGCATTATATACAGAACAATGCATGATTTTTTTTTTTAAATTCCGTCTTGCCAATTGACAATTTAATATGTTTATTTATGACAAATTATGGCATTAGAATATGAGATTATATTTAATTTTCCTTTCATTCATCTGTCCCTCAGTTTGGGGTTATATGTCTATCTTGTGCAATAAATTATTGTCAGCCAAATTTGGAGACACTTCACCGGAATGATTTGAAATTTTGGTATTTAGCTTTGTAATGATGAGTTGTACAGTGACACATCAACTTTCTTAGTACTGAACATTTTCATTAAAATTTTACGAGCTCTATTAACACATGATTGAGGGGTTTTTTAACATCATTAACCACCCTTTTGTGTCTCACATAAGTAGTATTAACACATTTCTTTTAACATTTTTAAAAGCAAAGTCTAGGATTGTGTAATCTATGTTATATCCACTAATTTTATTTTAATTTTTAACTTTTAACTTACATTATTTATCAAGTCAAAATCTGTAAGTACTTTTAATACAGTTTTACAAATTAAGTTTCAACTCTTTTACCTACTTGTAGTAATTTACAATGGTCCTTGTGAAAATTATACTTCCAAACCTAGTCATTGGGTAATTAGCATATAATGAAGTAGTTTTTATAGGTATTGGTCTATAAGCAGCCGAAAATAGATCCCTTTTCAACCCATGCATTTAGTTGTTGCAGGGGTCTTCCTGGATAAAAGACAGAATGTACCATGTGTCCCTTGAATCAAGACAAAGAATGGCCATTTAGAAAATTATATGAGCAATTATTTTATTCAACAAAGTCTGAATTGTCAATTTGAATTCCCAAACAAGATATAAGGGATGCACCAAAATCCCCTCTGAATGATTATACCTGTCAGGTGTCACTGCTTCCTCCGTGACAGCAACAATATTTATTTTTAATTTTCAAAGAGCAATATTGACCACAGTTTTAAATAAGATATTTAAAAATATTTATTTTATTATAAAAAAAAGGAGAGAAAATAACACTTTAATGTATTTGAAGGCCAATTTAATGATTATCTTGGGAGCTGTCAGAGGACTATTTCAGGTGTAATCCCCAGTGGCCTTTTTCAAATGTTGGCAGGTATGAATGATCATTTGGTGTTAGTCATTTTGGCATATATGATAGCTTTAACAACTCCCTCAGTTAAATATAGATTTGGACTCTGCATGATTAAGTCTGTTTTTCCAACATTTATTGCTCAGGTTTAGGTTTTGCCTGATTCAAAAGCTTGTTTTTCTATACAGACAACAGTATATCACCTTCAAATACATCATGATTTAACCTGAATTTGTTTTAATTCCTACATTTCAACATTTCATGATGAAACACATATACTACATGGAAATATTCCTTTTCACCAGTATTTCTGTTATTTCAGTAATGCCAACTTGCATTGATAAATATTTCAGTGTACAGTGAAGTTATAAAAGTTCCAAACATTCTTACTATGGGTTAAAATGTTTCCTTCAGTAAAGTTCCTACGTAGTCATTTGACCAAATCATACTAACCATTTAAGGAGGTAGACCTAGGGTAAGGGACATAACTCTTGAAATCATTGAAATGTTTGTATCATATTCAATTTCACCAAACCTCTCAAGCTTTTGTTTGAACCAGAATAGAATCAATCCAAGTTAATTAGATGCTTACATAAGATTGATATGAAATGCTGCATACAAATGTTCCAATGATTTTTAAGAGCTGTGTCCCTTACTCTAGGTCTACCTCCTTAAGAATTTTCAAAATTACAGCCTTAGTAATTTATCTATTTGTCATTTAGAAAAAGAAAAATAAACTTCGTGTAAGTGAATTGTGGGTCAATATTATGTGTACTTGTACATTGTACTTCTAAATGTACATAAGGATTTAAATATAGAAGGATTCGCATCTCGTAAAATATCGCAATATCTTGTATGGCATGATTTTAGTATACTAGCCACAGCTACTTCCTGCCTATACAGTCAAAATTAGGTCATATTAAACATTGATATCGCAAGAGCAGGGGAAGCTACAGCTATAAACATCCTTATATACACCATCAGACCATTTTTATCAATTGAAAACAAATTTTATGATGATCATTTGGGTTTTGATGAAGGAGTTGGTCAAATATAAACGTTGATATCACACAAGAATGGGAGGCTACAGCTACAAACTTTCTTATATACACCCTCGGACCATTTCTAATCAATTTGAAATAAATTTTATGATGACAGATCGGGTTTTGAAGAGGGAGTTTAAATTTTAAATAAAGAGGGTAACCACATTGAAGGTGGGGCTTAAACAGGAGTCAAAACAAAGGCTTGTATAAACGTTGATATCACAAATGCAGGGAAATCTACAAGTATAAAACTCCTTGTATACTCCCTCATACTATTTCTGATCAATTTTTAACAAATTTTATGACAATTGGTTTGGAAAGTGGAGTTTAAATTTTTAATAAGGAAGGAAGTATACCTTCGAAGGTGTGACCAGGTTGAAAATTTGATCACAGATTAAGGTCTCAAATATCGAGGTATTGATCAAAACAAAAGATTGCAAAAGTTTGGAGGCAACTTGAGATGGGATATTTTAATTTGTTTTTCAAACCATATGGGTCAGAATACCTACATTTATTGTGATGAAATGTTGAAGCGATGGAAATCACTTGCCATTAACAGGGCACACTCAGCATCAACGTAATGCATCGTTGGTAATCTCCCTGTACATGTGTATATCGCCCCACACACAATATTTATTATTGTACTATGTAAAATTATGCGAGATTCCAATCCTTGCTATATATAAATCCTTTCTGTGTACCATTCCTGTCTTATGTAAAAATAAAGATGAACGAATATTATCAACTAGCATTAAACAACTCTGTTCTTTAATAAAATTCTATCAAAAGTTTCTAAATTAGGAGACAAAATTATGCCTACAAAGGTAAGTAAAATGACTTTAATGTCCTACAAATCAAGTCAGTGACATGCAAGAATACATCATTATTGCATGTTTATTATGAGGCGTTCATACACATATTTGAAAGGATTTTTAGCTATAATTTTCACTGATCTCTCTGAGTAACATTCTGTTTATTGTCTTCTTTCTGACTTGGTATATTTAATGTATTGTGTAAAGTAATACAGATGTACAAATATATATTCCTGTGACATGAACAACATCTTTATATCAATCAAGGATTCACAGTTGAACAATTCTGCTTGATAAGATGTACTTACGTGTATTTTTAATTCTAATAAAAATCCCCAATTTTGATACCTTATAGCGAGTAATTTTCGTTGGGTGCTAATTTTGGCATATTTTAACAGTCTATTTAAAAAGCAAAAATAAATTCCACGAGCTTACTTTGCATACTTTTTTGCCTCAAAACTGCCAAATTTTACACCCGCCAAAATAAACCGCCATATGGTATTACTTGTACATTTTTCACTTTGATGATTAAGAGAATTTATCCTACTTATATTTACAAACCATGGTTTTTTTTTACTAACAAAATAAACTAATGAATCAGTAACATTTAGGAAACAAACATTGATACCAATTGATCTCTATTATCATGGGTGTTCTTTTGAATTTTTAGGTTGGATCTCATAAAGTAAGGATGTCAAGAGGACATGAGGCATCAGCTCCTGCATTTGAGCGACACTTACTGATGATAAAACAACTGTATGGGGAACAAGTCTTAGTTAATCTGCTGGGTAGAAAGGAGGGAGAACACATGTTAAGCCAGGCCTTTCAGGTTTGTGTATGGGGAACAAGTCTTAGTTAATCTGCTTGATTAAAAGGAGGGAGAACACATGTTAAGCCATGCCTTTCAGGTTTGTGTATGGGGAACAAGTCTTAGTTAATCCACTGGGTAGAAAGGAGGGAGAGCACATGTTAAGCCAGGCCTTTCAGGTTTGTGTATGGGGAACAAGTCTTAGTTAATCCACTGGGTAGAAAGGAGGGAAAACATTTTTTAAGCCAGGCCTTTCAGGTTTGTGTATGGGTAGAACTACAGATCAATTAAATGTGCAGGAAAACATTTTCTTGGTGTCAGGCTGATTTCTAGCAGATTTGATTTAATTTTTCTTTGCACATAGAGGAAAAGTCCAGCAATTTTTGTTCCAGTCTGACAGATTTTTTTTCCAAAGGCAAGTTTCGATGGGTCTGGAAGAAGCCTTAGTAAATCTGTTGGGTGGAATGGAGGGTGAACACATGTTAAGCCAGGCCTTTTAGGTTTGTGTATTGGAGAACATGTCTTGGTTAATCTGCTGGGTTGAAAGGAGGGAGGACACATGTTAAGTCAGGCCTTTCAGGTTTGTGTATGGGGAACAAGTCTTAGTTAATCTGCTGGTTGGAAAGGAGAGATAACACATGTTAAGGCAAGCCTTTCAGGTTTTTGTCTTTGAGCACTTAAAGTAAGCTCTTTTTGGGAACATCTGAATTTTAATATATAGTCTATTGTGTTATTTATCTGTTTATTTTTATATACAGTTAAATCTGTCCTTCCAAGGAAATGCAAGTAACCTATATTTTGTGCAACCTTTTTCAGAATCACCATAAAGCATCAAACTATGGGAAAGACAAGCCCCTGATTAACTTTGATTACCACTCAGAGTGTAGAGGTGGGAATTTAAAGAATCTATATAAGCTGAAAGACAGAATCAAGAAAAGTATTGACCATTTTGAATTCTTCTATGTAGAGAACAATTCAGTTAAAAAGTAAGTAATGTTATGCCATAGATAGAATTTTATCTGGTATTTTGAAGTATTTGTATATTTCTTGAACAGTATAACATTTCTGGACTAGTGTGTAATTACTGATCAGTATTTTTGCCAAGTATTGCATCAGATTTTTCAGTTTAACTTACTTGTTTTGTAATGTCAGGGTTAAAATGGGTAATAGGGAATTCAATTTGAATGATTACTCCAGCTAACTAGAGTCAAATCTGTAATGCTTAATCTCTTTCTATATGTTTGTGAAAAAAAATGAATAAATATAGTAACTTTTTCTTTTCTACTACTGTCAGAGTAGAATGAATACATTTTTGTTTTAACCTCCACAAAGCAGGAAAATGGCTATAACATATTAACAAAGTTTATACATGTAGTCTGTTCTTTTTGTTAGGCCTTAAGTTCATTTTTAATTTAAATGATGGGGAAGAAATATCCTTAGCATATTGTGTTCCATATCTTTTGTCTGTTGTAGATTTCAGACAGGGACTATAAGGACCAATTGTTTAGACTGTCTGGACCGGACCAATGCTGTGCAGACCATGATTGGAGCTGAGGTAATATATCCACTAACTTGGAAAGAGGAGGCCTATTTTATCATGTTTTGGTTCCTTGTGTTTCCTATCTCAGTTATGGCCTAGCATCTACATGTCAAGTGAATAAATCATTTGTGTAGGTTTCTAAAAATATAATAAACCACTAATTTAAAAAAATATGTTTTATGTAATATAGAGACATTTCTAATGATTGTGGTTTCTTATTTAAAACATATCTTATGATATCTTTTTAAACCATATTATTTTGTGTCTGAATCTAATCATTTCTGGATGGTATTTTAAAAGATGAATTAATTATTAAGGTGTTTTATGAAAGAAATTTGGTTTTTACATTATCTTTTATAACATTATTGATTTGTTTGATTCGTATGTTTTAAAACAACCTCAGCATACCCCGTCATCCATCTTGATTACTCTTGGTTATCCTACCTTGTACTATCGGAAGGTGTTGGTTCATTTGACTTGGCTTATATTTTTAGGTTCTACCCAAGCAGTTAGAATGTCTAGGTTTGTCTAATAAAGCACAGATGATTTCCAGATTTGAGGAGATATATAAACAGATATGGACATTGAATGGGGACCATTGTAGCAGGATATATGCAGGGACTGGTGCCCTGGGAGGTGGGAGGTCAAAGGTGAGTTTGATGTTGAAGGTTAGAGGTCATACATTGATATATTTAGACAAAGGGAAGAACAATGTATGTGTTTTTTGGGTGAAAGATCAATGGAAAGTCAGGATTCAAAGGTAAATCTGCCTTCAAGGTGGAAAGTTCAACTTGAAGGTTATCCTTCTCTTGTAGTTTTTGGGTGAAAGATCACTGGACAGTCAGGATTCAAAGAAAAATCTGCCTTCAAGGTGGAAAGTTCAACTCGAAGGTTATCCTTCTCTTGTAGTATAAATTGAAGGAAAATCTGCTCATTAGGTCAACAGTCATAGATAAGTAGTTTTTAAATAGTAAATAGAGTATTTAATATAGATGTTATGATATGTCAGGGTCAATGAGTTTATTTTAAAATATCTTAATTTCCATATAAATTCCTATTCCTTTCTGAGAAATATGTGACTTTGTGAAGACTGGATTGTTAGAAATTTTATTTACATCAAATGAAATGTTTCAATTTGTGATGATTTCAGTACTCTGATGCAGCAAGGTCAGCATCTAGGACAATCCAGAACAATTTGTTTGACAACAGTAAACAAGAAGCTATAGATATGTTGTTGCTAGGGAGTACACTGAGAGGGGATATGGCAGATAAAGTCAGAGCTTTGCTATCTACCAGAGTTCTACATGGTAATAATTATATTGTGCACAGTTTGTTTTCAATATGTCAGAATTGCTGGCAAATATGGAAGAGATGTCAGTTATGTTATATGGTGTTAGATTAACCAAGGTTAAAAACACAAATTGTTTTGATGTTAAGGAGGTAGACCTAAGGTAAGGGACACAACTCATACAAATCATTGGATCAAATCATCATGTTGTATTCAAAGTTTTACATCAATCTCATTTAAGCATCAAAGTAACTTGGATTGATTTCATTCTGTTTCAAATGAAAGCTTGATAGGCTTTGGTGAAATTGAATATGATATCACTGATTTCAAGAGTTATATCCCTTTCCTTAGGTCTACCTCCTTAATTTGTCTTAATTATGTAACTAAAAAGTCCTTGCTGGCATTTTAGAGTAGTGCACTTCTCAAACATAATATGCCCTATATATGAACACAAGTTTGATATAAATTTGTCAATTTGTCAAATATTGCAGAGATGGTATACATGTTGAATAACTTCCTGTTGGAAATGTGGCTAATAGTATAACCAGAAATCATGAGGATTCATGTTTAATCACATGACCAAAATTAACTCTCTGTCTCATTTTGGTTTTGGCACAGCACATATTTATTTAATTTTGACAAACAAGGAAAATTAATTATCACAATTCTTTACAGCTCCAGGCCCTATTCTCCATAGTATGATACAGAGACATCCAGAATTCACAAGAAAGAATCCTCTCCGTGTTTGTATTGGTACATGGAATGTCAATGGAGGGAAACATTTCCGAAGCATTGCATTCAAGCATCAGTCAATGGCTGATTGGTTACTGGATGCTGCTAAAATATCAATGGAACATGAAACTGGTATGTGATACATGTACTTTAACTGTAGTTCAAGTATTTTTTCTACAAACATAGCCTTGTTGGTCTACAGTTTGTGTAAAGTTAGGGAGGTCTTCAATCTAAGGTTGGATAATTCTAAAGACATAGATAATACAATACCCAGAATTTTAGTGCTCTTTTCCAACTATGCTCACTCTTGTTGGATTTTGGGAAGAAAATAGGCCCATTAGGAAACATAAAAACATGAAAAACTGGGGAATACTATGAATTTCTGGAATTTCAGGAAGTTTGCATGAACTTAACCAGGGGAAACAGCATGTATTCAGAGGTAAATTGAAGGTAACAAAATCATATTACCACGTTTTCTCTGCTAAGTGTGATGCATATTGAAGTTGAATTGACAGGTAGTTGATTTGATTGTCAAAGTGAGGTGATATGCCTTCTTCTGGGCTTTTTCTGTAGTGTGATTGCACATCCAAGATACTAATTAGACTGTTAGATAAATAGGAAGTCCACAGTTTCATTAGTCTTTCATTATACCCCTTTTCTTTTCCTGACATAATTTCTGATGGACTTCCAAATGGCATACTGTAAATATTGAATTTATTGTATGCATTATTGTGAATTTGATATTTCAGTGTTTTTGTGATTTTGAAAATATTCTCACATTCTCACGTGTTGAAAACTTTTAAGCCTATCACATTTGTTCACATTAAATACATTGTAAAACATCTCAATTTTAGGTACACACTTCTGTTCTCCCTTCATTCTCTTAATGACTCCTTGGCCAAATTTGTACTTCTTTTCAATATCTTAAAATGATATAGGTCAAAATTATACAGTTTTAATGAGTTGAATAATTCATAAATTTTTGTTATGTACATCTATTTGAAGGACACGTTTCTCCAGATTCAGACATGGACAAACCTATAGATATATTTGCCATAGGTTTTGAAGAGATGGTTGATCTTAATGCCAGTAATATTGTCAGTGTCGGGTAGGCTTGTTACATGTATCTGCCTTTAATTTTTTTTTAGGAGGTAGACCTAAGGTAAGGGACACAACTCTTACAAATCATTTAACGTTTGTATTCAGTATTTTCCATCAATCTCATGTAAGCATCAAAGTAACTTGGAATGATTTCATTCTGTTTCAAATGAAAGCTTGATAGGCTTTGATGAAATTGAATATGATACAAACATATCCCTGATTTCAAAAGTTATGTCCCTTACCATAGGTCTACCTCCTTAAGTTGCACCAATGATTATGGTTTCAAATCTTATTTACATGTAAGTGCATTTTTAATGCCCAAATTCTAAAGGAAATTGATTGATAGTTTTATCATGCAATAGTAAAGAAAAGAGGCGATAAGTCATGTTGGGTAATTGTGTGTGTGTGACAGTATGCCATGACTAGAAATACTGATCAAAAATTCCAACATGAGGACTTTGTCTAGTATTCAGCAGAGAAACTAGACTCCTGGAATTTAGCTATGTTTTCTGTAATTTCAGGTAGCAAATTTCAAGCTTAACACATGCCTAAAACATAATGATTAGCACTGATGTTTGTTTTTCAATTTGTCCATCTATCATTCAATGACTTGTAAATACTGTATTAATTTTCGTGGTTCAGTAGTTTAAGCAATTTCAAGAATATTTTTATACAGATTTGTAAATTAATTTCCATTTTTTTTTTTTTTGTTTTCAAATTTTTCTTTCCCAGTTAATTGACCATTAATACAAAAAAAGTGGGAGGCATTCTCTTTGGAACAGATCATGTGGGAGATTCTCCCTATTCAAACTGCCTCATGTGGTAGATTTTTTTGCCAAAGCAAATTTTTTATGTATAAAATCAGTTGTTTTAATTTTTTCATAGAAATTGTAGTAGTTTTAACTGAAAATTATGCAAATCTTACATTTACATATGGGGGATTCAGAATTATTCATTGATTTTGAGGGTGTCTCCCCTGATGTAGAAGGATAAACTAGTATACATTATGCTTTAGTCCAACTGTTTATTATTTTTTTCAGTACAACCAATGCCAGAGAATGGCAAAAGTATATACTAAAGGTGATATGTAGAGATAATAAGTATGTTGTTCTAACTAGTGTCCAGCTTGTGGGGGTCATACTGTATGTGTTTGTCAGACCTCAGTTAGCTCCCTTTATAAGGTAAGGTTTTGTGTGTGAACAGTATGTAAAAGATATAATTAGAGTTTTATGATCTTGTTTCTGATTTTAATTAGCAATCCTTTTTTGTACCTAATTTTACAATTATGGTTCTTTTTTTTTATTTGTATCATGAACTTCATATGTATTTAAGCCTTGTAAAATCTTATCTGATATTATTTGTGTAAGATTAATTTTTGGAAAATTTGTTTCAAGATAAAAAAAAAGACTTTCTAATGACCCTTTTTTAAACAATGTCTATCCCAAATGGAACACAGTAGAATGCTTTGAGAATTGAGATAAATACTTTTTAGGAATTGTCATATTTGTTCAATTACCCTACAGATAGTTTCTAGAATTCAAATTGAATATTTTTTGTTGGATAGAGATGTTGCAACAGATTCAGCCAAAACAGGACTGGGCGGAGCTGCTGGCAACAAAGGGGGTGTGGCTATCAGATTTCTTGTCCAAGGGACATCACTCTGTTTTGTCTGTGCTCATCTGGCTGCAGGACAGTCACAGGTCAAAGACAGAAACAGTGATTATGAGGAAATAACAAGAAAAATAGCTTTTCCTATGGTAAGTAGTGGTTGTATGGTTTCTTATGTGTGGGTAACTGTAACCTCTGAACTTTAACCTCTGAACTTGTTATTAGCATTTCTGGCATACACATAGTACTGGATAAATTGCAATACTTGCTTTTTAATATCAAGTCATATTTTATTTTTTGATTTCATATGAAATTTGTGAATAACTGAACAGATTATTCAGAATTTTATTTCATAAATTTTATTTAAGAATTGAATGATTCATTTTTTATATTTCACTTGCATGTAAAAGTGTTGACCTACTGCATGCTTTATGTCAAACAACTGACAGGTCAACACCTTTACACAACTATGAAACATCAAAATGAAGCATTCTATGCTTTATAATTATATTTGATAAGTTACTCTTACTTTATTTCAATTTTGTTTTAAGAAACATATAGAAAATAGGCAATAAACTCTGATCAATTAAAATACTTCACTTAATTGTGGGCATGGCCTTTATAAGTTGCTAGAAGATGTGTTTCACTGACTCATGAAACATCATAGATAAGCCAATTGCGTATTTTAATGATATACACAATAAATGTAATAATTATTATTTAAAGTACATGTACATGTAAATAAGAATTGAAAGTTAGAATTATATTTATTTAAGTTCTTTTTTTCACAAACAGACTTGCATCCCAGGTTTTATAAATTAACTTTGATTGAGGGGGGGGGGGGGTTCATTTGACCAATATGATTAGTCAATGTTTGATTTAGTGTCGTTTTAAGAGAAAAATACAAATTTGATTCCTCCACCACAAAATAACTGGAGCATATAGTACGCAAATATTGAACTGGTTTTTTGGTGCAAGAGGTTATTTATCAATGGATTACAGACCAAGATCTTGCTGATATTTATTGATACTTTGCCTTCAACAATTTCATAGATGAAACATTGGAAAAGTTCTCTATTTGTTCTATAATCATACTTACACAGTGTGTATACTTCGTTAGAGAATAAATTTTAATCCAAAACAATCAGAGGTTGCTCTAATACATCTTGTTTTCAAAATTTTAACCTTAAGTTATAAAACATCAACTGCTGTCCACTACTTGTGTGTTTGCTAATGATAATATATTTGAAAGTGGTTTACTTTTTTATCACAGTGAGTGTCTTAGTGTGGTTAATTTTTCTAAATTCTTATTTGACCGGTCTGTTTGCTCAAAAATTTTAATTGTAGACCTCTTTTCAAATGGACACAGGCTACGAAGCTCATTATGTTATGATCATAAAGTTTCAATAATTGACATAAAAAACAAACACTTGGACTTCAAGCATTCAGAACTTGTTATGGTAAAACCATCTAGTATAGTAAAACTTAAAAAAACACACCATGTTCTGAGCTGCTCTTTATTTTTTGTTATATTCTTCTTCCTTCACAGGAACAGTGCATGGTAGGCCATATGAAATATCAGCATTTTGTCAGTGTTGTAAAATATATACTTATTGTTGCATGAAGTATCTGGAGGTCTTCTTTAAAAACATTTTCTTATGAAGTTAAGAAATATTATATATATATCAGAGCTCCAGCATTCATACAGTGTCCTTGTTTTAAGTTGTTTTTTTTTCAATTTTAAAACCAATTGTGCTAGTTGACAAATATTTCATTGGATTATTATGTTTTTCTTTCTTAGGTATCTGAAAAAGTTTATCTGTAACAAGTCAAGTAATCCTTTATTTGTTTCTTCCAAGATTCATGTGCATTTTGTACTTTTTTACTAAAAGATATGAAAAGTAATGGATAATGTAAAAAGATATCAGTCAGGTCCATAACTCGAGGAGTTTACAATGACCCCTCCTCCTAGGAGCAAAATATAACTAAACTGTTAATAATTAGCTTAAAGTTGGTAATCTGATCTTCCTGTTTTATTCAATAACTGGCAACCTTTCATTTTTTTTCTCAAAAAAAGGGAGAAATACAATGCCAATGTTTAAACATTAATGTTTTCCATCTAATAAAATTGTCAAAATCAGATCTTGTAAGAATGCTGGACTTGCGTGAACACAAAGGGTTGAAACAGGTTTGACTTTTCCCCATTTTCTTTCAGTAAGAAAAATGTTATAATAAGAATTTATGCCTTTTTTTTCTTTTTCAGCTTGTTTAAAACTAACATATTAGATTTGCATTATACTGTGCATGTTGTAGTTTTGTTAGAATTTATTAGGGTGTTGTAATATTATTTGGTAAAATTAGGTTACAGGAAATTGAAATGTTAACTTAAGCACCCTTACAAGGGGTTAGGGTGTTATTATATGGCTATTGGAATGTATTATAAATGTATTTAATTTTTGTGATCAAGGGTCAGAAAACTGTATTTGATAAGGTGTTAATGTTCCTAACAAGCTGTTACTTTTTTGGGGGGGTTTATTTTTCAATTAGCCCCTCTTTTGATGTGTTGATACATGTTTACCAGGTACAGGTCAACTTGTCCACACATTATATATATTTATAATAACTTAAAAAAAAACAAAACAAAAAAAAATGCTTCTAAATATTTTGATAGATTTTTTGTACCATGATTGTTTTCATGAAAGTAATCTTCTATAGATATTCTGCATTTTTTTCTTTCAGAGTCATGAGACTTAACAAACATGCTTTCATGCAGATTTTATATTTCATAAATTAATAATCCTCCTTCATATGAAACTTCCAGTATTATTTCCAACTACCAAATAGTATAATAATCAGAAATATGAATACTCAGTCAGTAAATCAAAGTGATTGAACACACTGAAGTACTACAATGATTTGTCTATACCGGTATATTCATTTTTAATCTGTCCAGTTGTATTCAATAATGCGCAACATACCAAAATTTGCAATATTTTTGTAGTACAATGAAGCCTGTCTAAACCCCGTCTGGACTGAAAAATTTGTTCAATTTAGACAGGTATTTTGTTCTTCCAGGTTCAAAATGAATTTAAGAAGATAGACCTAGGGGAAGGGACACAACTCTTACAAATCATTGGAGTGTTTGTATTCAGCATTTTAAATCCACCTCATTTAAGCATCGAAGTAACTTTGATTGATTTCATTCTGTTTCAAATGAAAGCTTGATAGGCTTTGGTGAGATTTATATATGATACAAACATATCACTGATTTCAAGAGTTATGTCCCTTACCCTAGGTCTACCTCCTTAAACTGATACGAAGGGACAAAAAAAAATGTTTGGTTTACACAGGTTTCACTGTATGTTTCTTGGATTTGAAAATAATTTGGGAACTTCTTGATTAGTGATGTTTAGGATTTCAGTTTAAAATGTCTTCATATTATAAAAGATTACTAACCTTATTTCCAGCTTTATGGAGTATTAGATAAGGTAGAAACCCCCAGCCAACCTTCCTCTTTTTGATCTTCATCTTTTATTGTAAATGGGAAAATTTCACGTCAGTGTAATTTTTGCATCATTTGCGGTTATGAAATATCTATGAAAATATGCTGCCCCCTTGCAAAAAAATTTGTTGTTCAATTGGTTTACAACATTTAAACATCTGACTGTGATATTCACATCCACATAAAATGTTTAAACCAGCAAATGACATAAATGACACTGTGAACATTTTTACATTTACAGTATTTCTTTGTCCCTTTCCTTATTAATTTTAAGAATGGGTTTATATTTTACGGTAGATGTGATATTTAACTTTCCACAACTATTACATTAAATTTTTATTAGATTTATATTTTGTTCTTGTTGTTGTCTCTTAGACATTGTCCATAACGTCTCGTTTCATCTTTGTGGTATAAAGTTGAACATTGAAATGACATTTCTTATATAAAATCATCACTGCTTCATATTTCCTGAAATCTAAAGTGAACTGCAAGGTTTTTTTTTTAACATTCTAGATGCAAACAAAGTATAAACCCATCTTTATTGTATGAATCACAGCTACAGACAGCTTTTCTTCATTTCCCTGAATTAGTCTTGTTTTAAATGTACAATTGTAATTTTCTCTCGACCACTTCAAATAATGACATGCAGGCATGTAGGAGAAAATTAAGTAGCTGTCTTTGTAAGAATCATGCAAAATCTGAAAAATGTGATACACCCCAAAAAAGGCTATATATTTTTATTTTTGTAATTAAGTTGTTTTATGGGTCTTTATTATGAAATGTGTAATTATTCATTCAAATCAGAGTTATCTCCCTTACTTTCGAATTCTACAGTGCATTCTATTCAATTTTTATCTCCTCAGAACACGGGTTATATGAAAAACCAAATGTTAATTTCTGTTTACTACAGCAATTTAAGTAAGATATCAAAGATAAAAATATGTAGGCTTTCCAAGCATGTATCACATTTTGCATGATTCTTAGCTGGAGTGCTACTTAAATTGTGACATTAAAATCAACTATAAGCCTGCCTTATGCTAGTATATGACTTGACATATACTTTCTCCCTTCATTCAAGTTAGTGCCCAATTAGATGCACTCCCTTTCAGGTCTTCATCCAATCAAAAGCATTGTTACATGAAATACAGTGGAATTAGAACTATGCTTGTCACTAGTGCAAAACAATTTTGATTGGTCCTAAGATCTTAGATAGGACATCTTTCAATCGAATGTACAATTTGTATATGTATATTGTTTAGTTTTTGATTGAAGTCTGAACTTTCTTTCTTATTTGTAAAATTAATTTTGACTTTTTTTAGTGGTATTCTTCACTGTCTGTTGTTTACTTTGAAGTTGATTGATCATTTTTATCATTAAATACGAATACAACTAGTAAATTATAAATAGAATGTATACTTTTTAGTTTCTTGGTTCTGCATGTTATTCTTTTGCTGATTTGAATTTAAGGTTTATGTAATCAACAGCTTACAAGTCTATTTTGATTTTAGATTAAAAGCTACAATTTTTTTAGCAAATTGGTTGGTTCCTTATGGTTTCATTATTTAAAGAAAACAAATGTTTTTTCATTTGAATTAGTTTTTTTATGTTATTTTCCTTAGAAATATCCTAAATTTTATTCAGTTCTTACTTTATTTTGCTATTCACTATTCCAAACATTAATGATGAGTAATGATTGATACATCTATTTAAGCAAGATTTACTATCAACATTGATTTATTTCATCAATAATTCTCTTTTTCAGGGGAGGAGCATTATGTCACATGACTATGTATTTTGGTGTGGTGACTTTAACTATAGGATTGACCTAGGTAATGAAGAAGTTAAAAAATTAGTACAGGATGAGAACTGGTCAGCATTACAGGCTTGTGATCAACTCCATCTACAGAAATTAGAAGGAAAGGTTGGTAGAAACTTGTATCTATTGTTAATTAAGAAGTTATATGCCTGCTTGTGAGAGGATCAGTGTTGTATTTGCATCGTTTTTCTGTTTGATTATTCCATTGTCTTCAAATGGGCCTGGTTATAATAGAGAAGAGGTAAATTAGCAAACCCAGCCTATTACAGGGTTGTGAATAACTATGCAGACAGATATCAGAAGAAAAAAATGGTAGATTTGTAGGTCTTTTAAAGGAAAAGTTTTTCTCATTTTTTAAACCCCTAAATGAATTTCATGGGGTATATAAACTTCAGTCTGTATCTGTCTTCTGTCTGTCTGTCTGTCTGAAAGTCTGAAATAACATTGTCCACGACTTCTACTTCATTACTGTCTGGATTCTCATTAAAACATATGCAGAGTTAGATCACTATTTGGAAATGTGTATGTTGTCTGGAATTTCCATTTTGATATTGCAGGTTTCATGAAAAATATAGGTATTCATATTTCAGCTTGCTTGGAAGAATTTGGGTTTTGACAAGGTTTGTTTACGTCATGGTTATGGTAATGATGCATAAGCTATGTCCTGCATGTTTGAATTACAGTCTGCATTACACAAAATTATGGTACATTATATTTCATTTTAAAAATCAACTTCTGTATAGCATCATAAGGTATGATAGAACAGGTGTTTACTTAAAACTTGCTGTCTGTTATTTTCCAGACATTCCAGGGCTTTACAGAAGGACCTTTGAACTTTGCCCCTACCTACAAGTATGACTTGTTCTGTGATGATTACGACACCAGTGATAAATGCCGGACACCAGCTTGGACAGACAGAGTATTGTGGAGACGTAATGTATGGTGGAAGAAAGAGGCTAATTGTAAGTTGCATAAATAAATTTAAAACAAAGTCATTTGAAGGTTTGTTTTTTAAGTGACATAGTCACATAAAGCTTTGTTTCAAATGATGTAATTTAAAACACATGAATTCATAATAAAAGATGGAAAGTTTGTTCTTCTATGAACAGTTCATCATTGGAAATCCATTGATGCCGCCAATACATGCTACTTCATCACCCAGGGTCATTTGGCATACATTTCTTTGTTTTCCAAAATTTGTATGGGTCACAGTGATTGGCACCATCACACTTCTGTAATGGGATTTTTTTTGTTGAAGACTCAGTTCTACTATTATGAATATACCTATTCCTTTATTTTGGCTTATCCCTCATGCAACTAAAGTGAAAATATTTATCAATTGTAAAATTAATTCATGTTTTATATTGTTACAGCAGAAATAAGAAATAATTTCAAGCATGCATTAGTGAATATGGCTAGAAAATTAAGATTGGAATGGTTACAGATATCATGCTAAATGACCCTTGGGTGATGAAGTAGCAGGTGACAGAGGCACTCCTGGGTTTTCAAGAATGTCAAATATGTTTTGGAAATATTAGGAAGTTGTGGCTAGGTTTTATACCATAAAAGGTTTAAATAAATGTAGTTTATTTATTAATTCGTTTTTGGCAGTGTTTATAATCAATGAATAAACATTTCATGTAAAAATCTCAGCCTGATGTAAAGTAACATTGTGTTTAAAATTTAGAACATGTTGGTTTCTATGAACAGATAACTAGTATTAAGAATATTTTTTATACTATTTCAGTGCTAGAAAAGGAGAGCCATCTTGAAAATGGTCATTTGGTGCTTTACAACAGATCTGAACTGAAAACATCTGATCACAGGTTTGTACAGTTCAGTAATGATCAGTATCTTTGGATCGGTTTTAGTTATAGAATAGTTGCCATTTCACAAAAAGCTTTTAGTGTAAAATTAGTAGAAATTAATGATGTAACAATGTTATTTTCTATCTTGACATTACTTTGAATATGACTAATTGTACACCTACATTTTGTGAAATGGACTAGAGACCATTTGATAGATTGCAGGTGTGTCTTCCCTATTGGAGGCATACAGAGTTACCTCCCATTACAAGATTTGCCTGTCATTAAGCAGGTATCTTGTATTAAACTAATAGAACAAAACACATTTTTGTTTCTTATGAAAAATTGAAATCTTGATGACTTTTTAGTATTTTTTAAAAGAATCACGTAATTAACCTTTCAAGTTGAATGATTTAATTTATAGTACTTAAATGTTCATGTAAAGGGTATGCCTGTTAATCCTCCCACATTCGGGGAGACTTCCACAAAATCAATGAAAAATTTAGAATCTCCTGATTTGTGGTAGGTTTTTGGATAATATTGCTATATTTTCTGTGAAAAATACTAAATAATTGAATTTTTAAACTTAAAAATTTGCATTTACTCCAAAATCTCCCATATGAGACAGTGTCAGTGGGAGAGTAATCAAGTAATCAGCAGACACACAACAAAGAACATAAAATAACCAAAATAATACATACATGTACAAAGTAACTAAAGTAAATGAGCAACTGGGGCTCCACTGAAAACTTGGAGCATGGACCAGGTGCACCAGTAGGCTAAGCAGCCTCTGCTTTTCTTGAAACACCCACTGAGTTGCTCATAAAAAGTCAAGTCCAGGGTAGATGAACGAGGAAAGGAAAACATTTGACATGTTTTATGGGAAAGAATCTCCCACATAACTGTTCCAAAAGTTAACAGATATGGATTTTCTAGAACAGAAATGTCCAATATGAATGTATGGATTCAGTTAATATACATTTACTGATTGATTGTACCAGAAAGTCTTTCAGAAAAAAAAAAAAAAAAAAACAATTTCTTTGTTTGTTCAAGTTTATACACTTACCCTTGAATCCATATTTCCATGTGTCCATAACAATTTTTTTCCATCACAGTTTTCTCTGTAACTGCTCATCATGGGGGCTTGAAATATAAACTCATTCTTTCTGTAGGTATGCCATATAGTGGGATCCAGAAAAATTCAACTACAACTTCCTGTTTCCCGAGGAATTAATTTATTTTTTTACTTTATATTTTTAAAAGTTGAAATTCTCAGTAACTACTCATCACAGCAGCTTGAAATATTAACACTTTCTTATGTATGTATGCATTATGATGGGATTCAGAAAAATTCAGAAAAATTCTTTAACCGAGTTAAACCAGGTTATTTCATTTAAAGAGTAATCAAGGGAACCAAGATTCTAGCTGAATTTAAAAGAATGTAATCCAGGGACAAAGACCAGAAATTAGAAACATTTCTTAAATAATATTGCTTTTCTATAAGATTGAAATATTATAGAGTGATAGCATTCAAGTGAAGCAAAACATTAATTATCTATATATTTTCAGGCCAGTTGTTGCAATATTAGATGTTGAAGTGGTTCAACCTCAAGATGACAAGAAACAGGAAGTATTAAAGGATGTCATAGGTCAACAAGGTCCACCAGATGGCACTGTGATTGTGTCCTTGACAGAGGGTGAATTTGATGATGAAATGATTGACTGCATTGTAGAAACATTGTCAGATATTGGTGATCTCCTTCTCGTAAGGTATTTTCATCAATACAGGGACTTAATTTTTAAAAAAATTGAGATAGTTTATATGAATGATATGTATTAAGAGGGAGTCCATGCAAAAGCCAGGCAGTGGGTTGCATGTGACAAATTTTGTTCTTGAAACATTTTCACCAATTTCATATCACAAATGGATCTTTTCTCAAAGTTGAATGTTTGGTTTGGATTTTCTGCATCAATTAATGAGAAATAAATTACGTAGAAAGCATTTAAATTTGTTGAAAAGGGGGAGACAGTTCTTTAATTTTAGCAAAATTTGGTTGCTTTGTAAGGGAATTTTAAAAATCATTTTCTGAGCCAACCATTGTTGATTCAAAACAAACTTTATACTTTTTGACATACATGTTGTATATACATTATATTGGAACTATAGTGGGATAAAATTTTCCCTGTGCAATCTATATAATAGGATCTTCTTGATTTTTACATGGACAGCCTCTTAACATAAAAGACAGATATTCATTTTCAATGTAAGGGTAAAGATTCCATATAAAAAACTTTTTCCTAATTCTTATATTTGCTTGCACATTTTTATGAAATAAGTAAGAAACATCCATTTTATAGTGTGTATTTCATCAGTATTCTATTGAATACTACTCTAAGAATCAGGCAAAATGTGTATAAGGTGTGACAGATGATGTAAAAAAAACTCAAAGATTTTAATGCATTATCGTAGTATCTTATACCTCATATCCTCCAGAAATAACAAAGTGTTTGTTAAATTTGCCTTTTTAAGATATTGATAGGTAATATTTAGTTAAAATGCACTGTAGGAAAAGGTGGATAAATTCTTTCACACTTTTTTCACATATATCTGCAGTAAAAAATATCTTTGCCATAAAGGCTTCTGATTTCCAGTTGATTTGTAGGTGTGTTGAATATTTCTGAGGCAAAAAAGACCAAATTAATAAAAAAAATAATGTGCCAGCCATTGCCTGATTTTGACACAATGATACTTAAATTCAAATATATGTATCTTTATAGTATACAAAATATTCAAATCCTTTTCTAGATTTGGCGATGAAGACACAAGTATGTGGCTGTTCTTTAGGACTGGGAAAAGTGCAATAGATGCATTAAAGTACAATAACCAACAGGTAGGATGGTAGAACAGATAAATGAAATTAAAGAACCTTAGTGAGTGCACTCGCATATCCCACACGTCCCAATGTTGGATACTCAAGTAAATTTTTTTGTAAGAGAAATATATGTAGAAAGACCCTGATAAAAAAAGAAATAAGTGGTTTTTTTTTCAGGCTTTAGACCTTTATCTTCTAACTAAATTCTGTTACCCAGAATGGTAGTTTCAAACTCCAAACTGTGATTTCTTTGAGTTTTAGTTAATCTAATGTAAATATCATCGTGGTGGAACAGAACGTACACTTGACCTGTAACTTATCATGGTGAAAAATATCCAAAATCATGTCATAATCTGCAAGCGTTTAGAAAAAAATTCCGGAAAACATTTTTTTCTTTGAATTTTGCTAAGTTCAAGGCCCGTAATTTCGGTAAAAATCATCAGAGTGGAACAAAAGTCAAACTTGACCTGTAACTTATCATGGTGAACTTATATACCAAAAATCATGTCAATATCTGCAAGCGTTTAAAAAAAAGTCTGGAAAACTGAAGATGGACTGACGGACGGACTGATGCACGGACAGGTCAAAAACATTATACCCTTCGCAATTTCGTATAAAATGCGATAAACTAACTGTATTTGAGTAGATCTACACTTTTGTAGCTTACTAATAATACAATGATGCAGTTCTGTCTGGTTGACTGGTCTGCAGTAGATATTATCTAGGCTAATTCAGTAAAAGTCGGTTACTTGCACAGAACCCCTTCCCTTAATGAGTGATTTCTATCCTGTCCTTCTTTGTGGAGTCAGTTAAACAGAACAATCAACAAAGGACATACATGTTTTTTTCAAAATTTGACCCTATGCAAAATAGAATTTAAGAATTGCTTGAGTCTCCCTAAATTACATTAATGTTACACTTACTTCATTTAAATTGTATTTTTTTTCAGTTGAATGGCAGAAAGATTAGGGTTCAGCTAAAGACCAATGACTGGAAACAGCAGATTGACAAAGAGATGGGATTGTGTTCTATGAACACTGGTGCTCTGTTCAACAATGTCAGTAACAGTCTACTTGGAGAAGACTTTACCAGTACTGGCTTGTATGATTTTGAATCTGATGGTATGAAGGAATCATTAGTGTTTTCCTTTTGCATTACTTTTTTTAAAGTCAAATGTTTTTTCTTTTAAAAACTCAGTTTTTACAGTCATTCTAGACAAACTTGTATTTAAATTTAAATTCAAATTTGTGTATTTTAAAATCAAGATATGTTACCCATTATACATGTAAATGGCTCAAATTAAGAAATAATTCTTTATACTGTATTGTACCAATGATTTGCATCATGGTTGAATGTAAATTTACAGTGAGTTTTTTCTGAACCTGAATACCTGAACCCTTTTAGGAGGTTTTCACTGATATTGCACCAAATAAATGATTTTATCATATTTTAACTCACAGATGATAAAACTTATACAGATAAGAAGAATCTTTATGTTTTACAAAGACATAAAATTGTTGATTTCATATGTACTTTTTGGTGCTTATTATCAATTAACTGACTCAAGAAATGTAAAACAATTTATTACCTACAAAATCCTAATAAGATTATTTTATGCTGTATCTTGGTTTTGAATTGTCTTTTTCCCATTCTAAGGCTGTAATTGAAAATGTATTTGATTTTTTAACCACATGCTGTTTTTAAAATTTTTGCCAGAGTTTTCCGATTCTACATTGTCTGTTTTCTGCAGATTTCATGAGAGAAACCAATTTTCCTTCAGTCTCTTCTTGATTTCAATTTTTTCTCCACTCTCTATTGTAAAATTAAGATTTAAACATGCTCGCTAAAAATCTTTATTCTTACATCTGAATTGGAGAATAATTTAATAATTAATTTGAAAGAGTGAATAACCATAATATAATTATGAGTGCCGAAGAACGCCTAGATTTAAAGAGTGTGCGGAACTTGTTTCATGCATGAGTTAAATGTTCAAGTATTCTTTGCACAAGTGATCATATTATTCACGATAACCAATTGATTATCTTATTTACTGTACAGATTTTCTTCATAATTATCTATATTTTCAACTTGAATTTTAAATTCTGTGATTGGCGTATTGATATCAAAGTGGTGACATTTTGGCATGAGAAGATCAGAGAATGAAATTACAGAATTTATTTCACAATGTGAATTATTGAAATTATTGACGCTGGGAACATTGGATAAAACACTGCTGTCTATGTAATAAATAATTTTATTTAATCCCTCATTACTGGAGAAGAATCTTTATTTCCATCCACCCACATATCATACAATAACTAAAATAAGCTTTGAGGGATTTTTTAGGGTTTTTTTTCCCTATCCTTTATCTTTCTTTGAGATTAATGGAACTAAAATACTGAAAAGTACAATGTACTCATTAGTGATATTGTTTATTAGGACAATATGTGATATATTGACAGATGATGAGGATGATACTGATACATTAGGAGTGCTAGATAACAATACACCAACACACTCTGGTAGAAGTAGTCCTGCCTTCTCAGATGATGGTCTATTGGATGGACCAGTGCCACCAAGTAGACCTGCACCTCCTGCTAGGCCAGAAATGACTCCAGTAGTGGCAGAAGACAAACCAAAAGAAGTAAAAAAAATTCTTGATGACAGCAAATAAAATATACCCTCTCTAATCATCTAAGTAGGAATTGATACTTGGATTATAAGACCATAACAACTTATGTGTAAAAAAAAAAATCCTGTAATTTTGAGATACTTTAATTTTTATTCTAGAGAGATTTAAGGATCATTCTCTGATATTAATACAGTTAGGTATGTATATATCTCAAATTCAAGATTCTTGCATTATAAATTGTTAATTATGAGATTTAGTCAAATGATGGTACATGTATTAAAAGCACATATAAATTGCATTGATATATTTTATCTATCTAAAAGGTACCAGGAAAGCAGCCACCACAGAGACCTGCCCCTCCAACCAAACCTCCCCCTCCTCAAAGGCCTCCTGGTGGTCCTCAGAAACCAGGTCAACCTTCCTCAGGTAATAACAAATTTATTGACTTTTGTGCAATGTTCTGTGGAATTGTAATGTATACCAATAAAATAGGTATAATATTGATGTTGTCCCCTGGTATCCATATTGTTATAACTAAAAATCATTTCAACAGTGTATTATCTTAGGACTAACCAAAAGTGTTAGCTCATCACTAAAACAATTTTGGTTTGTTTTAAATATGATGGGTTGTACTGTGCATGCTTTTAATTGCATAAAGTGGATTTGTGTCGATGTCTTTATGCTACAGTTTTCAGAACATGGTTGTTATATTATTTGCAAGCAAAATTAGAGGGGTGTTTAGGAATCACTATGCCTGGCAGCTGTCTGCCCTCCTATTTTTCTTGTACCTTATAAGTGCAACTCTGTGTGTATCATTTAAAATTGTTACATGTTAAATGTTTACATGTTTAGAGCCTTAGTGTTTTCCAGGCTTAAAGCAAAGAGTTTGATTGCCTTTAATTAGACTCAAAACCTGGAATTCTTGGGCAGCAAACATTATCGTTTTTTTTTGTTATATTTATATGATCAGAATCTCATCACTATTAATTTTTCTATTGTTGATAATGTTTGTAATTTTCTGTATGTTGTAGGTCCTGCTAAGAAAATACCACCAGTCAGGAAACCCTTGGGATCTCAGACCATAAACAGCATTAAATTTAGAAAACAAGCAAAGGTTAGAGTTGTTTAATACCAATATAACCCTAACCCTAACCCTAACCCCTAACCCTAACCCTAACCCTAACCCTAACCCTAACCCTAACCTTAAACTTGGCAGGTGTAAGTTGTAATTTGATTATGAAATTTGTAGAATTGGCAGTTTGCCAATATATCCTTATATAGTACTGTTTTGGTATTAAACAATAGAATACTGTTTGGGTTAGTAATAAGGTACATTCTTTGAGTTCTCTTTCTCTGTAATTGAATTTCAACAACTACCTGATACATCATAAACAAACTTTTAGAAATTTAGTTTTATAGTTTTGCTGCCCCACACAAATACATTATCGGTAATAATAGCAGGGATGATTTTGTTCCGCTTTTTAGTGGAATTTCACCATTTCAAATCTGGATTTTACCATTACGATTTTTTTTTGCTGTATATATATACTTCTGATTTTGCCAATTTCCGCTTTGTTTGTAGACCAAGTAAAATCTTCTCTGTGATAGCAACCCACACACAGTAGTATCTACATTATATCTGATACATATGTTCATAGATGGAAAATGGACATTCTATTACATAGAATAATTTGATTACTTGGCAAGCCCATTCAGATCCACAAACATGAGCTAAAGTAATTTTACACAATTGATATTCATCATGGCTTCCCAATGATGCTTGTTGCAGAAAATGATTAAGTTATGTTATTTTATTACACAGATTGGAATGATAGGGCTGCCTACCAATGTAATGCACACAGGCCATGCTGCCAACATGAAAGAAGCACAGAATGTTATAGAGAAGTTAATTCGAGGGGAGAGTGTTGAGGCGACATTACCACAGCCTCTCATGCCACTTAATGGTAATCTAATGAACTTTAATCTGTATATTAAAATAGACTATAGAAAAGTTAGCATCTAACAACAAAGCCTATTTTCAACATAAGTAACACAATTCAATTTATATAAATCATAGTGTTTTATCAATCATACAATGTTACAGATTCAAATAACATGTTTTGTGTTTTACTTACATGCTATGACACTGTCTACTTGAGGTTATTGTATAATTGGTGTACATTTTGTAAGACAAACTCACTGACTTAATGAAAACGGCAAAATTCTTCATGTATCAGTTAAAAAGGATTATTAATCAAAGATTATTATCACTAAAAGCATGGCTCCATCTCAGAACCCCACCAATACAATGTCAGGCCTTAGTGTCCACTTGTGTCTGTGGCCCAGACATTGTGAATATGTTCAGAACCTATGCAGGTTAAATCTTTTTACATAAACTCTGATGATTTTCATCAAAATTGATTGATTATGATCATTTTCCTCATTTACAAACATGAAGCAATTTTATAAGTTTTTATCCTTTCAGATAACCAAAGACTATCATCACAAATATCTCAGAGTAAGACTTCTGAGACTTTATCAACTGTAACAGAGGGACCAGTAGAAGGACAAAATGTTCCTAAACCAATTCCTAGGGCCAGGAGTACAGGAAATATTTCTGGGAACCCAGTCCCTGTTCCAAGAACAAGGGCTAGTCCAACAGAAGATAGGAAAAGTCAAACTCTACCACCAGCTAATGATATGAGTGCCCCAGCTCCAAGGCCCAGACCTGCACCAAGACGAGAAGTTCAAAGTGCATTTGTTCCTTCTTCTGTTACAGAAAGGAGCCAAGTAGGACATGAAAATTCTAGTCAATTGAATTGGTTACTTGATGCACCAATATCACCAGTACCACAGTCAAAACCAGATCCGTTTGATACAAGTAATGTTCCAGTGTATGCCAAAGTTAATCGTAAATTAAACAATACAGATAATCAGTATGTTGATGCATATTCTAGTCGAAGTCAACAAAATGGAGATAACTTTCATTCTGATTCTAATCAAAGCCTACCAGAACCAAGTTTTAGCCCCCCAAATATTCCACCTCCTCCTCCTGAATCTCCACCACCGTCTCCACCTGGGGATTTTGGATCACCAGAAGAGGAATCATTTTCATCAAATGACCAAAACCCTCCCTCTCATCCTCCTCCTAATCTCCCCCCTCCTCCACCCCCTAGACCACAAGATGGTCCTCCTCTGGACTTGCCCCCAGTACCCTCAAGACCAGCTAGGCCCCCATCTAGTATACCAAATAATCTTCCACCTGTTCCTACAAGAAATCTACCTGCTGTACCACCAAGAAATTAGTATTATTTGTTTTCTTATGAAAGTTTTTTCACACACTCTCCTACAGGGTATGTAAGTCTTGTCATGTGACCCTGTGATTTCACGAGAATGGGTCCTAGTCTATCATTCAAAGGCATAGAGATTTGTCATTTAAAAAGCGTTGAGTTCAGTGTTAAGGGCAAAAATCTTACTGTGTAAAAAGTACCGATAAAAATGACAAATAACTATTTCTACATAATAAATATTGTAAGAAAAAACATAAACTAGAAAATTTTGCATTGTTATACAACGTTTTGAGTACCCGGAAGTAAACAATAAAATACAGATCGGTCTTCAGTTTTCAATACCATCTACATTGGAAATTCTGGTAAAGAAAATGAAACTTGAATGAGACCTACATACCCTGTTAGGCTGATTAATGGTATTTATACACATTGTTACTTTGTTATACAAGTAAAATTTCTTTTAATCTGACATAAGGTAAAGTAAAAAGACCTTAACAATGATTTTTCAAATAATAAAAAATGTGATGTTTGCATTTATGTATGTGATAGATATTGGTCAAATAAATGTGCTTGTACTTTCATCATTTAAAGTATATAATGGGTATTCATCTCAATTGATAATGTTAGATTTATTGTAAAATTTTTTCACTGTTAAAGCCAAATTGATACATGAACAATCACATCATATTAGCTTTTATTATCTCATCTGCTTTTTAAAACATAGCCAGTTAAAATAAATCAATCATATTTTGTGGGAGGATATTTTGTAAAATGATTGATATTGTTCTAGAGTTTTGTATCATTGGGCCAAGTAATTCATTTTCTTCAGCGTTTTAGCATTGTTCAAGAGTTCACATTTATTATTAAAATGATTTATTTATATATTAAAATAAATTTGAATTGTGTAAAATTATTGATAGAAGTCAACAAACCATGACATATCAAATTCAGCATTGCTTTTAATTTTACCTTTGGTGATTCCCCATTATTAATATCTTTGTTAAAGTAAAGTAGGAGAAAAAATGATCGGTTCAGGTATTTTTTGAAAGAACAGTGGCAAGGTGCTATATTTTTCCCTCATTTGCTTTCGAAGTAAAATCAACCAGTTTGCTTGAAAAATGAATTGACAATTTTATCATATTATTAAGTTTTTCCATAGGTCTTTCAAGTGATCTGGTTAGTCAAATATATGGAAGAATTTCATTATAAGAGAGTTCTTTTATGATACCAGGCCCTGGTGCAATTACTTCAATATGAATATAGCTAGCAATTATTTTAGAAAATGGTTTAAGATTTTTGGGGGAAAATGCACCAAACTTTTTTTTCTGCACCTATACCAAAATTTTGTTTATGAGGGTTAAGCATAACTTCAGTATTCATCTTCCTTATAGAAAAAGGTTGTATATTTACATAGTCCTGCCAGCCTGATTTTTGTTTTAAAAAATCAGTACATGCATTTCGGATTCTGTCTCTTGGTATTCAATTATGCTCATGTGTTTTATGGCAACAACTTTACTCTACAGTATTTGTATACTACTATTATTATTATAATTATTAATATTATTTGAACAGTGTAACCTGTCTAAACCAAACCCCTTTTGCACTTCAGTATTTAAATGTCAGTCCCTGTAAGACTCAGGCAGTTAGTGAAACATGGTATGGAAAAAAACATCATTTTGATAGTGTAATTTGACTATTTGCATCATCAGAATCAAGGAAAACAGACAAGATTTTCCATATCATGCTGGACCATTGAGTTACAATTTCATTGAAATGCACTGGAAATGAACTTTTCAAGGGCAGATAACTCTGTCTAAAACTTCATTTCTTTAAGATTCTATTGAAAAATTTCTGAGCAAAGCCAGTGATGCAGAGATCAAGTAACGGTCTTTTCAAATAGAGAAATCATCCTTGAGTGATATTACATTGTCAGATCAGTGGGATTTTGACATGCATGTTTCTGATTTTTCCAATTTTGCCTGATTCTTACAAACACTTACACTTATGTAGTACTCCAGATAAGAATAATGCGAAATGTGATTCATGGTTGGAAAGGCTACATATTTTTATTTTTGATATTTTGTTTAAAACGTTATAGTAAACAGAAATTAACATGTGGCTTCTCATGTAACTCATGTTCATAAGAGATAAAAACTATATAGAATGCACTGTAGAATTTGAAATTAAGGGAGATAATTCTGTAAATGACACTTAAAAACAATAGAAACTTGTATTTTCAATGTGGATTATCTCCTAAGAGCAGACACTGAGACAGATTGGAATGAATAATTATACATTTCATCATATAGATCTATAAAGCAACTTGATAACAAAAATTAAGAAATGTGCAGCTTTTTTTTGGGGTGTATCACATTTTACAGAATTTGCATGATTCTTACAAAGACTACTATTTACCGGTAATCAATTTTAAGATAGGTGTTCAGTTTACCCAGGTTCTAAATACATTTACATTGTATTCTGATATGAAGTGGAAAACAAAAAGTGACAAGTTTTTGGTTTATTCTGGACTTGGTTTAGATAGGCTTCTCTGTATTGTCATAGAACAAAACTTATTTTGTTTTGTAAATTAGAGCTTTAAGTTATTCTTGCATAATATGACAATTTTAACAATACTCAATGGGGACAAGTTTAGTGAAAACCAATTTAAGCTGAATTTCTTTGAGATTTAAAATTTTGTAAACTCTTTTTTGAAACTTTTAGTTGTTTTTAATGTTGATTTTGTGGATAGGCTATCCCAAATTTTCCCAAGGATTTTGCATCATTTTAGTAAAAATTTGTAAGGAAACTTAGATTTATTTTATGTTTACACATGCAAAAATTAAGTTAAATAGTGGTGTGGTGGATTTGAAAAAGACACCTCTATTTACCATGAGATTGAGGTACAATTTCTCACTAATCTTAGTCTTACTCTAAAACATGAATTATCAGACTCCCTTTAGTATTGAGTTTTCACTATTCTTATGGTACACATATACTGTAATATTTTTTTGTGATTTCTTTCACTTTGACTTGTGGGTCTTTTAAATATGTATAGGTTTATTTACTTCTTAGATGTTAATTACTTATAAACTGATAACCATTTCCACTAATAGATTACCAGTATTGTAAAGCATGTACTAAATGCATGTGGTCTTTTATGTTATCAATACATTGTACATTACTTTTACATTTATACATACCAATTTTAAGTACTAGTTAACAAATGAATCATGCAAGGAAATAATTACACAGAAAATAAAAAATTGTGATATTGATAGCACTAAAATTTTAAAAATAAGACATCTAATGGAAAATTATATGAAACCCCACCACGTTGCAAACTATTTTAGGGGTACTATTAACTTTAAATGGCAAACTTTATTAGTTTAATGCTGAAGAAGGATATCGGTTATCCAAAATATTCAATGTAAATTTTACCATCTGCATGTATCTCTGGAGATTTTGTACTTTTAATTTGTTTATTTGTACTTCCGTAGTTACAAAATTAGTGCTAAATGTGAATTACACATATAGATAGTGCAATAGTACATTGTGATTTTGTGATAAAGTGTTTTTTTATACATCCATAATTGTTATTGAGAAAACATGATAAAAAAAAACAATTTAGCTTTACAAAAAAATATTCATGGCTAGCAGCTACATGTATGACCATTGAATCAATGAAATTGTAAGTATATGAATTAAATTATTCATGTACACAATCACAAGTTCCTCTACTCTAAAAAATCTCTTGCTGTCCTATTTTGGGCTATTTAGAGAAGATGTTAGTGAGATTTACCAAAATTTTGAAAAGATAGTAGGGTAAAATAAAAAGAGTACAAGGAACTTTGCTTCAATTTGTAGTACTGTAAACATATTAATTTTTGCAGATTCTGTCAAGTGACCATATTGTAGGCATCAATCTTAGTGGTTTAAAATAAAGATTTGTGTTACATAGTGTTAAAAAATGATTTCGCAACTTGAATTTTTCGCACTTTTCAGTCCATTGCTAAAATAGCGAAAAATTAGTACAAGAAAATTAAAACATTTACAGTATCATACAACTTGCCTGCGACTTGACAGGCCAGCTTTTGAATGGTGATTTTTGTTACATTCCCTCTCTAATGTTTTAGAAGTAGTTAAAGCAGAGAAAAAATAATGCCAATGAATTTTTTTGTTCCATTATTATAACTATATGGATGTTAATTAGATTATTGGTATGTATGTTTTATGCAAATCTGTACTAATATAAATGTTGTTATACTGGTAGTGTTGTGAATATACATTCCATATAGAAGGGCATGAACAATTCTCTATTTGTCACAATTGTGGTTTTCTAGGAAGCTGTGGCCCTTTTCACAAAATATCGTAAGAGTAAAATTAGTCATAAGTTGTGACGTCATAATACTTAACTGTATTATGACATCATAACTTACAACTAATTTTACACTTATGATTTTTTGTGAAAAGGACCGTTGGTGCAAAAAATGAAAGTGAGACACATTCTTTTAAAAAGGGGGGATTTTTTTTGCTAGTTTTTGTTGTTGTTTTTTTTTGTTTTGTAGATGCAAATATTTTGTGAATTATTAATCTATGCCACTTAACTATTTTAAACTTACTTCATTAAATTGGTTTCAATTTCAACAGTCACCTTACTTTATTTTTTTTTTGTAAATTTTGAACTTTATGAATTGCATGGATATTACATTGTAGTATTTTTTGGTAGTTTTAAATGGTATGCTTACATATAAATTTACTTTTGAACTGAAGACACTAATTATAACATAACATTAACAGAAACAAAAAGGTTAGGAAGGCAGGGGCCATGGGCCATTTGGCCCTTTTGACAGAAATTGGTCCCTTCTCAAAATTTCCTTTCCAATCACTGGAAAACGTGCTTTGTTTACTGTACATCTCAACATTATATTGCTTTAACGGGGGCATGATAATGGTCCTATAGTGTACTTGGGTACTGTATGATTGTTAATTGGCAAAGCCATAATTAGGTAATTGACTGTTAATTGGTAAGACCATAATCAAGTATTTTATTGTTAATTGGTTAGGCCTTTGTTAGTTATTGTTCAATTTCCATTAGGCCATCATAAAAAAATTCCTAGATTTTCATCCAACATTTTTCAAAATTAGGGGCAGGTAGGTGAATTTTATTTTGTATCAATTTAAGTGAAAAATGCTGTCAATTTGAAAGAAATTGGCCTAAATTGGGAACAATGTCAGAATAAAATTTTGTGAGGAGGGGATGAGAATCTAGGATATCCTTCTATTGTGGACTTACATTGTTATGCTAGCAGATTTTTAGTGACAGCAGGGTTGTGAAGTTCTATTTACATACCTAAAAAAATGAAAGTATAGATAGTAAAGGTTACCAGTAATTAGAAGCAAATCAATATTAGTTTCAAACTGTTTTAAAGACTTGCAATTGAAATGAAGAACATACAAATGTAGTTTAATTTCAAGTGAAAATCAAGTGGAAACCATGAGAATTTTAAACATGCACCAATAATGATTATGAAAATTACCCATTTTGGCCATACCAAGGGTTATTTGTTGTGTACAGTATTCCACTGTTATGTTGATTTGTGCATTTGATACATATTTATAGAATAAACTGTGATATATATGAATTGCTACATGTTTTATTATATATATTACCGGTACTGTGAAAGTTATTGTTTGTAGGGTACCAACTTCGGTTGTATTCATGGGTTTGGTAAACCACTAAATTTGGTTTCTAACGAAAAAGAAATTTCCTGTTCATTTGTATGAAAGAGTGTTCAATATTCTGAATTGATCATTTTTCTCTAAACCACAAAAATTGAAACCCAAGATTAAAAGTTCTTTCACAGTAGTTGAGCCTTCATTACTACAAGTATGTTGGTTTTATATGGCTTCAAATTTTTTTTTAAATTGTCAATTTTTTGTGAAATTGTGTTATATGGATGCAAGAGTTTGTCTGTCTGTTCATGTGTCAAACAATATGTATATAACTCACAATTAAGCGTTAAAGTTCTCATACTCTAAGCCTCATGTAAAACAATTGATTCAATGACTATGCCTGAGGTGTAAATGCCTTTTTAGTCCACTTGAAATTTGATCCATACCTTCACTACAAGACAACCACACCAAACAAAAAATTAAATTAGATAACATAAATATGTTTCAATTTGTCACAAAAAGGTGTACGAGACTGACTGCCTATTATGAACAGTACAATAACTAAGACCAATTACTAATCAATATACTGGTCATCTCTTCATTTCACCAAGTACAGAGACCACAAATCACAAAGTCACTAATGTATTTTTTTTTTTTTTTTTTTTTTTTTTTGATCAGTCAACAAACAGTATGTTGTAACATAACCATTGAGATATTTTCATGAAAATCTATTGACCTTTGTTGGAGTTATTACTCTTTTTGACTTTTTTTGCTTTTTTGAAGTTTTCATTTTTGAAAAGAAACTCACCTGAATCTCAAGTACATGTATAAGGGTTGTTGGCCCCAATGCTCTTTTTAAATGATCTAATTTTTGAGTGACTCAGTTGGCACAGAAGGTAGCACTAATGATAAATATAGATATTTCTTTAATTGATGAACTTTTTGTACCAAATAATACAGCTAAATGATTTTAATTTCAAGAGAGTGATTTGGGGATTCAGGCTCTTGAAGCCTCTAGTCATTTTAGGCGCAGTTTATCTTTTCCATTGTAATTCCTTAACTTCTATCTTAAAATCTTTATTGGAAAATGAAGAAAAAAAGAAAAATGATGAATAATTTATTCCTATATATTTACACCTTCCTTCTAGATTTTGACTTAGAGTTGTCACATCCTTTTTTACCTGTTTTCCACTTGTTCAATGATTTATTGTTTTTAATTTTAGCTTGTCTCTGCTTTTCACTCTCTGCCATTCTTTTCTCTTTTCTCTTCAATTTTTTGGTCACATCTACACTATACCCAATATGAGTTGCATACCCTGGTACATCACTAATACTAGAACCTTTAAATGCACCCTCAATATCCTGAAGCACTTTCGGCTTTTTTATTTTTTTGTCATTTTTCATTTTAGTGACATTGTCAATATTTTCTGATTTTACACTTTTTCCTTGAATTTTCTCTGATTCTATTTTATGTTTCTTAGCTTTTTTGTCTCTCTTTCCATTTTGTAAATCAACACATTTCATTCCTAACTCTTTAAGTCCTTCCATTAAATTTGCCTTATTTTCCAATTGCTCCTCTGTTTCTGGTTTCCTCCATGTTTTCTTTTTGCTTTCAGCACTTTTACTGTTTTCTCCCGATTGGCCCTCACCAACTGGGTCACTGTTTTTACACAATTGTTCTAGTTCTTCTTTTGACTTTTTCTTCTTTTTCTTTTTATCACATTTTTCATTAGAATTTTCAGCAGAAATCTGACCTGATGTTTCTTCATTTTTAGATCTCTTCTTCTTTTCTTCATCATTGTCACCATCTTCAACAGAATTAGTCACACTAACATTTTCGTCATTATATTTGTCAGACTTAGATTTCTTTTTCTTTTTTGAAGGGACACTTTCATCGTCCTCCTTTCTTTCATCTGCAGTTGATAATCCGTTATTTTGAGAACTAATTTCACCATCTTCTTCTTGCTCCTGTTCATGCTTACGTTTTTTATTTTTCTTCTTTTTAGCCTTCTTGTTCTTTTTATTTTCATATTCATCGTTTTCCTCAACTTTATTTGAGCTACTATCCTCACCCTCACTATCGTCACTTTGTCCAATATGAAAACTGACTCGCTTTTTTGAGTTGTCAAAATCACTCTCTTGAATGAAAGAATTCTCTTTGTTATGTTCCTTTAAAATGGAATGTAATTCTGGCTCACTGGAACTCTTCCTTGGAGAGTTTTTTAGTCCAGCCATTTTCTTAGCAAAGTAATCCTGAATGCTCTGTTCACTTTTAACAGTTATAAATCCCGTTTGTTTAGCATTTGATTGAGTTTCATCAGAGCTTTCTTCACCAGAACTGGCCTGTAAAGGTTAGAAAACAATTAAAAGGAATATTAGAACTAAAGAAGAAATATTTACAACTTCAGTAAGAAAATATAACAATGGAAGTCAAAGGCATATCTTTCTTTGTGCCATTTACAGCTCTAAAGGATGAAGGCTGTTCTTTAAAATAAGAATTTCAAAGGGTTATGAAATCTTTTAAGATCTTTCGAAACTAGAATGATATAATAAGAAAAAAATGATTTTTCATAGGTTCTGTCTTTATAGCAGGTTTTAAGCTATTAAAAAGACAAAAGAAGTATCAAGATTTCATAAATATATCCCATATAACATTTTAAGGTGTTTAAAATGAAATTATGAAATGAAAAGTGGAGGTCACAAAAAATAACAATGCATAGAAATGGATAAAACCAGAGGAGTCTGAAATCTTACAAAAATGGCTGAACGTGAGCAACTAACATCCTTATAACTATTTAATGAAGTAAGACTATTCGTGAAATTGTAGCCTCTTACATGTAGTATGAAATGTCTTTGGCGCCTATGTAATAATACACCATACCATGCCACAAAACACTTCATTCTGGCCCATTGCCGTCTACAGGATTTATAGTAATTTTAGTAGGACAGGATATACAAATGTTTTGTTTTTTTTTTCATTCAAGACCTAATTGCCTCAATGTAATTTTTCATCACAAGCACATTAGCATATATATGAAGTACCTGGTAATGGTTTCCATGAACATTTTAAAGGGATATCAAATAACAGCTTCAAAGAATTTACTGTTTAACAAGAGCCAAACTCAGTAAGCAGGTACATGTGTGCACAGAATTGTGAGCAGACATCTAAAATCATATCAACACATTTGTCCTAAAACTTAGTTTGGATTGTTTTCCCTTCCAAACATCAGAGAAAAATCATCTTTCCTCATAAACACCTCTACATAACCAAACCAAGAGTTTCATCAATATCTGTTTTATGGTTAAGGAGGAGTAGCACTTGTAATCAATGTAATTTCTTAATTGCCCTACACTTTGTGGTTGGGGGATATAATCAACTAGGGATCTTCTTACCTCTTCAGGGGAATCATCTTTTGTTGATCTTCTACCAAAAATGCAATCAAGGTCTTTAGCAGACTTCAGTGAAAGATCTTTACCCTGTGTAAACTTCTGGTAGCTAGTAAAAAAACAGCAAAAATCATCTTGTACTGTCAGTTAGAAATTGGTGCTTATACATTTTTACTTTTGAAATTTCCTTCGAGTTCTTTTTCATTTAATGAATGTATTCAATTTCTGATTAGTTTATATGCTATAACCTAATTTGGGTCCGTTTACACTGAATATATCCATTACTTATATTAACACTGAGTAAACAGCAACTTTAATTTTCCCGCCGTGTAGTAATTCTAGTGAACAAATTGGCCACCATTTTAAAATCAGTGGCAAGACGCCGTCATTTCATCACTGGGAAATGTTCAGTTATTTTCCAAAATTGAAGACACAGTTATTAAAGCAGGAATTTGACATAAACCCGGCGGACATAAAGTTAGTTAATAATTTATTGTCACAAAAACGTTTCAACGTTACAATGTGAATGAAAACATTGTTTCGGATGTAGACAAACAAAAAGTAGTTCCGTAAAAGGTGGGTGTAGCCTAAATAGCAAGTTAGTTTATACAATTGAAAAAATGTTGATTTTTGTCGACAAACCAATCAAATGACAGGATTCTCATCAAATTAAAATATTTAAAAATAAATTGCACATTTAGATCTGATTGAACAACAACGTTCACTCATTTAAATATAAATTGCCTTATGCAATTAAAGCACATGTCAAAATATGCCATAAAAGCAAATTCACAATAGAGAATGCATGTTATGATGATTGAATCTGCAACAACACAAGATTCAAAACATTACTACCAACTTACTGAACACGACTTCTCGACGTTTTGGATTTGCTTTCCAGGCTAATGACTTTGTCTTGTTTTTCTTTCTCCTCAGATGGATTGGACTGGTTTAAGTTGGATAGCAAAGCATTGAAATCATCCTGGTGAGCTATCCAAGTGTCTGCATAGCTAGCTGAACAGCCAAGCCCTGTGTGAAATGTGTAGAATTCATGATATTCAAGCTATTTATAAAAACAGAGACCTATAGTTAAAGCGATAAGAAACTTGTTAATTAGTCAGTTTATCAATAAAATTATCACATGGCATAGAACGAGATTCCCTGACCTTTCCACACATTTATCAAACTTCATTTTCCTCTTTTGATGAAATGATCTGAAAAAAAATTGTAGCAGACGCCCAGAAGACTTGAAAATGGGAAACGGAAGATTTTAGTCAATTATCTGCAAAAACAAAAAAGTTGTGATAGGTAAATGTGAAAATAATTAATTTAATTTTGAATTATTTTCATTTTCATAAAAATTAGTGGGTAGGTAACTTGTGTTCAATACTTCTTTTTTTGCTTGTTTTGATAGAAAGAAAAATGTGGTATGGACATGAATAAGATATAGTATAGGAAACTGATTTCGCTATTCACAATACTTTAAAACTTGTGATTTAAATTGTGATTGTTGATTAAGTAAGTACGAGATCTCGTTCCATGCCACGTGATAACGCGATATTTCAGTTAGTTGTTAATCTCTTTAATTACAGGTCTATGATAAAAAGGAAATTTCCGAGATTTTAAATTTATCCTATTTTCTATGTCAAGATGTATTTTGTTGTTATATTTTATAGAATTTTCTTTAAAAAAAAGTTACACATGACGGTAAGTGACCTATGAAGAATATCAGAATTTGTGATCCTGTTTTAAAAAAATTTCAAAGGATGTTTTAAAGCAATTATGAACAGTTATGTTAATGGTTCTGGCATCAGAACTCAATATGTACAGCAAACACCTGTCTAAACCAAACCACTTCTAGATGGAGGTATTTATTTGGTTAAAGCAGGTTCAAACAGATTCAAATTATATTGAAACTTGTATGAGGAGAGTTAGGGAGATGTCTGGTTTACATACATTTTCGGTACATCCAGGGTTCAGTTCTGCTAAAAACCTTGAAATCTAGATTTCACTGTACATTACTGCCTAAGGGGATTTTGTCATTCCCATTTACAATGTGGATTTCATTTTTTTCTGTTGGCAAGACTAAAATTAAATGCTTAAGTTTACAAATATTGATCCTCAACATGCATGGAACTTTTTTCTCCATGAACTTGCTTACAAAATGGGGAAAAAAAAGAACACAAGTAATGACATTAACACAATTCATGAAAACAGGCATAGCTACTCACCAAGACTATCATTTTTCAAAGACACTTTGACATGATCTACATGTCCATCTTCTTTAGCTCCTAATCCTTTCCCTTTAGACCATCCAAATTTCTCCAGCATTTTCTGTCCAAATTTGGAGTCATCTACAAGAAAAAAAACATACTACTAGCCTAAAGTAGCAATATACAACACATTGTTTTCCAGTTTTAAAATATAGGATAGTTACAAACTTATGAGGATAAATGCAACAAATATAGAAGCCCATTAGGGCATTTAATAAGAGATAGCACAAGTTTTAAAGGCAAAGTACAGATTATTATTTGATAGAATAAAAAAAACAAGCACAGTGGCTTTTAACAAAAGTAAACAGTTACTTTATATATAGTATGATACGATAAAAACTGTACTACAAAACACAACATACTAATCTTATCAATAGAATCTATCATGTTGATCAAATCATCAAACCAATGCTTTTCAAGACCTTATACATTATAGTTAAATACAGTGAAATCCCATGATTTTGCATGTCCCCTAATTTTGCTTTAATATCCAAAGTTAAAGTACATTAACACCTGTAGAATGACTATTCTAATGTTCACAGGTCTTCTTCTTTTTAAGAATTCTCCTTTACAAGCTTGCAAACAAGAATTCCCATTCCAATTATATTTGTGCAGCTGTGAAAGCTTTTTTTGAAAAATTCTCGATCATTTAAGGCCCAAATTTTGTCTATTTTTAATTGGTTATAAATTTTACACCTTCTGATGTAGTTCAATAGTGCCAACTCTCTATCCCCATGAGACTGACACATTTTGAAGCTGATTTGGCGACATTTTCCTTTCATCTATTGACTTTTGCCTTTTGCAATAGGGTATGTAAGTCTCGTCATGTGACCCTGTGATTTCATGAGAATGGGTCTTAGTCTGCCATTCAAAAGCATTAAGATTTGTCATTTAGAGAGCGTTGAGTTCAGTGTTAAGGGCAAAAATCTTTCTGTGTAAAAAATCAGATAAAAATGACAAATAACTATTTCTACATGATAAATGTGGTAAGAAAAAACGTAAAGTAGAAGATTTTGCATTGTTATACAGCTTTGCGAGTATCCGGAAGTAAACAATAAAATACAGATCAGTCTTCAGTTTTCAATATGTTCTACATTGGAAATTCCAGTAAAGAAAATGAAACTAGAACGAGACTTACATACCCTTTCAAACCTTTGCCAAATCTCACACATTTACACCTTGAAAGCTCAGCAGCACTGTAGTTTCATTTCTTAACATTCTGTTCACTGTGATGTGAATACTACTGACATTACATTGTAAAATTCAAAAACTTTTGTTGATTAAAGGAGAAGACTACGTTACTATGCAAGTCATGAATATCAAAACTTATCTGTCAAATGTTAATGAAAATTAAATGGGAAAAAATAGTTTTCTTTTCTTTCCAAATTAATCTCAATTCATTAATAGTGAATTCGAATTTCATGTGCTTATGGGTGCCACAATGATAGGTTGAGCTTAGACGTCACAAAGTCATTTTATAAAGTGAAAGTAAGTAGGTAGTAGATTACAATGTCCAAAGAAAGTGCAAATTTGAGACCTTTCCCTTAATTGCAAACCAAAATACACAGAACAGATTGAAGCAAAACATGTAAGTAAATGTCAGAATTTATTGGCAGCTAGAAGACTAGTATTTTGGAGGAAATATAATGGCTACTTCCGAAGAATATTCATGTTACAGGTCAAAAAACTGTTTGAATATTTCTCTTTTATCATTTGTGTAACCATAAACTTGAAATGACAGCATGTTTTGATAATTATAAAAACAAGATCATGGAAATATTAATGTAATATTTTTTGTTTTCATATTATTATGCAGTACTTGTATCAATACCGAACAGACTCAGTGACGTCACATGTTAATAAGAAGCTATCGGTAAAAATCAATAAAGTCTGTGTATGAGTCTATGACTATGACCAACACTATCATTATCAATTCCTTCAAATAGAAAGGCTTTGCGAGATAGCTACTCACATAAATATCAAATTTTACATACCCTTGTGCATTTAACATTAAAGGTTGTTTATTTTTGGTTACATGTGTATGAATTTTCATAAGAGCCTAACTTTATGCAGAGGTGGTCTTTCCCTTTAAATATTTTGCACCTAGCACTCGAACTCGTCAAAGAAATTGATACACCTAATCTACAAAAATTAAATTCCTTATTCTGCAGACCTCTATCATTAAAAACAATATTGTAGTCTAACGATTTCGTTCCATTGTTGTTGCCTATGAAATAGTACCCACTCAACCCCCCCCCTTTTTTTCAGGTGAACCACGTGTTTAGTCGTAAGAAGAGACGATGGGCAGTGAATGATCTATGGGAAAACAGAGAGCTCGTTCGTCAAATCTTTAAATCAAATGGTGGAAAGGTTTAAACTGCACACCTTTACTCCACGCAGAACCCCTAGGGTCTACAGAAAGTTTCTGTTTTCTTCTAGGCTCGGCTAGCATTGACATCTTGTTGATGTGTATTGCCCCTTTCGTCACATCCGCATCTATTTTAAGAAACGTTATTTATGAAAAAATCTGGTGCCTTCCGAAAAGCGACAAGAAACAACATGTCCACCTGGTGGACGAATCGTAACCAATCAAACAACCTGAATTTGTAATCAGCCAATCAAAATTTTGTTGATTTGAATACCTTCCGAAAGCAGAAATTTGAAATTGGCCCGAAAGACTTGAATGGAAGAGGAGTACGTCGGGAAAAACATCACAAAAAGCTTTTAAAACTTCATGCAGTGGCCGTAAAACAGTAATTCACATTACAACATCGTTAGTTCTACGCAATAGGGATAAGATTTAGCGATGTCGAGGGACAGGAGAGATGAAATGAAGAAAGATATTGTGCCCGACTTGGTTCTTGATCCAAGTTCGGGCAAACGATATTTGAAAGGGAGATTTCTCGGGAAGGTAATTCAAATTTAACGCACTAATGTGAGCATTAATAAGAATAAATATAATAACAACGTTATTCCCTGAATTGTTTTTCTATTTTTTATGTTGTCAATGTTCATACTTATTGATTTATGCAAGTTCAAACACGTTTTTCATTTGTTTTTGTTAGCTGTCCGCGGTGTCTTGAACTTACTCTGACCCGTTTTTGGCAAAAATTAGTATACCTAAGCGGTTTATTATTGAAATTGACTGAATTAAACACTCTTTATATCTTAGAATTGTATCAATTGGTCTAGTATACACAGAATTGATTTAGACCCCCCTTTTTTTTAAATGTCATTATACTGGATTTATACTTTAATGATACATGCTCACTGAGAACATATAATACTATGGCTTTGCCTTCTTTCTTACTGATTACTGTTGTACATTAATATCAGAGGCACCCAATGGGGAAGAAATGTTAAAACTTAAAAACTAAAACTTGATTTTAAAAATAATGATTAGTCAGTGACACTGTGTGGAAAGTAAAGATTTCTTTATTTCTATTGCACTGATCAGTGAAGACACTGTTAATAGATTCCGGGTATTTTGGTCATACATTGTACCACCCACTGTAGGTGCATGCACAAAAATTGCTCACGTGCATGTATTTTATGCAGACAATTTAAATTTGATTTTCAACCAATTCCGGAACTAAAGTCTGTACTAGGATAGCAAAACTGTTCCATATTAATTGATGTGTTGTGACAGGAAGTGCAATACATGTGCTGCACAAAAATAATACATAGCTTACAAAAATTATGTATGCCCAATTGACATTTATACCATTGAAGTTTTTGTTATATTTTAATTTGTGTAAACTTGATGTTGATTGCATATTTGGTTTGTTTATTGATAGAAAAAATGTCAAAACTTTGAAGAGCACGTATATATATCAGACTTTAATCCAAATTCAGTTAAAGTGTGTAGACAGTGTAAAACTGCTGTGATTTATTTTTTATACAAATGTATGTGGACAGTAGCTTGTTATGAATTAAACAATCCCTTTTAACTATAAATGTAAATGTCAACTTAAGATCTTAATCTTTTAATCTCTATCCATTATTTAAAAGCCAATTATGGATACAGATTTATCTTGTTTGAACCAAATTAACCCAGTTTATAGCATGTATAATGGCATTTTTTCAATGACTTATTTTCTGAATGTTAATACATGTACATTGTGTACATGCCAAGAGTACCCATTTTTAAAACATGAAAAGTAATTAAAATCCACAATAAAATATAGTAGTTCCTTAAAAGAGTTGTGTGTAGGAACTAGAATGTGCAATTTTATTTAGATATAAGTTATAATACATGCCAGTATTTTTTGAACTTATACAATGTATGAACTTTTAGTGCAATTTTAAGAACTATCAACAAAGACCCTTCGATTTTATTCCAGACCCATCCAGTCATTGACCTTATTATTTAAATGTGCATGTATACTCAGTTTCCAGATTGCAGCATTTGCTATTTTCCTCTCCCCAAGGAATTATTTAGGGCCTCAGTGAGTCATAGCCAGATTTTTTATTTTAAGGGAAAAGTAATTTTTATATAGAATGTCAACTGGATTCAACATGATGGTATTGAGATTTAAAATAAGGTAATATTATAAATGCATAATTTTAGGGTGGATTTGCCAAGTGCTATGAGTTGACAGATACAGAAACAAAGGAAATATTCGCAGGGAAGATCGTTCCAAAGTCTTTACTTGTGAAGCAACATCAAAAAGATAAGGTTTGTATTTTACCCCTGTCTGAAAGACATTTTTCTTTGATGAATAAGGTTCTTTCATACTGCAAGTTTGAGTAAACTGTTATTTTACAGATTTGTACCTTGTTTCATAAAATAATTCTTATCATATCCCACTCATTTGTGTTCACATATTAAAACAGTCAAATTGAATTGCTTATTATTTAACAAGTTAGTGATTTTAAAATATAACTTGTGTAAATTTTGTATGTTATGGATACACGTAACCTTTTGTTTTGCAGATGACACAAGAAATCAACATCCACAGAAGTTTGGCACACAAGCACATTGTAAAGTTTCATTCTTTCTTCGAGGATGCTGATCATGTGTACATTCTACTTGAGCTGTGCCGTAGAAGAGTATGTAAATGTACTATGTATATAAAAAGACCTTGTTTGAATGATTTGCACCTTTAATATTTTAAATATTGTATCAAATAATAAGTGGGTACATAGTCTTCTTACATTGTATTTAATTAAACATGTTAAAAATACAAGTACAATATACACTGTAGATAAAAAAACTAATGAAAAATATTTTCATAACTTGACCACATCAAATATAGACTTGTCAGATATAAAACAAATTATACATGTACAGTGTAAATGAATACCTCCTACCTACACAAAGTATAGTAAGGTAAGAAAAAATAGGGTAGGTAGGTAGGGAAATAAAAATACATTTTACTCTTGAGTTAAAGGAGAAAAAATCCTAGACTTTTACTGTGCTTGAGCAAAAATGGCCTTGAAATGTTTAGTGTAGGCACAAAAAACTAGGGTTTGTAGGGCAGCAGGAAACAAACATATATTTCTTTGGCCTGAAATAACATATTACAGTGAAACCAGTCCTTTCCTTCAAAATTCTCAACAACTAGCCCGAATAATAGAGGACTGTATAGGATTCAACTAGCCCGAAACAAGTAATGTACAAATCATTTCACTAGCCCTGGGTTAGTGGCTAAAGGTGAAGACTGAGACTTGCCTTAACTGAACTGTGTAAACAAGGCATCTTATCAAGTCAATTTATATCAGTTTCAATATGTTTTGTATCTGTGCAAAGAAACACCTTAACATAAGTGGGAACGAAACCTTTCCATGTAGACAGGTTTCACTGTATAAGTGTAATTTAAAATATAATATATGAAAAGACAAATCATATCTTTTAGATTTTAAATCACTATTACTCAGTTTCATTCCACCCTCATTTAATTGTAGTCCATGATGGAGTTACACAAGAGAAGAAAAGCCATTACAGAGCCTGAGACCAGATACTTTGTTAGACAAGTCATTTTAGCTTGTCAGCATCTTCACAATCATAAGATTATTCACAGGGACTTAAAATTAGGGAATTTGTTTATAAATGATGAAATGGAGGTAAAAATTGGTGACTTTGGACTAGCAACAAAGGTGGATTTTGATGGAGAAAGAAAAAGGTATATATGTTTCTTTAGTGAAGGACATCTTTGTCAATGTCTTCTGTCATATCTGATCCTAAATTATGCAAATTGTTTTGAATAGATATCCACAACTAAGAACATAGATAAGTTTTCTAACCCTGAAATTGAAGTGAGCTTGCCCCATTTTACAATACAAATGTTTATTTGCTTTAAAAGTGTATCCTTGTTACAGTTTTTGTCTAATGATGACTTGATTTAGATTAAACTTGTAAACAACTGTGTGTTACTTTACCCCTGCTGACCACTGTATCATTTCTTACTGTTGCCCTTTTTATGTCAAGTTTAAAGCTAGTGTTCTCTGTACATTTGTCAATGGGTGTTTGTCCATTTTCAGAACACTTTGTGGAACACCCAACTATATTGCTCCAGAAGTTTTAGGTAAAAGAGGTCACAGCTTTGAAGTAGATGTTTGGTCAATGGGCTGTATAATGTAAGTTGCTTTAGAATAAGAGGTTCTGAAATGTCATATACTCTATCTAGAATAAAAGCTTAGAGATGTATGTATGTATTTTCAATTTCTATTAGTCAAAACTTTTTAACCCTTGTCATGCTACGCCCGGACTTGTTCGGGATTGCACCATGTTCCGCTTTATCGGTTCTGGCAGTGTAAATCTGAGTTTAGGAAAGCACAATCTGTACCAATCTGCAAGCAGCGTGACTGTGCTTTAAAATTAGGCTATCTGATATAGAGTTTGTTAATAAATAATGACTTGAAAGCTAAAAGAAGAGGTTAGGAGTTTCCGCTGTAAACAAAATTGATTTTTTTGTGGGGGGTAGGGTTCATTTCTCGGACCCTCACCAGAGCAGAATTAATCTATAGTACTCTATTTTGCCTGGAAACTAAATAAGAATGATTTCTGTCACCACCATTACGATGAAAACCCCTTGTATTGACTACTTCCGGTTTGTGGACAAACAGGGGCCAAAAATTGGAAAAAAAATCCTCATTTTCACACGAATGACCCTTCAGGGGGCTCCCAACTCCCACTTGTGACTGTTTTTATTTGGCTTTAGTAGCCTTCACGGTCTTCAGGCTGTAGGATGAATGTGCTTTGGTTCCTAATTTGTTCCCCATGAACCCCACAGGTAGCAAATAATGACCAGAAATGGACAAAAATGACCATTTTCAAGTGACGGACCCATTTTCACGCGTTGATGCAACCACCCTCCCAGCACTTCCTCACCACATCCACCCCACCCGTGATCACCCATCTTTAATTTATATGTATTATCAGCATCAGTACCATTGTGCAACTAATTTGCATAAGTTTGCAAAATATCGAAATCTAGACTTTCGTTCAGAAATGTGCAGCAAGACAAGGGTTAATGGGAAATTTACCATTTGTAATGATTGGGGACAAAATAGACAAAATCCTTTAGATTTTTTCTAATACAAATGTGTTTCAAAATTTACTGATTTGTATAATAGTCTTAATATGGTGAAAATGGTTATATTTAAATATACGTTGTATGTTAAAACACATATTCACAGAACTACTAGTGTTTTCAGAACATCTTCTAAAAAATTTTTATAATACTCATTCACTTAGAAATATAATAGACTCCATTAATTTCTTCAGATACACATTGTTAGTTGGTAAACCTCCATTTGAGACCACATGTCTGAAAGACACATACATGAGAATAAAAAAGAATGAGTATCATATACCATCAAGAGTTAGTAAACCTGCAGCTGTACTGATCAGTAAACTTCTCAGGGCCGACCCAACAGACAGACCAAATATGGACCAAATACTTGATGACGAATTTTTGCAATGTGGTAAGAACAAAAGTTTTGTGTTTGATCTCTTAAAATTTTATAAGAGTTAATTCTAATGTAAGTATTGATGTCTCATATTGTTGTAATGATTACTGTGAAAGTACTTGAAAAGAAACACAAGTTTGTGGATTCTTGAACTTGTGGTTCTGAGGTTTTCAGTATACACATTAATGGAAATCTCATTTTTGTTGGGAACCAAATTTAGTGTTTAGCCTAACCACGAAAATGTATAGCCCATGAACAATAGTACTTTCAAAGTATCAGAACTGGGTTGTGTAAACAAATTTTACATGGTTATTATGGTTTTAATCAACAGGTCTGCACTAATAAATGCAAAATATATTTGGTGGCTGTCTCATTTTTGCACAAGCAGATTTTTCTTGCTCCTTTTATGAAGTATTCAGACTACTGTTACAACATCGAGACTTCAAGTATTTAAAACTCTGGGACTTTGACACAAGAGTGTGTAAATCATTCCTACAAGGTTCTTTTTTTTTTTCACTATTTTTGTCATTATTTTTCAGGTTATTTACCACCAAGGTTACCAACCAGCTGTTTGACAATGGCTCCAAGATTTGACACATTGGCCAAGTCAGAGTTACAGTCAAGGAAGCCGCTTCTAGAATTAAACAGAGGAGGTTATTATTAAAAAAATATATTGAGGCTTCTTAATATACATTGCATACTGGAGGGTTATATAAAACCCTCCTATTCATTAATGTATGGTATGTTAAAACTTTTTTGTTTTATATTATAAGGCCAAATAAAAAAATAAGTGTGTTCCCGGTTTCCTGATTGACCCTATTTTTTTTAAGGCGATTTGCCGACCCGAGCATTTTTTCGGCAAAAATCTGAAATTCCAGAGTTAGTCGGATCTCGTTCTGGCATTTTCAAACATGGATCACGTTGGGCTTTGCCAATATTTACCCAAATAATCAAGTCGTTATATTATGTTCCCTACGATTAGGGTGCACTATACAGTTACATCAAGGCGCACTGTTTCACACACCAAGTTACCTCCGTCAAATTTTGTAAAACTTAAAATTAGAAGTTGAAATTTGGTGGATATATTGTTTAAATGTAGATAAGCATTTATACATAGACAGATGTAATATATATTATGGTAAACAGGTGTAATTTAAATGAAGAATGGTATCAGGAACATTTCAGTCCCTGCCGTATTAGGTTCTCTCCTCAGCATCAGATGGCTGATTTTCAAAATACCTTATTTCGCATGAAATTTTTGGACTAAATTTTGTGAGAGAATGAATCAAAAAGGGTCTTATTATTTTTACCTTTTATCCACCTACTCCATGCATGCTTTCATCCTGTGGTAGTGTCTAAGTGCCTGATATTTTATAAAACGTAGTATTTGGCTGTTAGTTTTGGAAAGGCACCCCTGATTTGTACTAAAACTCAGTAATATTTTTTTCAGTATGTTACCATGGCTACTGGATTTTATAAGAATAATCACTAAATTACTTATAAATGACTTGAAACTCCACACACCAAGGATTTAAAAAATATGCACTTTTTTATGACAAAACACTAGAAATTTCTGTGCGGGCTGCTTCAAAATAGCTTTATTTCAACTAAATGAGACAAAATTTTCAGAAATGACCTAACTGTATTGTACTACCTTACTCCGTTGACATTGAAATGGATATGGAGAAGAGTTACGCCAATGTCGCAATTTGCGATTTTTATTAGATCTGGTGACAAAAATAACCTGTTGGCGATTTTTCTCCAGGCCTAGGTTTTGTATATTAAAAATAAAACCGACAAAGTTTGACAGCAACGGATATTCTCTCTAATTAAAAAATTGTGTTGACTCCTGGTCAGAGTTGAATGACCATAACCAATTTACGACCGAAACCAATCAAATGTAATTAGACCAGGTGATCGTGACTCACAATATCATCATGGGAGATGTCAATCAGATGTTAACATATTATTGAGTCAATCATAACTCATAATCTGGTCAAAGGTAAACACAATCATGACCATGTTCATGTGGCTATATACAGGCTTCACAGCCCTTTTAAACCATATGATACAATCAGAATCAGATTTACCTTATAACAGAATAAATAAAATCCAATTAACAATAATCCCATCAGGAAGTGTCTAAAACACTTCGAAACGCAAGAATTGATAAAAGAAAATGGATGACATTTGTTTACACTTTTTTGGCGGGAAAATCAGTAAACAAATAGAATAGGTATTCCCAAAATGTAATTAAAGAAATACTGACGGCATTAAGTAATAATTATTCTAAAATCTAGTAGGGGTACAAATGATAATTTAAAAGGAACATAATTAATGGTCCATAGTAGTTTCATAGAAATTTTATCACTTTTAAAGAATCCAGTTCGTTGAAAATTTATAGATAAAAAATCAAATCATACTTTTAGATAAATTTAATTAGACCACGAAGGATAAGGGTCAACATGTTTATATGTGCATAGTAATATAAAGTCGTTGATAGAAGAAATATACCACCTGTTTCTGGAGTAGTACTTTATTATTTTGCATGTAAAAAGTGACTAATGGCTTTAGATTCTGACTAAGACTAGAACTTAAAACCTGCTTTATACATGCATCAAGAGTGAATCTTGGGTACATGTATGACATGAATGAAGGGATTATTTTGTTGAATTGACAAAGATAACTCATCAGTGGACTAAGTGCCATATCTTAAAAAATACAATAAATTTTTTTGTCACACATTTTTGAAAGTAAGCAGCTGGCAAATCTTCTGGGGTAGGTAGAATTTTGGAAGCCAGAGCACCCTCTATAATATCACCCAACATGGCGGGGTACATTTTGCAGGCCCCATCCAATCTACAAGTTACATATCTATTGGCATTAAAATTCCTTAAATGTAACCACATGGATAAGAGAAAAGAAATCATGGTTATAGATGAAAACTGCTGGTTTACACTATGTATCACCTACATCACGAATTATATCATATTTCATCTTCCCTATTTATGAAATCTTGAGGTTTTCCAAATTTAAAGATATTGAGTACTTCTTGTATTCAATCATTATTTTGATTTGATCTTCCTACATATTTGATTTAAATGCTGCTGATGAGCAAGTATTCTTTAAACACATGTACAGCATATCGATATTTACAATGTATAAAACTGGTATTTTTTGTATTTAGACATATAGTGGCTACTTTTTTATTTAAAAAAAAAGAAAGAAAAGCCTACCTACCAACCTTATTTTTTTCAGACTTGAAACATGAAACACACATATATTTTTTGTTTGGCCTAATGCAATGCCTTATGAAGAAATAGTTCTTTTGACAGTTCTCAAATTCTTTAGAAAAATAGAATTTTCCGAGTGACAGTTAAAGAGAGAGAAAACTGGCACATATTTGTTTACCGGTAACTAGATATATATATATTAACATAAGTTATGAAGTTTTGACAGAAATTACATAGTATCTCCATTTTAAATCACACTAATTAGGTCAAAATATGATGCTGTTGATACTTTGTGTCAAGACTTTCAAAACTAATGTTATATCATTATCTGTGATATCACTTTCATTGTGATACAATGATAGCAGTTAGCAGACAAATATATCAGGGGAACAAATAATGAAAAGAGTTAATATTAACATCGGTAACTTTTATTGTAAATACACAAATATTAATGTAGACATAAACAAAGCAGTTCATATACAATTTTATGTATGGTTTTTCAAAAGGAAAAAAAGAATTTTGAATTTTTTTAATTTGCATTCATTCTGTTTTTCTTCCCAGATGGCAATGGTCGACCCCAAACAGCATTACCAGAGGCAGTAAAAATGTATGACAAACAGATGGCAGAAGGTGGTGAAGATGAAGGCCAAAGAAAACCCAGTAAGTTGTAGAGCTGCACTGTGAAATATCAATTTATTCCTTGGGATGTCATTAATTTGAACTTGAGTTATTGAAGGTTCCTGTGCAAGTACCTACTTTAGGGTTTTCCAATTTATATAGACCTACTCCACTTTGAAAGGTTAAGTCATAAATACAACCAGTATCTTGATGAACAGATTAGTCCTTTTATACTGGTTTTATTCTAGCATTTGGTAATTAGTTTGACATTGCTTTGTTAATTGAATTAAAAATACTGATAATGTTGCCTGAAAACACTTATTAACTTAATTTCAGTGAAACATTTGACAATTATGTATAACTTATTACCTTATAAGATGAAACAAACCATTCTGATCAGTATTCACAAAAGTATATGTAGTACAGTGTGCCAATTAGTCAAATATGAAACCATGCAGTTGCAGTGTTAATCTTTCTTTTATCCTTTTGAAAATGCTACAGTCGAACTTCACTTGCTCAAACTCAGATGGCTCGAACACCCGGGATTTCTCGAACACAATTCAAAGTACCAAAATTTTCCCCTATATAATAAATATAAATGACCTTGGATTTCTCGAAAACTTGAACCGACTAGTCGGTCCGTTCGGTAATAAATCTCGGAGAATAAACCTCACTAACTCGAACTCGTCAGCCATTTTGTCAGCTTGGGTAATAAAAGGTGTGAAAAACTCAAACCCTATCATTAATCAGTGTCATTTCAGTTAATTACAGGTAATATTTAAGTCATCACTAATTAGGTAGTTTTGATAAAACTGATTGGTTCGAGAATGTTCCGAAGTCAGTATGATGAAACCATGACTTAAAATCGGACGAAAACAAATTATTGACCAATGAACCCTCTGGACGTTTTTAAAAGAAAACACAGCATTTTTAATGTCCACAAATCAACACAATCTTCCGACAGCGAATGAAAAAGATCCACGAACTAACACAACTTCCAAGGAAGTAAGCAATTTCTAACGACAAAGTCGAACTCGGACCAGCAATGAAAGAAATCCGGAAATATACGAACTTCAATTTCTCGAACACATTTCAATGGTCCCTTGGAGTTCGAGCTACCGAGGTTTGACTGTATATTATCTTCTGAAGATTGAAAGTATAAATGTGTTTAAAAACTTATTTTTCACATTTCTATGTAAGGTGATGAGCCAGCAGACTATTATCTTGGAGATCTTTTTGCACAGCTGTCTGGTGTCTTGGCTTCAAAACCATCAGAGAGGGTTGTGATAATGGAGGGTAGGTAAAAAGTTCATTTGAGAATTTGTGAAAAAGGTATAGTTCTTTATAGCTATCTGCATTTTTTTTAAGTACTTTAAACGTGATGTCAAGTAAATTTAATTGTTGATTGAAGAGCCTTTTTTTCAAGATACTTAGCAATGGTTTCAATTCTGAAACCTAGGTAAATCATGAAAGGGACTTATGATACAAGTAACTGAAACTAAAATACAAAGAAAATGAAGAACTATAAGATTTTTTCTTTTTTATTTCAGAGGATGCAGAAGATCCAGCACTGATACCTATTTACTGGGTCAGTAAGTGGGTTGACTACTCTGACAAGTATGGTTTGGGATATCAACTGTGTGATAACAGTGTTGGTGTATTGTTTAATGACTCCACAAGACTTATTCTTCTGGCTAATGGAGAGTAAGTGATTTTCTAGACATGTATCAGATTATTTCATGTACTTATTCTCTATACCCTAGTTTGAAATCCTACATCCAACTGGTGCAACAAAATCTGGAAAATTAATTGATACTAAGAAAATTCGTAAAAGTGATGTCATAAATTTCTAAGACTTATTGGAGTTACTATGGAAATTTAGAATAATTTTCTGGCTAAAAATTTTTTTTAAGTTTCATAGTGCTTAGACAAGATCTTTATTAGTCAAAGTCTGTGTGATGTCTTTTTTTCCCCATAGTGTACATCTTTCAGTGTATAATGATGAGAAAAACAAGACTTTCGTTCTTCTGAAGTTCTATGTGGAAGATCTTATAGGTCTGAATACACTGCTTGTCTATTAATTTGGCTTCTTTTTTAGTCTTTAAAAAAGTCTATTATCCTGCATGTTTCCATGTTCCAAGAATCATAATTTTTGCTATTCCTTGGTTTTATTTACCCATTAATATGGGTATAACCCCATAATTTGATTTGTAACAAACTTTCTGATTGGTTGGTTCTCTTTGAGCAAACCAGGTTGTTTTGTATAACCTGCTTCTGTACTATGACATTAACATTGATTGGTTAGCACTACATAATTTAAATAATCCCTAACAAAATATTGTTTTGATTACGAGTCAATAATTAACATTTGGACTGCCACCCATTAGAAATTGAATAATGAAGAATTTTCTCATTTTTGAACAGGTTATACTCAATAATCTGGTTTAGACATGTGTAAAGTGATTTATTTCATGTAACCTATTCAAAAATAAGAAACATTTCTGAAAGGGAAATGATAGTGTATAAGGCTTAATTATGGTCAATTGTTAGGTTCACAAGAATTGAAATGTTTAGCAGTTTCTAAGCAGGACATTTCATTAACTTTTTGTAAAACCAACTACTTGCATTACAGGAATGTACAGTATATTGAAAGAGATGGAACTGAACATTATCACACCCTCAAAGTCTTTCCTGAAAATCTTACCAAGAAGGTTACATTGCTCAAATACTTCAGAAACTACATGAATGAACATTTATTGAAGGTAGGTGTTCTCAGTTGAGTGAAATTTTGTTCTTAATCACTGATTAGTAATTTTATGTTCAAATGTATGTAAGAATCTGGTAACTTGTGAAAAATATGAATCATGCTGGTCATAAATCAACTTCTCTAACAATATACTTTCAGTCAAGAAAGTCTTTGGTATTTGAAAGGACCACTGTTTTTACTCTTTGTCACTGGTGATATAAGCGAATTTTTCATTTTCTTGAATAGTTTTGCCTGAGTTATCTGCCCCTGAAATGTTTGAATTTCAGTGTTTTTCACTCACTATGCCAAAATGTCATATAGTCAACTACATTGTCAAAGTGCAATTTTATTTCATATCTAGGTTTCACCCACTGCCTTATTACAGAGGCTTACACTTTAGTTTTAATCTTCGTGGTGTATTAGATGATCCACTAGTAATGACAAATTTTCAATGAGTCTCTAAGTCTGCTGTTTTCCTTGCATTATATACATGTATAACTGGATAAGTGACATTGTGAAAACCATGTTTCATAGAGGATCACCACAAAAATGGAAATATTTTTAAGCCAAAAAGTTATTTTTTATTGTACAAAAATTTGATTTTATGTACATATCAATATATTTTCATATGTCTACAGTTTCAGTAAATAAGACATACTGAAATTGATTATAATTTTGCAGGCTGGAGCCAACATGGTACCTAGAGAGGGAGATGATATGACCAGATTACCCTTCCTGAGGACCTGGTTCAGAACACGTAGTGCAATAGTCTTACATCTCAGTAATGGGACATTACAGGTTAGTTTGAGTAGCAATTAGCACCTGTGAATGTGAAACCTGTCTTCTTTGGCCAACATCTATTGATGTATCCCTGTTCATCCTGTCCAAACCAGGCATCTTCCTCAGTGACTCTGTTCAGTTTGAATGCTCTCTGAGCTTGTATACATCAAGTAAATCAGTCAAAAAAAGTTCAAACTGACAGGCTCAACTGTATTAATATTATACTCAAAGTTATTGAATAATATAGGAACCTTCCTTTCATTGGTATGTCATAATGTGCACCTTATAAGTACAAATTCTGAACTCATATTAAGGTTGACTATTATACATTTATATAGTTTGTATGCACTGAGATTCTCTGTAAATTTGAATAGACAGTATTTTCATATAACAGAATTTGAAGAACGCAGTATCCCACTGAATTTTTTTGCTACATCATTCATAGTTTTTGTTTGCATTTTTTATTTATTTATTTATTTTTATTTATTTTTATTTTTTTGCAGATAAATTTTTTCCAAGATCATACCAAGATAATATTGTGTCCAGTAATGCAGGCAGTGACTTACATTGATGAAAAGAGAGACTTCCATACATTCAAAATCTCACTAATTGAGAAATATGGTTGTGCTAAAGAACTGTCTAGTCGGTTACGCTACGCCAAGACAATGGTAGAGAGACTTATGACTACAAAATCTTCTGGATCTGGACGTATACGATCGGCAAATCCATCTACCTCCTAGTAAATGGGCTGTGTGGGTTAAAATAATGTGTCACATGTATTGCTAGATGTCGTTCTTGCATCAAAAGCAAAGCTTATAAAATGGTTCAGGTCCATGTGTTTTCTAGATTTTCTGTGATGACATAACCCTTGTAATATTTGAACACCTGATAGGGATTGTTTGCACACAAAATAGGATAAGGTCAGACTTATTTTTGGGACCATAACTCATTTATTTATTTTTTTCAAACATTTTTCATCATAGAATTATACCAAACAATCATATGCTATTTTGGACTTTCATCATAATTCAAAATAGTCTTCACTTATATTTCACTTATTTAAAAAAGAGTGTTCATGAACTCAGCAGATTCATAGATTCTCCAAAAAAATTAGTCATTGTTAATTATTCATTATTGTTAAGTGTGAGGGGTAAGATTTTTCGAAACTTTGTCCACTTAGTCAACTATTTGAAAAAAAAAATTCATAAGGCTTTGATGTAAGCAGATCTTAAGAATCGAACTGCAAACGAACAATTTTCCCTAACATCAGAAAATGAACAAATGATTTGAGTGTTCATGTGAATGTATTGATTGGCTTGTTGGTGTACCATGGTTACTTACTTCTGTTTTTAGTAGTGCTGTCTTATGAAATTTGTGTTCTTGAAATTGACCTGTAAGTCCCATTCAAGTCTTTGGTTCTTTTAAATGCTTTTAGTCCCCTTCTTTAATGAGAATCATGGGCTTGATGTGTTAGATGGGATTTTTTATTTCTCTTGTGTTATAGGCTTTGCGACAACTTGGGGAAAACTTGTGCTAGTTTTATGAAATATTGAAATTCCATAAAAGTTTGACTTTCCTGTTGGTTTTCTGATATAAATCGACAATTTTTAGTAAGCCCCTAAAATTTCAAATTGCTAATCAATGGCAAATTTTATTACCCGTCAAAAAATTAGTCTGGCCAGGAAAACGCTCGTGCTAATATTTAGTCCAGCATTAGGAACGTGCAGTCAAGTAAAATTCAATACTGAAAGTATTAATATAATGGAACGTTTTGTACTGAAGTGATATTTTGAGATACACTTTTCTTTATTTGATCCTTAGAATTCTTTTTACAAAAATGATCTGGGATTAAAAACATTAGCATTTAATCTTTTAGGAAATGCATGTGTGTGGGGTTTCTTTCTTATTTATAGTGAGTGGGAGAAAGAAGTTGTGCATGTGATGAAGTTTAAGTCAAAATACATTTGAGTCTTGTACATGTATGAATGGAATATTAGATGATAGATTGTGATATGACATGTGCCCTAGTTGTTATTGTTAACAAGTCATACCAAAAGGGGCCTTTTGTTGTTAGAATCATGTATTAATTACCCAATACAGTTGTAATCATTTTCAGGTCCTTATGTCAAAAACTTGTCATTTGTCTCTTTTCTTGTTCTTTGTTTTCTTTTTCTTTCCTTACTTTTCCCCACTTTGTCAATGTCAATGGAATCAAAACTTGTTTATGAAATAGTTATATGTATTCAATGTGTCAACATTTTAGGTTGCCAAGATTTTGATGTAATTTGTTCCCAACAAATGAAAACTAATTGTCCATGACTTTACAGGACAAATGTCTTCAAATTAACTTCATAGCTGGAAATTATTTTCAGCATGTCTAGATATTGCTTGTGAACTTAGATACTATGTTTGCACTATTTTTAAAGATTCATTGTTTCTATAGAACAGTTAGTAGGATTGATCATACTTATAGAAAAATACTACATATCCTGACCTTTATCACCTGGTCATTTTGTAAATTTAAGTACTGCTCATCTAAAAATCATGCAGAGTGTGATTCATCACTTCATCACGAAGCCTAGATGTATTTGATAAACAGTTTAAATTGCCTTTTCAGTATTCCTTTCTCTAGGCATCCTGTACATAATGTGATATTTTTTGACTGGTTTAAGTATAATAAAAAGGTTGAATACACCTTTTTTTTGGGGGGGGGGGTGAATTTGCCAGTAAATTTTTAAAGTAGATTCTAACTATGAAGTGACCCTTTAAAATACAAAGTCTTTAAGACCTTCTTATGGGTTTAAAAGCAAAGTATCCTTGTAGAAAAGATATACATGAATCATTTTCTGCTTTTGCATGACTCTTAGATGGAGCATCGTCTTCCCTTATCTTTCAATCGCAAAACTATTTTGGTATGAATATTATGTAACACTTCACAATTATGTTACTATTTTTGTGGTTTATACATTTCTTGAGTTTATATTTATGAATAAAAAAGCAGGGAACTCAGTTTTGATGTATTTATTTTTTGCCTTTAATAATAGCGTAGGACCAAAATGGTTCATGCTCTATCTGTAAATGAACTTTGTGGGAGAAACTCTATGCAGACCTGTTATTACCGGTAGATTTTGCTGATGTGAAGGGCACAATATGTTCTTGATCATATTACACTATCATTTTAATTCTAAAGTTTACTGAAGTTTTTTTCCTGCATTTTCTACAAGAGGGTAGAACTATTAAAGACTCAGAACCTATGGTCGATTTCACAAAAATCATAAGTGTAAATAAAAGTTGTCAGTTATGATATCACAATACTTTGATCTATTATGGCATTAGAACTGGACACTAAGTTTACATATACAATTTTTGTGAAAAGGACTGCAAATTTTGATGAATTTTGTAGGTTGACCAAAAGCAATGTTACCATAATGCTAATAAATTATGTTTAAAATAGGACTATTGTAAGTTAAGAACATTCAAAATTAAACACATTTAGGGGCTAAGTATACCAATGTCTAAAGACATGAAAACTTGAAAAAAAAAATCAGAGCTTATTAAGGGTATAAGTATTTTGTTATTGAGCAGCCTGACAAGTTTTTTCCTATCTAATTTTTGTCCCTTTCCTGTTCTTCCCTTCTTTTGGAATTATATGCCCTATTCACTCGGTGCTATTACATAGGAAAAATCGCAACTTTTTTCTTTTAAATATGTGAAAACATTTGGTTGGTCATGTTAAAAACCAACATGAAAAACGTAAATTAAATCCTGTATTGTTTTTCATAGGACTTCATTAAAAAAGAGTATGATTTGGGAAAACATGTTTTCATGTATTCTTATAATGTCATATCAATGTTTTTGTGAGGATAAAAATGTGTTGCAATTTTTCCTGTGTTTAAACAGAATTAAGGAGGTTGACCTAAGGTAAGGGACATAACTCTTGAAATCAGTGACATGTTTGTACTGTATTCAATTTCACCAAAGCCTATCAAGTTTTCATTTAAAACAATAAATTGATGCTTACATGATATCTTTGTAGAATGGTTTATACTAACATACAATTGATTTGTAAAAGTTATGCCCTTACCCTAGGTTTACCTGCTTAAGATATTGTCCATGTAGAAACTGCAATGATCCTATAATATGGGAAGCCCATAGTAAATATTAGCAACTAATTTCAATTTTTATGGTACTCAAAATGATGTCGGAGAGAACAAAGGTCGTGGGTCACACAGAACATGTTTAAAAATTTCTCCAAATCAATATTTTGAACAGTTTTATTGCTATTTGTGTTAATAGATAATAACAGTACAAAAAACTGATTAACAGATGAGGCATAGAACCCCTAAAAAATGTGAGGCTGTGCCGAGCATTTTTAATTGCTTCAAGCCGAACTTGTGTATCAAAGTTTTCGTCAAGTCAGTGCACTGTCATTTTCTTTACGCAGCACAAAAATTTTTAAACTAAAAATGACATTATAAGCAAGGAAAACTATTTTTAAATGAAGATGATGACATCCTGGCAACTTCAAAACAATGTAATGTTAAACAGAAAAGTTATATTCAGTCAGTGACCATATATCACTTGTAAATACATGTATACAGTTAATGTATTTTGACTGGTCAAATAGAATGGTTGCAGTATAAATTATTTCATTCACATTATTTCAGTAAATTACAAATTAACATTAATCATTTTTTGGAAAATATGAGTGATCTGTAATGGATGAAATTTTTGGAAACAAAATTACACATGTACCACCCACTGCCTAGGTCTTCATTGACATTGTGTTTCTTGAATCTACTATTCAAAACACTTATATCTGGGCCCAGTTTAAAAAAAATCTCAATTTGAAATTTTCCTCAGATCCTTCCTCAACTCAAATTTGACCAATCAAATCACATAAAATTGTAGATTTGTGCAAAAACTTGAGAATTTGAGGAAATTCTCATCTTGAGATTTGTTTAGGAAACCCAGGCCAGAAGCTTATGACTGAGAGTTCACCATGGATGTTTCAGTTTACCTGTAACTATTGAGTCATTTAAACAATATTTGTTGGATCAACCCATGTGTAAAAATAAAGGTTAAATAGGTAAATTTTCACAGGTGAGTGGGTTCACCCATGATAGTCCACTTTCCACTCTATTTTTTACACATGGTATGGTCCAATACTCACCTCACAAGATTGTCATGGAAGCAATACCTAACAACTGAATGGCTGAAGTGATACCATAACCACAGGCAGAAAGAAGTTGCAGTAATATGGTTGCACACATAGTTCTACAGGTAAATTCAAACATCGGGTAAGAAAGTGCTGCACAAGTATATCAAGCATATGAAACCAAATATCAAACAAAATCATGAAATGCCATGTGGATTTTTCTAATAGAAATGGGGAATACTTAGTTGTCACATTATTGGTAAATATATTGGATTCAAAATTATCTTGCTTGAAAGAAGATTTTTTTTGTCTGCTTGACTGCTAGTTTTTGTATAATAAAGAAATTTTTTAACTGGTACATTTTTATCCTGTTTAATTTATTTTCAATCTAATTAAAATATAACTTACTTTAGTGTACCTTTCAGTCACTACATCTACATGCAGTAGGTCTGATTATGTCATTCCCCAACTTGTGGGGAGAAATATTGTTTTTGTCTTTTCTGTCTGCAATATTTTGTAACCACTTTTCTTCACTGAATTTTAGGAAACTTTGTAGATAGTGAGGACATGCTAATAAGTTGTGTGTATTACCAGGAATTGTTTTCAAGGAGTTTTCAAAAATGCTGCACCAATCAATTAAACTGAAAGAATAATCAAGGGAACCAAGGTTAAAACGGTAATCAAAAGAATGTAATCCAGGGACAAAGACTAGACATGGAAAACAGACATACACAACAAAGAACATGAAGTGACTAAAATCATACATACAAAGTAACAAAAGCAAATGAGCCACTCGGACTCCACTAAAAACTGGGAGCATGGACCAGGTGCACCGATAGGGTTAGCGTCCTTTGCTTTTCTAGATATACCCACCGAATTGCTCATAAAAAGTCAAGTCCGGGGTAGACAACCAAGGAAATGAAAACTATGACCTGTTGAATAAATCAGTTTTCATGGCACAGATGGATACACCATAACGATCCACGAGTTCATGATGATGACCATAAAACTTCTGTAGTGATGACTTCAATCTTGTAGCAACATAACCCTGTTCCAGAACCCTATTTGTTATAATTGTAACGTGACACAAAAAGTAATTTTGGCAGGCTCTGGCATAAAGTATGAGTTGTGATATGATCCTCCATATGCAGGTGCTAAAGGGATGAACAGATGAAAGGAAAGTTGACAATTCTGAATGAAAAGTTATCACGTTGGTTGTAAAGTTTGGTCAATAGTTTTCCTTTACCATCAATTTCTAAGTGTAGGTCAAGATATGAGGCTGAATTCATAGTGTCTGTAGTATCCTTTATCTCAAGGTCTTTGGGGTAGATGCGATATATAAAATCCCCAAAATTAGGATTGTAAAGATAATACGTCATCTATATAGCAGAAACCGAGATTAAAGGACCTAGCTAAAAGATATTCTTTCTTTCTGATCAGATCAGCTATAGTCAGCCTCATAAGAGTGAAGGAATAGGTCAGCAAGTAAAGGAGTACAATTTGTTGCCATTGGAATGCCGGCCATTTGATGAAAAACGCGTCCACCACACTGCACAAATATGTTGTCGATTAAAAATTCCATCATTTTGTAAATATCTTTCTCTGTATATTTGGAAGATGATTTGAAATTATTTCTTACAAAGTATGAGGAATCTCTACCAAGAACTATATATTTGTATCTAGGTGTACCATCTTTTGTGGAAAAACAACAATGCATAATGTTTTTAAGTCTGGATTTTAACTGAGTATGGGGGATAGAAGTATACAGTGTTGAAAAATCATAGGTTTTAATGCTATAATATTCTGATAATAGTCTTTAACTGATTGTCTCCAAAAGATCTTTCGAATTTTTCAGGATCCACATTGAATTAATACCACTACGGGAGTAACAAGTGTTGTGGTAGGACTGCAGACCCTCTTTGACAGCTGTGAGTATAGAAGTTAAAGGTTTGAAAGAGGTTTGGTGGTACATTTTGCAGATCAAGCTATGAAACATTGTTTTTATGGATTCTTGTGGAGTTTAGGAATCCAGTACATAGACGGTAAATCACAATTATCATCCTTGGTAGAGAGACCAAAAGAGGATAGCACAGATTTATTCTTTTCCACAATCTCTTCTTTGGAGAGTTTGGTAGCAGTATAGGTCTTATCACTGCTATTATTTTCTACGACTACCTCTGATAATAAACATTGGATGTAAATCATTTTGCAGACAAAAACAATGTTGTTTTGGGCTTTGTCTGCTGGTATGACAATATATTTGTTATGTATAGTAGACAATGTTTTTGATACATCAGGGTCTTTGAAAACTGATGTAGCATTGGCACTCATTGACCTACTTAAAACTTTCATTTCTTAAAAAAAATCTAGAGAAAGTGTATTTATCTATAATTTGAAACTCCCTTTATTTTTTTATTTTGTATTTTTTTGTTGAAAAGTTAAATTTTTCATTTATAAGTCAGTTGAAATTAATTCAAACTAGAATAACTTTGTGTTTCCATATTTTGCATATTAACTGAAAAATGCTTACACCAATTAAAATAGAACTTTGGGAAAGTGTACACTTGCATAGTGGAAAGCTCTTTTATATACATATTTTTTTAATTCTAATTTTTTGTTTGAAAACATCTGCAGCAGCTTTCAAGTATAAGACTGCTAAAAACATTTCCACTTAATATATGTATTTTTCATACACATATATATGCTTATGGAGGATTGGTAGAAAGTCTGCTTAGCAGCTCTGTGAAATGGTGCTTCTTTATTGTGTTAACTAGGTGTCAATAGAATAATCTTTCATGCTTTTGGGCATAATCAATGTCTACCAGATACAAAGGTGTTTCTACGGTAGTCCTACTTTGAGTGTTTTTGGCTAAACAATTCTATCAATGTGGAATGCAGGAGCATCACTTTGTCTACTTTTGTTGGAGCTATGTCCTTTTGAAATTGGAAATTTTCCAAAATATACAACTGAGGCAACTTGTCATTGCAATTCCTCTGAACTACTCATATGAACTTCATCAAACATGCTGATAGCAATGACATATGCATATTACCTAAAAAACATTAGATTCTTGTAAATTTTGTGAAAACTATGGCCATTTGAACTTATAAATTTCCAAAATATACAACTATGGCAACTTCTGATACTACTCAAATGAACCTTGTGAAACTTTGTAGGTTGTACAATATGGAATAGCCTTGCCATAGCATTTTGTATTTCATAGCTTTACATGTCTGTCTTTTCTACCTCTTGAAGCTAAATTTTTAATAATACCTCAGTAAATATTTCATTACCTTTAATGGGGTGCAAATATTTTTTATGGCAAAAACAAACTTTCTCATATGATTTTTTTTTAATCTGCCCTTCCCCTATGTGGTCAAGCATCACATATATTTGGCACTTACTAATTCTACTGATAGCATAATTCTAACGTTTGAATAGGCTTTATTTTATAGTGGTATACAATGAAACTATTAAAATCAGTAATTACACTTAATATAAGAAAAAAAAGCAGCAAAAGAAATTTTTTTGATAGTTTTGTCTTTCTTAATATCACTGGTTGTAAATTAAAAACTTCATCAGTCACTTGGGACAATTGTGGACAAAATATTATTTTTTGATACATTTTAACATAAAGGACTTAAGAGTTCATTATGGACACAACTTGTTTGGATAAAATATTGCACACTAGTTTGAATTTCAATAATAACAAACTCTGCTATCAGGGGACTTTTCATGGATTTCTCTGTACCCCATCATCTCAAAAACAGTTTATGATAGAGTAAATTTGCTGGCATACTTTTACATGTAAAGCACTTGTAGAGAGTAACAATTTACCGCCCCCCATAAAAAAAAAATTAAAATCAGATGAAAATCTTTTAAAATAGTCTTCCAAAAATAATGTTTTTGGTCCCTTTGACCCCTTGTTACTCAAAAACTGAGAAATATTTCAATAGTGATTGAAAAATTTTAATTACACTTAATATAAAAAAGTTAAAAAGATTATGTTCAGGTTTTGGCCCCCTATAGACTGAAAATGCTAAATGCTACTTTAAATCTGTTAAACGTTCTGAACAAAGAATTTAAAAAAAGAATTGTCAAAATTAAATGTGAAATAAATCTTCTACATCAATTTAAAACAAACAAAAAAAACAACAACAAAAAACACCCATTTTACCCCTTTTAGCAGAACGACAGGGACTAGTGACCCCATTTTTAATAGCAGGCTTCCTCCAGCAGCAGGTAACAATGTATAAAAATTTCATGACATTTAGTTTACTACAACTTAAATTTGGCAAGGAAAAAAAAGTTCAACGACAGCAATGATGAAGGCATCATATCATAAAACAACCGCAATATTTTCAGTTGTATAAAAACCTTCACTTCAAACCATGTCGACAGCATTTTACCCCAACAATAGTATAGCTTTATTATTTGCAGTAGATCAAATGTAAATATAGTTAAGTGCCAGTTTCAGTAAGAATCATTTGGAGAAGGAATCACTTTGGGAGTACAGTTCCAATATTTGTGCCATAATTGATATGTTTTGTTTTGTAAAATAAGTTTTTTTCATTCTAAAATACATTGTAAATGTAAGTATAGGGAAGAATACCTTTGAAGCACATAGTGATACAATTATAATGTTCAGTGAATACAGTTGGTCTTTTAGGTAATTAACAAAACAATTAAGAAAAAGATTTAAAATTCTTTCAAAATTGATATAAAGGCCTACATTTGTAATGAAGATGATAGAAAGTTTAATCCTCCTTCACACTTGGCCAGTCACCTACCTAAATGTATTTTTTTTTAAATAATATCATAGTAATCTTATGCATAGTCATAACTGGTTTGTGTGCATTTCTCAATCCTTTACATTTGTTTGTTGTTATTTAGAAACTAAAAATGATTTATATTCGTATGAGCTCAGTAAAGGAGAATATAAGGCAGTTCATCACATGTTTATCATTAATATAGGGAAGACCACTTCATTCCCTGAACATCATCCTTGTGCTGTAAATTTCACAAATTGACACATTTTCACATACATAGCTCTAAATTTAAAAGACCTCACAGTTTATATAAAATTGACTTTTATTGAATTATAACTTCTGTCTAATACTTCATACTGAACATTGTAGTACATTTATTTTTTTTAATGTTCACACTAAAATATTATCTTTTGTAACTTGCCTACCATTTTAAAGGAATAGGAACCCCAATAGAGTTTTACTCTAATTTAATAGTATCTATGTAAACATGCATAAAAATGTGTTTCTTTAATTTCAAAGCCTCACTAATTAGTTTTAATTAACTGATAAACATTGACACAGGAGGCTGACATTTTTTCCTAGCATGCATCATGATTATAACGTATCTGTGGCACTAAGCTTATCAAGTAATGCTTTATCTTAACATGTGGTCATACATGAAACAAAACGTGTAAAACAATTGTATTATGAAAAATATCAAAACCTGAAATTGTTTAAAAAAAAAAAATCAACATTAGTTGTAAAGAAATAAAAACTGAGAAAAATTCAATATCATAATTTGAGACAGCACAGCAGGTCATCAGACAAAAATTAGACGTAAATAATATTACACTTTTATATTGTGTTTACAACAAAACGAAAAATGGGAAAAAAAGAAGATAACTGATAAAAAAGTTTAATTTTCTCTTTGTTTGCATTGCATGAAATTTCAAATTCAAGAATATTGACTTCTTTAATTTGTAAAAAAAGTCTTTCTAAATCTTTTTTTAAAATAACTTTTGATTTTGTTTTCAATTAAATTGAATGGTCTCTAAAATTGAGTAATGTATAAAAAAAAAACAATACATCAGCAGTGTCAATGACTTAAATTAAAAAATAAGAAGTATATGTCCTTTTTGTTCCATTATAATCTTGTTTATATTCCCTTTAACAGAAATGTAATCTTCAATTACAAGTAAAATAAATTTTCGCGAACACATTCATCATTTTCTACTTATGACAAACCATACATTCTTCACAGTTTTAGGGTTGTTTACCCAATACTACATCAGATCAAGTGCCACATTTACATCATAATGAGTGCTGCCATATGGTAATTTTGTAGTAAGGGAGATTATCTTATAGCATATTTCCTTAATTTAAACAATAAGTCATATTTTCTGATCTATTTTTATAATCTTGCCCAACTCTAGAGGCTATGTATAATGCTTGGGTAGAGGTAGTCAGCTAAGCTTTGACTATGTACAAAATTTGCTCAAACTTGCAGCTGATGATTGCAACAAATTTTCTATTGAAGAAGACTGCTCTTTGAAGTGGCAAAGACGTAAGCATTTGCTTGTCTTTGTACCTGACCAGTTGACAACTTTACAACACTAAAATACATATACAATAACAATCACTTTCCCCCTTCTATTAACTTGACAAGATTGTCTCGGTCTTTTAAACTTTTATACACAGCATCTTTTTCCTTCTTCGTTGGTGGCTTCTTTTTCTGTTTTGCTACTTGAACTTTTCTGTATGCTTCTAGAATCTAAAACACAAGAAATGGTGAATATAAAAACTCATGGTTTTCTTTTTTAACTTAGACAATTATTTAGCTGTGTTAAAATAATTTTATAAGTGAGATTTTCTGCCAAAATTATTCAATAAAATGCTTCGCTGAGTGTAGCTAGACATACCTGTCAAGGCTGATACATTTCTGAATTTCGATTGTGATTAAATGTATAACACAAGATAACATTTTACCCAGAATGGAAGGGTAAAACAACTTATATAAATGAAATAAGACTTTAAAAAGAGAACATGAACAGACAGACAGACCTACAAAGTGCTTTCTATATATGCAAGAATTTTGTTTCTGTAGCTGTAAGGTATAATAACAAAAATCAAAAGCCTAGATCGAAAGAAACAAGCAATTCACAACATGTTGGCATTTTGTGGAAGTACTTTTGAGTAAATATCCAAAAACAGCAATTTTTTCAAAATTATGTAAAATCCAAAATATATTAAAATCAAAACAAAGTTAACACTAGTAAAAATAAGCTATTCAATAAAACTTCAAGAAAATTGCTTGAAGCATTTCCTGGTTATTGTGGAAATATGGTAAGTCTCCCCCTTTTTATGAATAAAGTCCCATAACTCAAAAATGAAAAATCAGAAATACATAAAAATTAAAATGAAGCTCTATACAATCGAAAGAATCAATTCATTGAAGTTTTAAAAAAAAATTTACAACCACTATTGAGTTAGACTTGGAAAATGCAAAATCTCCCTTTTTATGAATAAAGTCCCATTTAACACAAAATCATAAAATCACAAATTTTCAAGGCAATGTAAAGAAACAATCCACCACAGTTTCATAGAAATTACTGAACAGGTTTTTGAGTTATAGTCCAAAAAAAGAAAATCAACCTATTTTTTTAACGAATATAGTCCCATAACTAAAAAACAAACAAATGGAAATTTATTAAAATCAAAAAGGAAGCCCACATAAATCAAAAGAAACAATTCCCAAAAATTGGGGTCAGCATTTTTAGTTATTGTGCAAAGTGTGAATAATAGACAGGCACCATAATACATAAAAATATTCACTTGGGTTTGAATTTATGTCTAAGAAAATATAACAGGAACAGATTCTCACATATTTTTCCTGCCATTTTATATGTTATACATGTATTTGTGTTACTGAATTTATTTTGTTCATCAAATCTCTGCTCAAAGAGGAAATTTAAATATTAATAAATTAATGGTATCTCCAATTTTGACATTAAATAATGATTTTTTAGAAAACATATTTAATATAGGAAGTATGAAAATCCATTTTTTTTCATTGACTTTGTGATGTGTGAATATAAAACTGCTAAAAACTGAATAATCATTGCAAAGTTTTTCATCATTCATTTTTGAGCTAGAAATGCAAACAAAAAAAAAACAAGAAAAACAAATTTGCCTAACAAAGGAAACTTTTCAACATGTATATCAAAATAAACCTCTGAATCCACTTGTGCTAATTTCTTCTTTTGATCCTGTTTCTTCATCTCCTCTCTTGCTTTTTCAAGCAGATTTTTGGTCATATTGATATTATGCTGACAAAGAGTCTTAAGCTCTTGTTGTTTTTGTTTCAGTTCCATGAGAATTTCATCATCTGGGTCATCTTCAACCTTGTCATCACTGTCTAATAACCCTTGCTCTTCAAGCTCTCTTTTGATTCTTTTCTCTAAATGACTTGGATTACCTGTAAAGCATTATTATTTCTATGAAGCACATAAAATGAAAGTAAACATTGAACACCATACGCTAGGGAACAGAGCACTTGTTTTGGTGATGCTACAAATATGTTCCATGTCATTAAGACCCAGTAGTTTTGGATTTCCTTTCCAAGTGAATACATGGTACATTAGCTTATGTTGAAAGGTTATCACAAAATATTCAGTTTATATTTCCGACTTTATTTACTACATTGAGAAATTTTAATCTTTTAAACCTTCAACCAATATTGGTTTATCAGTAAAAATAGTAAATACATATAAGTATTCATAATAATATAAAATGAATTTCATCTTCAATAACATGTAACCAAGCAGTGAGATATATGATACGAGGCTGATTTTTTATTTGTCCAACTATTCAAAATTGTAGTGATACATTGAAACCTTGAATCTTCAAACACTGTTTAAACCAACAGTATCTAAAAGTAATTTTAGTATAAGTGTTTCTAAGAATTTAAGTAGCACTCCAGCTAAGAATCATGCAAAATGTGATTCATGGTTGGAAAGCCTATTTTTGATATTTTGTTTAAATTGTTATAGTAAACAGAAATTGACATATGGTTTTTCATATAACCTGTGCTCCTAGAAGATAAAAATTATATAGAATGTACTGTGGAATTCATAACTAAGGGAGACAACTCTGTAAATGTCAGTAAAATACAATAGAAATTGTATTTTCAATGTGGATTATCTCCTAAGAGCAGACAGATTGGAATGAATAATTATACATTTAATCATAAAGATCTATAAAGCAACTTAATAACAAAAATAAAAATATGTAGCCTTTTTTGAGGTGTATCACATTTTGCAGAATTTGCATGATTCTTACAAAGACTGCTACTTAATAGGCAAAGGGAAAAAATCTGAAACATGCATGTCAAAAATTCATCTATTTGTCATCTTAATTTCACTGGAGATACTTGGATTATTTTTTACTGAAAAGTAAGAAAAAGACAAGACAAGTCTTATTTTGCTAACTCTGGCACAATTGAGTGCTACAAGAGCAATATATAAACAAGTATTTAACAATGTGGTAAACAGTAAGAAAGAAAACATAGATATCAACAGCTTAACTGAAAATCAACACATATGTCAAAAATGTGAAAACATTTTTTTCTAGTTTCCTTAAAAATATACATAACCTTACAACATTTTTTTTTTATTACAAATGGACAATAAACCGTGATGGAAGACAGGGTTTAGAGTGTGATAACTTGGAATGTATCTATTCCTCAGTTCCACAAACTCATTGTTACTTGCATGCTAATGGAGACTTTTGATGTTTATTTGCCCCTAAAGTGTTCATTAGCAGTGCATTTTGATCAAATTATAACTCATTTTACCAGATACCAAAATGATATAGAAAATTGTGCCTTCAGGAAAAAATGTCTACAATTGTTGCATACGTGTCATAGTCATGTGTACCCTTCTATAGTTTCGTTTTTAACAAAAATAACATGATTATACACAAGTTCTTTATACATGTGTTTGGACAGCAATCCAAATAGAAATTGAATAAAATGGAATGTTACTAATGTTTTAACAGTTCATATGAAATAAACAGTACAAAAATTGGTAACATTCTGTAGTCAAATTTGATTCTAACTGTAATTCCTTATCAATACCTATATTCAACTGTTTAGCCAATGCCCTGGGAGATATTGCTGGAGCTTCGGATCCACCGTTTACATCAGTCATTGCATCATCAATGGAAGTCATAATGTTCTCCTCAATCAGAGCCGAGACAAGCCTCTGAGTTAGAGGACCAAAGGGAGAGTCATCTATGTTGCTATTTAAAAAAAGGTTTTTTAAATTAAAATATAAGAATCGTTTTCAATTGATTAATAGAATATTAGATAAAAAACCAGTTTGAGAGGGTTAACACTGTAACAAATACCACTATGTGGTTTATTCAGCTTAAACCGACACAAAGTCCTCTGTATCCAATTTTTAACCCAAAATTAAAAACAATTCTTAAACAATAGTCATAAAGAGTATTGGTAATCAAGAAAGTGAACAAAAAATGAATCCAATAGATATCAGTTGTTGAAATTTGTTCATTAGTTCTTTATGTTAGAGATTGTGGCAGAGACAATCCTCAGGCATATATTTGGGAAAATTCTAAATATGAACTTTATACATGTAAAGTTAACCTATAGAACTTAAATTTTAGATAAGTAAACAAACATATATCAATTCCTTTTTCAGATAAAAAATATCTTTGTTCCCTAAAATGGACTGTTAGCTGTTATCTAAGCTTGTTTCTAAAATATCATTCCACCTATGCATGTTTCAAAATTTAAATTTGTGATATTGTAATCCCAAGACAGAGAAATAAATACAGTTTTCTCCCTTCTTGTTTGAGTTGAAGAATAAAAAAAAACATATTTTGTTACATGTTTCTCACTTTTGTTCTGCCTTCTTGAGTAGGGTAGTAGAATCTTCAGTGTTGTAATGATTATTATTTGTGTTCCTCGTCTTGCCATTCATTTTAGCACCTGCAAATACAATGCAAAAAAAAATACATATTATATTTCATATAAATGTACATGTAACTAAATTACACTTTTTCAGCACCACAGGAAAAGTTTCAAAATAAAATTTCATAAAGATAAAGGGTCAACTGCTTGACTTACAGTGTAAGTCTATTAATATATTTGTATATCTTACACAGTTATCAATATTAATTATTTGGTTTAACTACATCCAACACAAACTGTCCCTTAACCCAAACCCCAAACCAAAATGCAAGTATCAAGTCTACATTTTCCCAAGTATGTGGAGTGTAGCAAATTTGGTCTCAAATGTACCTAAGTCGTTCCTCTTTCAAGATTTTGAAGATCATTACTGATGCTGTTGGCAAATACCAGCTCAGACAAAAAAAGTGTGTTCTCATTTTTCATGCATTAACAGGGATAAGTTAGGGATTCCTAGATTGACTTAGTTTAAAACATTTTATTCAGAAAATACAGAAAAATACACAGTAAAAAATCAGTTGAAATATAAATGAATTACCATCCCTCTGTTCTTCTAACAGATCTTCCTCTGCCCATTTCTCTGTATAGTGTTTACCAAGTGGTGGGATTCTGAAGTAGTCATCATCATTTTCGTGAGACCGTAACATGTCCTCCAAGACTTTAATGTCTTCATTTGTTATGTCAGCACAGTATGGCTCTACAGACTGCCAAAATTTGTTGACCATGTCATTTTTGTGTAGTCGAGGTAAGATTTCTGGAGAGTCAGCTGCAAATTCAAGCTCTGACCTTACCTGAAAAAAAAATTTAGGTCATTTAGATTTCTGTTGTTTTGTCCTCAGGTAATTTTCTTGTTAAAATCAATTTAGCAATTTGAAAGAGCTAATGGGGGCATAGAACAAAATCATTGACAACATGTATATTAAGTTTGCCTTAACATTTGTGTAAACCATAAATACAAATCATTTGTGACAGACTGTTTTTGTTTCAACAAGTACCATGTAAATGAAGATTTCAAAAGTATAAAAATAGATATGACTGATCATATGTTTTTTCTTTTTTAGTTTTCATGAACTATTAATTTTACTTAATTATTTCATTTTTGATGACACTAAAATGAATAATTCAACAATATCTATATAAAATTGTCCTTTTGACACTAGGGTTTTACAAGGCAGTTTTTCACAAAAAAAGATTCTTTTACAGCACATTATGGTCAAGTTGAATATTGACATTAAGCAATTTATTACTACAGTCAAACCTCTGTAGCTGGAACTCCAAGGGACCATTGAAATGTGTTCGAGTTATCGGGAGTTTGAGAAATTGAAGTTCGTATATTTCTGGATTTTTTTCGGTGTCGGTCCGAGTTCGACTTTATCGTTAGAAATTGCCTACTTCCTAAGAAGATTTGTTAGTTTGTAGATCTTTTTCGTTCGCTTTCGGAATATTATGTTGATTTGTGGACATTAAAAATGCTGTGTTCGCTTTTAAAAACGTTCAGAGTTCCAGTTCCTTGGTCAATAATTTGTTTTCATCCGATTTTCTATCATGCTTTTATCATACCGACTTCGGAACATTCTCGAACTTCAATCAGTGTTATGTTAAAGATCAAAAACTACCTAATTAGTGATGACTTAAATTTTACCTGTAATTAATTAAAATGACACTGATTAATGATAGTGTTTCAGTTTTTTATACCTTTTATTACCCAAGCTGACAAAATTGCTGACGAGTTCGAGTTAGTGAGGGTTATTCTCTAAGATTTATTACCGAACGGACCGACTAGTCAGCTCGAGTGTTCGAGAAATCCAAGGTTATTTATATTGATTATATAGGAGAAAATTTTGGTACTTTGAATTGTGTTCGAGAAATCCTGGGTGGTCGAGCCATCCGAGTTCGAGCAAGTGAAGTTCGACTGTATTTACATTCCACAACCTCTGTATGATAGACTATTCTGTTTGTTAACTGATTACCAATACTCTACTGTATCCTTTCTAATAATGTTTCATACCTGAGCAATTTTTCCCTTTGGTTTTCCAGGTGTAGCTGTACCTTTACCAGAAACATCTGGGGTCTGGCTTTTGAACTTTTTACTCGGCTTCTCATCTGCAGTTTTACCTCTCTTAAGTGTAGGTGGGGGTGGGGTTTCTGGTTGTTGCTGTAAAAGACAAAAAAGAGGCACTTTTAAGTACACTTACTATAAAGAAAGTATATTTTTCTATTTTAGACCTTCTTCTCACATAATGACAGTTTCAGCTCTTTTTATATGACAAAATGCTGCGTGATAAAATCTTGGATCCAGAGGGTCTTACTTTGTAAAAAATGATATTTAAAAGGGACACTTCCTCAAATTCCTGGACAAAATGTTGACAAGCATACATATGTTGTATATATGACTATTACAAGGACAATTTTTCATGCAAAATTGTTTTTTGAGAAAGCACACTTTTTAATTTATTTTTAACTGCACTATATGTTATTTATGAACTTAACTAAGACCTAGAAGATGCGTAGCGGCCATGATCTATTGGTCTACTGCTCGCTTTACACAAAAAATGTTATGTTATGTGCATTACATAAAAGTAAAATGTGGTCTTTATCGACTTAAATATGTAAAGGGTTCAAAAATTAAAACTGCTTACTATTTCAAATATTAAAACTTGCACTTACTACTCAATTAGTTTTTTAGCTTTGATTATTTTGGATTCAGGTATTTTAAAAAAGGAAATAAAAGTTGTTTTTTTAAATGCAGCTATGGGATCGGGACAAAAGCCCCACCCCCCTCCCCCCATGAGAAATTATTTTATCAATTTTGAATAATATTTTTATTAATACTGAAAGTGTAAAATTTGAAATTTAATTTCTTTGCAACTATACTGCGTGGACTGATATAAATACAAATGTATACATACTGGAATTGTAAAAAAACATTTATTTCATGTTGAAATTTCATTTTAAGTTTAGATGAATGGTATAATCAATTAGTTATAATGTATTTTGATCTTTGATCTTTTCATGGTGTTCATAATTGCTTATTTAATTATGATAACAACTTTCAATTAATTTGAAATTGAAGTCAATCAGAAAGTATTTAAATGTAACCATTTAATTTTTTGTTTTCATTTCTAAATATAATTAAAATAAAATACACAAACAAAAAAAAGGCAAAAAAAAAAATGCAATACAAATATAAAAGGAACACACAACAAAAGAAAAAATAAAAAAACACACCAAAAAAAAAGAAATCTATATACCGGTATTAACATTCAGCTTATTATAAGATGGGGGAGGGGGGCTTATGTCCTAGACCCTACAGCTACATCTAATTTGTAAAAGTGCACAAAATCTATACATTTATATGGTAAATGAAATTAATTTTCTCATTGCATTTAACTTAGACTTACTTTCAATATAGCATTTTGTGTAGTGTGCTATATTTTTCACTTCTACAAATAAACAATGGTAAACTAATAATAAAAAAAAACCAACATTTTACACTATTAAGACATCTCTCTATTTCCAAAACAAAAACATAAAATTCCTGTAAATGTGTTCATTTGCTAGAATCCAAAAAGTGAAACTAATCCATTTATAGTGATAAACAAATCCATAGAATTCTTACGATTTTAACCAGTTTTCCATCTTTCTTGTCTTGCCAGTTATTTAGAGTACTTTTCTCTTCTTCAAGTTGTTTCAAACGTAACCCAACTGCTGCCAACAATGTCTCTATGTCCACTTGTATCTGGTCAAGTTCTTCTACCACTATACCATCCTCTTCAGGTCTTGCCAAGACTGATGAAAGGGTAAATTTATGGTTACAAACTTCAGTACTATATATGTAAACAACATGCTCGATAGAAAAAGGAACAGATATAGTGAAAACGCAAGAAATGCACCATCTTGTAACCTTTATACAAATAGTAAATACTTACAAGGAAGATTAAAATGAGAAGCCTTCATCATAGACACACATGTATGTACATTTGTACACTTCAGTGACATATATTGTGTTGTTTTTTTTTTTGTTATTTTGAGAAATCAATCTTCAATGTTTGAACTAATAATCTTATACATGTACTACATTGTAAATAAAATACCAAATTTTTTATCAGGGTACTTATGCTTAAGTTTTTGCACGTTCTTTGGTTTTTTTTTTTTTTGGCTTATAATACCATTGTAACTATATTTGTCATACAGATCTAAATAGTTGTACCTTATACAGCATACATGCAAATTAGTAAACTTACTTGCAGTATATTTCAGACACTTTGTTTCATGATCAACAGGTTCAAGGTCAGGAAATTGTAAAGGGCAATCCTTATCTGCAATGCCCTTCCCTTTTCCTTTCATCTTAGATGCCTGAAAATTTAAGAAAAAAAAAACTTACTGAATGGTTACCAACTGAAAGTTAAGTAAAGTAAGAAACATACACGTACATCTATTGTTGTATTACTTGTTCATACCTAAGTCCAGAAAAATCTTGCACATAATAATTTTCGGATCTTAACATATCTGTCACTGAAACCTTATCTTTGATAACCAAGTATTTAACTGTCTTAATGGACCAATGCAGAAAATCAATTTCAATCTTCATAAGTTGTGCCATTGTAGCATACTCTTACATGTAAGTACACATGTACATATATGTCTTAACCAATCAGGAATGTCATGAACAATAGTTGTTCACACTTAAGGATTTCATTGATTGATATGAAATATTTTCTTGTTGTATTTAAACTTAAATCTTCTACCACTTAAAATTTGAAAACCTCAAAATGTAAAATAATATTGTTTTTCTGAAATCGAATGGTCATTCAGAAACAATACTGAGGGTCATTTTGCTTGGAATGACCTAGATTTCTCTCTGAATAGCTTTTCAACACAATTTTATATGGTGACATCATTAATTTTGTACACGAAGGAGAATTCAATATGAAAACATCAGGAAAACACATTATTACCCTCTATGGAGCCTACAAGTGTACAACTTTCCAGAATTACCAAACAGCTTTTGAAACTGTCCAATTTACTTTGTTTTAGACCCAATCTAAAAGGGAGTTTATACTTATTTGATTAAGATAATTTAAAATAAAATCTATATTTTGACCTTTTTCAGTGACTTGCTACTCTAGCATCTTATTACCAATCTACAATATGTATATTGTAGATACAGTCCCTGAACTGATCTGTACACCTTAATTGACGGATCGATTACAAATGACCCATGACCTATCTGATCACAGTTTTGTTATGGAAATCGACGAATGAACTGTTCATGTGTATTTGAGAATTTCCATTGGAACAAATCCAATGTAATACCATATCAAATTTATCCTAAATCAAGATATTAAATCTTTACATTGTATTTTGTTAAAAATAAAACAAATATCAAATAACAGTAATTAATTGATGTTTAAATCTATTGCATTGAGTAAATATGTGTAATAATTGGCAACCGAAACAACTGGATCTGCAAATTATATTTACCACTCATGAGTCATGTGATGTGATCACCGGTTGAACGGATCTATATTGACAGATCGTTGACTAATTGGTGACCAAAGACTAATTGCAATTATAGTAGTGTAGATACTGATAGAACATGATTTTTAAAAATTCTAATTGACTTAGGTCAGTTAGGGATTTAGTGCCTGTGTAACTGATGGTGGCTGGATATGCATGTTTTCTATGTCTTAATAAAATTTAAAAAATATAAATGTTATCAATAAAGACTACCTTCTTGGTGTTTCAAACATGATTTATCCAATTTTTGATGCAAAATATTGCATTCTTTGTAGACAAAATAGCTGTCAATATCGAGGACGCTTTAGCATCCAATCACAAAGTAGGACACAAGATGAAAGAAAATCTAAACCAATGAAAAATCTAGAGACATTTCAACTTCGGTATTTTATCCAAGATGGACGCCTCCATGAAATGGAGAATCTTAAAATATTCTTTTTGGTCCAGAGTGCATCTTTTTCTTTGTCAGGTGATACAAATAGTTCAGTTAATATTTTGAGACTAATTTAAATACTTTGATGAGGAGGTCTGAGTTTGCGAAGTATAAAATTGTAAAGTTATAGGTCCTCTTTATTTAGTGATATCATATTCACTAATTTGAATATCATAAAGTGTTAAATTGGTTTGCAAATATAAACCTTTGGCATTTTCTTGATAAGAATCCCAATTTTCAAAACTTTATAACTTTGTTATTTTAAATGTGTAACCCGAAATTCCTGTACCCAAAATTAGAGTCTGGTATTTTGGTTATTTGTACAATTTTATTATATATTTCACATTAGAACACCATGATATTATTAATATATTCAATTGTGATAAATAGTAATTGCATCAAATTCTATTTATGAGATTTTCTTTTTCACTCTTGATAAGATCGTATCCATTCTTTGCTGGTACGGGAATTCGTGCTCCAGTATGGAATTGAAACTCCGACATTTCTTTTTTAAAACAATATCAAATATTTCAAAACTTTATCCAAAGTCTTAAAGTGAAGTTTCAATCTCTGAATGATTTCAGAAAAAGTAAAATTTGGACTGGAAAGTGAGAAATGGTCAATTATTCGTATGATACAATAACTTTAGGTTACACATTTCAGTACTTTTTAGTACATAAAATATAAAATCAACTAAGTTCAGGCGCAGATCCAGGGACTGGCGTACCGGGTCTACGCCCCCCTAAATCGTTAAGAAAAAAAACTTTCACCACAAGTTTCACTCCATAATATTTTTTGCCTTGCTTTGCGCGGCATTAAATTCAATTTACGCCCCCCCAAAACTCAAATCCAGGATCTGCCCCTGAACTTTGAAAATATCAAATGTTTTCAACTAGTTTTAACTTCAATTTATTTAATAAAACATCATTCAGTAGTTTCTTTAGGACCAGTTTCAGTGTTAAATTCCTAATAATACAAAAATGGACGATATAGTGATTTGGGTAGGGGGAATTTGGTACAGGTACAGGTTCCCCTTTTGGGGATATACCCCAATATTAGATCTGTAAAATGTTTGATTTAATGTTGATAAAATAATTCATATTTTGTATAAGAATTAATAACTCTTTACTTGACAAAAAAATTGTAATGATATTTGTATATAAACCTCTATTTTCCTATAAAATCATCATTAAAATTTTATGCTTATGAAGTCTCATTACTGAATATTTATTTAGAAATTCCATGGATGAAAAGAGTTTTATTTGCAGTTAAGGGAACCAGAAGAATTTTCAGTTATCTTAAAAAATGAAAAAGTTGTGATGAATTAAGTTGGTGGCCAATGCCACTAAATGGATATTTGCCAATTAAAACCAAAAGACTTCATGAAGAACTCTCAGATATAAAGTACTGGTAAAGGAGTACTGTTCAGAGAGTAGATCTCGTCATTTTCAGGACAGAATCAATTCTTGCAAATCTGCTCACCAAAAGTTTATTCCTCAATGAAAATTGTTGTATGATAGCTCATTTTTTAGAGCAAAATATCAGCAATCTGTTAGATTACTACTACTCTTAGACCAGTAGTTCTCACTGACAAGTAATTCTCATTTAGCAAGATTTTGTTGGTACATACAGTGTATATCTCAAAAAGTGAAAACACAATTTTTGAAATGTAAAAAAATGGAACATTCAGTTCTTGTAATAACATTTCATATGTTTTTTTCATACTTTTTTTTTATTAATTTTATTTTAGATGTGCAAAGAAAATAAGCAATGCTTAGTGATCAATAAAAGTAGTCCACCTAATTGTGGGTATTGTCTATATAAATAGCTCAAGGACATTTTCATTGACTGAATAAACTTCTGGTGTAAACTCAATTATCTGATTAGATTAGTGTGTTTTAATGATATGCACAGTAAATATATGATACATTAAGTTGTGTGTTTATTTTAGGAAATACATTTTTAGCAGTATAAATATAAAAACAACTTTGTTTTTTTAGTAAAATTTGCTTACTAATCTTTTAGGTTGTATTCAACTGTTTGATACCAGATCATGAAGCAGATGTATTTAATCCAACTCAAGATCACAATGCCAGTACCATTTTTGATTCCTTTATCAATTATCTACTTAGTGGCTTTATCAGATGGGATGGTGTATACTTCTTACACATAGCAGAACATGGTTACATTTATGAAAATAGCTTAGCTTTTTTCCCATTGTTCCCATGGTCTGTTAGAACATTGGCTAACAGTATACTTTGGCCACTGCAGTTTGTTTTGCAATACAGAACAGTTCTGATACTCTCTGGATTTTTATTGAATTTAGTGCTATTTTTAAGAACAACTGTTATTTTATTTAAATTGACCAAAGTTCTGTTTCAATCTGATAAATTTGCATACCAGACTGTGATTTTATTTTGCTATAATCCAGCAAGTATATTCATGTCAGCATTTTATTCAGAAACTTTGTTTTGCTTGTTGACATTTTCTGCAATGCTCAATTTTGAAATGAACAAAAGCAATAATGTGATATACTCTAGTCTGTGCTGTCTAGCAAGATCAAATGGTCTTCTGATGGCAGGTTTCCAGGCTCACAAGACAATTCAAGGAATATTCCATCATCACCTTTCAAAACCATTTGATGTTTTGGCAATAGTAATAGTCACAGTGAGAAAAATATTCCATTTATTGGTTTTCGTTATTGTTTTATTGCTACCATTCATTGTTTATCAGCTATATATTAGTGACTTATTCTGTAAAAACAGCTATAGATGGGACATACCTGGTATTCTCATTAAGTATGGAAAAGAACGGAATTACAATGTTATCAACCAAACAGATTTTGATTGGTGTAGAAAAGCATTACCATTTGCTTACAGTCATGTACAGAATTCTCATTGGAATGTAGGATTTTTACAGTAGGTTTTGTTTATACATGTTTTGAATATATAAATTTAATCAGGTCTTAAGTAGCACTCCAGCTAAGAATCATGCAAAATGTGATTCATGGGTAAAGAGCCTACATATTTTTGTTTTTGATATTTTGTTTGAAATGTCATAGTGAACTAAAAAGTTACATGTGGTTTTTCATATAACCCATGTTCATAGGAAATAAAAATTATATAGAATGCACTGTAGATTTCAAAATTAAGGGAGATAACTCTGTAAATGACATTCAAATACAATAGAATCTATTGTATTTTCAATGTTGATTATCTTCTAAGAGCAGGCAGACATGAATGAATAATTACACATTTCACAATATAGACCCATAAAACAACTTAATTACAAAAATATAAATATGTAGCCTTTTTTGGGGTGTATCACATTTTTCAGATTTTGCATGATTCTTACAAAGACTGCTACTTAAGTATATTCAAACTCTAGAATTGATGCATTGCATATTTGGTTGATCCCAAAGCAGGTTTCAAACACATCTTTGCTTTCACATCTATGGTACACTACCTGCATGAAGCGCAACACTCTAGACCATTTACATGTATTTTATGACAACTTCTGACCATGTAGGCTGTAGGGTATACAGTATAATATTTTGAATATTTGATGGCTGAAGTGTCTATTCCAGGATCTTATTTTAGAACTTGTTGAAGTAAAGATTTTTGGGAATTTCCCATGAGAATACCACCCAAGTTGTCATATAAAAGCAAAGCAAAGAACAAGAGGGAACCTTCTACTCCAAAGTTTTAGTATGGAATATGACTTGTCTTTAACAGTCAAGTTCTTACTGGCTCAGAGTATATGAAAGTTTACACACTTGTTCAAAATCAACAAACATAAGTTTTAATAAAAAAAAAACAAGAAGGACAAACATGGAGCAATTGCATGACTTGGGAAGGTGTGACTTATTTGATTCAGACATCTACATTTTATTTAATTTTCAACACTTTTAGGGCAGAATTACTAAAACTGTTTGTTTTTAATAATATGGTTTCCGAGTGCATATACCAAATTTCATATTGATGTGACCTAATAAAATTGTCTCAATGGTCATCTAAACCTGAAGCATAGCGTCTCTTTTACATGTAGCTACAGTCATTTAACCTGGACGTATTAATGTCTGCTTTCATATATATTTGTTTTATCATGAAATTGAATTAGATGCTTAGATGTACTAAGTTTGTGATTAATTATTAAGTACAAATTATTAATTTAAAAATGAACAGTTTAGATAATCATTTTAAGATATTCTAAGTGCATCATTTTTCATGGTTGCTAATTTTCACAGTTTGTACTGTACATACATGTATTCACAGATATTTCCTTTCACCATTTATAAAAATAATTAGTCTTAATTGTGTAGAGAAATCAATTTCAACGGTACTATTTTCGCAGCTTTTTGTGCTTATTTGTCAACCCTAAAAATAGCTAAAATTAGTATATGATATAGTTGTTTTTTAAACTTAAATCACAATATTTGTATACTGTTGAAGTACTATTGTTCGTGGGGTACTAATTTTCGTGGTTTTCGTGGGTATGCCAAACCCACAAAGTTTGGTTCCCAACAAAAAAGTTGATTTTCATTGACATGTATAGTGAAAACCTCAAAACCACAAATTCAAGAATCCACGAACTTGTGTTTCTTCCCTAATCCATAAAAATTGGTATCCACGAATTAAAGTACTTTCACAGTATGTTGTTCCTACTTATATCAATGAGCTTTATTTTTTCAGGTATTACGAGTTCAAGCAAATACCCAATTTTATTCTGGCATTACCAGTTACAGTGTTGTCTGTATCTGCTATTGTGTACTATTACAAGCTCAACAAAACACTCTGCCTGACTTTAGGGTTAATTCCAAGTAATGTAAAGGGAGGGAAGACATTGCATGGATTTAGGAGCACCAGACTTTTGCCTTATGTTGCCTATTTGTTGTTCATTATCATATTTGGATGGTGTTTTATTCATATCCAGGTACAGTATATAGTTTTCATTTATCAGTGATTTTGTATGGATTTAATATACTATTTTAAATCTTAAAAACTTACTTAATAATAACATACAGTGTAAAAAAAAATAATTCCTGTCCATTTGTCCACTGTATTGAAAAGTAATATGGACATTCAGATCTTTATATGTACTTGCCTTTTGGGCTAGTCAAAATATGTTTAAAAAATCACACTTGCAGAAACATTTAGAAAGGTTTAGTTAATTTGAATTTGTAAGCTGGGTGACCTATAGTTAAAAGATACATTGTATGTGTAATCATAACACTGATGTGTTTATGAACACAATTATTTGTGGTTATATTATGTTATGATGTTGTCAGTGTTGTTAATTTTTTGTTTCCATGCAATAACTTAAGTTGTCGTGGATCAAATGTCATGAAATATTGATACAAATATGTTGTTACTTGCTGCTAGAGGAAGCTTCCTTTACAAAAATGGGTCACTTCCCCATACAGATCTGCAAAAATGGGGTTAAATAGGTGTTTATTTAAAATTGATATAGAAAGTTTATTTCTCTTTCATATTTGCATTTTGACAATTCTTATTTTATTTTTTTTTTCTGTTTTAAGAATATTTAACAGATTTTTTATAGCAATTAGCATTTTTAGTCTCTTGGGGGCAAAAGTGATCCATGAAAGCACCCTGAAAGCATTTTTAATTGAATTTAATTTCAAAATATTTTGCATTATTGTATCCAAACCAGTTGTGTCCATAATGATCTGTAAATCCTTATGTTTCATAATGTCAAATACTAATAGTGTGTCCACACTTGCTCCAAGTTAGTAGAGTTTAAGTGGCTATGATCATCATCATGCTGTGCTTGGCAAAGGTTTTCATTCAAGATTTTTAAAAAATTATATGTTGGTACAAAAAAAATATGTAAATGCTGGGTGATTTATTTATACAACTGTCATTATTATTTCAACTGTTACAATGTTTTATATTCCAACAGGTTCTCACTAGAATGGTTCTCTCATCTTCGCCTGTAGTTTACTGGTTTGCAGCAGAGATGATCCTACAGAACACTACAGACAAACCAGAGTCTAGTGAAGAACATATATATTTATTAAATGTTATTTTGAATGGACATTTTAAGAATCAAAGTAGATGGACTAAGTTCATTATCATTTACTTTGTTGGTTATTTTATTATTGGCACATTTATGTTTTCTAATTTTTTACCATGGACATAGATAGATCATATGAATATATAATTATAGTAGGTTATTTGCCTCTAATGTTCAACAAAATCTGATCTAAGAAATTACACATTATAAGTGTTTTTCAGAGTTGCTGAGTCAATGTTAGACTAATTGACACCCAGACTGATTCAGATCAAATGGCCAAAGACCTGTAATTGTTTATTCTATAGGCCAATGTGTATTTTTTCACTGACATTTTTCATTGTAGCTTGGGTCATATTGGATTTCTGGATATAAAGGATTACTCTAAATGACCGAATAAAATAAGGACACTCCTGTTAAAATATCAGGAAAGTAAGTGTTATTCAGATTTTTAATAGCCCCTAAAGCCAGAGATAATGGCTAAATGTCATCCCCAACACCAAAATTATCCTTGAAATTGTCACTCACTGGCATTGATATTCTTGCACAACATCTAAGAATGGATTGGAATTAAGTGCTCTTTTATATATATATATATATATATATATATAACTGGACTTGGTGCAGGTGGTGTTGCCATAGATGTCACAGCGGTACGAGTTCGAGTCCCGCGGGGAACAACCATATAGGCCTCGTGAGTATTTGCCATCACTTGGTGTCGGTCATCATCGTCATTAACAATTTCATCAAACATCTTCTCCTCTGAAACTACTGAATGGATTTGGATGAAACTTAGTATGATTGTTTCTTAGAAAATCCTGCACAAAATGACTGTTCGGATGTATGATCTGTACAAAAACATGGCCTCCATTACTAAAAATAGAACATAGGGGTCAGACAGCAGATTTTTTGTGTATTTCTCCAAAACTGTTAGGTATAACTAAATTTTGGTCAACAGTATTCAGCATGATGAGATATATCTGTGCCGGCACTCCAGAGTTTAGTTTAGTTTTGCACTTTTGGCTTAGGGAAAAGTTTTGACAGTTTCAGGGCATGAAATAAAAATTTAAGATATTTTGCTGGAAATTTGATATTTTTAAACCTGATTTTATCAACTTTTTGCTAATTTTTGCATGGTTTCTATGGTAACCCTCTTTATTGTGGGTAATTTTTTTCCAGAAAATTTTTACTGCATTCTGAAGACCTTTGCTTGAGCAATTTCTAGCTGTGTAGATTTACAGATGCTTGACAATTTTTTGAAGTGATAGATGATACAAAGCATCAGATTACAAGACCAAAATAAGGCAGTTCTACAATACTGTGGAGTGCTGACTGGTCAAATTTTGGTGAAAATCTGTTGACCCATGTTGAAGTTATTTCCCCTTTTAGCTCACCTTGCTAAAGGCCAAGTGAGCTAGGACATCATTTCTCATCCGTCATCGTTGTCCTTCCTCGTTAACAATTTTTCTTAACTCTTCTACTCTAACATTACTTGACCAAACTTGGTATGAATGCCCCTTTGGGAATCCTGCATAGAACTGATGTGTGGATTTTTAATCTGCCGAAAAAATGGCCGCCATTACTATAAATAGAACAAAAGGGACACACGGTAGTTTCTTGCATATATCTGCAAAACTGTTAGGTTTAGCCAAATTATGACAAGGATGAAAGTGTTCAGCATGATGAGATCTATCAGTGGTGAAATATTTGTTTTCATCTGTTTGAGTTATTGCCCTTTTTCAATGGGGTATCTTGTATAGAACTGATTTTGGGATTTTTGATCTGCCAAAAACATGGACTTCATTACTAAAAATAGAATATAGGAGTCACACATTAGTTTTTCCAATATATCTCCAAAACCATTGGTTTAGCGAAATTCTGACATGGATAAAAGTGTTCAGCATGATGAAATCTATCTGTGGTGAAATTTTCTTTTTAATCTAAGAAGCCATGTTGGAGTTATTGCCCTTTTGAATGTAGTGATCTTTGATCCATCGAAAAACATGGTCACCATTACTAAAATAGAACATAGGGTTCAGACAGTAGTTTTTCGCACATATCTCACAAACCGCTAAGTTTCGCCAAATTTTTACAGGGTAAAAGTGTTCAGCATGATGAGATCTATTTGTAGTAAAAATTTTCCTTTTAATCTGTGAAGCTTGTTGAAACCAGACTTGGCATGAAAGTTCCTTAAGGTATTTTTCATAGAACAGATATAGGAATATTTTATCCATAAAAAAAAACATGGCTGCTGTTAATAAAAATAGAAAAAAGAGGTAAGTCAGAAGTTTTTCCACATACATCTCCAAAACTGTTAGGTTTAGTCGAGTTCTTTCAATTGCTGTAATGATCCTAATTGTAAGGCCAACAAAAGTTTCCCTAGGGATCAAAGTTGTCTGAAGACTCTATGTAAGAATTATTGCCCTTGAAAGATGAAAAATTAGGTCTTTTTTTTTTTTACAGTTTTTTTCCAACTTTCAGTTGCTAAAATGACCCTTATGATAAGGCCTACTAAAGTTTGTGGGAATCAAAGTTTGGAGGACTCTTTGTTAGAGTAATTGCCCTTGAAAGGAAAAAAATTATATTTATTAGCAGTTTTCAGCCAATATCTTGAAAACTATAATTGATAGAATGAAACTTTCAATGGATGAAATGGTCCTTATCACAAGTCCTACCAAAGTCTTTCTGAGGCAAAACTGTCAGATATCTCCTTGTTAGAGTTATTGCCCTTGAAAGGCAAAAAATTTACCAGGTGAGCAATTTAGGCTCTTCAGGGCCTCTTGTTGGACTTTTTATTTGGCTGTTTTTGATGTTATTACTTTCAAAAATCTATGGATATTTGATCCATAGAAAAACATGGCCACTGTTACTAAAATTAGAACATACGGGTCAGACAGTAAAATTTGGCATATATCTCAAAAAAACGTTTGGTTAAGCCAAATTCTTTCAATTGCTGAAATGATCACTATTATAAGACCTACAAAACTCTTCAGGGATAAAAGTTGCCAGAAGACTCCTTGTAAAAGCTATTGCACTTGAAAGGAGAACAATGGCGTTTTATTTTTTTTTAGTTTTCAGCCAATGTCATGAAAACTATGATAGATAGAAAGAAACTGTCAATTGCTGAAATGATCCTACCAACGTCTTCTTGAGTCAAAATTGTTGGTAAACATCTGGTTAAATTTATTGCCCTCGAAAGGCAAAATTTAACTAGGTGAGCGATTCAGGCTCCTGGTACTCCTACAACGTAAGAGGTTGGAATTCCGTTTCTCCATACCCGAACCAAGTCAGAAAATAGCTTGCCAGACAACCTCTAGCATTGCTGGTGTATCTCAATACTAGCAGGGGTGGATTCAGGCAGGGCGTGGTGGGTGTGTGCCCCCTAAAATTTGCAAAGCATGGGTTGTCAGGGGTAGATTTAGGTGGTTTTAGGTTGAAACTTTAAATTCTCACTAATTTTACCACAAAAGATATCAAGATTGCGCCCACTCAATGTTTCAAAAAATTTAATCTAAAAAATTCCGCTGGGCGAAAATTAAATGTATAAAGGTGATGGTTACAATCATTGAACCAATTAATCAACAGAAAAAATGCATTTGCTACACTTTTTATACTGCTGCAAAAAAAAACATGGTCATATACTGGTATGGCGCTGTCGTCGTCAGTGTCGCCCTCATAATCTGTAGACACTTGGCTTTTGTGTGATAACTTGAGTATTAGTTGGTTGATCTTTCTAAAGTAACAAAACAAGGTTTCAAACCACCAAAGAAAGGTTGGTAGTGATATTTTGGGTTATGGCCCCAACTGTTTTAGAATAAGGGGACAAAGGGTGAGGCTTAAAACAAGTATTTCATAGAATTTTAAATTCAGTTAAATTTCTTTTCTCATTCCTTGCCCATAGCTTGATCATTTCTGGTCCGATTTTGATTATTTTAAATCCCCATGAAAGTCTTTGCCTGCATTTTTCAATCAGATTTCAGAATCTTTAACTGTTTTCAAATTATAAGGGACCAAAGTGGCCACCCCAAATGAATGGACTTTTTGCTTTTTGGTGCGATTTTGAATTTTTTTTAATGGATTCTCTATAAAAAAAAATTTCTGCCTCAATACAAGAGCTTTAAGAAGGATGCTTACCAAATTAACCCTATCACTTATTATTTTTGAGATAATGAGGTACAGAGTGAAGCAGACCTTTATACTTGAATTGAATTATAAAATATTGCCTATATTGTGCCCAAATGAGTTGTCGTGTCCATAATGAACTATAATTCCCTATGTTTAGTGTGTCAAAAACTAAACATTGCGTCCACAATTGGCTCAAGTAAACAGTGGTTGTATCAAGCTGTGCTCGGCGAAGCTATTTATTTTTCAAAATAAAAACTACTATTGATTCAAACACAATGATTCACCCGCTTATCATGACACAAAATAAGAATATGACCATGCACGGGGGCTTGCTCCCACTATCAAATATGCAGCCCCACCAGTATATAACCACGAATACTAGTGGAGCTGCATATTTGATAGTGGGCGCAAGCCCCAGTAGTATGACAAGTTAAATTACTTTATTTTTATAATCGTAATGCATGTACTCTGTCGAGAAGGGTCTCCATATATGTATGTAGTAGCTGCCGGTTTTACCGTTATTTTATCATCTCTATTGAGTTGGACAACTACTGATGCACTGGCGCCGTAATAATCTACGCTATTATTAACAACATACAGATCAACCAAGTAGCGAGAGTTTTGGTAGATATGAAAGTATACATCACGTGCATTATAAGTCATGGTAGTCAAAGTTACAAGGTATAATCCTGGAGGTTCACAGTTATTATATCCTTGTTTTGCTATATAACTTGTATTCTGAATTCCATATGATGTAATAATCGATTCAAATTTCACTGATTGCATAGCTGGAAGGGATTTCATGGAGGCACATGCAGTAATTGCAACTAAAAATGATATATTCTTACATTAAAAATGGCAGAAATAACAATGATAAAGTCCTCGACCTATTCTTATATCATATATTTTTATTTTGTTCAATGCAGTGCTTCTCAGAAAGAGAAAATCTTTGAAAATGTGCTCGAGTACATGTAAATGATCTTAAATGTAAATTCCTAACCGTGCCTCCTTCGCGATCATTGTAGGCATGATTTGGTCATTTTTTTTACCGTTTCGACATCTTAAAAAAATGTTATTCCTCAATAAGGAATAAATTGTTGGTCTGCAAAATTCAGGAAAATTGTAGATATCTTAATAAAATATGTTTACCTCCATGATAAGATGCATAGGGCGAAGTGTTGCCTTTTGCATTTTTTTTTACTAACTGCTGATCAAAACTTTTTATCTTTTGCAAATTGTGATAATTATGACTGACACACCTGTTTTGCTTGCAAAAGTTGCAGTTTTGCTGTAGCTATTGAAAAGTAACAAAAAGGCATCAAATATTAGTTCACGTCCCTTAACGTCTTCCATTCACGGCCAAGCTGTAGTCTGTTCACGTTTATTTCTCTCGCTTGACGGTGTGACGGGTGTTAAACTTAGTTAATAATACAACAGTTTTGAGTACAACATTCACCGTAGATACCTACCATATAGTCTTCAAAACCAGGAACTAAATATCTGGTTAAAATATTTCGATTGACTTTAAACTAGATGAAAATAACTTTTACTAAAATCTAATAAACAGTAAACAACTTCTAGAAAATGTTCTGGATGAACCGAACTAAATTGCATAAGTCATATAGTAGGAAGGCCGCCACGGAGCAAATCCCGACTGGGGACAAGTGAATGCGAAGCCCTTATATATGCATGTTGTACATCATCACAATATACTACTTACTTGTAGTAACCTACTTTCTAGTATGTAGTAATTTACTTCAACCTTACCTGCTTTCCTGTCATTAACAATTGTTCCATTCAATTCATCTAATCTCTTCTCGTCTTAAAAAGCAAAATAAAGCTTAAACCAAAGTAGAACCGAGTGAAGGAATGCCTTTCATTGAAGAGAAGTCAAAGTAAATGCTAAACGGAGCCATCAAAAACATACGGTCATAAGAAATATTAATTTTGTTACAACTGTAACACTCATATGTGCTGCTCATTTATGCGTGTATATTCTGTTTCCTTTGTGTTGTTTTGTTTGTTCGTTAAGACGTCCCCGCTCTTCAAAGTTCGGATTTATTGATTTAAGAAGTTATGACTCATTTAAAAATATGTCTTTCATATAGTTTTGTTGCTTAAATTATCGCATAAAAAGGTTATTGTGACTGCCTTCATATCAGCTTGGAGTCTCGGGTTTCTGGTAAATCGTCTGAAAAATCTATAGCACTTTATTCATAAAAAACATATATGCATTAGAGTATAACCATTTTTAGAAGTATATAGCAGCCTATCGGGTATTTAGAAATAATTGGCTGCACAATAGGACGGATACAGGATCATGAAATAAACGATGAGCTTGGCGAGGCAAGACAATTTTGTGAACAATCAATATTTTATGAAAATAAAACCGTTTTTCCCAATTCAAGGGGCTGGTGTATGCCCGACATGTCCGTTCTTGGATCCACGCCTTGCACATGCGCATTTTGCAATAAAATTACACTTTTAAAAAGTTGGAAGTGTTTAAGTTTGACTTTTTGCAATGAGGTTTTATGCAAATCTTCTGTGGCTGCAGCTGATATGGTAACCTTGCATTACTGCTTAATTGTTTGTTGTTGATTTCGGTTATAGTAATGTTTTAATGTAGGGTTATTTATTTTACGTGCATTTCTTTACAACCTTTAATGTATCTTAGATAAAAAAGACTGTAGTCCCATATCCTGTAGATGGCCTTTTTTCCCAATTAGATACAAAAATATATAATAAATTTTGCAAGTTGAGCCCCTACACTGCTTATAAAATAAAATGCTTACTCTCAAACTGTCTAGTATTAATCTTTCGGAGATCGGTTTTAATAATTGGCAGTTCTGATTTCACTGCTATTGTCTGATTATAAAGCGCCATAAAGTCTTGGGCCCTTGCTCGTTGTGTCAAATCCAACGATTTTGTTTTCCGATTTATACCATCAACCCCAGTACGCAACACTGAAATGTCCGTTTTGATGTTCTGAATTTCCTGCAATTCGTTTAGAGCTTTAAGATTCTTCAATTGCTGGAGTTCTTGTTCAATGTCGCGTATCCTTATGTTAGAAGCGTTCTGCAACTCTTTCAGTTCTTGGTTTTCTTTGAAAAGATTAAGGTTTATGTTTTGAACATCACTCATCCTCTTCTTTATCTCAGTATTATCTTTAGACATAGAAATGAAATTTTGCTCCATTGACTTATAAGCATTTTCAAGCTTTAGAAACGTCTCCAAAGAGACTGTTTTGTTGTTATGATCAATCTGGTTGACCTTGCTCTCAAGAGATGAGGTTTTAGCCTCGTTTTCAATAATCTTCTGTTTTATTTGCAGCATATACTGTTCACGTAGTTCCTTTTCTTGTTGTATCATGTCGACTAGTATGATATAATGCTTGTCCGTCAAAACTGAACCGACTGTAGGTTGCTTTGTCGTCAAGTCATCAAACAAAAACGCTTCAGATGCTCTTACAACCAACGAAGCTATAAAAAGCACTAACCAAATGTTCGATCCCAAAAAGGACTTCATTCTCAAGAAACTCTTCATGTTGGCACAAACTTGATATTATTTTTAAGTTTAATTACTTAAGTTGTCAATTCTACACAGTACACCATAACAAAATAAACTTTCGTCGAGATAAACGCAAATTTAAATAGTATTATTTAGAGTTCAAAAAGCAACTCTGATAACATTTGTTATCAAACAACCTATTCTAAATATGTTCTCGTTGAAACCATAGGTTCACGGGGTCATGAAATACTTGCAACTCCCACTTTCTGTTTTTATCCCAGGGACAATGACATTTTCTAATTAATTATCACTAACATTCCACTCCGTTACGGTTTCTCGTTTTGTTTATATTCTAATTTATTATCATGGTACATTGTATACCAAAGACCCATGGGCGGATCCAGACACTTTGAAAAGGAGGGGTGCCAGCCGGGGTTCCTCAGAAAAAAAGGGGTGTTATGACATTATTTACCATTTTTGTTTTTACACATGAATATAGCATTTTTTTTCAATCATAAATGGAGGGGTGCCCATCCCCTGCATCCCATTTTGGATTCGCCATGCACTGAGACCTGCAATTAAAGCTTGGCTTAAGGTAATCCCTTTTGGGATTCGGGGCTGGAGATATATATTTTTGTTTTGTTTTTTCTTTTGACCACCACTGTGGTCAAAACAAAAAAAAAATGTCTTCAGCGCCGAATCCCAAAAGGGATTAGGTTTATGGATATACGTAGAAAACAGCACGATAGTAAACCTGCAAAATTCAATGGGAAAATGACTATAAAGCAGGAAAAACTAATGGTTATTGTAAATGCTCTACTGATAGCTGAAAATCCGGAAAAACAAATAATATCTGAATTGATTTTACTATTAGAAAATCAACATCCGGTTGGAAAAAGTTGCCAGTTGCCGATGCTTTGCTACTGTGAATAGTTTCTAGTGTTTGTATTCATTCAAAGAGAAATTTTGTGAAAAAAGATTGTCAACAGAATGTTTATATAACATTTTTGGTAAGGACTTTAATTGATTGAATTGTCTTAATAGAGTGTTGTGTCTTCAAAACAGTAAAACAAAAATGTATAAATATTCTACCGGAAAATGGCCACCTTCAATAAGTTGATTAAATTTGCCATTGAGTGCGCATGTTAAGGATTAAAAACTGACATTTGAATGAATGGTTAGCAGTATTTACAATAAAATTATATATAAAATATGTGTCTATTAATGTGAGGCGGACACTTGAGCTTTGAAGGCATGAAGTGTTTTTGCTCCAACGATTTCCCGGGGTTGAGAGTTCCATTCAACAATCCTTGTAAACAAATTAAGTACAAGGATTGTATATAAGAATTATAAAAGGATTCTTATATATATTCTTATGTAAAACATGATTTATAAGGATTGTTGCAATTTTTGTTTTTAAATATGACTTATATAAATATTGAACACTTTAGAGAGAAAAAATAAGATTTTTTTTATATAATATGGAACATTTTTTTCCAAATTATGAAATTAGTTTAAACTTGGTATGTGATAAAAACTTAATTAATCTCTTTGAACTTTGTAATTCTTAATCATAACATACATGGCATATTGGCCTTAATTAAAAAAAAATGTACTGATAATAACAATTTAAGAATCTTTCTGGACTATTTTGGTAGCCCTTAAAAGGGCTGTTGTATTGACTACTGCTGTACTCGAATGCTAGTAAGTTAGACTGGATATTGTTCTGCTATATGTTAATATTAAATTATATTAGTTTTTTATACATATAACAATTGGCACTAAAAAAAAAAATCTATATTGACATAAAAAACATGATCTGCAGGACCAATAATCCTTTAAAACAACAATCCTTTCAGGTACAATGTACAACATACAAGCCGACACCCAAGCCAACAAATCACACAAAAAGTCACCTCTTCATAACGCAAAAACTTCAATTTTCACCATAAAGAGTAACAAAAGTCATAAAAAATCATATGTTACAATCCTAAAATGATATTAAGAAATACTCTCTTAGTTGGTTTATTTATAGCATTATTTTGAAAAATTCAAAAATTTGTACATATTTTTTATTGGCAGACAAGTTAATTGATCCCATTCATTGATGGTCTGAGGAAAGAAAGAAAATTTTCTGTAGTGGTTACGAGTTGATGGAATTTGGTAGGACAGCTCATGCATGTTTCTTGTCAGTCTTGCTGGTGGTATGAGCCTGTTGTTTTTAGTGATGTCTACTTCTCAGGGATTGACACTAACAGTCGCCCAGTCGCCCGTGACTTAAATTTTTGCTGGGCAACGATAATAACCATTGTTTGTCGTCCGAGTGGCGACCGTAATTTTGGTACGTGGTCGGGTTTGTTTTCCGGGTTTTTAGGCATACCGGAAATCGCCACTGGTTGAATTTTGCGTACAAATACAAATAATAAATACCAGTTAGTAAAGACCATGGTAAAATGTGGCGATACATTGAAGGGGTAAAGCCGATTGCGAAGGAACAAACTAAACGATCTCCTGCAGAAAAACGAAAGTACTCTAAAGAGTATGAAACAAATAAAAGAGTTAGAGACTGGAAATGAATCGTTGGATTCTGATTTAGATGAGGACTTTGTTTTTGAAAGACTTTTTGACTTTGGAAGAGATTGATGATGTTTCACTGTTTCAATCACTAATGAGTTTTAATTCATTATTGTTTAAGAATTAATAAAAAAAAACTATTTCATGAAATGTTTATTTGTGAGTACTCACTACAGTACTAGATGAGAACCAATTAGGTAATAAACTGAAGACAGGGAAATAAATAGTTTATTCCATAATACTTTTAAAATCTCTTGAAAAGAAATGTATTTTCAAACAATTACACATTAAACTAATATTCTGAAAAATTTTCTGGGCGCCTAACTTTTTTTCTGGGCTCCTAGATTTTTTAACTTAGGAGCCCGGGTGGCAACCAAGATAAAAAAGTTAGTGTCAATCCCTGCTTCTTCATGAATGATCTTGTATAATGTGTAGTCTGGCATCACTTCTTCTGCTCTCTTAAGATTTCCATTCGAGTGTTCCGAGCATAGAGTCAACATTTGAGTGGTTCCCATGTCTGTTGCATACATATCTTGCTCCTTGAAGTTGGATCATTTCTAAAGTTGTAATGTCTTTTTGTGTGTATGGGAACCATACGATGCATACTCAACAATACATGTAGGTCGTACCAGAGATTTGTATGCATTTCCTTTCACTGTTGTTGATCTGATGTTGAGATTTCGGTGAAGGAAGCCCAAAGTCTTTTTGGCTTTTTCTGCAATAGCATTAATATGGTCTGTCCAACATAGATCTATGAGACAACCGAGATATTTTGCGTTATCTGTGCATTCTAGGGTGTGACCATGAAGTTTGTATTGATGGTTAACTAGGTTTGCTTTTCTGCTGATGGTAAGTACATCGCATTTTCCAAGATGAAACTCCATTTTCCATTTTTTCTCCCATATACCAAGTTTGTCTAGATCTTCTTGCAGTGTTTTGGCATCGTTGTCAGATGTTACCGTTATATTTGCAATTGTATCGTCCGCAAACGACCTGACAGTTGATCTCAGTCCAGATTGCATGTCATTGATGTAATAGAGGAAGAGACATGGTCCCAATACCGTCTGATGTTTCTCTATCTACCACAACAGCTTGTGAACAATCATGCAGGAAGTTTCTGATCCATTTGTTGGTCTTACCTCAGATTCCATAATGGTCAAGTTTGTGCGCAAGTAGGCTGTGACACACCTTATTTGTAAATATTTTTACAAATGGTAGCCCAAATAATATTGTCATCTTTGGAGGCCTATCTTTATTTTGTTTTGTCCCACCCCAAGTGACATAATAATCAAATTTGAAAAGGCTGTGCTATTTGACTGAGTCTGGTTTGACACATGTAGCTTTTCCTTGACTTATTGGCTATTTGACCGGCAACCAGTTGAACTTTGTTTACTTACAGCAAGTGTAGGCATAATATTAGTTTTAGGCACACTTATGCTGGGCTCTGCGAAACTTATTATTCTAGTGGGATTGCAATAGCCCTATTTCTTCCAATTACATGTCGTATTTTACAAAAAGGCATGTGAATTATCTTGAACATTAGTTCTGGATTTTTCTTTTTAATAATCAACCTTGTCATTAGTGTGTTAGTGAAAAATGAACCGTGATAGTTGAGTTGTGAAACTTGTGGGAAAAATTTTTGAACTTGATATGATAGGTGGGATATGTCTATGATGCCGTCGATGGTACAGTAAAAAATCTACATGACATCACCTTGTTGCTTTACAACTAAGCTATTGAAGAACTTCTATTTCCTATCCATAAAAAGCTTCGTAATAAATGGAAACTATTTGTTTTATAGGTTGTAATCATCAACAACTATGGCTGTTGTGGAATTAGATCCTTTGTTTATAAAAGCTCACAGGCTACTTCATTCTAAAGCAAAAGACTCTGGTGCACAGCTGAAGAAGTTACTAGATGATGTCATTGCTGAGAAGAAACGCCAAAGGGTTAGAATGATCTGTTCACATTCATAAATTGATATAAAGAGTGATGATATCTTCTTACATGTGTCTAGTGTAGTCCAATCGCTTGAAATTATCAGCTGTTAATCTATTACTATTGCTTCATAGTAACCGACCAATTATTGATTACTGAAACATTTGTTCTATATACTATGCTAAAACATGTTACAGTCTAGCGTACTTATTAAAGTTTTGATTTTAATATTAACATATTTTTGAACATCAACAGATGCTAATTACTTGCCCTCTTTTGTATAAATTATCATTTGGTTACAGTATTATGCCATTGATCAACATTTCCACTTCAAATGGAATTCCATTTGAAGTGGGTGAAATGTTGGTCAATTTAGTAGAAATAAGGAAAACTGTCCTGGTATATGATCTATAGCTTAAGTTTTGATGTTAAAGAAGAAAAAAAGTGCCCAGAAATTAACATGAAGAGTGACCAATTATTTTGACTGATAAAAGGTTACTGAAAATCCCTATACATTTATCACATTTTTGATTGATCATCAGAACTCCACTACATTTGTCAAATAAATATTGTACTCTTTTAGAGTCACAAACATAAAATAAATTCCATCTTGGAGTCTAATACAATAATCAAGGTTAATTTGTCACTATCTATAACATGGCCCAATCTCTATACATTTATCACATGTTTATTGATCATCAGAACTCCACTACATTTGTCAAGTAAATATTGTACTCTTTTAGAGTCACAAACATAAAATAAATTCCATCTTGGTGTCTAATACAATAATCAAGGTTAATTTGTCACTATCTATAACATGGCCCAATCTTTATACATTTATCACATTTTTGATTGATCATCAGAACTCCACTACATTTGTCAGGTAAATATTATACTCTTTTAGAGTCACAAACATAAAATAAATTCCATCTTGGAGTCTAATACAATAATCAAGGTTAATTTGTCACTATCTATAACATGGCCCATTTCCCCTCTTGGACTCTAGGGAAATGGCTGTGAGTAAGTAGATTTGGGACTTTTGTTTTTCATGCCTCAAAACTTCTTTTCCTCAAAAATCAGTATTTAATTTCACACAAGTTGTTAATTGATAAGATAAAGTGATGGTAAACATTGATTTGAAAATGGCAATAATTTTTTTAGTTAAGGCTATTTAGTTTTGGATTGGTAGGGATGTGGGAAAAAGAAAAAAAAACATTACTTAAGTAAGTCAAGCAATATTTTGTACTCCTCAATGACTTGCAGATTGTCATGAAACTTAATGGGGTGTAAGAATACCATATGGAGATGTGCATATTGCTGGAATTCATTTTCGAACAGAAATTGTAGATATGATGACTGTTGAAACTTACACATTTTTCAGCAAAACTTGGCCTGATGTGTTGTCAACAAAAAATAATACTGTTTGGAGTTTGGTCTATTAGAAATGGCAACAAATTGTGCATCAAAAGTGCATAGTCTGTCCACCATAAAAATTGTATCCCATATGAATCTTATTAGTCTAGTTAGGGCAATGTCTAGTTTTAGTACTGATTGATATAAGGCAATGATTAAATAACTCAAACTTATAGATATTTTCCTTGATCATTTCAGGCATCTTCTGGTGAAAGTAAGACAAGTTCAAAATCTCACAAACCAGATGTAGAAAGACAGAAGTCAGTTAAGAGTGATCATGATAGAGAGAAAAAGAGAGAAGCAGAAAAAAGAAGTCTTGAGAAGGTAAACAGTTAAGCTTAAATGATCTTAGGGCAAGGATTGAGTTCTTGATCTACAAGGAAAATGAAAATTTTTACCTAGTTTCAAATCAACTATCCATGCCACATAATTTAAAAGTTCACAGTGATGTGTAAATTTAAAGGATTGAAGGTCCAGGACGTTGGTAAATGAAACTTCAAAGGTCATAGGTCAGAACTTGTTGGTTTCTGACTTATGACCACCACTCATTTTTGAAGCCCTAATATAATTATTCTAATGATATTTTTCACTGAATTTTAAGGTTAAAAAAGAGTCTAGAGACCCAGATGAGGATATTATACCAGAAAAGAAATCAAGACACTCCTCACCACAGCCTTCAAGTAGCAAGTCTTCCAAAAAGGATCATCTTCAGCCAGATGTGCTACCTTCTATATCAAGGCCTAAGAAAGAATCACCACACCCTGGGCGTAGTCCTTCCCATGATGCAAGAGTTAAAGATGAGAGTAAAGAAGAGAAGAAACATGATAAGAAGAGCAAGGATGAAGATATGGATGCCGATGAGTTTGCTTTTGGTCTAGGAATCTCTTGTGTAGTCTGCAAGTAAGTGTGCTCTTTTTGTCATAACACACATCACATGATGACTTAAAGAAATTGGGGGGGGGAATGTTATAATTTTTGTTACCCAATGTTCTGTCAAGAAGCTTTATTTTGCAGTTCTTGCCATTTTTGTCATTCTTGCTGGATTGAAGTGGTCACCTGAACCAAATCAAATGCATTGTATTATCACCTTTGACTATGTCTTTTCTAATAGTTACTATAAATTTGTGTTCTTTGTTTTTGTAGATCATTTGATGTAACCTCTAGAAACCAGTTGGTGGAATGTCAGGAATGTCACAGTTTATATCATCAGGTATCCCTAAAAAATATTATTTATATATTTTATATGCTACAGTTTTTTATTCTAGTTTTTGCACTCTAATCTGGGCCAATCTCATCTGTAGAGTTTGGCAAATGAACGATCATGTTGAAATAACAGATAAATCACCAGCAAATTAATTTTGAAATATGTAAAATCATATAGGTTCTCATTGGCATCAACGAAACTTTAATATCAGGTGGTTTATGTGGCAAAATTTCAAAGATACCTGATAATGGAAGATAAATCTACATATAATGTAGTACATTCAATTTGTTCAAAACAAAACCCTTTTTAACAAATGTGAAGTTTGAAAATCTCTTTTGAGTTAATGACTATGCATTTAAATTTACAGAATATATTTTTCAAGATCCAAAGATCGACTTTCCTAGAAAGAAAAAAATCTCATTAGACACAATATTATGCTTCCCTTTTTTAAAATCAAAATTTGATGTCAAAATTAGAGGTGCTTCTATTTTAATTTTTTTTTTCAAAATCCCTAAAGCTAAGTGTATGATTATTTTGTACCCTTTCTCGCAGATAAAAACCCATTACTTGTTTGCGTAATCAATTAAGGAGGTAGACCTAGGGTAAGGGAAACAACTCTTACAAATCAATGGAACATTTGTATTCAGCATTTTACATCAATCTCATGTAAGCATTAAAGTAACTTTGACTGATTTCATTCGGTTTCAAATGAAAGCTTGAAAGACTTAAGTGAAATTGAATGTGATACAAACATATCCCTGATTTTATTAGTTATGTCCCTTACCCTAGGTCTACCTCCTTAAACACCAGCAAAAAGTCTTCCACTTAGTTATCTACCTTTTCTTTCATTATATGTTTATCAATTAAAAAATCTGTAGCATCAATACTGACGGTTAATTTGTTTAACCAGTGATTTAGCTAGTGCTCGTCATTTTCGTCATTTAAAAAAGGATTTCAGAAATGATAAAAATATTTTAGATCGTTTTCGTCACTTCAAATTTTAAAAGTGTATAAAAAAATTCTATTCAAAAAGGATTTCCGATAAATTTTCGTCACCTTCAATATAAATTTTGTTGAAATTGTCAATCAAAAGTTACATCATTTCAACTGGCCTTACGTTCTGACAAGTTTATGACCCCAAGCTTGGTAATTACCTGATCAACCAGGTGTGAAATACATTCTATTGTTGTTAACCTGGCATTCTTGATATGTGCATATCAATAATCATTTAAAATAAGAACAATAGATCAATCTTTTGATCATTAGGAGCACAAAAGATAATCTCAGGGTTCTCATTTGTCTTCAGCTGGTCATTTTTGACCGCCGAAAAAAGCTTCGAGTTGACTCAAGACATTTCTAATTTTAAGTACGTTTGAAATATCAGTTATATATTTTATTATAAGGATTAGTCGTGTTAGACGATTTCGATTTTTAATGGATGCCGACTGATATTTACTCCTATATAAAAACCAACCCTTCATGAACCTGGCAAATATATAGTGTGTGACTGGTCATCTGGTGGCTTTCAGTTAATTTTAACGCAATAGCGGACAGTTAGTTAGGAAGTATTCATCAACAATAAATGTGTATTTTCTGATTCTCTTTTATTCTTGATACGAAATAACAATTACTACGAACTTCTTCAATTCGACTCATGATCCGGCGTCAAAGGTTACTAAAAAATTACCACCCAGCAGTACAAAATTCCACATTTGACTATACCAATATGGCCAAGCTCCTTTCTATCAGTCTAGTTTCTGCTTTATCATCTGGTGACTGTGAATGCATCAAAGCTTAATTTGTCATGATGTAAAAAAATCTATTTTTCTTATAGTAACTATTTTATTTTATTATGTAACAGACATGTTTTCTTTTAGTTTATGGTACTATTGACTATTTACAAAATTCTGCTGCCCATAATATGATGTTCGTGCTTTACGCAAAAGTGACTAAAGCCCTCAAAATCCTAGCTAAAACTCTGGTTTAACCAAAGCATTATTTTACATTTGTTTACAAGAAAATCCCATGGTTATTCTGTGTTTAATAGGGATAACAGATAATGATCCTTGAAATTTTAAATTTTCTGTTCACAAGTATAGATAATTTCTTGCATATTTGAAATATAAACATTCAATCAATGCAATAGTAACGTGCAAAATAATTATAGACTTTAAGTATGGGGTAAAGTATGTTTTTATTCAAATCCCCAATGGTCAAAATATGCCAAAATCCCCAATTTGTTAACAGTGAATCACAACCAGGTGTCAGTTTCACAAAAAGTCGTAAGTGTGAAATTGATCGTAAATCATGACATCACAATGCTATTTTAGTTTATGACGTCATTACTTACGATCAATTTTACACTTACGACTTTTTGTGAAACTGACACCAGTTTGACATTGTGGACACTTGGCTGATTTACTGTGTCTCAGGATTTGAACAATTCAGCATTATAATTAGGAACTCCTATTCCACAATATAACCATATATAGAATGGGACATATTAGAGAGGCTGTTCATATAAAAATTAGCCAAATCCTACAATATGGGTGACACAGAAAATAGACAGTATTTATAATGTGAAGATTCTTTTCTTGACCAGGAATGCCACAAACCTCCAGTCACAGAACAAGATGTCAATGACCCCAGATTTGTGTGGTACTGTTGTAGATGTTCTAAAAACATGAAAAAAATGGTGAGTAAAATTCAATTATCATGTTCTATTTGTTTTGGATACTTCACTTTGTGAAGTATTATAGAGAACATTATACACCAACTCAACGATTCTCTTCTACTCTTGAGAGGATTATTCGGATGAGTAATATAATGAATGTGTTGATGATGCATTGCCATGTTGTAATGGATGATGTCTGGACCTACAGAAATATGCTGAATTTCCTACACCTGTCTTAAAAGTTAAAAAAAATATTTCTCAATTACAAACATCATTTTCAAAGAATGATTTTGAGCCATTCATGTTCCAGACTCCTGCTATGTGTATATAGAACATCAGTGAAACTCTGTCCCAATGAAAAGCATATTCTGATAACTTTCTATGATTGTTCATTTACAGGTGCAGTCTAAGACAACAAAATCCAAGACACTCAGTACTACATCAGTAAAAGATACATCACCCAGTAGTAAGTCATCCAAATCGGACCCACAATCTTTGTTCAGCTTTAGACGTGTAGATCCTAAGGTAGGATTCTTTTATTTATGGTGGTTGGTTGTATTTCTTTTTAACATAAAAATGTTATAGGAATGTTGTCAAGCTTTGAAATATTGTTTGTTCAAGGTTTTACATTTGGGGTCTAATTAAGCTGTTCACTACAAAATATTTTGTGCTAATAATACTTTGAATTTTGTTATTTTGATTTTTTTTATTGTGATATAAGTTAATTTGCTCAGTGTTCCACCATCTTGAATTCAGTGATTTCAACCCTTAGTTTAGTTGATGTATAATTAACACATAACATAGTCATTGTGAAGAAAACAATTGTTTTGGTTGATTTTACATGGAACCCTCAAAAATGTATGTTCGCATTGAATGGTGATCCTAGAGTTCAGTGCTATAATTATAGTTTCTTGAATCATTTTTATCTCATATTTCCTTTGTATAGAATTAAGGGATGTGTTTTGTACAGTGTCATGCATGTAATGTACTTGATGTAGGAAAAAATATAAATATGTACATACATTCAACTTCAGGCAACTATGGAAGAATTTCTTGCATGTCTTATTTTAGGCTTCATCTAGTAAAGACCAGTCAAGCAATGCAGGAGCTAAACCATTGAGTGGACTGGCAAGTTTGGCTGCTAATCTGTCTGGGAAGTCTGAACAGTCAAAAACATCAAGTCAGTCAAGCAAATCTGAACAATCTAAATCCTCTTCTTTGAAGTTAGATCAGTCAAAGTTTGGAAGTCAGTTGACAAAGCTTGACCAGATTAAAACAAGCTCCAAGTCAGAATCATCGAAGTCCTCTGGACAGTCCAAAAACATTTTCTCTAAGTTTGATCAGATTGAAAAAGTTTCTCTTTTGAGTGGAACAAAATATTCAGGAAAGTCAGAATCATCAAAACCAAGCTCGGCTCCTAAATTGGACTTCATGAAATCTTTGTCATCAAAACTCTCACCAGACACTATCAAGTCAAGCATGAAACCATCTTCTCCTAAAGTGGATCAGAGTAAAGGAGGAACCAGTAGTAGTGGTAGTAAATCGAGTAGTGCCCCTTCTTCATCAAAGTCTCATCAACCACAAGGTGGTGCTAGTGCTGTTGTAACTGCTGAAAAGAAATTACAAATGATGAAGAAGAAGGCTGCAGCAAAGCTGCAAGAAAAGAGAACATCTTTGAAATGACAAACCTACTTGTTCAGATGGTTCATAACTTTTTATAATTTGCTAATGCATCATTATTTGTAACACATAGTGCTTTACAGGACTCTCAGAAGTATTTTTTTAAGATGTTTCTATACCTTACTGAACAATTCAGGGATATACATCATGTGTGTCTATCTGTTTCTAGGTGATAGCTAAAAACCCTTTGACACAATCTTGTCAAACTTTGGCCCATTGTTGTAGACTACAATTTATTACTCTTTAGTTATCATTCTGGAGTTATGTCCCCTTTCCATCTCAAATTTGTTCATTCCACAGTGTCTTGGATTAATAATTTATCTTAAAAGGACACTCAGAGGAGGAATTGTTTTGTTTTCATAGGTTGAATTAGATAACTTTGAAATAAAAATGGCCTTAAACATGGTTGAAAAAAATCTAGTATAAGTGTTGAAGTACTTTATAGTATGAAACTGAAAAAAGTCCATAAAACTTGTATCCTAAAAAGTTTACAATTTGATTTTATGCTTCTTTGTTAGGTAACAATTGTTGCAAGGTTTCATGGCCATAGGTGTTAACCTACAAATTCTTAAGCAGGAGATCTCCCTCTCAAATTTTTTTCAAAGGGGTAGATTTGCCAAGGTAATGTTTTTTGACATATTTTGTGTTTAGTCGTAGAACTTATTTTAAGTCTGATCCATTTCACTACAACAATATCTTGTGAAAGATGACACCCAATGTTCCTTTTACTTCTTTTATAGTAACTAATGGACTTATTCATAGGTTTAAAATCAATTTGTTTTGAAAAGAATTGCAGTAATTTATAATAATAATGATTTTTAGCCAAAAAGTTCAATTTAGACGGGATATAATTTGGAAATACTCCTGCTTTGACACATATACAGGAGATCGTTGATTTTTTATTAACATATTGGTAAGCTCCCATTTAAAGCAGGAGACTCAACACCATTGCATGGCAAATCAACACTATTCATTTTCTTTACATTTTGTGTTTAATATAGAAATTTATGTTTGATGTACCAAGAGAATTCAAATAAAATTTAAAGTCATCTCTTCAATGTATATGTAGTATGAAACTTGATATAAAATGAAACCTGTCAAACCAAACTTGGACTTTAAATTAGTCGGCTTGTACAGTAACCTGGCAGCCCGGGTAATATTTTTGTTCCACAAGTTTCTCTCAAATTTAACCCTGGGTCATCAGTGACGTCTTATGTCTTTTGATTGGCTGAGTGGATATGACGTTATTTTATTTATTTTATACGTTCTAATTTTCAAATTTAAAAAAGCAACGTTAAAGTATCTCTTTCAGATCACTTAGATAACCTTTCGATATAAATGCACAATAAATAAGTTATTTTGGATAATTTCATCTTGGTTTTTACTTTATTTCACAAGCGGCAATTTACTCATATATTGTGCATATCCTTCACTGGTGATGCGAGTCTATATTTTTAGCAATCTTAGGGTCGCTTATAATATTGACCAGGGAACTAGATTAGCTTGTACAGGTGTTAAATTTTCCAAAGTTCGAAATTTTTAAAATTTTATATAAAGAGGTAGACCTATGGTAAGGGACATAACTCTTGAAATCAGTGATATGTTTGTATCATATTCAATTTTACCAAAGCCTACAGAGCTTTCATTTGAAACAGAATGAAATCAATCCAAGTTACTTTGATGCTTACCCGAGATTGATGGAAAATACTGAATACAAACATTCAAATGATTTGTTAGAGTTATATCCCTTACGTTAGGTCAACCGCCTTAAAAATGTGTGTGGATTATTCAAGGTTTTGTTAATACTGTTATAACTGTTATCACTCTTCTATTTTTACTCTGTTTTAGAAATTTTTTGTGGGCATTTATTTTAGTAATTGTAGTTCATAGCTCTAAGTGTGATAACAATTTCTTCAACATTGTTGAACCTCTCTTTTTAGCTCACCTAGCCAAAGGCCTTGTTAGCTATTGCTATCACTTAGCGTCCGTTGTTGTCGTTAAAAATTATACAAAACTCTTCTCCTCTGAAACTACTGGACTGATTAGAACCAAACTTTGTATAAATGTTCCTTGGGGTATTCTGCATAGAACTGATGTGTGGATTTTTGATTCGTCGATAAACATGGCTGCTGTTGCTAAAAATAGAACATAGTGCTCAGGCAGTAGATTTTTGCAAATATCTCCAAAACCGTTAGGTTTAGCTAAATACTGACACAGGTGTTTAGCAAACTATTAGTTTTAACATAGGGGTCAGACAGCAGATTTCTGCATATATCTCCAAAACTATTAGTTTTAGCTAAATTCTGACCAAGTTAAAGTGTTCAGCATGATTAGATCTATATCTGATCAAATCTTGGTTTTAATATGTTGGAGTTATTGTCCTATTTCAACGAATTTTGCTATTGTTATTTCTTTCAAAAATCTTCTCCTCTGATACTACTTAACCAATTGAAACTAAACTTGTTATGAATGTTACTTGGGGTATCCTGCATAGAACTGATGTGTGGATTTTTGATTCGTCGATAAACATGGCTGCTGTTGCTAAAAATAGAACATAGTGCTCAGGCAGTAGATTTTTGCAAATATCTCCAAAACCGTTAGGTTTAGCTAAATACTGACACAGGTGTTTAGCAAACTATTAGTTTTAGCTAAATTCTGACCAAGTTAAAGTGTTTAGCATGATGAGATCTATTTCTTGTCAAATTTTGTTTTTACCCGTTAAGCCATGTTGGAGTTATTGCCTTTTTCAACAATTTTTGCTATTTTTAATGTTATTTCTTTCAAAAATCTCCTCTTACACTACTTGACCAATTGAAACCAAACTTGTTATGAATGTTCCTTAGGGTATCTTGCATAGAATTGGTTTGGGGATTTTTGATCCGTCAAAAAAAATGGCAGCCATTACTAAAAATAGAACACAGTGGTCAGACAGTAGTTTTTCACATATATCTCCAAAACCGTTAGGTTTAGCTAAATTCTTTCAATTGCTGAAATGATTCTTATTATTAGGACAACAAAAGTCTTCAGGGATAAAAGTTGTCAGATGACTCCTTGTAAGAGTTATTGCACTTGAAAGGGGAAAAATTACTTTTTTTAACAGTTTTCAGTCAATATCTTGAAAACTATGATAGATTAAAAGAATTTTCAATTGTTGAAATAATCCTTATGATAAGCCCTACCAAAGACTTCTTGAGTCAAAATTGTTGGACAACTTCTTGTTGAATTTATTGCCTTTGTAAGGCAAAATTAACCAGGTAGGCGATTCCGGCTCCTAGGAGCCTCTTGTTTACAATGGTTAAAATTAAAACTATTGTGTGCATTATTCACAATAAAAAAAAACAAGCAAATTGAAAACAAAATTTAACCTTATTATGTATTCTATATAATGAAAAATAATTTTAGTGGAAACCAAGCAAGATGCACTTATGAAATCCATAAGCTTACAATTTAATCAAATAACAAAAATAAATAACCCATACACACTATTAGCTATCATTAAAAGTAACTTCACATTACAAGAGAAATACTGTAAGAAATTCAACTCGCTTCTGGTGGACTTACATCAATGATTATGTTTAATTTTAAGTTGGATTATCTCCCTTTGCAGTGACCTGACATTGTTTATCTTCCTTCATGCACATTTACTAATGAAACTTGAAAATCCATTGAGAGGGAGTTGTGCTTACGAGGTTTCAACATGTAAAACCTTAAGTTGGATGTTCTCCCTTTGCAAACACATGCAAATATGCCCAATCTTCCTGAAAAAAAATTATTCAAAATCTACTGAGCCATTAAGGTTGTTGCTTATGAGATATTTAATAGCAAAATTTTGTGGTTGTACAATGGTATCATGGTGTCCTCAGCTATACTGGCATTGTCCTCCTCTTCTGTAGACACTTCATGTCTGGACAATAAATCTAGTGTTAGTGTATAAATCTTTATGAAGTTACACCACAAGGTGCCAAACCATAAAAAGAAGCTTGGGATTTGATTTTTGGGTTGTGACCTGAACCATTAAGGAATTAGTGGCCATAAGGGAGCTAGAAACATGCATTTTTTTCTTGTACCGACAAGAACTTGAATAAATTTGAATTGATTTCTTTTGAATTATACCAACAATACCATACCCACAAAGGAAGGTTGGAATTGATTTTGGAGGTTGTGCTTATGAAGGAATAAGGTTACAAAAAAGGGCCATTGTGGTTCTGATGAAATCCTTTTTCTATTTCAAATATTTATTTACAATCAAAATTCAGCTGTATTAAGCTTGAATGGTGTGTCCACACTTGCCCCAACTGTTCAGGGTTGGACCTCTGCAGCCTGGGAAGCATTTTACATCATGTAAAAACCTAAAGTTTGGACATTCCCCAATACATGCATTAGATAGTAGTCATCTTTTTTTATACACATCTATTTATGATACCTGTATTTCATCAAAATCAATTGTGGGGTTAAAGAGGAGTTACTTTTACAAGATATTTTGATTAACAGGAGGACAGACATACAGTTTAATTTTTATATAGGCTAAAAACCACTAATTCCACTTTCCATAGGCTTCTATGCTAATTTCACAATATTCAATGGCTTCTCTGGACTTTACCTTAACTTTAACCTGCAGAGGACTATATATCAGCATGATTCTACATATGTCAGCTCACAATCCTCAGAATGGCATGTGGGGTTAGCAGACTTGCAGTGCAGTACTGGTCACCGGAAGTGAAGGGTCTATAAATAGCATGGGAAATCCCAGTGTTTTCACAAGATAGGGGTATATTTAAAAATCATTATGGAGATTAGGCTTCACATCATAAGAAGCAAAATGCATCTATAAAATGTACAGAAATGTTTTTCCTTTCAGAAACTGTTTAAATTTTTTAAATAAGATGAGAACTTTTTTCACAGCACTATGAGGAACAGGGGTAATTTCTGCGTAGGACTATTTTTGCGTACGTTCCGAATGCTCATTGGTTGAATTGGTGGTCTGTAACCTAAAGAGTCACTTTTTGTCTTAGAAAAAATAAATAACTATACAGGTATCTTCCTACACACATACTGAATGCATTTGCAAAGTTTCAGTGAAATGTGACAAGCACTTTTTTAAATATTTGATTTTTAAATATAGGGTAACCAAGTTGTGCGAGCAAAAAAGTGACAATATTCTACCATACTTAAATGCATTAAATATTTGCAAAGAACTTTTTCTGACTTTTCAAATAAAAAATATCAATCACAACTTGTTTTTTAACAATATTAATGAAGAAATAGTTTTAAAAGTAATCATTTTCTGAGAAATTGGTCTATTTTTAAAAAATTATTTCTGACATGCCTCCCCCTTTTTCTTGATCACATGTCAAAAATCCTAAATCTTTAAATTTTCACAAAAGGTGATATATTTGGCTTTAAATTTGTAAATACAGTGTTTTCACATTAAAACATGACCAGTAAAGGGCACCTAAAGCAAAAAAAGGACTCAATAATGGATTTTCCATGTTGCCATAGGGGAATGTTGATATGGCCTTAACCGCAGTAATGAAAGTGAGTTTTTCCTCATTTCTAACCTAATTTTTGCTCAAATCTACACAAAACTTGATTTCAAGTGCTTATTACCACCATATTTAGGTAAACATAGCCCTCAAAGTTTAATATTTGATATTTTTACTAAATTTTCTACACTTTTTACAAGATAGGACATAAAAATCAGCCAAAAAGACCAATTTTCCATAATTTGGACCTATAACTTAAAAAATGCATATTTTGAAGGATTTTTGTAGTGTATTCCTCTCATGGCAAAGTTAACAAGTTCTTCAAGTAGTTTAAAGCTATTTCAAGAAACTTTTCATTTTGCCATGGCTTCATCTTAAGGCTAAAAACCACTAATTCCACTTTCCATAGGCTTCTATGCTAATTTCACAATATTCAATGGCTTCTCTGGACTTTACCTTAACTTTAACCTGCAGAGGACTATATATCAGCATGATTCTACATATGTCAGCTCACAATCCTCAGAATGGCATGTGGGGTTAGCAGACTTGCAGTGCAGTACTGGTCACCGGAAGTGAAGGGTCTATAAATAGCATGGGAAATCCCAGTGTTTTCACAAGATCGGGTTATATTTAAAAATCATTATGGAGATTAGGCTTCACATCATAAGAAGCAAAATGCACCTATAAAATGTACAGAAATGTTTTTCCTTTCAGAAACTGTTTAAATTTTTTAAATAAGATGAGAACTTTTTTCACAGCACTATGAGGAACAGGGGTAATTTCTGCGTAGGACTATTTTTGCGTACGTTCCGAATGCTCATTGGTTGAATTGGTGGTCTGTAACCTATACTCCCCCCCAATTTTGATTATGGGTGTATAAAAAGAATAATAGTTGAAAGTTGATTAGTATGACAAAAAATGGAAATCGAGATAATTATATTGCATCAACATGTGAACATTTTCCTAAACCATACTAAGTATGTAATTTTACAGTTTTTTTTAACCCTTTCTGCTTTAAAAAATATTTGTTGATGGTCATTCAATCAACCATTATGTATTAACATAAGCATGTGAAAAATATCCAATTTATTAGTAGTGTTTTAGGGCAATACAAGTTCGACTGCATTATTAAATGTTTTGCTCCTGAAATGCATTAAATATCGTCTATAAATAGTTTAAAAAAACAATCAATCAAATATTTTCACAAATTCACCTCATCAGCTGTGTATTCCCTGATATACCTTTTTTTTTAATTACAAGTACTTGAGTTATAAAGAAAATTTATTGTGTCAAGGGAGATAAACCAATTTTTTTGTGGCTAAAACTAATACTTTTTAATAAGGAAGGTACTGCATGTATTCGTAGATAAAGCAGGACAAAATTGGGTGGATTATTTATTATTGACAAATACGAGGATATGAGATAGGCCATGTCTACGTTTAATCTTTTCCTATTCAGCTAATATAAGTCGTTTTATTGATAAACAAAAATTCTTTGTTTACTTTTATACAGGTAATGTTGTAATAATAAATACCATGTGCGTTTAGATATTTTGCAGAAATTAATGCCATTGCTATTATGAAGGCTTTTCTTTCTGTTTCCATTTCTGTTCAGTGGAAACACAGGGAGTCATAAAAAATTATTTGCTAATCTTATATTTCTTTTTGGAGGCATAGATTGAGACATTATATTACGAATTCTAAGTTCTATTGTCTACATGAAAACCCAAACGACACATTCCCTACCAATCTTCTTTGAAGGAATCTCATATATCCGTTTTTCTATGATAATCGTTTTGTTTTGCATAATAACCCCCCTCCACCCAGAAAGTGGGTCGGGAGAGGTTTATAACAACTTTGTCTCCCGTAAGTCTATGTGTTCTTATGCAAAATTTCTTGAATCAATATCCCTTTAAAGACTTATACCAAACTCATTTCATACAAATAAAGTCTTTAGGAAATAACAATTCAAAGGTAATGGTCACGGGATATGATTTGCATGGGTAAGCCAGATTTTTCCATGGACATGTTGTTGTAATTCTTTTGAGAATTCATTGTCTTGGGTGTTTTTGTTCTTATTTTGCCAACCACGGAGTTTTGTCAAATCAGAAAAATTGATCTTGCCTTTATGTTTCATAAAAAATCTATAGCCAAAAATTTCAAGAGATCTGATTGGTCAAAATATGAGTTAAAGGATCGATGATTAGTTAAACTTTTTTTAAACCGTACCCCGAACTCAGTGTCCTCGAACTGGTTAGCCTGTATTGTTGTTACCGACTTTTTTGTTTTTTGTTGCTGTTAGTTTTTTTTTTATAAATATAGTTTTCGCTCTTTGGCCTTTTAGCTTTGAATACATATTGGTTCGTATTCAGTTGTGATTTGCTAATGTTTTGTTTCAAGGTAAATTTTGCATATACATGTAGTTGTCTTTTACCAAGGACGATTACCCTACCGCGGTGCACTTGGTCCATGCTTCCAGTTTTTAGTGGAGTCTGAGTTGCTCATTTACAAGTATTATTGTAGTTACTTTATGTTCTTTGTTGTGTTTGTCTGTTTTCCATGTCCGGTCTTTGTCCCTGGATTACATTCTTTTGATTTTCGCTAGAATCTTGGTTCCCTTGATTAGTCTCTGACATTATAGGTTAGAATTACTTTGTTAGATGGGCATCAAGTCGAAAAACAGATAGCAAGCCACTCTGAGTGTTGCTGGATTAATGTGTCCGAGTATACCTCATTTTCCACTGTGCATCCTTGCACCTTGTATATTCTTCGATAATCTGTAGTACTAGTACTTGTCGTCTTAGAGACATTTACCTGACTGGGGCGGATTCAGGTAGGTGCCTGGCGGGCGTGCGCCCCCACTAAAATTTGCAAAGCATGGGTTGTCAGGGGTAGATTTAGGCGGTTTTAGGTTGAAACTTTAATTTCTCGCTAATTTTATCTCAAAATATACCTATAGTGCACCCACTCTAGAAGAAAATTTCAAATATTCAACCTCGAAATTTTAACTGTGCGCCCCTCTAATCTAAAATCCTGGATCCCCCCTGACTGCATCCTTTCGTTGCCTGCAATTTTAGAAATGTTTGATTTAATTCATGTCAGTCGTATCGTCATGAAACTCGGGGGTGTACATGTATACAGATATTATAATATTATTGCGTAATGTTTTCCATATTAGCTTAGTTATTGGTCCACGGCTAGCCGAGGACCGATGACTCTGTCAATATGGAAAACCTAACGGAATTATACCCTTTTTAACTAACTAATCCAGTACGATATATTGGCCTATAGGCCTATAGACCAATATGGATTTTAACCAGGCGTATATTACGTATTGGACGGATAAAAACCGTATTGGACGGTTAAACCCCGCATTTGCACCCTTTTGTATTTTGGATTGTATTGGCAGTCTTGATCATATTTAGGCTAATATTCAAATGTTAGTCAAGTTTTAATGGTGCTTTTTAAATGCATATCAGTTTCCTTGATTCACAATTGTTTTAGATATGGTCTGTTATGATATGCACATACAATGTTCAAAGTGCTGTAATAAGGTAACCAATTCCAAGGTTCTAGAGAATTCGGTAACCCTTTAAAATTACTTTATACAAATGGGGTATAAAATTCCCCTTCACAAGTGTTGCTTTGCCCATTTTCCGTCCTTATCGGTTGGGCAATGGTCAAAACAGTGATATTAGACAACAGCAAGAAAGTTCTATTGACATGAAAACATGGTATCATATGTAGTATTAGGAGGCACGACAGAAAAACGAAAGGGAAAAATCAATGGGAAATGTGAGAGCGATGAAAGATAAAATGTTGTATATTCTGAAGAAAAATGAACGGGGAATTAAGGGAATACAAAGATTTGCGAACTAAAACCCTTTGATAAGTAGCATGAATATGAGATTTGACCAACCAAACTGAAGGTGATGGGCAAGCTACTTTTTGACTTGGCAAGTATCTTTTAAATGTTTGTAAAATTTTAGAATTTCTGACGTAATTCTAGTTATTATTGCATGTCTGGTATAGGTTGGAATATTATTTCATGTGCAAATTCATCGGTGGGGAAACCAAACCAAGAAGAGCTTGTTCTTTATGTTTGTTAAGTACGGACTTTTACCTGCGCCACCTACAGTGAAAGCAGTCTACTAGCCACTCGAAACCGCCCGTCCGTACCGCTTAGGGTGTGTCTCCTTTTTAGGTTTTTGATTTATGAAGATACCTTATGTCGCCGGTTTATCGCTGGAACTTCCCTACTATTTCTGAACACTACACAAAAATATAGTCCAAATGCAATTCCTTTGATATCATTCAATATCTCTTTTATAACCAGTAAGTATGTTTCTTGGAATTATTCAGCTCAATATTATTCAATTATTTCTCGAATAGAATTGAGATCTAGTCTTCATATCGACTGAAGATTTTAGTGACTCTTTTTTTTTGGTCTTGAAAGATCGTTTTTAGTAATAAATTCGTATTTAGGAAATTTAGTTCCAGCAGTAATGTGTCAAGAAGCATAAAATGTGTGAAGGGTGTTCCATTTAACACACTGATCAGTCAAACTCTCCAGCCTTTCATTAATAATTTATCATTAATAAACAGGAAGTTTGTAAACTTGTGGTCATGTCGAATCAACTTCCCGTTATTTGCTCTTTTGTTCCAAATGTACTTTATTACGAAATGAAATCATATTTTCTGTGGCACTTTTTGTACCTATTACTGTAAATGTATTGTTGTATAGCTCAAATATTCTAAATGCTGAACAAAATGTAGAAGTTTTTCCTAAAGTTCATTCAAAGTAAAATGTTTATAAATGCTTGACTTCCATGTACTGCATCTCTTCACTAATTTCGTAATTCGATTTTTTGCTTTTCTATTAGTTTGTCTTATTTACTAGTCAGTTAAGAAAATCAATCCACATTAATTTTATTTATAAGAATATTCTTGCAAGTTCAATTTTAAGGACACGGAACCTTGTATAAGCTCTTTCCGAACCCTACCATGAGTTTCTTTGTAAATGTGTATACTGTATTTGCTTGTGCTTATATACTTGAATACATATGTTTAAACTAAGTGAAAGCAGTGATTTTAACCTAGTAAAATTGGCGGGAAAATTCAAATTGATAAAAGTGACAAGTTTTTGAAAATCTTATATTTATCAAGGAATTTTGTTTTCTTAAGCTGAAATTGGTTTTAATTGAGTACATTTACATTGTATAATAAATAACCTGCTATTGTAGTTTTTCAATGTGGACAGTTTTAGGAAAAAGGTGAATTAGAACAAAATTTGTATTTGTGTGTTAAGTTGGATCTGAAGTATGAATTGACATTCGGTTTATGCGTATTAGGGAAAAACAGTTCTTGATATTAAATATGAAAACTGCAAAGATATGATCACAATTTTAATTTACATCATATAAATTTTGAAATTTGTTCATGCTACAATTTTCACAAGAATCAAAAACTTCCAGTGCTGATAGCACTTTGATTAAAATTTGTATTTAACTAAAAATTTTTCTCAGTATTTTTATATGCATATTGAAATGTTATGGAGAAATTAGATTTTTTTTACAATACTTTGACATTTTTGTCATTTTATGGTGTAGACAGTACCTACTTTGTGTAATCTGTTACTAAAACGTATCATACTTATATTATTCAAATTTTGCACTGTGTCTTATACATATTGAACATGTACACTTCCTGTCACACTTTACTTCCCCCCTACATTTTTAGCATGATGAACTCAGGGGTGGATACAGACATTTGAAAAGGAGGGGTGCCAGTCGGGTTTCTCCAGAAAAAAAAAGTGGGATGCTAGGACATTTACCATTTTTTGTCAATTTTACACATGCAAATGACAAATTTTCCAATAAAAAAGGAGGGGTGTCAACCCCTTGCACACCCTTGGTCCGCCGCTGGAACTTAGCCATTTTTTATACCACCGCAAAAAAATGCTGTCGTATAATGTCATGGCACATGCAGACGTCGTCTGGAGACACTTCGTTTCCGTGCGATAACTTTAGTTGTGGTTGATCAATTGTTCTGAAATTTCGATATGATTTTACTAACCACTAAACTAAGGTTTCTATTTAATTTGGACTTTTTGGTCCCCGCCGTTTTAGAAAAGTGGGCCAAAAATGGTAAAAATAGGTGTTTTATTAAAACCCATGTAGAATGTTTGTTTTTTTGTCGGTTATTTTTTTATTGCGTTACTTATTTAATTAAAGGTAAACAAATGTATTGGCAGATTTTATGTGTTTTAGACTGTTTTCAAGTTATAGGAGGTCAAAGTTGGGCATTGCCCCCAAAAAATCAACTTTTTAACTTTTTGGTCCGATTTCGTTTTTTTAATTGGTTTCATCATATAAGTTTCTGCCTGCTCTTTTCAATCAGATTTCATGTATCTCTTACGGTTTTCGATGTATAAGAAGTCAAAGGGGTCACACTCGAAAAATTGAAATCGATTTTTTTTATTTTTGTCTGGTCTTTCAATTTAAAATTTTGTGCAATATAGTGCCCAAACCATTTGTTGTGCCCATTACGAATTGTTGGTCTTACTGCTTGTTTGTATCAAAAACTAATATTGTGTCCACAACTGTTCAAGGTACTACCACTCGGCGAAGGTTATAATTGTCACTTCATGTTGTGAACGTACCTAATTTGTGATATATGTACTCAAAATTATCAGTATACCAATATCATTCAAACCATATACTGTATATTTTTGCATACTGTAGATGTACATTTCCTATAACGGAGAAATCTGATTTTTATCTTTTTTCTTAACACTTTTAAAATCATGTTGAATTTGGCCATTTTTCAGCAGTATATGCTATCATTTAACATGACTTTGGAAAATATGTATCCCACAGCGTATTGCTTAGTTCGGAGACTCACGTGCTGACAAATAAGTCTTATTTGGTATGGTTTCGAAAAAGAAATCTTAAGGTCTTTTTTCAAGGAAAAAAACCAGAAAGAAACAAAAAATCGTTCGTTTTTGTCGTGTTTATATTGTGCCATTTGTTTATCTTTTCCCCCTTTCTAGCAACCTTTTTTACACTGTCTGGTATCATTCATGGGAAAATTGATTAAGTTATCTCTTCTGTTAACATGGAACTCAAGTCACATTTGCATGTCATACCGCAAAATCCTGTTTTTCGTGAGAAAACTTAAAATTGTATATAAAACAAATGAACTTTACAAAATAAAATGGACATTTCTTCCCTAATAAATCTAATTCATGGTGACATTTAACCCATTACGTCAACACTTTTTGAATTGACTAAATATAAACTAAATACTTGACTATTTTATTCCGCTAATTTTGAAATATGATATAGCAATTTATTGATAGACATATGTACATTGCAGATTAAACATTAATCCTTTTCTAAGTTCAAAGGTTACTGAATCGATTGTTCACATTACCTATGATATCCAAAAAGAAAAGTAAACCGAAAAGACCACTGGGGGATATCAATAGATACATATAATGACAAGGACGAACAACAACAAAAAAAAAGACAAAAAACAACAACAGCAAAATTATAAAAATAAAAGGGACGGGTTGCACGAACCCCACCAAATACCGGGGTGACCTCATGTTCATTATCGACGGATCCAGCTGGGAGGGGTGAGCAGCTAGGCACCCATCGTTGTTTTATCTTAAAAGGGCACTTTGAATTCAAGTCACACTAAACAAGAGATATTAGCGTATTTTTTTGCGTTCTAATCGTGATAAAGATATCATTATATCACATGGCCATTTAAAAAAGATAAAAAAATAGGCAGGTGGTAATTTAAAAAAAGAAAAGAAAAAGAAACAAGAAGAACAAGTATCAACTCAAGAAGAAAAAATCTCCAAGTAAATGCTTGTGCTGTTATATCATTTTTTGATTTGCGACTGAAAAATGGCGGGAAAATTCTGGACTGCATTTCAACCAATTTTTAGATCATTTTTTTCATTCATCATCCTGATCTCGCACTATGAAGTGTGACAAGATAATTTCTTAAACGCATTTACCACATTTCAGGAATAAAAAAAGTTTCGCATTTTGTATGTAATTTATAAGTCCCTGATCATTGTTGAGAGGACCTTCCTGGTCGACTCTCACAAAGATGTGATCTTAATATTTGTTTTATTTCGTGTGAATAGTAAAGATAACAATATTATGTAACTATTTGAAAACTATTCTTCAACGGACAAAAAAAAGTTCCGTTATCCCTCCCCTAATAAAACTTACAGGCTTATACATACATCTATTCAGATTCATTTCAGTAGTCAGTCGAAGGTTGAACAAATTTAATTTAATACAAGATAAACTTTGACTTTTGGCCGGCTTTATAAGCGAATACGATTTGTACCGACGCTGATAAGACACTACACTTATCGTTAACTGTCATAAATTTTTACAGGTGAGTATTGACTTTGATCTTGTATTAACAATCACTATAAACCACATGCTGAAATAAATTGACCAATCAAAACGGTGCCTGGGTACCGTAATCTGAAACAGGAAATAGAAAATATATCAGTGCGCATGGGCGAGTACACTTTGACCCTGGGAAAAATCAGAAATCCGTCTGCTAGAAGGGCCTGCTATTTTAGGTAAAGGTTGGTGGTCAAAAGTGCGAGAAAATGGCATCTCAGTCTCCAGAGAAAGTACAGCAAGGAATTTCAGGAGCACCAAATGAACAAAATCTTCTCCGTTTGATGGAAAGAACTGGATTTCCAATGGTTCAGGAGAATGGCCAAAGAAAATATGGACCACCACCTGATTGGAAAGGACCCCCACCACCAAGGGGATGTGAAATCTTTGTAGGTAAAATTCCAAGGGATTGCTTTGAAGACGAACTTGTTCCCGTTTTTGAGAAAATAGGAAAATTGTATGAGCTCAGGCTTATGATGGACTTCAGTGGGTCAAATCGCGGGTATGCATTTGTTCAGTTTATGAATCGCCTTGATGCTCAAAGGGCAGTGAAAGAACTTAACAACTTCGAAATAAGGAAGGGTAGACTTATAGGAGTATGTATGTCCGTAGACAACTGCAGACTGTTTGTTGGCGGTATTCCAAAGACAAAAGGTAAACAAGAAATCTTGCAAGAAATGACCAAAGTCACGGAAGGTGTAGTTGATGTGATAGTGTACCCAAGTGCAGTTGACAAGACGAAAAACAGAGGTTTTGCATTTGTTGAGTATGAGAATCACAGAGCTGCTGCAATGGCAAGAAGGAAGCTAATACCTGGAAGAATTCAACTATGGGGACACCAAATAGCTGTTGATTGGGCTGAACCAGAACAAGAGGTTGATGAAGATACTATGGTTGGGGTATGTAGACATATATATACTGTATCAAACTTGTTGCCTTTTTAAAGGGTTAATTTCTCCTAACATGGTAAAACAAAAGTTGAGTGCACAAAGACTCAGTTGATTATGAGCATAGCCCACCACTTGTAAAAGCTGTTTTTTTTTGTTCTATTTGTTTTTTTTTATCTGGGAATCAGTTGCAATTAACCCAATTAAAAATAATGAATACAAATGTGCCATACTTTTTTTATGCCTTTTATTTTTTTCTTGCAAAGGGAGAAAAACACCAACACAAAACAAGCGAAAATAAAAGATTAAAACTAGGCTTGAGAGAATCTAATGATATCCTGATGATAATTGGATTCCTTCTGTAAATAGTATTATAACTTGTAATTACTTTTTAATTTGTTTCCAAGTGGACCAGTGCTGTGGATAAAGAAGAGATCAAAGGGAAAAAAATTGTAAAAAAAAAACAATGCTTTAACATTGATCAAGAAAAGATAATGTTTTGGCTCATGATGTACTTAACACGAAAATGTTTTCTAGGTCAAAATATTGTATGTAAGAAATCTTATGTTGGACACAACTGAAGAAACTTTGCATCAAGTTTTCTCCAAGGCATGTGGCAATGAGCAGAGTGTGGAACGTGTGAAGAAAATAAGGGATTATGCTTTCGTGCATTTTAGGGATAGAGATGATGCCCTGACAGCTTTAAACAAGATGAACAGTAAGTTGATTGTTTTTGTTGAATGTTAGGTACTTGAAGATATTAATTTAAGTGAAAACTCTCTTAGTATGTCACTAATTTAAAATTTATTTAAGGAATGACATATTTTTTTTTGTCTATGAAGAAATAACCTCAGTCATGTGGTGCGCACTAAATAACTTGCATAGGAGATTATTTTCAAGTGTGCACCACAGACGTTAAGTCTATTTCAAATAGATTGAAAAAATATTATAATAGTCATTCCTTATAGGGACCACGCTAGACCCAAAATTCAGGGAGACTTCATCTCTCACAAATCTCAGGGAGACTTCTCAGTGTTCACAGGTTTCATTAGTTATTAAATTTTGAATGATGTTATATAATGACATTCCCTTTTTGAACAACTTCATCTTTTTAAGACCATGCAAAAAGACGAAAAGGTATAATATCATTAACTAATGTATTTGATTTTTTTTTTCTATTAAAAGACATTAAATTATTATGAAATTTCACATCTAGTCAATCTAATGTCTAAAAACTTGTCATTTACACATGCACCACAATTCATTAGTTCAATAACTTTATATTCATATAGCCTTCTCTTTTTTTTTAATCCTTCCAGATAAATTTTCAAGGCCTTGGCAAAGTCAAAGTATTTCATTGAAGGACCATCCACTGAAATTCTCATCAAGTCATTCACTGAGCTATTGTTTAAATTGGTTTTCAACCTTGACTTGATTCGATTTTGGGTAGAGAATCCTCTTTCACATGTTGCATTGTTCATTGGTAGAAGTTTGCAGCACTGAACAAGTTTTACAATATTGAGTATTATATCTTCATATTCCATGCCAAGTTTTTCACAAATTTCACTAAGGGAGGAAGTTAGAAAAGAACCTGTAACAAGCCTTTTGTATTGTTTATATTCCATAGGCACTTATGATCAGCTAAAATAGCAACACTTTGGTTTCCAATTGTTGCCAACTCTCCTTTTTTGTGAGCAGAAGTAATGTGAAGAGGCTGCAATACTTACATTTTTTCTATCAAACCACTCCCTTGAAAACGATATTTTAAATTGTTCACGATGTTGTCTATATATTGTGGTATAATAGATCTGAGAATATCTTCAGTTAACTATGTTGGTTTAATCAATAATAAATTTTAATTTTCAGTAAGTATTTATTTGTAGACTGAAAGAAAGGATAATTAATTTATAGTTTATTTTGTGTACTGTCACTTCGGGGTGACTTCCGATCAACTGATGTTACACAGTCAGATCCTTAGATGTTGATATGCGTACAGCTAGCAGTAACATTGTTAACAGCCACATATTAATATATTTATGGTATTAAGTGTAATATTTTATCATTTTAAGCCTCAAAATTTTTTTCAAGAACTTTGACATGGTAGTGACAGGTGTGTTGTGTATATATTCTTTTTCATAAATGTCATCATAAATTCTAGAGAAGTTCTGGTTGAGTACTCGATGGGAGATCAGATGAGTGTAAGTAGCAGGGCGTAAGCAAGTGCAGTGACCTGCTGTGCTTTGTCTAGTTTCAGCTGTGAAAACACACAATAAAGTTATATTTGAAGAATCACTGATACTACACTGGATTTTCCTTGTAGATTTTGAAAAATAAGAGGGGATGTGTTGGGTTTGAAGGGTGACTTTAATTTCTCATTTGTGGTAATAATCGCGAAGTTTGAAACCAAAAAGCGACTATTTCGCCTCAGTCACCCTTAGGATAGTCCTTGCTTAAAAATTTACTTATAAAAGTTCAATGAGTAAATCATTAAAGAAAAAGGTGATGACTTCATAGTCACATTACAAAATTTGGTCTAGAAGATGAAAATTTTGTATCCAATCAGGAAGCATGTTACTTCTGAAGTTAAATTATATAGTAATAGATAATTAATAGATTAAAGATTTGTATTCATTCGAATCAGGGGAACTCAAGGGGCATATAAACAAAGTAGTATACATTATTTTTCATACATTAATACGTTATTTTTTAAAAACTTTTTATTTTTTCTCTATCATAAGAAATCAGCAAAAATTTTATAGGAAAAAATCCTTGTATTCAGAATTGATATATCTGATGTTTATAGTCTTAATTTGATTTTAAATATGTTGCCCATTCATGTATACCCATTAACATAATCATATAGCTTTGAGGGATTTATTCAAGTATTCTATTAATGTTATAAGTTCTTGAATGATGAAAAGGTAGTTCCAAACCAGCAGAAGTCTGTATTTCAAGTAGCGCATCCATTTGTATGGATTTGTGTATAAACAGTGGTGGATTCAGAGATTCTCAAAAGAAGGGGCTCGGAGCTGTCATAGCTCAGTAATAAAAAAAAAAAATTCTGACCTAAAGAGGAGGGTCAAGGCTTCCCTTGGATCAGCCTATGATAAATTTGTATTCTTTGCATCATTTAGTGTAATGCATTGTGAATGAGCATGCATGGTTTTGGGCAGATTTCTTATCTACTGTATGTTTTTTTATTGCATTTTATAGATCAGTGCATAGATGGATCAAAGGTTGAGGTTGTTCTTGCCAAACCAGTGGATAAAAATGACTACAGAATATATGCTAGGGGGAAGTCAGCACTACAACAGGTAATTATGGGAGATAACTCAATTTTTTCTCAGCTCTCAAGTGTTGGTACACATGTACTTTGACATTTCCTCAAAAGTCTACCATGCATTTTTGTTTTAAAAGTGAAAGATAATTGATATTACAGGTTATTATCATTGGACCTGACTAAGCCTTTTAAGAGTCTTTCCTTATTAAATGAAATGGGGAAATGGCAGGCTGAAATCACCCCACATTTTATGTTACACTGAAACTTGATAATGGTGTGCTTGCAAAATTGAATATTTTCATCTCTACTACCCCCTAGATTATAAAGTCATTATGAAATTTGCATTTACATCACACAGATTTTTTTGGTCTTAGTGCCAGTGTTTTCAGCTAAATGTTGTATAGTTGGGTAATAAAGGGACAAATCTATATTATTCATGGTTATTATTTAATTTGTCAATTTCTAAATTTAGTTGACATGTTTTTGTGCATTTTTGATGTGACAGACACCAATCTTTCAGGATGATCAGGACCTTGAAATAAATGAGGATTTGACAGAAGCTTTAGCTCTCTTACAACTGCAGGTCTTTTGAAATGTTTATTATGTTTATATAATAGAATGTGCATGATTTAAGGCTGGTTTTAATCAAACTTGATTAATGCTTTGTTGTTACTTATTACAGTTTTATTTCAGTGTAATTAACAATTGGTGCATTCACTGTAATCGCAATAGTCTAATTTTCTAGTTATAAACAAAGAAAATTTGATATATAACCTTGGGTTACCATTTATATTTTTGCATAAACTGACAATATCTCTGATAAATTTTGCCATAATTAACTTTGACAGAGACTAGAATGGTACTTATGATTGTGTTGGTACCATACAATCCTTATAAGAAGGCTATTTCTTTTTTCAACTTTGATATATGTTTCTCATCATTTAAAAAGTTAAAAGTTCTAACACTAGATAAATCCAGTCTCTTTTAAATAGAAATTTAGACATCATTTTACACTTGTAGGTCAAGCAGTTGTAAAACAAACATTTTGAGAGATTTATAACTGATCAAATCATGTTGCTGATCATAATAATATAGCATCTGAACCTCATGTGCTGTGCATTGAGACCTTTTTTACAATGGAAATTTTTAAATTTTCTTTTGTGGCTGGAAAAGAATTATGTATAATTAATGCCTTTTTTTTTCTGAATTCATGAACTTTTAAACTGCAAGATTCATCAGCAACACACTTTCTAAATGGTTAAGTAGTGATTTATGTTTGATAATTAAATAACATGTCTTGAATTAAGCTGTTCCATTTTTTTTTATTTCTTGATTGTGCATTGGTGCATGGATATTTTACCATAGATGTATTTTGTACATTACTTGTTCTTACTAACATAACAAAAGACAATAGTTAATTCTTTATGTATGAACAGAGCAGTATAGTAGATGCATTGTTGCTCTCCTTGTAGATTTCATAAGTAGTTTTACATAGTTGATGATAGTTTAACTAACCACTGACACACAGCTTAGAATAAAATACTATTGTTGAGGTTCCAATTTTTATTAAACTAAAATAGTTCTGGTAGGTAAGAAAAGTTTAATTTGTTAATTTTGTTTAAGCATGCCTGAGATCATTGATTCTTACTGAAAAATTGGAATATTGGTTTGGGGGAGAAAGCAATAATAATCTGACGTGCATAAATTTGTTATTGTTATGGTACTATTCACAGTTAAAACAGAATATAAGTAATAGGGACAATTTGGAAGCATTTATACATATATAGTTTGGCTAAAGTTATCAGAAGAATTAAATTCAGATTTATTTTTTACTTGTAGGCTTACAGTGCTTATGCTACAGGAATGTATGGTGATGCTTCATCAGTGTTTGGCACAGTGTATCCAGGAGTACAAGGAATAGCAAGGTTTGATGATATTTCATTCTTCATTAGACAAAACTGCTAAATATGTCTTTTTGGGGTGATGAGTCGTTAATAAAATTTTTCTTGAGTGGCTTCGAGTATTGTAAGTATAAGAATGACAAAAGGGCTTCTGGCAGATAACTTCACAGACGGAAATGCTGTCTTCAAATTAATGCATGATTCTCTTTTAAACTTTAAATATTTCACTGATATCCCAAATGAATGATATTTCAAACATTTTTAAGTGTTAATTTTCAGCTAAATATTGTCGAACTGGTAAATCGAGATGCCAAACTATATTTTGCCGCTTGCCCGCGTAGTAAACTATCCTGGTTTCTGGGACTACTGAATATTGCGATCGGGAACCAGTCTAGTTAAAAGCCAATACCATTTAAATGGAGTTATCTCTCTTTGGGTGGTGTGGGATTTTAACTATGCCCTGTGGATGTTATTATAATCAAATTCATTTTATCAAGAAGCGTCACATTCAACATCTTCAGCTGCCTTTTTTCAAGTTTAAGGTCTCAAGGACAAATGCAATAATCTTATTTTCACGATATTTGTGTACTTCTTTGTTTTGTTTTGGTGCAGGTTGCAAGGGAAATATGGGTTCAACACCAAAACAGTCTCAAACCTTAGTCCATGTCATGACCGGCACTATAGCACATTGTTTAAAAAATAAATATCAGGAACCTATCTTGCAGGTTGCACGCGAAGCGACTTCCAAGTTTCAGCACCTTCGGTGCTTTGATTTATATATAACCTACCAAATGTGGTGGCAAGTAATATGCAATATCATTAACAGTCATATCCAGCTGCCAGTTTCCTTCTAGTTCCTTGACAATAATTGAGAAATGAATTAGTTCAGCCCTTAGCCAATTTGGTGCAGTTTATATTGCAAGATAGATTTTCATTATAGTACCATTTTTTCTCCCTCATATTGTAAGTATTTTTATAAGTTTTTTTGGCACCAAGGCCTTTTGTATCACCCACTTTGGTGCAGCTATTTATTTTTATATGTTCTTCAATTCAGAGGTTTCTCTGGGAGGACTGCTGTAGGGATTAGAGGTGCTTTGAGAGGTAGAGGTAGAGGTGCTGCAGGTGCCAGAGGTGCAGGTGTTCTTAGATATGGAGTGCTGGGTGCTGGTGTTGGTGGGAAAAAAATGGCTCCAGAGGTAACATTTTGCATGATTTTATTCAATCTTTGTTTTTAAGTGTTCTTACTGACTTATAAATACATAATTATACTCATTGTCATACCTATGAACTATTTTATTTAAAGCTGGACATGATTTTTTTCCGCAAATCCCTATTTTAATGTTATGTTTATTTTTTTCTGTATGTTTAGATTCAATTCCACCAGTTTCCACTTCTTTATTTGCTTCTTATAATAATGTCTGTTAAATGAAATAGGATTCTTTTAGAATCTTAAAAGCATGATGTCATTATTTTCAGATTCTCTATATTTTCTATTTTAAGTTAAAATGCAACTGATGTTTGTCATCACCGGTTTACACATTTTGCACCCTTTGCTATGTTTGAAGAATTCAAAATCACATTTCTTGTAATATTTCTTCACTCTTTCAAAATTCTCAAATGATGTTGAATTAACTGAATAAGCTCATGCACCTTACACGAGTCTGTAACTCCAAACTTTATTCAAGCCTTGGAATTCTAAAGAACTTGCCTTGATTTCTTGAAGCTAGAGTTGAATTTGAAATTGAGTGTGCATTGCTGTGATTTAGTTGTAAACTTCTTGTGCAATAGAAAGACTTAGAAAATGTTTACAGCTGTTGAAGTCATTAAGTAAATATACTTACATTTTATGCTCGGCCTTTGTTTTTAGAACTGAATTTATGATATGACTGTTCTTCAAATGAATTGCAGCATTTTGTATTTGTTTGTGAATCAATATACATGCAGATGAATGTATGTTCAAGAAATCAAATGGTCAACTACACAGAAAGTCATTTATGAAGAACTGGTCAATTAGTGCAACAGTCTGAACACTTTTCTCTGTTAAGTCTCCACTAAGGATCCGTCTTGTATTAACAATTTTCTGTGAGTTGACCATATAGGCTTTAAAATTGTTTGCCATGGGAGGATCTAGGAAGAGGGGTTCTTACAAAATTGCAAATGTTTTTTTCTTTGCTTTTTGATTTACAATATTTTATTCAATTTTAGCTCACCTTGCTGAAAGCCATGTGAGCTATTGCCATCACTTGGTGTCTGTCGTCATCGTCCGTTAACAATTGAAAAAAAATCTTCTCCTCTGAAACTACTGAGAGGAATTATATGAAACTTTGTACAAATGTTCCTTAGGGTATCTTGCACAAATTTTTGTTTAGATTTTTGATCTGTCAAAAAACATGGCCGCTGTTACTAAAAATAAAACATAGTGGTCAGACTGTATTTTTTTTGGCATATACCTCCGAAACGGTTGGGTTTACCCAAATGTTGACAAGGTCAAAGTGTTCAGCATGATAAGCTCTATCTGTGGTCAAATTTTCATTATAATCTGTCAGGCCATTTAGGAGTTATTGCCCTTTTTCGACGTTTTTTTTGTTGTTGCTATTTTTAATGTTATTTCTTTCAAAATATTCTTCTCTGACCCTACTGGACCAATTGAAATTAACGTAATACGAATGTTCCTTGGGGTATCTTTTACGACAGTTATGCTTAGATCTTTGATCTGTCAGAAAACATGGCAGTTGTTACTAAAAATAGAACATAGGGGTCAGACTCTAGTTTTTTGCATATATCTCTAAAAACTGTTAGGTTTATCCAAATTCTGGCATGGATAAAAGTGTTCAGCTTGATGAGATCTATCTGTTGTCAAATTTTCATTTTAATCTGTTAAGCCAGTTTGGAGTTATTGCCCTTTTACGACTTAATTTATTGCCATTGAAAGACAAAATTTAAACAAAGCGAGTGATTCAGGCTCCTGGGAGCCTCTTGTTTGTCTTTTTCTTCCCATTTCTTAATAAAAAGTAAGTTGGTCTCCCTTGCAAACTCTGGATCCTCCACTGGTTGCACATTTGCATGACTAACCAGGACTAACATTTGTAGGATATCCTTGTTGATCTAATGCCTGGCATGGAATTGACACCCACTAACCCAGTTACTCTTAAACCACAAAGTTATAAAATGCCTACTCAGGTAACTTGCTTCTTATTTTCATTCTTTTAGTTGAATACACTACAGTACATGTTAATTTTGCCATTTTAACTTTCCGTGGTGGAGGTGGTCACACAATAAAGAAAACATTTTTATTTTCATGCAAAACAGATACATTAAAAATTGGAGAACTGAAAATACTGTTATTTTGTCATTTCATTTGGTAATGTAGGTTTGTGCTGCATTAAAGTGTTAAATTAAATAAGATTTGTTTAAAGAGTGAAAATGGTATTAATCAGATGGATTGTAGTGTGTCAATTTTCATTTATTATGGAAGTAGCACTAGTTAATCTCTTAATGATATATGTTCTAATTTATGAAGTGTTCCACTGAAATTTAAATGAACTTAACTAATTTAAAGTGAAATATTTGCTTTCAAATAATTAAATAGTTGTCGAAAATATAAAGACATGCATGAATCACCTCCTCTCTGATTTTTACATATTGCTACTTATTTAATTAAGGACAGTGGACTTATTAAATCTATTACATGATGTAAGTTTTATGATCTGATCTGTTCCTGTAGATTTTAGAAGAGTTATGTCAAAAGAATGGTTGGGGAAGTCCTGTGTATCAGTTGCACTCCACAATGGCAAATGACAGTTCACAGCTTTTCTTATTCAAGGTAAATTGTTTGAATTGTCAGAATCTTACATAATAATTTTACATGCGATGATGACGGAACTCATTTGGAATTTTACACCCCTTGTTAAAAAGTTGTATTTTGGTGTGGGTTCACTTTGGAATCACCTTTCCTGTATGTTTGCAATATACCTTATAAGCTCATTAACTCAATATTAAATGTTCAATGGAATAATAAATCATTATTCAATGGTTCAGCAACATATGAAAATGTACATGAAGCAACATATTTGCCCAAATACTTTGAATGGAAAAGCTCAAGGGTTATTAATGTTGCAAAAGGGCTCTTTCACAGGTATAGTTTTCTTCATAATGCAAAAAATTAAAAATAAAAAATAGTGGTCTTATTTCCTGCTACCAGCAAAAAAAAATTAAATAGGAAAACAATTTAGACTCAACTGTGAGCCCAAAATGTCATAAAATGTGTTGGGTAGCAGGAAACGGACAATTTTTATTTTTTGCCAATAATCTTTTGGTTGAAAATTTGGGTATTTTAGATTTGTAATTGTGTATATTTTGATCTTTCAAATGTGTTTTCCCTTAGCCATGTTGTGTCAAGTCTTTTTTTTAATTAAGTAGAAGAACAAAAAATATAAACTTATTTTAATATGACAGCAAGCAATTTGTGTCTGTATAATGGTATCATGCTGTTGTTGTCTACAGTGTTGTCTAGTGTCTACAAACAATTTGGTTTCCAGACAATAAATTGAGTTTAATTGTATGGATCATTCTGATGGTGCCATACCAAAGTAGGAAGGCTGGGATTGATTTTTGGGTTTGTCAATTAAACCATTTAACAATTAGAGGCTGGCAAAAAGCATTTTCATTATGTCTGGACAATAACTTTGCTATAAATGAATAGATCTCTTTGAAATTGTACTGCAAGGTGCTATGCCACAATAGGAAGACTGGTATCTATTTTAGGGTTGTAGCTTGAACAGCTTAGAAATATGGGATAAAAAAAGGGTCAGGACAAGCATTTTTATGATATCCAGATAATAACTTGACAAAGTAGTAAGAGTGAATGGATCTCTTTGTAATTGTGCCAGGAATTGCCATACCTCCAAAGGAAGGCTGGTATTACTATGAATGAGAGCAGGGTTTGAAGTTAAAGGTTAAGTGAAACTTCCATGCGGACAAGTAAAAGTTTGGCTAAGCTTGCCTGAAGGATAACCAAATCTTATTTTATTTTTCAACATTCATTTTTTTTCTAAGTGTTAACCTGGATTTTGGTTTGGCCAAGTAGAACTTTCATTAACTTGCCTGATAGTACAAGGTTCATAAAGTGTTAACGTTGTACCCTGAGAAAGCCATGAAACATTGATTCAGTCAAATTCTTATCCTTTGTCATATATTTAATCGGAATCCAAATCCAGTGCTGTATCAAGATTGAATATTGAGTTCATATTTGCCCCAGCTGTTCGTACGAAGCTGTACCCAGCAAAGCATTTTATTTTATGTGAATTTCATAAGCATGAGTGGTCAACAGTTAAACTTTTATCATAATTTTAATTTAGGTTACCCTACCAGCTTTCAGTACACCATTCCAGCCTAATAAACTATCAAAGAGCATTGATGCTGCAAAGAATTACTGTGCTGAGTTTGTTCTTGCACAGCTTGGAATTCCTTTCGACAGCAGTGGTAACTTTTGCTATACTGATATTCAAATTATTATTAATAAACATGATTTTTTTTTTAATATAGGCCCAGTGATGTGTCCAAGGTCAGTAATAATTGCCCATAGATGACTAATAGTCCAAGGGAACAAATTAAAGAAGACTTACCATCTTCCAAGGGCCATTATTACTAATCAAGGACTTATAAATGGTCTGTTTTGAAGATAAACATATATCTCAATACATTTTTAATCCTATTTTAAATATTATTGCTTGTCTTATAAAAGTTTACAGTATTATAAATTTCAAAATACATAAAACACTGAGCTTTATTCCTTGTATTGCACATTGTAGAACATCTTGGTGATGGATTTGACTTCCCATTTCGATAGTTTTGGTTTTGAGTACTTCTTGCATACAATTAGTTTTTGGATTTAGATTTTCCTATGCATTTGATTCTAATGCTGCTAATAAACCTGAGTGTACTTGGATTAAAATTTAGAAGAGGGAGGCAAATGCAATGTTTTATAAATAATTGACTTTAATAGATTTGATTAATGGCTGTTCTGTACAGTGAAGGCCAAATGTGAGACTGTTAAAGGCTGTTCCATTAAAAGATATAAGGTACGTAGGGAAGGCACCTTTCATCAGGGGAGCCACCCATAGTAGTTCTTTTGTATTGAACTCTATTTTGTCGAGACCTGAACACCCACCCATATATAAAAATATACCGTATTTTGGTGTGTATTATGCACACATTTTTACATAGAAATCATTTCCAGAACATGGGGGTGCGTATTATACATCAATACATAAGAACTGGTCATGAAATTTAAGATTTTGGTACAACATTGCATAATGTAAACAAACAAACCGGAAGTGAAATGTTACTGACAGAAATCATCCAATCATCAAATACATCTTTAAGTATATTTTTAGTGACATTTTCTTCAAATCATGTTCACATGACTTAATAACATGTTTCAAGCAAAGGTTGTGCAATATTTCCTTCTTATAAAGCATGGTTAGAAATTAATATGAAACAACCAAAAACCAAAAAGTAACTAATTCCTTTTTTGTCAAAACCTTCTTATCATATGCTTTTACAGCTGGAAATGATTATTCTGATACTTTCTTTGATTGTTTCTTGCAATTTTCTTTCTTAAAAGTATGTTTTTAAATAAAAAATTGTGAACTTTGAGTTACAACCAAAACCAGAAATGTCCAATTTTCCCGACTTTTGATTTTGTTTTATAAGCCATTTCATACATCCTGTGTCAATTTTATCATGCTTAGAAATTAAAATTATCCAATTTATGTAGCTACTGATGTTTACATGATGTTTTAGTCTGCGTAGAAGTTTCTTTCCTTCGCATTTTCATAGGAAATACTTGTCAAGGTAAATAAATTGACCAATCAAGTGCAAAATATTGATTTTTGTGTCTTACAAAATTTTACTGCAACCTTTGTCTAACAAACTTTTTTTCACACGTTTAGACCTTCAAAATTGCACTGTGTACTATACACATCAAAATACGGTAAGTGCCTTCCCCCGTCTCTCGTATGTTTTATTGTAACATCGCCAAGTCTGCAGATAAGATCTGTCAGCTGTTTAGACATACTTGAGTTATGTCAGATTTACAGAAGTATCACAATTATTCATGTTATATTTTTGGCTGCTTTTGCAGTTACAGAATAAGAAAATGTTGATTGTGAATTCACTAGAATTTTCTCTGAAGTTACATACTAAAGTGATCCGACATTTCAATCCAGCAGCCTTTTTCACAAAAAATTTTAAGAGTAAAATTAGTTGTAAGTTATGATACCACAATACTTTGATTAGTCGTAAATTATGACATCACAATACTTTTATCTTTTATGATGTCATAACTTATGACTAATTATAATCTTACAATTTTTTTGAGAGAGAGCAGTGAACTGCAGTATATTTACTTCACGAGTGTTCATTCACAGATTCATCTAACATTGCCACTAATATGTACCAAGGAAGACCAATTGGGCCAGCTGGGTTTGCCTTAGCTAATGGAATGCCTAGATCAGATGTGCCTTATGCAACTATTCCAATAGTTACTAGTGCTCCACCCACTTACGTCAGCACAATGGCTCCAGGAAAAATGCCTTTAGGGCCTCCTCCTCAAAGTAAGAGTTTTTAGCTTACAATGTCAATCATCTTTGATGCCATTCTTTATACCTGTCACTTGCACAATGAGGGTATATAGTAATAATGGTGTTAGCCTACCTTGCTTTCCTTCTGTTACACAGAGGGTTACCAATCTCTTACCTGTTACTCCTCCTACACCATTTAATGGAATTTAATGAAACTTTCACGTAATCTTTATCACATATTTCCATTGTGCATCACCTATTTTAGATTTTGATTTTAACATAATTAATATTGGCTTTGGCGTCTACGAATATAGGGACACTGGGGTACCCATCTCTTATCCATTCAATCTAATTGAAATTAGACCTATTTTTTTTTCTAGTTTTTACTCTAAACAGGCTTTTTCCATTCATTAACTTTTCTAATTTTGTAAATATTTTCGAAAACTTGACCGATTACAACCTCATAGAGACACTTTATTGGTAAGCTTCTACTAAAAATTCCACTGACCAAGATGACGACAAGATTTTGTAATAGCGTTGGAAGTTCAATTCTTTTGAAATTACATTGCATTAACCAAATTATACTGGCTTATTATTTCCTTTATCTGTGCAGTAGAATTGAAATTATCGCTAGAACTATCGACACTTGTCATTATCAATCTAAACAGCAACATAGGCCAACTAGCAAATGCCTGAGTACTACAAGGTAGCATTGGTCATTCCATCCCTTATCTTGTTTCAATGATCAATAATAATTAAAATTTTTCTTTTACAAGACGAGAACAAAAGTTTTATTTTCTACTTACCTTCAGTATAGTATGCATCAACTTCATTCCCACAAAAGTAAATTAGTTATTTGTATATACTTGCAGTGCCTTATGAATATGGACAGTATAGCTGAACAGTGTAGAAAATACCATACTTTCATACTGTACTAAAAGTGCTGCTTTTTAAGAGAGGTGCAAGGAGATGCCATATAAAGTAATATTTCCCATAATTGTCAAGACAGTGGAAGAAGAAATGAATCATATTCATAACTTTAATGCATGCATAAGATGTTGTTAGTTCATATTTTAATGTTATTTGTTAAAAGTTTTAGTGCTATGCACTGTGTTAAATGGTTACTAACACTTTGATAGTAAGATTTTTTGTATGTTAGATGATTTTGAATTATTTTTTGGACCTTTGAATTACACTAGAGCTGAAAAATGGGTATGGATTATGTATTTCGGTAACTTAAGAATATTTCTGACATATTACTGTTACATTTTGAGATTTGAATTAAATGAGGTCTATCTGTACAGAGTTTTAGCCAGTATCTAGTTAACTTTCATTCAAGAGTAACCATTAATTAAAATTTCTATCACAAATAGTATGGTTTATGGTTTCTAAAAACTAAAATCAAGTACAGATTTTCTTTACCAAAACCCAGATTGTTAATAGTTAGTTAATATACTTGACTGTTCTCTGTTAGAATATGGAAACTTAGTTGTATTTTCACAACACTTTGAAGAATGGTATCTAGAATATCTTTTTTTTTAAGGTCCAGAAATATTCAAGAATCAGTTTTGAGTATTGATTACTCTAAAATGATGTTGGAGATGAGTGCCATTTTCTGTTCATATGCAAATATATTTTCATATGGTATTTTTAGATACACTCCTGTTGTTTTCTTTCATTTGTTTTCATTCCATTAGTGGAAGAGTTAGTTTTATACCGTAGTTTTTATTTTTGTCTCAAACGATTATGACATTCTTTTTAAACAGGATAGATATGCACTCCTCTGGTTTTCATTTCACTTGATATATTGAGTTACTTCAAAGTAGTTTTACCTTTGTCTCAGTAAAGGAAGAGATGTTCGGAATGAACTTGTTGGAGAAGGCCATTTTATTTAATGTAAATATGTTACTACTTATTCTGTTAAAATTAAAGCAAATTTTATTCCACTGAATAATCAGAAACACCTTCCTACCCTGTTTCTTGTATTTTAATTGGATAGCCATTTTTTGTTAGGTCAGTTAGATTATTCAAAGTATTCTATATCTACTTTGTTGTCATAAATGGTAATTCTTGCTTACTGCAAGGAAATTAAAAAAAATAACGCAAAAAATCTATCATTAAAGTTCCATATTTACTCCTGAAGTGCCTTAAAAAATATAAGGGTGAAATGTTACATTTTGTAAGATGACTATCTGAAAAGCCATGACTTATAATTTTGCTCATAGAAATAAATTAACTAATCTACTTAGAAACCTATTTTAGCTGTAAAGGTGAATTTTTTTCAGTTGTCTGTTTGAATTCTAAAAATGTAGAAACAATTTGAAGCAATGATTTAAAAATTGCTGAAAAATAGCATGAGTTTGTGTGTAAAAGAAGATATTTGAATTGAGATGTTGTGTTCTTTTGAACTATTTTCCTACATTATTTTTTATATTTTTTTTAACAGAAATCTAATCCATAAACAATAGTATCAATCACAATTTATGTATTAGCCTGATTTTGTTGAAATTTGGAAATGTGATCCTTTTATAGAAAATGCCCTTGGTAAGGGTTAGGTGCCAAATGTCTTTCTTAGCCAATGATGCTTATGCATAGGTCTTCGATGCCTTGCCATGTAGTGCAATCCTTTCTACTTTTAGACAGGATAACATGTTTTTCTCTCTATGATAATGGATAATGTTGTTTAGAAAAAATATTTATTTTGTGCTTTCATAATTGAAGGAGTTTACTTTAGATTGTCAAATTCTAATGAAGATATGTTTGATTGAACTCTTTAAAGTAGTAGTGTAATCGTTGAACTATTGGTGCAACATGTAATTATCTTTTTACAAGACATTATGGTTGATCATTTCAGCCATTTTACTGTGCTAATAAATCATTTGATATTTTGTGTATGAATATACATTGCAGGGCATCGAAGAGCTAGACTGTTTTGGTTATTCAGATCACATAGTTTTAGAAATGATATCAATAACAATTTGTGTTCGTGAAAATTAACGAGAAGTCTTGATTTTTTTTACCTTATGTTGTATTTGGGGAATAAGAAAATTATTTACTATGTGAGAATGTGACCAAAACTGACTTGAGTGCAATTGTTGTAGGTAAAACATCATTTATGACACAATTGAAAACAATCAAAAATCACATGTTGACTAACTTCAACAACTTTGATGATCTTCGGAATTACATTATTATTGATTTTATGATATAATTACAACAGATACGATTACACTTACTGACAAATCTTTTTTTTAGGATATAAATTAAGGTTTTTTACCATGTGATAACAAAATTCACAGAACCTTCAAGAAAAATCTGGTAAAAATTGTACAGGTCAGGTAAACAAGTTAGATTTTTTTTTTTCTTGCAGGGGAAAAACTTGCAAAATTTCAAAATTAGTCTGGTTTAATATATCCCTGAACCAATTTTGCGTAGTCTAAAATAACTTTTTTTTTTTTTTAAATTGATAGGATAATGAATTGGAAAGAGTGAACCAAAATATTCTTTATGAAGTGCTGAGGAATGTCTAGTTTAAATCTTAATGCTTTGTTGGCATAAATGATAATATTTTGGTAATTCTTTATAACCAATTGACTTTCCTATTCATCATATAGATTTTCTTCATAATTATTAGCTTTTTTCAATTTAAATTTTTAATTTTGTAATCGATGAATTCATAATTGCGTTGCAACATTTCGTCTTGGGAAATTCTGAGAATGAAATTACTCATACTGAATTTATTTCACAATGTAAATTATACAATTTTTTAACACCGGGAACATTCAATGAAGTATTGTTATCTATATGATATTTTAAGGTACCTAGTTCATCTGCTTAAGAATGTAAACTAAGTGACAAAATGATGTAAATTCTTTAAATGATGCGAGTGAAATATTTTTTTTCTATGAAGGTAGTTACTGGTGCCATTTGATACTTTATCCTTGATTTGTATTTAGAGATTTTGAAAGGGGGATAAAAAAAAAACAAGGGGTTTCATCACTGGGTCTGCCACTGATTATAGATGACCTATGAGTTTAAATGCAAAAATCTTTCAAATTTTTCTTCCAAGATTTGAAAATTTCAAAAATAAAAACAGCTTTGATTTTTACAAGTTCGGATAAGTATTTCAGAGATACAGATATGAAACGTAAGTGTTAAACCAAAATTAGAATTTTTTTTTTTTTTTTTTTTTTTTTTTATAATGAAGAGGTATTTTTCAAGTTGTTGAAGTTAAGTTAACTAGTAGAACTTAGATGCATGATTTTGAGAAACAGCATGATTATATAAGTGGCATTTTGTAAAGGATGCAATATTAAGAGATTATTAAAGGCATAATATACCTTTAGGTTCAGAACAGTGCCTGGTTTCACAGAAATCCTCAAATTAATATTTTTTCTCACATCCTTCCTCAACTCAAGTTTAGACAAATCACTTGAATTTGAAGATTTGAGGGAAACTAAGGATTTGAGGAAAATCTCAACTTGAGATTTTTTATGATACACAGGCCAGAAGTGAGATTATAGTTTGTCAGGCCTGAGCTTTTATTTAGAAATAACAAATATATCAGTAATTTTCATTTATCAATTAATGTAAAGAAAACTTAAGATAAATAAAGTTTAATGTATTGATTGGTAAACTGTTTAAAAGGTTCCAATGATTTAATAATTGTTCTTTTTACTGAATCATAGTCACAGTAATAAACTTAAGATTTATTATGCTTGCATGCTACTAATTACAACAATGAAGTATACTCTTTGCCAATACATAATACATTTTAAATTACCAAACCCTAAAAAATGTTAATGTTTTTAATTTCTTAACATGTCCTGTTTTAGCATGATTACCTATTTTTTTTTTTTAATAATTGAAAAAAATGAACTATTGAAAATTAGAATGGTTCATTATAAAAAGTTACAAATTCTGTTTTTGTTGTCCAATAAGCAAATATCACAACATATTGTAGAGATAATCACTTAATCCTTTTTTTTAAAACAATTTTATTATGCTAGAAGTAAAACACCTAACCATGAAATGTAAATATCAAATCATTCGAATATTGCAGTACAAATCATCTTTCAGATCATTCAAATATACAAGTGCAAATCATATTTCAATTACTTTCATGAAAGGCACACATAATCATATTTATAACCTCTGCACTTCTTGCCAAATTATATTATAGTGTACACAGATGATGTAACATATAGTACGTAAAATTAGGTGGAGGTGATTTATCTTTGATTATTAATATAAATTTTTATTTGAGAATCCAAAAAATACAGGTTAGATTAATGTGCCAGGGTATTCAAAAACTGATGTTGACTATTTGACATTAGGGTGGATAAAAAAAAAGTTTTGTTTTTTTTGTTTTTTTTTTTAATTTTTAATAATCTGTATTCATTGGATTGTTGTGTTTTTAATCAGTTAGATTATTCAGATTCTTAAGTATTCTTAGTTGATTGGTAGTAATTATAAGTTTTTTAAGAACCATTAGTGATGAAACAATGTGCCATTTCTGTTATGAATGTAACTAATTAACATACTGGAATAGGCTTGAAAATTCCCCTTTATGATAGGATAGCTTGCTTATTTGTAGGTGATTAATTTGATGATGTTGAGAAGGTTCCAAATAGGCAAAGCTGTATTCTGGATTGAAACAAAATTTCTGTGCACTTGCTGTAAAACTTTCGAAGAGCTAAAAAAATTGTTCAAAATCACCCCTTATATATGACAATGAAATTTTTTATCATTCTTCAAATTTCAACATTTTTTCTTGTGAAATTTTTCCATTTTAATTTAGCATAGTCATTTTAAAAAATGATAAATGGTGCACAAGGAAGTATAAAATTTTGAATCATAAGTATAGAATCACAGGTAAACACGAAAGGAGATACTTAATTATTTTTTTTTCTGGATTATTTCCCTTTGCCTATTTGGGAGGTAGTGTATGATTGTAGTGGCAATGAAGAAGGGTGATTTTCTCAGTGCCTTTTTGTGACAAACTAGTCCCATATTTTATTGTTTTGTTAGTTATAAAGGGTCTCAGGAGTTATATTTATATTTCTGTGATAATATTTTTACATCTTTATACAATATACTGGTATATGGAAATTTTGAAATATAACTGCATGTCAATTTCCATCTTAAATTCTTGGTAATCATTTTTTTGTTTAGAGTGATAATTCTCGTAGTACTCAGAATTATATTTAAAGAAGAAAAATGCCTTCTAATATTGCACTTTTGCACATTAAGACAGATTATATTAATCTTTATAATGTGAAACCTGTCTAAACCAAACGAAAACTTATAACAAGTCTTCGGTTTACCAGGGATAAAAAAAAAAAACAATAAAATAGATGAAATTGGACTTTAGACAGTGTTTGGCTCAGACAGTTTTCACTGTAATAATAAATGTATATGTTAAAATAGAAATTTATGATGGTTAAGTAAATCGATAAATTCAAACAGAATAAATCCACACAATTTTTCATGAACCACAAATATTGCCACATTTATCTACCTTCATAAGTTCATAGAATCCAGTTCACCTTGAATATAGTATTTACCATGAACTAAACCATGACTTGCAGTTATGTTCAAAAAGATATACTAGTGTTGTTTGTTTTTATACAGACAGATAATCCTGTAATATGATTGTGACCCCAAATTTAACCTTATAAACCTTTTTATTATGTGCAAATTTTCATTACCAAACATCATGTCATGTTATTGTTAATTAAGGCTTTTTGCAATGGTGATGCATTTAAGCCACACTTTTTAGAGGAGTTTATTGTGGATCAATAAGTCTGTTACAAATGTAGCATGAAAGTTTCATTGAATAGTGTTGTAAATTTCAGATAATCAATTGGCATGAATGATCCCCCTCAAATATTTAAAAAAAGAATTAAACTGCCATTTTTCACAGTTCTTACATGAATTCAGTAAGTGCATTAGAGATAACTGTATTGTATTTTATGATTTAAGCCACTGAATGGATTTTGCAGTTTTAATTGTCAAGTTTACTACCAAAAGAAGCTCCTGGGGTAATTACATCAAGGGAAGACCAACTATATTCCCTGAAGTAACTATATAACTTGCTGTATTGATTGACTAGGTTTTTTAGGGGGTTATGTTTCCATTTAAGGATTGTTTTTAATTTTTGACCAGGTTATGCAAAATAATCAACTTTGGGGCAGCTTATGTTTCAGGAAACATGAAACGATTTACGAACAAACCTAAGCTGCCCCCAAGTTGGTTATGCGAGCATAACTTAGTTAAAAATAAAAAAACATGTTGACTGATCAACATTAATGACCTCACAATACCAAGTTAGTTTATGAAAAAAAATACCTAATTTGGCCAGTTGAGAACTTAACAATCGAATTAATTTATTGCCGTATAGACCAGGTATCAATTTCACAAAAAGTCGTAAGTGTAAAGCTGATTGTAAGTCATGACATCACAACCTAAAGTAGCATTGTGACGTCATAATTTATGATCACTTTCACACTTATGACTTTTTGTGAAACCGACGCCAGGTTCTTGTGGGTTCTACCTTTAGTGTTAGATTTTCAATTGTAAAAAATACCCTAGTTTTTCTGCTTGTAACCAGTACTACAATGTACTATTTTGAATTTATGGATATTGTGTGAAAAAAGTGAGAGTCTACATTTTTATTGCATAGAATAGTTACATTTTAACATGACATGATGTTTCTGGATTATAAATCACATACTAATACAACCATTATATAATATTGACAATCAGAGCTTCAATAAAAACAATTACCACAGAGAAATGTGATATTTTTATACCTCCATAAACAAAGTTTTGGGGGTGTATATTTTAAATCCTGATTTTACAGTTACAATTCTTTTTTAGCTCACCTGGCTAAAAGACTTGTGTAAGCATTTGTCATCACTTCATCATCATCTGTTGTTGACTTCTTTTAACATATTTTCCTCTATAACCACTCAGTGGGATATTACCGATCTTGGTCATCAGCATCCATAGGGTATGTCTTCAGACCATTCCTTGTTAAAATTATTGGCCTTGAAAGGTCAAAAATGACTTGCAGTTTTTAGTCACTATCTTGAAAACTACAATAAAAAGAAAAAAAAAACTTTCAGTTGATAAAATGATCTTTATGACAAGCCCTACAAAAGTCTTAATTTGGTCAAAATTGTCAGACGTTTTTTTGTTAAGAGTTATTGCCATTGAAAGGCCGAAAATGAGTTTTGCTGATATCAGCCATTTTCTTGAGAACTATATAAGAAAGAAAAAAACTCAGTTGATGAAATTATCTTTATGATAAGGCCTACAAAACTCACCACAAGTCAAAATTGTCTGAAAACTTCTTGTTGGCATTAATGCCCTTGAAATGTGAAATAAGACGTTCTTTGCAGTTTTCAGCTAATATCTCGAAAACTATAATATTCAATTGATGAATGATTTTTATGACAAGTCCTACAAAATCTCCATTAAGTCAAATTGTCTGATGACTCCTTGTTAAAGTTATTGCTCTTGAAATGCATAAAAAAGTTTCAGTCAGAAATGAACCCCATGGTAAGGCCTTCAAAAGTTTTTGGGTTGTAGGTAGACTCCTTGCTAGAGTTGTTGCACTTGAAATGCAAAAACTTTTTTATACAATTTTGGGCCAATATCTTGAAAACTAGGATCGATAAGAGAATAACTTAAATGTTTAAATGATAGTTATGATAAGGTCATCAGAGTTGTAGGACAACTCCTTCTTAGAGTTATTGCCCTTGAAGGGTTCAAATTAAATCAGGTGAGTGATTCAGGCTTCTGGAAGTCTCTTGTTTTACTGTAAATTTTACTTCCAATTTTGCCTATTTCCACTTTGTTGACCTAGTAAAATAATTTGGTATATAGTAATCGGCCTATCTGTCCACGTGTCCACATTTCTTGTAATGGCAACTCGTTCTAAGCAACTTGAGGGGTTTTGATGAAATGTTACAGGATTGTTGGGCATCGTATGAAGATAAGCATGAAGGGAAATAGTTACGTTTGGATTAAAGGGAGATAATTCAACCTCAGGGTTTTCATGTTTAAACCTAATGAACTCAACTCCTGTTCATTTTATCCATTTCATGTTCATCACCTGAAAATAGCTGAAATATTGCTGCTCGGGTGTTAAACTCCAACAATCAATCAAATCTACTTCTGAACTGCTTTTAGAATTTGATGAAACTTCATAGGAAGGTTGGCCATCATATTTAGATGTGCATGAAAGAAAATAATTACTGTCGGAGGGCAAAGTATATATCGGTAACAGTAAGTAGTTATTATGTCTCCAGAGGAGATACAGGCCTCGGATCCATAGATGTTTTAAGGTGGTTCAAAAATAAGGAGATGGGTTTTTTGGACCATCATAGTAATTTTTGCACAAAAAAATGCACTATTAAAAAATGTCTTGAACTGAAAAAGGTGGGTTTTGGGGGTGGACTCCCCAACTTTTGTTCAAAAATGTTACTCAAATTGACTAACATGTACACAACAGAATTAAAAAACAAGAAAAGTTTTTGTGGGAAACTGTTCCAAATAACATTAAAGATGGAGGTAGGTTTTAGTCTGGAGTAATTGGCAGAAAGATTGGCAACTGTGTTCAATAGAGATTAGAAACAAAAAAAGGCATGATGCATGTACATATCAGATAGCAAATGTATCAAATACAATATCTCCAACCAAAATATAAAATTTTGTTCATTCTTCAAAAACAAAGAAAACTGAAACTGAGGAACATTCTAAAATATTTTTTATATGACTGCAAAATGTTTTTTTAGATCGTATAATGGTATTGTGCTGTTGCCATCGTTGGCGACCACTAACTTTACTTTATTTGCCTTCCTCTTTTCACAGAACTGGCAGGTATTGTCCTCATCTTCTGTTTGTGTGTATCTTGATGGGTTACAAATTATGTTAGTTTTAATGTGCTTCAACCGTTATGAAAATGAGACCTTTGCATCTTTTCACAAAACTGGCAGATATTGACCTCATTTTTTATTTGTGAGTGTATTTTTATGTGTTACAGATTATGTTTAAGTTTGGTTCTGCTTCAATGATTTTTAACGAAAACATTGGCCTTTACCAAATGAACAGTTATGAAAATGACACTTTGCCCCCATGTTTCGTAAAAATGTCAGATATTGCCCTCATCTTTTATTTGTGAGTGTATCTTGATGCATTACAAATTATGTGTAAGTTTGGTTGTGCTTGAATGATTTTTAACGAAAACATTGGCCTTTACCAAATTAACAGTTATGACAATGGCACTTTGCCTCCCTCTTTTTTTGCAAAAGTGACAGATATTGTCCTCATAGTTTCATTTGTGAGTGTATATTGATGGGTTGCAGATTTTGTGTAAGTTTGGTTGTGCTTGAATGATTTTTAATGAAAACATTGGCCTTTACCAAATTAACAGATATGAAAATGACACTGGTCCACTGTCTTTTTGCAAAAACTGGCAGATATTGTCCTCATCTTTTATTTGTGAGTGTACATCGATGGGTTACAGATTATATTTAAGTTTGGTTGTGCTTGAATGATTTTTAATGAAAACATTGGCCTTAACCAAATTGACATTTTTGAAAATGACACTGGCCCTTAGTCTTTTCGCAAAAGTGGCAGATATTGTCCTCATCTTTTATTTGTGAGTGTATCTTGATGGGTAACAAGTTGTGTTTAAGTTTGGTTGTGCTTGATTGATTATTAACAAAAACATTGACCTTAACCAAAAAAACAGTTATGAACATGACACTTTGCTGCCCTCTTTTTGCAAAAGTGGCAGATATTGTCCTCATCTTTTATTTGTGAGTGTATCTTGATGGGTAACAAGCTGCGTTTAAGTTTGGTTGTACTGGAATGACTTTTAACAAAAACATCGGCCTTTACCAAATTGACAGTTATGAAAAAGACACTGGTCCTCTGTCTTTTCGCAAAAATTGTTGATATTGTCCTCATCTTTTATTTGTGAGTGTATCTTGATGGGTAACAAGCTGTGTTTAAGTTTGGTTGTGCTTGAATGATTTTTAACGAAAACATTGGCCTTTACCAAATGAACAGTTATGAAAATGGCACTTTGCCTCCCTCTTTTTTTTGCGAAAGTGACAGATATTGTCCTCATAGTTTCATTTGTGAGTGTATATTGATGGATTACAGATTATGTTTAAGTTTGGTTCTGCCTCAATGATTTTTAAGGAAAACATTGGCCTTAACCAAAAAAACAGTTATAAACATGACACTTTGCTGTCCTCTTTTTGCAAAACTGGCAGATATTGTCCTCATCTTTTATTTGTGAGTGTATCTTGATGGGTAACAAGTTGTGTGTAAGTTTGGTTGTGCTTGAATGATTTTTAATGAAAACATTGGCCTTTACCAAATTAACAGTTATTAAAATGGCACTTTGCCTCCCTCTTTTTTTGTAAAGTGACAGATATTGCCCTCATCTTTTATTTGTGAGTGTATCTTGATGCATTACAAATTATGTGTAAGTTTGGTTGTGCTTGAATGATTTTTAATGAAAACATTGGCCTTTACCAAATTAACAGTTATGAAAGTGACACTCAGGTCCACTGTCTTTTTGCAAAAACTGGCAGATATTGTCCTCATCTTTTATTTGTGAGTGTACATCGATGGGTTACAGATTATGTTTAAGTTTGGTTGTGCTTGAATGATTTCTAATGAAAATATTGGCTTTTTTCAAATTGACATTTTGGAAAATGACTCTGGCCCTTAGTCTTTTTGCAAAAGTGGCAGATATTGTCCTTATCTATTATTTTTGAGTATATCATGATGGATTACAGATTATGTTTTAGTTTGGTTGTGCTTGAATGATTTTTAACAAAAACATTGGCCTTGACCAAATAAGTAGTTATGAACATGACACTTTGCCGCCCTCTTTTTGCCAAAGTGGCAGATATTGTCCTCATCTTTTATTTGTGAGTGTATCTTGATGGGTAACAAGTTGCGTTTAAGTTTGGTTGTGCTTGAATGATTTTTAACGAAAACATTGGCATTTATCAAATGAACAGTTATGAAAATGACACTGGTCTTTTGTGCAAAAGTGGCAGATATTGTCCTCATCTTTTATTTGTGAGTGTATATTGATGGGTTACAGATTATGTTTAAGTTTGGTTGCGCTTGAATGATTTGTAACTAAAACATTGGCCTTTACCAATTAACATTTTTAAGAATGACACTGGTCCTTCTTTTTGCAACACTGGCAGATATTTTCCTTATCTTTTATTATATGTGAGTGAATATTATGGGCTTTAGATTATGTGTAAGTTTGGTACTGCTTGAGTGGATTTAATGAAAACATTGGCCGTTACCAACGTAACTGTTATGTAAATGACACTGCAAAACTACAAGATGTAGTCCTCAGGTCTCACTAACCACTTCTAACGTTTCCATTACTTTACATGTTAAAAAAGTAATTTTCAAAGTCTCACTGTGAATTCCCAGGCCAAAAGACATCTTAAAGTTGCATACTGTTGCGAAACTTGGAAAGTAAGGCTTCCAAAATCATTATGCTAATGGTACGATGATAGTAGAAATTCTTCACAAAATTTACTTGAATAAATAATACTGAAAATCCACATTTTTACCTGTTCTGCTAATTGACAGCATGGAGGCAAATTACTCACACATGTAAACAATATTCATACACTTTTGTAATTAATTACATATATGATTTTAAAGTACACATTCTTAGCTTTATTTTGACTACTTTTAATCATAATACACACAAATAATGCACTTATAATGCATATGTCTAGGTTCAGTGTGTTTTTGGTACTACATAGGGTGGTGGCCATTTGACCAGTAAGTGGTTAGTGAGACCTAATCTAAAGTTGGATTACCTCCCTTTGAAGTCTTGTAACAGAAAGACTATTCCTTCATTCACATCTACATGTGATTCCCAGCCTTCCTATAAAGTTTCATCAAAATCCCTTAAGCAGTTAAGGAGGAATTGGGCTTATGAGATTTTAACACGAAAAACCTTTTAAGAATTGCCTCCCTTTGGAGTAATTCAACAGTAACTATTTTTGTTCATGCAGATCAACAAATAATTGCCAACCTTCCTTTAAAATTTCTTCCAAATCCCTAGAGGGGTTTAGTAGAAGTTGTGGTTACAAAAATCGTAGACAGACAGAAGGACAGATGGACAGACAAACAGATAGGCTGATTTCTATTTAATCCCCCCCCAGAAAAAAAAAGAAAGAAAAAAATTGGTTTGCGGGACATAACAACTATGACTGTGTGATGACAATGTTCATCAATACAGGTTAAGGTCAACCAATGCCTGGTTAGGAAAGTTCTTTAGACCCTTTAAGTGGATCCAAAAGGTATTCAGGGTGTCCTACCTCAGTATAAAGTTGTAAAGTACACAAGACCATAGGCGTAGGTAGCAAAAACTTACTGGTACTGTTACTGACATCCGGAAAATTCATTTTTATTCTGAATGAGAAAGAAAATAAGAAAACAGGTGAAATGTGTCCTAAAAAAAACAAAACATTTTCTGTCAAAATAATTTGAATGGCATACTGTACCTGTCAAAATTATTGGTACGGTTGGAGCAGTACCAATCATACCGGTTCCCAAGCCCATGAGGACACAGCACTTGCAGGTCCTGTGAATGGTGCCTAGCACCCAAATTAGTTGATCTAAATAAATTATCCTGCACTCCAAGAAGTGTTGTGTCCTTCATACTCACCATACAGGTATTTTTTAAATAGCTGTCATTGTCAAAAAAAAGATAACAACATCCAAATATAACTAACAGCATTTATTTTAATACATTTTACAACAATGATGAATTTCTTGCAATAACACACCAGTGATTAATCTCAATATGAAACTGCTTATGTATCAATATACATATAAAAATTTTGTCTCTGTCAAGCTGTAGTAACAGTTCATTTCATCTTGTGTCACACTAAAACACTGTCATTATCACGTATTAAAATTCACTTGCATAAAACTGGAAAGGTTTATTTCTGTTTGTCTGATAACTTGAATTCATGATAATTTCCCATTGGTACATCAACATAAGAGCATTTTGTTGCAGATATAAATTGGAGGATGCCACATTTATTGTTTATATATTGAGTCAGTCGTCAAAGGGAAAGAACTCATGTCATTTTGATATAACCAGAAAGAGACAGTTACTCTCCAATACATCCTTAGTTCTGTTTTCTTGTATTAAGTCTTCTCAATTTGTGGATTACTTTTACCAAGAAGTTTTTCTTTCAATGTTGCCATTTTAGCTTCTATGTCTGAGATGCTTAAATCCTGCAAAAATAAAATGCCTGGTATGTTGAAACTGTAAAATGAAACTAGATTACTTGAAAATTCACAAAGGACAAATTTCTTCCATACATTCTTAGTTCTGTTTTTTTTGTACAACACAATGTACAAGGTTTTCTCAATTTATGGGTCAGCTTTACAAAGAAGTTTTTTTTTCAACTAAAGTTTCAAGGTTGCCATTTTTGTTCCTGGCCCACAATACCAGTTTTTATTGGAGCTGGGTAGCTCATTAGGTTCTGTTTCTTTGTATGTGTTATATTGGTTATTTCATGTTCTTTGTTATATGTGTCTGTTCTCCTTGTTTAGTCTTTACCCTTGAATTATATTTAACTTTGACTTCTGCAAAAATCCTGGTTCCCTTGATTACTCTCTGTGTTTCTTGTATACTTTATAACCTTCTTTTGAGATTTTTTTCAGTTGACCAGATTTTTTAAAGTTTTAAATGAATCACTTCACCTTTTGTATTATATTTCTAAATTCAAATGATTCACCTACAAAATGCAGGTTTAATTGTGAACTTAATTCTTTTCTAATAATGCTAAAACTGTCCTTTTTAAACAATAAATTTGGAGAAAAAATGCATATAATAACACCCAAATGAAAACAGAAATCATTCATCTTAAGTTCAACTGTCGGTTAAAGCAAGAGCATTCTCTTTCACTTATCATATTGAAAATAATTTAACTAAGAAATAATTGTAATTTTTTTCATGAAGCAATAATCACAATTTTGTCAGGTAGACTGAGTAATACAGGAAGGGTGTTATGTTCAGTTTGCTATGATCATTCCTTATACAGTGAAACCAATCCAAGCCCCTTTTAGAGATTTATTTGGTTAAGGCAGGGTGTTTGGTTTACACAGGTTTAAAAATATTGAAGCTGATATAAAGGAACTTTGACTATGTAAATACCTGTTCAGCTTTGTGTTCTTGTTTGATGAACCTGTCTACTTTTCTTTGCTTTGGTGGTGGTATCTGGAAATATTTGTACCGGGTAAATGAAATTCATGATTGTTATACAGCTAACAAAGTATATCAGAGTATTGTTGAAAATTTGGCCTGTATGTGTGGCTTATGTATGAGGCAAAGAACGAGACTTAATAGATAATTATCCACATTACACACTGAGTACACATACAGGCTGTATCTTTTGACAATATCCTAATATTGTTTTTATCCTGCAATAAAAAAGAATGAAAACTTTTTAAATAAATGTACAATTTGTTTACTACTCCAAATTGATTTCATGTTTTACACCGAAAGGATAGGGAAGCCCCAGCTTCACAGTAATCTTTGACAATTATGGGCATGGTAAAAAAATACAGGCAAAAATATACATGTACATGAATTACATCAAAGCTGCATTTGCCACCATGTATTTGTATATGAACATAATGACTGCAGGATAAAAAGTCTATTTATAATATTAAGTCTGATAAAGTTGGCATTAAAATAAAAAAATCAATGATGATTCAAATTTCTATTATCCAAAAAAAAAAAGAGAACATCTGCTTTGTGTTTTTGTATTTGACTGTACTACCAGAGCTATTTCGAGACTGTCCATATAGAAACTAGGCAGATCCATAAATATGAGTGGCACATAGTAAATTTTATCCCACCAATTCTTTTGTTCCTATAAAATGTTAACTTATTCTGATGTCTAAATGAACAGTGATTTTTTTGTTTAGAAAGTGAATGGCTATGGATATATTCTCAAAGTCTCCTAACAAATCAACTAAATTACGGACAGTTCAAAGAGTTAACTCCCTTTATTTGAAAGTTTCTAGTGCATCCTATGTATCTTCTTTCTATCCCTTACAGTTTATTACAAACCTACACTCATTTCTTAAAAATCATGAGCTTTTGATCTCTGATGGATGAAATTTTACTGATAACAAAATTTGGCATGTGTCACCCACCGCCTGTGTCTTCCATGAAAACCTTTTTATAATCATAAAAAAAACTATTGCATGACAAGCTTCAAGCTATCGTTACCGACAGATCCTTATCTAAATTGATGAGATCATAAACCCTATTCATTGTTTAGCTGTCCGCTGTTAAAAAGAATTGAGATATCACTAGACACATTTTCATACTTTTCCTTGTGAAGTTTTTATGGCATTAGATTTTGTGTCTTTAGCTTTTATAATCAATCTGGAGATTCAGGGAAATTCAGTTGAGTGTTGGAGTTATTCCCCCCTCTTTCTGTCAAAACTCACTTGCTTCCCATTTTTAAATGTTCATTTAAAGCACTAAGTTTAGATGAGAAAATCAGGCTCCTTGCAGCTTATTGTTGTTAAAAGAAGACAGACAATGAAATTGTCACATTGAAATTTGGTCTAGGTATGCTTAAAAATGTATCAAGTTCTAAAACAAAGGTGTGCTAAAAATGTATGATGTTCAAAAACATGAAAAAAAAAGTTAGGTGTCACACTAAGAAATCCATGAGCTAAAATATTACTTACACTGTGATCAAAGTATTCTGGAGAGATACCTTCTAAATACAATATTCGTTCCTCTAACTTCTTTAATCTACTGAATACATCTGTTTTATCTATTTTAGCACCTGTATTATATTGAAAATGAAAAAAAGGAGATACATGTATATATATGAGAGGAAACTTTTTTGTTCTTTTACATACCTGTTAACCCTTCCACATTAGTGGGAGACTGTCGTATAATCAATGAATCCCCCTCATAATAATGTAAGAGTAAGATTTGTAGGAGGTTTTATATGAAAAATTCTAAATAATTGAATTTTTACATAAAAAAATACATTTACGTAAGAATCTCTTGTATTAACTGTTCCAAAGGTTAACAGGTATGTCTTTTTTTAAGCAGACAATACATATGTTTAGTTTGTATTTTGTATCTTATTATATAGATAGCAGTGTTTTATTTATGGTTCCCAGGGCCCCCTCTCAGAATCAAATGGTTGTCCCCTCAGGCAAGATACAATATTATCAGATCAATGGAATCAGTTACTGTTAACTGTTAGATAACTGTGATTTTTCCATTTGGAAAGCATTCTTTAATTTTCATAAATAAGTGATACTTACTCTAAAATCAAATAAAATTGCAGTTTGGTATACTAAGATAAAATCATAATGATACAGTAAATGCATACAATAACTTCTGAACTTACATCACATTATTTTCTAACTGCAAGCAAATTAAGATAAGAAGTTGCAATGTGGTACAAACAAGGGGAAATGCTATGGCAAAAACAAAGCTGCAAACACCAAAAGGATACTAAATAAAGAACAAAACACACAAACAACACAAAAACAAACCCAACTTAACACAGGAATGAAGTCAGATGCTCTGAAAACGCAAGAAGTTCCTGCTTCTTGCAAGACACCTGTCATGCTGATGCTTGTTGAAAGTCTTATTGATTTCAAACAAAGATTATGAGTGGACAGACAAAGAATTCATACTTTAGAGCAGCTGGGATGTTACAACATGGGAAAGATATCATTACCTGATTTTATTTTTAGATGCTCCTCTATGTTACGAAGTCTTTCTTCCACTCCTGGAAGGACATTTTCTGCCTTTTCCTCTTTGATTTTTATGGGACTAGTAATCTGGGTTTGTGGTCCTGACAAATTCACTACTTTTGAAACTGAACAATATAAGACAAGAGATTAGATATAGATATTGATAAAATAGCAATCTTATGAAATATCATGTATCATCTTAAATTCTAGGCATTAAATAGAACTGAGTGTATTTAGTCCCTGTGTATACCCTTTGTGTCATTATCTAACTTTTAAAACTAAATGATATAATACAAGAGGTTAGACATAGATATGGAACAGAATTAAAAGTGATTAAGGAATCTTGTGTAAAATCATCTAAAATTATACGCATTACATGGATCTGAATGTATTTAAAGTCCCTGTTTAAACTTTATGATCAGGCTCAGTTTGTACTCCTGTGAGGAAATGCTATACAGGCAAAATTATTTCACATGATTTTCACCTGAATTAAGAAAATAAAGTTTGTGACAGTGAAATAGTGACTTTGTGAAAATCTCATGATTTTCAGGCGAAATTCATGCAACATGAATTTCATGTGAATTTCACATGAAGGTTCGATTCATCCAAAATTCATGTGAAATTCACATGAAATTCATATTACATGAGAATTATATGTGAAGCTCGATTAAAATGAATTTCATGTGAAAAATATTTGCTTGTACACATATTCTCATAAAAACTTTAAAAAATATTCTACCATAATATTTACTCTCTGCATACAAACATTTTTCACCACCAAGCAGATGCCAAAATTAGAAACATCAAACTTTTTCATATAACTTTTGCCTCAAAATCCCAGAATTCACATCTGCCAAAATAACAAGACATACTGTATTACTCTCACAGTATATAATATGACTTTTTACCTTTGATGTGACTTTTCCCTCCAGGTCTGGACAGAAATACTGCATTCACTCTAGCACAGCTGTCCTCTTGATCTAAACAATACAAGAACTGCATGTTTTTTTTTAGCATTAGGATTCAACAAGGTTGAGTTCATCTAATTTTGTCAAAAAAGTTATTAAAAACTTTCACTGTATAAGTACTTTATCATTTACTCTCAATAATTATGTAAAATGTATATTGAGGTGATTCTAAATAGAACAGAATCATGTTACAGTCTATCCTCATAATCATAATTCAAATTTAGGATCCAAATATAATGAGTGAAACATCAATGAAAATTTATATTGTTACTGTCATATGAATAAATGTACCATAATAGTCAATGAGAAGATAAAGAAAAAAACATATCCTATCAGAAAACTTTTCACTGTTGAATAACATATTATTTTTAACTCAGACTCAGGTATAAAGATGTCTTCCTCCTTCATATCTAATTGTCTGGGGGGAAAATACTTTCATAATTTGTATTAGGAATTTTGCTAATTATTGGTACAAGTATGTATTTTTTTTAAATATTTTAACTGTATCATTTACATCTCAATTTGAAAATTCTTCATAATTACTATGGGTCTACCATTTATTGTGAATAAACTTGTGCCAATAAAATATTTAGTATTTAGCATTATATAAACCTTCATCAGTGAATATTGAACAGAATTCTCTCCTGTTATTTTCATCAATTTCTCTCCTTTTCTGTTCAGTGAAAGCTACAATTCTTCTCTCTATCTGTAAAAGTAATTCATTATAATCATCATCTTAAACAAAACTCTTACTGTGACAAACAACAAAATACCAGAAAATCAAAACAGAAAAATGATGTGATATATCTTTAAAAGAAGCATTCACTGTACCAAAGGATTTTACTTTTCCATTTTTATTAGGGTTAGCAATGAATACTCAAGTATAATTTTAGTACTCAGATACTTGTTTCAGTTTTAAATATTTTGATGCAGTTCCCTGTGTAAAATGTCTGTTTTTCAATACTAATTAATAACAATTAATAATGTACAAACATTTCACGCAACTGATTGGATACATTTTTGTAAAGGTGTTCTCATGTACACCAATCATCACTTTTACATTGATCATTAACTCGTACACCATAAACTCCTGTTTGATTGTTTATTGACGTGATTGGTATAAAATCACTAATTTATACTTAGTTTTTGTTAAGTATGCGTAATTTAAAGTCCATTTTTTGCTGATGAATTATAGGACAAGTTGTAATCAAAATAACTAACTCCACAGAAACATATTTGTTTTTTTTTATCAAATCAAACTTCATTAACTAGTTGATGGCTTTTTTTACCAACCTCTAATTTGGCATCTGAATACATTGCTGAAAAGGTTATTTGTAGATTGTTCATTGTTCAATTTGCGCACAAAAGGTAAAGTGATACACACATACCAAGGCTGTAGCATTTACACCGAGTTATGTGATAATTTGTATGTCTAAGCAATGTCATAATACATTTATTTAATTAGTGTATATAAGTTAATATAACATAAAATCAATATTTTTCATTAAACTTTTTATCTGAGTAATTAAGTACTCTTGAGTATCATGACCCAGTGCTTAAGTATTAAATTGCATACCTTTTGCCATCCCAAATTTTTTTGGTAAAAAAAAGCACTTGATGAAGATTATCTCCTCTACTAAAGATTGAATGAAACAAACACCCATTTAGTTAATGGTGCATTGAATTCATTATTAAATAATTTAGAGCTTATTTTGTTTCAGAAGAAAGTATAGAATAGATATTAAAAATTACCCACTAGGTGGCAACAGAAAAAATGTAGACATAACAAGAATGTTTTTTTTTTAACTTTCTCTTCTGACTACTAGATCTGAGTATTGTCAATGAGTTCATAATACAACACATATCATAATACTTAGTAGTGAAACAATAATATCATGAAATGTATTGTCACAAAATATCAACCAGAATTGCCTTGCATAAACAGCTAACAGTCTATATTTAATCACTATTTAAATATGAAGCCAAAAGTCTTCTTAATCTTAAATAAAATTGTGCAAGGGTATTCACAATTTGTATAATCGCTCTGTAACGCATGTAAATGGCTTTCACGGCACTAGTAAAACAGAAAACTGGATTGGAGATGGAATAAGGAAATAAACCAAATTTTAGTTTCATGTTTCATGAAGACGAAACTATACATGAATTGTTATGATCTTCGATCGATAATAATGATTCTTCTCAACTGATTGGGATAACTTACTGTAAATGTATTAATATTCCGTCTACTGTGAATATAGCTAAAATTAGTAAACTGCAATATTTCTACGTTTACAGTAGATGACATAAAAATAAACCTTAATGTCAATTGCAGATCCAGGGGAAACTGGAACCCTCCTTATTTTGTTGGAAAATCTTGTTAATTTCATGCAAAATTTGTGCAAAACTGAGCAAACAACAGCCTCCTTTTAAAAAATATCTGGATCCATATGTTTCATTTAAATATGCTATTGAATTCTAACCTCAGCTTTTGATGCCTTTATTTGCACTATTTGTAAATCTTCTTCACTCAGTAGTTGTATCTGATCAGTTTTTGATGAACTGCTTGGGATTTCATCACAGTTAGTTTCATCAGTCAGCATATTTATAGCTCTTGCATTATGTCATAAATTTGAGATATTTTGGTCAATCATACAACACCTGAAACATATAAAATGTAAGTTTATTTTAGAATCTGCATACATGGTATGTGTATAAAAACATTTCCTGAGAGGAAAAGGTAACAGCTCAATTTCTGAAGATAAACAATATATGAAAATGAAATATTGCATCAAGATAGTAATTAACTGATTGTTATAAAGGTTGTGAAAACCTGGACCAGCTGTCCTTTTCACAAAAAAAATTGTTATGTAAAATTAGTTGTAAGTTACAACATCACAATATTTCGATCATGCAATTATGACATCAGACCTTACAACTTATTTTACAGTTAAGAGTTTTTGTGAAAAAAAACTGCTGGTTTCATAAGAAATCTCAAATTATTAAACAGAATTTCCTCACATCTTTCCCAAACACTTATTTGACCAATCATACCTTTGAAATCAAAGATCTAGGGAAAAACTCTGGAATTTGAAAAAAAACGTTAGGGCAATGAACCTTGTGGTACAATTTCATTGACAGCTTGAATTACACTTGTAATATATGTTTTTACTTTTGTACGGATTTTTAGAGTATGAAAAAGTCATACAACACTAAAAGTAAAAAAATAACATTTTCATGATGTCCCCGAAACAGAAATCATACAAATATTCCTTGTCAATTTGGAGTCGTCTCAGCAATGAACATAAAACCACTGAATCAGCTTCACCGATATGCGTCACCAAAAAAAAAAAAAACAAACAATAAACAAAAAAAACACACACACAACAGTATTGTTCAATTTAGTAAGCTTAGTAAAATAAAAAAAATCTCTAACGTCCTACATTATGTACCGGAAATTTCTTTTCTAATTTCAGAACAAACGACTGATCATTTACAAATATCCGGAAAGTTATCCAAGCGCTACTAAAACATATTTTGTAAAACATTTTTGACTCGCCACTGCTCAGGAATAAAGAAATAATTTATTTAATAATATTTCGGGGCTCCACATGAAAATGACATTTTTTCCAATAAAGAGGGGGTGCCAACCCCCTGCACCCACCAGTGAGTGATTCGGCCCTTGATTTTGATACACTAGGACATATAACAAAAACAATATTCACAATGCATTCATTCTACAAATAGGATAATAATTTCAAAAGATGACAATTAAGAAGTGGATGTTTTGACCATCAATATAACTTTCGTAATGTAAACTTCATTGACTTTTCATATAATCATGTTTGCCCCCCCACACACACACACACACATTCACATATACGGGTACCTATTCTAGCGGCACGTCCTATCACCTTATATATAGGAAGAGGTCCCCCGAGATAATACTGTTTATGACAGTATCATGGTTCAAATAAGAAAATTTAGTTCCTATTTTTTTCACTAGTTTTTTTCTTGAGGAAAAAATAACCTTCTGTAAATCGCTTGGTCCGTCACTTAATCACCATCGAAGAAAAGAACAAAAGGGCGCCCGCAGTAAAAACAAATCAGAAATTCTAAGACCATGGAAAAAAGACTTTGCAGAAGTCAGGAACTGAAAACAAGATACTGATCAAACCCAACAGAAAAAACTTTAGGTAAATAAGAATAACTGAACTCCATCGAAAACTGGTAGGGTGGACAAGGTGGACCGACAGGGTAAGAGTTCTCGGTTTCTTTCTAAAACACTCACCGGTGAGTTGCTCGTGATCATACATATACAGTAAATGGGTAACTATGGCAAATCGAAGAATTTATCTGTCCTCATGGTCATAAACATATCAGACCAAAAAAAAATCTATTTTCAATAGTTCGTAGGTCAATAGCTTTGATATCCCTGGTCCACCGCAAACGCAATGCAAAACAAACTTTGGGGTCGGAACTGTTACAATGTACATGTATGTTCCTATAAGTTAGATCAATATTATCACTCTTTTGAAATTGACTTGAAAATATTAAACGCTACTTTCGTTAACCGAGTGATACTTCCTTGTAAGTAAATCTATAGTATGAATTTTAGCACACGATTTAACTATATAGGACAACCTCTGATGGTACCAGGCCATTATATCGACATATCCCTCCAAAAATTTGAATGAAGCATTAATTGTTAGGGATGAATTCTGGTGTTACATGGAGATGGATGGGGCGCAGGTCGGTGAACCGACAGAGCCATTGAACTTATCAAATAATCCTTGGTTGTTAGCCCTACTAAATAAAAGTATCTGTGTTTCTTTATGGTTTACTAACTTCAGGTTTTACTAAAAACCAGTAAGGGCATTAGTTTTCTTTATTTAAACTATACATTAATCTATGCTTTTATACGAGGAGGACGTTAACTTTTTGTAGGTTTAAACTGGTCTGGAGCTTGCATGTTAGTGTGTTTGTGTAATAATTTTCCAACTATTTTGCTGTACCTGAGTAAAATGATGTTTTGGGTCCAGCTGCAGCCTGCCTTGTGGTATGATTTCCTCGTCGTTCACTTATGACCAATAGGTAGCCTTGGGCTGACATTTGGCTCTTTGACATGTATACCATACCTATTCTCGTTGTAGTATGTGCACTATAGAGGGAACAGAACCGCCACGTCCCGCCTAAATCCGCCCTTGTAGTCATTTTCGGAAGTTAGGATAGTAAGTCGGATATAAAGAGATCTCAGGAATCATGGTTTTTATTAATAAAGTTTTCGCGTTAGTCTGTATGTGCATTCTTCTCCACCTTAATTAAAAATTGTAACTTAATTTTGAAAATGCATTTTCACTTATTCATAAAAAACAAATAAAGTACTAATAAGAAAGCAAGTAATTTGATTATTATAGTGACACGTGTAACACATTAAACAATAGTCAAGAATTAAATCATATGATGGAAACACCAAACACATTGGACCTACAAGTCACTTAAAATAAACTGTGAGAATTAAATTGTCAAGAGAAACAAAACAAAGAACAAAAATAAATTACTTTGAATAAAATAACTGTTTGCGTTTCAAATAAGCATATAAAATGTATTTATATTTTGTCAAAATGTTTGTCCTGAAGCTGCATGATCTGATTGTATTTCATCAAATGCATATAATGAATTTATCAATCCGCGGCAGGGGCGTAGCTGCCTATACACAAATACGCAGTTGCGTACTTTCGGAAAAAGTAACAAAAATAAAAACACACATTTTAAAGATATGAAATAAAGGTTTTATGCAATGACTCACTTGGGGCCTTGAGCGACCCCCCCCAAGACCCCTCGCCATAATTTTGCGTACAAATAAAACAGACCTAGCTACGCCCCTGCGCGGCGATAGTCCATAAAGGTAACTATGAGTATAAAAAAGCCTGATTGGTATTTGATCTCTTTAAACTAATAGAATCGAGATGACTGAAGGCATTATTTACATTTGTCTGTTGTATCCACCCATCTGCGGCCGTGACATATTCAACTCGGCCGTTCTCCCTAGCTAGACAATGTGGAGGACACTTACTACCCTACCGGTGCACCTTGTCCATGCTTCCAACGTTTAGTGTTAATTTACTTGTAGTTTTCTATGCGTTATCTTTCGGCTCTTGTATGTTATCTTTGCTTGAACTATATCCCTAGACTTTCGAAATTCCTATTCCGTTCTAAACTAAGTTCGATTCCCATTTTACTTTCTAAAGCACACTGTAACGCCGACCATAGTGTATTAGTGTGGTGAAATGCGTAAATCTCCACTTGCAAGTCCAAATGTGTAAATACACCGAGATCAAGCAAAATTGAAGAAATTTCTGAAGTACAACCTCAGATGTCATATACATTGGTATATACAGACGAGTAAAACTAGAAGAAGACAAGACATAAAGGTGGACAAACTGTATAATCTGATTATTACCTAGTTGTAAATTAAACCTAATATATATTATGTATGTAAAACTGTCTTATATTTTAAATATTTACTTCATAGAACTTTTTGCATTTATGTTTTGGTCAATTGTATTCATTTTGTCAACCACTTGTATTTAGCAATTAAGTGTGTTATGATATTCTTGTCTAGTATAACGAGAATGGACATGGTAAATATGTCAAAGAGACAACTCCAGCGGGATGAAAAAATGTCAGCGCAAGGTCGTTCATTGGTTTTCAAACCCTCACACCACAGGGCAGGCTGCAGCTGGCCCATAACAGCATTATACACAGGTACGGCGACATTAAAGTAAGCTGAGAGTGAAAACGAAACAAGACAGTCTATATATTCTATATAAAATTAACCTGTATATAAAGGCAACCTGTCTTATCACAGCATAATTTTATCCTCCCTTGGAGGTTTGGCTGTAATAATGCATGTCTTGCTTGATTACACGTATAATCCAAATCAATGGGTAATAAAATGCTTCCCAAAGGTACAGCTTGATACAACCACAGAGGTCGAACGCTGAGCAGTTCGGGCAAATATGAACAAACCATTCAAGCTTCATAGAGCTCTGAAGTTGGTTGCAATGAAGTAGCTGTCTTTATAAAAGTTCAGAAACAGTTAAAGACCAAATAAGCAACCTTAGTTTGTCATTCGGAAGTAGATAACTAGAGGCTCTAAAGAGTCCGAATCGCTCATCTCGTTTGATAAGCAAAATACATGTACTACTTTTTTGTGAAAGCGGTCGTTTTTTTTTCTTGGATAAAAATTCCTAATGCTCATACCTAAGTATTAATCAAATCAATATTAATTGAATTCTGTCCAGTAGTTTCTGAGAAGAACATTTTTGAAAGTAAAAAGCAGACATTGTAAAACGGACAATAACTCTTAACATAGCTTAACAAAACTTGGAAAATATGACCACAGATAGACCTCACTGTGCCGAAAGCTTTTATCCCGTCAGAACACACCTAACAGTTTTGGAGATATATGCAAAAATCTGTCAGACCCCTTTGTTCTATTTTTTAGTAACAACAGCCATGTTTTTGTGGTTTGTTCAATGGGTTTCTCTACAACAAGAATTACATCTACAGTATGCAGTGTTTGAATTTTATATGGATTTGTATTTTTAAGCACCACTTTTGATTTAAAAATATTTGTCATAGAGTAAAAAAAATTGACCAGAATCAATGTGTCCTTCTTTTTGGCCCTATGTGCTTTGTACTAGTCCATCAATCTGAGTCAGATTTTTTTAGGTGGTAGCTCAAAGAAGCAACAGTCCACAGGTCACCTCAATCAGAAACATTATTCTGACTCAGAGCCCACCAGTAATCGTTGTCAATCCAATATGCCACATGCTTGGCAGTGAAGCAGTGACTACCAATTTTGAAATTGCTAGGGATCTAACCCACCAGAAACTACAAAAACATTACTTTAAAATGTCTCCATAGAAGTATAATTGTGGTATAACAGAAGAATGTTCTAATGACCATGTACTACTAAATAAAATAAAACACTGAACATAGCATCAATTTAATATCACATAATTGGCAAGCTCTTCAATCTGAAGACCTTCAACATAATTAATAAATCATCATTAAATAACTACAAACAAAAATTTGTACAGTTTGATCAAAAGCACTTTACATGGTTACATTATAATAAAACAAAAACTTCCTCCAATGTGGAGATAGGGTAAAAGGGGCTGAAAGCTGCAAGGTTGTATTATAAAATTTTAACTAGCATTTGCTAATAACACTTAGAAATTACTTTTTAGATTAACAGGTACAAAAATGCTCACACTGGTACTGAATGACACTAGCCTCAAATTAAATGGTATATCAAGGTTGATCTGAACTGGCCTTCCCTAATAATAAAATCTTTCTTTCTTTGCATAAATATACACAGAGAAAATTTGCACGATGACTACAAAATGTTAGTCTCTTCTGACTTTTTACAAAAACGAAAGGAAGTAGAAGAAAATAAGACAGACTTTTCTTAAATTTAGAATTTTTTTTTAGCTTCTGTAACAAACTATACAACATTTAAAAATATGTGAAATCTACCACACAAAAGTATGATGTATCAGTAAAGTTGGTTGCCACAGCCAAAAGCAGGATATGAAATGAGGGGAGAAAAGAAAAGAAATACAGGTTTTTAAGAAAAAAAAAATCAAGTAGAAAAAAGATAAAAAATTAAATTTAATACAACACTGCAGGTACAGAAGTGATACAGGAAAATATAAACAGAACATATAATGCCTAAAATGGGCCCCATTTCCATTTTTTTTAAATTGGCAGTGTTGTTGATTTACAATGTATGTTCCTGATATGGGCATGTGCTTTGCACACCTTTGTACAGTTAACAAAGAAAATTACCTTGCAATGAAAAATAAAATTGAAAGTTTAAATCCATCAAATATTGAAAAAAGATCACTTTACAATAGAGTTCAGATTATACAGATTCTAAATACTGAAACTGACAAAAAGACAAATATACATTTGAATCTGTATCATCTTCATATATTTGTCAGCACATAAGTATCTTCAATATGTATTAAACTACTCCATAATAAAAGGTGCACATTTTCAATATGTACTCATTGTGCAAAGTTTGAATGGTATTGGTTCAATACTTTTTGGGTTACATATTACAAGGGTGATGGACAAAAGGATGGGCAGAGATGCGCAGCTACAAGACTGGCTTTCCCCTTGGTGACACGGGTAAAAAGGCACCTTAAAGATGTCAGGATTAGATAGGTTTCTGATCTATTGAAGGATTGATTTAGACAGATTTCACTGTAATTAATGTTATACAATATAATACTGAAGAACAGATGTGGGAAAATGCCCATGAGATAATGACTACAGTTTAAGTTACAATATCTGTGCCTGGGCTCAAAAATCCTCTCAATTTGAGTTTCTCCTCAAATCCTTCTTCAACTCCACTAATCCGATCATTTGAAATTTAAAATTTGAGAACATTCTCAATTTGAGATTTCTATAAAAACCCAGACCTGTCCTGACAAATAATATTTTTTTAATGTTAACATCCGCAAAAGTATATTTTCAATAGCTAAGTATTAAGTTGCAATTTTCAAAGCAAACTCCGAAAGCTGCTACCACAAACACTGTAGTGTTCATTCAAGCATGACTATCTTGTATCTACTAATCTAATAAACAAAACAAAAAGAGATCTGCATTGTTTTGATAAATAAAACTGTAAATAAAACACAACCTGAGCACAAAAATAAATTCTATTGGGACATTAATACAAGAGGTGAATACAATGCTATTATTGGTCAACTTTTGCCAATTAAATACACAAAATTGACAAATTTTCAAACATAAGAGGGGTTTCAACCACCGCATCTCCTCTCTCTGGATCCACAAATGGCATGATAAAAAACATTGTTTGCTGAACTAAAACAGTATTTTTCCATATAAATGTACATGTATCTGAATTCAATTAGCATCTATCTTTTCCAAAATACATGAAAATTAATATGTTGATAGTCAGCAACTATGAAACTCTTGCGCATGTAGTAATGACCTCATTCTATGTGTGACATGTAAATATTGCACACATTTTGTGAATATACAGATTACATATGTGAGGTATAGATTTTGTCTAACACCAATGTATCCCATGGGAAGATGCATTTTTAATATCAATTTTACACATATCTGTCACTATCAACATGAGGTTCCCCTTTTGAATCATCCCGTTTTCAATGTGGTTTCAAGGAAGGACTCTTTCTACGCTCAAAATACTGCCTATTAAATGAATAGTAAATGAAATGCATTGTTATGATTGATTTCAATGGTGAACAATACCCGGACTCAAAAATGAATTAACCACTAATTTACTATTGAAAAATGGTCTTTTGTAATAATGTATGTGAAGAAAAGGAAGTCCAACATCTGCTTTAAAAAATAACAACTGCCTTACAGGCAAAAGTATAAACTACACCTTGCCTGGTCAACGACATTGTTAAAAAAAAACCATTTCTACAAGTCCTCCGTGTTTCTGTTAAGGTCCATTGATTTCTCAAAAATGATGGTATGGTAAATTATAAATATTACATCTCTTTTTTGTTAAACATACACACATATATATATATATTGTTGGTACACTTGGAAAAAAGATGAATGTCCTATAAAGAAACTACATGTATTTGCTATATTTTTGGTTGAATCACAAGCATCATAATACAAGCACTTGTAATGAATCACTTTTTGTCAATAGAGAAATTTTTGTTAAGTTTTTATTATTACAAATATTGAATACAACAAGCCTGGAATTGCCAAAACTAAAACTAGCAAGTGAGAGGTGTGACAGTTCCTAAATTGCAAAATTAAATTTTTATTTAACCTTTTATTGCAGAATTTACAAATTACTTCATGCAATAAGGCTTATAATAATTTTTTGTTTGTTCGTTTCTACATTCCTGAATGACTTGGCAAAATTGGTGAGACTCAAAATATTATACTGCTTACACTTAATAAAACATCATTTTATTCATTTCCAACTTTCAGGATAGCAAAATTGACCTGTATTGTTTCAACATTTACATAAAAAAAAATATTTAAGTTCCACATTTGGCTTAGTGTTGTTTGAAGTAAATAAGATAACATCATATATATTTTGCCCTAACTTCTGAATTAACAGTATATGAAAACTTTGCCAAAAGTTATACAAACGTCAATAGATAAACAGAAAAAAAGGTGTCAAAATACACAGCACTGAAAATGAAACTTTGTGAGTGCAAACACACTAACTTGTAAGACAGAACACTTCATGCACACAGAAATCAAATGAATGAAACAAGTGAAGTACAAAAAGTATTCAATAATTGGGAAATATTGCTATCCATTCCAATGAACAGGTTTGATTAAACCCTGATTAAAGCATTAACATTACATAAACATGAATGTCAATTTGAATGTTAAAATATGAAACCTGTAGTTTAATATGCAACATGCATTTTTCATGTAGAGAAAATTTTCAGTTGTTAACTGAGATTCATTGGCATGGTTATCGTGTTAAAAATATGTAGAACATTTTTTTTTCATGGGGTATCCATTCAATGGTTTTTATGATTTAGTAAAATCACAAATACTTCCTAAAAAATGTAAAATTTCCACTGAAAAGGAAAAAGAATTCTGACAAAACATGAGAAATGACACCCATAAAAAAGTACTTTCACAGTTAATTACATTGCATGACTATAGCACATACATTGTTCATGAAACCACCACAAAAGGAACTAAGTAATAAAGCTCATCAAATGTACTCTACATGTATATGTAACACTCATATGGTAAATTAAAATAACCTACATCTATTTCTTCAATCTCACTTGTATGAATGTAGCTTTTAATGATTGACCTTCAATTTATAACTATTCCTATCTTTCTAAAGATCACAGCACTTTTCACAGTGATGGTAACTGTATTTTCAGAAATTATTCCAAAGTACCATGATTTCAATAGCAATACTTGTACTATAAAATATAAAACTCTGCAGGATTACATGGGAATTATCCAAGACTGTGAAAAAAAAATAAAATAAAAATAAAATAGCAAAAAAAAAAAAAAACAACAAAATTCAGTTTTTGACATTAAGTACCAGAATTGCAATAAGATACAAATGCAGTAATTTCTGAATTTACAGTTTATACATACGCAATAAAACATCCAAAGTATTTTGCAATAATATTGGCACATAAGGTTATAATCAGCTGATTAGCTCTTGGCTAACTTCTTGATACGCTCAAGTCTCTGTTTAAGCTCTGACACATCCGTCGACGATGTTGACTTTGGTATTGTTGTTTGTGCTTCCTCAGTTGAAGCATTATCAACATCGATCTGTAATTGTAAATTATGAAATTTAGCAAAAAGGCATGTTATGACTGCATTAACTTTTTGAGAACAAAACGAAAAAGATAAAGATGGACACCCAATAATGCCATTGTGTCTTTATACACTGACCTACATGTAGTTGCACAAATGTTATTTAATTAAACATTGGTATTGTATTTGTAGAATTTCTGTTATGACATCATTACTTATGACTTTCATTAAAATCGACTAATGGGTCCAAGTATGATACTATAGTTTACTATGTAGTACAGGTGTTAATATGGTTCAGTTCAACCAAAATATGGTAATTTTGGTGGAATGAAACTTTTGTGGTTTGGGGTTCAAAATGTGTACATGTATTTTATTTTTGCGGTTTATAGCAGTACTAGGAAAGTTAATCATTATTTTTCAGCTATTCAAGTTAAAGATAAATTACTACAATTTTAATTTTTGCAGGCAGATAGTAAAGATAAAATAACTAAAAAATTACAGTAAAATGAAACATTCTTAAAGTAAATCTGTATTGGATAAAAAAAGATCATAGAAATCTGGGAAGTAGTGCAAGAAAATCATCTCTAGAGTTCATATTAAGATAATACAATTTTTAAGATATCAGTACCAGAATTTCAGGTTCAGGTTCTGGGGGTTTAGCTATCACTGGTTCTTCCTCTGGTTGTATTTTCATCTGAAGTAATAAAACAAGCATTGGTATACCTATCAAATTGCTAGGGTGGAGGTAAGTATTGTTTTTGTGGGTATGCTGGGAAATATTCAGGTAAAATCTTGTATTGCATTGTAAGAGGCATTTAAGTCTAAAGATGTTTCAAAAGTTAATAATAATGTAAGGTGATAACGTGTGAAATTGAAGATAGTATATTTATCATATTTTGAATTTTAGACAGTAATCAAGTGATATAAGACACAATTCTTTTTCAAATTACTCCATATTGGAGAAATCACTCCTTTTAAATTGCCAGGGAAGCATTTTTATAAAAAGTAAGTGTTGGCATTGTCCAGATTGAAATATTGAGTTGTCTTGTTTTGGTCATGTAACCAAACCAAATTCTTAAGATTTCTAGTTTTATATTAGGTCATATTATTGAAAGAATATATTTTGGAAACACTGAGTACCAGTATACCATACTTGATACCTTTGTTTGCCCACTAACCTCGTTATTATCCAGGCCACAACGAGACCTGAGTAGTTTTAATCTCTCTCTGTAGTAATCGACTTGTTGTATGTGTTGATGACCTATTGAGGTATCATGTGCACTCTGCTGGAGATTATCTGCTCTGATAGATACTACAAAATAAATTGTTTTCATTAATGATAGAAGGATGTAAAAATACAGCATCATAATGTGTACAACAAAAAGAAACAAACTCCAGTGTGCAATAAGATCTCAAATCAATCCCTCCATTGTGAGCCAAGATTAATTGCGATGAAATTTGAAAAGACATACAGACAAGGTGATTCCAATATACCACCCACTCATTGAATCGGTCATAAAAATTAAGCTTTGCTATTAAGTATAGGAGATTCCGCATTAATATTATTCCAAGCCTTGCGAGTACAATACTGAAACAGAGAGATAATATTCACCAACATAAATGCAGTAATCTCATTATTATAATGTAGTGTATATTTTAAACATATGGATACAATACATTCTCTCAGAAATTTACTTTGTATTGAACTATTGTAATATATATCATACTTCCTCATTCTTTTTCCAACCAGCAATTTAATAAAAATAAGAATGTTTATAGACATTAACCTCATATGTATAATCTCCTTCTGGTTTGTTTCAAAATATAATAAATGCATTTTGGTAATATTTTGTATTTAATGGTGACAACAATGAAATATCTTTTATTGGTGTAGATTTCGAAATCAAGATGGGTGATCTTTGTTTTTTATTAAAATATAAAAGTATGCTTCTGAGAAAAATTAAGAAAATTTTTAGACCAAACTACTAAATATCAACCAAACAACACTTTAATACCTCCAAAGTCAGAGGATGAGACTTTTCCTTCTCTTTCTTGCTCTATATTCTTCAGGCCTCGTTCAATGTAGTTTTGGAAGAAATTTGAGGATTTCTTCAGAAAGGGGTCTAAGTCTGCATCAGGATATTTCTTTTTGAAATCATACAGATCATTCAGACCCTAGATATAAAGATAGAATAGGTGAAACATTTTGATTAGATCAGATTAGAACAGTGTTCCATTTTACGGCATGTACCTTTCAATAAAAATTACTAATATAGTCCTTGTAGAGACTAAGTACAGTTATATCAATATTCACAAAAATAGGGGAATGGCAATATGTTCAAAACTCAAAACACTGCATTTTGGATTTTGTTGAAAATTGAACTTAACTGTATTTTATGGTACTAAATAACTGCAAAGTTAAAAGAAGTAATCATAGATTTTCTCATTGATTTCTTTATCATCTTGAAACCATAGGGGAAATGACAGACAGGCGGATGGATGGACATGCAACTTTTTGGAGCATATCAGAAAATACCTTGTAATTTGAGTGGCCTGGTACTGATCCACCAATGCATCACTATCTTTTCAGATATGATCAGAAAATCAATACCAGAACCATTTTGGGGATTCTGATCCATTTCCTCAATAAGCTAAACCGCTAGAAGTCAAAAAAGAGTAATGACGACTAGAAATTTTTTTTCCTATCCTAAGTTTTCATTCAGAACATTCATTCTTATCAGAGATTATAACCAGCACAGTATTTTTATACACTGACAGACAAATCAAAGACTTACCTCCCTTGTATTTTCTTTAGATCCAATCTTCTTGAAAATCTCAGCTAATACATCATGAGTATTCTTATTCAATTTCTTTGGTTTTTGCGTACTCTGCAAAACAACAACAGTTGAAGTTAATTTTTTTTTGACAATTGTAGGAAAAATGCATCAAATTCCACAAAAATTCTTAATTTTCATATTGTCAACAAACTGGATGATAACCCAAGACTTTTATTACAATTTTTCAGAACAAAATGATTTACAAAAGTTTATGACACCAGCTACAGCTCTTGAATGGTGTAAAATTCCCATTTTCATCATATACTATCTCAAATTCCAAATAGAATCCCCATTGCATTTTTCTTAATAAAATATTCACATTATCAAATTAAATTGTATATTTTTCATATAAATAAATATTAAAAAAAACAAAACACGTATTTTCCCATCCCCCATTTACAATAGAATGGTAAGTATTCCCCATACAAATACTGTAACAACCAACCCTGGGAGTTTTCTGTTGCTCCTCAACATTCCATTCATTTTTGGCATTAGGATCATTCTGTAAGATTTTCTGAATGTAAGCCTTTACTTCAGAGTTCTCGGCAGAGTCTATTGAATTCACATGTTGTATGATCTGTAAATGTGAAAAGAATAATATTTCATACAGTAAAACATTATCTGTATTCATATCATGATTTAACATGTAATTTCTTTGAAATAATTTCTAAAAACAATTTTATGGAAAATTTTAATGCAGAATACAGTACTACTGTATATTAGGTAATTTTTGTGTATTGATACATTGGCTAATTTTATGTCATTTTAATGGTTTGAAAAGTTAATGATTTTAACATCGGTGGATATCCAATTCCAATTATCAAAATGAAAATATTGTTATTGTAAATTGGAATGTAAAAGGTTTATTTTATTATGTCACGATTAGTTATTTTTATTCTTCGTATGTTTTTCATGTATGTGTTTACTCAATGTGTAATTACATGTTTGATTATCTATATATTCCATGTATGTTTACAGGCCTTAGTATATTACTTCATGTATATGTTTATTTACATTGAATTTCATTAATAAACTGATTCAGTTTCTGGATAGCTTTTTTTTCATTCATTGCATTTCCCAGTCTCAATTTCACATCCCAGATATAACCATTAACAAGTCAAATTTCAACAGAGAACTCCAAATGGATACATACAATGCACTCTGGGGTTCTAACAAGAAGAGGTCCAAGGTCCTTGTCCTCAATATCTAACCTTCGACCTTTCAAATTTTAACATTGCTCTAAGGGAGATAATCACTTACTTTAGCTCCTTTTAATTTGACTAGGGAATGTAATACTGTTCTAACTGTTCTCAAAGGGAGATCACTAGATTTGGTCTTCCATGAGGCACTTGGAAATTCTTTCAGGAACAAATGTGTATCCAGTAAAATTTTATCGAGATTTAGATCATTTATAATGTCTGGTAACATACGCGTCATTTTCCATAAACACTGAAATTAAAACAATTTTTCGCAATAAAAGACACTGCTCGGGAAAAGTCTATATGCTTTGGTAATTTGGTAAAATATGTAGTCAGTTTTTAAATGAGCTTCCATTGCTTTCAACATACACCCTGTCTATATAAAGACACATACTAAATTTGAAATTTATTCATTCTTTTGGAGCTGAGACACTTCAAATTGAGTGACAAATGGACAGGGTGATTCCAATTGACCATCTACTTGCTGAGTTCAGCTATAATACTTACGTTACTATTAACTTTTCAGACATTCAAAGTACTGAATTGAAGCAAAAGTAAAGAAACATCCTTGTGGTCGATTACACAAAAAATCAAAAGTGTAAAATTACAATTAAGTAAAAATGTAAAAATACTGTAATCTATGAATTTCTATATTTTTTATGAAAAAGACAGCAGTTGTTAAGCTAGGTGTGCTCTTAAAAAAGACCAAATGTTATTTCAGTACATGCCGGCTTATTAACACCCAGACCTCTGCTAAGCCCTCATTCAAGAATTAGTGTTCAACAGATGACACAAGGCTTAATCAGAATCTGTAATGCATCAATCATAACATATTTTTTATTGAATAACAAACCTTCATGACCAGTTCAATAAACTTTACAGTACATGTCTCACTGGCTACACAGTCTTGTAACAATCTTATCAGGGCACTGAAATACAAGATATATGGTATACATATTTATATGAACTTTAAGTTTGGATAATTTAAGTTACAATCTAACTGACTTTAGGAAGCAAGAACTTCTACGATTCTTTCTAGTCAATAAAATCCAATCTCTGTATGAAAAGGTCCTGTAAAACTTTTATATGAATGTGACTGATTAACAACAATGACATGACATGATATATACCAGGATATTAAAACCTAATTGGTTTTTATACAACCTTTGTGGTTCTCAAACCATTTTTCTTGAAAACTAAAATTGATCATGCAGCCATTTCTTTTAACAGCTCGGATACTATAAATTAAAATGTTTTTTTTTTATTACTGTTTCATAGCCAGATAAAAATGATGAGGAGGTATTTTCTTGTTTTTAAATATTGATGAGGCATCTTCTAAAAGGATGAGAGAGGGCCTGAAAACCAAGTAACTAACTTTAGAGGACTAAATTCTACATATAGTACTGAAGACCTTTGCACTACATTGTATTAAGAAATAAGAAGTAGAAAACATGGATGAAAAGTAGAAAAAAAAGACTGTTACCTCAAGACACTAGTATTGTCGCCATGCTCTATGATTTTAACTACCATTACATTAACAGTCCTAATGATCTGTGGTCCCTCCTCTAATGCAGTCAGTCGGTTGTCTAGTAATATTGTTACCAAACTGTTTACCAAATCTTTCAACACATCTTTAGAAGCTTTCTTTGCCAGTGCATTATTCTGGAAAATCTGTAAGAATAGAAACTGCTTAGTTTGACTGTAGAATGCACGAGAATATATTTAATGAAATTTGACATGTTTTTACTAAAGTGTAACAATTTAAATTTGTCATGTGTTGGCTTATAACTGGATAAAAATGCATTTATTTTGTTTTTCTGAACACATTTTGACAATATTGCTATGTGAAGCCACATACCCTTGCCTATGCAAAAAAAAAAGAAAAAAAAGAAGAAGTGCAAAAATCCTCAATATGTTCCTATAGTGTAGCATGTGCAAATTCAACTAAGTCACATGACTTCTGTACAATTTCTCAAATCAAAGCAGCAGCACTATAAGACCAACTACATATGGTGACTAACAATTCTACAAAATTTGAATAAAATCCTTTGAGCAGTTTCTTAGGTGTTGCGTCCACAAAATCAAGCATGGCAAACCTGATAATTTCTATGGCCATCAAGTATGACAGTAGATGATTTAGTTTACTTGACGAACTAGATACTACAATACCGTAAGCAAAACCTCCTGCTCTTCTACTCATGAACCAAATGGGAAAAAATATACTAAGTTTTCAAACAGGAAGTTACATGACACTCCAGTATAACATTGAATGCCACAATATGTCATCCATAGTAACAGCTTCTGTCAAAATATCAACTGACTGTGGTAAGCAGTAGAAGAAAAAATCTGTCCTCACTGTTGATAATTACCGAAGTACATGTTTTGCATCAGGAAAACCCAAAAGTCATTCCAATACATGTAGCAGTGCAAAATAAGAGGTGCACAATATCATCACGAAATAAAAGAGTGTGTTGGAAAAGCATGACAAATGAAAGAGCTTTAAACATTGTTTGCGGGGGGTATAGAACTTACAGCTAATAGTGTGCCAAGCAGACATCTATACAGCCTGGTGACATCATCTTTACTGGTGAACTCACTACTCATATGAGTGGAGTAAACCATCTTTATTTGCATAGACATAGACAATAACAACTGGTCGACATGGTTACTGAGTACTTCAGCTTTATCTTCATCTTTAAGTACCTCATCAATCTAAAATTGAAAGCCAAGTTAAGATAAAAAGTAAAATTTGAAGGTCAAGATTGAAACATTGGAAGAGAAATTGACTTGGGCTGACATTTTCATGCCAATGGGGTTGTTGTCTCTTTGACATGTACACCATACTTATTCTTGTTATATTGAGTCAAATCTGTCAGAAGTGATTTTTCTAGGAAGAACAAAATAAAAGCTGCAGATTCAACTTACAAATTTTACATAGTTGGTCACTCACATGGGTAAAAATAAGAAAATTTGTCCAGCTGGTCAATCAGGCAAGTTTAGTCCAAATTGATTGACTGATTGAAAAAATAAAAAAAATGATCAAAGTGAAAATGCTAGAACTGAGTCAAATCTGTTTTAAGTGACTTTGCACAGAAGAGCAAATTAATGGCTGGACAGTCAGCTTACATAATTGGTCGCTTACAGAGGAAAACAATTGTCCAACTGGTTAACATTTGACCAAACTGAACGCCCCAGAATGCAGGTTACCTCCCTTTATGACAAGTTGAACAAAAGAAAAAAAAACATTTAACATTATGTGGCTCAGACTTTAACTTCCCAGTCATGAAATTTGGTTGTAATGGGTCAGTGGGAGAGTGCTTATTTTTAATGGGTCAGTGGGAGAGTGCTTATTTTTAATGGGTCAGTGGAAGAGTGCTTATTTATAAGTTGAACAGAAAAAAAAACCAAAAAAAACAAAACCATTTAACATTATATGGCTCAGACTTTGACTCCCCTGCCATGAAATCTGAATGTAATGGGTCAGTGGGAGAGTGCTTATTTTAACATCTGACTTCAAACAAGTTTGACTGTACATTCATTTCATAGAAGCAACTTTCCAAACATAAGAATATACTGAATAAACTATGATAAAATCCATCGAATCAAACATATATGTTTGAAGATGAAATTTGTGTCATTTTTTTCAGAGGCTAGTAGTAGTTTTGAGATATCCTTAATTTTTGTATTTAAAACCACAACATACTAATAAGAGAGAAAAAGTTTTTTTTAACATTGTATATTCCAGCATTTATCTGAATAAAAAGTCAATACCTTATTCTTTGACACCATTTGTTCATTTAAATTAATCAAAAAAAAAAAAAAAACAAATTTGGCTTTAACAATGCTCTCAATCCTCCTTACAGCATGTAGAAATATTTGTTGTTTTCTTCAAAGAAATAATTACAAACCTGTGTAAGTGCCTGAATACATATGGTGATATCAACTGTTGTTATCTGTGATATTACCATAGCAACTGCTGATGAAGCATCTTGGGAGTTAATGCTCCTCATCGGTGAAGGAGGTCTAGCTCTCCTGAAATAAAAAGAAAATAATTCACAGATATTTCATATGTACCAACCTGGGCTCAAGCTACTTGAGAAAAACAGGGAGAAGTGACTTCTCTTTCAAAGAGACACTAGGGAGAAGTGGGGATAAACAGGGAGAAGTGAATGTGCATGTGTGTCATTTACTAATGCTTTTTAAAATTATGTGTGTTATATGTTACTTACATGCACACAATATAAGCAGGCATTTTTATATATTCATTTTCTTTTATTGAGATAAATGTTACTGTTTCTTTAAGCTACATATGTAAGTAACTAAATATTATGGACAAAATGAAATCAGCCTGCCGACTGAATGATTGACTGTATCATATATTCATGGAACTGTATTTCTAATATATACCTCTACCCCTTACCAAATTTATTACAGCAAAATTAATATATGATTTAGCAAAGCAAAGCTTCTTGCATTGCATTGTCCTATTGATTTTGTCTTTTTTAGCAGCACTGGAATAGAAAATTTCAGGTACTGATATTCTGTTGGAATTTTCATTTTGTTGTGTTTTTTTCCTGATCCCACTTAATCCATAATGATTTCTTGTTCAAAATATCCACTCCCTTCATATAATTTGATCAAGAGTATCAATTATCATGTTAAAATTTTATTACTGACAAATCAAGACTGAAACTTTATTGCCACATATTGTAGTGGTCGGTACGAACTTGTCTCGAGCTTAAGAAATGTTCTGTCGAAATGGAGAATTTACTGTTCTGTTATGAAACATGAAGATCAAAAGAAACGCTTCAGGTTTTCTACCGAATTATCAATTAAGTTAAATTTAACCAAAGTCCAAAGAACCCGCATAACAAATTTACTAACGAAATGCGAGCGGTAAAACATGAACGATCGTAAGCTGACGTGAAGAATGTTCATTCCATATCCGGTTTTAAATATTTGAAACAAAATTCTGATTAAAATACATGACTGTAACTGATAATTCGATAGATTTCTAAAAAAAATTACAATTCATTTGCTCAAACAGGTGCCATTTTTGTTTGGATTGTTACTGGAAGGGAGATAACTCTGGTCAAAATACCACTTAAAGACAGAGTACCGTCCAGATCATGGGCGATGTGTCAGAAAATGAGAGGGCGACTTCACTTTGCATTTTATGTTATCTGAGGGTGAGGTGAGTGACTCCAGGGCGACTAGTTTGCCTGAATCACCCAGTACCGTGAGTCCTGCCAACCTTTGTAAGTCTTTTTTCAATGAAAGTTGGAGTGTTCCAACTTTATTGGCAAGAAGAGAATAATCTAAAGATGGCATATATATTCTTGTTCAATAAGAAAGGGTTTAAATTACTGGAGATGATAAAATTTGATTTTAAACTTGCAAGCTGTAGCAAGCATACTGAAATCAAAATGGAAGATGTGCATATCTAATCACTAGTAGAGAATGGAAGAAGTCAGGCGACATGTTTCCCATCACTTCGCAAAGATTGCACTAATTTTCAAATCATAAAGGAATTGTCCATCTACAATCACAACCTGATTGTTGATTTTTTGCCTAATAGCATCAGATATGTCCTATACATGTATATGTAGGTGGTCTGAAACAGGAATGGCCAAAAATCATTCTTTCTGAAAAGAAGGTAATTCTGAAGTTTACATTTGAAGTTTTAACAAAATCCCAGAGGAGATGTTCCAAGAAGTCTCACATTTTCCTACAACAACATAGCTATGCATTATCACTAAGTGGTTATTTGAGTGCAAATATCTCCACCCCTCATAAGCAAAGCCTAAAATATATTACATGTACTTACACAGCTGAAGGCATAGACACAGGCTGGAACAGTTCATCTAAGTCATACTGGTACAGGTTAGGTATTTCTGGCTGAGACATCTGGTCATCATCAACCTCAAGGGCAAACTCCTTCTTTACAGAGTTGGATGAGGCAGATTTAGGCAAGGCAGTGCTAGGTCTATTTGTATGAGCCCTGGAATAAACAGCAATACTTTAATATATGAAACCAAGTTAGATACTTATTAAGATATTATTACAATCAAGAAACTCTCATTAATAAATTGTTATGCACTTCAAGATAAGCTTACCCTGAAATTAGAGCTGTTTAGTGAAAACTATTTCCTGAGACTAATAACATGATGAATCAGTTTTCTTTTCAGGGTGAAAAAAAGGCTAATGGTCCTTGTTCTGATGATTTGGGTTAGAAATGACTTCCTTGAGGTCTTCCTTTTACTACTTGATATTACATTTCCTTCTAAGCAAAAATATTTGGCCAAACCGCAATAAATGTGCTGAGCACTTGAAACACCTACCCACTGATTGAGAATTCTAAGTCCCATAACTCTGCAACAACAAAATTGAAAAAAAAATAATACAGCGAGGAGATGCTAGTCAACAACCTCCTCAATTTTTTTTTTAAAAGTCGTTTTGCAATTATTGTACGAAATGTAGAGACAAGGTTATAGTGGTGTACCATAATAAGACAAGCAACTAAAAATGAATAGAAACAGAAAATAGTAGACTCACTGTTTAGCAGGTCTCTGTGGTTGTGCAGGTGCTGTACTTGGTCGTTCCTCTACTGGCTGGGCTGGTTTGTTCTTCATTGCTCTCTTTATCCTCTCATCCAACATACTCTGGTCCTTTTCTTTTAACTAAAAAAATATATGAATTATTAATTATTCATCAGCAACTTTATCATTTTTCTAATGTTCTCACTGTCCAATATTTTTTTCTATCTCAGAATACATCAGAAATTTCCAACGACAACATTCTATTAAACTGACTGCAATACCACCAATAAACAGAATTATGTCAGTTTTGGACGTCTTAAGAAAACACCACAACTCTGCCTATTAAGTATGTTGTGATATTTCTGTCTCCTCTTCAAAACTGCCATAATTTTATATTTTACTACTAAATGCAAGAATAGCACCTTCCACTATAAGTGATTTTCTTTGACACCTGTAACACCTGTATATCTTAGGTGGAACCTCAGGTCACTTTCATGTAACATACAACAATCCAAAACATTTCTTCCCTAATGTTTCCTTTATCCAGCTAATACCCCAATTGTAAATACAAGTTATCTATTTTTAAATTGTGTAATTATTACCTATTTATGAATCCCCCATTACATGTATAAATCCCTTTATTGACCTTGTTTATTTACATGTATCTAAATAAAGTATTAAACTTTTGTAGTTAATTTTAGGGGATTGAGTTGATCTTTCTTTGATGTAATGACAATCACCTGATATACTGCCTTTGATAGTTAACTGACTGATTAACGAAGAGATTTATTATTTCATTTATTTCATAGAGGTAAACATTCTCCTTGAATTATGAATAAAGCTATTAATTTTACAATAGAGAGTGGAGAAATAATTCAAACCAATAATAGGCTGAAGGAGAACGGTTTCTCCCATGAAATCTATAGAAAACTTTAAAAAAAAGTCAAATGGTGGGAAAACTCTCACTGAAATTGAATCACAGCCTGGTGATTAAAGTCATTTGCATTTTTTAATTTCTGGCTCAGGATGGGAGAAATTTTAATCTATGTTCGAAAGAAAAATTAATATTGCAAATTTCAGTATGCTGTGCACTGCCCAAATCTTTTCATAAATATTAAAGAGGACCATTTCTAGTAATTTAAAATCGTTTGAATATAGCTGAAATATTGCTGCTCGGACGTTAAACCCCAACAAACAAACAAACAAACAGTAATTTAAATAAACACATACTAAACCTAAAACTTAGTGTTTTTAAATGAAAAGAGGTCTATTCTTAATTCAAAATATCAGGAACATCAGATGAAAGAATTAATATTATATAACTACAACACAGCAAGTTTCATGACATTCTGTTCAGTGGTTAGAGTGAAGTTGCAATAACAAAAAGAAACTGACAGATATACTAATATACTAAAGGACATGTTAAAAACATTCAGCCAACATTTTTTTATAATCTGTTTTCGACCAATTTTAGCCAAAAATAAAATAAAAATAAAAGTATGTGAATGTGGTTTTATTTTTGTAAATTCCGCTGACTACTGGAATATTTGAGAGAAAATCCCATGCTAAAAATAAAAGAAAGCAGATCGCAAGTTTTCATTGGACTAGTAAAAAAGAAGCAACTAATCAGGGATCATTTTATTTTAGTAAGCTATCAGAAGCACTCAGCATTTATCTTTAGTTAATAAAAAACAATGAAGGTAAATGGCTGACCACAACAACAAAACGGTCGAGGGTCAGCCTACAATTATTTCAAACTCGTCATTATTGAGGAATACTGAAAGAAGAATCTTTCTCTATCCATCAATGAAATAATTGATGAAATTGTCAATGAGAAGGCTGTGGTGGCCATAACAAAGGTGTTCTGCCATGGTTCCACAAACATTTTTATTAAGCAAACAGCTTCACAAGAATTTATATATTTAACTCCATGAGCTGCATGTTAATATAATAAATGCCATTAAACCAAACATTCTCGCACACTGCCCAACATACCAGGGGGCAAAATTACACCAAAAGTTATGTTTAAATCTCAACATATCTTGTAACACAGTAAAAATGTACAGCACGTAATTTGCATTTTACAAAGCAAGACTTATCCAACATTACACCTCTGCGATTGATACTGATATAACCAACTATTTCAATACCAATAGCAAATTCAAAATAATAATCTTATCTCGAATATGCTCCTCTCTAACCATCAAGTGAAAAGATTATCCTTTATTAATAAATTAAAGGAATCACATTTAAATACTGTCCTGTATAAACATCTTGCCATTTTCTCTGGCTTGGACAGCTGGTGATTACTGGTCATTGTAATAAATGTACATGTCATAATTGTAAACAACATAGACCTCTATAAATTTAACTATCAAATTACATAAACCAAAGATGAACAACACTGCACATCTCAGGTACAGTTTTTTTCATCAAGATCATTTCACCTACCAATAAAACCATTATCAAAACACATTATATCAATAAGATGCTGACATCCAGTAGTCATACCTAGGACACAATACAAATGTGATTCTCAAACTAATAACCACAACTGATCAGTGACAATGAAATTAAATGTGGTGTGGGTTCTGATGTATTTACCTACACAAAAATATATTGAAGGGTCGAAATGTTCACAAATGAATACACATTCAAAACACTTCGGAAATGTAGCCAAAAACTAAGAAAGGAGTACAAATGTATCTACACATCGAAAATATTTTATACACCTTCTTTTCAAAAGGAATTAATCCTGAAAATGGGCGAGTCAAAATTTGTGTGTATTCTCTGTTTCATTGTGAAAACAGTTTCAATCAGTCTTTTAATAATTGTAAAAGTGAAATGTATATTAAAATTGGGCATCAAAAGTTTTTACTTTTCGCACATTTAGAATATAGCAATAAAAAATAAAAATGAAAAATAATTACTTTTATTTTTATTTTTCCATCGACTCGCCAAGATTTTGACTTGGATTTTTATTTTTATTTGCTCCACGTGACCCAATTTTAAATAAAAAATCCAGTAAAACAGATTATAAAAAAATGTTGGCCTTATACTCTCCACCATTCAATTGCATGGAGTATAAAATAAAAAGTTTGTTTAAATAAGTCTTGTACCTCGAAAATAGACAAATCAGGCCTACAAGTAAAATTTCAGTATATACATGAATATAAACACTGTGCAAAGTTTGAATAATATTGGCTTTATATTTCTTAAGTTACAGATAATACAATACAGGTATCCCATAAGCGTGACAGACAAAACAGTGTTGAACAACTACACAACCTGTTTTACTGTTGGAAACCAAGGTCAAAACAACCAGTAAGAATGAGGAAACTTTAAAATTACTTATTCATCACTTACATGTACAAATTTGAAGAGTTTATCCTGCAAAATCATGTAGGCCACAACAGTTGTATTGAGAGCAGCATTTCTCACACCATTATCTTTATCACCGATGTTGGCAGCAATAGTTTTCATGGCCTGAGCTGGTGTTGGCTGACATATGTTGATACCATGACTTTCAATCAAGTTCCCTAACTCTTCCAAACATTCTGAAATGGAAATGAAACAGCATGGAAACACAAGCACTACAATCTTCAACCATCTCAGACCAATAATTTTGTAGGCAAAATAATTTTATCTTCAAATATCCAGCCATTATACTAAAGCAAAATTTAAATAGAACTCGAAATTCTGTTTTTTGGACAGTTACTTTGATTTGAGTCATTCTATCAGACATTATTGCTCACCCAATCTCTGTAATCTTTAGATTTGAGTCCATTTATCAGACAATTTACTAACCCAATCTATATTTATAGTATTTACAATGAGTCTATCTATTAGACTGTTTACTCACCCCTTCTCTGTTTTCAGAATGAGCCCATCCATCATGTATACTCAGTATACTCACCCATTTTCTATTTTCTCTGCTTGGGGTTTTAAGAATGAGCCCATCTATCAGATAATCTACTCACCCATTCGCTGTTTAGAGTTTTTAGATTTGAGTCCATCTATTAGGTGAGTGAACATTTTACTGGCTGGGTACACATTGCAGATCAACTTAAACAGAGTCCTCACATCTTTTCTAACATTGTCTTTGTTCTCTCCAACCTAATAAATACAAGACAATTTGTCTGAAAAATGCAATTGCTGTTATAATGACAGTTGACACACTATTTCAAGGCCAACTTTTTGTTACCCTATCTCATGCAGTTTGCAAGTCGAGAAAAACAACTCACCAATTCACACCAACTCATTGCCATAAATTTGTCATGGATCATATTCATTGAAGTAGTCTGTGCTACCACACAGGCAGACATGTATTATCAACAGTTTATCTCAAGCATATGCTATGTCAGACCTTTCTTGATGTAGAACGTCCCAAAGCTCAGAAACAAAAAAGTCAAACATTGAAAAATTGCTTCCTTCCATCAAGACAACCATTTATCAATGGATGAATGGGTGGACAGTATATCCATACTACATAAAACCCTACCTTTATCACTAAGTATGGTATAAAAGACGAAGCTTCAAGTTCATGAAGATGGTAATCATCATCCGATAACATGGTAAACAGGTTCCGTAGATATTCTAAAGCTTTGTTTAACATACTAGGGTTGGTATCGAAGAATCGAATCGTCGTCCACTTCAGGATTAGATCTAAGTTGCCCACAGTTTCATCATGTAATGGAGACATGCACTGAAATAAAGATGACAGAACTATATTTATTTCCAATTATTTTCAATTCAGAAACTACATCTATTGCTTAGTTTAATGCCACTAAAATTTCAATGGAAATAAATTTTATGATTTTTTATGTTCAAGAAAACTAGAAATAATTTATTCGTCAATCCATCCTTATAAAAACATCATTCCCATTTAAGTCTGCTGTATAGGACTTCAGATATAGTTTCATAAATATGGTTGTATTTTTCCAATTATCCCCATTCAACAAGAAGTATTTACAACTTACATGTATGTTGAACAAAGAAATACTTTTGAATATTTCAACAGATGTGCCCTAGTTAGTTGACCTGATTGGTTGCGCCCAGTGTTTGTTGTGATATTTTGTTATGTAGAGTAATAGTCCATGCAGAACTAGTTAGGACAGGTCAATAAAGGACAGTTAGCTAGAAATAAATCTTTCAACCCTGGACACATATATATCTAATAATCTGGGTATATGAAAATAACGATATAAAGGCTGCCCAGTCATCTCAAATAGTTCTAGCAATACTGTATAGCATGTAATTTTGCAGGGTCCTAATTTTGACATATTTTAGCAGTCTGCCTAAAACTGCCAAATAAAATTTCCTGAAATATTTACTTGGGGTTCATTATTCAGTACACCACTTGGCATTCTCCAAATCAGAAACAGCAAAATATTTCATAAACCTTTTTGCCTCAGATTTGCCAAATTTGATACCTGCCATACAATAATAGATATATACTGACAAACCTTCATCAATGCTTCTATTGCTTTGATGTGGAGTTTGAAGTCACTATGAAACAACTGGTCCATAATGGTTTTGTTAAAATTCTTTTCCATCTGCATCTTAAGTTGGTCTATAAATTCTCCTCTTAATTCAATGAAGTTCCATTTCAGAACCTGGAAAAATATGCATATAAAAGCCCTACTTCAATCATATTTTCTAAAATCTATACCCATGTTATTATTACAGCATTATTTCAACTGTCATGGAGTAAAAAGTACCCACACTAAAAGCAGCTCGTAGCCAGCCGAAGTCTATTAAATCTGCCTACTGTATGCTCAAAACAATCTTCTTTCATAAATGAACACCTTTCTTCCTACTTAAAACTTCTTTCACACTAGTAAGAACATTATTTACACAATCTGATCATTGCTTTTATCTGTCAGAAAAATAACCAATATTTCCTATGTGAAATTCTGGTTCAATCTAACATCAAAGTACATGTAACAGCTGTGATTCACATTAGCAGTACCAATAACAGACCTTGAGTTGTTTTTCCTCTTTAAATCTCTGTTCTTTAGGTACAGTTACTGTCATAACTGGGCTGGTATCCTCTTCTTGCTTTTTCTTGCTACTGCTAGCGGGAGGAGCCTGATAGAGTTATAAACATTGTATTACTTCAAAACTAACTGAGAAATGTTTGAAGAGCAAGGAACGTATTCATCATTTTCATGAATACAGTATCTCAGGTTATTTTTTTCAGTTAAAAAAAAGAGTTATTTTAACAATTGGCATAAATGGACATCAAGTATTTCTTGTTCATTTAATTTTCGTGGTCTAATTCATGGAGACTCTACACTTTATCTTGCTATATTTTTGGGTAAAATAAGGAAATGTGAATGACCAGCTCATGATAAAACAATGGCAAATTGGAGTCTCTGTGATTTTCTTTGATTCTGAATAATTGGAATTGTTTCTTTATGTTTTTGAAAAAACACAGTCTATGTGTTCTGCAAAATGGTGACCATTGGGGAGTGAGAAATTCTACTTTAATGTTATTAAAATTGGGTAAAACTTATCTATGATGTTTGTAATAAGACCGTCAAATGTCTATCACAGTTTTACTACAATTAATGAAAGCAACCTTTCACAGCAAAAACTGGAATAACTGTGAGCAATATTACCTCTCCCAATCCAAGTCATATGATCAAGATATAAACAAACTTGTCAAATAGAAAGTATATGTTGTCTGTAGAATTTCTCACTTTCTCACTCCCTAATGATCACCATTTGGTCAAAAAATCAAGTAGCTGTGATAAATACATGTAGTTGCAGAGAAAACTGTAAGGTTTGTGGATGGACAAATGGACAAAGCAGAGTGTATAACAAACAATAGTCATTGAACCATTACAAAAAATATTTATATGAGACAAATAACCTACCTTGCCTTTGCCAGGAGGTTTCTTGACATTTTTGCCAGCAGGTTTAGAATCTCCTGAATCGGACACTGCTCCTGATAAAGGCCGAGACTTAGCTGGTTCTGGGTCAGGTTCATTATAGTCATCTTTGACTGATTTACTGACAGCCGGAGCAGAAGCTGCTTTCTGTGTTTTCATTGGTTTAGCTGGGAGGTTGGCTCGTGCTTTCTCAATGATAGCCATAATCTGGTCTTTAGACGCAGGCTGAAAACAATCAACAATTTTACTACTGTGATATGACACATAATTTATAAATAACTATATTTCTTACTTCTGAATTTTGGTCTGACATAATAAAACTTGAGATATTACTTGAGAAATAGAATACAAACATTTTCAGAATTAGTGCAGAAAAAAAAAATAACAACTTTTTCTATGAATTTGTGACAGTTTGTAAAAAATTGAAGACAAAATTAAAACCATTCATACCATATACATGTACTTAGATGCAAAATTAATTTTTGCAATATTACAAAAAATAGTAACTGTGAAATATGAAAAATTTTAAAATGTGAATTTTTAGTATTGTATAACTTTTTTGTAATACATGTAATACAAAGCTAACACATATGTGTATGTATCCTCCTACCTTTAACTTAGAGGTAGCTTTGGCCACACTATCGTAACCTGTATGGATCATGAATGGTACCAGAGCATCCTGGGCTTTCTTCCGCACTTCACCATTCCTGTCTTCCAAACATGAGAGCAAATGTGGAATACACATTTTAAATTCTACTGCTAACTTCTTGTGGTCTGGTAATTTCTCTGATAACCAGCCAAGTAACTGTAAAAATAACCCAAAAATTCAAACGATTCAATGATTCACTAAATTGGGCAAAAAAGTACTAAGATATGTTTAATTTTCAATATGCATATGATGTTTATTTTTTTACATACTTGTGTTGGCAATTTTTAAATATTCAGGGGTAAATGTTATTTGACTATAAAGGTAAATAAGTCTTATTCTTTCAAATTAATCCACACTGGTGCATAAGAGTAAACATGGGCAGCAAAAAAACTGGAAATAGACAAACAATTAAAAAAAGGTAAAATTATGTAACAGTGGCAGAATTTTGTTTAAAAGTGAAAGAAAATTGAGTCTAATAATCAGGTCATATCTTAGAGAAACAGACAGTATGGCAGAGAAATTATCTGCTTCATACCGAGTACAGATTTGACAGGAGTAAACCAATAGATAATATCAGAAATAAGAATATACCTCTTGTTTTAGATTAGGATTCTCTATTTTGAGAGCATCGCTGAAAGCTTCTATTTCAACCAATGGTGCCAACGTAGTATTTTCTGTCCACAGATTCAAAGCATTGACAGCTTGCTGACGTAACTGTGGCTAAAATAAAGTATTGTTCAGTTAGGATAACATTTCTAGAGGCCAGTAGAATACACATAGTTTAAATGTACAATGTTAATACCTATCTGAAAGGATTAAACCTTTGAGAAATGATAAAAAAAAAAATTTATATACCATTTTTATTGCTTGTGCCACATCTTTGATGACTGTTTTTTGTTCTATCAAATATCAAATGGAAGACATGACAAACTGTTATGTTTTAATTTGTCTTAAACTATCATATTTAAGTGTCAGTTTCTGTAAGAATCAGGCAGTGGGTGAAACATGGTATGAAAAAAACCAAACCATTTTGAAAGTTAATTTGACTATTTGTACCATCAGAATCAAGAAAAAAAGACAAGATTTTTCATATCGCTTGGTAAATTATTGTAATTTCATTGAAATGCACTGAAAATGAACATTTCAAGGACAGAAAGCTCTGTCAAAAACCTCATATCTGTAACACTCTATTTTGAAAAAATCCTTAACAAATCCTGTGGTGCAGAGATCAAGTAATGGTCTTTTCAAATTGGAAAGCAATCTTGAGTGAAATTACGTTGTCAGATCAGTGGGGTTTTGACATACATGTTTCTGATTTTTCTCATTTTGCCTGATTCTTACAAAAATTTATACTTAATCATCTAATGTATATTACCTTTGAATCAGCAAAACAGCCTAGAAGAGCTGGTCCAATAGTCTTAATGTGGGCCTTGCAGTGTGGACCCATATTTGTAGCCAGGGTTACACATATTCCTAATGTCAGACCAACCTGCAACATATAAGTTATAAAATTGTCACTAAAATATAGTGTCATCCCAATTCAAACAAATTATGTTTAACTCTGATCGCTAGTTAATAGGCATGGCCTTTCTTAACAGGCACTTAAATATAATATTCATATATTAAAGTATTGAACAATGCTAAAGCATCCAACTGTTATTAAAATCAAATAAAATTGTCTTTTTCATGACACGATAAGTGGACTTAAAAATCATGTGTTCATCAATATTTCTGAATTTTTTTTTTTTTAACATTACAGCAGTTATTGAATTATTTAACCTCTTTGATATGCTAAATCTAACAATGTATTTAGATTTTGAAAGTTGAACCTTAATATAAGCTTGATACACATAGTGAGGTCTGAAGGGTAAAGATACTGAATAATGAGTTGATTTTTTTTATTTAACATAGACTTGCTTTAATTCATGTACCATAAACAGTATCAAGGCATTGTAAGGCTTTGTTGTCCCAAACCTCATATTTTCAGGTTATAGGGAGACAACTACATTTAAAAATAATTTTTCTAAAACCAAAATTCAAACCCATATGAGTCAACTTTTATTGTAATAATTCCTGCATTGATAGTCAGGTACAATGAACATTTTGGACATCTTTACATTGACAAATTTCCTCCGAGTTAAAATGTTGCTTAAGTCATGTTTTTTATTATTAAAGACTGAACTTAAGTAATTGAAAAGTATCATATTGCAAAATTTAATAGATGAAAAGTATTTTCCCTACCTGCCTACCCAAATTAAGGTTGACTGATTGTTGGGGTTTAACGTCCGAGCAGCAATATTTCAGCTATATTCAGACGATGAACATGAAACCGTTGATAAAATGAACATGAAATGATGATGAAATGAAAAACGGGATGGGACACAAGGACAGTAGGGTCGACAAACTTTGATTGCCACTAGAAAAAGGGAGGGATGGGTAAAGTCGGGCAATTTAGCCTCCAGTGGCGGAGCGCAAAGGTTCCAACTCCTATCGAATAGCACAGCAGGGTTCTTTAACGTGCGAGGAACGTGGCATCTTTCCCAACACGGTGCACCACTATGGTTTGCGGTCAGGTTTTCCGTATTATAGCCTGACAACCCCAGCATGTAACATGCCAGGGGTACCCCATTCCACCACCTGAGGCACACATCCCAGTTGCTCTGTGGGCAGAGCGCCTAGCCCCCGGCTAGGTTTCTGAGCACTATTTAGTAGCCTTTTACGACAAGCTTAGCGCTGCTGCAGGCCTATTCTTTTAACACCCGGACCTGTACGGGGCCCCAAATTAAGGAGCTAGGGTCGGGTATAAAGGGGAAACAAACATTATTTTAAGTGTAGTCCTAGCCAGCCATGTACTCTCTAACTCCAAGAACTTACCAGTACTTTGTTATTATCTCCTAGTCTGACTTTCAAACCTTCAGGCAGTGGACCCAAGTTACCATTTATACACTTAGCCTCACTTAATATGGCAGCAATCTTTTCTAGAGCCTCCTTTCTGATTTTCCAATTCTTATCTGCAAGCATCTCCATTAGCTCAGCAGTGAATTTATCCCTATAAAAAATTATATGCAAGGCACTTGTAATGAATGATTCAAAATATAAATTTTCCAATACTTTTGAAAAGTGAATGGACACCTGGCTTAAGGAGGTAGACCTAGGGTAAGGGACATATCTCTTACAAATCATTGAAACGTTTGTATTCAACATTTGACATCAGTCTCATGTAAGCATCAAAGTAACCTGGATTGATTTCATTCTGTTTCAAAGGAAAATTTTGAAAGGCTTTGGTGTAATTGAATATGATACAAACATTTCACTGATTTTAAGAGGTATGTCCCTTACCCTTGGTCTACCTCCTTAAATTAACACAATCTTCACTCTAGAAGAGTTTCAGTTTACATAGCAGTCACAGTATATGTTTCTAGCACAAGTGATTATACAAATTCCTGAAATATTCAGATCTTCTTTCCCAGCTCAATAGTACCAATACTTACCCAACATCATTTCTTGGTATGAGGTCAGCAACATTTATTTCCTCTTGAGGATCATCTTCCTCCTCTTCGTCACCACCATCACTAGCGGGGGCAAGACCTCTGGATGGGGCAGGGGGCTTCTCTCCTTTCACCTATTACAGAAATTTTAACCTAGAGACAGCTGATCTAGAGATCACATCACAAATTTTGAAAACCCTAAAATTGTTGCTTTGAAAGAGAAGTGACCATAAGTAATGAATGATAAATACACAACAGTTGAGCTTCACCTTGTTTTCATTATGTAGGTGATGAAGATCAATCTCATTTTATGTCACAATAATTTTTCTTCATTTTGTAGTACATGTAATTTAAAGCTTATTCTATGATGAATATTTATATACTATATCATATCTATTGTTCATACTATAAAGAGGTTTTTAGAAAGTGTGAAATTTCATACATATAGTTGCAGGGGAAAGTCTAACCATATCTTGTACTTTAGCCATTTTTTACTTTTGTAAATAAAAAAGTACAAATTTAGTGAAGAAAATTACAGTGAATTTGATAAGGTACTGAATAAATAATCTTACCTTTTCAAATTCTGTGTCAATTGTTTGTAAAAGAGCTGGTTTTTCATCTTCAAAGAATGTCCTTAGTGGCTGTCCCATGTACATGTAAATCACTGTCAATACAGTGATTGCAGAAGTTCGGACAGCCTATAATTAACAAGACACATGTTTAAAGCTATAACTCATGTAATTCCTAGCTATTTTCATAGAGACAGAAAAGAAGTAGAAAGTCAGAAGTAAACATACATTAAAAAGAGTATTCAAGGGAAACAAGATTAGAGTAGAAATAAAAAAAAAATAATCCAAGGATAAAGATCAGACAAGGCATACAGACACACACTAAAAAAAACCAAAATAACAAAGAAACAAAAGTAAACGATCAACTTGGAACATTGACCACTCACAAACATGGCAATGGTAAAATGTGGATTTGAAAAACAGAATTCATTTGAAAACAAAACATCATATCTGAAAATTGTTGTTTTCATTTTTTTCAAAATGTGTTTTCTTCAGTTGGCAATATTTTTTTGTGATTTGATTAAACATCATCAGTTTATGGCATAATTTTTTAGAAAATTTCCTTAAAAAATTCTTCAAGGTTGAAAAAAAAAACACTGAAATTTGCAAAATTTGAAAAACCACCCACACAAAATAAAGAAGAGGAAAAATAACAAAATCATAAAAATAATCAGACTAGAATATAATACTGTTATAAGATGGAAGAAACATCTCATAATCGATGACACATTTGTTTTTTGTTTATCTACATGTAGAAGTGAAGTTGAACATTTGTTGAAGATTAAACATTTTGGATAGATGTTGAAAAGTAATACCTAATAAAAATTTACTTAAGAATTGGCAAGAATAAAAATTTTGTCTATTGAAAAATAACAAGTTTTCCATGTGCATATTGTTTATATTATAGTATTTATCTCAAATTAATTTATAACCTTTTAACAATGAATAAATATTTCAAAAAGGTTCCATCAGTTTCATATGATTTCATTCTTGATTTAAGGAGATAGACCTAAGGCAAGGGACATTACTCTTGAAGTCAGTGATATGTTTGTATCATATTCAATTTTACCAAAGCCTTTCAAGCTTTCCTTTGAAACAGAATGAAATCGGTCCAAATTACTTTGATGCTTACATGAGATTTGATGTAAAATGGTGAATATAAACGTTCCAATGATTTGTAAGAGTTGTGTCCCTTACCCTAGGTCTACCTCCTTAACAGCAGAACATATGAATTCTCTACCACTATACTGATCAAATACATTCATAAAATCTTAGAAGAAACATCTATGGTACTCACTGGATGTGTTGCACTAAAAGCCTTCTTGATATAAGTTATCAAAGGTTTGACACTCAATCTGAAAAGAAAGATAAAAACAGACTTGATCTTTGGTTGTTTAATAGACAAATGTATACACTCAATTGTAATAAAACTATTGTATACACTCAATTGTAATAAAACTATTGTATACACTCAATTGTAATAAAACTATTGTATACACTCAATTGTAATAAAACTATTGTATACACTCAATGTAATAAAACTTATGTATACACTCAATTGTAATAAAACTATTGTATACACTCAATTGTAATAAAACTATTGTATACACTCAATGTAATAAAACTATAACTAAAGTGTATGAAAACAAAACATGAAACAGTCAGTATCTTAAAGGAGAAGACCATGTTATTGTGCAAGTCATAAATATCAAAACTAGTCTTTTAAATGTTCATGAAAATTAAATTGAAACAAAATTATTTCCTTTTTTGAATTAATTAATCGTGATTTAAAATTAGGCAATTTGAATTTCCCGCGTCTATGGGCGCCACCATGATCGGTTGAGTTGTGACGTCACAAAGTCGGTTTGTAAAGTGAAAGTAAATAGGTAATTGATAACGATGTCCGAAGAAATCTCAAATTTGGGACTTTTCCCCTATAATTTCGACCCAAAATAAATAGAAGAGATTGAGGCACAACATGTAAGTAAATGTCAGACAACAGTGACGAAAACCAGGATTTGCTGCCAGAAGATTAGTATGTCAGAGGAAAATCTACTTCCAAAGAATATTCGTGTTGCCGATCAAAAACTTTTAGAATATTCTCTTTTATCATTCCTGCAATCATCATGTTGACAAGACAACATGTTTTGGTGATTAGATAAATAGGATCGTAGAAATATTTACGGAATATTCTTTGTTTACATATTATTTGCAGTACTTGTATCAGTACCAAACCAACTTTGTGACGTCACGAGCCAATCGGAAGCTTTCAGTTAGAATCAATTAAGTCTGGTTATTTAATCTTCCTTCAGAAAGGAGAGTTCTGCAAGATGGCTATCCACTTATATTTCAAAGATTTCAAACTTTGCATAGCCTTGAGCATTTTACAGAAGCGTATTTTGCATTAAAGGTTATTCATTTTTGTTTATGTGGGTATGATTTATCATAAAAGCTGAAATTAATACAAAGGTGGCCTTTCCATTTAATTTTTTAGAATTTTTTTTACTAACTTTTTCATGAAACACTTTGTCAAGTAACCTTTCATAATACCACTGCATCAAAATTATGTCATTTTCTGAAAGTACATATATACTAGCCTTCATAAGAATCATGCAGTTCATAAAATATGGCATGTAAAAGCTCATCACTTTCTATTTGTGCCATCAGAAATAAGAAAAAAAATATTTTGCTATATTTTGGGTAAAATGGTTTTATTATTTAATTGAAATACACTGCAAATGTCAGAATAATTCAAAAAGCCACTACTCTGTCAAAGAACAGTCTTCCAACATTACAGAACTACCAACCCAAGTTATGAAAAATAGTAGATCTGTGGGTGTGCAAAAAATTTTTGTGAGGAGCAGGCATTGCTTTTTTGCTTCTACCTACACAAGCTCAATTGAAACCATGAGGTTCATTTTGTATTATAAAGTACATCACTGGCAGACACCGAAAAGACCACAAAGCAGATTTTACTGGAAAAAGTCATAGCTTTGAAAAAAAAATACAGATTTTAGTTTTTTTTGGCTAAATTTTAGGATTTTCTTCTTATTTCTAAAACATATTTTCATGGCTAAAGTAATTGTTCAGTGGTGTAGGAATGAAAAAAAACCAGATCAATTCACAATGAGAAGAACACTTCGAGTGTGATGTCCTGTCAATCAAGAAGATTTTTGACATGCAAGTTTCTTTTTTTCCCCTCAGTAATTGTATGATTCTAACGAAGACTTGTACTGTTGAGATAATGGTAATGTCCTGCAATTCTTTAATACTGGTAACCACACAATCATCTCCATTAAAACACGTATTGAAATCATAGACATGTACTTCTCATTAAATGTTTAAAAAACATACTTCAATCCAAAATCTTTGACAGCTTGAGCTAACCAAACCAGAGTTTCAGCTGTGTTTTTAGGGTTCTTATTTTCAAATCCCATTGGAATTACCTGCAATACAAGACTGAGAATGTAAATCTCCTTGTTAATTGTCCAGTTTACCACATAAGGAGATCTAAGGAAGTTCATCTGGTGATTGTCAATTAATATATTTAAAGGGAAGACTTTCTGAACAACTACATTGTCAGTAATTCAGTGATAGTAAAACTAAAATTGCTTACCATACACTTAAAAAAAAAAAAAAAACACTTAAAACTGTGACAAATCCCACAAAATTTCTATTTTTTCTCCAACCTGAAAATTATTTCTGTCAGAAACAGTTGAAAATAAATAGTCTAAATATGACTTGCTAGCTTTTCAAGGCAATGATACATGTATAACTATTAAGCTAAAATCATTGCACATACTTCTGAAAAACTGTTCACATACCTCTTTGCAAACAAATTCTAGAGTTAGAGCTTCAGCAATACAACTGAGACACTCTTGAACTGCCTTGCCATTTTTAATGTCTCCAATCTTCTCTACAAGGTCTGACAATACACTCTCTGCTGACACTTTGGTAAACTTAGCATTCTGGGCAAGATGTGCGACTAGCTCAATACGCAATTTTAAAACCTACAATATAGTAATTATTAAGATTAAATAAGTAACAAGAGGACAAACAACTTCAAAAGATAGGCATAAAATTTGAAGTTAGTTTTGTACTTCATACAGGGATGACACTTTTGAAAATTTAGTTTTCATAATGATTAAATAGAAGTTCAATGTTTCACTTTTCAAAATTTCATTATGGAGATACTGTGAAAGTATTACTGTTCATTGGGTACCAATTTTTGTGGTTTTTGTGGGTTTGGTAAACCACAAAATTTGGTTCCCAATGAAAAGGAAATTTTCCATTCGTTTGTATGGTATAGTGGTCAAATCCATGAATTAAAAAATCTACGAATTATTATTTCTTGTGTTAACCAAGAAAATTGGTACCCAGGAATAAAAATACCATCACAGTATTACAAAATAATAATTAGTCAAGTAAACAGAAATATATTTTTTAGGCTAACTGCTTACATTACAAGAATCATAGGTGGCAAATTTGGTAAGAGAGGTCCAACCTTCCAAAACCTGATTTACAATGTAATTCTCTGTTATCTAAACAGTGTTTAAATATTTCTCGATATAAAATTCAGCCATAAAAAATAACTTTGCAAGGTATGACAATTAAGGGTGTTCTATTTTCTGGGACAAGTGAAACTACCATTAGGACAATAAAAGTTAAATTACACTTGTCCAAATGACAACCAAATTTTGTTAATTTTTTCAACATTCATTTACAAAGGACAACCTAGACTTCAATTAGGGCAAGCAGAATTTTGATCAACTTGCCCAATAGGACAAGGTTCATAAAATATTAATGCATATTAACATGTAACGTGATAATTACACCGTTCTTTCAAACTTGTTATGACAACTCATCTCTACTTAAACTGACCTGGAAGTTGTTATCTTTTAGACCAGGTTTCTTGGCAATAGTTCTGACAATTGCTTGACAAGGAATATCATCCTTTGACATGCCTTTGATGGTCTGAAAAATAGAGAAAACCAACTAGACATGTATATTACTACAGAAAATAACAATCTATTTGTACTTAAGGAGGTAGACCTAGGGTAACAGACAAAACTCATAAAGTCAGTAATATGTTTGTATCATATTCACCATAACCTGTCAAGCTTTCACTTGAAACCAAATGAAATCAGTCCAGGTTACTTTGATGCTTACATGATATTGATGTAAAATGCTGAATACAAACATTCCAATGATTTTTATGAGTTGTGTCCCATACCCTAGGTCTACCTCCTTAATTTAAATTTGTATATTGTAAGTGGTATTGTTGCACTTGTCATATAGATATTCATAATAAAGAAAATTCTACAATCAATGTAAAAAAATGTGACTTAGGGGAAGGAAAATATGAAAACTGAAATTTACATGCATGTACATATAAGCACAAAAAATGCCTCCCCCACCCCCCTAAAAAAACAAGAAGAACTAAACAAAAAAATTAATAAACCAGAAATAAAGCACAGAATTGGAAGGTTATAATGGGATAAAAATAGCTGAGTATTGTTTTTAAATGAACAAAAAACTGCTTAGTAAATGTCAATTTATTTTTATATACCCGTGTCATGGTTTCCATGGCAGCCATTCTCTCTTTCCAGTTAGCACTGACCAACTGTGTTAGTGTATCACCTGGGAACAGGGCACCAGCTTTATCTTCTACTGCTTCATCCTGGATAAAATATAAATCCAAATAAAATCATGATCTGCATTAAATATTTGTAATTTTACAAATTTATTTCACATTTAGATTGAAACAAATACGAATTATCAATTCATACATAATAAAGCAAGTTTTGAAGTCCAGACAGAGAATGTCACAGTGAGCCTAATAGGGAGGGTTAGATCTGATGTCATACCTGTTAACCCCACTACACCACAATGTGGGCAGGATACTCCCACAAAATCAAAAAAAAAAATAGAATCCCCCACATAAAAATGCAAGATTTGTGGGAGGTATTTTGTGTGAAAATACTAAATAATTGAATTTTAACATCAAATACAATGTATTTGCTTTTACATAGAAATCTCCCACATGAGACTGATATTATTCTATTTATTGGTGATGTCACAGTTGATTTGATATAACACAGTAAATGGAAACTACAAATATTCTTTTAATAGTATAAAGGCAGTAGTATGTGATAAAAATTAAAGTTTGTTTTTGCCTACAAAAACGTATGTTTCCTATGTTCGGATGTTCAAAGGAATGTAACTCTTACAAAAATTCAATGGATTATAAATTCCCAGTATGCAAAACTACAAACTTTTTCCTAACTACCTACAAAGTTTCATGAAATTTGGTGCTGCAGTTTCTGATGAGTTGTGCTTATGTAAGTATTACAGACAGACAGATGGACAGGGCAAAAACAAAATGTCATCCAAGGATGTATGTCAGGACAAGCTGTTGTCAATTTCAGGATAGTAATTTTTTGATCGACCAGACATGAAAACATGAAGTTGCATGCACTGTTGTACTAGTTATACCCCCCCCCCACACACACAGGAAGTTGGTATCAGACGGCACCCAAAATGTGTATAATGGATGCCCCATCTATATGAAGCACCACACCCGAATTTGAAACCAGTCCATTTGGTGCTGAGATTTTTGTAATGAAAATTATCTTTATCATACCATTTGATGAAAATTGCAAATTCCTACAAAATACATGTAGGAAGTAGAGATCAGACAGCACCACAAATCGCCTACAATATATGTCCCATCTACATATTGAAACCAATCAACCAATAAGGGGCAGAGAAAAATTCCAGGAAATTCAGATGGACAGCATGATGGACATGCAAAGTGATTCCAAATACCACCAACCACTCCTTGAGTAATTCCCTTATGTCATATGTACTGAACATTTAAGTCTCCTAACAGTAATTAAAAATACTCACCGACAGAACACTTTCTGTGGGTAATTCACCTGCAGCAGGAGCTGCCCCTTTCTTTCCACCTTTGCCTTTGGCATCTTTCTTTGGTCCCTATATAGTACATTGTAAACGTAATATATATGGCAAGCGTTTAGATTACCAAACATTTATTATAGGCAAAAGGATTAACAATGAGAGAATCTTTCAGTGGTAATCAAAGGTAATCATTTGATCTAAATTGAGTCATAACTCCTGAATGCTAAATACAAAATAAAAATTGTTTATCAAACTTGATATATATGTATGAATCAAAAGACAGATGTACAATAAAACAAGTACTCACAGATCCTTTAGAGGCAGATGCTGTTTTAGGCCTTTTGTCCTGGAAAAAAATGAATAATTTATGCTGACAAACTCTTTTTTATTCTACTTCAATGTATCGCACCAAGCTAATACATGATTTCTAAGATCAATCGCTCTTTGTAATGGAGGTAGGAAAAGACATTTTCTGTAATGCTTTGTTTAAGGCTCAGTTACAACAAAAAATGGTATATTTCGACATTATTTTTTTCTACCATCTGCAGTGCAATCTGGCATAGCACACCATTACATTGAAGGGGCGTCAACATCGTTTTTTTCCTTTTTTAAGATACCATATTATAACATTTTTGCACATTGGGCCAAACAAAAAAAATGTGTGTTTCCGGTTTCAAGTCTGAAAAAAATAGGGTAGGTAGGTAGGCTTTTTTTTTTTTTTAACAAAAAAATAGCCACTGTACATGTATGTCTAAGTACAAAAAATACCAGTTTTATACATTGTAAATATCGATTTGCTGTACATGTATTTAAAGGAGTAACCACTCATAAGCAGAATTAAAATCAAATATGTAGGAAGATCATAATCAGAATGATTGAATACAAGAAGTACTTAATATTTTTAAATCTGTGATATATGTGATACATAGTGTAAACCAGCAGTTTTCATCTACAACCATGATTTCTTTTCTCTTATCCATGTGGTTACATTTCAGGAATTTCAATGTCAATAGATATGTAACTTGTAGATTGGATGCGGCCTGCAACATGTACCCCGCCATGTTGGGTGGTATTATAGGGGGAGCTCTGGCTTCCAAAATTCTATCCCCAGAAAATTTGCCAGCTGCTAAATTTATAAAATTAGAGCGAAAATGGGTGCCAAAATAATTTATTGTATTTTTTAAGATATGACACTTAGTTAGTCCACTGATGAGTTATCTTTGTCAATTCAACAAAATAACCCCTTCATTCATGTCATACATGTATTCAAGATTCACTCCTGATGCATGTATAAAGCAGGTTTTCAGCTCTAGTCTTAGTCAGGATCTAAAGCCATTAGTCATTTTTTATATGCAAAATAATAAAGTACAACTCCAGAAACTGGTGGTTTGTTTCCATCAAGGACTTTATATTACTATGCACATATATATGTTGACCCTTATCCTTTGTGGTCTAATTAAATTTATCTAAAATTATGATTTGATTTTTTATCTATAAATTTTCAACAAACTGGATTCTTTTTTTCAAGTGATAAAATTTCTAGCAAACTACTATGGACCATTAATTATGTTCCTTTTAAATTATCCCTTGTACTACTACTAGATTTTAGAATCATTATTACCATTAGTATTTCTTTAATTACATTTTGGGAATCCCTATTCTATTTGTTTACTGATTTTCCTGCCAAAAAAGTGTAAACAAATGTCATTCATTTTCTTTTATCAATTCTTGCATTTCTAAGTGTTTTATACACTTCCTGATGGGTAAATCTGATTCTGATTGTATCATTTGGTTTAAAAGGGCTGTGAAGCCTGTATGTAACCACGTGCACATGGTCATGATTGTGTTTACCTTTGACCAGATTATGAAGTTTGATTGGCTCAATAATATGTTTACATCTGATTGACATTTCCCATGATATCACCTGGTCTAATTACATTTGATTGGTTTCAGTCGTAAATTGGTTATGGTCATTCAACTCTGACCAGGTGTCAACACAATTGTTTAGTTAGAGAGAATATCCTTTGCTGTCAAACTTTCTGTCGGTTTTATTTTTAATATACAAAACCTAGGCACAGAGAAAATTGCCAACATGTTATTTTTGTCAACAGATCTAATAAAAATCGCAAATTGCGACATTGGCGTAACCCTTCTCCGCATCCGTTTCAATGCCAACGGAGTAATAGTAGGGAACATAATATAACGACTTGATTATTAGGGTAAATATTGGTGAAGCCCAGCGATCGATGTATAAAAATGCCAGAATGAGATCCGACTAACTTAAGAATTTCCGAATTTTGTCGATTAAATGCCAAAAAAAAAAATAGGGTCGGTTGGGAACCAGAAACACACTTATTTTTTTATTTGGCCTTGACAAAATATTACTGGCATTACCTAGAACACGTCATTTTTATGCCTAACAAAAGTTAGTAATTCAAGACAATCTCTGAAAATCATGTATTAGTTCTAATGTGTATTATAAGGACAAAATATTCCTTTCTGAAAATACTTTCTTTCTTATGTCAGAAACATACCCCAGCAGGTTTGGATGCAGGAGCAGCTGTCTTTGGTCTCTCAACAGGTTTAGGCTCAGATCCTTTGGCAGGAGCTGCTTTTGCTACTGCTGCACCACCTCCTCCTGACCGGGGCTCTCCTTTGGCATTAAGTAACACTGCTTTTTCACAGCATTCATTTATCTGTAAAACATCATCAGAACAGGTTCTAAATCAATACTTTAAAATTTTTATTTGCATTATCACCCTTATATCATGTTGCAGGTTTTATAATGAAGTAAAGTAAGACAGATAAGTTACAATTTAAATTGATATTTTATTTGTTATACATGAAAATTATCATTTTGGAAGGAAATTTAATCGACAGTTTGACCCTTACAGACCTGTTTTTTTCAACTATATGGCAATGCATGTTTTTTTGCTCTTATTTATGAAAATCATATATAAAACTCGAATTTTATGATTAATAACACAGCTGCTGTTGCAGGATTCTCAGTTCATACAGCGCTATTGGCAATATAAGTTTGTGGAATATGTAAAGGTAAACACCTGTGCCATTAAGATGATTTAACCACAGAAATTGAAAACCTTAGCACAATACATTAATAGTAAAAAAAATTTCATCCTCTGTATTACAATAAGAAGCCATGATATCCCAATATGCTTTTAATTATCGTGCATTTGCAACAATGTACAGCTGTCTCAGCAATACCAGACAATGCCACCAATCTTAATGTGCACAAACTACCATTTGATTCAAATTTAAAGGTCCAACTGTCTGTAAACAGTCATAGCTGTATATCTATATTCATATGAAGCTCACAAGATTTTACTCCCTTACTATAGTATATAACAGGTGCAAAACATGTTTACCCATCTAGAGCACATAGGGTCACTACCAGTTTTTTGTGAGAGTCTGTATTGCAAGTGCTTTAGTTTTTTATGCTTTTTTCTTGTTCTTATCTGCTGTATATATATTTATTTATTCATTATTTTGTTGTCTACATGATAAATGTATCATATTTTCCGGACTATAAGTTTAATTGCCTAAATTGGAGCAAAATCGACAATAAAAACATTGATAAGTCGAATCCGGCAGATAAGTAGAAATTCAGACGTGTGCATTTATATCGTACGTGTTAGCGGAGATCAGTCATCCGAGTCGAGTGGTTTGTTTTCAACAGCATATTATTCCAGCGATGTTACTAAGTATAGGATTTCTGAATTAAATAAATATATGTGTTTTTGTTTAAGTGTACATTGTCCGTGCGTTCAATTATTTTCATTGAATGGCATGTCAATGGCTCAGAAGCCATAGATCATCATAAACATGTCAAACGTGGGCAGCCATATGTGAAATAAGTGGGAAATTCGTTTGATGAATTGGTCCTAATTACGAGCAGTAATTAGTCAACAATACCACCTGGTATTACGAAATACAATAAAAAATAATTGTTCCCTGCAAATTTGGTTGCAATTATCAATTTAGATAATACCTTAATTGAATTATAAATTGAGCCTTGTGTGAATGTGTTACAACATACCGTAAATGGGTATAAATTTGCATATTAAAGAACCGATAACTCCAAAACACTTGATAATGTTTTCCAAGTTAAAAAAGAGTCTTGTTAACGTGACTTCTAGAGTTTATTTATATATTTTAACAGTTTCAAAGTCCCAGAGCTTTTATTAACATCATCGTATTCATTCATAATAGTGGCAATGATCAATAATGTTTGAATTCAAACGCCGGTTTGAGTGACGGCTTCCGTTGATTGCAGTTTACCAAAATTTTTGAATTAAAGCAATTGAAAGTGAAGTAAACGAATCTAATGATAAGCATTGTCGATGAACTTTTTTCTTGAAAAATCCTTAGATAAGTCGAAGTGGATGATAAGTTGAGGCTGACACTTTGCTGAAAAAAAAAAATCAACTTATAGTCTGGAAAATAAGTCCGGTATATGTGGATCATCTCATGTTAGCCATGCTTCAAGATTCCGATGACTCTTTTGAAACTTCAGTATTTTTTTGCCAATATTTACAACAAACCTTTTGCATTTTGATGCTATCTACATCAGGTAGGAAAGGCATGATATTTTTCTCAGTAACCACCTTCATAGCCATACCCAGAGCTGTAAACGATGCCTCTCTTACCTCAGGTGCTGTGTCATTTATTGTCTAAAAAACAGTTAAGACACACGTTTTGTTTATAAATATTGAAATGGAATATTGACAAATTATTTTGTTGATATAAAACTGACACAAAAATCTATACTTTATAGTCCAACATTCATTTTCAGATGCATTCTCAGTAAGGCAAATCTAAGATTGGGCATGAAAGAGGTGGGTGTAAGCACAGGATGTATATGCCAATAGTTGCCTATTACAAATTCACTCCATATATTCCTCTTATAGAAAAGATGAGAAAGTTAGTAAACATAAACCGTAAAAAAAAATATTGCATCTGTCTGGAGTACCAAAACAACATTATTTCCAGCTGAATGAAACTATAGAGTTACGTTAAACATATCTACTAAATCTAAATTTATCAATTATTAAACGGTTAGTGTGTATTAATTTTCCATTTTTGGATTTGTTTAGTAAATCAGTTGTAACAAACTGATGAGATACAAACCCAAAAGTGGAAAAAACTCTACAACATTTAATTTGACCATATTTACGTACTACATGTAGTTAATAAAAGTAATAGTAAATTTAGTTTGATTACTCAAACAAGAGGCACTCGAAGAGCCTGAATCGCTCACCTGACAAACCATACCCTATTAACTAAGTAAGTAAAAGTATTATGCTTTGTTACTATGTTTGACAAAAAAAACTGCTGAAAAAGAGCATATATTGAAGAATGTTGTGTAGTTCAAAAGTGTAGCTAAGGCACTGAAAATGTTGGGAATGCCTTCAAAGTGTTTTTAGAAAATCTGGAAAAAATTTGGACAGGAGTCCTCCATGCCCTGTTATTCCAACAAGTCTGAAAATTAAGCCAACTTTCATAAAATTTTGTTGCAATTGGTTTCAGAGAGTTGTACTCGTTAATACAAAAAAATCTGTTTAAGGGGCCATAAATGCTACAACAGGCAACAAATCACTTTGCAAATTTTGGCAAAGGTCCGTCTACTGATGGTGAACATTATTACCCTCAATCAGAATTTGGCTAAATTCAATGATTTTTGAGTTATTTGCAAAAAAACTGTTTTTTGACCCCTTTGTTCTATTTTTAGTAACAGCGGCCATGTTTTTTCATTGATCAAAAATCCAAAAGGTCATTTTATGAAAAATACCCTAAAAAACAGGAATACCAACTTTCATTGAATTACATACAGTAGATTCTGCAAAGAAGATTTTTGAAAGTAATAACATCAATTACAGCAAGAAACGTACAAAGAGGGCAATAACTCCAACATGGGTCAATAGATCTTTGCCAAAATTACATCACATATAGATCTCATCATGGTGAACACTTTTACCATAGTCAGAATTTAGTTAACCTAACAATTTTGGAGATATATGCAAATAAAGAGCTGCGCTTTAAGTGCATGATACACCCGGTGCCCTTTTAACTTGTCCTAAATGCTTTTAATGAATTTATATGATCAACTAGAAATACTGTGAGCCCTGTCAAATACCCTCCCCCCCAAAAAAAGTAAATAAAAAATGCACAAAAAATTTGGCACTATCAAGGCTACCTCAAATTAAACTAAGTTTATTGTCTTACCTTCTTTTTAAAGAGTAAAACTTCATATCACAGAAAAGTAAAATCTGACATTAATACGAATCGGAAGAGAGAGTTCAATAGATACGAACAATTCACCAAAGTTTCATAAAAGTAGGTGAAAGTGTTTTTGAGTTATTGTTTGAAAACTTGAAAATTCCCCCTTTTTTAAGTAAAAAAATTTATAACATGGTAACAAAAAATCTGAAATTTATAAAAATCAAAAGGGAGCTTATGGAAATACATATGAACAATTCACCAAAGTTTCATAAAAGCTGATGAAAGTGTTTTGAGTAATTGTCTGAAAACTTGAAAATCCCCCTTTTTTTTAAGTAAAAAAATTCACAACACTGAAACGAAAAATCTGTAATTTATAAAAATTGAAAGGGACCTTACGTCAATAAGTATAAACAATTCACCAAAATGTCATAAAAGTTGGTGAAAGCGGTTTTTAGTTATTGTCTGAAGTGTTGACGACGGATGGACAACGGTATACCATAATACATCCTGTGTTAGACGGGCATATAAAAACTACAGTCTGACCCATATGTTCTATTTCTAGTAACGGTGGCCATATTTTTTCACCGATCAAAAATCCAAATGGTCATTTTGTGCCAGATACTATGTATGGAACAACCATTTAAAGTTTCATAAAAATCTATTTAGTACTTTCAGAGGAGAAGATGTTTAAGAATTGTTAATGATGACAACGACAGATGCCAAGTGATGGCAATAGCTAACTTGGCCTAAGGCCTGGTAAGCTAAAAACAGTTCCAAAAACGTATTTACTAAATTTTGTTTGAAGTTTTAAGAATGCTTCAAAACCTACTATGAAAAACTTAATACCAGTGCCTGCACTATTTTTAAAAGGTTGTGAAGCTCTTACAGATGATTTGTCTAAATTCTGAAAAGTTTATGACATTTTAACTAAGATTTTATTAACAGGCAAAACTCATAGAAGTACAGGCAGTAATAGTTTTTAATTTTTATCCTGTATAAAAAAATAAAAATACATTTTAGTAAGGTGCCTGCTGAAAATTTAGCTACAAAAAAGACAACTAATCAATTCTTTTCCCAATCACTTTGAAAAATGAACAAATTCTCAATAAATAGTTTCAAAACATTTCTAACAACAGGGAATGGCATTTTAAGTTGTGCTATTGCCCTGGACATGTAAACCTGCCATAAAAAAATGAAGGTCAAAGTGTACTTGTCCAACAGACAACCTATAGTGTACATTCTAAATTTCATTAATTATCAATTTAAATAGATGTACATTTCAGGATAGGCTGATATCATTTTTAAGTAAGTAAATTTTAAGTGTTTTATTTCCTGTACAAGTAGAAAAGAAAGCATATCAGAAATTATTAACTGATGACTTAAAATACAATGTAAATTGCCCCTTTAATACAACAGGAGGTTTTAGCAACCATAATTTATACAGGGCAATTGCCCTGTATTAATTTAATACAGGGCACATGCCCTGTATTAATTCTGGCCCTGTATAAAAGTTAAACTTGTCCGCCATTTTGTTTGAAACAGAAGGTATCAGCAAACTTGGTATATTAATATAGATCTATATAGAAAAGAACAGTTGGGGTGAATAAATGCATCAAGAGATCTGGAGTGTTACAGTCTTCACTAGGAAATATGTCATACTTAGCTGTATTTAAAGGTTTGTACAGATAACTCCTGTTATTTTAAGTCATCAGTTAATAAAGGGATCATAAAATGGTTATTTTCATATTAATCCTGTATTATGTCCTCGTACAGTCGTATTGGGTTTCGACCACTTGTATTGGCCCTCGGCTTTGCCTCGGGCCAATACAAGTGATCTCAACCCAATACGACTGTACTTGGACATAATACAGGATTAATATGAAAATAACCATTTAATAACCCTATAATATTAGCTATACAAAAATTAAAAGATTTCCACTAATTTCCACCATACAAGATCATCTATAACTCTTACCTTTATAAGAGCAGTACAAAATAACTTCAATAGCTTTTTAGGTAGAGTTGATGTTGTACACTTAGCAAAACATCTTGACAGAAACAAAGCAGTTTCTGCTTTGATACTGGGGTTCTTATTATCCAGGGCGGCTACACAGTCTTCTGATATTGCATCTAGTGTGGTCTGTCAAAATAATTATATCATTCATTATAATAATATCAACAATACAACCCACTATTAAGAATTTAATGACATGCAAATGACACATCTGCCAAATTCCTTGTTTTAATGATTTGCTTTGGACAAATGTGTTCACTGCCGAGAACACCAATTTGGCAAATAAGACTTTTACAGGTAAAACAGTGCATTAAACCTAAGGGATGTTCCATTAAAACATATGTGGGACTGGGGTTAGGCACTTTTATTAGAGAAGATTTTGAGGTCTACAAACAAAGTGGAAATTAGCAAAATCGAAAGTAAACATACAGTAAAAAAAGAATTGTAACAGTAAAATCCGGCTTTGAAATAGCGGAATTCCGCTATAAAGTGTAACAAAATCATCCCTGTTTTATTTCATTGTATATGGGTGGGTGTTCAGGTCTCTTGACAAAATATTAACTTTAATACAAAACATCCATAGAACTACTATGGGTGGCTCCCTTGGTGAAAAGTGCCTTCCCCATGTCCATCATATCTTTCAATGGAACAGGCTTAAGCAATAACATATTTTATTTACATATTTCATTTTTATAGCATAAACAGATCTTTGGTAATTATGAATTTGTTCAGTTAGGTTCTTCATTCCAATCAATATCTACATTCAGGCAACTTTTAAACTTTTTTCTGCATCAATTTTGTTTTGTTTTACAGCTTCATTCTACAGAAAGAACACTTACCACTGGGAATACAGCATCACTGGCATCTCTCAGTGCTGTGACAACATTAACATTACAGAAAGAACACTTACCGCTGGGAATACAGCATCACTGGCATCTCTCAGTGCTGTGACAACATTAACATTACAGAAAGAACACTTACCGCTGGGAATACAGCATCACTGGCATCTCTCAGTGCTGTGACAACATTAACATTACAGAAAGAACACTTACCGCTGGGAATACAGCATCACTGGCATCTCTCAGTGCGGTGACAACATTAACATTACAGAAAGAACACTTACCGCTGGGAATACAGCATCACTGGCATCTCTCAGTGCTGTGACAACATTAACATTACAGAAAGAACACTTACCGCTGGGAATACAGCATCACTGGCATCTCTCAGTGCTGTGACAACATTAACATTACAGAAAGAACACTTACCACTGGGGATACAGCATCACTGGCATCTCTCAGTGCGGTGACAACATTAACATTACAGAAAGAACACTTACCACTGGGAATACAGCATCACTGGCATCTCTCAGTGCGGTGACAACATTAACTTTCTTCTCTTTAAACTTACTTACCACTGGGAATACAGCATCACTGGCATCTCTCAGTGCTGTGACAACATTAACTTTACAGAAAGAACATTTACCACTGGGAATACAGCATCACTGGCATCTCTCAGTGCGGTGACAACATTAACTTTACAGAAAGAACACTTACCGCTGGGAATACAGCATCACTGGCATCTCTCAGTGCTGTGACAACATTAACATTACAGAAAGAACACTTACCGCTGGGAATACAGCATCACTGGCATCTCTCAGTGCTGTGACAACATTAACATTACAGAAAGAACACTTACCGCTGGGAATACAGCATCACTGGCATCTCTCAGTGCTGTGACAACATTAACTTTACAGAAAGAACACTTACCGCTGGGAATACAGCATCAATGGCATCTCTCAGTGCTGTGACAACATTAACTTTACAGAAAGAACACTTACCGCTGGGAATACAGCATCACTGGCATCTCTCAGTGCGGTGACAACATTAACATTACAGAAAGAACACTTACCGCTGGGAATACAGCATCACTGGCATCTCTCAGTGCGGTGACAACATTAACTTTCTTCTCTTTAAACTTGTCCAATATCATCTGGATACACTGTAATCATTGATAGAAAATTTCTTATTATCTTAGCTTTTATTGGAACAGACCAATACATTGTATACCTGGATATATCATAAAAACAAATGTTATATCCTGTCGATCTTGTAAAAAAAAAAAAAAAAGACAAATGACACTGCAGAATTAAAAATTGTAGCATCATAAAAAAACAAGACTGTCAACTTGGGTAACTTTTTTATTTGAAACTTTCCATTTTCTTTTCTTTATTTTTTCTTCAAGCATCCAAGTAATGCCATATATTCATGTCTTTCTTTCACTGGTACTGTGAAGGTGTTTAAATTTACGGACAACAATATCTACGTTTCTGTTCATCCCAATGACAACAATCATTGTTTGCAAGATGGAAACCAAAAATTATTCAAAGCGGTGCCTTTAACAAAACTTATATGTTCAACTTACATTGAGAGCATAAGGAGAAAACCTTTTTCTAAGACCACTAGCAAGCCCAGTAAGACATTTTCCTGCTATTCCTACCAGAATGACATTGGTATCTTTTGCAACAACCTAAAACAGAAATTAAGTAATTTTTTTTAAATACCAAGTATCAGTTAAACGTTTCCTGCATATTTAAATTAACACTAGTATGTATTACTGCTACCTAAAGAGCAAAAATATAGATTCTCCTTCAGTCTCGAGAGATTACCAGATTTCTCCACTTGAGATAGTTAAACCTAAAATTTAACTGTCTAATTTAACTATCTAAAGTGGAGAAATCCCTGTGAGCATTGGAGTAGAATCAGCTTCTCCAGTGTAACCTGTAGAAAACATGGAAATGTAAAATAGTGGAAAAACTCTTGCAGAAATTTAATCACCACCCGGTGGTTAAAAGGTCATGTTCATTTTTAATCACTGGCTTAGAATGGGAGAAAATAAAATAAATATGTCCAAATATAAAGCATTAAATACAAATATATTAACAATCAATATTAAAACAGTATTCAAAGCAGTAGGTAGGATACAAGTACATGTAAGTATTGTACTGAATTACAGGAAATTTTTGTGTATGTGCAAAATGTGTGACTATCAGTACCTACATGTACACATAAATATATTACATGTTATATTTGATCAAAAAATGAATTTCAGATCAAGTTTCTATCCTGTATAGGCTAGTACCAACTTATTTTAAGTAATGATAAATAGAACAAATCAAATTTTGTGTCATTAGTTTTGTAGAATATTTGCACCACAATAATACATTTTAGACTATTCATGCCAAATCATTCCTTTTCTAAGAACAAAATTAATGGACACCATTCTTAGAAAGAAGAAAAAAAAAAGATTATTTTTCTTAATTGAACTAGACAAAAACATGAACTGGTGAAATTAAACTCACTAAGTGAAACCTAAACTAATGTTGGGTTATCTCCCATAGATCAAGTGTCTTCTGTAATTGCAGTGTATACTGTCCTTGTATTATCTCAAAATGGTATATTAGAACAGCAATAAGGTTAATCCAGTTAAGGAGGTAGACTACGGGTAAGGGACATTACTCTTGAAATCAGTGATATGTTTGTATCATATTCAATTTCAATAAAGCCTATCAAGCTTTCACTTAAAACAGAATGAAATTAGTTCAAGTTACTTTGATGCTTATATAAGATTGATGTAACATGCTAAATACAAACGTTCCAATGATTTGTAAGAGTTGTGTCCCTCAGCCAGCACTCCATAGTATTGTAGAACTGCCTAATTTTGGTCTTGTAATCTGATGCTTTGTAACATTTATCACTTTAAAAAATTGTCAAGCATCTGTAAATCTATATATCTAGAAATAGCTCAAGCCAAGGCCATCAGGATGCAGTAAAAATTTTCTGGAAAAAAATTACCCACAGCATATAGGGTTACCATAGAAACCATGCAAAAATATGCGAAAATTTGCAAAAAAGTTCATAAAATCAGGTTTAAAAATATCAAATTTCCCGCAAAATATCTGAAATTTTTATTTCAATCCCTGAAACTGTTCAAACTTTTCCCTTCAAAAACCCCTTCCTCATATGGGCATCGCCGGATAGATTTTGAGCTATTTCACTTTGTAATCCACTTATTAAATTTAGCATGGTAAAAAATTGACTTACTTTCACTTTCACAATGAAGTCAAATTGTCATTGAAAAAAAGCCCCTTCAACATTGAAAATATATAAAACATTGCAAAATACTTTTAAAAGTCCCCTTTTTTCAGAAAATGTTTTATCAACAATAGATTCTTCATTTTTAATCACTATAGCAACCACCGGTTTCCATTTATGTCATTTTTCATCCCTAGCCAACAGTGCGAAACTAAACTAAACTGTGGAGTGCTGGCTCATCCTAGGTCTACTATCTTAAGCCAAATGTATATTATGAGTCAAACAGTAAGACGAAGTAATTGTTTTTAGTTGTGTCCGTTTAATCAATTTTATCTTCTATAAGGATCTGTCGTAATCACGAAGGTGTAAATTAAACATTATGGGCAAGCTGAAATGCCACTATATGCATTACATTGTCAAATTGAGACTAATTACAGATATTACATTTACTACATTTTTCAAGTCTCTATACTGGCTGTAGACTCTGCTTTTTAATATCTCAGACACTGATTTAACTAGAGTAACTTTGACCTTACCCCATAATAGTAATCAATGCAAATTTAACCATTGACCTTAGGACTGGGAGTCTGATTTCTGTCTGACAGAAGTTAACCCGTAATACATTTGGTAATTCAAAGCAAGGATCTCTTTTAGTTTCGTATCTTTAACAACATTGAATGTTTATAGCTAGCTTCATAAGGGTTTGTTAAATTATGAAGAATATAAACCCTAGTTGTTAAACTGTAAAAGGCATTATTTTTTAAAAAATATCAATATATTCAACCTTATTCTCTTACAGGTTACATCTGTCTCATATTACCTTAGACACTGATTTAATTAGAGGTCCATAGTCTCCATTTTCTAACTTGGGATTTTCCACTAATTTAAGTAATGCTTCCAAAGCTTCCTTCCTTTCTTGCCATTTCTTTGCTTCCTATAAAAAAAACAAACAACAAAACATATTGAAAGTAAACATTTCAACAGTAACTGCATATATGGTCTTAAAGACTTACTCACACTCAAGAGTTCAAAATATCTTTCAAGAGTTAAAGGTCCTGGACTTTTTTGCATCCAAAATAAAGGTCCACAAGAAAGTGAAAAGTTCTAAATATGAGTAAATATAAAGTATAGTAGGTCCTAGACCTAAATAAATTAAATTTCAATGGTCTAGCAGCAGAAATTGATAGTCCCAGATCTCAGACCTGCACTAATTTGAACCCCTGTCACTGAAAATTAATTCCCAATTAATGTTTCATAACATAATTTCAAATGAATAATGTAAGTAAACAAAGCACTTTCAAATCACCTGAAAAAATTTAACCAGATCTATACATGTAGATCAAACTTATACCAATCATTTGCTGCTATCGGACAGACCTTTATATGACTTGAAAATATAGCTTTATTAAGCTGGAGTACTTTTTAAAATTTCTGACCCCTTTGGCCTTCTTCCCCTTAATAATTATCTTACAATTTTGTCATAGAAATCAGCTGGCAGTTGTTTCAGGATATCAACAGAAGGCATTAGTTCATAGGCATCTATCTGTTCCTCTTCTTCACCAGCATCTGAAAAGACAAATTTTTGGTTATGAGGCCATTACTCTTGAAAAATGAGGAGAGAAACATTTTTCTAACTAAAGACAAGAAAATTTCTATTTTTAGCTTTGTGAAAACTCCTTATCTCCCCCATGGGTTGAGACAGAACACTTGTGCCTTCCTGTAAAAAAAAATTGGCAATTAAACAAAGAGTTAGTGATCTATCATATCTTACCAATATGTGTCAAAACAATTCTTTGGAAATAACAATTTTATTGATAATAACCAATGACTGATTATTTCTTGCAGTTTGTTGAAACCAAGTGACTGTTTTGAAGTGACCTATATTTTTACACCTCATCAGGATGTATTACTGGCCATATGCATTGATATGTCATGATGAGCTTTGTTAAAAGAACAATTAAATCCTACCATCAAGTATAGGAGATTTCACTATCTTACACTTGTAAAGGTTTTAGATTCTTAATCTCTTCTCTGCTTTAAAGTAATAAAGTTGTTTTTCACAGTATAATAGGAGGTGCTTTTATCTTTTCCATTTAAGTACCAGTCCATATAAAATTCAGACCCTGCCTAATGCAGTACGTGTATATATTCTATCACACAGTTAGCATATATGTTACAATCACTTCAGTATTATTCAGTTTTTTTTTTAAAATAATTGACACCCTCAAATGAGACAGACAGAGCCTGAGAACCCATAAATTATTTTAGTTGTCATACATTTTGGTTTAAAAGGCAATGATGTGGTATATTTGGGTAGGGCTCTAGAAATTTTGAAAATTTCTGCTCATCATTGGAAAGTTTGGTATTAAAACCAACAGAAATCAATCTGCCAAACTTAAAAATTCGAAATTTTTATTGACTTAATTTCACTTGCAACTGGTAATGTCTCCCTGTCTTAGTCTGACAAAGTTGATCATTTGTTGTTGTTTGTTTTAATTATAAAATTGTACAAAAAATACTCTTAGTGTGTCTTATATTGTCTTTATACATGTATCAGTGCATTTTATCACAGATATTGTTTTGTTACTGCCCCTGCAAGGCCCATGATTGGCTAAGTAAAATACTTTTAACTTTGGTAATAATAAAATGACATCAAAGTGAAGTCGTGTTTTCAGTATGTCCAATAACTATTAGAATTAAATACACAATTACATGCATAAATATTTAAAAAAAGTGTCTAACTGCCTATATATCCGATGTTGTTTGTTATTTTCTAGAAAAGTTAATGCAACTAATCTTTTTCTGAATTGTCTCTCTTTCATAATATGTCTACTATATAAGCACCTAGTATACTACGGACATTGTTATTTAGTATATTTTAAACAAACATTGTGTCTGTAAATTAAAAATCTTTGACTAAAGGGGGACAGCCCAGAATATTTTAGTATAAATGAGTAGTTTCTATTTCATCTGCAGCAACAATCTATCAATTAATCTCATTCACTAACATTTATTTACTTCATTCTTAATGAGACACATGATATCACATGACACAAGTTTGCTATCTCCCTCATCTAGCCTACTCCCACAGTTGCCATTTACTTACCTCCACCATCCTCATCACCACCTCCTGAAGCAGCAGCCTCCTCCATTTTCGCTTTCAGATCTTGCTGAGATCTCATAAATCTTTGTTGCTGTGCTTTTTCATTTCCAAGTTTCTCAAACTCCCCTTCCAATTCAGTTACCTATTAAAATGACATAAAAATTAAGACATACATCAACATTTACTATTTACATGTATCTTTTTCTTTGTAGACCTGGATACAAAATACAGTGGATTCCGCTTAATTGCATAGCCTATTTGCCAGTAAAAATTATGCAAATAACCGGGTTATTCTTATAACTGAAATTATGATTTTACTGGAAGTGTGAGTTCAGGTAAGACGATGATACTGTGGATCAACCAGGGATATCACTGTTCAACATTTCTGATCTGGTATTTAATTGTTACAGACCTTCTCATTGTATTGTTCTTTTATCAATAAATAATAATATATATTGTGTTTGTCTTGTTTATTGACCTTCTTTACGTTGTGTGTCTTCATAAGTAAAACCACGTGTTTCTCATCTATAAATAGTCAAGTAATTTCCTGACCTTTCTATGAAAGAAAATTCCATATTTCATATTTCAGCCAGGATTCAGTGTAATATTCATCAATGTTTGCAGTTTGTGGGCTTTTGAAATGGTCTGTGTGTTTTTATTCCTCTGTTCAATCACCATTGTACACTGATAGTTGTATATTATACGTGTCATTGACCTCGATATATTCCTATGAAGTGTGGATAGTATGGGGCACCTTAGGGTAGTTGAATTTCATTAGCATTGTACTGAATGAATGATGACTTTTAATTTTCGGTTGATATTTATGCCTACTAACCCAAGCTCACTAAAAAATGTTCAGCTCATTAAAGAAAATTAAATTTACATTGATAATCATTTGTAGTCGGAAGAATTTAAGGGACAAAAAATACCCTAAGCCGAACCCCAAGCGGCATCATAAGGTGATGTTTGGCATGTCGTCAGAAGTCATTGTTCACCTAGGTGCTTGTTTATTTTAATGTAATTAGAAATCATTTAAATTGTCTTTTATGTCCATTATGTTTTTAATCCATTATTAACACCTCCTGATTGATGATAATCTAGTTTTTACAACAATGAATATGATTGACATATTTATGACCCGAAGGCTTCAAATAGAATTTGGGAAAACCTGTCTTTAACTGGATGAGGCAAAATTCTCTATGAAATAAACCGAAATGCACCTGCAAGGCCTATGCAAATAAACGATTTTTTCCCTCATAGAATAATAGGAAATGGTTTTGTGCAGGAGAAAATTATGCTAATAACCGAAATATGCAATAAAGCGATATGCGATTAAGTGGAGTCGACTGTATTACAAATATTATGAACAAATATCAACAACATCTGCATGATACCATTATAACCATTATATGATCAACAAATTTTTATTATTGAAAAAAAAAAAATATCTATAATTACTATGTACATAAGTAAAATCTAAAAATTCTGGAGGAAAAGTGCTTCTGGATTTCCCAGCCTTTCTCAAAGTGCATTCCAAATCAAATTTCCTCAAACCCTTCCGCAATTCAAAATTGCATCTATCAGCAGTGCTTTTCATAAAAAATTGTAAAAGTAAAATTAGTCGACAGTTATGACGTCATAGGTGATCAAAGTATTATTACATAACTTACGACTTATTTTACACTTACAAACTTTTGTGAAAAGGACTGCTGATCATTTGAAATTGGGGATTTGAGGTAAAACTCAGGTCCTTTTTAGCTACAATTTCTAAGCAAAAACGACCTTGCGGTCACCTATTTCAAATAAGAGTTCACCTGAACAGGCTTAAAATGGTTAATTTGTGGGTTAATGACATTGCAAAACAGGTTTAAAATGGTTAATTTGTGGGTAAATGGCATTGCCAATTCATCTATGCATAAGACAACTCACCTGAACAGGTTTAAACTGGTTCATTTGTGGTTTAATAGCATTTCCAATCCATCTATACATCTCTATAACCATCTGTTTGGTTTCCTCCCTAATGCTTTTATCTCTATCTTCTATCAACTTGGGTAAAATTTTCATAACTGGCTTAATTGGCATAACCTTGTAACCAAATTCACTGAAAGAGTGCAAACAGCAAAAATTGTGAGGTTCGATACATTACAACGCCTTTGAACCACAGATTTATGCTCCATTACTGGTTTTCTGATATTGAGCAGTTTTTTTTCTAAAGCAACAAAAACACAAATTTGCTCATTTCATCTTCAGATTTAACTTAGTATCCATGCAAGATTATGGTAGAATTCTACATATAATTTTAAGTATCGATAAACTTTCACTTCGAGCAAAAAAATTTTCACAGATGACCACAGGCACTATTACTTTTTTACCTGTGAAAATGATAAACTTTTGGACAGTTTCCACTTATTCTGCTTATTTTGGATGACTTATAGACCAAAAACATTAGGCTTATAATACATACAGCTGTCATATGCTGTAGAAGTACTTTAATTCATGGATACCAATTTTCATGGATTAAGGAAGAAACACAAGTTTGTGGATTCTTGAATTTGGTGGTTTAAAGGTTTTCAGTATACAAATTAATGGAAATTTCCTTTATGTTGGGAACCAAAAATTCGTAGCTTGGCCTACCCACGAAACCCATGAAAACTGGTACTCCAAAAAAAATAGTACTTTCACAGTATTACAAACAATAAAATATTACATATTGGATAACTTTTCTTGTTTTGAGTTAAGCATAGTTGAATAATGGGACTGTTTTCTTTAGAGGAGTTTTTAATAGGTGGATTTCAAATGAGTTTCTAAGTTTCCTGCAGAAGTTACACATTTTATTAAAAATTTTAACATCCACATTTGTCTGATTCATGAAAACATGTACCCCACTAAAGAATGGATGGTTTGTTCTAATTCAGTAGAGGGTTTTCCATGGGCTGTTTTACAGGTGTGTTTTGGGAGGGGGGTGGGGTAAATAGTGCAAAATAGCAAGTCTAAATATAGTATCAATAGCATCATTAAAAAACTACTATGCTCATGCTTTGTCCTGGTTTCATAAATAATCCTCCCCGTGTCAATTTCTTTAATTTGATTCAGCATATGTTTTTTTTGTATCTACTTTTATATGCTGGTTTCATTATAATTAATTCTGGAAACATATTTTTAAGACCAGAGTAATACATGTATATGATATTATTATTAGTTATAATGAACAGAAAAAAAAATAAAGAAGAATGAAATCAATGAGATAAATATCATATTCTAAACTAGATAAAGTGATGCCCCCGCATTTAACCTTCATACTGCTATATCATAACTCATAATTGTAAAAAGCACTTAGTCAGATGTGTTATTGTGTCTGTAAGACACAAATGATGCCCCCACATGTGGTTTTGAGTAAAACTCAGCATAGCTCAACAAAACTTAAACTCGATTTGTAACTAATCATGACAGACTCACATACATAAAACCAGTTCAATATCTTCAAGGGTTTACAAAAAAAGTGCGAAAAACTGTTATTTCCATGGAATTTTTTAAGTCCAGGACCCATAATCTTGGTAAAACTCAGTGTAGCAGAACGAAACTTTAACTCATTCTGTAACTAATCGTGACAGACTCACATACAAAAAATACCAGTTCAATATCTTCAAGGGTTTACAAAAAAAGTGTGGCGGAACCAAACTTTAACTTGATATGTAACTAATCATGAAAGACTAACATACAAAAAATCAGTTCAATATCTTCAAGGATTTTCAAAAAATGTGCAGAAATCTTATGGGACGGACAGGGGTAAAACGATATGCCCCCCCTCCAACTTACCTTTACAGGGGCATAAAAAAGGGTTTTGTCAGAATATGATATTTATTTCATTTACTACATCTTTCCCTATTTTTTTCTAGTCATTGTTATATCTTGATTCTTCAATGCTTTCATGTCAGTGAAAATTGAGTAGTCTTAATTACATTATATGGGAAATACCCAGACTTATTTTTTTAAAGTAGTTACTTTACTGTGAAAGTTCTATTGTTTGTAGGGTACCAATTTTTGTGGTTTTCGTGGGTGAGCCAGACCACAAAATTTGGTTCAAAATGAAAAGGAGATTCCCATTCATGTGCAAACTGAAAACCTTAAAAACCACAAAATTCAAAAATCCATGAAATGGTGTATCTTTCCTAAAACCACAAAAATTGGTATCCATGAATTAAAGTACTTTCACAGTAAATATATTTATTTTTTTTTCTTTTTTTGAGAATGTTTTGCAAAGATTTATCCTAAATACTTACTGTAAGGCTGTTCTGAGAGCATACATTGACCCTACAACTATTTTTGGGTTCTTGTTTTCCGTACCTTGTAATAAACATTCCTACAATGTACCAAAATATATATGAATGTTAAAAAAAAAGGTTTCATGTTTCATATATACATGTAGTTGGCACACCACATATCTGAAACAGAACATCTTTTAGTAATATATACATGTATCATATATTAAATCATTTTCCAAGCAAAACAAAAAACAAAAACAAAAAAATTTTTTTAAAAAAATTGCCCAATTACAGCTGATACCAGACTACGTTTGCCAGTCGATGACAATGGTCCAGGTTGAGTTCGGATATTGTAAATTTTAGCAGAACACGATGAAGAATGAAAAGTAAAATGTGATTCATATGGAATATGTTATAGTTTGCTGGCTAATCAGATAATTATTGCTATATTGCTATAACATTTATGTATCAATAGAATTTCTGATTCACCTGTACAATATCTGGTTTTTCAATTTCAATGTACATTAGTACTATTTCTATTCCTTTATCTTTGGTCTTTTGTTTTGGAGCTCCAAGGCATTTAGTCACCACACCATTTATAACATCAGCACAAACTCTGTTGGTACAAACAATAGATCCATATCAAGATTTTTTTAAAATTATGTTGATTGAAACAATAATAGATCCGTATCAAGATTTAAAAAAAAATTATGTTGATTGAAACAATCACAGACATCAAAATAAAATTAAGAGGGGCCAAGATTGAACCTTATTCAATTAATTCTACATTTGAATTATGACTTTCAATACTGTTCAATCCTTTTGATAAAAAGGAGAAAACATGTATGGTAGACGTCTGAGTAAAAAAGCAAGTTTTTCTTTTTATTTTACAAAAAAATAGTCCCTGTTGTATTGAAACAGAATTTTCATTCAATTGCAAACCAAGTTGTGTGTTGGAATTCAGAATCAACACCTTTGAATAGACATGCCCTAATGTCAAGAAGGTATGGAACCCTATAGAACTTCAAATTCAATGATGCAAAAATCAAAGCTACACTTCATATCAATGTTGTATAAAATCTATTCAGTGTTGTAATAAAAAAAAAAAAAACAAAAAAAAAAAGTAAAAAAAAAAAAACATTGGGTGTTCAAATTTTTAAGTTTCTTGAGCTTTTTAAATACCATACAATTTTAATAGTATTACTTAAAAAGAAGAGCTTGCCAATTCTGAGGTTGAAAATCTTAAAAACTATCAGCAATAGCATTACCTGCCAGCTACTGTAGCTCCTTCAATAAATGCCAGAACAGCATCAAGTGCCTTTTCTTGTGCCACTGCATTGTTATCAGTGACAAATTTCTTCATTAACCCCGCATAGCGATTGAACTCTGGTGACTTTGGGTCAGCCATCTGTTGAAACTTCTTAGTGACTTCCTCATATCCTGCTAATCGTGCCTTCCAGCTCTAGAAAAAGAGAATGAACATGTTAAAAATGAATGATGTCAGAAAAACCCATAATATATAAAGTTATTATAAGAATATTTTGCATATTTTTAGTAGAAACAGAAAATGTCATATATATACAATACTTTTCTGTATCAAGTATCATGAAGCTACCACAATCTTAAATAAAATGATTAATGGAGTGCAGCTTGATACACCCACAGAGGTCGAACCCTGAATAGATGGGGCAAATATGGACACAAAATTCAAGCTTGATACAGCTCTGAATTTGGATTGTGATTAAGGTCTAAAAAATTGTTACGTCTCTGGTCACCCTACCATCCTCCTTCAGACCCCTCTACCCAAAAGTTTTTGTGATTAAAAAAACAATGACATGTAAAAAGCCTGCTGACTGTCTGACAGATGAAAAAGAAAATAAAGCAAAAGATATTTTTTCTATTTTAGATGGAAAACAAACAGTTAGAAATACTGATTGTTTATATTGAGAATTGATTGTAAATGCTCTTGGCCATGGACTAAGTCTATTACATGTTTAATCTCTGCAGATTTGGTTTTTATTGTATTCTGATATTCTAAGTTTGGTGTCACACTTTTTTCATTTCAAAATTTGAAAAAAAAAATATAATAAAAATTTTAAAACAATAAGATCTGAGGCTCTAATTAATCAAACGAAACAATTCACTAAAGTCTCATTACTATCGAGTTACAGCCTGAAAGAGTATCAAGGGAACCAAGATTCTAGTGGAAATCAAAAGAATGTAATCCAGGGACAAAGACCAGACATGTCTGCATAGTTACGGCAAGTGAAGCTCTGACATAATGTATGTGTTGTGATATGAAAACTCCATAAGCAGGTGCTGAAGGGATGTTGCCACAGATAAAAGGAAAGTTGACAATATTATATGGAATGAAAAGCCATGGCGTTTATCGTATAGTTTGGTCAATAGTTTTCCTTTATCTCATCGATCTCAAAGTGTACGTCAAAATATGAGGATGACTTCACAGTGTCTGTAGTAACCATTATCTCAAGTTCTTCAGGGAAGATGCGGTATATAAAATCCCTGAAACTAGGATTGTTTAACAATAATACGCCAGCTATAAAATGGAAACTACGATTAAAGGATCTAGCTAAAGAATTTTCCTTCTTTTGGATCAGATCAGCTATAAAGTCAGCCCCAAAAGAGTGAAGGAATAGGTCAGCAACAACAGCAAGTAGATGTACACAATTTGTTCCCACTAGAATGACGATTGTTTGTTGCAAAATGCATCCAGCACACTGGACAAGTATGTTGTGGATAAAAAATTCCAGCATTTTGAAAACTTCTTCTGTATATTTGGAAGATGATTTGGAATTGTTTTTTACAAAGTATCAGGAATCTGTACCAAGAACTACATATTTGTATCTAGGTGTACTGTCTTTTTGGAAAACTGTTTAATTTCTGCCTTTTTTTATTGAACTAAGTCTTGTAACTCTAAATCATAAAGTAACAATTTACTTTTAAAAGTTGAAAGGAAGCTTTTATTAATACAACAATTATTTTTACCAAAGTTTAATTTAAATTGCTATATGGTTTTTGAGTTTTTTAGTCCGCAAACAGAAAATCATCCCATTTTTGAACAAATGAAGTCCTATAAATAAAAAAAATTGGAAATTCATTATAGTCGAAAGGGAGCTCACATCAGTCAAAAGAAACATTCACCAGTTTCAAAAATTGGTGGCAGCATTTTAGAGTTATTATGCCAAGTACGAACAACAGACAGATACCAGTATACCATAATACAAAAATGTACATGTACATCCTATCTTAACAGGCAAGTGTATAAAAAATAACTTCCAGCACAAACCTGAGAAGTGACAAAACAGAAAGGACTAAAGACATAAACTATAAACCCCTATCTCCTTTATTTACAGGTACATGTATATTTGGCAGAACAAAAGTCTTATTTATCAAACAAAGCTACTATTTAAGATAAAAACCAAACACATGTACATACAGTGAACAAATGTGATTCTGCTTTGAAGTGGAAAAAATTAAGTCTATGAAGAAAAATGATTGTATTTTTCTGAGTATAAAAAAGGTAATGACAAAGATCATCTTTTGCACAACTTTATTCACAAAACAAACCTTGTGTTGGCATTTTTCTTCCACAGGCAGCTTCAACCATTCACTGTCATCTCCCATTACTATTTAATTAACCTAGAAAATAAGTCGTAAGCGTTAAAATTTGATTTTCTCTTATTTAAACCAAATTTAACCACATTTTGACGGGTCAGCAGTCAAATTTGGGATTAACCTAGTTGCCAGTGTACCAAAAATTTTTACTGAGCCTAAGAACCGTCCAAAATTCTGTAGTTATTACCAATTTTGGAACTGTTTGTTTATGAACAAATAAAGCATTTGTAAAATGATAAAAAGGGAGATGTAAATATTGTATATTTTTTTTTTTATATGAGCACTAGCTCTTCATGTACATATGTTACTGTCTGATGTTATTGATAATACTAAATTAATACCAAAAACATTAACAAAAAACATGTTTGACAAGGGTTTCATTAATTTCTTGCAATGCAGGTATCTTTGGTTTTGTAAGAGGTACTTTTTATCATTTTCTCTTTTAAACATAATGTGAAATTTTAAATTCTGGAGGTACCTTTCACTAGCTTAGATGGGTAAAAGTACCTGGTACCAACTCTTAATGAAAGGCCTGCTGTCTGTGGTGACCATTCATAGAGGTTGGACGTTCAAAAGAAAAATAATCGCCTGTTTTTAGTCTGAGTGTTGGCTGGAAACAGGAGATTATTTTTCTTTTTAACATCCAACATGAATTTACATACATCATTAAATTTGTGATACCAATACTTTTCCTACCCTTACATGTACATGCATTACAGAGGTATGTGTATTTTGATGGTAGAAAACAAAAACATTCCACTTGAACTTTTTCAAGAGCGTGCAGTGACTTTACATGAGTCGAGTCTTGAAGGTAGGGAAGAAGCCCACATAAATTGTAAAAACTTTTAAATATTAGATATTTTCATTAAGGAGTATTCTTTACAAACTTCATTGTCTTCAGTCAGCAGATGATTTATGCATGTCAAAAACCCACAGAATTTACTTTCATTTCTTCAAAAACAGTTATGGACCACATAAATGGGGGTATGGTCTAAAATGTGTAACCTGTACCCGTACCAACTTTTCCCAGCACCCAAATACTACTTTGCCAACTTCTTCATTATTGCTTGATATTTCCAGCTGAAAGTTGGTACATATATATGAAATGACATGATGGTTAGGCTAGAATTAATAAGTTTAAAATATTTTTTGAAAAAAAATAAATTTTATTCGATTTTCTGTTTTCAAAATGTCTAAAATGTGTAACCCGAAATTCCCGTATGCAAAATCAAAGTCCGGTATTTTTTGTTATCAGTACTAATTTATGGCATATTTGACATAAAAGTCATTATATTATCAAAATTTTGATTGACAATAAATTAAAATCACATCAGACTCTGTTTATGAGATTTTGTTTTTCATTCTGGATAAGATCGTTTCCATTCTTTGCTGGTACAGGATTCAAACTCAATCACTTCTTTTTTAAAACAATATCAAATCTTTCAAGACTTTATCTTAAGTCATAAGGTGAAGTTTTAACCTCTTAATAATTTCAGAAAAATGTAAAATTCGGACAGAAAAGTGTGAAATAGTCAATAAATAGTTAGGTACGGTAACTTCCGGTTAAACATTTTAGACCTTCTGACTTAAGAAAACCGATGAAACAAGAAATATCAGAAAAATATGCATCATTTTCTTAATTAGACATGAACTGAAACAAATTTTTCCACACCTCATGCAATTTTCAGTTCTTAACATACCGTAAGAATGAATATTTTACCAAAACAATATTTAGGTACGGGAAAAAGTTAGTACGGGTATGGGTTACACATTTTTTACCTTACTGATAAACAGTCCTAGCTTTTCACTTAAATTCTATGCATCTCAGTGTGACAGAACAGAAAACAGAATTTTTTTATTTATAGTTGGATGCACAAAAAATATAAGCTCTGTAGAGCTTTTATACTGACTCTGGCAAAAATGACACAAAGTGTAAATTTAGTTGACATTAATTGACTAAACTGAAGTCAGACTGACTCAGTGACTGGGTATTTGAACGTCATTGACTACCCTGCCGGATCTCGCACAGATGGTACTATAGTCAATACACATAGGGTCTTATATAGCATTCTCAATGGAACACAGTGCAATCGTTGACATGGTACGGGTTGTAGCAGACAGAAATTATCTGATCTGAGAAAGTGAGTCACTGGCAAAAAAAAACCAATGCTACGAGAAGGTCGTTTCAACATGTAGATAAAATTGTACATTATTTAAAATTTTCGAGGACTTGTAATGTTGACTAGTAAACTGCTTACAAATTAATGCAATAACAGATTATTTTGGTTTCATTCGAGCGCTGAATTTGAAATAGAAAATATCTCGGTCAACCGGAAGTGTCATAGTTTTCAAGTTCCGTTGGATTTTATTAAATCATTTATTTTGTTAAAATCTAATAGATAATACAAAATAAACAGAAACATGACTGAAATAAGATGATCTTCTATTTTCAATAAATTACTGCATACTTGAATGTTTTTAGAGACATCGTGCAACCGAGAATTGAAACATCCAATATGGCAGCCCCCAAGAAGAAAAAATGAGCATGACACAGTTATCGTTTTCTGATGCTAGCGCTCTTGTGGAAACATGTCCATACTCAAGTCTTCAACAAATTTCAAAAGTTCGACATATTGTCTTACCTCCGAAGTTTCTTGGCAACATATCTAATGGTGTTAAGGAGAAACTTAACTCTGAGTTACAATTGGCTACCAACTGGTATGTACTCTTACACGTACAGTCTTAGTTATTTACTCAACTCACAACTGTCAAATATTATTAAGGAAGAAATAGAATTTCATTCCTAAGAGAAAATGTCTAAATTTATTAGATATTGTATCCAGTTTTGAGGAACTGTTGCCATGATAAGGTTAGATAGAACCCTCAAATTTAAGTCAGCCTCGGCTCAGCTCCAAGCCTAAAATCTTGACCTACACTTAGACATTGAGATTGATGGTGAAAGAAAACTATACCACAAACATGACTACTTTTCATTCCATATGGTCAACTTTCCTTTCATCTGTAGCAACATCCCTTCAGCACCTGCCTATGGAGTTTTCATATCACATTCACAACTCCTACGTTATGCCAGAGCTTGCCTTTACTACGCAGACTTTTTGTACAATGCAAAGACTTCTTACAATTAGGCTTCTGGAACAGGGTTATGTTGCTACAAGATTTAAGTCATTACTACATAAGTTTTATGGTGGTCATTGTGAACTCCTAGATCATTGTGGTGTATGCACTATGAAAACTGATTTGTTCAGCATGTTATAGTTTTCCTTTCCTCTTTCGTCTTATCTGGACTTGACTTTTTATGAACAACTCAGTGGTTGTTTCTAGAAAAGCAGTGGACACTTACCCTGCCAGTGCACCTGGTCCATGCTCCGTTTTTAGTTGCTCATTTACTTTTGTTCCTTTGTACATTATCATCAACACTAATTTAAATTTCTCCACTCTTCGCAGTGGAGATATTGTGAGTGGAGTCACAGTGTTTCTACTCTCCCCAGTGGAGTCACCATTTCAGGAATGGTCTATAATTTACTTCTCCTGTCTTTATGCAAAAGTATATTGAATGGTTCCAGCAGATTAATAACATTTCAGTAAAGGACAGAAATAAAAAAATTCAAAAGGATTGAAATTGAGCAATTTTATTCTGGTTTTTACTTTGGTCGAGTCACAGTGGAGGACATGAGTGACACCACTGCAATGAGTTGAGAAATTAAAACATTGGTTGATAGTAGTGTATGTATTATTTTGGTTATTTTGTGTTCTTTGTTGTGTATGTCTGCTTTCCATGTCTAGTCTTTGTCCCTGGATTACATTCTTATGGTTTTTGCTAGAATCTTGGTTCTTCATTACTCTCCCTTTGACTCTGAACTCTATGGAATTAATATGAGGGGTTGGGCCAACATTAAAATTGTTTTTTTCCCTTACCCTACCAACCATAAGTAGTGGCCCTATCCAAATAATTTTATTGCCATTCTCTTCCAAGATTAAAAAAAAAGTCACTTCTTTGAGGATGATTTTTACTGAATCAGATGAAATTTTGTGAAAAAAAAACATTTTCCTACCTACCTACTTACATTGTACCTACCAAATGCCAGGAGGTAAAGGGAAACAATATTATTTTAAATGTGGCCTTCAGGTTCAACATGAAATTTGGATTGTAAGGTACCAGAGAGTACTGGTAAATTTTATTTTACATGTAGTTGAAAGTGTTCAAGTCACACCCACCAACATATAGTTCTGTGCCTGTTCATTTTATTTGATGATACCATATTCCGTACAAAAAATTAATTATCATTTGAAGTTTCAGTTATTTATGATAATCCCTGATTTACTGACATTGAAAAGTTGAAGAGTTTAGAATAACAATAGTATAAGAGGAATTTAAATAGTGGATCTTGTTACTGTTGGAACTAAGCAGTAGTGGACAAGTTTAAAGACAGATTCTATTCATGTTTGATTATTAGTGGATTTTGATGCTGATTAATGGAAAACTTTGAGTTGCTAACACAGTTGTTTTACTGTTTAGAAAAGACTGTGACTATTGTAATTGTTAACACAATGCTGCTCTTCAGTTTAATTTAAGTACCTAAATTTTGAGTTGATGATTTCATTAATGTTCTTTATACATGTATATGGAACAATTGTAACATGAATATTGATCTGAAAAATAAAGCTATAAATTCATCTTGAAAAAGATCAGGACTTCAAGATCAATGTACAATGTAATGACACACAAGTTCCGCTAAGGATGCAAAAAGTCATATAGAAATTATTATGAAAGATTATCATTTTTTTATGTACAAACAATAGCCAAATTGTTGGTAAGTGCATGCTTACAGTGTTTAAGTGTACACTGTAGCTATACACTACTGGATACCCAATTGCCAACAAGATAAAAGAAAAAAATGTATTAAATAGTAATTCAGTAGTTTTCTCATAGTCAGCAGTCCAAAAACACTGATGATTGATAAAACAGAGCAAAGAAAGACTTTTGAAATGTAACACTTGATTTACTAGAGGAAATAACTACATTTTCCATAATTTCATCCTTCATGTATTATACTGTCGATGTCCTCACTCCATACAAAAGAGCTGACACTTTTCATCCCTGTGGGGTTGTGGTCTCTTTTAACATATTCACCATTTCCATTCTTGTTATATGTATGGTCTTTCTTTAGGAATTTATACTTTCTTCGTTTGTCTTTGTGGATGTAAGCTTCATTTGTAGTTTTTTATTTTTCAGATCTTTTTTGTTTCATAGTTATGAGATTTTTTTAAGCTGATAGAGGGGAATGGGTGTGTCTTGTTATTAGAAACAGCTGTATATTTTGCTTTACGTTATTGTTGTGATTTTTCCCACTTTCAGGACTGATGGTGTACTAGTTGCATACAATAATGTCAAAGTATTGGACCATGTTGGGAAAATATTTGAGGAATCACCATATGTCCATTTTAATATTCAAGCTGACTATATCATTTTCAAACCAACTATTGGATGTATACTAAAAGGCATTGTCAACAAGAAAAGTCCTAGGCATGTTGGATGTTTGGTTCACAACTGCTTCAATGCCTCAGTCCATAAACCTCAACATGAAGGGGAGGATTGGGTTGGCAACAATTTACAGTTGGGAGAAGAGTTCTTGTTTAAAGTGACTAATCTGTATGTCCACAATGGTGTAATGTCGCTTCGTGGAAATCTGTGGGAAGCAAGGTAATTGAATGAATTTGTGACCTTGTTAAAAGGAGAAATTGTATATTTTGCACACACTAATAAATTACTTCGACCTTTTAATAGAAAAGATATTGATACCAGGAATGTGTTTCATGAGAAAGATCTTTTGTTTGAGCACTTAAATTTTACATTTCTGGTGCATTTGGTTTATATATAAGTAGAAAAAGGATTTGAAAAACACTTTAGGTTTACCTTTACAATGCTACATTTCTTTAAACCCCTTGTCACGAATTGCTCAAAACATTTAAAAAACAAAGAGCAAAATAATTCACCTCTTTAAAGCTGCATTAGCTGTCATTTTCGTAATTTTTTGTTTCTGTTGAAATATACCTTAACTATGAATTATTTCTACTAAATTGTGCTTTTCCTGTATAACTTCATTTGATATCCACAAATAAAATGCATTAAATACATGAAATAGGTGTCTATATATTTATTGTCTTGCAAAACAAAAAATTGACCTAGATAAATCCGTATGCATGTGACTTCTTGTGACCTTATCCGTGCATGTGCTGTAAGGGTCGCTTCTTTAATAACAAACTTGATTGCAAAGCGAAAGTGGTATTCAGTGGTAAGGAAGACCGACGTACTCAAGCAGTAAAAGAAAAAAGTTCAAATATAACACAAGGATCCTTTTGAAATTTACCTATTGTGACATAATGTGGCTCAAATGTGGTCATTATTTATTTGAAAACTAATCAAGAAGTAGATGAAATGAAATGAAAACAAGACACGCGCTTACCTTTGTATCCCTTATTATTTTTTTTACAAAGGTTAAAGTATTTTTAACGCAGGTGAATGTCCTGTCGGCGATCTTCGTAAGTAATGGCGAAAAATAATTAGATCAGAGCTATCGATCTTCCCTGATTTAAAAAACGTTTTCACAATATTCTGTAGGTATTATCGACATTTATTGTTGCAGTTGCATTACTACAAACTTATTTCATTGTATCAGCAAAATTCAGTAGAATCAAAACTGAACAAATTTGGCAGCTAATTCAGCTTTAACTGATCTAATAAACGTTAATGAAAATTAATATAAGGTCGATAAAAAATATATGTTTAAGATTACATTGGCACAATGAAGGTAAAATCATCTTATTTTTTAAAATTATTTTTTATAGACTGGTAGGATTTCTTGACTTGAATAGTGCTCAACTGAAAAATGGTAGTTTAGTGGCATTTACTTTGTATTTACTTGCATTTTGCTTCAATTTCAGCTCACATAGCAAGAAAAAGGCACCCCGTCAACAAACTGAAATGCAGGAAGCTATGGAAGAAGGTGAAGGATCAACGTCGGATTTAACTGACAGTGGTATAGGGGATATTACCTTACATAAATCATCAAAGAAGAAAAATAAATCTTCTTTTGACTCTGATCTACTTTCTAGAAGTTTGAAGGATGACAATGAATTTCTTAATGAAACAGAGACAGGAAGCACATTTGACCAATCAGGTGCTTGTAGTGATAATGAAGTTAAGGATAAATCTTCTAAAAAGAAGAAAAAACATAAAAAACAGGAGATTAAGGTCAAGGAGGAAATTGTCTGTGAAGAGCAGTTAGAGACAAGTGGTAGTCTAGACACATCTAAACACAAAAAACACAAGAAAAAACGGAAAAGTGACCTCGGTGCAGGTGATAAACATTCAGGAAATGATTCTTGTGACACTTTTAATATTAAAGTTGAGCCAGGAATATCAGTTAAAAATGAAAGCTTTGAAACCAGTCAATTCAATGTTGCAACTACAGAAAGTGTTTCAAAAAAGAAGAAAAATAAAAAGAGACAACATAAAGGCGAGTTAGATAAAAACTCCTCTTTGTCTCATAATTTATTGGAATCACAGGTTGATAGTAGTGATAAGATAGTGAATGGGAATAAATTAGCCAAAAAAAGAAAACATTCATCTGTAAATGAAACTATTGAACATTCTTTATTGAAGAAGAATCGTAAAAGTGTGTGAGTTGGTAAGACTGACCATTGAATTTTTAAGTGATATATGTATCTGTTCGAAGTCTATCTTGATTGTGAGAGTAATATGTTTAAATCAATCAGTTTTAAATGAATATGACATGGCTGTCTTCTTCCTGTAAGTTTGTTAGATCTTACCCAAAAATATGTAAGGGCCTACATGCTTTTAAAATCTCTTATTCATTATACATGTATAATCTACATTGTATGGCTCAGTCTGGGGATATAGACTGTCAAGATCATAAAGTCTTGAGTTAAACAGGGCAGGGTATATAGTAGTAATTCGTGATATCAAGTCCCTGATCAGGGACAGCCATTTGTGGAAATTGACCCTTTAATGTACATTGTAAAAAGGAGTGAAAAGTCCTGTTTAATCAAGGGATTCTGATGTGTAAAATGAACCATAAATGAAATATTGATTTGAAATATGTTTATGTACACAAACATAGTAACGAAATAACGGTAGAATAAGAATTCATTTCTCATTTTTAAAATATTATCCTATTGTTAAAGTGGTGCTGTTTATAATGTCAATAAAATTTCAAATATCAATACAAATTTACAATTCTGTTAATATTATTTCTCAGATAACCAGATAAACCAATATACTGTTTTTTTTTCTTCAATGAATTATTGACATCTCAAGTTCAATTTGTTAGCTTTTACACTGGAAACTCATACCTTTACATTTGGTTTAAATGTTAAATTTGGCATTTGGTTTTGACATGGTGACTTGTCAGATTTCCAACTTGTTTTTTTTTTTTGGACAGAGATACTGTTCAGTGTATATACATGTACACGTACATCAATATTTGATGATTTATTGTTCCTTGGTTACCATTTTTTATGGTTTCTTTTGCATATCTTTTAGATTATATCAATGTCCATCTGTAAATCTATCACATCACACAATAACTAAACATTTCTGTCACCAATTTTTATGAATCTCCCAAAATTTCATTTTTAGTTATTGGACTTTACGGCCATTCCATTCCAGTAAAACATATGAGGGAGAAGGCACTTTTATTCTTGGTACAACAAAATGTATATGGGTGGGTGCTAAGGTCTCTTGAGAAATTATAAAACATCAATAGAACTTCTATGGGTGACTCTCCTGGTGAAAAAGTATCTTTGCTGGGTACCTCATCTTTTAATGGAACAGCCCTTACTTAGACAATAAACAGCTTTGTGAATCACAGCAGGTTACACGAGGCGGGTGTGGACACAATATTAGTTTTTGACACACTTTAACATAGATATTTACAGTTCATTATGGACACAACTGCTTTTGACGCAATATTGCACAAAATTTGAAATTCAATTAAAGATGACTTAACTCTGCTTTAAGAGTGCTTATCATTAATAACTTGAATATGCTTTAAACAGATTTCATGAAACTATGTTGGTAATGGAAGCCCTTTTCTGATTTTTATATATTTTGTGTCAAACACTTAATCACAATCACAATTTAGAGCTGTATCAATATAAATTTTCTTTTGATATTTTCGCCATTTGTTCAGGGCATATATGCACAAATATATGTAGGTGTTCTTTGTGAAGCACTTAATTATGGCGAAGTCAATCTTGAAAGTTTTAAAAATTACCAACAAAAATGCGAAATTTACATTGAAAACACAAATTAAAAACTCCATGAAGTAATGCAATTTTGACCGCTATAACCTTGGTTCCCTTGATAACTCTTGAAACTATAAAGTCAGCCTCATAAGAGTGGAGGAATAGGTTAGTAAGTAGAGGAACACAATTTGTTCCCATTGGAATGCCAACTGTTTGCTGAAAAACACATCCACCACACTGGACTATAAATATGTTGTCAATCTAAGTCCAGCATTCCAGTAAAAACTGGCATTTACCCAAAAATATACTGTAATGCATTAATTATTTTTTTTAGGTTAAAATTTAGTGGTCTTGTGGGAATTAATCTGTGGTTTTAACATTTATGACAGTCTTACGAAATAGAGTTGTCTGACAGACTCAAATTTGACCTTTTCACCTTTAAATGCAGTCAAAAACTTCCAAAATTTCTGTCTGACCAACTGAATTTTTATCTGTTGGTCAGTCAGTATTTAATAATGGACTGTGATGATTGAGAAACATTCATTCTTAATGACAAAATTTTGTTGATATGCCTTATCCACACCAAAAAAAACCCCAAAAATAAAACAAAACAAAAAAAAAAGAAACCAAAACAAAACAAAGCAAAATTTATTTCCCAATGAAAATTTCTGCTTCTACACTGGGTACTTTTACGGTATACCCTGTCTATTAGACACAGGTGCTAAATTGGTTTTACAGTTTTTAAAGACAAACAAAAATAAACAAATTGCAAGTTTTATTTTAATACAATAACTATCAATAACAACAGCATTTTCTTTAATGCATAACCAATAACAAAGCTAACCAGCATATACTTTTGCTAGAATTTTAAAACAAACAATAACACTCTGTTGAAATTCCATCTAATAACACCCAGGTGATTCAGGACTGCATTCACATGGGGCAAATTAAAACAAAAATTAAGGCTTAACTGAACATTATAAGTGATACCACACCACATAGTGGCGAAAAAAAAGAAAAAAAAAAGACCTTAATCAAAACTACATGTTTGGATTTTGTTGAAAATTGAATATAGCCTGTATTTTATGGAACTAAACAACTGTACGAAATTTTCAAAAAAAATTCATCAATATGCTCTCAAGTAATCATCCAGAAAACATAAAGGGGACAGACAGACACATAACTTATGAAGGTTTGCCATTTGGTGTGGCAGTGTGTAAAAATTGTAACCCCCTCCCTTTCTACTGCCTTCCTTCTAACCCTCCCCTGTAATAAAATACTAATAATGGGTATACACATGTACAATCATTCTATGTAATCGAACAAGTAAAACTCATTTTTACTAATTATCAACAAACTGAAACTTGGCAGAGGTTATTTATAAAAGGCAATGCCCCTTAAATTTTGGGGAAAAATGCATAGATTTTTAACAAATTTTACCTCAAAATGTATTGCATCTCTAATCTAATTACCAATTTATTTGTAATTTTCTTAATGCCACCTAACCTGTAATCCCAGGTCTGACCCCAACTACACTTGTGTAATACAGTCTGCCCCTATTTGAGACATACATTGTACATGAGGTATTTCCCATTTTGAAAAGTTTTCCGTCTCCTCGAACTTCTTAAGGCTCCTGTATGATTTGCCATCATAATAAGTCCTGAATCAAAAGGGATGAGATATACACTATCTACTATTCAATATGTAACATTATAACAGTCAAAATCTCTCGTGTATCAAACAGTATCCTGCCTTTAACAACCATACAAAACTATCCACCACTGGAAACCTGCCAATACTTGTAGAATCTTGATCATATTCTTTGAAAACAAAAAACAAAAAAAAAACATAATTTGTAATCTTGTACACCAAATTTTGATATTAAAATTAAATTATTGGTACATGAAATTACTTTTTTATTATTTCTGTCTATTTGAACTATCCTCAATGCCTCTGCAGCACACTTAAAAATAACCTGCTTTCATGTGATTGAGGTCGTTTCTCCATAGACATAAAAAAAATAACAGTCACTCCTTAAATAGCCTAGACTACTGTAACTGTCTCTGCGTTGGTTTGTGACAGACAGAAATATTGGATTGACATGATTATTACATGTCTTCCTTTGTTTTACTATGGCATTAAACCTATGACAGCCCATTTTTAGCTTTCTTTTGGTAATTTTTCCTTAAATTTCTATTTTCACCTTAAATATTTACTTGAAGAATTTCTATATGAAGAAATTATACAACTAAAAACAAAGTTTGTATGACTTAGAAGTTTCAGAATTCAAACTCATGATATAAAGGATTGTTTTTAAAAAGTGCCACTCGCCATTCATAATTTTGCCCAGTATAGATTGGATATGTTAAAATGTAACATATGGACAAAAAGACGAAAATAAACTTTTTTGCTGTTTTGATATTAAAATATAGAAAAGGAAACATCTTCAGGAAAGCATATTTTTAAACTGTATTTATCTATGCATATTATTCAGAAATGGACAATGCTTGTACTAATACTGTCGTATAATATATTTTTTAACATGCAAATAAAATTTTCACATGTTACAAACAGTTAAGCATTTGTATGTATTGATTTCTCTATTACTATCACAAAATGAAAGAAAATCAACAACTACATTATAGCACATTACACACTTACCCCCTTCTTTGCAGGTTTAAAAGTATCAAGAGCAAAAACAAGAAAGCTGCGAGCCAATGCCCACTTATGGTACCACAGCACCTCAACTTTAGTATATGAACAGTTTTCCAATCAGGAAGTTGTTATTCCTAAGCTTGAAATAAAATAAAGGTTATGTCAAACATGTTTCAAGCTTGTATCAAAGTATCAAGTGACTGTTACAAGTTGCAAAGAAAACTATAAAGACAAAAAATGTGTGATGGACAGACAGATAAACTATGGTTAAACAGTATACTCAAACATCAGAGTGGAGGTAAAGTGATAACAATAAAATCCAAATGGAGCTTCTGTTCATCAAGACTTAAAGGAACTCCAAAAAATCTCTCAATGTGTTGAATTATGTGACAGCATATACAGCAATAAACATCAATATGTCTATCAAAAAATTGGACAAAAAATATGATCAGGATTCTTTCCTTGACATCAGTCTATTTACACACTTCATACAAAATCTCCTTCATTTGAAGCAGTCATTATTTACACAAGGATCCAACGCAAGGCCTAATTTAGAGGGAGAAATGAGCAGTAACTTCTAGTTTGTGCTCACTTCTCCCATTTGTCTTTGACAAGGAGAAGTTTTTTGTAATGATAACATAGTAAAACATGTCAATACTGTTATTTTAAAACAGAATTTACCAAAACCTTTATTTGTCATTGATGTCTAGATTAGTCCCTGTAACCAACACAATTCTCAGTGGCATAGCTTGGGGGCAATACCTGGTTTATGTGTCCCATTAATGAGGGCTATTCCAGCCAGTAGTTCAAAAAGGATATGTGGAAGGCACTGCATATATTCAGTATTTGGGGTACTAGGTAGGATTAAGTACCTACCCTTATGTATTTTAAATTTTGAAAATAAAGACCCTTTTAAATATATGTTACTAAAAGAAGTAAATTTGAATAAACATTAAGTTGCACACATTGTCTTGCCAGGGATAACCCCACATTACAGGTAGTCAATATCTGACAGCACCCAAAATCACTTCCAATGTATGCCCCATCTATATTAAGCAACACAACAAATTTGAAACCAATCTATACATTGGGAGCCGAGATAATTGTGATGAAATTTGGATGGATGGACATGGAGATTCAAATATACCACCCACCAGTTGGGTATAAAAATATGCCTTTCATACATCCCATTCCAATCCATTTCAAATTAAATCACCTGATCACAATAGCAGAAATATTAAAGTTATTAATTATTGCAGTTTGTCATTTTGAGTAAAAATGACACTTTCTTCTTTGTGACTTTGAGAACAATTTCACATCAGTGAGTGCTAAAAGTCCATGATGCAAATTTTTGTCAGTCACGTTTTTCAAAATACATGTTTGTAATAAAAATGTCACAATATTTTCTGATTTTTAGTATCCTGACTTCTGAAGAAGTGACCACTCTCAAAATGTCAACTGAATCCTAGAAATATTAAAATTCATCGAGCCTCCCTCTGTATTATCTAGAAAAGCCCTTAAATATTTTTCATATTGCCATACTAGCTACACCACTGATACATATATAACAATTACTCAGATTCTTCGATGATTTTAGCCAGCTTACATAATAATTTACTATCTAAAAACTTCAGATTCCATGAACCATTTAATCATCCTACAGCAATTTGTCTCAAATTATTGTCCTTACAGAAATGGCAAAAATCTCTTCCCTTAGGGAGATAAGACCTAGGGTAATGGACATAACTCCTGAAATCAGTGATATGTTTGTATCCTATTCAATTTCACAAAAGCCTATCAAACTTTCATTTGAAACAGTATTAAATCAATCCAAGTTACTTAGATGCTTACATGAGATTGATGTCTGATGCTTTAGTGAGTGTGCTTGATCAAGTAACAGCTGAGATTGACTCCCATTGAAGCAGCATATCTGCTCATCAAAACAGATGGACATCATTGGCTTATTCCATTTCTGAGAGGTGAAAATAAGAGACAATTGCTTTAATAAATTTCATCATTACTTTTACAGTATACCTTCAATAGCATTCTAATCACAACAAAATACATTTGTCACGATAAGTTTTGAAAAACTAATCATGGAACTGAAATTTTTTAGTTTTAGTAAACACACAAGTAAAAGCTAACTAAATTTTAAATTACTAGTTCCTTCTCTATCTTAAATTTGTTCATGCCAAAGTTACTGACAGCTAAAAACGAACACATAAATTTTTGAAAATGTTGCCGAATTTAACATCCATGAAGAATTCCTACTGTATATTACACTACTACATGTAAATCACAAGCAAGTGTTTTATGACCAAAACTGCTCAAAAGTAAACTGATTGCAGAATCTCTAAAAATAATGGTGTGAGAATTTCCCAGTACTGGTAAATAGGCCCTATTCTTAAAGAGTTGAGAAACAAAATTAACATCACAGTTACTCTGATATATCTTATCTTCTGTAATAGCATGCAGAATGTTAAAATCCTGTATGCATCAGGTTCAGTATTGAAATAATGAATAAAAATCGTAAGCCGTAGGGGTTCAACTTTACTTTTACCTTAATTGACATCAACAAGAACATTTCAAGATATATCATACCATACATCTCAGCCAGTTCTATGATCTATCCGCATTTTAACAGATAAAGGTCAATTGATGACATGATAGGTGACTGTTGACAGGCCCAAATCTGGAACCAACCCTAAACAAATGAACCCCTCGGCTTAAAGCATGCATGTTTTAACCATCCTCACAACCACTAAGTGTACCAATTAAACATAATAACTAAAGTTAAACATATGTCCCCCCCCCTCATCCCAAAGATCAAAGGAGTAAGTAAAAAAAAAATGTAGTGGATCATAAATTCCTGGTAATATGCACAACAACGCATGTCATAAGTATCTACAGTTTAATGAATTTTTGGGTCATAGAATCCACCTGAACAAAAGTGTGACCAAAAGACACACAGTTAGGACAAAAACAATATGTCTCCTAACGAATGGGGTGAATGGGGGTTGAGGGAGACATATTATTGAGTATATGGTATTTCCTTGAAATAACAAGAGACTCCAAGGAGCCTGAATCGCTCATCTGGTTAAATTCTGCCTTCCAAGGTCAATAAATTTAACAAGTCCAACAATTCTGAATCAAGGAGACTTTGGTAGGATTTATCATAAGGATGATTTCAGCAATTGAAAGTTTCTCTCTATCTAACATAGTTTTCAAGATATTGGCTGAAAACAGTAAAAAAGAAAAAAGAAGAAAAAACCCTGTCATTTTTCACATTTCAAGGGCAATAACTCTTTCAAGGAGTCGTCAGACAACTTTCATTCCTTGAGACTTTTGTAGACTTTATAAGGATCATTTCAGCAATTGAAAGAATTTGGCTAGACCTTACGGTTTTGGAGGTATAACATGCGAAAAACCTTTGTCTGATCCCTATGTTCTACTTTTAGTAATGGCAGTCATGTTTTTCAACAGATCAAAAATCCCCAAAACAGTTCTATGCAGGATACCCCAAGGAACTTTCATACCAAGTTTAATACCAATTGGCCAAGTAGTGTCAGAGGAGAAGAGTTTTGAAAAATTGTAAACGACAACAATGGACACCAAGTGATGGCAATAGCTCACATAGCCTTGGGCCAGGTGAGCTAAAAATTTGTCTGTAATGGGCCAACAATTGATACTTTTGCAGACTTAAAATATTTTGAACCTGTAGTTCCAAGATAATTACAGAGGCATAAAACTGGATAACAATCTATACAGATAAAACAGTGCTTTCCCCCCCCCCCCAAAAAAAATCATTTCTTCTTTTTTTTACCCACTTAGCCATGAGTATATGGGATGGAAAAACGTGCATGCCTGGTCAGTCAGAATAGGTTATCTACCTAATAAAATAATAACAAAAGAGTTAAAATTCATGTACAGGAAAGAATTGAATTAAAATTATGTACATCAGCTTTATGCAAATGAGACCTGTCAAAACAATGTACAAATGCATTTCTACACCAACTGTATCTTAACCTGCTTTAAATTTGTTTTTATATGTCTTTCTTATAATTTACACTGTAGAACCATGGTCACCAAAGGATTAAATTGTTTGTCGTTTTCACAAATTTTAAGTGTAATATTGAAAGTCATGATGTCAATCATATCACAAACAAAATTAAATAATAGTTAGGCCATTTAAAGTTAATTTCTTGTTTTTAAAACCATTCTCCAAGAAGATGAATGAGGGCAGAAGGCCGTTGGAGATATTATAAATTTTACATGTTTAATACCCCAAAAAGTTACGATAGTTCTTTCAATTTGTTTCTATCTTAAATAATTATGAAGGAAGTGCTTCTTTTAAATTAATTATTTTATTGGTAAGCCACTATGTACATGTATTAATAAGGCAGCCTTAACCAGAAACTGCCATGTTGCAAACACATTTTGTAGGGTAAAAGCAACTTAGAACAGCCAAAACTTTTGTGTTAATAATTTGATTAAAATGAATACTGGGTTAGTATTTTTTTTTAACTTAATGACGAAGTTTAAAAAAGATTCTTTAATGTCTTCTAAAATTATCATCAGGAAACCATCAGGGTAGGACAGACGGACTGATGGGTATCACATAATACCAGACCACTTTGTGTGGTGGGGTATAAAAGCCATGAGAACCAAAAAATTAATTAAGCTGGCCTTATGATTAAACTGTAAATTATTAATTCTTGTAGAAACAAGCAAAGTAAAACAGTGGTATCCTCACTCTTTTCAACAGTTGTTTTAACTAATAAGATACTTCATAATTAAGCATCCAATCTGGATTTTGCATGATCATTTATCAAAAATACAACATGTTATAACAGTAGAAAACAACAAAGAGTATGAAAATAAACTCTCACAACAAAATAGGTTGAAATAGTTTAGAAATTTTATACTAAATACAATTCATAAATGACTATTTTATTTCTTATCTGTTCAACACACTCTTGTACACATCATTAGTAATTTCTACTGATAGTAAAAGTACATATGTGTAACCAGGGTGTTCTCCAGTAAAATTATGAATGCCTAAAATTTCTAAATATCTCTAATACAGATGCCATGAAATCAGAGTGGTTGACTACACCTTAGACCATCATATTGATAGCACAGTAATTTTTTGCAGTGTATTAATATCTGCTGTTTTTGTGGTTGACAAAAAAGCGTGAAAAAAAAAGTACCAATATAATTTACTTTTAACAATATGTAATGCTTATAATTTTTTAAAACAGCAAAAACTGATACGTTGTATCCGTGAAAATTTCCACATGACAGAATCTACAAACATTAGCAACTGTGGAATTTAATACATTTACAGCATCACATCAATATAATCAACAGGAATTTTCTTCTGTACTAAGTAATTGGAACAATATCTCCTTTCCATTCTGACAAATCATCATCTGTTATTTGTGACTGAAACTGTTGGCTAAAGTCTTCATTGAGGCTATTCTGTGAAAATACATACATTAGAATTACTGCAAAATCTATCTCAGCAGAGCATAAATAAAGCAAACATCTTTTAAGACCAAACAATTTTTTTTAGTCTTAAAGTTCCTTCATATCAGTTTAAATATTTTGTACCTTGGTAAACTGAACACCTGTCTAATCCTAATACATTCCAAAGGGAGATAGGTTTATAGACAGGTTTTACTGAAAGTAGTTACCAGCTTCAATTATTATTGGATGTAAGGGATAGAAATACAAAAATATGCAGGCAAACTTTGCTGTAACTTGTCAAGTATGAAATTTACTTTCCTCCATGTTGAACAGAAAAACATATAAACAAACAAACATACAAACATACAAAAAAACCCTATCAGAATTATATGACTCAGTAGGCAAGCTTTTTAAAACTTTGAACTTTGAACTGCCCTTCATGAACTTTGCTAGCTGTGGGCCAGTTCTTATTTTGATGCCTGTGGAAGAACAATATTTATCAGCTGTCAATTTTCAAATGTATGCCCAGCATTTCTATGTTGGTACTCCATTGTAGATGGGGACAAAACATGTTAAACCCACAGACCAAAATTAACTTTCAAACTGATCTAGTATGAATATGTGATTATTTTCATTCCTGTACAATCATTTTATCAAAAACTTTTGCAATTAAAACAACCTTAATTTGAAAGTAAAATTATCCCTAAGGAAACAGTACATACTTCAAAAATTGAAATAAAAATTGTTATTTGAAATAAATCTAGGTTTTTCTTTCTAATCAAAATACCTCATTTGATAAGGAAATAAAACCCAAGTCATCTGCTACTGCTCTTTCATGAGGATGTATAACATAACTTGGTTCTGGGACTCTGTGAAAATCACCCTCATTTGTGGAGATCTCTTCACTTTGTCCAATCATAGACCTCAAGGATGGAATCTGCAGGACTGTTACCTCCTTTACTTCTTGCTTAATTGAAATCTCAGGTACCACAGCCTCCTCTGCTATGTCTTGAACTGTTACCGTTTCTGACATTTCTGGAACCAGTACATGTTCAGGTTGATAGGCTAGGGTAACTTGACCTAACGGTACTTCTTGTACATCTACCTGACTATGATCCTCTGGTAGCAGGAAATGATATGATTTTGTTGACGGATGGACAGGCATTAGAGTCTGTAGTGGCTCTCTTTCGACAGACATTATGGGTACATTGTTATGGTGTTGTTGTAATACACTTTCAGCATCTTAAAAGTATATATATATCAATGTATGAGAAAAGCAGTTCAATGAGTAATCAAGAGAACCAAGATTCTAGCCAAAATCAAAATAATGTAGTCCAAGGACTAAGACCAGACATGGAAAACTGACACACAAAACAAAGAAAATAAAATGACCAAAATAACACATAAAAAGTAAATGAGCAACTTGGACTCCACTAAAAACTGAGTGCATAGACCAGGTGTGACAGTAGGGACCGGTTTCTAGAAACAACTGCTGAGCTGCTCACAAAAAGTCAAGCGCAGGGTAGATGAAAGAGAATAGGAAAACTATGACATGTTGAGCAAATTGGTTCTCACAGAGCAGATGGATACACTGTAATGATCCACGAGTTCATGATGACGGCCATAAAACTTCTGTAGTAATGACTTCAATCCTGTTTTCATGCATTGCCCCAAAATGCTTGTAGCCAAAAAAAAATTATGAGGTAGATATTTTTGTTGTTTCATTTACTTGATATTGTATTGGCAATCAAATAGTCTGAGACATGCAAAACTCAACACTTTACATTCAAAACTATAGGACATTTTATATATTTTAACAATTCATAACGACATTATGACTTCCTCAGAGAAAAAAAATGAATTTCATTCCCAGCATCCTTTGAAGTGATCTTAGATTTTTGAATTTCAGGTCTTGGCATAAAAAAGGTTATTCATTATTCCTCATGCCCCTGTATATTTTTTTTTAGTAAAGTGAGGTTGTTGAATACTATAATATGGTACTCATATTATTGGAAAGAGTAATCAAGGGAACCAAGGTAATAGCAGTAATCAAATGAATGTAATCCAGGGACAAAGACCAGACATGGAAAACAGACACACACAACAAAGAACACAAAGTAACCAAAATCATACATACAAAGTAACAAAAGCAAATGAGCATCTCGGACTCAACTAAAAACTGGGAGCATGGACCAGGTGCACCGGTAGGGGAAGTGTCCTCTGCTTTTCTAGAAACACCCCTAGAGTTGCTCATGAAAAGTCAAGTCCAGGGTAAAAACGAGGAAAGGAAAACTATGCCCCATTGAATAAATCAGTTTTCATGGTGCAGATGGATACACCATAATGATCCATGAGTACATGATGATGATCATAAAACTTCTGTAGTGATGACTTCAATCTTGTAGCAACATAACCCTGTTCCAGAAGCCTATTTGTTAAAGAGTTCTAGCGCGATACAAAAAGTCTGCATAGTTTCGGCAAGCTCTGGCATAATGTATGAGTTGTGATATGAACACTCCATACACAGATGCTGAAGGGATGTTGCCACAAATAAAAGGAAAGTTGACAATTCTGAATGAAAAGTCATCAAGTTTGTCGTAAAGTTTGGTCAATAGTTGGTATGGATTTGTCTTTGAAATATGGGGGAATTTTGTTGGTAACGTTTTTGTGATGGAGGATGTTAGCCAAATTAATTGCATCTATACCTTTGTTGACAAACAGTAGTGGAAGAAATGATCGTTTTTCTTCATCTTGACTTTTCACACAAACTGGTTTAAAGAGTCTGTGGAAACCAATATCCAAAATGATGGCAACAAGTCTGTATAATGATGAGGTGGGATCAGAAACAGGAGTGTCAAGACTTGTTTTGTAAAGGGAGTGTAGTAGAGTGAGAGGTATAGAATAAAGTTTGGTTCTAATGTGATGAAGTCCAAGAGGTTTTTGTATGAAAGGAAGGAGACCATCTATGGAGATATCATATACTATACGTCACCTAAGTCACCTGGACACATACCAAACCGTATTTTGAACTACAAGCTTATTGAAAACTGGTGGTTTGTCAACAGTGACTGACGTCTAAAAAAAGGTTTGGTTGCCAGAAATGTTCCCTACAAATTTGTAAAGTGTTCTTTATTGATTAAATGATTTTGTTGGTCTGGCAAAACCTTCAAGTTTATAGTCAGTGCAATTGACAAATTAATTTTCAATAAGGCAGAGTTTGACACTAACTTCATTTGTTTGGTGGTCAACAGGATTACTTGAGAGGTATAATGGGTAGTCTGCAGACTGTAATTACTGTTCTGTTCTTAAATCTTAAGAAAAATTAGGCAAAATTTAGATAGTCCATAGGACTACCATGATTTTTTTTCAAGTAGACCTCTCCAAAGTTAAGGTGGCACAGGACTACCAGACTACTGTTAGTGTCAAACTCTGCTTTAAGGATTGCTCTAGTAAAACATGAGGGACAGGAGGAAGACACTCTTATTCTTTGTATATGGATGGGTGTTCAGGTCTCTTGACAAAATATAGAGTTTAATTAAAAAATAAAAAAAAAACATCAATAGAACTTCTATGGGTGACTCCCCTGGTGAATGGTGCCTTCCCCAGGTACCACATATCTTTTAATGGAACAGCCATAACTCTGCATTTGCAATAATAATAATATATAATCCACAGGCTGTTTTATGACTTAGTGGACAGCATTGTTCCCACAAAATGAATCTGTAAATTTATTTATTTCCTTCCTGCTAATAGTACACAAAGCCAGGCATGTGAAATTCATAATTTCATTTCAAAGAATTTCACATGTTATCAAGAAGTTTAAATGAAGAACTGTTTATTACCATACCTTTATGAATGGGTTCTACTTCAAGTTCCCTAAGGTCATCACTAAGATTAGAATCGGACTGTGAACCCTCTAAAGCAGCCATGGCAATGAATGTATCCTTATCATCTTCCGACATTTCTTGCCACATCTGGGAAACCTGATTTGTGACATCTTGTTGAAGTGCAGAATGTTTGCTTTTGTCACCAGCTACAAATTGGTAAAAAAGGTAGTACCTAAAATTATGAAAAAAGTTTTCTTTTTCAATCATTTTCATAAAAAAAAAATATTCAAATGAACTGCATTTTTTAATTATTCTGAATGTAAGAAAAATCCTGCTGGTTGAATTTCTTTAGGGTTTTGCATGGTGATTGTACATTACAAATGCATCATAGGGGAAAGTCATTGGACTCACCTCCATTAATTTGCCCTTCATTTTTCAAACTTTCTTTTAGAACAATGTGAATAACTCCAATAATTATTTTCAAAGCCCAGAGTTAGGCCTTAATCAAATTTATATTTTTCCGGTAGGTAGGTAGGAAAAAAATTAATTTAATGATTCAGAATCCAAACTTTGGATTAAAAACTATCAATTCCAGTGTTTAAAATCTTATTTAAGAATAAAAGGAAATAATTTTTTGCTGAAAGATGAGAACAAGATTTGTTGGGTAGGGAACTTACTCTGGGTAGGTAGGAAAAAGGCAAACAAACACCACATGAATTTGCATACGTTGTACTCCTACAGGAAGTTTATATGGGAGAGAAACCAAAATTACTTACTACATATGCCCCATCTATATGAAGCCAAACACCAAATTTGAAATCCATCAATTAATTTGCAGCCAAGATTTTTGTGATGAGAATCTTTCTCTACCATTCCATATAGTGACTAATGGTGGAGTCACAAGAACACAAATTTGATATGAACAGCACCCAAAATCCCTTACAACGTATGCCACATCTATATAAAGCCACACACCAATTTTAAATCAATCCATCCATTGGAAGCTGAGATAACTGCGACAAATTTTGGACGGAATGACAGATGGACAAGGTGATTCCAATATACCACCCCACACGTTGAATGGGGGTATAGTTTCAAATTTATAGGCCTGGTATAATTTTTTTAAAGTCCATGAATGAAAACATACCCATCAAAGTCTAAACAGCTAGTGTCAGGGTTTCCTCCAACTGGCCTTTCAGGAATGTTTTCTTTTTCATCTGTGAAACACCTGTTTAAATAATTTCATTTCAGGTTTAGCTATCAAATTTATTGGTGCCATAAATCAAGTGCAATCCCTTGCTTGATTTCCATAAATAAATGAAGACATATGAGTGCACATAATATGTCATGCAGACATCCATCTATCCATCCTGTATTTCAAGCCTTTTTGTAAAAAAAGTCTGTTACTTTAGACAAAAAATACAGTAGGTAAATATTGCTTTGTACTCTATCTGCTTAAGCAGACCTGTGTAAAATTTTGTAAAGGCAGTGATTAGGACTAAAGGGTCCATGCATGCACTATTTATTACGTTTCAACTGAAAATGTCTCTTTACAATGTCCGATTCAATTCAGAATTTATTACTAAGAATGTGAAATAAATAGGCATAGTGAAATTCTGAATATGATCAAAAATTTTACTCCCAATCACTGTTAACTAGGGAATTTTTTGACTGATGGTAACTAAGGCCAAGAAAAAACAAGAGGCTTCACTGAGCCTGAATCGCTCACCTGGTTGAATTTTGCCTTTCAAAGGCAATAAATTTATAAAGAAGTTGTCCAGCAATTTTGACTAATAAAGAAGACTCATCAAGATCATTACAGAAATCAAAAGTTTCTTTCTATCTATTATAATTTTCAAGATAATGGCTGAAAACTGTGAAAAAAATGTCATTTTTTCCCTTTCAAGGGCAATAACTCTTACAAGGAGTCACCTTACAACTTTTATCCCTGATACTTTTGTAGTCCTTATAATAAGGATCATTTTAGCTATTGAAAGAATTTGGCTAAACCTAACGGTTTTGGAGATATATGCAAAAAACTACTGTCTGACCCCTATATTCTATTTTTAGTAAGGGCAGCCATGTTTTCCAACAGATGAAAAATACCCACCACAGTCCTATGCAGGATACCCCTACGAACATTCAGACCAAATTTGGTTTGAATTGGTGAAGTAGTGTCAGAGGAGAAGATTTTTTGAAAAAAATAACATTAAAAATAGCAAAAAATGTTGAAAAAGGGCAATAACTCCAACATGGCTTAACTGATTAAAACAAATATTTGACCACAGATAGATCTCATCATGATAAACACTTGACCATGTCAGAATTCAGCTAAACCTAACAGTTTTGGAGATATATGCCAAAAACTACTGTCTGACCCCTATGTTCTATTTTTAGTAAAGGCCGCCACGTTTTTTCACGAATCAAAAATCAAAACCATCAATTTGTTAAGGATACCCTAAAAAAAAGTAATACAAACTTTCATTGAATTCTGTCAAGTAGTTTGAGTAGAAGATATTTTAAAGTAATAACATCAAAAACAGCAAAAAACAACCAAAAAAGGCAGTAACTCCAACGTGGGTCAACAGATCTTCACAAAATTTACATCACAGATAGATCCCATCATGCTTAACACTTTTATCCAGTCAGAATTTGGTTAAACCTAAGATCTGTTCCTGTAAAACATACATGGGATGGGGGGAAGGCATTTGAAAATTCGGGTAACCTTTTTTTATATAATTCAGCTGCATGTGAAATATTTCATACAGATAATAGCAAGACATAGCATGATTTCATGAATACTTCATTTCATTTATACATATTCTGTAGTTTTGCCTTTCACTTGCATGTTGCACATATTCATGTATAGACTAGCGCTTTTACTGCTTGCGTCATTTCATTTATCTGTATATTAAAATTCATATATATTCTTTAACAGTATTCCCATGGCGATTCTTTAATTTTTTATATATTTCAGCTGCATGTGACATACATGTATTTCATACAGATAACAGCAAGACATTGCATGATTTCATGAATGCTTCATTCCATTTACACATAATCAGTGTTCTAGCTAGGATTTGAAAATAGAGGGTGCGCAGGGAAGAGGGCACTATAACACGTAGCATGTTTTTTCAACCAAAAAGGAACATTGGTGTATTTGAAGTTTCTTTTTAAAATTTAAGTTTCCATTAAGTCAGAAATATCTTTATTAATTTTTTTTGCTTTTCTTGTATGTATGTATTCTTACTAAATAATACAAAAATGATGTGTAGACAAAAATTAATCTTACTTATGTAGAATTTAAAGCAGTATACTATCACACCATAAAGGAGATTAAGGGCAAGTGATTCTTAACATTTATGACATACTATGAGGCAAATTGTTGCACGAAATCTAATAAATATTCAATATTGCTCCAATTCAATTTCAAAATCATATTATTTTCTCTAACTAATGTAATTATAACTTTTGAAAAATTACCTGTACTGTTTATGATATAGAAAATTTTAAAAAGAATTGAACTGACAGAGATAACTGGCATATTGAATAAACAAACATATGCAACATGCAATTGTTTACACCCATGGTTCTACATAACATAGACCTGTCAACTTGAAAATATTTTTAAAATTAAATGTACAAAAGAAAACAATTATGAACCAATGATTGGCTGTCCATGAAATGGTGATATATCCAATCGGGATCCAATTTCTACTTGTAAATCATCCGACAACCCTGATCAGCTGAATGATCACCAATAATTACCTGAGGTATACCTGAGGGTTAATTACGACAGGATATGGTAAATGAAAGTGACACTTCTTAATTGGCTTGGTGTAATTTACTAACAAAAGTGTAATCTTCACATAATTATAAATGGGCACTAAGGAGGTAATATGGCAGATGGGAGGGGCACTGCACCCCTCCATTTTGCCTAGCTAAGACACTGATTAAAAAACATATATATTCACTGTTTTGCCTATTTCCTGCATGTTGCATATATTCACTAATGAATATATAGACTAATGCTTTTACCTCTTGTGCATTCATATATCTGTACATTAAAATCATTTCATATATTAACATTCATTTTTATGCACACATATCCTCTTTTCAATGCATAGCTAAATCTTGATTTTTGTCTTGCCTAAGAGCAAAATCAAAGAAGGCCAGAATATAGAGATTACCTTTCTGGTATTTTCAATTGTAAGAGTATTTGTCCATAGCAAATTTTCAACAACCACTTTATATCACAGGTCAATGATATTTGGTATGTGAAGAGAAATAGAAGATAATGCAGAAGTTTTATTGATCCACACTGTACAACAGTGACTTTATATGAAGCTGGTGTATTACCATGAACTATTTTGTATCTCATCTAACCAGTTGAAATTTCTGTGTGCATCCATATGATTGCCTTGATAGTTGTGTGAAGTTTCCTAAAATCCATTAGTTTTATCGGGGATCAATGATTTCAAGAAAACTTCTCTTCTTGTATACCTAGCACTTTCAGCTGGAAATCTGCTGTATTTGAGCACCACTCAAGTTTGCATGCACTCTGTGCAGGTGAGGAACAAAAGAGTATAAAGTAATATTGATGTTTATCAATATGGAAAATTCTGCTCATTTGCACACTGGGGGCTATCTTGTTTAAGGGTATGGAAATTTTGTCCTTTGTTGATGACTCTCTGACAATTTCTAAGATGAAGAACAGGAGTAAAAGCCCTGTTCTTTGATAATTTGGTGTTTTTGTCACCTACACATTCACTCCATAGCCCACACCCTTTCATTTTGAAGTTTTGGAATGGGTTTTTCTTGATATCAATATGCAATGACTACATAGTGAATTAACAACAGTTCAAATTCAGTTTCAAAAGAAGTTTAATTGTGGAAGAGTTGCTTTGATGATAATTCAGACACACTGAATAGATATAAGATGTAGTATGAGTGCCAATGAGACAACTCTCCATCCAAGTCACAATTTATTTAAAGTATAAACCATAATAATAAGTCTAAGTACGATCTTCAACACGGAGCCTTGGATCACACCGAAAAGTAAGCTATAAAGGGCCCTAAAAATTACTAGTGTAAAACTATCCAAACAGGAAAACCAACGGTCTAATCTACATAAAAATCGAGAGACGAGGAACACTAGTGAACCACATCAACAACGACGGAAGTTGACATCTTTTCTGATGTTAGGGCATCTCGGGTCGCACCACTGCTCCACAACAAAACCCAGAGAATACCGGGAGAATAATGTCAAAACAAACACAGTGCGATTTCCAGGCAGAACAGCTGTAAAAATGGCGCGAACTTCCCGCAACAAAAGCGCATAACTCAACTATACTAAAGGTTTATACAATGACAGGGATTCATTTTGGACCATTTCGAGAAAGTAAAAAACAGCTTTCAACAGAATGTTCCTTCATTTTCCCAACAACCACTCACAGAAGTGAATTTCAAAGCCCAGTACTGTGCCATAGATGCATTTTCAACCAACCCACAACCAAGTATATATATTTTTTTTAAAATGCTGTCCCCAGGTCCCATGTATGTTTTACTGGAATATCCCAAATGATTTCGGAGATATATGCAAAAAACTGATGTCTGACCCCTATGTTCTATTTTTAGTAATGGCAGCCATGTTTTTTAACAGATCAAAAATCCAAATTGTCATTTTGTGCAGGATACTCTAAAAAACAAGTTTCATCTAAATCCATTTAGTAGTTTCAGAGAAGATGTTTGAAGAATTGTTAATGACTATGACGATATGGAACCCATACCTGATGGTGGATACCATATATCAAGAAGCTTCAATTAGTAGTTGCTGAGATAAGTGTTACAAAAATAATTTTCTTGCCCCCACGACAGACATTAACCATACTATAACCATATTTTCACATGTGAAATTCTACCAAATCTGTGCTAGAGTAGGTAGGGTGCCCTTTAACAGTTTTTTCACTGGCCTAATGAGATTATAACACATACTTTTCCAATTGTCTTCGACATTTGGCCTCCTTTTTATGTACCTTGCCGGCAGTTTGATGTACAGAGAGATCTCCATTCGAAGAACAAGATGATGTCCTGTAAAGAAAGTTCAGATATAATTTCACTTATATATACACCTTTCAACAGACATATATGCTACCCTACTCCATTTTCATGCAAACAAATTTTCTAATAAAAGTTCTTAAACTATTCAGCAGAGGTCATTTTTATATTGTCAAAACATAAATTAATGATTCTTAATAAGTAAATAAATAAAACAGATATCAACAGCTTTTAATTAAAATTAAAAAAAAAAAATGCCGTACTCAAAAATGATAAAATTATGAATTTCATAAAGCATTATTTATACTATTATACATGTATGTAACCAATATACAGTAAAGTGTAGATTTGTGCTTCGCTATATAATTGTTGATGTCAATATTAGTAGTGGCAATAAGTAACAGAATGCAATTAACTGACTAACAGTGGTCCAGGAACAAATCATAAATTCAAAGAATATTACCTTATTAATAAAATCTTTAAGGCCAGGCCTTAGTTTCACAAAAAAATCTCAAACTGAGATTTTCCTCAAATCTTCCATTTCATGTGCTTTGATTGGTCAATATCTGAGTTGAGGAAGGATTTAAGGAAAATCTCAATGTGAGATTTTTTATGAAACTGTGCCCTGATGCACCTGTGCTTTAATTATTTGATGATGTATGTGTCATAAACTTAGTCAAATAAAAACCCACCATGACTGGTCAGCTCAATACTAGAGAGTGAAAATAGGGCATTATTAGAACATAAAATGATAACCCACCACTTAATGGTGAAAAAAAGGGGATGGCAAAATGTTCAAAATGCATTTTTGATTACACATAATTTTACTTTACCAGTAATTTGTGGTACTGAACAACTACACAAAGTTTGAAAAAAATTAGAGATTGATCCTCAAGTTATCATTATGGAATGGACAAACACACAACATTTCAGAAGGTATTACATAATACCTTGCTACTTCATATAGCAGCAGGGATTGACACTAACAGTAGCCTGGTAGTCCTGTGCAACCCTGAAGAGTATTACTTGAAAAAATTCCATGACAGTCCTATGGGCTATCTAAATTTTGTCTTATTTTTCATAAGATCTAAGAACAGAACCATCATTACTGTCTGCGTACTACCTGTTTTAACTGTGAAGTAATCCTGTTGACTACCAAACAAGTATAATAAGTTAGAGTCAAACTCTGTAGCAGGGTGTAATAATATACCACTTAGTTCTTAATCTCTGACAAATTACAAGGAAAGGAAGTTAACTTTGACACTAGATAACCTATGACGTAAATCAATATCAAATTGACCTTATTCTTTTCCCTTTGTCTGCTGCCTGTTTTCCTTGGTTTTTAGGCTTCATGGTGTTTTGAGGTGTTCTGAAACAAATGGAAAAGATTTGTTTAAACCTTTAATCCAGGATACACCAAGGAACATTCATACCAAGTTTGGTTCCAATTGGTCAAATAATGTCAGAGGAGAAGGTTTTTGAAAGAAATAACATTAAAAATAGCAAAAAAACATCAAAAAAGGGCAAGAACTCCAACATGGCAAAACCAATTAAAACGAATATTTGACCATTGATAATCTCATCATGCTGAACACTATTACCCTTTTGTCAGAATTTAGCTTATCCTAAAGGTTTTGGAGATATATGCAAAAAACTAATGTCTGACACCTATGTTCTATTTTTAGTAATGGCCTTTGGCCAGGTGAGCTATTAAAAAAAAAAAAAAAAAAAAAAAAAAAAATTGGTCAAATAAACTGTAAAAAAATATCAGATCTAAATGAAACTCAAGATTATCATGGAACCATCTCAATATATGAGCTAAGAAAAAAATATATGTCACCACAATTAAGGCAAGCCCCTTTAAAATTTACTGAAAATTACATACAGAAAAACAGCTACAACTGTTGAGACGAACTGAGGCAAGGAACCTAAAAATAGAAGATTTACACTATGCCTCTGACTGAACAATTCATTCTGCTATGTAGCACTGATGTTTACCAAAAAGGAATATGTGAGGTTTCCTAGAATACATCAGACCTGAATTTACGAGGTCATCAAACGAAGTGGAAATTGGTAAAATTGGAATTAAATTTAGAGTAAAAAAAAAATTATAACAGTAAAACCCGGATTTGAAAAAGTGTAATTCCGCTTAAAGCAGTAGAAAATCAGGTTTGATACATGCTCTGTGTCTACATTAAAACAATTACTTGTGAATTATGTACATTACTACCAAAAGAATGATTCTAAGCCATTCTTGTTTCAGACCCACTATATATAGGATGTCTCTGATGCCCAATCCCTATCATGCAAATCTTAATCATACCATTTCCCCACAATAAGACACGACATATCTAATTTTATGAATCCAATAAAAAAGCAGAAACTGGTTAAATTGGAAACAAAGACAATAAAAGAAAGAAATTTAAAAATCTGGATTTGAAAAAAAGCTTTTAGGAGATTTAAATCATGTCTGTAAGACTCACCTTGAATTTCTCTTAGCCAAATCCTCATCATCACCAATATCCATATGGTCAATGGTCTCATCACAAAGTAGGTTTGTTAATCCCATCTGATCTGACAAAGCATATTCATGATCAAGTTCATCCCTGCTGTTTGGACTGAGAGTCTGAAATTAAATTGACACATTTCAAAATAACAATTTAGTTGACATTTGAAGAACATGATTATCACTTTATTCTTTCGCCACATCATTAAATGTTAATTTCATCATAGTCAGCTCATTTACCCGCACCCCTGAAGTTAAATAGCACCATTTATGGTCATAAGTGTATAATAATAATTTTGAATTTCTGAAACATTAATTACATGAATGTCAACAGAATTTAATTTTTCAATGGCAATTTACATAAAAAAACTTTTAACTTCAAAAACCTTGCTCTGCTTTAGACCATAGCACATACTACATCTGTTTCCCCTTTTTTGTGTAACTTAAGTCCCATAATGCCAAAAACATTAAAAGCAGACCGTTTAAATAATCCATGAAGAAAAATTACCAATAAAGTCAGCTTTATTAGTATGATGTGTGGAAGTACGGGCAGTAATAGGCTGTAATAAGCCCATTCTGACATGTGAGACATTGACAATCACACAGAACTTTTGAAAGACTTAGCAATTTTGATTTTGAGCACAATCCCATTTTCAGTTCTCTAGATATGCTATTTATTATGTTGTCTCAATGAAGTTGGGTAACATATTGTTTGTACTTCTGTTTTTCAAATTCTTCTTTCTTCTAACCTCTGTCTTCTATGCTCATTTCCTCAGAAACAGCTGAATGGATTAAAACCAAAATTTGCACAAAAATAGACCACTATATGAAGATACGTACAAAGGTTTTGAAATTTAAAGCATTTGCCATGATGGTTTCCAGTTGATAACTTGAAAATGGATTGAAATTTTTTTTTTTCCAAATTGACAAAATCTTAATCTCAATTCTGCACATGTACTAGTTTTCAAGGTGGACTCAAAACTGTGAAAAATAGTACCCGCGAAAATGATTTTTAATATGAAAATAGGAGATGATTAACATTTTATAACCCTAATAATTTTTTTGAAACTGAAAATTAATACCAGGGAATATGTTCACTTGACAAAATCTGGAAAAAAATTAGCAACCATGCAAATTAATTTGCTTATATTACATGTATATCATACACAGACCTCAGATCACGTGTATGTTGTGATTCTGCTTTTTCTAATGTTAACACTCCCTAAAAGATGATCTTACATTTCCTGCAGTTTTATGGAGAACTGCCGCTCTGCAACATGCATGCAGGTTTGAGCAAAGAAATGACTTTTATAGTTGGAAAAAGTTAAAACTTCCTTTAATTCGTCTTGTGTAACAATTTTTTAGTATATGCAACATTTTTTAAAAGGAGGAGAAAGATAGAAATTTACAATGAATGGTTGAAGTTGTAAAATGAATCATCCTTTATTTAATTGATTAACATCATCCGAAGGATTTTGGATGCAGTTCTCAATCCTTGCAAAACGGCATGAGTGGAACAAAGAGACAAAAGTAGATAATTTTAGTTTGTTTTTTAGAGACACGGTCATTGAATATTGAGCCTATTTGCCAGATGAATGCAGACTTAATATTTCATCCATTTATACATCATTCAAAAATTGGGAATCTGGTTAAATATAGAGAAGAGACAATAAATAAATAAATATGTTAGCTGTGTTGAGATTTTAATATGTAAAGAAGTTGATTAGGTAAGGGTAAAATTTGGCCTCAAAAACAAAGTCTACATGAAAATTTTTTTTATATATGTTGTTTCTCCAGCACTTTAATGATTTATAGAATTGGTTTGATTGGTTTATGGTATTTATTTGAACATATACGATCATATATCCCCTTCAAACTTGGTTGACATTGGGAAAATCTGTTAAAAAGGCTGGAAAACACCAAATTTTGTGCAGTTTTTCACTCTTTTAACAAAGGCCACATGCATATTGACTCTCGGGCTTCATATATTTTGTGTATAATTGTCAGTTACAACTCGTGTAAAAAATATCTTGAGTCAACAGATGTGTGGCCACTTCCCTTCCACACAAAAACCATCTCAAACATTGTAGAAATGTTAAAAGTTAAAGGTTTTTGTAAAAGTTACATAAATGCATACCATTATTTCTGGAATAACGTCATATATATCATCAAAAACATCTTATATTCAGTGTTTGCAACCAGTTTACTATACTACTACTACCTAGAAATCATCTTTTATCAAATTTTCAAAAATGTCCTAATCATGAGGCCAAAAGGGGTCATTATTTAACTTTCTCCTTTTACCTTTCTGGGTGTTGATGAAAAATTAAACGTAAAACTGACAACAGAATATGTTTTATTTTGCTATGAAGACCAAGACATTTCTTACTGAACTCTTGTTAAACAACCTGAAATTGTGATCTAATAAATAAAATAAAATGTGGCAGGAACTTTGCTGAGAGAAGTTTGACACATACTGCAAATGATTCTTTTTTCCAAAATGAACTGCCTAAGGAACTTTGAAATACAAAGACTTCAATAAGATTAAGTGTTCACGGTGCAAATTACGGGGTCATGTTAGAGGGTCTTGTCCGAAGAAAAAGGCCAAGGTTTTGGTAGAAAAGAAACCTATGGATTCTTCTCTACAGAAATTTTGAACTATATGTAAGAAGAATGACTATGTAATTACCTATGTAATTAAGAAACCTACAAAACTAAATGAGATATTTAGTGTAAAAATACACACACAAGTTAACATTCCGAAAAAATTATGCAGAGTAGTTTGACACTTTTATGATACATTTAAAAAAAATCCATTATAAAAAATAAAAACAGTTGCAGGTAACACAGGAAGAAACTTACTTGAATATTATGATTTGTAATTTAAATGTGTGATATTTCGAGGACGAAATGCTGTTTTAAAAAAGGGGGCAGAGTTTTCCTAATACTAACATTCCCTACATCACATTCTTACATTTACCAGAGTTTTATGGAGAATGATGTTAACTTTCACATAAGGAATAACAGAAGCAGAAAGGACAATGATCTAAAGGTGGACACTTTGTAATTGTAATAAATTGTTATAACTATTCAAAGCATGCCGACATCATCATAAGGAAATATTGTGGTAATATTTTTTAACGTTTTGTGAACCCTGTCTTATAGGGCAGGTAGATGAAAACTTGTCACAATGGAAAACTAGTACAGTAGATTCCGCTTAATTGCATAGCCTATTTGCCAGTAAAAATTATGCAAATAACAGGGCTATTCTTATAACCGAAATTACGATTTTACCGGAAGTGCGAGTTCAGGTAAGACGACGATACTGTGGATCAACCAGGGATATCACTGTTCAACATTTCTGATCTGGTATTTAATTGTTATAGACCTTCTCATTGTATTGTTCTTTTATCAATAAATAATAATATATATTGTGTTTGTCTTGTTTATTGACCTTCTTTATGCTGTGTGTATTTATAAGTAAAACCACGTGTTTCTCATCTATAAATAGTCAAGTAATTTCCTGACCTTTCTACGAAAGCAAATCCCATATTTCATATTTCAGGCAGGATTCAGTGTAATAATCATCAATGTTTGCAGTTTTTGGGCTTTTGAAATGGTCTGTGTGTTTTTATTCCTCTGTTCATTGTACACTGATAGTTGTGTATTATACGCGTCATTGACCTCGATATATTCCTATGAAGAGTGGATAGTATGGGGAACCTTAGGGTAGTTGAATTTCATTAGACATTGTACTGAATGAATGACTTTTAATTTTCGTATGATATTTATGCCTAGTAACCCAAGCTCACTCAAAACTGTTCAGCTCATTAAAGAAAATTAAATTTACATTGATAATCATTTGTAGTCGGAAGAATTTAAATAGGGACAAAAAATACCCCAAGCCGAACCTCAAGCCGCATCATAAGGTGATGTTCGGCATGTCGTCAGAAGTCATTGTTCACCTAGGTGCTTGTTTATTTTATTGTAATTAGAAATCATTTATATTGTCTTTTATGTCCATGATTTTTTAATCCATTATTAACACCTCCTGATTGATGATAATCTAGTTTTTACAACAATAAACATGATTGACATATTTATGACCCGAAGGCTTAAAATAAAATTTGGGAAAACCTGTCTTTACCTGGACGAGGCAAAATTCTCTATGCAATAAACCGAAATGCACCTCCAAGGCCTATGCAAATAAGCGATTTTTTCCCTAATAGAATAATAGGAAATGGTTTTGTGCAGGAGAAAATTATGCTAATAACCAAAATATGCAATAAGGCGATATGCGATTAAGTGGAGTCGACTGTATGATCTTATTTTAATTCATGTTGAAGAACAAATAAAATTTGGTATGTGTAATTTAACTTCTACTTGTCCAAACGATAGATTAGCTTTTAACATCAGACCCTGTAATGACTTACTAAGAGAGTGTCCAGGCAAAAACCAGGCAGTGGGTGGCACATGACCAATTTTGTTTTCAAAAAAAAATTCACACATTTCATATCATAAATGCATCTTTTCTAAAAGTTGAATATTGGTTTTGAATTAACTGCAACTTATAAAGAGAAATAAATAATACAAAGAGAGCGTTGAAATTCATTGAAAAAAAAAAGCAAAATTTGGTTGCTATGTAAGGGAACTTTAAAATCATTTTCTGAGCCATCCATTGTCCATTCAAAACAAACTTTATACTTTTTGACATACACATATACATTGAGATGAAATTTACCCTGTGCCACTCATCTCATAGGATCTGCCTGATTTTTACATGGACAGCATCTTAAATTCCCTATTTTAAAAAATATTTTTACTATCCAACCTTCATGCAAATAGCAGTAAAAGGTGATTCTGGCAAAACAGATTCTGCTGAAACTTTGTATGGAGTCAGACAAGAAGTAATGTCAAGCTGATGTCCAGGTGTTCCATACTCCATTGGCAGTTTGATAGGTGTAAAGCCTGTGCCAATGCTAAGTGTTCCAGTCTCAAATTCTGCAGGCAATTTTATTGGTGTGAAGCCAGTTGGGTTTTCGAACTGAAATAAGAAGTGCATGGTTATGGCCTACTGTAACAATAGATCAATACAAATGTATTACAATAAATATATGACAGACAACTGTAATCTTCTAACAGTACATATATATAAAACAGCAGCAATATTTCAGCTATACTCAGGCGACGAACGTGGATGATATAATGAACATGAAATTATGATGAAATGAAAAATGGGATGGGACACAAGGATAATGGGGTCGACAAATTTTGATTGCCACTGGAAATAGGGAGAGGTGGGTAGGGTCAGCAATTTAGCCTTCTGTGGCAGAGCCCTATGGTTTCTATTCCGGGAGAATACCACAGTAGGGTTTTTCAACGTGCGAGGAACGTGGCATCTTTCCCAACACAGTGGACCACTATGGTTTGCGGTCAGGTTTTCCGTATTATAGCCTGACAACCCCAGCATGTAACACGCCAGGGGTACTCCAATCCACCACCTGGGGCACACATCCCAGTTGCTCTGTGGGCAGAGCGCCTTGGCCCCCGCCTAAGGTTCTGAGCACTACTTAGTCGCCTATTACGACAAGCTTAGCGCTGCTGCAGGCCTATTCTTTTAACATCTGGACCTGCAAGGGGCTCCTATGAAATGGAAGATTCAAATACATAAGAAGGGGCCGCTGTTCTTTAAAGCGCCTTTGTAATAGACATAGATGAAAACGCCTCGATGATGCGATTAGGCTTTCTCGGGTCTTCATCATATCCTCTAGATTGTTCATAAATTTAAATAAACCACATAGACACCGTTCTGTCGGTTTCTGTAGCCATTTATTCGGCTGGAAACTTTAAGAAAAACTTGGTAACAAATGGGTTGTGGAGATTTTCTGAGAAGGAAATATTTGAAGAGGACCATCCCATACTAGTCTTGTAAAAAGCAGACAGTTCATACTTCTCTCCTGGTAGTGGGTGGTAAAGGGTTATTTTCGTGAACTGTTCCAGGCATTTTTTATCTTTCATTCATTGTGATTAGGATTGTTTATTTTTTTCCGAGTCTTGATAAACTCGTATCTGCAAATAAAGTCTGGCAACTAAAATAAGCAAGAACACCACTGGCATCTGCAGGGGTAGGGTCTAAAATGTGTAACCTGTACCTGTAGCAACTTTCCCCCGTAAATATTGTTTTGTCAAGGAGTTAAATATAAAAGCTATATATAAATTCTTGGTTTTGCTAAAATATTCATTCTTACGATATGTTAAGAACTGAAAATTGCATGAGATGGGAAAAAGTCTGTTTCAATGCATTTCTAATCAAGAAAATAATGTATATTTTTCTATTATTTCTTGTTTGATCATTTTTTTTTAAGTCAAAAGGTCTAAAATGTATGACCAAAAGTTACTGTACGCAACTATTTATTGACTATTTCTCACGTTCCTGTCTGAATTTTATGTTTTTCTAAAATTATTAAAGAGGTTAAAACTTCACCTTAAGACTATGGATGAAGTTTTGAAAGATTTGATATTGTTTTAAAAAAGAAGTGATTGAGTTTGAAATCAGTAACGTACCTAGCATCAATCCCCGTATCAGCAAAGAATGGACATGATCTTATCCAGAATGAAAAACAACATCTCATAAATAGAGTCTGATGCGATTTTAATTTATCCTCAATGAAAATTTTAATTATATTATATTTTATTGTCAAATATGCAATAAATTAGTACAGATAACAAAAATACCGGACTTTGATTTTGGGTACGGGTATTTTGGGTTACACATTTTAGACCTTTTGAAAACTGAAAATCAAATAAAATCTATTTTTTCAACAAACATTTTAAAAATCATTAATTCTAGCCTAACATCATGTCATTTTGTAAATGGGTACCAACTTTCAGCTGGAAATATCAAGTGATAATGAAGAAATTGGCAAAAAGTATTTGGGTATGGGGAGAAGTTGGTACGGGTACGGGTTACACATTTTAGACCATACCATCAGCATGTTAATTTAGTATAATTCTTCTATAACATACTGATAAAACATGTTTTAGATTACTCAACACTGAAGACAAACTATGTCAATTGTACTAGGTTTATCCTTGTCCATTTTTTTCAGATACATTTTTTAATCATGCATGTGACTGTCTAATTCCCATGAACAAAGGGATTTATTCACTTTTATTTTTGCATGCACCATGGAATCAATTATCAGTCTCCATTCTTTAGTGCATGATACTCCCCTTTACCAATCACGTGTAGCACTTCAAAATGACTGCCATTTTTGGACAGCATTTGAAAAATTATTTGGATTTCAATTAAATTTGGTACATGTAGGAAAACATGTTATCCTGAGTTAAATGGTGATTTTGAAAATTTGACTGGAGCAGCCATTTTCAAAATTGCTGTTATTTTCCCATTATTTTTTATTTACGTTTGCTTGATTTTCAACAATATTTGGTTTTTGTAATGAACATGGTATCCGCAGTTGAATGATAATGGTGGATAGGTTAATTATAAACCTTGTTTTACTTAAGTATCTGTTCTTCATTTTGTAATTATTTGTGTAAAGCAAGCTATATAACTCAGTACTAAAGGGTACAGTTTTCTTTTCCTTCTGTGCAGCTGTTGGGGCAACAAAGGACAAGGAGACCCTTAAAACACATCATATTGTGTAACCAGTGTGCAGAGACTGCATTATTATTGGCAAAATACCACCTAAGAGAAATCCAATAATATAAATGATTTCAATATATACATAGAGTTTTATTTGATATATCTAACATGAGGAAAATGATAAATTGATACACCCTAAAACTTAAAATACTAGCCTATAATGCCGGTTTGTAATTTCCTATTTACAAGTTATATTGTACCAAAAAACAAATTTCCAAAAAAATAAAATATGTTACCAACCTACACTTGACTTGACAGGGTCGGGTTTGGGGAAACAAACAATTATTTATTTTGGCCTTATATTCATCATGTTCATGAAACTTTGTCTTTTTTGTTAGAAAGAAAGACATTATTTTTTTGCCTTACCTTTGAGGAACTTCCTGGTGTCCTTTCAGCATTGTTTTTATGTCTTGGTGTTGTTTTTAAGATATTTTTTTCTGGAGTTTCCTCTTCTGGGGAGAAATACTCAAACTCTTCAACACGTGAAGAATGTTTTGCACGTTTAGGTCTCGGTTTGTTGGGAGTTCTCATTAGTGGTAAATTACATATGTCAAATCTACCATTTCCTTGTGGTACTCTTTGAAGAAGTACTTGGTCACAAGGCCCTCTGCTACTCTAAAAGAAAAATAAAATGTTTCATTCAATTACCACGATGTATTTTCTTGAGCTGAATAAACATGCATTCTTTTTTAACATGTAAACACAAATCTACGAAAGAGACTACATTTTACGAAGTGATGAAAGTGACCTAGCCTATACAATGACTAGATAACTGACACTGACTGTGGCCATACGGATACTACACTACCACACTTACTCACGCAATGTAGTCAACAGCTCTTCTAAAAGACATGATACTGTATGGCCAATCCCCATAACCACAAAATACATAAAAACAATGAATGAGCAGGAAAAAAAATCAAAATAAAAAAATTACAACAGGGATTTCCTTCCATGATGTAAACCATTGCATCAGAACATATAATCCATCACAGCATTTTTGAGATTTTGTGAAAAATGTGGTCCAACAGAATACCATAAAGTAAAAAAAAAATATATGTGTGTTTTCTATATTTTACATGGAATTTCAAAATAGGGTAAGGTAATCTACTCATCTACTGATTAAATACTGTAATTAAATGTATTAATTTTCACTGTAAATATAAAAGTGAAAAATTGTATCCACAAAATCGACTTTCATCACTATCATTATGCTAATATTTCTTTGAAACTACAAAAAAATTTATAACCATAAATATAGTAACTTGACAGAATCTGTGGAAATTAGCAACTGCTAAAAATAATATGTTTACAGTAGCAATAGATACTGGACAAAAGTGAACCTAAATATGAACAAGCATTCTAAGAGAATTGCATAGCAGTACAAAATCCCCTACCAGAAGAAAAATCTGTTGAAGAGAACAGAATGTTAACTTCATGCATAAAGTGCAGAAAATTGAGTTCCTGCACGAGTCAAAGGACCATAAATCATAAAAAATCAACAGACCGAAACCAAAATTCAAACTAGTTTGTAATTTTTTGTGGTAAAGCAATGTACCAAATATGAAATATAAATAGATCTGCAATTATGACGAAAAAAAAAAGAGTTTTTGCCTGAATCTTCTAAGTCCAAGGGCCATTATTAAAAAAGCAAATCAAAATCAACTGACCAAAGCCAAATTTGAACTTGATCTGTAACTGATCAAGGTAAAGCAATATACTGAAATTAATGTATATCAGTAAGCATGTCAAAAACAAAAAAAAAGTGCAGAAAACTGATTTTAGTGACTGACGGACAGACACACACAGTACAAACCTAAAGTCCCCTTAGGCAATAGTTATTGGCTCAAAGAGATACACAAATACTGTTACCTGACAATTAACAATCTCATGTGGATCTTTCTTGCCAGGGACAACTTGCTGATCCAGGCATTCACTTGGTAGCACTATCAGTGGGCATGAGGCCATACGAAGATTCACGATTCCTGCTTCTATGTCAGATGGAATACTGCTTCTTTTTCTCTGCCCGTAATTGCTGCAATAAAGAAACTTTCTTTTTGCAAAATCAGTGTTTGATTTATGAACACTGCCTGCAAGAATTCTGGTTGGCCTACATATGTAACTCTGTTGAACTAAATTAGATGTCTAATAGCTTTGAAAATATATACAGAAAACTTCTGTCTGATCCCCTATGTTTGATTATTTGTAACAGCGGCCATGCTTTTCAACAAATCAAAAATCCCCACAGCAGGAAATATTCAGAACACGCTAAGGAACATTTATACCAAGTTTGAATCTAATTGGACTGGTTGTGTCAGAGGAAAAGATTTTTGAAAGAAATAACATGAAAAATAGAGAAAAAAAAATGTCGAAAAAGGGCATTAACTCCAACATGGCTTGACAGATTTACATGAAAATTTGCCCACTAATAGATCTCATGATGCTTAACACTTTTATTACATGTTGGAATTCGGTTAAACCATACAATTTTGGAAATTTATGTAAAAAATTCTGTTTGACCCCTATGTTCTACTTTTATTAACATCAGCAAAGTTTTTCAACAGATAAAAAATCCCCCATCAGCTCTATACAGAACACCCTAAGGAACTTTCATATCAAGTTTAGTTCTAATTAAACTGGTATTTCAGAGGAGAAGATTTTTTTAAAGAAATAACATTAAAAAACAGCAAAAAAACATTGAAAAGGGACAACAATTCCAACATGGCTCAACAGATTAATACGAAAATTTGACCACTGATCATTATTCATTTTAGACCATGCCCTTGAACCATTGGCGCTGATATTTTATATATGACACACATAACATGTGTACCCTGCTGGAAAAAATGGGGTCGGTAGGTTAATTTTGTTTTTTTAAATCATGCAGTTATGAATATTTGTATATATTCGTATTTCTGTTGGAGATGTCAGATATTGATACTTACTATGTTTCTCTGATGTTTAGTAACAGTTTTATTACCAAGTCAATAATGAGTGACTAACACTAACCACTTCCTGGTCAAATGGCCAACCCCTTATGTAGTACCAAAAACACACTGAACTTAGAAATATGCATTGTAATTACATTATTTGTGTGTATTCTGATCAAAAGTAGTCAAAATAAAGCTGAGAATGCATACTTTAAAATCATATTTGTAATTTACTACAAAAGTGTATTTTTTTCTAGTGTGAGTAATTTGCCTCCATGCTGTCAGTTAGCAGAAGAGGTAAAAATGTTGATTTTCAGTATTTTTTATTCAAGTAGATTTTGTGAAGAATTTCTACAGTCATCATATCATTAGAATAATGATTTGAAAACCTGATTTTCCAAGCTTCGCAATGATCTGCAACTTTAATGCGTCATTTTACCTGTCAAAGTGAAACATTGAAAATTACTTGTTTAACATGTAAAGTAATGGAAACATAAGAAGTGGTTAGTGTGACCCCTGCTGACAGCACCCAATAAATTACATATGAGCCTACTGACTGAAAACAAACATACACGATTCGATGAACCTGGAGAATTTCAAGTAAAATGAAAAACTAAATGTATGTGGGCCTCGGAAGGATATGATCCTGATAATAACAGAAAGATTCTAAGTAGAGCTGCAACATCAAAATGAATGACAATTAGGATCAGCAGACTGCCGAAATGAATGTACATCTACTCATACTTTTTGTTATTCATTTGAGGTGTATACTACTCACCTAAAATAAAATGCAACTTTATGAACATGAGATTAACTGATTTGTAGGTTGAATCTCTCCTTTTATCTCAAATAAACCCACTATCATACTGCCATATTGGCCCCCTTTTTTCAGAAAATGACCACCCGTTTTACTGTCAAGGGGGCCATTGTTTGCAATTTTCTGGAATGAACTGATAGATCTCATCATGCTCAAGTTTTTTACTTGATGTCAGAATTTTGCTGAACAGTTTTGGTGATACATGCAAAAAACTTCTGTCAAACCTTCATGTTCTATTTTTAGGTCAGTGTAATAATATGTTTTTCAATAGATCAACAATCCCCACATCAGTTCTATGAAGAACACTCTAATGAACATTTATACCCAGTTTGGTTCTAATTGGTCGTGTAGTTTCAGTGAAGAAGATGTATGAATAAATTGTTAACAATCACAACAATGATGGATGCCAAGTAATGGCAATAGCTCACATGGTCCTCTGGGTGTGGCCCAATTTTGTACCCCTTTAAATCCAAAACAATTAAGATAAGCATACCTTGTAAAAATTTCAAAACAGAACTTCATAATGAACAGATTGATATCTGAATCAAAACTAGAGACTCCTGGGAGCCTGAATCGCACACATGGTTAAATTTTTGCCTTTCAAGGGCAATAACTCTAACAAGGAGTTGTCCAACAATTATGACTCAAGAAGATTTTGGTAGGACTTATCATAAGGATTATTTCATCAATTGAAAGTTTCTTCCTACCTATTATAGTTTTCAAGATATTGGCCAAAAACAGCTAAAAACATAATTGTTTTTGCCTTTCAAGGGCAATAACCCTAATAAGGAGTCCTCTGACAACTTTGATCCCCCACAGACTTATGCAAGCCTTATCATAAGAATCATTTCTGCAATAAAAAAGTTGCTTTCTATCTATCAGAGTTTTCAAGATGTTGGCTGAAAACTGTAAAAATATGTCATTTTCGCCTTTCAAGGACAAGTACTCTAACATGGAGTCGTCCAACAACTTTGAACCATTGCAGACTTTCAGAGCAGAAGAGTTTGAAAAATAATTAATGATGACAGCCATCAAGTGATGGCAATAGCTCACATGGCCTTTGGCTAGGTGAGCTAAAAATCAGATCAACAATAAGCTTTTTTTTTTTTTTTTTTTTAAAATAAATTCTAATGATAACCCCATTTTCCCTCTTTTAGTGCCTAACTTCCGAAAGGAGTGGGGCAAAAACCTCCAAAAACTATAGGGTCCTCTACAACAACAGGGTAATTTATAGATACGATTGTAATTTTTTTTTTCAGTCGTATAAAAAACATATGGCTATTGATATCAATACAAACATAAGTTCAACTCACTGTAAATACATATTCTGCTGCTTCATGGCAAGATCACGTCTTACATCAGCTAGATTAGCTTCCATCAGGCCTTGCCCAGTCTGATATAGTACAACTTTACCTCTGGATCGAGCTGATAAAATTTTATGAATCATTACTTTAAAGTAGCATGAGCATATATTGGAGTCAGTAAAAACTTTTCTTACACTCAGACATGGTATTACTAAGCTGAATTTGCAATCAGGAGTGTTGAGTACACTAGTATTATAATTATTGTTTCCTGCTACCAAGAAGAAAAAAATAGGGTAGGTAGCCAAGTAGGAAAATTATTTTATTTTTCAAAAACATTTTACATTGAGTTAATGGAGAAAAAATGTAGACTTTAACTGTGCTTGTGGCAAAATGGTCATAAAGTGTTTATGGTAGGCACAAAAAAACTAGGGTAGGTAGGGTATTGGGAAACAGACCTATTTTTTTTCTTAAACTATTATCACAGAGATATGTTTGGTCTTTCACATATGGTCGTTGTCTTATCAATATTTGATAGTGACTGCAAGGGTATATGTATGAAACAGAATTATGGAAGTGTAATGTAGTGATGGCAGATGCTATTGCAAATATACACTAAAAAAAATTGACCTACACATGAAAAATTGCGATATGTTTTTCATAAGTTTTGAAAACATCTGAAAAAACATGTTTCTCATGTTTAGGGCCACCATGAAAAACATGTTTAGGACTAACAAATTACTTCATGAAAAAAGGTAAATAACAATTAAATGGTCATTTTATGTCTTCCAAAGAACTTGATGTATGAAAAAAGGTATGGTTTTCATATAATTTAGAAAAAAAAAACCAAAAAAACATTTGTTTTCATGTCACTAAATATAGAACAAAAATATGAATTTTCATATTGGTCCATTAAAATAGGCATTGTTTAACAAAGTACTTGTAAGACTTACATACACCTAAATTCTCAACAAACCAATGGGACTGACAGGGATTAAATTTCAGAATTTTTTCCACTAGCTAAAATTATCAAGTACTGAAAATTTAGCCTTGCTAAATTTAAGTTTTTGTTGGGTTATTACTGGACTTTAGCTATATGACATATAGCATTCCACTTGCAAAAATTTCGCAAGTGGAAATAATTCCTACTAGCAAAATTGAATTTCAACTTGCATTTAGCAAGTATTTCCCTTAAAATCTATTACTGACCTACATGCACGTAAGTTTTACATAAGCTTTGTGAAACAGTGCCCTAACCCAATCAGAAAACTTAACATTAAATCTTTAAAAAAAAGTCAGTCACCATGACCATGAAACAGAAATGGAACTGTGATGTAGTGGTGCTAACATAAAATCTTAACATGGAATGCCAAAGTGGGAAAAGCAATACCTTAGTTTTTTCCTCGCAGGTGAGACAAAAACCAGAGTCGTAATGGTAAAATTAATGAAAAAGCACAACCTAAGAAAAATATTGGCTGCAAAAATGAAAAACAGCATTTCTCCTTACCCTAAGATTCTCTTTAATAAATTTGTTAATTACAAAAGTCTAGAAGGGATTCGGTTCAGACAGCTTTCAAAAGATAAATAACTGATAGACCCTCTAAAAATAGCAAAAATGTGTATCTAAAAATGCTTGCAGTAAATTCTGTAGTTATATTGCTGTGTACAAATTATCTCCCTTTTACTAAAATTAAAATGACACGACAAAGTTTACGATTACTGTTCCCCACAACATTTTATGTTACATACCCTTGTTGGACAAGATATCAGATAGAGCATTTTCTAAATTGTTGATGTGCTTCTCTGTCTCTTGCAAAATCAAGGCCTAAAAATAATGCAAAACTAATGTATAAATATGTCTGGTTTTTTTTAGCAGTCATGGGGAATTACAGGGTTGCCAAAGCACATTTTTAATTTTCCATGTTAAGACTATCAAGTTACTATTTAACTAAGAATTGGACATTCATTACATGATGCACATTTACATATGCTACATCATACCCAACCTTATAAAGTTTCATTAAATTCACAGAACGATTTAGGAAAAGTTAAACAACAAAGTAACTAGACAACCAACAATGAGAGGCAGAGTGATGGTGCTTGCTACCAGTATATAGCCTTGAACTCTGTTGAATTGTGGGGGTAAAATAATGAAGATTAGTTTGGTTCTTGAATATCTGAAAATTTAACAGAATTCTTAAATTCTTAAAAAAAAGGGACCAAATCAAGTGTTTGATTTACTACAATAACTCCTACGATAAAATTCAGCAATTTAGATTATCATTTTGAATTTTTAACGACTTTAGATTTTTAAACATACCAATAGGTTTTCAATGTACTTTTAGTAAAAATATCATGTTTTAATGGAACATTTTAGATGGAATCAGTAATATGCCAATTGCTCCCCCATCAAAATCCAATAACTGTAAATTTAACCAATACCTTTGAGATTTTCCTTTTTGATATCTTGTCACAGTCTGGTATAACATGTTTTAGTTTCTCATAACACACTGCAACACTTGCCCTCCATTTGGCATCTGATTGACGCCTTCTTACTCGCATTGAAATAGAACCTCTCCGCATCTAATTAAGCAAAAACAACTAGACTAGATATGGAACTTCTCTGCATCTAATTCACCAAATTAAATTATAACACCTGAAATACATAAAAAAAAAAAAAAAAATGCTATGCAGGCTGTAGCTTGATACGATCACAGAGGTCAAATCCTGACAATTGGGGCAAATACGGACACACCATTCAAACTTAAAACAACTTGGAATTTTAATCATCATTAGACATTTAATACAGCATAAAAATTGACCAGAACTGTTCAAAGTGGTAAATTTTGAGCCCTGATTTCTAAATGGTTGCAGTCAAAATCTGCAAAATCAATCCCAAACTTCTTGTGGGAATTAAAACCTTGTCATAATGTGGTACAATTTCAAAGCGATCCATTCCCTTTCACTCAACTTATCATCCAAAAATAAGAAAAAAATCATATAAAAAACATTTTTCTTGTTTACTGAGCTTAGGTAACAACCCCCAAAATCCCAGTCTTCCTTTGATGATTGGTACCTTGTAGTAAAATTTATATGAGATCCATTCACTTTTTTCTCAAGTTTTCATACCAGGGATGATCTTATGAGGTCAATAGACAAAGTCGAAATTGGTAAAATCAGAAGTAAATATACTGTAAAAAAAAGACTTTTACTGTAAAATCCAGATTTGAAATAATGGAAAAAAAAACGTCCCTGTTATACTGACGTAAGGAAAATGCTTGTTTCAGGCCCCTTTTTGGTCCATAAATCCTACAAGGTTCAAGTCTTAACCTCTAAATCAATCCTCGTCTTCCTTTGGTGGTATGGCACCTTGTTATACAATTTCATAGAGGTTCATCCCCTATTAACAGTCAAATCATAGTCTGCATATAAGAAGAATGAATGTTTCTATGCCCCTCCCCTTTTCTGATAAATTCAAGTCTTTACCCCCAAAAATCAATCCAGGTCTGATTATTGTGGTATAGAATATTGTGGAAGAGTAATCAAGGGAACCAAGGTTATAGCAGTAATCAAAAGAATGCAATCCAGGGACAAAGACCAGACATGGAAAACAGACATACACAACAAAGAACATAAAGTAACTAAAATCATATATACAAAGTAACAAAAGCAAATAAGCAACTCGGACTCAACTAGAAACTGGGATCATGGACCAGGTGCACCGGTAGGGTAAGCATCCTCTGCTTTTCTAGAAACACCTACTGAGTTGCTCATAAAAGGTCAAGTCCAGGGTAGACAAACAAGGAAAGAAAAATTATGACTCATTGAATAAATCAGTTTTCATGGTGCATATGGATACACCATAACGATCCACAAGTTCATGATGACGACCATAAAACTTTTGTAGTAATGACTTCAATCTTGCAGCAACATAACCCTGTTCCAGACGCCGATTTGTTAGAGTTCTAGTGCGATACAAAAAGTCTGAGTAGTTTCAGCAAGCTCTGGCATAACGTATGAGTTGTGATATAAACACTCCATACACAGGTGCAGAAGGGATGTTGCTACAGATGAAAGGAAAGTTGACAATTCTGAATGGAAAGTCATCACATTTGTTGTAAAGTTGGTGCAATAGTTTTCCTTTACCATTGATTTCTAAGTGTGGGTCAAGATATGAGGCTGACCTTACAGTGTCTGTAGTATCCTTTATCTCAAGTTCTTTGGGGTAGATGTGATGTATCAAATCCCTGAAATTAGGATTATTTAAAGATAATACGTCATCTATATAGCCGAAACTGAGATTAAAGGATCTAGCCAAACGAAATTCTTTCTTTCCGATCAAATCAGCTATAAAGTCAGCCTTATAAGAGTGAAGGAATAGGTCAGCAAGTAAAGGTCTCACTAACCACTTCTAATGTTTCCATTACTTTACATGTCAAAAAAGTAATTTTCAAAGTCTCACTGTGAATTCCCAGGACAAATGACATCTTAAAGCTGCATACCGTTGCGAAGCTTGGAAAATAAGGCTTCCAAAATCATTATGCTAATGGTACGATGATAGTAGAAATTCTTCACAAAATTTACTTGAATAAATAATACTGAAAATCCACATTTTTACCTGTTCTGCTAATTGACAGCATGGAGGCATATTACTCACACATGTAAACAATATTCATACACTTTTGTAGTTAATTACATATATGATTTTAAACTACACATTCTCAGCTTTATTTTGACTACTTTTAATCATAATACACACAAATAATGCACTTACAATGCATATGTCTAGGTTCAGTGTGTTTTTGGTACTACATAGGGGGATGGCCATTTGACCCGGAAGTGGTTAGTGAGACCAAAGGAGCACAATTTGTTCCAATTGGAATGCCGACCGTTTGTCGAAAAACACGTCCACTACACTGCACAAATATGTTGTCGATTAAAAATTCCAGCATTTTGTAAACATCTTCCTCTGTATATTTGGAAGATGATTTGGAATTATTTCTTACAAAGTATGAGAAATCTCTACCAAGAACTATATATATTTGTATCTAGGTGTATCATCATTTTTGGAAAAACAACGATGTATAATGTTTTTCAGGATCCATATTGAATTAATACCACTATGGGAGTGACAAGTCTTGTGGTAGGACTGCAGACCCTCTTTGACAGTTGTGAGTATAGAAGTTAAAAGTTCTGAATTGAAAGAGTTTTGGTGGTACATTTTGCAGATCCAGCTATGAAACGTTTGTATGAATTCTTGTGGAGTTTAGGAACCCAGTACATAGATGGTAAATCACAATCATCGTCCTTGGTAAAGAGGATAGCACAGATTTATGGTTTTACACAATCTCTTCTTTGGAGAGTGTGGTAGCAGTATAGGTCTTATCACTGCTATTATTTTCTACGTCTACGTCTGATAATAAACATTTGATGTAAAACGTTTTGCAGACAAAAAAAATTAAATTCATAGACTTTCATCATAAACAACAAAGTGGTCTCTTGCACAATGCATGAATATGACTATATAGTCAGTTAGGTTGCTTTCAATGGAATTTATGGTAACTTTTCATTATGTACAAGAATTGTGAAAATACCACTGTGAGGAGACTCGAGACAGAAATCATTCCTGTACCGTTAAAGATAAAAAATAAGGTATGTAGCAAGGTGTTCAAATGACTGTTTTTTGGTATTCAAAGAGAAGAAGGTAGTCAAATCCAAGATGGCGGACTGTTTCCCTTGTGGTTTTTTAGTGTATGGCCATGGAAAGTAAAATGTAAAAAATAGTTTGAACAGCATTTTTGTACATTTAATGGATTCAACTCATGACCTCAAGTTTTTATAGTTATTTCTCAGTCTAGAAAACAATTATACTGGGATCTCACCATACCAAGGTAGTTCATTGTTTTCTAAATTGAGGAAAAACAGACCTCAAAACTGACAACAGGGTTATACTTTTGTGCTCCTTTTTGTTTTTTCCCCCAGTGTTTTTCATGTTAACTTAGAGACTCCTTATTCACAAAGTTTCATGCAAATGACCAAAACTCCTTCAAAATCACTTTTCATGCTTGTGTCAAGTTGTGATAGCAGCAATATATTTTTTTGTACTGTTGTTCACAGCCACAGGACCCCCATTAATATATATTCCTGCCTTTTTAGCCCCTCCTAAAATCAAATGGCAGCTCTTGAATAGAAATAGAGAATTCATTTACATGACTACATGCTTCATCCATCATTTACACATAAACACAAATAAAAATGGAAATCGAAAAGACCGCTCTTACCAACTATTACAATCACGTGACTGACAAAATGACGTAACTGACGTCTGTTTCTTGCGATGAATATGCACCGCTTTTTAATATGCTTAAGATGGTCAAAAGGACTTCACAAGCTCTTGTAGTGTCTATATTTTGTCGTCCATTTTTTGGTTACCTTTTGCCGCGAAATTCTACGATGGAACCAGGCGCGTAAACAAATGATATGGTGTGCCTATAAGAATAAAAAGGAGACAATCCCGATCGCGGATCTGAATATGGCAATTTATTATATTCATTCATTAAACATGTCTTAATCTGATTTCTTTTTATATTGAATCTCGTAACTACGCCCCCCCTTCATAAAATCATGGACCCGCCCCTGCATGCAATTCCGTGGTTTTCCCTATAGCGATAATCAAAAGAACGTAATCCAGGGACAAAGACCAGACATGGAAAACAGACACACACAACAAAGAACACAAAGCAACTAAAATCATACATACAAAGTAACAAAAGTCTAGGAGGTCTGGTTTGCATTTGTAGCCACTGCGATGACCATTCATACGCCTGTTGAAAGGTTGTTCTGTTTCGCCAACGTACTGCATACCACATCGGCAATGGAGAAGGTATATGGTATTTTCGGTTTTGCAAGTTACATAGCAAAAAAAATGGCAAATTCCTTTCCAGTGCATTAGCTTTTAAACGTTTTGGTGTGCAGCATCTGAGTACAGGTCTTACATCTCTTATCTCCACATGGTCGACACTGGCCCGTTATATTTTGTTTGGGCTGAGATGAAATCTCTGCTCTTACTAGGGCATCTCATGACTACAAATACAAACCAGACCTCCTTCTAAGTCGCCATCTTAGATCTGCCGGATACACCCAGGAGGATCTCCACAACATCGTTGTGACGATGATAGAATATAATAAAAACTGGTCAAAATGTAAAAGAGTATCTCGGGAAAGCTTTTGGATGAAGAAATTGCAAACAACTTCTGCAGATGGAATTAACGAGAAAAAAGAATTCATTTTTAGGTCTTGGTCTAAGGCTGGTACAGCACTACTTGCTATACATCAATACGCCGTTCTACTATAATTGGACTTTTTATTTTTTTAAATTGTTTTCCACAGTTAATTGTAACTTTGATAAACAGACCCACTTTGTTATTTTCATTCAGGCTCCTCATCAGTTGCTTATGTGAGCCTTTGATAAAGTACAATCACCCACAGCGTACGCGTTTCAGCTTCTGAATCTGTTTTGATCTTGAACTTTGTGAGTTTTATGCTCCTTAAGTTTTGTGAGTTTTATGCTCATATAGTTTTATGAGTTTTATGCTGAGGAATGATATCTGTTATCCGAATTATTCAATTTAAATTTTACCATCTTCTGGTGATGTTAGACATATTTAGACGTATATATATATATATATATATATATATATATATATATATATATATATATATATATATATATATATATATATATATAGCAAAAATCATCATATCAAATATATGAGAATATGTAGACAAACTTTACGAAATTTGCCAAAAATATCAATATACACACACTATTCTAATAGGAGGAGATATAAAAGAAGACCTTAATCCATGCAAGCCTAGCAACTGAAGGAGTAACCAAGGGAACCAAGATTCTAGCGGAATTCAATAGAATGTAATTTATGGACAAAGACCAGACATGAAAAACAGACAAACAAAACAAAGAACATATATTTTAGTAACTAAAATAATACATACAAAGTAACAAAAGTAAATGAGCAACTCGGTCTCCACTAAAAACTGAGAGCATGGACCAGGTGCACCGGTAGGGTAAGCGTCCTCTGCTTTTTTAGAAACACGCGCCGAGTTGCTCATACAAAGTTGTGCGGGGTAGACGAAAGAGGAAAGGAAAACTATGACACGTTAACAAATAAGTTTTAATGATGCAGATGGATACACCGTAACAATACACGAGTTCATGATGACGACCATAGAACTTTTGTTGTGATGACTTCAATTTTGTAGCAACATAACCCTGTTCCAGAAGCCTAATTGTAATTAAGTAGTGTAGCGCGATACAAAAAGTTTGCGTAGTTACAGCAAGCTCTGGCATAACGTATGAGTTGTGATATGAACACTCCATACACAGGTGCAGAAGGGATGTTGCCACAGATGAAAGGAAAGTTGACAATTCTGAATGAAAAGTCATCACATTTGTCGTAAAGTGTTGTCAAAATTTTTCCTATACCATCGATTTCTAAGTGTGGGTCAAGATATGAGGCTGATCTTACAGTGTCTATAGTATCCTTTATCTCAAGTTCTTTTGGGTAGATGCGATGTATCAAATCCCCGAAATTAGGATTATTTAAAGATAATACGTCATCTATATAGCCGAAACTGAAATTAAAGGATCCAGCTAAACGATGTTCTTTCTATCGGAGCAGATCAGCTATAAAGTCAGTCTCGTAAGAGTGAATGAATAGGTCAGCAAGTAGAGGAGGTGTAGCGTACGGTGTTGTTGTCATATTTGGTAACGTCGAAATCGACAAAATTTCGACGTCTTTTTTGTATTGCGACGTACATCGTTCTATAATTGTTATGTGTAAAAAGAAGTGTGCTTATTTATTTTTTTTTTTTACATAAAATAACACACACGACATGTTTTATTATTTAATTATCCGATTTGATGTTATTTTTTCGTACGTTTTGGTCAATTGAAATGATCAGATTACATCCTGATATGGTAAATAGTTTGGCATCAATCATTTAAAAATGATATGAATGAAATTTTATCCTATGAGAAAAATGTTAAGAATTATGAAAACATATATCACGATGCGCTAAAAAAAAGTAAGCGCCGTCACAGAAAACCAACAAACCTACAAGCAAAAAAGTCAGTAACCCCCCCCTCCCCCCGGAAATCAAAATGTGGAAGCGTATTTGAAAAAAACACCAAAAAACAACAAATACATTTTTTTCAATATTTGTGCAGCTTATTATATCTTATACCTAAAATAATTGTCAAGAGGTAATTAAGACGATCATGAAACACTGATTTAACAATATTTCACTGGCGAATGTGCAAGCACGTGTCCAAACATTTCAAAATACTTTGATGCAGACATGCTGCTCCCGATTTCACCACGGCATCCTTGCATATGAACAGACAGGAGTGCTCGCAAAAGGGGGGGGGGGTGGTGGTGGTGGTGGTTTCTTTTTCCTGTTCTTTTCAACATTTCTTTCATTATTTTATCAGATTCGCTAAAATCGTTTTTTTTTTAATTCATTACATCCACAGTCGTATTAATTCAATCTAGTATGTCGTAACTTTTCAATACTTTTTATTGTTTTTAAAATTGACCTTTAAAAAGTTTTTACGTCGCAAAACAGAACGTTACTTTAGAAACGTCAAAAATACGCTTTGTGACATTTTGTTAGACACGGTTTTACATTACATATATATAACCATTTGTTAAGCCAAAGAAAAAATGAAAGGATAAAACCATAGAGGAGGATGAATACATTTTTAAGTATATGAAGAAATCGACTCAACACCATTGACCTTTTTGAACAATTCATTCGAATTTCGCACGGTGTACGCGTGAATAAATAAAATATACAAATTTTAGATGTTATGACATTTTGGTTAGACACAGACATAATGCTGCGCTAAGATACATGTTCAACCAAGTCCCATTATTTTTAGAATATACTATCTTCAGCATATATACATGTAAAACTCAAAATGTCATAGTAATTAGTTCAATAAAAACTATCGAAAAAAGCCTTTAATAAAAATCTGGTAGCACGCAACGTGTAGAAAACGTCGGAATAAAGACAACATGACATCACAACATACGTGCGTATTTAATTACTATTAGACAATAAAACTCATTATTTTTTAGGATTAAAATGATATTCTGAATATTTATACAGTCCTTTCAGCGTGAATATACTTTGGTAAAAATACTATTCGTTGTCATATTTTACAACGGTAAACAAGAAAGTAGCCAATGGCCAACGTCGAAAAAATTAAGATTTGAAATACGGACAAAAAGGCTTTTAACAAAAAGACTAATCGAATATTTTATATATATTTTCATTGGGGTTATGTAATAAATTGTCATTATAGTTAATAAAAGTCGTAAAAAAAAAGTTAATAAAAGCTGTTCGCATAACTTTAAAAAAATGTCTAACATTTTGTCTTCAAATCGATTTCTTTCCATTCTTACAATGTCCACATCAAAGGGGAGACATTTGTGATATTGTTATACGCTTTGAGCTTATCATTACGTCATGAAAAATATGACATCGTCTGCAACACAAACTGCTCTTCCCAAAAAAGTTTGTTTTATCAAAATACGCCAAGAAACAACTTAGATATATTAGTGAAATGGGAAGCAAGCAATTTTTAATGTTACCCGTCCACATATGAAATTGACGTTCTTGCGATCGAATAGTGCTTTCCCTCCACAATTAACGGCATCTTTTAAAGATTTATGATTATAATCCTAAAACAGCAACCATTTTTGAACATTTTAATATCTATATTGCCTTTGATAACTCCACATTCTAATAGCAACATTTAAGTTTTCATAACCAGCCCCGGTTCAGTCGAATGTGACACAACGTACGCAACGTCAGGAGCACAAATTTGTTCCCATTTGAATGCCGACCGTTTGTTGAAAATGCGTCCACCACACTGAACAAATATGTTGTCGATAAGAAATAGAAGGGTCTGAAAAATTCCCAACGATGTTAGAACTGTCAAATTTGCGACGCAAATCTTTGGTCGTTCCCTCCGCGGGACTCGAACTCGTACCGCTGTGACATCTATGGCAACATCGCCTGCACTAAGTCCAGCGCCTAGACCACTCGGCCAGCTAGGCTATATAAAATATAGCTTTCGCTTGCCGGATCATTCCTCTTCATGGGATTAATCTAGAGCTGTAACTTAGTACACGATGTATGGTAGTACGGGACAGTTCATCTAGGTCTTATTATGTAGGATAGAGGATCAAATGAATGATGCATGTCACAACAAATCAATATTATACATTGTCTCAGAATGTGACGACTCTATTCGCTATACTGCTCCATCGGATCAAATTGATACAGGGAAGATAACATAGACTTATAGATTCCCAACGATGTTATATATATATATCATATTCAAGTTTTTATATACATGTAGTACAGTATTTAAATCTAATATTTATTGGATTTTTAACTAGATCAGATGCATATTGTATTAAGAGGTGGTCACTGAGCCATTCAGTATCCAACCTTGTGTTTGCCTTATTGTATTTAGAAAATAAAGGCTATTGTTTTAGGTGTACATAATTGCATTTGCTCAATTATGTACACGTATGTTCAATACAGATGGAGCTTTTTAGCACATAAATACTTTATGTTTGTTTAAACAAAGTGCATTAAACCATAAAACATCTTCTATTGTATATTTTGAAGATGATTTGAAATTATTTTTACATGAGGAATCTCTACCAAGAACTCTATATTTGTATGTAAGTGTACCATCTTTTTTGGAGAAACTAAGATGTATAATCCTTTTGAATCGGGGTTTTAACTGAGTATGGGGTATATCTATAGAGTGTTGAAAAATCAAAGGTTTTAATGCTATTATATTCTAAAAATAATCTTGAATTGAGGATCTCCAAAAGATCTTTCGAATTTTTCTGGATCCATATTGAATTAAAACCAATGCGGGAGTAACAAGTGTTATGGTTAGACAGGAGTTAAAGTTATAAACTCCACTTTATGGAGCGTGGTTCATGGTGCCACAATATACCGAAGAAAATCACCAGACTACATTAACATCACTATTGAGCACATTTTTTATGGAGGACACAAATAGATAACCACTCTAACCAAAATTATATGAGGGAGAAATAGCAGAACATTTAAAATTAGAATTACTGTCACTAATATTTAAGAACAAATAAATACGATGCCATCAGTTACCGTGTAATTACCGTAATACAAGTCATCAGCCAAATACTGGAAGCTGTCATTAGAGAGGATTAGAAAGGGTTCATCTCCAACGAATGCCGCACTACCAGTCGAAGAGGCCAACTGTACCTCAGCTAATAAATTGGAAAACGGATATCTTGTACATCTGGATGCTAAAGCCTCCTTTTTTAAAGTTGTACACTCCCGTCTCCTCAGAAGGGTATACCATGCTGGAATACACGATAAGACATGGACAATTATAAAGAACCTGCACATTAACACAGAAAACTATATGAAATGGAATGGATAAACGTCAAATGTATTCAAAATTAACATGGGAGTCCACCAAAGGATGGGATGAATATTGGTAATATCTACATCAATAACACTGGGTGCACAGATGACGTGGCATTGTTAAGTGAAAATCCTACTGAGGCACAAATTTAGGATAAAATGGTATTGGACTTTGGAAATCTAAAATGATGTGAATTACAACCAAAGGAGAGTGTGGTAATCAAAACCAAAGGCAATAATGTCTATGCAGAGGCAGCTAACGAAGATCTAAAACTAGGGAGTATAACAATGCCAAATGTAGAAAAAAACTACACATTTGGGGATCATTAGGACCACATCACTAAAACAAACAAATGTTGAGGAAAAAATAACTAAAGCCAGGAAGAGTGCATATAGTTTATTTGGATGTGTATTCTATTGTCCAGATGGCCTAAACCCAGAATCACACTTGCATATATATAAGACCTATATAATACCAGTTTAATGTATGGTATGGAGCTATTAATACCAGCCTCAAAACTACTAGAACATTTAGAGCTATTCTAAAAGAGGACATTGAAACAAATCATGTCATTACCTATGAGATGTCAAAATCCTGCATTATACATCCTCTACGGAATTTTCCCAAAATAGAGGCATAAATTCGTATAAAAGTGCTAACCTTCTTCATCAACATTTGTCACCAATAGGAAACCACCATTAAGAAATAAAACTTTGCAAGAATGCAGCTAACAGTATGTAGTGATGACAGTAACAGTTGGTTTGTCGTAGTAAACAAATTACTCAGACAGTACGACCTCAATGAGGCATATACCTACCTGGATTATACTATTAAATCAGACAGTACGACCTCAATGAGGCATATACCTACCTGGATTATACTATTAAATCAGACAGTACGACCTCAATGAGGCATATACCTACCTGGATTATACTATTAAACATCAAAATGGACCACGATGATCAAGACAAAATGCTGGATTACTGGATTACCAGAATAGTGGATTTGGCACAGTTTTACAATCGTCTAACTTTCCTTAGCAAAGAAAATCTCAGCAAAGGAAAAATCCATTCAATACTGAAGCACAAAATACAATCAACGCTGGACATAACTAGAATCCCAATAAGGTTACGTAACGTATTCATTTATATCGTCCTGAAACTGATCCTATATGTCTTCTTTGTGGGAAAGCGGGAGAAGAATTTAATATTACAATGTAAGAAATTGTAAAGTGTGAGAACAGATAAATGAAGTGACCGAGATATGGCAAAATAAACTCAACAACCCAATCAATTATAAAGAAGTAGACAATACAGCCAAATTACAAATTCTTTTTGACAATACTTCTATAATCAAACGAAATAAGGACAATATAACTAGTGCCGCAAAAATAGAAGGGTTGGCGGTGTTCAATTTCCATATTAAGAAGACATCAATACTAAAGGAAACACAGATTATAGAAATAAAAAATAAAAGAGAAACACCGGGGTCTTCCTATTCAATTTTTAAAACATTTTATGAACAACGAAACGCTGAATTTTAATTTTTTTTTAATTTAAAGTCTTTCTACTAAAGAGTGTGTCACAAGTCCAAGAGTGACATCACATTTTTAGATAGTAAAATACTTTAAAATGAGTAGTAGTTTTATGAGAGTTGTTAAAAAAAGGTTTAGATTTTAAAAGTGTGAAGATATACAATGTAGGAAGGCTTATAGACTTTTGAATAAGTGACACTTCTCTTTTTAACTTATAATACAAAAACTATTAAACTCACCCGTTGGAATAGACTACATGCCAGTGAGTGTGACAAATATATATTTTAACTTGATATTGATTGCATTTAACTTGATGTGGATTGCATTTTTATATTATTCCGAATGATGATGGGATTTGAGTGTACAGATATACATATGTAAACAGACAAATTCATGATGGTGGATATGAAATAGCGACGAGCACCAACACACACTGCATAAAACGCTAGGGCCTATTGCACCTGTTGTACGCAGTTCAGTATAACTGCGGTTCCTCTTTGAAGGTGGTTTTGATCCAGAGGCAAGATAATGTAGTGGTTGTCGTATGATCTGTGGTCTAGCCTTAGGCGTAACTGGTGGTCGTGGTTGTGTTGGTAAAATCCGACGATGTCGTTGTCAATGTCCCGGTGAAATTTCCCTGGTACTATCTGCCGATCCGATATGTGATGTGTCTATAGACGCACTTCCAGTTAATTGTTTCCTCATCAATATCCAAAAGCAAACAGCTGAAGTATCGTTTTCAGTCTCTTGTTCTCACACTACAACTCTACCTTCACCTACAGAGATTAGTTCATTAGCAACTATTTCGCCTGAAAGAAGAGCACCATCTCCAAAACCATCGTCCTGTCCTCCCCAAGCGCCAGCATGGTCGTCACCAGTAACGTCGAGGGTGCCTTAAACCCGGTCCACTTCTATGTAAACAGCATCACTCTTATGAAATGTTACTGTGTGGGGTCCAACATGGCAAATTATAGTACATACATGTATACTCCTACTGCTCCGACTCATCTACACAACATCATCTCCCAGATTTATGAACTTCCTCGGTGCTTTCCTTAATTGCAGGCTGTTTACATTTAGACATAACAACAAGTGAAGGAATTCTCTTCTTTTTCTTTAAATTCGTCGTCAGAGATCCAATGGGGAGAAGTAAATTCCTGTTTAACTTCTTTGTCTTCCCCTTTCCTTCTTCAGTACATACATTGGGGTATATAACGAGAAAAGATATGGGTAATATGTCAAAAGACAACAACCAAGTTGGGATGGAAATGTCAGCTCAAGGCTACCAATTGGTCTTCAATGGACGACGAGGAAACCCTCACACCACAGGGCAGGTTGCAGCTGCCTCCAAAACGACATTATACACAGGTACAGCGACAGAGTTGCCTAAATTGTGGTGTAGAGTCAAGCAAAATAAAAGAAAACTGAAAGTAAAAACGAAACAAGACATACAGAGGCCAGATAAGCGCAAAACATGCGGCGGCGTTTAAATACTTTGTCGTGATCATAACATTCCCCTTTTTTCTGTCAGGCTGTCTAACAACCAGGGCCTTCCTCCCACTTTCCGACTAATTTGCGCTTCCACTCAAATGCTATTGTTTTTATTAATACTCTGTTGTCGGGGTGCAAAATTTCTCCCCTTACTCTTTCGTCATAACCAGTTTTCTGTCTTCCTTGGACTGCCTTACTGCTTTTAATGTCAATTCTTGTAATCGTTTCTTCATTCTTTCAACTAACATTGTGGTTGGTTTGTTCTTTTCGTCACCTCCAATACCCCAAAAAATGAGATCTGCCGCTAATGTAGGCTGGCGTTCGAACACCAAAAAGCAGGGAGAAAATCCCGTGGTTGTATGTCATGTGCAGTTATGCGATGTTCGACTTCCAGTTTTTCTTTTGATGTTTTCCAAAGGTACCAAGCATGTCTCTGTCATATAGTTCACCATAGGATAATATGGTGTGGTCGTTTGCTTTTCCAAACCAATTATGCTGTACAATTCTTTTTTTTTTTTATCTTAGTTTCAAAATTGCCCCGTCCCAATGTATGCGCTGTGGTAACACATAGTGGACAACGAACTGATTGAAGAAGGCTTCCGCACTTGCATGTCTAGTGAAGTAGTCTGTAATTACATGCACGTTTTTATCCACCCTTCTTATATTAGCAGGTGTCTTCCGGCGTATGAATAGATGACATTGCTAAAGATAAATTTCTCTACGTCTCTATTCATAACTTACCATAAAAATCAATCACGTGCCGATGACTTTTTGTTGTCTCTGTCAAGGTGCCCCATGTCATCACTTGGCAATTTCAAAACAGTTGGAACACATGATTTTGGAAGAAAAAAGTTATTTTACTGGTTTATGGTCTAAACTAATTTTTCTATAAAAACACCACCCCTAAGCTGGAGTTTATCGAAGTTGATAAACCAGGTGTTCAGTTGTAATCACGGTATTGTTTGTTTTGTTGGTTTACGATGCTATTGATCCCAGTATATCCACTCTTTGATGACGGAATCATCCTTTAGTGTTGCCTTAGCATTAAGATGGAGTGAGCTTGGTACAGACGATTCTTCAGTTGCTTAGATCGACATCATTATAGAAAAAGGAACATATATGGTGAAATGCAACAAATGCACCATCGTATAACATAAAAAAAAGATTATATTTTTAGACCTCACCAAAATGGTCTCCAATAAGTGTAAACACACCTTTAAGTAAGCTCTAAAAGACACCGACAACAAAATCTAGTGACCTAGTGACTCATGATGTTCCAAAGTTAGTCTATTAACACTGTCGAACACATTCTCAAAGTGAATGACGTTGATGTATAGTGCAGACTTCATTGAAAGGACCGTCCGATATCATTTCTTAATGTAATCTGTTTTGGGCAAGATCTGTCTTACCTTAAATTGAAGTGTATGGTCATATAGTTGCTGCCCACTGATGCCTTCATCCAATCAAGGAGTACATTGTTTAAGATTTTCCCTGCAGGTAGTCTGTTGTTCGTGCATAGATTTGGTTCCTTTTTCTTTTGTAGCTTGATTGTACCCCCTTATCAATTTTAATTTCCACAGGAAAATTATAAATTCTTTTTTTTCCCAAAGATTGATGTGAGATATTTTTCTGTGTTTATTTAAGTCATAATGCTATAGATAAGAACTTTAAATACTTCTGTTGCACTTTGTTTAGATTTAAGGTAAAATTTTGCTTTATTGACGAAACTATCAAACGACTTATAACATAACAAATAAAATCAATATTTATTCAAAGATATCATCGGGTATGCTTTTCATCGCACATTCTATTTTGAAGGACTAATGTTTGCGCCTTATCGTTTTTATAATCTCTTAAGGATAACGTTGAAGACTATTGGAAAACATAATTGAACGTATCAGATTTTCCCTGCCTTAGCTGATCTTACAGTATACGCAAAAAATGAAAGTTGAATCAAGCGGCAAGAGGGAACAATTATTCACCACGTAGTTCAAATTTTGATCAGCCAAAATATCTTATTATAGAATGGTATATAGTCCATATAATTTTCCGTTCATTTTTGTACCGCCATAATAACAAGCACCCATTCATTCTGAAATACTGCTTCCGCTGTAGATAAGGTAATAAAAAGGAGTCTTTACCACGGCTAACAAGCAAACACGATTCCCGATCGATAAATGTATTCTTGTTTGAGTGATCTACTTGAATAAATTAATTAAAATAGTATAAGAATAAATAGATCAAACAATGCTTACTCTATTTTCAAGTTTATTTTAGATTTATCCGATACAAATTAAATAATGGGTCAAGTCCCAAACAGCAGATGGCTCTTTCCGAATCACATTCTTAAGTGTAAGTGTTTGTAAAAGCAGGCAAAGTGGAAAAAAAATCAGAAACATGCATGTCAAAACCCCACTGATCTGACAACAAAATATCACTCAAGAATGTTTTCTCCTAAGAAAAGACCATTATTTGATCTCTGCATCATTGGGGTTGCTCAATGAAATTGTACTCAATAATCCAGCATGATATGGGAGATCTTGTCTGTTTTCCTTGATTCTGATGGTGGAAATCAAAATTGTGTTAATTTTTTAATACCATGTTTCTCCCATTGCCTGATTCTTACAGATACTGACACTTTAGTAAGTAAAGAAACAACTGAAAACCTGTAGCTACCTGAAGTTAGGTATAAAGTAAGGAAAATAACGTAAATGACATTTAGAAATTTTAAATCAGTTAATTAAGAAAAATAAGTTCTTCAAGTTATCAAAGAATTTTTCTTTATTTGCAATTCTTTCATTAAATATGTACATATATTAAAGAAGCACACAATCTTAGTAGATATTGATTTTCCAAAGAGATATGAGTATTTCTTTTATATTTTTTTCCCAGGAAAACGGAAACCATCTGTTATAATTTTCATAAATAGTTAGAAACAAACTTTGATCGGTCAATGCGATAAAATGGTGATATTTCTCTCTTTCTAATGTACATTTTTAATAATCTGTTTCCTTATGAAACAGACATTTTTACCAAAAAAAAACCAAAAAACAAAAAAAAAAAAAACCAAAAAAACCGAAATATAGAACTTTGATTTTCTGTAGTATAAAGCTTAATTTAAATTCGAACTGTCTTAATCATCACATACACTTTTGTCAACACATATGGTTTGTGTTCTTGTGATTCTCAACTGCGGCGAGGTTGAAGAGCATGCGTGATAAATACTTCCTTCCGCGAGGCAGGGCTATGGGTAGAACAAAGGATTTTTTGTCGCGGATTTATATATTGGGTATACACAAAGACTATCTCGCAGATAGACAAAAGGGTATAGTGCAATGGGAATTAATCAGGCGATACTTCAACAAAAATCCAATAAAATCGACGAAGTTAAAAGACTTTTCTCATTTATCAGCTGAATATGAATTAGAATTTGAAATAGGTAGTTTTGTTGTAAATAATGTAAGTAAAAACATGATATCAAAAGCAGAGACAAGTACTCCTCTAACTTTCAGCGAATACACTATATATATCAGTCTCCCTTGCTTTACGTGGTTATGTTGCTACAAGATTGAAGTCATCACTACAGAAGTTTTATGGTGTCATCATGAACTCGTGGATCGTTATGGTGTATCTATCAGCACCATGAAAAGTGATTTATTAACGGTCAATGGTTTTCCTTTCCTCGTTTGTCTACCCTGGACTAGACTTTTCATTAGCAACTCGGCGGGTTTTTCTAGAAAAGCAGAGGACGCTTACCATACCGGTGCACCTGGTTCATGCTCCCAGTTTTCAGTGGAGTCCGAGTTGCTCATTTGCTTTTGTTACTTTGTATGTATGATTTTAGTTACTTTATGTTCTTTGTTGTGTATGTCTGTTTTCCATGTCTGGTCTTTGTACCTGGATTGCATTCTTTTGATTACTGCTATAACCTTGGTTCCCTTGATTACTCTTTCTTCTTGTTTATGATTTTTTTAGTTCTTTTTGTGATGTGTATCTGTTTCTGTTCTGTTTTTGATATTTTGTGTTGTTTTCAGCTTTGTTTTTGCTGATATTAAATTCAAACTATTTTAATAATCATGGACCCTTTTGTTTTAATTGCTGAATAGTTGATGACAATGCGTGCCGTATACCCCCATGAGATAGGGCTTTGGGTAGAACAAAAGAATTAATGATTTATTGGGCATAATACACACATACTATCTCTCAGATTACACAAATGAGTCTACTGCAATTAAAATTGGACCAGGCGATTGTTAAGGCAATAAGATCGACGATGTTCAAAGATTTTTGTCATTCGTCAGCTAGATATGAACTACAATTTGAAACGGTTAGTTTTGTTGTAAATAATGTCAGCAAAATGAGATCAAAAGCAGAAGCAGGTATACTCCTTGTCCTTTTATAGAACACGAATTCGGCATCCCTTGATTTAAGTGGTAAAATGATATTACAACACATGCAATGATGGTTTGCAAGGAATAGAGATAATTTCTTGGCAAACTGCCTAAAGTAGTTAAATTTTCCAATGGAGATTCAAACGTATGTACATAGGTATGGAATAACGTATGTCCAGCTAACTAACTAAATGAAGGGTAAGAAAACGAAATTGGCAAATTTATTAGTAAAACCAATAAACCCTGGGCAATAGTCAAAAGGAAGTCAAAAAGATAAGTACTTATAACAAACGAAAAAAAAACCCCGGAAATTGGGAATCAAAGACATTTCATCAGATAATGGTCACGCAATGAAGGGATTACCACCTTTCTGAAGAAGTTCACTACTTTGCTGGCTGTAAATATAGTCAATGTTAAATGTACATTTTGATTTGGTGCAGTTAATCAGTGACAGATTTAGAAATCCAGAAAAAAAAACGTAATTTGGCACAACTGATTAGCTGGGGGAGGATTGTGATCCAGTGATTTCCAGTTTTTTCGAGAATAAACTCCCCTCCTCCTATACCCGCTTAAGATATATGATTTCATATCTGCATATTATTGAATATATGTTCCGAATTAAACTACGTAAAAGGAAACCATATGGCGCATGTTTTCTTTATTATTATAAATTCCCCATGTAAATCAGATTTGTCGAAAGCCAATATCTTTAGTCTCGTTATTAGAAATTATGAAGAATTATTTTTACATTTAATAGAGATAATTCCAATCTTAATTTGCATATGTCTTTTTGCATCATGATTTCCTTTCCATCATACATTTCCACGTTGAAATGCTTTATTACTGTAAAAATTTCACAAACGTGGTTAACAATTGTAACTTCGAATATTCGAATATTGAAATGAACACGTTTTGGTAACGTGTGTTTCATTTAATTGAGGGTCTGCAGGAATTAAGAAACAACACAAAAACAGAAAAACAAAGAAAAAGAATAAGATACAAGAATAAAAAAAAATAACAAAAAAAAAACGTGGAGCAATTTTCGATTATTTTATTGAGCGGAGCAGGATAATAATTTCTTGGCAAACTGCCTAAAGTAGTTAAATTTTCCAATGGAGATTCAAACGTATGTACATAGGTATGGAATAACGTATGTCCAGCTAACTAACTAAATGAAGGGTAAGAAAACGAAATTGGCAAATTTATTAGTAAAACCAATAAACCCTAGGCAATAGTCAAAAGGAAGTCAAAAAGATAAGTACTTATAACAAACGAAAAAAAAAACACACGATAATAATTTCTTGGCAAACTGCCTAAAGTAGTTAAATTTTCCAATGGAGATTCAAACGTATGTACATAGGTATGGAATAACGTATGTCCAGCTAACTAACTAAATGAAGGGTAAGAAAACGAAATTGGCAAATTTATTAGTAAAACCAATAAACCCTAGGCAATAGTCAAAAGGAAGTCAAAAAGATAAGTACTTATAACAAACGAAAAAAAAAAAAACCCGGAAATTGGGAATCAAAGACATTTCATCTGATAATGGTCACGCAATGAAGGGATTACCACCTTTCTGAAGAAGTTCACTACTTTGCTGGCTGTAAATATAGTCAATGTTAAATGCACATTTTGATTTGGTGCAGTTAATCAGTGACAGATTTAGAAATCCAGAAAAAAAAACGTAATTTGGCACAACTGATTAGCTGGGGGAGGATTGTGATCCAGTGATTTCCAGTTTTTTCGAGAATAAACTCCCCTCCTCCTATACCCGCTTAAGATATATGATTTCATATCTGCATATTATTGAATATATGTTCCGAATTAAACTACGTAAAAGGAAACCATATGACGCATGTTTTCTTTATTATTATAAATTCCCCATGTAAATCAGATTTGTCGAAAGCCAATATCTTTAGTCTCGTTATTAGAAATTATGAAGAATTATTTTTACATTTAATAGAGATAATTCCAATCTTAATTTGCATATGTCTTTTTGCATCATGATTTCCTTTCCATCATATATTTCCACGTTGAAATGCTTTATTACTGTAAAAATTTCACAAACGTGGTTAACAATTGTAACTTCGAATATTCGAATATTGAAATGAACACGTTTTGGTAACGTGTGTTTCATTTAATTGAGGGTCTGCAGGAATTAAGAAACAACACAAAAACAGAAAAACAAAGAAAAAGAATAAGATACAAGAATAAAAAAAAATAACAAAAAAAAACGTGGAGCAATTTTCGATTATTTTATTGAGCGGAGCAGGATATGTTTAACCTTCCAAAGCACATAATGTCACTTCAATTTTTTTTCTTGTTATCCTTATCATCAATTTTTGAATGTAATTATATATTATTCACTCATCTTGTGTGTGTAGACAGTCTTTGTTTCTTGGTTTCACGTTTGGACTGTTTACATTTACTAAGATTATTGTGCCGTTGACGTGTTCTCTGCTTTTCTGCTTTTTTTCAGATTTTCCCCAGCTTTTTGCCGATATATATATGTTTACAATATGAAAAAAATAATGGAAAAATTTCCCGCACTTTTTCTCTTAAAGAACAGTGAAAAATATCTACGTCACAGATACTTCAGGATAAATGGAAACAGCTTTATGGTTGTTTGAATGATTATTGAATATATTTGAGGGAAAAAATGTCAAATTGAGAAAAAAAAATTATATGCAACCCGTTGCATTGGCCTTGGCTTGATCTTTTTCTGGATATATAGATTTACAGATGCTTGACAATGATAAAGTGATAATTGTTACAAAACAGTAAATTACAAATTTTATTAGTTCTACAATACCGTGGAGCACTGGCTTAGTAAAAACAAAACATTGCACCCACTCTGGGCCTGCTTTTATAGCTTAAATAAGCTCGTACCGAAAAAAAACCATTTGGCCAAAGAACGATTTTGAGCCATTTATGTTTTAAACAGAGCATTCCATATATTGACGTCATAATTTAAACTTTTCAGCCAATCTCGACATCATATTAAAGGACTTATGTTAGTATCTTTTAGTTATTTTTCATAATTTCTTAAGGGTACCGTCAAAAGAGTTCTAGGGAAAAGTATTTCCCCGATGTAAATGATCTCAAAATGTTTTTCATCTCATCTTTTTTTTTTATTTTGATTAATCGACAAAAAGTACAGCCATACAGTTCAAATGTTTAATCAGCATAAAATCAAAGTATTGAGTGATACATAGTTCACACAGTTTTCCTTTCTTTTTGAAATTAGCTGGTCTGATGATATACCTCGAATAATTTCAAAGACTCATCTTTCCTTCATACCAAGAGTCCAACAAGTTCCCACACAAAATATCTTTTGAAATAACGATTTTGTGGAAAAGGTATTATCAGGGAGAACAACCAAACATGATTCCAGATCTATATGTTCTTTGTGTGAGCCATTTAATATACATATAATTAAATTCTGTAATCCTCTGTTGAAGAATTAAGCTAGATGTGAATAAAGCGTGGCACATGAAGAAAACAAAACACAGAAATTTTATTACCCGATCCAAGCTTTTATACCATAAAACCTATAGGAATAAGCCAAAGAAGGCCAAATTGAGAAAAAAATATATATGCAACCTGTTGCATGATTCTTACACTGAATGGTACTTTAAACAACAGTATATCAAGTATATTGAACTGCCATTTTCAGTCTTTTTTTTAGATTTACATGATGCGAATTAATTTAACGAGCAATTCTCTAACGGCAATTTCAAATGTAAGCTTGTCGCATACACACACACACACACATTGATTGTATATGCAGATTATATCTTTGTGCTCTAGGTGACTTGTAGATACATACCTTATGGATAAATTTCTCCATATTTGTTTTATGTATTGCTTTTCAATTAGATGTTACCCTGGACAACTAATGGAAATCAACAAGAAGCTACAATATGTTTGGAATTATGATACAATTTGAAAGAAGAATTTTGAAATAAATGTGATATCATTGTTAAAAAAAGATAAAATGAAATGAAAACCTGTTCCTTACCGAAGATAGATTTCATTCATACAATTTAGAAGGATAAGAAACAATCAAAAAGTTCTTCACATTATCAAATTATTCTTTTCCTTTGCAATATTTTCATTTAATATGTACATGTATTTTAGAAGCACGCAATGTTATTTTTTACTTCATTGGCAATTCTTGTATTAAATATGTACATGTAAATGTATGTAAGAAGAAAATATCTTTGTAGATATTGATTATCTCACAAAATATGAGTCTTCTTTTTACATCTACTTGCCTAGGAAGACGGAAACCATATGTTATGATATAAATATAAATAAAATAAGAATTTTTTTTTTATTGGGCAGTGTGATAAAATGGTTATTTTTCCTTTTTTTTCTTTTTCCAATTTGTGTTTTGAATTATCTTATTCTGTATGAATATGTGATTAAATTAAATAAAGAACTTTTGCTTAATTCAGATTTAAACTGTTTTAATGACGACAGACACTTTTGTCTAAACTTCCGCGAAGTAGGGTTTGGATAAAACAAAAGATTATTTGTTGTGGAATTATATGCTTTCGTGAGCACTTTTATGTTCTTTTTGTTATGTGTCTTACTTGTTTCTGTTCTGTTGTTTTTTTTATTTACCGGGTTGTTTTCACTTGACTTGACTAATTCTCCAAATTGACACTTTGATTCGTTGACAAAAAAAGCAACAAAAAAAAAAAAAAACAAAATAAAAAAATAAAAACAAAAACAAAAACATAAACAAAGACAAGAAAACAAAACAAAACCTAAAAAACAAAACCAAAAACATAACATCTCCAAAAAAAAAAAACAACAACAAAAACATGTGCAATGCTGGTTCTCAGGGATTAGACATGAGCTCTTGATTAAATAACAATCACTTGTCGAACTGCCTTTGGTAGCTAATTTCTCAATGGAGATAGGATATTTAAAGTAGACTCAAATATATGTACAGGTATATTTAGTAACATGTGTCCAGGTAACTACCTTAACCATTGCATCAGACAATTTTATTCTCTGTAAGTGAAAAAATATAAAATGTGAAACTAATTGTTATACATTTTGAATTTTGCAATTAATCAGTGATGGATTAAGTAATTACGTAATTGGGGGATGACTTACTAAAGAGAGGCCACTCCAGTGATTTATATTCAAAATGTACTAAATTGGAGGAAACCATATGATGCACGATTTTATTTTTAGGCATGCATAAATCAATTGTGGAAAACTTTAGAGTCTTATTGTGGGAAATTAAGATGGAATATTTCACATTATAACGAAATAATTATAATCTTATTAGCATTTGTCTTTTTCTTGCATTAAGAATTGATTGATGACTTTTTACATCCTCTAAGATAAAATATTTTTCATCTATTAAAATTGCAAGAAAATTGTTAACTGTAACCCCTTTTTGCTTCGAATTCACGTTCGGGTCCTGTTGGGTGCCTTTTTTTACTGAATTGAGGGTTGTAAGAATAGGGTGGAGCAGTGAATGCATTTTCTGATTTTTATAATTGGAATCATAAGAATTAATCACTTTTTAATCTGTCCTGTAATAGCAATTTGTTATGGTTGTGTATGACGAATTATTTCTATCCATATATTACAGGATAAAGTCATTCGTATCTCATTTTCGTGTAAAATGCTGCTTCCACTTTTTAAATGGTTTTGCATAATGTGATCATTATTTGGTATCTGTAAAATTTGTCTTTAGTCTCAATGTTTAATATACACAGGTTGCATCGTTCCGTTCATTTAATTCATTCAAATACACAGTATGTGAATGGTAGCATTGTATCAAGTTGTTACATGGACTTCTTTATCATTCGTATATTAAAACCCAATCTCCAAAACAGAAGTTCTTTTATCTCTTACGTCAATCAAACATATGGCGAAGTAGCTACACAACCTGTTTCGGAGATTGATTAAAGCACTGTTTGTCATGATATAAATGAGCAATCAAGGGAACCAAGGTTATAGCGGTAATCAAACGAATGTAATCCAGGGACAAAAACCAGACATGGAAAACAAACATGCACAACAAAGAACATAAAGTAACTAAAATCATACATACAAAGTAACAAAAGCAAACGAGCAACTCGGACTCCACTGAAAACTGGGAGTATGGACCAGGAGCACCGGTAGGGTAAGCGTCCTCTGCTTTTCTAGAAACACCCGCCGAGTTGCTAATAAAAAGTCAAGTCCGTGGTAGACGAAAGAGGAAAGGAAAACTATGACGCACGTTGAACAAATCAGTTTTCATGGCGCAGATGGATACACCGTAACGATCCACGAGTTCATGATGACGACCATCAAACTTTTGTAAATAAATGGAATTATAAAAATGTCATGCATTTCGCTCTGTTTGTATAAAAAAATGTCAGACAGGAAATATCATGCGAGGTTCTACTTTCGGTCTTTTTGAAAGGTTACAAATGTAAGGTAGACGCCTAATTATAATGTCGCGTACGTCAGCCAAACAACTACAAAATAATACATCTTCAAATCCGCGAAATACGAAAAAAAGTTGATTCCTAAATTTCTGAAAAAATCGCAAAATTTAACACGTGAAAAGGATCTGCCTTACGGTCATATATTGATATTCCTTAAAAGATTGTTCAAATATTTTAGTATATTTTTACTAATATATAAAAATAGAAAGATATTGACTTTATACTCTTCATAATTAAATCATAGAAATACAAGTTAATAAACAGTGACCACAAAGTGTATCTTTGTTATACGTCAGAAATGTTTTTCTTTCTTTATTTATTTTATCTTTTTTTCGGGGGGGGGGGGGGCTCTATATTTTATCTTATTGGGGAGTGTTATCACCAATAGTGTCTGAATATAGGCAAAATAATATATCGAAGCGTCAGCAGTGGGATGTTTCAAAAACGTCAAAATAAAAGAGTATTAAAGGGAACTAAGATTATAGCGGTAATCAAAAGAATGTAATCCAGGGACAAAAACCAGACATGGCAAACAGACATACACAACAAAGAACATAAAGTAACTAAAATCGTACATACAAAGTAGCAAAAGCAAATGAGACTCGGACTCCACTAAAAACTGGGAGCATGGACCAGGTGCACCGGTAGGGTAAGCGTCCTCTGCTTTTCTTGAAACAACCACAGAGTTGCTCATAAAAGGTCAAGTCCGGGGTAGACAAACGAGGAAAGGAAAACTACGACTCGTTGAATAAATCAGTTTTCATGGTGCAGATAAATTAAAAAAAAAAGGCATCAACGTGAACACATGAAACAGAGACATCTACATACACAATGTAGCGAACCGAATAAAAAACCCTGAAGATATGGGAAAGATTTACATATGCAAGTTTATAATGTTTTCTTCCTTTTTTTAATTTCCTTTCTATTTTTTTACGATAAGGTTCTGTCACGTATGTAATGATAAACTTATTAATCACGTCACTCGCATACTATCTAATTGCCATGTGAAATAAGAGAAAGGGGCAATGCCACGTTCTGTTTGTTGATATCTTGAAATATGTATGAATTATTTTTCCCTTACTACAAATAAAGGAATTAAGTGTCAGTCTTTGTAAAAATCAGGACAAAACCCCACTATTTAAGTATTTGCACCATCGGAATCAAGGAAAAGGACGAGACTTTCCATATCAATTTATGTCATCATCTCATTGCAATGCATCGAAAATAAGCAATTCAAGGGCAGATAACTGTGTCAAAAATCTCATTTTTGTAACATTCAATTAAAAATTTCTGACAAATGTAGTGATGCAGAAATAAAATAGTGGTCTTTTCAAATAGAAAATTCAGTATTAAGTAAAATTATGTCGGGATTTTGACATGCGTGTTTCTGATTTTTCCTATTTTGCCCGATTCTTACACAGACTTACACGTAATTCTATGAACAGACAAAATCGTTTTCTTCATTAAGAACCAAGGGGACTAATATTCAGTGGAAATCAAAATGATGCAATTAAGGGATTAAGCAGTGGGATTAACATGATTAAGACCATACAGAGAAAACAGACACACACACACACACAACAAAGGACATTAAATAACCAAAATAATAAGTGGCGTAACTTTGGCTCCACTTGAAACTTGGAGTATGTACCAGGTAGACCGGTAGGGTAAATATCCCCTGCTTTTCTAGAAACATACACCGAGTAGCTCATAAAACGCCTACTATACGAAAGAGTAAATGAAAACTATGACACGGTGAATAAATCGGTTCTAATGGATTAGATGGACAAACAGTAAAGAGAAATATACATTAGTTTAGGGTGAGGGCTAGACGCTTACAAACAAGTTTTACCCCGCCACATATTTCATGTTTCTGTCCCAAGCCAGGAACCTGTACTCGCGTGTTTGTTGTTGCATTATATGTTTACTGTTATTCGTTTAAAGTTTTTTTCTATAGATTGTGTCGATATTTGCCTTTTGTGAATAGATTCGCATCTTTTGGTGTCTTTTGTAGCTTGCTTTATGGTATGGATTTTGCCCATCATACCGTGTATTGACATGTAGAAGTTTAATTGTTCGTTGCTTGGCATTTGGTGAATGACTGTTTCATTGGCAATCATACCACTTCTCCTATTTTTTTATTAGCAAACACAATATATATTAAACATGGTTTAACCTAACATTCCTATCGAAAATGCCTGTACCAAGTCAGAGCCATTGCTTTCCGATTTTACCCCAATATTGCCATTTGTTATACTGACATTCCTCTTGACTACAGCCTAGATTTTATTAGCTCGGTAATTCTGCTATTACCTTTCATTTTACTATTTATATGATTTTATTCGAAAGAAGATAGAATGCAGATTTACACAAATAATATGATGCAGGTATAACCAGTAAGACAACGGAAGTTGAATGTATTGGCATTTTAAAAATTATTATACATTCTACAGTTTTACATCAACTAAAATTTAGTTCTCTTTATAACTTGATAAAATTTTGAGACATGAGTTACAAACAATTACCTAATTCGTTGTTTCCACTAAATCACCGAACTCAACGCAATTTTAAAACCAAGCATGTTGCAACATGCGCACTTTTATACCAGTCCTAGTAAGAATCATGCAATTTAGTAAACAAAAAGAAAAAAACGTAGGTAGGTAAACGTAGGTATAATCCATCGATACATCAGAAAATTGACACTAAAAAGTGCCCCCGTCTAACAATCTGTTGCATTACGGAATTAATCGATATGATATAATGAGTCATTTGTTCAACATTACGTCGTTATATTTCATTTTTTGGTTCTTTTAAAAGATTTGTTATCGTTCAGATTTCGTGGATTGTATTACTTTATTATCAGTGCCCTCTAGAGCTTACTTCAATGTGTGTTTACACTTATTAAAGACCTTTTGGTGATTTCTGAAGAAAAATGAAAAAAGAACATTTCTTAAAGATGCGACCTATTTCTGTGTGACTAAACATTTCATTGGATAATCTTGTCGAAACACAAGAAAACTCCCTAAACAATGTTAAATTAAATACAAAATAATACTGAATTATGGCTGCTTAGCTTCTTTCATATTAACCAAACAGAATATGATACCTTCATTGAGATCTCAAAGTTACACTAATAGTTCAAGTGTAACTTTAATTCCTATTTCATATAGGCGTATCGAAATGCATAAAAAACTTTTTTGAGTGATAAGAATTTTGTATTCTAGCATTTCATAGCTAGGTATTTTTATATTTTGTGCATGTTAACTCAGGCGGTATGAAATATCTCGTTAGAGAAATAGGTCATGACATTTTTCAATCGCAAATAATAAATATACTTGGAAAACGTTTGCGTATACAAATTATATTTTTATGCAACTTGTCCATTCCACATGCTGCATTTTTTTGCTATGCTTCTGAGAAATAGTTTAAATTGAGGGGTGTCCGTGAAGTTAGCATCGTCTTTGCTTAAGATGTTCAGACAACTACTTTATGTTGTGTGATATTTCACATTGGAGCAGGTAGGAACATACTTCAAAATGTAGTTTTGTACTGAGAAAGAAAATCTTCAGTGTCAAAAACCTATTTTTTTTTATACTTCTATAGTGGAGTCCGAGTTGCTCATTTGCTTTTGTTACTTTGTATGTATGATTTTAGTTACTTCATGTTCTTTGTTGTGTGTTTCTGTTTTCCATGTCTGGTCTTTCTCCCTGGATCAGATTCTTTTAATTACCGCTATAACCTTGGTTCCCTTGATTATTCTTTCATTACTACGAGTACGCTTTTTATTGAATTTTCCAAATAGTATAGAAGAATTCAACACATCTGTATGTAAAAGTATTCATTTTCATTACATTTTGCAATTATTTTTGAGTAACTAAAATTTATCAAAATATTATTACTATCAACGTGTTACAATTTTATTTTTCTAATACTTGGTAAATATCTATAATGAAAAATGTTTGATCAAATTATAGTAATCATGAAACACAAATGTAGCAAGATCGATTGACAAATCAAATAAAAAATGTATGTTGGTAAATTTCTGAATTCGAAGTTAAAACATACAATTGTGTTTTAAACCATCGAGACGTCTAAGTCGATTGGATTTGATTTGCATATAAAACAAAAATGAGAAGCACATTACCAACAACATTTTACGCTTCATCGAAACTTTTTAAAATCATTTTAATCCCTACATAAATTTGGTTCAATTTTGGAAAGTAGAGCTTGTTTTCGTTAACAAAGACTGAGCATACAAAGCTTCTATTTCCCCATATTTATTAATTTATTAATATATTCTTTTTTTCAATTCCGTCCGGTACTTGATTTATCAGGTTAAGGAATGAGTAAGTAAATTAATTTTGGGATTTACATCTTCCTATATTTGATGCAGCTGATTATAGGTTAATGCTTGAAACACGTGTACAACATATCGAAATTTGCAATACATATGATAAGTATTTTGGTAACTGTTAATTAAAAAATGAAATAATTAATGTCTTATCTAAGTAAAAGTGTGATTAATTGGTACGAACAATGTTGTATGACCTATATTTTAATTTAATTTCAAATTGAAGTCAATCCAAATTGAAAAAAAAACGGTTACCACATTGTCACATTGTACAGAATACAGTAAGTTGCGAATCGATTTGTATGTTTTAAAGTGATTGTAGTACTCTTGGTACTAACTTTTCAAGTATGAATGTTCCTAATGGTGATTAACCATTGATATATAAATGTTAAACCATTCTTATACATGCTGTCTTACATGACTTTGGTAATAATTCAATAACCTTTAATGCACAATTTATTCGCCAATATAATCTTCACTACCATCGTTGGCATAATTGTTGTTGCAATGTATCGAGTTGTCCATTTAAAATCAGCAGAAGTCAGCAGAAATTTGAAAGTTTCCTTACAAGTATGTAAACTTGTTATCATTTCTCGATATTACTTGCACATTATTAATTAAATAATGGCACATAATTATAATGATTATGTCGTATTCTTGAATAATTTCGGACATATTAGTTTCTGTTCAGTTTAACATTTTAAACAAAATATCCAAAATGAAAATATGCAGGCTTTTTAACCATGAATCACATTCTGCATACTTCTTAGCTGAAGTGCTAGTTTATCTTTCCGGGTTCAGTTTAGACATATTGTACTGTAAATACAAATACAATAAATCTGTCTAAACTGAACCCTTTTAGACTTTGAATTGCCCCTGTGTAGACGGGTTAACCAAGGTTATAAATACATCAAACTGATATAAAAGGATCTTAAAAAGAAAGTGTAGTTTTTAAACAGGTGTTTGTATTTTTCATTAGCAGGACAAGACAGGTTTTACAGGTTCTGTATAAGCTACAGTATCTGGTAGGATTTTTTTAAACGTGTTTTAATCTCTATCAAATGTTTGACGTCTTTTGGTTTACACATTTGTAGGGCGGTTTTCATTTTTCAAGTAATTAGAATTAGGTGTTTAATTGAAATAATTGAAATTATCACTGCATTCATAACTAAATTTTAAGAGATAGTTCAGAAAGAAGAGTATTGTAAATGGCAGAATTAACTTAGTTTCAACAACAGTATATCAGTTATTCATGCAATTCATTTGTAACATTTTTAAATAGCCTGGCATTATCGACAATGGAACATGGGAGTTACAAGTAACTACTACCGCAATCTTCCAACATTTAAGCCAGTAACACCGAGTTATCCTTTTTGGCCACACTACCATAACGGCAAGACGTTTGTTCCTTGGAACCAATATCCCACACCTCCTGTACCATATACTCCAAAAGCTGGTTACTATCCGCCATTAGTACCTGTTGTACTTGTGCCAATGGTTCCCCTACCATTATCTCCATGGGGGCACGCATTCCATCACTACTTTCCATGGCATTTTCATCTTGGACAACTACCACTACAAATATAAAACATAGATTGGGATCCAGGTGAGTGTTAAACTGTAAGAGACTTTCTATGTGTAACCCAGTTGCTCTTTTGAGAACGCCAAGGTTCTGAGCACTATTTTGTCGCCATTAGGACAAGCTAAGCGCTGCTGTGGACCTATTCTTTCGACACATGGACCGCACGGGTAACTGAAAAATATCAGGTACATAATTATAAATATTTCAATTTTTTCAAATTTTGACACCAGAATAAAATACATCATTTTTTCGAACTGTAGTTTTATACTTTGAAAAATGTAACTAAAAGCTTGACTTTTTTATCACATTTAATAGATAATTGTCCTGTTCCTAATATTATGAATTGCACGGTGCTAATTGAAAAGATTGTAAATGGCACATCGGTAATGCTACAGTTGGAAGCACTGTAACTTTCAGCTGTGCTTCATCTTAGTAGGAAATGAAACTATAACTTGCAACAAAAACTCTTCGTGGGGCAGCGATTTACCTGTTTGTGTAATGAAATGTTGTATTATTAGAAAACCTATCTTTGATTAAATAATCATACATATATCTCATCATCGATCAATTTAAAATTGAATTTCTGATTATTTCTCAAATCTTATAGCAGTACTTTTCTGGATTTGATTGATTAATTGGAAAACAAATTAACAGTAAAAATCATGCAGTAAAGAACTATTCAAATGCAATTTAATCCATTGATAATGTAATAACACTTAAAAGTGTTTATTGTGATTGATTATTCCAAATAAAGCGTGGTTTTTTTCTAAATTTCATAAAACATAGGAATATTATAAATATTTTTTACACATGTGATTTTAGTTTACATTTTAACAATTGGTTTGCGTTTGTTAGAAATTTTAGCCTTCACAAGGTTATTTGATAATTGTCTCTTGATACAATATTGTTGATCTTAATACGTTTTTGGATTTGATTCAACCGTTCAGGAAAAATAAAAATAATCAGATACAAATCTTTGCAGAAGTAGGTAGGTTCTAGCTGCAAAGATCGATTTGGGTTTCCATTGACTGTACTTTAGTAATAATATATTTCAATCGTCAACTTTGCAGTGACATGTCTTCAACTAAACGCCCCGATGAATGGAGCAGTAACTCTTTATGAAACATCAATAGGAAGTACTGTAACCTATGATTGCGACGATGGATTCTAATTAGTTGGGCCAGAAAAGAGGACGTGTGGCAATGATTGTAAATGGAGTGGAGATGATCCTACTTGTGAATGTACTAAGTGTTAAGTGATAAAATACACAATGAAAGAATGAAAGACCATAAATGACCATATAGTACCAATAAGAAAAACTGTGCTGTCGATTTCAATGCAAATGTGATATATTAGGAAGTAGACCTACGTTGTTAAGGAACATGACTCTTAAAAGTAATGGGTATCCTCATTTTAGCATATAAATTACTTCCATTGATTTAATTCTGTGATAAATTAATGCTCGACAGGCTTTGATGAAAATGAATATGGTACAAACATATCTCCGATTTCAAGAGTTATGTACAGTAGCCTAGGAATATCTCCTTAAATAACTCTCAATGTAGGAATCTGCTCTTATTTATATACTAATGTGTCCATCTGATATATCTCACTACATCTATCTAACCTTTTGGACACTGTTTTTATGTTTAAAAAGCTCTCAAATGCTGCTTTATTTAACATCATTGTAAAAACTGATTTATTTGAAAGACAATGTCCAAAATTGATGTGTTAACAAAGTAGGTCACTTTTTATAATGTCGGGTTGTTTACAGAAAGAACTGTTAAATCAATCTGTAGCCTCGCTTGATTTGTATTAAAATCAGTTTATTTTTTTTTTCAATTTGTAAAATTCTTAACATAAAATATTTAAAAAAATGAAACTTAATCCAATAATAATGTAATAAAACTTTAAAACAAATAATTGTTTAAATCGTGATTCTTCTAAATAAACTTTTATAGAACATAGGGATATTATGATGATATGAACACTTTTTACATATTGAAAATTGTTACGCTTTGAATGTAAATGTAATTCTAGTGTAACAGTTTGCGTTTATTAGAAATTTTAACCTTCACAAGGTTATTTGATCATTGTCTCTTGCCATAGATCGATGCCCACAACTTGAGGACCCATTTGCTGGAACAGTTACCCCTAACGTAGCAAAAGTTGGCGGTAATGTAACTTATGATTGTCAAGATAACTATGAACTTATTGGAAACAAGACACAGACTTGTGGTTCTAACTGAAGCTGAGAAGGAAGTGCTCCGTACTGTAGTTGTGGTAAGTGGTGAATCTATGATATAGGAAATAATTTTTCTCTGATTGCCATGTGTAAAACACTATACGAAACTAAATAACCAAAGTTTTGTGAAAAAGTTAAATGTTTCCATCGGTATTTTAATAACTCCTTCAAGTTATTTTCCAACTTTTTGTTGCATCAGAAACGAATATCTGCAGTCCTTTTCACAAAAAATATCATGAGTTATTCGTAAGTCATATTAGTCATAATATGCTAAAGAACTGTGACATCAAAACTTGCTACAAATATTATAATTAAGATTTTGTGTAAACATAGATTATGTACAAATATTCCATAATCAATTAGAATGCAGTTCTTGTTAGTCACAAGCACCCCGTCATGCTGTTCTTTAAAAGTCAAATGATAAAGAAAGAATATCTATGATATAACGATTAAAACAATAAATATATGACTTCAGTTTTTTAATATATCTAAATAAAGTCACTAAAAGGATGCCTTAACAGTGAGTCATTGAAAAGTACGAACATATTCTACAAATTGTTGATAGCAAGTCGATATTTTTTAACGACAATCATTTTTATTTCAGTATATTGGTTCATTGGCCTAATTGGTAAGAACGGGATCACACATGAATGGATACATATATCAGGAGAAACATGTATATATAGAAACTTCATAGAAAATGGAGATATTATTAAAGTTAATGGATCATGCGTAGTTATCACAACCAGCACAAATCAGCACATGTGGAATGCAAAAGTGCCCCTATCATGCAACCATAAAACGCATGGGTATATTTGCAAAATATCTAAGTAGAATATAATGACTCGTTTTGTCATACATGATGTTTATTAAATGTTTAGTAAATTAATAGCAGATGATGAGTTTGTCTTTAACTTTCATTATTTTTCTATCGACTCAAATTAATCGAGTGAGCAGAAATACACTTTCTGTTACAAACTAATAAATATTGTCCTTGTATCTGAATGATTACAGTATATGTACAGTATTGTTTGGTAGTAGTATACATTCTATGGTAAATGGGGGAATGGGGAAATGACATCACGTATTTGTTATGAGGATTATGAATGAGGAAAATGGAGAAATAAGATTTGATTTTGTTAATTGTTAAAAAGTATATTTAGTTTAGTTACAAGATATAGATGATCTCAACAAATTGCAAAGTCTAATAGTGGAACAAAACAGAATCTGGAGCGATCTACAGAGTGAAGCGGATGGGATTTTCGATTAGAAACCTCCGCATTTTACATCCACATGGAATAAAAACATAAAGTTCTTCATGCTTTGTATAGTTTCTTATCACAGTGTTTGTAAATATTTTTAGTTTTATATTTTTACACAATGTTCAAGATCAGCACAAAGCGTATGTCTCTACAACACAATGTTCAAGAACTTTATTAAATGTCAATAAAAAATGTTATTACGTCAAAGGTATTCACTTAATTAGGTAGTGAGTTGTGTTCACAGACCATTTACTTTCATTTAAGGCACTGAAGAAGGTCATTGGTTTAACGAAAATTTTGCTCATTATATGTTTTATTATAAAATATTAATATCTTTATCGGTATCTTTGTGAAATACTTTTTACTTACATATTTTTTGTTCGTCATGACTCGACAATCCGATACCCACTATGTTTGATGGTTGGCAGCCTCCTTTAGACTTTATTTTAGTTTTTGAACCGCCATTATTGTGTTTATACGCAATCCAAGTATACTTAACATTTTCTATCTCTATCGGTTATGAACTGTGACGAATATTTCAAGAAATTAAGGGTAATTAAACTGCGAAGAACAATTTAAGAAACTAACTACAGAACTAAATCGATTGATACTCATCGAAAAAAGAACTCCCAGTCTCTGATCATGAAATTATCATTAAGCATTGTGATGACATTACAAAAACTCAAAAGCAGGCCTTTCATGATAAACAGAATTGTAAACGTGATACAGTTTCACCATGTGAAAAACAAAGCAAAAGACGCAAAAGACATTTCAAACGAAGAAACAAATCTGACAGTCAACCATCTTGACCGAGGAACTTGACAACTTCGCGAGACTTTTGGGGATCAAACGGTACTTTCGCTCAAAAGAGAGTGAGGTGCGAAATGAGATTGATTCAGCAGATGAAAACAACTATCGGTTTATGAAAGAAAGTGAGTGGGTCCCTGAAAAGAACATACATTTAACTTTAGAATCATTTATAGATAACGTGAAATCTGACTTAAGAAGAAATGTACCAATTGAGTTTCACCCACTGCCTGATTCTTACAGATACTGACACTAAAGTAAGTACAGAAATACTGGAAAACTGTAGCTACCTGAAGCTAGGTACAGAATAAGGAAAATAACGTAAAAATGCATTTCCATCAATATCTGTCAATTTCAAATCAATCACTTAAGTAGAATTAGATAAAAACCAGAAAGACCTAAATTCTTGAAGTTATCAAAAAGAAATTTCCTTTGTTTGCAATTCTTTCATTAAATATGTACATGTATTTAAGAAGCACACGATCTTAGTAGATATCGCTTTTCCACATATATATGAGTATTTCTTTTATATTTTTTCCCAGGAAGACGGAAATCATCTGTTATAATTTTTATGTATAGTTAGAAACAAACTTATGATTGGTCAATGCGATAAAAGGTGATGTTCCTCATTCTAATGTACATTTTCAATTATCGGTTTCCGTATGGAACAGACATTTTAACAAGTATTTATATATATATATATATATATATATATATATATATATATATAACGGTATATATATATATAGAAAGGTCTGAAAAATTCCCAACGATGTTAGAATTGTCATATTTGCGATGCAAATATTTGGTCGTTCCCTCCGCGGGACTCGAACTCGTACTGCTGTGACATGTATGGCAACACTGCCTGCACAAAGTCCAGCGCCCTAGACCACTCGGCCAGCTAGGCTATATAAAAATATAGCTTTCGCTGGCCGAGTCATTCCTCCTCGTAGGATTAATCAAGGGCTGTAACTTAGTACACGATGTATGGTGGTACGGGGCAGTTCATTTAGATGTTAATATGTAGGATAGAGGATCAAATTAATGATGCATGTCACAACAAATCAATATTATACAACGTCTCAGAATGTGATACAGGGAAGATATATAAACGTATAGAAAGGTCTGAAAAATTCCAAACGATATTAGAATTGTCAAATTTGCGATGCAAATTTTTGGTCGTTCCCTCGGCGGGACTCGAACTCGTACTGCTATGACAACTATGGCAATCATAGTCCCGCGGAGGGAACGACCAAAAATTCGAACATCGTTGGGAATTTTTCAGACCTTTCTATACGTTTATATATCTTCCCTGTATCAATTTGATCCGATGCATCGCAAATTTGCCAGTTCTAACATCGTTGGGAATTTTTCAGACCTTTATATATATATTTTTAAAATTGTCTGTATATATATATTTTCTCTAGTATTTTTTAAGCTTAATTTGATTTCAAACAATTCAAACTGTTTTAATATTCATAGACAATGTTATAAATTTATATGATTGGTGTCTTTGTAATTCTTCCGGAATTTTATATTAGGTATGCACAAAAACTATCTCGCAGTTAGACAAAAGGGTATAGTGCAATGGGAATTAACCAGGCGATATCTAAAGCAACAAAAATTCAATAAAATCGACGAAATTAAATTGGAAATGGGTAATTTTGTTGTAAAAATATCATTAAAAATGAGCTCAAAAGCAGAGACTGGTACTCCTCTAACTATGCCCGAGCTTGCCAAAACTATGCACTAAGAGACTTTCTCTCGCGCTAGAATACTAACAAATGAAAACTGATTTGTTCAACGTGTCATAGTTTTCCTTTCCTCTTTCGTCTACCCCAGACGACTTTTTATGAGGAACTCGGCGAGTATTTCTAGAAAAGCAGAGGACGCGTACCATACCGGTGCACCTGGTCCATGCTCCCAATTTTTAGCGGAGTTGCTCATTTGCTTTTGTTACTTTGTGTGTATAATTTTTGTTACTTTATATTCTTTGTTGTGTATGTCTGTTTTCCATGTCTGGTCTTCGTCCCTGGATTACATTCTTTTGATTACACCTACAACCTTGGTTCCCTGATTACTCTTAATTTTTAAAAAAAAAATTTTTATGTAAAAGTTACAAAACTAGAAATACAAAACAAAGAACATGAAGTAAAATCATACATACAAAGTAACAAAAGCAAATGAGCAACTCCACTAAAAACTTGGAGCATTGACTATGTGTACCGGTAGGGTAAGCGTCCTCTGCTTTTCTAGAAACACCCACGCAGTTGCTTGCTCATAAAAAGTCAAGTCCGGGGTAGACGAAAGAGGAAAGGAAAGCTATGACACGTTGAACAAATCAGTTTTCATGTCGCAGATGGATACACCGTAACGATCCACGAGTTCATGATGACGTCCATAAAACTTCCGAAGTGATGACCAATTTTGTAGCAACATAACCCTGTTCAAGAAGCCCATTTGTTAGAATTCTAGCGCGATACAAAAAGTCTGCATAGTTACGGCAAGCTCTGGCATAACGTATGAGTTGTGATATGAATACTTCATACGCAGGTGCTGAAGGGATGTTGCCACAGATGAAAGGAAAATTGACAAGTTTAACTTTTAATATTTCTGCAACTTTTAAGATGGCCTTTGCTTGGCCACCTATCTTTTGACTCGAGATATTTTTACATGAGATGTAACTGACAATAATACACAAAATATATGAAGCATGAGAGTCAACACACATGTGGCCATTGTTAAAAAAGAGAAAACTGCACAAAATTTGGTGTTTTTCAGCCTTTTAAACAGCTAAGTTTGAAGGGCGTATATGTTCAATTTATCACCATAAACCAATTAAATCCACTATAAAACACATAAAACAACATAAAATATTCTTCATGTAGACTTTGTTTTCGAGGCCAAATTTTTACCTTACAGAACCAACTTGTTTCTTCATATTTGTTTTATGTATCGCTTTACAACTAGATGTTTCCCTGGACCTTTTAAGGAAATCAACAGGAAGCTACATTATGTACAGGTTATCTGGTAAAAGAAATTGCGAGTTTAATAAAAGTTCAACTAATGTAACGCTGATACCGGAGTTGTATCCGGTTTTTGACAAGCCTTTATAATGTTTACTTCAGTAACCTGTTACGTCATTGTTAGCGTTCATGAATGGCGAACGGTTCTCAAATCCCTCCCTCCAAATCCCTTCAACGTCCACAGATACTTTTCTGCTGTTGTTTTCTTACGTTTTTGCAGAGATAATTACAGATATTGCAGCACATATTTAGTCGCCAGAGGGATTAATGCCTACGAGTGTAACATTATCGGACATTCAGATATTTTCAGTAAGGAAGCGCGGCTTTATTGTGCATCGCGACAGTTATTTTGCCTGTAGTCGTTGAATCAGAAGTGCGTGTTTTGTATGATGCACGATGGGACATTCATAGCACCAATATTTACAGACTCTAAAAGCGCAACATCATCTTATGACGCAGGATTTGTCACCAAACGCCGATATTTTGGATTCACAAGGTGGAATATTATCTTAATGATGCATGGCTTGTTTCTATCTTTTAAAACTCTGATACATGAAATCGCAAATTGCAACTTTCACGTTTTTTTGTGAGTTTGAATTTGTTATTCAGAACGCAAAAAATACAAACTTATAAAGCCAAACGTTTTTTGTTTATTGTGGTACAGATTCGACTCTTACAGTGTAACCACAATTGCAGTAGTATTTGCCAATATGATGTTCATTTAATACCCGACATGGCCTATGAATGGAAAACTATACATGTTTGTTCTAAAACAATGCGTATAGAATATGATATGACCAGCAACATATTCTCAAAAGACCGACTTTGAAAAGAGCAAATCTGTTTTCGAATCTTTTTTTTTCGCATATTCCGAATGCGATTTATATATAGTATGACAATTTTCGTATATTGTATTTTATTGCTATGTAAGTGAATAAAATGAAATTGTTACAGTGATGGGCGGGCGGAACCTGGTAAGATGAGAGGGGGGTCAGCATCCTATTATTCTGTGTTGGACCATATTATTTTATACCTTTCTGTGGAACCACGAGAAGGTGGGTTTAAATAAAGCTTTATCTGTTACCAGTCGGAATTTCTCTTCCCACGAACTGGCTTTTTAATTGTACACTTTTCTGGCTTCGTAGTAATGACTTGCGATTTCAATAATCAATTAAAACCGTAGATATTACATGTATGTGCGTTGCAGCTGTTGGTCGGAAGGAACCGTTTAAATAGGATTTTTTGTTACTCGGGCATCTATTGCATGTTCCCGAGGCATTTTTCTACCGACCAGCGTGCTCGACTGAAATTCAAGAAAAAATAACCGAATACAATTTTTCATTTTTTATATTTGATTTTTATTTAAAAAAAAAGGTAAACGTAAATTAATGACTTTTTCGAGAGAAACGATATCATTTTTTTAAATACGAAGAAGAAAAAACTGATACGAAAATGCCTCAGCTATCTATCTCCCGTTTTCGGTTTTTAAAATCCAACTGCTTTTGCAATAAGAGGAGAAAACAAGAATGGTAGTTTTCTTTTATCACGACAACTTTTAGACTTTGTTTATACTATTTCCATAAAACCTCTCGAATCCCTGTTAACGGACGAACAACTGGCCGACCGCCCTTATACCGTAATACTCTAATAACTTCATTTTAAATACACTCATCTGTAAATAAATATCTAACGAAAATTACAATTTAAAATATGCATATGATATAGAACAAGTTTTTGAGAAAGTCAGACAATATGGGAAAAATTTGAAACATGAAAGTCAAAAACTGAACGATCGGACAAAATTGATTCATTAAAAGAAACTTTTTGAAAGGAACATTTTAATAGCTGCATTTCTGCGTAATTGGTACTTTTTCAATAGAACGTTAGAAAATTGAGGTTTTTGAGAGCGTTTCGTGACCTTTAAATGTTCATTTGGACTGCATTTTAATGACATTTCAATTCATTTTAACGAAATAAAATTTACAAAAAAATGGAAATGGCGTCTTTCTTTCATGATTCTGATGGTACAAATGATCAAATTACAGTGTCTAAATGATGGGATCTTTCATAATATGTTTCACACACATACTGTTTGATCCCTACATAGAGACTAATACTTTCATGTAACCATACATATAAGATGTAACATTGCTGGACATTTTGCCGAAGTAATGTATGAGATATTGCAAGTACTGTTCTGTTTTCACCGGCTACAATACAAACACTTTAAGTATGTCATATTTGTAAATAGAACTACTTGTCAAAGAGTAATCAAGGGAACCAAGGTTATATCGGTAATCAAAAGAATGTAATCCAGGAACAAAGACTAGACATGGAAAACAGACATACACAACAAAGAACATAAAGCAACTAAAATCATACATACAAAGTAACAAAAGTAAATGAGCAACTCGGACTCCACTAAAAACTGGGAGCAAGGACCAGGTGCACCGGTAGGGTAAGCGTTCTCTGTTTTTCTAGAAACACCCGCCGAGTTGCTCATAAAAAGTCAAGTCCGGGGTAGACAAACGAGGAAAGGAAAACTATGACCCGTTGAATAAATCAGTTTTCATGGTGTTGATGGATACACCATAACGATCCACGAGTTCATCAAACTTCTGTAGTGATGACTTCAATCTTGTAGCAACATAAAAGAGTACTTATTTATTTTGTATAATATGATAGCTGCTTTTAAGGTCCACATATGTATAAATGTTTTTTGTTTTTACAAAATAAGAAAGAAATGGAGATAACCTTGTAGCTTTTTCATTGGAAAACAATATTAAAATAACAATATCGATCGGAAACTTGAAAAAAGGTCGATTTGACGATCTGGCTCTTGGGTCAGGCCATGTAAGCGGAACTGCGTATCATCAACTGTTCACACATCGACCTCTTGCTCTGGATCATAGCTGCTGTAGGCCATAATTCCACTCGAAACGTCTTTAAACGAATGAATACGGTAATGTTGAAAATACACAATATATACCTGAGGCGAAGTTAGCTTACTTGAGTTACACAAAAGTCCTAATTGGAAGAAAAAGATCTTCAAAGATATTGATTATCTCACTTTTTTCTTCTTTTTATATTTACTTACATAGGAAGACGGAAACCATATATTATGATAACTAAATAAATATTATAAGATTTTTTTATTGGACAAAGTGATAAAATGATTATTTTTCTTTTGTTCTTTTTCCAATTTTTGTTATGAATTATCTATTGCTATGAGAATATGATCGTCTCTTGATTAAATACCAATCAACTGTCGAACTGCCTTTGGTACGTAACTTCCCTATGGCGAAGGAGATTGAAACTAGGCTCAAATATATGTAAAGATGTATTGAATAACATATGGCCAGTAATTACATAAAAACATTGCATCAGACAATTGTATTCGCTGTAAATGAAAAAAAAGTATAATGTGAAACTTATTGATATACATTTTGAAGTTTGCAATTATCAGTGATATATCAAGTAATTACGTAATCGGGCGTTGACTACTAAAAAGATGCCACTGCAGTGATTTATATTCAAAATTTCCTGAATAGGAGGAAACCATATGGTGTACGATTTTATTTTTAGGCATGCATAAATCAGTGGAGGAAAACCTTTGTGTCTTATTGTGGGAAATTAAGATGAAATATTTTACATTATAACGAAATAATTTTAATCTTATTAGCATATGTCTTTTTCTTGCATTATGATTGGATTGATGACTTTTTACATCCTCTAAGATAAAATAGTTTTCATCTGTTAAAATTCCATGAAAATTGTTAACTGTAGCCCCTTTTTGCTTCGAATTCACATGTTCGGTTCCTGTTGGATGCCTATTTTACTGAATTGAGGGTTACAAGAATGGGGAGGGAAAGTGAATGCATTTTCTAATTTTTATAATTGGAATCATAAGACTTAATCACTTTTTAATCTGTCCTGTAATAGCAATTTGTTATAATTGTGTATGACGAATTATTTCTATCCATATATTACAGGATAAAGTCATTCGTATCACATTTTCGTGTAAAATACTGCTTCCATCTTTTAAATGGTTTTGCATAATGTGATCATTATTTGGTATCTGTAAAATTTGTCTTTAGTCTCAATGTTTAATATACACAGGTTTCATCGTTCCGTTCATTTAATTCATTCAAATACACAGTATGTGAATGGTAGCATTGTGTCAAGTTTGTTACATGGATCTCCTTATCATTCTTATATTAAAACCCAATCTCCAAAACAAAAGTTCTTGTATCTCTTACGTCAATCAAACATATGGCGAAGTAGCTACACAACCTGTTTCGGAGATTGATTAAAACACTGTTTGTCATGATATAAATGAGTTTATAGCGGTAGTCAAAAGAATGCAATCCAGGGACAAAGACCAGAATGGAAAACAGACATACACAACAAAGAAAATAAAGTAACTAAAATCAAACATACAAAATAACAAAAGCAAATGAGCAACTCGGACACCACTAAAAACTGGGAGCATGGACCAGGAGCACCTATAGGGTAAGCGTTCTCTGCTTTTCTAGAAACATCAAAAAGTCAAGTCCGTGGTAGACGAAAGAGGAAAGAAAAACTATGACGCACGTTGAAAAAATCAGTTTTCTTGGCGCAGATGGATACACCATAACGATCCACGAGTTCATCAAAGTTTTGTAAATAAATGGAATTATAAAAATGTCATGCATTTCGCTCTGTTTGTATAAAAAATGTCAGACAGGAAATATCATGCGAGGTTCTACTTTCGGTCTTTTTGAAAGGTTACAAATGTAAGGTAGACGCCTAATTATAATGTCGCGTACGACAGCCAAACAACTACAAAATAATACATCTTCAAATCCGCGAAATACGAAAAAAAGTTGATTCCTAAATTTCTGAAAAAATCGCAAAATTCAACACGTGAAAAGGATCTGCCATACGGTCATATATTGATATTTCTTAAAAGATTGGTCAAGTGTTTTAGTATATGTTTACTAAATAAAAAAAATAGAAAGATATTGACTTTATACTCTTCATTATTAAATCCATAGAAATACAAGTTAATAAACAGTGACCACAAAGTTTATCTTTGTTCTTCGTCAGAAATGTTTTTCTTTATTTATTTTATCTTTTCTTCTGCGGGGTGGGGTTCTATATTTTATCTTATTGGGGAGTGGTATATAAACTATCACCAATCGTGTCTGAATATCGGCAAAATAAAATATCGAAGCATCAGCAGTGGGATATTTCAGATACGTCAAAATAAAAAACATGGCATCAACGTGGACACATGAAACAGAGACATCAACATACACAAGGTAGCGAACCGATTAAAAAAAAACTGAAGATATTGGAAATATTTACATGTGCAAGTTTATAATCTTTTCTTTCTTTTTTTATTTTCTTTTTATTTTTTTACGATATGATTCTGTCACGTATGTAATGATATGCATTTTGTTATTTTTTTGTGTGCTGTAATAATTAACTTATTAATCACGTCACTCACATAATTGCCATGTGAAATAAGGGAAAGGGGTAATGTCGCTTTCTGTTTATTGATATCTTGAAATATGTATGAATTATTATTCCCTTACAAGAAGTAAAGGAATTAAGTGTCAGTCTCTGTAAGAATCAGGACAAAACCCCACCATTTAAGTATTTGCACCATAAGAATCAAGGAAAAAGGACGAGACTTTCCATATCAATTTATGTCATCATATCATTGCAATGCATCGAAAATAAGCAAATCAAGGGCAGATAGCTGTGTCAAAAATCTCATTTTTGTAACATTCAATTAAAAATTTCTGAACAAATGCAGTGATGCAGAGATAAAATAGTGGTCTTTTCAAATAGAGGATTCCGTATTAAGTAAAATTATATTGTCAGGTCGTTGGGATTTTGACCTGCGTATTTCTGATTTTTCCTATTTTGCCCGATTCTTACACAGATTTACACGTAATTCTTCGAACAGACAAAACCGTTTTCTTCATTAAGAACCAAGGGCATTAATATTCAGTGGAAATCAAAATGATGTAATCAAGGGATTAAGCAGTGGGATTAACATGATTAAGACCATACAGTGAAAACAGATACACACACACACAACAAAGAACATTAAATAACCAAAATAATAAGTGGAGTAACTTTGGCTCCTCTAAAAACTTGGAGTATGTACCAGGTAGACCGGTAGGGTAAATATCCCCTGCTTTTCTAGAAACATACACCGAGTAGCTCATAAAACGCCTACTATACGAAAGAGTAAATGAAAACTATGACACGGTGAATAAATCGGTTCTAATGGGTTAGATGGACAAACAGTAACGAGAAATATACATTAGTTTAGGGTGAGGAACCTGTACTCGCGTGTTTGTTGTTGCATTATATGTTTACTGTTATTCGTTTAAAGTTTTTTTCTATAGATTGTGTCGATATTTGCCTTTTGTGAATAGATTCGCATCTTTTGGTGTCTTTGTAGCTTGCTTTATGGTATGGATTTTGTCCATCATACCGTGTATTGACATGTAGAAGTTTAATTGTTCGTTGCTTGGCATTTGGTGAATGACTGTTTCATTGGCAATCATACCACTTCTCATATTTTTTTTATTAGCAAACACGATGCAAATTTTTGGTCGTTCCCTCCGCGGGACACAAACTCGTACCGCTGTGACATCTATGGCAACACCGCTTGCACAAAGTCTAAATCTAAAGCGGTTATTGACTAAAGCAAGATTTGATCCAAACCGTTGTGAAAAACCAAAACTTGTGTCCCAATGTAACGATAAGCGTTGTGGTACGTGAAAATATATCCCGGTACAGATATAACCACAAAAGATGGAACTAAAATTTATACAAATGCAAACATGAACTGCAAGAGTGCTAATTTAATTTATTGCATTAAATGTCCTATGTGCAATGAAATCTACATAGGCCAGACTGGGAACACGCCTGCGAAGAGGATGACGGTACATCGGCAACAAGTTCGTGAGGAGGCATATAGACAAATCCCATTCAGCGTCCACATAGATACTTGTGGGCGCGGTATTTTTTTTATTTTTCCTTTCTATAAAATGAACATAGATAGTGATTCTCTGAGAGAAATAAAGGAAAGAAATTTTATTTAAAAAATCAAGGCGGCACTGAATGGACATTGAAGAATTAATGGTTATTTATAAATCTACATTTAGATTGTCTATTTATACAATTTATTTTTATACTTTCGTTTTCTATTTTTAACGTTACTTTGTTGTTCTATTATAACGTAACGTCACAACAACGTTACCAAGTTACTATATGTATTCATTCACCTGAAGATCTGTGCAAGCAGTGAAAGTACTTGTGAAATATGTGAAATACACAATGAAATATCTAGTCGTGTTGCAATTTTAGTCGACAACTATATAAATCTGTATACAGGATTTCTATTATTGAACGATATATATATATATATATATATATATTTATATGTAAACGTCTCAGAATTTGACGACTCTATTCGCTACACTGCTCCATCGGATCAGATTGATACAGAGAAGATAAAGTAAACTTATAGAAGGGTCTGAAAAATTCCCAACGGTGTTAGAACTGTCAAAGTTTGGTCGTTCCCTCCGCGGGACTCGAACTCGTACCGCTGTGACATATATGGCAACACCGCCTGCACAAAGTCCAGCGCCCTAGACCACTCGGCCAGCTGGGATATATATATATATATTTAATCGTCTAAATAATAGTCAACAATTACTCTTACGGGGTGATTGATCGTTAAAAACGATGCAAAACATAACAATAAATTAATAAACGTCTAAATATGTTACATCACCAGAAGATGGTAAAATTTAAATTGAATATTTAAGATGGCGACTTCTTAGATCCGCCGGACACACCCAGGAGGATCTAAACAACATTGTTGTTACGATCATAGGACATAATAAAAACTGGTCAAAATGTAAAAGACTATCTTGGGAAAGCTTTTGGGTGAAGAAATTACAAACAACTTCTCCAGATGGAATAAACGGGAAAAAATAATTCATTTTTAGGTTAAAGAGCACTTAGTCGGTCAAAGAGCACTTCAGTGCTCGTGTTATTTTATTATTTGTACATATATGCCGACTTTAAATAAAATTTACTTTACATTACCTTACTTTAGGTCATGTTCTACGGCTGGTATAGCACTACATGCTATACATCAATACGCCATATTTGGACTTATTTTTTTTAATTGTTTTCCACAGTTAATTTTTGCTTTTAATTTTGATAAAAAGACTCCCTTTGTTATTTTCATTCAGGCTCCTTATCAGTTGCTTATGTGAGCCTTTGATAAAGGTACAATCACCCACAGCGTACGCGATTCAGCTTCTAAATCTGTTTTGATCTTGAACTTTGTGAGTAAGTGTGGGTATTTTTATATTCTGTGCATGTTCATTCATGCGGTATAAAATATCTCGTTAGAGATTCGATCATAACATTTTAAAATCGTGAATACGAAATATACGTGGAAAACATATGTCATCAAAGTTTGCGGATACAAATTCTATTTTTATGCAAATTGCTCATTCAGCATGCTGCATTTGTTTGTTATGCTTCTGAGAAATAGTTTAAATTGAGGGATGTCCATGAAGTTAGGATCATCTTTGCTTAAGATGTTCAAATTGCTTCTTTTATGTTGTGTGATATTTCACAATGGAGCAGGTAGGAACATATTTCAAAATATAGTTTTATACTGAGAAAGAAAATCTTTAGTGTCAAAAAAGCTTTTTTTTCTATATTTCTATAGTAGAGTCCGAGTTGCTCATTTACGTTTGTTACTTTATATGTATGATTTTAGTTACTTCATGGTCTGTGTTTCTGTTTTCCATGTCTGGTCTTTGCCACTGGATTACATTCTTTTGATTACCCTATAACCTTGGTTCCCTTTATTATTCTTTCATTACTATGAGTACGCTTTATATTAATTTTCCAAACAGTATAGAAGAATTGCAACACACCTGTATGTAAAAGTGTTCATTTTCATTACATTTTGCAATTACTTTTGATCAACTAAAATTTATCAAAATATTATTTCTATCAACGTGTTGCAATTTTATTTTTTTAATATTTGGTAAATATCTATAATGAAAAATGTTTGATCAAATTATAGTAATCATGAAACACAAATGTAGCAAGATCGATTGACAAATCAAATAAAACAATGTTTGTTGGTAAATTTCTGAATTCAAAGTTAAAACATGCAATTATGTTTTAAACCACCGAGACGTCTAAGTCGATTGGATTTGATTTGCAAATTAAACAAAAATGAGAAGCACATTGCAAACAACATTTTACGCTTAATCGAAACTTTTTAAAATCATATTAAGCCCTACTTTAATTTCGTTCAATTTTGGAAAGTAGACTTGTTTTTGTCAACAAAGACTGAGCATACAAAGCTGTTATTTTCCCCACAGTTATTAATTTATTAATTTATTGATATATTCTTTTTTTCAATTCCGTCCGGTACTTGATTTATCAGGTTAAGGAATGATTTCATAAATTAATTTTGGGATTTACATCTTCCTATATTTGATTCTAATGCAGATGATTATATGTTTATGTTTGAAACACGTGTACAACACACATCGAAATGTGCAAGTAATATGATTTTCAGGTGTCAGTGTCACAAAATGTCGTAAGTGTAAAATTGATCGTAAATAATGACGTCATAAACTAAAATAGGATTGTGACGTCATAATTTACGATCAATTTCACACTTACGACGTTTTGTGAAACCGATGCCTGGTAATTAGAATTAGGTGTTTAATTGAAATGCTTGAAATTATCACTGCATTCATAACTAAATTTTAAGAGATAGTTCAGAAAGAAGAATATTGTATATGGCAGAATTAACTTAGTTTCAACAACAGTACATCAATTATTCATGCAATTCATTTGTAACATTTTTAAATAGCCTGGCATTATCGACAATGGAACATGGGAGTTACAAGTAACTACTACCGCAATCTTCCAACATTTAAGCCAGTAACACCGAGTTATCCTTTTTGGCCACACTACCATAACGGCAAGACGTTTGTTCCTTGGAACCAATATCCCACACCTCCTGTACCATATACGCCAAAAGCTGGTTACTATCCGCCATTAGTACCTGTTGTACTCGTGCCAATGGTTCCCCTACCATTATCTCCATGGGGGCACGCATTCCATCACTACTTTCCATGGCATTTTCATTTTGGACACTACCACTACAAATACAAAAACATAGATTGTGATCCAGGTGAGTGTTAAACTGTCAGAGACTTTCTATGTATAAATCAGGCAGATCCTATAATATGACACAGGGTAAATCGTATTACACTGATTTTTTTCTGTTTCAACGTAATATTTGAATTTGTTAAATAAGTGTGATATTATTGTACAAAAATATTTCTTAAGCTCAGAAAACGATTTTGAAGTTGCCTATCACAGCAACCAAATTATGTGCAAAAATAAAGAGTTGTATCCTTTTTTAAATGTATTTTTTCTTTTTAACAGTTGCTTTTAAACAAAAACAAACATTCAACTTTGAAAAGATGTATTTGTGATATGAAATGGATAAATTTATTTTTGAAAACAAAATTTTCAACCAACTACCTGGTTGTTGTATTCCTCTTAAGACTACGACATTAAATCTGTGAAGTATGTTACAAAAATGCAGGTTCTTGCTTCTAAAATTTAAGTCAAATTTGTCTAAACCCAGTGTTTAAATACCATTTAACTAAGTCGATATAAAAGTGAAATGTTCATAGTAGATTGATTATTGGGATTTAACGCCTAAGCAGCAATATTTTAGCTATTACGATGAAAATGAAATGATGATGAAATGAAAAAATGGGATGGGACACAAGGATAATGGGGTCGACACATTTTGATTGCCACTGGAAATATGGAGAAGTGTGTAGGGTGGGGCTAGTTAGCCTCCTGTGTTGGAGAGCCTATGGCGCCTACTCCGAAAGAATACCACAGCAGGGCATTTTTAACGTGCGAGGAACGTGGCATCTTTCCAAACACAATGCACCACTATGGTTTGCGTCCAGGTTTACTGTATTATGGACTGACAACTCCTGCATGTAACATGCTAGGTCTGCCCCATTATACCACCTGGGACACACAACCTAGTTGCTGTGTGTGAGAACGCCCTAGCCTCCGTACATAATTCGAAATATTTCAATTTTTCAAATTTTGACACCAGAATAAAGTACATCATTTTTTCGAACTGTCGTTTTATACTTTGAAAAGTGTAACTAAAAGCTTGACTTTTTTTTCGTCACATTTAATAGATAATTGTCCTGTGCCTAATATTATGAATGGCACGGTGCTAATTGAAAAGATTGTAAATGGCACATTGGTAGAGGGTGGTAATGCTACTGTTGGAAGCAATGCAACTTTCAGCTGTGATGATGGCTTCACCTTAGTAGGAAATGAAACTATTACTTGCAACAAAAACTCTTCGTGGAGCAGCGATATACCTGTTTGTACAATGAAATGTTGTGAGTATTATTAGAAAACCTCTCGTTGATTAAATAATCATACATATATCTCATCATCGGTCGATTTAAAATTGAATTTCTGATTATTTCTAAAATCTTATAGCAGTGTATGTGTCGCTTTTCAAAATAAGGGCAAAAATGGCAAAATAACTGACTTGATATGATTTCAGCATTTGTATAAAAATCAATGGGTATGAATAAAAACATGGACAATATTATTGATCTTAATACTTTTCTGGATTTGATTCAACCGTTCAGGAAAAATGAAAAATCTTATACAAATCTTTGCAAGGAGTAGGTAGGTTCTAGCTTCAAATATCGATTTGGGTTTCCGTTGACTGTACTTTAGTTATAATATATTTCAAATAGGCAAATAGGCTTCTGAAACAGGGTTATGATGCTACAATATTGAAGTCATCACTACATAACTTTTATGGTCGTCATCATAAACTCATGGATCGTTATGGTGTATCCATCTGCATCATGAAAATTGATTTATTCAACGAGTCATAGTTTTACTTTCCTCGTTTGTTTACCCTGGACTTGACTTTTTTATGAGCAACTCGGCGGGTGTTTGTAGAAAAGCAGAGGACGCTTACCTTACCGGTGCATCTGGTCCATGCTCCCAGGTTTTAGTGGAGTCCGAGTTGCTCATTTGCTTTTGTAAATTTGTATGTATGATTTTAGTTATTTCATGTCCTATGTTGTGTATATCTGTTTTCCATGTCTGGTTTTTGTCCCTTGATTACATTCTTTTGATTACCGTTATAACCTTGGTTCCCTTAATTACTTAATTTCAATTTTCAACCTTTCAGCGACATGTCTTCAACTACACGCCCCGATGAATGGAGCAGTAACTCCTAATGAAACATCAGTAGGAACTACTGTAACCTATGAATGCGACGATGGATTCGAATTAGTCGGGTCACAAAACAGGACGTGTGGCAGTGATTGTGAATGGAGTGGAGATGATCCTACTTGTGAATGTAGTAAGTGTTAAGTGATAAAATACAAAGTGAAAGAATGAAAGACCATAAATGCCAATATAATACCAATAAGAAAAAATGTGCTGTCGATTTCAATGCAAATGTGATATATTAGGAAGTAGACCTACGTTGTTAAGGAACATGACTCTTACAAGTAATGGGTAATCTCATGCTGGCATATAGATTACTTCCATTGATTTTATTCTGTGACAAATTAATGTTCGACAGGCTTTGATGAAAATGAATATGGTACAAACATATCTCCGATTTCAAGAGTTATGTACAGTAGCCTAGGTATATCTCCTTACATAAATCTTAATGTAGGAATCTGCTCTTATTTATACCAATGTGTTCATCTGATATATCTCACTACATCTATTGGACACTGTTTTCTAAGTTTAAAAAGCTCTCAAATGCTGCATTATTTAACATCATTGTAAAAACTGATTTACTTGAAAGACAATGTCCAAAAGTGTGATGTGTCAAGAAAGTATGACACTTTTTATAATGTCCGGTTGATTACAGAAAGAACTGTTAAATCATTCTGTAGCCTCGCTTGACTTGTATTAAAATCAGTTTTATTTTTTTTTCAAATTTGTAAATTTGTTAAGAGAAAAAAAATATTCAAAAAATATTCTAATGAAACGTAATATATTGACAATGTAATAAAACTTTAAAATAAATAATTGTTTAACTTGTGAATCTTTCAAATAAACATTTATAGAACATAGGGATATTATGATGATATGAACACATTTTACATATTAATTGTTAAGCCTTGAATGTAAATGTAATTCTAGTGTAACAGAGTGCGTTTATTAGAAATTTTAACCTTCACAAGGTTATTTGATCATTGTCTCTTGTCATAGATCAATGCCCACAACTTGAGGACCCATTTGCTGGAACAGTTACCCCTAACGTAGCAAAAGTTGGCAGTAATGTAACTTATGCTTGTCAAGATAACTATGAACTTATTGGAAACAAGACACGGACTTGTGGTTCTAACTGTAGCTGGGAAGGAAGTGCTCCGTACTGTAGTTGTGGTAAGTGGTTAATCTATGATATAGGATGTAATTTTTCTCTGATTGCCTTGTGTAAAACGTATTCACTCTAGGTTTTGTGTCTGGTTAATTTTGTGTTTGTTTTTTTATTATTTTAAGGTTCGTATTTACAGTAAAATGTAAATGCAGATATATTTTTGTACAAACATTATAGGAAACTGAATAACCAAGGTTTTGAGAATAAGTTAAATGTTTCCATCTGTATTTTAATTATATTTCAGCGGATAACACATGTTCAATTGATTAATTGGTTTATTATGCTGCAACATAGAAAAATAAATGTCATAACTCAAAAGCACCCCGCTCTTCGTCATGATCTGATTGAATGATATGGTCTGTCCATTTTCAATATGCTAACGAAAATCACTGTTTAAATATATTTTCTCTTCAACTTAAATGGGTAGCATGACGAGCCGTTTTCAAGAAGCAAACACTTTCGGAGCACCCGAGAAAAATACATAAAATTATATTCAAGCCCATTTATGAGCGTAAATTAATTCACTCCTAGTATTTTGTTTATGGTTTTTTTTCAGTTTTTTGTTATATGTTTGACTTTCCAAATGGAACTGCAAAACCTGCAAGATCTATAATAGTTTCGGGTAACACGGTTACTTTGACCTGCGATGATGGATTTTCTGTAACTCCTAAACAAGCAACGTGTACAAACTGTACATGGGACGTTCAGCCAGTCTGTGAACCTGGTAAATAAGTTTCTTATAATAAGATATCGTACCATGCAGCGTAAACAGTAAGTAAATTTAGAGAAGTTTCATTTTAAAAAGAGGAAGTGATTTTGTTTCATTTAGAAAGCTTTTCTAAAAATTCTGACATCATATATAATCTTATGTATAAATTGTGTTTAGTTGAAAATTTACCAAAATGTGATGATAACATTAGATGATTGTTTAAATATAGGGAATACCATGATCGTTCCTCAACATCTTGTTTTTTTATACATGCTGCATATAATGATATAATTTGGATGTGTAACTGTTATTACCATGAAGCAATGGTAAACATGTTACCCTCTCTCCCTGTCATTCATTATAAAGTCAAATTTTCATTACATGTATAACTATTTTATAAAAAAAGTTATGGAAATGATTTTCCTTATTCAGATTTTGAGAATCGTATTTTTTCAGATTGCATAATGCCTAATATTACAAATGCAGTTGCAAGTGGAGATGTATCCTATGGAAGTACCGTCAACATTTCATGCGATGATGGATATATACTCTGCGGAGAGGGAAACGTGACTTGTATCAAAAATTCGACCTGGGATCCTCCAATTCCATACTGTGAGTTTTTTTTAAGGAGGAAGTCCTACGGCTGGGGACGCAACTCTTACAAATCATTAGAACGTTCGTATTTAGCATTTTACATCAATCTCATGTAAGTATCAAAGCTAACTTGGACTGATTTTATTCTATTTCAAATGAGATCATGATAGGCTCTGGTGATTTTGAATATGATATAACCATATAACATATTTCAAGAGTTATGTCCCTTACCATAGGTTTACCTATTAAAGTTGACAGTGATGTTAAAATTAAGCGGACTTAATCAGACATTATTATGATAATATATGTTAAATATAAATATAAAAATCACAACTATTATCATGTTACATCGACTTAGTGTTAGCTAAAAGAACGATTATCATAGTAGTACCAGCAAAGTTTATTTTTGATATTGAAATTTCGTAACTGTTTTCCTTTCAACTATTTGTCACAGTCACTTCAAAGTTTGACGCACGTTTTATATTGTGAAAACAATGAATATACTTAAGAGGGAGTGGGGGTATCATAAGTGGGCGATGGCTTACAGATTTCTCGGACATGAATAAACTTGTATTAAAGAGTAATCAAGGGAACCAAGATTCTAGCGGAAATCAAAAGAATGTAATCCAGGTACAAAGGCCAGACATGGACAACAGAAACACACAAAAAAGAACACAAATAACCAAAATTACACATACAAAGTAACAAAAGTAAATGAGCAACTCGGACTCTAAAAACTGGAAGCATGGAGCAGATGCATCGGTAGGGTAAGGGTCCTACCATAAGAATGCTTACATTTATAAACTAATGAAGTGACCACATTCATATCATTAAATCGTTATTTAACAGCAATAAGGGAAATAGACGAAAACCGATATCATGTTACATGTATCCTACTTAATAATGTATGTGCATATGTATTCAGTGAAAAAAATATCGTGCACTGTATTTGACGAATTGGATTTGACAATGGCAAATGAATTAAATGGACAAACAGATTTTTTCTACTGTTTTCTAAAGATTTAGAACGTCACATTTTCAAAATCAGTACGATTTATCCTACTAATGCAAAATATGCCAGAACAATAAAAAAATTAATGCGCTCGTAAAAGGATTGAGACACTCATTTGTGGAATTCGCGCCATGAAGATTACGGCGTCATCCCCTGGAATTTCACTCTACAACGACTGCTTCATTAAGAATAGCTATTAAACAATTTAAAGCTGGAAATTTCATTTACACCAAAGTTCATTATACACTTATTTCATGGGGACATATTATCTTTTAAACAGGTGTTTATCAATATAAGCCTGGTAGTATAGTACGTCACTTTAATGGTTCGACGTATATATTCAGCGGACTTAATGATCTAGTAGACTTTGCGACTGCTAATGTAAGTAAATAATTTGAAAATAACCACTTCCTCTTTCAATCTCCTCTTCAGTGGTATATTTGCCATTTCAGTGTTTTTTTTCTTCACCTCTGCAAGACTAAGTCCTAAATGCGTCCTCTTCTTGCATTTTTATTCAGTAAAGTTCACCGTTAGCAGCCTTACGAATTCTGTAACAAGCAACACTCACGTCGTAATCTTGGGCTTATAAGTTTGCGATGTGGTATGTAGTAAATTAGGAAGCGGCTATATGATTATTTCTATTTTTACTGATCAATGTAATAATAAGGTACCTATATGTCCTATCAGTGTAGCACAAAGTAACTTGCCGAACTTGAAATTCTAATTGCATTAGATCAAATCATAATTTTAGGTGTTTATTAATATCTTCGATATCCAATTTAGAATTTTGCAAAGACATTCAACCTATTACATCCATATACACTTTAAAAAGTTGATGAAGGAGGATGAACAAAGGATGAAGATCCTGGAAAAATGACAGGTGTTATGGACGTTTTCGGAGTGTGATTAATAAATTACAACAAAAAAATATATATATTTTTTTGTGGAAAATACATTACTACCTATCTGATTCTTAGATTGTTATATACATGTAATATGTGACCTGATGACTACAAGTTACGTAATACACGACATTTCTTCTAGACCAAATAATTATATTTATTCTATTATGATTTAATGTACTTTAATTACACTAAAACTTCTTTTTTCAATTATTTTAATCAACATGACAATTATCATGATTATGATATTGTACTTTTAGATCAGTTTCGGAACTGAGTGCTGTAATCCCTGGTTAGGCAGTGGTATTTCCTTTCATGTTGCTTAAGTAACATTCATTATAAAAATCAGACAGGAGGTGATTCATGCATGACAATAACCCACACAATTCAGTTGTATTTCTTGTTCAGACACCATTATAGATCACATAACCAGTCTTACGTTTTTATTCCGGGGTTGCGCTTTTGAGATAAAATTTATATAGATTGTACAAGAAGTTTTGCATATTTTAGACCAGAAACGTATCGTCTGATTAAGGTTTTTTCTACACCATGAATCACTTTACCATAGGCAGAATCTGAATTTTATTTGGACTGGTACTTAACTTTCTACTATGTAAACACTCTGTCGTCGTCATTAATTTAAAAAATGTGTATTAACTTACATTGAAAATGTATTTTTAAACAACTCTTTAACCGTTTTGCTTTTCAAATTTTGAAAATATTTTACCATTGACAATTTGGTTTTGCATACGATGTCGTGCCCATACACTTAAAATTGATAAAACAATAATTGCGAGGTATTTTGTACCCAGATCGTATAGTATAGTCTTCATACAACTTAATTATCCGCCGTTTTGTTCATTTTTTTAGTATTTTCATTATTGCTCATTTTGTTTTTTTTTTTCGTTAACTGGACAGTGAAAGAAAAATAAGTTTTATTTAGAGTCGGCAAGTTTGGTCCTACTGGCAAATATACACAAATGGAGGCTTGCTGATGCTTCTTATTTCTTATTGATGAAAAAATATAAGGAAAGCTAATATTTGTTTGGAAAATGGAAGTAACGCGTCAAGTTTTCAAGGCGCGATCTGACAGGTTTTGAAAGGAAGATACAAGCTTCATGGCGTCACACGTCTGTTTTATCTTATTAAAGTTCGAAAGCTATGATCTGTTCTGAACTTGAAAAAAAATATAAAGGATGTTATTGTGAGACAAATATTTAAACATACCAGAAAAATAATCATAAAGAGCAACTACATTGGAAAACTTAGGTAGAACTAAAACAAGAGGACACTTTTCAGCTCGAACTCTTTATTAAATAAGTTTATTTAGTAATCGTTTTTCGGGGGGGGGGGGGTTGTATTTTTTGGTTCTTTGTTTTTCATGAAGACCGGTCGCGAACTTATAATATTGAATTCTTGAATTGATTTCACTAAACATATAGCTATTTAAAAAGAATATGAACGATGTTTTTTTTCTTCAGGAAACCTGTAGCACATTTTGCGATTGTGATGGAAATTGTGGTCATCTTGTAACTATCTGTTCCAAAGAAGAACATGACTTTGTAGCAGGCGTAGCAGATACCATAAATCCTACGTGTTAGTACTGTTACCACCACCTTACGTGAAACTGCTTTTGTTTCAGTGTGCACTGTGAAGTAATAACTTAATTTACAAAATAACTGATATAAAGGCTTGCTATTTTGAAAACTACCAGTCCTCGTGATTATAACTCCTAGCAATTTAGAATATCTTGTATAAATAATGTTTTGTGTTCAAATTGAAAAGAGTAATCAAGGGAACCAAGGTTATAGCGGTAATCAAACGAATGTAATCCAGGGACAAAGACCAGACATGGAAAACAGACATACACAACAAAGAACATAAAGTAACGAAAATCATACATACAAAGTAACAAAAGCAAATGAGTAACTCGGACTCCACTAAAAACTGGGAGCATGGACCAGGTCCACCGGTAGGGTAAGCGTCCTCTGCTTTTCTAGAAACACCCGCTCATAAAAAGTCAAGTCCGGGGTAGACAAACGAGGAAAGGGAAACCATGACCTGTTACAATGCGATGAATAAAACTTTGCATGTGTTAACATAGCGATGTCTGAATAAATACAAACAGAAAGATATAATATACTTAGTATATCTATATAAAGTAAATGAAAAGGATGCCTTAACAGTGAGTCATTAAAAAGTACGAACATATTCTACAAATTGTGAAATAGCAAGTCGATATTGTTTAACGACAATAATTTTAATTTCAGTATATTGGTTCATCGGCCTAATTGGTATCGGTACAACACACCAATGGATACCTGTATCAGGAGAAACTTGTCCATATAGAAACTTCGTAGAATTTGGAGATTTTATTACCCTTAATGGAGCATGCGTAGTTATGACAACTGTAGTAAATCAGCACATGTGGACTGCAAAAAATCCCCTAACATGCAAAGATAAATCGCATGGGTATATTTGCAAAATATCTAAGTAGTATATAATGACTCGTTTGGTCTTACTTGATCGTAGCACGTTTAAAATGTTTTATTAAATTAATAGCATATGATGAGTTTTTTTTACTTGTAATTATACTTCTACTCGACTCAAATCAATCTAGTGAGTAGAGATACACTTTCTGTTATTAAATGCTAAAAATTGCCTTTGTATCAGAATGATAACAGGATATAGTAAAGTGGTTGGCGTATTAATATGCAGTACTGCATTCTATGATTTATTTTATCGCTCAGAAAAAGACAAGGGATTGCATGATAACAATGTAGATATATGACAATAATAGATAAAATACTAAGTTTTTTCCGCATTAACCCAAAAATAATGAAAAAAATATAAACATAAATCACAAAATCTAAACAATACAAAAGAGAAATATTAAATGAAAAATATTACTTCACTAAAATTTACTCACACCAATTTACGGACTTAGTAAGTTGTAAACAAAATGTTCGATTGGTTCGTACTGTTTAACAATCTATAAGTGCAAAAACATTCATAATACGATTTTGGAAAATACCGAAGCAGAACTTACCAAATAAGAATTATATTTACACAAAATAATGACCAACGATGTAACAAGCATGCAACTCAAAACTGAAGCAATCACGTGATCGATGCGTGTAAACACACTTCACGAACAATGACATTTGCGAAAATGTCTAACATCTGGATAATAATTCTAAACTTTACACACCAGTCCCTTACTGATGAAGCTCTGGGAACAATTATTTTATGCCATTAAATACTACATCACAATTTGTTGCCTAAAAAATCACTTACAACAGTACTAGGATTAATACTATATTCACAGCATGAGCTTATCCGGTAGAATTGTGAATAACTTGTCAATTTGACAAATAAGAATGTTTGTTCCTGTTATAACTTAAGTGGACGAATCAGTCCATTTTAATCTGATGTTTCATTAATCAATCCTATCGGTCACGAAGTTTTCATCAAGTATTGGAACAACATTTAAACGCTAAAAATCTATGATTGTTCCATTTTTGCAAATATGTACGAATCCAATATGTCAAGACTAGATTTAACATGCTTGTTTTCCATTTACCGGTTAATACCCACTTTCTCTAAATCTGCTTTCAGTTCGTCGGACTCCACTAAGTCATCACTACAGAAATTTTATGGTACTCATCATGAAGTCTTGGATCGTTATGGTGTATCCATCTGCACCATGAAAAATGATTTATTCAACGCATCATAGTTTTCCTTTCTGCGTTTGTCAACCCCGGACTTGACTTTTTAGGAGCAACTCGGCGGGTGTTTCTAGAAAAGCAGAGGACGCTAATCCTAGCGGTGCACCTGAACCATGCTCCCAGTTTTTAGTGGAATCCGAGTTGCTCATTTGCTTTTGTTAGTTTGTATGTATGATTTTAGTTCCTTCATGTTCTTTGTTGTGTATGACTGTTTTCCATGTCTGGTCTTTGTCCCTCGATTGCATTCTTTTGATTACCGCTATAACCTTGTTTCTCTTGATTATTCTTTCTACAAAAGTACAGGGTAAATATCAAGCTGTGACACAAAAAACTTGTTTTTGAGGGAAAAATAATGCTTCAGAAAAGGGATCTATTTTATGAACTCAAAATAAAAGTGAAAGTAGAAAAAATCGATTTTTAGTTCGACCTGTTCTAGTGTACCAAAGGTCGTGCCTTTTTTTCTAAAACGGACCTAAAAATTATTTTTGACATTTCCCTAATGGAAAAACATGGTCAAGACATTTTTAATACTTAGAGTAGAGACTTGAAAATGGTTGAATTGCACTTGTTACACATGATATATAAAAACTGAAATGTTTTTTTGCATTTACACTTTTCTACTACTTTTACAGCTATTTGATTGATAAAAAGTGAAAACTGACCAATAAAACATTTTAATCTCATAAATGACCATTTCTAATGGTACTTCCTCACAATCTCTAATGCGTTTATAAAAATATGGTGGTAATGACAATAAAAAAGTGAATTTTTCTTCAATAGTCTGTTAAGTAAGTAGAAACTCTGGTGGTTTCTGTTTATGTTATTTACTGTTTTTGCAAAATATCTATCTGCACCTGTGAGAAATTTCTAATTTTGAAAATCAGCATTTCTGGCAACTAAGATGTCTTTTTTTTTATTAGAATAATGGTAAATATACAACATTTTGACTCAATTTTACCCTTGTGTAAACAAGAACTTCAACTTTGTGCAGTTGGCAGTATTCGTGATCAGACTTCAGATTATCAAGAACCCCCTTGTGCTAAATGTAAAGAAGGGGGTCGAAACTTGACTTTTTGTGAATATGAGACAAAAAAAATGAGATTTAAAAATAATTTGGTATTCATAGAATAGTTAATAGATTTGTCTTATCAATACAGGCCAACTTTCATGTATAAAAAGGCAACAAAAATATTTTTGATCAAAACTTGACTTTCTTTGCAAAAATTGAGATATTTGACTTAATACTGTTATTGGTTACCGATATGAAACTTATTACAAAAAATCACAAGAAAGCAGGAGGACAGGGATATTTTGTCTTTAAGTTCTAGAAAAAAATATTTAAAGATATCTTAAAGTTTTAATTAGTAATAGGCTTCAGTATTGCATTACATATTCATAAGCGGGTGTACGCCAAAACATGGAGGCTAAAATATACTACGCTTTCTTTTTGCCTTTTCCTGTTTTTGTTTCTTTGCAAATGATTATAATTTTTCTTCAAAAGTACAGGGTAAATATCACGCTATGACAGACTTAAAAACTTGTTTTTGAGGAAAAACAGTATTTTTTATGAAAAATAATTCTTCAGAAAAAGGATCTATTTGAAGAAGTCTATTTTTAGTTCGACCTGTTCTGGTGTACCAAAGTTCATGCCTCTTTTTTCAAAAATGGACCTAAAAGTTATTTTTGACATTTCCTAAATGGAAAACATGGTCAAAAGTTAGATTGAAACTCCTTGTCTATTTTAAATAAAAAATCATTAAAATTTAAAGTATACTATAGAAGCCTATGGGACAAAGAATACAAGACTGAGACCATTACGGAACGGGAAATCGGCAAGGGGCTGAACTGATGTTGCAACATCTACAATACGGAATGAATGTCCTCACGTTTTTCATAAGGTTTGGTAAATACTTTTCTTTTACAATCGATCTCTAAGTGTAGGTCAAGATATGAGGCTGACAGTGTCTGTAGTATCTTGTTTCTCAGATTCTTTGGTGCAGATGCGATATTTCAATTTTCCAAAAACTAGGATTGATTAACGATAATACGTCATCTGTATGCCGGAAACTGAGATAATAAATTGTCTCCGCACTTGATCCTCTAGAGATTCAACTGAAGCGTCGTTAAAGTTACTGGAAACAAATCATTTCTAGGAATCATTAACTGATACAATGTTAGAAACTGGTAACTTATCCTTGGAAAATACCGATAGTAAACTTGCTACCGTCTAAATAAATAATCTCTAAGCCAGTGGTTGATATTTTGTTATCCCATGGAGTGTCAATTCAAAGTCTGTTTTGCCTTTACCGTTCAAATCATGCATGACTACATGAGAAAAATAAGTTTGGTCGGGGAGGTCTACTTGGTTTTATGCCTTTTACAACTAAAGTGTTGCTCTTCAAATTTGATACCTTTATTTACAAGAAACACATTTTGAATGTCCCGAAAGACTTGTAGTTTTTTGTGGACAAGCTGTAACTGGTCATAGGGGGCCTACAGAGATCAGTGCCCCAAAAACTCAGCATATAAATTTCGAAAGTTATATTCAGAGAAAAACCTTAAGACGAAACGAACGGGACCCCATCCAGAAGAGAAAGTCAAAGTGTCGCCATGTTCGACAATACTACTATTATCGGCAACCCCCCCCCCAAAAAAAAAAAAAAAAAAAAAAAACCTTGATGAAACGTCATCACCATTAGAAGAAGAAAACGAAAAAATGTTAAATGAACTGAAATTATGTGAACTTGTGGAGAAAAATAAAACGTTTAAAATAAAACTCAAGCAAACCGACTTGAAATCTAAACAGAAACACGTACAACCAGAAAGATTGAACTTTTATATTACGTCCCAAGGTACGGAAGACAGATCGGTCCCTACATAAGCCTCTGGATGCCCCTCCCTTTTTTATCTGACAGACTTTTCCCGTATTTTTTATTTTGTTTTTCCTCTTTTCTATACAACATGGGTCACTACAATTGGAAAAGATACGACTTACTATCCTGTTTCTTACATGTGTATAGGCTAAAAGGTAAGTCCATCTGGTTCGTTTACATTTTGTAAATTTGAGGTACTTCTTTCTTCACTATATGAATTATCCTTCCTGAAAACATATATAATTAATTATAATCCATGTCTATAAATCTATTTTGGGACACATTTCACTCGCGATCAAATTTTTTGCGCCAACATTTCATGATTTTCTAGCAGAAGCTTCGGAAATGACGACACTATCGCCATCTGCGTGGTCATTGGCAGACTCCGAGTCGTACAGATCTAGGACTACAATGGCGCGAAATCGGAGTAATCCGAATAGAAATTGAGCGTGAATTTTTGGCGCAAATTTATGGACTGAAAAAAGCGGTCAAAGTGGAAATCTAACAATATTGTCACGTCAAAAATCAAATCCTACCTTGTTTAATTCGTTAAGTTACAATAATGAAGAAAGCCCTATGGATGAATTTATTGTTATTGATGAAATTAAGGTCATTTGAGGGAGCAAGTGCAATGTCCATAAAAAGTTTGATGAAACAAATATTTAAACATATGACTATTTTCAAAATTCTTTGCACATGCCTGTAAATGTAAGCATGTTTAATATTCACAATTGTTTTACGATCAGAACTTTTAAATTTATTCGCGAATTTAGTACAAATAACTTGAAGAACGTTTTGTCTTTAAACATAGAAACCTTACTTAAGATTAAAACTCTAGATCACTCATTTTCAAACATAACATCATGAGTAAATTAAACCATTTACACATCTGCACAATAAATGCAAAAGGTTTAAGAAAGAAAACAAATAAAGACATGAAAACTGACTGATTCAACGGGTCATAGTTTGCCTTTCCTTGTTTGCCTACCCCGGACTTGACTTTTTATGAGCAACTCGGCGAGTGTTTCTAGAAAAGCAGAGAACGCTTATCCTACCGGTGCACCTGGTCCATGCTCCCAGTTTTTAGTGGAGTCCGAGTTGCTCATTTACTTTTGTTACTTTGTATGTATGATTTTAGTTACTTCATGTTCTTTGTTGTGTGTGTCTGTTTTCCATGTCTTGTCTTTTTCCCTGGATTACATTCTTTTGATTACCGCTATAACCTTGGTTCCCTTGATTACTCTTAGATTATACGAGTGGATTATAGTACAAAATCTTAAGAAACCTCTATACAATAAATCCATTTTGATATTAAAAAAAACTAGAAAAAAATCACACACGATTTTTCCGTAAGTAACGGATCGAGCTCTAGTCGTGGAGATGCAATACTGATTGACATTGGTATAAACTACAAATTAATTGACCAGTTTAAAGACGAAGAAGAAAGAATAATTTAAGTCAATGTTGAAATCAAAAATATAATCTACTCATTAGTTAATACGTCTGCGCCAAATAAAGATGGGAACGTAATACTTCTTTTAAAGAAAGCAAACAATTTTATTAACGAAAACGCAATTGGAAATTTGATACTAGCGGGAGATATGAACGATAGAGATATGAACGATATACTTGATCCAAACCTCGATCGTAAAGATTCAATTCATAAAAATAGGAAAATAAAAAAGTTAATAGTCTTAAAACTCTGATAAAAAAATGATTCAATTGACATATGACATTATCTGAATCCAAAAAAGTTACAATTGACCTTGAGAAGGAAAACTCCACCGCAAGTTAGTCAAATTGACATGATTTTGTTTAAAAAAAAAGATTTTATACGAAACATTGAATCTTACGACTTTAGACCGGTAATGATCAAGTTCACAGACATCAGGCAGTGTTTCTAAAAAAATCAATCTTTAAAAGAAAAATTTAAAGGGCCAGGTTCTTGGAAAATAAATAACTACACGACAATAGCTACGTCAGTATAATAAACATTTTAATGAAAATCTTGAAACTGATTTAAAGTCAAGCAGATTCAATCCACGCTTGTAATGAGACATGTTTAAAATAGAAGTAAGAAACTTAAGCATAGACTATTGTAAGGTCAAAACAAAGAAAGGAAATAACAAAATTAAAATCATTGAGGTGCGCTTCAAGAACTTATCACTAATAAATTTGAAAGTCTGGCTGAACAATTTGTCAAATTAGAAAAACAACTAAAAAAACATTAAAATATAAAGCTAAGGGTGCACAAATAAGATCAAGGACAAAATGGCTTGAAAAGGGAAAAAGTAAATTTTCTTAGGGTCAAGAAAATCTCGTCAGGTTAGAAAAAAAATCTTAAAATTGAAAACACCTTAAGGGACTCTAATAACTGATCATCAAGGAATACTAAATTTAGAACGTGAATTTTATAAAAATCTTTATACTTCTAATCAAATAGAGGATGATCAAGTTTTGCAACTATATCAGGATCGCCTGTATTAGGTACAATTTAAGACAGTAGAATTTGCATTTCCGATTAACAAGTTCAAGGTCAATTGTATACCGTAGAATTTAAAAAAGTAAAATTTGCAGTTCCAATTACATGTATCCAGATCAACAATAAAACATCAATGTTATTATTATTATTATCTTTACATGTTTTTTAATCTTTGGCAATACCAAAAATATGTATATTTTGAAGGAAATCCAAAGGTATCTAATTATCCCATCATAATAAATGGTTTTATCTATATACATGAGAAATCGTATGAATGAAACACAGAGTTATTTCCGTTTCTTCGAAAATAAAACTTCGCTCTTCTCCTCCAATATTTTAATAAAAAGATCAGAACTTTTTATGTTATCATAATTTGAAGTCCAAAAAGGTATGAATATTCTGTCAAGAGTTACTACCAGTGTCCACTTCCTGGTGTTTATCTCAGTTTGGGATAGGAAATTTTAACTTGTGAACAATTTACTATTAAAAACTGTAATGCAATAAGGTGTTGTATTTGCATAATTTCTTTTAGAAATTTTATATCATATTTGTTGAAACTGCTAATCAATCACTTAACCTTTACTTAACTAATATAGAAAACCTGTCAATTGATATTAGGTACTATATTCGTATACAACGGACCTGCTGTGGTGCGTTTTTTTTTTATTCTTGATCAATACGAAATTGCTGTGGTGCGTGTATTATTTTTGGTAAATGTTATACATCTCAATCTTAGTTTTCTATATAAACGTAAACATTAGAATTTTAATATTCAACTGATACAAATACTTTCTATTTCACGACGATTTTGCTTCGTGGAATGTTTGTCATCATTTTTCCCTTAAATTTTATCTCGTTACAACAATTCTGCGTACCGATAACTTTGTTTTACATTTGACACAAGAATATATATATATAACGAATTTACCAATTTTCTTATATGCTGCGAATGTAATTGTATTATGATATCATTATAATTGAACGGTTAATTTGTTAAGTTGTTGTATTTGCATAATTTCTTTTAGAAATATTATGTCATATTTGATGAGATTGCTTATCTCTGACAAACATGACATCAAAAATGACTTTGCTGCGCTGAAACTACAATGGATTTCAAGAATCAAAGGATCAGAGGAAGACAACTGGATCGTAATACACAGAATGTATTTGAATCAGTTCGGAGATAACTTTCTTATCTTTAGAATGAAATAGAGTTTGAAAGATTAAAAAAAATGGAATTGAAATAAAAAAAAATCCAAGATTTCTACACTGATATAATTAAAAATTGACTAAAAATAACTGACTTTAATCTTAAAATGCAACCAAATTTTAAGGAAGTGTGTAAACATGTAATTTGGGGTAACACACATATCAAATTTAAAAATGAAATACTTATTTTTGTAACTGTAATATTTTCCATGTGAATGGAAAAAAAAATGAGTCAAGAAAAACGGTAGTCATTATTACTAAAAAAAGTCCTTAGAAAAAGAATGGAACAAGCAAATTAAAAAGGTTCAGTACTCTAATTATATAAACACTTAATATATATATATATAGAAAGGTCTGAAAAATTCCCAACGATGTTAGAACTGTCAAATGTGCGATGCAAATTTTTGGTCGTTCCCTCCGCGGGACTCGAACTCGTACCGCTGTGACATCTATGGCAACACCGCCTGCACAAAGTCCAGCGCCCTAGACCACTCGGCCAGCTTGGCTATATAAAAAATATAGCTTCGCTGGCCGGGTCATTCCTCCTCGCAAATTTGACAGTTCTAACATCGTTAGACCTATCTATACGTTTACATATCTTCCCTGTATCAGTTTGATCCGATGGAGCAGTGTAGCGAATAGAGTCGTCACATTCTGAGACGTTGTATATATATATATATACTTTCCTTACAAACAAGGAGGAGTGTTATCTCATTCATAAGTATTTTGATATTTCATATCTTCTGAGCCGATCATTGAGTATCCATCATCGAATTTGAAAGAAAAAGCATTCCCCACCAGGAAACCACCTCCATTAACAAATTGTCCAGTGATAATGCCTTCATTTTCTAACTCTGGCACATTTGTAAATGCATCTATTTGTAAATGAAAAGATTTGATTATTAGTATATATTGATATTGCTGTTGGAGCAAGAAAACGTCATCCATACATGTACTTGAAACCTGTCTAATCTGAACCATATATAATCCAGAAAATATGCCTGAATAAGATATTTCTAAAGAAACTTTATATTTATCAAAATAAATGTCAGTCTAACAACGAGCAACGCATTCAAAACTTAAGTATGCATGCATACTATTTGTTTAAAAGGAAATGCATCAAGAATGTTTCGTATTCACTGTAAATACTTAATTTTAAATCCTGATTATTATGGCCAATGAATGGCTAAATAACAATAAAAATGTACTAACTACATTTGCAGGTTGGAGCATACCCTTCCCATGCACAATCAGTACCACAAGTTCGTCCGCTGTCTCCCTGGATTACATACCAAGCGTTACATGTATAAGTAGCTTTTAACCCACATTGGCTATGCTAGGACTAACATTTCCATTTTCTATCGAAGAAATATCTGGACAGCGATCTGTTAAATACAACATTTAGGCAAACAACCTCGATAATAAGCTATTCAAAAACCGAATGAATTCATGTTGTTGCAGATTACACAAAATCATATGGAAAGTTTCCATTCGTGAATATTGACAAATGAAAATACTGGAGCGTGAGCTTGACGAACAAATCTAAAAACACGGCCTTAACGTAAACACATGAAACAGGGACGATCTACATGCACAAAGTCGCGGACAGAATAAAAAAGATTACTCATAAAACTAGAAAGATTGTTCACTGATCGATTCCAAACAGGAAACTACGAATGAATTTGGCTTACAACGTATGGCTAAGGTTGTATGATTGATGGATTATCAAGCAGTCAAATAATGTAAATGTAACATATATGTAGTTAAGAGAGCTGTTTGCTATTCAACATTAGAAATTTAAACGAAGATGTATTCCTGTTGTAAAGTATGCTTGTATTTTACTTTATAGAACAGAGTGCATCGTGAAAATATGAAAATAATCTCAAATTCTGAAAACATAAATGATAGTCATTTAATGGATAGGACATCTGGTCTGATCTTACCCATAACCATATTTTATGATTAAAACGAAACGAACATACTCGGACTTGTTTGTCATTAATTTCATAAGAAGGGTTCATAATTGATTCATTATTTACTTTCACTATGAGTAATCAGTCTCTAAATCTTTCTCAGAGACGACAGTTATAGGATAGCTTTTGAAAAATACTCGCTGCACTTAAAGATGGGATCATTCCCTTCCCATGCACAATCAGTACCACAAGTTCATTCACTGCCTCCCTGGATTACATATCCAGCGTTACATGTATAATTAGCTTTTTTCGCCCACATTGGCTATGCTAGGACTAACATTTCCATTTTCTATCAAAGATAGTTCTGGACAGCGATCTGTAAAATACAACATTCAGGCAAACAAACTCAATAATGATGTATTCAAAACCGAATGAATTCATGTTGTTTCAGATTACACATAATCACAGACTTTCATAAGAAAAGATTCCATCTGTATCATTTGAATTCATCTTTTGTTTTAATCATGATATTTACTTTATAATGGCAATATTCGCCAGTTAAATCAATTGATTATTCTGAATCTGCTTTGAATATCGGCAAATTAAAACATCGAAGAGTGAGCAGTACTTTTAAATTTTAAAACAATACCTTAACGTAAACAAATGAAACAGAGACGATCTACAAACACAAAATAGCGAACCAAAGAATGAAGATTACACATAAAACTAAAAATATAATTCATGGATCGATTCTAAACAGGAAACCACGAACGAATTTGGCTTACAACTTTTGGCTAATATTGCATGATTGATAGATTATCAAGAATTAAATATAAAATGAATGTAGTTAAGAGAGCGGTTTACTATTCCAAATTAGAAAATAAAACGAAGTTTACAGTACTCCAGGCAAAAGTATGCTTGCATTTTACTTTTTAGAGAAAAGAGCATCGTGAAAACGAACAAAAATAAGTTCGAATTCTGAAAACATAAATGAAAGTCATTCTATGAAAAGAAAAATATTTTTGATTTTACCCTTAACGCTTGATTTTTATTGCGTTGAATTAAGAATGTACACGGTATTGTTGTCATTTACTTAATAAGAAGGATTTAAAACTGGTTCATTATTTATTTTCAATATGAGAAATCAGTCTATAAATCCTTCTTACAGGCGGCAGTTATATAATACCTAATAACAATAATCTACTCATTGCATTTACAGGTGGGAGCGTTCCCCTCCCATGCACGATCAGCACCACTAGTTCGTTCACTGTCTCCCTGGATTACATACCCAGCTAAAATTTCCATTGTCTATCAAAGGTAGTTCTTGGCATTGATCTGAAAAACACAACATTCATGTCAAGTTTACTCCTAAAGTGCTTTCTTGAGGATGAAGTATTTAACAGTTTTTAGTCCAAAATGCTTATTTGCTTTTGTTATTTAGTATGTATTACATTGGTTATTTTAGATTCTTTGTTGTGTGCGTCCATGTCTGGCTTTTTTTCATGGATTCCATTCTTTTGATTTCCGTTCGAATCGTGGTTCGTCATTACTCTCTTACACCAATGACTTTTTTGTGAAATACTTCCAATGTATTGAGCGCACTTCTAAATGAATTATTCGTCACTTCATATAAAAAGACAATTAGATATTTTTTTTCAATTAAGATACTCACTACATTTACAGGTAGATATTTCGCTGCTCTACGAAGAATAGAAGATTGTCCATGTAAAGTAAGCCCTTCATCACGGGTACAGGTTGCATTACTTCCCACTGTAGCATTACCACCATGTATCGTTGTACCATTTATTATCTTCTCAATTACAACTGTCCCATTCCAAATGAACGGCGTAGGACAATCATCTGTTATTGTTAAAAATCATTATGTGATGACTGTCGATTTTATACACACTGCATACAACAAAATTAAGCATAATACATAATGATAAATAAAAACAGAAGATTAGAAAATAAATCAAGACAGCACCCAAAAACTAGAACGCTTGCAATACTCCTACAACAGGGAGTGATATAAGGTGCTCCCGGCAGATAAAGTGGCACTCGTTAAATTGAAGTGAGTAAAATCTAGTAATGCATTGAAACTGTTATAAGAATTTTCTAATACAATACAAAACACAAAAGTGCGCGAATACGGAATTTTACCGTCCAATACGGCCTTTATCCTTTTCAATACGTCATATTGGCCAGGTTAAGATCAATATTGACCTAGGCAAATACGTCATATTGGCCAGGTTAAGATCAATATTGACCTAGACAAATATGACATATTGGACTAGTTAGTCAATAAAGGTATAATTGTTTAAGGTTTTCCGTATTTGTTGAGTTAATGGGCCTCGGCTAGTCATATTGGACTTCAGCTACGGCTTAGTCCAAAATGGCTAGCCTCGGACCAATAAATATGCCAATAGGGAACAGCTTTCAACATAATACTATAATATGACAGGCCGGTTCCTGGTTCCTTCAATATTTGTATTTAAAGGTTTTACAGTAATGATCCTTATTAAATTTACCAAGGAAAGTGTACAAAATATAACAGCTCCACATTATAGATAGTCAATTAAAATTCAACACGTCTAAGAATCAATATGACACGCGGAAAAAAATGATGAAAGCACATATTGATTTAGTATATGCTTTGGGCTATATTGACTGATCATCATATTTATACGAGGCAAGAATCCAATGATCTTAATTTAACAGGCTCAGATAACACACCACTCCTTATTATAATGGCGTTTTCAATAATGAAACAAAAAAATTAAATCGTAATGTTTCTTTATAAGAAGAGTTATAAGAATATAGCAAGACATTTGTTGTTATAGGTTTTTAAATGAAACATTTTCATTTACGTAAGTCCTCACCTTGTTCACAATCTTTTCCTTTGCATTTATAGTGGTAGTGTCCAAATTGAAATGGCCATGGTACATAGGGTGTCAACCCATGGTTATGGAACCCATGTCTCCATGGTGAGAATGGTACTTGCTGAGGAACCATAAGTATTGGTAAAAATGACATGGGAAAAAACCAGCCATCAATGAATATGGTACAGATGTAGGATATTGATTTCAAGGAAAGTTTGGCCGTTTGATCTAGTAGTGTTTACTTGGAACTCCTGGCTCATAACTCCATGCTACTTAAAGATTGTACAGAAACACATATAAAAGACTATATTTTTTCAATGTACGAAATATTAAGTAGATGGAAAATAGCTTAATTCCTTGTCATATTCTACTTTGGCAGCATTCTATAATCTGTCAATCTCTTTAAATTTCAATTTAATAACAACTTTTATTTCAATGGTTATTTTATAAGATCACATAAGAATTTTATTCCAAAGAAGGTAAGCGACCTTGACATGCATCAATTTTATAGATGATATAATGATGATACTAATCTTTCCCACTAAGCATTTAATGCATAATTTAAAACAAAACTCCACACACAGTCTCTTAGAAGTAGAACGACTAAATTCATTGATGTTTTTTTTTAATTATACTCACTACATTTACAGAAAGGTATTTTGTTGCTCCATGAACAGTTTTCGTTACATTGAATGATGGCCTCTCTCACTAGAGTGCACCCTTTATATAGCATTACCATCCTCTACCATTTACAGTCTTCTCAATCACAACTTTGCCATTTAGAATTATAGATATTGGGCAATTTTCTGTTATAAAAGTAAGTAAAGTGGAACGTCAAAAGACGGAACCTCTTTGTACTGAAGGATTTATAAATCATTTGTTTGATTTACACACACAGATATAAAACTCTTTCAAATTGACATAAATTATCTTTCCTAATAGGACAGGTTACTCCTGGTTTTTTCGTACGATTGAAGAGACATTCATCTTAAAAGATAGGAACAATAACACCGCTGTCGTCGACAGGCGCACGTTAAGTACCACAGTAAGACAAGACAAACCTGCACAGGATATGTTTCACCGCAATCCCAAATTATGTAAATTATCTGAGTTAAGCGCACTTATCTCTGGCAATTGTTTGTAGGGAAGAGAGCAGAAACGAGGGACTTTGTCTTAAAGGTGACAAATTTCCCAAAGCAGGATTCTGCCTTCAAATCTCCAGGGAAATTTACAACAAATATTAATAAAAATAAGGAAAATTTTGTAAAGTCTGAAACAATACTTGCAAAATAGAAGGCCTCTTTCAAATCATATTAAAAGAATAGGCCTGCAGCAGCGCTAAGCTTGTCGTAAAAGGCAACAAAATAGTGCTCAGAACCCTAGCCGGGGGCTAGGGCGCTCTGCCCACAGAGCAACTGGGATGTGTGCCCCAGGTGGTGGAATGGGGTACCCCTGGCTTGTTACATGCGGGGGTTGTCAGGCTATAATACGGAAAACCTGACTGCAAATCATAGTGGTGCACCGTGTTGGGAAATATGCCACGTTCCTCGCACGTTAAAGAACCCTACTGTGGTATTCTCCCGGAGTAGGAACCATAGGGCTCCGCAACAGGAGGCTAAATTGCCCGAACTTGCCCATCCCCCTTTTTCTGGTGGCAATCAAAATTTTTCGGCCCTGTTGTCCTTGTGTCCCATCCTTTTTTTCATTTCATCATCATTTCATGTTCATTTTATCATCCATTTCATATTCATCGTCTGAATATAGCTGAAATATTGCTGCTCGGACGTTAAACCCCAACAAACAACAAAAAAACATCATATCATTGAACCAACGTAATTTTTAAATATCCGAGGAAAAAATATGTGTATGATGAATGAGTTTTCTGCCTCGAAAATGTAATGCGTAACTCATTTCATCACTAACTTGAGACCAATCTATCTTCTTTACCTTGTTTCTGACAATGTGAATGGTAAAAGTTCACATTATATATCTAAAAGGTAAAAATTGTTTACAACTGATATAACAGAAAAAGGCATAGGACCAAGCATTATCTTATTTTGTCTGTAACGCCTGAAATAATGCTAGAATATTTTCTGATACAGCCTCAGCAAAAATCAGGAAGAAATACAAATTAATATGAAAGTACTATTACCAATTTTCGTAGTTTTCGTGGGTAGGCTAAACCACGAAAATCAGTACCCAACGAATTGAGATTCCCTTTGATCTATGCACTGAGAACCTTAAAACTACGAATTCAAGAATCCACCAATTTGTGTTTCTTTCATAATCCACGAAAATTGGTGTCCACGAATTTAAGTATTTTCACAATAACTGTTTTAATGTTCTCACCTGTGCAATCTACTTCATTGTATTTGTAGTGTCCAAAAAGAAAACGCCACGGAAAGTGGTGACGGTATGCGTTACACCATGGAGAGAATAGTACCGGAATTGGGACCATTGGCGTAAGCAGAATTGGTAATGATGGCTTTGGATAGTAACCTTTGAGGTGTATGGGACAGGTGTGAAATATTGGTTCCAAGGAAGGTACGGCCTCCTATTATAGAACTGTGCTCCACGATATCTAGGTATTACAGGCTTAGATGTCGGGTGTTTTCTGTAGTAGTTACTTGTTATTCCAGTGTGCAATGGTCGATAATTCCATGCTATAAAAAAAGGAAGTGATGGGAACTTTATGGGAATAATATTCTCCAGTTTGTATTTCCTATATCATGCTTGTCATTTCAACGTAGTACTACTAAAGACCTTTTTGTTAGGTTAACCTGGTCATCAGATCTTACTGATGACTGGGGGAAACAGTGACATACTCATATTTCACGGCGGTTATCATAAGCCTTTTAAAGTCTATGTATTATCGGAGTTAAATTAAATGTACGTCAACCGTTTATTCGGGAAACACCACATGTAGTACACTCTAATACCAACTATTACCTTCGGTGTTACGTCAGGTAATACGAGGTACATCGGGATAATAAATACATGTATATAGTAAAATCTGTTTAAACCGTACCCTGAATAATATGAAAACTAGATACTTTTGAAGTCTTTTTAAGTCAATATAATGTATTTTACTCCTTAGTATACCGAACACTTGTCTTAAACGAATCCAAGCCCCCTGCAGCGGTAGACGTTCATTCCGTCTCTTACTAACCGTTGCAGACAGGCCTTTCGAAATTCTGAGAGGGCTAACTGCAGCACCTAGAGTGCATTTCGAACGCCAGACTCTGTTTCGAAGCTTGAAACGAATCAACTCTAATCCAAAAGAGGTTTTGTTAAGACTTGTTTAACTATACTACGCTCCTCATCATGGCCATTCAATAAACGTGTAATAAAATACGCTTAACGCACTGTAATATGTTTGTCTGTTACTCACTTGAAAAAAGTTAACAACGTTACAAGCATAATATGTTTGACAAAATAATCATATGCTTAATCTGAAGGCATAAATGACTAAAATGACTTTCTTGTAGCTAATTGTGAAAAATATGTCGCATGAAAGTATTGAGTCAAAACAAAAACAAGATAACAAACCCATATAATTAAATTAGTTTTTTTTGCGAGTAGCCAATCAGTGTTATTTGATAATTCTGTTAAAAATCCATCGAACAAATTATATTCTCAATCATAATATAGTAATAAATTGTGTTAGTATATTTCAGTTGAAAAGCTCCAGGAACATAACGTGCAATATATCTTTGTATTTGCCGGGAATTTCCGAAAAGAACCTGAGCGTTCCGAAATTGACTTCGAAAACAGTATGACGGATACCGATCATTTCAAAATGCATTACATTTATGAACTGAATGTTTAATTTCGATGTTTCATCGGCGTGTTAAAGCGTTGGCCTTAGAACATTTCGAGTAAAGCACGGTAGCGTTTTATGTCTAAAAGGTGCGACCGGTTAAACCTTTTACGCCGGAGAAATATCAAAGCTGAAACTTTCAATTCTTATAACTATATTTAAAATGTTATTTCTATTTTATTTGAAGAGATATATAGAAAATAGGTAATACATGGTAATCAACAAAAGTCCAGTAACTTTTGGCGTATGAAAAATGCAATATAATATTTGATATTGATGTATGTTTCAAAATACCAGAAGAAAATTATCATAATTGGGTATTAGCTATATATCAGCACGGGGCTGATAACCGTTGTTTCAGTTCTGTTTACTGAATAAACATGCGCATTATAATACCGTTAAAACTGACTTTGCCATATATGATGCAGGTAATAATATATGATATGATAAAAAAAAGTTAAACCAACCTAGCAAAAGTTTACCATAAACAAAAAATTTAAGTTCTTATACCAATGAAAAATCTTATAAGGCCTTATGTCCAAATAAATAAAGAAAAAATGCAGAAAAAAGTCTATCTAAAGCTTAACTTGCGGAAACCTTGAAATAAGGATTTTAAATTTCTTTATTTATATCATGTCATGTTGCTTACGATTGATATGTTCTGTAAATGCTTTAGCTGTTTATGCTGATATAATTAAGTTTCTTCTTCAGTTTTGAATAATCCTTCAAATGAGCTACATGATATGTTAGAACCTCATTACACCAAAGTATCACACATAAACAATTGACTAGGAATGGAAAAAGGACAGCAATATTTTTACGAATACTTATTTTAGCACAGTTATTTTTCTTTCTTGTTTCTTGGTTGATATTTATACGCTTGGTATAAATAAATTATTGATTAACATTCTAGTGAAGATTTGAAAAGGGCAGAGTGCTAATCTTAAAAAAGTGCATTTTTGTGCTCGACACCAACTTTGAAATATAAATCATTATACATATCTTAAATGTAATTAAAAGCACTAATTTCCAAAGTAAGTAAAAACTTATTGAAGGCACACAGCATGTAAGAGTACCACAACTACAAATGTACCTATGATTTAAGGATCATTCAGATATATATTAATAAATATCAAAATCCTATAAAAATGTATAAACATGTTTAAAATTAACTATTGAACATCTTAAGCCGTCACTGTTTCACCTCAAAGAACTCTACAACAACCTGGTCTAAGATTGATTAAAACAAAGCAACAAATGGATCTTAATATGCAATGAGTTTTCTAGTGTTTTCTGTTTTCGCCTATTCCTGTGTTCACTTTTGAACTTGGAAGAATATGCCGTACCTTAGCAGTACTTAAAGGTAGAACAGCTGCTGTTGTGATAAATTCACATTTTATTCATATATTAGACCAAAAACGATAGATTTTTCTCCTTGATTATGTACATTACATTGGCGACGTCATGATCTATAGTTACATTTGATTAAAATGGCGACGGAGAGGCCCGAAGCTTCAATATCGAGTGGATGAGAAAACGGCATGTTTTCTCAAAAAAAGATGTTTCCTTCAAAAAGGCACGTTTTGTGTTGAAAGAGTCAGATAGTGCGAACCGATGTCAGAGACAATTGAGGCTAAACTATTTATGAACATTATATTAGCAGCGTCATATTTACACAACTTTTATACACAAGTACCTAAAAATCTTAAAAATAAGACACATACTTGAATAAAACATCACATATTCTTTCAAAGAAAAACACATTAAATTAAAATTAAACTTAGTTTGTTGTGAAATACACATTTTACCGATGGCGTTGTGATTGTTGTTTATAATGTTGATTCACAAAGAAGTAAAGTCGATCGAACTTTCTCTGACAAAAAGGGCAATTGGGCGCCTTCTAAAAAGGGCAATTCGTCATGAAAAGGGTAAAAGGGCATTGGGCATTCTTAAAAGGACATTGGCGCTGCACTAAACTCAAATTTTGTACCTAGAGCACAACAAATTTCTATTAAAGGCAATAAATATGTAATTAAAAAGTTATCACATGGCATTTTTCAATGTGGCCTGGCACTAGCCCTCAACCTAATTGAGCCTTCGACCATATGGGATTGGCGGGCTGAAACCGAGTGCGATATGTAAAATGCTATGTAATACTTTATAAATATTTATGAATACTGCCCTTAACAGTATAATATTCTGGGATACCTGCCACGAATGTGAGAAGTTCCGTCTTTTTCCGAGTGAAGCGTACCGGAACGAGGGAAAGACGTAGAATTCTCACACTAGTTGCAAATATTCCAGATCTTCACTATTCACGAGTACAAGAACCTTTTTCTTATATTTAAAATTACAAAAACTATATGAATGAATGACGTTAAAAAATGGAGCAAATTAATGCATCCGTGTGAAAATGTGTGTCATGTCAGCTAAAGATAAATACCTTAAAATAAAATCCTCGGTAAAATCAATTATTTTATAATTGCTAAGAATAATAGAAACGCAATGGTGTGGTTCAATAGAAGAAAGTTTTGGAAGATTTCTTTTCTGAGGGTATTACCCTCATTAGATTCTTCAATGAAACAACCACAATATTTGTTTTTGTAGAGGGCATAATCGGGAGATTGCAGTTCACTTAGATAATCCCCTCGGTCGTGGCGCGAGGCATTATTTTTACATTGAGTCAATATCAATGTCCCTTTGGTCATAAAGTTATCATGACAATGCCTCAAAATTAGAAACTATTGTAAAATTACATTTCGGAATAAACGATTTAACTACATGTCTAACCTGCTTCGTTGTTTAGGGTCACAAGACGCAGCAAAAGTAATTTGAACATCCTAATTGCAAAATGATGATATGTGAAAATTATTTCAATTTAAACAATTTCTAAGACGTCAAGTGGAAAATAAGTGCGACATGTAGTATAAACAATCTACATATTCAGTTGGATGCATTCGGTTTGATTTTTCTTTTTTTCATTTTCAATTCTTTTACTTACTTTAGAGACACAAACATTGATTTCGTTGATATTTATTTTGTATTTCTGTGTTAAAAGATTCATATGAACCTCAAGCATTCTTTCATTTTCTACTAATAGTGAAGACAGGACTTCCGAAGGACTCGGTCATTATTCAAATCATACGTATTTTGTCAATCGGATGGCATCGCGTTTTAACATTTCTTTAACTTATTTACAGTTACTTTTAAAAGTAACCAATACCTATAATCAAAAACAAAATCGAAAAACAAAAAAACAAAACGAGCAACTCATAACGAAGATAATGGGACATATATTGGATAAGGATTGGTCCAGAAATAACGAAAAGGAATGGTTGCAGCGTTCCAGAAAAGAAGGCATTCAATAATATAATTAGCCCATTTTTTGTCCAAACGCCTTTGCAAAATCAACGAAATTCTTCCTCAACTTGGTAATCGTATCATCAGTCTAAACAAAACCTCCAATAAATGACTGACTGGAACAATTGATATGTAGTTAGATTGTCGTATCATATAAGCAACTGATATCAGAATATATTGCCCTTCTTCTTTTTGGTCATTTTATCATCTTCTGAGACATGAGAACATATTATATTTTGTGATATAAAAAGAACATCATATGAATGTATTTATTTTACTATTAGCAAGCACAAAATTAGTTGCAACAAAAAACCCATTTTTCAGATATTAGCAAAACGGCCAATATATAATATAATATAATATAATATAATATAATATAATATAATATAATATAATATATGTAAATAATCATATAATATAGCTGAGTACTCTTTGAATACACTCATACCTACAGAGTTCAACAAGTAAGCATCTTCGATTTTTTAGATAATACAATAACTCGAAAACATGTCTCAATCAAACACTTTTCGAGTCCCTTTACAGCAGTTTAATCAGTAGTCTTTGGAAGAGAAATCAAGGGAACCAAGGTTACAGCGGTAATCAAAAGATTGTAATCCAGGGACAAAGACCTGACATGGAAAACTGACATACACAACAAAGAACATAAAGTAACTAAAATCATACATACAAAGTAACAAACACAAATGAGCAACTCGGTGGGTGTTTCTAAAAAAGTAGAGGACGCTTACCCTACCGATGCACCTGGTCCATGCTCACAGTTTTTAGTTGAGTCCGAGTTGCTCATTTGCAAATGCTATGAGTAGATTATTTTTATTAGGTATTATATAACTGCTGCCTGTAAGAAGGATTTATAGACTGATTTCTCATATTGAAAATAAATAATGAACCAATTTTAAATCCTTCTTATTAAGTAAATGACAACAATTCCGTGTATGTTCGTTACGTTCAACGCAATAAAAATCAAGCGTTAAGGGTAAAATCAAAAATATTTTTCTTTTCATAAAATGACTTTCATTTATATGTTCAGAATTCGAACTTATTTTTTTCGTTTTCTCGATGCTCTTTTATCTAAAACGTAAAATACAAGCATACTGTTGTCTGGAGTACTGTACACTTCATTTTATTTTCTAATTTGGAATAGTAAACCGCTCTCTTAACTACATTCATTTTATATTTAAAATATTTGGCCTCTTGATAATCTATCAATCATGCAATATTAGTTAAAAATTGTAAGCCAAATTCGTTCCTGGTTTCCTGTTTAGAATCGATCCATGAATTATATTTTTAGTTTTATGTGTAATCTCATTCTTTGGTTCGCTATTTTGTGTTTGTAGATCGTCTCTGTTTCATTTGTTTACATTAAGGTATTGTTTTAAAATTTGAAAGTACTGCTCAATCTTCGATCTTTTAATTTGCCGATATTCAAAGCAGATTCAGAATAATCAATTGATTTAAATGGCGAATATTGCCATTATAAAGTAAATATCATGATTAAAACAAAAGATGAATTCAAATGATACAGATGGAATCTTTTCTTATGAAAGTCTGTGATTATGTGTAATCTGAAACAACACGGTTTTGAATACATCATGATTGAGTTTGTTTGCCTGAATGTTGTATTTTACAGATAGCTGTCCAGAACTATCTTTGATAGAAATGGAAATGTTAGTCCTAGCATAGCCGATGTGGGCGAAAAAAGCTAATTATACATGTAACGCTGGATATGTAATCCAGGGAGGCAGTGAATGAACTTGTGGTACTGATTGTGCATGGGAAGGGAATGATCCCACCTGTAAATGCAACGAGTATTTTTAAAAGCTATCCTATAACTGTCGTCTCTGAGAAAGATTTGGAGACTGATTACTCATAGTGAAAGTAAATAATGAACCAATTATGAACTCTTCTTATGAAATCAATGACAAACAAGTCCGAGTATGTTCGTTTCGTTTTAATCATAAAATATGGTTATGGGTAAGATCAGACCAAATTTCCTATCCATTAAATGACTATCATTTATGTTTTCAGAATTTGAGTTTATTTTCACAATTTCACGATGCACTCTGTTCTATAAAGTAAAATACAAGCATACTTTACAACAGGAATACATCTTCGTTTTAATTTCTAATGTTGAATAGCAAACAGCTCTCTTAACTACATATATGTTATATTTACATTATTTGACCGCTTGATAATCCATCAATCATACAACCTTAACCATACGTTGTAAGCCAAATTCATTCGTGGTTTCTTGTTTGGAATCGATCAGTGAATAATCTTTTTAGTTTTATAAGTAATTTTTTTATTCTGTCCGCGACTTTGTGCATGTAGATCGTCTCTGTTTCATGTGTTTACGTTAAGGCCGTGTTTTTAGATTTGTTCGTCAAGCTCACGCTCCGGTATTTTCATTTGTCAATATTCATAACCGATTCAGTAACTTCAGCATTGTCAATTGATTTTACTGTGAATATTTTCATTATAAAGAAAATGTCGTGATTGAAACAAATATTATTTTAAAAAGATACGGATGGAAACTTTCTATATGTTTTTGTGTAATCTGAAACAACATGAATTCATTCGGTTTTTGAATAGCTTATTATCGAGCTTGTTTCCCTGAATGTTGTAATTTACAGATCGCTGTCCAGAACTTTCTTTGATAGAAAATGGAAATGTTAGTCCTAGCATAGCCAATGTGGGTAAAAAGCTACTTATACATGTAACGCTGGGTATGTAATCCAGGGAGACAGCGGACGAACTTGTGGTACTGATTGTGCATGGGAAGGGTATGCTCCCACCTGCAAATGCAGTTAGTACATTTTTATTATTATTTAACCATAGATTGGCCATAATAAGCAGGATTTAAAATTAAGTATTTACAGTGAATACGAAAAATCCTTGATGCATTTCTTTTTAAAAAGATAGTATGCATGCATACTTAAGTTTTGAATGCGTTGCTCGTTGTTAGACTGGCATTCGGTGAAGTATTGCCCAAAATACATTTATATTGATAAATACAAAGTTTCTTTATAAATATCTTATTCAGGCATATTTCCTTGATTAGATATGGTTCGGATGGATTAGACAGGTTTCAAGTACATGTATGGTTGACGTTTTCTTGCTCCAACATCAATATCAATAAATACTAATAATCAAATCTTTTCATTTACAAATAGATGCATGTACAAATGTGCCAGAAAATGAAGGCATTATTACTGGACAATTTGTTAATGGAGGTGGTGTCTAGGTGGGGAATGCCTTTTCCTTCAAATGCGATGATGGATACTCAATGATCGGTTCAGAAGATATGAAATGTCAAAATACAAAAAGAATTTTAGTTGTAGTCGTAATATCAGGTAGGAGGTTATTTATGCATGTAAAAATTCAACAACAAAATACTCTTTTATTTCTTATACGTGTTTGTTGCGTTGCACTGTGAAGACAAAAAATACCGGTATATAGATAGTACATAACATTTGCACTTTTGCAAGAGTTATCATTCTTAATTTTGTTTATCTAAAGGAGGAATAAATGTATTTCTCCCATTCATAGGCTTCATTCACACCGCACGAGAGAGTAATTTAAAAATTGTAATTTCCCGCCACGTGCCAGGAAATTAAAATATCGCGTGAAGACTCCCACGCTTACAACGCTTACCATGTTTACAGGTGTTATTCATAGTGTTAAACAATTAAATACTTGTTGATTTATGAATGGAGGGTAGGTTGAAGTTGTGATAATTAAGGGTGTTATTAAATTTTTTTTTATGGTTTTATTCATGGGAAGAACAGATTCTCCCTCATTTCTCTCGTGGATTAAAGCATTTCTCCACTCTCGATAGTTTTACTAACTCGAGTGGAGAAATCCTGTAATCCCCTCGAGACTGAAAGAGATCTATATATACATACATATGTTCTCGAAAACACAGACATGTATGTAGAGAAGTCCTTAGTAAGAATATGGAGTATTTAGATAAGAAAAAACAACTTTACATATTTATTTATGTTACCGTCATGGAATTGACATCGATTAAGATTTATTTTACATTATTGTCCTCGTCACTGTGCTGTATTCAAAGTAACGACAAAACGTTTTATACGAATAATTAATTGAGTTGAATTACATATTTTCAAATATTACAACACTTTTATAATATAATACTTTTTTTTTTAAATTAGACCTTGTTTCGGTTGGGATACAATTTCATAAATGTTTACCTAAATTACAATTCCATGTCTAATTTGTTTATACATGTATATACTATAACTAAAACCTTTAACAGAAACTAATGGCAACTAGAAATCATTAAGATGTTCATAGGCCACTATCCATGGTAAGCGACACACCATCTTTATGTGATTTACCCATATGCAAAATATCAAAAGCCCACACCGAAAGACAAAACAAATACAGCCAGAAGACGACTTTGTCATCCTAAAACAGGAATTTGACCGTGAGATTAAAGTTCAAGGTCATATACCACTTTCCACGGTAGACAGCACATCGTCTTTAAATGATCTTTCCACATGCAAAATATCAAAAGCCTTCTTCGAAAGAAAAATAAAATACTGTCCGGACACGAGTTTGTAACGGAAGAACAAACAGATTTATCACTTTATGGAGATGGGGACCTTATTATGATTTTTCCGTCAAAATTTCATAAATTCTTTCCAGATTGTGTACTGCCAAATATACAGAATGCGATTGTAGATGGTGATGTGTCTATTGGAGGTACTTTTAGGGTCGTTTGTGCAGATAAGTATGGACTATGTGGAGTAAGAAATCTAACATGTACTGAAAATTCCACATGGGATAGCTCAATCCCTCATTGTAAGTAAATAATTTATTTCAGTTTAGTACAGATCAATAGCAAATGTTAAACTCATGCTAAACTACAGTCATTTCAATGTATCTGTTGCAGAAATGTTATAATCCACACGATACAATGTAAGGAGATATATTTGAAACACAGCTGTAATCTACACGGTTCTCATTTATTAAAATTGAATTTAACAAATATAGTAAAATTATGCAAGAGAAAACTGCGGTATGTTTGCAAATTATTGGAAAGCTTGTATTAACAGAAACATCCAATTAATCAAACTATATTCGTGATTTAATCCTATGTATCACTACTCATTATTACATACCATTGCATCTTCGGCTATTTTCTTTAATTCATGATTAGTTGTTTAGATTTTGTTAATAGGTGTTTTAAAGAACGTGTTCGAATCCACATCATATGTCGGCCCAAATGGTCACACTTATTTATTTATTGTGGAGCTTCATTTTCGGAAGCAAACGTAAATAACAGCATGATCATCACTGTTTCTGGTTACAAAATTACTAATGCACGTAAGAGACCATTTCATTTTAATTGTGGGTTAGTTGATGAGCATGCGTACAACATTCCCAATGAACACTTATGCGAAGAAAATTATTTTGTATTCGAAAGTCCTATTTCCCAGAAATATATTTCAGGCATGCTCGTCGACTTAACATTCAAAGAATGTTTTAAACAGTAGTTCACAAACACACTCGGACACTTCCTTTTTTGTGTGTCTTCTATTCTCTATATTTCGATACCCGCAAAAGATAATAATCGACTTTATGAAATAATTAAAATTCATGAGAAACGAAACAATTTTGTTGTATGACTTGTTACAAGTCAGTTTCATTTTTGGTCCTCTGAAGCTAACGAATATCAGCTTATTCATCTGCTAGAGAAAACATGTCTTTTACACAATTTTTGTTTAAGGAGGTAGACCTAGGGCAAGGGACACAAATATAACAAATCATTGGAATGTTTGTTTTCAGCATTTTACATATGATACAAACGTATCACTGATTTCAAGAGTTATGTCCCTTACCCTATGTCTACCCCCTTAAGTGCAACCTTACTATGGTTTGTTTTGGTAAGGTGAAATGGTTCATTTAAGCTTATGATTCATTCAGATACACAAATATTAATCGCAATAAGTTCTGTTTTACTTATTAAAAATGACAACATACGCTTCGTTTGATATTCAAGAATGTATTTTGTATTTCAATAAGGAAATAAGTTAATGTTAAGTTGATTGCTCTTCGCATTTTATGTTTTAAGTTTTATTTTGTTGCTTTTTTGTCATTAAGAGGCAATGAAATGAAACAATGACTGACCTATGTTGATATATAACTACCTAAATGAAGGGAAATTACAAAATTACTGAACTGATACAATCACATAAATGCCCGTTTAACAAATAGCAATATTAGGGTAAAAACCGGAGTTTTGGAAACCACTGTGATAGATAACTGTGAAAAATTGTGTTAAAATATACGGAAATAAAGACCTGTAATGGAATCTGCTGGTATAGCGCGCTATAAATCCTGGTTTTATCAACCTATCATATTTGAAAACATGGGCCAAGCTTCCATTAGGGTTCTTTTTCTATATATTTTGACACATTATGCGCAGTATAATTATGCCTTCAGTCAAAATCTGTAAAATCAGTACCGAAACAGTACAAAAGATATGAACAATAAATCAGTAAAAATAAAAAGAATTAAGTACAATAACAATCTTCAAGAAAGTCTTGACCTTGAGGAGAAGACACATCCAGTTTAAGATAAAAATGATAATGATTTACAAGAAGCTACCGAAAATTAATTTGCAGACATTATAAAAAGTGAATGGTAGGGATTAACTAAGCAATGTAGTAATGTTTGGTTTCTTCTCTCTCTTCAACATACTGATGATGATGAATCTTCTATACACTGATTAGTCTGAAGTCAGTGTTGGAATTATTCGTGGTCAATTAATAATAAGTATACTTTCCCCAACACTTATGTGCTAAAACTGATTAAGCTATCGTCTCAAATGCAATAAAAAGTCTTAAAAAATCTAAAACCAATCCCAATAAAAAAATTAAGAGTAATCGAAATGGATGAACGGACATCCCTATAATAATAAACATGAAATCAAGGGCCCAGTTTGTTCAACCAAATTAAAAAAAAACACGGTCTTAACTTATGGCCAAACATTCAATCAATATCAAAATAATTGGCAAATCAGCTAGATGGCGCAAAAACAAAAACAACAATTATTTAAGTTATTAACATAAATTGATCACAGCTGAGTAAATCTAAAGGAAAGTGCCTCAGTACCACTCAATTTCCGAACCAGTCAACTCAACATTACTTTTACTCCTCGAATGCTCTTTCGATTGCTTGTGTACTACTGCTTTGTCTGTGAGTTTTTTTCTAGGATCGGTAATATGAGAGAATTTCACAGCAATTATCATTATGAAGACAACTATGACTAATAGTACAAAGCAAGTACTACCGGCTACTACTATAGCAAACGTCTCACTAAATAGGCCCTACAAACACAAAATCAAAATAGTAATGATTATATTGTTTTACAGACAATACCATATCATTCTATCACAATTTCTAGTTTGTCTGAGTACAGCTTTCTGAGTTTTCTCCAGTCAAATACCTATGTCGTCAATTTATCTTTGTAATTTGAATTAATGAATGCACTAAAAACAGCTGTTCCTAACAAGATCTTAGTTTTATGAAATTGTTTTTACATTTTGTTTTTTTTTACTTCGTCACAACTAAGTTCTACATACTTTGGTAAGTTTATCAGTGCTGGATTTGACTTCCTATTTAAACATTTTGATTACTTCTTAAATATACTTTATCTTTGGATCTTTAACTTCCAAAGTATTTGGTTCTTATGCTGCTGAGGAGATGTTACATTTTTTTAGCATATGTACAGCATACCGAAAACTGCATTATCAATATAAGTGTTTCTGTACTGTGCCGAAAATGAGAGAAAAATTAATTACGTTATACACTATTGGTACTTGTGTCACAGGTTCCTGAACTTGTTCTGATGGTTCTATTGGTTTTCCGTCAGACAGGTCAAGATGACATTGTGTTATGTAACCATCTTTATCTACAGCGTCAATAGTTAATACGGGAGTACAACAATCGCCACTGAAACCATATAACCACTAGTAATGAGATTTGTTCTTCTTTTGCATAAACGTTCTATCAATTTGGCGGCCGTTTCTAGAAAAGCAGAGGACGCTTGCCCTACCGGTGCACCTGGTCCATGCTCCAAGTTTTTAGTGGAGTCCGAGTTGCTCATTTGCTTTGTATGTATGATTTTATTTACTTTATCTTCTTTGTTGTGTATGTCTGTTTTCCAAGTCTGGTCTTTGTCCCTGGATTACATTCTTTACCACTATAACCTTGGTTCCCTTTATTACTCTTATCCAATATAAATTTCCGTTTTTAAATACTGCAGAACATGTGTGCGTATGACTTGTAGCTTTGTATTTCATCCATAATGCATTAAAAATATAAAGGAAAAAAGATTTGTTGAAGATCTAATCTTTTTTATTGAAAATAAAACTAGAAATAGTGCAATATTCAGACGATATTCTGTGAAAGTTTCATTAAATACATTCAGTTGTGTAGGATAAGAGATGGGTATTCTATATTCATAAAAAGACATATTATGTTGTGACCCCGCTCTCCCCCTAAGGAGCAAATTTTAAAAATTAAGACAAAGTAAGACATAAATACTACTCAGATCAAACTTTAATAATCAAACGTGCTAATCATCAATATTTAATGAATTCTCAGTAAAATTTTCAATAATTTAGTTGGGTAGGTGAAGTTTAGGATAAACGATGGGTACCACTCTGGGTAACAGAAGTTTGAACAGAAGGACGTACATCCCTACCATAATAAACATAGACTTTGTATAAGACACTTTGTTGAATGATATTGTGCAAAGGAAGTTTGGTCGGTTTATATCAGTAAAACAAGGATTCTATAAAATGACTTTCAATTTCCATATATCTTAACAAATTTATTCTTAGTATTATAAAATACACTTCGACAATTCGTTCTCGGTTTATGCTTTCAGTTAAGTTATGCATACACCAGTACCCTTTTTTAAAAATCAAGGCGAAGACAAATGCACCTTCATTATGACAGTCGATGCTTTTTTATAAGGTCGTGTTGTCATCAGTTCAGTTGTTCAATTAACAGCAACGGGCAAGCACATGTTTAGAACTATATTCATTGTTAAAAGTCCTTTAACTTAAACGAAAATAATTTCCATGTTATGACAAATATTATATGAAAAACGAGGAGTAAGAAAATTCTGATAAGTTACATTCGAGATGTAGACATGGAAAGAAACCGGTATGTATCATTAAACGTCCATTACAAGTTAGGCATTTGTAACATTGATGTTTTTTTTTTTTATTATAATCAGAATAGATGTTTTATTATAATCAGAATAGATTAATATATTTTTTTATGTTGTTGGTTTTTAATATACGGACGTAAAATGGGTTTATTATGAGCAACTACAAATCAGAAATGACGTCCTTTGTCTAAGCTCGAGTGTTAAACTGTAAGTTTGTATTGCATCTTTTACCCTGTTTTGGAGTTCAGGCTGGTGTTTGTTTGAGGATGCTTGACCTACTCGTGCAGATCTATGCATAATTTTAGGGAAGTTTGGGTAACTTATTAACTATAAATTTTGTTCTTTTTACTTTAGCTTTTTGTATGTAATTTATAGACTCAAACCGCCTTGTCGCATGAATTTTCAAAATTTGATTAAATTACATGTACTACATGTGTGCAAAATTACACATAGCTTATTTCACTTAGTAACAATTTGATAACTAACCTGATGTTTACATGAATTGGCCCGTTTGTTATTCCAGTTATTTTACCATACTGCATAACAATAACATCTCCTCCATCATGTGTAATACTTTCCAATTCAGTTTCTTGAAAATCAATCTGTGCACTGGTGTACCAAGTGTACTTTGAGCAATTAGCAGTGTTCAGAGACGACGTAGGACAAAGATCAGGCAATGTTGTCACTTCACATATTGGTCTTTCTATCTGGGTTACCTAATAATTAGACCTTTTATATCTAAGAAAGTCAGCAAATGTACGTCAGAGTTTTAGTTTTTTCCAATTTCCTATTTTTTTCAACAGAACTTTGGTAGGACAAACTTTGAATTTAAAGACCGGTATATAGTTTCTTTCTCTAATTTATGAAAAAAATCTGTTCTTATAGTATGAAAAGAAATGATATTTACAGTAAATTTTAACAATGATTGAGGAGTGAGTATTCATTGATAAAGATTACTGCACAAAGATCTTGAATGAAGAACAAATCCTACATTGGTAGGATAACTGCGCAATTAAATGAGTAGCGGAACCGGCTTTGATAAGGACAACTATTAAAATATGTTTTTTTTTAAGATACTCGCGGTAATTATTTTAATTCCAATTCAAATTGCATAAAAATTTGATGTGAAAAAAAAAACTAAATTTTTCTGCGTTTTAGCGTGAGCAACGCTATTTAATGAATACAATTGTTGGTTTGAATTGTGTTCTAAGTCACAGGGCTAAAACAAAGTAAAAACAGATATAACTTCAAACAAAAAGTGGATTCAATACTAAAACACGATTTGGAAATGTAGGAAACCAAATTAACTGGAACATATCCATGATCATGGACAGAACAAGTAAAAAGTAAAAAAAAAACCCATTTTTCAGAATATTACACTCTGAAACGACCACACTTAACAAATGGAGATAATGTAGGTGCTTCGGAATGATGAGCAGTTCCTGACAATTGTTATAAATACATAAAACTAAATACAAGAAAACAATGCGACAATTTCAGCTAAGGTTAAAAATGTTATATTGATATTTAGTACGATTCGAATTTTTAAGCTCCCTTAATAGTTTAAATAGTACCTAATCACCTTTAACAACGAGTGGTTATATATATATATATTTAAATAAGATACTTATATATTAAAATAAGCTTACAACAACTGTTCCTGTGAATTTCTGTTGTTCTGTAAACGTTGCCAAATTGATCATTTTCACTGAATATTGACTGAAAATACAGATATACATAATGATTTGGTTACCACAGCATAAAAAAACAACTAGCGCTATAAATAAAATTGAAGAAAACTAATAAAACAGTGACAAATGCTCACTAACTTGATACCCCACTCTCCCACTTGATAACACACACTTCTTGACCTCCGAACTGATTTTGGCAAAAATTAGAATTAGGAAGTGCATAATGGGAATAGGTGATAAAGATTCTCTCAAAGTTAAATTAAAATTCCATTTAGTGGTGTATTAAGGGTAACGGATTGAAAGAAATTGTTTTCCCTCTGCATGACAGATGGGAGACAGCATGGACGGACATGGTGTAACTTGAAGGGTTTTGACAAGCTTGAATCAACTCCTATAATTTATAAAAATTAACCAACTGAAGACAGGTGCAGAACAGCGATCACCCTTCAAACTCGCTAATTAAGTACTGGTTATTATATCTACATTACGTAAATAATGTTCACGGAATTGAAACAAAAAGTTGGCTAAAAGTATGACAGTGTACTGTTGTCTGTGCAAAAGACATAATTCGTCTTAAACAAATTCAACCGAAATAATACCATGTAAATGTTCCAAATACTCAAGATTCGTCTTAAGTGCAGGAAGTATTTCGGTTCGACACCAGACCTAATTATACAAGAGACTTTAAAATTAGTAGTAGCTGCTTCTCCACATAGCACACGATAAAATAGGTCAAGATTGACGACTAGTTGGTTCGAAGTCGGAATTACTATGTCTGAGGTGACGTGTTTGTTGTTTTCTGTGGTTTACTGCTAACACATTAAAATCTGTGTCAATTCAATAGCAGTTCTAGCTGTAAGATTAATCAAAGGTTTTCGGTCTGAAATATCTAAAAATTGACGTTTACCTAAAATTAATCAATCGTTACCAAGGGTAGAGTGATAAATTTCAATTCACTTCAGTAAACTTGTTTCAAATGTTTAAAATGACCATGCTTGTTATTCAAAATGTCAGTTCGGTACCTCATACCTTTTTTGAATTTATAGTGTTATCACATTTATGAACAGTTCAGGTTTGGATTGTTACGACAAGAAGTAAAAAATATGAAATAAGAATTCAGGAACTTAAACGCATAACAGATTTTTAAATTATTTCAATTGAAATAGACATGTTTTTCTTGAATATCAGTTACTATAACATCTTTGAGTTAAATCTTGGATGTATTTATGTGTCAATTTCAAGTCGGAGTAAAAAAGTATTTTTTTTCAAATTTACATTGATTGTTCATTCAACCTTTTTTTTAAAAAAAAACAAGAAATCGACATTAGTAAGCCTAACGCAAAATTGCAAATAATGATGCGATCTTTTATTAATGACGAAAAAAATCCCTAAATAGTCAAATTCTGAGCCTGAGATTTGACGGTCGTAAATATGATTGATTGATAGATTGTTGTTTAAGATCATATGGAAGATATTTCGTGCATTTTAGGACAAGAAACTTTTATCCAACCGAGGGACAGAGTCTTTGATGCGACTCGGTCCGGAATTGAACGCGAGACCACCCCTCGAGTCTGTTCGTAAAATATAAGATGACATGGCTTCTAACTTTGATGTAGATACATTAAATTATTTAAGTTCGTACAAAATTCCAGTAGACGTATTTGGAAGAAGACTAAAATTTCCTTCAACAGATTCTCCTGGTTGGACTGTGTGTTGATAGGTACTTGGATTTTGTGTTAGAGAATTCATGTCTTCCAGTGAAACTCTATATGTATCATTGTCTGATCCAGTATTCGTTATGGTGTATGGTACTTTATATTCCTTGCCAAGCGTTGCATCACCTTAAATAGATAGTGAAGTGGGCTTTTAAATGTTTCGTATTTCTCAGACTCATTAATATCAACAAGTTTACATAAAAAAGAGATTAGTTTTCCCAAACAAGAATGTGATAGTACCATACTATCGCAGTTAGGAACTGTCCTAAATGATAAGAATTTAAAAAAAACTTAGTCTGACAATCAAGTTATGCTTCCCATTTCCACCTTTTTCGAAGATTATGCACCAACCAGCGCAACTGTGATAAGATAACAAATAAATTACATGCATTCTAAAAGTCGAGTTTACATTGCACAATGATTAATAGTAAGTGCCTATAACAAAGTATACTTTAATCTGTTGATTAAAAACGAAGATCAAGTTGGTGTTCACTTGTTACAAATACTTTTAAATAGATTTTTCTGGCATAATCTGTTCTTTTGTTTTAATGTTACAACCTCCCTATTTTTAAAAACTATCCGTTTTGGTCAATCATATGTTTTCATATATTGTAGTCGAGATTGTGTCAATCATCGTAAATTTCTATTAAACGCAAATAAATCTGATGACGTCGTACATCTAACTAAATGTCTTTCACATCTATGCACGTCTAACGCACCTAAAAGGTTTCAACTATGTAATAGACTCTAACCTTTAAAGGGAGTAACGATGAGTTCAAAGTTTGAAGGTCTGTATACACGAGCTGATGTACGAAACAGGATGTTGCCGTCGTTATCTGTGGCATTTAATTTTACTTGAAACTCCTGCAGATAAGAGAAAAAAAAAAAGAGATAAGAACATGTACATGTAAGCCAAAGGTCCCAAATACCTTAGAAAACAAGAAAAACGAGTCTGAGGAAATTGGTAATTCCACATATAACAAATACATAAAAGTCACAAGTTCAAACAAACATCCGATGGTTTTATCGACTTCCCTTAATATATTAAATAGTAAAGGATACGGTTTTCAAATTATCGTCAATTCTTTGAACCTTATTTTTACAAATAGAGATATATTCAACCACTAATAGCACTACGTAAAAACTACGTGATTGTTTTAATATTGCACTAGATCGAATCTTGCCTTTTTAGTTCTTGACTTTATTACTTTAATTAAGTCCACATGAATTGTAGTAATTGATTATTTCTAGGTAAGTTTAATGGTATTACCATTCTTTAATATGTTCTCGGATAGCGTTCAGTAAATGCGAGCGATTGTCTATATGTTATATAGAGTAATCAAGGGAACCAAGGTTAAAGCGGTAATCAAAAGAATGCAATCCAGGGACAAAGTCCAGACATGGAAAACAGGCATACACAACAAAGAACATAAAGTAACTAAAATCATACATACAAAGTAACAAAAGCAAATGAGCAACTCGGACTCCACTAAAAACTGGGAGCATGTACCAGGTGCACCGGCAGGGTAAGTGTCCTCTGCTTTTATATGTTAAGATATTCCATTAAGAGAATTGAATGTATACCTGAGTGACTTTCATGATGTGTTTGTTTGTTGTTTCAGTTTTGACCTTACATTAAAGAGGATGGTTCAGGCCTTATGTAACTAGTTAAACCCACCGGAGATTTCATGCGCCCTTCCACAATCAGGAGATGTTGGTCATTAATGTGTTTTTGTCATCATATTACCTTTCAGTTGCCCCGTGCAGGTCCGGTGTTAAAAGAATTGGCCTGTAGCAGCGCTTAGCTTGTCGTAAAAGGCGACTAAATAGTGCTCAGAACCCTAGCCGGGGGCTAGGGCGCTCTGCCCACAGAGCAACTGGGATATGTGCCCCAGATGGTTGAATGGGGTACCCCTGGCGTGTTACATGCTGGGGTTGTCAGGCTATAATACGGAAAACCTGACCGCAAACCATAGTGGTGCACCGTGTTGGGAAAGATGCCACGTTCCTCGCACGTTAATGAATCCTACTGTGGTATTCTCCCGGAGTAGGAACCATAGGGCTCCGCCACAGGAGACTTAATTGCCCGACCTTACCCATCTCTCCCTACTTCCAGTTTCAATCAAAATTTGTCGACCCCATTGTCCTTGTGTCCCATCCCTTTTTCATTTCATCATCATTTCATGCTCATTTTATCTTCAATTTCATGTTCATCGTCTGAATATAGCTGAAATATTGCTGCTCGGACGTTAAACCCCAACAAACAAACAAACAAACAAAAACCTTTTAGTTTGTTTATGAAAAATTCTCATGGTGGATTTTATTTCTTTTGTTGTCAGAGCCTTTCAGAGCCTACTGAAAAGTGTGTTTACACTCGTTGAAGACGTTTTAGTGTATTCAGCTTATACGCTAGTGCATTTGTTACGTTTCACCATATCCATTTTTTTCTGCATAATGAATTAATCTATTATATCGTCTTTCTATTTTTTAAAGGCAATATCTAAAACCAACCTTAAAATATTTGTGGTTGTCTTATCAAAAGCTTTTTTTTTAATAATAGGTACAGAATAATTCTTTTGATCAAACCAAAGACATGAAATCTTGACGTTGATATTAGTACAAAGTTGAATCATTTGTTTTCATTTGCTCATTTACTTTTGTTACTTTGTATGTATTATTTTAGTTACTTTATGTTCTTTGTTGTGTTTGTCTGTTTTCCGTGTCTGGTCTTTGTCCCTGGATGACATTCTTTTGATTTCCACTAGAATCTTGGTTCCCTTGATTACTCTTTTAAAGGAACATAGCATAAGGTTAACAATATTTTTCACTTATTATAAAAGATCTTAGCTTTAAACTTTCCTTTATCTATTGCAACATTTTATACAAACCTGATTTGGTACTTCAATGTCTGCTGAGCATAGAAGATCAAATTCTGAACCCCGACCATCGGGCTGGTAACTTCCTATCACGGCTCCAGTTGAGTTTGTAAGAACCATTGTATTGCAAGTTCCATTTATTAAGTTAAGTAAAACGGCGTATGCAGTGTAGTTATATCCTTTAAAATAGAAAACAAAATGATAGAGAAATTTGCATATGTTATCACTTCGATTGTTCTTTACAACTGTCTGAACAACTAAGAATTTAAACATTTTGTAATGAAATTAAATACTTATTTATTCCGCGGAGGAATTTTGAAATTCATAGATTTCAAGAGGTAGTTAGATAATTTTCTTTCAAACATATTAGAAAAACTGCCCAATACTATTAAAACAGCAATAAAAAATAGTTTTGGGGCAATAACTCTCACAATTTTGATTTAATGCAGAATGGACACCTGTACTTTTCTTGAAGAATTTGATATTCTCAACGTATTTGCAATTTACAGTAGTCCTATTTGTGGCGTTTTTTGATTTATTAGCAAAAAGGCTGAAAAATTCTCTAAACAGACTGCTTGTTTTCGAGCTATTACTGCAGAACGCGTCTTCAAATCTATTAGAAATATAAATAAGAATTATAGATTTAATCAAGATCCATATTTTAGTTCCATTATTTCCTTCCATCTGTTTTTAATTTTAAGATTAACCCCTAAGAAGACGGAAGTCAAATTAAGAATGACCGATGACCTTGGCATTTTTAAACACACAATTAATCGTCTAAAATCAACGGTAAATGTCCCAAGTCAGTAAAATTTACCATTTTAAAGTTTAAGTTATCAACCGATATCGTTTCAATTTAAGTAGTGAAATTCATCGCATAAAACGGGAAACCAAAAATGTTTTCGCAACTTTGTCAAATAGTACTACAGTCTAATTCTGAACAGTATGCATATTTCATTTTTTGTGTACGTAAAAGTGTTTATAAGATTCTTCGTAAATTGAATGTTTCGCTTGCGAGTGGATTTACAAGGCATTTCCGTTGAAATAGGAAAGACCTTGATAATCACAGAAACACGAATAACAATTAGTACCTACATATTTCATGATTTGTTAATTACAATATTGACATACCGACAACAGGAGAACTTTTCAGTGTTGACATCAACCCATCACTAGACTTAACGTACATTCCTTCAGTGACCTTGATAAAACTTTGTGCAGTGATTATGACATTATAATTTCCATCTTGATTACATCGGAGCTGCCAGATTCCAGTCCCGGGGTTCTAAAATGTGAAATCAGAATCTAGCATTTAATGACAGCGCAAAGAGGAAAAACAAGTAATTCTTGAGGTGTTGAAACAGGCCGGACTATTTCAATTTGATTATTTTGTATTTACAATCGATAAATAGCATAGACTAGCAAAAGAAGATACTGTTTATAGAGATTTCAAAATAAATTCCAAACAAGTATTATACTTTTCCATGTCAATAAATGCTACTTTTTAGTTGACCCTGTCAATGCATCTAAACTGTTTGCCACAATGCATATAAACTGGTGTCAAGAGCAAATTAATGTTACAAGTTCGACCAGGTTTGACATTGCAAAACTCACTAATGACGCTGTAAGGAGTCCTCTAAAAATATTTAAAAAAAAATAATCTTCCACTGCCGCGAAAGCTGAAGAATTTAAAGTAACGTAATCCAATTGTCAAACGACGTTTGAATTTAATGAAACCAGAAAAATTCAAGACTTGTATGTTGAGATTTGGAAGAGATTACCTACCGGTGCATTGAGCTTAAAACATATTAACTGACAAAAAACATGATTTAATAAAATCTTAATCGGTACGTAATACTGCTAAATCGACTAAAAACTAATAGGAATTCTCAGAACCGCAAAACCCTAATGAAAACTCAGAAAATATCAAAGAACAAAGAAACAAAAAAACAACTACAAAATAAACAAACAAACAAATAAACATACATACAGAATTGTAAATAGTTTTTGTTTTGTTTATTTAATTTTTTTTATCAAAATTAGAAACTCCGCTTAAATCATTTGGTATCGAAAAATTATTGATTTATTATAAAATTAACAAAAAAAAAAGAAAACAAGAAAAATTTCACTCTATTGTAAAATATTCTATACAGATAACTTTTGAATAACACATTTTTGGTATTTGTACGAACTTGTATTGAGATGGTGGTTTCGCCATGTTCAGAGGAATATGTCCGAGTTCCCGTAGCGGATGGGAATGTATATATTTCTCCTGAGAAAAGAAAAGTAGAAAAATATCGATTTTATATTGGTAACGAAAAAAGATACGTGTAACACCCGTCGAAGTGAATCATACCCCTACCCCTTCAACCAAAAAGAAAAAAAACGTCAAGTGTAAAAGTGTAACTTCTCTTATTATTTTCATTAGACTTTCTCAATAAGTGTTTCTTTTATTCTCGTGAAAAACTGATCCAATTCGATTAGAAAATGTGCATATATTAGAGTTTACGTAGAATGTGGACTATATAGGTGCCAAGTATATAATTTAGTGTATTAAAATTTAAATTATATACAAACCATTGTGAGAGAAAAAATCAATGTCCTTTTCATTTGACACTCCTTTTATTTTAATCTTCAGAACGGTCAAAGTCTTGTCAACATAAACAGATTTGTTGCTACCGCATTCGGTCCATTCAAAGACCTCCAGGACAACTTCAGATGTAGGGAAGACGACCTGATATTTTTAATAAAAAAGATCCTGTATCATAGCAATTAGTTGACTCTCTTATATTTCTCTTTGCAAACACAAAGCTCCACGCAGCCGCAGTCGTCCGTTGGTAAACAATTTTACAACATGCAGCTTATACTGATGCTTTTAACTTCACTTTTGTTTACAGTGTTATTTACATAACCTAAGTGTTTCAAATTTTATTTTCATTCGACCTGCGTAGTATCGGTGTTCTATGATGAAAATATATTACATTCCTCGTGCTAAAATCAGTATAATTTAACATCTATGGAAGCATTATTTTCAGTAAATAGCCTCTCGACAATAAGCGTTGTTTTCTTAAGAGGTATATTGTGCATTAAGAACCTGTCGATATGAATAAGAGACATAGATTGGTTCAGTCATGTCAAAAACAACCAAATTAACTTTTTCTAATCCAGTTACAGACTATGAAACCAATTGTAATCCGTCATCGTTTTTGAGACTAATATTATACTGAGTGTATATTTAACATTGACAAATTGCATGAGTTATCGATCTTATTTTGGTAATTTAAGAGGACGTTCAATGCATGGTTTTCTCCATACAGACTTGTATATAAAAGGAATTGATTATCTGGTGTTTATAAAACTGTATCATTCCTAACATTGGCAGTGTCTACAATTTTCCTTTGAATGATAGCAACAAAAATATAGATAGTCTGCCTAAGAATAAATTGGAAAATATTTTAAATGAATTTAATAAATATCGAGTTTGAAGTTTTGCGAATTCTGTCAAAGAAATGTTCTATGGTATTAATTTTCAAGTGTTAAGTGTTTCAAAAGGATAAAAAAAGTTAGTTTTGCAGGATCATTTATTTCGCCCATTTGTTGTTTATCACTAACAGTCCAAAACAGAAAATTACTTCGCTTAAATTATGTAGAATGTTTTTACAGAGAGAGAAAAAAAAGATCATGCTATCACATGAATGTTTAACAGATCTACATCTCATGGAAAGCTGGAAAGAGAAGTTAAATATGTTAACATAAGCAAAACAAAACACCAAATAAAGATGAACAATGTAGATACACCATAGATCAAAAAGATGACAAAAACGTTAAAAAAGACAGATTAACTGTCCACATACACAATGAAGAGATCAGAATAAAGATGAACAATGTAGATACACCATAGGTCAAAAAGATGACAAAAAGGTTAAAAAAGACACATAATCTGTCCACATACACAATGAAGAGATCAGAATAAAACACAATAATATATAAAATCTGAAGACAAGAAAAACAAAACTAGACAGCACATAAATTAAAGCAACTTCAACAACAAACTGTGGGTGAAATCAAGAGTAATTTGAGGAGAAGCATCTCCTGCTCCAGCACCGGCATCTGTCGCATTACAAGTGATTTAAATCCGGTACTGGTGAATATTAACTGGAGATATCTTGCCTCCTCTGTATAATGTAAACGTAACTATAATGTAGGTCAATTAAAATGTCATGATAAAAATAAAACGTTATGGGTGTAAATAGGGAATAACGCATTTAAGCAATATGTTATACTCAATTCTAGTCCTGTTCCATATGTCTGATATGCATGATGGTGCGTCGTTTTAGCATAGACTATTTAATAATGAAAGAACAATTGATTGGTGGGAAAAATTAAGTCTATGATTCAGAATTGCTAAAAGACAAAATTACCTGAATGACTTCGCTTATTGCTTCACTGACATTGGTCTTACTGGTCCTGTAGACGCGGCCCTTCGTTGATCCAGATATCCGTTCAAAGAAGAGCGTTGTGTCACGACGATACCGGCCTAGTGAATTATAAAAATTGCCATTCATTTATTTTACAGCAGTGCCAATTTCGAAAAAAAATATTATGTACAATGTTTCCAATTATGTGGTGTATTTAATATCTTTCCAAGCAGTAAAGTCATGACTAACCACAAATGTTACAGTTGCACTATTATCATAATTAGCTCTTCATGATATAACAACATGCCTTTTTTCCTAAGCAATATTCTTTATGGATATTTACATTGAATTTTCTGTCATGTTTCACCCATTGCCTTATTCTTTATACCTGATACAGATCGACGTTTTCTAGAATGACATTGGCTTGATAACAATGAAGTGATTGATATGTTCTTATCATTTGCTGCATCAATGACCTCTTGTAACCGGTGCTGGTCCTTAGCGTCGGCGTCAGTAAATACAATAACGCTTGAAAAATTTCTGGATAGTTCAATGGCTATAAGAGAAAACAAAAATTGCTGTCGCAGGTCCGAATATTTTATATGTATTATCGAGAATGACCATTTCAGACATAGGACAATTAAGTTATGATAATCTTAAAAGTAATCATTTACGCTCGGTTGGACACCAAGGCAGTTCTTAATACAAATAGTCATTTGGTTTCTTTTTTGCCTGTGAGTTCTATCCGTTATTTTTTCTTAATGGTATGCTTGACATGTAAGTAAAATTTATCTTCGAATATTTAAAGGAAAACAAGTCAAAAATATTTTAAGGGAATATTGTTTTTTAATCAAACTTAAATCATACATTTTCGTAACAGAAAAAAATCTATACTGCATTGTAAACCACATTTATTAAGCCCATTCGATTGAAAATACGAATATTTCGTGACGTTCATACATGTAACGTCTGTTACGAAACTTTCTGCTGTTCATTATTTAAGATTGTCTAAGTGTCATGAACACGGATCAAGTCATTGGTTAATGAATATAGTTGTATGAACATAGTTAACTGCCACTGTACTTATACATTGTATATCCTTTGGTTGAAGTACTGAAGTTAGATCTGAACTTAATGCCTTTGTTTATAGCAAGGAAGAACTTTTCTTATTGCCTTTGATTATAATGCGGAATAATTTCACTTATTGCATATGGTTATAGTGCGGAATAATTTCACTTATTGCCTATGGTTATAGTGCGGAAAATTTCACTTATTGCCTTTGGTTATAGTGCAAAGGAACTTAACTTATTGCCTTTTGAAAAAGTACCTTTTAGAATGCCCGCAGCAGCCAACTCAGGACAATCTCCACCCCCAGTTACGCCAATTGACGACACTTTCTCTATCATTTCTGAACCGTTTGTAAAAACATATGCTATGTTGCGATCAGCTTAAAATAAACAAAAATGTAAAGCAAATAGATAGTTCTTACTTTGAGTTCAGACGGACCATCTATACAAACGTGTGTTTACTAATCAAATCCCTTAATACTGTGTCGCTTTATGTTCTTGTATGTCATTTGGTTTTTTTTACATTAGACTTAGGAATTACTTTGGCCGTGATGTCAGTTCTCATGTTTTCAGTTTATTCTGCAATTGCATTTCTTTCAGAATAATTTTAATTGACGAAGTAGTACTTTATTTATCGAAGGTTACCTGGATCATTGAATAAAGAAAGAACGTAATCCGCTGGTTCGTTGTCTGAGCCAATCGTGCTGGTAACAAACTGGATTATCTCATCTTTGACAGCTGCGATTTCATCCGACATTGATCCGGTATAGTCCACAGCAAATGCTAATGACACTTTCTTTCTTCTTCTAATGTTTAAAATATCTCGAAATAATTCATCACCTAATTTGTCAATGACACCTGTATCTAAAATAGATGTGGGAGGGCATAAGGAGGGGCACTTATACTGGTGGACGAAAACTGGAAAGAGCAAAATTGTTAAAATCACCGTTTATCAAATCTTTACTCTAAGGGTAACGAGTAGACATGGAAAAGTGCAATAGAATGTATTACATGCAATATACTTCCAGGCAAAACAAATGAAAACGTACCTGTATTAATAAAGAATTGTTTGGTAGCTTCCACTGCTGCTTCATATGCTTGTATATGGAGGTGGTAATGTGGAGATCGACTCTTCATTGTTGAGTCTTTATTGATACCACATCGGGCTACTAAGGTTCTGCCGCTATCCTCGGGGCCTCCATGGCTACATTTGCCAGCTGTTGCCCCTTTAGGTCCTAGATAATTATTTTCATATTTACTTAGAAAACATTACAATACACATAAATGTAATTATTTTAAAAAGGAGTTAATTGTTAATACCTATGCAGATCTAAGGTGGCCCGTCCCTTATGTAATTAGTCTTTTTAATATATATTTTGTATGCTGAATCATAAAAATACAATATAGTAATAAAAAAAAGAATTTTTGGCCTAAGTTCACCTTTTGTTAATCCCTGGGTCCGTTAGTATAATGCTAACAGTTTTGATGCGAATCGGTTTGCTTTTTCTTTTTTAATTTTTCAGTTTCTGTTTGTAAGTTTAGTCTACGATCAATTTTCTTTGTGCAGACCCTTAAATTTCAAGCTGTAGATAATGTTTTAACAATCATTAACGTAACGGTAGTCGTAATTCCAGCTAACGGATTGAAGTAGGGACAAGGGAGATAGTTAATAATTATAACTCTTAAGATAACAAGTATATGATAAGTTGGTTGGAAATGGTCTAGCCATCCTTGAATCACGTACAAGAAAATCATTCACTGGGACAGTAACCCTGATTGGTGTCTCTTTACAAATGTTTTATTTAAATCGTTGATGCCAATGTCCGTAGTATGAGGAAGTTTCGTGGGTTTGATTTCGCGGTTTTGAAGCAGTGGATATTGAATTAATGCACATTGCTATTTTGGTCAGAATTAAATACTTTTTTTATATTTTTGATAAATCCCGAATGCCATATGTAAATATCTATACCAGATGAATAATACTATATCGCTGTATTTTAATGTAGAGTCTACATATAGAACGTTTTATTTGAACGGGCACATACATGGATTACTTGTAAGTATTCCATAAGTGATATCGTAGTATCAAATGTATGTCATCTAACTGTGACATTAAATAAATATGTCACTCCTACTGCAGACAAAGTGTCAAGTACAATTTCATAAAAGCAATGTTATGTAAATGGGCTTACTTGCAGGTTTTACATTACCCCATCCTTGATGATATCCGCTGGTGAGTTTATCATTAACCAGGATGTTGTTCTTACAAATATTTCTACAAGAGGAAAAATGAAACATGATTGCGCACACCTCATTATGATATTTTTGTATATATATATATATATATTTGTGTTCGTATCAAGTTTAGCTTAATTGTTTGTTTAAAGTTGATAAAGTTCACAGTTCGGATTACTTCTTTGTGACTTGCAAATCATTAGAACAACGTGGAGCATCAATCATTCCTTTTAAAATATCAGTTTCTCCAAATTGTCTGGAAAAGATCTCCGATATATAAATACAAATTGTTACGAATACCAGTTGACAAGTGGACCATGAGGGTGCATTTAGAATAACTCATGAATCATTTGGTCGTATTTGAAAAGAATGTTAAAATCAAATTTGAAATTTCACGTCGCCAAATATTATGATTCAAACTTAAATGAGAATAACAAAAGATATTCAGTTAAATAAAACTGATACAGCTGAAGTTTCTTTTGAACCTAAGACAACCTAAGCAAACTACACGTAGTTTTGCAAAGGCATAACTATATCAAAAAGTCTTCAATGGCTTCTAACTTCTTGTTCCTTTAGTCTAAAAAACATAACCAACGGTTATAGTTGTACCTCTAACCATATCATTCAGAACACTAAAAAGGACCACAATATACCCATTACTCTTCAGTAATTGGTATTTCTAAAGCAGAGGATGCATACCCAACCGGTGCATTTGGTCCATGCTCCCAGCTTTATTTGTGGAGTCCGGGAGACTGTTTTACTTCGGTTTGTTTGTACGTATTATTATGCATTGTTATTTCATGTCCTGCGTGTGTGTTTGTTTTCCCTGTCTAGTCTTTATCTTTAGAATATGTTAATTTGGTAACCGCTCGAAACTTGCTTCCCTTAAAAGTTACTATTACTTTCTAGTTTTCAAAGAATAAACGAAAAGTTGCAAACGTCATTGTTTATTGTTCAGGGGTATTAATACGGAATCATCCTACTTATACATATAAGAAAGAGACTTGTGTACGCCTCAAGTTAATTTCGTCAATTGGAACTGTCTATAATGACTTTCAAGATATTGACTGAAAACTGCACAAACGTCCTTTTTCGCCTTCTAAGAGCAACAACTGTGACAAGGAGTACAAGTTCAACCCAATGGAGAATTATGTAGGGTAGAAAGTGTAATCAAGGGAACTAAGGTTCGAGCAGAAATCAAAAGACAATAACCCAAGGATGCAGACCAGAAAAGGAAAACACACACACACACACACACACACACACACACACACACAAAACAAAGAACATGAAATAACCAAAATAATAAGTACAGAGAAACAACAGAAAATAAACAACTCGGATTCCACCAATAAACTGGGAGCATGGCCATTGTGCATCGATAAGGTAATCCTTCTTTGTTTTTCTAGAAACATCCACCGAGTTGCTCATAAGGCCTAGGCAGACGAAAAAGGAAATGAAAACTATGACATGGTGAACAAGTCGGTTCTCACGGTGCAGGTGGATACACCGTAATGATCCACTAGGTGAATATGTCGACCATAAAACTTCTGCAGTGACGACTTCAATCTTGTAACATAATAAACCTGTCCTAGATGCCTAATTGTAACTAATCGTAAGAAGTCGAGCACGGTACAAAAAGTCCGCATAGTTACGGCAAGCTCGGGCATAACGTATGAGTACTGATATCAAACTCAATAAGCAGGTGCTGAACGTATGTTGTCACAGATGAAAGGAAAATTGACAATACGGAATTAGAAGTCATTGCGTCTGTCATATAGTTTTGTCATGAGCTTTCCTTTACTATCTATCTCTTAGTGTAGGTAATGTTATGAGGATAACAGATATAGTGTCTGTGGAGTACTTTATCTCTTGTTCTTTGAGGTAGATGCGATGTATAAAATCCCCGAAACTAGGATTTGTATAACGGAAACTGAGATCAAATGATTTTTTGGGTCAGATCAACTATACAGTCAGTCTCATAAGAGTAAAGGAATAGTTCAGCAAGTAGCGGAGCACAATTTGTTCCCATTGGAATGCCGACTTTTGTTGGAAAATGCGTCCACCACACTGGACAAATATGTTGTCGATTAAAAAATTCAGCTTTTTTATAACATCGTTTACTGTTTATTTGGAATATGATTTGTAACAGTTTTTCCCAAAGTATTGGGAATCTCTACAAAGCACTATCATAGGCCTTATCATGAAGATTATTTCATCAATGAAATTTTCTTACAATTTATCATAGTTTTCAAAGAAGGCTTTCATTAAATTGCAAAAAATTGTCATTTTTAGCCTTTCAATGGCAATAACTCTTACACGGAGTCATCATAGACTTCGCCACATGGAGACTTCTGAAGGCCTTATCGTAAAGATCATTTCACCAACCGAAAGCTTTTTGTGCGAGATACACTAAGGGACAACTTAAAATCAAATCTGAAAAGTAGTTCAGATCGAGATGTTCGAAGAAAAGTATACAGACGACCTCTACGACGACGACTGCATTAGTTTACATTTTTTTTTTACTTTTGTTATATTTCAGTACTTTTAGAAAACTTCTAATTATTCTATTTAACAACATAAAGTTAGTATTTATTGCATTATATATATTATTCAAATAAATGACACTGATAATGGCGACCAGTTAGACGGACCGGAACAAACGACTCGGAACCATGCCGTATTTTTAGTGGTGACGTTATGAATAGACGATGCATCACGTTCATCAAATAATTGCATGCGGTGTCTATATTTTAAAGGGGTAGATACTTAAAAAAATATAAGATGATTACCCCGGAGGAATGTCTTCACATGTGTCTTCTGCATATGATGCGACAGGCAGTAAACTCTTTTTATTAACACCTGTATACAAATGAATTTTATTATTATAATTATTTTCCGAAAAAGGGAGAACTCGTGGGTGGACAAGAATGTGGTGACGGAATAAAAGCGCAGAACGCGTTAAATCGCCTGTTAGCGAGTACTTTATTTGCACAAGTGGTTATATTCTAGCGTTAAGAGTGAAAAATTAAGTCGCTTTCCCTAAAATAATACATGTATAAATTTTGCAACCTCAAGTGCACATGTACTACATTTTGCTAATATGATCAAGGCTTTGCGAAAAAGGGAAAAGGCTATTTATACTCAGAGAAGGTTTCGTTTTGTTGATGCACTGCTATGATGTTATTATCACAGATGCTTGACTTTCTATAAAACATGCATGCGTTTAAAGTTCAAACAGTCACTTTCTATTTCTGGAATGCAGCACTTCCGGCAGATCAATTTTGAGCAATTTATATTACGAGTATCTATATTTATAGGACGTCGCTGGTGTTCCTTCCCTGCATATTTTTTTAGTTTACAAATTTATGGTCATTACCTCACGAAAAATGTGAATCCTGACCATTTACGTTGTACAATTAACGGCGTTAATACGCAAATCAGTATAGTCCAGACGATCTGTCAAAAACAACAATTGTTGAAATTTGCGTAGGAAAATCTTACGAAAGGGTTGTGAATGGGGTGCTCGACAGGGGGGGTAATAAAAAACTGAAATTGTTTTAAAATGGGAGGAAAAGATACCCCTTCAGTTACTTAAAAGATTTCTACACACTTGATAGTTAAAATCAAGGTTTTGAACATGTTTACTCGAGCTTGCATGTTAAAAATCTTGAGGGTAGACATTTTTTAATACACTCGAAACAAAAAGAGAATATATATATTTAACCGACTCGAAACAAAAAGAGAATATATATATTTAACCGGGTATCAAAGTCTTGACGAACACAATTTCAATACAGTTCAAATGAAATGAACACTTTTCACAAGAGACTTGGAATTTGATCTGCGCATTAAGGTTCAATTGATTTTTCGAGAAATCGACAAATAGTTCTATTTTTTTTTTTTTGACCATGAATATTTAGATTGAAATAATTACAACAATACGTCTCTCTATCGTGCAATATTTTTGCTTTTAGAAATGAAATTCATTATTTGTTTTATCTTAAAATTAATAGTGCATTTATTGTCTTGCACATTTAGCTCAAAACAAAATTTTAAATTAGACAAATCACGGTTTAAACTTTTTTTTAAAGCATAAACATTGGTAGATATATTAAGTGTCTGACGTGAAAAAAAAAAACAAAAGAATGCATACACACTTGTTCTCTGTGATGTTTTTACATATTCAATTTAAAGGGGCAGGTTTTAGTGTTCGAGTGTAAAGTGTAAAAAAGCTTTATAATATCGAATTGCAATATATAAAGCTAACACGAGAATATGAAAATAAAACTATCATACCAAAGTCTGTATATGGCACGTTCCCATTCATTTCAACCCAATTTGTATTACTATAGAATGCCTGGAGCGTGTATAGACATTCTCCTAGATGCCGGAGTAGTTCGTCTGGGTTGTCTTTTCTGATGCCCAGTCCAGCTTTACATGATATAAGGTGTTTGTGGGCTGAAAATGGAATCAATTCACTTTAGAACATGAAGGTTACAAACGTCATTTGTAGCAATAAAACAAACCACATTTTACAAAAATAAATATCATAAAAACAGCTTAGACTTTAATATGGCGTTATTTAACACGGTTGAACTGTTTATAGTTTCTGGCATCTAATATTTCTTTAAATATTCGTCAAATAAGTAGTTTTTGCAGTCAATAGATTGTAGATAGTAAGATATGTTGTTAAATTGATATTCTAAACGATATATATAATATAGAGTATTTTATCTATTAACTTGTTCTGGTCTCCTTTAGGATGTATTTTTACGAAAGTTTAAAAAGAATGAACATAGTTTATAGGGTAGACCTGTATGTTAGTGAACGTCTAAGTCTTGTCTAGCCTAGCTGTCTGGTTTATTGGTATTGTTTATTTGTCTAGTTTGGTCTAGTCTTAGTCAAATTATCTAAGTAGTCTAATCGCACATATTGGTCTAGTCTAGCTATCTATTCTAGTATTGCTAGGCTAGTTTTCAATGTACTTTTCTAGTTTAGATAATAACTGTCTTACCTAGTCTAATTGTCCAGCCCCTTACCTAGTATAGTTGTCCAGTTCAGTCTATAAAATTAATATGTCTCGTATAGCTCTATCTAAGCCTCTAAACGTAAGTATGTGGCTAGACTGGTTAAGTCCAAGATCATAAGTCTGCTGTCTAATGTAGTTTTAGTATCTATAGTCTTACTCTAAGTTTAGTATAGTCTATTGCAGTCTAAGTCTAAATCTGGTCTGATATATGTTATTCTTTGTCTAAGCCTAGTCTACATAAGTCTAGGTTTTTTCTTATCTAAGTTTTTTTTGTACCAATTAAAAAAAGAAAATTTTGTCAAAGCACTAAAACAAAAATAATTGCTCCAAGAAGATATACTTCCTTAATATTCTTATCATGAAAAGCCCTGTTGTATTAATGAGATAAAATGAAATAACAAAAGCATAAAATGCACGGTCTTAAACATCAAAGTAAACCAGTTGGTCTGTTTTAGTGTAAGTCTTATTTTATTCTAGCCTAGTCTGTTCTAGTTTAGTGTAAGTCTGAACTATATCTTGTTTAGACTGGCCTAGCTTAATTATAGTTTGGTCTAGTTTAACTAATTGTAGTCTTGTCTAGTTTTAATCTTAATTTATTCTAGTATAGCCTAGTCTAGTATAGTTTTAATTGTACGTTTATTTGAGTTTAGTCTGATCTAGTTAATTTCTAAGTTTATTCTAGTTATCTAGGTTTATGGGTTTAAACTATCGGAAACCAAGTTATTTTGTATAACTTGTTAAAAAGTAGTAACATTCTTTATAATTGATTTCTAATTGATTCAATCAAAGCTTTAAGAATGAATTTATAATCAACCCATTAGTGATTTCATTGGTTTGTTCTGAATTATTTGAATTGCGGACTGTATACCAATTGGCGTTTATGACGACACAGTACCAAACCAGATTATACAAAATAACATGAATTGGTTTCCTGAAAGAGATATTTTTGTCTAGTCTGGTCTGGATTAGTTTAATGCTAAGTCTATTCTAGCTGGGTCTAGTGTATGATTAAACTAATTCAATCCTGGTCTAATGTAAGTGTAAGTTGATACTAGTCTAGTTAAAGTCGAAGTTCAATGTAATGAACTTAAGTTCTAGCTGTCTAGTGTAAGTGTAAGTTGATACTAGTCTAGTTAAAGTCGAAGTTCAATGTAATGAACTTTAGTTCTAGCTGTCTAGTGTAAGTGTAAGTTGATACTAGTCTAGTTAAAGTCGAAGTTCAATGTAATGAACTTAAGTTCTAGCTGTCTAGTGTAAGTGTAAGTTGATACTAGTCTAGTTAAAGTCGAAGTTCAATGTAATGAACTTTAGTTCTAGCTGTCTAGTGTAAGTGTAAGTTGATACTAGTCTAGTTAAAGTCGAAGTTCAATGTAATGAACTTAAGTTCTAGCTGTCTAGTGTAAGTGTAAGTTGATACTAGTCTAGTTAAAGTCGAAGTTCAATGTAATGAACTTTAGTTCTAGCTGTCTAGTGTAAGTGTAAGTTGATACTAGTCTAGTTAAAGTCGAAGTTCAATGTAATGAACTTAAGTTCTAGCTGTCTAGTGTAAGTGTAAGTTGATACTAGTCTAGTTAAAGTCGAAGTTCAATGTAATGAACTTTAGTTCTAGCTGTCTAGTGTAAGTGTAAGTTGATACTAGTCTAGTTAAAGTCGAAGTTCAATGTAATGAACTTTAGTTCTAGCTGTCTAGTGTAAGTGTAAGTTGATACTAGTCTAGTTAAAGTCGAAGTTCAATGTAATGAACTTAAGTTCTAGCTGTCTAGTGTAAGTGTAAGTTGATACTAGTCTAGTTAAAGTCGAAGTTCAATGTAATGAACTTTAGTTCTAGCTGTCTAGTGTAAGTTTATGTTTATTCTATTGTCATTCAATATTCATATGCATGATTTACCTACCTAAAACAATCTTCTCAGCGTGACAATGAATATAAGAAATAGCTCTTTTGTTGGATTGTACATCTCCAATGGATGCCACTATTGCGTTAATCTTGAGAAACATTTTGTGCAGTTGGTCCCGATCTAAGATAAAATATATTCACTTCCGTGAAAGTAAATGGAAATGTGTCAATCTGATTTAATTCATCTATCACGGGGCTGTGAAGCTAGTAGTTTCATATAATTTAACTATCTATTGTGTTAATGTATATTAGCTATTTGTAAGCTTTTACACCTCTATAACACCCAGTATCAAATCCCTCCTTGAACTCTAAATATCGGCAAAAATATATATATATATATATATATATATATATATATATATATATATATATATATATATATATATATATATATATATATATATATATATATATATATATATATATATATATATATATACCAGGCCAAAGCGTCATCAGTGGGATGATTCAAATTAAAGTCATAATCCCAAAACTTGGCCTAAACGTGAACACATGAAACAGAGACGATCTACATACACAATGTAGCAAACCGAATGAAAAAGATTACACATAAAAACTGGAGATAAGGGAAACAAGAAGTCACGCAAAAAATATTAATATGAACTCGATCTCACAAAAATCCGGGAGTGACATTCGGTGCTCTGGAAGGGTAAGCATGTCCTGCTCTTCCAGCAGCACCCGCATATTGCAAGATAGTATAATCCGATAATAATTTAGTAATAATGATGCAATTCTGCAACACGTGTCAAACGCTATTGACAGAAGGGTGGATTCATTCATTTTTAACTGATTATCATGTCCTAAGCGTAGTAGATAACTTCCAAATAGTAGACGAATATCCGAATTTAAAAAAAATGATTGAATTATCAAAAAATCACTATAAAACATACGCCACTGCCAATAATATATATATATATATATATATATATATATATATATATATATATATATATATATAAAATTCAGAATTTGATCTTGAACTTAATGTCACAAAGCAATAAATTATTCGATAAAATCCGCATAGGGCAAAAACTTTACTTGAAAATTTCAAAAGAAATAAAACATATGTATCTTTTTTCGCACCAACACGATAGCACAACGTTTCAAAATAAGACGAATGGTAATCAATGCGAATTTAACCTTTGAACTTAGATGCACTGCAAGCCTGATTTCAGTCTGACAGAAAGTTAATTGGTAACATCGAGGATAATACAAAGCAATGATCTTCTTAAGTTTCGTATCTTTAGCAACACTGAATGATTATAGCTCGCGTCGTAAAGTTTTCTTAAATTATGAAGAACAATTAAACCTAGTTAATGTAAAACTGTGAAAGGTATTAAGCCTGTTGTATTTGAAAATATAAATGTACATTATGTATTCAACTTCGCCCTATTACAGTTATTAGATCAAAATGAGGTTACAAAAAAAAAAAATGTAATCGAAAACATGAACATTTAATTTGCCCAACTAAATGAGCGTTGTTTATTCATGGCGAAATAGCAGAGCTAACAAATCTAAAGGGACGATAACGTAGTCAACCATGAAGCGGTTAAATCAGGTCTGTAAAGGAGATAACGTAGTCAACCAGGAAGCGGTTAAATCAGGTCTGTAAAGGAGAGTGTTCTTTCAATAGATGCATGCAAAAAAAATGTATTAATTATATCAAATTCCACGGTTTCCCAACGTAATGGGTTGTCCCTGTCACACAAATTGAATTTAGTCCACTATATCATTTGCCACATTTTTCTTGTCTAAGATAATGCGATGAATGTTACTGTTCAAAACGTCATTTTTAGTGTTGCGGAAATGACCGAATAAGTTCCAATTGGTTTCTAGTTACAGTATAGCAGGGCGTATCCGACCGGTACACCACGGCAACATTTCAAATGCTTAAGGAAGTCTTGGTTACTAATCTACTTAAAAATTCAAATTTATATGTTTTCTACATGTTTTAAAAGACAATTAATGATAACGGTTAAAGCGAATGAAATTCTTGAACACGCGAGGAAACTATAACAAAAACAAACAAACAAACGGACAATTCGCACCCATGTCCCCACATTCGTTCCCATTTCTTTTATTTCCCTGCAATTTCGAGTTTTGATGCCGCTTTAACTTTTTTGCCCTTGATTTCACGCTTCATGAAATCTAGAAGATACATTTAAGTGATGACTGAAACATTTTTTTTAGGTTTTTTTTTTTAAACTTCTTTATAAAAATGCAGCCTTTTTTCATAATTTTATTGCATTGTTGTATTTAGAACCATATACTAAAATTGTTGTATCTCACCGTCTCCGAAGAAGTCGCTTATTGAGGAGCTAAGTGTTGAAGATTCCGTCAGATTTCGGTCCACAATAAACGTAGCGATAGCTTTGAACACTCCAGTAAATGTTATATCTCGGTGTGATTTAGTTTTATAGTGTATCCCTGGTCCGATCGTCGGGTAAAACCCGGAGACTTTTGAAATACAGGCATTAGTTACAATAACAACGAATAAATCCACCGTCACAATTTTCATTTTAGGTCTTTGCTATACGTAAGTCTTTCAAAGAAATTACAATTCCTGTTTACAATACTTTTGATATAAATTCATACACTATAGGGTCTTTAATGACCTTGGGGAGAAGGAAGATGTTTCAAATTTAGAAAACACGTAACGCTTATTGCATATGTGTACCAAACGTGTTGTATACATTCCAGTGCTTAATTTAGTAACTTGACCCTTCACGTTCAATAAAGACTCGAGGACCATATAACGATAGTTTTAGAAAAAAAAGACAGTTTTAAATCATACTTCGCTGGGTTCTTCAATTTGTACTTCGTCTTTATTTGTAAATGTCATTATTTAAATCTTTTGAATCTATTGAAATTTTCAGATCGACATTAGTAGCTTTATTGGTAGTAACTTACAGTAACTTTCTGTACAGGCGAATACTATAAACAACGGTCTGAAAAAAACCCGCTATATTCGATTTTTAGGTAGGGGACGAGAAACAAACCTGAAAAAGGCATTACCAGCTCAGGCGCGGATTCGTACTGGTACAGCCGGCATTCGTCCCCCTTAAATTAGAATTTAAAAAAACTGAAACCTTAATTTTTCACTAGTTCTATGCTCAAATGTCCTTGCCTCGCTTCGCATGCATGCTGTTTTAAATTTTATTTACGCCCCTCTCCCCAACCTGACCTGAAACCCAGGAAACACCCATAGGGTGAGCTCGATCTAACAACTTCGTCATGACGAGAATTTGGTTATATCTCTTAACAAATAGTCGAACATGTAATATGAACGATTCAACAGAAGCATGGCATGTGCAGATTCAAAGTCGTGATTACCTCGATTAACTATAAATATCGAAATCAAAATTATCCCGACACAATTTCACCCTGAGGGTGTCGGCCGATCTAATGTGTCTATCTCCACAAGAAGGATCGATACATTCGATAAAATCGTTTTTTTTTTTTTTTTATTAAATACTGCACTGCTGGGAAGGTGGTTCCAGAAAAGTGTGCTCTTATTTTGTGATGTCATGCCATGGGTTACACACTTCATTGATTAGTCCGGCAAGGATGGTGGGTAATGCATGTTTTACTAATGATTCAGATGCTAATCTATTGATTCCAACATGTATGTGAACAACTGGGTTCGAATCGCTACTGAATAACGCTCAATGTATTCATTTTGTATTCATTTGATATATTTTTTTCATCTGTATAGTTTCGTTTTCTTGCATTTGATTTTTTGTCAATGAAACCACGACATTGGCTGAAATTGACTTAGGCATCACGTGAAATCTTGCTTCTTTAATCGGATATCATATTTTACAGTAGCACTCACAAGCATCCGCGATCAAGTTTCTAGGCACAGACCATAGTCATGGAATGGAGTGAAACGTTAAATGAAAAGGATTAAAAATAACCGTAGAATACAAGGTTGATCAAAACCAGCATGCAAGAGAATATCGCTTCTTTCATTTCATTTAGAAGTCCGTATAATAAGTTCGCATTATTTTGCGACTTTTTACATTGGACTGTTTGATCACGTGGTGACAGTCGAACAGTCCCCACCCATCCCATGCGTATTAATTTCTTACGTGACCTGAGGAGAAAAGTTATCTCACTGGTTCCCTGCAGGTCAATATCATAAGTGACCCTAGGATCGATAAATATATATGTTTGCGAGAAACTTGTGGAACAAATATATTACCGGGTTGCCAAGTTAAGGAGAGAAGTTGCTGAAGCTGAAGGGCACGCCATTCGGGAAACAGTTTTACTACTTCTTGAAGGTGGGTAATTTCACAAAAGCATCCCCTAATGCAGACATCATTCTTTCGTTATAAATCCTGCATGAGTTGCTCAAAAGTTTTGATTATCTTTTATTAATTTTTTTTTCTACACCTGTGGCCGTTAAGTATAATTAGTACCATCGCGTCACCCTTCACCAGATGAGCATCATGTCAAGTTCTGATTTTTTTTTAATTTGCCGGATTATTCCAAGATTTAGATGTTAAACAGCCTTAAACAAAGGTTCTTATGCAGAAATGTAATGCTAAGAGTAATCAAGGGAACCAATGTTATAGCGGTAATCAAAAGAATGCAATCCAGGGACAAAGACCAGACATGGAAAACAGACAAACACAACAAAGAACTTAAAGTAACTAAAATCATACATACAAAGTAACAAAGCAAATGAGCAACTCGGACTCCACTAAAAACTGGGAGCATGGACCAGGTGCACCCGTAGGGTAAGCGTCCTCTGCTTTTCTAGAAACACCCGCCGAGTTGCTCATAAAAATTCAAGTCCGGGGTAGACAAACGAGGAAAGGAAAACTGTGACCCATTCAATAAATCAGTTTTCATGGTGCAGATGGATACACCATAACGATCCACGAGTTCATGATGACGACCATAAAACTTCTGTAGTAATGATTTCAATCATGTAGCAACATAACCCTGTTCCAGAAGCCTATTTGTTAGAGTTCCAGTGCGATACAAAAAGTCTGCGTAGTTTCGGCAAGCTCTGGCATAACGTACGAGTTGTGACATGAATACTCCATACGCAGGTGCTGAAGGGATGTTGCCACTGATGAAAGGAAAGTTGACAATTCTGAATGAAAAGTCATCACGTTTGTCGTAAAGTTTGGTCAGTAGTTTTCCTTTACCATCGATTTCTAATTGTAGGTCAAGATATGAGGCTGACCTTGATCGTGGAAATACGATGCAGCATATATGAATATAACAGGTTTTGCTTTATGATTTACCATTAAAATAATTATTTACTTATGTAAAAAAATGTCTACTTCACTAGATAGTACTATTACATGTATTTGATACGTTTGAACAAAATGTGCCATTTCTATTTTTCAAATACCTTGAAAGAGAACATCAACTTAAAATCATATACAATACTATGAAGTACATGTATTATTTCATTCATTCTATATTTTAAATCAGATTTAATATATGAAATATTGTAATCATGGGATATGATAAATAGATAAGAAACTATAATTAGTTCTTTTCTCTGATGCCTTGTCCTTTTTGTTTGGGCTATTTACAACATAATTATAGTCAAGTTACTAACTTAAGAAGGTTTGAACAACATCAAAAGTATAGATATTGTATGTTGTACATATGTACCAACGAACTCTTTTTTACATATTGTTACTTGTAAACAGTATCAGAATCATTGTAACAGGCTCAGTTTCAATAATTATATTCCTATCATTATTTGTTATCTTTTTGTTGGTAAAGATTTTATTCACCAAAAGTCTTCAGTTTATGTTCAATTTGAATATTTCACACAAATGCACTTAATTAGAATGGGACTTGCCAATTCTCTGATTTAGCCATCGAGTATGTGGAATCCAAAAGTACTGAAAGATACAAGCTGTTTGAATACCCTCAGGACTGTTCCTTATTAGGATTCTGTTAGTAACTACATTTAGTTCTGTAGAGGTGGCAGAATCCAGCCTATGGGTAATCGGATAGAACTCAGAATGTCTATACTACTGGTTGGGCTGCTGTGTTGATGTTCTTGCCTGATTGTATGGTCATTTCATTCATATTGATGGTAATTAGACAACAAAAAGGGAAATTGACATGCTTTGACTGGATTCAACAGTTGTTAAAATTTGGTTCAATCCTTAGCAGAAGCAAATGCTTTGTAATGAAATTGGTGAAACAGAAAAAAAAACACACATGGGAGATTGATTTAACATGTATATTTTTAAATGTGTGACATCAAATCTATGTGTCTGAAATGTTGAAGTTGTGGGTAATTTTTCTCCCATTTGTTTTGTCTAGGTGTCATGAATGCTCGGTTTATAACCTTCTTTTGAAAACAAGCTTTGTGTCTCACAGAGTAAAACTCAGCAAGAAATCTGTGAGCGATGGCCCACTACTGATACACCCGCTTTCAACCACGCTAAAAGGAAAATAAGCAAAGTCTTCGGTAAACAAGAAGTTGTCGATTTATTTGTTCAAAATGGATCTTACCATATAGTCAAAAGAAGAAAAAAACTCTTCGGTAAACAGGAGGTTGTCGAATTTCCTCAAAAATGGAAAAAATGTGTTACAATTTCAAGCTATTTTGATGAGTAGTTGCCGAGAAAAGCGTGACAAAAAAGTTTCCAAATATAGTCAAAAATAAAGTCCTCGATTAACAGGAAGTTGTTGTCGATTTTTCGGATAATATACAATATGGCATACCTAAGTACGAATATAATTTGCTTAAACCTCAAGATACGGTGATGAGTAGTTGCTGAGAATGTTGGACGAAAAAAATTCAACTTGCCAAATATAATGTTAAAATAAGTGAAGTCCTCGGTAGACAGGAATTTCTGAAAATGGTTCCCACCATATGCCATAACTACAGGAAGAATATATTAAAATTCCAAGCCGTTGTGATGAGTAGATGCTTAGAAATGTGCTACGAAAATTTCAACTTTCAAAATATAGTCAAAAATAAGCAAGAAACACAGACAAGGGTAAAACTATATACCCCCTGATTCGAAACAGAGGTTTAAAGTCCTTTCCCTATTTAAATATTATACAATCCATTTTTTGTGATTTGAAATGTGAACAGAGCAAACTATGAAGGCCTTCATTGACTCAATACTTCAGTACTTTGATTTCTTTACTAAGATGCAGATTGCAGAGATTTTGTTTTCATTTCGTTTTGTTGGGACCGTTTCTCAGTTTTCAATACCACATTTTATAGGTGGCGCTGCTGTTGTTATTTACATTTTTGACTGCAATGGCGACGACAACACCTGGGACTCCCGATCAATCGGAAGAAAAGGATAAAAGTAGAAAGCCAAAGGGTAATTCTTCGGGCTTCTCAAATATATTGAGATAACAATTTTCAAATTTTTAAGTGGCATATAAATTAAACTTGAAAACACGACCATTCCACATGGCAGACTGACTCAGGAGTTCTATTTCCTCAACTTCAGATAATGTGAAATCATTATACTTTTGAACAGTGCAGTCGTCTTGAAAATTTTCGAGAACTAGTTAAAATCAAGAGTATCAATAGAAGGTACACTCTATGATTACATTAGCTCAACCTACACACAGTTTCTTTTAAGGTACATGTAACAAGCCGGGCTTCTCCCACTGGAAAGTTGTTGAAGACAAGCACGTCTCAATGTGTATCAGAACTCTCACTGTGTGTCAGAACACTGTAAAATTGAAATTTAAAGAGTAAAATGGCTGAACCCCTTTATTTCAGAAATTCAATTGTTCAAATTTTTGCAGTGGCTCCTTGTCCATGCATTCATGGTTGGGGAGTCTCTACAGTTTAATCATTCACACATCTGGTTTGTGTCAGAAACATAGTCATAGGGTATAATGATATACATTATAAAATATCCAAAATGTGACAGAAATTTTAAGAAAAAATTTTGCTCATTAAATTTTACAAATTGATAGTGCAATAAGCGAAATATTTCATGCATAATCATTACTACCCCAAGACTGTAGTGACTGAAAAAAATTGTTTAAAAAAACAATTTCCATATTAAATGGGTTCATTCACTAACACTACTTTCAGGCCTATTGTTTTGTTGAAAGCTCAATTTACAGGTACCTCCTGAAATTTTCTATATGGATATTCAAAATCTTAAATAATATCTGATTCCTATTATTCAGAAAATACAAGCTGTTGTGTCGTAACTGAGTTACAAATAGGTAAAAAAGTAATGCTTCTATGCAATTTTTAAATATTTTTTTACAAAAAAAGTGAGGATTGGGGGTAGATCTATTAATTTATTTGACTTTGCACTGAATTCATATGAAATGAATTTTTGATGACGTAGGAGAGTTTGCCAATCTCATTAGTGATGTCATATTCACTAATTTGTATATCATTAAGTGTCAAATTGTTGGCAAATAAACAATTTAAAAGTTCATGATTAGAATCCCAATATTCCAAACTTTATAACTGTGTTATTTTATATCCAATTTTGGTTCTGTGCAATGTTTCATTTAGATAAAATAATTCATATCTTGTATGTGGATTAATAAATCTTTTACCTGAAAAATAAATTTGTAATGATATTTATTTGTAAACCTCTATTTTCATATAAATTAATAATTAAAATCTCATGCACATAAAGTCTAATTACTGAATATATGTTTAAAAATTCCATGGATGAAAGAATTTTATTTGCAATTTTGGGAACCAAAATGGACAGGAATTTTTCAATTATCTTAAAAAATGAAAAAGTTATGATGATTTAAGTTGATGCCCCATGCCACTCGATGGATTTTTTGCCAATCAAAACCAAATCACAGGTGAGTGATCACATCATGAAAAACTCTCCTATTGTATTTTTATTTAAAAAAAAAGAAAGTAAAAAGGCTTTAAGTCTTGACTCTAGGGAAGAAAATGACATTATAACATTTGTTACACTTTGACTAAATACATGTATAAAGTGTTTTCAATAATTTTCGAAATAATGAAAGTAAAAATCCTTTTTACTTATGCATATGCCAATATGTACTTTTTATTTTGGTTTTTATTAATTATTTTTATATTATTTTCAATTTAATCTTGGGTAAAAAATGGAAAACCGAAACCTTAACATTTATAATTTTTAACTTTTACTTTCTAAATTGAAAAATAAAAGAATTTGTCTGCATTCGAAGAAAAGCATAAAAATACTACTTTTTGTGATTTCATATATTTTTTTAACTACATTGTGTAAATGACTGTCCACTGTTCTGATATGTTCTTATAAGCCACAATAAAGACTAACAAAGTCAATATTCTTGTCACTCTTTTTATGATAAACCACTAAATTTATTTCTTCACATGTTTTGTGTCATAAAATTCTAAGCAATAACATTTCACTAATCACCTATTTAACTAAGCTACTTGTGCCTGTCCAGGCGAACAGGTAAAATTAACCTAGGAATTACCACAGCTATCTTTCAATTATCATAATAAATGAGTTGTATATTAGAAATTACAGAGGTAAACTTCGAAGAGTTGTGCCAGGTAAGCCAGATATTGGAGGTATACCTGACATCTATCAGACTATGCTGCAAGCTGTACGGTTTTCTTGCCCTTTGTAACCTTAATCACATTCTGTTTATAGTTTAGCATGTTTCATACATGTACATGTATACTTTTTTCTGTAGTTACATGTAGCTCATTGGCCTAAAATGACTTTGAGAGATTTGTTTTATAACTTAAACACCAGGTGGAAAAATACAATCTCTATTGATTACATGATTCTAATGACAGTAGTATAAACTACATTTTGTATAGTAGGAGCAAGAGTCCATTTTTTAGTTATTGTTTTAGAAGGCTATAAAGACTATTTTTAACCAAGTGTACAAATACAGGCCCTCTTGAATCTCTAGTTCAATTATACATGTATTAGCAAATAAATATACCCCCAAAAAAAACTCTGCTTTTTTTTACATGTACATGTAGCAATTACTAATAGTACTCTTAAAGGATACCCTTTCAGACACTTGAATGTTTAATCATGATAAGATTGTGCATAAAAGCCACTGAACAGCCATTAAAAACATTTAACAATTATAAAATATTGATTGAAAGTTTATCACACAGTGTACATTTAGTATTGGATGTTACATACATGTATGTACTCTGTCTTGATGTAACCTACGTGTAGAAGTTATCTCCATAACAAAATCATTTATTTAGATCATGTTAAGCCCTTTCCAAGCCTTTGTTGATACATGTAAATGAATTTTCTACATACTTGTATCAGCCTATCTGAATCGAATACATGTACATGTACAATGTATGTTCTTAGTACTAGTACTGTTTTAATAATCATAAACTTATATGTTTGTTTGGTCAAGTGAGAGAAGGAACTTTATTATACTAAATTAGCCTCAAGAACTACATCAGTGTACATTACATCCTATTCTTTACATGTACATGCTGTATTTTTATGTTTTTAGATACAAAATTCAAACAGCAAAAGTTGCCAGCCTGGCAGCCTATCCTCACTGCAGGAACTGTACTACCAGCGTTCTTTGCAATTGGCATTGCATTTATTCCTCTTGGTGTTGCCTTGTATATTACTTCTGAAGGAGTAAGTACTGAACTAACTTGTACTGAAAATGTCCATGTACATGTACAAATGCATAAGTTAATTTAAATACACACTATACATATACCATTTTATAGGAGGACTGCCCATCAGTATTGTAATTGGTAGTATGAAGTAGTTACTTGACTAAAGGAGTTTTTTTAAGCTGAATCAGTTTTTAACTGGGTTTGGGTTATAGCCAAGCTGTCTATAATTAAAGTTATCTATGTGTTGCATGGTACATGTATAATTATGTGTGGTGAAATAGTTACCTTGGTTACACATACATGTAATTATTCATAGTGTACTTGTATCATAGATGCCAACCTTTAGGATTTGTCCATAATTTTTAGGAATTTCAGGTAGAATACATGTATATGGTCATATAGTCAACAGTCACAGATTACCAGTCATTTCTGGTTTAGAAAAGTATTCTGAATATTTAGAGGCTTCCCAGAGACTGTTTGAATACCGGTAATTGATTACAAACTGGAAAAGTCTAGGACCTTCCACTGTTGAAAGTAAATTTGAACTCCTGATCTTGTAACACTGAATTCTGATGTAACTAATTATAACCTTCCCTTTCACAGATCAACGAGTATTCCTATGATTATACGTTCTGTACAAGTACTGATAACAGTGGCCAAACATGTGCTGCCAAACTGGAGAATATTGGAACGAACAATACAGGATATGTGTGTTCATGCAATGTAAACTTCACCCTGGATAAAGACTTTGAGGTGAAATACAAGTCTTTTCACTTTAGCACGATGACTTTCACATTATACATGTACTGCCTGTAGTAGAGGGTGTTACACTCTAGTATCACACGAGGTAAATATATCACATGAGACGAAGTCGAGGATGATATATTTACAGAGTGTGATACAAAGCATAACACCCTCTACTACAGGCAGTATGTGTTATATTATACTGAATATGAGAGTGTGATATATCGGGGATGATATATCGATCAACCAATCAATGTTCAGTGGGAGCGGGCCAAGTAAGGATGTGAAGGGATTAGACTAAAATAACTCTTTACCCATTACCCAATCAGAATTCAAGAGTTTTGTAGGAAGTATAATATATTGTTATATAGTTTCGTTTATAGGAAGTGCTAATATCTATTTATTTGTAATTTTAAAATATTTGACTTTCCTCTGTTGAGAACCAATATAAAACATGGTATTTTAAATTTTAAACCATTAGTGCATTACAGTGAAATTTTATTGCTTTTAGTTCTCCTGTCATCCTATTACTATAATGCAAAATTTTAGAATGAGAAAGAATATTATATTAACAAGAGCTGTGGTAAACATTTACATTTTATTCAAAATTGATGTTCCTTCTGCCAATTTGATCTTCATAAAGATATGGACCATAGACCAAATGCACATTTGCCATTTTCCCCAAATTTACTAGAAGCTGGTTAATCATGGTCTTTACTAGACAAATATTGGATTTTGGAGTTCATGAATACAACACCATTCAAAGTACATTGGAATTACACTTATCAATATCTCAAATTCCTCCATACCAATGTCTTATTAACAAAAAATCTACTTAGTTTTCCATTACCAATGTTCCCTTAGCAAGTTCTCCAAAATACCCTAATTTTACATCAGTTGAATGAAGAACTTTTGGTATTGAATGTTTGAATATAAAATTTCACAGAGACTTTATTTACAGTGTACCTACAACAATGTTTTAAATGTACAATTCTGTAAACATTGGAATTTTTGCAGTTGCTAAACTTTATGGTTTCTGTCAAATGAACATATTTGCTAGAATCTATTTTCATGGTTTAAAAAAAAACAATTATTTTTTTTGTTTATAGTATTAAGAATCAAATTTGTAGGTACTATTTTTCTCACTTTTTTCCACTATGAAAATTAGTATGCTTACAGTTTTTAAAGATTTCCAGTGTTACTGGTTGTTTTGATCATTTTAATATTAATAAAGAAACCATGGTTTCCATGTTTTCCAGGTCAAATATTATTATATGATCCCTGTATAAAAAGAATGATAATTCACACTGAAATAAATTTGATAATTTCACTTACTGTCTTTGTCCCGCCAAAAGGTCACAATGCCAATATCAGTATCTTGATTAAAGAATTAAAAATTTATGTAGAAAATATTTAAATTTTGGAGAAAATTTGTACATTAAATATTAAAATTAATTGGGTTTCATGAATAACCAAAATACATATGTATAATTACTCATTCCAAGATCACATAAAGATTTAACTTTTCCGCACTTGTTAAATCTACGCGTTCTTCGGCACTCATGATCATATTTTGGTTATTCACTCTCCAATTAATTATCCTATTAATCTTTGAATACAACAATAAATTATAGAAAAAAATCTATTTTGATATCAACAGGTAGTGAAATGGTAGTCATAACTTATCAATCTACAAGTGCTCATGCCGAAAACACTTACAGATTTTAGCTTTTTAACATAACTTGCTCTGTCAAGGGTTTGGTTTATTCAACCCTCATGTTTACATTTGAAATAGTCACTTTTTCTTATGAATTATTCTATAGTTTAATTTACATGGGTACTTGCAGTTTAAGTTCCATGTAGTGCATTGTACATGTAATTTAAAAACATCTTGTATAATCTCTTGTTCCTATTTGGTAAATTTAAGTCTGGCATGAATTGTTTTAAACTGATGGAAATATATGGAATTTTGTAAAAGGAAAATTATGAAATTTATGGTTCTGGTTTGTAGCTGAAACTGTTCAAGGCAGAGGCCAAAGGTGAAACTTGGTCAGGTCTATGCTGGTGTAAAAATTATATGAAATTTCACATACACATTTTACTCTATAAATGCAATCCAATGTAACTTAGTTTTTTTTTCTTTTAGGGAGAAGTCTATCTGTATTATGGGCTGCAGAACTATTTCCAAAATCACCGACGTTATGTACGTTCCCGTGACGACAACCAACTTCATGGAGAAACTGTCTCAGAGTCTAGTTTGAACACTGACTGCAAGCCATTCCTGAAAAAAGATCTGAATTCAAGCTACTCGTTACCAATAGCTCCCTGTGGTGCAATTGCTAACAGTCTTTTTAATGGTAAAAATGTACAATGTAGATAAATCCTTTTATGCTAGGCTGGCTGTAATATTGAAATTCTTGTAGTATTTTTATGACCCCACGACAAACAGTCAGGAGGCATATTAATTTACCCCTGTCCGTTTGTCCACCTGTCCATCCGGATTACACATGATCGTGCTTGTCTGACTTTCTCCTTCGTACAGTTTTTGAACTACATCTAAAATATTTTACAGGATATTTCTACACATAAGGAAGGTGTGCAGGGCCTAAGGATTTTGATTTTCGTGAAATATTATGGAAATTGGTGATAGACTTAGTCATTTTACTCAGAAATATAAGGATCATGGCTTGTCCGACTATCTCCTCGTACAGTTTTTGAACTAGATCTAAATTATTTTACAGGATATATTTATACATGATGAAGGTGTGCAGTGTCAAAGGATTTGATTTTCCTGAAATATTTCGGAAATTGGTGATAGTTAGACTTAGTCATTTTCATCAGAAATATGGCTATATGGCTTGTCCATCTATCTCCTCCTGTTGTATTTGAACAACATCTAAAATATTTTTTGCAGGATGTTTCTACACATAATGATGGTGTGCAAAGTCAGAGGATCTTGATTTTTGTGAAATATTACGAAACTGGGTGATAGTTGAACTTCTTGATTTTTGTTAGAAATATACCCGAAGCAACAAAGTTGTGGATTTGTTATTGGGGTATTAATATTTTTTATGTGTCTGTCAGTCCGTCCATCAGTCCTCTTTTTCTTATTGTAGGTATTTTTGCAGTGCTTAGCCTAACATACCAAATATTTACTGCATCAACCAACTATACATAACCTTTCTGATTCTGCAAACCATGTCTTCATACAATAATAAACATGTTCTTAATTTGGCAAATCTAGTGAGTGGGGCATCATTAGTGTTTTACAGAAACATTTGATTTATTAAAAAAAATCGCTATTAACAAATGACACGGGAGCTCCTGTGACAAACAGGGCTTCTAGTTGTTTGATACATCAACTTAAAAAATTTACTTCTAATTTGTCTATTTGGGTTATGGTTATCAATATTAGATACACTTTATATACATGTACAGCAAGTAAGTCTACATGTATTTTTTCCTATTTTCCGGTACATTAAAGCCTGTCATAGGAAAACCTAATTTAGACTGAAGAATGTCTTCACTTTAGACAAGTGTTTGGTATACTCAGGTTTTAAATATACTTTAAAACAGGTATACTGTGACTTAAGATAAAATGTCTGATATATACAGTGTACATGTACATGTATCATAGTTAATCAGTTACTCAGGTTTCAGTTACTTGCTTCATATTTTAATTAATTCCATGTTATTATGCCCCCGCGACAATCTGTCAGGGGGCATATTAATTTACCCCTGTTTGTCCACCCTTCCGGATTACACATGATCATAGCTTGACCGGCTATGTCCTCGTACAGCTTTTGAACTACATCTAAAATATTTTACAGGACATTTCTACACATGATGAAGGTGTGCAGGGCCAAATGATTTTGATTTTCGTGAAATGTTATGGAAATTGGTGATAGTTAGACTTAGTCATTTTACTCAGAAATATAAGGATCATGGCTTGTCCAGCTGTCTCCTCGTACAGTTTTTGAACTAGATCTAAATTATTTTACAGGATATTTCTACACATGAGGAAGGTGTGCAGTGTCAACTTTGATTTTTCATGAAATATTACAGAACTGGGTGATAGTTAGACTTTGTTATTTTTGTCAGAAATATTTCCCAAGCAACAAAGTAAGGGATTTGTTATAGGGAGTATTAAAATTAAAAAAAAAAAATCATTACTAACAAATGAGGCGGGGGCTCCTGTGATATCTTCTTAATTTTACTACATGCATTTCTCTATTTCTCTACAGATACATTTGAACTGAAGTTTGGAACAGAGTCAGTGACACTTTTAAATACTGGTATTGCATGGGTCTCAGACAAAAAAGAAAAGTTTAACAACCCATCAAGTAAGTGATCAAGTTAAAGTTACATGTATTTAGTTATTGAAAATATGGATTAATTACCATACTTGTAAAATATGCAATTTCCCAAAATTTAGGCATGGAGTTTATAGAGGAAACTATTTGGCTGCCCCTTTAAATAATGTTGTTTTAGGGCCAGCTGCAGCCTGCTAAGTGGTGTGAGGGTTTCCTCATAGCTCATTGAAGAACTGTGGCCTTGAGCTGAAATTTGTCATCCCAGTGGAGTTGTTGTCTCTTTGACATATTCACCATATCCATTCTCCTTATATTTGAAGCTGTCTCTCATGTAATCTGTGATTTAGGATTTTTCATTGATTACAACTTTCAACAGGGAAGTGAGGATAGAAAAGTTACTTTCCCTGATTAACTTTTAACTCTCCCTGATTTTGATAAAATATCAAAGTGAATAAAAAAAATTAACTTAACTCAGTTTAATTGGCTGAATTACATATGTGAAAATAGGTTATAGTATGGTAAAAGAGTAGGGAAATTGGGTGGCAAAATTATTTTCATAACACTTCTCTCAGCTTAGACTTCTAATGCAACCTCTCGATATTTGGTATCTAGCATCAGGTACAGGTCCCATATTTAGGGATCCGATTTCAGGCCTGTCTGACATCTACTTCATGTTAAAAAAGCCATTTCTGTCTTTGATCCATATTTGATGATATTATTTGTTCTTTGTCCTCCTCTTAGGCTCCATTGTCCTTTTTTTTTTTTTCTCTAGGAAGAGCAATGAATTGGCTTTTTACAATATTAAGTGAATGCACACTTTTCTAATTACTTGCTTAACTTCTTATTCTATCTGTAGCTTGGAATGGCTTTACTAACCCTCCTAATTGGAACAATAAGATGGTCCAGAATTTGGATGTTAATAACTCTGCCAATACTGGGTATGAAAATGAGGACTTGATTGTATGGATGAGGACAGCTGCCTTACCCAACTTTAGAAAGTTACATAGAAGAATCCAACCTAGTGGAACATTTGCAAATGGACTTCCAAAGGGATCGTACACCATGAATATCTCTTATTGTAAGTTCCTATTATCATTATGGACAGATGGATTCTTCCTTAGGCTGTTCCATTAAAAGATATGAGGTACTCAGGAAGGCTTTTATTAACGAGGGGAGTCACCCACCAGTATACACAAAATAAAATGTACATGTATGCAGATTCAGAGTTCATTTCAGAAAATTGCAAAAGGGGGTCAGTGGGCCTCTTGACAGCAAAAGAGGGGGTCATTTTCAGTATAAAGGGGGCCAATATGACAGTAATATAAGGGGTTATTTTTACATAACAGGAAAGATTCAACCAACAAATAAGTTCACCTCAGGTTTGTATATACTTTAAAGTTTCATTTTAGGTGAGAGGTAACAGAGATACATGAACTCCAAATGAATAAAAAGAATTACTTGTACATGTTGTTCTTTTATTATAGCACTGTATTGATTGAAATTGTAAGTCAGTACGATGTTGCAGCTCCACTTAGAATCTTTCTGTTCTTATCGTATCCAACCTGGCCCAGGACAATGGACAGATTCATCTTCACTCGAAATTCTCGACTCTATGTTCGCCAGCCATGTCCGTTTGTTTTCAGTCAGTCGGCTGATCTGAAATTTATTGGGTCCCATTAATTGGATTAGGGGAAATGATTGTGTCCCCTGCACACCGCCTGCAGTCGTGAAATCATGAAATCGTTTTTGACATGCTAAAAGTTTTAACTTATGCTTCTCGTGTTTACTATGAAACGGTCAAGTCCATTAGGCTTTTAAATGACAGATATGCGTCGGGAAACAGAACTAAAAAAAAATCTGGAAATTTAGAGATCGACGTACGAAATACTGTGAGGCCACTGGGCCCACATGCCACACCTTTTGTGTGCCTTGCATAAAATATCTGCACCAATCATTGAATGGTGCAAGGATGTGGTCTGGAATGAACATTGACTTACCACAAAAGGAAATTTGTGATTAGCTTAGGGGTTGTGACTTGTCCTGTTTTCTGGGCAAAACTTGAATCATCTTTTATGAATTAAATTGTTCTTTCAGCCTATCCTGTGACGTCTTTTGATGGCAAGAAATTATTCATTTTATCTACAACATCTTGGTTAGGAGGGAAAAATCCATTCCTGGGTATAGCCTACATAGTTGTTGGAAGTATTTGTATACTGCTAGGAGGAGTCTTCCTCGTTATACATATCAAATATGGTAAAAAGTAAGTGCTTTCCATTGATGGCTGTAGTTCAATAATTTCTAGTGTGATTATATTTTATTTGTGTAGGCTCTCAGTTACTCTACCAAGAAAATTCTTGAATATATGGATGTTTGTTTTGGGTAAAATACAGTATTTATATCAATAGATGGAGAAAACATTAAAGAAATATAAACCAAAGTAATCATTTGTTGTTGGTTTACACATGAAATTCAACCAATTTTTTTTTTAAAACTGTGAATATATTCATTCATTGCACAACATTCACATCAAACTTGTCCTCAATAAAGAGGGATACTTTCTTATTTTCTGCACAAGTGTCCACTATTTTAAACACAAGAAAAACAGATGTCAATTTTAACGATATTGATAATGATCCACAGTACTTTTATAATGATTGTCAACTTTCACTGACCAAGGAAAGTGGTGTACATGTATTTTAAATTAAAAGCTTAGATGATGGACTCAAGAACTCAGGGGGAGGTAGGGGTAGAATTTGTAAAAAAATAACTTTCATGTAAAAAAATGATTTTTATTTCCATTAAGAGGGAGTGTATATCCGGCACACTTTATCTTGTATCTGCACCTGCCCTTGCATCTTTGCATTTTCTTCTAATAAATGAGAATTCTTGTATTTTCAGCTCATGTGGCCAAAGGCCATGTGAGCTATTGCCATCCCTTGGCATCTGTCGTCGTTAACAATTATTCAAAACTCTTCTCCTCTGAAACTACTTGGCTGATTAGAACCTAACTTGGTATAAATGTTCCTTGGGGTATCCTGCATAGAACTGAAGTGGGGATTTTTGATTCATCGAAAAACATGGCCGCTGTTATTAAAAATAGAACATAGGGGTCAGACAGTAGTTTTTTCAAATTTATATCTCCAAAACCGTTAGGTTTAGCTAAATTTTGACAGAATAAAAGTGTTCAGCATGATGAGATCTATCTCTGGTTAAATTTTGGTTTTAATCCGTTAAGCCGTGTTGGAGTTATTGCCCTTTTTCAACGATTTTTGCTATTTTTAATGTTGTTTCTTTCAAAAATCTTCTCCTCTGACACTACTTGACCAATTGAGACCAAACTTGGTACAAATGTTTTTTGGGGTATCCTGCATAGAAATGATGTGCAGATTTTTGATCCATCAAAAACATGGCAGCCGTTACTAATAATAGAACATAGCGGTCAGACAGTAGTTTTTCGCATGTATCTCCAAAACCGTTAGGTTTAGCCAAATTCTTTCAATAGCTGAAATGATCCTTATTATTAGGACTATAAAAGTCTTCAGGGATAAAAGTTGTCAGATGACTCCTTGTAAGAGTTATTGAAAGGGAAAAATGCCTTTTTTTTAACAGTTTTCAGTCAATATCTTGATAACTGTGATAAATTAAAAGAAACCTTCAATTGATGAAATGATCCTTATGATAAGCCCTACCAAAGACTTCTTGAGTTGTTGGACAACTTCTTGTTAAATTTATTGCTTTTGAAAGGCAAAATTCAACCAGGTGGGTGATTCAGGCTCCTGGGAGCCTCTTGTTTTAAAAGTTACTGTAATATACAAGTACATGTATTTCTTAATTAAGCACATTTATGAACCAGTATGTATTCTAAGAAGACAATTGATGTGTGTACACAAAATTCTTAAAAACATACATGAACATGTATTGTATACATTTACGTAGATACACACTACATATATCACTTTTTATTATTCTATTATGAGTGTTTTTTTTCCATTTAGACCAACTGACATGATCAACGTGAGTAGTAGAACCCCTTTCTGAAGGACTAATTTGAGCTGGTCTCGAATGATATTATGACTGATGGATGGGCTGTATATGGTGAAAAACAACAGTCTGAGTAGTTCTAGTAGGACAGTCTAAACTTTAACTAAATTTTAATAATGCTCAATTTTAAAAATGCTGACCCAAGAGCCATAAATTTAAAGTGAAAATAAAAACACTTTAATGTTGGTAATATGTTTATCACTTTTAACATGGCTGTGGTCTAAAGAGATATGAAGCACATCATATTAGAATAGATACTTATGAATACCGTAATATTTCATGTACTTATACATTTGTATAAAAATTATTTCACATATGTTAATGAGTACAAATTAAATTAAACTTAAACGTATAATTACATTTAGCAAAATGAGAATTTTTTTTAATAATTGAAAACATAAACTAATTTCTGAAGATTTTATTAAGCAATTTTCTATCAGAGTATATCTGTTCTATGTATTTAAACTATTGTTATAGGCTATATATCAAGGCTTTTGAAATTAAAACAAAATTAGCGGTGAAATCCATTTTTTGATTGAAATCTTTACTGATATTCATTCTACAATTATGTCTTTGTGTATGATGTATCTTATAACATGTGCGTTTTTAATGATTTTCTTTCCATTAAGTGTTGTTATGTTGATATTCTACTATTTTACAATCTGTCCTATTAGTACATTTGTATCTTCAAATCTCTGTCATCAAATTGAAGTAAAAAATTACTCATCAAACCAGTGGCAAAAATATGTTCAAATAAATTTCATGTGAATTACGCTTGAAATAGGCATATTGTTTAAAAAGTCTGTGTCTTCATTTAATATTTGTATGATTTGAGGAGGTAGACCTAGGGTAAGGGACGCAACTCTCAAAATTCATTGGAACGTTTGTATTCAGCATTTTACATCAATCTCATATAAGTGTCAAAGTATCTTGGACTGATTTCGTTCTATTTCATTTGGAAGCTTGATGGGCTTTGGTGAAATTGAATATGATACAAGCATATCTCTGATTTCAAGAGTTATGTCCCTGACCCCAGGTCTACCTCCTTAAGCCGTCATTCAGATTTGATGTATAAATAATAAAATTGTGAATTTATTGAAGCTATATAAATTATGTATGAAAATTTTAATATATTATTTTATTTCTTTACTGGTATTACTATTATTAAACTTACGAAAACATTTCTATAATACATTTTGTTTATGTACATCACTGAAGGTTTATCATCTAATCATCAATTGTAGCAGTATTCTCATTTTTTAATTAATTTATTGTTTTAATTCATTTCTTTATTCTCTCAGACTAAATAATAATGGTACAGAGAAACCTTGTGTTATAAAGTATTGCAACAAACATTCATATACATTCAGTAATGTAAATAAAATTGGTCCAAAGATTCATTTGTTTTGGAGTGGGGGTTGTCGGATAGGAAATAGTCTGTTATGTACACTCACTGGCACTAATATACCTCTGCATACTGGTTGTGAAATTTTGGATAAGAATAATCCTTGTGAAACAGAATTTTTTAATATAATTATGAAAAAAAAATCTTTCAGTGAGTTAACCTTTTGAATTCACATGTAACCCAAAATCTGCATTTTCATGATACATGTTTTAAATGATGGTATTAGATGCTAAAACATGTACATACATGTATATATAAGAAGTCACGTATCAGCATCAGGTAACATTCCAACAATCTTTTATTTGAAATTCAATCATGACTTTTATCATATTCTTATATTTGTTATTGGTGTGTATGATTGTTGATTAAACACAAATCTAGATTTTTTTTTCATATTGAAGTACATGTATACTGATAACTTGTGCAGACCACTTTCCTTCAAGCTTGCACATCTGTCATGTATTAGTGAAGTGAAAAAAAATAATGTCAGTTTTAACCATAGATTGTTCAATTCAATACTTACTCTTTGAGGTTGAATTTCTTAATAAATTGACCAAAGATATTTTATTTTTAGAATTTCATATTGAATTTAGTCATGTCCATGTTAAACTGGAAAAACTTAAAATAATTCAAAGGGAAATCATTTATGACTTTATTTGCAACATTAAAAAGTGGATAAACCTAGGTTTAACATATAACATTGTTCAATAGTTATTAATGAATTTTTCTTCAAATGTATCTTTTATGGCAGTATTTGTTTAGAGATAGAAATTGCTGAACATTAATTATCATTGTGAATTGACTGCATTGCAGGTCAGGTCTTTCTTCATTTTTTTATGCATTTAAATTGCTATGGTTACAAGTGGTAACTGCCTTAAATCCATGGAGATGCTTATGATAAGTGATTTGTGCATATCTTATCTCACAAATGTTTTGTTTTTGGTAGGCCTCGTAAAAACTGTATTTGACAATAACAGTGCATATGAAAGTTGGTATTTGGAAATATTAACACTTAAAGTTCTAGTAACTTTCTTCTTTAGAAAAGTACAGAAAAATTGTCCACCAGAATTTTTATACTAAAACCAGTTAAAAATTATTTCACAATATGTGCCAGACCCTAGAAAATGGACACAAGAAGAGTTATTTATGGGATATAACAAATGTATATTTGAACAGTTATATTGATTATATGTAGATTAATTAATCACATCATATTTGACTTTTAGATAGACCCATATTTGCATTTAATGCATTTGCAATATGTGTAAATAAATGTTGTATTCCACCTTTTTAATTTTTGAGAAAATCGTTGGATATGTAATTTTTGGTCTGCATTTACTCATCTGTCAATCCTTCTATCTGTATTTTTATTGATGGTCTTTTTTTTGAAGATAGGTTAACTTACAAAATTTATGGTGAACATGTATGCCATTAAAATAAACCTCCAAAAATATACTGCACTAGGGTAAGTTATGATTGCAGCTCAGGATGTTTTTGCTGCTGTAAAACCTTTTTTTGATGGTATTTTTTTATAATTGAAATCGCAAGGCATGGATTACCAGTTAAAATTCTTGGCCTCATTCAATTTGTTTCTAATAAGTCAAATTATTCCTATCAGTACACTGTATCCTTAATCTTGAATCTCTAAATTGCAGAGTCCTGATGCATAGAAAATTGAGTTGTCTCTCTTCCATTTTCTTTCATTGTTAATATGAGCGAGTTTAATATTTCATTGGATTTTGTAGAATACTTGGACAACTAGTTTTTTTTTTTTTTTTATAGTTTGAGTTATTGCCATTGAAAGGCAAAATATGGTGGTTTTATTTTTTTCCCATTTTCCCCCCAAAAAGTAAATTGGTGAGGTTCACAGCAACACAAAATGTCTTCTGGAAACCACTCTTAACAATGAACAAAATATTTTGAAATATATTTGTATGATGAACATCACTTACATTTTCTTTTTAAAATTTAACCTATAAGTATTCTCTTATGTTAAGTTTTCTTATAATTATATCTGTATATTATTAGCTTGAGAAAATAACTCTTATCTAAAGCCACAATAAAACATTCTTAATTCTGTGATTTCAAATAAGTAAAAAAAAATTGGTTGAACACACAATTCTATCAATGAATTTTAGTGGTAATGCTGTCACAATTTTGAAGAAATTGACTAAAACTGGGCAAAAAATGTTAAGAAAAAAATATTTTGAGGGTGTTGAAAAAAAATCAGGTCGGGAGGGGATGAGAATCTAGGATATTGTTCGTTTGTTGAATTTTATTTATTTATGTTATGTGATCATTGTTGATATGTACTGATTTTAATGAAAAATCTTTTCTTCAGTGTTTGTTGTCATTCATTTTCATTCAGAATGTGTAGTAAAGATTGCATAAATATAAAGGGAAATAAAAAATCTTAACAACACTGAGGGTGCAAAGCAGAGAAATCTCTTACAGAGATTTTTTAGTGGAGCATTTTCTGTTTTATTCTTTTTATAGGACTGCAAAAAATTGCAGTTGTGTATTTGTATGGCGCGTGATCGTGGCTGTTTATAGACACTTAGTTTTCATGCAAGAACTTTGGTATTGATTGATCTTTCTAAAATTTCAAAACGAGATTCCAAGCCACAAAGGGAAGGTTGGTATTGATTTTAGCAGCAGTTTTAGAATAAAGGGCCAAAAGAGGCCTTAAACAAGCATTTCACAGAATTTAAATTTATACCTCTATTATAGCAAAGGAATGTCCATGATATTGTTCCACAATATTCTATACCATAATTGTTAGACTTGGATTGATTTTTAAGATTAGAACTTGTGGGGCCAGAAGGGGGGGGGGGCGCAATAACATGCATCAATAACTTGGCTAATAGTGAATTGTATTACGAGGTGCCATACTACCAAAGGAAGACTGTGATTTTTTGGGGGGGTTAAGACTTGAATGTCGTAGAAATCAGGGGTCGAAAATTGGCCTGAAACCAGCATTTTCTTTAGTTGATATAATAATAATTAATTGTTTAAAAGTGATTGTTTTTCATATAAATTATGCTTAAAGGTGCCATACCACAAATGGAATACTGGGATTACTTTTAGTGGTTGTGACTTGAGCCAAGTAAGAATAAGGGGCCAGAACAAACCTTTTTTTTAGTTTTCTGGACGATAACTTGAGTGTCATATCCCCATATGAAGCTTGAGATTGATTTTGCTGGTTTTTGACTGGAACCATTTAGTTATAATGGCCAAAAAGTGACCGCTTCGGTTCTGGTAAAATATTTATCCGGTGTCAAATATCTAATCGTAGTCAAAATTTCAAAGCAGTGTCAAGTTTAATTGGTATGTTCATACTTGCCCCAACTCTTCAGGATTTGACCTCTTCGGTCGCATCAAGGTGCGCCTTGTGAATCATTTTATTCTAACTTTTAAAATTGATTCTGTGCATGGTTAATACGACAATTCAAACACTCTGCTCGTCGGAAACCCTTAGGATTTACAAGACGTTAGAAAACATTTCATTATATTCTCAATTGCTTAAAAATATGGATATCCTCGTCTCAAAAGTGAGAAAAAATTATGTCTTTCAGTATACATGTATGTTTTAAGATTCTTTGAAAAAAGAAGTTTTATTATACCTAATGAATCGCCTCGTCTAACCGTTAGACTTTTCTGCGACAACCTCTATTGGAGGGAATGCTTTAACCGATGTTTGGTATACATGTATCTTTTTTGCATGATGACTTGTCCTGGGTCACCTTTTAAAGTTTTCTCGATTATCAGCTTCCAGTTTGCCACTTGTTTGTATGTTCTTATAAAATGCAGAAAGTTGAGAGGGATATTCTTAGCACAACGTAGCAAGCAATATATTGTTATACTTAATATACAATGAATAAATAAAAAAGTAGAACTAAAATCCATTCAATGCAACTTACAGTGTATTTTTGCGCAATTAGAGTTTCAAATCTTTGCACATACATTGATATTTTGCTGTCAGGAAGAAGATAGCAGTTTTTGAATTTTGAGTTATATTCAAGTACTTTCACAATTTTTAGGTCAATTTTTCTAGTTGATTGTATGACTACACATTTCCTACTCATAGGATTTATCCCGTTAATGTCCTCCTTAGGTGTATGAGGGAGGTTCAAAGGAACGAGGATTCGAACCAAAATTAGAAGACATAATCCAGGAATAACGACCAGACAGTGAAGAATGGCACCCACAACAAAGAACATGAAAATTGCCAAAAATAATACCGTTACACTACAAAAAAAACTATAAAAGGGACAAAGATCAGACATGGAAAACAAACATAACAAAGAACTTAAAGTAACTAAAATAATACATACAAAGTAACAAAATGAAATGAGCAATCCGGACTCAACTAAAAGTATGGACCAGGTGCACCGGTAGGGTAAGCATCCTCTGGTATTGTGGAAACTCTCGAAGAGTTGCTCATAAATTGTCATGTCTGAGGAAGACGGAATACGACAATATGAACAAATCGGTGCAAATGGATACAAAATAACGATCCACGAGTTCATGATGACAACCTTAAAATTGTTGAAGTTATGGCTTTAGTCATGTAGCAACGAAAGCCTAAAATATGTAGCTCGGTACAAGAACTCTGCATCTTTCTGGCATAACGTATGAACTCAGTGTGAACTGAATTCATAGTGTCTGTAGTCCTTTATCTTTATCTAAAGTTCCTCTAATCTAGGATTATATTTAGACAAAACGTCATCTATATGACGGAAACTGAGATAAAAGTTTTTGGTTAATCTATGATTGCAATCACTTGGCGTCAGTCGTCGTCGATAACAATTTTTCCCCTGAAACTACTGGACCAATTAAAACCATAATTGGAATAGATACATATATCTACTAAACCGTTAGGTTTACCCAAATTTTGACGTGAGATAAAAGTGTGATGAAATGATGAAATATATCTGTGGCCAAATTTCCGTGTAAATCTGTCAAGGCATGTTTGAGTCATTGCCTTTTTTACTTGTTTTCGCTATATTTTTTATATTATTACTTGAAACAAATCTTCTACTCATAATATACTGGGGGAAAAATCCATAAAATTTGGTTTAATTGTTTCTGTGGGTGTCCTGCATAATATGGCGGTTGAGATTCTTGATCTTTGAAAAAAAAACAGGTCACTGTTACTAAAATAGAACATAGGGGGTCAGAAAGCAGTTGTTCGCACATATTTCCTGAACCGTTACGTTAAGTCAAATTCTGAGACAGGTAAAAATGTTTAACATAGTATAATTTCTGTGTGATTAAATTTTCGTGCAAATCTGTTAGGCCATGCTGGAATTATTGACCTTTTACAACATGTTTTTGGCTTTGTTTAATGTTATTACTTTTAACAATTTTGTCCTCAGAAACTACTGAACAGAATTCAATGACTGTTCAAGTCACTGGTCTGCAGGTATGAGCGTAAGGAATTTTTATCAAAGAAAAGATTGCCCGCTTTAATTTTGTAAACCAGTTGGGCGATCCATGCTCTTTCGACCTCTAATTTGTATAAGATGAGATATAAAGATCGATAGCCTATACAAGTGAAGGAATAAGACAGCAATTAAGTAACGGAACACATTTTGTTCCCATTGGAAGGTCGACCGTCTGTTCAAAAACCACACCGGACAAATATGTTGTCGATAAAAAACATCCAGTATTTTTATAACAATTTCTTCGATACAATTAAAAGATGATTTGGAATCGTATTAGTTTCATAAAAAAAATCTCAACTTAAGTTTTCCAAAGTTTTCAAGCATGCTGATTGTAGGGTTGAGGAAATTCTCAATTTGAGATTTTTTTTATGAAACCAGAGCTTAAACCATCTTTTATCGATCATCCCAGAGAACAATGTCAGGTGGCAAAATACCATATGGTGTAAAATTTTCGCGAGGTTCCAGTTTTCGCTAATATTCGTCGGCTTCGAGGAATCGCGAAAATGAAAGCTCGCGAACTATTAAGTCAGACTAAAATTACCCGCTATGCAGTATGCGCCTTTCGATTCGTTTGTTTTCAGGCTTGTTAACAGAAGCGACTCAATAAATTTCAAAAAATGGGAGCCAGCTTCTTATCCAGTGTTTTCCAGTTGTTTTTTTTTTATATGATCAACCATGCAAACCTTTTAATCAAACAGGACCCCCCCCCCCCCACACACACACACAAATTGGATCCACCTTTTCGCCAAGAAATAGAAGTTTTAATTTGGTTTAAAATATATATATATATATATATATATATATATATATATGGATTTATGGGCGAAAGATCGCTTCCCAACCCCTTACGTTTGGACATGTACACTGCATGACGAACGAAATGCTTTAAAAATTTTCGAGAGAACGAACTTACGTTTCCTGACCTTACAATTATAAGTATAAAGGGCCGGATCCTGACACTTTGAAAAGGAGGTTCCTCAGAAAAAAAGGGTGATGGTGCTAGGACATTACAAGTTTATATTTGCCATTTTTTGTCATTTTATCAATTAAATGAAAATGACAAATCCAATAAAAAGGGGTGCCACCCCTTGCACCCACCTCTGGATCCGCCATATGAACCACATGCTCTTGTCTTGTATAGAGAATCGGTGGGCAATTACGACCCAACTACGAAAATCACTTTTCTATCAGGACTGCCATTGTCCGCGTCCTCTGTGATATGAACACTTGCCTCAGGAAAAAAACTTCCTTTTCGTGTACATGTACTGTATAAATGGTAATTAATTAACACAAGTGATTTTTTTCCGAGACAAGTGCCCATGGATTATAATTGTTGTCTAATTTAAGGGATGACCATCTGATTCTGAAAAGGGGGAGAGTGGTAGTTTTTGCGGCCTGAAAAACTTAGGAAACACATATTCTGGCCTCCACTTCAAAGGAAATGAAAAAAAAATCTGACCTTAATAATATTTTAATCAGTTTACAGTAAAAATCTAGCCGGAGAGCATTTGGAAATAAAATTTTACATAAATAGGCCAGCGTCTATCTACATAAGTTGGTCACGAAGGAAGGTATACTAAGTATCGGTTCAGGTAGAGAACATTTATATATGCAGCCCATGGAAAGTGGAGTTTGAAAATATCGGACTTTTTCATGACTTTTGAACTAAAGTCTGACTTCCGAACGGTATTTGTGAAACATCTTTAAGTTTTGTGTGGATTTTAATTTATTCCAACAAAAAAGTAAGTACTACATTTCAGTTAAATACTAATGAATCTAAAAATCGAAGTTCGAGACCATACCAACCCTTCTATAAATCAAATGGCCGATCGATGGCGTTGAACCTCGGAGGTCATGAGATATTTATAGGTACATTAAAAACTTTATATAATCCATTGATGGTAATTTGTACTTTCTGTTTTTTCAAAACGGTTAATTAGTTACAACGGAAATTTTACTTTGACGATCAATTAGGTGCCAAAATTTAGCAAAAATGAGGAAATTAATAGCTTGAATCCCCCTTTTCAAAGACTTTGATTCTCCATTGCAAACCCTGACTAGACAGGATATCTTATAAATGTATTTGTATTATTTCTACACATGTAATGTAGATAGATCCCATATTCTATAGGGTTTACTTTAATAACAGTCAGCTTCATTACAGGAATCATGAATCACAATAACTTTGAATGTAAGAATTATGTATTATATTACTGAATTTTATACTCCCAGGTCATCCATTACATATATGACTGAAAAGAATTCATACATGTAGAATTCAGATGAACCTCAATGCTGTTCAAACTTTTGCTTGCACTGCAATGAAAGCTGATATGAAGCTGAAGTTTGAAAATAAATATTTGTAAAATCATATTACTTATACAAGTACAAATGTACAAGGTTTAAATGTGTTGTGTTTCAATAGTTATTAAAGTCACTTTCATACATGTATAAAATAACAGCAACGTATGCTTCATGACTGTACCATCCAGGAATACAATCTGGAATCCATTAATTGCACCGCAAACTATCACTCTATCAACTGAGATAAAAGATTACTTCATTGTTATTTTTTTCTGTAGATTTGGTTGGTTACGGTCTTTTATGAATAGTTTTACATAATTTGTTTTGGGGCCTTTTAAAGCTTGCTTAATGGTATGGGTTTTGTTCATCATTGAAGACCGTGTTGTGACGTCACTTATAGAAGCTTAATCGTTACTTGCTTGGTATTTGTTGAATGACTATCTCATTGGCAATCGTACATGGTACATGTATTTAAGTTTTCTACTTATTTGTAACTAGTGAGTGCTAAGTATTTCACTGGTAGAGAGTTCCCACTGCTCGTCAAACAAGCATGTTGTGTAACGACGATTTAGCTCGGTCATTATATTGTGTTTTTAGTGGGATGTTGCTTCTGTGAGGTAGCACTATGGAACTTAGCCTCAAAATGTCATAATAGTAGAGTAGTATAAAGAAGGATATTTTCATATAGTAAAACATTTGTTCTGAAATGCAAGAAATAATTGCAATAGGCATTGAAACCACAACCAATCAATGAAAAAACCCTAAGTTCAAGGGGTAAATATAAAAAATCATAGACATTAAAAATTTGGAAAAAGAATGATTTTTTGTTGCATGTTGAGCTTATCACAATCATGCCATGTATTTGTACCAATAATTTACATTGAATGGATCTGAAACCATATTTGAAGTCACAGAGTTGTAATGATCTCCAAACCATTTGCTATTTGCTGACCCATGATTAATCCAATACATAACATTTCCGTGTCTAAAATTGACAAAAAATGGTAAATAATATCTTAGCACCACCCTTTTTCTGAGGAACATTGGCTGGCATTCCTCCTTTTCACATTTGAAATAAAAAAGCAGGAGGATGATATATGAGTTTTTTTTGTAATGCAAAGTAGGATGCAATAGGCAGAAAAAAAGTAATCAAGGGAACCAAGGTTCTAGCGGTAATCAAAAGAATATATAATCCAGGGACTAAGACCAGACATGGAAAACAGACATACACAACAAAGAACATAAAGTAACTAAATAATACGTACAAAGTAACAAAAGCAAAATGAGCAACTCGGACTCCACTGAAAACTGGGAGCATGGACCAGGCCATAGTTGGAAAACTATACTTAAAAGGTCTAGGACACCAAATTTGACTCTAGCCCCCCCCCACCCCCCCTTTCCCCCCATCATGGCTAACTATATGTACTTGCATTGTTGAAAATTTTAAATACATGTCTACCGTAACGGTGTGAATGTTAATAGTAAATTATTATATAAAGCATGCCGAAACTATTCTAAAAAAAAAAGCAAAAAAACTGGTGTGCATGAAGCTAATATTCATTATGTTTCGATTAAGTCTTACAGTCAATGAAATGAACATCTCGTTAGCGAGAACAAAGCGATACTTTTTATATTTCTCGGGTATTTTATCCGAGAGGAAATATCCGCCATTTTCTAACGGTATGTTTATCTGTTTCCTTCCCCTTTCTTTGTGATATTCCCTAATTACATACACAGGTACATGTAGAAATCTCGGCCGAGATAATAAAGTTTTCGGAGATAGACCACTACCACACAAACAAAATGCCGGTAAGTCTTGTTTTAAGATATTTCAATACACATGTTTTGTATATGACTTTAAATAGATTTCGAAATAACTGGTTCTGAATCAGTGGGTGTTTATTAATGGTCTGATTATTAGTCACTTGGAGAGAACGTCCTAATAATTAACCTTAGATTGTTATGATCGATCGGCCATATGATTTGAGTATTTGTGTAATATGTACACCAAAACAGAAATGTTGTGTTTCTATGAAAACAACTGACATTGAAAAATATATTTTCCTTAGTTATATTCTAATGAGGAAAGCTATCTATCTACGCAGTCAGTTTATAGTTTGAGCTGAAAGGTAAGCAGTTGCATAAAAATGTCGTATATTTTAAAATCGTTTCCGGTTTGTTAAAACATCTTCCTTCCAGGGAAAAGGAGGGTGCCAGCCGAGATTCCTTACAAAAAGTGGGGATGCTAGGACATTATTTGCCATTTTTGTCAAATTACAAATTTCCCAATAAGAAGGGGGTGTCAACCCCAACACCTTCTCTCTGGATCCGCCATTGATTTCTTTTATACATGTAGATGAGCGAATAGCATTTTTTGTATTAAAAGTGCCTTCCATTTCCATGCCAAAATTTGTCAATATTAACTTTAAGTAGTGAAGGATTTATGGAAGAGTAATCAAGGGAACCAAGGTTATAGCGGTAATCAAAAGAATGCAATCCAGGGACATAGACCAGACATGGAAAACAGACATACACAACAAAGAACATAAAGTAACTAAAATCATACATACAAAAAAAACAAAAGCAAATGAGCAACTCGGACTCCACTAAAAACTGGGAGCATGGACCAGGTGCACCGGTAGTTTAAGCGTCCTCTGCTTTTCTAGAAACACCCGCCGAGTTGCTCATAAAAAGTCAAGTCCGGGGTAGACAAACGACAAAAGGAAAACTATGACCCGTTGAATAAATCAGTTTTCATGGAGCAGATGGATCCACGATTTCATGATGACGACCATAAAACTTCTGTAGTGATGACTTCAATCTTGTAGCAACATAACCCTGTTCCAGAAGCCTATTTGTTAGAGTTCTAGCGCGATACGAAAAGTCTGCGTAGTTTATGCAAGCTCTGGAATAACGTATGAGTTGTGATATGAACACTCCATACGCAGGTGCTGAAGGGATGTTGCCACAGATGAAAGGAAAGTTGACAATTTTGAATGAAATGTCATCACGTTTGTCGTATAGTTTGGTCAGTAGTTTTCCTTTACCATCGATTTCTAAGTGTAGGCCAAGATATGAGGCTGACTTCACAGTGTCTGTAGTATCCTTTATCTCAAGTTCTTTGGGGTAGATGCAATATATCAAATCCCCGAAATTAGGATTGTTTAAAGATAATACGTCATCTATATAGCGGAAACTGAGATTAAAGGATCTAGCCAAACGATATTCTTTCTTTCGAAGATCAGATCAGCTATAAAGTCAGCCTCATAAGAGTGAAGAAATAGGTCAGCAAGTAAAGGAGCACGATTTGTTCCCATTGGAATGCCGACCGTTTGTTGAAAAACACGTCCACCACACTGGACGGAGTGTGATTTAAGATTTACTTGTCCCTGTCCTCACAGTGTTACCCATGCACACCCTTAGTCAATATATCATAATGTTATATACAGTTTCAGATTCAGAGCTGGGCGTACGTGCGTTGGACCCTTTTTTTTGGAAAATATAAATTTGTAAGTTATGTGCAAAATTTTGTCCTTTTACTTTTTTTGGATCGGAACTACCCTTCTGTCCCTCTTTGAAGAAGAATTAGTTATCAGTTTCATCCTTTCTGAACTCCCTTTTTTCTCAGAGGATATAAGATTCAAATAGTAACATGTAATTTCCAAATAAAAGCGACATTTAACCACAGCTAGTACCTAACCAATTATAATAACATTCCAGTGGCAGATCCAGAGATTTGGGCAAAGGGGGTTTTGTTCCAAGTGGGTTCTAGAAAAAAGGTGGTTGGAGGCTGTTCACTCTTGTTTTGCCATATTTTGCAGGAAATTAACATCATTTTTCGAAAAAGGCAGGGTTTAACCCTCTAAATCCTCAAAGAAGGGCTACTTTATTCAGTAATTTACCACTAGAGAGCACATGCAGTGAGTCTTTTTATCACCTTCATTATATTGTGAAGAATGTACAAAGCTGATTCAGAAATTAATAGGGAAGGGATTCAAATCCAAAGACAGGTTAGTCTCATTTGCTAAATTTTCATAATTTTTTTTTAATAAAAGGAGGGCCCGAGCTCCCAGAACCCTTCCTAGATCCGCCACTGGCTGTATATATAAACCATTCAATGAATTGCGAGTCATAAATCAAAAGAAGGGAAACTTGATGTAAAAAATAATTATTTGGGAGTATAAACTTTTAAGCTTCTCACATTCAGATAATATTTTGAATTGTTAACATATCTAAATGATTGTGTGATATAGTTTAAAATTGTTTGTTGAGAAAAGCATGTGTGTTTGTGGGGGGATGCAGGTTGGCTGAGGGTCGAGTTCGTTCTTCGAGGTTGACGAGAACTAATGTAAATCCATATTAGATAAATGATTGGATCTCAGAACCTGGAAGGTCTAAACCGGGTCTCTATTTTTTTTCATCTAAACCGGAAACTTTTCCAATGAAAAGTGCTCAAGGTCACTGAATGATTGATTGATCTAATCAAGGTCCTTCGCTCTTTTGTAAATTCCATATATCTTTAGTTATTTAGGAATTGGCAATGATAAAAATTTTGTAGTTTTCCATGTGCATATTGTTTATTGAGCGATATGCAATAAACAAAATATGCACATGGAAAAATTATATTATTTTTCAATAGACAAATTTGTTTATCATTGCCAATTCTTATAAATTAATTTTAAAACATATTTTCATTTTTAAACATGAGAAAAGTAGCTCTGAATTTAACTGAATAGGGACGTATCAATATTTTTTTTATCCATTGAGATATAACAAAATTATTTTAACCAATCAGATTACAGTATTTATCTTAAATTAATTTGTATTTAATTAACTGTTATTTATTTATACTGGAATGATTTTTGCCTGAATGAAATTATTATAGACAACGGTTTCATTCAAAAATAAGGGCGCATATAAGATGGAGTGATGGAAAGAATGCTCGACCCTCCGCTTGATTTCGTTTTTTTCACAATAACCAAGAATTTAGATTTCAATCGATGTTCTGTTGAGATCAAAGGCATTTTCGTCCGTATTCCAGTATTGTTGATAATTTGTTGGAATATCATTGATGTTTGTGCGTTACAATTTGAAGCAGTTACAAGTATGCATAAGGGCGTACCAGAAAGATATATAAGACACCTATCTTTCGTCAAAGTGTTTATCCGCCATCTTGCGTTATCGAAACCAGGTCCAATAAAATCAAAACCAGGCTCGTTCAGGGCAGTGTTGTCGTGGGTTAACAGTTTATAATTATTTGAAGAGTGGAATTTATGAGTGATTAGATGAAAACTTAAATGAACGAATTTTAACTTAGCAGAAACCAAGGTCTCATGCATATAACAGTTTTTCAAAGTAGAAGTAACAAAACTATGATGCATGTGTATCAAACTTTATAAATAAATAAAGATTTCGTATCCTATTTTGGCATATTATATGCATTTACTTTTATCACTCAAACTGAGTTAATTTTCAAAGGCTTTACACATGTTTTTAAAACATTTTTCTTGCATTATTTTTTTTAACTTAAAAGACTAACGAAACAATGTACAGAAGTTGAACATAATTAATATTTTATATAAAATTATCACTAATAAACAAAATCAACAGACCCAAGCTTGATCGGTCAATACTGCACGCATCATTGACTAATTAACGACCAATGGACACGAGAGCCGTGGCCACGGTCTGTCACTCGCGTGATTGCCGGTAAGTGCCAGGGAAATTGCACAAAAGACTAAATAGTGAATGATTCAATGACTATTATTATATTAAATTCAGTACAATAAACGTATTTTTAAATAACCTTTCCAAGGATAGCACTTTTACCTCGGAAAGATGTCACCTTATGGGTCTATGTGCAATATGACCGGTCTTGCGGTGTTTAGACATACCCCGAGGGTCCCAGCACTCGGCACCACATTGGACCCGCCAGTTTGGCTTGACAGTATCCTCTTGTAGTTTCTGTCAGGATTTATTGACGTGGTGCATTGTTTTTGGTCATTCATTCACATCATAAAATTACCACTTTATTTAATTTTCTGCGTTCATCTGTCTGTCCTTTTTAATTGTTACTGTGTATACGCAACATCTCTAAAACTGATTATCGAATTTTGTCGAAATTTCGCGGAAGGTATGATAAATATGGAATCATTATCTCATTAGGTTAAGAGGAAAATAAAGTAAAAAGAATCTCCAAAAGTACACTGCTCATCGCAAGTAGAGGGCTATGTTTGATCCACCATATTGGTTGTTAGTCACATGCGTATAAAGGAATACTTTTGGTATGTGTTCCGATAAAGAACCATTCTGTGGTCATCTATCGGAGTAGGAACCACTGGGCTCCGCCACAGGAGGCTAAATTGCACGATCCTACCCAAAACTCCCTATTTCCAGTTGCAATCAAAATTTGTCGACCCCATGATCCTTGTGTCTCATCTCATTTTTCATTTCATCATTTCATGTTCATTTTATCATTCATTTAATTTCATCGCCAGAATATAGCTGAAATATTGCTGCTCGGACGTTAAACTCCAACAGTCAATCAATCAATTCAATAAGTGTTCAGTTACTTACCAAATTTTGTTTTAGATGGAACAAGCTGAAGCGGTAATAGGAGATATGTTTGATCTTGCTCTGCCAATCTCCCCTGGAAGTGAAGAAAGCCTCGATTGTCTAGCTCCTGTTGTATTCAAAGCACTTTCCATGACGTTACAGTCTGATTCCAGTCCTTCATCAGACACTTGTGCATCCTCAAGTTCTGAAGCCACATCGAGTTACCATGGAACTTCGTTTGGGGAAGCGTCTCCAGGATTCACATCATCACAAGATTCGGACGGACAGCATTGTTTCACAGACTTACTTGTACATTCGACTAGGGATTCTAAGTCACCATCCAATAATTTGTTGCCGCGTTTAGCGAGCGAATTGTCACTGTATCATGCAGCTAATACCATGACAAACGGGCTATCACCATCACCAGGCAGTACTTCAAGCTCGCAATCGCCTGTTGCTACCATTGATCTCACTACAGAGGACAGCCAACTCGACACTTCAAATTCCGGGAAGAAATCCGAAACAGTGGAAAAACCGAAGAAGAAACATCGGAAGAATAAACCTCCAGACGCCGATATGCTTCCGCCTTGTAGGGTTTGCGGCGAGAAAGCATCTGGATTGCACTATGGTGCCAACACGTGCGAGCCGTGCAAGGTAACATTTTAAAGATAATTATACTATTTTTTTTAAATGCACTCTTTTTTAATAATGTCAGAATATATATGTATTCATATGTTCTTTCAGTCATCATCATTTATTGTAAAAAAAAAAGAGGCTTTTTTGATTGATATTTAGAAAATACTATAAAATAATGAACATATCTAAGTGAACAAAGCCTATTATTGACATAACAGTAGCGAAGTAAATACAAAGTTGCAATCTTAATTTGGTAAGGATGGCCATACACGGCGGCTAAGTTCAGCTGTGACTAGACTATATTTTGTGACTACTTGTTGATGTACATGTATATAGAACTAATACAAAATAGTCTTTCTTCAACTTTTTGTAGTCTCGAATCTGGAAAATTATAAACAATTGAAAATCCTTAATAATTTTATATCGGCTGGTTTTGGAAATAGAACGTGTGTACAGCTAAGTAATACCGCGAAAAAGCTAAAACATTGAAATGCGACTAGCAGACAAAGGAAGGACAACGATTTTATTTTGTATGTATTACATGTAAGTATGGTGCACGGTATACATTACTTGTACATGTTATAGTAATGAGGTTATTTTGATGCCTTAAAGCAATTATTTGGCAAACACACTTTTGCGGTATATGTGCCCAATACAGATTTTTAGTGTGTACCCGTTAAAACACAGATTTTGATGTGTGCATCCGCTAAGCATAACCAGTATTTGAAGTTATTGCATTTTACATGTTACGTGCATGTATGCCATTTTATGCTGTGCACAATGGGGTGTTACGTCGACATAATTTCTTGAACATTTCAGGGATTCTTTAGAAGAAGTATTGTAAAGATTGAGCAGAAAAACGAGGTGTATAAGTGTGTGAAGGATGGGAACTGTAAACTGGGGACGGGGAAACGGACGATGTGCTCTTATTGTAGATACCGGAAGTGTCTAGATGTGGGGATGGCTCATGGCGGTAATGATCTTGTTATGTTTTTAATATTATAGACCATTTCGTGTTAGCTGCGGGACAATGTAGTTATAATTCACATGCTTAATGTACACATCCACAGGGTCAATTCTTTTGTTCTATCCCAAGCCCTACCTAATTGAAGTACACAAAATATGACAAGCTCGTCGATTACCCTGCTGTCAAATGATGCTTTAAATTGATATTGACAATAGAATTTTTTTTTGGCTCACAATCCCTATAGGCCCATGCATAGTTACAGAAATTGATACATATATTCAATTAACACAGCTACAGATTGAAATGGATAGGTCTTACATTTCTACAATACTGTCAGACCTTGTGCGAATAATACATATTCAGTGTGTATTTATAGTGAATCCTATATACACATGTACAACCCGACCGTCAGATGAAATTAAAGCCAGTTAGACCAGAACTTCTGTTTTTTTTAATTTGATCATTTTTTTAAGAGGCAGAACTGAATTTCATTGTTTGATAAATTTGGTTATTTGAGAAAGTCAATGTATTTATTACAGTTGAAACATGCTAATACATGTATTTATACCCCCGCAAACGAAATAGGTTTCACGTGTCTGTCTGTCCCTCTGTATGTCTGCGGCTATTTTCTAAGCAGGAATTTTCTAGTGTCAGGAATTTAAGTTAAGGCAAAATTGTAGAAATGACAGCTGGTGGACTTCACTTTTGCGTTTTTCAACAAAACGCATTGTCCGCGACTGTAGGATTGTAATGAAAGTTGATGGAGTGTTAAATTATCATATTGGGATGTTAGACAAAAAAATTGTAGAAATGACAACTGATGAACTAAGGCGTTTTTCAGCAAAACTTGGTCTCTTGTGTTGTCCGCAACTCCTCCTCAGTCAACGACTCGCAGGATTGTCATGAAGTATGATGTTAAATAACCATATTGGGATGTGTATATTGTCATAAGTTTATGTTTGGACAAAAATTGTAGAATTGACGGCTGTTGAACATCAGTGTTTTTCAGAAAAGTTTTGTCTGATGCAACTTCGCAAGTCCTCAATGAATTGTAGGATTGTAATGAGTACTAGATTACCATATTACGGTGTACACATGTTGTCAGGAGTTAATGTTTACTGTAAATTTGCAGTCAAATTCTGTTACTGTGTTGTCAAAAAAAAATACTACTGATTTCTGTTTGGAATTGGGTGTTTTAGAATGGCAGAAATTGTGTGTCAAAAATGCTTAGTCTATCCCCATAGAAATTAAGTCCAATATGAATCGTGTGTCCACATTGGTCCCCAAATGTACAGGGCTCAACAAGCTGCTGGGGTATTAGCCCTGTTAGGGGCAATGTCTAGTTAATGTAAACATAGAATACTAAAGCAAAAAAAATAATAAAATGTCTATTTCCTGCTACCCTAGATACCCTTGTTGTTTGTGCCTACTTAAACATTGTATGGCCATTTTAGCTCAAGCACTATTAAAGTCTAGATTGTTTCTACATGAACTCGATGTAAAAGGTTTTTGAAAAATAAAATAATTGTTCTACCTACTTACCCTAGCTTCTGTCGCTGGTAGCAAGAACAAGACATTTATTTTGCCTCAGTTGAATGGAATGTTTCAATCACACATGAACTCAACATGTAATTTGTCTTGTCTTGTAATAGCAATCTATACAATTAATTATTTTTTTTAATATAAAAGCAAGATGACAAGGCACATGGGGAATAAAACAAAATTAACGAATAGAAAAAAAAAACTATTTTAATTTTTTTCAGCAATAAAAATTGGTCGTTATACATACGAGAAAAGAACCAGAGACATTACAGAAGTAAAACAATTAAAACAAAAAGATGGCAGCAATGAAATTAACACAGCTACTAGCAGTGAAATAAACACATCTAAAAATAAAACAAAGACGGTTAGCAAGACCGTGGCGGCCGATTCTACAGTCAAAGAGGACAATTTCTCGCCTATGCCCGAAGTTGACCACTTAATTGATGAACTGATAGCCATACAATTGGAACTTATACCCGATTTACATTTAAGTTTCCAACCGAATGGACTCCTGGAGCAGCAACAGGCTGCTTTTGTGAGTAACGTTTATTATATATTGAGAGGGTAAAATGTTGAGAGAATTGATTGATTGATTGATTGATTGTTGGGGTTTAACGCCCGAGCAGCAATATTTCAGCTATATTTAGGCGGTGAGAGAAATTAAAAGATACATGAAAATTAAAAAAAATATATATATAAATAAATAAAATATAGGTGTGTAGGAGAGTATATGCATTTTATGATACGTACTTACGGATATAACCCATATACAATCTATTTTAAAAGCAACACAAGTCGTGAGCCATGTGGGCCATGATTACGGTGTAAATATTCTTGATTACGACCATACAAATCATGATTATGGTACAATTCATTCATGATTACGACCCTTCATTTCACGGTAAGGGTACATACAATCCATTTTGATTACTGCTGACTGACTTACTGGTAATTATTTTAATTATACTTGTATCAGAATCACGTATGGACATATATAGAAACATAAGAAGGGATAATGAAATATATATATATATATATAACATTTCATTTTGCAGAAAATACACCAACAGCAATTAGAAATCTTCGGAAGTTTAAGTGCTTTGCCGGAAAGTGTTTATGAAGAGTTTCAATCTATAACCGGCCTAGAACTCGATGACAGAAAAGTTCTAATGAGCAAATCTGCCCAAAAGCTTGAAGAAGGAATTAGAAATATGGTTAAATTTGCAAGGCGCATTCCTGGTTTTAGTGATCTAACCATCAAGGATCAACAAGTACTGTTGAAAGGTATGTGTTTATACTAGTTACATGATTACAGAGGTTTGAGAGCAGACTGCTTAAGAAGAACTTCCAACAAAAATAGAAAAAAAAATTAAATAGGTTCAAAGTCGGCTACACTTCTAACAGTGATTCAAAGAAAGGACCAGTCAATTCGGAGTGAAATTAAAAAATCAAAGACTGAAGTCTTCAAAGTCACTAATCGTCAAATATTTTTTGGCTTACTTTCAACCGAAATTGCACGAATACGATATGCTCTAAAATCGTTCGACTTCCGCAAGAATCTTGGTTTCCTTGATAATTTATGATTACTCTTTCGAATGACCCGAATGCATAACACGGACTTAAAATTTGCCATTTATTCAGATGGACGATTGGTAACTTCGCCAAAACTGCCTCGTGTATAATTTAGGAAATTACAATTTTAAATTTTGATCCAAATGAGGTTTGGGTTTGTTTTAGCATTGATTTGACTTCGCCTTTACTTCAGTGAGATATCATGTCTGTTTTGGAGAAACAATAATATATTTCTTTCGTGAATCTTGTATTTAGACTTCATTTTTACACAACTGGTTAATCATGAAATCATAGAATGTGGTATTTCATACATTCCCGTATAAAGTCTTCATCCAAACTGTTTCGGGCTTTGGCGTTACCCCAGCCAAATACTGTTATCCATGACCAAATATGACTGTCTGTTATACGAGACCATACCATCTTTAACCCTGTAATATGTTTGGTTTTACTCCCAATATATTTTTAAATAAGCGAAATATCCACTGTCTTTTGCAGGTTCATTTTCAGAATTTCAATTTGTTGGTCATCATACTCGATTCAACAAAGAACTACAAATTGTTACAACTGTAAACAATCCAGATTGTGTTGGAGTCCATAAGTCTAAAATGGCCCAAGTCATTGACCCCTATTTTATTGAGAAAATCTTTGAGTATGCTGATATCATGCAGAAAATTAAGTTCACTGTAGAAGAGATGACTTTAGCCAGGGGTATTGTTCTTATGTTTAGTGGTATGTTAATTTTATAATTTACCCTCTCGCCAGGTAAAAACACTCTTTCAAATACACTCTCAAGGGCATTTGAATTCATAGCATTTGAATTTTTGTTTAAATGAACCCAAGTCAAAATAACAGTACACGTTTTCATTAACTCCTACAACATAAGAGTTGGAATTCCGTATAGGATGTCACCAAGTCAGAAAATAGCTTGCCAGACAACCTCTATCATTGCTGGAGTAGTTTTCTTTTTGACTACAGAACAGGCAAAGTATTAGGCTAGCAGCAACTTGGTAAAATAGACTTATTATAGTCCATACATGCAGCTGTAAATCATGATCATTGAAATATCAGAGGAGTGCAGTGACGAACCAAAGGTGGAGGTTCGGAGTCGGAACCCATTGTTTGAAAATTTTGTTAATTTCATGCAAAAAATGGACAAAAGCGAGCAAATAAAAAGCCTGGTACTACTTTTTTCTGGAATCTCCTTTTTCCGAATACGTTTTTAAATTTATTGCACTTTTGTCGTCTGCTAAAAAAATGGCTGAACCGGATATTGACAGGTTGCTATAAAAATGACAGTGACCTCTTTATATGAGTCAACATATTTCCGTGTTTGGTGACAGTTATTGTGATTCTATTTTTCTTTCAAATAATACAAACAAAAAATGCATTCCTTTCAATTTTACTACAATTTATCAAACATTCATAAATTCATATTGCACTCGTTCATATATTTATTATGCGTCATATTTGAACTAGTGCAATAAAACACATACAACGTTGTCAAATGTATTATACCCAACACATTAGTATAATGTTAACTGAAATATTTATTACTTTATAATAAAAGGGTTATTGCATGAATACTGGTGAATATTGTCCCTAGCAGAATATTCACCAGTATTCCTGCAATAACCCTATAGTGTCAGTACGTAATTTTTATTTTGAGTACAGTTAACAAATAACATGTTAAGCTCTGGGGGCTTTTCATTCCTTCAGTAGATTAATTCCGTTTAGTAACTAATGTCAGTCTATTATGTTGACATTTATCTGTGTCATTCAAATTTTAGTGACATTCAGTTTCATTAGTCGATTATTTTCACATTCAGTAATATTATTCGGTTTTGTTTATAAAAAAAAACTATGTAAGATCGTTTTGAAATTAATGTAGTTGTGTAATTTAATTGTGTTTTTTTAATTTAAAGTAAAGTGAAAGTGAAGTACAACCTTCAGCCTTTGTATTGTATTTTGCTGTATTTTTTTTAGATCGATTTGCATTAGAGGAGCCTGAAAAGGTAGACAAAATTCAATGGAACCTTATAGAAAACTTGAAGTACATTTTCAGGAAGAACGGCGAAAATCCAGAATGCAGAATGTGGAAAATCTTTGACAAATTCAGTCTTTTGCGCAACGTGACTGAAATTGGCGAAGAAGCAAATAAAATTAGGTCAAAATGGCCTGTGATGAAGGAACATCCATTGGTTTTGGAAATGATTAAAAACCCGGATGATCCACCTCGGTCTGCTTAATTTTAAATAAAAGAAAAAAGAATCAATGTATTCTTTCAAGTGAAACTTTGGACAATCAAAACGGAGTACTAGTAGTATATGAATGTACATGTTCAGTCCCCTATACAACATGACAAAAATCAGAAGTACGGTTGCATTGTTGCGTGAAGTGACCTGCGCAGACGACTGGAAACAGACAACGACCTAACCATAAATAGAAACAACCAAATATCAAATATGTCCACATTAAGTTGGGTTCTTTGATTGATATTTTATCGTGAGGTATGATATCTCTGTCCAGTCTTCGCAGTTCATTGCACGCGATATGCAACGGTCATACTGAATTTTTGCAAGTTGTAAACGCAAGGAACCATCACACAAGGTACTTCAGCATTCCTGTTAGTTTTTTTGTTAGTGGTGGCAATCTATATATGTGTTTTTGATGTTAGAAGCACAGTTACACGTGTTCACTTTATTTAAGTAAGAAAAGCACAGGATTGCAGTAATTCGTTCAGTGGCAGATCCAGATGTTGTGCAGGGGGTTAGCACACCACTTTTTATTGGAAAATTTGTCATTTTTATGTGTAAAATTGACCAAAAATTGCAAAAAAATTCCTAGCACCCTCCTTTTTCTGAGAATCTTGTCTGGCACCCCCTTTTTAAAGTGTTTAATCCGGCCTTGAGTATTAAAAAGGAAGGATCAAAAGGTCATAATTCTGCCACCTTAGCTACAAGCTATAATACATAATCGGCAAGATAGAAACGTTTTCATTGTAAAAGTAGTAGAAATGAACTACTGTCCAAAGTAGATATGAAAATGACCCACAACACCTTAGTGTTGATTGTCTTAATATATTTCTTCTAAGTCCGTTAATTGTGTATACAAAGAACTTTTTCTGAAATTAAGGTATATACATGTAACATGACCAAGGGTTGGATCTATTGCATAATAATTTTGAGAGTATTTATTTGTACTTGTTAAACACTGTTTATTTCATGTTAGATCACATCTTGTACAATAAGAAAATAAATTTTTCACTCTTTGTTAAAAAAAAGGTTTGTTTACTTTTATACTATTGTATTTCCGCTTAAAGTATTGATATTCCATTCGCATCTACAATGTACCTATGAAATAAATACATGTATGTAATGTCGGGTAAAGTAAAAAAAAAGTTACACACTTAAGTATATGCAGTGTATAAGATATGATCTACCCTACCACAAATCTTTGTTAAGCTCAGTTTTTGTTGTGTTGTGTTTTGTTTTTTTTTATATCAGATATATTAAAGATTTATAGTTTTATCTTTTAAACTTCATTAATCCTGTCTGATTTGATTTTATTGCGCGAAGTGCAATACATAAAATACACACATGGAAAATTTATGTAATTTTTCAATTATAGACAAAATTTTTATCATAGCCAATTCTTACAAATTAATTTTAAAACATATTTTTATCTTTAAACATGAAAAAAGTAGCTCTGAATTTAACCGAATAGGGGCGTGTCAATATTTTTTTATCCATTGAGATATAACAAAATTATTTTAACCAATCAGATTACAGTATTTATCTCACACTGATATATAGAACTATTTTAGCTATTGCTTTTTGGGTTTTTGATTCTTAAGAATCACTGGTTCAAGTCAGGAACTTCTCTACTATTTCTGAACACTACACAGAATGTAGTTCTTTTGTAATTCCTTTTTAGCTCACCTGGCCGAATGCCAAGTGCGCTTATGCCATCACTTGGCGTCCGTCGTCGTCGTCGTGGACAAATTTAAAAAAATCTTCTCTGAAACTACTGGTCTGACAGGTTTTAAACTTCGCTTGATTGTTCCTTAGGGTGTTCTGCACAAAATGACTTTTGGGATTTTTGATCCATGATAAAAACATGGCCGCTGTTACTAAAAATAGAACATAGGGGTCAGATTGCAGTTTTTTGCAAATAACTAAAAAAAACCCGTTGCCTTTAGTAAATTTCTGGCAAGGATAATATTGTTCAGCATCTTGAGACGGACCTATGCCAAAATTTTCAAAACGATTGGTCGACTGATGTAGGAGTTACGGCCCCTGGAACAGTTTTTTTGCATTTTCGCATGTGCAACTTTGAAAATCTTCTCAAAATCAATTGCACAGAATTCAATGAAAGTTGGCGTATATGTTCCTTAGGGTATCCCATACAAAATTATTATTGGGATTGTTGATTCATGAAAAAACATGGCCGCCGTTACTAAAAATAGAACATAAGAGTCAGATGGCAGTTTTTTGCAAATAACTCAAAAACCATTGCCTTTAGCAAATTTCTGGCATAGGGTAAAATTGTTAAGCATCATGAAAAGGACCTATGCCGAAATTTTCAAAACCATTCATTGACTAATGTAGGAGTTACAGCCCCTGAAACAGTTTTTTTGTTGTTTTTTTTTTCACATGTACAACTTTGAGAATCTTTGTCTCTAAAAGCATTTAAGATCATTGAATGAAAATAAGTATAATAGTTCTTTAGTGTATTGTGCTCAAAATGACTGTTGTGATTTTAAATCCGTGAATAGATATGGCTGCCTATACTAAAAATGGAACTTAGGGGTCATAAGACTGGTTTTTGAAAAAAAAATCAAAAATTGTTGCCTTTAGCAAAATTCTGATTCAGGTCATGAAATTGCTATGAAAAGCATTTCTTGCATTTGACAATTTAGTTGATTTTAACTTAGCCTGTCTCATTCCTCAAGTTTTCCAAATAAGCAAATGGTTAATCAGGTGAGCGATCCAGGCTCTCTTGAGCCTCTAGTTATCAATTAAATTTTTTTTTTCAAAATTAGTAAATATTTTCAGGCAATTACTCAGCTATCTGATATTCTATCATTGCTACTAATAAAATTAAGGTGTAGACTTTTAATCAAATGAGGATTTAAGGGACTTCTTTTTGGACTTGAAAGATGTTTTATAATGATTTTGTTGTAAGCAAATTTATGTTTTACAAAATGTGTCAAAAAGCATTAAATATGTTAAGAATGTTCTATTTTACACACGAATCAGTTGGAATTTTCTTTATTTCATCCATATTTTATAATTGAAAACAGGAAATGAAGCGCAATAGTTTTAACCAAGTAAAATTGGTGGCAAAATTCAAATTAATGTTCATCTAGGAAATTATTTCTTCAGCAGAATTGTTATTTTAATAGCAAATTAATTTTTGGACAGTTTAAAAAACTTTGAAAAAAGTGAAATGATCAATAAACAAAGTTTGTAAAATTAATGTGTGTGAAGTTGGCTACTGTTTAAATATTATTTTTTATCCTCCCATTCTGGAGGAGACTCAAACAAAATCTATGAAAAATTTAGACTCTCCCACATGAATTTGTAAAATTTACGGTAGGTTTTCAGTAAACATTACTATGTTTACTGTCAAAAATATGAAATGGTTAAATTTTGACGCAAATAATTCGTTTTTACGTAAAAATCTCAAACATGAGACGGTGTCTGTGGGGATGGATCTCGCACATGAACTATTCCAAAGGTTTACAGGTTAATATATATTAAATATTAACATTCAGTTTAAACATTTAAGAAAAAAAGTTCCATATTATATATGAAGCGCAAATTGATTATTACAGTTTTATTTTACATCAGGTTATCTTTCAGATTGGGTGTGTATTACTATTTTCACAAGATTAAAGAAACCTCCAGTGCTAACAGCACTTTGATTGAACTCAGCCATACCCAGAACCAATCTACCCCGCAGATCTATAACCGCAACCTGATTTCCTTTGTAACATTCCGCTAGGTTCTGCTGTACAGGATGTGAAACAATTAATCTTATTAAAAATCTGTGCAACTGTTTCAGGTGCACTGTCCTAATTTGTACTAAGGGTTGAGTTTAACACTGAATGTGGCAGAGGTGTTAAGCTTAGAAATAGCGAATATACATTCTGTGCAAGAGATTGACTCAGAATTTAACTCGATTAGCTCAATGCATTGGTTAGAGCTTCGTTAGTTGTTCGTAAGTAGTGCTATTTTTTGACCTCCTTGATAAGCTAGCGGAGTGGTACGTCAGTAGATTATTATGTCAGCGAAGAAAATTACATTCGTATCCTCTTATGTTCTACGTGTCTTTGCCATGCACCCATGCACATGTCAAGCACCACTAAATTTGTTCAGACAAAAAAAACCTGACGTTTACACTTTCTATGTAGTCGGTCCATGCGCCCTCTTCCTATGTTTTTTTGCGGTTTCCCTTGTCCTTTGGCATATTCAGGGTTTTTTGTAGTTGGACCCCGTATTTGAAAATTTTGTAATATAAGCCTGTCATCTACATTTTTGCTATACCCCACTCTAGAATCTGATGATCAGCGCCTGTTCGAAGGTATTTGCACTTCTGTACTGCATTTGTACACAGAATGCATTCATTCTACCTTTTTAGCAGCTGCATGCCTTAGAAAAAATAAAATTAAAACTGGCAATATAACGTATGAATGCAAGTCAAAGATGTTGACACGTAACGTGCGTTGTTAAAAAAAGACAGTTTAACATTGAAATTACATAAGGCTATTAAAATCCATTAGTGTAAACGCCCACAATATTCAACAGGTTTTAATAATTGTTGAACATTTGCATAATTATAAGGTACACATGTATGACATGGAACTATATTTCAGGGGCAAAAAGTGGACTTTAAATACCTTACCACATACACAGAAGATCCCCACCTCTCTTTATCCTTGTGACCCTTAACAACTTCTTCTCCCACGTACCCAGCTTCCTCCTTATTCGTGAACTCTTCCTTGAGATTTCTCATTTTTCGCTCATCCTTAGAATTTATTTAAAATTCTAATTAATTGAAGGAGCACCCACTTGAGTGGGGACGAGATGGATTTATTTTATGTAGATAGGGTCAAATTGTATTTGGCGTAATTCTAATCCATACCGTGATTTCAGCAAAACATTTTGTTACGGAACCAACTGCTTCCCCCGTATTGTTTGAACAATATCATCTTGCTGTTTTATTAATACTTTTCCAACCTTGCCATATTCAATGTAATGTTACGCCACCAACCCTTCCCCAGAGGTCAGCATCAACTAGATCACCATGTTGTAATCTAGAGGTGTATTCATCTTAAATCCGCGTCAGGTTAATACATGTACAATGTACATGTGTTATATTATTATTATAGCCCGCTCAAAATATATGCCTATCTTATCCAAACACCAGCTCTTGAGATTCTTATGTATGGGTCTGACATTGTGTAAAACCAGGCAGGGATGATCCATCATTATACAGACTGTCCATCGGTCCTAAAAATATTGATAAAAAGCCTTGGTTTTTGTGTGAATTCCTTAATTTTTATATTACTTCACTGCTGTCTTAGTTTCGAAAATTAAATTATGCTGGCAGTTTTTGTTTCAATGACTGCTTGTTTTGTAATTAAGAGAGTGCATCTTAATTGTCTATAAATGTTTTCTTCATCGCAGGTAATCAGGTCGGGAATTCACAAAATACACGAAAGGAAGACAGAAAACTTCCTTTGTGTCAGTTACAATGCACTTTTATGTCATAAAATTCCCATTTTTGGCTATCAATTAACCCAAATATTTCTTATTTTTAGTCCTAAAATTAGTCCTTTTTTTGCCGAAAGGTGCCGAACAGCCTGATCTTATCTCAAGATATTTTAAGAAACTGTTCATAACACATTTGTTCCAACCTTACCAGATTCAGTGTATAGTTACGCCACCAATTTTTGTCTGTAATCCTTCCTCACAATTCAGCATCAACTAGATCATTAAGTTGAAGTCTAGAGGTGTATATGTCTTAAAACCGAGTAACTTAAAGGTTAATGCATGTACAAGTATTATATTATTATCGCCCTCTTCAATATATATGCCGATCTTACCAAAACATCAGCTCTTGAGATTTTTTTGGTAATCTCAGTGTTGCAATACCCCTAAAGTATGGGTCTGTCTAAAAATTAGACAGGGGTTAATTAAAAGATAATTAAATAACTGTTCACATTTGTCAACGCCCTAAAAAAAACAACTCTTCTAATGCTCATTTAAATCATGAACATTTTCCAGTTCTTTTCTGTAAACGTAAGTAGCCAAACTTTGAGAGTGACCAACTTTCATTTGCCCTCTTACTGTCAAATATGGTTTCTATGAGGCCTACTGGATGATTTACAATCAAAATATTTTTGTGTAATTTAAAAATATGCATGAATCACTTATCATATACACTTTTTCTTGGATTTATGGTAGAGCTGTAGCTCTTCGCGCTAGAATTCTAACAAGTAGGTTTCTGGAATTAGGGTTATGTTGCTACAAGATTAAAGTCATTACTACAGAAGTTTTATGGTTGTCATCATGAACTCGTTATGGTGTACCCATCTGTGCCATGAAAACTGATTTATTCAATAGGTCTGAGTTTACCTTTCCTCGTTTGTCTACCCCGGACTTGACTTTTTATGAGCAACACAGTGCGTGTTTCTAGAAAAGCAGAGGACGCTTACCCTACCGGTGCACCTGGTCCATGCCCCCATTTTTAGTCGAGTCCGAGTTGCTCATTTGCTTTTGTTACTTTGTATGTATTATTTTAGTTACTTCATGTTCTTTGTTGTGTATGTCTGTTTTTCATGTCTGGTCTTTGTCCTGGATTACATTCTTTTGATTACCGCTATAACCGTGGTTCCCTTGATTATTCTGTACTTATCCCTGAAACCGTTTCTAAAATACAAGAACGCTTTTCTTCTAATAGGTCAGTCTTTGGTCGACAACAACATGATTTTTTATACCAGAGTCCAGAGAATTTCCTTTTGATAACGGAAATATAATTTAGTGCTTAACAAAATACCTCATCCTTGCCCTTTTTATTGAATTTTCATGTAATTTTATGCTACCGCAAAAATTGGATCTTTTTACCACAAAGGGCTTTACCACAAAAGAAAGACTTATATTGATTTTAGGGGTCAGGGCTTGAAACATTAGGGGATAAGGGACGAAAAAAGGGGTCAGAAAGAAGCATTTTTCTTAAGCTTGGACATTAACTTGGCTGTAAGTGAATGGATCTCTGAGATTGTGCAAGGTGCAATCCCATCCAAGGAAGGTTGGTATTGATTTTAGTGGTTATTGCATGAATCGTTTAGAAATGAGCCATCGAAGAGGGACCTTTTGGAATCTGGTAAGATTTTATGGCGTGTCCATACATGTACTAGTCCCAACTATTCAACCTCTGCAGTCGTGTCAAGCTGCGCCCCGTGAAACATTTATTTTTTTCCCATTAAAAGTTAACATGTTTTTGTATAAATGTATGATGTATTGAAAATAACGAGGATGATAACATGAATTGAAAAGTTGTGCGCTCAGAAAAATAAAATATATTGAACAAAGCACTGAGAGATAAATAAGATAAGACTCGACCTTGTTTTGAGTACGCATATTATTGTGTCAGGTTAAACTTCTTGCAACTTACTAGCACCAGTCGGAGAAAGAGTCACTGTCTACTTAAGTGAAATTCTTGGCTCAATGAAAACAGTTGACATAATTCTGATGTAGGCCAAACATGAGGATAACTTTGCACTAAATCTTACAGTATTATGTTCAATCAGAACAAAGATCTGTTTAAGGCGACCTGACCTTTATCTGCAGTTGATGAACTTTTAACCAAAACCTTGGATACGTACAGTCGTTTACGCCGCACTTTACGGTCGGAAGACATACATTCTATGCACACGCCCTTCTCTGTTGTCTTCTTGATGTTCCTTCATGTACTGTACAGGTAAGCTAGGTCAGTAAGACACACACACACACACACACACACACACAAAACCAAGATTGATTGATTGATAGGTTGTTGGGGTTTAACGCCCGAATAGAAATATTTCAGCTATATGTATATTCAGGGGATGAACATAAAATGGGTGATAAGATGAACACGAAATGATGAAATGATAAAATGAGATGGGATGCAAGGATAATGGGGTCGACAAATTTTGATTGCCACTGGAAATAGAGAGAGGTGGGTAGGATCAGGCAATTTAGCCTCCTGTTGCGGAGCCCAATTGTCCCTACTCCGAAAGAATACCACAGAAGGGTTCTTTTACGTGCGAGGAGCGTGGCATCTTTCCCAATACGTTGCACCACTATGGTTTGCGATCAGGGTTTCCGTATTATGGCCTGACGACCCCAGCATGTAACACGCTAGGGATACCCCATTCTACCACCTGGGGCACACAACCCAGTTGCTTTATGGGCAGAGCGCCCTAGCCCCGGCAAAGGTTCTGAGCACTATTTAGTCGCCTCACAATTACAAGCTTAGGGCTGCTATATTCGAAATTCGGAAGAAATTAATGGGAAGTCCACAATTGTAGGTTCAAGCAAAGGTCACAGTCTCTAGCGTTAGAGGCAAAGTAGCGAAACATACCGTAATATATGAAACTTGGCTTGTTCTTCTTTGTCAAAAGCTTTTTTAAAGATTTTGAACGGTCCTTGAAATGTTGTCCTGAAACAAAACAAACAACAACAACAAAAAATAATAATAATAATAAATAAAAATATAGAAATAAAAAGAAAGAAAGAAAGAAAGAAAACCATTCTCCACTTTCCACTCAGTCACACTTTCTACTTTTTGTAGCATTCTCTGACAATTTATGACATTGGGCAGAGTCCATTATTCGAAAGTTTTCTCAGCTTATTTAGTGTCAAGGGCGGAGAGCGGTGAAAAACTTAGGAAGAAACAGAAAACACTATATTTTGGTTGTGCTTGGTGTACTGGTAAGGATTATAATTCATGCTTTTCTACAATAATCTACCGAGTAACTCACGAATTTACAACTGAAGTCTCGGAGCCAATTCTGAAGAATAACACAGATCATGTACGTAATTGCTTTTCTTTGGGCTACGAAAGTATTCCTGCAATGCTAAACGGTTAAATTGTTTGATTGGAAGCTATTTTCCGACTTGGTGCCTTCCCATCATATCATTGTGGAGAGACGGAATTCCAAACCCTTACGTTGTACAATAGACAGTAGTACTAAATGATTTAAAATAGAACATAAATTACGATAAAAAATCGAATCAAATATTTGTGGCTTTGTACCTATAGCAACTGCATAAATGGAAGCGTATCGCAGCAATGTTTACAAATAGTAGAAGTTAATTGAACATAAAGTGCATCTAGTTTTTAACCCGGAAATATCATCTATCACCTCGAGATGGCCTGCTTAACTGAGCAAGGACCCACCTACACAAAACGTTCAAATTGTGTATACTACGTAAACTATTACACGCTTTATTGTAGTGGATTATTTGGGAAATGTTTGTTGACTTCTATCCGCACTTAAATCGTTCCAAAAATTGACATGCGATTGCGCAATATGGAAAGTGTTCATTCTTTGTGAATGAAAATTCAAATGAATTCGTGAATGAAATTGTAAAGTATACACCGTATCAAACCCCCTAACGGCGGATTCGTGTTTTTCTAACGCCGGTATTTGTTAATATACGGTCATTTCCTGAGACAATAAGTGGGTTTAGCTTAAGAAATTTGCTCTGATATATGAATGACAATTTAGTTCATCTAAATAAAAATAAGAGCATTTAGTGCTACAATGATCAAGCGAACAGCAATGTCTTGTTTAAAGAGGTGAAAATGTACCGTTTCAATTATTCGTGAAAAGCAAATGTGAACAAAGCGAATTTAGGGATTAGATTTGTCAAGTAAAGTGTACCGGTATTGGTAATTATAAGTATTTACTTCATGTATTATTGGGAGGGATAAACCCCCATTCCCTTTCAAGTCCAAAGTACACTCCATGTTTCGGGTGAAGTCCCAAGTACAATTTTACATTTTGGTAAATTCAAATTTCCATGAAATTTGAAGTACGGCTGTTTTGAAATGTCGCCCATGGACTCGTGTGCCTAAGTCTAAAGTACACTCTAAAAATGACTAAAATTCCACGTCCAAAAAGAGGGGGGATACCCTCTTATGGTGTAAACAGTCTTTGGTGAACTATATATGTATAGTATATTGAAATCTCATTAATTCATTGTTAAGTTATTGCAGAGCAGTCAATGCAGTAATATGTTGCATTTTATTTGAAAACAACAATTAGTTGAAGCGAGGCACCCCCACTTCTTTGATCACCCATGTTGTGTTTATAAACTAGTCGAACTACATTTTTTATAGTGACTATTCGGTCATACATGTATCCACCATACTAAAATAAACTCGGATGCAGAAAGGAGACTTTTTCTGGCATTATTTGCCAAAATTGTAGTACAATGTAATACGCGGGCTAAAGTAGTTCAACCCAACAGGTGACGCTAACATTTTTAGTTAGATATCACGAGAAATAACGAACAGTTACTGCAACTCTTGAAAGGATAGAGCTACGAAAAAAAGTAATCCAGTTCATCAGTGATTTATGAACTAGATCGTAAAACAATCCGGACAGTTTACTCCCCATAGTGTATTTTGTGACAAGTGAGACTGGCTTTCTGTCACTATTGTCCAATAGTTAACGATTCTCGGTTTTAAAAAAGCAGCAACAATTTGATTTTTTGTAGTTTTTTTCCGACGAATTCCGGAATTGTGTTCGCTTTCACTTCATGTGACATCTGTGATGCTTAACTATGGTATGGAATATTTTCAATTATTATTTTTTAATTAAATAGTTTTATTTGCAAAAGTCATTTCCAGCATGCATCAACAAAAATATTGTCTTCTGAAGTAAAGTGTTCCCATGGAAAAACTGATTTCCCATAGGAAAACTAGACCTCCCGTGGGAACAAGTTTTCCTATGGGAAAATCTATAATTTATTATTTCCCATGGAATTACAATTTTCCTATGGGATTGCATGTATGTGTTTCCATTGGAAGTTTAAATTTCTTTAAGAAAAGCATATAGAAGAAAAATTAAACATAAAAATCTAAGAAATAACGCCCCTTGCAGGCCCGGGTGTCAAAAGAATAGGCCTGCAGCAGCGCTAAGCTTGTCGTAAAAGGCGACTAAATAGTGCTAAGAAACCTAGGCGGGGGCTAGGCGCTCTGCCCACAGAGCAACTGGGATGTGTGCTTTATGTGGTGGAATGGGGTACCTCTGGCGTGTTACATGCTGGGGTTGTCATGCTATAATACGGAAAACCTGACCGCAAACCATAGTGGTGCACCGTGTTGGGAAAGATGTCACGTTCCTCGCACGTAAAAGAACCCTGCTGTGGTATTCGATAGGAGTAGGAACCTTTGCGCTCCGCCACAGGAGGCTAAATTGCCCGACCTTACCCATCTCTCCCTTTTCCTAGTGGCAATCAAAACTTTTCGACCCTATTATCCTTGTGTCCCATCCTTTTTTTCATTTCATCATCATTTAATGTTCATTTTATCATCCATTTTATGTTCATCGTCTGAATATAACTGAAATATTGCTGCTCGGACGTTAAACCCCAACAATCAAACTAAAAAATAACTTATCTAGCAATGTTCATATCCTTTCAGTGATTGAAATGCAGCTAAGTATATATATATATTTCAGAATGAGTGTGAAGATATGCTTGATTTATGAGAAGTAAGAACCAACCATTTGTTATTTTTTGGATTGATAGAATGATATTCTATTGTTTCAAATATTTTTGCAATTATGTATAGCATAACAAAATGTTGAACTAATCAATACATCTTAAAACAAATATTAAAAAATAAATTCTCTTGCTCAATTTAAATTATACACGATTACATTGAATAAAACAGTCCTCAATTTTTACCATTAGGCAATATTGTCCTTAATAATCACAAGTCTTTGACGGTCAAACGGTACAGTGTAGGCTGAAAGAACAATAAATTAATAAAGTTAAAAGTACCAATATCAGTAATATTAAATATTATTAAAATAGAGTAAGAACTTAGTGGTGGATCCAGGGTTTAGAGGTTTGGCATCCCTTTTTTATTGGAAGAATTTGTCATTTCCATGTGTAAAATTGACAAAATTAGCAAATAATTTCCTAGTGTCCCCTACTTTTTCTGAAGAAACCTGGCTGACACCCTTCCTTTTCAAAGTGTCTGGATTCGCCTCTGGTTTTGAATCTATAACAAAAATAAGAATTTGTTTATTTTCCCACCATCAACAGTCATTTGTTACTTACATTCCATTAGGACCAATACTTTTGTCATAAATGACAGTTTAGAAGTGAATATATTTTGAATAACTAATTGAGTATCAAACAATGAATTACTCTACAATAATTTAAAAAAAAACATGATATGAAAAGATAAATACTTGTAATAATGATGACACATTTTTTTTCAATTTTGCCAAGACTGAAAATACATTTGGTCTAAAAATAGTTAATGCAGTCAATTATTAGAGATTTCACATCTGTTTTTTTGTAACCGAGAAAAATAAAAGTTTATATGAACATGACAATGATGTGTGTGTGAAAAAAATGTTTCTATTTTTTTGTCTAAAAGTACCCTAGATTCTTTCATTGTTGTTTAGCTGAGAAACCATAGCCCTTAACGTCTTGACGACAAAAATTGAAACCATTGAAGAAAAGACAAATACATACATAGATGAACACAACTGGTAAAAACTCATCCCGAGGGAGCCTTCTTTCACCAACCCTCGAACGACTAAGTGACTTTTGTTATAGCTAACTATTGGCACTACCAAAAAGCAGACGAGCATAATTAACTAATCTCAGTTAGAAAACATGTACGAAAGAATATAGTACTGTCGGAAAATTGATATCCGTCGGACATCAGCTACGTCCCCTTTTTCCCGCCAAAATTTCAAATGCTGATATCTCAAAAACAACAGTTTTCTATTTATATTTTTAGCATGAACTATTCAAAAGAAAAAAATTCACAACCCTTTGAAATCTTCATTATTCTTCAGAAGAGCAGCAAACATCCTTTTAAAAGCATTTCTGTACGCAAACAATATTGTGAGATGCCTCCCTTAACCATATGCAAGGTCATTATCCAGGATAATTTATTGTGATTGTCATCATGACGAAATCTTTTGGCTGTGGGTAGGTATGCTTCATGTCATTTTGTCCAAGTGAAAAGACATTCACGGAGTCAAAGATCAGTACATTCTCGCTCGTCTGCGCGTACACAGCAAATTACCTCGGTCTCATTAGTTGATTTCATATTTATTTATGTGGGGAGATAGTGTTTTGATTGTGTTTCGTCACTCAACTCCCTCTGTGAAAAGTGCAGGATTAAGTTTTAAATATTTCAGCACTCAGGGTCAGACCATGTATAATTTTATGCTCTGAAGAAGTCAGTAATTTTTTGTCAATACCATACATATAGTCATATATTTAAACAGTATTGTTTAACCGTGCACAAGTTCACACTGGGAAACATCCCAATTTCCACTCAATAAGCTCTCCGAAACGGCGATCTGCCCTTACACAAGCAAGTACATCTCTTCTGCTGTTATGCTTTGAAAGAAATGTAGCCGAAAACTACCCATGGCCGGAAAGGAATAAAAGGTGTATTACAATTGTTTAGATATTACAAATTGATTTGTGCATCGGGCACCACCCCTCCCCTGCGCGGGGTTTAACTTGAAAAAATATTAGCAACAAACATGACGACCAGTGGTAGCTGATCTCCCCGCTTTGAAATGGCTGCATCTGTCTGCATCCGCCTTTTTAAAGAGGGTAGAATTGGAAGTGCTTATCTTTCCCATTCTTCCACCCACTTTGTCTTTTCTACTGTTTCTAACACCCCTATAGCCTTCCTCCCGTCCTCCACTTAAAACCTGTTACCATTTTTATCCTGAAAAATAGGGGCTTAGATTTTTTTTGCACCAGAGCAATATTTTTACTTATATTCCACAGCAGCAACCGAAATCAATATTGTTTTGAAAATCTGTCTTGCTAAGTGATGGGGAAAATATAGAATCAATTTAAATATGTTTTATTCAATGGATCAGTAAAAAACTTTTTCCAAAATTTTGACCATTTTAAAAGTTGACTGGCGAAACAAAACATTGCCATATGCCTGAAAAAAATATAATTCATTTTTTGCTATTGAAATATTGAAAGATCAAAGCCCCCCTCCCCCCCCCCCACACACACCTCGCTAATACTTTTTACCTTACGAAATATGCACACGCTCTTTAAAAACTTCGTGGTTCTATGAGCAGATTATATCATTCAGCTCATTATATGTATCCCTACACCAGTGCTTGGCTTTCTAAAAAGCAATGTACGTATACATTCATATTTAAGATTCCGGGTGCATATGTACGGAAAGATCACGTGGGCTGAAAGGACAGGAAGTTTAATTTGTTGTGAGTAATTAATCCATAATACGGAATTTGTTATTTGTATGTATCAGAATGAATAAGTAGGTATACTTTACAAGTGTGTATGAAAACTATGTGAACTTCCTGTGATATAATTTGCCGAATTATTTAAAGACTCAAGAAACGTAAGTCCATTCATGCTACCTCTAGCGATTTGTATCTTCTAGGTCAAATACCTGATAGTCTTAGTCATGCCCTTTACATGTGACTTTAACTACTACGTTTAACCATAGTTTGAAATAAGTGTTCATTTTTCTTTTGTTCCACGCTAAAAAACTTGTATTATAATTATGAATGTAGCATAAATGTACATTAACGCTCTTTACTAAAATGTAGTAATTTAAAGGTTGATGACGAGGGCTTGGACGAGGGCTGTGTGGGTATAGACTCATCGGGTAAAATATATATCTTACGGTCATCTCTAGACTCTGTGGAAAGCTATTTCGTGTCTTGATTGAAGCATATTTTGCCAGTTAAAAAGAACATGCAAAATTGTATATTTTTAATATATCTTAAACAGTGTGCATGGTTAGGCCATATGTACATGTATGTACATGTAATTACTTCGTGAAATGCTTTCAATATTCAATCAAAGTATAAATGCAATTCATCATTATAACTTCTGGAAGTTGTAACACTTGCAAGAAATTTGATTTTATACAATTCAAATGTTACCATAGTTGATACTATTTCCAAACACAAATATTTATGATATTGAGGATTCGTTATGGTGTCGTGTCATCAATCCCATTGATAAGTAATATGAAGGTTAATATGACGTAATATAATCCTACGATCATACATCTACTTTCTGCTACTCGGCCTACCCGTTTTGTCTGGGATGTCTTTAGTTTATATGTAAGCAGCGTTGAAGTCCGGTCTCTGCTTATTTTCAAGTATATGCAAAATATTTTCTCAGAACTGAATGATTTAACAACATACTCAGCAACTAAAGAAACTCACTAACGTTTAATATTTTGAAATATAAAATTCAGATAAATATACCTTTTAAAATGATAGCTAAGAAATTGGTAAAAGTTGACACTTTTCTCCAAAAATGAAAAATGAAGCCATTTTGTAAAATTTGATGCAAATGCCTTTTCCAATGACAGTTTTGTGACATTTAGAAAATAATATAAAGTATGAAATATTCAAAATTAAGATGACAAGGTGTGTTGTAAAGTAGACAGTCTAATATATCGTTTGATGACCAAATTTAATATGAAATTCAAGTGTTCGAGTTGCTTATGATGATTCTTTCTGCTGAGTATTATTTATTTTATCTCAATGTTAAGCTAATTACAATAAGGGTACAATAATAGACTAGTCTTTCTGTACCTTCAATGTGCTGTGCAAGCAAATTAGCTTCATCTAAATGCGAAAAAAGTTAGTTTTATACAATATTTTTTGGGGGATACTAAATTGTAAAATGAATTTGGATCATCATTAATATTCTGAAAATAAATCATAGGGCCCCAATAATGTCACACCAGTCCACTTTGACCTCTTAGGTTATCTGACCTATCATATTGGAAAGGAAGCCAAGGTGGCCTTATACTAAGGTAAACGTTGAACAGGACAGAGACCTGACCTAGATAACCAAACATTAATCTTGACAACAAATACTTCTATTTTTCGATATAATTTTTAAATAGATCAGATCTTCACATATTCGAGTGGTGGTTTAGCCAGATTGTTATGATGTACATTTAAAAATGTGAGCATATATTATTTCACACTTTAAACACCCTATTCATTTGCTCTTGCTAATAGCATTATGGCAACAAAATGCAATGTTAATATGCTTTAATCGAAGGCACTTTGAAGAACACCTTTTATACACTAATGGAATGACATCGTTATACAATTATGAATTGAGTTGTAGAACATTTTGTAGTATTAGGTTTCAAGGAATTCTCAATAAAATGATTAAATGACACACAATCTTCCATTATAACTACAAAAGCTACATTATTTTTTACATTTTCCTGGGAACATACAAAAGGATCAATTTCTTTTCAGGGTCCATGTCATATTTAACAAAGCTCTAGTAGGGCCAAAAAGGGGTAATACATGTACATGCAGGAAGAAGTGAACTGGGGCTTTTTAAATCATTACAAGTGTGATTGGTATTCCTCTGCCTTTCATGTATGAGAACTCCTTTTTTATGACATAACCATTTTTTTAAGTTAAGTAGCTGTCTTTGTAAGAATCATGCAAAATCTGAAAATGTGTTACACCCAAAAAAAGGCTACATATTTGTATTTTTGTAATAAGTTTTTTATGGGTCTATACCATGAAATATGTAATTATTCATTCAAATCTGCCTGCTCTTAGGAGATAATCAACATTGAAAATCCAATAGATTCTATTGTATTTGAGTGTCATTTACAGAGTTATCTCTCTTTATTTTGAAATTTACAGTGCATTCTTTATAATTTTTATCTTTTATGAACACAGGTTATATGAAAAACTGAATGTTAATTTCTGTTTACTATGGCAATTCAAACAAAATATAAAAAAAAAAAAATATGTAGGCTTTTTATCCATAAATCACATTTTGCATGATTCTTAGCTGGAGTGCTACTAAATTGCAATAACTAAGGAATCCTGAACACAGTTAATGCTGCATCAGTAACATTTGTTTTAGGATACCTTGGGTCAGGTGAACCTTAATTGGGAAACAGTGCAGCGGACGAACGGACGATGAAATACTAACACAGCTGTCAAAAAGCGTAAAAATGAACTGCCTTTTATGTACTGGTTAACTGAAGTTTTTATTGATATTTAGTTGGAGAGATTATCATAGATGACGCGGTTGTCTATTTTTAAATTTCTGACGAAGACACGACAAAGCCTTTGTTGACAAACTATTTTATCCTTTCAACTAATGCAAACATTCACGACGTGTACAAATGGTCTTACATGTAAATTGTTCTTAAATCATAAAGGATAGTTTCATGGAAACTAGATACACTTTTTGTACAATGTTTATTTTTGTACAAACATGACACATGGTGTATTCGTAGAGATTTTTCTACAAGTTAGTCATGACATTGGGGCTAGGTCTGAATTATTTGATAAACGAGGACGCACTGGTAAGATTTTAAGCTTAAAGAATTCAATATATTTATCTAAATTTTTGACAAAAAAGTCCAAAGAAGTGTATTTTGCGGGCTTGGGTTGGAATAAATGAAAAAGAGCTGAAAATTATAATGATTTAATTTAACGAGAATTCGACGAATGCGAGGTAGGCATAAACAGTGGTGTAAGGACGGCTAAGAATTAAAATTACTGTTTAGAAGATATAGACCATAAGGAGTTCAACTGAGCAACCTACTAAGGTTGAATTATCTCCCTTCGTTAATAGTCACACGGACATAGGCATACTCAAGGTACAATGTATATGAACAGAGAAAGTGGTCGTTAAGGGAAGTCCTTACTTGTCGAGGCTTATCCCTGCAATGGGCCCAAATCCATGAGTCAAAAATCACATATACAGTGTATGTTGTAAAAATATAACGGGGCGGACGCAGGATTTCAGGTCGGGGTGTGTAAATAATTTAAACGGCGGAGGGAAGCGAGGCACGACAATTTTGATGGATAGAATTTGTATTTCATGCACAATTTTTTTTTTTGGGGGGGGGGATGGGGTGGGGGATGGGGCGTACGTCGCCCTCTATGAAACCGCGCCTGGTTAAAGATCCCGAGACCTAACTCATCCAGTCATTTATTTCATCAATTCTCCCCATTGCGATGTCGTGTGTATGTTTTCTAACATTACTAATGTTAACTGTAATATGCAAGTATAAGTAGTTGACTATACATCTATCTCGTAATGATAATGTAAGTGGGACGACAGAATAAAGTCCAGATAAAGATTAGTTGTAAACTTTATGTCCGGTATAAGATACACTGTACATAATTTGTAACGGTAGTGTGTTTTACTACGCTGGACTACTTCAAATACATACTTGTAAAGGTAGGCAGATATGAGGTATCCGCTTATCCGTTGTACCTAGTTGAGATGTATTCTTGACGAAGCCTTTTAAGATATGGGCTGATGTTTTGGTTAAAAACCACAACTACTTTGTTCAATATTTGTATTTGATATTTGCATTGCCGTTTTAAGCGTATGATTTATCATCGAAGGCCTTTATACTTGAATGCTTTGTTTTAAGTGTCGAGTCATAATACCTACAGGGTAAAAATGCACTAAATTAAATTATGCACAACTCAAAACTTTACTCTTGAAACTTCATTTTGACTACAAGCACTCTCAGTGTATCACACTGAAATGCAATTTTTCTACAAGAATCGACTGCCTGACTGATAGAAAATTTGTCTTTTTCCAATATCCGATTTTGCTAGTTCTACATATTAATTGAGATGGATGATATTTATATATTTATGTGGTTATTAGTGTAATACCCCAATATAACTGTCCTGTTAATTTGATTTGGACTTGTCGAGCTATTAAAACCAAAACAGTGAAAGAAAACGAAAATGACATGTACGTGTATTATTTATTCATGATGAGTATAATTGGACATCCTATTTACATATGTACTATACAATAAAGTGTATTGTGTAATAAATACTCCAATACCTCAGTGTGACAGTAGAGGTTTGTATTATTTCGATTTTTCACATATACGTTCTGCTGATGTACACATGTATGTTGGACCCATGACATGTACATCCATCTTCAAAGTGCCGTGGGTGAGCGTCACAGTTGTTCATTGTACTTTTGCACAATTTGAAAGAGCTATTGCCCTTTGACCAAAATTTCAAATGTAGCATTTAAGTTCCTGGTGAAGTTAATACGATATGTACTGAGTAACCATATCTTTTCTCAGGTAAAGCATATCGCTGCATTGTGTGATGTCTTATTTGAAAAAAAAAAGGGAAACAATAAAGACGATTATGTTCACTCACGGGCAGCCGACGCTATTGGTCTTAACTTCACCTTCTGACCATTGAATGGTCGATTATGCTCAGGTAGCTGATTTCCTTCTCAAACCATCGACCAAAGAAGTCTAAAGTTTATTGCTCTTAATCTAAAAATTGTTCAATTTGGTAGTCATGAACGGTAAATAATTGTATAGCTTGATAAATAATTAAAAGTAAACGAATTGATGCACTTTAAATATCAAGTTACAAGCATCATGCTGTATTATTATTAACGATGCCTTTTCAATGCACAATCAATGTGTTTGATCAATGAATCACGAGTCAATGAAAGGTCTATTAAAGCCAATAAAAGCTATGTTCTAGCACCCCACTCAGTGCTTTTAACATTCTGATAAGATCTAGATGGTCTCTACTTATCACGTTGGCCCTTTATCGATATCGATAATATTTTTTTCTACAATTGTCTTGTTCGATATTGACTTCAACCACCTAGGATATGTATATCATATACACTATGATTCTTCCAAGTTATGCGTGAACTGTCAATGTTTCGTGATTCATTTGACATGTCGGTAGAGATTAAGTGTTTTTCGGAATGCTTTATGTCTCCATTGATATTAGTTTTGATTTTAATATTGCATCTTTGATATAGAAAGTAAACCGCAATCAAGTCATTAGAAGTCCATACTTAAATCGTAGAAACAATATCGGTTGTCACTAGTTTCGCTTTTTTTGTACTTTTTCTGGTATATCGTTTTCTATGCTTTCAGTTTTACAAGAATCATAATCCAGTCGACCATTGTGCCAGTGTAATTGCAGAATCAAGTTTTATTTCAAGTATCACTTGTAAAAGTGTCGAATGAAGGTCGGGGTGGATCGGTTTAAAGTGACTGGCCTTGGGCTGGGGTGGGTCGGTTTAGAGTGCCTGCGTGTAGCTCGGAGCTAAAAAAGTTATTATCTTACAATGGAAGGAGGAGGAGGAGGCTACACCCACCACTTTCCACTGAAATTTAAAAATTTGTTGTTTTGCACAATGCGTTGATTTTCAACGATTTTAGGCAAGTTTCACAAGGTTAACCGTTCGCTCCGCCCAGCATTTAATTATTTTTATGCACACCCAACATGGACAGACATCATCTCTGATGCTAACGCTGCTTAGCGCACTGGGGAAGTGAAATGTTCTTGCAAAAATAAGACCGACGAGAATGAGATTCGAATCCACGCGGGGAGAATTTGATATCTCAGATTCGGCCCTGTCTTGTATAAATTTTTTACTATATTTAGGAGGTACAAAGGGTTAACAGCAAATATTTACAGTACTTTAGAATTTTATGTTTACATTGAAATGTCACAAGAGCACACAGGTGCCCAATTTCCAATTATTACATATATGGTAATATGGGAATGGAACGACGTTGAATACTCAAAAACTAAATCAACACTCAGCAAACACTTTAGAACGAATAATTGTATTTTATTTTAAGGTTTCGTGCTAAGATATGATGACTTATTGATAAAATACAATGAAGAATTTTATACAATTAGGTCAGTGACCGGTCTATTGGATCCAAAAGTTTACAATATCAATAAAAAATCACCAGTAAGGTCTAAGTTGAATTTTAAGTTGACACCAGTGTTAAGAGTTAGATATATGTGTAAAGTTCATATTTTCAATACCATTATGAAGAAAAGTGATGGATTGTTCAAGTCTATGTCAATGACTTTTTAAAAGTACTCTTCTATCAAAGAATCAGGCACAATGTGTTTAAGGTGTGGCACATAAAGAAAGAAACAAGAGATTTTATTACATTATCCAAGTTTTTATATCTCACAACCTCTATGAATAATCATCAGTGTGTTTGTAAAGTTTACCTTTTTTAAGATATTGATAGGTCAGATTTAGTTGAAAATAGGGGAAAGTTTTACAATTTATAAACAGTAAAAAAATATCTACGTCGCACATGCTTCGGGAGAAACTACAATAGCTAATCAAGTTTATTTATGTTGCTTATTGAAGAGAGCTTCCATTTTCCCTAGGGATATTAGTTATGTATGCCGGTCCCTTAGTTATATACAATACTAGAAGTATGCTTTGTCAATTATATAACTTTTCATAGACTAATATTGATTGGAACCTTGGATTTGTATACCTCAATATAGCTATAACGCTGGGATTTTTGTTGGCAATTTTTGGTCTTGAATTATCAATGATAACCCCGGGTTCATGACCATAGAACACTTCATTTACAAAAAAAAAAAAGAAAAAAAAAAAAGAAAAAAAGAAAATAATAATAATAAAAAAAATAATCAGAAATCTCATTCTCCTGCAAAGAATTATGTTGGATATTGCTTTTTTTTTACACATCTGTTAAAATCAGTACCAAACCCCTTTGCTTTATGTATATTCATCAGCACTGTATGCTTGAAAGAGATTCTCTGATTTTTATACCCCACCATATGAAGTGACAACGTCTTAATATGTGATATCCTCAGAAAAGAAGCGTGTCCGTTTGTCCGTTCCCGACGATTTCCACATGATAACTTAAGAACGGATCATTGATCTATTTTTCAACCTTGCACAGTTTTTAAGTACCATAAAATATAGTTCATGGTCAACTCTCAGCAAAATCCAAAGTGCAATTTTTGAGTAAGGCCACTGATCATTTTGCTATCCCCTTTTTCACCATTATGTGGCGGGGTATCATTTAATATTCCATTTATGCCTTATTTTTTTGAAAGAGTAGTTCACATGCTGTGTACAAATTTTCTGCGCAGAGGGTATATTCCCTATTTTACACGTCCTTTATTATCACCTCTGTCGTACTCAGTGCTTAACCTACACTTTTATGCAGATAACTAGTACGGTACACAGGAAACAGCTCGTGGATTTGTAATGAGTAGACTAAGTGCTCATATCCTGTGTAAGCTAGAGGAGATTGGGATAGGAGAGCGCGATCTCCTTTGCAGCCAATAACCGCTTCCTGATTTATATGTATCACTCCGCTAGCTTACAAGCTATGCTATATAGGATGTGAAAAAAAATCAGAGGGGACGAGCACTGCTCAATGACAAATCCGCGAAGCTGTTTCTGTTGTATTGTAACGTGGGGTTTAACACTGAGTGTGGCAGAATGTAAAACCTTTGAAATAGCCAATATGCATGTACCCTTTATAGAGGAGATTGAGGAGAGCAAATGACAATTTCCTCACAGACCGAATAACCACTCTGCTGAAATTTTGTTATCTTGTTTTAGATTGAGAATATGAAGAATCTTTTGAGAATAGGACTTTTTTAGAATACGGTATAGTGTCTTCATTAAATACAAAAGTTAAAGATGAATTTAACTCCATACAAGCAGTTTAAAACTTATGAACTGTGACTTACATGTAATTTCATAGAAATGCCATAAATGTCTTGAATGTCACCAGACATTTATTCACACTACTAGTAGATATAACTAGTTCAAATATACGTAAATATGTCAGGCATAGTAAGATTGCTAACCTATAAGAAGGGAGTTTTCTTGTATAATTGGCCTATATATTTTGCAGTAGTTCGATATAGCTTGGATATGATGTATTCACAAATCAACTTTGGTATGTTTGATGTTGTGATGTCAACTAGTATAAACATACTGTCAGCCGAAAAAATAGGTTACAATTGTTTAACTGTTACCACCCAAAATTAAGGTGGAATTATCAACTCTCAAACTGTCCGAAGAAGTCAAACGAAATTCTAGTCAGATTCAAATGTAGCTTTCTTTCAATTACTGTTTTGGAAATGGAGAAGTATTTTGATGTGGTCTTTATCGAAATGGTATGTATAATATATTTTTCAGTCATTATACCATTTTATGTACAGTCATAGCATGACGCAGTGGTAGATCCGAAAGGGGGGGGGGTGGTTGAAACCCCTTTTTGTTTTTATTTATGTTCAAAAATGTAAATCATAAATGTCCGTTGCACCCGTGTACTGTGCATGCGTTGTCAGTGTCTGAAAATTATCCTTCCGGTTGCGTTGTCAGTGTCTGAAAATTATCTTTCCGGTTTTATCTGTTGTTTTCAGTGCTAACTTAAGGAGCTGTTCTTATATATTTAGACAGGAGGTGTAACTTGTTAATATGCATATAAAAACCCCCAAAAGAATCCACTTTATTTCCAATTCAGGGACAGTTCCAGACTACATGACCAGTCTAAAGGTCGATTTACAAGAAAGACAAATGTTTCGAATTGGTTTTCATAATGTGTACATGTATGCTAAACGTAAAACAATGACGCATATTGGCAGCAAGAATTAGTTTTCTGCACCTTGTATAATCAGTTAAATTATCAATAGGTACATTGTATGATGTCCATGTCCAGGAGTAAACTTTAAGTTCACTTGCACTGTAAAGGTTGATTGACCTTTTTAATACTTGCTCCTGTCTTTATTTAATCTTTTAGGCCGACAGAGCAGACGATGGTACTTCATTAACCTATTACAGTAACATTTAGATTTTTATTTGATTACTCGGCTGTATGGACTTTACTTATTCTGCTGCTAGAGAGACCAGCAGCATTTGAGTTCTAATATAAATCGAACAACAAAGTCATAGGCCACCGCTCAGTGGTCGCCGCGAGGACTTGTTCAGTTAACCCCTGCCTCTGAAGTTGAATTCAGTTAGTATTACACATTGCTTACAGGAAAAATACTTATTAGTATAATGTACAATGCCAGTGTTCTATTTTTTGAATGGTTTCAGAGAAAACTGTTTAAAACACTCAAAAGAAACGTGTGTACAACAATTCGGAAGTGTCAGATTGCCAAATTACTAGTAGTCAGGGAGAACGAAAGTCAATAAGATTATTGAATTCATGCTAGAACACTGCTTTTTATTAAACTGAAGTTTAATAAATAAACATATATGTTGTGGCTATTATTTACGCATCAAACGTGAAACGCCAACAGGATTTTACTGATTCAAGCAATTTCTTATGAATAGAAACTGTTATAATTTCTATGCTATTAAATAGTTCGGTATTATTTGTAATTTTATCAAGTCTTATTTTACCAAATATAGCTTCAATTATAGTAAATGTATTAGGATTTATTTTTGATTTGATATCCGTATGTGGTGATCTAAATGGTGCATGACAAAGCAGAATACCTTGACGCCTTAACGCTATTTAAACAGTGGCAATTTTTCAACAATTAATTTATAAATATACTCTTCCTACAGATTTAAAGTATCATGTTTCGTTGAAAAAAAAACAAGATGATTTGAAGTTTTATCTCTGTAAAATCACTTTCTAAAGACTGCTAATCGATTTATTTTTTAAAGATACTAAAGAGCAATGCGTTGCACTTTGGAATAATTCAATCATACTTTCCAAAAATTAGATACATGTTTTTAATGGGACTAATGCGGATGCCTTAGCAGTCATAAAAAAGCAAAACTTAAATTGGAACGGACTGACAAATAAAAAGACAAATGGTCCACTACTGCATATGCAAACCGATATTTTTTTCTGTCGGTTTATTATCGATATGCTAGCAAAAAGACCGGTCATGCGAGAATCAATGCATGGAGAAATGTATACATGTGGAGAAATGGTAACATTGACCAGCGATCGTGATTGTGCAAAAGTAAAATCGTATATGCGTTTTGGCAAAAACCACTGCTCAGGGGAAAGTGGCGAATTTATGCATATACCCTGGCAGCTGTTAGAATGACTGGAATCTTAAAAATTTTTAAAATATCAAGCAATCAGAAGCCTGGATTTTTATATAAGGTGTAATTATAGTAGAAACCAATTGATAAAGGCGCAGCTAAATGACACACGCAAGAGAAATCGTTGCACTTATGTATATCCATGTTTATATTCAATGCCGGACAAAATGTTGCATTTTATACATGTTCGTGATATAAACTTTCAGACAAATTGTCGCAATGGATACATGTATGATATCCAGTAAGATCTATTTGCTCGTCCCATACTCTCCCTTGATAGGAAACAAAGACATCCACGATCAGCGTATTCAAAACAGTGACGGCTAATGACCAGTGTCATATTATGGTTGGTTTGCTCTACATAAAGTACAATACATAAACAATAATGATTCTTTCTGGAAAAAAAAATGAATAGTATTACATTATGGTGGATTAATTTTGAAACAGATTTTTGAAATTCTTTTAACATAACATGTAATAGCGTCACGCGGTAGGTGTGTCATCACGAATTCTCAGATGATTTTCATGCCCTTCAACAACAATGGATAAGTAGGCATGTAGATCGTAACAACGATCGCTTCTTTGTGTCTGTTAATCTGTCTAAATCGTGATTTATCGAAATTTCAGAGGGAACATTATTCGATATTTTACCAATCGGAACAACTAGCCATTTCCGCTACAGGTTTATCTTTTGTACAATTTACCCCTATCTACACGTCATATTCCTCCGCGACGTTGCAAACGTTATCGTTACCAATGACGTCGATACAAAAATGCTTAAGAAAACTTTTTATTCAGATGTCCAAAGGCTTAAATTTTGTTGTTGCGTGCAAGTGCAAGTTTGTTATGTCTTTGTCATATTATCACCGGGTAAAACGGTTGCTTCTAAAACAGCACTAATATCGCGCATGCGTATTATAAACAAGTTCAAAGAAAATGATGCGATGTTAAAACATTACTTGACCTTATGATGGAAGTCCAATACGTAATGTCCGTCTAAGTGCATGTTGAATCCAAACGATTCTGTTTTGTAACTAAAAGAAATCAGAACTGAGTGATAGTGGAACCATCAAAGTGTAGTTTCATTAAATGGGATGACATTTTGGGGGCATGGATGAGGTGAGATTGGTTCCCTGTCAAGGTGAGTGCTTTTGCTTGACGATAATTTTCAAGCCACTTGTTGAAAATACCCGTACTCTTCTGTTTTTTTGGCCTCATCTTATACATAAATGTTGAAGTTTATAGCCTTTTTATCAGTCGTTAGCCATCCAAAAACTGTTTTCTACAATGTATGTATATTTCACATATTGACACATACCAATGTATGTTTGCGGCTGCTTTCGCACTTACTTATCATAACACGTCGTGATTTGGGAGCAATAACGCTTACCAGTCTTGTTCCTCGTTAAAACTACTTCTGTTGGTTTCACTTTCTGATAAATAGGGCTTCAACCTATGAAATGTTTTCCCTTAAATCCCTCTCCATACAAGGAGTTTACATAAACTAAACTGACATTTTACTTCAATATATGAAGCTTTGTACCCATTTTTATGGATTCAAAGGTAATATCCATTCTTTTTTACCGAAAGACCAACTCAACGTAACTCGGAAACTAGCTATTGACGTCACCAAATTAATCAATTTAAAAGGTTTTTTTTTCTATATTTGTCTAAAAATATAATACCCCCTGTCGCATAGTCAAACAAAAAAAAACTATTTAAATTGGCCTCGGTCGGCCGCACGATTCTCAAATAATTGGAAATATTATTCATAAAACCCATGATTGATGATCGTATCTCAGTTTTTACAGAATTCAATAGAAAACAAATAGGTGTGTTGAAAACCAGCCAAGTTTACGTCTCAAGTTACTCGGAAAGTTAAAACGTACCTACCGGTACAACCCTGCACTATTTGTTACGTCATTTCAGATATAATTTAGTTTACATTTACGCCGCATGTTAAAGTATCTTGTTCTTAAAATCGTGACTGCATACAATACCAGGGTCATCTTTGACGCTATAATGAAAGAGTCGGGGTTTCAGACGGCAGTAGATCGCGACAAGGCCGTCTTTAAAAAACATTTTGAATTAAAATTAGGAAGAAAAAAAACGCAACGCAAAATAAAAACTTAACTATCCAATGAAAGGGCTGTCTTTATTCTGCGTTTCTTTTTCCCCTGTTTTTGGATCAATATCGACGAAATTTAAAGTAACCTATGTTATGTGTATGTGAAGGCTGGATGTCTTTTTACTTTCGTTCTCCTTTGCCAAGTTTGAATTACTTTCCCTGTTTATTAAAATGATGACGCTTGTTCGAAACATTGGTGAAATCTCCAGTACGCAGTGGCCAATTGCACTTTTATTAGTGTAGTTTGACTGTCCACCTTACATATGACTTTGAGACCTCCAGACTGGTTATTCCTTCATTCATAATGCATATTTGAAACAATTTATAGACTAATTTGATACATGCATGTAATCTTGAATGACGTCACACCGGTATTGTTGCTAAAACGCCTATTATCTTATTCCTGTATATAAATGAAACGCTGTTTGCTTATATTTTTATGTGAATAGTATAATTATGAGAGTTTTGTTTGTGAATGAGTTTAAAGTTTTTTTTTCGCAGGGTGCACAAAGAGTGTAAAGTAAAGTCTCCAAAATCGGATCATTATTTAAATGTTTGAACAAAGGCATACCTAGACTCGAAAAACGTCACAGATTAGACCAAGTCCAAATATAGTCCACTGTTAAGGAGACTCGTGTTATCACAGTATACCTTAATGTATCAAGGTCACGATTTAAACTTGTTTTGCCCCAGGTTTAAATCAGATTAAAACTGCATATGTATAAAGTTAAAAAAAGGGGGTAAAATGCACTATTTTTGCAACTCTTTCAACTATAGGTCATCAGAAAATTATTTGTATAGACCTTCATAAAAAGTTATAAGGATTGGATGGTCAGAGTATACGCTAATCGGATTAACATGATTTTGTTCCCTTTTGGTTTGACAGTTCATGCACTCCGAACATTAAGTGTGGGGATCACAGCATTTGTCAGTTCTTCTGTTTATCTGTCTGTCCGTCCTTTCATGTACATAGAAAGTGTAACTTCTTCGATTAAAAGTTGCGCAAAGAATTTTGATGAAACTTAATATCATACACGCACGGAGACGTGCAAGCGGCAGGGTAGCCTGAATGGGGCATACATGTCTCTTTTTACTTGAAGAATTTTGTTGAATATGTGCAAAATTTTGGCAAAAATTAGCAAATTATACTCTTGGCCCTCCCCCATTTCATAAATTTCGGGGGCTTCCCTTTCACTGCATCTGCCATCTAAATATATATATGTATATTAGATTAAGATTAAACAGCTTTATTATTTTGCTATTTTGTAAGTCAACATGTGTTTAATTTTTACCCTTCACCTACTTGATATTTCTATAAACTTTCAAGATGCACGTGCCATGTCTTACTTGTAATTTTCAGTGTTGTTGACCAGCACTCTTTTTGTATGTTAGCATGTCGATTCAAACATTAAATACAGATCACTAATGATGAAAATACACTATAATTAAAAATTCATTTTAGCTTCTTTCCCTTATACATTATAGTATTATTAATTAATTTGAGATAAATACTGTAATCTGATTGGTTAAAATAATTTTGTTATATCTCAATGGATAAAAATATCGACACGCCCTTATTCAGTTAAATTCAGAGCTACTTTTCTCATGTTTTAAGATAAAAACATGTTTTAAAATTAATTTGTAAGAATTTGCTATGATAATAATTTTGTCTATTGAAAAATAACATGAATTTTCCATGTGCATATTTTGTTTATTGAACTTCGCGCAATAAACAATATGCACATGGAAAATTTGTTATTTTTCAATAGACAAAATTTTTATCATAGCCAATTCTTAAATATAAACTTATTATCTGTATCCGGCTCTGACTGCTTAAATACACTGCAGTTATACAGTGAATGTGTCTAAATTAATGCAACAATGTAATGTTTTAAAATTAATTAAACGTAAATGAAGCCCCCTTTCTTGTCCCAGTTGTTTATTTATTTTGTCGAGAAGTTATGCATACAATTTTAAGGTGTTAGATGGACTAGTAGGGCATGCTTCATGTAGTATACTGGGGGTCTTGTCAGTACTCGTATTTATACATACTTGTATCTGATAATAAAAACATTAGCATTAATCCTTGGGTATTTAGCACCTGTCACTACAGGTGAATTATACAAACTTGTTAGGATAATTTCATTACGGTATAAAAATTGGAGTTCAATTAAATAATTCATTAATTACCGTATTTAACATGATCCCATTATGACGTCATTTTTATTGATCTGTTGTGGCAACAACCATTATATTCTATAGATTAGATTTGAGCACTTCATTGACAACAATCCTATAAAACGCAGTGGTTGGCCGTTTCTATGTTTTGTAATATAAATAGATACGGGTATATATTAGATTTCTAAATTGGATTATTTCCCCTTGGACTTGATTTTTTTTTAATTGTTTGGAATTTCGAAATATTTTGAAGTGCTCACATGATTGTGGATCACCTGTCTGACGTCATATCGGATCTGACGTATCTCAATGCCCACTGACCCAAAAAAACTACAGTGGTAAGTTAAGATATTAAGATTTTTACCTGAGCCCAGGTATTTCAATGTTTGAAAAGCAAGAAAGCGGAGTTTATATATACGAGTATAAAGGCGTTGGTGGACCATAAACCGCAGGTCTTTTCTTCTTAAATTGTGATTTCACGTTTCCTTATTTGTAGAATGGACTTCGTCAAATTCTGCGATCTTACTTCTACTGGTGAAACGGCTGTCCAGGGATTTATTTGCGAAGAGGCAAATCTTTCTGAATATGCGGAATTAACTGATTTGGATAATTATTCCACAAGTTCTTACTCTTCTGGAAATTCAAGTCCAGTAGAATACATGCAGCTGGGAGATAGTTCAAGTAACTTGTCATCCAGCAGTCCAATATTTAATTACAATCCACAGAATTGCAAGATGGACCCGGCTATCAGTTTCTACCCAGAGCAAGACAGCTACCAAGAGCAACTTAGGAAAAATGAGATAGAAATGGAACATTTAGTGCAGGAGTCATTGTGTTCTCTCGAAAATTCAAACATCAAAAGTGAAAATGATGCTAAAAAATCAAAAGGGGCCCAAGGAGATCCATTTTTACCACCATGTCGTGTTTGTGGCCAGAAAGCCTCGGGATTCCACTACGGTGCTAACACTTGCGAGGCATGCAAGGTGCGTACACGTTTCTTTCCCTTGTAATATTCCACCCTTTTGTGTCGAGCTTTGTACATGTATATGTAGTTACAAATTCAGCCAGTCTCTGATTACAGTAAATCTCGCAAATGTATATAAATTACGGATATACATGCACGTTTTTCTTATATTCTTGTATTATATTTATACACTTGTCTTACTTTCATCTACACATTAGTTGTTTATACATCAGGAAACTATACGGCTACATGTACATGTATGTAATTATCTTAAATCTTTCTGTTTTTATTATAACTCGTAACATTTTTGTGGACCAACGGTCAGCCGAATGCCTCAAGGCCCTTGTCCGGTAAGAAGTAACGTGTTCAATAAAAGTCGATTTAAAATCTAATTCAAAAAGCAAATATCAATTTACACGTCACAGTCAATAATGAAAAATACATGTAATTCGAACGGTTGGTTTTCAATACTTTTTTTAATAAAACGATCAACTTGGAAAAATGTAGGCTAATTTGAATTAATTATTTCATATTAAATTTACCCTGAGAATCGTTTTAACATGCATAATACATAGTCTTTCATGGTTCGTTTCCTAACGAAATGAGAAACTAACAAAAGCAAAACTTAATGCACTTATGCTAGTATATATGTTTGTTTGTTGGGGTTTAACGCCCGGATGGGACACCAGGATAATAGGGACGACAAATTTTGATTGCCACTAGAAAAAGGGAGGGATGGGCAGGGTCGGGGAATTTAGCTTCCTGTGGCGGAGCGCAAAGGTTCCTACTCCTATCGAATACCACAGCAGGACTCTTTAAAGTGCGCGGAACGTGACATCTTTCCCAACACGGTGCAGTCAGGTTTTCCGTATTATAGCCTGACAACCCCAGCATGTAACATGCCAGGGGTACCCCATTCCACCACCTGGGGCACACATCCCAGTTGCTCTGTGGGCAGAGCGCCTAGCCCCTGGCTAGGTTTCTGAGCACTTTTTAGTCGCCTTTTACGACAAGCTTAGCGCTGCTGCAGGCCTATTATTTTAACACCCGGACCTGGAACACCCGGACCTGGAACACCCGGACCTGGACGGGGCTGTAGTATGTAAAATGACAATATAAAATCATACTGCTGGTAAGATACATAGTATGTTTCATCTTGAAGGAAGTAAAGTTTGGCTATTAGCTACAAATTATGTGTCCAGTCAGATGCTGGTCCCGAGATTTTTGAAGGGGGTCCAGAGATATGGAAAGGGGATCCAGGCTAATATTTACTCATTTTGGCCTAAATTTTGCAGCATTAACAAAATGTTCCAAAAAGAGGTGATGAGGTTTTAACTTTTGGAAACCCCCCACCAGTAACTGGTACTTTACCCCTCTTTTCATAAAGAATGTAAAAATTGTAAAATTTGTGTGAATTTTAGTTTTAATCAAATCTAACCAGTGTAAACAATTTAATTTGATATGGGATTATTTTTAAACATTAACTTCTTTATATTGTAATTGTACAAACTTTAAATCCCACACTTCATATAATAGAATATAAATCTATGGAAGTTCCATTGTAGATTTTGAAAATATCCATGTATTCTGTGGTGCTCATGTACCTGTCTCTGTAAGAATCCGGCAGTGGATGAGGCGTTGTAAAATACAGATTTGACAGTGTTTGTTACAGCTATTTTCAAAAAGATATAATTGACACAAAAAAAAAAGATATCAGATTTGTCTGATAAATTTCCCCAAAAAAGGAGTTAAATTTATACAACTGTATGAACTGAAAAAGTAACTGTCAAAATGTAGAAATTTTCAAATCTTCAGATTTGTGGTTTAAAATTTTGGTTCAAAATAAGTATGATGCACTCTGAGCGGAAATGTGAATATATCCTTTGAATTGGTTGGGCCATCCTCTGTAAACAAGTTTCAGATTCTTTTAAATTGATTCTTACGAAGACTTGTACTCACAATACCTGTAAGATATATCGATCTTCCTCGTTCTAATATTTTTACATGTACATATACATGTACCTGACTATCTATCTTAAACCGAAATAATAAAACAGCATCGATTACAATTAGTCTCGGTGGCGTTGCTTAGGTAACAGAAAGAAAAAATACAGCATATCGTCGTATTAACTATTCAACTGTTCTTTAGCAACTATGAGATGGCATAATTCTAAAATGAATATAGATTTTTCTGTGACGTTTGATAAAAAAATAACTTCGAGCAGGTGTGAAATTATATACGTCAGTGTTTCAGCCTATGGAAAGTAGAGGCCAATAAGAAATAGCCAAAAGTACTAGGGGCATACGGGAAAAGCTAGACCACTAGAGGCAAACGGGGATAGCTAGAAAACTATGATCAAAAAGGGACAAGGAAGCTATAGATTTAGGAGCAAACATGTTTATATTTACTTTTTTGCATCTGATAATAACTTAACAAGAATCTTCTGTACCGTTTATTTACATACTTGTACATATTACAAATTGTAGTACAACTACATGAACTTCTAAAATCTTTTTTGTAACGTTACATAGTCTTTAGGTTTTAAGCAGAGCGAGCGATCCATTGAAAGGTTATAGGTCATGACCTCAAACTTTGTCAAAATAAAATATTAAAAATGACGAATTCTTTTATTTTAGGGATTTTTCAGAAGAAGTATTGTCAAGATAATCAAAAAGAAGGAACAATATAAGTGCCACAAAGATAAAAACTGTGTAATTGGACCTGGACGGCGGTCAATGTGTGCTTACTGTCGGTATAAGAAATGTTTAGACATTGGCATGTCACAAGAAGGTAGGTTGAATGTGCAAATCGATATTTATAATTGTTTCTAAGCACGAAGACATCAGGAGTCGATAAGTCTCCATAATATCCCATCGATGCCCAAAGTGACCTGGGTACAATATTGACAAGATCCCTAGTCTGAGGGTTTGTACGAGATGCCCCCTAATGGACGGAATCATTCTTCCATAGTACAACAAATCGCATGGAAATAACAGAAAAAGTATCTTTTATAATACACCCAGACTATCAGAACAATTGAAGTAAAAAGAATGTATTTTTTTTTTCGAGTTTTGCGTTACCATGGCAATTTCCCTACGCCTTTTACCTACTAAAAATGCGGTCAATATTCGCCAAAGTAATATTTTGCGATTTGATGTTTTCGAGACAGAGGTGAATTCTGATTTTATGTTTCCATGACAATATCATGTGTCATCTTCGGTGACCTGCATTCTGGTGACATAAAAAGCGCTGTTTTCATTGGCAGATTTAGTTGAATATGCTAAATGAGTGGATTTGTCTTCTAAATGATGGTGGTCAAATTTCAGGTGAAATAGTGCGTTTATAAGTGGTCAATTAACTGTAAATGAGCCAAGTGAACGTTTATTTACGATGTTCCCGGAGTTTCTTTCAAAAGACTTTTTCGCACTCGTGCTTGTGAAGGCTAGCTCAATGTATAACTTTAAAGTTCAAAGTTTGTAAATGAATATGTAAGAATATTACGCACAAAGTGGCTCGATGGGAATATATTTAAATTGATTTATAAAACACTTGTGGACACGATTGTTTAATTAAATGGCTTTTACTACTTACAAAACCATTGAGACTTAAAGAAAATAAATAGTCCATAGCACACGTTTGTTTGTATTGCCATCAAGACAAAACCGCTGGGAGGTCAAATTGACTAATCTTTTAGTCCATGTACATATTTGACTTATATATTCTTACATGTGATTCCCACGTATGTACTGCATAGCAGATGGAGATTCAAACGGACACAGACTCGATGAAAACTCACCTTCCATAACTTTGTAAAAAATACGAGTTCATTACATGCAATTTTTTATTTTTCATCAATTATTGATACCAACATATTTACCTCGTGTCCCTTCTTACCTGATATAATTTATTCTCCCCTGTCTGGCAACACAATCGAAAAATAGTTAAGATCGCAAAACTGTCTAATTTTGAGAACGCATTATTATTCCACAAAAGGGACGAAAATCAGAGATTTCAATCTTATCAGTCTGTAATTAGCGAGACTATATTGATTAGGCTGAGTTTACCATTGTTTCTAGCAACTCACTGTTCTATACACCTAAAGTACTTGTAGCTGCCGTCTCAAGGGTAAAGCCATATAACCGTAATATTAATTGCAGATATCGCAAAATCAATTGCCATGACTTCGATAAATTATTCATCTTATCCATGAATTGACTCATTCATTCATTTATGTCGATTTCATGTAACATATGTGTATTTAAATAGTATAATCAAGATATAAGCATTTCCGATTCGAATAAGAAAATGGGATGGGATTGGATACTCATTAGTACCACTATACTCAATTTCTAATTCAAACATGTCCGGCCGAACCTTTGTCACAGAGTAATAAACAAGAAGATGGTTTTGTTTGGTTTGCATACAATGTACACTTTCCATAGGTATAAACGTAACTACCTGTTTAAAGCTTTTTATACTAAGGATATTTGAAATATTTTTTTTTCTAGCTGCACTTAAAATTGATCACTTCAACTATAACTGAAGCAGCTGTTAGAAGAACAACGTACCGTATACAGAAGTACAAGTCGATCGAATTAGCCCAGTTTCCAAAATATTTTGTCGCTTTTACGATCAATATGTAACTACTTGTAAATTCTCATTTGTCATTTACTTCAGTATAAATTTTGAGCGATGTGGTGTATGCTCTGGTCTTCAGCTCTTCTCAGGGTTCGATGCCCAGGCCTGTCGAGTCATACATGCACCAGTTTTTTTTTTAAAATCACAGACTGTTGCTTTTGTGTGTGCAGCTTGTCGGTCTATACAATGTAGGGTCCATTGAGGCAAAAAAAAAAGATAATAGTCTTGTTTCTTGCTACCATTAAGAAAAAAATAGGTGTATGTAGGTAGGAAAATTTTTTATTTATCAAAAACATTTGACATTAAGTTAATGGGGAAACAATCTAGACTTTAACGGTGCTTGAGCCAAAATGGTCGTAACATGTTTTGGGTAGGCACAAAAAACTAGGGTAGGTAGGGTATCAGGAAACAGATATGTTGCTTTTTTTGGCCTGACTAGTTTCTATTGTGAAGAAGTTATACCAACAGGCGGTAATCTGCAATTAATCAACTAGTTAGTTATTTTGATAATAAAAGAAGTCTTTTGAAAAAAAAATGGAAACAAATACAAAATAAACTTTTCTCAATATTTCAGCAATCAAAACTGGTAGATACACGTACGAGAAAAAATTTAGGGACACAAAAGAAGTGATTGAATTGAGAAATAAGGATTTGACGAACAATAACGAATCAGATTCAAACTGTGGCGATGACGAAGTGGATGCATTTATTGAAAGGCTGGTGGAAATTCAGGAAAAGTTGATTCCAGATTTTAGAAAAAGTTTTGACCCCAGCACTCTTTTGGAAAAGCAGCAAGAAATATACGTAAGTTTACTTATACTTATCGTGGAATACAAAATCCCCTTTAGAAGCCAACCTGTGGATAGAAATTTAATGAAGAATTCACATCCCCTGGTAGAGCTCCATGAAATTAGAATAATGCTAAAAGCGTCAAGCGTTTTCTTACATGAGAAAGTTTGAAGGCAGGATTAGATTTCATGTTGAAAAAGAGATACAATTATGGTGTACATACATTCAATTATCGATTTTTGCTTGTGTAGTCATCTTTAAAACTATCAATATCCGTTAACTTGATGAGTCTTTTTTTAAACTGAAACTCTATGAACTCTTAAACTCTGTTAATAACAATATGTTGCCCTTGGCTGTAGTTAATATGAATAGAATTAAATGTTTCTTGAGTTCATGACAAGAATAATTAAAGTGTTTGTATCCTCATTTTTTTCTAGATCATAAAAGTAGTGCGCCAATGGATTCATCCAAACGAAACATGAGATGAAATCTATAGTTTTAAAAGGATACGTGCCCATAAACAAGTTTAAGAAATGCAATGCAATTTGCCTCATAAATATTATAAATTGCATTGAATTGAAGTACACTCAGATATCTTTATTTAAACAAACCAAAACACATCTATTTTGGGTAGCCCAATTTTTCTTTTCTTGTATGAGAAAAAACTTATATCTATCCCTTGTGACCTTAATTTTCGATATTGCAGTACTATACACATCTCCTTTTGCGAGCTACATGTACTACACTCATGATAATCAGGCATTTGTGCCGAGCTAACATTTCGTCACAAGTAATTTGGTGACATTATTAATTCGGTCAAAAGTCCGCTGAAGTGGTAAGTGGTCCAATACCATTGGTCGTTTTCTGAAGCCTTGAACCACATTTTTCATCTGTTCACTCCTATAACCCATCCAATACTAGTCGAATCTGGTTTCAACTCTATATGTCTAATCTATCCCCCGATGCCCTGTTTGTACATGTATCCATATAACACAGGTATCTAGGTCTTTTACACGTGTTATCTAGTCCGCTATAATATATATATCTACACCGATTTATGTACAGTACATTTTGTATATCCATTGTATTGGTAATCAATTTCCTTGTCAAAGAGTGCATTTGCATTGCAATGCAATTGTTACTCTCAGGAGTTCCTCGTTCATTGTTGTCTGACCCTATTGTCCTGGAAAATCAAGTCTTAACAGATTAAAAAGTTTACTGAGGTCTTTCCAAATATAGTTGTTGACACTATGATAAATGGTGGTCCAAGGGTTTTGTTTTTCCACCAATTACATTTCTAATTTCTCATAGTTTCCAGAAAACAATACGGTAATACCGTTTTGAATTTGCTCATCAGTGTTGGTACCTATGGTGAAGTCCTGTGAATGTATATTTGTCCGTTTGTTAAATTATTTGGAAATTACATGTTGTTGCTCTACCACAAATTCTTCTAATTGCAACCCAGCAACTGCTTCCGTTCGTCAGTCCATTACATGTTTTAAGACACCATTCCTTTATCGAAATTTGTTGAAATTTTGCAGGTTTGCTTGGCGTCATATCACACGCTATCTTGATTCTATCAAGAAGGGAGTTACGGAACCTTCATGGGTTCGTCGTCAGCTTAAAGGTTAACTTGAAACCTAACCAGCGCTTGGACTTTTTATATTTAGCACGCACATCATTTCCAGATCGCTCATTTCATTTATATAATGGTGTCCTATTTCTTTTCAATTACAGTCACGATATAAACAAAAGCAGGAGGTCTTTGGAGAAATGAAATCGCTACCTTATAATGTGTACGAAGAAATCTACAATGAAACTGGTTTAGATCTTGGTAATCGGTTTGAGAAGATGGGAAGAATAGCTACGAGTATGGAGAAGAACATTCGGAACATAGTAGAATTCGTTCGTGTTATTCCAGGGTTTCTTGATTTATCTACCAAAGATCAACTTCAGCTTATCAAATGTAAGCCTTTAATATATACATGTGTTAGTTACATATCTTTGTTAGTTTGTTATGCTGATGAAAAAAAAAACTTGCAAAGTCCCGATACATGTACATTTTTGTACGTGTATCTTTGCCATTGACCTGACAACTTTTTGAGATATATTAACTATCAAAAGCAGATCTTATTAGTTTGGGATACCAAACATATCTGTACATGTAGGACTGGAATATTAAACTGAACACAAAGATTTTTACAATATATCAGTAACTAAACGTGAACAAATATTTAAGATAATCAATATGAAAAATGACACTTTTTTTTGGCGCTGATTAATCAACATGGTATCGATTCTTTTTGTTTTTCTGTGGTGATATTGTCATCACAGAAAGATAAAGATACAGGAATGCTGGGGATTGTTCAAGTGTTGAGTAGGGTTACATTTGTTAGTTCTAGATCTCTTTTACTTCCTCATACCTGTCTATATCCATATTAGGGTAAGGCTTTATCATAAGGCAGATTTGAAAAGGGGGGGTTACCATCCAGAAATTTATAAAAAGAGGGTCTAGGCTATCATTTTCTCATTTTGTACCCAATTTTGCACTAACCTGACAAAATTTACCAGGCATGGAGGGAGTCTCTTCTAGATACAGGACTGCTTAATTTGAATGAAACAATTTTAGCAAAACCACAAACTGCATAATTAAAGACAATGAGGCGTGAAGATACTTCATTTTCAACTTGTCTTATTTTCAGCATGTTTCTCAGACTATTGGTTTCTGGCAGCTCACAAAAGAATCAATCTGGACTTGCAAGTGGTTTGTGGTTCAGTCAACGCTAGCTTTGAAGAGCTTCTAGGGCTTATGAAGAAAGACTACTTAGATGAAATTTGTTCTGTGACAAAGAAACTTCAGCAAGTCAACATGACAATTGAAGAAGTCACCCTGCTTAGGGCTATCACTCTCACATCAGCTGGTAAGTTTCCTTAGAAACACAAAATTAGTTGTCTTTAAAAACTTTTGAAAAATTATTTTGCATTGTTTAATTTTATGCCATGTCTGCGGTTTTGTTGTTTATAGCTTTTATCTTTAAAATAGTTTATGATTGTATAAAAATTTGCTACACATTGTAACATTTTAATGAAGTTTTCTATGGAACTTTGACCTTTGAAGTTATTAAAAATTATTTTTATAATGTATTCATTATATAGAACCTACACTGTGTATTACTTTCTGAGACTTACGTTGAGTGCTTTTATTATTTTGCCTTTAGGATTCTGTCAGGGGCGTAGCTGCCTATACGCAAATACGCAGTTGCGTACTTTCGGAAAAAGTAACAAAAATTAAAAACACACATTTTAAAGATGAAATAAAGGTTATTTATCACATATGCATACCATAAACGTAGTATAGGCTCTGAAAAACTGGCTCCAAAATCGTTAAAATTCAGGATTTGCCCTTAGGGCTTTGCCTTTCCGGACTCACTGGGGGCCTTGAGCGACCCCCAAGACCCCTCGCCGTAATTTTGCGTATTACTAAAACAGGCCTAGCTACGCCCCTGTCTGTTGTGTTTTCGGAGAAGTTACATTTACGCTTTTTTCTATTTCAGACCGTTGTGAATTAGAAAATCCAACAAAAGCAGAAGCAGTCCAATGGAAGCTAATCAACTTTCTCAGATCTCATTTGAAAAAGAATAATCCGAACCCAGATCACAGATTCTGTCAGCTCATAGACAGTATGACGTCGATGAGGAACTTAGAAAGTGTCGCACGTGATATTCACGCGCTCAGATCAAAATGGCCGGTGATGCAGGACCACCCATTGGTTCTGGATGTCATCAAATGTCATTAACGATATTTAAAACTTCATGGAATATCATTAACTTTATTATTGTTATATAGTACATGGTTATTCGTTCCAATTTTATTGTTTCTGTGTTCTGTTTAAGAGAAATTCCTCAGATTAATTTTTGTTTTAATTTTGAAGTAAAAGGTATGATTCCATTTTTCATTATGTGTAAATGGAAAGAGAGATACTTGCATTACTTATAAAAGACGTGTATGAAATGAGTTTATTTATGGGAATATTGTATGTCTGTCAGTCTGTATGGGGGTAGAAATATAAATGAAAATATGATTACTTGAGATAGATGGATTTTTGAGTGCAGTTGAGAACGTTTGGTGTACTTTGTACATGTACATGTATGTCCATATTTATTTTGTCTCAGCATTGTTGACATATTCCAACTCACATTTAATGTCATATCCAATTTTATTATTGTACCAGCCACTATTTTAACCCAACTTTATTTGTACTGGAAGATAAACTTACCAAAATATATGATATAGATGGTAATTATGTTTTTCTTGTTGTTATGAGTTTTATGGGCATAAAATTGCGTGTAAGATTTTACTACACGTATGTGTATTCATAATCACCTTATGTTACTTCAAAGTTGTTGTTTTGTTTCAAATAAATTTAATATTGTTTAACCTTAGTACTTTTTAAAAGGGTCTGACATTTTATTCAGATTTAAATGTGGAGTAATATTGCCAAGTATTAAATGGAGAAAAAAAACAGAATCAGTCAAACTTAGTAAGAAAAATACAGTTCAAGCAGTGGTCCTATTGCAAAAACCTGAAACGGGAATAAAAAATATGGAGATATTTTAACAATGAAAACGATAACAAGGAGAACAGAATTGGATCTTAAAACAATCGTGTAATTCAAATGGTTGCCCCTAACATTCAGCACACTCATACATTGTATTTCCTTGTTATGCAAATTAGTAGCAGTCTTCACAAAATCAGACATGGCCGGGTGATTCATGCATACCAAAATCCCAACAAATTCACTTTTATTACTTCAGTATTCAGAAACAGAAACAGACCACAATTTCATACAGTTGTTGCCTCTTTGCGATAAAAAAATATAAAGACTGTACATGGAATTTGCACTATGCAAGAGTTCTCGTTCCTAGTTTTTCTTTCAATAAAGTGGGAGATGTATCATAGATTTCTCCAAAATTCTGATCAGTACTCGATCAGTCTTTCTCGTTTAGTGCCCCGGAAATGGCCGAGCGGGTTGATTGTCAATCGGATTTAATCGACCATTTCCGCTGCACTTCTTTTGTGTAACTAGAAAGTCTGAGGAGTTCCGATTGGGTCGATTGTATTCAGAACAGACATACGTTACAAAATCGTAAGAAGACTGAAAAAATTGTCATTTGTTTGATGTGGTTTTCTGCACAAGTCCAGACATCTACACGTACCATTGGTAGTGTCTGGATTATATATGGATAACATGTAGGTCTTAATAAAATACACCCTCTTGCGCAGAGGGTATATTCGCTTTTTCAAATCTAGCGGAACAAGGAAACGTTTATACACATGTAGGTCTGCAGTGGAGGTTGAATAGAATATTGAATGAAACACATTGACTTGAAAAAACTTGTATCCATTTTCCTAAGTTATAATTAATAGTATCTGTGAAGAACAGTGCTCAGCAGTGCTAAGGGTTGTCTGGCAAGCTATTGTCTGACTTGGTGCCATTGAGGTATGGGGGAACAGAATTCCAACTGCTTACATTGTAGGAGTAAGAACTGATAATTTAATATCAAATAATTTATGATTTCTTGAGATATCGTGGATGACCCTCCCTCCCGCACACACACAAATAAATAAGAAATAATAATAATAGAAACGATGAATAATAAGAAGCACCGGCATTTAGTACAAATTGATTTAGGACAAAACCAAAGTTAATAATATAATAAGACAGTCTCCTTTCAGACACAAATAATACATAAATAAAAACGAATAACTAAAACAGCATACATATATATTAACAAGTAACAACAAAAGCCGTCAGTATCTTAATACTGTAGTGTGTGACTTCAAACGTCTCTATGCATTCTTTCATGGATAATAAAACAAATAAACAAACAAAAATAAACTTGAACGAGATTATCCGTTTCCCGTCTCAGTTATGTCACAGAAGCAGGAAATTCACAAGAACTGATTCTTTACGATCCAGTGTGCTTACATGTACATATAGTACATGTAAGTGTATTCAAATAAAGATTAAAAAAAAAAACCATACCATACTCATTGATAAATTATGATTGCTGATAATAATCGAATAAATGGTTAACCACAGTTGTATGATGGAAAGTACAAATATACTAATTATACCCTTTGTGTATCTATACTAATTTTAGCATTTACAAACATGACATTGTTAATGACATGTAGAAGTAACATATTACTGTTGTATTGCGTAATGCACAAAATTCTGTGAGTCAACAAATTACATAATCACATGACCCTGACGGAAAATCAGCTGACTAGGGGAAAACCTATTCTTCAATTGATCTGGTTTTAAAATTTTATCTGAATATAGCTGAAATATTGCTGCTCGGACGTTAAACCCCAACAAACAATTTAAAAATGCATAGAATTAAATGACGTCCATTTTAGCTAATCTTGTGTAAAATAGCCTTCTAGAATCCTTAATCCATAATCTTTAAATGATATATTTGGAAATAATCTTATATCACCAGTGAAAGCTTTTTAAACCACCAGAGTTTAAACCTGTATGCGTATGTCTACATAAATGATCATAACTTAAATTTTCTCGACACAATGGTAAAAATTAACGGCGTATTATATATAGCGTCATTTTCACATCTAGTGTATGCAATCGAAAAAATATGGTCAAAATACACTTGAACAAGTCATTCGTATTTAATGACTGGTACAATTGTTTCATTAAAAATTGATTCTGGTTAATATTTAAACTTTTTTTTCTATGACTCAAGTTTTAAAAGTGTCAGAGGTGGGCAAAAAATGCCAAAATAGGCATTTTTAGTCCTAGGGTTGAAGAGAACGTTTATTTATGACGAAATCTATAGAAAATCTCCTTTTACCTTCTTTGTTGCAAGATCTTGGTCATAAATTCTCAATTTTAGTTCTCCTCAAATCCTAAAAATGAGACCACTAATAATTCTGTTTGGTAATCAGAATATTCGAGGAAATCTAGGAGAATTGCCATACATCTCCAGCTTTATTTTTTTAAACTGGGAACCAGGCTTCCAGGGTTTAAACCAAAATGTCTATTTTTTTTCTATAGGGTTACTATATTAAGTCAAACATCAGAATTTTAACCTACGCTTATGTGAAAAGAACAAAACTGTTTATCATTATAATAAAAGAATACCATAGGGTGACGAATTCAATATTCAATCATCCATTATTCATCACGAATTTGCCCCTTGTTCGGTTGAGAAATAATCAATTAATCATGCTCTAATAGAAAAAAACGGCAACCGTTATTTATTTAGTTCGATGAGCATGGCTGATTTTATTGATAATAATTGCTGTGCGCATCCAATTGCAGAATTTAATGATGAATGGATTGAAACCAATGAACGAGTTCAACAGTTAAATTCACATAAACATTCGGTGCGAATATACTATTACAAGACACATTATGTTGAAAATAGGGGTGATATTCTGGTCAGTGTTATAGATCTCTTTGATAAAGTGGTATTGCCCATGATCTCAAGAGAATCAAGAGAGTTTTTATTTGTAAACAGTTGTTAACATTGGTAACAGAGAAACTAATGATAAACACGTTTGCTAGATCAGGCCACAATGTTATGTTCTGTTGGGTTTAAGTGAATATTGTAGACCCGAGTGAACATTCAAGTTTTTATGTTTTTTTTTTCTTTAAATACCAGTCCACAAAAATTTCAGACACTGCCAATGGTAAAGTGATCCGTGGTGAAGAAAAGTCCACCAAACAAACGATGCTTTTTAGCCGACATATGCTGTACTACATTTGTACATAACGATAATCTTTTAATTCTGTATTCAGATCAGCACTTTTCATAAAATGATATATTCATCTCCAACTAAAATCAAACAAATGAAACCAAATCAAGAACGACAACTGTTACAAAGTACCAACTTCATACATAGTCTATGTAATCTTTATATCATAAGTTTAAGTGCAATAACCAAATGACAAACCAAGAGGGTTACTTGTAGGTGATCTTTAACCGAATGAAAAACCTAAAGGGTTACATGTAGGTGATCTTATAAAATCTCACTCTACGTTTATTTAACAAATCACGTGGACAACATAATTAAAACGAAAACTAACGACACAAACAAACAATCAAAACGAATGAAAACATTTAACCCCCCCCCCCCCCCAAAAAAAAAAAAAAAAAAAAACACACAAATAACATCCCTCCTCCACACAAACACATATTTGCAAAAACAAAACATAATTTCCAAAAGAACAGCATTGGTTAGATCAAAACACCGAATTAAAGAAGCAACAATTCTTTACCGTAAACAGAAATTATGGTAATCCAGTTTATGCAAGTCAAACCTTGACTGTGTCGAAGACGTGCACCGATACATTGTTGTCTACCAGAACGATATTTTAAAACGCTTTTGAAAACGTTGTCGAATTCTGTCGTATCCGGAACTACTTGAACTTTAACTTGTCCTAATAATTTACGAAAATTACCGAGAGAAAGGAGCTAAAATACATTGTATACTACCTGAAACTCGCTGACTGAATGTTAATCTAGGCATTTTAAACTTTCCTGAAATCGAAACCAAAAAGATACCAACTAAAAGTAGTTTTTTGCTGTTTGTGAAACTTGCTCATAAGTGTGGAATACAAACAACATTTGTACTTTTTAATCAAAGCGGGATCTGATTTACGACGAGGTCTTTAAAGTCAGAATATACAGATGTCAAAATTCTTAGATGATGTTGAGGATTATGAACTAACAACATTCATATTTCTATGAAATTTGATATAGGTCTTACATATAGTCGTCAAATTTTGTTCGGAAATATTATAATGATTGATTGTGTACACATATATATGTTCGTTTTTATACATTTTATTATAACACGTATTCAATATACTTCTACATTGTTCTATATGCATACGATTTGATATTTCTTTCTATCCCGTTTGGGTTATGACCAACGTTTAAAGTCCTCATCGTATTCGGATTTCGTCGGGAGACTGGTACTGTAGTTACCGCTTAAATTCCAATCATGGGAAAAAACACGATATCTGACTTAGTTGATCTGATACCGACAGTCATACCAGCTACTATAAAGTACGGCCTGTTCATTAGATTTTGTCAATCTCCAATCGATCACTGTGCATATCTGCATTTGCACCTTTATCTAAAAGATTCAAAGTTCGTGTTTAATTTACGTATTTATCTGAACAGAATAAAAAAGAATTTTGCAATGCTGCCGCCATAAGATATTGATCAATGATATTGAGTGTGATTTTAAAATTTTTGTTTTACTCAAAATTTAAGTCTCAGTTTTTTTGCCAAGTGCGGGACACATATTGTTAGCCATCGTTTGATTAATATGTGAAAATCTCAACATTCAAAACATTGTGCAACGATGCATACATATACACGTAGTTAGGGAACTTTCTTTGAAAAAAATGTGTAAGCTATTATAAGCAACAATGTGCTATCGTATCGTTATCCAAACTGGTAGTCACTAGTAATGGTCAAAGAGAGATAACCCAACAATATTTACGGGGAAAGAATCACTTCCTAGCATTGAAATATACAACCGGAACATCCAGGTCTAAATATACTAATAATGATAATAACAATAAGAATAATTATAGTGAAAATTTTAAAAGTTTCAATTGAAGCTCGATACACATGTAATTAGCATCTAGCAAAATCTTTTCTTATGAAATTTGTAACCATGGGCTTGTATTTTCTTTTGTAAAATATCATATTTCTGTTAGTTTAAACATATTTTATTTGCTCAAAAACAAAATGGATTGGACGAAAGTATATCATACTTATTTAGCCCTTTCCTAAATACAATACACATAATTATATAGAATACATATAGAATAAGAGAGCATGCTTTAACAATATATGACCTATACATTACTGTAATGAGTGTAACTAAAAGTCAACTGGAGAGAAAAACAGTTTGGGGGAGGGGATGTGATGGTGATGATCTATAACACAGCAAAAATAAAAACAAAAATTATCAGCTTGCTTAATAAATGATACAACAAGAAATCTTTTTGACCCTTTCATATACTGAAAAATCTCCTGAAAAATACAAATGTTTTCTTCATATGTTATTCAGGGCTTCCAGATAGTAAAATGTTTGCATAAGATGGATAAGTACCACAGGGCCAGCTTAAATTATTAAACAAAGTTTGTCTATAGACTATATATAAAGGACAATGAAAGAGGTAGTGGCCAACATCTTCCATGTTAGTACCACATCTACATAGCGGATCTGTGATGATATTTACTCGGTGAAGGTCATAATTCAGAAAAGATGCAGACTATCTTAGTTGGGTTATCAGTATATTTAGCTTTCTAGGCCCATAATGTTTTTTTTTAAATATTTTTTCTTCTTTTAACAGAAACAATAATTTACCCTTTTGTCTGTAGTTTCATTGTCACTGCTTTTCTACTGACCTCTCTTATACCGATAGAAGTTGAAGCCCGCGACTTGAAAACTTCAACTAAGATCAAGGAGGGGCGGATATGTGAGTTTTTGTCGCTGACATTGATACAATTAACTCGCCCGAGATTCAATTCTTTACATTCCATTGATTGTTGTTTTTACGTCCTATGGAATATATATATATAGAAGGGTCTGAAAGTTTACGTTATCTTCCCTGTATCAATTTGATCCGATGGCGCAGTGTAGCGAATAGAGTCGTCACATTTTGAGACTTTGTATATATATATATATATATATATTCAATGTTAGATCAAGCTTAAGAAATAAGGTCGGAACATACAGACACTTAAATTCAGTTGCCCTTTTTGGTTACTCTGATGGATTAATTTCGAAATACCAAATGAAGCATGTATTTACATGAAATGTCTACACGTACTTATAAAGGGTAGAGTCAGTGGTGACACAAAGAAATTCGATCTTGTGCTTCCAAGTAACAATGCTCCAAACAAGGTTTTAATAAAGCTACCATGGTTTTTCTCGGGGACTTGAGGTCATGAGTTAGATTCATTAAATAGGCAAAATTATTTACATTTTACTATCCATTGCCATACACTAAAACACTGTGACTCTCCAGTGATTATCATTTTTATTGTATAATCAACCATATTTTCCAAGATGATCCGCCTACGGGGCAAATATGGATTGTGTTAATGCGAAACTTTTTTTATTACTTGTAAATTATTTTTGTCAGATTCAAATATATAATGTTCACCGTGATAACATATTAACGTGTTACATATAGACTTCATAATACCGATTATTACATAAAACACGAAACCAGTCGTTACGTGTACGTAGGAGAACAAGCTATCATGAAATTGACCGGATGATGTTTAAAATAAAATGATGTTTTATCTTGAAATAATAAGATATTAACTACGCGCGTCTTTATTCATAGCAAATATATAATGTAATCGCATCCCAATCCACAACGTCTTATTTAGGGCATGGCTGTTATATTTTATCGGCCTATGAAATAACCTTAATCACATGGTGCATGTACTACATAACCTGCGTAGCAGATCATTTTCAAGTGTGCACCACGGGCATTCAGGTTATTTCAAATGGACCCAAAAATATAACAGCTATCCATACTTGAATGCTATAAACACGTAAAATTTATCATCAGACCTTACAGAGTATTAATTTCCATTAGCACCATACCACATTTATCCCTTTTCACAACCACTCTGCTTACAGAGTGTTAATTTCCATTAGCAAACAAATTCTGCTTTTCTCTTGATCTATCCAGTTTTAACTTAAATCCTATCTATCAGCATCGCCATAGTTTTTATTTGTATTTTACTTGTACAAAATAAAACATGCACACAACATTCTACTCAAGCAAGGTGTTCCAGAAGGGATAGTGCTACAATCAACACTGTTCATACCATACATGATTTGGTCCCAATACTACCAAAATTTGTCTATTTATAATTTTGTGCAGACGATTTAGTTCTTTGGTCCCCAGAAGAGTATGCCAGTACAGCCAACTACAGAATGCAAGGTGCTTTAACTAAAATTTCTGATTGATCTGAATTATTGTATGTTACCATCAAAAGAGAGAAAACAACATCTACCCTCTTCTTACTATCTGTAAAAACTAAGCATTGAAAGCTTATCATTAAGATACACCCGTAAGATTTGAAAATCAACAAACCTACCTTAAAGTAATCTTTGATAAGCGAATAAAATAGAAGCATCACATCATTAATGCAGAAGCTAAATCAAAAAGTAAACAAAACATCATAGTAAAAAACTGGCAGGAACCAAATGGGGTGCAAATGAATTGATATTGCTACTGAAAACTGTCTACCAGGGAAATGTAAGACCTCATCAGGAATATGGATCCAGCACTTGGAAGACTGCTATAAATTACATCTGAATTCTCTAGACAAAGTGCAGAACAAGCATTGAGAATAATCACTTGAGACATGAAAAACACACCTATACAAAGTATGGAAGAAACCACTGGAATTGCCTTTTATGCATAGGAAAAGAGAATGCAAAGCTATGATTCAAGGCACAAAATACAAATACATGCAGGACCATATAATGAACAGATTCAGTCATATATCATCGGGAAGATTGAGAAGATCCAGTGAATGAAACGTAAGTCTTGCCAAGGAAATATCAGGATAAGCTACCAGACAGTATTCAGCCTCTAGCATTTGGAATGAATGATCACCTAGAAAAAAAATTGACGGAAAACGTCATAATAGAAAAAAAACTTTTCCAACTATCAAAACAAGATTGACCAGAGCAACAAAAAAGTGCAGTATATCCCATCCCATTGCAGAATATTTGGCAATGAGAAGGCAGATATACTAGGAAAGAAAGGAGCAAAACAAGAGCAACAAAATGACCTAGTCTCCACAGCTGAGATGAAGACGATTATAAAATCTACATTCCATACATCTCAACCAAATAACTGTGTGATGCGCATAGTTTGAGTATTGTAGTGTCTGTGGTTGTCACTCTTGCTTTCAACCTCACTTTTGGATAGCAGCTTGCTGTGAAAAGGAAGATGAGTGCATACGTTATCCTTGCCAATTATAGCCTCCCATGCTGTTAACTCTATGTAACCCAGAGATGAGATCCTCCTCGAGATGGTAGATGATAACTGGGTACCTTGCGATTCCAGGCACAATTTCTCGGAGGACACTAGGTTCCTAGATACACGGCGTGCATGGCCCAACGCTGGTGGAAATGCAGGTTATGGGAGAAAACCAGACAGAAAACACGTCTAGAAATTACCGGACAAATAGCGTTTGTAAGCATTGGAAAGCCACTATCTAGTGGAAGAAAACTATACAAAAATCACCAAAGGTTGGGCAAGTGGGGTTATCTCCCCTTCTCGCAAAACAAATCTTATCACGGAGACAATGATCTAAAGAAACTCACTCGGTGTATCAGAATACCAGCAAAATTCTGCACACATGAATGGGAGCATTGAAATCCAAACAAGCTGAAGTCATGAAATGTATCCTGAATACGAGAACAAAACTCAGATTAGGCATTTGGAATATTCATACTATGTATGATACAGGAAAACAAGCCCAAACATTAAGTGAAATGAAGAATATCAAGCTGCACGGTGAATGTAGATGAGAAGGGTTTGGTAAGAATACGACCTGTTCAGAGGAAACAATACAATATTCTGAAAGACATGACAACAAACATTAAGAAGGAGTTGCCATCATATTCTCTAAACAAGCTTCAAGATCACTGGTGGTATATTATTCTATTTATAAACAGGGAATAAGAGCGAGACGTAACACCAACCTAATCAAAACAACAATCATACAAGTAAATTCACCAACAAACGAAGATTTATTTGAAGCTAAAACTGAATTTTAGGAAATTTTACTAGCAAAAATAGAAAAAAATGCCAAAATATGACATCATAATTGTAATGGCATATTTTAACGCCAATATATGTAACAACAAAATGGATTTGAAAGAATAATAGGGAAACATGGTAGTGGAATTATGAATGAGAACATAAAACATCTGCATGAGTTCTGCAGAATAACAATATTTTCGTAGGAGAAACATTGTTTATGCACTAAAACCTCCATAAATTTACATGGGTTTCACCAGGTGAAAGAACATCAAATCAAATTGACCACCTATTAATAATTGGAAAATTGAGAATGTCTCTTCATGATGTGAAAATACACAGCAAGACCAGCGAGAAGGTCTTTGGGTTCAAAGAAAAATGAAGACTGGATCACACCGTCAACTTGGAAGAATATTGACAAGAGAAAACGATTTAAGAAAAAAAGTATGCAGTACACACCCAGAGAAATTAAAAGACAGACTGAAGGGACAATACTAAAAATCAACAAGTAAGTTAAGAAAGCTAAAATGACAAAAGAAGATGAAAAGGCCGCTTCAGATCAATGAATGGCGGATGTTTTCCAAGTGAAAAAAATAGCTACACTATTGATATCAGATAAAGAACAAGAAGCGAGATGGACGGAGCATTTCAAAGAGGTTCTTTACAGACCTGACCATTTAATACAACTGAGGCTGAGGTAGCCTTATATATCAATTAAGAAACACTAACCAAGGAAGAACTATTGAAAGCAATTAAAAGTCTGAAAAACAACAAGGGTCTTGGAAATGTTCAGCTATCAGCAAAACTTTACAAAGCAAATCAATCTTTAACCGCTGATGCATTACTTCCACTATTCCAGAACGACCCACGAGTTAATGATGACGACTATAAAACTTCTGTAGTGATGACTTCAATCTTGTAGCAATATAACCCTGTTCAAGAAGCCTAGTTGTAAGGAGTCTAGCGCGGTACAAAAAGTCTGCGTAGTTACGACAAGCTCTGGCATAACGTTTGAGTTGTGATATGAAAACTCCATACGCAGGTGCTAAAGGGATTTTGCCACAGATGAAAGAAAAGTTGACAATACGGAATGAAAAGTCATTGCGTTTGTCGTATAGTTTGATCAATTGTTTTCCTATACCATCGATCTCTAAGTGTAGTTCAAGATATGGGGCGGACTTCACAGTGTCTGTTGTATTCTTTATCTCAAATTCTTTGGGGTAGAATCCCCGAAACTAAGATTGTTTAACGATAATACGTCTTCTACATAGCGGAAACTGAGATTAAAGGATCTAGATAAACGATGGTCCTTTCTGTGGATCAGACTGCTGAAGGCAAGCAACCTAGAAACGAACAATCAGGAATTAGAAAAAGAAGGAGCTGCTGCGATCAAACTTTTGCACTCAGAAAAAAAATTATCCAGCAATACACATAATGGCAGAGACAGCTGATAATAAATTTCATCGATTTTGAAAATTTAGATGCTCCATTGGAGATACCCTGGAACCAGATTTTTGCAAAAACAGATGCAGAATAATGCAGGTTCTATAGGATTAAACATCATCATCATGAAAACCGATGTGATGGCCCTTAACTGCAGAGTACTAACTGATATTGAAGTGAACGGAAACCATTTAGAATGCTCCTTATCATTCAAATGCCTAGTACCGTTACTGACGGTGGTGCTGACAAAAATATCATATCAAGATTAGGAAGCGCAAGAGGTGTATTTGTTAAGATCCGGAAGATCAGAAAATCCCCGATTATCAGTAAGAGAACCAAAATCAAGACATACAAAAGTTGTGTATCGCTGTTCTCCTATGTGGAGCGGAATGTTCGAGATTGAGAGAGCGAGACATAAAGGATGCATGAAAAAGATCATCAAGATATTTTGCCCCGAAAAACGACATGGAGACGGACAGTAGAAGCAGAAATGAAAGAGCTTGGTTACAACTGGGGAGAGTTGGAAAAGATAGCACAGAACAGAGATGAATGGAGAGTACTTGGGCACAACAAAGACAAGGTAGGTAGGTTCACACCTCAACCAAATAATAGTTACATTCAACTGGCAAGATCTGAGCAAATCATCATCTTCAGGTTCGGAACTGGACACAACAGACTAAATCAACATTTTGATAGAAAACAGAACCATCTCCAATGTATCAATGTAGTGAAGAGGAACAAGACTCCAAACACATTCTACAGATATGTACAAAACTAAAAGGCCTTTGAAGGCGACAATTCGGCAATAACAACTATCATTCACAAAAGTTATTTGAAGTTATTAAAGACCTAAATAACATAACCAGATTCATCGAAGAATCTAATGTCCAAGTGTATGAGGCGTACGAGAAGAAGAAGAGAAAAATGATTCTTAGTAACAGTTCGGCCACTTTCGGAGCCCCAAAATCTTCCATTGTTTGAGTTCGTCCGTGTGACAAATTATGAAAAAACGTATATATCATAAAATATATTGCTATTTAGATTATTGTTTTATAATTTCTAAAATAATGTCTAATTGTAGTAGAGATTTACTTCAATTGATTCGAACCTTGCCCGATTTAGTTGTCAATATTGGATATTCTAAGGTAGAAGGCCCATTACAGGGAATCACTTTTTAGGTATTACTATTGATACTTGTGATTTAATATTCAGTATGACAGAAAAGAAAACAAATCTTACTTGTATGATTTGCTGGTGTTAAATTTAGTCACTTTGTGGAAAGTTGAACTGAGCATATCAGTTGATTAAAGCGGAAGGACTTTCTGGAGACGTATAATTAATTCTATTTCAGATGTGCAAAATCGCAATGACGAAGTTTTACTGTCGTTTGAATTTCATGCTAACATTTCATGGTTGATAAATCTTATGAAAATTTTTAATGGCATGGTGAAATTTATGGATTTGAATAAAATTACTTCGTTTCAAATTGACGCTTCTTTGTTAGAAGGAAATGGCTATTACAATGGGAAATTCTTTTTCTTTAATTTCACTCTTGATTCGCCAATTGTCAAAGATGAGCATATTTACATTAAAAAAAACAGAGGCTGTCATGTTGTCAGTACTTTGATGGGAACATTTATGACGAAACAATACGGGAATTGGGTTAACGGACAATATGATGACGAAATGCAGTAAATATAGGGTTGTCTAATAATAAGTTGTTAATGAATATGATAATAATATTGTTTCGGTTAGTAGCAACATACAACTTTGTAATTCAAGATTTCGGAAAGGCAAGTACAATGCCTTTTATTATTTCTGATTTTAGAAATCTACTTCAGTTTGTTTGTTTGTTTGTTGGGGTTTAACGTACGAGCAGCAATATTTCAGCTATATTCAGACAATTAACATGAAATGGATGATAAAATGAACATGAAATGAAGAAAAAAAAAAGGATGGGTCACAAGGATAATAGGGTCGAAAAATTTTGATTGCCACTGGAAAAAAGGGGGGATGGGTAAGGTAGGGCAATTTAGCCTCCTGTGGCGGAGCGCAAAGGTTCCTACTCCTATCGAATACCACAGCAAGGTTCTTTAACGTGCGAGGAACGTGGCATCTTTCCAAACACGGTGCACCACTATGGTTTGCGGTCAGGTTTTCCGTATTATAGCCTGACAACCCCAGCATGTAACACGCCAGGGGTACCCCATTCCACCACCTGGGGCACACATCCCAGTTGCTCTGTGGGCAGAGCGCCTAGCCCCCGGCAAGGTTTCTGAGCACTATTTAGTCGCCTTATTCGACAAGCTTAGCGCTGCTGCAGGCCTATTCTTTTAACACCCGGACCTGCACGGGGCGAAATCTACTTCAGGTCGTAGAAACAGCTATAGAAAAAGTGAAAGGAAAGGGATGGGCTGAGTCTAAGCTACGAATTTATCGTGCGCATTTAAAGTCGTACACTAAGTTTTGTGAAGGGTATGTATCAATTGCAACATGTAATCATAAAACTTTTAAAAGAGCTTGTTACAAATGTAATAGTTCTGTTCGCTCATACATAAACATTATATCGGTTTTACACAAAGCGCATGGTATTGGAGACCCCATTTAAGATAGAGACCAGCAAAAAACCCTTTACTACTAAATCATTATTGAAATCCAGGAACATTCTTGAATTGTAAAACCACAATGATATTGTTTTAGGTCAGCCTGCTTAATGGAATTTTTTTTATATTTATATACGACCTAACAATTTCTTAGTAAAAGGTTCTTTTAAATCAGACATTAACCTGTGTAGGGTTGATGCTTTATCATGTACGTAGGGAATGCTTGTACGCCTTAAAGTTACAAAACTTTAAATTTCTTTCAAAACCCATTTAAGTAGTGTTGCCTTCCTTGTATACACATCCTTTATGCCCTGCTTCAGCTATGTCCAATGTATAAGCTTTGGCCCGAGACTAAATTGATCCTCTTTTCCGGTTATCAGATCAATCTTGTATGGCATATACTGTATTTTATATGCTTTTGCTGTGTGTTTTATCTAGATCTAGTTATGGCGACCACTCTTTAAGGCCAACTATGGACAGTAGTATTGGTTAATCTGACAATGACATCAAATAACATTGGTCTAATGATTGTTTTACCCGGAATGTTAGTAATGATATCCATCAACGTTTGAAGGCATTTTCTTCTTTCTGTTCCCTCTTACCTAGGTAACTTTTTTTTCGGGTAAGGACTTATATTTGTATCTCATATGATTATGGACATGTAAAAAATGTACTTGGGTGTGGGGGGTGTTTGCTTGGGGGTACCAAGGTCATTTAATGTTGGCACACGTTTTTCTTTTCTAAAACAAGGATGGTAAAATGGAATTTATTTGTTAATTGTTGTTTAGATCTAGATTCGAATTAGCTGCTCTTTATGCTATGGGGTTCTCATTAGCCCCCTAACACCCCGGTCTGATTTAAATTACAAGCCATGTTTTCAGGAGAATGGCGACAAGCTAAATATTTCATTTGATTCCCCTTCTGCCATCCCAGTATTGTTACTAGGGGTGCGGGGATATTCGCTGATACATCATATTATGCTATGCTTTTCATTGTAATTTTGACATGTATGCTTACATATATTTCAATTATATAAGGTACTTTTATTCATATCTCATATGGTTGGGGACATGTAATGTTGTTTGCTTGATATACTCAGCGAATTAAATGTTTTCGTTACTTTTCTTAACGAAGAAGGTAAAATGTCAGAATAATTATCAGAGTGTTGCTGTGGTCTTCGACGGTTTTTGTGAGAGTAGTGGCATATAAACCTAAAGTGGTTTTAGACCTCACGGGGTGCAATTTTTCAATTAGCACTACACAATACTTTACCATTTTCATGTTGTTCTCATAGTATGCTCTTTAAAAATTGAATCTCAAAACTTATTAATTGTAACCATAGCAACCAGTCCGCTTGTTTCTTAGATTTGGAGTATAAGGAGGACAACTTCTGTTTCCATGACGAAAGGTGAAAAATAAAACACCAAAAACAAAAATGTAAAAAAGAGGGAGCTTAAAAGGTTTGTACATTATATCTGATAATACATGTCAGTATCAATACCGAAAGATATGACTCCTAGTAAAAGGCCACACCTCAATAAATTAAAAAAAACACTTGGACATAATAATAATAATAATAATGATAATAATAATAATAACATATCTTACCGGGTAGCTGATATATATAAGGATGGAGATGGGTCTTATTGATGCAGAGTTGAAAGTGGTATCGTGACCTTTTCACAAAACATTTATCAATTAATGATGCCCTCTGTATTCTGATTGGTTGTGATATTGCCATTTGTTGTACGGACTCTCCATTTTTTATTATTCCTTTCGACCGTTGCCTGCAAATTTTCAGTTTGTTAACTTTGTAATTATCCTCAATAACAAGGATACACCAAAAAAATTTTGCGGCACCAAATATAACATTTATCCACCATTTGAACAGCCACTTTACAATCAAGAGTGCAGTTCATAGCAGATGAAGAAAGATGATTACTTAGAGTTTGAACGAAAAGCTCTTCTTAAAATATACTTGTTGTATAAACTAATTGATAAAATATAGTGATCGATTAATTTATAGTGTTTTACAAAAAGTCTTTTCAGATATAAACGCTTGACTTAATTTCATGTCAGTTAAGGTCCAGTCTATGGTTTTCAATTACTTTATCTTTTCTTTAAAGAGAGATTCTGAAAAAAAAAAATAAACAACAACAAATAGATTACAAGCACTTTAAACCTTCATGTATCTAATACCTGAATTTCCGAATAATTACTGAAACGTTGCATTGGTCTTTGTAGACTACTGATTTGTAGGCATCATGGAGAGCACATTTCCCATTAATTAGCACTATACAATGTTTACCGTATTTTTAATAAACAGTTTTGCTAATAAGCAAGACCTGATATGTCACAAGCAAATTCTGTATACAACTGGTTTAATCCAGTTTTCAGTCAAACATCGCCGTCATTGTTATAAAAAATACAAATTCGTACATCATTTCGTTTAGGAATGGAAAACAAAAAAATTGTTTGTTTCCTATATTAATTATTTATTTTATGTTTACATTTAGTTGCAGTTAGGGTAGTTTAAATAGACATTTGAACAAAGCAACTAAAATGATGCGTCCCTCGCCGTTATTAATGAAGTACTAAAACATAACGTACGAGGGGACCCCGTGTGCGCCACATTGGTATCCGATGTATTCCGTGAATTCGTACCAAGGCCATTTCTCTGGATTTGTAGTGCACAGATGGGTGGTACTCAACTTTGCTCGCGCATGTATCCTAAACATTCACCACTGTTAGAATCATTAGTTATATATTGTCCCTAATCGATATAACACCAACTTGTATCTTTCTATGTTTCTTGGAACAGAGAACAAAATGTATTATCCACTAGCTTAACAAAAATAACAAAACTCAGGGCCGGATCCAGACACTTTGAAAAGGAGGGATGCCAGCCGAGATTCCTCAGCAAAAGGGAGTTGCTAGGATAAAAGTTACAATTTTTTGTCAATTTTACACATGAAAATGTCAACTTTTCCAATAAAAAGGGGGACGTTAACCCCCTTCACATCCCTCTGGATCAACCATTGTAATTTAATCTTATTTATTGTTACCATTTCGTCTGAATATAGCTGAAAAATTGCTGCTCGGGCGTTAAACCCCAACAATCAATTAATCAATCAATCAATCATGGTTACCACATAGTAATATCTAACGTTGTACTCTACCACTTAGCTGGCAGTTTTCATGCAACCACGACCAGCGGCCTTGTGGTATGATCCAATACAAATACAAAGCAAGTACTGGTCAGATCTCTTTTTGGGTATCTGCGGCATGATACTGTCTTCGTAAATAATTCAAGCTCTTTAACATTGGACCTTATTCAGCTTCCCTGTCCTTTTCAGATTTGCTTGATCAACCTCTTTTCAGGTTTGATGGATATCACTTACAAGTGTTTTACTCAAGATGCCAACCCTGACTGATTATATAACGACATGCGTTGCTTTATCTCTAAAAAACATCTACCTACACTTAGATGGATAAGGAAATTATCGACCAAACTATTCATCAAATGCAATGACTTTTTATTCCGTATTGTCGACTTCCTTTCATCCGTGGCAACATCCCTTCAGCACTAGCCTATGAAATTTTTATATCACAACTCATACGTTAGGGGGTAAACTAGTGTATCACTCCCTCCCCCTTCAAGTCCTAAGTACACTCCATGTTTTGGGTGAAGTCCCAAGTACAATTTTACTTTTTGGATTTCCATGAATTCCATGAAATTTGAAGTACAAAGTACGGCTGTTTTGAAATGTTAATCCATGGACTTCTGTGCCTAAGTCTTAAGTACACTCTTAAAATAACTAAAATCCCAAGTACAAAAGGGGGACACCCGCCATTATGCCAGGGCTTGAATGTCGTAACTAGGCAGACTTTTTGTACCGCCCTAGACTTTTTACAATTAGGAACAGGGTTATGTTGCTACAAGATTGAAGTAGTCACCACATAAGTTTTGTGGTCGTCATCATGAACCCGTGGATCGTTACAGTGTATCCGTCTGCATCATGAGAACCAATTTGTTCAACGTGTCATAGTTTTCTTTTCCTCTTTTGTCTAGTCCGGACTTGATTTTTCATGAGCAACTAGGCGGATATTCCTAGAAAACAAGAGGAAAGCTTACCCTACCTGGTCCATGCTCTTAGTTTTATGCATGATTCCGCATGAAGTATGTTTTTATAAGAATAAATGCATTTTAAATCTCTTTCAGAAGCTGCAATATTGATGTTTTAAAAGCTAGTTGACTCAAATGAAAGTTCGCCTACACCTACACTTAACCGCGATTATCCTTCTTTGTTCGTACAATAAATAATGAAAAAATAAATGATCAAGGGAACCAATATTCTTCTGCTGAAAAAAAAAACAAAAAAACAAAAAAAAAAAAACAAAACAAAACAAGAAAAAAAAAACAAAACAAAAAAACAAAAACAAACAAAAACAAAAAAACATGAATTTGACATTGTGTGCACATAATATATGGTCTATTGTAGACGAATGCAATCCAGGGACAAATACCACACATGGAAAACAGACATACACAACAAAGAACATAAAGTAACTAAAATCATACATACAAAGTAACGAAAGCAAATGAGCAACTCGGACTCCACTAAAAACCTGGAGCATGGACCAGGTGCACCGGTAAGTGTGTTTATTTCCACCATGATTCACCCACTGCCTGATTCTTACAGATACACATGTGATAGACTGGTTCCCGATCGCTATATTCAGTATGTTACACATATACAAATATAGCTAATACCTGGAACGTAGTCCCGGGAACCAGGATATACATGTGATAGCGCATAATGCAACATTAGTGATGTACGATACATCTGATGCTTATACACAGCTCGCCGTGGTGCTTCCATATACATTGTCTAATTTAGAAGAGAAACGTGTAACATCAGACAGGATTATCTCGGGCTCAGGTGGTAACTTAAGCAGCTGCCACTGTGGATAATTGAAGATGCAATGTAAAATTTACTGTCATAAAAAACCCTTAAAAATGAAAATACAGTTTTAATTAGGTAAAATGCTTTTTGTATTTGGCCATTATAAATCGGAATATTAAATGCGATCCAACTAAGCATACTGTGGAACCCACATGTGATTTTTTCTACATTTGCTTTAATTAATCTTAAATTAATTCAGGATAACATTAATTGATGAAATATTATCTGCATTTTATTAGAAGTATACTTATACATCTTAGGCCAGAATTTGATTAAAACTTTAATGGAACCTAATAAAGATTTAAAGCTCTTAAGTCGTAATTCTACCTACAATCCCATTTCAGCGGACCCAGTTTACTATAAAATTTTATAACACGATCTATATTAGTAACACGACCTTCACCGAAATAACAAAACGAAGTAACATAATTTACAAGGGTATATGTTTTAAATAACAGGTCTCATACAAAAGTTGATAAACTCACGGAAATTACCTTCATTTCTTATTCAGAAACTGTTACATACCATATGAACAATAATATTATTTTATTTGCTTGTTGCACTTTCGAGATAAAACATACTGATTGTGTATGAAATTGCAAGAGTCATCGTTCTTGACTTAGTTTAATTTAGGTTGATCTGGTTGATTTTTGTCGGATATAAATGCCGGATTTTCTCAGAAATGCTGATTTAAATACTCTCGTTACGCCAAAATATAGAAAATGTAGACCGAAAAAGGATCATTTGTTTCACGTATCACCTTTATACCATTGGCAGTGTCTGAGTTCTATATTGACCGGTACTTCAATTAATCCTTGCAGTAAGTATATGTGTATTCCATTATTCTAATATTGATATTTCCATTTTTCTTACATTATATGCAGAATATTCAGGTGAAACTGATTCTCCTTATTCTAAACTGAACACCGGAAGAAATATATAATACAAATTTTATAGCATTTTTTCGTATTTTTTTATAGACATATGTTATATACGGCCCAAAACAGATATTTCCATATATTGTACGGTGAAAGAGTAATCAAGGGAACCAAGGTTATAGCGGTAATCAAAAGAATGTAATCCAGGGACAAAAACCAGACATGGAAAACAGACATACACAACAAAGAACATAAAGTAACTAAAATCATACATACAAAGTAACAAAAGTAAATGAGCAACTCGGAGATAATGAAGATATGAAATGTACTGTCATGTGGTAATGTTTTAAAATCTTGAATTGTTCGCTTTCATCATGAAAATAACGAAGAGAAAACGGAAATCATTCTATTAAATTTGATAACAGGGGCGACTACTTTGATTTGCATATTGTCAACTATCTCTACCAATTAAGTAACATTCCACTTTCATCTCGACTCGTACGCTGTTCATAAAATTTCAACTATTCTAAAAATATTCAGGAAGATTGGTCCTCTTATATTATCCAAAATACGAACTTTCAAAAATACAGACGTCTTTGTTGATCAACGAATAGTTTTCCCAATCGAAATTATAACCTACGGATAGGATTATTCTATAAGATCCATAACGTTCATGTATTTATTTTCCATTTTATTTTACGTCTTTCATAAGAGATGATTTACAAAATGCAATACTCAGCTTCGTGTTATAAATTTACAAGAATGCTTCCAGATTATGTAATATTGCATATTGCTGGTTTCTGTGTAAATCGATGACTTTTCCCAAGAAGATTAATTTTGTGGCTAAATGTGAAATATATAAAGAATCACTGAACGAATGTTAATACTGTCTTTGTGGCAAATATCATTGAAATCATGACAAAATCGCCAATACTGGTAAGCCAAACACAATATTACAAAATATAATTCTTAAAGCAATTGTGTTGCTGCTCGCCTAAATCCCTTAAACGTTTCTGTCTAAATTAGTACACGAGGTTACATTATATTATGCAAAGGTCCATGATTTAGACAATTTTATCACACATGCCAATAATGTTCATCCATCATTCAAATTCACCCATGAAATTTCTGACACTAAAATCACATTTTTGGACACTACTACGTTTGTAAAAGACGGGGAAATGTCCATGGATCATCACAGCAAACCAACTGATAGTCACCAATACTTATCTCCCAATAGTTGTCATCCAAAACATTGTACTAAAAGCATACCATACAGTCAGGCACTTCGAATTCGGCGTATTTGTTCTTCTGACGATACCACCAACAAACGTCTAGATAAACTCCGTGCTCATTTGTTATCGCGTGGCTATAAATCAACAGATATAGATCGGGGATTTGAACGTGCTATTAAAATCAGCCGTAAAGATCTCCTCGAGTACAAACCTAAGAAAAAGAACAAAAGGATCCCTTTTGTACTTACGTACCATCCAGCCTTTGGGAAACTCTCGCAGTTACTGCATTCAAATTGGAAAGACATTCAAAATCATCCCAAGCTCTCCAAGCTCTTTCCGGGGGCCCCGGTCCTGGCATTCCGTAGACCTAGGAGCCTAAGAGATGCCCTAGTAAGAGCAGAGATTTCATCTCAGTCCAAACAAAATACAACGGGGCAGTGTCGACCATGTGGAGATAAGAGATGTAAGACCTGTACCCAGATGCTGCACACCAAAACTTTTAAAAGCTACTGCACAGGAAAGGAATTTGCCATTTTTTGCGACGTAACTTGCAAAACCGAAAATACCATATACCTTCTCCAGTGCCGATGTGGTATGCAGAACGTTGGCGAAACAGAACAACCTTTCAACAAGCGTATGAATGGTCATCGCAGTGACTACAAATGTAAACCAGACCTCCCTCTAAGTCGCCATCTTAGATCTGCCGGACACACCCAGGAGGATCTCCACAACATTGTTGTGACGATCATAGAACATAACAAAAACTGGTCAATATGTAAAAGAGTATCTCGGGAAAGCTTTTGGATGAAGAAATTGCAAACAACTTCTCCAGATGGAATTAACGAGAAAAAATAATTCATTTTTAGGTCTTGGATCTAAAGCTGGTACAGCACTACTTGCTATACATTAATACGCCGAACTACTATATTTGGACTTTTTATTTTTTTAAATTGTTTTCCACAGTTAATTGTAACCTTGATAAAAAAAAACCCTCTTTGTTATTTTCATTCAGGCTCCTCATCAGTTGCTTATGTGAGCCTTTGATAAAGGTACAATCACCCACAGCGTACGCGATTCAGCTTCTGAATCTGTGTTGATCTTGAACTTTGTGAGTTTTATGCTCGTTAAGTTTTGTGAGTTTTGTGCTCATACAGTTTTATGAGTTTTATGCTGAGGAAGGATATCTGTTATCCGAAATAATTTTACCATTTTCTGGTGATGTTAAACATATTTAGACGTTTATATATGTATATTGTATATACATACAACGTCTCATAATGTGACGACTCTATTCGGTACACTGCTCCATCGGATTAAATTGATACAGGGAAGATAACGTAAACTTATAGAAGAGTCTGAAAAATTCCCAACGATGTTAGAACTGTCAAATTTGCTACAATTTTTTGGTCGTTCCCTCCGCGGGACTCGAACTCGTACCGCTGTGACATCTATGGCAACACCGCCTGCACTAAGTCTAAGGCGCTGGACTTAGTGCAGGCGGTGTTGCCATCAGTACCGAGATGACAGGCAAAAACTTAAGGGAAAAGTCAAAAGGAGGAAAGTGCATATTACAAATGCCAATATCAAAGCAATAATAATAATAATAATAATAATAATAATAATAGAATGGAAAGTTGGAAAAACAACTGCAACGGTTCTGAATTGGTGCAGGAATTTTCGATGGAAATGTCAGGTTTAACCAGATTTTATTGCTATAAGAATCAGTAGTCAAAAAATGGCTTTGAAATAATGTATGTACTTGTCAACAAGAACATAAGAAATTTTGAAAGCGTTATAAAAATGAATTCTGAGCTAAGCATTATAATAAGTTTACACGAGATGAATAAACATTGTTAAACTGTTCTTTTTGTGCAATTATCTATTCAGTTATCAATCACATACTACCGTAGGTATTTTTTTCCAAACCTTATGAATCTACGTGACCATTTGATATAGCTTTCAAATTAAGTAATTTTAGTTCGGTTTTTCATTTGATGATTTATTGTTAAACATTGAATCAATCTGTCTCTGAATAGTTCAAGATTACCTACGTGCACTGCTTTAATTTTCTCGCCGAAACATGTTCCCATTGTTAAAAAAACGTCGATTAGAATTAAGGAGGTAGACCTAGCGTAAGGGACATAACTCTTAACTCTGATATATTTGTATCATACAAGTATTCAATTTCACCAAAGCCTATCAAGCTTTCGTTTGAAACAGAATGAAATCAGTCCAATTTACTTTGATGCTTACACGATATTGATGTAAAATGCTCAATACAAACGTTGCAATGAATTGTAAGAGTTGTGTCCTTTATATTCCCTAGGTCTACATCCTTAAACAATGTATAAGGAAAAGCTAAAATTGTTATCGGATACAACAATTCTTTTTTTTGTATCATTGTTTTCTGAATAGTCGTAAAACAGTAAAATATAATTATCCAGAACAAGCATGATCATTTAGGAAAATATTAAGTCGTAATAAGGAAAAATAATTATATGTAAAAAAGGAATATAAAGTGTATGTACAACCCATGGAACTTCACGACTATGATATTGGCAGCATCCAGAAACAAATGACTAGCCGAGGAAATATTGAAACGCCTTTTACTTGTATAATTCTATATACTGAAACTTTTTCAATATTTTTGCATGCAATTTTGTAGTGAAAAGTAAAATTTTAACCATGCTGGAATGGACAATAAAAAAGGAAAACAAATGTATTATAGGACGGAGAAATAGAGAAATAGGGTAAAAAATTATAAATAGATGGTACATTTGTAATAAGTTTTCAGACAATTTAAATTCTATATTTCTTCATTTAACTTGAAGCACAATATAACAAATATTAGATACGAAATTAAAATACCATTTCAGATTGCATTTTGGTGTGTATTTGGCAATAACAATGTTATATATAACAACTATAAACTCTAAAAAATCCCCACGCCTGATTTTATCGTGGTACTTGTACTTCTAATAAAATACTTTGAAGAAGTATCATGTCTTCCTTTTAAGTAGCAGTCTTTATAAAAATCAGACAGGAGGTGATTCATGCATGTCAAAAACTCACTGCACTCACTTTAATTTCTTGTTCAGAAACATTTACTGATCACATAACCGGTCGTAGTTTTCATTCGATCATTTATAGGAAAAAATTGTATAGATTGTACTTTAAATTGGCACTCAAGAGTTATTGTTCTTGATTTGGTTTGATTTGGTTGATTTGAGTAGTAGAAAAATGTATGATTTTCTCAAAATTGGAGATATGAAAATGGAAAGGGCAATTGTTACACCGAACTATAGCATAAGTAGATTGAAAAATCATCGTTTGTTTGGTGGGTGTTCTTAACCATGAATCACTTTGATATAGGGTAGTGTCTGAAATTTATATGGACTGGTATTTAATACAAGTATCATATTATATCTTTGTACAGAGTTGAAACATTAATGAAATAAAATTTAATGCATTTCAGATAGGAATTCCTCCCATAATCTCATTACAGCAGATCTAGTTTAGTATTATATGTTTAATACAAAATGTTTAATATCGTAGCCTTGACCTAATATGCAACGAATAATTTGTTTATTGAATACAGTATTATTGTCTGTATAAATCTCCTTGCGTAAAGTTAAAACTAAATGGCTTTTTACACAATTTTCTTGTAGTAAGATACATTCATCATTACAAAGACGTTACACTTCTGTCATCCTAAACAATAAAACGGATGTTTCCCATCATGCAGTTCGTTTCATTTGAATCGTAAATTTCTGTTCTGTTATTTGTTCTTTACAAAGCACCAGAAGAATCAGAAGACGATTTATTGACAGTCGTTATAGAATAATCAAAAACAAGTAACCTCTTTTGTTAGATATCTGTAACTAAATATTTAGGCCAAGAAAAAAACTTAAGTGGTAGATTTTCAGATTCTCATCCAACCTCCACAAAGTAACTGGGGCGGGTCGGAAGATTCTATTTTTTAATTTTTTTTATTTCTTACCAGATATTTGCTTGTTTAATTTTAGCGATTTGAAGAATAGATATGTTCTAAATCCATATAGCCACGTCAATTTCACAGAAGAAACATCGTTTTATTCACCAAGAAATGAAAGATTTGTGTGTTAGTGTTATTGTATCGCAATACAGGAAGCTGACGCAAAAAACAAAATTTAAAAAATCCTGATTTTGAAATCCCAAATTATTTTTCATTTTTGTTATTTTTTAGGAGCGGGAGGGAATGAGAATCTACTGATTAATTTTAATTGGCCTCAGTATAACTTCAGATAACAAATCGTTCCATTGCCACACTTCAGATTATACTTGCAGCTTTACAAGTTTGAAATTATATGAAAAGGTTTCTTGCTATATTGCATGCGAAATTAATCAACGCGTGCCGTACGTGTACTTTTAAAACTATATACTCCTACTCCAATACTGAAACCTGTCACCCTTTTGACCAAGCAAACTGCAATCACAGCCTTAAGATAAGAAAATCAAAGTCTAGAATTGTATTCACTATTCATATCCCATATACCCTCTTGAATGGTATAATCTTCCCATTTACACTTTTTACCACACCATTGTAACCATCCACAAACCCCATTGAGAATTCCCCATTCCCCTTTGAGAAATCCCCACCCCTTTTAGAATCACCATGGACATTTTCTGTATCAACATATTTACATTTTCAATTTGAAATTTATATTTTAAGTTATGCAACATTTAAACTGATTGATAAAATTGATGCGTTTATCAAGTCGATAAATACACTAATCTACCAACCCCCATTCAAAATCCCCATACACTTTTCCCATTCCTCATTTCCCATACCACCACATACCATAGAATGGAAAGTTTTATCCATAAAAGTACTGCATTGCTTTTAAATTAAACTTCTTTCAGAATAAATGACGAGAACAAATGTTCTCCAATGCTACAAATAGAGTGTAACAATTGTAAAAATTATGTAATATAACCTTGCTTTCCAAGGCAATTGATTGTTATTCGAACAGACGAAACGCTTCAGTACAGATGAATTTCAGCGAACAAATGTGTAAAATGAAGAATTGTCAACTAAATATTGTTGATTTCTGTACATCACGCTTCATAACGCGATGATATATAGCAGCTCGAAGACAGGAGAAACGTAATAAATAGTCCCCACAAAACGATAATGTTCACGGACACTCATTCTATATTGATACACGATCTTCCTCTTTTCGCTTCAAATGCAGTTGATGAGATGTTACTACTTTAAAACTAACATCTTAATGAAACTTTTATGAATAACATATGAATACACAGGCAACTATTTTTCACGTGAAATTCATGTTAATTGAGCTTCACAAAATATTCACGTGAACTTCACATGAAATGAACATAATTTTCACATGAAATTCACTTAACATGAGTTTCGTGTGAAAAAATCACGTGAATTTCACATAAAGACTCGATTCGCCAGAATTCCACGTGAACTCTGTCACAAAATTTATTTGTTCAATTCGGGTGAAAATCATGTGAAATTCATGTAAAAATCGTGTGAAATAATTTTGCCTGTGTATCATGCAGCTGTACATCATCAAAAATACTTTTTAAACGTTTCCGGAGTTTTGTAGTTTTTTTTTTTCACAAGCTGAATTCATCATTAAACATTCTTGTTAAAATAATAAGAAATAATTTAATCAAGGTTATGACTTTAAAGAGAGATGTCTGGAATTATCAATAACGCGTCAGTACCCGGAGGACAAAGACAACAGAAATACCATCTGCTGATCAGTTTCAGACTGTCAAAAACGGGAAAGACGACACGACTTCAGGGCGAAATATTGTAGTGTATCGTTTGGGATGAATGCAGTCAATGTTATATAAAAACGCAGTGGAAATTGCCTAATTCAACAGAAAAATAAGAGGCTTCCAGGAGCCTTAATCGCCCACCTGGTAAAATGTTTGCCTTTCAAGAGCAATAACTCTAATAAGGAGTTGTCCAACAATTTTGACTCAAAGAAGACTATGGTTTGACTTATCATAAGGATCATTTCATCAATTAAAAGTTAAAATTCAATCTATTATAATTTTCAAGATATTGGCTGAAAACATTATTTTTTTTGCATTTCAAGGGCAATAAGTCTAACAAGGAGCCGTCCGAAAACTTTGATCGCCCCAAACCTTTGTAGGCTTTATCATAAGAATCATTGCAGCAGCTGAAAGTTTTATGATGCTGAACAATATTACTTTGCCATAATTTTGCTTAAGGCAATAACTTTACTTTGCAAATAACTGCCTTCTGACCCTTATGTTCTTTTTTACCTACTAGGGCCATGTTTTTTCATGGATCAAATATTCCAACGGTCATTTTGTGTGTGATACCTCAAGAAACAAAAATCTCAACTTTCATTGAATTCTGTTATTGTTTATCGAGAAGAAGATTTTCAAAGTTGTACATGCGAAAAATGCGAAAAAAAAACTGTTTCAGGGACCATAACTCCTACATCAGTTAACAAAAAAAAAAAAAAAAAAAAAAAAAAAAAAAAATTGGCATAGGTCTGTCTCTTGAAGCTGAACTATATTATCCTTTGCCAGAATTTTGCTAAAGGTAACGGATTTTGAGCTATTTGCAAATATGCCTTTAGAACCCTATTATCTATTTTTAGTAACGGAGATCATTGGATTTTGAAGGGTTCTCAAGAGTTAACTATATAGAAGTTCCCAATTCAAATAGACAATCTGATGTCTTATCCCAAGATACGTTCAAAATTAAACCAGGATCCAAAATTGGATTAAATGTTATTAATGGTCCTAGCGCTTTGTTTTAAAACGAACAGTTACGTGTACTTGCTGTATATTTTTTGCGACCTCAAAATCTAATTTTGCCGTTATTTTCCATATTGAACTAAGCAACTTCTAAAATATGATTAATCTCAAAACAAATAATTACACTTCCTACACTTTCTACATTTTTATATAACATTGACTGCATTCATCCCAAACGATACACTACAATATTTCGCCCTGAAGTCGTGTCGTCTTTCCCGTTTTTGACAGTCTGAAAATTTACGTATCTCTTACCTTGCCAAAATCTGGGAAAGTTGGAAAGGCCGTTTTTATTCACAATGGCGTAAAAATGGAATATTTTACAAATAATTTCCCAAATTGATTTGGTATGTTCAATTTGTCCTTACTAATATGATATTTTTCTTAAAGAATAGAATTATTAAAATGTTCTTCAGCTTCATTTACTGATTATACAATATCGAATTTTGTTCATAATTTCATTTGTTTTTTTTTTTTTTTAAAATGACCTCTTTTCCAACAAAGAAGCTGTAGTATAAAATTTGATTTAGTGGCTAAATGTGTAATTTGTAGAATTGTCTGCAGATTTTTTGGATATTGTTATTACTGTACATTCAACATCTTTGGAAATTACATCGCGACAGTGCACCTTGGTCAATATATGAATCAATGTCATAATATGTTTGTAAACAATGATGCAAATTCTCGATTTATACAACGAATCTTGACCATGATTTCTTTATCGACCATATTTTTAAAACTTGCTTTTCGCATAGGCACCCTCTTTGGAGATCAAATCGGCTATTATTGAGCTCGAAAAAGGTACTGGGTCCGATCCGCCTTAGGACCGAATTGTAAAATATTCCATTTTTACGCCATTGTGAATGAAAACGGCCTTTCCAACTTTCCCAGATTTTGGCAAGGTAAGAGATATGTAAATATCGCGTCCTAGATTTTTGTTCTACAACTATCCGATTTCGTTTTTCGTAGTGCATAGATTTGAAATATACAAGTACGATGATGAAAATACAAAGGATATGTAGAGAAATTGTTAAAAAATCGGCAGGTATTAAATTATTTCTTAGTGTTGTGAATAACGGTGCCTAAAATCTTCTTTAAACAACAATAAATATTTATCAACAGCAAGAGCTATCCAATGATATAAAAATATCACTTGACAACGGGACTCTTTAACCGTTCATGCTCTTCTAAAGTGGGAATGCTTACCATTTTTTGTGTTCTTTAAAGTAACGTCAAACTTTACGTCGGCGACGTCACAGTTTGTACTATTGTGAATAAAACGCTAGGCTTGTTTCATTTTTTGAAAGAGTAATCAAGGGAACCAAGGTTATAGCGGTAATCAAAAGAATGTAATCCAGGGACAAAGACCAGACATGGAAAACAGTCATACACAACAAAGAACATAAAGTAACTAAAATTACACATACGAAGTAACAAAAGCGAATGAGCAACTCGGACTTCACTAAAAACTGGGAGCATGGACCAGGTGCACCGGTAGCGTAAGCGTCCTCTGCTTTTCCAGAAACACCCGCCGAGTTGCTCGTAAAAAGTAAAGTCCGGGGTAGACAAACGAGGAAAGGAAAACTATGACCCGTTGAATAAATCAGATTTAACGAAATGATATTCATTTTTAACATTCTGATTGTTGAACATGTTGTACACTTTTCAAAAAATGAACAGTTTATTGATTAATACTAAATTACTGGCAAATGCAAGAAATTTTACTCTATAAGTTTTATAAAAGTTGTTTTGAAAATTGATAACAAACACAGGAAAACTTGTGTCATTTGATAATTGTCAGCTTAAGCTTGAAATAATGAGGATTGTAATATAAGAGGTTTTGCTTGTGAATTATTCATTGCTTGTATATGCTCATGTTAATAGTTTTTCTTCTAGAAATGGAACATTGACGTGACACTTGGCATCTTCGAATAAGCTTTCTTTACGATTACGCAATTTTTGTTCGATTTTTAAATTTTAAATTTTAATGGCTTTGTTATGAACTGTTTAAAGAGTAACCAAAGGCACCAAGGTTATAGCAATATTCAAAAGAATGCAATCATGGGACAAAGACCAGACATGGAAAACAGACATACACAACACAGAACATAAAGTAACTAAAATCATACATACAAAGTAACAAAAGCAAATGAGCAACTCGGACTCCACTAAAACCTGGGAGCATGGGCCAGGTACATCGGTAGGGTAAGCGTCCTCTGCTTTTCTAGAAACACCCGCCGAGTTGCTCATAAAAAGTCATGTCCGGGGTAAACAAACGAGGAAAGGAAAACTATGACCCGTTGAACAAATCAGATTTCATGATGCAGATGGATACACCATAACGATGCACGAGTTCATGATGTCGACCATGAAACTTCTGTTGTGATGACTTCAATCTTGTAGCAACATAACTCTGTTCCAGAAGCCTATTTGTTAGAGTTCTAGTGGGATACAAAAAGCCTGTGTAGTTTCGGCAAGCTCTGGCATAACGTATGAGTTGTGATAATTTGTTCCCATTGGAATGCCGACCGTTTGTTGAAAAACACGTCCACCACACTGGACAAATATGTTGATTAAAAATTCCAGCATTTTGTAAACATCTTCCTCTGTATATTTGGAAGATGATTTGGAATTATTTCTTACAAAGTATGAGGAATCTCTACCAAGAACTATATATTTGTATCTAGGTGTACCATCTTTTTTGGAAAAAAAACCCAACAATGTTTAAGGTTTTTAAGTCGGGATTTTAACTGAGTATGGGGAAGAGAAGTATACAGTGTTGAAAAATCATAGGGTTTAATGCTATTATATTCAGATAATAGTCTTGAACTGATTGTATCCAAAAGATCTTTCGAATTTTTCTGGATCCACATTGAATTAATACCACTACGGGAGTAATAAGTATTGTGGTAGGACTGTAGACCTTCTTTGACAGTTTTGAGTATAGAAGTAAAGGTTTTGAAAGAGGTTTGGTGGTACATTTTGCAGATCCATCTATGAAACGTTGTATGTATGGATTCTTGTGGATTTTAGGAATCCAGTACATAGACGGTAAATCACCATCATCGTCATTGGTAGGGAGACCAAAAGAGGATAGCATAGATTTATGGTTTTCCACAATCTCTTCTTTGGAGTGTATGGTAGCAGTATAGGTCTTATTACTGCTATTATCTTCTACGTCTACCTCTGATAATAAACATTGGATGTAAAACGTTTTTCAGACAAAAACAATGTTGTTTTGGGCTTTGTCTGCTGGTACGACAACATATTTGTCATGTATAGTAGACAATGTTTTTGCTACATCGGGGTCTTTAAAAACCGATGTAGCCTTGGCACTCATTGACCTACTTAAAACTTTCATTCGTTTCAAAATTAAAGACATCACGGCCTTTAACCACTCCGACAGAGAACCAATGTCTTCTTGTTCTCGTTTTATCCATTTTCTTGCATAGTCCTCGACGGCATCCATAAGAACTTTAAAGTTATAATTCCAATTTATGGAGCGTAGTTCACGGTACTTGGGACCTTTAGAAAGGATATTACGCAGAGATTCGTTTTTGATAATGGTTAAATCTCCTGTAACGACGTGACCAGAAGGACCACATTTGAATGGAGAGTTTTTGCAAGAACAGTCAGGTGGTTTAGCTTTGAAGTCCTCAATCTTGAGGTTCTACAATAGCCTTTTATAATTGAAAATTTTGGAAGCAACGGATGAAGTATAGGAACATGAAATAATTGGTATGGATTTGTCCTTCAAATATGGGGGAATTTTGTTGGTAACGTTTTTGTGATGGAGGATGATAGCCAAATTAATTGCATCTATACCTTTGTTGACAAACGGTAGTGGAAGAAATGATCGTTATTATTTATCTTGACTTTTCACACAAACTGGTTTAAAGAATCTGTGGAAACCAATATCTAAAATGATGGCAACAAGTCTGTATAATGATGAAAGTGAAGAAAAAAGAAACTGTGTCCAGGGCCTTCCTGTTACTAACTTTGCTACACGAAATATATATGTAACAGGTGTCAAATGTTCTAAAAAATGGAAAAAGGAATTAAAATATCGAAAAGGCAGAGAAACTTATTCATGTAGAAGACGATTATAAATACATGTAGCACTGTCCTAACATTCTTGTTTTAGATTGCCATATATTTTTACGAATGCATTTTCTGTATATTCATTTATTCAATAATACGTATTTGTCTCGAAATAAGATCTCTTCAAAAGAAAAATAAAATGGGCACATGATAGTTGCGTAATTTTTCATTCATTCCCTGTCAAATACAGGAACCGATTGATCAAATAATTCTTTTGTTTTTTTGTATGACTCTTGGCTCTTGTGGGTACAGTTTTCTGGGTTCTGCTAGTAATTAAGGAGGTAGACCTAGGGTAAGGGACACAACTCTTAAAAATCATTGGAACGTTTGTATTCAGCATTTTACATCAATCCCATGTAACCATCAAAGTAACTAATCTGGACTGATTTCATTCTGTTTCAAATGAAAGCTTGACAGGCTTTGGTGAAATTGACTATGATACAAACATATCACTGATTTCATTAATTATGTCCCTTACCCTAGGTCTACCTCCTTAAACCATGTATCACATCTAGAATGATCACCAAACGAATGAGGTATTGTACAAACGAATGAATTGTCTTTTTTTCAAATCTTTCGGATTATTTGGATTTGGTACTATTGCATAGTCAATATTTTTTGGCAAGTAATCGATAATTGTGATTGGTAAAGAACCTTTAAACTTTTTTTGTAAATTATACCAGTCACTGACGACACCCTTACTTTGTGATTTTTGACTCCTTTCTTTCTAATTTGTAGTTAAGATTTTGCTTTAATTTCGAATTTTTTTTTCGAATTATTATCTATTACAATACATTACAATCAACAATCTCCAATTAATTTAGATCGATGATCAGTTGAAATAGCAGTCACCAGCCTATAGATTTCGTAAAGCCTGTTGGCGTCTGAAATTATCTCTTACACCGCCGTAGGAAATAGTTCCAATGACGTACATCATTAATACTTGCCCTCTTTATAATTATTTATAAAATATATTAAGTTTAATTCCATTTTATTTACGCCAAAAAATAAATAAAAAAAAAAAAGAAAAAAAAAAAAAAGAAAAAAAAAAACCCACATCAAGTAAAAGGGTCGAATCAAGCGAATTGAATAATGACTGCTTAGCGGAATACATATTGTGCAATGGTCACAAAAGAACCAATAAACAACATTTACTCGGAGCTAAATATCCTGATTAATTTAGTTTGAATTGACAATGAGTTGACCTCTAACCTACTATCAATACCTGTAGTTCATTTCTATGCATTCCAGTCGTTAACGTTCGACGTTCAAATTTATACACAAAACAGCAGTATTTAACAAGCATTCTGACAGTATTGCTGATGCAATACAGTGCCCCCTTTCGGCCTTTGAACTAATTGCCTTTATGAGATTTTTTTTTATATATGTGAACTAAAAATGGATGATTTTTTTAACAATCAAGAGAATATAACTCTTGAACAGCAAAAGCAAATTCCATCAAAATCAAACCTGAGCTTCATTTTACAGTAGAAGATAAGATTTTTGCATTACAGAAAGCTGCATAAAGACATTCTTTTTCTATCACCTGGAAAGTTAAAAAAAACTTCGTTATTATGAATTAAAGGGCAAATAACTTCAGAATGACAGCAGAAATTTGCATCAAAATGATGAAACATAAAATTTTATGTAATTTTTTATGTCAAAGGGCCAAAAGTTCCATATAAACCATTTTGCCGCAATAATGTTTAAATTTAATTTATAACTTGTCATGATAAGACTAGCTAACAAATATAAGATCAATTGGATGAGGCAATACAAAGAAAAGTCTGGAAAACATACAATTTTATGAAATTTCCTATGTCCAAGGGACACAACTTCTGTAAAAATCATTCAACCGTAACATCATTTGAACTTAAAATGTAACTTGTCATGATAAGACTATATACCAAATATGAAATCAATTGGATGAGGCATTACAAAAAAGTGCGGAAAACCAAGTGTGACTGACGGAAAAAAAGAAAGAAAAAAAAAACCCACATCAAGTAAAAGAGCCGAATCAAGCGAGTTGAAAAAAAGATTGCTCAGCGGAATACATATTGTGCAATGGTCACAACAGGTTTTTAGTACAGCTATCGCCTCATGACATCGGGAAAAGAGGTGACAAATATAAATAAGAAGTTTGTTTAGACGGTAGCTTAGTAATTTTGAGCATGCAATTTTCTAAGGAATGGTTTCAGTCTACGGAATAGTGTTATTGCTTTGTAATAACCTTTACAGGTGTCTTTGCGAAAATTTGTACATTTGTAGGATATCCACTGAGAACACATTGTAGATAGATGAGAAGTACATGTACATGTAAATAATGGCATGTTTGATTTCAACGATTGTGACAGTTTCGATGTGGAGTTCGCTAAATTGACTTAAAAACCAGTAGAAACTGAAAAAGGCCAACTAGTAGTTTGTAGTTCAACTATGCAGGATGTCAGTGAGTTTTGTGTTCATTCCTCTAAGTGTTCCATGTAATTCGACAACGAACCTGAATATCACAAAATATGGCATACTGCTACGGCACCAATTGAATTTTAATGTGAAACTTTGAATAGATCGTCATTTGTAATCAGAATGCAGAATAGTGAATTTAAATAAAAGAGTTTAATTTTAATAATTTACAACAACACACTTGTGTTTAGGTACTTTTAAAAACGAACCCGATTCTTTCGTCTTATCTTAACCCTAATTTTGCAATTTGACGATTATTTAAAGCGTAAAAAATTCAAACAATGGATATATATTGATTCAGTATAGGCGTTTATCCTTGTAGGAATATCAGTTTGATATCTTTTGTTTTTTATTACCTAATTTTTTCGGTCTGATTTCTTCTACCGGTGGTGGATCAAAAGTCGGATAAAAAATTTCATGTCGTGTTGGGCAAAAGCAAATATTAGCATGTAACCCCTCTGCAACCCACTTCTCAAAATATGTGAATCCACCCCTGTCTCATGTGTATATTTATATATATTTTCAATACAATTTGGTTTTCTGTCTCGTATCTATTCTTAAAAAGCACACTGACTAAATATAATAACTTTGTATGTATATATTTATATCTTTGTAAACTGTACTGAGGCTATTTCCTCGTGTATGGTTTTGTGTAAAGACACATCTGTACAGTTTTCAATCCTATAACCTATATCCCTTTCTCTTTGCTTTAATGTTTTTACGCTTATTGGTGGTTTGTTCAATGCAGCCAGGAAAATGGTAGTTTGGTTAGGACCCATTCCTGCGTCAATATAGGCTAAAATGTTATATTTTTCATGTAATAAATATAATTTTAAATAAATTTCGAGATCACACAGGCCTATAGTAAGCGGTCATATTTCATACAAATGTTTGATCAATAACTGTTCAATTTACAGACAATCAAACGATTATCTTTCGATAAGTGAGCGATAAGTAATAGACACAAAGCTGTTTCAGGATAATTTTTTCAACTTATTTAACTACAGATCTTCCTCTCATGATTCTGTAAATTTTCATATTCAGATGTCACTATTTGTACCTTTGGTTCGTTAGGAATTAAGGAGGTAGACCTAGGGTAAGGGACATAACTCTTAAAAATCATCGGAACGTTTGTATTCAGCATTTTACATCAATCTTATGTAAGCATCTAATTGACTTTTATTCTGCTTCAAACGGAAGCTTGAGAGGCTTTGGTGAAATTGAATATGATACAAACATATCACTGACTAAATGAGTTACGTACCTTACCTTAGGACTACCTCCTTAAAGTCATGACAAATTGATCGGGGACAGAGCTTTCAAACTTTGAAGGATGTTATCAGAGTAAACCTCAATAGTGCTGCCCATTGTTTTAACGAACATTAAAAGGTTTTAGGTATATCTTACCTGCTACATTTATAGTGATATAGCGAAAGCAATCATTAAAAAGAATAAATCCTCATATCGATAATTTCTACGAAATAAACCAATGATGTCATAACCACAGAGATCAATTTCAGTCTAACAGAAAATAAATTAGTAAAAAAAAAGTGAAAAAAAAAGGACTAAACTGGTCATCTCATTGATGTGACCAATATTTGACCAGCATTGTAGTCAAAATTGAGGATCATAAGATTTTGTAACACTGAATACAAGCAAAACGACATATACCATTATTTAATGCTATGGCTCTTAATCAGTCCTTTTTTCACTTACTTCGTCCATTTCAAGGTGAATTGATTTTAAAGAATTGTCATCATTCAGTTACCGTGGATTTTATCATTTTGGTGTCGGGGTTTTTCCAAAGCGAACTTAAAGGCGTGATTACACTTATCAAATACTTTAAGTATTAGTAATTTCTTAAAGAATTTGCTATTTTGGTTTTAGCTTATAGGCAGGTGCATTTGATCAACCATAATCCTTTCCTTTTCTACTTTATATAAGTTCATACCGCTTTTAGCATCGACGTTACACTTAGTCTCATTAATACAAAACAGGCTTTCGATAATGTAAAATACTCGCTACTCATTGTTGATGGTTTTATTGCATTACACAGACTGCTTGACAGCTTTATGGGTCTGGTTCCTGTTTAAAATGCTTATCATATTGGTAAGCAAATTTTATCAAACGTACGTACATCCGGACTTAATTCAAGAAAAGGGAAAGAGAGTTATATGAATAATTGGCAAAATAATAAGCAGGAAGCCACTGAATGTCAAAGTTTTGTACCCTTTTGTACCATTTTATGCTTGCATCTGCATTCAATAAGTTTTCAAGAAGTATTATCCAAATTGTCTTCGAAATTTCCTTGATTTTGTCGAGTAGTATTAATGCGAATACACCCGACAGGATCTCAAAAGTATAGGTGTATTTCAGAAACACAAGTATCTGGTTTAAAAAATAATCTCACTTCCTGAATTGCTTCCTACCTATTGTCTGAACATGTTCCGAACTCAATTTACTGAACATTCTTTTCTGACGACGGATAAACACAATAATAAATTTGGAATTGAATTTATGATTGCCCTTAATAATTTAACAATTTTATTGTAACATTCAGCGTTGGAGTGACGATTAAGCTCGTAGACACCATTGTATGAGTATGTCGTGTTCCTGTAAAATATATAAATATATAGTATAATTTCAATTTTAAACACAACAAGAAAACCATCACAAAACAAAACACGAGTCACTTTTATTTTTCCTTTAAAGAAATTGTCCTTGTTTCAATAGCTGTTTGTACCCATTTCACCAATGAACCTCTTTTCAATGGCTGTGGCTTCCGTTTTTCGATAGTTTCAGTTTTGAGTACTTCTTGTATATAATTAACTTTTGACTCTTGGATTAGTTTTATTATGTATTTAATGCTTATGCTGAGGATGAGGAGTTACATCTTTAGGACGTGTAAAGCATATCGAAATTTGTTATATTAATACGATTGGTATTTTTGTATTTCTCTTGCAAAGTTCTTGTCAATGTGACAAGAAGTTGTTGATTTTCTAATACCATATTAATGATTTTATCGGTAAAAATAACGGATAAGCGTTTTATTGAAATCGACTGCTGCAAATGAAGTTTTCAATTCCAGTTGTCACTTGGGTTGTATCGAGAAAGACCAACGTAAAAATTTTGTATTACCAAGCAACTTTTTCAAACAGGCAAGTGATGCAGTCGTATTTATCCGATTATATTGTTTTTTTCTCTTTCCTTGGCAGTAAAGAATACACAGGACTATTTAAGTAATATTTTAAAAAAAATTATGCAAGTTCTGTAATATGTGATATACACCTGAAAAAGGTTACACACATTTATTTTTGTAATTAAGTTGCTTTATAGGTTTATATGGTGATATGTATAATTATTAATTCCAATCTGTCTGCTCGTAGGAGATAATTCATATTGAAAATCCAACAGTTTCTATTATATTTTAGTGTCATTTACAGAGTTATCTCCCTTAGTTTTGAATTATACAGTGCATTCTATATAATTTTTATCTCCTAAGAACGAGGGTTATACGGAAAGCTTATTCCTATTTTCTATAACATTTTAAACAAACTATCAAAAATAAAAATATGTAGGCTTTCAAAAAATGAATCGCATTTTGCATGATTCTTACCTGGAGTGCTACTTCACATATTTGAAAACTAAGTTCTAATGGAAGCATGGATCAGATGGTTATTCGGCAATTTCAATTCTCTAATTATTTTCCTTTAATTTGTACTTCTAAATCGTTGTAAAATAATAACATTTTGTTCAAATCTTGCTCTACATAAGAGTTTGACTAAGGACAACAGGATTTGAAAGTTCAATTCAAGTATAGCCATTTATATTAAATTACTACGATTGGACAATGCACACGAAATAAACAGAAATTTTCATTGACAACGATATGTTATCGCTTTGTTTTCTACTGCAAATAACACGTTCTTTGGCGATATGCAGGAAGGGTCGCTATAGGCATGAAACATGCTGCTGCATCTGAAGATTTGGAGAAACCATTTATTTTATAACTAAAAATAATATACCAGCGGTTCAATAATAAAAAAAATAATGGCTCTAGCCTGAAACTAATTGCGGAAAAGAATGCGTTTGGGTCAGGACAAATATGAAGTGAAAAGATTGCAAGATTAGGTTAAGATAACACAAGAATAACACAAAGGCACAAACCAATACATGTAATTAAGAAAGTTATCATTTGTTATTTAATATGTCCCTCCGACTTATTATGTGTTCGATATTTTAGATATTAGTTTATTGTTCTGTATTGTAACTGGGTTTACACTTCAACAGTATACAGACATCCCAGAAACATTATGATCAATCTATGAATTGAGATTAGAACAAAATATTAACCACACAATTTTATAACCAAGATAAAAGTAGAAATTAACCCTTACACATATTTTTTTCCTCAATTCCTCAAATTTAACACATTAATCACAACAAGCATTTTCTTACGTAATGTCAATAAAATCAAACTTAAAATCTGAAAATGCTTGATGTATTGCAAATTATATGAAGGAAGACTATATGGTCCATGGAATCATCTGTTTTGACAGACAGTAGAGGGAAATCGTTGAAAACAAATTACGAAAAAATATAGTTACTTTCAGAAATTTTGCATTATTATAAAAATGTCAATCAAAATCCGAAATTTAAGTTGGTAGATTTCTTATAGACTGATTATGGAAGATATTACTTTGTATAAAATTATGATACAAACAAAGTTTGAATGCAATCGGTTTGGATAAAATTTATTTTGCTGGATTAATAAACCCAGCATTAAACGTAATGATGTAAGGTGTTGTATAAAGAAAATGTGGGATGGATACAAAATGTGTTCAAAATGAGAGAAGAATTTGTACTGAAACATTTGATATTCCTTTAGAAAAAAAACAAGCAAAAGATCAACCAGTCATTGACTTTATACTCGTTTCAACAATATAATTAAATTATTCTTTTTTTATGTTCCTTTTCAAAGACACCGTCTTTAAAGTTCAAGTCAAGAAAACGGACAAAATTAATGACTTTATCAAGTTAATGAAACGCATAATTCTTAATCGGATAGTCAATGTTCTTGGTTTTCTCGCGATAACATTATTCCAGGATGTCTAATGAAAACTGATAACTTCACGAGATACCCTTGTGGATTTCAAGATAAGGAAAACAAAGTTATTGCATGCAGCTCTGGTCGATATTTCTGAATTTATCAAGACTTGATGAAATCAAAAACTTAATCTTCATGTGACGAAAACATATCACGTTTCAAGATACACAAAATATGTAGACAAGGATGCTCAAGGCAAACTTGAAGCACATTTATCCTCTTTGCTTGTAACACACGGAATATATTTGGTCGAGCTGAAATACAAATATTGGTTCAAGTACTAATCCATAAAAAAACTTCAGACACTGCGAATAGAAAATGTGATTCATGGAGGCTTTTCTGTATACAGATCTATAATCTGGAGAAGACTACACTAATCTACCATTTAAACGGAACCAAGGATGATAACTCTTGCAAACTGCAAATTTAAGACTAGATTTGTGAACTGCAATTGTGCTTGAGTTAAAAATAAAGTGAATCTGGTGTGTTTTTATCTGATTTTAACAAAACCTTGAATGAATGTTTAATAAAAACCATATAAATTTGTAAAGAAATATTTTATACAGAGCGTGTCTTAGTACAATGTAGTATTTCTTGCACAATGCATTATTTAAGTATTTTGTACAGAGCGTGTCTTAGTACAGTGTAGCATGTCTTGTACAATGCATTATTTAACTTAAATGAAGTTATTTGTCATAAAACGATGACATATTCATTTCATTTTCTTAATCTAAAAACCCTTTTGTTTAAGTTGTAATCAAGGGAACCAAGGTTATATCGGTAATCAAAAGAATGTAATCCAGGGACAAAGACCAGACATGGAAAACAGACATATACAGCAAAGAACATAAAGTAACTAAAATCACACATACAAAGTAACAAAAGTAAATGAGCAACTCGGACACCACTAATAAATGGGAGCATGCACCAGGTACACTGGTAGGGTAAGGAATGATATTAAATGATTATGTATACATACATTTCACTTAATTCTGGTTAAACCGGTCTCGACACAAAGGTATACAGAAGAACATGTATATAAAAATAAATTGTTGGGGTAAAGTAATTGTATCAGATAGTCTATATTCTGAAAGCATTAAACGTATCAGAGAAATTCCAACTTGTCAATAATTTTTCTAATAAATTTACACAAAATTTGAAGATTTGATTGATTGAAACAGTCGAAGTAGAGACTATCATATCTAAAGAATTTAACTTGACGTTTGCCCAACGAAACGAGGCAGTTCGCTTTTGTAAATCTACAAACTGGACATTTTTATTGTCGGTGCTTTACCTTTTCTTACAAATCTTGTGCAAATAATATCTAGCCATAGCGCAGCAAAATATCGATGCAAATACAAGAAGATGGGACATTCTTGGCATCAACATCATACACTACTCACACATATTCGCAAGACATTTTAGGATCTGCCTCAAAAGTTTTTAAACAATTATATTGAATTTTATTTAACTTTTAGTACCATAGTACTTAAAAAAGGTTTGTCTTAACCGCAGAATATTATATCCGCAAGTCCAATAAAACATTCGCCGAGAAAAATTCGTTTTTTTCAGTTTCAAGTCATATATAACGAGTATACGTCACACATGCTCATCGACTTTTCCACAAATTTAACGAAATGGTATTCATTTTTAACATTCGGATTGTTGAACATGTACACTTTTCAAAAAATGAACAGTTTATTGATTGATACTAAATTACTGGCAAATGCAAGAAATTTCACTCTATAAGTTTTATAAAAATTGTTTTGAAAATTGATAACAAACAGAGGAAAATTTGTGTCATTTGATAATTGTCAGCTTAAGCTCGAAATAATGAGGATTGTAATATAAGAGGTTTTGCTTGTGAATTATTCATTGCTTGTATACGCTCATGACAATAGTTTTTTTTTTCTAGAAATGGAACATTGACGTGACACTTGGCATCTTCGAATAAGCTTTCTTTAAGATTACGCAATTTTTGTTCGATTTTTAAATTTTAAATTTTAATGGCTTTGTTATGAACTGTTTAAAGAGTAACCAAAGGCACCAAGGTTATAGCAATAATAAAAAGAATGCAATCATGGGACAAAGACCAGACATGGAAAACAGACATACACAACACAGAACATAAAGTAACTAAAATCATACATACAAAGTAACAAAAGCAAATGAGCAACTCGGACTCCACTAAAACCTGGGAGCATGGACCAGGTACATCGGTAGGGTAAGCGTCCTCTGCTTTTCTAGAAACACCCGCCGAGTTGCTCATAAAAAGTCATGTCCGGGGTAGACAAATGACGAAAACTGTAACCCGTTCAATAAATCAGTTTTCATGGTGCAGATGGATACACCATAACGATGCACGAGTTCATGATGACCATAAAACTTCTGTAATGATGACTTCAATCCTGTAGCAACATAACCTTGTTCCAGAAGCCTATTTGTTAGAGTTCTAGCACGATACAAAAAGTCTGCGTAGTTTTGGCAAGCTCTGGCATAACTAGTTGTGATATGAACACTCCATATGCAGGTGCTGAAGGGATGTTGCCAAAGATGAAAGGAAAGTTGACAAGTCTGAATGAAAAGTAATCACGTTTGTCGTAAAGTTTGATCAATAGTTTTCCTTTACCAGCGATTTCTGAGTGTAGGTCAAGATATGAGGCCGACCTTACAGTGTCTGTAGTATTCTTTATTTCAAGTTCTTTTTGGTAGATGCGATGTATCAAATCCCCGAAATTAGGATTGTTTAAAGATAACACGTCACCTATATAGCGGAAACTGAGATTAAAGGATCTAGCTAAACGATATTCTTTCTTTCGGATCAGATCAGCTATAAAGTCAGCTTCATAAGAGTGAAGGAAAAGGTCAGCAAGTAAAGGAGCACAATTTGTTCCCATTGAAATGCCGACCGTTTGTTGAAAAACACGTCCACCACACTGGACAAATATGTTGTCGATTAAAAATTCCAGCATTTTGTAAACATCTTCCTCTGTATATTTGGAATATGATTTGGAATTATTTCTTACAAAATATGAGGAATCTCTACCAGAAACTATATATTTGTATTTAGGTGTACCATCTTTAAAAATGATAAATGTTTCATAGCTGTGGATCCTATTTCTTAACAGACATCTTTTGATATTAATAATGTTCATCTTCTTATTCTAATATATGCGCCGCGCCTTTTTATTGCTGAGTGTAGATTTCACATTTAAGTAGCAGTCTTTCTAAAAATCAGAGAGGAGGTGATTCATACATGTCAAACCCACTGAATTCGGTTTTATTTCTTGTTCAGAAAGAATTATTGATCACATTACCAGTCTTAGTTTTTCATTTGGGAGTTGCGCTGTTGAGAAAAATTTATATAGATTTCTCATGAAATTGTCACTTTGCAAGAGTTATCTTTCTTGATTTTGTTTGATTTGGTTGATTTTAATGGTAGATAAATGTATGATTTTCTAAAAAAAAAATGCAGATCAGAATGCACAAATGATTATCGTTAAGTGAAAATATAGCATATATATACTGAAAAAGCATCATTTGTTTGGTTGGTTTTTCTACAATATGAATCACTTTATCACTGGCAGTGTCTGAATTTTATGTGGACCGGTACTCAATTGTTTAATGTAGATTACATATTCATAAAAGAACAGGGAACAAACGAATGATTGGTTGAAACAGCTCGGAAGTACATAAAATCTCTTTGAGTAATTGTATTCATGAGAGTCTCCTAGACAAAAACAAAAAGAATTTTGAAAAATGAGGACCTTGGTACAAAAATATTGTACAAAATACAAATAAATATTAAACATATAAACAAATATTTGTTTATTGTCGTCTACATTAAAAATGCGTGAAGTGACTTCATGAACAGCGATTTTTGTATAAAAAACTCTTTAAACATATCATCTATATGAAAAAGAAAATCGTACCAGAACTTCAAAAAACGCATAGAGAATACACGATGAACAATTTGATATGTATGATTTTAATGTCACTGCTCAATATAAATATGAGTGTGCATAGTTTTGTACTTAGCAACGATTGGGTCGATGCCACTGCTTGTGCTCCAAAGGCTATTAATGGTATTCATCAGCCCAGAAGTCATATTTTTATTATAAATATTTTACTAAAATGTTTTAAATAAAAAAAAATATATAAGCGCTAAAACACCGATAAATCTTTGCACATAGTAGAACTCTTTGATCATAGATTGGGCTTTATCATGTTTATATTTCGATACTTTTGGTTTTGAGAACTTTCATTCAAAGTTTGGTTATCGATCTTCCTGCGCATTGGTTATGCTGCTGATGAGAAATTACCTTTTGAACCCTTGTAGAGCATGATGTAATTTGCAAATAAAACATGAGTGGTATTTTGTATTTTGGTAGGCTAGAAGAGCATTTAACATATATTTGTAATAATGGCAGCAATGATGAAACTTAGTCATTGCTCCCAGAAAACCATTGTCTGTTGTTTGATAAATTAGAGTAACATTCTTGCTTAGTAATTCATAGTTTTAAGATAAGGATAGACAAACTCAAACATTCACAAGAAATAGATGTCAATTATTTTAAGTTATTTATTCAGCTTCGATATTTTGTATAGTGCGTTATCGAAAAGATGCTTCGTCTTCAGGAACTCATATATCAATATATACTACCATACATCGTGTACTAAGTTAGAGCCCTAGATTTATCCTACGAGGAGGAATGACTCGGCCAGCGAAAGCTATATTTTTATATAGCCTAGCTGGCCAAGTGGTCTGGGGCGCTGGACTTTGTGCAGGCAGTGTTGCCATATATGTCACAGCGGTACGAGTTCGAGTCCCGCGGAGGGAACGACTAAAATTTGCATCGCAAATTTGACAGTTCTAACATCGTTTGGAATTTTTCAGCCCTTACTATACGTTTATATATCTTCCCTGTATCAATTTGATCCGATGGAGCAGTGTAGCTATATATATACATATACAACGTCTCAGAATGTGACGACTCTATTCACTACACTGCTCCATCGGATCAAATTGATACAGGGAAGATAACGTAAACTTATAGAAGGGTCTGAAAAATCCCAACGATGTTAGAACTGTCAAATTAGCGAAGGTAATTTTTGTCGTTCCCTCCGCGGGACTCGAACTCGTACCGCTGTGACATCTATGGCAACACCGCCTGCACGAAGTCCAGCGCCCTAGACCACTCGGCCAGCTAGGCTAATTTGACAGTTCTAAAATCGTTAGGGATTTTTTAGACCCTTTATATATATATTATTGTCGTGCGCAATGTCTAAAATACAAGATTGTATTTACGTGACTTTTTATTAATACTTATTTTGCTACATTAGATTAACTCTTTTTGCTTCTAGTAATCAATTATTTAAACTCAACACGTTCATAAGGAATAAATATCAATTAGAACCATAAATGTATTTATTTGAATTGCTTTTAATATAAACTCTTATGGTTTTAATGCTACCATTAAAAAAATCATTTGCATCGATATAAAAATTATTAAATAATTTATATCTAAGAGTACATCATTTATATGACTCGGTTAAATTGTTTTCTAATGATCCTTGCTTTGGGCCAAAGTGTGTGTCAGTGTCGTTATTTGCATTTGTGTTTAAACTAGAAAGTTCTTATCAACAAAAACAATACAGTAACCAGTTACACAAAATCAAATGAATTGAATGAACATTTTTCACTGAGCACGTTTTCAAACAATGTTAGTTTTTTTTTCAAAACATAAAAAAACATTCTCATGGTTATCATTAATAAGTATTTAATGTTGTCTTTGTCAACTTTATTTATAACATGCCTTTGGTATTTAGACCATTTTGAAGTTTTTAAGGACTTGTTATTGTGAATGAGACATTATATTTTAATATCTCCATGTATCACCAAAACATGATGCCTAAAGCATGCTTATTACTGCTTTTCTTGAAAATATTAGTCTGAACAGTCTAAGTTTTATCTGTAAACAAACACTTTTCTTCCTCGTTTATATCATGCTCGGGGAGAATGGAATATTATAGGGAAACAATCAGTTCATTTTTGAATACTCGAGACGAAACCCCGAAAGGAACAACCAGTACTCTTTAAAGACTGATACGTGTTTACATAATAAAAAAGGCCATTAACGTTTTATAAAACCCTCAAGAGGATTTATAAGAATTTTGAAACATACACTCCTTGAGACATTTAGGTTTCCCGCACGCACGATACCTAAACGCACGTTAAACAAACGCTCCGAGCATGCGTTTAAACACATGATACACGAACACTCATGGCCTGAGTTAAACGCACGAGCGTATAATATAACAAATATCTATAAAGAAAGTAAAAATTCACGTACACTACTTATTGCAGAATTGTCTGTTTAATTAATTATGAAAAATATTTTAGTTTCTTTCGGAAATGTCCCTGAACATACAGTATGATCAAAACATCGTTTACTGTAATCATTGAAAGTGTATAACAGTTTTATCGTAATATTGTGATCAGCACTCAATAGTAAATTCTTTAAATTGTGTTACAATTACTTTATACCATTAATACGACAAATACCATTACATATTAGAAAAATTAGAATAAGCAGGTTGTTTTTTTTATTTTGATCCTTCTGTTATACACTTAGATACACCGATTTTTACTTGGAAAGGAGTAATTTATAACCAGTGAGAAATTTTGAATCTAAGCTCACTGATGTTTTATCGAGATCAGTCGCCGCAGAAGATAATTAATCTTCCCGCTATTTCCCTACTGAATCCCCTGCCAACTAAAAAATTGACGGAATCACATTTCAAAATATTTTGTTCTCCTTACGTCAAGCAATGATATGAAGATAGATGATAACAAGAGTAATGACCTATGTGATCACAGTTTACAGGTTCATTTCGTCTTGTGAAAACAGAATGATTTTATGAACGAAGTTGACTGTTTTACCGTTGTCTTAAAACGTTCTTTGTTGTGTATGTCTGTATTCCATTTCGTCAGATTTCCGCTAGAATCTTAGAGTTCTCATGATGTCTCCAAGTAAAGACAACTTAGGTTTAATTAGGTTGAAAATACATTTTTAAAACTACTTCCGGAATTCAACTTTATTCCATATTGGTTTAATCAAAATATAATTGCAAAACGTTTCATAGTATCAGGTAAAGTTGTTAAAACAAAACAAAACAAAACAAAAACAAAAACAAAAACAAAAACAAAAAACAAAAAAACAAAAAAAAATTGTAATTTGACTAGTGATTTTTCAATCAAAACTCATATCCTCATTCTTTTCCTCTTATCTTTGTAAGTTTTTTTATAAAGTACCATGATATCATGTATTGCCACCAAAAAGGAATCGTATCATTTCCATTACATAATTAACACTTGATCACAATACTTATTTAGTGGAATAACGCAAATATATAAAGTGCTTTTACAATTTTTAAAAGCATTAGAGGTTTATTTTATTTAACGCCGGTGAATAAACATCCGTATACAATTTCAAAATTAACGTTAGCTGGCTGTCCATAGCTTTTAACATACTGTTAGATTTACGGTTTTCGCATTTTTCGTAAGAAAAGCCCGATATTTCAGACTGGAAAATTAGTGGACATTTTCGGGCTAGGGTGGGGCCTGGATGCATGGACGCAAACGGGACTAAAACCAAAAGCGGTGTTGACCTTTGGACAAGTCCAGCGGTTTACAATGTAACTACCTGGCTTTCTACTGATATATGAAGAGTTGAGGAGTTATAAATAGGTTTTTCTTCAGTAAAGTGTGGTCAAACTATTTCTCCACTAGATAAAAATAAGATATTCAACATGCGTGCTTAGGCCATGTTACATATTAAACATTACCATTAAGAGCAATGAAATAGATTGAATCAGTAATATGCTCAATGAAAATTGATTTCTCCCATTATATTTATAGAAAGCAAAACTTTGATATTATAAAAGGGTGGGATATTCATCGCAAAAATTTGATGAACACCCGGTGTTAAAAACGCAAAGTGCATGTTTAATCAATGGCTTAGAGCAGGAGAAATTAATTTATGATGCTTTACTATCATCAATACCCAACGATATCATATACACATTGCATCAATTAATAAAAAAAATGATGATTTGTATCAAAAATGAAGTTGCAAAGGTCAAATCATTGGGTATCACAGTGAAAACGATTACCATTCTACGAAATAATTTTAGTTATTTACATGCAATTGGCTATAGGGATATTCGGGTAATATAGTTTCGACAATTAATATATTTCAAACTTCTTCTTTCTTGAGGCGTTTACATAATAAGCATTTTTTATTTCTAGTTTGCTTAACCTTTAGTCATGCATTAAAAACAAATCAACTTTGAATCATTATTCCCTGGATTTATGTACAATATATTGCTGGTATTCACTAAATGACATGCGTATATCGGGCTCATTAGTCATATTGTATCTTCTTTGTTTCCGATATTCCTCTAAACTTAAATACATTTCACGCCATGTTTGTGTATAGCATAACAATATTATTTGAAGGTTATAAACCTTCGTGAATTTCATGAGTTTGGCAATTTAGGAAATTTAGCCAATCGAAATTATAATCTTTCATTTGTATGATGGAAATGTCAAATAAAAAAAAAATGTGGATTCTGTGAACTGACGTTTTGTTTTCACCACGAAAATTGGTATTCACGAATAAATACAATTCAAAGTATGCTTTGTGCCTTTCAGAATCCCGCGCTTCTGTTTTGTGACTCGTGATGCTATCTGTAAAATATTCAAAATGAAATATTTTAATGAAAAAATATCTTTCCCATTATCCATTTTGAAATTAAATTAAGGAAAAAAAACAACAAATGTTCTGTTTTGATCGATTGATTTTACTGTATTTTTAATTGAGTAGGCAAATGTCCATAACGGTTTCTATCGATAAAACCTGAAAATGTTATTTTATCCCTATTTGTAGATTCGTAAAGTAAGGCAAAGAACCAATGCATCACCATTTATGTATTTTGTATGTTGCAAATTATTGTTTGTTGTACTGTTGTTTCAAGGAGTTACCTACCATTAGCAGCATCAGAACCAAATACACAGGTAGATCTTCATCCAAAACTACATGAATGAAGTACTCAGAACTAAAAATATCGAAATAGGAAGTAAACATCGCATCGAAACTTGAGCCTCATGATAAGTGATTTAGTGCCTTTCAATGTTATAGTAATGATATAAATTAGGTCCGACAAGTCTAACTTCTAGAGTAGTGAATAACCCCGCGGATATATGGCTAAACAACAGTGGCGTCGACCAAGCAGCTGCTAAATATAAAACTATTGCAAATCTCTGATTGTGAAATATCATAACAAAATATTTCGTTGATAAAGCGCACCAGATAATGCTGTCTTTTTAGTACAGAGCCAAAGTCTAATTGAATTTTGTCAGGTGTTTCATCCTACAAAAAACATTCTATTGTAATTGCATGAAGAACGTCCCTCACAATCCTGGAATAACCATATCAATGTGTTGTTATGTTAGAGTGTGCATGCTTTAATAGGAATTTGTACAAGAATAGGTAATATGTATGGTGATAAGAAAAGAATAATAGGACATGAGTTTGCTCTATATTAGAATTGTGTATAAGCAATTAGTCTTTGTACTTTCTTTGTGTTTTTCTTTGATCTAGGCACGCAGCTTCACTATGCCTAAAGTTTTGTGGGCTCAGTATACAGAAAAAAGTGAAAAGAACACCATGCCTATATTCAAAGGCATGTGTACACTGGGGATTTTTAAATTTGCAAAGATTAATAATAAAACACGATGAGTTAATTCAAATGTATCAATGCAAATGATACACACACACACACACACACACACACACACACACACACACACACACACATATATATATATATATATATATATACAAACGTCTCAGGATGTGACGACTCTATTCGCTACACAGTTCCATCGGATCAAATTAATACAGGGAAGATACATAAACGTATAGAAAGGTCTGAAAAATTCCCAACGATGTTAGAACTGTCAAATTTGCGATGCAAATTTTTGGTCGTTCCCTCCGCGGGACTCGAACTCGTACCGCTGTGACATCTATGGCAACACCGCCTGCATTAAGTCCAGCGCCCTAGACCACTCATTTTTAAGTCTTTTCTTTTATCATTACATTTACAGTAAATGTGTTAATTTTAGTGGCGGACAGTTATATTCATAACTTCACTCTATAAGAAATAGAAAGATAAAAAAAGAAAAAATTACAATCAAATAATAAAAATTGTAAAAAAATGGCTGGGAAAATATTTCTGTATGTGTTTTATAGACCTTTTCGTTATAAGTCGATGAGCAGTATACATGATGAGAGATACATTCGGTATCTCAAGCACAGCCTTGTGTACACCAAACAAATCTGTTCAGTCCGTTTGAAAGATCTAAGCACTCGGTATCCGTTACACATCTTAGTGGTAAGAACTTTCCCTTACACCATATACCATCTCCATTCCCCATCATTACCATCCTCATTCCACATTGATAATGTCTAATTCCCGGTTATTTTTAGTTAAATTTACGTTTTTCATATCTATAAATATTCTAAACTAATTCCCTCATCCTCTCTATTCAAAATCCCCATTCTCTATCTCCATTCCCCATCTCCCATATGCCATAAAATAGGAACCTTTCCCCATATAGTACTGTATAATCTTGTGAATGTGTTTATGTCTTATTTTTTGTACTTGTAATGGTGTTGATTAGTCGCCTTATTGGATGTATAAATCAATACGTGCCATCAATTATAGCCTAAATACGACCCACATAATACCAAAAAAACAGCAAAGTATTGTGTTGTTATTGAAATAACATGATTTAAAATTGAGACACCGTTAAAAATAGCGAGGAAAGGATTGTTCGATAGTGTGAAAACAATAAAATATCTTCTTTCTCAATGTTTTTCAGCATTTCAAATTTGTGCAATGTCTGAAATTTTGCTATTTCAGTATTTTCCAATAAAAGATATAGTAATTATGCGAACTAAAAAAAGGAAAATATACGATAAAAAGAATTGAACAGCACATTGAACCCAACTGGTAAGAAGAAAACCAAATGCTATTATTTACAAAATATACCAAAGTTTGGAAACAGGACAACGACTGACCTTGACAATGAAGCTATTTCTAAGTAGTTTTGTGCAGGCCGCTATGCCCTAACTTGAATTATGGTGGATGGGTCATAATTTATTGCAAAAGTAATGAATTGAATTTGAATTCCTTACGCTGGAGGAGTTGGATTGTCACTGGAAAGGATGTGATAGTTAGCAATAGGGATATAAAAGTTTTTGAATTTTTCATAGCAGTTTTTATCTAATATCTAATTTCACTTCTGTTTTTTTCGAGATTGTGGTCAAGATAAGAGGCAATGCCTTTAAAGGTTTCTTTATATAAAGCTCTCTTGTATGAGATAAAAATAGTTACCTACTCGACAATTATCTAGTAAAAATGTGTGATTGAAAGCAATTTGAAATTAAAGAACTGTGCCGTTTATTGCAATTTTAATAAGTCAGTGAGAAAATGCCTATCGGTAAACCTTATGTCTGTTAGAAACACTGATAAATTAAATATGATTAAACATGATTAAAGTTGTGATCATATGAAAATTCAAAATGGTTATCATTTTATATGCAAATGTATTGAATTTTATAACAAAGCACATTTATCCTCGTTCTACTTAATTCGTAAAAAAGCTGTGGAAAAATTGAACTTTTGTTTATTTAACTGTGAATGTGAGGTTAATGTGTTGAAACAATCGACAATTTGAAAAACAACAGACAAAGAGAGTTAGATCTTAGAAATACTTTTTTGGAAAAAAATAAACACTGAAAAAATCCGTGTCAAATTTCAGTTAAAGTTTGGAAAACTACTGATAACGTAGTATACGTCCAGCGTAGGTATTGATAAATTAATGATATGCACTAATAAAGATTTTAAAATAAACAATGTAAGCGATAATATACATTGTGGAAATAGAGATACTTAGAGTTTCTTAAATATCTTTAAAGAGAGAGAGAGGGGGATAAAGAAAATGTTTCCATTATATAATTTTCAGTAAATTCATTTACACAGCCAAATGTGCCACATATGATAATCATATGGTGCTCGATTCATATGATAATCATATGGTAATCATATGCCAATCATATGGTAATCATATGACAATCATATGATATTGAACATATGATAGTCATATGATATTGAACATATGATAGTCATATGATTATCATATGATTTTCATATGGTAATTTTGGCTTAAAAACATATGACAATCATATGTTTGTGAACAACATGATTATCATATGATACTCATGCGATAATCATATGTATACCGAAACATATGATTATCATATGGTGCTCGATTTATATGATAATCATATGATGCAAACCATATGATTCTCATGTGTGGCACATTTGCCTGTGTACGATTGTTATTTATCATATGCATCAATATAATTTTTATTTTACGATTATTAATTTGTGATTAATTATTCGTTTGCTTTCTGCTTTACAATGTCGTATAACTTTCTAATTGAATTCGTGTATCTTGAGAATAGTTTGTTTATGAATATGATTGAGAGCACACTACTTTTAGTGAGATGAGAATTATGTATTGAATACTGTAAAAAACACATTTAATTTTTTAATTTTTTATACCTCTCTGATTGGAAGAATTTCACAACAATCTTATCTAAGATTTCAATTTGGATATTTGTCATGATTTGTCTTTGTCAAATAATACTAAGAGGAATAAAAGTATGAGATACCCTGAAATGCTTACTCAAACAAACTTAAATTCCTCTCTTAAAAATAACATAAATTTCACTATATAACATAAAACAAGATTTAACATTTTCACAACTAATACAATTAAATGCTAAAAAATACAAGTCAAATAAAGAACTAAAATATGTTGGCATTACCGTCACTTTATCATTTGATTACTCCCTGAAGGTGGAGTAACAAGGTTATACCGGTTATCAAAATAATGCAAACCATGGAAAACAGACATACACAACAAAGAACATAAAATAACTAAAATCATACATACAAAGTAACAAAAGCAAATGAGCAACCAACTCGGACTCCGCTAAAACTGGGAGCATGGACCAGGTGCACCGGTAGGGTAAGCGTCCTCTGCTGTTACTAGACAAACGAGGAAAGGAAAACTATGACTCGTCGAATAAATCAGTTTTCATGGTGCAGATGGATACACCATACCAATCCACGAGTTCATATGACGACCATCAAACTTCTGTAGTGATGACTTCAATCTTGTAGCAACATAACCCTTTTCCAGAAGCCTATTTGTTAGAGTTCTAGCGCGATACAAAAAGTCTGCGTAGTTTCGGCAAGCTCTGGCATAACGTATAAGTTAGCATTAGCGTCACTTTATAGTTTGATTACTCCCTGAAGGTTTTTTCATACTTATTAAAGCACTTTTGGTAATATTTGTAAGTATTTGCTATTTTTTTTTAAAGTTATAGATTGTATTTGTTGCGTTTCACCATATTGGTGCTTTTTTCTATTGATAATTCAATTCCGAATGTAATTCTTTTAACAGTAGCAAAACGTATATTTAGAGTTCAATTAATCCCATGAAAGAAGCTGGAAGAATTTAAAGTGCAATTTTAGCATAATTATCCAAAGAAAGTGATAGAAAATAAAATAAAATAGGTACAATGACGGCAAAAATGACTTTTTAATTTCAGGAAATATGCATCGAAAAAGATGTACAAATACTTATTAAAAGAAACTAGACATATCGAATCAAGAAAAACGTTAAAAACTAGCAACATTAAATTCATTTAAAAATAAATGGCATAGTCATAGAGATAGGTGTAAGATGATTGTGGTTTTTTTTACTTTAAAAGAAGCGTAACATTATTGCATCCAATCCTACAAGGCAATGAAAACAGACACATATACTGACACAAGTAACTGAGATCAGACAATTCAAGGCACCCAATGGAATGTTACGCCATGTTTAACAAAAGAGGTTATTTTATCTAGATGTGGTTAAAATATTTATTATTAAGGCAGTGGTACTGTAAAATTAATTGCGACCCTGTTCAAGAAAGTAATCTAGTCGATATGTTCAGGAAAAGTATTTTAGTTGCTTCGGGTGTTCATTTAAGCTTTAATGAATACAAGACATATATGTTACTACACACACAATTGGAAAAATTGGAAGAACTCAAGTATCTGTATTCGTTTGGAAATAGAAATAAAAAAAGATATCAAATTAAAAATTGCTTTGCTTACGTAAAATCGTTATAAAATGAATGCATAGCAAACAAAAATTACCACTTTGTAATATTGACAAGCTCCCACGTGGACACTTGGCGGCTAAATCCATAAAACGCGTTATTGCACGTGTTTTGCAACTTCCTGTTATAGTCAAGATTAAGTCAAAGAATACCGCCATAATTTACAATATCTTATAGATCTCAACGATAGTGCTAAACTTCAGTAACATAGGGATAAACGCATTTTTATCTTTTCATCGTGTGTCATTTGATACACATGATTTTTTTACGATAATTAATTCGCGATTTATATTTATTATAAACGTCAATGTATATATTGTTGTTAATGTTACTAATTTATTATTTATGTTTATTGTTCTTTTATTGATTTTGATTTGATTTTATACCGTCGCTGCAGTGTCACTTTTTACTTTGCTTCGTGTATTACAAGAGTTGTTTGTCTATGGTACATAAATATGATCGTGAGTTGATACTTCTGTGTTAAATACTGTACGGGGTATTTTTGAATTGTTTCATACTTTGTTTCATACTCAAGTAAATGCGTTTTGTATGATTTGTTAACGATTTTATCAGGCTTTTATCTTGCATAAAAGTTCTACTTCACACATAACTCATATTCTACGACAGAATAAAGTATACATATTCAACGTAAGGAAGTAGACCTAGGGTAAGGGAGACAACTCTAAACTTGGAACGTTTGTACTCACCATTTTACAACAATTTTATGTAAGCATCAAAGTATATTGGACTGAATTCACTCTGTTTCAAGGAAAAGCTTGAACGGTTTTGGTGAAATTGAATTAGATACAAACTTATCACTGATTTCAAGAGTTATATCCCTTAACCTAGGTCTACCTCAATATGTGTCTACTCAAACTGAAATACATCTTTTAGAACAAATATAAATTTCAATAGACTACATAAAAAAGATGTACAATAACAAAAAGCATATTCAATTTCAAAATTACGAATCAAATCAAAAAGTTATAAAAAGAAGGCTGTCATTTCACTCACATTTTTGTCTGACCTATATCATGTGCTTATGCATTCTTCGGGTGTGTTATCTAAAGGAAGATTACAGTGAAAGCATTCAGGACGCTTACTCTACAGGTGCACCTGGTCCATGCTCCAAGTTTTCAGTGGAGTCCGAGTTGCTCATTCATGATTTTGTTACTTTGTACGTATGATTTTAATTACTTTATGTTTTTTGTTGTGTATATCTGTTATCCATGCCTGGTCTTTGTCCTTGGATTACATTATTTTGATTTTGGACTCCACTAAAAAGTGGGACCATGGACCGGGTGCACCGATAGGGTAAGCGTCTTCTGCTTTTCTAAAAAGGCTCGTCGAGTTGCCCATAAAAAGTTCAGGGTAGACGAAAGAGGAAAGGAAAACCTAATACGTTGAACAAATTAGTGATCATGGTGTAGATGGAAACACCCAAACGATTCACGAGTTCATGAAGACGACCATATAACTTCTGTAGTGATGACCGCAATATTGTAGCAACATAACCCTGTTCCAGAAATCTAATTGTAAGAAGTCTAGGGCCATACAATAGTCTGGGTAGTTACGGCAAGCTCTGACATACCGTATGAGTTGTGACATGAAAACTCCATACGCAGGTGCTGAAGGGATGTTGCCACAGATGAAGGGAAAGTTGAGAATACGGAATGCAAAGTCATCACGTGTGTCGCTTAGTTTGATCAATAGTTTTCTTCTACTTTCGATCTCTAATTGTAGGTCAAGATATGAGTCTGACTTCACAGTGTATCATTTGTTTCAAGTTCTTTTGGGTTTGTTGCCATATATCAAATCCCAAAAACTAGAATTTTTTAACAATAAGAAGTCATCTAAATAGCTGAAACTGAGATGAAAGGATCAGATTAGCCCCCTAAGGGTGAAGGAATAGGTCAGCAAGTAGAAAAGCACATATTGTTCCCATTGGAATGCCGACCGTTTATTGAAAAACACGTCCACCACACTGGACAATTATGTTATCGATAAAAAATTTCCAGCATTTTGAAAATATCTTGTTCGGTATATTTGTAAGATGATTTGGCATTACTTTTTACAAAGAAATATATAGTTGTATATGGGTTAACCATTTTCTTTGGAGAAAAATCATGTATGAGGTTTTTGAGTCTGGTATTTAATTGAGTGTGGTGAAAGTATTAAAAGTAGAAAAAAATCAAGAATAGAAGATAAAACCGAAACAATTAATAAATATCTACTATGTTGTTGACTTAATGCAGACATGTCAAAGTGAAATTATGTTTTAAAGTTTTATAGCTAGAAAACCGGTGTTCATACTTTCTTTAAATGTTATAAGTGTGTCTTAAAATAGAAAACGCAACTAAGAATGATAATTGATACATAACTTTTCGTCTTCTAAATTTTCGGAACAACAACCATAAGACTAATTTGAATGCTGCTTTTTATTGAGTGTTTAAATTTTAATATAGCTTGTTCCCTCATAGTAAATTTAATATAGTTATATCTTGTAGACAGTAACAAAACCTTTTGGAGCACAATTAATTCCATGAGAGAAACTGGAGAAACTTAAAGTAGCACTCCAGCTAAGAATCGGGTAAATGTGATTCATGGGCAAAAAGCCTACACATTTTTATTTTTGATATTTTGTTTGAATTGCCATAGTAAATAGAAATTAACATTCAGTTTTTCATGTAACCCGTGCTCATAAGAGATAAAAATTATATGGAATGCACTGTAAATTTCAAAATAAAGGGAGATAAATCTGTAAATGACACTCAAATACAATAGAAAACATTGATTATCTCCTAAGAGCAGGCAGGTTTGAATGAATAATTACATATTCATGGTATAGACCCATAAAGCAACTTAATTACAAAAATAAAAATAGGTAGCCTTTTTTAGGTGTATCACATTTTTTCCGATTTTGCATGATTCTTACACAGACAGCTACTTAACATGATTATTCATACAAAGTGACAAAATATCAAATAAAATAAGTAAAACGACGGGAATATTGACTTTTTAGTTTAGGGAAAAATACATCGAAATACAAATATCTAATGGAAAGAACCAAGCATATTAAAAAAAAAAAACTTTGAAAACAAGCAGCTTTGAAATCGATTTATAAGTTCATTGATGTAATCAAGGAAAATAAGTATAAGATAATTTGTGTTTTCTTTTAAGAACAGAAAAATTCTAACGTTTAATATTACAAGGAAACCGGAAAAATAAATTGACAAAAGTAATTGATGTCAGACAATTCAAAACAAACCAATGGAATATTACGTTTTATCATATATTTAGATTAAAATATACTTTTCTGTATATGCATTATAATGATTGTAACTCGCACACCAACACCTATATTGCATATCATTTATTGCACCCCGCTGCAAAAGAAAAAAAATGAGTGTAGTAAAAAAATATATTATAATGAACATAACATGTCTCTGTATCACATGCGGTATTGATCATCGACCTATATCGTCTCTCGAACCGGTAGCCTTGGAGTATCGGGTTCATACGGCATGTGATACAGATTTTGGCATGTAATATTCAGTATGTATTTTACTTAAGATGTGAACAAAATATTCCTTTAAGAAGTGACAATTTCACAAATAGGGGCAACAAACAACTGGATTGCATTTACATATAACCCACCCAATATAGAAAATAATATAGTCAATATTTCTAGGAAAATTGTTAAATTTGCCTCTGACATTTAAATCTACTTACATGCATACAAGGTATATTTTACTGCATACTTTGTTAGAAAACTAAATTTCTACACTCATTTGAGCACAAAGAAATAGATGATCTTTGTCTTAATAAAACTTTGACTAATCACAAGTCATTCATGTCTTCTCTCAATATCGAAACAAAATGTGAGGACTTACATTACTTGTATTTGATTGCTAAACTTCATAGGAAGCCATACAAAGAAAGGTATATAGCTGGATCTTTATCTTGCACAACGCAAGAGATGTCAATTCACCTTAAAAAGATATTGTGCGCAGTGAGAATTGGATAGCAAGCTATTTGCAGTAGCACTTACTGTCGTAGTTGTATAAAATCCCTCGGAAATGTTCTTTCCAGACTTTTGACTTTTCAACTCTTTACACTACGTTGCCACATGATTTTTACTACTGAAGTTGGCATTCTGTTTAACACTAAAGGTGCTCCGCAATATATCCACCAGACTTCGAGATAAAGGTTACCACAGAAACAACTTCATCTGCATCTTTTTTGGACTTACGCCTCGAATTTGACAACAGTGGTCATATCAGCACTAAGATTTGTGATAAAAGGAACGACTTTAATTTTAATATTTTTAATTCTCCTTACCTTTGCAGCAATAAACCTTCATCTCCAGCATGTGGTGCTTATATTTTACAATTCATTTCCTACGCTAGAGCGAGTACTAACTACTCTGATTTCCTTGAGGGCAATAAAGATTTGCGCGACAGTCTCTTGAACCAGCGGTATTAGGAATTGCGTCTCAAAAAGTCTCTAACTAAATTTTTTTGAGATATCAGTACATAGTGAAAAAAACATTGTTTCTTCTAAAATAATGAATAATGTTTTTTTTTAAATGTGCTGATGTGACCGCTGATTTACCAATTTTAACGCAAAAGCATGCAAATGCTATGTAATTACCACCGGTATATTTACGGAAGAGGGAGATGTAAAACCTAGATTTAACCCACCATTCCGTTTAAAATGCCTATACCAAGTCAGTGGCATTGCGGTACCAGCTACTCCGGTGGTGTAATATCTATTTGCCAGATTTGTTTTCGACTTGACGTGATAATAGATCGGATTAGTGTTCGGTAATTTTGTTGTTAACCTTATTTTGTCTAATAAATACGTATGACATTGAAATGACAGCGTATTAATGTTGCTACATTCCCCTAGTGGTTCAATTAAACTTTATAGATAAATCGTAAAACGCGTTTTTTATGTGTTTGTAACTTCCTGTTATAATTCAGTTAAAGTAAATGAAAGATAAATTGGTTCCGAAAAGGTTACATACAGGGCATAATCACCAAATCAAACCCGTTTTTAACGATTTATTTCCGGTTATTATTTGTTTTCTTGGCAAAGTTCTCAAACATTGTGTCCAACTAAGGGAAAACTCATAGCCTACAGCGAATCAAAATTATAAAATGGTAAAATTGATGTTTCCCAAGGTTTTATAACTTTTCAACGGAGTTTGCATTGCCATGTTGGCAGAGTTATTTTTTTTTATAAGACCATACTATGATAATATCTACTGGTAGACCAAATTAAGTAATGTTAATTCTTAGTAAAATGCATAACTTATTTATAATGAGGTACCATTCAGCAAAGACATGCTTAACAAATGTGCGTCTTGTGTCAGTTTTGAGAAAGTTTCAAATAAAATGCAGAAAAAATATTTGTTGTATTTTTGACGATCTATCTTCAATTCCTTATAGACATGCATTTAGTGCACTGGTAGAGTTAGCGACCCCTGCTTGTAAAAAATATCCATTCAGACCATGATACATTAAATTAATATTAGGCAGATTGTAAATCACCATTAGTACATCAATCTAAATCAATAAGTACTACCAGTGAGTAGAAACGAAACAAAAAAAATATTTTTGTTTTTACCTCCTTGAAGTGTAGACTCGTTTTGGTAATTCTTTAGATGTTGTGTCATAAAGCTCATAAATCAAAAGAAAGATTAGGGGAAAAGAACCGACATGAAATCAGTTTGTCAGCGAACCCTTTAACCCCCAAAAATTTAGTATCATTATTATATTATGTATTTGTCTCCGTATCCAAATACCCACTGAAAAGACTACGAAATCTATAATTGGTCTGATGTTGTTACACTGCACATATGAAACTTGAGTATTAAATGCAAATATTCACTATTGAGATGACTGCTTCGAGGTCACGAAATAAAGCACGTTTTTGACAATTACAAAAGCTCTCACTAAAGAAAAACAAATCCATATGAAAAAACAACTTTTATCACTGGGTTTAGTCTGAGAAAAGTTTTAAAGTTAGCTTAAAATTCTAATATAAACGTATTTACAAAATGTACTTGTTTACATCGAAAGGGTACAAAATATATGCCTACAGCACACCGAAAAATATAATGGCTTTTCATTCAAGGATTCCTTTCTTTTCAATAAGGTTTAAAATCGTCATGTATACTTGTAACAAAGAAAGATGTTATTGCTTAAGTACAAACCCTGAACATAACTTACAATAGATCTTTTTCCAAATGTTCTAGTATCACTTGTTATAGTCAAAACATGAATGGTCAGCGGAAATTCCATAGTTACCACATTTTCCGGAGAAATCTCATTATTTTCTCCTTCACTGCTACGATTTCAATATTTTTTGTTGTAATTAGTTGACGAATCGTGCTATTTACGTATTTAATTTGATGTAATTGCATATAAAAATGCAACTGGTACTTTTCTATTAATAACACAAAGAGGAAGTAACAAGACGAATTGCGGAACAGAGTGGAAAATCTGTTGACAAAACACCGGAAATACGAAACATGAAACAAACAAATATCAAGTCGTACAGATGATAATTTAAAATCAGAAATAAAATATCAACAGGAACCAAACTGAAAAAAATAAAGAATGATTTGACCAAGAAATAATACCGGAAATACGGAACAGTGGAAAATGAATTTCAAATAGTACAGATAATGGGGAAAAAATCAACCAACCAACCAAACGAACAAAATGACGAACACCACGAACCAAACTCCAGACGGTTATAGGTGATATGGTCGAAATAGTAGGCAATGCTTCTTTCAACATATCTGCTGTTCTGCCCTTTGAAGGTCAATTAAAAATTAAAGATAATCTATAACAGTGAGGGGTAGAAAGTAATTGATTAGGACATTACAAAACTTGAATGATGATTTTATTCTATTTACAAATCCTTGTTCCAATACCTTTTTTCGTAAGCAAATGAACTTAATCTTTTATGATATATCAATTTCTAGCAATACGTATGAGTTTAGAGACAAATTAAAAGTTAATACGCTGCCTCAGCTAGAATGTAATTAAATTGGATGGGATACTTAATATAAAGTCATCAAAGTAGTGTTTGTCTTAGAATTTAGTTCAAAACATTTCAGTTGCATTTTCTGTCATTTATAAGTATACACTCAAGGCAAAAGGGTGATTTCATTGCTTCTGTGGTATTTTTAGGAACAAGCTCGTTTTGTTTCATGAGACGGGGAGTGTAACCAAATCTAAGAAAGTTTTTGTGATTAAATTTATCAATATCGAATAAGCGAGTGTAGAAGACGTGTCCCCATTGTTTTATCTGCATATACAGTCAAATCTGTTTAAATCGAACCTCATTTGAACTTTTGAGTTGTAGGCTAATAATGTATTCGGTTTAACCAGGTTCAAATTACCTTTTCATTGATATGAAGGGACCTTCAAAATTGTCTGGTCTATACAGGTTATCGATTTATTCAGGGATCGGTTTAGACAGGATTCACTGTAATAGTCATGCTGGTTGTTTCATTGACATTCGCCAAATATCTTTTCTTCAGTATTTATATAAAATTAGTTGATAGTACAGCAGTTTCTATTTGCAACTAATTAAACTTAAATACTTCCAGATAATAACATCTTTGTTGATTTGAAAAATTTTGTAGTAACTATGAAACGACACACACCGATTACCTACAGAGTAAAGAACAGTGTAGCCATTATTTAACTGCCAGACAATTTCTGAAGTAAAGTAAAAGTCACAGCTGTTAGTAAGCGATGTGTTTACTTAGATAGCCTTTATTTGCTGGTAGATATTATCTATTGGTAGTATTTCAAAATGCCATGGTTGTCCCAAGGGCAAATCTTTGACAATTTACCAATCACTTATACCATAAACGTCTCGCTTGAATATTGCCATTGTTAATTGTATTACTTAAAATACTAAGTATAGTTACAGCTATTGATTCCGAAGTGACAGCTATTTCTTAGAAACAGATGGAAACATTTTCCCACAATTTACGGTCACCTAACCCCGACTAAAATCCCAGATCAAAGAAGGGATGGGGTAATCAAAGGAACCAAGAAATCACAAGAATGTAATCCAGGAACAAAGACCAGACATGGAAAACATAAACACACAACAAAGAACAAAAATAATACATACAAAGTAACGAAAGTAGATAAACAACTTGGACTCCACAAAAATCTGGGAGCATGGACCATGTGCACCAAGAGAATAAGCGTAACTAGATAATAAATCGGTTAATTTACTTATACATATTATTCGGTTATTAAACAGAACAAGACGGGTTTGTAATGTTTGATATTTCAACAGAAAGCAACATAGATACAACACTATCAAGTATTATGTTCATTAAAACTACATTGTAATTTTTCACATTCCAAATCATTCTATGGCTTTTTAACAATTAAAAAAGCCATGCTATTTGACAAAATAAGCAAATCGAAAATAAACCATGAATTGACGCTCATGAGTACCTACCATAAGTATTATAATCTAAAACAAGTCTTATCATTAACCTAAGTCAAAATGATAAAAAACAAGTGCAAACTCCACGCAGTAGAAGACGTTCGTTTCCGGAAATTGCAATATTCTTACATTTTTGAGAGGACTGACTGCAGAGTCTAGAGTGAATTTCGAACGTCAGACGCTGTTCGGAGCTTCAAAAAATTAAATTGAACAATCGCAAATTCTGGGCAAATCACGGGATCGTTGATTCCGAGCATTGCCGGGATTGGCAGAGGATGTACCGATTTAAAAGCAAAATCTGTCTCACCCGAACCTTAAATAATGCGGACACCACTCTAATCCAGGTATTTAAGGAGGTAGACCTGCGGTAAGGGACACAACTTTACAAATCATTGGAACGTTTGTTTCCACCATTTTACATCAATCTCATGTAAGTATCAAAGTAACTTTTTCATTCTGTTTTAAAGGAAAACTTGAATGACTTTGGTGAAATTGAATATGATACAAACATATCACTGACATCAAGAGTTATGTCCCTGACCTTATGTCTACGTTTTTAAAGCCCTATTTTATCAATTCAAATGCATTTTGTATCTTGGTAAACTAAACACCTGTCTAAACCAGACAATTAGAATCCTAATTTCGGGGATTTGATACATTGCATCCACCCAAAAGAACTTGAGATAAAGGATACTACAGACACTGTGAAGTCAGCCTCATATCTTGACCTACACTTAGAAGTCGATGGTAAAGGAAAGCTATTGACCAAACAAACTTTACGACAAACGTGATGACTTTTCATTCAGAAATGTCAACTTTCCTTTCATCTGTGGCAACATCCCTTCGGCACCTGCGTACGTTATGCCAGAGCTTGCCGAAACTACGCAGACTTTTTGTATCGCGCTAGAACTCTAACAAATAGGCTTCTGGAACAGGGTTTTGTTGTTACAAGATTGAAGTCATCACTACAGAAGTTTTATGGTCGTCATCATGAACTCGTGGATCGTTATGGTGTATCCATCTCCACTATGAAAGCTGATTTATTCAACGGGTCATGGTTTTCCTATCCTCGTTTGTCTACCCCGGACTTGACATTTATGGGCAACTCAGCGGGTGTTTCTAGAAAAGCAGAGGACGCTTACCCTACCGGTGCACCTGGTCCATGCTCCCAGTTTTTAATGGAGTTCGAGTTGCTCATTTGCTTTTGTTACATTGTATGTATGATTATAGTTACTTTATGTTCTTTGTTGTGTATGTCTGTTTTCCATGTCTGGTCTTTGTCCCTGTATTACATTCTTTTGATTACCGCTATAACCTTGGTTCCCTTGATTACTCTTTCCTATCATTTAGTTTTCTTATCTTTTTCTACTTGTACGTAGAATTAAACCGAAGTCATGTGGTATACTGTAGTTTATCAAAGATAAATCATTGTAAACCAAAAATAGATCATTGACCGCAATGGAATAAATCAAATAGATAAAATAGAACAAAAAACAAGCATTTACTTTGAAGGACATATTTGTTTCATCGACAACAATAGATTAACCATTAAGAAATAAGGTTGTAAACGTTTGAATCATATATGTTTTGTGGTTTTATATAAATACCACCAAAGTTCAATTAGGCTGTAAATTTGCCAATGGATATGTCTTATAGCACTGCTTATCATTACAAACTATCAGTTGGAGAAAAGTAAACAATTTTCAAAAGGGAAAAATACACATAGATATGCATTCAATAATGTTATTGAAGCACCAATTTGTAATTTAAGGATTGTATAACATTATGTGTTTGTCTTTGTCGGAGTAGTTGATAAAGAATTTGCATGCTCAACTTATATATTTATGTTGCTTTTGCTTTTTAAAGAAAAGTTCAATCTATATATAAAATGCACTTTTATGATTTTTAAATAATTAACAATGAGGCACCAATTATGTGCTAATTATGTGTTTAGATTTGTCAGCAAATATAACGAAAAAAGATCTCTATGCAGCATTTACAAAATACAGTAAAAACAAATAATAATTACAGATGACTTTGTTTTCAATTTTGATGATCAACATTAGTTTTAAGCAATTTAATACTGAAAAATCCATAATCACCCGCAAAAGCAAACAATACTACGTAGAATTATTGTCATAAGTAGTGTTCAATTTTAATGGCTCATTATATCAATGCTAATGTTTCCCCCAAGAAAACATTTCAGTAGACAGTGGGGAAATCACCGATACCAACTAAATTATTTCTTTAAATAATTAAAATTAGAGAGTTTCATGATGTTCGCAGCTCCATTGAACAATATCAAGGATTTCAAAGGGTTGTGAAATATTTCAAAATCTTTCATGCTTAAACAGTATAAGTCGAACCAATTTTGTCAGTGTGCGTGTTTCTGAAATATAAGCGTTTGAATTTTTTAGGGGATAAAAGATTTCTCTTCATTTTCATAGGTTTTGACATAGTAGGTTTTATCTATTAAAACCCAATATAAAATAAGGATTTTATTAAAAAAAAGACTTTTAAAATAACATTTTTAGGGGTGTTTAAATGTCCCCTGTTTTAAATTACTAAAATGTAAGATAACTGGTTACGTGCAAAATGTTTATGTTGTCACCTGTCCTGTTGTTGTTAGGAAAATGTTGCTATTCAAAGACTCCGCAAATATAACAGAAATAGTAATGTTTTACATCACACAGACCAATTCGTCAGACACGAACATTTTCAATGATCCATCTTCGATATATCTGCTTCCTTCTGAGAAGAGGATTCTTTTGTTACTTTACATAGAGATTAAAGACGCATGACATATTTGACAAATGATCTCAATTAAGAAGTACCCAATTCAAAACAATAATATTTGCTTAGTGTATTAGTAAATTATGAAGGTTAAAATGAATTCGAAGCCGACAAATTACCTCAACAACGAAGTATCAATTTATAAAAGAATGTCTTTTTTACTTAAGGTATAAGTAAATATGAAAGGTTGCTTAACTTAAGATTTAACTTGATTTATTTAATACATTTGTAATTAAACAAGGCAACATTAAAGTCAATACAAACATTTTGAATTGAAGTCATTCATCAAATAAAGTACATAATTAAACATTCATTAATACTACTGTACCAAAAATACTGGTAGACAAGAATGATTCACATTACTTTTACAAACACTTACTAAGTCCTTCATATCATGGGAAAAGACTGATGTTGGTGAGATACTTGAATTTTGTTAACCTTTCCATCCATCGAGCTTCTTATGAGTGACATCTAGCTTTGCATAACCACGCATTGACATTCTTAATAACTCATATAAATCCATTAGAATTAATTTACTTAGTACAGTAATGTAGCTTTATTACTGCTTTTCTATACAGAATCGGTCATTGCATGATAAAGTCATGAAAACACTTATTAGAAGCAATTAATGCGAGCCATGTGGGTGTAAAATCAAGGGCAAATCAATGAACAAATATGTTAGGCCTCATTATAGACAAAAACAAAACATCAAGATATTAATATATCCTCATCTCCTCAGGGACGACACTATAACTACAAATACACGCATGTTTGAAAGAATTCCGTACAATATTTGATTCGAGGGCATGCACAAGATTGACAACAGTAGGTAAACGAGCTCTCCTAGATATGGGAATTTGTATGGATAACATAATCATTATTGCATAAAAATGCTGTAATATTATCGTTAATATATAGAATTTGATTTGTGCTGTAAACTTTACTGTATATCAAGAATAACCAATGGACAGACACAACTTGTGTCATTTCAAATTGTAAACAAAGGGAAAGATGGCGACCACAAAACCCGACTCCTCTTTGGGACATGTGAACTAACTCTCAAAAAATCTTTCTGTCCCAAATGAAACCACAAGTAATAGCAGTAATAGCAACAAACGTTAAAAACCAGAGAGCCCAGACAAACTACCAGCCTCCCAAAAACAAGGTAATAGACAATTTCATAGACGCAATTCGGATCTGGACATAAAATCTAAGTCTCAGGGTTCAAAGAAAACCCAAGAACTACGAAATAATATCACAGAACATATAATGAAAGCTCTAAGCAGTCCGGATGTTTTAAACGCAATAGTTCCGCTTATATGTGAAAAAATCACTGAATCCCTCACAGAAATTGTTGAATCTAGTGTTGAAACACATGTAGACAGTGAGATAACACCACTACGGGAAACTGTAAACACTCAACAACAAACCATTGATAGCTTAAATGAAAAAAAAAAAAAAAAAAAAAAAAAAAAAAAAAAAATGTAAGCAATTTATTCAGATTGCAGGTCTTGAACATTCAAATAATGAGCAAAAAGAACAAGATTCAGACATAGATGCATTATACAGGAAAATACATGAACTTGACAACAGATTGAGAAGCCAGGAACAATATTCTAGGATTCTATTCCATAATATAAAGATATCCACTGAAAATGGTCGCATAAAGCATACAGTAAATTTGGAAAGTTTTGGTGCTAGACGTTTGCAATAACAAACTTAGATTGAACATTAGTATCAACGATATGGGCAGTTCCCATGTAATTGGTAAGGTTAGAGACGGAAAATCTTAGGTTATTGCAAGGTTCTTATCATACAGAGTTAGACAACAAGTGTATACCAACAAAAAGGAACTGAAAGATGATCGAGTTATTGCTTCTATTCGAGCTAGTAGACCGATGTCTTATTCCGAAGAACCGAGAGATCTAATGCCCGAAAATCAAAAGTGAACTTGTATTTCAGATATTCAAAATGGTAATTATCTTAATATGCCATAAACTTTTTCATTGTCTTGTGCTTTATATTTACCACATCTTTATGCTGTCTAAATCATTTGAAAAATCATATTTACATAGAATCAGAAATATTATACCATGTGTTAAGAACAGTTATCGTTCAATGACTTGATAGATAAATGTTCACCCTAGTAAAGCTGTTTTCATCTACTATTTCAATAATAATGTCAATCGTACTTTCATCGCGTTTAATAGTTTACAAACGAACCTATACACTAATATATAATTTGCATATGAAAAGAAATTGAGTGTTGTCTTGTCGCTGTTTAATAATACCATATTAGGAATTTAATGTATGACCCAACTTGAATTTTGCCTGTTTTTACAAACATGTTCCCATTGAAATGCTTATCAAATGTCATGGTTCTTCACAAATCACTATATTGGTGAAACTATTGTATAATTTAACCTTCATATTTCATCAATTGAAATATGCAAATTACCAACATTTCATTTTTTTTTATTAAGTTGAAAATGAATATCTTTAGCTGTCCTATATTAACCAACAGCTTCATATTTAATACAATTTACTAAGTGACAAAATGCTTTTAATGATTCCAAATGTGTAATATAAAATTAAAATCTACAATTTCGTGTTGATTAAAATATCAACTACAATTTCATTGATTGTCTTCCTTTTTATGTTTGTTCATCTTGTATCTGTTAATTGTTAACAACTGTTTTAACAAATGTTTTCCTTAAAAATCATCTCTTGTGCCCAGTGGCCAACTGAATGTCTCTTTCTGAGATAGCACCCATTAACTAGTATTCAAGAATTGGCTTACTCACATTCATTAGTTTGATTAATTTATTTCATTTTTATTTTTCATTTCAGATTTTAAAAATCAAAGTTGCCGGTCACAAGAGACTTTCTTGCCCTTCAACATTAATTTATTACCAAATTCTATCTACTTTTAAACTAAACCAGATATTGATATGAAATATTGTTAATCAATTTCCCATGTACACCATTTTACTACATGTACTAATTTGTATTTTATTGTATTCTCTTAACTCTTAGTGCATGCGATGTGATGTGCGATTCAGTTTTCAATGGAAACATTCCTTTGGTTGCAAGTATATACCCATATAGCTCAGTCCCAATGGTTAACAATTTGGAAGCATACAGAGCAGCCATATGAATGTTTTATCACACGATCGGGAAATCAAATAGGTCAGTTATATATAAGCATACAGATACAAACTACCAAATATGATTGACTAACCTACGCTGTTCGATAATGTTTATCTCGCTATTGGCGCTTCAAGGTATAACTCCCTAAGTAAACTCCGTATTTCTTTTATATGTACTACCCTTTATTCTTCTTATTGGAAATATTGAATTAGATCCTGGTCCCAAATTTGCTGATTCTCATACTATTTCATTTCAAAGTAAAGATTCGTTAACAGACAAATCCATCTCCATTTGTAACCTCAATGTAAGAAGTATGAGAAATAAAACGGCATTTCTCGAAACTTTTGGTGACGAGTTTGATATTCTCATAATAACAGAAAATCATCTTGATAGCTTAATAAAAACATAAACCGGAATTAGAAAATGACATCAATGAAAGCTTATGGGCTGAAGTCCATGATAGAGGGCAATTCTTTTTATTGTGTAACACATACCGACCACCCAGAACTGGCATTGACTACTGGACACGTTTAAGTTATTCAATCGAACTCACCCAACAGGTAACCGAAAATATCGTAATCTCTTAGCTACGTCCAATAATAAACTTGTTGACTTGATGCGTAACTTAAATCTTCAAAACGTAATAACAAAACCAACTAGAATTGTTAATAATAGCAGTACATTACTTGATCCTATAATCATAAGTGATAATATGAATTGCTTGTACTCTGATGTATTTATTATCCCGAATGAGATTAGCGATAATTATGCAACAATAGCAGTGATAGAAAGTTTCAAAGCCCTAAACAATCCTTTACGAGAAAAGTGCGGGAGTATGATATACTGGACTTTGAGAAAATTTGACGTGAAACTTGGAGCTATAGACTGGGCAACTAATCTTAATAATTTGCCTGATATCGATGCCATGTGTGTCGAATTTACGAATACATTTACTAATTTGGCCAGGGAATTTATACCAACAAAAACAATTTTCATACGTGATAAAGATAAACCTCGGTTTAACTGCACTATCAAAAAAGGAATTAGAATTCGTGATCGATTGAGGAAAAAAGTCTTGTAGCATAAACGGGATCAAGACATCCAAAAATGTAAACGTCAACGTGATAAGGTTGATAATATGAAGAAGATTGCAAAGGAAAAACTTGAAAGTAATTTTGATAATATGCTTCTAGAAAATTCTCCTAACTCTAAAACCTACTGGAAAATCATGAAAAGTATACTAAGGTCCAGTAAAGCAAACAGCTGTATTCCACCTCTTCGTAACATAATAAACGATTCTGGTATTGATGAAATAGCGTATGATGATAATGATAAGTGCGAACTATTGAATAATTATTTCAGTTCAAAAGCTAATAAAGCATTTGGACCTGACAAAATTAGTCATAAAATGGTGAAGATCTCACCCCAAAAATTGGCCGTTCCTCTTCAAATTATCTTCAACAAATGTTTAAAACAAAATATATACTCTTCTGATTGGAAAGTTGCCTTTGTTAGTGCTATTTTTAAAAAGGGAGACAAATCTAATCCCTCAAACTATCGCCCAATATGGCTTATTAGTTGTGTGGGTAAAATTATGGAAAGAATAGTTTATAAACATGTTAACAACCACCTCGTCAGTAATAGTTTAATCTCTGAATACCAGTCAGGGTTTCTACCGCAACACTCAACTGTGCACGAGCTATTAGAATTATACAACACAGTTCTGAACTCAATGGAGAAAAACGAATACAGCTGTTTCGTCTTCTGTGACTTTTCTAAAGCTTTCGACAATGTCTAGCATCGTGGTCTTTTATGTAAATTAAAAACGTATGGTATTAAAACTGGTTCGAAAATTATCTCTCCTGCAGAAAGCAAAAAGTAGTGAACAAATCTGCGTCTTCTTCCTTCTCTACTGTTCTAGCTGGAGTCCCTCAGGGATCTGTACTGGGACCTTTGTTATTCCTTATATATATATATGATGATATCGGGGACAATTTATCTTCTCTAACTAGATTGTTTGTAGGTGATACGTCATTGAGTTACTGTAATCCCAGTCTTGAAGACATACAAAAATGTAATTAATCACGATTTGAATGATTGGTCCTCTGAATGGCTCATATCATTTAATCCAGATAAAACTGAGATCATGCTGTTTTCTGATAATGACTTACAGGAGCCTTTTACTGTTTCATTTAATGGGGTGCAAATACAAAGTACAGCTACTCATACGCACTTTGGAGTAACATTCTCTGATAATGGTAAATGGAATACTCACATTGACAACCTTATTCTAAGTGTATCCTAATACTTGTGTGTACTACGAAAATTTAGGTTAAGTAGGAAAAAGCTCGATAAGCTATATCTTGGCTTTATACGCCCCATCATAGAATATGCCAGTGAGGTCTGGGATAATTGCGGTATCACGTACTCTAACAAACTGGAAAAATTGTAATTAGAAGCCGCGAGGATAGTAACAGGTCTTCTAGTATTTACGAAATGTAGCTATTTATACGAAGCAACAGGTTGGGAAAAATTGCGTGAAAGGCGAAAAAAAGAGAAAATTACACATGTTTGACAATATACGAAACAAAATGGCAGAGTACTCTTGTCCAGAGTATACTAGTCTATCCACTACGAAATGGATCTGATGTTATATTACCCTTCTGTAGATTATCTTTAACTAGTGAGTCATTCATACCATCTGCTATAAGAGAATGGAACATTTTAATTGAAGACGTGCGAAATGTGAATTCAATATCAAGATTCAAATGTGCAATCCGAAGCGAAAACACCTTGCATAAACTAGACATTTCCAATATTTTAATTACAGCCCTCGTAAATTTAAAATCTGGTTGACCCAGTTACGATGTTTAGCGTCTTTCCTTAACTACGATTTACACAGAGTCCATATTGTAGCTGATCCTGCGTGTACTTGCGGTGCTCCCATTGAAAGTGTCTACCATTTTTTTTGGGGAATGCACGAAATATACAGAAAACCATATTACACTATTCGAGAAGTTTACGCTTAATTTCTTTAAGAATGGATGTTTCACTGCTTACCAGGGGCAGTACTGATCTAACGTACGAAGACAATATACTCATTTTTGATAGTGTCTTCGTATCTAGTAAGAGGTCAAAAAGACTTCTAACCTAATATATTATTATGGAGGTAAAATCAGTGTCATACAAGAACAGCGCATCCACCAGTCCACTTTATGTTTCTCTTCAATTTTATACATATATTTCTGAAACTTTGGTCTTTTTTTAAAATTATTTTCTCATTGTATTGGTGTTTTTTTTTAATTTTCATTGTACTGTTGTTATTCTTTTCTTTTCTTTTTTCTTCCTTGTCTTGTAAAATCTTATTCAAAATTGTCTTTTTATAATATTCATAATGATTTTTATATGCCCTCAATGTTTTAATGTTCTTATATATGCATTGTATATTATTGTTGGGAGAAGACTTCATAAGTTGGTTAAACTTGTGTCCTATCCCTTTGTAGAGTTAACAAATAAAATTGTTGTAAACTAACCCCGTACGTTAATGAAGTTACAAAACCGTGCAGATAGTTTCTACTATGAATGGGTTATTATTTGTAACACGTAATTTGGATGTATTCTTTCTACGTTTACTCATGAAAAATGCCAAAAAAAAAAAGCTTTTAAAAGGCTACAATTGTTTAATGTTTGCAAAAACTGCACAAAATTAGGATATGTTATATAAATAACTGGATCACCTTAATTCACAAACAATGCTTTCATTTATGGTACATTATTTTAATTCGTAGAATTATAAATAGTCAATAACATTTAAATACAAAGACATGTTACAGCGTATGCAAAATATTCATAATTTAAACGTTGAACATCTATTAACATTACAATAAAAAGTGATAAATTGCACCAAATACAAGTAGAAATTCTTCATATACAACAACATCGACAAAAATAAAAATACATAATAAACATGAAATCACACCCTGTTGGACATATACAATTCTACATCTAATCATATTATCCATAATGTAAACAATTGGATTGTAATGTCCAGCAGAATATAACCATTGTCTGGAACAATGTTACTTCAGAGAATAATTCAGCTCAAATGGCCTATTATATCAGTGATAATGCTTTCTTTGTAACAGAAAGGTCTATGTTAAAAACGCAAAGTGTTCCTCAGGAGGATAATAAAGTTGACAGAACGACAATTTACTGATGCTATTTACCAGATAACAGAACTGATTTCGAAGAAGTTAAATCAAGTAAATGAGGAAATTAGATACAACCTAATCCGCAAAACAAACTAAATAAGTCGGCTGTATTTGTGATGACATATTTTGAAAGCAATTTCCAGACATAACACCTCAAAATATTACTTATATACCTTTGAATAGACCGCAATTTAAAAGGTTTTTTTAAATGACTTTTGCGAGGTAAATACTTTACCAAGGACAAATATAAAATGTTTTATTCCAATTCACAAAAGAGTTTTAAAACCAATACTTATTTATGTGTTAAGAATTATAATTTCTGTTCAATACTTTCCTGACTCTAGATACTATCAATTACAAATACTTTGTTTAAGTATAAGTTAAGTTCAGTTCCTCTTTCATCTATCCCGGACATGATATTTATTGTACAACTAGAATTCTGATTGTCTGATTTAATCAAGCATCTATTTAGACCAAATAAGGAGCACATAAGTTGCAAAACAGTAGACCCACTTCACGTGTTGTCAAATGATCAACCGCTACAATCACTTTTTTCCAGTACAACAACTGTATGGATAGTTGACCATACGAAGATGATTATAAAACCCTCTTTAGTTTTCCGGTAATGATCTACTTCCTATTTCAATTTATCTCAAGAACACATTGGGGTCACGTAAAATTCTATCAATTCCATACTCAAATAAGAAAATATGGAAATTTGATCTCGTCGTAAAGATTGTACTTTCTGTCGAAGAATTTCCCAATGAATCATTTTCTTTGGAGGCATACGGTTACTTTCAAGATTAGTTATTAACTAAATTGTACTGATAATCAATCATTTCTCGGAAATACTGTTTTATCAGGTCGAGAGCATTATAATTCTGAAATACTAAATAATGTCACGCGTCTCACACCAATACAGTGAAAAAATAATTAAACAAAAAAAAAAAACAAAAAAAAAAAAAAACAAAAAAAAAAAAAAAACCCCAAAGTTTCAGAAATATATGTACAAAAATGAAGAGAAACATAAAGTGGACGGGTGGATGCGCTGTTCTTGTATGACACGGATTTTACCTCCAGGAATCTTCTTGACCTCTTACTAGATACGAAGACACTATCAAAATTAAGTATATTTTCTTCGTACGTTAGATCAGTACTGCCCCTGGTAAGCAGTGAAAACTTTGATATAACTCTTTTCAGTTTTCTTGTTTTAGCTCCAATTCCACTTCATTTGATTTATATGATATTCTAACGATTTCATGCTAACATAATAAAAATACGGAGAACTGACCCCGCCTTAAGGATTTTACTCTCAAGTACTAGCACCTAATACAGCATTTTCTTCGGAGGCGCCTGCTTAGATCCATTTTTTTAAAATTTTTTTATTAATTAAATCATATAATGACGGTCGATCGGTCAATAGAAAAACTACTTTAAACAATTCTTTTAATATTTTATGTCAAAAAGAGACAATAATCAAAGGTGTTTGGCGGAGATATCAATTAAAAATGCGCCTAAACTTATATAAAACAAACAAAAACTTATAGTGATAATAATAACGTATTTTAGTTTCTCATTTTACTTGATTGGTAGGTCATTTTAGAGAATTCCCTATACGTGTACATGTATTTTATGTCCTTATATAGTAGAACTCTCGACCTGTTTATAACATTTGACATTATTTTTTCGTTAATTTGACTAACTACTTCTGCATTTGCTCATTGATTAGAATTGATTCTCACCATTTGCTGGAGATTATTGGAAGTTTTGCCTTTGCCTTGTATATATTCTTATCGATTAGAATTGATTCTCACCAATTGCTGGAGATTATTGGAATTTTTGCCTTTGCATTGTATATATTCTTATTGATTAGAATTGATTCTCACCATTTGCTGGAGATTATTGGAAGTTTTGCCTTTGCCTTGTATATATTCTTATCGATTAGAATTGATTCTCACCAATTGCTGGAGATTATTGGAAGTTTTGCCTTTGCATTGTATATATTCTTATTGATTAGAATTGATTCTCACCATTTGCTGGAGATTATTGGAAGTTTTGCCTTTGCCTTGTATATAGTCTTATTGATCATAATTGATTCTCAACAATTGCTGGAGATTATTGGAAGTTTTGCCTTTGTCTTGTATTTATTCATACATGTGTCCATTAATAACTACAAATAATACAAATTTCTTGCACCAACTGCAAGGACAAATATAAGTTTAACAATTTGCCTTTTTTAAAAAAGGTAGAAAAGCAATATCATTTTTCGTGTTTTATCAGTTCGAATAAAAGAAATGACTAGGTATGTATAAACTCTACACACTCTGTGCAGTGTGTTGATTAATTTGTCCTTACTTGCAGAACCGTGGATGGCTTGTGGCTGACATTTTTAACCCGGTGGAATGGTTGTCTTTTTCACCATAACCACTCTCCATATATAGTGTATTGCGCTTGACAAATCTTGCTGCGTACAGATCAAAAACACCTTGGAAGATTGTGTAAAGACATTGTCATTTAAATTTGAAGAGTAAATACGTTTTGTGTTATCATTTATGAATAGTCAACTTAACCTTTTTAACTGTTTAAACAATGACTATTCTTAGTATACAAGTCTAAAAGTGATCATAAATCTCAAGTTTGTACTAAATGCATTAATTAAACGTCTTTTAATGAAAACGTATACAAAATTATATGAATATCCCATTGCAAAAACTACATTGTATTAGTGAGGAGGTAGACCTTGGATAATGGATATAACTCTTGAAATCGATGATATGTTTGCAATTTCTCCAAAGCCATTCAATCTTTCTTTTGAAACAGAATGAAATCAATCCAAGTTACTTTGATACTTACATGAATTGATGTAAAATGGTGAAACAATGGTAATTTATAAGAGTTCTGTCCCTTACCCTAGGTCTATCTCCATAAAAAAACAGTGAAACCTTGCTTAACTGAAACTCCTTTGAACTTTAAAATGTTGAATGTAGACAGTGTTCGTGTTTTCAAAGCGTAAATATATTGAAATTGATGTAATGAGAAATAAAAAGTGTGTCTGGTTTTATTAGTTTTTTTCTAATCATTCATGGGTCGGTTTAGTCAGGTTTCACTGTATTATCAGCTGACAATTTTTTTAAAGACAATCCTGCATAAACATTTACATCTGATGGCGTAAATGAATATCAATTTTAGACTTTTCCTAATATAATCTGTACTTATCAACACCACAGATAACTATATGTTGGTCTGTTTCCATAGAATTAAGGACTTAACAGTAACGCTAGATGATTTGGTAGTTCGATTCATTGATTGAATCCTGATAATAAGGTAAAGCAGAATAAGAGGTTCCTTTATAATTGAAGATTAAAGATATAATTATCTTTTACTCGTTTGAGAAATCCATATCTTATTCACGAGTAGAGCGAAAAAATAAGAATAAGAATTTCTCAAACGAGTAAAAGATATATGATCTTCAACGAGAAAATTACCTTTGCTCCCGTGAAAACAATTTGTTTGCATCTCCTACAGAGTGCCGTCATTTCTGGAAACATAGTATATAGTGACGTCAATTTCCTTTTGCCTTTGTCTTGATTATGTCTTTGACGCTGCAACTTTTCAGACGTGTCATTAGTTAAGGGAATGAGTTGAGACGAACTTGCGTGATATTGTCTTGCATGGATCGTTTTAACTCGTAAAGGGTCACTTCCAGAATAAGGAAAAAACTGTCAATAAAATCACAAGAAAATCTTGATTTTAAACTTTTGATTTTAGAAAAGTTTATAAAGTTTGCATAAGACTGCTTGATATTATCTATGTTTAGGTACTCACTTTATTAACACTTTTTAATTTTTTTTTATTTTGTGTTATCCGTGGTTAAACCGTATTGAACCTTTGTTTTATTACTTTTAATGTAACGAGTCAAATGTTCAATATTATTTCTTGAAATGACATTCCGTCCGATTCCGATTTTAAAGATGTTTCTCTTTAATCTAACGTTTAATGTCAATACGAATGATTTACACTTTTTTGTTCTATCCCTGATTTGACAACGAAGGACACGATATCATGTCTTTTCATAAAAGTACTTAAAAATAATCTTGAAGAAACAATGTTTATTGTTTTGGAAGTTGCTATGTAAAAAGATAGGCTTGTTGGAAGAATAGAGCTTTTACTAACATTGTGAAATGCAGGAGACGACAGCTGATCATTCCCTTGATGATATCCTTTAAAATATAAAACAGCCAATGGAAAAAAAGTTCCTTCAGGGATTTAATCTTTCATTTAATACTAATTGAAACGTAATTAACTCCTATGTCTGAGTTTTGACTTTTGCTTGGCAACTGAATATTATACGAAAAAACGAATTCCATCGACTTTTCTGGGAGCATTATAGCATCGCTGTCTTGTCAGAAGAAACCGAGATGTGCAACTAAAAAATATAAATAAAATAATTTTTTTAACCAAATTTACTACACACTGCCTTTTGATAGTTTATAAAATGTTCTGCAGCGGATTTTTCTTATTGTAAGATATATCGAGCCTTATTTTGTCATTTCTGCTCCTTGAATCGCCTTTCCCAACGACAGTATTTAAACTAAACATTGTTTGATATTTGAATCAAATTCAAAACCCAGTCAACTTTATTCAAGACTCTGATCAAAACAGTGTACGAGATGACTGAGTTCTTAATGGTATCAACTGTGTCTATAAATTCAAGCAAAATGTCATTTTTGATAAATATCAGTTACCTTACTTAATATAATCAGTAACTTTTCTTGCCCTATAGTATTTTACGACCATTTATTACTAGAGGAGTTCGTTAGAAAGAATTAGAAGTAGGCTAGCGTAAAATATTGCTTCCGGATAAAATGTACCGTAGAATTGAAGAGTAAGTTGACGTCAATTTTCGAGAAATGTATGTAATCATGGTCAATTTATTGCCAACAAAATGTTAAACCGTTGGAACGAATGACCCAATAGCTAATAATATACTGAACATAGATAATTATCTGTAGTTTTGTTGGCGTAAGAAAACATCGGTAGTAACAACAGAAATAATTCGATGAAAATAAGGAAAAGCAAATGTATGCTTATAAAACAAATTGTAATTTTATATGTTATATGCTGGCTTGTTTCTCCCTTCATATCTTCATTTAATTGATTGATTGATTGATTGATTGATTGATTATTGGGGTTTAACGCTCAAACAGCCATATTTCGGCTAAATTCAGTCGATGAGCATGAAATGGGACGATGAAATGAACATGAAATGATGATGAAATGTAAAAAGGGGTGGGATATAAGGATAATAGGGTCGATAAATTTTGACAAAAAAAAAACGGAGGGATGGGTAGGTTCGGGCAATTTAGCCTCCTGTGGCAGAGCGCAAAGGTTCCTACTCCTATTAAATACCACAGCAGGGTTCTTTAACGTGCGATGAACGTGGCATCTTTCCCAACACGGTGCACCACTATGGTTTGCGGTCAGGTTTTCCGTATTATAGCCTGACAACCCCAGCATGTAACACGCCAGGAATACCCCATTACACCAATTTTTTGGGGCACACAACCCAGTTGCTCTGTGGGCAGAGCGCCTAGATCCGGCTATTTTCCTGAGCACTATTTAGTTGCCTTAGCGCTGCTGCAGGCCTATTCATTTGACACCCGGACCTGCACGGGGCTCTTCATTTGAGGAATTAACACAAAAAAAATTTAACATTTAAAGATTGTATTTATTGTGACAAAAGCGAAATAACCAACTTTACGCCTCACGAGCAACGGTTTATGATTAAACATAAACTATTCCAAAGTTTGAAATATATGCGTTACTTGGTAAAACTTACAAAACATAGCAAAACAATTCAAACAAAAACAAAAGAAATAACAATTCAAATTTAATTAATCAGTATAACACCGTTTGTACGCTATGACAAACAGCTACAACGGTGTTTTCATCTTTAATTCATTTTCATCTAAAGAAAAAGATAAAGATTTATACATATAAAACATACAATAAAACTAGTCTGGATTGAATCATGGATCAACATGCTTATACAAGATAACACCTACTAGACGGTAGCCCTGGGATAAGGAACATAACTCTTGAAATCGGTGAAATGTTTGCATCATATTCAATTTCACCAAAGCCTATCAAGCTTGCACTTGAAACAGAATGAAATAAATCCAAGTTACTCATGCTTACATGAAATTGATGAACAAGTAAAATGCTGAATAAAAACGTTTCAATGATTTCTAAGAGTTGTATCCCTTACCTTAGGTCTACTATCTTAAGTCAACGTTAACGTTTGTCCTTGGATTACCTTCTTTTGATTACCTCTATAACCTTGGTTTCTTTGACTACTCCTTCTATGCCTGAATAAACGTATTATCTGTCTGAAAGAAACAAACAAAATAACAGAGATGCGGTTTGGACAGGTTGCACAATAATCATCAAATGTCATAAATGACAATGTGAACGTGTAGTACATTGGAGTGATGACAATAACCGAAAAAGTAATAAACTAATCGGTTGGTTTCCCAAACAACCTGGACTGGTGTCTATTCAATTTTTTGAGCACCCAAACGGTTCATATATTGTCATTTATCTCTCAGCATTATAACATTATAAATTATTTCCTAAATATGCATATGATATAAATAGATCAATCCTTTTCAAGTTTCTTATTCATGTCGTTTAAGAATGCAGTGCGATCAATGAAAAAAGTATTATGAAAGAATTGTTTCATGCTCTATTCACATAAACCATTTAAAGGGGCAGCTGAAACACCTAATTACATTCGACAAAAGTCTATACAATCTTGTGCCACACGTAGAAATAATGTACCTACTAGTGGATCAAGATATCGATAAAAAATACAGAAATGAAAAAAAGTAGGGTTGTTTTTTTGTGGCCTAAAATGCTACAGGGTCAATGGTATCTTCAAAGACAACGCCCACCATGTAGAGATGCCGACTCAATAAATCTAAATATATAAAATTGCAAGAAATACTACTACCATTTAAAAAATAAGACATGACAAATAATAGGCGTAAAAACTAAAAACACACCGGCAATTGATTGTTAGGATGCATAATTCTATAGGGAAGCCGTGTCAAACCAATTGTAAAATAAATCATTGTGCATAACTCCATGTACTTGAGGTGTATGAAACATGCGTTTAGTTTATTCGGTGTAAACTTGAGACAAAACCGTAATTTACTATCAATCATTTTGGCCAGAACAAAAATAGACCAAATAATGTTGTCGAAGCTTTCAAGTTAAATGAAGAATTTCACACTTCATACAAATATAATCAGTCAAATTTTTATTGTTTTAAGGTTACACAATAACTATTTGTTTTCATTTTGTCACTTGATCATGTACAGATAAATCTTTCTTAACCAATTCCTCCTGTTCGATGTGGCATTAAAACTGACATGAAGGAATTCAAAAGGTCTAGTGTCAAGAAAGTCATCATTTTATTAAGGATTCGGGTTTAGATAGGGTTCACTGTAGAAACTTTGTTAATCGGTAAATGTATCGACGGTTGGAATATTGTTGATTAAGATATGAAAATAATCACAACAGATAAATTTGTCTAAACCGAAACTTTTGGGATTGCCGAACCTTTCTTTTGGGGGGGGGGGATTCCATTTATACAGGGTCAAAATGATTTGGGAATGAAGGGTTTTCAGAAAAAAATATTTTCGAAATGTCAACATGTTATTTAATTCAAGGGTGAGTTTAAATATGTTTCAATACTATTTCTTGAGTATCACTCCTTGGTATAATTTATTTGTCTTTAGATTCTTTAGAATTTGCACGTGTAACGTAGATTTTCGATTAATTTTCCGTTAAGCTGTACCTTTTGTATCTGAACAGCTACAACAAAATCATAGTAATTATTCAATTTAAATATCGTGTGTACTTTTCAATTTCCTACTGGTGTATTGCGGTTAACCGGGTTTTGTTTTGTCTGGAAATCCCCATTTGTTGAAAATGCCTAATCACTAATTAGTTAAAGCAACACTCCAAAAAAAGTATCATACCTCTTCATTATAAGTATATTTATTAGACATACTAACCAAAAAAAAAAAAATAAAATAAAATAATAAAAAAAAATAACAACAACAACAAAACAGAAGACAGAAAAAAGTAATCGGCTTAATCGTAATCGTAATCTTTATCTCTTTGCTAATTTCATTGCCATGTTAAAAGTACATGTTACGCACTACAACATTTGTTCTTGTCGCATATTATTTCAAATCAAACACTCTGTTTTACACAGCCCATAACGAACATTAACTTTCATTTTAAGCAGTTGGAACATAAAATAATATCTAACATGAAGAAGCGCAGATTGTGTGTAATATTATAAAGCATTCATTAACTAAATGTTATCATTTATCTCAAGCAGTTTATCACATTCGAACACGATATATCCATCAAGTGTCAGTCTCTGTTAGAATTAGGCAGTGGGTGAAACATTGTATGAAAACCCACCATCTTTAAAGTTTAATTTGACTATTTGCACCATCACAATAAAGGAAGAAGGCAAGATGTTCCATATCATTTGGGTGAATTGATTAATAATTTCATTGAAATGCATTGACGATGAACTTTTCAAGGACAGAGACCTCTATAAAAATCTCATTTTTCTAACATTATCTGGGAAAAAATTCTGAACAAATCCAGTGATGCCGGGATCAAAAAATGGTCTTTTTCAGATAGAGAAAGCATCTTTGAGCGAAATAATATTGTTCTACCGGTGGATTATTCTATAAGAATGTTTCTGATGTTTCCCTTTTTGCCTGTTTCTTACAAAAATTTTCATTTTAGCAGTGCCCTTGATACAAACAATTTATACAGATCGTAATTATCATTACAGCCTTGCTTTATAATTTTGTAGATAACACTAATGCATTTGCACTTTTGCAAATAAATCCAGCTTTTGATTTTATTGTAATCCTATTTCATGTTGGATGCGTGATTGGATTATAAGAATGCATCAATACTTATCAGGACCATTCTGTTACAGTAGCATGTTTAACTGAAAAAAAGTCTCTATTTTTTGATAATTTTTTACTATGCGTTGGCATGGCAACGAATTTCTCGGGGTAACAAACTGCTCTATCACAATCTTACCTATATGTTATTTATATAATATTATAGCGTTTGAACGAGAACTTATAATGCGTATAAAAATGTTCATCTTGATCTAAATATATAATATATACTGAATATTACATGTAAAAATCTGTATCATTCTAGTGTGCCGTATCAACCCGAGATTTGTATAAAGCCCCAAGGGACACCGGCCCGTGGGATGATAAAAATTTAGGGTTACTACAGACAGAGATACATACTGAATATTACATGTCAAAATCTGTATCGCATGCTGTATCAATCGCGAAACTCCTATATCACCCCAAGGGCCAAAGGCCCATGCGAATATATAGGTCGAGGGTTGATTCAGCATGCGATATAAATTTTGACATGTCATGTTCATTACATCATATATTTAACCATATTTTAAGTATATGGTCTGTAAAGGGGTATGTAACTGGGTATGCGATATAGGTCTAAGGATGTAATATAGGGTATGCGATATAGGGTAGACTATATAGGGTTGAAACAAACACTTACAATGCATATGCAAAAAAGTTATATTTTAATCTAAATATATGATGTAGGTTTGTCTATGTCATGTTCATTATATTAGTTTTTAAATTATACAGTTTTGTGTAGGGTGCGATAAAGGATATACAATATAGGTCTAGAGTGTGATAAAGTATATGCAAATAGGGTAAACGATATATCGTTTAGATAGTCGAGTTAAAAAGTGATCAAGGGAACCAGGATTAGAGCAGACATAAAAATCCCCAATAGAGAAAGGCACCAGACAGTGCAAACAGACATCCACAACTAAAATGTGAACTAACCAAAACACGTATAAAGAAACTAAAACAAATTAGAAACTCTGGCGCCAGTGGAAACGGAGAATGGACCAGGTGTACCGGTAGTGTAAGCGTCCTCTGCTTTTCCAGGAAGCAGTTATTTATCATTAGAAAAGGAAATGAATTCATTTCAATGGTTCTATCGAATGTCTTTATTCATTCTTTACTAAATGCTGTATGTACATAGTGTACTTTTTGGGTGCTTGAAGACATCGACGATAATAAAATCTTAATGATGTTTCATGTTTAGCTTATGGTACATCAGGCAAAAATACACAGAAAATTTTTTGCATTATCCAAGTATTTATACCTCATAACCTAAAAAAATATCTATGTCACCAATGCTTTAGGATAAATTCAAATCGCTTTTCAGTCGTTTTCTAGATGTATTTGAATATATTTAAGGCAAAAAATACCAAACTGAGAAACATGATGTGCCACTCAATGCCTGATTCATGCACAGAATTGTTCTTAAGATTCATAAATAAATGGTATTGAAGCCACATTTAAATTGTTAAACGAATCTGAAAAGAAATGAAATACAAATGAAACTAAATACAACAAAGAAAGGGAGGCCCAAGTTTTCCACAAGTAAACAAACCAAGAGAAGACATCAGCTGCCCACCCGTACAAAAGAAAAAAAATGTCATCAAACTTATCTTAAACTTCATATATCTTACTTAAAATATAGTGAAATACAAATACAATAACCAGGCCAACTGTGTTACAACTTATGTTCACTTAAAATGCTCTCCACTATTGGAATGAACAAAATTGTGACCACTATAAAGTTGCATTAACTGGTAAAAGAAGTTGAAGGATAGAAGGTGTTTTTAAATGTTAATTGTTGATGGTTCCATAACAGTGTCTTTTAATGAACTAAACAATCGTTTAATCGTAATGTATTTCTATCTGAAAGAGTAAACAAGGGAAACAAGGTTATAGCGGTAATTAAAAGAATGTAATCTAGGGACAAAGACCAGACATTGAAAAACAGATATACACAACAAAGAACATAAAGTAACTAAAATCATACATACAAATTCACAAAAGCAAATGAGCAACTCGGACTCCACTAAAAACTGGGAGCATGGACCAGGTGAACCGGTAGGGTGAACGTGATCAATTATGATTTTTCCAAATAAAAACTTGGATTCATAGATATTCCTAGATATGTTTGCTATTTTTTCACTCTACTTTTCCATCAATGAACTACAATTATACATATCAAAAATTATTCGATAAAAACTATAAAAAAATACAGTGTTGTGATTTCATTATAGGATATCATCTGCCAAATATCGATGAATTAAATAGTATTACCAAGAAACAGAAATTAACATGTGGTTTTTCATATAACCCCTGTCCATTAAAGATATTAATATAATGTACTGTATAACTCAAAATTAAAGGAAATAACTCTTTAAGTAGCACTCCAGCTAAGGATCATGCAAAATGTGATTCATGGGTAAAAAGGCTACATATTTTTATTTTTGATATTTTGTTTGAAATGTCGAAGTAAACAGAAATAAATATGTGGTTTTTCATATAACCCGTGCTCTTAGGATTATATAGAATGCACTGTATATTTCAAAATTAAGGGAGATAATCTTTAAATGGCGCTCAAGTACAATAGAATCTACTGGATTTTCAATATGGATTATCTTCTAAGAGCAGGCAGGTTTGAATGAATAATTACACAGTTCATTGTATAGACCCATAAAACAACTTAATTACAAAAATAAAAATATGTAGCCTTTTTTTCAGATTTTGCATGATTTTTACAAAGACTGCTAATTAAATGGTTTCTAAAATATAGTCGAAACCATTGGATCGTCAATGTTAATTATCTCCTAAGAGCAAATAGATTGAAATGAATGATTATACATTTCATCATAAAGGCCAATAAAGCAACTGAATAACAAAAAATATGTAGCTTTTTGGGGGTGAATCACATATTCCAGAATTTGCATGATTCTAACAAAGACTGCTACTTAAATGAAATCAAATATAATTTTTCATACGGATGGAATGACTCAGTAATGTTCGACGGTATTAAATGTGTTGTAATTCGAAAGTATTCAACAGTACACACTTATTTGTTTTCAATGCTGCAGTTCTTTTGACAATTCATTTTGTCTATTTGCAAACTTAAAGTCATTTTTCTGCATTTTAAACAGCTGATCTGCAAGCATTTGATTTTTTAAAACACACACACACAAAAAAACTGTTTTTATCATAACAGTATTTGTAAATTTTTAGAAAAAAATATGTGATCAATAATAAAGTGCGATTTTATTTTAAAACATGTGATCTTTTTCTGTCCTTAATTTACTATCCTTAAATAATAGTAAAAATATAGTATATTTTTTTTATTTTGATCTATAAGCGTTTTGTTCATATTCCATTTTAGTGGAAGTTCTTATTTGATGAAAACAATAGAAATATAGACAAAAGGTGATGGATACAAGTTAAAAATCCCCAAAATTCACTTTTATTTCTAATATAGAAGCAGACTTGATATTAAAACCAATATCAGTTTGTAATTTGGTTAATGATATGTTGAGATACTTTTTGTATGGATTGAACATCAAATTTGCTCTCTGCAAGAGTAATCGTTCTTGATTTGGGGGATTAAATTAGGAGACGAACGTTTGTTTATCTTCAAATGCAGATATAACATGGATACGTAAAATATTGTAAAAAAGAATGTCATGCTCAACTTAAAAAATATAAAACAAAAGATTTTTCTAATAATGCATATTTATTTATAAATTGTAACAACTTGGCACTTCATTAATCTGGATTAAATGTCCGCTTGTGATAGTCTCTTTATCTATTAACTAATATTTTCCTGCAAAAAAAACGTGCATAAATTTATATACAATAAATTTGAACTCGTTTTATTCCGTATGAAAAAAACTGCTTTCGCCGGCATCATACTAATTTTAGATAAATTTATGGGTTTTGTATAAACAGCAGATAATATAGATATACAAAAACAACAGAGCTTTAATTTACACAATGTATTTATATATGAAGAAGACGATTGAAGATCAAATTGAAATTGTTTTAAAAGTAGTTAAGATCAACTTTAGACAGTGTTGTTATATCTAAGTATATAATTATAGCCTAAAATTTTATTCCTTCAAATAAGCTAATATGCATTCATACACAATTGAAGCCTTTCCTTTGAAACATTTTCGCAAGGTAATAGAAACAAAATTTCCGCTTACCTGATCCATAGCCGTATCCGCGGCCATAACCTAATCCACCATATCCGTAACCACCATAACCACCATATCCACCATATCCTAATCCACCATATCCACCATATCCTAATCCACCATATCCACCATATCCTAATCCACCATATCCACCATATCCATATCCTCCATAACCGTAACCACCACCAAGTCCATATCCGCCAAGGAGTACTGCACCCTTGCCATATCCATAACCACCTGAAGGATATATTAGAAAATCTAGTTAAAACAAGTAAAAAACCCTTGTCAAAAATAAAGGGATATGGGGAAAAATGATTTTGTTAACAACATAGATCTTGTTAATCTTGTATAATTTCAGAATGGTTTAATAGATATTGTTAATTAGGAAAAAAATGTATCTGTCAGAGGTTTGACACGAAGTCATAAAAGGTACATTAATGTTTAAATATGTTTTTACAACTTGTTGTTTTTCGTTTTTATCCTCATTAGTAAAAATTATTATTACTATTAATGTACTAATAGAAATTATAGAATTTAAGAAAATTATCGATATTTTTTCCCATTAAATTGATATATTTAAAATGAAAATTTCCTACCAAGACCTCCGTATCCATAACCAAGACCTCCGTATCCGTACCCGAGACCTCCATATCCATAACCTAGTCCGCTTCCATATCCATAACCAAGACCGACTCCATATCCTCCATATCCATAACCAGGACCTCCGTATCCATATCCACCATATTTAACGGTGGCTAGGCAGGCAGAGGCGAGGACAAGGACGAGGGCAATGCTTCGAAACATGTTGCCTATGAAATACATCGGTATGGAATGTTAAAATGAATATTGCATTAACAACAGCCCGTACTTGTGAATTGCAGTCATGTTATGATAAAAGAAATGCATTTATTAAAATCCAGATACATATAGAAGTCTTTATGTTAGAACTATTGAACAATTAAAAAAAAAACGTTTCACAAAACTTATTAAAGCACAGCATACTCGCATATTGTCGATCTGCATATCCTAAGCTGTTTAAATATAAATATACACTTTTTTTGACGAAGAAGAAATTCCTTTTATTTGTTACAGCAAGTATGAAATGTTGGTCATTGTAAAAACAAGTTTTGTTCTAATAAGTCATGCCCTCTATCAGAAGTTGTTTGAAAAAGTGACGTTAACATGTTTTCGTGGTCGTAGATTTAATACGAAAATTATATTCATTTTGATACTGCAATTTTGGTATGTTATACTCATATTTCAAGGAGTAACCCCTCATCAGCATAGAACCGAATTAGAACCGAATGATCTTAATATAATTTTTAAAAAATACTAGAAACAAAAAGTATCAAAATAGGAAGCACAATCTAGTATTCTCAACATCAACAAAAGGAATGAAGCCTCAGTATTTTACGGTTATGGATTGTAAATACTCCAGATTTTGGAATAGAAAAGCAAATCATGCGAGACAAGTCTGATTGCTCGGCTTTTCAATAACTGTAGGGACGTTCGGTCCATTAGAAATGACATCGAAACAGACGAGTTATGAAAAAAAGTTATTATTGATAGATATAGTTAAAAAAAGTTAATCATCGCTGTGTTTAAATTAAAGAGTAATCAAGGGAACCAAGGTTATAGCTTTAATCAAAAGAATGTAATCCAGGGACAAAGACCAGACATGGAAAACAGACATACACAACAAAGAACACAAAGTAACTAAAATCATACATACAAAGTAACAAAAGTAAATGAGCAACCCGGACTCCACCAAAAACTTGGAGTATGGGCCAGGTGCACCGGTAGGGTAAGCGTCCTCTGCTTTTCTAGAAACACCCGCCGAGTTGCTCATAAAAAGTCAATATATATACGATATATAATAACGGTCTTAATATATATAATTGTATTCAGATTACTTACTTTGTTAGTAGCTACAGTACTGGTGTAGAGTAGTGGTACTTTACGGTTTATATACAGTTTTGGTCTTCATCAAAACCACAAAAAACATGACATTTTATCATTAATTATGATGCATATAGATTATAAAACCACTTTTAAGTAATCATATATCTAAAATACAATCAATTTCAATAAGATTAATTCTGTCGTAAAAAGACGGGATCGGAAAGTATTTTTTAAATTGATGATTTTTGGTTTACATAAACAATTGAAATTGAAATACCCATCTATCTACATTAGTTTTTAAAAGACAAAAAACACGTCGCATGAAGGGAGATTGTGATCATCAACAAAAAATAATTAATCTTCGAATTCAGAGAGTCTTGATTTAGTGTCACTGACTTTACAGAACACTTAAAATGGTTACTTCTCAACTTATGCACAGAAATAATTTCATAACATTCCACCCTTTTTATGGATTTGAGAATCCACATACTGTGAAAGTATTTTAATTCCTATATACCATATTACCATATTAATCCCAAGTAGATTAGTGAGGAAACACAAAATCGTCGTTTTGAGGTTTCAGTTTACACGTCAAAGGAAATCTTTTTTTCGTTGGGAACCTGATTTCGAGATTTGAGCTACGCACAAAAATCCCAAAATTGGTACCCCTCGAACAAGAGTACTTTTACAGTATGTTGTATTAGGTCGGATGGTGGATGGTTTACTTAGTGGAATAACGTCCGAGAATTAAAAACAGACCAAATGATTTGTTCACTGTGTCATAGTTTTCATAACCTCTTTTTTCTATCTCATTCAGTAACTCGTCGGGTGATGCAGGTGTACCTGTTCCATGTTCCGAGGTTTCAGTGGAGTCCGAGTTGTTCATTTGCTTTTGCTTCTTTGTGCGTGGGTTATTTTATGTTCTTTGTTGTGTGTATTTTCCATGTCTGGTCTTTATCCTTGAATAATATACTTTTGATTTCTGGTCGAATCTTGATTCCCTTGATTACTCTATATAAGTAAGAATATATGTATCATCAGACATTCTTGATTGAAATCCTATCAAGATTCCTTTGCTACATTAAATTGAAACTGTAATTCAACAGACAATAATAGTAAATCAGTATCCGAGAATGAAATTATAAAGATAAGACAAGGCGTAATTTTTTTCGTAGTACTTCGATTTTCCTCATTGTTCTCGAAGACGACCTTGAAGGAATAAACGAATGCACTTTAAATTTTAAAATAAAAAAACAAAGGTAATCGAACCTGATTTCAAGATAATTCAGTCTAAAAATAGGCGATGTATTACAACATATGTACATTTCCCGGGGATTCTCTTGGGAATATTGTTTTGGAAACTAATAAAAATTGGTCTGTAAAATTGGGTCAAAGACCATTTCTCTGACGTTCTTCATATTTCAAAAGAAAAAAGAATAAATAATGATGATCACTGAACTTCATTGGAACATGTTTGTGCCTATATTCCCTCATTGATAGAGGCTTTTTAAAACTTGTCATTTGTTACTTTTCAATTTATAGTTTTCTGCTAAAAAATCTTTAAAAAATCCTTTTTTTTCTCGCTTCAAACATTATTTGCAATATGAAAATATATACATGAATGTACAGGACGAGAGAAAAGAAAACTCCGCGTAATAGGTACGATCTACCTGAAAGAGTATTGCAGGGAGCCAAGATTTCAGCAGAGGATTGTAATTCAGGGACAACGACCAGACATGAAAGACAGACAAACACAACAAAACATATAAAGAAACTAAAATAATACATACAAAGTAAAAAAAGGCTTGTTATACATTTTATTGAAAATTTGTATTGATCTTACATAAAAGTCAACAAAGTTTGTTAAAAGACAGCTGTAAATTCAACATAAGAAACGATACAACATTTTAGTCAATGAAACTATATGTCCTATTGTTATGTAACAAAACAATCCAAATATTCTCCGTCTTTTTTGAGATAGCAAATTGTTAAGCTAAAATTAGTCAAAGAGCAGAGGGGAATAATTTGCCTCCTTGGGAATCGCAAACTTCTGTTGAAAAATACGTCCACCACACTATGAGTTGTCGATAAATGAAAATCCAGCATTTTAGCAATATTTTCTTCGGTATATTCAGAAGATGGTTTTTTTTGTATGGTATTTAGAAAATGAATTGCCTATATGTCTAGTTAAGTGCCCCTGATATAATCGCTAGCAATGTTGTTTTCAAAATATCTAAACACTTTGTTTTGAGAAATTCTAAAACAAAACAGCCTCTTTAGCCTCTTTTATAAGCGGGAAAGTTCATGTATCTGTCGACTTTTGTTAACACCAATACAATTTTAAGAGAACATTAATATTTTGTAACCTTCAACGTATATCAAAATACTTTTAGCCACATACACTTTAAACTGACATAACATCGGATATTCAGTGTTAAATGAACAAATGCAGGTGGACGTACAACGGATACTAGTTACAAGCATTTATTTTCAATATGTTGATACAATTACTTATTGTTGTCCCTGAGGCAAACTTTACATTACAAATATTTTAAATGACAGTTATATTTTATTCAAATGAATTTTTACTTCTCTTAAGTAATCACGATTTCAATTTGCTAAGTCCTGGTTCAAGTTGGTGCATGATTAAACTCTGCAAATACACAGATCGTATCAAGATATGTCAATATTTGCAACGAGTGTGACTCAACAAAAAATCTCAACATCTAGGTTGTGCGTACAAAACAGTAGTGCATTGTCATATATGAAATTTGTTTACATTGCATTAGTGCATACAAAAGATCATTGTATGAATGATTGGTTTCTCTACTATGACCTATAGAAAACTTCAAACAGCGGTCTTTCAAAGTGCATACAATAGGCGTGCAGAAGACTACAATGATTGATGGAAACGCATTTCTTCTAAAAAGAAATGCAGGTTATTTAGTACAAATATATGTGTAGTTACTAATCAACCAACATGTTAGTCACTCCCCCCTTCTTAATGATATGTTCATCGATTCATTTCAGTTTTATGGTTACGTGTTCTGGAAAGTGTTCTGCCATTGTTTAATTTGTTACAAGTAGAAGCATGAACTGATAGTGACGTAATCATTCTAGACACAATAATATTATAGGATTTGTTTGTTTATAGATCCATTAAAAGCTTTAAGAGCATTGATGTTTAAGTACCGCCATCGTATGCCTTATTTCAATGCAGATTTTTTTACATCCTTGATGATATCAAAATATATATTAAAATTCATTTTGTTCCTGGGTTTCAGTATATTTGATAATGCCTGCTTGTATGTTTTTATTGTCGCTATAATATTTCTAATTTCTGACATGAAACTGTTCGGAAAAAAGTGTTGTATTTACGAGAATGCGTAACACATTCCTCAAGATAGAATTATAGACTTATTTGAATATAATGTAAAATAAAAAAGTCATATAAAAAAATGCAACTTTATTCAAAGCATCAGAAAAAACGGCTTGGCACTACATTTCTTTGGAGAGATTGATTCACTGAGAATAATTCCTACATCCATTAGCTTAATATTTTCCTGCAATTAAAAACAAATTGAATGTGAACATATTGTGAAAGATTTCAAAAGAAACAATAGAAAATATTACTCTTAACTTGTTCATAGTCCCCAAACATTCGGATGTCATTCTCACATTTTTTATGCAAGTAGCTTTTTATTTAAACAACCTAAAAAGAACACATAATATATTTTTACTCCATCCTTTGAAATAAAATTCACGGTCCCCGTTTTGACAATACCCGGTCAATACTGGAACTGTCGTTTTTTGTCTGGTTTCTACTAAAACATATATGGCGACAAAGTACGAAATTGAAAAGAAAAAAGTTTGATTGTGTAAGTCATCGATAACATAAATTCGTTATATAATCATGTAGTTACCGGGTACGGAATTTATACTGGTCAGTAGGTGTTATACCTGGTTCAGAGTTTGAAATTGTTTCACCTACTTGGAAATAACACACTCATTTACCTCGCATATTTTACACATTTATCTTATTATCTTACCTTTTCCATAACCTCCATATCCACCATAACCTCCATAACCACCATATCCTCCGTATCCACCATATCCTCCATAACCACCATAACCTCCATATCCACCATATCCTCCATAACCACCATAACCTCCATATCCATAACCACCATAACCACCCAAACCACCATATCCACCATAACCACCATATCCACCATAACCACCATATCCACCGTATCCTCCATAGCCACCAAGGATTACTGCGCCCTTGCCATATCCCAAACCACCTGAAGGTAAAATTGTAAAAAAATAAAGGATTTTGTTTTGACAATCACGATAAGTCAAATGTAAATGTGTAAATTCATAGAAAACACAAAATAAGATAATGAGCTGCGACTGCAAATACTTAGTTTTAAAATTATACTCCCTACAAGTATCGTTGCGGTAAGCAGTGTCTTGTCGTTGTCGTGAACTCATAAACTCGAAATAGGCTTTTTGACTCTATCGATATTCATAAATACTAAAAAATACGCGGATAACGATACTTTCATGTTCTCTTTATCCACATAAGATATTTGAATATGAATTTGATTATTAAGCCTCAAAGCTTTTGGTTTCTATATATCTTTCAATTAGATTTTTACCACCGTATCCTCCATATCCGTAACCTAGTCCGCTTCCGTATCCGTATCCAAGACCGCCGCCATATCCATATCCAGGGCCTCCGTAACCGAATCCGCCTCCATATCCATATCCACCATATTTAACGGTGGCAAGACAAGCAGAGGCGAGGAGAAGGACAATAGCAATGCTTCGAAACATAGTTGCTTCTGAAATATTTACGTAACTTTAATTTATTTATTCCGTGTATGGTCATAAACGTTCATTACCAATCCTTCGCATGAATTATTGATTAAAAAAGGAAATAAAAATATTTAAACAAACAAAACAAAAAAAAACCCCAAATAAATAAAGAACAACCCCTCTGAAATAAAAAAAAAAGACAAACTATCACGATAATTCAAATGTAGATGGTATAAACTTAAAAAAATAAAGCAAGACTGTTTAATTCATAGTTCAACTTACCTTGATGGCAGCTACTATACTGGTACTGATGAGCTGTACGTCAGGGTTTATATACAATTTTGGTCTTTTTCATAACCATTAAAATTTTGACATTTGGTTGTTTATAATGATGAATATCGATGTATAATGGCTCTTACCTAATTATATATTCAAAATTTAAAAACAATGAACCGGTCTCAGATAGGTAAAATCTGCCGTACACTAGTCTATTATTTTTTTGGACAAAAAGGATGTGTTTTGTTTAAGTTGTACATTTTTTCATGACATATCAATCTTTCTCTTAAAGTCTTTGTTTTTTTTTAAATGTAGGTTTCAAATTTATTCGAAGAATTATATTTTTTACAACCACAAACACTTATAATGCATTTAGATATTTGTATTTAGGCCAAAAGCATCAATCTTAAATACTTGATGAATTTCAAACTCTGTTTAAAGGAACACACAATCTAAAGCTAATGATATTCTAATGCCATATCATTTTCCTATCATCTGTCGCCGCCTCTGATCAACTAAAATTCGTTGTGTCCTTTTTTCGTTCGTGTTATTTTTGTTTTTTTATGTTCTTTATCTTTTGTATCTATTTTCCCTGTCTAGTTTTTTATCCTTGGTATATTATTTTGATTACCAATCGAGTCTTGGTTCCCCTGATTAATCCTTAATGGAACTTATCGCTGATATTTATCAAAAGCGAATCACCTAGATTTGAAGAGCTGGGGCATTTAACCTGTCAACACTCGAAAGATAGACAATAAAAGACTAAATGATTACAATATACGATTGTCTTGCAGATGGAATAACTTCATAAGCCTCCTATTTATGAAAAAAGTAATAGATAAAATACATGTCATAGTTGTTGCATTTATGTTTGATACCCTAATTAATTGACATTGACTGTCCCTTATAACATGATGAAAATCAAAATCCGGGTACCACAGATTATTTTTATGTCATAAGTAGTTTGATTGGGATTAGGATTCTATCTTTTTTATGAAAAGTATGCATTATTCGAGAAGATCAAGACACTTCCTCAACCTCACTTATTTCAACCTATTCTTGAAGACTCAACCTTCAATGTATTAGTATCGAGTTTTTTATCAAGACGACGTATTTTTATTGCATATCGGTATTAATATTTATAATATTTTTGAGGTAAGGCAAAAAGCATTAATGAATGTTTATTAAGAATATATATGACAACACATGTAAATTTGAAACATTGATGGAACTGAATTAGATTATGTATTGCTATTCATTGACTCTTACATATTTTTTTCTATCTATTTTAAATTTGCTTATTAAGAAAATAAATCCTGGTGATATATTACAATGAATAAACACACACACACACACACACACACACACACACACACACACACACACACACACACACGCGCATGGATAATTAACTGTATGATTGTCTTGATTACCTATTCATTAACCGATCATTTACATACTCGTAAACAAAATAACAAAACAAATGTATTAAATGTATTTATAAGATGACAAATTACATTCATAATTTGCTTTGGACATTGAACTTTGAAATCGTTGCTTATATTAAATACGTAACCAGTTTTATGTGTATATGCAGATTTTCTGAGATTGTTCTTGGCAAATATACTATATAATGATATTTGTAGGTCAATGTCATTTCTGTATTCCTTTTTTTTAATTTTCAGCACATTTCAGTTTTTGAGAAAAATAAAGTTTTTTTTTATCTATTTTAATTTGTTGCCTTCGATTTAACCTGTTTGCTCAATTAAACATTAAGGCGAAATCAAATGTACTTCATTAGGAATGTCATGTGTGTACATACGATGTTTATAAAGGGATAACTATGTGAATTTACGAATTTCTATCGGTTACATGTCGTAATTTTCCCATTGATAATTTTTATACAAATCCAACCATTACTTAATTGTGTATATATTAAACCTGTCTGTTTTGTTTAAAAAAGTGTACCAACATACCCCATCCGGGTGTTTTGGTGAAATAAAATGTCTTTTTGACTGAATGTCTTTTCCAGCATCAATCATGAAAGAAAACTATATTTGCTTAGTCGACATTAATCATTATAGAAAGCTCAACAATTTCCTCAATCATTTGACCTTTTTTTTAAATTGCATTCGACATATTTTTATCAATGAAAATAGAACGGACCACTTAAATAGTCTGCTACGACAAAAAATAAAAGTTAAAACTGTTACTTTAAATTTATTTAAAAGTTTACAACGATATCAATCTTAGCATGTTTGAATTGATCGCCTTTTAAATTTGAATGATAATGCTACAATCATTTTGTCTAAAATAATAAAATAAGGGCTTCGTTAAAGAAAAAAAAAACATATACAACTATTTCTTTAAATATTAGTGTCATGTCATAACCCATTGGTAAGAACCATGTTGACATGTACTATTTAAATTGATTGAAATGAATTTGTTTTTCATGTTTCTATAGGTGTTTTCGCCTAAATATATGTCATATTTGGCTAATACAAAAATATATCTCCTTGGGCTGATGTGATACAACATGTTTTGTGTTGACCATTTTATCTCACACTTTGGCATCTGCAATGTTAACATAAGTGTACATTTTTAAAATTGTTGAAAGCCTGTTGAGAAATCGAAACGTGCTTTGTGCAATTCAACATAAGAATCAAACATGGCAAGAAAATGTTGAAAGACTTGAAATTATAAAACCCTTATTTTAGTATATACAGCTTATGACTGTTATAAACGTTCACCATCAAACTGTTCCCCATTCTCGTTTGCCCAAATCTCAATAGAGAATGTTTGAATGCCCATGAAAAATATTTGTATCCCCTATTAAAAGTTCTCGACTGCAAATAGAAAAAATATCGTTCCTTTTAGACTCCTTTGTATTTTATCCTTAAGCTGTGTTAAGTGTGAAATTTTCATTTTTTTGTGAGCGTTAAATGCTACAGGCGCTTTTCCAAAGGGTAACTGGTAGTTTTGTATTTAAGTGTACTAAATATCTATCTTTTTGAAAATATGCATACATTTCATTGGTCAAACTGTGTTATGCTTTATCATTCATTTAAACATATTTAGCGAGTACTGATCTCTTTTTATTTTACTTTGTACAAGTTAATTGAAAAATATTTCGTGAAAGAGTAATCAAGGGAACTACTAAGGTTATAGCTTTAATAAAAAAAATGTAATCCAGGGGCAAAGACCAGACATGGAAAACAGACATACACAACAAAGAACATAAAGTAACTAAAATCATACATACAAAGTAACAAAAGTAAATGAGCAACTCGGGGACTCCACTAAAAAAACTGGGAGCATGGGCCAGGTGCACCGGTAGGGTAAGCGTCTCCTGCTTTTCTAGAAACACCCGCCGAGTTGCTCATAAAAAAGTCAAGTCCGGGGTAGACAGACGATGGAAGGAAAACTATGACCCGTGGAATAAATCAGTTTTCATACCATAACGATCCACGAGATGAAAGAAAACTCTCCTGAAAATTTCAGATTTATACATATTTGTCGTGGATCGTATCAATTGATTAAATTTTGAAAAGCTTCACTTTTGAATCAATTTTGTTTATAAATACTAATGAAAAAACTTTTTTCGTTATCATAAGTATAAAAAAAACATTCAAAGACAGATATACTATATTGTTGTAGATATATGTTCTATAGCTGCAACATTTTTTTCAATGAGACAAATGAACTTCAGCTTGACTCGACCTTTGACAAACAGCATGACTGGTGTGGTGCTAGAAGCAATAACAGCGTATCTCACAAGAGTATTTTTTTTTGCTATTTTTTTGATGTATGTAACTATTAGTTCGATTGAGTTTTGCTACCTGTTCTACGTCTAATTTAGTCCTTTTGCTTCTTTTTGCTTTGTCCCCGAACTCCTCATTCTCGCTTGGTTTGTTATGGCTTCTCATTCAAAATCCCCCTTTCAAAGTATCAATGAGTGTTTTGGTTGTTGTTGAGTTTTTCTACCCCCTTTTTCGGAAGTATGTATATAGGTTTCACGAGTTAAAGTTTCTGTGGAACATTTGGCTGCTTGTTTTTCAGAATTTGTCATGACTGAAATTGTACCGATTGTTCGTCTTTTAAGACACTAGGGAAAAAAACTGGCTTTCGACCAATCAGGTTTTTTAGACAATGCGACACAATCACTCAACAAACAATCGTTTTCGTATCGAATGCCCAATAGTGTGATATCGTAAATATCTGGCCGTCTTAGAAGTATGTAAAATGACCATATCATAGACAAGGCAATTTTAAATATTTTATCACTGTTATTATGTTCCAGATGTAGAAATTGACCTCCATTTATCATAATCTTGAATATTTTTGTTCGTCTCCTTGTTTTAATATTTAAGAATATTTGAAAGCCAAAAGTCAATTAGAAGCAGCTATTCTTTTTCATTATTGAACATATCAACAACAGTGTAATTCATTTCAATATATCATTTTGTTTGTAATTGAAGATTAAACAATGCAGATTTGTAAAATATATATTTATGAATTTAGCCCTGGTACAAAGGTGCCTTCTACCGTAAATTTTAATATTTTGGCTGTTACACAAACTGTGTAAAAAGCAATTGCGTCAGTCAACCCAAAGATATTATATGTTTAGAGTAAGTTTTAATTTTACTGCAGCGTCAAGCGTCAAGTGATCATAATTACAACGCCAGTAAGTAACTTCGGTAGATCCACAATCGTTTTGTACAAAAAGGCTGGTCATAGGGTTGATAAGTAAATCTCGACGTCACTAGAAAGAACAAAACTGTTACACGTTTGTATTAACTCATTTTTATACTAATTTTAGTTCGTGCGGAAGTTTGCCTCAACATTTAGAACAACTAAGCTTTATCATGATTGATTGTACCTCGTTATAACTTCTGGCGCGGTCCTGCACCACGTGACAACTTACTATGCGGTCGTAAATCAAATGTCAGAAAAAAATTACTGTAAGTGTTTGTTTTTTGTTGGAGTTTTGTAATTTGTCATGGTACAAATATCGGCACTCCTGCATGGGAAGGATTAAACAATTTACCTTCAATTCATTTTGATAAATTACAATGTTTACGAGTCTTACACTTATTTCACTCTTGGACCATCCCAATTTGTATCAATTTGTCATGATAGATAACAGAAATAAATACATGTATTAAATGTTAAGGATCGTAAAAAAATTGGTTTCGCAAAATTTAAGTCGTATATGAAATAATATGCCGATTTTCGAATATTTACGAATACGATTTTTATTTAATGACAATAATGCATGATTCAGGTCATTTAATTATCTTAAAAAAAACCCATTAAAATCAAATTCAGTATACAGAATGTTATTCAACTTTACATGGATCTTGACGAAGTCAAGATTGTTATTAGTTAAAATGACAGGAAAACAATTACTAACCGATTGACATTTTTAATACAATTTGAATATTTAAAACAAATAATCACAACGACAATAAACTAGAGTTTTTAATTTTAATTTTAATCCGAAACGTTTGTGAAAGTTGTCTTCACTTCAACTAACATGCTGTGTATATGAAATATGACTTACATCTTTTTTTATCTTGGTTTGCTCATGACAATAGTAACTTTTATTTATTCGAATAAAACAGATAACAACATAAGTCTTTATTTTCTATGGAAACAAAATGTATCTTATCCGAAAGTTTTAAAAGTCTACAGTACAAACACAATCATTTGTGGTGTTAAAAAATTTCAGATCACATAAAATTTAAATTGAATAAATGAATTAAAATTAAAATTCAATGACTATGTTCTTAAAAAAAGCAGAGCACGCTGACCCCCAATGATGCTTGTGCTCCATGCTATAAGTATTAAGTGGAGTCTTGGTTGCTCATATTTGTTTATAAAAAAAAATAAAAAAAAAGATTTTCTAAAAAAGTGTTTATTTTAAAAATGTTTCTGTATTTCAAATTGTGCTGAAGAGTAAATCACACAATACTAAGTCTTCGTAAAACTGAAAATGAATTTTAGTTGTAACGTCGTTTATTTCCAGTAAATTAAGTAGCAGCTTTTGTAATAATCAGCAAATTCCGTAATATGTGATATACCCCAAAAAGGCTACACATTTTTATTTGTGTAATTCAATTACTTTTTAGGTCTATATGATGAAATGTATAATTATTCAGTCCAATCTGTTTGCTCTTATGATATTATTTACATTGAGAATCCAACAGTTTATATTGTATTTTAGTGTCATAAACAGAGTTATCTCTCTTCATTTCGACTTTCACATCTAAATATTTTGATAAGAAAGGATTACCTGAAAAGCCACATGTTAATTGCTGTTTACTATAACATTTTAAACGAAATATAAAAAATAAAAATACATAGAATTTCCAACCATAAATCGCATTTTGCATGATTCTTAGCTGGAGTGCTACTTAATAAAAAAAATCACCAAACCTTAAACGAGTAGAATAAGTTGTTAAATTTCGACCTAGTTGTAGTAAATATAAAATACAACGAAGGCGTCAACACCTTAAATAGAAGAAATATCGAATCTAAAAGTAAAAAAAAAGGCCTACAACACCGAAACCAGATTCGTCATCTTACATGAAGGTTGTTTATAATGATCAACAATGAAGGTTTAAAAGAAACATGTATCCCTAATTCATTCCGAATAAATATAGATGCGGTTACTGTTTTGTGTTTACGATTAAGTCAATTTCATTTTAATATTCTCGATCGTTAAATAACAAATTTGATGTAAACAGCGTCATATTATCGGATCTTCATTTTTTTCTGATGTTACTCATTCTTGACCTATGAAATTAATGGCAATCGGAGGTTCACACTCTAGATGATTCACAGTCATTAACGTGAACTTTGTCGATTGTTTGTTTTTTTTTCAATTGAATTATCAACAATTTATATAGCTCATTCTTAAAATTAAACTTACCTCCTCCGTTTTCATTACGAGTACAGTACAAGACAAACGTTTATCGATTGTACATGGAAACAAACGCTAAGATAGGTAATAAGTAAGAAATTACAAAATGAAACAAAACAAAGCGTCGAAAATAAAACCATTCCTTCTGGGATATCCAAATTCAAGAGCGTGGTCTTGTGAAAATGAGAAAAAAAGGCGATTGGTATACACAATTCAGCGAACAAAGCAAAATGCTATTACATATAGAAACTGAAGATATGTAAATCAAGCCAACACACACACACACACACACACACACACACACACAAACACACACACACACACAAGCGGTTGTTATACGATTTCCTTAATGACAGGCATACAAACAATAATGAACAGTCAATATTGTCTCAATAAATGTTAATACAGTGAAAAAGCAAATAAAAGATTAAGAGCATTTTCATCTTAAGTTTAAAAATGAAGTTTGCATAAATAAACGCGTTTCACTGTATGCTTAAAGTGGGCACGTTATGAATATTGTGTTTTCATTATACAAAACCATGAAATGATGGATAATACAAGATTTTACAAGAAAATGGATGGTGAAAAGGTGTGTACGATTTTTTTTCTACTAAATTATAGACATAATGGATGAATTGGTCAAAGAATGATATAATTAAAACATTTTCAACTGAATTTTACATACGAAATAAAGAACACTTTGTAATAAAAACTAAATCTATAACACAAAAGACAAAATGGTCTTTTTCAAGGTGCGATGTAGTTAAGACTGAAACATGAAATACACGAAAGCAAAAGAAATTTAAAACAAATACAGTCATTTAGCGCAGAAACATCGAATATTTTCTTCTTATTAATCACATAATATCTAAAATACCAAATGGCGATGCGTTGAATTCGTAAAACATTCATATTTCCTTTCCACTTAATACCAAGATTTGATTAAATACATATATAAAGAAGACAAAGCTTCGAACTGTACTTGATGTAGTATATATAATATATGCAAACTAATCTGTGGTGTATTTGTTTTAGTTCGTATCAATTTCTAATGGAGAACAAGAAATTTTCTTGGCAACATTAATTCATTGTTTATTGATCAACAAAGTAAATAAGAAATATACAATTCATCTGTTTTTCAGGTAAATGTAATCACTTTAAACAATAAACTTTCATAAACAATATGAAACAACAGTACACATAAGAAGTTTAACAATCATTAAATAGACCAAAAGTCATTTTATATGTTATTTATGGAAGATCAATTTGTATCAATCAACATATTTTTCATATAAATGCTTCAAGGATGAGCGCAATTCACACGATCTTTCCAATCAGTATTTTCCTGCAAGGAAGGAAAAACTCAACTATTAGTGAATGCGAAAATAATTAGTCCTTATTTTTAAATAACTTCTATATCGTATTCTTTGTAAACAGACATAATTTGATGACTTCACATTAAAAATATATTTAAACCATATGAAATAAAATCCACTTGACATTCAGTCCAAATTAGTTTATTTGTCGCGAAGTGTTTGGCATGAACATCATTGGAATGTTTCAGTGAATAATCAATGTTATTTAACCTTTCTCTTTGTATATATATAGCGCATAGTAGGTAATTTCTGTGTTGTGCTAAGTTTAGATTAGTTTGGATGTCTGTTTAAAAAACCCTTAAATAAATTCCACAAAATATTTACTCTGTCCTTAAGGAAGTAGACCAAGGATAAGGGATATAACTCATGAATCAATGATATGTTTGTATTATATTCAATTTCACTAAAGCCCCTCAAGCTTTTGTTTGAAGCAGAATAAAACGAATCCAAGTTAATTGGATGCTTACAAAAGATTGATGCAAAATGCTGAATACAAACGTTTGAATGATTTTTAAGAGTTGTGTCCCTTACCCTAGATCTACCTCCTGAAATACTTGATGCACCACTTATAATCCTTCAAAAGTAGGGACATGTAAACCAATAGAATACGTTTTACCTCAAAATCATAAAATTGTTCACCTGCAAAAAAATAATCTGTCGTGCGGTATTCATATCTCTTTGTGCCATATTTTGTAAGAAACTTTAACTTTAGATTAATTTATTTCTTGCAAAAATGATCTAAATCATGAAACAATATTTTTCTTTATTTTTGTGACCTATACCACGGAGGCCAAAACCGCCATAACCGTATCCACCATATCCATATCCTAGACCATATCCTCCATAACCATATTCATGGTAGCCACCATAGAATGGCCACTTGCCTATCCATAACCACCTAAACAGAAAAGACAGAATTACACTTTCTCCGTAATATCTCTCCAAGAATAATCAAGGGAACCAAGGTTCCAATATATAGATAGGTCACTTCAGATAACCTTATGACAGTTTGTGGATATAAAGCTATATTGAGACACTTAAACAAGCAAATCCAACATTTTTTTCTGTAAAAAGTATATATTTTTCAAAACCTTACATTATGGAGATCGATAAAAAGAGATAAAAATCTTTTCTATTTTGTTATGAAAATCTGTAGCCATGGTAACATAATAAAGATATACATTTCATAACAAATTTTGGGTGCCTTCCCAAAATTAATTGTCGAAAACAGGTTTTCTAAAATATCAGGCACTTAAAACTCTCAGAAAAAGTAAGTGGGCATGGTATAATTGTAAAGAAAAACAAATAAAAAGTGTACCTTTTTCTGCTCATTTATTCATGATTTTAATTCTTAAAGTTCGTGCAAAATTTTGCATTTTTGAAAAACAGCCTGTTGCTGCAGGGAAGAGAATCCAATCCGGTGATAACATAAATCTTTCTAGATAGCTTAAAGTATGCAATTTACATCTCTTTACCTTCACAAGTATTGCATTCATTTATTTATGATTGCTTTTTGGCTCGGAAGTTAAATCCCAACAGTCAACTAAACACAATCAGTATTTTCACTAAGTTTCACTTTTTATTTTTAAGTTTTACAAAATTAGACCGGGTCAGTTTTGTGTACGAAAAAGTGCACCTAAATCCCATTTGTATAGTGTAACCCAAGGTTATAGCGGTAATCAAACGAATGTAATACAGGGACAAAGACTAGATATAGAAAACAGATATATACAATAAAGAGCATAAAGTAACAAAAATCATACATACAAAGTAACAAAAGCAAATGAGCATTCGTTATATAAGACATTGATGATTTACAGAACTTAAAACTTGTTTTTTCTAATAGAGTGTCTATTGCATTTTTATTATTAAAGGAAGAGGGAATCGAAATATCAAAGAAAAGAAATACCAACATTTTCTACCTTTATTATACTACATTTTATAATAAATTATTTTGAGATAAATACTGTAATCTGATTGGTTAAAATAATGTTGTTATATCTCAATGGATAAAAAAGATATTTACACGCCCCTATTCAGTTAAATTCAGAGATACTTTTCTCAAGTTGAAAGATAAAGCTATATTTTAAAATTAATTTATCAGAGTTGGCTATGATAAAAATTTTGTCTATTGAAAAATAACATAAACTTTCCATGTGTATATTTTGTTTATTGCACTTCGCGCATATAAACGATATGAACATGGAAAATATATGTTATCTTTCAATAGACTGTATGTTTCTTATTGCCAATTTAAAAAAAAAGAAAAGGAACATACCGCCAAGGTAATATCTACCTAGTTCGTATCCATAACCAAGCCCTCCGTATCCATATTCACAAGACCTCCGAGATAGTACCCTGATCCAAGTCAGTATCCATAGTAAATATTGCCCATATATTATTTTCTTTGAACCGATATATTGCATTATCGTCATCAAGACCTGATTGATTGATATGCATTTTCCAATTTGACAAGCGAATACCATTTCGAAGAGATGATCTTCACAAGTAGAAGTACGTGTTATAATAAAGATCATGTCAAAGTGTTCTTATTGTTATTGAATATTAATTATAATACTAATAATAATGATCAGGACATAGTTAAACCTGAATAATTCGAAAACCTCTTTAAACTCATGATAATCCCGCCATATTCATTTCTAAAAGTATTTCTCATATATTTTCATGTAAAAAAGTATAGACCATTATTCAAATTTACATTATTACTTGATCAAAGCAAATATATAATTTGAAATGTTTTATTCTTAACTTTGGTTCACAATAAAATGAAAAATAAAAGTAAGAAACAATTGTTTCTAAAGAGGAAACTTCATACTTACTTTTGAGGTATTGTTCCATGGACAAGGGTGGTTTTCCTGGCCTTTTATAACATTCTGCACCTCCAGGTGATGGACAGTAATCTTTTAATGATGATAAATATTGATATAAAAACGACATTTATAATTAGATCAGAAAACTTTTATTAAATTTGATACCATATTTATTGACCATTGGTTTTTTTTAATGTCTATTTTTGAAATTGCGGGTGTTTTAAGGTATTTCAAATTGTTTACTAAAAGTGTAAAGCCTGTTAATGTTAATAAATTACTATAATATATAATTCCATACAAGTTACTGTCTTTATTTAATTCACATGATTTAATTAAAAAGAAGCTTAAAAGAGATCAATACATGAAATTAATACAAAAAAGATAATAAGATAAGGGGTTTTCAAAACCACAGAAAATAAACATAGACAAAAAAATACGAAAAGTGGAAATTATGAATAAGCTTTTAATAAAAAGAACTTTAAAATGTTAAACAAATATAATTTTGAAATGATTTAATCAATCAGAATATGCTTGTTTTCAAGCAAATATATGCTTTGGACAACTTGACTTTTTGTATCATTTAATTGACAACAACAACAACAACAAAAATTGCGTTGATATTCTATTATTTTCACTCATTGATTGTTCATGTTTAAATAGCTCAGGTATTATTTTCTGTATTCGTTTGGCAATGCGATCCATACTGTTGCTTTGTCGACGTCAAAGACGTGATTATTCAATATAAAGTCACAATGAAAAAGATAAACTATTTCTAATGACTATTGATTGATAGCTTAACAACAGCAGCGTCCCTGAGAATAATCCTACACACAAATGTTGTACATTCGACAAGGGTGAACGCTAGCTAACTACAAGACCTTAACGGCCGCGTTGAATATTCCTTCAAGTGAGAAGTCTTGGAACGGCCCTCGTATGTATTTTATTCCAAAACTACATGAAAGTTAATGCAAAAGAAAAGTTCGACCAAAATAAAAATTAGTCCTTATTACTAACAATGATTTCGGCTGCAGTAATGGAGGGAGAACTAAAATACTGTGACACTCTTTACTCACGTAATGATATTAACCATTTATGGCTTTCCAAGAAATCTGCAATTAATCTTTTGACTTTTCAATATTATATATTATTGACTCACGATTGAATATTGACCTAAATATGATCGAAACTGCCAATAAAATACAAAATGCTAAAGTGCGCAAATACGGGATATAGTCGTCCAATATGGGATTTAGCCGTCCAACACCTCTCATTGGACTAATCAAAATCCATATTGGCCTAGCGTATTAGACTAGTTAGTCAATAAAAGTATAATTGCGTTATAATTCCATATTGGCTGAGTTATTGGTCCTCGGCTAAAAATATGGGACTTCGGCTACGCCGAACGAAACGTATCCAATAATATGCTTTGCACAAATGTATCAAATATGTTATTCTGCATCGTGTTAAACTACTTTTATCCATTTGGAACCAAACTAAACCCTTACATATCATTTTGGTCACAATACTGTCCATACAATCGCTTATAGTGCTTTAATTATGGACTGTTTTAAAATTGAAAAGCCTATCAATCATACGAAGTAAGTGACTTCGCTATGGTATCTTGATATATTAAATTAAACAATGCTTATTCATTTATATATGTTATAAATCTCTTTTTAACCAAAACGGATGACATAACATGAAGCAAAAAAAAACAAACAAACCTTGGTTTACGTATTTATGGGTAAATTTTAGACTGGAATTAGTATTGTCTAAGACATTATCATTTAGACTGTTTTAAGATGTTTCTTGTGTTCAAACATCATTTGTTTGCCAAAATTTATGACTATAAAGTGACCAAAAAGTACAAAATAAGTGCAACAACAAAACCCACTGAACACCAATCCTACCCACAATCAAGCCAAGTCAAAAACAAATCTGGCAAAACAGACATTACACCACCTGATCAGCTGGTACCACATTGTTTTAGAAGAAACTGAGTATTTTTCAATCAAGGACTGATATCTAAAAATGAAATTAGTAAAAGACCTTTTAAGACGCATTTCCTTATACCCCTGATTCAGGTGTCTTTTACGCAGATATTAAGAAAATCAATCAGAGTAGTTAGTACTTGCTCTAGCGTGGAGAGTAAATTGTGAAATATAAACACTATATGCAGTAGAGAAATAAATATTGCTGCACAGGTAAGCACAATTTATGATATTAAAATTAAAGTCTACTATTCTATCGTAAATCGTTCTGTTGAGATGACCAGTTGTCAAGTTTGAGATGTAGGTCCAAAAAGGTGCAGAACTGACAAAATATGTAAACATTAGTCTTTGTAAGAATCATGCAAATTCTGTAAAAAAAAAAACTTTGAACATATCGTCAACAGTTATCATGCTTCAAGTTTCCAATTCAAAGTGTCTTGGGGGAAAGTGAACAGATTTCTTTCAAACAACTTTGAATCGCGCATCAAAAAATAAAAAAAAACAATGAAAAATGATTCAAGCATATTTGGCATACACCAATATTTTGGGTAGTCCTTCTGAATGGCCAGTATGTTTTTTCACAAGAAATTTGAATTTGTATCCTACGTCGCCGTATAGGTTAAGAAAATATTTAATGTAAACTTAAATATTCTTTAGGTTTAAACATTAGTTAAAACGATAAAACTGATTCGTTGGTTATGTTTTTTTGGGTTTTTTTGTGTTTTTTTTTAAAGGTGTCATTTATTATGATTCATTATAAGTATGCTCTCGGGACAGTAATGCAAGAGTAATCAATGGAACGAAGACTCAAGCGAAAATCAAAAGAATGTAATCTATGAACAAAGGCCAGACATGGAATAAAGACACATAAAACAAAGAACATATATTGACCAAAATAATACATAAAAAGAAACAAAAGTAATCGAGAAACTCGGACTTCACAAAAAAAAGGAAAAAAAAACCAAAAAAAACAAAAAAAAAACAAAAAATAAAAAAAAACTTCACGTTCATCGTCAATACTAAATTTAATTTGAAAATGTAAATTAGCGATACTTTGATAAACCCAGTAGTCGCATAGGTTTTTATTATCCTGCACAGGTGATATAATCGCTATTTCAAAACCTTACACCTCTGCCACACTCATTTTAAAACCCACCCGTGTTTGGCAAATTAGTACCGTACTTTGGGATACTTTTGAAAAAGTAGTGAGTAGCACTCACGCTCTGCCACTTTTTTTCAAATCCTGTATAGCAGCTATAAGCTAGAGGAGTGATACGTATTCCATCAGGAAGCAGTTATAGGTCTGCGGTGGTTAATGCTTACGCTACAAGTGAACCCGGTTCATAATGTAAGTACCTTTGTCTGTGTGAATTTTATTTGATTTGTGTTATTTGGGGTGCTTTTCTTTCATTTTGTATCCAATCTTCTTTATGTTCATTATCTCCTGGCTTAAATCCTTGAAACAATTTTGTTTCACATTTTGTACACAGAATAAGCACCTAATTTACAAGTTACACATTATATTCCTTCTTATATTTCGTGTAATGATAATATTGCGATAGCATATATGACATTCTCGGATCATTTTCTGTTTCTAGAAAAGCAGAGGACGCTTACCCGACCGGTGCACCTAGTCCATGCTTCTAGTTTTCACAGGAGTCCGAGTTGCTGATTTACTTTTGTTACTTTATCTGTATTATTTAAGTTATTTTATGTTCTATGTTGTGATTGTCTGTTTTCCATGTCTTGCCTTTGTCACTGGATAACATTGTTTTAATTTCCCCTAGATTCTTGGTTTCTTTAATTACTCTATCATATGTATTCAATGTTTATTAAACTCTCAACAATAGATTAAATATGTATTCAATGTTTATTCTATTGTTGAGAATTATCAAAAGCGGATCACAAGTATTAACTGTAACCAATGGGTCTTATGTTGAATCAGTACACATTATTACATTGTCTAATCCTTGTGGCAGTTCCTTTAACAGACAACTCAAGTGTCGTGATATTACAAAAAGCCCGATTTTGCCAATAGTTAACTAAATGACATTATATAAAATAGTTACCATTTTTCTTTTTCTTAATTTATTTACAGATAAACACTTTCCACATTATAATTTCTGACTTGTACCAAGTGTTTGTTATATGTTCTTTTGGCAGCTCTTTTTATGTTTTTGTATCAGACATAAAATATGGTGACACGAACACACTCCTATACTACTCTACCCTACATGTCCATAGTTTTGTAGGGTCCAAGAAGACTTTTACCTTTTGTTTTATTCTTGTTTTTGTATTTGCTTTATCTTAGTACACTATAGTTTAACTGTCTTTTTTGTTTTCTTTACTATTCCAATTTAATGAAATTTAAGACAATGTAACCTTGTCGATTTTTGTGTATTTTACTAACGATTCTTCATTTAGCATCAAGTAGGTCCAAATTTCCTAAAAGTCAAAAGGATTTCTTTCACTAAACGAAGGTTTTAACTGTTGCATCCATACCCACTATACATGGTCTAAAATGTCGTAGGAGGCAAAAAAAGCTATTTTAAGGCTTTTTAAAATATTTGCTTATATACATTATTGTACAGTATTTATTGTTTGTATTACCATTTCCGTTTTTGAAAGTGTAAAAAGTTTTAAATCTTAATTAGGTTTATCATATTTTACACTATTTGCATGATTCTTATAAAGACTGCTTCGTAAATGTACAGACAATAATAATCCTTAGTTCAAAAATAGCTAAGAATTAATAAATTGAAAATATGAATAGATAAAAAGTGCAGTTTGAAATTGCAAGTTTATTAAAAGCATATTCATGTACATGAGCAGGTTTTATCTTTGGATAATATTTCAATTAGTACATTCTCATAGTCCATTGTATCAGTACTTGCCTGCAATGAAAAATGTAAGGCCATAAAATTGGTATGATCATATTTGAATCGACAAGTAAATACATATTATTACTTATGGAAACTAAAGGAACATTTGACAAATTTATCAATCAAAATCAGAATGTAAATGGCACTGTTTTAACTATCTTGTTTATTTTTTAATATCCGGTAGTATAACCATGTACTTTTTCAAAATGTATCAAATTTGAAAAAAAAGCTTTTAAATGAACAACGTCGGTGTCTTTCAAATATATTTACAGAAGATACTGGAGCATTTCTAGAAATAATATATATATATTGCAGCACTTTGATGTTAATCAATTTTGTTTATCATATCCATATCCTAACCTACCATAGCCATATCCACCACCACTATAATAAGGACCGCCATATATACTATAGTATGGAAATTTGCCGAATCCGTAACCACCTGAAAAGAATTTCATTTTAGTTTCTAAAAAACGAACCCACATTATACTGTGTTAATTGAAAGACCGTATGTATCAGCGCTAATTTCTTTGTAACCCGGATAACAAGCACAAAACATCTGAATATATCTATCGGAGTCGTCTCAGTATAGTTCCGAATATAAATGATTACCATCTTAAGATTCAAAAGAAGGCATAATGCATTCTGTAATACTGAACTAGCCGATAATAGTTTATTTAGTCCAGGTGCAACCCACTTCAAACATTACATGTATAATTTACTTGGTCTGTATTCACCTTAAGATATTTTAGCCTTTTATTTATCTATTTACACGTGTTGTTTACATACTTTTACATTGTAACGAATGAAAATTCAGGTTGTCCAATTGAGATGGTAAAGGTATAATAATTATATTTCCATCACGAGCATTAACGAGTGCTTAGAACTCTGTCAAGCAATTATCAAGATATAAAAAGTGTAATATTCCACCAATTATACTGCAAATATTCTTTGTCTGATCTCTTAAAACAGCGGCATTAAGAATTCAAATTATAAAATCTCTTACCACCAAATCCTCCGTATCCATATCCAATTCCACCTCCATAGCCGCCATAGCCGCCATATCCTCCATAGCCGCCATAGCCTCCATAGCCGCCATAGCCTCCATAGCCGCCATACCAGTGGGCAAGGCAAGCAGATGCAAGGAGAAGGACGAGGGCAATGCTTCGGAACATAATGGCGTCTTAAATATATTTTAACAAAGTGATTATTGTCTAGAACAGAGAAAATATATTTACAGTTCATCAAAGGAACGCATTAAATTGACCACTGATGGACAAAATTCCGATGAACGATTAAAGTAAATGAGTGTATATGAAAAATATTGTCGCTTGATATGATGAAAATGTTTAACTATCAACATCTTTCAAATAAGATTTAAAACTAATTGTACTTACGAAAACAGTAGCTGTCGGGACGGCAACAGTGTCTTTCACGATCTTTATATACCATTCTTGGATAAGGTTGTGGACAAGTTTGGTCAGAATTTTTGCAATTTATGATGATGAATGATTATTGATATAAACCACTTAAAAGTATTTTGTAATTGCGGACGTAATAAAATCTGAACAGCTTTTGAAAAAATAAATATCATTAGAAAATGACTGATTGTTTATTACAGTATTGTTTTGGTTTCTAATTTTTGACCAAAGTTATCATATTCACGTGTTTACATCAGGTATTCCGAATAAGATGATTTGTTTTTTTTTGGACAGATCAAGGAGAACTGGGTCTGTGAGTTGTTTTCATTTGAACTGAGTGTTGATCAACAGCATTTCAGAGCCGTCTCCCATGGAATATCGAAGTGACTTACTTTCTTTAAGTTTATACAGAAACATTCTGGGTTAAACAAGAGTTTAAAGAAGTGGCATGCAATATAATGTTTTAATTCATGGCTAAGCATGCGATAGCTAGGACTAAACAGTTAGAGTCATTGTGACGGTAGTCTTTGATATAAGTGCTGGATTGGTGAGGCAAAAGATAGTAATGACTGATTACAAGACGAACAATACATCTTTTTAAATTTTGAAGTAAACACCAAATTTCCATTGAAGGGTAGATAAGAAGTCAACAGAAACCAAGATTCAACTACCATAAAAGGATATCGTGTGTACATATAAAACATGATATAAAACGTGATATAAAACATGGTGTGATGTGACAGTATCAAAGGGTTATGATAAAGCTGTAATGCTTCGCAGTCATCAGTTCAGATATTGGTTTCAAACTTCCATTGTTTGAAAAAGCTGATTGTCCATTGTGCTAGTGCAGGGTGCTAAGTGACTACTCTTCATGCATGTAGCAATAAAAAAATGCAGAATTGATTACAAATGTCAATATGTTGAAAGATCATATTTAATAAACAAAGTGTTCATGACCCTCCTCTCTTTCATAAAGTGGTGTCTTTTCAATATTTACGGCTAATAGCTAAGGCTTTTGTTTTTATTCGGTATAAATAAATGTACTCTTTTTGAATTTTGCTTGTGAAATGAAAGAAATCTCTATATATTACCGTTTCCGTAAGTATAATTAGTTTTAAATTTTATGTGAAAAATGTTGATATTTAAACATTTTCATCATATCAAGTGACAATATTTTTCATACATTCATGCTATTTTGTGAATGTGCATATTAGTCGTGGGTGGAGTTTTTCCATTATATGGAAAAGGACTTTGGCGAGAAGCTTGAAACCTTTCTGTCAGCTGATCTCTCGTTGTTTGCAAAAATGAAGAAGAAAACAACGCTATATGTCGTTATCTCGCATCTATTTTAATGCACCAACCTGTGAAATGATAGATTCAGGTAATGTTTATATACTGTAGTAATCGATTTTGTATTAATTTTGCTCATACATGTACACATAACGAATCACTTTTCTGGGATCAAAATTGAAATCATGCTTATTCTAATTGGCTATAGCTCAAGAAATTTCAAATACTGTTTGCGTCACAGAAATAAAGTGCATATACCTGTACTGTATCTACATGTATTGCTAATTTTCATATCTGTTCTCTGTGAATATTCTGTGTTTACAAAGCAATAGTTATGTTTTTTTGCAAACATGCAAATTAAAGCCACTTCACTTAATGTCACAATGATATGTATGATTTTAAATAATTGACACTTGCAAATGATCATTTTATCGCCAGGAGTGGGTCGGCAAAATGTAAATTTACAATTGGACAAAGAGAACTAACCCTCTTTTTTGAAAACAAAATCGTAAATATGTCCACATCCCCCTCTTTTAACTACTAAATCCATAACATTGGAAGTGTTTCTGCCAAGTTTTAAAAAGAGAAATTTTTTTTTACCGTCAAAATCATACATAAGTGGCAGTATTCACTTTATAGTGAATGTTTGTATAATTTCAATTTTATGCCATATAAAATTCGATATCAAATTTTTACCAATAGTTCAAATGTGTACGGATTTGGAGAAATTATAGCCAATGGTATATGCTTACAATATTTATAATTCATTTAATTTGTCAAATAAAAATTGGATAGGTATTTCACATGATATGCTGAAAACTGTGAAAAAATCCCAAATTGCATAAATTTACTAATTATCATACTACCTATTTTGGGTCCAAAAATGTTCAAAGTTGAAGAAAATCTAGCTATTGTTATGTGCTAACAATATGTACAATTGTTTTTATAAATAGGGTAAAAGTTAAGTAGGTATTTCAGATCAGCATTTGAAAAAGGTCATAAAAATCCTAAATTGTATTTATTCATTTAATATTCTACTGTCTGATTTGAAGTTGATTATGAACTGTTGATCTGAATTGCTTGATACTTTGTACATCAATGTATAGCATAGAGAGGCGTCCTTGCGAGACCCGACAGGGTAGTCAAGGACGTTAAAAACCCCTTAGTAGTAGGATTTCTATAAACTTTGAAGGCATTCTACAAGGAAATGTCAGTACTATACCTGACTATACCTGAGTGTCAGTATTCATTTCATAGTAGAGGCATGTACATGTATAATGTTATTAATATGATGTATAAAGTCTACAGTTAAAAGGTGCACATAGGTAACATATGAAGTGGGAGTGTTATGTTCGAAATTCCTCTTGATTGTTCAGGGAAAAATTATATTCAGACGGAGGCAAACAATAGCAAACATAATACACAGGAAATAATTTTATTATGAGCAAATCGGAGTATGCATACACCACTCTACTTATATGCTGTCGCACACTTGTCTGGTCCCTATGTATTATATTTCCTATAGAAATTTATGTATTTAGCTTCCAATTGTTTTGAAACTGGCAAAATATTATCAAGTTGTATATTATTTTGCTTGAGTTAGTAATCCAGGTCTAAACTATGAAACATGCAGTGTAAAAATCAGGAAATGTGATTAATTGTGGGTATTTTTAGCCACTGATTAATATCTTGGCAGCTATTACAGCCAAATAGAAAAATTAAATCTATAAATATTTGTAACATTTTCTGCATAACCTTGCAAATCTAAACATAACATGAACAAATGTGATCCCCGCGAATTTGATAAATGCATAACATTGGAAGTTAAAAATTCCCAAGGATGTTAGGACGGGTATGGAACGACTAAAAATTTGCATCGCAAATTTGACAGTTCTAACATCGTTGGAAATTTTTCAGACCCTTCTAAAAGAGAACGTTATCTTTCCTGTATCAATTTGATCCGATAGAGCAGTGTAGCGAATAGAGTCGTCGAATTCTGAGACGTTTTTAAAAATTCCCAACGATGTTAGAACTGTCATATTTGGAAAAACAAAACAAAACAAAACAAAGTTCTTAACTGTATTATCTGCATGTTTGATAAGTTCATAACCAATGTTTGAAAGGTCATTGTCTATAGTTTGCGCTCTGAAAACATGCAACCTAATATTAATAAACAAAAAAAAAACGAAAAACAGACACGACTCCACACAACTCAAAATTCTTCCTCAAAAACTCATAAACCCTCCCCAAAAAGTAAAATAAACAAATGAAAGAAACAATTACACGACAACTATATATGTCCTATGTTGATTGATTTAATCATATATGATGACGAGAAACCAATTGACCATTTTTCAATGAAAGTTTTACGTAGGTCAATGAGTGCCAAGCCTACATCAGTTTTCGAAGACCCCGATGTAGCAAAACATTGTCTACTAAACATGACGAATATATTGTCGTACCAGCAGACAAAGCCCAAATTACCATTGCTTTTGCCTGCAAAAAGTTTTACATCCAATGTTTATTATCAGAGGTAGACGTAGAAAGTAATAGCAGTGATAAGACCTATACTGCTACCACACTCTCCAAAGAAGAGATTGTGAAAAACCATAAATCTGTGCTATCCTCTTTTGGTCTCTCTACCAAGGACGATGATTATAATTTACGGTCTATGTACTGGATTCCTAAACTCCACAAGAATCCATATAAACAACGTTTCATAGTTGGATCTGCAAAATGTACCACCAAACCTCTTTCAAAACTTTTAACGTCTATACTCATAACTATCAGAGAATGTCTGCAGTGCTAACACAACACTTGTTACTCCCGTAATGATATTAATTCAATGTGCACCCTAAATAATTCGAAAGATCTCTTGGAGACAATCAGTTCAAGATTATTATCTGAATATAATAGCATTAAAACCTATGATTTTTCAACACTGTATACTTCTATTCCCCATACTCAGTTAAAATCCCGACTTGGTAGAGATTCCTCATACTTTGTGAGAATTAATTCCAAATCATCATCCAAATATACGGAGGAAGATGTTTACCAAATGCTTGAATTTTTAATCGAAAACATATTTGTCCAGTGTGGTGGCCTTAATTTCAACAAACGGTCGGCATTCCAATGGGAACAAATTGTGCTCCTTTACTTGCTGACCTGTTTCTTCACTCTTATGAAGCTGACTTGATTGGCTAGATCCTTAATCTCAGTTTCCGCTATATAGATGATTGTATTATCTTTAAACAATCCTAAGTTTACCCTCATCTACCCCAAATAACTTGAGATAAAGGATATTACAGACACTGTGAAGTCAGCCAGCCCCATATCTTGACCTACACTTAGAAATTGATGGTTAAGGAAAACTTTTGACGAAACTTTACGACAAATGTGATGACTTTTTATTTAGAATTGTCAACTTCCCATTCATCTGTGGCAACATCCCTTCAGCACCTGCGTATGGAGTGTTCATATCACAACTCATACCTTATGCCAGAGCTTGCCGAAACTACGCAGACTTTTTGTATCGCTAGAACTCTAACAATTTAGCTTCTGGAACAGGGTTATGTTGCTACAATATAGTCATAACTACAGAAGTTTTATGGTCGTCATCATGAACTCGTGGATTGTTATGGTGTATCCATCTGTACCATGAAAACTGATTTATTCAAGGGGTCATAGCTTTCCTTTCCTCGTTTGTCTACCCCGGACTTGACTTTTTTATGAGCAACTCGGCGGGTGTTTCTAGAAAAGCAGAGGACCCTTACCCTACCGGTGCACCTGTCCATGCTCCCAGGTTTTAGTGGAGTCCGAGTTGCTCATTTGTTTTTGTTACTTTGTAAGTATGATTTTAGTTACTTTATGTTCTTTGTTGTATATTTCTGTTTTCCATGTCTGGTCTTAGTCCCTGGATTACATTCTTTTGATTACAGCTATAACTCTGGTTCCCTTGATTACTCTTTTAAATACCTGAGACATGCAATAAAAGAATCAGTTACAACGAAATACAACCATAAAGAATATCATCCACACAATTCACCTTACAGTATTTGTTTACATTTCCAGGACTCTATGTAACGAATTTACATAATGTAAACAGTTTCAATTCTGTAAACTTTGGGGTAATCATTATTGTTAATTTGAGAGTGTCAGGACTAAACAACATACTGATTTAAACTGATTCATTAGTGCAAGGCATTTAATACACCATAATTTGTAAACTGACACAAGTAATTAAACTGAGAACGTTATACTGGAGATAAAGAGCGAAGAAGAAGGAAGGTATTTGATTAAAAAATATGATATAATTATATAGCGTGTGCTTAGAATACTTACCCGTTATATGCTAAATGATATGACAATGAAATATTTTACATGTACCTAATGGCGATTCTGCTACCTAACAATACCATCATGAAACAGTTTTACCACCTGACAATTTTTATACTTTGATAATGCTACACCAGAATAGATTTGCTTCATGGCGATTCTACCATCTAACGTCATCGTAGAACATTTATTCGACTTCTCTATTCTGCCTTATGACGATTCGATCGTAGAGTTTTCTTTTACCCCATGCCGATTCCACTCCAAACGATTCTATGCATAGCTAATACAGACATTCGCACCCCTGACAATTCTAGGATATCACAGTTGAAAACGATTTATGGTTTCAACGAATACAGTTTTACTGTAAAGGATATAAGTAGTTTTAAGTAGTTTTTACTTCCAATACATATTTCAATTACATCGTCCAATACATCGAAAAATATACATACATGGCCACAACTGAACGAAAACTGGTTTTGGTACCACACTGTTTATGAAACAACTAGAGTAGAAATTAAAGTGAGAGTTGTGGGTCTTTTATCGTGAGTGAACCACCTACTGTGTTATATCAGTACAGACTGCTACCTAAACGATCAAAGTATGGTGAAAGTCTTTATGGTGACAATCAATTTAAAACAAATGGTAAGAAGAGTTGGTGTTTGTTACGTAGAGAGGCTGCATGCAAAATTAAGTACTTCATGTACGAGTCGAGAGCTATTTATTTATTTTAAATATATTTAATAATTATAACGATTGGTTATATATATTTATGTATAGTATGATATGATATCACACACATGTTCAATAATACGGCAATAAACGAACTTCTACTTGCCGTTGAAATTTCAAACAGGAATTTCAAATTCGACACGAGTATCCACAAACAACCTTCTTTCTTTACCAGAAAAAGATGTACAGAATCTTTTGAAACGTAGAGGATACTCGAGCTCCGAACAATAAATAGAGGAAAATATCCAATCGACATTCTCTCTCCCGAGGGATGAGTTGTAAAAAAAACAAACAAATAATGGTAGTTATGCCAATTGAATTTAGAACGAAATACAACCTTGCCCGCATATATTAAAAAAAAAACGCCTAATGAACCATTTACACTTGCTCTGAATGAGACATGCAAAGACCTGCTTGGAACAGAATCAATTGAAACGCATGGCATATTAAAATATTGGTGATATTCTCACATCTTAAAACTGAAGAAAAGTTCAGTTAGGCGTACATGTAATGGCAGACTCTTGACGAGGCGGGACCATTTAATTACCTTTTTTCGAATTGTAAAAAAAGTAAATAGAAAGCAATTACCAACATGTATGATAACCATCTAAATCCAAATTTACGTTGTTCACATATCATGAAATTACAATGTTTCAAAAAATAACACAGCATTGAAATCAAAATAGTAAGTATAAAAGACACAACTCACAAATAAATTGGATATATATATAATTATAAAAGGAGGCAACAATGATAAAATGAAGTTAGTATTATGTAAAGTTTCAATAAATTCCATTAAGTAAAATGAAACCATACGGATAAGAAATATATACCACATTACCTCATATCATTAATGACATATTCAATGTTTTGCTATGTGAAACTTCCGGTACGAATTGGATAAAAATCCAAAATAAAACGTGCACAATGGAGATATGTAATACAGATTATGTGGTGGGAGTGGTGGAATTGATAAGAAAAAGGCACTCCTCTCAGTATCGGTAGGAAGAAAATATGGTCAGACAGAAGGGCGTACTCCTCCACCAATATAAATCCATAAAATGCAAAGTATTTATTCAAAGCACACATTGTTACTAGCGTATCTCCGGATTAATATGGTCCACTAAATAAATGCTTTCCTACAATGTAAGTTTGCAATTATTGATATGAAAGATCGAAGTCATTCAATATGAATGTACTTACACTTGTTATTAAACATAGTTTTCATCTGGTCCCATAAATATCATAAATCAAATGTCCTAGATTTTTATCTGTTGTGATGATGTAGCGATTTCGTTATTTTTGAAGTTCTTTAACTCGTCGTATGAAATTATATTTCAGAAAATTTATATCTAATGAGGCACTGTAAAGAAAACAGAATAAAAAACAAAGAAATAAATTTCTTTACATATACTCATTGACTTGAAGTGAATTGACCTATGATAACATGTAATCAAGGGAACCAAGATTATGGCGGAAATCAAAAGAATGTAGTCCTTGGAGAAAGACCAGACAGGGAAAGCAGTTACACATATCAATGAACATAAAATAACAAAAAATGCAATTCAGCGGACTTCACTAAAAACGTGGAGCATTGATCAGGTACCCCGGTAGGGTAAGCATCCCCTGCTTATTTAGAAACACTCGTTCAGAAAAAGTCAAGTCAAGAGTAGACAAAAGAGGAAAGGAAAACTATGACAAATGTCGTAGTAAAAAATATATTTTACTTTACTTTATTATCTTATCCCTGCCACCATAACCTCCATAACCACCATATCCTCCGTAATCACCATATCCTTTATAACAACCGAATCCTTTTGTAACCTCCATATCCTGCAAAACCATCATATTCTTCATAACCTTCATAACCTCCGTAGCCACCGTATCCACCTTATTTGATTGTTACCTTAAAACATCCTCCTGCAATTATGACAATTACAGAGATTTTGCACATTTTATCCCGGTAGTTATATTTTGCCCTTTTTGTTCGAACCTTTTTATATTATAAAGTCCAAAAATAGGGGCAATTATTATAATTTCTATGTTAAAGCTTTAACATTATCTTAATATCTTAATAAAAAAAACAACCACCCCCCCCAAAAAAAAAAAGTAATTAAATAAAAAAAAAAAAAAATAAATAAATATAAAAATACATTGTATTGCACTTACCCGCGATGTCCGCCATAACCGTCATACTTTCTGTGTTCACCAATATAAGCAAGACAAGCGGAGGCTAGCAGGAGAACGAGGACCATGCTTCGAATCATGATTAGTTCTAAAAGAAAGTACCATGAAAGGAAAATGATTTTCATGTCAATTGAGGAAGTTAAGGTTTATCTAAAAAAAGGTATTGCAGCTCATATCATTAGTGTAACCTTACTAAGAATTAGATAAAAACGACAGTATACCAAATACTGTCCAAAGTTTCGTTAATTCGACATTAGCGTCCATGCCCTCCTTTTCTAATTAGATCGCCATTTCAAACCTAATTAAAAAAAGCCATATCTACTCAAGAAATAAGTAAAATATCATGAATGAAAAAGAAAATATCAGTCAGTCTTGTCTTTCTATTTAGATAAAATACCCTGTCACACATATGTATTTAATGCTAAAAGGAATGTTTAATCTATTAAGTATGAAATACAGTTTTTAGATTTCCTCGAATACAAATTCTTCTGAGAGATGTCAAATCCATCAACATTTTTTTATTCTTTATTAATTCACTTGATAATTTTAACAAAATCCCAAATTTTAGTTTTATCAATTTCGAAAGAATAATCAAGGGAACCAAGGTTCTAGCGGAAATCAAAAGAAAGCTACTCAGGGACAAAGAACAAACATGGAAAACAGATGTACACAACAAAGAACAAATGCAAATGAGTAATTCGGACTAAGGTACACAGTACAAGGCAAAGGGTCTAAATATATTTTATCCGAAACTCCTATATCACCCTAAGGTTCGGTGGCCCTTTGGGTTATATAAGAGACTCGGGTTGATACCAAATGTGATACAGATTTTGACATGTAATATTCAGTTTATCTTCGGCTACTGTCGATTGTACGTCTATACTGTATTTTATATTAAAGTTTATATATGCCTTTCTCGTGAAGGTATGTTGATAAATCAGTGTTTTGTTCTGGATAGACGAAAGTATGAATTTGAGTGCGAGAATCTTTTCAAGAGTTATTTCATGGTATAGAGAATCCCACCAAATAAACCATGGTTTTAATGATGTTCAGATGATATATATATTTTTTCCAAGTATCATTTAAGTTACAATTTGCAATTTAAAATGTGTAAGGGTACATATGTGTCCGTTTCCTTAACAATCTATGAATATACTTCAAACCAAAAAAAAAACATTTTGGAAAGAAGATAATAAGGTTCAGTTGACTGCTATCAAAAAGTACCAGTCTATAGTCAACATAAAATACAAACACTGGTAAGCTGATATATGGTGTAGAAAATCAGAGAATGCTTTTTTTCACCTGCATATGCTTTATTTTTTAGGTGACAATAGTCCTTTGTGTATTCAGATCTGCACATTTGAGAAAGAATAATGAAGGGAACCAAGGTTATAGCGGTAGTCAAAAGAATGTATTCCAGGGACAAAGACCAGACATGGAAAACAGACATACACAACAAAGAACATAAAGTAACTAAAATCATACATACAAAGTAACAAAAGTAAATGAGCAACTCGGACTCCACTTAAAACTGGGAGCATGGACCAGGTGCACCGGTAGGGTAAGCGTCCTCTGCTTTTCTAGAAACACCTGCAGGTGCAACCGTGGGAAATCATCCATACTGCTATGTTGTCAATGAAAATATCTCGATGACTTCAGTAATAACAGTTTTTTAGTTGTAATATTTTGAAGAATAAGTCATGTAAACTAATACGTTGCATTAAATTATTTAAAATACGTGAATGAAAATATTCAAAAATTGAGGGTATGCCAAAACAGACTATTGTAGTTTAGAGTGCTTAAGATAAATATATCAAGAAATTAGAAAACCGAAAATGGGCGTAACTGGAATCAAAGGTTTAGTTATATTGTACTTACATTAATGGTAGCTACTTCACTGGTACTGTGATGTTGTATTGCTGTCTATTTATACAGTTCCAATAACTATTAAACGATATAAAACAGCCAAAACGTTATGATGATATATACTGATAGCAATTCATTTTAGGTAATTATGCAATTTAATGCAAAAACGATTAACCATATTGAATACTATGAATATTGTCTTTTGGCAGCTAACAGCAATTTTCACCTAAAATGGTAACCAAGTGCTAACCAAAGAAACTTTTAGAAATAACTCAAAGGTAATAATGCAAAATGACCAATTAACAGCAATCCTAAGCGCTTGCAGTAAAGATGACGCTGAAATAATATTTATAAATACAAATTCTACAAGTTTTTAAAGGACAATATAACGTTGGCACATATGGAATGAAGAATATAACACAATTGAATGTCAAGGCCTATAACAGGTCATGCAATATCGACAACATCAATATAATGTGAGAAAATGTCAGAATAACAGTTAAGTTAATAATGTTAATATCAAAAAAAATGTCTCATCTTAGTCATCGCACGGATTACTTCATGCCACATGGTACAGGAGTTATAATACATTCTTATTAAGAAATAAGGTATCTAAAATTGCCCTTAGATGGCGTAAACTGTCCAACTATCACTATTTGCAAAACTCCATTAACATTTCCAAAAATTAAACATTTCCCTATCCTAAGTAATTAGATATTTTGTTTCTGTGCTTCGAAATGGTTGGCTAAATCAAGGTTTTACAAAATGAAATATTCATTAAAAAAATCTAGGTTTAACAAAATAAAATATTCTCTTAAAGAACAATATAAGTTACTGGAAGTTGGATCAGAACATATTAAAGAAAACAATACTATTAAAACTTGTTTATGGAGTTGTACTTTTGTACTTCAAATATTAAATATGCACGATTGTATTAAGTGCAATACTCAAAAATTACTTTTCACGTAAAACCATAAAAAAAGAATCAAATAAGCTTATTATATCGAAACAGACAAATTGACACAAGTAACTACCATTTCTTTCTTTTTTTTAAAAAAAAAAGAGGATAAGAAGATCGTGATATCTAAATACATTGTCCATGCATATCACAAGTCAAAATTGAAAAGGGCATCATGCCATACAAACTTAAAACATGCAGACATTGAATTGCATTTAACCATATCACAATGAAATCCAATAGACTGTCAATTGTAAAAGAAATGTTGCTTTAAACTAACAAGATTATGTAAGTTGTAAATATTATCTATACTATTTCATATTTGTTCAGTTTCAAATGATTAAGATGAGATTAAAGTGTCCTTCAAATGACAACATGTTTTGGTGGATCCTTTTCCAATTAAAATGTACTGGAGTATCCAACCATTCACATGAAGTAGTAAAGGACGGAATTTCAATTGAATCGTTCATCCTTGTTATTATGGTTTTTGCAATTTCAGTATAGTATTGGATATTTGTAACGCCTTGACTGTTATTAAGAGAAAAATGGAAGACTCGAGTCTTCAATCCAATATATTTCTAGCATATTATTTTCCTCACATAAACTATAAGCCTCTTTGAACTTTCATAATCCATACGTACCTCTGAAATGAGTTTTATATTCTTACCGTAATAAAAATAAAAAAAATAATGGTCAATTACTGTTATCTACATGTACTTATATTGCCTGAAATTTGGGGGTGGATCATTCATTCAACCTCCATTAGAAGTTGAATGCAGGAGTGATAATTTAGCAAACAAGTGAGATTGTGTTCAATTAAAACTGGTCTTTAAAACTGATAGAGCTTGTAAAGTCTTGTAAGGACGTACTGGTCTATATTGACATGTGGACATCTCCGAATTGGAGGTATTTTCGATTTAAAATTTCGGCTAGAGCGGATTATTATATTATTTATTGGTTATTAAAAAAAGAACCATATTCTCATTCTTAAACTGAAAACTGACCTGTTTAATGGTGTATTTTTTATATCTGGTTTTTCTATATACTTTACCACTTTCTTCATTTTCAGGTCATGGTCTTCACTATTTATTTATGTCTGAATTAGCGCTGCACTTCTTTTAATTTGGCAGACAGGCTGTGTTTCAAATACAAGAACAATAAAAAGTATATTTGTCTACAAATATCCGTTTTCTGGGAGGGGGAGGAGTTATGCTAGCCTATGGTGTAATAAATTGATGGTCATTAAACACGATCTTATTACTGTAATATATGAAAAAGTGAAGAAGGAAATGAAATTACCGAACACTAATCTGATCCATAATCATGTCAAGTTCTAAACAGATATTACAGCAGCTTATACTGCAACGGTCCTTACTTATTACAGGCATTCAAAACAAAATGGGGGGGTTAAATCTTGATTTTACACCGCGGTAAACTTCCATTTTCCATTGCAACATTATTATATCCGTGATGATTAAGTAGCATTCGCATGCTTTTGCGTCATAATCAGTAAGTCACTTCTGCACAAAAAACAATGTAGAAAAAAGCAATCATAACCCATTATTTCAGGAGAAACTGGACACTGTTGAACCAATGAATCATATCTAAAAATAATTTGGGAAGAAGAGACATTTGAATGCATTTCCTCATACATGTACCCTATATTCAGAAGTCAGTTACGCAGATACTTATGACGTTCAACGAGTAGCTATCACTTGCTTCCGTATAGCGAATCAATTGTGAAATATAAACACCATATGCAGGAGATAAAGGTATATTGCTGCACAAGGAAGTAAAAGTCGTCTCTTTTGTCATAAATCTTAGTGCTGAGATGACTTCTGTTGTTAAGTTTGAGATGTAGGTCTAAAAGGATGCAGAACAAGCTGTTTCTGTAGTCTCCTATATCTGGAGCTCTGGGGGATATACTGAAGTAGTAATCAAGGGAACCAAGGTTATAGCGGAAATCAAAAGAATGTAATCCAGGGACAAAGACCAGACATAAAAAACAGACACACACAACAAGGTACACAAAGTAACTAAAATCATACACACAAAGTAACAAAAGCAAATGAGCAAATGAAGATTTACCAAAAGAATGTTCCCAATTAACAATACAACATCAATATATCTGTATGTAAAGTAAAAGTATTTATCATTTTTTATAAGACTTGACAAGTCTCTGAATAAATTCAGTATCTAATGAATATGAAAAACAAATCCGCTAGGAGAGAAGCACAGTTAGTGTCAGTGTCATGGGAACCAAGGTGCGAGGGAAAATCCAAAGAATATTTTCCAAGGACAAAGACTGGACAGGAAATATTGACACACACAACAAAAACATGAAAAAAAACGAAATACTAAGAAACATAGGTAAATGAACAGCCCATACTCCACTGAAACCTTGACGCATGGGCACGGGGCAATTGTATCATAAGCGTCCTCACCTTTTAAGAAACACCGGCCGAGTTACTTATAAAATGTTATGGCTTGGACAGACGGAAGAGAACAGTTATACCACCTGACGAGTTTATACTTTGATTTTGCTTCTGCAGAATGGTTTTACATCAAGGCGATTCTATCATCTAACGGTTTTATGGTAGAGTATTCTCGTCGATTTACGGTTCTGACATATGACGATTTGATGATAGAGCTTTTTTACCATTTGTCTATTCCTCACTAAAAGATTGTAGTCATAGACTAGAGCTGACAAAACCAACCACATCCTTTAAAATATTCTATATAATACATTAAAAATCTTTTATGGTTTTCAACAAATACAGTTTTCAATATAAGTATGTATATCAATCATTTCCATCAAGTTTTACAAACAATACAAATTTTGAATAAAATACATGAACAAAAGTCGTCCGAGATATGGAAAATAGTTATGAATTCGAGAATAAAAAATGTACTACAATGCATATGTAGACTAATTCGTTTAACATATTCATATCAAATCATAAACCTTCCTTTTTTTACAAGAAATGTGTGCCAATGAAGTTTTACTTTGTTCGAATTAAACAATTCCCATATTATCGTTTAAGAATAATGCAACATTGAAATCCAGTATGAACAAATTTAGTCCCTATTCAGAGCAGAATTTTTGATGCCTTATGACGCTTACGCTACTGGTGCTCCTGGTCCATACTAATGGAGTTCGATCGTAAGTTGCTCATTTTATGTACTTTGTTGTGTGTGTCTGTTTTCCATGTATGGTCTTTGTCCCTGGATTGCGTTCTGTTGGTTACCGCTATAATCTTGGTTCCCTACTGGTGCTCCTGGTCCATGCTATCCAGTTTTCAATGGAGTTCGATCGTAAGTTGCTCATTTAATTCTGTTAATCTATATGTATTAGTTTGGTTATTTTATGTACTTTGTTGTGTGTGTCTTTTTTTCTATATCTGGTCTTTGTCCCTGGATTACATTCTTTAGATTTCTACTAGAATATTCCTTGATTATTCTATCACCAACAGTTTGACAGCTAGGCGGCCATACATTATATCCATACTAGTGTACAGATTATGGAGTGTTCGTCAACAAATTCGTAAGTCTTTGTTTTTCTACTTTGATTGATTTGTCCATGGTTTAACATGGGCAACATAAGAAGCATATTGTAGGCTTAAAATATTGGTTTGTATCGGCTGACAAAATTGAAGGTATACGTTAAGGCATCGATATAAAGTATGCATATTTCTGATACGATTACAGTGGATTCTTGTTTTCACACACTAGAAAAACTGTGACAAATAATGATCACGTAGTTGATATCCCATCCTCGATAACATGAACCGTTCGTCCTCATAAATGACTTGGATAAATATAAATAAAGGAGATGAACAATGGAAAAATAAGACAAGAAAAATGTGAAAGTTGCAATAAATTCCATTTAGTAAAAACAATCCCGGATAAGAAATCGGTACCATCATGGCCTCATATAATAAATGACATATTCAATGTTTTGCTAAGTGAAACCTCGCATTGGATTTGACTAAAAATCCCAAATTAAAAGTGCAAAATGAGAATATGTAATACAGATTATGTGAAAGTTGCAGTCAATTCCTTTCAGTATCGTTGATTATGAAATGGAGAAGAGATGACTATCACTCTATGAACCGGTATTAAGGAAACACAAGCGGACGTTAGGGCATACCCCTCCATCATTATAATACCTCTTCTTTGCAAGTGTGATAAAGAGTAATCAAAGAAACCAAGGTTATAGCGGCAATCAAAATAATGCAATCCAGGGACAAAGACCAGACATGGAAAACAGACACACACAACAAAGAACACAAAGTAACTAAAATCATACATACAAAGCAACAAAAGTAAATGAGCAACTCGGACTCCACTAAAAACTGGGATCATGGACTAGGTGCACCGGTAGGGAAAGCGTCCTCAGCTTTTCTAGAAACACCCGCCGAGTTGCTCATAAAAAGTCAAGTCCGGGGTAGACAAACGAGGAAAGGAAAACTATGACCCGTTGAATAAATCAGTTTTCATGGTGCTGATGGATACACAATAACAATCCACGAGTTCATGATAACGGTCATAAAATTTCTGTAGTGATGACTTCAATCTTGAAGCAACATAACCCTGTTCCAGAAGCCTATTTGTTAGAGTTCTAGCGCGATACAAAAAGTCTGCGTAGTTTCGGCAAGCTCTGACATAACGTATGAGTTGTGTTATGAACATTCCATACGCAGGATCCGAAGGGATGTTGCCACAAATGAAAGGAAAGTTGAATGAAAAGTCATCAAGTTTGGTCAATAGTTTTCCTTTACCATCGATTTCTAAGTGTAGGTCAAGATATGAGGCTGTTTTCACAGTGTCTGTAGTATCCTTTATCTCAAGTTCTTTTGGGTAGATGCGATGTATCAAATCCCCGAAATTAGGATTGTTTAAAGATAATACGTCATCTATATAGCGGAAACTGAGATTGAAGGGTCTAGCCAAACGATATTCTTTCTTTCTGATCAGATCAGCTATAAAGGCAGCCTCATGAGAGTGAAGGAATAGGTCAGCAAGTAAAGGAGCGCAATTTGAAAAAGGTTTGGTGGTACATTTTGCAGATCCAGCTATGAAACGTTGTATGTATGGATTCTTGTGGGGTTTAGGAATCCAGTACATAGACGGTAAATCACAATCATCGTCCTTGGTAGAGAGACCAAAAGAGGATAGCACAGATTTATGGTTTTCTACAATATCCTCTTTGGAGAGAGTGGTAGCAGTGTAGGTCGTATCACTGCAATTGTTTTCTACGTCTACCTCTGATAATAAACATTGGATATAAAACGTTTTGCATACAAAACAATGTTGTTTTTGGCTTTGTCCGCTGGTACGACAACATATTTGTCATGTAAAGTAGACAATATTTTTGCTACATCGGGTCTTTGAACACTGATGTAGCCTGGCACTCATTGACCATCTTAAAACTTTCAAGTAATTAAACGACAGGGATATACATGTATATAGTACCTGCATTACCATAAATTTATTGAAAAAAAAACATTTTCGCTCTAAGTGTTGAAAGTGTTTCAGTGTGAATACTAGCAATTCTATGTTCTTTTTTACAGTAATTAATTCGTTTCAAAATTAAAGACCTATCGGCCTTTAACCACTCTGACAGAGAATCAGTGTCTTCTTGTTCTCGTTTTGTCCATTTTCTTGCATAGTCCTCGACGGCATCCATAAGAACTTTAAAGTTATAATTCCAATTTATGGAGCGTGGTTCACGGTACTTGGGACCTTTAGAAAGGATATTACACAGAGATTCGTTTTCGATAATGGTTAAAGAAAGAAGATATTTCAAATGCAAAATATTTATTTAGAGCATAGTTCGTTACTTGTATTTCCGGATGATTATGGTCAATAAACGCTATCAGCACAGTTCACTAAATCAATATAGTCCTACAACATAAGTTTGTAGTTATTAAGATGAAAGATTGAAGTCATTCAAGGTAAATATACTAACATTATTTATAAAAAAGGAACATTGGAAACTTGTATAACTCCGAAGAACGAAATCTAATTATTCTACAAAAATAAATATGCCTTATGCCCTTTTTCGATTTTAATTCCCGTTTTGAAATGGACACAAAGTTGTGTTAAACAAAAACATTCCGAATTTGAGTAAAGCACATATTTTTATTGATAAACATTATTTCCTTCATGCAGAACCCAGACGCATATACATCATAACGCAAATGCCATAAGTTCAATCTATTGTGATTATAAAGTGAATTCGTTAGATAATGAAATTCTTAAACTTATTGTTGAGATAAAACTCAATTACAGCTGCAATTGTCTGAAAAACATAAAACAAAAACATTTCTTGATGACTTGAAGTGCATTGGCCATGGGAAAAATGTAAATTGAGAATTATTTTGCATTTATCTTACCTTTGCCACCGTAACGTCCAAAGCCGCCATATCCTCCATAACCACCATATCCTCCATAACCACCATATCCTCCGTATCCGCCATAACCTCCATAACCTCCGTAACCTCCATATCCACCGTATCCGCCTAACTTAAGAATTCCAACTGAAATTGAGAAAACCATATACATTTTGCAGTCTTTTTATCCCTATTGTTACATCTCTCGATTGTTGTTCCCAAAAAAAAATCAATCCTAATGTCCAACAAAATAGTGAATAACTTTATAAATGCTTAAATATTATCTTCTTTTACAGAATGTAATGAGTATTGGGTTAGTTATGGCATTGAGTCGGTTAATTTCGTGCAATTAAAATATTTAACAAAGTGTTACGCAGACTTTTTGTATCGCGTTTGAACTATAACAAATAGGCTTCTGGAACAAGGTTATGTTGCTACAAGATTGAAGTCATCACAACAAAAGTTTTATGGTCGTCATCATGAACTCGAGGATGGTTATGGTGTATCCATCTGCACCATGAAAACGGATTTATTCAACGGATCATAGTTTTCGTTTCCTCGTTTGTCTACCCCGGACGACTTTTTATGAGCAAATCGGCGGATGTTTCTAGAAAAGCAGAGGACGCTTATCCTACTTGGACCTACTTGGTCTATGCTCCCAATTCTTTCGTGGAGTCCGAGTTGCTCATTTGCTTTTGTTACTTTGTATGTATGATTTTAGTTACTTTATGTTCTTTGTTGTGTATGTCTGTTTTCCATGTCTGGTCTTTGTCCCTGGATTACATTCTTTTGATTACCGCTATAACCTTGGTTCCCTTGATGACTCTTTCATGGCTATGAAGGCTGAGGTACTAACATAAAGCTGTATTGAGACTTAAAACAGACAAAAACAAAAACAAAAACAAAAACGAAAAACAAAAAACAAAAAAATAAAAACAAAAGAAAACATTACGTACAAAGGTACAAAAAATATTATCCACACCAACCATTCTTTTGCACTCATCATAAATACAATTACAAGATTATGTTAAAATGGAAATGTTTTAGTGTATTGTATTGTATCTACCTCCGCCATAACCGCCATATCCACCATATCCACCATAACCGCCATATCCACCATAACCGCCATAGCCGCCATAGCCCCCATAGCCCCCATAACCGCCATACCCACCGTGTCCATACCAGTGAGCAAGACAAGCGGAGGCTAGCAGAAGAACGAGAGCAAGGCTTCGAATCATGGTTACTTCTTGAAGAAAGTTAAAGGTAATGAAAAATGTTTTAGATTTTTTTGGATAAAGTTACAGCTTATAAAATATCACTTCTAAGTATTAGCCTTTCAAAGAATTAGATGAAAAAAAAATAAATATATACGTTTCCAATGTTTAAAAACTTTGTCAAAATACATAAAAATTGAAAGGATGCTCAAACAATTTTAATTAATTTATTTAAAAAAATAATTCAAGAATTAGAAACAGAAATAGTGCTTTACTTAAAAAAATTGTTCTAAAATCAAAAGTTTAGCAATATTGTACTTACATGAGTGGTAGCTACTGCACTAGTACGGAAATGTTGTGTTGCCGTCTATTTATACAGTTCTGATGGCTTATAAACAATGAAAAAACAGCCAATACTTTATGATGATATATACTGATAGTAAACCACTTTCAGGTGATTATGCAATTGTAATGCAAAAACGATTGACCACATTTAGTAAGATGAATATAGTCATGTGGCAACGAACAGCTGAAAATTATAATTAAGTGCTTTCCAAAGAAGCTTTAAAAATAACTTAAAGATGAAAATGAAAAAAAATGACATACTACAATAAATGTTCTGTTGCAGAAAAAGCGATTGCAGATAAGATGATGCTGAAATAACATAAAAAAAATACAAATTCTACAAGTTTTTGAAGGGCAATATGTCATTGGCCGAGATTGAATTCATAATATAAAAACTTGCATGTCAGGCCTATAACAGGCCATATTATATCGACTACATCATCGTTATGTGGGAAATGTCAGAATAACATTATAGAGGTTAAGGCATAGTGTATCACCGTAAAAATTCAATCATCGCAATCTCCGAAGTTATAATTATAATATGACCTGCTTCAAGGCTCGTCAGACCACAGCAACAGTGAAAAAGTGGTAAACACATGACCAACATTTCATGCAATGCGTACGCTGTGTCTATTAAAAATATGAAGAAACTAGTCCTATTAGAATCGAAATAAATCACAGAATCTCCGTTTTATCATTGTTTCACTTCGGGCTGGTAATTTATATCGTTGATTAAAACAATGCAACATAAATGGTCAGCTTGTAGTAAAACAATGATAGAATAGAGTTTCTATGATTTATGTCTTATACATGCCCAATAAGTACCTTGTATATTTTGTTTCCATGTCCTAACCGCTAGTACATTATTTAAAAATTATTTCGAATTCCATACATTTTGATAGTACAAAAAGCCTTTTCATAATTTAAATTTTGAACATGGAACAAGTTGCACACTTGGTTAAATGAATTCAAGACAAGCTAAATTGGTACATTCAAAGCAGCAGATATTACTCTGAACGAAAACAGGAGGTGAATAACCCTTGACCAAAGTAGAAGATCAGATAATATATCAGGACACTGGTTAACATTATTTAGCTAAGGGAAAAAAACACGGGAAGTGCGAAACAATTATTGAAAACAAAATCGTGCTCATTAAGCACTTACGTAACCGTATTTGACTCCATAAAAATGCTATTCTCATCAACCGTAGTAAGAAATAAGTCAGCCCGTGGTAAAACAATAATCAAATGGAGTTTCTGCGATTTATTTTGATTCTAAAAGCACAATAACGGTACTTTTTTTACATTTTCGTGACCTTTTACGATAACCTTAGACCCGCCATATTTGGATGTACACTTTACGCTAGCTGCATATGTATATTAGTTGAAATGATTGCTATTTAAACTTTGCTTTTAATTTTTTTTTATGATGAAGGAAAGTGTGAATTAAGTAGAACGATGTCAGATATGGCAATAGTAGTTTGCATTATAAGACCACAGTGTTACGCATGGACAGGTACAATGTTTCATTCATTGACCATTGTTTGGTTTCATACATGATGGTGCAAGTAGCACGTGGCAAATGCTACCGAGTATGTGTGTAACTACTTTTACGGAATATAATAGAACTTTTTCTGAAACAAAACGTTTAATATTAAATATTTGATGATGATTCTCGCTACTGCAATGAATGACAACAACTGATACATATCGGAATGTTACGTGTGTTTGTTTACATGATTAAGGTGGGCAGTAATTTACACATACACAAGCCATGCCCAATAAGTCGCGTGCCGCTCATATAGCAATCGACCACAGTTGCTGTCTCAAAGCCTGTGAAAGACTTCATATTATAATATAAACAAGAAGTCCAAATGAAATGGGGAAAATGGAATTGTCAAACTGTGAAAGTGTGTGCCTATGATATACATTTCTTCCATTGCGCCATACGAAGCAAGATTTAAAATGGGTAATTATTAATTTAATTGAATAAGGTAAAATAAGTAAACCAAATATACCTTTGTTCGTTTTATATAAATTTAAACACACACACACACACACTATTGAAGGCTTTCAGATCACCAGGTTTACTGCACGTGTAAAACACATTTAAATTAGCTCTGAAAGACCCAACCACAATTTTAATAAACAGAAATATAATATAAAAAATGAGATGTAGTGTGTTTGTCAATGAAACAGTCATCCACCGAATACAAAGTAATAGTTAAACTAATACAGGTCACCATACGGTCTTCAATAAAGGGTAAAACCTGGCCCATGAAACGAGTTGTAAAAGGTCACAACCAAATGAAGTAAAACTATTCATAAAAGACAAAAACCGTCCTTATCAATAGAAAAAATATAAAACGAATAACAATTAACATAAAAAAAAACAATTAAGACAACCACTGGACTACAGGTTTCTAATTTGGTCCAGGCACATAAAGTATTCGGCGAGGTTGAATATGTTTGTGAGCACTCAACTCTCCCCTGGGACAGAGACAAAGGCAAATGAACAAATAAAATAGAAAAATCGAATTGTCATACTGAAAATTTATGTGTTTGGCTATGATATACTTTTCATTAATTACCCAATATGAAACAACGTTTTAAATCGTTTCTTATTAGTTTTATTGCAGTAAGTTGAAATAAGTACAAAAACATTGTATGCATACATCCATCTAATATCAATTTTATATAGTTTTAAACAATAGAAAAAAAGGATCTGGTAAAAAGTTACAAATGCAACAGCACAAACAATAAATACTTTCAGGGATCATTATAAAGTCTTCAAGAAATGCAAACACATCTTTAAAAAATTTTTCTCGACAAAAGTGATCAAATTCCCAATAAAATAAAAATAAAAATCGTCAAAATCAAACTTAAATGTGAAAGAACGTAACAAAGACACATTAATGACCAAAATCTCCTGACGAAATATGCTTTGAGGTAAAACAAATTCTTAAGGCCTAAACAACTAAACATTTTGATAGAAATCAAGAGAATCAATATTCTAGCGAAACTCAAAAGAATGGAGCATGGCCAGGTGCACCGGTAGGTAGCGTCCTATGCTATGGTTTTCTAGAAACATACGCCACGTTGCTCATTAAAAGTAAAGTCCGGGGTAGATGAAAGAGGAAATTACTTTGTTTTGAAAACAAGATTAAAAACATAGAAAATAATTTGAAAATTGTATCTTTCCACGATAAATCTATTAAGGGCAGTCGATAAATCCATTGAACTTTGTTTACAGGAATGTGATTTATAGGATTTATATCAGTAAAGAACTTGGTGAACACTATCATTTATTATTAAGTTTCAATTATTTACAGTCAAAGAACCTGCAAGTATTAGTATATTTTTGTATAAAAGTTTCGAACTGGTGAAAAAAAACTTAGGAAATGTTTTTAGAAGTTTGTGATATGGATTCCCCTGGTATCTATGAGTAAGCTTTTCTATGAATAATTTATTGCGTTCATGAAAATCCGACAATTTATTACAGAAACTAGCAATACGGACCAGTTTTGAAATGTGAAAACCATAGGAGGGTGCTTCAAGAATATTACGATATAGGAGTGGGAAATTAACAAAAGGAAAGTCAAGACCATTTCTCTTGTCATAGAGTGCGAAGGGTGGCATTTTTGTGTTATATCTCAGTCAATGGAAAGTGTATGAGTACTTGTATTGTTAGATAGAATGCGAAAAGTGGCATTTTTGTGTTATATCTCAGTCAATGGAAAGTGTATGAGTACTTGTATTGTTAGATAGAGTGCTGCGAAAAGTGGCATTTTTGTGTTATATCTCAGTCAATGGAAAGTGTATGAGTACTTGTATTGTTAGATAGAGTGCGTAAAGTGGCATTTTTTGTGTTATATCTCAGTCAATGGAAAGTGTTTGAGTACCATGCGCTTTGGGTAAAACCGATATAATGTTTATGTATGAGCGAACAGAACTATTACATTTGTAACAAGCTCTTTTAAAAGTTTTATGATTACAGGTTGCAATTGATACATACCCTTCACAAAACTTAGTGTACGACTTTAAATGCGCACGATAAATTCGTAGCTTAGACTCAGCCCACCCCTTTCCTTTCACTTGTTCTATAGCTGTCTCTACGACCTGAAGTAGATTTCGCCCCGTGCAGGTCCGGGTGTTAAAAGAATAGGCCTGCGGCAGCGCTAAGCTTGTCGTATAAGGCGACTAGTGTTAGACTTAAGTTATTTTGGTTAGACATCTTGAATACAGTTTTCAACATTTAGTTTTATTTATGACCGAAAGATCATCAACATATCAAATCAACATAAAAATGTTCTATAAAATTCATGGTACAGATCATGTTTTGTAGGATCTGAAGGCATAAACTTCAATTCATAATAACAGAGAATTATATAATGGTATTAGAGAATCACCATTATCCCCAAGTAAATACCAAACATCTGTATTTATAAGTCATTTCCTGCTTGAATAAAAATACTGTCAATTAATGTATAAAAAAAGTATTAATTATATCTTATCAGTTATCCCATCTTTAATCACTGACAAATGCATTGTAGTCTTTCTAAGAATTGACTTGAGAGCCAGTTTTATCGAAGGACAATTCAATGAAATATGGCATTTTTTCTTCAATAGACTATGAGGAAGCGTTGTATAAAGGATAACAAAATGGCTACTTAAAACGGATAAAAAATAAACTCTTCCATTCTGAAAGAATACTTAAAAAATATCTTGATCGTTCGATTATCAATAAAAGTACAAATGAAAGAAGAAAAAAATACTAATCTATACGGACAGACATTTCAGACTGGCATTTATCAAATAGAAGTACAACTACATAATGACAGTTACCATACCATTGATAAATTAAAGTATTATCTGAAAATTTTAATAATGAAATAAAGCTTCAATGTACGTTTATTTCACATTGTGATATTTTACACTGGACAATTAAATACATATGAAATAGGAATGATAATTTTGCTTCTTTTAAAGGATTGTCTCAATTTTCCATATTCTCGTATATCCATTAATCATTATTGCGGTTTCAAAAAATGTTCAGAATTTGGAGGTGTTAAAACAAATTTTGGTGGGTACTATTCTTTATGGTTTTCTTGCAACCACCATTGTACACTGCAAAAAATTAGTTCGTTAATAGAAAGCTATTTGATACCGTACAAAAAATACCCACAAAGCCTTTTTTTTGGTTACTTTATGTTTTTGTTGTTGTGTATGCCTGTTTTCCATGCCTGGATTACATTCTTTTAATTACCGCTATAACCTTGGTTCCCTTGATTACTCTTAGAATGATTGTGAAGTCAATTAAGGGGTATTATTCTGCGAATGGCACTGAAATACAATAGAAAATGTTGAATTTTCCATGCGGATTATCTCCTCAGAGCGGACAGTTTGGAAGGAATAATTATTCATTTTATTACATAGACCTATAAATCAACTCAATAACAAAAAAAAAAAAAAATAATAAAACTGTGTAGCTTTTTGTGAGTTCATCAAATATTACAGAATTCGCATGATTCTTACAAAAACTTATACTTATTAATCAATTAAATCAACGTTATAAGCCTCCAGATAGTACACCTTAAACTGTCGTATAAAATACATCTTTGATTATATACATGTATCTTTGTAACGAAAAGGAATAATGTACAACAATTCGATAATACTAAGTGTTAATACACATTTGATAATGTTGGAGTGTAAGGGGTTTGTACAGTACTTTTGATCAGTCAGTACTGGCCAACTTACCCATTTTTTAACTTATGCTTAAAATGATTTGTTTCTTTGCATTTTCACTTCAAATGATTCTTAACATCGACTACAGCTGACCAATATAGCCCCCATCCCTGAAAATTATAACACAGGACTGTAGAGTATGGTTTTTTGTTTCAACGAATACAGTTTTAACAGAAAATATGTGATTATTTTTTACTGAAATGAAATATGAAACAAATTGAAATTTACATGGTACATTGACCAAAGTCGTCCGAGATATTGAGAAACGATTATTAGTAAGATATTTTCATAAAGAAAGGTAATAACAATTAAATCGATAAAAATATGTATTTAATTATTGAAAATGAAAACTGAATTTTAGTCAATTGAACAGATGCTCAAACGATAATAAACTCCAAATCAACAGATTTAACAAATTATACACCACAAGAATATTTTGATTTTAAATTATTAATCAATATATAATTCAGATATTACCAATACAAAATAAAAACCCCTACTGACAAACGATTTTTTGGGTCTTACGTTTGCCATACATCTCAGTACCTGACTATATCTTTCTGCATACATAACTTATCATAGATATCAGACCTTTTTTAACAAATTAGAAATAAAGGTAATTTTGTATCATTTGATAATATGTGAGTCACCCCTATCTGATATTTATAAAGACTGCTATTTAAATATAAAAGTGCATGGGTTGTCTATATCGATAGGTGAAAACAATTGGTGCGAAAAAGTGTTTTTGTTTCGCAGAAAAGTGGCATAGAAAGAAAGTAGTACACGTACATTTCCTGGGCTATTTCAAAACCAAATATATTTTCGTTCTTACCACGAATCGATTGACATATATATTTCAAAATGTGCAAATTCCATTTCTATATAAGACATATCTGTTCAAATTTACGCTGTTCGAATTTCAGAACATTCCTTTGTTTCGATGACCGTTATCATCAACATTTGGTCAGTCAATAGTTCATTTCTTTTTTCATACAGGTGTCAATATAACATACTAAAGTGTAAGTCAGGTGAGTCGTTAGTCTATGTTGCTTTTATTTGATATCCACCGCCTGACTGACTTGATTTTGGCAACACAAGTAACCTTTTAAAGGCTTGAATGATGAAACGAGTCTTGTTTATTTCATAGATTTGTATCAGCCAATAATGTCTGTGTTTCGTTTTAACTCTCCATTTTTCAAAGTCTTAGGACTCGCCTCTTGTTTAGAATTCCCCCGATTTTAATGTAAATACTGTTTTGTTCGTTTTAGGAAACAAAAATGAAAGTATACGTTTTTTATGGGATATAAGTATATGGAGAACACCGATGGCACCATGTGAAATGCTTGTTTGTTTTAAGATGTGCATAGAAGCTTCATAATCTGTGGAAAACCTATTTATCGGCTATCAGGTTTGAAAAGAATGTATTAGATGTATATTTTAACAATATTAAATGAAAAGAATTAAGTTTATTCAGACTGAAAAAAAGACTGTGACCAAAATTCACTAAATTGATAACCCCAAACCCCAAATTGAACCCCAAATTCGATGATATGCTACTTTTGAGCTCTGAATTTATTTGGATCAAAATCCAAAAGTTAAAATATGATCACTGCTCTTTTTTTCGAAACCTTCAATTTGGTTTGGATCAAAGTTATAAATAAAGGTTAACAATTTGTAAGAAAGATTTCAATATATTGTTGTTTGAGGAGTAATGGATAAAATATGGGATCCTTTTGGGTAACGGTAGGAAGGACGGCCTGGTGGAAGAAAGAACGAACCTTGCAAGTTGGGATTATAATAATCAAGAAAATGTTTCAAAATGCAAATTATTTATTAAAAGCATACGTCGTTAATGCGTACCTCCGGAGTTAAAAGTTCGATGAGCAATATCAGTACGGTCCATTAAATCAATATTTTCCTACAAAAGTATATAATGCTATATTGGCATTATTTACATGAAAGATTAAAATCAGTAATTTATATATGTCTTTACATTCAATGTAAAATGCAAAATGTTCTACATTTTCACAAGATAATCTGTTACAAACAAGATACAAACAAACTCGCCTTCTTATTTGTACAGAAATAGTTTATTTAGTGACACATTGAATTTTGTTTTTTGGATAAATCACAGTTACCTCTACAATTGTTGATAAAGAACAGACACATCAGTTTAAGTGCCTTAAACGCTTTATAACAATGTGAATTTAGTTCTATTTCATCTTAATCTCATTATCTTACCACCATAACCACCATAACCTCCATAACCTCCATAACCACCATATCCTCCATATCCTCCGTAACCTCCATAACCACCATATCCTCCATAGCCTCCATAACCTCCGTAACCTCCATAACCACCGTATCCGATTACTCTGACTGGTAACTTAAGAAATCCACCTGAAATGATGTAAATTATATAGAGTTTGCAGTTTTTTAAGCCCAGTTATGATATATTTGAATTTAGCGTCCAACCAGAGAGAGATTTCTTATCATTTCAATTTATATGCATCTCAATTGTCATCTGGCATATGATCACGTAGTATTGGGTTAATTTTGGAATAAGGCATGTTTGATTTGTTCCTTCCGTTCATTATGATTTTAACAAAGTTGTAAGTTCAAATTGATTAGGGATGAGTCACTAAATTTCAAAAATACAAACAAACAAACCAAATAAATATAAAAAAAATATTTTATTTGATCCATCATTTTCACGCCAACCATACGTTTGCACGAATGATATATGGAACGATAAGATTATTTTGTAAATTCATTGAAATGTGTTCTACCTACCACCATATCCGCCGTAGCCCCCATATCCGCCATATCCGCCATAGCCACCATATCCACCATAGCCACCATAACCGCCATATCCACCATAGCCACCATAACCGCCATATCCGCGATATCCACCATACCAGTGAGCGAAACAAGCAGAGGCTAGCAGAAGAACGAGGGCAAGGCTTCGGATCATGATTACTTCTAAAATATATAAAATACGATTTATTAAAATGTAATACAATTTTTTAAGACTCTACGAAAAAAAACGTATTCAACATAGTGGTCTAAAGTCATCAATCCAACACTACATGTATAAAAAAGAGTTCATGGCTTTCCTTACTATCAAGGAAATGAAAAAAGCCATATCTGAACAGGAAATAGTTTTAACATATCCGAAATATCTAAATGAAAACTGCAAATATCAATCAATCCTGTGTATCCAACAGGACCAACCGTAATTTCACATATATTTGGCAATGCTTTAAGGAATATTTTGTACATTTCTGTGTAAGAATCAAGCACATCATTTTCCCCAATTTAATCATTTTTGCCTATAATATATTCAGTACATCTAGAAAACAACCAAAAAGCTATTTAAGTTCATCCTGAAGTAACTATGACTTAGAATTTTTGGCTGCTTATATAGGGAAAGAGTGTGGTAAAATTTCCCGCCATTTTTCCGCAGTGCATTTAAACTACATTTAATATATTAATCTTAAAAAAGACAAATTTGACAAACAATTTGATGGTTATTTCTGATGGTTGTCAGGTAAAATTAATTGGCTAATGCAATAAGATCTCTGCGTTTTGTCCCTTAATGTGCCACATCTTTTACACATTTTACTCGATTCTTAGACGGAGAAGTACTTAAATCTCTCGAGCACGAGATGCTGTAAACTATTCCTTCAAAACAAATACCTTTCGTTAATTCCATAATAAATCTTTTTCCGAGAAATGCAAAACGCTTGTGTTTTTTCTAATGTCTTTATATATCACAAAAAATGCATTTAAAAAAAGCCAAATTTGAGTTTTATCGATCGAATACATGCTATACATCTATATCGAAATATCAAAATGTGGGTAATGACAAAATTTGCCTTGATCGCAGTATGAGTTGTTGTTTAATTGTTTTGTTAAAAATATGACAAATCATGATATACGTTACGGACACGTATATAAGAAAAATGTTGAAAATGTTCAAAAGCAGATAATATGCCAATCTAATCAATTAAGAGTAATCAAGGGAACCAAAGTTAGAGCGGTAATCAAACGAATGCAATTCAGGGACAAAGACCAGACAGGGAAACAGACATACACAACAAATAACGTAGAGTAACCAAAAACAAAGTAACAAAAGCAAATGAGCAACTCGGACTCCACAAAAAAACTGGGAGCATGGACCAGGTGCCACGGTAGAAAGACATAAATGAATAAATAAATAAATTTAGAAAATCGAAAGAGGTTTTTGTTCTGAAATCAAAGGTTAAGTATTGTTTCACTTACTTGACTGGTAGCTACTGTACTGGTACGGAAATATTGAGTGGCAGCCTATTTATACAGTCTTACAAAACAATATAAAAACAGCCAACTTTATGATGATGTATACTGAAATTAAACTACTTTTAAATGATTATGTAATATATAATTTCAAATGTAAAAAAGTCAGATGAATATTATCATGTGGTAGCGTATAGTTATTTTCAACACTATTATATACTGTTTTTTTTTGTATTGTACAATCCATTTTGAAACAAATCATAGGTTTGTTTATTTTTAAAAAAAATCAAAAAACACCGCTCCAGTGGATCAAATTGATACAGGGAAGATAATGTAAACTTATAAAATTTGGGTCTGAAAAATTCCCAACGATGTTAGAACTGTCAAATTTGCGATGCAAATATTTGGTCGTTCCCTCCGCGGGACACGGACTCGTACCGCTGTGACGTCTAAGGCAACACCGCCTGCACACAGTCCAGCACCCTGGAGCACTCGGCCAGCTAGGCTATATAAAAAATTAGCTTTCGCTGGCCGGGTCATTCCCGTTGAATGACTTTCAAGCGATGCATTTAGATATTGACGGATTTGAATTGTTCCTTTATTGAGATTCCGATTTTTTATGCCGATATTTATCATAACATCTTTAAGGAGTGTACAGTTATATACGAGAGCTATATTGTAAAGTCGCTTATTGACGAGCATTGTAAACAGTATATGGCAAAATTTTCTTTTACTTTCAGTTGAAAAAAAAGTTGTTTCTTTTAAATTTATAATACTTTTTTTTAATTTCTATTAGGAACTGTCGTATCATAATGAAAACAAATAGCAGAACGGATATGGTGAAACGCAAAAAAAAACCACGAGCTTACAACCTGAAGCCAATATATTAATTGGTTGTAATATCTGTTTCTAGCCGCCTGTGCTGCTAACGTCAGGCAGGACCGCAACGGTCATATCGAATTTGTTCAGGCTGAAATTTGTGACAGATATGATACGGTTATTGTGATATTGAGAAGAAAAACTTTCATTTTAAGAGTTTCCTACATTTTGTTTTATTAGTGCTGCCATCTGGTAATTTTGCAGTAAGGAGATTATCTTATAGCAAAGACGACTGACCCTGTAAACACAGATTCAGAACAATTATCCTGTCTAATGAAATAGTTAAGTGCAATATGTGAAAATAAACTTCAGATTATATTTAATAATGAACAACTTCACACTCTCCTTCAGAAAAGATATAATCAAATTCATACGATTACAAAATTATTATCTCATTCTAGCTGGCCGATTTAGATCTTTTATAATTGGTTAACTTACAAATAGTCGTACATAAATTATGTATGAATATTTTGTCGATTTGTCAGTATACTATATAGAGATGGATTAAATACTGTTTTAAGTATGGTTCTGTCAAGAAGCAAGGCAAGAGGCTATTCATTATATATCAACATAATCAATGAGACTGTTCAAATACATTTGTAACGTCATAAAAACAACTTTTCCAATGTTCATTTTTTTTTATCTACTTTATATCGGGAACATTGTATGACTTGTTAAAGTGAAAAAAAATATTGCAAGAATATTTCCCGTACTTTTCTGTGGTAAAACTTCAGGTATTAACATCTTCATTTGGCAACATTTATTTGCACTTTTATTTTTGAATGGAGTTTCTTTGAGACCGACTGAAGATTTCCCACTAAAATAAAATATTTGGAATTAGAAATGCACGAATCCCTTGTCATGAGCTTCTGCTTTGTTTACAAGGAGAGATGCGCTTAAACCCTCAATTGATTGATCGAGCACGATATAACGACTAAATTGATGCCTTTAAAAGGTGTGTAAGATAATTGTTCATAAAACAATGAAATAAAAAAAAATAAAGATTAATTTGTACAAAACGAGCAAAAATATTGCAGTAAAATTGGTGTTTTTCTTCGAAAAATAAAAGAAGTATGTGCGGTTAGTGTCTTTCGACCAACACAAATAAATGAGTTTAATTGCAATTCGACATTGCCCTTTTCGGATTAAAATACTAATAACAACTAGTCATTTCAAATTTGGTAAGCAATCTTTTGAGTTTTAAATTAACGTCGGAACAGGTCTTTTGGTATGTACAAACAATGAACTTATTTTATACTTGGACCACGCAATGTAAGTAGTTTTATTCACTAAAGTTCGGATATAAGCCGAAATATGATAAAACTTCCAATACAAAATACAAAAGTGCATCAAAACGGGTTTTAGCAGTTCAATACGGCTTTTACCAGTGCAATACGGGATTTACCCGTCCAATGAGTTAAATTGGCCTGGTAAAGATCAATATTAGCCTAGGCTAATATGACGTACTGGACAAGTTAGTCAAGAATCGTATAATTGCTTAAGGTTTTCCATATTGGCTGAGTTATAGGCCCTTGGCTAGACATATTGGACTTCGACTATGTCTCAGTCCAATATTGCTAGTCTCGGACCAATAACTAAGACCATATGAAAAATCTCATGCAATGAAACTTTAATAAATGCTAGATTTTGTTAGATTCGAAATGCTAGTATCCTTATTGATTCGGAAAATAGGATTGTAAATTTGATTTCAATATACTTCTAATGTGTTGTGTGATATTTTGTTCGTCGATTGCCTTTTAAAGGAGTCTACTCTTTTGTACAATAGATATAGACTCTTCGATCTTCAATACATCAAAATCTGTAGACAGGTAATGTTCGTCCAACTGTGTTGAAGATGAGGTTTCCTAAACGGCATTTAGACAATAATATGTATCACAAAGCACAGCATATGGCACAAAATTATTTCTTGTGGTAATACGCGGACAACTATTAAATCGAAAGTAGTTATCCGATTTCACTGGTTATATTGAAGTCCCGTCTGTATTATAGAAGAAGAAGTATTGCGTGTATGTGCGTGGAATTTTGGTTTATCAAATCTGTGACTTAAAAATTCAGTTATCGCAAAAAATCAATTTTTGATATACGTCGACCATTGATATCCGCAAATAAACGTTCTTTCATCTGTTGGATTGTTCATGTATCTGTATGGACGAAGAATCTCAAAACAAATATTAATATCCAGTGGGTATCTTTTTATATATTTTAAAATATTATACTTAATATCAAATTCAAGAATTTTGATTGGATAAAGGGATAAGTGTTATTCCAGTATACCACCCCTCCTTTGAGTTTACCACCCTTCCTTTGAGTAAACCATCCATCCTTCTTCCAAGTTTCTTTATCTCACCCACGACTTGAGACATAAAACATGCGCTTTCTAGTTTTAAAACGTGATAATTTAAGAATGAGTAAGTGAAGAAACATTTCATAAAGATATGTATTTGCAAATTCATGTTAGAGTGTTAATTTTATTCAAAATAAATTGGGGAGGGGGTTGGCTATAATTTCAGTTTGCTTATAACCAGTGACTTATTTGAAAAAAACAAAACTATTTTTTTACATCTGGTACGGCATGATCATCTGTAAAATGTAGGTCAGTTAAACTCGGAACTAAGTTGAATTAAGAATATTCATCTCATGGAAAATCACAGAAACAATGTGGAAAGATATGCCAATTTTCTCACTCGACAGGCCGTTACAAGAGAACACATTAACATAACCCTCTGGTCTCGATTTCACAAAAAGTCGTAAGTGTAAAGTTGATCGTAAGTAATGACGTCATAAACTAAAATAGCATTGTGACGTCATGATTTACGATCAATTTCACACTTACGACTGTTTGTGAAACCGACGCCTGGTCCTTATCTTAAACCCGTTCAGGTGTTAGATGCAACATTTGAACCACAGAGACAATGATAGTTTTGCCATTTGATATTTCATTACCTCACCCACAAGTGAGAAAAAAAAACCCACAAAATATGTGACGATACAATAAAACATTTTATGACGTGTTTTTCTAAAAGCAGAGTATTCTGCATTAGATTCTCATCACAAAATTACATTTAAAAGTGAGAAAAAAAATAACATTGCCGGAACGTGCGAGACTAAAAATCTCCGGCAACCTCTGGTAAGGTTTGAAGTTGTCTAACCAGGCTTTGTTTGGATGTCAAAAATTTTTATTTTGTGTACACTCAACGGTGTACGAGTTTTAATTTCTTATAATTGATGTTGAACATATTGTACTGAGAAAACGTTTGTCATTGAAGATCCATTACCAATTAATCTTCTTTATTGTCTTTGAAGTCGGTTACAAATAAAACGTTACAGACAACTGTTTCATAAATATACTTGTTTAATGATTTTTTACTGATTAAAAAAAAATGAGAGATTGAGACAGATTAGTAGTTACAGCTCTAAAATGGTATTATCAGATTAAAATTCCCATTTTAACATTCTTCAATATTTTAGCTGTTACTTTCAATAAAATTTAATACGTTTTTTATCATATCTATAAACTAATTTACCATCATCCCAAATTCAAAATACCACAAATACACCCCAATTTTTAATCCTCATTCCAAAACCCCGATTGTTAATCATCATTCCAAAATCCAATTATTAATCCTCATTCCAAAAACCCAATTTTAATCCTCACTCCAAAACCCAAATTATTAATCCTCATTCCAAAACCTCAATTGTTCATCCTCATTCCAAAACCCCAATTGTTAATCCTCATTCCAAAACCCAATTGTTAATCCTCATTCCAAAACCTCAATTGTTCATCCTCATTCCAAAACCCCAATTGTTAATCCTCATTCCAAAACCCCAATTATCATAAAATGGTATGCTTTCTCCATATAAGTACTGTACAGACAGTTTAAAGAATGTCCATAATTATATTCACTGGTTTGTCACAATAATTACACGGAATTTGAATACGGCTTTCATCTTAAAGTAAATAGATTAATTTTTAACCGTGACAAATATGAATGACGAAAGCAGGTTACGATATAAAAATATTTTTAACTTACTAGACAATTTAAGAGAAAAAAGTTAATAGAGTTAAAACTATATTTTTAATTCACTAATCATGATATCAACATAGAACAGCACATAAATGTATAATCATGTATGGGAACTAATAACAAAATTAAACACGCTAACATCATTGTAGTCCAATGAAAATAATACTTACTACATTGGTCAAAGGTTCAAGAGTAATCAAGGGAACCAAGGTTATAGCGGTAATCAAGAGAATGTAATCCAGGGACAAAGACCAGACATAGAAAACAGACATACACAACAAAGAACACTATGTAACTAATATCATACATACAAAGTAACAAAAATAAATAAGCAACTCGAACTCCACTAAAATCTGGGAGCATGGACCAAGTGCACCGGCAAGTAAGGAATTCAATAACCATGAGACCAATACGTGATGACAAGATAGGATCATTTTTTTCACGCGAGAAGTTCGAAACAAATCATTTAAACGAAATAAAAAGCATGAAAGTAATTTTTTTTTACTGCAATCGGTCTATTTGGGCAGTCAAAATGCATTGACCGTATATCTACATTTGAAATACGGTCACTTACTGAATATAACTTTACATTCTATTGAGATGTCACAAACGTAACCTTGTTTTGAAGCCACAAACAAGAATGTAGCCCACTTCGAATAAAAAAAATTGTCTTGCTTAAGGAGGTAGACCTTGGTAAGGGACATAACTCATGAAGTCAGTGATATGTTTGTATCATATTCAATTTCACCAAAGGCTATCAAGCTTTCATTTAGCACAGAATGAAATTAATCTAAGTTACATTGATGCTTACATGACAATGCTGAATACAAACGTTCCGTTGATTTGTAATGGTTGTGTCCCTTACCCTAGGTCTACCTCCTTAATATGTCTCTTTTTTTCTTTTTTTTTTGGTTATTTTGTTGCAGTACAAAGACAATAACAGGGCATTGAGTTGCAAGAAACTTTGAGGTACGAACTCGACTAGAACTGGTGAAAATGCTTGGCACAACTCACATTTTTCTAGTGGTTCTAACCCTCATACGTATATCATTTTATGTAAAATCCGTGCACTTTTTCTCCTCTCTATCTAAATGGCTCATCACTTACGTAGCAGTCTTTGTAAGAATCATGCAAAATCTGTAAAATGTGATACACAATTTTATGTTGGTTAAGTTGCCTTATAGGTTATAACTTACAAATTGTATTATTAATCATCCATTCCAATCTGCCTCTTGTCATTTGTGTCAATTACATAGTTATCAGCAATCAATGGTGCTTTTACGATGATTAAAATCCCTCTCAAGTAAAGGTTTAATTAGTCGTAAGTTATGATGTCACAAATACTTGATCTTGTATGACGTCATAACCTTTGACTAACTTTACACTTACTATTTTTTTGTGAAAATAACTACAAGAAGAAATCGTTTTCTTAATGAGCGCTACGATTTCTTTAAAATGAAGATTAAAAAAAGTGATTTCAAGAATGTTTGTAGTTCACTCATACTTTAACATTTGGAACAAATTGTTTGCTTTTTGATAAAGTTATTTTCATATTTTAAACAAAATGACAAAACAGGTCATTTTAAACATCTCTATTGTTTATTTCTCTTTTTTTATTCATTACACGCTCTCCTTAATTTGCTTAACCAGTGGTAATTCACTAACTAAAAATACTTTTCAAAAAACTTATTTGAAAACAAATCACTCTAGGTCATTGATCAGATTTTAATCAGTGTCATTATTCCTCGAGTTTTGGAGAGTTATTTTGTTAAGATTCTATCAGTGTGTTAATTCCCTACCGGCGTTAATTCCATAATTTGATTTTTTGTCTGGAATAAAAAAAAATACAAATTATATTTACGTATTTCTCAGAAAAAAAATAATTAAGAAGAAATATTCTTTGAAACTAAATATATGTTTTTTTTCTTAAATTGAAAGGTTAGATAAATAAGCAGAAATTTAGAAAGAAGTTGCATAACTTATTATTGGATCTTTTTTTATTAAATTTCACTCCAATTCCTCACAACACAAACTCGTAATGTAAACTTAAAGTCAACCAATGCTGCTGTGACTTTATGATTAAATTAGACTTTTTTTTAAATATTGGGAAACATGCTTTAGCTTCGATACTAGAACAATCATGCAAGATTGTTAAAAGAATGTGCTAGAGTAATCAAGGAAACAAAGATTCTAGCGAAAATAAAAATGTAATCCAGGGACAAAGACCAGACATGGAAGAGTAATCAAAGGAACCAAGGTTATAGCGGTACACCTTGTCCATGCTCCTAGTTTTTAGTGGAGTCCTGGTTGCTCAAAGGCTTTTGTTACTTTGTATGTATGATTTTAGTAACGTTATGTTTTTTCTTGTGTATGTCTGTTTTCCATGTCTGGTCTTTGTCTCTGGATGACATTCTTTCGATTACCGCTAAAACCTTGGTTCCCTTGATTACTATTACAGCTGTAAGTGGTATGGTGGTCCATGTTTTTTAGATCCAGCTATGTAGTGTTGTATGTAGGGATTCTTTTAGAGTCGAGGAATCGATAATATGGTACAATAACATATTTTTCATGTAAACTAGACAATGTACACCAAGGTCATTGAAAACTGATGCAGCATTGACACTCATTGACCTACTTAAAGCTTTCACATGTTTCAAAATTAAAGACCTCACAGCCTTTACCCACTATGACAATTAATCAATGTCTTCTTTTTGAATTTTCGTGCATAGTCCTTCATGGCATGAATCTATCTGAATATTTTAAAGTTATAATTCCAATTTATGGAGTATTGTTCACGGTACTTGGGACTCTTAGAAAAGATATTATGGAGAGATTCGTTTTCTATGATGTTTAAATCCCCCGTAATAAAGTGACTGGCAGGACAATTTTTGAATAGAGAATTTTTGCAAGAACAGTCAGGTAGTTAAGCCTTGAAGTTTTCAATCTCGGGGTCCTGTAATAGCCTTTTATAATTACAAATTCTGGATGCAATAGGTGAGGTATAGGAATATGACATAATCGGTTTTGATTTGGCAATGGAAGTTGTCATCTTGAACTTTAACCCAAACTGGTTTAAAGAGTCTGTAGAAACCAATATCAAAAAATGATGGTCACAAGCCTGTATAAGGATGAGGTAGATTCAGACTCACGAGTGTCAAGACTAGTTTTGTAAAAGGAGTGTAGTAAAGTGAGGAATTATAGAATATAATGTAGTTCGAATGTGATGAAGACCGATAGGTTTTTGAGGCGAAAAACACCATCTTAGGAGATACCATGCACCTTAGGTGATGTATAGTGGCAATGGTCATGACTCCTTATCCGTCTTGGATTTTTGTCTAATAAATTCATCACACTTATGTTATTGTTATATTGACTTAAAAGGTTTCCTATACTTTTGATGTTGCCAATGCACCTGTAATGTATTACAGTACCTAATCTGCGTATTCATTAAACATGAAACAAAGACTTTCTACATACACGATGTAGCAAATAGCACAGTATATATACAAAATCTAGAAATTACACTATATTAAAGCACTAACAAAATTAATCGGGAGAACATGAAATGCTCAGGACCCGGTTCCATGAAAAATTATCGGCTAGAATTTTTTTTTCTAAAATCATTCAGTTTTCTCCAAATGTTCAATTTTAAAGGTGGAATCGTGACTGGTAGAAATTTGAGTTGATAAAGGATTTTATCTTTTATTAATCCAACCACTGTAATGATTAACATGCCATGCACCGCCAGCTCCAACCGTGATATTGCAAAGAGATTTTGTTTTTTCAATGATACATTTACAGTCTAGACCAAATGTTTGTGCGGCAGATGATATCATTTTAGAAAAAAATTGTTTAATAGAACACCAGAATTTGTCAAATAATTTATTAACATTACGTTTTTATTAAAATTTAATATGAAATTCAAAGACTATATCCATGTATTTTCAAGTACTGTTTTAGAAGAAAATAGTGTTGAGTCATTGCAACAATTATCCAAGGCGACTTTATGTTTTACAAAATTAAATAATTCAACTCATTTCGATCATCACATTTTTTTTCCAGTTTTAAAGTAATTTTAATATATATACACTTGTCAATTAATTATGAAAAAATGGTTTTACCTAACGAATATTTTATTAATCGCGAGATATTATATACATGACGTGTTTTTGTTTTGGACAATTATGATTCATGGAGAAAATTAAAAAGTAGATACAATCGTTACACAAAGCGTAGCAGGATGTTTCCTCATGTCCCCCATGGTCACATGAGTATTTAAATTCAATTTATACGACCCTGTATTTTTTTTTCGAATGCGGCTATTATGAAATGGCGGGCATGTTTTAAGTTCAGTTAGCCTATCTGAAGCTTTGTAATGTTCTATTTTAAAACAAAGTAAAAATATTCTCCATTTTTTTGGTGATTTTTTGGACCATTTTTAGAAAAAAAAAAACATTTGACAGCGGCCATGTTTAAAATCTGATAACCTTTTTGTACATCTACAAGTAAATATTTTTGTCCAAATTTGGTTTTAACCGACTCGAACGTTTTTGCGGAGATGCACGGACAAGACAGTGTTTAGAAAAAAGAAGAATTTTAGAACAGAAGTAAAACAATATGTTCCCTGAATTCGTTGGGTGAACTTAGATGATAGTCAACAGAGATGGGAGGACTAATGTAGCACTCAAGATTAAAACATGCAAAATGTGATTCATCGTTGGAAAACCTACTTATTTTTATATTTGATAATTTGTTTGAAACGTTATAGTAAACAGAAATTATTATGTGGCTATTCATGTAACCCTTGTTCTTAGGAGATAAAACTTTTCAAGAATATACTGTAGAATTCAAAGTAACTGTATAAATGACACTAACATACAATAGAATCTCTTATATTTTTAATGTGGAACAAACAAATTGGAGTGAATAATTACACTTTTCTTCATATAAACCTACATAACAACTTAATGCAAAAATAATAATAATAATAATAATAATAATAATAATAATAATTAAATAAATAAAATAAAATAAATGTGTATCCTTTTTTTGGTGTATCACATATTACAGATTTGGATCATTCTTACAAAATTACTACTTAAATGTGTGAAATATTAACTTCGGAATCCCTGAAGCTCGGCTTTCTGAGTTTAATCATCTGGGTTCAATACAAACATAGCAAAGGCGTGTAAATATTTTTGGCATCTTGACTTATCGAAATGTTCACTCGGTTAGAAGAAATTACATATAAATAGGAAAATACCAATCACCTATATTACAAATTTCGATATGTCGTACGCATATTACAAGGAGGACATGTAACCTTTTATCAGCAAAATTAAATTCAAATATAAATAAGTAGCTTAATCCTAAAGATAAATTCAAGTATAGGAAGGCAAATGAATAACCATGAGGTTTTGCTATGAACAATAAATGAAATGAAGTGATTTAGGCATTAAGTAATTTGTAATACTGCAAATGCTGATAAATATGATATTATACAAGGTCAGACGGCTTTAATCACTGAGTTGGTGAATAACCTTTGGAACCTTTGGTCAACCAGCAGTGGCATCGACCCAGTATTAGAAAGCACTGTTGAATTGGTTTTTTCTGTTATGTTTTGCTGTAGGTGTTTTCCGGTTTGGAATAAAAAAATAAAAAACAAGAGACGATATTTTGACTGATATTTTATGGTAAAATGGTTTGTTTAAAAACCTTTACAGCATGTAGTGAAGTTGCAGGATAAATGCGAATATGTTTCCGCTATACACTTTTTAGACTACCATCATTTACGTTTGCTTTGCAGAAAACCGGAAGACAGATATCCGGAAGGCAGAAACACGGAAGATAGAAATCCATGGAAGAAGAAAACCGGAATCTAGTTTTTTTTTTAGTTTTTCCCAAATTTTACTGTGCAAAGTTATATTCATTATAAATGTGTTAAATAGTCTCATTTCACTGTATTGTCGAATCCAGTGCCTTGATAATAGCAATGCGATGTGTAAGGTCAAGTATATACAAATCAATATAGATAACTGATTTAGTGTTATTAGTGCGTTATTATCTGTCCCCCCAATTAAAGGAAATTAAACAGTTAGATTTCAATGACAAGCAATTTGAACTTATTCTCAAAGAGTTATCAAGGGAACCAAGACTCTCGCGAAAATTAAAGTAATGTAATCAGGGGACAAAGATCAGACAAAAAATTTAAAAAAAAAGTTAATTTTTCGTGTATATTCGATAGATGTAATATCTGTAAATATTTACAGATATTATTGGCTTTTCATTTGAATTATAACAGCATGCAAGCGAATTCAAAACAAATCATTTTCATAAAAAGGCTCATTAAAATGACATGAAGCAACCTTGGTCTATGTTTTACATATTTAATGCTTGCAACAAAACAACAAGCTATTTTCGCTTACGTCTTTTGTCAAAAAATGTTATGGAAGGTTGACCTGTCAGGTATTTTCTGCTAAGTCTTCGCTCAATATCTATCGTAAAACTCTTACACAATATGTTTTAATTAACACAATTCAGAAATTTGACGACAATGCCTTAGGCTTACAATGATTGAGCGTGTTTCTTTATACAAATGAATTTATTATGGTACATCTAATACAAAGCCTAGCATAGACTATTTTTAAACAAACATTTCTCTAGGCCTCAATGTTTGATATAACAAGAAAACAAAAACAAAAACAAAACAAAAAAAAAAAAACAAAAAAAAAAAAAAACAAAACACGAAATAAAAAAAAAAAAAAAACAAGCGAAATCAAACAAAATTGTTCGTCACATGATTCAGAACCTTTATTGATCCTAGATCAACATATATGGTATCTAAAAGAATAAGCATGTACAATTCAGGTTGTGAGCGTGGCCATGTTACTTTCCAAAGGATAGTATTATTTAGGAATGGAAAGTTAACATTTCTAAATAGACAAATTTGTATTTAAGAGCAACTACATGAGTTCGTAACGGTTAGGGTGATGAATTCAACTTCATAATATTTTATTTCATATCAAAATAACAGAACGTAACAAAGTTTTAGTCTAAACGTCTAAACAATTTTAATACATAACAAGTATGTTAATATTGGACGAATAACCAAGTGAGACATGTAAATCTGAAATATTGTTTCTGATAAAAAAAAAGAGCAAAAATATGAGTTACAACCATATGCATACAGGAAGAAATATCTAATTTCTTCTGCCAGGGACATGAAAAAAAATATTGTGCATTATCATGACCTTAAACGGGTAAACCTCTATGCCAGATGCACATACATTCATTCATAAATTAAGGAATAACCTCAATAAACTTATTCGGTTATTTATAGAAACAAACATGTGTAAAGGAGTGCACAAGAAGTCGTTACACAGTTGTATAATTTTCAAATGGATTCAGGTTGAAATACCTTGTTTTCATTTGTTTAAATATCTCTGAAAAGAAAAAGAGTGTGAGATTAATACCATTTCAGTATATAAATATAGATATGCCGATCTAAATTATTTTTGAGTTATAAGAGAAGTAGTAAAGACTGTATCTTAAAAAATAATTCATTCATAATATTAAATATAGCCCCAAGCCATTTACACCATCTAACACCGCTATAAATTGTTGGAAAGAAATAAGAGTTAATTGACACTTCTGCTGAAGACTAAGTAATAATTAATAAATTGCCATGACTGAATGTAGAATAATTTTCAAAACGTCTATGCAGGACGCCATTAACAGCTCAGGAAAGGCGTAATCTTAAGGAGGTAGACCTAGGTTAAAGGACATTACTCATAAAATCAGTGATTTGTTTGTATCATATTGAATTTCACCAAAGCCTATCAAGCTTTCATTTGATATAAAATGAACTCAATCCAAGTTACTTTGATGCGTACATGACATTGATATAAATTGCTGAATACAAACGTTCCAAAGATTTGTAAGAGTTGTGTCCCTTACCCTAGGTCTACCTCCTTAAATATGAAACCAAATGTCCCTTTCCTGAAACATCATTATCGTACTCCTGTTCTACTATTGGAACTTCTGTTTCCAGCACCCATTTTCCTACCCATCAAAAAAAAAACAAAAAAAAACATAAAGCAAAACAAAAAAAAAGAATAAGGACTTTATAGATGTACAGAAAATGCCATATGCAACAGATTATACTTTTCTGATAAACGGCATTAAGAAAACAAGTTTAACAACTGAATTGCTTGAAAGAGAATTATCAATCTATCTTACAGAGATGGTTCAAATGTAAGATTGTTTTATTGAAATACATAGTTTTGAAGATTTCAAACAAAGCTTTGATGGTTAGCCTGCTTAGTTGTGACCCTTGATCAATTATAAAGATCTCAAACAAATATATTTTCATTAACTCTCTTGAAATGCCTGACAGGCGTGCTTTAGGAACATAATGATTGATTTGAATGCCAATATATCAAGATAATTTGTTCCTGGCACATTTCACAAACAATTTGGAACATATCAATAAGTGCTCTGGTTATTTTCTTTTTTAACATTCATCATGAACTAATTAGTCCTAAGAAACAATAGATTAAGCCCTTCAATAAGACCTTCGATCACAATATGCACTCAAGTGTAAGTGTTTGTAAGAATCAGGCAAAATAAAAAAAAAAACATCAGACACATGCATGTCAAAACCCCATCGATCTGACAATGTAATGTCACTAAAAGATACTTTTTTTATTTGAAAAGACCATCATGTGATCTCTGCATTACTGGCTTTGCGCAGAAATGTTTCGATAGATTCTTAGAAAAATGCTTTTTTTTGACAGAGTTATCTGCTATTGAAATATTCATTTGAGTGCATATTAATCAAATTGTAGCTCAATTGCCCAGAAATCATGTCTGTTTTCCTTGATTCTGATGTTGGCGCAGATAGTCAAATTACACTATCAAAACGATGGTTTGTATACCATGTTTCACTTACTGCCTGATTCTTACGGGAACCAACACTTAAACTCTTTAGCTCCTGTGAGGAGCGTATGTTGGCTTTTTGAAACACAGTGCTAAACATTACCCCTATTTTGCATGTTCTATCTTAGTTTATCATTTACTCATAAACTTGCCATTAAAACCACTCTTTATATAATTCGTTTTGATTGACTTTTATAGGAGCTTAACCTATTTATTTCATTGTTTGTCTCTAATGACCGTCGAACTTTTCATTTATATGTCACTATACGTCAACGACATATTGAAGTTTAAGAGTTTAAAGGATAAAATCAATGCCTTCAGAAGTAATTTGTGAAGCTACTAGATATTTCAATTAAATAACAGTAAATAACAGTATATAGTATAAACCTCCTATGATTTACCCACGTCCATTCAAAGTACAACAAAAATTCGAAGTGATACCAGAAACATCTCATTTGAACTCTAAATCTGTGAGTGGTTGACGTATTTAAATATGATTTTTGATTTTTGAAGTCATCAGAATTTAAATCAAAAGCGAGAATACAAAGATAAAAAAAGCAAAACAAAACAAAACAAAACAAAACAAATACAATACAAAAATCAAAATTGTCATTCAAAATTGATGTTATTGACGATTTGACGTTTAATTTCGATGCATGGCTTATGCAAACACCTCTCATGTTTTGTCAATCCTGGAGAGATTTACAAATAAAACTGTAAATTTTTCAATGATTTATGTTAAACAACAAACAGATCAGACATTGTTTAAACAAAAATCTTATTTTCGCTGATCGTACACTGCACAAATTCCAGGGCCTTAAACCATTCGGCCAGCTAGGATATATATATATATATAATATAGATTTTGCTGGCTGAGTCATTCCTTCTCGTAGGATAAATCTAGTGTAGTAACTTAGTACACGATGTATGGTAGTACGGGACATCTCATCTACAGTCCTTGAACCGATCCGCGCAACGTTTTGACGAATCGATGGCCGTTGATCGATCTGATCGCAGTTTTGTTATATAAAATGACGTAAGATCTGTTTTTTATTACAGAAATGTAAAATAAAAGTATAAATTGATGTTTAAATCTATTACATTATGCAAATATGTGTAAAATTAATAAAGAAAACAACAAAAACCGTAAAATACATTGAACGCAATGTGGTCACGTGATGCGATCACCAGTTTAATGGATCAGTTTGACGGATCGATGACTGACCGGAAACTGATCGATGATCGATGACCGATCGGAATTTTTGTAGGATAGACACAAATTAATGATACAGGTCACAACGATATGATATTATACATGCGTTTCTGAATGTGACAACTCTATTCATTACACTGCTACATCGGATAAAATTGCTTCAGGGGTATATTCCAACGATGTTAAAACCGTTAGGTTGATGAAGTTATTATATTTTTACATTGAGATGGAATATTTACCGAGGTGCAGAAGGCAAGATAAATCAAAGTGACTTAAAATGACCTTTCTACGTAAAATCTAGAGAAAGCTGTAACACCCTTTTCTTATGCTAATCACAGATGATAAGATTTTGTGGTAAGTGATTTGTAAATTTTACGAATCATACAACGAAAATACAGTTCGCCAAAACTGAGATGAGTATCATGTCTTAATTGACAGGGAAAACAATAAATGGCTTAATATATCTGCAGTAAGATCTATAATATCTGTATTCAAACACCTAATTCATTAATGCAAATCCTATGACAAAAACCTGCTTAGATATATTGATTTTACCGATAATATTAAATATAGAAGAATTAATAGCATATTCAATTGGAGGAAAAACTCCAGTCATCCAACCCACTTGCTAATCCATGTCCTTAAACAGAATATCCGCATTTATCGATATTTATCATAGCTCTTTTCTCTTAAACGGAACCTTTGCCATTATTTTGTCTCATTCTTTGTATTGCAAGTAAACGCTTTATAAGAGATCGTTTGTAAATATTTGGCTTATTTCAGATGCCATTGTGAAATATTATTTCTTCGTCTGACATTCTAATTGCAACGAAACATTTCAAAACGAATTATATGCAATGACTTGACATTTTTCAGGAAGCATTGGAGATTTATAGAAAATCAAGTTGTTTAATCAGGTGATTTGATTCAGTGACATAAATATGCTTTATATAATACCTGCCATATCTCGAATCGAGAAAATTACACAGAGAAGACCATTTATTGCTTAGATATTGGAAAGTAGTATTGCAATGAAGATGACAAACTATACAAGCAACAACGAAACGGATATTTTTCTAAAAACTTTACAAAATGACTTGTACTTGTATATATTACCGGTTGTTGTGGTAACCGGAGGCATTGGCAACTTAGCGACTTTACTTGTATTTTCGAATCCAAAGGGAAAGTTCAGTAAAATGTCAATCGGAGTATATTTGCTATCTTATTCTATTCTTAATCTTTTGAATTTATTTTTTATCTTTGGAGAATCGTGGATTGTTGATGCGTTCCACGTTCACAGCATAGAAAACCTTTCAGACTGGACATGTAAAATATGGAACTTTGTTAACCGTGTTATGAATTACTCATGTGTGTGGATTATCGTTTGTCTCACCATCGATAGGTACATATATGTTTGCCACAATATTAATGCTAAACGACTGTGTACAGTGTTCCTGGCAAAGGTTGCTGTTGTTTTCGTCATAGTTGGTTTAGGTGTTACAAGTGTTCATGCCATGTGGTCATTCCATATTATAGACGGTAGGTGTAAGCTCATTCCTGACCGTCACGTACCAATTTGGCAATGGATTACAATGTGCATATTTTGCTTTATTCCAGTAAGTCTTTTATTTTTCTTAAATCTTAGGATTTTAATTGGTCTTTGCAGAAAAAAAAGGGAAATGCTCAAGTCACAACAAAGTTACACATTTACGATGGCAACCCAAGCAATTTCTGTCACATATCTGCTCCTCATTACACCAGCAACTGTAGCAAATATAAAAGAGTATTTCGACAGACCAAGTCATGTTACTCTTTTACGAACTGTTTCAGATTTCCTCACTTGTGGAAACCCGACTGTGTTTTTCTTCATGTGCCTACTTTTTTCAAGAACGTTTAGGTCAGAACTGTTAAACTTTTTAAGAAAGAAACCCATTTCTGGAAAGACAATTTCACTTGACACTTCAAAGCTTAACAAATATGAATATATAGAGTGTGCCTCTGAAACGTTTGTTTGAATTGAATTTATTGTTTCTTGCCATCTGTGAAATAGTTTGTAATAAAAGCGTATAACATTTCCAGTAAAAGGAATCAACTATTCTATTGCCATGTTAAATTGTACTTATCCTTCAATTTGCTGTATTATTTGAAAAAAAAAATCATCAAGAATATAGACCCTATGCACTTCTAGGGTAATATCGTCTGCTTTGTAAAAACACTCGCTAATGTGCAAATGCAATCTTAAGGTAATGTCATCTGCTTTGCTGAAATCTCCCGATAATGTGCAAATGTAATAATAAAACAGCGGACGAAAACTTGAATTTACAATATTATGAGTTCATAATTAATTCAGTAGTCCATAATGGCAGCTAAACATTATTTGAAGTAATATTTTTTCTTTACATTAGCGACATCAAAATTGAAATGACAATGTACCTTGAAACTAGAATAACGGTCGGCATTTTTTCATATTGAATATCTGTAATTAATGAAACGAGATCAAATAAAAACGCATTACAATCGAATTGGTTATATATTTAGTTTGAATCGGAAGCTCAGATAATAATATTGACATCAGTTGATTGTGGAGAACCATATTAATCAAAGACAAAGGAAACAAGAAGCTCCGCGAGCATTCGGTCGTGCTATACTCACACTCGTATATGAAGTCATACCAGCCAGCACCAAAAATCACCCACAATCACTAAAAAGCTACAGACCAATTTTGAAACCAACCCATCCATTTTGGTGAAAGGAATTTTTTCTATCATTCCATATAATGAAAAATGGAAAAGACACATGAAACATCCAGGAAGTTGATATCGAACAGCACTCAAAATCGCTTACAACGAATGTCCACCTTCTACATAATTAAAGCTGTAGACCAAATAAAAAAAAACCAAATGTATACTTTCGAAGCCAAGATAATTGCAACGAATCGGTCGGCCGGTCGGAAAAAGTGATTCCACTAAAATAAAACAAATCTTGTTAAAAACCAATGTTGTACCATAAATAATATCGTACAATATCAGAGATCAACACAACCAAGCAGAGGAACCCGGATATATTATTTGATGTATTTGCGCATGTATGTACTTTTTTCATTTAAACATTTCTATACTATGTTGTGCTACTTTTCTTTTGTTATGCCAAAATTTTGATAATTTTCATCATTATCTTTGCTTCCATTTTTTTTTCAAATTATCAGTTTGTTCTGTCTAAAGTTTATGTAACATTTCATAATCTAATTCCAAACATTTAAAAAAAGCAGTTGTCAATATTTCAGTAATATAAATATATACATTTTACCTAATAGTTGTACCAATACTTATGTAGCAGTCTCTGTAAGAGTCATGCAAGTTCTTTTATGTGATACACCCAAAAAGGCTTCTCAATTTTATTTTGTAATCAAGCTGCTTCATATGTCTATATGACGAAGTGATAATTCATTCCAATCTGTCTTCTCTTAGAAGGTAATCCAAATTGAAAATCTAACAGTTGCTAGTGTACTTTAATGTTATCTCCCTTAATTTTAATTCTAAAATATATTATATGTACTTCTATATGTCCTAAGAACAAGGGTTGTATGAAAAGCAACATGTTAATTTCTGTTTACTATATAATTTTAAACAACATATAAAAATATAAACAAATGTAGGCATGAATCGCATTTGCAAGATTTGTATCTGTTGTGCTATTTATACATGTTATAAGGATAGGACAGCCAAGCGAATCAACTTATGTACAGCTAGAATAGTATTTGGTTTAAAAGACTTGGACCACTTTTCCATGTGCTAGAAAAGGGCCATTAAAACACGTCGACAATCAAATGTGTTCCAGACCTTTTTTATAGATTGCTTTCAAATACTCATTTACTGTAGACCTAATTATAAAATTCTCTTACAAGTACGTTATGTAATATGCCAGTAATGTCTACATATATATATATATTTTAAAAAAATTACCCGTCACTTTTGATTATTTGTATAAGCAAAATAAACACCTTGTATATTTTTTCACTTCATTAACTGACATATCTTTATCAGATTACTTGCTTCTTTCTTAATGCTGTATTATATAGACACAAATAGATACACCCGGTCTCCAAAGTAAAACTTTATAATAAGTCATTTATCTGCCTGGTTAACCATCGAATAAAGACAAATTCGAAACTGATACTCATTTAGGTGTGGACAACAGGTGTGTCTTGGGAGAAAAACATCGTCAACTAAATTAGAAAGAAAACAGAAATTTGTAATACAAGTTATTTGAATGATTTTTTTTGTTAAATGATAGAAACGAGTCGATGATGATGTTTTGAAATGAGAATCGTGATGTATTTTTGAATAAAATATTTGAAAAATCTAATACGCAATACAGCGCTGAGTATAAATTAATGAGATTTAATTCAAAGTCTTAAGAAGTTTGAATTGAGAAATTAAACGACATGGTGTTAAATAGAAAAAAAAGATATATATAAAATGCTTTGCCGTATTTTAATGAAAAGTAAACCTTAGTAAAAAGAACAAAATAAAACTATTTTTCTCCATTATTTTTCCGACGCAGCCAGTACAGATGCGCTTTTTTCCCTTTGACCTTAAGGACACTTTTATATGGAAATGCAAGGCACCTGATCGCAGTTCTTTAAACCGATTGGCCAAATACTGATAACTTAGTGGGGTTCAAAAAGGAAATTGAAATGGCGTGCCATACCTTTTTTCCTGATGAAAATAAAAAAAGTAAAAAGAACAAATTCTACTGCATCGGCTATCTTTTTTTAAAGATAGTACTTGTTTTTTAAATCCTGTGATAGAACATGCACATCCATTGTGTCAATGACCTTATAACTGTGCACGATATATAAAACAATCCGAAACATGGAATAAAAACTATGAGTTGTTTCATAAAAAAAGAAATAATACGCTCCGAAAGTAGTAATGATAGTAATGCCAAACTACAAAACGTGCATCCAATTTACAATTATAAATTTGAAACAAGCTAATGAAATCGCAGAACGAAACTTCTTATAGACAAAAAGATATTCAAGTATTTAACAATTTAAGAAGGCTTATCTAAGCCGAGCACTCATTAAACTTGTAACTTGCAGTTTTAACATATCAATGAATGTTAGACATGTGCCATGAAGCTGCTGAAGCCAATATATCGAGAAAAAAAACCCTGTGCTGTTACATTTACAAATTCATTTATATAAAGTTGATTTAAGCTTTTATTGTTCTATGTACATATGAATTATGACCACTTGTCAAAATAAGCAAGTACAAGGGAAAGTTATACGTAATGTTATAGTAAATAGAAACAATAACCAAATACGGAGGAGAGAAACACTACTTGTACAATGTAACTACTGTAACATGCCTAAAAAGGCTCAATCTATATATAGATAGACACAGTGGATAACGAAGGATACCAGGAAGATATCAGAAAAAAAAAGACCAACACTAGCATAACCAAAGAGAGACGACAAATACACTTTATATATGTGCAGTATACGAGACGGATATAGCGTGACAGACGCCTAGTTGTTGAAATTCTTCTAGAAGTAATCATTTGACAGTTAAAGTCCAGATAATCAATTGGAAATGGATGAACAAATCCCTAGAGAACAGTAGGTTTGATAATACAGAAAATGTCACTGTTCCTTAATAAACAACATTGATACAGCCAATGGGTTATCAAGGTAATCTCTTTGTCTCTTCTTTATTTGTCTTAAAATATTTTCATGTCTTGTTATTCCGTTTATTAGCCGTTTCACATAGAAAAAAATCTGCGTGCATAATGAATATCAAAATAAAAGTCAACATATGCTTTTATTATTCAAATGGTTTTAGTCATTAAAGATGTAGGATTATTAACAACGTCAGGAATAGAGTTCATAAAAACTGATATATTTTGTTATTGTAAGTGGTAATAGTTCACTGACATATCAGCTTAATGTTATAAAAACAGTTTTACTGATTTAATGTAAAAAATAGGTATGCATTCTTGCTATTTACAGCTCGGGGATGAATGTGCCGCATTGAAATACTGATCTATAAATCTCTTTAATTTTTTTAAGTACAACTGCTATCATTTGCTATACAAATTGTACATGCCATTACATAAAACATATACTTTGTCATCGTCGCTGGAGAAAAAAAAACTCTATCTATACTTGTGTTCATCATCGCCTGTCTTAATTGAAAAGATTTCCTTACATTTATTTGTATGTAAAATGTAAGAGATAATGCGTCCCTTGCAGGAGCTTAAAACTAAAACCGGAAAATATTTGAAGGGTGCTATACGAGTAACATTGACAATGTTACTCGTGTAGCACGAGACCTTTATGTAAAATAAATGTTATGTAAAACTATTCAATGTCTCACAATTTAACGCAATGTTCTACAGAAGTTACTCTCAGTATTTGGCCAAGCACAATGGTTTTTTTAAACATAGAACTATTTAAAATCTAAACAACAAAAGTAAATCTGTACGTAAAATAGTCGGAAGCCATACCAAATGCAGAGGAAGAATAAGTAGGTGCAAGCATAAACTTGACCAACTTAATAAAGTGCAGAAAAATAATAAAATAAGATAAATAAAATCGATAAAAGCTGAAGATATGACCTTTGTAGATGGAATTAATAGCATACAAAAGAAGAAAATCGTAATGCTCGGATATGATTTTTACCACAAAACGAGAGAGAAAAAAATGAAAAAAAAAAAAAAAAAAAAAAAATAGAAGTCGTCGGTTTAAATATTTGTGTAGCTTAAATTATTTACCTCTTTGCAGTTTGTTCTTTTTTAACAAATTTCCGAAACTTCGAGCATTGTACAACTGGAAAGAAGTGGTGCGTTGTTTCTGTTATTTAGTTTATCTACTGAATAATATGAATAAAAAATACTATATAAATGAAGCAACGACACCCCCATGAATAATAAACATGCATTACAAATATATTGATCATAAACTTTGCTTGGCTATAAAGGGTAAACCATAGAAAACCATGTTACAATATATGATAGTTATCTAAAGGGTAAACCATAGAAAACCATGTTACAATATATGATAATTATCTAAAGGGTAAACCATAGAAAACCGTGTTACAATATATGATAATTATCAGGCCTTGTCATTATTTGTAAAAGGTTTAATTTATAAATAGCTTTAATTCAGTAATGTGCACTTAAGCAACACACTAATCTTAACTGATTAATTACCGTATGAATTTCCGCACAATTACCGACTTTCAGTCTAATTGCAGTTTTCAGGTGACCTCAATTGTAAAGAAATTTGATTTTGAAAGCAATAAAATTGAAAATTCTAAATTGCAAAATGCTCCCTAGATAATGATTTGAAAAACAAAAGGTCAAAATCATGTCATGTAAACCAAAGATTAAAGCTTGAATCAGAACCAATACATAATTGCCTAAGTCTTTACAATTGAGGTCACCTGAAAACTGCAATTAGACTGAAAGTCGGTAATTGTGCGGAAAGTCATACGGTATTTAATTAGTTAAGATTAGTGTGTGGCTTTGCAAAACATTTTTTTTAACGTGGATGTTAATGAAAATTCTTTTTCCTACACTTGTTAAAGAGAGTAATAAAGGGAATCAAAATCCTAGCGGAAATAAAAAAATGTAATCCAGGGAAAAAGACCAGACATAGAAAACAGACACACACACAAAGTCAAAAACATTACATAATCAAAATAATACATACGAAGTAACGAAGTTAATGAGCAAATCTGACTCCACTTAAAACTGGAAGCATTGACTAGATGCAAAGGTAGAGTAAGCGTCTTCTCCTTTTCTAGAAGCATCCGCCGAGTTGCTCATGAATAGGCAAGTCCAGTTAGAGGAAAGAGAAAAGGGAAAATATGACACGTTGAAAAAATTTGTTTTCATTGTGCAGATGGATACTCTGTAACGACCTACGAGTTCGTGAAAACCATAAAATCTCTGTAGTAATGACATTAATGTTGTAGCATAATGACCTTGTCCAGACGCCTAATTGTTAAAAGTCTAGCGCGATACAAAAAGTCCGCTTAGTTACGGCAAGCTATGTCATAACGTATGAGTTGTGATATGAAAACTCCACACGCAGTTGCTGAAGGTTTGTAACAACAGATGAAAGGAAAATTGGCAATACGGAATGAAAAGTCTGCCCGTCTGTCGTATAGTTTGGTCAATAGTTTCCTTCACCATCGATCTCTAAGGGTATGCCAAGATATGAGGCTGACTTCACGGTGTATTTAATATCCTTTATCTCATGTTCTATGGGGTTGTATCATTGATCCACATTGAATTAATACTACTAGTAACAAGTGTCATGTTAGGGCTGGAGACCCTCTTTGACAACTGTGAATAAGGAAGTTAAGAGTTTTGGAAGAAGCTTGGTGGTACATTTTTCAGATCCAGTTATGTAACTTTGTATGGATTCCAATGGAGTTTAGGAATCCAGTACATAATCTTGTCAAGTCTTCACATCCTTTAGGAATCTGACAATATCTTCGTGTACTCGTTTTTTCCATTTTTGTTATTAATCCTCTACAATTCCAATTTATGGAGCGTTATTCACAGTACGTAGAAACTTTAGAAAGTACCTTACGCAGAGATTTGTTTTCGATGTTGTTGATATTTCTGGTAATGACGTGACCTGAAGGACCATATTTGAATGGACAGTTTTTACAAGAACAGTAAGAAATACAGCATTGAGATCCTCAATATCGAGGTCCTGCAATAAATTTTGATAATTGAAAACTTAGGATGTAATATGTGAAGTATAGGAATATGAAATAATCGGCATCGATTTGTCTTTAAAATACGTGGGAATTTTGTTCGTGACGTTTTTGTGATGTGTTTACAATACTTCTCCTCCTACATAAGAACGGGAAAAGTGAATGACCAACCATTACAGGAAAAAAGCTGGAAATTGTCCAAACCTTCAAAAAGTTCTAATACGAAAAAAAAAATGCTTTTAATTACTCTTTCTTTTGACAATTTCTTGATTGAATGATGTATAGTCCTTTTTTCAAAAGTGATTCGACAAAATATGTGTTTGATTGTAGGAGTACTAAAACATTGTTGAGTTTTTATTACAATTTTGCTCTTTATTTACTATAAATTCTATTTTGTTTTAACTAAAGAAATAGTAATATACGGGAACGTAAGTGGTCTGATAATGTTTAAGAGTTTATTTTGCCATACACTGTTAAGTAGCAGTCTATAACAATCAGACAAGAGCTCGAGGGGACTCATGCATTTCAAACACACACGGACTTTACTTACATTTATTATTCAAAATCAATTACTTACCACATAAACAACCTTAGTCTTTTTTTCATATCTGTGTTACGCTTTTGAGTAAAATTTATATATATTGTACATGAAATTATCACTTTTCATGCAGAAGTTATCATTCTTGATTTGGTTTTATTTGGTTGATTTTAGTGGAAAGTTAAAGCGTTATTTTCTCAAATGTGCAGATCGGAATACAAAAAGGACTATTGTCACCTAAAAAATTTAAATTGCGAATTGTAACTTAAATGATACGTAAACTTGGAAAAATATATATAATCTGGACATCATTAAAACCATGGTTTATTTAGTGGAATTCTCTATACCATGAAATAACTCTACAATAAGCAGTGTCTTGATTTCTTGAGACGATTCTTGCACTCAAATTCATACTTTCGTCAGATTGTTTATTTTCGATTTTAAGTATCAATCAAAACTTGTTTTATGTAGAAAATGTGTATCAAAAACAAAAAACTGATTTATCAACATACCTTTACGAGAAAGGCATATATAAACTTTAATATAAAATACAAACAGTATAGACGTACAAAAGAGATATTATTCCGTTTATCGACAGTAGCCGAAGATAAACTGAATATTACATGTCAAAATCTGCATCACATTTGGTATCAACCCGAGTCTCTTATATAACCCAAAGGGCCATCGAACGTTAGGGTGGTATAGGAGTTTCGGGGTGATAAAATATATTTAGACCTTTTTCCCTGTATTGTGTACCTTAACCATTACTTAATCAGTACATACTTGTGATACACTTCCGACTTCATAGGATACTGGGCTTTAGAATGATATAGGGCATTTTTAAACGATCATGATGCATTTGGGAATGCCGCATGCAGATGTTATATAGGTATGGGGAGCTGGTAATTGGGTATTTGTAAATGGGAAATAAGAATGTGCAAAGTTAACCCATGAAGAGATGTACTTTCAAAAATAGAGAACACAAAATATACTATGGATGATTGAAATATTATCAAATAGTCAAATATGTCATCATGATTAAGTGTTTTAATTTTGTTTGGTTGGAAAGTTGATTCTGTTCTATATGCCAACATAAAGTCGTTATTTTTAATTTTGAGATCATATATGCTTTCTTTGTCAATAAAAAGATCTAAAAATTGATACAATAATATTTCAGCAATATTTGATATCAGTTCCTTAAGTTTAAACACCAACTACTGTTAAGATCATTCTTATTATTATTCAAAGATGACTAATCAGCCTAAATAGCCATGCAATCACATTTATCTGAGGTCAATTATGTTTTGCTTTGAATGTAAAACATGAATGACCTCAGGTAAAAGTAATTTCATGGCTGTATACATTTTTGATCGAAAATTCATATTGCAATACAATATTGATATTATATTGACTACCATATATCTCATATTTGATATGCAAATATTGGCTCATGCCTAAGCAATCAGAAAATTACCTAGTTCAAACATAATTACAAAATCATTCCAAAATCATCGAACATATGATAGTACAAATCATGTTTATTATTACAAAGTGTACATAATGTAATGCTGCATCATAAACCTCAATAAGTTGGCCGGTTAAAACTGTATAGACGAGACATGGAAATCAGACATACACAACAAAGAACGTAGATTTACTAAAATCATACATACAAAGTAACAAAATCAAATGAGCGACTCGGACTTCATTAAAAACTGGGAACATGAACCAGGTGCACCGGTAGGGTAAGCGTCCTCTGCTTTTCTAGAAATACCCACCAAGTGGCTCGTACTAGTTCGGGGTAGACGAAAGAGTAAAGGAAAACTATGACACGTTGAAATTATCTAGTATATATTTTAATGCCAGATTGCCTTTTAAAATTAAAATATCTAAATATCTATAGTTCATTCTCAAACTCTAAAAGGCATTTTGTCATCGTACGTTTTTTGTTTGCTATGTATTATCTACACAGTTAGAATCACTGACAATGATTTTGGATCATTTAATAGATATATCAAACTGCAGTTTCAATTATCGAACGATTATTTGTACAACATTTATGCCCCATAATCAAGATTGTGTAAAAAAAATAACTATATATATATATATATATATATATATATATATATATATATATATATATATATATATATATATATATATATATATCTAAAAGAGGACGATTGCCGTACCATTGTGACTGGTCTAAGCTCTGTGTCGTAGCGGAATCTGGGTTGCTTATTTACATTTGTTTCCATGTTTATCTTATTTTGAATATTATCCTTGTCTTGTCTATCTTATTGGATTATGTTGTTTCCGAATCCTTGTCCCTTGATTTCATTTTTAAAACCAGGCATGCTTGTGTACGTAAAGCCTATTTATTGAATAAATCTTTGAAGTGTGTTTTTTAATACTTTAACAAAGTTGTATAATCATTAAACGTTCCCGAAGAAAGGTTATAGCGGTAATCAAAAGAATGCAATCCAGGGACAAAGACCAGACATGGTAAACAGACATACACAACAAAGAACATAAAGTAACTAAACAAATACATACAAAGTATTAAAAGCAAATGAGCAACCCGGACTCCACTAAAAACTGGGAGCATGGGCCAGGTAGACCGGTAGGTTAAATATGAATACAAACACCTAAGTCCTTTCATTACTTTTGTTGGCCCTGTTATTAACATCCAAAATGGTACAAATTCTTATGATATACGGTTTTTATTGTGCTAATGCTTTCTACTATTGTCAGGGTCTGAAATATATTTGGGCCGAAATGTGAAACTCTGGTAAGGAACTGTTGTTGTCATGGTCTAAACTGTGTTTGGTCTAAGATTCGGTTTGTGTTAATCATCGAAGTAAGCTCATGTTTCCTAGTCCTAAACCGGTTTGGTTCTCGATTGCATTAAACATGTATACGAGAATGTATTTGCCATGATGCTATTTTAGCTCCCGATTTTACATGCACAAATCGGATATTGATGTTTTTTTCTGGTGATTAGTATCCTGAATCCATTCCAGTTAATAAAACAGCCATTTATTATGTGAGGATGGTATTCACCTTGACAATACATATAAAACCAACTCTCACTAATGATATTGCATGTATTGCATATGCTCTTGAAGACCCAATTTTCAAGCTACGTAATAAATACAGATTAAAGTTGTTTTTGTTATTCTTCCTAAAGGTAATGGTTATCCTTTTAACGTGATTTTGTTTTCCTTTCGTCTGAGTGATAAAGTTATACATTATATTTCGTCTGTCGTCTCATTATCGGTCATCCAATATCTTATCGTTTTAATGTAACTAATGTTTTGAAGCTAGTCTTCTGAAAGTAATATTTTTTTTTATAATTTGGAATTTAAAACACCAACATTAAAAATGACATGACAAAATTGACAAAAAGTTACAAATAACTACAAATGTATTTTAGTTGAAAATCAGTTGGACTTTAAAACAATCAAAACCCATCAAGTACAGTGTGCATTAAATTTCTGGGTATGATTATTTAAACAGTTTCCAAAAAGAACTTTTAGCATTTAGCTTGCAATACCTTCGACGTGAGAATAAATCAACGGACTCCGGAATATGTTGGCCGCATTTTACATTTTATCTTAGGCTAAAAAGAGAAAACTTCATAATATTTATAATGTGTAAATAGTTCATGAAGTTTTTCTTCTTATAGAAAAAAAATTAAATGGCGAGAACTGTTTTTACCGTATCACTTACCCCAATATACCCCAAGTGTGAAATGTTTTTATGGGCTCCCCGTGTGAATCGTGTCGGTAAGCTGCATTATTGATGTTAGACCATTACCGGATAATAATTATTCGCAATATGACGGGGTGGCACTGGCAGACCAGGACATGTTAAGTAGTAGTCTTTGTAAGAATTATGCAAATTCTGTAAGACGTGATACACATAAAAAAAGGCTACACATTTTTATTTTTGATATGAAGTTGATGTATGGGTCTATATTATGAAATGTGTAATTATTTATTCAATTCTGCCTGCTCTTAGGAGATAATCAATATTGAAAATCTTATAGGTTCTATTGTATTTGAGTGTCATTTACAGAGCCATCTTCCTTAATTTTGAAATGTACAGTGCATTCTTTATAATTTTCATCTCCTAAGAACATGGATTATATGAAAAACCGAATATCAATTTCTGTTTACTATGGCATTTCAAACAAAATATCAAAAATGAAAATATGTAGAGTTTTCAAACATAAATCACATTTTGCATGATTCTTAGCTAGAGTACTACTTAAATCTTTCGAAGCACTTGATTTGTCAATCTCGGTTTGTTGTATAAGTTTATATTGCTGGTGCTTTGATTTCTTGCGTTGCGCCGTTTTTGCAATCTTTTTTTTTTTATATTTTTTATGTTATCTATCTTATTTCGTGCGCTACATTGTGTATGTAGATCGTGTTGTTTCCTGTTTTATGCGTTCATTCAGGCCATGTTTTGGATTTTGACATATTCGAATTGTCCCATTGTTGACGTTTCTGATTTTTTTTGGCGATATTGGAGTGTTCCTGGAATAATAAAGGCGTACAAATATTTTCCTAAGCTGATTAGTTAAGCTTCCAAAATCTACGTTACATAAGGTATCGGAAATATTATAAAAATGCAACCATGGCTGATGCGAGCGATAAACACAAAAAGTAAAATTGTATCTGAAAGTCAGACATATTTAGAGGATAATACAGTGGATCGTCAGTTGGATTAGATTTGTAACAGGCATTATGGCAGCTTAATACATTTGTATGACATCAGTCAACATGATAGACGAAAGTCACGTAATTTCATATTCCCTGTTTGATACAATTTAGCCGAGGTGAGGGGGTACACTGTCTGAATCCTATACAAAGAACGTAATCTGTCTCCAATCTCAACTTAAATCTAATTAAATGAACTAAATGTTTTGTTTTGGGTATTTCCTGAAATAAAACCTATGAACTTTCCATGACGGTGTGTGACAAGCAAGATTAATTGGGTTTAAAACGTTTGAGGGATTTTTTTCTGGGGAATATTTTACAGTTGTGGCGATTTAACTATAAATGGTGTCAATCCTCGTAATGAAATGATAATCTTTTTGAATAGTAGACAAATGCTATTTTTTGCTTTTCATTAAGTGTCAGTCTCTGTAAGAATTAGACAATGACTTAAACATGGGATGAGATACCCAACCATTTTGATTGCTTAAATTGACTATTTGCACATCAGATTGGATGTAAAAATCTAAATTTACCATATCATTTTGATGAATGGGGTTATACTTTCAGTGTTCTGCACTGAAAACGACAATTTCAAGGGAAGATAAACAACTTTTCGGAGCAAATCCAGTGATGCAGAGATAAAATAATGGCATTTTCAAACGGAATCCTTGAATGAAGTCATATTGTCAGATAAGTGGGTTTATGACATGAATGTGTCTGTTTTTTCCCATATTTGCTGATTTTAACACAAACTATCACTTAAATAAAATGAAGGGTATACTACTTATGACTATTAGAAAGATATTATTTTTTGGGGATAAAAACTATAAATATAAACACGACAAATGTAATAATTACATGTTACACGTTACTCCTTTTTATACTGGGATAAAGGACTACGTTTAGGAACACATCCCTAAATAATGGGGCAGAAGTTATTCTCATTTGTACACCGAACGTCTATTAATTTTGACTACATTAAATTTATATTAAAGTTTTACTTTTACATGATTTCCATACAAAGAATTTTGTTTTACTACGGAAAACCCTCTTGAATATTTGCTGTTTGCCTATTTCCAACTATACTTGATAAATAAGAGTAATCAAGGGAACCAAGGTTCTAGTGGTAATCAACTTGCCGGGTGTTTCTAGAAAAGCAGAGAACGCTTACCCTACCAGCGCACGTGATCCAGGCTCCCATTTTTTAGTGGAGTTCGAGTTGCTCGTTTGCTTTTGTTACTGTGTATGTATTATTTTTGTTAATTTATCTTCAGTGTTGTGTATGTCTGTTTTCCATGTCTGGTTTTTGTCCCTGGATTACATTATTGTGATTACCGCTAAAATTTGGTTCCCTTGATTATCCTTTAAATACCAAATTGTAGATAAAGCTTATTTTATGTCTGCCAAATTAAAGAAATTGAAAACATGCAATTATAACGTATACAAACTACTAAACAAACCGCAAACAAATCACTATAATAAACGGAACAACCATGCAATGATTACAAATATTCTGTGTAAACCATCAGTGTTTTGATCTATTAAATTTATCTTGAAATTCTCAAATATGCTGTTAAGTCAGTATATAAATTTAAGCAGGTGAATTGATTGTTGATCACACCTATAATCTTATATTTCTCTAGACTGCATGAAACATGAAGCAAGCTAAATGGATTTTGGTAGTTCATAAATATGAAAGATGCCTATAAGGCGTCAGATATAAACAATTAGTAATACCAATACTTTCACTATTAGGAAGTATAAGTTTTCGTTAATGATTAAGTACAATGCACAACTTGTCAAAAAAGTTCCTGAATACGATCAGTCCTTTGTTTGAACACTCGATGTTCATTTAATTTGATAGGATGAAATTAATGAGATTACAAATATAGACTTTATTAGTAGTTGCGAAAACTAAACCGGATAAAGTTGTTTTGCATCTGTAAAAGTACAGTGCGCATTCAGTCACTGCAAAATAAAATGTACTGAATCCATTGACCAAAAACTGTTTATACAGTCATTACTTTATTTACAATGTTTTAAAGAGATGAGTGTGTATTTAGTTGTCTACAAACATAGTTATTGGACCCAGGTTGTTGTTTACCTTCTAAACTAGAGTGAATGTCTCAGGCACCATAAAATAACTGTTATTCTTTGCAGAATTTCATTCTTTTGTTGGGTATAATCTATGGATTTGATCTTGTTCTATGAACTTTAATGGGACATTTAACAGATCAATAAAAACTACAAACTAGTTTTCTTCATTTAGTTAACTTCCGTTTTTTATGACAGAAACGCCTTCAATGCATAGATTGCTCGGGAAATAAATCAAAGGTATTATAAATAACTATGTACTCTAGATCTGTAACATGTATCTTTGATAGATCAAAAACCGTTAGTGAGCATAACGAAAATAAGTCAACACATGCAAGAGGACCAATTCAAACAGACATGACAAGAATAGGAACCCTTAAATGTAAAGAAGAACAAATTTTGACAGAAGATATTCAAAAAAACTGCAATGCTATCATATTGAAATGCCCCAAACATTATATTGACCGAACGTCCATTGCATTATTTAGTGTAACTAATCGATATTAACTGTTTGCTACTTTTTACAAATAGTTTACCCTAGACCGTTTCCTGTGGTAGAAAAGGGAAAACATTCACAACTTCTTAGATTGACAAGATAGTCCCCTGTCGAGGGATTTATTTAGAAGAGGTCACGAGTCGTAATGCCGTAAACGTGCAATGGACGAAATAATGTGCACTATGCAAACCAAGGAATGAACTGACAAAAGAACGTGAGGCCCCAAAAGACCTCATGGTAGACAAATTGAAGGGAAGAAAAAAGCCGACCAGATAACGGATGTGGCACCTATAAATGGAACTGTATAGAGAGGATTTTGGAACAAAGATCGTGCAGATGTATTAAGAATGTATAAAAAGGTGATACAACGTCAGAATATCAAATGTTCTTGATCTGAAAGCGAGACGGTTCATAAAGTTTTTTTTGGTCCTTATGTCATTATATGTACCGGCAGTTATATTAAAGACAGTAAACAAATACAACATCATAAAAGTATTATATTGATATATGTTTCTGCATACCTTTGTATCCGTATGTACAGTCGAACCAGTGTCGTTTCATTCTTCTTACTTTTACTTTGTTCTGCTAATTATGGTATCAATAGTTATAAATAGCGTAGTATCAACTTAGTGGTGTGTTATAAAATACAGAAACGAAGGTCACTGAGTATCGTCAAAGGTCGATATACTTTACACGACTATATTATGTTGGTAAAAAATAGAAGGTGCTCATTCAAGAATATTGTTGTTGTCGTTATAAAAAATCAAAGATACATATTAAATATATTGGAACACGTGTATGCTGTGCTTGGGATTCAAGAAGTAACTTCTCATTTAGCATCAGAACATGATACTTTAAAATCACAAGTTTATAAAGGAAGCTGTGTACAAAAATCCATCACTGATAAGTTCCACCAGAGTAGGTCTAAGAAGCTTCATCGTTGTAGCTCAATTTTAGTGCAAGGAACGAAACTTCAGTGTTTCAGTTTTTTTTTCAGTTTTGAGTAATAGCAAGTTTCGGTAAATACTATATGCTATAAAGGCGGTAATCTGACAAGAATGATCTACTGGGTTTGTGAATATCCTCGGTGTCCTATGGTCCACTATCAGTGACATCGTTACACCTGATATTTTTTAGATTCACAATATACCAATCATATAAACACGATGACGAATGCGGTATGCTGTGCTCATGTTTAAAGAAGTGAACTGTAACCAAAGGCACTAACCCCCCCGCCTCAAAAAAAAAAAAAAAAAAAAAAAAAAAAAAAAAACAATGGAAGAACAGGACCCAAGGTAAATTGTATGCTAGAAGTACTAAAAAAATATATCAGGGAGCTACATTATGGTAGCTCTGTGTTAAATGCAAAAGAACGAAGCCTAAGTGATTCAAGGGTTTCGAATTTTGTACTACAACAATTTGTCATTGAGGTCAAAGGGGCGATAAACAAAGGTCAAATATAAACTTCAAACATTTTTTACATAAACATGATTGATAGAGAGGATATGAATCATGAACATAGATTTATTGTATTGATTACATCAAATTGTCTGTTAATATATTATCATAGAATGAGAATCTTAATGTTTGTTTTGAATTTTTACCTACCCATCCCAATTTCATATTAACTTTTACATATTTATAAAGAGAAAAATCTTCCAAGCGCTGAAAAGTCGTTCTGCTCAAAATATCGATTATAAATTTGAAGCAAAATGGCGAATTTCTTATTAGGTAGCAGTCCCAATAAGAATCATGCAAAATGTGATACACTGTAGGAAAGTTTAAGCCAACATATGTTTAATTTTTAATTTTTCGTTTAAAATGTTATAGTAAACAGAAATAAACATTTGGCTTTTCATATAACCATTGTTCTTAGGAGATAAACAAAATGTACTATAGAATTCAAAATTAAGAGAGCTAACTCTGTAAATGACAGTAACATACAATAGAAACTGTTGTATTGTCAATGTAGATTATTCCCTAAGAGCAGACAGATTGGAATGAATACTTTTGCGTTTAATTATATAAACCTACAAAGCAACTTAATAACAAAAATAAGAATATACAGCCTTTTTTGAAGTACCATAATTCAACGAATTTGCATGATTCATACAAAACTAATACTTAAGAACACAATGTACTTGGCTACGTGTCAATATTGAAACAAGTACCAATTGATCTCGGAATGATGTCGTCGGTTCATACGCACAACAATGCATATAGAATGTTTGTTAGAAAATTACCACATAGACAGTTAAACCCACATGTATTGATTTTAAAGAAATTAGCGAGAACGGTTTCCTTGACATCTTCAGAGATAAAACAAAAAAATGTTTTGAATATTGTAACTGAAAAAGTAGTTAAGGGGATCAAGATTCTAGCGGAAATCAAAAGAATGTAATCCAGGGACAGAGACCAAACATGAAAAACACACAATCATAACAAAGTAAAGTAACTAAAATCATATATACAAAACAACAAAAGTAAATGAGCAACCCAGACTCCACTAACAACTGGGAGTATGGCATTGGTGCACTGCTAGGGTAAGCGTCCTCTGCTTTTTTATGAACACGATCCGAGTTGTTCATAAAAAGTCTAGTCCGAGGTAAACGAAATAGGAAAGGAAAGTTATGTCCATTGAACAAATCAAATTGAGAAGTAGAGGTGCGTTTTAAGTTTAATTCTGCCCGTGTCATATCAAAATTTCGGCATTAATATTTGTAGTCAATGCTTCTGTACAAACCACGCAACATATAAAAGAAAGACAGATGACTGATCGGCTCAAATTCAGAATAATGCGTCAAAGTTGGGGGACATGCCTGTCCGCGACTTGTCGTTTTTTTTGTGAAAGTAAAACAATACTCATTGTGTCGTAATAATATAAAGTAGGTTGTATTCAATGCGTCTGTTCTGTACTCAAAATCAACAAGATATCTACCATTAGTTGAAAATTCAAAATACTTCAATCAAAGCGTCTTTAGTCGATTTTTATATTCTCAGATTCTCAGAATTCTTTATCCTAATGATCAAATTCATTAAAAATTGAGGTGGTGAAGAATGTAATAAATATCAATGAATCTACTGAATCTAAAAAAATAAAATAAAATAAAAAAAAAAAAAAAAAAAAAAAAAAAAAAAAAAAAAAAAAAACATGGCATATATTCATGTTATGCATGATACAATATAAGGTTATTAACCTAGCTTATTTTTAAATGTTAAAAATTACAAACTGAAATATTACATACATGCCCATAAGCCCTTTACGCTAAAATAATACATTTGCAAATTAAATAATATTCCCAAAGGCGACAACTATTATATTTATTTGATTACGGATATACCAGTTGAACATATAATTAAAACAAGTTCAACGTACGTACGTATCTTTTCAGAAAAAAAAATCTTGACATTAGCGTGGCTATGAATTATTGAACGTTGTATCAGTTGAATCCCTTGTTAAACATGCCCTCAAACAGTTAGATATTACGAACAACTTCACTTAAGAGTCATGCCAAAGCGTGGAACAATGTATACACTTATTTACACATTACAATGTTTCACATGAAATCCTTCAGAAGATAAAGGGCAATGCTTTAAATGCTGAATGTCTAACGAAAAATTTAGAAGATATTGCATGTTAATGTGAAGTAAGACGTTTCTATGAGTAAGTACGTAAAATAATCCAACCGAATCTGTATATCATTTCAAACTTCTATAACCTGTCGAACTTTATCGCAAACCGCAGGTAATTTTCGGGGGAGCTAGCTTTTGTGTATATTAGCGGTATATCTAAAAAACGCAAAAAATTATATCCTCAAAATATTTACTATGGGCTTAAGTACTACGTAAACTTCTTTCAACAAACAGTCGGCATTCCAATAGGAACAAATTGTGCTCCTCTACTTGTTGACCTATTCCTTCACTCTTATGAGGCTGATCTGATCCGAAAGAAAGAATATCGTTTGGCTAGATCCTTTATTCCCATTTTCCGCTATATAGAAGACGTATTTGATACATGGCATCTACCCCAAAGAACTTATGATAAAGGATTCTACAGACACTGTGAAGTCTCATATCTTCACATATCATATGTTTAATTGACATAGCTAACTCGTTGACTTAGCATCTCGTTATAACGACATAGCTAACAACGACAGTTATGTCGTTATTACGAAATAATAAGTCGTTTAATCATTTAGCTATGTCGTTTAACGAGAAACTAAGTCGTATAAACGAGTTAGCTATTTTGTTGAAACGAGATATGACGAAGTCGTTTGAACGAGTTAGCTATGTGGTAATAAGGAATTACTCAGTCGTTTAAACGAGATACTAGGTGGTTATAACGAGATATTGTAAAAAAAAGTAGGCCCCTGGCATTAATGGGCTTCCGTAGGTCTTTGACCCTGGATTGCATTCTTTTAATTACCGCTATAACGTTGGTTCCCTTGATTACTCTTATTAGCTGCTAACAATTGGAAATGTTTTGTATAATCTTTTGCTTCAAAATTGCCGAACAGTCGATCAGGAAATGTGTCGGCTATACGAAAGCAATAATCATTTTGGTTATATTTTATGGACACAAAGCAATCAAGAAGTGAAAAAGAACGAAAGAAACAAACAAAGAAACAAAACAACAAAAAAAAAAAGTAGGAAAGAAAGAAAGAAAAAAAAGTATGTACAAAAGAAACAAAACAAACCAAATTTTAAAAATGTTGACTTATAAGTGCATCAAGTGATTGTTAACTAGTATTATGCTTTTACGTGTAGACAATTAGACAATGTGTGCAAAAAGTTGTTTTTACTAACAGATTTAAAATGTTTTTGCTTCTAATGTCAATTTTGACATGTCATGTTGCAGTACACTATCTCTGTTCGAAGACAAAAAAAAAAACAAATTATAAAGCAAAACAAAACAAAACAAAAACAACAAACAAAAAAACAAAAACAACAACAAAAACAAAAAAGAACAAAACAAATCAAAACAAAACAAAACAAAATTTCAAAAAGGAATATTTAAAAAAAAAAACAACAATAAAACAAACAAACAAAAAAAAGCAACACCAAAACAAAACACCAATCTGAAAAAAAAAATATTAGTAAAGAACTCGCACACCACTCTTTACTATCCGTAAAGCATCGTTAATCGACCGAAAAAAACTCGTAAAAGCACTCAAAAGAACTGTTTGATTTGCTATCTTATACTATTATTCAACAATTTATTTACGAATGATTACGAGTAGCTTACGATAATTCTCGATGAATTCACGGATAAGTACGAATTCAAGAGAGCACTTTGCAAATGATTTATCCAGGGCGAATAGAGTTAGGTTGTTGCGCGCAAAGCACTTGGAAAGCGCTCGTAAAAATGTCTTCATTCGAAAGGATTCGTGTAATTTCAAGAATCTTGTTTATAATGGAGATTCACAAGATTAATAAAACAAGGTTCCCCATATGAATGGGGTTTTACATGTAACACAAAGTTAAAGAAAAGAGTAAAAAAATTGATTGTCTATCAAAAAATCAAAATAAATCCAAGATACATTATTTGTACATACGTGTATAACAGAGGATTGCAACTGAAATATAAAAAATAAAAAAGTGAGGTATTACCAACGCACTGAACGATTAAATGTTTTGAAAATTTAATCTAATTTATCAACGGACGTCTGGATCTGTAATCATATATGACATTTACATATGGCACCCGTCTAAAGAACACTGTATAATCACCTTTAACACTTCTTGTCAACCCCATCAATACTTTATTAAATTCAGAACTTTATTGCGTCGAATGTAATATGATTCCTCAGACTTTTGTGGCATTCAAAAAAACAAATTTGCAATTAAGTACACAGAGTTATATTTCTGCATAAGTATACATGTCACTAAATACAGTGACAAAAATTAATGACTTGCAAAAAAAAAAAAAACAAAACAAAACAAAAAAATAAAAAAAATAAAAAAAATAAAAGAAATGAAATAAAATAAAATAAAATAAATAAATAATAAATTGCTTCGAAAAATTGAATCAGTGTTCACATAAATTAAGGCTTGTGGTAAATTTTCATTCAAATTGTAAAATTTAGCTTACTTTTTATTGAGATTATTGTAAAAATATATTAGGACACTCATATGAAAGAACTACTACAATGGTAACTACAAGCTTTATATAACCTCAACCACTACCCTTTTATGCAAGGTCCGAAATAAACTGAAACTTCAACAAACAAACAATAAAGAACAGTCAATTGTACAATCTATTACTTTGATGGAAATCTCAAATTATGTCGCATAGATAGACAGGAAGTGTTCGAGAATGCTGAAAATTATTGAAAGCAAGCTCAAAATATATTGAAGAGTGACACAACCATCATAAATACCAGCATTAAAGAAAGATCTGTCAGTAGTATTATAGCTGAAAATTATAATTGCCGTTTCAAGGTTAAAAATCTAAACATTTCTATTTAGCACCTAAGAAGGGTAAAGTGGACTACATGTACACAAATAAGTAGATTTGCAGCATGTTTGATTTCCTCGTTGATAACATATGTCACATTTATGGAAGTGATTTTTTATCAACAGGTTGACATGCAAATGGGAACGCATTATGCTTCTCTTTTTGTATTCATAAATGACATAATTTCTTCAGAATCGCGTAAAAGATAAAAAAAATTAGGGGTGCTAAATCTTTCAATTTGATATACAGCTATATTGGTGATGTATTGTAAATAAACAACTCTTCTTTTGGTAAAAGATTACATTTAATATATTCACCAGAACTCGATATAAACGAGGCTATAGAAACATCTCTTCAGCTTGTTCTTTTTTTATCTACATTTCAAATTCGACAAGAGTGCTTATCTAAATACTAAGATTTATGATAAAGAGTAATCAAGGAACCAAGGTTATAGCAGTAATAAAAAAAATATAATCCAGGGACGACTTAAGTTTTCAAATTATAAATTAACATACCTGTGCAGCAAGATATCTTCACCTCTTGTATATGGTGTTTATATTTTACAATTGATTCATTATCTTTGAGCAAATACTAAATAGTCTGATTTCCTTGAACGCAATTGATATCTGCGTAACAAACTTCTGAATCAGGAGTATGAGGAATGTCACATACCAAATTCTTTTTTTTTCAAATATCAGTCTATGGTTAAAATGTTACTCAATTTCTTCTAAAGTAATGATAAATGATTGCCTTTAGCAAGTCAGAATTATTGCGGTACCAGCCACTCCGTATTATCTATTTTGTCCGATTTGATTTGAACTTGATTTGATTATGATCGGTATTTTTGTTACTACCCTTATCCTCAACGAATAAATTTATTAAGGGCAGTTGATACATCCATCGGATGTGTCTTTTTAGACTGCGGTCTTGCCGTAGAGAGCTGGATGAACAAGTGGTGTCTCAAAAGTTTTTCTATGCAGGTTATTTAATGTGCACCTCTTCATTTAGCGAAAACAAAATAGAACAATCATTCCTTAAATAATCCTTTTTCTTCCAAGGACGTATGAACTGAAAATCTATAACACGAAGGCGGAAGACCTAACTACGGATCTTTATATTTGCACGAAACATTATTTGATATTTCGTTTTTATATCTTTGTCCCCATTTAGATAATGAATCTCTCAGTCATTTGATCTAAAATGAATTATAGAAATAATAGATAAAGTATCGTGAGAGTATATACTTTTTTTTTATTTCTGTATGAGTTGATTACCTATGTCCGTAAAATACAACCCCGGTAACGTTTAACGTTCTTGATCCATCGCGCAATGTGTATACACTTCAAAAGGCGTTGTCTTTTACAGAACATCTTGATGCATGTCAACACTCATTATATTGATTATTATTGAACATTATTGACGGAAAATGGTGTCCAGCATATTATACATGATTAACGATTCACATTTGCATAATACACGCTTACATAGGCATGTCGAACGTTTTTGGGGTTGTAATGAATGAAAATGGTAAAATGTAGTATATCGATTTCTACAGTCTGTTATTCAGGGTATGAGATTCGATTTCATTTGAAATAGGTTCATGAGTTATTCGTCGTAGATTAAAAACTTTTTCCAGAGTTCAATGCAATTCGAAAGACAGTTGTCGCACTCATCTGCTATATATTGCTTTATTTTGTATCTGCTGGTACAACAACATGTTTCTTATGTATAGTAAACAATGTTTTGGCCATATCGAGGTGTTTAAAAAATGACGTAGCATTGATACTCATTGACCTACTTAAAAGTATCACATGTTTCAAAATTAAGGACCGGACAGCCTTTACACAATCTGGCAGTGGTGGTCTTGTTTTATCCACTTTCTTGCGCAGTTCTCCGCGGCATTTCATCCATGAAACGTAGCTAACTGTACTTCGGACTTTTAGGATATATTTGTTTTCATAATCCATGTACGCTTTTATGTGGAATGAATCATTGTTAGACTGTAAACAGACTTGGGCGGGATACTTTTCTCCAGTAGAACTGAACTCAATTTAAGCTGTTTATATCTGCTTACACCCAACCTTCCTTGACGTATTTCTGAAAATTTTTATTATCAGCTTTCTGAATACCTAAAAGCCTATACGTAACTGTACAAAATAATACTGTATACAAAGACAAAATGTAAAGAACAGAATAAAGATAGGTTCGTTTCGAATCTGAAGATGATAAAAAGGGGCACAAACAAGGAGTAAACAAAAATGATGATAAAAGTAACACAATTTGCTCTAGAAAGGTTTAAATATTATCTATTTTGATTAAATTTCTTTTAACATACCATTTCCCCATTTCCATCTAAGACAGGGTCCACAAAAGATAGGTATTGATTCAGATGTGAACACCTTAAAATTAATAGAAGAATAGAAAACTTGAGACATATTTAAACGTTACAAATTTTTAACGTGACCAAAATATAATTTACACATGTAAGTTTGGTATACATGTAACACTAAGTGGATTTTATTGACGGTCGTAAATGCTGTCTTGTATTGAAAGCAAAACTGACACCTTACAAAAAAAAATATGTATTAGTATTCCGAGTCATATATGTTATGCAACGTCGAAAATACTTTTACATAAAGTTTAATGATAAAAGTGAGTCTGTTCTTTTCTATAGTTTTCTATTTTGACAATACCTGTGTAATTAATACAAATTTCAAGCACAAACCTATTTATCAAAACCATAAATCATCCTTAAATTTCCTGCTGGAGAAGTAGTTTGTCATAATTTTGTATGATAAATATTTTTCAATTTAATCAATAAAATAGCAGGCAAAACTATGTCCTTAAAATACAGATTAATCAACTTTTTTTTTAAGATCTGAGCTTATTTTCTTGAACAACTTCCGTCAGCATTGCAACTAATTGAAAATCCGGTTAATGCTTTAAACAAAAATACATAGTAGAACAACAAAAAAAGATATGACAGAAATAACCCCATTTAGACAAAAAAAAAGACAAGTAAGCACACAAAAAAAAAATAAATAAAAAATAAAAAAAATAAAAACAAAACAAAGACAGAAGTATATGGGGAATCTACACTCAACTGTCACTGTTGCGGATACTCGTCATTATCTAAAAAAAATTTAAAAAAGCCTTTGAGCCACTAAGATAGCAACCAAGTTGCTCGTGATTAACATTCATGGACAGGAAACTATAGCGATTTTGATTCTGTCATGATCGAAAAGAATTTTTTTTACAGTCATTAATGAAATAAGAAAGATAATTTCAGATTTCTACATGACTAAACATATTGTATCGAACCTTAAAGTGATTCATTGAATTTCGACCTTAAATATCTTAGTGTCTACGTGTCGAATAAAATGCTTCTATAATTAAACAAAATATATATAATTGAAACGATCTGTCTAACATGACACATCGCTACATCAAAATCAGGTGAAACTTACTTTTCTCAACGTGTTATCATAGGCATTAAGGAGGCAGACCTAGGGTATGGGACGCAACTCTTACAATCACTGGAACGTTTGTATTCAGCATTTTACATCAATATCATGTAAGCATCAAAGAAACTTTGACTGACTTCAATCTGTTTCAAGTGAAAGCTTTATAGGCTTTAACGAAATTCAATATAATACAAACATATCACCGATTTCAGAACGTTCTTGAATATTGAAAGTGCATGCCTAGTCGGACATCCTCATTTAAAACGGAACATGTAAAAATAAGAAAGAGACAAATAAAAAAAAAACAAAACAAAACAAAACAAAAAAACAAAAAACAAAAAAAAACAAAACAAAACCAAACAAGCAAACCAACCAACAGATGATCTGATCTCATACATTCTAAATATCGGCAAAACCATTTTGCCCTTTTTACATTAAATGATTTTATTATGTAACAATTCGGTCATGTATTACTTTATACTCGTTATAAGACAAGGTACAATCAAGCCAATTATACCCTGAGAACCAAGAAAAAAAATATACGATTTCTGATTTTTAAAAAAAACCCGCTTACTAATTTGGTAGAAAGCATTTTACTTTTTTTTATGACATTCTCTAGGAAGTCATGCGGGATTAGATTAGAAAAAAATATGGACTTGATAGAAAAACGTAGAAATGCTTTGGCACTTAAAGTTAGACACTATATTTACAAGAGTAAAATATTTTTAAAAAGTCGCCTGAAACGATTGAACAAGTCTGTAGTATGCCATCACGGATTACATATGACCTGGCAGTAAAAATCTACCTACGGGGAAATTAATCTAATTGATTCTGGAGATTGTGGGTTTGGTATTAACTGTTTATGTTATAGATTATAACAAAGTTATAAAATACCTTATAAATTAACCTAATTAATGTCAATACTGTACTTATAATATTAGTACTTTATTTCAAGGCGGTAGCACAGTCAGCAAATTAACCAATATTCACTAAGGACCACAATGTAAACAAAAACATACATTCTGATATTCATCTGCATAAGCTAATTTTGTTTGAACAAAAGTGAGAAAACTAAGTAAAATGTGCACATTTTTCTTGTGAATCAGAATATCTGCATTATGGAAGAATAGAAGTACGTAAATTGATATTAATATGTTTTATGCCACACTATGCCAGAGGTTGCCGTGTCTTTTTTATATCGTGCTAAATTTCTTACCATTTGGCTTCTGGAACAGGGTTATGATTCTGCAAGATAGAAATTATCACTACAGAAGTTTTATGGTCGTCATCATAAGCTCGCAGATGTTTACGGTATTTCCATCTGCACAATGAAAACTGATATGTTCAACTTTTTCTTTCCTCTTTTGTCAACCCCGGACTTGACTTTTTATGAGCAACTCGGTGGATGTTTCTAGAAGACGCTTACCTACCGGTGCACCTGGTCCATGCTCCTACTTTAATGTGGACAACTGATTTGCTCAGCGTGTTATAGTTTTCTTTTCTTCTTTCGTTTTCTCCGGACTTAACCTTTTATGAGTAACTCGGTGGGTGATTTCAGAAAAGACGAGGACGCGTGCCTTACGGGAGCACCTAATCCATACTCCCAATTTTTAGTTGAGTCCGATTTGCTCATTAACTTTTCTTACTTTGTATGTATTATTTAGCTTACTTTATGGTCTCTGTTGTGTTTGTCTCTTTTCCAAGATTGGTTTTTGTTCCTGGATTACATTCTTTTGATTTATTTGAATTTCTAGAATATTAGTTCCTTGATTACTCTTTCTAAACAAATGCATTGAGTCTATTCACATGGTTTCTGACATTCTTTTTCAAGACCTAATCTAAACATCGAAACGGGAAGTTTGAGTAAATTCTGCTTGCAAAATAGCAATATTGATATTTTTTGTCAAAGTCATTGATTACAAACAGTTCACCTTGTCGAAGAAAAAGTGGAGAATTGAGCAAAAACAAGGGTGAATCTTTCCTCATTTCTACTCTAGATTAAGTAATGCTGCTTTTTTTCATTGGATGTTTATGACTCGTATTTCATTTAATGCCATTTCCATATCCCGGTTATTTTTTTTTAATAATAAAATATAAAAATTGTTTCTACAGATATCAATAATAAAAATGATAATAATGATAATAATAATAATAATAATAATAATAATAATTTGTTTCCTTTTATATGCCTAAAAATAATTGTTTTAAAAATATGATATTGCATACATCTTCAAAAGTTGTGACTGAATTTTACATGCCCACTAGTTATGCTTTATTGATGAACTTAGTATTATTTGGGTTATAAGTTTCTATTTACAAACGATTTTCGCTGAACTGTTTCATGCGACAACAAGTTTTGACATTCCTTTCTATGATTCTTCTGATAAACACATCTAAATTTACGCACGAAAATCATACGATACATGATTACATTATGGCTTCTTTCCGTTATGCAGTTCATTCCACTTGAGCCATAGATTCGTTTTCCGTTATTAGCTCGTACGACGTGATTTGTCTCAGAGAACATACCAGACGCACGGGAAGTAGAATTAGTAAAAGTTGGTATACACGGTAAATTGAACAAAAGCCAGGTGAACAAGACTGTATCTATCGTGTCTTTCAGAGTAAAAAAATATTAGCTTCAGTACACATGTATGTAAGAATGAGGGCGGCCCATGAATAGAAGTAATGCACGAACATTTATATCGAAATAATTTTGCACGCAAATTGCACTCATTATGACTGTTGATTCACTTCTAATTTCTTTTTGTTCGAATCATAACTAGCAGAACACATGCGTTTGTACGTTTGATATCATTCAAAGTGTAATTGTATAGATTGTTCTTAGGAATAAGATGTCATTACCTGTATGATTTATCAACAGAACATGATGTACTATCATATAATCACGCAATTGGGAAGTAAATTTTCATTTTTATTTCGATAAATATTCTTTTTGTCGGAAAACATATTTTCTGACAGGCAATTTTGTCAAAATACATGCCTTTACAACATGTGATATTATTGTAAATTATGACAAAAGAGAATCGACAAAGTACTTTAGGCAATATTTTAAGTATTGTTTGCACATAATTCTGTAACACTGTAACGTGGATCGTTACAATAGAACTATAATTTATGGTTAAGATTGCCAGAAAACAAACAAGCAGTCTTTTTCACAAGAAGTCGTAAGAGTAAAATTAGTCGTAAATTGTGACTTCACACTACTTAACTCTATTATGACATCAGTACTTACAACTTATTTTACACTTACGATTTTTTGTGAAAAGGACCGCTGTTGTTTTACTCAAGCAGGATAATTAACCTTGAACATAATAGGAAATGATATGCTATAATTACCTCATATTAAACTGGTAAGATATTTTGTACCAAATAACTACAATTTAAATACAAACATACTATAAATAATCAAATAGTATGTTTTATTTCAGTATCTTGAACACAACAATTAACTACATATAAACAGCATGAGAACCAAATATTCAGATTGAGAAAAATCTGAATAAAACCTGCTTGCACTTGTGCACTAGCCAAAATTATCGAACTAGAACCAGTATCCAGCAACGGAAGCCTTACTATTTTAACAGTTTTAAATTGTTTTGTGTAGAACATTTCTTGTAATTATATAGGATTATAATCGGAAATTCGCCGTTGCTGTCATTTCAAGCAGACCTATATAAATTTTATCAAAATAATCCTCTTTTATCCAGTACCCACTTAGTATTTGATTTACAGAAGCGCCATTGTAAATTATGTTGATTTGATGAGAGATAAGACAAACACGCATACACATACATGCACAGATTGTATTTATAACTAAATATCGGAAAATTATGCACTCCTTACTTTTGTATTTAGGAACCTACACCAAACCAAGTTTATTATGACAATATTTTTTTTAAATGTTGTGACTTTGATTGCCTGGACGGTTACTTTGTGTTTGATATATTAGTTTTACTTATATCGTAATATGATAATGTCATTTTAAGATTTCCGTGTTGAGGTGGGTCGTGCTTTTAATTTTCTATGTATATATATATATATATATATATATTTTTTGCTTTCTACATGCAGTTTTTATATCAAAATCGTATTATTTTAAATGTTTGGTAAAAGCGAGGTAACTCTATTTCAAACGAATGCAATGTTGTTGATTTGGACAAAAATAGATAAAAGATATGGAACCTTTGATAAGATATGTGCTTATTCCCTTATGTTTGTGCTTTATGACTATAAGCCCTATCAACATTATTTGGGAGTTTTTAACAGTCGGAAAACACAATCAATACATTACAGTGCATATAAATCATTACTTATAACGAACTAATTTGCAGGTGTTTTAGTTATAGACCTATAATATCTACAATCAAGAATTTGTAAGATGTTATATTTTAGTATTATTCAATGTGACAAATTTTGTTTTTAAAAATGATGCCAACGTTTTTATTTTATCCGTCACCTAATCAATAAATAAGGTCATGCATTTAAAACTACAGCCCTTTTAACTTTTTTCTTGTAATTGTTAAAATTGGCGCTTCAAGATATTAACGCTACTTATAAATGTTGTGTTTTTAATTACTTTTACATATTAATAATGTTTGTGATGCTATTAAGATGAGAATTTCATGCATCTTCCAGAATAAAATTACTGCGTTGTTTACATATATGTTTCTTTGCCTGTGTGATAAATTATACGTATTTTTGTTTTGTTTTACACAAATACTTTACATGAGGTTTGTTTTTGTGCCTACAGAAAGTGCTCTTTTTTTTGGACAATATATATTATTTTGTTAATTGGTACTTAAGTATAATTATAAAGCCAATGTCCTTAGAAAATGGTAAACACTTTAACCGAAGCAAAACGACAACCCCTCCCCCCAAGAAAAAAAAACAAAAGAAAAAACAAAAAAAAAAAAAACATATACAGAGAAAAACAAAACAAAAAAAAAGAAATAACCAACAACAACAAAAAAAAACAACAAAAAAAAAAAAAAAAAAAAAAAAAAAAAAAAAAAAAAAAAAAAAAAAAAACCAAAATAAAAAAACATAAAGATAAACAAAAAAAAAAAGATGGAAAGAAACCAAAAACCTTATTTTACTCATGCTCAACCGATTTCCAAGTTTCGTGCATGGTACGTGAATGTTGTGCAGCTTTTTAATATATAAATTAAACAAAAGTTAAAAATAAAACTGTTTCTTTTACTCATGCGTTTGAATGTGTGAATGTGCCAAATTCTTAACGTGTAGATTATTACGATTATTTAATGCAATAATATTTCAATGAGTGACAAGTACTACAATTGTCTATACCATCAATTATTATTTAAAAAGATAATCCATAGAAGTAAAATGTGTCTGTTGTAAGAAAAACTCAGACGTTTAAATCTTATAACAGATCATTAGCAAATGGAAGTGTGACACTTGGTCATGTTAACAGTCTTATTTACATAGAAACATCTCCAAGCATATTTCTGGTTCAATTTGGAGCATATAAAGTGATCCTTTTCACACTCCAGTCTAATTACCAGTCTGCCTCGAGTATATAGAAAATGTAATTTTGTTGTAATTTGTAAGCTGGACATGTTTTGTCAAAAAATGATATACGACAAAATAAATGGAATTGAACAGCTATGACATCCATGGGTCGATATTTTGTCATCAATGTATAAGATTCATTTTTTTTTTGTAATTAAGTCAATTTAAAGTATTGATTTTTTTACAATCCCAGTCAATGTAAAAAATGTAAAAGATGATGTCATGAATGCATATCATTATGTTCAATTTTGCAAATTTATACTACAGCCCACTCTTCTAACATATCAAATTATACAAATAGCAAACGTAATACATTAAGTATGGATTTGTTCCCTTTAACAGCGTTTCGAGAAATGATATAGAATAAACCTGGAAATTTATGGCACAAAAACTGAGATAAAAATATAGAAGAAAATATGTGTAAACGCTTTATAGAATTGCAAAATGGTAAGTTAAATGTAATCTGGAAAAGTTAGAACACCGGATGAAAGAACCGCAAATTCAAATTGCGGAATGCGAAACTAGTTGTCAAACTTATTTGACATAATTGAGAAGAAGCAGAAACACAATACACAAAATAGCATAAGTCATGATTCCAGATTAAAGAAACTTAAAGGAAGAACCCTCCCCCAACTGCAACCAGTTTTACAGAAACCTCAAGAGTTCACCGAAATAGAAGCATTCAAATAATCTGTATTAGATCTTAAGTATTGCCCTATGAAAAATAACTTGTTGTTTACTGGTTTACACTATGCTGGATACGTTAGAAGAACCGCAAAGTGAAATGCAAAGTGAATTTTCAAATTCTGGCAATATCAGTGTGTATTTATCGGGTGATTTCTACACAAAAACAAGCACATTACCTGACTATGAGAATACAGATGAATTTACACGCTAATTCCAGTTTCACGTGAAATCGATTATAGAATAGAATTTGGTAATGTTCGTAGGATCAAAACAAACGGTGATGATACTAGAGCTCCAATTGAAACAAGATTCATTTGTTATAAAGATATAAAGGTATTATATAAAGGTATATAATACAGATTGAAGGGAAGACCAGTTGGGAACGAGAGCAATTTCCAATCGAAAAATAGGATAAGCGCCGGAATTTATACCCTGCAACGAAAGAGGCTTAACAGGAAAGTAAACAATGTGTCACGATTAGAGACAAACTCTACATTGATAATGAGTTAAATGTTCTACCAGTAGACATTGTTAGCATATTGTTTAACTCACAATTTAACAAAGTCCGACAGAGAGTGGCTGTAAATCATTATCAGACAATACTAAAGAGCACATATCTCGGTAGTCACCAGTGGGAAAAGACCTAAACAAGGTTCATAATCAAGTAAGGTGCAACTTGGAGAACAATAGGGACCTACTAGGTAGGAACAACATGCAAGAGGGCATTCCTCGATAGCAAATGGTGAAAAGAAAAATCGATTAACATTGAACTATTTAAGTTTTGTTTTCGAAATGAATGTGGACTGAAAAAAAAATTGCTGTCGCCAAAATTTAATGAATAATTAGTTTCTCAAGATGTTTGTATGTTTGTTTAGTCAAAACTTACTGATTTAGATGAAATTAAGATACATTAAATTCTATCACATGTAGTAAAAAACAGACACAAATGTTAACGACCATCGGATGGTATCACAGTAATAAATAAACAGCTCTGGATAAACACATTGAATTTCTATCAACGAAAAGTCATGATAAAGTCATACACCGGTTTCAAATATATATATATATATATATATATATATATATATATATATATATATATATATATATATATATATATATATATACCGATATATGAATCTATCATGACTTTCCGTTGACAGAAATTTAATGTGTTAAACGTCTCAGAATGTGACGACTCTATTCGCTACACTGCTCCATCGGATCAAATTGATACAAGGAAGAAAACGTAAACTCATAGAAGGGTCTGAAAAATTCCCAACGATGTTAGATCTGTCAAGTTTGCAATGCAAATTTTTGGTCGTTTTCTCCGGGGGACTCAAACTCGTACTGCTGTGAAATCAATGGCAACACTGCCTGCACAAAGTCCAGCGTCCTAGACCACTCTATAATGTATAGCCTACCACTATATGTTGTGATCTAGGGCGCATGGAATTGTTCACACCTTTCTTTGTATATATTTTCTACATAAAGTTTGTATCCTTCTATATTTTCCCAATTTCTAAATGAGTTTTTGTCAGAATACTGTCGAAATACCTAAGAAATTTTCCTGATGTATGTCTAAAGTTGATAGGAATATTGGTAAAATTGTCTATTATTCTTTATGCTAGCAATACAGCATTATTATCAGAGATGAATGATATACAATAAAGCTTGACACAGTTTGAAAGATATTGTGAGCGTTGGACATTAAGAGTGAATACGCGTAAAAGAAAAGTTGTGGTTTATAGTAAAAATGAAAACAATTTTTAATCAGAAGTTCAAACTTAACGGTGAAGACATTGATATTGTAGACACGTATTCATAATTAGGCGTGTTATTTTTTAAAAACGAAGTTTCCACAAAGCAAAGAAAAGGTTGAGTGATAATTACGAAAAGACCTTTTATGCTTTGTATGCAAAATAAATAACAAAATTTAAGCATACCAATTGGTTTACAGCTTAAACTTTTGGAAAAAAATACATTTACAATTTGGTCAGAAATGTTTTAGAGTCTATTTAAGTCTATTTCCCCTAAATATTTGTATCAAATGTAGAATGGTAATGTTTTGGAACAACATTCTGCTAAACAATAAAACAAACTATCCTAAATCACCAAGTTATGTTGAATTACATTCTTTCGACCAAGAAAAATTCAGGTAGATTTTCCATATTAAATCGATTTTTGATGATACTGGATAAACATTCATTTTGGAGGACCAAATACTATAAGAAAAACAAGTATTAAAGTCATTGCTTTAAGTGCAACTGAAAGAGCAATGTATATATTATTGGCAGTCTCCAACAAGCAGACAGATTGTTTATGTTTTTTAATTCAGAAACTCGAATTTGAAGATCCCGATAGAAACCGGGAGATGGTCAGGATTTCAACGAGATGACCGGATATGCCAAATATGTAGAAATGGATAAGGCGATGAATGTCATTATCTGTTCACTTATCAGGAAAGAGAAATTCTAGAACTGAAGTTTATAACTATATATTATTTACAGTATTCATCAGAACAATAAAAATGTATTAAAAAAAGGTATTAATTTATTGAAAATATGTTATACTGAATTGTTTAAAGACATCGCTTAATTCGTCAAAAGATTTCTGTGATCTATTTTTATGTTTTTTTGTGTGAATATATATATATATATATATATATATATATATATATATATATATATATATATATATATATATATATATATATATATGTATATATATATATATATATACATATATATATATATGTGTGTGTGTATTGAATATAAGATAGTTGCTTGTGTTTGTTGTGACAATGTTTGTATGTGTATATATCCTCTTGAACACCCTTGTCTGAATATCAAATTAAGTATTATATTGTTTTGGTTGAAAAATACTCAGATTTTTCTAAAACAATGAACAATCATTGCTTTTTGTAAATTGGTTTTTGGTACTGATATGACCACTGTTAACTGATTGTGGCGATGTGGCATGCACATGCTAATTAATCACCACCGGTTTAATCAGCCGCATTGGAAGAAGGAGGTTTAGCGAGCTGTCAAACCTAGATTCAACCCACTATTTCGTTTGAAATGCCTGTTCCAATTCAGGACCATTGCGATACCAGCACTCCAATCTATTTTGGACTTGATTTGACTTGGGATCGGATAAGTATTCGGTAATTGTGTTGTTATCTTTACTCAAAATGTGTCAATGTTTCTCAGAGACAAATTTGTTAAGACATTTTCGATACAAAAGAATATTTTAGAGTGATAAGCCGACGGACAAAAGACCTAATGAATCAAATGTATTTGCTCACATGGAGAAAAGGAAGTAATCATACTGATTGTTATTAAATTCAATGGTCTTTCACAAAATGTAATTAACTATTTTTCTCACTTTACAGATCTGATTTAATTTAAGACACGGTCAAAACTGGTTAATGATGATTTCAAGAATAGCTAGCGACAGCATTCATAAAATAGTCTATCAAATAGGTGAAATCAAACTAAATGGTTTGTCTGAATTACACCCTTTTGTTTAAGTTTGGTTTTTTAATATCCTCGGTCAGACAGTATACAAATGTCTCTTAAGATTCTAATTAGTATATAAATGACTTGAAAATATTCACGCACATAAATGATTATTTTTTCATGATCGTTGACTAAGATTTGGGTCTTTCAGCTGTCATTGTAAAGAACATTTAAAATTTGAATTCAAACATTTTACATTTTTATTTGTTCAATGAATTTTTTATCATGAAAATCATACCATTCAAAGTTTTCATATAAATAATGCATTTAAGCCAGTTCTTTACAAGTTTATTAAATGGAAATGAAAAAACACTCTGCAGTCACCACTCGGAAGATATCGTACATATTGAGGATATCATTAAATAATATTTTATATGCCATTGTGCTAAATTAAAGGAGAAACAAATGATTCTCCTTCAGCATATTCAGTTCAGGTTGGTTTTAATTATTTCTCCACTCTAGATTTAGTACAGAAGGTAGAGAAATAGTTCAATCAAGGAATATCTGCAGAAAAATCAGTTTCTCTCATGAAAGCTGAAGTAAATTTGGAACATACAAAAATTCGCAAAACTCGGGCAGAAATATAATCTTGTGTTCGAAACTTAGATAGCCACGTGCATTTTAATCACTGGCCTAGAATGGGAGAAATAATTCTAATTCATTATCAATCTATATATATCAATGATATAAAAGATACTCTATTCCGAACAAATTGGTTTACGAATCACGTCAATTTTGATTAATTTAAACATAAATGATGAGAACAGAGTCACATTTGTCGTTCTGTGCTTCCTTGATGTCAGGTATTGTCTCTATGACCTAAAGCAATTACATACACCATCGGAAAAAAATGAAAATCTATGAGATAACATGTAAATTAAACCTTAAACACGGAAGTTTTATAAGGTTATGTAAATACTTTTAACAACTAATGTATTTATTATATGTACTTTAAAATAATTAGTGAAGTAGCTGCCAAAGTTGAATACTACTTCATTTATCTATTAAATACATTTCAATTTCTGTGTACTATGTTAATAACATGAGGTGAAATACAACACTGTTTTATTGATGAAAAATAATGTTCAAATAGTAATTTTACCGATAAAACCGATGTTATAAAATGACAGATAATAAGAATATAATTCGAACTCATCTTTAATTTTGAAATATCTGTACCAAGTTATGACCATTGCGATAGTTTCTGATTTTCCGATGTATACCCTGTTATTGGCTTTTGTTAAACTGACTTTCCTTTTGACTATTCCTTTTTTACTACTGCCTTGATTTTATCCGTTCGGTAATTTTGTTTTTACCCTTCCCAGTGATTATATATAAAATACAAATGATACTTTCGAGTAAAGGGAAATGAAAGTACCTATAACGTTTGTCTGATATACACTTATCGATATAAGGACATCGATCTTACTTCCGTCCTATAAGCCTATTGTATATCATATATTTTGGCCTAAGGATAATAATTAAGAAGCGATCTTTGTAAGAATTATGCAAAATCTGAAAAATGTGATATATCCCAAAAAAGGCTACACATTTTTATTTTTGTAATTAAGTTGTTTTATGGGTCTATACTCTGTAATTATTCATTCAAATCTGCCTGCTCTTAGGAGATAATCAACATTGGCAATCCAGTAGATGCTATTGTATTTTAGCGTCATTTACAGAGTTATCGCCCTTAATTTTGAAATATACAGTGTATTCTATATATTTTTTTTCTCCTTTAAGAGCACGGGTTAGATGAAAAACCACAAGTTAATATGACATTTCAAACAAAATATCAAAAATAAAAATACGTAGGCTTTTTACCCATGAATCACATTTTGCATGATTCTAAGCTGGAGTGCTACTTAAGAATTAAGTTTATGAATGTTTTTGTATTTAGTAGGATTCGATTATTCTTGCTGAATGTTAGGAAATATATGGCTAGCCAAAGTGGACCAAAAATTAATATTTTGTAATATTAGAAAATTTGTAATATTTAAAAAATCATTTTTCAATATTAGAAAATGCTCATTTTTGTCCACTTTGGCTTGCCATAGAGAAAACATTTTCCTGCACAAACAAATAAATACTGAAACATAATTATAAGAAAGTATTTTTTCCAAGAATAATTAGACGTTCAAACATTGAGTAAAAAAAACTTCTTGACCTAATGGGGTACATATGCTTATAATGAAAACGAATCTGAGAATATTCATTGGCAACACATAAATTCTCTAATAGTCAAAGTCACCATAAAGTTGATTAGTGGGGAGATGCAATGTATACCCTGCCAGCCCATGGGCTAAGATAGTTCAATATCTTATATAACGATTCTTTAGGAGCAAATTCAATTATTTACTGTTCATGGCAAAATCGGAAAAACCGTTATTTCTCTTACTTGTGCATATCGAAGTGATAAGTACCGTTAACTCAGATGTATCAGCAGTGTACTCTCCGATCAATTGTGAATGCTGTATTGTTTTTACTTTACACCTTTGTAACAGTAATTGTAATTAGCTATATCAGAAGTTATGTAAAATCTATTGGCAGAGCAACAATAATGGCAAGACAAAAAGGAAATGCATATGCGCACTCTTAATCAGTGTGATACAAATAGCCTCTGGTGTGATTGACCATCAGTTTGGACTCAGAGATTACTCCTTGAAACACGTGTAAAGCATATCAGAATTTGCAATACATATGATGGTATGTTTTAATTTGGAATAAATCCCTTAAAGTGTTTGATTTTTTGTTAGCAGAGGAAGGCATGAATGAAATCTTGAATACTATAAAGATAAAAACACCTGTTACTTCCACGTTATCTAATTTATCCGTGCTTGTACATGTGTTGCTAAGTTTATATAATAAGAAATTGACGGCTTATGAAGAAATTTATCAGAGTATCGTTTTGCTCCCCAAAATACTGTGTATCATGTTAATACTTATGTTTTACAGCACTGCAATGTTATGTCCTTCTCCATACAACGGTAGTATTTACCAAGTGTTTCATTTCATGACTCATTTAGTAGGTAAGTTGTAGCCGTCAGATTTAGAGATAAAAAAGTAAATATAAGACAGTTCGGCAATATTGAATACTAAATGACCTATATAGTCAATGTCATCGACCAGGAGCTCAACTGTATATTATGTTGCCTCCACCAGCGTTGTACACTGTGATGTCTAACAAACAAAGATTACAGAATTTACCGTCAATAAAAATTAAATTGATGAATAGAATGGTCGTCTTGTCAATTCATGTGGATAATGCGATTATATACGACATAGAAATAGTAGGAATTGTATTACTGGTACAATATATGATAGGATTAAGCAACGAGAGTAATAGAAATGTCATATTATAAATAACTGGAAATAACTCACTCTATTTCAATCATTATATACTAATATTTTATATCAGAGGATATGTCACCAAGATATATTCATAGCAAATACTTTATGGTCGTTATCGCGACATGAAGTCTCAGTTAGTTTTCATATGTGCTATTATGAAACGCAGTTCACTTCCTTTAAATTTTGATTAAGCACAGAAATTATACAGTCAATAAAAGTATATTTCCTCAATCTTGTTCCTTTTCAATCTTGAGGAATAACACATTTGGCTTTTGAATAATTTTACATGATTTTTTTCCCCATTTAAAAAACAAAAAAAAAAATGTTTTGCTTATATACTATATCGTAAAAATCGATAATAGGACAATCATTATATATTTTTATGGAGGTAGAACTACGGTAAGGGATACAATTATTACATATCATTGGAACGTTCGTATTCAGCATTATACTTGAATTACATGTAAGCATATCAAAGTAACTTGAATTGATGTCTTCCTGTTCTATATGAAAACTTAATAGGCTTTAGTGAAATTGAAAATGATAAAAAAATATCACTAATTCAAGAGTTATATCCCTTATCATATGCTTACCTCCTTCAGATACCATTCAAGACTAGTAAGAAAATTGTAAAGATGTTTAAAATATTCCTATTTACACATGCAACAGATAAAATCGGTAGTATTGGTAATTTTAAAATGCATTATCATTTCGACTGTGAAAAGAAAATTTTCGCTTGTAATAATTGGCAAAAAATCAGTTTTAGTGTTAAACCGGTAATTATCCGTCGGAATAAAGCATGCGGCATTCAAAGTCAAATTAAGCATTGCACGCCACTGTACATTTTTCTTCTTTCGAGAAGGGCTAAAGGTTAACGATAAATTTGTGTTGCAATCAAAGATGTGAATAGTACCTAAATGAAGCAAAGCTTGGGTAACATTTAATTTTTTTATTTTTCTCAATAATAAGGGGCTAAAATGAGGACCATCTCTAGGTCCCCCTTTTTGGCCCTTGTAATTCATCAAAATTCCTAAATATCACCTAATTTCGACACCATATTGAAATGCTCCTGATGACAAACAAGGCAATCAAAGGGTATAACTATATAAATGTATCAAATATTTTTATGTCTGAAAAAAAATATCACAAATTTCAAGTTACACTTTAAGAGATATAACTCTTGACGTAGGATGAATTTTCCAAACTGAAAAACTACCAAATAGCGTCAATCTTAAAAAAAAAACATTCTCAATAGTTTCTAATTAAAGATTTAGACTTACTTTTAACATTAAATCGATATTTTATTCGGGTTAGTTCGGGTTAGAAAAGGATGAAAATCACCGAACAAAGAGTTATCTCCATTGAAAAGCATATCATATATTAAATGCTATTTTTTATATTAGTGCTCATTTACAGTTTTTTTTTTCATTTCGTTTGTATTTCAATACCACAATTCAAATAAGTTAGCTTACTTAAAATGTTTAAATTAAATGAAAAAAGGAGAAGGGGTTGTTACATGCATTACCATACACCTGGATGAATTTCAATTTCCACTGAATGCATAACACAAACATTTGGATTGAACATAGCGTCTTGTGAAAAAAACAAAAAACAAAAAAAACAAAAACAAAAAACAAACAAAACAAACAAAAAAACAAAAAACAAAAAACAAAAACAAAAACAAAAACAAAAACAAAAAAACAAAAAACAAAAAACAAAAACAAAAACAAAACAAAAACATAAAAACAAAAAAAGAAAACACCACAAGATTTTAATTCTGTCTTGTTGATAACTACTTTAAACCTCAGTGAAATTAGTTCTTCTCTCTTTCAAAGGGGGAACGATTTGAATAAAAATGTATTGTAATATATTGATTTAAAACTACTTTTCAAAACATTAGCAAATCTTTCAGCCTTAAACACAACAGACAATAAAATATAATAACTTACATGAATGTGACTGATTTTTTTTTTGCTTTTTCTTCAATAATCTCATACATGTTCATGTTGTACATGCATTATATATATAGTCTGCATCAATTAAAAAAATTCACAGTTGAAATAATGTTTTTCCCATTTATAGTAGAGAAACCATCATTATAAAAATTATTTAGGTTTTTGAGTTGATGTAAAATCATATTCCTAAATATTATATATATTACAAACCCTACTACTGACTAGTAATACTTTGAGAAAAGCTCACTACTGGTGAAAATGCGAAATGAAACATTCAGTTATTGTGATGAATTTGTGGAAACTTCATGAATTCCATTTATTAGTTTTCGGAGGAGTAGCGAATGGACCGACACACAGAATGATCAATATACATGTACATGTATACTCATGCTTTTCAAAGGGGGATAATAAAACAGACCTACACTATCCGTAATACTGCCTGTTGTGGGTGTATTAATTACATTCTAAATTTCTATTTTTAAAGCTGGTTTTGCCAGTTTGGATATATACAGAAATATCAATCTGTGAAAAAAAAAGTGTTTACATTTTGATTTTAGTTTTTTTTTTCAAGTCACGCATACAAATTCACATATTTTTAGTTACATAATATATAGTATAGTATGCTAGTTCACAAATCTCACTTGGTTCTTCATTTGTCTTGGTTTTCATAGACAATTCCACTCTGTTTGTTTTGGACTTTACTGGAAGTCTCCATCATCTTTAAATGGCAATAAGCCAAGCGACTCATCACTTTCTGCATACTAATCTAATAATTTGGGCAAAATGTATGTCTTCCACACTAGTTACAGCCATTGATAATTTGCAATAAATAACTCATACAATTTGCTTACTACCAGAGGTGTCTCTTTCCTCAAATACATGTTCATGTATATCACATACTGATTAACATCTTTGTCCGATAAGGGACCATTTTTTTTCTGTGAATTGTAATTACTCTCAATAGATTGATTGTTCAATATATTTGACTGGTTATAGGTTTTTGAGTCTGCACACGGTACTTGTGAACAACTACATATGTACAATGCAACATCTATAGTGCTAGTTGTTCCATGACGGAAACAGTTTTTGTCCATCACTGTGTTTTTTAAGAGGAAACTACTTTCTGAATGACTTTTCACGGCTAGGCTCTGAGCAACTAAACCTCAGTTTTCAATAATACATTTCTCTTGAGATGTGCATTTTATACATGTAGCTGTATTTCACAGGGTTTTTTTAAAACCTGAAATGTAGCCAGGGGCATATTTGTCCCCCTAAAATTTGCAAAGCATAGGATGTCAGTGGTAAATTTAGGCGGTTTTAGGTTGAAACTTTAGGTTCTCGCCAATTTTACAACAAAATATACTTACATTGCACCCACTCTAGAATATTTCAAAAATTTAACCTAAAAAAAAATATCTGTGCTCCCCCCCTCAATTTAATATCCTGGATCTGCCCTGTGAATCATTATAAAACATGCAAGAATTTCATTGAATAATTCTCTGGAATATGATCTGACGCATTTATTATCACCCCATTTTAGTACAGGGTAGCTTTCTGAAATACTAAACAACTGCGGAAATTATGTGAATGTGCAATTGAGAACAAAAGTGCCAGTGATATATTTTTCATGACCTACATTTGTACATGTAAATAAACAACCTCTCATGCTTACATGAGTGTGGCAGTTCATGGCTTTGATGCCTGGCTGAGACACACTAGAATATAAAATTGGTAGTCATGCCCAGCTGCCCTGCCTAGACTGTGCAATATCAGAGATTGAATTATAAATGGTTGGAAGGGAATCAGAATGAGTCTGACTGTTTACCTGCAGGCTGTTACTACTGTCAGTTCAAGCACAAGACAAGGTCAACTTGAATGGTCAAACATTCTCTTCCTGTAATGGGTTAAAAATGGAGGATAATAAATCACAATCAACAAAAACTAGATAGAAATGTACATTATTCAAGTGGCAGGTGAATATAAAAAGCTACCTATCAATTTCAATATGCCTTGAAAACACAGGCCTCCATTCCAGACAGAGCCTTGCTCTCTAAGTACTACCACTCGTGTGTGGTAATGAGGTCTGTGTGCTTTAATATTATGCCTTGTGGCCCACCATGGCATGACCATGTAGAATATAATTTGCTACATCGTACCTACGACCTACAGAGGATGAATTCCCTATAATGGTACTCAATAGCAATAGAATCAGATATCGAATACAATGTCCAGTGGACATTATGTCATTGACTTTCGTCCCTGTCTCCATTGAGTGTGGTGCTCTAAATAGCAGCCATTTTATGTTTTTTTTATATTTAGTAATTTGAACGATCACAAATAGTAAATATATAGTTGAAATGTACTACAGAAATATGGCGGGGAAATATTTGTGGACTTTTTTCCTATGTAAAGCAGAAAAAAAAATCTACGTCACTAATGCTTCCGGATAAACGTAAATAGTTTTGTGGTTGTTTTCTAGATGTATTTTAGGCAAAAATGAATAAATTGGGGAAAATAATGATTGGCACTTAAGTATTTTAATCTAAGTACTATCCTGTATGAGAATCGACAATGAAAATATATAACCAACAAATAAACAATGCAAAAAAGCGAAGACCTTTGCAATCAACTGTGAAGAACAGTCTTGAAATATAGTTGTGTTTGAAAAAAAAAGAAATGGACCATTTGAATTCTTATTTGTTCATTATAAAGTTTGAATTGAGTGCAACCATACTTTAAACTAAATGACAATTTTATAATGATTTGTAATGTATGTTTGAAAGATGCCCGAGAAGAAACAGACGAAAAAAAGCAAAAGTTAATTTTTTAAGTTTTTTAAAACAAGTTTTCTATTCGAAAATGGACTGGATGTACCGATAGCTTAAGCGTCAAATTATCTTAAGGAAGTTCTTTACGATAAATACGTTTGTATCATTAATTAGCTTGCGTTCATTTAAATGCACCAAGAACTCGATATTGAATAATGATGACACTTAGTTATTGCTTCCTAAATTCCATTTCGTTATGATTCATTTTTGTAATAAAATTATATAGAACCATTTATCTTACGTAATATCTAATTGGAACACGAATTATATTCTCTTTTTTTAAATTCCAACAGTATTAAAACAAATATGATCCAAATTTTGAACGAATTAATGACCCTTTATTTAATGATGGTAGTGACATGCATCTTTTTATACCATTGTACCTTAAATTATATTTTCGGCAAAGAAATTTTGTGATGCATTTGAAGATTATATTTGTGTAGAATAATCAAGTTGACGAAACAAGCAATATTTATAGCGTTAGAGCGTAATATGTCTAAAAAGGAATTGTTGTTCTTTTGTAATGAAATTGTAGTGTTTCTTTCATTCTCTTTGTTGTTTGCTTTGTAGTTTTACATTTTAACAAATAAGTGTCGTCATCATGAACTCGTGGATCGTTATAGTGTATCCAACTGCATCATGAAAACTGATTTATTCAACGGGTCATAGTTTTCGTTTCCTCGTTTGTCTACCCCGAACTTGACTTTTTATGAGCAACTCGGCGGGTATTTCTAGAAAAGCAGAGGACGCTTACCCTATCGGTGCAGCCGGTCCATGCTCCCAGTTTTTAGTGGAGTCCGAGTTGCTCATTTGCTTTTGTTACTTTACGTTCTTTGTTGTGTGTATCTGATTTCCATGTCTGGTCTTTGTCCCTGGATTACATTCTTTTGATCAGTATATCATCAGTGATATTCTCAGTATCTTATAATTGGTACTAGTTTTTTTGTATTTACAATTGATATTTCACAAAGGCAGTTCGCAAATTTTGCCTATTCCAGATATGGTCAAATTTATGATTTATTTAGAAATGGAAGCAATAGCAAATAATAGCAAAAACAAAAACAAAAAAAAAAAAAAACGAAAAAACAAAAACAAGACTAGATGTAAAATGCTTTAACATTGTCACATATTTATGATATCATTGGTGCAATTTGCCTTTTGCGTAGTATAGCAAGACAGCCTTTCGAAAACATTAAATAACATATTTTCGTTTTTCTAGATTTAGTGATTGGAGTGGACGATGATCACAAATCACGTTTAGGTTTAATGTACTCGTAAAAGGGTAAATGGGACAAAAACTCCTTTCCATACAGTACACTTTAAACCATTTGTGAAGCGAACAAAGTTGTACTCGTTTGTATCCAGGAAGTTCTTTGGTTATCTTTCTGTATCAAAATTGGCAAAAATGTCTTTCTATAATCAGTAAGGATTTTCCCGAAGAAAGGTTAGACAACCATAAGTACATAATGCAATTATATGAAGACGATGTCGTATCATTTAATTTAATTATCCTAAAATGAAGACTTTTCGATGAACATCATCGAAAGATATATGTCTGTGTACGGTCATTTAGGATAATCGTTATTAGAATAATATGTCATTGGATACGATAATCAATAACTAAGGATAATACTAGGCTCCTATTATTTATAAGAAATGCATGATCGTCAACTTATCGTTTTTTATTGATGATAATGCTAATATTTTCTCTTACAGGTTACATTCGTAAAACAAAATAAACAATTTAAAAAAAAGCAAAAACAAAGAGTCAATAATGATAATAATGATAATGAAAATAAAAATAATGATAAATCAGCTTTTCTAAATAAGAACCATACTGACTGTTACGGTTCCGAACCAACACTAATTTTAACATATTGACTTAACATTACATTATATTTCGCCCTATCGAGCTTATTGGGATATCTTAAGTCTGACATTATTTCTATGATTATGAATATAGCACTTCTGTACAACACAGTTTTGGATTAACACATATCACAGGATATCGAGCTTAAAACAAGTTTTAAAAGGACGAAACCAGCTCTGAAATTTACCAATATATAAGGCTTTATCACTGTATCAATGGGCAAAATTAACGAAACGATGTCACTGTCGTCGCTACTTAACAACCTATATTATAACTTTTCCTAACGATTTTTAGTGAGTTTGGAAAATACATATATAAAATAAAAACAAAAATACAAAAACAAAACTAAAACAAAAAAGAACAAAAAACAGAAAAAAAAACAATTAAACCCATCAAAATAAACCCTAAACAGAAAACATGAAAAAAAAGTCATGCAATTTTATCTATTGTACAACTTTTATCAAGTGGATAGTCATCCATTGAAATCACTTCATATGCATTTAAGCACTTCATATACATTTAGAAAGGCAATTAGTCGTTTCAAAAAATAAAGATGTAAATGCATTACTCTTTCGTCAAGTAAATTTGTTCTGCTTAACATTAAAACTCTAAAATTGATAGAACCTTTACCCTGTTGGTAGAAATATCATTATAAATTTGACGATCGGCAAGCTGTTCTGTAATTTATATTCTATGAAATTAGTTCTACTTAGTTGAAGCAGAAGCCTGGAGTCAACTTCTATGCATGAAATATATTATAACAATCCATTATTCTTGAAAAAATCAGCACATTCATTTAAGAATTTAGATGGTTTCATGCTTAGTTATATAAGTTGCTTAAACATGATTTGATGCATGAAATCCACTCATTTAGAAAAGTATCCCTTGGACAGAAATTTAGAATACAAATTTGAAACATATCCATTCAAATAAAGATAATGTAATTAGATTCGCTGTCTACATAACCAAGCATGTAAAATAATCTGTAATTGTAACAAGGCATTCCTGCATAGATTTACATTTATTAACACCATAAACACGATTCAGTTCGCCATTATATTTTTGTTTTTTATTTTACTTTTGTTTGTTTGTTTGTTTGCTTGGTTTTGTTTGTTTGTCGTTTGCAAAGAACAAGTTGCAAAACCTATGATATTGATAATACATAAATTAAACATAATGGTTGTCTCCGTTGTCATTTGTTTTTTTTTTCTATCGTTGAGACACGTGTATCATGATTTCCGTACAATACAATTTGTCTAGCAATAATGGTAACATATAGCTATTGAAGTCATTGTGCATTATAAGGCCAGTCCGTTAGAAACAAGATCGAACGAACAGTATTAGAGTCTTTATGAAAGAGGATGTATCAGACATTTTCAAGACGTCATAAATGATTTATGAACTTCCCCATCGGTGTGTTTTCAACAGTCATTTGTTTTGACGTAACTATTTTCATCTGTCTAACTTTCACATTGTACAAATGATCGGCAAACAAAAAGTTGTCATCTTCGAAACGCAAATAAATTGAATTTATTATCACTGTTTACCTAATGCTATTATGTGCTCTCTTTTGTTGATGTCTGATACCAAAGTATCTCCATTCAACACGAATTCATCAATCATTCCAGTTTTTAGTTCAAAAGATCACCATACAGAAAGGCCAATGAACTATTTCAGACTTTACTAAGACTTGTAAAATTATCTTTCGAAAATTACAACTACTACCATAAAATAATGACAAGCAGCTATATAAGAATTATGATATCAGTACTAGATTAAAAGTGAATTTAGCAAGTATGAATGAGTAATCAAGGGAACCAAGATTCTACTGGAAATCAAAATAATGCTATCCACGGACAAAGAACGGACAGGAAAAACAGACAAACACAACAACGAACATTAAGTAACCAAGATAATACGCACAAAGCAACACAAAAAATTGTAATTCAGATTCCAGTAAAAACTGGGAGCATGACCAAGGTGCATCGTTAGGGTAAGCGGCCTATGCTTTTATAGAAACACTTGCCAAGTTCATATTGATATTTCAATCAATTTCTATAAGAAGAAATATTCCAATGATACTCGAGATACATTTTGGCGATGTAATAATCCAAAATAACTGAATAATATGGTTACTGTTTCAGAGTAATCAAGGGAACCAAGGTTATAGCGGTAATCAAAAGAATGTAATCCAGGGACAAGACCAGACATGGAAAACAGACATAGACAACAAAGAGCATGAAGTAACTAAAATCATACATACACAGTAACAAAAGCAAATAAGAAATTCGGACTCAACTACAAACTGGGAGCATGGACCAGGTGCACCGGTAGGGTAAGCTTCTTCTGCTTTTCTAGAAACATTTTCTTAAAAACTCAGTCTAAAAACATGCAAAACACACTAAAACGTGACCAAAAAAATGTTATACTATACCTTCATGAATGAACGTCAGTAAAACCTTCCTACCTAAAAAAACTTATGTTATGTATAACTTCATTATGAAAGAATTATATAGGTCATTGTAGATTTAGGTATAAAAGGTTTAGAATATGAATTAAGTACCAATATTTTATAAATCGTATTTACCCTGTAGCTAGGAAGGTTATAGCAATGGCCCTGTAAGGCTTAATTAAAGATAACATGGACGGCATCCATATATCTACACGGTTTTGCGATCCCTGACGCTTGTGTCAGCTTGAGAATGAAAAACATGTATCTTATTGTACTTCATATTGTGCATCATTAACATATATTGATGTGATATTTGATATTTTTATGGAGTCAAAATGACACGAAAACAGTTTAATGCATGTGTATTAGGTGAAAATGGGTGAATGTGCACAAGGTGTTGTTTGTAGAAATGTATTTGAAGAAACGCAATAGAACACTTTCATTGTAAAATATTTATGATTGATACATTGATGTCAAAATAGGATCGAATCCTATCAATATAAATTCGAATTCTATAAGAACACATCCGAATTATATCATTAAAGTATCTGCGATTCGTCTCTTAATTTATAGGAATAATTGGTATAATACAAATCTTGATGTAAATAGTTTTAAAACCGAACAATTCTTTAATCTACTTGAATATATTTATAGCTGAACAAATAAATATGCATATGTTAGTCCTCGGAGGGAAGACTATCTATCAGGTCACGTAAATACACGTTAAGTATGTAAAGTTTAAAGGTTTATGTTGTCGGTGATTCGAGAACAAAACCGATGACTAAAAATGCGAGGGAATAATTGGTTTATTTATCATGGGAATTTTAACAAAACATTAGCAAATCCGTGTTACGATTCCTTAATAACTTTGCGAGTACAATTATATCGCAGGTCAAAATTAGAAAACTAAATTAGTATTTCTGTAACAAAAATATCTTTGTTTAAAAACTTTACCTAAATTATCCCAAATCACTAAGAATCAGTAAACGGACACTAAACACTGATTTACTTCCAAGCGCATTTCTGAACATAATCGACGAATTACTGAAAACAACACAATTTAAGTAAAACCCAATGATTTCACACTCAACAATGTCAATTAAATTTTGCTAAATAAAGAGTACATCTGGTCTGCTTCATTATATTCTACATATCATTCTATTGCTTTAAACTCTACGGAAAACAAAACGGACACACAAGAATTATAACAATACAAGGAATAAGGATATTCGATGTTTATATGACTTAACAAATGATCATTACTGTTACGTGCGTACATGTATCACATTTTATTTCTTAAAAAATACGCATAATAATGTAAGACGCTAGTATTTTATTAAATGTAACCGGGTAATAAATGGCAATGAACTAATGAACTTGAATCAGCTCCAACCTTGACATACATTTCCATAATTATAAGTATTACAATTTTTACATATAGCCAGTTGTCTTAAGTCAGAAATCCTTCCTTTATATTTGTATATCCCAAATTACCTTTATGTACTTTTGTATGGTTTTATATTTTTTTTAGAAAGGAACGTATCAGAGCTTTAGTATACTACATCCGTTCTATTTGACCGTATATTTACACGTTATGTACTGTCACTGGCTGAGTATAACTTTCTGTAGCAAACGTAACATTGTTTTAAATTTGGCCAGGATGTCGCCTGCTTTGAATAAAAGACGTTGTTTTTTTTGTTTTAAACGTCATTTTTCTTTTAATATTTCATTGCAGCATAAATACAATAACAATGCACTCATCCTTTATAAGTTGTATGTCGAGTCATTGCACTGCTGTTGTCTATTTCACGTTGTATAAATGATTCGCCACGATATTTTTTTATCTGTATTCAGTACAATTTGTCAATAGTAGTTTTGTTTTATATTGGTGTCAATTCTGCTCGAACTTTAGTTGATTTACCTCAATTTGAAAACACGAATCATCATTCTTTTATTTGATAATATTATTATAGAAAATTATCAGTATAAAGCAATTGAATTGTAACTAAATACATCTATCAATGAACTAAGACATGCGTTTATTTATTTCCATTCCATATTTTCTCCCAAAAAAGTAAATCAAACAATGATAAGTATGACAAGTTTGTTATAACTCAAAAAGCACAAAGTAAAATAATTGGAGCATTGCATGCTAACTTCACAAATCTTTCATTCTTAATAACAAAATAGAGTAGGTACACCGAATTCAGTTTTTTATAATGACAGTCATAATAATTGATAATATTGGTTGTCAGAAACAAATGTTTATTTTATTACTTTAATGCACGAACGCACCACCTACCGCTCGTAAATTGTAGAATCTTTTTATTATCATAAACAATTCCTCCATCCCCCATTTTCCACTTTTCAATCCCTTATATGGAATTATTCAATACAATTATCTTCCTATTTTTTAACATTACCATCTAACATTTCATATTTATTAATTTTCTTTTTTTTAATTTTAAGTAAATTACAAAAAAAAAAAAATAAATAAAAAAAATAAAAATAAAACTAAATAAAATAATGTAAACTTTCTATTTACACCCAAACCATCCCCCATTCCCAATTATCCTCGTCCTATTCTCCATTGTCTCCATCCTTATTCCTTATGGAGAAATTTCTATCCCCCAAGTCCCGTTGCATTTCTCTTAATCAGTTGTTTACATTTTCAAATAGGATTTTGTAATTTAATATTCTTCAACATGTAAACTAATGTTTCTAATTATCATAATTATTTATTTTTATATAAATAAATACTTTTAAAACAATTTACCTATTATTTCTTTTCATATTTCCCATTCTCTACACCAGTTTTCCACAGAATTTGAAGTTTTCCCCATACAAGTACTGTATAATGGAAGTTACCTCACCTCCAGGAGATTTGTAGTTCTTGGTAAGCTTCCATTTACATTTTACAGGCGACCTATATAATGATCTCAATGTGAGTCGAATGTTTTAGAAGGTCATTAAGTGATAACTTTATATAGGTCTTGTATATGAGAGAGTAATAAAGGGAACCAAGATTATAGCGGTAATCAAAAGAATGTAATCAAGGAACAAAGACCAGACATGGAAGACAGACATACACAAAAAAGAACATAAAGTAACTAAAATCATACATACAAAGTAACAAAAGCAAATGAGCAACTCGGACTCCACTAAAACTGGGAGCATGAACCAGGTGCACCGGTAGGGTATATGATATGTTTTTAATGTCTCTTCAACGGAAGGAAATAGTATCATGCATAAAGGACACGTTGTTTTTCCCTATATAGCTGCATTTTTTCTTCTTTTTTTATAATTTATGTTTTAATGAAAAAAATAGTCTATATGTTTGAACGGTATTTTATTATTCTAAGAATTTTATAAATGCAATATCGGACTTATGGAAATGGTTTTGCTGTCAATTTAAAAATTAAGAGCAATTATTTTAAATGGTATAAAACCAGAAAAAATCGTTTATATCATCGTTCTGTGGGTATGGTCAAAGACGAAGAAAATTTGGTTTTATATTATATCACCGGAGTAACTGGTACCGCAATGGTCCCGAGTTGGTAAAAGACCATTTAAGACGCATGTCATCATATCCCTGATTCAGGAGTCTATTCGCAGATATGTATTGCGTTCAAGGTAATAAGAGTAGTTAGAATTAGCTCTAGCGCAGCAAATCGATTACTGAATATAAACAACATACGCAGTAAAGAAGATAAATTGCCGCACAGGTAGGACAATTTTATAATTTTAAAGCTTAAGTCGTCTCTTTTCTCATTAATTTTCAAATATAGTATATAGCATGTGCTATAAGAGTCGCTTCTTTAATAACAAATCTTATTGCAAAGCGAAAGTGGTTATTCAACGGCAAGGAAGAGCGACGGACTCAAACCGTAACAGAAAAAAAAATCGAATATAACGCAAGGATCCTATTGAAATTTACGTACTGTTGTATAGTGTGGCACAAATATGGTCATTATCTATTTGAAAACTAATCAAGAAATAGATGAAATGAAATGAAAACCTGTTTATGCATTATTGTTATTTTTTACCAAGGTTGAAGTATTTTTAATCCAGATGAATATCCTGTCGGCAATCTGCGGAAGTAATGGCGAAAATAATTAGATCAGAGCTATCGATCTTCTCTGATCAAAAAAATAAAAACAAAACGTTGTTTTCACAATATTCTGTAGATATTATCGACATTTATTGTTTCAATTGTATTACTACGAACTTATTTCATTGACTCAGCAAAATTCAGTAGCATCAAAACTGAACAAATTTGGCAGCTAATACATCTTTAAAGAAAAGCGGACGTGAGGTATTTTAGTGTCGAATTTTGTTTTGCTTGATTTGGATTTCATAACCAGGTATAAGTTTTAAAATACTTGTTCAAGCTTCAAAACCATATTATATGATATTTCCAAATTCAAACGCATTTGTCAAAGACTACAGAAAATGGTCATTAGAACATATTAATTAATACTTAATATAGGTAAAGTTAGAGGAAATAAACAAGAATATTCTGAACAACGACTTCCATTACCCATAGACCGTTAGAGTTAAATATACAAATTGGCAAGGCACACTTCTAAAAGTTTTTTAGCTTATAATTTATCTGTCCTGAGCAAATAGCAGCAAAAGAGAAAAAAAAATAGAAGTGTCAACAATAAGACTCATGTATATCAAAATCTAATTACCTGGACTTAAAGACAAGATACAAACACGTTATACATGTACATTGTAGCAATCAAAACATGACAGATTACAGATAAAAAATGAAGGTAAGGAAAACAAGACGAAATACAAAAATCTAAAGCTCTACCAATATGCATTCCCACAATACTGGAGGGACACCAGATGTTCCGCATGGATTTAGCTTGTCCTGCATAGCAAGCGGCACATGTTTTATTGCAAGTGGGTATTATCCGGTAGCAGTCTGAGAAGGAAAACAAAACTCCCCGAAAAAATAGTTAAAATCAACCACGATGTTTATGAAGTAAATTTACAAAATAAACAATTACAAAGAACAAATTTGAAATATTCGAATGTGACAATACCACTTTTATTCATTTTGTATTGTGTGAAAGGATTTTCAAAGAAATCAAGGTTATAACGGTAATCAAAAGAATGACATCCAGGGACAAAGATCAGTCATGGAAAACAGACATGCACAACAAAGAATACAAAGTAACTAAAATCATACACACAAAGCAACAAAAGCAAATGAGCAACTTGGACTCCACTAAAAACTGGGAGCATGGACTCGGTGCACCGGTAGAGTAAACGTCCTAAAAAAGACAAAATATAAAATATAAAACAATCCAATGATGCTTTGATATATTGCATTATGTATTTATGTATTGAAATCAACAAACGAAACAGTTGAAACCGTAAAATATATTGACCGCTCTGTGGTCACGTGATACAATCACCGTTTATTGCTTGGTTTGACGGACTGATGATTGATCGAAAACCGATCGGTAATTAATGACCAATCGCAAGTTTAGGTGTGTGGATCGGTTCAGGTACTGAACATGATTTGAAAATCGGACACCGTGTAAAGAAGTTTCTTTTATCTTTGAAAGGAAATAAAGGAAATGAAATGCATATCTGATTAATTAAAACGACTTTTCAGTTCTGATTCAAATTTTTTGATCGGCAACATATTTTCCAAGTGTGGTAGATGCGTTTTTCAACAAACGGTCGGCATTTCAATGTGAATAAATTTACCCCTCTACTTGCTCACCTATTTCTTTACTCATATAAGGCTAACTTTATTGCTGATCTGCCCGAAAAAAGAATATCGTTCAGCTAGATTCATTAATCTCAGTTTCCGCATATAGTTGACGTATTATTATTCAACAATCCTGGTTTCGGGTATTCGATACATCGCATCTAACCCAAAGAACTTGATGTAAAGGTTACTACAGACACTGTGAAGTCAGCCTCATATCTTACCCTACACTTAGAGATCGATAGTAAAGGAAAACTATTGATCAAACTTTACGACAAACGTGATGGCTTTTCATTCAGATATGTCAATTTTCTTTTCTTCTGTGGCAACATCCCTTCAGCAACTGCGTACAGAATTTTTATATAACAACTCATACGTTATACCAAGGCTTGTCGTAACTACGTAGACTTTTTGTTTGGTGCTAGACTTCTTACAATTAGGCTTCTGGAACAGGTTTATGTTGCTATAAGATTGAAGCCATCAATACAAATGTTTTATGGTCGTCATCATGAACTCGTTGATCGTTACGGTGTATCCATCTGCGTCCTTATAACTAATTTGTTCAACGTGTCTTAGTTTTCCTTTCCTCGTTCGTCTACCCCTTACCTGACAACAAACTGGGCGGGTGTTTCTAGAAAAGCAGAGGACGCTTATCATACTAGTGCACTTGGTTTATGTTCTAAGTTTTTAGTGGAGTCCGAGTTGCTCATTAACTTTTGTTACTTTTTATGTATTATTTAACTTAATTTTTGTTCTTTGTTGTGTTTGTCTGTTTTCCATGTCTGGTCTTTGTCCATGGATCACATTCTTTTGTTTTTCGCTAGAATCTTGGTTGTCTTTGATTACTCTTTCTCACAGAAAGATATAAGTCAATCTTAAACACTCGTAAGTAAAGTTGCAAGGAAATTCGAACGGGGTTCGGTCGGGCATTGTTTGATTCAGTATATATTTGTAGGATTTGAAATTGAAAAATGCACGCGTATAAAAAATATGACAGTTCTAGTAATTTGTGGTTTTTAGAGTTAAATGGAATAAATTTTTCAAACATTCAATACAACAAGAACAAAATTGTTACATATCAGTAATGATAAGCCTAGAATGTAAGATCGTACATTTTATGAGCCGATAAATATAACAACTATACTGCGAATAATTTTTACATGATAACATTATATGGCTTGACGTGATAATTTAACCTGAATTTGAATAAGTTTATTTTTAAATAGGGGACATTTTTGTTTAAAACAATGTAAACAAAATCGTGAGAATGATTAAAAATTCACTCCTCAAATGTAAAAAAACAAACCCAACTTAATATTATAACAAATTTTGATAATATATGTTTAGCCGTACACGTGTTTCAAAGACAAACCTAACATTGGCAGCATTAGAATCAAAGAAACGGGAAGATAGAAATCCAAGAATTAATTATTTACAAGAAGTACTCATAACAAAATTGTCTAAATAGAAAACCCATTCCATCATAGAGAGGTTCTACCATACGCAGTGCAAGAAATGAGCTAACTAACGGCATGCTTATTCTAATTTATATATAATTTATATGATTTGTTTTTTTTATTACATTTTGTAAATGGTTATTGAATGAGTGATTATAAACACACAAACAAATGCATGAAAGATTATGTATAATATTGTATAACGATCGAGCGATTCGTGGTAATCAGGAAACTTCTGTGTCATTTTTTCTTGGCTGAGAGAATACGTGTACCGACAATTAGCTAGTAAATTATCGAAGATGTGGACTTTTTTATGTTGAAGAACATATCACCTTTTATAAGTGCCCTAGTTTTAATCAAACTAAACATATCCGCCTATATTAACCATGTTCATCAATGAATTTGTTACCACAATATTGCTTAAATACAAACCTTACTGGGGGAAAAAGTAAAACAAAAGTGGTTACCTTTGAGTAGTCATATATTGTATTACCTTAAAAATATATGGTATATGAAGTTTGAACTGATTCATTTGTTTCATTTGTAATTGTTACCATATCTGACATTCATAATCAAAATATTGTTTGTAGAACCAAATATATTATATTTTAATTAAATGTCTTCTGGTACTTTTTCTGTACAAATAAAAACGGGAAGTTGAACTTAAAATATTATAAATTTCCTGTTCTTTCACTTCAATGTCGCCATATTTTCAAATGTAAAATTGCCGCTATCGTTAAATGCCAATTACTTACTAAAACTCACCTTAATATATTGTACAAAGGATGATTTAACAAGTATCCCGTGCATATTCTATTTAACTCGACAACGATTGAAAGAGGTACCGAAGATTTTAATTTACAATATCAACGATTTATAGTATGCGATTTCTCTTATTTTGAGGTATCTTTACGTATTTGTTAATAGAAAATACATTTTCATTTAAATAATAAAAAAAACCAAACACACAAACAAACAAAACGGAAAAAAACACAAACAAACAAACAAACAAAAATAAACGAACATAAATAATATAAAAAAAAACTTCATTATGTATTTATTAAATGTACATGTAATATTAAATAGAACAAGTTTTAAATCTTTACTGTACGTGACCTCTTTATGAACATCTTTGCAGATGTTTTCAGAAAAGCAGAGGATTTTTTTTTATAGTTTTCTAAGATATATGTTGTACAAAGAACATTGAATTTAATTTGAAAGTTTTTAACCAAGGCATCCATAATGTCACAATTTTTAGACATAACATGCAAGTCATGCCCCCGATTGGGGATAATGCGTTCACATAAATGTATCCGAAACTAAATAAAATGGTAAAATGTTCCCAAAGGAGATAAAATATAACATTTTCTACGCTATTTATCGTAACATTAAAAATCCTAAGTGTATAACAAATGTAATGACGGTATTTTTATTGAGATATCTTTGTCATATGATCTTCCTCTAAATGCATCTAATTTACGAGTAAGTTTTGTTTATATTTTGTTGGTGTAGAAAATGATGCATTGTGTAATAATTCAAATTACTGATATTTCTGGTGCTGTTTTGTTCATTTCACTATTGTCACATGTTCTATATTCTAAAAAATACAAAAAGGCGTGATGTTCAAGTTGTTAATATTGTTTTAATAAATCATAAAGATTTTACAATCAAAATACCATTTTTTTTTAAAATCAGGCAGGCATTAATTGGCTTAATATACTAGTGACTTAAAATCAGTTCAAAGCAATGTTTTCTGCAAATATCAAAATCCAAAGGAATTAGTTAAACCGCGTAAGTTGCAACTATTCGATATCTGGTTTTTGATGTGCTTTTGTAGAATTTATTTAGAATTTGAACATGTCATAGACTTGTATGTATATTAAATACATGCAGTCAGAATAATTTATAAGAAACTGAAAAAGTCATTTTTCAAACGAATGTCATTTTCAAACTATTGTTTACACATAATGAACCAAATCGTTTATATGATAGCAAATTTATATGTAAGCATTACCTTTATCCAAATGAAATTTAACCATTAGCATTGCAAACTCAGTTTTACAATGCATATTATATTCTCATTGTATATTTGCTATTCAGTCGTCACTAATAGTTTAGACGTGTCCCAATAAGAAATGACTTAAACAATCGTAATGTACCTGGACAATATAAACGTGTAATATAAAATATTACGTGTATATATGTATCAAAATAGTGTAAAATACATTTGTTAGTAGAGAGAACAAAACTAACAAACATATATCAATTATTTCTATGTAACTTTTGACTAGCATATTATCTATGTTTTGATTACCGAATTCATATATTAAAATGTCAGAAATTAAAATTGATTGAATTTTGTGCGATAAAAACTGTTGAATATTCTTCAAATATTTTTTTTTACGGTAAACCTATTAAAAACCTGTGTTTTTTTTAGGAATGATACTTTAACATAGCGCAAAAAAAAAAGAAAAACGATTCCTATTTCCAGCATGTACGCTCCTAAATTTTCACATAAAGTGAGCGAAATTAGTATATTGCATAGGGTTTAATTTCATGATAGTTTGTAAATTTATACAAAATTTACGTAATGATGCAAGATGCTGATAGCTAAAATTAATGATGATGATGTCAAGTGTTTTATGGACGGTGTAGGAAATACAGGTTTATGTGTGCTTAATTGAAAATGACTATTACATCGGTTATTATTATTGATTATTGATTATTATTGATTATTGATTATTATTGATTATTATTCTACACTTGAAAGCTGTTACTTGCCTGTGGTAGTATATTTTTGATGTTTGAAAAAAGACATAATGTATCATTTAGGACGGCGATTACAATTGGAGCACGATAATGTGGGAAATAGTATATTAGATTGTATATATGGTGACAGGGATTGAATCGGAGGTCTTCAAATAGTATGAGGTGAATTAAAAGAGTAATCAAGGGAACCAAGGTTATAGCGGTAATCACAAGAATGTAATCCTTGGAAAGATATATAAAACTGACATTCACAACAAAAAAAAAACATAAAGTAACTAAACTCATACATACAAAGTAACAAAAGCAAATGAGCAACTTGGACTCCACTAAAAACTGGGAGCATGGACCAGGTGCACCGGTAGGGTAAACGTCCTCTACTTTTCTAGAAACACCCGCCGAATTGCTCATAAAAAGTCAAGTCCGTGGTAGACAAACGAGGAAAGGAAAAGTATGACCCGTTGAATAAATCAGTTTCATGATGCAGATGGATACATCATAACGATCCACGAGTTTATGATGACGACCATAAAACTTCTGTAGTGATGACTTCAATCTTGTAGCAACATCACCCTGTTCCAGAAGCCTATTTGTTAGAGTTTTAGCGCGATACAAAAAAAAAAAAAAAAACGTCTGCTTAGTTTCGGCAAGCTCTGGCATAACGTATGAGTTGTGATATGAACACTCCATACGTAGGTGCTGAAGGGATGATGAAGATGACCAAACAAGCAGACTTGACTGTAATTTCTAAACACCTAGAGAGTCATTAAAATGTTTTCTGTAGCATAATACTGAAATGGAATTCATAATACAGTAAAATAATCTAAAATATTGATTGTCTGTTTTATTCAATAGTTTGTTAGACATGTGTTCTGTATAATACTCTAAGACATAGCTTAATATATTTTATTACAGTTGTCATGTTTTGTTATATAATAAATCAAAGCCTGATTAAAACAAAGAACTTAAATCTCTAGAACTCTTATGAACCACATGCAGTTTTATTTGTCTGAAATACAAAGCTAGAATAATGCAATATATCATGTATCTGTGTTACAGAGTAATCAAGGGAACCAAGGTTATAGCGGTAATCAAAAGAATGTAATCCAGGGACAAAGACCAGACATGGAAAACAGACATACACAACAAAAAACATAAAGTAACTAAAATCATACATACAAAGTAACAAAAGTAAATAGGCAAACTCGGACTCCACTAAAAACTGGGAGCATGGACCAGGTGCACCGGTAGGGTAAGCGTCCTCTGCTTTTCTAGAAACACCCGCTAAATTGCTCATAAAAAGTCAAGTCTGGGGTAGACAAACGAGGAAAGGAAAACTATGACCCGTTGAATAAATCAGTTTTCATGGTGCTGATTGATACACCATAACGATCCACGAGTTCATGATAAAACTTGTTAAATGACTTACACATAAGTGTATATATGTATCAAAATAGTGTAAAAGGATGCAAATTTCTTCAATATATGTTTTATTGAACAAATTTCGCAAGCTAATTAAGCATGTTTGAATGTTAAAGCCGTTCTCACGTCAACAAATATATAGTTTGCTACCACCTTAAATATTGTTCATGCAAATAAATGTACATGTAGAGTTAAAATGTCCTGGTTAAACTGATTCTTAATGATAAATAAATAGTGTAGGCATGTATGCAAGTACATTGTACATTTATGGAAACAGTTGTCAAGTTTAGGTCAATAAAAAATTGTAAAGTGTTTTGTTCCAAGAAATGTTTTACCCGTATATTTATGCCATAATCATTGTGGTAACAATCAGTAAAATTATACATATCTGTATAATTCTGGTTTAGATTATGTACGTTTATCTCATGTGAAAGATATCTTTACATCCTTCCGGAGCACCTGATGTAACTCCCCGTTTATTTAAAGTACATAATGTAAGTGTTTATGTTTATGTAGATGTGTGGTGTTATGTTTTAAATATCCCATAATATATTGCATGTAGTATGCATTACATGTATAAACAAGCCAATGAGCTTGTGAATTTCTTTTTTTACTTTTTGGAGCAGCTCCATTTTGTTTAAAGTGAGATTCATTTCGGAAGTATAACAGTTCTATAGGAATGGTAAAATGTTTTACACGAGACCGGTGTCGGAAAGAAAGTCACTTTGAAATGACGGACTTGACTGTTTTACATTAATCCCAAACAAATATAATTGCTTTTTTTCATGTTAAAATAGTTAAGCCTTAATATAGATAATCGGAGCTGTTTTTTTTTTTTTGTTTTTGAACAATAACTGGAACAGTAGAGGAAGGTGCGAAAATACATCAACTTTACTACTTAAAAAACATTATGAATTAAACGGCAAGCCTTTGAATATTTTCAATGATAAAATTAACGCTTCTATATTTTCATTTATTTATCCTTATAAATTTACCTGTAATATTTTTTCGCCCTCCGAAAAAATCAATTTACTAGGCTTATATATATATCATTTAACCTACCCTAAAGAATGTTATTTCCATGAACACGGTCATTCATGTTCAGCCTAAATGATCGCTGTAATAAAGTTTTATTTTGTTTCCTAAATTTTGGTATATGTCTTGTCTTAACATTTCGTCTTTGTACTAAGAGATTGATATCACTGTTTTTTCCTTCTGTTTTTTTACATCATTTTTGTGCCGTTTTCACATTACAAGTATGTATTTCATTCAAAAACGTGATCTTAATGACATATAGACCTAGCAATATAATAGGAGGATATTTGAATTTCTGTTACTTTTTAATTGATATTGTTTCGTATAGGTTCACTCTTCGTAGAAGTTTTAAATTACATTATCTACTTAATTACCAGTCCATATAAAATTCAGAAACAGTCTATATTAAGGTGATTCATGATGAAGAAAAACCCAACAATCTGACAATGCTTTTGTCAATCTACATATGCTCTGTTTTAACGTAACGTTTGTCCTTTCCATATTCAGATCTGCACGTCTGAGAAAATCATACATTTATCTCCCTCTAAAATCAACCAAATTGAACAAAACCAAGAACGATAACTCTTGCAAAGTGCTAATTTCATGTACAATCTATATAAATTTTATCTCAAAAGCAGAACACCCAAATGAAAAACAAAGACTGGTTATGTGATCTATAGTGGTTTCTGAACGAGAAATAAACGTGAATTAGGTGGTTTTTTTTACATGCATGAATCAAATGTCTCATGTTTACGAAGACTGATACTTAATCAACAGACAGAGTTATTGACTCAAACTGACAATTCTGTTACCAAAATGAATTATTCGTCCAATTGTCATGGGAACCATATGTTAGCTCACTTCTATAATCATAGTTTACCTCGTTTCTATAAACTCGATATATACCTATAGATCCATGAATTCGGTTTAATTGTGCAGAAAAAAACAACAAAATAGCAATAAAGCCCAAGTTTTTGAATTCTTAATGCTGTTTTATTTGATTATTATGACAACTTGAATGGCAGAAAATTGACACAATACTTATATGCTCTATTTATTACTTAAAAATGTGTCAAAACATCATAGCAATTTTATGAAACTCACATTATCTTTTCTAATCATTTTTTATTTTGGTTTATAAAGCTAAGCCAAGTAGCTATTAATTATATGTCACTCACAAAAAGTATTACCCAGACATCTATTTCTGACAATTATATTGATTTTTTTAAAGTTGCTAACGTGTACACTTCCTGAAACGTGTAGCTCATAGGTACATAAAGTTAGGGTAAAATATACTCATTCTTAAAAGTATTTTCATTTTGACTAATGCGATATATTTTATTCCCTCTGAATATAAACAAGCAAAGAAATTTAATGCTCAATAATTAATTTATTTAGCTATTTTAGCTAGCGCGATAGCATTTTTTTGTCTTACGAAGAATGTTGAATTTCTTGTGTGAAAAAGTTTACATTACAAAACACATTTGCATTGGTATGTACGTTTAGGAACGATACAAACATTTTAAAATGACGATTACAAGTTAAATTCCGTATTATCCATCTGGAAAAATTGAAGTTAATCTAAAAAATAAACAATCGAATAGATTAGGAAATATCAATTTTCATACAACAAACAACGTATAGTTCGTAAAACTAATGTTCCCGACCATTTCGGAGGTCCATATAAGGTTTTACAGTATTCCATTACATTTATAATGTATTAATGTCTTATAACAATATTCTCATTATGTATTAATTCCCGATATTTTTCTTACAATGTCTAAGGAACACTGATTTCTGCATTGAAAACGAAATTACAACGTGATTTTACTATGGGATCTGTTTTTATCATACAATCAGATGAATTAACCGTTGCACGAAACACGATGCACAATATAATAAGAACGAATCACGAAGTGCGCTCAAAAAAAAGCACACGCACACGTATCTCACGCTGCCCGTTACACGATTCCACGAAACAAGCACATGAAGCACACGATACACGCACACGAGACACGCTAAATTGAGAATTTTACACGTTTTAGAAAGTGCAACCAGTGTATGTTGTTTCAACTTATGTCTTGAATTTATCAAAAGATTTCCATTTTTATACCAGACCATTTTATAACAGTCAAAATAACATTATCGAAAAATATGAATATGTCGTTTGTTCGATATTGAATGAGAATAACAATAATTAAATGTCATTCCCTGTAAAAAATCAGGCAGTAAGTGAATCATGGTATAACAAAAACATGATAGTGTAGTTTGATTATTTGTACCATGCGAATCAAGGAAAACAGGCAAGATGTTCAATATCATCCTGAACCATTGAGTTATAATTTCATTGAAATGCACTGAAAATTAACATTTTCAAGGGCAGATTACTCTGTCAAACACCTCATTGTCGAAGATTCTATTGAAAAATTTCTGAGCAAAGCCAGTGATGCACGGATCTTGGTCTTTTCCAATACAGAAAACATCCTAGAGTGATATATGTTTGTCAGATCAGTTGGGTTCTGACATACATTTTTCTGATTTTTCCCATTTTGCAAGATTCTTACAAACGCGTACACTTAACCATAATGTTTAAACAAGTACAATTTATTGCCAACTTGTAATGCAACAAAAATATTTGGCTTTATTTCGTCAAAAATGTAATATGTCAAGTCCTTAAGTCACTTTAGTGTAAGCTACAAGTAATGTAACTTTGAGGGAAAGCTACAGTATACGAATTCAATTACCTTTGGAGTTATTTGTTGCTTTTAAATGAGTAAAATTATCCCAAACATTCTTAATGCATTGAAAGCTCTAGGGTAATTTACTCCCTAACAACGCGCATCAATCATGTATTATTGTTTTGCCAGATGGATTACAATTCATACAATACAGATAAACGTGAGAAGTAGGGAATTTTAGTGAAATATAAATGAATGAATGGTAAATATTTGAAGATAGTATGTGTTAATTTGTCCTAATTTGTATCAAATGTTTGATCATATATCAATTTCCTAAATAAAGGCAAAATAATCAATTTTCTGACCTTGACAAAATTTTGATTACTGGTTAAAAAAACTTGGTGTGCATTTAAAAATAAGTCTTAATCGACTATTTGCTGAGACAACTTATTTGTCAGAACTAGTTATACATTATGTTCAGAAGTTCGTGACTCAAACATGCCTTAATATAATATATTTATAGCTTGTAGTTAGGGACGGGACCTATTCCCTGAAGAATTTATCGCACTATTCTCTTTTTGCTTAAAGGACGAAAAACAAAACAAAACAGAAAAAAGCCAAAGAAAAAACAACACAATCAAAAACAAATACAGAAAATAAAACAACATTAAAAACAACAAAAACAAATACAAAAAACACGAAAAACAAAAGTAAAAGCAAAAAACAAAACAAAACAAAGCAATAAAAGAACAAAAACAAAAGATTATGATCAACTTGAAATCCATCAGAAATAGGAGCATGGATCAGACGCATTGATAGGGTAAAAAAACAAGCTTCATAAGTACACAATGACATAACCATAAAAAATGCAAATAAATTATTCAGTAGTTCGAATCAATACGAAGTGTTAAAAATATTTTGATGCCATTTTTTATTATGATAATACCTATTTAATTGCATGATCAATTGTTAGAATCATTTACCTAACACTGTTGTGTTGAAAAATGATAATTATAAAGAAAATATAAAGGAGAGTTCAACCTAATTGTGTTTTTACTTTACTCATAGCAAACATATACTGTTTAAATCAATAATCGGGAAGTTTCAGGGCTTTGTTTTTGTACTTTTTTATCTGCAGTTTCCTGTATATGCAGCTGTTAGACACAAACATCAAGAGATAATGTTTAAAACAGGGCAATATACACCAAATAAGCCGTTTATTTTGCCATATGACATTGTGTTTATTCGATTAAAAGGCAATACAGCATGTCATTTTCTCTCATTCGTTAATTATATCTTAGTTTAGTTTCTACTGTGTAATCCTGTAGGCGTTATTCAATTTCTATGAGATGTTTACTGTTCTATGTTTTTTTAAGTTGCTACATATTTTAAATGAGAAACATGTTATTCACAGATGTCTTTAAAGTATTTCTCTGCTCATGGCACTCACGTTTGTTCAAATGTTAAAGTTCTTTTATTTACCCTCCCATGTTGAGACATTTTTTAAGCTATAACAAATTTGGTAAAATATATATTCACTCGATTTTATACCACTAAAACAATTATAAAAGATGATATATGTTTGTCCTTGCCAACTGGTTTTAATGGAACACTTCTCTTCTGTGATGAGCTTAATTTTAACGGTCTGTTTTTGTCATATTCATTAAGACTATGCATTTAAATCTCAAAACGTAATCACTCTTTTGCACATACCGACACTTGTTTCAAAGACATGCCATATGCAGTGCAACGATGTATGCATCCGTGTTTTAGATTTTTAAATATTGTTATGCATCACATTTCTGATTTCGGTTAGGGTAGTGTAAGGTAGGATGAACGTTAATGTTATTCAAAGACGGTGATTACATATACATTCGGATGTACTAGTCAACAATTAACACATACACGGAATATTTTTGTTAAAAGACGGCGACCTTTACGGGTGTTTCTAGAAAAGCAGAGGACGCCTACCCCACAGGTGCACCTGGTCATTGCTTTCAGTTTTTAGTGGCGTCCGAGTTGCTCATTTGCTTTTGTTACTTTGTATATATGATTTTAGTTACTTTATGTTGTTTGTTGTGTATGTCTGGTTTCCATGTCTGGTCTTTGCCCCTGGATTGCATTCTTTTGATTACCGCTATAACCTTCTTTCCCTTGATTATTCTTTCAAATCCCCGACTAGTTGCATTAACACGTTGGTTTTAAAAGAAAAAAAAAACATCAGTTTAATATTGCGAGTTTCTGATGATATTAAATGTACGTTTTAAATCGAACATATTAGAAACCCGAAACATATATTTCATAAGAAGTTCTGAATGTTTTGTTTTCCGTATAGTACTCTACGACATATATTGTTACATTACTTATGTCAATTAAGTTCATGTTTCAATACTGATTGAATACGTGTATCAAAATTACAGATTGAAAAAAAATAGTTTCTTCAAATGTTTGAATAGACGCAGCCTATATGTTGCACGAAATCTTGGTTATGATTTTATAACTTGTTTACAATGGTTGATGTCACAAGAGCATTGAAGCACGTCATAGTAGAATCGACAGAAGGACAAAAAACAAAATATTGATGGCAATATATATAACAGCAGGATAAAACTTCATATACCCATGTAATAGAGTATAAATTTAGTAAATTCATTCTATTGATGTATCATCTTTGTCGATCAATAATCTTTCTATCAACAATCAACAATTGTATCCAAAGCCCAAACTACGTCTGGTGCAGCTATGTCAGATAGAAAAAAAATCTAAAATAAATGATGGCATTCATGCACTTACTGAAAACGTCAATAACCCGGTCACTATAATTTAAAACCATTTCATTCATTCAATCATTTACACGGCATGGTGTGTCATAATGATACATTTATCGAAGGCTAATGATTAATGTGTACTTTCTTGTATACAAAGAATTAAATGTAAGTAATGTTGATTTGGAACACACACACACACATACACACACAAATACTTGGATCAAATGAAATATATTAGCCATTTCAGTGATAGTCTAGGGATGATGTAAAACTTGACTTATCAAGACTGCTTAAACTCTAAGCATGGAATTAATGTCTGTCTTAATCTTGTGTGACGGCATATATTCCACAAAAGTGATATTGAAAGGCTAAAAATCATGAAACCCCATTATTTCATACAAAGTTAGTGGATAATATAAAGGGATCAATTGTATTTTTTACTATTGTATTGGCTTTTTATATAATAAATAAAAAAAATAATTCAATATGCACAAATTTAAGTAAGGATACGCTTCGACAATAACTTCGAAATTCTTCGGAATTTTAGTATGCTTTATTTCTTACATTTTAATGTTAAGATGTGGTAAGATCGGATTGCGAATTGTCAATGATTTTTCAACAAATGGCAAAACTTCAAATATTTGCACGGATCAGTTCATGGACAAAACAATACATAGTCTGAGTCAATAATTAACGAATGTCATTTCGGTATTTTATGAAAATGTTTATTGTTACAAAATTGTCTTGTTGGTTGTTTGTTTGTTGTATACATGTATTGCCTAAAATTCAATTATATAAAGCAAATTCAAAAAAAAAAAAAAAAAAAAAAAAAAAAAAAAAAAAAAACGAGAGCAATTCTGAGAGTAAAACATATCTTTTACAAATATATTATATATTCTTCAATCAGTTTTTTATGAATAATACATAGATTGACTTGTTGCGGAGAATACGATGTTTCGATCATACTTGTATAGTACAATAAGTGTATGTCTTTTTCTACAATTTTAGTCAACCAATTAGTTGTGTCGCCAGACAGTCTACCTGTCTTTTCTTAGGGAGTTATAATTTAAAATTGTAAGCGAAAATCCTCTACAGTATCTACAATGTATATAAAACTGGAAAAAATCGTCTATATTGAAGCTCGATGACCCTTATTTTTCACTTTGAAATTTAACAATTTGTTCAAGGTCATCTTAGAGAAAAAAGTAGGATCTATTTAGTGAAGGTACGATCCACAAAAGATAAGCAAAATATAAAAGTTTATCCATTCAAGGGGATTAATGGATAAGGTTTAAAGATTTTATTTTATGCTAGTTGAATCGGTGTATTTGTACGGAAAAGTATTGATACCGAAATGCGCGCAAATGTTTGTACATACACACACACACACATATATATATATATATATATATATATACATATATATATATATATACATATATATAGGTCTGAAAAATTCCCAACGATGTTAGAACTGTCAAATTTGCGATGCAAATTTTTGCTCGTTCCCTCCGCGAGACTCGAACTCGTACCGCTGTGACATCTATAGCAACACTGCCTGCACTAAGTCCAGTGCCCTAGACCACTCGGCCAGCTAGGCTATATAAAAATATAGCTTTCGCTGGCCGGGTCATTCCTCCTCGTAGGATTAATCTAGGGCTGTAACTTAGTACACGATGTATGGTAGTACGGGACAGTTCATTTTAGATGTTATTATACAGGATAGAGGATCAAATTAATGATGCATGTCACAACAAATCAATATTATACAAACGTCTCTGTGTTGACTCTATTCGCTACACTGCTCCATCGGAACAAAATTGATACAGGAAAGATAGTTAAACGTATAGAAAGGTCTAAAAAATTCCCAACGGTGTTAGAACTGTCAAATTTGCGATGCAAATTTTCAGCTTGTTTACATTTATTCACCAAAACATATTGATCCATGCTGCTAAGCGCCGCTTGCAACATGAAAGAAGTATGCCATACTATATATATATATATATATATATATATATATATATATATATATATATATATATATATAGTATAATATTCTCTTGATTACCATTCTTAATAGAATAAACATTGTTTATTCATTTTAAGTTCAAATGGACCTTAATACCATCGCGTTTGTTTGCTTCATTGCACTTGTGATCAGAGGAGACAATAATAACATACCGGTGTTATTCCTTCTATTTGGCAAATGGTATGAAATATTCCTACTTTGGATTGTTTTCTCTTGCATTATTGTGGTATGTTTCTACTTTTCTATTATACCCCGTTCTGTCTTCTTGTAATGTACAATACAATGTACATGTAGTTGAATATTTAACTTCAAAAGCAACTTACACTAAGAGTATCAAGTGTGAAATTCTCGGACAATATTCAAATCAAACGTCGTTTGACAATCGGATAAGGTCGCGAGAAATCAACACTTTTGTCCAACTTTGCAAGCATTATGCATTTTCTTAGAGTGCTGGCTGCAGCGTCTCAAAGGAAATTCGAACGTTAGATGCTGTTCGGAGCCTGGTACATAGGAGTCAATCGACATTGAGAGGGACGAACTTGTTGTCCATTGGAATACCACAAATTTGTAGAAATAGTTTATAGAAAAAAGAAAATAAATATAAATGTTTTGTAATTTTTGCATATGTTACACAAATATTTTAGCTTGTTTACATTTTGTTGCGCCGCTTGCAACATAAAAGAAGCTTCTTTCGATACTTCCAGTTTTGGTAACTAGTACAATATTCCACAAAATTGACGTATATTTGGTGCAACTTCATTCCGGAAATCTAGTGATGACAGATTTAACCGACAATACATGGGCTTTGAAATATAAATAAGTACAGATTCAATTGACTTGAAGCCACTATCTACCATTATAATCGAACCGCTGTTTTTTATGTATTCACTGTATGTGACAGAATTTTTCACAAAATTATTCATTCTATTTGACAAAGAAATAAATGACCATATTTCCGTCTATAAATGATATTGAAGTAAACAAATAGAACAAGGGTTATAAGTAAGGTCATCTGTATTGTCTGTTTTCTATATACATATCTTACATAGCTAGAGAGAAACATGACATGTAAATATTAGAATGGAATGTTTCATTTTTTGATGTTTCCAGTGGCAAATTTTGGACAGAAAGTGCTAGCATTCAATCCTTAAGTGTATTTGTAGAATGCACCAGCGTTTTTACGTATTAGATTTTGCAAATGCTCAGTCTATCAATTTATCAATATGTTAGATTATCATCGTTCTATTTTAAATTAATCATATTTACCTTAAATATTAAATCACATAACTATTATAATCAACATTTTGAAACAGAAAACAGGTTTTGTACACACAGCTCACTAAGTTTTATTTCAATGCCGACTGAATTTTTTTTTTTTTGTTGGGAAACTTTACTAAAAAAAATGCAATGATCTTTTTCCAATGAATATTTGCGTAAATGTAAACAAGAGAGATATATCATATAACATGATAACATGAACTTATTCCTCCAGTCTATTTTGAGAACCACGTTCATTTAAACGTGCATTTCATGTGACTTTTTTCTTTTGGTTATATTCCTGCGCCTACTGAAGTGGTATTTTAAATATTTCATGAAGAAATTAAAACAGAATAATTTATCATAATCTATAATCGTTTAATTTATCTGCAATATATCTGACTTAGTTTGTTACCTATTTAAAACTTTATTTTATCAACTATAATTATTAAAAGTTAAAGTACATTCAAACAGCTAAAATCAATACATATTGTCCTTAATGTAACCAAACAAACCAAAATACTCACACTATAAATATGATGATCGATTTATGTAAACAATCTATACAACAGAATTGGTTTCATTTGGCATTTCCAAAACTAAAACGATATTAGTGTTTATAAAATTAGTTTCAGATATATTACGGCCTAACTAAATTAGTTCAAATGTCAAGTAGACCATGTAGAGTAGCCAAGGCATTGAATAAAACAGTATGCTTGATTTGAATTTTATGTGTTGTTCATTTTTATATATGTTTGGAAAAAAATCGGTTGATACGTTTAATTAAAGGAAACCGGCCTTACTAACTCAGGAGCCAATTTTGAATTTATAAAGTATCAAATATCAATTTGAATTGAATACGGTTCGTAACTAGAAATTATCGTGGGATTGAATAGTCTTTTTTTTCTGCTCCCTGTCTTACCAAAGCGCTACGTAAGTTTTACTAGAACGTGTAACATATATCCTTGTTTTACTTTCTTCTGTGTTTTTGTTTTTGTTTTGTTTTGTTTTTATTTCGTTTACTAAGTTTTAAAACTTATTATGTCTTTTGGTACCGTCAAGATCTGAACATAATTTAAGCCAAAATGATCACTTATTTAAATTCCGTGGTAGCTTTTGATTATTCAAATGAAAATGCTAAACAAACAAAAAATAATGTAGTTACTTGCATCGAGGTATGAATATGTTGAAGGCTTTCTTTGTAAATAAAACCTGAACAAAAAAAAAAAAAAAAAAAAAAAAACTAGGGAAAACAAAACAAAAACAAAATAATAAAAATACTACTAATAATAATAATAAAGATACTGGAAGTAACCTGTATATTTCATTTTTTGATGTTTCTAGTGGCAAAATGGAAACAAATGTTAAACGTTTTGAAAGCGTTCTGTGAACAGACTTAACTTCATGATAACAAACGCCTTACAAACACAACGAATGAAAACTTTTTGATAGTGTGTAAAATGATCACTGAATGTTTTCTGACAGTTTTGGTCAACTGGTTGGCGTTCGTCGAGAATTTTTATACTTGTACGAAATACATACCCTTTGGAAGAATGCACTGCACTCAAACGAATCAATGTTTGTCTCTTGAGTTTCTTTAAGCGCTTAACGAAATTACAGATTGTTCCAAGTTCTTTTGGTCAATTCATAGGAGCACCTTTAGAAATTCATTTTCACGAGAATTATAACTCCATTTTTACCGCTCCAACCTTGGATTTATTTTGTAACTTAACCTGATATACCATTGAAAGAAAACTCACGTTAAATGCTTAACATTAACATTTTGTCGACTCCTCTGTGACCAGACTCGGATGTCCTTTCTTATGAAGCTGTTACGTCTTTTTTTTTTAATTCCATGCCGAGGAAGTACTGACGTTTTGTACCTTGCCTAATTCTCACATGTGATATTTGATGTACCGCATGCGGATCAATGACACCACTATACTAGTTTTATGACCATATTGTTACGATGTGGTCTCTTTATCAACACATGAAATTCCCCATGTACCAGCGCTTATTTAGGCTATGCTACATTTCGTTAAAAATAGTAAATAGTTCATTCTGCCAAAAACGGAATAACATGTGTAAAAAAGAAACAAAAAATACCGACGTTTTGACGGGTTAGTTTCGTTTATAGAGGCGCATCTTTGAAATGATTAGGAATGAGTAGTACGCATCACTTTGAAATTTTGACTCAACTTTAATGATTCTTCTTTCAGACCGCCATTAATTCTTGTCACAAATGAACATAGTTACAACATGTAAGACATTATAAAGTCAGCAATTTATGGACCTGCTCATTAAAATCCGCAAACTCTTTGTTGGATATTTATATTGATACATGATAAAACCATAACGCCTACTTAATTTCATACTTAGAAGTTCTTGATTTTTTTTCGAGTTGTTCATATACTTTTGTTTCTTTGTACATGTATGTATTATTTAAGTTATTCTTTGTTCTTTGATGTGTTTGTCTGTTTTCCATAACTGGTCATTGTCCCTGGATTATATTCTTTTGATTTCCGCTGGAATATTGGTCACTTCATTACTCATTCAGCTTAAGCCTTTAGACAAATCTAGTCTCTAAGATGAATACAAATAAAGAATATTTTGATTCTCAGCAAATATTCAGTTGTTTAACATCTGATATTGATGTTTTATATTATTCATTATATCAAGTTTATATTACGAAGGAGGCTAGATATTAAAAATACCATAGACCGAATGTTACACATGTTGTATCATTTAATTACACATATCAATATTTAATCAACTTTTGATTGATTGTCCACAAAAGTCAAATTGAATGGTTGCTGTTTAGATACGCAGTAAGATTAAAAATTAAATCCGCAAAACATGCTAAGGAGTTGACAAAATTGCATAACACCTTTAGTTATATAATCATATATTTAGAACCGTAAGTTTAAAATTCGATCATTTTCTATATCGCTTTTATGAGGCAGAAACCAACAAAAATCACATCATATGTAAATGAATCCGGTTTCATTCCAACTCGTTAATATTAAGCGTACCACTACAAACTATCGTTTTTCCCACCACTTTAATCGCGAGGCACATCATTGCAGTCAATAGGAAGTATACATTTTACGCAAAGTAATCAAATTATGTAAATAGTAAGTGGGCTAAATATTTGCTAATGTAATACGATTATGGGGATAACAATATTAAGTCTTGAGTTTATATTTATCCTTAAAACGGAATAAGGAAGCATCAGTGGAATGATATGGTTATACGGTACGATCAGTACGTTGAATGTTGATGTAACATTCCTCCCATTTTTGGTACAATGATTCAAAATAATGCTATCAGTACTGTTATCAGAAACTCTCTTAGTGTACTATTCCATACACAATAAACAAGACATTAGTCAAAATATGAAAAATCAGACACTTGCATGATTTTAAGATATATTTGATATATTTAGCAATAATGTTTTTTTTTACATTGGAAATGGTGGTTTCCTTTCAATTGACAGCAATATATGTCATTTGTTAAAATATTGATGAGAGATATAGTAAATATGTCAATAGTAAAATCGTGACAAAAATTATTTCATTCCATTGAAATTAAAACTTTTCACAGCCATACAATTTGTAGAAATATGTCATTCTTGAGAATTTCGATTCAAATAAATGTGTCACAGCCACACATATGGTGCGTACTTTGACATTTTGACATTAAGAACAGGAAAGCAAGCCATTAAGGAAATTTATGTATCTGTGTCTTAGCCATGTTTCGCGCATGCTCAATCGACGTACTTTTTTAAAGAAAAGATTATTTGGTTATTTGAAAAAAATAGGTAATGTGAATAAAAAGAGAAAAAAAGACACTAATTTGCTTACATGCGTTAGAAAAGCTGCGCGCAAAATAAAAAAAATAACAAGTCTGAGTCAAAAAGAAAACCAAATCCCCCTGAAAGGTCAATGGTCAATTCGTCTCAAGCCACTTAAGCAATTTCAACAAAACTGTACACCATGATGTATGGTAAATGATCGTAGACCCTTTTCAACGATACTTATTTTGTTTGAATCCGTCAAATTAGTACTGTGTCAAACTCTGCTCAATTTACCGCGATTTCGGGTGCATCCTCCAGAATGATACTTGTGTTGACAATATTTTTACATTTTAAACGACAATACTAGTCCAATAAGGAAATTGTAAGTGTTTGCAATCATTTACAATACTTCATTTTTTTTTAAATTTAGTCTGATATATACGTGTCACTGTCATATAATAAATACAGTTTCAACATTTTGTACTTTAGTTTTGCTCATTTGCTTTTGATGCCTGGTATGTATGATTTAAGTTACTTTATGTTCTTTGTTGTGTTTGTCTGTTTTCCACCTCTAGTCTTTTTTTTCCTGGATTGCATTCTTTTGATTACCGCTATAACTTTGGTTCGCTTGATTACTCTTTGACAGATTGGTGTATTAAAATTGTTTGCGCACACACATATTTCAAGAATAATAATTCATTTTGAAGACATTGGAATGAAATATGATTATCGCATTAACCATCCGGATACTTAAATTGCCATTTTTAATATTTCAAACAGTAATTTCTGACCATTATTCGCACCCATACAATTTGCAGAAATATGTCTTTTTTGAGAAATTGGACTAAAACATATGAGTTACAACTACACATATGATGCATATTTTGACAATTTTAACATTTTAAACAATAAAATTAGACCATTGTTGAAATTAAATGTGTTTTCACCAACACAATTTGCAAAAACATGTTATTTTGTAGAATTGAGCCTAAATATGTACACGTGGAAATGAGTGTTTCGCCTTTTAGATCTGAAATAAAAATATCCATCAATACGTTATTCTATTTCAAAAAATGAATTCGTTTTACATTTGTCTTTAGTTTTAAGTTGGTCATTTGCTTTTGATACTTTGTATGTATGATTTTAGTTACTACAAGTTCTTTCTTGTGTATGTTTGTTTTCCATGTCTGGTCTTTGTCCCTGAATTACATTCTTTTGATTCTGCGGTTGAGAGGTTACTCCTTGAAACACGTGTACAGCATATCAAAATTTACAACATCTAAAACTGGTATTTTTTGTATTTGATTACCGCTATTACCTTGGATCCCTTGATTATTTCTTAAGACTATTTTGCATGATTTTTTCTCATGCAGCTCCGAGTGGCGATAATACACAATGCAAGTATCGCGTGATTTCGATAATTCTCGAATCCGGCTGCGAGTTTCCAATATCGATATTTGCGCATCTCGTCATGCAATACATGTCTATGTTAAAACATTTATCTTTTCGGATTTCTGAATGGGCTTTGGACAACGGGGAATAAAGTGATGCAATGGGGATGGGACGATAGGATTGGGGATATGGGAAATGGACATGGGGCATGGGTCAATGGAGAATGGGCATGAGGCATGGGGCAATGGGGAATGGGCTTTGGGCATGAAGGAAAAGGAATGGGGCACGGGGGATGGGCAATTTGTACGGGGCAAGTGGGAAGTTTGTTCCATACAGGGACTCTACGTAAACAAACATGAAATTATATAATTCATACGCCTTTTAATCTATGTATTTATGCTGACACATATAATCATGTTTTATTGTAAGAGTTTGCTTTGAGGTCAGTTATTGGCCTAAATCATAATATTTTGATATTAATATTATTTCAATCAAATACTAAACTTGTTATAAATAGAAGGCATAATGCGTTTTAAGGCTGTGAAAACTAACATACGTACAACACGTTGGAATGAAACACATATCAGCTGTCTCTTGCAGTAACTTAGTTCGAGACAGATGTTTAAAGACTTCATTCTGGTATTTTGATGTATTCTTTAGTTGTGTGACATTACAATGCATGTGATATATCTTTGGTTTTTCGTGTAAAAGCAGACACCAGTGACCAAACAGCAAAAAGGGAAAACAAATTTTTGGGAATTTTTTTTTTGTCGATATGTCTATACGTTCTTACATTTTGGACATATGCGGCAAGTCTATAGACAAACTGCACCAAACCAAGAAACAAATATGAGATTTGGGGTGCAAAACAAATATGAAAACAAAATTTGTAAGATCAGGTCTTATAAAGTTCACGAATACATAAATTATACCAATAACATATTTTGAATTAAAATATTATCTATTTTATCTTAATCAATATTAAACATTCTAGGTAAACCTAGTCGTCCACATGTATGCATTACTAATTGTGCTTGTTAGAAGTGTCAGTGTAATGGTGAGGACTTTTGAAAGGGTTTCAATATTTGATCTTTCTTAAATACCTTTTCAGCGAACAATTCCTTTATGCATTTGGTTCTTATGTTGATAAGAGGTTATGCATTGAAGCAAATGGAAAGCTCACATGTTTAATTTGTTTTATTAAGATGTGATCAGTATTATATTGTTCAAATGCATGTGTTGAGTTGTTTTTAATTCTTAATTTGCTCATCTTTACCACATAGCCTATAGGTAAGCGTATGGGGTAAAATGTTCGATTCTCTTGCATACCCAATTGCCTCATTTTCAAAACCGCGTTTCCAAATTGCCCGCTTTTATTGTCCCATTTATCATGCCCCATTTCTTATTACTCATTTAAATGTGACATCGCTTCGTATGTAAAAACATGTGTTATGCATGTTACAAAATTAAATCACTGTTAATGATTTTAAATGCCATATCTTATATATCTTTGATTAATGTAACAAACAGTTAATTATTTTTTTGTGACTTATTGAGAGCAATTCCCCATTTACTTAATCCCATGCCACTTTACCACATGCCTTACCGTCCCATAACACAATTGTTATTGTCTTATTTCTCTTTTACTGTATATGGTAAAGATTGCATTATTCTACAGCCAGTTTTATCCCATCATTAAATTTTCAAGCACTTAACGTTTAAAAAGAAATGACACATATATCCAGGATATTTTAAAGCCTACTTTAAAGCCGAAATTCAAACATGACAACTGTACCTCGCTTTCCGTTGCTTCTCTGAGTTTTTTTTTTCAAAAGCAGACTTCATGATTGTCTGCAAATCACTTAAAATCCTCATCAATATTCTGGTTGTATAAAAAACATTTAAAACACGTAACTTCACTTGTCAGATATCGACTGTTTAAAGGAAAAAGGTCTTGATGATTTACAAAAAATAAGGATAAAATAAAATAAACTGAATCTCATGATGTCTTCATCAAAGCAGTTAATGTTATATGTAATATATATGTATATATATATATAAACACTTGGTAAATTGTTGGCAGTGCTTGTGCACCAAAGGTGCCGAAAAGTATAGTCCAGTCTTGTCATATTCTATTCACTAAAATCTGGCATAAGACTCAAAACATAATACACCGAGTTTTCATGTGTCATTCATTGTATTGCACATGGTACACTCTCCCGAAAGAAAGGTTTCGGCTTCCAAATTCAGTATGTTTTGTAGTGAACATTTCAATATATTTGTTATGATCGTAATCTTCTTGTGCATTTTGTTCTATTGCTTCTGATGAGTGATTACTTCTCGAAACGTGTGACCAACTGACTGCAAATTCCAATATTTATCTAATAATTGTATTTTTTTAAGAAATGCATTTACCTATTTCTTAAAAGCAAATATTAAACAAAATGTCCCCTAAATTGGAAAATTGATCATTTCAGATTCGGTATAATGAACTTCTGGCCTTTTTTTGAAATTTCAACAACTGCATGCTTGATGATTATTTGTTGTAAATATAATATTGATCAGAAAAAAATATGTCATGATTTATACACCTAACTCAATTGCTTAAATAAAATGCATCATTACCTCGGATGATTCAAATATCAAACTTAAATTACCGATAAAGTTTTTGGGAAATTATTTCTCAGATATATCCTCTTATCTCATTGACATTCAATGGATTATTAAAATCCCCTTATGTAGACGTCTTCATATCACTCTGTAAATCTGTGTCTGTGGATAACAAATTTTCGTTGATTTCAAATTTTATTCCCAACGAAAAGATTATTTACTTTAAATTCTATGGAAGGATCATCAAAATCACAAATTCAAGAGTTCATTAACAGATGCTTTTCCCCTAAACATCGCATTTTGGTACCGACGCATATAAGTACTTTCACAGTATACAGAAAAAAACTACACAATGTTCATGAAACACTCTAATATAACGACACAATTACCTAAAGGATACACAGTGCAAATGCATATTAGAAATACAAACTTCTGCCCATCTCGCTTACCAGACGGGATAAATTATAAAAAAAACTTAACTGGGGCATCCAGTGGCATATCATAGATTAATAAAATTGAGGATCAGTCAAAAAAATAATGTTTGATCAAGTCGCTGGTCAGCCTGAAATGTGGATGGGAATCCGCACAAGTTACGGAGGATCTCAAATTAAGCACACCTGAAACAAGAAAAGGAAAAAGAACAGGGAAAAAAATATATTCCCTTAAAAATATACAAAGCTTAGAGACAGTAAGACTTTCCCAAATCTCTTTCTTGCTGATTACAAAGGTCAATGTCACTTTGAAGGAAATATTGCACAATGTTTACGGACTGTGATGCTTGGTATGACTACGGCTGTGGTGTCTAAATTACATTGACCTCTGAAACTCTGACATGTAATGTTTCAAAACCACGGAAATAGTAAAAAAATGGCTCCATTTTCAATTAAGGGACAAACACCAGATAGAGAAAGCAGACAAACAGGTCAATAGTTTTCCTTTACCATTGATCTGTAAGTGTAGGTCAAGATATAAGGCTGACTACGCAGTGTCTGTAGGATTACGATTTATCCCGCCATCGAAGATTTATTACGTTTGGAATTATTTGAGGTTAATGACGACACAGTATTTAGTTTATGGGAAATAACGTATCTTACCCTGATAAGAAATAAATAATCATATGAAATTATTACCACATACACAGAAAATCTACACAATATTCATGAAACCAACTAAAATTCCGACAAAAAAAATTGTATTTATATGTGTATGCGAAGATTTACATAGAAAAATAAAAAAAATACAAGTTTACTTACAGCAGAGATCTTAATCATTTATATAATTTTGTACACATAGTTAACGAAACAAAGTGTTTGCTATTCCCGCAGTCTGATGTGTCTAATTAAGAGTAATCAACGGAACCGAGATTACTCGAGCGGTAATAAATAAAAATGTAATCCAGGGACCAAGACCAGACATTGAAAAACAAATTAAAATAATACATACAAAGTAACAAAAGTAAATGAGCAACTCAGACTCCACTATAGACTGAGAGCATGGACCAAGTGCATCGGTAGCGAAAGCGTTCTTTTCTTTTCTAAGAACACCCGTCGAGCGCAAAATCAATGATATTGCAACTCAATCAACCGAAATGATATGGAAAATTTCCCTAAATTCTGACGTGCAAGTCATTCAAAACTTTCAAAATGGTGGGATTTTGGACCATGTTTCCCCACTGCCTGATGTTTACAGAGACTGACATTATACACTCTTAAAATGTTAGTTTGTCGGGGGTTGGATGTTTAATAATTTATACTATATATTAATCACAACTTATAATAAAGAGATGATACATAGACTTGTATTTCTCGTTGCCATTTGTGATATTTTGAAAATTATTTCAGAATATTTTACCGTGTAATTTCATTTGACATCATGAACAAGTGCAAACATAGTTTCGGCAATTTATCTGTCTGATGACGCATTAAAAAAACATTTTATACTAATGGAAAATAACGTTTTCTGCGTTTTATTCTTTTAGAGACCGAAAGCCAAATATGCATATGATAAAACAATGCACATTTCCTTTTTTGTTCAGACTTCACCGACATATTGCCATTGTATGTCTTCAGTCATTCAAAAAAGACGATCAATTAATATGAAATAAGGAAGTATGAAAAAGGTGTTTTGATAATTTATATTAGTATGACGACAAAGATACCATGGTATAGTAGTGTATGGCACAATATCATTGTCAAACCACGTGATAATCTACACAAACAATGATGTTGCAGTGATGATTGTCAAGGATTTGATAGATTAATCAAGAAAACCAAGGTTCTAGCGGTAATCGAAAGTATGTAATCCAGAGACAAAGACCAGACATGGAAACCAGACAAACCCATCAAAGAACAATAAGTTTCTAAAATAATACATACGAAATAACAGGCAAAGGAGTAACTTGGACTCCACTAAAAACTGGGAGCATGGGCCAGGTGCACCAGTAGGGTAAGCGTCCTCCTTTTTTTTTCTTTTTTTTTTTATAAAAATAACCGCCGAGTTGCCCATGAAAAGTCCGGGGTAGAGGAAGTAGGAAAATAAGAATATGCACGTTGAACAAATCATTTTTTTTATAAGAATGGACAATTCTGAATGAAAAGTCATTACGTTTGACGTAAAGTTTGGTCAATAGTTTTCCCTTACCATCGATTTCTAAGGGTAGGTTAAGATATGAGGCTTCACAGTGTCTTTAGTATCTATAGCTCAGGTTATTTGGAGTAGATTCAATGTACTATTATTAAAACCCGAAATTAGGATTGTTTAAAGATAATACGTCATCGAAATGGCGGAAACTGAGATTAAAGGATCTAGCTAAACGATATCTTTCTTTCGGATCAGATCAGCTATAAAATCAGCTTCATAAGACTGAAGGAATATGTCAGCAAGTAGAGGAGCACAATATGTTCCCATTAGAATGGCGACCTTTTTTGCAAAACACGTCAACCGCACTAAACAAATATGTTGTCGATTAAAATTTCCAGCATTTTGTAAACATCTTCTGTATATTTGGAGGATGATTTTGATTTATTTCTAACAAAGTAAGAGGAATCTCTACCAAGAACTATATATTTGTATCTAGGTGTACCATCTTTTTTTGAAAAATAACGATGTTTAATATATTGTTTTTAAGTCGGGATTTTAACTGAATAAGGGGAAGAGAAGTGTACAGTGATTAAATATCATAGGTTTTAATGCTATTATATTCTGATAATAGTCTTGAACCGATGGTGTTCAGTAGATATTTCGAATTTTTCAGGATCCACATTAAATTAACACTACGACGAATGTGAATGCTGTGTTAGGACTGCAGACCCTCATTGACAGCTGTGAGTATAGAAGTTTAAAATTTTGATAGAGGTTTGGTGGTACATTTTGCAGATCCAGCTATGTAACGTTGTTTGTTTGGATTCTTGTGGAGTTTAGGAATCCAGTACATAGACAGTAAATCACAATGAACAACTTTGATAAAGATACTACAGGAGGATAGCACGGATTTATTCTTTTCCACAATACATTTTATTGAACCTAATGTTTGATAAGAGTGTGATAAGTCCGTGTTGATTGGATTAGTATTCGGGAAGACCGTTTTCATGTCCCCTAATTTAAAATTAACATTAATAGAGAAACAAAATATACACAAAAAGCTAACCAACTCGTTATCAATTGTTGCACTCTATTAGAATCATAGAACCATTACTAAGCGTCCTATCGTGAAATCCCGAAGCATCAATAATTTCATTTTATGTCGATTTTTCCTACAGTATGTGCAGGATATTTAGACGTTCCCCCTGATTATGCAGCTTAAATTCTTCATTAAGTGTAACACAGTATGAACATAACCACCATTTTAAAGGTCAATTTGACAATTTGCACCAACAGAATCAAGATAAAAGGACAAAATGTTCTATACTACTTTAGTAAATTTGGCTATAATTCATTGAAATAAACTGAACATGAACCTTATTTTTCTATCATTATATAATAAAATTTCTGTGCAAATCCAAGGATGCACAAATGACATCGCGTATCTATATAAAGACGTGAAGGTTAAGTCATGACACACGTTTGTGAAATAACTGTAATCGGTTCTTAGCAATTTGACGTTAACACTTCAGACGCTCGCCTGACATTCGAAGTATGACACAATGAGGTTTAAAGTATATTTTGCAGTTTTTTATCTGTGAACATACTAATAAAACAATTTTGGAGAAATGCATGCAGGACAAAATGTTCTATCGAACATCAATCCCCGTTTCACCCTTCTTGTACTACACAACTGAAAGTCATAATTTACGAAAAAACTTGGAAATATGGATGATGGAATCAGTGCAAGTAAACATAGGAAACCGGAAGTCAATTTTGAATACTTGTAGAATAGACGACTTTTCGATTTCGCAGTTTCATTCGAATTTTTTAGTGGAGTCCGAGTTGCTCATTCGCTTTTGTTACTTTGTATGTATTATTTTAGTTACTTTATGTTCTTTGTTGTGTATGTCTGTTTTCCATGTTTGTCTTTGTCCCTGGATTACATTCTTTTGATTACCGCTATAAACTTGGTTCCCTTGATTACTCTGGTTGGCCTGTTCTCAATTTTAGTGCTAAAATCCGCATTCCCCATAACGATACTGACTTATTTTACTCGTCCACTTTTGCATTCTCTTATTATTCAATCACCAGGTCAATTTAGATGTAGAAACATTACTTGATTTTTTCATTCATAATATGTAAAATGTTGATTTAAAAAATCATGCCAATTTAGCTCCTCTTCTGAGTTCCTTATTTAATACTGTGCACTGCCAATATAATATTTCTTCTAGTCATTTTCTACAGTTGTGATTTTCCTTAGATGGGAATTAAGACAATGTACTACTTTTGAGAAAAGAAATCGATTTCTAAGCAGACCAAATGAGAGAACTACAAAAAACATATTTTATCATTGAGACTACTTGATGTATTATGTGATCTATGACAGTTACTGGGAATTTGTATCTGAAATCACTGGTTAAAAGAGTGTGCTGATGTATGCGATTTCTTTATTATGGAACCATTATGTCTGGTTATGAAGAAGATAACTAGTATAATGTTGGTCTCCTGATTTATCTGTCAAGGATATATCAATGTTTAAGATAATACGTTCTCTGCATGCGGAATCTCGGGATTCGTTGAATATTCACTTTTTTTTTTTTGCTTTCTGCGAAATGAAAATAAGGAAAATGACATACTAATACTTTATAGACTTGAATTTTGTATCAATAAAAAAGATAAGCAAATTTGTTTTTCTTTCTGTTCACTTATCTAATTTATATGTTCAATAAATATAATAATAATAAAAATAATAATAATAATAATAATAATAATAATAATAATAATAATAAACCAAAGATACAAACAAAATAATGGCAGGAATAAAAACTTAATATGACGCAAAAGAGAAACTCGATCCCTTTTTATGTAAAATAGTATTTGCACCTATCTGCCGGTTGATTATTGATTAAGAAGTACAGTAATTTTCTTAAAATGTAACTATCTACGGTTTTTAGATTGAACTGAACACAATTTTATATCAAAAGTGCTGACAGATGTACAGATGTAGAAAGTGCCTTTTTTAAAAGGATTGAACCTCATCTGTTTGTTGCCTGGTATGTTCACGTTTGATTACATACACAGAAAGTATTTAAAACACCGCCTTTTTAGCCATCTAAGATGTAATATTTTATAAAAAAAATATTCCACTACCCGAGTAAAAAATATGCTGAATATATTCTCACTAGAAAACAGTCTTTTAGATTTTTTTCCCACTTCAGTTAGAGTAATCAAGGGAACAAAGATCTTGCGGTAAACTATGACGGTAAACATTTTGTTTCTGATGTAAAGATAGATACACCGTAAGGTTCCACCAGTTCATGACAACGACAATAAAACTTCTGGCATCGGTTTCACAAAAAGTCGTAAGTGTGAAATTGATCGCAATTATAACGTCATAATAATATTCTAGTTTATGACGTCATTTCTTACGATCAACTTTACACATACGACTTTTGTGAAATCGAAACCTGTAGTGAATAATCCAATCGTGTAGCACCAAAACTGTCCTAGAAGCCTAATTTTGAGTAGTATATTTAGTGTGATACAAATAGTCTGCGTAGTTACGGCAAACCCTGGCAAAACATATAAGTTGTGGTAAGACAACGCCATACAAAAATCACATCTACTTCTCTTATTGAGCTTTACTTGAAGTTCCTTGTGATTTAAATTATTCGTTGTAAAGTTAACAAATACCGATTTATCATGATAGAGTTTTATCATCTAGAATGATAAAAAATGTATGTATCTAAAACTCATTACGACAGCAAAACTCTATTCTAATGAAAATAACTAATAATGACAACATGGATTGCGCTTCGCTTGTATTAAATCTACTTCAAATTTCTCGATATAAAAAAATAATTTGTTTTTTTCTTTTAATTCATTGTTTTGTTAGTGTCTGATGTTTCGAAGTTAATACATGGAAATTCGAAGGCGTGTTTAAAATTTGTTCCATATTACATGCTATAATGTATATGTGGACGCTTAAAAGATTTAAATAATTAAAAAAAATAATAATGAAAAAATGATCAACGATGTATCATTGTGTCAAGAATGATCCAACGAATGATTATGAATGAAAACAATTAGTCGGTCTGTCGGTCTCATCTTGAATGATTTGTTTGTCCATACACTTTTTCATATTGTAATTTGTAAACAGTCTCTGCAGTGATGCTTACCGAGAAAAATGAAAACGTGATCTATTAAAATGATTGAAAACTCTATACACTCAAGAATAGTCCCATTTAATCATAAAATATAGGTTAGCTCTCCTGTCACGACGATAAAAAAAATACCATTATGTAATAGGTATAATAGGAAACAACATCGCACTTTTATCATTTTGGTCTGTTATAAGATGACAAATGCACATTCAATACATTTCCTGGTTACTTTATATCAAATTGTTCAAGAAGGAAGTTTAAAGACAGAACTGAATTACATTTTATTCAAGAGTAATTAATGAAACCAATATTCTAGCGGAAATTAAAAAAAAGTGTAATCCAGGGAAAAAGACCAGACATGGAAAACAGACACACACAACAAAAAAAGACATAAAATAATCAAAACAAAAAAAATGTCTGTTTTGGGTTTCCCGACCGACCCTAATTCTTTCTCCCAACCCTAATACATTTTTTTTCCAAAATTGACAAAATCTGTAATTTCCGCCAATTTCCGATATAATACGGATTATTTCCGGTAAAACCGAAAGTACGTTTAAAACCATGTCACAAGCGTTTGAATAGGAGACTGATTTATATCACGTAAATCAAAGCGTAAATGCAGTGTACTTATATTTTGTTCAAAATTCCTACAAAAAATAAGTGTATTGTAATAAAAGACATGATTAATAGGTGTGTATGTTAAAAATTAAACTTTCTACTTAAAACCATACACTTTCATGACTTAAACATGATGCTATTTTACTAATTTAGGCTCAACTTTAGTTGAGAAAACAAAAAATGAAAATGCCTACCAACCTACCCTATGCTGGGGAGGAATGTAACCCTAAATAGTCATATTTTTTTGGCCTAAATACAAGGTAATAGAATAAATGAGCAACTAGGACTCCATTAAAGACTGGGAGCATGAACTAAGTGCACCGGTAGGTAAGGTCATCTCCGCTGACTTGCTCATAACAACAGCATTGTTTATGTTATGGCTTGTAGCAAAATATACAAGTTATATTTTGTCTTGTGTTGTAAATGACCATTTTGATTCTTTCGTTTTGGGAATTTAATCGATATTCTAAATTAGGTCTTTTAGTTGGGTTTTCTTTGAAAATAAACGGAAAAGATGGCCTTCTGACACAATTATATTACATTCACAAAAGATTATCCGGTTGTTTATCCAAAAATTATACTCCCCCTCTCTCTTCTGTGTTTGAGTCGCGAAGGAAATAATACAACTTAGGTCAACAACTCTACATTTCGGCCAAAACATTTTATTAGATTTGCACCTGGGGTTATTGTTTAGAATCCTCCATGGTAATAAGTGAATTACATGGCCAACAATGAACTAGAATAATTCAACAATTCTATGGAGTCCTACTTCGCCAATTCTTTGCGTTTTGTATGAATATCCTATACTGATAAACGATTTTTCAGATATTTTTTTTAAGGGAATACCTATATGCGGTGCTACAACTTCATAATCTGCATGCAAATGTATATTCAGATATACATGTCATAACTTTGTTTTAGATATAAATGTCAAGAAGGAGATTATAGGATACTAAAATTAAGATAATTTTTTATTTAGTAACTCGTATACAGACAATTTTCTGTCAGAAAGAGGTTTGAAAACAAGAATTTTGTGGCACTTTCGGACAAACATGTAGGCAGCTATGTCATTAGACTAACGACCTGTACAAGTATCTATAGCAAAATAGCTGTTGCAAATCACGAATTTTAAGAGGGAAAATTTTGTAACAAAAAGTGTCGTCAAATCAAACGACAGTCCTAATTTTGTCTACAATCTGAAATGTCATTGAAAATTCATTTCAATTTTAGGAGAATTCTAGTAAGTTATTTGTATACTTCGTCGTACTTCAAATTATCAGTTTTCGTTGTGTATCAATATGAGTACCACGACTAAATTCCAATCTTATTCATGTTATTGTATCAAAGAAAGTTTACATCCTATTGTCATGTTTGTTTAAATAGAATGAGAATTATTTTCAGTACAAAAGAAAAAAAAATTATAATCAAGATTTCATGAAAACAAACATCACTTCCCTCCCCCCGAATCCTCCCCCCCCCCCGAACCTGCGGTTCATTGATCTTGAAAATAAGGTGTAAAGCAATTTGACTTTAAGTGGTATTATAGATACTTTTTTATTTGTTTATGTAATTATTCAGGATATACAATATCCTTTGCATCATCACCTGACCAGGATATACATGGTTTTTATTGCAAAAAAAAAACAAATGCAAATCCTGACTATTTTTATATAGTTCATATATGACACAAAATCAAAATAGTACGTGAATATTATAAAAGTCTACATTCCTCTAGTTTTTCAATTTTCTTTTCGAGCCAGACATCTTTGGTACAATCATATCTTACTTACATGTACATGAATAATCTTTTGCTATAATTATTATAAGATTTTAATATTGTTTTATCAAAATAGAAAAGATCCATTTACGTAATCAATTAATACATTATTTTTGTCAAAAAAAAATTTATATCTGAGTAGAAAATCCTTAAGATATCATACAAATCATTGTATAATTTCTTACTATTTGTACATTCATGAATTTACAATATTTAAAACTGGTATTGTTTGTATTTAAGAACCACTGGGTCGATACCACTGCTGGTGGACATGAGGTCCCCGAGGGTATTCACCAACCCAGTGGTCAGACTTGTCTGACCCCCGGAAAATATCGCATTTTATCTACCCTATTTATGAAATCTTGCAGTATTCCAAATTTAAAAAAACGTAAAACACCGAGGCTTCATTCCTTGCATTGCATATGGTAGAACCTATCGGTGATGGATTTCGCTTCCTCTTTCGATAGATTTGGTTATGAGTACTTCTTGTATACAACTAATATTTTGATTATTATCTTCCTACATATTTGATTTTAATGCTGCTGATGAAAGGTTACTCCTTGAAACACGTGTACAGCATATCGAAATTTACAATATATAAAACTGGTATTTTTTGTATTTATGAACAAGTACAATTTAAAAACAAAAGATAGCCGATACAGTTTAAAATATTCTTTTCATTTCTGAGTTTCTACATTTTTTGTCAGAGAAATAACACATGTGGCACGCAATCACAAATTTTCGATTCATTTTTTCGAACACAACTAACTTATCAGTAATTGGCCAATCGGAAAACATAATTGCTATCAGGTGACTTGCGTTCCCACAGAAGAGCGTCCTTAAGGTAAAAGGGTAAAAAGCGAAACTATACCGACTGCGTCGGAAAAAAGTATTCAATGGTATCATCATATATGTTATACAAAATCTACATTTTCTAGGTTTTACATAAAAAGGTGTACAATTCTATGAAGAGGCTTAAATTGAAATTATCTAAATATGTGCTTCTACATCATGTCTGCAAGAGTGAAAAAAAATACTCTTCCATTCAAATTGATCCATGTCAGTACCATGTCAGTACCATGTTGCCACGCTTTCATTTTGTGAATAGGCATTACAAAAAAGTTTACCGAGTAAATATACAGATATCAAATACTCTTAACACAATGCATCTAAAAATGTATCATTTTGTCTAATATCAGCTATTACATCTGATGACATATCTCAAAGTCCCACGTTAAGAATGATCATAACTACCTGGAGATACTAGAAAGAATACTTTGATATTTGAGGAATCTTTGATCTTACAAATCTTGCTTATCTTATCAAATGTGTAAAATGACGAACTGTTTTGATCAATCAGATCAACTAGACGTCCAACACCTTTTAATTTCCAATAACAGCAATACGGAATACTGTCAAGAGTCACAAATTCAAAATATCTAGACTAAGGATATCTTGAATAATTAATTGGTTTGACTCGATATAAACCTAAAATTACGTCTCTCCAGAATGGTTTTGTGACTCTGCTTGATGCATCCCTGAGCTTTTCTTTTTCAGGGCCAAATATACGAACACCCCAAAGTACCTGAATTGTTCTTGTAACTCTTAACCCAGTCTAATTTTAATAGTTTTGAGAAGACTTCAAGTGAATTATCTTCCGACCACCACCAAGGAAATACCCTATTAGGATTTTCTTTTTAATTTGCCCAGTCTTTTCCCAAATAAAACTATAAAATAATCGGTCTAGTTCATCAGTCATCTCTGTCTTGAGATTTTGGAGTGATGTCAACAGACAACTACTTTGGATAGAGTTAGAGTTTGATCACAGTATATTTACCAAGAAGTTTCAACTTTCTATGTTTCCAACTTTTTAAAAGCTTGCTTATTTCGTGTATCTTTTTTTTTATAATTCATATCAATCATGGTTGATGCACATAGGAAAGTTAATGCTTAATGGCTTAAAACAAGAATGTGATCAGAACAGTAGTGTATCAGCACACAAAAAATGTCAGAAACTGCTCTTGTCTTGGAGTTCTTCACTTTCAGGCTTGACCCATGATAAAACACATATAACACTTCTAAAGATTCTCTTAAAGATGTCTCTGTACCATATAATATCTAAAAGTGTCGTCAGCATATTGACTATTAAGTGATTCCCAGTTATTAACCATAATGCCTCTGATATTACAATTTGATTTCAGTTTCAAAGATAGCAGTTCAACACTAATTTTAAAAAGGTAGGGAGATAATGGATCACCCTGGCGAAAGCCTCTCGGTAAACAAAATAAAAGGTGGACATGTATTAAGGTTCCGCTAAAGAAAAATGTCAGTTGTTAATTTCTTCATTATTACACCATAAAAAAGACTTGCAACTTGGATAAGAAGTTAATTTTGTTACTATCTCCATATTTTGAATGTTATGTTGATGTGCCAATAATCAAAAATAGTGTAATTATGAAAAAATGTAGTTATTTTGAGAATTTAAAAAAGTAGGATCACTACAGTACACATTTAAATGATACCAAATCGTTACCATTTAGACGCATTAGACCTTTATTTAGTGCAAGTTACCCCTTACATGTAACGAATTTCTGTATTTCACGCCCTTCATGGTTATTTTCACTTTCAAGTCAGCATGGCAGAAGCCGCCATTTTTACAATCTTGCTGGGCAGTGTAAAAACAATCTAAAATCTCGGGTGAACCGATCTGGTCAGTGTCGACAACATTTCACCCAAAACATATGTTTGCATAACTGTAACTAAAAAGTATTTATGATGATAGTCGTTTTCATCAGAAACTGCTGTTTGCATCCATTTAACAGATGCAGAATTGCAAAGTTTTATGCACGGATAATTGGACAAATTAGGTTTCCATACCAATCTAAATGAATAATTATCCAATCTTTTGTTATATTAACATTTTGTCACATTACGATAATATTATAAGGTTTTCTGTAGAAAAGAGCATGTAAAACTAAAATTTTAGTATAGTGAGTAAAACTGAAAGTGAGGAAAACATCAGCAAAGCGGAATGAAATGTAAACTCGATCTAAATCATCAAGGTAGACTCACTTACAAATACCCAGCTCAATATCTGAAAGAATAATCAAGGAAACCAAGATTATAGCGGTAATCAAAATAATGAAATCCAGAGACAAATACCAGACATGGAAAACAGGCATCAACAACAAAGAATATAAAGTAATTAAAATCATACATACAAAGTAACAAAAGCTTTTAATAGAAAGACAGCGCACAAAACTTAATTTCAGTAATTTTTTCAATGTTCAAGGGCCATAACTCGGACAAGAATCAGCCATGTGGAACGGAATGTTAATTAGATCTGTAACTCCTCAAGGTTGACTCACATACTAAAACACAGCTCAGTATCTGCAAGTGTTTAGAAAAAAAAATCGGAAAACTTAATTTTTTTCTTGACGGACAGACAGACAGACTGCAAATGTAAAGTCCCCTCCAGCTAAAGCCGTTACGGAACTAATAAATATTCCCATTTTTAAATGGAAAATCATAATTTCCCAATTTTTATTTTTATAATGAATAAAAAAAAACACCATATGATGGATAGTACCCCAAATGGGAGGTTAACCCTTATTTCAGGTCTTATTCCCAACCTGCAAAATGGCAAACAAGAAGAAAATAGATGAACTATTTGGGGGTCCAGGGGAAGGTTCTGGTGGTTGAAACTCCTTCTCATCGGAAAAATTTGTTATATTTGTGTTTAATGTACTGTAAAATTAGTAAACAACAGCCTAGAAACCACCTTTTATAACACCATTGTAACCCTCTCTTTTTTAAAAATCTCTGGGTCTGCAACATTTGATAAATGTAATGTTTGTCTAGCTGTCCCTGGATTAAAAGACTCTTCTGACAAATACATGTACATGTATATAGTCAATTTGAAAAAAATATGTACTTTTATTTTTCAGGTTGTTCTATGGAAAAAGTGACAGATCCATACAAATACAAAAAAAATATTACCAAGACCTGTAGATGGAGAGAGATTAAGATGTAGACCTTATTTTAGATATTATACATTTTTAGTTATCGAGTGTAAGTTAAATTGACATGTACTTGTATATGGAATTGGAAATTAATTTTTAAGTAAATAATATGGAAATTTCAGATAATACTCTATATAATTAATTGATGATAATCAAGTGACATTTAATAGATCGAAGTAAGTCCCTTGCTTAATTGATTTTTACCAATTTTTTATGGATTTTTTTAAATATGTAATAATTACTTTGAATTATACCTTATTTTCTTAATCATATGTTTTGCAGTTCTTTGGGGTGTTCATGTTAATTATTAATTTTGTAGTTGCATCATTACAGAAATCAGCTTAGCAAACCTGGTTTGTCAATAGTCACTGTGATAGCACCTACATTTCTGACTCATTGTATTAAAATTTTAATGATTTGTAAGTGCCAATTAATCTTAGATAGGATGGAGTGTCCTAGAGAACAGTCTAAGGGGTCAACTTTTTAGGAGGGGGACTTCAGTGTTAAAAAATTAACAATATAGGCTTGTTGTTATTGATCTTGAGGTTTATAACCCAACCGTTTTCGAATAAGTGGTCTAAAAGGGGCATAAAAAATCATTTGATAGAATTCAACTTCAGAACTCCAGTACAAGCATAGGAATGTCTATAATATCGTTCCTTATTATTCTATACAATGGTCAGACTTGGATTGATTTGGGGATAAAGATTTCAACTTTTCAGAAATAAGGGGCCAGCAACATGCATTTTCTTGATGTCCAAACAGTATCTTGACTATTAGGGAATGAATCTCTTTGAAATTGTATTTCAAGGTGATATACAAGTATAATGTACCACAGAATGAAGAGTGGGATTGATTTTTGGGGTATCGACTTGAATCTTTAGGAATCAGGGGCCTGAAACAATTGTTTTCCTTATGTCTTAATAGTAACTTGAATAAAAGTGAACGGATCTCATATAAGTTTTACTACTAGGTGCCATACGACGAAAAAAAATACTGGGGTTGATTATTGTTGTTGTGACTTGAGCCAAGTAAGAATAAGGGGTCACAAATGGGCCATAAAAAAGTATTTTTTTTATGATTTCTGGTCAATAACTCTAGTGAAAAGAAATGGATCACTTTGAAATTGTACAACACGGTGCCATTTTTCCACAGGAATTTGGGATTGATTTTTACAGGTTTTTACTGGAACCATTTTGGAATAATGGCAAACATATGACCAAATTGGTTCTGGTCAAACTTTTATCTTGTGTCAAATATCTAATTATAATCAAATTTCGTAGCTGTGTCCATACTTATCCTAAATGTTCAGTGTTCAACCTCTGCACTCATATCAAGCTGCACCATGCAAAGCATTTTAATTGAATATTTGAATTCACCTTCAAATTTGTTAAGCAGCTGGCAACATTTCAACTTTAATAGAATTGATTCTATAGTTGAGCATAAAAGAAGGGTTAATTTTATGATTTTATTTTGGCTATTGGAATGAATTTTTTCTAAAGAGTGAAAATGTGTGCTCATGGGGAAAATGTTACCATGCTCACCAAGGTTGTTTGATTCAACCATATCGCAGGGGTCAATTGTGTAAATTTGAGCAGTTAGTTTGCCTCCCAAAATGGCATATTGAATGAAAAATCTTACAATATTAACCTCACTATTAATCCAATATTTACCCTGAAAAAGTCTTTGGCCTGCTAATCAAATCAACAACGTTGTCCTTATTTTAAGGTTGCAAAAAGACATTTGTTTAGGTAATGTGTTTATTTTTTACATATATGCACATGTACATGTACATTATCATTTCAGCAAACCTTTTTGTAACATGAGAAAATCTGTCGTGTTTCTTTTTAAAACATTGTAGTAGTTGCTTTAATTGGTTAATTTAATATTATTATATAATCCTAACATATTGAATTAGATCCAAGTGGCCTTCCATATTTTTCTCACAAAAGAGAAAGTGAAAGTAGCTATAAATAGCATTGAAAGTAGCCCCAATATCAATGGCTTCCATTTAAATTCATTTTGAGTAATTTACTTGTTACAATTAAGTATTGTTTTAAGATTTAGAATCCGTTAAAAACGGTAGCTTGTACTAGATACATGTTTGATCAATATTTTTGTTTACATATTATAGGTGAAAATGGACTTACAAAAGATGTTTATTTAATGTTAGTCTGGCACATTTATATGCAATATTCAAGGATTACAGTAATGGAAAAATGTTTTTAAATGGCTTAGAAAACTTGTGCTAAATTAGAGGAACATTTTGGTATATGATATGATGTTATTATGCATACACTAATAAAATATTGAACATTCAGTTTTTGGTTTGTTTTCTTTTAGCAGAACCTTAATATAACAACTCTTAGCATGTTTATATAAAACAAACTTCAAACCAGTGACAATTCGAAAATCAAAAGTGAAAACTTTTTAGTGCATTGATTAAAAAAATCAAAAGCTTTATCAAAACCTATAAACAAAAGTATACCTTTTATATTTTTTTAAATAATGCATAAGATCATACAAAAGTGTAGTATTTTATCCAATGAAGCAACCTTTTCTAACACTTTCTGAGTATCACTTAGTGTATGTGGAAATGAACTCTTGCACCTAGATGCAATTACTGATGTGGCAATCTACACTCAATAAACTTATATGTCTTAACTTTGACATATATTACCTATCTTTCCCCTCTTTTGGAATACATGTAACCACACTCTGATACTGAAAATCAGGAACACGTCCCTCCTCATAACCAAACCTCAGATATCTATGTACAAATTGACCTATATCTCACCAAAAGAATTTATAAAATTCGCAAGTAGATCCATCCGACCCTGGACCCTACATCCATTATCAATAAGAATACCCTCATACGTTTCTTTTATATCATCAGAAAGGTGAACATCATGACGGACAAAAAGTATTGTTCTGCAGACAATGAAGCTGACACCCTGTCTCCTAAGGAGTATAATTTTTTTTAATAAAAAAAATCTTTGCTCATTCAAAATATCAATAGCATTAGAAATATTCTTCCGTGTATCATCAGTGAGTTCAGCCACAGTTTTTGATAAAGAAATTCTCTTTTCTATAGAACAGAAAAACTGAAAGCATTTTTTTTGCAATTTTATACCAGTTATCCTTTGATCTAAGTAATATGCAATCTACCATCTTCTCCCCTCAGTTTTATCTGCTTATTCCTGTTTTCAGACAATTTGACCTTCACCTCATCTGATGGATTCCTATGAAACTCAGTTTCTAAATATAAAATATCATTTGTAATAATTTTCATTTATTATTTCTCTTTGTTAGATTTTACAATACTGTAAGAAGTTGAAATGTTAGCTATTTTCGTCTTTAGAATTTCAAAAAAGAAATTTGGTCATTACATGCCAACTCAACATTAAAGCATCATCTATATCATCAGAAGTTTTATATTTATATGCAAATAATTTATCATGCATACACTACTTAACTGAAGCAATATAGTCTGTATCATATAGGAGTTGTTTATTAAACTTCTAATAGCCAGTGCCACGTCTAGCTAATGACACAGAAAAAGAAAATGCAATAGCAGAGTGATCAAACCTGTACCCTAGTATTATATCAAAATTCTGTAATAGTGATATTGAATCATCTGACACCAAAACATAATATGCATTCGGCTTTGTTTAACAGGAGAATGTTGATCGCAATGTAAATTTTCTCGCCCCAGGATTACAGATCCTCCATGAATCTACTAAATTAAATGTTTCCATAATATCTTCAACAACGTTTTTACTTTTTATGTTGATGATTTACAATATTGTGTGTGTGTCTTAATATTTTGTACAAAATTCCAATCACCACATAATAGTATATACTAGAAAATATATGTTGTAACCATAAAGTGACAATAGTGTTAACCTATGACCTTCTACCTTTTACATTGTAGATATTTATTTCATACTATCACTTGACCAATTAACTACAGAATGTTTAAAGAAATGACATATCCAACTCTTCTCTTCAAAACATTAGAAAATTAAAAAAAAACAATATGTAAAAACAAATACAGACAAGTTTGCGTGTATGCAAACGACATTCATGTTGATAATTCAAGCGCTCTACACTATAACAGAAAAGCTTGATTAATTATCTTATCTTATTATCGCATTTGCTAAGCACTACTTTCGAGGTTTGGACACCCCGCCTCTTTTATTGGAAAATGTTATCTGTATCTAACCCTCAAATACAGGTTGCAACTGTTGTGACATTATTGCTGTAATCCAAAGAAAATATGAACTGTAAAAAGAAATAAATAATTATATTACATAATTATATATATACATCTGTAATTGTAAATTATTTCTGACTTCCTTTTCGGTCTGTCGAGTTAGGTTCTAATAAGGACGAGTTTTGTTCAGTTACGTTCGTTTATAGCGAACGTATATTTTACAAGAATGTTGGAAACAACTAATACAATGAGTTAATTGTTTACACCTGTAATTTTTTCATTACTATTGGACTCGGATTACCTCAACAAAACATGTTAGTCAGATATGAATTTGTAAACGTTTCAGTAAAGCTTAGCTTATACTAATAAAATTGACACTCTGACAGTATGCTCGGAATTGGGGGGAAATATAATTAAGAGCTAGATTTTAAACATCAGAATACTGATGTAATACTTATTATTCCATTATGTGATGCACTTAGACAAAAAATGCAATTGTTTTATTTTTGTTTTGACCCAATGTAACCAGCTTGCTCCCTTAGTTGATCACATATTGTCCTTTAAAATTTATTTCGGATGTTAAATTACAATATGTTCTTAGTTCATAGTTTTTCTTTTGCTTTCCAGAAAACATTGCATGTATATTTCGTATATGGTTAAAAAATTTAATTTTTCACAATATTGGGATATATTTACAATACCATAAGATAAAATGCTGCTGAAACAAAATGTACAGTTATACGATATGTATATAATGTCACGAACGAAAGATAGCAGTTCAAATTGCCTCCATTAGATATTGGAAAATGCCTTAAACAGTAGTTATTCGAAGTCATGTTCTTATCAAGGGATGGAGTTCTGTCAGGTTAAGTTGAGCGTATTGCTATTAAGGAATCAGGAAGTTAAAGTATGTATATCATTATCACACCTACAAGTCTTTAAATTAATACTAGATCTTTGTTAACTAAATGCTGTCTTTGTTGAACTTTGCTTTTGAATTGTGATGAACTGTGGTGTTTCGAATAAAAACAAAAAAATGAAATATAAATAAATAATTTTGACATGCTACATATACAACGTAATTTGTGTACGAATATAGGTAAGGTTATAACAAACCAACTTACATTCTCTACGGAAATGAGATTAAGGACCATTAAGTGTTAGTCCCTGTAAGAATCAGGCAGTCGGTGAAACATGGTATAAAAACACATCATTTTGAAAGTGTAATTTGACTATTTGCACCATCAGAATCAAGGAAAACGGACAAGATTTTCCATATGCTGGACCATCGAGTTACAATTTCATTGAAATGTATTGACAATAAACATTTCAAGGGCAGGTAACTCTGTCAAAACTTCATTTTTTCAAGATTCTATTAAAACATTTCTGCGCAAAGAGTAGTGATGCACATGTGGACAAGCTGATTTTTACTTATCAAAATAATTATTGTTTTCCATTTATTGACTTATATTTCTTTCGAAATTTTGATCTGTTCTCTACAGTGGTCTGAGTTACTCTACGCTTCGTTGCATTTTGCATTTTCTTCGCATTGTGCTGAAAATCTGCTCACTGGTTGTTATTGGATTTAATATATTTAGAGGTTGGATGTTCTAGTTTTTCCACTTGTGAGTAGTACTATATTTTGGTATAAATACTCAGAACTTTTTATAGTATTTCAATGTGGAACTGGGAGGCCAAGATGAATGTCCGCTTTTAATTGTTAGAAGTATAGCCAGCAGATAAGGTATTTATGATGTTACTTTTTCATGTTCTTACTTTTCATTTTTCGTACTGGCACTTTGCATTTAAAGCATTTTTGTATTTCAATGTTTTATTTCAATTTGTTTTATTGATTTTGCAGATCATTGAATCAGTTTAATTGATTTAATGTTATACCTTGTTATAGTGAGTACTTATAAAGGACTTTAAATGGTCAGTTGTGTACAATTATAGTTAACTGTGGGTATTACATTTAAATATTCAATTGATGATTTGTGTTCTTTTCGTGTGTTCGTTAAGTTGAATTGTTTTGAACATGCAAATGAATTTGATTTATGCAAGTTGTTTGAATATTTGCAATGATTTTCTATGCTTTGCATGTATTTGACGATAATTGGTCTATTTTGTATATTTATTCATTATTCCTTTTGTTCTCTATTTTGTAGATCTTTCAATGCCTTCTATGTGTTAATAAAAGTAGTTCCACATTCGTGTTATATTTGGGCCAGCATTTACCATCACGCCCCACTTGGTCACAGAATGGCGTCGTCGACAATTCAATTATGTAGAAGGCATTGACTGCTGGCAAGGCGGGAAAGCAAGGTTAAAGGCATTAAGCAGACGATATTTTGATAGGATTCCGGAAGATGTCGAACATTACCAAGTGAACTACACGGAGTTTGCCGAGTAACATACCTGTAAGGATGTCTCGCCCTACATGTAAGTCGCTTCAAAGACAAGTTCTTGAACTACAGCATCAACTTAACCAGATGAAAACAACTGATGATAATGAAGACGTGGAGAATGATGAACAACTATACGACCAGAAACGTTCTGTTATATATGTTCAGCGTGACAGAAGGGTACCAAAGTTTTCCGGATATAACATGACCGTAGAGGATTGGCTTGAAGATGTTGAGTCTTGCACACGTGAAATGTCTCGTCAGGAGCGTGCTGATTTCATTTATTCGTTTTTGGAAGGTGCAGCCAAGGAAGAAATTAAATATAGATCGAACGGTATTAGACAGAATCCTAGTCGAATTGTGAAAGTTCTGCAGGATGCATTTGGTGGGAAGGACAACATCACAAAGCTGCAGAAAAATTTTCTCGACAGAGTGCAACGACAGGGCGAATCCTTACGTGAGTATTCTTATGCTCTAATGGATTTAATCCGGAAAGTAATTAGAAAAGATGATTCATTGATTCCGAACAAGGACAAATCACTATGTGATCAGTTTTCCCAAAATGTACAGGATGTCATGCTTAGGAAGCACCTGAAGCGTTTAGTTAGATCTGATCCAGACATTACGTTTTTCGGTCTCCGCGAAGAAGCGATTATGTGGTCAGAAGAGGAGGAGATAAATGATCCCGTACCTAAAGTGAAAGTTCAGGTAGATTCAAATGTACTGAAAGATCAGCATTCTAATGATGATAAAATGAATCAGCTTTTCGCGATAGTAAGGAAACAAAGTGAGCAGATCGATGCTTTAACAAAAACAGTCAATTCCAAGCCATCTGGTCAGAATAGATCCTACAATGAACAACGTTCTTCTAATTTATGCTTTGGGTGTAAAAGGCCGGGTCATAAAGTTGCTGATTGTCCGAATAAGCAGGGAAACTAGCGCCATCTTTCGTGTCGAGTCCCATGTTAGATGGAGGATATATGGACTCTGTTGATTGTGATTATTTGATAGGAAAGTGTCCGGTGGTTACCGTTGCCATAGCAGGCACAGAGGCTAAATGTTTAGTGGATACGGGATCTACTATTTCTTCGGTTACAGAGTCGTTCTATGATAAATTTCTGCGGGATTGTACTCTATTACGTACTGACGTAGCTTTGCAGCTTCGGGCTGCAAATGGACTTTCTATTCCATATATTGGTTATGTGGAAGTTGATATGGTAGTGATGGGACAAACGTTGAAAAGCTGTGGTGTATTGATTGTGAAAGATTCCACTGATCCAGTCACAAGAAGAAGGAAGGCATTGGTTCCAGGGCTATTAGGTATGAATATCATTAGGAGCTGTAAAAACATTTTAGAATTTGATTTTGGCAGGAACTTTTGCGAAGAAGTATCCACTATTGCGGAAAATTCAAAACTTAAAGAGCAATTTAAAGCTTGCATTAAAAATGAACATTTGAACACTATTGGTTATGCTAAAGTTTGCGCTAGTTCTCCTGTACGCATACCTGCTTCGTCTGTTGTTACTTTAAATGGCACAGGACCAAATCTTCCTAGAATATATGATGCCGTAATAGAACCATTAAAATCAAGCGGACATTTGCCAAGTTCACTAGTCGTAGTACACACTTTTGTAACCGTCAAACGTGGTCATTTTTCATTTCGAGTCGCAAACCTAGGCAGTGATGACATTTATATTGCACCAAAAACAAGAGTTGGCATTCTTATGAAAGGAGAAGTCGAGCAAAACAATCGGTCACGTATTGAGTTCATTCGAACTGATTCTGTTGAAGAAATAATTTTCCACAGTAATTTACCATTTTCTGATGTTCCCAATTCTAAAGTTGATGATGATTATAAACAATTTGAAATGCCGGTTGATATAAGCCATCTATCTGTTAACAAAATTGAGTTAAACGCTGTTCAAAAGTTGTTTTATAGATACAAAGATGTTTTCTCAAAAGATGATAATGATGTTGGTTTCACTTCTACCGTTAAGCATACCATTCGGCTGCAAGATGATAAACCGATCGTACAACCATACAGGCGTATACCGCCAACACAATATGAGGAAGTTAAGAATCATATCAAAAAGTTGCTAGAAAATAAGATCATTCGTGAAAGCACCAGCCCTTATGCTTCGCCGATCGTTTTGGTCAGAAAGAAAGATAACTCTCTGAGGCTCTGTGTTGACTTCCGTTTACTTAACTCGAAAACCAACAAAGACGCATTTCCGCTTCCGCGAGTTGAAGAATCTTTTGATGCTCTCAGTGGCGCTAAACTATTTTCTACGATGGACTTGACTTCTGGTTACAACCAAATTGCAATGAATGATGATGATATTGAGAAAACTGCATTTACTACTCCTATGGGTTTGTACGAGTATTTACGCATGCCTTTCGGACTCTGCAATGCGCCGGCTACATTTCAACGGTTAATGCAGCATTGTTTTCGAAATGAACTGTTTCAAATTTTGCTTGTATTTCTTGATGACATTATCACATTTTCTAGTACATTTGATGATCATTTAAAACGTCTTGAAGTAGTTTTTCAGCGTTTAAGACAGCATGGACTGAAACTGAAGCCTTCAAAATGCCATTTTTTCAAGCGTGAAGTAAGATATCTTGGTCACGTGGTGTCTGCTGATGGTATACACACAGATCCTGACAAGGTTAGTGCTATAGAAAATTTTGAAGTTCCGTCAAATGTAAAGAAATTGAAATCATTTTTGGGATTAGCTGGTTACTATCGACGTTATATTAGAGACTTTAGCAAAATTGCTTCTCCTTTGAATCAATTGGCTCAGCAGTATACACCACATCCACGTAAACTTTTTGGAAAAGATTGGAACACCGATTGTCAAAAAGCGTTCGATACGTTGAAAGAACACTTAGTTTCTGCACCGATATTGACATATGCAAACTTTAATAAACCATTCGTTTTGGAAACCGATGCAAGTATGCAAGGCTTAGGTGCTGTGTTATCTCAATATGTGGAAGGAAAATTACGAGTTGTTGCTTATGCGAGTAGAGCATTAAGACCGAACGAGCGAAATATGAACAATTATAGTTCTAGAAAGTTAGAACTATTGGCAGTAGCTTGGGCGATAACTGAGAAATTTAGAGACTATTTATTATGTTCTAAGTTTACTGTTTATACCGATAATAATCCATTATGTTATTTGCAGACGTCAAAACTTTCAGCACAGGAACAGAGGTGGCTGTCCCGATTAGCAGTGTTTGATTTTGATGTCAGGTATAGACAACAAAAGCATAATTTAAATGCTGACGCTTTGTCTAGAACACATAATAAGGTAGAACTTGCAAAGTCCGAAGATATAAAAACATTGCTACAGAAGTTTGCTACCGGTACAGCAGTTCCAGGTGATGTAGTTCAGAATGTTAGGTCTGAAGACTGTCAAACTGTTTTTGTTGAAGAAGCTCATACAACTTTACCAACTTTTGACAAAGGTGAAATTCGAAATTTACAAAATTCTGATTCAGTAATAAGTAAATTTATTGCAATTTGGAACACTAAGGTTAAACCTTCACGGTCAGAAATACACAAGTTAGATAGAAATTTAGTTACTCTTTTACGTCAATGGGACAGAATGATTGTTGTAAATGGTATATTTTATAGAAGGATACGTGATCCGATAAATGGTGAGATAAACCAGTTGATTTTGCCAGTTGTTCTGAGGGACAAAGTATTGAGAAAGTGCCATGACGATTTAGGACATCAAGGGATTGAACGTACGTTTACCACCATACGGACCAGATGCTATTGGCCAGGTATGTTTAACACAATTAAAGATTATTGTAAGAATTGTAGACGTTGTGTGATTTCAAAAATGCCGCAACCTAGTATTCGACCAGCTATGGGGCACCTCATTGCCAACAAACCGTTACAAATTTTAGCAATTGACTTTACCATACTTGAACCAGCACATGGCAAAGAGAATGTTTTGGTAATGACTGATATTTTTACAAAATTTACTAGGGCAATTCCCACGAAGGATCAAAAAGCAGACACCGTTGCAAACGTTTTATTGACCGAGTGGTTTTGCATTTATGGGGTACCTGAGCGCTTACACTCCGATCAAGGTCGGAATTTCGAATCTGACGTTATTCGCCAGCTTTGTAAACTGTACAACATTAATCGCACTCGTACAACACCGTATCACCCGGAAGGAAATGCTCAATGTGAACGATTTAACAGAACTCTACACAATCTTTTAAAATCGTTACCTGTTGACAAAAAGAAAAATTGGCCGAAATATTTACCAGAACTTGTATTTTCGTACAATGTATCAATGAATTCATCAACTGGTTACAGTCCGTATTATCTATTGTTCGGACGGCATCCAAAATTAGCTGTTGATTTTTTGTTGTGCAATAATGAATCTAATGACTCTGAAGTTCTTTTAGATGAATGGATTGTTGAACATCAGAATCGTCTACGATATGCTCACGAAAAAGCTGGGGAGCAGATGAAAGACCGTGCATCGTACAGGAAGGAACAGCACGACAAGAGACATTTTAATCCTGAAATCCGTGAGGGAGATTCGGTTTACATCAGGAATCGTGGCGTACATGGGCGTAACAAGATTCAAGACACTTGGGACTCCGCCGTTTACCGAGTGGTAAGATCATCCGAAAATACCGTTGTCGTTGAACCTAGTGATGGAGCTGGTATATCCAGGACGCTGAATCGTCAACATGTGTTGAAGTGTCGGCCGGATTGTGATGAACTTACTCCGTACGATTCGAGCGACGGTGATGATGATGATACTCTGATGGTACCGAGACGAAGTACGAGGATAAATGCTGGTAAACATTCTAATCCGAATAGACTACCATGTGCTGTTTATTGTAGTTAGTATTTATTAGCAAAGTAAACTGCTTACAAAAGTTAGTAATTTTAATACAATGTGATTTGTAGTGCTGTTGACTCTTCAATTTATCATTTTGATTATGGTAAATGTATGTTGTCATTTTACTATTGTTCCTATTATTTGGGAGTATGTGGAGTTAATTTTTGGTATTGTTTATCGAGACGATAACAATTCAGCTGGGGAGTATGTGGACAAGCTGATTTTTACTTATCAAAATAATTATTGTTTTCCATTTATTGACTTATATTTCTTTCGAAATTTTGATCTGTTCTCTACAGTGGTCTGAGTTACTCTACGCTTCGTTGCATTTTGCATTTTCTTCGCATTGTGCTGAAAATCTGCTCACTGGTTGTTATTGGATTTAATATATTTAGAGGTTGGATGTTCTAGTTTTTCCACTTGTGAGTAGTACTATATTTTGGTATAAATACTCAGAACTTTTTATAGTATTTCAATGTGGAACTGGGAGGCCAAGATGAATGTCCGCTTTTAATTGTTAGAAGTATAGCCAGCAGATAAGGTATTTATGATGTTACTTTTTCATGTTCTTACTTTTCATTTTTCGTACTGGCACTTTGCATTTAAAGCATTTTTGTATTTCAATGTTTTATTTCAATTTGTTTTATTGATTTTGCAGATCATTGAATTAGTTTAATTGATTTAATGTTATACCTTGTTATAGTGAGTACTTATAAAGGACTTTAAATGGTCAGTTGTGTACAATTATAGTTAACTGTGGGTATTACATTTAAATATTCAATTGATGATTTGTGTTCTTTTCGTGTGTTCGTTAAGTTGAATTGTTTTGAACATGCAAATGAATTTGATTTATGCAAGTTGTTTGAATATTTGCAATGATTTTCTATGCTTTGCATGTATTTGACGATAATTGGTCTATTTTGTATATTTATTCATTATTCCTTTTGTTCTCTATTTTGTAGATCTTTCAATGCCTTCTATGTGTTAATAAAAGTAGTTCCACATTCGTGTTATATTTGGGCCAGCATTTACCATCACGCCCCACTTGGTCACACACAGATCAAATAAATGACTTTTCAAAAAAGAGAAAGTATCCTTGACTGATATTACATTGTCGGATCCATGGGGTTTTAACATGAATGTTTCTGATTTTTCTAATTTTGCCTGATTCTTACACTGTTACTTGTAAGACATGTTTGAAAAATCGGTAGAGTTTCTGCATAATAAAAAAAATATTCATATCACTAGTTTTGGTTGATGTTTGTCAAGTCGTATAGCACGTTGCATAATCGGAGTAAAATTAAAGACACATTCAGTGATGGTGTCGAGCTGTAATTTGATACTCCATTACCAAAACACATAATGTCAAGTCAGCGGTAGAACGAATTACTTCACTTATTTTTTATTTTATTTAGCAAAATCTGTCAAATGAATAAAAGTAAAAGTTATTAAATTATCTTTAAACATAAAATGGTGGTACATCAATATAAGCAATACATTATACATTGAAGATACGATATGCAAATGAAAAAAAAATATCCTTATATGAATATTTTTGAAATACGAAATAATTTCCTTACGGCAACATCCGCCTCGCCACCGCAGTCCAGGAATCCACCCATTATGCTAGGACTAACCCCCAAAAAAGATGATTAGTTAATGTAGTGAATCAACATCTGTACTGTAAATGACGCAAGGAAATGAGACGCACAAAGAAGGTACTTGATGTAAGCGATACACAACATATTTTCATAATAGTAAAAATGGTGTATATCTTTTAGAAGCGACCTTATTCCCTTATGGGACCACCCGCCTCGCGGCCGCAGTTCAGCACGCTAACCATTACGCCAACGACCATCCTAGTGGTAGCGGGTGGTACCGTGAGGGAATAAGTTCGTAGATATTCTAAATATGACATAAATAGATAAAAAAAGCATAAATTACAGTAGTCCGGGTGGTAATTTTATGCGGTCAAACCTCTGGCAAAGAAATGGTATTAACACACCTTGATATTTAATGAAAACATTCAATATTACTTGGGTTATTTTATGTGAACATATAAAGTTGTTTCTTGGGTGTGGACATAGTTTTCTTGATTTGAACGGGTGTGGAATTAAAAAACAACAAAGTGAAAGTTCTCAACATAAGCTTGTTAAACTGTGTTAACACAATGATATCATTACAATAAACTATTGCCAAAGAATATTAATTTTTATAATATCAAAACAAAAGTTATGTATCACACAGTTTTATAACACATTAATGCAGCCAAAGCTGTGTGAAAAATAAACTTTTTCAAGACAAGATGAAAGCACAATATCATTCAGCCAGTCAGGAGAATAAACAATTGTGTCATACAGTTCTATTAATAATCGTATGCATCGATGCTATGTTTATTCAATGCCATTTCGTAGGCGACATTATCAAAAACAATTTTTCACATGATTATCTAACTGTTAGACATTGAGATAAGCTCTACAACACGACCACAATATACTTCATTTGACAAACTAAGGTAATTAATTTTTTATCAAGATATTTGCTGAAAATATCCCTATAGGAGGATTGCGTAATATGTTGAACGCTTATTTATTTATTCATTTTTTTTTCATCTTGAAATCTCTTGTGTATTTGACAATATTAGCTTCAGATGTTCCGTGTTATTATAAAGGCTACATGAAAAGACATGTCAAACAATTATTTATTGAGAAGGTAGATGCTGTTTAATTGGGAATACAAATTTGTATGTGTTAATAAGGCCGTGAACTCATTGGTGATTGTTAGAATGTATTCGTATTTAGAGTTTTGAATTCTTGTCAGCATATGAACCAAAATTGTAATCAAGCCATTGTGACCAAACGCATTCATTTTTTTTCAGCCACATCGAGTTCACATATTCATTTATAGCATTAGTTAAAAAGGTTTTTTATAACCTGTTTACTACAGTGCAGAACAGTAAGACTTTAAAAAAATTTAATCCATTTCATATCGCAATTGCATCCTTTCTTTAAGTTGAATGCTGGCTTTTTTATTGACAGTTAAGGGGAAAGAAATTACATAGAAATTATTAAAATTCATTGAAAAGGGGAGATAACTTTTACATATTTTGGAAAATTTGGTTGTCTTGTTGGTTATGTAAACTCTTATACCGTTTATGTAATCGTTGTAACTAGTATATCATCCAACAATACTGATTTTCTCAAAGGTCAATGTCTAAAAAGTTTAAAAACTTTACGAAGCATACCCGAGAAATATTATTTAACATGATGTTGGAAATCAGTCGGTATTTACATGTCTTCTTCCAAATGAAACGATAAATAATCGTGTATTGAGTCGGTTAAGGTGGGCAAATCTTTTCCGCCGAAAATTATAAAATTCCAAATTGACTCGTTCTACATTAAACAAAATTATATAAACGCCATGTCATTTCTAATTATAGTCATTTCAAATTAGACGAAACTGTGAGCGTTCGCGTCATCCGTATATTGAGGAAACGATTGAAGTATTAAATATTGGGATCGTTCGCCTGCCTTGGAAGAAACCAAAAGATTTACAAAAGATGATGGGAACGATTAATAAAGTTATCTGTTGATTAATAGTAATAACAAAGAGCAAAGGGAGAACACTACATAATTTCAAAACTCACAAATAATTTAGAATCACCAGAAAATCTTTTGTGTGTTTGACACTATCAACATAAGATGGTTTTTATTTCACAAAGGGTTAAAAAGGCCAGATAAAAAAAAAATCATTTTGCTTTGAAGTATAAGTTGTTGTATAAGAAGTAACAAAATTCCCATGCTTGAAGACAAAAGTATTCGAACTTTGTACACTGTTGTTGAAATATAAGTTATCTGTAACGGTTAAAAAAAAGAACATAGACAAACCCGGGACATTCTTGAGATTAACATGTTTCATTTTTGTTCATGACAAATGTACCTGATCATCGGGCTTCTTTGAAAAAAAAAACATTCCTTTAAAACTGTATTGCGAGCTAGAGGAGCGGCTTAGCTGCCCGCAACATAAAGGAATATTTATTGGTAGCATTTGCGTTTACTTTGATCGATTATCTGTCGTTATCAAAATATTTTTAAACAGAGGAAGCTTGATCTACATGTGTACCTGGTCCATTTTCCCATTTTTTTGTGGATCTGGAACTGCTTATTTGCTTTTGTTTCTTTGTACGCGTTATTTTGGTTATTTTATGTTCTATGTTATGTCTGTCTGTTTTTTTTTCTGTCTAGTCTTTATCATTGGATTATATTCTGTTAATTGCTGGTCGAATTTTGGTTCTTTTGATTACTCTTTCACTTGTTGTTTTTGTTTTTGTTTTTTGTTTTTGTTTTTGTTTTTTTTTTGTGTTTGCTCACGGTTCTTCATGCTATTGATAGTTAATTTAATTTTTAATTGTTGCAGTATTTAATGTGTCTTATGCATATTTCAAGGGAAAATTATTTGATATTTTCTAGTAAGTTTTATAAGATTAGTTTAACCTTCATGTCTGCATTGACATATTATACAAAAAGCTGCAAAACTGAGAGAAAAATAAATGGTGAAATCTGAAATCCGTGTCGCAGGCTGGGTAGGTACGAGAATACAATACCAGACAGAGGGTTGAAACTGGAATGCGTTATCAAATCATTCGTTTCTTTTTAATCGAATCAATACTGATCTTGAGTTAAATACAGAAATGGCAGTAGCTTCTCATCCACAAATAATGACTTGTGTGGGTTAGCGTTTTTAGGTCTGAAAAAAAAAAACATTCCAAGTCTATCATTTTTGATGAACAATAATATTGTTATATGGTTTTGACAAACTATTAAATCTTTAATTAAGTATATAATGTTTTAGAAGTCTTTCAATGACCTATAAAGACAATAATTGCAATATTTTTGAAATGTTAAAATTAAAACTTAGCATGTCATTTTTACCCTTAAAACCAAATTTCGTACAATTCTGAGCATTTTGAAAATTTGACTAAAACATCGATTGCCTTGGCAGCGGACAACATATTGTTCCCTTTGTTTTTGTGTTTAGAATATTTACCTGTACAAAATTTCAAGTTCCTAGACACCTAGGTTTCCGAGATATTGAAGTGCACTAACTTTTTACCTTTTTTTTTCCTCATTTGGCAGCCATTGAAATATAACTGCCTTTTGGTATCTGTACCGATGGTTTTGACACTAGTACTGAATTCGAAGTCTTAAACGGCCATTTTGGTCGTAACACAATCTTACATGTATATACTGAAAAATCTTAAACAAAAAAATCGCTAAGAGAGTAAGATCGATATCAGTTCAAAATGTTAAGACATTTCGTAGTCGATGACTTAATAATTAGAACCAAAGTACAAACAATATGTTCCTTACTTATTTGGGGTAATAATATTATAATAAGAAACCGGCCAAAAAATTATTTTCCTTCTCCGTTTGGTTAACATAATAATAAGCAACGAAGTAAAATTAATATATACCTTACTTCGTTAGGGGAACATAAATATAACCTTTAATGCATTGGAAGAGTAATCAAAGGAACCAATGTTATAGGGTAATCAAAAGAATGTAATCCAGGGACAAAGATCCGACATGGAAAACATACACAACAAAGAACATACAGTAACTAAAACCATACATACAAAGTAATAAAAGCCAATGCATTGGACAAATCGTTTAGGTCAAGGCGGGGAACACTCCTTAATGTATTGTTTAATATAAAACGAAATTGGAATGGCATCATACCATTTTCTATTTATCCTTTAAAGGCAGACAAATTTGTCAAATAGAGTGTCACTCGCATATTGAATTGACATACAAACTGATCTAACATCATGAACGACATGTTTGTGTTATTGACATAAGGGAAAACATGTCTATGTAGGTTTCCGTTGAATATTGATGGATCATTGGAGAAATTGTATAAATTATAGAACCAAAAAATTGTCGTGTTTTATCTTATCTTAACTGCTTTATTGTTTGTCTTCACTAGCATGGGAAATTTGTATGAATTTTCATGATTTTTCAAGTAAATAAAATAAACGATATTGTATGTCGTGCAATATCGATTGCAATGACGACTCTCGAGTAGAAGGATTATGAAGACATGGTTCTATAATATAAATTATATTTTTTACTGATCATTTAGGGAATAATAAAAAGTTTATGTACCCGCTTTACAAATTATCATCTACAGTGCTGCTTAGGAGCAACAAATTCAATTTCTACAAAACTATATAACAAATGTGAAATGTTGGATGCTTGCCAATGATTTCGATTTCAAATATTATAATCAGGGTGATCAATATTCATTTGATTCAGAATTATGTTTACAACCCTGATAAGATAAGACTTTTAAGTTAATACTGGTTTAAAACTATAAGTAATTATACTAGGAAAATATTGTAGGCAAATTCGGATTCAAATGGAAATTGGATGCTTTTTATGTGTTAAGTGTGATTCGGTCTGAAATACAGGCAGGGGTGATTCATCATATTTCAAGATAATCAATGAAACTGTTCAAATATATTTGCTACGTCCTAAAAACAACTCTTCCCGTGTTTATTCATTTCCTTTGATCTGCTATGTATCATGTTTTATTTTTACTGTTCAAGTGCAAAAAATCTAGAGTGAAATTTTCCCGTACTTTTATGCAGTAGAACATAACCTAATTTTACAATGTAAGTATAAATATCTCAAGTAGCCAACTTTCATTTGTATTTTAATTTTTAAATATATTATTTTATGAGGCTAACTGAAGGATTTCCAATCTAAAAGTATTTGAGATTAAACAATGCATGAATCACTAATCGCCCGCAATTACCTAGTTTTAAGGCAGAGTTAAACTTCAAATATGTCAAGGACCACATTTTTAAATATATTTCTTACAAATAGCTTTTTGCAATCCTCAATTAAAGACTATTATCAAACTACAATTGCATTAAAACCTAAAATTGTCCAGTCTGTATACTTTAATTCCCCATGCTCAATTAAAATCCAGACTCATAAACACAATACATCGTCGATACTCCAAATCACGACGGTACACTTAAATACAGATACGCAGTACTTGGTAGAGATTCCTCATACCTTGTAGAAAATCATCTTCCAAATATACGAAGAAGATGGTCTTAAAGTGCTGGATTTTTTTATAGACAACATATTTGACGTGTTTTTTCAACAAACGGTCGGCATTCCTATGGGAAAAAATGGTGCTTCCCTACTCGCTGACCTATTCCTTCACTCTTCCGAAGCTGACGTTATAGCTGATCTGATCCAAAGGAAGGAAGATCGAGCCAAATTCTTTGATATCAGTTTTGCTTTATAGATGAGGTATTATCGTTAAAAGTACTAGTTGTGAGGATTTTATACACCTAAAAGATACTACAGACACCGTGAGGTCAGCCTCATATCTTAACATACACTAATGAAAAGCTGTTGATTTAGCTATACGACAGAAACCCGATGACTTGTCAGTCTGTATTGTCAATTTTCCTTTCGTCTGTAGCATTCCTTCTGCAACTGCGAATGGAGTTATCATATCACAGTTCATACGTTATATCAGAGGCTTGCCGTGGCAATGCAGACTTATTGTACCTCGCTAGACACCTGATAGTTAGGCTACTGGAACAGGGTTATTTACTACAGGGTTATCACTGCACAAATTGTATGGCCGTCATTTTTAAACTCGTGGATAGTTAAGGTGTATCCAAATACACCATGAGAACCGATTTGTTCAGAGATTTTTTCTTTGCTTTTTGTCTACCCCGGACTTTACGAGCAACTCGGCGGGTGTTTCTAGGAAATCAGAGGATGCTTGCATTACCGGTGCACCTCCTTCATGATCTCCGTTTTTAATGGAAAACGAGTTGCCCTTTCAATTGTTTTGCTCTGTACTTAGTATAATGTTTACTTTAATTTATTTTACTTTTTTGTTGTGTGTATCTTTTTTCTCTGTCTGGTTATTTTACAGGATAACATTCTTTTGATTTCCATTAAAACCTTTTTCCATTGATTACTTTTATTTCAATAGAGCAATTTAAAATGTATGAAATGTTTATTCTAGATTATTATCATGATAGTACATGGAAGTTGACAACCGGTTTAAGCTAAGGTAATGATATATTGAACATATAGCCTACCTAAATCCCCGTCCTCATTGTATAATTAATATTTCACTCAGTCCTATATGCATTCCCAATTTACAATTAAAATGATTAATGTTTGCTCCGTATTCATTCATTAAGAGAGTGATAATAAAGCCCCCGGTTGATTAATAGTTCAGTGACCAGATAGAAATTAGACATACTCACACATTAAAGATTTAAAGTGAAACTTGCCTAAATCAAAACTTTTTTGGACTTAAAAAATGATACCAAATATTTCGTAAAAGGTCGTCCACTAGAGACACCAGGCAGTTGGTGACAAAATATTGTCATCCTTGCATTCCTTTTCCAAGTTGAATGTTGGTTTTCTTTTTACTGCAACGGTTAAAGAGAAACACATTGCATATAAAGTATTGAAAGTTATAGAAAAATGGGGGATAACTCTCATTTTGTGCAAAAATTTGGTTGCTTATCAGGAAAATTTTATATAATTTTCTAAACCACCCATTGTCTATTTGACAAAAAGTATTTGTACATGTACTATTCGATATATATGATGCTAACATAACATCTGAACAAACAGTTTCGTGGGAAAATAACCAAGTGACTTCCATATAAGAGGAACTGCAAGGTTTCTTAATTAATATAAAGAATTTCTTTTAAATATTGTCTGGTAAAGGCAGGTTTCAATGTACTAGAATAATGTTAAGGAAGTGTACCATGAATTGATACATTGATATGATATATTAATATTAATCAAACGAGTCGCTCATTGACTTGTATTACTTTGTGTGCATCATTTTTGGTTATTTCATCTTCATAGTTGTTATCTTTGTATTATGACGTCACAATGCTATTTTAGATTGTGACGTCACTACTTACGATTAACCTCACTCTTACGACCTTTTGTAAATTCGACCCCTGGTTTTCATTCTTTGATTTCCAATATAATCAAGGTGTCCTTGACTACTCTTTCGTCTTATCATTGCATTAAAAATCAAAAATTGTTTTTCAATTAAACGCCTTTCTTCAATATGGCTTGCCGAGGATCAATAACTAAGCCAATATTGAAAGCCTTACGCAATAATCCAATAAAACAGAAGTAGTGGATATAATTTCAAAGAGAAATCAAGGGACCCTAGATTTTAGAGGAAATCAAAATAATGTAGTCGAGGGACAAAGACCAGACATTGAAAACAAACAAACACAACAAAGAACATACGTACAAAGTAACAAAAGTCAATGAGGAACTCAGACTCCGATAAAAAAAACGGGGAGTATGGACAAAATACACCGGTAGGCTGTAGGGTAAGCGTCTTCTGCTTTTCGAGTTGCTCATAATATGACAAGTCCGGGGTAGACAAAAGAGGAAATGAAAAATATAACACGTTGAACAAATCAGTTTTCATGGTGCGGATGGATAAACCGTAACGATCCATGAGTTCGACCATAACATTTCTTTAGTGGTGACTTTACTACCATAAGTATATTGCTAAGTTCCCTTTCTTATCAGCTAGACTTCAGACAAGCTGTTTAGGATCGAAGGTTCTTGATATAATGCAGATTTAATAAACCTAGATGTATTTTTTTCTTGACTTAATTTATTTTTAATATACACATCTAAAGACGAAAGCAATTGATATGTCTCCGATTTTGTCAGATAGTTCTATCAAAGTTGGGTTTTTTTTTGCCACCTATAATCATGATTGACGTTTAATACCTCAAAATCGATAAACATTTCAGACAAAAGGTGAAAATAATGGAAACAGTTAACACGATTTTAGAATGATCAAAATGTATTAAAGTGGAGAGACTGAAGTTAAGTGTTTTGGTATAGACATTGGAATTAAATAAAAACTCTTTGATATATTCTCTGTGGATCAAATGGCATATATAGCTTCATTAATATCATTTTCAATTAGTCGCTTAAGACGAAGTACTTTTATGCGATGTTATCTCTGCTTTGGAGACACCATATGATCCAATAAATATAAAATATTTATACAACATACTCTGTTGCTGATTTAATTTACGAATATCAATATTTTCTAATTCAATAAAAGCAAATACGATTGAGACTTGGTAATGACAAAATTTTCATTTTATGTTCATGGTTGTGTGTGTCTGTTTTCCATGCCTGGTCTTTTTCCCTGGTTTACATTCTTTTGGTTTCCACTAGAATTTTGGTTCACTTGACAGTTGTTTCACTGTTAATGATTCAGGGTAAATGTATGTGTATTCTAACATTCTGACTGTATTGATCGCATTAAAAATGTTAATTTAATATTTTTTTGGTTCTTAAATTTTAACAAATAATCGAAGGCAAGTCCCATGCTTTAAGCAAGCCGAATCGCTCTTTCTTATCTAGCATAAACAAATCTTATTTGAAAACAGCTGTTTACTTTTCTTCTTTCAAAACACATCGGGTTATTTTTAAATTGTTTTTATTCGGGTTTTCTTTTTTTGTCTGGAATGCCAATTTGACCACATCTTATTTTTATGTAGATATACGACTTCTAACTATTTGAATAGGATACATTCCTGGTGTTCTAGGTTTACCTTGCAAGAATTTGATTTGAAGAACTGTCCACGACGACAAACAACAAAGACATATTCTAAAGATGTACAAATAGTTAATAAACTTTTACACATTATTACCAAGGCTGATTTATAATACAATAAGTTGTCGTTGAATATTGTAATTGTACTTTTGAAGAGAATGGATTACGCAAGGAACAATTGATATGAACAAATATTTCCATTTAATCTGCTGTGTCTTGATAGTTTTGCCGATGAAAACAAATAAATTATATCAATTTGTTAACGTTGCGCTAACAAGATGAACTGAAAAAAAACTTATATTAGGCCTTTGGTCTCTGTGGAATTAGCTTGGTTTCTTGGAGGCTGTAATTTACCAAGATAACTTTTCAATACGCATAATGATTCTTCAATACGGATAAAAAGAATTCAATATCATTTCAATACTTTTGAAAAAAAACTGATGAAACGAGAGTTTCCCTCTATATTAACGCACTATGTCTTCAATGTAATGGTAACAACACAATTACAGAACTGATAAACTATAGGAAATTGTCAACAGAAAAATAAAAAAGGTGGCCTGTACAGCAAATGGTAATATAAAGACGAAAACCAAAAACAACCGCAACGGTCCTTACTTCCTGCTTTCATTACGCTTTATTTTTTCCAGTATCGCGATACCGAAATACATCATAAATCTTGCTATCGAGCAAGTTGGTCAAATCAGTTGTCAAAGCAGCAAAGAAGAAATTGTGATGATATATTGGAGATCTTTTATGTAAGATCCATTCGTTAGAAAAAACAATATTTATCAATATGAGATGAAAATGGAAATAAAACATTTTCAGACAGCTTATAAGATGCATTTTTATATAACTTTGGCCGATACCGCTCAGTCAGGTAGTGATTGCGCACTTAGAAGTTAGAATAGTGACTGCTAGCTCTGGCATCTCTTAACAACTAAGATACACTATTAACAAAGGCAGCTGGTAAATTACTGAGAATGAAAGCTCCGAAATATACAGTTTTATAAGTCAACATCTTCTCATGTGTTACTGTAATGAGATAGCTATATAGCTTCTATCGTCAAATTCAACTCGATGTTATAGTCTAAACATGAGGCTGAGGAGCCTGTGTAAGTATTTATTTTTATTTCTAGTTCTGCTAGAACGGAAACCGTTTAGAAACAAATCGTATTGTTAATGAAGACAACATCGGCAATATGTAGATATATGACATCAAAGGATCTAACTATTTTTAAACATTCTTGCTTTTCGATTCAAATGGATATTGGAAAAAAAACAGATCTAGCTAGGAGATTGCCAAAATAAGTGTAAATACCCACAGTTTGCTAAAAAGCGTCCTTCCAAAAGAGATATATTTTGTGAATGAAAATATCTGTTATACTGAACACGTATTGCTCTTTGTTTTGAAGTGGTGAAATATGAGGCACTTAATGAGGTAGACCTATGGTAAGGGATATAACTCTTTCAAATCATTTGAATGTTCGTATTCAGCATTTCACTTCAATCTCATGTAAACATCAAAGTAACTTTGACATATTTCATTCAGTTTCACATAAAAACATGATAGGCTTAGGTGAAGTTGAATATGATACAAACATGATCACTGTTTTAAAGAGTTATGTCCCTTAGTCTAGGTCTACCTCTTTTAACGATCAAATTCTGATCGTTGAATTGAAAGTCTGGGTGCTGTGTGCTTTAAAGAAGATTTCTTTTGGGTGAAATATATCTGTCAAGTCATTATTCGAATATTTTATTGTCAAATTAATTTTCCTTTTGTAATTCCGAACTTTTATAAAACGAATTTATAGAAAACATGTTTGAAATAACAAAGTTTGCTAATCATCAAGCTAAAACTTAATCAATTTCCTGTCAGCGTTTTAATAGACTAGTTATACGAATACAAATTTCCCAATTTGGAATTATTATTTGAATACAAAAATCATTTGACCCATATAAAATATGGGTTGATTGCTCTGAAAAGATCTTAAAGTAAAGTTTTCACATGAACATTGAATTTCAAGTGGAGAAACAGTGTTCATAGAATATTTATAATGCACACGTCTTTTCAACGTTTAAAATTCTATGAATAGGAGAAAGTTCCTATACTTTTGTTAATTGAGGAAAGCTAAATACAGCCGGATTTTATAAAAGCTACCCTCGATTTCTCTTTGATGAAAATGTATAAACACAAAAAAGCACACAGAGCTTGAAATATTTAATGCTTAAAAAGGGTCTTTGTATAGACAATGATAAAACCAACATAGGAAATTGTGTAATGTTTCATTTGAAAATCATTAAATTTTTAATCATAAAATGTATTCCATACTGGCTTATAATTGATTTCGTTGTTTTCATTTTTTTTAAAGCTGAACAATTTTTTTCTTTAATTTCATAGGAATCAACACCAATAATTTAATTGGCTTTATTTTGCTTGAATTTATAAGTTGCATAACGATTAAAACATGCGACACTCTTTTCTGTAAACTACTGTAAGCAGAATATACATTTTTGATATTTTTTTTACAAATTAAGGATCGATACTTTTCGAGTAATATTTGTTTAAGTAGCACTGAAGAAATCAATGATGCAAAATGTGATTCATAGATAAAAAAAACCCTACATATTTTTTTTTTTTTCATATTTTGTTTGAATTGACACAGTTTTTCATATAATTCGTGTTCTTAAGAGGTAAGAAATATATATAATTCACTGAAGATTTCAAAATTAAAGGAGGTAACTCTGTTAACCACACTAAAATACAATAGAATCTTTTCGATTTTCAATGTTGATTGTCTCCTAAGGTCAGGCAGATTTGAATGAATAATTACACATCTTAGTATAGACCCATGAAACTACTTAATTACTAACATAAAAATAGTAGGCTTTCTTCGGATGTATCACATTTATCAGATTTTGCATGATTCTTACAAAGACAGCTACTTAATCACCTAATTGATACTGTTCTTTGTTCTCATATAGCAAGTCTTGCTCTTGCAGAAAATCATTAAAGAAGGAAAATTTATGAGAGTAGAAACTTCTAATACAATTATCTTAACTAGTCAATGTGTAAGGACTTTTAGCACATTGACACCTTGCTCCTTCCAGTTGAATATCAAAGTCAGTTACCTGTTAAAAACGGCAAGCAATCAAATGTGATTTACTAAACTGGAAAACCTGTGAAAGTGATTTGAAGTGACATGTGTGAACAAAAAAGATTGGTTATCGCAAGTTTATGTGATTTATTATAGTAACCTTTTCTTCAAATTAAGTTTTTAAAACGTTTTGTATAGACTGGATGAATGTTTATCAGAATTCGGAATAGTCAGATCCCATTGCAAAGTTCATGCATATGATACCATAGTATGCTTACACAATAACGAGCATTCAAACTTTAATGAAACGATATGTTTCTTTATTTTGTAAGTTCCTTGTTTCTTTTTTCTTCGTGAACTCTTAATGTAATCAAAAAATATTTTATTAGAATACGAAACTGAATATTCAAAATTATTAATGACGCTTACCTCTTATCAAAAGTAGTATTCAAGCTGACATTTTATCAAGTTTATTTGTGTAAAGGATAATTTCAAATTATATTGCTTAAATTATGTCCATAAAACAAATCTTTTAACCTTGTGGCGTAAGGACTTACTTTAGCCCGATCCTTCAAATGTAAGTATATCCATATACATCTATGCAAAAATTGTAGCCTTCACGTTTTTTCAGACACTTATTAAAATGACACATAAATACATCTGCACAAATTATAAATTTGCATAGAAAATCTACGGAAGAGGTAAAGTGCATAAAGTGGTTATTTTTTCAGCGCTTTCGATCTTTTGACAGATCAAACAAACAAAAAATATACCCAAACGTTATCACCACAACAGATTTTGGGTCGTGTATTGGGTTAACGTCCAACACTTTGAGAGAGAAAACGTTTGAGTAATCAATATCAGATTGAAAACAAGTTATGGAAATTCTTTAAATAAGTGTTATTTTAATGAAACCAAACTGTGTAAATTGGAAGGTTATACCTTCTAAGTGTTTTGTTCGACCGGTCATAGTTTTCTTTCCCTCGTTTGTCTACCACGGACTTGACTTTTTATGAGCAACTCGGAGTCCGAGTTGCTCATTTGCTTTTGTTACTTTGTATGTATGGTTTTAGTTACTTATGTTCTTTCTTGTGTATATCTGTTTTCCATGTCTGGTCTTTGTCCCTGAATTACATTCCTTTCATTACCGCTATAACCTTGTTTCCCTTGATTACTCTTTGTGTTGTTAAAGATGCATTATCATTTCTTTATTATAAAGACGTGACTTTTGGATGCTAGTTTAAAAGAATGAAATATTAGGTCAACGTTTCACACCCGCTTCGTAACAACAAAACAATTATTGTTCTTTCATCTGAAACCAAAGAACGTTATCAGGTTGAGTGATAAATAATTATTACACATTTAATGTCTATTGAATGGTAACAGTCATTTGTTGTATTAAATTGGAAATTCATAGGTTGTTTCTTGATTCTTGTTTCTGCTGCTGACATTTTGTTAATAGATATGATTAATTAAAATCATATTCATGATGAAAAGAATTTGTGAACTTCATTCACTCCTTTGACTGGGTAAATTTCCCATCATTTGGCATATAGGGATAAAGTGGTTAATACACAAATTGGAGAATAGTTCAGATGAAGAGGCTGGTGATTTAGAATACCAACAAAGGTAAAATCGGTTGTTTGATTTTTTTTCCAAACGTATTTTGAGATAGTATAAAATACCCGTCGGTATTGTAATTAAACCGAAAATGAAAGAAAGCTTCGAAGACACTTGTGGTAATGGGATATCATATGTTGCATAAATGGGAAGCTTCTACCATAAAAGTGCTGTATGATGAAATAAATTCAGTATTAGGAAAAAGAGAAATACGAAAACTCCACTTTAAGGTGAAATATATGACCAAACGCACAGCTGTAGACCTTACATAAGCCATGCAAATGATGAAGAGTAAATAAAGTGACGAATACGATGACGACTATACCTTGTGTATGTTTAAATTGGTAGGGAGCCGGCATGTCAGTAAATAGTTAGTAGTCCTGCGTTTGTACAGTTGTGTAATGTATAATTAATTTCTTTACTTCTGTTCTAATAAGGAGCTCATACCTTCTTAAAACTGATTTAAAGAAATATTTAATTGTGTAACATTTTTTATAGTGGCCAGATTTAAAAGGAGAGGGGTTGTGATCACGCTAAACTACGTTAACCCCGCTGAACGTTTGGTGTTGTCCCAAGTCATGAATTTTCGCATTTGTATGTCTTGTTTCGTTAACTTTCAGTTTACTTTTATGTTTTTGAAGTCTATATGTAGGATGAACTATGATTGTATTTTTAACTGTACATTTGATCATAAGAAAAAAATAAGATTTAAGCTTAGGTGTCAGATCATATTTTAGAAAAAAAATGTATATTATATAATGTAGAAAAATGTTTTCGACAAAGAAAATATTTCAAACAGACAAACAGTAATTTTTATTTATAAACCATGGCAGCATGAAAAGACTTGATTTTCGTTAGATAAATACCAATAATACTAAAGTTTGTATGAGTTAAACATCGGAACAGCAGGATAAAGAAAATGTTTTTTAAAATAATCAGTAATGATTGCCTTTCGTTTTATTATATTTTATATGTTTGTTTGTGTGTTTGTTTGTGTGTTTGTTTGTGTGCAAAGTAATGTTGACGATCGTTTTTACCTACCATTGGGACTTTCCATTTGTTACCTATACAATAGGCTGTCTAATATTATGTTAGGAATTGAAAGTCACGTTTTCAATACTTTAAAAAATGACGTCAAAGCTGTCATTCCTTACAACGAAAGATCTTGCAACAGCAATTTGTCAAGTACAACTGACTGTCCACGAGTGAAAACAAAGATGACAACAAAATAACGAACAATAATCTGTTAACTAATCAAGTACGTTGCCCAAAAAGTGTGGCAAAATAGATATATTACACCATCGGAGCAGCTCGAACCACAATTGTCCTGACTTTGTACAGGCCATTTCAACGTAATGGTGGGTTTAATTTAGATTTTACAGCACAATGGTTATCCATTATTTCAGAAAACAGTTATATTGTATTTTCTGAAAAGGCCTAATGACAAAGTTGAGTTCTGACAGTACTTGTCACTTACCAGTATTTTCTGTAGGAATTGTGTATTGTGGCATATAACATAATTTAAAACATTTCTTGTACAATAAATCCAATGCGTCTTGCTACTTTGTTATTAACATTGAAAAATAAACAGGGATCAAATAGAGGTGAAATTATGTCTGAAATATGTCCAAATATATCTACTTTTTTTCAAAAGTCATATCGGTTATGTATTTATTTGCTAACTTAATATTTGAATTTAATATCGATAAAAAAGTGTTAAAAAAATCAAAAACCAAGTTCTAAAAAAAAACAAAAACAAAAACAAAAACAAAAACCAAGAACAAAAAAAGGTTACAAAAAAAACAAAAGAACAAAAAATAAATAAAAGAAAAAAAAGAAAAAAGAAAAAAAAGCAAAAAAAAAAAAAGAAAATTTTAAATGAGAGCAACTTCCGGATCATTGATAAAGTTCTGTAACCATCATAATATTGTTAATGTCTACGTCTAGGTTGTTCTTTTCATTTTAGAATAAGGTACTATATATTCATTATGAGTCAAAGAATCTCATTGAAATGAACCATTCCAGTTATTTACATCGGAACAAAGGAGGCGTTTTCTTTGTATGAAGACATTAGTTCCTGAAGTATACATACAGCCGTTGGTCGATGATGTGTCTTCTTGTTGCAATATCATTTTCAGTTGATTTTGAAAAAATGGCATCATTCTTATACATTGGGTTTCATTACTTTTGACACCGAAGCTTCCAAAAGCTAAGTTTATTTTAAAATCTCTTAAATCAATAACTATTTTGTATTAAATATGTTTGTTACGTTTTACCAATTCCGTTCTGTTTTTGCTGTTACAAAAGTACGGGAATTTTTAACAATATTCGTAAAATTATTTGTCTTCACATTTAACAAATTTTAGTTCTATTTTTAAAGTTTAAATCCACATCCCCAGAACACCTATCCTTATCCCCCATATTCATTCTCCATTCCTCATTCATCAATCACCAATACACCATATACCATAGAATGGGAAGTATTCCACATACAAGTACTGTACATGTATATACTTATGGTCAAATGTTCTGTTAAAGGCCTAGCAGACTAAACAGGGTAAAAATGCACAAAACGTAATACAGAGAGCAAATACTACAAACTATGACATGTAATGGCGCCTACATCTTTATATGGGTTTGGTAAGAAACGAATTTAATTAAAATCTAACATTTAAAAGCAATAACTTATCTAAACCTTTAAGCCTGATAAAGTGCTGTCATCCTTGGCAGTTAGGTATTTTATTGACTGCAGATTTATTGAAAACAAACAAATTAAGAGAATTCAGTTCAAGCTTATCAAGTTTCAGCATGACAGACGTTAAAATCACGTATAAGATGCTCATCAGAAACAACACGATACCCAGTACCTCTAGATAATCAAAGTTAGTTTGTTTTTGTAAAATAAGAAAATATTTTTATTTTTTGAATTCATTTGTGTAAAATGGAAATTATGTTTGAAATTACGTGGTTTGTTACATAAATTTAATGAGAATTAATACATATGTATTTGATCAAAAGTTATTGATGAGATTAACATGAATTTGACACTTTAAGATTTCCTAATTTTTTTTCATTAATTCAAATGTGACTGTTTTTTTTAAATTTACTTATAAATATAAGTTTTTCACTTTTGAGTGGACATAACATAAATATTAAGATAAATCTTACGTTATGTTTGTACTATTGGAATCTTCACCCACATTAAATGAGCCTTTATGACCTTTCATCTTGCAATATACGAATGGCCTATTACTCAACAGACATTCCTTTCAAATGTCAAACAAACATACCATGTTATTTTATGTAGTTCATATTGGGGAGATATAAATAGTAGTAATGCTGCATTTATGTCCCTATAGTGACAACGAGACACTTTTGATTTCGTACACTCAATCTGTTTAATTCTGTTAATTAGCACTTTGGAGTATTAAATGCCGAAAGACTGAAATATAAGAGTTAAACAGACTCACTGAGCAATCATTGCTCTCGTTAAATCTAAGCAGTATTTCGTCTTTGATTAATAGATATGTGCATATGCAAACACCTTAAATACCTTGAATCACCGTTTAATACTTGGTGCTTTTAAAAACCGTCACATGTATGAAAAAATAAACAAATGAATTGCTGTCGGTGCGTTCCATTTTCGAAAACAGATATTCTGTTGTTTTAATCAGTTGTATGATCAAATATTAAAGAGTCATGCTGCCCATACATTTAGAAAAAAAGGTTTTATCATTTGCATTTGAAATACAATAATATGATCAATAGTTGCGTTTCTGTATTTATGACCTGTCTCAAACAGTTAGTACTTGACAATGGTTATTACTATCAAATGCAACAATCAAATCAAATCCATAATGGATAGTTTGAATCAAGAAGAAAGTATATGACATGTCATTATTTCTGATTGAGCAATATTAACCGACACAGAATGGTAAAACTTGGTATTATATTGATGATATGTATTATGACACTCTTCCCTCGTCAATATAATACCATTTCCTTGTTCGAAGGCTTGCTACAAAATTATTACCCTCCATAAATATCATCTTTTGATTGTTCTACCTTGACAAAGAGCGAGACGAATTTCTAATTTCTTTTTTTGTTACTGATAATACTATCGAATTGAAAGGCGATGCGTTCATATGTTAAAGATTAGACAGTTTCCATTAACATTGACTTTCTTTCTGATTTTATAGCACCTTTTTAAAGCAATATTTTGAAGCTTGAAGGCTATAATCGATAACATTTTATTTATCATTATAATTCACATTTAAGACGATATACGAAGTCTTCTTTCGTGCGTTCATAAGATTTTTGTCTGATTTTTCTGTCTTTTTTTTTCGGAAATATTTGCCTATTGTAATTTTCAATTTGAAGATTGTTTCGCCTTTGGTAATGTAATCACTTTATTTTATCAGGCAAATATAAATATGGAAAGTACGTTTTTGTTATTATGATATTAAATGACGACATTGGTGGATTTTTAAAATCATTATATTCTATCACGGATGCAGAGTTAGAAAAAATATATACTGTGGAAGGATTTTTATTTCGTAGATAACAATTTTCATGGATAAGGAAGGAAACACAAGTTCGTTGATTTTTTAATTCTTGGTGGTTGAAATTTTTAGTATACACATCAATGGGAATCTTTTCGTTGGGAACCAAAATTTGGGAACCAAATTTTCGAAAACTGGTACCCCACGAACAATAGTACTTTCACAGTATATGGCATATTAATGAAAGGTTTTGCGAGTATGCAATATTAAATTTTAAACCTATTCGATATCCATTTAGTTCAATCTTTTAAGGAAGCAGATCTAGGGTAAGGGACACAACTCTTACAAATCATTGGAGCGTTTGTATTCAGCATTTTACATCAATCTCAAATAAGCATCAAAGTAACTTGGATTGATATCATTCTGTTTCAATTGAAAACCTGATAGGCTTTGGTGAAATTGAATATGATTCAAGCATATCTCTGATTATAAGAGTTGTCTCCATTACCCTAGGTCTACCCCCTTAAAACTAAGGAATTTGCGAAGAAACAACAAAGGTTTGGTTTATTCAGGTTAGATTTAATTAAAACTAAGTCAAACAGATTGAGAAATTGCTAGTTTTTAAATGTTATTTTAATTGTAGGAGTAATCATGGGAACCAAGGTTCTTGTGGACATCAAACGAAGACAATCCAGGGACAAAGACCAAACATGGAAAACAGACACACAACAAAGATTATTTTGTAAATAAATAAATACATGAAAAGGAACGAAAAGCAAATGAGCAAATCGGACTCAACTAAACACTGGGATCATGGACCAGGTGCACCGGTTTCGACACGACCGGTTTTACTATGTAAACACATATTTCTACACTATGCATTATTAGTCATTTTTTTCTCGGTAACATTAAATGCATTTTTTCTAAAGACTTGTACCTAACAAAAATATGATAAATCTCTGTTTTCATTTTTGCCCCTTCCTATCAATTTCAATTATCTATCCCTCGTTATATATTAACCTTTAGCTCTCGTGATTTGGGTATATTTTTACTACACATATGAATCTAGAACTCTTTAGTCGATCCCAGATTGTCATGTATGGTGTAATTTTCTCAAATGATCTTAGTTATATCACAATCATTTAGACCATACTTTAATTTGACATAAACACATTTTCAATAAATTAATAGGCAGTCATTAAAAAAAATTGATAAGTATATTTTTCTTAGTTAAAATTGAAAAAAATATTTATAGACCCAAAACGAACAATTGACATTTTGTTGGAGAGGTTATTGAAGTTGATATGACATATTAAACGAACGATTTGCAAAAATCCTAAAACCTAAAATGCCACAGACGTGATTGATTATTAAACAAATTAAAACTAATCGTGAAACGTTCCTAACAAAGGATCCTCTATTATTTATCAATTACTGAGCTAAAAATCTCAAAGCTGTTACACGGAGTTCCTGACGCCACATACAGAATGACGATCAATGCTAGACCATTTAATGGCATCACGGCATGCCTGATGTCGCACAAATCAAAGGCTTAACTTCAGATCTTATGTTTTGTAAACAATGACATTATTGAAAGCCAGGTTAAGGCACGCAATGACATTTCTACTTTGTCAAAATACAAAATGATAAAACTGGTGTAGAACTTATATATTTTAAAAATGAAAAGAGGTATTAAGTCAATTCAATTACCATTAAATAGTTGTCACAAACTAATTGAATATTTGTTAAAAGGTTAAAATAAATGACATGTGTACCCCTTCATAGATAATACGAACATTCTATGGTCCGAACGATAATACATATCGTGTTAGTTAAGTCCATTTATAAACAACTTCTTAAAATGTACTTATCCCATTAGCTAGCAAGAATTGTAGGGTATATCCTTGCATTCTTAACGTTACGAAATAAAGACAAATGTTATTCACACCCACGAATCGACATCTAACATTGGAAGCAAAGTCATTGGGAAAAAACATTACTTATTCCACCTAAAACGTTAATGTCTCGTATCCTTAAGGACTTAGTGATTAAATAAGATAAGAGAAGGTTATTCCTAAATTTCTTGAATTTGAAGCGTTTAATCATTCACTTTTTCATTTATATTTTTCATATCTCTAATATTATTTGGACCACTGGTTTTACCAATATTGACCGGTGGCAGTTTGATGTTGCATGATTGTCCTTAAATATACAGGAAATAATAAAATGTAATGTGCGCGGGAGGTTACGAGGGCTGTAAATCCAGGTTTAACCTAGTTTTTGTTTTTAAATGCCTGTTCCATGTCAGGACAACTGCGAGGTTTTTCCATCTTTCCGGTTTTTGCCTAGATATTGCCATTTGTTATTCGTTTTGTTTTCTTTAATACTAGTACTTATGTCTTCTGCTTAGATTTTATCAGTTTGGTAATTTTTTTATTACCCTTCATTTCCATTCATTTGGAAAGTTTATAATACCGACCTTAAATAAATTTATTACCAAATATTTAGCATATGATCTAGAGAAAGTCGAAACAACGACCATTACATAATTTTGCTATTATCCTTCATTCCCATTCATTTGGAAAGTTTATAATACCGACCTTAAATAAATTTATTACCAAATATTCAGCATATGATCTAGAGAAAGTCGAAACAACGACCATTACATAACACAATTCGTACAACATTCGCTCCCATTATCAAGAGAGGTCTGGTCTGACTATTTGTCTTAATCAATAGAGCTTAAAGAAAATTGCACCTGCTAACCTGACAAGTTCTGGAATATTTACGGTTTATGCTGGAAGCATTCAAAAACCTAACCTAATTACAATGTGCCAGTTCCCATACAAGTTCGTTTATCAAGCAGTTTTATATAGGTAGCACCAAACATTAGGAACAAATATATAAATCATGGGTAAATTTGTAAATAATAGGATTAATGTGACTTTTAACCATTACATATACCTTGTTAAAGCCTTTATTTGTAATCTTGTTAAGGTTATATAGTATGTAAAGCATTAGAACGAATCGCATATAATTGAACCTTGAAATTTGATCCGAAAGAGTACTGAAGTATCTTGTTTTCTACTCTTCGTTTTACATATATACATTTTATATTAAATAAATAGGTGAACATCCCATTAAATGTGGTATGGGCTATGCACACGGGTCGCTATTTAAGAAAGTTCGATTAGTCAAGGTATCAAGCATAGATGCAAAGTACTTTATAACCATGAAATAAACGGCGACGTTAGTTGCAATAAAATAGTACCTGGTTTCTTATTGAATTTAAAGAAAAGAAAAAAGAAAGAAAGCTTTTTTCTGATATATACTATTAAGTGTTAGTATCTGTAAGAATTAGGCATTGAGTAAAACATGGTATGAATCAAGGAAGACATGATTTTCCATATCATGCTGGCCTGCACTGAAAATGAATATATCAAGGGCAGATAGCTCTGTCAAAAATCTCATTTTTGTAACATTCTATTTTGAAAAAAAAATCTGAGCAAAGCCAGTGATGCAGAGATTAAATAATGGTCTTTTCAAATAGAGAAGGTATCCTTAAATGATATTTTATTGTCAGAGCAGTGGGATTTTTCCCATTTTGCCTGATTTTTACAACACTTACACTTAATAAGTATCGAATAACAAAGACCCTAAGTACATCACATTTTGGATCTGAGAGCATAATTATTTGTTCATATTCTACTTTACCTGTATTCAATTCCAATACGGCTTTATTTCGTTCTTACATACACATACTAAAAGTGCAGATATTAGAAAATCATGTTTGTAGTAGGGAACATTCAAGGAACCAGTATTCGAACGGTAATCAAAACGGATATAATCCAGGAATAACGACTAGACAAAACAATTATACGCTATAAAAGAACATGATATAACCAGAAATGACACGGTCATATGTAGGTATACAAGAAAATGAGTAAGCGGACTTTCACTAAAACTGGGAATGTGGACCAGGTACACCGGTTGTGTTCGTGTCATCTGCTTTTCTAGAAACGTCCATTGATTTACTCATAAAACGTCAATTGGATTTTTTAAAGATATATATGCGGGAAATAAAAACTTATACTATGGATCTCAAAGAAAATCTTTGTTTTATGAATATGAAATCGATTTGGGAATATGTCTTCAATGCATACATTTATATTTATGAGAAAAGATTGGCAATTTAGCAGTCAGCTTCAAAAACAAATAGTTTGCTTCAAAACAAACATAGAGTTTCATGCGTTGGCATGCTGGTTTACCAACACTCATACAAGAAGTTGATATCGGATAATAATAAAACTGGTTTTTAACTTTTATCTATATAAAGCTACATACCACATTTAAAATTAAAACAAAAATAAAAAAAATAAAACCCGCCCAGTGGCGTCGAATGGCAAGATTTTAGCAACAAATTTTTCATTATCATTCAATATAGTGGAAAAAAGTCTAACGAAGAACGAAGTTGTTGCTGCTTAAATCAAATATAAATTTGAAATCAATGCATCGAGTTAAATGCGGAATTTTGGGGAAATGACAGGTTGACTGGGTGATTTCTTTCAACCGCCCTTCATCGAGTCGTGATATGTAACATTTCATCTTTGACAACTTTTTTTTATATTTCTTGCTATAAACTGACAGAACCTGGCCGTTTCGTTATGCGTCTGTCGTACCATTTACCCAGGGAGAGAGTTATTTCATTCATTATATCATATGATCGTTATGGTGTATCCATCTGCACCATGAACACTGATTTATTCAACGAGTCATAGTTTTCCTTTCCTCGTTTGTCTATCCCGGACTTGACTTTTTATGAGCAACTTACGGGTGTTTCTAGAAAAGCAGAGGACGCTTACCCTACCGGTGCACCTGGTCCATGCTCCCAGCTTTTAGTGGAGTCCGAGTTGCTCATTTACTTTTATTACTTGGCATGTATGATTTTAATTATTTATTTTCTTTGTTGTGTATGTCTGTTTTCCATGTCGGGTCTTAGTCCCTGGATTGCATTCTTTTGATTACCGCTAAAACATTGGTTCCTTTGATTACTCTTATATTATCATATACTTGTCTAGAGTATGCATTAGTTGATTTTTTTTGTTTATTCTCTCCATCATTCACTTGTCATTTCGGCAGTCCGTCTCTCTACTTCCCAATTTTCGTAAGGGAACAGGTGATAAATTTTTCTACATTTAAAATATAGGTATTACTATAAGGCTATAAAACACCTTTATTAAAAAAGAAGAAAGTAAGGAAAGGACGCAGGAAACGAATGGATATTAAAAAGAAAAAAACATAAATATTACTTTATATTTCAGCTAGTTTCAATAAAGCATTAAATAAAAAATCCGCCCTACAATTAAAACTAGGAGTATTTTCGCCGTCTTTATATTACGCAATCCGTCATAAAATAATCAACTGATATAACTTTAATCGCGTTTTATGAACATATTCTACAGTAAATTACAGAGCACTATCAAATTACGAATAACCATAATTACGTAGTGCTGTCATGTCAGATTACACAATTTTAATACGTTTTAGACATTCTAAGAGTGTCTAATATGATTTTAAATTATATCGTATTTTTGTACAGATTGATTTTGAAGAAATGATAAAGGTACAAGCGATGAATGCTTATACAGTTTATCAAGAGGTCCTCAAACATCACATTGTTACGCTTAAATTACATGTAAACCCATTTTAAAAAAAATAATTCAGAGGAATTCCAGATTTCTTTAAAGTACAATTAAATATATCAGCAAGAATAGTTCTGTAACAAATTTGATCACACTTTTGATAGGACTATAGTTGCAGTAACTAAACAACAGTGTTATGCATTACAACCATCAAAATGCGATCAATTCCCACCACAACTGTTTACATTTGTACATTTAAAAAAAAAAAGGCATTGCAAACAATAATTTCTATGTTATTCACACACTCGTTATATTGTAGCAGCTACATGAAAGATCGACTATCATTTCTTAACGACAGGGTGGATATTTCCTGTCAGGGTTTTGAGCATCTAATGCTATGCAGTTTGTCCACATAGACGATGTTATGTTCACAACAGAAGTCTGAACTACACAAGGCATCGAAAGCCTCTGAGTTGAAATGAAATCAAGAAAATAGATAGTCTAAGTTAGTCCGTATTTTAACATATTTGGGTGTATTTCGTTCTTCTGTGTCAACGATCTTTTCGTTTTTTTTTTGTTTTTTTTTCTTTTTGGTTTGTGACTTGTTTTTGCATTTAAGGATAGCAAACTCATTAATTACATTTTTTACGTTTTTTTTCCTGCTTTACATATTTTATTCTCCTTGTAGAGTCAGAATAATTGTTCTTTTTATCTTAACTCATAGCAAACAGGTCATTTACGAAAGGATTGAATGAGGATAACGAACTTATATATTATTAAATCAAAAAATGAAAAAAATGTTGACTCTAAATTTCGAAACCTCTATAAAACTATACATAGTCCTATATTGATATTAGTATTAAAAAGGGCTGTCTTTTGTACTTTTTTGTATTTAATTTCCTCTATTCATAAATGTCATTAGGAAACAATATTATGTATTGTTCTGTGAAATATGATTACTTAACGCCTTCAACGAGGAACTGAAAGCATTTAATAGTCTTTGATATAAGAGGCAAACCTTGAATATTAATAATTTTTTTTGTGCTGACAGTTATATTGTTATGAACAACTGAAAATTTATTGCTATCAGTTTTATTCAGAAATACGAGCTTTAGTCTTCAAAATAACAGCATTTTCAATATATATCAAATGTAATAGTTTTTGATTTATTTTTCGAAAGACGGATTTGCTTCCTGTATATAAATAATACTTTATTACAATGATAATAATTTTACCTCAACCACTCGAGGGAAATTTTAAACATGACAAGTATGCTTCCCTAGCTAAATATGAAATAGAAATAAGTTTATCTAAGTTTCAATTATACAGAGCATGCTAGTATGTTGTACATTTATGTTAAAGAAGATTTGCAAAGTACAGTTTGGTTTTACGTGATCAAAAGTGGGTACTTGAAATTCCATATAACAAATAGCATTTAAGAGGACGTCCACCCAAAAACCCTTTCATTTAGTACAAAATGGTTGCTTTCTTAGAGAAATGTAGACGAATAATCAAGGGAACCAAAGTTATAGCAATAGAATGTAATCCAGGGACAAAGACCAGACATGGAAAACAGACATACAACAAAGAACATAAGTAACTTAATTCATACATACGAAGTAACAAAAGCAAATGAGCAGCTCGGACTCCACTAAAAAATGGGAGAATAGACCAGATGCACCGGTAGGGTAATCGTCCTCTGCGTTTCTAGAAACACCCACTGAGTTGCTCATATCAAGTCCGGGGTAGACGAAAGAGGAAATGAAAACTTTTGCCCGAGCAATCCATTACCGATTTTAGAAAAATCATATATGATATTAACATACCAATAATACTGGAACAAAGAATTCCATGGGAATTTACTCTGTGCCATACGCATCATTAGAACTGTCTGACCTTTAAATGATTTGGGCAAACATAGCACAATGTATTTTTCTAAACAAGGATGCAAATGTTTGTAGAAAAAAGGTAAAAAAGCTTATTTTGAATGTTTGGCATTTCAGGGCTCATGAAATACTCTCTTTTTTTTGTAACTAAAAGGAAACCTGAAATTAAATTCATTAATTAGCACATTGTGCCACTTCCGATAAAGCAATGCGTAAATATTTGTGAGAAATGTATTGTACATGTGATTGATAATACCGCCACCAATATACCAGACCCATGCTGTTGAATTTTTCTTTCATTTGTAGTATATGTCTGCTTTAGTATTTCTTAACTTTTTCCGGCTTACCTTTAATTTTTAATATCTCTTAAACCGATGTTGTCTTTCAATTTGCATCTAATTGCAATTTTCAAATAGAGAAAAAAATGTGGGTTTTCATATATCGATTTTTGTTTTCCTAATGGAGGATTGCTTTGTACCGATAACAAATAACGAAGATTTGATAACCTGAAACACAAATAAAAACCAATTAACGGATTGCATTCTGAAAAGCTTTCACTATTTTACAACTGCACTTGTCTTGAATGATCCCGTGCCTGAATAACCAAAGAAAATTGTTCCTGTCATATCGTTTATTATCGCCACGGGAATAAATGTCATTTGTAGGGTTATAACGTTAACACAACAACATTTTAATTATATTTTCTGTTAAATCTAACAATGGTCCAGGTCGGAAATAGAAAATGGTTTTCCTCATTACATAATACGAGGAAATGTAATTGCATGTGTTACAGCGTACAGTTAAACTATTTTTCAAATACAACTAAAGGTACAAATATTATCTTATCCTCAGTACAGTGTGTATGAATGATACGGTCAAGTTGAGTGATTCATGGTGTCGGTACATGTATAATTGAAGTATCGTTCTTTTTTTCGAAATTACTTTTTAACGGAAATTACCCTTTACGTAAAAGTTTTTGTCAACTAACATATTAAACAATAAACCGAGTGTACCTTGGCGATTTTGGGCAGGGTCTGATTGATAGATTAAATCCATTCATTTACATGTGACCAGATTTTATAAAGAGAACCTGCGAAATTAATAAACATGGTAAAAAATGTAAAGAGTGTTAAATGATATCAAATTTCGGAGCACAAATAACCACAGGATACTTAAGAAGGTAGACATAAGGTAAGGGACACAACTCTTAGAAATCATTTGAACATTTGTATTCAGCATTTTACATCAATCTCATGTAAGCATCAAAATAACTTGGACTGATTTCATTCTTTTTTCAATTGAAAGCTTGATATGCTTTCGGAAGATTAATATGTTACACACGTATCACTGATTTCAAGAATTATTTCCCTTACTCCAGATCTACCTCCTTAAACAATAAACAAAATGTAACAAAAACAAAACAAAAAACTCCCAACAATCGAATAAAATAAGAACCAAAATCAAAACAAACAAAAAAGTCATGAACTCAGGTGCGTTTGGACGATCGAAAAGTTCCTATTTTCAATTATGTTTTCTTAAACCTATTCACTATTTCTCAAAATTAAAAGGAGGATCTTGACAACATCAATGTAACCTCGTCTATGAAAACAATTCATATGTACCATCAAAGTAGGATCTTTTTTGTGTTATATTTGACTATGTAAAAGGTATTCATTTAGTAAGAAACGTACATTTTTGAATATCACGTAAAGCGGTAAATCAGCACATACAGTTGGTATTGTATTATTGAAGAAAATGCAAATAATCCCTCAAATGATACACAGATTCAACTTTCACTGACCTCCATTGACACCTGAACTCACAACCAATGAATTATTCAGTTTCATTATAGCAGAAAGGACCTCAGGAAAGCTACGGAATCAGTAGTTAATTATACCCCATTGTAATCAGATGTGTGATTAAATTGGTATAGTATTTGTCAAATTACAAATTAAATTGTTAAAGTGTGTTAATACTTTTAATTATTATTATAGAATATATAACGTTGTTATTAATCATTTTCTCTGTCAAAAGTATTAAAAACATAGTAGCATTTTAGAACTCAAAGTTTTTCCCACTCCCATTGAACAGTCATTATCTACATGTCAGATACCTATTTCTAATGGATGAATCCGTTTCCCATTCACCAATTGACCTATTGACCTGACTGACCAATAAAGTGTCCCTTTTATTACAATAAGCTATCCAAATAACTTGTTTCACTGGACTTGACAAAAAGTGACTTACGTCTTGCAAAAGAGAACAAAATGTTCATATTACTCCCCCATCCATGCACAATAATATAACTGAAAAACAAATTCTGCATTTGAAGGAATTATTTTTTTTCGATATGTGTAGTTTTCTTGTAATACAACTTTTTATTATATTCATTGCAAACAGCATTGTAATTTCCTTTTCTCTGATGTCCGGTTCTACCCTTCCTACTGTGTAATACCCATTTCTCGGCTCATCTACAAAAACGTTGGAAAATGCATAGATGCAAAATTTACAATAATTTGCCCTCGTTGCCCACACTTATTTATTGAAAATCAATGAAACTACGTAAATTAAAATCGTCATGTAATAGTAAAAAAGTTTCGTATAATATATATTTATATATACAAATTGATTATAACGTCGTTCATGTAGAAGAATGGCTCGAACTATTTTGAATGGAGATAACTGAAAATAAACTATATTGTTTTTTTTCTCTTTTCCATGTCATGCTATTTTAACTTTGGTTTATTGTCTTTTAGAAAAAAATGCCAATGTTGAATATATACTAATGTTCATTGTGGTATTTATTTTCGTTCAGAAAGGGGAATTGAGACAACCACTGTTATAAAACGAAATCTAAACATGTTCTGTTAAACAATGTGACAGACATATTCAAAACAAAAGAAAATGGAAATTTAACATTACTGTGCGATTTGTGTTGAAAACATGGCAGCGCTCTAGGAGAAGAGAACACAATATATATGTGTTTTCACGGTAGAAACAGATACTTATATTCGTTGCTATGCTCTACTGGTGCAAAAGACAAGTATTTCTCAAACTAGTGAAAGATAACCCGATCTTTAATATTCAATCATGCAAGAAACTTTCATTTGTTCTGTTTTTATTCTTACATGAAGTACATTACACTAATTAAAACCTTGAGCTTGATGTAGTGTTATATCATTTTATATTATTCATTGCAATGTTTTAATGCAAAATAATGTGGTTTTACGTTGTGCGTAGAGTTAAGTAAGATTGATTTCCGTGTTAGATTTGTCAGTAAACGTTTTACAACAACCCGTTACGAAGGGATGAAAGTGTCTTGATACCGTACAAAAAACCCCGCATGTATCATATCAGTTCATTTATCTCAAAATCTGAATGAGATTAATCAACCAATCGCATCCATAACCATCTTCCTCTTGTAATCTAAAATTTTGTAAGGTTGCTAAACATTGTAATCCAAAAGCCGTAAAACTTCTCTTCAGCTTAGCCATTCAAACATAATTGGGTTTTCCCTGAATAGAGAAGAGGTATCTTCTGCATTATTTTTTTGTAAATATACTTAGCAACTGAAGAAAACACTACTCCTTTCCTGTAAGACAATTTTCACAATTGTAAATAATTCTTTTTAAATTATTTTGAAAAATCTATGAATCTGCTTAACTTTAACACGCGATAGTTGAAGTAATATACGTTTCTGTGGCAATTGGTATTCTACAAAGCAAAGTTAGAAATTAATTTATTTGATGCTTTTCAAAATGAGTGGGTATTAAAAAGTCCACAAACTGTCAAAGGAAAACGTGTCCGTTTTGATCTTAAAAAAGGACAATTGACGCAACAATTATGTATTGCTAATTTGTCTTTTTTTTGTTTTTTGAGATATGAAAAATGTAAATTTTAAAGCACTTTCAATTCACAGAAATTGATGCTATGGAAACAATGCAAAATTCAGTAAGTTACAGTAATTATGAATTACAAGAATGCACAAACAACAGTTTTTCTTACAACTTGTACATGACTGCCATTTTTCAGCTGAATGGAACAAATAAAATGTGTGCTTTACTTCACGTTAAATTCAAATTTGTAGACCGCAACTTATGATATGTTTAGAGCGTTAATACCCTCGTGTATAAAAATAAATAAGATTTGAAAACATTCTAACCGAACCCTTTCGTAATAATTGAAACTTAATATAGCTGAAATCTGGTTTGTCTGGCTTTATAAATGGTATTTATCTTAAGGAGTTTATCAGATCATGAGTTTTGTTGGTGCTAATAAAAAGATTTTCCACACCTTACAGATTTGAATTTATCTTTCCATTACGAAATAAGTCTATAATGCTATAGTATCATTTTCAACTTTAAAGTGATTTATTTCATATTACATTTTTTGTAGATTGTTTATAGATTTGCTTTTATCTAAAACACGAACAATTTTATCTTTTGAAACGGTTTATTGATACATGAAAAACAGCACAAACATAATTTGCGTAGAATTAAATCGAAATGGGATTTTTGTAATGTATACTTGGAACTTTAATTGGATGTACTTCCCAGAAACTGCATTTGTTTTCCTAACAGGCATTTTACAATGTATTGATTGATATTCTACAAATTGCAAATTAAAAAAAGTGGATGTAGTAAATTTCCAACCCGTCCTCCAAAGACACCACCTCACCCCCTAAAAAAATACGGGGGGAGAGTATAGAAAGAGTAATCAAGGTAAAGAAGGTTATAGCGGTAATCCAGAAAAGAATGTAATCCAGGAACAAAGACCAGACATGGAAAACAGACATACACAACAAAGAACACAAAGTAACTAAAATCATACATACAAAGTAACAAAAGTAAATGAGCAACTTGGACTCCACCAAAAGCTTGGAGCATGGACCAGGTGCACCGGTAGGGCAAGCGTCCTCTGCTGTTCTAGAAACACCCGCCGAGTTGCTCATAGAACTCATTGAACAAATGACTTAAGAAAACCTATGGCAAAATCACTAAAATTGGCATCATAGTCCCTAAGACACACTTTAGGATCTTAGACAAAAATGTAATGAAGGCATTCAATTTGTTCTTCGTTTTTATTGTCATATAGGATAGAAAAAACGTAGAAATATTAAAGTTCTAGCACAACATTTATAAGTTTTGAAGGTTATATAATGCCTTGATCATAGATAACGACGACAAATATGTTGTCCCTAAGCATGTACGACCATTTATAAGTTCTTATTTTCTTAATTTTCATATTTAATTTTAATTTTACTAATTTATAATCCATAATTTATAATTATATATTTAATTTTAATGTCACTAATTTATAATTTATAATTTATGATTACATATTTAATTTCAATGTGTGTTATTACAATATTCGATGACATTGTGTTTAATGTATCTTTTCGTCGTTTTTCAGATTTTTATTCTGACATAAAATGAAGCTTTAGTATGAAAATGATGTAATTAAATCATTAACGTATTTTCCATTTTAATTATATATTTTGTTATCATAAGTCCCTATCAAAACCCCTGTTCCTATAGATAAATTCGTCATATATTGCTATAGAATTTTCATGGTAAACAAATGTATCTCATTATATCTCATTATATTATAAATTCAAAAATTTAAATATCATTTGTTTAGCTGTCCACGATATCTAAATTACCATTTTTTTCTTTTTGTTAACTTTAACATTCTTTATATATCAATGGAGGAAAAAAAAAAAAAAAGAAACGATTTCTCCTTTCTCGCCATTCAAAATCACCATGTTAGATCTTTGGGGATTTTCAATTCCCCAATTTACCATTGAATAGGTTGTTTCATTGTTGAGATTTTGGAAAACCACAAATCTGTGATATCCTCTTTTGGTCTTTCTACCAAAGACGATGATTGAGATTTACCGTCTATTTACTGGATTCCTTAACTCCACAAGAATTCTTGCAAACAACGCTACATAGCTGGATCTGTACAACCAAACATCTTTCAAAACTTTTAACTCAAAAAGTCACAGCTGTCAAAGAGGGTCTCCAATCCTACTACAACACTTGTTACTCCCGTAGTGGTATTAATTCAATGTGGATCCTGAAAAATTCGAAAGATCTTCTGGAATTCCTCAATTCAAGATTATTATCAGAATATAAGGCTGATTTTATGGCTGATCTAATTTGAAAGAAAAAATATCGTTTAGCTAGGTCCTTTAATCTTAGTTTCAGCTATAAATATGAGGTATCATCGTTAAACAATACTAGTTTTGGAAATTTGATACATCGCATCTACCCGAAAGAATCTGAGTTAAAGGGTACTACAGACACTGTGAAGTCAGCCTCATACTTTGACCGACACTTAGAGGTCGATGGTAAAGGAAAACTATTAGCGACAAACGTGATGACTTTTTATTCAAAATTGTCAATTTTCCTTTCATCTGTGGCAACATCCCTTCAGCACCTGCGTATGTAGTGTTCATATCACAACTCATACGTTATGCCAGAGCTTGCCGTAACTACACAGAGTTTTTTTTATCGTGGTTGTTTTCTTACATTAAGGTTTCTGGAACAAGGGTATGTTGCTACAAGATTGATGGTCCATCGACACAATGAAAACTGATTTGTTCGATGTGTCATAGATTTCCTTTTTCGTCTACCCCGACCTTTACTGTTAGTGATCAATTCTCGGTGGGTGTTTTGTTTTAGAGAAGGAGAGAACGCTTACCCCATCTGCTCCATGCTCCCATGTTTTAAGTGAAGTCCCAGTTGCTTATTTATTTTTGTAACTTTGTATGTTTTATCTTGGTAACTTCATGTTCTTTGTTATGTTTGTCTGTTTTCCAGTTCTGGTCTTTGTCCCTGGATTACATTATTTTGATTTCCACTAGAATATGGGTTCCATTGATTATTTTTTCAAATACTTCAGTATCGATTTACGGATTGTTTTGTTATTTTTTATATATTTTTTAAATAAAAAGTTTGTTTTTGAAAACCATGCGAAATATACCATCCCCTAAATGATAACACTGCACTGAAAATTTATCAGATACCAAAAAAAAACCTGAGGAATCAATTGCTACGAAATGGTTATATAGCGAGCATGAGATAAAATATATCAATATTATCAGCAATTGAGTACTCTTAAAACCATATTAGAATTCTTAATAAATTCATATATTGAAAAGGTGATATGAGAAACAAATAACCATGAACACAAGAAAAACTTAAAAGATATGAAAATAAAACCTAATTAAAACTTGGAAACATGGACAACCTGTGCTTGCTGTTCTAAACAAAATACATTAAACAACGACATACTCAACAAAACAGAAATGGTGCTGTTAAAAAAAGATCAAAAATGAATTACTTTAAATGTGACCACAGTGGTACGGAACTTATTATTATATACATACCGCTAGCCATTGGGTTCGGTGGTTACGAATAATATTTGGGTGTAAAAATGTGTAACGAGCAGTTAAAACGAGCTTTAAACTTGTAAAACACATTCTAGAGCTGATAATGATCTCAAAAGCTTGTAAAACACATTCTAGAGCTGATAATGATCTCAAAAACAACCCGCCGAATAAAACTTCCGAAAAATATCTGACTGAAGGCCAGTATCAACAGTGCGCAACCTGCTCGTATAGTTTATTGTATATGAACCACATATTTATTATATTTATTTTTTAGACACGGAAAGCTGATTTTCACTTTTTTTTTTAGTTAATCGTGTTTGATTCAGAAGAAGGCTATACGTTTGGTGACTCCTCTGATAAAACATATATTCAAATGAAATGTGTTTGTTTTCATGTTCAAAAATTTGAACTTCATATGTTATGGAAACAGTTTAGTAAATAACGCTTTGTGCTGAAACGTAACGATATTTAGATAAAAACTTTCAAAACTTACCGCTTGCTGCTACCCTATGAACAATATGCAAATCAATATCTTTAAAAAAACGGAACTAGATTTTAGATTGTCATTTCTTTATTAATGAGTAGTTTGTATATGTACGATTTATATATAGTTATCGTATACATCAATTAAGCAATACATGCCAAAAGCGTTCATCCGGGTCTTAGATCAACGTGTCCTCCTCGTTCGTAGTTGTAGTTGTGTCGCTTGTCAATAATGCTTTATTCGACATTCTGTTTAATTCTACATTTTGTTTACGTCTCTCGTACAGCTGTTTAAATGCGTTACAGACTTCTTGTCGAAACGAACGGGACAATAGTAGGAAGATGAAAAGGACATCTACAAATTTAACACGATGCATATATTCAAAGGTATAGAGTGTGTTTACTGTATATACGGTTCCTGATAATGCAACAATGTTATGTATAGTCATTGGAAATAGCAATGCAAAGCTAGTAAATGAAATACCGACAACTGCTTTTGAAAATTCGGTCGATATGCTATCTTGTCTAGATGTTGATGAAGAGCCATGCTGAAAGCACAAACCGAATGTCAACAAGATATTTAACACTAGCAAAATTAACAAAGGCAAATAAGCCGATGCAGTTGCGGATAAGATGTTCCACATGTGCAAATGTACAGTCATCAATTCATTTAAAGGTGTCAAAATATTACACACACCCATATCATCTAAGTCGTATATCCACATTGCATGCACATATGTCACTATTAACCCGATAACAATGATACTTGTAGCTACTTTGGCCATAAAAGGTGTACACATCGTTGTGGCACTTGAAGGATGACATATTGCAATGTACCGATCTATTGTCATTCCCACTACGAACCAAATAGAACAATACGAAACTATTTTGTCGATGAATTGCAAAATAGAACAAACTACACTGTTAGAATTGGCAAGTTCTGGAAAATCACTTATCACTGTTAGGAAATGCATCCCGAATTTAAAATAAAGAGCAGCAATGTTGCCAACACAATAGGCACAAACATATATACTCACAGATGAACGTTTTTGTTTTTCTCTGCAAAATATACCGAAGGTAAATCCATTTGATAGTGTACCAATACCAATGACAACTGGCAAAATATACGCTTCTAGCCGTTCAAAAATGTAATGAGGATTATGATAAAAAACAGAAGTTTGATTATAGCTTCCATTCATTATGTTGTTTTAAAAGTCTTTGCTTTGTCTGTTTATGATTGTAAAGAAGAAATTAATCTTCTAACTTCTCCTCTTCCACAAAATCTAGTGAAAATTATTGCTTATAATTAAATAATAATAATCAGACTTACGATTACCAATAATTTGAACAAAACTCCTGTTGACGTATTCTTTTGGTTATTCTATTTCGTGTTGAACACAATGTCGTTGAAACTTCTACTGACCATTATATAAGATTCCCATTCATCAAACTAATTAGAAAATCTGATGACAACTGAATCCACTATCCGTAATAGAAGAATCTCCTTAATTTTATTATTGATAAGTAGAGCGTCATCTAATTTTCATATTTCGTTTCATTTGGCAAATTAATCTATTCCATTGTCACGAATAATAAAATTATATAAAATCGTCTAATATTTCACTAAATCGTGCTAGAAATGTCTGGCAGTTTTACCTGTTATCCGTTTATAAAAACTAATCCTTCAATCGAATTTGTCCAACCTTTAAGGTCTAAGCTTCGAATATTTATAGCAACACTCCGAGAGTTCAAGTGTTACAGCTGTCCCTTGTGTGTCTACCTTCCCTAAGCAGATTCTCAATGCTCCACTACTAACAGTTTGACATCCTTCGATTGATTGCTGAGCATTTTTTCCGCTGATAGATCATCGCTGTATAATATTGTAGCAACCTTCCGCCAAACTCAATAAATTACTAGAAGATAAGGCATATAAACTAACGATGATCGAGTTAGTATCCTCCTTAATGGGATTTACATCCATTAACCAATCCGGTGTTAAGTTTCAATATCGAAGGCATTGAGCGTGTTTGTTCCGGTAAAATTTCAAAGGATACTTTAACTTAAATTGTCCACATCCTTAAAATTCTACTATGACGTTGCTCACTGAGTTGAGTATGTATTAAAGAAAATAAATCAAAATAGAATTAAAAGAATAATAATAATAATAATAAACAGTATATAAGGTTACCAACACTATAGGGTGATTAATAAAATTTTCTTTGTCCTAGACGAAAATCTTTTTAATTAAATCTAAATAACGGGCGTATTGAACAATTGTTAATAGAAGCCACGCAACATGTAGATATATAAAATGAATATAGATGTTATATGACTGTAAGAAGTCTTATATTTCTTGACTGGTTGATATTTATGTAATAATATAAAAAAATTGGTGAAATAAATTTTAGAGAAAAGTTTCAGTAAATATTGAATGCATAACATATAAAATAGATTTCTTTTATGTCCCTTTTTATACAGTTTCAATATTAGCGTACATAACCGACAAAAAAATATTAATTAAAACGTAACAATAAAACAATGAATAAGAGCAAGGATTTGTGTTATCATTTATCTATGTGTAACATTGTATAATTTTCACAATTGCATAACATCATCTTAATCATCATTAATATTGGACAAAGGTGATAATCACGTAGTTTTTTTTTTTTTTGTGAAGAGAGAAAAAATAAAAGTGCCTAAAACATGTAACATGTTTTGAATGTGAGATAAAAATATGAAATAAAATGCAACTATAACATGTATAAATGAGTATGGCAATATCGATTTGCGGATGCTATAAATACAATGTCATTTAAAAATAAAGTAGTAATTACAAAACCGGACAAATTAGTAAAATATGTTTTAAATAATGTTTCAGATGAGGAGTATTTTGAGTACATCACATCCGGATTTATTTCTAATCATAACAGTTAATCAATGTGGTACATGGGATTTCAATTAAAAAATCTCAATGATTCAGGTCGATCGATGATGGTTATGTGATATTTCAATACCTTTAACATTAACTAAAGGTTTATTTTGCTTTCCTAAATGTATTGCATTCAGATTTTTTTCTTAAAAGCGGAGTAATCATACAACGTTTTAATGATCGCTATTAACAAGACCAATGACTCGAATGATTATATAATGCCATTCATATATTCATACGTAGAGATCATACAAGTACTGATATTTTCTTTTGTTAATAAAAAAAACTAGCGATCATTATTATGATATTTTAGTCGTTTTCTTTGTTTGAAACAAATGACTCCGTATGTACACAAGATCATTAATGGTAATTGGCATGAGTTAATATTAGTTAAAAAGTCAGATGACTCCGGTTTACTAAACTTTTAATTAACGATAAAGTTTCGAAAAGTAAAATTCAGTAACGATGTACATGCAGAATGTTTTGTTCCGTCCAATGCAACAGAGCTACAAAATGGTTCTACGTGTAAATGAAAATGACAGAAATTCATCTTGAACTATATGCAGGTCTTTATGTTTATGTGAAATTTCTGTGAATTAATCTTCACGTGAAATCAAGATTAACCTAGCATGATTTTCAATTGAAATAAAAAGAAACATACTTTTTGTGTAAACAGTTCACATGAAATTCAAATGAAAGCTCTATTTTTTGAAAACTTCACACAACCTTTATCACAAATTTTATTTGCTCAACCCAGGTGACAATCAATGAAAATCATATGAAATAATAATGCATGTGTTTACAAAATGTATTAAATGTACATAGTAGATGAAGTTGCAGACGCAATGTTATCATTTGACACACGACATTGAGTGAAAATAAAAAAAAAACAAATATTTGGCTGGGTAAACTTACCTTATTTGTATAAAATTTATATCATTTCCGTTTTCAGGTCCAGTACAAGATTTTGTTTCAAATTAATTCAATTTATAAATACTTTGACAAGGAAGCATTGATAAAAAAAAACTACTGTCGATTAAGTTTTACAAGTTTCGCAATAGTATATACAACATTAACTGGAAGACCCTTACAAGACATGTACGTTCTGGACTGTTAGTGGGTGACTCTTAGACTAAATATTTAGTTAACTTATATTTTTTGACTTAGCGAGTGTAAATAAAAATTGTTGAAAACAGAGGATAGAATCTAAATTTTAAATGCTGCATATACATTGATGCATATAAGACGAAGGAACATATTTCAATGTACATTACTGAAGGCTTACTTATATATATATATATAACGTTTCGCTTGAATGCATGAGAAAATTCTTGGTTTTATTATTGCTTATCATCAAGGCGTATGAATGAAATTTGTTTTCATCTTGTAGACAGCATGTAAAACATTTTTTTCTATTTCTTTTATTATTTATGATGAATATTGTACTGAAAGTATAGAAATAAATGGCATTTTGTATTTGATAGTGACTTTATTGCGGTTCATATAGTCCGCTAAGATGAGCCCTGATATTAACCGTGATGATATCACCATCTAAAACAAAATGTCACTTATTCTTTGTTTTAATAATTTGCTTTCTATAAAACAAAATTATGAGCGTTATCTGAAATATGTTCAAGACATTACCCAAAACTATTAAGTACGTTCCAGCCAAAATTTATCACGCGCGTCAGTTGATGAGGTGATGTAACAGGGCAATGTTGGCATGGCACAAGGGTAATTTGTTAACGTATGTCGTGTATTAATATCAGGTTTATTTAAGAGGATTATATAAATAATAAAACGTTGCAACGTCATAATAAATCGTAATTACATTGGCCTCCCCAGAACAGCGGATTTTGACGCGTGCTTATTGCAAACTGACCCGATAATTTCCTTTGTTGTATCAAGTCAATTTGGCAATTCAAACCTTATCAGCAAGTACACATCAAAGGAATTTTAATGAAATTCCCGATGAAGGACGATACAGCGTCACGAACGAATATTGCTGAATAGTTTTGGAAAAAAAGATCGGGACTTCTACTACTTTACTTTTGTATTCGAAGCTAATAGCTACAATAAACAGCCAAAATATTCGTTTTAAAAGATATGATAAAGATCTTTGATATTTTTGCTCGATAACTTAAAAGATACCGCCCGGCTAGGAATACGAGACCGACTGAGCTGCATTGACTGCCTGTTATTTAATGATATAACGTGACTAAACCGGTATTGGACATGAAAAACTGAACCGGCCTCATTGGACTGAACAAGAATTAAATGGTTACGGCCGTTATAAGTCTTAACAAATAATGAACGACTGAGTTAGTCTTCATAAACTTTTGTTCAGACGGGTCGGACTTGTTCAGACCGAAATGGCAGTTTAAGACTTTAACCAAGTACTTATGAAAATTTAATATATTTGTTATTGGTGAACATTTTAAAACGTCTGATATACTGAACTTGATGTAGAAGGCCTTTAGACAGTGTCTGTTTAGGCAACTTTTCGAATCATTATGGGCCGCTTATTCATGTTTAACCGAAATATCTTAATTAGTGTTGTAAACCTCTTCCGATTTGTAATGTTGCAAATGTAAATACGTCAAACTTAGATTTAAACAGATTATGTGAAAGATTCAATGATAGCATTTCCTAGTGAGTAAATAAGTTTTACACAAAATCTTAATTAAAACACCGATTTCAATAATAATATTATTAATAATAATCTAGCCAGATTAATTTTTTTTTTGATTGTTTATACACTTTCTCCCACATTGAAACCGAACCTCCTATTGATTTTAAAATTAGTTTTGTCAAGAGAAGTGATAGGCAATGGTTTACCACGGTTCAAAATGCATTGAAATGGTAATAAGAAGGGACTTCAAAAGATGTTTGGTTTAGATAGGTTCCACTTTACCTTTATAAATATTTCACTCTAGAACTGTTCTTAGGTATCGGTCTTTATAAAAATCAGACAGTGACTGATGCATGTAAAAAAAACACCAAATTCACTTTTATTTCCTGTTCAGAAACAGCTGTAGACAACATAAGTCTTAGTTTTTCATTCTGGTGTTGTGCTTTTGAGATAAAACTTATATTTATTCTTTGCAAGAGTTATTCGTCTTGGTTTGGAATGATTTGGTAGGAAATTGAAGTGTAGTTTTCTGAAAAGTACAGATCTAAATACACATAAAATATAGCATATGCAAAGCGGAAAAAGCATCGTCTGTTCCGTGGGTTTTTCTACATCATCAATCACCTTACTGTACCAAAGGCAATTTTTGAATTCTATATGGACTGGTACTTAATTGGCTTCAGTTACATTGCCTTAAAATAGTCTACATTTGCAATGAAGCCTAGGACTCTACCTGTCGTTACTTGTACGGATTAGTTATTTTCTTTCTATCCGAATCGCAACGTATTTGGATACTTTTATTAAGAAAGACAACATATCATTTGTATTGTTAGAATTTAAATATCCAGTTAAGATCAGGTTTGCTTAACATATGATAATTTGTTGTTAAGGTTACTTGCTGTAGTTGTTCTTATGTAGAATCTTAAATTGGAAGGTTACAAAGTATTTTTGGCTCTGAAAAGACATTTGCAATAATTATTTAAATGTTTTTTTCATACGCTATACGAAAGCAACTTGTCATGCGACTGTGTGTAGTAGAAGTTTAGAAATGTTTTGTGCCTACTGAATACATTCAATATTATCTACACTGAACCCCTGGAAACTTTATAATTGGTTCGGTTTAGACAGGCGTTCGGTTTATAAAGGTTCAAAATACATTTTTTTTTAGGTAAAGAGATTTAAAAGGTTATCGAAACGTCAGATAGGTGTCAAATTCATGCGAATTGGGTTGTGCGGTTGATTGTTGTCACTTACATGAACTATGTTTTCAGTATTTCTTTTTGTTTTCTAAAACCGTATAAGTATGTGAAAATGTATACTGAAATAATAATTTCGTACCCACCGTATCAGTTAACTGTTTAAATACATATCAATAAAATGTTCCGAACTGAATAGAGACACAATTTTGTATTTTTTTATTTATTTTTTTTATTTTCTAGTTTTGCTTTGACATAATTGGGATAAAGCATTGATGCACATTGTTCTTGCACACATAATATGTACAAATTTATAAAAAAAATCATAATACGTATAAGCCGGACTGAAAACTACTATAAAACGTTTTCTTTAAAATTTAATAGATATATTAAGACATAACATTAACATTCCGATATTTCATTTTTGACAGATTAGAAATTTCAGTTAGAAATTGTGTTTACCTTCATGGTTTTGAAACCATATAGATCAATATTTGGTTTATAACTAGACCTAATTACTTTGTCATTATTTGTTGTCATAGAAACGCATCCATATAAAACTATATCCCATAGTTGGAATTAACAATACCCATTATAATATGTATTAACTTCACAAATATTTAGTTTATAAAATACGATACTAATCAATGTTGTCAAACAACCGTTTACCTTCAATGAGACAAGGTTGTATCAGTGGTGTAGAAGGTTAATTTTCATTTTTTTCTTTCTGATATAGATATACTACTTGGGAGATCACTAACTGGAAGTTTATTTGTCAAAATGACTTTAAGAACAATGAATATTTACCTTTCTACACGACTATGATATGTGCGTCATTTTTTGTCCTTTTCTTGTCCCTCTTTTTCGTCCTCTTGTTACTCTTAATAATATATCCGACGAATTTTTTTTCCAACTCCAGTGGTACGATCAGTCTTTGGTTTAAGAAGCATGTTATTGCCGGAGTTGTCTCAGTAGTTTATAGCCGCCAACGTGCCTAACGAAATTGTAGAAAATCCATCGACTAGAAACACCATTTTTTTCAACGTGCAGAGGTTCTTTGGATCGACGTAAGATATGTAAAAGATCCTTATCTTTAGTTCCATCATTGTAAGACCATTTATCAAAACATTTCTGATTAGCCTTTTAAATTGTGTGAACTTAGCGTGTATTCCCTTATAAAGTTCAAGATTTATAATGAAATTTGTGCTATAAATTAACTTAATTAATTGTGTTTAGTTCCTTTTTCGTTTTGATTGGTGTCAATTTAATACTGACTGTTTGTATCAAAAGATACCTAAAAATTGAACCCGATTTTTAACGCCCTTTGAAACATGGTTTAAATTACCAATTGTATCGGAAATGCAAGTCAGAACCGTTGCAGTGGTTTCCATATTTCTGGTTTTCACTCCAATATTGACATTTGATATAAGGACTTTTGAGTACTCTTTTGACAATTACCTAGAAATTATCATTCGGTAAATTTGTTATTACCCTTCATGTATATGAATTTCACCGAAAATGCTGATCGATAAGAGTGGAATGTGGTTTATGTTTGACATTAGGCAATGCTCTCCTTTTGATTATATAAGAAAACCTCGTTGTTTGTCTCCCGAACAAGTCCCTCATATATATATATGTACATATAGATAACATCTAGATGAACTGTCCCGTACTACCAAATATCGTGTACTAAGTTACAGTCCTAGATTAATCCTAGGAGGAGGAATGACCTGGCCAGCAAAAGCTATATTTTTATATAGCCTAGCTGGCCGAGTGGTCTATGACGCTGGACTTAGATGCAAAGTTTTGTCGTTCCCTGTGCGGGACTCGAACTAGTACCGCTGTGACATGTATGGCAACACCGCCTGCACCAAGTCCAGCGCCCTAGACCTAGAGTACATCAGTTTCTGTAGAATTGTTTGAATCTGGATAACTTTTTTTGTAAAACATTGGACTTTGATTGAAACAAGATTAAATACATAATTGTGTAATAATATTATGCAGTGTATATCTTTTTTTTTATATTTTCGGGCCAGTAGATTATTTTATTTTTGCCTCATATTTGAATCCTTTTCCTCCTATTTTATTTGCTTCTTACTATTTGAGTGCAAATGAAATAGAAAAAAAAGTAATCATTTAAGCGAAAAACTGAAACAAAACAAAAACAAAAACAAAAACAAAACAAACAAAATAAACAAAACGCAAACAAATATACAAATAAAACAAATACACCTTAATATAAACGTTATTAAAATTTAAACAATCATGTAGAAGTTTAAACCAGATATTGTTAAGGTTTTGAGATTCAGCTTAAGTCAATAACTAGGACATTCCTTTACGATACGATTACGATTTATATTAAATTTAGCGCTGAAATATTGCTGAATGCATCTTCATGTGTATTTAACATACAAGCATAAATAAAAAAAAACCGTTTAATAAATTCTTTGTAACATTAACAAGAAAAGTGTATACAACATATTTTAATATAGTCCTTGTCGAAATGTATTATGCGATGCAAAGCTACAATTTATTTCTTAAAACAACTGTCATTTATTTTTAGTTAGATATATTGAGATATTTTATGCTTTGATCCAGTATTAAAATTGTCTTTAAAATCTCGCACTTTGTCACGAATTTATGGTAGCTTGCACTACACTAGATAGTATGGCTTCAGCAAATTTCCAATTTCGTAAAAAAATCTTGAAAATCTGTTTATATTTATTTAAAAATGTGACGTTCGCACTTTTGTTGTCAGGAAAATATGGCTGTAGTTACCATGGTAACATGCTTTGTGTAGGAAGAAAACATGTATATATGCAGAATACAGTATAAAGAAGCATTAAACACATTTTTCAGGAACATAAAAATTGCATTCTTGACTAAAATGATCTTGATTACTATTGCCTGGATTTTAACTTTGAAGAACTCCAACAACCGTTCAAAATCGTTTAAAACACTAGTACGGGGTATGTTTACCATATCGTCGGAAACCCACGGTTGATTATGTTGAATCGATCTATGAATGGTGTAAGAAGGCAACGCAACATAACCATTGACGATGTATTTATCATAACTGTCATTTTTTACACAAATTAGATATACCTGTGCCAAGGAATAACGAAATACTAATCATTTATCTGTTTGTACGATTTTCAAAAGTTTCTCGATAAGTGTCCATGTAGTAAACATATCCGTTGCTGAAATTAAACATGTAGGTTTCTTAAATGCGTTCTTCCATATTGTGCAAGTAATTGATATTGGAAAACCAGGCTCTGATGCTTTATAATACACTTCAATTAGGAAGATCTTTTTAATTATGCCTTTGAGAGTAATTTGTATACTAAGTAATGGTTGTTCTATAATATCGAAGGTAAAAGTTTTCAAATAATCAAGAAATGGTTTTGCTATTGAAATATTTAAAACCGCTGAGAAATACAGAGATGATAGCGAAGTTTGTTTTACCAGGATATAAAAATGTGGCATTTTTGACAAAATTATCAAATGTAATGATCTTTAGGTAAATTGGTTAAATACCCAAGTGTGTTTGTGAATGTTAAGTTCTTTCTGAAATATTAAAGGGTTGGCTTATTGTAGTCATGTTATTCACTTATCCTTATCCCACTTGTGTTTGAAAACATATGTCGCATTGCTAATATCGAAAATAGTATTTTAATTAACGGTCATCAATTCAATGTGTATTCATCCATTTAATTTTCATTTTTTTTTTGGTACCGAATTAGTTTGTAAAGCTTCTAGGATAAGATAGGCTTATATCTTTTTATAAAACACCACTGCTTGCAATGTGAAGATATATATTACTTGTTTAAATGAGTATTTTTATCTGGTTGTAGTTATTGTTAATATCGTTAGTTTCTGATGTTGACTTCCTCGATTTCTGCATCTTTTTAACGGCATGCACGTTACTTACACGTTCAAATTATCGCAAGTATTTTGGAACTTACTGCTGCTGTCTATCGTCTATGACTTAATTACATAACTCGTTGCATCAATCTCTGTGATGAAAAAGACACAATTGATTTTATTTTTGTAGTTAATGGTTGATATCGGACCTAAGCGATATTGAATATGCTTTGTAATAATCCATTATTCCATTGTGATGGCTTTAGATAAAAATGCATAATAATGAATATTTGTTAAAACAAAGACATAACAAAACAAAACAAAACAAAACAAAAACAAAAACAAAAACAAAAACAAAACAAAAACAAAACAAAAACAAACAAAAACAACAACAAAACAAAAACAAAAACAAAACAAAAACAAACAAACAAAAACAAAAACAAATTCAAAACAAACATAAAAAAACAAAAACAAACAAACAAAAACAAAAACAAATTAACAACAACACATAACAAAAAAAAACAAACAGAAACCCATCAATTAAATCCAGATTGAATGATAAATTTACTTGAATATATATTTTATTACAAACAGTTTTCACTTGCGATATCTAATCATAACTACAAAAATGAAGTGTCTCATTACCAGAGACAAATCTGGAATATCTTGCGTATCCGAGAAGCATTAAAACTTATATCAATATTGTGTTGTTATCTTTTGTAACGTAATTACTTGAACAATCGTTTTATCACCAACCTTATCCATGACCATTTTTCAAATACGGTAACTATGCGCATACTTGTTCAATGATCCAAACGATGGAACCTTTACCTGCCCAAGGCTGATTACTTCCTCTTTTTCCTAATTACTTCTAATTGATTATGTAACTTAATTTTAAAACCGGTTTGATCACATATTTAGAAGTGCAAGCCAATAACATTCAAAGGATGATGAATTGTTATTTGCCCATCGCAAGCGGCAACGCAATAGATATAAGCCCGTTATCAACAGTTATGTCATTGTTAATGACAGTAATTACCTGATTATTTATCAAACAGTTTGTTAACATATCTAGATATTGCACTCAAAAATTATCTGGAGGTTTTTGTAAACGTTTACCTAATAAACGTAATAAAAAGATAAGGACATTGCATTGTGACATGTTGTCCCTTACATCAATTTTAGACCCTTAACAGCGTGCGTTTATTTTTTATGGAATGCACCTGTTGATACCATGGTTCATATTGAATATACAATGTAACAATCTCAAATTCACGTATCAATTTTAGAGTAATCAAGGGAATCAAGGTTATAGCGGTAATCAAAAGAATGTAATCCAGCGACAAAGACCAGACATGGAAAACAGACATAGACAACAAAGAACATGAAGTAACTAAAATCATACATACAAAGTAACAAAAGCAAATGAGAAACTCGGACTCAACTAAAAACTGGGAGCATGGACCAGGTGCACCGGTAGGGTAAGCGTCCTCTGCATTTCTAGAAACACCCGCCGAGTTCCTCATAGAAAGTCAAGTTCGGGGTAGACAGACAAAGAAAAGAAAACTATGACCCGTTGAATAAATCAGTTTTCATGGTGCGGATGGATACACCATAACGATCCAAAAGTTCATGACGACGACCATAAAACTTCTGTAGTGATGACTTCTATCTTGTAGCAACATAACCCTGTTCCAGAAGCCTATTTGTTAGAGTTCTACCGCTATACAAAAAGTCTGCGTAGTTTCGGCAAGCTCTGGCATAACGTACGAGTTGTGATATGAACACTCCATACGCATGTGCTGAAGAGATGTGGCCACAGGTGAAAGGAAAGTTGACAATTCTGAATGAAAAGGCATTACGTTTGTCGTAAAGTTTGATCAATAGGTTTCCTTTACAATCGATTTCTAAGTGTAGGTAAAGTTAGGAGGCTGACTTCACAGTGTCTGTAGTATCCTTTATCTCCAGTTCCTTTGAGTAGATGCGATGTATCAAATCCTCGAAATTAGGATTGTTTAAAGATAATACCTCATCTATATAGCGGAAACTCAGATTAAAGGATCTAGCCAAACGATATTCTTTCTTTCGCATCAGATCAGCTATAAAGTCAGCCTCATAAGAGTGAAAGAGCACAATTTGTTTTCATTGGAATGCCGACCGTTTGTTGACACGTCAAACCACACTGGACAAATATGTTGTCTTTTAAAAATTCCAGCCTTTTGTAAACATCTTCCTCTGTATATTTGGAAGATGATTTGGAATTATTTCTTACAAAGTATGAGGAATCTCTACTAAGAACTATATATTTGTATCTAGGTGTACCATCTTTTTGGTATAATGTTTTAAGTCGGGATTTTAACTGAGTATGGGGAATAGAAGTATACAGTGTTGAAAACTCATAGATGTTAATGCTATTATATTCAGATAATATAATGTGATAATTGCATTTTTCGAACTGTTACCTACGTAAGTAAAAATATGTTGTAGTCGATAATAATATCCACCAACGAGTATAAAGTTTTTGTAGAACAATTCAATCTATGTACTCCTGATTTTGCATCACTTTAAAGGAATGAAAATGTTTAATTCTCATTTCCCAAAATCATTATTGCATTTTGTTTACCATTTTGTTAAATTTTAAAAGTTATCGTTATTTCATAATTTTTAATAGGAAATATTCGGCACAAAGAACAATGAAACATGCCGATAGCTACCAATTATGTATATGTTCATGATACAATATATTTTTTTCTGTCTAAAAATATCGAGGATTTCCAGTAACAACGTACCGTCAAATCGACTGTGATGTATCGATAAACATAATAACGTAACGTTTTGTCTTTCGGAATCACGTTAGTGTTTCCTGTTATTTGGTTGTTTTGTTTTTTTTTTTAATTATTTATCGATTTTCACACCTCCTGGAAGATGTGAGAAACTATTTCTCGTTCGTACAGAGATTTGCATTCTCAGAACCTGATTAGTCGAAATACAAAGAGGTGATTGGCTGTTGTTTAATTGTATTGTAAATTTTACAGATGCAGTAATTTGTTCGATGAAACTGGACTCCCTATATCCGTCAAAAAAGTAATGCTGACGATCTGAATCTTTTGTAATAAAAAACTGAGACCTATACACTAAACTATAAACTATTTTTTTCAATGTCATGATATGCGTAAAAAGTAAGACAAAATTTCCTTTTCTTGAGTGTTTAAAAGGTTGCTTCAAAAATGTATATGTTGACAACATAGAAGATAAAGCTGTGTTTTAAGTACAGATTAGTCAGAGGTTTCATATTTTAACCAAAAGATGAATTTCATAGAGACAAAAGATAAACTTAATTGAAGAAAGAATTACTGTACATTTAAATATAAGCCACAAATGTTGCAAGAATATCTAGACGAGAACAAGATAACAAATTTAGCAAATATCAATATACAAGAAAAAAAATGTACTAAGGAATCAATGAGAAAGAAGTGATATCTAAATTTATACTGCAATTGTTCTATTTGAGCAACCAAAATGTGTTGACTGTATATTTATTAGTGATATACTATCCCTGACATTATATAACATTCTGGCCCTAATTACTCCCTACCCTTGCATGAACTACCTGTTTATCGTGGCGTCAATATCGGGGACCACAAATAGGGGAAAAAGAAAAAAACACGTCGTATAAATATATAACTTGATTAAAAATGATATAGATTGCAGTTTAAAGAAAGTTACTGTAAATTGACTAGGAAGAAAAACGATTTACGAATTCTACACATTCGCGTTTTCACTGATTGTAAGCCTTATCGGTATATTGTTTTTATTTCTAGTCAATAGACATTGTCTATTTTGACCGTCACTTAAAATGTTGAAATGGGTAGGAACAGAAAAAATATGTCATTTTAAGCGGCTCCATAGAATCCACTTAAAAAATACAGATTGGGTCTTTAAAGTGCATTCAGCGTGGCTCCCTCCATCCACACTTTAAAGCTTTCCTCCGTTTACAAATCAATATCCGAATGAAGAGCAACCCTTTTTAACCACATAAGGTAGAAATCCTAAAAACATTGTGGACTGAGCATACATGTACGGCTACTATAAAGATTTCAAAGTCTATTGTCGCTTTTTATGAAAAGCAACTTATAACTGTTTTCTCCAATGTTGGCTCCAGATAGCATAGCCCCATACATAAGTAATTCGTGCAACGGTAGTAAAGTAGGTGCGGAACTAAAGTTTTATATACCGTGTTTTAAAAGAGAATGATTGCAGTATAAATAAATGTCGTATCAAGATTTTTTTAATTTCAAAATGCAAATTCACATAAACAAAGGCTCGTTTTTTGTACAAGAAAAGTGGTATTTAAAACACTTCTTACGTTGAATCTACGAAAATCTACAGCTTAAGAAATAAATTTGGTGATTTTTTTACATGAATGAATCACCTCCTGTCCGTTTTTTGTAAAGGCGGCTACTTAAAAAATGATATGAAAAACTAGCGCATGGACCAGGTGCACCGAAAGATTAAGCGTCCTCTGCTTTTCTAGAATGAAGTAAATTAAATACAGTTAATCCGCACCTTTCTAATATTTTGAAATTTAGACCTATTTCGCATACCCTATATCGCACACTAGACCTAAATCGCATACCTTATATCGCACGCCTTAACAGACTATACTTGAAGTATGCTTATAATATATGAAAATTACATTTCAAAATCGGTATTACATGCTGTATCAAGACTTGACCTACATCACACCGTCAGTGGTCCTTAGGTTATATAAAAGTCTCGGGTTAATATAGCATGTGATTTTGACATGTAAAAATATTCAGTATATATTAAACATATCGGGAGATTTACATTGATTTATATTATAAACAACCGTCAGTAGTAAGATTTGTAAACTGCTTGAGTAGAAATGATTCAGTGATCATTAACTAGATTAATCATATATGTAGAATGTAAAATGTATGCCGTTAATGAGTATTAGCAGTAACCGATTCATGATGCAACCGTGCGTTTACTTTATTAAAAAAAACTTGTAAGGTACATTGTACAAGAAAAAAAAACATGCATTCTCTCTGTTATTTACCTATTCACAATACTTCCTTTTTGCCAGAGCAGATTCCTTTGATAAAACATAACAGAAATAGCGCGATGTACATTCATCCTTGCATTTGCAGTGAAGCTTTATAATTTTTGAAGAAACTAAGGAGTTGGAAATTGTGCATTGCTGTTAGGTTTGAATAAAACATAAGGGCCATATGATGGACATTGACATTAATATTAACATCTTAAATCGCAAAAAAAGATTACAGACATGAAATTGTTCACAGTATTACCTGTGAAGATATTATTATCTTTATTCAAACGCCACAAAAGTTATACCGACAACACGACTCACGGTGTACTCATTATTTGTTACCAGTTTAAAGGTTCCAATATGAAATCTATGGCCACCACCTGTTTTGAATTTATTATCGAAGTCACAGACCTACGACCCACGACAACTTAAGTGCAAAACGAGAACAACCACTATATTTGGAAATAAAATATATACAATATTAATCAAAACACCCAAACACAACAACATCCATTACTAACAAAATACCGGCGACAACATTCTTTCGGTCAGGAAATTCAATTGTTCCTTAATGTTGTTCAATTTAAATATACATATAAGTTTTCGGTTGATTTCTCTACCTATCATTAATGTATCATGAAAAGCTCCTTTTAAGTTACATTACAAGTTTTATGGAGAGTTTTCATTCTACACTTTAAAAAAATGTAAAGAAAACTGCTCACAATGGCAACTTTTGTACTATTATTTTAACATCTTTCAATCTACTTACACATTATTTGTATAAACGGTAGTGATGGCATCGCATCAATTACTCGGGTACTAGATTACTCACTGGGAAGTTCATAAACTATGACTTTCGCATCATTCTTACAATAAAATTATGGCATTTGTGTAGTTTTTATAATAAAGGAAATAAAAGCGTTGCTTCGTACAAGTGTTTATTTTTTTTTAAACACACCATTTTAGCATTTAATCCTCTTTTGTGTTTTGTTTTATAATCAACCTATACTATCGCAAAATACAAAAAAAAAAATCATTTAGTTCCGTGATTTTAGAAATGGCACTATTATTAATATAAAAGCCTGTTCTTAAGTGACCATCTTCGTAGAAATAGAAGTTCTTCGGCCCAATTTAGCTAGTAATATAAGGGACAACTGAAACATTCTGCAGCTTCACATTTGTCCATAACCTTTTCATTAAAGACCCATGGTTGGCCTTGAGCTGAGATGTTTTTAATCCGGTAGAGTTTTTGTGTTTTTTTACATATGCATCATATCCATTCTCCTTTTATAGATGACACAAATGGTTCGAAATCGATCATTTATGACAATCGTTATGTTTTTGACTTCCAAATTGTAAACTTTCTTTTTTTAGTCATTATACTAAATTATCAAGACTATGGAGTATAAATAATAAAAAGCATAGTAGTTTATTTATGACTTGTACAAGAGATTACTTGTAGAGCAATGGCACAGGCAACTAAGCTTTCATCCTTTGATGACATTGTCACTTAAATTTCAAGTTTTACAGTCGGCGTTACCATAGATCTGACCGATTCATATACATGTAGGAAGTTCCTACCTTTTATATAATAATATTTTCAGTAAGATATCATGTCTCACTGGATTGACAACCCGGCAAACATAAACGCTAAACGAATGTAACTTACCTAAAATAGGACGGCTCTCGTTGGCAGAGCAAGCCATGCTTTCCCAAGGGCTCAATCTTAAAAACAAATTTTGCTACTTTTGTTCAACTTCGTCCAAAAAAGACTTTGATAAAAAAATACAAGTCTTAAGATAGCCAAAATTCAGAAATTTGAAAACGACTAAAGTACACAATAACTCAGTCTCTTAACTATTTTGCGTGCTCCGAGTTTTGACTTAATGTTAAGTTTTTATTAGTGGTGAAGCCATTTCAGTCCTTTGTTTTCGTCGTTATATGTATCACTTCCTTTATTTGACTGTAAAAATTAAATTTAACCTCAAATCCTCCCAACAAATTAACGACTCAAATTATTAACTACACAACTGAAAAATTACATTTGTTTCTTTTTGCTTATGACAAATATATTTAAAGAGTAATCAAGTGAACCAATGTTATAGCGGTAATCAAAAGAATGTAATCCAGGGACAAAGACCAGACATGGAAAACAGAAATACACAAAGAACATAAAGTAACTAAAATCATACATACAAAGTAACAAAAGCAAATGAGCAACTCGGACTCCACTAAAAACTGGGAACACAGACCAGGTGTACCGGTATGGTAAACGTCCTGCAACTAGATTATTTTAGGTTTATCTTTACACGTATTATGAGTGCAACTGCAATACTGAATTTAAAATCAAAACCTGTCTGTTTATTTCAAAAGCTGCTAAAGAATAACTGTCAGCAAGTGTAGAGTTACTCTTATGTGTTTCAGTAAGAACCAAATGTGAAATTATGTTGCCATACCTCTTTTTTTTAATATAGGTATAACCTGGCAGTTTATATATAGTTTCTTTTTTACTATAATTTTTTTTTGGCACATACTGTTTGAAATGTTTGGGTATGCAATTCTAGACTGTGATAAAATTAAACTTACATAAAAAATTACATAAACTTACACATACTTACATGAAAACTGAATGCCACTTCTGTATTTCTGAATAACATTTCATAAGACGACATGTAAGTTTTTTTTTCACAATGATTCAGCCACTGCTCGATTTTAACAGAGAATGGCAATAATGCACGCTCATTCATTGGATGAAAAACTTTAATGTTGCTAGAAATAATGTTTAACTCAATAGAAACGTTTTTTTTAAGCAAAAAAGATCTACAAATTATGTTTTTATTCACCAAGCAGCAAACGATGATAGACCGTTTCATGATTCTTAGACAGTTCATATGAAGCACGTACGTGAGCGTCAAACAGAATTTTCTCAACACACACACACACACACACACACACACACACACACAAAAAAAAAAAAACATTTGTTTTCCTTTGCCCTTTGCAGCTGATTTCTTATTAATAAGATATGCACTTTTGATGAACCACATAGTATTCCTGTGGTCGTTTCGTTTGAAACCATAAGATAGACCAAATCATCTTCATTTTTATGTGATAACGCAAGCCGCAAGACGGTAAGCCTTAATGTTCCACCATATACTTGTTACCTATATATAAAGTTTTGCTTAGCAGGGAGCAGTGTTATGTTGTTATCATTAGACAAAAAATAGAATACCAACTAACACAAATATGAAGTTAACTATCCTAGATTGTAGAATATAGAAATAAGAAACTCTGCTTGGATGATTTCGGATAAACAATTATATGCCACATGTTAAGTAGCACTCCAGCTAAGAATCATGCAAAATGTAATTCATGGGTAAAAAGCCTACATATTTTTATTTTTGATATTTTGTTTGAAATGCCATAGTAAACAGAATTTATATAGTATGCACTGTAGATTTAAAAATTAAGGGAGATAACTCGATAAATGACGCTCAAATACAAAAGAATCTATTAGATTTTCAATGTTTGTTATATTCTAAGTGTAGGCAGATTCGAATAAATATTTACACATTTCATAATATAAACCCATAAATCAACTTAATATCAAAAATAAAAAATATTTAGCCTTTTTATGGTATATCACATTTTACAGATTTTGCATGAGTCTTACAAAGACTACTACTTAACTATCCTAGATTGTAGAATATAGAACAAGAAACTGCTTGGATGATTTCGGATAAAAAAATTATATGCCACATGGTAAAGTCATTGAATGTGACAACAAACAACTAACAACATGTTTTTGTATTTGAAGCAATAACATGATTCAGTAATGGAAATGAATTGGAAATAGAAATGTTGAAAAGGGAATTAGCTTCCGTATAGGGGAATTATTATTTTGGTTTAAAATATTATTCTATAAAAACTTAATGTAATTTAATTGAAACTATGAATAATTAATGGAAATGAATATTTGGTTGAATACATGTATGGAACAATGTGATGATATATATGATGAAACTGTAGGTTTGGTTTTATCTGGACTACGTTTTTTTGTCTAATGAAAATTCTTTCCAAGGAATTGTATGTTAAATTTTAACAGCGCATGGTAATGGGAATGAATTATTATCTTAGAGCTTTACGATTAGCAGGGTTCTAAATATAAATATATTAGCATTTAAAACATTAGTCTTAGTGCATTTTATGAAAATCTTATGTTGGAAAATATTAGTGAGTTAAAACCAACCTATTGACCAGGAAGTTAATAGTGCTATTATTTTCAATTATTCAGTACTGCAGTATCAGGATGTAAACTATCTTGTGTCGGCAGGATGGCCTTTAACGAACTTTTGATTGATATAACCATTGGTTTATTTTGTCTCGAACTGTCAATCACCTTAACAAGAGGCTTCAGTTTAACAATTAATACATAACGTTATTTATACAAATTCTTACAAGTTTTTGGACATGTAACAGTTCTTAAAACTAATTCCAATTATCTTGATTGTCTTAACTTAACATTTGTAATCTTTGTTTTTTTTTGTGTTTTTTTTTGTGTTTTTGTTTGTTTTGTTTTTGTTTTGTTCGTTTTGTTTTGTTATGTTTTGTTTTTGTTTGTTTTTGTTTTTGTTTGTTTTTATTTTTATTTTATTTTCAGTATAGAATATAAGGAGAACGGATATGTTGAATATGTCGTAGATATATCCCTCCATGATAATAAATGTCAGTCCACGGCTACCTATGGGTCTCCAATGAACGTGAAAACCCTCACACAACGGCGAGTTTGTTGATAATTTGTTAAGTTTCTTTTTCATTTTTTTCCTATTTCTGATTGTATTTTTTGTTCATTTTCAACCCTCCCCAAATGCTTAAAAACATTATTAGAATCTTCCGTATTCTTGAAAGACCGTTCTGTCTTGGAAGCGCAAGCCCTCCGTGCCTGAATGAATTGATTTTGATGTAATTTAAAAGGAACTCTAAGATAATTATCCGAAGTTAAATCATTTAAAAAGATGTTTTTTCTTTCATGTTAAACCTGTAAAATACAATTTATTTTCTCAATAGGCGCATATTTCATTTGAAAGCACTGTTAAGCATCATATATAGATGTACGCAAATTGAGATTTAGTCACTTCTTGGGAAGATGGCCCTACCAAAATTGTAAGGGAAGAAAAATATTGTAATAGTAAAATAAATTTGAAGCAGGAGCTCTTAATAAGCTTGCTCAGAATATTTCTTGTTTGTTCTGTTTATGTTGGAAACCAAAACTAACAGGACCCTGGACAACTAAGTAATTAAGGTAAAAAATACTATAGCATCGCCTTGATAATTTCAAAATCTACTTATGTATTCATGTAAAAAAACTATAAAGTATATCCAATATTTGTGTTGCAATTTGTACTGCAAATTAAATAATGTCTTTCAATCTGTTATTCCTACTTTATGTAAAATAAACTGAAATTCCACCACAAATAACTGATAATTAGTCTTATCCAGTTGTTTAAGGTCCAGAAATTGAAAGAGTAATCAAAGGTTCCAAGATTCTAGCAGTAATCAAAAGAATGTAATCAAGGGACAATGACCTGACATGAAAAATAGACACATGCAACGAAGAACATAAAATATGTTTGTTTGTTTGTTGGGGTTTAGCGTCCAAGCAGCAATATTTCAGCTATATTCAGACAATGAACATGAAATGGATGATAAAATGAACATGAAATGAAAAAAAAAGGATAGGTCACAAGGATAATAGGGTCGACAAATTTTGATTGCAACTGGAAAAAGGGGGGATGGGTAAGGTCGGGCAATTTGGCCTCCTTTGGCGGAGCGCAAAGGTTCCTACTCCTATCGAATACCACAGCAGGGTTCTTTAACGTGCGAGGAACGTGGCATCTTTCCCAACACGGGGCACCACTATGGTTTGCGGTCAGGTTTTCCGTATTATACCCTGACAAACCCAGCATGTACCACGCCCGGGGTACCCCATTCAACCACCTTGGGCACGCATCGCAGTTGCTCTGTGGGCAGAGCGCCTAGCCCCCGGCTAGGTTTCTGAGCACTATTTAGTCCCCTTATACGACAAGCTTAGCGCTGCTGCAGGCCTATTCTTTTAACACCCGGACCTGCACGGGGCTAGAAGAACATAAAATAACCAAAATAATACATACAAAGTAACAAAAGTAAATGAGCAACTCGTACTTCACTAAAACTTGGAGAATGAAACACCCGCCGAGTTACCCATGAAAAGGTAAGTCCAGGGTTAACGAAAAATGGGAGGAAAAGGATGACACGATGTACAAATTAATTTTCATGGTGCAGATGGATAAATCGTAAGAAGAAAGAGGTAATTATTTGTAACTATGTCTCTTAAATTGTTAACGAAGACGTTTTTCATTTATTTGCTTTTTTTCAAAAACGCGGTTCAATATAGTATTTGGTAAAAATGTTGTATCTTTACTTTTGATGACTTGCTGCATATGTTGTGGCTACTTATAAGAGTTTACTCGTTGAAAAACGTATACAGCAGACATAAATTTGCAACATCTATAACCGACGTATTTTTGTTTTAATGTATGTTTAGGATGTTTGTTTGTTTACTATCTTTATCGTTATGTTGTATCCATATGCACCATGAAAACGGGTCATAGTTTTCCTTTCCTCGTTTGTCTACCCCGGACTTGACTGTTTATGAGCAACTCGGCGGGTGTTTCTAAAAAGCAGAGGACGCTTACCGTACCGGTGCACCTGGTCTATGATCCCTGTTTTTAGTGGAGTCCGAGTTGCTCATTTGCTTTTGTTACTTTGTTTGTATGATTTTAGTTACTGTATGTTTTTTGTTGTGTCTGTCTGTTTTCCATGTCGGGTCTTTGGCCCTGGATTACATTCTTTTGATTAGTGCTATAACCTCGGTTCCCTTGATTACTCTTTGATATGACTCCCGGTCCATATAACGCCATATGAAACAGCCAGTAAACAGATTTTGTACCGCCTCCCTTTAAAATTAAGATTGTGATGGCATAATTACGTGTAAGACTTTTTTTTACTACACAAGTACATGCTTTAGAGTGAACTATACTTGAAAAATATAATATAGCAAATAGTTCATGCTAATTTCGGTCGCATTGAAATATATGGACCAGCTGATCGCCAAAATTTTCAATGAATAACACTTCGGTTCATATCAATTTTTGGGGGCGACCAACCAGTCCCTATATAATGTCATATGACACTCAGCATCATGAACTATTTGCGAATTGTTTTTCTTTATATAGATATTTAACAACTTCTGCTGACCACCCGAGGCTTACCGTCATCTGCGTTGAAACAAAAAGCTGGATTAAGCATAAATCAATTTCACGCTTATCGATAAGGCCAGCTCACAATGTCCTGATAATTCTTAACAATTATTGTTACATAGAAAGTCAAATGTACATTTGGTAGCTAGAAATCAGTATATTGTAAAGAAATGTGAATAAAATTAAAAGAACTTTTATTTGTTTTCCATGATGCATTGGAGACTCATGCTTTTTTCCAATCATCATAAATCTAATATTGAAATAAAAAGTGCTACGCTGTTAAAAAAGTATTGACTCTTAAATTGCCCTTAGACGAGCTGTCTTGAGTTTCTTTAAAATAACATGTTTTATCATTTTATAAAGGTAGCTGCCTACTTCAAATCAATTAAGAAAAATATAAGAGAGCCGAATATGTGTCTATCGTATATGCATATATGCTACATACAGACCAATAGTGTTTGTTATCATGCTAATAGATTTGATGCCCATTAATTAAAAACTGACATGTCAATCTTCTATACACATAGTGAATGACCTTCAATATCATGGCCATTCAATTTTGAAACAATGAACCGTAGACAATCTTATCGCTACTCGGACACTCTGACCTTATTAGCTGAAGACAGTCAAAGAGTTGTGATATATATATATATATATATATATATATATATATATATATATATATATATACTTATCTGATGTAGGATACTATCTAACAAATATCAATTCATTCTATCACACACCACAAACAAATTGAAATTAGGAATAATTTAGGTATCAAGATTTCTGTTTCTAATCTTTTCTGTCAGAAAGAAAATAAAAAAGACAACAGATACGATATTAATTCTTTTTTTGTCCACAATGTCCTCCTTCTATTTATGCAATAACTATTCTAGTGGATGAAATTTTCGTCTCACAACTCATAGCAATTGAGGACATTACAACAAGTTGCTGCAAGTGACAGCTGATACAAAAGCTAATTGAACAGGATTACAATGGAAATAAGTTCATGTCATGAATTTTGTATTTTCATGGTTGTCTAGTGACGCATTGTTCCCTAAATTGTTTTGTTTTTAAATATCACAAATGATCTAACTATTTTGCAAAGAAGGACACTATGCACGAAGCAGGCGCTTATCAACCTATCTGAATCTCTTAATTTCAGCAGCCCGTGCAGGTCCGGGTGTTAAAAGAATAGGCCTGCAGCAGCGCTAAGCTTGTCGTATAAGGCGACTAAATAGTGCTCAGAAACCTAGCCGGGGGCTAGGCGCTCTGCCCACAGAGCAACTGGGATGCGTGCCCAAGGTGGTTGAATGGGGTACCCCGGGGGAAAACCTGACCGCAAACCATAGTGGTGCACCGTGTTGGGAAAGATGCCACGTTCTTCGCACGTTAAAGAACCCTGCTGTGGTAATCGATAGGAGTAGGAACCTTTGTGCTCTGCCACAGGGGGCTAAATTGCCCGACCTTACCCATCCCCCCCCCTGTTTCCAGTGGCAATCAAAATTTGTCGACCCTATTATCTTTGTGTCCCATCCTTTTTTTTTCATTTCATGTTCATCGTCTGAATATAGCTTAAATATTGCTGCTTGGACGTTAAACCCCAACAAACAAACAAACAAACAAACAAACTTAATTTCAGCAGGAATTAAGGTCTCCCTTCTTTATAATGTTGTTATAATATCTAATATATATATGACTTCTTTGATGTTTATTATCCAGAGCATTTTAGTCTACGAATTTCCAGTCCGCGATACTGTGGATCTCCGTATTTGTTTCTTTGTGTTGGACGGACATATTTTGGTACGCTGAAAAGTTTTATTTCAACATTATTTAATTGCATTTACACTCCTTTTCTTTCCATTTGTGCATATAAATGATTTCCTGTCTATATATAAAAGCGATTTTTGAGACTGAATTAAATTGGGTAAAACGACAGCGTACAATAGTCTTTTATCAGATAACAATTTTTAAACTGCAGTAAGTCATGTGAATAAACTTAACATTACTTTTACTAGCATTCATATATTTTTCATTGGTTTCATACTTGATGCCAAAAAGGCGCCAAACAAACATACCAGACTTTAATATCTTAATTCAAACCACAACGAAAGGGAGAGACGATGCACTAGTTACTTCAGTAGTTGCAGTAGAACAGTGTAATTTGACTCAGGAACAGATAAAAGACACGTCTAGTTTTTTAACCAATAAACATGGTCACTTGGGAATTAAGGGATTATATTTTCTACTATTTTCGTCTCATGGTTGAAATTTGTGGGATTAATGCTATAAACGGAAAGCATAATTTTAAAGAAATAGTCATACTGAGTGATATTTGTTTAAGGAATGTGTTAAACATCACAACTTTATTCAACGGATCTAGAAATTATATTTCATAAACGTTTCAAGTAAATTCATACGGAGCTACAATTGTACAGCATATGCTATCGAAAAGGCAATTTTTTATACAAATTTTTGTTTTTTGTTTTTTGTTTTTTTTTTCATCTGTAAAACTTCTATATATGATACTTAACGACAAACAGCAACTCCAACAGGGCAGAGGAAAATTGAACTATAGTAGCGTGCAAAAGGGGACATTTTTGTTAGTGAGTTTATTATTCCACGAGTATTCGCCTCATGTATATCCTTCTATGTAATGTAATGTATATGTATATATGTGTATTTATATTTGAAGGTTTAACATATAGTTTACTTATTTATTGTTGAATGTAAACTATCTTAAACATTGAATGGTATTAACATTCTATTTACACCCTAAACATCCCAACTCTCCATCCCCGCTGTCCCTGGATTACATTCTTTTGATTTTCGCTAGAACCTTAGTTCTTTTGTTACACTCTTTACATAAAATGCAGCGAGCATGGATATTTCAATACTTTTCTTCAAGCAGTCTGTCGATGTAAACAGATAGTCGTCTTAGAACAGCTGATTAGAGTACATATATAAAAATGGATTTATTTACATAGTCCATTCATGATGTTTCTAGAAATGCAGAGTACATTTACCCTACCGGTGCATCTGGTCCATGCTCCCAGTTTTTAGTCGAGTCCGAGTTGCTGATTAACTGTTGTTACTTTGTATGTAATATTTTAGTTACTTAATGTTCTTTGGTGTGTTTGTCTGTTTTCAATGTCTTGTCTTTGTCCCTGGACTACACTCTTGATTTCTGCTAGAAACTCGGTTCCCTCGATTACTTTTCTTAAAACTTTCAAGATATTGGTGTTAGCGTTGCAGCTTCCTGGGTACATTATTATGAAATAGACTATGCTTAACATTATCATTCTATGTCAAAGTTTCGTATAACGGTGTTGTAAATATATGCTAATAATTATGTCTGCCCAAATGTTCAATTTTCAGTAGTGTTTTGTTTTGTTTTGTTTTGTTTTTGTTTGCTTTTTTTGGCGAATAAAAAATTCCCACATAAGTGTTATGTAGAATATCCTTTGAAATATTCATTACAAGTTTGGTCCTGTATAGTCAGACGAGAACACTTTTGAAAGTAATCAAATAGAAATATTGAAATACATGACAAAGGCAATAACCTCTGCATGGCTTAATAGATTTACACGATAATTTGACCATAGATAGATCTAACCATGCTAAAACACCTTCATTGCTGTCTGTTTAGGAAATATATCCGAAACATTCCGACTGACCAATATGTCCTTGTTTTAGTAACAGTCCAAGAGTTTTGACAAATAAAAAGTCCCAAGAGATTCTATGCAGAATAATCGAAGACACATTTATACAAATTTGTTCTGATTTGTCCATTAGTTTCAGAGAAGAAGAGATTTGAAAAAGAAATGTCAAAGACGACGACGGACGACAGGTGATGGTAACGGCTAACATTGCCCTTCATGCTAGGTGAAGTAAAAAGTAAAGTATCATATCTTTTTTTAAATTATAATATGTTTTCATTAAATAAATAGTAGTCTTTACCTTATGAATAACCACTCTCTGTGATTTAAATCAAAATTACTCGGTCACGTAAATTCACAGAGGATACATACCGTACCAGTGCACCTTGTCCATGCTTTCCGTCTTGAGTGGGGTCCGGGTTGCTCATTTACTTCAGTGTCTTTAAACGTTTTGTGGTAATTTTATGTTTTACTATTTTTTTCCTCCTGTTTTAATTTTTTAAGGTTATTTTGTTGTTTGTATCTGTTTTCCAGGTATAGTCTTCATTCTTGGAATATACGATCTGTTGGTTTTCGCTCGAATCGTGGTTACCTTGGTTAGTTTTTTTAGTAAGATGTTTACAAAATCTATTGTTCCTCATATTTCTGGATAGATTAAAGGAGGTGTGTCGCTTTATTCAGAGTAATCAAGGAAACCAAGGTTATAGCGGTAATCAAAAGAATGTAATCCAGGGACAAAGACCAGACATAGAAAACAGACATACACAACAAAGAACACTAAGTAAATATAACCATACATACAAAGTAACAAGAGCAAATGAGCAACTCGGACTCCACTAAAAAATAGGAGCATGGACCAGGTGGACCGGTAGGGTAAGCGTCTTCTGCTTTTCTAGAAACAACCGCCGAGTTCTCTTGAAAAGTCAAGTTTGGGGTGCTCGAAAAAGGAACTATGACACGTTTAATAAATCAGTATTCACAGCGCAGATGGATACACCGAGTTCATGATGACGACCATAAAACTTCTGTAATGATGATTTCAATCTTGTACATGTAGCAACATTCAAATCACATTATTTCATTCTGCTTTGATGTTGATTGTTGCTTGATTTGACAAAAGTTTGTGTCATAATCTAAAGACACTCACTTTTATAATTATATCATGGGATTAACAGACAACTTCAGACGGTGACACCTTAAGATAAAATTTCCTACCGAAGATCGGATTTTATTTTACCTCTTTTATGGTTTCCTTTATTGGTTCTAGACGACAAATTCCACAATTGTAGACTGCTAGGCATTTATACATTTTCATGTTTTAATCCATAATAACATGGCAAATAAACGAAATTATAGTTATAAATAATTGATCATAACATTAGTTCTAAATATGACCATATGATATCACAAATTGGTTGTAAGTTTAAGATAAGATAAGTTTGTATTCGAACCCTAACTGTTAATTAGATTATGAGAAATAGTTTTAAAGCCTGGGCTAAATAAGTAAAGATCTATCTTGATTGCAAAATTTTGTCATACCACATAGTCTTATTATGCACATTCTCTAGAAAAACAGAGGATGCTTACCCTACCGGTGCACCTGGTCCATGCTTCCAGGTTTTAGTGGAGTCCGAGTTGCTCATTTAATGTGTTGCTTTGTTCGTTTCATTTATTGTTATTTTATTTGTTTGTCTTTGTTTTTGTTTTTGTTTGTTTTTGTTTTTTGTTTTTATTTTGTTGCTTGTGTCTGCTTTCCGTGTCTATTCTGTGTCCCTGGATTACATTTTTGTTATTTCTGCTAGAATCCATTTGGAGATTCTACAATGTCTAAATAAATAATGCATTATCATTTGGATTGCATCTTCAGAAACTAAACTAGTGATCCATTGCATTGAACAATATTACTTTCCCTTAATTAAATCCATTACTACTTATAAATAAAACATCAAAATTATTTACTTATTTCAAAACTTTTTGTAAACCCTTTGGGTGTTCACGTGTTGAATTCATTTACGAAGTACTACATGTTGAGATGAAGCACGTGGTGTTTTGCCATTTGAACAATTTGAAAAAAAAAAAAACAAATAAAAAAAAGAAAACACGACAACGAACTACAATAATACGTACACCTGCTCTGACCAATATTCAACAATATCCATGCAATAACACTGTACTATAAACCTTTAGTATGAATTAGGCCGTAGCGATCCACAGCCTGTCATCTGTTAGGATAGGTATTTGCATCTATCCCTAGAACGAATTTTCATTTCTGGCTCGGTTTATCATTTCTTACACTTAAATCATCAATACAAACACTAAGAGTGCTGTTCTGAAATAGTTTGGTGAGGTAGGTTTAAGCCATAAATTTAAATTTTTCTAACATCAAATTCGAGAGTTCAATAAGTATTTTAGAAGAGGTGTAATTTACAAACAGTGTGCGACTATTGCACTAGTTTAATGAGGTGATATTAGAACGGTAATTTTCCTTTGAAAGTGTTCATATTCATTAAATATGTATCTAATTTTAATCAATATTTCATATCAAACAGTGTTTACAGAAATAAATATTATCGAGTAGTTTCGTATGTGTTGTTAAATATAAATTCAAATAAAATTAAGTTCCTACGAAACAGATATTTGAAAGAGGCCTACAAACTATCGACAAAATATATGTTTCATTATAAACACATTACTTGGTTTGTACTCCATGGTATCGGTTACACTTAATAATAACTACCTCATTGTTTAACTCATTGCATCGTTAATGGCCGTATCTTACACACGTACCGACTGGTGATTAAACTCCATTTAATGTTTCCAATTTGATTACAACTGATGATAACATATTGTAAATGTTCATATGACTGACTTTTATGGGGAATCATGTTAGTAAAAACAATGAACCTGTTTATTCTGTTCATTTCACATTTCAAAAAGGAGAAATGATAGCTGTCATGTTTTTTGTCGAACATACATTAGTTTATATGGGGAAAGCTTCCTATTTATTATGATGGTAACGAGAAATATGGCATGGGTCATAGAGCAAGGGAGATTGAAAAGCGGTATTAATTAGACACACATCAATGACAAAACAAATACTTATAATTAAGTTCCATTCTCCAAATGAATCGGGTAGTTGTTGAAACATGGTATGAAAAAATAACATCATTTTGAAAGTTTAATTTTGTGATTTGCACGATCAGAATTAAGTAAAAACACAAGATAAGCTGTCATAAATGCTCTTAATGATTCTTAAAACACTTAGACTTAATATCAAACTTAAATGGTGTATTGTAGTGAATAAATATCAATACATGTAACTGAGAAATTGGACCAAAAGTATCATTTATTTGATTTCAGTTATATACAATGTATATTTTTCACTGTGTAAATAACTCGACTTTCGGCAAAAAAAACACACGTCTCTTAATTTTTGGTGTTGTCAAAGAACTTTTCATCTGTAAAAAGAAATATACAAAAACAATGTTATGTAAGCAATATAGGGAACAATATTCAAATCAGAATGTAAAGAAAAAAGCCATGAACATAAAAACTAGCATGTTACATCAGACGATTTGTTAATGTACCATCTTGACAATTCATTGATTTTCTATCAGGACGTTTAAAACATGTGCAATTAGGAAGATTTAAATATGTAACATCAAAAATATTTACGCATGCGCATTCCCAAAGAATTAAAACTTGGTATGCATAGTGTTCTTTTATTGTTGTACTTCATTTCCCTTATTTTGTGATTGTGTAATCGTATCCACATTAAACAATTACTTAAATAAATTGATTGATACAAAGATCATCTATATAAGAAAGCGATTCTGAATTAAAAAAAATAAATAGATACCATGACACAATAGCAGATAAAAACGGTAGTCGTCTCTTCATAACAAAGGGCATTATACATGTGATACAATTATGAATTCCTGATGAGGTTATTAACTTTGCGTGTTATTTCTAATGTGAACAGTACGTAGTACAAATCAGTGGACTTATCGATTTGTTCTTCAGAAAAGAACAAACAGTTAAAAATACATATTAATAGCAAATAACATTTAACAATGATACGTATTTCGACAAAGTAACAACCATGGTTGTTCTTAAAACAATCCTTGCTTTGGACAACTTAAGGAGGTAGACCTAGGATAATGGACATAACTCTAGGAATCAGTGGTATGTTTGTATTATATTCAATGTCACCAAAGCCTATCAAGCTTTCCTTTGAAACAGAATGAACTCAGTCCAAGTTACGTTGGTGCTTACATGATATTGATGTTAAATGCTGAATACAAACCTTCCAATGATTTGTAAGAGTTGTGTCCCTTACCCTAGGTCTACGTCCTTAAAGCAATAGTTCTGACGAAGACGTTATATTATATTTTTGATAATGATGATGCTCTCCTAATCGTTTTTTATTGTGTTGACAAAGAACTAATTTCCTGTAAAAATAAATAAATCAGATATAAGGTAAATAATTCAAGAGAAAATATATTATAATACTTTTATTGTACATTTTCCTTATTTTGAAAAGGTGTTACAGTATCCAAATAAAAAAGACTTAAATAAATAAATCAATACAGTTATGCACTCTTCCACAGGTTATCAACCTTGCGTGGTTTGTTTAATGTAAACTGTGCGTATTTAAATTAGTGGACTCGCCATTAGGAACGATTCAAACGGTTATTATTAGCAAATCACATTAAATATTAATAACGCATCGTCATAGTCACAACCGTAGTTGGATTTAAAAACAACCCTTCCTTTTTTTACAATTTATAATAGTAGTTCTAACGAAGACATTATTGGAATTCTTTTGTTACTTATGCTCTCTTAATCACAACGAAACGTATACGTCAATAAATAATTTCTTCAAAGTTTACGAAGAACCTGTTATTTATCGTAATGTATAATGCAATAATATAATGGTGGTCACAAATTGAAATTTGCTAGTTTTATTTCCGGTAGGTTCAAGAGAATGTAAATTGCACTCTGAGCATCGATCTTTCGTATGAAATTCAAAACGTGAGAGGACCGAAACACTTACACAACAATTTGGCCTTTAAACATCAATTATTTCATAATTTGACGTTTCCAAGTTAAAACGTGTAATAATCAGTCATACCTTGGATCTTGACAATTGCATTCTTTTTGTATTGTATTTGCGTTGCTTGTTCTTTCCAATCTTTAATGAAAATTTAATATCTGAACCCCAATCACTTCATTTTTCTAACAATATAATGATAAACAATTTCATTACAAAACTTTCGATAATTTTTAAGTCTTCTTTTGAACTCATAGAAGTTCTCTTTGTACATTTCTTTTCAATTTATATGTCTAAATGTAATTTGATGTATTCTAAATTATAATTATTTTTAGACCTACGAATTCTGGAAAGGTTGTAATATCTCATTTTGAAGATTTTAGACAAGCCATAACATATAGTTCTATAGATAAGAGATATCACAACGTCGTCTATAGATATGTATATGTTTTACTTCAATATCGCCATATAATCTTTACTGATTGGTTTCTCTTGTCGGATTTCGGAAGGATATCGTTAAAAATATTAAAATTTGAGATAATAAAAGAAACAAAAAAGGATTACGGTGAAACTTAACAAATGCATCAGTGTATAATCTAATTCTTAAGTTTTTAAGAACCCGTTGAAGGTTCAAAAAGTTTAAACAAACCTTTAAGTAATCACTGAATGGCACCGACGGTCAAAGCAATATAAACAACATATAATGATATACAAAAAAACAAAACAAAACAAAACAAAACAAAAAAAAAAGAAAAGAAAAGAAAAAAACGACACAAAGACATATCAATGACCAACATCTTTTAGTCGAATAAAAACAATTCATACTTTTAAATATGTTCTCATGATTTGTGGTAAATTATTCATTGTTTGAGATTTAGGTAAGTGGCTTACTGTCTTTGTAAGAATCATGAAAAATCTGAAAAATGTGATATATCCCAAAAAGGCTACATATTTTTATTTTTGTAATTAAGTTGTTTTATGGGTCTATATTAAGAAATGTGTAATTATTCATTCAAATCTGCCTGCGCCTAGGAGATAATCAACATTGTAAATCCAATAGATTCTATTGTATTTGAGTGTCATTTACAGAGTTATCTCCTATAATTATAATACTACATGCATGTATTAGATAAAAAGGAAATCACGTGAACTAGGGTTTGACCGGTTATCAAAAGAATATATTATGAGGTTATAACCTAAATGAAATAAAAACAAACGACAACAACAACAAAAAATAATAAAAAAAAAAATAACTGACAAACCGTACTTGCCACGTAATCAATATACAACAGGGCAAACTTTATCACTATTCAAAAATATAATTATAAAATTAAATTATAATTTATTATTATAAATTATATTATTATTGTTATTATGGGAAATTATAAATTATGATACGATGACGTACGAAAATTAGGATTTAAATGGCCTTTCAGTTCAAAAATATATTGGAATACACGTCCCAGTACATGTTCTTCTTAATTACGCATGTATCAAGGGAAAAGGATTTATAATTAAATTCGAGGGGATTAGATATGATTGATCACAGACGATACTTTACAACTTTGAAAGCATCGTTGGTAAAACGGTTAGAAAAATCTGTAACTGGACAATATAATACCAATACATTATTTCAGCACTTTTGGAGAAAGATGGTTGAAACAGATAATTCAGACATGATACATAACAAAGGCTTTGAAAACATCTCGGAAATTTATAAACTAGTCATTACTTCTTGGTGTTCAGTGGGGGGGGGGGAGGATACCAACTAAAATCTTTTGCTGAAGTCAGAAAAAAATAATTTGGAATAATGGGAACATTAAGTTTAATAAAAGAAACTCTCGTTTATTAACACTCGATTAAAAACGGTATGATATACATAAATGACATTAACGAGGAGAACGGATTAAGGAATCCAGAAATTATGTTAGATAAATTAATAAAGCGAAGTAATTGGACATTAAATACTGAAAATAAAAAAAAGTAAATATCAATAAAAACAGTTTTTTAATACAATATTGTAAACAAGATGTTAACAATTTAACAAATAAAATGTTGTACAACTCCATTATACCTTAAAAAAAGGAAGGATCTAATGGTGTAAATAATTGGGTAAAAATTTGAATGCAGAAATAAAAATGCTTCACTAAAACATATATGAATTTATTTATTTTCTATTCTCCACGGAAAAAAAGCTAAAAACATTTAGGTGAACAATTTGCAGCACATAATTCCAAAAGATTGTTTGTATAAATGAAAAATAACTTAAAGTATCCTACGTAACAAGTGTACAAAATTAGAAGGCTATGAACACTACGTTATGTCTTTATGTTGTGTCCATTCTATATAGAAATATATATATATATATATATATATATATATATATATATATATATATATATATATATATATATATATATATATATATATATTTAATTGATATGAAGATTAAGCTGAAGCATTTACTATTTGGATACAACATTGTTCGATAAAGAGTACTTCTGTTTTAATTATTTTCTAACTATATTAAGTTTTATTTATATATAAAAGTCATATAATGTATCAGAACAATGACAAAATATAAAAGCAGCACCCTCTCAGATGATTTAACAATAAACTTTTTGGGTTTATCAAAGTTTAAATACTTCCCAGAAATTACTATTACGGAAATATTTATAAAGAATAGATTTATTATTTTGCTTTTTTATTGTTTATTTTGTTTGTGGTGTAATGACTCCATAGATTATGATTAATAATAAGAATATCAGCTGTTGGTGAAAAACAAACAAACAAACAAAAAAACATAGTAGACACGACATCATTCGATTGAAGATATTATGACAAAAGGTGTTGCTTACACATTTTAGTTTATATCTTAAGCTTACAAGTTTTGCTAAAGATATTATAAAACAATTCCTTAATTTACTATGTATTTGGTATAATACATTCAACATCCAGTTATAAATAAACCTCAGTAAAACTTTTATTTCACGCCCTTCTTTTGCCTAAATTGACCAAAAAAATTTGTTTTCATTTCAAAAACAGACGAAAAATTAATGATAAACCCATTTGGATACTGCACAAATTACTAAATATCATCTTTTTTGTAAAAACTGTCAAAGCGGCTAGACTAAGTAAATGAAGAATTTGAAGAATTACATCATCTCGGTGTGAAGTATTGGTCGTGGATGAACATGTGAGTATGACACCAATACAATTGTGGAGATAATAAATTGCAACTGATGTTGTCCTGTTTAAAATGTCATTGATATTAAATGAATAGATAAAAACAATAAAATGGAGTCATATTATTTCCCATCTGATAATAACATTTATTTACAAATGTGTTTAAATAGAATAGACATTTAAATAGAATAGACATTAACCGCTTTATAGAGAATCTCTTGTTTTTTGCGGAAAAGTATACAGACACTACTGGTCTGAACAGTTGGAAGATAATTCTCTATACAGTATTTACACACATTAATTAATAAAGGTGTCAGAAAATGGGTATTTTATAACAATTCCGTATAAAGTCCTCGTACTGGCGTATTACTTTTGCGGCAATTTTGGAAAAAAAATAGCAACCGTATATTTGTGCTACAAGTACATATTACATTTGCGCCAAAGAATAATCATAACGTTTGCGTCGTTTTACAAAATGTGAAAGACATATTTGTTGATGGTACTTTTAAACGCTGTGCAAGGTTTTTCTTTCAAATGTTCTCCATTCATGAATGCAAAAATGGTAACATTTTACCAATGCTCTTTTCGTGGTTGCCCAGTAAGACCTAGGAATGTTACGAAAATATGTTGAATTTTGTACTGCAACTCTGCAAACAACGGAATTTCACCCCTTTAAACCTGAAGCCACTCTCAGTTCACAATGAATTGGAACAAAGTCTGCGAAATGCTATCATGCGTGTATTACCGTGATCATAATGTTGTAATAAAGAATTAAAATGTATTTTACATGCTATATGTCTATTTTACCTTATTTCTTTTAAAAAATGGCGCAATTGCAGGTTTCGGTCACCTGTCTTAGGCTTCAGCTGCGCCTCGGTCCAAGACTAGTGACCTCAATCCAATACAACTAACTGTACTTGGACTTTATAAAGAATTAATATGAAAATATTAATTTAATAACACTACATTAATTCAAGTCTCAGAAGTTTAGTCTTTGTTTTTATATTGTCTGCAAGATTCAAATATACTTTGTTTGAAAATTCCATTTTCGATACTGACAGCAAGGGACGGACATGAGGGTTTTGACTTCAAAACTGCCTTAGGAAACATCCACATGCCACATGTTATAATTTTACATTGAATAACAACATTAACCAATATAATTACCATGCAGTGGCCGTTTATCCTAGAATCAGTCAACAGTTTCTGTCGACAAAAAATAATTATTTTAAGACAAATAATGTACTCATAATTTTTCAACACAATTTTTGACTCATGACTTGAACATTTCGTAAACTATCCCGACTCTGGTTTATCTCTAGATACATAATTATACTTTACTTTATTATGTTTTAGTCCTTGTAAATATCAATGCAGACAGTATGTGTTAAATTATTCTCAATATCATTATGATCATGTTAGATAATTTCTCTAAACGATCTGATGAACCATTCTTTAATTGCAACTGAACATTTGCACTTATCTATGTTAATAATAATCAAGGGAACCAAGATTGGTATGTCTTCGTTGAGCCCATCTACTAAGTATACAAATAAAATACAGATAATTTCTTTTCCAAATTTTACAAATTATTGTTTGAAGCTATTATTTGGGCGGAAATATAAACGAAATTGTCAACAGAACGGGAAGGATAAGATCAAAGATGAGATATTCTGGGTATACAACCCTCCTGAATAATGAAAGTATAAACTGAAGAATATATATTTTTGGATTTTTAAGATATTGATAGGCCAAATTTAGTTGAAATGCTTTACGGAAAAAATAGCGGGGAAAATTTCCCCGCACCTTTTTCTTGTAGGTAGAACGGTACTATTTATTTTCCATGGGCGACAATAGTGAAATTTTGAAAAAAAATGACACCTTTAAAACAATGACGGCGCTATAAAATACTTTCTTCCAGTAATATCTTCATTTCTCTAACTAAAATTGCCATCAAAGTCATACCGAAACCGTCTCGATTCTTTGGTATTTTAAGCAGATGATGTTTTGGGTCAAAGTTCCCCCCTTTTTCTGCGAATGACACATAGATTTTAAAAATTCATAATATTTATATAAAATGGTTTTCAAAAAATATAATGCAATTTTTCAAAAGTATAATAATGTTAGAGCCTGGAATTAATAGAACATTTTGGGTATCAGCACAATTTGTCCAATCACAGTGTCCGGAAGTATTTACTTAAGTAGGGTACACAAAAGGCCAACCTAAGATAACGAGAAATAGTACCGTTCTAGCTATATAAGCAGTCAAAAAAATATCTACGTCAGAGATGCTTCAGAATAAACTTAAATACTTTTTTTGTTGTTTTCTAGATGTACTGAATATATTTTAGGCAAAAATGACTAAATTAGGGAAAATGATGTGCTACCCATTGCCTGATTCTCCTACAGAATGGTACTTAAATATTATTTTCAATTCTACATGTTTGTGTTACCGATTTGATTAGAAGTCAGGATTGTTTAATGAAAATATTTCTATCTTCTAGTAGGTTTTTTCCTAATTGTTTGCTGTTGCTATCAGCACAAATTGATTTTCTATATTCTTGTTTGTTTTCTGAAAATTACAATTCAAATACGTTCGTTACAACATCACAAAACATGGTAAAATTAACTGGTATTTTAAATGTGTCAATCATCCATGTATCTGGGGATCATGCAGCTTTATGTAAAACCATTTTAGTCTTCGTCATTACAAACCGTGTCAAGGGATTTAAATAATTGTACCTAGACTCTAACCAACTTTTACGCAATTGCAATTAGACGAAAGGCTCTAGCAAATTAAAAAAAAACTTACATTTCCAACACACTTGCTGGCACTCCCGACTATATTTTATCGAAATATGGAAATATAGAAATGAGATAAAGATTCCACCCGATTCTGATTTATTTGGACTGTATGAAAAAAAACTATTGGCACAGAGATATAAGTGACATAAAAACACTTGCTAACAAGTTATATACCATGGTTTAATTTAAGGACAAAATAAGCCAGGACAACGAGCATAAAAAGGCCAAAAGCAAATCAACAAATAATGGGAAAAAAATAATGACAACAGAGTTTACTAATGTCTAGGTTAACCGTGTATTGTATAAAGAAACATTTTTTTAATCCGGCCTAAACTCAGCAAGATATTTTTGTATGTCAATGAATGTTTAAAAAGATATCCTGATCCTACAGTTATTTGGATGTATTAGAAATGTGAAAGGTCAATCATGTGTGCTGAAAAATGTTTGACTGATCCCTATTTCATTTATGATTTGGAAGTGACTTGTTGTTTTCTCTTTTAAGAAACTCAAGATATGTAATTAATATGTATCTATATTCGCGACAAAAGATGATCTTTGATATTTAGAAATGATGCATGTACTATGGAAGTGCTTTTGCACATCAGCAACGAAATAAAACATTAAGTACGTTTAACCTTCTGTATAGAGTAAATTTAGTCTGGCGTTCTCTATATGTAGTCTAAGCTAGACAAATGAATTCAATAATATTTATAGATGAGGTTAAATGGTGTCTGTGAGATGTCATTTCAACAAAGAGAGCTTACCAAATTGATAATCGTTCTATACTTCATACTCTTGAATATTGTTAAAGATCACAATTTCTTAGTGTCTGAACGTTTATCTTGCCATAAAGTCACGAAGAGAAAGACACAACTTACTGCAAAGGAGGAATTACGTTGAAGGAGTAATCCAGGGAACCAATATTATAGCAGTAATCAAAGGAATGTAATCCAGAGACATAAACCAGACATGGAAAACAGACATGCACAACAAAGAACATAAAATAACTAAAGTAACAAAACCAAACGAGCAACTCGGACTCCACTAAAAACTGGGAGCATGGACCAGGTGCACCGGTAGGGTAGGCGTCCTCTTCTTTTCTAGAAACACCCGGTATTATAACTATTTATAACTATTTATAGAAAATGCATATCAAGCAAATACAATGCGGGGAGTCTTTTCACTTAACAACGTCGTCGGGAACACCAAGGGCACAAAAGATGAATACAAAGTTAAAACGATAAAATGAGACACGCAAATATAAACGAAAACCATGATTACCATTTAACTTTTGGAGAATTCTGACGAGTTAGCAATTTATACCCACTTCAAGACAAGTTCAAGGCCGGTGACAGATAAAACTGATTGAGGAATTTGGAATAGACATTCCATATCGGTCGGTTTCAGCCTTTAGGAAAGTAAAACCTGATTGATAGAAATTTGAAGATTAATTTTATGGATGAATTGCTATATATATATAGTTATTTCTTTTTTTTTAAGAAGTATTTAAATATCATTTCTAGACATAGCAATGATTGTCCGTCGATAATTCACACTGTGAAATAAATATGGTCATTTCACTCTCGGACTTTCTTCAGTCAGAGCGTCAAAAAACATCAAATCACAAATATCAATCCGCCATTCATAGAAAACTGAATTTTATGTATAAAAAATAGCAAGAATAAGGAAATGAAGGAAATAGATTTAATAAGTATAATAATCAATGTGTTATTCATTCTTTCAAATCATCCTTTTTATATCTTTTTATCTGTAAATATATTCTTATGTGGTACATTTTTTGGGTAATAAATGTAATAACTATTTTTTCCTGCGTCTTCTGTACACATACATCAACAAATAAACATGTTGTGTTTACGAAACATATGTATCTGTAAACTTAAGGAGATAGACCTAAGGTAAGGGACATAACTCTTATAATCAGTGATATGTTTGTATCATATTCATTTACCCCAAAGTATTTGAAGTTTTCATTTGAAACAGAATAAAATTAATCCAAGTTACTTTGATGCTTGCACAGGATTGATATAAAGAGGCTGAATGCGAACGTTCCGCGTTGGATCGTTACGGTGTATCCGTCTGCACCATGAAAACTGATTTATTTAACGGGTCATAGTTTTCTTTTCCTGGTTTGCCTACCCCGGACTTTTTATTAGCAACTCGGCGGGTGTTTCTAGAAAAGCAGAGGACGCGTACCCTACCGGTGCACCTAGTCTATGCTCCCAGTTTTTAGTGGAGTTGCCTTTGTTACTTTGTATGTATGATTTTAGTTACTTTATGTTCTTTGATGTGTGTGTCTGTTTTCCATGTCAGCTGGTCTATGTCCCTGGATTACATTCTTTTGATTGCCGCTATAACCTTGGTTCCCTTGATTACTCTTCCAATGATTTGTAAGGGTTGTGTTCTTTCACTTAGGTTTTACACAGACGTACGTATTTTTTATGGGTTGTTTGCGTGATTTCATGCATCAATAAACAAGTCACTTTAACATTAAGAAAACAGAAAACACGTCTTCATTATTCAAAACATTTGTCTTTTGCATGTCTGTATCTATGTTTAGTTTGTTTCTACGGCTTAAATTTCTGTCGAATGGCAAAAATACATTGTGATTGAAATTTGGTATTGGATGATAAAATATTACATTGAACAAAGTATTAATTCGTCAGACAATTTATATGATAACGTGTATGGCTTTAATGACAATTTGTCATGATGATATAAATTTATCAATTTACCCAAGTGTTCATTAGCCAAATCGGCTCAATAGGTACATTTTATGATATTTAGACCAGAAACTTTTAAAATGCGGATATTTTTTTTTTTGCAATCAGGAATCAAACTTTAATTTACAATGGAAAATAATAAATGTAGTTAAACAAAGGAAAGTGTTGAAGATCACTCTAAGAGGAAAGCCATGCATGTAGCAGCATATAATCTATTTAGCATTTAAGTACTTCTCTGTCTAAGAATCAGAGAAATTTTGTATAAGGTGTGACACACAACACAAAGACAAAAACGCAAAGGCTTTATTGCATTATCCAAGTATGTACATGTATAACAAATGTTACCTCATGAAATAATCATAGAAGTGTTTGTAAAGTGAATTTGATAGATATCTATGTCAGAGATATGCCACCCATTGTGTGATAGAACTGTTCTTAAGGTAGTTCATACCTAACATCTCTAGTATATATATTCTACTAATTTTTCTCAAAGATGACCTTGAATGATTATACTTTATAATTTCAATGTAAAGACATAGGTCACTGAATATCGAGATAGTTGAGCATTAATAAAGGCAACTTTATAAAACATTCTATATGGATTCTGTAGGGAACCTTCATTATTTCGCCTACTATAAAAAATCTGGTAGTTAGATTCTCTTTGAATGTATATAAAGAACAATTAACGGACAATCCTTAATATTTCAAAAGAAAATTGGGTGTCCCCGCACTCTTTTTTCTTGTAATAATATAAAAATATATAAAACTGCCATTATATTTCAATAGAACATTTTGCCGGCAACTATCTCCTTTCTGAAAGAATTTTGCCGTCGATCATCTCTCTTTGAAAAGAGCTTCTTATTGTTCATAATTGTAATATTACCATACACATTTCTATGTCAAAGGTTTTTCTGAAAATAATTTGAACATTGTTTACATCTTTCTTAACGATATTAGCAAGATGACAGAAAACAATGCTCCATATATAAGGTAGTATCTACCTTAGTACTAATATACTCTAAACCTTTCTACTTTTGCGCTTGATATTTTTCGTAGATTATGTCAAATGAACATTGTTTAAAAAAATGCTCAGAGTTCCAGAGTATTTAAATCAATTTTCGCTTGTCTGTCTATCAAAACGGAACGAAAACTGATACGGTAACTATTGTCAAATCGGCTCGTATATTGAGAACGATACTGATTTTCCCATAGGTGACAATATTGACTTTAAAAAAAAAAAAAGTATCACCCTTTTGACGGTGATGTAAATTGACCTTTTCCAGTTATATCCTCATTTTCCTACTAAAAGTGTGATCAGTCATAACATGACCATTTTCTTTTTTTTATTTGAAGCAGATATTTTTTGGGGACGAAGTTCTCCTTTTTGTGCTAAAGGTACACAATTCTTAAATATTAATAATTACAATAAAATAGCTTCCTCTTTCGATAGTTTTGGTTATGTGTACTTCTTGTATACAACTAATATTTTGATCATGATTTTTCTACATATTTGATTTTACTGCCGTCGAAGAGAGGTTACTCATTGAAACACGTGTGCAGCATATCAAAATTCACAATATATAAATCTGGTATTTTGTATTGCAAAAGTATAACAAGTTCAAGTCTGGAATCAATAAAATATATTGGATATTAGTATAATTTGTCCAATCACAGTTTCCGGAAGTATTGTCTTAATTAGGGTACTCAAAAGGCCGGTGTAAAATGATGAGAAATAGTACTGTTATACCTATGCCGATAACCCAAGTTAAACATCTTAAATGAGTCATTTAAAGAGTCACATATGATTATTGAGATGTTCTATAATAAAATCGGTTTCTATTTTACATGAATCTTTTCTTCACAAGCGTTTTTCTACACCTACCTCCGCTTATAGTATGATTTTGACTACATTGTATCAATATATGATACATCTGGTTTATGCATTAGAATCCCCTAAAGGATATTTTTCTATCTATAATTACTTATGTTACTGCATAAAAATGCACACTATCGTCTACATGAGGCTATATAGCTTTTATTTATAGTAGATCCATTGTCTAGAACCACATTAAAACTCCATTCCACACTTTAGCATATATCACGAATATAAGAGAAATTGGTTTTAATGGCTGAATTTAAATCATGAACAAGGAAAAGATGACTTAAAGAAGACAAATAAAGTATATCTCTATAAACGTAGATATTGTAGACTTAGGTAAAATACTCTTAAAGAACTGAAATATAAGTTTTCAATTGATTAGTCTTCAGTTTTAAATAAAAAGAGGTTTAAATTTAAGCAATACTTTGATTCATTTCAATTAATGCATAACCCATCTACAAACCTCCAAAGTTTTAAGAAAGATCGCCATTGACGGCTGATATGCGGTTTTTAATATGGTAAAATCCATTTTTGCTGTAAACTTGAGCACCTGTAGCCTCTTGTTCACCTTATATTTCATCATTAACAAACAGCAAATTAGAAAAATCCTACAATTCTTCACATGTTATTGAAATACTGTATTTCAGTCAGCAAAATTTCATGGCACTGCTAAAAATAATTTATCTAAACAGTTGTATTCCAAGAATCTAGACTGTGTTCTTTCTTCTATTTCAGGTACAGAAAAAAATGGAAAAAACATCTCGAACATAAATATCCTAATCTTTGCCCAATATCAGTATAGGTAGAACGGAACTATTTTCCCATAGGCGACAATAGTGTAACTCTTGAAAAAAATAAATACAATGAAGGAGCTGTCAACTGACTTTTTTCCAGTTATATCTACATTTATTATACCATCACATTTTACATTTTGTTCTATTTTGAGTGGATGATGTTCTAGGCCAGCCTGAAATAATGAGAAATAATACCGTTCTACCTATAAAAAAGATGAAGATTCTACTTAACGATCAATTGTTAACTGTTAGGTTCTTAAGTATGTTACTGAAAAATTGTTAAGAATGCAATATTTATCATAATAATACCGTGCATGTAATTCACGAAAGAATGTCATCAAAATTTCATTCAAATGCTATAGGTTAATGTAAATTTTTACGGTATTCCATAGTGTTATTTAGATACCAATACACAAATGATAATGTGTGTCTTGTTTGTCTCAATAATTTCGGCTAAAGAATAACAAAAAAAAAAACAAAAAACTGTACGATATTACCACAGAACGTGTATGTAGCAAAACGTTTCAATCGTTCCTTTATATATCATCAATTAAATAATAAAACTTCATTCAATATAGGAATTGTGCATTTAAAACTACTGACACACCCTATCTAATGACATAATAAAGTTTTTAACTAGTGTCTAATGCCTAATCAAAATCATGTGTATTCAATGAGATTTTCATTTTTTCCCTCTTATGCCTTTAATGTATTTCCCACTTTGTTTTATCTACAACTTTGTCCTCACTGAACGATTACATGTAACAATAAAGCTCGTTTCAAAATGCAATTGATGTATACAAATTGTACATGATTTGTAGACATCAGTATCCAGGTTTCCGTAAAACCCAACAAAAATTGGCAAAACTACAATCACATTGTCTTTTACTAATGCCACAGAATCAATGTAGTAGTGAAATAGAATAATGTTCTGAAGTGCACATAGCGCATATTTACAATTATCACAATATTGAAACAATGAATAAAATGTAGCGTTAATGCGGTAGACCTGGGATAAGGGACATAACTCCTGAAATCGGTGATATGTTTGCATCATATTCAGTTTCATCAAAGCATATCAAGCTTTCATTTGAAATCGAATAAAATTAATCCAAGTTACTTTGTTGCTTAGATGAGATTGATGTAAAATACTTAACACAAACCTTCCAATGATCTGTAAGAGATATGTTCCTTACCCTAGGTCTACGTCCTAAAGAATGTAATAGTATTTACAACGACTTGTGCTTATATAGGACTTACATGCACCCATCACAGAAGTGTATGTGTAAAATTGCGAATTGTTTTAAATGTGTATGTACATGTACGAAAAACGTTAATATTCGTCTTATTTTTAGAACACATCTTATTTGTGCTTTTATAATACGTTTTTCCTGTTGATAATATGACACAAATACATGTATAGTCAACTTAACATACAATGTTTCTTTGTAGAAGACATTGTAGTTATGATCGGATCTATGGTATAAGAAAGATAACTCAGTTAACTTTTATCATATCTAGTACTACGTAGATAGAATGTTTATCATGAAAAAATATTCTCATTCTATAATGAAGTGCTCTAAGTTCTCTGTCACCACAATGTTATAATTTCCTGTCGAAAGTAGTGTTGTCGAATTGGGAAGGCAGATGTTGAAATAGATCAAATTAATACTTATGGAATTAAAATGCGCGCCTCTTTCGTTCTTGTGTGTATTTGTATGAAGATAGGGCTAATGCAGAAAAAAAGGTGAGGCGACAAGCATGGTCGTTGATTTCGCTTTCATTATTATAGTTTATGGATTTTCTAAAATAATCCTTATTTCACGCATTTACGTTTACGTCTGAACATATCAAACATGACGAAAGTTAAAGAGACAATAGATGCACTTCTGTTTGCTTCATACGTAAACCTTATTCTGTACATGAATGATATAAAATGTTAAAAATCGATACTGAGTTTCAAATCATTCACTTCTCCTTTCTTATTTGAACTATATTAACATCTGCAGCCAATGAAATACATGTTTCGCAGATAATCAATTACTGTTGTGATTGTGGTATGTACATTTCCTGAGTAGAGCAAGGATGATGTGTATACATGTAAGTTCGTCATTTAATATTACATGTATAAACATATGATTTTACAATGTAAGTCGATGATAAAAAATATTTGTTTAAGGTTTCACCACTTTCCCAATCGACTTCCGACACAATTTGGCGACTAGAAGATTTTCTTACTTATAATATGGTAAGTTCTTGTGGCTTGCCGCCACATGCTTCGTTATCCCTCTGGATCATTTGATTTCACTCCCAGTTCTTTATAATAGAATATATCGTAAGTAAATCAGTTGTTTTTTGTGTGCTGAAGTTTCCTTTTTTTCAGTTGTGTATATGCTTTTCACTGTTTTGACAATGCGCGATTTTTAATCATGTCTCTGAATTGTCCTATTTTGATGCTCCTGTATATCTGTCGATACTCATGTGCAAAACTTTTTGATCAACTCCACCAGCAAAATAGTTATGACCTATGTGTCCATGAGATTTAAAAAAAAACCCAAAATTTAGTCATTTGTATTATTTTCAAAATACATTAATTTATAATGAAAAAAAAAACTCATGTTATGACGACAACAAAAGATAAGCAATAAAATTTTACACAAAATATAATACAAAATTCTGATTGTTCACATTATACACTTGAAAAGCAAAAGTAAACAATGTCACAAAAATTAATACAGTAATTATCTTGATACAATGTATGTATGACTGCATGGCAAAATTTAAAACTTATTGATAGCTGATGTAAACAAGGTGTATCATCCAATGTCGGGCTAAGGATTCGCCTAATGGTTCCCTTGATAAGTCTTTCATATGATGTAAAGTAGGTTCTGACGTTAAGAGTTTACCACTTAGTTAATTAAACCGTAGGGTCTAAATTGCTTGATGGAGTTGATTATAAATATATTCCAAATTGTTATTTTTTTTATACATGTAAGCTTTATCAATCCCATGGAAAGAAAAAATGGAATATCTAATTGGACATCAAATGATACCAATGTTTCAAAACGAAAATACGAGAAAATCCACGTAATTTAGGTATTGAAACTATTTGATAGTATATAACAGAATAGTGTTTTTCTTATGTGATTCATTCATAAGTACATGCTTCTAGCTTTACTTTTACAGACAAGGGCACAATGAGTATTTATCAATATTATAATATAATTGTTCTTCATAAATTACTTATAACTCATAAACCAATCTCTGTCCTTCGTACCAGCAACACTATCTTCGAACTCTTCAATCTTTCGTTAAGCATATGTTAAATTGTATAACATAACATAACATTTACATATGTACTAACACGTACACGTTTTTCAAGACGTCGCATTGTTGTTCACATGGAATATGAAGATATAGGACAGAGAGAGAGAGAGAGAGAGAGAGAGAGAGAGAGAGAGAGAGAGTGAGAACACCACAGATAATGCTAGAGTTGGAGAATTAGAACACCACAGATAATGCTAGAGAGAGAGAGAGAGAGAATTAGCTCTATCCAAGGTTTCTGAAATATCTTAATATTGCATTTTCTGGAGGTGTTTATGATTCTGTTACTTACTATTTGAAATACAAATGTTTTTTAATATGCATTTGTTATTAAAATAGCAATCGACTATAAATAATAGAATAATTTAGATTACGGCTAAAAAATGCAAGCCTGATTTCAAGATGGCTTTGGCTCCCGAGGAAGAAAATGGCCAAGATAATAAATCAAGAAATAATCAGTTGATTCACATATACAGAAATAGAATTAGATATGACCACACATTTAAAATTATGCTAAATCAACCCGATTTCCCAATTGTCAAACGACCATATGCTACATTGTTATTGATCAGACTTGTTCTCTACTACTAGCCGCCTACTACTTGACTGTGCTATATTAACTCGACTATCCATGATGCCGAAATGACCTCCAACTGAATCCTGATATTATATACTATCGATTAATCAGATCAAAGTTCGATAACTGCCGGTCAGCTAGAGTATATTAACATTAGTTTTTACCAACTTTTTTTCTCAGAAATTTAGATGATAGAAATTATATTACTTGTCGCAGATTTAAAATATTTAATCTTAAGTTGTCAATAGAATCTGGCACATGGAATAACGCGCCGCGGGAAATTAAGAGATTATTTTAGGTCAGTCCAAAGATATTGGTAATGGATATCACTAAATTCTCATCTGTACGTCAGTTTGCAATGAGAGGAAACTATTACTGAACTGGAGATGTTTAGACCGACCAGACATGAAATAACTTGAGCTGATGAAGAGCAACCGTCTACCAGATCTTAACAATTTTGCAAATTTTTACCTTTCATTTACACAAAATTAGAATCCATAGGATATTATGTTTTTCCGCTTTCCAAAGATGTTTGCTTCCTCATGAAAACATATACTACCGATTAATCAGATCAAAGTTCGATAACTGCCGGTCAGCTAGAGTATATTAACATTAGTTTTTACCAACTTTTTTTCTCAGAAATTTAGATGATAGAAATTATATTACTTGTCGCAGATTTAAAATATTTAATCTTAAGTTGTCAATAGAATCTGGCACATGGAATAACGCGCCGCGGGAAATTAAGAGATTATTTTAGGTCAGTCCAAAGATATTGGTAATGGATATCACTAAATTCTCATCTGTACGTCAGTTTGCAATGAGAGGAAACTATTACTGAACTGGAGATGTTTTGACCGACCAGACATAAAATAACTTGAGCTGATGAAGAGCAACCGTCTACCAGATCTTAACAATTTTGCAAATTTTTACCTTTCATTTACACAAAATTAGAATCCATAGGATATTATGTTTTTCCGCTTTCCAAAGATGTTTGCTTCCTCATGAAAACATATACTACCGATTAATCAGATCAAAGTTCGATAACTGCCGGTCAGCTAGAGTATATTAACATTAGTTTTTACCAACTTTTTTTCTCAGAAATTTAGATGATAGAAATTATATTACTTGTCGCAGATTTAAAATATTTAATCTTAAGTTGTCAATAGAATCTGGCACATGGAATAACGCGCCGCGGGAAATTAAGAGATTATTTTAGGTCAGTCCAAAGATATTGGTAATGGATATCACTAAATTCTCATCTGTACGTCAGTTTGCAATGAGAGGAAACTATTACTGAACTGGAGATGTTTTGACCGACCAGACATAAAATAACTTGAGCTGATGAAGAGCAACCGTCTACCAGATCTTAACAATTTTGCAAATTTTTACCTTTCATTTACACAAAATTAGAATCCATAGGATATTATGTTTTTCCGCTTTCCAAAGATGTTTGCTTCCTCATGAAAACATATGTAAACATGTGTATGTTATATTCGTTTTATGTCTATCCTTTTTTAATGTATGTTCTTATGCACCTATAGTGGGTTTGAAAGAATAAAGATCTTAAACGTCTATGGTTGATACAAAATGTTGCATCAACCATCAACATGATACAAGAATAATCTAAACTGGAATGACTTTTCTTTACCTCTGAATAAATAAAATCTGCCGTAAGGCTTGAACTTCAACGTCACATAATTGTTAATGTTAGGACTGTTACGAATTGTGATATAATATGTCAAATGTTTCTTGTCCTTTTCTTTTCGAGTAAATGAAACTATCAAAGGAATAAACAAGACTCCACGCTAAGTGTGATACGTCTGTATGCAAGGCTATACATTTTTACACATTGTGTATACTTGTATATGTCGACACAATGAGGTAATCAGTTGAGTTGACTTTAAGCACTTGTATTTCCGTTAGGAATCAAAAAGACAATTAGTCAAACATGTCAGGCATTGGAGCAAATTCTCTATACAACAGTGGAAAGATCATAGCTTGATTGGATTACAGTTGATGGTACATGTAATCGAGTAAAGGTATAAATGCTGGAGGGCTTATTTACCAAACGTTTGACTAAATTAGACTTTTGCACGACTTCCTATCATTCAATTCACATATTTTCGACAAAATGCAAACCTTCTATGGAGTAATTTTATAAAACCTGCTTATGTAGCCTCTTAGATAATATCAAGTGCATAGAAGAAAGTATAAGCGGTCCTTACAACGGCAGATAACTCAGTAATACACTTTATTTGCCCTTGCCTTCTTGACGGATCAATTTGATAAGCAGTACAACCCAACTGCCATTAAAACAAAGTCTGTCTTACCAAACTCCTTTTAGACTGGGAAGTTTGTTCGCTTAAGGCAAACATTTGGCTTACCTCCGTTGAACATACATTGAAACTTCTATGAAAGCGCTCTTCAAAGTGTTATAAAAAGTTTTTGTATATTCTGAGTTCGATTAAAACAAGTTTCACTCAGTTAAAGTTGCAAGTTTGTTAAGCCTTTCAAGTACCTTCTATTGTTATATCTTGATAATGAGAGAATAAAAGATCACTGGGCAAATATATGCTATATACCATATAAAACAATAATCACAAATAATGATACTTATATTCATATTTATATGTATATAGAAGGGTCAGAAAAATTCTCAACGATGTAAGAACTGTCAAATTTGCGAAGCAACTTTTTGATCGCTCCCTCCACGTAACTCGTTCCGATGTGACATTTATGGAAATACCGCCTGTTAAGACCAGCGCAATAGACCACTCGGCCTCGTGGAATGGGGGATAGGGAAATGGGGCAATGGGGAATGTGACATTTCTTTAACCGGAAGTACTTTTGTATAATATTTCATTTCTGGTCGTTATATATTGAAAATGTTCCCGGTCACACGATTTCTAAACGTAAATCATTTTGGAAAATTTATACTGAAATAATTTTGTGTCGGAAACACTCGTATGGTTTCAATATTGACAAATTAAACACATTGAGTAATAATAACACGATCATTTAAAAAATAAAATAATGATTCCCTTTCAATTGGCAGAAATATTTCATTCGTCGCAACCTCGAAAAGGATAATAATATTGCCATTTTTAATATTTTACATACAAGAATTTTAGACCATTATTGAAATTTAAACTGTTCGCATCCTTACAATCTGCAGAAATATGTCATTTTTGAGTAATTTAACAGAAATCAATATGTCACAGCCAAACATATGATACTTTTTTTGACAATTTTAACATTTTAAACATTAATATAACACCATTAAGGATATTAAAAGTGTTCACACACATACACTTTACAAAAAATGTCATTTTGAAGATTTTTGACTGAAATATGAGTGTCGCAACCACCAACCGGATACTAATAATGCCAGTTTTAATATTTTTAACAATAATTTGGGACCATTATTGAAATTAAAACTGTTCACACTCTTACAATCTGCAGAAATATGTCATTTTTGAGAAATTGGACTGAAATCAATGGGCCGCAGCCACACATATGATGCTTATTTTGACAATTTATACATTTTAAACAATAGTATCAGGTAATAGCAGGTAATCAGAAATTGAATTTGTTTGCACCCATACAATCTACAGAAATATGTTATTTTGTGTAACTGGGACTGAATATGTATACATTTGGAAAAGTGTTTCCCTATTTTAAATTTGAAATAAAATAAGAATATATAGTTTTAAGAATAGTTTGCATGATTATTTCTCACGCATCTCGGTGTGGCAAAAATACATGTGAAGAATGCAAATATCGCGTGATGGGGGAATGGTGTATGGGGCTATGGGGAATGGGGCGTGGGGAATCTATGGGAATCTAGGCTTAACAGCACGCCACACCTACTTCTTCCATTGTGGCTTTAATATATTATACTATACTAGAGTAACACTGTTATTTGAGAACCTATGAACTAGTTGATACTTTGCCTGTTTCCTTTAAATTTAAGGTTTTTATTTTCGGTTCTTTTTCTGCCATTTTTGCGCTTTTGTTCAATTTTCCTTACATCTTCATTAAAATATTATGATGAAATATTTGTATCAGAAGTTAAGCATATTGTGATCACTCAGTCTTTATAAAGTTCAATACAAGTTTGTGTCACTGATGAACGTATTTAATACCGCTGTATTAAGCTGCTACAAACACATAATGTTGAAGTATTAAAATATGCAATGTAATATTGTTTATCTTAATACATACCTTCGACACTTTAATAATACTCCATGAAAAGGCCCCGTATACAATGTAACCATGGGAGGACTTTTGCCAAATTTTCCGAATGGCTGTTTTAAGTAAAAGTTTTGATCAGCAAACTATATCGCCATATTTTTTTATTCCGTTTCATTCACAACTAAAAGACAAATATGGCTGAAAACGAGACTGTTAATGGGAACTAATGCAATATATGTTAAAAACTGCTGTTATTAGCGATGATAATACACGGAGTTGGTTCAGAGGCCATAACATATGACTTCAATTTAGATAAATCATTCACATAGAAATGTTGTCAAGACACTCAATTTTGGTGCATATGTCCATGTGGTTTTCTGGTGCAACGCATTTTGTTGTAGATCAATAAAAACAAGTGTGTTAAATCGAAAGGAAAAACACCAAAAAAAAATAATTAATTGGTGCAATATAGGTATAACTGTGCAAGTTCCATTTTCACTAAGATAAATAGCTTTATTAGAGTAGCATATATCTTGTCTTGTGAAACGTGCTTCTTTTGTTGACCTTGTTTACATGAGTAATACACAGCGAATATTAATTTGCAGATTCTTGCACATGTCTTTTACATGTGCAATAACGTAATACAAAAGGTCTTACTTATGGTGAATACTTTTAAGCAAAAGAATAATTTACTTTAATTATCACTTCCATTACAAATCTCAAGTCTTTTCTAGAAACGGGTGTTTCTAGAAAGCCAGAGGACGCTGGTCCATGCTCCCGGGTTTTAGTGGAGTCCGAGTTGCTCATTTGCTTGTGTTACTTTGTATGTATTATTTTAGTTACTTAATGTTCTTTGTTGTCTATGTCTGTTTTCCATGTTTGGTCTTTGTCCCTGGATTACTTTCTTTTGATTTCCGCTAGAACATTGGTTCCCTTGATTACTCTTACATACGCGTAATCACAAAAAAGCGCTTGACATTGATACACGATACAAACAAATCGAATTACTATGTATAAAAGCACGAATAACGTAATGCAGATTATGCAAATATGTATGTATCTTATTGCAATCAGGAATATAGGGAAATCATCACAATACAGAAAAGGCTTAGAATTAACCTGTAATAGAACTGAAGGAGGATCTAGCCAGCGTAATGAGATGGAAAAAGATAGAGCATGTCTTCAGAATTAAGAAAATATAATTCTATCGTTTCATAGCACTGGACTCCCTATGGCAAAGGAAAGGCAAGGAAAAACCAAAAGTTACTTGGAGAACAAAGACAAGTAGTTTCTAAAGCAGTACGGAAGTGTATTTCATCTAAATATTAAGCACATTTGAATCATTTTTCGATGTGGTAAATTATATTAAACTACATCTGTATAAAACATTAAGTATTGTATAACTATCTAAAAAGGTGAATTTATGTACGGAATTTATGATAATAGAATATATATCCGGCGCTCCTAGTGCAAATTTATCATAACAATGTACAGGAATTATTTCAAATTGAACCAGTTGATGTATTATTATGACATCTTTAATACACAATGGCTCCACCAAATGAAAAAAGAATCAAGGAAATCAAGATTCTAAAGAATGTAACCAAGGTACAAAGACCAGATGGGGAAAACAGTCATACATAACAAAGAATATAAAATAACCAAAGTAATATATACAAAATAACAAAAACAAATGAGCAACTCGCACTCCACTAAAAACTGGGAGCATGGACCAGGTGCACTTGTAGGATAAATGTCTTTTGCTTTCTAGAAACACCCACGGAGTTGCTCATAAAAATAGTGTCCGGTGTAGACGAAAGAAAAAACGGAAAACTACGGCACGTTAACCAAATCGGTTCTTATTTGGCTGATGGATACACCGTAACGATCGACAAGTTCATGATGACGACCATCAAACTTCTTTAGTGATGACTTCAATCTTGTAGCAACGTAAAATGGTTCCCGAGGCCTAATTGTAAACAGTCTAGCGCACTACAAAACGTCTGCATATAGCTACGACAGTCTTTGGTATAACGTATGATTTTTTATATGAAAAATCCATTCACAGCTGCAGAAGGGATGTTGCGACAGATGAAAAGAAAGTTGACACTACAGAGTGAAAAGTCATCGCGTTTGTCATCGCGTTTGTCATCGCGTTTTGCCAATAGTTTTCTTTTACCATCGATTTCTCAGTATGTGCCGAGATATAAAGCTGACTTTACAGTGTCTGTAGTATCGTTTATTACAAATTCTTTGGGGTAAATGCGATGTGTAAATTCCCCCGTAATTTAATCTGGTGAACGATAATACGTCCTCTATACTGTTAAAACTGAGATTAAAGAATCTGGCCTAACGATGTTCCTTCTTTGGATAGGATCAGTTATTAAGTCAGCCTCATACAAATGAAGGAGTAGATAGTCAGAACGTATAAGAGCACAATTTGTTCCCATTGGAATGCCCACGTTTGTTGGAAAAAACGCGTCCAATACATTGGACAAATATGTTGTCGATTAAAAAAAATATTGCAATTTGAAATTCATATTTTAAAAACCAATAGAATGCTATGTGTTAAAAATATGGATTGTTTCTGGTGATTGTTTTGGAAGTCAATAAATAAAAGAAACATACCAGAGAAATTCATTCGGTAATTTGTTCATTCTTTATATGAGACGAACTCAGTTATGTATCATTAGCGTACATGTAATTATACAAGAAACGAACTATTGTTTTAATACAAAAATAGCTTTTTCGAATGGTTTTTAAGTTTATTTTAATGAGAATCATAACATGAAAAATGAAATAAAGTAGACAAAATGCACTCCTGAAATTCCTGTCATAAGTTTATTCAAAAACAATCTTTGGTAACCTTTCCAGTTGATCAGCGTTTTATGCCACTTTAAAAAATGGCTAGAAATTGGAGTTACTATGCCGGGTTCGCCCTCATGAAGAAACCTACCAAATGTCTTATGACACTTTTTTGTCGTATTTATGACAGATAAAGGAGATTTTGAAAGTTTTAATCGAATATGTACAGAACTGTTAGTAAAATATGTTCATTTAAAGGTCGTTCGTACTGTTTGCAACAAATATGCGGACGTGATCTACCTTCTTTTTGTAAATATTTAATCTTAATCCAAATATTCAGCACCCGAGTTCAAGTCATTATTACTTTTATTTACCTTTCCACTTAAAAAAACTCTTACCTTTGTACTATTATTTAAAATTCATTTGTAGAAAATTAAAAAACAAACATACATTCTTAATTTTGATGTTTAATATCATAATCAATATTCGCTTTTTTGTTTATTTATGACTGATTTATTGATTGATTGTTGGTGTTAAACCTCCGAGCATCAATATTACAGATATATTCAGACTATGAACATGAAATGGACGATAAAATGAACATGAAATGATGGTAAAATGAAAACGGGATGGGACACAAGGGCAACAAGGTCGACAAATTTTGATTGTCACTAGAAAAAGGCATGGATGGGTAAGGTCGGGCAATTTAGCCTCCTGTGGCGGAGCGCAAATGTTTCTACTCCTATCGATTACCAAAGCAGGGTTCTTTAACGTGCAAGGAACGTGGCATATTTCCCAACACGGGGCACCACTATGGTTTACGGTCAGGCTTTCCGTATCATAGCCTGACAACCCCAGCATGTAACACGCCAGGGGAAACTCATTCGACCACCTGGGGCACACATCCCAATTGCTCATTGGGCAGAGCGCCTATCCGCCGGCTAGGTTTCTGAGCACTATTTAGTCGGCTTTTACAACAAGCTTAGCGCTGCTGCAGGCCTATTCTTTTAACACCCGGACCTGCACGGGACTATTTATTTATGCACTGTCATTTTAACTGGCTGTTTCCTTTGATGCATTATACCTAGATAATACAAATTATTTTGTACGTTTGCATACAAATACACCGGAGCATCTATTTAGACCAATTTATTTTCAAACACTTGTTTTGACACATATTTGGTTTAATGCAAACCGAACGTTTAAGTTCTGAAATCTGAGGCCGCTCAGTGCGGTTTCATGGATTTTAAAACTTCCACTTGTGACTCCACAAAAATAATCGTAAACATTAAAGTTTTGAATTACAAGCCATATTACAAGCCACAATTACTTACAATGGATTAATTAATTTTAATCGTATAGCCCTTTTGTGGAAAAAAACTAATGCAATTAACTCGAAGATAAAATTAACCGAAATTGTCATTATAAGGGAAAATGATTAATTGTTTTAATGTTTAAGTTGCAAATATTTTTTTTTCGATTTTGAAACACATTTATTTAATTAGGTTTACGTCTTACTTCATGTAAATATGAGGACTTGTTTTAAATTATAAGATGGGAAAAGGTTGTTTTTTACAAGTTGCTATACGATAGTCATGAACATGCTATTAACAGGAATTTATTGTAGTGGCACTACATTTAATTCAAGGTCAGGTTTCTTTTTCAAGTCTAAAAAAACCTCCAGTTTTTTAATCATATTGACATAAGTAACGTTCTTACTTTCTTTAAATAAATACTATTTTCTCAAAATATTTCTCCATTGTTGACCTGTTCATTCTACTTTTATAACAATAGCTAGGTATAGTTTAAACATATTGCTATTGTTCTATTGTTCTCTTTCCTATTGCATTAGTATTTACCCCATCAAAGTTCTTGACCCAATTTAAACATTAAAAATATATCGATCATCGTTTTACAAATATGTTACCCAATGAAATATTTTACGGTCATTGTTCTTGTTATTAAATTAGAATTATTCCACTTTGAATATCAGTTTGAAAGAGGTTAATAGCGGCAATCAAAAGAATGTAATCCAGGGACTAAGACCAGATATACAAAACAAAGGACACAAAGTAACTAAAATCATACATACAAACTAATAAAAGCAAATGAGCAACTCGGACTCCACTAAAAACTGGGAGCATGGACCAGGTGCATCTGTAGGGTAAGCATCCTCTCCTATTCAAGAAACATCCACCGGGTTGCTCATAAAAAGTTGTCATGGGTAGACGAAAGAGAAAAGGAAAACTGACCCATTGAATAAATTGAAGGTATATAAATAAATGCATTAAAGAATTGAAAAAAAAATGTTTGGTTAAAACAGGTGTTCGGTTTATACAGAAAAAGAAAAACTTATATAAACGGACTTCAGAATTGTTTTAGTTTCCATGGTCTACCGGTTTATCCAGTGTTTGGTTTGGTATGGTTTCACTGTATGTGCATGCAAATTTTCATTTCTAGAACTGTTTATAAACAATGAAAATTTAGCATAGTTACAAATGTAAGGACGTAACTTTAAACTCCATTTATATCTATTATTTAAGTTGACTATTACAGAACAAATTATTTATAGAAAGAGAAAAACATGAAACTTTTACCGATTCATTTACTAGAGGGTGTGGAAAACAGCTATTTTTTTGTTAAATGTCATGTATTAAATACAGACTATGTACACCGGACGCATAAAATAATTAGCCATGGACCACGATGTTCGATCACGATTGCATCTCAGGAATATCGAACTTCCAAAACAAAACTTGTTCACCTATCGATCGGTTTTCGAAAAAAAATATAGTGCGTACTCTGGCAACACGGTTCATCTGAACTGTCATTCTTACATCAAGTAGCTCACATTGGATTTTGGTCCATACAATTTATACGGCAAGAGTGTTTTCTCCTGTTCAATTTAATATTTCAATGATCAGGTTGTTAATAATCCAACGAAGATACAAACTCAGTTTTACTCGAGGACATATAATTTACATTAACTTCATCAATCAATTGACAGGAATGTTTAAAAACATTCAATTAAGAGAAACATTATTGTAATCAATTGATTTTTCGGCAAACAAATAAGCGCTGTTCATGGAAACACGAATTTAAATAGGTTCTTCCACACGATTTTCCATTTTCCGATGACTTGTTTGAGAGCTTTTTAGTGCTTGACATTTGGGCATATGTTTTGACCGACTTGAAACGAACTAAGCCGAGTTATGATTTCTCCAGGATTATTTCGTACGTTCTCAATTCATCCGTTAATTAACGATGTAATTCAGCTGAATTAAAACGATCTATATTGCTTTATTCTGAAAACAGAGATGACAAGCTAATACGAACCTGCATGTATGCGTAATACTTATATTTACCGATGTTTCTGACAAAAAAGATGATTAATATCACTGTTGATGTTGATAAAGAAACAAAGGTGTCACGTCCAGTTCCGTCAAACCTGGAAATTATGATTCCATCCCTGATGCTTATTCTCATGTGTGGCGTTGGTAAGTACTCATTTTTATTCCTGAAAAGTGCAGATACAAACATTAATGATTTATAATGATGATTACCCTATTGCTATATTGTTCATAAACATTGCCTTTGATGGTACCTTGTTTGTGCACAACATTGTTGATGTTATATACTTTGTTCTGTTTTTGTTTGTTTGTTTTTTGTTGTTGTTGTTTTTTTCTCTCTAGATTTGTTCCGTTCCGAATTTTGTTTTGTTTTTGTTTTTGTTTTTTGTTTCTTGCTTTTGTTTGTTTTGTTTTGTTTTGTTTGTTTTTCTAATTGTTGTTGTTTGTTTTTTATTGTGTTTTGTCTATGATTTTGTTTTTTTTTTTTGTTATTAGTTTTATATTGGATTTCCATCGTACATATCATATATGTCTAATAGTACAAAGATTTGTTTTTAATCGACAAAGGATGGAGCAGAAAATGAGTTGACAGTTCCAAAGAAAACAAGCACATTTTGCGACATATAAAAGGGTTATCTTTTTTTCAATGAATTCCAATACTTTCTTTGTAATTTATTTCTCTTAGACGCTTGCAGTTAATGAAAAACCAACATTGAACTTTGAGAAAGGATGCATTTATGATACCAAAGAGATGAAATTTTTGTGAAAACAGATTTGTCATGTGCCACCCATTCCCTTGTTTTTGCGTGGATACCCTGTTAAAACACAGCTATGAATAAAAAAAAATCTTCACCGTGCCAAGGCGGGATTTTCTCAATTTTTAAGCAAAAAATAAAATTTCATCTTGGTCTTATATATGTATACAAAAGTTTCCAAATTTACCATAATTTAGATGGGTAAAAACATGTGTACTTGACCAAATTCTAAAACTGTAATCAAGGGACCAAGATTTTGACGGAAATCTAAAGATTGTAACCCAGGAACTAAGACCAGACATGGGAGAGTAATCAAGGGAACCAAGGTTATAGCGGTAATCACAAGAATGTAATCCAGGGACAAAGACCAGACATTGAAAACAGACATACACAACAAAGAACATAAAGTAACTAAAATCATATATACAAAGTAACAAAAGCAAGTGAGCAAATAGGTGACCCCGTGCAGGTCTGGGTGTCAAAAGAATAGGCCTGCAGCAGCGCTAAGCTTGTCGTAAAAGGCGACTTAATAGTGCTCAGAACCCTAGCCGGGGGCTAGAGCGCTCTGCCCACAGAGCAACTGGGTTGTGTGCCCCAGGTGGTGGAATGGGGTACCCATGGCGTGTTACATGCTGGGGTTATCAGGCTATAATACGGAAAACCTGACCGCAAACCATAGTGGTGCACCGTGTTGGGAAAGATGCCACGTTCCTCGCACGTTAAAAAAAAACCCTACTGTGGTATTCGATAGGAGTAGGAACCATAAAGCTCCGCCACAGGAGGCTAAATTGCCCGACCTTACCCACCTCTCTCTATTTCCAGTGGCAATCAAAATTTCTCGACCCTATTGTCCTTGCGTCCCATCCCTTTTTTATTTCATCATCATTTCATGTTCATATTATCATCAATTTCATGTTCATCGTCTGAATATAGCTGAAATATATATATAGCTCGGGCGTTAAACCCCAACAAACAAACAAACAAACAGAGCAACTAGGTGAAAACAGCAAAGACAAACTAAGGACATACAATAACCAAAATAATACATACAAAGTAACAAAAGAAAATGAACGTCTAGTTGCTCATAAAAATGTCAAGTTCGGGTTAGACGAAAAGAGGAAAACTATGACACGTTGAACAAATCAGTGTTCATGGTGCAGATGGATACACCATAACATTCCACGAGTTCATGATGACGACCATAAGACTTTTGTAGTGATGATTTTAATCTTGCGGCAAGAAAATCCTGCTCCAGAAGCATAATTGTAAGAACTTTGGCGCAATACAAAAGGTCCGCGTAATTACGACAAGTTCTGGCATAACGTATGAGTTGTGATGTGAAAACTCCATACGCAGGTGTAGAAGGGATGTTGCCACATTCGAAAGGAAAGTCAACAATACGGAGTGATTAATAAACCATACTTGAAACATTCACTTTGAACGTATCTTTACAAATTGAGTATACAGAAATGAAACTCAAAACAGATAATGCTTGCAAAGTTTTGAACTTTATTGTCATATAAAACAACGTAATCCGTTGGACGACGGATTATTTACGATATGGTGTTTCTGTCCGAAATTATTCAAAAACAGTTTAATATTTTTTGTCTAATATAAGTCGATCATCCGAATTTGATAGATCATTTTAAGTTATTTGAGGTACAATAATCTATTCTAGGAGACTTGATTTTGAAAGGAATTCGTCGTATTTAATACATTCTTTGAATGAAATACATGTAATATGTTTTGAGAGTACGGTCATTTTATAGGTTGTCAATATGTATCATGATGAAATCCATTTAACCTTTTTTATATTGTTTTTTTTATCTTTTTCTAGGTATTATCATAAAAACGTGGAACGATCATCATAAATGCCTCGGAAAAATTCGCAAACGAAGGAAGAATAAAATTGAAGACGAGTTCCAGTGGATGACAAATGGAGTCCAGTATGCCTTTTATCAAGGTCTTATAATGGTTAAGAAAAACAAATCTACCGACGATGCGTTCCTCACTCCCTTCGACAATGAAGTTATGGAATCATTGAAAAAATTCAAAAATTCAACTAAGGAATTTTTAATGATAAGCATACCTGCGCTTGCAACTTTGCTTCTTGGTCCGCTTTTGATAATGCTATACTATTCTACAACAGAGTTTTTCTGGAGTCTTGAAGATTTTCCAAAATTGCCGAATAACAACCAGTGTGTTTCGTGTTTTCTAACACCTGCAGGGCTTGTTTATGCTCTTTCGTTTGGATTTGCATTTCAGCAAGCCCTGACAAAACAGGGAGAAGTTCTTAATAAGATGACGAATGAAATAAGTTATCTGGATCAGATAGCAACTTTGACTTGCAAAATTAATTTTCAAAATAGAAAAACACGGATAGATATTTATCAAGCTCTTAAGTCTGAAGCAATTTTCATGATGACTCTAGTGCAAAATAGAAGTGTGTCGAGTTTTAAAGCAAAACCAAAAACTAAGATATCAGGTAACTATGACTTTATATAAATGTCAAGCAAAGAAGCCGTAACAAACTTATATTAATGTTGTCGTATTTTGTATTTATTCTGTAATTTGTTTCGACTTCTTTGGGTTTTGTTGATTAAATAAGGAGGAACAAAAACACTTACCACAAAACGACAGAACAGTGAATTTTAATGGTGCGAAATATTTCGCCGGCATTATATGAACAAAAGTAGCCACACTTACAACATATCCCGAGTTATCACAAAATTAAAGTACGATTTGTTATTATATAAAAATGATAATTACTACTAGTAACACAAATATCCCAACAGTTACTTACATACATGTAGCATTTTTCAATGAGATATATTTTAATGTAGAGTATATTACATCAGCGTCATTTGTTAATAGTTAATTGTTAACAATTAATAATTATCGGTTTTATATTTAAATGGCCAATTCACGTTTTGTTTCAATTCCGGCAAGTATTCTGTCTCTAAGATTCTCAATATTTAAGTATTGCTCTTGCATACATACATGCATATGTCAACTGAATTTCGTTGACGATGTCTTGTTAAATTCAATAGATTATATCTATTTTAGCAACCACTATAAATTAATAAACATACAATGACTATAGGTTTGTGACACCATATGAAGTATGCCATAAATAATTAGTTAACAACAATATGAAATTAGTTTATAGGTTTTAAATGATAAAACATTATGTACTATCCTGATAGTTCTTCGTGGGCTATATCTCCATTACCCATATATCGTTTAGCCGTCCCTCATTAAAAATCAACATTTATTTTGATCAAGTTTCGTTCAATTCAATATCAATAACAATGTATTTTATAAATAATTCATACTTCAAATAATTGTTTATAATTAAATTTTACCTCATTTTAATGAATAGAAATCGAAAACCCTTTCGTCATTCCAATAGACATCTTTAAACACCCTTTAATCTTCATCATCAATGTACCAAAATTGTTGTGTGAAAGCCAGTGCAATGTTTGGTGGTCAAATAAAATAAAACATATAGCAAATAATATATTTGCAGCAGGAGGTAAAAACAGTGACAGTTATACTAAACTAGTCTTCGAGAAAATTTGTCCAAGTTGAAATTCGAAAAGAATGTAAATCTCAAATACAATATACTGTACATAAAAGTCATCCCGGTGAAGAGAGAGGTAATTCCGAATGACAGAAGGGAATTCACCTGAATTAAATTAGTTGCAAATAAATTAGACTACTTCCGTCAGCAACAACCAGATTATCTTTTAAATGCGGTAATTATATACAAACACTTCCTTATTATAAAATCACAATGTGTCTAACACACTGTTGTTTTGACTGCTATTGACACTTACATAAGACTCTAACTTCCTTGACTGACCGTTTTCTTTAGTACAGAAGCCATCGTTTCCGTGTTTCGTTTTACATGTTTGTTTAATAGTTAAATTTGGATTCTGTCCACCGTTAAAATGTTTCTCTCCATTGTTGTATCGTTTGTCTTTAACGTTGTTCCACAGCACTCCTCCATAAATCCTTGTTTTTTCTATAACTATAGTAATTTCACGTCTTTTCAAAATGCCTTTTAAATAAAATAATTATGTATCTTAAACACAATTATTTTACTTTGTTTGCATCACAAGTGATCTCTTTCTAACAGGAATATAGCCAATAGTTTTTTTTTTTTACGTAAAAATCAAGGTTTCAAATTCACAGTTTAGTAATTACTGAGAAGGTCAAGAATTACTAAAAAATGATTAAAAAAATTGACATTTTGCATTTTTTATAAGTGAAAACGTAGTTATTTCGTCGATTTGAAAGTTCAATGGTTGTATTGTCTGTTTGATCGCTTTGAGTAAGTTTACAATATAACAAAGTGCCGTCATTAATCATAGAAAACTTCTCTCTTTGCACACGCTCTCAAATGTACAACACGATCGGTGTCTTGCATAAAAAAGACTTGCTTTTTCCGGTTATTCATTGTGCGTGTTGTTCATACATGTTCATTCGTATCCATATTTTCAATTCTCATGAGGTGCATATTCAGACATAGATTTTATTAACGAAATATAAAAGAGTTGCTTGAAATCTGACATAATATCCACTAAGCCCATAATGAAACATTACATAAATTGTAAAATCAATGCTTTTAATTGACAATATGTACGGTATGAAAACAACTTTCATAATGATGTCATTCGTGAGTTTTATATGTTTCTACATCGATTTGCTATTAACGAGCGTAAACATTTGAAAAAGGGAAAGGAAAGTAAATAGTACCCAATATTTGCAATGATTCTGTTTACATTGAATTTGATTTTCACCGATGTGGTTATATATTTAAACAAGTTTCATTAATATTTTGTCATGAAGCAATGTATCAGGAGAAATCTCTAAAACGTCATTATGCAAAATCTAAGTTCGTTAATACTGATCAGACATTGTATCTGCAATATTAGTCGTAAATGATAACGTTATAATAGATCAAAGTATTGTGTTTTTTATTACTTAAAACTAATTTTACACTCACCATTTTTGTGCAACCTACCACAGGACCGTTCTTGTATCTATCATATACTATGAGTTAGTCATAGCATACAACCGAACATCACATTTATATATTTTTTATTTCGTTTTTAAAGGGATCATAGCTGAAAGTGGCTGGATAGGATAGGTTAACAGATATTCATTTTTTTTAAATAATTAAACGTGCCGGATCTTGATGCTGTAAATATTTTTTTGTTTTTGTTTTTGTTTGTTTTTTGTTTTTTTTGTTTTGTTTTTTTGTTTGTTTTGTTTTGTTTTTTGTATTTTGTTTTTTTGTCTTTGTCTTTGAATTGCTTATTTCAATTTTAAATAAATATACTTTCACTCTGAATTCACTTTCATGGTCCATTTCTGTGGGCCTGTCTGATACCTTTTCCGGTTAACATGAACGTCTATCGTTAGCTTCGCATCGGATGCTTAGTAATATTGCAAATTAATTGATTAAAAGAAAAATAATTGTTTTATATTTTGTTGAAATGCTTAAGAATTTTGAACGTCGGTAGAACTTTCATATAGTCTGTCTCAAAAGGGAGGTAACTCCGACATTACCAACCATAAATTCGTTTAGCTAACTCGCATACAAAATGTAAAAAGTGTGTGTCTTATTTTGACGCATAAAGTTATTTCTAATTTTGTTGTATTCTAATCTGCACCGGAATAGAATTTTTTTTCTTTTCTTTTTTGTTGATTTTTTATTCCCAGTATGAAATGTGCGGATATTTGTAACAAGTCATGTCCATATATTCTTTGTTTATTTTTTTAACATTTGTGTTTATTTCTGTTAGTACTATTATTATTATTATTATTATTATTAGTTGAAGTGTTATCACTATTATTGTTTTTATATATAGTTCTCAAAGATTAACCCTCAGCTCCATGACTTTCTACCTATATTCAATCTTAATTTATTTAAAAGAACCTACATGCAAATGTATAACTAGGATGTAATCGCATTGAAGCAGTCAGATGTCGCATTACAAACTAATGCATCTACATTTAAGTAAAATCAATAGTTTGCCCAATCGTGTCACTAATAGTTAACAATGGTATGAATGCAATATCTATCAAAGGATCTAATAAATTATTTCTATGCAGCACTTTTGAACTGGAAAACGGAATATGACTCTGTCTTTACACTTTGTTGGCTGTATAGACCGTTTTGCCATTTAAAATGCATCTACAAAGTTCAGTGTTCATTTTAACAAAATATACGTGTATTATAGACCTAAAAGATAATCTTCATGCATTTCTATTTCAAAAGGGGAAAGTTTATCTCCAAATAGTAAAACAAACAAAATGATATTGAATAACAGTATCCCCGGTTTTGAAACAAATTTCGAGTCATCGCACTACAAAAAGTAACAAAATAGGTCAATGGTATTAAAGGTATAGATTTCCATCGATATTAGAAGTTTTCAAAAAAAATATAAGTGTTGTTAGTCACACAAGAATTTTTTTCTTTGTGTATTTCTTATCTTAGGGATATTTAGGAAAATTTACATTCTTGATTTATTCTGGGCTGAACAAGCTTAGAGAGTGAACATGTACATGTATGTTAAGTTTGTTTTACTTGTCAATGTTTCATGATTATTTTAAATTTTTTGGTATGAATAGTTGTTATCGAAGAATTAAAATTAGTGGTTATATTTTGAATTAATTAACAAAGAAATTTAACAATCGTTGCAATCCAAAAAAATAATGAACTTATAAATATATTTCATTATAGAGAAAGGCGAATAAAAGGAGAAGACCATGTTATTGTGCGTCATAAATATCGAAATTAATCCGTTAAATATTCATGAAAATTAAATTGAAACAAAATAATTTCCTTTGCTTAATTAATTAATCGACATTTATAGTTAGGAAATTTGAATTTCCCGCGACTATGGGCACCACCATGATCGGTGGAACTGTGACGTCACGAAGTCGGTTTGTAAAGTGAAAGTAAACAGGTAAATGTTCGTGTTGCTGGTGAAAAATCATCTAAAACATTTCTCTTTTATCATTTGGCCCCGTGCAGGTCCGGGTGTTAAAAGAATAGGCCTGCAGCAGCGCTAAGCTTGTCGTATAAGGCGGTTAAATAGTGCTCAGAAACCTAGCCGGGGGCTAGGCGCTCTGCTCACAGAGCAACTGAGATGTGTGCCCCAGGTGGTGGAATGGGGTATCCCTGGCGTGTTGCATGCTGGGGTTGTCAGGCTATAATACGGAAAACCTGACCGCAAACCATAGTGGTGCACCGTGTTGGGAAAGATGCCACGTTCCTCGCACGTTAAAGAACCCTGCTGTGGTATGCGATAGGAGTAGGAACCTTTGCGCTCCGCCACAGGAGGCTAAATTGCCCGACCTTACCCATTCCCCCTTTTTCCAGTGTCAATCAAAATTTGTCGACCCTATTATCCTTGTGACCCATCTTTTTTTTTCATTTCATGTTCATTTTATCATCCATTTCATGTTCATTGTCTGAATGTAGCTGAAATATTGCTGCTCGAACGTTAAACCCCAACAAACAAACAAACAATATTTTTGTAGTACTAAAGACCATCAAATTCCAATGAATACCACTTTTTATGTGCTTATCTGCTTAACGCAGCAGACTTAGTAAGTACAATTCATGTATCACACAGGGTGTGTTGTATGCATGTCAAAAACCTACAAAAAATATTTAGTTCTAATTCAGTCAAAGTCACAGATCAGTTCTAACCTCTCACAAAGCTGTCCTAGAACTGCCGGGAGAACAGTTGTATGACAGTTCTATGATAGTTGTAGAGCCAGCTCGTCTGACAATTCTAGCAGAGCCGACTCTCATAGAGCCAGTTCTTCTGACAGTTCTCGTAGAATTGGCTCTGGAAAAATATTAGATTAAATCTTATTTATGATTAAGGATTGTAACAATTTAGTTTTAATTTGATCGCAATGATAGTTAAATGGTTAAATAAATCAATACATTTATTTAACCATGAATGATCGAAATGATCAGTCTCCTGTAGAAGACTTCTGATTAATAATAATAATAATAATACAACAATAATAAAAGAGATACAGATTTATAGAATGCACCGTAAATTTAAGAAATTAAGGGAGATAACTCTGTAAATGAAAATTAAATACAAAAGAATCTATTGGATTTTCAATGTTGGTTATACCCTAAGAACAGGCAGATTTGAATGAATAATTGCACATTTCATAGTAAAGTCCCACAAAACAACTTAATTATAAAAATAAAAATATGTATACTCGAATTTACCTCAGCCTGTTTTCAATTTGTTTGAATTATCTTTTGAATTACTCATAAGTTCCTTTAAAAAAATTTGCCATTTTATTCATGTCGGTCTGTACTACAACTCTCATACAATTATTTCTCGTTCTTACCTCCGAGATCGAAATATTTCCATATTTATTTTTTTCTACGAAAATTTTGCACTGAACGTATTGTTTATCCGCCATCTTGTTTCTATGGATATTTTGAGATATTCCCTATTTCTTCACAATTGAAGAGCTGAAATACCACGATTTCCCGCCATATTTCTGGTCTTTACCTTTAGTAATAGAAAAAACCCGAAGTTCCGAATGAAATGTTACAACTGGTACCCAACATGAGACTTACCACATACAGTATTGAATTGGCAGTCGGTATAGTTTCGCTTTTTACCCTTTGACCTTCAAGACGCTCTTCCATGAAAACGCAAGTCACATGATCGCACTTCTGTTTCCCGAATGACAACTTACTGATAACATAGTTGCGTTCGAAAAAACTGTATCGAAAATTAAAATGGCGTGCCAGGTGTTATTTTCTGAATGAAACGTAGAAAATTATAAGTAAAAAGAACAACTTTTACTGCGTCGGCTATCTTTATTTTTAAAGATAGTACTTATTTTTTGCATTTCATGTCAAACATACGCATACAAACTGACAGATAAGCAAAGAAACAGTAAAAATTAACTTTTTATCCCGACATTTGAAGTTTTTTACCAAATTTTGAGTTATCAACAAATTAAGTCCAAATGATTTCAAATTTAATTTATAGCTTTTCATCCTGTTTTGATTTTTTCGAAGACAAAGCATTGATATACATGTGGCATAGTTACCCAAGAAATGTTTTTTTTTAATTATTTTTCTTTTTTGATTTCATATCTCAAAGATTTGTAGGCTAATTTTACATTTTTTTTATTTCTTCGGGAGTGAAAAATTTTAGACATTGCACATGTACATGTCTGTTTAAGTTTGCACTTCTTGTCAATGTTTCATTTAAATGTTTGAGTTTGAATAATTGTTGTTGAAGAATTAAAATCATTGTTTAAACTGTTAGTCGTTTAACAAAGAAAAATTTAGAATCTTTGAACAAAAACAAAAATGATACATTGCGTATACGATAGTTTGTCCCACAATATCACTGCACGTGTAAATGCAAGACAAAAAGCTTACAAGATCGAAACTTCTTGAATAATATTAATAAAGTAAATGAAAAAAAAATTATGTATATATATTTATGAGAATGAAGAGACGGGTCTTTACATCTTTACAGTTCACCAGAGCCGGTTCTGCTGACAGTTATAGCGGTAGAACAGTTCCCATAGAGTCGACTCCTTTGACAGTTCTAGCAGAGCTATCTTAAGTAGAGCTCGACAGAATTAGTACCGGTTCGCGAAAATTGTCAAAAGAGCAGGCTCTAGAACTGTTGTATAACACAGTTAGAATTATCATAGAGTCGGCTCTTCTGACGGTTCCCCTGACAGGTTAGAACTGGTCTCATCTGTACAGACTTCTTAATCACACTTACTTTGTTTTCAGTTGTTGCACTTTTGTGAAATATACATTTAGATATATAAAAACTGGCATAATTGTTGGGCAACTCTGCTTGGTTTAATAAAGAGAAAAATGTATGCTCTTCTTCAGATATACCGAAAGGAATATTTGTTTACCGATATAAATATATGGTGTAGATAAACGAAAAAAAATCTCGTTTATTCAATAAATTTTGCTGAACTTTGTATCGCATCTACCGTTGGTTGTGTCTGAATTTTATTTGAAATGGTACTTAAAGAACAAACTTCGCTGCCATAGTAACACCTATGACTTTATGTAAATTTAATGAAAGAATGACTCAAAATCTACAATTTAATTATTTCCTAGATAAAACTTAAGATTACTACATTTCAGCTGATATATGGAATCTGCTCGATCTATTACGGGATTGCAGTCATTCAACAGAACATTTAGTTGATTCCATTATGTGTCGGTATGTAATTGATTATATCTCGGTGCTAAACAGTGTCTGCTCTGACCAACTGGGGATACTGCATTCGAGAATCAATTGGTTACTGTGAGTATAATTATAAACCCTAGACCTATAGTAATCGGAAGCCTAACAGATAAACTTTGTTTTTTTTTTTTTTTTGTTTTTTGTTTTTTGTTTTTTGTTATTTTTTCTTCTTTACTTTATTTGTCAATCATAGATATCATTGATTCTAGCAGTAGAAATTTTATTTAGTGGTGCATTCAATAATGAGTAATTTGTTCAGTGGTATGATGCATTTCAAAAATGCTAAAATGCACCGTATGGTCCATCAATACACCGTCTACAGAGCTGTAAAATTATATTTAGCATAACATACATGTACATGGTAGCATGACTGAATTTAATAATGATTTATCTCGTCCTATGGGAAACATATATTCAATATATGTGACTGATGAACACATACATCAAATAAAATAAATTGTGCATGCATGTAGTGTAGATCTCGTAAAAAAAGCAAACATAATAGTTTCGATTGATTACATGCCAATTTCATGAATTTGATTAACCAGCAATTAAAAACTCAACGTGTCGATATACATGTATTAAACGGATTCTAAATAAGACTCTAAGAAAATTGTATGGATCATCGGCCTATCTAAATTGCAGACTTACTCCTTTGTTCATACAGGTTTTTCTAGAAAAGCAGAGGACGCTTACCCCACGGGTGCACCTCTTCCATGCTCCTATTTTTTAGTGGACACCGAGTTGCCAATTTTCTTTAGTTTATATGCACAGTTGCAATCACTTCTAACCTCTCTTCGATCGTGTCAGAATTTGCTGTCATAGAACAGTTCTAAACAGTCAGAAACTGTTCTGACCCGCGACACACCTTGTCAGGGTCTGTCAGGTCTTCGGACAAGCTCTGTCATAATTTGTCATAGGTCCTGACACACTCCGGTCAGGAACTTTTCTAAGTAGAACAGTTTCTACTCAAATGAATGTGTCAGAGCCACCAATTTTAGACCCTAATAGAAATTAAAAGTGTGAGCACTCATACATATGCTGGAACATGACATTGTTTGTAGATTTCTGACAGAAATATATGAGTCACAGTCACCCACATGATAGTTGACTTGAAAAAATTAGTATTCAAGTCAATAGTTTTAGACCCTTTTGAAAAATAAAACTGCCTGCACTCATACATTTTGCAAAAGTTTTACTGAAATAATGGTGCCACAGTCACTAATATGAAATTAACATTTTTATTTTCTACATATAAGACTATATAGGGAAAAAGGAAGTGTTATTACTGATATTCGTTGCTAAAAGTGGCATTTTGAAGAATTTTGATAGAAACATTTAGGTATCAGTCACCCATTTAATGCAAAATTGTCAATTTTAACATTTTTTAGAATGATTTTTGACCCTTATGTTATTAAAAGTAACTTTCACTCAAAAAGTACTTTGTCAATCTTGAACTTCGTGAGAATTACCGAACATCTGAAAGTTATCTGTAACGACTTTTACACTTAGAATAGAAACACAGACCTTTAATTTTATAATTAAATAATATGGTTTAATTAATATCACAGGTGTATGAAAGAATGTAAAAAAATTATACATGTTAACAATAATACAGTTTGAACGATGATTGACTGGACCGTGATCGACGAAAATTGGAACATGAACGAGGATTGAGTGATTGTGGGATGATGATCACGACGAGCTCTCTATTTATAATTGAAAATTTGTTTCTTAATCGGGTTAGCTAATTTACATTAGCCACACAGTTTCATTTATTAATCGCGGACTTCCTGTTCTAAATTACGTCACACAGAATAGAAAGATTTAGTGTCAGGAACTGTCCAGGGGTATGACAGTTTAGAACAACTTTTCGTATTTTCTTTGTCACGACCCAGGACAGTTTCTGTCAGGATCTGTCAGGGAATAGGGCAAAATGTGTCCTGACCCAGGACAGCCTCTGTCAGACCCTGTCAGGATCTGTCAGGATTTCTGTTCTATCTGCTGTCGTAGAACAGAAATCCTGACAGATTCTGACAGAATTTAAGAGTGATTAGAAGTGATCGCAACTGTACGTACTTTGATTATTTAATTGTGTGGCTTGTTTCCCCGTCTGGTCTTTGTCACTGGCTCGCTTTCTTTTGATTTCCGCTAGAATCTTGGTTCCCTTGATTACTCATTCAAGAAACACTCAATACCTTATGTCATAAAAATGTATATTAATAATTGAAATTATAATTGTTTTTTTATAGATGGAGTTTCCTGGTGACATTAGGATTTTTTTCCTTGTATGGTGTTATGATGATACAGGCATTTTCCTATAGAATAGAATTAATACTGTGTACATTGACCCTTTTTTCTATTGGAATGCTGTGTTACATAGTTGCTGACTTAGACTCCCCTTTCACGGGAATTTTTCGAATTGATCTTTCCATTCTGATTGACGTCATTAAGAGAATAGAGATAATGCACACGCTCGAGCAATCAGGGCGGACGGACTTGGTGTACTATCCGGACACGTCATATTTTAACTCGTAACATTCTTTGTGTTTTTTTGTTTTTTTTCGAATTCCATATTTAGAGCAGCTGAAAGTATTGACGACTTCAAATTTTTCGGAACATTTGCTTTTTTCTTATTCGACGACACCATAATTGTCAAATGTGGTATAAACAAGTTAGAACCATTGAAATATCTTCAATCTACAGTTGATGTTCCTTTATAAACTGTTAAAGCATTGAGAAACAGAATCATCAAATATACATGTATTATTTATTGCTGGACTGTCGTTTTAAAATGTAATAAAGAGCGAGGGTAAAGGCCAATGAGTTGATATTGTATTTTTTTCAAAAGGGGGCCAACTGCCAAAATTTGTAGAGGAGCGCCAGGACTAATATTTGCTAAATTTTATACCAACCTGACGCCATTGAAAAAAAGACAGGTCCAACCGCTGGAATCCGTTTTCTGTATATATCGGCTAGTAAACATCATGTGATTGTATTTTACGTAGCAAAAAATAAATAAATAAATAAACAAAACAAAACAAAACAAAAACTGGTCGGTATTAATTGGTGATTATATTAATATCTTTTTTTTTTAATTTTTAATCATTTACCTTTTGAAATATTGCACTTTATAGCTGTATAGTTTGTTTTTTTTAATAAGTCACGTCGTTAACGGTAGTCTTGCCAAAAATGAAAAAAAAATGTCCTGCCGCTGTTGCGAAGTTAGTTCCTTTTACATGTACCCAGTAAATATTTGCGTTATCACATTTGCATATTAAGTGTTATACAAGGAAAACAGTTTATTGTATGTACCAATGCTGGATATCCACGCTTTGTTCTTTTTATCGTTTGTTTTACTTTCGTTTTTGTTTCTGTGTTTTGTTTGACTGTTTTTGTTGTGTGTGTGTGTGTGTGTGTGTGTGTGTGTGGATCAAAAATTGGTTGTTCGTTGTTATTTATCTCCTAATAGTATCCTTTGTTATCGCTAACTGTTGAGTTTTTATTTTTTCTTAGCTCATAACTTCCATTATTCTTAAAGTTCTGGTGTTTTTAGCTGACATATATGCACTCAACCATCCGAGGATTTGTAAACATGGTTTTATTGCTTTTTTTCATCCTGGATTTATTTTTGTTTTTATTCTATTTAACGTCTTAATATCTTGTTTCTCATTGCGATGTCTTCCATTCTTTTCTTTTGCTGGTAGGGCGATGAGTTTTTTTTCCATGACGCTTGATTCATAGAGCGCATGTTTCCATTGGTCCGAATTGTTTTAATATTTCTGAATCTCCCCATGTGTTGTTCAAAACCTCCTATTGATTTTGCACAATCTTTTGACCAAATCTGTCTCATGAACTGAGGAGAAACCGAATGGTAAGTCAGCACTTGTGCCGTTTTAAACCAACAAGTAAATTGATATGCGGAATATGGTTGGAACGTTTTCAACATAGTTACGTTATATCCGAGGTAATGGATGCACATCCCAATGTAAACATCTTCTAAGTGGAAAAATGGAACGTCACGTGCAACTTTAACAATTTCCGGTATAACACTATAGTTCAACAAATAGGACGGTCCTGCACAAAATGGAGGATAATTAAAATGCGGATATGTATCGTACGATATATGATATTTACTTGATGGGGCACGTACTGGTCGACTATTTGCCCTACATTCCCCACCGATAGTCCGCACTTGGTAGTAATTTAGTCGAAGGTTTTGTAGAAAAAATCTGATATTAAGCCATACGTCATCGTCAACTTTTAAGACATATTTAACGTTTCTGCAATTTTGTGAAAGCCACTTAAATCCATTCAAAGTTTTTAATGTTAGGTTTTGATAATTGTCATTGAAATCAAATTTCAAAATATCTTTAAACATATGATTTTCCCTCAGTATAATTCTATCAATTCTTTCATCGTATGCTTTTCCCATAACAAATAAATAACGCACCATACCTCTTTGTCGCTTGAATGCAGACAGATATGTCTGACGTATGGAATTCCGGTGAAACATGTGTTGTGGAGAAGATAAAATTAGTATGAAAACATCTATTTTTCTTTTATACGTTTTATCATTATTGCAAACATCATTTTCTATAATAACCGGGTACGTAAAACTGAAACAACTTTTGCATTTTGTTCGAGCTGAAAAGTTCGTTAGATTCCGATGTTGATCCTCCAGTAGTTGTTTTTCGTTTACATCAATTTTTATTTTTTTACAATTAATTTGAAGAACCGTATTGAACATAGGTATTGGCATTTGATGGAACGTGTATACGTGGTCTGATTTATAATAACAAGGATGACGTATTTGGTCGTAACGTTGAAACTTTGGTATATGCGTCACACTGTAATTAAGCATTTGCAAACATATACCAACAAAAACGTCTTCAATATGTATGAATGGTGCATAATCAGCAATGATAGAAACGTCTGCTGTCGCTTGCATTGTCATGATATAGGCGGGTCCATTACAATATGGCGGGAAAACGTCATTCGAAAACTCATCTTCTGCAACAAAATGCTTATGATGAGAAATCCTAATTGGTTTTGCACCTGTATAACAATAACCACCAATATATTGAATTGGGAATTTTGTTGACGTAAAATTTAAAAGAGCGGGTATGTTGACCCAAACATCGTCATCAACTTTCATAATATATTGCGCGTGCTCACAGATATTAGCTGCCCATTTAAAGGCCGTTATCGATTTAACAGTTAAATTGTCATAGCTATCTATAAAATCAAATATTACAATATCTCTAAATATATCGCTCTCCCTTCTTACTGCGTTTGTAGTTATATTTCCTGTAGAACGACCTAAAACAAATGCATAACTGATTGGAACCGAGTGCTTAATTTGTGAGAGATACGTCATGCGTATGGTGTGTCGTTTTCTGACATTTGATGGTTGACTCATTATCAACAACATCAAGCGTAGTTCATTATTAGGCATGTAAACACAGTTCTGCGTATTAACGTGCGTACGAAAATTAAATGACTTGCATTCAAAACACTCCTCCTTTGATAAATTAAAATTGGATTCCAAAATTGAAGTTCTGTTTAGAACATAATCCTTTGGTAAGTACTCGTCAATTAAATTAATAATTCCATTTTCTAATTCATCGTTATCATTTTCGAGACTCTGTTCCACGTTATCCTTTTCTTTAGAAAAAATCACAATAGTTTTAGACTCTCTATTTGACATTCTGTTTTGAAAGTTTTTAGTGAAATTTATCTGAATTGTCACAAGAATACACTGTAATATCACAATAACAAACACCAGCCACATTAAGTACGTAATTGTTTGTTTCACATGCATTTTTTAACGTTTATGAAAATTCGCACACAGGTCAGTGTTGTAAACAAACGTGTATATATACGTTTATACATATATGTCTCTACTTCCTTAGACATTTTAACGCTTTATAATTTAAAGTTTAAAGTCCATTTCTTTTTGAAACCAGTGAATCGTGGACAATTTATACTCAAATTTAGAATAACAGCTCCTGGCTACTTTAGCCATTAACGGTATCTGTAAATATTTTCGATTTAAAAAAGATCAAAGACTTAAAAGAATGTAGAGACAAATAATATTTAAAGTCTCCAATTTTGAACTTGAAAATACAATGCTCCTATGTAACCAGTAATCAAGTTTTAATGTTTTATGTTTGTTTGTTTGTTGGGGTTTAACGTCCGAGCAGCAATATTTCAGCTATATTCAGACGATTAATGTTTTACTAATGATCAGTGATACGTTCTGTATAATAGAACAGTATATGTTCGTTTAATATAATATTACATCTGACGTCATTAGTATTTTGTACTGTAACAGTAAAACCGATCTCATCCGAATATTGCGTTAACCTTGATGATCGAACTGTCCATGTATGGACCGGAAACTTATCCCAACCAAGTCATGTATGAACCGGAGACCTTTATTAACCAAAACATGTATGGACCGAAGACCTTTTTTTGACCAAGTCATGTATGTACCGGGGACCTTTTTTAACCAAAACATGTATGGACCGGAGACCTTTTAACCGGAGATCTTTTTTTGACCAAGTCATGTATGGACCGGAGACCTTTTTTAAGCAAAACGTGTATGGACCGGAGACTTTTTTTTAACCAAAACATGTATGGACTGGAGACCTTTTTTTAACCAAAACATGTATGAACCGAAAACCTTCCTTAACCGAACCATGTAGTTTTAATACCAGAAACCTATCAACTCCTAACCCCATGATCAAACTGGAATTTTCTGTAAAAACCTTGAACCTGTCTAATCCAAACCATGCATATACTGGAAATATAATTTATAAACTGATATCTCAAATATAATGTTTTTTTGTTTTGTTTTGTTTTTTGTGTTTTGTTTTGTTTTGTTTTTGTTTTTGTTTATTTTTCACAAACCAGACTTTTGTCAGAATAAACAAAAATGAAATTGCAAAAATCGTGCATTATCCTTGTAACTCTTAGACCACTTATTCATAAGGACTGCACCCAAATACCAGAGTTCATCATAACCTCAACTGGACAACTTCAATTTAGAAGTCTATTGTTTTGTTTTGTTTTTTTTGTGTGTTTTGCTGTTCTTTTTTTTTACATGATTGATCGGGTGAAAGTGCTAGATTTTAGCCTTTTGTACACATTGAAATGAAACAAAAACAAAGTATTTATTTTAAACAGAAAGAATGTCCTGACATTGAACATTATGAAATTGAATGAAGCTGAAACTACAACAGAGTTTATTGTAGATTTTTTATTGTACGTATACTATAGAAATCAAGTGGTCCCATAATTCTTAATAACTTCGTATTTTCATGTACATGTATATCATGCGCCCAATTTGTCACTTTGTCGCATTATTTGATGCCTATCGTTTTCCTTAAGCCTTGCATGCACTGAAACAACAGGATTTTCCGTCGAATGAATAAAGTCTTTAGTCCAGCTAGCAGAAGAACGGTTAAGACCGCTCCACTTTACAATTCACAATGTTGAGCCTACATGTACACTATCAAACCAATCTTCACTCACATGCAAACCCAAATTGCTTTTAGCTACTGATAGTTGCATTTGTGTCTACATGTAACAGGAAGATACTACAATGATATTTGGTATCAATTTCAAACTTGTGACACAAAAATAACATTTTAAATTAACTTAGATTGTATTTAAATACCAGACTTATTTAAATTACCTGGCAGTGTAGATGGTTGTATTTATCCAACATCGGTATGAGTTTCACAAATGTTAAAACTTTCCTCTTTACGTAAATTAGAAATTGAATGCAAATGTTAATCATTGTGTTAATCACGTTATACGAATCCTACATTTGGGGAATAAATTACAATGTAAACAATGTAATATCATTGAAATGTTAGAAGAAGAATAGGCAGATAAATATCTGGTTTTAATTCGATCATAATACACAGAAATCGGATTGATTAGTTGGTGAAAATCTATGATATCTGGACACCATTGCTTAGCGCATTGACCAGCTGTTGATATACATTGTACCAACATTCTTATCATGAGGTTGAGTGTACTGGCTTAGGGCTAGAAACATTCGTGTCCATCCCAGCTACATGTACGACACTATGACACATTTTTTCAGACCACAAACCACAAACTCTTTATTCTTAACTATTTTGTTCGCATAATTATGTAACTACAATGTATCGTATCGATTTAATACATTAGAAATGATCGGTCGGGGAACCTACCCTAGACATACATGTACCACGTCCGATTTGTGCGATACATTTCTAAACAGTCTTCATGGTTTGAGCTGATATTTAAAATTATTTTTTAGAATTCTCTTATTTTTTTTCGGTTTTTTTTATTGTATTTTTATTATTTTATTTGTTTGTGTTTTATTTTTTTTTATTTATTTTTTGTTTGTTTGTTTGTTTGCAAAAATGTTTTTTACCATGTTTAAACATTTCTCTAGTACAAGTGAATGTAACCGTACGTTTGTTAACATGCAATTTGAAGAATATCAATTTGATTGAGAAGAAATTTTTTTATACCATAGTACGTTGCATAAATCAATGGGGTTTGCCCTTATCAACTATACAGCCCGACTAATACTATATGTTAATGTACATGTGCACGTGCATGTGTACATCAACACGGTTATTAGTCTGGTTGTATATTTGATGGGAGGTGCAAGACCCTGTGCATATATGAACGTAAGAAAAAATAATGTGCATTTCGATGTGTAAAATCAAACTAATGATACATTGAATGAGTTTATGGATACAGTAAACACATGGAAAGGTGTATTTGACAAATTAATGCACATATACATGGACAAGTCACATAATGTCCTTTTCTACATAGATAATTTTATCGTCATTATTTATTGTTGTTTTCTTCACACATTCGCAATAATCAATATGAAAATTTTATTACAACCCAGTTAAGATTTATATCAATGTACATGCACATTCAATAAAACAAAACCAAAAAAATACAGTGAATCCTATCTAAACCAAATCCTGAGTAAAAACCTGTCTAAATTAGAGACCTTTAAAATCCCTTTATAATAAGTTTGATATATTTCGTACCTTGGTCTACCGAACACCAAAAAAGAGAGGTTTGGTTTACACTGGTTTCACTGTAATGGAAATAAGATCATATAATGTGATCATCGAACCCGTATATATTCTTAACTTCGCTGTCTTTAGGTTTGAAATCTGATCCTAACATAGATTTACGTTCGTCCTTTTTCTCTTCATTGTCCTTTTCATCTTTAACCATTGGAGTGGACTTCGATGTTTTTTGTCCCTTTGTCAGTAAATAAAACTTTTTAAACAAGAAAAATGCCACGGAAAAGGCCAGTCCGAATAATAATACGATAAAAACTCCCGCCATGTGTTCCACTTCGAATTCTACCTGTAGTACATTTCTGCTTGTTTCGTCGGCGTCACACGTACGCTTGTCTTCCCACCACCTGAAAAAGATAACAAATCATATGAAGGAATGAAATATACTGAATTTTCATGGTGAGAGGTGACACCATTACATTGTACCTTTTAAGTCTCAGTCTTCAGCGCGCAATACAATATTACACGAAACCTTTATGACAAACATGGATTTTGGTTAGGCATAAAACTTGGTTTAACACGCCATATTATTTCAGAATGCCTTGAAACAAGTCAGTAACCTTATGGCAAACTTCGTTTTTCGGCTTTTTTTGCCAGTTAATTTACTCTTTACATATAATATATCCCCCTTCCACATTAATGATCACATGTATGAGTTCGGTAATTGAATTATTACATGTATCTCCATGTCATAATAAAGTATTTAAGACATTTTGCAGTGCCAGGTGAGATTTCCATTTGTTTCCCGTTTTGTGCATTTCTATCTTAGTATAAAAAAGTATTCAAACATGCGCATGCACATATTATTCAGAACGAAAGTCTAACGTCACCCTTATATAGATTAATATAAGTTATTTTGGTGCACAGTGCTTACATTTCGTACTCCTGGCAGACAAAAAGTGTGTTCCTGCAGTACAGTTCATGTATAATATTTTTGAATTAAACACAGGCTATTCTCTGATGCATGTTGCTTACCAAATGAGTAAGACCGACATGAAATAAAAATGTAAAAATGAACAAACCCTGCTATTGATGACCCTAATCGCTTGTCTAAACTACACCAAGTGGCGATAGAGGGAGAGAAAATTTAGTAAAAAATATCATGTATTGAGGTCATTATTCTAGAAGAAGGTACTGTGTAACAGTTTAATGTATAAAAGTCCATTTATGTCACACAATTTTATTTTTAACGTTTTATAGCTAGTAATATGTAGCTTAGTTTATGTCAAAAGTTAAGATAACAAGTTGGCTCAAATGATGTAACAAGTTAGCTTTGTTTGTGTTACAAGTTAGCTTAACTGTGTTACAAGTTAGCTTAACTGAGGTAACAAGAACAAGTTAGCATTGTTTCTGTTCTAAATTAGCTTAGCACAGATAAGTTATCTTAGCTGAGATAACAAATTAGCTTAACTGAGGTAACAAGTTGGAATTGTTTCTGTTCCAAGTTAGCTTAGCAGAGATAAGTTATCTTAGCTGAGATAACAAATTAGCTTAACTGAGGTAACAAGAACAAGTTAGCATTGTTTCTGTTCCAAATTAGCTTAGCAGAGATAAGTTATCTTAGCTGAGATAACAAGTTAGCTTAACTGAGGTAACAAGAACAAGTTAGCATTGTTTCTGTTCCAAATTAGCTTAGCAGAGATAAGTTATCTTAGCTGAGATAACAAGTTAGCTTAACTGAGGTAACAAGAACAAGTTAGCATTGTTTCTGTTCCAAATTAGCTTAGCAGAGATAAGTTATCTTAGCTGAGATAACAAGTTAGCTTAACTGAGGTAACAAGTTGGAATTGTTTCTGTTCCAAGTTAGCTTAGCAGAGATAAGTTATCTTAGCTGAGATAACAAATTAGCTTAACTGAGGTAACAGGAACAAGTTAGCATTGTTTCTGTTCCAAATTAGCTTAGCAGAGATAAGTTATCTTAGCTGAGATAACAAGTTAGCTTAACTGAGGTAACAAGAACAAGTTAGCATTGTTTCTGTTCCAAATTAGCTTAGCAGAGATAAGTTATCTTAGCTGAGATAACAAGTTAGCTTAACTGAGGTAACAAGAACAAGTTAGCATTGTTTCTGTTCCAAATTAGCTTAGCAGAGATAAGTTATCTTAGCTGAGATAACAAGTCAGCTTAAATGAGGTAACAAGAACAAGTTAGCATTGTTTCTGTTGCAAGTTAGCTTAGCAGAGATAACACTCTAGTTAGCTTAGTTGGTTCAATGAAGTAGCAACATTAGTAGTTATAACATGCCATTGCGCATGTAATAATTTTTGTTTTTGTGTTTGCTTTTTTTTCTTGTTTTTTTTTTTTTTTTGTAAATATCATCAAAGCACATAGAATCCTGAACTCAAAAAGACCGTCTTACCTTTTCTTTAAGCGGGCGATATAACCACTTTCTTTCAATTTTAAAAGTGCAATGTTAATGGAAGTTTTAGCAGGATCACCTTCTTTCATGACAATACCATGTTCTTGCAGACGTATTGGTTGTCCAGTCATTTTGGTTCCACAATAGTTTTTCTCAAAAAACGAATTTATTAGAAAGTCATAAATGAACGCAAAATTTCCGCCTTCTGATCTCACTCGGCCCTGACTAGAGTTCGTCACTAAACCGTTACTTTCTAAGACCCTCTTCCATATTTTTCTATATGTGCTGTCCTCTGAACTCTGTAAAAACCGCATGGTAGCTGAATTGTTTATCGTACCTACTTTTATGCTAGACTTCGATAGCTCTTCGAGCGACGCTACTGGTTGATCCAAATTTACTTTAGTCAAAAACGCAGCCATATTGGCTGTGTATGTTGAAACAGTTATAAGCACAAAAAACGTGAATCCCGCTGTTAAGATTCGTTGAGACGATGGCCGCGGAGAAAAGTCCGTACCGCGCATGAGCAATGTGCCAATCGAAAACCACATGACCTCCTTGATCGTGAATTGTTTATCTGGGTTACCGATATCAAGAAGTAAATAAACAATAGACACCACTATAGTAGCACCAACAATCCCCATCCACAGTTCTAATGTGAAGGGACGCATGAATTGGAATATTGACGAATGCTCCTTTGGTTTGGATATTAGCATGTTGACCCCGGTGCTTAAAACACCGACGCTGAAATCGACTACGTCCTCTCGCTCTGACGTAATTGATATGGCTCCCATTCCCAGTGTAGCATTCTGCAAAAATAAAAACGACTTTTCATTCATTATACACCTAAATGTATGCATCTTTCAGTAGAATTAATGCTCAATTCATCCTAACAGATCTACTACTATGCATACATCTAATTTACTGTACATTTGCGACTTAGTATACTGCAGTCTTCGTAATCCTTTTTTTTTTGGTAAAGTACTATCATACATGTACTATAAAAATACATGTAGCAATATGTACATGTAGCGCAGCCAGTTATCGTAGCCTCCTGTTAACCCTTATCATAAAGTGTTAAAGTGTATAAAGTTTTATAAAATTCAATAAAATTATACGCATTATGCAAAATACAAAACAATGCAATTGGCATCATAGTAGACTGTATATTGGGCTGAGAAAGCAGGCATCGATTCATAACAGCGGACCCAGAGTACGCTGCATGGCAGCCTGACTTTTCTTTTTATTATTATTATTTTTTGTTGTTGCATAAAATCTAATTTCTCACAAATTCTACCTCTTAATTTGTTATGCTTTGCTTCGCTCGGCCTTAAATTCGATTCATGCTCCCTCTATAGCTCCTGACCTGAAGTCCTTGAATCACTCCTGGGAGGTATTAGCAGTACACGTACAGTGAAATCATCATATACACGATTTATGTTTTGTTTAAATTCGAACTCACCCCTCGTCTAACTTGCTCAATCATGCCATTCCATTTCCCGTCTTTTACAGATCCATAGGCGTTGTTGGGACTCGTATATATCTCGTATTTAAAGGACAGAACCTCACTTAGTTTGTGAATTAAGTCAATAGTAAATCCTTCCAGTACATAGCTTTCCGATTTTCTCATCACAAATGGTTCTTCCTGTGATAAACAACACTATTCAGTTAGAGTTTTTTTTTAATTTTCATTCGTTATATTTCGATTTGTTTTTACTTTTGTTTTTGTTTTTGTTTTTGCTTTTGTTTTGTTTTTGTTTTTGCTTTTGTTTTGTTTTATTTTGTTTTTGTTTTGTTTTATTTTATTTTGTTTTTGTTTTTGTTTTTGTTTTTGTTTTGTTTTTTTGCTTGTCGTCTATTAAATTTTGTTTTTTTTAGTGGATCAAGTGTTTTCTTGTATTTCAGATCCGGTTTAAGGAGCGAACCATACATTTTCGGTTGATATATCAGACATTCTATTTTTGGTTTGCCTCAGGGAGTGGGCCATTTATTTTCGGTTGATATATCAGACATTTTATTTTTGGTTTGCCTCAGGGAGTGTGCCATTTATTTTCAGTTGATACAATGTATTTTTACAGACATTTAATTTTGACAGAGTTGTTAGAGCCATTTTAATAGATCGAAACAAAGCCAGATTTATCATTGTTTCACGTGAAGTCGGTGTCAGAGCGTTCATCACAGTCACATTTACACATTGGCTAAAATTTGCTACTTGTTTTTTTTTTTTTTTTTGCAATGATTCGATAGATTACTCTAAGATAAAGAAAATAAACCAGGGAATTAGCTTTTACATCCATACGGTAGGCGTTACCTTGTCAACAAAAACTGTCTAAAAAAAAAAGATAACCGACACGGTGAAATTTTGTTCTTTCTACTTATAATTTTCTATATTTCATTCAGGAAATAACACATGACACGCAATTTCGATACAGTTTTTTTCAAACTCCACTAAGTTATCAGGATTTGTCCAATGGGGATACAGAATTGCAATCAGGTGACTTGCGTTTTCACGGAGGAGCGTCTTTAAGGTCAAAGAGTGAAAAGCGAAAGTGTACCGACAGAGTCAGAAAAGGAGCTAAGACATTCATATATACATGTAATAGCTTCACATTAAAATTAGTCAACTGAGTTTCCTGTTGAAGCATATCAACATTACTTAAGGAAGTAGACCAAGGGTAAGGGACACAACTCTTACAAACCATTGAAACGTTTATATTTACCATTTTACATAAATCCCAGCTTGAAAGCTTCTGTGAAATTGAATATAATACAAACATATCAATGATTTCAAGAGTTATGTCCCTTACCCTAGGTCTACCTCCTTAATTCATTGTAAAAACTGTTCATCTCTTAAGCAATGAGTATGATGTAGCGGACCATCGAAGGCTTTTAAAAAGCCAATACTTGTTCTAGTTTGATTTTCCTTCATTCAGACTCTTATTCGATTATTTTGGAAAATGTATAACTATTAAGCATTTTTATGGGTTGTCACTGCACTCAGTCTAACAAAATGAAATTTCCATTCACATGTACCAAAAACAAGCGAAAATAATTTGATTTAGAGAAAAAAATAAATAGATAATTTCATATGCAATGAAAATGAAATTCGCCTGTCTTTTAGTCAATTGTTCTCACCTGATTCGTGCGAATTAAAACATGCGTGGAGACCAGAAGCGCTTTTATTACTGGACGAAAGTCTCATAACGGTAATAAATACGATTTTAAACGTTGACCTTAGAAGCTCTTAGAGCCTTATTTCCATCGGACAGGACGTTGGCCCTACATGTAACACGAAGTAAGGACCTTTACTAGATCCGTATCTAAAACAAATCAAAATTTTAAACTACATGCTTATTATAATAGCTCACGTCTCAAGTACCAGTCCATATAAAATTCAGACACTTCCAATGAAAGTGATTCATGGTGAAGAAAAACCAACCAAACAAACAATGTACATGTCTACATATGCCTTACTTTCATATGACCATCATCTTTTCTGCATTCAGATCTGCATTTTTTAGAAAATCATACATTCATCTCCCACTAAAATCAATCAAATCTAGCCTGATCATATATAATTTTTATCTAAAAAACGCCACACCAAAATGAAATTCTAAGGCTGGTTATGTGAGCAGTACAGTCATGTAACTGTCTCAGAACAAGAAATTAAACTGAATTCGGTGGGTTATTGGCATGCATTAATCACCTTCTGTCTGATCTTTAGAAAGACTGCTACTCCTTTTTTGGCAAATTATGAAGAAAAATAAATCTTAGTTGTAAAAAGCATAATTATTTAAAAAAAAATATATCAATATATTTAACTTCGTCACACATGCCTCGAATTATCCCCTTGATATGAATTTCAAATGATTACGTGAACATGTTTACATCAGAAATTATTGGTGGGAACATTTTCTTACAGAACAAGCAATAAGGAATACATAACGTGTATCTACAACTGGAGTCTTTATGTGGAAATATTTATATAGAGCAGTAAAAAATAAAACGAAATGAAATTTTGAAAACTTTATTACGATATTTCAAATGTAGTGATCTAGTTAAGCTTTCACTTGATTTATTTTATAATCTGGAACTATGATGGAAATGTGTTGAAGCGTGCATGTTTATTCAAATGTATTGCCTTGCTCAGTACTCCCAAACTAAAGCTATTAAATTGCATACGAAGTAAGGAAATGCATAAAGATTTTTTGCAAACTTAAAAAAATCTCTTAATTATGTTGACATTACTGTGAAAGCGCTACCAATTTTCGTGGTTTTTGTTGGTAGGCCAATCCACGAAATTTGGTTCCCAACGAAAAGGAGAATCCCATTGATGTGAATACTGAAAACCTCATAACCACGAATTCAAGAATCCATGAACTAGTGTTTCTTCCCTAATCCACGAAAATTGGTAGCCACGAATTCAAGTACTTTCACAGTATACAAAATGTACATATGTATTAGTGTATTAAATTCAAAATAAAAAAAAAAAAACAATTCGTCGTTAACGATTAAAAAAAAATCTACGGTAAACGGACGAACGGAAGACGGAGAAACAGCATATTTCATCATACAATGAAAAGCTCTTTGCACTGAAAATACTTTACACTACATGTAATGCAGGGATTTTTTGTCAGTTTTTCATTCAATTTGTATCGTCTTGTCTATTAGTGATATTTACCATAACAACGACAATTTTGACAAGATCTGGAAATATACCCCTTGTTTCCCTATCATTAGTATCATTAACGGGGATTATAACCAATCGCTCAGTGTAGTTAGTTCCTCCTGGAATCCATGTACCAATCTAAAATTAAGACGAATATGGAACTTCAGAAATTTACTTTAAAGGCACTCATATTTGATTGCTGGGATCGTTTTCACTGCTTTCGGAAAAATGTTTCATTCTAACCTGTTACTTTTGGAATGCTCTAAAATAGAGACACAAAAAAGCAACACGATACAATAATTCAGCTATGTACGTGTACATGTTACATTTGTAACTAAAGCTACATTATGTACAACATTAAATATCTACCTGTGTAATTACGAAAATCTTGTTAGTATCTGATATTTTGTTTTGTCTTATTTTTATGGTTTTTGCCGTTTAATTTTTTAAGGCTATTCGCACTTGTTCATGTATAAGTGTATTGTATGTGACTGTACAGATACGATTAAATTCTTGTAACTATGACAGTACATGGAATGTCTTCTAGACACAGCTTTTTTCAAATGAATTTTATCAATGGAGAAAATACTTTAATTTGACTGTCTAACCTAATTAAAACGAGGAAAATTGGTAATTATAAGCAACGACTCAATCACGACATTCACGATAGCTACTAGTGATGCTATCTGCAGTACCCGGTAATACGATCAGCAGTCACCGGAGATGCAGTACATGTACGATTGTCGGTACCCTAATACGATTGGCAGTACCCGGTGATACAATCAGCAGTCACCGGTGCGACGATTGTTAGTATCCGGTTATATGATTGGTAGTACCCGGTGATACGACCGGAAGTACCAAGTAGTTGGATGTACTCGGTAATACAATAGGATCGGCTATTTCAGGTGGTAAGACCGGCAGTCCATGTTGGAACGAGCTGCAGTCACCTGTAATACAATTGGCAGTCCATGGTGAAACGTGCTGCAGCCCCCGGTAATACGATAGGTAGTTCATGGTGAAACGTGCTGCAGTCCTCGGTAATATAATCGTTAGTTCATTATGAAAAGTGCTGCAGTTCCCGGTAATACAATCGGCAGTTCCCTGTTATTCTTCGAGTGAAATGTGCCGAGTGTGTGCCTTTCTGCTGCAGAAGGAAATAAAATGTTCAATTACCTTTCTATACAGTGTAATCCCGCCATGGTTGTACAAATGAAATTGGTAATCTATCCTTTTTCCATCCGAGTCAAACTTAATGGACCCGGTCTCTCCGTCAGACAGTGTAGACTGTAGAAAACAAACATACATACAAATAAATGTATTATATACATGTGAGTATACTGCAAAATATTTACACACGTTAAGTATATACACGCAACATAATCAACAACGTATAATACTCTATACAATGCACCTACATTATTTAATTTAATCAGTTTCAGTGACATACATTTGTACCAAGTGGAGCCTGATTCAGGAACGGATTCGTATTCCAGTCATCTTGTTTTCACAAAAAAATCTAATTACGCCCCTTCCTTATAAACTGAAATTGATCCATACCTGGGATAAGGGTACTGTATTTCACCGAATTGCTTTACTGAATGACAAAATAGTTTTGACTCGCTTAATAGATGTTGATGTTTCATATTCATTGCCATTAATGTGGTCTTGTTTTCTCTAAAAATGCCTAAAATCACATTTCTGGATACAGATACAATTTAATGTAGCTACATACTAACCACTCTCTTATCTCCTTACATATACTGAGTAATATTGTACTCTCTTACCTCCCTGAGAGCCTCTATAAATCTAGTTCTATTAAGTTTATCTATATCTTCCTCCACGCCAGACAACTTCTCAAGATAAAGTCTCTGAGCTTTGTTTACAAGTCTGGCCGTGTCTTTGGCAGTTGCCTCGTACGAGTCAGACAAATATGTATTACCTGAACGAATCTCTCTATATCTGTATGCCAGAAGTCTACACCGTGCTTGGAATAGACCTTGGCGGTACATTGAACCTTCGTCAAATGGTTCAAAATACAATGACTGAAATATATTTACGTATTTATTTATTAAATGAAGGTAGTTGAGGTCCTACGCAATGTATATACATACATGTATAAATAGGCAATTTACTAGGCAAAGGTATAATACGCTATTTCAATGATAAATATTACACCGCTGTAGCTGCACCACCCATTACTCCACACCGCGTCTTTATTCAAATTAAACATATTATTGGAACATACATTATAATAAGTAAAATAATTGTCGATTTTTTTTTCATGAGTATTGACGTTCTTTCGGTTCAAGAACATTTGAATTATTCCTCTTTTCACGCACTTCTACAAGTTCAAATAATACAGATTTTTTTCCAGATTTCTTTTTTAAATATTGGTCCCTCGTATTTTGGTTATGATGCAGTATTATCAATGAAAGTCCAAGCAAAAATAATAAAAGAGAAAAAAGTGAAGTTTAACACAATGAAGATATCCATGTGTATTTTCGGACTTCTCTTGACCTCTCAGTGAGTACTTCAAGTGTAAGATTGATTGAATGAAACATGACAAGAAAAAAACGATTGAAACATCCTTTTAAAACTTAGTGGGTCTGCCTGCAATTTATTTTAGAAAAAAAGGTTTCAAAGAAGCATTACATGTAGCGGGGACTTTATTTCAATGGCTGCTATGTGTGCTTGAGCAATTCTTTAGAAATGACACAGATATGATCTAATAACTGATAGACTAGGTGCTCTGCAATCTACTTTTTAAAGAATATTACTAATATCTAAATCAACCAATGTACAATTGATGTGTATAGATCATTGTAGATCTGTGTAATACTTCATTCATTTAAGACCCATGGATGACATTTTTCATTCTGATGGTGTAGTCTTTTTGACATATTTACCATTCACTCCCATTCTCCTAATATAATTGTACATAATGTACAAAAATGTAGCAATTTTACATAAAATGTGTGTATTATATTCCACTATGAAAATTCACCGAATAATCACCTACATGTATTCCGTCTGTCTGTCATTTCTTCAATCCGAATTTCGTCGCAATTATGGATGGGTTGTTTACAATTTTTGTATTACAAATATTACTAAATGGGAGATCAACTTCGAGTCTTGTCATTTTCCCATTAGAGATAGCAAAAAGTCTATAACTAGCACACACACCATGAAACTTTATGTTGAAAACAAGTCTATGATAGATATGATCCAACCAGAGCTTGGAAGAGCTTGTTGAATATGATATAAGCTATAGTTTTGCATTGTTTATTGTGTACTTACCGTATCGTGAAAAATAAAAATATTTCTTTCATTCTCAATAATGTTTCCAAAAGATTTTGCCTGAAAAAAAGGTGAAAAAAGGAAAATGGCAAACGTGTAGATCTACATTGTAGGCACACCGTGTATCAACTAACTTTTGTCCTATAGTTTAATATTTCCATTTAAAGGAACACAAATACTTAGTCTTGTATACACTGTACATGTACGTGATTGCTTTGTGCAAATGTAAGAGGAATGACATACATGTACTACTTGTATGAGTTTGGTATGCCCGTTTGAGATCCCTGCTACTTCTGATTTATTCCAGTCAGATCATTTTTTTTCTTAAAAAATGCAATTATATTGAGACTTTGCTAACCTGGACCTCTTACTGATGTACAACTCGTATGTAAAATAATGGGAATTCTTACAAAAAATGAAGTGAAGTCACTATCTGTTTCGGTTATGAAATCAAATTAAAGAAAATATTCATCAGTCTTTACTTCAAATATACGATTTAATTCAAAATGCGTTCGTACATATGCAACTAGGAATATTGAAATATCGACAATTTAATTACATATTTTAAGAAACTTAAACTTAAGAAGACTAACCCCTTCAAGAACAATCTGTATCAATTTATGTTTATGATCCCTAGGACTACAGATCAGAACTATTTCTTGTCGGAGTAACTGAGCACTTCGTAACACCTCTACCGTTTGGTTCCGAATGTCGTCTTCCGATGTCATCTGAAGGGCATAAGAAATCGGAGAAATCTGGTTGGCAATCATTTTACGGATTAAGTTCTGACATACTGAAAAATAAATACTCAAGCATTTGCAACCAGCCCATTATAAAATGGACTGGTTGCAAATTGAGACAGGACGTTATATTGACGAACAGATCGAGGATCGGCTGTGTAGACTGTAACCAACGGACCGTGGAGTCAGATACCCATTTTCTATTAGAATGTGATCTTTATAATAATATTCGAAATGACACGTTTCATGATATTTTCAATTTTAATGAATATACATTCACTAACACTATTGCTAAGACGAATCTTTTAATGTCTGAACATGCAAGGAAGTTAGCAAGTTTATTGCCCAGCTTCCAATTTAAGAGTTCTCACATATACAAGTAATTGATCAACTGATAACGATTTTGTTTTTAATACTTCTATATTTTTTTTATTTTAATTCTTTTTTTTTTTTTATCATTACGTTAAAGATGTTCTACTAACAATTCGTGATTATCTTATTGTTTCTATATAAAATGATTTAAATATAAGGGGACTTATAGATCCAAAGGGCCGGGTGTTTGATACATTACACTTATTCAATGTAACAGTTATCATATTATATGTTAACACAAGTCACTATAATAGAATAATTACTTACTTACTTACTTACTATAAAACGTTAAATAAAACATACTTGTAAGCGAATGAACGGATTTGTAAGTATCTATTTGATGTGTATTGCAAATAAATAAAGGGCATCTAATGTGACATTAAATAATTATATTCCGCAAAATTGCAAAAAATGTTTGTTTGGGTAACAACAATTTGAAATTCCCATATCTTTTTGTGTAAATAACCATACTGAAATTCGAACTTGATCTGTATCCTCAATAACGATGAAAATTTTGAAAAAAAGATCCTTCACAATCTTAAAAAGTTATCATCTGGAAATCGTCAAGGGACGTACAGTCGCATGGACGGACACACAATTTTCGGAGGATATCACGTAATACCTTACTACTACATGAAGAGGGGCTCAAATAAATTTACTCATTATCTTTAAACACATCAGTGAAATGTGAAATTGTCAATAAATTAAGTTCAAGCAGCTTGGACAAGTACAATGTCATGTATTGAAGGACACGTACAGACGTACACGTAATAAGATTTAAATCGAAGTTTTAAATTCCTACCATCATTTATTTTCGGATCATCAGGCATAACAACTACTGCACTTTTATTTTCCCACATTACAAACAGATCAACAATAGCTTGATTTAATTGATCTGCCGGAGGCATAACCTCCACCACGTTAGACCACGTGATATTGTCTTCAACGAGTGTTTCATCTACGTAATCAAAACCTTTGTATTGTGTAATGACGTAAGGGATATCTTCTTGCTCAAACATCATAGCAAGGTTGGTATAATACGGACCAATCACAACACTCACACCAGAGCTGGACTTATCGTATGCTTGCAACTTCAAAGCTGAAAGAAACAACATACTTTACAATTCGACTTATAAGTGGTCGAAGTTGTGTTGTTGTTGTAACGTGACAACAAAACTGTATTCGGCTTGATTATAAGTACTCTGTTAAATTACTGAAAAAAAAAAAATAAGAGGTTCATATCTGAAATAAATAAAAAAAATCGTTGTACACGTGTCGAGTGAACAACATACGAGACACATACATGAACATTGTATACAAAAAATACTCATACATTTTTACTCGTACATTTTTGTGTAACAAAAATAAAAAGAAACCATATTCAGCACCAAGGAGTTATACATGTACAGTATGTTTACAATGTAAATCAGTAAAAAGAAAGAATTTTAGGTGTTTTGAGGGTTTTTGAATTTATTGTTCATTTAAATCTTAGTGAACAATCTTTTAGGCATATAATCTACTTAGCAGTAGGTACATGCAGTGAATGTCTTTCACCAACGGACCTTTTGTGCACCAGCGGAGGCATCAACCCAGCGGTTTCCGAAGTACATTCAGTAAATTCCAATCGAATAAAAATATCGTTAATTCCGATATGTTGTACGCGTGATTCAAGTAAAAAAAAACTATCATCAGCTGCATCAAAACTGAGCCAAACGAATACTTTACATAGAATAACGAGACCATAATAAATAGTATAAAAGAGGACATGGAAACTTCTTATATTTCATTCTACATACCCTTTTCAAGGCCTGCCTTGATATTAGTCCATCCATTAGTCTGTACAGTGAGGTTGTCCTGGACATTGAGGTTCACAATACTGATAGGACTGTAACAGTCAATTACTTTGGTATCATTACTTTGGATATTTTTCTCTACAAACTCCTGTAACGGACTTGATCCAGACGGACTTAAAATCCCTGTAGAAGAGAGAATTGTACATTGTTTGGTGCATTCAAAGCTTTCTAAACGATTTCATTTTATTTCTAAAAGGTGATAGTAGTTTACATTTGGGTTGCGGCTACATATTAAATAAAATATTTTATTTAAGAAATTAAAAAATAAAAACAAAATATAAACATTTCACTATGGGAACATTTACATGTATTCATGTACATGTAATATACATATACATTTGTATAGTCAGTCGTACATCCAAAAGTTAAAAAAAACAGGCGTGCCATAAAATGCAAACAAAATCATGATATATGGAATAAATAGCATACATTTCATTGTATATTTCTGTGCCCCGAATCGAGTTAACAAGCATGTCGTTACATCAATTATATGTACCTCATTATGATTAGAAAAAAAAAGACCAGAAATATGTTTAAGCTAGCATAAAGGTACCTGAATATCATAATGGAGAGTTGATTAGTGGGGTTCGCGGTTGACCCCTAGGCCATGGGCTACTACATATTTTTTGGATTGTAAAACTGCAAAAAGCTTCCTTCCTATTCCAAGTTAAGCAACTTCAATACAATTCGTTACAAAAAAATGTACAAAATTAAAAATATCGATTAAGTAATGTGTAATACGGTTATTCTCCACAGCACGGTGATCGAACTGGAGTTCAGGATACATGTATAAAGTGTCATCCCGTGCTGTGTCTGTGGTGTCAGTGTCTGTTTTTTTTTTTAATTATTTGGATCTGACGCTTCTTGTCGTCTCTTGTCGCTAATTAGTGATACCGCTATCAACTAATGAAAATAGGCGTTACATCGGAGCGCTCCTATAGCATGAATGGACAAACAAGATGGAATATAAATAAAATAAAATATTGCAAAAAATAATAAATCTTTCATGGAAATGTTTATTAGTTAACTAAATAAATATAAAACAAATCATACAGTCATGTACATATTGATGCCAAACCCTATATATTAAAAAAGATCTTGCATAAAAAATGCATTATTATAAAAAAAATATTGCATTTTTTAGAAAAATCTTGCATTTCAACGAAGAAAAGATTGCATATTAATGATAAGAATATTCCGTATAAATAAAGAATACTCGTCTGAATAAGAAATGAAAAATGTTAAATATTGCAACCCATCACAAGCCATATAGACCTGTGTCTCCGTCTTTTATTTGCCAATACAGTAGACACTAGGCACTACATTATGGAATACCTACTTAACATGTACATGTACTTAAATTGTGTTTAATTGCGTAATATTTTTCCACAGTGGCCATATTTTAAAGTGGGGGGGGGTGTGATCACGCCAAAGTACTTTAACACCGCCGCATTTTTGCGCCTTTCCCAGGTGAGGAATTGCTGGCCTCTGCATGTCTTTAGTTTTTTTTTATACTCCTTGATTACATAGATGTACGGGGGGTGGGGGCGTTAATTGATGGTCTCCTCGTTCATTGGCCTTAGGCTGACATTTTCATTCTGCTGGGGTGGTTGTCTCTTTGACATTTACACTATACCTCTCATCGTTATATTATGATACATGTATTTAAATTATATTATATTTTAAATTTGTCCATAATTTTCAATAGTACAAAGTAAATAAACACTGTGCAAAGTTTTATAAGTATAGTACTGATTAAGTACATTATGGAGTTACATATTACATAGTAAATCATTTATTCTGAAAAACCCATGTATCCCACAGGTATACAGAAAAACATAACATTTTTTTTTAAAACATATAAAAATACATTGGTAAGGTACCATCCATAATATATATAGTGACTAAAAGCCAATAATGCATGCAGAACATATATGTCAAACTTCTCTATTACATGTAATATAGGAGTTGCACATCTGCAATGTGTATATAAACATAACTGTGCAGTTCGAAAATATTGGTTTAATACATGTACTCTTTATGAGTACTCTAATGAGTTACATATTACATAAAGTAGGTACCACTAACAGAGTGTGAATAACAGGATGACAGACGGACGGAATGAAGCAACTGCCTGTTCTACTTTCACCTTTGTTTGATGCAGTTGAAAAAAAAAACAGTTGCGAGTTCTAGAAAAGAGTGAAGAATCAAGCTTTGACATCGATTTTTTTTTAAATATCACAATGTTTTTTATGATGACACTATTCAGTGGAAACAAAGTGAACTTACCAACGACGAAATTATATTTGACTGGCTGCTGTACCTTCCCATCTAAATAACACTGTGAATTGGAACTATGACAAAAAATAAGGATCAGGATGACTACTCTAATCATTTCTTACTATCTGAAAGAAACAAACAGAATACTAAGTATCTAACTTTAACGTAACAATACATTCATTCATAATATTTTAACAAAGCGCTGACATATGTTATTATTAAGCATCCATGCGTTTTTGTGGAACGAAAGATGCATGTAACCTCCATCCTGAAGCCACCTGCATGTACATGTATAGATATTTTATGTCTCTATTTGTCTACTGTGTCCATTTGTTTCTACAGCATGCTATTACAACCATTAATTTTGCCATATCAAAGTTATCTCCTAGTTCTACAATCATAGACCACAATAGCAAGTAATTAACGGTATATACACAATATATATATGTACACATTATCCCTCTTTCATCAAATATATACATGTACATGTACGAAATGTACATACGGTTTAACATTTGTTTGTGTCTTTTAACAGATTATTAACATGTACAGCTTACTGAACATTAACCACATTTTTATTAATTACATGCAACAATGCTTACTTCTGTTCATGCAAACGCCAAAGCATTATGTATATTGCAACTTCTCAGCTTCAAACATACTTTACTAGGATACCGTGATAATAGACTCGGATCGCTCGTTCGTGTTAGTTCAAAAAAGGCATTGCGTACGGTGCTTTGTTTTAATTTCTAACACACATGTTAATGTAGGCTGATAATGGATCAAGTAATTTTTACAACCAAAAGCAATTTATCTCCCCTTTCATCATTTAAAGTATTTTTGCTCAAAATCCAATTACGTCCTCTCTTGAGTAATTCAAACGATATATAATACAAAATATTGATAATTATCTCCCTTGTGTTGTGTATTGCCGTTTAAGGGGTAGTAAAGTCATAAACACGAAGTTATAATTAAAAAAAAATGGTAGTAACAAGAAGCGGAAATTATTTGACATTAATTACGAGAGACATTTGGAGTGTAAAAGAGAATTTAGGGCATAGGCGTACAATGTGCATATACTTTTTCGCGATCTACAGATCGAATTTCAATATGCTATTTTTGAAATTCGATTAAAATAATTTATCAGTTTATTTTGAGGCTCAGATAGTTTCCATGTTCATGCATATGAAATATCACAGAAAAAAAATCGCTCGATGTCACCGTTGATTTTTTGCAGTTTTAAGTCGTGGCGGATCCAGAGTTTAAGGTTGGGGGGGGGGGGGTTCAAAAAATATTTCTTGACAGGATCACCGGTGAGGATCACTTCGTAATCACTTCGAATTTGCTAGGGGGATTTTGGGGCATGCTCTCCCCCCCAAGAAAATTTTGAAATATTAAACATCAATTCCTGCATTCTGAGGTATCTCGAACAATCCCCCACCGTGAAGGTGTGTCCCAACAACTACATGTAGTCCACCTGCTCCATAAATAAAATCGTATACAGAAAAAAAAAAAAACATACATGCATGTTCCCTTTATCAGTGATCGAAAATTATTCAAAAATAGAGGTGGTAGTAAAACTTGACATTGTTTTAAATCAAAATGTTCAAAATGAGCTTATGTGGCAAAAATACACTAATCTACTGTAAAGAGTGTGTTTAATAGATGAACATGTGCACGTCAGTACCGACTTCGAGGGTTTTCCAGGAGTTGCAAACATCCATTTGTTTGAAAAAAACTTATTGAAAACCTAAGACCGATCAGCATTAGTAGTTTACTTCCAGGACCTCGAAGTGCTGCATTACAATGCAAAATCTTGTACTTATTGCCTTTCTTAACATTTTTTATCATGTATAATGGATTTTTATAAATGTTATCTATTTTTGTTAACAAGAGAAACACTTTTAGCTTTTTTCTTGAATCAAAACCATGTCAATGATTAATGTCCATTCATTTGAAAGGCAGACTAGGACTTATTCTTGTGAAACCACGGAGTCACGTGAAGAGACTTACATACCCTATAACAAAATTACCCACGCGGAATTAGTCAGCCAATCTCGTTATACTACAAAATAACCTCAAATGCAGAAAGGAGAGTTTCTTCTTGAGAAAATTCCCGGTATTGTTGTACTCAAATAGTTTTATTAACCAGGTGGCGCTAATAAATTTGATTAGATATCGCTTGAGAATATATAAGGAGACTGGTTGGGAAAAAACTTTCCGCAAGACGAGAACGGCATATATTACTATTACTTCAAAAGATTTTCACAAATAATACATCGGCTTATCTACGTAATATTATACCAAACTTAATCACAGATCGGCATACCCATAATACGCGTCGATCTCAGAATATAACTGAGATTCGTACTCGCACAAAATTTTATTCAGAATATTTCGTACCTTCCGCCATTAAATTATGGAACAAATTGCCTCATTGTATACGTGATTCCAGATCTTTAAACATGTTTAAAGATCACCTACGAAGGTTTGATAAAAAAAGTCCTGCCTATTATCATAGCGGATCAAGAATTGGAAAGATTTTACATGGTAGACTGCGAATGAATTGTAGTTCTTTAAATGAACATCTTTTTACCCGCAACCTAGTGGATTCACCGAATTGCGTTTGCGGAAGAAGTGAATCAAAATCTCATTTCTTATTACATTGTGATAGATATCGAGAACTTCGCAATGAGATTCTATTTTCCATAAACTTACCAGTTATGTTAAATACCGACATTTTACTATTTGGTTCTGATCAGATGACCAATGATCAAAATAAGCAAGGTACAAGAGATTTATTAACTGACTTTGCAACTTGATTAATTTCATTTTTTTCCGAATCGAACTCTTCGCCATTTCCTTTTCCACACTTTGTTAACAGTTTAAATTATGTTATTATGAGCATGCAATTTTTGTATTATATTTTTGTCAACATCGCAGGAGATGGACTTGTAAAAGCCTTGAGGCTTGTTTCCAGATCCTGTCAGATATAAATTGTTTTATATTAAATGACATGTGTATTTTTGTTGAATAAATATGTTTAAAATAAATAAAGAACAAAGAACTTTTGCGTGAAGCGAGAAGCTAAGAAAAAAAAGTAATGGTAAAATTTCCACCAGTAAAACTATAATTTTAGAATTGGATCAAACAATATCCGGACAGATTATTTCGTCTAGTGCCTCCGAGGCTTTTATTAAGTATAACTTGAAAGGCTGAGGAGTTCCTATTGCAAAATTACTGAGCTGAGACAATATAGGCAGTAGTCAAAAGAAAAGTCCGTATGACATTAAATGCGATATCAAGGCAAAAACCGGAAAGTTTGAAAACGACTGCAATGGCCCTGACTTGGTAAGGTCATTTTAAAATGAAAGGTGGGTTAAACCAGGCTTTATAGCACGCTAAACCTCCCGTTTCCATCACGGGTTATTATTTCCGCAGTACGTTGTATTTCAACACCATTTTCTACCAGTCAAAACGATAAAACCAGTAGTCAAAGCAGTACAGAAGGTATGAACAATGAATAAGTGAAAATGAAAAGAACTAAGTTCGATAAACATGATGGAAATCCTAGCCACGTGTTTCAAAAAATCTTGAATTTTGTGTGGAATGAGCGTCCAGTACAAGATGAAATAATATTATACGTGTACAAGTGAAGACTACAAAAAATAATGTGTAGATGTACATTTTTAACAGTGAATCTCTAGATCTGCATCTCTACGTGTAGGCTTTGGTTAAATAACATAACAAACAAGAAAAATGTATTCATTAAAACATTTTCAATTTCAATGCATTCATCTTTACATGCAAATATATTTTTTTTTCTGACAACAGTAACCAAGGTGTTTTATGTTCGCTTACTGTGGGCGGCCATATTTCTTTTTGATCCCACTGAGCGTGATAATTATAACAATTCAATTAGGAGATTGCTTTGCAGATATGATACAAAACAATAATGGAATTATATTATCGAATTCCGGTCATTTCTGATAGCCCAGTGCACCATATTATAAAATTCAATTGATGTAGAGTTTTTAACAAATAGAACTATTGATACAACAAATGAAATAGGACATCTGAGAGAGACATCGCCTAAAATTGTAATATTAAAAAAAAAATAATTTTGTTGTAGTCCATGGATAACGTCCATACTGGCAGAGAAAAAAAGTTGGAAAACCTAAGCATCACATATGAGGGAAAATCTGTTTATATAGTAGAACTGGGAAACACACAAAAACATCTTACAGACGTAACACACAAAAGAAAGGAAAGTTGTAGTTAGCAAAACAAGTACAATATATACACCATCAAAACCGTAAAATTCCAAGACAACTCGGGTGACATGGATGGGTTGGTGCTGCTGAATTTTGTGTGTTTGTTGGTTTGTTTTGTTTTGTTTTTCAATATGCTGTACTGCCCAATTGTTGTCATTCATGTCCGGTAAAACACGAAGAACATCTAGCTACCACTGAGAGATGAAAAGACAGACAGCCTATAATTACGGTTAATCAGGTCTTGATCAAGTGACGACCGTACGACCGTAAGAGTTTTTAATCGATAACCCCGAACATTTTGTAAAGGACCATTTAAGGGCAACACAACTTTGTAAAATAAAACTTAAGGAGGTAGACTTAGGGTAAGGGACATAACTCCTGGAATCAGTGGTGTGTTTGTACATATATCTCATTCAATTTCACCAAAGCCTATCAAGTTTTCATTTGAAACAGAATGAAATCAGTCAAAGTTACTTTGATGCTTACATGAAATTGATGTAAAATACTGAATGCAAACGTTCCAATGATTTGCAAGTGTTGTGTCCTTTACCCTAGGCCTACCTCCTTAAAATAATATTGTTTTTTTTTCGTCATAAAACACGTACATGTACAAATATTGAAAACAAAGTCATTCTTTGAATAAAAACGTAGATGAAAGAGTTATATTTTCGATGAAGTAATTTTTTTTAAAGATCCATTTTCATTGATAATTACACACATTTTATGCTAGATACATATTAGTAGTGAATACATGTATATGTATTTATACAAATAACACATTCTTCCCACTTATTTACACTTTCGAACAGTATTATGTGCTTAACATATTATCAATTAATGAAACTTAATCCTTCTTCACAACATTAGATTCATTTACCACTTAAATATTACTATGGGATTTCCAATTATATCGTTAACATGACTGCTATCAGCGAGTTTGTCTCTGCTCATCGTTAGCTTTCCGTTCAATTAATAAAAATCGAATATTTTCCAAGTAGGTACTCAAAATATAAACCAAACACTAAAGTAACAACGTGGTGCAATGCCGTGGCATAATTAATCATCGTTAATCGTATTATTACGGTGACAGATGCTTTGTGTTTGTACAAAAAAAATATGAAAACGTGATCATAAAGTTACATGTCACAGTATAAATCCACTATCAACAATGTGTAGTTTTTGTGCAAGAAATAATGAATGTCACTATTCATTGAATGATCATATTAGGTTTATTGTTACAAATTCCAAAAAGTCTGGTTTGATGTTTGATACTACAAAAATAATTCAATTCACGTACATGTAAACGCGTAAAATATACATGTAAAACTATCATTATAGTTTTTGGACCCTAATTTTTGCGTTAAAGCGTTCACAGCAATACCCTTTTACTATTCTGATGACATGGAAGAAGCCGTAACTTGTGCGCTGGTCGTAAACGCAATAGCAAAATACATAGATCTGCGATAACGGTCTCTTTTTTTTCTGTTATTTACTTGAAGGTCGAACTCGAACCTTTCACATTTTTTTTTTTATTTCTTTACCCATCCCTTATAAGAATTAATATACGGTGATGATTTCATTTCCTTTCAGTTCATATTTCTTTCTATATCCAAACTGGTCTCGAAATAACTGCAAACACCTAGACGAAGGCCTTGAAAAATAACGCGGAAGAAACTAGTGTTTGTTTCATGGTATAGAAAACCCCATCGTTTTCGAATATGTCATATTTTTTATTTACATGTAACAAGACTCCTTTATGTATAAAGGTCTGCATTTTGTTTAGAAAACGATACAAAATGTTATTCAATTCCCATGAAAATAAACAGAGACAAACCAGATAAAGATCGATAACTCTTTGCAAAGTGCCAATTTCATACACGTTATCTCTAATGTGCAAAAACCGCATGACAAACTAAGACCTATTACCTATACAGCATGCCTCCGTTGGGCCAACTCTGGTTCAACGGAGTCATTTACGTTGGGCCAACGTGGGCAACCCAATGTTGGCCCATCGTTGTAAGTGCAAAGAGAGCCAATGTTGGCCCAACGGAGGCAATCAATAGTTGGGCCAATGTTGGCCCAACGTAATGCCAACATTGACCCAACGAATACCCAATATTGGCCGAACATAAACCCAATGTTTACCCAACCAAGCGGTCTGACCATGGTATCATTGAGATATATTAGAATTAAATTTTATAATTTGTTCAATTGTTATGTCGCAGAGTGCTGATGTTATGTACTAGATATCAAAGACCGCACTCAAATGTCCCCTCAATTTATCATATAAATTCTTAACAGTAAGAATGTCCCAATGACAAGCTGATTGCAGATGATAAGATTTAAACAAAAAATCTATTATCAAACTAGCAGATATAACAAGCATTGATATAATAGATATTGAAAATTTGTAAATCATTTGCGTTTGATAGAAACATGATAATGCTTGTCACTGTTTTATGTTTAGGTAGAATTCACATTGAAAATATGTATACGTTTGTTCAAAATGAAAGACAACTTTTGATTTAAAAAAAAGGCGTATTATGTTCTCAGTTACAAAATTAAGGGGGAGATAATCACGTACATTATTGTTATCATAAGTTAGATTTGGTTATTCATAGTAAGTTTGTGTATTATTAAGTACTAAATGATAAACACGAATACTCGTTACATAAATATTAAACATGCACATAGCAGTATTTTTTTTAAAAAAGCCAACAGAGTAATATATATATATATATATTTTGGTATTTCAACATTGGCCAACGTTGACCCAACTTAGTACCGCAGTCTAGATGCAACACAATTTTTCTTCGATATGTCCGGATTTGATTTCTCGTTTCACATTACTTGAGATTAATATACACTTTTGCATCAAAATAATATGAAGTCTGTTTTAACATGTGTGTCACCAAAGTTGTTTTGACGTTAGTTCAATGTAGGCTCACCGTTGGCTCTGGCTGTAAGCATGGCTTTGATTTAAAAATTGAAATTTAACAATACCTTTCATGTACAGATAGCTTCTAAAAAGTTATTAAAGAAAACATTAAATGCAAAGGTTATTCTGAATAGTGCGGCCAAAGTTGGACCATCGTTGGGCCAACGTAAAACCTTTTTATGATATGAAAGTATTTAAAATTTCAAAACGGTATGTTTAACCATTGGCTTGACATGTATAAACGGTTTTGGTAAAAATAAATCAAGTGGAAATATTTCCACAAACCATTCACTGCTACACTGGGCCAACGTTGTATTGCCAACGCCAACTAAAAGCCAACGAACCAACCATCAGCCAACGTTGGCCTAACGGAGGCATGCTGTCTGGGTATGTGGTCTACTAAATGTTTCTGAATTTAATTAAGAAATAAAAATGTTTTTGGTGGGTTTTTGTCATGCATGAATCACCTCCTGTCTGATATTTTATAAAGACTGTTACTTAACTGAGTGTCGACTTGCGCGAATTTGTCGAATCTGTCTCAATTAAGTCAATAAAGAATTATATATCTCATGAATCTTTAACAAATTATTCCTTTACAGCTTTAGGCAACAGAACTAATACACAGACATATCTGTAATTACATCTCTTTTGTTACATACACCAACCAGTTAATTAAAGTGTAGAACTTTGATGATTCTTGTCTTTGTGCAGTCGAATAAAATGGGAATATTTTAATACCTGTCCAGTTTTTGATGTATCCGAAAGGCTAATGATGTATACAAATTTACAGTCACGAATCTTTTGCGAAACTCTTTCGGGAGAATCAGATTTACATGTAGGATATTAATAATTTATGTCGTGGAAAACAGATTGCTTTGGGAAATTGATATTGTATATACATTTGTATATTTATATATTTACTGGTCATTCACCTTCTGGTACATAAATTGCAAATATCTTCACAAGCGTCACAGCAATATACAGTTCTAAAATATTGACTTATATTCAGGCAAAGTTACACCAATAGAGTCAGCGACTAGTTCTTTGGAATGGTTTCCATAGTAAATGCAGATGCAATTGGCTAATTTCTGATCAGCTTAAAACCCTGCAAAAGCCAAACTAAAGCACTAGGGTCGAGGCAAAGCATACCCAAACAAAAGTGCAAGATTTTATTTGACCTAATGCACCCATGTACATGAAGCATAATAAAATCGTATGAAAAAGCAAATGGGCAATAGCTCCAACGAAAACCCTTTGACACAACCGGCAGTAGCAAAGGGAAAAGATACAATGTTACGCATCTGAAAATTACTAAAATAATATTAGCAGTGAAACGAACAGAAATAGGACATACAATGTATAAGACAGCATATCAGTCAGATAAATATTACCCCCACCCCACCCACCACCACACGCACACACACGGTCTTTTAACAGACGCATTAGTACAATGTGTACCGTTATCCGTCTATACTTGCACAAACTGCGATAATAATGAAATGCCTTATTAAACTAAATATTAACCCCGGTATTTTGTGGCTTCCAGTAGTACGGTTGTTAAGTTCTTTTTTTTTCTTTACGTATATATAAATTTGTATATATATTTAATTTTGTTCGATTCTCTTTTAATGAAACGCTGTTATCTCAGTCGTATAATGTAACCTCGATTAATTTAATTTGATTAATTGCAGACACTCGAAACTCAAACAAAGAAAAAACGAAAACTTTTATGGTTCGTTTAATATTGTCTGTGCATGAAAAAGATTTACGTCAATGCACATATTTTCTGCAAAAAAATCGAAAACGACCAGAGTCATAACACCTGTTGGATTTTCGCAATATCCAGACTTCTTTATGTCCTGGAAGTCTGGCTACAAACACATGTACCAATCGGGGATTAATATAATGTTTTACCACGTTCACGTAGCCATGACTATGCTGGACAATGAAAATAACTTTCAAAGCAACAATTCTTCCACCAGGAAGCCTAATAGCATAGTTAACTTTAAATTGACAAAATATTAAGTCTCCTCATAAACTGGATTCAGTTGATTACAACTGTATCATGATTGACAAAAAATCTCTGCTTTAGTAACTTATAGAATGTTAAATAAAATGATTAAGGAGAAAAAATACATACCTGATATTGGGATGATTCCAAATATTACGTGGCAGATCTCGCTGTTTTTTATCATCATACAAAAACCAATAATTTTCATAGAAGTCAATTCAAACACTCCACAACTTCCTAAGTCTCACTTGGACATTGTAAATATCATAATTCATTCAATATTAATTCCATCATTGCCTAAACCGATGTTGATGGATGAAAACAATATATGAAACAGGCTCCTCCGAGAGTTTTAATTGTATCAAGATTAATCTGTTATGTGTAAAATTGGCCCGTATCGGAATGGACACATCGTAATTGAATATACTGTTGGAACCTCATCAGCGTCGTTGCGGTCCTGTACTCTGACCAGTATTAGAAACTTTTTGCTGCATCGTTTATGAAATTTCTGATTGCAAAAAAATGTTGTCTCATAGCATCTTTACTTTTTGAAACAGACATCTAACAGGCATCTAGCAATTTCAGATCAAACCTATTTCGGGATATAGTAGTACGACGGAATTAGCGCTAAATTTTCGGAAGAAAACGCATTAGGACAATTTACAAACTTAAAATGAAGTGGGAACTAGTTTCAAATATCAAAGTTTTAGAAATCGTTACTCTTTTAACTGTGGTGTCAAGAGGAACATGTTCATATAGCACGTATCTCAATGTGGGTAAGTACATGTAAACCTTGCATGTTACATGTTGGTTTTCGTTCGGCTGTGTATTAAATACTATATTGCATGTTCCTAGAACAAAGGCTCCTAACATTTCAAATTTACATCACAGAACATGTTTTTGTTTAGTTTTCCAAATATGAGTCAGACATTTTGCGTATAGTAATAATGAAACCCTATGATGCATTATTACTTTAACATTGAATGCATCACTTAACCATATAATACATGTGTATACAAAATGTATACATGTACATGTAATTGATTACTCTACCCACATCACTATACCCCATGATGTATTGATTTTTTGACCCTTTAATGCATTACTAGACTACTCTATAATGCATAATTACTGAATATACAATATGAAGCAATGATTGCTTTACCCTTTAATGCATCACCAAATATACCATATGATGCATTGATAACTTTACCCTTTAATGCATCACTATGCATATTCTAGGATGCATCACTTTATGTACCTTATAATGTATTGATTACTTGACCCTTTAATGCATCACCAAACATACTCTCTGATGAATCACTAAATATGCCATATGATGCATTGATTACTTTACCCTTTAATTGCTGAGTCTAACTTATGATATATTGATCACTTTACCCTTTAATACATCATTATACATACTTTTTGATGCATCACTAAGTATACCATAATATGCATTAATTACTTTACCCTTTAGTGTAGTTTAACCTACGATATATTGATTGCATTACCCTTTAATGCATTACTATACATACCCTACAATGCATCACTACATGTACCATATGATGCATTGACTACTTAACCATCAAATGTAACAGTTCATCCTGTGATTCGTTAATTACGTTCTACTTTAATGTACCACTTTACAATGTGATGCATTGATCAGTTTACCCTTAAATGCATCAGTTTTCCCTTTGATACGTTGATTACATCATCTTTTAGTGCATCACTATACATGTACCTTATGATACATTGATTACTTTACCCTTTAATGCAATGCTATGCCCGATACATGTAACACACTAGAATGCATTAATATCATGACACAAGAGTAATCTGTAGGAAGATGAAATTATAATTCAAAGAAGCCCTACTGACCTTAAGTTGTGTGTTTTCCTATGTCCTTGTACATCTGAGACTTGTCTGCGGACCGAGTTGTCCTATGGCCGAGTTGTCCCATGGCCGAGTTCTCCCATATTTTAACTTTCTGTATATTTGGACTGACCATTTCCTGTCAGACTAAAATCAATACCTGCCTTGATTGAATGTCATTGGTTAAATTCATAATTACCGTTAAAAGGAAGTTGTCCTCTATGTTAAAATAAAACTATTGCAAAAAAATATAAAATTCACGATGGAGTCGTACTCATAATGTTCATGATGCATCTAAGGCCATTCAAAATGCGTCGTTAATTTGCAAACTTACACATGTACATATACAACTGAATATAATCCTGCTCCTTAAGGAGATTGTCATATTAAAACGACAGAAAAAAGCCAGTGAACTCAAAGAACCAAAGATTCACAAATGTGTCAGAATACAATACGTCATATCATGTACTCACGGACAGGTCACCATATGGTCTTCGTTGATGTGCAAATGCCATACCGTAAAGCAAGCTGTAAAATGCTCTAAAATAAACGAGATGAAAATATTTGTAAAAGACGAAAATCGACTATATCTGTAATAGAAACAACATAAAACGAATAACAACGACGACAACTATTGGACTACAGGTTCCTGGCATGGAACAGGTACGTAAACTATGTGGCGGGGTTAACATTTTTGTGAGCGCTTAACGCTCCCCTAACCTTCCGAGTGGTGGAAAATACAACAATAAGACGAACTTTAAAAATCTGTTGAATTCGGATTTAACTCTTGAGACTTAAATTTTTTTAATTTTTTAAATATTAGTTTATCAAATAACGGATTCTTTCAATATTAAGACCACTACGCTTGGTATCTTTCCTTTGTATAACTGTATGCCTTTTCATTTTATTATCAACTTGTGCATATACAATGTATGTGTAACAAATCATAGGCAGATCAAAGAGAGCCACCCCATTTTTTATTTTAAAACAAAATTTGTATAAGAAACCTTAAAACACTGGAGCCACCAACCCGACCCACCCTAAGCTGGTTCTCGGCTGACTAAAATACAAGCGAGAACTAGTTTAACCCTCCCTCCCCCATCCCTTTCCGGAATTTCTGGATCCGCCACAGAAAACGTAATACATTGGTCTCCGTAATCATCACCAGTGATAGTTTTTACCTTAGAAGAATAGGCCTGCAGCAGCGCTAAGCTTGTCGTAAAAGGCGACTAAATAGTGCTCAGAACCCTAGCCGGGGACTAGGACGCTCTGCCTACAGAGCAACTGGGTTGTGTGCCCAAGATGGTGGAATGGGGTACCCCTGGTGTGTTGTATGCTGGGGTTGTCTGGCTATATTACGGAAAACCTGACCACAAACCATAGTCATGCACCGTGTTGGGAAAGATGCCACGTTCCTCGCACGTTAAAAAATCCTATTGTGGTATTCTCCCTGAGTAGAAACCATAGGGCTCCGCCACAGGAGGCTAAATTGCCCGACCCTACCCACCTCTCCCTGTTTCCAGTGGCAATAAAAATTTGTCGACCCCATTGTCCTTGTGTCCCATCCCATTTTTCATTTCATCATCATTTCATGTTCATTTTATCATCCACTTCATGTTCACCGCCCGAATATAGCTGAAATATTGCTGCTCGGGCGTTAAATCATAACAAACAAACAAACAACCTTAGAAGATCCACGTCTTGACGAGTCGAAAGGGAATGAGGACAATCCTACCTCGTACATGTACAAATGTCGGTGTGGTAAAGTAGTAATTTTTTTTTGAAATTCAGAAAATATAGCACAGAGACTGTTTAAAATAGCGAAACATTATTTATAGTGTAATAGTTTTCTACTTCAAATACATCCAACGGTCTATGGAGTTCGTGTAACTTTAGTTAGAGGTATAACTTGTTTGTAGTACCAGTAGATACATGTACATGTAAAACTATACATACCTTAAGTATTCGTTTGAAGGTGGCTTTCTATGTCCTGCAACGCGTTCATTGAAATAATAGAAAATAACTGAAAACTCGATCAGAACAACTGCAAATTAACAAACTAACAAGAAAAAATAAAATTAATGTATCGAAAATATTTAAACAATTCTGCAAGTTATATAGTTTTTATTAATCAGACATGAATATTTTAAAATTAATTTTCTTGAGGCATATACCGGTTTAATTATTTATTTAAGGCAAGAATTTCGACAGCATAACTAAGTCTTGCATTCTTCTCATTTTCACTGTCTCGTTCGGTTTTCTGTTTCCGCCTATAAGTAACACCCTCTGAAACTGGTAATGTCCTTGATAGGACAATTTACATTTCTCTAAAACCTGAATACATTGTTTAATTCTTGTTTGTTAGCCATTCCGATAAAAATATTTTGCTTTTTTTGGAAACTCAGTTGATTGAAATACATTTAGTATAAGAATTTAATAGACAGTGTTTTTTATATTTACATATTAGTCCAAGGGCTGGGAGGGTCCCTTGTGCACCCCCCTCCCTTCATCAACTTCATGGTACCTTTATACCTCCCATTACCGAATCAATTTGTCACCAAAGAATATTCTCGGATTCTTTTTCAGTATAAGCCTATATTTGTACCCTATTGGGTCAAAAAGCCAAGATTTTTGTGACTTAATTGTTTGAACGTCTTAGCCTTCCTGTGACAGCATGTGTGCAAAAGCTAAACAAAGTAAGGCATAATCGTGTAGCCAAATGTCTCAGTTTTACAATGGAACCAAGAAAGTTGCAGTAACAGTTAGGTTTTTGTGGTAAAAGGAAACAATATACCCCTACCCCGCCGAAAAATCACTTCAATTGACATATTTTTCATTGTCAAAACCCCTAGAGTACATTGTATTTATGTTTCAGTAAAAAATGGCTTATTTGGTATTCTCTGTTTAGTATTATCACAATTTATACTTGGTTCTTTTGGTGAATTTTGGCGATTTTCGTAGTCAGAATTTATCAAAAAAAGCGAAAAATGGGATTTTCGATTTTTCGGTCAAAAGTCATAAACATTCGACTCTACAAGTTATTGCTTAAATAAAACGTCTAAAATTTGGCATCATTCGATAGATATTTTAGTTTCCTACATAAAGAAAGTATTTATAAAAAAATGTTAAAAATATTACCCCTACCCCTAGAAAACTGGTCTCAATATCAAACAGAATTCTCATTCACAGCATACTGACATAGAAAAACTCATATTTTAGGCGTTCATAATTAAGATAATGATGTACATGTACCTAACATATCTGATCAGTTCAGGCGCTTAGATTTTCATTTTGGGGTGAAATTACTATAAGATCGAAAAAATGGGAATTCTCAGAATTTTAGAACTTTCTCCTATATCACCTGACATTGTCTTTTTTCAGGATACTGTATTTTAAACAAACTTTTGTGTGAAACGGTTCATTAATATAATGTCTTAGCTTCAAAATGAGCCTAAGCAATAAATATTTGAACTTTTCCAAGTCAAGTTAGGTTGCAAATTGCCAAGTTGTCAAATTTCCGTGAAAAACCCAGAATTCGAATGTGGTAGATTATAATTTTTTAAATGGTATTGGATATATGTATACCAATCATTCATTGTAGTTGTTTCTTTGAAACCTTATGTTTGTATGTATAAAAATAACGATAGCAAACAAAATCAAATCATGTAAAAACTGTGATATTTTACACAAAAACTATAAAATTTACGTGCTAAAATGTGTGATAATCTGTTTTATTCTTAAATTTCCCCTTTTTATAATATTTTGTCGTCTTCGGGACATTAAAAGCTTGACAATGTGATTGATACAAGAAGATCTCCATAATAAATGCCAGACAGACATTGCTTACAGTTCGTGTATGCTATAAATGATTATTTTCTTTCACATCGGGGCAGATTTTAGTAGGTAGGGGTACCATTCTTTCGCCCAAATGGCCTGGAATACGTTTAATTATACATTGCCTTGGCTCATTGGAAAGGTATGATGCTACATTAATGTGTTTGAATATACAAAAGCTTGTTTGAAGTAGAGTACCTGAAAAACATTGCCCATTACAGGCGAAATGGAAGAAAATAATTATAAAAAATCTGAAAATTCCCAATTTTTTTTAAAAACTCGTTATTGTCAGCTTGAAACTGAAAATAATTCGCCTGAAATGAAAAGATATGTTGAATACGTAGATAATTAAAACAATAGTACCAAACATGTCTTTTTACATCGATTATGCGCTAAAAATTAACAATTTGGTTCATATTTAGGTATTCTTTTCATAGGTGGGTGGGAATTTTTCACATAATTGGACTTGGAAAAGTTCAAACATTTCTTACTTAGGCTCATTACAAAGATAAGACACTATATAATTGTATTTGAATATACAAAAGCTTATTTGAAGTACGGTATTTGAAAAAAAAATACCAATTATAGGTGAAATGGAAGGAAATATGAAATTCTGAAAATTCCCCTTTTTATGAAAAAAACTCAATATTGTCACATTGAACCTGAAAAAATATACTCACCTGAAATGATAAGATACATTTATGTTGGATACATCGATATTTAAAACAATGGCATCCAACATGTCTTTTGTACACCGTTTGTATACTAATTATTTACATTTGGGTTCATATTGATGCATTTTTTTCATGGGTAGGGGTGGCAATTTTCACCTAACTTGACTTAGTTCAAATAGTTCAAATATTTATTACTTGGAATCATTTTGAAGCTAAGACACCATATTAATGTCCTTTATCACACAAAAGCTTGATTGAACTACGTTATTCTGACAAAAATGGAAATGACAGGTGATATAGAAGAAATTCTGAAATTCTGAAAATTCATCTTTTTTCCAAATTTATAGTAATTGTCACCTAAAAAGAAACTCTAAGCATCTGAATTTACCAGATATGTTAGGTATATATCGTGAATTTTATTGTTCAGGTATTTCATACAGTGAAATGGAAATAAAAAATGTTGCCCCGGTGTGATTGAAATAAATATTTTGACTCAAAAAAATTGCCAGGCCTCTTCAAAATAAAATGGTCGTCCCTTAACTTCAACAAAACAAGTTGTTTTTTTTTTATTTTTTACGCACAAAGAGCACATTTATTTTTTGTTTCTAAGAATGAGCTTCATTTGACAATATTTAGCATCAAATTCCGAAATGCTCGTTGTGTCTGGCGAGCAGGCAAATAACACTTAACAGATTCATTTCGAACAGAGCAAATTCAATGCCACCCATTTCGTATGCTATAGAAACTCAATCAATCGTATGTACATGAAGTTGTAAACTAAGATAAAAGAAAAAAACAACTTGAAAATCAATAAACGAAGTACTAGCTATTAAGAGGTTTTAAATAATTAAGTATACTAGGCATTTACCCATACCAAACACAAATTACGTAATATGTCTTTTGTTTAAAAACAAAAAAAATGTAAAAAAAAAAAAGTTATATTTACGCGTTTTTTTAATTGGGATTGATTTTGTGCTTTGACTTTGAAGTATGATTAAATTTATAGATCATGAATAAAGAAGTGAATGATATATTTGACACTAATGTTTTGCAGAGAAATTAACTCAAAATTTTTATTTGACTACTTATAAATCTAAATCCTGGTTGTCTAGATGGTATAGTCCTTATTTAATTAAACATCCACTGCACTGACAATATTCGTCCAGTCTCGGATTACATAATCGTAGACTACATGAAATTAACGCAATGAACACATTCTAATAAATTGATTTGTATTCTAATATAATTTAGATGGAAAAAATACAATATCTGTCAATTTCAAAGACAACTCATCGTCAGGGTAAACATTGTCCCACGATAATAGCAAAAAAACAACTCGAAAAATATCAATTACATGTCAAATTATTGGAATAATTGACTTGGAAATGACAAAATTAATGGATGGTCTGAGCAACTTTCTATCTGATTTCTCTTCAAATGTTTATCTTTTACCTGATGCAGGAAAACTAATTTCATAATTAAAAACAACTTAAATGCAAGATCTATTCAATTTTATTGTTCGTCATTTGAAATCTGAAGTGTACACAGTGCTTTGACATGACTAGGTTAACTGACATTCAATAAACGTGATTGTAGGTCCAAGATCCATGGCATTTAGACATTCATGACATTTAAAAGAAGTTGGCAGCTTCGGAGAAAAAAAACCAATATCTGTATATTGTAAATGTCTGATATGGCATTGCAATTGCATTACGAACTACATAATGACCGAGATCAAGTACGTTGGATATTCGATGTTCGATATTCGACATTCAAACTTTTCAATATCAAACTGAACATCAAACGGTAAAATTTTACCGTTTGATATTCGTTTGATATTCATTTTGATATTCAAATCCATTCTGTATTCAATATATAACCCGGAAACGAATGTAAAACGAATATCGAACAGACCAAACTCCTGTTTGATATTCATTTTGATATTCAAATCCATTATATATTCAATATATAAACCGGAAACGAATATCAAACGAATATCGAATAGAAAAAGATGGCCGTTTGATATTCATTTGATATTATTTAGAGTTTACAGTAGCCAGAAATGAATATCAAACGAATATCAAACGGTAAAATGTTACCGTTTGATATTCAGTTTGATATTGAAAAGTTTGAATGTCGAATATCGAACATCGAATATCCAACGTACTTGATCTCGGTTCTTTATCGACTATGTATCGCGCAACTTTTAAGTACAGCTCTACCTTAAAACCAGGCAGAAGCTTATAAAGGGTGATTCATGCATTTCTTAAATACCAAATATTTTTGATTGCAATTCCGTCTGTAGGCTTCATAGAAACAATATTCGAGAATAAAAGTGCAAATGAAAGTTGTCCACTGGAGGTAATAACACTCAAACTTTGGTTATGTTCTATTACATAAAAAGTACAACAGAAATTCCCTCCAGAATGTTTACACTATTACCAGTCAAAAATATTTCAGGATAAGTAGCAGATCAAAGAACATGAACACAGGAAGAGTTGTTTTTAGGACCTAACAAATGTATTTATACAGTTTCATTGATTTTCTTAAGATATGATGAATCACCCCCTGACTGGTTTTTAAACAGATTCATACTTAAATAGGTTCCAAATTAGTTAATTGTCAAGGACCTGAATATTAACAAATAAAATCTACACACAAACTTAAGGAAGCTGGAAAGTACGAATCTAGAGATTTGGAGAAGGGGAGTTAAGCTACTATTAGACAAATCCCCTTAAAGGGCACCAAATTAACACAATTTTCAAAAAGGGAGTGGCTGGCGGTTCAAACTGCCTCTAACACTTTCTAGATACATGTACACAGAAAGGTTGTTTTCGTTCTGTACCAACTATGCGGGCTTTAGTCTAGAAACTACTACCCGTCACAGAGCTTAAAATTCTGCATACTGATACATGTTTTAAACCAAGAAGTTTTTTTTTATATGACGGAAACGAAAATCTGCACTGTAGAATGTATACACGTAAATTGTCACGTCTACATAAATCCAATTACAAACGCAAAACGAGAGCTGTTTGAAATTTACACATTTCACATGTAACTACATGTATCATGCAGTGTAAAAGACCTACTAGTACAATTGTCTGTTAATGGGTGATTAAGAAGTGTCACGAAATGTACTTAGATGAATTATATAATATGAGTTAGGATAATGTGTCCTATTATTCGTTCACGTGTAATATTAACTTCGTTGAATATGGACAACCAAACAAAAATACATGTTGAATGGTATTACATGTATAACTACTTGTACTACCAAATTAGAAATTAAATTAAAATTATCTCTGTTCTGTTTGTTAACAAAACAAAACCAAAAAAAAAGAATATTTCATGGCATATATATGTACAAAGTATAAACAGTCTCTGGTCAGAGGGTTGAAAATTTCGCACTTCCAAGACTAAACCACTCACCATACAAACATATGTAGTCATTTCATGCATATGTATTTTTATGTACGCTCCAACTGAGAAGAAAGATATCGATCACCTAGAAACCAAATTTTGTAAGAAGGAGTGTTTTCCGCAGATTGGTGTACATTTACGACATCTTATTCGTGTCCTAGAGATTAATGGTGTATTTTTGATATATGTCAAAAAGGAAAATAATGTGACAGTTCTAACATCGTTGGGCATTTTTCAGACCCTTCTATAAGTTTACATTATCTTCCCTGTATCAATTTGATCCGATGGAGCAGTGTAGCGATTGATTAATTGGTTGATATACGCCCGAGCAGCAATATTTCAGCTATATTCAGGCGATGGACATGAAAGGGATAATAAAATGAACATGAAATGAACAAAGAGATGGGACACAAGGATAATAGAGTCGACAAATTTTGATTGCCACAAGATAAGAGGGAGGGATGCAGTGTAGCGAATAGAGTCGTCACTTCTGAGACGTTTGTATAATATTGATTTGTTGTGACATGCATCAATAATTTGATCCTCTATCCTACATAATAACACCTATACTCGGCGTCACATAAATAACATACTGTTAAAATTTGAATAAAAATATTTTCTACGACTTTATTGACACCAACCGTCGTTTAAATTGTCTTAAATGACTTGCTCATTCGTTTAGCCAAACAGTTTCTCAAAAACAAGTCGCTTATTAGCTTAAATCATGCGTAACAAATCCTTACGGGAAAATCCCATACTAATATCCGCCATGTTGGTTTTTACGGGACGATTTGTTTACAAACGAAGTGCGTAAGTTCCCGTCGAACTCCGGTGACAATCGTCTGCTTGATCAACTTCTCGGTATTATACGTTGTTCGCGTAAAATAAATCCGAGATATCCGAAATAACGCCGAATTGCATTCTGGGTTCTTCGGTTTTTAGACAAACCATTTAAACGTAAACAACATCTCCTAGCAACCCGATCACTGTAAACATGGCCGACTTTTTACAATGTAAATATTGCCACCTAGAATTAAAATCTGACCGGAATTTAACGATTCAATGTTTAGGGAGAAGCCGTTTGGCTAAACGAATGAGCAAGTCATTTAAGACAATTTAAACGACGGTAGGTGTCAATAAAGTCGTAGAAAATATTTTTATTCAAATTTTAACAGTATGTTATTTATGTGACGCCGACTATAGATGAACTGTCCTGAACTACCATACATCGTGTACTAAATTATAGCCCTAAATTAATCCTACGAGGAGGAATGACCCTGCCAGCGAAAGTTATATTTTATAACCTAGCTGGTCGAGTGGTCAAGGGCGCTGGACTTTGTGCAGGCGGTGTTGCCATAGATGTCATAGCGGTACCAGTTCGAGTCCCGCGGAGGGAACGACCTAAAATTTGCATCGCAAATTCGACAGTTCTAACATCGTTGGAAATTTTCAGACCCTTCTATGGCATGGATTACCTGTAGCTGTCTTAGATATGGGGTCTGAAGTTCCACCTGTAACACATTTTAGATGAATAACTGCAAAATTAGGAAGTTCAACTCATGGAATGTGAAAATTAATCAGTTATTTCTAATTAAATGCTATATTGTCCTATTTTATTTCTGTTGCAGTAAGTACCTGTAATGTAGTAGTGTCGCATTCTCAGTTCCTCAGAAATGCGGAAAAAAAAATTATCGAATACATGTACTTACAAGTTGATTTATGTTACTATAGCTATCGTTGGATACACTGGCAGGACTAACTTTGAGAACTACGCTGCTGTCAGAAACAAGCTGGAAGAGGAAGACCCGTTACCATTTTGTAAACTTAACCTTACTGAGATATCATACGACAAGAGGGACGGATCACACCTTTACAACAGTCTGACATACGGTGAGCAAAAGAGTGGTTGAATCTTAACATTTATTAAGGTAAGCCATTCTAGAAGGGCTTTTAAAACTAACTCATGGTAGAATTACGTTTTACCACGACAGTACACGGCAAGATACATGTAAGCGATGTCAGATAGAGTTGTACAACATTTACAAATTCGACGTCATGACAGAGTTTTGTCGGATGTGTCTGTTATCATGTCGAGCATCACATAGTATCAAACTTTAAGTTTGCAAAAAAAAAAATAATAAATAAATAAACTTGGGCCCTGCACGTATTTAAAAGGATCCATTTCATGTAAGTCATGCACAATGTTACGTCATTTTGGATATATTATTGTTATTGCTTCTGATAAAGTACTAGTATTTTAAGTGGCGCTACCCCTAACAGTTCAATACCTGTTTAAGCAACTGTTATATAAACATCAGACAGGATGTGGTTTCTGTATACAAAACAACCCACTTAATTCACTAGAAACAGTTTCAAACAACAAAACCAGTCTTACTTTGTAGTGCAATAGGGTTTGTTAGTCTCGTTCTAGTTTCAGTTTTCCTTCCGGTATGTTAGATGTAGAACGTATTGAAATTCGAAGGCCGGTCTGCATTTCATTGTTGACTTCCGGGAAATGAAAACGCTGTATCACTATGCAAAATCTTCTATTTCTATGCTTTTTTTTTAACATTTTTATTCAATAGAACTGGATATTTGTTATTTTTTATCAGTATTTTTTCACGAAAATATATTTTGCTTTTAACATTGAACTGAATGCTATGTTAATAACGAATCTTTATGCATTTGAATGGGAGATGAGGACCCATTCTCATGAAATCACGGAGTCACGTGACGAGACTTACATACCCCATTTTGAAGATTTAAGATAAACTCAAACAGACTGAGTATGTAATTAACACTTACTCTGTCACAATATTTATCATTTTTGAATAGGTTTGATTTACTACTTTGAGTGATCGATAATTGTATGGTTTTCTCAAAAGCACATACATTTGTATCTGAATAGAAAAAATGACTATCATGACTTAAAAATATAGCTTATTGTAGTATCATCACAAATATGACACACTATCTGCTAGGGTTCTATAGATTTATTGGGGATTAGGAAATACCCTGTAACATAATAAACACGAACATTGACAAAAGACAATACACATAGCATGCAATTCACATACAAAGGTAGATAACTCTAATTGTCTCTTATTACTTAAAATGAAAAAAAAATATATAAATCATTCCGTCAAGTCAATTCATTTTGAAATTAATCATTTATCTCTAAATATATTTAGCTCATATTCAGTGAACAACTACCAAGTCAATCTCTGTTTATGAATTAGTTTGCAAAATCTTATAATATATAACACTTCATATCACTGATCAACCCCGTGCAGGTCCGGGTGTCAAAAGAATAGGCCTACAGCAGCGCTAAGATTGTCGTAAATGGCGACTAAATAGTGCTCAGAAACCTATCCGGGGACTAGGGCGCTCTGTCCACAGAGCGACTGGGATGTGTGCCCCAGGTGGTGGAATGGGGTACCCCTGGCATGTTACATGCTGGGGTTGTCAGGCTATAATACGGAAAACCTGACCGCGAAACCATAGTGGTGCACCGTGTTGGGAAAGATGCCACGTTCCTCGCACGTTAAAAAACCCTGCTGTGGTATTCGATAGAGTAGGAACCTTTGCGCTCCGCCACAGGAGGCTAAATTGCCCGACCTTACCCATCCCCCTTTTTCTAGTGGCAATCAAAGTTTGTCGACCCTATTATCCTTGTGACCCATCCTTTTTTTATCATTTCATGGTCATTTTATCATCCATTTCATGTTCATTGTCTGAATATAGCTGAAATATTGCTGCTCGGACGTTAAACCCCAACAATCAAACAACATCATATCACTGATCTATACTTAGTTACTCAAATGGAAAATTACAAGTTAATCATAAGACAAATAAGGAACACAGACAATATAAACAAAAATGCACATGTAAATAAACACACACAAACTGAACACAGCTTACCATGTAACTGATTACTGGATCTGAATTAAAATAATAACGACTTCATAAGTCTTCGTATCAATATAGTTGAATATATCCAATATTACTAGATACAAAACAATTGTATAGATATCAAAATAATATATTCTGTATATTCAGTTCCAATATCTGAAGCATTAACTATAGTTAAAGCTATATCTCAAGTGCAATAACTATTATACCAATAAAATACTTTTAAGTCTAAACTTTCATACCAATGAAAAGAATATCTGCATTCATTCTGAAAATCATACGTCTTTCATACCAAAAGATAAAAGTATAGAAAATAGAATGCATCAGAACAGAATACAAAAAATGTAACTAACCTTTAGATATGAATATCTATAACTAGAATAAATTAAAACTGTCAATACAAAATATGAGACTGGAAATTCAATATGTCTCCTCAATGAAAAATTGAAAAGTGTAACTCACAAAGGAGTTCACAATTAACCAATCAGAACAGAGAGGATAAAGGTCCCAGGATGTACGGTGTGTCTAAATAAAAATCAAAGTACTGAAAGTCCTAAAAGTGATAGTCAAAGTCTGATATGCATATATCAACAAATATACCCATTTATAATATCTATTTATATAAAAAATATCAAATGATATCAAATCCATATATACTACATTATATGGACCGAAAAGAACTGTTTGTTCTCTTCTTCTCTTTTTTTTTTACACAACGAATCATATCTACCATTAGCAGTATCTGAATTGTATATGGACCGGTACAATGTACTTAGTATATCTTATTTTCTGCTACAGCAAGATCCTTGTTTTCTGTAAAGGAGATGGGTATAGCTGTAGGACCGTACATTGACGTCTTCACCTCCATGCAGTATGTTATTCAGCACCAGGTCCATCTAGTAACGGGGTCCATTGAGAAGTCTGAACCATCTGATAGGACCTTTCCAGTTCTTCCTGATGCAACGTCAATGTCAGTAGCAATCGCTAATATTGTCAAAACATTGGACTGGAAAAAAGTTGCATTTCTATCCCAAGGTAAATGAGTTTTATTTGGTTTTTTGTTTCATTTGGTTATATTTTCTTTGTTTATTTCTTTTAGTGATTTGAATATTGTAGTCATTCAAGTACATGTAAGTAATCCATTTGTTCGGATGTTCTTCATTCGTCCCAATTAACTTTACGAATATGAGTTAAGTACCACGTCTTTCTGATTTGATAGTTTTGCTATATAGATATGAATTACATAAGTTTTTCATTTTCAAATTGTCACTAAGTGTTTGTGTTTTAAGTCTAAACTACAAGTACATGTAGTGTGCTAGTTTTAGATAGTTACACAGGAACACTCAGCCATTTTACATGTATGAATTGAGTCTCGGTTATGTAAACCTGACATATATTGTCAAGACAAACGTTAAAGTGCACCAAACTTTATTTTCAAGCTAATCATACTAACTTTATATTGTAGATGATTTTGCACCGGTTTTGTCATTAAGTCAACAAGGTATATTTGTACTGCCAATCCAACTTCCGGTGAAAATGACCGGAAAAGATGATTCGGAATTACGGCATACCCTAACTACACTTCGGAAAGCACACATGGAAAAGTTTGTGATCCATTCGATGAATAGAGATGTTGTAAAGAACGTTATACATGCAGTGAGTGGTGTTCAGATATCTACAGAATTCGCAAAGAAAACTTGTCATATGATCTTTAAATTCCAAAAATTCTATTTTTTATACCGGGACTTTTTTATGAGCAACTCGGCGGGTGTTTCTAGAAAAGCAGAGGACGCTTACCCTACCGCTGTACCTGGTCTATGTTCCCAGTTTTTAGTGGAGTCCGAGTTGCTCATTTGCTTTTATTACTTTGTATGTATAATTTTAGTTACTTTATGTTCTTTGTTGTGTGTGTCTGTTTTCCATGTCTGGTCTTTGTCCCTGGATTGCATTCTTTTAATTACCGCTATAACCTTGGTTCCATTGATTACTCTTATACATGATCACGTGTACACGAACCATCGTAAGCCACAACGGTTTTCTGTTATCCTTGTATTATAATAGTTCTTCAAATCCTATTTTTTACCGATGTTTGAACTACTGCATAGCGCGAAAGTTTTGCGAGGTTCAATTTTGGCTATATTTTCAATGTTTGGGGAATCGCAAAAATTAGAGCTCCCCAAATATAAGTTCAGATATTTTACATATAATTTTCATTCCATTAAATCTAAGGACATAAAAAAAATACCGTGAAAATTTTTATACCACTAACTATAGAGCAAATCGCGAAATTTGCCACCTGCGAAAATTATCCCCTATACACATGTACGGTATTTGTGAATTTCAAGGAAAGGATACGTGTTTTACATTATAACTTTTGAAAGTACTTCTAATGTACGTGTGATATAAAAGTATGCTTCAAAATAAAATATCGAATCGCATTACGATAAAACATTTTAGAATGTCGGGATACACATCTAGTACATGATAAATATGTAAACATTTTGGTTAATTTTCCAATTTATTGATTTTGAAATGTTTCAGCGTCTTTTACGTATACTAAATTTTGTAATGACTGTACTTCCTCATATTATCAGCTAATGATTTAAGTGTAAGTATAAAACTTTGTAAGAATCAGGCAAAATGGAAAAAAAATCAGAAACATGTACATCAAAACGCCACCGATTTGACAATAAAATACCACTCAAGGATGCTTTCTCTATTTGAAGAAACCATTATTTGATCCCTGCATCACTGGCTTTGCTTAGAATTTTTTCAATAGAATCTTAGAAAAAAATGAGGTTTTTGACGGAGTTATCCGCCCTTGAAATCTTCATTTTCAGTGCATTTCAATGAAATTGTGACTCAATGGTCCAGCATGATATGAAAAATCTTGTCTGTTTTCCTTGAATCTGATTTATCAAATAGTCAAATTACACTTTAAAAATGATGGGTGTTTTCATGTTTCACCTACTGCCTGATTCTTACAGGGACTGACACTTAACAGATATTCGGATTGTTATCTACAAGGAGACGATAAGTGATTTCCTACTATTTGATGTCACTTAATGTGAGAAACAGTTTCCTTTTCACTATTATAGTAACAAATACATGTATTTCTCCACACACTCTCTCTCTCTCTCTCTCTCTCTCTCTCTCTCTCTTTCTCTCTCGATTTTTGTTCTAACATCTGTATTCGCTCCTTAATATCTTTAACTGCACAAAAAGAAAATGAAACCATTCTTGCCTGAATGAACAATTTTGATATAAATACCAATGACAAATAAAAATATTTTTTTTCAGGCCGAAGATCTCCATCTCCTGCACCATTCTAGAAAATGGTTCGTTACCTACTTGGTAAGTAATTTAATAAGTCATAGACGTGTTATAAATTGTTTGTGCTATGGAAGCGGTGTATGCACGATAGGTCGCGTCAACATTAGTCAGTAGTATATTTTAATCGTTCTTCAAAATTATATTCTGGCATTACCTTTTCATTTTGGGCAGGATGTTTCAAAATAAAAGTTATATTTATTCTTAAATTGTTCCGCTTTTGTTCAAGTCAGTCAAACCTTACTCTAACAATTGTATGAAGTAGAACTCCAGCTAAAGATCATGCAAAATGTGATTCATGGGTAAAAAGCCTAAATACTTTTATTTTTGATATTTTGTTTGAAACGTCATCGTAAACAGAAACTAACATATGGTTTTTCATATAGATGAAAATTATATAGAACGCACAGGGAGATAACTCTGTAAATGGCACTCAAATACAATAGAATCTACTGGATTTTCAATGTGGTTTATCTCCTAAGAGCAGGCAGATTTGAATGAATAATTACACATTTCATAGTATAGACCCATAAAACAAACTAATTGCAAAAAAATTATATATCCTTTTTGGGGGTGTATCACATTTTTCAGATTTTGCTTGATTCTTACAAAGACAGCTACTGAAATGAATTCAGAATTACCAGTGATATGCATCGTGTATAATGCCTTTTATTGGATTTTGTAGGATTTTGAAGATGTTTTTGAACAAAAAGAATTTGCTTCTTCTGCTATGGTCTTTGGATTACAACTTCTGGATCCTAGTAAACTGACAGTTGGCTTAAAAGGTGTACCTCATTACATAATTTATGTAAAATAATTGTGAAACTGTTTTTTTTGTTGTTTTTTTTTAAATTAAATTGTTATGCGATTTGATATTTTATACAGCATTTCTTTACATTGGTGAAACTGATTTTTCTGGTCTGCCGTACATACATGCACATGTGCTATTGTCTGACACTTCATGAAAGTGCATGTGCATATAGATTGGTGTTTTTAACCTTTTAAGGTGATGGAAAAGTAAACAAATGTGAAATAACAGCAGTTTGGAATGAATGAAAAATGAGGACGCATTTTTTATTCTTTTAACGATAAAAAATCTAAATTCTACCACTTAGACTGTTACAATACTTGTGATAAGAGCGAAGAAAAACATCAAATGAAACAATAACGTTAGGCTATAATATGTACAGCAATTGCAATGTCTTAGGTACTTCTGCATACTGTACAATCATTTTCCTTAGCTTTTTTTAAGTTGCGGTCTCTTTGACACACTCCCTGTTTCCACGGTCCTCTCCTATAATTATAAATTTAGCAAGTTTAGACCCTAGTACATGTTTTGTAGGTAAATATTTTGAGGAGAGATCCCGGTTTGAAGTAGCGACATTGGTCGATACCGTCAGTATGCTTCGTCATCTTTTGTCAAACAACATAGACTGTAACGCTGAACCAGAACAGAATAAATTCATAGAGGCAAAACACGTGCTAGACAAAATGAAGCAACACGTAAGTCGGTAGTTATGTCCAACTGTTGTCTTTTTTATATTAAATAATTAAACTCATTTCACTTTATGCATATGAACATTAGATTTCAGAAATTGTAGAAAAATATGCAATTCCAATGGACCTATTCTGAAACTATGGAACACTGAGATTGCTATTGTTTATGACGTCCCCGATTAGTCAAGACGTATTTCACGAGTACAAATGTACACTGCGCGACTTTGTTTACGAGGACAGAAGGCTTAGTTGAGTTTCTGAATTGGTCAATGAAATTTCAACCTCGAAACTTTTAAAAGAGCTATAAACAAGAGAGCGCTGATTTAAGTTTTCGCTTTTATACTGTTACAATAGACTTTAACATGTAAATCGGACAGGCAGTTGATTTGCACAGAGCCATAAGTGTTACACATGGTAACCATATTTGTGATAGCAATACGATTATCATATGATTCTCATATGTATATGTACATAAAGTACAATGTATATGTTTGTTTTCATATGATTATCTTATGTTTGTAGAAATCATACATTGTGTGAAAATTTAAAAGATGCCAATAATGAGTTTACTCAAACATATGAAGGCAATATCACGTTAAATCCATAAGGTTCTCGTGCTTGGTACTTTTAATGGACCAAATCCAGAAATTCAAGTTACGTCCTTTTAAACAACCATAATTGCGTCGTCGCAGCGTCCTCGTAAAAGACGTTTTGACCAACAGTTTCTGAATCGATTCATGGTTGTTCAATATTAGTTTTTGATGAATATACAAATGAGCCATTGGTTTAAAAGAAAAAAAAGCCTATTGTCTATTTTTTTTTATCAAATTAAAAAACATAGACAAAAATACGAATTATTACATAGAACCATTACCTTAGAAGGTAGAAAGGTGGTAATCTGTAGTTTGTAATATGAATTTATCTTACAAATTTGTATTTCTTATACAGGATAATCAGTTTATAGGTGCTTTAGGAGCATACCGATGGGCATCATCTACTGGTATTAGGAAACAAGGACACATTAAGACGGACTTCAACTTGACTATAACACGTTTAAATGGAGCCGTTGAATCAGTAAGTGATATAAGGCAGGGAATCGCAAATTAAACGTTGCATTTCGTGTCTTTTTATTTTTGTTTAAATTTCGCAATATACAAAATGCATGTTTATGAATAAATAATTCGTATATAATCTTTACTTTGTAGTTGTTGGTCAGATTTATTGTATTTTCTTAGTTATCCCTCCTTAAATGAAACCGTAACATGACAATATGAAGCATTAACCCTATCAGTGCATCTGGAACATGTAATGGTGGATTAGTCATTTATTTTTTTTCCTATTCTGAAACGCATACAGAGTTTGTATTCCTTTCCTTTTGACTTGACATAAGGATCTGTTTATAAAAAGACTGAGACACATAGAAAGACCGTATAAAATCAAGATTATATTCATGTATTACTATAATAAATGAAAACTTTAATTTCAATTTCATCAAATAGGTTGGACATTGCACATTCAAGGGAACAGAACCCCATGTTGAAATAAATCCTGAACTGACTAAAGAGATAGAACATAGTCTTCAAGAAGTACTTCGAAAGAAGAACTTCACAGTCATAACCCGAATGGTATGATTGAGTTGTAAATATATTTCAAGTACTGTGAATGTTATTTTTTTCTAAGGTATTAATTTTTGTGGCATCAGTTCGTAGATTCTTGAATTCGACGGTTTCAGAACTACACCATACAAATGCCTGGGAATTGGCATATTCGTTGGGAATCGAGTTTCGTGGTTTACCGAACCAACAAAAGCCGAGAAAATTAGTACGCCACAAGCAATGACATTTTCACATTATATTATGACTTACATGTACGTGCACATGTATCAGTTTTCTTAACCACGTCCCGATCAGAATTATTAATAGGGTCTGACAAAAGCTCTGAGAAAATGCACTCTGGCTCTTTTTTTGCATATTGTCACCTATTTCCTCTAAGGTGTATTCATGTTTCAAGATGAATAATTTGTTGTTTTCCGTCATTTCCATGATTTTGATTTTCGAACTTTAACAAATATTTTATTGACCACCGAGTGGAAATTGTGAAATTGAAAAAAAAAACACATTTAGCTGAAAGTAAATGTAGAAAGTTCCGGGGTTGTTTCACTTTTAATTAAGGTGTTATACCACGTGTGTATCATAATCTCGTATAAACCTGTTGAATGTCGTTTTGAGTATTACTTGTGAAATAAAGAAATGTCTGCTTCCGGAAGAATCAATTGAGATAAACAAATCTGTGCTTTGAATGTTAGAGACTATTGTATAACTTACATCGTATAAAATAAAATCGATTTTTGTATGAAAAAAAAAACGACATTGTCAATGTAAATGTGTTGTGTTTGAATTGAGCTTCGAATAACTCCACGTATCCTATCGGAACTACTCGGCCATTTCCACTACACTAAACATAAAAAAAAACTTGAGACGCAGAAAGAAGAAAGTTGCCGAAATCCATGTACATTTTATCTACGGACTTTCCCCTTTTCAAGAAACGGATTAACTTTTCAAAATTGTTTTAAACTATTAATGTTATGCAAAAATGACATTTCAGTGTAAACGTTATTCATCATTAGAAGAAAGTTTAAACAATTCAGTATAATTTCCATATACTGTAAGTAGAAAACTACGGAAGCCGAGAAGGGCCACTATTCAAATCAAAAGATAATTTCGAATTACGCAAAAGTTTGTATTATTTGGATTACGTATTTAACCAAGTTTTTTGTTGATTTGCAATATTGTTTTCTATAAGTACAGGACCTTTTCGATTTTCATAGAAAACAAACTACGCGTACATGTATTAACTTGTATTTTTGTAGGACCCACCTTTTGTCCAGAACGGACCTGATGGACAAATACAGGGATATTGTGTAGATATACTGAAAGAACTCTCTGTCATGATGAAATTCGACTACAACATTAGAGTATCTGATAATACTAATAAATGGGAAACAATTATCAATGAGCTAGTAGAAGGGGTAAGTGATTAATACAACACAGCATTTAGAGACCAATCCATATAAAGTTCAGAAACTCCATTGGTTGAGGTGATTATACAAATGTATGATAATTTTTATCCTTTCTGAATACAGACCTGCATTGAGGAAAAACCACATACTTAAATTGTAATACCCCACCTTAAATCGACCAAAATAGAATAATATCTCTTGCAATGAATCATTTTAATACATAATCTATATACTTCTGTCTCATTGAGTAATCAGTGAAACCAAGATTCAAAAGGATGTAATCCAGGGACTAAGTCCAGACACGTCAGGGAAAACACACACAACAAAGAACATTAAATAACCAAAGAATATATACAAAGTAACAAAAGTAAATGAGCAACTCGGACTTCATTAATAATTGGAGCATGGACCAGGTGCACCGGTAGTGTAAGCGTCCTCTGCTTTCTAGAAACACTCGTCGAGTTGCTCATAAAACGTCAAGTACATGTATAGGGTAGATGAAGGAGGAAAGGAAAACTATGACACGTTGAACAAATCAGTTTCCATGGTGCAGATGAATACACAGCAATGATCCACGAGTTCATGATGACACAAAACTTCTGCAGTGATGACTTCAATCTTGTAGCAACATAGCCATATTCCAGAAGCCTAGTAATTGTAAGTACATAGTTATACGCGATACAAAAAGTAGACATAGTTATGTCAAGCTGTGGCATAACGTATGAGTCGTGATATGAAAACTTCATACGCAGGTTCTGAAGTGATGAAAGGAAAGCTGACAATACGGAATGACAAGTCATCGCGTTTATCGTATAGTTGGGTCAATAGTTCTTCCTTACCATAGATGTGTAACTGTAAGTCAAGATATGAGGCCGACTTAACAGTGTCAGTAATATCCTTTATCCTTTTAGCATCCTATAAAAGTGCTACAATCGAATGAGAAACTGTTATTGGCAATGTAGTCTACACCTGCTTCGGAATTAGAAATAATAGTGAATGTGATGGAGATTTGACATAAAGAAATCACTTCCTTCTTCCTGCTACTAAAGTTAGCGTAAATAGACGACAAATATGTTGGTTTACGGACAAATCATGGACAATGCTAAATCGTTTTATTTAGGAACTTATTGTGGTAATGGAATGCAATATACTTTGTTATATTTACTAAGGGTGATCAGAAAGACATTCACTAATTAAAATATGACATTTTTATAGAGTTACATGTATAACAATTCATAAATACAATTAAAAAACGAAAAACTACACAGATTGAAAAAAAACGACAAACACCATTTGTTTCATTGTCATTTCATTATTGCAGAATGGAAATAATACATGTAATCATGAGTACACAAATACTGCCACCAATCGGAACTACTCGGCTATTTCCGCTACAATGCAGTATAACTCCGATTATTTTCCTTTTGTAGAATGCAGATATTATAATGGGTTCTTTGGATGTGAAGTCATCTAGAGAGGAAAAGATATCGTTTTCTACAACAGTCATGGATTCAACTGTCAGTATATTGATACAGAAACCACCTGCCACGCCTACTTTTTTCCAGTTTCTGGGACCATTTACTTCCGGCTTATGGTTGACGATTCTAGGGGTATTTTTCGTTGTTGGTGGTGCCCTTTTCCTGATGGGAAAATATGATGTTACTCAGAGGGAATCTGAACAACGGTTTGATTTAAAGGAAAGTCTCTGGTATTCACTTAATGTCCTTTTGCAAGGTACGTACCGAAACGTCATATATTTGTAAATGAGTTTCTAGGTTTTGCCCATTCCTCTTGAATTACATTTTTATTTTCAGAAATATTGAGCTTTGCACTTGCATTTGCTAGTTGTCAAATGGCGAGCCATATTTCCAAATCATTGTTTTTTTTTTGTTTGTTTTCTGTAAAGAATTTGTTTTACGAATGTACATGTATTATACATGTTTTTACTTATTGCTACCTAAAGGTGGCAAATAGTTTCAGGACATTGTAATTCTGAAATATAAATAATATTACTTAATATTCATGTTTGATTTTGTCCAATGCATGACAATACTAATTTTGTTTCTTATTTATTTATTTATTTATTTATTTATTTATTTTACCAGGTGGAACAGAGTATTCACCCCAAACAACATCTATGCGCACTATAGTCGCTATATATTGGTTTTGTACTCTTATTATAACAACGGCATACACAGCCAATCTTGCCGCATTCCTTACTCTAAAAAATATCGATAATCGAATTAAGTCTACAGATGCATTGGTCTCGCAGAAAAAGATCCAATATGGTATCCATAAAGGTAGTGATCTGGAAAGTTTCTTTACCAAGTCTGATAATGACCTGTATAAACGAATGTGGACTTACATGAAACTGAACGAAGATGACGTAATCTTTGAATCCAGAGAAGAGGCCAGACAGAAGGTTTTCAGACAGGAACCAAAGTATGTCTACCTTGATGACAGTGTCATGAACGATCACTTTGCCATGGAACATTGTAAAACATTAGAATCGATCGCTCAAGGGTTTGGAGATAAGCAGTATAGCTTTGGTTTTCCCCGTGGTGCTCCGTACAGGGATGACATCAACAGAGCACTCCTTATTCTGAAGGAAGACGGATATCTGGATATACTTAAGTCGAAGTAAGTTCAGGGACAGTTGAATATACCAGTAATTAGTCGGTACGGTATCATAATATTGTATGAACATGCATTATTTTAATTAATGTAAGTGAATGAATTTGTTAATTTAAACAGTAATCCTTAGCATGAAAAACACTTAAAATTAGATAAACTTTATAAAAAATCATTCAAAACGGGCGGGCAATTTCAGAAAAAAATTGAATTTCCTCAGGTCACGAGGGGGCTAGGATCAAATTTGAAATAAAAAGGCAGAGTTAGTATTGTTTGTTTATATTTAAAAAAAAAGACTGAAATAAAAGGCAGGACTTAATTTTTTTTTTCAAAATAAAAGGCAGGATTCAGTATTTCATGTTTATATAAATAACAAAATGGACTGAAATAAAACGCAGAGCTTAAATTTTCTCAAAATAAAAGGATAGAAAACTTGATTCTACATGTATAATAGCTCTCACCGACTGTGCAATCATTTCTTTTAGTGTAGTGATCATGAATCCTTACATGTATATTCGATAAGTTTCGCCAAAGTAAACCATTTAGCTGTGGTAGTTCTTTGAATGTGATCGTATACGTGTACATATTATAATCAGATTTCTTGGAACTGCCTATCCGATTGATTAAAGGTTATATAATTCGGAAACAGTTCATATAATGACTTTAGATAAAACATTTGTATTACATGCACATTTATATAACGAGAATACATGTATATGTGGTGCATATGTCAAAGATACAACAACCCCACCGGGATGCAAATGTCAGCCAAAAGCCACCTATTTGTCTTCAATGAACGACGAGAAAACTATCATACCACAGGGCAGGCTGCAACTCCCCCAAAAAAACATCCTTTTATGTACTCAAGTAATATAAAAATGAACTAATTAAAAGGTGAAAACGAAACTAGACGAATTATAATCTCTTTAATCTTGGACTTGGTACATATCTCACAAAAACAAAGATCTAAACGTTCTCAAGATCATTTTCCTTTCTCGTCTTAGTGGATACTTTGGTTTCTTCCCTCCTTTCTTCTTGCATCATTCCCGACTGACGATGACCGTCTGTCCAAAAATGTCCACCTCCTTTCCGATTTTTACACTTATTTTTTGTATTTTATATATATTTAGTTTTATTCTGACTACGTTTTACCCGATTTATTATTCAATTGTGTGCAATTGTTGTCTAACAATCTAGATACTGAACAGTTCAAAAATTATAAACCAGTTTTAGTCTTTTCAAAAATATCATATTACACCAGATAATTTGTACAAAATGATGAGCCCTGTATGTATGAATACCCAACACTTTCTGTATTTGCCCTACATACAAATAATAGCCATTTTATGGAAACTTCTATAGATATCATTACACCTTTTTCCTACTAAAAAGTGTTAAGTAGCAATATAAAATTTAAGACACTGCCATTGATAGCTGAATCATTTTGCAAAAAAAAAAATAAATAAATAAAAACAAAAAAAAAAACAAAAAAAAAAAAAACAAACAAACCTGCTTTACCGATCTAAAAATGCCATATTTTAGGTAACTATGGTGTTCTTTCTACAAACAGATAGCGATTCATTTACCTTATCAACTTTACATGTAGCTCCTGAAAGGTGCTAATTTTCAACGTAACACCTGAATGAAAAACTTTGGGTTAAACACCTCCTGTCTTTGTTTTTGTTAAGACTGCTACTTTAGTCACGTCATGTTGACTTAAGAGTGCTGCAAGTCAAAAGACAAGTACGAAACAAAATTTATAATTTGAAAGCTGCTTTAGAAGCAACATTTACGTGTAGGTCTTTTATTTTCAATGAAACGCAAAATTTCTATACTTTCAGGTGGTGGAAACCTAACTGCACCAAGGATGAAGCAGAGGAAACGCTAATAAAGTCAAGTTCCGAACTTGAAATTGAGAATATGTTCGGAGTCTTCCTTATTCTTCTAGGCAGCGTTGTCATGGCAATAATTGTTGAAGCAACCAAACGTTTGAGACTAGACTTAGAGAAAAAGTATCACAAGAAAAAAGTTACAGAAGAACTTAAATCTTAATTGAATGTTTATCTCATCCTCAAAATTATGGTTGTGAGTCCACCTTCGCTCCCTAAAACCCATGACATCATTCATTCATATTTAACAGGTATCGTCCAGCCAGTTCCGACGGTTACTTCTCCGGGTACGAAGCACCAATGAAAATCGATTTAACATATAACGTCAGTGGATACGTAAATAATAACACGAAGATGTAATGGACGATCTGATATAGTAACTGGTAGTTGTAAGATGTCACAAATGATTCAATATGAGCAAAAAAGGATAACTGTAGATTATGTTTGAAGTCTTTACCGAAAAAGTATACGTTATATACAGCCATTTTGTATGTTATATCGAAGAGTTTCTATTACGAGTGATTTGATTGGATGTTGGTTCTGGGTTAAATATGAATTAGTGATGTCAGGGGTTTGAGGGAACGAAGGTGGACTCAAAATCCTTATTTGGGAAGTTGTGTTTATCCTTGTATTTATTTTCTTATGGAAGGCTGTAATAGATTTCTTATGTGAATTATTTAATATTTTCATCTTTATTGAATCATTTCGCCCTACAAACTGTATGTTACATTTCTGGGCATCTTGCGATTTGACGCACATTGATGCGTACATGATATTCTATAAAAGGAACATTGTAGTGACTACATCCCTACTGTTAGCATGTGTGAAATATTGATTGCTAAATAAACAAACGCTCAAAATCATTTTGAAACGCCATAGAGTGCACGGCTAAAAGATTGACAATATGGACTGTGAATGATAGCAGATATAAGAAGTCTTTGCAACCTTACCATACTTTCCAACGGTCGGAGTGGAGGTTGTATGATTCCTGAAAGGAGTCCAATAAATATATGTGCCATTAAATACTTGCATGTTACAGTTCTATCTATAGAGTTGTTAATGTTGGTTTTTCAGCCTGAATTAAGGATTTGATAACAGCCGAAGGCGCATGCTCAAATTGAAAGGACATGTATTTTTGCTCTCTGGAAATTCTTTGCAAATGACCTAACAAACAAATCTTAGTGAAACTTTGAAGGTCGAAAATGTGTGTATAGATATTTACAAACTGAGCAAGATTATTGGAAGATGTAATTTTGGAGAAAAGAACTTCATAATTTTGGTATGTTTATCTTCATGAGTAAAGCTCAGTTCAATAAATAGCTCTCTTACCTCGGGGTCACATAAATAATATACTGTTAAAATTTGAATAAAAATATTTTCTACGACCTACCGTCGTTTAAATTGTCTTAAATGACTTGCTCATTCGTTTAGCCAAACGGCTTCTCCTTAAACATTGAATCGTTACATTCCGGTGAGATTTTAATTCTTGGTCCCAATATTTACATTGTCAAAAGTCGGCCATGTTTACAGTGATCGGGTTGCTAGGAGATGTTGTTTACGTTAAATTGGTTTGTTCAAAAACCGGAGAACCCAGAATGCATTTCGGCGTAAGTTCGGATATCTCGGATTTATTTTAAGCGAACAACATACAATACTGAGAAGTTGATCAAGCAGACGATTGTCACTGGAGTTCGACGGGAACTTACGAACTTCATTTGTAAACAAATCGTCCCGTAGAAACCATCATGGCGGATATTAGTATGGGATTTTTCCGTAAGGATTTGTTACGTACGATTTAAGCCAATAAGCGACTCGTTGGTACTAACACGTCATGCAAAAACTATCTTCAGATTAAATAAAAGAGAGACAACTCTAGCGGTAAGTCCCGACGGTTTAAAAAGTAGAGCGTTAATTTTAAAATGTCTGTATGTGACGTCGAGTATAGTCAAAACCTAGAACGTCAACGAATGTAAACAAATCCAGATAGCTTGAATCCTCAATAATCATCAGTGTAGTTGTCCACAAAACTTCCATATCATTGTTTGCACCCGATGCTAGATTGAGAAAATTCAGTAACCTCACACTATCACCTGAAGATAAACATAATTTTCAAAAAGCTTGTACAATGTCCCCATCTGAAACCTCACATCCGCCATTTGAGAACCCTCAAATTAACATGCACTTCAGGTCTCAAACCTTCAAGTCCGTCTCGCCAACCGCGTTGCAAGCTCACCTTCCATACAGTTCACCACCTCTTACAACATTCACCCGCAACCGAATGACATACAAACTATAATACATGAAGTAAAAACTGTTATACATCAAGACATTCAGTCCACAGTGGTACAAACTATCAAACATGAGGTTGAGAAAGCCGTCAAAGGTGCCTTTAAGTCATATGAACAACAAATTAACCACCTCAGCGAAAAATATGTCAAGTTAAGAAATGATGTAGACAGCCTCGAACAGTATGGGCAACGAGAACTCATGAGGGTGAGTGGTATTGAAGAAAACAATACTGAAAACATAATCGAAATTGTCAAAGATATTGTCAAGAGTATTGATGAAGGGTACACAGAGAGTGATTTTATCAGATCCAACCGTGTGGGTAATCCGAACAGGGAGGAAGCCTAGGCAGACCTCTGCCACCTCGTTAGATAATTGTTCGTCTCAAAGATTACTTGACGAAGGAGCGTACACTTAAGTCTAGCAAAAACTTGAAAGATAGTGAAAATTATAAAGATGATGATATTGACCGAATTGTAAATACTTTTTCTGACGTCATCTTGGATTCGGCCGACAAATCGATCCCAAATAAATCAGTAACAGCTCGTAGGGCGGACCCAAGATGGTTGACGAATAATCTATGGAGACTGATCCGTAAATCAGGCGTATGCACTCCAAAGCGTGACGTACGAATAGTGAAGGTGACTGGGCCAAGTTTAGACGTGCAAGAAACGTTGCTACTTTACAAGTACGGAAAGCTCAACACAGCTACCAAGCTCAGCTAGTAGATAAGCTTAAGCATAACTACCCATCTACGAAGTCTTGGTGGCAGATATGTAACCAAATTTCAAGTATTAAACAACGCAAAATTGGTAAACCTCCTTTACAAATAAGTGGTAATCTTATCACCGATGATACTGCCAAATCGGGTGAGTTTTTCGTCTTACAAACGGAACTAGACGACTCTAACACTCGTTCTCCTCATCCTATCATAGGTGAAAATGAGATTAACGAATATGTTATTAGTGAATCCGAGGTCGAAGATGTGTTGAAAAACTTTAAAACGGATAAGGCTTCCGGCCCTGACCTCATTAGACCTAGACCTCTGATGGCGGCATACTCCGAACTGAAGAGTCCCTTATGTAGACTTTTCAACCTCTCTATCTCGAAGTCTCTATTTCCATATATGTGGAAAAGAGAGAACGCTACGCCAGTTTTTAAGAGCGGACATGGGCGAGAAGTTAAAAATCATCGGCCTATTTAGCTACTGAGTATTATTTCAAAATGCCATATGACGCTTATGAACGTTGCGTTTATAAGCACGTACATAATTTGATGAGAGGAAAGCACTATTATTACTTAACACCATTCTAGATTTACTCATGCATGGTAACTCAGCTATCAACCAACTACTAGATATTTCAAATTCATTTGGCCAAGCTTTGGATAACGGTATAGAAATTCGCGTTTCTTTTTGTGCGATATCTCCAAGGCCTTTGATTATGTTTGGCGTAGAGGCTTACCATACACATTAAAACAACACGGTATAACAAGACGTCTTCTGCAATGGTTTAGTAGTTATATGCAATACCGACATCAGCAAGTTGTTTTAAACGGTTGTTTTTTAGTTGGAAACCAGTGACAGCTGGAGTCCCGCAAGGATCTATACTTGGCCCTTTATTATTTCTTCTTTTTATTAAGACAACGTCAACGACATCGATGTTTGTATTAAATTATTCGCCGACGACACTAATCTTTATGTCATAGTGGAAACGTCAGATATTGCAGCTCGAACATTGAATAGTGATATGGAAAAAATCCACCAATAGGCTACGCGATGGTTGGTGCGATTTAATCCTCATAAAACGGAAGCGATGTTGATAACAAGACAAATGTGTTGTGTTGTATTATGATATCGTCATATCATATATTGATGTATTCTTTGAAATAAAATATATTTAAACTAATAACAGCAGCAGGATAAGCACGAAAATAATGGATCGGAGAATTGAGATTGGCGTATAGTGGTATGATAAGTAAAGTTTTAAAACGGTTTATAGGGAGTTTGAATGGGGAAGGACATCTTAAATGGGCAATAGAGATATTTGAAGGGTTAGGTGAAAATGTGGAATGAGGAAAAATGTTTTGTTTGTAGCGGATGCATGTTCTCAAAAGTATAATCTTAAATTATGAAAAAAAGCCGGCGATATTTTGATGAAACTTGAATCAAAAAAGAGACTCTGTACACACGGTGAATCACGGTAAAAAAAGCTAAGAATTATCCTGATTTCAACGACGGTTCGTATACAAATGTCCATCTGTCCGTCCGCGTTACCATGTCGCGCGCCTTAACATAAGAACAGTTTATTTAATTAACTTCAAACTTAACACAAATGTTTGTCATGATGACTTGACAGTCTATACACATTTTTATAGAAAATTCCAATTTTAGTTTCTGAGCTATGAAATTTATTAAAAATGGGGGTGGAAGTCAATATTTTACGTGCCGAACTGCCCGCTCATATTTAGGAATAGCATATTCTTTTTACTTCATACTGTATACAATTGTTTGAAGGTCTGTACACTTGGTTAAATTTCTTTTTTTTTCATAGTTTCAGGTTTATTTACAGGTTCCACCGATACTTGATAACCCCTTGAAACATTAAATTCAAACTATATAAAATTATTTGTTATAATACTTTCTGGAGAAAATTTGATTTTTAGTTTCAGAGTTATGGGACTTTTTCATATTTTTATTGCCCCGTGCCGGTCCGGTTAACAAAAAATAGACTTCAGCGGTAAACTTCTCGTAAAAGACGATTTAATAGCGATCAGAACCCTGGCCAGAGGCTAGGACGCTCTGCTCACAGAGCAACTGGGTTGTATGCCAATGTGATGGAATGGGATACCCCTGCATATTACATGCTGGGGTTGTCAGATCATAATACGGAAACCCTGGCCGCAAACCATAGTAGTAAACTTGTTGAGAAAAAAAAATGCCACGTTTAACCAACCCTGATGTGGATTTCGACAGGAGAATGAGCTTCGGCTTCGCTACAGGAGGCTTAATTACCCAACCCTGCCTAATTTTCCAAATTTCCAGTGTCAATTGAAATTCGTTGACCTATTATCATTGTGTTCCATTTCTATTTTCATTTCATCATCACATCATCTTCATTACATCATCCAGTGTATGTTCAACACCTGGATATAGCTGAAATATTGCTGCATTGCCATATGGTGTTCAACATCAACTATCAAACAATCAATCAATCCTATTTTGATGAGATTTTTAGGGCCCCGCCAAGAAAAGAGACAGTCGTCCGATAGTGATCACTCTGTCCGTCCGTCCGTTACAAACTCATGTCCGGGCGGTATTTTTGTTTTGTATTTGATGTATGCTTTTGATATTTGGCATATGGCTAGATTACCTAAAGACGATGTGTCGGGTACCATGGATAATGGCCTATGACCTTGAACTTCGACCTCAAGGTAAAATTCCGGTTTTTCTTTTCTATGCCAAATTCGTGTCCGGGCTGTAACTTTTTTTTTTTTGATGAAGGTTTTTGATATTTGACATGTGGCTAGATTACCTAAAGACAATGTTCCAAGTACCATGGATATTGGCCTATGACCTTGAACTTCTACCTCAAGGTAAAATTCCTTTTTTTTTCGGTGCCTAACTTGTGTCCGGACTAACTTTTTTTTTGTCTTTTGAAATGGGCTTTTGATTTTTGGCCTATTGGTAGTTCATCTAATGAGGATGTGTCGTTTACCATGGATAACGGCTTATGACATTGAACTTTGACCTTAAAGTCAAATTCCTGTTGTTTCGATGACAAACTCGTGTACAAACTGTCACCTTTTTGTCTTCGGGTGTAATCTTTTGATATTTGGTGTGTGGGTAGATCAACTAATTAAAAGACAATGTGTCGTGTATCATGGATAATAGCCTATGACTTTGAAATATGAAATTAAGATGTATATATGGCTTAATTGCCATGGCGGGGCCCACAGAGATGAACTCCATCTCAATGGAATCAAGTTTTTTATACTCACTCTGTAATTTCTGTTTGTGGAACAGACGTATGATTCACTAGCTATTTATTGAATAAGATACACCCTAAAGTAATATTAAATCTAGAGACTGCTTTTTGATACCATTCTATTCATGTGATATAGCAATAACATATAATATACTATAGCGGTAAGACTTACAACTTCAAGAGAATTAATATCTTTTTTAAGCTTGTCCCAGTTTATTTCCAAAATGCCTCACATTGTAAAGAATCACATAGAAAAGGTACATAAAAAGTCAGGATTAATTGTGTTTGGTGAGTTATTGAATTTGCCTGGCTATAAGAACAACCGTTCTACAACATCCCACATGAATAGTTAAATATGCAGCGTTTAATGTCAACCAAGCATGATTTTGATGAATTTTATAATAACAAAGATGGCAAAAAATTTTATTTGTTATTTTTAGAACTTAATCATTTCGTAGTTTTGACTGTAATTGATCATTCAACATCTACAATTTCCATATAATTAGAGGGATAATTGTTCATCTCCATGGCATTAGCATCTTCATATTGTTCTGGTAAATCTTGTATTTCTTCGTAATGTTCTGATCCAGATCCATCACTGGCCACTGGGTCTATATAGTTATCACTTATCGTAGTATTGTAAACTCGCCGGTATTTTTCATCTTCTGGGGCAGCAAAGTATCTGGCATTATATAAAGTTAATCTTCAAATTAAAGATTGATGAGTACAATAAGTTTTAAACAGCCTTAATCACCTAAATATTCGGAAATTATTACAACCCTTGAATGGTATAAACTTCCCAAGTACACTATATACGTTTCCCCTATTGCTAAGTAAGATATATTTCATTCCTAGCAGGAAATCCCTACCTATTGGATTCCCTACAGCATATTTTATATCAAATGTGTATATCATCAAATTTACTTTTTTGTATTTTTCAATTAAACTGTTATTTGAAGTTGAATTTAATGCATTTTTCATATCAATAAATACTAGAAAACAATTTCCGATCCTCCTCATTCAAGATTTTAATCCCCTATACAATATCCCCTTCCTCAATCCCCGTTTCCAATTTCCATGTATACCATAACATTGGAAGTTGTCCCCATACACGTACTGTTACTGCAATTCAAAGACAATATTTCTAATTAAAGGACACTTCTACCAATTCTACTGTTTTCAACTTGTTCACCAAAAATATGTTCGTTAATGATTATCAAAGGTAATAATTCTTACAATAATTGACAAACGTCGACTCATAAAGACTCAAGTAGCTCAATTATATTTTATCTGTTTCAGTTTGTACCGTTTAAAATGTATGGATTCACACGTTGTGTAAAATGTAAATTAACCAACGGCGACCATTGTATGAGAAATCAAGGGAACTAAGATTCTGGCGAAAATTAAAGAATGTAATCGAGGGACAAAGACAAGACATGGAAAAATGACACACACGACAAACACCATAAAATAAACAAAAAGAAAAAAAATACATAGAAAGTTACAAAAGTAAATGAGCAACTCGGACTTCACTAAAACTGGGAGAATGGCCCAGGTGCACCGGTAAGGTGAGCATCCACAGTTTTTCTAGAAACACCCGCCGAGTTGCTTATAAAAAGTCAAGTCCAGGGTAGACGAAAGATGAAAGGAAAACTGTGAGACATTTAACAAATCAGTTTTCATGGTGCAGATGGATACACCGTAACGATCCACGAGTTCATGATGACGACCATAAAACTTCTATAGTGATGACTTCAATCTTGTAGCAGCATAATTCTGTTTCAGAACCCTACTTGTAAGAAGTCTACCGAGATACAAAAAAAAAAATCTGCGTGATTACAGCAAGCCCTAGTATCACGTATGAGTTGCAATATGAATAATCCATATGCAGATACTGAAGGGATATAACGCATACAACATAATCAACCCTTTTTTTTTTAACTATATATACACCTATACCGGATGCGCTTTTCTTACTAAATTTAGATCCACCATGGTTTTAAGAGCATTTACAAAATTGACGTTTTTTGAGTTAAGAAAATATAGAATATGTCAGTGACAAAAGTAAAACCTCTTATGCATTGTATGAATATTCCGTATAAAACTGTTTTTCCAAACCGGTCATTGTTTGGATAAAAGAATGAATGCAACAATAATTTAAAAGGAAATAAAATACTTGGGTATATTTCTTTTTAAGAATCAGTCGTGTTTTAAACAGAAATTAGTAATGGAGTACTACACCCCCCCCTCAAAAAAAAAGCAAACAAACAAAAAACAAAACAAAAAAACAAAACAAAAAAAAGGGAAAAAAAACAAATTGCAAGATCAGCCTTTAACAGATGCGATAGATGGCGATAAAAACACCCATACACATAAATATATATTATCACACACTTCACCGTGCCTTTTCAGTATTGCTAAAAAGTCCAATTCAGTTTTTTTTCCATTAGCATATGCTTGTGGGGCGATTAAATTTAGAAATTTACAAAAAAAAAAACAGTAGGTGCGCAACTTAATATTTTATTTTCATACGGACTTGTACTAATGATTAGATCGTTATGCGATTTGCACCGGCCTAGATTTAATGGATACTTACATCCTGTCAGTTCCATGATAACCAGATCTTCCCCTGACCCCTGCGGTAAATAAGCAAACCGAACGATGAACATGAGTACCTGCAGTCTTTTTCACACAAAAAATCGTGAACCTAAAATCAGTCGCAAGTTATGACGTCGTTATACATTGCAGTTTAAGGTATTGTTACGTCATTACTTACGACCATTACTCATAAGATTTTTTTTACCCCGTGCAGGTTCGGATGTTAAAAGAATAGGCCTGCACCAGCGCTAAGCTTGTCGTAAAGGCGACTAAATAGTGCTCAGAACCCTAGCCGGGGGCTAGGGCGCTCTGCCTACAGAGCAACTGGCATGTGTGCCCCAGGTGGTGGAATGGGGTACCCCTGGCGTGTTACATGCTGGGGTTGTCAGGCTATAATACGGAAAACCTGACCGCAAACCATAGTGGTGCACCGTGTTGAGAAAGATGCCACGTTCCTCGCACGTTAAAGAACCCTGCTGTGGTATTCTCGCGGAGTAGTAACCATAGGGCTTCGCCACAGGAGGCTAAATTGTCCGACCCTACCCACCTCTCCCTATTTCCAGTGGCAATCAAAATTTGTCGACCCCATCGTCCTTGTGTCCCATCCCTGTTTCATTTCATCCTCATTTCATGTTCATTTTATCATCGATTTTATGTTCATCGTCTGAAATATTGCTGCTCGGACGTAAAACCCCAACAAACAAACAAACATAAGATTTGTTGTGAAATTCTCGCTCGTGAAAACTTTATTACAATTATTTGTATTTGTACACTATTTTGAATTTATGTGTTCATTTTTAAACATTTCCCTAACGTAAACATTAACAAGAAGTCTTAACACGAACAGCCACAAAACACGGACTTAATGTCTTAAAAGTTATAGGATTATTTCTATATAAGTTTAAATGATTGTACAATCACACTGATAAAGATGTAGTAAGAGAATATAAACAAGCATAATTTTCAGTTAACGTTTGGCCTTCATCAGTGCTAGGCATAAACGTAGTGTGTAGGGTGGTATATACAATGTGTAAAAACATTGGCATGTAAGACTATGGGTGCAAATCTTACTGAAACTGCACTGAACGTCAATTATGTTTCCAACTCAGGGAAGTGTTGTATATTTTATTTTGTTTATCTTGTTTATGTCACTACTGATGTTCAATATTTTTTTTTATTTTAATATATTGTATTTGTAACTGGATTCACTTAGTTCTACCTAAATTTATAATATAAATTAATTTAGAAACTGTATGTTTGTCTCTTATGTTTTCACTAACTAACCTTGAATTCTAACTTGTGTAATAACACCAAACATGCCTGTCATGAAGACAATGATGCTTATTCCTGAAAGCAGCAACCATATCCCGATCTGTGGAAAATTTGAAACTGAAAACAAATAATTTGGGATAAAAAATAACATATTATTTAAATAATTATTAAAAAAACAAAATATGTTTTGATTTACAGAAGAAAAACAAATACTTTTTAGTGGAATGTGCGTTCCAAAGAAGTTTGCTCGACATGGTTTTGATAAATTCATATTAATGTCTATCTACGACTAATTGTTTACATCATTTATACTTAATTTGTTAATTTGATTTAATGCTATATCATTTAAAAGCTTGATCCCCATACGAGTCTATGTAGTAATCAAATATTAAATTCAGTTTAATTAACTGTTCATCTATTGCTACAATAGTATTCTGGCTCTGATAGAAATTCGAGTTCTTGTCAGAACATTAATCAATCTTACCAGCTTCAAAAGATAGTTGCTTACCTGGATCAATTGTAAAATTATAACGAACATTCCCATATTCGTTCTCTAACACAACATAGAAGTGACCACCATTTTTTACTTCATCAGATTTTACCACAAGTTGGCTTTCATAACCCGTTCTGTTGAAAATTATATCGAATGCGTTCACAGAGAATGTCGTGCCGTATGTAACAGTGTACATTGAAGAGGAGTTTGAGATTTGACTGCTACGTTGATGCCATCTCGGATTTATGTCTGTGCCTGCCAAATACTTCACCGAAAGAACAATGTTTGAAGCTCTGTATAACAGATCAGTCTTTGCAATATAAGGTGCACCTTCAATGGCAATAGACGAATTATACTCAGAAAAGAAACAAAAAAGAGATAAGAAATAAGAACAATACAAACAACACATATATTGTTTATTTACGCCAAAAATATGTTCCTTAATATTGCCTGCATAAGGTGTATCTTATTGTTAGCACATTTTTATCTTGTAAAATCGAAATTAACGTATGTTTCGAATCGGTTTCAAAATTGTTATGCATAAGCGACTAATTTTGAAATAAAAACATTATATGTTTTCCTGGAAATGACCTAGTCATTCCTAAAACGTTTTATCTTAAACAGAAAAGCAATATTTACTAAGTGTTTTTGGTTTCATTGATGTTGGATAAGTTATATATTCTTACTGTTCACTTTTAAGTCCGTCGTCTCGTTGGCCCAATACTTTTTGCTTTCGATCTCAACATAAGCTGAACAAATGTACTGACCGATACCTAGATATGAACATCTTTCTATTTCTAGAGTATTTGTCTTTCCTTTATATACCCCAATTAGATCAATAACAAAATTGTCATCTATAATAAACTTCCACGGCCCAAACCCATATGACTTGATATAATCCGGAACGATTAAAGAACAGGCCAGTGTCACAGATTGTGTAGAATTACACTCTACTACGTCTACCATTTTCAGTTTAGGTTGGTCTTAATAAAAACAAATAAAAGACTTGCTGACATAATCAACTATTTTGAATCAAATGTTTCTGTTAAAACGTCATAGCAACTAGCGTTTTCAAATTTTCTAACATATGACAGACAATATTTATCATGTTGTTATTTATTTTTCGAACTGTATGTTGTGTGTTACTTTCAAGTACTTTTTCAAGTGCTCAGTAATTGTTATATTCAATTATTTAAAAAAGATACAATCCTATATGACGTTTTGAGTTGCAAACAAAAAAAGTAATGCTCGAACATCAATAATATAAAAAGGAAAATCAAAATTGAAGTAGACGTACATGATCATGACGTGATTCAATTGCACCAGCTATCCATGTACTTTACCTGTAACAGGTACTGCAAGAAATACCTTCCTTGTATAATTCCTGTAGCTCATTGTACAACTGCAGTTATTTCCCCTTTGGTTGCTATCGACAATTACTTTAACATCTGTAAACACGCGTCCTCGTTGTCTGGTTAACTTTGTTGACGATGAGTTGAAACAATCTATTTGCATAGTTATGTCCAATGTTGTTGGTACATGGCATTGTATGTGCGATATTGTGCCTACAAGTAGCGGTATACTTTCTTTTGAAGTGATCATTGGGCGTGAAGCATCTGCAAAGTAAAACAAAAGTTTGAATAGTGTGTGATAAAAGCCATATTTTCCATTGAAAGTATATGTATTAAGTTATTTTGATATCATTTTACATACGTTTGACAGTTTTACAAATTAATCGTTGATGTCCATTTCTCATTGTTTTGCTGTTAGAAACATTAACTAATGATTAAAACATGAAGTAAAACACAAGAAACGAATTATAATAATAATTATAATGATAATAATAATAATAATAATAATAATAATAATATAACACAATCTAGAATTTTATTACTTAACGGAGACTTGAGACAAAAATATCATTTTATAAACGTTTATATTTACAAAGCTATAGTATATTTAGATACAAGTGTATCAAACGTTTTCTCACCAGATTAACACTAAATATAGTTAGAATGCTTTATTTGTGTTTTCACGACGACATAATTAATGCATAAATAAAAACCGGAAGAAACACTCAAATGCTATGTCTTTGGTTCTCAATCTCCATTTGGGTACATTGAAAATGTATTCACGTGCCCGAAAAAAATAATTCTTCTTTGGACATAGCTTGTAAATATGATGCAGCGTAATCCAGTGATCTATGTATGGGTGCAATAATCTTATTTAGAAAACTAGAAGACTAAAATTTCATCTCGTTTTCTGTCAGCTTTTCATTTTTCTAAAACATACAACCCCATGGTGAATACACAACTACATTGCTCACTATTTTAGGATTAAACAAGAGGGTGCAACTGAAATACTGACACTCTGTGGATCGTTCATTTTTAGCTGCTGGGTTATATTAATAAACAATCCCGGCAGACTTAATTTTGACTGAGTGATAGCATGGACGGCTCCTTTCATTTTGACTGGATTCAGCGACCCGTAACATCGGTGTCGACGCAGGTGTATGACTACGATTATAATTTAAATTTCATTGAATCTCTTTTGTCTTAGGGTTTAAAAATAAAACAATTAACACGAAGAATTTGATACACACAAAGTATACATGTAATAGGTGACCCTGGGTGTGTTAGGTAGCTTTTCTGGTACGGACAATATTTTTAATATGTCAGTTAGCATTTTAATTTTTTTACAAATAAAAAGATTGACAACACTAGGAATCTTCAGCACGAAACCATTATCGATTATCAAATAAAATTATAGAAAAATAAACAGGTTCATATTATCATCTGTACTGACAGGGACTTTATATAACACTCTCTGGCACTGACACACTTGTCAGGGGTGACTTTCCATAAAAACGGTGTGAAATCAATATATTCATTGAAGATTGAGATTTGAACAATTTTAATCTTAGAATATAGATTTAATTTACTTAAAGTAAAAAGTTCAATCAAAGAAATTGTGTTGTCTCAGTGGGGATTGTCTAGACTTCATACATGTATTAGTTTAATATTTCTGACATTGCTTATCATCTCGAAGTGCCTTAAAATGATACAACTGTTAGAATAATTCGCAAACCAAAACTTTCAATATTTCCACCAATGACACCGCACGTGACCAAATAGCTAATTAAAATTCGTATAGGTTGAGTCATTGTCGATTTTGAATCAATTAATCTTCAATTAAACGACGTAAGTTACTACAAGAGACATTTTAATTATATATATTAGGCGTTATAAATCAAATAAACCAAAAAGGAAAATAAATAAATGAACTTTTGTATCATGTCTCCTTTAATAATATGTTTCTTGATAAATAGAATACCACAACCTATACTCAGTTTGTTCAACGTAATTAAACATTAATGATTTTACGAAAGGAGTAGATACTTAAATTTATCTTAACATTTTAGAAAAGTAATTAAAACACCTAGCATAGTACAAAAATGTATAAAACATAGGTTACCTAATACATTTACGTCCCTTTGTGCACTTTTTGAGATAAATTGTTCTGAGTAAAAGCTCATAGAGCATTTTATTTGAAATCTCATTATTCCAACTGTATTATTGACACGAATCTGATATGATTTACCATCTGATGAACAGTGACACAAGTTCATTTCACCATCACAATTTCCATTGATTAAAGAATAGTAACAGTCTGATTCTGTTCCAGATAATCTCATTTCTACTCCATTGATGATGAATTCAGCTGCGTTACGGTATGCATTCCTATCAGCTGAGCAGTTTATCCAAAAGAAACTGTCGTCATTTAATATATACTGTGGTCCCCGCAGATGAACTTCAACTCTGTCGTAGGGTTTAACTGAAATTTAGAATATATGTATTTTTGTGACAAAAGTTAACAGCGTTGAGGTTTACTTGAAAACCAGTTATTTTTCATAGTGAGGAACATCATGAGGAGTCAATGTTAAACAAAAATAATTTAAAACTCGAACAAGAAAACTAAAAAACGAGAATTACCTTTAGAAAGAACCTACACACCAATTACTAAAAATATAATTAATTAAGTAAATGAGCAGAACAGATTGCACCGAGAAAGAACAATGATCTTGTATAAGTATTGGTTTGGTAAGTGCCCTTTGATTGTTGATATATCAACCTAGAAACCAAAGTTGATATGTAAAAAAATAAATAAAATAAATTGAATAATTATGTTGTTGATGACATATAAAGTTGTTAAACACGCATATTGTTTTTGCCCAGGTGACTACACCATTCTTCGAGTTTACAAAACTGATATACAAATGTTGTTAGAAGGAAGTTTCGAGTGCCATTGCCATAACATCTTTTTTTTATATCAGTTGAGACAGTAACACAAAAATCTAACCTTTAAGTTAAGTGGCAGTTCAAAAAGAGTGTTTGATTTTATGTTTTGTTTTTGTTTTCAAGTTTTGTTTTATAAGCAGTATCCTACAATGACTTTAACTTTATGAAGGGAAAACAAAACAGTAATGATAATTTCTACATAAATTCTACATTTATTGAAAACCAGCAACTAAAAATAGTTTCCGCCTTTGAAGTTAAGTACTTTTGTGTTCATGAACGCAATTATTTCCTGCATTTATAGCATATGTTATGCATAAATTTCCTTAACATGTACGCTTCATGCATTACACTACAAAGATATAAAAACCAAATAATATTCTTACCTTTGTAGCACATCATTAAAATTATATGAAGCCAATGAACCTTCATAATATTATATGAAAGTAAATTCCAAACCAATATAGTTGAGATTGATTATGTACTTTTGAAATACATAGTTGGTTAATCAACTCTTGAGTTTTGCAAAAAATATTAAATGCTACAACAGCGGTATTGTTTACACAGTTCTAGCCGATATTCAAAATATAATTCCTTTTTCCCATAACAAATGAAAATTTTCTTTACTAGTGTAAAATGCTTGTTGAAGATTTTTTACTGTCAAATTAATTCCTGAGTGTTGTAATTGATGTAGTTTTGCATACAGTAAACACAGAAGAATTGCATATCTGACGAGTACAATGAACTACAAAGCACCGATTTTCATGAGAAATGGTGAATGTGATCACAATCCTTCAACCTAGAAAATGTTTTTATCATTTTATCGCTTATAATGTCATAAAATGTATTTCCGTGTAATACACATCCTGGTCACATAAGTAGACGGACGGAAATTCTAAAATGCAAAATTTGTTTTAAAAGGCATGAAATTCATAACAAACTCTTTGATTCATGAAAAGCTGTTAGTCGATAATCCATCTTTACAAAAGAAAATATATCAATCTGGCGGTTCAGAGAGCTAATCAATAAGCTGGGATCTATCTTCTTCGGCATAACGTCCAACACTTTCGGCTTTATGGTAGATGTTACTTTGTTTTCATGCAACTCACTTTTGCAAATTGGAATCTCTCCTCCTGCTGGTATTAATAGGAAGGTATCATCTTCACAGCAAAGGATAAAATGCAACTGAATCTAAATCGTTGTTTCTTTTTTTCCGTTGGAGTATTGTTTTAGCAGATAAAATTCCAACGTCTTGCCCACAATTTTGCATAATCATAAATAATCAAGGGGGGATTCTGGACACAGGTAGTAGCACTGAATCGCTAATAAACCCGCCAAAAATCGGCTCTTGTAAAAAATCAAGAGAGAATGACTTATGTATGATAACTTTTTTTATTACAAAACATTCAATAAATACACGCAGCTGTATTCTTCTTTTTTTCCGCCAGAATCCCGTCAACTAATGGCAATTGTCGCCTGTTGAATAATTGGGTTTGATATGGCCTTAGGTGTACTTGTTCACTGTTTAGTTCATTCAAGAAGTTGGACGCCCCCGGAGCTATTTAAACATGCTACATTCAAACTTTCTTACTTGATGCTGCCAGTGTATTACATTCTTTGATAATTGGATTTAGGAATTAATATTGATATTATTGATATATGTTTTTACCATTAATTTAAAGTGAATTAAGCAAAGTTAAACCCAATTATCTAATTGGTAATTCTTGCTGTTTATATGTATATTTAACCGTTGAAAACTCAGTGTGACCGTTTGCATTATTGCAAACGTGGGAGCATATATCGTACCTCATGATAAATGGGACTATGCAAAGATAGAACGCAATGGGTCTTCGACATGACGAGTAACAAATAAATCACCCAATCAAATGCGGGAATCAGCTCTTTTTGAGACTCATATCTTTTCGATCTTAGGTTTGTGCAATTCAATGGTGAGAGTCATACTACAATATATGGACGGGTTGGTTGCCCCAAAAACTTATATGGACCGATATGTAGCGAAAAACCGCTCCATATATTGTAATTTGACACGAAGTGGCATAAATTATTTATATTACATACAGTCTACCCTGGATCATTTGTATGGAAGAAAAGGGAAAACAGACACAACTTTAGTACTGGTCCATATAAAATTCAGACACTGCATATGTTAAGGTCATTCATTCAAAGCCTACAGAACTCATTTTTGGTCTACATATGATATATCATAATCTGACGATAGGCGTTTTTGTATTAAGATCTAAACTTTTTAGAAAACCACACTTTAACCTCCCACTTTAATCAACACAATTAACCCATGTCAAGAACGGTACACATTCGAAGAGTCAATTTCTGCAATAATATATATCATTTTTATCTCAAAAGAGCAAGAACCAAATGGAAAAACGTAGACTAATTTTGTGATCAGAAATTGTTTATTAACGAGAAATAAAAATGCGTTTGGTGGGTTTATGACATGCATGGATCAGCTTCTGTCTGATTGTCTGATACTTAAATAACGAAGGCGCGTTCTTAATTTGAAAGCAAGGCCGTCCATATAATGTCCTACTTGTCAATATGACCATATATGGACCGGCAGTTATATCAAAGAAATTAAAAAAATATATAAATCTTAAAAGGAATGATATACATAAATTACAAATATATGTTCAACCATTTAGTAATTTTTACACGTATAAATATATAATATTCTAATCTAAATACAAATTTAAAAATAAAACATTCAAAAAAACGGCAAAAATTTAAAAATGTTCTATCTGAGGTACAAAAATGTATTACTCAGTAGATAACAATGAAAGATCATTTGCAAAATGTTATGTAAACAGTATCAACCACACCTTTAGCACTATAATGTTAAGAGACAAAAAGACCACAAGGCCATTTTACATTTCAAACACAAACATTTTGTACTTGTATCTGATATATGTCAGCACTGTTTATGTCCATAACATACTACGTTATCGTCAAATCTTGTATTTGCTTCCTAAATATGTGTTATAAAACCACCAATCATCAGAAAGATCTAAAAGAGAAGATAGTTCATGTCATATCATTTTATATTAAACGTGTTTTTTTGTGTTTTTCTTTACCTCAAACTAGAAAATCAATGATTTTAATATGTTGAGTATCATCCCTCGCAGAATATCACATTGCAGTTGCAAGCTAATACAAATACAAATACGGAAGATTTAATTCAATGTTTCAATTATGTTTGGTGCAATAATAAATGTACATGCTCTAAAGAGCTTTTTTTCGTGATATATGATATTTGATCAAGATACTATTTACCAATATCAAAAATATACAATTCTCTTTTTATATTGAAACAATATTGTGTTCTAATGAAATTTTCCCCCTTTTTTACAACACTATGATTCGTGACAATTCAAAATAGGAATCGTCTGCATGTTTGTACATTATATCATATAGTACATGTTATTTCCTGTACAGAAAAAAAGTGTACTAGTAATTTGTTGAATGATTTGCCCATACGGGTTGCACATTTAATCTGCAAAAACTGGATTGTATAACTTAATACCTGTACATTTTCACGGCAAAAATGGCAATAACTTGTTCAAGAATATGAACTCAAAGTGTCATGTTAAAAGTTTTGCTTTTATTTTATTGTTCAAGAATATGAACTCAAAGTTTCATGCTAAAAGTTTTGCTTTTATTCTATTTTTATAAGACAAATAATTTTTAGCAAATTCGCCTATTACAGCAGTGTAATGCACTAGTTGCATCATCGTTCTCGGTTAATGAACTTAAAATTGATTAATATTGATTTAATAAAAACAGAGAACTAAACTTATGTTGAAACATTTGAAAAAGTGTCACTTCAGAAGACAACAGAACTTTGCAAGGTGAACTTTCAACAGATGATTTGTTTTCAGGATTTGAATTCTTTACATGTGAATTATGTTTAACTATTCAATTGACTTTTAAGGAAGAGAAATGTCCTAGATACGTTCATCAAATTTTAATTGAAGTGAAACATGCTGTTTGTAGTAAACACTGGCAAACAAATCTGATTTACCCTAACTTCGACTCTAAACTATACATATTCCCATTGCGTGAACTTGAATTCGGCTATACTATTGCCAATACTCGTGTAAACTTTTTTGATCAAATGATGTTTGGTATGATATCTTTGAACGAGCCTTGACATTCAGTTTTTAATCTATGTTCACTATTTCACTAATCCTTTTATTGTGAGTTCCTACCAAAATTATGCAAGGCAGGAATTCCCAATATATCTAATTGTTCTTACTATTGCTATTTTGCTGAGTTTTTAAGTTATAACGTATACAATCTAGTGTCTTCAAGATTTTGCAAAGTTTTAATTATGCCTCTGAACAGTTTTTTTCTCTTATCACGATTGCAGTATTATTTATGTAATTCACAGTTCTTACCAAAGTCGACTATCTGTTTTATGTTGAATTATTCCAGCATTTATTTAGCTATCACTGATGCTTAACATGGGTTTTATTTTCTTTGAATGTGAAATCATGGCCAGCACAAAATATTAGAAATAAAAGTATTAGTGGGGAAAAGGAAGGAAACTTCAATTTGACGAAAATACAAACACCAAAAAAGTTAAACATACACAAGACTTAAAGTCTATGATACATGCTACTTCAAACAGAAACCAGCTGCGATTGTAGAACTATATAACAGAACATCATAGTCACATTGGTAATGTCAATGTTAAGGGTAAAGGGGAAAGGGGGGTTAGGGTTCTAGTAGCATTATATTATTCTGAAATCATGGCATCCAAGAATGGTCACATATCTTAACATTTAACATCATTCAATTTCGTAGAATATGCGATTAGGAATGCAGCTATGATATATCGTCAAGAAGATGTCTTTGGTATATAGGTATTGTAGTTGTAACAATAACACTTTAATTTTGTTAAGACATGTATGGTTAGATATATGGAGTAAGTCCGATATTTTGGTGATTTAAGCCTTCTTGAAATTTACCTCTGAATTATTATCAAGGAATAGCGGTCAAAATACGAACAGTTGTTTTTTGTTTTAATTTGAGTTTGTTTATTAGTTTTTATTTGGATTTCTGTGTGCTCTTTTTTAACGAGAATAGGTATGTTGTATATGTCAAAGAGACTACAATCCAGTCAAGGCCATCCATAAGTCTTCAATAATGTTATTTGTCTGTTTGTAGTCAGTTAAGATGCCTCGAATTGTTTATAAATAATTAAGATTGTATATAATGATTGTCAAGGAAAGACAACCTTCTGTTTATATACTATATATGTCAACTTCCCTTTCATCTGTGGCAACATCTCTTCAGCACCTGCGCATGGAGTGTTCATATCACAACATATACGTTATGCCAGTTTACCGAGACTACGCAGACTTTTCGTACACAGGCAAAATTATTTCAAATGATTTTCACACGAATTGCACATGATTTTCACCTGAATTGAGCAAATAAACTAAGTGACAGAGTTCACGTGAAATTCCAGTGAATGGAGCCTTCACGTGAAATTCCCACGAAAATGTTCACATGAAATTTGTGTTTAGTGAATTTCACCTGAAAATCATGTTAATTTCATGTGAAGCTCGATTAATTCTAACAAATAGGCTTCTATATAAAGGTTTGCTATAAGATTGAAGTCATCACTACAAAAGTCGTTATGAACTCGTGGATCATAATGGTGTGTCCATCTGCGTCGTGAAAACTGATTTATTCAACGTGTCATAGTTTTCCTTTCCTTTTTCGTCTACCCTGGACTTGACTTTTTTATGAACAACTCGACGGGTGTTTCTAGAAAAGCAGAGGACGCTTACCCTACCAGTTCTACTTGTCCATGCTCCATTATGAAATCATTAGCTATCCTAAATCTGTAAGTCAAAGTCTAACCAAAAAGAAAGAATATAAGGTTACAGACCACCAATTCAACCAATGAGCATTTGGAACGTACGCAAACATAGTCCTACGCAGAAATTACCCCTGTTCCTCATAGTGCTGTGAAAAAAGTTCCCATTTCATTTAAAAAATTTAAACAGTTTCCGAAAGGAAAAAAAACATTTCTGTACATTTTGTAGGTGCATTTTGCTTCTTGTGATGTAAAGCCTAATCTCCATGATGAATTCTAAATATACCCCTATCTTGTGAAAACACTGGGATTTCCCATGCTATTTATAGACACTTCACTTCCGGTGACCAGTACTGCACTGCAAGTCTGCTAACCCCACATGCCATTCTGAGGATTATGAGCTGACATATGTAGAATCATGCTGATATATAGTCCTCTGCAGGTTAAAGTTAAGGTAAAGTCCAGAGAAGCCATTGAATATTGTGAAATTAGCATAGAAGCCTATGGGAAGTGGAATTAGTGGTTTCTAGCCTAAAGTGATTTAATATTGTCTTGAAAATTCTTCTTTATCAGCTGTATGTAAGGTTGTTTCAATAGAAGCAAAGACGTCGTGAATGATCTTGAACTTGGCAGTTTGTTTGGAGAAAACCGAAGTCAAATGGGAATATGGAGTTGGTCCACTTTCTACGGACACGCTCCTCTAAAATCTTTGGTATTTCGTGTACGCATAAACCGTAGGTTCTTTAACAATGCTAAAAATATATATTGCACCAAGGCATGACTGACCAATGAAAATATTTTTTATCTAATGGGATCAGCGACTTATCTATATGTGATAAATGTATAGATAAGTCGATGATCCCATAAGAAAAAGAAAATATATAAAATATATACATTACTTCTTACTCCGGTGTTGACCTTCAACAAGCTATACTGCTGGTTTTTGCAAGAAGTAGGTACTGCCTACCATTCTAAAAGCACCTAAGTTCATTCCTGTTTTTTAAGAGAGATTCATGATGTCGATTTTTAACTGATCTTGCCCGATGTGCCATGTAGGCTATTGTCATCTTAAGGCGTCCTTTGTCGTCCGTTGTCGTTAAAAACTTTCTTAAAATTGACACAACTTGACCAATTAGAACCAAATTGGTAAGACTGTTCCGTAGGGTATTTTACCAAGAAATGGTGTGGGAATTTTTGATCCGTTGAAAAACATGACCGCTTTAATTAATAGAGCATAGTGGTCAAACAGGATAGGTTAAGCCGAAATCATAAATTTGGTACAGTAAAAGTGTTCAGGATAATGAAATTTATGCGGATGCTCGTATTAATATATGAAACCAAGTTGGAGTTTAATGTCCGTTTGACTTCTTTGCAATTTTAATGATATCACATAATTATTAACAAATCTTCATAGAAAAGTCTGTAAAAGTTCAATAGCAGTCGATATTATTGTTCCTTTTGGATATCCGGCATGAAATAATGTTTGCTACTTTGAGCAGTGTAAAAGCAATTTCGCTGTTACTTAAGATAGAACAATAAAAGTTATTTTCATAAATTTCATAAACTAGTACGGTTCAAAGTGTTTTGTATGATGGGATATTTACATGTATGTGGTATAATTTTATGTGAATCTATTTAGACAGGCCAGAACCATTGCCAATTTAGAAAAAAAAAATCTCCTTAAACCCTATTGGACAGAATTCAATGAAAGTTCCAAGAAAAAATAGAATGTGGCTTATCTAGCCTAGTAAACAATTCAGGCTCTTTAGAACCTTATATTTTGTGTTACTTTATGTTATGTGTGTTGTAATTTCTCTGTTCCCTGTATTTTTTTTATAAAGGCTCTCATCGTCTTTGCACACAGGGAATTACTTAGTCCATAAGTGTTTTAATACATACTAGCAGGTTTTCGGCTTCATTAATTAATGTCTGTTTTACATTATAAATGCAAAAAGCACAAAGAGCTGCACAAATACATACTACCACACATAATACGGTAAGAACAATACATTCGGCAATTACTGAATTATACATTGGCTCAATAACTATTCCTAATAAGCTAAGGTGTAAGGAATAGATGTGTTTATACATTTGCATATGTATTGTGTTGTGTATATATATATATATATATATATATATATATATATATATATATATATAGAAAGGTCTGAAAAATTCCCAACGATGTTAGAACTGTCAAATTTGCGATGCAAATTTATGAAAGTTCCCTCCGCGGGACTCGAACTCGTACCGCTGTGACATCTATGGCAACACCGCCTGCACGAAGTCCAGCGCCCTAGGCCACTAGATACGTTTACATATCTTCCCTGTATCAATTTGATCCGATGGAGCAGTGTAGTGAATAGAGTCGTCACATTCTGAGACGTTTGTATATATATATAAAGGTCTGAAAAATTCCCCACGATGTTAGAACTGTCAAATTTGCGATGCAAAGTTTTGGTCGTTCCCTCCGTCCGCGGGACTCGAACTGGTACCGCTGTGATATCTATGGCAACATCGCCTGCACGAAGTCCAGCGCCCTAGACCACTCGGCCATCTAGGCTATATAAAAATATAGCTTTTGCTGGCTGGGTCATTCCTCCTCGTAGGATTAACCTAGAGCTCTAACTTAGTACACGATCTATGGTAGTATGGGACAGTACATCTAGGTGTCATTATGCAGGCTAGAGGATCAAATTAATGATGCATGTCACAACAAATCTATATTATACAATGTCTCAGATTGTGACGACTCTTTTCGCTACACAGCTCCATCGGATCAAATTTATACATGAATGATAATCTAGATATATCTTGTAGTGATGACTTCAATCTTGTAGCAACATAACCCTGTTCCAGAGGCCTATTTGTTAGAGTTCTAGCGCGATACAAAAAGTCTGCGTAGCTTCGGCAAGCTCTGGCATAACGTAAGAGTTGTGATATGAACACTACATATGCAGATGCTGAAGGGATGTTGCGACAGATGAAAAGAAAGTTGACAATTCTGAGTGAAAAGTCATCACGTTTATCGTAAAGTTTGGTCAATAGTTTTCCATCGATTTCTAAGTGTAGGTCAAGATATGAGGCCGACTTCACAGTGTCTGTAGTATCCTTCATCTCAGGTTCTTTTGGGTAGATGTGATGTGTCAAATCCCCGAAATTAGGATTGTTTAAAGATAATATGTCATCTACATAGAGGAAACTGAGATTAAAGGATCTAGCCAAACGATATTCTTTCTTTCGGATCAAACCGGCTATAAATTCAGCCTCATAAGAGTGAAGGAATATATCAGCAATTAAAGGTGCACAATTTGTTCCTATTGGAATGCCGACCGTTTTTAAAAAAATACGTCCACCACATTGGACAAATATGTTGTCGGTTAAAACTTCCAGCATTTTGTAAACATCTTCCTCTGTATATTTGGAAGATGATTTGGAATTATTTCTTACAAAGTATGAGGAATCTCAACCAAGAACTATATATTTGTATCTAGGTGTACCATCTTTTTTGGAAAAACAACGATATAATGTTTTTAAGTCTGGATGTTAAATGAGTATGGGGAATAGAAGTATACAGTGTTGAAAAATCATAGGTTTTAATGCTATAATATTCAGATAATAGTTTTGAACTGATTGTCTCAAAAAGATTTTTCGAATTTTTCAGGATCCACATTGAATTAATACCACTACGGGGGTAACAAGTGTTGTGGTAGGACTGCAGACCCTCTTTGACAGTTTTTGAGTATAACAATTTAAAGTTACTATATGATTGTCACCTTTTTATTTCGCTGACTGGGACCGACGCAAAAAGTGTAGGAGATACGAAGCATTTCTCATGTGGAGGCAACATTTATTCGATTTTAAAAATGCTTACTTGCAGATACTGATAATACATCATACATTTGTTTGGCTTAAAATGTTGCATTTTCGGTGATATTATAACAGAACTCTCTAATGTGATAAAAATAACAAAAACAAAAGCAACAACAAAATCAACAACAACAAAAAATACAAAACAAAACAAAACACATCGCAAAACGAAAATTAAAAAACCAAAATAGAAAACTATTTTATTTATTTTTTTTCATGAGCATACGTATCTCTAGACCGGTGTCTAATCAAGTGTTCACTATAATATATATATACTGATAATCTAATGTTCAACGTCATTTGTTAAATAAAAACTGTCTCGAGCAAAACATTAAGACTGTCAGTCGTTTCGTGTGTTTGTCCCTCCAAAATTTCTATAATTTCAGATGTAGAATAACTCTTTATTTCTTTTTTTAATTTTATTTTACTTTTATGATGTGTATATAATTAATTGAAAACTGTTCTGGATACTTCAATATACAAGTTTTTTTTTGTCATAACATCATAAGTTTGTTCCGTTTTATCTTAATATCTTATCTCAACTTTGTTTAAACTATTAAAGTAATATAAAGATCTATGCCCCAAGTTACAAATCCTAATATGTATAACTTACGCAATATCGGCTAGAATATTGAACTCGCAGTGGACTGAGTCCTCGATCAAAATGATTCTACCAGATCTACAAATCAATGCTTCGGCCTCATCGCTATTCTTTACATTTTTTTATGATTTGCATAATTTGTATTTCAATTTGTTTGGAATGCATTTATTTAATGAACGGAATATACTATTCTGTATCTAATTATGCTTTTTTGTAAATATCATATGTGCAAGGAATACTACGGTAAAGTATAAACGAGTTAACATATTCAATAGCATAACTAGTCATTTGCACATAGATATAATGCTTTTCAAATTGAAAGTTCTGTGTTTCTTTACCATAGGAACTCAAACAGTATAATCAAAGACCTACTACATCCATTTATTTTGTCTTAACCTTGTGCAAATTTTAACAGTTTAAATTTGTGTTAATATCTATAGAACAAACTATTTACATTCAACTTGTTCAATATTTACAATATGTAAGTATAACAATGAAAAATATACTATGCTGTATATACAAGAATTATATTTATACTCATATATATTGTGTGTTGCTATGTAAAAGGTTACTTCGGTGTGTGTTAATTTGCACACAGGGATGAGCGAAGAGACGAGTTGCAAACAAGTTCAAACACGAATCCAAAACATCTGAGAGTAAACTTTGGTTATTTACGTCCCAATTTGTGAACAGTTATATTAGATATTTGTTTTGGATAATACCAAAACAGAAGAAACCAAAAGCACCATCTTTGTCTAAGAATACATGTAAATGTAACTCTTCTTCAGAAAATTCATGCTCTGATAAACCGAAACCAAAACAAAACAGCCGGCAATTGTAAATGAAAACACATATAAAAGCAAAAAACTGTTACCAAATACAATCAATGGGACGTTAGTTTGTCTGTAGGCTGAAAACATTTTATATCCGAATACTCCAGGCACAAAGCTCCCTTCGAAATCAATACTGGTTTGTAATACACATATACACCGACACATGCAAGTATGCCTGTTCAATACCAGTCGTACCCTCAATGCCCGCAAAATTCACTATTTGCGCAACCAACTCCAACACGACTAATTCTAGCTTTTGCAATATTGAATCATTGACACGCGAGGTAAACGAAAGACTGAAAGGGATATGACGTAAAATGACAAAACTAGATTCCACAGAATATCGAGTTAGTGGAATGTGCATAAGACATTGAAATACAGAGTTTGAAGAATAAATTACTTTTCTTTGATATAGAAGAAAAAAAAGTATTCAGTTGCAATACAAACGGTTGGGAGGAAGGTGCCAAAGAGGTGACAAGGAGACCGTCAAATCGAACAAAATGAAATCGAAAAACTGTACGATGAAAACTGTATAGAATTACCTCATGATTTCTGCAAAATTGGGCTGAAGATTAGAAATTATTTGTGAAAGCGGAGTTAAGAATCGAACGTGCACATCGTTGCTAGTGCAAGCAAAAATCAAACGCCGCAGAACTGAGACCCATAGGTGTCAAATTTGATAACGTTGCGAGATGTGATTTGGTGAGAAAGTGTCAAGTCGATAAAAGAGTTCGAGTTAGGGAAAAGGCCCAAACTATCCACAGTAAGTTTAAGACAAAAAGGAAAAAGTTATTACCTGTATTGTTCCAAAAAAAAAATCATTGTAATACTTGTTTCGTCGACAACAAATTGTTTGCGGATTGGAAGCCGTGGGAAAGGACGGATTCTGTGGAGCGTGACTTATGTGGAAGTGCTAGCCTTAACATTTGAATGCATGATTAACTGAATATGTGAAATTCACAAACACTTCTGGATTATTGATCTATGTTAAGCCGTTGGCTTACGAATCTGTTACGTGGAGTTTGGGGATAATTATGGTAACTATACTTTTTTTGGATCGTTATTGTGTATCCATCAGCACCATGAAGACTGATTTATTCAACGGGTCATGGTTTTCCTTCCCTCGTTTGTCTACCCCCTACTTGACTTTTTATGAGCAACTCGGCGGAAGTTTCTAGAAAAGCAGAGGACGCTTACCCTACCGGTGCACCTGGTCCATGCTCCCAGTTTTTAGTGGAGTCCGAGTTGCTCATTTACTTTTGTTATTTTGTATGTATGATTTTAGTTACTCTATGTTCTTTGTTGTGTATGTCTGTTTTCCATGTCTGGTCTTTGTCCCTGGATTACATTCTTTTGATTACCGCTATAACCTTGGTTCCCTTGATTACTCCTTAAAGAATTGGTTGTAGTGTCATGGAATATTTATTGTAAACATGTAATACTTTTCTTTACTGTTTGGCATTTTACAACATGTTCATGTCATGCACCTATTTTTGCAGAACGTAAAGGTTGAAAATCTGTATTACTCACGTGCACAATAAACCTTAAACTACGAAACGATGCAATGGAATAATAAATACAGGGGTCGGTTAAAAGAAAATCTTAAGTTTTAACATTAATAGATTTGGTGCACTTAATAGAGGTATATCTGATGATCTTGCAGAAACCGTGTGTAAACTTAACCAACTTCTAACATACATACTTGGGAATTACACGAAACGAAATGTTGAGGGAATTATTTTGTGTGACAAATGTGAAAAAAAGACAGAAACATACAAATAAGATATTTGAAGAAGAAGGTGAACCATGGACAACAGATGAATGCAAATCACTATATCGTAGTTACAAATGTGCATTTAATAACTTAAACGAAAATCACTCAGAATAAAATAGACTCAAATTAAATTTGGAAAACCGAAGATATAAAACTAATTAGAATATAAATTGCGAATATAACTTGAGCATAAATTTGTCAAAAACAAATCATTTTTCGAAAAAGAGGTTGTGTAATTCATGATGATAATTGGTTTATTAAAAAAGAATACAACAGAATTATGTGACGAGTTTGTATGTCTAGGAGTGCTGCTGAGGTACAAAGTATGGTGATTGTAATGAAAGCCTGAAAATGTCAAATCAAGGTAAAAAAGCTGTGTTTATATACAAGATGACAGTTTTAATACAGAAACCTTATTGTCATTATTTGATACATATATTTTATCCATATTTAAAGCTATAGTTGTGAGATTTGGGGATATCATAGTGCAATACACATTGAAACCTTGCATCTTTATAGACATTGAAACCTTGCATCTTTATTTTTTTAAAAGAATTCTAAATGCAAAAAGAGTGCAACATTAGGTAGAATCCCTATTTTTTTTACAATTTTATCTTGAAAGATCAGTGAATTACATGTATGAATATCTAATCACAAAATATCGCATTAGTGCCCACAGCTTAGCTATTGAAATCGGACAGTATTAACACGTTGAACGAATATGTGTAATTATGATATACCGGTAATAGAATATGTATATCGCTTTATCTAGATGTGTTCAACTGGTATATTCCTCTGAAACATATTCAGTCATATAAATATAAAAACCCGTCAGCTTAAAAATGGGTTCATTGTTGTCAGTACGTAATGTTAAGGAATTGAAGAATAGACCTGCAGCAGCGCTAAGCTTGTAAATAAATAGTGCTCAGAACCTTAGCGGGGGGCTAGGGCGCCCTCCCCAAAGAGCAACTGGGTTGTGTGCCCCAGATGGTGGAATGGGGTACCCCAGGCGTGTTACATGCTGGGGTTGTCAGGCTATAATATGGAAAACCTGACCGCAAACCATAGTTGTGCACCGTGTTGGGAAAGATGCCACGTTCCTCGCATGTTAAAAACCCTAAGAGTTGACTATTCATTCTTGGAATAGAACCGTTACCTTTGATTGTGTTTCGTAATGAGTAAGAGTTGTTTCAGATATATACTTTATCTAATTGGAGAGATATGATTGAGCTTTATTTTTATACATTTAAAAATTAGAACATATTTGTCGTATATCATCCTATTTTCAACAGTCAATCATTCAAGTTGTTTGAATAAGGGCGCAGCTGGTGCAAGGAAATATGTATCAAGGATTAGTCGTGCAGTCCTTTTTATAGTTTAAAAATGCGGTTACGATTTTCCTGACTACAGTTTCCCCAAATGATTATACAATAACCAATAAGATTGTCAAACTGTAGATTTCATTATAATTTTCAATACTGTACTTTTTTAGTTAGAATAGTTTAAAGTCAAGTTGGTATTGTTGATTAGGTAAGATGTCCTTCCATGCCGCGTTTTAATACGAGATTTATTGCTAGTCAAGTTGGTATTGTTGATTAGGTAAGATGTCCTTCCCTGTCGCGTTTTAATACGAGATTTATTACTTATCTCTTTTACATTTATGGTCAAATAGTTACCGTAACCATAGCGTGGTTTGTAACCCGTAATATGAATATTAATTGACTGTTAGTAGTATTGCCCCGTGCAGGTCTGGGTGTTAAAAGAATAGGCTTGCAGCAGCGCTAAGCTTGTCGTATAAGGCGTCTAAATAGTGTTCAGAACCCTAGCCGGGGGCTAGGCGCTCTGCCCACAGAGCAACTGGGATGTGTGCCCCAGGTGGTGGAATGGGATACCCCTGGCGTGTTACCTGCTGGGGTTGTCAGGCTATAATACGGAAAACCTGACCGCAAACCATAGTTGTGCACCGTGTTGGGAAAGATGCCACGTTCCTCGCACGTTAAAGAATCCTGCTGTGGTATTCGATAGGAGTAGGAACCTTTGCGCTCCGACACAGGAGGCTAAATTGCCCGACCTTACCCATCCCCCCTTTTTCCAGTGGCAGTCAGATTTGGTTGACCCTTTTATCCTTGTGACCCATCCTTTTTTTTCATTTCATGTTCATTTTATCATCCATTTTATGTTCATTGTCTGAATATAGCTGAAATATTGCTGCTCGGACGTTTAACCCCAACAAACAAACAAAGTTAGTAGTATTAACGTTGTTTTGAGTTATGATATGATAATCTTCTGTATTGTTTTTCATTACACAACCCCGATAAGTATGAATAATAATTGTGATCGTTTTCCATATATCATAACCATAACATTTTCCTTTTTCTGATATTCAGAGAGATTATTATCAAAGAGAAAGTAAGTTTTATTAATTTCAACTAAGAAATATTATCAATGAGTTTCAAATAGAAAGTTTTAAATAACTATTTTTTCAAAGTGCGAATATTTTTATTACACAATGTACTGATATACAATTTTTCCTTATTTAGAGAAAGTCAATCATTTAAGAAAAGGAAGTTGTATTTATTGTACACAGTCTTTCAAACATTTTTAAAGACGTTCATAAACATCTTGTTTACGATTATTTTATCATTTAATTGATTTTTCGCCTCTAGTATTTTATTTTCGCAGTCAAATTTGGCTTCATTTCCCCCACAAAGAGAGAAAAGCGTTGCAATTTTACAATTCCAAAAGAATGAACATTTTTTCGACTTCCCAGATCCCATAATATATTTAAATAAATTTAGTCGACACGACCTGTCGCAGCGACCAGACACAAAATGTGTCGTTCATTGGTTAAAGAACGTCACTTTTTTGTCGTCAATAAATTGGTGGACCCCATCGGTGTACAAACCTGTTTATAACTTGACGGATGGATCAAATTAACTATTTAGTGATAACTTATGCTTCGTTTTGTCGGCTGAAATATTGCTGCTCTGGCGTTAAACCCCAATAATCAATCAATCAATCTTTTTGTCGGCTTTTGTTTTCGAATAGCCCCTCGAATTGACATCAACAAGCCCGCCAAACTATTTTACAGAGGCTTTCTAGACCACACCGGATTATCTGCTAGATATTTCGAGGGACTGTACATAGACAAGCTGTTCGTCGTCGAATAGTTATTTAACGTCAATGTCTATGTCTACGAACTCAAAATGCAAATTTCATGCTGAAATCGTCCGTCGGTCTCCGTTCAAATTCGAAACCATTGACCTCAACATGTATGTCATCCACTTTCATTAAATACATAGTACAAACAAATATAGTTCTAGCTAAGCCTGTAATAAATTATGAAAAACATTTTGGTCGATGCAATGTGACGAAATAAATTGTTAATATGGTGTCCGCCACCCCTATCCCGGTGGAATATATCATCATAAAACATCCTTTTTTAAGGAACTGAAGGATGGGGGAATCATGGTCCCACCCAAACCCAGATGTTACACTAATCAAGTGACTTACGACATCAAATCTTAACTACCGATCCAGAAAACAGAAAAAAGTGGAATCGACCAACGAACACGCGTATTCAATATGCAGTAACGTCCCGGGATTCACCAAATGTGTATGTTTCATTTTCGAAGGCAACCCCGATGACGTCGTCAATAATATCATTTGCCAATTGAATACAGTTAGCAAAAATTATTATTATCATTTGACACGGCTTCGTTTTCTGACACACAAAAGACAATATTCATAAAGATAAAGATTATAAAAAAAACGAAGAGGTAAACAAATTATTGAATAAAACTGCATTATATGAACCAGTTAAAAGACAAACTGGAAAGCAATTTAAAAAGGAAAAAAAACTCTCAGTGATTGTTTTTAACATCGGAAAATACGACCATGACGCCATGAAGAGAGAATTGTGTTCTCGTTTGGTGCGAGAAGATAGTTGGTATACAATCAACCGTAACAATAACTTCAATGGCATCAAGACGGAAACTCAAATTTTTAGACATCATAAATTATCTGGCACACGGTTTTTTAAAGGATATTGATGCTTAGAAGAAAGGGGACACCTTCCGTTTAAGTAGATGCCTCCCTGCGAAGCTAAGCCTTCTATAGCTCGTTGAAGAATCGAGGACTTGCTTTATTGTCAACGTGTATTGAATGATAAGAAAAAGATTACAATGAAGGACATTTTAATCTAGTACAATATGACGTGGAAACGATGTTGGAGATCGTGGAAAAATGTTTTGTTATTTTAAAAACCCAAATTTAGATGTGTTAGAGAAGGCATAAGCGTCCCGGCCTGACACGCTACCGCACATATATAATAAAGACGTGTATAGTACCGTTTATTACAATATCGTCGTCGAAAAACCTTGCATCATTTTCCTTTCATACAACTGCTATCAACCCGCTTAGAACGACCACCCACAACCGGATTAAAAATTATAGGATACGATGCCAATATCTAATATTTATGGCCATCATGAAAAACAGGCAGACCGGACATTTTCAATACAACAAAAGGAAATGTGATTTAAATAACAAAATCCAATGCTCTATCAACGAATGGCTATTAATTGGATAGAGTGGGAAGGACACAGATCCACATTTCACCACATTCGACATCAAGCCAATGACACTGGTATATGGATCGTCTTCGCGTCGAAGGCGACTGAAAGGAAACAAACACAGTATACGAATTCCATGGATGAATTTGGCATGGGCACGCCTGTAGATTGACCATAAATACGCCCATGAGAAGAATCTTCTTAACGATAAACCTGTTACCATAAAAAAACCGACGATAAAATCAAATAGACCCAGGTCTGTTTCATGTAACCCGGGGAACCAAATCTTTGCCACGGTAATCTTTCAGGGCAAAAAAAGATTTTGTTATGCCAAATCAAGGCCTGAAAGTGTGATCGTCCCTGCATATGCGTTGAATTTATTAGAAACTGTAATTATTTTATTTTATTCTAAGGCCTAAAAGACACTCTCGATTTGAACACTCATTTTACATATGAGTTGATATGGGTATTCAACCAAAGTACTTTTACTTTTTGCCAAAAGCCCCTGATTTTTTTTATCTAAAGTAATTTGTGGTGGGTCGTTGTTTTAATTGGGCTTCTGGAACAGGATTATCTTGCTAAAAGAGTGAAGTTATCACTGCAGAAATGTATTTGTTTTCATCGTAAACTCGTGTGGTTTGTAACGGTGTATCCACGAGAACTGATTTGTTCAACATGCCCTAGTTTTTCTTTTCACCTTTTGTCTACCCCAGACTTTTATGAGCAGTTCGGTGGATGTTTCTAGAAAAGCAGAGAACGCCTACTCTACCTACGCACCTAATCTGTGCTCTCATAATTTAGGGGAGGCCGAGTTTACGTGTGTTTCCTTTTACATATTTTTTTTGTTTATTATGTGATCTTGTTTTGCGTGTCTGTTGTCAATATCTGGTATTTGTGCCTCGATTACATTCTTTTGATTTCCGCTAGAATATTGGTTCTCCCTATCAATATTTTAAAGACACTTTAATTCCGAAAAAAAAATTTTCACAGTTCTCATCCTTACTTTTTACTTTTTATTTATAAACTGCAAACAAATAAATTTAACGAAAATAGCAATAATATTGAACAGCTACATTTATACATGCACATGCATAGAATACCCAGCTTTTGCTCAACAATATACAATATACTTATACTTATATCTATAACAATTCAGGAATATGGGTTACTCTACTTGTTAACAAAACAAATCAAAACAAAGAAAAGCAAAAAGAGACACTCTGTTCATATTATAACATATAAAAGCACGGATTAATTCATTATACATATCATATATAAATTCTTAGTTACAATTATATATTTTCAAAACTATAGTTAGAAATAAACAAAAATAAAGAAAGAAAGTAACACTTTTAAGTAAGGTTAAATTGTGCGTGACTATCATGAACATTAGTATTTAGAAAACAAAATATATAACATGATAGTCTTTTGCCTCTTGTTATAGAATAATGGCCTGCTTAGTATCTCTTTGAAAGTATTTTTAATAAGCAAACTTGACAGACAAATATCAGCAAATTGTGGTACCAAATACTTTAACCTACATGCGAAGTTACATTTTAATTTTGAATGTAATTTTCCTGTAAAGAAATAACAACTCTTTTTATGAAAATTTCGTTACATGAATACTCAAATAGGGGGGAATAAAAATAATGAAATTCATCATGCAGTTGATTGCAATATAAAATAGTATTTACAAAGTTACGTTTACATGATCAACTAACAACTGCATCTCTTTTTTTTAATCTGTAATTTCAACAAATATTAGTCATTTCCACCTTAAAAATCGAAACAATTCTCACTTTATATTGCTCTATTTACGTGATCGTCTAATGGGTCATCTTCATAATTTTATTCATTCTTTCTTTTCTTCGAAGCGCTTCTTTTGGCATCAATTATTCAATCAGAATTTCCTAGAACGAGAACATGTTTTCATTATGATTTGTTATTTGTTGTCATTCTTGTTCTCTTCAACATGTTAAAACACTACCACCTTTTATCGGGGATTCTTGGTCATTCTTACTCCTCTCGTTTTTAGCAGTTCTGTTCATTAGTTTAGTGATTTCGAAGTGCGTGGATTTTAGTACAAGACTCAGTAGTACATTAGTTTTCAATAACAAATGGTATTTTATTGAGGATTAATACGAAATTGAACTTCTTTCATCTAACTACTGTTGCAAGTCAAGGTTAATTAAAGTTGATATTAGGATATTTATATAACGTTATACAGTTTCCTTTTGGCTAATTGATTATTATTTCGTTTACAAACATACACAACATAACAAAATTGTGCACTTCATTTTTCGATTTTTTTTAATAAATATTCAGAGATTTTCTTGCTTTTTTAATATTTCAATTTATTTATGGATTTACTTTTATATATATATATAACGTTCAATTTAGAAAAAAAACTGTTCACAATATCCTGTTTCCATTAAGTGGTTGACATTTTTTTCAGAATAAAAACAAATATTTTTGATTTTTAAATATATCTACAGTTAACCCAACTCCTTATAGTACTACATATTTCCAAATATGATATGTTTTTATACAAATTTTGAGAAGTTTTGTTCTTTTGATAACTTTCAAAACTGTTTGCAATATCCTTTTGTCAGTAAAAGTTGATATTTTTCACTGTACAAAGATATAATTTTGATTTTTAAGCATATTAAGGAGATAGACCTATGGTATGGGACACAACTTTTGAAATCACTGACATGTTTGTATCATATTTAATTTCACCAAAGCCTTCCAAGCTTTCTATTGAAACAGAATGAAATCAGTCCAAGTTACTTAGATGCTTAAATGAGATTGATGTAACATAGTGAATGCGAACGTTCCAATTATTTTTAAGAGTTATGTCCCTTAACCTAGGTCTACCTCTTTAAGTTTTCACATCCACCAGAAGTTTTTTTTCTGAATCTTATGTGAAAGGGAAATTGAAATTTTTCAGACTGAAAACATATATTTTTGGTTTTTAGACTTATTAAGAGTGATAATATCCAGCTGAAATGTTTTTTAAACAGGACAATTTTCACATGGATTAATGTGTCCCAGTCAATGAACTAAGAACATTTCATTGTATTAAAAAGAAATATATTTAATATGAAAAAAGGAGTAAACTTAATTAAGATTAACTCGTTTGCAACAAAAAATCGAAAACAAAACATTGTATTATGGGTGATTAACACTTCTAAAAACATATTGCTATTGTGTATCCCACATCGCATACTATGTATCGTAAATTGTATATTGTGTATCGTACAATGTATCGGTGGTAAATTTACACGATCCGAGTACTCTAGGCAATATGACAGGAGAAAAAGACATGGGATGATTGCGATGGGGCAAAAAGATATTTGGAAAATCGCAAGATGATTTTGTAAGAATGGGAGGATGCCCCATAGACGAACTGTTTGAAACTGACAAAAAACACGTTTTAGAATAAAAAATAGAAAACATGGATTTTTTTTGTTTTTTGGTTTTTTTTAATAAATTCAAAATTCTATTTGTTAAATGTAGTATTTTTTATATAGAAATAAGTACATGACAGAATGCTAAGTGTACTACCATATCAAATAGAAGAAACAATTGTCATTAATTAGTAATTTGTACAATGTAGATAATTAGAACATTAGAAAACATCTTTTGTAAAAAGATCACCTGTATGTAAGTACATATAGGTTAGTCAAAGTGATAAAATACTATATTTAGAAAAAATACTACATACTTTTGAATTATATGGTACCTTTGTTGGACATAATCTTTACGACTATGATGGTAATAATTACAAATACTAAACAGACAGCAAACGCAGCAATCCATCCAGTGCAATTTTCATTAGATTCTACAATAAATAAAGGACAAGAGCACATGAAAATGTTTCGCTTCATTAAAATTTTATATGCATCCCTATTTTACGATTATATATATTTTTTACTCATCTTAAACACCATTCGTTAAAAAATTAATATTTTCCTGTTTTGTGAAGTTAATTGGTGGTATCGTATTGTCTCTTTAGTTAAAAAGGCACAAAACAGTTATGTTAACATAAATATAATACGAATCTCGAATAAATTATAAAACTGTGTGGCGCTGTTTTTGTTTGCAAAATGATATATTCTTAATTTATTTTTTAAACACCTTACGTCATAAACTTTTTTTCGTATGTTGTTCGCTTGTTGATTGGTAGTATATAACGGCATTATTTGTAGTTGAGAAGGCACAGTGCGATAAGGGTTATACGACACTCAGTTATTGAATAAAACTGCTTGAGGCTTTCCCTATGTTATATTCACATACAAATACATATATACAAATCCTTTTGTAATGTTATATGTATATGCACAATCTTCTCTCAGCCGTTTTACCATTTACTTTGAATATTTTATTGTTCAGTTTAAATAGGAAAGGCTATGAACATAATATTCATAGGAACATATTTTCAGGTGTGAAGACATTGAAAATTGGTAAATAGATTTTTTCGGTAATTGCCTGCACAAACTTCATTGATGTTGGTAAGATCGATAAGAAAATTGAAACAAACATAATCAATGTAATATTATCGACGTAGACACAAGGATTTTTTCAAAAGAAAACTTACCCTTTGGAAACTTAATATCTAATGTTGAATTTCGGAAATCAGTAAGACCATATTTACAAGTCCATTTGCCTTCGAGACTTTCATCAATTCCTTTAACGGTCACAATTCCTCCATATAATCCGCAACTGGTCGGTTGTAATTCAAACCTATCATTTGTAATATGTTTTCTACAATTTATAGCATTATTTTCATTATCTTTATCACAGTCTCCGACAATTGTTTTGTTTGGAAGTTCTATATAAATTGCAAGTATTGTTCTACAGACTGTACATCTTAATTCGAGCGTATCTTGAAAGCGCCGCCATGTTAGCACTACTACCTCTGAAGAGTCACTTGGAAGCAGGTCACCTGTACGATATATTAGTGCCGATAAGTTAAGTTCAGCTGGTAATTATACAAAGGTGTTAACCTGGCATAATACATGTCTATTGATCATGAAATCAAGAAAACATTGGTCAAATTAAATTATCAGAACGATCAGCAATGTATGTATACAACATCATGGTTTTAAAAAATTCCGAACAATGTAATTCATGTTATTACTTGGTTGTCCTCTCCGCGGCTATCAAACTATGGAAACACCACCTGCACTTAATCTAGCGCTCTAGATTAATCGGCCAGCTAGGCTTTAAAATAGCTTTCTCTTTCAGTCTGCTTTGTAGGGTGAGTCTAGGGTAATAACTGAGTATACGACGTGAGGTAGTACAGACAGCTCATCAAGGTGTTGTTATGTAGGATAGAGGATCGAATTCATAATACACGCAACAACCATTAAACATGCAAATCCTTCCCAGAATGTGAAGACTATTCTCTATACTGTTCTATTTGATCATGTTTGTAACAGGAAAGATAATGTAAGCATGTTCGAAATATCAATGGTCTATAGCGCTGGACATAGTGCAGGCAATGTTGTCATAGATGTCACTGTTGTACGAGTGACAGCACCACGAATAGAGCAAACAAAAATGTTCAATGCAAATTGACGGTTTTAACAACTTGGGAATATTTCAGGCCCTTACATGCTTACTTGTACATTATTTCCCTGTATCGAACATGTTTGTGTTATAGTGTAATGCAACAATTTTACAATTTCTGCAATTTCAGGAACAACTATGACGCATGAATCATCGGAAACTATTATTGGCAAACAAAAAAAAATCCTGTATGTATCTGATTAATATTCTTTCTTCTGTCATGTGTTTTAATTGAAAAAGGTACAGCTAATTTTCTGACAGTGTTTGTTTTCTACCAAATTCAGCCTGTCATACGTACCGGAAACGCTGTCTTTTAGTATAACAAGTATTACGCATTGTATAAAATGGGTCATGGTAATGATCTAAAAGAAATTATATAAGTAAAGTATACTGATATTCAATTTGATTTCTATTTCTATTTTCAAATTCTGATTTAATTTGAAGTCTGATTTGCACACTATATGTTATCTGGATCATAAATTGCGCTAACGACAGTACAGTTATACAAAATACAAGAAACACATACTAAAGTAGGGAATGACAATGTCTGTTTAACCTACGATGTTATTGCGAGTCAAACACAACATTTTCAATCGGAATCGATTATTATAATTTGTATGATCGAAATAAATACTATATGAACAATCGGTCGAAAACGCTGATACTATAAAAAATATGTAATATGAAAACAGACACACACACCTAATAACATAAAATAACCAAAAAATACATACCAAGTAATAAAAGTAAGTGAGCAACTAAACCTCCACCAAAACTGCGAGCAAGAGCCAGGTGCACCGGTCGGATAAGCGTCCTCTGCTTTTCTAGGAACACCCACCGAGTTGCTCATAAAATTTCGGGTCAAGGGTAGACGAAAGTTTAAAAGGAAAATTATGACACATAAATCCTGAATTTGTTTAACATAGCTGTTTATTCGTCTATTTCATCAGGCACAGGACTTGAGGAAACTTATTTAAATAGCGATGCAATAGTAACAGATAAATCTAGAAATTGAAAAGTTCATGTAAAGGTTGCAGTTGGTCTGTTTTTTATTAACGCAAAAAATACACACCTTAATACTTTAACACCTTTTTTTACCATTCCCAAGTTATGAACTTCTTGACATTCTTTGTCTTATTTCATTTTCACATTCAGTTTTTTTTTATATATATCTCTTTGGTGTAAAGAAGTCATTCTTTCGCTGTACCTGCATAATAATGATGTATTGGGGTCAGTTGCAGCCTTCCATCTAGTATCATTTTTTTCCTCGTCGTTTATTAAGGACGAATGGATTGACCTTGGATTGACATTTTTTATCCCGATGGGGTTGTTTTCTCTTTTATATTTTCACCATACCTACTTTGTTATATCAATTAACAAGAAACGTACCTTAAAATGCTAATTTATACAGGAGACATATGCAAGTTCTTACTTTTTTGTCATGCTTGCCCAACACGATAAATATTTATACAAAAGTCAGTTTGGGCATGCTTGGTAGCAGTTTTTGACACTAAATTAGGCTCAATTACAAGCAAGATCAGGAAGTTGGGTGTTTCATCAAAATTGAATGGGGCAAACAAAATGTAATAACCGATATTTTGTATTTTAGAAACGTAAACCACCCTATATTGAAAATCATCTTTCTAAAAGATTCCCTATTGAAGTTCAGTCAAAACGAAAAAAAAATTATTTTATTTCATGTGAAGTTTAAAGGTTTTCATTCATTCTGTACAAAACGATTTTTACCATAGAAAGTTTTAAATTGTTTTTCTCTTTTTTTTTGTTATATTGATTTCAGTAATATAGTTAAAAAGGTATGAGTCTCATATTATAACTGATCAATTATACGGGCCCGGTTTGAATTGATGGTACAAGATCGCGACTTAGAACTGATAAATAATTTACATTGGTATTTCGATCGTTTATAATACACAATTACCTTGCTACAAAAACTATTTCCACTGGATTGGGTTAACATATCATTCGATGGGGTATTGAAGTGCGAGGAACGGGACACCAGCCAATTGATATGGGGAAACATGGATTCAAGATCATTTAGGCACACATTAATAGCGAAGATTAACTTTATTCACATTTGTAACATATTTTTTAAAATCAATAATGATAATTAAGTTCGTGAATTGTTCTTGGTTTATATCAGTGGTCGATATGTTTATAAATAGGGGGTGGGGCATCCAAAATGAGACGGAGAAAGGGATAGTGTTAAGGGAATTGGAATTGGAAAAAAACATGAGAAGTTTACTCCTAAATAAAAGCTGTTACAATGTACCGCAGAACCAACAATTAGCTTCACAATATTTGTACTTGTATTTGTATTTGTTGAATGTTCTGGTTCCTACCACCTTATCAAAAGTCCCATAAATACAATAAAATTGAATCAACAGTGTAAACCTGTGCCTATATATAAACATGACCTATTTATTCGTAAACGAAAGATTTGTCAACTTTTATATAACTTATTGTGTATTCACCTTGGTCATTTAAGCAACTATTCTTTTACAATTATCAAGGTATCTTTAATGTTACCATTGATGCTGTCTTGTCAAGCGTGTAGTTAATATTTTGTGTTTCATTAAACTTACTTAGAGACCAGTACGCCTTTTGCAAACTTAAGGTTACCTATTTCTAAATGAAATATGTTTTTTAACAAACCATTAAATGTGCATATCCATATTTATTGATCATCTTCCTTTTTCAATGACTAGTCCTATTCTGTTACTTAAATTACTATTAGTATTAACTATATTTTGCTGTGTCAGTTATATACTAAATAGTGCATGTCAAACTCTGTATCACATGCTGTATCAACCGCAGACTCCAATATGATCTCAAGGGCCACCAGCTCGCGGGGTGATATAGGTCGAGGTTTGATAAAGCATATATGGTATGCGATATAGGTTAGATTGAATTACAGATTCGTGCCAGTATTTTATTTACTTTGATTCTTCTTTCGGTCATAGTACATAAATGTTAGAATATCGATTTTTGTCTAATACTACATCAAAAAAATCTTTACTAAAATTCGCTTTTACATATTTTTTTCGGGGGGGGGGGGTGTCTTTATTTGCTTAATTTAGTTTTATTTTTATTTCATGTCACTAATTAGAATGGAAACTGATAATATATCAAATTCATACTATACAGGAAACAATATCAATTATTATTACATATCAGTAATGTAACATACTATTACAATGGTTAATTTAAGGACTTTTTTTAAGATACAGCAGTTTTACTTTTATTGAAGATTCAAGGGCTGTATAGTCTTGAGGTTGTATCTGATCCCGAAAAAAAACTGGTAGTGATTACAGATGGAGATGGTTTACTGAGTTATCGTCCTTTCTTAAACGCTCAAATGATCTTGAGAGAAAAACAATATTATCAATGACTGCAGTGAATGCAGACAACAGGTTTTCCCGTCTGTCTGAGGAGGTAATCAGCAACATTTTGGAAAGAAAACATTGAAAAGAAACAAGCAAGCTACTAGATTTTCAATCAATGTATTCCGCCAGTATTGCATTGCAAGACACGGGTACGAATCGACGAATGTCATTGATACTCCCAAGCCAGAAACTTTTGATAGACTCTTGAAATCATTTTATGTTGAGGCACATAACAAGAAGGAGCAGCAATACTCATATAGTGGTCTTAAATCTATAAGAGCAGGGAATAACTGGTAGAGTTAAAGAATATACATAAGAAAAGTCAATCTGCCCATTCCCCTCTTTTTCCCCAGTTTGTTTTGTTTGTTTCCTTAGTCTTGACATGGTGACTTTTCTTATTTAATATGTGTCCATCATTGACAACTTGTGGATCTCAGATTTCAATGTTATGGTTAAGAAATTCATCATATTTATACAAGTATATGTGCGAGTGTACTCTTAACTGTATGCTTACAATGATACATCTTTTTTATGAACAAAAAACATTGGTATTCATTTCATGATGATAAAGAAGGCAAGTTAAACACCATTATTATATTTGTTATTTATATAGTGTCGTCCTTAATCGTCTAAAAATTCTTTTAAGATTTTCTTAGCGTAAATAGGCATCTCCTTTTCAGCATAACAGCCACGACGTTGAATTAAACAACAAGTAAGAAACGTTTCAGGGTTACCCGGTTGATATTTGATGCCGCTGGCGGAGTAGGATATTCTTAACGTTGAATATCACTTAGTGATGTTCTTGTCTTTGGTTGCGTTTCTAATTTTAATTTGAGTGCTTTAGTTTGTTTGTGTGCTAGTGTTTTGCCATCCTAGTCTTCAATACAAATATCTAATTGTATTTTATTCGGTTGCCTACATTATATCTGATTTAATTTAATATTTTCTGATTAAATAGTTTGCGTCTTTTGATCCTATTGTCTGCATTGAACTTCTATTTTAATGCTTCGGTATTTTTGTGTCATTACATGTAACAACTTAAAAAAAGTCACGTGATACAGTACCTTTTCTAACTTCTCATTTTATTGGGTATTGGGGAATGGGGCATTGGGAATAGGGTAAATGAATAGGGCAATGGGAATGGGGCGAGGGAATAATTTTGATTGGTCAATCAAACAGATTGTTCTGCCTTTTTTCGCTAGCAACGTACCTATCATAATTCTATGACAGAAATTAAAATAATTTTTAAACAAGCTAGATGTAGAGTAATTTTAATTATCACTGATGGCGCAGTTCATTATTCATTTAGATTTTTTTTAAATATCAACCGGAAGTACATTTATACAATAATTAATTTCTGGTCGTTATAGATTGAAAATGTTCGCGTTCACCCCATTTCTAAACGTAAATCATTTTTGAAAATTTATACTGAAATAATTTTGTTTCGGAGACCTCGTATCATTTAAGTATTGACAAACTTAAATCACTGAGCAATAATAACATGACCATTAAAAAAGTAAAATGCTAATTCACTTTCAATTGGCAGAAATACATCATTCGTCGCAACCTAAAAAAGGATAATATTATTTCCATTTATAATATTAAATTCAAGAATTTCAGACCATTATTGAAATTAAAACTGTTCTCATCCTACAATCTGCAGGAATCTCTAATTTTTCGAGTCATTCACTAAAATCAAATGTCACAGTCAAACATATAATATTTGTTTTCACAATTTTAAACAATAATATCAGACCATAAAGGTAATTTGAAGTGTTCGCAATCATTCAATTTGCACCTATATCTCATTTTCAAGGATTTGGTCTGAAACATATGTATTACAGCCATCAACATTATAATGATATAGACAATTTTCACATTTTTTACAATAATTTTTGACAAATAGGTGTATTAAAAGTGTTCGCACACATACACTTTGCAACAATGTCATTTTGAAGATTTTTGACTTAAATATGAGTATCGCAACCATCAACCAGATATAAATATTGCCATTTTTAATATTTTTAACAATAGCTTGGGACCATTATTGATTAAAATTGTTCGCTCCCTTACAGTCTGAAGAAATAAGTCATTTTTTAGACATTTGATTGAAATAAATGTATCACAGCCAAACATATGATGCTTATTTTGACAATTTTAACATTTTTAAGAATAATTTTAGAAATTAAATTCAATCACAATTTATACATATATCCATAGTTTTAGGAATATTTGAATGATTATTTCTCATGCAGATCGGAGTGGCGATAATACAATGTACATGTAAACAATGCAAATATCTCGTGATTTCGGTAATTCTCGAACTCGCCGGCGAGATTCTAAAATCAATATTGCACAAAACTTTCTACATCCTAATGCATTGTATGTGTTTGATAAAACATTTACTTTAGTTTTTCTTTTCGGCATGGGGCAATGGGGTATGGGGCAATGGGGTATGGGGCAAAGTGGGAAGTTTATCCCACACAGGGACGGTATCTCGCGTTACAAGTGAAATTTACTTGAAGGTTATACCCCGTGAAACAATATTTATGGGTCGATATTTTAACTTTGAATACAATTTTACCTGCTAACTTGCAGACATCGTACTGATCTTTCAGAAATCAAACGGTTATTCAATTTTTCTACATATTGTTAAAATTATTAATCAAACCAGCCATACAACCCATATTTCAACATTATATTAATTGGTCAAATACAAATGGTCCAATAAAGTTTCCTTAATCTACTATTGTCTCTTGGAAACACTTAACTACAATATAATTTGTCTGAATTTAACAAGTCAAATTTTCCACGATGTGAAATTAAATGCTATCATTAGTATCAATGTTTAATCATACTTCTCGTATTGATATAAATAAGTGAGGTATGTGTATTTAAAATTAATTTGATACCCGTTGTGCACCTTAAAATAACCTGCTATGCAGGTTATTTACTTTACATAACGTGGTTAAGGTAATTTCTTAATAGATATTGAAGAAATTATATAAGTCATTCCATAATGAGGGAAACTAAATGCACAAACATTTCTTATTATTTCATTGGAATTAAACCCAAGTATTGATAATTTCTTTTAATAAATATTATAATGCTCAGCACAATGGAATGTGAAAAATACTTTTTACTTCCCTTTGGAAATTTTTGGCTTTAAAAGTGTCAGTAAATATCTAAACCTTTAGAAGTAAAGCAAGGTTATTGTGCAAAAATAAGCTGGAAAACATACCTTTCGATTTTAAAGTCAGATGAAATAGACGAAATAGATCACTCAATGTAAAAATTCCTTTGTCAATCATATAAATTGAATTGTATATTCAACGCGCATGCTTGATGATTTAGAAAACAAATATCTGTCTTGACAGGTTAGTATTCTTTACTATTTCATATTTATTATATAGAAACGTCGTATACGATTCTTTTAAGTTTTGGTTATGTTTCCAGATCTGTTCAAAGAGTTTTCCCCCTGGTTATTGTAGACATTAATAATAGACAAATATAACTATGGAATATATTTCCTCACATATTTTCTAAAAATGGTGTCTAATAATAATTTGGTACATTTATTAAAATGAAAATTATTCGCTCCCATACAATCAGAAAAACATGTCATTTTTGAGACAGTTGATCGAAATAAATGTATTACAGCCACACATATGATGCTTATTGTGACAATTTTAACACTATAAACAATAATATAAGACCATTAAGGATATTTCAAGTGTATGCAATCATTCAATTTGCAACAAAATATCTCATTTTCAAGAATGTGGTCTGAAATATATGTATCACCACCATCAACATAATAATGCTACAGACAATTTTGACATTTTTTATAATACTTTTAGACTAATAGGTATATTAAAAGTGTTCACACACATACACTTTGCAAAAATATGTCATTTGGAAGATTTTTGACTGAAATATGAGTGTCGCAACCCCCAATTGGATACTAATATTGCCATTTTTAATATTTTCAACAATAATTTTGGACCATTATTGAAATTATTATTGTTCGCATCCTTATAATCAGCAGATATATGTCATTTTTTAGACATTTGATTGAAATAAATGTATCACAGCCAAACATATGATGCTTATTTTGACAATTTTAACATTTTTAAGAATAATTTTAGAAATTAAATTCAATCACAATTTATACATATATCCATAGTTTTAGGAATATTTGAATGATTATTTCTCATGCAGATCGGAGTGGCGATAATACAATGAACATGTAAACAATGCAAATATCTCGTGATTTCGGTAATTCTCGAACTCGCCGGCGAGATTCTAAAATCAATATCGATTGCACAAAACTTTCTACATGATAATGCATTGTATGTGTTTGATAAAACACTTCCCTTTGGAAATTTTTGGCTTTAAAAGTGTTAGTAAATGTCTAAAGCTTTGGAAGTAGAGCAAGTTTATTGTGCAAAAATAAGCTGGAAAACATACCTTTCGATTTAAAAGTCAAATGAAATAGAAGAAATAGATCACTCAATGTAAAAATTCTCCTGTCAATCAAACACATTGAAATTTAAGTCCAACGTACATGCTTAATGAATTAGAAAAAAAAAATATTTGTCTCGAAAGGTTAGTCTTCTTTAGTATTTCATATTGATTATGTAAACACATCGTATACGATTCTTTTAAGTTTTGTTTATGTTTCCAGATCTGTTCAAGGAGTTTTCCCCCTGGTTATTCTAGACATTAATAAAAAAAAATATAAAATATGGAATAGTTTTCCTCACATACTTTCTTAAAAATGGCGTCTAATGTTTGGGTAGTTCGCGTTAAACACTTTAAGCTATGAAAATGTAAAGTGAGTATTTGAAGTGCGATAAGTAATTCCTCATTGTGACCGTTGCTGTCGGTAGACCTTAGAGATATCTTGGGGAAATATTTTTCACTTATAAAAACGAAAAAGAAACAAGACATGTTTGTTATAAAGTTGTGTGATTTCCTTTCTTTTTGTGTTTCAACTAATTCTTTTTATGTCTTTATAGTAGCTGAAATATGATCAGAATACTGCAGCTAATCATAATGACAGCCATCACAGGTAAGCACATACATAGTAGAACGACGGTCGGACATGTGATACCTGAATAAAAATTAATATGCAATAAGATACGCAAGTTGGTTTCTTTACGTAGCCATGCCTCCTTTGAGAAGTAGAAATTGAGTTATAATTTCAATTTCAACGTAAACGTAACGTCACAAGAACGTTACCAAGTTACTATATGTATTCATATATGTATTCATTCACCTGAAGATCTGCGCAAGCAGTGAGAGTACTTGTGAAATATTTGAAATACAAAACGAAATATCTAGTCGTGTTGAAATTTTATTCGATAACTATATAAATCTGTATACAGGATTTCTATTATTGAACGATATATTTTACTGTATACACACCAACATGCCTGGAGGAAAACAGCTAACAACAGAAACAGATCAACTTCTACCGGTGATGGTGGAAATATCTGGAAAATTAACACAGCTTTTATCTTAGTTAGATACCGCAACCTATATAAAACAGCTAACAACAGAAACAGATCAACTTCTACCGGTGATGGTGGAAATATCTGGAAAATTAACACAGCTTTTATTTCAGTTAGATACCGCAACCTATATATTAAGAGATATCGAAAAACATTCGAATAATGGATTGCAACTCGGTAATAATATCGAAGAAGAACTTTCAAATTTAACTACCGTCATCAATAACAATTTGCGGAATACAACCGGCGACACGATACATCAACCTACATGACCGGCAGAATGGAATGAAGCAAATATAGAAAAAGAAGCTTTCTGCAAGAGAAAACTCATGTGGACGAAATACCGAAAACTATTAAACAACAGGAAACAAGCCTACTCGAAATTATTCAGAAATGAAAAATATGTGGAGACATTTTCCCGTGGTAGTGCCACGAAAGGTAATCAACATCAGGGTAATGGACAAAATCGAAATCGTAAAGGACAAGGTAAGAATACATATGACAAGCAACCTAGTAATACTTCATCCCTACGAAATAGAAAATTTCAAAACAAAGGTTTTAAGTCAATCGGAAATTAGAGCGCTAACAAAAATGAAAGGTACATTCATTTTTTTTAGAGATGAGACCCCAAACTCCAGAACGGGACAAAGACACAGACGAAACACGCCCGAAGGAGAGATACACGTAGATCCGAAAATAATTAATGTGTCACGGCGTGAAATAGACAGACATGAACTTAAATTGTTATTAAAAGGATTTAAAACCACACCAACGCCTACTTCTAACATATATAAATTGGAGGAGGACATACGAAAATTCTGTAGAAAACTAGGATTAGTGGAATTTTTTGCAGATAAAGAGGACGACAATGATGAGTCCTTAATGAAAAATAAATTCAAATTCACTCCGAAACGTAATCGAAATAAATGCCTCGAGCAGTATATTGATAACGTTTCGAATTATCCCCTCCAACTCAAAGAATTTACACGGAATAATCTAGCGAAAGCTGAGAAACTAGCCCTCAAACGATTACAAGAGGACAAAAATATTGTAATTAAGCAGGCCGACAAAGGTGGTGCTATCATAATGGATACCAATTATTATCGGCAATTAGCAGAGGAGCAGCTAAATGACATATCGTTTTATTCCGAGATTCCGGAAAATATTGATAACCGGACAATGAGGAAATTAAAAAAAAACATATTACCAAACATGGAACTTCTCTAACAGATAAAGAAGCAGATGCCCTGACTAATTTTGAGCATCAAACTAGTAATTTTTATTGGCTACCCATAGTCCACAAATCAGTACAAACTCAAAATGCGGTAAAGAAACAAAACACGGAATACGTTAAGTTGAATCCACCTACTGACTTGAAGCTACAACCTATAATAGCAGGCCCGGCTTGTCCAACCAACCGCCTGAGTAATCACGTGGATATTATATTGAAACCGCTATGTAAATATGTTCCCAGCTTTATTCGGGGTGATATTGACTTTTTATCCCATCTACCAGAGAGAACCAACTCAGATTCAATTTTAGTTAGTTTTGACGTAACCAGCCTGTATACCAATATTTCACATGATCTTGGTATTGAAACTATGAGATATTGGATCGGGAAACATAGAGAAGCAATTCCGGAAAGGTTCACTGATGATTTTATATAAGAATCTACTCAACTCATATTGGAAAACAATTTATTCCTTTTTTGATGGGAAACTTACGTTCAAATAAAAGGAACAGCCATGGACACTAAATATGCCCCAACATATGCCAGGATGGGCTATTTGGAGCAGAAACTCTACAAAAATATTGAAGATAGGTATGGAATTCAATATGCAAAAGAATTGGAAGCAGCCTGGAAACGATACGTCGACGACTGCTTCATCATTTGGACCCATGGCAATGTATTGTTAGATGACCTAACGTATATGTTAAACAATATACATTCATCGATTAAATTTACCAGAGAAGTTAGCAGAACTACGCTACCTTTTCTCGATATTATGGTGAAACTCAATGATGGAAAATTGACCACAGATATATTTTATAAGAATACTGACACTCACCAGTATTTAAACTTTCAATCATGCCACCCATCACATATAAAGCGTAATATATCGTATTGGTTAGCTCGAAAAATACGCACGGTATTAACGATGTTGATATCCGAGAGGAAAGGTTGGATGAACTCAAACATTTTCTTTTGAAACAGAAATATCCAATTGCGCTTTTCGAAAATGGAATAAGTAGGGCCAAAGAAATTCCAATACATACTTTACGCGAAATGAGAGATCACGAATCAAAGTCGAGCACAGACATTATTCCTTTCGTGACAACGCATAATCCTTCAAATCCAAACATATTTAATATTGCTAAAGCAAATCTCCCTATTTTATCGAGAAGTAATAAATTGAAGGATTTAATAACTTCCACAACCGTCATTCAAAGTAAACGTCAACCACCAAATCTAAAGCGTTTATTGACTAAAGCAAGATTTGATCCAAACCGTAGTGACGAACCAAAACTTGTGTCCCAATGTAACGATAAGCGTTGTGGTACGTGCAAATAAAATCATCCCAGTACAGATATAACCACAAAAGATGGAACTAAAATTTATACAAATGCAAACATGAACTGCAATAGTGCTAATTTAATTTATTGCATTAAATGTCCTATGTGCAATGAAATCTACATAGGCCAGACTGGGAACACGCTTGCGAAGAGGATGACGGTACATCGGAGTTCGTGAGGAGGCATATAGACAAATTCCGCTCAGCGCCCACATAGATACTTGTGGGCGCTGTAAATTTTTTGTATTTTTTCTTTCTATACAATGAACATAGATAGTGATTCTCTAAGAGCAATAAAGGAAAGAAATTTTATTAAAAAATTCAAGGCGGCATTGAATGGACATTAAAGAATTAATGGCTATTTATAAATCTATATTTAGATTGTCTATTTATTTTTATACTTTCGTTTCCTATTTTTAACGTCACTATGTTGTTCTATTCTATCATAACGTAACGTCACAAGAACGTTACCAAGTTACTATATGTATTCATTTACCTGAAGATCTGCGCAAGCAGTGAAAGTACTTGTGAAATATGTGAAATACAAAATGAAATATCTAGTTGTGTTGGAATTTTATTCGACAACTATATATATATATATATATATATATATATATATATTTACTGAAAAATTCCCAACGATGTTAGAACTGTCAAATTTGCGACAGTGGTTTGTATACGTTTACATATCTTCCTTGTATCAGTTTGATCCGATGGAGCAGTGTAGCGAATAGAGTCGTCACATTCTGAGACGTTTGTATAATATTGATTTGGTGTGACATGCACCATTAATTTGATCCTCTGTCCTACATAATAAAATCTAAATGAACTGTCCCGTACCACCATACATCGTGTACTAAGTTACAGCCCTAGATTAATCCTATGAGGAGGAATTATTTTTATATAGCATAGCTGGCCGAGTGGTCTAGGGCGCTGGACTTTGTGCAGGCGGTGTTGCCATAGATGTCACAGTGGTACGAGTTCGAGTCCCGCGGAGGGAACGACCAAAAATTTACATCGCAAATTTGACAGTTCTAACATCGTTTGAAATTTTTCAGACCTTTCTATACGTTTACATATCATCCCTGTATCAATTTGATCCGCTGGAGCAGTGTAGCGAATAGATTCGACACATTCTGAGACGTATATATATATATATATATATATATATAATCGTCTAAATACCAGTCAATAATTACTCTTACGGGGTGATGGATCGTTAAAAAACGATGCGAAACATAACAATAAATTAAATAAACGTCCAAAATATTTTAAACATCGCCTGAAGATAGTAAAACTGATATATTCAATTTAAATTTTACCATCTGCTGGTGATGTTAAACATATTTAGACGTTTATACACATATATATACAATACATTTTCAAGTCACATCATAGCAATAGAATTGCAACTTTTATTTAGGCTCTTATTTGTTTTTTGCATCGGTCCTGTGGCGATAAATTTTGACCGGTCCCATATTGTGACGTCTGCAACAAATAGGAGTTTCCTGAATCATTATTTTTTCTGTCGCATTTAGATTGGAGTTGTCATGCATATACCTGTCTAACATGGGAATTACAAGGAAGAAAGTTACAGATTATATACCGGACTAACGATTTCAATACTGCCGTTTATTTTTATGACAACAGAGGAAAGCTGAGAGGCTTCTGTAGTTTTCAAACTTCATGCCAAAATATCATGTATAATAAGATCAAAGGCGAAGTTGTGCTTTTCATTAAAGCTGAACAGATAGGTGTCATTGACAGAGACTGGTTATGTATTCAAGGACAGAACTATTATGCAACACATGTATCCAGCTATGAAGGTATATAATATATATAATTTCTAGGTTTACTGAAGTAAACAATGTGTTACTTGTAATTCACTGTAAAGTATGTTTAAACATGACAGAAAAAAAATTGCAAAGAAAAGTCGGTCAACCCTTGCAATCGAGATAATAGTGAGGTAGTGAATATAAAATATATATGATAATGTTGAATTGCATTCACGAAATACTTCACGAAGACTCTATTTAATTGCCGTTTTACCACGGCTGCAATTGTTTTAATTGTTAACCCTACCGGTGCACCTGGTCCATGCTCCCAGTTTTTAGCGGAGTCCGAGTTTCTCATTTACTTTTGTTACTTTGTATGTATGATTTTAGTTACTTCATGTTCTTTGTTATGTATGTCTGTTTTCCATGTCCGGTCTTTGTCCCTGGATTACATTCTTTTGATTACTGCTATAACCTTGGTTCCCTTGATTACTCTTTAAGCACTCGATTTTAAAATTGTCAAATATTGGTAATGTCCTAAGAAGAAACAACGTCATTATGTTTTAAAAACAGAAAAGCAAACACTACGCTATGAATTCATCAACTAGACATTTATGATATATAGATGTACAGTTTTTTTATGTATAGATAGATAAACATATGAACAATTTGAAATATTGTGAATGCGTTAACTGCATGTACAAATTCATATACCCAAGCCCGTAAAGTGTCACAATGTATATTATCTGAATTGCATGTAGAATTCGATACATCGACATTGCTGAAAATGAAAGGGTTAGTCATCAAATGGAAGAACAAACAGTTTGTGGAAGTAAAATGCTATTCTTGTCGTGAGCCATATCTCAACCGAATGGAGTATATAGTTAACAACAGAATTGAAGACATGATTACGTTTAAAAATAAATCAAAGGCTTGTTTACACTCAAATGGCGAATGCAAAATGCCTACCTGTTCTTGCTCACCAATCGGAAACGAGTTCACACGTGCGTACGAGAAAGATGGAGACAGCAAAATGACATTTACATGTGGAGTGATATTCAGAATAGGATCCAAAATCATATCAAAAGTTTAGAGTATGATGGAAACGATGGTAAGAGGGTTATTTAATTTTACGACGCATTGAACATTGAAATTCATTTATCAACTTGTTTACGAAACAAATAACATAACTATATAGCTTTTGTGAGATAGTTTACATTAGTATCCGGCGGCTGAAGAAATAAAAATGTGTTCATGCGTAATAGAAGTATGCAACAATGATGATTTCACATACAAAAAAAACGAAAACAAATACAGTAATAGAATAATATATCAAGTCAAACCATTCTTCATATTAGAAAACACTAATTCAGATTTGCATAGACTGCATTTATATGTTAGTTTATGCATTACATTGAATTTGCTAGACATCTTTTAGATGTTAGAACTTTAGTACGAGTCAAATTCAGACATTGCCGATGGAAAAGTGATTAATGCTGTAGAAAAAGCCAACCAAACAAATGATACTTTTTCAGTTTATATATAATATACAGGCACAAAACAATAATCACTTCTGCATTCAGATCAACACTGCAAATCATACATTTATCTCCTACTAAAATTAATTTAATCAAACCAAATCAAGAACGATAACTCTTGCAAAATACCGATTTCATGTACAAGCTATATATTTGTTATCTCAAAATCGCAACAACCCAATGAAAAACTAAGACCGGTTATGTGATCAGTAACTGTTTCTGAACAAGAAATAAAACTGAATTCAGTGGGTGTTTGACTAACATGAACCACATTTTGTCTGATTTTTATAAAGACTGCTGCTTAAAATATGTTGATCCATTAAAGATTTCATATCTGAAGTAAAAGACACTGTTCATGCAGAAGATACAACATACCAACTTGAACAACGTTTGTATAACTATTCTTGATAAAATCTTAGAATTAATCACATTAAATCACTATTGCAATAAGTCAATTCATCAGATTTTAAAAACAATATAGTGTAGGCTTTGCCTATGTGAATATAAGGAATGAAGTTTTTTTTTTACTTCAATAATTATTTTATTATGCATGTTAATATTGGTAATGTCTTGATCATCTGGAATATGAAAGTAGCTAGTCTTTCTTGAACACCAGATTTACAACAAATGATTCCAAATCACATACGTCATTTTCGACGAACAATTTTGAGCCATTCATGTTTAAGATCTCCTACATCTTTCTTGTCTGTACATGTAGTACTTCACTAACGCTCGGTACCGATAAAAAAAAACTAGCTAGGAAATAGTTTAGATATTTGAAATGAACAATCCATGAAATATCATGAAATGCACGTAAACATGTACTCAAAGGGCAAAATTACAATAATTTGTTTTTACCAGTGATTAGACGCTTTTTAGGCAAACCCATGCAAGCAGGGCATTTGCGTTGTTAAGTCTTGGTTTTTAATGTTGAATTAATCAGCAAATTGTATCTTTGATTATCTAAGTTATCCTTTTACTTAGTTTGAAATATGTGGAAATATGTATTAAATAAAAACAAAACATTAAAACGATATTTTTCAAAGCACATCATAATTGAAAAACGACCAACCGATGGCATCGTTTCATGTAAACTGATAAACACTTTTTTTTCTTTCTAGGACAAAGAGAGATATATGTATACGTACATTGCATTCTTTTATTGTTCATAATGGTAATCGCTGTTATGTTTGTGCTCTCTAGGATTATATTAGGTAATACTCATTTTAAGGACTTGTATGTCTATAGAAAGATTCTTATTCACAACTTTCTAAGTTTATTTATCTTTTCATTTGTACAAGAAAATGCAACGCAATAGTGTTTATATTGAATTGGAGAAAATCTTAAATTGCTCAAGTTAACCGAAAATCCATGCTTACAACAGTGTCTTGAACATCCTGTTGCTTTTTTGCTAAGAATGTTAATAATACTAAAATTTGCCGGTGAGGTAGACATTATGATGTATATCCTCATACATCTTTTTGCTTTAATAAATCCTAAAAACAATTCGTTATAAATAACGACGTAACAGGACTCCAATTACCTAATAATTGACATTGCAAAAATGGTAAATTAATTCATATTATTCAAATACAGTCGAACTTAACTCGATCGAACTCGGATGGCTCGAACACCCGAAATTTCTCGAACACAATTCAAAGTACCAAAAATTTCCCCTATATAATCAATATGAATAACCTTGGATTTCTCGAACACGCGAACTGACTAGTCGGTCCGTTCGGTAATAAATCTTAGAGAATAACCCCCACTAACTCGATCTCGTCTGCCATTTTGTCAGCTTGGGTAATAAGAGGTGTGCAAAACTGAAACCCTATCTGTAATCAGTGTTATTTAAGTTCATTACAGGTAAAATGTAAAAATTACTAAATAGGTAGTTTTGATCTTAACATAGTATTGAAGTTCGAGAATGTTTTCCGAAGTCGGCTTGATGAAAGCAAACTAAGATGAAAACAAGTTATTGACTAAGGAATTTGAACTCTGAACATTTTTAAAAGCAAACACAATATTTTTAATGTCCACAAGTCAACATAATCTTCCAAAAGCGAATGAAAAAGATCCTTGAACTAAAAACTTCGTAGGGAGTAAGCAATTTCTAACGATAAAGTCAAAATCGGACCTGCAACGAAAAAATCCAAAATTCTACAAACTTCGATATCTTTAACTTCCGATAACTCGAACACTTTTCAGTGGTTACTTGGAGTTTGAGCTACCGAGGTTGACTGTAATATTAATTATCAAAACGTTTTGATTCACCTCTTGATTGGAAAATGTTTCAATATAACTAGGAGCGCAATTTGCACTGTCAGTTTTTTGCCATTTTTAAAATCTGGAATGAGAATGAAAGATATATCAAATGTTTGAAGAGTTGGTAATTATTTCGGTTAAACAAGTGTGGACAAAACTAACTTTTAACCATTTTTTTTTCATATGAAAGTACATATGAAGAATCGCCAAAACCACACAGATACGTTTTTGTCGATAAACCTCATAAGATCAAAACCAGTGATGTCTGCATCTGTAAAAAAAAGAAAGGCCATTGTTTTCCTCTTTATTATCGTTAGAACACAATAGTGCTTGATTTTCCATGATGAAGACTTAATTTTCATTACAAAGATATAAAGAAATATCGAGAAATGTATTATTTTTAGCCATAATTTGTATAAAATTCCTTGTTGATAATTGGATCGGCAAACTGATTTGATCTAAGAAATCATTAGCAATAGGTAGGGAAAAGCCAATGATTTGTGTTTTATTTTGACGTTCAACACGACCAAGTCATATTCGTGATCGTAGTCGTGAACATTTTTTTGTAAACGAAAAATTGAAAAGAAATGCACTACATACAATGTACAACAACACCGCATGTCGCATAATTATAACCATAACTTCTTAAACATTTATCATATAATGATTTAGATAAATCAAAAGTTAAGCCATGAGGACTTTTTTATCTGAATTCGTACATGTATATGTAGCAATATAAGTCGTCTGCTGCTGTGCTAAAGGCAAAAAAGGGCAACATTGTAAACATATGATTTTAAATAATCCTTCATGATAGTGCACAGATGATATGCACAATAAACAATTTAATTATTTACTTGCATGTGCTATCCATCTTCTGTCACATGGCTTCAGTAACATTTACTGGCGCACTTGCTATTTTTGAGTCGGGATTTTATTTCAAGTCAGATGTCATCCGCATGTTATTGATACAAATATTTTTAATGAATTTCACATTACAAATACCTGTGCTTTGTCTCCCCGCAAACACAACCTCCCCCTCCTAAATCTGACCGCTGTGAAAACAAATTTACACAATTAATGTAGCTTTTTTTAACAAAATTTGAACGAGCAATGACAATAATGATTGTGATGTGGCATCAACATTTGTAAATATTTACCCATGAGCCCGACGCTACAATACCTTCAAAATTTCCGCATACTTTTATAAAAAAGAAAGGAGATTAGATCCCAAATGTGATTGTGATGCAAATGTTTTTTAATTCGATCAGTTTTTGTTACTTCACAGTTATTAGAAAGGGGAGTATTTTGATTGTATACATCGCTTTTAAAACTCGAGTACTGTGTACCTCGTCGCCAATAAAAACGACTAAAAATAGGATTGTTAAACTTGAATGTAGTCTTTCACATTTATATAAAATGGTTGTTGAGCCCAATTTTCTATGATTTTATATATTGTAGAATAGCCAATAAATTTATTTTTCAAAATTTACGATAGTTAGAAATTATTCTTCTTCTTGACTTCAATCACCATGCTACAAAATATAATATTTACGATAAATATAACCAATGCTAAATATTGCCTAAAATGTAAATTACAAATAAACACTAAACAGCGTCAAAATGCCTACATCTTTAATGTTATATCTTTTGTACGTACATATAAGGATTCAAAAATCTACACCAACTGTTTACAATTAGGACATTTAACTGTGCTTTCACATTATATCCCCTTCGGGTTTGCCCTTTTCTCACATTTGCTCATTTTTAAAAGCTAAGAAAGTTACTATTTTCACAATAACAATATTTGTAAATTTAACATTTTCAGGACCATGTCATAATGTTAATGCTAATGTTAACAATTAAGACAAACGAATGTTACCTACAAAGAAAACATAACTATTTATTTAGGTTCAGTAAATAATTTCTATGAAATTTTCTTACAGACATAGAGACAGATAAATACGGTCCCTGTCTAATAAGTACATATGACTTAAAAAAAGGTAAATTTGATATCAGTCTTCTCTTTTACTAATGTATAATTGAAAAGGACAATGCAAATAAGCAGTACATACATGAATACATGAATATCCTTTACATATAAATGTTTCTTACCAAAAATGAAAACTGATAGAAAATGTGTACCAACAACTTAAGTTACAAACAGTAATATCGTTAAAATTATATGCCGTAATATTGACATCACGTTTTAGCTTTAAATTAAGAAGTGGCCACATACTACAATTCACAATAAATATTTTACAGATTAGCAATGTTTAGTAGAAAATACTAGCAGCGGCCTGCTTTGTGGTGTGAGGTTTCCTAGTCGTTCATTGAAGACCAATGGATGGCCTTGGGCTGACATTTTCATTCCGGTGGGATTTTAGTCGATTAGACATGTAGAACAATGTATTTACTGGTGTAACAAGCTCATGTTTATCTAATTTAAAGTCAATACAGTATTATTTTATGTACAATTGTACTGTGTAATGTATTTAATGTATTATTGCTGTAATTGGATTCTAATCTATATATCATACATTTTTCTTCAAATCACTCTGAAAGACACATGTTCTATGAAATAACTCTCTAAAGCAGGGAAGATTATAAAAGTGCATTGAAAACTAATATTTTTCAATGAAATTTTCATTTTCATACAGAAAATACACTCGGTGAAACAAGCGAATGAAACGAAGAAATAAATAGATTATCCTTTATTGTATTGATGTGTTAGGCAAATTTAACATAGAAAAAATATAATATTAATTATCATCGACCGATTTAAATCACATTAACGTGTTTAACATCCATCTTAATGGTTGTGTAAACAGATAAAATATTACTGAAGTCACAACTCCCAGTTGTTTTGAATTATTTTGTATTCCTTTTGAATTTGTGGTAAAATTTCAGTTTTTGTGTTTGTTTTCGTTTTTGTTTTTGTTTTTTTTTGGGGGGGGGGGGGTTTTGTTTTTTTTTTTTTTTTTTTTTTTTTTTTTTTTTTTGTTTGTTTGTTTGTTTTTTTTTCTTCCGAAACTGGCAAAACAGATTAGAACGTAATATTTATATTCATAATACCTGAAATTATGTTTTGCATTATGTTTCCGTTTAGTTTTCTTCATCTCAATATATGTTGTCCATATTTTTATAACTATCATATCAATGTAGCTATCTGTGATACTAAAGAGCATATTTTTATCTATATTTTTTTTTATTTTAATAGATGTTTTATGAATCAATGAATTTATGAATCACATGTTTAAGTACCAGTCCACATAATTTTCAGACACCACCAATGTTAAAGTGATGTAGAAATAACCCACCAAACAAATGAAGCCTTTTCAATATATATATATATATATTTAGGTCTGAAAAATTCCCAACTCGTACCGCTGTGACATCTATGGCAACACCGCCTGCCTAGCTGGTCGAGTGGTATAGGGCGCTGGACTTTGTGCAAGCGGTGTTGCCATTGATGTCACGGCGGTACGAGTTCGAGTCCCGCAGAAGGTACGATCAAACATTTGCATCGAAAATTTGACAGTTCTAACATCGTAGGGAATTTTTCAGACATATATATATATATATATATAAAGTCGGTGGATTTTTGTCGTACATAAATCACATTCTGTCTGATTTTTATGAATACTGCTACTAATATATATATATATTTTTTTTCATTTTTACTATTACTGTTTGTTTGAATAAAATGTAGAAACAATATTTGTCATTTAATAACTGCATTCTTTTCCTTGGGCCATGATTAAAATTGAAAGTTTTGCATGGTGGTAAATGACTAGCAAAACATTTTTTTTTTATTTTTAAATTATTTATATGCAATTAAAATGAATAACTTTTCGCCAAATCATCTTAACATCCATGATTTAGAATTTAGAATAAAGATAAACTTGATGTCCTGTTTAAACAGAAAAATTTGAATACAAACAAATTAAATTTTGCCTCTTAATACGCTTTTTACTATCAATGGTTTAATAAGAGGAGCCATACTTCTGGAATGATATTGATAATTGCCGCCTGAGCAGGAAAAAAATTCTAGCAGGAAGCAGGAGAGTATTCACAAAATAACAATCAGCTGGTGTTATCCGATGATGATCGACATCTAAACATGGATCTCGATCGCATATGTCACCATCAAATGGACATACAAAAATGATTAATTTTCAATGCATTATCACTGTGATAAATAATGTCAATTCAATATGTCTTTTGTAGAATCTCTTTGGGTAAACATATTATAAAATTACATATGCTTTTGTTAATCAAAACGTAAGTTTCCTTTTTTATGTACTCCAATTGTCAACAGTACCGCATTCTGTAATCCACAAAAATAATACTACAAAAGACGATGTTTGACTGTGTTTGATGTTTTCAAATTTTGTTGCTGCAATTTTCCGTATTTGGTTCACCAGCACTTGTGGAAGTTTAAAAAAATTACATTGCATCACTGGTATCACTGGCGACTTACGAATTCCTGAAACTGCTTAAAAATATTCTTGTAATTTCCTAATATTGAGGTCCCAGTATATCAAGTGGAAACAAACATCTATAAGGAAACTATATTAAATATAAAAATTAAAAGTCTCGACATTCGTCAAATATATCATGTCCATCAATTAAATCTATCTCACTCGACTCAAGCGTCTATGAACATCCGTGAGTTCCTTAACCTTTTTGTTTTATGATCCCCAATGAAAGAATATTTTGTAAGATAATGTTTCATGATGTCTCTGTTATTTGTTAGTACTTCTTAAATGCTGGCTTTTCGCTCGATCGTCAGATATCGTGGGCACACCTGGAGCAAGATCTATGTGAGCGTATGTCATCAATTGGCGTCCATCTGCTGTCGACCGTAACGTTTTATTTTTTTTATTAAAGATCTTCTCCTCTGACAACACAATTCGTAAATCCTTCTATAGATGAAATAATCCTTACGATTAGGCATACAGTAGTCTTTTTGGAGTTGAAATTGTAGGACACATCCTTTTTAGAGTTATAGCCCTTAAAAGACAAAAAAAAAAGACTTTTTATTAGTTTGTTGCCAATATTTTGAAAACGTTAATAGATAAAAAAAATTAATTGATGAAATGATCCTCACGTTGAGGCCTATCTTAGTCTACAAGATGAAAGTTATTGTACGATTTCTTTTTATTGTCATTGAAACAGAAAATAAACCACTTTAGTAATTCAGACTCCTAGGAGCCTCTTGTATTTTGTTATGATGTATACATTATTTATTTCCTTGTTTTAACGTTATTGGCTATGATGATTCGATTTTGATTTCATTGTGTTGTACAAGTCTGATACATCGTTATTGTTTACCATATTTTTTTAACATTACTTGAGACTTCATGAGTTTAATTAAAAACCTTCGTATAGGTATGTCATTTTTAAATGAAATAATGATTTAAAAGCATATACAGAATAAGAACAGAAAAACAAACAAAAATAACACATGCATCTAAAATAAATTTTAAATAATTTTTTTGCTTTTATTTCAAAACCTAACATCCCGCAGTTTTTTTCGGAAAATAGTTCTCTCCAAACTTTTGACTTTTCAGCTCTCTACACAACTTTACCACATGATGAATTAAAATTCCGTTTAAGACGACTTATTTGCTAATATTTTGCTGTTTCAAAAATATATGTTGTTCTTGGTTGCAAATCTGCACCTTTTTGCAGAAGGGCAAAAAGTGCTACACAGAAAAGCAGGTTTGCAATATCTTGGTTTTGATTATGAAGTAGATATGTGTTTAGTAATTTTATTGTTACCCTTATAATCTCAAGTCATTGCCCCTTGCATATGTATTCAACAATTTGATCTTTACAATCTATTCATTACAAAATACGAAAATTAATATATATCGTTAACAGTTGAAAATAATTCCCTAAGACTTATATATAATGAACAGGATTATCATCCATTTCGATTACAGTCAGCCCTTCATTTATTCATTTGCTAAATCTTGTATTTCTTCATAATGTTCCGATCCTGACATCTCACTTTTAACTGGGTCTTTGTATGGGTCAGTTGCTCGACTGTACTTCTACAGGGATGCAAGATATCTTGAAAAATACACATTAAATCTCTGAAAGTTATGTAAAGCTGAAAATGGCATTGTTCATATACGCCATTTTCATCCAATCAGATCAAATTGATAAAAACATATTTTGTTATTTCATAACTCAATGTGTTTAAAGTGTAACAAACTTGTTGTAGACCGAGACATGAACACAAGTCATTCTGTCTGTTTCTATTTTATCTATCGTGCATGCATACGACTTGCTAATGTATTCCTTATTACATGTTTATCAGCCAATTCCAATTTACTCTTAACGAAATGCAATTCCTGTTAAAGGAAAGAGCAAAAGATTATTTATGATGAATAACAATAAAAACTTTGACACCATGCAGCTGAAATAGAACAAAGTGGATGTCTATCAATTTGTATCAAAACAGATAGTCATTTTATTAGAAAGTTCTACAAAAATGCCAGTGAGGAACTTTCACTCTTAAAAAAGACGTCAAGTAACAGTCATGTAATAGACAGGCATTTCCCAGTGCCGACAACAAGATTTACGGAGTTGTCATGTAAAATAACTAACAGGAATTTTAAGATAAAACGCATAATCATACATATATAAGCTTTGCTGTCATAATACTTGGTGCATAATATACAAGATATAATGTTAACTTACACTCAAGCATTACTTGTTCTTCCTATCCCGTTTGCACAAACCAAATCATCAAATGCATATATTTTATATAGTGTTTATTTTTTTCCAAATCTACCATTTTTAAGAGATTCAAAACAACTGAAAATGGATATCTCAAAATATGCAATCTGATAGACAAATAAATAGACCTACCGATAACCTGTTTTCCAGAGAGCTCTTTGACAAGGCATACAACTTCATATCAGTAGTGTTTTGTTTTTGTTTTTTGTTTTTGTTTTTTTTTTTTTGGTAAATTGCACCTTTTCATGCACTATTTGTTCTCCTCAATGAGATTAGTTTTATTAATATCAGAAACAATTCATTTTTACTACAGTAGTCATAAAAGTCAAAAAATAAAAACCAGACACCAGGCTGTGGAAAGTTTAAAAATAGAATCAAATGTAAAAGGCATGTTTAAATTTTAAGTCGTGTGTTGTACATTCATTTAGAGATATGCTAACAATATCTATTTAACTTACAAAGGTAATAGAGAAAATCGGACAATGAACATAACATGGCAATACTCGACGTAACAATTGTATTCTGATGACAAAATTTATTTAATTAATTTCGATTTATCTCCCTTTGTTCATGGAATACAGTCAACGTTTGACCACTACGATTTATCTCCCCTGGTAGTTTGCTTTATAACTAAAATTGGTGGAGCAGTATATATAATTATTTTCAATTAACAGACAGATCTTTATAACATAGATGATCTTGTAAAATTGAAGTTAAATCTCATAACTTTTTTTTTCAAACGCTTAATATTTTGCACTTTTCTGTAACAATCACATATACTGTAATTATATTTAGTGCAAGAACTTATTTATTTTGGTTACAGTACTTGAATAGCCAACGTACGGTCTCTAATTATACATGTAATTGATATAAATGTAATTATTTAAAAATGTATGAACTGATGAGCATTAACTGCCATTCATGGTGGCGGCTCAGACCGTATTACTTTCTTTCTGTACTTGTTAGGCTGGACTGATTATCAAGATAAAGTGATCTTAATTGTTCAACAAATAGGGTGAGGACCAATTGTAAACCCCCTTCCCTGGTCCGTCTTTAGTCAAAATGAATTGCATTGTTTGCTTTGGATCCCTAAATTGTACACATAGGGCCACTGTAACCTGTTTGAATTCTACCATATTATTTGAAAATCTTTGGTTTCTGTAGCGTTATTATACAGGACAGTTGGATTTGACTAAAACTTGTTTTTCATTAAGTTGGTGGTAACAAGAAAGTTCTACATGTATATATATCATTACTTTTGTCATTTTCTTGACAATATAAAAAGGTTTTCTGAACCAAACGGTCACGTGACGTCTTTGCTGAACCTCAAGAATAAATTCTTAATGAATAAACAGCTGCTTAATGATCTGAAAGGTTATAATCCAATCAAAATATGACTATAAGAGTATCCTCCCCATCTTTTATTAGTCCCATTTTATCGGCACATCACGCTTTGCTAATAGAATAGCCATTACCCTATAAGATTTTCCCCTATAATGCTTGATTACCTATTGTATTATTTAATTGTTGTATCGTTATTTGTTGACATTGTTAAGTAAAGCTTCAGATACTTCCGTATGGCTGATCAGTTTGCACCTTTCTGTTAATCAATCCTTTGTAGAAACTATCACCAAACTATACAGTTGATGATATTCAAAGACTAAACTTACTGTACATTGTACGTACTAGTATTTGTGCATGTTACACAGTGGATTTTATTTCTACCCCTAATTTCAGGGGAAATACTCGAGAATTATCATAGCAAAAATATACGTCGATAGATTTAGTTCAGTAGGTAAGCAATCATCTAAGAATGCCAGCAAAAAATCTGTATTAAAACGACGACTCTGCCACGAACTTTCCAGTTTAAAGACCATATTTCGGGTTAACTTAATTCAATTCATTAAACCAGTTTTAAAATGATTGAATATCTCACAACATAACTCATGCTTTTATAATTCTAGAAAAGGATGTGCTCAATTAGGATTTGTATCATAGAACATCAGAAGAATGATACTTAAAATATTAAGAAGGGGATTTAAGCTTCAGAACCAACAAAGACTAAACTGAAACTACGCTGGAATATAGCCACTATAGTTCTGCTAAAAGATACATTTTTATTCAACCCGCTCGTTTTTTTTGTTTTTTTTTGTTTTTGTTTTTGTTTTTGTTTTTTTTTTTTTTTTGGGGGGGGGGGTGGGGGGGTTGTGATATCGGATTCCTAAGCTTATTTATGAGACAAGATTCAATCAAATCTTAGTCAAGGGATTTTTTTTATTTCTTATATTTTTCTCGTTCTAAAATAAATGCAATATGTCTGTAGATGATTTTCATCAAATTTATAACTGAAATTTGCTTGATTGGATGCATGAGTGTCGCCGTAAACTAAAATGTTATCTATTTTGGATAAATCTGTCAAACATTCAAATCGAAAGTCGTGTCAAAAAGAAGATAACGTGAGAAGATATCTGATGAGCTGCAGGTGTGTTCGAATTGTTTACAACTTTTAAATAATATCATATCAGCTCAGAACTAAAAAGTCAGTCATTTTATTTATAGTATTTTTGCATATCATAATATTATTATCGTTGAGCTCGATGCCAACATTTTTAACTTGTACAAACTGGTGACAATCATATCCATTGTCCATTGTGACCGCTTTTCTTTCATAGGCACATGCACTGGGGGTTGGGGCGATAGTTTTGACCTCCCTTTTCCCCGAGAACCAATATTTTTTTTCCGACTCATTAATTTAAATAAAATTCGTATTTGTGTCGGTTTCTGTCCATTTTAAATATGTAGAACCCATAAATGTGTCCGGCTCCACAAACATGTCCGATTCCATTAAGGTGTCCGGTAATACGTCACACAAAACTAATACTTCATTAGAGTTCATTGTCGAATAGTTATGCTATAAATAAACAATGTCAGATGGGGTGCTCTTGTTTCGGACAATGACACAAAATTCAGCCGGGCCAAACGGTTGGAACATTCCTTCTCGGTCATAAGCTTCTCGTAGGTAGAGTTTAGTTTAACAGAAATTGTGTTCAACCAGAACCGGTATATTTGTTGTGTTCTACTTTTTGTGTATTTATTATTTTAAGATGTATATATTAATTGCAATATCTGTACAGGCTGACCGGCGCAAATGAGTTTTCAATTCTGAAGCAACTAAAACAATTTTAAAAATGTAGGTGGCGGAAATTGATTTTCAAGAGTTATGTCCCTTACCCTAAGTCTACCTCCTTAACAGTAGGATTGATTACAACATAGGCGGATCCAAGTTCCCTTGGGGCCCGCTCCCTTATCAATTTAAATTTTAGATGAAGATAGCATATTCTTGTGTGTAAACGATTGCATTAAAATGTGTTTCTCATGGATTTTATTGTACCTCCTAGCTCTCCATTCTTTGGATCCGCCACTGTCTACGACTGTGACTCAAGTTTGATGATTTGACATGCAGTCGCTAATTTGAAATTGAGGCTGGAAAAGCCAATCAGCAGTTCGTAGTTCAATCATATTGCAGGATGTAGGGTAGTAATATGTTCATTCGTCTAGGCGTTCCTTGTAATTAGAAAACACACCTGAGTTTTACGCAACGTTGCGAATTTACTATTTGAGATGCAACGTAAGTATTGTGTGATATGATGTCATTCGTAATCAGAATGGTGAATTTTAATTGAAGAGTTTAATTTCAGCAATTTACAACAACAAACTTGTTTTCAGATACGTTTGAAGTTGATTCCGATTCTTTTATCTTTTATCTCAAGTTTTACCATTTGTTTTGCAGTTTGCCGATTCAGATGTAAAAATTCAAACAAACGATATAAATTGATTCAGTACACGGGTACTTTGATTTTCATTTTCTTTACACCAGTTCGTTTACGGTGATGTAATTACCGGAGTTGTTTCTCAACATTGCTTTTAATAATTCAATCACTTGGTTAAAGTTCAAAATAAAATTTCACATTTAATAAGTACAGCATCTTGTTGTTGTAAGTCGGTTGGAGACTGTCGACTGTCGAAATATCTTTCTTTCAAATGCATTGTTTTACGAAATTTTGGACTTTATATACTAGGTGTGAAAAAAACAAATAAACTGCAACTTTTTATGGTAAATTTAAAATAACTTTTTTTACTTATATTTAATTCTATAAATCAACATTATTTTTAAAAGTTTTAAACAGTATATACAAATCACTATTCATTTATATGCATGACACAAGTATACAAACTTAGAAAAGGGGAATAATTTAAACCAAACTGGCATGCTAAAATAACAATTTTGTTTCTGGGTAAAGGGAGATAATCAAATTAATCGAAATAACTAAAACAATGGCAATGTCAATTTCGAGTAATGTTAAGTTATGTTCGTTGTCTGATATTCGCTATTAAAAAAGAAATATAAGTGATTACTTTTGGGTTTAACATGCATGGAACACCTCTCTCTCTTTCTTTTTTTTTTGGTCTTTCATTTTCAATAAAACACAAATACTCCATACTTTAAGGTGGTGGAAACCCAAATGCGACAAGAATGAAGCAGATAAAACATTAATAAATCGACTTCCGAATTTGTAATGAAACCTTAATTGACTGCTTATCCCTGCATTTATTTTTCTTATGGAAAGCAAAAAAAAGTTTTCTTGTGTGTATTGTTTAACATTTTCGTCGTTGTTCAATCATTTCACAGTATAAAATACATTATGACGAACATTGATGCATACATGTACATGATATTCTAATACAAGAACAATTGAATTACATGTTCCATGATCCCATTGCATGCAGTTGTATAATTTCAAACGCTTAATTGCAGGTTACTTGTAAATCCATAATATTTATCAACTTTTGAAATAAAACATGTATTTTAAATGCTATGAAGTGCACTGCTACATATTGATATGGACAGGGAAAGATACTAGCAATGAGCAGACTTGTGGTACACTTTCAAAAGGTCAGAGAGGAGGTTTCACGATTCCTGATTGAGTCGTATAAAGATGTTTATATTGGTTAACGCGCCATTCAATACTTTCTTTTATTTACCAACTACCCAAAATACGTTAAAATACATGTCAAAAACTGACCAATTGATATGAATTCAAACAGGGCATCTATAGAGGACCAATATGAAAAAGAGGGCCAATATGGACCACACCAGTACGGCATCATAATTTCCGGTCATTTTGAATTAGATATTCTCACTTAATTATCCTGCTGGATTATGTATGCATATGTACCTAAACATGTATATAATTAACCAAAAAAATAAGAAACTAAGAATAAACTAAGAAAATTTTATTTTGATTTGGCATGTCATTCAAATACAATCATAAGCTCTATAGAGCTGCAGACTAATAAAAAAAAAAACATACATTACGTACCATAAACAAGACAAACTAGAACGAAAGGATGTGTACATAGAAATAAAAAAAAAAGAATCCAACATTATTATGATATGCAAACCAATAATTTATTACCCCTGGCAACACTATTGTAATGTCTAAGACAAAAGAGCATAATACAACTACAATTGCACTTTGTATATCTAAGATGTGCTTTCAGAATAGTGTTATTTCAGAAACTTTGATCACCAGGACTAAAAGCTGCAGAAACATCTTTCATTTTACACTAAAAAAGATATTTAAGACTGATTAATGGAAATAAACCTGCATGTTCTTGGCAAAACACGAAAACAACTGTTCAACAAAACATGTAGTTGAGTTGGTTAATAAAGTTGTCAAAACATATGTAATTTCATATTGGCCCTGTTACAGGTTTCGCTCAATCATATTGGCCTAAACAGTCGTGTTGGCCCTCGGCGATGCCTCGGGACCAATACGACCGCCTCGACCAATATGACAGACCTCAAACCTGTAACAGGGCCACTATGAAATTATGTATTTATCAACATATACATTTGTAGTAGCAGTGCAATAAATTCTAACACTAAAAGTTGTTTATGTTGTATTTATTTGTTTAGCTAAGACACTATGACAAATTACCCTGAGAATCAAAGAAACCCTTCTGCTTGTTTTCTGAGTCAGAATTGAGAAACTATACAATATCCAATTAAATGTCATTTGTTAAAGAGTAATCAAGGGAACCGAGGTTTTAGCGGTAATCAAAAGAATGTAATCCAGTGACAAAGGCCAGACATGGAAAACAGACATACACAACAAAGAACATAAAGTAACTGAAATAATACATACAAAGTAACAAAAACAAATGAGCAAACTGACGAAATCAAAACAAAGTTATAAAACAGAAAAAAAATGTTACAAACATGGAGACGTAGCTTTCAAAATACTAGAACTAAGATCCCTGTAACAAATACTCAATTATGATACAGAAAAGTGTGGTATTTAAAACGGCCCTAAAATAACAAGATGTTGTAAATTAATAAGGGGGGAAGTTTGGAGGAAGGTCAATTCCATGCTGGGGAAAATTTGGCTCGACCTTTTCACAATAATGATGAGCAATTAATGACATTAGATGATTGGTCAACTAATTATTGATAATTTATTATTTTAGCACTTTTCAAAGATTTCTAATTGAAAATATTTCTGAAGCAAAACACATGCTTTTCCACTACTTAAAGATGAATAATAAATTCCCCAAATAACTTATTTTCATGCACGTAACAATAACATGTGTATCTAAAAATAGAACTCAGCATCCATCCCCAGTGAACACTTGTTACATGTTATTTCTCTTCTCAAAAATAAATTACCATACATGTGGTTCCCTCCATTAAATATCAATCTAATCAGAAAACATAAATTATTTTATTTTAAAATAAAATGTGTTTGGTGTTCCGCCTGAATTCAGAATTTTATTATCATGCATAGTGGGGTACATAAAGCGTTGCAGAACCTATATGTACATATAGCTCCCTTATCCAATGATTTCTCTTTCTGTACGGAGAGATGTACTTAGAGTCCGGCTAATATGGGCTGTTCAGAATTTGCTTGTCTGGGTACAATTAATAATACAAACAGCGATCGTCATTTAGGTCTTTCCGTTGACTGTCTTTTTTCATCTATAACAACAGGAAGGGATGACTTCGTGATTACATATATCTATCCGCTGGTTTTTCCCTACATTTTAATTTTGGTTATGCGAAATGTTTTGAATCACTAAGATGACAACGAAGAAACATCTCAAATTCTCCGGATCCTCGTCGTAAAGTGTGTCCGGAAAATCACAGGATTACAGGAAGGGCTGTTTGACAAGGAAGAGCTTAAAATCTATAAAACATGGGCTACACTGATGTATTACTTCTATCTGATGTTAAGCGTTAAAGAGGTAAAGTTATTAATTTTATTTCATTTGCATTTCATTTGCATTTCTTTCTTTTTTGGTTTTCTTTTTAGTTTATTATTTTTATTTATGTTTGTTTTTTCTCATTTGTGTGAACATATTGTACTAGAATCGTCACAATTCTATGCATGAGGAAAAAACCCAAAATATTTTCAGGATTTTTTTTAATAAAGGTCTGAAAAATTCAAAACGATGTTAGAACTGTTAAATTTGTAAAAAAGCAGTTTATTGAAAAATAAATGTTCAAGACCTGTCTTTTACATTTGTATTTTCTTGCCTCGCCTTTAAATATCTTTTTTTTTTAACATTTGAGATCGTTTACTTTTTTTTTCTTTTGTATCTCGATCCATTTGATTAAATGGTAGGATGAGAATAAAATGAATACAAGTCGTTAAATTCAATGTTTTTTGGGTTAAAAAAAACCTTATACAAAAACCTTGTATACATAACGTCGTCTAAAATCCATCTAGCTGCAAAATCGTAGCTCTTGAACTTTTTTTTTTTTTGATTTTGCGATCTAACGTTAAGAAAAAACAAAAAAAAATAGTTAGAGCTACGTTTCGCAGCTAAAATCCATCGTAATCGTTTAAAACAAAACCTAAAATTTCGAAAACTATTACATATAGAACGGGTTTATGTAACATTACGACTTGGTTGTAATTGTAATAGATAAAAATCTGCATTTTCAAAATACATTTGTAAATCTTATTGCAAAGTTGCAAAAAATTATTCATCATACAAGATATTAAAATGGTAATACTGCAAGAATCAGTTAGCACAGTAAATTTTGAAATTATAAATCATTGCATGATTTATTATAATCTGTTTATGGATATAAAAAGTGAAAAGCTTTTCAATTTACTGAAAATTTTAATTTTCCAGAAAGTTTTCTCATGATAAGACAAGTTCTGTTTCTAGTCAATCAATATTAAACTAAAATAAAAAGTCGGCTCCGCCAATTGCATCCTTTTTTTTCTTTGGCAGATCAGAGATTCAGTACACAATTAAGAACATGGCTTCAGGGGACATTAACTTCATGGATGCTCCAGTTAAGCATATCATAACTGTCAATAAAGAAAGAGCTAACTTTACAGGAGCAGTTTTTTTGCCTACTGGCGAGCTTCTTGTTGCTGAAAGAGATCACGAGCGTCTACTTCTGTTCGCTGATGACTTTTTTTATTTACAAGAGTTTAAGCTTCCTAACAGGCCGTATGATATAACTATTGGAACAGACGGGAAACTATATATCACTATGCACAAAAATAAACTCCTTAAATGCGAAATCATTGGGGACGACATCAATATTCTGGATACGTACGATGTCACAGCATCAACGTTCAATATAGGACTCTACAAAGATACACTTATCACTACCTGTCAAGATTATTTCAAAATTTTAGACACAAACGGAAAAGAACTAAAGTCGTTCCGTAGACACAGCGGCGAAGAATTGTTAGCTGTGTCTTCCAGTCTGGGAAGATTTTATCACAAAAATGGTCATGGAGAATTAGTAGGGAGGAAAATATCAGATTCCAATGAAGTGTTCAACTTTAAGGATAAATCTTTGAGTGGCATTAGCGGCATTGCCATTGATTGCCAAGGTAACGTCTATGCAACTGGCTACGAAACCAAAAATTTAGTCCAGATTTCAAAGAACCGTCGTAAGCACAGAGTTCTAATTGAAAAATTTGACAAAATTACCAAACCAGGTAACATTATGTTTCATCCGATAAAGAACATGTTCGTCATTTTTGCTTATTCAGATGTTTTCGAGGTGTATGAGTTTTGAATCTTGGTAGATTGAAAACTGACAGAACTGCATGAATTATTAGCATCATTATTTGTATTGCGTTATTAATAAATACTAATACCAATGTCTTGTTTTATTTGAATGTTTAGTATAATTTAGTTTAATAGACCTTTCTCCTATTCTCGACTTTTACTTTGTATTTTTTAAATTTTGAGCAAAAAGAAGTTCAACCCGACAGGATGATTCATTGTCCGGTTGAAGCAATGGGCAGTGTACTTCAAATTCAAATATGTGACTTACTGAAGCTATGGTATTTCAAATAACTTATTTCGAAATATTTAGCTACTTACCGAAGTGAAAATAGTTGAAGTTTCAAAGAACTTCTTTTCCCCAATCAGACCGCCAACTATTGGTGGGTTACGTCCCTTTGAAAAAAACTTCTTGACTTCCAGCAGTAATAACGACGACGCTCGATGGATATTGATTAAGTGACGATCACCCGGTAAACTGCCTTATTTTTAATGCTGGTAATTTTGATGGCATTGCCTTCTTTAAATGTAATGTTCTGAGCTAGCTTTCAGTAACTGCGAGCGATGTAAGTGGAGATCTCGTTTGTGTCCACATGGTTAATATAGAGGTGTTCCATGGAGAGTATTGGAAGTATTATTGAATAAATTTTATGGTGTGATTTTTCTGTTTTTTCAGTTCATTTTGAACTTAAAGAGGGTGGTTAAAGTTTAACCCTACCGTACATTTTATGCACTTATCCACACTCTGATGATGTTGGTCATCAACATGTCTTTATGCCATCATATTACTTTAAGTTTGATTTTGAAGAATTATTGTCATCGTTCAGTTACCGCCACGTTGGCGTCCTCAGTAACCACATGTAATTAGATATTTTCCGACGCAGGCGCTTTCTGTTCTCCCACTGAATTTCGTGATTTGCTGGAGTTGGGATCACATTTTCGCGGTCTTTTTTTTTTTTTTTTTGCTATTTCAAATTTTATTACTTTGTCGTTGGGACATTCCAGAGGTTACTTCAAGGTGTGTTTACACTCATTGAAGACCTTTTTGTGATCTCTGAAAGTATTTAATATTTTGTATTTTGGTTTTTATACGTTTCGCTTTGCCCGTTGTTTTACTACTACGTAGTCAACTGGACCAGTGAGAAAAAGGATTTAAAAGTTATTTCAGACATAGACTCAAATTCCTATGGAATTAATCAACAGGAGAATTGTCTTGTAGAATGTTTAAATTTCCCCTATACATAATCATTGAATGCCCTATAACATATACAGAAGAGGAAGTTATTATCAAGCAGATAATTAAACATTTCTAGAAGCTTTGAACTACGTCGTAGGTAACTATGCAGTTTGTTTATTCAATAAAAAAAAAACAATCATTTTCGGAGTTGTTATTGTTGCTGGTTGATTATGAATTTTAGCTTGTGTTCAGAACATGATATAGAATAGTATGACATTGATCAAGAGGCAATACCCGGAAGTCGGAAATGGATACAGGACATGTTATTGTTATTCGACCTGATTAAAGAAAATTAACTAAACATCATATACTAATTGAAAGTTGTTTAACCGTATAACTTTGTAACTTGTTACAATTTCGTTCTTAAAAATCCTTTAACATTTTTTGCCATGAAGGTACATGTACATGTATGCTAGTGTCATAACCAGATCTTTTCGCCAGCTCCAGTCTGACTACTGCAATTAGAAAATCATCATGAAGCTTCTTGATTATTATAAACGGTCTAATTGTGCTGCTGAGCTCGTCGTTTTTTTTTTTTTTTTTTTTTTTTTTTTTTGTCGTTCTGCTGGAATTATGCTTTCATTACGATTGTTAACAAACATTTTAATTTGGCTGTTAAAAGACATAGGATGTGCTTCTTTAAGTCAAGTTATTATCAAAGTGTTTAGTCATTCACAAATGTATCATACATGCATTATATAATCTTGAATTTTGTTCATCGCAATTATTATTCATAATATCCATCAAATAATAAAGGATCGTGACACTAAAATTGGAAAAAAAAATAAAAAGGCCTTTCATAGAAAAATATAAATACAGTTATCCACTTAATCATATCACAAAATAAAAATAAATGAAATACAAACAAATAGTATGTAGATATACAGACAGGTGTATATTAGGTTTGATTGCTGTAGAAACACAATAAGCACTTAATTACACGTTTACACAAGCTCCCAAATCGCCTTGGTTCACTCCAAATCTTATCAAGACGAAATGGGAAAAATTTTATGTATCAAATTTGATTCTTCTAAATTGAAATGAGAACAAGGCTTGTTCACATATAATTCACAGCTAAGGCAAAATGGGAACACACTTGCAAAATGTCCTGTACTTGGTTAGGAATTATATTATTTCTTCATTGGTTAGTCCTCCTTAAGCTCACTATCTAATTTCCCTTTTGTAAATTGTCTTTAATGATACTAATTACATGCACTGTGCTTCCAGTGTGTGGTAAACGTATACATATTAATGAAAGAAGGTTTCTTATGTGTTGAGTAGCACAATGAAACAAAAGGTTCTCATTGTATCAAATTATATCTTGTTTCTATAACTTTAATACTGGTATTGAATTTGATTACATGTAGGGTAGATTTTGCATAAAGTTTATTATAAAAAATGAAGTTGAAATATCACATCAAGAATGTATTTATTATACATGTACACATGCAAATGTGAGACACACGTGAATCATATTATGGTTTACCGTATATGATTATCATACGAATCGAGCACCATATGATAATCATATTTTTTCACAAACATATGAGCATAATATGTTTCAAATCCATATTGTCATATGATAACCGTATGACTATCATATGTTAAATATCATATGATTATCATATGATTACATGTACCATATAATTATCACATGAATCAAGCACCGTTCGATTATTATATGTGGCGCAGTTGGGTGTATAATGGGTTGGTTTATACATTGCATTATAGAGGTAGATTTATCATTAGAGGGTTTAAATATTACATCAGGGGAGGTAGTTAAGTAAAATAATAATCAAAATAATCATGTTCTTGATCAATTAATAGCGATTGTTTGAATTATGATTTGTTTATGCCTCAAATAATCTTCAAATTGCTAAAATAAGGATAAAATAAAAAGAAGGAATCGGGATCAACTTTAAACATATTTTAACATATTAAGCTTGTTTTGTGTTGTAAATTGTTGACACGAATGGCATTCAATTTATCTTTAAAATATCACACAAAAATTCACGTGGCGTCGTAGCAGTGTGCCAGTTTGCGTAATATTTAGGTTCATATAACAGCTTTATCTTCATATATAATCGTACATTCATATATGTACATTTACATATTCGCGACTTGCGGACCAACAGTTTGTCAACATTTATCTCCTTTTGGAGTAGGTATCTATTCGGAACACGTAAGGTTTTCCGTCCAATATCGACGATACTTTAGAAAATCTCGAAAGTCAAAAGGGAATTTCTCGTTCTACTGACCCTGCCATAAATTTTCTTTACCCGGGATACAAATGAAAATCATCCTTATGTAACCTACCAACAAAATGAAACACCCTGTAAATTTTAGAAACACTGTTGTGTTTGTCTGCTGGGGATTCCATTTTCATTCGAGTTACCTCTTCTTTCTGCGCCCGAATCCGAACATCGATTATAGAGACTTCGAAATTATACCTGCTCTTACGGGAGGTAACTCTGCAAAAACATGGTGAAATATGGCTGCATCCCGAGCTCCGCAAGTAGGGAACAGTAGTAGTTGTGAAGTTAAAAAATAGTTTCTCAAGTCATGCATCAATACCCAAATTAAATTTCGATTTCAAATACATGAAGCTATAACAATAATACTAGACCGCAGACAGACACCATTCCTCCGAAAATATCATTTTCAAAATACTATGCCACCCTACTAAAAATCTATTAAGATTAAAATCGGTCCACATTTGGTTTTCAATGTAGTTGTAAGTATATAGACTGTTTGATTTTGGCGTTTTTTTTCGTTTTGTTTTGTTTTTATTTGTTTGTTTGTTTGTATGGTTTTTTTTTGTTTTGTTTTTTTTGTTTTGTTTTGTGTTGTCCCGTGCGGGTCTGTGTGTCAAAATAATAGGCCAACATCAGCGCTAAGCCTGTCGTAAAAGGCGACTAAATGGTGCATGCTTAAAATCCTAGAGGGAGGCTAGGGCGCCCTTCCCACAGGCCAACTAGCGTGGTCCAGTAGGTGGAATAGGGTACCCCTGGCATGCTACATGCTGGGGCCTTTAGGCCACAATACGATAAACCTTAACCCAAACTATATTAGTGCAACATGTTGGAAAAAATGCCACTTTCCACGCACCTTTAAGAACCCCGCTGTGGTAATCGATAGGAGTATGACCCTATGCGCTCCGTCACAGGAGTCTATATTGCCCGACCTTACCCCCTCTCCTTGTATACAGGGGCAATCATAATTCGTCGACTCTGTTTTCTTGTGTCTCATCCCATTTTTTCATCTCATCATTTTTTCATCCATAACATGTTCACTGCCCGGATTTAGCTGAAATATTGCTGCTTGGGCGTTAAACGCCAAAAAGTAATCAATATTTGGCCAAAATTAGCAAATAAAAGACGCCTGAAACCCCTTCCGGAATCACTACCCCTTTTTGTAAATATTTGGATCTCCCAGTATGAAGTGTAAAGACATTTAGCATCCATCTTTATATTTTGTTTTCTATGATTGATTAGCTAAACATCACATGGCTTATTACTGTATGCATCCATCATGTGTACATGTAGACAACTTGAAGATGCAAGTTAATGCCGTCACAGGTCAATACACAGAATAGAAATGAACAACGGGTACTGGTAAGAAGTCAGAGGTCAACTCATTTAGTTCGAAATAAAGTTGTTTTATTGGTTTTTGTTTTGTTTTGTTTTGTTTTGTTTTGTTGTTTGTTTGTTTGTTTGTTTTTGTTTTTGTTTGTTTTGTTTTGGTTTTTTGCGTAAATAACAAGAAATAAAAATCTATATTTTATAAATAACAGTAAAGGGGACCCAAGTGTTTGCATTTGAACCGTAAGGGTTTTGGCAATAGAACTATTTCTTGTGGTAGTGTAAGAGATAGTCGCAGATGCTAACAGCTTTACAAATCTATAGGCTCTGGCGCTTTCTTGAATGTATATCAATTCTGATCTACTATCTAAATTGATAAAACGACATTATAATTATTAGCAGATCAGATATCTAGTGAACGTTTAGAAAAGTTAGTCTTTATTTTCTTCATTACATGTAAAAAGTGTGGATACAGACTGGTATTGACCGAGGGGCAAGTGAGGACCCAGACCGGTGTTGCCCGAGCGGCAAGCGTGTACCCTAACTGGTGTGGCCCGAGTGGCAAGCGTGGACACAGGTTGGTTCCGGCAGAGAAGGAAGTTAAGATTTAAAAATAGATTTTCTTGTAAACAGGCATTTTCCTTCAAATAATCCCCAACCTTTCCTTTATGGTATGGCGCGTGGTACAATATCACATAGAATCTTTCACTTAACGTCAAGTTAATGTCCAAATACATGTATCATGGAAATGCATTTTACTGATCCCTAATTCTTAAATGGTTCAATTAAGTGACAAATCCCCAAATTGGACAGTCGGTCAGGCCATGCTGTCTATATTACAGTAACTACATACAGCTTCTACCCAGGTATCACAAAATGGAACTAGGGTAGCATTGCGGCCAAACTCTCAGTAATCCATTGCACATGGACCAGTTGTGAACATTGTTTCCATCTCAGACCAGTACAGCATTTCCCGTCCCCTTCAGCATGTTCAACTCAACCAACTAAAAGTCAACAAGCCCATGATTCCACAAGTTCAGGACAAAGTAACCCAGAGATGCACCCCGACACCTCTACAGAACAATCATGGTAAGCAATATGATCATAATTAATGTCGACTTCATCTACTGGCCAAGGGGCCAAGGGTAGCGACCGGTGGGGTTGGGATCTTTACAGGTAAGTCCTTAGATAATAACTTGCATGTGAACCAAGATCCTGATCATTTTTCTAGAATATTCGGTCCGATTTCTTCTCACACTCCACTTGAGATCAAGGAAAGCATTTGGTAAAGGAAATTTTTAGATTTCAATTTACTCCTACAATCTCCTCGCGACAGGATCTTAAGTCAAACCAAGTAGAAGAAATTTCAGTAAACGGTTGTGTCTTGTCCCTAGTTAACTTAAGGACAAATCCTATTTAAATATACATATTTGAACATCAGCATACATGATTTTTGCCACCATTTTGTTGGAGTAGTGGCCGAATAAAAGCAAATTACTTTTTAAATAATTGCAATGTATTAGAATTGCATCTTTTAGTGGATTTTCAGATAATTTGGTTAACTATGATGAACAATAGCGTTTACATAAATCTATTTCACCATTCACTTCTCCAAATGTAAATCCGGTTCAATATTCTGGGCAATCTATTACACAAATTGTTCAATCTTCAGGGATAACTGTATGGTTTTTGAACTTATAATGGTTTATACATGTAGATTATACAATAGCGAGTATTACACTTTTGAAAAAAGTTGCAAATATACACAAAAATGCTCAAAATGTAATGGGAATCACCATCTAGATTCCAATGTATGCAGGGCTAACTGATTTAGCTTGAACAATGTTGGTACATTTATCAGACTTTCTTGATATCTAAAATATAGTTCAATATTAGTTTCCTGTCATTCGAGCTAAACGTGTCAAGCGTTTATTGATTTTATGCGTTCGGGGATTCACCTATTACTGTAGAAGAAGTTAAAAAAAGGTCGAGTTAATTATCCACACGAAGATAACTACATCATTTAATCCAGTAACTTGAGTGCAAGTTAAGATTGCAACACTCCGGTCCGCGCCTACCGATAGAATTTTACTGCAGAGACGGCCATTATTGACAAAACTTAAATTCAAATAGAGATTTAATTAGGTCGGATCTCTGGTCCATTTCCAAGCCTTCCCATCCCGGCTTTTCGTGTTTCCCCTATACCGCTCACCCCAAAGAAGACGAGATTTAAATTTCGCATGATACTCAACTTATCATTTCCGTTAAATGAATCTGTAAAGGATTATACTTTGTTCAGTGAAGTACTCGAGCGCAAATGACGATGTACTTATAATTACAAGTTATATGTAGGAATAAATGCCATTCTTATAAAATGTGACGTAAAATCTGCGTTTATATTACTTACTAGATTGTCTCCAATCGAGTTTGCTACAGAGCTGTTCGATAAGTTGCATTTTGTGCATTGCTCGAATCTTTCAGCCCGGCCCTCAATTGTTATGTACAGCGACAGTCTAATTGATAATGCCCTTCTTTTTTTGAATGATTTCCTTTTCCCGGGGGGAGGGGGGTAAAACGGGAACCTGTGAGTGCAGAGATTCATTATTCGCTTTTCAAACTTCATGTAAATCAAGGTATACCTGTGTACAATGTACATTTGGCTAAGGAGAAAACGGTCAAACGGGCAGAGGTTCTAGTATCTCTAGGTATTGAATTCGATACAATCAATATGGTCATGAAAGTCCCTCATGATAAAATTGTCGATCTAAAAAAAACAAGATAACATTGATGCAAGTCACAAATGTATATTAGTATTAAGAGAGCTACAGATTTTAATTGGGTCGTTTACCTTAACGCTTATCAAGTCATAGTTCATTGGCGGGTTTTTGTTTCCGCTTGATTGATGCCACTTGCATTATGTGTAAACCTAAGCTCGTCACTTTTGGAATAAAAGATCGCAAGATCTGACTTGACAAATTACAATATAACTTCACAGGTGCTCGACCTTCTTTAGACTGCAAATTCGGATCCCGAACTGTACACCGACACTGCAGGTGGCATCGGAAAAGGTTTTGGAATTTATTTTGGTTCTGTTGGGAAATGGGCTCAGCCTGGGAAAACACTGAGATTTTGTCAGACATTACTTTCTTGGAATCATTTCCTGCTGTAGTCGCTGAATATATTGGAAGAATATTTAAGAAATAAAAAAGGTGTTTCCCATATAGATAATGTAAGCGTAGTAACCATATCAATAAAAAATCATCGAAGTCACCGAGAGTCATGTCCTTAGTCAAAAACTTGCTCTTGCTAGTTTAGAGTTCAATAGAACACATTATTTGACAGCCTTTCAAGGTCTGCCTTTTTCAAAAACTTAGAGGCTTTGCCTTACTGCAGACGCTCATCAATAGAAAGTGTCGTCCTACCTTTGGAGTTGTTGAATGAAGAGGCATATTTATTGTTACAAATGTCAATGTCGGACAGTTCCTTGAAAACATATAAAACAGCAGTGGAATCATTGAACCAATTTCTATTTCATACAAATCCGTCAATATTTGACCTGTCCCTGTTAATGAATTAGTCAGATGCATAGCTTTTTTTTAATCAATGAACGTTACCTACATTTTATGTCTTTACCTATATACCCAGTTCAAGTTTTGTGTATAAAATCGATAATATGACTAACAATACAGAATGTATAATAAGTAAAATATTAGAACAATTCCGAAGAAAAAAATCTACAATCACAAGATATTAGATTTCCTATCTATGAAAGATTATTATCATCTTTAATTGAATCGTCGTTAAAGAGTAATCAAGGGAACCAAGGTTATAGCGGTAATCAAAAGAATGTAATCCAGGGACAAAGACCAGACATGGGAAACAGACATACACAACAAAGAACATAAAGTAACTAAAATCTTACATACAAAGTAACAAAAGTAAATGAGCAAATCGGACTCCACTAAAAACTGGGAGCATGGACCAGGTGCACCGGTAGGTAAAAGTATGAAAACAATGAAACTTTCATAAACTATGGTCGCTGGACAATGAACGCTTACTTGAGCCATATCCGTATTTGAGTCCTTTCAGCCTAATGAGTTGGTTACTTTAGAGATAGTTTATTTTCCTTTACTTTAGGGAACAACTCAGTTTGGTTTGTTGGTACATGTAACTCCCATGTTTATTAGGCACAAAGAAATGCAGTTAGAAGATTCAGGATCCAAATCTTGGTCTACATATAAGAGGAGCAAAAATATTCTGGTTCGGAAAAAGAGGCTGAGAAATTCCTGTTTTTTTTATGAATTAAGCTATTGACACTCACATATGTTGATGCAGTTAAAGCTGACATACCGTTCACCGAAAGATAAGCAATGTAGTTAATTATATGATAAAAAGGGCTTGGCCAAATATTTTGTGAAGAGAACTCAGTACGAAATTCGTTAAAGTTAGCCTCTGCATTATCATGTGTACGCGAAATTTGACTTGCCATTGCATATCTTATAGTAGGTTTACAGCTTCGTTTTCTAAAATGACATATCTCTGGGAGGAGTCTTTCTGGAAATATGTCTGCGCCTGGAGCAAGCTTTTTCAATCTTTCCCACTGACAATGGGAAACAGTACTGCCTATAGCATTTAAACATCTGTTCAGCTCTTATTTAGATATTATATTTTGATGCCATCACGAAAATGTCCTTTGAAAATATTTTGTGTTTATTATATGCACCATTGACTGATTGTCTATCCAAAATTTACCTTGCTATTTTTTTAATTTTTTGCCCATAAATGGAGTGTAACGACAACGGAAGAAATTCAAGGAATGTTATATCACGTTGAAGATAATTTTCTAACTATTCCCTAGGCCAGATACTATGCGCCCATTTTCCCTTAATACAGATTCCAAAACCTACATTTTGTACTCCAGCGCTGTCAGTAAATAGTTCCAAATCATCGTTTGATGTCTAATTTTTTTTCTGTCTGACATAACGGCTATACCATTCAGATTCTCGGGAAACGATAACCACATTTTCAGATCTTCTTTGATCCGACTATTTACTCTGATTTTCCTCGAGCCACGCTATTGAACACATGTAATTGACACTTCTAATTTAGAAACTTATATAATGTTATCTATTTCTATAATTTTTCTTCTATTTTATTGATCTTATTATTTTAATTCTCTTTATGTCAAAAGTACTACTACTTTGTTGTTGTTTACTATTAGAACCCTGATTACGCCTTAATTTAAGAGTTTAAATTTAGAAAGAGTACGTCATTGAGTATACACATGTATGCACATGTACAACGCAATGCAATAACTTCAGCTTTATTGTTGTTGTTTTTATTATTATAGTTTTCTTGTTTGCTAGTATGTTTAGAATATTGAAGTTAATACGCATACAAAGCACATTTAATATTACTAAACAAAATGTAAATCCCAAGTACGCAATGCAGTTAGCAATTTCCAAAATTATATCCTCGATGTTTTTTAATACAATGTAACTGTGTTTTCTTTTGTTATTCTCCTTCTTATTCTCACTTACATTTTTAGATTTTGTTGTGGGGGCGATTATTTAACACACGTAAATTATCTTTTTTTAAGATCTGTAGATCTGGCTCGTATGGCGCACATGTTCACCCCCCTTTTTATAAATGGCAGGTAGTAATCTTGTGAGCTATAGAGCAGCCATAGGTCTCTTTAACAACAGGAAAATAGCTTTTGTACATTCGGTACCCTCAAATTTATCAAACAATAGTATATTTGTGACACACTTACAGTGCACGTTCTTCACATTAGGTCTATTCGTTCTTCAGTCAGCGAACCCGAACATTGACATAGTTAAGGTCTTTCCCTGTCTAGGGAAAACCTTACTACTATTTGTATGACTATTATTATCATTTTCATTTATTCCGCCACATTTTGACTAAGTCGTTTCCAGAGAAATCAAGTTGAGTTGTATACCAAATAAATCTGTGTAGCTTCAGAAGATACAGAGTTACCCTGCTAAGAAAATACATGTGTCGTTACAGAGTTTTTTCCCTTTCTTCAAACATAAAACTTCGCTCTTCCCCTCCTAGGTTTTAATAAATGGAGATGAAAAATTGTAAAAACCAAAAAGGCATGAACATTCTGTCAACAGTTATGGCCACTATCAACTTCCTGATGTTTATCTCAGATTTGGATAGGAAATTATAACTCGTGAACAATTTCAAACAAAAAAAAAAACTGTAATGCGATAAGGTGGTGTATTTGGATAATTTCTTTTAGAAATTTTATAATATATTTGTTGAAACTGCTAATCAATCACTTGACTTTTGTTTAATTTTAACTTATACAGAAAATCTGTCAATCGATATTAGGTACTTTATTCGTATACAATGAACTTCGTTTATTATTTTTGGTAAATGTTATACACCTCCATCTATATAAACGTAAAACATTAGAATTTTAATATGCAACTAATTTCAAATACTTTCCATTTTACGACGGTTTTGCTTCGTGGAATTTTTGTCATTTTTTTATTCATCCTTTCTTTCCCTTGATTGTTTTTTCGTTACAACAGTTCTGCGTATCGACATTAATGTTTTATATTTGACACAAGAATACATATAACGAATTCACCGATTTACTAATATGCTGCGAATTTCATTTTTTCAATGTTACCATTATAATTGAACGGTTAAAACGCCGTAACTAAAATTCCGTTCATTAGAAAAGCGGCAGAAGAGTTACATAAGTTTTTTTTCCATAAATGTGGAAAGTTACAAAAGGAAACGATTGATTATTGGGATTAAACGCCCGAGAAGCAATATTTCACCTATATTCAGGCGATGAACATATGAAATGGGATGATAAAATGAACATGAAATGATGATGATGAAATGAAAGAAGCGATGGGACACAAGATTAATAGAGTCGACAAATTTTGATTGCCACAAGAAAAAGGGAGGGATGGTTAGGGTCGGGCAATTTAGCCTCCTGTGGCGGAGAGCATTGGTTCCTACTCCTATACCACAACAGGGTTTTTCAACGTGCGAGGAAGTGGCATCGTTCCCAACACGGTGCACCACTATAGTTTGCGGTCCGGTTTTCCGTATTGTAGCCTGACAACCCAAGAATGTAACACGCCAGGGGTTCCCCACTCCACCACCTGGGGGAAACAACCCAGTTGCCCTGTGGGTAGATCGCGTAGCCCCGGCTAGGTTCCTGAGCACTATTTAGTCGCTTTTTATGACAAGCTTAGCGCCTATTGTTGATTTTTTACTTGACAAGTGGAACTGCAAATTTTACTGTTTTAAATTCTACGTTATAGAATTGATCATGATAACCGGAAATGCATTTTTTTTTAATCATGATAAACCTCTAGATTTATGTTAACTATTAGTAACAATTATAGTAAGAACAACAATGAGCAATAATGTAAAAGATACTCGATTCACATTTTAATTGTAGTTTTACACAGCTGGATGTGTCAGTTACGACATCGAAAAGAATGAATACTTGGTTCAGAGTTTCGAAAAGAAAAAAGTGTTTTTTTATTATTATTATTATTATTCTATTTTATTTTACATTTCACTCTAAAGTTGGATACTTCTTACTCTAAAAACCACTTGGATTAAATAATATTCATTGGAAAGACCTTAGCGATTGTTTTGCAACACTTGTCCTTTAATCTTTTCTGCTTTTTGTTCTCCATTATATTATATTGATGAGTAATATTGAATCTAATCCTGGGCCTGATATCAACAACTCTTTTTCCAACATTCACGATAAATCCATTTCATTATGCAACATTGGTATTAGAAGTATACGAAACAAATTTGAATTTCTGAACACATTTTCACCGAAACTCGCTTAGATCCCAATGTAAAATATGAAGATATTCATCTTGAATCGTTTTCAAACACTATAATTCGCGGAGATCGCAATAGCTTTGGTGGTGGTTTAGTAATTTACATGTATGTAAGAGTAATCAAGGGAACCAAGGTTATAGCGGTAATCAAAAGAATGCAATCCAGGGACAAAGACCAGACATGGAAAACAGACATTCACAACAAAGAACATAAAGTAACTAAAATCACACATACAAAGTAACCAAATCAAATGAGCAACTCGGACTCCACTAAAAAATGGAAGCATGGACCAGGTGCAGAGCATATACGTGTACAAAGAGTTAATATTTTAGAAAACTAAACTGACGAAACGCTTTGGGTTAAAAGCAGTGCCAAGGGAAAACATTTCTACTTTGTAATATATACCGTCCATCCGGAACGGAGTCTGATTTCTGGACACGATTAAATCATGCGTTAGGGACGAGCTATCAGTTGAATGAAAACATTGTAATCACGGGCGATCTGAATTCTGACTTACTGATGTCCAATAATAACAAGCTTGTTGATATAAATAATATGTTCAACTTGAACAGTTATAAGTAAACCAACGCGTGTAACGGCAGCGACTAGCACTTTACTTGACCCGATTATACTGAGCGATACAATGAATTATAGTTTTTCTGATGTATTAGATACACAGATGCTATCACTTCTAACCTCTCTTAAATTCTGTCAGAATCTGTCAGGATTTCTGTTCTACGATAGCAGATAGAACGGAAATCCTGACAGATACTGACAGGGTCTGACAGAGGATGTCCTGGGTCAGGACACATTTTGCTCAATACCCTGACAGAAGTAGTATACATGATGGTTTCAGGTCGAATTTTTCAGGGGGAACCAGGTGGAGCACCCCAATGCGCATGCGCTTGACATAAAATCCGGTGGCCGTGGACCGGAATTGACCGATAGAGAGAGGGTGACCGGAAGTGGACTTAGGTGGGGGACCCATGCCCAATAAGAAGAACGGGTCGTTCGTTTGATCTCTGAAGGGAGAGCCTTAAAGGTTGAGAGGAAAGAAACGACCTCCATAGGTATCCTCATTATGTGTCCTAATTAGTGTTATTATACAATATGGTGTAAACAGGTAAGTATAAAAAAAGGTTCGGTGTATTATGACTAGAATTTTCATTCTTTGTTTATATTGCTTTTTTTATTTCTACATTTTCATTAACGTTGATGGCTTTTTAATTATTTTTGTAAATTAAGTAACAGTCTTTCTGAAAATCAGACGGAGGGTGATTCATGCTTGTCAAAAACCCACCAAATTTAGTTTTATATATTGTTTAAAAACAGAAACTGATCACATAATCCGTCTTAGTTTTGCATTTGGATGTTGCGCTTTTGAGATAAAAATTGTATAGATTGTACATGAAATTTGCACTTTGCAAGAGTTGTCGTTTTTGATTTGGCTTCGTTTGGTTGATTTTAGTGGGAGATGAATGTATGATTTCCTAAAAAGTGCAAATCTGAACACAGAAAATGTTGTTGTTATGTAAAAGTATATATGTAGATTCAGATGGCAGGGAAAGACTTTTCAGTTTCAGTCCCTCCCTTTTTGGATTTCAGTTGCACCTCTAGTCTTTACAAAACTTTTTAAAGTCTTAAATGTATATTAGTCGCAATCAGCCACATGGTAGTTATATTACAAGAAAATAGCATTTTAGTAAATAATTTTAGAATCTCAAGGAAATTAAAAGTGCTCACACTCAAACATTTTGCAAGAATATGACATTTTTGAAAAATCTTGACTCATTTAATATGTCGCAGCTCCTATATAATAGTTGTGTTTAAAATTTTTAATTTAAGACCCTCATGGAAATTAAAAGTGTGCACGCTCATACATTTTGCAAGGCTATGACATTTTTGAAAAATTTTGACTCATTTAATATGTCGCAGCTCCCATATAATAGTTGTGTTTAAAATTTTTAATTTAAGATTTATATATATTGCAGTCAAAATTCTTCAAAAAGGTATATATACATAAGTCAAAATTCTTCAAAAATACCATATTCTTTTAAAGTGTACGAGTGTGAACACTTTAAATTTCCATAAAGGCCTAAAATTTCTTGATAAGCTGTTTAAAATTGTATAGGTACTCTGTATCATACCGTGTCTAGATCTGCAACCAAACGAATTCAGTCCAAAATCTTTAAAGTCAGGGGCGTAACATTTACGGCAGGCAATAATTTGTGTTGGTACTGCATGCCATACATAAAGGTCGGGTATAAAAATCAAGTTTAAACATAGCAAGGTTACTTTCCGTCGTACGAATCGGGATTCGGGTGTTACGACTGTTTTTTGGAATCACGTCCATGTACTGTTTGTAATTCAGTCAGAAAAGTATTCTCGAGCTAATAACTGTCAGAATCTGTCAGGAACTGTTCTAAACCACGTTTCTGTTTTACCTAGAACAGTTCCTGACAGGAGGGAGTCAGCATATTAATGACCACAAAGCAGCTGTTGTTTTTATACAATGTCCGTTAAAGGGCTCAGGTCCTGTTCAGAGAACTGTTTGGTTATATGACAGTACGGACAAAGATAAATGTTCATCAAATATGGAGCTTTAGATTGGAATGCACTCCTCCGAGACGACGTAGATGTTGATGAAATGTGTCGTATATTTACTGATATTTTTGCGAGGGAGTGTATTCCAACAAAAGTTGTAATAGTTCGGAAAAATTACAAACCCTGGTTTTACAATAACTTAAGAAAGAGAAATACGTGTACGCGACCGTTTACGAAGGAAGGCAATTAAATCAAAGTTAGAGAAAGATGTATTTAGTTACAAGGGACAGAGAAATAAAGTTAATAATATGAAGAAAATAGCAAAAGAGCAATTGGAAAGTAATCTTGACAATTTTATTTTGGAAAATGTAGGAAACCCCAAAACCTATTGAAAAATAATGAAATGCTACTGAAATCAGGTAAAGCTACTAATAACATACCCCATTACAAAATATAATAAATGATAGCAATCTTAATGAAATGGCATATTCAGATGAAGAGAAATGTACGCTTCTGAATAAATATTTTTGTTCTATTTCCATATTGAATGACGAAAATCATAAGTTGACGGAACAAATAATCATATTTTTGGTATCAGGATTGAAGAGCAAGAAATTATTGATATTAAAATTCTTAACCCGGATAAAGCATCGGGTCCCGATATCATTAGCCACAAAATGCTTAAACTACATGTATGTTCTGACAAAATTGCAATCCCATTGAAAATTATTTTTAACAAATCAATTGAGCTCAGCAAATTTCCATCTTGCTGGAAGATCGCTAATGTGATAGCAATATTTAAAAAGGGTGATTCCTCGTTACCGTCTAACTACAGGCCTATTTCATTAATTAGCTGTGTTGGTAAAGTAATGGAAAGTGTTGTGTTTAAAAATATTTATAACCATCTTTATAAAAGAAAGTTAATTTATAGTTATCAATCTGGATTTATGCCAAAACATTCCACCGTTCACTAGTTGTTAGAAATGTATACATGTAACTGCATTTTGAATTATTTAGAGGAAAAAGATATTAACTGCTTTGTTTTCTGTGATTTTTCAAAAACACTTTCGGTAAAGTATGGCACAAAGGATTATTATATAAACTAAATCTTATGGAATTCGACGAGATATTCTGAAATGGTTGCAAAGCTGTCTGAGTGAAAGGAAACACAAGATCGTTTTAAATTCATCAGCCTAGTCAGAAACAATCTCACATCAAGTGTGCCACAAGGTTCAGTACTTGGACCTCTCTTAATTGTTGTTTTCTTAAACGATATAGCTGAAAATCTTACATTTACGATCACTTCTATCCTCTCTTAAATTATGTCAGAATCTGTCAGGATTTCTGTTCTACGACAGCAGATAGGACAGAAATTCTGACAGATCCGGACAGGGTCTAACAGAGACTGTCCTGGGTCGTGACAAAGAAAATACGAATGGCTGTTCTAAACTGCCATACACCTGGACAGTTCCTGAGACTAAATCTTTCTATTCTGTGTGACGTTATTTAGGACAGGAAGTCCGCAATTAATAAATGAAACTGTATGACTAATGTAAATTAGCTACCCGATTAGGAAACAAATCTTGATTTCAAATTTACATTGAATTTTAATTATATACAGAGAGCTCATCGTGATCATCCCACAATCACTCAATCGTAGTTCATTTCCAAATTTTCGTCGATCACGGTCCAGTCACTCATCGTTCAAAAATTATCATTGTTTACATGTATATTTTTTTTACATTCTGTCATACACCTGTGATATTAATTAAATCAAATTATTTAATTATAAAATTAAAGGTCTATATTTCTGTTCTAAGTGTATAAAAGTCGAAACAGATAACTTTCAAATGTTCGGTAATTCTCACGAAGTTCAAGTCCTTTTTGAGTGAAAGCTATTTTTAATAACATAACGGTCACAAATAATTCAAAAAATATTAAAATTGACAATTTTCAATTAAATAGATGACTGATACCTAAATATTTCGGTCATAATTCTTCTAAATGCCACTTTTCGCAAAGAATAGGAGTGATAACACTTCTAATATCCCTACTTAGTCTTATATGTACGTAGAACATGTAGACACTAAAAATATTAGTTTCATATTAGTGACTGTGACACCATTAATTTAGGAAATATTCTGCAAAATGTATGAGTGCAAGCAGTTTTATTTTTCATAATGGTCTAAAACTTATTTTTTTTCAATACAAGTATCATGTGGTGACTGTCACTCATTTATTTCTGTCAAAATTCTACAAAAATGTCACATTCCAGCATATGTTTGAGTGCACACACTTTCAATTTCTATGAGGGTCTAATATTAATGACAACAATGCTGAATTTTTCAATATAACTATCATATAGTGGCTCTGACACATTAGTTTGAGTCAAAATTCTACAAAAATGGCATATTCTTGCAAAATGTATGAGTGCGACAACTTTTTATTTCCATGAGGGTCTAAAAATAGTGACTGAAATGCTAATTTTTTTCAATATAACTATCATATAGTGAGTGCCCACACTTTTAATTTCTATGAGGGTCTAAAATTAATGACTAAAATACTATATTTTTCAATATTACTATCATGTAGTGCTAAATGTTTCAATATAACTATCATGTGGTGGATGCGACCTATTATTTTCATATAGGGAATCTGCATCATGTCTAGATCTGCAACCAACAAGAATTCAGTCCTAATTCTTTAAAGTCATGAGTGTAGCAAGTACGGCAGGTAATAATTGTTGTTGGTACTGCATGCAATACATAAAAGTCGGGTAAAAATTGAAAAAAAAAATTAAGTTTAAACATAGCAAGGCTTCCTTCCCGTCGTACGAATCAGGATTCGGGTGCTACGCCTTTTTTGTAATCACGTACATGTACTGTATGTAATTCAGTCAGAGAAGTATTCTCGAGCTAATGACTCAGAATCTGTCAGGCACTCTTCTAATCCACGTATCTGTTCTACTTAAAGCAGTTCCTGACAGGAGGGTGTGTGTCAGGACCCAGAGACAAATTATGACAGAGCTTGTCCGAAGTCCTGACATACCCTGGCAAGGTGTGTTGCGGGTCAGAACAGTTTCTGACAGTTTAGAACTGTTCTATGACAGCGAATCCTGACCGAATAGTAGAGAGGTTGGAAGTGATTGCAGTTGTACCTCTTTGCAGATGACACATTATTTAACTACTCAGATCGCGATAGTGAACAAATAAGAACGTTAACAGTCATTAGTCGTGATTTAAATGAATTGGATAAATGGGCAAAAACTTGGCTCATGACTTTTAACGCTGAAAAAACTGAGATTATATTATTCTCATATATCTAAATACAAATGTTTAAATTTTCTTTAAATGGAGTCGTTTGTTAGTTTGTTTGTTTGTTTGTTGGGGATTAACGTCCGAGCAGCAATATTTCAGCAATATTCAGATGATGAACATGAAATTGATGATAAAATGAACATGAAATGATGATGAAATGAAAAAGGGATGGGACACAAGGACAATGGGGTCAACATTTTTTTATTGCCACTGGAAATAAGGAGAGGTGGGTAGGGTCGGGCAATTTAGCTTCCTGTGGCGGAGCCTTATGGTTCCTACTCCGGGAGAATACCACAGTAGGGTTCTTTAACGTGCCAGGGACGTGGCATCTTTCCCAACACGGTGCACCACTATGGTTTGCAGTCAGGTTTTCCGTATTATAGCCTGACAACCCCAGCATGTAACACATCATGGGTACCCCATTCCACCACCTGGGGCACACATCCCAGTTGCTCTGTGGGCAGAGCGCCCTAGCCCCCGGCTAGGGTTCTAAGCACTGTTTAAATGGGGTCGAAATTCCAATCAAAAATCATCATAAACACTTAGGTATAATATTTACTACTGATGCAAAATGGTCCTTGCATATTGAAAATATAATACCTAGCGCAAAAAGCATCTTAATGTATTACGAAAATTAAAATTTCAACTGAATCGTAACATTTTAGAAAAACCGTATTTATCTTATATTCGACCATTATTAGAATATGTCCCTGAAGTATGGAACAACTGTAATGCTTCACTCACTGGAAAATTAGAGCAAATCCAAAACGGAGGCGGCAAGAACTGTAACTGGATTAACGGTGTTTATAAAAATTGAAAGCATATATTATAAAGAAGTGAAATGGGAGACACTAGAAGAACGTCAAAAACGTAGACAATTACAAATACTCTATAATATCGAACAAAAACATGCCCTTGAGTCTTTGTGTAATCTTGTTCCACCTAAGATACAATCTATTTCCAACTAACCATTGCAAAACCGGGAGGTCATTTTATTGCCGTATTGTAGATTGTCTGTTACGAGGGAACCATTGTAAAAAAATTATTTCCAGCACAGTTACAGCATGCATGTACAAAGACGTTGTCGAAACGCCTTTCACATATAGTACAAATACCAGAGGTACTGTTCGGGATATCAGTAAAAAGTTTTGTATTTACATAACAGTTACCAATTTCACATCTCGAAGATGCATGTTTTCAAGATACAGCTGTCATCGCTGAGGAATGAATGTTTCTAAATCTCATTAATCATCGTCTCGGTTGATTCGTCGATTCCATTCGTCCCTTTGGACAGAGTTTATAGCACTATTAACTTCAATTTTCCATATATTTTTTTGTTGGGAAGGTACCCTCAAACAAACAATTATCATGTGATTATGAACATCATATTTCAGCAATATGTAAAAACTGTCAGGAATAAATCCAAAATTAGTCTTTCTAGTGTCTGTCAGATAAGAAAACAACCTTGTATTTAAAATTTACGTTTCCACGAAACGTGTAGAAGTCGCCTCCCGTTTCCTGATCAGTTTTTTGAGAAACGAATCGTCAATGGAACTGCTTACAATTAATCGAAGCAGCGTAAAGAACCTGAATATCAAATTGCATCGAAATCGAAAAATTTGAATTTTTTTTAACGCGGTGGCGGCCATTTTGATAATGGCGGTCGATACGTAGTTTAAATTATAAATGAGCCGCTTATTCTTAACCTAGATATCAATTTTCATCAAAATCTGACAACTTTGAATTTTCGACTGCGTTGGCGGCCATTTTGAAATTGGCGGCAAAGACGCACGCGATTATTTTTCGTGATTTTGTTTAGACTATTAAGCTTAATATATACACCAAGTTTCGTCAAATTCTGATCAGCAGTTTTCGAGATACACGATGTTTCATTTTCCGGAGTAAAAAAATGGGTACGTCCAGTCCGGCGGCCATTTTGAAAAAATGGCGACAACTAGAATAAACATTTTGGAGTTCTGCATCTGGCAAGAGTAGTACTAAATTCCTGTTGAGTTTCATCTCAATCAGATAAGGCATTTATGAGAAAACGTGCGGACAAATCAATGATTTTTATGACAGGAGAATTAAAATACTAATAATTAAAATTTATGTTTCCACGATTTGATTTGATTTTATTGTTGTTGTTTAATGCCGTTTCGGCGACCAGGGCCATATCACGGCAAGAACATTTAATGCAAGGAAAATATTAAAAACAAGATCAAAGTCTCTTCATAAAATAATGAAATTAAAACAAACAGCTATTTACATATAAAAAGGTACATATAGAAGCAAAACTTCGATAAAACATTTAAAATATTGAAAAGAACATGTTTGATAGAGAAAGGGCAATCACATAGGATACACTCAGGTGGAGGATCACCAACAAGCAAATGGCCATGTGTAAATCTAGAATGTCCAATGCGGCATCTAGTCATGACCACTTGCTCTTTGCGATTGCCCGACCCGGATTGATGAACGCCTAGATCGGGTTTTATGGAATTGAGTTTGTTGTGTTCAAGACCGTCCCATCGGTCCTGCCACATCTTTAAAATATATTTGGCAGGACCGATGGGACGGTCTTGAACACAACAAACTCAATTCCATAAAACCCGATCTAGACGTTCATCAATCCGGGTCGGGCAATCGCAAAGAGCAAGTGGTCATGAAATGTTTCCACGAAACGTGTAGAAGTCGCCTCCCGTTTCCTGATCTGTCTTTTGAGGAACATATTGTCCAAGGAACTGCTTATCATTATTCGAGGCAGTGTAAAGAACCTGTTTATCAAATTTCGTCGAAATAGAACAACTGTTTTGAAAATAGCGGTCGATATGTAGTTAAAACTATGGATTAAGCAGCAGATTTTTAATTGTCGCGTCTTAAAAAAACCTAGATATCAATTTTCATCAAAATCAGACAACTTTGAATTTTCGACCGCGGTGGCGGCCATTTTGAAAATGGCGGCCGACCCATAGCTCCAATTGCAAATTGAGCCACAGATTAGCAATCGGGAAGGCTAAAAAAAAACCTAGATATCAATTTTCATCAAAATCGGACAAATTTGAATTTCGGACGCGTTGGCGGCCATTTTGAAAATAGCGGCAGAGACGAACGCAATTTGTTTTTACGATTTTGTTTGGACTATTAAGCTTAAAATATATACACCAAGTTTCGTCAAATTCTATTCAGCAGTTTTCGAGATATACGATGTTCCATTTTCCGGTGTAAAAATCGGGTACGTCTAGTCCGGCGGCCATTTTGAAAAAAAAATAGCGGCATCTGGAAACTTTTTTTCGAGGTTCTGCATCCTTCGCAGAGTAGTTCTAACTTCTCAGAAAAGTTTCATCTCAATCCGACTAGTCACTTTTGAGAAAAGGGGCGGAAACTTCAAACATTTTTTTTATGACAGGAGAATTGAAATAATAATTAAAATTTACGTTTCCTCGAAACGTGTAGAAGTCGTCTACCGTTTCCTGATCTGTCTTTTGAGAAACATATCGTCAATTGAACTGCTTATTTTTAATCGAGGCAGCGTTAAGAACGTGAATATCAATTTAATTCAGATTATTAATCGGGACGGCTCAAAGAACCTTAATATAAATTTTTATAAAAATAGGACAAATTAAAATTTTCGACCGCAGTAGCGTCCATTTTGAAAATGGCAGCCGATACGTAGATCAAATTGCTGATTGAGCGGCAGATTATTAATCGAGACGGCTCAAAGAACCTAGATATTAATTTTCATCAAAATCGGACAACTTTGAATTTTTGCGCACAGTGGTGGCCATTTTGATAATGGCGTCCGATTCGTAACTCAAATTGCAAGAACCTAGATAAGAATTTTCATCAAAATCTGACAAATTTAAATTTTCGACCGCGTTGGCGGCCATTTTGAAAATGGCGACAGGGACGCACGCGATTATTATTTTCTTTTTCGTGATTTTGTTTGGACTATTGAGCTTAATTTATTCAAGTTTTGTCAAATTTGGATCAGCGGTTTTCGAGGTATATGATATTCCAATTTTCGGTGTAATAAAATTGGGTACGTCCAGTCCGGCAGCAATTTTGGAAAAATGGCGGAAGCTGGAAAATGTTTTTGAGGTTCTGTATCCTTCGAAAAGTAGTTGTAACATCTTGAAAAAGTTTCATCTCAATCGGACCAGCCACTTTTGAAAAAAAAGCGGACATTTTCAACAATTTTTATGATAGGAGAATTAAAATAATAATAATAAGAAGAAAATGAAGAAGAAACACAGTAAAAACAACAAGTCACCGACACTTCGTGGTCGGCGACTTAATAATAATAAAAAGAAACACAGTAAAAACAAGAAGTCTCCGCCACTTCGTGGTCGGCGACCTAATAAAAATTTTCTTCGTCAAACAATTGTCATCAAGGGTGCAGAGTTTCTGTAAAAAGTCAAGTCTTTTCAATCGTGGAGGTAATGGGATGTAATTCAACCAGACTTTGACACATATCCGACCTGGTGCTGGTTTTTAACTTAAAATATGTTTACCTCTGACATGGTGACATCGGTTAAATGTAGTTTAGTCTGCTGATTTTAAGTTTGACTACATTTCACAACCATATAACATTGCAGGTAGCACAACAGAGTTATAAAGGCGCACTAGTACATTGTACAATCGGACTTTTCGATTTATAATCTATAGCATTGATGGTAAATCATCAGTTTCGTCTTTTTTACACGATTTTAATGCTCTATTCACAGAATGGAATTCAGAGCCTAATTCAATCCCAAGATGAATGTATCTGTCTTCTAACGGAATTTCCTCACTAGCTATTTTCCGTTGACATTGTACATAAGTAATACAAGAATTTGTTGAAAATTGGACGATAGAAGACTGTTTGGCATTAAAAACAGAAGCGTCATCTGAAACGTATGACGTACAAATTTCGAACATATATCAAAGGCCAATTGGTGTTGTGCTGATACATGAAATACCACCGGCTAAGGTTGGACAGCTTGTAATCAGAAATATTCCAGTATTACCACAATTGATTTTAATCTCAATTAATGAATCATTTATAAAAATCGTATACAAAAGACCTGCAAGAACACCACACTGTCTTACACCTTGTAGTACAGGAATAAAACTGGGTTGACTTTGATTAACAACTTTAGCACTCATTGTGTTAATTTGCATATCGTTCAAAATGTTCCATAATGCATCTTTTGCTCTTATCATAAACACTTAACACCTTTTTGCCAGACAGTATTGAAAGCTTGTGTACCATCGGGGAGTGCTACAAATATTATACTTTACATTTCTAATTATGCAAAATTGTCTCGTGTAAATTGAAGGAAGCTATAAGACAACTTAGGTACTTTTGGAAACCAAGTTGTTCGGAAAAAGTTTTTCAGAAACGATGTAGCAAATAAAACGAGATTTAACAACATTTTCGAATAATTTCATGAAAAATGATTTATTCAACGGGTCATAGTTTTCCCTTCCTCGTTTGTCTACCCCGGACTTGACTTTTTATGAGCAACCTGGCGGGTGTTTCTAGAAAATCAGAGGACGCTTACCCTACCGGTGCACCTGGTCCATGGTCCCAGTTTTTAGTGGAGTCCGAGTTGCTCATTTGCTTTTGTTACTTTGTATGTATGATTTTAGTTTCTTTATGTTCTTTGTTCTGTATGTCTGTTTTCCATGTCTCGTCTTTGTCCCTGGATTACATTCTTTTGATTGCCGCTATAACCTTGGTTCCCTTGATTACTCTTTCAGAGTACTCGATAACAAACTGACTGATCTGTAACTTTCTGGACAGGCCTTTGGGTTTGAAGCACATTTGTTTATTGGAACTATCAGTCCGAACTTCCAATTTTCTTGAATACGTCCGTTCTGAACTATTATATTAAATAAGACAGATATTAAACGTACAACAGGAGAACCACCAAGCTTCAGATGCTCGCTTTATACTTTGTCAAAACCGGCCTATTTACTGGTTTTTAAAGCCTTTCAAAGTGTCCGTGATCTCTTGTTGAGTTATGATACCATCCGGTAATTGCTGGTTATTATCCAAGCATTTTCTTAAGATATCATCATACTCGTTTTGAATATGCTTTTTGAAAATCAGAATCAAAGTAATTATCACCGCTCGGCTGGTACACATCAGAGAAAGAGTTTGCAAAGCAGTTAGCAAAGGACTCGGGTGTTTTGTATACACTTTTCTTGTCTATTATTCCGAATATGTGGTGTAATGTTAAGAGGTTGTCTCTGAGTAAACCATGTAAAAACTCATTTTTTGCTCAGAAGTCATTTTTGCATTGCCTGAAAATTTTTGTTTGGGTTGGAAAGTAGTATGTTAAGATTCCCAAAAATGCTAATTGTTCTTGTCAAACATTGTTCTATTAATAGTATATCTAACAGTCATTTTTAAGTATTTACATATTTGTTAGCCATTTTTCATCATTAAATTTGGATTGTTTTCTTTGTTGAAACATTTTGTCGCGAAAATATGCCCCTATTAGAATTTTAGCCCTCTCAAAACCACGAAACTTTTTTCTGATGTTTACGATTGACCACAAAACCCGATTTTGCCAAAATTACCTTAAAACTCCTAAATCAAACCCCTAATTTGCGTTTCAATCTCATTTCTTTAATTAAAAAGAGTTATTAATCTGACAACAGATGTTAATTGCTGTCTAAACTGGTAAGGGTACGTTAAAGACAGGTAACTAATCTTCGATGAGCAATCAGCTGATCTGGGTTTGACAGAAAATGAATCCCGATTGGATCTACCTCTATTTTATGAACGTCCAATCATTTTCTAAAGATGAAATTCTACTCCACAATTAATTTGACGATACTGTCATTTTAACAGGTCTTAAATTTGTAGAACCACGTGTAAAAACAATTTTTTAAATTATCATTGTTTATACAAAATACACGTATTTCACATTAAACTATGTGAGGTCACAAAACACTTAAAACACTTGCTGTACTGTAAAATTTCAAGTTTACAAGATGAATACTAACTCCCCTTCAACTGACATAAATGGAAAGAAGGGTGCATGAGCTCAATGTATAAATTTCAAATAGTTGAAATGTATTTGAGTGTATATATAAAAGTTTTCTCATTTATTTTATTGGAATTTGAAGAAAAAAAAACTTAGGAATTTTAGATAAATTGGAGGAATCCAACACAAAAAGGTGGGCTTACATATTTCAATCTATTATAGTACATGCACAACTGAAAAAAGCCCTTTAATGCTATAGTGTTTGTCTCATTCATACATTACTACAGAAAAATCCATGCAGTTTGCAAAATATGGCGATAAAATATAGATTCACACGTTGTCCTGCGTAAAAATCCCCATGAGGATTTTCAGAAGTTGGCAGGTATGTGACTTTCTCAAATTAAGTTTTAGTTCAAATAAAAAGGTTTTAAATTAGATGTGTCTTTGATTTTTTAAACTGTATAACAAGTTTTAAAGAAATCAATGTGCCCTAAAAATCAAACATCGTGACAAAAAGTGCCCTTTGGAAAAAAATATTACCATGCCCTTTTCTCATCCTAGATTTAACACTAATGTCGGTCATATTTTGCGGTATTAGATCATATTTTGGATACATTTTTTAAACTAGATACAAGATTATGGTGGTGACCAAGATCACTTTGTCAGAATTTAGGTTTTAGAGGAGACCGAAGGACGCTAAATAGTGTCACAAGCTCAACTGGACTAACAATATTTCGTAAGCAACAATATTTTGCATTCATCTACTGGTGACAGATTACAAAAATAGATATACAGTTTATAGGTGCAAATAGTTCATTCGTTGTCTATAACGTCCATATAATGCACAGGGTTTTCGCTCATCTCGATTGCAGAAGGCTCTTCATATTCATCTGCTAAATCTTGTATTTCTTCGTAGTGATCCGATCCTGACATATCACTTGCCACTGGGTCTATAAAGGCGTCAGCTGTTGGAGTGTTGTAAACTCGACGATACTTTTCATCTTCAGGGGCTGCGAAATATCTTAAAAATATAAAAGAATATTATTCCTACTGCTAATGAGCCTTTTCGTTATTTTAACCAATGGAACGTCTTAAAACGTGGTGGCTTCATAGACATATTCAAAGCAAATGCAAGAGAAAATTTGGCGTTAATATATACTAAGTTTCCAGAAACGGTGGCGGTCTGTAATAGAAACGATCAAATATATGTTTTCACGAAAAAAGCTGGTACTCATACTTGTAAAGGATTAAAGATCGAGTTATCTGTCACGTTACGCTCCACCAATGAAAATGAATTAAATTTCTAAAACTCTAACTCGTAAAAAAAATAACTCTACATTCAATCTTCACTCATATAAATTCCTTGAGTCTTTACTGTAGTATCCAATAAGGTAACGCTGAAGGCCATTGCAGACACCGAATGCCAATACGGCAGACCGAATACCAAAAAAAACTCTTTCTGAAAATATTTATCTACATTTATGAATTTATTACTATGTTAATGTTATCTTTAAGAATAATGAATCACTTCTTTGACAATAATTCTTGTAATTACTTATCATGCACAAAAGTATTCTGAATGAAAAACTAGGACCTAATTTGCTGTCAAAACATACGTTCTACATTTATCTTGTGTTGTTAGCAGTTTTTTTACATGTAATTGTTTTTCTAATCTTCAAAGTCAACCAGATAACAAATATGCTGCATAAAATTATTTGACCTAAATTCTAAATCTCACCTAGATCTCATGCCATATCGTGCAATATGATATGTGCTAGGGCCAATATTACATGTCAATAAATATGAAATTTCATATTAATTTAGCCCTGTTATAGGTTTGAGGTCTGTCATATTGGTCGAGGCGGTTGTATTGGTACCGAGGCATCGCCGAGGGCCAATACGGCTGTCGAGGCCAAAATGATTGACCGAAACCAATAACATATTACATATTTATTGACAATTTTATATACCAACTCAACTAGATGATTTGTAGAACAGTTGTTTTGTGTTATACCAAAACATATGGGTTTATTTGCATTTATCAGTCTAAAATATCCTTTTTGTATAAAATGGAAGATTTTTTTGAGTTTCTGCAGCTTTAAGTGCTGATAATCAAAGTTCATGAAATCCAATTTTAACTCAAAATGGCGATATTAAACGACCGGAAGTTATGATGCCGTATTTGCCCTGGTTTGATCAATATTGGCCCGAACCGTGCAGGTCCGGGTGTCAAAAGAATAGGCCTGCAGCAGCGCTAAGCTTGTACAAGGCGACTAAATAGTGCTCAGAACCCTAGCCGGGGGCTTGGGCGCTCTGCCACAGAGTAACTGGGTTGTTTGCCCCAGGTGGTGGAGTGGGGTACCCCTGGCATGTTACATGCTGGGGTTGTCAGGCTATAATACGGAAAACCTGACCGCACCTGGTGCACCGTGTTGGGAAAGATGCCACGTTCCTCGCACGTTAAAAAACCTTACTGTGGTATTCTCCCGGAGTAGGAACCATAGGGCTCCGCCACAGGAGGCTATATTGCCCAACCCTACCCACCTCTCCCTATTTCCAGTAGCAATCAAAATTTATCGACCCCATTATCCCTGTGTCCCATCCCGTTTTTCATTTCATCGTCATGTCATGTTCATTTTATCATCAATTTCATGTTCATCGTCTGAATATGGCTGAAATATTGCTGCTCGGGCGTTAAACCCCAACAAATAAACAAACCATATTGGCCCTTTTTTCATATTGGCCCCGTATAGATTTCCGGTTTGAATTCATATCAATTTGTCAGTTTTTGACATATTTTAATGTATTTTGGGTAGTTGGTTAATAATATGTAGTTTTGGCAGTGTAGTGTATGCGATATTATGTTTTATGGCACACTTATATAAGATATTGACCGAGGCCTACGGCATGATATTGCATGCAGTGAGCTGCCATATTTTTTAATTACATTTCTTTGTAGATTTGTTTAGAATTTCCCTTTTCAGGCAGTGTTACTCGTCATCTTGATTTTGAAAACATATATTTTGGCATACATTTAATGTGGTTGAGTAAAGTTAGTTTAATCAGTATTTCAATATATATTTGTTGTTGGATGTTTTTTTAAAAGAAAATAAATTTAGGCAAATACCTACAAACCAATATTCGACCAATTATTGTTGACTCCGATTCTGATCATTTTGAAACAGAAAACAATTTTACTGTGATAGTAAAAAGTTGACATCAGCTATGCAACAGGACTTGTAATCAACATGCCAAGCGTCCAATATCTTTTTGTTTGTTTGTTTGTTGGGGTTTAACGTCCGAGCAGCAATATACGTCCAATATCAATGGGTGTGTCAGAGATACATTGTTTAAATTGAAATTATAAAATACACAATGTAATAATCACCAATATCCATATAATAAACCAATATTAAATAAAGCCAGGAATGGAATTTAGATGATTGATGAATTAAGTTTTAAAGACAGTACAATTTCTCTCAGCTTTTTGCAAATAGTGTTTTTTTTATGGAATTTTGCAGAAACATTATGCATAGGTCTATATCATATCTGCTAGTTTCGCTGCATTATTACTTGGTGCTTTATGAAAAAGGTTTATGAATACTAACATTCTGTCTCTTGCAGAATTACACGTTCTTCCTCGAACACTCCCATAACCTATAAAATAAATACAAGAAGCTTGCAATTTAACAATCTGGTCAAACCCAAACCATAGTGACATATTTCTAGGTGTGTTGATATGTCGAATTTCTAGCTCAACTGGCCTTAAATGTTAATTGTTCTTTTTTAAATTGCCACCGGAAGGCCAAGTGAGCTTTTGTAATTACTTTGCGTCTATCGTCGTCGTCGTCTGAAATTTGACCTTCATCGTTACAAAAATCTTCGGGTAAAATTTGTCTGGCGATTCCTTGTTAAAATAATTTGCATGGAAAGGCGAAAAATGACGCTTTTTGCAGTTTTCATCCAATATCTTGAAAATTATAATAGATAGAAAAAACTTCCAAATGATGAAATGATTCTTAAAATAAGGTCTTCTAAAGACTTCATTGGTCAAAGTTGTAAGGAAACATATTGTTAGTGTTATTGCCCTTTAAGGCGAAAAAAAGAACCAGGTGAGCGTTTCGGGCTCTTGGGAATCTTTTGTTATAACGTAGTTTTGGTTCCATGTGTGACAGACAGATACAAAGAAGTATCGGTAACTTTGTCCAGCAATTCGTTAAATTCGAGAAGTTCAACAGATCAGTGGTATGCACTAATCCTTGTATATTTTATTCCTACAGATGAATTTGAGAAAACTCAGGTTTTTTAATAACAAAATCTGCAAACGGCTTTTTTTTCTATTTTTAGTACTCCAAATGTTTATTTAACAACCATTTTTTGTAACATATCACTAACAAACCTTTGAACTTCACTTTAGTAACAATGTCAAATACACCAGTCATAAAAATGAGAATGCATACTCCAGTGAGCATCAACCATATACCGAGCTGTGGAAAGGTGGAAACTGGAACAAAAATGCTCTAAGTACTATTGATGACTGTTATATATAAGATTCAGTAACTCCGTCTGCTATGTAAAAAATCATCAGAATTATCTATTTACGTTACAGACTATATATGCAACTTAAAACATAGACGGGAGCAAAAAGAAAAACACTTGTAAAAATAGGTAATCTAATACCCTGACAATTTATTCATGAATTATGTCTTGGATTATAAAAGTCAAAAGGTGAGACGCTTAAACTGGAACTTTTTATATATACTTCTAGCCAGTCTATGACTGCTCTAAATGAACCTACAAACTATGCCAACTAATTCCCCACTCGGGTCGTTTTGATAATTGACACATCTTCGCAACAACACCGGTTGAACTTTGTTGGAAAGTAGTCTATTTATATAATTTTCGAATGAAGTAAAATATTGTTTTATATAACAATAGGCATAAAGAGCTCGCCTTTGTAATCATATATCAGCCATTTCACGTAATAAATACTGCATTAAGAAAAAGGTTGTTTTTGTTGTTATATTTATTTTTTGTTCTATTTTAGGAGGTCCTTTTATCTAGTATTATTTAGTTTTTCTTCTACAAGTTTTTACCTTTGTACGTGTTCAACGTTTCGGTTGCTCACCTGGATTTATTGTAAAATTGTAACGAACATCACCATATTCGTTCTGCAAAGAAACAAATATATGACCACCTTTGACAAGCTCTGCCGATTTTAACACAAGGTGGGTTTTGTATCCTGTTCTTTTAACTTCTGTATCGATTATTCGGACTGGAATTGAGGTTCCATGCGTAATAATGATATTTGAAGATGAATTTGACATTAGTTCATCGTTAAGGTACCATCTTGGATAAATGTCTGTCTCGGTCATATACGTCACCGAAAGTACTATTTTCGTTTCCTCGTAGAACGTTCCTGTATTTACAATCACTGGTCCTCCTAAAATGTAGTAGTTTACCTCTCTTATAGCTCTTCACGGACCTATACTCAAAACCAACTGACACACATCAATATCTTATGCCTAAGAGCTGTCATCCATCTCACCTGACTAAGAGTATACCATTCAGTCAAGCTCTTAGGCTAAGACGCATTTGTTCAAATGACGAATCCTTAAAAAATGTCTAGATCAACTGAAGAACAATTTACGAATGGGATATAGATACAAGACCATCAAAGAAGATTTCCAAAAATTCACAATGTCCCAAGAAGTAACCTGTCACAATACTAGGCAAAGAAAAATGTAAAAGAACCCCTTGTATTCTAACATACCACCCCTGCCTTAAAAACAGCCACACAACCATTCGTGAGCACTAGGCCTCTGTCGAGAGAAACCCAACATTATCCAAAGAATTCCCGAACCACCTATGATTGCTTTCAAACAGCCAGACAGTTTGCGTAATCTGCTTGTGAGGGCTAAAATATCTAAGCCCAACTTGACTCCAGGCGAGAGTCGCTCCTGTGGTGACAAAAGATGTAAATGTTGCAACCAAATGCACCACTCGTCATCATTCACCAGCACAGTCACGGGGAACGCTACAAAATATTTTGCAACGTGCACTGTAAGAGTGCTAATGTAATATTTTTGCTCCACTGTCCCATTCGTGGCCTTCAATATGTTGGTGAATCTAAACAGCCTTTTCACAAGCGCTTGAACGGACACAGGAGTGACCTAACAAAAAAGCCTTTACTCCCAGCGAGTCAACACTTCAGATAACCTAACCACTGCCTCGATGATTTCAACAAAATGAAAATATTCATCGTGGAACAAAACACGATCTGGAGCGATCTACAGAGAGTGAAGCGGGAGGGATTTTGGATAAAAGAACTCCATGTTTTACACCCACACGGAATTAACAAAAAAAAAAAAAACCATTAAGTTCTTCCTATTTTGTATAGTTTCTTATAACAGTGTTTGTAAATATTTTTATTTTTATAGTTCAGTGAAAAATGTAAAAGAACCCCTTGTGTTCTAACATACCACCCCTGCCTTAAAAACAGCCACAACACCATTCACGAGCACTGGGCCTCTGTCGAGAGAAACTCAACATTATCCAAAACCTTTCCCGAAACACCTACGATTGCTTTCAGACAGCCAGACAGTTTGCGTAGTGCAGGCGGTGTTGCCATAGATGTCACAGCGGTACGAGTTCGAGTCCCGCGGAAGGAACGACCAAAAATTTGCTTCGCAAATTTGACAGTTCTAACATGGGAATTTTTCAGACCCTTTTATATATATATATATCTTCCCTATATCAATTTGATGCGATGGAGCAGTGTAGCGAATAGAGTCGTCACATTCTGAGACGTTGTATCGGTTGTATATATATATAAAAGTCTAAAGGAATCTGCCAACCAGCAAACTTAATGGGTATCGGATCGTCCAGTCATGACGATGCAGCACAAACAAAAATAATTATAGAAGTCTAAAGGATTGTACAACGATACCGATAAAGATGTTAACACACTATAATGAAGTATATAATTGGCAAAATTTTCTGTCAACAAATGTCCTTCTTCAGTGCCTTGCCCCGTGCAGGTCCGGGTGTTAAGAGAATAGGCCTGCAGCAGCGCTAAGTTTGTCGTAAAAGGCGACTAAATAGTGCGCATAAACGTAGACGGGGCTAGGCGCTCTGCCCACAGAGCAACTGGGTTGTATGGCCCAGGTGATGGAATAGGGTATCCCTTGCGTGTCACATGCTGGGGTTGTCAGGCTATAATACGGAAAACCTGACCGCAAACCATAGTGGTGCATCCTGTTGGGAAAGATGCCACGTTCCTTGCACATTAAAGAACCCTGCTGTGGTACTCGATAGGAGTAGGAACCTTTGCGCTCCGCCACAGGAGGCTAAATTGCCCGACCTTACCCATCCCCTTTTACCAGTGGCAATCAGAATTTGTCGACCCTATTATCCTTGTGACCCATCCTTTTTTTTTATTTCATGTTCATTTTATCATCAATTTCATGTTCATCGTCTGAATATAGCTGAAATATTGCTGCTCGGACGTTAAACTCCAACAAACAAACAAAACAAACAAATAGTGCTCAGAACCCTAGCCGGGAGCTAGGGCGCTCTGCCCACAGAACAACTGGGATGTGTGCCCAAGGTGGTGAAATGGGGTACCCCTGGCGTGTTACATGCTAGAGTTGTCAGGCTATGATACGGAAAACCTAACCGCAAATCATAGTGGTGCACCGTGTTGGGAAAGATGCCACGTTCCTCGCACGTGAAAGAACCCTACTGTGGTATTCTCCCGGAGTAGGAACCATAGGGCTCCGCCACAGGAGGCTAAATTGCCCGACCCTACCCACCTCTCCCTATTTCCAGTGGCAATCAAAATTTGTTAACCTCATTGTCCTTGTGTCCCATCCCTTTTTCATTTCATCATCATTTCATGTTCATTTTATCATCAATTTCATGTTCATCGTCTGAATATGGCTGAAATATTGCTGCTCGGACGTTAAACCCCAACAAACAAAAAATCTTCAGTGCCTTAAATTTACTGAGTGTGTATGAAAGTAAATGGTCTGTGAACACAACTCACTACCTAATCATGTGAATACCTGTGACGTATAAAATTTTACCGACAGTAACAAAGCTATTGAACATTGTGCTATAGACACACTTGTGTGTTGATCTTGAATACTGAACTATAAAAATAAAAATATTTACAAACACTGTTATAAGAAACTATACAAAATAGGAAGAACTTAATGGTTTTTTTTTGTTAATTCCGTGTGGGTGTAAAACATGGAGTTCTTTTATCCAAAATCCCTCCCGCTTCACTCTCTGTAGATCGTTCCAGATCGTGTTTTGTTCCACGATGAATATTTTCATTTTGTTGAAATCATCGAGGCAGTGGTTAGGTTATCTGAAGTGTTGACTCGCTGGGAGTAAAGGCTTTTTTGTTAGGTCACTCCTGTGTCCGTTCAAGCGCTTGTGAAAAGGCTGTTTAGATTCACCAACATATTGAAGGCCACGAATGGGACAGTGGAGCAAAAATATTACATTAGCACTCTTACAGTGCACGTTGCAAAATATTTTGTAGCGTTCCCCGTGACTGTGCTGGTGAATGATGACGAGTGGTGCATTTGGTTGCAACATTTACATCTTTTGTCACCACAGGAGCGACTCTCGCCTGGAGTCAAGTTGGGCTTAGATATTTTAGCCCTCACAAGCAGATTACGCAAACTGTCTGGCTGTTTGAAAGCAATCATAGGTGGTTCGGGAAATACTTTGGATAATGTTGGGTTTCTCTCGACAGCGGCCTAGTGCTCACGAATGGTTTTGTGGCTGTTTTTAAGGCAGGGGTGGTATGTTAGAATACAAGGGGTTCTTTTACATTTTTCTTTGCCTAGTATTGTGACAGGTTACTTCTTGGGACATTGTGAATTTTTGGAAATCTTCTTTGATGGTCTTGTATCTATATCCCATTCGTAAATTGTTCTTCAGTTGATCTAGACATTTTTTAAGGATTCGTCATTTGAACAAAAGCGTCTTAGCCTAAGAGCTTGACTAAATGGTATACTCTTAGTCACGTGAGATGGATGACAGCTCTTAGGCATAAGATATTGATGTGTGTCTGTTGGTTTTGAGTATAGGTCCGTGGAGAGCTCTCCCCCGATAAGGTGCTGGAGGTATCGAGGAATGAGATGTTAGTAGCAGATGTTTCGTGAGTGAACTTAATTGAAAGATGTTAATTGTTAGCACGAGCGATAAAATTGTTTAGTTCTTCTTTGTCATGTGTCCATTTCATATCCACGTCGTCAATAAACCTATACCAGGACAGAGGTTTTTCTATAGAGGTTCAAGTAGTTCTTTTTCAAATTTTCCCATGAAAATGTTGGCATAAGACAGAGCCATTTTGGTACCCATAGCTGTGCCATTTATTTGTAAGTAATGGTCTCAATTAAAAGTAAAATTGTAATTTTTTTTTAAACCATTGTGAGCAAAGTGACTAGGCAGTCAGTAGTTGGAACTTTGACCTCCCAAGAATCTCATACTTCTGTACAAGCCTCGATACCATCAGAGTGAGGAATGTTGGAATAGAGAGATGTAACGTCCATAGTGACTAGAGTGGTGTTTGGTGGAAGGGGATTCAGAGCCTGCATCTTCTGTAAGTAATCAGTCGTATCTTTTATAAATGATGGAAGTTTTTCAGCATGTGGGCGTAGATGAAAGTCCACGAATTCGGAAATTTTCTGTGTTGGATGGCCGTTAGCAGAGACTATAGGTCTACCTGGGTTGTTAACTTTGTGAGTTTTGGGGAGTAGGTAGAATCGACCAGGTTCATGATTTTCAGGTTTGAGATATTCAAGAGTTTTATTGTCAATGTGGTCATTTTGTTTCACTCAGTATTTATTTCGTCCGCAAAGGATTGAGTGGGGTCTGTTGTTAATTTGATATAAAAACGGTCGTCTTTTAGTTGACGCTCGACCTCATTAATATAGGCGGATTTGTCCATGATCACTAGTGCTGCCTTTTTCTGCAGGTTTTATTATATTATCATTGGTCCTTAGACCTTGAAGTGCAGCACGTTTCCCTATTGTTAAATCATCGTGACTCTCTATGTTGACCCTTACATTTCTTATTCAGATTTTACATTATCAATAAATTATTCCAAAGTTGAATTTTTGCTCTTTTCAGGGACCCACTCACTTTTCTTTATTTCAAATTTTGCTCATTATATATTTTATTATAGTGTATTAACATCTTTACCGTTATCGTTGTACAATCCTGCAGACTTGTATATTGTTTTTGTTTGTGCTGCATCGTGTAATAAGTTACAGCTCTAGATTAATCCTACGAGGAGGAATGACATGGCCAGAGAAAGATATATTTTCTATATAGCCTAGCTGGCCGAGTGGTGTAGAGCGCTGGACTTTGTGCAGGCGGTGTTGCCATAGATGTCACAGCGGTACGAGTTCGAGTCCCGCGGAGGAAATTGACAAAAAATTTGCTTCGCAAATTTGACAGTTCTAACATCGTTGGAAAGTTTTCAGACCTTTCTATGCGTTTACATATCTTCCCTGTCAATTTGATCCGATGGAGCAGTGTAGCGAATTTTTGGTCGTTCCCTCCACGGGACTCGTACTCGTACCGCTGTGACATCTTTGGCAACACCGCCTGCACAGTCCAGCGCTCTAGACCACTCGGCCAGCTAGGCTATATAAAAAACACAGCTTTCGCTGGCCGGGTCATTCCTCCTAGTAGAATTAATCTAGGGCTGTAACTTAGTTCACTATATAAGGTAGTATGGGACGGTTCATTTTAGATGTTATTATGTAGAATAGAGGATCAAATTAATGATGCATGTCACAACAAATCAATATTATACAAACGTCTCAGAATGTGACGACTCTATTCGCTACACTGCTCCATCGGATCAAATTGATACAGGGAAGATATGTAAACGTATAGAAAGGTCTGAAAAATTCCCAACGATGTTGGTCACTACAGAAGTTTTATGGTCGTCATCATGAACTCGACGATCGTTATCGTGTATCCATCTGCACCATGAAAACTGATTTATTCAACGGTCAAAGTTTTCCTTTCCTTGTTTGTCTACCCCGGACTTTTTATGAGCAACTCGGCGGGTGTGTTGTAACTGAATAGGACAACCTCTGATGATATCGAGTAAGACAATACAAGATCTGTAATAGTATACAAATACAGCCACACCAAGTACATAATACTTATAGGAAGTCTAATGGGGTGAGGTAACTCTACTATCTTACTTTCGAGTACATTACTATGTAGATACATAGCATACACGGCGAGGATCAACATAGTATGTTAATAAAAGGATGCATACACATATATATTTAAGTCTAAACTACACCTCAACTCTAGAATCGATGCAAGTTGCAAATTTGGTAAGACATATTTGTATGTAATGAAGTTATCAGTAATATTTCTAGAAGTTAAATAATCGTTTGACATCACATATCTTGTACATGCATTTCGTAGCTGCAATTTCCTATGTTTTTACTATTGTCTGTGCTTTCGCTCTGGTGTAAAAAGTCCTTAACATTTTAATAAACATGTTATATGGCTATAATAACCTGTACGTAGTACTTACACTATATACATCCACATTTACATTTTAGTCTTTACTGTCTTGTGAATTAATAGTACATCCATATGTAACAAAAATCTTATTATACCGTATTCTACATAACTGTAATCTATACTAACTTAATTAATTATCTATAAAGAACCGATTTTAGTCTGATAGAAAATGACGTATAAATATATTGTTTTATGAGAAAGCAGAAAATTAGTAACCTAAAGTACCCTACTAGGTATTCTGATTGAAAAGCAAAGATCAAAGTCACAACACTGTAGTCAGAATCGAAAGTGTTTTTGATATGAAGAATGATTAATCGGTTCAAGTCTTTTTGTTTTGCCTTTCTTGCTTATTACTTCGCACTTCTATATTATATATGGCACTTACCAAGTACTCTTAGTTCCGTTGTCCCATTTGCCCAATACTTTTCCCCTTGATACTTAACATAAGCTGAACATATGTACCGACCAGAACTGTAATATGAACAATGATCAATGTTAAAAGTAGATATCGTTCCGTTATTGGTTCCAGTAATGTTAATTATGAAATTGTTATCAACGATCAACTTCCATGGACCGAACCCATATGCATGGTAATTTTCCGGAACATTTATGGAACAAAGCAGGGTCACACTGTTTGTTGAATTACACTCAGTTTCGTCATCCATGATAAGGTTAGGGTGGTCTGCAACAAAACAAAACGTAATTGACAAAATTTGGTGTAAGTCTAACTTATTGGAAATACGATTTTTAAATCTCATTTGTAGAAAGAAAAAAACAATAACTTTGTTTTTTTTTCAAATTACCATGTCAAATCATAATTCTAAAATTATTATTTACTTGTATATAGTAACCTTGTTCAAGAAAATGTTTCCTGCTAATGTTTTTTTGTTAAAAAATCCTGACGTTAATTTGAATAACTTAGGTAAATTTGTAGAATACATGTCGCAGTTTGTTCTTGTAACTATTAAACATTTAAATGTCATTTTAGGAGTCACATGCTATAAAATATCTCAATGCAAATGGTAAAATTAAAAAAAAAACAATCAAATCTGGCCCATTATCCACTTCATGCTTCTAGAGATAGAGAAAGTCTTTCTTTAGTTAAGTCTTCATTTATTTGGTTAGGGTGTATCAACCTAACTGAAATACATTCGTAAGTTTTATAAATGTTAAAAACTGCTGCTCAAACGTACGTACTGCTTTTCAGTAAAATAATGCATCAGTTATAAGGTTGTAAGTCGTTTAGGGTGAAAATGGCAACATGAATGGCCACAACTAAAGTACAAGACATCATACAATATCATTTTTAGATATTTGTTTTGTTGTACCTATAGTAAGTATCTCCATGTATTCCTTCCTTGTAAAATCTTTGAAGCCTACAGTACAGCTGCAGTTATCCCTTCCTTTTCTCTTATCAGCAATAATATAAATGGACGCCACTACAGTCTCTTGATGTCTGGTTAGATTAGTTGTTGTGGAACCAAAACAATCTAGCATAATTGCAATATCTAGTCTTGTTTTTACATAACACTGTAATGTTGATATTGTTCCAATAAGCAAAGGTTGGGTTTCTGACATGGTGATGTTAGGTTTAGAAATGTCTAAAATTTAAATATTAAAACGATGTTTTAGTCATTTTCTCAATTTACGTATAAGTGGTTATTTTCGTGGTGATTTAATATTCGCTTAATTCGCAGTCAAAGTTGAAACGCGAACATAAAATCATAGGAAATATTTGTGACGATAAAATTGGGTTTTTCATCTTCGTTTCATTCATCAAGCTGTTTTTCTGCCACAAAATTACATTATGCAAAATAACTCATCCATTTTTTTAAAAAAAACTCGATATTTTCCACTGTCGAAAAAAAACATTTATACAGTACATTATAACTCTCTCATTATATTGATTGTATACCCTTCAAAAGTAAACTGTAGACATGTCTGAAATAAGTGTTGATCTGAAAAATAGTACACAACGATAATGTTTGCAATATTGCAAAATTGATGTAAACTGCAAAATCGCAGCCGGTCATTAAACACAAACAAATAGATGAATTAACGAGTTAGAAAGTGTCCATAAATGAAAAAAAAAACTCTTTGTGTTCATACATTTTCTCGAAAAAAGTTAAATGTTAAAAACAATACCATTGTCTAATGTTAGTGGTCAATCGAGCTATGTTTGCTCAAAAATGATACTGTATTTCAAAAACATAACGTCATCGACAGTAATAAGTTTAATATTCACTTTAACCACATTTCTAAAGATATTCAAATACCCAAAATAAATGTGATTCTAAGAACATTTTATATATATATATTAAGGGTGCATGCATGAAATGCAATATAATTTCTTTGATTTAATTAATTTCTAGTTTTTGATAAAGATACCACCGTTCTCGTTCTCATTCAAATTCCTAATTATAATCATTCGGTTATGTGTGCCTTTGATAAAGGTACAATCATCACCCGCGTGATTCAGCTTCAAAATCTATTTATTGAACTTGAACATTGTTAGTTTTATGGTAAAGAAAAATATCGCTTATCCGAAACTTTACCATCATTTGGTGATGTAGTACATACAAACCCGACCAACAATATTCGAGTTTTTAAAATATCATTTAATATATTTGTTTAAAAAAATCTGCTGTCGGTATTAAACTGAGATTTCGAAATTTAAAAGCGATCGAAATAAAATTTTCACGAGGATGTATTTTCTTAAGAGGCACTCTATTTGTAAAATGCTGTGAAGCATTAAATAAACGTTTATATTGTTTTACCGGTTTTGATATTTTAACTTTTACAACAATGTATTTTGTTACAAATAAATGGGTTTCTTAGAATTGAATGCATCATGATTATATATATATATATATATATATATATATTTGGTTGTTCCCTCCGCGAGACTCGACCTCGTACCGCTGTGACATGTATGGCAACACCGCCTGCACTAAGTCCAGCGCCCTAGACCACTCGGACAGCCAGCCAGTTCTAACATCGTTGGGAATTTTTCAGACCTTTCTATACATTTATATATCTTCCCTGTATCAGTTTGATCCGATGGAGCAGTGTAGCGAATAGAGTCGTCACATTCTGTGACGTTTATATATATATATATATATATATATATATATATATATATATATATATATATAATTAATCGTCTATATAATAGTCAACAATCACTCTTACGGAGTGATGGATCGTTAAAAAACGATGCAAAACATAACAATAAATTAAATACACGTCTAAATGTTTAACATCACAAGAAGATGGTAAAATTTAAATTAAATATTTCGGATAACTGATGTCCTTCCTGCCCCGTGCAGGTCCGGGTGTTAAAAGAATAGGCCTGTAGCAGCGCTAAGCTTGTCGTAAAGGCGACTAAATAGTGCTCAGAACCCTAGCCGGGGGCTAGGGTGCTCTGCCTACAGAACAACTGGGATGTGTGCCCCAGGTGGTGGAATGGGGTACCCCTGGTGTGTTACATGCTGGGGTTGTCAGGCTATAATACGGACAACCTGACCGCAAACCATAGTGGTGCACCGCGTTGGGAAAGATGCCACGTTCCTCGCACGTTAAAGAACCCTACTGTGGTATTCTCCCGGAGTAGGAACCATAGGGCTCCGCCACAGGAGGCTAAATTGCCCGACCCTACCCACCTCTCCCTATTTCCAGTGGCATTCAAAATTTCTCGACCCCATTGTCCTTGTGTCCCATCCCTTTTTCATTTCATCATCATTTCATGTTCATTTTATCATCAACTTTATGTTCATCGTCTGGATATAGCTGAAATCTTGCTGCTTGGACGTTAAACCCCAACAATCAAACAAAAGATATCCTTCCTCAGCATAAAACTCATAAAACTATATGATCATAAAACTCACAAAACTGAACGAGCATAAAACTCAAAAAAGTTCATAAAGTTCAAAATCAAAGCAGATTCAGAAGCTGAATCGTGTATGCTGTGGGTGATTGTACCTTTATCAAAGGCTCACATAAGCAACTGAAGAGGAGCCTGAATGAAAATAACAAAGAGGGTCTTTTTATCAAAGTTACAATTAACTGTGGAAAACAATTTGAAAAAATAAAAAGACCAAAAATAGTAGTACGGCGTATTGATGTATAGCAAGTAGTGCTGTACCAGCCTGAGACCAAGACCTAAAAATGAATTATTTTTTCTCGTTCATTTCATCTGGAGAAGTTGTTTGCAATTTCTTCATCCAAAAGCTTTCCCGAGATACTCCTGAGAGCGTTTTGATTACCTTTTATTTTATTATACTTAAAAATATCAAATGATAAGGAATGTTTCTATTTTTGAGCAGATTACACTTAATGACATGGTTTGGGCCAGGTTATTCTTTTATCAAGCGTTATATAAGTGTAAACTGTCTTAAATCGGACTATTTCGTATAACATGTTTATAAATTAAAAATATTCCTTAAATAAATGAGAGGAATGAGTCTTTTACGAGTGTTTACATTCATAAAATATGTTTGTATGAATTTAATAATGATTTATGGTGAATATTAATACCATATATGTGACATGAGTAGAATAGAAAATATGAACCTACCAATCTAATTGAATTTAGTCCATGCTTGGAGGGTCCACCGTGTATATTCTCGGATTCTCGGATTACAAGTATACATGTAAGCCTATGTTTGTACCACACTGGGTCAAAAAACCTAGATTTTTTGTGACTCAATTGTTCGAGCGTCTATGTCTTCTTAGGACAGCATGTATGACCAAACTAAATACATATATACATCGATATGTACCCAAATGTTTCAGCTTTACAGTGAACCCAAGAAAGTTGCGGTTACATTTAGAGTTTTTGAGTAACATGAAATATATGTAGCCTTACCCAGCAGTAAAATCGCTTAAATTGACATGTTTCAATGTCAAAACTCTAGTGTATATAATACCTCAGACGCTGGATAATGGGCAATGCTTGTAAGGGTCAAATGTACAGATTCGAGAACACAGGTAAGTTATTTATTGTGCAAAAAAAAAATACTTTTTTATAGCATTGTACTTTCTATGATAATTCAAACAAACAAATATAGATTCAAATTCTACATTCAAATTCTACATTCTAGAATAATTTTAGAATTATATTTAAGAATATGTCAATTATGTTTTATTTGTTGTCTTTATTGTATAAATCGAGTGTTTAAAATATAGCACACGGATTTGGTTGTCACTGTGTGTGTTCAAAATGTAGGGAGTACACATTTGTCGATCTAATTTATTTTTGTACAAATTGAAGCGAAGAGGTCGAACAGATTGGAGGAGTTTATTGCATATAATATTGTAAAAAAAATGTAATAGATAATATGACATAGAGTTGAAATGTTCTACAAAATATTGCAAACTTTTTTTTTAATTCAGTAAAGTTACATTTTCAAGTATATATAACTTGATTCGGATTTGACAAATTAAAATCCAATATATGTGCAAGTTGAGGAAAATGGGTTACTACATGCATATATGTAATTGATAAAAATGTCCTTTGGTTACTAGATTGCCATTGTATATTTTACGTTTTTCAGTTAATATCACGATGCCTATATCATACATCTGTAAATACTGTCAAGAAACATTCGCTACCTTAAAAGAAACAATTTTACATCGAATACAATTTCACCCTGATCTCGAGCTTTAATAGAAAAAAATATATAATCAGTTATTAATGAAGAACTATCTATAAACGTTTGTAAATTGTCCCACAAAATTTGACTTGTTACTAAAAGCATGTAAGGTAACTCGTAAACTCTACACCTGTCACAGCACTCGTCTTCTCTGGTGTCTCTTGTAATGAACTTGTTCCGGAAAAATATGGTGAATCATTAGAGTAGTAATAGTTTCCGTGCAATAAATTGTGTATTTACAAGTTGAAAGCTTATTCATACCTTAACAGTGACACCGGCAAGAAAATATTCGTACAAAACATCTTATTCAGTTCATTCATGGTTACATTATATCATACAATTAATAAAGCCTCCTTTCCGCAATATTGTTAAGTATCAATCCATGTAAAATTCAGACACAGCCAATGGTACATTGATTCATCGTGTAGAAAACCCACCGAACAAACGATGGTTTATCAGTTTACATATACCATATTTTTACAGAATAATAATAATTTCCATATACAGATCTGCACTCATGAGAAAATCATATATTCATTTCCCACTGAACACAACCAAATGGTACCAAATCAAGAACGTTATATCCGCAAAGTGCCAATTTTACGTACAATCTATTTATTTTTTGTATTAAAAGTGCAACAATTAGATGGCTACTTAATTATTGAAAAAATATAAAAATGGTGTACTTTTGTATATATGTCTGTAACAAAACAAAACCATAAATAGTATTCCAACTTGTTGTAGCGTAAATGTATTAGAATGAAATACACAATCTTAGATAACAAAAGCAATAGATTTTATCCCTATACTACCCGCTACAATCTGCTGCGTTTGCTCACTACATATTTAAAACACCTCACTAAGACCGATTTTTTTTTGTGTTGTTGTTCAAAATACAATTTCCGTAATTCTGTAAAAAAAATGAATCCAACATGCCTATGTCTTATGTAATATTGTAATATAACTGTATTTGCATGTTTGCAATCGTAAATATATTCGATTACTTATTTATCTCAAAAGTAATCAGCATTTTTTATTATTGTCTGCACATGTATTAACTTACCCGTGTGCCCCAAATCTGTACTTTTTACACCTACAACCACTGCCCATTGCCATATGTTTTCATAGTCAGAATTTATCAAAAATAACATAAAATGGATTTTCAATTTTCATATTTAAGGCATTCATAACTAAGGCAATGACGTACTCAACATGTCTAACCAATTTAGGCGCTTTGATTATTTTTTTTTTTGGGGGGGTGGGGGGATATTTGTTTTGTTTTTCTTTTAGAATACCGTAGTTTGCACAAGTTTTCGTGAAATTCAGTACATGTATATAGTGTCTAAGCTTGTAAATGAAGCCAGGTAAAAACTACTTGAATTTTTTCAAGTCAAGTTTAGTGAAAAATTGCCACCTTCACCCATGAAACAATACCTCAACATGAACCAAAATGTTTAATTTTAGGTTATAAACGGTGAACTACTGTTTTCATAATTGCAGTACCCATCATATCTGCTCATTTTAGGCGCGTATTTTTCAGTTTTTATTTGACAATAATAAGTTTTCATTAAAAGGGCATTTTCGAAATTTCATATTTTCTTTCAATTTACCGGAAATTTGCAATTGTTTTTCAACCGTTCTTTAATCAAGCGTTCTTATGTTTGAATACTATGATATAAGAATCAGCTTTCTAATGAGCCCAAGTTATGAATATTTGTCCAATTAGTTGAAAAATTACCACCCTTACTCATGGAAACAATTCTCCAACATGAACCCAAATCTTGATTTCAATACAAAATCGATGTAAAAACACATATTGGGTACTAGTGTTTTACTCTTCGATGAATTTATCATATCTACTCATTTCAGGTGCATAATACTGAGTTTCAATGTGACAAAACTGAATGTTTCATAAAAGGGAAATTTTCATGTTTTTTTTTTTTTTTCATGTACCCTACTTTAAACAAACTTTGTATATTGTGTTTGACATCTTAGGTTTCTGATGAGCCAAAACAATGCACAATTTAACGTATTCCATACCATTTTGGCGAACCCCGTGCAGGTCCGGGTGTCATTATCTTGTGGCAATCACAATTTGTCGACCCTATTATCCTTGTGCCCCATCCTTTTTTTTTATTTCATCATCATTTCATGTTCATTTTATCATCCATTTCATGCTCATGTCTGAATAAAGCTGAAATATTGCTGTTCGGACGTTAAACCCCAACAATCAATCAATCAATCAATCAACCATTTTGCCAAACGTATAGTGCCAACTACCTGTTTGAAGTAGCGAACTTGAAAACATTGGACAGAACAGATTAAAAGAAAATATGTAATATGTAACTCCCCTTTTTATGAAAAACTCATAATTATCACATTGAAACTGACAAAATGCAGTTGAAATGAGCAGATATGTTGGATACATCTATAATTAAAACAAAAGTACCTAACATGTCTATTTTACACCGTTCATATGCTATGAGTTATCATTTCGTTTCATGCTGAGGTACATAGACTTGTTAGAGAGAGAAATCAAGGGAACAAAGGTTATATCGGTAATCAAAAGAATGCAATCCAGCGACAGAGACCAGACATGGAAAACAGACATACACAACAAAGAACAGAAAGTAACTAAAATCATACATACAAAGTAACAAAAGAAAACTCGGACTCCACTAAAAACTGGGAGCATGGACCAGGTGCACCGATAGGGTAAGCGTCCTCTGCTTTTCTAGAAACATCCGCCGAGTTGCTCATAAAAAGTCAAGTCCGGGGTAGACAAACGAGGAGATGAAAACTATGAACCGTTGAATAAATCAGTTTTCATGGTGCAGATGGATACACCATAACGATCCACGAGTTCATGATGACGACCATAAAACTTCTGTAGTGATGACTTCAATCTTGTACCAACATAACCCTGTTGCAGAAGCCTATTTGTTAGAATTCTAGCGCGATACAAAACGTCTGCGTAGTTTCGGCAAGCTTTGGCATAACGTATGAGTTGTGATGTGAACACTTCATATGAAAAGATGAAAGGAAAGTTAACAATTCTGAATGAAAAGTCATCATGTTTGTCGTAGTTTGGTCAATAGTTTTCATTTACCATCGATTTCTAAGTGTAGGTCAACATATTAAGCTGACTTCACAGTGTCTGTAGCACCAAGTTTACTCGGGTAGATGCGAAATCCCCGAAATTAGGATTGTTTAAAGATAATACGTCATCTATATAGCGGAAACTGAGTTTAAAAGATCTAGCTAAACGATATTCTTTCTTTCGGATCAGATCCGCTATAAAGTCAGCCTCATAAGATAAGATACAAGGAGCAGCGCGCTCAGTCAATTCGAATTGACCTTAATGGTGGCACTCGTACTAGAAGGTCATCGAGTCGTGGTCGCGGATCCAAGTCAGAGAAAATATCCCCCATTCGTCACCCATGAAAATGGCCAAATTACTTCAATGGAATTGTCGAGGTTTAAAGGCTAATATTTTGGAATTAACTCTTCTTGTTCAGTCTATTTTACCAGTTGCATTATGTCTGCAGGAGACTCATTTAAAAGAAACGGATCAAATTTCCGTAAAAGGATATACAATGTATAGTACATTTGCTGAGGCAAATGAACGAGCTGCTGGTGGATCTATTTTTTATTTTTATTAGGGACAGAGTAATACATAGTTCAGTTCCTTTAACTACCGATCTACAAGCAGTGGCCGTTCGGTTATCCCTTGATAAAACCATAACCGTTTGTTCCATTTACATTCCCCCAAATTCAATTTTGTGCAGAAATAAATTAGTTGATGTGGTTAAGCAGTTGCCCAAACCATTTATTATTTTGGGTGACTTTAATGCTCATAATCCTTTATTTGGAAGTAATCATACGAATGATAAAGGTAAAAAAGTTGAGGAGCTCCTTCAGCAAGAAGATTTGTGCATATTTAATGACGGATCTTCAACGTTCCTTCATTCAGGCAATGGATCGTATTCTTCTATTGATTTAAGCATTTGTGATCCTCTCGTACTTTCAGAGTTTACATGGCGAGTTCATGATGACTTGTGCGGGAGTGATCATTTTCCAATTATTTTGGAGCATTTATCCTCCAAAACGGAGGAACGTCAACCTCGTTTTAAACTTGAGAAAGCAGATTGGGCTTCATTTGAAGCCCACTGTCTTGAAGAATTACGATTAGAAACGATTAAGGATGTTGAAGATCCCATTTTATTATTTAATGAAAGACTGACATCAATTGCTAATAAAACAATACCTAAAACCTCGACAAATCCAAAAAGGCCTAGTAAACCATGGTTTACTGATGAGTGCGACAAAGCGATCGAAGAACGCAACAAGGCCCATCGCCGGTTTGACAAAAATCCTACACCAGCAAATCTGTCAAACCTCCGAATATTTCGAGCAAAAGCTCGACGTACATGTAAACAAGCCAGACGAACCTCTTGGAAAAATTTTGTTTCTAGTATTAAATCTCACACTCCCCTCAATAAAGTATGGAATTTTATTAGAAAAGTAAAAGGAAAAAATTCGAATTCTTCAGTGAAACACCTTAAAGTTGGTAATACCACTCTAACCACCGAAAAAGATATCGCCAATAAGCTAGCTGAAACATTCGCTAAACATTCATCCTCAACTAACTACAAACCGGATTTTCAAAAAATTAAATCATCTGCAGAAAAGACAAAATTAAACTTCAAGTAAAATAATGCTGAATCCTACAACTCTCAATTTTCTATAGAGGAACTAAAATCGTCACTGGCTAAAGCCCACGATACAGCTAGTGGGCTAGATAATATTCACTATCAACTTTTGAAACATCTTCCTGATCCATCTCTACATACACTTCTTGCGTTAATGAACGAGATATGGACTTCTGGTAACGTTCCGTCCATCTGGAAAACGGCTTCAGTTGTCCCTATTCCAAAACCAGGAAAGGATCATACGGATCCTTCAAATTATCGCCCGATCGCATTGACAAGCTGTGTCTGCAAGACTATGGAACGAATGGTCAATGATCGCCTTGTGTGGTTCCTTGAGAAGCACAACTTACTCACTAATATTCAGTGTGGTTTTAGGCAAGGCAGAAGTACTCTTGACCATTTAGTCCGGTTTGAAACGCTCATCAGAAATGCATTTGCTAAAAAAGAACATGTTGTGTCGGTCTTTTTCGATTTAGAAAAAGCCTATGACACGACGTGGAAATATGGTATTTTAAAAGATATATTTGATATGGGGTTGAAAGGAAGACTTCCTCTGTTCTTGTCTAATTTTTTGTCAGATCGTCATTTTAATGTGAGGGTAAATTCGACTTTTTCTGAGGAGAAGGAACAGGAAATGGGTGTTCCTCAGGGAAGTATTCTTTCTGTCACTCTCTTCAGTATTAAAATTAATAGTTTAGCCCAAGTTTTGAAGGACAATATTGACGGTTCCTTGTATGTAGACGACTTTTTGATCTGCTACAGGGGACAAAATATGAGTAATATTGAAAGGCAGTTACAACTTTGCCTCAAAAGAATTGAGAAATGGGCTTTGGAGAATGGGTTTAAGTTTTCTACATCTAAAACTGTTGGTATGCACTTTTGTCGAAAGCGAAAGCTGCATCCGGACCCAGATCTCTTTCTTTATGGTAATAAAATCAAAATAGTAGAAGAAACAAAATTCCTTGGATTACTTTTTGATAGTAAACTTTCTTTTCTTCCCCATATCAAATTACTTAAATCTAGGTGTCTTAAGGCACTAGATATTTTAAAAATGGTGTCCAGTACCGATTGGGGTGCTGATACCTCAATTTTATTAAATTTATATAGATCTTTGGTTAGGTCTAAACTTGATTATGGATCTATTGTTTATGGTTCCGCCAAAAAATCTTACCTTAAAATTTTAGACGCTGTTCACCACCAGGGGTTGCGACTTTGCCTTGGTGCCTTCAGAACCTCTCCTATTGAGAGCCTTTATGCCGAGGCAAATGCACCATCCCTTGGAGACAGACGTTTGAAATTAGGTCTTCAATATGTAAGTAAACTTATGGCCTACCCAGATAGCCCTGCCTACGACTGTGTCATTAATCCTATTTATGTCGACATTTATCGAAAACATGAAAGCAAAACCCCTCCTTTTGGAATTCGAATAAAACCTCATTTGGAAGCAATTCATCTTGAGACCAATGCAGTGACACCTGTTGTTACTTCGAAATGCCCTCCATGGGAGCTTCCACATCCTTCTTTCATTTTTGATCTGCGTGAATATAAAAAGTCCGATACCAATCCTTTATTTTTACAACAAAAATTTTCTGAAATTAAAGCAAATTATCCGGATTTTTCGACGGTGTATACAGATGGCTCAAAAGATGGCGATAGCGTTGCATGTGCTGCTGTCCATGGTGACAGAACTGTAACTGAACGGTTGCCATCGAGCGCTTCCATATTCACAGCTGAAGCTCGAGCCATATTGTTAGCACTTAAATTGATTACTCAATCTAATCTGTCACAGTTTATTATTTGTTCTGACTCTTTGAGCTGTCTTTTGGCAATTAAGAATCACAAACTGAAAAACACTCTTATTTTACAAATTTTGTATTTTATTCATCGACTTCGGGAATTTGATAAAGAGATTGTTTTTCTCTGGGTACCCAGTCATGTTGGTATTCAGAGGAATTCAGTTGTAGACAGGGTTGCCAAAAAGGCATTAAATGAAATAATAAAGGACGTTAGTTTGCCATACACCGATTTTAAACCTTTAATAAGGAAATATATTTTAAAGATGTGGCAGGACCGTTGGGACGGTCTTGAACACAACAAACTCAATTCCATAAAACCCGATCTAGGCGTTCATCAATCCGGGTCGGGCAATCGCAAAGAGCAAGTGGTCATGACTAGATGCCGCATTGGACATTCTAGATTTACACATGGCCATTTGCTTGTTGGTGATCCTCCACCTGAGTGTATCCCATGTGATTGCCCTTTCTCTATCAAACATGTTCTTCTAGATTGTGTGGATTTTGCCAACACCAGGCAAAATTATTTTGACTGCGCCAATATGTTTGATTTGTTCAAGACCGTTTCATCTGAAAACATCATCGATTTCTTGCGGGACATCAGTTTATTTAATAAAATCTAAATTGGATACCTTCCTTAATTTTTCAATATTTTCAATGTTTTATCGAATTTATGTTTCTATATGTATTTTATGTCTTAGGTTCACCTTTTATGTACCTTTTTATATGTAAATAGCTGCTTCTTTTTAATTTCATTATTTTATGAAGAGACTTTGATCTTAATTTTAATATTTTCCTTGCATTAAATGTTCTTGCCGTGATATGGCCCTGGTCGCCGAAACGGCAATAAACAGCAATAATCAATCAATCAATCATAAGAGTGAAGGAATAGGTCAGCAAGTAAAGGAGCACAATTTGTTTCCGTTGGAATGTCGACCGTTTGTTGAAAAACACGTCCACCACACTGGACAAATATGTTGTCGATTAAAAATTCCAGTATTTTGTAACTATCTTCCTCTGCATATTTGGAAGATGATTTGGAATTATTTCTTACAAAGTCTTAGGAATCTCTACCATGAACTAAATATTTGTATTTAGATGTACCATCTTTTTTTTTCGAAAAACAACGATGAATAATGTTTTTAAGTCGGGACTTTAACTGAGTATGGGGAATAGAAGTATACAGTGTTGAAAAATCATAGGTTTTTATGCTATTATATTCAGATAATAGTCTTGAACTGCCTGTCTGCAAAGGTTCTTTCGAAATTTTCAGGATCCACATTGAATTAATACCACTACGAAGGTAACAAGTGTTGTGGTAGGACTGCAGACCCCCTTTGACAGTTGTGAGTATAGAGGTCAAAGTTTTGAAAGAGGTTTGGTGGTACATTTTGCGAACCAGCTATGAAACGTTGTTTGTATGGATACTTGTTGAGTTCAGGGATCCAGTGCATAGACGGTAAATCACAGTCATCGTCCTTGGTAGACAGACCAAAAGAGGTTAGCACAGATTTATGGTTTTCTACAATCTCTTCTTTGGAGAGTGTGGTAGCAGTATACGTCCACCTCTGATAATAAACATTGGATATAAAACGTTTTGCAGACAAAAACAATGTGGTTTTGGGCTTTGTCTGCTGGTGCGACAACATAATTGTCATGTATAGTAGACAATGTTTTTGCTACATCGGGGTCTTTGAAAACTGATGTAGCCTTGGCACTTTCATTCATATAAAGTATGAGTTTGACTATGTGTGAGAATTCTTTTAAGACCATTTATTTCTTATACCCTTTTTGTAATACTTGTATAGTTGCAATCCAGATAAGAATCACGCAAAATGTGTTTCAATCTTGGTTGGAAAGCTTACATTTTTTTTTTATTTTTGATATGTTGTTTAAAATGCTACAATAAGCAGAAACGCAAAATTTGCTTTTCATATAAACATTGTTCTCAGGAGATACAATATGTACTGCAAAATTTAAAATTCAGGGAGATAATTCTGTAAATGACACTCAAATACAACATAAACTGTAGGAAATTCAATGTAGATAATCTCCATGTTGGAATGAAAGATTATACATTTCGTTAAATAGACATATAAAGCAACCTAGTTACATAAAAATGTGTAGCCTTTTTCGGGAGTATCAAATATAACAGATTTTTTATGATTCTTACAATTGCTACTACTAAACATTCTTTATCGTAACCAAACTATAAATCCTGCTTATTATCTAACAATGAATTGAATCTACTTCATACAAAAAAAACTTTTAAATATCCATGTAGTTACCTAAAACTGATACTGCAATCTGTGAATTTGACTTGGCACCCCCTGAGGTGATGGAGCAGCCTAAATTGTATTGTATCACTCCATTGGTGTGCTGGATACGAAGAAGATATGATTTGCTACGTAAGGAACAACGACATTCATTAAAATCGCAAGTTCTTCCGATTGACAAAGAAAAACACCCTGATTCACTTGGATACAAAGCTGTTCCTTTACCATTATTGATAAATTGTACTGAGTTGGAAGTCACATCAGCGGTACAGTTAATCCAGAAGAAAGCATCATGTTTTAATATGTAAGTTGGTCCAGTGAGAAGAGTATGAAGAGCCCTACAACGTGCACCTGAAACAATGTGAATAAAAAATGAAAATCTTCTGGAATCATTGAAATATTTAAGGTTAAGATGGATAGTAATTAACCTGTGTGACTAATGGGCTATCTGCAAAATCTGCAGATGCAAGATAAAAATTGTAAAAAAATATTCAGTTTTTATATCTCTCTCGTGGAATGACAGTCTTGAGACACCTTTTTCAACCCGCGTTTTTTTAATGTGTAAAACTTTATATTAATGTCATAATTAAAAAAACGTGGGTGCTGTTATTTTGTTGTACTTATAAAATTCAAAGATTCAAATGTAGCTGATCAAAAGTAACACTGAATATGTTTACTTAATTTAAAATGAAATGAGGCTGACTTAAATAGTCCTAGTAAATGTAATATATATCGAATGTAACTTGATATTTGAAACACTAAGGACAGGGCATGATTCACAAGAAACTTCGTATTGGAAAAACTGACCATTTGTTCTTCATGATTTATATGCATGACACCTGTCACCAGATGCCTACCATTTAAAATGCTTTATGAAAAATTTGGCAATTAGTTATATCGAATGAGTATCAAAACTAATTATATGTTATCTAAGTGAAAAACAAACATTTAAATGGCTTTTGGTAATTGTTGAAATGCAGATACTGATTGATTGATTGCTTGATTGTTGGGGTTTAATGTCCGAGCAGCAATATTTCAGCTATATTCAGATGATGAACATGAAATGGATGATAAAATGAACATGAAATGATGATGAAATGAAAAATGGGATGGGACACAAGGACAGTAGGGTCGACAAATTTTGATTGCCACTAGAAAAAGGGAGGGATGGGTAAGGTCGGGCAATTTAGCCTCCTGTGGCGGAGCGCAAAGGTTCCTACTCCTATCGAATACCACAGCAGGGTTCTTTAACGTGCGAGGAACATGGTATCTTTCCCAACACGGTGCACCACTATGGTTTGCGGTCAGGTTTTCCGTATTGTAGCCTGACAACCCCAGCATGTAACATGCCAGGGGTACCCCATTCCGCCACCTGGGGCACACATCCCCGTTCCTCTGTGGGCAGAGCGCCTAGCCCCCGGCTAGGTTTCTGAGCACTATTTAGTCGCCTTTTACTTCAGGCTTAGCGCTGCTGCAGGCCTATTCTTTTGACACCCGGACCTGCACGGGGCTGTTGTATTGTTTATCTAGTTAGCCATAAGATAAAACCTTTCTAGCTTTTGCTAGAAAGGCTCAAGAACAAACCCTAGAACGATTATGTTATGTCAAATACCTTGCATACACCAGTTATTAAAGTCTGGCTCAATTAGACAACAATTAGCACGACAGGACGGCTTGGCACTAATATTATATTAGATTTGTAATAACAAATACTAAAACTACATGTATGCTATTTAGCACAGATATTTACACATGAACGTGAAGAATTCACAGGTACATCCATGCTCCTCCTGAGCGGAGCATCAAAGTACTTCCTCAGGTACAATATATAATTGCTTTGATATAAAAACGGGTATTTTAAGCGTCTACACGTTATTTGTCGTATGTGTCAGTGTACACTTAATACGAAAGAAATGTTGGAATATTTATTTTATATACAACAAACTTAAGCAACTGGACACACAAAGTTGCGTACAATTGGCCAGTATTTTGCATATATTAACAGTGATCGGGGTTATCGTGTGCCATGCGCCATAGTCGCATTTCCTCTTAGAATGGCGCAATGAGTGACTAATGTGTCGCGTCGTGTGCGCGCATTAAGTTTTCATCATTGATGGTGGAGTATTGACCACTACTTGTGGCAGTAAAAAGGCATGAATGGGTCTTTAAACAATGTTTTTATTAGCTGCAGGCGGATGTTTCTGTTACAATAGCGCAATTATGTCTCCTCGGTATTCAGCCAGATCTTTACCCCCAACATGCAGCCCAGTGCAAAATACAGAAACGTTCACGATTGGTGGATAATAAAAAAGATACTTTCATGAAAAAATTGTACGAACAGTAAGGAACCAAAAGTATCGAATTTGAAAGCCAGCAGCCCATATATGTGTATTTTATGGAGCACTTAAGGCTTAGGGTGGCTACTGCAAAAATGATGTTTGAAAAAGTATCCCCCTTTTTGAACCTTAATTTACGGGCAGAAACGTTGCATGGCATGGTGGTTTTCATTTCAAACTTTAAAAGCTATATGGGTGTATTTTAGCAGCATTCTGTTAGATTGGAGAAATTTCACCCGGATCTATTTTTAGATTTAAGTGGAAGTGAGGAACCCCCATACGGAAATTGCGTTGTGAATAATTGCGCTCTTGTATCATATAGGTACCAGTATCGTATTGCATATCCCTGAGCAGGTGTACGTCAATACATGGATGCTATAAAAATATAGTGCATTTTCTTTTTGCCTCTCTACAAACTAATATTTTGTCAAAAGATATGAACAATGACTTATAATATAGAGCAAACATCACACTGTAAGATGAACTTTTTTAAAAGAAAATCTAACATAATATCATAAAAATGTTCCACTGAAAAGGTTGGTTCTGTGAGTGCAAAACGAAAGTGAAAGTAGGGAAAATGGCTATTTATAGTTCGAGACTACTTTTCTGTCCGAGTTTCGTGGACTCACCCTATTTTCTTTGCGGTAAATTATTTTTTCACATGTCCTTTGAAATGCTACATAAGTAAAAGTTTTATTGAATCAATTTACATATTTTTAAAAAAAATCCTAAAAATATGCACTTCACTATAGAAATCTATGGCAAAATTAATACGATACTGAGACCTAGTAAGCCAGTTTTTCAAGTAAAGTTGGATATTCAGCAAGTGGTCTTTACCAGCTGAAAAAGTAGTACCCCAATGCAGGTAACACTTTTAAGATGAATAAGCCAACTTTTGAACCTGATTTTTTATGGTAGCTCTGGTTTTTTGCATTTATGGTTAATCTTTACCAAATTTGGAAATGCATTTTATTTTCATGAATTTGTATAATATCAGTTCAATGAAATTATTATCTTGACTGTTTATGATGAGCATATCTATATTCATGTAACCTAAAAACAAGTAATACTCCTGCATAAAGGATAGTTTTCAAGTTACAACACATTTTAAGTATGTGGTTAGGACTTGAAAATAGTCATTTTCCATACATTGCCTCTTATATATGAAAAAAATGAATATATTTTTTATTTTTTGTTTTTCCTTCAAATAAATAGCTAAAATGAATTGCCATATAACTGTGTAGTTGATTTAAACACAGAAATGTCACAAAAGTCAACAGCCAATTTTTTAGTGGACTTTTTTTAGTGGTTCAAATTGACAGATTGTAATGCGGCAAGAAAAATAATGGTGTTTTTTCATATAAAAACTGAATCTTTTCAAAAAAAGTATCTAAAGCAGACAGTTGTTATTATAATATTTATACCAATAAACTATTTTTCTTGCATCATAGCTATCTGTTTTAAAGAAAAAGTCCTTTTCCTGTCATTTTGAGGTCCATTTGTATCTGCCTGGGGTACCAAAATGGCTTAAAATCTGTATTTTCTGCATATCAAAAGCTATATTTTTTTTAAAACTATGAAATTGGTATAATTTTTTTGGATTAATTATAATTGAAATGACCAATATCTATAGTTTAAAACAGTTGGTTGTACCGGTCATTATACTGTACTTTAAACAAGAGGCTCCCTTGAGTTAAAGGCAAAAAAAGGAGGTTCAAATATTAATATTTCCATATATGGAACTCACAAGTGGGGATTAAATAATGATTTGGAACTCATAGTACAGCTCATGTATCTACCATGTCAGAATAAACCACAAATTTGCTTATTTTGACTAATGCAGCAGCTTTTTATCAAAAGTAATATTTTCTGGCTAACATTGAGATATTAGTCTCATGCCGGGAATAGGGTACCTATATAAAAATTTTAATAGAAAACTCATGTTTATAGCAGGGCAATGATATTCTGAATTGTCGGTATGAAAATGAATATTCTAGCAGAAAAACAACAACTTTTATGATTACATTGAAATGTTTATTAGTAAAAGGTACCAATATCGTATTGCATATCACTGAGCAGGTGTACGTCAAAATATGGATGCTATAAAAATATAGTGCATTTTCTTCTTGCCTCTCTACAAACTAATATTTTGTCAAAAGATATGAACAATGACTTATAAAATAGAGCAAATATCACACTGTAAGATGAAGAACTTTTTTTAAAAAGCAAATCTAACATAATATCATAAAAATGTTCCACTAAAAGGTTGGTTTGGTGAGTGCAAAACGAAAGTGAAAGTAGGGAAAATGGCTATTTATAGTTCGAGACTACTTTTCTGTCCGAGTTTCGTGGACCTATTTTCTTTGCGGTAAATTATTTTTTCACATGTCCTTAGAAATGCTACATAAGTGAAAGTTTTATTGAATCAATTTACATATTTAAAAAAAAAATCCTAAAAATATGCACTTCACTATAGAAGTCTATGGGAAAATTAATACGATACTGAGACCTATAGGTCGCCACGTTTTCGAGGGGATTTGAAGACCGGGGAATGAAACGGTACTTTGTCGATTTTTTTTTATTACATATTCTTGATCGCTTACTCGTTTGAAACAACAATAAACATTGTTTTAAAGAATAAAAATAATTTGATATTATTATCAGAAAAGCGTGGACTTTTTGAAATTGAAAATGCCACCAAAGACATTTTGAATGGTTGAGGAGGAGACATATTATCTGGTCCTGAAGCACCCCCGAAAAATCTAAAATCTGATTGCAACCAATCAAAAAAATAGACTCATTCCTATCAGTTGTGATATAGTTCGATAGCCAAGTTAGGGTCTAACTGTACCTCTATCTGTGGGCTATGATAAAAGACTAGACAATACATTAGTATAAAAACTCAAACAACAGAAAAGAAAATTGATTTGATGTGATAATTGACACTATAATTGTTAACAATAAACATTTGATCTGTAGTGTAAATTAAAGTTTGTTGACGCTACAAATGTACATTTGGTTCTCAATGTATATATGTCTAGCCAGCCTTAGTTGCTATTCCAAATTTTGTCCCATGGTTTTTACTAGAATGGCCCATTAAAATTGAAAATGTCCCATTGAATTGAAGGGTAAGGGGCCATTGTCCCATTGGCAACATTTTAATCCCAATCAATGTATTAAATTTGCAATATCGAATACATGTAAGGACATGTTTGATATGTACACATTGTAAATGTGATAGGGTTGATTTTCATTAGTATAAGCAATTATGTGTATTGCAATTATCAATTCACGAATTGATAATCACATATGTATTGTCCTTTTAAACCATTAAAGTAATCGCCAGCTAACTTGACTATATTATTGATTTATTGATTTTACTACATGTACAGGTATAGAGTGATCATGCATTGATCCTGTGATTGATATAGGGTCATTCTATCTATGATGTAATTTTACTGTTAGCTGTGACATAAGATTGTATGATGTATGTCTGAGCGAGTGATCTGATTTGTTAGATTTAGTGTGTGAGTGACGTCAGAGGTAGCTTTGAGATGTGATGTTACGGTAGTGGTATCCGAGAGTTATCATTGAAGGCAAACTGATTTAAGAATTATGCGAAATCACAAGGATGAAGAAATCAAGAACAACTCCCTATCATCCCATGAGAAATGGAGAATGTGAACGCTTCAATCGCTCATTACTCAGTATGCTATGAACATTGAATCCAGACCAGAAGAAAGACCGGAAGTCTCATGTTTCAACCATGACACATGTATCCAACAGTACCAAACATGCGACAACTGGTTTTTCACCTCATTATCTCATGTTCGGACGAGAAGCTAAGTTAGAAATAGATGCTATATTTAACACAAAGCCTCCAGGAACCGATATAATTCCAGCTACGAAATACATCAAAGAATTGAAAGACAGAATGGACAAAGCATATAACATTTCAAAAGAAATTTCAAGGAAAGCACAACAGAAACAGAAGAAAACATATGATTTGAAAAAAAAACGAGGTTCAGTTATAAAGAAAGGTGACATAGTCCTAGTAAAGATTGTAGCATGGGATGGCAAGCATAAACTATCTGATCGTTGGGAAGAAGAACCATACAGAATATTAGACCAACCATCTCAAGATATACCAGTATATAAAGTCAGGCGAAGAGATGACACTGGAAGGAAGAAAACTTTGCACAGATATCTCCTTCTTCCTATAGGTAATCTGTGTAATGATGAAGCTGATGTCGAAACAATGAATGGCCATGATGAAAGTGAAGATGATGAAAGCATTTATGTTGTGGATGATTCAAATGCAGGTGGAAATGGTTCATCAGTTGCACCAGATAATTCCTATTCTGTAGAATCAGACAACGAAGACGAAGGTAGCATGTCAGCAGATGAATCAACTGCAGAATGCATGGGTACTGACAAAGTTTTAAGGGACGCCCTACATTCTAATGATATTCGTCATAGTCATCATGAGATTATTAAGAAAGAAACAGAAGCTGGAAGTATAAGATCAGATAGCTCCACTCAGTCAGCAGACGTTGATGAATCTAGTCCAAATAGGACCAGAGAACAGGGCCCTGAGAAAAATTTGCATGATGTAGATCACGAAGATGATGATGATGAAAGTGAGAGGCGGCCAGCTGACAAGCGATGTAAACCTGTCTGGATGCGAAGTGGTGTATATGTCATGCCGCAACAACCAGATTTGATGAAAAAGCTGATTACTTGAATAAGCTTGCATTGACCGGTATGTTTCCATCAGCTGAAGAAGACATTGGTAAAGCTTTACTAAAGATAGTGACTGATTATATTTGATAGGATTAATTATAATTGTGTCATTTATTTTTCCATTGTATTTCTTGTCATAAGTAGATGATTTCATTTTTTATAGTATGTATTTTTCTTCCTTAGTGTGAATTTGTCTAACAATCCTGTTGTTCCATTAAGTAAAGGTATTTATATTTTACTTTTCTAGATACTTATTTGTAAAAATTTGTGGAGTTTGATTATCTTTGATTAAGATTGATTATCTTGCATTAAGTAATTCATGTTAGTATTTATATGACAATGGTTAAATCATGGTTCACATTTTTATGCTGCTTAACATTATTCGTACACTGTTTTAATTACTGAAACTCAGTGTATGAATTATATACCGTTATAGTAGTTTGAAACATTACTAAAAATATTGAGTACTGATATATCTATTACACCAATAGGGGATTTTTACTATTGTATTATATGCTATATCACAATATGACTTGGTTGTTATACTGTTTGTTATTTGTATGTATTGTTATTACAGGGTTGTTTTGTTTTGTTTCCTGTACACCATACTACTGGGAAACTGTGTTTATTTCATAGAATCTGCCCGGTTATATAAATGTATATGTATTGAAGATTTTTCACGGATAAAGTAAGCAGTGTTGAAGGAACTTTGTTAAAAAGAACTGTGCTCAACCATTGCAATAGATAAATACCCAAACCTGAATTTTTTTTTACAGACAAACAAAGCGAACGGCTTTTATTTTTTTTTTTTTTGTACTTTCAAAATAAAAACAGAAGCGAATAAAAAACTTTATTAAAGAAATAAAATGTGTTGCAGCATTTGATACAAAAAAATTATCTTTAGACAGCGGGTTGCAGGTTTCTATACAATAATGCTTATACAAGCTTATTTAATGCCTCTCATGTTTGTACTACGTTCAACGCAAAAGTAAAATCATATTATAGAACAATCTTTTATCGAGGAGACTTGTACGGATATTAAAGCAAAACAATATTGAAAACTACGGGATTCAAATATTAAATCCATAGAAAAAATCTCACGTAAAGGACAGTAACTTGGGTCAAAAAAGTATAAGTGCATTCACGTACATGCGTGTATGTTTATGGCAGTGGCTATATCAAAATCGACGTCTGATCAAAGATTATTTCAGGCTTTATTTCATTCTTTAGCATAAAGGATAAAGGTGAGATAAAAGCTCTTTAATAAATATATCTACCCCACTTGCTACAATGTAATTAGGATTTCTGTGTATATTACACGGGTGGCCTGGAGCTTAATCATGTGACAGTTAGCTAGGTCACATGTTTTACCATCTGTTGTTTGGGGAACGAGAGGTATGAGATATATGTTTATATTTTTTAATTGTCAAATCCAAGAAATGAAAAGCACATGTACTTGCAACAGACCACACAAAAACTACTCAAAAACTAATTAACAAAACGGATGACGGAAAAATGCGTTTCCGGAAAATGATAAATTGAAGAGAAATCGAATTCAACTCATGCATATAATACATGATTCATTTACAGGTAAAGTACGACTTATCTCCATATTAAATTAGTGGCAGAAGAGTGAAAAAATGCTATTTTATTGGCAGAGTAGCCTTCTAGGCGGTTTTTGTGCATTCGCTTTTGCATTGTTACTCTCTAAATCACAAACTGAATGCACAAAATTGAAAAATTACAATATGTATTATATTATTATTTAGTTTTCTTCCGAATTGATAATAATTTTTTATCAAATATTTCTGTAGGCAGAACAAGGCCTTATGGACCCTCATCCTTTCAGGTAATAAAGTATGTTTGACCTTTGCAATACGCCTAATTATAGTTTGTAAACTTTGTCTCTGACCATTTTAGAGGGCTTTTCAAAATTTTGCTATATTTCATTACATACACAATGTACTAATTTTGGAAACCAATTATATCCTGTATGTATTATTTCCTGATGACATTTTTTGTCAATGTTAATGGAACATTGATTTTGGCATTGAAAACGAAATAACAACGGTATTCCGTAATATTAATTTAACGAAAGGAATCGCTGTTTTTATCAAATCATATGATAGAACCAGTGCACAAAGAATATTTGCATAATACCAAAGAACGAAGTGCCAAGTGTACACATAATGGCAAAAACACACGCTGCACGTTACACGAGATACACACACACGACTTATAGACATGTTTTAGAACCATTATTGAGAGACAAAGTGGAAGGCATTTTCGTTTGATCAATCATGATTATTTAAACGTTGGTATTTAATACAGCTTTATGTTCATCACAGTATTTAAGGTTAAAGTAGTTGTTTTCATCTTCGCTTTATACCCTTCGATTTCTGCTGGCCGTCTTTAACAGCCATGTTGATGTCACTGAATGGTTGATATTCGAAACATCATAAAATAACATTGAATTATATTACTATTACTCTCAGTTATATATAGATTTATTACTTCAATGTCTACGAAACAAAATTTCCTAGTAAAGAAGGTTTTTAAGAGAAGGTACCCCACAGGTTGTGTTGCTTTAGCTGTATTTAAGAATAAAACCTAGAGGAACATAATACTACTTTGTCTTTGAAATTCCACCAAAGATAAAGGATTAATTGAAAGGTATCTATTTTTAAATGGGTATCATTTTACTGATAACCATCAAGCCCGAAAGAATCTTCGAAACTTCGACGATGGCTTCGTTGAAAATTTTAATATCCAATCTGCCACTGCATTTACATCTTTTATTATTATTATTATTATTATTATTTCTTTTTTTTTGATAACTTAAACAATGTTTAGTTTTAAACGGCATAACAAATTGGTATTGTGGACATGTATATGAACAAAAAATCTTTCTACTAGGTTGTTTATTTGTTAGTAATTTTTTTTTTTTTTTTTTTTTTTTAGGTTTTCATAGATTAACATATATATGACAAGAATATAGTACAATTACATCACTGATGTAAGGGAAATAATAATCTTTTCCCTTCACGTTCTATTTTCAAATTTTATAGCTGTTTTGATAGCTGTTTAACTATGTTGTTCTTTGAGGTCATTGAAACAATAATGTCTATATTTAGTACAAACATATGGAATATGTGCGAAGATATAAAACTACTTGTTAGATGTAACTTTAATTAGTCTTATTTACCTATTTTTGCAGTCTGCAGTCCTATAGTCTGCAATCCTACCACAACACTTGTTACTCTCGTAGTGGTATTTATTTAATTCAATGTGGATCCTGAAATATTCGAAAGATCTTTCGGGGACAATCAGTTCAAGACAATTATCTGAATATAATAGCATTAAAACCTATGATTTTTCAACACTGTATACTTCTATTCCCAAACTCAGTTAAAATCCCGACTTAAAAGCATTATACATCGTTGTTTTTCGAAAACAAAGATGGTACACCTAGATACAAATATATAGTTCTAGCTAGAGATTCCTAATACTTTGTTAGAAATAATTCCAAATCATCTTCCAAATATGCTCCTTTATTTGCTGACCTATTCCTTCACTCTTATGAGGCTGACTTTATAGCTGATTTGATCCGGAAGAAAGAATATCGTTTGGCTAGATCCTTTAATCTCAGTTTCGCTACATAAATGACGTATTATTTTTAAACAATCCTTATTTCGGGGATTTGATACATCGCATCTACCCCAAAGAACTTGAGATAAAGGATACTACAGACATTGGAGGGTCAGCCTCAATCTTGACCTACACTTAGAAATCGATGGTAAACTACTGACCAAACTTTACGACAAACATGATGTTTTTTTCATTAAGAATTGTCAACTTTCCTTTCATCTGTGGCAACATCCCTTAAGCATCTGCGTATGAAGTGTTCATATCACATTTCATACGTTATGCCAGAGCTTGCCGAAACTACGCAGACTTTTTGTATCGCGCTAGAACTCTAACAAATAAGCTTCTGGAACAGGGTTATGTTGCTACAAGATTGAAGTCACCGTTACAGAAGGTATATGGTCGTCATCATGAACTCGTGGATCGTTATGGTGTATTCATCTGCACCATGAAAACTGATTTATTCGTCGGATCATAGTTTTCCTATCTTCGTTTGTCTATCCCGGACTTGACGTTTATGATCAACTCGGCGGGGTTTCTTGAAAAGCAGAGCATGCTTTACCCTACCGGTACACCTGGTCCATGCTTCCAGTTTTTAGTGGAGTCCGAGTTGCTTATTTGCTTTTGTTTCTTTGTATGTATGATTTTAGTTACTTTATGTTCTTTGTTGTGTATGTCTGTTTTCCATGTCTGGTCTTTGTCCCTGGATTGCATTCTTTTTATTACCGCTATAACCTTGGTTCCCTTGATTACTCTTTCTATAAGTAACCAAATCCTAATTTTCTTTGCAAGAGGGTTCACCCATTATTTTACACAGATTTGATGAAATACAAAATACATACCGTTTAAAACAGTTACTAGAAAAACGACAAACAATCCCGCCATCATCATGATTCATTTCCGGGAAATATAAAATTCATTATTTCCTTTTAACATTTGACATTTGATTATTTCAAAGGTTCATGTATAACTATATTGTTCTGTACTTGACCCTGCCATGTGACCAGATATGATTAAAATAAAACAAAATCAGTGCTTCAAACTATCAGCTATTGAAATGCATTATGACATTAGGCATAAAACAAAAATAAAGCTTCCAAACTGGGACATATATGGTAACTTCTAGCATATAGTGTCATAAACTAATACGCAGATGAGTAACTCGTGTCTTAGATAATTTAAAATGCAAGAAATGGATACAAATAGTTTGCATATAAAGTTCGTATCCTAACATCTTGACTAAATATTGAACTCTTAGTCAAGCAAAATGAATGACAGTTCTTACACTCCACAATGGCAAAAAGCTGTTGCCAATCTACTTGACTAAAAGTACATTTTATAGTCAAGCTCTTAGGTAAATGTACATTTGTTCCAACAAAGACTCTTTAAAGAAACAACGAAGGGTCAACTGAAATCAATTTAATAAGAACGGGGGTAAAATTACGACAAAACCTAGGGAGTTTTCAAACAAGTTATAATTTTCCTGATGCAGTACAAGGCCTAGACAAATAATCTTAGTATCTGTGTATTTCAAATATCTGTACCGAATTCTTCATTTCATGTTCAGAAAAAATTTAAAAAAAACTGGAACGTATTCAATTTCCTTAGTTTTGCCAATTATTAGTAAAAGAAGAACGGTACTATTTATTTTCCCATAGGCGACAGTAGTAAAACTTTTGAAAAAAATACCTCTTTAAAACAAAGACAGAGCTATAATGACTTATTTCTTGTCGTATCTTCATTTCCCTATCTAAAAATGAGCAAATTTTAAAGTCATAGCATAACTGTCTCCTTTCTTTGGTATTTTAAGAAAATGTTGTTTGGGTTCAAAGTTCCCCACTTTTCTGCGAAAGGCACAAAACTTTTTAAAAATCATAATATTTATATAAAATGGATTTCAGGAAATATAATGCAATTTTGTAAAAGTATAATAATGTTAGATTCTGGAATTAATTAAACATTTTGTGTATCAGCACAGTTTGTCTTATCACATTGTCCGGAAGTATTTACTTAGGGTACACAAAAAGGCCAACCTAAAATAATGAGAAATAGTACTGTTCTACCTACAGGTGTTTTTGTGTTAATTCGAATGTTGATGGATCAAACGACTTGTCAAGTATGCAAATCTACCCAGTATAGCCTTATTAGCATTTCGGAATAAGTCAAATGGACAGAGTATGCTTGCATGAATTTTACTGTCTGAATTGTGATATTTTTTTGCCAACAGGTAAGTAGAGATATTCTGATCAGTCCATGCATGTGACATGCCGTACTTATAGTATTGTTTACAGTTACTTGTAAATATTTTCATGTTTTGTCACCTTTTGTATGCAATTTTGTATGCAATTATTTTAAATTAAAAAAACCTTGTTAGCAGCATTCATTTAAAACACTCAAATCTTTTACTAAACCGGTTAACACACATATGTATGCATGTAGAGCACATGCTGTATCCCAGTATGTAGATTCATTTTAGTGGTCGACCATTCCAAATGTCATCATAATATCTATGGCCATGAACTAACAATGCATGCTTTTTTAAAGTTCAAACATAAACCAAGGAAAGGCAGCTCAACTCAGTAAGGCTGAGAGTAAAAGACCACATATGAAACTATTGTTGAATGATATATCTGCTCTTGTAATTTAAAGAATACAAGATTTTGACGCAGACAGACATGTCAGTATCATGACCCACACTTGTCATCTCTTTGCATAGGGATGATTACCCACCTCAACACTTTTGTAGGTTGGAAGTTTGCTTTTATTTGTTTTTAATGTTCAAACCCTGCATTTGTACATTATTATTTTTTTATGGGAAAGTTCAATTCAAATAAGTTGTCAAAATATGCCAGGCCCCTACAATGTGTATGACAGTAGTTCCTTAAACATTTTGCAATTTATTTGAATGTATCTAGTACATATAGTCTTATAAAGGGTTATTGAACAGTGTACTTTTAAGAAGTGACAATTAATCAAAGTTTAACGTACTGCATTCAGGAGTAGTTGAAAGGTGTTCGTACTACATGTAAAGCACTCTCAAAAAAAAGAAATTGGAAATATGAAAATACTAATTTTAAATGAAAGTATACATTGTACACGCACATGTCTCAATCAACATGGAACTTAGCGAAGACAAAGGACACTGTAATATTAATAAATTCCCCCTCACTGTATACTAATGCATGTGTAAATGTGAAAAAAATATGTAAAATTTCGTGCTATTCATTTTATTCTCACAACTTTTAATTTGTAATAAAAAGTCACGGTTGAGAAAATCCGAGAGGAAAATGAAAAAAAATAACTATCAATGAGATATGTGAATTATATGAACTGTATAATGAATGTAAAAAGATTAACAACTAAAATCATTTCAACAATAAAAATGTATCTATGGAGACATAAGGATGGAAAAAATCCAGCTGTTAAATTGTTTATTGCAGCTGTTATCCAAGACCTTTTATTTCTCGAGTAAGATAAGGTTCCTTAGTTAGTTGCATGCAACTTGCTATGAGAGGCCACATTAAGGAAAATACACATTAACCTTTTCTTCCTGTTATTGCCTTCTATATTTTTGTTTAGAGAAAATATGAAGAAATATCTTTCAAAAAAAGGATTAATCAATAAGGTATAATGCTGTAATCCGTAGGGAACTATCATATATTTTTTTCAGGGGGTGTGGAGGGGGGTTAGGATCAAATCGAAATAAAAACCCTGGATTGAGATTATCAAGAAAAAGACAGGACAGCCCATTATAAGAAAAAAGGCAGATCTAATAATTTATGTCCTAATATTTTTTGTTATATTTTTAAAAAATCCAAAATAACATATAAAGCAGGACCTTTAATTTCTTATCAAAATAAAAAGGCGGGATAGAAAATTTTACGTCCCCCCATAAAAAAGATCAAATGGTTGCTCCCTCTGAGCCTCATGATTTCTTGATGGTAGGGATAGCAAGACTACATGGATAGGAATGTCAGATGTAATTTAAATGGAAAGAGTTAATTTTGAAATTACATGCAGAACTGGTTAGTATGATGGGAAAAGTAAGATTAGGCATAACAAAATAAACAAACTAAAAAAATTAAATTGGTCGTTAACAACATTCCATGTCCTGTGGATTTCATACTTAAAATAGCATCTACACTGCAAACCAATACAGTACATATATAACCATTTCAGACATGATACATGTAAGTAAATAACTGGCATTCCAAGAGACTGTATTCTTCTACTGAAAAGACAGTGATAAAAATTAACAAAACAAATTTACAAAACCCAGAGCTGTCAACTTTTCAAGATGCAAAAGTGTGCGATTTGGGTTAAGTTTGAAAGACCAAAGGAAAATGCTTCCAAATTAACTTATATTTGTGTAAGAGTTATAGGAAACATAGTATGTACATGTACAATATTGGTAAAACTTTATCAATGCATAAACACAAACATTTACTGGTGTAAATAATTCTGTTTAGTGCCAACAATTACATGTACATGTATACTGGGGTATCCATATTCCGTTGGTCAAAATGATATACTTTCTTTCGAGTTACCGATCTGGCCAGACGACGCTAATGTTATTTATATAAATAAAATTCGGACCCTCTACTTTCCACTTCTGTATGTTATGTCATATACATGTCTTTATTTGATTAATACACCAATGAATAGAAATCAGATGTCAACAATCCGCCATTATTGTTGTCGTATCCCTTTCCGTGCATACCCGGTTCAGCGATTAAACAAGTATGAGGAGCAATATGGGGTACAATACAAATCCACTAAATCGACTGAAATATGTTAGCATTGGATTTATTGAAGAAAATATAGTATTGGACAAAAATGATTATACAGTCCTTGAGACGTTTATGTTTCGATACCCAAACGCACGACAAACAAACGCTTCTATCGTGCATTTAAACGAACGCCCCTATCGTGCGTTTAAACGCACGATAAAGGAACGCTTCTAGCGTGCGTTCAAACGAACGATAGACGAACGGTCTTATCATGCGTTTAAACACACCACAGACGAACGACGAAAAATAATAATATTGACATATAATGAAGACAGAAAAAATAAAATTATATATTAAATAAATTAATAATAGCAAAAATATAAAAATAACAGCTAAATCAAGGAAATAATCAAAGTAAAAAAACAAACGAACGCTTCTATCGTGCGATTAAACGAACGCTCGTATCGTGCGTTTAAACGGGCGCTTCTATCGTACGTTTATCGTGCGTTTAAACGAACACAAAACGATGTGTAATTGACGCACGATAAACGATGCACGAACGCTAAAATGGGGGAAATGAACGTCTCCAGGAGTGTATAGAATATATTTTTCAGTCTAAAAGAAAAAAATATTTATACGTTGGAATAGTGTTTTTTTTTTTTTTTTTTTACTTTTTAAGACATAATATTTCGAAATGATGTTTTAATTATTTGATTTAAATTGATCAAGTACTGAATCATTTAGAATTTAGAATCACTTGATTGATGTACTGAAGGGTGAATTCCATCATCAGATTATTGAAACTTGCAAACATCATTAAACATTTTAATAACTTTAATAAAATATGATCACAAAAAAACTGTCCAACAAAAATATCTAAAATTTTCAATACAGGACTTATTTGCCAAGCAATGAAAATTTAACATAATAATGCAATGAACACTTCATTTTTCATTGTCCTAAACAATGGGGGAAAAAGAATACTTCTCTTCTTCAGATTACCCGGACGTGACTACAAAACTGGAGATGTGTCCAGTGTTTACAATCAATATTGTCACACTGCGACAATTTAACAAACACAATTCCAGCTAATTTCAACACGGGACCTCTTATTATAACTCAACAAATATCACCGTCATCATCATCGGTCAGATTACTTTCATTCAATGAGTCCTCTAGACCCACTTTATCTTTGTTGAGGCCAGATGTTCTAAGACCTGCACTGACAGCCTCATCGGATAATTTCATCTTCTTTTTGATTTGTACCTTTTCTGTTGAATATTTTCTCTTAATTCACTGGTGCCTTTTGATGTATATACGTGTGTTATTCCTGATACATTTAATTATAGAAAAACAGGTTTTGGGATTCATGCTAATGATATGCAAAGCAGTCATCAGAATATACTTTATGTAAACGAAAAATTATTCTAACCAAGACCCTTAAGTAAAAGTAAAAACGCATTCCCATGTCTTTACAAGTCATATTTTTTAGACAGAGGTTGGCTTGTTATTGGTTATATATATATTTGTCCGAATAACAATTTTTTGAAGAAAATTTAAGGATTTGCCTGGAAGCGGATTGGGTCAAAATTTGGCTACACACACAATGACATTTTTCATGACTGGAATTTAAACATTAGAAAAATCTGGTTGAAAAATGAAAGTGTCCTTATAAGTCATGTGTAAAATGCATTATAATTTAATTGACATCCCTCAGATTGTACTAATTACAACTAGATAAACACTGAAATCCTGAATCTGCCCCTCGCGTTAATAATTTTCTGAAAATGGTTTAAGTAATGGAGTGTTAAAAAAACAAAGCATTAATCAGCGAAGTAGAACTCTTTCGCTTTTTTGATTAATTCTTGTTCGTTGTTTGTCAAGTAGTTCACGATCATCACAGCTGAAGATTGTACTTGGTGTTCCTCTCTCAATGTTACAGTTATTTTCAATGATTCCGATAACCATATATTAGATATATATTTTGAATGAAAATCATTGGTCATTTCCTGTCCACAGATCTTATATACTTTTTGCCCAAAATGTAACGACTTAATTTATTTTCCCCTTGGTGACACCAACAAAGAAGACTGAGGGAGAAAATATAATTTTAGGAAATACATCTTGACAAATTCTAGAGAATGATATTCAGCATAATATAACACATATTTATTGCAGTTGATGGTGGTATACATGCACTAGATCACCATACTCAGACTTTGTCTCGGGCAACATTTTTCCTTTGTGTAATTATTTAGTATCAATGTAATCATTCGCCGAGTCAACTCTACATTATTATAACATACATGTAGGTATTCATATCTACATAACTTCATTAAATGGTCAAGTCAAAAACACCAGTTTTAAACGTTTTTACATTACGCAATGTATCTTGAGCGTGAAGACTGTAACATGCTTAAATCCATGAATTTATAGACTGATCTCATTAAACGAAATATGAACTACATATCTATAGGTTACAGACCACCAATTCAACCAATGAGCATTTGGAACGTATGCAAAAAAGTCATACGCAGAAATTACCCCTGTTCCTCATAGTGCTGTGAAAAAAATTCTCATCTCATTAAAAAAATGTACCCCTATCTTGTGAAAACACTGGGATTTCCCATGCTATTTATAGACACTTCACTTCCAGTGACCAGTACTGCACTGCAAGTCTGCTAACCCCACATGCCATTCGGGGGATTGTGAGCTGACATATGTAGAATCATGCTGACATATAGTCCTCTGCAGGTTAAAGTTAAGGTAAAGTCCAGAGAAGCCATTGAATATTGTGAAATTAGCATAGAAGCCTATGGGAAGTGGAATTAGTGGTTTCTAACCTCTATATCTTAAGTACAGATAAGCGATAGTCTTTGGTTATTAAACATCAGTAACTGAAATGGAACTTCATATTCAATCCTTGTATATGTAGTTTCACACATTGCCTTTATAATGATTAAAATTTACAAAAAACCAAAATACATTATGTTTATTCTTTCATTTTGTTATACATGTATAATAAAATATAAGAAATATTAAAAAAAACTATAAGAAAAATAAATAAAGCTAAGAAATAATAGGCGATAATTAACATTTTTAAAGTTTTCTCCCCTTTCATAATCCTAGCGACACGTATTACTACGTAACCGAAGGAAAGGTACGTATGATATTATAACTCGATAACTCGACTTTCAGTCCAATGAATGAAAAGCCCTTTTTGTAGAGGCATTACATTAATTTTGATTATAATTTCGAAGAAATTGAAATGAGTTAAAGCTTAATTTGAGCATTATTTCTACTGTAATTGTAGTCATTCCACATGAAAAAACAGACAATGCCTATCGGTACGTCCGTTCGTTCGTCAATTTAGTGGAGTACACATTGATTCAATTTCATGGATAACAATTGGTATTATGAACTGAAATGTTACAGATCGTTTAAAAAAGTAACGTTTCATCTGTTTTATGTAGTTCATGGTAGGATTGTATGTAACACATGCAAAAACAACAACAGTTCACTTTCATACATGTGGAACATACGAACTTGATAACATCATGTAATCCCAATTGTACAAATCTTTTGACTCGTGTTTATTAAACTTAATCTTTTAAATAACAACAATAGTTTGTCACTGTTATTCTTCCAATTTAAACTCATATGTATGCTGTCGTTGAATATCAAGAAACATTTAATTATGTCCTTCATTCGGTTACGTCTTCAATGGGAGGCATATAATTTTCCACATTTGATCGGTTTTCTCCTACAAAAATATAACTAGATATATGATAATACAAACTTTTGTTCCAACACTCCTTACTCCTTTATTCACGACAGGGAAAGATCTGTGATGAAATCTACAGTACAATTTGCGTTAATCGGTTGGTGTGGTTTCTAAAATAATTTTTAAAAAGCCAAACAAGATCTCGCTTCTGGTATCCTAACCTTTTGTAATAATACACAACTTTAAAATATATCTACTTTGTACATAAAACTTCCACAGGATAAGCTTAATTCAATAACTTTTTTTCACAAAAGTTTCTATACAAAACAGGAGACTAGATCATATGCTTGTATAGCACAAGACAGGGAAATGCCTTTTTTTATGAAAAACCACATTTATTTTAACAAAAAGCACTTTGCATAAGTTGTTGTTAAAATGCTTGAATTTCTTATCAACAATATTAACGTTGAAGTTGGAGAACACATGCTCAAGCAGACAAACAAAATATGGGAAATTAATTACAACTCTAGACCAATCTGTTTCTACATTGTATAAAAGCAGTGTTTTTGAAAACTGATTTGTTCATCGTGTTCTAGTTTTTCTCTCCTCTGTCGTTAACCCGGAACTTGACTTTTTATGAGCAACTCGGCGGGCGTTTCTAGAAAAGCACAGGACGCTTACCCTACCGGTGCACTTGGTCCATGCTCCCAGTTTTTAGTGAAGTCCGAGTTGCTCATTTACTTTTGTTTCTTTGTATGTATTATTTTAGTTACTTTATGTTGTGTTTGTCTGTTTCCCATGTCTGGTTTTTGTCCCTGGCTTACATTTTTTTTTTTTTGTTTTCCGCAAGAATTTTGGTTCCCTTGATTATTCCATTGTAAAGGCTACTACAGAAGAAAAGAAAAACGAGTGTTCCAGTCTTTCAATTTCAGTTTCTATTTTGTTGGTGGTGAATTTGAAATTAACCCTAACAGTGCCACGGAATTTTCGCGGAAAGGCTTTTTTTTTTTGCCAAACTAATATCAATTTTGTCATTCGAATGCTGTTTTACCGATTAAGACTTTGTATTTTATAAATAATAGACGCGTGGCTGTAACTGAAGTTAAACAGCCCAAAATTATTGATTACTCAATCGATTTAATAACAGTAAAATATCGCATGTATCGCAGTTAAGGCATCCTTCTTGTTGATACGATCCATACTGTAGTATGTAGACAAAAACAAAACTAAACAAACAAACAAACACACGAATAGAAATATAGAACACTAATACAATTAAGGAGAAACGTATACGGCATAAAATTATCAAATAAAGTTTATCGGAGTGCAATATTAAACGGGAAAGTTTGTACACACCGAAACCATAAATCATACATGTACAAATGTGAAATTAATGTATTTGAAGATCAACTTTGGAAAAATATTGTTTCGTCATGCAAAATTATCATCATTCATGATAGTCCTGGTTAAACAATCCATTGATGATTTGAATTCAAATTTATATGAAATAGATCGAGTACGACGTAGATGTGACTTTTTGTGGGAAATTTTCTTTGTGATTTTTTATAGTAGTTAACTAGCAAAAACAAAGAAAGATGTTTGTTATGTTTGAAAATCTACTGCATTAGGCATGGTTTTCACGTGTTTCAGTACCATAAATTATATGGTATAATAATATACAACCCCTTTTTGGTGCAATCTGCAACAAACCACTGAACTGACCTTAATTTGACACGCTTTCATTTATCACTGTAATAATGAAAATGTTGGAATAAAAAAGAAATTGGAAGACTCTAATCGTTATCCGTATTCCCAGATAACTTAGTACATAATCAATGAATTCTTATCAAAAGTTCTCTTTAGTTCGACAAAATAAAATAAATGAAATTTTGTGTACTTACTAAGAAAGAGTAATCAAGGGAACCAAGGTTATAGCGGTAATCAAAAGAATGTAATACAGGGACAAAGACCTGACATGGAAAACAAACATACACAACAAAGAACATAAAGTAACTAAAATCATAAATACAAAGTAACAAAAGTAAATGAGCAACTCGGACTCCACTAAAAACTGGGAGCATGGAGTAAAATGAGTAAATAGAGTTAATAGCCGAGCAGAGCGAGGAAAGACAATTTGCGGATAGAATCTGTGTAAAATCAAGATTTTATGAAAAAAAAATCTTACCCCCTTTTATTAGTCGGCGTATGCCCGTCGACCCGCGACTGGAGGTGCATATGTTTAGACGAATGGCCATGATACCGTATTTTTTATTTGACTAGAAAACCGTAGCAGTCTAATTAAAATTGAATACTTCCGTCAATAACTTGGGCCCATAAAAATATCTAAATTAGGACCCCATGAGTAACGTCTCTTCGATCGTCTCCATATTATACAGGGGTGATTTCCAATGCACATCGAACGTCGTCAGAACACAAGAAACGGAATGTCATAGAACCTCACTGTATGACATTGTGAAAAACATACTAGAGTAGAACAAAACGTTTAGGTCAATTCTGAAAATTTGGCCTCACTTTGTTAAAATAAAGTTGTTCGGAGGCAGTCCACAAATAAATTTCAAGTGTTTTGTCATTAAAAAGTACATATTTTTCTAATCCTTGGTGTGTGAAGTTTCAAGTCATTTATAAGTAATTTAATGATTATTGTTATAAAATCCAATAGCCATCGTAACAAAAAAAATATTACTGAGTTTAAGAACAAATAAGGGTAGCCTTTCCAAAACTAACAGCCAAATACTATGTTTTATAAAATATCAGGCACTTAGACACTACCAAAGTAAAAACCAGTAGCCATGGTAACATACACAGGTAAATATTTTTCACGTGAAATTCATGTTAATAAAGCTTCACATGACATTCATGTGAAATTCACATGAAATTAACATGATTTTCATGTGAAATTCACTAACATGAATTTCATGTGAACATTTCGTGTGAATATCACCTGAAGGCTCCATTCACCTGAATTTGACGTGAAATCTGCCACTTAGTTTATTTGCTCAATTCAGGTGAAAATCATGTGAAATTCGTGTGAAAATCATGTGAAATAATTTTGCCTGTGTACTGAAAAAATATTACTGAGTTTTAGTACAATCGAGGGGTGCCTTTCCAAAACTAACAGCCAAATACTATGTTTTATAGAATATCAGACACTTAGACACTACCACAGGATGAAATCATGCATGGAGTAGGTGGAAAAAAGGTAAAAATAATAAGACCCTTTTCGATTCATTCTCTCAAAAGTTCGTGCAAAATACGTAAGTATTTTGAAAATCAGCCATCTGATGCTGAGGAGAGAACGTAATACGGCAGGGGACTGAAACGTTCCGGATACCTTTCTTCATTTAAATTACACTTGTTTACCATTACATGTATTACATCTGTCTATGTATAATTGCTTATCTACATTTAAACAATATATCCACCAAAATTTCAACATTTAATTTTAACTTTTACAAAATTTTTCTGGGGTAACTTGGTGTGCGAAACAGTGCGCCTTAATGTAACTCTATGGTGCACCCTATGTATAGTGCCTAACTACATTCAAACATTATATCCACCAATTTCCAACTTTTAATTTTAAGCTTTACAAAATTTGACCGTGTCAACTCGTCAAGAAATCGGCGTATGACAAAAAAAAAACGTCTCCCGTATCTTTTGTTTCATTTATATATATATGTGTGTGTGTATGTGTGTGTGTGTGTGTGTGTGTGTAATCGTCATTGCGTGTATAGTTTGTCTCTGTTTTCAATTTTTGTCATTTACTTTAACCATGATTTGATTTAATTGCACGTCTATTTCGATGTTACGTTCAATCACTTGATTTACCAGTCGATGTACATAGAATCACTTGTTTATTTTTTTGTAAAAATGATACTACTCTTGTGTTAATATTGTTTGTTTTTGCTTCTTTTTTCATTACATGTTTCAGTGCTATTGTGAGATTCTTTTTAAATCAAAACAATGAATACCTCGACCAATTTGATTCAATTCGTGAGTTTCTTCTTCCGTACACTGTGGTGCTTTGTTTGGTGGTCTTTTAAAACCTTTCAAAGGTACAGAATTAATTGATTACAAATTCAATTAGGATCATTATTTACAGTATGTATATTTCAGATACTTAAGTCTTAACGTTATTTTCCCCTGTATCAAGTATGATCCGATTGAGCAGTGAAATGAGTCGTCACATTCTAAAACATGTATAGCATTGATTGGTTTAGGCCGCCTTACTTTGTGCAGGTGTTGTCGTCCCGTCATAGATATCACAGTGATACGAGTTCGAGTCCCGCGGAAAGAAAAACCCGATTCCATTTGCAAATCTGACAATGTTGGAAATTTTTTCGAACTTTATATATACAAGGAACTCATTCTCAAATACAAATGTACTTGTAATGATTAATGCGTGCGGTATCTTACACCCTTTGTTTTACGGAAATACTCAAAGCACGGAAAGCTCGATACTCATCCAATAAGGTAAGTAAACCGATGAATATGCTTATTCGTTAGAGATAAAGTCGTAATATTGTTGTCAAATAATTAAGGATATCATTTTTATTGGTACTTACATTGATTCACTAATAGGATCTTTACATAAAAATTAAAACACTATCTTTTAAAGCAGTTTTTTTTTTGGCATGACATGGCTTTTGTCCTTATTGTATGATTTATGATGTATCCTGATTCTAAACTCTGCATTGGAAGAATTGGAATTGATTTCAAATACTATGGAAATGTAACTTATTGTAGGTTAAAATGATCTGGAGCTGGCATGTCAGGTAACTGCTAGTAATCCTTAGTTTGTCCACCTGCGTAATTTATATTCAGTTTCTTATTTCCATTATAACAAAGGACTCAGACCTTTTTGAATTGATTTTTAGGTGTATTAAATTGTGTAATATTATTTTCCACAGTGGCCAGATATTAATTGGGATTGTGATCACTCTAAAGTACCTAATCTCCGCCGCAATTTTTGTGCCTTTCCCAAGTCAGGCATTTCTGGTCTTTGTAAGTCTTGTTTTGTTCTCACTTTTACTTTATTTTTGTTATGTTACTTGAGTATATAGTGGTAAATCTTTCGTTGTACCGTGTATAATGATGTTTTGGAGCCACCTGTAGCCCCATGTGGTATATGAGTTACTCGTCTTTCATAGAAGACCAATGGATGGCCTTGGACTGACATTTTAGTACACGATGTATGGTAGTACGGAACAGGTCATCTCAGTATTATTATGTAGGATAGAGGATCAAATCAATAATACATGTCACAACAATTATCAATATTATACAAGTCTCAGAATGTAACGACTCTATCCGCTACACCGCTCCATCAGATCAAATTGATACATGGAAGATATATATATCAAGGGTATCCTTAAACCATGATTACATAAAATTAATTCATCTAAACAAATTGAAAATAAAAAACCTAATACTAAGTATAAATATTGCAAATTGCATTTTTCAATGTGATGAACGTTTGTTTCAAAGTATAGCTTCTTGTCAGCAGCAGTAGAATAAAAACAAATGTACATATCAAAGTAACTTACATTTTCTTTTACGGAAGTACAAACCCAAACCCAGTAAAACAATCACAGTGAGAATTCCTATAACTATATAAACCCAAATAGGTATTTTTGTCTCTGCTGGAATTCGGTCTGAAAAAAAATATGAAAGATTCAGTTTTAACTCCATGTAATTGAAATTAAGCTATTAAATGTAATGAATTTAAAAAGTGTTTTTAAGATGAACAAACATGGGAACGCAAGTCGTTCTTATAAGGGTCAAACTGTGCGAATACTTATCATGAAATTGAAATAGAGAAAACAATGAAATGGACTTTTAACTGCTTGTTTTATGGTACACCCATCATTGAAGACCACGTGGTGACATGTAGAAGTTAAATTGTTCATTGCTTGGCATATGCGGCAATCATGTGTCATCTCCTATTTTTATGACTATTTCGAGTAACATAATATGTATATTAACAAGTCAAAACTTCAAATCGTCATATATAGTATTTTGTGACTCATGGCATTTGTAAAAACCAGATCAGATTTAAAATCAGTTCAATCAATCAAATAAGCCATCAACAGAGCACATTCTGATACAGGCAACATGAAAATGTTTCAATTTTCGATAAAAATGTTTTATTATGGTGCTTCCGCACAATACATCCTCATAAATTTGTTTACCATGTGTAATAAATCATATCAAAGGAAAGCATATGTGTTTATAGATAATTTGACACTATACTTTAATAAAGCCTCTAAATGTTTCCATTAGCAGTCTTATTAATATTTCAGCAAAGTGTCTCCGAATTGTTATTCCCAAAACTCTGTTTTATTCGTCGTTAAGGTTCTGCTAAAGTCAAAACTAGAGCAACAATTGTCAATATAGTTTTATTCAAGATGTTAAGAATGAAATTATTCTGTTCCTGAAAACCTTTCTACCTGATGCAGTTTTCTACATATATGCATTATTCCTACATTCACAATTGCAGCCACATTTTGCTAACAACTGAAGTGTAAACATATAATTGTGAAATAAAATGTACAGATTTAACTGAACAGATTTTTGTTCGGAAATGCAAATCTGTTGTAGCATTTATATCTTGTGTAGTGCAAGCTAGCAATACTTTTTGACAAATTGCCTGATTTGAATGAAAATTTTAATGGTTTATGTTTATAAGTTTTGGTATTCAGCTGGATCATGGCATAAAATATCTCAATTCATCTAAATTTAAAGAAATAGCAATTTTGTCAAGATATTAACGCTAGCTTGCACTGCATAAAACATTTAGGAACAGGCCTATATGAATTCAAGACTTCAAATTGTGTTCTTGACAGTTACATATTTATCCTTGAAAATGTTGTTCACACTTTTGTTGTTTATGTTATTTAGAAGATATAAAACATGTTTTCCAAGGTTCGACTAATGGTTATGTGTGAAATGCGTTTAAAAAACTATTAAAACACTTGCGCCAGTATATTTGTAAAACTATTAACACAAATATATCATATCTATACTCTAGACAATTCGAAGCATTGCTAAAATACGGACTACATAACTCATCAAATACATCTAGTCATAATTTTGATTACATTGTACATGGACAGAAGTTGATTGAGAAGAAATGTTATAAGTGCATCATTTTCAAAATGTTTTCTTAATAACGTTTAAGATGTTTTATATTATCTGTCTACTTTCTTTTTCTAAAAACGCGTATTCGTTTGCACCAGTGCCTGCCCTCGTATATGGTATAAATTTTAGCTTACCTACTAAAAAAACTTATTATTATTATTATTTGATATACACCGATCATACTAATCCTTTCAAGAAAAATGCAAAACATATCAAGGTTATGTATGACTCTGTACCTTCAAAACGTTTTTGTTATTAATTTAATGCATTGAGATTCAAACTATCGATGTATCAATAACAAAACATGTTTACCTTTTGCTATCAAATTTTTACTACCTTTAAAGAATAAACCTTTGATTGAATATCCAGGCATATAAAACCAAAACGAAGATAGAAATTAGTGATAAATGATCAAATTTAGAAAAGGTTGTAAAATTTGTCATAATGGACAAAAGCATTGTGGCGTCATTATTTATAATAAAGAGTAATCAAGCTAGCCAAGGTTATAGCGGTAATCAAAAGAATGTAATCCAGGGACAAACACCAGGCATGGAAAACAGACATACACAACAAAGAACATAAAGTAACTAAAATCATACATACAAAGTAACAAAAGTAAATGAGCAACTCGGACTCCACTAAAAACTGGGAGCATGGACCAGGTGCACCGGTAGGGTAAGCGTCCTCCGCTTTTCTAGAAACATCCGCCGCATTGCTCATAAAAAGTCAAGTCCGGGGTAGACAAACGAGGAAAGGAAAACTATGACCCGTTGAATAAATCAGTTTTCATGGTGCAGATGGATACACCATAACGATCCACGAGTTCATGATGACGACCATAAAACTTCTGTATTGATAACTTCAATCTTGTAGCAACATAACCCTGTTCCAGAAGCCTATTTGTTAGAGTTCTAGCGCGATACAAAAAGTCTGTGTAGTTTCGGCAAGCTCTGGCATAACGTATGAGTTGTGATATGAACACTCCATACGCAGGAGCCGAAGGGATGTTGCCACAGATAAAAGGAAAGTTGACAATTCTGAATGAAAAAGTCATCACGTTTGTCGTAAAATTTGGTCAATAGTTTTGTATTTAGTCCTTTTTTTGTAAAAATGAACAGTTGGTTTATAATCTCTATACATTAAATTTTCCAAACATTTGAATAAAGCATACAATTCTGAGGTAAGGTTGTTTTCATCTTATAAACAATACCGAAACAAACATCAATGTCCAACTGATAATTATAGATCCCATGATTCTTACCACCCTGTGTTGTTTTGTCAGCTTGAACATTTATAGAAGAAGAACAGCTTTCAAAATCGCCGTATTTACAAGTCCAGATGCCTTCAAATCCACTACCTAACTTTCCTCGGGCAGTTACGAGAACTTCAGGAGTCGGACAATTACAAACTCGTATATCACAATCTGTATCCTCTACATTTACGCACTTGGTGCACTTTAAGCCTTTGTTCATGGTATTTTTTTTACACATTCCAACCTCGGTTTCGTTCGGCAAAAGTATATGAATTGGCAGGTTAATATCGGTTGTTTTACATGTCACTTCTAACTGCAGTGGGTGCCATTTATAAGAAATGTTTAATTTGCCTTTACAATCATCGCTCATTTTAAAATCTGCAAAAAAAATTAAATTCATAATGACGATTTTTAAAATACGAAAATGAGAAAGACGTCATATCCGCTGTCTTAAAAAAAAACAGGTATACATATTTCTTGTTGTTTTCTTCAAAGTTTGGTTAATTGAGTGCCAATATCATACAAGTATACATTATCGATAATTGATTGCGAAATTATTAAGATTGTGCACATAACGTTAAAACTTAGGTTTGCTTTAATTGAATATAGCTACCTCCTTGATAAAATTCTTTGATAAATAAAGGTTGAACTTACCTGTGGAAAGTGCAATAAACTGGAGTGTGTATACACATGCAAAGAACTCTTTCATTTTTATCCTGAAATATATAATATAAAGAATTTCAAGAATTTCTAGATGCATAAGTGGCACTTTTTTTATTACTGTTAGATATATATAATGTTTAGAAAGCGGCAGATTAAGGTCTGGGTCTTGATGAGTTGGAAACATTTCCCCACTACCGTTTGAAACGTTTGTTAATTGGTGTCGATATTTTGCAAAAAATGAAAACATCATTGCTAGGAATACATCTTTTGTCAATTTTTGGCTTTGATCCCCTCCATGATATAATTTGCTGGTTCAACAACTGCTTGATTGCTCTTCCGTCCTTAATTTATCTTAGAACGATGTCAGTTGCTGTTATTTAATTCGATCTTGCATAGTTCACTTCGTCAATTCATTTTAATCAAATGTGTTCATTCTTATTAACCAATGTAGTTAATGTGTACATAAAAAGGATAGTAATGTCAAACAGTTTTTTATCTCAAATTCTGTCAAAACAATTTATAAACAACAGATTTTACGACATTTTTATATTGATGCAAAATGCGCCGAAAAACGTAAATATTTAAATTATACAATCATATAAAATTAACATTACGTCTGACTGCAGATGATAGCGTTTGTCGAAACCTGTGGCCAACATATCCGGGTTGAACAAAACACCAGAACACAATGACGTCTAATGAATATTACATATGATATGTTAACTTGAAATTAGATAAGGTACAAAATGACATTTGTTAGATGTTTGATGTCATAGTAAATGCATTTATGAAATATTTTTAATAGTGCAACTACTCTATGAAATAAATTAAATAGCAAAATACAGTAAATTGTTAACTACGTCTTGCTCTGAATAAATTTCTTGATGCGGGATGAAAGCGTTCCATGAGAATGAATACACCTACATGGTTATCAATTATTGAAAGCTATTCCACTTAGGACGGAAGTAAAACATCACTGAAAAGACTGTCCTTCGTGAAGAGGGGGCTGCCGCCGTAAAAAAAAATAACCTAAGCTATTACATTTAATAGAATCATGTTTTTTTCATATATTCGTTTTTGTGAGGAGTGAAAAACAGAAGTCTTGTTGGAAGAAAATTTGCTTGTTTGTTCACATAAAAACAAAATAAGCAAAACACACACCCAAACACATTTGCAAATTTGCAAAAGTATATTTACACTCATGATTTAAAGTGTTCACGTGTGTACATTTGCACCAGTTTGTAAATTTACTTAAATATGAAAACATATTTAGTCATTCAAACGGGGCATATAATATATTGGGCAAGATAAACGTCCAATATATCAATTTAATTATCAACTAAAAAGTGCAAGTATTTTATGTTTTGATTCTCAATTGTAAATTCATCCACATGCTTTGTATTTTAGACCCTACATATAACTAAATTGTTACAAGTATTATATGGAAAAGATATAAGCAACATTTGCTTCGTGCAATAAGGCCTCATTGGAAAGAGCCCAAAAAATCATTTTTCACGTAACGTTGTCGAACACCCAAAAGAAATTTATGGTATGTTTTACGTATTTCTAAACATCAGAGCAACAAAAGTATCAAAAATGCCCCATGACCTATATCAAATTTGTTTATGATAGATTTTTGTCTTTCTTGAAATTTCTATGTACGAATTAACATTTAAGTAGCAGTCTTTATATGATTGATTGATTGATTGTTGTTGTTTATTGCCGTTTCGGCGACTAGGGCCATATCACGGCAAGAACATTTAATGCAAGGAAAATATTAAAATTAAGATCAAAGTCTCTTCATAAAATAATGAAATTAAAACAAGCAGCTATTTACATATAAAAAGGTACATAAAAGGTGATAAAATAATAAAAGACATAAAATACATATAGAAACATAAATTCGATAAAACATCTAAAATATTGAAAAATCAAGGAAGGTATCCAATTTAGATTTTATTAAATAAACCGATGTCCCGCAAGAAATCGACGATGTTTTCAGATGAAACGGTCTTGAACAAATCAAACATATTGGCGCAGTCAAAATAATTTTGCTTGGTGTTGGCAAAATCCACACAATCTAGAAGAACATGTTTGATAGAGAAAGGGCAATCACATGGGATACACTCAGGTGGAGGATCACCAACAAGCAAATGGCCATGTGTAAATCTAGAATGTCCAATGTGGCATCTAGTCATGACCACTTGCTCTTTGCGATTGCCCGATCCGGATTGATGAACGCCTAGATCGGGTTTTATGGAATTTAGTTTGTTGTGTTCAAGACCGTCCCAACGGTCCTGCCACATCTTTAAAATATATTTCCTTATTAAAGGTTTAAAATCGGTGTATGGCAAACTAACGTCCTTTATTATTTCATTTAATGCCTTTTTGGCAACCCTGTCTACAACTGAATTCCCCTGAATACCAACATGACTGGGTACCTAGAGAAAAACAATATCTTTATCAAATTCCCGAAGTCGATGAATAAAATACAAAATTTGTAAAATAAGAGTGTTTTTTCAGTTTGTGATTCTTAATTGCCAAAAGACAGCTCAAAGAGTCAGAACAAATAATAAATTGTGACAGATTAGATTGAGTAATCAATTTAAGTGCTAACAATATGCTCGAGCTTCAGCTGTGAATATGGAAGCGCTCGATGGCAACCGTTCAGTTACAGTTCTGTCACCATGGACAGCAGCACATGCAACGCTATCGCCATCTTTTGAGCCATCTGTATACACCGTCGAAAAATCCGGATAATTTGCATTAATTTCAGAAAATTTTTGTTGTAAAAATAAAGGATTGGTATCGGACTTTTTATATTCACGCAGATCAAAAATGAAAGAAGGATGTGGAAGCTCCCATGGAGGGCATTTCGAAGTAACAACAGGTGTCACTGCATTGGTCTCCAGATGAATTGCTTCCAAATGAGGTTTTATTCGAATTCCAAAAGGAGGGGTTTTGCTTTCATGTTTTCGATAAATGTCGACATAGATAGGATTAATGACACAGTCGTAGGCAGGGCTATCTGGGTAGGCCATAAGTTTACTTACATATTGAAGACCTAATTTCAAACGTCTGTCTCCAAGGGATGGTTCATTTGCCTCGGCACAAAGGCTCTCAATAGGAGAGGTTCTGAAGGCACCAAGGCAAAGTCGCAACCCCTGGTGGTGAACAGCGTCTAAAATTTTAAGGCAAGATTTTTTGGCGGAACCATAAACAATAGATCCATAATCAAGTTTAGACCTAACCAAAGATCTATATAAATTTAATAAAATTGAGGTATCAGCACCCCAATCGGTACTGGACACCATTTTTAAAATATCTAGTGCCTTAAGACACCTAGATTTAAGTAATTTGATTTGGGGAAGAAAAGAAAGTTTACTATCAAAAAGTAATCCAAGGAATTTTGTTTCTTCTACTATTTTGATTTTATTACCATAAAGAAAGGGATCTGGGTCCGGATGCAGCTTTCGCTTTCGACAAAAGTGCATACCAACAGTTTTAGATGTAGAAAACTTAAACCCATTCTCCAAAGCCCATTTCTCAATTCTTTTGAGGCAAAGTTGTAACTGCCTTTCAATATTACTCATATTTTGTCCCTTGTAGCAGATCAAAAAGTCGTCTACATACAAGGAACCGTCAATATTGTCCTTCAAAACTTGGGCTAAACTATTAATTTTAATACTGAAGAGAGTGACAGAAAGAATACTTCCCTGAGGAACACCCATTTCTTGTTCCTTCTCCTCAGAAAAAGTCGAATTTACCCTCACATTAAAATGACGATCTGACAAAAAATTAGACAAGAACAGAGAAAGTCTTCCTTTCAACCCCATATCAAATATATCTTTTAAAATACCATATTTCCACGTCGTGTCATAGGCTTTTTCTAAATCGAAAAAGACCGACACAACATGTTCATTTTTAGCAAATGCATTTCTGATGAGCGTTTCAAACCGGACTAAATGGTCAAGAGTACTTCTGCCTTGCCTAAAACCACACTGAATATTAGTGAGTAAGTTGTGCTTCTCAAGGAACCACACAAGGCGATCATTGACCATTCGTTCCATTGTCTTGCAGACGCAGCTTGTCAATGCGATCGGGCGATAATTTGAAGGATCCGTATGATCCTTTCCTGGTTTTGCAATAGAGACAACTGAAGCCGTTTTCCAGATGGACGGAACGTTACCAGAAGTCCATATCGCGTTCATTAACGCAAGAAGTGTATGTAGAGATGGATCAAGAAGATGTTTCAAAAGTTGATAGTGAATATTATCTAGCCCACTAGCTGTATCGTGGGCTTTAGCCAGTGACGATTTTAATTCCTCTATAGAAAATTGAGAGTAGTAGGATTCAGCATTATTTGACTTGAAGTTTAATTTTGTCTTTTCTGCAGATGATTTAATTTTTTGAAAATCCGGTTTGTAGTTAGTTGAGGATGAATGTTTAGCGAATGTTTCAGCTAGCTTATTGACGATATCTTTTTCGGTGGTTAGAGTGGTATTACCAACTTTAAGGTGTTTCACTGAAGAATTCGAATTTTTTCCTTTTACTTTTCTAATAAAATTCCATACTTTATTGAGGGGAGTGTGAGATTTAATACTAGAAACAAAATTTTTCCAAGAGGTTCGTCTGGCTTGTTTACATGTACGTCGAGCTTTCGCTCGAAATATTCGGAAGTTTGACAGATTTGCTGGTGTAGGATTTTTGTCAAACCGGCGATGGGCCTTGTTGCGTTCTTCGATCGCTTTGTCGCACTCATCAGTAAACCATGGTTTACTAGGCCTTTTTGGATTTGTCGAGGTTTTAGGTATTGTTTTATTAGCAATTGATGTCAGTCTTTTATTAAATAATAAAATGGGATCTTCAACATCTTTCATCGTTTCTAATCGTACTTCTTCAAGACAGTGGGCTTCAAATGAAGCCCAATCTGCTTTCTCAAGTTTAAAACGAGGTTGACGTTCCTCCGTTTTGGAGGATAAGTGCTCCAAAATAATTGGAAAATGATCACTCCCGCACAAGTCATCATGAACTCGCCATGTAAACTCTGTAAGTATGAGAGGATCACAAATGCTTAAATCAATAGAAGAATACGATCCATTGCCTGAATGAAGGAACGTTGAAGATCCGTCATTAAATATGCACAAATCTTCTTGCTGAAGGAGCTCCTCAACTTTTTTACCTTTATCATTCGTATGATTACTTCCCAATAAAGGATTATGAGCATTAAAGTCACCCAAAATAATAAATGGTTTGGGCAACTGTTTAACCAAATCAACTAATTTATTTCTGCACAAAATTGAATTTGGGGGAATGTAAATGGAACAAACGGTTATGGTTTTATCAAGGGATAACCGAACGGCCACTGCTTGTAGATCGGTAGTTAAAGGAACTGAACTATGTATTACTCTGTCCCTAATAAAAATGGCAGATCCACCAGCAGCTCGTTCATTTGCCTCAGCAAATGTACTAAACATTGTATATCCTTTTACGGAAATTTGATACGTTTCTTTTAAATGAGTCTCCTGGAGACATAATGCAACTGGTAAAATAGACTGAACAAGAAGAGTTAATTCCAAAATATTAGCCTTTAAACCTCGACAATTCCATTGAAGTAATTTGGCCATTTTTATGGGTGACGAATGGGGGATATTTTCTCTGACTTGGATCCGCGACCACGACTCGATGACCTTCTAATACGAGTGCCACCATTAAGGTCAATTCGAATTGACTGAGCGCGCTGCTCTTTGTATCTTTTTCATGGCAACAGGATCTGTTTGGTCAATCTGATCAAGGTCGGGACCCAGCCAGTTTTCACCTGGACAAAGTCCATGATCTGTTGTTTCCATGTCAGATTCGGAATCCGCGTCCGACACCACAGGCGACACAATCTGTCGCCTAAACGTGGATTTCTCCAAGTCCTCCACACGGAAATTCCCCAACTTTTTGGGGGGTTGGACATTCTTCTGTTGAGATTTGGAAGACGATGACTGTTGTGATGATGGGGATGATTTTGAAGATGATCCGGAATTTTGGGATGACTGAGTCTGGGAACATTGGTGAGATTTCTTAGCTCTGGCCTTTTTAATTTCCTCTAAACATTTTTTGGATGGTTTCATTATTTTGGTGGATACCTCAGTGGGCAGTTTGGCAAGACCATTGATATCCTCTTTCCAACTCATGATCGTCTGCACCTCAACAGTCGAGGACAGACAAGCACGCTTTGCAACACAATAAGATGTTTTGCCAGATACAAGAAAATTGTTGGAAAGGGACCACTTCTGGCGAGCTTCACTATATGAAATTTTGTTTTCAGTTTTTATCTTTAAAATATCTTTTTCTTTTTTATAAAGAGGGCAATCTTTAGATGATGACATGTGAGCTTCCTCACAGTTTCTGCATTTCAGATCTTTTCTGCAGTCGATTCCCTCGTGTCCTTCTTCAGAGCATCGGAAACAAAAAAGTTTTCCTCTACACTGGCCCTTTCCATGCCCAAACTTCTGGCATTTAAAACACCGAAGTGGGTTAGGAATATACAGACTGACAGCTGTCCTGTAAGGACCAATGTAGACATGAGATGGCACTGAAGTGGAACTAAATGTTAACAGGATTGTTCTCATTGGTGTGGTTGCATCTGCACGTCGAGAAGTAAATCTTTTCACTGACTTAACGCCTTGTGATTTCAGTTCCTCACAGATCTCTTCATCAGTTAAGGCGTCGAGGTCTCGACCTCGGTATTTAAGGACACCCTGTGACTGATTTAGTGACTTGTGTGCAGATGAAACCACATCAAGGTCACCAATCCTGGTTAATTTTAACAAATTTGATGATTGGCCAGGTCTGAGGCATTCAATTAACATTCCTGATCTTATTTTCTTTGTATCTTTAACATCACCAGCTACACCCTTGATAGTTTTCTGTATTAAAAGAGGAGAAAGGTCATTAACATTTTTGTCTTTATCTTTTGCAGAAATTACAATAAATCTTGGCCAGTTTTTATCACTTTCATCAGAAGAATTGCAGACATCACTTTTTCGTTTTTTTTTAATAAGAAACATTGGACTCCCCGTTGTTTTTTGTCGCCATGTTAAGTTTTAGTAAGTTTCATCGTCTCTGTTCCCCACCCGCCACCGAGTGCCAACACGGGCGATGCTAGGACTCTACGGATTTCCAGCAGATAGCATCAGGGATTCCAGAGACGACATACTCGAACAGAGCGTATCTATCAATGGCGCATAGACAGCGTACTACTCGATTGACCCATGAGCCACCGCCTTCTTCATTTGCCATTTGTAAGCTTTTGAAAATCTTAGAAACATTGGATTTAACAAAATGCCATCAGTAAAGCAGGTGGACAAATGCAGGGCATGGCGTGACCAGCCGATTGATCGAACCGGGTCCATCCGATCTCCCGTTTAGATGACCTAAGAGCCGAGTGGCATATACAGCCGTATCCTCGATCATCCAGCCATCGATGACACGGGGGTTACGTCACGACTGGAGTCTAGATACGACCTTCATCCACTAGGACCTCCTCGCCCACCAATAACTCACGGGTTGCAACTCACGGCAAACAAGTAGGTGAACCCACTTTTTATTTTAAACACCGGGCCCACGGTCGATGTTCGGATCGCTTTAGTCTGGCCTCTAACCTTTGACCTTTTCAGCATGGGTAACCCTACCAGGAGAAAAAAACTCCTGCTGGCATAGCTCTTAGGATCACTGAGGCACGCAAGCCCCCCTACCACGACAAGGATAGCGATCCACAGGGGGGACCATTTCGTTGGAAGTGCCTGTACCAAGTTAGGACCATTGCGGTGTTTGCTGCTCTGGTGGTGTAATATTTATTTTGCCAGATGTATTTGTTACTTGAGTTGATTATTAATCGGATAAGTGCTCGGTAATTTTGTTGTTACTCTTATAAATTCTAAAAATAAATACATTATCGTCTGAACCTTCTTAGCAGCATCAATTTAATCAGTACAAGAAAGGTATATGTTGAGACTTATTTTTATTTCACTTGAGAAATTATTAATGGAAAGTTACCATTTCATTATAATTGTTCAAATGTTGAAGTATGGTTTGTGTTTAACAAAGCATTTTTTTTTTAGATTCGGACTTTCTTACTTTTTCTGTTTCTGTTTCTTGGCAAATGACTATCATTTTTCATCACAAGTACAGGGTAAATATCAATCTATGACACAATAAAAATTGTTTTTGACGAAAAACAGTATTTTCATGAAAAATAATGCTTCAGAAAAGGGGTCTATTTTATGAACTCAAAAAAAAAGAGTGTAAGTAGAAAAAGTCTTAGTTTGACCTATCCTGGTGTACCAAAGTTCGTGCCTTTTTCTTCTAAAATGAACCTAAAAATTATTTTTGACATTTCCTGAATTGAAAGATGTGGTCAAGAGTTAGATTAAAACTCCTTGTCTATTTTTTTTTTAAATCATGAAAATTTAAGGTATACTATAGAAGCCTATGGGGAAAATAATACAAGACCTAAATGGAAGTTATCGCTATATGGAGAATTCCTAGATTGTTGATGTCTGTTGTGTTGTTCCCCTGTGCCATATGGATCCCATCCATATTAAGGAATTTGAGAAACTTTTATATAATTATTTGATTGAGCGCACCGTATATGTGAGTTTTCGTAATTTTCTGATGTCAAAATAACTTTTCATCCTGTAACATGTATTTTATGTATAATCGTAATAAACTGTAGATTAGTGACAATTCTCTTTATTTTGAACCCGCCTGGAATTGTGAGTAACTTGGCCTCTGTGGTTAAAACATACCAGCCAAGCGCTTTGCACATACTCGGCCGCCATGGCATACGTATTGGTAGCTACTTTAAGGTAACCTCCCGGCTTTTCTATACATCCCGAAATGGGAAGATAACTATAGAAAAAAATTACTTCCTTCGCCGATTGTGGCTCAAATTGTTTATGCCAATTTTAATCGTAAAATTCAGGCCTCTGTGATTTGATTTAGATTGAATTGTTCGGGTTGATTATAATTAATAGTTGAAGAAGAAAGGTATAACAAGTATCAAACGTTTCACAATGAATGAAAGAAGGGAAATTCTCAAGTTTTGTTTCATTGCTTTGCAAAAATAATAGTTATTTTGCGGTGGCACTCGATTGCACTTTTGACGTGCTGTGAGATTGTTTTCAAACTTAATGGTTATGTATAGAGTATATGTGCTGTGATGCGATAACGTGCGCAACCTAGTTGTGGTCACTGTGAGGTAATGAGTTAAGTCCCTTTGTTATAGTCTATTTATTGAGAAAATAGAATTGATAAAAATAAAAACAAAACAACGTTAAAACACGCGTCTTTGTACAGTAACGTTAAAAATAAATATCAAAATTAATTATAAATATTATTATAAGTACCTTGTAATTGTATCTGTTGGCTATTTATACATATACATGTATGTTGGGATGGAGGTTATGTGTCTGTGTACATGTGCCCGTCCATGTGCCCCTATTTCTCTAGATAATTGCTATGAATTATTTTTGCAATTTATGGTTACACAGTTATGAAGTTGAGTCTGCAGTGTGTACCAATATAAGATAAGCTACAATTACAATATTAGATGAGATACTTTAAACAATCATAAATCCGCATGGGTTGAAATTTTATTTGAAAAGCATGATTACAATAAAGTGCAATACAATATCTATGCATGTTCATAGCACAAAACATTTTATATATTTTGAGGTAAGACAACTGGAAAATGACTGCAAGTCAAAAACATTGCACATCTTGCTTATGTTTTTTAAATTACCTCCCTTTGATTTTTCTATGTTAATAAAAGCCACCATTGGGTATGATTACTAATAAGTTGTTTTAACGAAATGGGCACATAAAAGTATTTATTACTAAAGTTACTATTCAAATAATGTATCTTGTACATATAATAAATATTTTGTGACTTTGATAATTATCATAAGCCTCACACAATGAAACATTTTCACAGGATGATTAATAAATTATGATTTCTTTTTTAAATCTTGGCAAAATTCCTCTTGAAGATAAATCTACAATGCCATTAGGGTTTGTTACTATGACTTGAATTATAATTTTAGGATATTTGATGTTGGACTAATTGATATTCATTTTATTTGTTCACTTCAAAAAGTTTAAAAAGCTGCATTACATAGCGAAATCTTATATTTATTGCTTTTTTAATTACTGCTATCGTGTAGAAATGGAGTTCTTGCATTTATATTGGTGTTTTTACACAGAACATTTTTGCTGTTACAATCTTTGAAACATTCACGTTCCCCATTTAAGCGCTCGTGCACCCATGCATTTGAATGGTAGAATGGAGCGTATTCTCTTGAAACCACAGACATGTGACAAGTCCTTCAATTTTTCTTCAATAGTAGAGTGAACAGATTTTTGTCATAATACATGTAAATCATCTTCACAATATGGCATTATATATGTAATTATATTTTCCAACTATTTTTATGTAAAAAAAATAACGATATTCCATTGTGTAGTCAATGTCTATCATAATAATTATTTTTCTTTGTTCTGTTTTATATTTACATGTATTTCGTTTTTGTTTTTAAATTACTGTCCAGAAAGAAATGGCATTCATGTATTGACAACAGTCAGGTGTGGTCAAAAGATATTTAATACCATATTAGCCATAGTACATGCGAGATACACGCACTAGGTAAAAAATGAGGGAATACAAAAAATGATTTCTAATAAACAATTTATCTATGCATGCATTAAGGTGCACTGTATGTAAATTATATTATTGATGAAAAAGACTGAAGTGTGAGAGTACATAAAATAAATTAGAGTTACCTCTCTTTGTCAGTATTTGAAAAGTCAAGTTTAAAAAAAAAAACTATTTTTGCTACTATAATTAGAAATGCAAATATCTCTTTATTTGTAGCAACGAATAAAACACTTGTGTTATATTTAAAGGTGAAGGACTTCTAAAAAGGATTTTACATTTGAAGAATGATTTTAACTGAATTATTTTTTTCTGAAACAGCTAGTATTGGGTAAACTATGTTATATATTTTGACTTTTTCACGGGTAATTATACTTTAAATTCCTAAAAGATATTCTTGTTTTGTTATTAGCTGATAACGCATGACAATTGTCAATAGTATTTGAGATCAGGTAAATAAAGTTAGTTTAAACTTCCTTGTTCCACTTTATTTACGATCTGCTTTTTTAGATTTCTTTCTCTTTTCTTATTAAAATTGTATTTTAACAAACAACTTACCGATATATGCATGGTAAGCAATGTGGCAGGATCACAATCATCAGCTTCCGAAACTTGTCATGAATTTCACATCCATTTACTGAAGGACCGAGTTTTTATCTTGTTGTGAACATTCGGGACATTTCTTAGGACATGCGCATAAAATATTATGATAGTTGATTTTCTGAAAATCGGTGTGGTGTTATAAGTAAGTTAATGGATTTCATTTATGGAGTTTTATTATCATACTGTGCAATTGAAAGTTATCATTTCCAATACATATTGTATTATCAGTATTGCAAGATATACAATAACCGATTAAACTAGTGATTTCTCATTTATCTCAAAATTGCGTCATTAATGCAGGTCACAAACTATAAAATGCGTTTTAGTTGATGATGTATGTTATAGACCGATTTTCCTTTATTGTAGAAGATTAAAACGGAACAAAATTCACTTTTCATTGTTCTCAGTGTATCATCCTTCTTCATGTGATTCTGGATGTACCGATAAGCAGTTAGAAAACCTATTGTATTGTTTCAGTAGTGTATTTCTTTTGAAGCCATTATGTAGTCATTTGTGAATGACCATTTTCACTTTTTGGATAGATATTGAATAAAGGAAATACATTTTTATACTCGACGTCAGATATTGCTCAATATTGTTTTGAAATAACAAAATAACTTTTTTCGTAACATTTGCCATTTGGAGCAAGAGTTGTCTTTCTTTCATATTGTGTTAATTGACCTTTGTCTAACAGATGTCGTACTCACGGGACTTCCTGTACTTAAACAAGAAAATAAAAATCATTACTTAATATCCTATAAGAATTGCGAAGATACCGAAGTGCATGATGAAATCATTGGCCTTAAGACAAACCACATAGCAACCGATGCGGAAGAAAATGGCTGCGACTTTGACAATGTAAATATTGCTATTCAAATTTACGAACTCGACTGGTTAGGATGATTGACTTCATAGGGAGATATCATTTCGTAATTTCATCATTTATGTCATGTAAAATTAACATTTAAAACACAGGTAGGTGACAATAAACATGTTAATATTAGCCTTTGAAAATTAATGTTTGATGGTTATAGCAGAGCTGACATCGTATAAATTGGGGATATATTTGTCTGACCTCATCAATTACACACTTCATAAAAAACAGTAACATTGGAGTATTGGAGTATTTGGTGTTCCAGAGATGAATATATTTAGTTCGAATTTAAAGAATTGTTGGTAAGCAAATACGAAAATATTATTTTATATGATATCATCCTAATTCAGTGTTGATGTAATTTCAGCAATGAAATAGTGCATAACTGAATAGGAAAGTACAAGACTAACACGAATTTAGCCGTTTTAAAATGGTATGATTGTTGCCAAAAGATGAAAATAATTTTATGGCGTCTGTTACTGTTCCTGATACAGTTTTCAGGTATACACATACGATACACCTTGTAAGTTATATAAAAGAGAAAATTGCACTAAAATGCCTTCCAAATGTTTAGTTCATTCACATATATATATATATACCATCGTTCATCGAATATAGCAAAAACACTGAAATTTAAATGGTATAGAATGATTTTAGCAACACAAAAAGGTGTAATAATATTTATACAGAGTGACAAAACAAGAGAATTAAAGATAATGACCTTCCAAAAAGATCATTTTACTTATCAATACACTTGGAAGAGTAAACAAGGGAAGCAAGATTCTAGCAGAAATCATAAGAATGTAATCAAGAGACAAAGACCAGACATGGAAACCCGACATACACAACAAAGAACATGAAGTAACTAAAATCATACATACAAATTAACAAAAGCAAATGAGCAACTCGGACTCAACTAAAAACTTGGAGCATTGACCAGGTGCACCGGTAGGGTAAGCGTTCTCTGCGTTTCTGGAAACACCCGCTGAGTGGCTCATAAAAGGTCAAGTCCAGGGTAGACGAAAGAGGAAAAGAAACAATGACACGTTGAACAAATCAGTTTTCGTGGTGCTGATGGATACACCGTAACGATTAACGAGTTCATGATGACAACCATAAAACTTTTGTAGTGATGACTTCAATCTTGTAGCAACATCACCCTGTTCCAGAAGCCTACTTTCTAGCAACACAGGAAAGTTCAACTTAGGGTCAACGTTATTCAAGGACGATAAGCTATATTCCTCAATTCAAAGCAAGTACCAGCCTCGAAAAATATATCATTGTCGCTTTATCGCGTTTCATATCTCGGATGCAATGTGTTCTGTGTAAAATAAAAAGCTACTGCGAAAAATGTCAAATCAATTATCAAGTCATTCGAATTGATAATCACGGTTAAAATGAAGACCGATCGTGATAACGTTTTCTTTCTGCTTTATGTGCATCTACGAACTTATCATTTTGCCACTTTTCGTATATTTTAATTAACTTTAGCTCATGTGAAAATATGCGTATTTTGCAAATCATACGCGTATATATATGTCTGCTATAATAACAAGTATTACGTTGACATTTAATGTATAGTTGATCAAATTCATATTTTCATATATTAGTGACTTTTAACACGCTGTTTTGTACAAACTGTTGAGTTCATAGAGGACAACCAACCGTTTGTTTTTTAAGGTTGGGCTGACTGAGTTTTGAAATAACTAGCTTTGCATAGACAAGGTAACATAAGTTTTCTGACCCGCACTCCGATAAAAAGAATAACTAGTTTAAGTACAGTAAAATAAAAAAATAATAATTCTAACCTAAGTTGGTTGAAATTTCCTTTGCATAAATTTGATAATGGATATTCCGACCTAACAAATTCAGGCCTTAGAAATCCAATTAAAATTGATATAAGCTGCAATTCATAATTTAAAAAATGATAACTGTTCAATAAGCTCTATGCACCAGTGGTTTAACGATCATGAAGCATTTTACTCCTACACACCTTGATCATCATTTTGCTATCTAAAATAGCAGGAGTAATTATTCATTGCAATAATTAGCTCTTCATTAATTTCTGCAATATGCATATATTAAAAATGTGCAAATTAAGTGAAATTAAGCAAAAATTGGAAGAAAATGTTGTCGTTGTTGTATTCGTGTTATTATTATTATTAAAATAGCATTGTAAAATATTAATATGCCGAATATCATTGGTATTTTTTAGGGTATTTTTGTAATGTTCATCCTTGCCTTACATGGGAAATGCGTGAAAATGAACTGAAGATTATTTATATGACAGACAATTTTTCTTCTGACGTTACCTTTTATGACAATAAAAGGAGCATAAGAGGTTTTTGTGATTTCAACACTACCTGTTACAATATCAAAATTATGAAAGACAAACATGAAGTTATCCTGGTCCTTAAAGAATTCAAGGTCAGCGACATCGATGGGGAATGGTCGTGTCAACAAGGTTTTGATACCTATACAACTCATGTTTCAAGTTCAGGAGGTAAAATTAGTATTAAAACAAATAAAAGAGAAACGGGAACTCGAATGTTTGGAAACAACATATCGATCAGGTATTGAAATGGTATACAACAACTTTAGATATATTATTCGGGAAAATTGGATTCAAGTTGTCAATAGATACTGTGTAACTAGTGTATGTTTATTTTTTTTCACTGCAGCACTATATTGTCAAATGAAATATGTATATATAGATTTATTTGTTCATTTTCTCAAATCAAATGTCCAATTGATAGCTAATAACATTTAAAATAGTCTAAATTTTGTTAACTACAAGTGTAGTCTTTATAATAAATTCTTTACAATTTCATGAGCCTTAACCTTCCATGCTCATGTATAAAAGAGGAAATGATTCACTGCAAATAACACCATGTATTTGGTTCATTGTCATGGCGTAAATAAGAATTGATTAACTTTCGGTTAGTCTTCTCAATTGATGGATGTTTCCTGAATAATCGAGAATGTAACGCATTTCTGTTATTCCTGCTTAACTAGTGGATTCAGCACTGATCGACTTTTTTTTATATTTCCTTTGTAGCAAATAGTGATGTTCGTGCATAAAGTATGTAAAAAAATTCAAATGAACCACAATCATTAGTATTTTAATCGTTAAACTGTCCTATTTCTTGCATAGTATTGCTTTTTGAAAATTTCAAAAAAAAATGGTTTGGTTGATACAAAACTTTACATTACTTATCAAATTGTTATTGTAGATATTTACACATCTACTCATCTAAATATTGACGGATCGCTTATTCATCGGCAAAACAGAACATTTATTCAAATAAAATGCAGTTCATGCCGTAAACCGTTTGGATATCGAGCGCAATTTCTTCAAAACAATAGGTTGGGAGACATTGTTACATTCAATTTGACATTAAACGTCTGTTTCAATGGCAACGGACAGTGCAATGCGTCCTCGTGCTCTTGCTCGTCAGTTGCAAATGAATTTACACGTATCTATGAGAAAGATGGAGAAAGCCAAATGACATTTGCCTGCGCCATGAAGTTTAAAACGACATCACAGACCTTTATTAAAGTTTCAAGTTTAGTATATGATGGAAGACAAAGTAAGTTGATATTAAGACAACAGTTCCACTAAAAATGTGTCTTTTTAATTGTATGTTAATAATTTTATTTGTAAATGCCGAATCAATGTTCGGTTTGCGTTTACATCGGTTTTGACTATAACTAAAACAATAACATTATCAGCAATTTCAATCTGACCTTTGTAAAGTGTTCCTCTTGATATTTATACTATTATTTTACATTTTTAGTTATGTGACTTATAATGACTTGTACATACATAATTTACTCTCTCAAAAAAAAACGCAACATAAGGGAGAATGACATTCACTTCTTAAATACCTATCACCATTTATCGAAGAAAGAAGATGCATAGAAATCCGAAATTGTTGTCAGAGAGAGTAATCAAGGAAACCAAGGTTATAGCTGAAATCAAAAGAATGTAATCCAGGGACAAAGACCAGGCTAATGAGCAACTCGGTTGCCACTAAAACCTGGAATCATGGACCAGGGGCACCAGTAGGGCTAACGTCCTCCGTTTTTTCTAGAAACACCCGCTGAGGTGCTCATAAAAGGTCAAGTTCAGGGAAGTGGAAAGAGGAAAGAAAAACTAGGACACGTTGAACAAATCAGTTTTCATGGCGCAGATGAATACACCGTAACGTTCATTATGACGACAATAAAACTTCTGAAGTGATGACTTTAATCTTGTAGCAATATAACCCTGTTCCAGAAGCTTAATTTGTAGAATTTTTGCGGTTATGCAAAACGTCTGCGTAGTCCACCACCTTGGACAAATATGTTGTTGATTAAAAATTCCAGCATTTTGTAAACATCTTCTTCTGTGTATTTGGAAGATGATTTGGAATATTTCTTACAAAGTATGAGGAATCTCTACCAAGAACTATTAACGTGTATCTAGGTGTGCATTTTTGTTTGGAAAAACAACGAAGTATAATGTTTTTAAGTCGAGTGTCACAGTCAAGCATTTTCGCTTTAATGTCAATATTTGTTATGTCCTTCATTTGCATGCAATACAGCAGCAACTCGTTTTGACATAGACATAATCAGAAGCTGTATTTCTGCCTGCATTATTATTTGCCACTCCTCATTTAATGCCTGCTCAAGTTGCCGAAGAGTTTGTAGTGGTGGCTGGCGTTGGTCACGCGCCTGTCCAATTCATCCCACAGATGCTCAAAGAGGTTTAGATATGGTGATCGTGATTTACATTTTTTTTGTTCCAAAAAGTCATTAGTAAGACGCGCTGTGGGTGGTCTGGCATAGTCATTCTGGAAAACCTCTCGACAATTTCGACTTCTCCGACACAATTCTGGGCGAAATGTTCATTACGGCGTCTGTTGACACGTATTCTGTCGTGTTTTTTTTCAAGTTGAAAATGAGATTCGTCACTAAACCAGTCGTGTCTCCAGTTCTGTAGGTTCCAGGGACGAACTGTGTTACACCTTCGAACCCTCGCCTAGTGGTTTTGCGTTTCAGAATGATTGAATAGTACGGTTTTTTGGGGCCCAACCCTTGGTTAAGTATGCGCTTTTGTATAGTCTGTGCTGATATTCTACGTATACAAGGAATTGTACTGGCGGTTTTTGTTGCAGTGACAGTTCTATTCCTCTGGGTGAACAACCTGTTATATCGATCCTGGGCTACAGTTGTGACACTTGGACGCCCTGAACGGTGCATATCTTGTGTTGTATTCTGCAGCTAATATCGTTTTCATAGACACGATATTGTCCTGTGGTGCATTTGTAACGTCTAGCAACAGCATTTTGTGATTCCCCGGAGTCGTCCGATTGCGAAATTACGGGTAGCGTCACCTCATCAGGATTCAATTCAACGACTGCGTTCAGGAAAATAAACACCGGGTTTTATACCCAGAGTCTGCGCTACAATCAACACATGGTTCGCTCGTCTAGGTCGTGCATTTTATTAAATAAAGCTCCATCTGTAACACTTTACAAAGTTTGACCTAAACAGCGATCTGCTTGATTGAATTTGAATGATTTCTATTTAATACTTTTGATGGTTATAAATTGATAGATTCTATATAACTTTAATAAATATACTCATTAAAACACAGACAAATAACATTTTTACAAACAAAATCAATTTTGCGTTTCATTTTTGAGAGAGTATATATTATGAGTAAGTTTTTAAATCATAATGAAAGTGCTTTCAGACACATCTAGTCGACCATTATTTTGTCACCTGTAAAAACGAGATAAAAGGTGTCGTTCGTATTTGTTTTACTAAAAATGTTCGTGGCTACCACCAACCTAACTTGAGCATGGACTCGAAAGCTTTACGACTCCTATAGAGTTTCAGTTTTCAATAGGAAACACTATTATCTATTATTGATCTTATGTTTTTGTTTTTTGTTTTTTGTTTTTTTGTTTCATTTCATTTTATTCATTTATTTTTGTTAACAGTACGTAATAATCTTAATCATTATACTTCATTTAAACAAATGTTCTATAAGCTTTCTTGGTTTTAAAATTAAAATTAGCATGTAGCATGCATCACAGATTTCTTTAGTTGAAAACACCGATAACGCATATTCGAACTAGAAGGTTTATTTTGTAATGCAATTCTCTTCAAAAGTAACAAAGTGCTATATAAAGTGCAATACTCGTCCAACCACGGCATTGTCAAAGAATCCACCAAGTGCCGCAATACAAAACTTATTATATATTTGCATATTTGTATTTGTATTTGCAGTTGTGCATATTTTTCATGCGAATGATATGTTTTGTAGCTTTTTGTTGTAGCATTAACTCCCCCATATTTAGATTTTAATGTTCGATGAAAAAATAATTTCATCCTTTCAGATTTTACTATTACTGAAATTAAAAGGACGACACCAGCATTAGAGGTATCAACAAATGTTAGCATTTTACCTTCTGAAGAACAACGTATGTATATTTGATGAACAAACGTATATGCTAATAAGTATGCTTTAGGCTGACATTTCAAATGTTGGGTTGTCGTCTCTATGACATATACATCATACCTATTCTCGTGATATTATGCTGTCCTCAATAAGACATTTTTACAGAATTATATGTAGACACAATTACTACGACTTTTATAAAAAAAAAAAAATACAAAGGTAAGCAAAAAAAAATGGGCATATGCTTCATCTTTGATTTACAGTAAAAAGTTAAAGATCGAAATTTTTAAGTGAAATAAAGACAGTTTTAAGTAAGGGTTCCTCACGCCTAACTTAATGTTTACAAAGAAACTCTATAGATATACATTTATAAATCAAAAAGCTCAGAGTAATTCTAGACATAGCTGTACCACTTTTGTAAATTTTGGTTTTCTTTCACTTAACTTTTATTATATACGCAGACACGGAGAAGGCGTATTTTGCTCTGCTTCTGTTATTGTTTATACCAGCAATATCATATTGTTATTGGAAAAGGAAAAGACAACAGGAAACGGGTAACTATTGTGTTCTTTATTGCTTTTTCTTGTAATTTGTATTGTCTACTTTCATTTTGACAAATATTCTTCTGCAAAAGTGAATATTGTCACACTTGTAATGTCACATCGTTCGTAGGAATATGTTATTTTTTAATCAAAACATCTGTGACATCAATCAGTTTCGACGTCGATCAATTCTTAGTAAATGACATCGTTATATATGTATTTGTTGTTTTTGTAATAGGAAATACAAATGTGTTTGATTTCACATGTAACTGAATGGAGTACGATACAGTAGGAAGTTAAGATATTTACTTTATTAAATAATGCATGTTGTTTTCTGAACGTCTCTTTTTCGCGGAAAGGCAAAGACGTCATGAATAAACGATTGCGTGACAATATGAAAGCACTTGCTTCAAACGGAAAAGAGGGCAAAAAATGCCGTCAAAAAGATGTTTAAAGTATTCAAACACGTCGGATTAAACATATAATGACATTGAATATTTGCACATGTATAAGGGATGAAGGAATGACCTGGAATGACCCACCGATCGAATAAATTAGATACCTGAATACGTCACTATTGCAAGTTGCGGCAATTATTTTAATATATTTTCAATTGATTTCTCCGCTTTACAACTCCCATTATTGCCTTCTTTTTGACATAGAATATTTAACGAAATGCATAATTTAATATTTCCATGAATTGAATGACCGCCACAACATTATACAGTGTGTAGGCAATACTTATAGTTACAAGGCGAGTGACGTTTTTCAAAAAGACCCTTATAGCTTTGAACTTTATCATACTCACCTAACATACATCTATAATTAACCTTCAATGTGTGGTCGATCGCAAAAATCTCGAATGGAACTTTTTTTGTAGGATCATGAGTGTTTTTTTTTAAATTACAGTACAATCAAATAAACTTCTGTTATTATAACTCAATTCATTTTCATGCGTAATTATTGTCACGCTTTATTGTTATAATAACTTTCAGAGCATATGAACCATTGATTCAAAGAAAAAACATCCGCTAATGCCTTTTAGGCCACAATTTTCTTCAGGTTTTCAGTAGAAACTGCCTCCGTATGGTTTTGATTTTATGATAGTCTGTCTTTCGCTATATAGTATTTACTGTACGAAAAACGCAATACAGTATTGTCAACTTTCTTTTCATCTCTGGAAATATCCTTTAGCACCTGCGTATGTAGTTTTTATATCAGAACTCATAGTTTATGCCAGTGATTGCCGTAACTATGCGGACTTTTTTGTATTTAAATACACTGTGTTGTATATTGATGCTAAAAACGACGATGTCCAGATTGTCGTAAAAAGTACGTTGTTTATCTGTAGCAATCAAGCAAGCACATAAAGCCCCTTTTTTATTTTATTTTGTTTTTATTTATTTTTTTTTCTTTGAAATTCTAGATAAAAGAAAAGGATGACACATATATATTGTCTAACTATTATGAGATTTTCAATTGGCATTTTTTTCTACATGCAAATTTATTCGCATTAAAGCACTCGAATAATCCACATTAAACCGGCGTTACCAGTATTTTCCCTATCAACTATAGTGTATATGGCCATCCTCCTGAAAGGATATTCCCATAAAAGCTACTGCAAACATCTACATGCAATCATCTTTTTGCCACTTTTAAATAAATGTACTATCTGTAATATAATATGTTTTTTAGCAATTTTTCGGAAATGTCCAAAATTCTCGAAAACTAAGACATGAAGGTATATATTTTTCTTTGCATATTTGGAAAGATCATGATAAAATAAACTTTGCGACGAATTTTCGGGGACAAAATCAGTTGTATTTTTTTTTGTGTATTATATTCCCTTAACAGGTGTTAATGGTATCAATCTAATCTTATTCATAAATTACTAAAATCGCTTAAATTTACATCGTGTATAGAAGGCGCATTTTGCTTTGAATAAACATGTAGTCCGTGTACTCCAAAGGAAACCCTGGCACCACCTCCCTTTCGAAAAATGCATGGAAATCTGGAGTTGTAGCTACTAATATGTCTACCTTCATTATTCATTTGTTTTTATTATTATTATTATTATTATTATTTGGCAATTACTGCATTTGTTCGTAAAAAAGTAGGCCAAATCACACCCGGTTTTTGTGGGAGTTTATATTGCTGTTTGCTTGTTTGTTGGGGTTTAACATCCAAGCAGCAATATTTCAACTATATTCAGACGATGAACATGAAATTGATGATAAAATGAACATGAATCATGATGAAATGAAAAGGGATGTGACACAAGGACAATGGGGCCGACAAATTTTGATTGCCACTGGAAATAGGAAAAGATGGGTAGGGTCGGGCAATTTAGCCTCCTGTGGCGGAGCCCTATAGTTCCTACTCCTGGAGATTACCAGAGTAGGGTTCTTAAACGTGCGAGGAATGTGGCATCTTTCCCAACACATTACACCACTATGGTTTGCGGTCAGGTTTTCCGTATTATAGCCTGACAACCCCAGCATGTAAAACGCCAGGGGTACCCCATTCCACCACCTGGGGCACACATTCTAGTTGCTCTGTGGGCAGAGCGGCCAAGCCCCCTGAGCTAGGGTTCTGAGCACTATTTAGTTGCCTTTTACGACAAGCTTAGCGCTGCTGCAGGCCTATTTTTTCAAAAACTGGACCTGCACGGGGCTCATATTGCTAGTTCATAAGTTTATTGTGTAATGTCATGTTTTCCTTATCTTCGGTTTTTATGTAACTTGTTTTATCAAGTTCGCTATTATGTATGGATCTTTTTTACCGTTTCAAGTTCATGCTATATCTAAGGATTCTGACATATTTGAATTGTCCCAATACTGACGCTTCGTTATTTGCCAATTTTCAGTTAAAAATAATACATAAGTTTGCTTCAAGCTATTCTTTGAGGTTGCATTGCGAACATCAGAAAAAGAACAAATTCTGAATCTCCGAAATTCGTCCATTTGATTTAAAAGGGTCATCAATGTAACCAAGAATTTAGCGGAAATCAAGAGAATGTAATCAAGGGACAAAGAACAGACACGGAAAAAAGAAAAACACAACATAAAACATACAACAACCACAATAATACGAAGTAACAAAAGTAAAGAATCACCCGCCTGTTGCTCATAAAAATTCCAGAGAAGACGAAAGTTAAAAGGAAAACTATGACACGTTCAACACATCAGGTGTAGTTGAATATGCCTTAACGATCCACGAGTTCATGATGACGACCATAAATGTTCTGTAGTGATGATTTCAATCTTGTAGCAACGTAACATTTTTTTCAGAAGCCTAATTGTAAGCTCTGGTATAGTGCTTGAGTCGTGATATGAAATCCCCAAACGCAGGTGTTGAACAGATTTTGCAACGGATGAAAGGAATTGGACAATACTAAATCAAAGGTCACCGCGTTTTTCGTAAAGTTTTGTCAATAGTTTGCCTTATCCTTTTCAATATTATTCCCATTTTTTACTGTTTAACTAAAGTTCTATAATCGCGCGTATGTTTTTGTCTCAATCAAGTCGTTTTGTTTTAAATAATAGAAGGCATAAATGTTCTTTTTTTCAAATTAACTGCCACTAGACAATAATTAAGTCGGCGACCAAACAATATCCCGGGAAAAAATCACGTGCGTCTCGACCGCTATTTTCAAAATGGCCGCCAACGTGGTCATAATTCAAATTTGTCCAATTTTTATAAAAAAATATATCTAGGTTTTTCGAGCCGTCCCGATTAATAATCTGCGGCTCAATTTGCAATTTTTGCTATGTATCGGCCGCCATTTTCAAAATGGCCGCCAACGTGGTCATAATTCAAATTTGTCCAATTTTTATAAAAAATATATCTAGGTTTTTCGAGCCGTCCCGATTAATAATCTGCGGCTCAATTTGCAATTTTTGCTATGTATCGGCCGCCATTTTCAAAATGGCCGCCACTGCAGTCAAAAATTCAAATTTGTCCAATTTGTATGAAAATTGATGTATATATTCTTTAGCGTCACGTTTAAGAATCTGCGGTTCAAACGATAATTTGGACTACGTATCCACCGCAATTTTCAAAATGGGTGCACCGCGATTACAAATTCAAAGTTGTTCGATTTTGATGAAATTTGATATCCAGGTTCATTACACTGCCTTGATTAATTATAAGCAGTTCCACAGACGATATGTTTCTCAAAAAATTGATCAGGAAACGTGTTTATATTTAAAGCCATATAAACGCGGAACCCCGAAAATATTTAGGATAACGATACTTATAAGTAATGAGATAAATAAATCAAATAACTCAAAGTTTTGGTTCCCAGTTTTTACTTGAGTCCGATTTGCTTATATACGTTTATTCCCTTGTACATATTAGTTTGATTATTCCATGTTCTTTGTTGTGTTTGTCTGCTTTCCATTTCCGGTCTTTGTTCCAGGATACATTCTTTTGCCACTCTTTCATAGCAACTGAACATGCAATTATAGTTTTCGATTTTTCGTGTATGTGTCAGTTTCATGGCAAAAAGGTCAATGTTTTGTCAAGATGCTATAAGGAAGTACAAAATTTGAAAATCCATTAATATGGTAAGCTGAGGTGAATGTGATCATTAAATGAATTTTCCTCCCGATAAAAATGACATTAATATAAAGCATATATTATTTCCACATTTTGATTTTTTAACTTCATCCACAGGTAAAAAGAAGACCGAAGAAGAGAATATACCTATGCTAGTCCTAGAAAAATGCGAAAATACAGAAAGTATGTATTTGTTTTTGTTTGTTTTGTTTTTTTTTGTTTTGTCTTGTTTTGTTTGTTTGGGTTTTTTTGTTTGTTTTTTTTTCGCTATGTTTTAGTTTACGTTTGTTTGTTTAGAATTTATTCATATTTTTAAGATACATTTGATTTGGTATTCTAAATGTCTATATAATGTAAAACATTTTTTAGCTATTTATCGAACCGTAGGCCATAGAACATCGAATACTTAAGCATATATAATCAACATCATAAAACATATATTTAAACCTAAATTGATTAAATGTACAAATGTACAAGTATCTGTTACCTTTTGAATTATATATGAATGACTTTTGATGTTTAAAAAAAAACGTGATTTGGTATAGACGAAGACTGTCTTATTTGAATTGTAGATTACAAAGGATCATGAAAATATGTTATATATATTCAAAAGTGTATAGTGTTGAAATAAAAGAAATTACTTTTGACGTAATTCACATTGATTGATTATGATTTTATAACCATATTTACAGCATTTACTGTTGATGTTGTATATATAATTTGATCCGATGGAGCAGTGTAGCGAATAGAGTCGTCACATTCTCAGACGTTGTATAATATTGATTTGTTGTGTCATGCATCATTAATTTGATCCTTTATCCTACATAATAACACCTAGGTGAACTGTCCCGTACTACCATACATCGTGTACTAAGTTACAGCCCTAGATTAATCCAACGTGGAGGAATGGCTCGCTCAGCGAAAGTTATATTTTTATATAGCCCAGCTGGCCGAGTGGTCTAGGCCGCTGAACTAAGTGCATTCTGAGACGTTAATATATATGTAAGTCTAAAGAATTGTACAACGATACCGATAAAGATGTTAATACTTTATAATAAAATATATGAGCAAAATTTTCAGTCAACAAATGACCTTCTTCAATAAATTGAGTGTGTATGAAAGTAAATGGTCTGTGAACACAACTCACTACGTAATCAGGTGAATACCTGTGACGTATAAAATTTTATCGACAGCTAACAAAGATCTTGAACACTGTGTTATAAACACACGTTGTGTGTAGATCTTGAATACTGAACTATAAAAATAAAAATATTTACAAATACTGTTATAAGAAACTATACAAAACAGGAAGAACTTAATGTTTTTTGTTAATTCCGTGTGGGTGTAAAACACGGAGTTCCTTTATCCAAAATCCCTCCCGCTTCACTCTTTGTAGATCGCTCCAGTTCGTGTTTTGTTCCACAATGAAGATTTTCATTTTGTTGAAATCATCGAGGCAGTGATTAGGTAATCTGAAGTGTTAACTCACTGGGAGTAAAGGCTTTTTTGTTAGGTCTCTACTGTGTCCGTTCAAGCGCTTGTGAAAAGGCTTTTTAGATTCACCAACATATTGAAGGCCACAGATGGGACATTGGAGCAAATATATTACATTAGCACTCTTGCAGTGCACGTTGCAAAATATTTTGTAGCGTTTCCCCGTGACTTTGCTGGTGAATGATGACGAGTGGTGCATTTGGTTGCAACATTTACATCTTTTGTCACCACAGGAGCGACTCTCGCCTGGAGTCAAGTTGGGCTTAGATATTTCAGCCCTCACAAGCAGACTACGCAAACTGTCTGGGTGTCTGAAAGCAATCACAGGTGGTTTGTGAAAGACTTTGGATAATGTTGAGTTTCTCTCGACAGAGGCCCAGTGCTCAAGAATGGTATTGTGGCTGTTTGTAAGGCAGGGGTGCTATGTTAGAACACAAGGGGTTCTTTTACGTTTTTTCTTTGCCTTGTACTGTGACAGACTATTTCTTGGGTTATTGTGAATATTTTTGAAACCCTTATTTGATGGTCTTGTATTTATATCCCCTTCTTCTTCAAATGTTCTTCAGTTGACTTAGACGTTTTTTTTTAGAATTCGACATTTGAACAAATGGAAATTCTCTTAGTCAGGTGAGATGGATGACAGCTCTTAGGCATAAGATATTGATGTGTGTCAGTTGGTTTTGAGTATAGGTCCTTGAAGAGCTCTCCCCCCGATAAGGTGCTGGAGGTATTGAGGAATGAGATGTTAGTAGTAGATGTTTCGTAAATGAACTTAATTGAAAGATGTTGATTGTTGGCACGAGCGATAAAATTGTTTAGTTCTTCTTCGCCATGTATCCACTTCATATCCACGTCGTCAATAAACCTATACCAGGACAAAGGTTTTTCTATAGAGGATTCAAGTTGTTCTTTTTCACATTTTTCCATGAAAATATGGGCATAAGACGGAGCTATTTTGGTACCTATAGATGTGGCATTTATTTGTAAGTAATGGTCTCAATTAAAAGTAAAATTGTTCTTTTTTAAAACTTTTGTGACCAAAGTGACTAGGCAGTCAGTAGGTGGAACTTTGACCTCCCAAGAGTCCCAAACATCTCTACAAGCCTTGATACCATCAGAGTGAGGAATGTTGGTATAGAGATGTAACGTCCATAGTGACCAGAGTGGTGTTTGGTGGAAGGAGATTCAAAGCCTGCATCTTCTGTAAGTAATCGGTCGTATCTTTTATAAATGATGGAAGTTTTTCAACATGTAGGCGTAGATGTAGGTCCACGAATTCCGAAATTTTCTCTATTGGAAGGCCGTTAGCAGACTATAGGTCTACTTGGGTTGTTGACTTTGTGAATTTCGGGGAGTAGGTAGAATCGACCAGGTTTAGGATTTTCAGGTTTGAGCTAATCAATGTCAATGTGTTATTTTCGTGCATATTGTTTAACTTAGTTTTTATTTCGTCCGAAAAGGATTGAGTGGGGTATGTTGTTAATTTGATATAAAAACGGTCGTCTTTAAGTTGACGCTCGGCCTCATTAATGTAGGCGGATTTGTCCCTGATCACTACAGCGCTGCCTTTGTCTGCAGGTTTTATTATGATATTGTCATTGGTCCTTAGACCTTGAAGTGCAGCATGTTTCCCTATTGTTAAATAATGGTGACTCTCTATGTTGACCCTTACATTTCTTATTAAGTCAGATTTTACATTATCAATAAATGATTCCAAAGTTGAATTTTTCGCTCTTTTCAGGGACCCACTCACTTTTCTTTATAAACCGATAGTTATTTTCATCTTCTGAATCATTCTCACTTTGATCCTCACTCTCTTTTGAGCCAAAGTACTCTTTGATCCTCAAACTTCTGGCAAAGTTGTCAAGCTCCTCGGTCAGGATGGTTTCATTAACAGGACCTGGAACTGGGCAGAAATTGAGACCCTTAGCTAATAATGATGTTTCAACTTCAGTTAGGTTGTGTGATGAAAGATTAATGACAGTGTTGGGTGGTTGACTGTCAGGTTTGTTTCTTCGTTTAAAATGTGTGTTGCGTCTTTTGCTTTGTTTTTCACATGACTAGATGCCGCATTGGACATTCTAGATTTACACATGGCCATTTGCTTGTTGGTGAGCCTCCACCTGAGTGTATCCCATGTGATTGCCCTTTCTCTATCAAACATGTTCTTCTGGATTGTGTGGATTTTGCCAACACCAGGCAAAATTATTTTGACTGCGCCAATATGTTTGATTTGTTCAAGACCGTTTCATCTAAAAACATTATCGATTTCTTGCGGGACATCGGTTTATTTAATAAAATCTAAATTGGATACCTTCCTTGATTTTTCAATATTTTAAATGTTTTATCGAAGTTATGTTTCTATATGTATTTTATGTCTTAGGTTCACTTTTTATGTACCTTTTTATATGTAAATAGCTGTTTGTTTTAATTTCATTATTTTATGAAGAGACTTTGATCTTGCTTTTAATATTTTCCTTGCATTAAATGTTCTTGCCGTGATATGGCCCTGGTCGCCGAAACGGCAATAAACAACAACAATCAATCAATCAATCAATCACATGATGGAACTGTTATCGGTGACATGCCATCACGTTGGAATTTACGATTCTGTATGTCATGAAGGGCCTGATTTTGACTTTTGTGATGTCATCAAGACGCTTAATAAGAAAGTCATTCTGGTTGGCAGATTGCTTTAGACTTTATATATATAAATAAACGTCTTAGTATGTTTAACATCACCAGAAGATGGTAAAATTTACATTTAATATTTCGGATAACTGATATCATTCTTCAGCATAAAACTCATAAAACCTTATGAGCATAAATTCATAAAACTGTATGAGCATAAAACTCATAAAGTTCAAGATCAAAACAGATTCAGAAGCTGAATCACCTACGCTGTGGGTGATTGTACCTTTATCAAAGGCACACTTAAGCAAATGATAAGGAGCCTGAATGAAAATAACAAAAGGGGTCTTTTTATCAAAATTAAAAATAAAAATTAACTGTGGAAAACAATACAAAAAAGTCAAAATATAGTACGGCGTATTGATTTATAGCATGTAGTGCTGTACCAGCCTTAGACCAAGACCTAAAAATGGGTTATTTTATCTCATTTATTCAATCTGGAGAAGTTGTTTGTAATTTCTTCATCCAAACGTTTTCCCGAAACACTCTATGATCGTAACAACAATGTTGTGGAGATTCTCCTGGGTGTGTCCGGCGGATCTAAGATGGCGACTTAGAGGGTGGTCTGGTTTGCATTTGTAGTCACTGCAATGGCCATTCATACACCTGCTGAAAGGTTGTTCTGTTTCGCCAGCGTACTGCATACCACATCGTTTTGCAAGTCACTTCGCAAAAATTTCAAATTCCTTTCCAGTGCAGAAGCTTTTAAACGTTTTGGTGTGCAGTATCTGGGTACAAATCTTGCATTTTTGTATCTCCACATGGTCGACACTGGCCCGTTGTATTTTGTTTGGGCTGAGATGAAATCTCTGCTCTTACTAGGGCATCTCTTAGGCTCCTAGGTCAACGGAATGCCAGGACCGGGGCCCCAGGAAAGGGCTTGGACTTCATCCGCGGGACTCGTACCGCTGTGACATCTATGGCAAAACACCGCCTGCACAAATTCCAACGCCCTCGACCACTCGGCCAGCTAGGCTGTATTAAAATATAGCTTTGGCTGGTCGGGTCATTTCTCCTCGTAGGATTAATCTAGGGCTGTAACTTAGTACACGATGTATGGTAGTACGGGACTGTTCATCTAGGAAGCATTATAGCGAATAGAGTCGTCATATTCTTACACGTTTTTCTATTTATATATTCACATAATATCTTTATCGGTACAATCTTATACACTTTATATATGAATATTTAAAGAGTAATCAAGGGAATCAAGGTCATAGCGGTAATCAAAAGTATGTAATCCAGGGACAAAGACCAGACATGGAAAACAGCCACACACAACAAAGACCATAAAGTAACTAAAATCATACATACAAAGTAACCAAATCAAATGAGCAACTCAGACTCCAGTAAAAAATTGGAAGCATGGACCAGGTGTGTCACTGTTTTCTTTATTCTTTACATTTTTGTCACAGAAGAGTCTAACGCCTGTATTTTGTTTCTCTTTGATTTAGATGATGAAAGAAATGACGCCTATAAACGATGGCTTTTTCTTAATATCTGCCTTCATAGTTACGCTATCGAAAGTCTTCGTATGTACACTGAGAGATTTGTGGAAGGGTTGTATAACATATGGGTTAAAAAAGTGGGTATAAACAATCAGTCATTTAAAAACCATATTGCATATTACAATCATATAATTCTTAATTACTCTGCAATAAATTCAAATTCCGGAAAAGACAGAAAGTGCATGGATTACAGAGTAAACAATTATATCGAATTCTCTAAGTTATTTCTACAGAAAAGACTAACAAGTTTCGACGACCTCGACAGTTTGTTAGAAATAGTGAGCAACATCAACGAGTTTCCGCCTATAATGAAAGAGCATACTGGAAAGGTATGATTTTTTTTATTGTAAATGAAATTATATTAGCAACCAAACATTATGAGATCTTAGATGTGTATTTTTTTGTTATTATTTTTTTTTTTTATTGTTATTATTATTATTATTATTATTATTATTATCATTATTGCCGACTTAATATTACCCAAGTCTACGGGGGACTCAACCCTCTTCCTCTATAACCAAAAGAGATTCCTTGTTGAGCCAATTACTTCCGTTGAACAGGCACACCATGACACAAAAGCACACGTTTCATTTTGTTTATCTTTTCTCTTCCATATTTAACCTTTTAAAGCTTTTTCTCCATTTCCTCATTTGCTTTATATGAGTAATTTTCAAAATATTTATATTTGTATGCGCATGCTCATAAGATTATTGTATGGAAAAGACTTCATAAGTACGATGTACTTGTATCTAATCTCTTTCGTACGTTATTCTTACTTACTTGAACTTTATAAGCTGAGAATAACTATGGAATATGTCATCACGAATCAGACGAATGCACTTCGTTTTTAACATTTCTCCACCGGTCGTCATTTTGATTATAAGTTGTGTATACTTCGGTTGCATATGAGTCTTCTATGAATCTCTGAAATTCCATTAGTGAATAAGATACCGTAAAATAATTAAAACTAAAATATATTATACTGTATGTTTCTCGAAATGTACTCGTTTCACAAGAACTTTTCGCTCATTTCCTACAATTGTCACTCGAAGCCATGATACTTTATCTTAAACAAATATTGATATATCATTAACAGGCAATGCGTCGATAGAATATACACATTAGAGCATCTCTTATATTTTAATTCTATTGGACTAGAGATATATCAAACCATCTATAATGTGACAATTAGTAAGGGTGATAGATATATATATATATTTTTTGTTCCAGCTGACATATAATGTGCTGAAACCTTGTAAGAGAACACATCATATAGATGTTAGAACATTTGAAATTGCTATAGAGACTATGGACGGATTCATTAGATCCATGAACAGTGACCAGCTTGACGAATTCAAACTGTGCACTCAGTACGGTAAGTCGATTACAAGCAATTTGACGGCTTACGATTGTGAAACAAACCGATCAAATACATTCAGCTAAATACCATAAACTAAACATATACAATACAATAACAAAACGAGAACCTCTTGTAATTAGTAAAGGTCTCACTTACAACTTCCAACGTTTCAATTGTTTTCAGTTGACATGGGTTGAAAGTAATTTTCAAAGTTTCACCCTGATTTCCGAGGATTAATGACATTTTATTGTTGCATAACATTGCGAAGCCTTGAACATAGGGCTTTCAAAAGCATTATGATGATAGAACAATGATTATAAAATCTTTTCACAAAATTTACTCACACGTGTAAACAACATACTATTATGTAGTAAATTACAAAAAACGATATTAAAGTATACATTCTCAGCTTAAATGCATAGATTTATGTTTAGTATTTTTTGGTACTATATAGAGATGGCTATTTTACACGGAAGTGGTAATTGAGACCAAAGATTACGCTAATCGTTCTTTTTAAATAATTCACGAAACTCTTGCAAAAGTGTAACGGCGTCAAGCCCTGTATAGGTCATAAAATATTAACTGTAATTGTATTAACATACAAATTGTTCAAAGAGTAATCAAGGGAACCAAGATTCTTGTGGAAATCAATAGAATGTAATCTCTAGGGAAAAAGACCAGACAGGAAAAACAGACACGCACAACAAAGAACATAAAACAACTAAAATAATACACACAGAGTAGCAAAAAGTAAACAAGCAACTCGAAACTATGACATATTGAATAAATCAGTATTCATGGTGCAGATGGATACACCGTAATGATCCACGCTTTCTTGATGACGACCATAAAACTTGTACTGATGACTGCAATCTTGTAACATACCTCTGTTCTACAAGTTTATTTGTTAGAAGTCTACCGCGAAACAAAAAATCTGCGTAGTTACGGCAAGTTCTTGCATAACTTATGTTGTGATATGAAAACTCCATACGCAGGTGTTGAAGGGATGTTGCCACAGATGAAAGGAAAGTTGACAATACGGCATTAAAAGTCATCGCGTATAGTTTAGTCAATTGTTTTCCATTACTATCGATCTCTAAGTGTAGGTCAGGAGATGAAGCTGAATTAAAAGTGTCTGTAGTATCCTTTATCTCAAGTTCTTTGGGTAGATGCGACGTATAAGTCCCCGAAACTATGATTGTTTTACGATGATGCGCCATATATGTAGTTGAAGCTGAGATCAAAGAATCTAGCTAAACGATGTTGTTTCTTTTAGATCAGATCAGCTATAAATTCACAATGTTCAAAATACATATATATTTATATATACATATAAGTATATGAAAAATGCATGCTGTGTTGCTTTACTTCTTTGTAATGATGTCAAAATAAATAGGTTATAAAACCGTTACTGTCAAAATTTTACATTGTTGCTTATTCTACTCGATTTCATCACGAAAACTACATTCTCACCTAAGGATGATTATGTTTTCACATATGATAAAATATAAATACCGAATATATGAATCTAAATATGAAATTGGATTTCTATTTTTCAAAATGCAATCCTATGGACTGTAAATTAATCATGATAATGTCCTCTACCTAAGCGCTTATCTACCGTATCCAGTATTCTAATTAACTATTTCTATTTAATTGAAAAACAATCCATGTGTTTTGTTCTAGAAAAGGCGGTTTGTAAACAGAATTTCTTTCAAATATATCCGTAGACTTTTCAAGAAAGGTTTAATGAAGCTTTGAGCTTGATACATGAATGCAAAACTTTCGTCACAATGTTTCAAGTTTTCCTCAAAAGGCAGTATGAATTATTGCATTGCCAAAATAATAAATTACCTATGGTCTCACTAACCACTTCCGGGTCAAATGGCCACCCCCCTATGTAGTACCAAAAACATATGCATTGTCAGTGCATTATTTGTGTGTATTATGATTAAAAGTAGTCAAAATAAAGCTGAGAATGTGTACTTTAAAATCATATATGTAATTAACTACAAAAGTGTATGAATATTGTTTACATGTGTGAGTAATATGCCTCCATGCTGCCAGTTAGCAGAACATGTAAAAATGTGGATTTTCGGTATTATTTATTCAAGTAAATTTTGTGAAGAATTTCTACTATCATCGTACCATTAACATAATGATTTTGGAAGCCTTATTTTCCAAGCTTCGCAACGGTATGCAGCTTTAAGATGTCATTTGTCCTGGGAATTCACAGTGAGACTTTGAAAATTACTTTTTTAACATGTAAAGTAATGGAAACGTTAGAAGTGGTTAGTGAGACCTATGTTAAACTTTTGTATTTATAATTTAATTATACAGTCCAATATCTAAGTAAAGATGATTTTTTTAAAAGTAGCATAGCTAAGTCTGGGCCGTTACCGTCTTGAATTTCTTCCCAATATTGTCATATTGAAACTGGTTTCGCGAGATATCATTTTTAATGTTTTATACGGTAAATATCATGAATATGATATGAGGTACGATTACTTGAAAAGGACGGAGGTAGAAGCTAGAAAGATCGTATTGATAGATAATTCACTAATCATAACTTTGAGGGCGTTCCAAATAGACTTGTGACGAATTGTCTGCGAGCTTGGTTGTCTCATATGTTAAACCCTTGTTTTTTAAAACTTTTAAATATAGTCTTTATTAACAAAATTCCTAAATTCCATTTCTTAAAGAAGTAACCATATGAATGTGATAAATGTTTGTAAGCAATCATTGCATTCATTGTAACATTGTTGTTCCAGGGTGAAACAACACAGCTGTTCCATAAAATTGTTTTACACGTATATTTCTGAGGCCTTTCTAGATAATATCAGAAGCCCTCATTAATACTCTAAAAGTGCTTCATAAGACTGTCACTACAAAGAAATTTTATTTCTGAAGAGGAGGTGATCTTGCACTTTTTAAAATCATTATAGGTATACAAAACCGTGATTGTACAGGAGCAATAGTACATTTTAGTTGGTTTTAAAAAGATTCATGATCACCTTGATTACCCGATATTACGGTCACTGTAACTTTTAAAAACGTAAGTGGTAGAAAGAGTCATCAAGGGAACCAGAATTCTAGAGGGAATCAAAAGAATGTAATCTCCAGGGACAAAGACTAGACATGTAAAACAGACAAACATAACATAGAACATAAAGTAACTAAAATAATACATAAAAGGTAATAAGAGTAAATGAGCAACTCGGAATCCACTAAAGCATGAACCAGGTACACCGGTAGGGTAAGAGTCCTCTTCTGTTCTAAAAACACCCGTCGAGCTGTTCATAAAACGTCAGGTCCGGGTTATGTAAAAGAGGAAAGGTGGAAATTTGACCATTAATCTTAGATGATATATCGCAACTTTAAAAAAGGCAAACTTAAACGTCATTGGTTATATTGATTTTTGGTCTTGGCCCTTTTTCATCCAAATCAATAGAACTCAGAAGCAGATTGGAAATAATGTTGGAGCTAAATTAGCATAACAATTTTTTTGGCAGAACAGTGCCTTGTGATTGTTTATATACTGCATCGAAATTTTGAGCGAGAAAGTACTTGACGGATGTAGCAAATGATATAACAAATAAAACAACTACATGTACTTAATCAAATAATAATGTGTAATCTGCACTAAAAACAAAAGACATGTTTTTCTTCGGTTTAGTACCAATACTGGGAGTTATGACAAATGAATATTATATCATCTATAAGAATTTCATTCACTATAATGTCTAATATTTTGATAATTTTAGGACTGCCTCTAATAGACGAAGAATTCATCAATGGCATTAAAGTTGGTAATGTTGAATCATTTAAAACTGCATCATCCATCTTAAAGGAAAAAGTAAAACCTTACACCGAGAACCAGTCAAAAGTCGAGGTAAATTGAAAAAACTTTTCTTTAAAATTCATATTTTTCGTTACTTATCTCTCTATGGAAAGTTTCTCTCTAGTGCTGATGCACTCATTTACTACGAGATACCCATATGCGACGTCTTGCTTAGATATGACGTGTCGGTAATACGTAGATGGTGTAACTATCACCTTTTTAGCTCACCTGGCCGTCGTCGTGGACAAATTTTCAAAAATCTTCTCCTCTGAAACTACTAGACTGACAGGTTTTAAACTTAATATGATTGTTTCGTAGGGTGTTCGGCACAAAATTACCGTTGGGATTTTTGATCCATGAAAAAACATGGCCGCTGATACTAAAAATAGAACATAGGAGTCAGATTGCAGTTTTTTCCAAATAACTCAAAAACCATTACCTTTGGCAAATTTCAGGCTCAAAGGTAATATTGTTTAGCATCATGAGATGCCAAAATTTTCAAAAGGATTGGTCAACTGATGTAGGAGTTACGGCCCCTGGAACAGTTTTTTTTTTTGCCACTTTGAAAATCTTCTCAAAATCTATTGCACAGAATTCAATGAAAGGTGGCATATATGTTCCTTAGGATATCCCACACAAATTGACAGATGGGATTGTTGATTCATGACAAAACATGGCCGCCATTACTAAAAATAGAACATAGGGGTCAGATTGCAGTTTTTTGCAAATAACTCAAAAACCGTTGCCTTTAGCAAATTTCTGGCATGGGTAAAATTGTGAAGCATCATGAGATGGACCTATGCCGAAATTTTCAAAACCATTCATTGACTAATGTAGGAATTACAACCCCTGAAACAGTCGTTATCTTCTTCTCTAAAACCATTTAAGATCATTGAATGAAAATAAGCATAATAGTTCTTTTGTGTATTATGCTCAAAATGGCTGTTGTGATTTTTAATCCGTGAATAGATATGGCTGCCCTATACTAAAAATGGAACTTAGGGGTCATAAGACAGGTTTTTGGAAAAAAAAATTATTAAATGTTGCTATTAGCAAAATTCTGGTTCAGTTCATGAAAATGCTATGAATAATTATAGTTTATTTTAACTTAGCCTGTTTGATTCCTCAAGTTTTTCAAATAGGCAAATGGTTAACCAGGTGAGCGATTCAGGCTCTCTTGAGCCTCTAGTTTAAATTAGCTTTGTAATGTCGAAAAAGACCCTCTCTTAAGTAAAATTTTTTTTTGTAAAAAGTTTATATGCTAGATTACGTCTCTATACAAGAGAATATTGAACATACTATTCCTAAATTCTTTTGATAAGAAAGTACATGTATAATGAAAATGAAGATGATTTTTTAAGCATGCCAACTCATGTGAAGATGAGATGGACACTGTACCAAAAGAGATTATTTCCATTCCGATGGATGGAAAGAATGGCATGCAAGAATCAAACATTCAAGAACCAGAAACGACAAATCTTGACAGAGGAGAACCAAATGTAGTAGATATTGGTAAAATTCAAACAAGAAGTGAAAGTGATTTAACAAGCAGTGGAAGGGAAATAAAAACACATCAACCTCCTATTCAGACAGTGGGAAACATTAGCCCGAGTGATCAAACCTTCAAACAAAACAATACGAAAAAAAAAACTAAAAATAGCAGTGAAATATATGATAATACAGGTAATGATCAGTCAACACAATTTCATTCTGATTATCATTCCGTAGAAGGAACTTCAAATGAATTAAGTGGCGATTCAGTGGACGCCATCCATGATAACGCATCATATACTTCGGACAGCGGCTATGGATCTTTCGACTCAAAAGTTTCTTATATGAAGGAAAATATCAAACAAATGAATTTGAACAACGATGGTAAGTGAATCGTGCAATAAGTGGAACAGCTTATGTTCATTATGTTCATATGACGTTTTTTTTCTGTTCTTAATTTGAAGTATTTGATATAAATGAACTTTCATGACTGCAGAAAACATTTGATCTATTTCTAAACACTGATATATTTGATACATCAAACGTTTACTATAACACTGATGACGCCATGTATGTCGTAACATTCCTTTTCCTTTGTTTTAATTGTCTGTGCTTATTCGTATCTGCTTTGTACCATTGTATCGATGCATGATATATAACAACATTAGGGAAGTCTTCAAAAAACCTTAATCATGCATTTATAATATTTGGCGAGAATTATGTTCGACATATCCTAAAATAACATATCGCTGTGATCATGACAGAAAATATTAAATTGTAACACTGATACTTTCTGTCGGATCTTGGTGATCACATTCATTATTTTGTGGACAAACATCGCCAAAATCTTGACTTATTTAAATTTTAAAACATTCACTTTATTCACAACAATATTTCTGAAACTATTATGGATATTTTTGTCAAAATTGTACTTGTTTTTTTTCGTACTTTTTCTGAATGTATGTGACATTAATTGTAATTTAAGGCCAAAAAGTACGAGAAGAAGATGACAAAATCAGAAAAGAGGTTGAATTTGATATCGCAAAAATGTTTGGAGTAGGTTAGTATAGGTGTATAATTTCAATTACGCATTAAGTAATTTGCCATTTTATTATACATTCTTTAAATTTAGTATATGTTTAGCTCACCTTGCCAAAGGCCATGTGAGCTATTGCCATCACTTGGCGTCCGTCGTCGTCGTCGTCCGTCGTCGTCGTTAACAATTGTACAAAACTCTTCTCCTCTGAAACTACTAGACTGATTAGAACCAAACTTGGTATAAATGTATTTTGCATAGAACTGATGTGGGGATTTTTGATTCGTTGAAAAACATGGCCACCGTTACTAAAAATATAACATAGGGGTCATACAGTAGTTTTTCACATATATCACCATAACCTATAGGTTTAGCTAAATTCGTACATTGTATAAAAGTGTTCAGCATGATGAGATCTATCTCTGATTAAGTTTTGGTTTTAATCCGTTAAGCCATGTTGGAGTTATTGCCCTTTTCAACGATTTCTTCTATTTTTAATGTTATTTCTTTCAAAAATATTCTCCTCTGACACTACTTGACTACTTGAAACCAAATTTGGTATGAATGTTTCTTGGGGTATCCTGCATAGAACTGATGTGGGGATTTTGGGGTATCCTGCATAGAACTGATGTGGGGGTTTTTGATGAATCAAAAACATGGCCCCCATTACTAAAAATAGAACATAGGGGTCAGACAGTAGTTTTTCGCAAACCGTTAGGTTTAGCCAAACTTTTTTAATTGCTGAAATGATCCTTATTATAAGGCCTTCAAAAGTCGTCTGGGATCAAAGTTGTCAGGCGACTCCTTCTAAGAGTTAGTGTCCTTGAAAGATGATTTTTATCTTGAAACCTATAATAGATAGAAAGAGACTTTCATTTTCTGAAATGATCCTTATGATAAGTCCTACCAAAGTCTTCATGAGTCAAAATCGTTGGACATCTCCTTGTTAAATTTATTACCCTCGGAATACGAACTTTAACCAGGTGAGCTATTCAGGCCCCTGTGAACCTCTTGCTAATTTCTACAATTCCTTTAATATTTGGTTGGAATGTTTTGTAACAACTTAACTCCCTTTTTTCGCTATTAACATTAATCTTGTTTCGTAATGACCAAACTTACATGCTATCCTTTTCCAACCATAGAATAATTCCACATGTACTACTAAATAGATACAGTTTCTTCCAATACATTCAAGGACCCGACAGTGTTTTTTATTTTGACTTCCTATAATGGAAATAGTTTGCGACGTATGTCTGACGTATATATCGCATGAGAGAGAGTTAAAGGCTATAGTAAAATTTGGACTTTTTTGTTGTCTTTAGAAGTTCGAGTAAAATTTGGACTCTTTATATTGTCCTTAGTAGTTCGAGTTGCTGATAATAATTCCAAGACCAAAAATCGTGACAATGCAAGGCATCGTTATGCATGAATGTATGTGTAACTTCGTTACAAATAATCATAAGATATCATTTCACGTCGATTATGAATTTATTCAAATTGTAGTTTTTATTTTTAGATGACTTAGATGAGTATCATAAACGATGGATAATATTCGGAATGTGTCTTCAGTCTGTGTTACATCCAATTTTCCGAAAACTTATTTCCGAAGAACTTCAGTTGATGTATCAAGATTTAAATGCGAAAAAGCATCTTGACAGTCAAGTGTACCCAAACTATTTACAATCAATTCATTCATATAAGCTTAATTATACATCAATCAATGATAATGAACAGAAGGGATGGATGTACAGAGATTACAACTACAAAGTTATGAATGGTGTTGATTTGTCTAAACTCTTTTTGCCGACCTACCTAGCAAATTACTACGATTTTAACAGTTCATTTTCTTTATCAGCTGCGTTCTGCATTCTTTTGAATAGTAATCTCTCTGGCAATGCGACGCAACTCATTTATCAGGTAAAACTTTGTCAGTACCTGTGTTTATTGTAGTATTAATAATTCAGTTTTACATAATGAACCAGTTATATGTCCAGGAAGACATTACCTTGGACCATTACATCTTCCTTGGGGATTATTACAGACCTTAGACACATGTCTGGTCCATTATGGAAAAACATATTTATCAAAACTATATTATTAACAATTTGTTAACATTATGTGTAAATTTGCCTGGTTATATAACAATTTATTGTGCACCATTTTCTTATCAGTCGTAAATAAGAATAATAAATAAGGGAACAATAGCCACAATCAAGAGGGCCTTCATGCAAAAACAGGCAGTGTTCATCCATTTTATATAACAAAAGCATCCTTTCTCAAAGCTGAATGATGTTTTTTTTACTATTATTAAATGCAACGATTAAAGAAAAATAAATTGCATGGAAAGCATTGAAATTCGTGGAAAAAAGGGAGGTAACTTTATTTTCGTGCTAGTTTGGTTGCTTTTAAGGGAAATTAAAAATCATTTTCTGAACCATCCAATGACGATTTAAACGAATCTTTTACTTATTGACATACATTTGATAAGAATATTTGATTGCAACAAAACTTTCAGTGGGACAAATTTTACCATGTGCCACTAATATCGTAAGAACTATCTGTTTCCTACATGGACAGTCTCTTAAAAAGTAAAAGAGGATTAAATACAAGTAAAATACAAATAAAACGTTTTAAAATACAGAAAATGAGACAAATAAATTAGTAAAAGTGAAGACGGACACAGACTGTAGAAACAAGTTGCCCATCAAAATTGATCATGATCATCGTGGAAAGATGCGTCAAGTCTTAGATAAAAGCAATGGATTATGGAAAATAAGTGAAAACCTTGTTATGACAACTAATGTGGGTTTTGACATTCATTCCAAAGGGCTGGGCAATCCTAAAACACCGATGAATCGTTGTTCAAAGAACAGTTCAAAGAAAGTTCAAAATTAAAATGACAACATTTTTTATTTGGTTTATTTCAATATCATTTTATTAGAAAACTATATTTATAAACTGAAATAGATGTAGATTTGCCTATTCCAGAAGTCGAAATCCCTGTAATGGACATTTAAATGATGATGTATTTATAAGTATTTTATCATGCATTTTTTTTAGGTTAAAGTTATTCGGAACCGTTTGGCACATAATAATTACCAAGTATGGGATGAACAATTATACGCAAGTTCATTTGATGATATAGCATACCTTATAAAATGCCTAAGCATTCCAACCAAACAGAAAGAAGAAGCTTTAAAGGACCTTAATAGATGGAAGGAATATGGTAAAAAATTGAGATTTCGTTACATTGTTAAATTTGCATTTCCTGCAATTGCTGTAAAATTGAAGTCTTAAGAGATTCGAGAGTAAATTACTGATATATACGCCCGAGAGTTTATTCCAAAAAATATTTTTGATATCGTTCAAATGCATCAGGCATCTGTGGATTTATTATGGACGGACCCGTCGTACTTCATTTAAATTTGGCAAAACTAATATTTTTGTATATTTTTTTTTCTCAAGTTCAACCCCCCAAAAAAAATTCTTCCCACACTTTGCCTGGTCTTTAATACTGCCCCCACTCCACCTTTAATTCTGCATCCGCTTACAACAGGGAGAACAAAATACGGATGACCTCGCACATTTTTTACAAATGGAAAACTGAAGATGGTTGACAATAACTAGAAATGACTTGTTTTAGGGCATTATTGTCTATATTGTTGCTTGACTATGCTGTTTACAAAGTTTCGATAAGTCTTCATAGAAACATTCTTATGAGTAAGACGATAAAATAAACATTTTAATGAATGCCCCCTTGATGTATTGTTTTTGCCTTTTAACTATATTGAAATAACTTGCAAAAAGATAAACACGTACCGAACCGAACTAACAAAAAGAGTAAAGGGCAGACTTACCATGTGTTAATATCAAAGCTGTATCAAGCATGAATGATGTGTCTATATTTGATCCAGTTGTTCAAGGTTCTTCCTCTATGGTCGTATCAAGCTGTGCGTGCTCTGCAAACCATTGTTATATACGTTTAAAACAGAGAACGCATTTGTAATATATTATCATGATTTAAGTCAAGCATTCATAATGTTTGAACAAGGGTGCTGATGATTCAAGGAAATCTTCATTATGAAAAATTTGTGCAGCCTACTTTTGTTGTTTTATGATCCGATTTCGATTATCGAGATTACCGTTTTCCCAAATAGCAAACAAAAATCACTTGGCGGTCACACATAACCTAATAGCGAAAGTTTCTCTGAGTAAAGATTTAGAAAATTCTCAATGTTGGATAGCAAATAAATACGACAGGAAACTTTTGAACATACACCATCTATTTGTTTCTACAGTGTAATTGAGGATTTATCATCATTCTTTATAATTTCTCAGAATTGAACATTTCAGTAATATCTGAATTTATGTTTAATTGAATATCAGCTTGTTACAAAAATCCCTTTCTGCTTCCAATTAATGCACACTTTGTTTTAGTACAGGTTATAAGCATCTTATTTCATTATCTATATTAAGTCCCGTTGAATTATGTAAGGTTTTTTTTCAATTTATCATTCCCAGATGAATGCATTGTTGAGTCGTTTTTATAGAAATCAGTATTACAGTAAGTCATTTTATGTAAAGATAAACGGTTGGAAACCACGAATCTCGAGTACATCTTTGGACTGAACATTTCTTTTTAATTTACTTAACAGGGTTTTAAGTTAATATATTGAGGTGTTCAAAATATCAGGAATTTAATTTTGGAAAAAAATGTAGAAATGATGGCCATTAACTTATATTTAGAATAAAATAGTACTGGTTGCTTTATGGAGTTGTGTGTTGGTTTTTTTTTTTTTTTTTCTTTCTTTTTTTTTTTAGAAATGGCAGCTGTGTGTCAAAAGATCTTTGTCTTTACGCAATAAAAATTGTGTCCCTAATTAATCGATTGTCCACATTAATCCTAAAATGTACAGGGTTAAACAGGTTGTCCGTTCGAGACAATGACTATTTAACGGTTGTGCTGAATCTGCATAATCCACACATTTTCAAAGTAGATATTCCAAAGATGTTGTAAAAGTTTGGAATAATCAGTTTCAGGACTGAGATTGGAAGAAAAGTTAACAACAGACGATGGCGACAGACACAAAATTGATGACAACCGATTACATAGTAAATCTAAAATTATTTGAAAGGAAGAGCTTAATACTATATATTATAAAAAAGTATGAAAAAAATCACTAGTTGATACAACTTGTGAATCTGATCGCACAAAGTCCTGACAGATTCTTCAGTGTAATACATGGTATTCTTTTGAATAACGAAACAGGTTGAGTAATGGAAAAGAAAATAATTTTCTGGAATATCTGTTTTAGACAATAACGTATGTAAAAATAGTTGTATCAGTTCCTTGGGTAACTGCTTTTCAATAGAGTAAAAAGATCAAAAACAGTGTAATGTTAGTTCTCTGTTTTTTTTAATCTATAGCTATATACATGTTTCTTTCAGGACAAATGTTTCAGCAGCGATCACTAGGCCTAGAATTGGTTGATGAAGTTAGAGATCAAATACCATTGTTTGTCCAGTGTACATCAAATTTAGCTCATATGACTTCTAGACAAGTCGAAGAACAACATTATCACTTTAGAAGTTCAGTTGAGGTACATGTTTTCCTTGAAGAGAATAAGGAAGATGTAATAAAAGGACATTTAACTTTATGTGATTTGATTTACTTAAATGTCGAACAGCTCAGACATCTCAGTAAAAAGACCAAAAAGTAATGGCACAGACAAAATTGTGTATCGTATTTGGCGACAATTTGTGTGTTATTTGACCTTCTGCCCCAAGAGGATATAGCAACATACCAAATAATAGAAGTCTGGGTCAAAAGACAAAAAAGTTATGGTCTGGACAAAGTTTGCATGAAAAGCGTTAAGAAGAAGAAAAGTCTTTATGGGGGTGATTTAAGGTCCAAATGAGCAAAAAACAAAGATATGCTACATATTTTTATTTTGACATGTTTCAGTGGAGAGCATCTACTACACATTCATGCATACATTTGGATAATATCTTCTTGCTCTTGTTAGCAAAACGGGTCTGAACATAGCCTATTTTCCTATATTTCAAATTGTCAAAAATTCAGAATTATGGTTGCTATGGTAACCAGATCTTAACCAATCAGATTGCTTTGTACTTTATTGTAAATTGTTTTCCAGAAGTCACACTACATTAATATAATTATTTAGTTTGGTAAATTTCCACCATTAGATATAAAAAAAAATACATTCAAATTGTGACATTTTTTTTATTATTAGACTCTTAATCGGTGGTTGCTAAGGAGTGGTTGTTGCTATGATAACGGTGAAAACATTTTTCATTTTTTCATTTTATTCATTGTTTTTCTTATATATCCAACTGATTTAAAGTCAATTTGGATAAAATATCTGACATCAATAATTTACTTTCAGTAAAAATTGCATGATTCTTAGGCGGACTGCTACTTAAATGATAAAAATGCCTTTCTACACATGCATCTTGTTAATAGCCTACTTTTGAAAATTGTCTTCTATGTTTTTTTCACTCGCATATTTTGTCAATAGTAATGGATTAAATATAACTATATTCAATTTGTATTGTTGTAAGATATGAAAATGTAAAATATAATTTCAAAAAAAATATACAAGTGGCTTTTCACCAGGCGCCTGAGAATAAATTCAAAATAAAAGTTCAAAAGCACTTGATTCATCCCACTCCTACTTTGTATACTTTTTTGTCAGATTTTTAAACTACTGTGTTTTATGTTAAATTTTCAGCAAATAGAAAATTCCATGATGTATGAAAAATTGCCAGGTGAGTAACATGGACATATGCTTATGCTTTTATCTTTTTATCACAATATACATATCGTTACACGTCATCAACTTTAAACTACAACCTATAAAAAATCAACCTTTAAATAGTATCAGGAATTAAAAGAATGAGAACTGATAAAACAAACAGAATCTGTGGTCCATTGGTTGTCATTGTTTTGGTTTTCATTATTATTATTATTATTTTCATTGTTATTCATTTTACGTATCTTTTTCTATAGATGAGGTCGATTTTCGTCTTTTTAAATAATTTCACTTCAATTTTTTTTTTATTAATATTTTTTTTCTTTTTTGTAATTTTTTTTTACATATTGGTTAATGGTATGGGTTTTGCTCATCATTGAAGACATGTGGTGACCTGTGGAAGTTTAGTTGTATGTTGTTTGGCTTTTAGTGGATGAGTGTCTAATTGGAAGAGTAATCAAGGGAACCAAGGTTATAGCGGTAATCAAAAGAATGTAATCCAGGGACAAAGACCAGACATGGAAAACAGACATACACAACAAAGAACATAAAGTAACTAAAATCATACATACAAAGTAACAAAAGCAAATGAGCAACTCGGATTAAAAACTGGGAGCATGGACCAGGTGCACCGGTAGGGTAAGCGTCCTCTGCTTTTCTAGAAACACCCGCCGAGTTGCTCATAAAAAGTCCGGGGTAGACAAACGAGGAAAAGAAAACTATGACCCGTTGAATAAATCAGTTTTCATGGTGCTGATGGATACACCATAACGATCCACGAATTCATGATGACGACCATAAAATCATACCACATCTCCAATTGTTTTAATATGAGAAAACGTAAAATGCTGGATGAATTTGTCCATCAAAAAACTGTATATCATGCGCTATCTTTTAGGTCTTTGATATTATAACTTTTGTCTAGAAACACTAATTTAATAATATGACTTTTCATTTTCATGAATAATCAGTATAACTAGGTTACATTACATATTTGAATGTTTGGCAAGACTCATATTTAATAAACATGATTTATGCACATATTGTATTTCATAGACATGCTAGATATAACATCTACAGAAAAAAAGAGAAAAGAAAGGAAAAGCAAATAAAAAAACTAGCACAAAACTTATTATTTTTTATTTGCTTTTCGTTTCTTTTCTCTTTTTCTGTAGAAGTGTGTCATGTATTTAGTAATTCTGCATTTTGATATTTCCCCCCCCCCACCCATAAAATTTGCATGACCAAGGCACAGGCAAAAATTTTGCCGTCGAATACGGAAATGTCACTGCTGTCGTATATTGCATCATCGTTCATAAATATTTGTCAATGGATCTTTATTACATTGTATGACAAGGTTCAAAACCAAAAAAAAAAGAATTGGTGTAAATAATATGAATATGGCCAAAACCAAGGTTCTAAAGCCCGTTAAAAAGTACGCATTCATAAATCTTAACTACGTGAATGTGGTTTTGGCCTGCACTGTTTAAAAATAAGAAGCAGAAGAGGACCCTAAAGAGCTATTTTCCAAATATACCGAGGAAGATGTTTATAAAATGCTGGAATTTTTAATCGACAACATTCTTTTGATTACTGCTATAACCTTGGTTCCCTTGATTACTCTTTCATTTCTTATGTTTATTATAGTATGTAAAAAATTAATAAATCCTAAGTGTCAAGGTTTTAGCAATATGTGCTACGAGTTGTTTGCAGTCTATTATGTCAATATTTTACTCACGGGGCAACGATATCACGAGAGGTTATCCTTCAATGGTTTGATCTGAATACAGAGCGATAGAAAACATTACATTTGAATCCAGAATGGTGTTCCTTTTGTTTTTGGTCGGCACCATGTTGGTTAAGTGTGGTGGACGCGGTTTTTTTTTTTTTTTTTTTTTTTTTTTTTTTTTTTTTTTTTTTTTGCGGATGGTTGGCAATTCCAATGGAAACAGATTGTTTTCAACTACTCGCTGACCTATTCCTTCACTCTTGGTGGGGGACTGACTTTATTGCTGATCTAATCCAAAGGGAGGAACATAGCATAGCAAGATCCTTTGATCTTATTTTTTTTCTATATAGACGACGTATTATCGTTAAATAATCCACGTTTCGGGGATTTTATGCTTCGCGTCTGCCCGGGGAACTTGTGATAAAGGATACTACAGACACTGTGAAGTCAGCCTCATATCTTGATGTTTTACTTAGTGATAGATGGTAGAGAAAAACTATTGGCAAAACTATATGCCAGACGCGATGACTTTTCATTCCGTATTGTCAGTTTTCCTATCATCTGTGGCAGCATCCCTTCGGCGCCTCTGTGTGTATTTTTTCATTTCACAACTTGTGCGGTGTGCTAGAACTTGGCGTGAATGTGTAGACTTTTTGTGCCGCGCTGGGCTTCTTGGATAGGGTTGTGCTTCTGTAGGATTGAAGTCATCACTACAGAAGTTTTATGGTCATCGTCGTGGAGTCGTGGATTGTTACAATGTATCCATCTGCACAATGAGAACCGATTTATTCAACGTGTCATGGTTTTTCGTTCCATATTCGTCTACCTCGGACTTGACATTTTATGAGCGACTCGGCGAGTGTTTTTAGAAAAGCGGAGGACGCTTACCCTACCGATGCACCTGGTCCATGCTCTCAGTTTTTAGTCCGAATTGCTTATTTACTTTTTTTGCTTTATAAGTATCATTTTGGTTATTTTATGTTTTCTTGTTGTGTTTGGTTGTTTTCTATGTCTGGTCTTTGTCCCTGTGATTTTCCCTAGAATCTTGGTTTCCTTGATTACTCTTACAATGATGAAAACACTATACAAACTTGATTCAATTAATTTAATCATCATGCATTCTGCCCAAAGTGGAATAAATTAGACGTATTATGTATAGAGCACAATGTTGTAAAACATGCCAAAGGAGGTTTTTGATTGTACAACATCCCAAAGATGTCTTCTGTGTTGTACAACATGCCAAAGATGTCTTCTGTGTTGTACAACATGACAAAGATGCATCATACATTATGTAGGTGCATAACTTTTTGCACAGTTTTAACATTTTGCAAAAATATCATTCCTGTCTGTGTCAGTTTTGTTACTGTATATGTATTAATTTTCGCGGATTGTGTTAAGTGAGTATATTCGCGGGTATCAATTTTTGCGGTTTTCAAAAACTGAAAACCTTTATATACTGTTTAAAATTAACTACGCGTGTATTGTGTGTGTGTGTGTGTGTGTGTGTGTGTGTGTGTGTGTGTGTGTGTGTTCACCGCAAAAATAGCGAAAATGTGTACGTTTACATTAATTATATATTTAAATGTAAGCAATTAAATAAGGAATACGACTTGCTAGATATATATGCCAAATGTCACAGATAGATCAAATCAAGGTTCATTTTGTTTAATTGCTTAATTAGAGTGACACATGTTTTTCAACTTTCATTTAATTTTTATTTCATATTTTCATAATATGCTACAATAGGATACAAATGTTAGAATCACTCAAAAAAGTACTACTTGCAAATCTTATGCAAACATCAGTTCTGGCCCATAAATACATCATAAAAAATTAAACAACTTCGGGAAAAAAACAGTAAGAGTGAGTAAGAGAGACGGGAAAAATTCAGTTAACTTTAGAAAAAAGTACAGAAGGAATGAGGTAGAACCTACAGAGTCGTCTGGTTCCAGCCACTTTGAAACGTCCGTAACCAGCTCCCCGCAAACGTTAGTGATTCATCAGACTTCCAAGGAACAGATTTCAGCCTTCACCGGATCAGGACTTAACCTTCAGGACTTTTTCAAAATTCATTCGAATTTGGATTTAGTGAAATTAGACAGTGTTAAATTTGAAAATTAACATTATAGAACCAGAAACTTATCTTAATAGTGCACTTGATATTTCAGCTACTTCTGGCCATTGTTTTTATTTAATTGTTTAAATGTTATATTTGTAGTTACTTTGCCACATATCAGTAAAGAAAATAAACATATACACATGTCCCAAGCATACTGAGTTAATTCTCCTTACCACATGCTCTACTGGCTCTTGGTGACATATGTCTTCTGGGTTGTACAACATGCCAAGGATTTCTTCTGAGTTATTATTTTACATGGGTTCTGAAATATAGTGCCACTTATTGCAATACAATGCGTGCTAACGACCCTGCAATTGAAATCATTACTTAAAGACAGACTGTGGAAAACAGATGTATGCTTTGAATCTTTTCTAAATTATGTATACGGAAAAAAGAAAAAAAGGTTCTTTAAGGCGTATGTGCTTCTTTCCGATTCGGTAGCAACAGTTTTTTTTAGTCAAGACCACCAAATTGAAATGTAGCACATCATAAACAAATGTTTTGTTTTGTTTTGTTTTGTTTTTGTTTGTTTGTTTGTTTAGTTTTTATCTTCAATGTATGTCTTTTTTTCTATTTCTTCAAATATCTACAATGTATCTATTGATTTATTTTATATTATTTTGTTTTTGCTGTTCTAATTTGTTCTTACATTTTCATTTCGGTTTTTTTTCAGATGCTTTAAGGTCACTATTAAAAACGTGGGAGGAGGAAGAAACACTGTATGCAGAAACACGTGCTGGCGATCAAATCGAAAAGCTTGTACGGCTAAACTCGTGTGTCACTATAACAGGCCCTCCGGGATGTGGGAAGTCTTTTACGATGAGACATGTAGCTCATCTCTGCCGATATGAATTTGATTTAGTTCCTATACTTGTGCCAAGTGACTTACAAAAGTATTATAAAGAAGGTAAAAAGACATTGTTCTTAGTAGACGACTTGTGTGGTAAATTTTATTGCAATAATCAGAATATACAAGAATGGCAACAACAGATGGCCGTTGTCAATACTATTACACAAAATTCAGATTGTAAAATAATTGCATGCTGTAGATTACATATTTATAGGGATGACAGATTCAAAACATTATACCCTTTTATGTCATGTGAATTCAATATGACAAACCTTCCGTTGAATTTAGATGAAGGATCTGAAATGATAAAAAAATATACTCAGCAAAAACTTAATCCGAATGAATTGGAATGGGTTTATTCTCGTAGTAAAGCAGTATTTCCGCTTTTGTGTAGGTTATACAAAAGTAAACAAGAAAACAAAAGTATTCTCAAGTTCTTCACTGATCCGTCATCTATTTTTGAAAACGAGTTCGATATTCTTTCTAATAGTGATGACATATGTAAAAACCTACTATGTGCTATGTGTATTGTGGTGATACACAATAATCGTGTTGACAAGATGTGGTTAAAGGAGAAATCTACTTCTGCCCAAGAAGACTTGATGCATACTTTGTCAGATGCCCTAGCACTTGAGAGAAGAATAACTAAAGCAAAGCTTATTAAGGCCCTTAACACATTACAGGGTACATTTGTCAATCAGTACGTGCGTTTTTATGAGGCCGTGAATGATTCTATTTTTGATGTATTAGTGAATTACTTTTGTAAAAGGTGTATTAATTGTATAATAGAGTATGCTGTTCCTAACTTTATTCATGAAAGGTTGAGTTGGCAAAGCAGAACTAGAGTTCAACATTTAGTTTATATTCCTTCTGAGAGCGCGAATGTATATCTTCAGAGACTTGTCAAAGAATGGGAAAATGGTAATGTGGTTTGCGTCTTTAATAACAGAAGCTTAATGATAGAAGAAGCAAGAAAAATGTTAATAAGTCATCTAAATTACTTGGACGATTCTTTAATTCGAAATATTGTCAACATAACAGATATATCGAATGAACAATCAATTACACCCTTGATTCAAGCAAGTCGTAAGGGTTTCCACGATTTAGTAGAATGGCTTATCGCTAACAAGGCGAACATAAATTCGAAAGATAAAAACGGGATGTCGGCATTAGCCTGGGCGTACCGTAACGAAGACCTTGAAATGATGTTTACTTTAGTGAGTAATAATGCGGATTGTAATGTGTCCGATGAGGATGGTAATACTTTATTACATTGGGCATGTCGTAATGACAATTTTGATTTTACAAAACTTTTAATTGAAAAAGGTGAAAAACCCTATTCACAAAACGACAATGGGGATTCGCTGTTATATAATGCATGTCTTAATAGTAATGTAAAACTTGTCGAATTATTACTTGAAAATAAGGCAAATTTTAATACGCGAACCACGAACCAAACTCGATCACTCTTAAGTATTTCTAACCATGAAATCACACAACTTCTGATAAACTATTTAGGTGTCAACATCGTCGATAGATTTGGTAAAACCCCGCTTTATTGGGCAACATACAATGGCGATATAGGGTTGACTAAGTTGATTTTAGAGAACAAAGACTGCGAAGTTAACCGTGCGGATGCAGATGGCACAACACCACTCCATATAGCATGCTACAAGCGACATAAAGAAATAGTTTCCATTTTGTTGGATAGAAAGGCAAAGATTGACGTATGTAACTCATTTCATGCAACTCCATTGTATTATTCATGTTTACAAGAAGGGTTAGATTCTCCTATAGAAATCGTCCAATTGCTTCTAAGTGCAAATGCTGACATCAATGTTCAGGTGCTTTCTGGAGAGACTGTCTTTGCACTTGCCATACTGAACGGATATTCTGACGTTGCAGAATTACTTCTCGAAGCTAGAGCTTATGGTATTTACACTACCGATCACATTGCAAAGAATGTTGATTCGGAAAAACTGAAAACTCTTCGAAATAACATACGTATGCTCCTATTAAGAAAAATACCAAAAGAGTGGACTGCGCACGGAGTTCTGTTATCTGATACCGCGTGGGACATTTATACTGGGTCCTCTCCGCTACATCTTTCATGTCTATTTGGAAACTTTGCTGTGACAAACCTTCTTTTAAATGCCAAAGTACTTGTTAATGTACAAAAAGAAAATGGAGCAAGTCCACTTTTCTACGCATGTCAGTTTGGACATTATGATATAGTCAAACTTCTTCTTGAAAATGGAGCAGATATGTCGGTGAGTGTGGAGGGAAAATCACTTTCAAACATAGCTAAAGATAATGGCCATACTCGTATCGTTCAATACCTTTCCAATTGCTCGAAAAGCCAAAAGACTTGAAAGATACATCTATCCTATGTATAAACAAAATGTTTAAATATAATGAATTTCAGAAGATATTTGTTTTCAGTGCTGTAAATGGAAGATCTATCTTCGGTAGTGCTGAAGGAATAATTTGTTTCCTTTTCTTCAAAAGTTGAAAACAGTAAATTTACTTAATTTTAAGATGTCGAAGCTATTTGCTAAATCCATTCGATGAATAGAAAAGTCATGATATATATGTTATGTTATGTTACGCAATATTGCTTTATATCTACTGTACATAAGCCTTATATGTTTTCAAGTATAAAGTGACTTCTGTCTAAAGTACTTGCTTTAGTTGAAGTAGATGAGGATGTCAAACTGTATTTATTCCATATTTTCCAACTATTGTAATCTCTTTTTTTAGTAGATATCGAATCATTTCAATCAGTTAGAAATATATTTGTATTGATGTATTCGATCATTCGTACAAAATATTCAAATCCAACTCGCTTTTTGTCCGTCCTTCCATTTGTCCGTCAGCTTGTCCTTCGCACTTGTGTATCCTATATTTGGGTATGATTATAAGGTTATGCCGTTTTAGGCCTAGCTGCAATATTGACTTTGATAAAAAAAAAATTGATTATTTTTTAATTAGCATTATATTTCCATAAAAAATGGTACAGGAGAACGTGTAGCAAGTGGATTGTTATTTAAAAAATCAGGTCGGGGAAATCGGATAATTCCATTGTGCACGTGTTTGTACAAACCTAGCCATTAGCATAACATTGTCAAATGCAATGACCCACATATATAATAGAATGTACACATATTGAATCAACAAACAAGACATACTTAAGAGCTTGATGGATATTCTGGAACTGTTAAAATATCATACATTTTTTACTTGTGGATTTCGATCTGAACGGAGTTTGGCCTTTCATAAGAGTAGTTATTAACCAACTACCCACAATACGTTAAAATATGTCAAAAACTGACCAATTGATAATGAATTCAAACCGGGCATCTATACGGGGCTTTTATGAAAAAAAGAAGGCAAATATGGATCAAACCAGGGCCAATATGGCAAAATAACTTTTAAAATAATGGCGGTCATTTGACACCGCCATTTTGAGTTAGAATTGGATTTCATGAACTTTGATCACCAGGACTAATGCAAATAAACCTACTTGTTATTGGTAAAACACGAAAACAGCTGTTCTACAAATCATCAAGTTGAGTTGGTTAATAAAATTGTCAATAAATAAGTAATTTCATATTGGCCATGTTGCAGGTTTTGGTCAACCATATTGGCCTCAAACCTATAACAGGGCCAATATGAAATTACATATTTAGTAACATATATTATTGCTTTAGCCACTTTCATGGATAGATAGAAGGGGGTACTCATTTTCATCCACAACTTTCTCTGCATGTCTGAAACTTAAAAAAAAAATATTAGTGCAGATAATACCATTGTGTTAATTCTATTTTAATTTCTGATCCGCGTGAGTTCGGGGTTTTTCTAATCATTTTGATAGATCGTAGGGAATCATTTTCATGGGTTCTACGCCTTCATTACACGGCACTGTTAATTAAATCAACGAATCATAAATTACTTAGTTAAATACAACTCAGCACCTAGTACATATATTTATGATTGAAATAAAATTAGGGTTTCCTATTGTCATACTGAGACTATGACACCAATGAAGTTTGTTTTCATTCTCCAAGAGATGCAATCATATGTACTTTTGTTTATTTTGTTTTCTTTTTTTATTTCAAAATGTTATGGGTTCATCTTAATATCAAAACTTTGGGGTCGAAAGAAATTTCTAGTAAGTTTTAAACTGTGTATATAAATAACATAGGTGCGAGGAGATATTCTTTTGTGAGCTTTGCACTCGAAGTAAGTTGGTTTTCCAGGTTTTGGTTGGGTTTGTTTGTATTCTTGTTTGTTTCGTTTGTTTTGTTTTTATTCATTTATTTTCTTTAAATATATGTACATATACATATTACTTGTATATTTGCTTGTAATGTACTTATGCTGAAAATTTAAATGTCTATTATGTTATATATAAAAAAAGTATTCTTATTGACTTTTTTTAACTTGAAATTATATGAGTGTTCCCTATTTTTTACGTAATAATCTTACTAAAAACAGTTAAAAGAAACCTGGGACGGTTGGGTCCAATTAAACATTCCCGCAGCTTTTGCCACTATACCAAGTCAGGAATTTATCAATCTCGTAGGATTTTGAAATTTGTTTTCCACACTGTTTTTGGGAATAGTGTGATGCCCATTTCGCTGAACCTTTTACTGCCTTTAGGCAAAAATTTATTTGCCTGTGCCTTTTTGAGAGAAAGAAAAAAATATTGGATCGTAAGATGCTTGTCGTCACTCATGTCAACCTCAATCGGAATCAAATTTGTGAACGATGAAGAAGCTTGGCTTCTATTTCAATAAGGGGTGCAAAGGTTAGATTTAACGAGTGTGCGGAACTTGTTTCGCGCATGAGTTATAAATTCTCAAGCATTCTTGGCACGAGTGATCCTATTTGTTGGTTATTCACGATAACCAATTGATTATCCTATTTTTATATAGATTTTCTTCATAATTTATCGTATTTTTAACATGAATTTTAAATTTTGTGATCGGCGGATTGATACCAAAGTTGTGACGTTTTGGCAAAAGAAAGTCCGAGAGGGAAATTACCAAATTTATTTCAAAGTGTGAATTATCGAAATTTATTACACTGGGAACATTCGATAAAACACTGCTTTCTATATAATAATTCATTTACTCCTCCGCTCTATCGTGAAATACATGCATGTAGCTGGCTAAACAGAAGACGACCTGTCAAAACAAGGGAAAAGTAGACATATTCTACTTAACTATAAATATTAACTGGGTGCTATACCTTCCCACAAACTTTTCTCTCGACTATGCAATTGAAATATCAGCTTCAAAGCAATTCGATATATTTATAATTACACTGTAAAATTGATTTAATGTCTATTAACTTTCGATGACTGACTTATAGTAATTACATGTACTTTGTGTGTCCGTTAGTAATTTCTAAGTTTCATTGTAAGTATAATTTAATTGAACGTAGACTACATTCACAACATTATCATGAAATCACAAGTTTAATTCGAAATCTTTTGACATTAAGAATTTCTGACTTATTACATGTACTTCTAAGTAGGAGCTATGAAAATTCAAAGCTGCACCGCAGTGTAATTGATAGTGTCCAGACGATATATTAACGGCCAATCTTGTTTGAGGTTCCTTTTTTGAGATATTACGCCAATGCCATTCTATTGAGCTAACTATCTAGTCGATAGTTTATGAAACTAGTCAATATTGGAACTGAACCTTGTATTACACCCCCCCCCCTGTTTTCCTATTTGGACTAGTTTGAATTCTTACTGTTGAAAAGACTGAGTCATTCCCCGTTTAGAATAATTGAAAGCATAGAGTGAATCGACTAACGTATGAAACCTATAGAAATGGCTTCAAAGACGAAGGGACGTTTAACATGGCTTGCATAATAAACGCCAGTCGGGTCCAAAAATAACAAAATTCAACAATTGCAATTCTAGTCACCCTGCAAGTCAGTATACCAACTACTGAACGGTTTTACAGTGCATTAAGCGATTGAAAACTTAATTATTGCCGTTCCACAATGGACCAGGACAGGAAATTCGTTCACAGTGTTATAACGAGGATGGTTAAACAGTCATACAGCTGTCTACAGAGCTCTTAAATAAAAAGAACTTCACCATTCATCATACGTCACATATCAAAGCTGGGGAAAATATAACTTTAATTCAACTGTTCGGAGTTTTGTTCAAAAACTACTATAAGTTTTATTTAAACAAAAATAATTCGGCATAAGTATTATATAGGGAGTGACATTTTGATATTGAGGAGAGGGTTTTTCCGAATCAAAATATTTTCCCCATTTTATCTGTTAAAATATTTGGAGTTTTTTTACACAAACATCTCGAGTCAAATTATTTATTTTCATTTATACAGAAGCATAATATTCGGATCAGAGTGACTTGAGAGGATCAAAATATTATTTTATCATTTAATTCTTCAAAACCAAAGTATTTATTTTAAAAAAAAATTCTTCTAAGCTATTCCCTTTTGAAATCAAATGGTTACTCATTGAAAAAAATGTCCCGTCATTTCTCTCTTCTTTTACTCGTATATTCACATTGTTTGTGAAAAAAACACAAATTTAATAGAGACTGGATGAAAGATTCTTCTTTATTATATCCCTGCTTTAAGAAAGAAAAGTGCCAAAAAAAAGAAAACTTCACATTTCTAAAAAGAAATATTAAAAGTAAATACAAAAACACACAATAATACTGCATTCCTTACCCAAAAAAAATCGAGCCTCTAGCATACAATTGCGGAAAACCTGCTGTAAACTTGCCGTAAACAGTTTGCGATCGATTTGCAGCAAATGCATTTTTCGCAAGCAAATTAGTTTTTCGGATGTATGTGGCAAGCTTACGGCACATTTGCGGCACACCGTCGTGGTGCAATTGCGACACATAACTTTCTGGCACTACCCTGCACACTACTCGCAGTGAGTTTGCGACAAAAAGAATGTAATACATGTCTTTGACATAATTCAGCTATGAAGTAGATGTCTTTGTAAGAATCATGCAAAATCTGAAAAATGTGATATACCTAAAAAAAGGCTACATATCTTTATTTTTGTAATTAAGTTGTTTTATGGGTCTGTATTGTGAAATGTGTAATAATTCATTCATATATGTCTGCTTTTGGGAGATAATCAACATTGAAAATCCAATAGATTCTATTGTATTTGAGTGTCATGCGCAGAGTTATCTCCCTTAATTTTGAAATCTACAGTTCATTCTATATAATTTTTTTCTCCTATGAACATGGGTAATATGAAAAACCACATGTTACTCTCTGTTTACTATGACATTTTAAACAAAATATCAAAATAAAAATATGTAGGCTTCCCAACCATGAATCACATTTTGCATGATTCTTAGCTGGAGTGCTACTTAAATAAGTTTTAAGACGAGCACGAACAGTTTACTGCGATAAATTTCAGTTCTGTTCTACATATAAAATTGCTAGGTATGTAGGTGATAAAATCTTACGGAATTCCTTGAAAAAGTTCACAAAGGTAGATATATTAAATATTACGAACCATATAAATACATGTAAGCACCTTAATAATTTCTGTGAATACATGTAAAATTGTTTTATTCCTTGGTCTTGCATGTGTAACAGGAGTATTCTGTTTGTGCAAGTTTCTCAGCGAAATTGGCCAGTTTACGCTTTGAAATCTGACTCAGAAAACAGCAATATCAATCTAACAATATAAGGAGTGTGATATCATTGTAGTTTTAATTAATAATTTGTATTAATACCACACTATCATGTAAATGTTTGTTCTCTAAAGTATTTTTTTCTAGATTTTTACATGTCAGTATCAATTACCCATTTTACTAAATAAACTAAGACGGGACACGCTGTTACGTGGCGCATTCGTGAACTGGACTCTGTAACTATAATTTATGAACACCGTAACACCATTTATATGAATATGAAACTCCATTAGAAACACGTAGTTTATTTGACCAAGTACAAACCTTTTATATAAAACATTAACGCATATCATCGCTTATAAATGCATAACGCATAACAGCTTCACAGGTATGACCAACTAACTGGAAGTCGACTGTATGGAAACGCATATGGTACACCCCTTGTAAGGATACTTTGTGGCAAATAAGTCAGAATGATAAGTTTTATTGTGCGTTATAAGCTGGAATCGAATCACTATGTAAAAGATAACATGTCGGAATGATGTAGAAAAAAATGAATTACAATGTCGACTTGCTAATATTAATGTAATGATATATTAGTAAGATGTCGACATGTTGAATTCAACTTGTTTATTTATTATGTCAACTTGTATATATATGATGATAAATTGTCATGTTGAGATCAACATGTCGGAATGATAAAGCAAAAATTGAATTTACAATGTGTACTTGCTTTATTATTCCGACATGTTTATTTCAACATGATGATATATCACAAGATGAACAAGTTGACGTTATATGTAGACATTGTAAATTCAATTTTTGCTTTATTATTCCGACATGTTGATTTCAACATGATGATATATCACAAGATGAACAATTTGACGTTATATGTTGACATCATCAATAAACAAGTTTAATTCAACATGTCGACATCTTACTAACATGTCATTTTTGAGCGATAAACGGTGCTGATAAAATCGCTTAAATACCAAATGCAGGAAGAATTATTTAACCAATCAGAGTAACGATAGCTACATATTGTTTTTGTCAAAAAATTTCTTAAAGAATATTCAATATGTTAAGATGTCGTCTAAAGAAAAAAAATACAGCCGTTTTGTTTCTCATATATTACTCCCTTAAACTAAAGTGAAACTTGCCGAAATTTCAATTCATAATTATATTGAAGGTTAGTTATAAACATAATAAATGTCGAGAATAGAGAATTCGGATATTATAAACAAATAGCAATGAATGTGAAATTCGAGATTCCTATGATGAGTTTTGGAATCAAATCTCAAGAATTTATGAACAGAAAAACTATATTCAACTTTGGAAACGATATGCTAAAGAATTTAGCCATGAGGAATAAAGCTCATATGTAATGATGGAATAGTTTACTCAAATATCAAAGTCCGTTGTATTCACGAGGAAGGAATGTCACATCTTATTCATCTGGTATGTAAAATTATCAATTAATAATATATTACCAATACACATTACAAATGTCGGACCATTAAATCGCCTTGCTCGCCTGTCCCCAAGGTACTGCAATAAAACACGAAAAGATACGGCAGTAACTGCAGTTGCTAACATTTTTCCTCCTTACCTAGCTGTAACCAAGCTACTAAGTAACTATAATTATCATGAAAAATGAAATGGACAATTACGTTAATACCAAGAATTGAATGCATGTCACAGATACGATGTACGAATTTCGACAGTTTTGCTGACGATGATCCTGAATTTTTGATAATTGTTTACTCCTAGTAGAAAAAAAAGACAACAGAAAGGGAACACACGTACCGTTGTTAGATTGGCTAATATATGAAGGTGTAAGCGTGGCGATGGCAACATGGTCAAACCGTTCAAGCAGGGAACTTCCAAGCAAATCGAACATACTACACTAACATGGTTCGTCAGTGACATTGAGACAAATTAGATGCCATCAAAACCACTGTACCTACTCCAGTAAAAGTTGAAACAAATCACGAAGTTATAGTAAGCGCATGCTTGGTTTCTGGTGTTAACATCAAACTATATTGGCTTTTAAACCGGGTCTGGTCGAATTATATATTAATTATCATATCTTTTAATCATATATTCAGTGTCAGTCTTTGTAAGAATCAGACAGTGGCTGAAACATGGTATGACAAAAACCACCATTTTGAAAGTTTAATTTGTCAATTTGCACCATCAGAATCAAGGAAAAAAGAAAAGATTTTCCATATCACTTTGGTTATTTGAGTTTGATTTCACGGAAATGCACTGAAAATGAACATTTCAAGGGTATATAACTGTGTCAAAAACCTCATTTTTCTAACATTCTATTGAAAAATTAATGAGTAAAGCCGGTGATGCAGAGATCAAATAATGGTCATATCAAATAGAGAGGGTATCCTTGAGTGATATTGCATTGCGGTGGGGTTTTGACATGCATGTTTCTGATTTTTCCCATTTTGCCTGATTCTTACAAATATTTACACATAAGTGGAATGTTTTACAATGGAGTGAAAATGAGCACATGATCCTGATCTGTTATTTAAGTTATTCTGTTTCCAAAAGAAAGAACTAGACATTGCTCCTTAAGAGACTAATACCCCACAGCCTGCTAAGCACTTTACATTTGGGGGAGTATGTGGAAATACGGCTAATATTGGACACAATTTTTAAAGTGGATAGACTATGCACTTTTGATACACAATTTGCTGCCATTTCTTAAACACCAACTCCATACAACAATCAGTGCTATTTTTTATACGTAATAACAGAATATGACTGACTTCTGAAAATATGTACATCTTCATATGGTAATCTAACACTCTATTGAGTTTCATCACAATCCTGAAAGTCTTGGAGAATTTTGTGGACAATGCATCAGACCATTTTTTTTCTGACAAATTCTCAAGTCCAACGGTCATCATTTCAACATTTTGTGTCCTAACATAAATCCCTAACAATATGCATATCCAAATATGGTAAATTAACACCTTTTAAGTTTTATAACAATCTTGCAAGTCGTGGAGGAGACAATTTTTTTCTCCTGAAAAATCCTTCAGCCATCATTTCTACTATTTTTTGTCCAAACAAACATTCCTAACAGCATGCACATCCGAATATGGTTATACATTTTATATTACATCCCACAAAGTTCCATAACAATGCAGTTAGAAAATAGTTCTGACGGGCGGACTGACGGAAAGACAGAGTGAAACCAATTTTACCCCCCCCCCCACCAACCAACCCAAACTTCTTTTACGGGGTGGGGAATAAATATGAAGAGTGACCTATGCTTCTTCACACTATCTACTTTAATTTATAAAGTATAAAAAAATATGCTCTAGTAGTACTATGTAGAAAGAGTGCAAAACTAAACGTTACCCCTAACGGACTAATACGCCGCAGCTTGCTGAACCCTGTAAATTTGAGGACCAGTCATGTTGACCCAATTTTTATGGGGGATAAATTGAGCACCTTTGACACAAAATTTTGCTGCAATTTCGTTAAAAAAAAACTGCTTACCACAATTAGTACTATGTTTTGTTGTTGTTGACAACACAATGACCGACTACAGCTGCATGCATTTTTACTTAAAACATAAATTTCTGGCAATCACAATGTGGTAATTTAACAACCTATTAAGTTTCATAACAATCCTGCAAGCAGCGGACCGCATATGCGACTAAGTTTGCTGAAAAACGCATAAATCAAAACGGCCGTCGCGTCTAAATTTTGTCCAAACAAAAATTCCTAACAATAAGCACATTCCCATATCGGAATCTAAAATCCAATTAAGTTTCATGTCGTTTAGAAGGAGTTGAGGACAACGCATAGGACGAATATTTGCCGAAAAACGCTCTAGTTCAACAGCTGTCATTTCTACAATTTTTTTTGTCAAAACATTAATTCCTGACACGTGGTTATATTTCATCCCACAGTTTCATGCTTTAAGCTGCTAAGGAAATAGTTCGGTCAGACAGGGTGAAACCTATATACTATCCAAACTTCGCTTGCTGTGGTATAAAATGTGATAGGTATTTTTCTATATATTATAGTGTCAAGATATAAAGTATCGTTGATGGACACAGTCAAAAAATGTCTAACACTTACTTTACTTCAAAACATACTCGTCTTAATAATTTCTGGTACTTGATTGATTCACTGAATACTAGCATGGTTAACGTCCTATAAAATTTCATGTATATCAGGATGACCGTGAATGATCACAATCAAAAAGACCTTGCTTCGTGCTATTCTAATACTCTGTTCCAAAATCGTTTTTATGCTATAACCCACAGATAGGCATGCCACTCCACAAAAAAAACATTATTCTGACCAGTCACCACTCGATTCCCCTTAAATACTGCGTGCTTGGTCGAGAACCAGATGCTACTAATTTTTAAGTGGCAGGGGACTGCGACTTTCCACTCAAGGGATAGAAGGTTACCCTAAAATCACGGAGATGATAATCTGATTAATAGGATAATTAATTGGGATGAGTGTAAAACCAAAATATTATCACGAGTGCCGAAGAACGACTAGATACAACGTGCGTGCGGAACTTAACACTGGAGTTAAATCCTAAAGCGTTCTTGGCACAAGTGATCATATTATAAAAAAAAAGAAATTATAAGTTAAAAAAAAGCTGAAATGTCAGATATTGAATAGAAAATAATAAAAATGAAATTTGAGAAAATGGACCATGTGAAGGAGGAAAATACCAAGTTGGTTGGAGAAGAGCCAAGGACAACCAGCTTGACCCAGAAGGCGGAAGAACTGTGTGATTTAGTTTGCCAAATAGTGTATGCGTATTAGAGTCAAATGGGTGTGGTTTAGTGAATATCCAAAGGTGAATTGCAAATTTAATAATTGATAATGTTAAAGTTTTAGTTACCAATGGTGTATGCTTTTTTAGAATGCAGAAAAGTTTATGCCGAGCCAAAAAGTGTATGTAAATTTAGACCGCCTTGTCTAGCCGGACGTAGTTCCCGGATGCTTCTAGTGAATGGGTTGACCAATTATTTTTTTTTTAAGTTTGAAAACTGGATTATCATTGGTTAGATTGGTCAACTTTTAGAATTTAACAAGTGTAAATGTAAATCTAATATTTACACGTGGACTTAAGGACAGCAAAAAGTTTAACCAAAGAAGCAAATAAAAAATGGATTTATAAGTCAAAGTAGTAAAATAAAAGATAGTAAAATAAGGAAAAAAATAAATACATAAAATGAGAGGCTATGTTTATAAATAGATTGCATTGTGGAACCCCATATCAGGTGATTAGTTTTATTTTGATAAATCATGTATATTATTTCGTTTTTTTTATTATTGAAAAATAAAAGATGATATTATTTAATATAAATGGTACTGTATGAATATGTTGGTTATGGTTTTATTACCTTAGATATTGACCCTACATATTTATAAGTGTGTCGTTAATGCTGACCAGACTTGTTGCTGAACTGATTTTGATGGGTTAGGAAGGTTTAGTTCCGAAAGAGTGTGGAGACCCAATTTGTGGATATTCTCTTTAAGTTCCAAACGTGCTTGATGGTGTTCTAAACTATCTATAAGGACATGCTTAATGTCATCTGAAACTCCACATTTTTGGCATAAAGGCGATATATCTTCAACATATTTTCCTATCTGACCTGGTAGCATGGTTGTGCCCAGTCTGAGTCTACTAATTGTTTTTGCGTGATGCTTTTACCACTGTAAAATGCTGGTTTTACATTAACATTAGGTTTTAGCTGTTTATGCCAGCTTGTCTGCCATTTCTGTTTAAAGATTTTGGAAATAATAGAAATAAATTCTTTTGAACACAAACTTTGACACCAATAGAAGGGTTTGATAGAGCTTGTTTTGCCAATCTGTCCTATCGTGTGTTTAAACAATTAACTAACGCTCATAGCGTGTGTAGCACGCACTATAGACAAACCCTCACAGCCTGTGTTTAAATGCATGATAGACAAACGATGAATAATAATAATATTAACAAATACTGATGAAAGAAAAATAGAAAATTGAATGAATGAAAACATATAAATTAATAAAAGCAAATCATATAAAAATTACAGCTGAATCAAGGAAACAAAGTACAAAAATAAACAAAAGCTTCTATCATGCTTTTAAATAAACGCTCCTATTGTGTGTTTAAACGAATAGTGCCTTCATCGTGCCTTTAAACCAACGCAAAACTATGTGTAAACGCAGGATGAAGGAATGCTAAAACAGAAAACGTGAACGCTTCAAGGAGTGTACTCCCTGAACAAGCACAAATTCCATGTGAATTTTTTCATCTTAGGAAATGGCAGTAGTCAATACACAATTCATTACATAATCTTTATTTCAAGAGTACATCCTGCTTACATATAACATACAAAAGTGATGTACAAGATTTCTACTGATCAATAAAAACAAAAGAGATGATGTCTTTAATGTTGAACTTTATTCTGAACTGACTTCAATAATGGACAGAAAGATATTTAACTGAACTCTTAACACTTGAAGGACTGAAAGATAACACTTCAGGGTTTAATTAAGTTAATCATTCTGTATAATGAGACTAAGCTGAATAAAAGAAGAATTCAATGTTTCCTCAAGGTGTCAAAAATTTCAAAAACATACACTGTTGTTTCATTCTTTCTTTTAATTTGTCTTTTTTTTCATTAAGAGCTGTTTCAAAGTGACCTGAATTTAAGTGCTGATCAAGACCCATTGATGAGGCCAGGAATAATATGCCATCATCTGTAAATATAGGTCACTTTGAAACATTCAAGAGTTATCAGACAAGAAATGGAAATTGCAAACACCCTTGGGTAAGATATAATTTTCCTTGAACACATTAGGCACAGATTAAATTTATTCCAGAAGGGGGGCTGGGATTTATGTTAAGTTAGAAAAAAGTTTTGTGCAAGTGTGAAAATAATTTTTTTTTCAGCAGCAGCAAGACTTGAAAATTTTATTTGATAATCATTGTTTAGTAAAGCGGAAATATTGAATCATATTTTCAATACAATTTTTTGTCCATGGCTGAGTTAAAAAAAAATTTAGCTCAACTTTGGAATAATTTTATTTTGACAAATTGATCCCACCCCCTCCCCTCCCCTAGTATCCCCAGTATAAAAATAGTCTGTGCTTTGAAGAATTTTTTTTACAGAAAAGCTCACAAGTTCTGTCTCAACCAACAAGGAAATTTTGAACAGCTAAAATCAGGAATCTTCTAGTCTACTAAGTGCTAGTAATTCCCTTCAAGTTGAATTTCACATCAACAGGAAAATATTAAATGGCACTTCAAATGCTTGTGTGATAAATAGCAAAACACATGTCTAATAGCCATCAATATACATTTAAAAATTTACATTCTTGGCCAGAATTAACAGAAATACTTAAAATCAATCATGTAGCATTTAGACAGTAATGCAGGAAATACAACTCTAAGTGAAATCTATCAGAATTCATCATTCTCTTTAAAAGATACCATTACATGTTTATCTTGAGCCGACAAAACTAATGTAAAGGTCAAATATGATAAAAACCATTTTGCATTGGTTTGTTTGGTAAAAAAAAACAAAAATGACAAAAATTCAGAAAACAATGCTCATTCAGCAGAGAAGAAATCTTGACAAAGTATTCAACCCCTTCATATATGCAGGTATGTACGAGAGGTATGAAGGCTCAAAACTTATAATATGCAGTGCAATCCTTTTTTGGTATCAAAATTTACCTTAAAATGTATGTTATTTAATACAAACAATTAGTGATAAAGAAAATGACAATTGAATGAAAAAGCATGAAAACATTGATGAAATGATGTCCTGATTTGCACCATTAACTATATTATGGCTATCCTTTTTCAATGTTTATACTTTAATGTACATGAGTACGAAATTTTATGCAACTGAAAACTCTTTCTTTCTTAATTATCAATTTAAACCAATGACAATGTATATTACAGAGTGAAATACATGAATGAAATTTGAACCTACATAACTCGGATTGAATCTGAATGTACTCCTCTTTCTAAAACAAGTTCTGTCACAAATTTAAAACACATACATATAGAATAGCAAATCTTATCTAAAATTAGGACAATCTTTATACTATTTTCCACAACATCTACACAGAGGTGTTTAATTGCCATTATACTGGTTGATGATTCTATCATTCCCCAAGTCATATATATAAAAATGTTACTGATCTATCCCTTAACAATCAAAGTTTTCAATTTACTATGAAAGTCCTAATTTTTCTCTATAACCAGTTATTTTTTTTCATAACAAATTACAAAAGGAGGTGACTACATGGACTTGAGAACTGACAATATGATTCACAGATATAATGTCTATAAAATGAAACATTATCAATTAAAATATTAAAACATGGATGTTCAAGTTCTAACAATTATAACAACATTTCCATTGGAAATTCTTCATTTTAACACAACAGTTTACGCTTCCTGTTCCACTTCTCCATTACCATGGTACTCCATACTTCTTGACCTTGACCTAGATTTTCTAACTTCTTCAGCAGGCATTGACCTTGACCTAGATCTGGATCTTGACCTAGATTTTGACCTGTACTCTTTCCTGGGTGATTCTGATTTCTTCTTTTCTGATGATCTCCTGGTGTCACGATCAGAATCACGTCTGCTGCGTTTGGGTGACCTTGATCTAGATCTGTTTCTTTTTGGTGATCGTGACCTGATAACAAAAAAATTTTCCTTGTAAACAAACTTGGTGTCAGTTTTCATTTATTATCAAATCAATAGTATTTAGGTATAACCCAGAAATCAAGAGGTATTACTCAGAAATAAAAAGTATGACATACAGACAGACAGGAATACTTTATAGCCATGACTTATTAATTGAGATGTAGAAATGAAAACAAATCTGTAAGCAAGGGCTCACTAGAGATACTATTGCTTTCAATCAGGATAAAATGAAATTTCATGTTTTTCGACAAACTGGAAGTTGATGTCATATCAGTACCAAAACATATTCCACAATACAACATCCCTATAGAAAGCTTAGTACAATATACAAAAAGTAACCTGTGATTAATAATAAACAAGAGGCTCCCAGGATCCTGAATCACTCACCTGGTTAAATTAGAGGTTTCCCTAGACAAATTTAGCATGGCGCTGCACCATGCCTTCATCCTCTAGCACCATGCTGCCTTCATCATGAATTTTACAATTTGCTCCCAGATGGCCAAGCCCAACATTCAAGTCAGAAAATTAATTAAATTATTTTAAACTGATTTGCATGTTAACATGTACTGCTGTTGTGTTAACACCAATTTATGACTAGGGTGAAGGATGTTTATTGCAGATTTCTGTAAATAAATTGCCCTCATATCAAGGTGGGGTGTCAATTGAAAGTTTCTACCTATATATCATAGGTTTCAAGATATTGGCTGAAAAACTATTAAAAACATAATTTTTCGCCTTTTAGGGGCAATTACTCTAACAAGGAGTTGTACGATATCTTTGATCACCGTAGACTTCTGAAGGTTTATCATAAGGATCATTTCAGCAACTGAAAGTTTCTTTCTATCTATCATAGTTTTAAACATCATTTTTCGCCTTTCAAAGGCTTTTACTCTAACAAAGAGTTGTCAAACAGCTTTGATTTAATGCAGACTTTTGTAAGCCTTATAATATGGATTATTTCAGCATATGAAATAATTTGGCTATACCTAATGCATTTGCAGAAATAGGAGAAAAACTTCTGACTGACCCTTTTGTTCTAATTTTGATAACAGCTGCCAAGTTTTTTTTATTGTTTTTTATTTAAGATCCCCACATCAGATCTATGCAGTGTCACTGGAAAAGATTTTTTAAAGAAATCACATTAAAGATAGGAAAAAACGTCAAAAAAAGCAATTCCTCCACCTTGGCTTCACACATTAAAATGAAAATTAAACTACAAATAGATCTTCTCATGATGAACACTTTTACCACGTCAAAATTTTGCTAAATCTTATGGTTTTGAAGATACTTCTGTCTGACCCTTACATGTATGTTTAGTTTTAGAAACAGTGGCCATGGCTCTCAACAGATTAAAAATCACAACATCAGTTCTATGCTGGATACTCCAAGAAACATTCACCCAAAGTTCAGTTTCAATTGGTCAAGTAGTGTCAGAGGAGAAGATTTTTGAAAGAAATAACATTTAAAATCAGAGAAAAACGTATAAAAAGGGCAATAACTCCAACATGGCTTAACAGATTAAAATGAATATTTGACCAAAGATCATTCTTATCATGCTGAACACTTTTGTACTTGTACGAATTTGGCCAAAGCTAGCACTTTTGGAGATATATGCAAGAAACTACTGTCTCACCCCTATGTTCTACTTTTAGTAATAGCAGCTACGTTTTTCGATGGTTCAAGAATCCCTATACCAATTCTATGTAGGATACCCCAAGGAACATTCATACCATGTTCCATTCTAACTGGTCAACAGAGGAGAAGAGTTTTGAAAAATTGTTAACATTAATGGATGCCAAGTGATGGCAATAGCTCACTTGGCCTTCAGCCATGTGAGCTAAAAAATCAAGAAAGCCTGATTCTGATGTGATGGATATAAGAAGCCAACACAGATAAGTGACACCAGTATTCATGGGATTCTATTTTAGGGCAATTAACTGAATACTAATGAGCGTTCACTGTCAAGATCAAGTGATACTGAGTATTCGTAGTATTCTAATTATAGGCAATTAACTGAATAACTATTGAGAGTGAACTGTCAAGGTTAAGGTCAGTATTCATAGGATTCTATTTTAGAACAATTAACTGAATACTAATGAGCGCTTGACCTAAGTAAGAACTACAGAAGTTAGTCAAATTCATAACAAGTTTAACCAACTTTATGCAATGAAGCAATTAAGTTGGCTCATATTGAGATATTCAATTGTTTCATTTCAAGAATTATCAATTGCCTACATGGACAAATTGTGATACAGGTTAGTACAAAAATCTAGACGTACCAAGTGGAATGGAGTAGTGCAGAGACCTACCTTGGACTATCACTGGTTCTACGTCTGCGTGAGTGTGACCTTGACCTGAACAAAGGACAGGAAAATATATATTCCCCTTAAGAGGGTCTTCACAAAAACAGGAAAATGTGAAGTGGCACTTAAAATTTGATGTACATTCAGGTCTATTTTAATCCATGTAGAACTTAAAAACTGTCTGGTTTTAAATCAGTCACAACCTGATCCACAACATTTAGTTATGAAACCAGGACAGAGATGAGAATTTTTTTTACTATTCTATTGGTGGTGCATAAGTGATGGACTAACTTAATTTGGGTCAATTTGTATTTTTATCTTTTATAGGAGTTGAACAAAGCAGTAATATATTAATTAACAGGGAAAAACTGAACTTTTAGAGAAATAATGAATTTTGATTCAAATTTTTTATAAACATGATACCACTCCATGACAATCTAAGAGATGAAAGAACAAAAAAAATGTCATCATACACCACAGTTTGCAGGACATAAAACATTTAATTCTACTTCATTAAATAATGTACACAACACACCTTCGATTGCTTCTTTTAGGTGAGCGAGATCGTGACTTTGACCTTGACCTTGAATAACTCCTCCTTCTTCTGTAGTCCCTGTCTCTATCTCTGAAAATATAAAATGGTTTCCAATTTCAACACAAGAAATGACAAAAAAATACAAAGCTAGGACAAGATCTGATGCTGGATATAGATTGTGCAGACCATGGTCCTGAACCCAGTCACATGTGAAATCTCAATTTGATAGTTTCTACAAATCTTCCCTCTACTCAGATTTTGACCAATCAGATTCAAAATCTATAGAAAATTTAATGAGATTTCTTGATGAAACCAGGTCCAGATGTTTTCAAGTAAATCCTTTTCTACATAACCCAGATAAAAAAAAAGTTACAATGTATATCCATTGGACTAAACTTGCTACAAGTCTCTCTCTAATATATGTGTTCTTTTAAATAATATTAGTGACAGTGAATAGTTAAAAGTGTAAATGTATACATCTTATAAAATATTAATACAGACTTGAAGCAAGTCTATCAATGGACTTACATGTAACTTATTTAAAAAAAAAAGGGAGGAGAGTTTAAGTTTGATTTCTCATCAATTCTTTGATATGTCAGACAGAAGGAAAACCATCCAATAAGGACACGTCTAAAAAATTAAGTAAGTAAAGCCCTTGATGCCCGAAATGCACTTTTTTCCATACTTAACAAGTTTTGCCACCATCTGTCATGTTGTAAATATTTAACAGAAGAAAAGATGGTTTAACTTGTAATCAGCTTGTGTGGACCAGGGTCAGAAATATTTATATGGTAAGTCCAAGACAACTTAAACAGACTATGCATAGTAGTCAGATATCAACAAAATGTCCACGCTTTTGGATATCATAAATTACTCGTTTTATTACATTTTATACCGATGCAACTTTCTGCATAGAACCAAAATATTAAATATAGCTTAAATATTATACTAACACACAACCTAAATTGATTTATTGTATTGAGCAAAGGGGAATAACTCTGTAGGACAAACTGATATTTGTAAATAATCTGTTGGGCTGATAATAGAATAATTACAGGGTCAGCCTTAGAATTTAGCTTGGTCCAGACCCCTAAAATTATGTTCCTAGGAAGTCCAACGGACTTCAAAACATTTTGGGGTGTTGTAGTGTTCTGTTTATTTTGAGGTTCTTAAGACATATCTAAATAGTCTTAATCGATTGAGCGTTTGTTGTCATCTATTTTCATTATAACAGGATTTTCTTATTACTAGACATAGATTCAGATGATTTAGGACTTCAAAAAAAAGTTTTCATATAATTTCAAATTTTTTTTGAGCCAATGAAAAATCATTCAGACTTCCAATATTTGTAACTTTGGAAGTAAGAATGGCTTCTAAATGAAAATGTTAACCGTGAAGACTGCAGAGTATGAACAGTTTAAGTTCTCTGCAAGGTATTTTCCACCTAGCTAATAAAGCTAAGCATTTTTTTACCAATTTGTCAAGTAATAAGTCATTTCCCATTACTTAAAAGTATAAAAAAAAATAGTATTTAAGTTGGTAAATGACAAACCAGAATAAACTTTATTAGAAAAACTGACATGGTACCCTCACCATTACGCCCCATTGTTGACAAGCCAAGCACATGCAAAAGATGGGCAATTAAATTTGATGTCATCATTAACATGAAACCAGATGCATCTATCTCTAAACTTAAGATGAATATTTGATACCTATTGACAAAATAGACATTTTTGCCCAACATTAAACCACCAGACATTGCTTTTGTTTTAATTCATAAAATAAGAATTGTTTGTACTTTTAATTGTTTTTCTTTAACGTTACATCATTCCATTAGAGATTCACTAAAGTTCTATGAAATACAAATCATTTTATGTCTGTAAAGATAAGCTATAAACTTAGAAAAAGCTATAAAAAAAAATACCCTATTGCCATTTTGAGATCAGATGGAAAAAATGATGCAGTGATTTAATAGGCAACCATAACAAGGTCATTATGATGTAATCATTTTAACCAGACCCATTTAATTCTGAAATATATGATGCATTACTTTTTGATAGTAGTGCGCAATGTATCTCTGGGAAGTCAGGAATTCTTGAATATGTATAGATAAAGTGGTATGCATAATAAAATAATACAATTGGCAAGCAGGCATCACATTTATACAGCTCTACACACATGGTAGTCTTATGAGGTAAAGTCGTCATATAAAGCCAAGCATTGCAATAAAAGTGTAAGAAAATATGTAGCAGATCCAGAAATTCTGATACGGGGGTGCTGACTGGCCTAAGATGGGACCCACTAGAACTTAAGTGATTTTCTACATAATCAATCAAATTTTTTAACATAAAGGCCTTTGAATATATCTATGAAAGAGTAATCAAGGGAACCAAGGTTATAGCAGTAATCAAAAGAATGTGATCCAGGGACAAAGACCCGACATGGAAAACATACATACACAAAAAAGAACATACAGTAACTAAAATCATACATACAAAGTAACAAAAGCAAATGAGCAACTCGGACTCCACTAAAAACTGGGAGCATGGACCGGGTGCACCGGTAGGGTAAGCGTCCTCTGTTTTTCTAGAAACACCCGCCGAGTTGCTCGTAAAAAGTCAAGTCTGGGGTAGACAAACGAGGAAAGGAAAACTATGACCCGTTGAATAAATCAGTTTTCATGGTGCAGATGGATACACCATAATGATCCACGAATTCATGATGATGACCATAGAACTTCTGTAGTGATGACTTCAATCTTGTAGCAACATAACCCTGTTCCAGAAGCCTATTTGTTAGAGTTCTAGTGTGATACAAAAAGTCTGCGTAGTTTCGGCATGCTCTGGCACAACATATGAGTTGTGATATGAACACTCCATACTCAGGTGCTGAAGGGATGTTGCCACAGATGAAAGGAAAGTTGACAATTCTGAATGAAAAGTCATCAAGTTTGGTCAATAGTTTTCCTTTACCATCAATTTCTAAGTGTAGGTCAAGATATGAGGCTGACTTCACAGTGTCTGTAGTATCCTTTATCTCAAGTTCTTTTGGGTAGATGCGATGTATCAAATCCCCGAAATTAGGATTGTTTAAAAATAATACGTCATTTATATAGCGGAAACTAAGATTAAAGGATCTAGCCAAACGATATTCTTTCTTCCAGATCAAATCAGTTATAAAGTCAGCCTCATAAGAGTGAAGGAATAGGTCAGCAAGTAAAGGAGCACAATTTGTTCCCATTGGAATGCCGATTATTTGTTGAAAAACATGTCCACCACACTGGACAAATATGTTGTCGATTAAAAATTCCTCTGTATATTTGGAAGATGATTTTGAACTATTTCTTACAAAGTATGAGGAATCTCTACCAAGAACTATATATTTGTATCTAGGTATACCATCTTTTTTAGAAAAACAACGATGTATAATGTTTTTAAGTCAAGATGAAAATGTACTTTCTTTTAAAACAAAGTTTTAGCCAATACAGATAATAACTTTAGTAGGGACCTGTAGGCAATGCTACTGATAATTTGCTTAAAAACGGATGATAAAAAAATTACTTTTTCAAACTAGGTTGAAAATGGAATAGTTTAATATCAAATAGTAACTGTAAAGTTGAAATAACAGAATCTTTGTACATAGCAAGAGATTTTCATTCTTAACCCTGCAATGCTGAAAATATTTTTGTTCCTTAGAGAATTACACAATATATGCACTAATCTAAGAATCAATTGTGAAAGACCCCATCTTTTATGCAGTTATTATAAATCAGATGCCTGCTATGCCATGATCATCAATTTCATTATTATCTTTGGTAAATTTGTGTGAACACCACTGAAATTTGTGTAAACACATCAGACTATACTTACCTGTGCTGTAACCAAGGCGACAACACATGTACATAAACAACACAACCAAAGATTTCAATCAATTTCAATGCTCTCACCACTAACAACCATTTTTTTTCTACCAATGGTTATTCCCAACCAATCAAATGGCTCCTTCACACAGAGGAACCAATCATAAACCATGTCACATTTCAATTTCTAAATCATTTGACCAATCATCACCAATTCCATAATCACATGACCATTTCTCTGATCTGACACATATTACCATTACCACTCTCCTGACAAAAATAGTTTAAAAGTAAATCATTTTGTTCATCAAAGGTTCTGGCTTATAAGCCTTCTCAATTTTATCAGAATAGGCGTTAGTTAGTAACACTGTTACGTCAGCAGGGTGGGTACTTATAAAGCATTCAGAATCTTTGCTTATCTTCCTGAGTATTTATACACAAATCATGAGTGCTACAACATAGATTCATTGATGATAATAAATGACTTACAACTTCCTAAATAACAATAAAGATGATTTTCAAATGAAAATCATAAATTTTAGAATTTTTAATTTTTAAATTATATACATAGAAAACATGTTAAGGTTACATGTTCCTGTGTTCAACAGTTGCAAACAAATGTCAGAAATTGAATTATAAACATAACTTTGTACATAATTAAATACAATGGAATATACCTACCTTTCCAAGCATTCATACAGGAAAAGTAATAAATATAACTTAATTCATTTGGCTATAATGATTACCTTCAAATGTAATAAGTGTTAAATCCCTTATAAAAGCATAGCACCCATTATTTTTGGCAAAAAACTTTATGCATTCATACTTTTAACCCACATTACATGTGTAAAAACATAAACTTGAAGACAAAAAAATGATAAAAAGAATTCTATTTATCTCTATATCAAAGAAACACTGTTTACTTTCCTTCAAAAAACTTATGCATGATTCATTCCATTTCACCATGTCTTTAAAATTAGAATTAAGTGTAGTTTTAAAAGATAAAAAAAAATAAATTAGAATTCTACTGAACTTAAAAATAAAATGTAACAAGCTAGACTAAACAAATTAAAAGAAAGACAACTCTCGAATTTAAGAATGGTGGATAACTGTGCAATTCATTGAAACTAGCATCTAAAATTTATACCCAATCTACCCATGCTTATATCACTTTTTTAAAGGAAAAAAAGTTTATAAATATATATACATGATAATGCACAATGAAAAAGATTACTCTTTATAAAATTCATCAATCATTGCATAGAAGGAGCAAAGTCATTAAGTTCAACTGAAAAGAAAATATTTTTAATCGAAAAGGCAAAAACTAAATTTTCAGACATAATTCAATATCCTTAAAGTCTAAATATCATTAAAAAATATAAAAAAATAAAATGGTGTGCATTGAAGCAGTAAAATGTGGTACTGAGAGTAAACAATTGCTTGACAACACCAATGAATGCCTCTTGGCTTCATGTGGATAATGTAGACTTAAAAAATTCTAAGTAAAAAGATTTCTTGTGTCAAATGCTCATCAGAGCTGTTGTGTTTTGTTATATGTGGTTGTGTGTACCGAATTGAAAGAAACAGCATCCTGAAATAATCATAGAAAGTTATTTTCATAAGCAACTTTACACCAAAGAACATAATACCCTCAATACTTACTGAAAATTGTGTTTCCTAGAGTACCACAAAAATATATATATATAAAAATAACAAGATAAATATTGATGAGTATTTGATCGTGATCTCTACCTGCTTCTATTTCTGCGTCTCTGTCTCCAAATCTCTACACAATCACGGGAAAAGTGACCTTTCTCTCCACATGTATAACATCTTAGGTTAGGATCAAAACCTCGTCTTCTTCTACCCCTTGTCCTTGGTCTGGCAAAGGATACTCGGATTCTCCCTCCTGACATGACTCTAAAATTTAAGATTTCAAACTTTAAATGTTGAATGATCAATATAATTGTAGCTCTTTTTTTCTAATTGCCTTAACTATAAAGTTAGTAATCGTTATCAAAAGCCTCTTTGATGAGAAATCGAGAGACAGAACACTTTCTTTACATTATTATAGTATAAATTAAATTTCCCTAGCATGTGCTATGATCCTATCATTAAAACAGGAATGCAAAGACTGTCCACTGTCAATAGACTAAGATAAATCCAGAATTTTCTCTTGATAGTCTAAGTAGACATAAATTATATTATTTATTATAATGCTGTAAAAATGAAACAGGAAAAAAATTTATCAATCAAACAATCTACACATGAAGCAAGTCTTTATGAGTCTCCCCATAAATAAAACTTGAAAGACTAGTTCATGGGTACTTGTTTTTTTTTGGTTCTGTGAAAATACTATTGACCGTGGGGTACCAATTTTCATGGTTTTTTAAGGGTAGGCCAAACCACGAAATTTGGTTCCTAAAGAATAATAGATTCCAATTGATACAAATGTATCTATACTAAACACTTCAAAACCACTTTATATTCAAGAATCCACAAACTTGTGTTTCTTCCCTGATCCATGAAAATTGGTAACCACGAATAAAAGTACTTTCACAGTATTGACCAATGAGAATATTTAATACCTTTATGTATTGTATGACTGACCAATCAAAAGTAAAGTTAAATTTGTTCTTTACCTTTAATTTCTAGTTGTTTACAATGAAAAAACCTAGTTATGTGAGGCTTTCAATTCTTTTTATGCAGTTAATGGGTACTTACACTGGTTCAAAAATAAAGAGCTGGAAATCTTAAAATAGTTTTAGAAATTCATCATCTTTTTACAGTTGAATTTTACAAATAAAATCCTCAATATCGTTCCCCATTATCTGTTCAAAAGAACATTGATGGTCACATGATATGAGGTAACTGAAAATGGGCTATTGATTCAATCTAGGAATAGGGTACGTAAGTCTCATCAAGTGGCACAGCAATTTCATGAGAATGGGTCCTAATCTACAGTGTACCATACAAATGCATAGAAATTTCGTCATTTACAAAGCTTTTGAGTTCAGAATTAAGAGTAAACCATTTTTCTGTGTATAAATATCAAAAAAAAATATCCAATATATATTTCTACATGCAATAAAAGCAATAAATAGAAGATTTTGCATTATAATGTAGTTCTTAGATCCAGGAAGTATATAATAAAATGCAGATCTGTGTGGATTTCAATATGTTATACATAAAAAGTTTCGGTCAGGAAAATGAAACTAGAACAAGACTTACAAACCCTAAAGGTCGAAAGGAATCTAAATGTATTCATGTTAACCCCTAATATGGCATCCAACAGAATATACAGTCATTTACATATGACTTAAAAAATCATAGGTGGGGATTTGACTAAAAATGTGATGGAGACCTGCACATTGAAAAAAAAGGTACCTTTCTTTTTACATGCAGTAAGGGAATGAATTAAAAACTTGTTTTTTTTTTTTAAAGAGCATGTCTGATAGACTTTTTTCAAGTAAAAATAGGAAGCTTGTAGTTTCAACTTCATAGTCCCTTATAAAAGTCTTACAGAATTTTTAACCCCTGAATGTGATTAGATATTCTAAAAGTATACAGTCAAGATTTAATTTCAATCAAACTGCATCTTATCCTTCATTCTACTGAGTTCTTTATATCAGGAAGGAAATGAATTTCAAAAACTCTGTAAACATTTCCCAGTCTTTATTTTGAACTTGAGTAAAACCATACCATTCTATATATGTAAACCTGCCTATTAATTATATCTACTACTTGCCTCCCATCCATATCTTGTACTGATCTTTCAGCATCTTCTCTGTACTTGTATACAACAAAGGCAAAGCATGGTGGGTTCCGTGCTACCCAGACTTCAAGTATTGGACCAAACTTTGTGAATGCTCTCTCAATTTCTGATTTTGATGGGTCCATGCCTAGATCAGCTACATGGACACGGTAGCCCTCTTCTGGAGACATACTTCTACTGTAACTCCTGCTGCGACTTCTCCCACGGTTTCTCCCCCTACTAAAGCTACGACTCCTGCTTCTTGATCTTGATCTCCCCATTCTATTCTTGGTCTCTACCTGTTTTTGTTTATCCTCTTCTTTCTCTTTGTCTCGTTTCTTGTCTTTACTCTTTCTTCGTTTTTCCTCCTTACTTGATCTGAAAAGAAACATAAAAAAATAAAACATCAATTGTACATTTAGATTCAGTTGAATAATGAATTAATCTGAGCATGTTTCTTCCACTGACATGATAAATGGAGCAGTAACCATCAAAGTTTAAAATTTTAAAGACAGCTTAAAAAACAGAGCAAGTCTAATTTTGTGCATTGACTACCATTTCCATGGAACATTCAAATTCACAAAATTATGAATTCTAATGCCTACAGCAGTTGATTACATACATATTGATGACCATGTGACATCTACCAATTCACTTCCATGCATATTTTTATGACAAGTGTACACATGTACGGCAATGTAAACACCTACAAATTGTAAATTATAATGTAAAAGACCAATATTAAACAGCCATCATTAAAATTGACATTTCTCCAAACTGTTTTAAAATTGATAATAATAAAGGAAAAAAACCTTGAAAGTATAAGATAATGAATCATTGAAGACAACCACAACCATGAATACACAACAATTAACTGTCAAAGGAAAATGAAAACCTAAAAAAATAAACTATAAAAAAAAACATATGGTAAAAAAAATTATCAAACTTTCTTTTAAAATAAAAAAAAAAAAACTATTCATGTCCTTTCAAATTTCAAGGATTGTAAATAATTACTTGAATACATGACAATACCTTGTACTCATTGGAAATATATTAGTTCCCTACTAAATATTTCAGCCACTTTTGTGTATTGGCTAATAAAGCCTGATGACAAGTTATGCAGACAGGACAATGTTGTAAATCAATTAACAAGTAGATTGTAGGTAATACTTACAGTATGACCAAGGTAGATTTTACATTTCCACTCAATTATTGTGGACAAATTTGTGTAAATAATTGGTAAGTCTCAAAGGTTGTATGTTCTTTTACATGGGCACAATGGCACAAATAAAACATAATAAATCAATATAGGGTAAATAAAATAATCAATATAGCCATTAAAAAAAAGGTGTACAAACATTTCATTTAATGTTCACTTCCACTGTGTAAAATATTAATGTCAAGATTCATATGAACAGTAGTGTATATAATCGACATTGTACAGGTAAACATGGAAAATATGTACATTTGTAAATGCACCATGCATCAACAGGACATCCAAATGTTCTATATTTTTCCAGTCATCAAAATAACCTATGTTCCTCCAGACAACTTATTTTTTTTCATAAAATACTGAATTTTCACATGCGGACCTTGTACTTTAAGCCTTAAGGTGACCTCGCCATATTAAGTTACACTAAGCAGAGACATACATGTTGTACATGAACCACATAAACTTAATTGAATGTGCATGCACTGAGTTAGTGAGGCCAAAAAGAATGATGGTCTGTTGTTATCTTTTTAATCCCTTCAGCACCTGCATATGGAATATTCATATCACAGCTCATATGTTATGCAAGAGCTTGCCAAAACTGCACAGACTTTTTGTATCACGCTAGAATTCTAACAAATAGGCTTCTGGAACAGGGTTATGTTGCTACAAGATTGAAGTCATCGCTACAGAAGTGTTATGGTCGTCTTCACAAACTCGTGAATTGCTACAGTGTATCCATCTGTGCCATGAAAACTGATTTGTTCGTGTCATAGTTTTCCTTTCCTCTTTCTTCCCAGGACTTGACTTTTTATGAGCAACTCGGCGGGGGTTTCTTGAAAATCAGAGGATGCTTACCCTACCGGTACACCTGTTCCATGCTGCCAGTTTTTAGTTTAGTGGAGTCCGAGTTGCTCATTTGCTTTTGTTACTTTGTATGACTTTAGTTAATTTATGTTCTTTGTTGTGTATGTCTATTTTCCATGTCTGGTCTTTGTCCCTGATTACATTCTTTTGATTATCGCTATAACCTTAGTTCCCTTGATTACTCTTTAATATTATCAAATTTACATTAGGCCATAATAAAAAATTTCCTAAATTCTCATCAAACTTTTCTTTTAAAAATCTATAACAAAAAACACTAAAATGTGTGTATCATATGGTCTTCAATAATTATTTATATTTAGATACTTTTTCTTTTCCAACATGATATAAGAACAGTTTCACCAAACTACGCCAGGACATACCAGGAGCTGGACTTTCCTCCCACAGAAAGTAATATATACCAGGAGGAATGTTATAAACACCAGGAGAAAGTACTAGAGGCTCTAGAGAGCTGGAATTAAACACCTTGTCAAAAATAGTCTTCGTACATGTACTGTAGCCGTCTAAAGCTGGATTCTTAACCTTACCATACTACTGTCACAAGAATCATTTAATCAATACAGAGCATCTTAGTTATCCATCCAATTTTCATATTATAAAAATAAATCTTTCATAGTCATTGTTTGACTCATAACAGGCAGTAACTCCAACACTGAGCAGGTCTCACTAACCACTTCTGGGTCAAATGGCAACCCCTATGTAGTACCAAAAACACACTGAACCTAGACATATGCATTGTAATTGCATTATTTGTGTGTATTCTGATTAAAAGTAGCCAAAATAAAGCTGAGAATGTGTACTTTAAAATCATATCTGTAATTTACTACAAAAGTGTATGAAATTATTTACATGTTTGAGTAATTTACCTCCATGCTGTCAGCAGAAAAGGTAAAACTGTGGATTTTCAGTATTATTTATTCAAGTAAATTTTGTGAAGAAGTTCTACAATCATCGTACCATTAGCATAACGATTTTAAAAGCCTCATTTTCGAAGCTTCGCAATGGTATGCAACTTTAAACTGTCATTTGTCCTGGTAATTCAAGTGAAACTGAAAATTACTTTTTTAACATGTAAAGTTATCGAAACATTAGAAGTGGTTGGTGAGACTGCAACAGATCTTTATGAAAATTTGGGCATAGGTCTGTCTCACCATGCTGAATGATTTTTTCCCCAAAAAAATTATGGCTTAAACCCATTGGTTTTCAAATAATTTCAACAAGTCCTCAATTTTTAGTAGTGGTGGCCATGATCTTGACATAAAAAATGGTTAAGGATATCCTAACAAACATTCATGCCATGTTTGGTTACATTCCATCCTACAAGATGTCTCAGAGATTTACAAAAAAAGTCCATTTCAGGACCCACAACTCATTCATTCGTCAACTGATCTTTCTAAAAATTTCTGCAAAAATCAATCCTATCGTGATGAACAATTTTACTCCCTGCCAGGTTTTAGCTAAACAAAACTGTTTTTGAGTTGATGTACATGTAATTCTGCAATTTGACCCCTATGGTCTATTTTTAGAAATGGTGTCAAGTTCAAAAATCCCAACATACATTCATACAGTTTTGTTTCAATCCATCCAGCAGTTCAGAGGAGAAGATTTTTAAAGTTGGAAATGGAAAATTCAGGAAAAAAATCTATTTTAGAACTCAAAACTCTTTCATTCATCAATAAATCTTTCTGAAATTTTTGGCATAGGTCCATCCCATCATACTGTACAATTTTACTCCTGCCAAATGTTACATGTAGCTAAACCCAACTGTTTTTGAGTGATTTTTAGTAACAGTGACCACGTTTTAAGCAAGATAAAAAATCCCCAAGCAGAGTTTGTTGAACATGTTTTACGTAACAATCATGCAAAGTTTTTCTAAAATCCATCAAGTAGTTTTAGAGATTATTTACATGTAAGTAGAAAATGTAAAATTTGGGAAAAAACAGGGCTCAAGCTACAAGAGAAAAACAAGAAGTGACTTCTCTTTCAGATTGACACTGGGAGAAGTGAACTTACACTTTTTTTTAATTTCATGTATTACATGTACGTGTATATGTTACTTACGTGCACACAAAATAAACAGGTATTTTTATACACTTATTTTCTTTTATTGAGATAAATGTTACTTTTTTTAAGCAGCATATGAAATTAACTTAACATTTCGGACAAAATGAAATCCGCCTGCTCAACTGGGCTGCCGACAAGAAGATTGACTGTATTATATATTCATGAAATTGAATTTCTACACCTCTACCCACTCCCAATTTTATTATAGTAAAATTAATGCATGATTGAGCAAAGCAAAGCTTCTTGCATTGCATTGTGCTATTGATTTTGTTTTTTTTAGCAGCACTGGAATAGAAAATTTCAGGCAGTGACATTCTGTTGGAATTTTCATTATGTTCAGTTTTTTACCCTGGTCCCACTTTAACAATCCGTAATGATTTTTTGTCCAAAATATCAAGTCTTTTGAAATAAGTTGATCAAGAGTATCAATAATCATGTTAAAAATTTATTACTGACAAATCAAGACTGAAACTTTATTGACACATATTGTACATGTAGCAGTTGGTACATACTTGTCTCAAGCTTCAGAAATGTTTCAGTGAAATGGAGAATTAACTATTCAGTTATGAAACAAGAAGATCAAAAGAAACACTTTGGTTTTTCAACCGAATTAACAATTGAGATAAATTTAATGTAACTCCCTACAAACCACATGACAAATTTGCATGTTTCATAATGAAATATGAATGATAAAACATGAATTATAGTAAGCTGGAGTGAAGAATATTCTTTATGTATCCTTCATAAACATTTGAAACAAAAAACTGATTAAAATACTTGCTTGTTACTGAATATTCGATAGATTTCGAAGATTTTTATAATTGATTTTTTTCTCGAATGGGCATCATTCTTGTTTGAATTATTGAAGGAAGAGAGACAACTCTGGTCAAAATACTGCTAAGAGACGGAGTACAGTCCCGATCATAGGCCATATCTGAAAATGAGAGGGCAGCTTCGCCTGAATCACCCTGTAGCATGAGCCCTGAAAATCAACTTCAGGACTCTAAACTTATTCATTCATGATCATCAACCGATCTTTCTGAAAATTTCGGCATAGATCCATCCCATCATGCTGAACTCCCTGCCAAATTTTAGCTAAACCCAACTGTTTTTGTTACAATCTGTTGAGTAATTTTAGAGGAGATGTTTGAAAAATTTAACAGAGGATGATGACAACAGCAGACAACAGACATATAGTGATGGCAATAGCTCACATGGTCTTTCAGCCAGGTGAGCTAATAATGTCCCTGGAAAACAAATTTAACACTTCGTTATTTTACACTCTTACCTAGGTCTAGGAATGTTTTGAGACTTTATATTGAGTATGAATGACAAACAAACTTTCATTACCTGCAATATTGTTATGAGACAACGTTCTCAATAATTATGGTTAATATGCAAAATTATAAATACATAATCATTTAAATCAATGGCATAATTATTAAATGCATCAAATAACTTAATACAAGTAACTGTATGTAGATGTAATTGGCAATATAAGCATTTGTTTTTCATAAGTAGTCCAGAAAAAAATCACTTTTCTTTTCATGAATATTTACAAGTTGTAAAATGAAGGTTACTGTAAATGCTTTTCAAAAACCCTGATTTTATAGACTTGAGCATCACTTTGAACTATTATAAATTCCATAGAAGCCAATGTTTGAGGCGTTTTTTCAGTCTTTAATTAATCTGTGCTTGTAATTAGCAAATGTTATTATTTCTGCTTTATTAGGCACAGTTTACTGTTACACATGAGACTAAATGGTAGAATGCAATATCTGATGCAGAACTGCTTTTCTCTGGGCGTATTTGACCTTTTCCAGGTGCATTTTACATTCCTCATTATATTATAATGATATTACATTACATATTACAAGAAGCTTAGAATCAAGAAGTGATAAAAAGATGTCTAGAAAAAGATTTCCACTTGAAAGTCATTAAATACAAATACAAACATTTATTCGATTTGTTTACAAACAAAGTTTGTAAGTTCCTGTCAAACTCTGGTGACAATCGTCCGCTTGATCAACTTCATGATATTGTACGTTGTTCACGTAGAATAAATCAGAGATATCAGATCTAACGCCGAAATGCATTCTGGGTTCTTCGGCTTATGGACAAACCATTTAAATGTGAACAAATATCCTGGCAACCTGATCGCTGTAAGCATGGCCGACTTTTGACGATGTAATTTGTAAATATTGGGACCGGGAATTAAAATCTCACTGGAATTTAACTATTCAATGTTTAGGGAGAGGCCATTCAGCTAAACGAATGAGCAAGTCATTCAAGACAATTTAAACGATGGTAGGTATCAATAAAGTCTTAGAAAATATTTTTATTCAAATTTTAACAGTATTTTATTTATGTGACGCTGAGTATAGTATGAGAGAAGCAGCTTCTGAGAGTGAACCAGTACTTAAGCTCCATGCAGCTTTTAAGTTACATTTGTACGTTCCAACTTCCAGTGCCAAAAGGCTGAGTGGTGTGTGAATCTAGCAGCATGGAAGGACGTATAAGTTCTATAACTTGAAAGTGTCAATCGATTGACATGATCAATCATACTGATAAATAAACCCGCATTATAATTTCGAAAGATAATAAAAAATATATATATAAGCGTAAATATGTATTGTTTAGGTGGGTTCAAATTGTGACATTATTCGAATTGTAAATTACAAACCAAGCGACTGTCCTCCTCCACGCACCTGATTAGTATTATATCAGTTGAACGTTTGAAAAATCCATGAGTTGTGGTGATTTTAAAGCTTTCTATAGACTGTGACGGGCACGTTGAAATTATATTGGGTGTTTTTTTTAATTAATTCAGTTGCTTAATATGGTCTGAATGTTTCTATAAGAAAATGAAAATGTACTTAAAATAATAAGCACCGAAAGTAAAAAAAAACGAAGCATTGACTTTTGTAAATGGTAAAACGAATTACAAAAATGAGAAGAAACGAAACTTGTTAATAAATCCCTGATTGACTTGATAGAAAGAGTAATCAAAGAAACCAAAGTTCTAGCTGAAATCAAGAGAATTAATGTAATATCAATCATCACTGTTGTATTGTCTAAGACTTAGTTTAAACGGGGATTAATAAAACAACAAAAACGAATTCTGAATCAAGGCATTGAAAGAGTAATCAAGGGAACCAATATTCTAGCGGAAATTAAAAGAATGTAATCCAGGGACAAAGACCAGACACGGAAAACAGACACGCACAACAAAAAATAAAATAACCAAAATAATACAAACAAAGTAACAAAAGTAAATGAGGATCACGAACTCTACTAAAAATTGGGGGCATGGCACACGTGCACACGTAGGGTATATATTTATATATAAGCGTCCTCTTCTCTCCTATATATACCTGCAGAATTGCTCATAAAAAGTCAACTCCATGTAGACGAAAGAGAAAAGGAAAACTATGACACCTTGAACAAATCAGTTTTCATGAATGTGCACTCCCTACTGGTATTTGTTCGGATAGAATTCACGGTATAATATATTTACCGTGAATTCTATCCGTACCAGTAGGGAGTGCATATTCATGAAAACTGATTTTATAATACAATTTTCACATTTCTTCTCATTTTGTTGAAATAAATCTGCATTTTTGAAGCCCTCAACACAGAAATTTCAAGTAGCGTTTTTTTTTTTAATCCTTGATGTGTAGGAAGTAATTTCAAAATAAGTGCATTAACTAGTAGATATTGCTATAAAAAATCAGTAGCCATGGTGATATAAATGAAAAAAAAATGTACTGTTTAGGGTAATCAAGGGAACCAAGGTTATTGCAATAATCAAAAGAATGTAATCCGGGGACAAAGACTAGACATGGAAAACAGACATACACAACAAAGAACAATTTTCATGGTGCAGATGGATATACCATAACGATCCACGAGTTCATGATGACGACCATAAAAATTCTATAGTGATGACTTCAATCTTGTAGCAACATAACCCTGTTCCAGAAGCCTATTTGTTAGAGTTATAGCGCGATACAAAAAGTCTGCGTGGTTTCGGCAAGCTCTGGCATAACGTATGAGTTGTGATATGAACACTCCACGCGCAGGTGCTGAAGGGATGTTGCCACAAATGAAAAGAAAGTTGACAATTTTGAATGAAAAGTCATCACGTTTGTCGTAAAGTTTGGTCAATAGTTTTCATTTACCATCGATTTCTAAGTTTAGATCAAGATATGAGGCTGACTTCACAGTGTCTGTTGTATCCTTTATCTCAAGTTCTTTGGGGTAGGTGCGATGTATAAAATCCCCGAAATTAGGATTGTTTAAAGATAATACGTCATCTATATAGCGGAAACTGAGAGGTGCCTTTCCAAAACTAATAGCCAATTACCATGTTTTAGAAAATATCAGGTACTTAAAAACTACCACATCTTTGTGTCGTTTTTGTACTCTTTTCGGTTTTATTTCGAAGAAATGTCATCATTCTGTTATGGTGGATTTTATTACTTTTTGTAATTAGGTACACTACCAGAGACGGATCCAGGCCTTTTGAAAATCAGGGGTTGCAGCTGGGGTTCCTCCGAAAAAGGGGGTGCTAGGACATAATTCGCCATTTTGGTCAATTTTGCACATGAAAATTACAAAATCTCCAGCAAATAGGAAAGATGGCAAACCCCTTCACCCTCTCCCCCGGATCCGATACTGGCTACACCGTGTTCGAAGTTATTGCGTTTCACCATATCACTTCCTTTTTTTATATACAGGATCGACAAAAGCATGCATGGAGACGATGGGAAATATAGTTAAAACAATAACGCCCTTACTTTCGATTCATTTTCACACTATATAACTTCAAAAAGTTCGCCCGAAATTATAGAAATTTTAAAGCTGATAAGAGAATCTAATATGACAAGGGTCTGACATATTCAGGTTACATAGATTTCTTCATTTAAAATACACTTCATTATCATCACATATTTTAAAATAAAAAATAAATCGCAGAATCTCCATTTTATCATTGTTTTACCATGGGCTGGCCATTTATTATATGTTGCATTGTTTTACCCCGATCGACAGCGATTCTAATGTGACTAGTTTGTGAAAAGACGCAGCCTACGTGTGGCACGAAATGTTGATCATGTGTTTATCACTTTTTTTTACCATTGCTGTGGTCTAAAGATTTTTTAAGCACGTTAATATTAGAAATTACAATATCTGTCTATGTCTATAAATACTTTTCTATATACATGTACATGTATATTTAACTATAAGAGGTTTTATGAAATTATCATTCGCATTGTTTTGTTTTGTCTGGGAAAAAGTAAAGCAGGGGTTGTTGAGTATTATTCTATAAATTAATTGTTCTATAAATCAGGCTGTGTTATATACTACTATGTTTTATGCCCTTGTCGGGAACAGTTTTTTAGCTGAACAACTAATTCGTTTTGTTCGTTTCTCTTAATCGTTTCTTGGTTTCTAATGATTTGGTGCATTGTGGTATAGAAGAAGCGCGAGCCGCCATTTTTAGTGTACATCTATCCAGGAAGGTAATTTAGAAGTAAATCTTTTAATTAAAAGTTACAGAATATCAAATGTTATAAGAAAACTGAATATTACGGAGCTGGATATTATCATATAGTATTTTTCACTTACCGCTTTTGTATGGACACGGAGATTATGGAAAACAGGGCTTGATTTTTTTCTCTCCACGAAATTGTCGAAATCGTATCTTGCTGACCTTCTTTTAAAAGTTACATTTTGTTTTGTATTTACTGTAACTAGATTATATATATATATATATATTACAAATGATATTGCAAATCATTAACGAGCTTGGGCTAAGGTTGAGTATAACTATAGTTAGAAATATGCAGGGTTCTTGTTACTACTTATATATACATACACGTGTAAGCAGTTTAAGTTTATATTCTAGATTCTTGCCCCTAATTTCTATGAGAATTAACATGATCATTTATTGCAGATGTCAAGATATTCCAGTCGAGATTCAGAGAGAGATCGTGACAGAGGCTCAGGACGAGCAGATTTAGATTGCAAGATCTATGTAGGAGATCTAGCTAGAGATGCGCATGAGCGTGACTTAGAGAGGGCTTTCAGTTATTACGGTCGTCTCAGAAATGTTTGGGTAGCCAGAAATCCTGCAGGCTTTGCCTTTGTGGAGTATGAGGACCCTAGAGATGCAGATGATGCTGTAAGAGGTTTGGATGGAACGTGAGTATCATTAATAGTGGTCTTTTTGTCCTTTGCCAGACCTCAGATCATACTGTGTACATAATTATTTAGTTCAAATGACAGAAAAGAATTTATCTTCTAAGCTGGCAAACCCATTGTGCACAATTTATTATGGTAATTTTTGTGTGGTACAACTTCTGATTTATCAAAATTTTAAACATCTTATACAATTATTAATCTTACAAACATACATTTATTTTAAATTTAAGTTAGACGAAAGTTTTGTAGTTGATTTTAACCAGTTAACTAAAACAAATGTATGTTGAAAACATTTTTTAAAAATGACTTGAAATGTCACCATCACATTTTTTATTATTTGTAGTAACTTGTGTGGATCCAGAATTCGTGTCGAACATTCCACTGGAAAAGTGAGACCTAAACCTTGGTTACGAGGAGGAAGAGGTCCACCAAGACGTGGAGGAGGAGCTGGTGGCCGACCATTTGATCCTTTGGATAGATGTTATGAATGTGGTGGTAGAGGGCACTATGCTTATGATTGCTCAAAATACAGAGGTGGCAGAGATAGAGAAAGAAGAAGCAGCTACTCCAAACGTTCAAGGTGAGTTGATATTGACTGTTTAAATTACATGTTGAAGGCTCTTGTTGGAAAGTTTATTGGGAAAATTGGTATTAATTTGTTTTCGTGACCACTTGGAGTCAAATGATATGACTTGAATTTTTCAGTTTTCTGAACTTTTGAAAACAGTGAAATGTTTAAATATGACTAAATTATAATTGAAGAAAGCTTTAGACATTTTAATGTTAGATATATTAATATTCTAAATTTGATTTTTCCCCAATTTTTTAACACATTTTAGGAAATTGTTTCTATTTCAATGATATGTACATGCATTGTGTAAAGCCATTATTGTATTATATATGTTAAGATTGCTTTCAGCCATTAATATTGCAAGATGTTTTTTTTTCTCCAACAACTACACTTGTTCAAATTCTTATGTTTAAGCAAATCTATAGTTTTGGTGCATGACAAGGGGTACAAAATGAATTATACCATATAAATTTTCATTTAACATTTTCAATTAATTTTTCCTATCCATGCATTGCAGAGAATTCTCTACTCTTATCAACCGTCATATGAATCAGGTGTTAGATAGTCGTTGGCTCACTTGATAAGCTCACACTGACCACCTTCACTGGTTAGTGTTCACTCAACACACCAAGATCTTCACAACTCTGCCGAGAGAGTTCAACCAACTCCAAATGAGATCTTCACCTTTTGCTCCTTCGGTGTATTGATCAACATACATCAATTGAGATCGCCCTTCAATCTTTCAAGGACATCCTTCATGGGAAAAAAAATTGTAGCCTCAAAGAATCAACCTTGACCTTCAAGTGACCTCTGAATGGCCACAATGACCTTCAGCCCTCACAGAGATTGATCTCTGCGACAATTCTCTGCACTGAGAATGATCTCTACTCATCTTTTACTTCTGCAAGAGATTTTTGCTGCACTGCATATTTTTGAGAGCATTAATCATCTTAACACTAGTTTATGAGAGCTGTGTGCGTAAGTCATGCATTGGGGTTTTTTGTTACCTATGATCAATTTTTTCACACAAATGATCACTGAGAAATGTATATAATATAAAATGTATGTGTAGTATAGTTGCACTGTATGTGCATATTGTTGTTAATTGTTAACTATGTTATCTCTCTACCTTTTCTATCAGGTAAGCATAAATTATGACATGGGGAATTCTTTAAATATTAGTCCAAGTTGTTGAAATTATTTACTGGTACATTCATGTATATTATTTGATTGAACTATATCCTAATAATTTTTAAAGCGTTTTTAGAACTTAAGAAAAAGATGCTCCATCATTTGTGAAAGTGGAAGACTTGTAGCTGTAAATCTTGATTCTAGATATGGATGCATAATTCAACACCTTGGACTCTACCTTGATTAAAAATCAATGCATATTTCTACTTATCAAGCCCATTTTGAAATAAAACTGAACAGTTGATGACTTTAAAAGTATATTTTAAAATTGAGGGGATCATATTTGGGCTTTTATTGGTTGCCAACAAACAAATCATTTGAAGTATTTGGAAAAGTTCTGCCAGATGTGCTTGGCATGGATGATGGCATGATGTAGTTTGCTGCTGCTATTTTTTGTACCGAAACATGCATTGATATAACATATCTAGGGACTATAATATAATTCAAAAATAGTTCACAGCATATGTTTGTAAAAAAAAGTAATAATTCTATTTAATTTTTTATAGGAGTAGGTCTTATTCAAGGTCCAGAAGCAGGAGTCGTAGTAGAGGAAAGGGCAGGTCATATTCTAGATCACGTAGCAGGTATGTGTAAGTCTAAGGTGATGGGCATATTCATGGATGTTGTTCTCCTGTTGTGTTTCCTACAAAATTTTGTTGGCCCAGACTGGGATCCTTGATGAGAATTGAGATGGTATCTAATTAACATTGTGTGTGATTTTAATCATATATCACGTTTCTGTTAATAGAACTATAGTCTATGAATTAAGTTGTTTTTGTGATATAATACTAGAATTTGATGAATTGAAATGTAGAACTTTAAATTTAACTATTTTTTTTTTTTTAATTGAAAGTGTCTATTATAGGGAAAGGTGAAATACATTGGCAGGATGCAGAAGAAACTTTCCGAAATTCATTTTCTGAAATAGAAAGTAATGACCTGGATCTTTTTTGCCATTTTAGGTCTCCAGTTGCTAGATCCAAGTCGAGAAGTCCAAGTCCCTGATCAAAGACCATTAAATGGAAGAACATTTTAAAAAGTGCTGTGAAATCAACACAAACTTTTACTGGTATTATCATTGGAAATGACTTGCATTGTTTTAGTATCATTTTACATGTAAATATAAAAGAGTTTTCTTGGTCAATTCAGGAAAAAGACAACTGAAACTGATGATTTTGTTCCTTAAATTTAGAACGTTTTTCTTCAACCAAATGGCATATTTGTGTCTCATAAGTTTTTTATAGCATTGATATGATCATTAATGTTAATGTACTTAAAAACTGTTTGGGCTGGAATTTTTTTTGATATTTTACCTCAATTTATGCTTTAGATAATGCATGCAGATATACCCTATATTTAATTTGTTAGGAAGTCTTTAGAGAAAGCAGACTTTGGCTTCTGGGTATACAATGTACTTCTACAGAACTCATTTTCTTAAAATTAATGTAATTTTTAAGTGACAGGAGACAACTTGTATTTTTTCTGTCTTTTAAGTAGTAAGTTTTACTATTCAGAACTGTGTTTGTCATCAAATCTGGTAAATATAGCTAAAAATTGTTATACTTCAATTCCAACATGAAAGTTTCTCAATTTTTTACCAAGAAATGAAATGGAGATGAAATTCCTGCATGCAAGTGTTTAATGGTACAATGTACATACTATGGTATTAGAATATACCATAAGCATCCTTGAGTAACCTGAAGCTGAAGAGTTCCTCTGAAAAAATGACACTGCTTGGAAATGTATTTATCAAGTAGAAAAAGTATCAGTTTACAATGTATTTTTGTTTTACACTGTTTTTATTGTTTATCTTTTTTTTGTATAATACACCATAGAAAAGAACAAATATGTAAATAAATTAAGTATTGAAAGTTGCTTGTTATTTACTTCATTGTAGAATAACAATAGGTTTGTAAATGAGTTACCATTAAAATGAACACTTGAACACAGTAAACTAGAATTTAAAAAAAAAAAAATTGGTTTGCCTTTATGGTAAACCACTTTTCAATTAGTCGGTGCACAAAAAAAACTTCATGGATTTTAAGGTCTGGTCATTGGGCATACCTACTTTGGAGAAATGTGGCAATAGGATATATATGACACTGCCATCCGTCACAGGCATACACACAGATTAAGAAACATTTGAGCCAAAAGGTCTCTTACAGTTCTATCAATGGTACCAAAGTTTCAGACCCTAATCTGAAACTTGGCTAGAAATTTACAAGTTTCAAATTATTCTCTTGAAGAATTGTCAAACCAAAATTTAAAAAAAATAGGAAATCCTTTATACATTTTATAAGATCATCAAATAAGAGCATTAAAGATTGATTCAGAAAGCTGCCATTTGGTACAACCAATCAGATGAAAGCATATACCAAATTTCAACTAGCTTCATAGGGTAGTTGAGATTTATGAGTAAAGCATAGCAGCAAATAGGAGTTATATCTGAAGGTGCTGAAAAGCAAGCATGACAAGCCAAAGCTCCATACCAAATTTCAGGTCATTCTTGTGGGGTTGCTGGGACCTTACAACAAAAAATTGCGAAAGTTTTGTTACAAAAAAAAAAGCAAACAGGAAGTGGATGCTTACAATCAAAACAATCCATTTAGTTGAACTTGCTCTTTAAATCATTCTGAAGAATTTATTTTTGCAACAGTAACTTGCAATGTAGATGTACATGCTACAGACAGCAGTTTGAACTTACTGCATCAAGCTCTTGTCTGAAGGTATTAAAATAGTACTTCAACTAGCATAGGACAACTGCAATTCCAAAGCACAAGGGAACATTATGTCCGACACTAGGGTTTTAACAAATATTTGCCTGGAAAGTAGGTCAAAGCTGCCGATTAATGTCATTGCTGGAGCCATATCTTGTTTATAAATAGATAATGAAAATGTGTTACAAAATTCAATTTTACTCCTGTAGTGGTAAAAATAACAGTTGATAATCTTCAGATTTCTTTTATTACTGTAACTTTATTTTATAGTGTAAATAGAAATAACAAATTCAACAAATGAAAAAGTGTAAAACCTGAAAAAAAATTAGTATAAAAATGTACATGTAGTTTAAGAAATTTCGGTTGTTTTTTTTTTCTACTCCAGAACAGTTCGTTTTAATAAGCCAGTCATCATAATGAATTATTACCCTGGCTGCTTTGGCCAGACAAAACCTTAATTTCTCAAGAGTTTAGGAAGTCTGGTTAATTTAGTCAGTAGTCCAAAAGGTTTAGAGGTAAAATCTGTATTTTTCTAATACTTTGAAGGATTACAAAATACAAGATGCTTATTTAAAACAAACTGCAATAAATACAGAGGTCACCAACAACACTGAGCTACATGTATCTAAATATGAGGAAAAGGGTTTATTTCCATAAATATCTGTACTGTACAGATAATGAGAGTTTCTTTTTTAATTTCAAAATTACAATAATTTATTAATTTTTTTTTAATTGGTGACCATGCACCTATTTGCAAACTGATTTTAAATAAAGTTAGGCTTTTAAAAATCATAGTCTAAGAAGTGAAATTTATCGTTTCATCCAATACTAGTTCTTTCGCCAGAAAAAAATATTTCCATATGATCTTGCAAGCTACACATCACATGAACATATACAATATATACTTCATAAAGTACAATTTAATGGGTTTTTTTTCTTTAGGAAAAATCTATAGGGTTTGAAAGTCTTGTTCTAGTTTCAGCTTCCCTTCAAGAATTTCCGGTGCAGTACGTATTGAAATCTGAAGACCGATCTGCATTTTATTGTTTTCTTCCAGGAAATCAAAATGCTGCATTACAACATAAAATCTTCTATTTTGTGCTTTTCTTTAACATTTTTATTTTTGTATAACTAGATATTTGTCATTTTTTATCAGTATTTTTACACAAAGAAAAAATTATTTTGCTTTTAATATTGAACTTAATGTTATGTTAAAGACAAATTTCCGTGCATTTGAATGGTATACTAGGACTAATTCTCATGAAACCACAGAATCACATGATGAGACTTACATAACCTATTCCCCATTTATAATGTTAATGTTTCACTGTAAGCTATTTTTTTCTTATTTATACAAACTATCTTAAGAACGTAGACCTAGGGTAAGGGAAATAACTATTGAAATCAGTGATATGTTTGTATCATATTCAATAACACCAAAGCCTATTATGCTTTCATTTGAAACAGAATAAAATCAGGTCTAAGTCTTTTGATGCTCAAATGAGATAGATGTAAAATGCTGAATACAAATGTTCCAATGATTTCTAAGAGTTGTGTCCCTTACCCTAGGTCTACCTCCTTAAATGCAGATAATTTTGCCTCCTAGATTTATCAACTATGAAACACGTATAAAAAAGAACTCTCCAACAGGTAGTTGAATTCTTCGTAATGAAAAAAAATTAGTACAGTCAGTTATATACCTTCTAAGATGGACGGACCTGCTAACTAAATCTACAAAAACTAACTATATACATGTACATTTTATCACATACATAAATATATAAATTAGAAAAAAATGTATATTAATTAAAGATAAAAATATATAACAAAAATAAGAATAATTATTATACAAATAAATTTACAAAACATCCCAGAATATAAGGAGAGAGAACACATCTTTACTTCTTGTACACTGTATGTTAAGTATCAGTCTCTGTAGGTGAAACATGGTATGAAAAAATTCATCATTTTAAAAATGTAATTTGATTCTTTTCACCATCAGAATCAATGGAAAAATTAAGATTTTCCATATCATTTTGGTAAATTGAGTTAAAAATTCATTGAAATGCACTATAAATGAACATTTCAAGAGCAGGCAACACTCAAAAATCTCATTTTTGTAGCACTATATTTTCACAAATTTCTGAATAAATTATAGTGATGCTGAAATAAAATATCTGTTCTTTTCGAATAGAGGAAGTAAAATTATATTGTCAGATTTTTGACATGTATGTTTCTGATTTTTCCCATTTTGCCTGATTCTTACAAATACTTACACTTATATAAATATAAATCACCCCTCAGTGAATTTTTTTTTTGCAAAAGGTGAATATCACATTTAATATATATATATATAAAAGCCCAAAAAATCCACTTGTATACATTACCAATTTTTGAAGAACATTTAGCTTAAATTAAGTGTAAAAACACATAACAATTTTTGAGCAATGATGAAGGCCACAATAATAAAAGCAATCATAAAAAATATTCTCAAGTTTGAGGAACTACTCATTTAGATGACAACCATTTGATACAGAGGGTATAGTTGGGCTAGGAAGAATTAAAAACAGAAAAAAAAATTTTGCCCAGTCCTTTTTGAAAAAAAATTTTTAGATCTTGAAAATGGGAGATAAAAATATTTCAGTTCTATCATATAACTCTTGATATGAAAATTACCATTCTACATACTGGTATATGAAAACAACTAATTTGACTTGATGTATGGGAAAAAAAAATCATTTTTAACCATTAACGTGGTGAAAACAAGCATTTTGATCTGAAGAAATCTTCGATGTCCTCCCCCAATATCAAATGGTCATTCCCTTACAGTGGAAGAAATTTATTTATGGGGTACAAATTTTCATGGTTTTGTGGTGTGGTCAAACCAAGAATTCTATGGAAAACTGAGGCTCTACAAATATCCACAAGTCCAAAACTATGGACAAACAAAATTTTGGCATCCCATGAAAATTAATACCCTTTGGCAAAGGTACATTCACAAGAAATTGTGATAAAGCCATTTCAGTGGATATAGTACGTTTTAAACATTCAATGAAATATTTTAAAAAATCAATTGTGCAAGACAAAAAAGTAGAACTTGAAAATACACATGAATAAAATTTTGCATATTGAGACAAGTTTATCACAATAGGATTAAAAATGCTTAAATTGTATATTGGTTTTATTTTAGTGCACTGATATTTTTTTTCACTTTCCCTTTATACCAGTAATTATTATTTATACCATATTATTCAAGACTTGTTGAAATAAGATTGTTCATTATAATATAACATCTTACAAGTACTCTGAGACTACTGCATGCTGGGATAAAAACAAAAAAAAAGGTACTGACAGAGACCATTGTCACTATTAACCTGAAAGCCCGGGTTTATTTTCGTTCCACAAGTTTCTCTCAAGTATAATCCTGGGTCACTAGTGGCATCTTCTTTTTTTGATTGGCTGAGCAAATATGATGTTATTTTTTTACCTTTACCAGTTCTAATATTCAAATTTAAAGAAAAATATGTTTAAAATATTTTTTTTTCAAATTACTTATATCATCTTTCATGCAAATGCACAATTACAATTTTAATTCAGATAATCTAATTTTTGTTTTGTTTTTATTTTATTTCATAAACGGCAATTTATTCATATATTGTGCATATCCGTCGCTGGTGACCTGAGTCTACATTTTAGCAATCCTAGGGTCGCTTATAATATTGACCAGGGAACCAGATAATGATCACTATATACCATCCACTTTAAAAGCAGGGGGTATAAACATATGATTAATGTCATCATAAACAACCTACATTGGAAAGGGGGTGTGGTTGTTAAATATCACACATTGGATTTCACCAGGTTACATTGGTGTTAATGGCTCTGATGGACAATATTATACAAATAAGTTGCACTTTTTCAAAAACTTAAGTTCTATAGTCATATTGATATAAATATACTGTGGTTTCATTTTTGTTCAAGGGATATTTATTTAAAACATTTCACTTCCTAAGAGAGTTCTTAATGAACTTTTAAAAATAAGTATACACCCAAAATAAACCAATGTAAAGAAGCAAATGAAATTTTTACAAACATACAACTGTCAGTACTACCATGGTAACCTAAAATCACATATCAATGCATGGAAAGACTAGAGCATCCAAGAGTTACTGGCCCCTCACAGCCCTTGGGACCCTTTTAACCAACCAATCCAACATTACTTGTCCTGGGTAGGTACCCTATACCAACCGATTGTCGACGGTTGATCGGGGGCAAAATCTGGCTCAGCTGACTATGGGCTGAGAATGCAGAGGCTGTTGAAATAGGTTTGGTCTGGACTGGACTCTGTGAGGCAGACCCAGGTGTTGTAAGGCCCATTGTAGATTCAGTAATCATTCGCTGACGTAATGAGTGGAATGGATTAGTCTTCACTTTCTTTGAGATTGCTCTGACCAGGTCTCTGGCATGTTTTAAGCTAAAGGCTGTATGATAAAGTAAAAGCAAAACTGATTACTTTTTCTGGCATGTTTTAAGCTAAAGGCTGTATGATAAAGTAAAAGCAAAACTGATTACTGTTTCAAGACTACATGTACCGGTACTTACCATGGCAATATTGTTTTTTTTTAGGTGTTCCAGTTTAAGTGATTAAAGCAATAAACAAAATATATAAAAAACACAATAAAAAAATGTAGTCATGAAGGCATTCAATCTGTGAATTATATTTGTGACCAAAAAAATGTTTGTTATTCGTGAAAACTAAAACCCTCACATCAAATTATCCAGGGAGTAGGAATAATACATAGATGATCACCAAAATGTGTGCTGAAGATTATTTCATTCCTTTTGAAATACAAATAGTAAAAGTATAGCAGTTAAACCTAAAATGATGCAGAACTATCCGTCTTTTTATCATTTTCTGAGTGATCTAACATTTAGAGTAAAAAAACTGATATGTAATCAAAACACTTAAGTAGCACTCCAGCTAAAGATCATGCAAAATGTTATTCATGGGTAAAAAACCTACATATTTTTATTTTTGTTATTTTGTTTGAAATGTCATAGTGAACAGAAATTAACATGTGGTTTTTCATATAACCTGTGCTCTCAGGAGATAAAAATTGTATAAAATGCACTGTAGATTTCAAAATTAAGGGAGATAACGCTCAAATACAAATGAATCTACTGGATTTTCAATGTTGATTATCTCCTTAGAGCAGGCAGATTTGAATGAATAATTACACATTTCATAGTATAGACCCATAAAACAACTTCAATACAAAAATAAAAATACGTAGCCTTTTTTAGGGTGTATAACATTTTTCATATTTTGCATGATTCTTACAAAGACAGCTACTTAATATTTTTACCTTTAAGCCGAGCCTTAATTTCATCTGTGAAGTATCCACATTCAATCCATTCATCATAATCCACAATATAGTCAAATGCAGTCAAACCTGAAAACAAAATTAGATTAAAAAGATCTCAAGAACTTTGCTATACATGTATCTATTTTTTGTTCTTAATACACAAAGCTATAATTTGTATTTTTCTTTAATCCAACTATAAACTAAAGAAAGTTGACCTAGTTAATCTAAACATTATTAATAATTAAAAGTGAAATAACTCAAGAATGGTTACTGCAATACATTTTGTACACACCATGATTAAAAAGGATCTTATTTTATAATTATAAGCACTGTTTAAAAAAATTCAAAAATAATTGGTTAAACAGTAATATTTAATATTTCTCTGGGCCCAAGTGCAATTGGCAGACATGAGGATCACTCATAGGCAGATCAAAGGTGGGTGAGGGGAGAGATTTCTCAAGTTAGAAAATTTGAATGATAATAAAGAAAAAATTCAAAATCTCTAAACTGGGCTGTCAACGAGCCACCTTTTCTGAATTTCTGGAGCCCTATTGATAGTACATACTAACAGTCCCTTAACTTGTCAAAAGTGGAGTTTAATATACTGCTAAAATCAACTACAATACTAGAGCCAAGATCAGACCCTTTCAGACAAAGTCATATACATGTTAAAACAAATAGTTCATATACTGTATATATATTAATATTTGTGGTATGTAAATCTCATCACATGACTCTGTGGTTTCACGAGAATGGACCCTAATCTACCATACAAATGCATGGAAACTTTGTCTTTTACAGGGCATTGAGTTCAGTATTAAAAGTAATTACAAACCCTATTCCCACAGTGGACAAATAAACCCAATAGCAGTAACAGTCAAATAAATAAATAAGCATCATGTGTGGATAAGCAGACATATTGACTGAAAACCATTTTGCCTCTGTTAGTTAGGAACATGATAAAAAAAACGCTACTTTATAAACAAACCATGTAAATCTTTTTGTCGAACATTAGACCCTTGTTCAAGTAGGATACAAGCAGCAAATTGATTGTTGGCCTGTGTGGCATAAAACAAAGGAGTTCTCCCCTCTTCATTGACAGGGTCAACATCTGCCCCATAAGATATCAACATCTCAAGAATTTCTGAAGAACCATCAAGTCCAGCAGCATAATGGAGGGCACTTGAAAAAAAAAATGCATAGTTTTATTCAATAATAATTTAAAAAGGAAAAAACTCCATTGAAGCTGCTAAGTTAAATATCAGATATAAAAAAAATATTTGTAAAATATAAGTATATTGATTACCTCCCTTTGACCACCCCTAAGAAGAATATGCTCCAAAGCAATTAACACCCAAACTAAATCAATTTGGATTATAGTATAATTGACAAAGTAGCTTTTTTTATAATTATTGGTAGGAAACACCTATTTGAGTGCTCTCCACAATAAGTACTTTTTACCTTACACATGTGTAAAGCTTAGGTTACCACACAAGAAAAGTATCAGTAGCTGGTTACAACCCAGTCACAAGCACTTTTGGCAGAAATATAAAAAAATGCAAAAAATTCTAAATTTGCAGTCAATCCAAATAGGATCATTGATCAGAAAGAGTGAATAACAAAACATGATCAAAAGTGCCAAAGAATGCCCAGATTTAACGAATGCATGGATTAAGTTGTGCACACAATTTGAATTTTCAAATGTTCTTGGCACTAGTGATTATATTTTGGTTATTTAAAACAACCAATTGATGATCCGATCAGTTCTCAGCCAAGATATTTTTCCACATGAGTTTGCGACCTAGAACTTGTTTACACTCAAATTCCGATTTCCAATCAAACTTCCTCATCCCTCTTTACGCAGAGCTTTTAATTCCATGTAACATACCTGTTTCCTCCTGGATACCTTGGATTTACCTCTGCTTCATTATCTAACAAAAACTTTACTGCTTCTAGTGCATTTTTCCTACAACAAAAAACATAAAAATAGAAAAACAGAATCAAGATAATTTGTTTTAATGCTATTTCAAAATAGAATGAAAGCAATCCATATGGAAGAGTTAAAACAATGCTGCTTTTACGTTTGAATCTTAGTCTATAACATGCCAAATAATCTAGTACCATAGATATCAACGTACTTTTGAAAGAGATAGACCTAGGGTAAGGGACATAACTCTTGAAATCAGTGATAAGTTTGTATCATATTCAATTTCACCAAAGTCTATCAAGCTTTCATTTGAAACCGAATTGAATCAATCCAAGTTACTTTGATGCTTATATGAGATATATAAAATTGACTTATACTGGTATTCTGAGATACCATGTACAATTTCTTCAATTCATGTTCAGTAAGTTTATGTAAAAAATATAAATTGTAATTTTGTAAATTGGTGTTTTAATTTCTTTAAATTGATACTTTTACTATACATTTACAGTCATGTGATCTTTTTTTAAACATTCTGGACCTCACCAGTTTGATAAAACATTTAGTTTTTCTTATGTTATTGGTTTCCATAGCCCTTAATATTATTTGTAGCATTATACCCGTAAGGCCAACTAAAATATTTTTTTTTTGGTTCTTATCCATTCCTTTATTGCAATATAAAGAATAAAAAACACCTTGCTTGTCATTTTTCAGACTTTTTAAAGGTAGTAGTCTTTATAGAAATCAAACAGGAGGTTATTCATGCATATAGAAAAACCATCAAATTCAGTTTTATATCTCGTGGCTACAATAAATCCCTGAAACAAGTTACAATCACCAGTAATGATAGGATAAGCCAGCTCAAGTTAACTTTTTTAACTCCGCATTTGTCCCCAAAAACTATTATAATCACCCAAAAATACCCACCTACATAGAGTGGGGATATATAATGGCAGGGGTGTTCTTTTTTAATTAGATTACTGGGTACATAATAAAATTGGAGTTGTTCATTAATGAACTAATTTTTAAAAATCTCCTCTTTCTCATAATTATTTCTGATGTGTATAATATTCGATGATTAACTTAGAGTGGCCATTCCGTGTATTTAAAAGAAATTTTGTTAAGTAGCACTCCACATAAGAATCATGCAAAATGTGATTTATGGTTGGAAAGCCTACATATTTTTATTTATATTTTATTTGAAGTGTCATAGTAAACAGAAAGCAACATGTTGCTTTTCATATAACTTTCGTTCATAGGAAATAAAAACTATATTAAATATAGGATTGAATTCTAAATTAATGGAGGCAACTCTGTAAATGACACTGAACTACAATAGAAACTATTGGATTTTAGATGTGGATTATCTCTTAAGAGCAGACAGATTGGAATGAATAATTACACATTTCATCATACAGATCAATAAAGCAACTTAACTGCAAAATTAAAAATATGTAACCTTTTTTAGGTGTGTCACATTTTACAGAACTTGCATGACTCTTACAAAGACTGCTACATAAATACAGTGAAACATATATCACCCACTTACAAAACCGTTCTAAATTACATGCTTTTCAAACTACATGTACCAATCTTTACAGTATAAACATATTTTGAATTTGGGTTAACCAAACCAGTTCTACAGTCTATATCAGGTTTGGTTTAGACAGGTTTCACTACATTTTCTAATAATATCATTTTCCATCTGACTGTTACTCTAATATACAGGTAGTACCTGCCCATATTGTGAAAGTGTTTTAGGTAGTACCTGCCTATATTGTTAAAGTATTGTAGGTAGTATCTGCCCATATTGTTAAAGTATTTTAGGTAGTATCTGCCATATTGTGAAAGTGTTTTAGGTAGTACCTGCCCATATTGTTAGAGTGTTTTAGGTAGTACCTGCCCATATTGCTAAAGTATTTTAGGTAGTACCTGCCTATATCCATGATATCGTGAAAGGGTTTTAGGTAGTACCTGTCCATATCCATGATATTGTGAAAGTGTTTTAGGTAGTACCTGCCCATATTGTTAAAGTGTTTTAGGTAGTACCTGACCATATAAATTGTTAAAGTATCTTAATATGTGGTTACCAGTATAAAGTTTTGTGGTTTTTGCAGTATTTTGTAAAATTAAGGCCACTTGTAATCATTTTTTTTCATTGAAAAAAAAACTAAATCTAACCAATATAAAAATACCAGTACCTGAATTAATTTAAATGACCCATTCAACTACTGGTAAAAGGACTTCCAATAAGGTATATCAGTAAAGACATTTTTTATGTATCTGATGATGATACTTTGAAAACAGAAAAAAAACAAGAAATCTGAGCAAAGGCCCACTAGGGATACTCCTGCTTTCAATCACAGTACAGTGTATAAGGAAAATATACAGAGTCTTTGGTAAACAGGAAGTTGTTGTCACATTTTTCCACCATATGGTATATCTTGAGGAAGAATGAGTTAAAATATCAAGCAGTTGTGAAGAGAAGTTGCTGAGAAAAGTTCAATGGAATAAATTATAATGGACGGAAACACTGACATGAGTAAAATAGTATCCTTTGGAGCGGGGGTATAAAAACAAACCTCTATTTTCTCTGTATTAATGCCATGTTCCCTACCCATAATGGGCAAATTTATAATACAACCACAAAATTCGGTACCACATATAATATTGTTACTTTCGAAACTCACCATAAATTGGTATCAATGTAACTTATGTTGGGTGGATTTACTCTGTGAAAAATTGAAAACTTAAAACATGTCCTACTGTTAGTTCCCTCTTACAAATATCAAGAGCAAGAAATCTAAATCTAATAAGAATAATATGACAAAATGAGCAATAAAACATTACATTTGCCACAGAAAAAAAAATCAGATCAGAATGTGGCATAGTTTCAAGTAAATTGCAATTTTTTCTTTCAAGATTTCGAAGATATTTAAGAATAGTATAACAAGAGCAATAAAAATGTAGCATCTCTATGCCATTACAAAGCTTGACCGTGTGAATATTACCTTTGACTTTACAATAAAAAGAATGGCCTCTAGAATTTCTAAAGAGCTGATTTAGTGTTAAGTTTAATCAACATCTCTAAAAAGATGTTGATTGCTAAATACTAGTAGCAACTTAAGTTTGAAAAAGGTATAAAATACAGGTTTAACCTTAGAATAAGGACATATAGAAAAAAAATAATTCCATTGTTGTAACTTTTCTTAAGTGTCAGTCCCTGTAAGAATCAGGCAGTAGGTGAAACATTGTAAAAAAAAAAAACCCGTAATTTTGACTATTCACACCATCGAAATCAAGGAAAACAGAAAAGAATTTCCATATCATACTGGACCATTAAGTTACAATTTCATTGAATTGAACTGAAAATGAACATTTCAGGGACAGATATCTCTGTCAAAAACCTCATTTTTCTAATTGATTCTATTAAAAAAAATTTTGGAGCGAATCCAGTGATGCAGAGGTCAAATAAAGGTCATATCAAATAAAGAAAGCATCCTTGAATGACAGTATTCTGTATGATCGGTGGGGTTTTGACATGCATGCCGGTGATTTTTTCAATTTTGTCTGATTTTTGCAAACACTCACACTTAAGTTAACCTATACTTAAAAAAAGTTCATGATGCTTAGAGTTATTCAGCAGTGTATTGAGTAGTTGGATGTCCCTACAAAGAAAAAAAAATAGAACTTGAAATGAAGCTACAAATTATAAGGAACTTACAAATTGATCTGTTCAGTAAGTACCCTTCTCAGCAATATGTTCTGCTCTTTTTCTTTGAAGTAGAAACCATTTTCAATTAACCTGAAATAAATGATCTCAGCTCATATAATGTACATTCAAAGAGAATACTGCATTGCTTATTATTAAATTAAATTTTTGACATTTTCAGTCATATTAGGGGATAAATGTGCCTGTCAACCTGTCAACAGTCAGTAGATGTTGATCATTGATGAGTCTTTGTGTCGTTATAACACTTTTAGTTTGATTATGAATTTTCATCGTTCTGTTACCATGGATTGTATTACTTCTATTGTCGGGACCTTTCAGAGCTTACTTAAGGGTATTTAACACTTGTTGAAAATGTTGTTGTGATCTTTACAAGTATTTACTGTTAAGTATTTAGGCTATAGCCTGGTGCATTAGTCCATTCACCATATCTGTGGTCCTTATTACAAAAAAAAACAGTAATTGTAAAATTAGTTATATGTTATAATGTCATAGTAGATCAAAGTATTGTGACATCATAACTACAACAATTTTACTCTTACGACTTTGGTAAAAAAGGTCTGCTGTTCTTTTTTCTTTTGTTTGAGGTGTCAGTTGAAAGGTTGATGGTTTTAAATTCAGAATACTAGCACTATGACAACTGACCTAACATTACATCCAGATTTATGACTACAAGTCCCAAGAATAAACATGTTAGCTAAATTCTAAAGCAATTATCAAATATAACAGTGAAAGTTCAGGTAAAGTTAGATAAAAAATAACAATTGTTTAAACTACTATTTGGAGTTTTTATTCAGCAGGAGAACTTTTTGTATACGGAAGAAATAAAGTATATTTTATAAAATATCTACAAAAATGACATTTGTGAAATGTGAAAGAGGAATTGCCTCTTGAGCACTGAACCTAAGTACATCATACACCATACCATGAAGCACAGTCAATAAAATCATTAGCTATGGCCAGATGTGGAAGGCTAGGGGGGTTGTGATCCTCCTCCCCATTAATGGATTTTATCATTAGTCCCTCCTGATCATATCTGATTAACATCTTCATTATATCAGTCCTTCCCTGCATAGCACAGCAGTGGATGGGTAGTAAACCCTGAAAAGTCATATCAAAAGAATTTAAAAAATCAACATTGTCAATATATTCATTCAGACATGATTTTACTAACAAATTAATGATTATCCACAATCAGAAGAGTTAAAATACACCACAAAAACAAGGGTCATTACAGAATTCTGTTTTACAATATTGAATAGAGAAAATCTTTGTGTAAATCACAAATATAATTGGCAGTTCATCTTGGTAAATTCATCAGTACTAATTACCACTGGTATTAAACTGATAATGGTAATTGCAATTACAACGATCCCATCATGTCAATGGCAGAATCAGCTAAGATCTTTTTAAGTATATTTTCGTAAATAAAATAAGTAAAATAGGGCTGATTTTACTAGGTCAACAGAAAAGCAGAAAATGGCAAAATTAGAAATAAAAATATAGTAAAACAAATAATTGTAATGGTTAAAAGCAGTTTTTGAAATAGCGAAATGCTGCTTAAAACTGGAAAAAAATCATCCCTGGCAAAATATAGGTCACTTCAAAATACAAACTGCAAGAAGTAAACAGTCACCCATTTTTCTCGATAAAATTATTATTTTAAAAGAATTTTTAACTCACATTGGTATTAAGATATATGACTCCTGACATTGAGTAAACTTAAAAAATTAGATACGAACCCTATTATTTCTCTTACACATGTTGGCATTTTTGTGAAGTAGTAGCTCTATACTAGAACTATCTCCAGGTTTTCCTGTTTCACCATAACATTTTACATGTAATGGTGTATTGCCTTCTGAATCCTCTGCATCAACCAAAGCTCCAGAGTCTAAAATTTCCTGCAATATGATCAGCACTCAACAAGTGAATCAATTTGAATTAAACAACAAGGAAGTGATTAAATTTTTGCAAATTTTTTTGTATCTTCTTCAGTTTTCTACAATATTTTTTGAAAAAACAAATTGTGTGTCATCTAAGCCTAGATGGTAAAATTAAGATTTTACCAGGCATTCTTTCAGAATAAATTTTTGCTTGGATTATAGCAGATTATCTTTTCTTTATGAATTACCAATAGCAATACTAGATGCTGTGTTTAACAAACTAAATCATACCTCCAGTACTGTAGCATTGCGGCTCCTGTGAGCAGCTGTTGCCCCTTTATAATCTCTGACATTGACATCGACCCTCAAAGCTAAGATATCTCTAATACCCTGTATATGTCCATGGTAGGAGGCTGTGTGGAGCAGGGTACTGCCATTAATGCATCTAAGACAAGTAGGAAAGATTCAAAATTATAATAAATACTTCATGTCCCATATTTATAAACAAGAGTCCACACGCTCCATCCAACTGAAAAATGGAACAAGCCGGGCAAGAGAACAATTGCTTTAAAAATTTTGTCGAGCCCTCACCACCCCCCACCCCAAAAGACAATATCAATCAAGGGCTGATAGCAAGGGTAATATTAAAAAGGCCATGTCTTAATCTGTTTATCACATATTTTTATACCAGTTATACTTTTTTTTACCAATTTTTTTTCTTTAAACAAAAACCATAAAAGGCTAGTGGATAAAGTGTTTGGTCTAATTATGTTGATTTTTTATGTTTTTGTAGCATGACTTTTCTCTGTGTATGTATAGAAGCAGCACCCTCCTTTTCCATTGTTCTTACTGTTTGATATATTTTATCTGTGCTACACCCATGATATCAAGAACAAAAAAATGTTTTACTAAATTTTGAACAGATAAGTGGAAATACATCAGTGAATCTTATGACAGGGCTTATAATATCTTATCTGCCCTCCAAAAATGTTATTGCCCTGTGGGCAGATAACATACAGAAAATAATGCTTCTGTTACATATGCAAAATCTGTATTATTACAATAAAATATTTGATAATCCCATATATTGTAGTGTACCTGAACAGCGTAATACTGACCTGCTTCTGAGACAGCAGTACTCTTTAATCCCTCTAGAATGATCCAGAACAGTTTTATCCAAAAGGTCAAGGTCACCAGACATTATCTTTGGCACAATGTAGGAATAATGTTCATATAATTCTAAAATGACAGATAAAATGGAAAAAAAATGTGATTCAAGATTAATAATAGGATAATTAATTAATAATGTATAACCAAAATATGATCACAAGTGCTGAATAATGCACAGATTTAATAAATTAAACCTTCAAGCATTATGACAGAAGTTATTATATTTTGGATAATCACAACCAATTGATTAGTCTATTTCATGTTTTTATTATACAGATTTTCTCCATCATAAATTGCCACTTTCAACATTAATTTTAAAATTTATGATCAGTGTAGTGATATTTATGTTGTGATGCTTTGGCAATAGAAAGTCTGAGAGTGATATGATCAAATTTATTTCACAATGTGAAGTATCAAAATTTATTATTCGGATTCAATAATCCACTGCTATCTACAAAACAAATTCATATTATTCAATTATTAATTGTCTGCAGTTGAATAAATTTGGTACATTGTATAAGAAGAATTTGTGATGTTGTTCTAATTTTACTTGGAAACAAGAAACAAAAGCTGACAAAATTTTTGTTTAAGGAGGTAGACCTAGGGTAAGGGACACAACTCTTAAAAATCATTGAAACGTTTGTATTCAGCATTTTACATCAATCTTATGTAAGCATCTAATTAACTTTGATTCATTTTTTTCTGCTTCAAATTATCTCCCTTTGGAGCAGGTATCTATTCAGAACACATAAGGTTTTCCATCCAATATCGACAATACTTTAGAAAATCTCGAAAGTCAAAAGAAAATTTCTTGTTCTACTGACCCTGCCATAAATTTTCTTTACCCGGGATACAAATGAAAATCATTCTTATGTAACCTACCAACAAAATGAAACACCCTGTAAATTTTAGAAACACCGTTGTGTTTGTCTGCTGGGGATTCCGTTTTCATTCGAGTTACCTCTTTTTTCTGCACCCGAATCCGAACATCGATTAGAGAGACTTCGAAATTATACCTGCTCTTACGGGAGGTAACTCTGCAAAAACAGGATAAAATATGGCTGTATCCTGAGCTCAGCAAGTAGGGAATATCTTAGGGCAATTCCCCATCTTGAAAACATGTGTATAAAATACTACCTATTAGAAATTTTTTAAAGTCATCATTTTTTACTGTTTCAAATGGTGTCAACTGTTTGGCATTTCTACAGTGGACATCACAACCCCACTCTATCAGCAACTGAAAAAAAGATTACCATGTATTTTAAAATTTCATGATATGTATTGCACACTATCATATCTTATAATTACTATTACTGACTATAATTCTTGAAGATACTCAAGACTTTATATTTGACAAACAACATTTCTATTTGCCTTTTCCTCCTTTGATTAAGGAATCTTATTAACCAAAACAGGGCATTAACTGAACATCAAGTGATATCCTGTATTGTAACAATGACAAAAGGGGGATGGAAAAATGTTCAAAACTCGAAAACTACATTTAGGATTTTGCTGAAAACTAAACATAATCTGTATATTTAAGGGTACTATACAATGGTGCAATGTTTCAAAAAAAAAAAATTATTGATCCATTCTGAAATTATCTGGAAAAAATCAAGGGTCAGACAAATGTACATACAACTTTCTGAAGGGTATCACACAAACCTTTCCACTTCTTGTAATATAAAAAATGAACCAATTGTCATAGATATATATAGGTACTAGTGCTATCAATGTGAAGGCACTTGTATTTGTAGATATCAATTTACATGATTTATAAAAGAAAACTATCAATTTATGTGTTTTAGAATTGGTGAATTTTATTGGAGCATTTTAGTCTTGATGGAAACTTGATATCATGTGGAGAATATAAATTCATTTGACAAAAACACAAAATCATTTTGTTACCGCTTAAATTTCATTTTTCTAGTTAAGTGTGAAATCTATAAAAATTAAGGAGTACAGGTACAAAAGGGTATTTCTGTATAAAAATAAAAAAGAAGCCTATCATTTCCTAGCTGTTTCCACTGAAATTTCAAAAGCTTTAATTTTTCAGAGGTTAATAGGGCACCTTCCCATGTGGAAAAAAATCTTGCATATTCAAGAAACAACAGAATACTTTGAAAGCAGATTCATCACAATATTTATCCAAATAACATATTGACTTTTTCAGGTCTTGTATGCATATTAATACTACCAGTACAAAACTGAATATTTTTTTTCAAAATTTTAAAAGGTCAATAATGAACAGCTTTATGGATATCATAATTCATAAGTTATTGTGTCATTTTTTTGTTATCAAGAAAATATACCAATTGGTTACAAACACAATAACTTAACAAGTGCAATGAAATGTTTAAAATAAATAAAAGAACAGCATTCTAATGTCCCCCACGAAAATAAAAAAAGTGTAGAAAACTTTAAATTCACTGGAATTTTCTAAGTCCAGGGGCCATAACTTCCGTAAAAATCATTCAACCAAAACCAAAGTTGAACTTAATCTGTAACTCTTCCTAATAAGGCCACAGACCAAAAACAAACTTATTTGGTATAAAAGTGTGAAAAACACTGATGTACGGACGAACAGATACCTGGCATTTTCATGTCCCCTCATGACACGTCGCAGGGGACAATAATGAAGATTGTGTCTGTATATCCCCAAAACTGAAATCTATGTACAGTAAGCTAAGAAATTGCAAAATAAAAAATTCTGGATTCACAATACTTTCACATGGATTTCCAAATATTCATGTTTCTAAACATTACAAGAGCTGGCCTTGGTTGTTTATGATCTTACATGGCAGATTTTTCTATGAAGTCCTTCTATAGCAGCATAAAATGGTGTATTCTTCATTATATTCCTAGCATCAATATTGGCACCATTCTCAAGCAGCAGTCTGGTAATATCCTTAAAGAGAGAAAAACAAAATGTTCATCATAAATATGTCAATATGTTATTTTGATTGGTAAGAATTCAAATTAATTAATGTATCAAGGTTTCTGACAAGAACTGTATTGAGGTTTCTGACAAGAACTGTATTAAGGTTTCTGACAAGAACTGTATCAATGTTTCTGACAAGAACTGTATTAAGGTTTCTGACAAGAACTGTATTGAGGTTTCTGACAAGAACTGTATCGAGGTTTCTGACAAGAACTGTATTAAGGTTTCTGACAAGAACTGTATAAATGTTTCTGACAAGAACTGTATCAAGGTTTCTGACAAGAACTGTATCAATGTTTCTGACAAGAACTGTATTGAGGTTTTTGACAAGAACTGTATCAATGTTTCTGACAAGAACTGTAACAGAACACACTTTTAAAGGTTTAAGAGAAGATTCTTTTTAAAAAAGTTAAAGACAGATGAGGACAACAGATAATGAGGGATGCAAAGTGATGACAATATCTCATCTATACCAAAGGTCAAGGTTAGCTGAAGATGGGAAAATAATTTTAAATTTGATTAAACAGGCAATATACAGTATAAGATAATAATAATGCAGAAAGTCTGACTATTGTTTTAAAAGGCAACCCTTATGACATCTGATCAAACGAATGATATTATACAAATTGATTTGAAATGGTCCAATCCTTTTGAAATATTAACTTACATAATGTCCATTCCTACAGGCCCAGTGTAAAGCTGTGTTTGAAGATTTTGGCTCTTTGGAATTAATAAATGCTGGGTGGCTTTGGAAAAATACTATCATCTTCTCAACTGTCTCATATTCATTATCCCTAGCAGCCTTGATAAACAATCGTTGCCATGAAACTGTATTGCCATGGAAAACCTGATAAAGAAACTGGTTCCCTGCCTTCAGCAATTTGTTTCTGCTTGGTGCTTCAACATAAATCTACAAATAAAGGATATAAATAAGTAAACATCAGTATTGTATACAAGATATCAATATCAGCAAAGGAATTAGAAAAACTGTGAGCAATGCTCATGCAGTTACTTAATACCCCCACTCCCCCATTTGATAACATAACCTTTTGACCTCTAAATTGACTTGGGATCAAAATAGGAGGTGTACAATGAGAACATATAATGAAAATTCTGTGAAAGTTTCTTTGAGTTCTATTCAGTGGTATAGGAGAAGTAATGGATAGGATATGTGTACTCCTGTGTCTACATACTCATATATGATGAAGTCATTGTTTTGCCTTATGAAACCTCCATATTGATTTACATCGAAATCTTACATATGAGGTACACAATGGGAATTTGTAATACAGATTCTATGAAAGTTTCATTAAATTCCATTCAATGGTGTAGGAGGAGTAATGGATAAGAATAGTTGAGTTACATCATGAGAACTAAAACCTGGCATATGTTCTTAATGCTCACAATATTACAATTCAATTTACTGTTTTTCTTAAGAGAAAAATAAACTCAATTAAAGTTTACAATTAATGGACTTTAAGATTGATATAGAGTTTAATATATATGCCATGATCCTACCAGCTTTGTATGAGGTGATTACAAGTGGGTCCGTTTAGAGGTACATTACTGGAATTCTTCTAACATGAGACCGATAAATGTCTGGACCTGCCTCACTGATATATATTTGTCAGCACATAAGTGTTTTCAATATTTATTATATAGACAGCAGTGATTTACCAAATGTTCCCAGTGTAAAAATTTTCGATAATTCATACTGTGAAATAAATTCAGTAATTTCACTCCCACACTTTCTCCCGTCAAAAAGTTATAATACGAATAACAATACGCCGTTCACAAAATTTTAAATTTATGTTGAAAATAGCCACGAATAATAGATAAAATCTATAAAATAAATACAATAATCAATTGGTTATTGTGAATAACCAAAATATGATCACTCATGCAAAGAACACATAGATTTAACTTGTGTACGAAACAAGTTCCACACACTTGTTAAATCTAGGCCTTCTTCCCCACTTGTGATCATATTTTGGTTATTCACTGTTTCTAATTAATTATCCTATACGTATATAAATTTACAAAGCAAGTTAAAGAATCTACAATGTGAGTTACAAATTTCTTATGTCCTAATGATAGCATTTACTGCAGAAAAAATGGTTAAGTTCAACATGTATAAAAACATTGATAAATTTCTCCATAATAAAGAGTGCACATTTTTAGTACAATGTAATAAGTGTGCTAAGTTTGAATAATATTGGTTTAATTCTTGTTGAGTTACAGTTTACACAAACTAGGTAGCTCTAAACGTGACAAATGGACGAGCAGCTATTAGACCCGCTTTCATGTTTGTTGACCCAAATAACAATCACACCTCATAATCAGGCTAATCATTAGGCACCAAATCTACAACACCAAAGGCAAGTAACAATCATACCTCATAATCAGGCTAATCATTAGGCACCAAATCTACAACAACAAAGGCAAGTAACAATCATACCTCATAATCAAGCTAATCATTAAGCACCAAATCTACAACACCAAAGGCAAGTAACAATCATACCTCATAATCAGGCTAATCATTAGGCACCAAATCTACAACACCAAAGGCAAGTAACAATCATACCTCATAATCAGGATAATCATTAGGCACCAAATCTACAACACCAAAGGCAGGTAATTTCAGTAACTCTCTAACTGTTGGACCTAAAATTAGAACAAAAAAAAAAAACAATTAATATTTCATCGTGTATTTTTAAAGTATAAACAGATGTTAACAGAACTATGACATGTTACTAACTGGTTGTTTACAAGTACAAGATTTGTTTAGAAATGATAAATGCATTGTAATTGTAGTGAAATGACAAATTTATTCAAATACTCAGTGCAGTTACAGCAGTATAATACTTTCTTCCATTCTAAGCCTGTGAGGAAAACACAACTGACATTTTAACCAATAAGCAATAAGCAGAGATTAATTTTCTGTGAGATGTTTACTACCATTTAAAATTTTGTCAAGATTTCTACAGATTACAATTTTGTTCTTGCTTATTCTTGATCCAAATTATTTCTCAACTCTTTAAAGTTCAAATTCAAAATACAAAATGTTTGCTAAAGCTGGCATATTAAAAAATCGAAATTTTACAATCTCAAGGAGAGAAATATTTCAAACTACTCACTGAACTATTTATAAAAATATGAAATCTTTTGTCTAGCATCTGCAATCATTTAACTGATTTTTTCCCTCAAATTCAAGGCACAAAAATATGAACAGAGCAAAGCAAGAATAAACAGGTATAGATTAATTTAGGTTTTTAACAGTTATGAATTGGAAAATTGTAAAAATGATTCCAATTCATCTTTAGTTCATATTTTATTGTTATTAACCATGACTTAATACTGATCATACCAATTGTCTTGGATATAGTCTCCCGTGAAGATTTTGTTAAATACTGTTCATTTTTTAAAAACTTCATAACATATAGGCATTTTGGTCTTTCTTGTCCAATGTGAACATTTTTATTCCTAACATACCACTCACAAAATTTTACAGTATTAGTGATCATAACTATAGTCATATTGCTGGGGTCAATTAAATCATTTTCATAATTAAAAACCTCAAGAACCATTCAAATTGCGCAAAACTTGTGTCACCTTAAAACTTTCACAGTTTAAAGTTACTCCAAGCAAAGTTGTGGTCACCACATACACATACAAGCTCAGCATACACATCAAACAGAAAATGCATAAAATGCTATGGCCCATTTGAAATATCTATCTATTTCCATAAAAAATGTGTTGCCCTGCTCAGTAAATTAAAATAAGAAATACAAAACAATTTGATGTTCATGGTATAGGGGCCAAGTGTTAGGAAAAATGTTTTGACCCATGATGTTTTAAGAATGCTTTCCAAAGCCTTGCTAGATACACTCACAGAAATCGAAACCCTGAATAGATGGGGCAAATACGGACAAAAATTTCAAGCTTGAAACAGCTATGAACTTTGATTGTTATTTTATATTTGAAACAGAATACATAAAAATCAAAACAGTGGATACAGACCAAATACTCATAAACCTGAATAAAAAATGTGATTTTTTTTTGTCAACCACAGTAACCCAGTGGGTGTTTACCTGTCTTAGATTTGTCTTCCTTTTCTGTAAGATTGATATTGTTTAAAAATTATTTTACGAGACAAAGAAGAGCTTCTTTATTGACTTAATAATATCCAACTCAGTGCCTCATCCCACTGATTTTAATGTAAATATACTGGTTAGAAGTGAGGCATTGATAGGTAGAAATAAAGTAGTAAAATACTTAATTCTTAAAAAAACTAGTTCATTAAGTAAATATATTGATTGGCCTAAGCAAAATTTTTTAAAACTTGAAAAGTGTTCATATTGCTATTAATATAGCAATAAATATTATATACAATATATCATATATCATATATATTAATATAAATATGTATCATATTGAATAATATTTCGAAATTATTGATATATATTTGTTTTTATTGATGTTAATCAAAAGCTTTAATTGCAACTGTTGTTGAAAATTATGAATACACAAAAGTTCACCATCCTTACAAATATAACACACCAGCACCAACAGAGACAATTGGAAAGTATTTGGTGGCACAAAATTTTCAATTTTGAAAAAAAAAAAATATCCATTACTCCACTTGCCAGACTACAACAAAATCTGTTTGCTTATACATATTTCTAAATATTTATTCTTTGGCCTTGTTTCTGTGTGACAGTATCTTACAGGAGGCACTATTGAAGATCTGGGATTTCTTGAACAATGTAGAGAAATTCTGTCGCCTGCACCGAAGAAGCACAACAAAACATGTTATGAATTTCTCTAAGGAGTGAAAGAGTTTCATTAGGGATGAGTGTAAGAGTCTATTCATTCCTTAAATTGCTGTAATTATAGGCAACCTATAGTCAGTGCAGAATAATCCCATCATTTCTCACAACTTTTATTGTGACATTATTGCAAAATCACAAAGTCTCTATGATAGCACTAACGCATTTGTTCTGATTGGATTATACACATCCCTTGTCTTATATGAGTTGTTTTAACTCGAAAATGTCCTTTAAAGAAAAAATTGTCATTCTTGGTCAGCACATTAAAACAAATATAGGTACAGACCATGTTCACCTTTCAAGGTGACAATTTGGTCATTTGTTTATTAAAATTTGTTCAGATCATAAAATGAAACTTTATTGCAACCAAATATTTATTTAAGTCTCTGCACACATATATCAAAGATTCAACACACTTGCTTTTTCTCACCTCTGTAAATATTTTTTCCTGAGAATGTTTAATTAAATCATTTGTAAATATATATGTGATATTTCATCTGAAAACTACTAAACTTGAATTATACATGTATTTGAAACTCTATTATAACTGTCACAAACATTGTAAAATGACTAATTAAGGTAGTCTCAAAGGCTATCACCTAGAATTTTATCAGGGCAGTATGGCAAAATGTAGCAAGTACCAAATACTGATATTAAAAAAAACAAATGTCACCCGGAAATACAAATTTTAAAAATATACTGTATTCAGTACTAGCCCTTTGCTCAAGACTAGCGGAAATTTATCCTGCCTTAACGGTAAGTGAAAATTCAGTTGAATTTTAGAATTTGTGTAATTTTAAAGATACAAAGCAAAGTTGTAACACTTTATGTTTCAGGAAGTTCAGAGAAGTATCTGAAAAAAGTTTTTGTCCTACACTGCATGACTTACCCAATTCTTTATGACAATAGCGTAAATTTTCAAAAACGTCAATAAATACTATTTGTCAAAAAGAAACAACTTGTATGAATGTGGTAAGAAAACATATTCATTTTTTTTGAAAGCATCTATGAATGTTTAATGCTAAATAGTAGAAGAAAATTTAAAGATTATTTTTTACTTTCTTGTAATACCATATATACAATGCATGTACATATATCTCACTGAATAATTCCTGAAAAACCTGAACATTTATAAATAACAGGAAACAATAACAACCAATCATACAAAAGCATGCTAGCTTCCAATTCAAGAAAGTCAAGCCTCAAAAGCCATCTACTGAAGACTAATGAATATTTGCAAACAAAACAAATAACTACTAAAGAATCAACAATTTGGAAGCTAGCATTCACATGCAGACAAAAAACATGCAAAACAGAAAACAAAACATATTAAAAGAAAAGATGGATGATGAAAAGGGTAAATAAGGAATGTTTGTATGGAATGGAACGAGGAATGGAATCTGATTACCATCTATTGGTCTGGAGAAAGACCATGGTTCTGGATCTGTGTGACAAATAAATAAAGGTCAGATTTGTAATCATTTTAAGCACAAATTTGTAAATATGCATGCCAGTGACACTTTTTTAAAAAATAAAACCATTCAGATGACCATGAACAAATTGTAACTCATAAATGTAAGTGTCTTTTTTACCTTCCAATTGCAGATTCAAAGGGACAGACTGGAGTAGGCCTCCCCTAAAATTGAGAAAACAAATTTTTTTTGTGAAATCTTGATATTTCACAAATTTCACCCAAAACATTATCTAGCCATTGCTCTGCCTTCAATTCTATTTGCACCCAACTAACCTGAAATCCTGGATCTGCCCCTACCTTCAAACCCTTTGTTTTCAATTCTGCCTACAGAGGAAGAATTTTCACATTGACAGCTATATATATAAGATGAAATGAGTATTATAAGTATGATCTGACATTTCCTCAAAATGTATAAAGCCATCCGTCGATTTTAGTTGAGCAAGCTTAAGTGGCCCCTTTCCCATGATTAGGCCAAAATAAAAAAAAATATTCTAGATTCTAATCTCCTCCCTACCTAATTTTTTCATCCTCCCTGAAAAAAAATTATTTAGATTTTTTTCTTAATTTCAGCCAATTTCTTTCATATTGACAGCATTTCTTACTTAATTGATAAAAAATAATTTGCCCACCTGACCCTAATTTTGAAAAACTGTTTTTATGATGGCCTTCATAATGCATCTTTTTTATTTTCCTATCTATGTTAGCATCTACCATGCTGCTATAAATTTGCAGCATACTTTCAACTAAAATGTTTTGTTAATGTCTATATAATATCATTTTATGTTATTTTAAATTATATAACAGGAGCTTCTTTATGAGTTTGTAATAGGAGGGGGGGCATATAACACTTGATCTGAAAAATCAAAATGTTGAAAATTGATTGAGACCAAATAATGCGTTTACAGTTTTAAAAAATCTCTTGCACATTTCAGAGGAGTCATGCCAACAAGAAATGTGGACAGACAAACAGACAGGGTGATTCTTATATATCCCCTAAATTTGTTTCTGGTCAGGGGTATGATCAAGTACCTGCAGTTAGATGAAAAACACAACTAATAGGGTATGTAAGTCTCATTCTAGTTTCATTTTCTTTACCAAAATTTCCAATGTTGAACGTATTGAAAACTGAAGCCCGAACTGTATTTTATTGTTTACTTCCGGATACTCGAAACTCTGTATAACAATGCAAAATCTTCTAATTTATGTTTTTTCTTACTACATTTATCATGTAGAAATAGTAATTTGTCATTTTTTATCGCAATTTTTTACACAAAATGATTTTTGCCCTTAACACTGAACTCAACGCTCTCTAATTGATAAATCATCATGCTTTTGAATGGTAGGCTTGAACCCATTCTTGTGAAATCAAGGAGTCACGTGACGAGACTTACATACCCTATTGGCTAAAGTGACAACTGAAATAAATTGTAATAATCTTGCAAGACTTGAAGTTTCCATGGTGACCATGGTGACTTTTTCAGATTGATACAAGTATTAGATAAAATTTTCATATCTAAGTGTTAAAGAATTCACCAACTTTGCATTGAAAATCAAGCCTAAAATAATGTTTTTGTGTTTTTGTTTCTTTCATTAAATTACATTAACAAAATCAGCTATTAGTAAGTATGAAATATACTATTGACAGACTACTATCTGTGCTGAATTCAAAGGAGCTAGAAGAATTATACAAAAAATAGAAAATTTTATTACTGTTCAACTATGATTTATGTGACTTTTTACTCTATTTAAAAAAAAATATGTGACAAATCTTTTGACTGTGATTTAAATATATTGTAGACCAAATCATTTTCACTAATTTCACAAGTATGAATAAATCATGAAAATAAGTCTCCTAAAATAAATCCTTCCCTTATGGAATACATGTTAGAGTGTAAGTCCCAAAATATATACAAAGTACATGTAGTAGCAAAATTGAACCAAAATCCTGAACTGCAAAAATAAGTATCTATCAAATAATTGGCCTACAGTAAGCAGTACTTATAAAGAGATGAAATCTAAAACAATACTGGCTCAAAATATAAAGATTGTTTGTATGGTTATATTCAAGCATTAAATATATAAATCTATAACGGACAAGCAAAATGGAAATACTGTAAACGTACTAATTTTTGCGGTGTACTTGTATTCGCTATTTTCACTGTTGACAGAAAAACGCAAAAAAATAGTGCACATGAAATTGATTTGTGACACTATATAACTCTAATCATTTTTTGAAACAGCAAAAATTGATATCAATGAATGTGTTCACTTGACAGAATCGACGAAAATAAATAAATTTACAGTATTCAAAACCAGATGATTATATAATGCAATAAATAGTTTGTCTATAATATATCATCTATGTCTTTATAAAGTAATCTGACAGGTCTGGTGATTATAATGAAAAAAGTACAGACCTCGTTTTCCACTAAAGTCATCATGATATTCTTTTGTGTTCTTGTTTCGGAGAACAACTTTTCTTCCTTCTGGTAGAGATTCTTTCCCAATGGCTAAGTAAAACCCTGATCCATTTGTTAATGTCTGGAATATAATAAAATGCTTTTGAGTACATATTTATGTAAGAATTAGGCAGGTGGTGATGTGAACATTTTTGCCATACTTTCTATTATAAAGTTGGGATGAATTCAATATATCTAATTGCAAAAAAATCTTAAAAAGTCATTTTCCCTTAAAATTTATATTATCTACTGTAGATCCTTTTCCATAGTATATATATATATATAAACTCTGGGAAATATTTTCATGATTTTATATCAACAAAAAAAAGACATTCTTATGCTTAACGTAATTCTAATTTAGTATATTTTAATTATTTTTGTATGCTTAAGTACTGGAAGAGCTATTTGAATATTCAGGTATATAACTAAGTCATGTGACATTAAATCATTCTAATCCCTACAGGTGTCATTAGACATCACAAAAAAGTTGCTTTTTAATCCTGTACTGACACTCGTGTAGATATTCAAATTACTTTAAGTGACCTATCTCTTTTTATCATGCTTATGTATCCTGACCATATGGTTCATATTTACAATATTCAAATAGCTGTTCCAACACTCAAACATACAAAATTACATTCAAATGTATAGAATTAAAACTGCATTAAGCCTAATGAGAATTTCTTGGGTCTTCTGAGACAAACTTCCAAAAATATTCCTCAGAGTTCATACACACTGTATATTGTAGAAAACCAAATGCAGGTGAAATGGTTCTTAATGAATTTTTCAAGAAGATATTTAACAATCTATATATACACCCTGACCTAAATGAAAGTGCTTAAAATAGTACAGTGGGGAGTGATTTGTTTTTAAAGGTTATGAAAAGGGCTATTTTCCAAGTGCATCACAACAATTTGAAAATGTACAATTAAATAAATCAGGATTGTTTCTAAGTTGTATTTAATGCATTTCAGCAATAAAAAATGTTACTGCTGAGCCTGCTAAATTTTTACATGATTGTTATATTTTCTTTAGATTTAAGCACTAAAACTTTGACTGGGGTTTTACCATATGAAAATATCACCAATATACATAAGGTATAGATTACAAATAGTAAATTGGAAGTCATAATCACGAAACTGTATATTTTTTCAGTGACCCTATATCCATATGATTGGAAAATAAACTTCAAATAAACACTATTTTTTAAAGATTTGTAAAATAAAACACATGAGAATGAATGTAAAAACAAACTTTTAAAGCAACTATAAATATCTATGACTACCGGTAAGCTGTTTAGGCAAAAAAAATGATGCTTTGTTTCTTGCTACCAGGAAGAAAAAACTATGTAGGGAGGTAGGGAAATAATTTTATTTTTCAAAAACAGTCTTCATAGATTTTATGTAGAAATAAATCTTAACAGTGCTTGAGCCAAAATGGCAATAAAATGTTTAGAGAAGGCAAAAAAATAGGTTAAGTAGAGTAGCAGGAAATAGATATATTATTTTCTTTGGCCTTAAACCTACCAAGTTGACAACACATGACAAACACAAGTCATTGACACTTATATTCCTAGGAACCTCAATAACATCAAATCTATCCTTCATTTTATCCCTAATCACCTTACGTATCTGAAAAACAAATCAAAGTACTGAAGTACTAAATCAATTTAGATAAAATACGAACCAAAAACAAATACAGTAAAAAATGTCTTAACACCTCTATCCAGCAACATCTTGTTTAACATTATCCTTCTTCCTAAAAAGATAACCTGTATTATGTGATCATTTTTCTTATGTGACTTTTCCTTATTTCCTTTGGATGATCACATAAGACAGTTTGGAATGTATATTCATAACAGGCAAATTCCATGTTTTGCTACTAAAATCAGAAAAAAAAGATTACCATGTGCACATTTCATAAATATTTAATAAATATTTTGTGAAAGTTTGTTAAAAGCATTCAGTGGTGTAGGAGGAGTAAGGGAAAAGAGAAATGTACCCTTCTGCATAACTGAGCTATGGGCAGATGGACAGATAGCCTTAACATTATATACTCCCAACCTCTTAAGAAAGTGATATCAATATATCTTCAGTGATGGTTAATGACAGCAGTATTTATCGGTTTCATAATAAATGAAAGTTGAATATCGCAAAATATAAACTCAAGGTATTTAATTCAACATCATAACAAAGGAGCCTCAGTGAGTTTGTTATGATGTTGAAATTAAATAAAGAGAGTTGATATTTTGTGATATTTAACTTTCAAGATTTACATAAATATTTTCTAGATGATTCTTTTGGAATATTTAACAATTTGACATTCATCTTCTGTCATGGCCAAAATTCTATTGATTGTCTATCTATGACATAACCAATGGTTTCAGGAGAAAAAACATTGAAAACTTCACAACATTGCTTTTGACCAATCCGGCCTTATTGAAAATGATACATAATCACACAACAACTAACTACAATGTGGAAGTTTTCATATCACCGGTTCATATCATATTCTCCATGGTGTGATATCATAAGTATATAGCTATCCAAAAAGTAGATAAAATGACCAAATCATAAAGAAATAATATGTTCATTAAAAGGTAACTGTATAAATATTCTAGATAACCCCAAGATAAAGTACTTAACTGTTTACAGAAAGCTAGATGGCACCTTTACCATGTTGTTTTCTTCAACTTACCTGACTTTTCACATCTTCGATATGTTGAATCCATTTCTTACACTGGATAATGTCAAATTTCTTACCCAACTTCTCCTGGGCTAATGGTTAAAGAAAAAATAAGGGCATTTCAGATATCACTCAAATTCAGAGATGATTTTATGAAGTCAACTAACACAGCGAAAATTGGCAAAATTGGAAGTAAATATACAATAAAAAAAGAATCGTAAAGGTAAGATCTGGATTTGAAATAGCAGAATTATGCTAAAAAGCAGAAAAATCATGTCTGCCAATTTGATGTCACATTTATTGTAAATGAAGGCTGCACAGCTAGAAACAATTTCTTCTATTTGTATATGTGTTGTTGTATTTATAAGCTGTCTGTTAAAGGATCAATTTCTTGTCCCTAGTCATTTATACAATTTGTACTAATCCCTGCAACTATAATTGTGATCCTTTATCAATCATCACACAGTTTCAGGTCAGTCTTCAATCCATCAAATTGATCAATTAATTAAGGAATTGGATTTGTTTAACACCACACAAGTCGACCATTGATCAGTTCATATACTTTACAGAATGGATTGTTTATTTTTTCCATTTTACACAAATTAACTACATGGTACAGATTACATTATAAATCTAATTACATTTTTATTATGGGTACATTTGCTTTTTTAAAGAAATAATAGATCAGTCACTTATTTATGAAAGATGATTTCTACAAAATTCTGTTTTTTACGTTTTCCCAAATGCAAAATGAGGAAATCTAATGATGAACAAACATGAAGTTGCATGTGATACCTCCACTTACACAGCAACCCAAAAATTCTTCACCATGTTTGCTGCATCTATATAAAGCCACATGCCAAATTTTAAATCCATCTCTCCTGTGGGAGTTGCGATAATTGTAAAGAAATTTGTATGGACAGAATAACAGGTGGAGGGAATGACAGACAAACAAAATGATTCTGAAATACACCCACTTGTTGAGTTACAACCTCATTAAAATGCACTGAAAATGAACATTTCAAGGGCAGATAATTCTGTCAAACACCTCATTTCTAATATTCTATTGAAAAAAATATTCAGCACAAATCTAGTGATGCAGAGATCAAATAAAAGTCTGTTCAAATGGAGAAAACATGTTTGATTGAAACTATATGGTCTGATCTGGGGTTTTTGACATGATCCATTACACTAGATACTTACCTAGCTTGTGTTGTTCTATTTCAGCCTTCAGGTCCTTCCTCCTCTGTAGTTCTGTCATATTAGAAATCATTGAAGGCATTTTATCGAGCTGGTGGTTACATTCTCTTATCAGTCTTCCCATAAAATTCTGAATAAGAAGGGAAAAAAATAAGAGGATAAAGAACTCGCTTCACACAGTTTAGAATGGCATATTACATTTTCTGGAAATGACATGATGTTTACTGAAAAAAAAACTTTTATGTTTCCAGAAGAATAAATCCTACATTTCCGAAAAAAAGACAATTTTTCCAAGAATAAAAAAAATTAAGATATTTGACAAAAATTTTTGTTTAAAGTTACAAGAAATTACTATTCAAAGAATATGACATTACTCACCCTTCCAGAGCACTTGATGTCACTCTTGGTTTTTGTGGAGTTTATATTGCAAGTGCTTTAGATTTTTGGACAGTGCATTGTTTTATCTGTCTTAAGTTTTTTATATGATATTGAAATTTACTCTTTTACTTTCTTCTTGGACACTTTGGTATTTTTTTGACAATATTACATACACACAAACTGGTTAATTTAGAGTTCCTAATGACAAATTAATTCATTGCAGTTGGCATAAAAATTGGATCAGTCAACAGTGTAAAGTTACCAGAAACACATGAGTTTTTACTTGACTTTACTTATCAATAATACATGTACTCACATATCGACTGAGTACAGCCTGGCACTGTCTAAACTTGTAACCCATCATGAAGAAAAAACAAAAGTAAGCACACACAGACTGTGGGTCAGCCTAAAAAAGGAGACATATTGCATGGTGTAAAATGTAAAAGCAAAATAATGTATAACAGGGCATATAATGGAACAAAAATGATACTCCAGCAAAACTTAATAACAAGAAAGAGGGATGGTAAATGTTGAAAACAGAACTGAAAAACAAAAACATAGCATGCATTGTGCCAAAAATTAAAATTAACTATATTATTGTAGTGAAAAATTGTGAAAAGTTTGAATAGAATCCTTCAATTTTTTAGCATATTATCTTATGGAAAACAAGAAAACAAAAGAAAACACAAACATTCAAAAACAAATATCCTGAAAACTAAAATCGAACTAAATTATTATTTTATAGTACTTACAACAGGTAAAGTTAAGAAAAATCATTTGCATTAAAGCTTTATTTTACCAGTAAAAAAAAAACAGACTGTTTTTCAAAGTACATACCAGTTCTCACTAGGTGTGATGGGTATAAAAACATTACAGTATTTCCAGATTACAACTTTAAATTACAATATTTGAGAATTGTCAATTCTAATGATATTTAAATAACATGATATTGAAAATCTTGTCTTTTTTCCTTGATTCTGATGATGCAAATAGTCAAATATACACTATCAAAATGATGGGTTTTTTCCTACCATGTTTCACTCACTGTCTGATTCTTACAGAGACTGACATATAAGATATATCTAGGATGGCTTGCATTACCTCAACAAGATCTTCTGAGTTAAAGGGAGTATCAGCAAAAAACATTTTCTCAGCACACCTCAGAGCCAAGTTAATAGTCCATCTATCATTCAATAGTAAATCAGAAGTAAATGTATTTGGTACAAAGGAATTCACTAAGGCACAGAGAACACGGCTGTCAACCAGGTCATCTATTTTCTGTAAAATAAAATAGTATATTGTTCCTCTTAATCTACCAAAAAGAGCTCTGAATTTGCATTCTTATGTCATATTCACATCAAATTTAATGGCAATCCCAAATGGTAGCATCCCAAGAAACTTTTTTTAAGTCAAATTTTAGTAAACATACAAACATTGGCTCTGCAGAGCTTTTAACCGACACATCCCATCTCCATGAAAAATTTCCATACCCACCGTTTCATGTTAACCTTTAAATTTTGACTTTGAGAAAATCAGTTACAATTTTATAAAATATTTGAAAGTAAAATTGATTGTAAGTCATGATGTCATAACTAAAACAGCGCTACAACGTCATTACTTATGACCAATTTGAAATCGACCCGAGTTCAAAGTGTTTTTAAGGCTATATGTACGAAATTGGTCAATCTAATATAAATTGATTTCAGAAAAGCTAAATGAAGATTTTAAAAAGACAGATGGATGGTAATATTAAAAATACCCTTTGACACTTTCTTGCTAGGAAATAGTTTAAAAGATAACTTTTTAGGTATAACAGTCAACAAGAGTTTTCTCACTTAGGTCATAAAATACAACCTTGAATGAATTGCTGCAAATTTTATATAACAGAACTGACTAATCTGTTCTTTCCCAGCATTTTTATTTAAATTTAAGAAATATTTAATGAGAAATCAATTAAAAATTGTTTCTGGTTTCAAAACTCTTAATTACTCATACAACTGTACTTACATAAGCATATAGGCTTCTGCCATCTCTCGTAGTCTGAAAAATGAATATTCAAACTTTTCAGTACAGTGTACCATTAGTAAAGATTTCCATACGATACAAGCATACATACATCAAAATAAGTCAATCACACCAAGAAACTTTGCTTAATTTCAGGTCAGGTCAATAAAAGCTTATCTTCTAACAGGAGTCATACTACTTATCTCCAATTTTTATATACTAAAGTGAAAACCTGTCTAAACCAATCCCCTTTCAGACTGTAGAATTTATTCAGTTCACTCAGGTTCAAAATACATTACAGCTGACATGAGGGATTTAAAGAAGTAGACCTAGGGTAAGGGACATAACTCTTGAAATCAGATATGTTTGTATCAATAATTATTCGATTTCACCAAACCCTTTCAAGCTTTCCTTTGAAACAGAATAAATTCTGTCCAAATTACTTTGATGTTTACATGAGATTGATGTAAAATGGTGAATACAAACATTCCAATGATTTGTAAGAGTTGTGTCCCTTACCCTAGGTCTACCTCCTTAAACAGTGTCTGGCGTAGACAGGCTTTCTGTTATTTCTGGGTTCGTTTGAAATAGGTTTTACTGTACTTATTACATAAATGGTTTAACTATACCCTTAGTACTAACATTTTGATGACATTGCTTTAGACAGGTGTTTTTTACCCAGGTATGTAATAGGATTGTTTTCACTTTTGACGGATTTCATGATTTTTCTTTTGCATTTGTTAATTACATTTCATTGATCTTTAAATTGTATAACATTTGTACCAGTAATTTCTTTTTAGTTTTATTGCCAATTGTTTTTTGTGAAAATAGTACTTTTTATTTACATCTGCAATCAGTTCATTAGAATAAAACTTTGATTAAAATACGAAACAGTCCATATACCATGTGATATTTAATTTTCACAGAAATATGTAGAGTGCTACCCATTAAAACTTTGAAATCATATAATACCATGTGCCAAATCTTAAAAAACTGGATAATACTGTGACCATAACAAATATACGGAGTGTGTGGTAGAATATATACATGTAAGATAGAAGAAGTAACTTAATCCAGTTACCACAATTTTTTCAATATAAATACATTGTAAAAGGTCTGCTGAACTATAGCATCCTTTGCTAAATATATCATTTCTTAATGTCCTCTTGAATTAGGCAAGAGTAATTATCAGGTTAGGCCTGTAAGTGTAAATAGCTGAAATGTCCAGTGTATTTCGTCATACAGTAGGAAACGATGTATCTAGCAGGTAACTTTGAATTCAGAAAATAGACTGAAACCCTTGATAACAAAATATGATTAAGATAGTAGTCAAATTATAACATTTAATTCTGTGTTGAAAGAACTGCTGAGATTTATGGTTTAAGAAAGCAACTGAACAAGTTTTCATCAGACTAAAAAAATGTATTCATTTCAGGACATCAAGCGCACTATAAAACAAGTTGACCCTTGTTTGACAAAATGTAGAGTAGGTCAACTCTGCTAAAAATAGATTTTTATAGTGTTACATGTATCTTAGATCAAACCCTAACAACTCCAATGAAGGAAAACTCATAAATATGTGTAATGTTGTGTATGAAATTTGTAATGCATGCATAAACTTTAAGAGAGAATTTACAATATATATGCTATGAACCCAAATAAACTGAATTGAACAAAAATTAGTTGACATGATTGGCAGAAGAAAATTAAACTCGGGTAAAATATTTTACTTTGCCATTAATAATAATCAAGAATAGATTTAAGAAGTTAAAAAACCTAAGTTTAATTACAGGAGTTCTAAAACATGCAGTGTTTTAGTTTCTACAGGTATTCTAAAGAAATAGTTTAAAACTTTGAGAAAACTAAAGGCTCTAAAGAACCTGAATAGCTCACCTGGCTTGATAAACAACTTTTAATGTTTTGTAAAAGCCATTTTCTAATTGGTTTACGTCATAACCCCCAAAAAATTAATCCCTGCATTTCTTTTGTGGTTTGGCACTTTGTGATATGAAGACAAAGAGATCCATTAACATACAGTCAAGTAATTGCCTGAGCATCTGGATAATTCTGGTTTCTGGCCTTTCGTTTCTAAGTGGTCTAAGTTTTAACCCCAAAAATCAATCACAGTCTAACCTTTGTGGTATAGAATATTGTGGGCCATTATCACAGACACCAAAATGATTTTACTAGAGTACCCAGTATTATAAATATAGTTAATTTCTATGAAATGCTTATTTTTGGTCCCTAAATTCCAAAACAGTTGATGCTACAATCGCTAAAGCTGTACAACCTTCCTTCTGTTGTGAGGAACTTTTTTAAAATTTTTTGCAACATGCAGTGACAACAGCACAATACCATTATACAACTGCATTTAAAAAAAATTTCCTATAAAAAACTTATACACAGAAGATTAAAAGAATTGAGGGTGTCACAAGAAGCATTAATACGTAACCCTGATCCTATACTTACTGTCTCTATCTGAAAGATAAACTTAACTTTAAGTAATATTACATCAAATATACTCAATCAAGGGGAGAGCACCACTAATAAACCAACAAAAATAGTGAATAACGTGAGTGTCATCTTGTCAAAGTGTCTTTATCAGTAACCAAAATAAACAAGTTAATAAATAATCAGTAGTTCAATCATTTAAAAATCATAATGCATCATAGAAAAAGGAACAGATATGGCAAAACACAACAAATGCACCGTCCTATAACCTTTATAAAAATAATAATTACTTCGAAGTATTTGATGAACATTTGAAAGTTTAATCATCTATAGACATATTCCCACTTGTGGACGCCAATGTGGAAAACCATATATTTCCCTGTTGTCTTCCATACTGACATCTCCTTAAACTGAAAGATTCATGATGTCCCAATTTGATATTACGTTGTTTTTCTAACATCAAAGGTCACAGAGAGACAGTTCTGGGGTTAAGTGAACAAAATGACAAGTTAGGATTCATTTATTTTCCACAAACTACTGAAAAGAATATAACCCATATTCTTAATTATATTTTTGTGTTATCACCCAAGTTATATTTTTAGAAAAGTTAGTAAAAATGGTCTGTGAATAAAGGAAAATTTCAATTAAAAAATACTGATCTACTGCAAAACTCTTATCTATTGCTACATTATACTACAACAGTGATAAATAATCCAAATTATGAAATAAAAACAGAACTCCTGCTTTAAGAAGGAGGCAGCCCTCAGATAAATGTAGCATAACATTTCTATATTTGAGCCACTTCTATCCTCACTTGTTCTACATATTAAAATGTATATCAATAACTTCTAATTGTACTAACTAACCTTCAGTTGGTAATTAACCATTTCCATGATACATTCATCTGGACTCGGGTATTCCTCAAACTTCATTCTCTTCTTCTTAAACTTTTTCACATAGTCAGCATTAGGAAACCTAGCATAGGACTCTGTCTGGATTTCTACATCCTCCTGAAAAGAAAAGAAAATCAAATATCTAAGTTATTAAATGTAAATCTTTGTTAGAATCACCTAACATAAGTGAAATCTAAAACCCTCCTGAACTAACAATACATGTATATTTTCAAAACTAGAAGATCTCTTAAAAATTGTAAAATTTGGAAAATTTTATACAGAATGTCAAAGTTACCTGCCTTGAATATTTATATAAAGTGTATTACTTTAGGGTATTCCATCTTTTTATGCCAGGGACTTACCCATAGAAGCCATTTGAAGCTAATGCTATATATATTTCATTCGACTTTTCAATAGTTCTCACAACTACAAATGTATCTTGTTTAAAATAAAAGAGTGCTCCAACTTCACCCCCCTCATATGATTTATTAGAACAGATTTTATATAAGACTTAAATTCTTAAAAGGATTACTTTTAATTTTTTACCAGATTATGCAAAATAACCAACTTAGGGTAAGTTTACACTTTATGAACCGTATAGCGATTTATTAATAAGTTTAAACTGCTCTAAAGTTGCCAATGAGACCATAACTTGATAAAAAATTAAAAGCAATCCTTGCGATTCAATGTTAATCCATTGAAATCAAATTTAGGATTTGTCCCTTCATCAAAGACTTATTTAGTTTGGAATTATTTGAGTTACGGACTGTAGACTGATCGATATTAATGACATCACAGTGCCAGGTTTGTTTATGGAAAATAACCTACCTTACCCAGATGAGAAATAAACAGTCAAATTAAATTATATTAAAATAAATGTTATGTCCAATGACGTACATCTTCCCACATTTTGATGGTAAAAAATATGAAATTACACTGTCTTATATCAAGTTTAATTCACTGCCTGATTCTTACTGTGAGTTGATTAGGGTTTGTAAGTCTCAACATGTGACTTCGTGGTTTCAAGAGAATGATTCCTAGTCTACCATTCAAACGCATAGTGATTTGTCATTTTTAGAGCATTGGATTCAGTATATAAAAGCAAAACTTATTTTTGGATAAAAATACCAATAAAATTGACAAATATGGATTTCCACATGATAAAAATGTTAAGAAAAAGTGTAAAATAGAAGATTTTGCATTGTAATACAGCATTTCAAGATCCCGGAAGTAAACAATAACATGTAGACCAGTCTTCAGATTTTAATACATTCTACATCAGAAATTCTGGTAAACAAAATGAAACTAGTACGAGACTTACAGACCCTATCTAAGTCCTCTTAAGTTACAATTATTAATATTGAAATCTCATTCCTAATTTTTACAACTGCTAGTATTAAAAATGCAATTTATCATAAAGTTTGGAAATTTGACTAACAAAAAATAAAAACACTGAACAATCATATCATTTTTATACAGTGAAACATTTCTTAATCCAACCATAAAAATTGATGACCAATCTTTTGAAGTCGTTTTATTAGGTTAAGATATTTATTGTAACCTGAGTAAACCCAACAACTCTCTACCAATAAATTTTAAAATCCAATAAAGTTTGGTTTAGACAGGTTTCACTGTATTGAGTACTAGTAATTATATTTTCATAAAAAAAGATCCATGCATCAAAACATTTAACGACAAAATTGACATGAAATAAAGTTTGAACACACTGAAACAATGATAAATACATCCATCTAGTTTATTACAAATCAATAATATATATGTACATATATATTTCCAGCAGTCATTATTCATCATACAAACTAAAATATTGTGGAAAAAGAACAGCTCTAGTCTACTCTACAAATAATAAGGGCTATTCTAGAAATAAATATCTCTTGGGCCAGCATGCAGTTGATTTCTTAATGTGTTTGTAAAAGGGGGGGGGTAAATTTAATTTTTCTCATGAGACAAATGTATTGCATCTTGATTTTAATGTGTCAGTAGTACCCCTAAATATCATTGGCATTCTGCACTGAGGACACACTTTTTATGGATCAGATATTTTCTATTTGTAAATATTGAATATTACATGCCAAAATCTGTATCATATACCATATCAACCTCAGACTCCTATCTCACCATAGTTCAAATATTTTCCGAGTAGGTGTGCAATATATATTGATATACGATATAGCCCTCAGGGTGCAATATAGGGTATGGGTTATAGGTCAAGGGGTCGATATAAGGTTAACCATATAGGATATAAACAGGATATAAACAATCACTTACAATGCATACACAAAATAGTATATTTCAATATAAATATATGATATATATACATTTTGTACTTGTAGATTTTTCTTCACAACTTTTTGGGGGGTTGGGGTGGGTAAATAATGCAATAATTTGTTTCAAAGCTATAATTATAATAAGTAAATATATTTTACTACTATGAAAGAAGTTGAAATACCCCATCAACAGGAAAATTTTCACTTTTACGGCAAAACTAACGAAAAAATTGTAAAAATAATCGAAGCCATAACAAAATGCACTGTACAAAAGAATGTATCTACATATATGAATGCCATTTTACCTTTTTATCTTTAGATTTCTGAAATGGTATTTTAAGATACAGAGACCTTGATTGAGATTGTACATTGTATATACTTATGTGTACAATGTACATAATGTACATCATGCATGAGTTAGCAGTATTTTAGTGTAGAACAAAAGAAAATTATAGGATTTCTTATCAAACACAAGATAAATTTCTTTAAATTTACAACAGCAAAGCAAAATATAGCATCCCTTCTGTGCATTGGTATTTATTATTGTCAAGGTCATTATATGACCTTGACTTTTGACCTATACTAATTGCAGCTGATCATAATGAATTTCTTGTATCAGAGTTGAATTTTGCAATGAATATACTGAAAGAAGTGAACATGACTAATTTGAGAGAAAATGAACACTAAAAATTAGAATCATAACAATAAAAATCTCTATTTGAATAAGTGAAATTCCAATTTAAAGCAGAACAAAATCAAGGGTGAATATTTGCAATCATTTAACACTGCAAAACTATAATTCATAATTTTACACATTATCAACATCTATTCAAATAGACCCTAACCCATCCACTTACATATTCCTCCTCTTCAGGAGCACCAGCTCCAGCCCCAAATCCTGTCAGTAATGATTTTTTTTGTTTCTTTGGTTTGGGTTTCTCTGGTGGGGGTTCTGGAGTCCACTAAAATAGAAACTTGATTCATCAATATCTGACAAAAATGCAACATAATCTTACATCAATGGTTAACCATATCATGAAAATAACCAGTGGTTCTTTTCACAAAAATTTGTAAGAGTAAAATTGGTCATAAGTTATGATGTCACAATACTTTTATTTACTATGATATCATAACTTACGACTAATTTTTGTGCATTTTTTGTGAAAAGGACCACAGATCCATTAACCCTTTCCAGGTGGACAATGCCTGAAGGCATCACCTAGCATCTGTCATGTGGTTACCTGGGTACTAGATATTCAATACTAACATAGTCCCTGTAACCATGGTAATAGTAAATGTTCCCACTTGAGTCATGATTGGTTGAGTGAGGAGTTGTACATTTTGTAAATTGATTGATTTAACATTTATAGCACAGTTTCCAGCCAAAATATTTCAGAACAAGAAACATGTATGAACTCCTTATTCTCTTCTTTTGCATAACCCTCGGGATGTATTATACTTAAAATACAAAATTAGTTTGATAACTATATTTTGTCCTTTTTTGGTTCCTTTGTCTGTTCAGAACTTTATTATCTTTTGAGTGTTTCATACATTTTTTTTTAAATTTTTGTGTGACAGATTCATTATACCTCAATGTTAAACATGTTTAAAATAAAGGTCTTGTTTCCTGCTACCAACAAGAGAAAAATAGGGTAGGTAGGTAGAGAAATTATTTTATTTTTCAAAAGCATTTTGCAATGAGTTAATGGGTAAACTTATCTTGATTTTTATGGTACTTAAGACAAATGACCATGAAATGTTTAGGGTAGGCATAAAAAGCTAGGGTTGATAGCGTGGCAGGAAACACATATTTTTTTGGCCTTAGTGTCAGTCGGTCTCTATGTTAAAAGCAAGACGATGACCTTCTCTATTTATTTATAAAATGTATCTCTTATGGACATTTCTCTACACATCTATGCATATTTTACACATACAATGCATTGTGTCAAACCTTAAATGGTACTTGGCAGAGTATGTCTTCATCTTCATGTTGTAGGTATTCAGCTCTTTCCCAGACAAACCAGATGTCATGACTGACCAATCTCCATAGAACTTCAAACACCTACAAATACAAAACTACTTTCCAAGTACATGTAATACAACTTTATCTTTGTATATGACAATAAAATCAACCTACCCAATCTATCTCAACAGCCTTTTGACTGTATATAGCAAATGGATATAGTATGATTTGATTTCTACAATTATGTACTTTGCAAAACTTGTAGCATGGAATTGGTGCTGTTTATTTCTGATAAATGAATGAATTGATGAATTGAACTTTTGTTTCTAATATGACGTCTTCATATCGTCAAACAGTATATGTCGGTACAACCCCTCCTTTAGCACATGCGCACTGTCTTTTTCTTTCGCTGTCGCTTCGAGACAAACACTCATTTAAAAACATTTACGCGATGATTTAATGACTGAGAGGTTATCTAATACTATACTGATACTGATACTTATTCAATAGATGGATTATTTGGATACATGTATGTGATTTATTTCTTAATTAATTCAACTTCAATAAGGGGGAGGTTAAATGGAACAGCCGTTATTTTGGCCATGCCTAGGGAAATTTTTGTCACAAAAATTACCGTATTTGTCATATTAGAAAAGAAATAGTTCCTTTTGGGGGTAGATTTGTACTCATTTTATGGGTTTGGCATTTATATTCTCATTTAACACCTCACTATCGCTCAGTGTTAAATAATCAAATATAAATGCCGTACCCATGTTAAAATGAGTACAAATCTACCCCCTCCATGAATTATTTCTTATAACATGACTTCCACACACATGGTGGCACAGTCCCTGTTTCATTCACATCTCAAAATTTGGTTGATTGATTGATTGATTGTTGGGGTTTAATGTCCAAGCAGCAATATTTCAGCTATATTCAGACGATGAACATGAAATGGATGACAGAATGAACATGAAATGATGAAATGAAAAAAAAAGGATGGGGCACAAGGATAATAGGGTCAACAAATTTTGATTCCCACAAGATAAAAGGGAGGGATGGGCAGGGTCGGGCAATTTAGCCACCTGAGGCAGAGTGCAAAGGTTCCTACTCCTATCGAATACCACAGCAGGGTTCTTTAACGTGCGAGGAACGTGGCATCTTTCCCAACACGGTGCACCACTATAGTTTGCAGTCAGGTTTTCCGTATTATAGCCTGACAACCCCAGCATGTAACATGCCAGGGGTACCCCATTCCACCACCTGGAGCACAAAACCCAGTTGCTCTGTGGGCAGAGCGCCTAGCCCCTGGCTAGGTTTCTGAGTGCTATTTAGTCACCATTTACAACAAGCTTAGCACTGCTGCAGGCCTATTCTTTTAACACCCAGACCTGCACTGGGTTTCAAAATTGGCATTTATGGCTCATGGCTCAATGCTTCATTGCTCAACACTCACATGGCTAAATCAATCATTGTTAAAGTCATTATACAATCCCTCAATGATGAAATAATGGAATATGAAAGGCTAAATCATAAGATAAATCAATCTGTAGCGGTAAATGACTTAGCTGCTCAATTATTCTGTGCTCATCACTCAATATTCATGTTTCAAAGACACTCATTTTCAAAACAGTACTACCAGTATATATATCTCATTGCTGAGCAACCATTCACCACTCATTGCCCAATCACTCACGAATGGAGTTGGAAACTTAAGAATGTTACAGGCACTGAACAACATGTAAATTCACAACCAAATTACTGAAAGCAACTAACTCAATAGAATTTATGCACTTAAATACTTATAAGTTAGATTTTTTATCATTTAGTACACCAAACATGTAGTAGAGTGCTTCAAATGGATAATATATATTATGTATATGATTTAACATAATGCAATTGAATTTCAAATTAAATATCAATTTTCCTTCAAGTAATCATAATTTAATTTCAGAAATAACATGATTTTTGATTGGATAAAAATTGTGTCCATCATCTAAGAGACCAAATTTTGAAATGAATCGGTAATTTCATCAACCTAGATTTAATCGTGAAATATAGATACTAAAATTAAATTATAAGGTATGACTGTCTTATCATCTTCTGTCTTTTTGAAATACATGTAACCTCAATGCCCAATTGCCAGTTGACCACATGATGGAGGTTATTTCTTCATAGAGAGAAAAAATAAAAAAAGCATTTCTTAGTTGAGCATTTAGGAAAAGTTAAAAAATAAGAGGTTACTCAGTTTGGTAAGTGGACAAACAGAGATATACAAAAAATAAATCCAGCAGAATGAATGTCTCTGTAAGAAAATACTTTATAATATGAAGAAAAAACATCAAACCAAGCAAAGAAACTACTCAAATCTAATTTGGATTTATTCAATAGAATTTCAAATACAACCCAATTCTTTACCATTATTTCCAGAGGAACAAAGATTGGGTTCAGTATAGAGAAGTTTAGCTGTAAATTTATTTAAAGATAAGTAGTAGGATTTATATTCAATGAGCAATAAAAATGTTTTCCTTGCAACAGCTTAAAGCACCAATCATTGCCAAGAAGATAGAGAAAGAAATTTTGTATAAGCAGACAAAAAGAAAGACTTTGTATAGGTAGACAGAAAGAGATTTTGCATAGGCGGATGGAAAGAAAGTGACTATTCACAGATAGACAGAGAGAAAGTGACTGTTTATAGATAGACAGAGAGAAAGAGATTTTGTATAAGCAAACAGAGAGAAAGAATTTTTGTATAAGTAGACAGAGAGAGAAATAAAGGGATTTTGTATAGGCAGACAGAGAGAAAGAGATTTTGTATATGAAGAGATAGAGAGAAAGAGATGGGTATAGGCAGACAAAGAGAAAGAGACTGTATAGGCAGACAAAAAACAGAGATGGAGAGATATTTTGTATAGGTAGATAGTGCTAAGAGAGGTAAACAATATTACAGTGAAACCTGTCTAATCAAACCCTGAATAATTCAAAAACCTGTCTAAACCACACACCATTTGAAGTCCCTTTATGTCAATTTTTAAAGTCTTTTTAACCTGTGTGAAATGTACACCTGTCTACACCAAATCAATTATAAAGTCCACTTGTGGTTTGGTTTAGATATGTTTCAATATAAAATGTAGTTTACAATCATGGCAACATAATATCATTTTGTGAACAAGATCAACAATACTTTGTGACCCAATCCTGACACAAATAAGACAATTCATGCCAGCCTTAAACCCTAAGTGTGAAAAATATATATCATAGACATAAAATATTTTAAAAGCATTATGTTCTACCCATATTTGTTGACAATGCATTTAAATGAATTTTTAAGAAATAGAAGAAAAGAATGTGAATTCTAGAATAATGTCATAAGAAACAGAAAATGTGTTATTAATGACATTTTATTCATCATATAGAGAGCTGAAACACCAGATATTGCATTACAAGGTGGATCCTTATTTCCTCAGAAGAGTTAAAGCCCATCACCTACTTACATGAAAATCTCCTTCATAATTCTAAAATGTAGGTCAAGAGAAAATTGAGTAAGACAAATTACAATGATATTTTTAAGCCTTATATTATAGTTATGTAATGCAAGTTTGTCTTATATTGTGCAAATTAAACTTGTATTTAAAAAATAACTCATTTACATTCATCACTGTTGCCAAAAAAAATTATGCATCCTTTAAAAAAAAAATCATATTAACCTTGGAACATTTTATCCTAAATAAAAAAAAATATTTGTGCATGATATATTGTCCAGCTCAATTACTATATTACAGTAATAATTATCCAAAAACATATATTCTTAACTTGAGTTATTCTTCTTAAACCATTATTATTATACTTTTTTTTTAATTTTTAGGACAGAAAAGCAATATAAAGTATTTAAATGAGATGTATCTATATTTCAAATATAATTCTAATACAACTGCTATTCAACAACTACATGTAGTAATTAACACCATTCATTTTTTTTTTTAAATTTAAACCTTAAAATGTAAAGTAATTCCTTTAAAAAACATGCTGTGTGCTCAACCTGACAGACATGATTTTGGAATGTTCAAGAAAAATCCACAGAAAATTCAATCTGTGTAAATTTATTCATTCTATACAATGAAAGTAATATAGTTCATGGGGTACCATTTTTCATGGTTTTCGTGAGTAGGCCAAACCACAAAATTTGGGTCCCAATGAAAAAAGGGATTTCCATTGATATGTATACTGAAAACCTCAAAACCATGAATTCAAGAATCCATGAACTTGTGTTTTTTTCATTATCCATGAATTAAAGTACTTTCACAGTATTTTTCCAAATAAAAGAACAAGAAAGTTGATTTAATGATCAAAATTACATGTACTCTCAAATTTTCACAAACAGAATATATAAAAAAAATCAAACCATGTCTGAACAGAGAATCATTCTGCTACAAGTCCATATACAACAATAAGTGAAAGTACGTCCTAAACTTCTTCATGAACTATGACATACATACAACAATAACCCCCTTTTTTTAAACCAAGTGATTTCCAAACAAACCAACATCTTACCACTGGTTCTCCATTTTCTTTCTGAAGATTAAACATTCAGTATGATTTTTTTAAAGTGATGAAACTAAAATGGTAGCTAATGTAATGGTAACAAAATAAACTAGAAGACCTATTTACCACAGGAGCCCCCCGCCTCATTTGTTAGCAGTGGTTTTTTATTCAATTGAGAAATTAAATGTGCCTGTAAGACACTAATAATGCCCCCGCTCGCTAAATTTGCCAAATTAGAAACATGTTTATTTTTGTATGAAGTCTATTTGCAGATTCAGAAATCCTTCCAAGGCTTGTGTTACTCATGGTCTGGGAATCAATTTGGGGATCAGAAATACCTAAATATATGCATATCTAAATATTGAATCCTGGCCACATAGTGTCATGAAATTCTGTTTGGTAATGTCATACTACTTGCAATGAGAAAAAGGGGACCGATGGATGTATTAATGGACACATAAAAAATGTTAATACCCCCCATAACAAATCCATAACTTTGTTGCTCGGGATATATTTTTGACAAAAACAACAAAGTCTAACTATCACACAGTAATATTTCATGGAAATTAAGACCCTTTGGCCCTGCACACCTTCATCAAGTGTAGAAATATCCTGTAAAATATTTTAGATGTAGTTCAAAAACTGTGCGAGGAGATAACCCGACAAGCCATGATCCATATATTTCTGAGTAAAATGACAATGTATAACTATCACCAATTTCCGTAAATTTCACGAAAATCAAAATCCTTTGGCCCTGCACACCTTCATCATGTGTAGAAATATCCTGTAAAATATTTCAGATGTAGTTCAAAAACTGTACAAGGAGATAGCCGGACAAGCCATATAGCCCCATTTCTGAGTAAAATGACTTAAGTGTAACTATCACCAATTTCGGTAATACTTCATGAAAATCAAAATCCTTTGGCCCTGCACTCCTTCATCATGTGTAGATATATCCTGTAAAATATTTTAGATGTAGTTCAAAAACTGTATGAGGAGACAGCCAGACAAGCTATGATCATGTGTAATCCGGACAGACGGACAGGGGTAAATTAATATCCTCCCCAACAGACTATCGCGGGGGCATAAAAATGGCAGTGATTTTGTTACCTGAAATTTACCTCCATTACAGCTGATTGTTTCAAAATTAAGAAAAAAATTTCCCATATTTCACAGTTTGTCCCAGTTTGTTTGGTTCCCTGCACACATATTTTCTTCCTAAATTCAACCAGAGGGGGAACTTTTTATAAATAATGCAACAAAATCATTGAATGGGCTGAATCTATAAATAATTAATAACTAGAAAATTGTGTAGTAGGACTTTTTGGGACATTTTTAATTAAAAAATTCAGTACTCAAATCTAATTTTAATATCAGTGACAGTTTTGAACAAAAAGAAAATTTAGCAACTAGAGCATAAAATCAACATTAGCTCTGAGTCTCTGTCTATCTAACCAGAAGTATCAAACACAATTCTTACATATTTTACCACAAATTTCATACACATATTTCAACATTTTTATTTTAAAATGTGACTAAGCTGTAACCATCTTTAACGTTGCAAATTGAACGAGAAACCTGTGAGTGCTGGCTCACCAATAATTCCCCCGCTTTCAATCACGATATAAACAAATAAAAAACAACGTCCTCAGTAAACAGGAAGATTTTGTCAATTTTTTATCTAAAATGGATCCCACAATATGGCACACTTACAGTAAGAATGTGTTAAATTCTAAGCCACTGTTAAGAGTAATTGATGAGAAAAGTGTGACAAAAATTTTAATTTTCAAATATATAATGTGTCAAAATCCTTGGTAAACAAGAAGTTGTTGTCTATTATTTTTTTTCTGAAAATGAGTCCCACCATATCACATACTACAGGAAAAATGTGTTAAAATTTCAAGCCACTGTAATGAGTAGTTGCTGAGAAAACTGTGAAAGAGAAAAGTGTTATTTACACAAGGAAACACAGATAGGGACAAGAGTAAAACAGTATACCCTCCTCCCCTTAGGGTGGACATATAATTATTGACATCATTCACTGGCCCAAGGTTTTACCAACATCGCAAAAAAAAGTGCAACTGATCCATGCTCCCAGTTTTTAGTAGAGTCAGAATTGCTCATTGACTTTGTTTCTTTGTATATCATGTACAGTGTATATGTTTTTTGGTTATTTCATATTCTTTGTTATGTGTATCTGTTTTCCATGTCTAGTCTTTATCCTTGAATAATATACTTTTGAATTTTCACTAAAATCTCGGTCCCCTTGGTTACTCTATAACAGGTATGATTTTAGGAGGAACATCAAAGAAGTGGAATTTCCCAGCATGTATATATACATTGTATATGTATTTTGTACATCTATTTATTTATATTGTACTAAGTTCCAGGAGATAAGTTTTCAAGCTATGACAAGACAAAATACTGTACTATGTTTTTTGGTAAGGCAGTTACTTAGGAAAAAATGTAATAAATGAAAAGTCTGGACCGGAAAAAAGAAGAAACCACCTAAAAAGCAGAAGAAAATCAACCCAAAGATCAAAATAATAAATGAAAACAAATATCTCAATATATAGTGACCAGTATTCCTATATCATGTTTGGATGACAGAGTTTCAAAACTTAAGCAGAAAAAAATCAGTTTGCTATTTCATTCTAAAGCAATCAAACCTGATCAGCACTCCTCATCACAAACAATCTGGAGTCAACAGTAGCATCTTGTGGAAGTACTCCAGTAGCTTTCAGATCATCTGTGATCCAGTCAATTCTAGTCTGCTTTTGCTGCTGTGAGAGTCTGCAAAACATGTCTAAAAATTAAAACTATGTCACTGTAATAAAAGGCAGTGGTGTATAAAAATGTTTTAGCATGCAGCTGTAAAGGCTAATCATTGAACTACATATATTTCCTGTAATTTATTACATAAAATTAAAAACCAAAAATCCTCAGTGTATATAAGTAGATACATGTACCTTAATAACTTATGTACTTAAGTGGCAGCCTTTGTAAGAATCATGCAAAATCTGAAAAATGTGATACACCCTAAAAAGGCTACATATTTTTATTTTTGTAATTGAGTTGTTGTATGGGTCTAAACTATGAAATGTGTAATTATTCATTCAAATCTGCCTGCTCTTAGGAGATAATCTGCATTGAAAATCCAGTAGATTCTATTGCATTTGAGTGCCATTTACAGAGTCATCTCCCTTAATTTTGAAATCTACAGTGCATTCTATATAATTTTTATCTCCTAAGAGCACGGGTTGTATGAAAAACCACATGTTTATTTTGGTTTACTATGACATTTCAAACAAAATATCAAAAATAATAATATGTAGGCTTTTTACCCATGAATCACATTTTGCACGATCCTTAGCTGGAGTGCTACTTAATTTTAAAGTATAAATATTAACAAATTGTGTCATTTATTTCTCTTTCTCTACAAATGTAATGTCCTTCACTGCATCCATTTCAAAACATGATTTACATTCATTTCTGCACATAAATAAAAACGTGTAGTAAATAAAATCAGGAAAACAAAAACAATAACATAAAAATAAAACATTAGATTAATAACATACACTTTGACTACTGTTCTTCATAAAGAAAAACATTTTAGTTCTTGTAATTTGGACACAAAGCTTGCCGACAATTAACACATATGTCATTCTTAGGGCTTAAAGTTAAAGTATTGGAGAGACACATAAACCAGTGATCGAATTTAAAGGGAAATACTTGCTAAATGCACGTTGAAATTTAATTTTACTAGTAGAAATTATTTCCACTTGCTAAAATTTGCTAGTGGAATACTGTATGTCATAAAGGTAAAGTCAGAAATAACCCAAAACACTTAAATTTAGCAAGTGTAAATTTTCAGTACTTGCTAAATTTAGCTAGTGGAAAAATTCTTAAATTCGATCCCTATAAACAGTTAAAGTTATGAAATGTATACAAAATTGTTGAAAATACCCATCAAAACTCTCCAGTCTTTTGATGGTGTTTCCTGTCATACTCTCTATCAGGTACTTCATATGGGTACCAGTCAACAAATCCATCAAACAGTTGTTTAACAGCTGATCGTAGGGCATAAGCCTCATATTGACCCAAGCTGTGAAGCTCCGAATCTTTGTCCGGAGAGACATTTCTGGCTATGGAAGCAATCTGAAAAGTCACAAAAGTTCTCACTTTTTAAACAAGTTCTAAATATAACATGATTTACAATATTTTAAATTAAATGTCTTTATCATGTTCTCAAATGTTGATTATTTTGTTTCTTCTACTCCAACAATGCTAAAGGTTGTACAGAATTCAGGCAAGGTACATTTGTACAGTACAAAAAATGTGCTTTATGAAATAGTATCATGGATCAACAGATCTCTTACAAAAATGTACCTACAAGTTAGCCCCATGTCTAATTTAAGCACTTTTAAAGCTTTAATTACATGTACACTTCATCAGCAGTTTATTCTGGAGATCATTGTTAAACAGACATGTAGCCTCACCAGACTCAATTAAAAGTGGACAAAAATATGAACAAACATTTTTTTCAATGATTATGTTCTGTCAGTAAAAATAAAATAGAAACAGGTTATTTTTAGACCACAAAAACTTGCTTCATTCAAGAAAATAATTAGTGTGCAGTGTTATTTCTTGCAGACAATGTTTTTAGATTTAACAAGAAAACTTACCTCATAAATAACGACATGCTGATTTCATTTTTAAAGGGGGATAACTAAGTTTTGTTCAGCAGAAAAAAAAAGATATCTTTAACACAAATTATAAACTTTTGGCAAATTACATTATAGATAACTACAATATTCAATCAAAAATTTTCTATTTTTCACAAAATAAGAAACTCAAAAGTCTGCTATCACAGCTACACTTCTTAAAACGTTCAAGTTTCCATTTTAGCATTTGTACAACATTTATCTTGCATTTACATGTCGTTTTGCGTTCGTTTAATAACACGGTAAATACATGATAGAAGCGTTCATTTAAACACACGCTATGAGCATTCATTTAAACGCATGATAGAAGTGTTTGTTTAAACGCATGATATGAACGTTCATATAAACGCAAAATATATATCATGAAAGAAGCATTTGTTTATTTTTGTACTTTAATTATTTCATTGATTCAAGTGTATTTTTTCTTTCTCCATTATTTATTTATATCATTATTTTTCACTGTTCATTTAAATGCATGCTAGGAGCATTTCTTTTTCATGCATTTAAATGCATGCTGGGAGCGTTCATTTATTGTGCATTTAAATGCATGATAGGAGCGTTCGTTTAAACACACAACAGAAGCATTCGTTTGCCTGCATTTGGTGAGCTTTTATCGTGCGCTTGGGTATCATGCATGCGGGAAACCTAAACGTCTCAAGGAGTGTACATGTATATGGGATATTCACACATATCCATCACATGTCAAGGTATCTGAGGTCTCCAGTTCACTTGTTTTAATGTCACTGATACAATGTATGTGAAAATTTTATGGTTTAGAAAATGCATAAGTGCAGTGGCATGCACTACATGTATGTCTATTTACTTGGTTTATACTTCATTTTAAGAAGCATATTTCATTTTACATTAAAACTGCTGCGGAAAGTTATTTTTCAGTAGTGTTTTGTTTTAAAATTCGTTGGAATACAAGGAAACGCAAAAATATATCATCTCAAGCAATTAACTTCCATGTAAAATCTGTCACACTTCCAGGAGCACTTTTTGAAAAAAAACATATTCATTGACCTACCATTAAAATTGCAATTTAGATTTTGTCATCTATCAACTGTATTGTATACTTGAAATATATACATCAACAAATTTTACATTTTTAAATGAGTTAAAATGTACACTGTAGCTCATTTTCATTGATGAAAATATGACATTTCTCTTTAACACACCAGACCGTCATAATCTTAAGTCCACATAAAATTCAAGCACTGCCAATGATAGGGGTGATTCATGGTGTTTATATTTCACAATTGATTCACTACACTAGACTCTAAGAGCAAGTACTAACTACTCTGATTTCCTTGAACACCATAAATATCTGCGTAACATATTCCTGAATCAGGGGTATGAAGGAAATGTGTCTTAAAAAGTCTCCTACCCATTTTTTTTAGATATCAGTCCTTGCTTGAAAATACTTATTTTCTTCTAAATTAAAGAGTACTGATTGTTTTTTGATAAATTTTCTTTCTGCTGATGTGACAGCTGATTTACCAATTATGATGCAACAGCATGCAAATGATAGACACAATTTCCACCGGTATACATTATATGTAACTACGCCACAATGAAAGAGGGAGGTTTAGCACACTTTAAAACCAAGATTTAACCAAACATTTGGTTTGAAATGCCAGTACAATGTCAGGACCTTTGCGGTACCAGCTGCCCTGATGGTGTAATATGTGAGCGAGTCTCGTTTTAGAATGTATAGAAATTTTGTCTAATAATTCATCATACTGATAGTTGAGAAACTTTCTTCCTGTCAAAGCACTACATCAGAGCACACTGAAGCTTCAGAAATATTAAATATGCAGGCTACACAAAACCTTTAAAAGACAACTATTATTTTTCAAAAATGCTACTCCCAGTTGGAAGGATCTTGATAAGACCAAGCAATTCAGGCCCACTTATTTCCTAAACAAACTTGGCAAAATATTTAATGGCATGAAATTTAATTTGTTGAAAAGGAAATCTGATACTTCATACTGATTGCCTTCATTATATTATCTATTATGCCAGATTTGCTTTGGATGTGACTGGATTGGAATTTGGATTATACAATGTCAATGTTGCCTAGACTCTAGGTGTACCAGTCCAATGGCTACTTATTAACTCTTGTGTTATGGTAGATCCCTCTATCTGGAGCTCAGTGGGCGGCCAAACCAGAAACACCTCCGGACTGTGAATCCCAAATGGGATTACATAAAAAGGTACAAAATTAATTTTGTAAAAGAAACTTACCAAAAAACTATTTAAATTGTGGTCATCTCTGTCAAGACGTTAAAAATTTAGTTCTATCAAAACGGTCACTTGGTCGCCATTTGTAAACAAAATATTCTCGGATTTTATTCTACCAGAAGAGACCTTTCGAATAACAATTTGTAGATAAGTCGGCCATAATTTCATTCGGCCTTTTTTCTCGGAACAAGGAATCAGCCCTCTCATTTTTTACAATTTCTGATATTTCGCATGCTGCATTTTTATTTTATTTTTTTATTTATTAATATTTATTTTATTTTATGATATAATCAAACATTATACAATCCCTTTTAGGACAAAACTTACTTCTAACCAACAAATTGAGGTTCTACACAAGTTTCATTAATTCCATTCAGTAATGTATGAAACACTGGTATCAAATGATAATAAAAATGTTCCAAAAAGGGGGTCATGGTATCTTGTCAACTCCCATATCGCCTTTATTTACTGATTACCTTAGAAGTAATCTAGACGTTTGGCATTCATTCGTACATGTCTTTATTTCCTCTAACAGCAATATACAAGAATATCGAGCAATATGTACACGAATACATGCTTTCAATGTTTAGAACTAAATTTTTATCTTACAAAATTCTCGCATATTATCATATATTTTAGAGTAATCAAGGGAACCAAGGTTATAGCGGTAATCAAAAGAATATAATCCAGGGACAAAGACCAGACATGGAAAACAGACACACACAACAAAGAACATAAAGCAACTAAAATCATACATACAAAGTAACAAAAGTAAATGAGCAACTCGGACTCCACTAAAAACTGGGAGCATAGACCAGGTGCACAGGTAGGGTAGGCGTCCTCTGCTTTTCTAGAAACACCCGCCGAGTTGCTCATAAAAAGTCAAGTCCGGGGTAGACAAACGAGGAAAGGTAAACTATGACCCGTTGAATAAATCAGTTTTCGTGATACTGATGGATACATCATAACGATCCAGGAGTTCATGGTGACGACCATAAAACATCTGCAGTGATGACTTCAATCTTGTAGCAACATAGCCCTGTTCCAGAAGCCTATTTGTTAGAGTTCTAGTGCGATACAAAAAGTCTGCGTAGTTTCGGCAAGCTCTGGCATAACGTATGAGTTGTAATATGAACACTCAATACGCAGGAGCCGAAGGGATATTGCCACAGATGAAAGGAAAGTTGACAATGTTGAATGAAAAGTCATCACGTTTGTCGTAAAGTTTGGTCAATAGTTTTCCTTTACCATCGATTTCTAAGTGTAGGTCAAGATATGAGGCTGACTTCACAGTGTCTGTAGTATCCTTTATCTCAAGTTCTTTTGGGTGGATGCGATGTATCAAATCCCCGAAATTATGATTGTTTAAAGATAATACGTCATCTATATAGCGGAAACTGAGATTGAAGGATCTAGCCAAACGATATTCCTTCTTTCTGATCAAATCAGCTATAAAGTCAGCCTCATAAGAGTGAAGAAATAGGTCAGCAAGTAAAGGAGCACAATTTGTTCCCATTGGAATGCCGGACAAATACTGGACAAATATGTTGTCGTTTAAAAATTTCAGCATTTTGTAAACATCTTCCTGTGTATATTTGGAAGATGATTTGGAATTATTTCTTACAAAGTATGAGGAATCTCTACCAAGAACTATATATTTGTATCTAGGTGTACCATCTTTTTTGGAAAAACAACGATGTATAATATTTTTAAGTCGGGATTTTAACTGAGTATGGGGAATAGAAGTATACAGTGTTGAAAAAATCATAGGTTTTATTGCTATTATATTCAGATAATAATCTTGAACTGATTGTCTCCAAAAGATCTTTCGAATTTTTCAGGATCCACATTGAATTAATACCACTACGAGAGTAACAAGTGTTGTGGTAGGACTGCAGACCCTCTTTGACAGTTGTGAGTATAGAAGTTAAAAGTTTTGAAAGAGGTTTGGTGGTACATTTCGTAGATCCAGCTATGAAACGTTGTTTGTATGGATTCTTGTGAAGTTTAGGAATCCAGTACATAGACGGTAAATCACAATCATCGTCCTTGGTAGAGACACCAAAAGAGGATAGCACAGATTTATGGTTTTCCACAATCTCTTCTTTGGAGAGAGTGGTAGCAGTATAGGTCTTATCACTGCTATTATTTTCTACGTCTACCTCTGATAATAAACATTGGATATAAAACGTTTTGCAGACAAAAACAATGTTGTTTTGGGCTTTGCCTGCTGGTACGACAACATATTTGTCATGTATAGTAGACAATGTTTTTGCTACATCGGGGTCTTTGAAAATTGATGTAGCCTTGGCACTCATTGACCTACTTAAAACTTTCATTCGTTTCAAAATTAAAGACCTCACGGCCTTTAACCACTCTGACAGAGAATCAATGTCTTCTTGTTCTCGTTTTATCCATTTTCTTGCATAGTCCTCCACGGCATCCATAAGAACTTTGAAGCTATAATTCCAATTTATGGAGCGTGGTTCACGGTACTTGGGACCTTTAGAAAGGATAATACGTAGAGATTCGTTTTCGATAATGGTTAAATCTCCCGTAACGACGTGACCAGAAGGACCATATTTGAATGGAGAGCTTTTGCAAGAACAGTCAGAAGGTTTAGCCTTGAAGTCCTCAATCTCGAGGTTCTGCAATAGCCTTTTATAATTGAAAATTTTGGATGCAATGGGTGAAGTATAGGAATATGAAATAATTGGTATGGATTTGTCTTTGAAATATAGGGGAATTTTGTTGGTAACGTTTTTGTGATGGAGGATGTTAGCTAAATTAATTGCATCTATACCTTTGTTGACAAACGGTAGTGGAAGAAATTATCGTTTTTCTTCATCTTGACTTTTCACACAAACTGGTTTAAAGAGTCTGTGGAAACCAATATCCAAAATGATGGCAACAAGTCTGTATAATGATGAGGTGGGGTCAGAAACAGGAGTATCAAGACTTGTTTTGTAAAGGGGGTGTAGTAGAGTGAGAGGTATAGAATAAAGTTTGGTTCTAATGTGATGAAGTCCAAGAGGTTTTTGTATGGAAGGAAGGAGACCATCTATGGAGACATCTTGTAACTTAGGTGACGTATAGTGGCGATGGCCATGACTCCTTTCCCGTCTTGGATTTTTGTCAAATAAATTCATCACATTCATGCTATTGTTATATTGGCTTGAAAGGTTTCCTATACTTTTGATGTTGTCATTGCACCCGTTAGGTATTGCAGTACCTAGTCTGCGTATCCAGTACTCCTCTCTTTCCCTACGATAGTTTTTACTTAGAACGGGACTGTTCGTAGGATGGTAATTTTTTTCTAAAATACGAACTTTCATGGAGATGATTGAATGATCTTGTTGATTAAAGTGTTGATAAACTGTCGGGAATTTAGGGGCTGATATAGATAATTTGAAAAGGAGGGGTGCCATACGAGATTCCTCAGAAAAAGGGGGGTGCTAAGACATTTTTTGTCAATTTTACACATGAAAATGACAAATGTTCCAACAAAGCGGGGCGCGAACCCCTGTACCCCCTCCTTCTGGACCCGCCTTCATCTACTGTGAACTAGGTATAACCCGATATGTAGGAAAGGATAGAACAAAGTCAATAAGTGCTTTACAAAAATAATCAGTAAATATCAATTGTTCGCAGTGAAGGTGTAAATAAGAAGATTAATATATTATTATGTACCAGTTTAGAAACCGTTACATGTATCATATTTACATTCATTTGAGACCATGAATGAGAACAGAACTTCCTCCATAACACAAGTTAAAAAAAAGGAAATGTTCCACAGGAAACTTGATTTTGATATTTGTTCCTAATGGAAAAAAAATAATATATCAAATGTTCCTAAAGGAATTTTTATTTATTTATTTTTTTTTGTTAGTTGGCTGTTTACATGATGCAGTTTACGTATTTTCAAGCTACCTAACATCTACCAGAAAAGTTTGATCCATATATCATTTAATATAGTTGATAGTTATGATAGACATGCAATTGTATGTCAGTTAACGACTCGGAAAAAAGTGCAGTAAAGCATAACAGATTGCTACATAAAATTAATGAAAAAAATCGAGGATTTCAGGTTAGGGAGGACATAAATAGTTATAAAGGTCGAGCGAGGCAAGATGGATATTGGGAGGAAAAATATAGTTGCCAAAATTTTGATAAACAAAATTTTTACAGGGATAAATGCCGGATCCGCCAACTATGAATCCGTACTTGGTTTGAATAATAGTTATTAAATCTGCAATGCTGAAAAAAACTTTTTTGGACACTATACGATACAAACGGAATCTACAAAGTTCAAAAGCTTATGTGTAGACTTCACGAAAAAAGCAAATCTACTACGTGTTGCAATTAGTAGTGGCTTTATTGCAGAGAGGTTTTTTTTTGGCAATTCGCAAAGCATGGGCTGTCAGGGGTAGATTTAGGCTGTTTTGGGTTGAAACATTAATTCTCGCTAATTTTACCACAAAAGATGTCTACATTGCACCCACTCCAGAAGAATATTTCAAATATTTAACCTCAAATATTTTTTCGCCTCGAACCGCTCGGCGACATTTTAACTATGCCCTCCCCCTTAATCTCAAATCCTGGATCCGCCCCTGACTGCATCTCTTCGTTGCTTGTTTTCTTACCTGTAAGTGTTTTTACCTTATTTTATTTTCCTTTGTTTTTGTTTTGTTTTGTTTTTCTGTTTATTTTGGCAATACGTTTCAAGAAACTTAATTTAATTTCAATGTACAAATACGAATGGACAATCAGCAGTGACAATTTAAAAGCAAAAACTTTTTGACATTCTTGTTCAACCAATTGACTCATAATTTAGATATTAGGTATGACAAAATTGATAGATACATTAAATTTGTATTATTAGTTTTCTTTTTCTTTTTCTCTTGAATAAAACTATTATCACTGCTCTTGTCTCCCATTGCTAGTAGACCACTCGTGAGGGTAGATAGATAGTTGATAGATACGAAAAATACGAGAACAGAAGTTTACATGTCAATTCTTACCTGCAATTGCCAAAAGGGAATATTGATATCAGAGGAATAACGGTTACAGCAGATGGTAAAGTGCTACTGTGTAATCGTGAAAGTAAAAGTGTTCTCTGTTTTGCAAACACAGGTGAATACAAATGAGCGTGTTGCATGGAGAATTATCCATTTAATATATGTGCGATCGAAGAAAAGAAAGAAGCGGTATGTACCCTTCCGAAATCGAGTAAATTTGGGGTAATTGATGTTGATGAGTTTGTGCTAAAACAAACAGTAAGCCTACTAAATGGTAATAATTGTGGAGTTGGTCTTTCGGCCTCTTATCAAGTTATTGGGGGTAGAAACGAGGTACACTTTTTTTCAAAGGATTATGAATTTCTTGAAACAATAAAACTGAATTATAGCGAGTTGATCTCTGTATGTTTTCTTCGGGGCATCGAAGATGACACCCTTTATTTATCTAGAATGAATTTTCATGCGGTCACATTACACGGAAAGTCGTTATTTCATCTCAAGGCAAGCAACGAAAGAAGAGCTAAAGGCATATGTGTCGATCCTAATGGAAACATTTACGTTGCTTTCACAAATTCTAAAATCTCCAGGATTTCGAATGATGGTCGTGTCCTGGACGATAACATTCTAAGCAGAAGCTTCGGCGTATTATGGGATATAGCGTTTAAAATTACCATACAGAGATATACGTTGTTTCTGAAGGGAGAAGTGTTAATGTTTTTGATTTCAAGTGATTTAGTTAAATAGTAAAAACAGTGGCGGGTGCAGGGAAATAACCCCTTCCTTTTTATTGGAATTGTTTTCATTTTCATGTGTAAAATTGCCAAAAAAAGTAAAAAATATCTAAGCACCCCCATTTTCTGAGGAACTCCTCCTGAAAATCTCCTTTTCAAAGACTCAACAGAAGATGTGTAAGGGAATTGCAAAATAAAAATAATAAAAATAAATAAATAAATAATAAAAAAGGGGAGAGGGGTTAAAGTCATTTCTGCACTATTATAATATCTAATAATTTCTTTGTCTACTGTAATCAAAGGTAATCGCGTTTAAACTCTATCAAAGGATAACATGGGTATTAGCACTCTCAATTCTTGTGGGGAAACTCCCGAAAACAATCTGCTGTCTCGTCATCGGGTCCTACATTGCACTAAGAAGATGGAGTAGAAACACCAAATAACATACAAACAACAAATTAAAAACTTAGGTAGAATAAGTTCAAATTGCGACCGTCCTCCTCAAACGAAATGCTAACAGTTTGGTGCACCAGTAAGGTTAGCGACATCTGCTCTTGTAAGTAACATTTTTAAGACAAAATAGGCATTTCGATTCGTTAAAAAAACAACGAATAAACAAATCAAAAAAGGACAAGAACCACTTGCTCATAGATCAACTAAAAGTGGTTAAAAAAAATCATAAAAATTCAGGACCAAATATTTGTATTCTGATAAGATAGGATTACTGCTTGAATATTTTGGAATGTTTTTCAGTGTAAAATCTTATTTAAGGAATGACCGTAATATTTTTTTGTATTTTATGAAGAAATAACCTCAATCACGTGGCGCCCAATAAATATCCTGCATAGCAGCAGGGCCGTAACTACACTAAGGCAAATGAGACAAATACCGCATGTAAATATTGCATTGACTCGAGGACCAATAATTGAGAAATCGTTAATATACTGCATCATATCCAGTACATATATATCGTAGAAAAAGTTTGTTTTGATTTTCGTCGCGTCCTTTTGATGTTTAATATCAGGAAAGTTGACTGACAGGTGATCATTGTAGGATACCAAATAGCTTAACGGACGATCCGTCAATTAGATCTCTTCTTTTCCATGTGCAGTCAGGGATCATTGCGAAAGAACATTAAAATGTTATTTTCCATGACAGTTATTTGATCATAAGGGTCGTGTTAAAAATTTTTAAAACGTGCTTTAATGTCTATAAACAATTGGTTTGAAGAGAATCGGATGGTTTAAACACGGATAAAAAATTAAATAAATTGTCCACATCTTTCATCTCCTATAATTTTTGTGCGAGGATAAGCACACAAATTTGGGGTTGAACTAGTTTGCTGGATGCTGATACTTTAGAATAACCAATGTGAAATAAACATGCATATATTAAGAAAAAAATTCATTCGATTCACTTCCGACTCTAGTTCACCGGTATGATATATGTAACGTGGCACAGTCACAGGGGCTTGTGTAAAGTGAGTATTAAAGATCGCCAGACAGACACCTTCTCCCCTCGGAAAGAGGAGAGAGAGGGTGTGTGGCAATCTCTGTATACAAACCCCAAACCCTAGTGGTTTGATGGATCGGATCCAAACGTCTTTAAATGCAGAGGTGATTTATAGACGAGTTTAAACATCATATGAAGGGATATATTTTAATCTCGACAATTCAAAGCCAATTGTCGGAAGTGTTGTCTGTGGATCTTACTATCATTGATGACTTTTCGGTCGAGGTTGAAAGATGGCGACTGAACAAAATAGTGAACACAGCTCAGAACAGTGTTTCATACTACAATCTATGCTACAACTTGCTGATAATGACCTTTATCCTAACATTCAAGTGATACTTAAGCTTTTAATGGTTCTTCCTGTTATATCTGTATGATGTAAACGCTCATTTCGACCTTACGTAGGCTAAAAACTTGGGAACGTGCTACTATGACATGAGAACGTCTGTGTGGTTTAGACATGCTTCATGTGCACAGAAAAATGACTTTTCAAAAAGAAAATGTTCTTCGAAGTAATGATGCTTATGATCACTGTTAGATTGGAAGGTTCTTTATTGGGCAAATAAAAAATGGAATTGCATGCTTCTTGACAAAAGTGACTGTTAATGAAAATATGTGTTTATTCCGGTACTGTAATTTGCATTTGTTTATGGAAATTATATGTTTTTCAAAAGTGAAAATCTTATTACTCCTTTTCTGCTATTTTTTACCATATCGTCATTACATCCGTTAGCGCAACTACATTTAATACTTAATTCCATGAAGAATTTATGTTATATACCTCCGTGTCACCTCGTGCATTCACCGAATTTAACACTAATTTTTGTTGATATGTCGTTAAAATTCGGTGGTCATGATCAGATAGGATTCTGGAAATGCCCAGAACCCAGGATTTTGCATTATTTACCAAAGAGCTTCTGGAGGCCTTAAGTGGCTACCAGACCCCCTGTCGAAGTCGTTTTGTCTCATCATAAAAAGAACATATTTACGGCACAGAAAAGGTTATTTTCAATGTAATTCATGTTTAAAAAATGGTTGATGATAAAACAAATTTGGTCTTTGAGATGATGGACGTTAATTTCGATCTTTATCCAATGAAAAAGCGTGTTACTTCCGAAAGTAAATTATTTCGCAGGATATGTTTAATTTTATTTAAGCAATGTATAGTTTATAACGTTCTCGAAGAATATCCAAGGATCAAATTCCATACTTGTCGATTGTTTTCGTTTTATGGCATTTGTAGACAAAATCTGATTATTCATCTTGTCCAATTTAACGTATTTCATTGCAAAATATAACATTTAACTTATGTAAGGGTTCACTGACCATCCCTAAAACGCTGTATATTTTGAAGTATCCCTACGAGCATATGCCGCATTAAGTTCGACCGGTCAAAGACTAACAACTGAATCGTGGTTATTCACCCTTTCCAATTAACATAATGATACGAGTCTATGACATATAAAGCCTGCCTGGTCAAGATGTTAGTATTACATTTGCATTCAGGAAGTCCACATGCTGATCAAACGCTTACTTAAATGCAATGATATAAGACCTGTAATATAGGACCTTCACCTCTGTTAATTACTTACTGAAGGTTAATATCCACATTGGAATGATTTGGGTATCACGGGTATGTGGTTATTCTTTTAATAAATGGTTGAAGGGACAATAAGGTTGCAATATATAGATAGGTCACTGCAGATAACTTTATGACAATTTGTGGAAATAAAGCTATATTTAGACACTTAAACAAGCAAATCCAACACCCTGTAAAAGGTAAATATTTTTCAAAACCTTACATTATGGAGATCGATAAAAAAGATTGATATTCTTTACTATTTTGTTATGAAAATTTGTAACCATGGAAACATAATAAAAATATACATCAATTTTCATAACAAATATTGAGTGCCTTCCCAAAATTAATTGTCCGAAAAAAACAGGTTTTCTAAAATATCAGTCACTTACAAACTGACAGAAAAAATAAGTTGGCATGGTATCATTGTAAAAAAAAACACATAAAAAGTGTACCTTTTTCTGCTCATTTGTCCATGATTTTAATTCTTTAAGTTTGTGCGAAATTTTGCATTTTTGAAAAACAGCCTGTTGGTGCAGGGAAGAGAATGCAATCCAGTGAAGACCTGAATTTCTCCCGTATAGCTTAAAGCATGCATTTTACACCTTTTTACCTTCACAAGTATTGCATCTATTTATGTACGATTGCTCTACTACCCACAATCAATATTCCCACCAAGTTTCACCTTTTATTTTTAAGTTTTACAAAATTAGAACGGGTCAGTTTGTGTACGAAACAGTGCACCTACATGTAAATTCCATTTGTATAGTGCAACTTAATATATCTAACCAATAAAACGGATATCCAACACCGTAATAGAAGTAACTATCACTAATATATTAGTTAGATTCCGTAAATTTTAATAAATGAGGGCCATGTCTGATTTGCATCTAGTCATAAGTTAGATTAAAAAAAAGATCACTAATTATGAAATAATCTGAGGTAGAGAGAAATATGCAAACATCAAATTTAAACACTGATAACTGAAAGTAGATATTTTATTAGTTTAAAAAATGATCCATCAAAATCTTTGGCCGTGGACAAGTTGTATTGAGTGTGTCATGCGCCTACTAGAAACCCTCGTCGGTTTGCTCAATATCAACATTTTTTTAATCAATTGAAACTGCACGGCTTTACTAGATACGCACACAAACGTCGATATATAATATACACGACTATGTATAGAACTTTCAATTTCCAAAAAAAAAAAAAAAAAAACAGGTCACTTACAATTTTTTTCTAATTGACCGTTTGACCTTTTATTGACATTATTTTTTTTTTCAGTTTTTGATTATAAATATTACCGCTGACTTGTAAACATAAAACAAACAAAATATTACCGTAAAGGAAGGCCTAGCTACAGTATGAGTTTGAATAGAGTCCACTTGCACGATATTTAAGTAGCAGTCTTTCTAAATACCAAGACGGAAGATGATTCAGGCATGTCAAAAACCCAACGAATTCAGTTTTATTTCTTGTTCAGAAACAGTTACTGATCTTTGTGCCTTAGATTTTCATGTAGGCGTTGCGCTTTTGAGATAAAAATTAAATACTTTGTATGATATTGACATTTTGAAGAGTTATAGTTCTTGATTTGGTTTCATTTGGTTGATTTTAGTGGGAGATGAATGTCTGACCGTTATGTGAAGGTATAGCATATGTAGACTGAAAAAGAATAGTTTGTTGGGTTTATTGTTCTTCACCATGAATCACTTTACCGTTGCATGCAGTGTCTGAATTTTATGTTGACTAGGCCAATGCTATTTAAATTAATGAAATTATATAGTCAGACGCATTTCTGTTGAATTGTATCGATTCAATTTATTATGTTGTAGAATTTTTAGTGCCGTTCATTTTCAATATGGTATATATTTATAACTGTCTAAACTTGATTTCACATATAACATGAAGCCTACAACTGTAAAATCTATGTGGACATGTATTATACACTTCGTAGTCTTACAATTATGTGTCTATAAAGGGTATCCGGTTTCAGGGTGAAACTCTAGAGAGGCAGCTAGAGAAAATCGGTAATAAAAACAGCACACAACATAGAGTAATCAAATTAGAAAGTAAAAGGGCACAAACAGAACTTCAAAAACCGGGTGCACAGGTAGGAAAAGCGTCATCTGCTTTTACATTATTATGAAAGGAACTATCATTTGATTTTTATAGGGGGCTAGGAACAAATCTGAAATAAAAAGGCAGGATTGGAATTTACAAGAAGTAAAAAGTCTGGACAGCCCACAAGAAAAAAATAAAATGGCGGGATCTATTACTGTCCTAATATTTTGTTGTTTAAATTATAAAAAAGTTACAGCGCTTTGCACCAAAAAAGTATGACCTACATTTGCTCAAAACAAAAACGCGGGAAAGAAAATCTGATCCTGCCCCCCCCCCCCCCCCCCCCCCCCAAAAAAAAAAAAAAAAAAAAAAAAAAATCAAATGGTTGCTCCCTAAGTTTGTAGATAGAAAAATCGTCCAAAACCATATGTTTGAAAGTGCAGGGTTTAGACAGTTTGTTTTTCTTGTTATGACTACACATAGCGATGCCATTATATAATCTTCGTAGATTTTCAATAATAATATCTGCAAATATGAGATTATACATGTAAATGTCACGGAGACTTCTTTTCAAAGCAACCCAACCATATTATCAATTTCATATTTAAAATCTAATTGTGGCTACTTTTATCCAGTGAAATAAGAATGTTTAATGATACTTGACCGAACAAAGTCCAGATATGTCTAAACCACAACGTGACAAAGTCCAGATATGTCTTAACCACAACGTGTAAGAGGAAAAGGATGGAGTTCTACTAAATATATTATCTTACAAACTGTCGTCTCTATACGAGACAACTGGTTTCTATTGGGAGAATGACATATAATTAAGTATTTCTCAGTCTAATAATCTGGCAAAGTGAGCACAAGGTGTTCCACGTGAATAAAAAAACGCAGAGATTGTATTGCATCTTCCAGTATTTACACTTAATTACCACAAGAAATACATGTAACCATTATAGTTTTTGTAAAGTCTTTTGTTTTTAAATATCGATAGGTTAAACGTAGTTGAAATGAACTATGGAAAAACGGCGGGAATATTTCCCGCACTTTACTTCCATATACTGTAACTATTATAACAATATCTACCTAAAAGATGCTTCTGGGTAAGTTCAAGTAACTTTTCGTTTTTTTTTTTTATTATTTAGATGCGTTGAATTGCCTGATTATTACACAGAAAGGTACTTAAATAAGGACGGGGAATTAATCACAGTACAACAGGCTATGGGAGTGAGAAATAAAGGAAGTCGGGATTATTAATTATCGACTAACTAAAAAGATAGAAATACTCCATGAATATTTTTGGAATATTGTCTGACAAAACTTTCATGGACTTTAAGGTTCATATGGCCTAATATTTATGATTTTTTTTTGTGTTTTTGTTGAAAAGCCTTCTCGATAACGTAATGAATCAAAAGCTATATTTTACAAGGACATATTGGGATTGAAATAGTTGGATTATTATTGGATCCACAATCATATTGATAACGGTCGTCTATTATATTGTCCCATGCAGGGTAATGCATTTCGATAATTTTTGCTTATTTTTTTCACTCTTGGACAAGTCGTGTCAACACATCATGATACATTATCCAGCTTATGAGACATGAGAATATAGATTTTGGCTATTCTATCTTGCATTATAAGATATGCTATTTAAGGAGGTAGACCTAGGATAAGGGACATAACTCACGGAATCAGTGATATGTTTGTTTTATATTCAATTTCACCAAAGGCTTTCAAGCATTCGTTTTAAAATGAATCCAAGTTAATTAGATGCTTATATATGATGTAAAATGCTGCGTACAAACGTTCCAATGATTTTTAAGAGTTGTGTCCCTTACCTTAGGTCTACCTCCTTAACTTATGTAAATAGACGTATGCTTCAACAAAATACTCAATACAACAGTAAAGTTTAAAGTATCACATATGAGTCCATGACCATCAACTTGGCAAGAAGCTAGGTCCTAGAGAGTAACAATGGTAATCAAAATTCTTGTGGAAATCAAAAGAATGCAATCCAGGCACAAAGACCAATATCAAGAAAACAACTGAATTTAAATTAATTAAAGTTAAGCAGATTTAAAGGGTTTTTTTATACTTACCCATCTATATAATGCATATAGATAATAAAGACATATATATGACCGATGTGACTTAACTTCTATTTACCTTTAGGAAGGTTATTAGGTGAAGGATTATATGCACATTGATACGATAACACAATGAGGTGATTCATTTAAAAAGTGGTTAAATAAACGTGTCTATTAACATCTAAACAAAATCATATACATACTGAAATGTTTAAATACCGCAACACCAATGCCCCTTCACATACACGAATTTTTTCCTATGAATCCTTTTGAAATATCAATAGTGATTCGAAAGGATGCGTCGGCATCCGTAAATTAGCTTTGTTAACTCATTTACTAAACATGCGTAGACATTTGTACCGATTCGCGAAAGCAGATAAAAATACATTCATGCGTCTAATTATAATTTTTTCACGAATTTCCACGAATCTATTGGTTTTCACATTCTTTAAGTGCTTACAACAACTCATATGGTTAACCGATCGCAACAACTTATATGGTTAACCGATCGCAATAACTCAGAACGTTTTGGTTCTCAATTTTATACGATTCGTAAACGAATTATTGCAAATGCATGCAGTTTACGATTGTTTTGGGCAGAATACGAGTACAAATTCATGCGAGCATTTTCTCTCTTCTACGACGTAGTCAGGTCTCCCTGACTGTTTAATTAAAGAATGTGCAAGGCTGTACACATATGGCCAACACTTTACGTGAGCAAATGCAACCATACTAAAAATCATTCGTTAAAGACTGGTTACTTAACCGCAAATATTCGTTAACAAATGGCCCATTAACAAATTGAATGTTTGTAATAATGCTGAAAATGGCCCATTTGAAAAAAATCTTTACGGTCCACAGTAACCTCCTGCTGTCCCCTCTGGATCCGCCACTGTTAAGGTTATCTTAAATGATATATTTATCGCGACCACGTGGTATTATTATTGTTTTTTGCTTTGTCGTTCTTACTGGCGCCTACGCGTGCATAACTGTATAAAATGATGTTTATGTATAATTGTGTTTATTAAATATGTATAGTAAATTCATTTAGAAATTAAAATTGTGTCATACATTATAAGTACCAGTAGTTATATTAACATGACATTTTTACGTATTCGTGGACTCTTAACCTGAACTATTATACCGCAAGCATTTTTTTCTTTATTTCATTCAATTGAGAGAGTTTATACAATCACGATGTTTCTAAAAAAACGAAAATGAGGTGTTTTTATTATACGTTTTGATGAAGTTAAACAGATATTTAATTGTTTATTATAAACCTTTCAACTATCAATTTGCACGTATGAATGTTAAAGTTCCCTTCAAGGGTCTCTAACAATACGTGTAGTATATCCAGTGCATATCCGAGACGAGCTCATGCAGTGAAATAGACTAGTCAGTAAAAGGATTCTTTGTATTTGTGAAATAAAAACAAGGACTCATCCATCCTTTTCATTTACACCGATGATATTTGAAAGGTAACTTAGGCACAGGTCATTGTAAGAACCTGGAAGAAATTATGAAACTTGCTATTTGAGTGAGATTACTTATAGAGACTCGTTGATGTATAAAAATTTAATGCTATATATTTCTATAACATTGAGAGTAGCGACTATTTTGACTTCGTAAGACGCCACCGTTGCCCAAGAAACGTGCAGGCTTTTGGACCAGGGTTATAAGTAAATACGCTGACTAAACAAGTTTTATTTCCAATACACATATCTTATTGAAAATATTCTGTTTTTGACAAACAGATTATAGATGATGGATTTACATAACGTCTACAAATTAATTATCTGTAATATACTAGTCAACATAAGAAACGATAGATTTAAATTTTTGGTAAATATTTTTTTTACATTTTACAGTTAATACTGTATATATTTAAAGAGGGAAATGTTGGTCGTTTTTGTATCTTTATGTCGTTATTTTACTTTTTAGATGATTCGGAAGATGTTTTTTTTACTTTGTTGGCGGGGCTTTTTAAGAGCTCCATTATGAAAACTTTTTTTGTGATCTCTGAAGGTATTTTCTCATTGTGGATTTAGGTTGTACGTTGACGCATTTGTTGCATCTTACCATACATGTATTTTATTTTGCTACGGCTCACGTACGTAAGGCACTATATCTTTGACCCAATAAACAATTTGTGGATGAGTTCATGACCCCTATACCACACTTACATATCTTCTTGACCAAATACCCGTACCTTTGAGCGTTTAACACTACACTTTCATCTTATCAGAAATGATATTGATATTGATACATGTATGCCATGTTATTGTTTGTATTTTCATCTTTATTTTCGTTCAAAGTCACAGTACGAGTAATACCAGCCAATCAAACACGACCAGCAAATCTAAGCTCCGTCTTAAGATAAAAAGTCCTTCGCATTTAAAAACAGTGTACTCCGCTGACCGCGGACGGTTTGTAAAAGGAGTAGTGAACGATATGAGTTGAGATCTGTAATGATATGTGAACTATGACTGTATATAACTCTTACATATCTGACTGTCAACTTATATTATAACTTAATCCATTATTTTCTGTAACAAATGTTGTAATTTCTGAAATTATCTGATGTGTTCCAACATTCCCACTGTATCACTTTTCTAATTTCTTTGTGAAAGTTTGTTTGGTTAGAAACAAAATAATTCTTTGTTTGTATTTGATTGTTTCACAAAGATATAGACAGATAAAGTAGTGAGATATACACTGCACACGACTTAATAATTAAAGTACTGTGCCATTTAATAATCAGGCAGAAGGTGAGCCAATGTAACTCTGAAATGTATGTTAAAAAGATCAAACGTCAAAGATCATCTGAAGTTCACGTACATGCAAGTCTTTGGGGCTTCATAGAAAAGATTATAATTGTTTGTGATGGGTAATTCAATGTAACATTCGTTCGTCTGTTCGTGCGCCCAAAAGTACTATGCCTTTTAATAATCAAGCAGAGGGTGAGCCAATGTAACTCTGAAATGTATATCATAAAGATCAAACGTTAAAGATCATCTGAAATTCACGTAAGTCTTAGGAGCTTCATAGAAGAGATTATACAATGTACCATTCGTCCGTCTGTTCGTGCGTCCGATTCTTTTTCTAAATTGTTTTATTGCTTTCAACAAAAAAAATAATGATTTTCGAATTATAAAATGTCTGTCAGTGTCGAAGGTAGAAATTAAACCATGAAATTAGTCTTATGTTTTAGGTGTTTGTCGATCAGTATCTAAGGTAGAAATAAATTTGCTCATTTTGACTCAGTAGAAATAACATTAGCTCAGTCTTATTTCAAAGGGATTATCTTTCATTGCCTCGCTAGAAATGATATTAGCTCAGTGTTATTCAAAGGCGTTGACTTCTTTCCGTTCGTAAGTATACTTTTACTTGAGAACATTGACCTACAAATGAGGCGTGTATTACACTATGTTATCAATATACCCTTCCAATAATTTACAACCACTTACCTAACCGATTGTCAAACTGAATTAACTGCTACATGTGACTAAACTTTAAACTATTTGTCGTGTTGCTAATTTTAGCAGTTGGGGAAAACTTTTCATGTATATATTTACATGCCTAAATATTATTTTTCATATTTCAATGTGAACCAGAGGGGAAGTTAACTAAAAATTTCGAAAGATTATTTTATAATATTGCATGGAATTATTGATAGTTTTCACCAAGGATTATTACGCATTTAATAAACAAATTTTGTACTAGTTTATTCTGGTACGAACTGGGTGCATGGTTCTTAATTATTACCAATTTTACAAAGTGAACGATGGATATGATACATGTTTCCATTTTCGTCTTGCTTTCATTGTGTAGCAGTGTCACTGGTAATAGAAAACCACATATCATCTTTATTGTTGCTGACGATCTTGGTAAGTAAATTGCATGCATCTAAATACATTTTTGGGGTAAAAATATAATTTATTTAAATATTTATTCAAAAATATTCGCGCATGTACATGTACAAAGATTTGTAGTATCTTAGTTATAGAGATATAAGCTCACTTCCTATTTACCACCCTCCCCCTTTTTCCATTGTTTACATTGTATAGTAAAATTAATACATCAAAGTAATTACAATGAATATGTTAAATTTGCCTTTTTCCCCACAACCCTTTTACTACTATTTCGTTCACTATTTTCGTTTACAAGATTCCTCAACCTTTTGCCCCCACCCCGAAAAAAAAAACCCAAAAAATAAACAAAACAAAACAAAAGCCAATGTCAGACCAGAAGTATATTTTTTTTCTGTCCATATCTCATGATACTTATACATTTTCATTATTTCTAAATTGCAGATGTGCTATATGATTGACTTACAATACTATTAAGTAATCGTATTCAAGTTAAAGCAAAATGCCGCATAAAAATGTTATTTTATTTCTTTGTCATCTCCGTCAACGTCGTCGTTATCGTCGTTGTTAAAATGGTTGTCGTCGAACCATCATTCATTTTGATAACACGAGGATACACTGTGGCTCTGGCCAAAAAATGGAAATAATAAGTAAGAACATGTACATGTATCAATTCTCACACGAAGTCTCCCGTAATTATAACGGAATCAATTCACAGACAATGTAAAACCAATTTCCTAATTTCCTGTGAGATGGTTCAGATGCCAATATAACTTCCATTTCAATATCGATTTTGGATCAAAAAGTAATTTACAACGCGAGTGTTACGTAATGCAAAAAAGGGAAAGTACACTTTACGACACTTCTTATTTCATTTTGAAGGCCAGAATTTAATCAACATGCATCTCTGATAGTGTATAGATCAACGATGCATTATATCTTAAGACCTGATCATGAGAACTTTTACTGCATCTGATTTAATGAGAAAATTGCTGAAATCAGTGTGAGAAAGTACCCGGTTCTAAAACATTGATACAATTTTGATATTTCTGATTTCAAAATAACCACGGTTTTTTTTCACTATTTGAAAAAGACGACCACTTCAGTTTTTTAAGCCTGCACATGGTAGGCAATGTGAAACAAGCTTATCTTTAAAACAATATCATTCAGATATATTTGAAAAAAAAACTTTAAATCTTTGAAGTAGTTCAATGAATCTGAAAAGATAAAATTGATACACAAAATAAACGGACTTGTTTAAGACTGGCATCGTGAAAATACAGTACAAGAATGATTATAAGATATTCGCTAAGAATACAATAGTACTATGAAAAAGTATATTTTTTTAAATTTACATTTTACATTGTTTTAAATGAAACCCATTTATGATAAAAATAATTTAAAATCTTGATTCCCTTGGTTGGTCTTTAAGTACGATCTAATTTGACAAACAGAAAAAAGCCAACTTTGTTCTGATAATTTTCTTGTGGTATTTTATCTGTTTGATACGTTCGGACTATACTACTTGACCCAATGTCAACCTATAAAAAAACTTAATCCCCCAGGACATCTGAATATATTTTACAAAATTCATAACGAAGCAGTTTGATAAAAGAGAAAAATGAAAAAAAAAATAATTGCTTTGTAAAGAAAAACCCTGTGAATCTACAATTGTAAGTATCAAATTTTTAATCTCAAACTGCTTATTGTCCGTAATAAACTAGTCAAAAATCTCATACGGCCATATTTATTCAGACCCATTTGATACATATCCAAATCAAGGTCTCCACGCATAATTTATCAAAGTATTGAAATATTTTTACCTGATCTGTCCTTAAAGTGGTCCACTGACCCGACCGATTTTTTGTATGTACTGGTTAGCGATACGATCACTTTACCCCCCAAAATAAAACACATTGCAGGAATGTTTATAGCGTTCTGTTAAAGTCGTTATATCTCGTAATGACGACAATAATCAGATAAAAATATATTTATATATTATAATAATTACCTTAAGTTATGGAATGTTGTGTTTCTATAAAACAGTAAAAGAAAGGTAGCCTCAAATGCTACAATCTATCCGGATAAAGCTTTGACTTTCTTCGGAAAGGACGTATAAGTCATGTAAGATCTATTGAATATTCGTTGAATAGAAAAAATATGCGTCACACAACGATTATTTGTTTCAGCATCACCACTGAAAGAGATAAGTCTCTACAAACATGTATATATATATATATATATATACAACGTCTCAGAATGTGACGACTCTATTCGCTACACTGCTCCATCGGATCAAATTGATATAGGGAAGATATGTAAACGTATAGAAAGGTCTGAAAAATTCCCAACGATGTTAAAACTGTCAAATTTGCGATGCAAATTTTTGGTCGTTCCCTCCGCGGGACTCGAACTCGTACCGCTGTGACATCTATGGCAACATCGCCTGCACAAAGTCCAGCGCCCTAGACCACTCGGCCATAAAATATAGCTTTCGCTGGCCGGGTCATTCCTCCATGTAGGATTAATCTAGGGCTGTAACTTAGTACACGATGTATGTATGGTAGTACGGGACAGTTCATTTAGATGTTATTATGTGGGATAGAGGATCAAATTAATGATGCATGTCACAACAAATCAATATTATACAACGTCTCAGAATGTGACGACTCTATTCGCTACACTGCTCCATCGGATCAAGTTGATACAGGGAAGATATGTAAACGTATAGAAAGGTCTGAAAAATTCCCAACGATGTTAGAACTGTCAAATTTGCGATGCAAATTTTTGGTCGTTCCCTCCGCGGGACTCGAACTCGTACCGCTGTGACATCTATCATGGCAACATCGCCTGCACGAAGTCCAGCGCCCTAGACCACTCGGCCGGGAATGACCCGGCCAGCGGAAGCTATATTTTATAGCCTAGCTGGCCGAGTGGTCAGGCGGTGTTGTCATAGATGTCACAGCGGTACGCGTTCGAGTCCAGCGGAGGGAACGACCAAAAATTTCCATCGCAAATTTGACAGTTCTAACATCGTTGGGAATTTTTCAGACCTTTCTATATATATATATATATATATATATATATATATTCAGACCCATTTGATACATATTCAAATCAAGGTCTATATATATATATATATATATATATATATATAGTACATGTTAATTCCGAACGGATTGTATGCACCTTTAATAGTGTTTAGCTTATTAACCCAGTTCTCTTTCTTAATTGCACGCACATGATTGCACGATCGTGGGAGAAATTCCGTGTCAGTGGTGTTGTAAAGTAATAATAGGATTCTATATGTTCTTTTTGTCTTCTATTCGATTTGAGTTGAGGTCTATCACCCAAGCTGCTATACATATTTACCGATATGATCTCTAGGTGTCACACTGTGGCTTTCCACGTTTTGTTCTAATTACATCCCGACTTTCTTTAATTGATCCCACCTCTTCACACCTTTCATGCCAACCCTCTACAATATGCGTAATCGTTGACGGATTTAGAGTTTCTTTTCTGTCTTAATATCTTCTGTAAACGCCAATTGGCCTAAGGAGGAAGGGGTCATACCTGCGATTTCCCTTTTTCTTTTTATATACTGTAATTAACCACTTTTGAAGCAGGGGGGGTCGGACACATAGACGCTGTACCCCCAACCCATTCGATCTGCCTATGTAATTTAATCCGTTCTTTGACATAAATACAAGATATGTGTAATCTATAAATTGAATTTATCATCTTTTCAATGTAGTTGAGTTGGCAGTCAGAGGGGGGAGCATCATTCTCCTTTCTCCCACTCTATCCTTTTACAAAAAAACATATAAGGAGAAATAAAATATTAATAATTCATGAACATCTTTATGCCATGTAGTGCGCAAAATCAAAACGTAGTTCTGTTGTACGTAAGTTATACTACATATGCCAGAAATCTATTCATCTGTTTAAGATAACAAGGAAATTTACGAAATATTGTAGATATGGGGAAAACGATGTTGCATAATTGACCTGATAGATAAAAATGATATTAAGGTTATTTACTCAACTTCTAAGTTCATATAATATCAAAACAGTACGTTGTTTTTTCCCGCCACCAAAATTTAACTATTATGCCATCTAAGGAACAGGTGAGAAAAAACATCAAATTTCTACATCGGAACGCTTCAGGATGTTTAGAGATCGGAGGGTGGGGGTAATGCTGGTTATAGGGTAAAAACATTGTCATGTACAAGTAGTTGGCGAACTAGACTTAACATTATGAGGGGTGCGTGGTTGTCTGGTTTGTCTGGGTAAAAATTGTGCGTAAAGGCAAGATTTTATACAAAAATGTATGTTTTATCAAATTTAAAGGGATTCACTCCGCCACATCTAATTCTGCCACTGCTTCAATAAAAATATGCATACTAAGGATGATAAAGGGAGGCTGTTTATTTTTTTTTTGTTGCATCGATATTATTTCAATTATAAAACGAAAGAAAAAAAAATACTGAAGCTGTGGGTCTTGGGATTTTTTTTGTTGTCACACCCGATCTTCTCCGATGAAAAAAGCACTGAAACATTACATCGAAAGTGTGTTATTTTACGTACATACGAATTCATATTAGCTAGTATGTTTCAGGCCCTCTGTGTACCTTCTTATATCATTTTTACAAAATAGGATGGAACGATGTTGGATGGAGAAATCCGGAAATCAAAACCCCAAATCTGGACAGGCTTGCAAAAAATGGTGTTATTCTGAATTCCTCGTATGTTTCACCGACATGCTCACCGTAAGCTTTTATAATTTGAAAAAAAAATAGAATCATTAACATAGAGGACGAGAGAGAGGATGGGTTTAATTGTTTCCCATATTTAAAAAAAAAATTATGTCAGTTATTTTATTAAGATCAATTAGTATGTTCTAAGATCATTCGATGTTACACGGAAACAACTATCATATAAAAATGATTTTGAATCTTCGTAAAAAGTTACTATAAGTCTCATCAGTGAATCGATTCCTTCAATTAGGATGGTTCAGTTTTTTCCGTAAATTTAAATTTTAATGTAGAGAATGGCGAAATGAATTCAGTATTTGAATGACATAAAATTATCTACAGAATGAAAAAAAAAGAGAAAAAGGAAAATATGGAAAGGAAGGAAACCGTCTATGGAAATTTAAACGGCGTTTAAAAAATGGCGAGCTTATCAATTATCCCTCGCGGGGAATGGGCGAAAAAAGAGCCATACATGTACATTCTACAGTTATTCCATTGTAGATCAAGAAACAGTATGCTGACTGGAGTTTATCCTTTCAGAGTGGGGCTTCAGGTTTGGATTATTTCCTATTTTCATTAAAAACATGCCATCTCCTACCAAATTCGTGGTTCATTTAGAATTCATTGGTGGAGAGATATAAGGAGTATTAAGAAACAATTATCATGAATTGTTTTTTACTTAAAATACTTATAGGCAAAAAGTTATAACATCTGCCGATATATGGAACTGACGGAATAAAAAGATAGTAGACATCTATACTGAAATAACGCATTTCCAAAAATCCAGACTATGAATTGTTGTTATTGGCTCCTGACATTTTCACCGCAAAAAAATACTTCAATAATTTAACCACTAGATATAAAAGAGAGCGCCACACAGTATACAACCCTTTAATTTTTGAATTCTCCTATCTCTATTAGTAGTTAAACCCCGAAGCATTCATAGCTCGCCAAGGATCGTGCTAAAAACTCGATAGTCTGGTACCTGCCATCGTTGTTGATGTAACAGGTTTTTTGTCTAAAAAAAAAATAGAAAAAAAAAAGAACAGACTGGACAGATTGAAACTGATACAAGTACATATATGTCTACATATACTCGTTACTATGTGGAAATGCACATGCATGTGTTAAAGTAACTGTAAATGTATTTTTAAATCGTTCGGTTTTCTTTTAGCATCCTTCGCTTCTACCAAGTGACACACGTCATTTATCTGAAAATATTCCCACACTCCCTGAGAGGCTGAGAAAGATGGGATATGCAACACACATGATTGGGAAGTAAGTTAGTGTCTTTCTTGTATGTGTGTATTTTACACAATCAGTGTCCATATATGGTGATTTAAAATAATAAAAAAATCAAAATCAAAAATTATTTTGGTTTTATGGGGTTGATAGTTACATTTGTATCATGCAGAATTTTGTGACAAACTTGAAAGTCGTATACAACTAAATGAATGTAGCATGTTTTATGGAGTTTCTATTTAAGATGGCCAGTAGTACTGGACTTTCACGAGAGAACACACATAAACACACACCTCAACACACATCTCAATACACACGATCGTTTTCTGAAGATTCGATGTTGCATGTTTTTGCAGATGGCATTTAGGATTCTGTAATTGGAAGCACACACCAACACAACGAGGTTTCGATTCCTTCATGGGATTCTTCAATGGAGGTCAAGATTATTACAAACACACAAAAGGTACATCTTACGGCAATTAAAGTTCTATCATTAAAAAAAAAAAAACTCACAGAAAGTCTGTCGATTTGGCAACCACAAGTGCTTCGTATTCCTAATTACTGATATTGAAATTTCCTGAGCGGAACATGTATATGCAAAATACACGGTTATATGTATAGTCATCATCAGGAAGCGACAACGAGAAATTTGAATGGTATCCGTCCCTATGTCTGTCCGTCACTCTGACTGTCCACACCACCTTGTTTTCGAATCCCCTATGAAATTGCTTGACAGCTTATGATTGCTGCCATATTTCGTCGAATGTATTGAAATGCAGTGCAAATGCGCGTAAACCATTGCTACTTTGATTTAACAATTTTTGCAAGAGATATCGATGGTACTCAGTTTTCGATATTATTATCGATATTTCCTGTGAAATATTGACAATTAATATAACTAAAATATCTCTGACAAAAGCAAGATCGACACATCCGTGCTATTTCTGGAGTGTATGGTCATGTAATAATATGGATTGTCAATTCTACAGGATTGTTTCAAAATTTTTTACTTCATAAAAAAATATGTAGTCTTTAGAAAACTTCGAACCACATTGAAACATTTTGCATATATACTGAACAAATGAAATCAACTTTGTACATCAATGATTGTTTTATGACATTATGACATTTCAGACAATGCTTATGATTTCTGGTTGAACAATACAGTATACCACCCACCGAAGCGAGAGTATTCTACAGTAAGTTCATATTGATGTTACAGGTATACTTTCAGCATTCATTACTAAGCATTCTGCAAATTTCTAAAAAAAAAATGAAGAAATCATTATTATTATTAAAACAAAAATTGAAACATATTGAAATATTATATAGAAAACAACAGTGAACTGACTTGACATTAAACTCATACGAACAAGGCTTAGAACTGCGGAAAACTGCGAGGCCGAGTGAATATACTTAAAGATGTTCGCTGCTCTTTTTAGAATAACATGGTTTCAAATGTAAAATACGTTAAGCTCTTTCACGCAAGAACAATATAAGTATAAAATATTGATTGGTCAGAGTGCTCGTTTTTGAGATATAAGCATTTGAAATTTTGGCCGAAAAATGATTTCTCTAGGGTTTACCAAAGGTTTTATCTGGCAAAAATAACAAAGATTTTATATAAACCTCTCAAAAACATTATAAGGTGTGTTTAATGAAATTATGGAAAGAAAAGTTGGGGCAAAACGTATTCATGCTATGGAATGGATAAAACCAGAGTCCCAAAATCCGACAAAAACTGGCAGAACATGTTCAGCGAACCATGTAAGAGGTAGTTACTTAGTTTATATTAATTTACTCTCCTTTGAACGTCAGATATCACACTTCTAACCTTGTGTTATACAATTCACGGTTTATACAACAATTTTGGCACAAGAGTTCAAACTAACCTGTACATGTACATGTTCCTGGCAAAAATAGACAGTTTTAGTTTATTACAGAAAACCTACACTAAACGGGCAGTGCAATTATTGAAACAGCATAAAATCAAGAGAGGAAAGATGGATCCTATGTTCCTGTACCTGTCATACCAATCCGTTCATACACCATTACAGGTACCCCATTATAGAGATATTTTCACGACCACAAGAAATATCAGATAAATGAAAAAAATAATAAAAATGATTAATTGTAATCAGAATTTAGAGCGGTTTCAATCTCGTCATAATTATCCAACTGTTCAGGGTAGCCTATGCACAACTCACAAATCTTTGATAACATAAATGCATTTTAAACCAAATATCCAGCTTACTAGCTGTTACCTGATTTGTTACGAGTACTATCTATCCAGTAATGCATATTTAACTTACAACCTCGAGCCACAGTTTTAGATATACTTCTCGAGAATAAAATCCAGATAGTTATGCAATAACTGCCCATTTATTCTCTCTCTTAGTAAATTAAGTATGACTTGTACTTGTACATGTAGGTGTGTGCAATATAAGAGTACTCAATGCTTTATTCCCCATTGAGTTTTCTTGCTATAACCCTATAGTACACTACTAGTATATAAACAAGCAAATAATAATAATTTAAAACAAAAAAATGCATTAATTGAAAATCGACTTAAACGAAGTTTTTACTTTATTCAATTCCAAGTTTATTGCGAAAAATGATAAACATGACATGTATTTTTACATTTGGACTCCATTATATCAGGGGCATAGCTGCCTATACGCAAATACGCAGTTGCGAACTTTCTGAAAAAGTAACAAAAATAAAAACACACATTTTAAAGATGAAATAAAGGTTTTATGCAATGACTCACTGGGAGCGTTGAGCGACCCCCCCCCCCCAAGACCCCTCGCCGTAATTTTGCGTACAAATAAAACAGGCCTAGCTACGCCCCTGTACATGTTGTATTTCAATTTAGCTCGTGCAATGCAATTTTGATCTTTAAGTGCTAGAGTCTGTAAGCTGCCTTCTCCTTACTAACTGTACATTTTATGTACCAGAAAAATAACCAAAATAATGCTGCTATAAAAACTGATATCAATAAATTTGTTTAAAAATAGCATCGTATCGTTAGTATTGTAGGCGGCCACGATGTACCTTGAACCGAATCGTCCCAAAAATACCGCGATTCCGGTACATACGGTGAATCGTTTCTCCTTAATACCTAAGACTACCATGACAAAATTATGTCTCATCAACAGGTACCCAAGAAGTATGAAAAGTTATATAACCACATAGCCAACACTGACAGACGGTCGTATAACGGTAAGACATATTCTAAGGAGGTAGACCATGGGTAAGAGACATGACACTTGGAATCAGTGATATGTTTGTATCATATTCAATTTCACCGAGGCCTTTTAAGCTTTCCCTAGAAACAGAATGAAATTAGTCCAAGTTACTTTGATGCTTACACGAGATTGATGTAAAATGCTGAAAACAAACGTTCCAATAATTTGTAAGAGTAGTGTCCCTTACCCTAGGTCTACCTCCTTAAAATTGTAGTACAAATTATGGGCTTTCTGAGAGAAAAGAATGACCTGCTCACCGCTAGCGTGTTTTTTGTTATATGTTTGTATCTTGTGTGGAAATCTTGCAAAAGTAAAATAAAATGTCAATGATCAAAGTTTAATCAAATCAGAGTGTCCGTCACTTGCATGTAAATATTTCCAATTGATATATACAGGATATTGCTGTATATAAAATATTTTTTTTTATCATTTTAGGAATGGTCACCGCTATGGACCAATCGATAGGAACACTTATCAGTGCACTGAAGAAATATAAAATGTTACACAACTCTATTATAGTATTTACAACCGATGTAAGTCACTAAGTAAATAAATTATTTTTATCCACTTAAAACATGGACCGATTCTAAGCCTCATGTACGATACCACTGTTTGTTTTAACTTTGAAATGTAGTATTATAAAAAAAGTATTTGTGTGTATTTAGGTTACAGACCACCAATTCAACCAATGAGCATTTGGAACGTACGCAAAAATAGTCCTACGCAGAAATTACCCCTGTTCCTCATAGTGCTGTGAAAAAAGTTCTCATCTTATTTTAAAAATTTAAACAGTTTCTGAAAGGAAAAAACATTTCTGTACATTTTATAGGTGCATTTTGCTTCTTGTGATGTGAAGCCTAATCTCCATAATGATTTTTAAATATACCCCTATCTTGTGAAAACACTGGGATTTCCCATGCTATTTATAGACCCTTCACTTCCGGTGACCAGTACTGCACTGCAAGTCTGCTAACCCCACATGCCATTCTGCGGATTGTGAGCTGACATATGTAGAATCATGCTGATATATAGGCCTCTGCAGGTTAAAGTTAAGGTAAAGTCCAGAGAAGCCATTGAATATTGTGAAATTAGCATAGAAGCCTATGGGAAGTGGAATTAGTGGTTTTTAGCCTTAAATTTATACCGAGAATGGATATGGTGAATATATTTAAAGAGACAACAACCACACCGGATGAAAAATGTCAGCTCAAAGCCACCCACGGGTCTTCAATGAATGACGAGGAAAACCTCACAACTCACTGGGCAGACTACAGCTGTACACATAGCACCGGGGTTCTGTGTTTGGATTCTATATAACAATATTTGAATATAATTGAAGTAGTCCTAACAAATCTACTCAAATAAGTAGATATCAACTACCACATGATTTGTTTCAGAATGGTGGAGCAGCACATTTAGCCGGAAGTAATGCACCTCTTCGAGGTTCTAAAACGACCTTGTGGGAAGGGGGTACTCGAGGTGTTGGTTTTGTTTACAGCAAAAGGCTCTTCAGGAAACAGTATGAACATAATGGGTTAGTATATAAAAGACATGTATTTGTTTCTCTGCACATATCCGGGTATATACGAACTGTAAATGTTTGTATGTGAAGATATAAAATTATATATTTGTATTCTGGGAGCAACCGATTAATATTTACATGGCTGTAGCGCTTTATATGGATATGTTCTACACCGGTTATTGTTTTAAGACTCCTTATTGTCTATTATGGTCTTGATTTTTTAACACAATCTGGCAATGTTCTATTTTTTTTTCAAATTTACCTTTTCACTTTCAATGTATAATGCTGCTCGCTTAGTCTTCAACAGAAGGCTAGGTAAGTTCTGAACTAACGAGTCGAGTTATTTTTCCTAACAACTGAATTTATAAGAACAATTGATAATGTTTAAAATATGGCTTTACATTGTTTAAACACAAAAACAGAATTCAAATTTTCTTCATATACCCAAAACTAAACAAATAAATGATGCGTTTTAAATTATATTGTACCACGTATATGCTATACAGGATCTGCTCAAGTTGTTAAAATTTTATCATTATCATCTGTTTTCGTTGATCCTAAGAATTTGCAATCACTACACATTTTACTGTATTGTAACAAAAGGGGAAATAACTCTTTCGCAGGTTATTCCATGCTGTTGATTGGGTACCAACACTCATAGCTGCTGCTGGTGGAAAACCAGGTAAAAGATTTCTGAAATAATTACAATTAAGAAACTATTATCGTATTGAACTGGGTTAGGAAACAATTGTCTAATAGAAGCATAGAGTATTAAAAAAAACAAACAAAACAAAACAAGCAAAACAAAACAAACAAAACAAGAACAAAAACTAACAAAGTACAAGAACATATTTTTCGAGACATACATCCTCCTGATTTGTGAATGTTCAATGAAGGGGTGAAGATATGTGCGTTAAGATTTACTTTCAGATAGAAGTTCTTTCTTTATCATTGCCTTCGTACTTAAATAGCCTCTGGCTGCAATAATTGACAGTTAAGTTGAAACAAAAGTGAAACGTTTTAAAATTTAAGAGGTCTTATAATAAATTATTCTAAAAGTTTGTTTCTTATTCATAAAACTTAAAAAAAAGATGAATATTTTCAAAGTTGGTTTGAAATTAAAATCTACTGAATTGAATGAAACCAAACAACGTAAGGAATCAAATTTAAAATAAAAGGATGCCATGTACCCTTATTTATTTTTTTTTCAAATAGATAGGAAAATTGATGGTATCAACCAGTGGTCAATGTTACGAGGTGGAAAACCATCTAAAAGAAGTAGCTTTGTATATTCTATTGGCTACAAAAGTGCAGCAATCCGGTAGGTTAATACTTATAATGGCGGCTGTCTAGTACCTTCAAAGGACATGACATATAAGAGTTGAATCCATTACTTCTAATATAAGATTCAAGAACTACGCAATAGCACTGAAACAATCGTCTCCCTTGTAAATACTTTGTCTATGGATCCTGTTGTTAACAAATGTTTACGAGTTTCGCTTGTAGTTGCTTCCCTTTGGGTGATAAAACTCGAACTGAATATTTTTTACACTTAATATGGGACAAGCATGTGGAATTAATGAAATAAAATACTTTATTTATAATTTACAAATGACAAATATATATTTGTATATCACTAACCGTTCCTCCACCCGACCGTCCGTCCACCTGCGCGTCGTATGATAATTAAATCACTTTGAGTTCGGTTTTTTTCTTTTTGTTCAAGTTCACGTTTTTCTGAAAGGAGACTCGTTTTCGTAGCGTTTCTTGACTTCAAATTCCAAATGGTAGGGATGGATGTAGCGCGTGCTTTAGCACTGATGCTTAAATATTGTGATAACAGACCGGGTTACTTAAAAAAAGACAAAACCAAAAAAAAAAAACAAAACAAAACAAAACAAAACAAAACAAACAAAACAAAACAAAACAAAAAAAAATAAATAAATAAAACAAACAATAACAAACTCAGATTTAGTTTTCTTCGAATCTTCAATTTCAAATTGATTTCATTGGGTGAAATTTCAGTAGATTAGAAATTTGATGAAAATCTCAAATTGCGATTCTTTATGAGACAAAAATCGGACCTCATTATAGGAAAAACTAAGTGACCTCATGTATTAAAAGTAGCTATCGTTGTAAGAATTATGTAAATTCTTTAAAATGTAATACACCTCAAAAAAGGTTACATATTTTTATGTTTGTTATTAAATTGCTTTATAGGTCTATATAATGATATGTATAATATGTATAATTATTCATTCGGATCTGTTTGCTCTTAAATCCACATGGAGATTCTGATAGTTTCTTTTGTATTTCATTGTCTTTTACAGAGTTATCTCCCTTAATTTTGAATTCCACTGTACATTCTGAATAATTTTTATCTCTTATGAACAGGGGTTATATGAAATGCCACATATCAATTCATGCTTTAATTAATTAAGCGTTTTAAACAAAATTAAAAAAAAAATATGTAGGCTTTCCAACCATGAATCACATATTGCATGATTCTTAGCTGGAGTAATACTTAAATACCCTTTTTACGTTAACAACCTCATTTGAAATTTTTGTGATATAATTTTTAATAACAAATTAAATGTACTTGAATATCATGTTTTATGCTTTCAGAGATGGCGACTATAAATTAATCGTTGGAGACCCTGGAATCTATAACAGGTGGTTTGAAGTACCTCAAACAAAATACATTTGTTCTGGATACTCAGAGGTAAATGTAAACAAAAACGAGGACATTTTTCTTTACGAAAACTTGAACTTGATGGTCAGAAACGTCAAGAGTTATCTTTCTTGGTTCAGGACGAAAATTCCAGGATACAGGTACTGGAGGCAGATACAGAGACTTAAAACTTTACAGAAATGTCAAGAAGAGGAGAAAAAGGAACGAAATAAGTGGATTTTCCCAAAATATTTACTGTTTAATATAAAAGGTAATATTTATAACGACAAGCTAGATAAATAAATTAATAATATAGGGTTATTAAATGGTTATTTTCATATTAATCCTGTATTATGTCCAAGTACAGTCGTATTGGGTTGAGATCACTTGTATTGGCCCGAGGCGAAGGTATCAGCAAACAGTCGTATTGGGTTGAGATCACTTGTATTAGCCCGAGGCGAAGCCGAGGGCCAATACAAGTGGTCGAAACCATAATACAGGATTAATATGAAAATAACCATTTTATGATCCCTTTATTAACTGATGACTTAAAATAACAGGAGTTATCTGTACAAACCTTTAAATACAGCTCAGTATGACATATTTCCTAGTGAAGACTGTAACACTCCAGATCTCTTGATGCATTTATTCGCCCCAACTGTTCTTTTCTATATAGATCTATATTAATATACCAAGTTTGCTGATACCTTCTCAAATTAGGTTTTTAATGCATTCTTTAGCTTTTCCCACGAATTTTATTAATGTGTAGATCATTATACAGTTTTGATTTTTTGTGTGTTAATGTGTTGTTTTTTTTTCACATATAGAACTTAGCCATAAAGTGATCCCTTTATGAAACATACATGTAGATCAATTAAATGTATGAAAAAAAGACATATTTTTTTTTAAATTGTCAAGGAATTGACTGAAAAAAAAAACAAAGGACAAATCTACATGGTAAATCAAAATGGCGGACAAGTTTAACTTTTATACAGGGCCAGAATTAATACAGGGCAATTGCCCTGTATAAATTATGGTTGCTAAAACCTCCTGTTGTATTAAAGGGGCAATTTACATTGTATTTTAAGTCATCAGTTAATAAAACGAAATATGAAATATGCACAGAGGGGAAAAAAAAGAGCAATAATTCCGAACTCCAATTACGATTCCATAATATGTAGTTGTTTATTTTTCTGAAACAGATACATGTAAAAACTAAGACAGTGTTGTTATTTTCGTAAGGTTGTTTGAAAAGGGGGTTTTGAACTTCTCATTTGAAATATTGCCGTTTTTTACAAAAGAAAAACTGATTTAACGATTTTATTTTTCATTTTGTGTTTAATTTATAAACCTTTTTTGTGGTAAGTGTTGAAAAGCATGCTTAATATATATTTTCGCGAGGTAAGGCTGGGAAAAACAAAAGAATTTTCCTCGCGGAAGTGTATATTGTGCACCCTTCACGCATGCTCATCGACTATCCAACCGGTCTATGCTTGGTATTGTTTGTTTTAGATGATCCGACTGAGAGGAATACTATTGCCGGAATGAAACCTGTATTGGTAAAAAAAATGAAAAGACGTCTGGATCGGTACTTAAAAAGAGCTAAAAAAGTGAAAAAAGTAAAAACAGTGAATCCAAAAATGGCTATAATTGACGGAGTATGGTCACCTGGGTGGTGCTGATGGCGAATGAATATACATTTGTGAGGTCTGTTTGACTTACCAAGGTTTACTCGAATGGTAGTGTCAGTTGCAGATTCGTGTATTCCGCTGAAAAAAATGTTCTCAGGTAGTTTACATCATCCTTTTAGTTAATGATTGACTAAGATTGACGAAGGAAATACAAGTATTATTTTACAGTTAGGTACTATGAGTAAAATATGTGCTAAATGAACCATGTGTATTACACTCCTTGAGACGTTTAAGTTTCCCGCACGCACGATACATAAACGTGCGCTAAACGCTCACCAAACTCACGATAAACGAACGCTCCCAGTGTACGATTAAACGCACGATAAACGAACGCTTCCAGTGTGCGTTTAAATACACGATACACGAACGTTCATAGCTTGCGTTTAAACGCACAATAGACGAACGATGAAACATAATATTAACAAAATGTTAATCAAGAAAATAAAAATCGAAAATAGAATTAATGGAAATACAAAAATAAAAAAAATAACTGTTGAATAAAGGAAATAATGAGTGTAGAAAAATAACCGAACGCTTCTATCGTGCGTTTATCTGGCGTTTAAACCAACGCAAAACGATGTGTAAACGAACGATAAGCATTACACGAACGCTATGAACGTTTCAAGGAGTATTCATATTTTATATTATTTATTTGTCTGTAGAATGTTGTTTTATATAAATTAAACTGTTACATGAACGATCATATCTTCAATAATACTTATACTTATGTAGAATATAAGTCACAAAATAAATAGTATTCACTTCACAAGTTGAAAGCTTTGTATGCGAATGTACTGTGGCAGCAAGGGAAATGTGTGAGGAGACTGGTTACAAATGGTTGGTTCAGTTACTATGAGCTTTTTGCGGTTAAAATTGACTTGAAGTAAGATTGTGTAAAATGGTATTTACTACATTGAGGAAATAAGAGAGAAGACACCACCCTCCCTCGTCCCTTTTTTGACAGAATAAGTCTTAGGCATCTGTGGTTACTATAAGAAAGGAAGTCTTTAGAGACAAAAAAAAAAGAAAATCAGTAAAAAAAATACAAACATTGACAATTTATGGCAGATTTGAATTTAAAAAAAACCCAAACAAACAAGCAAACAAAAAAAAAAAAAACAAAAGACAAACAAAAAAACAAAAACAAAAAAAACAAAAAAACAAAAAAAAGACACCCCCCCCAAAAAAAAAAAACAAAAAAAAAACCAAATAAACACAAACAGAAAACACAAGAGGAAATGGAAAAAGAATTGGTCATATTTTACATTGCAAGGTTTGTCACCTTAAGAAAGATCTGAATACATGTACCAAAAATAATTTGATACATTTTGACTAACATGAGTGATCACAGGGAGTCTCGCCCATAACGAGTGGCCCAAAAATACTTTAACATGTAGTCTCGAACACCATACTTTATGTTCAAGACATGTATACAAAATCGATCAGTCCAGATAAAGTTTCAACTTAATTTAACAAATTTAATGATATCTAAGGATAGGCAGTAAATTCATTTACCAACTTTGTCTTCTTTTATATTTGTCTATATGCCATGATACCACTGGAAAAAATATTGCAACAAACCGTTTCATTCAATAAACAAATGTGTCATTATTTCCCTAAAATACTTCAGATATCAAAATTTGTTCCTCGTTGATAGGATCATTGACTACATAATCGTGAAAATTATTCATCTGTCCTAAATCATCCTCTCATGAAATCGAAGTACAAACACCAATTCGAACATATTTTGGCAAATGTTCAAGACATTTAGATTCGCCAACCATGTTTCATTAATGTTTACTCAAAATGCTAAGTACAATTGTGAAATGTCATTTCTGTTCACTTGAATGTTAGACTTAAAGCGGCTTCACATACCAATTAGCTCTGCTAAAAAATTACTGTTGGGTCAGATGTTGCCGTTGCTGTTTCTAAAACTGGAACATTTCTGGAAAATTGTGAATGTGAAGGCGTTCGCAAACATTTACCAGTACTATAAAAATATGCTCTATTGAGTTAAAAGTACCATCCCATGTTATCCAAGGCAATTAATTATTAACACTCTACAAATGTCTCCTTCCCGCGAAGCGACAAAGGGAGATGGTATGTAAAAGCCATGCTTTGTCCTCTCAGCGAAACAGATAGGCGGATTTACTCCATGATACCAGTATTTTGCAGGATTTGTTGTTACGATGCATAGATTGTGCATATTTCACCGTCATTTTGATTCAACAATTTTGTGAGTTATAGAACTTTTCACATTTTCAACCATAAAGGACCATATCATGACCGTTGCTATTGCTAGATTTCTTCCATATTTTGCAGGATTTGTTTTTACCTAGTATGTAGGTGTGCGTATGTACATTATCGTCATTTTGATTCGACATTTTTTGTAGGATTTATGTATTAAATTGGACTTGGACTATTAGATACATTGCGAAGGCATCTCCTTTAAAATAATTTTTTCCGATTTCTCTCAAACTTGGTGTTTTTTTTGTTGTTTTGAACTGAATACGTGCATAATCTACCACAATTTTTATAATAAAAAGATACCTTACAGGCACTTTTGTCTTTCTTTTAATATTTCTCAACATAAGAAAGTCTTGTGATTTTACAATTCATTGTTAGGTAGTGATTTCGCTGACAACAACACAATTTTGATGAAGCAAATTTTGTGTTGTTATTTTTCTACCGAACTAGATGTACGGATCAATTTTGATTATATTAATAGTTTTAATACAATCATGTATATATGCAATAAAAACAGAGGCCACTGTAAAAAGTAGCAAAAAGGAGTCACAGAAAAAAGTAACTACATACATATACATGTGATGTAAATAAAAACAAATAAACAAAGTAAACCTAATCAGAAAAATAAACAATTTCGGATAAATTGTCATTTAGCGTTCTCGAATCAAAAGTTTGACTGGTTGCCTGTTTGTTAATTGTGTACAACTTTGAAACAGTTCTTACACATTTTTTGCGTATTTCCTTAACAGCATGCACGATATATGATTGGCATTGTGGTTTATTCTCAGTGTGTATTAATTTAATTTCATATTAATAATATAAAATATATTGTATGACGCATGCTTCTATGCCAGGCAATGTCCATTGAGCAAAATATTCAACACAATCTTATATCATTGGTTAAAAAACAAAGTCACAACCGATGTGCAAAATAACACTAAAATTTCGGTAAAATACCACAAAGTCGGGGTGGAGTTTAGCTATTCTAATATTCTCATATTTAAAAATTACTCTGACTCTAGGTTTCTGACTTAGGTAAACATCATATATCTTACGGACAAGATTTAAAATCTGTTAATTTTCGTAAGAACAAAAGGGACCAGGAGACCAACCCAAGAATGCAGATGTCTTCTTAAGATTTTACTATTAACTAAATTTGTTTGAAAATTGATAAAATTGGCACAAAGTTTGTGCTCTGTCACGGATTAAAAATTAATTGACAACTATACGTCGCTCGAGCACCTGATCATACAAGTTATATATAAAATTTCACTTCGTTAACGGCTTAGAGTTATCTCCACTTATCTTTTAAATAACTATTATTGTAATCCCCGATAACTGCAAAACTGTGAAGTCACTGCCTTACTAGACGAGTAAAAACAAATAAGGTATGATTTACAATGCAAACTTCCCTCAGTCACTGTTACAGTTTTTTTACAATTACTTTTATAAATTAATGGAAAAACGATCGAATAATGTAACAAATGCACCAACGTATAACATATTAAAATCGTAAATATCTTTGGAGGTCACTATGATGCCTTCAACAAGAAATTTTAGTTTTAACATAAGCAAGCTCTGAAAGGCCCTGACAACAAGGGTAATAAATTCACGGTAACAGATTGATGAAAGTTCTAAATAATCGAAGTGGAAAGTTATATGGCGACAAAAGATACATTAGTGATCAACATCTCCTAACTATGGATAGGTGCATGTATTCTGCGATGGGATTAAACCAGTTTTAAGATAGCAATCAATCGAATGTTATTTGAGAAAGTTATTGGGGTGTCATTTACAACGACATGTTATTTTCTTACCTGTTATTTTTTGTATCTTTGTATATGACCCCATTTCAATACAGTCAACAAGTTGTTATTGAAAGAACTCAATACCTCGTCTTTGTTTTTTTTCTCGGTGTTATTCTTCTTCAGAAATTAAAGCACAGAAGATTAAGAAACTAGCAGCATAGCCAGTGATGTGCGAATGTGGTAGCTTATTCTAATTTAAAAAAAAAGATAATGATTTAATTCAGGTGCTCCATATAAATATTTTAAGGTAAATATGACATTTCAATTGAAATTCATATTAAGCCCAAAAATCTCATATCATGTAGTTGAAATTGGTAAACAATTCTAGTAGCTTATCCCTACCACTAAATTAATGACAGATATAATATTATAAACTATAATAAATAGCAGATATAATATGACAATCAAAGGGGATACACTATCTAAATCAAGTACTATCTTAAAAAAAGATAGCTGGCGCAGTAAAATTTTCTTCTATTTATATCTAATTTCCTTCAAGAAAATAACACATGGCACGCAATTACAACTTTTCCAACATGTTTTTCAAACGCCACTAAGTTATCAGTATTTTGCCAATCGGGAAACAGAATTGCGATCAAGGAACTTTCGTTAAAAAAAAAAAAAAAAAGTAGTAGATGCTATCGGGAAAGGAAGATATTTGAAAATAAAGCGAGTTCGAAGTTATAGTGAAAAAAAAAACAAAGTACACAAAAAAAAAACACAAAGTTATAATGCTTTGTTTGTTACCATATCAGGGCGATTAAAGATGTCGTTAGACAGGATAATATTGACGTTTAAAAACAAGAAGTCATTCGCTAGCCCTTCCTTTCCAAAACAAGAACTTTACCAATCAGTTATAATATAGGACTGGTTTATCATGTAAGAGGACGAAGTTACAAGGTATCAATAATCATACCACTTATCATATTAAGTTCGACGACACCTTAGGTCCTTGTAAACTTGGAACGACTTTCCTGTGGCCGAGTTTGTATCTTAAGCTTGGTGTAGACCAGCATTACTCCCCAGGAACAACAATTCTTACAATGAAAACGAATAAAATACTGGCATGTGGACATGATTTTATTTATTTTTTCGATAAAAACAGTTTGTTGCTATTTGAGAGTTGATAAACTACACATAAACGTTTTGTTTTCATGAAGATAATTATGAAACTATTTAAATGATGTATTACAGTGTGTCTCATTCATAATTTTGCCGTCATTTCTGCTGCATTTATTCAAAAAGAATTCCTCAGAGGGATGACTTACTGTTAGACTGAATTCTGTGTCTAAAAGTATATCTTAAAATGGCGTTGACGATCGTTATGAGGACTTCGTCTTCTGTAAGATTACCAGCATTAGTTGATTCTCATGTAGTAATTGGTGGAATGACAATTAAAAAAAAATGAATGTATACTACATGCACATATATGCATAACATTAACTACGTCAGACTTTATATAAATAAAAACATTCAAATGTTAATTCAATTAAATGCTACATTTACGAAAAAGTATTGACACTTTGCCTCGAGCATCGTCCCTTGGTACCATTTGTACCTTTGTAACATTGAATTTAACGTAATTGTGTTTTCCTGAGTTTTAGGCAAATTTAGGAGTTAAGTTTGTGCATAAATTCCAGTCGTTATCAGGATTTAGTCTTGTTTCATAGCAACATCATTTGCCATGATTTCAAATTTTAGTGACTTCTATTTTGTATGTTGCATAAATTTAATATGTGTATTTTGTATGAATCATGATTGTTTTCGGTCAATAATACCTCATATGGGACCATTTAATTTGGAAATAGAATTTCCTCCTCCTTCTTCTTCTTTTTCTCCTTCTTTATCTTTTATTTATTTTAATTATTTAGGTATATACCGAAGTGAGTTCTTTCTCTTGCCTTTTTGTACTTTTTATAAGGATACATTGGTTTAGCAGGATTTGTTAACCCTTTCGGAACAATTGAAGTCATTCTAGTTTTTTTTGTGTGAGTTCATTCGTGTATGAAGATTGCCTCTGTTTCCAGTTTTTCACGTTTGTGCTATGTCTCTGAATCGTTTTTTTGATTTGATGCTTCTGTATTTTCTTTTCCGATATTTGAGCAGTTACTCTACATCCTTTTCCCTGTGTTGCATATGCCCATTATCAACACCATTTCCCTGAACAGTAAAATTATTTTACATTATATTCCTATTTGTACCGCAAGAATTATGTTATTGATGCTGTGTTTTATATACTTTTATTGGTAATTACTTCCCTTAGGAAATATCTAGTTACCTCTAGAGAAACTTACACTCAAATAATTTTGTGAATCAAATTAACAATTTTTTTTCAGTTTGTAATACCAATATGATTTATTCTCCAGAGAGAGCATTCTAATACTCTAATACTTTGCAGCTTGAATAATTTTATAAACTTTTTTTTTTTTGATAATTAGTTTCATGTCAATAAACAATGATTTGCATACTGCAAAATATATGAATTTTATACACGTAATAAAAATTTTAAAAAAAAACAATAGTCACAATAAATATAACTTTTTTTTAATTTCGTGCATAAATCAGAAATTAAACGTTTTGATACAGTTGGATGTAAAAAGCACCCTATAAATGAAATTAAAAAAAAAATCGTATTAAAGTTACTGTCAAAACATATCTGACAGATTACATATCTTAATTTGCAATTTTTGACCGAAATCACCCTTTTGATCTTTTAAAATTCCCTATATTTTATAATTATATTCGGTCGGTTCACGGATAAGGGTCATACATCATGGTTCTATCAACATATAAGAATTAACGTGCAAGAGTTAATTTTTGACGACTCATCCCATGAAAGGCCTTCAGCCATTTCAGTTTTAGATGGGTCTTAAAATATTTCAAGTGTCACAATATTTCGAATATGCAGTAGACATTGCCTATACGCGAACATAACAAATTCTATTCTAATATTCATATATTTTGAACCTTAAATGCATTCATTTATTTATATTTCAACCTACTAAAAATTCTGGCATTTTGACGGCTGTCTAATTGTATTATTATATTTATATTTTAACTGAAGGGGAAATTATATTTGACTCTCATTTGTATTTTTAAGGTATTTCATCAAATTTGCATAAAGTTTACAAATTAAAATTGAGCATATTTCTAAAGAGTCTGCAAAGATTTATTATAAAAATGTTTATATTTCACTTCATTCAATAGTAAATTATAGGATTTTTTACAAGATTTTACAAGTAAAATACAGGTTAATATATACTACAAATCAGAAACAGACTTTAATTGTTAAAACAACATAACCCCTTATGTTTATTTATACAAGCAATTAAAAGTGGGCAAACCAGGATGACACCATTTGTATAAGAAGGTCAGCATCTTATTATGTCTTTTTGCATCGTCTCATGGTTTCCTCTGCTTCAAAAACACTTGTTTATGTCTATGGTTACTACTTGTAAAAGCATATTATTGAAAATCAGCAGTGTCTGGGTACAGTTAGCTATAAGCTTTCTTTGGGTATCAACATTTTATGTCAATCTAATCATTATGTAACTAGTTCATACCCTTCATGGGCCATTTATAGATTTAATAAAGAACCACCGAGTATTTCTATTTATTTATCTATTGTATGTCTTCAAAATGATTTTGGACCAAAGTAACGAGACGACATTGATTGCTACATGTCATTCTAATAAAATTAAACAGATTCTAAGACACCAATTATGAAGTGAAGGCTCCGTTAAATATGTTTGCATTTTTGGTCTCATCATTCCGCACACAGCTTACTTGCCCTTGGATGGAGCCGTAAAGCTATCTGCTCTGGATGCAGCTTAGCTTGGATTTGTAATATTTCAAACATAAAAATATAAAGAATACACATTCTTTATTAGCCTTAATTTTTTTCAGGTTAGGCTAAGCTGGGCTCAGTACAGAAAAAAAGTTTTCGAAGATGTCAGTAGCTATTACTTATTAAAGAGTAATCAAGGGAACCAAGGTTATAGCGGTAATCAAAGAGTAATCAAGGGAACCAAGGTTATAGCGGTAATCAAAGAGTAATCAAGGGAACGAAGGTTATAGCGGTAATCAAGGATTAATCAAGGGAACCAAGGTTATAGCGGTAATCAAGGAGTAATCAAGGGAACCAAGGTTATAGCGGTAATCAAAGAGTAATCAAGGGAACCAAGGTTATAGCAGTAATCAAGGAGTAATCAAGGGAACCAAGGTTATAGCGGTAATCAAAAGAAAGTAATCCAGGGACAAAGACCAGACATGAAAAACAGACATTCACAACACAGAACACAAAGTAACTAAAATCATACATACAAAGTAAAATGTAAATGAGCAACTCGGACTCCACTAAAAACTGGGAGCATGGACCAGGTGCACCGGTAGGGTAAGCATCCTCTGCTTTTCTAGAAACACCCGCCGAGTTGCTCATAAAAAGTCAAGTCCGGGGTAGACAAACGAGGAAAGGAAAACTGCGACCCGTACACTTTAACTAAAAACTACATATGATATGATGATATTGAAGTAACTTCTTTATGAAAAGTGTTTTTGGTACAGTTCAGTGTTTACAAAAAAAAAGATAGACATTCCTTATATAATTAGCACTGAGTTCCTTACTTATGCTAAAACACGAGATAAACTGATCCTTGTTTGTTTGAAGAAAAGAAAAAAATGATTTTCAAAACCATCTTTCCCGGAACGATAACCTACTTTTCATCCCGGTGCATGGGGTTTTGTCCCCTTAACATATTCACCATATCCATTCTCAATATATCCTTTAATTCACTAAAATTAATTGTTACCTCTAAATCCAGTTTAATACCCTCTTTAAGGCATCATGTATGCATTTCTTTGATTTGTCATTTTCTACTAGTATGTAAACATTTTTTGTTCTATTTTTTTCATATCTAAGGATTTCACTGTTGTGAATAGTTTATGAAGGTTCTTTTACAAATAATGGGGAAATAATCATTCCTTTTATAACTTTATTAAAATATATACAAAGACTGCAGAATTCGATAAAAGTTTATGCCGCCAGAAAAAAAAACATATACAATAACGAACACAAAATACAAAAACAAAAAAAAAAGGAAACAAATTGTCAAAAAAAAAAAAAATACATATAGTATACATTCACCATTGCATATTTAGAAATTCTGTTTTATTTTGCTTCATAATAATTTATGTACGTCATCTTTGTTCCTTAATCTAGCTGCTTTTGTCTTAGTTGTCTTTTGTGGTACACTTCAAGTCGTATGTCCTTCTTATCTTTATCCTATTTTTTGTGGTACATCCGGATATGATACATGTACCTTTATTTTTTGATGGTAATTAAAGTATGTAAGTACCGGTTTTACAACCATTGATCTGTGTGTCTCTCGAGATAACATTAAACATAGTATATAAAACAAGTGTCTCGAACGAGTTAGTTGAATCGTTGCCTTAACGATTGATTTAAATGTTTCTTTTTATGTTAGTGACTCTGAGATTTATTTTCTTTTATAAACTTCTACGCAGAATATTTGTATCGCACTAGACTACCTACTTAATTAGGCTTCTGGAACAGGGTTATGTTGCTACAAGATTAAAGTCATCACTACAGAAGTTAAACGGTCGTGTATCGTTACGGTGCATCCATCTGCACCATGAAAACTGATTTGTTCAACGTCTACCCCGGAAGAGACTTTTTATGAGTAAATCGGCAGGTGTTTCTAGAAAAGCAGAGGATGCTTACAATACTGGTGCACCTGGTTCATGCTCCCAGTTTATGCTCCCAGTTTTTAGTGGAGTCCGAGTTGCTCATTTATTTTTGTTACTTTGTATGTATCACTGGTCTTTGTCACTGGATAACATTCTTTTGATTTCCGCTAGAATCCTGGTTTCCCTGATTACCCTTTCTTATACACTTTTTCTAGTGTACCCATTTGTACGGTACTAATTTATTTACTAATCTCCTACACAGAGGTATATTTGCATTATAAATTAGATCAATATAATGATAGTACTAAAGGACTACAGAATATATTCATGAAAGATTTGTGTTTGACAAGTTTGTGGTTATTATTTTTCATATGATTTCGTCTCTGCAAAGCATATGTTTTTTTATATGACTAAAAACATATATCTTCAAGTGTTGCATAAAAGCTCATAATTCAAGTCTGGTCTGTTTGTTTCCATGTGTTTTAAAACATTTGTTTGTGATCAATTGACATAATTGCAGAAAAATGCATTGCAAGCGGTTATGAATGAGTAGACACCTAAAGTGAGCTCACCTCGTTACCGTATTACAAGATTTTATACTTTCCAACAGTATGTTTCAGTTTTCGTTATTTATAATTTTTATGGTGATATAGTTACGATATCAAGTAGATATGAATATAAACATTGCAATCATGAAATGATTTAACTATTAACCATAAATATATGATGGATTTTACACATATAGGAAAATTATGTTTTTGAATTACACTGGCAATTGAGATTGCATGCTCAAGCTTTGGTTAAAAACAAATACAAAACAAATACAAGAATAAAAACCTGTTGCAATCTTTTAAAAGACCATTAGTACTTAAAATAACAGAGGAAACATTCCTAATAAAGAAAACTTCAATACTATCAACCAAACAAAGCAGCAAACTTATTTGGATTTTTAAATCAATTTTAGTCGCTTTGGGAAGTAGAGGTAGTCAATATTACATTAAGATCTGATCACGCTTCCATGACATCCAGTTTTTACCGTGATTTCTCTGTGCCCCTTTCAGTTCCTTTATTTAATGTATAAATTCCCATGTGTTTGTCATGCCGCTGTTTTAAATCTGAGAACTTGTCATTTTTTGACTATCAATGTTCCTTTTTTTCCATATACCATGAAAATTCCATTTTTCATCATCCTTTATTCCCATTCGAATTTAATTGGTCTAAACAATCGTAATTAATTATTCAATTTTTTTTATTTGTTCTACATTAACCTGCAATTACTTCATAATCTTTTAAAATCCTCTATTTTCCTCAGCCATTTCATGTCCATATTTAATTTCATCCTATATTCATCTACCATTCACTTCTCTTCTCATCTTAAAGCATCAATTATGTCATAATTTACACCCAAATTATTGTAATTTTTGACAAAGAACTGCATTAAATGAACATGTGATCATTTGATCTCACCATTTTATAGATATAAATTGAAATATTTCTGTCATAAAATTGTAGTTTTTTTTACTGTGACTTTGCTTTTAAAAAATTATAATTGATTTTAAAAAAGTATTCACTTTTTCTTCGAAATATTGTCACTTAAACTTTGAATACAGGTGTTCGTGGAGTTTAATTGAGGCCAATTAATGTATTGAACTTACCTTCCCCCATTATACAACAAAGCAAGCAAAGCAAAGCAAAACAAAACACCTCCCCTCTAAAAAAATAAACAAATAAGTAAATAAATAAATGAATAAAACAAAAGAAGAAGAAAAAAGATAGAAAAAACAACAATTTAATTAAATTATTTTTCCTTTAATACTCCACGGAGTTTAGGTTAATTTTTTATTTTGATAACTAGATTTTTTAAATGTTGTATACCAAAAGTGAGTGTTTAAAATAAACAAACGGAAGAATTCCAACTAATTCTATTTTCTTAAATCAGTTTATATTTACTCCAACACCATTTGTAGTAGGGTTTGATCAGAAATTTATCTTAAAAATACAAAAAATGATAGAAGACATAAAAACAATACTAGCTGCTATAGACTTTGATTAATGACAATGAAATCACAAAATCATAATGCTTGTTCCTTACAAAACAAACCACGATTGAAAATATAAATCGTTGACCCCGAGACGATAAATAAAAACAAAAACAAACAAACAAACAAACCCCAAAAACAAACAAACAAACAAAACAAACAAAAAAATAAATATTTTTTTAATAAAAATAAAACAATGAGCAGAGTCTATATCTACAGATTTTTAATAAATAATGAAATATTTGAGACTAGATATATCTGCTGCAAATACATATATGATACTGTGGCTTGTTTTTACTAATTACTATCTTTTAAAATATCAGTCTGCATTCGTGTTAAATCGATTAAAGTGTTATTAATACTTAGTTACTGATAATTAATTACCTATGTGTTTTGTTTCGTAGTGCAAACTTCGAAATAACGGAAAGCAAGTTTTTCCTAAATACCCCTTTCCAAAGAATCCATGAATATAAATAAGTATTTTACATTGAGTAACATAAATCATACGATTTATGAAAAAATATTTGTGTGTGGTTATTGAAAATTATTGCTTTAACAAAACAATTTAATTGAGTTATACAATCGCTTCCAGTACACAAAAACCATTAAAAATAAGAGTATGGCAATACAAACAATAAAAAAAGTCTTGTTCATATAGTATATGGTAGTGTGATACAGTTTCTCGTATATACAATTTTTCTTTTTTATTAAAAAGTCTATTGTCATAATAAATCTGAAAAATTGAGGGTTCCATCACACTAACCCATAATTAAACACTGACTACCACGTTGGCTGAACATCGAAGTTATTCGCGGAAATACAGGACAATGCCAATTGGAGAGCATATGAAAGGATAGAAAGTAATTATAATGGACTTTCGTTTATTCTTGATTAAAAATACGCATATTCAATATTTTACTAAATTAGTCGAAAATGCATCAAACTATTTTAGCCATGATTGTCTCGTCTGAATTCAGCAAATGTCATTAATGCATTTATTTACCGCTACATGTAATAAACTGAATCGGTAAAATTATAACTAAACCACAGGATGTCGTCCCCTAAATGAAATAGTTGATATTGATAATGATAAACAAAACATTTGAAAAACAAATGTAAATGACTGTACCTAGTCAGGACCATTGCTGTTGATAATGCCATTTGGTATACACAGACTTTCCTTTAGACTATTAATTCCTTCTGACTGCTCATGCCGCATTGATTCGATCAGTTCGGTAATTTTGTTATTACTCTTCCTTAATAAAAAAAAATCTTAAGCACAATGACATTGATATTCTAAAATGTGATATAAATTCACCTGAAAAAATAAAAGCGATATCCTGAATTCGGAAGATTGAGGAAACATGCATTTTGTGAATAATAAGGCACATTGAAGTGTTCAAAAAAAAGGCGAAGTGAAAAATGATCACAAATCTGTGTACAACATACAAAGAGGAAAATCAAAAAGTGCAACAGAAGAAAAAACAAACACGACAATGAACATTAGCAAAAAAAAACAACAACAAAAAAAAAAAAAAACAATCTTGACGTTACCAAAAATTCGAATAGTGACAACAAAATCAACAATGCAAGCCTAGTTGTATTTGAATTTCCTGACCCAAAATTTTTTATTATTTCTATTGTGAAAAAACAAACTAGTACATAGATATAATCGCAACTATCAATAAAAGTAACATTGTTATCGCCGCATAAGAAACATCGCGTCAATGTATTAATAAATAGTAAAATGTAATGATAGGTAATGCTTCAAATGCCAAAATCTCAATCATCCATTATACGCATTTTTTTCGTCATCTTATACTTTATTTGGGTATAAGGCAAATTATATCAAAAATGCAATTTGGAAAATATTACTGAAATTTAAATTCATGAAAAAAAAGTTGATGAGCTATGTAAAATAAATTGTATTCTTTTTAAATATTCCCTTCGCATCTTAATGAAAGCAGTATTTGACCATTGTCTATGCTATCCTTATATCGAAAAGATAGTTATTCTATTTTTTTTTTCATTATATTTTAATATCAATTAACGTCAAACTATATATATCATCTGATATTTATACCCCTGAGCGATTCAGACTAAGACATAGTCTTTTAATCATATTGGAATAGAAATTACTTGTATTATATATGGAGGTCGTATTAATTTACACACAAGTTGTCCTTTACATTCGTGCTTTATATTTCGCTAACATTTGGTAAACAATGATCAAACATTAGCCCATGGGTAAATGAGTTCAACACATACACCTAAAATACTTCATAATTTACTTCATTATAAACAAAAATATGTTTAGTAAAACATTTTGAATTATTGATGCGTAAAGGAATAGAATAGTCTTTGAACATAAGTAAGGATATTAATTATATACACCTCATTTCACGCATATGTATTTCTGTGGTAATTATTTTATATTTCCTCTAGAACTTCGAATATGTTCAATATTGTAAATTACGGCATGATACAATTTGTATATATTCTTCATTCTTGATTGTAGATTAGTTTATATTTAAGCTCAAAATAATTAACGGTCGACCAATGCCCCACACAAATAAAAAAAAGAGAGTAACTGAATGTACAATATTGTTTTAATTATTTTAACAAGCTACTGTTCTCTGAATATTGAATAACAAGTGCAGAAATGAAGAAAAACATAATAAATATACACATATATATGTTCGTGTGAATAAATGAAACACTGTACAGAAATTACCATTTACTTTTTTATTTTATTTTAAAAATGATAAAATTTACGATAATTACTATTTATATTGTTATTGTAATAATGTATGACACATTGTACAGAAATCATTACTCATATTGTATTGTTATTCCATGGAGCATGAACATCTATTTGAAAAAAAAAACAAAATTCTATTGAATTCTATTCTACTGTTAATTAAATAAATTTGATTGAACTATGTTTTGTCAGTAACATTTTACGACAATACACATGTGCATTTACTTTTTAATGTTTCCTACCTCTCGCTATGAGGACATTATTTTTGAAAAAAATAATAATCATCCCACACGGTATCACTATCATGACATTCAAAAAATGTTATCAGTTTTATTTTCCGTTCGTTTATTGTATATTCCATTTATCATACATTTAGATTATAAAATCATGTCAATGTTTGCATGATAGATAAACCGTTTAACCCATTAATGCGTTTGATAGACAATGATGCAGTGATATCACAAAACCTAGGATTTGACCCCGACCACGAATATGTCTCCCAATTGGATAATAATTGAAAAAGGCGGGCTTAACCGTATCAGTATTTGTCCGCAATGTTTATTTTGAAAGTACGGTTATATCTCTAGTATCTGTACGTATTATGTGTCATTAAAATTGAAAATAAGGGTATTGTGTTCCGTGTTTATTTTAAACTTCACAACATTTCGCGCCTTGTGATATCTACTATCAAGTTTAGGGAGAATCATTCAAAGTTTTTCATCGTGAACTCAAACTGGATATACAGGACAAACATCCACTAAATATAAGATGGATCCCGTTGGAGTACAATTTGCACCAATTATTTCTGAAAATCCATATGAACTGCATGGACATCTTACAAATGGATTTAATTTTTCACAAACAAGTATGTGGAGTAATCGCGATGATAGAAATTTTATGCCGCCAACCCAAAACGGCGAGTCTTTAGCGAGATCTACAAGCGGTATTGACGGAAACAGAAATGTTACAAACAAGATAGATTGTAACGGAAAAGGTAACACGTCTTATTTGTAAAAATACCGTTAAGCTTTAGTATTGTTTTACCATATGATTTCAGGATATTATCTTTTTTAATTAAAAAAAAATCAGAAAAATACAATAAATAAAAACAATGCATAAAACTAAATTTTATTTGATAAAATCAACAGGGTAGAAAGTAGTATCTTGTTACTAATTTATAGCGGTAATTCTTGTAATTAAATTAAATAATTGAAAAAAAAGATTGATATGCTTAAACTAACACCAACCTTCCTGGATCGGAAACTTTCCGATGTGTTACCAAAAATTAAGAATATTATGACTGAAAATAAAATAAAATATATCAAGTGAACACCATTGTGCTTTAAAATGCTTGTTCATAGCAGGAAACTAAGATTCAGGATTATTGATCAAAATCAAGGAAACGATGAATAACACGGAAAGTTAAGAACAATGCTTCAAAATTTAAAAATACGTGAATCACCGTCTTAAAGGAACTATTACAAAAATACCTTATCAGGGGAGGGAAAAATATATAGAAAAAATAAATTCAGTTTAGATGCATTTTAACCATTACTAAATAAAAGAATATGTCCTCATTTGCAATTAAGTATTCTAAACTCTTTTTTTATTTGACCTTTAATATAATGCTTTTTTAGAGTCGCATTAAAAATTATGTGAAGAATACATGTATGCTATTACAATGTAACATTTTCCATATCGTATTTATACTAATCTGATTCTGTTTGTCTGGTCTCATTTGCTAGTCTGTTTTTTTACTCTTGTTACTCGAATTAATGTTGGATTATAAGATTGAACTAATTTGAAAAATTTAAATTGTGACTCACTTTTACAAAATAACTATCATTTGACGTTCTTGTAATGTATCTACTTATTCAGAGACAAGCTTTTTTTGGGGGGCAAATTTTATTTATTTATTCTTGTTAAAAGATTCGAAATGAATTAGGATACAACCCAAATATTTTATTATATGGATTTATACTGTACATCCTGAAATCAATGCGTCCGAAATTTTACTCTAGACGCTGCAACCAGCCCTCTCAGAAATTTCAAGAGTCTTGAAAAGTCGGGAAAAGTTTAATGATTTTACGCGACGTTATCCCATTGTCAAACGACGTTTTATTCGAATAATGTCCGAGAATTTCGAAGGGCCTGTCTACAGCGGTTGTTTAGAGAGGACATCTTTGTTTATAAGTGTCAAATGGTGTACAACTCTGCAAAAGGACATTGAAAAAGGTTCAATTTCATTTCAAGAGAAATGTCAACTTTAACAATACAGTTACTACAATACAACTTGTAGGTTTGGCAATACTAATAGTTTCGTTCTAGTAATATTATCAAAAATATTAAGAAATATTATCAAAAATATTAAGAAATATTATCAAAAATATTAAGAAATATTATTGTTATCTTCATCATTATTTTGATCTAATTACCAATTATTAAACATATCTAATGTTTTGAATGAGCTTTTTTTGATAGTTTTTCCATTAGATTATTTATGTCATTTCAATATTTATTTCTTTATATTAACTTTACGTTAAAAGGACATGCATGGTGAGGAATGTAATTGTACACTGACCTACTTTGTATCAAGAGTTAAGAAAATTTAAAAATGTTGAAAATAAGATTCAACGTTCAATGGTTTATCATATATTTATCTTTTATTTATTATTGTGCCAACAAATGATACTTTAAATATTATTCATTCAGAAAATATGATGACGCTATCATTAATATAAAAAATTCACAGATTTTCTTACTGTTTTTGTTTAAATAAGTATTAAAATTATGGCTGTTATCTATCAATGAGGTCCATATTAGTCATAACATGTTTATTTTGGGCCAATAATGTTAAAATTAGTGAAATATTTCAATAAGGAATTTGAATCGATTAAAACAACTTTTATCATTATAGAGATGGCAATGAATAAATCTTGCTTCTCAATCACAATGTTAAATATAGTAATATAGTCACAATGGAAATATTGTGAATATGTCAAAGAGAAAACAACTCCACTGGGATGAAAAATGTTAGCTAAGGGCCTCCCATTGATCTTCAATGAACGACGAGGAAACCCTCACACTCAGGGCAGGGTGCAGCCCCCCCCAAAAGAAACAAAACAAAACAACAAAACATTATACAGCAAAACAATTTCCCCTATTTACTCGAGCAACATAAAAGTAAACTAGAAGTGAAAACGAAACAATACAGAGGTTAGAAATTCCTCACTTGGGACAGGCTCTAAAAATTGCGGCAGGGTTAAAATACTTTTACGTGATCACAACCTTTGATTCGGTCCTAATCGTTCGTTCATTCTCATGTGCAAGTGTTTAGGTAATCCATCTATTCTTTTAGCATGTCTTAATACTCCAATTAGTTTTTAATCAAACAAGAGGTGTTTCATACATATCAAAAACCTTTCAAAGCACTTCTATTTCTAATTCCGAAACAGTTACACATAATGTTACCAGTCTTAGTTTGGTTGAAATACTAAAAAGAAATAAAAGGTGTTTATAAAGTAATCATTTTAAAAGAGGTAGTGTTCTTGATTTGTTTGATGTAAGGAAAGAATGAAAGTACTGTTTTTTTTTTTAATGCAACTCGGTTTTCTTTATAGACTAGTGTTCTGTAAAAATTGAATTAAGCACGAAAAACCTCGTTTGCTCGATGTCATCTCTACTTTTGACAGTATCAGAAATTTATTTGGATTGGTATTTGGTAATTTAAATCATTAATTTGAATGTTTTGTCTAGATAGCTTCTCACATGAGGTGCTACAAATAAAAGATCTCAGGAAAAAAAAGAAACATAGTAATTTTTTTGTTGTTAGCATTAATATATCCATTCTTCATTAACATAATTAGGTTGAGCTTATTTTCTTTACTTAAAGGGATGAGATCACATCATCAATCGGCTATATATAAAGATACATTTTTTAAAGTACGATTCATTTAATTATTCTTGACAAATGGTGCATATCTTATTGCCCGTTTCGGTAGACTGTACATTGAACATTCCTGACCTATATACGTAAATCCATCCTATTATATAGCGTTGTCTTCGTGTAGGGGTAACGCAATGACTTATCTTTCTAAAACAGGGAGTTTTTGTCAAGAGAAGAGTCATTTTTGTCACTAGTAAGACAAAACGTCAACACTTTATGTCAATGTAGATCTTTATCATAAATTATTTTGTACTGGAGTGGAATATGTGTCCAAAGCGGTGATAAAATTCTCTAGTCATAATCTTTTAAATACTTAATACTCGTCATTATGACGACTCATTGTCGGGATCGTCAATAACACTTATGGGAAAGGATCACACAGCATTGTGTTTAGCATACACTAACCTTACTGATTAAACATACAAAATTTTGTTTTGCATAGTAGCTTTTTCTGCCATTGCATCACATGCACAAATTTGCAAATCGGATTTTTAGTAAGATGTAATACATTGCAAAGCAATAGACTAACCTTTTTGGTTTTGACAAAACATTAGAACAAAAACATCAAAAGTGCAAAAACCAATAAAACATCTTTAGTGTAACTTACTCTAAGAGTTGGTGATAGTTTATATGCACTACATGTCATAACTACCTACAAAGTGTCATGAAATTTGATGCAGAAGTTCTAAATAGAGGAGTTGTGCTTAAAGCGTGACAGAAAGACAGACATGCAGAGATACAGGCCAAAACAATATTTCTCCCCAATAAAGTTACAAAATAGTTTTCTTTGAAGAGTTAACAAATTCCTCAGCGTAGAAAACAAATTACCCTTAGTTAGCGTGCCAAAGATTTTCAGCATATCAACAAAAAAGAATAAACTAATTAATTGTATTTTTTTTTACTATTAGTACTATAACCATAATGTGCATTCTACGTATTTCATGTTGAGTGTTTGGTAACATGAATACTTCTATACATGTATGTGTTTTCATATAGTTGATAGAACGAGAATCTGTATAAAATATTTAATCTATTACATATGATAATTGCATATGTGTTATAATTATGATATGATAAAATCGATTTAAATGTCCCATTAGGAAATTAAAGTAATATAATACACTATTGTAGTCATAAGAACGTGTAGTAGCAGTCTCTGAGACTTTTATTATGTGCTTGTCTTGGTTCGTTAGTTTGCAACTCATTTGAAAACATTGTATCATATCTTAGTTACAACAGTTCAAACATTTATATTCCAAAAAAGACATTCACTAAGTATTACTTGTACATACTCGATTGCAAGTAAAAAAAAGTCAGAATTTGGATGACACGATGTAGTCTATATCTTTTATAATTAAAGTGAGCTTTTTATTTCCTTTTAATGGGTCAAAAGACTTAAGACTAAAACTTATATAAGGCCCTATCAGTTTATTGAACAGACTGTTTTGTAATTAAATTTTCCATACCTGGTCGTTATCTCTTGAAAATGTTTTTTTTAATTACCATTCGAAATCCGGGTTCCCTTGGTTCTCATTTCAGACAACAAGCCTCCATGAACTACATTTTAAACTCATTGTATCCGATGTCCGATTACAGCCTAAATGTTTCCCAATAATTGAAAATCAGAACAATAATAGGGATCTTTTATTAATAAACACACAAACACATACATATATATGTTAATTTTACCTCAAAAGAGGATATTTGTATAGATTGGTCCTTAATCATAGAACTTTGACGATGCCCGTAGCTATTGCTTATGATATTTAACTAACCAAACAAAAAAAAAAGGAATGGCTCATCAAATTAAATTCGGTTGTTTGCTTTCATTTTCTTTCTCATATAATTTCGGACTTTTATGTTTACATTCGATCTCATTAAATTGTTCTGTCCCTCATTTATCGCGATTTCGCATTTCATACTGGCTTTCCAATGCAAATTTTACACAATAGGATAATGTTAACCACTGTTAAGGGAGTCTTTCAATATGGTATAATTGTTTAAGTGTATTGCCTAGCCTAATAATTTAATTTACTTAATCTTCTGGTTTGTTTTTGACAATTAAATACACTTTTTAAAAAATGCAATATAAACTCTTAAACTTCTTGAACAATGCCGATTGAACAATGAAAAGAATGAATACGCCATTTCTTGTATTTGTATGTATGATTTTAGTTACTTTATGTTCTTTGTTGTGTATGTCTGTTTTCCATGTCTGGTCTTTGTGTCTGGATTACATTCTTCTGATTACCGCTATAACCTTGGCTCCCTTGATTACTTTGTAGAATATAAGCCAAAATTTGAAATATTCTAAACATTGCTAAAGAATCATTGTTTATGCACTTTCGTTCAGTTAAATAGGGCACACCATGGACCAACCCAATACCAGGGCATAAATAGTCTGGCATGTTATAACAATATACCAATATGTTGACATAACCATAAGAACACTTAAGTTGTGAAAGAAAACGTTACACATTTTGTTATCTAAAATATATATTCGAACAATCATAAGAAGCAGAACTTTATGAATATTATATCTTAAATTTCGAATAATCGATAAATTAATTTCTGCCAGGATAGTTTGGCCGCCGCAATACACAGGAAAATTACCCTTATAATTTACGTGTTATTCCAGATTCCTGGCATAGCCCATGTAAAGAGGAAATAAAAGATTTTGACGGTGCTACAACGGAACCAGGAACACAAAAACAATCCCAAGTTGCTGCAACTTTAAAGTGGTATGTATTGGGTTATACCATACATTTTTGTAAACTTGATGACACATTTCCTTGTAAAATAGGTAGCTTATTCATAAATTTAAAATCTCAATGATGCACTGAAACAACTCCCAGTTTCAGTGGCGTCCAAGTTGCGCATTTACTTTTGGAAACATTGTATGTATTACTTTGGCTATTGTATGTTCTTTGTTGTGTTTGTCCTTTTTCCATGTCTGGTCTTTTTTCTTGAATTACATTATTTTGTTTTCCACTAGAATCTTGGTTCCCATGATTACTCTTTTACAAGTGATATTAAAACACATTTTGATATTTTTCCCGAACATGAAGTTTTTTTTTTTTGTTAATTTGTTCTTTTAACAAGCCAAGTTTAAATAAATCTGACAATTCTGATAATTTAAAAGAGAAATACATAGTATAAATTGAGTAACAGTATAATTAATAGAAACCGAACAAATAACGTCAAATGAATAAAAGCTAAAAACGAAACATTATAACTATCTGAGCATGCATAGAATGGATGTTCAATTTGACAGTTTTTTATTTATTTTTGTCAATGGCTGCAAGGCATTCAACAATTTTGCCTCACTGCAAACTACTGACAAGAGTTTCTTTAAACAGGTTAACAGACAACTATGAGAGAGCAGAAGGTGTATGTCTTCCACGATGCGTGCTGTATACACACTACTTAGACTTTTGTAAGAAGGTTAAATTTACTCCTGCAGGTGCAGCAACCTTTGGAAAGGTAATTGAAAACTACTTTATACATTTTTTAACTTGCATTGGAATTAAATTGTATGCAATAGAGAATGTGTATAAATGGTATGCTATAATTGATAAGAACCGTGCCTTAACATACTTTTATAAATTGTACATGTTCAATATAATTTACATTGAATGAATGACAATATGTCTTAAGGTTTTTTCACCATAAGCATATCATAGATCAAAGACGCATATCATTCAATTATATTTTCTGACCTTCACGACAGGAATATATATTGATAGCCTTTAAAATCACTTTGTTAAGGTATTCACCGAAAACTAAATACTAAAACAATATCGATGATTGTCGTATACATTCGAACAAAATACACCATTGAGAGATTTTGAAAAAAAATAACACTAAAAACCCTCGAAATTATCTTTGGATCTACTGAATACTCTTAATATTGACCTTGGTTATTGATATGTTCCTGAACTTTGAAAACCCGTAATAATCTGTTGAAACGAAAATTCCTTTCTTTTAATTTGCTTAATATTCCGACTGACTATTTCATATGTGATGGCCTGGGGTTCACTTATGAATATTATATTTTTTTCATGTGAAAATATTTTTTTAAAATTCAGCTCATTAGGCAGAAATTTCCGAAGTTAACAACCCGGCGCCTTGGTACTCGTGGCCAGTCAAAGTAAGTAACATATTCATTGTGTAAACCTTGACAAACTGATTTTATAATGTGTACAAATTAGTTTATTTACCCAGCCACATGAAGTGGCGAGGTTTTATGTGATACTCTTGTAAAAGTTGCGTGTCCGTCCGTCCGCATGTATATTCTCGGTGGTTTCTAGGTGATAGCTTGAGAACGGATTGATCAATAATTTGGGCGGTTGTTTACTACCATAAAATACACGTCAAGCAAATCTATCATCTAGTTTTCGAGTTTGAACATTTAAAAATCCCCATCCCACCATTACTTGGCGGAGTATCACTTAATGGTCCATCAATACCCAATATTTTGATCCGGTGAGTATGGGCTAAATGTATTGATAAACTCAAACAATTGAAGAACACATCTAGAATAATTATTGATTATACGTAACTTCGAGTATAATAGTCTTACTCCATTTCGTCAATTTAAAAAAAAATAAACAAGTTCAGATGTTGACTCCCGTCCTTGTAAAGAATGTTGCTATATTTATAATTATAATGATTTCATGTAATTACCTGAAAATGTATTTTACAAATATTGTATAACATTAAAAAAAATATGTCATAATTTCAAATTTATATTTCAAGAAAGTATTAATCTGGGGTTAAATGATATTTTTAACCAGGGATCACTAAGAATATATGATAAATCTGTGGAAATGCTAATGGACACTTACAAAAAGAGTTTTATTTATATCAGTATTATAGTAACCTGTGCTCATACATATGTGATATTAAAATGATTGTGCAAGAAATTCGCATTGAATAAATTGTAATAATAACACAATAATAATATTTTTAATCATACCTGCCCTATTTTAATTTCCTAAATAGGAATACTAATGTATTTAGATACAAAGATTACAAAACTATATATAACACATAAAAATGCATTTCGAAGACCCGGAGAAAACTCAACATACGACACAATATCGTTAGTTTACAGGTAGTTAAAACAGCAAATAGGAATCTAGGATTTCTATTTCACCTCATAACTTCCGGTTACCTTACAAAAATTTCATTAGATATACATAATTAACTTGAAATCATGAATTAATAAGATTGAAAATAAAGAGATCTGCATATGAACCGAACAGCAACAAAAATGCAAGTAAGACCAACGTGACAAGTATAGTTGCCTACTTGCATATTTTCCTATTGAGTAGGTAGGTAGGGAAATTGTTATTTTCGCACGTGAACATAGCTTAAAAACATGAACTTTGCTAATAATTTGGCTTGCTAATAACAATGATAATAATTTATAAATACTTAAATACAAATTTTCTAGGCAGACAATCACACAAATAAAACGCTATTTTAGGCCTTTATTTTGCCAGTCTACAGACTTCATAATGAATATGTCAAGATGTTCTGAAGTATGCTGTTTTCTTCTAGGTATCACTACTATGGTATAGGAATTAAAGAGACCTCTATATATTATCACTCCGTGTATTCGGGCAAAGGGCTTACTAGGTAAGTAGATAATATCTAGAAATATAATGCTGCATTTACTCTTGACGACGTAATAAACACCTTATTCTTGTAAATATGACATGTACATTACTTTTTTATGTAAGTAATAAAAAAGTAACATCGGCAGGAAAATTTAAATTAATTAAAAGCATGTAATTATTTTATTAACTAACAAAACATAACACAAACAAAATTGACAAAACACATGAAGATAGGTATCATATACTGACGAAAAATTTACAATTAAATTATAATATTTAATTCAATTAGCAATGCTAATGAAAGAAAAACTTCACTGACTACTCACAAATTAGAATAAATATTTTACGATTATACATAGAAATGCTATAGAGTCATGTTTCTTTCATAACGCATACTTTTAGTCATGTGTCAGTATATTGGTGTGTCGGTAGTAACGGATTTACATGAAAAGCATGTATACGTTATATTCACGTACAAACAATAGAGCTTCCGTTTATCTACCTCTTAATTTCGACTGAAGTTGTATCTCACAGTATGTATAGGATGACTATACTAAATGTAGCGACGAGGATACGAATTTCAGTGTGTGCTTCAATTCACGAAAATGTCAGTTGACTAATCCATCTGTTTCAAAGAATGCTATACGAACACACCAAAATACATATAAGATAAAATAGATAACCCAACATATTCTCGTAACTTAAATTATGGTATAAATTCACACCTGGGTATATTTAAAGAACACTCACAAACTTCATATTATCGAAATAATTTCTCATATCTCGTTCTTTGAGTGGGAAGGTTAAAAGCTTTCAACGCAGTTCTATAAAAACTAAGTGCTTATCCTCTGACTGTAGCCAGTTATCAGACTGACAGATAGTGTTAAACAAAGCTCAAACATCGCATACATGGAAAATAAATTTACTAATTAGGGCAAAATCAATACAATGTCGTGTTCCCAACGTGAACGGTTTGACAGCTGTGCTGGCTTAATCTCTACTTAAAGTACAGTTCTATATAGATGCATTGGCAAGTTTGTTGATAATATATGTATTTTTTTTTAATGAAAGCTTAAAATTTAGGGTTCTAGTATTTAGTAGTACAATTCGTTAGGGTATTTTTCATTTTTACTGTTCATAGTTGAAATATATCTGCACTTTTCCGAATGTGCTCAAAAGTGAATTTTTATGTGATATACTCCTGATTTGAAGGAAACGACATAATGTGTTTGCTTGTGCGACTGTCCTGTAATAATATTGTCACATTTACTTTGTAAAAAGTACCTAGAATACTGAGGCTTTATTTCTTGTATTTCAAATGATAGAACTTTCTGGTTACGGATTTGCTGTCTCTTTCGATAGGTTTGGTTTTGAGTACTTCCTGTTTTGGGGGATTTAGACCTATATATTTGATTCTAATGCTGCTGGTGTAAGGTTACACCTTGAAATACATTACGTGCACAGCATATTGAAGTTGCAATATCAAAACGATTGGTATATGTTTTCAACTGTGGCTTCAGTCGTTTGGTATTTGTAAAAAATAGCTTCATATCAAAATGCACAATCTTGGGATGATGTTAAGTTGCCCTCCCTGTCAACATAAAATTAATAAAAATACATCACAAAGGTAATTCAATCTCTTTGTGTTAGTTTATATTTAGTTCAGGTGGGGATACGATTTTAAACTCGGGCTTTGAATACGTTGTTTATATCTTGACAATATTTTAAACAAATGTAGCCCTTATCTCTGTAATTTCTTGATATTTCGACAAAATTAGAAAAAGAATATTAAACAAAAATATAAAACAGATAAGTCAAGTCCTCAAAAGTCCACTTGAATACAAGACTATATTGAAATAGATTAATACAGTCCCATTTTAGCAGAATTAATAGCAAATGTGAACACCTTTCATCTATTTTAAGTAACTGTCTTTGTAAGAATCATGCAAAATCTGAAAAATGTGATACACCCCAAAAAAGGCTACATATTTTTATTTTTGTAATTAAGTTGTTTTATGGGTCTACACTATGAAATGTGTAATTGTTCATTCAAATCTGCCTGCTCTTAGGAGATAATCAAAATTGAAAATCCAATAGATTCTATTGTATTTTGGTGTCAGAGTTATCTCCCTTAAATTTTGAAATCTACAATCATTGCATTCTGTATAATTTTTATCTCCTAAGAACACGGGTTATATAAAAACTGAATGTTTATTTCTGTTTACTATGGCAATTCAAACAAAATATCAAAAATAAAAATATGTAGGCTTTTTACCCATGAATCACATTTTGCATGATTCTTAGCTGGAGTGCTACTTAACACTTATACGTAATATTCTCTAAAGCCGAGGCTGTTCAATTCTTTTGAAAAATAACAACTTCAGAAACCCGGAAAAAGTCTTGTTTTTTTTTAAGGTTAATGATGACATTTTCATTTTGTCAAATAAATTTTGGATCCCGGGCCGTTTTGGTTCCGCCTTTAAGTGAAACAGCAAGTCTTACGTGTATTTGCATTGTTAATGCTAAAAATTACAATTTATCGTTTCAGATTTTCTGGTGTGAAAATAAAAACAGAGGTAGATATTTTGCATTACTTTGTACTTCATTAATATGTAAAAAGAAATCCTGTACTAAATTTGCACAAGTGAAAAATGTGAAGGGATATATGAAATATGGCTACACGACCACACCTATATCAAACCTGTAACACACTAGTATTTATTTATATTTACTCCGGGCCTTCTTTTTATTTGTTGCTAGTAGCTGTTATGCTTTGTAACAAACACGTCAGTTTGAAAGCTGTACAGTTAATTCGATGATTTATTAGAAGGTCGAATTTTTAAAACGAAATTTTCAATGTTTATTTCAATTATAAATTTTGTTTTCAAATGAAAATTTCGATGGGAATGCAACTGGATGTCTTACCAAACTGCGTAAATGGGACCTCACAAAATATTGTCAAAGTTTCGAATAGAAAATTTAAGAAGAACTACTTTAGTCATTTCAGGATCAATTACTCTGATCATTTCATTTGATCTAATACCTCTTTTTTTAAGTCCATGTACTACTTACTGACACGAGAAAATTTCGTACATCATCATTGGTATTGCGATCTATCTCTCTGTTTGAACAATTCCGAGAGCTGTCCTAAGTTTTGATAAATAGACGATGTTAATGATCAAACTTATAACACATGATATGAGATTCCCTCTCAAAATACTTTGGAAGTCATAGTGAATATTGACCATAATTACCAAGATGCTGATAAATAGTCACATTAATGATGTGAAAGGTGTACACAGATAGCGCGTAAAATGATTTGTGTATAGGTGATTGAAGAATGTTATCATTTATTCTTCGATAGCGCTAGATTGATATCATTCTTAATCCTGTGGTCAACACATTAAGTAAATAAAGTTAAAGTATATCAAAACATATTTATATATTAAGTTTACATTAATTTGTCACTTATAATCGGGACGCTTTGGGTCTCTGTTTAACTATAATGTATTTGTTGTTTGGTTTTGTACATTTAAAATCTAAGTATTTGATCCGTTGTCAAAGCTTATTCAAGTGCCTACTGCGTTTACCTTTAGCACAAAGATCAAATTAATATATGGTATTGATTATTAATAGACAGGCATCCTTTTATCATAAGTATGTCAATGTATGTAACTGCATAAATGTGCTTGATTAAAAAATATTGTAGATCGCACATCTATACTCCATTTCGTATCGTCGTGATGTTTTACAAGTTCTCTATATATATTCTCTAAGAAACTTATTAGAATTAAATTCTGACAAACTAAAATAATTTCATACAATAATGGCAAATTCTTATACGAATGTTTATTATTTTAAAGTGTGCACAATTAAGTCTGTCTTATCTAAGGATTGTTTTTTTTAATTTTTGACCAGGTTACGCAATATTACCAACTTTGGGGTAGCTTCATGAACAGCGAAGCTTGGTAAAAAATAAATTGCTAAATTTCGATTAAAGTCAATATTAAAATATGTCTATTTATCAAAGCCTTATTTAGTTTGAAATTATTTGAATAGCGAACTGGGGACCGATCGACGTTAATCATAGCGCAAAGTTAGTATATCAAAAATAACCTATCCTGCCCAGATGAGAAATAAACAATGAAATTAAATATCTAAATGAATATATACTGCTGGCACAATTGCAACACATGTATTCATAATGTTTTAAATTACGTTGGACCTATCGCTGAAAAGATTTTCTATGCAAACCATCAAATTATGGTATTTTATGTAGCATTTTATTATGTAATGTTTAGGGATCAAATAGAAAGTATTCCCTAAGTTCGAAGACGGGTACATTGCTTCCAGAGTTTCCTGATGCAAATAATCTGATAATTGAAGATGGCGTTGACCGTGATAAGGTAATGCTAGTTCAACATTGAAAAGAAAGAACAATTTTGACCCGACGACCGTCCTTAATTTGCTTTTTGATGTATTTGTACGAGAAAAAAAAGCTTTTTTAAAAACTTTTTTTTTAATGAGCTTCCTTGCTAGACAGAATGCTTTGATATATCTCTTTAATGCATTAATAAGTAAAATGATGAAGATTATTCTAATTATTTCATTATCAATCAACTTTGTACTCATACTCTTGATATCGCCTACAATATGATTTTTCGAAGAGATAAAGCAATATACGTTTGAATCATTTTGTTCTTACAGCTATATACTTTTATTTTGATGTACCGCACACATTGTCAGAGAATACTGGACACGGTGATTAGTGCAAACTTTGATGAGGTAAGATATAGATGGAATCATAGAAATCAAGGAATTGTACTTTTCCGTAGTTTTAAATTATAAAGAATTACGATAGTAATGTCCGATAAATCATCAATCTAATACTTTGACAACATTTTGTTCAGTTCTGTGTATTGGTTTGTTTTGTTAGATAATTTAAAAAGTTATGTTATAGTGTAGTTATTGTAATAAACAGTGTAAAAAAATTTGGAGCGCTTAACTTATTTCATTGGATGAAAAAATTGTTAAACCTACATAATGAGTAGAAATAACTTTTTTTTTGTTGTTGCCAAAAGTGAAATAAAAAACAGTCGTGACGTAACTTATAGAAAAAGTTGATTATAGATTAAGTGGTTCTGAATTTAATTTATTTTTATTTATTTTGTACATACATGTAAAGGTAACCATCTAAAATATTAACATATATGTGAATAAGTACAAACTGAAAAATTCATCTGCGGAACATGAGCAGAACAAAAATCTATTAAAAAGTACTTATTTATTACTGTAAAAGTACTGTTGTTCGTAGGGTACCAATTCTCGTGGGTAAGGTAAGCCACGAAATTTCATTCCCAACGTAAAGGATTATTTTCTTTAAATTGAATGACAGGATCATCAAAACCACGAATTCAAGAATCCACGATCTTGTGCTTTTCCCTTTAACCACGAAATTTGATACCCACGAATATAAGTACTTTTACAGTATATGTATACATATTACTATTATTGACAATCTAACTTCATACTTTATTTCTGTATTATTAATTTAGTACTTTGTACTTAGTTACAGTTTTATATCAAAAATTAACCGTATTAGATATAATACAGGTTTACTCATAAGTCCGTCTACATTTTCTCCGTTTTCGTACTACAAATTTATTTAAACCATGAACATTTTTTTTTATCTTTTCCGTGTTACTATAATATTTCTTGAAGGAGGGAACAAATGTACAATACTACAAATACGTAATGTAAAGATGATTTTTTTAAAGCAGACTAATGTTTATTTTCAGGTACAAAACTTCTTACTTCATTTCTGGCAAGGGATGCCAGAACATTTACTGAATATCCTTAAAGCTGATATGATTGCAGATATAATAGGTCTCTGTGATTCTGTGCTATATAAAGTAAGTGTACTGATTACGTACAAATCCCGCTAAAATGAAAATAAAGTAAGGCCAAACATAATAACATCTTTGTTTGTGGTTCGTCTAAGCAAAACTCAGAACATGGGTATCTAGGTAGGCAGGAATAAAATTTCATTCTATAGTATATAGGTAGATAAGGAATTGGGATTTTGTATAAAGGGCTTTACTTTCATTGGGAAGAATTGTTAATTGCCTGAAAGTACTTGCTTCAACATTATACATTATATTTTATCAAAAGAGTGTTAAAATTCAACAATATAAAGTTTCAGTAGACAATTTCATGAAAACTATAGTAACACTACTGAAAATCGAGAATTTAACACAGGAAATGGGCTATGGGGCTGGCATATGGCGCAAATTGTATTTATGGGCACAATTTTTTTTTAAATTTACGAAATCATCAAATTACTGAAGCATCGATGAATATTTGAATAATTTTCAGTCTTTTTAAGCTATTATGTACGTCTATTACCTATTGTATGTACATTACAAAAAAAGTAAGAGCATGAAGTCAAGTCAAAGAAAGATGCAAGAAATAAAATACGAAACAACTTGATATTCTCCTTTTCAAGTTTAAAGTTACCAGGACCTTGATACTTTAAGTTTGGTATGCGCGGTAAGTTGTGAACCAACATTTAGTGATATAACTCAATGATGATGTATTGTTTTGTAGGTCTTGATTGATGTTTTAATACCAACAACGATACAAGATCTTCCTGAAAGGTAATATTACCACACAAATCATAGTAAAAAGGTTATTGAAAATAGTTGCTGGGATATTTCCTATGATGTGTGTTATTTTTCTTTGCTGGAGTATCATCCTTGTGATTGTTGTTGTATTAAATTAAACTTGAATGTAAATATCTATAAAATTGCTTAGTATCTTTATATATTATGAATTACGTAACGGGTATTCGTTTACTATGATGAAATGATAACATCCTAGTATCATATTTTTAGTTTTGTTTTGTCTTGTACTGTAATTACACATCAATACTTTAGAAATATTTCATACGCTATAATAAAAAAAAATAGTATTGGAAAACGAACACATAAGTAAAGTACAGATTTTATGGTTGTTTGTTTTTATCATAGAATGATTTGATTCGCCTTATTTAAATTCAAATTAAAAATGTTTTTCATCATCCTGTAATATGCAATAGTTCGCAAAAGAATGATTTTTAAAGGCAAGAAACAAACGTGTTAAATACTATTTGATAATTTGCTATGAATACTTTCAGCTTAGCAGGTGAAATCAAAGCATTTGTTAAGAAATTGCCTTATTGGATAGAAAACGCACTTGAAGATTCACCAGAACACCTTATGGCCAAAAAGTTAGAAGGTAAAAATAGTTACAAATGTTTCACTCTGTTGACTACATATTTATCTTACATATTTTCGGGGCAAGATAAAAAAAAAATAAATAAATTCCAGCATCCCTTACTGAACAGAACGGAAGTGAAATGCAAATTACTTAATATGAAGGATTTACAAAATTTAACTAAGGATACATGTCGGTGAAAAAAAAATCTTGTTTTATCAAAACCACATGAAAGGCAATCTGCTTATATTAAACATTTGATGAAAACAATATCTAATAAGAATTCACTGCCATTTCACTTCAATGAGTAAATCAAGATCAAACTTTTTTGGGGCTTCGATACGTCGAAAGTTTTCATTCTACGAGTTGGAGTGTAACGTAATTAGATAGAAGATTCTTACCGTTAAACAAACTAAAATAGGAATGCAATGACAAAATCACACCAAATGCCACGCGAGTTTTACACTATGTTACATGTAGAATTTATATTAATGTTTCTTCACTTTTTTTTCAGTTTCGAAAAGCTTCATACAAAGTATAAAAAGACAAATATCCTTCATACAGTTAGCACAGGTATATTCATCTTGTACATTGTATGCAAATAGGTTTATACAATTGATGCAAAGACTTCGTATTGCAATGTATATTTTATGTGACCTCGTATGAAGCTGACTTGTTCTACGTAAAAAGAAAAAAGAAAAAAAAAGTAAAATTAATGCAAAACTTAAAACATACTTATTTGTACTGGGTAACAATTATTGTTGGTTTTATTTATCATACATTGGATGTCTGAAAATTTTAAATTCTTTATACATTTTTAAAAGGGAACCAGGGATTGAATTTTCAAACGAATGGATCTTGACTTGGGGATTGACGAAAGTACTGCAAAAATCAAAAGTGTTATAATATACTCTCCCATTTAATCAATAGTCACAGATTGGTTGTGTGTCCTCCTTTTTTAAGAAAGAGTAATCAAGGGAACCAAGGTTATAGCGGTAATCAAAAGAATGCAATCTAGAGACAAAGACCAGACATGGAAAACAGACATACATAACAAAGAACATAAAGTAACTAAAATCATTGAATCAAATGAACAGATGGACCGTCGTTATTTTTTATTTCATCCGAGAAAAAAAGCCGTGTATCTTTTCGTCCATCCTAGGTGCAGTTTTAACTCCGTGACACATTTCAGTATAATTATACATGTTACTTTAAAAGTGTTACAGCAGTCATTTTATAATACAACATTATTAAATTTATGACAGTTTTATGATAATAATTTATAACAGTTATCATCATGTTTATTAGTTTTGTTTATCTTCAGACCACACGCAATGTTCTGATGAACCATGACCTATCAAATCAAATGATCGAGGATATAGCCGAAATAAACTTTATGGAGATTTGTTGTCAGGCGGGTTTCGTTGAACCCAGCTCTACAGAAAAATTCAAGGAGTCCATTCAGGACTGTAAGTATGGAGGCTTGGCAATTAAAGACTTGCCAATAATATTCGTGGTTTCCTCAATTATTCATGAAATATTGATTGCACGTCAATTTCGTTCTGGAAAAAAATACATGTTTTTCACAAATAAACATCTTGTAGTGTCGCTTTAACAAGTAAGCACTTCTACACCACGTACAACTAAACTATTCACATCAATAATTTATAAATGCAATTGAATTATATTCCATTCACTGCATTGTACATGTGAATCTTCCCTGTTTAATTTTTTCATGTTTATACCATATATTTAGATTTTGACGTGACTAAATAGTCCTATTACGTCCGCATCGGAATTCAAAACCTGATTGTTAGTATAAAAAACTCGTCATCAACTCAATCATGATTTCAATAATTTACACAAGCCCCTTCTAATCATTTACATTAAATATATCATAATGGATCTGTTTAAATCATAAAACTTCATTAGATATATAAGTTTACAATGATACATTTGTAATTGTATCCCCCTCTTTCGTATCAATTCTGGTACCGTCAAACTCTTATAAAAGTCCCTGGTAGTAAAAATAATCAGACCCCCATTCTGTTATTGCAGTATGCTTGTTTTATATTATCCCTTCCAGTGAAAAAATCGTAGAGTAAGAGTAAACAGTCTCCAACTGTTGTTTAAAAGAGTAATCAAGGGAACCAATGTTATAGCGGTAATCAAAAGAGTGTAATCCAAGGACAAAGACCAGACATGGAAAAAAACAAACATACACAACAAAGAACATAAAGTAACTAAAATCATACATACAAAGTAACAAAAGTAAATGAGCAACTCGGACTGCACTAAAAACTGGGATCATGGACCACGTTCACCGGTATGGTAAGCGTTCTCTGCTTTTCTAGAAACATCCGCCGAGTTGCTCATAAAAGTCAAGTCCAGGGTAGACAAACGAGGAAAGGAAAACTATGACCCGTTGAATAAATCAGTTTTCATGGTGATGATGGATACACCATAACGATCCACAATTGCCATAATTGAGTAGCCGAAATAAATTGCCTTCGTCGAGTAGCATAAAATTTGCCATATATTTTTTTCAGTTTTTGATGAGTTCCAGAATTTGCTCACGAAACAGGCACCAATAGAAGGATACACAGAATGGTTAGATACCATCATTGACACATGTGTTCTCCAGGTAAGGCATGGTATATAAATTACCGTGAAATGAAGACGATATTACAGCGAACTATATATACCACAAATTCCGTTTGATTGTGTTCAATCTGCATCACCATAGCAACGGAGATTCGTTTTGAAGATCATTATATGTGTTTGTCTCCAGATTCTTTTATTATCCAAGCAGAGTTTTATCCATGATTCTTTACATAAAATGAATAAAGCAATGAAGTTCAAGACCTTGAGAAACATATGACCTCTCTTGTTGCATACTAGTAAAATTCACTTGGAGGTTTATTTGATCTCACACTATCATATCATCATATAAATGTTTGTACTAAGGCAACAAGGCTGACCAAAAATTTAATCGCCAAGCATGAACATCAGTAAATGATGAGGAATATTGCAATTAATATTGTTTTTTTTTTTATGTAGAAGGTAAAAATCAGATAACTTCCAAAATATTTTCAGACTGAGAAAGTAACTAAGTTAACATTTAAAGAGAGAGCAGCAAGGTTTTTACTACAGTGGACAATCTTTACATCCTTATTCATGAGGGATCTAACATTGCATAATGCAACAAGTTTTGGTGAGCATCTCAATTTGCTTAAGTTTACTTCTGGCAGATAGCCATCTTTAGCATGATGTTTGAGGATACTTTAACTTTCCGTCTATCTATACACCATTCGACACTATCCATTTTACAACCCTTCACACATGTACAATCAAGGGAACCAAGGTTCGAGAATATGAGCAAAATTAACCTATTTTTCGCATAATTTGGGAATGTAGCGTTTTGTTTGTTTGTTTTTTTTTCCTTTTTTTTGGTCAGTCTACAGTGAAATAACATTTAAAATGTAATGACTGCTAAGGCACAGAATACAGTTTGATTTCAGCGAGCACCACTTTTTGTACGTTTTATTTTTTTAACACTTCGTTCTGGTTTTCTTTAATTTACGTGCTTAAATTACATTTTTCCCTTTAAGATCACATTCAAAGCATTGACGTTATATAAATATATTTATTTACGTTATGAAGAATCAGTCAAACTTCAACTCTCAGTGTTATTAAACAAAATGCAATTTCGCTTCTAGAGACACGATTGGTACTAATTTTACTTCTATGTTAGACCGAAGGAAATTATCATAATTTGATATTTTCTGATAATCTCAGTGCGGTAACTTATGTCCCCCTTTTGCACATAATTTATACAATTTTCCGAACTTAAATGGCTTCACTTACTTTATCCTTTTTTTCAGGTTCTTTTCATCTAATTCATTTAATGTTTGATGAATATGTATTTCTTGTAATGGAAACGCAGCAACAACAGACAAAAGAACAAAATCTTCAGAAAAATATCAAACGCATCATGAAAAATGCAGGTAATATGAGTTGAATCCACTTGTAATAGTCGTTTTATAATAATTGACTTATAAATTTGAATTATATTTCATTTTTAATTCAAACATTTTGATTCACCTTAAATTGATTTAATACAAACCTTCAATACAATGTAAAAAAAAACATAACCGGAACACAGTTACTAATCAAGTTTATAGTCTGTTTCAGTATAACATAAAGCAAACTCGTTGCTCACCATTCGGAGAACAAAATATAAATTTTAGAAACTGCGGCCTTGAACTTTAACCTACTGACCTAAAATCGGTTGATATATTATCGATATATGGAAATGTGGCGGAAATTATGTACATTCTAGCCGTGAGGCCGAATTACATTCATCGAATTTGTCAAAGGCCGGTAGCATTATATTCAAATAAGTTATATACAGTTTAATATATTTTTAAAGAGGAAATCAAAATGCAGGCAAAGCACAGAACACCATCGTCCAAACTTCAACATTCCCCAAAGAATAGAAAGAGGAAACACAGCGATGGGCATTACGATAGTGCAGGTTCGTTGATATGCAGCTATTGATAAAGCTGAAAATTCGCATACAATTGCGATGTCTTGCTTTAGTTATTGAGACCTAACCGACTGTGTGTTAATAAAGATAATACAACGCAAGACCTTACAAAATGAAATGTTGAAAATAATGTGGTGTGTCACTTTCCTTTACAGTATCACAAAAAATAAGAATAAAATGTCCGAATCTACAACATGCCGGGGGAGGGAGGTAGCATATATATATATATATAGTGTTATTATTATTGTATAACAAAGACTTGCACAAATCACTGTTCTTGAAGTGTTGATCTCTGTCTAGAAAAATATTATTATGTATTTATATTTCATAATTGTCCCTGAAAGGCCAAAGGTTATTGTTTTTCGGGTACTTTTTTCGCTTCTTGATCTTAAACATGTAAATAATAATTCAGTCAAACAGAATAATTTTTACGTCAGCATCCTCAAGTGGCTCTAATGGCTAATAATGTAAAAAAAATCTACATATAAGGCTACGGCGAATAACATCGTTTTTGTTTTCTTTTTCTTTTATAAAAATCTTTTTGTCAATGATTAATTGTATGACATTTTACAGGCAGTATTTTTCGTAGATTGAAACCAAATTAAGCCATTTTCTTTATTCTAGAAATACGATCTGGGAAATCTGAATTCCCTAAGGTTATGCATTGATGGAATTTTAACGACCATATAATATTTAAGATAACCGGCTGTTTGGTACATGTAAGATAGTACTATTATCAGGAAGAATATATCTTGCGGGCTATGATATTATTCTTTTTCCTGGATTTCTTGTACTTTTTATCTGAAGTTTTGTCACGCAACTCGTCTTGTTTTTAAAAAAAAGTTAAAAAAGTTTGTTCTAACCTATAAAATATGTCTATGTTTGTTGAAAGTACAGAAGTCAAATCGAAAAAGGAATGAAAAATGTAGCAAATTTCATCTAAAAAAATTCTTGTCTTCTAGATGAAGCAGATATTCGACACCATGACGATAACAGACTTGTACCTGTCAATAATAATTACATGCCAATGGCTGGGACCGCATTTTCTCGACCTGTTCCTGCAACAATACGTGAACAATGTGCTTTATCGTTTCCGGAAGAATCATGCAGAGGAAGCATGACCAATTCGACCCTTCCGATCTCGCCCCTTAAACACTATCAACCGTTCAACGGCCCCTCCTTTGACAGACCAACCTACCTCTCACAGTACGGACTTAATTCATATAATGATATCATTGGCTCAAACAGTAGCCTTTCAGCCAGCAGAATGCCTCCTTATTCAGACTCTCATAGCCAGACTTTCACTCACATTCCATTTAGTGCCAATGTTCCACAACCGAGTCCTTACTGGACACCAGATAGTCGTCCTCACAGTTATCATGACCATTATACAGCTTACAGCTACAACAAACTGCCTACACCCTATGAAAGCTTAAATAAAGGATCATTCCTCAGAGGGGCGGCTTATCAGGATGCATTGAATAGAGCTTCGCTTGATTCTCATCGTTCATATTACAGGAGTCATCACGATAATTACCAAAATACACGTAAGTACATGTTTGCACTTCGCAGAGTACAGCATGATACGACCGTAGCATTTTGAATTATGTTTACTTGGGACACATATGGTCACAATAATTATCAGCGTTTGACTCACTTAAGCATAGGAACTTAGAATTCATTAAGGAAAGAACAAATGATTCAATTGTTCAATGAAAGGTGAAGAATGTTCTGCTCTAAGGGTGCTTATCAAAGACCTTTTCCTTTTTTCCCAAACATGTAACTAAAACACAACAAGAAATCCGGAAGTTACATATAGTTATCAATTACTGTCCTTTAAATACAAGAATGATAACATTTGACTAATGCCCCATTATCTCTTTTCATCGAATTTTACCATATTTGAAAGACGGTTTTAATATTCTTATTACTGACGCATCGACATATTCAGCACAAAGAACCTATAAATAAACATTCTATGGAAATTAAACACCTTCCTTTGTTCCTATAATTGAAATTGACATTTGCTGACTTTGAAAAAAATGATGGACGTTCTTTTCTCATTGTGAATGTTCCTTCTTTACGTGATTAAAATTTATCTGCTCAAGAGTCGTGACCTATAAATCATAACAATCTTAACCGTATTCAATGTCTTGTTTAATGGACCTAGTACACTGGAAGAGGATAGTTCGAAATGTAGTAAAATAACACTGATTTTTTTGAAATAAAAAAATCTATTAGGAGAACTATGTATTTACAAATAACACAGTTGTCTCAATTTTCTTTTAGTTAATAGTCACCTATCTGTAAACGGTTACAATAGTACTTTTATGGACATAGCCCAACCATCTGCGCAATATGGCCGCCAGGATCCATTATTCTATCAAGATGACCTATATTCAGGACCAATTGGATCATCGCTTTCAGCAATGACAAAACCATACCTTACTGCAACCTTCAGGTGACCTTCGTGTGCTATGAAATGCTTATTTATTGTTTGCTCAAATTTTCAAATAAAAGTATTATAATTATGAATTCCATATGCAGGTTGAATAACATGAATTCGTATTAAAATATCTACTAAAACTAAATGTATAAAAAAAAACATTTAGAACACAAAACTCATAAATAAGAAAATAAGAAGAACCAGTTCCTACATGCACATTGTAATGAATGTTTATATTTTATACATGTAATCCATGACTTCACCTCAGTATCGCTTTTTTTTCGTATTAGACATGTACATGTACAATACGGCCATAATCGGCGTGTTTGGAATTTGTCTTGAGTACGATAGAAAACCAAAATGATTCGGTTTTATCCAAGAATCTGTCACACAGTACATTTATGCATGGGGTGAAAATTATTGCGTTTATGAGCTATTCTTTAAACAATTTTGTTCCAATCAAAATACGTCATCAAAATTTACTACGATGCGTCATTAGGGAAGGTGTGTAAGTTTCATCGTCACATTAATGAGTGAGTGCGGGAAGAAAATCATTTCACGGTTTATAAGTACATTGCTTTGTCATTCAACACCCCCTCCAAAAAAAAAACAAAAAAAACAAAAAACAAAAAAGACAAAAACCAAACAAACAAACAATCAATCAAAGCATAGTGTTTAAATTAAGTACATTGTTATTGAATACACATATAGGACGTAAAATAAATAAAATAATCGTTTTTTTTATATTCATAGACTGGTATGAAATAAGACAAATGTAGAAGGACAACAAAACAAAGTAAACGAGATTTACATGATGTACAGAACGACACCAAACATTAAAAATACAAATCAAAATTTGATTTCGTCTACAAAAAACGTATGTCTCCCCCTTTCCATAGTTTAAATGCTGTAACTCCCACAAAATTCAGAAATAATTTCACAACTACATACATGTTTATCATGTACCTACTAAATTTCAATAAAATTTGATGCAGTAGTTGCCGAGGAGTTGTGCTTACAAAATTGCGACGGCAAGCTAGGAGAAAAAACAATATAGTGGGTGACATAATTAAGACGGCACCTAAAAAGTGTATGTCCTGTTCGCCAACATCAAAAGCAGGTACAATATACATTGTTACTCCTACCCTACTCGTGCACTCTTTTTTCTTTTTTTTTTAGTTTGACTTAAGATTTTCTTTAACATATTTCATTGAAAAATAACAAACATCTTGACAGTTCAATACACATGTTTACGAAAGAAATCAATAGGATTAAATAACAAGCTTGTTTAAGCTTTAGCAAACCAACTCACTTGTTCAATTCGATACAGCCGCAGTAATAATACGAAGGACGCTTTATATCATGGCTACGTAGATAAGTTTTTACCAACATATTAAATGTGCTCGGTGATCAGATATCGTGTGATAAAAGATTCCATGACTTGATTGTATCGTAGATTTCAAAAAAGGAGTCTTTTGGGGGTGGCGATTATTATTATAAGAGTGGTGTTGTAGAATCATGCCCGGGATTGGGTTTTGTAAATATTCCGGATTTTCCTTGTTCAGACTTTCGTGAAATAGAATAACTTATTAAAGCTTTGCGATTGTTCATGATGCATTTCGTTCCATTCAAACGACGTACCAGGCGAAACGCAAAAAAGTAAACATTAATCAAGGAGGTAGACCTAGGGTAATCATTGGAACGTTTGTATTCTGCATTTTACATCAATCTTATGTAAGCATCAAATTAACTTCTGCTTCAAACAAAAGCTTGAGAGGCTTTGGTGAAATTGAATATAATACAAACATATCACTAATTTCATGAGTTACGTCCCTTACCATAGGTCTACCTCCTTAAAGTCGATTGGTACTAGTTAATGAAGAGAAACAAGCCCGGGCACAGTATTTACTGTTTGTTGCTTTATTATTCACAGAGTGTTTAACACGTAGTCCCTGTCGTCTACGTTCCAATGATTTGTAAGAGTTGTGTCCCTTACCCCAGGTCTACCTCCTTAAGTTACCCTAGTGCACCTGACTTTATCTGAAAATACATGTATTAATCAATTTACACGCGTGGTACACTTCATTTATTTACAGGTAAACACGTGTGACGCCTTGCTTGTTATGCCCTAGGTTCAATGAAATTTACACGCGTGGTACACTTCATTTATTTACAGGTAAACACGTGTGACACCATGCTTGTTATGTCCTAGGTTCAATGAGGACTTGGAATATTTTTTCAATCGAAAATCGAAATAGTTTAAGTAAAGCAAGTCAAGGTTGCACCGTAAATATAATTCTCAATATACTCATTTAAATAGACCCTTTTGTGCTAACTGTAGACTACTCGATGAGCATGTGCAGAGCATGCTCAATACACACTTCCGCGAGGAAAATCCTTTTGTTCTACCCAAGCCCTACCTCGCGGAAGTGTATACTGAGCATGCTCGTTAACTTACCACAAAAGGGTCTATTATTCAGTCAGTAATCTATGATTTAAGTGTAAATTTTAATATTTAAAAGCATCAAATTTTACTGTAGAGTTTATGAAGACAGAATGCCGTATTTTGAGATATTCTACCTTGACCATTAATTTTCAACGTAGCCGAATAACTGCACTGAAAGAGCCGTGGGTCGTAAGGGATAGAATAACTTATATATTGACCCTTTTAGTTTCAAATTTAAAATGAAGAGGACAAAACTGGTATATGCAATTTTAAAAATTAAATTACATAATTACTTGACAAATATTGTGAGAGGATTGATTCCTTAGTACAAAACATTTGGTGTAGATGCGGTATGTTAATTGAAAAGTCAGATAACGTAATAAACTTAGTTCTAAAAGCGATTTTTGCACACAGTAGAAAGCCTAAAAAATAAATTTTATACACATATATGAAATTTGTTTTACTTTAGGTAGTAAAAACTCTACTTTCGAAAAGTTTCTAAGTTTACTTCTTGTAAACAATTTTTGCAATACAACATCACAAATTTCTCGGTAGAGAACTGAAAATTGGGTTACTACTATACTATAAGAATTGTCCTGCTGATCACTGAATCCCATCCAAGAGCTATCTTATGTACTGATTTTTTTAAATGTTCGGTATGCGTAGAGTCATGTCTCTTAATTTGATTAATGGATGAAATGTTTACCGTTTCAACTTTTCTCTCAATGGCCCTTAAAACGTCATGGCTATCTGTCTGGTAGTGAGCTACAACTTTTCTGAAACATTATATAATTTTGCCTACAATATATAGCAATACAGGTTTGGAAAATTGAAAATATATTTTAGCATTTGAGCTCGAATAATACTGTGTCTCTGTTATTGTCTCTATGACAGCTACTAACGTACTCGTATAACAGAGTTCTGCTATAACTGCAGAAAAAATGGAGAGGGAGGTTTTCTATTCAAAGCATTTTTTAGACATCGTCAGCATTTTGTTAAAGTTCTGAACAGATCATCTATCATTAACAATTAATCATTCAAAGAACAAACAAAAATAATTCTTTTGTGTTCACGCCAATCACCGAATGGAATTTCTGATCGATACATTAATACCCTCGTTTCAGATCGGCGTAAACAAAGTATCAAGATATCCAACTTGAAAACAACTACACCTAGACAAGAGAATTTCTGAGCCACTGGACACATCTAAAATCTCTTTGTAAGCTATCTAACTTGTACAAATGTTCACCTTTTGTGTTTTAATGTTGTCATTTGATCAAAACAGGTAAACATCGCATAGGAGATGAAAGTAAGAACTCTTAGGAGATGAAGCTATGTGCTAACATCGAATTTAACACTTCTAAGCAGGGGATCGGGTCTACCACGATCTGTACAAACAGTACAATGTTTATATGAAGGTTTATATTGATTTAATAAAGCGGTTCACACGCGGGATAAGGAATTAATCTTATAAAGAATTACATTACCCTTTGACGATGGAAATTTTTTGAATGTTAAAATTGACGGGAATTTCGTAAAAGGATATATTGTTTTAATGTTTCCCGTTTTTACAAGATACTTACGGTATGTGTCAATTTTGGTCTGAGCAAACCTTATTGTTTCACCGTGAGAAACAGTCCTTTAATAACTAAATGACATTTTAAATGACAAATCGGTCTTTTGTTCTTGAAATTAATGAAGTCGTAGCCGGTAAAGAAACGCATCCAGATTCCAGGGTTGTCTTGAGAACAATCTTATGCATCCGACAGAATGAATAGATATAAATGCTACATGTATACGATGAGTCAAAGCACATGTGCATTTTACCCTGATGAAACAAGCAATCACTTTGATATGATGGTGAGGTAAGGGGTCGAAAAATGGCGTTAAAGGTCAAAACCAGAAATCACAACAAATTAAAATCTGGGGTGCCAGAGAGAAACCAACGCAGCAAAAATGTGCCCGCATTAAAATCCAATAAACAGTAGGTCATTGTATGATTAACCGATGAATTGAGTATGATACATTTTGTATGATCAGTATTCTTGTTTTTATATTATTCATTCTGTCTCATTGTCAATTGTTTTCGCGTAGATTACTTGTTTGAATAAGCCGAAATCTGCATATATGATAAACATACTCAATCAAGTAAAAGCTATATCAATCAAATGTGCTTAGTAGTACTCGAGCGCAACATCTAACTTGTACCACAAAATGATCATCATCGCCCTATTCATGGGTACTGCGTGACCCTAAAGTACCCAAGAGGTGTGATACAAAACGATAAACAATAACAGCGATAAGTGTTCATCTGTTTATAAACATTTGAGTAGTAGTCTTTGTAGGAATCATACAAATTCTGTAATATGTGATATACCACAAGAAGGCACACATATATAATTTTGTTGTTAGGTTGCTTTATAGGTATATATATATATATGTGTGTTTGTGTGTGTATATGATATTTATTATCTCCTAAGAACAAGGATTATATGAAAAGCCACAAGATAATTTAATATATTATTTGAAACAAATAAAAATACACATTTTACATGATTCTTATCTGGAGTGCTACTTACGAGTAATTATTACTACTCATTATTATCTCTATCCCCACTGACCTGTTCACTTGATAAGTAACTAATAAGTTGATAAATTAATTTCTTCTTCCGTAACAATCAATGACTGCTAAACAAATATAAAAGGAACATTACAGGATCAAGAGATAGTTCGATTTATAGTCTTCATACTTGTTTTTTTTATGATAAACCATTGACTATAAAGCTAGAGCGAGAATCGTCTTGGCTGTGGATTCTTACATTTAGCTACTTCTTCATATTTGTCTTTGTATACACTTACAATGTAGATTTCGTGTGTTGATAATGATTTTATTTTATTTGAATTTCTATTTGCTACGTCACACATGCATTTAATTTAGTGCCGCGTTAGACCCATATAACTCACACGTTGAGAAATTAAGATGGCACTCACAGGCGTTTGGAGCAGGCACACACAGAAGTACAAAGATTAGTGCCTTGTAGAAGAGGCATATAATTTCATATTATAAAAAACAATTTTGCAGTAGTATATTTGTTTGCCATACCCTGATACTTTAAAATAATATACGGTGAAGCCAGTATTAGACTTTAGAATTTGTCCGGACAGACGTTTTATTTACACTGGCTCAAATTATGTTTGAGCTGATATGAAAGACCTTCAAAAGGGTATAGGAAGGCTTTTTTTAAAATTTATTCAGGGGTCAGTCTAGATAGTTACATTTATGTAATGGTGCTGATTGTGTATATATAAATTATTTGGTACGATTTTGCGTAGTGTTGACTAATGGTGATTGGATAAAACCATTCGTCCAAATAACCAAAGCAGCAATATGCAAAGGAAGAAAACTCCATCCGCCATTGGTGAAAATGCATGAATGAACTATATGCACATTGCCGCAAAAGGAAAATCCATCCACCAATGATAATAATAGTTGCAGAATGATTAATATAGCTTTATCAATGAGACGTCGCACGCAAGTGTGCACTTTTAAACAATTTGACCTAGACAGTTCAATCACACAACCGCAACATGACTCGTTAATGAAGTAACCAATCACGTACTTTTCAACTGCACACGTCCTACTTATTCTATGGTTTCAACTTTTCTTATCAAAATAGCGAGAAACTACAATGAAAGAGATGATACTGAGCAATACGGCAACAAAAACACTACAATTTTGGCATCAAGAACCTTCCTTACAACTTCAAATGAGGAAGTTTCATCCAAACTTTAAAACCAGAAGTCATCTTATACGATTTGTAAACAAAATTCAGCCGGAAATTATCATGATATCCTCTTCAGGTCTTTTTATCTTTTATAATACTGGTCATGAGTGGTGATGTAGAAGCAAATCCTGGGCCCATAAAATACCCATGCCTCTCCTGTTCTAAAGCTGTGAGGGCAAATAAAAAGGGCTACTGTGCGAAATCTGTGACGTCTGGGTTCATTTAAAATGCACATTATTATCTCTTGAGCAATGCAATGAACTAGACGGCTAACCTGGACCTTACTTAAGCGATGACCGCTTTCCAAATTTCACAAACTCGTTTTTTCTCTTGGCTAAACGCCATCCCAGTCAAATGACTAGGCTAAGTTGAGTACCAACAGCTTAACCTCAATCAATACCAGACATAGATCCATCACATGAAAGATCTTTCGGTGTATCAGATGATGACTCAGACTAAATTGATACGAGCACACATGAGGAAATTTTCAAAAAGCTGTTCGATAAGAGGAAAACACACAAAAAGCAATTTCTACGTACATACCTTAACATCAATAGCCTTAGAAATAAAACGTGCCACATAAAAGAACTTCTTCAACGAAGCACTGTTGACATGCTGTACCTTGCCGAAACAAAACTTGATCATTCTTGTGTACATTTAGGCTGTCAGTTTAAAGTAGACGACTACACCTTGTGGAGAACTGACAGAAATGCCAATGGTTGAGGAGTGGCTGCGTACCTCAGACATTACTGGTGATAGAAAGAAACACCTTGAATTTGAGCAAATAGAGTCAACAGGTATAGAACTAATTCTTAATAGAAAATGGTATATTTGTGGCGTTTATAAGCCACCGTCAATGACTGATAGTGTTCTCTCCAATGACTTTACAAAATACATGGATAAAATAACTGGTCAATATGATAATTTCATGATACTTGGAGATTAGAACTGTAATATTCTAAACATAGAAAAGACCTGTGTGATATTTTTGATCTTACAAACCGAATTAAAGATGTTAGTTTTGTTTGTTGGGGTTTAACGTCCGAGCAGCAATATTTCAGCTATATTCAGACGAAAATATTAAAGAACCAACATGTTTCTGTAAAGGGGAAACCCCAAGTGTGGTAGATGTTATTCTTTCAAAAAGACCCTAAAAACTGTGACAATACTTGTAGTTTTAGAACAGGCATTAGTGATGTCCACAATAATTGCCTTTCAATTCAAAGAAGAAATTCCATCTAAAGTGAAAAGTAGTACATTGTACAGAAGTTTCAAAAATTTTGACAATGGGCATTTTTTAAGAGACTCAGAGCAGTCAGATATAGACAATTAAGATTATACAAATGTATATGAAGCATATTATGTTTCATGCTTTTTATGAGCAACACGGCGGGTGTTTCTAGAAAAGCAGAGAACGCTTTCCTGACCGGTGCACCTGGTCCATGCTCCCAGTTTTTTGTGGAGTCCGAGTTGCTCATTTGCTTTTGTTACTTTGTATGTACGATTTTAGTTGCTCTATGTTCTTTTTTGTAAATGTCTGTTTTCCATGTCTGGTTTTTGTCCCTGGATTACATTCTTTTGATTACCGCTATAACCTTGGTTCCCTTGATTACTCTTTAACAACAATTTCATGGGTGTATGTAATAAGTATGTACCCTTGAAAAGGAGAAATATTGTAAGAGCACCAGCTCCTTTTATGAACCGCAAATTGTGTCAAGCTGTATTTAAAACAAGGAGACTCCAAACCATGGGAAACTTATAGAGTACAAAGAAATTTGGTAAATGAGATCAAGCGTGAATCTGTAAAAACGTATTTTATAGAACGATGTGTATGTGGTCCTAAAAGTAAAGACTTTTGGCCCACCATAAAATCTTTTTTGACTAACAAAGGGTAGCCATTTTGAATCAGATATTGTAATTTGAGAATATGATCAACTGTTAACAAATCAGAAAGATATTAGCTGTGTAATGTAATGATTTGTTTTTATAAATGTAGCCAAAAACATAGAAAATGGGGCAATTCAAAAAGATAACAACCACCCCAGCATTACTAAAATCAAAGAAACATCAATGAAAGAAAATGCCAATGAATTACACTTTAAACCTATTACAGAATCATTCACACAAAAACAGTTCAACAAAATAAGTGTAAAAAATGCTACTGGTTTTGAATGAAATCTCATCTAAAACTCAGAAAATAGCTGTTCTAGTAGTAAAACATCCAATTACCAACCAGATCAACATGACTTTTGAAACTTTAGTTTCTCCATACAAATAAAAAATAGCACAGGTAGTACCAATTCACAAGAAAAAACAGCACACTAGAAAAAGGAAACTACAGACCAGTTAGTGTACTACCAACCATCTTAAAACTTTATGAAAGAGATATTGAATCTCAGATATGTGAATTTTTTTTTAAACCAGATTTAACATTTTCTTGTCTACTTTTCGACCCTGACTACAGTTGTCAAGATATTTTGATCAAAAATATTGAAGACGGGCGTAAATCTTTGATAAAAATAAGTTAACTGCAGCTATATTGATGAATCTGTCAAAAGCGTCTGATTGTCTACTGCATGATCTACTCCTGTTGAAAATGAAAAAGTATCATATGGTTTGTCTGAAATGTCATATTTTTATTAAATAGTTATCTTAAAAACAGGAAGCAGTGTGTTAAAAATTGGCTCTATATGCAGTCCTTTTTTGGACATTAATACAGCGGTTCCACAGGGGTCAATTTTGGGACCTGTCCTTTTTCATATCTTTATTTAACGATATATTTCACTTTATTTCGAAAAGTGACTTATATAACTATGCTGATTACAACTCATTATCATTTAGCAGCAATGATCTACAATATATTGTAAATACTCTGGAACAGGAGAGTAGTATTTTAATCAAATGGTTCTCAGATAATCATATCAGAGCCAATCCTGAAAACTTTCAGGCTATTGTAATTGGCAGTAAGACTCAGAAAGAGAACATTATTTTTAATTTATATAGAAATGATACCGTCTGTGAGAATGAAAAAATTTTACTTGGTAAAACATTTGATTTTAAATTGAACTTTAATAGCCATATCTCTAATGTATGTTAAAAGGCATCACAACAATTATTTTTTTTAATAAGAATTGGTAACTATCTCAGTAAATTTGGTAAACTTACAATATATTACTCTTTTATACTGGCAAAAAAAAAAGAAAAGTGGGTTTCACTTGGCAAAAGTGATGTTACAGGGCAAATTGTGGAATCCAGTATGATCCGGAAACATACTAGGACAAATAAGAATTCAAATTTGTCCTGGATTTTAACCAGAGTGAATTGGAATTCTAATTTCTCCTAGGACAATTTAGAATTCAAATTTGCACTAGGGGGATTCTGGATCTTACTGGCTTAAGGTTTGAATATATCAAAGATAAAGATAAAAAGAATTTTCTGCTTATGACAATTTCATATTAAATCAATTTTTTTTCATTATTTTATTTCCTTTTCATGATTTTACAGCGGGTGTTTCTAGAAAAGCAGAGGACGCTTACCCTACCGGTGCACCTGGTCCATGCTCCCAGTTTTTAGTGGAGTCCGAGTTGCTCATTTGCTTTTGTTACTTTGTATGTATGATTTTAGTAACTTTATGTTCTTTGTTGTGTATATCTGTTTTCCTGGTATGGTCTTTGTCCCTGGATTGCATTCTTTTGTTTACCGCTATAACCTTGGTTCCGTTGATTACTCCTTAAGTTAGGCAGGCAAATTTAAGATATTTATGTATTTCATTATCTAATGGTTTTGAACCTTTTTATCTCTGATGGCAAGTTTTCTGTGACAGGTGCAATTGGATTCATCTTTGGGTTTAATCCTTTGAACATAGATCGAAAGTGTTGCTTATGATTGTATATATTTACCTTAAATCACAATTGAAATAAAACTTAACAAGGATGAACACAAAAATTTGTTCAGTTCGTAAACCGAGACTAGCAGCCTGTATCTGTTTGCAGCTGTAACGGTAATGCCTAACACTTGCTCCCCAAAATAGCACAAACAAAAGGACTAAAAGATTTTAATAAATAAGATGCCAGTGTTCTAATATGCTCTTCATACTCAAGGGCGGAAAAAGCATCCATATCCGGTTTGTGCATGGAAAATCGGGAGCCTAAAAACAGTATAATAGTAGCTCCATTTTCGTATTTTTGGTAAATGCGTTTGAGGACTACACAAGTATAGGAGACATAAACTAGCTTCGAAGACTTAATACAAATCGAGCTTTTTCTAAGATAGGGATGGTCAAAACATGGCACCAGTATGTTTACGAAAATTACGTAATCAATACCGGACAATTCGACCCAAAGACTTTTGACAACCAAAGCGGGACATTTCGGCCCATATATATTTCTGACCATGACAATAGGAGTATGCATAAGGACAATAAAAACCGTATATCATCACACATTGTACCAATTAGAAAATTTATGAAAGGACTTAAGTGTTTGAATTTATATGTTTCTTCGGGAGGTGTTTGAATTCGTATGTTTCTTCGGGGGCGTGTAAGGTTTCACCTTCCACATATTATTTTATTAGTTTTTCATATTAAAATGTTGTAGATTGATGTAATAATTTATAGCTCATTGAATAAAATAGTTCGAAATGTGATTCATTGAATATAATATGTCCAACAATATTCAACATTTAGCATATTTTATTTTAATTATAGTCAGTAATAATTATCCGGTATCCCCTTGACCATTAAATCTAGTGTGATACCAGACCCTACTAATACTTAGTAAGATCCAGAATCATCATAGGGCAATTCGAAATATCTAAATTTGTCCTAGGACAAATTAGAATTCCAATTTACACTGGTTAAATCCAAGGCAAATTAGAATTCCAATTTGTCCCAGGAGAAATTAGAATTCCAATTTGCCCTAGTAGGAGGATTCAGGATCCTACTGGATTCCAGTTTTCCTTATAACATATATATTCTATGAAAGTGATACAACCAGAGGAGTCCAAAGACCTGACAAAAATGTCTATACAGCGAATATCCTCAAGTGCTGAAATCCTACAGAAGAAAGTTTCATTTATTGCATTCATGAATATTTTCTTTGATGGTAACGTAAAGGTACAATGTTCATAATCATCAAATTTATAGACTCATAACGACCCAGAAGTACCGTAAAATCATGATACAACAACGATGAACAATAACACCGACTAGTATCCATCAATTTATGAACAATTAATTATCACTAATGAATATTTTACCTATTTATGAAGCTTATTTGGGTCATTTTGTGATCATGAAAAAATAAGTCGTTAATTAGCTATAACGATGCTGGTTTATAATAAACTAGCCAATAATTGATGTCAAAATAAAGATTAGTGTTTTATGCTTTCGAATGAGTATATGGTTTATTATCTTTACGTAATAGATAATTTTTTTTTCACTAAATAAACATACCCCTCCTTCATAATTTCCAAATGTCACAAAAAAAAATTACTCTCTTTAATGAGGACTTGTGTAAGCTTTTTGAAGTTCAACATCAAATTTGTGAATGTTGATCTCGAACTAAATACATTCAAAATTAATTACAATACTTTGTTGACCGTTCAATACCAAGTACATATTTGATATATTCGATTGCTTTTAGTTGAAACACAGTGTATGTTTTTTTTTTCATTTCTAAATTTGTTGCCAGGAGGAGTGAGCTGCCCTTGAGAAAGAAATCTTCTCACTCAAAAAAGCAAATTATAAGAGAATCCTTTGAACAAAAAAAATTGCACAATTCATTCCACACAAAGCAGTACAGACAATATTGTTCGATCACTTTTCTTTACATCTTTCCAAACAATTCAGTCGGTAATAGATTTACTCGTCAAAGAGAACCTGACGCACATTTAATTAAAACTTGATGACATTTGTGAAAATATACTGGATGTTTTTGATCCTTCTGATCATGGAATTTATAGATGGTGCTACCAAAATTTTACCTATGTAACAAAACTCAAGAAAAGGAAGCATACAACGTCGAGAGGATTTCTATGCTTAGAGACAAGTATATTTCTTATTTTAAATACAATTATCTGAAAGTACGGTATTCAACTCAAACCACAAGACATACAAGCTTAAAGATAAGCTTTTCAGGTTACAGATGGGATTGAGGTGAACTGTTTCGTACACAAAACTGACCCGGTTTAATTTTGTAAAACTTAAAAATAGAGGTGAAACTTGGTGGAAATATTTAGAGACCCTGTTTTTTTTTACTTTTAGTTTTTTTAAGGCATCAAAGTAACTTGAAAGGCTTAGGTGAAATTGAATATGATACAAACATATCACTGATTGTCCCTTACCCTAGGTCTATCTCATTAAACGACTTATATTGGACAAACTTTGACTATCCTTGGATACCATCTGCAGAGTTATTAAAAGAAGAAATCAGTCGAATTCCATTCCTTTTATTCCTTTTTAGTTTGTTTCTTAATGTAGTATATCAAATGAAAAAAAAATGCCAAGAACCTTCTCAAAAGGCGTGGAAATATGTCAACTCTTTCTGTTAAGATATTTGCTTTGCGTATACAAATGGCCAGTAGAAAATGTCAAAACATATATTACTAGTACTTGCAATTGGTGTTACGCTGAAACATTTGACCAGGTGTGCAGACCTTCTGACCTAGATCAATCACTTTGGCCATTGTCAATCGTATTTCTGGAGTTGGAAACAGCGATGTGTGATAGCATCGATATTAGGAACACTGTTCTGCCAACTATTTTCCCAAATGGAAATATCATTACGCAACTTTTCTGGGACAAATTTTATCTCAATGTAAAGACAACTTCAGGGTCCGGAACAACAAATCTTTCAATAATAGAGCCCCGTGCGGATCCGGGTGTCAAAAGAATAGGCCTGCAGTAGCGCTAATCTTGACGTTAAGGGCGACTAAATAGTGCTCAGAACCTTAGCCGGGGGCTAGGGCGCTCTGCCCACAGAACAACTAGGTTGTGTGTCCCAGGTGGTGGAATGGGGAACCCCAGGCGTGTTACATGCTGGGGTTGTCAGGCTACAATACAGAAAACCTGACCGCAAACCATAGTGGTGCACAGTGATGGGAAAGATGCAACGTTCCTCGCACGTTAAGGAACCCTGCTGTGGTTTTCGATTGGAGTAGGAACCTTTGCGCTCCGCCACAGGAGGCTAAATTGCCCGACCCTACTCATCCCTCCCTTTTATCTTGTGGCAATCAAAATTTGTCGACCCTATTATCCTTGTCCCATCCCTTTTTTTCATCATCATCATTTCTTGTTCACCTTATCATTCCTTTCATGTTGATCGCCTGAATATAGCTGAAATATTGCTGCTCGGGCTTTAAACCCCAATAATCAATCAATCAATCTCTTTATTCGAATCAGAAATGTTTTGACTTGTGAATCTCTTTAATCATCTATCCAAGGACATAAGCCAAGAAAGCCTATTGAAATGTATTGATAAAGCCAAAACCATTGATGTCTTTCAGCAATATCAACCATTAAGAAAGGCAATTCGACAATGTTGTTTTGGATAAACTACATGGAAAAAGTAAGGCTTATCCTACATTTTCTTCGAGCAACAAAAGCAACTGATCTAGATGTTCACCATTACACCAACGCGGACTGCAAAAAATGTATGAAATTTTTGTTTGTGCATTTAATCAACAGAACTAAGCGAGGTGTGGACGTACTATTTGCTTTTTTTTTAACATGATCGATTCGCATCCTGGAGCAGAAGAGCATATGGATTTAGCGTCAATAGATCGAGTGTACCAGCTTCTCGGACTGCAGTAGACATGACAATAGAGCAGACCTTTAATCGCCTTATGTCCAAGTTGCTTTCCATCTTGCTCAGATGAATTCCAGTGACAGTTCTAGTCATGCTGACACCAAATCATCAGAGATTGCTGCATCTGAAAAAGATGTTCAGAAGCTTTCAGATTCTTTCAAATATTTTATCAACCCATTTGTAATAAAGGATGAAGACGACACGAAAGTTCTACACTATATATCTTCAGGAGTAGCCGCCAAACGGGATATTGAATAAGACTTATTTCAGGCTGGTGAGATAGGGAATAAAGTGTTATCAAAATTTGTGAACAAGCGTTTTGTTGAGAAGTCTCTAATTTTACATTCCCCTTTTTTTCAAAACAAAGCTTAAAGATATTTGCATATTTGAAAATAAAGAAATATCTAACACCTTCACAAAAAAGTGTTTGAGGTAAAATCTAAATAAATCTATTTGTGTAGCTTGTGCTATTATTAGAACAGCACAATATTAGCATTGAGTTGACACTATCATTTTCTTTTGGTTCCGTTTTTTGGACCTTTGCTACCGCTGAGAGTAATTTTGTCAAAACCGACAGGGCTAACTTACAACCCTTTCTTGAAGGTGATGTACCTCAAGCCGAGAATCCATTAAATCGAAACGTTACCTACAATTATGATGGGAATGCCTCTCTTCAATCATTGCATGCTATACAAGAAACATTCGATCAGTTGGCAGAAGTCATATTCGATGTATTATCAAAGGTCGAAAGAGTAAATTTACAGACACTTACCGAGAGAACTCAATCAAGTCAGTGGAAAGGAAATTAAGTGGTGAAAGTGAAGTATTTCATGTGAAAAGTCCAAAGACAAAAGATCCTCGCAACTGGAAAGCTTTAATGTGTAACAAAGAACAACTTATACATCTGCTAACAGAATGGCCAACAGACAAATATGCACACAAACTGGTAGGAAGAAAAGTTTTGTTTGTTTTCAAAGAGGAATGCGACTGTATTCACAGTGTTGATGGTGCCAGTTTGATATTCAGTCAACAAAAAGATCCTTACTCCTCGCAAGAGCAGGTTGATACAAGAATAATGTTAGATCTGATCAAGAGAAAAAAACGGAGAAAGGTCTTAGTTGTTCCGTCTCCTGACACAGATGTAATGGTTCTTTGCTGACATTTGCTCAAAATGAACAAAGTTTGGTGCTGTTTTATACTAGATTATGGGTAATATAAGGAGACTTACTAAAATCGAGCATCGATCAAGTGGGACCGACAATTTCAAAGGCCCTAATCGCCTTACCTTCATTTGCAAGATGTGACACAACATGTGCTTTTCAACGCCAGGGTAAGATAAAACCTGTGAAGACGCTGCAGAAGTACTCCAAGTTCATCGACACCTTCATGGAAAAGTTTGTATGTTTCATGTACGGGAAGGCTTGCTATTCTGACATAAATAAGCTAAGAGCTGGCGTGTTTCGACAAAAGTTTCAGCCTAAACAAAACAAAAAACTTACGATTGGACCTGGCATAGATCTCAGTTTATTTGTTTCCACACTGTAAAGCATCTTATAAACGACACGTTTGCCCGTCTGTTATCAAGACATAGTGTGAAAACTGCGAATGCTTTCCGGAAATTCCTCAGCCTGACGGTCATAGTTGGTTTATTGATGGAGTCGGACTGTTATTATACAGTTGGAGTGACGGAGATTTATTTCCACCTGAACTTATATATATACAATGACGCCGATGATTCATCGGATGACGATGGTGTCATTATGAGTCAGAACTACATGTACATAGACCAAATTTTTGACGATGGAGAAAATGACAGAACTATATGGTTTTTGAGTTCATGACTTGTACAATTTGTTTTATTGCTCAAGCTTGATTTTTTTGTATTTATTTTATCATAACTCCTTCCTGAAACTAAGTGTTAAAAGATTTCACAGATGAAACTTTAAAAAAAAGATGTATATAAGTTATTTTTCGTTCACATTCGTGCTGTCTTGTGTTGCTTTTCTTTTTCTGTTTTTTTTTTTTTTTTGTATTCTTGGAATATGCAGTTTTTAAGCACCAATTCAAAGAACTAACTGTATATGTTAAGTATTTGCAAATATTTAAATGAATGTTTAAGCTACCAGGCATGACAACAAAATAAAGTTGTGTAATAGCCAAACAATATTAAAATTAAGATATTTACCCAGATTTTCTAATGCTGCGATTTTTCATTTTTATATGAAATAAGGCAATATTTGCCCTTCAAACATTTTAAAATGGACCTATTTACATCAATTTGTTTGGACTAATATAGGCTTCGGAATGTGAATTGACATGACCTCAACATGCAGTTTTCATTGTAGGTTGTGTAATTTTTCGATTTTTTTTCAGCAAAAAATACCAATTTTTAACAATACCAGGGCATTTTTGACAACCATTTTCAAAGGGAAAAAATCATTTCTGTACTCGTTTGAAATTTATATATGTAACATTAGAAAACCCGGAAATTCTTGTATGACCAACTTTTGGAGCCAATGGCAACGCTGCTCTTATTTTGTGGCAATCATGTGGATATATATGTTTCTAACGCAAATATTTATCAACTTTAATAGGTCTGCTAAAATCCATCCGGGGTTTTAGTTTCTGGCACATTGACTATATGATAAACCATTGTGTATTAAGCTAGACCGAGATTCGTCGTAGCCTTAAATTTTGTCTTTGCTTACGTTTTGATTTCGTACATTTTAATAGACAATAATATTTCATTCGAATTTCTATTCGCTGTCGATCACATTTTAGCCGAAGTATATCAGATTTCAAAAGCGCAGTAAACTAAAACCTTCTACTTTTTGAGTCGAGTAACTCTATGTAGAATTGATAGAATGTAATATATACTCTTTTAAATTCGACAGAGTTTCTGGAAACCCTCAACTCAAGATTATTATCAGAATACAATAACATCAATACATGTTAAATCCATGATATTGCAACCCTTTATACTACTATCCCGTGGTCAGTTAAAATTCCGACTCAAAAAACAATACACATCGTTGTTACTCCAGAAAAGACGGCACACCCAGAAACAGACACGTACATGTAGTACTAAGTAGAAATCCCCATACTTTGTGAAAAAACCCTTATTCCTAATCATCTCCCTAATATACTGAAGATACTTTTTTAAATGTTTGATTTTTTTATCGACATGTTTGTCCAGTGTGGTGGATCGTTTGTCAACAAACGGTCGGCATTCCGTATTATCAAATTTTCTTTCATCTATGGCAACATTCCGTCAGCAACTGCGTATGGAGTTTTCATATTATCACAACTCATACATTGTGAGCTATGCCAGAGCTTGCCGTAACTGCGCAGAATTTTTGTACCGCGTTAGATTTTTACAATTATGTTTCTTGAACAGGGTTATGTTGCTACGAGATTGGTGTCATCACTACAATCTTGTAGCAAGTTTTATAGTCGTCATCACGAACCCGGGGGTTGTAACTGTGTATCCATCTGCATTGATTGAAGTTGGGGTTTAACGCCCAAGCAGCAATATTTCAGATATATCCAGGCCATAAAAATGAAATGGCGATATAACATTAACATAAAATTACGATGAAATGAAAAATGGGATGGGACACAAGGATAATGGGGTCGAGAAATTTTGATCGCCACTGGAAATTTGGTCACCAGACTGGACTTTTTTATGAGAAACTAAATTAATCGTTCCTTGTAAAAAATGACTCAATTGCAATACCCTTATTTGTCAAAATGACAGTTTAGGGATCAATGTGTTTAATCTTGTTATCATTGTCAAAACAACTCATGAAAAAAAAACTTCAGAGAAGGCTCATAAAGCAGTTGCCCAGAACCAAAACTTCTGCAAGGACCCAAACGATAGTATTTGGTTCATGACAAGTTTTTGCAAATCACACTTGTGAGGCTAACCGACATGTATTTACCTGGCTTTGATTTATATCTTTTTTTTAAAATATGGCTAAATTAGGTAAATCTTTAATGGAATAGAGTTTGCTATTCATTACAACTAAAGTTGTTTATAATCTACAGATTTCATTTTAGTGCGATTTGTTTTGTTTAATCATGTGTCAGTATATATTTATTATTGAAATTTCAATGCTGTGGCCATTTCGACAAATCATTCTTTGTATTTACCACTTAATCGTGGAATGTTACAACCTGAATTCCCACCATATCCGAGTAAAAACTCATGGTCGTCAAAAATCTAGTATATATACGAGTATACATTAAGTGTCTAGACGTATCACAAGGGAGTTTAGTATTGCTTCTACCAAGTGAAACGTATGCTGATTTTACTTGAAGTTTACTTCGTCTGAATATAGCTGAAATATTGCTGCTCGGACGTTAAACCCCAACAAACTACATTAAGTAATATTGCTCCAATGAAAGGGGCTGATAAAATTGGATTGTCCCCCTTGCTACAATATTTTCCTCGTAAATTTTACACGTCAAGAAATAGTTTACATATAAGAGCGAACCCATAAAAGACACAAGCACTAGGTTCACTATACTATAAAGCACTTTAAGTTAACATGATGTATTCTGTTTTGAAAAATAAGATTGCCCACTGTTGCGCCGGACCACCCCTTCGTCGAACCTCGCTTATTTTATAGGTGACCTTCTCCATGAGCTAATTTACAAACAAAGTTAATCTGTCATGGTAAAAATTGATGGAATTGCATACTTCAGAGCAGCCTCATAAAGCAGTTGACCTGACCCAAAACTTCTGCAAAGACCCGATAGTATTTGTTACAATTTTTGAACGAAGTAGAAGTTTGTGATAGCCGAGAACGCTCATCTGTTGAAAGCAACGACACTTTTAGAAAATCACTGAGAATCCTGCTTAATATAGTGTTAGTAATTTTTAATGGAAATGGTGCGTTATTCCAGATTTTATAGCGCACTAAATGCATGGTTAATTATTTCCGGTACATTGCAATATAAATGGGTATATATAGCACAGGTCTGTATGAAATTGTCATTGGTCAGATCAGTAGTCAAAATAGTACAGAAAATAAAAGGAACAACTAACTTTACAACTAAAATACAAGTATAAAGCAAAGAAAACACAAATTTCAAAATAAGTCTTGAACTTTTTTAGGATGAGGCGTCAATTTCAAAATAAATATATAAGATACATGTATAAGTAATTAGTACTGAAAATGAACATTTGTTGAGATTATGAATCAGAAGCAGAATATTTATCAGTAAGATCTCTGGATACATGTATACCAGTCCTATTGTTCCTATGTTTGCACTCGAACTCGACCTGTTGTGACATCTATCTCTATATCTGCATTAGTCAAAGCCTAGCGCCATGATCGTACATGTAGACAACTCGACTAGTTAGGCATACTGACCGGGTGATACTTTCAGTCGTTTACGGAAATATACCATAAAACTGTAGTCTATAAAGCACATTCTTTCAAACAATTCGACTGCCCTTAATAATTTAATTGGTAAAAGATACGATTTAGTATTGTCTTCTTTTAATCTTGTTTTTCACAAATAAAGATATTCAACCCTTAACTGTATCCCTACGTAAAACGAAGTCATTTTTTTAGAATTTTGCCTAGAGTTATACTTGACGTTACAAATACATTGTACTTATATGGGGACAGCTTCCCATTCTATGGTATACAGGGGGTGGGGAATTAGGAATGGGGATGGTGTATGGTGGATTGGGATATTGAATGGGGAGGATGAGGACATTAGTTTTAAGATATTTACTGACATGAAGAAAATGTTAAATTTAATTAAAAATAAAAGCTAAAATGACGAAGAATTCAAAAATATATAATTTAATTTGATAATGTAAAATATTTAATAAGAAATACGCAGTGGGAATTGTATGGGGATGGGGATTTTTTGGGGGGGAATTATTAATGCGGGACACAATGGGGGATGGTTTATGGTATAAGTGAGAAGTTTATACCATTATTGAGTGGATTTTAGGTTGTACTTGGTGTTTTTTCCTTCCTTTTTACCCAAGATTAAAGGGGCTGGTTATAATAATAATATTAAAAATATATACAAGGTAGCTCTGACTACGCCTACATTGAAATTTCAAGCATCAAACATGTGATGTTAGCTTTTTACTGACTAAATAACGTTTTAAACATAACACGAACAAGCCAGAAACCGAGTTCTCGGGAAAAAAATATCGCACTGACCGTTGATTTGTTTTCCTTTCTAGTATGCAGATCGGGACAAACTGACAGTATCCTGCGCAGAAGGTATAAATTATTCACTTATTCTATGCTTAACAAATATGTCACGCTCACTGCTAAACCCAACCTCCTTATGCAAATTAGTACAGTTCTGTAACACCAGAAACAGTTTCACGGATTTATAATTCACAGGCTCATGCCCCGTGAGTTTTCATATTCTGTATAGGATTATGATACATGTGTATAGGTGGAAAACTAAAAGCGAATTACAGTTAGAGTTATCTTTCTTACCTTGTGTTCCATTCAGAAGTACTGCAGAGAACAAAATACGTGTAGGTGAATGGTAAATGTGGCACCTTTTGCAGAATGAAAATATGAAAACATAGCGCAAAGACTTAGCGGAGACATGAAAACAGTGGTAAAGGTACAGTATAATATTGTTTCAAGATATTTAAGGCAAAGCGAAAATCTGTTAAGCATTATTTATTGTACCACAAAATTAATCCGCGTGATATGGTGATTATTTCTTATCTCCAGTCAATCTGTAATTTAATAATGTGGAGTGATTTTGAGTTTACATTACCTTCGTGTCGGACCAGAAATTCGTATCGGACCACAAATTCGTGATGAACCCCATTTTATTAATTAGCGATGTAAAATCTGGCACTTTATGTCAGCCAATAATGGAATCAAAGCACAGGGGATTGCTCCAACTATCAAATGCGAACTCGGCTAGTATGATATAAACACGAATAATTTTAGTCTAGCTGCTTATTCGATAGTGGGAGCAAGCCCTTACAATTCAAGGCTTCACTTTATTTCGGTCTACACTCCAGGGCCGTGTCTTTTCCAGTTACAATGTTTTCAGTGGCATGCAATTCAGAGATTTTGAAAAGGGTGATGGAGGTTATTCCGGTCGGCACCAGAAAAAAGGAGTTCCAGGCAATTTTTTGCTCAATTATGCCAATTTTTTCTGACAAAAGGAGGGTCCGATCCCGAAAACTGAAAAATCCGCCACTGCTCCTTGTCCAAATTGTTGCAAGGTTTGTTTGATTGGACAGGTCCCCATGAATGTCATGTATTATTTGCGAGCAGATTTTAAAACAATATAATCTGATGTAAAGCCTTACTAGGTAGCATTCAAGCCAGATTAGAAAACAAGTACCCGGTCAGTACTAATGTTTTTAGAAAGGTAGAACGTTCGATATTTTCACCTATTTACATTTCAGCTTACCTTTCTATGACCATAGTTTTTGACACCGAACTTTAAATAATATTTTAAGCACACTTAATGAATTAAATTTGCCATGCATGTAAGAAAACATTGAGAGATCAAATTGATAAGAAGATAATTGATTTCTCTGCCAATAAAAACAAAGGTGTCACACGCTAATAATGCAACTTTATCTCCAAACACGCGATATCTAATGCACAACTCCGTCTAAGAATCATGCAGGGGTGATATATGGTCAAGAGGACGAAATTTTGAAAACAAAACAAATTTTGTTTTAAAAAACTCATCTTTTTCATATCGCAAATGCATTCTTTCTACAAATTGAATGCTGATTTTTGATTAACTGCGGTTAAAGAGAAATAAATTACATAGGAAGCATTGACATTCACTGAAAAGGGGAGATCACTCTTTCATTTTATACAGAATTTGGTTGCTTTCTCAGAGGACTAAAATCATTTTCTAAACCATCCACTGTCGATTTAAAAAATCTTTGTATTATTGTACATATTGTATATATATGATAAAAATATTTAAAATTTTTAAAAAAATTAAGCAAGTTTTAAATTTAAATCCGTGGGATAAAATTTACGCCACGAGTCAGCCATATCATAGAAATTGCCTGGTTTCTAATTGGACATTCTCTTAGTCTTGATCAAAATACGTATCATGGCTACGGAATAATCTATACGGTCACATGCCTATTAATAGTTAGATGTAATTACCTCTGTATTTCCTAATATGCTTCATAAACGTTACTTATCTTATTTCTTATTACAATTTTGCTATGTATTTAGATATGCATATATACTTGTAGTCAGTGGGGCATATAAAAGTTCCTAATTATGGGCTTCAATGATTTCGCTATATATATATAATCAACCAAACTTGTTGATAGTGTTTACATACATGTATGTTTTTAAAGCACCCGATAAAATGATTTCAAACGTTTAAGACTTACGATTAGACCCTTTGAGCATGCTAAATAAACACTTTGCTCATCCACAAGGGTCTGTATTTCACAAAAAGCATGTTGATAAAAGTTATATGTATATTTTAACTTTTCTTCCTACTTGAAAAGGTGTGATGTGCGTGTGCTTTTGGGGAAGAATGCAGATTTGTATGTTACATGTATATTTATTTACTGCTCGTAAAATTATGTTTCCATAAGTTTTAAAATATATGATAAATCATATACTTAAATATTCTCGTATTGATCTAAAACAATCCATTATGACCATGAGTACAGTACCTGTACGATACCAAACACAAATATTCGAAAGTTTGACACGAGTTAACATGTAAATTATACGTAAAGTGCTTCCCTCATTTCCGGAGAATATGTATGTAGAATATGTCAAAGAGACAACAACCCCATCGGGATGAAAAAAATGTCAGCCCATTTATGGAAAAATGAAGCGATGAAGATCATGTAATGAGACTCGGGAGTCATTTTGTACAGTTACGTACATGCACATGTAACTCGAATCTTATAAATAAGCGTGTCTTTGCATCGAAGGCAAAACGACATCGGTATGCTCCGAAACAAGGTATATGTAGGTCGTTGAAGCGTTTTTTTTTTACATGTAGGAGATACATGACTTGTGTACAAATGCATGATATCTGTTTCGCCGATAATATTACCATGAGTATTCTATATGTAAGAGCATGCACACATTATGGAACATGTTATCTACAAATGTATGAATGAAAATGGCGAATAAATCACCGAGTTCTATATTTTAATCTCCTTGAACAAAAATATTAGACATTATCGTATCCATTTCCAGGTATTTGTAGCTTTTGATTGATTGATTGTTGGGGTTTAACGTCCGAGCAGCCATATTTCAGCTATATTAAGACAATGAACATGAAATGGATGATAAAATGAACATGAAATGAAAAAAAGAAAGGATAGGTCACAAGGATAATAGGGTCGACAAATTTTGATTGCCACTGGAAAAAGGGGGGTTGGGTAAGGTCGGGCAATTTAGCCTCCAGTGGCGGAGCGCAAAGGTTCCTACTCCTATCGAATACCACAGCAGGGTTCTTTAACGTGCGAGGAACGTGGCATCTTTCCCAACACGGTGCACCAGTATGGTTTGCGGTTAGGTTTTCCGTATTATAGCCTGACAACCCCAGCATGTAACACGCCAGGGGTACCCCATTCCACCACCTGGGGCACACATCCCAGTTGCTCTGTGGGCAGAGCGCCTAGCCCCCGGCTAGGTTTTTGAGCACTATTTAGTCGCCTTATACGACAAGCTTAGCTGCTGCAGGCCTATTCTTTTAACACCCGGACCTGCACGGGGCTTGAGGTCACTTTTTAATCACTATGTATATTTGGTGTGAAACCGCGAAAAATGAACCAACTGGTATTTGTATGGAGAGGTTTATAATGGCACAACGAATGTACGAAAAAAAAATATATTGTCCGACCATAATTATCGGCAAAAAAACACACAATAATTCAGAGACATCAGAATCCGAAGACAGTGACAAGACATGAAAACAGAAAATAATAAACATTAACAAATCAAAATGGGACGACGCTTAAAAAGTGTATTTAGAATTATAAAAAAAAAACGCTTTAAGTAACTGCCAATTCGTTATTTTAATTTTTTTTCGATTGAAACAAGTGATTTAAAGCCGCTTAGCATAATTATTAACTAAAATGCTTTTGATCTAAGGCATTCAAACAGAAAATTTATGTTCATGTCTTTAAATAAATGAGCTTTCAAAAAAATTGAAGTAGTGTAACGAAACGTGAAGAAATAAATGTAATGGACATGCGCAAAGATAATTTTAGAGTAGAACGGGTGACCTCATAAATGTGTGTAAAGCGGTCAACAATTAGAATGCGATCAATCGGGTTTAAATAGTTCAAACTTATCTATTGAATGGCCTAGAACTACGGGTGACTTATTACGATAGCTAAACATTGTGTGGGTATTAAAATTGCTAGTACTGAAATGAGTGATTAACATCGAATTAAAAGTAATAGCACGTAATTTAAAATTCATTTTTAATGACGTCAATTCTTTGTTGCAGGATTTTTAATTTTTATAACTTTTAATGATTGCGTGAATTGCAGTTTTATCTTAATTTTGTTGTCAATTTTATGATTAAAAACAATATACAGCTAGATGACTTTGATTTCGCTTAAAACATGACGCGATTTCCAAGGATAGGGCTTGTAAGTCTCGTTCTAGTTTCAGTTTCCCTTCCGGATTTTTCGATTGAAATCCGAAGACCGATCTGCATTTTATTGTTTACTTCCGGGAAAACGAAAACACTGCATCACAATTCTTAATCTTCTATTTTTTTCTTAACATTTTTATTTTGTATATCTAGATATTTGTCATTTTTTATCAGTATTTTTACACAAAAATATATATAGCTTTTAATATTGAACTCAATGTTATGTTTAAGACGTATCTCCATGTATTTGAATGGTAGAGGAGAACCCATTCTCATGGAACGATGCAGTCACATAACAAGACCTACACACCATATTGGCAGGTGGCCGAGTTGTCTCCCATTAAAGATCATCGACAAAGAACGAATGTGTTTTTATGCCCCCGCGACAAAGAGTCGGGGTCATATTAATTGACCCCTGTCCTTCCGGATTACAAACATGGCTTGTCCGGCTATGTTCTCGTACAGTTTTTGAACTACATCTGAAATATTGTACAGGTTATTTCTACACATGACGAAGGTGTACAGGGTCATAGGATCTTGATTTTCGTAAAATATTATGGAAATTGGTGATAGTTACACGTAGTCATTTTACTCATAAAATATATGGATCATGGCTTGTCCGGCTATCTCCTCGTACAGTTTTTGAACTACATCTAAAATATTTTACAGGATATTTCTACACATGATGAAGGTGTGCAGGGTCAAAGGATTTTGATATTCCGGAAATATTACGGAAATTGGTGATAGTTAGATTTAGTCATTTTCATCGGAAATAAGGCTATATGGCTTGTCGCGCTATCTCCTCCTGTAGATTTTGAACTACATCTAAAATATATTTTTTGCAGGATGTTTCTACACATAACGATGGTGTGCAAAGTCAGAGGATCTTGATTTTTGTGGCATATTACGGAACTGGGTGATAGTTGGAATTTTTAATTTTTGTCAGAAATATACCCCAGCAACAAAGTTAGGGATTAGTTATTGGGGGTATTAACATTTTTTATTTTCCGTCAGTCCGCCCATCAGTCCTCTTTTTCACACCGCAAGTATTTTTGCAGTGCTTAGCCTAACATACCAAATATTTACTGCATCAACCAATAGTACATAACCTTTCTGAATCTGCAAACCATGTCTTCATAGGAAAATAAACGTGTTCTTAATTTGGCAAGTCTAACGAGCGGGGGAATCATTAGCGTCTTACAGACACATTTGATTTACTACGAAACAATCACTACTAACAAATGACGCGGGGCTCTTGTGCAAACAGGGCTTCCAGTTCTTTTTTTCTTTTTTTTCTTTTTTATTGCTGGTTGGACTGAACTATCAGTGAAACTTAATGTTACAATCAAATGCGATAAAATACTTAGTCTACAAAATTTCTAGAACGAAATGTACAAAACACAACAAACAAAACAAAAACACAAAACACAAAAATCACACATACATCTACACACAAAAATCGCTTCATCAAATTTTTGGAATTCCATATACATATACACAATTTTCTTTCTCTCTAAAATCTTGAATTGTAAGCGTTTGTTCATTATACACTTAGTTTTCGGGTATTATTGTTTATGTAAAGAGACGGCTTTAATGTTTCACTAATCCACACACCATCAGAAATGAAATAAGGACACAATACATCTTGAAATAATACACATCTTGCGAATTAACCGTGAACTGTCAGTAATGGATAAGTAGAAAGTTAAAGAATGACATCTCTCCTGCGATAAAATGTTTGTTTGTTTGTTGGAGTTTAACGCCCGAGCAGCATAATTTCAGCTATATTCAGGCGATGAACATGAAATTGATGATAAAATGAACATGAAATGATGATGAAATGAAAAATGGGATGGGAAACAAGGATAATGGGGTCGACAAATTTTGATTGCCACTGTAAAGAGGGAGAAGTGGGTAGGGTCGGGCAATTTAGCCTCCTGTGGCGGAGTCCTATGGTTCCTACTCCTATCGAATACCACAGCAGGGTTCTTTAACGTGCGAGGAACGTGGCATCTTTCCCAACACGGTGCACCAGTATGGTTTGCGGTCAGGTTTTCCGTATTATAGCCTGACAACCCCAGCATGCAACATGCAGGGGTACCCCAGTCCACCACCTGGGGCACACAATCCAGTTGCTCTGTGGACAGAGCGCCCTAGCCCCCGGCTAGGGTTCTGAGCACTATTTAGCCGCCTTTTACGACAAGCTTAGCGCTGCTGCAGGCCTATTCTTTTGACACCCGGGCCTGCAAGGGGCGTTATTTCTTAGAGTTTTATGTTTAATTTTTCTTCTATATGCTTTTCTTAAAGAAATTTAAACTTCCAATGGAAACACGGGTCCCAGCGTGTAATTATCGTGGTCAAATTCCACACGTTACGGCCTCTTACACGTGCTTCCAACTAATAATTAGCATTGTAATTTGCACTTGATCATAAAAAGCAAAGTGAAAATAGATTCAAGTTCCTTTTTTAAATTTCTGTATGGAAAGTCCACGATTAATACAGACACATTGTAAATAAGCACATTCAATGTAAGAAGAATTGGTCGAATTGAGGGCAGTGTTATCGCTTAAAAAATTTGGCCAGGTCATCAAATTTAATGACCGATATTAAACCTTTAAAGTTCAGACACAGTTTGCTACTTGAGATCGTATGACTTCAAAATATCAATTTGGCGGGAAAAGGATTTACATTTTAAAATCAAGAACAATGCATTACACTAATACATGTGAAGTCAAACTTACCTAAGTTATTTTCAAATGGAGAGCCAAATCATAGTCACAGCATTCAAGTTGATCTTAATAGAAGCTCTGTGTGAAAATGATTCTATTATTTTTTCCAGCTGTTTAAAAAGCAGATGTGGTTTCTTCCTCTTTCTTTGACATGAACTTCATAATTTTGTTGTTACTCCCTAGTTTCAGTTGAGTTTTGCGATCACTTATACCAACTCAGTGCAAACCTGGATGCCTTAAAAGAGGCCGAATCTGAGGGAGCAACCCAATTTGTATCGCAAATGTGCGGCCTTCAAGGAATTGGGATGGGCATTTAGACAGTTGAGTAAAATATTCATTATTTTATCAATATCCAATATAGATCTAAGCCGTATATGTTAAGTGTATACAGTAATGCCTTGCATATTATGCTTAATGCAAAAGGGGGGTTAAACGATTGAAGAAGGGAGAGCTTGCTTACTGACCAAAGAAGGATGCGCACCGTCATGTTTCAGTGTTTTTTTTCATTGCAACCACCCCTGCTCTTCCTGAAAACGGTAGGGTGTGCGCTCCCACCAGGTCTTGATCCATCTTAAATATAAGCATGACAATTCTTTCATTATGATTGCCATCCAAGGAAGAGAACCTTGAACAAACTGTAAAAAGCATTTCACTCCATCTTTTCTCAACATTAGACACTGCAACCATACAATAAATATGTGAGATGCATAGTAGGTGGTTTATATGTACATATATACATTATTGTATATAAAGAGTATACTAGGGGCAGTGCTTAACGATATTTATATGGAAAACAGAACAGATATGGTGAAACTCAACAAAAGGCCCCCACAACAAAAGTAATGAAATCCACGGTAACAGAACGATGACATTAGCTCCCATCTAAACTAAAAAGTCAAATAACGACACGAAGACACGCTAATGACCAACATTGACATAAGAACGAGATCATTCATTTCTTACCGAATATCTTGCTACATGCACAGCAGACAATTTGGAAATGGTGGACAATCATCAGAAATCGACAAAACTAGATTGAGGCAACGAAAAATCACAAAAAAACATGCTATATTCATAAATAATTTGTTTACTGAAAATTTTGAAATTGATCTTGAACCTAATATCACAAGGCAATAAATCGTGTGATAATTAACAATGTAGTAAAAGATTTCGAAAGAGTAAAATGTATTTTCGGCCAACGAACTACATGTAATACGATAGCACATCTCGAATATACATGTATAATATAATCAATGATTTATTTATTTTATTTATTTATTTAAATAAGTAAAGACAAACTCAAAGTAAAATGTGTTTTGAAAAAGTCAAGCCACGGAACAGATAAAAGAGCATAGTCATTTAATATTGAACTATGTGCTATGATTAGAAAAAAGATTATCATAAAACATATCCACTTCCGGTAGAGTATAACATAAATCTTACCTCTCCAGAAATAGGCATCTATACCTTGATAAAACATACTCTCAGTATAGCTATGTAAAAAAAAATTGTAATATAGAAAACCGTAGTGAATTCTTTCACTTCGCCAGTTTGATTAGTGTCGAGGGAATTACTTAATTGTGACTGGAAGGTGTAATGTTCGATCGGTAGTCAATCCGGTAAGACGCCGAATCTATAATTCTGCGTTGTGGACTTCATACACTTCTCCTCATGCCTTCTGCTACAAATGTGTCAATGTAATATTGATTTCTAACAATGTTTTGCTACATTTCTTATATTATCTTAGTAGTAGAGTGTTATTTACTCGAAAAGTTTAATAATAAGCATCGTTGAAGGCGAGTGTTTCACATGGATACAAATTTACGCCATGATGAATCCTAGGGATGGTGCTGGGGTTCGGGTATAAATTATGTAAACATACATTATTACGAGTATTTATTAATGGCTAGATTAATATGTCGTGCGGATAAATATGTAGGTTTTGAAGGTTTTGAAAGATCGTTAAGTGCAGTAGTAATCTGTTCAGTGACAATCATTTTCGTACTGATAATACAATTGCGAGTAGTTTTACACGTAACACTCTGAATGGCATAGAAGGGTTCGAACTGATATCATCTGTATATCAAAATATTTTCGTTGGTTACTTCTGGTCACCCTATATCAACATATCTTCTCCTTTGGTTACCCTATATCAACATACAAAAATGTATCTCCTACATCAACACTTTCAATAGTAGCACTATATTTCATCGCGTATATATATGTGTGCGGCGTTAATACCAAAGATAAGAATTTCCGTTCGGTCACCAGAAGTTACCTGTAGCGGACCTATGATCATTTTGCCTTTGAACATCAGACAACACCATGACTGGTGTCTTAGTTTGCTTTGTGGTATGATCGTTTCTCTACCGACACTATCATTGCAAAACATGAATTATGAATGCTCTTTAGGAGGTGTGCGCTGAAAGAGACGTTTCATCGGAGGGCAATGGAAAACTGATATACAGTCCTTCATTATAGCGACATATAATTATATGTAATTTCAAACGAATAATTAAATTGTTGAATGAATCGTTTTTACATCCCAGTTTCAGTATCTTAAGTTTGTATTTATGATTCCGCTCAAACTTTGCTTATACATTTAGTTTTACGCATACATTTGTATTTACCCGTTCTTCCTTTTTCCTACAGTTTTAAGAACGTACATTTATTTAATCATTGTTCAATTATTTAATCGCTGTATATGTACCTGGTCTTTCGTTAGAATAATTTTTTTCTTTGGAAATATTTGTTCTCACTTTTCAAAATTGAAATTATTTGCACTTCGCCAAAGTCACATTTTTATCCGCAAAAGTACTACTAAGTCAAAACTTAACAAATCACATCCTAGAGTAATCAATCATTACAGAATAACGAGGTACCACTGTACTAAATTACTCATCATAGCAAACACTAATACCACTCTTGTGTATGTAGTGAATCAAGGCGTCGATTTCACAAAAAAAGTCGTAAGTATCAAGTTGATCGTAAGCAATTACGTCACAACCTGAAATAGCATTGTGACGTCATAATATAAGATTTTATTTCACACTTGTAAGACTTCTTGTGAAATCGACGCCAGGACTTTGGTTTAGGGTTAAATACCGAGTGGAAGGAAAAATATAGCGAGGATAAAATTTGCGAATTATTTTTCCCCATTTATTTTTAGGGTTGAGGGTGAGCGTGTGGGCGTTCGCAGACTTGCCTTTCCCTTGGCTCCACGTCTGGTTAATGGTATAGACGGTTCTTCCCTCGTACATTTTGTCTCAGCTGATTTTTTTTCTAAAAAATTTTCATTTGTTAGTAAGAATGGTGTCAAAAAATAGTGCCCTTCTGTTGATAATTTAAGTTGTAGGATATTGTAGGATATTTGGAATTCAGAGCCTTTAATTGTTAGTCTGAATTTGTTGGTTTTGTCTCAAAACATTTCCCTTAAACATGGCAAATGCTTCCTTTTATAGTAATGTTGCATCCAGCAAATTTTCAGAATACATTTGACTGAAAATATTTTGATAAGTAACGTCCTACATTCTGACCATAATGGGTCGTACCATTCATTTATACGAATATAACTGCTAGTATGAATAAAAGTTTACAAAATAGTTCGTTTCGTGCTACATATACAATCACTGTAATCTGGTGATTATAAAATCGCAAAGCATGATAAAATCTAATAAAAAATTCTGTTCTAAAATCTGACCCCTATTTTATACTATAAAATTTAAAGCTGTTAAATGTTACTGAATTTCAGCATACATTTTAACCGCTATATGCGTCACATATTTAAACCTCCATATTTCCTCGTCAGTTGCATATCTAGGTGGTTGCCCTATTTAAAGGACATACTAGGTTCAAAATAAGATTTCTCGGATTTCACATCTCAGGGTCACGTTTAATTCCAGTTGTCCACTCCGGTTATTCTATAACGGACGTTATTTTCTTTGCGGATAGACTGGGTGAGGTAATTACTTACAATTGTGTTTAATACTTTTTTTTATCAAAGTTTCCTAAGTTTGGCAGTAATGAACTTCCTGTATGTAAATGTATATAATTGTTAATTATACGTTTGAATCAATTCATCAATTCAATAATTTGTTGATAAAACCAAATTTATACTTCAAAGTCATTGCAAATATATGTTCAGAAGGTATTTTCATACATTTGAGTTAAAACGAAAGTAAATTGTTTACAATTTCGGACAGAAGCAGAGAACTTAAAAGGCAGATCGAAGGGGGACTCAGATGGTCCAATCCTCCCGTATTTAATTACGAAATTGGTTTAAATTTGTTTGAAAATGTCATATTGTTTATTAAACATGGGGAAACAACTACAATACAGCACAATAAATAGTCAAATAATTCATTTTTTATCATTATATACATGTAGATCACATGCATGTATCTTGAATGTACATTTTTTTTTACATTTTTCCTTGAGAGAAAATATGGGGTCCGGATTCGAATCTCCCTTTCATAAATCTCTCGATCCACTACTGATGAGTGCTAGTCACTTTTGGAATTCTTTCAATTTTCAACAACTTCTTTTTTCTTTCTGTCGTTCTCCTTCACATTTGGATTTCTTCCTCCTATACGAAATTGATTTTTTGTTAGGCACCACCGTTCCATTCAGCTATTACTTGCAAGTGATTGTTGTTGGTAATGACCATATATGTTGTCTCCATGCCTGATGGTTCTTGCATGTGTATAGAATGTGAATTGTATCATATTCTGTCTAACTAAACGGATACATTGGAGACAACTTTTATGACACTGTTCAGATATTGGTTCAGTCTGTTGTACCCTTTCCTCAGTAAGATTATGACAGTTTGGTCAAATATCGACAGTGTGTGATAAATTTCTTATTGGGGTTTATGAATACTTAAAAAGGAGATCCTTGGGGTAGTGAACAAAATGCAATTTTACTTTGCAAAATTTATTTTTTTATAATTTACTCTGTGGAGTTTTTTTCTATAACTTCAACAGTTAAACGGTGTTGCATTACAGTGTGTGTTTAACTGTATTATATTATTCAGTATCTAAGGATTCGCCTAATTGTATTTTTCTCTATTTCCATCAGAAATTCTTTCGATTACACTAGAAATCCAACATAGTAAGAACAAAAATCATTGATGACTGTAATTCATTCATAATGTACATTTGTGCATGTGTATTGAATACTTTAGTATGTAACCTTTGTGATGGCCGTGTAAGTTCTGTTTAAGTTCAGGTTCAAATAAGTATTGTAACTGTTAATAAAATATGGTTTTGGCATAAAATGAAATATGTGTTACTTGCAGTAGTTCTAATTCAAAGATATAGCGTATCTGTAGTATCACTGGTTACCTCTTTACTTCTTAAAAATGCCAAATCAAAGAAGCCCCTAGCGGTGGGTAGCACATGCCAATTTTTGTGTTGAAAATGTTATCATTTAGAGATCATAACTCATGTTTACTAAAAATGATTGTTTTCACCATTTACTGTAATGGTAAAAAATGAAACAAATTACCTAGATAGAACTATAAACTTAGAAATAAAGGGAAATACCTCAGTCTTTAGTTTAGTTGATTTGTTATGGAACTTTGGAGAAAAAAAGCTGGCACACTGATATCATTTATTGTTTTGTAGTGCGGGATTTATTTTTTAAAATGACTAGACAATGGTGTTGTATGTCCTGTGAACCTTTGGTCATTTAAATTTACCAAATTTAAAATCTTCAGTAGATTAAGTGTGAACTATACGGAAGCCCGTTAGTACCATGTGGAGCTCTTTTTTGTCTTGTTATAACAACTTACTAACTTGTTACATCAACTTAGCTAACTTGTTATATCAACTTAGAACATGTATATAAACGATTTAAACGGCCACATCCCAAAACAATTGCATTAAAATGGACCGAGAAAGGATATGCCGCTTTTATTTTGACCTTTGATTTAGATATTCTGAAATATTAGAGTTTTTAGCACAACATCATCATATTACTATAAGTTAGCTAAGTTGATATAACAAGTTAGTAAGTTGATATGACAAGTTAGCTAAGTTGATATAACAAGTTAGTTAAGTTGTTATAACAAGATAAAAAAAGAGCTTCACATGGTACTAATGGGCTTCCGTAGAACTATCTTCAAACTAAACAGCAGTTCCCTATAAACCGCTGAATAGAATTTAACGAAAATTCACAAAATTCTTAGTCACGTGACGTCAATGTCCAATTATCTCCTTTTTCGATCTAAATGACTATTAGGGTTCCCTGACAGGGTTCCAGTTAAGGTTATTGTTAGTAAGGTGTCAATTTGACCAGGGTCCATCTGTTTACGATATAAGGAAGTGCTGAACAAACAAGATTAGCAATCAGAACTACTCGGCCATTTCCGCTACACTAAAAAATAACCTCTTGAACAATTTGCCGTAATTGTAGTCATATGCGAATCAAAGTAGTTCTACCCATCAGGCAGCGGTAACAATTTTTGTTGGATAGCACTAGAAATAAAGAACAGCAACTCTTCTAAGAATTTTTGCGCGAAGTGAGGAGCTAAGAAAAAAAGTAATGTTAAAAAAATCAACCAGTTTAACTATATTTTTAGAATCGGATCGGTCAAATTCCGGACAGATCCAGGCTACAAATCACTTGTTCTCTCTTGCCTCTAAATGACTTTAAAACAATACATTTTAACAAAACAAAACTCTACGCCATTCATACAAAAATATCTCTGGTATCAACGTTGATAGTCTCTTAAATATTGGAAGAAGCGTCGTGTTTCATTAAATGGTGAGGGATATGGGGCTCAGGTTACATTTTCTAATTTGGGGGCCCGTGTGTAGTCTTTTTTCTTTTAAAAATATGCGTTGTATGTTGGTATTCTTTATAGATAGAGTCGTTAAAACAAGTCCTATAAAAGGACCTTGTGTAGTGACGCAAGTCATTCTAAACATGGACATCGTATGACACCACGTCACCCATTTGGGTCGAAAGGCCAGACACATTTTATCTTACTAGATTCGTATAATTTGTTATCATTTAGGAAACCGGATAGACATTCTTTTTATTCACCTCCCTCGTCCGCATCGTACGACGAAGTTCTTAGCCACACGAAAAAATAATATCAATTAAGCGTTGAAGCTCAATTTCACTAGATGTCATCAGTGACAATATATCACATTTGAACTTGACATGCATGTACTTCAATTATATACAATGAATAATAGTTTGTTATTTCATACTGGTAAAACAAAAAAAAAAAACATCTTTTTTTTCTTCGTCTATAGATAAACTTTTGTATGAAACTTTGTTGGTCTTCCAAAAAGATCGCAATCAAAGCAAATTTGCCTTCAGTAGTTAGTAAGAGCATCGTTAGGCTTTAACAATTATATTTTTTACTTGGATTCCATAAAAAAAAACGATTTCCCGCGTGAAAACTGTGTGACCTATCATTTTACCAAAAAAAAAAACCTTTACCGGAAATGTGGAGAAATCTAAATTAATGAGTTTTGCCAAAAGTTGGAATACCTTCTTTTAAATTAACAACAGAGACACATGTTTTCAGTTAATGGAAGTATTTATAACGAATATCTTAGCCACACGAAAAAAATATATATATTTAATATGTCAGTGACTGAGCAAAATTCCGTTGCCTGTGAATGTAGACCACCACACTTTCAGACCGATGAACACAAATTTTCTCTAATAACATTGAGTTTAAAAAATTAATCCGATTCTCGTAAGGAAAGGAAATGTGAATCAGTTTAATTAAAAATATATAATGTACAAATTAATTTTTCAAAAACATTGTACATTGAGTCTATTTGAAAACCATCATAGCTTCAACGGCGCTTCAGCCAAATGGCCATGAAATATGTAGGGTAGGCATGGCAAATAGGGAAAGTAGGGTAGCAGAAAACAGGATTATCATCGTTTTTCTTTTTTGTCTTACCATCGGGGATACAGCTCTTTATTTGTTTAATTTATTGACGACACTAAAGAAATATTTAGCAAAAAAGTAAAACAAAGACAAACCCAAAAGTGGGCAAAATTTAGTACTGAATATTTATTAAACAAAGATATTTGCAGTCTGTGAATATGACTATTATAAAACGTATAGTTTTTATTTAAACATAATTTTATCCAGTTAAATTTTACATTTTGTACCTGGAGCAATAATTGTCAGACTTCTACATGTAAGTAACCACTTTGTCCAAATTGTAAGTGACCTCATTGTTCAGTTTTTCTCACTTAGAAAATTAAAGGTAGGACGTCTCACTTGCTCAGTCACTGACATATTAAGTATGTTTTTAAATAACTCGATGACGTTCGTTATATTATAAGAAACATTAGCCAATCGGTAAATAAAGAAGATTATGTACTTGAGGGGTGATTTCCAACCGTCCTATTCGATGAAAAGTAAGAAACATTTTTGTGATAATAATAACAAATGCTTTAAACGAAGATTTACAAGCGTATAAGGTAGGGAAACGAATTTCTTCTAGGATTGAATTGAACGATTGAAATATGGTTTTCAGAATCCGTCACTTTAGCAATGTAATTTTGATCATTAAATGCACATCAATGATTTCACTAATCGAGTTAATCAAATACTGCGTGCTTTCATCTTTTGTTATTTAATTTCATCAAAAATTGTAAAAAGTGTAATAGAAACTCCCAGAAGGCTCGAAGACACGACATGATGACAGACAAGTGTTCAGCAATCCTCACATTTTAAAACCTGTCATAGTATTTCGTTGTTTTCCTCCTACGAGTTTTAGTTCTACCTTTTTGAATTCAAAATATCGCGGATAATTGTTGTGAATTATCGAAATTTATCATGTACTTGATATTATGAATAAAAACAAAATTTTATTCCTCGATAAATCTTAAAACGCGAAAGTTTTTTTTTTGAATTTCTAGTGAACAGCCAAAGCAGGTTGATAAATGTCCACTTCCGGAATCTATGGCATGATCGAAAGCTTTATCAAATAATTCTGAACTGTTCACAAAGGAGGTAGTCCTCGTTCATGGATTCCGAGATATTTGACTTAGTTTTGATTATAATATAAACAGAGATAATTTTTCTTCCACTAGTTTTTTTTTTCTCGTTATAACGCGAAGCGCAAAACTTACATGTACAGTAATAAAGCGATAATTATGAAAGAAGAAAACTTATGATTTTTTCGTCTGTATTTTTACACTTGGAGTAGCTAGTTCTTTAACTTTCCCTTTTGCGTTTAAAGTCAAAATAGATAAATTTAAAACTGTTTTGTTCTTAATATAATGCAGTACCTATGTTTTTACCAGGTCGAACGAAGTCATATAATAAACTTTTTTATCAAGAATGAAAACGGGACCAAAAAAAATACAGAATAGAGGGGAAGCAATAATCTTTGGTGTAAGAAGTCATGACCCCTAAAATAATAACGATAGTAATAAAGTATTATTTGTTTCATTAGTGTGAGTACATGAATTACAAAAGTAGAAACCTTTGGAAGCTATCCTGTTCCTAAAACAAATCAATCGAAATAAACAGGAAACACCAAAAACAGAAATGAGAGAAGCCTAAAGTACATGTATGTATTTGTTACCGATTGGTGCTAGGCAACAAAATGTTTTATTTAGCACAGGCATACAAATTATCTAGCTGCCCTCCTATGATTATACAGCGATCACTAAGCTTTTCTGTAAGAAAATGGCGGCCGCTAAGTTATAAGTTCCTGTTTAAACTAAACTATCCGTTGGTTTCGCCTTAAACCTGACACATATTTTTAGTCTACGAAAATGAACTCAATGGAATTTCGAAGAAACTGCTTTAAAATACAGATTGACGAAAAAGTTTGTCAATGAAGTTTTAGAAGATTAAGCGGGTCTGATACCGTTATAGGCGTGGAATAAAAAACGGCTCGCATTGTTAATGGACCATTTATTCCACAACCTATATTCTCAACGAAGTGATAGTCATGATAGTCATGATTCAATTCTTGAAAAAATGAATTTTTATCCTTTACTTTATAATGATACAGACATTCAAAAATATATGTCATCGGAAGTACCAAACTGGGCACCAATATCAATATTCAATATTTGTTAATTTTATTACAGTTGTATTCGATAGAAAAATACATGAATCAATGGCGACTGATTTTTAAAATCTAATTTACTAAACACGTTTCTTTTCTCATTGTAGAAATATATTTTTGAAATAATGCCAATATTTGGAACCAAAGTACAAACGATTTAAAAAAAATAACCTTGGTAAAAGTAGTTAAATTAAGGGCTCCAAACTAGAAAAAAAATATCGGGGCGAGGAAGTGTTTTATTTAACTTGATATTTTCAATAAGGTCTGCAGATTGCTTACTGTATCAAAAGTCATCCTATGCTCTACCTGCCCCAAGGCCAATTACGTTACACTAGTGCAACACTATAAATTTGTTTTTGCCACCCAAACAAATGAATTCACACATGCGAGGTTTCATAATTGATAGGCTTTAATAACCTTTCTTTCGCTCGAGTACGTTCAGTCTGTTTTTGGAGCTACCTATTTGTAATATGAGAATTTTAATTCAATATCCTACTTTTTTTCAGTTTGAATAGAGTTACCGAGAAAACTACAAGTAAATTTCCTAAAATATTTTAGTGATTCATCACATCCTGGATTAGAGAAAAATACAAGAAGCAGATTTTACCAATATTTGAAAATGCAGGATGTTTTGGACTTATCACAGACTGGTCTTCCTATTATCTTTCCTACGATTAAGCAGGAAGATGTTACCTTAGAAACAATTCATAGAAAAAGTAGTCCGAGGAGTCAGATGACCGCTTTCCTGCCACCATGTCGGATATGCGGTGACAAAGCTTCCGGCTTTCACTATGGTGCCAATACGTGTGAAGCATGCAAGGTAGTATTTTCTCTCTCGGGTATCTGTAATTAGTCTAGAGCTAATTGAGACATACATTTATGAATTTCGATGGAAGTGCTAGATACGTATGGACGACGTTCCAATGTTCGAATGTTTCTCTTGTTTTAAATGGTTTAACTCTACAAAAAGTAACTGCAAATTCACAGTGACCTTTTATATTCGTTTCAAATGTCCTTTACAACTGAAGTAACAGAAACTACTACGTGTATTAGGGCTAAACCTTTACTTATTTTCTGGCGTTCTGTGATCTACGTGATAAATTCTTATTGTGATTTCCAGGGATTTTTCCGTAGGAGTATTGTTAGAAGTCAAAAGAATGAAGATTTTGAGTATAGATGTGTGAATGATAAGAAATGTATACTCACTGGTGGAAAATTACGACTCTGTGCTCATTGTAGATATCAGAAGTGTTTGGCTGTCGGAATGTCAAAGGGAGGTAAGCTATCTGCTGTATGAAGAAATATAACAATTGTATGACGCCGTACTACATGTAATAGACTTGTTGGTATCTGCAATTCCGTCGTATCAATCGTGATGGGTGTGTCACGCCTCTGATATATCTATAGACATGTAAATACCAGACTAAGTGTGCAATTATATAAACTTAATAAATATAATAACACCATTTTAAATGTTTTGAAAAGTGCACAATGTTGTTTCCTTTAAACACGACTTTTAAAATTACTGTATATCCATGTGGGTTTCAATATTCGATGAACTGAATGTGATAAAACACTGCTCCTCACTCTGCATGTACATTTCATACGATCTCTAAAAATCATGCGAATTTAACATTGACCTTAGAAGCACTAAGAGCCTGATTTCCGTCTGACAGAAAGTTAACCTGCATGAGGAAGGTATACTCGTTACCTAAATGGACAACATAAATATGTATAGTAAAAGTCTGGCCGACAACCAGTATACCGTAGTGAAGATCTTTCTAGTTTCCAATTTAAAAAGAAAATTAAAGCTCACAATGAATTTATGAAGATACACAAATCCAAGTTTATGTTTAACTGTAACAGGCATGATTATTCTTTAAAATTTTATTTCTTTTATTCAACTTCGTCCCCTTACAAGTAACACCTGCATCAAATTTCTTTAAATTTCAAAAACTTATTTTTGACCTTTTTGAACTAATTTTTATGTGAGTTTAATTGTGTTTTATTTTATTTTTTTTTCACAGTGGCCAGATTTTCAAGGAGTAGGGTTATGATCACGCCAAAGTACTTTAACCCCGCCGCATTTTTGCGCCTGTCCCAAGTCAGGAATTTCTGGCCTTTGTATGTCTTGTTTCGTTTTCACCACTGGTTTATTTTTTATTTTACTTAAGTATATTGGGACAACTCTTTCGCTTTACTTGTGTATAATGATGTTTTGGAGCCAGCTGCAGACTGCCCTGCCTGTGGTATGAGGGTTTCCTCATCGTTCATTGAAGACCAATGGGTGACCTTGGGCTGACATTTTCATCCTGGTTGGTTGTTGTCTCTTTGACATATACATCATACCTGTTCTCGTTAAATTTACTTAAATGTTGCAGTGCATGCTGATTATAACATTTTTTTTTCAGCTATTAAGCAGGGCCGCTATACGCATGCACGGCGAACCGAATATATCAAAGAGGTCAAACGAACAGACACATGTATTAAACAGGAACCCAGTTTACAGGAACCAAACATCTTGGTGGACGAAAAAGAGGCTGAAAATCTCGTCGACAGTTTAATTCTAATCCAGGAAAATCATGAAGAGACGAATGTAAGATATGTTGAATTTATATGAACGTTGGATAAGGGTATATAACTCTAAGTGTTTTGAATGATTTAAAGAGAGAAGACAAGTCAGGAATTTCCGGCCTCTGTATGTCTTGCTTCGTTTTTACCTTTAGTATATTTTTTATGTTTCTTGAGTATATATGGCAATTCGTTAGCTGTAACTGTGCATAATGATGTTTTTGGGCCGGCCGCCTTGGGCTGACATTTTCACCCGGTGGGTTTGTAGTCCCTATGACTTGTACACCATACCAATTATCGTTATAATTTAAGTAATATGAGGCGGGTGTAATCTGTAAGAGGTAGAAGTTGAATAAGTAGATATATCTAAAAAGCTTCTTGTCGCTATTTCCAATTTTGGTCGATTTTTCTAGAAATCTTGCCCCCCTCCCCCATAAAATTTGCAAAGCATGAGTTGTCAGGGTAGATTTAGGCGGTTTTATGTTGAAACTATAATTTCTCGCTAATTTTACCACAAAAGATATCTACATAGCACCCACTCTAGAAGAATCTTTCCAAACTTTAACCTAAAAAAAATTTTCGCCTTGCTCCGCTTGGCGAAATTTTAACTGTGCGCCTCCCCTAATCTAAAATCCTGGATCCGCCAATGACTTCTTGTCGTTTCTCGACGCTAATTACTGAGACCGGTTTTACTAAGGCGAGAGAGGCCTACTTTTCATGGCAAGTTGGAAACGAAACAAAAGTATCTGAATTTATATACAATACATGCATATTGCCGCATAATATATAATTTATTTTACGAGCTTTAGGAACAGCCAGATCGCGAGGGTCCCCCGAGCTTTCTGACTGTTTCGAAGCGAGTGCAAATAAATAAATTGATATTTTCGGCAATGCTCATGTATTGTTTTTATCCTGCAACCACATTTTCTAAATAAAACTTGCGTAATTTGTCCAGAATAGTTTTTTTTCAGCATTTTTTTGAGCGGCGGTCAGCAGAGGCACCTTTAAACATGTTACATGTTTCCTGTTTTTTTACTTGCTCATAACTGAAAAGGTAACCAGGAGACGATATTATGCCATGGAGGAATAAAGCATTGCGTCATTCGACACCCTTTATTTTTTAAGTAAAAAATTTAGTTGCAGGATAAAAATATTTATTGAATACCGTATAGCAAACGCCTTTTAGTGACGAAGATACTAAAATACCGAACTTTGTATCGAAGTTCAGAAAGACCTGACTTCCTGTCAGACTGAAGCTTCTAAGCTATTACTTTATTGTGGCAGTAAATACCATTATGAGGACTTTCGCCTGTATCTACGTCACAGATAAAGTTAAATAGCTTTTTGATTGTTTTCTAGATGTACTGAATATATTTTAGGCAAAATGTCGAAATTGGGAAAAGTGATGTGCCATCCATTGCCTGATTCTTACACAGATTGGAACTTAACAATCTTATATACAACTAAACAATGATCATTGTCCGTTGCTGTTTCTTTTCAGAAACAACTTGATATTAACCACAACAAAGATATACCCTATACCAGAACTGGAGAACCATTTGTTGTCAAGCATATTGTTGATACGTTTGAACGTTCAGTCATACTCATGGTAGATTTTATGAGGTCAATTCCTGGGTTTGTTCGGCTCAATAAAAGTGACCAGGCAGAATTGTTAAAAAGTATGTTGTTTACATGTAACAAACTGATTGGTGTTAGAATTTTGATCATTTTCAACATTTAACACATGTACATGTATATTTATCTTTAATCCTTTAATTAGACTACCAACTCTTTAACTGCAATATTATATATGTACCCTTGAGATATATCAATTTATTTTGCTTTTGAAGTCTTGAACTGAATATCGACAACAGTGATGAAAGTAGAAATTCTTCTTATTATTATTTTAATCTGTTCAATTTGTTTTTAAGGCCTATTGTTATTTGGTTATTATTATTTTTGTTTCACGCTGTGAACTATAATTAATGACAAAATACCTATTGAAAACTTATTTCAGTCTTTACAGTCCTATAAAATGTATGTAATTATGTTCAAATTAATTTATTTGCTATTTTTTTTGTCTTGACTGCAACCGTACTGTACTCATTTAAAGGAATATTTTGCAAAAATGATCCTGAATAAAGATAATCTTAATAACATATCTTATTTTGTAAAATAATTAGCTTTCTCACTAATTCCGGTCATATGTTGCAAGGGAAGTAACTCTACTCTCTCACGTTTACTTACCCAGCCCAATCATAGTAACCAGTGAGCAATAATCGAAAGGTAATTATAATACATTCTGTACATCAATAATTGATTTTGAAATGGCCAATTCAAGACAGAAAAAGCAATTTATTAGTATGATTTTGCCCCTATGAAGATGCAGTAATACAAGAAAACAAAAATGCGCTTTGTCCTTGTTAAACGTTTAAACGTTTTAATAATACATGTCAAGTGCACGTCATGCTATAATGCGTACAGTACTGCTTGCATGAGGGTAAACTTCCCTTTTCAAAATAAAATTGGGTACAGGGCAATGAGATTTTTGGCAGTTGTGCATGGGGGCGTCGGAGGGGGGCATGGGATATTGGGATTCAGTAATAACAAGGCATACATTTACGATAAACGCATTTCTTACATAACGTATTGATGTAAATATTGTATTAATTACCCATGCAAATTTATTACGCATCATTTACATGTTTATTACGGATTGAGCAATTACCCATAGTAAATGGGTAAATTGGGATGGGGATATGAGGAATTTGGAACGAGAAAAAATGGGAAGTTTACCCTAGAGAGGGACTGTACCTACTCAAGATAAGGCTGTATAGGTCACATGTTAAAATATTTATTTTCAAGTTGATGGACAGTGTGTGTACGCGGGAGGCGTGACCACGACAGATCAACATCAGGTGTTTTGTATTGAAAATTGCAATTTGTTATTAGTCATTGTTACATTTTTATGATTTTAGGACAAGTATTTTGAAAAATCAGGCAGTTGCAATACAGAAAACCATATTCTGAATCTGAATATCATTTAAACATTCATTCACATGTATCAACGTCAATTAATATTAGGATATTATATGAAACTCTGACTCCCTCTAATGAGCCGACTCCCTTCTTGTCTTAGAATTTTAATTGTGCATGTGTTGCAAAAAGAGTGCATACAAAATTTTAAGATGGCTAGATGAGGCCATTTCCAATATACATACAATGTATTAATGCCAACTGAACTCTAATATTCTGAAATATTTAAGTACGTCATCTGCCCGATTTTTAGGAAAACTTGTACACTATATTTTCCTGGTGAATATTATATGTTTACTAAATTAATATATCAATGCATGTTATTAAACAATGTGGTTTGGTCGCTGACCTACTTTTCTCTTTTGTCCTATAATTGTATTATCTTATGTTTATATATTTAAATCCCATTTTTTTGTTTACTTAAGGATGATTTTTAGGCTATATTATATAATTGTATAATCCCCAAAATTAACGAAAACTTACAACAAAATTGAAATTCATTTGTTTATTATGTCTATTTCAGAATAACCGTGTTTTTCCTTGGAAGCTTGTCCTTATTTTTTGTTTTGTATATAATTTTAGGCAGCCACTCGGACTTCTTCCTACTGGGCGAGATAAATTCCTCAATAAACTGTGATTTCCGCAATTCCATTGAAGATGAATACAAATTCCCTGTACATCATCTATATTCTAAGTCCAAATTGCAGGATGTGTACAAGTTCATCGCTAAATCCAAAGATCTTGTGATCTCCAAGGAGGAGATTACATTGCTAAGGGCTATCGCTGTTTTATCAACAGGTATAACAATCGTATATTGCATTTGATTTACTTCTCTAGGTTCATCATTCTTATTCAAATTATTACTTTCTGTTCGGTTGCCTTTTCAAAATTTTCGGATTTTTCCCTTTGAATAATGCTTTCAAAATCATGACATGAGTTCTGATTAGCCGAACAGAAAGTAGAATGGAGTGTTGTTAAATCCTGCATGCAGTGACTGAATGGAGCAGTCTAATTTTAATCAGATTGAAACTGTATGTATCTTAAACCTGCAAACAATATGTATCTAAGTTTTTATCTAACTTTATATTGTATTTATGCTCTGAAGCTTTGTTAGTATCATAAAATGTGCATATAAACCACATTTCAGCTTCTCTAATGGAAAAAAAGAAAGTTTTGTGTCTGTCTTAAGTTTGTTAGAACTTCAAAATAAATTGTTTCAATTTTCATTCGGCTACATCACGACTTTATAAATATACAAATGTAACACAGACATTTCATTTCTACCATTTTGAAGTTGCATGTATATATTATAGTATGTACGGACCGGAAACCAGTAAATAGTGAACCTTACTTTTTAATTTTATCTCATATTTGCCTTTAAACGCATGTTGTACATGTATGTTTTCCCCATATTTTGCATTACAAGGGAGATACATTGTAATTCAATTTTCATTTTTTTTCTCTTTATACAGACCGTGTTGATCTCCAAGAGTCGGATAGGGTAGAGGAAATGCAATGGTTTTGTGTAAATTCCTTACGGCTTTATTTATCAAAGTCACAATTAAATCCAAACCAGAGACTATGGCAGTTACTGGAGCGCATTACTTCGATAAGGACACTGTTGCCTGATTATTGAGAGCGACTTAAGTAAAGTATTAAACGTTATTACAACGTACATATGTTGACTGTGGAAGGTGTTGTTTATGTTAATTATTCTTATTATTAATGATTGTTCGTAAGGCCAGTAAGGAATAAATACATGTATTTTCATAAGTTTGTAATTTTGGGAAAATTTCCTAAGCTTCATGTATTACGTAAAAAAAATTATTGTTTCATTTCAATCTGAATTAATAAATGTATTAAATAATTTCATGTTCTAATTCCAACTTGTATGTGTCCTGCAGACAGAGACATTTACGCAATATTTGAAATGTTTATAAAAAGGTAAAGTACGATCTTGATTCTGTTTAATATCATGCAGTTGAAATGTGAGTTGAAATGCAAGGAACACGAATCCGAGACTCCAGACCAAGTTCCAAATCGGTTAGGGAGTCTAGATAGCTCATTAACTTACAATTTTATGTGTGTTTTCCTTCAGTTTTGGAATTGATAGGTAGTATGATTTCCAATGAGACGTTCATCCACAAAAGCTCAAGCAGTGAATCATTTAAACTTAACAGATCACCACAGGATCTTCAGAGAGGGGCAAAACCCATATCATAAAGCAAGCTGTAAAGGGTACCAAAATAAATAAACTATCTAATGAAGACGAAAATCGACCTTATTTATAGATAAAACGTAAAAAGAATAACAATGAACATTAAAAAACTACTATAACCTCTGGACTACATGTTCATGGCTTTGGAAAGGCACATGCGGTATGTGGTGGGGGTTGAACATGTTTGTGAGCACTTAACCCCCCCAAACCTGGGACAAAGTCGCGAAACGAACTACAAAAATCTGTCGAATTTGGATATACTTTTAAGATCGATACAAAATACAAACACTTTAACTAATATGTAAAAGACAATAAGCTTATTTACATGTACCTTGCAAGAGTATTTGCTTTTTCTGTTAGTTCAAAATCCAAAAGCAACTGATAAGCACACCTCGTTTACTCGAACAAAAATATCAATAAAAACACTTCCAACAGGATTTTTTGAAAGAGTAATCAAGGGAACCAAGGTTATAGCGGCAATCAAAAGAACGTAATCCAGGGACAAAGGCCAGACATAGAAAACAGACACACACAACAAAGAACATAAAGTAACTAAAATCATACATACAAAGTAACAAAAGTAAATGAGCAACTCGGACTCCACTAAAAACTGGGAGCATGGACCAGGTGCACCGGTAGGGTAAGCGTCCTCTGCTTTTCTAGAAAAAACTTATCATAAAATATCTAAGTAAAACAAGACAAAATAATGACGTTCACATGAACGTGAACATAATAATGTGACGTGTGATTCGTTAATCTTGAACTTTGTAAAAGAACTATTAAAGTAATAAAAGCATGGGATAGAGTAACTTAGAAAAGAACTTATTCATTCAAATGATCATACAGTTGCCTGTAACTATGTTAACCAACACGATTTGTCTCTTTTTTCGTTTCGTTGTCTTAAATAATTATTGTTACTTTCACTGCACGACTATATTAATGCATAGTGACAGCTTAAAAAACAGAGGCCTACAGTTTTAAACCCTACTGGCGCACATGGTTATCAATTTCGTTTTTGTTCGAGTTCGAGACTGCCTAGACGGTTCCAGTTCTTTCGACTTCTTTAGAAACGTTTTGTTTCTTAGTTCCATCCTTTGCCATTTTAACATGTGAACTTTGAGTAACCAATAAAGAAGCTTTTTTTACATCTTATATAAACTAGATAACTATCCTAACCTCCAATCAAACTTCATTTTTACATAACATTATTTACCAACAGTTCATTATACATATAGTACTTACATTTTGTATACAATTATATATTTTACAATGCAAATTATCCACGAAAACAATGTACATCTTTTTTTTCTATCCTCTACTTTTTGACACACTTGATCATTGCTTTCGTATTTTGTCTAAATTCAATAGACACGATCCAGAAACGCGTTTATGACGGGGTTGACACTATTGTGTACGATATATAATCTGTAGACAAACAAAACACCTGCCCTCTGGCTGTCACTGCAATTTTACCAGAACTGAGGGTTAAAACCTTCAACTGCTATAGAATTATCCTAGAGATGTAGCAAATCAGAAATACTGTTGTGATTATCATGAACAAAATGGTTAATTTGTGCATTGTTTTCCTGTTCTGTTATTTTTCAGTTCGTGTTTTCGATTTTTCATTTTCATTTGTTCTTGTCTTTATTCCCATCATTTGTCACTTCCGCCAATTTCGCGATTGTGTATTCTCTGCGTTCGGACGGAAGTGTCCTTTTCATTTTTCTAATTATTCCAGGAATGAATATTATAACTCACTGTGGTTTAATATTTGAAATGGTGGTTAACTTTTTTACCAATCTTACTGGAGAAACAGATCATTGCTGTCATAGACACGAGGATGACAATTACTACGAGAATTGCACCAGCAAGAGACCCTGCTTTGTTGACGATTTTGAGTTTGCTACATCGGATACCAACCAAAATTTTGTGCAAATTCGGGAATTCCACAGATCCATAAAAAGCTGTCGTCGGTACAGCCATTATAATAGCTAACGTCATTGATAATCCAACAGCTATCCGTTTTTGAATCAATGTTATTTGTTTACCAAGCGGTCTGCAAAGCTTCAAATGTCTACATGTCGCTATTACCAACGTAAGAAAAATTGACATAAATGTTAAAAAGGCAGTAAAACACCACGGTGACCATGCTTTACAAAGTCTCCAATTAGTGAATTTTGCTTGCATCATATAAAGAGCTATTTTAAAATGATGCATTTATGGTTGAGCTAACGAAATCAGAAACATAAAATTGGATTAAAATTTCGATCATCGGTCTTTTTCTAAAACCGTATACCAATATGACCAAGGCATTTCCGACAACTCCAAGAATGATGTATAGAGACAAAATTACAGAATTCGGTATCAAAAAGTTCTTGTTCTAGTCAGCAACCGATTTAGCTGTAGTCTTATTATCCGTAGCGTACATGTACATTTGTATCTAAGTTTGCAGAATTTTGATTATGCAAGTACATGTATTACGTAAATTCACCTCGGAAGTAAATATAGGAATTCTATTTGCTGTTCTGTGAACCATTGCCTGACATAATATTTGCCTATTGTTCTATGACATTACGTCAGTATCACTTTTTGTAAAATAAATTCTGGTTTCAATATTTTCACTAAAATCTGTAAAAAATACGTCCGAATTTTAAATAATATTTTAGGTCAAGGAGAATTTAAAGAGTAACAAAAGAAATAAATTTGTATTTGTAATGATTAAATCGTTCTGAAGATCACGAAAGTGATAGTATGCTCTAAACTGTATCCGGTATGTTGGTTGTCAAACTACATTGAGAATCAAAATAGAAATAATATATGATGTGAAGTGGCTCAAATTATACGTAAATAAGAATAATGAATAAGACTTAGTGAGCATGCAATGGCCACGTTTAAAAGGTAAAGAGGAACTAAATACATATAAAACATGAATAAAACGTAAAAACATTGAAAAATACAATGAGAATAGCACATAGAAGGAAAACATGGGATGAACGTCCATTTATTTCTTTTCTCCTTCCTTTTTTCTGGTTTAACCCACCTTTCATTTTGGAAATGCCTGTTCTAAGTCAGGACCATTGCAGTCGTTCCCAACCTTCCGGCTTTTACCTTGATATTGCCATTCATTATACGTCGGACTTCCCATTTGACTGTTCCTTTTGACTATAGTAACAGCCTAGATTTTATCAGCTCGGTAATTGTGTTAGTACCCTTCAGTTTTTAGGTGGTAGGCATATTTTTAATGTTTGAAGAAACAGACAAAGTCATCACAACAAGATTCAATTTTCAACAGCTTTATTTCCAGTCGGTACATATGAAACATTACAACACAAGCTCTAGGTAATTGTTAAAACCGACTTAAGCTTTTAAAACAGGTATAAATGAATATAGTTCTAAAATGTCTAGTATATTTTCGTTCGAAAAAGGAATACATAGTAATGTTCAAACGTACAATGTCAAAAGATGTGGAATGGAAAAGAACATGAATGCACATTTTTATATAATCTATCACCATCCTTGCATATAATCTTCCTTAAATCGACCTAAATCTCTAAGTTCAACCCACTAAAATTTGAGATTTTTTAAATTCAGAACCAGGTCCATACATGCATTTATGGTGAAAATGAGAAAAACACCGACGGATTGGGAGTTAAGTGAAATAATGCATTGTTCGTCTGGTTGTGATATGTTATGTGATTCAGATTTTGCCATGTAATATAAACTTCGTCATGCATCTAACAAAAAGTTTCGCGGAGCGCAGCCTGATAGACCACATTAAGTTGACTTCTGTTCACTTTGGGTAAGCGTAAACACAATTTAAGTTTTTGACACACTAAACATAGGGACTTACAGTTCATTATGGACACAACAACTCATTTGGATTCAATACTGCACAATATTTTGAAATTAAATTTAAGTACAAAATTCTGCTTCAGGGTACATTCATGATCACCTTGTACCTCATTTTGCAAAACAGTACATAATGGAGAAAATTTGCCAAGTATACTTGATATTAAAGCTCTTGTATATATGCAGAGATTCCGATGAAAAACAACTTTCAAAATCGCACCAAAAATTAAAAAAAAAAAATTGGGGGGGAGCGTGGCCCTCTTTGACTCCTTATAACTGGAAAACCGTAAGAGATGTCTGTTTCATATTGAATGTAATAAAAAATCAAAATCAGACCAGAAATAAACAAGTTTGTTTTTTTTTTTAGCTGGAGCACCACTTAGGCCCTCCTTGACTGACAAAGCTAAATGCTATTTGAAATCGGTTAATCATTTTTAAAACATAATTTGATAAGATTCTGAAACAAATAAGAAAGGGATTGTCAAAATTAAATGAGAAGTAAACCTTATACATCAATTTTAAATAAACACCTATTTTACCCCTTTTGGTCCCTTTTTGCAGAACGGTAGGGACGTTGTCCCATTTCAAATATCAAGCTTCCTCAAGCAGTAAGTAACATTATATCAAAATTCCATGACATTTATTTCACTACAACCAAAGTTATCGCATGGAAACGAAAACATCGACGACGACGGCGACGACCACAACGACAACGACAACGCGGACAACATCGTATAAGAATACGAAAGCATTTTTTTGCGGTCGTATTTAAAGGAGAAAAATATGATAATTCTTTTTTAGAATTCAGACTTGGTATGTGATAATGTTTCAGATATGCGATAAAGAACTATTATAAAGTTTAGCCATGTGATGCAGGGGTGTGAAAAAAGGTGTGATGTCAGAATGTTTCATATTGGGCAAACATTTTAGACTTTATCAGATATTCAAAGCTGTTGTATTTATACTACTAAACAGATTTTAAGAATATTTATTTAATGAATCACATGAATCTGATTAAAATGGCTGAGTTTTAGTATGTTTTAGTTATCAAGGAAGTTCAAAACAATTAAAGACAATTTACAGAAAATTACGATATTAGAGCACAACTATATGTAAAAAGTAAAATCTGAAGGTAAGAAAAACAAGACTGCGAATACAAATCACAAATCAAATGTTTGCACTTGTAATATGATATCACAAAAAAAAAATATATAGGGGTGACATCAGGATGTTAAGTTAAAATTCACTGCAAAGTGGTCCTGCCATTTTTACCTCCCTGTTACCGCCGCTAAATATCAAGTCACCACGCTTTCAGAGGTATTGTTTTGGTGTGTCACTAATGTTTTAGGCATGTTAAAATGCATAAAGAATATATCTATCTGCCTATCTTTGTAGTTCTTACATGTGCATTGTACATTAAATAATTTCAAAGTAAGGAGTAATTAATTGATTAATGTATCAAAGTACAGTAATTGTAATAACATTGTATAGCATTAAAAAGACATTGATAAAAATCATTAAAAGAACCAGCGGTAGAAAATACATGTAGTTACATGTATGAAACTACTTTACATTTGTACCATGCTTGTCTATTTTCATGGGCTTTCTATAGTCGACAGTACTAACATATAGTACGCCGAGAAGCTTCAAATTAATACCCATTCTCTGTAAGCATTTAAACTTTAAAACGACACTTAGGATGATACAAGTTCAAATAAATAAAAAATGCATATTTTTGGGTCGCTAGGGTTAACTGTTGGGGTGGTTACACGCCGAAAAAAGTTTTCACGACCTAACCGGGTTTGGGCGGGCCCCTGTCAACCTCTTGGATTTATAATTTTATCAGGGGCTTAAAAGATAAACAACAATAAGTACATGTATGTAAACAGATTACATGCATGTCTTTAGTACAAAGAAGCAGAAACAGAGATTAATTGTTTCTTTCATAAAAATTTGAGAAACTGTTTATAGTACGTTAATTACTATAAAAGAGGGCTAAGTTTTAAAGACGGAATGTAATAAATTTCGTGTTTACAAACAAGATATGTGTATTCGAACTGAGTCCTTGTTGTTATGTTTGAATAAGAATTCATTATATATGATTATTTTCTGAAAATTGCTAAAGGGCGGAAGCGGACGTAAAGAAATAGGATATCATAGGACCGAATGCACTACAGTTAACGGTATAGGTGTGTAGAGTGTGCATTTGTATTTATTTATGTATTATATCAAGTTACGCTTCATAGGACAGCTATGAGGATGTACAAAAGTGTGATCAAAAGGTTCGATTTCATCTGTATTTTCTTTGTGTGATTATCATTTTTCTAAATCGTTCCGATCCAAATATCTTTGGTTTGATATTAGCCAGTAATGGATAATACGACTGAAGGCGATTCCGTTTCTGAATGGAATGCGGAATTAACCTCCGTTTTGATTCCAAATTCGTTCATTTTATCTCTGTATGTTATCCTCGGAGTTTCTGGCAATGCTCTGGTCATACTTGTGTATGTGTTTCGTATGAAGAAAAAGACCGATGATCGATATTTCATTCCTATTTTAGCCACTTCCGATCTTTTGGCATCTACCGTGTGTGCTTCATTTGGAATAGCTCTTAATATGATGCAAGCAGAATTCACTAATTGGAGACTTTGTAAAGCATGGTGGTTTTTTGCCGCATTTACGACATTTATGTCAGTTTTTCTACTGTTAGTGATAGCCACACATCGATATCTGAAGCTTTGCAGACCGTTTGGTAAACAAATGACATTGATTCATAAACGAATAGCTATTGCATTATCAATGGCGTTGGCTTTTGTAATGGCTGTACCTACGACAGCATTGTATGGATCTGTCGAATTCCCGAATTCAGACAAAACTTTGGTTGGTATTCGATGTAGCAAACTTAAAGACGTCAGCAAAGCTGGTTCTCTTGTTTACGGAGTCCTTGTAGTAATTTTATCTCTCGTTTCTATGACAACAATGATTTGTTTCTACAGCAAGATCGGTCACAAGATTTACCACCATTTCAAATATTCGACCACAGTGAGTTACAATATTGCATCTTCAAGTCATTCCAAAAGTGAAAAGGATACTTCTACTACAATTGCATCAAATGAAGAATCGATTACTTCGAAAGACATTCGAGCGGAAGAGGAAGTCAAAAGTATCGAGCAAAATATCAACAATGTTTCACCACCAGAGAAACAAGAGAGAAAAACAATAACAAACGAAGATCGAAACCGGCAAATAATGCAAAAATTTACCATTATGTTCATGGTAATTACAATAGTGTTTTTGGTTTGCTACATTCCGAAAATAATCTTGATGGTTATTGAGGGCTTGAACCCACAATTCTGGGAAAATTTCAGTGACAGCCAAAGGGCAGGTGTGTTGTTTATCTACAGATTTTATATCGTAAACAATATTGTCAATCCGGTCATATACGCGTTTATGGATACCGAGTTCAGACAAAATGCGAAAGCAATGGTCACGTGTGCATGAAGTGGTGGATAGTTGTGGTTTTACAAAATGAATGTCAGCTGCAAGTCTTTGTACTATGTATATGTACATGTATATGCTAATATTGAAACTTGTACAAATAAATCATAGTTTGTAATGCGATTGCTACAAACAGTTTGGTATCAAAAGGCCGACAACATGTAAGAGCTCAAAGTTACCTTTTTGCTTCTTACAAAGACTGCTATTGTGATAAGATGGCCTGGTTACAAATTTCTCAACAAAATGGTATCTTAAAGAGTTTCGTTTACTCTATGTTATACTTCATATTTTTTTTAGAAAGTATTAGTTTGGAAAGAGACAAAAATAAAAACCGAACTACTTTTATACCTGCTCAAGGAGCATCTCGAGAACAGTTGTTAACTACATCATTTTTGTAGATTAAATATATACATGTACGAATTGAGGGGTTGTATGTGACTGATCTGTGGGATTATTCAAGAAACTCTATTTTTTTTCGTTTTTTTACCATAATTTCAAACCATATATACGAAAGTACGAAAGCATTGATCAATAAATAATGCCAAGCTGTAGCAAAAGAACTTGCTAATGTTTTAGCAGTAGGTTCTTATCCGGATAAGACTATGTCGGGGTTAAGAGTTTAGCTTGTTTAAATCCGGAAACTCGCTTAATCAATAAACCAGTAACGGTTACTTAGTACATACATGTATTTTACAAACAAATCACGTTTATGTGTTCCACTTACCATTAATATCAATTTCTTAGCATCGATTCTTTCATGTTCTTAATCCTTCTTTATACCATTCATTTTTTATTTTTCGTGATTTTTCTGCTTTTGTTAACTTGTTTATTTGGATTCGCTTTTAACAGAAGATTGACAATCCATATATTTGGTGTTGTTTATAATCAAAGCATATTCTTTTTTGTTGTTTGAATATTTCTAGAGCGGGTATTGAAGACATAAAAATTAAGTAGCAGTCTTTCTAAAAATCAGACAGAAGGTGATTCATGCATGTCAAAAATCAACCAAATTAAGTTTTATTTCTTGTTCAGAAACAGTTACTGACCAAATAACTAGTCTTAGTTTTTTTTCATTTGGTTATTGCGCTTTAGAGAAAAAAATTATCACTTTGCAAGAGTTATCATTCTTGATTTGGCTACATTTGGTCGATTTTAGTGGGAGATGAATGTATAATTTTCTAAATAGTGCAGATCGGAATGCAGAAAAGTATGAATGTATAGCATATGTAGACTGAAAATCGTTTGTTTGGTGAGTTTTTCTTCATCATGAATCACTTTACCATTGGCAGTGTCTGAATTGTATATGGACTAGTACTTAAAACGTCGCGGACGTTTTCCTGTCCACTCAACGTTGCATGCACTTCGTCAAATAACCATGTTGGCATTTTGTTTAGAAATCGCAAAATAATGTATAATTGACTATCTTTTATTACTCCATTAACATGAAGAGCATATTATTGTTACATCAGTACATGCAACTCAAACTAATTCAAGGAAGCAAACAGATAAAACATATTTACACATGAAAACTCATAAATTGAATCCAAAGTAAAGTCATATCATCATATTATATTCAATACATCTAAGTGAGGTCGAATATAAGACAGGATAGGGGGATATTTGAATTCGCCATGAAGCTTATACATATAATCAGCTGTGTGACATATCAATTCACAGTCCATAAGTTGGCAGATAAAGCTTTAATACTGTCCGTCATTCCACCCAAAAGCGAAATCATAAGTTCGTCATCATCTTGTTCGAAATAACTGATGGAGTTACTGATCAGTAAAATGTCGACTATTCCATAAATCATTTCAGTTCGAGTATTCAGAAAATGCTCACAACTTAGGAGTAAGTGCTTAAGTATATCAGGTGAGTAAATGTTGCACAAAGAACAGTTTGTTGCTTTAATCGGTAAAGAGCCTAGTTTTACAAGTATCAACAGTTTTTCGTTATTGTTTGGATATCAAACCGCCAGCCGTAATTATAGTCTATGTTCAGTAAGATTTGTGTGTATTTTCGCATATCGCACCAGGGTTGGTCGTTTCATAAGTGCGGATCGCCATTGATTTTCTTCATAAGTTTCCAAAGCTTGGTTTATAATTTTCTTCCAGAGTAGCTTGTTCGGGAAATAGCAATCAGTCAAAAACTCTTCTAGAAAAAGTGTTCAGTCATATTTGGCCAGAATTTTGATGAAATCAAGAGTTATTGATTTTTTACTGCAGTCACCCTTAAAAACCTGTCCTATGTGTAGGTTAAATAACAGTTTATGAAAACAGTCAGATTTAGCACGGCATAATCGTCCAAAAAATAGCAATTTCATTTTGTCGATATATCCATTTAATGATCAAAGTCCCAAATTACTAGCACAGGAATCGGAGGGGCTTCTTTTATAAAATCTGAGTATGAATCTTGAGAAGTATCTCTGTGTTGTCTCAAGAATATTGATATCTCAGTTTGTAAGTGGTCCCCACGTTTCACAAGCAAAAAGTCCAGTAGGAAGGATTACACGTTTCCATAAAATACTACTTGTAAGTGAATTCATCACGCGTGGATTTAAACCAACAGAATATAAGTGAGTGAAGTTTTTGCTTGAGTTTGTTGGCTATGTTTTCAGTTCTTTGAAGTGTTATTTTCCGTGTCAATTACTGTCCCTGCATAAGTTATTTGTTTATTCCACTCCATTACAGAATCACCCAGGTTTAATGATATTTGCTCGTTTGAATTACGGTTCTTTTTTTGGTAGGAAACGTAAGGCACTACTTTTTGATGCATTATATTTAAGCTTCCATTTCTTCGCATATGCATTAACAATATTTAATTTTCTAACAACCATTGATCGTTGTACTTAGAATAGTTGTATCATCAGCAAGAAGTATAGCAGGAATATGAAGACCCCCTAAGTTAAGTCCACTATTACTTGATAAAAGTTCATGAATCAAATCGTTGATGAAAAGTGCAAATAACCAAGCTGACAATACTCGACCTTGCCCCACTCCCTGCTTAATCCGAAAAACAGTACTTGAGATTCAATTGAATTGAACATGTGCAGTGGCGGATTTGTACGAAATACAAACAATATTTCAAAAATTCCGAACTATACCAATTTCATTTAGCTTGTACAAGATACCGTCTTGCCACACTCTATCGAATTCCTTTTCGTTATTTAGAAATATAGCATAAACGTTAGAATCTCGTTCTAAGTAATAATGTAGCGATTCTTTCAGTGTATAGATTGCAGGTATTGCTCCTTAACGAACCCGAATTGTAAAAGATGAGGAATAACACAGTCCGTCTTACTTAATTTGTCTTGAATACGTCCAAGTAACCTTTTCTCGAAAAATTTGCCAATCGCTGAGGTTAATGTGACAGCGCGATAGCTGTTCGGGTTTGTCTTGTCCGTATTATTCCCTTTGTATATATACAATATAGGTATATTGTCGAAAATTATTGAAGATATGTGATGAGGCGACGGAACGGGTAGGAAATGCTAGGCGCCGCTACAAAACTACTTATGAAATACATGTATCTTAACCCCAAATTTGATTTGAATTGGTGTTATATGGTATGTATTCCCGCCAATAGAATCCTACAGGCCAAAATGACTCATTATTCACAACTTTTTCAAAGTCATTTTCATCAATGTTCACACGCATTGTATACGTGGATTTTCCACGCAAATCATGCTGCTTCAAAAGTTTCCTGTAAGTTACTTTAACACCATTTTTCTCAGCATAGGTTACAACAGCCCTGCTCACCATATCATACGGGTTGTCACCCTTAACGTTATAAAGGACAATTCGTTTTGTACTTTTTCTCACAACACCTTTGAATATATCTGTGTTTCTTTTGAATAACACTGTTTTTCGGTACCATCAACGATTAATGGGATGTCAATTAGATTAGACTTTCTACACGATTTATTGTTTACAACGCTGGGATGATGGTACTCCGGTATTGTTCCTTCATTGTTTACAACGCTGGGGTGAGTGTACTCCGGTATTGTCCCTTCATTGTTTACAACGCTGGGGTGAGTGTACTCCGGTATTGTCCCCTCATTGTTTACAACGCTGGGGTGATGGTACTCCGGTATTGTCCCTTCATTGTTTACAACGCTGGGGTGAGTGTACTCCGGTATTGTCCCTTCATTGTTTACAACACTGGGGTGAGTGTACTCCGGTATTGTCCCTTCATTGTTTACAACGCTGGGGTGATGGTACTCCGGTATTGTTCCTTCATTGTTTACACCGCTGGGGTGATGGTACTCCGGTATTGTCCCTTCATTGTTTACACCGCTGGGGTGAGTGTACTCCGGTATTATCCCTTCATTGTTTACAACGCTGGGGTGATGGTACTCCGGTATTGTCCCTTCATTGTTTACACCGCTGGGGTGATGGTACTCCGGTATTGTCCCTTCATTGTTTACAACGCTCGGGTGAGTGTACTCCGGTATTGTCCCTTCATTGTTTACAACGCTGGGGTGATTGTACTCCGGTATTGTCCCTTCATTGTTGATAACGCTGGGGTGATTGTACTCCGGTATTGTCCCTTCATTGTTTACAACACTGGGGTGAGTGTACTCCGGTATTGTCCCTTCATTGTTTACAACACTGGGGTGAGTGTACTCCGGTATTGTCCCTTCATTGTTTACAACGCTGGGGTGATGGTACTCCGGTATTGTCCCTTCATTGTTTACACCGCTGGGGTGATGGTACTCCGGTATTGTCCCTTCATTGTTTACAACGCTGGGGTGAGTGTACTCCGGTATTGTCCCTTCATTGTTTACAACGCTGGGGTGATTATACTCCGGTATTGTCCCTTCATTGTTGACAACGCTGGGGTGATTGTACTCCGGTATTGTCCCTTCATTGTTTACAACACTGGGGTGAGTGTACTCCGGTATTGTCCCTTCATTGTTTACAACACTGGGGTGAGTGTACTCCGGTATTGTCCCTTCATCTGAAAGTCTAGTTTCTATGTTACATAGTGGTTTGGTATATTCTAGGGAATTCTGTTTCTCATCTGATATGTGTTTATTGGGAATGGGTACAACAGTAGGGTTAACCTCTTTACTTTCTCTTACTTTTACTACATCAGAATACTGTTTCTTTTTGCTATAAACAAATTCCTTACATTTTCCGTCAATTGAGTCTAAACGGCTCGTTATTTTTGACATTTCTCCCTGATATAAGTCTTTCACATGTTTGTTATCTCTTAAATCTTTAATGTCCTGAGAGTTCAGTTTTATTTCTGCTTGTAGTTTCGTATTTATGAATACGCATATACTGTAGTTCACTCTTCAGATGCTCGATTTCTGATTCTTTCTCTTTAAGTTTAAAGTTTCTTTAAGTTATTTCGCTTTCATGTGTTTGTACTAGTAAATATAGTTTTGAGTTTGTGTAACAGAGTCATTTAGTGCCTGTTTGAGTTCAAGAATAATCCCAATGATCACTGAATTGTTTTTAATGTTGTGCTAGCTTTTCACCTACGGATGAACCAGTTCTATCGATAAATTTAGCATCTTGATATGTTGAATCTTGCTTACGCACCAAGTCAAAGAGAGATTTTCGAATTGGTCGCGTATCGTGTACATCAGTGTGCTTAATAAGTTCTTGTTTAAATGTTCGTCGGTCTAACTGACCGAAGTTACTCGAAATAAGTTCATACATGTCTGCATCATTGAATTGATCATCTTGTGAATTAGTTTGAGAACCTTGCTGCGTATTGATATTTTGATTATCAAATACGTCAATTTCTTGTTCAGGATTTAAATCCTCTCCATGTACTACAATTGGTTGAAGTATAGAGGCGGACATTTTCTTTAGAATTCGTAAAAATGGTAGATTTTTTGTCGTGTAGTTTATATTTTCCTTATTGTTCTTGTCCTTGGTTCTACATTAGATGCAAATTTATAACATTTTCATTTCTTCTTTTTCTGTGTATAAAAATCATTTTTATGGGTGGTTGACCGTTCGATTATTGCTAAATTATCCAATAATGTACAGCGTCTACACCACTAACTCTATCTGGAAAGTGATCTAACGGAATTAAAAACAGCGCACATCGCCATGGTTACTAACATACATGTATGAGAAATTTGCGTACTATTGCGTTACTTCCTGTGAAATTTGAGTATATATCGCGCATTTCGTTTTTTGTTAGAACACTACCATTTCTGTATGGAATATTTAGGTTACGCGTCTACAGTCATTTTCAACGATTTTGGTGACAGTTTCGTGTCAGAATCCGATTTAAGTATCATAGTGGGTCGTTTTTAAGTATAAAAATGTTAATCTATGCAAAATATCAAATATGTTGATATATGATAATCCTACTTTGGTTTGCTGTTGAAGACACGCGCAAAATTAAAAAAAAAAACTAAGCAATATTCGCAACACAGTATTGAACACAGTGCGCAACGCCAGGCGATAATAGATCCTGTCCTTCTTTAAATCCTGGCCTGGTTTTATATTTCAAATATGATTATAGGCACTCCCCCCCCCAAAAAAAAAAATCGAATGGTAGTTCCCTTAATCAAAAATAAGACCCCTAAACAAAAAAAAAACAAAAAACAAAAAAAACAAAAAAACAACCACCCTTAGCTGTAGTTAACCAACCTGCTCCTTATTATGCACAAGGCGTCAGGAAATTGAACTTTCTAATTATCAGTACTGAAATGAAGCTAGTAATTTAAAGTCTACTCTTTAGTTGTTTTCTTACAGATATGTCCCTAATGTCAAGAATGTTTGAAGACAACCAACAATTTTTTATCCGTAAAATCCCAATTTATACACTGTAACATCTTGAGAATGTCATTACATGATCAACTGACTTTGCGTATTCAACTAGAATCGTAGTCATTCTGGTTATTGGTTTGAGTTTAGAAAGTTCAAGAGTAAAGGAGTTATCAAGGGAACCAAGGTTATAGCGGTAATCAAAAGAATGTAATCCAGGGACAAAAACCAGACATGGAAAACAGACATACACAACAAAGAACATAAAGTAACTAAAATCATACATACAAAGTAACAAAAGCAAATGAGCAACTCGGACTCCACTAAAAACTGGGAGCATGGACCAGGTGCACCGGTAGGGTAAGCGTCCTTTACATAAGGTAAAAAAAGAGACTGGATAACTTATAATGTTTATTACGGTACAAAACTGTTTCCACGAGCACCAATTGTCTGTTAGGTCAAATTATTTTACGTATTTTATATAAAGATGCGCAGTTAAATGTTAATTATATTAAATACTTTTCTTTAGATTCATTTTTATTAGCAAAGGTGTTTGAATAAGACTTGAATTTAAACTCTTAATTGTAAGACGTATGTATGTATTTTATGTCATTAGGAGATAGTTTGCCTTTGTCTATAAATCTTATTTACTTCTATGAAAACCAATGCAAACCTATATTCAAATATATAAATAAATATATAAATATAAACGAAGCTATATTCTATCATTTAAAAATCACCAAAAGATTATACACCTTAAAACATCTTCTTTTATCCTTAAAGGAATTGTATACGTAGGACAAACGTTCTTTGCTTTCTAAGAAACTCCAATCAAGTTGAATAATGAATATATCATTCCTTTTGAACAAGATCTAAACTGATTGGTAAAAACAATCAGGCACTGGTTTCACAGAGAATCTCAAAATGAGACTTTCTCCAAATCCTTGAGCGTTAAACTTTCCATAAATCTACAATTTTCAGTGATTTTGATTATTCGGAATTTGAGTTAAAGAACTGAAGGATATTTAAGAAAAATGTCAATTTGAGATTCTTTATGAAATCGGGCCATGATCCACATTTCTGAAATACACTAGGAAAGACATAGCACGTTTTATGTCTATAAATGAACGAGTACTTACTTGGTGCTCTTGATGATTGAATGTGCACACATAAGCACCATTGGAGACATTCAAATGCCCTTTTGTTGGATTTGTTATCGTGTCTAATCATGTTCTTTCATTCCTATTCTTTCTCCACTAATCGTGGTCTCCTCAATGCCCCTCGGTGTATCGCTCCTCCTTTTCACGGGTGGAGTTCATCGTAATCCTACTCAGTTGATGGATGCTTGATGCATTCTGCATGCATATCCATTTTATTATCTTTCTCACCTGAAGTCGTGGAGTCCTATTTCCTTTCTTATATATGTATGACTCTTCATTAGATATTGTTATTAAGTATCAGTCTTTATAAAAGTCAGACAGAAGGTGGTTCGTGCATGTCAAACACCCACTGAATTCAGTTTTATTTCTTAATTTCAGTTACTGATCACATAACCAGTTTAGGTTTTTCATTTGGTGGTTGCACTTTTAAGATAAAAATTATAAATATTGTACAAAGAATTGGCACTGAGCAAGAATTATGATCGTTCTTGATTTGGGTTGATTTTTGTTGACTTTAGTGGAAGATAAATATATACATTATATTGTAATTTTTTATCTGTATGTGAATGTGTAGCATATGTAGACTGAAAAGGCATCGTTTGTTTGGTGTTTTATTACACCATGAATCATTTTTCCATTGGTAGTGACCGAATTTTATGTGGACTGGTACTGAAATAGAAACTGTATAATACTTTGCGTTGACATTAGGTTTGGAAAACGCCTAACTAAGCTCTGACAGCAACTGCTATTTCCAAAGATTTAGAATTATACTTGACGTGTATGTTATTCAGTAACGAAAAGTTGCATGTTCTGGTTATCAACTTCCCTATGGTGAAAGACATGACAAGAGCGCGAGTCTTTATAAATCAAACAAATAATTTATGTTGCTAATTATTCTGACAGTTACACCTATTTTTATCTCACCCTGCCCGAAATATGTGAGCTATTGTTATCACTTGGTGTGTGTCACCGTCGTTATCAATTAAAAAAAAACTCTTCTCCTCTAACACTTTTTAACTTATTAGAACAAAACTTTGTGTGAATATTTCTTTGGTATTTTGCATAGAATTTCGATCCGTCGAAAAAAAATGGCCGCAGTTACTAAAATTGAACAAAGAGCTAGGTCAGACAGAAATTGTTCGCATACATATCAAACCGTTAGGTTTAGCCAAGTTCTGACAGGGAAAACGTTTGTGGTCAAATCGTCGTGTTAATCTGTTAAGCCATAATTGAGTTATTGTCCTTTTTCGACGTTTTTTACACTATTTTTAATGTTATTACTTTTCTCCTCAGAAACTACTGGACAAAATTTAATGAAAATATATTTAGTAATTGTTCCTTAGGTATGAGCAATTGGAATTTTTATCCATCACAAAATATAGCATCTACAAAAATAAAATGTTAAGTCAGGTGATCGATTCAGGCTCTTAACAGCCTCTAGTTACGGATTTTCTTTGTAAGTCTATAGCTCTTAAGTGGCATGTGCGAAGACGTCTTCGACAAGTATAACATATGTATGTAGGGTTATATACGTCGATAAAGTTTTTAAGGATAGAGTAGGATAAGGGCAGTTTTTGACCCCCCTTAAAAGAAGTTTATTTTCAAGGTTTCATATGATAGTGTATCAACGTTAAAAAAAACGATTCTTTTATTTACCTAGTTTACCTTATGGTTGCCTAGCAACGCATTTTGAAAATATAATTTTTTGGGGTTTTTACCGAATATTCTTAAAGATCGGGCTTATTGTTTATAGAGATCATGCTTAGTTCTCATATTGTGATATTAAAAACGAATTACTAAAATTGATTTAGAAGACAGTAAAAAGTAAATGATAAATTTTGCATAAGTTGTGTCCATGAAAACAACTTAGCAACGAAATTTGGCCAAAGCAAACAGCAATTTGTTTTATTGTATGAAAGACATAACCTTACGTAACATTCCACTTTGGAAATTTTGGTATGTTTTGTGTGTGATATGTGCAATTTTGAAACTATGGATATAAAAATTGTGCCTTAATGTGAGCGATTCGGACTCCTCTAGTGTCATCGATTCCTCAAACCCTATGTTTCTCCAACAAGAATTGCACTTTTTTTCCTTGTCTGTAATAGACATGCATCTTTAAGGAGTTTTATCTATGGAAATGGAATAGCGCAGAATACATTGTATTTACTCTGTTTCATTTTTGAAAATGTCTTTTCGGCTATACAGGTACATTGTACGTGTAATAATATATTCAGAAAAAATCAAATTCCCTGCCAAAGTGTCACTGCCGCATCAGCTACAATAATTCCGTTACTTGAGTGTTTTTTGCCCCTGCTTACTGTATTTGGTATATTTTTTCAGATTATTTCTGTCCTTGACTCTGTGGCTATAGATTTTTATTAATAATAATATCATTGAATAAAACATCCTTACCAACCATTCATTTACTACATTACTACATTACTACATTTACCCTATTTTTGGAAGAATGTGCATTTTTTAGATTTTAAATAGCAGTAAAAAAAGAGCGGTAAAATACCTGACGGAACATAATTACCTCTTTTACGTTTCGCCTCTTTTTCTAAGAAGCCTTGCTTATCTAACCGTTTTTGCTTCTCTCTATATTTTGTTGTCTCTCCGCGTTGGTAAATGCCATGATTTGAAATTAATGAAAAGGGGCGATATTGTAACCTCCGTAACATTTTTTTAAAACCTCCGCAACGGTATTTATTTGTATATTCAACATGACCCTATTATATTTGTCTGCTTAAATGTCAAAATTAGTAATAAATATATCAATTAAATGCCGTTACATAGTCCGTGTTCATATACAATAAGCATAGATGAAGACTGAGAACAAGCGGTCTTAAGATGTCTTGTTTGCAACCTCCGTAACAAATATCTTTTCTTGCACGTGTACAACAGCTCTGTTAAGTATAAATCCAATAGGATTTATGTAGTGGTGATCAAACAAGAGTGTATTCGAATGTGGGTACCAAAAATATGAAATTGTGGGCACTGTATCAATGGGTCACTTTAATTCTAACCTACGTAACAGATCTATGTCAACATGTTTTACTGGTTGAATTTACATACTACACCGGAATAACAACGGACGAAAGGAACCATGATTAAAATAAGTTAAAATGTCTTCATAAAATCATTTAATATAGTATCTGATGAAACAATGAAATGGTACAGGTACTTTACTTTACATGGTATAAATTATACATACCTTAGGTTCAAATGTTAGCACCAACAGCAAAAAGGGATTGCTTTTTCGTTATGATAAAAAGCGTCTGCTATATGGACTTATTTCCGCCGGTGAAGGTGAAATTGCACCCTGACAGTTTGTCTCGGAAACGTTTCTTCAATTTGTAACGGAGGTGAGGATAACGGAGGTTAGAATTCATCTACATTTTTATTGTTTGAATGGAAATGTATATCACGAAATTCTTGCCAAATGATGATTCGGCATGATGAAATGACTATCTATTGTAAGATCAATTTCATTCAGCTTACACGGAGGCAACATCACGAGAAAACGTGTTATGTAGGTTGCATTCTTATATGCGATATTTGCTTTTTTCAATAGTAGGATGGCAAATCTTTTTAATTTGATATTTTTCCGACCTTTGAAGTTTCGATCTAAACACATAAGCATATCTCCGATATTATAGCACAGTAATTAGCTATCTATTCATATCTACTATATCAACCGATATTTATTTGTTAAAAAACAACTATTACGGAGGTTACACTACAACTGGCGACAAAGGCTAGGAGTAAAAAAAATGGTATATTTATGTTAACCTTTGAAATTGCATTGTTTTCTAAATTTTTGACGATGCATCAAACTCTTGAAAGAACACATACTGGAAGAGTAATGTCTTTTAAAATTCTTTTGAGGAAAGCTGGAAAATTAGTTCCGGCGTTGGCGACATCGATATTTTGAGGTGATTTAAAGATCTCCAAATCTTAACAAATCACATAAATCCACATATTTAGTATTTTAAACACACACTGACAGAATTAAATAGAGTTGTTTTCTTTCTATAATGCGTGAAACTCTAGCGACAGGTAAGCTCGCTAATGGTGCCTATTTTGTGATAATGACTGATAAACTTCCTCTTTACCGCATATTTCATTTCCAATTCTCAATTCCCCATCGCCATTCCCCAAAATAGCATTTTTCTTTATTAATTTTATTTATATAAATCAAATTGTATTTGTTAAGATTTTTAAACGTTTAAAATGTTATTTTTAATTAAAATTAATACATTTATTATATCAACTAATACTTTAAAAACTTATTTCCACATCCTCCTCTGGGCATTCGAAATCCACACTCCCTTACACTATCCACGTCTCCCAAACCACATTCCCCATTCCCATATACCATAGAATGGGATTTAACTCCCCTAACTAGTACTGTAACACACCTATTCAAATGTGGAGAGGGACAAACAATGATATAACTTTTAACATATGATGTCTTCTATTGTACTTGTAAATAAGCACTTAATATCAATAGTATATAATTGTCACAAATGAAAATTGCTAAGTGGGCGGAAGAGGATGTGTTTTTCAAAGCTTGTAGTGATAACTTTAAATCTTAAAAATAGCAGAGCGTACATTATACCTTTCTATGTAGTTTACAGTTCACTGGACAGCATTGAGGATGTCATTTGTTTGGATTTCCAAAAAAGTCTTGTTTCAAATATCGCGTTAACGTTGCGATTTTCTTTAATTTCAAATTCATTATGAATAATATGAATGCATCCGATTCTGTAGCTGAATGGAACACAAACTTAGCCATTGTTTTGATTCCAAATTCATTTATTTTGTCTCTTTACATCATCCTTGGAATAGCGGGAAATTCTCTGGTCATACTTGTGTATGGTTTCCGTATAAAAAAGTCGGAAGATCGATATTTTATTCCAATCCTAGCTGTTTCCGATCTTATGGCATCTATTGTGTGTGCATCATTTGGAATAGCTCTTAATATGATGCAAGCAGAATTCACTGATTGGAGACTTTGTAAAGCATGGTGGTTTTTTGCTGCCTTTTCGACTTTTATGTCAATTTTTCTACTGTTGGTAATAGCAACACATAGATATTTGAAGATCTGCAGACCATTGGATAAACAAATGACATTGTATCACAAGCGCATAGCTGTTGGATTATCAATGACACTTGCTATGATAATGGCTGTCCCGGCGACAATATTGTACGGATCTGTCGAATTTCCCAATGTTGACCACACTTTGGTCGGTATGCGATGTAGCAAACTGAAAAATGTAAACAAGGCTGGCTCACTGGTTTACGGACTACTTGTAGTTACTGCGGTTGTAGGTTCCATGGTTGTGATGATTGTTTTCTATAGCAAAATTGGTTTGAAAATTTTCAACCACTTTAAGCATTCAACCGCAGTGAATTATAAAATCCCGCCTTCAAATAATTCGAAAAGTGAGATGGAAACTTCAACCACCATAACCGTTATTTCAAGTGATGATACGACAAACACAAATGACAAACGAACAGACAGAGTCAATAAAAATGACGGGAATAACGAAATCAGTGTGCCTTCAACGGAAAAAGAAAAGACGAAAGCGCGAACAAGCAAAGAACGAAACAAGAAAACAATGCACAAATTTACTAATGTGTTCATGGTAATCACAATAGTCTTTCTCATTTGTTACATTCCAAAAGTTATCCTTATGGTAGTTGAGGGTTTGAACCCTGAATTCTGGGAAAATTTCAGTGACAGCCAAAGAGCAGGTGTGTTGTTTATCTACAGATTTTATATCGTAAATAATATAGTCAACCCGGTAGTATACGCGTTTATGGATACCGACTTCAGACAAAATACGAAAGCAATGGTCATGTGTGCCAAGAAGTAGAAGAAAGTTGTTGTTTTATGTCAGCTGAAAGTCTTTGTATTGTATACATGTACAAGTGCATGCAAATGTTGAAACTTTGTAATGCAATAGCTACATCCATTTAGGTATAAAATGGACAAAAATATGTAAATGGCCAAGTTTTATTTGCTTTTTTGCTTTGTTTCGTAAAAAGACGGTTAGTTGGCTTGTATGAGTTGAGAGGGGCTGTATGTGACCGATTTTGGGGCAATAAAATCTAAATAAATCGCTTAAAAATTGTTACTGCAAAACTAGTCTGACGGAAGGTTGCAGAAATGAAGGTCAAACAGATATTTTCAGATTTTTTTAATTGAACCAAGGATTCATTTTTATATGTATCTATTTCCTTGCTCTAAAATGTACATGTACATGTAGAAAGAAAATCAATTTCGACATGAGACTCTGTTAGCAACTACATGTATGTTTGTTTTTGCGGGAGTTCGAAATCAAAGGGTGTCTTAGGATTAATTCACTATATACTCACTACATATATACACACAACGTCTCAGAATGTGACGACTCTATTCGCTACACTGCTCCATCGGATCAAATTGATACAGGGAAAATAACGTAAACGTATAGAAGGGTCGGAAAAATTCCCAACGATGTTAGAACTGTCAAATGTGCGAAGCAAATTTTTGGTCGTTCCCTCCGCGGGACTCGAACTCGTACCACTGTGACATCTATGGCAACACCGCCTGACCGAGTGGTCTAAGGCGCTGGACTTAGTGCAGGCGGTGATGTCACAGCGGTTCGAGTTCGAGTCCCGCGGAGGGAACGACCAAAAATTTGCTTTGAAAATTTGACAGTTCTAACATCGTTGGGAATTGTTATATGTTTCGAACAAAAAACCAAAAATAAAACAGGGACACCGACATGAATTACAAAAATGTTGGTGTTGTCTTCTACGTTGTTTTGTTTTCCTTAATAAATGTTCGTGCAATAGACTCTTTTGTGGTTAGTTTGTGAACATGCTCAATATACACTTCCGCGAGGTATGGGTTGGGTAGAACAACAAAATTGTCGTCGCGGAAGTGTATATATATTGAGCATGCTCCATGCATGCTCATCGACTGTCCTACAGTTAGCACAAAAGGGTCAATAATGTCATTAAGTTGCAGCTGACTAATTGTGAGCGAAATCTTATTAATTCGATCTATTATATTTTTATACCAAACGACGTTCACTGGAAATATAATTGCTATACACAAATCATGAAGAATGTTCAGTCCAACTGTACATGTACACAATTTTCATTTTAACGGTTAGCCAAATCTATCTATGCAGAGGCACATTAGACAAGAAACTATTATATAGAAATACGCTATATGTTTACCCTTTCATATTTAGGGAGGATACCTTCACATTACCAAACTTGTGAAAAATAAAGATATGCATCTATGATATGAATTTCAATTGGAACAAACTGAAGGTGTGGATAGGTAAACGCAATTTTTGGGACAATTATTCTGTTACGGAGAATTTCCTTGACAGTTCCCCAATTAGTTAATTTTTTTGGCCATTTTCTCTGTTTTTCATTCTTAAGGCAATTGTTCAGATTCTGCTCCTTTGGGACACATTATCTTCTGTATATGAAAACCAATTCTCAATCTCAATAATTGATAATAACTGAGCATTTTAACATTCTGGCACACAATTGCAACACATCAATTTATGGATGGCTAACGGGCTTTGTACATGCATATAGGGTTCAATACGTCGATAATGATTATAATTTAGTCTAGTTTTCTTCAAAACTACTTTTGCCTTGAAATTATCCCGTAGACATTACCCTTCAGACATTACTCCTCGGACGTTACTTCTCGGATATTACTCCTAAAACATTACACCTCGGATATAACCCATAAAACATTACTCCTCGGACATTTCCCCTCATGATCAGGCATTACTCCTGAGACATTACTCCTCGGATGTTACTCCTCAGACAATGTTTCGAACTTCCGTGATATCTATAACACTTCATACTAATTGATAATTCTCGGGCAAAACATTGTTCATGAAAACATATATTTTGTAATGACTGTTTGTTAGATATATATGACAAAATTTTATCCCACTAATTTTTGTGTCCTAATATATATTTCAATATCGAAAGAGGATGAATCAGGCTATATGTTTAAATTTCCGAAACAAATCTGCTAGATGGATGAAAAACTAGATTATGAAGAGATCAAAGATTTATAATAATTTCCCTTTATTGTTAGTTTCTAGTGTTTTTCCATGTTTAGATTCCTTCATTGTACCATTTTTGTAAATTTCAAAAACCAACATTCATTTCTAATGGATTTGGCAAAATGATCAGACAAGAAGATAAAAAAAAAATTTTATCTTCAGAAATTCATCGCAAGATTATCTGAAATTCAAATTATATACGTATATTATGTCTTTAAATACAATATGACCCCTTTTACGTAGTTTTGATATACCTCTTAACAATGCAGGAGAGGACACAAATTGATACAACTTTTATCATATTATGTCGCCTATTATACTTGTAAATAAGCCAATTTTACACAAACGTACTTAAATTTAATTGTATAACTAAATTTTGGTTAGAACTATTATATTGACATATTATCGCAAATGAAAGTGGGCGGAAGCGGACGTATCTTTGAAAACGTTAATTGAAAAACATTTTAATCTTAGTGATATCAGAACATATAATATGCACCTTTATATGTAGTTAATGGTTCACTGAACAAACATGAGGATGTCGTCAATTTTTTTGATTTCCAAAAAAACTCGTCGGGTTAACAGAAGCAAAGTCGTTTCTATTTTCTTTAATTTTATATTCATTATGGATAATATGACTACACCAGATTCCGTAGATGAATGGAACGCGGATTAAGCTATTGTTTTGATTCCAGATTCTTTTATTTTGTCTCTCTACATCGTCCTTGGAATGGCGGAAATTTCTATGGTCATACTTGTGTAAGGTTTCCGTATGAGGGAATTAGAAGACCGATATCTTATTCCAATTTTAGCAGTTTTTTTTTATCTCATGGCATCTACTTGTGTGTGCATCATTTGGAATAGCTCTCATATGATGCAAACAAAATTCACTAATTGGAGACTTTGTAAATTTTGTGTTTTTTTTTGCAGCCTTTTCTACATTTATGTAATTTTTTCTATTGTTAGTGATAGCGACACAAATGATTTATAAACAGCATGGATTGGAATCTCGCGCAAGTTTACATAGTACGATAATAAATATGTTGCGTGGGGCGAGATACAGCGAGATTACCCATGATGCATTACGTTGATGCAGGGCGTGCCCTGTTAATGGCAGACAATTTCCATCGCTTCAACATTTCATCACGATAAATGTAGGTATTTTGACCCATATGGTTGGAAAAACAAATTGAAATATCCCACTTCAAGTTGCCACCAGACTTTTTCAATGTTTTGTTTTGATCAATACCTCGATATTCGAGACCATAATCTCTTATCAAATTTTTAACCAGGTCCCACCTTCGAAGGCGTACTTCCCTCCTCATTAAAAATTCAAACTCTTTTTTTTTCAAACCCGATCAATCGTCATACAATTTGTTAAAAAACGATCAGAAACAGTATGAGGGTGTATACAAGGAGTTTTATACTTGTAGTTTTCCCTGCAGTTGTGATATCAACGTTTATACAAGCCTTTGTTTTGACTCCTGACTGCGTAGTCGTCTTCGTAGACGGTTACCGTCATTAAAAAATTAAACTTCCTCTTCAGAACCCGATCTATCATCATAAAATTTATTTCAAATTGATCAAAAATGGTACGATGATGTATATAAAATATTTTGTAGCTGTAGCCTCCCTTTCTTAAATGAAATCAACATTTTTATTAGACTAACTGTTGATATAAAAAATGGCGGCCCTCCTAATTTAAAGTTTTAACTACTTCAAAACCCAAACGATCATCATAAAACTTGTTTTAAATTGATAAAAATGTTCTGACGATCTCAATGTTTTATATGACCTAATTTTGACTGTATCGGCGGCAAGTAGCTGTGACTAGTATACTGAAATCTCGCCACGCGAGATATTGCGATTATGTACGATAATTTACGAGATGCGAATCCTTTATTAAACTCCTTGGCGACACATGGATATTTGAAGCTTTGCCGACCATTTGGTAAACAAATGGCATTGATTCGTAAACAAATAACTGTTGGATTATCAATGGCGTTGGCTTTGGTAATGGCTGTACCAACGACGGCATTGTATGAATCTGTTGAATTCCCCAATGCAGACCACACTTTGGTAGGTATGCGTGGTAGCAAAGTGAAGAACGTACATGTAAAAAAGGCTGGTTCTTTAGTATATGGACTACTTGTAGTTCTTGTGGTTGTAGGTTCCATGGATGTGATTATTGTTTTCTATAGCAAAATCGGTTTGAAAATTTTTAATCACTTTAAGCATTCAACCGCAGTGAATTACAAACTCCAGCCTTCAAATAATTCGAAATGTGAGATGGAAACTCCAATTACCATTACTGTTATTTCAAATGATGATACGACAAACACAGTCAATAAAAATGGCGGGAAAAACGAAAACAATAAGGCTTCAACGAAGAATTAAAAAGACGAAACCACGAACAAGCAAAGAACGAAACAAGAAAACAATGCACAAATTTACTAATGTGTTCATGGTAATCACAATAGTCTTTCTCATTTGCTACATTCCAAAAGTTATCCTTATGGTAGTTTAGGGTTTGAACCCTGACTTCTGGGAAAATTTCAGTGACAGCCAAAGAGCAGGTGTGTTGTTTATCTACAGATTTTTCATCTCATCGTAAACAATATTGTCAACCCGGTAGCATAGGCTTTTATGGATACCGACTTCAGACAAGTGTGCCAAGAAGTAGAAGAAAGTTTTGTGTCAGCTGCAAGTCTTTGTACTTTACAAGTTCATGTGCATGTAAATATTGAACTTTGTGAACATAAATCATAGTTTATTTTTTGTAAAGCAAGGGCTACATCCATTTGGGTACGAAAAAGCCGCCAATATGTTGATGCTAAAGTTGTTTCGTACAATGACTGTTAGTTCGGTTCTCGAGAACAATTATTTAGTCGGTATATTAATTAATATAAGCCAAGAGGGGTTTTATGTAACCGATTTCAGGGATTAATCAAATTGACTCTGTCTTTGTTGTTGTAACCATAATTTCAACACAATGTTGATATCTAGAATATCGTTATCATTTCCTGTTACAATTAGTCCCCCATTTTCTACATGCAGGAATTAGTTTAAATTTCTATTATAGAGAAAGAAGAGAATTAGTGCTCTAGTATTATTGCTATTCCGACAGGTTGGTACCTTTCAATATGTATATTTAAGTTTAAGAAAATGTACATTTGACAGAAATTAACGTGACCTTCTCAAGGTGTCACAAGTACATGTACATGTATCTCCTTTCAAATCAAATAATTACAAAAATGGAAGCCTAGTCTAATGAATTTTGAATAAAAGGGAGCTGACTGTTGTGTATGTGTAGTAGTGGGGTGGGTTGGTGGCTCCAGTTGTTTTCAATTAAACCAGCTTTTCTAGCACTAACGAGGTCTAGGTTCTTTGCCCCCCCCTATTCAGATCAGTTTTTGGTATATACTTTGAGTTAAATTTAAGAGAATGCTAGTAGTTTTTTGTTTCATAAAAAATAAATTTCAAGTATTTTACCGTTGCAAGTTTGTATTTTTTAATTATAATGTATGAAGTCCATCATTCTTATCGAGCGTACAGTTGTAAACATTTCTACGCATCATTTAAGGAAGTATACCTAGGGTAAGGGAATAACTCTTAAAAATCATTGGAACGTTTATATTCAGCATTTTACATCAATCTCATGTAAGCATCAAGGTAACTTGGATTGATTTCATTCTGTTTCAAATGAAAGCTTGATAGGCATTAGTGAAATTGAATATGATAGAAACATATCACTGATTTCAAGAGTTGTTTCCCTTACTTACTTGAAGCAACGGCCCAAATTAATTATGAAGACACAACGTTAAAAACTGGAATTAAGATGCATTTTAAGGTTTCATTTCATATGGATACCAGGACGCTGATGTAAAAAGCAGTTACAACTATATACAAGAGGAGAATGCAAGGGGTTGGCAACCCTCCTTTTTATTGGAAAATTTGTCATTTTCATGTGTAAAATTTACAAAAAATGGCAAATAATGCCCTAGCACTCCCTTATCCAGAGGAACCCCCACTGGCAACCCTCCTTTTCAAAGTGTCTGAATCAGCCCCTGATACGTTTATAATAAGATGGATTGACTGAGTTAGCACCATTTCCCATGTAACCCCCCCCCCCGCCCCTGCCGGGAGAGGTCGGCAAGATATTCTTAAATGTTTTATGGTTTCACTGGTACATATTCTTAAGTTATTGCCGCCATCAGAACATTATCATGTCTTTTTTATAGCCAATCACAAACTCGTTATACTTTTTAGCGTGTATCTATTGGGTTTATTCTGGCTATTCCAACATTCTAAAATTTATAGGTAAAAATTATAAAATTCATGTAGGAATAGCCAGAACGGTTGTATAAACAAGGGATTAAGTTTGTGTATACTGTAAAAACAAAACTTTAATTAGAATTCTAAATGTGTTGGAGTTCCCTGTCACATTTTTGCTGTATGTATGAAATTTTATTTGGGATCTGTAAAGGTTTCATGTGAAAATTCTTATGAATTTTAGACTTACAAATGTTTAGGTGTCATTTACAGTTTTCTTTTTTAACAAATAAAAAAATAAGATTTTTTTTTCACAATTTTATTAAATATTCAATATTCATGATGATAATAAGTCATTGATAATACACACTTTATAAGTACATAATATTCAAGCACTGATAACATTGTAAATAATTGAAAAAGCAGTAAATAAAGTTAAAGTGCACATGATTTGTTTAAAAGAATCATACAATAAATGCATAAATAAAACATACAAAGCACAACAGCTCAAGCACTAATCAAAAGTTCACAAGTCTACTCTAGATGCAAAAGATGAGAAGCAGCGTAAGCAAACGACTGATGTGAGTTCCTGGGTCTGTAGACGAATCTTTAGTGTTGTCAGTCTGGAGTCGACCTCTCGGTATTTGCGTTTTCTTGGGACACGTTTACCATCGGCTTGGTACTGGAGCAAGGTGCAGGCATGGACGGCTTCTTCGTTTCTTTATTAATTAACTGAATTTAATTTTAAAACTCTATCTTCTTTCCAATATTTCCACATTTTAAGTCTATATTTTATATGTTTATTACCATGAAAAAAGCTATAAATTTGGCAAAAATAGCCCCACATTTCTCTAAAACACATTATAATTTTGTTAATAAAATGTTTAAATCCAATGTTGAATCCCAAATTTACCTGTAAAATTAATTAGGTAATAATTACTAAAACAAACAAAACCTACTAAAACAACATCCATTGTTCTCTGCATGTAGGAATATCCAGAATATATATTTTTAAAATGTTGAAATAGCTAGAAGACACCATCTATTGAAAACATTTTTGTTCACCTTATTGAAGCACATTAATGGTATATATATTTCAACATGTAGCATAGGCGTAGGAAGCAAAATATTATTTGTACTATTTTTGATATAGGGACACGAGACGTTACTACGAAAATGTGATTTTTTTTTGGTACCGCATACCGTACCTGTCAAAATTATTGGTACGGTCGGAGTAGTACCAACCGTACCGGTTCCTACGCCCATGTGTAAAATAGAGACTATTCTTGGATCCTTTGCAGCTTATTGAGACCTGATATCTTTTGTTCCAGAAAATGACTTGATGCATGCCTTTTACCTTCAGGGCTGTCAAGTACACTATATCACATTTTTATACCCCGCTCCATATGAGAGTGGTATACTAATTTACCTGTGTCCGTCGTTCAGTCATTCTGCCATTCAGTAACACTTTTTTGTAACAGTTTTCTCACTACTTGTCACGACACTTGATATTTCGACACACATTTTATACAGGTATGCCATGTCAAGGGATTTGATTTTGGACTTGGGCGAAGACATCTTCCTGTCTGACGATACGTATTTTAAATTTGTGGTGCTGGAGTATCAATAGTGGGCAATGGCTCAAAGATTTCTCATTTTCGTCTTTTCACTCTGTGTACTTTTTATCACTTTTAAGTCATTCTGTTTTCCTTCCATGCCCTTAAAAAATTCCATACCATAACACTTATTTGAAAGTGGTTTAACCTCTACACATTAAAAATAGACAATGGCATGTTTGTTGTCCGATGAGTATAATCAATCTTAAAGCTCCTAATCTGCTTCCCGAAATCAGAGATCTTATGAAGAAAAAGTTAACAATGACAGACGTCGGGCGACAGATGACAACAACGAATGCTAGATGATGACAATTAGAGCTGACATGGACCTACGGTCCAGTTTAACAAAAACCACAATGAAGAAAAAAGAGATGAATTCAGTTTTCGATTATCTAATTTATTATAATTAAGGGAACTACCATTTGATTTTTATTGGGGCAAGGATCAAATCTGAATAAAAAAGGCCGGATTAAAATAAGCAAGGACAGGCCATTAAAATAATCAAGCACTGAAGTGTTCAAAGTCGCTTAACGTAAAATATTCTTTGCTACTGATTTTGGCTTACTTGCAAAGTCCGAAATGGCACGAATGCGATATGCTCTAAAATCGGTGACTTCCGCCAGAATCTTGGTTCCCTTGATATGATACTCTTTCGTAAACGTAATGACCCGAATGTTTTCAATCAAAACAACTGGTTACCACGAACCAGATTAAACAACTGGCATTGACTATTTATACATGTAGATATTGGGGCCCAGATAATGCGTATGACCTATATCGTCAATTGTAACGAGCCCCTGTGTTTGAATCGGAAACTGGGTAATATTTATATAATTTACATATATTCAATGCTAACCGATCGTTTCTTCTTTTAATGTAAACTTCCCGTTCTCATACAAGCAAATAAACACACATAGACATGTATATGATATTTTTTAGAAGAGGTGAACATCTTAGCGTGTATACACAGGCAAATGTGCAACACATGAGAATCATATGGTTTGCATCATGTGACTATCATATGTGGCACATTTGGCTGTGTATGATCTATATAGTCTTGTAACGAAACCCTATGCTTGAATCGAAAGCTGGGTAATGTTCAAGGCAAACCGATCATTTCACGGCACAGGTCAGCAGTATAACGTTAAGTAGTAATATATAATTATGCAAATCATATGAGAATATAAAGTACTGAACGGGTGCAAGAGGTCGTTAACAATATTAACGACTTAAAAAGGCAGGATCTATAATTATTGCCTTAATACTTTTTGTTTGCATTCAAAACCAATAATTTCGGCGCTTAGCACCAACAACAAAAAGGCAGGACCTAAATTTTCTCAAAATGAAATGACTGGATAAAAAAAAATGATCCTAATCCCCCTAAAAATCAAATGGTTGCTCCCTATATATAAAACGATAATGTCTGTAACCGTCTGAACTGCCTCAAAAATGATCTAGCTACCACAAAACTAACTCAGTATTTATTTTATATCAACAGTTTTAAGGAACACAACTCTTAAAAATCATCGGAACGTTTGTATTCAGCTTTTACACCAATGTCATGTAAGCGTCAAAGTAACTTAGATAATTTCATTCTGTGTCAAATAAAAGCTTGATAGCCTTTGGTGAAGTTGAATATGATACAAACATACCACTGACTTCATAAGTTATGTCCTTTACCCTAGGTATACCTCCTTAAAATGACTTACTTTGTCTTCGAAGATTGTTATTTGAGTGAAATGTACTGCCAATACAATATCTATTGCGTTGTGAGATAAAATTACAGTACTTGACATACATGCACAATGTAATTATTGAAGTAGAAAAAAGGCAGGATAGTTTTTCAACTAACACTAAAAAGTAGAAATAATAAATAAAAATGTTCAAATATGATTGGTTACCGTTTCGCGCGGTTTTTTTCTTTGCCAATTGTTTTTTTCCATATGATTAAAATTGACCACCTCTATAGCAGAAAGACTATGACAGAGGTGGTATTGTGACTAAATGTGTCCAATATTTACTTATTTGGTTCAAGAATGTGACAGTTTGACATCATTTATATTAGATGTGACATACGGCGAAAGACATCTCGGACATTTGCCCAATAATCTATACAAAAATACAAATAGATATTATCTAAAATCAATAAAAAGAAGGTCAGTACAGGTAAACAAGAAGAAATAAATATATTATTCATTTGGGACAGCTACATCGCTATCTGCATTATTCAATAACTTGGGTGATTAATTTATCTAGAAAATTCAGGTAATTATTGATTTTCGATATTTCATTGAGTAACAGATGGCGAGACATTTTTAGCGTATCTTAATCACTTAGATGTTTGACAAAAGTACAAATTCGAACTTTAATTAAAACGCCGTGAAGATAATGCATCATCATCAACAACGTGAAACGTAAACCGAAATGACGGGAATTTTAAGTGAAATGTGAAAAATATACAATAGCTATCAAAGTGATTTAAGATTGTTCAACAAATCTGTCGATTTGTTTACACAATACAATGTGAAGGAGAAAAAACGATAAACCATAAGATATATATCTTGGGTAAACAGAACGTTAATACCCCCTTCAAATGTTATAACTTACGGTTGCGTGGTAAAATTATGGACTGTTTCCAGCTAAGAATTACAAGGGTGCGGCCTGGATCCGGATAATTATTGAAGATAATATTACACGTGAACTTAAATACTTGACATTCAAGCGGGTTTAAATGGTTGGAGCTTATGAAATTCGTTCTTGTATAACTTGGATAGTTTACCACGAATAAACGTTTTTTAGACAAGATTTGAAAAAAAGGGAAACGTTTGTATGTTATCTTTTGAAGTTATAGACGACTAGCATGTACCATTTGCTTACATATTAAGCAAGGACAAGCTTTAAATTGGATCTGCTAACCGAATTTCAAAAGTTACCGTTTTACGTGTTTCGTATGGGATTTGGAGCAAGTAAACAAGTGGTCATCAGTGAAGTTCCAGAAAATGTAGTAAGGTTTGTATGTTCTTGTATTGCTCATTTGTGGATCTGTATTTGTACAATGTATGCTATCCCCGGCCTCAGGCAACTAACCAGTAAGCTATCCCCGGCCTCAGGCCACTAACCAGTAAGCTATCCCCGGCCTCAGGCCACTAACCAATAAGATATCCCCGGCCTCAGGCCCCTAACCAGTAAGCTATCCCGGGCCTAAGGCCACTAACCAGTAAGCTATTCCCGGTCTCAGGCCACTAACCAGTAACCTATCCCCGGCCTCAGGCCCCTAAACAGTAAGCTATTCCCGGCCTATGGCCACTAACCAGTAACCTATCCCCGGCCTCAGGCCACTAACCATTAAGCTATCCCCGGCCTCAGGCCACTAACCAGTAAGCTATCCCCGGCCTCAGGCCACTAACCAATAAGATATCCCCGGCCTCAGGCCCCTAACCAGTAAGGTATCCCGGGCCTAAGGCCACTAACCAGTAAGCTATCCCCGGTCTCAGGCCACTAACCAGTAACCTATCCCCGGCCTCAGGCCCCTAAACAGTAAGCTATTCCCGGCCTATGGCCACTAACCAGTAACCTATCCCAGGCCTCAGGCCACTAACCAGTAAGCTATCCCCGGCCTCAGACCACTAACTAGCTTCTCATATCGAGATTCTTTAATTCAGGATAAATCACTGCTTTGAAGAAATTACATTTCCATATACATGTATGACCGTGTAAAACACATCTAACAGATAAGTTCAGTAATTCTGGGCATCCTTTGAATGACTTAGTATTGGTAAATTATATGCCAAAATCACTGTTCATGATTTAAGAGCTACATGTACAGTATATAACAATCTGCATGTACCCTGGCTTTCATTCCAAAGGTATATACATGCATATGTATGTTCAGCATACTCGAATTTAAAAGAATCTGCTGGTCGATAGTATTTGATTTATGGAGTATATTTGGTACTTACGTTGTAGATAGTTATGAACATGACTATAGTCTGAATATAGTGACCATTGCTCAGTGTTTTCTCCCCTTTGATTTTCAAGTTAACTAAGAGACGGGTTGGGAGGGGCAGTCAATTGCCAAAAAGTAACGAAAATTTGGTTAAAGTACCCGTCTGTAGCTGTGTTGTCCCATTGTGACATGTAGTTGTTTATTTATGAGTGGTTTGCATAGTGTTAAAAATTTTTAATTTTAAAGTAACTTGATGACGTTTGTTTAAAAAAAACACTGAACTCTCATGGTAGTATGAATGATTGAATGCAGTATTTTGGCAAATCTTTTATATTATGATCGTTATGGTGTATCCATCAGCACCATGAAAACTGATTTATTCAACGGGTCATAGTTTTCCTTCCCTCATTTGTCTACCCCGGACTTGACTTTTTATGAGCAACTCGGTGGGTGTTTCTAGAAAAGCAGAGGACGCTTACCCTACCGGTGCACCTGGTCCATGCTCCCAGTTTTTAGTGGAGTCCGAGGTACTTTGTATGTATGATTTTAGTTGTGTATGACCGTTTTCCATGTCTGATCTTTGTCCCTGGATTACATTTTTTTTATTACCGCTATAACCTTGGTTCCCTTGATTACTCTTTAAGAGGTTGTCTCGTGAGGAACATTTCACAATTTCCGTTTTAATAATAGTACATAGGTTTAACTTGCTTTTACATTCTAATTTATTTTCCCTTAAGTGTTCTCTAGTGTCTAGTCGCTTTCGGGGCACATTTACGATTACTTCGTAAATTTACGTGTTTCCATTAACATGTATTTTTGTCATTGACTATAAAGATAGATATTGTTTCATCACAAGTCAAGAATCGCATTTGTTTGATGCTATCAGTTAAATTATAAAATGGTACTTGTATTTATCAAAACTCTTACATTTACACGATTAAAGCAATTCATTTTGGCAATTTTTAAGTGCAACAGATGAGGGGCTGATAAATACATCTAGATATGATTTTAATATAGAAGACATCTTGATTGTAATTATAATTGTACTGGACTATATTGAATAGCACGTGGTTAGATTGTACTTTTTTAATCAACGCAGGCCCTCCTTATTGAGGTATTATTTTTACATGTGTATCACTTGTTGAACTGATGTAAATTTGGGGTCAGTGCCCGGTTTCATAAAAAAAATCTCAAATTGAGATTTTCCTCAAATCTTCAATTTCAAGCAATTTGATTAGTCAAAATTTGAGTTGAGGAAGGATTTAAGGAAAATCTCTATTTGAGACGTTTTATGAAACCGCCCCCTGGGGCTATTTTCCAGGTCCCCTGTCCATAATGATAATGTTTCATCTACCATAGATACAAAATTCTTCAGAATCTAAAATAAATTATGAATATGGGTTGGACGGCTACATTGCAGAGAATTCAAGCATGATATTGACATTTTTAATGAAAAAGAGATTACAGATGTTTTATTTACTAGACTTTGCATAATATTCGTCATTTTATTTTACACAATTCATGAGCACGAACAAAAGTAACAACATTACAAATAAACTGGTATTCTTCTCTGACAAAGACATTCAATAGATTCAAGATAATATATATATATAAAATTTTGCCCATTATATACTTTATTATAGTGTGTTAACATCTTTATCGGTAACGTTGTACAATCCTTTAGACTTGTATAATTATTTTTGTTTGTGCTGCATCGTCATGACTGGACGATCCGATACCCATTAAGTTTATACATTATACAATGTGTTAATTACATGTAATTGTAAAATGGAACGATAGGTTGGTTGGTCATAAGTGTACCTTGGTGTAGATATACATCTGCCCGTCCAGGTTTCTTGTTAGAAGGGGACATGGGATAGAAAAACGGACTGGAGTGTGATCATTGTGGTTTGGAATGAAGATTTGGGGATACCAACAATGAATATCAGATTTCGTTTTGAATGAATACCTTTTTGACTTGTATGCGTGCATAGGGGAAGAGCATGCCCAGGGTTCGCCCCTTTTTATTATACATGTACAGGTATGATTGTTTTTTTTTGTAGTACATGTATGCTAACTAGAGGTCCCTCATTTATAAAGATGTCAGTTATGTTATGTATTCTATATTCCATTTAATTGAGTTATTTCTAAATCCCAACCATAATCACCATAATCATCGCTTCCCGTATTCTTCACTTCCAGTTCCCCGCCCATTCAACCACCGTTTCCCGTCTCCTCCACACCATCCCCGTCACCTACACCACCGTTCCCACACCCCTCCAACCACTGATTCCCGTCCCCTTAATCACAGTATCCTCATCTCCCTGTTCACCCTTCTAGAAGTAGGTACATGTAGAATGGACAGCAAATGTCTAACTGGTTCCGTTTTCATTTGTTAAATTTCTTATCGGAAATCATTTATTTATACAGTTGTTTTTATCGGTATTAGATCTTAATTAAAACTAGGGACAGTCGGGCAGGCATGCCAAACATTGCAATGCAAACTGACCAGAAAAAAAATGTAATACTATTGACGAAGGCTGAATGACTATTTAGAACCATCAAATAGATGTAGCATGTTAAAGGTTACATGAATGAAACTAAAACTACATGGAAAATTAAATTGAACGTGTGTTAATAGGAAATACAGAAATAAATAGCGTGCAATTTGGGTAGAATTAAATCATTCGTACACGTCTTCCACGGAAGGTGCTAGATTTCTAGTTTGTCTTTTTATTGAATTTAAATGTTATTTCTAAAGATCGAATGAAAAAAGACCCCCAAAACAACCCCATCATAGAATTAAAAAAAAAACAAAAAACAATTGCTCTACAAACAGCGAAGGAACAAATACTAGCATCAAATATAACTGAAAAGACTTCAGTGTTTGATCATAGATATGGATGCGTTATATTTGGGAGACTATTTAAAAAAGGAACTCATTTGACTTTTGAACAAAGAAACATCTGAATGCGACATTTTTCAAATTGATATTATCTAAATTACCCTATTAGTCAGATTGGTTTAATTTCCACAAGACGGAAACCTTTTAGAGTCAAACTTCAATACAAGTTAATTATTGAAGAATTTAAAAGTCATTACCTTTTTTTTCGTGCATTAATAAAACAAACTACATGTATTTTAATTTTTGTCTAGTGCGAATATTTAGCATCAATTAATTGCGACTTGTCTTTCGCAGCAAAATAATTATCAATTCCCAGATACATGTACGTTTTACCAGCATGTATAACAAACACCTGGGAAAATGCCAATAAGTCACGCATTGATCGGTGAACCGTCATATTCCGTGGATCGCTACCATGTATCCATCAGTGCCATCAAAACTGATTTGTTCAACGTGTCATAGTTTTCTTTCCTCTTTTGTCTACCCCAGATTTGACTTTTTTTTAGCAACTCGGCGGGTGTTTCTAGAAAAGAAGAGGACGCTTACCTTAACGGTGCACCTGGTAATGCTCCTAGTTTTTAGTGGAATCCGAGTTGCTCAGTTGCTTTTGTTGCTTTATGTTTATTATTTTGGTTGCTTTGTGTTTTCTCTTGTGTTTGTCTGTTTTCCATGTCTGGTCTTGTAACTGGATTACATTCTTTTGATTACCGCTATAACCTTGGTTCCCTTGATTATTCTTTTATCTCTAGTATAATTCATAAGACATGCACAAATATTTACGTAAGTAGCGCGAAAGTAAATGAATTATTTCAAACGTCACAGAAACGTTTACAAAAGTCGAGCGAAGTTGCAACTATATTGTAACGAAGAAAGATAATAGTGCAATGTAAATAACCGGAAACCAGTTTAACAAATTAGCTCCCTTTGATAACAAAGATAAACGAATTTTTAAGGTTATCATTTAAATCGTTAAAAGGTAAATAGTTTAATCAACCATTCTTAATCAATACATTACATGTATTCATTCATTTGGACGACAATTAACTCGTCAAAAACTATGCAAAATGTGTTCAGATATATGTACGTGTACAAAATAACGTATACATGTAGGTACACATATTAGGATTCCTTGTACCTTTGTTTGCATTGCCCCGAGGGTGCACTAGAACACAACATTTTTGATAGAAATGCAATGCAATGGATATTTATCAATTTCTTTTGAATTTATACTTTCTAACAGAAACAAAGAAAAACATTAACCTCAGTCTCATAAGAAATATTTACAGTCACGTTGACCTGAATTATTGTCATATGTTTACCTCGATTCTGAGTAAAGCCAACATAAAAAAACAATTTTAATGATGTACAGATGGCATAACAAGAGACAAAGGAAAGAATGGAGAAAAATCTTTAAATGAATTTAAATGTATTTAAATACATAATCACTGCTATACAATGTACAATATGAGAAACCATCTTTTCGGTTAGCCCCCCCCCAAAATAAAATAAAATAAAAATAACAATAATAAAGTCTTGTTTCCTGCCACCAGCAAGAAAAATCAAAGTTCTGAATCGATTTATTCCGACCGTTTTAATGTAAATTACTCTTCAAAGAATAAACAAGGGAACGAAGATTCTAGCGGAAATCTAAAGAATGTTATTCTGGGACAAAGACCAGACATGGAAAACAGACAAACACAACCAAAAACATAAAATAACCAAAATAATATATACAAAGTAACAAAAGTAAATGAGCAACTAAAAACTTGCAGCATGGACCATGCAGGTGAACCGGTAGGGTAAGCGTAATCTGCTCTTCTAGAAACTCCCGCCGAGTTGCTCATAAAGAGTTAAGTCTGGGGTAGACGAAAGAGGAAAGGGGATCTATGACACGTTGATCAAATCAGTTTTCATGGTGCATATGGATACACCGTAACGATCCACGAGTTCATGATGACGTGCATAAAAATGTTGTAGTGATGATTTCAATCTTGTAGCTACATAACCCTGTTCCAAAAGACTAATTGTAAGACATCTTGTGCGATACAAAAAGTCTGCGTATTTACGGCAAGTGTTGTGATATGAAACTCCATACACGGGTTCTGAAGGGATGTAGCCTTGCATGAAAAGTCATTGCGTTTGTCGTATATTTTGGTCCATAGTTTTCTGTAGTCAAATAATCGCCAAATTGCAAAAAAGGGGGATTGAAGGAAAGGACAGGGATATAATTCAAAGTATCTAAAAACAAGCTAAATTTTGTAAATTATTAATATTGAACTCATTGATTTACGTTTAAATTTACCATACTGATTACGAAGGACATAAAATATACACAGACCAAAATTCATAATGCATCGTAGCAGTGCGCCAGTTTGTGTATTATTCAGATTCGGTGTTGGTTTTGGTTTTCATGATGAATCAACACAAAACTCTCCGACGAATTGCATAATTGAACTGCAAACTTTTAGTTGGACGTTCCCAGTTTCTAAATTAAATTTATCAACCTCCAGGTCGAAACCATCTGTCTACACGTTATCGCTTTGGCAGCTATGTATCGTGTAAAAGCGTTTAGTTTCTGGGCACCTAATTCCAAAAACTTGCACATTAATATCAACGCCAAAGTCCTAGAATATAATTTCAACAATTATTTCTGGTGCACGAAACAATAGCCATGTATTTTAAGGCCCTGGACCACCTACAACTATATTACTATAACACATGGCCAAATGGAATAATTATTACAAAAATTTACATCCTTCCCGAGAAAAACATTATCGAAATTCCGATGCCATCGTCTAAGCAAATGGCAAAAAAAAGAGAAATTGAGCGGCAAATAATTGCATGGAACCCCTTTCTATATAAGAATTGTTTGAACCACTGCCCCCTTTTATAAATAATTGGATCCACCAGAGCCTACATGAAATATCTAGAGACAGCTCTTACAGTTGGTACTTAGCATTCTTTATATTTCATTTCTATGATTGATGACTATTTATAATATCGTAGGGGCTTCAATTCTAGCTAAACATCAAATTGTTTATGAAAGCCATTGTAGGCAACTTAAATATATCTACAGTGAAAGACTAGTCATAAAATGATTAGGGAAGGCAAAAACAAAATAGGGTACAATGTAGGTAGGGTGGCAGAAAACATACTTATAACTTGTTAAAAAAACCTCCTCGTCTAGAGAACGCGTGCATCCTTTCCAGTTACAGACTTCGTTATCTGTAAGTAGTTATTTAAATTCCTCTTTTTAATAGGAAACTGCACATTATTTAATCAAAATAATTCACTGGAGACCTTGATTATCGCATTCATGATATGATAATTTGAATACTTGTAATATTGTACATGTAAACAAAAAAAAAGGATAATTGTATCCGACTACAAATAAATACTGACTCATCTTTCCGTATCTCTACTTTGATGAAAGAAAAGTTGTTTTAAAAGTATCTATTCTTATAGAATTATATGCTTTCCAAAAGTAAAAGCTTGTTGATGGTTATTATTCCTATCTTTTTGTGGTGCAAGATTTTGTTTTTAGTCTGCTTAAATGTCTGTTCTGAAGGTCCCATTTAATGAACCAACCATACAATTCGAGGGTATTTACAACTTGATATAGTTCAGAAAATCCAGTTTGCATTATGGGATAAGGATACGTAGGACTACCAATCTTCTATTGATTTGGAAGTAGTACGTGTATACACACATTTGTTAATTGATAGTTAATGTTCAGAAAGGTTAGGCGAATGCATCAATGAATTGTTGAGTATTGTACCTCAAAGTTGTGGTAATGAACGTTTCTTATGTATAAATGAATGGCTGACATACTTCTGATTTGTGTTTCAATCTGGCATCAAAGACTAATTCATGTAGAACATGTATGGATTGCAAAATGATCTGTTATCTCCAGATTTAGGAAATAATTTAATAAAATCACGACGTGTACGCCCATTGTTTTGTCGTCTTGAAATTGTGCTGCGCTTTATCACTACTTCCCGGTCTTTTATTCTCTCATTTTCTTTACTACATATCCTCTCCAGTTTCTGTTTATACAAATAAAAATGATTAGTCTCTATATTCCATCATAGCATGTCATGTACCAGATGCTGATGACATCACAAAGCAACTCGGTATAGATCGATCATGCAATTTATGGCTAAATGAGCGAATTTACTAGAAATTATGAATCACAAGCATATATAGAAAGCCTATAGTGCGTCATTTTAATGGCAAAAAGAGAAAATAGGCTTTATATAAAATGACGCATAACAATAACTTTGTCACCTATCAATTTAATCATCGACAGCCGGACTTTCCCGAAACTTTGACCGGAGGTGTCCGGAAACAGTCCAGTTTTACACCTGTCTATTCGGTCATTTGTATACCTGTATGTTTTATGGACGTGTAAAACATCGTACGAGGGTTAAAGTGTGTCATAGGACATGTATTTCTTATGATGAAAAATCAATAAAAAACATAAAGATATGTACATAGTGCACAGGTCTTGATAAATGACCGTTGTGAAATATTTCGGGAATGTTTAGGTGACTTGACAATGTGTTATCATTTTGATAAGACTGGACATGTTTGTGAGATAAAGTGTTGATGTTTTCTTTCTTGGTTTAACGCCTTTTTTTCTGTAAAATTCAATGTAGTTAAAAATGGGACTTAGTCAATTAATAAGACCACAGTAAGTATATATTTTCTGTGAATTTTAAAGGAATGTTTAAGTATTATTTTTTCTTCATAACCAATTTCGAGTGGTTACCTTACTTGTATTTCACATTTGAGTTACCCTGTTTTTACCGTGTAAAAAATTTTAAAATCTTCAAGTATAGTTTTATAAAAAATTCTTTATTTTAATTAGATCGGCTTGTTTTGGCTTTAATAACAATTTAATGATGAAGTTATTGTTTTTTAAGAGAAATGTTTGACGCGATACATCACGGTTTTATGTGAAACTGTGCATAAATATGTAAAAGCAGGTATTACTAACTATTTTGAGGATTTTTTTTTCTTAAACCTTAGAGTGAATTTTACATGTTCACTTCAATCAGATAGAGTGTACGGAGTCCGGTCTATGTTAAGTCGTCATTACACTTTTAATGTAAGAAATTACAAAATGTATTTTAACGCTTTTATTAGAATTGCCAAATTTGAAATGTGGAACCTAATTACTGATGAAAATGGTATATAATAATTATGCTAGTGTAGATGATTTTACTTTAATATCAAATTGTAATTGTAAACTACCATATTTGTCGGACCTTTCTGGCATCTTTTGGCTGATTTAAAGAATATGTTCGTGTACCCGAGTAAGTTAATTGATGTAAATTGGAAAAAAAACCATGCAGATTATGTAGGGAAGGGAGAATCCATTTTTATTGGGGGTGGGACTAGGATATTTTGTTTCTTTGTTTCTTTTTTTTTTAATATTATCAAGAAAATATTAACTAGGTTACAAAATTAAATCCTGCCTTTTCAATTTTTTTTCTTATGGTCTTTCCTGGATTTTTATTCCTTCAACATTCCAATCCTGCAGTTTTATTTCAAATTTGATCCTAATCTCCCCTGATAAATCAAATAGACTAAATAGTTCCCTAAATAGAGAGAATTAGCCTTCAAATCAAGATTCGGTTTTTTTTTTTTTAAATATCCATGATTAATATGAACATCCAGTAGCAACTCAAATCACATACATGCACAACAAGTACTTAAAAACATTTAGTCATCATTTTGTTAGCGTATACATGTATATGTATATATACATATAGGAAGGAAAACGGGAAATTCTGATAATTTTAATATATACATGTACATGTAAGTAGATAGGGATTAGTATTAACATTTAATTATTGAATAGGTACTTTATTTATCATACAAGTACTCTTTTCTGATTTTTCGATGAAAACGTTTTTATACTTTGAAGTTTTGTGAACCTAAATTATTATTGACGCATTTAATTTGAAAGTATATTTTCATGCCTTTATACATTTGAAGCGAATACCGAAAATAATGGGAAAAATTCGCAATGATACATGCACTTAGCGGTTAGGTAAATTTACCATGGAATTTTCATCTTTTTTTTTGTGGAAAAAGGGGGCAGTGTTATCGAGTTATCTTAGTTTCAGTATTAAAAGTACTGTTATCTGGGTTACTGTCTTAGATTTCTGTTCAGACCTACTCACCCATATTTCCTCTTTGATCGACCAATACACATTGACATTAATGACTCGTGCCCTGTTTCAGCTGACAGCTTTATGGTTTACTAAACATTCCACGGTAACAGTTAACGACATTTCGATATGTACATTATACATGTAAGGATGTGGTACATGTACATGTACATGAACATATGTACCAGTCGCGTGTAATTGTGGTCTATTTTCGTTTTGCTGCTAGAACACATGTAACCCATTATATTGATGCATGCACATTTGCCAGTTATGAGTACAAGTATTTCAATAGAAGGCGTATTTGCGCACACCCTTCTTATTTTTTGGTTTTTTTTTAAATCGTAATAAAAAAAATTATAAACAAAAAGATAAAATTGAAACATAAAAATATAATGTTTTCTTTTCTTTATTTCTTTGTACGTGAAAAGTTATAATCAGGGGATGTCACTTTTTAACGAATGCACACTTTACTGCAAACTGCATGATAGTCGATGAGCATAGTATACACTAAAGCTTTCGTGGATTGTTCTACCCCAAGCCATAACTTGTGTAGGTATTTCCCTATTACCGATTACCCTGCAGTTAAAACTGCACTTGTCATATATGGTCATGGGACTATTGACAATCATGCTGTTGCGACTGTAGTACTCAGATGAGGAGATTTTTTTTTATCGCATTGTTCAGCTCACGTTCAACATGTACATGGTGAACTATATACTCGTTATAAACTTTGATCTTTTTCAAAGTAAAATGAAATATTCGACATTTAGGAATCTTTTACATACATGTATAATGGTTCATATGGTGACAAAAGCATATCTATTAAAAAAAATATTTTACATGTGATGTACCTGTTCCAACACTTTTGACCATAAGCCATATCTTTAAAAGATGTCACACAATTCTGTGATATCTTATCGAAACAAAGGATGTTCTAATTTAAAAAACAATCGAGAGAATTCAAAGTGAAACGGTCCTTCTGAACAAGATATTTGTGCTTTGACATCTTCATTAACTTGATCTTCTCATGGGGATTCTTTTATTTAAGTTCAAAGTTGAATAGGTGCGGATCATCCAGTATCAATTGAAAAGTTAAGGGATATCTTTGAATAGAATCGGAAATGAGAATGCTGGCGATCGACGTACCATGTTCGTGTAACATTTTTGGTCCTTCTAAATAATAGCATGACTTTGAATTTACAACCGGGCTATTGTGCGGGACCGAAAAATATATTTTAATATGTGGTGTTTTCAGTCGTCTGATAAACAATGTCATCTTTGCATTGAAGTGAAATCAACCAAATTAGAAAACTACACCCTATGGAAATTTACATACAAGAGTGAAATAAACCTCCTTGGTTATTCATTAAAACATGTATTAATAAAAAAGACACCTTAAAAATGTCACACAAGATGATACATGTAATCTACGTGATTCAAATTTATCTGTTATGTCAGTTTAATAGAGTCATTTTGTGGTTCCGTGGGTGTATTCCCACAACTAACTATTTTATCATTATTTTTTTCTAATATTCCGATTGTTTTTCATATTCAAAAGCCGGGCGAAAGTAGACTCTAGATCCTGACCGAGGAGGTTGTTATTGCGTTACATAGAACGTTGTACGAAAACAGTACATTCCACATGTACATAAAGGAGAGAACTATAGCTGATACAACTCCCGAGTTGACAAACTGACTTCGTGGAAAAAAATATATTATATTGAAATTTAATCGAACACACCTGGTCTCAATTAAATCAGTATGATACAAAATGGCATTTACTAAACGAGTGCGACCCAATAACCTACTAAATGTAGACATTGTAAATAATTCTTCATGTATCATTTATACTTAAGACAATCCTATAGCTATGTATCGATGTGGTTTATTTTTAGGTGTCGATTTCTCCTACATTAATCATAATAACTACATAAAGATGTGCATAATATCACAAAATGTTAGGATTGGACAGAATTTACACGCTGTTTTCTGACTTTGTGGAATTGCATTTTCCAATTGTAAAACGCCATACGTAAGTTTATAGTTCCATACACTTCGTTCAATTTGTTATAGAAATTCAAATCTGGCAGACAGCCCGTTTCAAGCCTGTGAGCTAAGAAGAGAATCGGTGGAAAATGAGAGGAAAACGAATTCGTGTATTCACGTAAACGCGTACATGTAACTTTTGTCTGGGCTTAAATTAACGTCAAAAAACATTTTGTTTGTTTTGCTTACAACATCTGTTTTCGTATTTGTTGTGAATAAAGCTTGTTTATATAAGATTAAGAGCGAACCAAAGCTCCGTTCAGTCCGGAGATGCAAGGTGCTCTTGACACAGGGAAATAAATAAATAATAAGTTTCCAATGGTTTTCTTACAGTATAAACAAAACTCGTGCATAAAAACATTATAACATCTCTAATTTGTTCTTTTGCAGATTGAGCGCCATCTTGTTTAGCAAAGAAGACGCAGAATCAGTGTTGAGATTTGAACCAATAGGAACGTACCTTTTATATCGTGATCATGAGAGTGACAGGATGTACCTATCTATCAGGTGAGTCGCTGAGTATATGAGTGAGTAAAACTTGACGTTAAAGTGTGTTAATATTCACCCACACTCCCCACAGTCGATGGGCAGAGATGATCCATCGCTTATTTCTATTCATCAAATTTATGATTTTCAAGTACTTTTATGCACGTATCTCCCATTTACGAATGAATTTATCGTTTCCTGATTTACCCCCCCCCCCATTTGGGGGTATATATTTCATCCTGTCTTTCTATCCGTCTGTCCATCTGTTCAAACTTTTATGTTAGCAGCTTACAGCATTGTTATGAAACTTTGTGGGATATCGTATTACCACATGGAGATGTGTATACTATCAGAAACTCATTTTTGAACAAAAAATATAGAAAAGACAGCTATCGGAACTTAGGCATTTTTTAGCAAAATTTGGTCTGATGCGTTGTCCGCAACACCTCCTTAACGATTTGCAGGATTGTTATGAAACTCAGTGAAGCCAGTGTTAGATTACTATATGCATACTTTCAGGATTTTGTCTTTTCTTTTGTTGTATTTTCAAAAAAAGTACTGATTTCTGTTTGGAGTTAGGTGTTTTAGACATGGCAGCAAATTGTGTGTCAAAAGTATGTAGTCTGTCTACAAAAAAATTGTGTCCAATATGAATAGTATGTCCACATTGGTCCCCAATGATACAGGGTTCAACAGGCTGCGGGGTTGCTAGTCCCGTTTGGGGCCCATCATTGGCTAGCTTTTTAGTAATGCTCCCTAGGACTTGAACATTTTCACATGGCATGATTAATATTTTATATTACGAATCCATAATTTTTTTCTGATTTACTGTAGTGATTTGCATAAAGAAACGGCGTGAGTATGGTAGGGGTTTAAGAGAGTTTCCAAGCAAAAACCAGGCAGTGGGAGGCACATGACTAATTTTGTTGTAAAAAAAAAATTCACTTATTTCATACCACAAATGCATCCTTCTTTTAAAAGCTGGATGTTGGTTTTTGGATAACTACAAGGAATTGAAGAAATATAAATTACACAGAAAGCATTGAAATTCATTGAAAAAGGACGATAACTCTTTAATTTGAGCAACATTTGGTTGCTTTGTTAGGGAACTTAAAAATCACATTCTGAGTCATCCATTGTCGATTTTCAACAAACTTCATGCTATTTGACATGCGTATTATAAATATATTACACTGGAACAAATATTTCAGTGGGAATCAATTTTACCCTGTGCCACCCACATCATAGGATCTGCCCGATTTTTACATGTGCAGCCTCTTAAAAGTTTTGCAGTAGCGAATGAATCTCTGTATAAGATTGGTTCACCATGTTAATTTATGAAATTGAGATAAAAAATACGCAAGGATACAATATTAAAACTACATGGTACAATCTTAAATGTACACGTATATACACAACACAATATAAACTCGCGAAAAAACAAAGAAAAAATGCAGAAAACAGACAGACAAAACAACAATCATACATAATTCATACGAAAACAAAAGACATAGGGTATATCTACTCCCAAACGACTGGACCTAGCTTATTAGCCTCGGCATATTATACCCCTACTCAACGATGGGTGGTACTTGTATTTTAGAACCAACTTATTCGCCTTTCAGAAATTAACTCGACGGGTCGATTTCAAATTTAGTATGTGGCTTTATATAGACGGGGTAAAACAGGCAAATATTGTATGTGATTTCGGTAACTGTCCGATACTTCCTTTTAATGAAACTTGTACAAGTGGAGAAAAACAAGTGCAACTTCATATTTTGTCTGACGTCACTGAACTTATTGGATATCATGTGATTTTTAAGGCGTTTGGCATAAAACGCTGGGATTTAAAAGACTACTTTTTTGCTTGAAACGTTACACCACTAAACAAGGATGTGCTTAATCTTTCCACTTCTTAAAAAGTCTGCAATTCTTATGAATTATGAACTCTACGACTTACGAATCTTTGAATTGTGTTTACCTTTAGCTTAAGATGAAAGACGCACATGTAGTTTTCATTACCAAATTTTTGCATGTGTTTACTTGGAAATTACATAATTTATTTTAAAAAGGTATAATTATGTTATCAAAACCCACTGAGTACTGCGTGTATAGAAAAAGTAAGCTCTTGATGTAGATTATTGTAAACATGTCGTGTTGCTGCGCTGTTGGAGAGGATTGTTTTCACATAATTCCCTTCGAAGTAAAAAAAAAGTTCGTCTTGTCAAACAGCTGACTTAGAACCCTTATCTAGACGTGGCCACATGAATTAATCCTAATTACATTGTACCCATAATGAAAAAAAATCCTTGGTAAACAATTCACAGAATAGCATTTAGTTCGGCCACGCGGTAGGATATAATTTAATATACTCTCTTTTAGGTTAATCCTGATATCTTAACATACTCTGATATTCTGTTGTGAGAAAATCTATCAATTTTCAAACATTCCAATCTAAATATTGGGTAGCAATGAAATGCCATTACACATCCTTGAACGCTATCTTAAATGAAATAGTTTTGTCCCGTCTGAATAGTGCAAGTGTTTACCCAATGTTTGTTGAAGTGAAATTTATTTTCTTTCGACAGTAAATCAATACGTTTTTATTATATCATTTTATTGTTTGTATCTTACCCGTGAATGCATATTGATAAAGAAACAGGTACATTCCTCTTTAATCTGTTGGTACCCTGGACGAAAATCAGTACTAACCAGAAACTAGTTGACTGGTTCACTGGTATTTTCCTGTGCAACTGATTTCGTTTAGTACCTGTAATAAAGATTTGGCAGGTCTAGATTACGCAGCTTTTTTTATGGAAACACAGGTTACATCCAGGTTTTTAGAGAAGGGATTTCAGATTTATTTCCACTTAATAAGGGGGTTCCCTTTTTTTTGCACATTTTTGCCCATATTTTGTACAAATTGAACAATAAATGTACAAACAAAAGAGGTGGGAAAAGGGTTATCCTATTCTTTAACCCACAGCTGGAAACATGGATTACCGTCATCAACTCGCGTCGATCATATTTAAAAAAACATCCTTTTAAAAAATGCAGCATTACTGGTTCTACATTTTTGTTTTTGTATTTATACGTCCATTTATCATGATTTCTAATAAATGTGCATTTTTTTCAGATCACAGAACTATGTGGAACACCACAGAATCAATTTTGAAGATAATCTTTACTACATGGATAACCAACCGTATCCATATTTGGATTCCATTATCCGGTATCATCAAAGACACAAATTAAACGGTACTAGACTCAAGCACCAGGTACATAATCTAATAATATATAAACACAACAATGTGATTTTTGTTCCCGACGCAGTCGGTATAGTTTCGCTTTTTACCCTTTTTACCTTTTGACCTTAAAGACGCTCTTCAATGGAAATGCAAGTCACCTGTCTCCCGATTGGCTAACTACAATCGGAATTATTCGGCCATTTCCCCTACGCTAAAAATAACCTCGCATGCAGAAAGGAGAATTTCTTCTTGAAAAATTGTATACGCGACTCAAAGTAGTTCTATCCACCAGGTGGCCCTAAACAATTTGTTTAGATATCGCTAGAAATAAAGAACAGTAACTCTGTCCAGAATTTTAGTGTAACTAGAATGGCTGAGGAGTTCCGATTTGGCAAACTGCTGATAACTTAGTGGCGTTCGAAAAAACTGTGTCGGAATTGCGTGCCATGTGTTATTTGCTTGAACGAAATGTAGAAAATTATAAGTAAAAAGAACAAGATTTTAGTGCGTCGGCTATCATTTTTAAAGATAGTACTTGTTTATAAAAACGCGCAATCTGTATATCATCTCCTGTGGTTTAAACAATGCACCCGAACTATTGATATGGTTACCAGCTTTTTTCTAAAGATGTGCATTTAGTTAAAATTTTGAAATTCAACAAAAAAGTTGTAATATTAAAAAAAATCTGTATGCAAGTACAGCAATAAATAAAACAATTTGAAACACTAAAAATGACTCTTTAGTATACGGGTGTATGCATGTCCCCTCTCTATTACAATAATCTGAATTATATGTGTCTTGGCAAAGTCTTTTGTGTTTTGAAAGGAAGGGTATCAAATGAACAGATTTAGAAAACACAGATTTTTTTTATATGTATTTATACATTTTAAGTATTTAATTTCTTATTTTAGGCGCATCTCAGTGCTAGGACTGTCAAACAATTTACTACAAAAATAACTGCTCAAAATGGAAATGTTCCACTCGACCGGAAGTCAAAATCATTGTCAGACATTACGGATAACAATAATGTTGTGGGCATCGAACATAAAAATGATATTTTAGTTGGAAAAAGTAGAATTTCAAAATCTAGTGGACGTTTGTGGATTTCCGGTGTACATAAGTCCTTAAAGCGCATGTCAGCACCGGAAAGAGACATCCCCTTTACTGGGAGTGGGAAATATCACAGGGAACCCCGTCCAAACACTTTTACTGAGAACGGATTTGTTCCTCATGTAGATGAGGGTGACGATTTAGATGAAATCATCGAGGATTTACAAGACTTTCACCAATCGCTTCATTCTTCGCCACGAACTGATATTTCGAGTGAAACGAAGAGTTTATTGTCAAAACCAGAACCTCCGCGATCTGGAAATTTAACTTTACCACGTGATTCCAAATTTGCGTTGTCTTTGCCAAAGGCACAATTATCTGACACTGAACAAAAAGAAAATCATCGAACAGAAGTTCGCTCTGAAGAAGACAATGCTGAACCTGTTCTATTATATTGTAGTCACCTATAATCCAGTCTATGCATTTTCTTTTTACAGTACAATTTAATTTTGTTACATGTAGTTAAGGTTTACGAAGATATCTACATGTATAATCATATCTACATGTAATATCATAATATTTGTTGGCCAAAGAAAGGCAGATACATTAAAACACAGATGAAGCCTTATGAATAGACGCCTACTAATACAGTTATTTCGAATATGCTTAAAATCATGGAAACAACGCTTTTTTAGTAGTTAAACATTCAATTTTGCATTCCTAATATCCTGATATTTGAAGAGAAACTCATTTTACATGTACAACATGTACCAGATGAATCATTATACCGTTTCTTCCTTAAAGTTTAATGTATTTTGTAACTTTATTCTATTTTTTTCGAAGAAGAAATGGTCTAAATTCAGTAATTCGGTTAGGTCTTGAAATTTCCAGGACAGTTAAATGACAGTGTTGTACATACACATTTATACCTTCGGAATTCACTGTTTTGGACAAGGCAAAATACCGATGTTTCCGTTTGTAACATGCTCTAAAAACTTCAGATGTAGGGCCGGTATGTAGACAATTTTAAAAAAAAAGATTCTGGTTTACTGCGTGTTGGAGACATGATTATACAGACTTTATTAACGGCAAAACAAATTTAAGTGCAGGCATAAAAAATTGAGTCCGTATGGTAAGCGGAAACATAGGTGCTTGGTAAACCTTTCCTGAATGGTAAATGTTTGTACATTTAAAATTTCTGTAAAACATTATTGGGATAATAACATGGTAATGCCAAATCACAACTATTTAATTGCCATCATTGTTTTTGACTGCAGCGTAACTGTGTATTTTTCAAGAAATTCAAATTAAATTGTAGGGTATAACATTAATGGTATAGTGTAGATTCCGTCCATGCGAATAAAGCAGACCCCAACAGAGCTATTCTAATTTGCTATTTCAATTACCTGTAACTTTTTCGAAAGGGTCGATATGAAGTAAAAAGTACACGAAAAGCTCGAACTTAGTTAGGTAATTTTCAAATTTGATTTTTTTTTCAAATACTCATGTTGGATATCAGCAGTTGTGAATAAGAGGTAGTAAGTACAGACTGCGCTTGTTAGCGTACTTGAAGTAAAGTACGAACTACAGCAAAACCTATCTTAAAGGAACCTTTTTAGACAGAGGTATTTTTTCATTTGAAACAAAAAACTTTGTTTGAATAAATGAAGCGTTATACAAAATGTAATAAAATAACCAAACGTATAAATTCAACGCAATAGTCAAGGGGGAACGTCAAAAAGGAAAGTCCGTAAATGGGAATATCAAGAAAAAAACCGGAAAAAACCGCAATGATTCTAACTTGGTATAATTGTAGAAATGGTGGCTAAACACGGTCTTATAACGCCATAAAATCAAAACGTATTGAAACTCGTATGTAGGGACTTTAATGTATATCCGGTTTACACAGGTTTTACTATACATCAAAGGTTCGGTAAACCAGGTTTCACTTTATAAGAAAAAAATTACAACGAAAACGTTACGATTTGTTTTACTTTTTATACGAGTGTTTATATATAAAATTTATTTATGTACATATATGTCTATTTAAGCAGACTGATATTTATGACTGTTTAACAAGTAACATCATTCAGTTTATATGAAATGTGAACCGAACGCTATTATTTTTCACTTTCTTTTTTTCCATGTATATTCAGCGGGTTTTGATTTCGTTAAAAAAACAAATGAGACAACTATTTATATTACATATATAAATTACCTTCATTTATAATGAAAAGGAAAACGATGATAAAGTAATATTAAAATCAGTTTTGCTGTTTTCTAGCATCGCTTTCAGTTCAAAAATGTAAAAAGAAATTTCTCGTTTTTTTCGCTACAGTTAAGTCTCGTCAGTTTTGCTGAAAGTCGATATATGCAGCTTCCTCATTTAAGGAAGTAGACCTACATGTAGGCTAAAGGACATAACTCTTAAAAAAATCAGTGGAACTTTGGTATGCAGCATTTTACATCCATCATATGCAAACATCTAATTAACTTGGATTGATTTTGTTCTGCTTCAAAGAAAAGCTTGAGAGGCTTTGGTGAAATCGAATATGATACAAACATATTACTGATTTCTTCAAGAGTTATGTCCCTTACCATAGGTCTACCTCCTTAATGAATCGAAATTTGAGAAAATGTCAGCATCACGTTTTAACCAAGATGCTTCAAAGCATAGACAATCACATTTATGTTGTCACTCTTCAGTTGTCTGTTGTAACTTTGGTTTGTATTTTTGTTTTTGTTGTGTTTTCAAAGAATTTAATTTTCTGTTAGGAACACTATTTGTATTTTTACCACAATTATTATTGTTAAGACAAAAGTTAAGCGTGATATTTCTATTACTGTATTTATTCATTTGCATAAAAACCCACTTCCTTTGCATTTGAAAGGTAGTTTATTGTGAGGAACCCATTTACGTGAAGAATGCATGGAGTCACGTGATGAGACTTATTATACATGTATATGTGTGATTTGTGTATCACATCTGTCTCATTTATTTATCACCATTGTTAAATTTGTGCCATGTTTGCTGAATATTTTAATTATATATTAAACATCACTTTTTGTTATTGTTGTTTTAAAGGCGTTACTTTACATGTACTTGCAAGTTCTGAAATGGCCCAAATAATTAGATGAACTCTAACCTCTTCATTATCCTGTCTGAGAATTCTAAAATGGAGTAATTGCAAATATCGAAATCTAACATTTATTTACTAGTATAGGACACACCAGACGCTAGGTCGATAAATAGTACAACTACTATCAAACATGTTAACTTTGTTATATAGAGGGATGAAAAGGAGGCAACAAAGTTAAGGTGCTGGTGTACTGAGGTAGGAATACACCATATCAAATAAAAGTTATGGAAAAGTTATCAGAAAACTTAAACGCTGTATGTTTTAACTACTATAAGACTTAACTAATCTGTCAGTTATGTGCATTGGCCGGGGGTGAAGCGATAACTGTTAGGACAACGCATTACACGTAGTTGACTAATAGTTGGCAAACAAATACCGAAGCGTCGACGTAGGCAGTGAGAAGACGTCAAATCCGAAAGATAGCATAAGCGTGAACACATTAAACAGAGACGATCTACATACACAATGTAGATAACAGAATAAAAAGGATTACACTAAAAAACTAAAAATAAAGGAAACAAGACACCACACACACAAAATAATAATGCACTATCGAAAGAAACGATCGCTACACGTTGTGATTTTTGCCACTGAGATTTTTAAAGCAACGTGAACATTGGTGCATTAAAGCTGTTTTCTTTTAAGTTGTTACCTCGTAGTTCTGTATCACTATGACGTTACTGAGATGGTGTCTGTCGTAAGTCGTAACAAACCTTTGATACTATATCAAGAAAACATATAAAACAACAAAAATAATACTACTCAACTTATAAAAAACACACAGAGGCAACCCGTGGGCCGCCTTTCCAAAAAGCACTTGTAAAACTTACGTACACCTAAATCCTTAACAAAACAAAGGGACTTACGTACCTGTTAGTCTTACGTAAGCTTTATGAAACCGGACTGTACTGAAAACTGGACTGTAATGAATACTGGGAGAATGGATCATTTATTCTGCCTTTTCAAAACTCCCACCGAGTTGCTCATAAGATATCGATTTAAAAAAAAACCGAAATCTAATTCACCAGACTGTAGGATTATTAAAGTTCATTACAACCTTAAAAGATAACACGACAGAAAGAGGTGGATTGATATACATGTACCACCTTCACCATCATTAAGGACACAGGGAAACTAATTTCAAAACTAAAGCACATTAATCCCATTCCAGCGGCAAACACGTGCAAATGAGTATCAACATTCCATGAATGGCAACGGAGAAAATAAGAAAAAAATGACAAAACAAATTAAAAGTAGGTTAGTGATGTTTAAAGAGATGAAAACAAAAATTTAATCCTTACCCTATTTTATCAATATATACGGTACTAATCAAAATGCAAAATATGAAATGGAAATTACATGTATCTGCGTAAAAATATTGAAAATTGGTGAAACACTAAATCGCCACCGGAATTCATTAGGGGAAACCCAAAGCGATAAAATGATATTTTGTCTTTTGTTTGTAATGTGTTGTGGTTAATTCAATCACTAATCGATCATTGTATAAATCAGGGCTTAATTACAAAATACTGTTTTGTCATAATTGTGGTTTTTAAATATTTCTTTTTTTTAAAAAGGTCTTTAAAGAAGATTAAAAACATAATATTTAAAGTGACATGTCATGCATTTTAATAAACTGGCATAAGAGTTATGCAATACCTGTAATTGCTGAACGAGTGTCCTAGAAAAAAATAAGGTTGACGATGGTAAAGTCAGAAATATATTACTACAAATACAAATCGAATATTTCTGACCACCTAAAACTTAACGTCTGTTTCAGAATCATGATCAAAAATACAAATGTCACGAAGTACATTTGCACTAAAATAAATTTATAAAAAAAACAGGCTAAAAATCTGAGATATGACCACAAGACAAACAGGTAGACAGGTAATGACTTTCTCATCCCTAAATGAAGACTACATTATTAAGGAAGTAGTTCCTCAAGTAATACATATGTTGTACTGTGCATCTGTAAATCATAAGACTTTGGCTTCATTAACAACGAAGTCCAACGAAATAACACACACACACACACACACACAGAGAGAGAGGGAGAGAGAGAGAGAGAGAGTGAGAGAGACTACTACAAACACCAAACACAGATAAAAAAAGGAAAAAAACAATATGAAAACATTCAGCCAAGTATGATATAATCAGTTTCTGAAGTATATTAAAAAGAAGAACTAAACTTTTTACAAGGACTGACTTACATTTAGCCTTAGTTCAGAATTTCTACCTCCACATCACATATAATTTATTTTAGGCACTAATCAACAAACGAGAACTAGAATGGTAAGTTGATTTAGTTACCTTTGCCGCAATAATATTCCAAAAATTTTTATAAAAAGACAGGAATCTAATTCTCGTTTCAAAAAAAAATAATAATAAGTAAACATTTGAGAATGTTTTAAGTACATCCTTGAAATTGTTTTACTTAGCATGTATATTTACGTTTACCTTTGATTCATTGCATATCCGTCATGTTTACTATAATTGTAAACTGTAATTCCTTACACAACCATGCATTTTATATTTTTACAATATCCCTAATTAAATAAAATGAATGAAGTTTTGTTTACGATTAATGACACAGTAACAAACACGAAACTTACATTTGAAGTAAAAAAAATTCTAGCTACAGTAATTTGAACTGAAACCGAGAATTGCTGACCATACACACAATATAACTATAAAATAAGACAACATGAATTAAATTTTCATGTAAAACAAACAGAAAGTTTAAATGAGGTAATACAAATATCTCACACTATAACAAATAATTACATAACACGAAAACCAATTTATATAGAAAACAATTTTTTTGGTGTTAAAAATCAAATCTTAAACCAGATCTGCTTAAGGCAAAATAAAATAGCATGATCACTAAGGCAATACTTTCTATGTTCAGGTAAATTCCCAGTTTTTATGGTTTACCATTAAGGGTTTACTTTTATCACAGATTTGGTGAAAAGCGATTCATCATTATATCGAAGTACATACGGTGAAGTACAGAAATTTACCTCTTAACATCGTGTGGTGAAGAAGTGTCGTAAAGATGCCAAACAAAGACTGATTCTATAGATTATTCATTGTGACGTTTAATTGAATCACCAATCGTGTTTGAGCTTTTATCTGCTTTGAGGAATCGGAAATGCAGCGTGCATTCAAATTGGATCCTTCACATGAAGTTATATAACTTTGATTTCTTTTGATCCCTCTTCAGTTTGGTTTTAGGTGTCTTAATGTACCAAACATGAAAATGCTATTTCGGATTTTTCTTCTATTTTATGCAGTGTGTATAATCCATGGTAAGTTAGTTACAACTGTTGAAACTTTTTTTTCATTTTAATAATTTGGATCAATTTTTATACGAAAAAGATATATGATAACCATATGCGTATATTTATGCATATCCTACTAACAAATAAAAAGTCTTATTTTGAAAATCATTTCCTTTTTTGGAAATGCATTTATTTGAAAACAAATATTTAATTTTTATTTCTAACGGTTTGTATTTTTTTAACTAAAAACGTTTAAATACTTAGTACATAAAGTTTGTTTACAGGAAAATGTCTACCCTATATAGCTACCAAATACATGTACAATAAATTTCAATTATCATATATACATGTAATTGTAAGTATCCATTTATCATTGTGTACTGAAAAGTAAAATGTTTTATCTTTCTGTTTCCTTCAGCACACGTCTATAACCCAAGACTTGCAAGATTAAAGACACTTAGGTCTCAAGCCAGACTGATGAAGAAAAATTTAGCGGAGCTCTCCAGAGGAGCATTACAGTTAGACAGCTTGACAAGGGAGTTAAATCCATGCCCGAAAGTGATCTGTAAAAATAATGATATTCCTAAAGAATGTCGCTTGAAAACATATTTCATTAGGAAGGGTGTCAAATGTCGCGGGTGTGATAATAACAAATGTTCAAAACAATTATCTGACTTACTGAAAGATAAATTTGATGACCTGGAAAGGAAGGCAAACCGTAAAATCGTAGCAAAACCAGAAAAAGTTGAAAAAGCAGCATCAAAAGTAATGAAAAAGAAAGTGCAAAAATCATCAAAAGTACAAAAAGTAATAAAACCTGTACAAAAAGTGAAAACAATTATCGACAAGCCTGCTCCAAAACCACGAAAAGATTTTAAGAAGCCAGCTTCTAAACCACAAAAAGTGGCTAAAAAGTCAGCTCCTGAACCAAACGAAATGAATAACAAACCTTCAAAACCGAGAAAAGTTGTAAAAAAACCTGCTCCCAAACCTAAAAAGGTACTTAAGAAGCCCGTTCTTAAACCAAAGACAGTAGAAAGGCGACCACAAATGAAACCCGAGACAATAATTTCTAAAGTAGTAGAAGTTATAAAAAAACCTGACTTTGTTCCAGCTAATGACATGAAAATTGTCGGCGATGGTCCGGCATTAAGACCGGATATTAATTTAGATTCTATTGGACAACTTGCAGGAAGATTCCTTGCACCATCTGTCAACGATTTCTCCGACTCCTTGTTCAGCAGGCTTTCAAAAGTTGCAGAATCCATTCCTGATGCATTTGGGTCAAGCCAAACTGGAAGTGCACATAAAAAAGCAACAGAACCTGTCGAACTTGTGAGTGACCCTGTTGCACCAGAAAGTCCTACTGAAAAAATTACGAAAAAACTAGAGAAAGTGGTAGATAAGTTACTGTCAATACCCATCGACAAATTGGTGGATAGTAAAAAGACAGATGGACCTTCAGAGCAACCAGTTAAACCTCCAACAGGCCCAGTTTTACCCCCACTAGAGGCTCTTCCGTCTGAACTTCGACGTGCCCCGCCAATGCCGAGACGAGGAACTGACAATCCATTTGCTTTCGTAGAATCTCCATTAAACGACAGATTCGGTTTCGATCACAACAACCCTAATCTGTTTATGCCTCTTCCTGACACCCAAATTGAATCGTTTGCCGCGTTTGCTCCAATGGACCAATCGTTACCACCTGTTCAGACTGTTCGACCAAATGCAGGTGCTTCAGCTCCACAAACGCAACAAATAATTGATGAATTAAGGAGTCAGCAGTCAGCGCTCCGGATGGAACTGCAGCGTATATCAAATCAAGTACAGGGTCAACAAGGACAGCAACAGATGGGTCCAATGCCATTCCCAATGATGGGTCCTGATGGGATGCCTTTTATGGGCCCAAATCCTTCAATGATCCCAGGTGGAATGCAGGCGATAGGACAAAATCCTGCAATAGCTATAGGCGGAATGCAAGGTATAGGGCAAAATCCTGCAATGCCCTCCGGCGGATTCCAAGGTATGGGACAAAATCAAGGTTTTATGAACGGACAGTTTCCTATACCCATGAATAGTGCTCCAAATGGAGGCATGACAGGATTTGATCCCAACTCGATGTTTGGTGGACAAAACATGCAAGGGACTCAAACCCAAAATTTACTAGCTCAACAGGCGTTGGCTGGAAATTCATGGGGACGTGCAGGTCAGCAGAGCAATTTTCAGGGACAAATGACGCCAATAGCTCAAGCAACTGCCACTCAAATGAATTTAATTGGGAACGCAGGAATGACAGGAGGAAACAACTGGGGCAATGCGGGTATGCAAACTGGTAATATGATTGCACAGCAGCCTAATATGGCAACAAACTCTTGGGCAACCGTTCCTGTACAAAACGCCATGCCAAACCAGCCGGCGATGGGAGGAAATTCATTAAACCCAGTGGCTATGGGAGCGAATTCGTTCAATCAGGCAGCTATGGGCGGAAACCAATGGTCACTCGTTGGAATTCAACCACAAGGAGCTGCATGGGGTAACAACAATGTAGCATCAAACCAAGGCCAAGGCATGATACAAAATCAAGCCAACGCTGCCATGTTTAATTCAGCAGGCAGTGGGGATGGAAGTGCAAATAGTATACATGGACCAATAGGAAAATAATATACATCAATCATTTAATCTCAGTCGTCTGTTCTATGCAGTGTCCTTTTTCCTATTGACAAATGGAACATGATTAACTGTATTATTCGAGATTAATTTGTTCAGTATTTTACAGAACTAAACTTTGTTGTGCAACCAACATATGGTCGCAAGATTTTGATATTGAATGGCTGTATTTACCGATATTATTCAGGTTGTATTTCATATATAGTACAAAAGTAGTTTTAGTGGTCGATAAAGATAGTGACTTTTTATAGAGAAATCCAGTTATATTTATTATATATTGTTTACTTTTGTATATTCTGTATTTATTCTGATCAATTGCTATACATAAGATCAATAAGCTTTGTTACTCATATTACACTTTAAGGAGGTAGATCTAGGGTGAGGAACACAACTATAACAAATCATTGGAACTTTTGTATTCAGCATTTCACATCAATCTCATGTAATCAGCAAAGTAACTTGGACTGATGTCATTCTGATTCAAATAAAAATCGTGACAGGCTGTTGTAAAATTGAATATGAAACAAACATATCACTGATTTCAAGAGTTATGTCCCTTACCCTAGGTCTAAAATCTAGGAAGTATCAACAGGAATAGTCGAATGGAAGAGCCGAATAACAAAATCATGCAGAGTGCGGTACACAATGTTATATATATATATATATAAGCTATGATTTATTCAATAGATCCAAATGCTAATCCCTGTATTTGTTTCTGAATGAGTTCAGTAAATTACGAGATATTTTAATCCTCTTGTGGTGTTTTATATATTTTATAGTTAAATTCAAATAACCGATAGCAGTTAATTTACTTTGGTCAATTTTCAGACGATTTGCACTGTTGTAGTCTTATCTTATTAATGTAAGCATACTTAAATTTTCCAAACCCAATCATTTTGAGCAACATTTTTCCATGAATTACTCTCTGCTTTAGTACGATTCCTTGGCGGAAATATACTTAAAACGCATGGCCATTACTTCATTCTTCTGAAAAGATCTGACGATAATCATTATTTTTTTCCAATTTATTTAGTAGGATTAAAATAAAAAAAAAAAAACCTTAGAGTCAATAAACAGAGAAAACTTAATTTACTGAAATGATAAACGAATAAGATTAAACCCTAGATGCTGAAGACAAAGTGACAGGAGAAAAAGAACAAACGACAGTCATCGTTTCACTGAAAAAAGATAAATGTCTGATAGTGATAGAGGTGTACAAACCTGAAAATAGCAAATTCAGAATTGAGAAGGTATTCACGTCAACAATCAAGATCGTAGATAGGGCATGATCTAGGATTCAGTGAATTGGAGAAGTGATTTCTCCTTCTCTGATGGGATTGGAAAAAGGGACTTTCATCATGGAGATCTGTAATTCAATAATATTGCGATGGATATTTTTTCAACATACTAGTATACTTTAAATAATAAACAAATAAGTAATTTTTTGCATTTGATTGGATAAGCTAAATTTTATTTATAGTACAATTTATACACATAAAGTAATAAATATAGCCACCATTTTGTCATTAGTACTACTTAAGGTAAAACTATATTATTATAACTACATATATCCTTACAGCATTAAAACGGACAGAAATATTCTTAGTACTTGTAAATTTTTCTGGTCTTCTGTTTCTATATTGACAAGGCTAGCATTGTGTTAAGTGATTGATCACTATTCATACCTGCTTTGAAACTAGTCATTATTCTGTTCTAGTTGAAAACCCCTCTCAAATTAAACATTTGACACAAAAATCACATAGCACACTCTAGCAATAATACAATAGCGGTTAGCATTTTACAAAACTGTTGAGAAAAAATCCTAATAATCTGTTCAGAAGTCATACTTAGAAAGCTAGACATTACAATAACTTTAAACTGTTTGCGCTCGCTGAAAACCTCTTGTTTCCTAACAAATATTGAAGATTGTCAGAAAGACTATATTAGAGTAAAATCTTGTACTTAAAATATCATACACTTTCCTCTTTCGTTTATCCCGGACTTCACATTTTATAAGCAACTCGGCGGGTGTTTCTATAAAAGCAGAGGACGCTTACACTACCGTTACACCTGGTCCATGCTCCATGAGTCCGAGTTGCTCATTTGCTTTTGTTACTTTGTATGTATGATTTTAGTTACTGTATGTTTTTTGTTATGTATGTCTGTTTCCCATGTCTGATCTTTGTCCCTGGATTACATTATTTTGATTACCGCTGTAACCTTGGTTCCCTTGATTACTCTTTGATTACCGCTGTAACCTTGGTTCCCTTGATTACTCGTTGTTACATACAAAGTACAATCTCTTTTAGAACAAAAGAACTTTGTTTATCATAATACCTTAGCTCAATGTCACACAATTCACTACTCTCTGTCCAAACACCAACTCATCAAAATATAAGTCAGAAAATTCTTGTCTACACCATATTTACAACACATTTCTTACGCTCAGCTGTAGGTGTCACATACATAGCTTTACCCACTCTAACTACTACAACTTTGTCTAATTTGTTTTACAAATTCACCTTTTTCTCACAAAACATTGACAATTTGTCTACAGTTCTTTTTATCATAGGTTTAATTATGCTGAAATCAGAACAATCTATTTAAGAAAAAAAAAATCTTACTCAGCCTGGATAAAACATGCCAAATATCTAACAACAAAAAATTTTATACTTTAAGCTTGTATTTTTATACCTCATGAGCTAAGCGTTTGGCCTCTGTTTAATTTCAGGAACAAACTCAACGCCCTGAGATGTGGCAAATACACACCGAAAACACCTACGATTTGTGGATTTTCATTTTGAAATCTTATTGCATTATAACATTGTTAACTGTGCTTCCCAGTCATTATATGGGCCCAATCAGTGCTAATACCAACACGGCAACTGACGTCAATACCCTTAGCAGCCAAACGAGAAATAACAGCATTGTAACTCGTGATAGCATCTGCAATGGTTGCTGTAATTCTAATATTTGCCAAAAATTGAAACTTATATAAGTGTCTTGAAAGTACTGATAATACATAAAAGAGGCTTTTTGTTTACCCTGTCGGTACTCTCGTCTGTCATCTATCATGATGAAAAAAAACATAGAATTTATTAACGTTATCAACAATATTTGACAGAGTACATGATACAGTGCATGACTGATATTTAGTAACAGAAGCATGACTAACTCAAATTTGTTTTTTGTTTAACAATTTTTTTCTGTCAAGTTTAATTTTAAAGTGTCTAATACATCAACAGTAGCACTGAACTGGCTCTTGGGTTGGTTGATGACCGCTTAGTCATATACAACTTAATGGCTGAAGTAATGGCTTCGTCGTTTTCATTAAATTTGTCCATGAGCAACTGTTAGTGCTTTTTCATTTAATTTCAGGTAAGACTGGGCATCTATGTGATGGTCTTGCTGAAAGAGATTGCTATGTAAAGTAATACAAAATAGCAATATATAAAAATTGTGAGTTACAAGCATCTCGTTCTAACTAGAATATAACCAATTTAACATTAATTGGAAGTTAACGAGTTGGAGTCGGAGCAATATACATAAAGTTTAGTTCCTACACACGCTACAAGTAAATGTTAGCATTTCGGCATGTTAACTTCCGTTCAAAGAGTAAATTTACCATTATTAAACTTACTCCCACATTGTTGTTTTAGCTGAGTGCAAATGGCAAAGGCATTGACTTTGTTAGCAGAACGACAAATTTCATAGACCTTTTGCGTCTTGTTTGTGCATGTACCAATCAAAACCGAATTTTCACTTCGCAATTTTTTTCACACTTTTACCAGTCTCTTCAGTGTTCTTTTTTTCAAACTTTATTTAGCAGGGAACTATTCTGAGTTTACCACCATAGGTGACACACCTAACCAATTTACCAGTGACGTTTTTCTCAGAAATCGAACGGTAATCAAAAGTTATAACAATAAACACAAAAAGAAACAACAAAACAAACCAAAAAAAAACAAAATACAAAAACAAAAACAAACAAACAAAAACAAACAAACAAACTAAAAAAGCCAACTAAATAAACAAAAAACAAGTGAATAACAAATAAAAAACAACCTAAGTAAATGCACTAAACACTGGAAGCATTGACCAGATCATTAGAGTAAGGAAAAACACCCCACGAGTTGCTCACAAGGTTATACTGTCAAAACGGTTATGTTTTTTTCAATAGCTTGCTTCAAATTGCAAGCTGATCAATCTGCACATGTCATTGCCATTGTTAAAGTACAAGTCCGGTTCAAGGTATCAAATAGGTTGAGATTTCAATCTTGTTTTCATTGGCACTTTGAATGAACTTTTATATTGTCTTAGAAGTGTATGTATTAGCATGTTGTCCTTATTTTCTTATGTCAAGTGTTAAGTAAACATATATAAGTGGCAACAAAATTAAGATTTCTACCATAATATTAAAGATCAAGACTTGGTAACTAAAAATTGGTGACGTCACGTTTGTCTGATAGTCTTTGGATTGCATTTTTATTTTTATGTCCGCTAGAATCTTGATTCACTTGATAGTCTCTCCGACATTTGTTTTAATTTACGTAAATGTTTCCCTTGAGTGAAAGAGTACATGTACAAAAGTAAACCAGTCAATTGCTTGATTATAGAAGTAAGTTATTAACAATTTAAAATTTAAACTTAAACGTTTAATGAAAGCAAGAAAAAAGCTTTGAAAAAAGCAAATTTCCAAATTGTTAAAAATGACACTATCGGCAACTATTGTGAAAAAATAGTTATGCAAGACGTATATACGTAGCATTAAAACAGACATATACAAGAAATATCAAAGATGAAAAAAGTAGCTTATTTCAACATAAAAGTAAAAGACATATTAATTTGCAACTGAAAATACTTAAAAGTATAAAATGACCTTGCTAATATGTTATACCGACATAATAAGCATACGATTATACCGAGAGAACAAAAATAAGTAGCAATCTTTGTAAGAAGCATGTCAACTCTCTACTATTCGATATGCCACAAAAAGACTTCACATTTTTTTTTAAATTGCATAATGTGTCTTTATGATGAAATGTATATTTTTCATTCAACTGTGGGGTCAGGAGATATTTCATATCAAAATCCAATAATTTCTATTGTTTTGCAGGGTTGTTTACAGCTCTTTATTTTGAATTTTTCAATATGTTCTTTTTAATTTATAACTCATAAGACCAAGGGTTATATAAAAAGTCACATATAGATTTCTGTTTACTATAACACTTCAAACAAAATATACAAATAGGCTTTTTAATGATGTATTACATTTTGCATGATTCTCGGCTGGACTGGTACTTAATTGTTCTCCACTAACAATAATGGATAAAGCTCTATCAATCACTGGAATTTCTGGTTTATCTAATTGTGTATTCTCACAAATGTACAATCAAATGATACATCATCATAAGCTCTGAATCTATTATATTTTAGAAATATCACGAATGTGTTATATAAACGATTAAGGTAATTTCCAATCTACGTACCATTTGAATTCATTAACTTTGATTTTTTGAAACACATTCATTTGTCCCATTTTCCTTAAAAATATCTTGACAAAGAGTGCCACACTGTGGTACTAGACTGCGCGTAGTCAACGATTTAAATCAACATTATTTTGAAAACATATGTAAAGAAAACTTCTTAAAAAATGCGTTTGTCTTCTTGATTATATGCAAATTGTTTAGATGCAATGAAAATAAGTCTGTCTAACTTAGAGTAAAAACAAACATCTGTTACTTATCGTCTACAATACAGTGTAGAAAAATTGATTTTGTCTACAGAAATAAAAACGGAAACGTACGAGTTACAAAAAAAAACAAACAAAAACAAAAACAAAAACAAACAAAAATTTACAAAATGATGAAACACGAAAACAAAAATTCCATGCGATAACGGTTAGTTGACAATCATTCTTATGATTTTGAATATTCGTTTATCTTTTATGAATATATACATTCAGTTTCAACAGCAGTTGAACATAATTTTCTCTATGAATTTATCCGTATGCTAGGTAATTAACTGTTGTAAATTATTAAGTAGCAGTCCTTGTACGAGTCATGCAATTCTGTAATATGTGATATACCTAAAAAAACCTACACATTCTTTTTGTCTTTTGTTATCAAGTTGTTTTATGGGTTTATACGATGAAGTGTATAATAATTCATTCTAATATGTCTGTTCTTAGACTGAAGATAGTTCATATAAAAGATCCAATAGTTTCTAATGTATAGCTGTGTCGTTTACAGAGTTACCTCCCTTTAATTTTAATTCTATTAAAGATTCTATATAATTTATATCTTAAAACAAGGGTTATTTGTAAATTTTTGTTATCTATTACATTTTCAACAAGCTATCAGAAATAAAAAATAAATAGGCTTTCCCGCCATGTATTACATTTTGCATGATTCTTAGCCGGAGTATTAATTTTAATTTTACTTAAACAGAACATGTCATTTTACACTGTACACAGACCTACATTGTATTTGTGTTTTGGTTGATGAATTAAAATATAAGACCTTTATTATTTACAAATTTATGAATGATTCCGAACAGTCTTTGTTATGTAAACATTACTAGATATTTGTTTTTCTTTTGGGACAAGTAAGACTGTCGAACGCTTTTTAGTCCATAATAAACTTTCATGAAATGTTGTGTTAAGTTTAAGGGCTAATTTCACCTTATGACTTCGCCATGGTCGAGTTAAATTATTGATTGAAATAAATTCACAAAAGTAAATGTTGTGCTTCGATTTCCATTTTTTGTACATGGCAGTTTTACTTTGAAGTCTGACCATAAAACAGTGTAAAGCAAAACAGTTTTTAGACAAACTTAAAAACACTGTAGAAGATTTATGCGGAAATTGCAATTCTTACTTGTCCGTTATCTCGTTCTTTTTCTTTTTGTTTTGTTTCTTGTTTTTTGTTTTGTTTTTTGTTTTTTTTTTAGTTCTTGGATTTTTTCTATATTTGTCATCTTTGTATTCATTAGGTTGTAAAAAAGAATTTTAATTTCAAAGAAATAGTTTGTCTTCATGGGGTAAATCTTTAATGTTTATCTGATGTTTTTTTTTTTTATATATTGTATAATTCAGATTTTTTTTTTAAAGAACAAGGAGCGTCTACCCTAGCGGTGCTATCGGTCTATACTTCTAAAATCGTAGTGAACCATATTAAGTTTATTTTTTGTCCTGTTTTGGTTGTTGCGTATCCCTATCACATCCTTGTTTCGCCATTGTCGCGTTACGTTAAAAATATTGAATTCACTATTACTTTGTGTCCCTTCGTATCTCATTTATTTAGCACGTAACGATCGGGAAAAGGGAAAGAAAGACTAGAGGCACTAAAGAGCCTGAATCGCTCACCTTGTTCGATAAACAATCATTCTATATTTGTAAAAGCAACCATGTTTTTTTTTTAGTTAAAAATTCCTATCGTTCATACCTGAGGACAGTCATATCAATTTTCAGTAACTTCTTACCAGTAGTTTCTTAGGGGATTTTAAAAAAATCTTCAACATTAAAAATAGCAAAAAATGTCGAAGAAGGGCGAAAACTCCGAAATGACTTAACAGATTTACATGAAAATTTGACGACAGATAAATCTAACTATGCTGAACATTTTACATTATGTCAGAAGTTGGCTAAAAACTTCTGACTGATTCCTGTGTTCTTTTTTTAGTAACAGCATCCATGTTTTTCGATGGATTCTAATCAGAACACCCTCGGGAACATTCATACCAAGTTAAGTTCGAAGTGTTTCAGTTGTTACAGAAGAGAAGAGTTTTAAAAATTTGTTAACCACGACGGCAGAAGACGGACGACGGACAACAACGAAGACGACGGCCAACGCCAAATGATGACAATAGCTCACATGCCTTTTGGACCAAGGAAGCTAAAAAAAGGAAAGATGTTTCAAACAAATAATAAACCCTGATGTCTAGCAGGTTTGTTTTGGAATCACCAATATCGTTATTTCATTTTTTCTATTCAAAAACTTAAAAAAAAAAAGTCATGAGAAATTTGACCCATTCATATAGAAAGAGGATACAATTTAAAAATCAATAACTATAAAGGCAATGTGAATGCTTTTAATATCTCCTCTAAAACGGTGAAATATGTATAAACTGAACCCTTCTTTTTGGACTGTATTGATGTTTGCTTAATACATGGCTCTCCTTTTACCAGGTTCGGAATACTTTTTAACGCATATGCAGAAACTTAATTTTTTTCCTTGCTGATTAGGGAGGAAGACCTAGGGTAAGGGACATAACTCTTGAAATCGGTGATATGTTTGCATCAAATTCAATTTCACCAAAGCCTATCATGCTTTCATGCTTTTGAAACAGAATGAAATCAGTCCAAATTACTTTGATGCTTACATGATATTGAAGTAAAATGCTTGGTACAAACGTTCTACTGATTTGTAAGAGGTATGTCTATTACACTAGGTCTACTTCTTAAATATATAAAAATAATATATCTAAACGATGCATTTTGGTTATCTTTATTATCTATAATTTATCTGGATGTCAAGTGTTGAGCTCTACTTTTAATCATTTTGACATTTGAGAAATGAACATCGTATTTTTTTTAAGTTGTATATATGTAATATTTCTACACTGACGATGGAACAGCATTTAAGAGATTACTTAAAGGTGTTTAAGACGATTTTGTGACTTTTTAAATTATTTATCATCTTGTTTTTAGGCTAAACGCTGGTGCATTTGTAGCTTTTCGCCATATTCGTTTTTTTCTGGAATTATATAATTACGCGTACTCTGTAATAATAGATGTTGGGCTTAAGTTACTGCTAAACCTTGATTCAACATCAGATGTAGATGATATTGTCAATAATACTCTCACTTGTGCATTTTTGTTTGTTGTTTGTAATATATTTTTGTGTGTCACTATTTCCTCATTTAATGAATGGCAATTGTCTTTTTTTCCAGTTTTTTTACTTAAATAAGATATCATTTTAGGACTTGTTTATTTGCGATGTAACAGATGTTTCATAGTATGAAGAAGTACTGCTTATAAAAACCGCGAGGCATGTATAATTAATGATTATTAAAACGTGCTTTATAGTGCCGAATTATATTTTTATAATTTCAAAGCTCTACAATTAGTTTGAAAATTCCAAAAACAAACTTCCAAATAAAAATCCTAAAAATCAACTATGAAATTTTACATAAAAAAAAACGATCATTTAACACTGTATGGAAGGTCAATATATCATATTGCGGTTAATATGTCATGAGTAATTTCCATGTTTTTTTTTTTTTTAAATGCAATTATGACAAAGAAATGAAATTTAAGTTTTCTACAAAATACTTTCTTTCGATTTAACAATGTTAAAATAATTTGAAAATTATCATATTTAAGAAATAAGCTGCAGTTTTCGTTGATTATATATTAACATAAATTTACGAAAAATTAGACGTAAACGTTTCATTAAATTGCATTTAGTGTATAAATGTTCAAATTTCAGTAGTGCGTTTCGTAGCAGATATGCAATCCAGCAATTGGCACTCACACGGTATTAAAATATTTTTATTATGAACTAACGCTGGGTCTATGATTCGTGGACGTCATTGCTGCATCAGCATATTTACGTAGGTTGTGTGGAATACCTCGAAAACAAACGAGGACTTAGTGACTAAAATAGCATATACTATATTTGTATCGCTTTGGGCCTTTCCATTATGACGTTTTACCTTTCAACTAGTCGAAGAACGATTAACATCCAATAAAGATGTTCTAAATTGACAATTGACAGACAGGTCACAGGCCGATTGATTAGTATGGTAACGTAAAAACTCGCCTACCAATCATAACGTAAACAATAATTTATTAAGGAAATTATATTGTATAAATATACACCGAAATATGTTTAGCCATCAGTTGCCTTTTCTTTCCTGAAAGATTGTTATCTGACATTACAGGAGTTATGAGAACTTTGCTTGTTTTAGCAGTTACAGCTCTGGTTATAGATTCAATTCAAGGTATTTTCATTCATTATTATTTGTTAATTTTAGTTGCACATTTGATACACGTATATTTCCTTTCTTTTCTCTTGTTTACTTAAGTGTCAGTATGTGTAAGAATCAGGCAGTGGGTGAAACGTGGTATGAAAAAAATCAATCATTTTGATATTGTAACTTGACTATTTGAAACATCAGAATCAAGGAAAAAAGACAATATTTTCCATATCATGTTGGTGCATTGAGAAATGCATTGAAAATGAACATTTCAAGGGCAGATAACTCTGTCAAAAACCTCATTTTTCTAACATGACATGCATGTTTCTGATTTTTCTCATTTTGCCAGATTCTTACAAACACTTACACTTAAGGATTGTCCTTATTTACGACCAGGTCATGCGAGCAATACTAGGTCATGAATAAAAAGTCAAAATTAAGGTTTGTCGCGTCATCAAAACCTTGTTAGTTTGGAATTATTTGAATTGCGGACTGCGGACCGATCGACGTTGTTGACGTCATAGTTCCAAGTAAACTATCTTGACCAGATGAGAAATTAGCAATCAGATTAAATTTTGTTTTAGATTTCAAAAAAATCTCATTTATGTGAAAAGGTACCTAGTAAGTAAATAAAATGTTTATGATAAATTGAATTTACTAATGTTTGACGTTTGTGTAATGGTAATTTTATTAGAAGAGCTACACGTAATTAAGATAGTTGAAAAAGTCCATACTATATGTTTTTTATGAAATGTCCCACACGAAACACATTTTTAAATGTATACTTTTTAATCTTATTTTATATTTAGTTCCCTTGTTTTTTATAGGTCAGCGAACATACGGATTTCACAAAAAATCAAAACTTTTACCAAAAATAAAACCAGATCCGATCAAAAAGAAAGATCCGATATTTGTACCAGACCATAAAGGAAAGGTAGATCCCATTATTCTTCCCGGAGATAAAATACCTTCATGTAGTGTAGGTTGTTCATTCAAAGCCATTCCGATTGATTGTAGACAGGAAACATTTGCTTTTGAGAATGGTGTTAGATGTAAGAGCTGCGATATAGATATCTGCACTGACGCAGTTGGAGGCGGAAGGGGAGGAAGTCGTGGTGGCTTTGGAGACATAGGAGGTAACACTGATCTTTTTGGAAGAGAAGGTAACTTTGGTGGAATAAGAGACATTGGAGGAAATCCTGGTCTGATTGGACGTGGAGATAATATAAGGGGAGATAGATGGCAAAACACCGGCGGTATGACGGAAGCCGAACGCTGGATGAATGGCGACGTTTGGCAAAACCAACGTCCGTTAGGTGGTTTAAATAACCCGGTAAGGAATAGAGGACGTGGTAGAGATAACTTTTTTGATGGACCTCAACTTACAAGCGAACTTGGCAGGCGTGAAAACAGAGGGGGCTTTATAGGTGGACTTGATGGACCAATACAAGGTGGTTTTGCTGGACGGCAATCGAGACTCGACAGACTCCGCGAGGGACTAAATAGAAACAATAGATTTTCAAGAAATGAGTGGTGATTATGTTTGAAATAAATATGGTCACATAATATTAAAAATATATACATTTATAGATAACAATGGAAATCCGACGAGTTATTATACCGTAGTTTGTTTATGTTTATGTTTACTATATGAATGCTTTGCATTTATAAAACGCATTTTAATGTCAATTAAACGTTTATATTACAACTACAAAGATATTTTCCTCGAATATTTTTTTTCTCTAATATGGCCACAGAGGAAATGATGTGTGTTTTGTTATTGTTTTTACTTTTCAAACATCTTTTTGGAGGGACGAAACCATAAAATTAAAAAAAAGGATATAATTGAATCGTTAGGGTCAAATGGAAAAGGGCTTACTGCTTTCGGGAATCGATAAATCATCCGCCACTGTATAAATAACATATTATACGGGTCTGAAAATATATCTCGCCGTTTTCGAGACAGAAGCAATTCTCGCCAATCTACACACCAAAATTTTATTCCTCAATGAAAATCGTGGTATGATAGCTCATTATTTAGAGCAAAATATCTGCAATCTGTTAAATATTTTTTTCTTAGATTTTTGACACGAATTTGTTTCACAGGGGAGGACGTAAAATCGATTGTCGAGAATTACTTGCCTGCGAGAGCCACTTCTTGACCAGTAGCTAAGGTCATATAAAAAATTGTTTCGATCTCCAAGCGGAATAGACAACAAAATCTTTAAATCACCCTATGAAACATGTCATAGAACAGCATATTATCCACATATTGAACCAATCAAAATGTAGCAAATTGACTGAATTATGATAATACCAGTAAACTTACTGTGGTTCCTGTCAACTTGTCAATTGACAAGTTAAATATCAATAATTCATATCAAATGGTCTGTTATGTCTAACACTTTTGTTAAATTATTAGTTTTAGATAGTATTTCGCTTTGAACGAACTTTCTACTGCCATAAAATGCTTCTACTGCTTTACATCACGTACTTCAATATTCATAAATTTTAATTGTTCATCAAACCTAATCATTTTAAGTAGCAGTCTTTTTAAAAATCAGACAGGAGGTGATACATGTAAAAAATCCACCGAATTCAGTTGTATTTCTTGTTCAAAAAGAGTTACCGATCACAGAACAAGTTTTAGTTTGTCATTTTGTTGCACTTTTGATATTAAAATGTATAGATTGTACATGAAATTGGCACTTTGAAAGAGCTAGTTATCGTTTTTAATTTTGTTTGATTTGGTTAATTATTGGGAGATAAATGTATGATTTTCTAAAAAGTGCAGATCTAAATGCAGAAATGATTATTGTTATATGAATGTATAGCATTTGTAGACTGAAAAAGCATCGTTTGTTTGGTGAGGTTTTCTACACCATGAATCACTTTACCATCGGTAGTGTCTGATTTTTATGTAGACTGGTACTGAATGCCAATTGTTGTCCGACGTTTAAGAAAACATTTCCAGTAATATTTATATTTGCGAAACGATTGATCGATTGATTGATTGATTGATTTAACAAACATGCCCTTATATAGGACTGTACTGCAGCAATGCAGCAATGGGCTTCTTTTTCTTAGCTCACCTTGCTAAAGCGGCCATGTGAGCTATTGCCGTCACTTGGCGTCCGTCGTCGTCGGTATTGATTTTTCAACAAACTCTATACTCCTCTGACACTATTTGACCAATAAGAACCAAACCTGGTATGAATGTAGAACTATCAAAGTGTATTACATAGAACTGATATTGGGATTTTTGATTTGTCGAAAAAAAACATGACCGCTGTTACTCAAGATAGGAACATACGGGGTAAGACCGAAGGGGCACAAATCTTCAACATGATGAGCTCTATATATGTATGTGGTCAAATTTTCGTTTAATCTGTTAAGCTGTGTTGGAGTTTGGAGTTGCTCTTTTTGGTGCTATTTTTAATGTTATAATTCTACTTGAAAAAATTCTTCTCAGAAAAACTCCTGGACAGAATTTAATGAAACTTGATATGATTATTCCCTAGCGATAGGATTTTTTATCCAAGAAAAACATGGCCGCTTTTACAAAAATAGAATGTTGCTTATTGGGAAAGGTGAGCGATTAAGGTTTTTAGAACCTCTAGTTTGGATTCTGAAATAGTAATTGATCGCCGTTTATTTGCCTTGTAGAAATATTGTTATGTCGTGGAGCTTCGCTGTTGGATTTTAATGGGGTTCATGTGATTTCATGGAGTAAGCTTAAGCGAAATAACTTGAATGTTACAGTGGATTAGACAGACATATCTTTTAAACCGGATTTTCAAGTATGAATTTCAAAAAATGTTGTGAAACGCAACAAATGCTCCATCGTATAACCTTTATAAAAATATTAAATACTTACAGGGATCACCAAAGGTTCTTTAAAATATGTAAACACACCTTCTAGTAAGCTTTGAAATGCCCTGACAACAAAAGTAATATATTCCACGATAACATTATATCGAGAAATCATTATTCTTTAGAGGTTTTTTTTACATTTCTTCAGACGGAAAAACAATTTTAAAAAAACAAACAAACAATTATAAAACTAAACAAAGCAAAGCAACACAAATAAAGAAGCTATAGACGATTGATTAATACAATATATAGTGTTACATTTGTTTGATAGAAATTTTGTTCGCTGTTTTTTCAGCTTTAGGTTTAAATTCAGCAAATGATCATATGAAGCCTGGAACTTGCCGTTTTTCTAAATTTCTGGGCGCATCCCCTTTTTTGAACAATAATTAAAACGTAATATCACCAATCATGAATATCGCCTTTTCGGCATCGTTACTTTATTAGCGATATTTTTCTGTAATCTAGTGATATAAATGCCCTGAATTTTGTTACAAAATATGATTAAATGTATTGAGTGTACTTAAGTGATCGATATATTCATGTAAGTAGTTCTAATTTTAGACGCAAAATGCAGTTTCTGAAAAATGAAATATGTATTTACAGTATTATGTTGGATGCTGATATAATTTTCTTTTATTTATTTATTTATTTTAAAAGCAGATGGCGCTTACCCTACCGGTGCACCTGGTCCATGCTCCCACTTTTTCGTGGAGTACGAGTTGCTCATTTACATTTGTTTCTATGTATGTATTTTCTAGTTACTTTATGTTCTTTGTTATGTTCGTCTGTTTTCCATGTCTGGTCTTTTAGGTTACATTCTCATTTCCGCTAAGAAGAAAATCACCGGAGGATCAGAAACATGGGTGACATGTCCGTATTTTTATTAGTGTATATGCAGTTCGTGTGTCCTTTTAGTGATTTATGAACCAATAAAAGTTAAGAGGGAAGTCGGGGAAGGTCGGGAGACTGATCATGACTCATGGACGTGTTCACACTATAGAATGCGAAATGGTCTGCAAGTTTATCATTTTTGAATTAGCACCAATTATTTTCAAAGTTTTTCATCATCATTATTATACATTGTGCTTTTGGATTTGAAAATTGATTGATTGGTTACGGTTTAACGTCCAGTGGAAGATATTTCAACTATAACAGGACGATAACAATTGACCAATCGAACAGACCTTGCTTTCGCTAAGCCGGATCTTTATTGTACCCTGCAGGTATATGTACAGTAAGCATGCTTCCCCACCTTGCCACTTTGTTCAGACTCCGATCAAACTAGTTGTCACTCTATTACCCCAAATACTGCTTGCTTGGCAGATGCGTAGTAATTATCAGTTTGAAAGTATTTTGTGTTACACGGCCGAGGATTACATCGATACCATCGAGGTAGAGTTTATCCTTAATTTTTCCTATTCATATATTTCCTGGTGTATATTACATGCATCACTATGAGTAAGGTAATTTGTGAATACATGCATGTACCTCTTATTCGGGAGCGTTTATGGTCGTATTATCAACTTGGTTCTATATACTTATGGCAAGAAAAAGCATCAATATCCGGTTTGTACCTGTATTTTATCATAGATATTTAAAATGCTCTTCAAACACTTTAAATAACTTTAATGGTGCAACCAAGCAGCTATCATTTGTTGCTCGACTCCATTAAAACAATAATTCAATGAAGATTGTGTCCATGAGAAATGCTCACTTAGTCTAGCTCAATAGCTCAACACCTCCCACTCCCCCATTCGAGAATATTCAATTTTGACCTTCAGATTAATTGGTTTAAAATCTGAAATAGGAGGTGCACAATGGGAATATATAATGAGGTTTCTGTGAAAGTGTCATTAAAATTTATTTAGTGGTTCAAGGGTGGGGGTAAAGGAATAAAGATTGGAACCCCTCTGCTTAACGGAAATAATCGGAGGAAGTACGAATGGAAGAGAGGGACGGGCACCCCTATCACTACAAACCCCCACTCAAAATGGTGGTATCATGAAAATGCACAGCAGGCCAAAATTTACTATGTTCTTCCCGTATCATAGGATCTGCGTATCTTTTTAATACGTACAGCTTCTTTAATAAATAAACCTTAAAAAAAACAAATAGTAATTTAAGTGGATGGAAGGCATTTTCAATAAATCAGAAAAAAATCAAACATTTTGCAACTTATAATTACACAATTGTACATGTGCTAGATAACTCCTCATGTTTTATTTTTCAGTTTTAAAAAAAATACATTCATGGTTAAAGCGAGACAACTACGTTTTAAAACACAAGATAATTGCAGACAGGCAAATAATGTAATTTGATGTAAAAAGGACACGATACAGCAGGGGCGTAGCTAGGCCTAAATGATGTGTACTCAAAACAAATCATTAGGATCGCGCCCACCTCGGAGAGGTATCATTACAACAGGGGTCTGGGGCCGATTACCATTTTCTGGCACTTCAATTGCTGTTAGAAAAGAATATTTGTCATGAGACTCAGTTTGAATTTTGACTGATATATGAAACGTGACGTGTTTTCAATGAACGGCGGCTCCCGCCGAGGAAAGTCTTACGACAAAGGATGACATTGCACACAGGCCCAGCGAAATACATTCTACTACACTGCATTTCCAGCTTATATTAGCAACATGAAAAAAAGACTTTAGTAGAAAAAAAGACTAACAAAGGGACCAGACAATCCTGACTTTGGACAGGCGTAAAAAAGTAAATGCAACAGCGAAACCGAGAACGAGACTCGAAGATCCTACGAAACAAACATACATCTTTCATGTAATAGATATCTTAATCTCATACGTACAAGATTGAAGTCATCACTTCATAAGTTTTATGGTCGTCATCATGATCTCACGGATCGTTATGGTGTATCCATCTGCACCATGAAAACTGATTCGTTCAACGTGTCATAGTTTTGCTTTCCTCTTTAGTTTACCCCGGACTTGACTTTTTATGAGCAACTTGGCGGATGTATCTAGAAAAGCAGAGGACGGTTACCCAACCTGTGCACCTGTTCCATGCTCCCAGTTTTTAGTGGAGTCTGTGTTGCTCATTTACTGTTGTTACTTTGTATGTATGTATTATTTTAGTTACTTTACATTCTTTGTAGTGTTTGTCAGTTGTACATGTCTAGTCTTTGTCCCTGGATTACATTCATTTGATTTCCGCTAGAATCTTGGTTCCCTTGAATACTCTTTTAAATCAGTATCTGGCAATGATCCATTTGTTACCTTTCTCCGTCTTCTGAATAAATTAATGGAATAGGGTTAACATACATTGCATTTTTATTAGATTGATCCATATATGGTAGGTAAATTATAATGGTGAATTGTACTTTTCACCGTCACTCAAAAATTCAGACTTTAATATTTTAGGATAAAGTGGAGAAAACTCTTCTTTTTCTTTTTTGCATTTTGAACTATGTGCAGTATATAACTTAAGGAAAGTAAATCAAGTAACGTACGCGAATTTAATATTGGATGACATTACATATGAGAATATAACAGGTATGGAAATTATTGGCATAGAAGTAAAAAAATATTTATGTCAAAGAAAGAACAATGCAACCTAGATGAATTAGTATTTAAATTCAAAAGGTACTACCTTAGGAGGACGCTTACCCTACCGGTGCACCTGGTCCACAGTTTCTAGTGGAGTCCGAGTTGCTAATTTGCTTTTGTTACTTTATGCTTTTTGTTGTGTATGTCTGTTTTCCATGTCTGGTCTTTGTCCCAGGATTACATTCTTTTGATTACAGCTATAACCTTGGTTCCCTTGATTACTCTTAGGCTAGTATTCTACAGCAAAAGACTTCTTTTTCTTTTTTGCTAATTTTTCGATGTGTACGCAAGTGCGTTTTTCCGTATAGGGAGCGGAGCTACGCCCCTGTACAGTAACTGTCACTGTCATACATTTTAATCATCTTCCATGTCAGACTTGAACCGTTAGATAAACAAGAGTATAGGAGATTTATTACTTCTGAAACCAAACCTTACTAGAATCTGTATAAAATGAAAACATGAAACATGTATTGCACATTTCCCACGGCTCTTTGGCTCATATAATTTATACACATGTTGGGTAGGGCAGTCTTGAAATATCTGTTGAAATAGATAGTTGTAGTTCTGAATATTCTTATATGTGAATTTTAGTATTAGTAGAATGTAGACAAATTGTGTGGATTAAATTAGGTTCTTATAAACCATTGTCGAGGAACTATAAAAATATAGTGGAACTGTTCCCCAAATACATTACAATCATGCCATAACAACGCATGCAAAAGTAACATATACAGACATACATTTTATCCACGTGTAAAAAAAAACATTTATAAAACGAATTTGAAACAATATCAGGAAAATTTATTTAAAGAAACAAATCTCTTAATCCCAATACCAATAGTCTGGTGCCTTATCAGATATATCAACTCTAGACCCATTCTGCGGCACAAGACAGTGTTCCCGGATAGAGAACCACGTGTCAGTATTTAATACTGATTCGTAGGCGTAGGTATTAAGTTTTTCACATAGAGAGCACATTGCTCTGTAATAACTCGCAAAATAAAGCCTGTATTTATCCTTCTCAATTAGATATGATGTATACACATGTTCATCATTTCCAAGACGTAAAAGGTGGTGCGCCAGATCTTCAGGAGTTTCATATTCATATGCATTGATGTATGTTTTACGTGGAGCATATTCATCAATATTAGGTGCACCACGGCAAACTGGTATTATATTGTATTTTTGGTTATATACCATGAACAATTTTTCTGTTACATAATCCTTGCAAAGTGAATTTTCAAATGAAAGATAAAACTTATAGTTTTCGCTTATATATTCAAGACATTTACTTCCATCTCTGGTGCAAGTCATGTTTCCACACTTTCCGAATATGTCAACTGGTATATATTTCCGAAGCTCAGTAACATATTCGTCACGCCCTGATATTGACCAACAATGACTTACAATCCAGGCAACGTACTTTGTTTTTCGATGAAATACTTCTGTGTAATTTCTTCTAACACGAATCACGTCCTTTATTATACTTGCATACGGCATTGAAAAATCCGAAGATTTTCCGTAAGTTATTGACCAATTAAATTGTTTTTGCCATTCCGTTTTCTTATACCAAATTCGTGTATAGAAAGGCGATTCTGCAGAAAACAAAACCCACAGTTGTCCCTCTCGTCTTTTGGGTGGCACTTCCGGTAAACAGTTGTGACGAAAGACAACCACTTCCGCTATATCTATATCAGAAGAGTTTGTAGATATCTTGCAGTTATTATATTTACAACGACTAAGACTAATACTTGCTTTCTTTATAAAATACTCGGGAGAATTATACCAAAGAATGATATTAGACTTGTTTAGGTCTACATTGCGACGTAGTATTTTCCTGTGTTGGTCGAGAATGGAGTGATTCGTTTGGCGTTTAAAGAGTCCCAAAGGAATACGTAAACTATTTTGGCAACAGGTTGAAAATTTGTTGTATGTTGTAAATACATGAAGAAACATTAAACTTGTTATAGTTATCAGCCATATAAAGAATTTCAGACTTTCAAAACTCCGCTTTCCTAAAAAGGAAGAATAAAGTTTATATAAAAAGAAGGTTATAGTTATTTTTTTATCATTTGACTATATTTATTAGAGGTTTGTTTTTTTGTTTGTTTGTTTGTTTGTTAGGGTTTAACGTCCGAGCAGCAGAGGTAAATCATGTCTAAAACCGAAATTTAAAATTGTGCCCTGTAATATTTACACGCTGTCATTGTTCACCTAATATTTGAAGAGATTTCACTGAAGTACTGTTCCTGTTTAATTAAAAATAAGTTTGAACGTCAGTGATGAAATCTACATGCTATGCAAAAATATAGGAATACAATTTGATACAAATACACCTTACACGTTTCAATATAGATATTTTAACTTTTAAGTTCCATTCTATGTAAGAATCAGGCAATGGTTGGCATATCATATTTCTCAATTTGGACTTTTTTCCTCAAATATATTCAATACATCTAGAAAGCAACTGAAAAGATATTTGAATTTATCCTGAAGCATCTGTGACGTAGATATTTTTTGACTGCTTATATAAGAGAAAAGTGCGGGAAAATTTTCCCGCCATTTACCCATAGTGCATTTCACCTAAATTTGACCTATCAATATCTCAGAAAGGTAAATTTTACAAACACTTTGATGGCTATTTCTGGAGGTTATCGGGTATAAATACTTGGTTTATGCAATAAAATCTCTGTGTTTTTTTTCCTTCATGTGCCACACATTATGCACATTTCGCCTGATTCTTAGACGGAGAAGTATTTTAATATTTTGTCGTTTAATCTACTTCTCAGACAGCTAGATATTTGCGATATCATATCATGGGCGATGTGATACGAATTAGATTGATACACATATGAAAAATTCCACGTTGTTGAGTGACTGTGTATCATTTTAATATGAAATCTGATTAGTCGGAACCGACGTTGTGGCGTTTCAAAAGTTGTTCTCCAATATTAAAGTCATAAATGGACTATCGCTAGAATTTGCCAAATGTCAAGCGGCCATCACATTCCAACGGAATCATAGAGAACTCGTTAAAGTTTATCATAAATATCAACTTACTTTTTGTTTTGATGTTGAAATTAGATAAATTGATATTATAGAACTATTACGTGAGGTTTTCCATATTGGCTTAGTTTTTTTGTCCGAGGCTACCAATATTGGACTGATGTGTAGCCTAAGTCCAATATGATTAGCCGAGGACCAATAACTCAGCCAATATGGAAAACCTTCCGCAATTATACTTTTATTGACTAACTAGTCCTATACCTTTTATTGGCCTAGGCCCAATATTCATCTTAACCAGGCCAAAGGGTGAGATGAATGGTCAGTCATTTGCATTAAAATATATCGTATCACCATTGAGGTTGCAAAGTATGTTTGAGACTTGATATCAAAGAATGACATGCTATGATTCGAAATTACTATAAAAAGATAAATTATAGGTTATTTTAAACAGAGTTCAAATTTGAAAATTTTTAACAATTCTTGAAGAAAAGGATTTATTCACTCTTTGCGCTTTCAGGACTACAAGTCACAAATTGCCAATCGAAGAAGGTGAACGACTCTGTTATGGGTGTTATGACTCTAAAATTGGAGACGAATTTAATTTCATTATGGAGAGCCCCGTTTTCAGTGGAAAAAGAAACAAGCTTATTAATAAAAACCCGACAACACGACCCAATATCTTAAAATACTGACAAATTATGTGATCCCAAAATAGAATTAGCTTGGACAAAACTATGTAGATTTTTAAAATGCATCACAACTTTTGACCTTCTTAAGAATTAAATGTTTTCCTGGTGTATGAATGGGTGAGTGCGTGAAGTAAAGTGGAGGTGTGTGTCTTGTCTTGTCTTTTTTGTTTTGATTTTTCTAATTAGTATATAATGTCTCTGTACCATTGTATTTATGGTTAATGCGAATAAAATATCTGTAATGGCTATAGGTTAACGCTTTAATTCAGGTTTTATCATCCATTTCATGTTCATCGTCTGAATATAGCTGCAACATTGCTGCTCGGGCGTTAAATCACAACAATCAATCAATCAATTTAATTCAGGTTACAGTAGATTTAAGTAATAACTTAGTATGATAATCAACTGTCTTTCATTATAAAACCTAATATCTCATTAAAACCATTGCAAACAATGCGAGACAAAATATGCCAAAAAAAAAAAAATAATAATAATAAAAAAAAAAAAAAAAAAATAATAATAATAAAAGTTCATATACAGTTTAACTAACCTGCAAAATAAATCATTGTTATCAATCATCCTCTGGTAGTAGAGTATACAATAATGGTTCCAAAAAACAAAATATATATATTTTTTTAAAATCTCACTAAAATCGGAAGGGGTATAATTAAAGAATACATTACAACGTCAATAATCTTTACATATCGCTACATTAGAGACGCCACACTTTCAAGTAGAATGTAACGTCACGATGAACTTAACAATTTGTAATTAGGACACGCAATTGTGGAAGTAACTCGGTTAGATGTGTTCGCTTGAAAGTTCGTTTACCTTTGCACTCTTCTAGGATTCAGTTTCCTTTTATTAATAATACTTTCATATGTAAAAAAAGAAACTAAAGGAGCTACATTTAAAAAAAAATTGTCATGATAAATATCTATTTATGGTCCATAGAACGTTCATATCCAATTGTTTTTTTTTTCTATTTTTAAATTATAATGTTAGCTTATAATAAGACGTTATTTTGATATCGAACAAATTTTGCACAGCAATGATTTTGATGTGTTCCTTGGTCTTTATTGTGCTAATTATATTTAGATTTATTATTTTATTCCCTAGTTTCTATATACCCGTAATATGACTTTAACGTCCAGTAATATTGTGTTCTGTCATTGTTTATTTCTTGTCTGATTTCACAAAGGTGGCCATTGTTGTTTTCACAAATTGTGGATAGGCTTCACAATGTACATTATATGCAGCATGAGTTATCTCCATTTGTATGAAGTTTCTCCAAGATTAGAAAATTAGACAATTTTAAATATCATAACGATATGAACAAAACTGTGTTCAACAAAAGAAAATTTATACATAAATAACATGAAACAAATTCATCAATAACAATAAACAAATCAAACGCAAAGATCAAGGCAATGAAGATATCCGACTTTAACATGCCAATTAAATATGAAGCTACTCTCCTTGGATAAGTATCAGGAGTTGATCCCATGGTGGTGGTCCCGGCCCCTAGACCCCCCCCTTTTTGTTGGGAAATGTCGAATTTGTCCAAAAGTGGGACAAAAATAAGCAAATACACAATGTTATAGCTTTGAACCCCCTTTTCGTAAATATGTGGATCCGTCCCTGTGTATTATACGATTAAAGGCAGAATGTTGGATGAATGTCCAAATAACGTAACATTGTTTTAATGAACTAACTTGAATGAAGCAGTACGTCAATTTAATGTACACTGAAAAAATATTTAAGTAACATTCCAGCTAAGACTCATGCAAAATGTGTTTTCTGGGTGATAAGCCGACATGTTTTTTATATTTATTATTTTTTCTTAATTTCCAAAGTATACAGAAATTAACATTCGGATTTTCATATAACATGTGTTCTTAGGAGTTACAGATTATATAGATTGTACTATAAATTTCAAAATTAAGGGAGGTAACTCATATTCAGTTAAATCTTTTGGATTTTCAATGTTGATTATCTTATAAGAGCAGACAGATTGGCTTAATAATTACAGATTTCATAATATAGACCCAAAAACTACTTAATTAAAAAAAATAAAGATATGTTACAGTAGCCTTTTTGGGGTGTATCACATACATTATTTTTGATTTTGTATGATTCTTACAAAGACAGCTTATTAAAAAGTCTCGGTCAAATAAAGTCTTGTCCCATCGACCTTTATAATTGCCATAGATCTGAAACGTGTAAGATCAACAGTTGCTATAACCTATTTATCAGAACACTTACATAACAAATTCTTGACTGCCTAAATTTTCATATAGTTGTAGTTAACTCGACTAGGTCAAAAAGTATAATATTCTGAGAGTTGAACGATCAACTTGACATAACTTTATTACCAACCATTAAGAGGTCTTTAGGAATCACAATTTATTTAATAGAACCGCAAAGCACTTCTAAGAACCGATCATCACAGCGGCAAGTCGTGTATTACAGATAACGAGACTGATATAATTTCTGTCAAACAAAAACTATCAATAAAGAAGTTTATAATAGCATTGCAATTTCAATTAACCTAATTCGTGTCGTATTCATTCAAATAAACCTGAGATCCAGATTGTTTTGTTTATGTCCAAAGCATGTGCGTTATGTTAAAATGTAGTGCTATTTTAAGTGCACTTTTGAATGAAAGAATATGAATACATTTACATATTTATGAGTATCAAATGCAGTTCTTCGTCAAATTCATGAAATCGTCAGAGCTTTGGATTGTTCAACTGATATTTTATAATTTTTGTAAATTTTTATCCATGCCTCAAGCGAGTCATGGAAACCAAGAAAAGTGATACCCCGCGAATATTATTTCCTTAAAAGTGCATCTATTCTCCAAAGGGTGTAGAATATAGACTTATTTTAATCATTATGTGATTCTGGAATTTGTTCACGATGGCCGAGACTTTTTGTACTCAAATAACACTTTTTTTTCATTGATAATGCACAGTTATGCTGTTTCATGAATATTGCAGATGACTCGCTGGGAATACGCGCCACTACCGATTGTACATCACATGCGTTTGCGTTAGTAGCTCAAACAATTATATCCTAAAGCAAACGCCCCTTCCGATAGAAAAATTTGGAGTCATTCATGTTTTGTCCGTAGAGTACTTCGATGACGCCATGTCCTTAATAATGATATGAAGTAAGTCTATGCCTATTAGTGACGGAGGTTTTTGCTGATAAATTCGCCGCAATATTGTTTTACTGCTGATGTCTCGTCCAACGGGTATCTGTGCAAGATTTTTAGAAAAAAAAAAAAACAGCACATAACAGCCCCCCCCCCAAGAAAAAAAATGCAATACCAAAACTAAGACGGAACAAAACAACATAAAAAAAACATCTGTATCTGTAAGCCATATCTGTACAGTCAGTGTCCGTATATTCCTTGCTTATAAGTTTTATAGTAGTACTACGGATGGATAACACCAGGCACGCAAAGATAGCCATCTCATGGACACCAGATGGTATAAGAAAGAGAGGCTGACGAAAAAGAAAGACAAGATCTAGGATTTCAGTCATGGACTGAAGCAACCAGGGTGGCAAACGAAAGAGACAGATGGAGAGGACTTTTTAACGGCCCGATTCTCCCCAGGGAGAGACGGAAGTAAGTCAGCATTTTAAAACTTCGTCAGTTTTAAAACTTGTTGAAAGCAGTACTTGTTTTAATCTCTATCTACTTTCTAATTAATTTTGTTTTTCATTTTGATGAAAAATAAAAACTAAGATTATTGGTATACCCCAAAACAATGTAATTCTAGGTATCATTCCTTGAATTGAACATAATCAATAATGAAGCTTCTTGGAATACTATCGTAGTGCTATCGTTGCTGGGTTTGCTGCTTATTATTTCGGTAGGTTTGGTTTGAAGCACTGCTATATATTTTACTGTAAATCTTAAATATTTGGTTCTAATGCTGTAGACGAGATGTTACTCAATGGAACACCTGTCCAGCATACAAAATGTTATAATGTTCATATGATTGGTATATTTGTATTTTTAGTTATACTACTTTGTAGTATATAAAGATAAAATGAGGGAAAATCAAAACCTCAAATAAGCAGCATTTTAAAGTCGATCCACAGGATCAGTATGGACAGACAATGAGGTAAACAAGCGTATACAAGTATACAAATCATAAACTAAAACTTTCCACATAACTCTAAACCAAAACATACAAATGGACACAAATTACAAAAAAAGAAACAAAACGTGAAAACAGTGGCTCAAAATGAAAAGAACGTGTATTTAATACATTAATATGAATTAGTTACCATGACTGAACCAAAGCTTTTTATTGGTATAGTTTCGCTTTTTACCCTTTGACCGTAAGGACGCTCTTGTAAGGAAACGCAAGTCACCTGATCGTAATTATGTTTTCCGATTGGCTTAATAGTGATAATAGTGATAACTTGGTGGCGTTCGAAAAAAAAACTATCAAAAATTGAAATTACGTGTCATGTGTTATTTTCTTGAATGACATGTAGAAACTTGAAATTTAAAAGGGCAAACTTTTACTGCGTCGGTTATCTTTTTTTTACATGTTTACAAATGTGTTATGAATATGATTTTGTGAAGAACCCCAGTCAGTACTTCTTGACTATTGATAATTTTTTTCTGTAATATCTGCACGTGAAACTAATAAGCATGTAAGGAGCAAAATAGCTTTTTGATATAGTGATTCGTTTTATTTCAAGAACTGGAGAAGTTTCGAGAAAAGCAGCAGACGCTTACCTTACCGGTGCACTTGGTCCATGGTCCCAGCGTTTATTTGAGTCAGGGTTGCTCATCTACTTCTTTATCTATAATCGTGTTATTCTAATTAGTTCTTTTTCGTTTTTTGTGTGTATTTATTTTCTGTGTCCAGTCTTTATCTTCGAAATATATTACTTTAATCATCGATCGTATCTTAGTTCTCTTAATCACTTTTTAAAATCTCATTCTGTTTTCATATACATACAATTTCTGTCATATAGGACATTTAACTTTAATCAATCAATCAATCTAAAAGAAAACTATCTCTATTTTGAATAATGAATCTTCTATTACATCAGACACTGACGCAGCTTTTGTAACTTTTGTCAAAAAATATAAAAATCTCCCTTGAATTTGGACGCAATGAACCGTCAGAAATAAATATAAATGAAACACTGAATAATTCAGACCATTTGATGAAATTAATCTTCTAGAAAATAGTTCGTGTTTCGTCAATTATAAAAACATGAATTCTTAATGCAAGCATGCGACTACAAAAAAAGTTTGAACACTGTTTACTTGAAACAACAACAAAAAAGTTCAAAAATGAAATGGAATAAAATATAAAAAAAAATACAAAAGCAACAAAGGAAAAATTCAAATCAATTTAGAAAAAGCCCTAAATATTGTTATGTCATTTATGATAAATGATGACAAGAAACTTAATTTTAGATGAAAATCCTGTTCATGGCTTGAAACTATATTTTATGAAAAAAAACTATAAAGGTTGCTGAACCTTCACATTAATTTAAAGGAGCTAGTATCCATGTTGTATTAAATTCAAACACAAATAACATGTTTAAAAAATTATGCACGTGGCCTTCAAAAAAGAATGGCCAATTCCGTTTGTTGACACATTCAGAAATCTGGAGCAAAATGACAAAATAAAATGAATTTAAACATAAACAAAATAAATAAATCGAATTAGCAAATTGGACCTCATAATTCAAGTGGAACATTAATGTAGCACTTGTATGATTAGTTCCTCGATCGGTGAAAGACTACCCAAAGTAAATAATGCTAATGAAACAATGTACATGTGGTCCTTACTTTGGGGAGAATGGAAACAGAATTAAAATATTTTTTTCTAAAATGATTTGTACAACATGTGATATTCTAAGTAGGCTACATGTACGTCTTTGCATTTTTAAACTTAAATGGGAATCTTTCAAAAAAAAAAAAAAAAGAAAAAAAAAAAAAAAAAAAATTTCGGAGCTTACAGAGGTTTCCCCTTGATCTCTCAAATACACAAAATATATAATTGCAGGCATACTAATCGAAGTATGCAGAGAATGAAAAAGTTAAATGAATAACGGATAAAATCATTCTACTTTCCATACTAATTCGCGCAACATTTGAGTATGGGTAATTGGTGCAATATATTTATATAGCTGTTATTCCTAAAGGGTTATGTTATCAACGTAAAACGTGGGACGGCAACTGAATTGTTTCATGCTGTGCACAGGTTCTGATGATTCAAATTGTGTTTGATACATAGTATTTCAAGTGATGTCCTACTGACTTATATATTCTACACAAATTTAACAAACTATTTTTATACTGACAAACATAATTTCCATGGAGGTGTTAGGAAATATCTGTACCAAATGTTAACTACTTCAAAATACCTATTAGCACTGTTAGCCATGTCTTGCGATAAGCATCATAACAGCTTGACATAATTTGAAACAATAAATAAAACGACAATTTGAATTTGGAGTTTGTTTTAATGTTGCTGCATTTACTAATTGATTTCATGTGTATGGAACAGTGTATTATAGTATATGTTTTTTTTTAATTGGTTAAAGAATACTCTGAATGAGTTACAACAAAGTTAGAGCTAATATACAGCTATTTCAAACATTTTTATTAACCCTTTTGTCTGATAAACGGGTGTTTTTTTCTTCCTTATTTGAGAACGAGAATGTATTCCAACAAGTACTTTATTATGTTTTAATGTCAGAAGTAACACGCTTTCTGATTGGATAAACAATGTTCTCCATCATCTAAAAAAAACCAATGTAATGTGACTGTAATGTTTTCAATATTTTTAATGATCTTGTTAAATTTTGATACTAAAATCAAATTATAAGGAATGACTTTTACATTTTTTTCTTTTTATTCGAAATAACACAAATGCACGTGGTGTACACTTGAAAATAACATAACTTACTTCGTAAACTGCTCACTTGGGAATATCAATCTTTTAAATGTGTTATTAGTGACATCAAAAAGAGTTTATTATTTAGATATAATGTAAAAAGTTACTTTTATCATGGTGGTTTTCAACATTATCAAACTAATTCATGTAATATAAATGTTTAAAACTTTGAATTGATGATTGCTCTGTTACCAAACAGTCGTTAATTAAAATGACTCAACTATATTGTGGTGTTTTATTTCGTAATGCAATATCATGATTCGATTTATATTTAAAGGCAATCAGATAAGATATTATCTACATACTTCAAATTTTCGTGATGTGCTATATGAATTATAAATTAAGCTACCTAAAATGATACTATGAAATCAAGCTGGAACTTTCAAGCACGTTTGCAATAAAAAAAAAATTTCCAGAACAATTTGATTTTGAGTAGAAAAATATTATGTCTGTAAAATATTTTCTCATTTCTATAATTTTCTTGTGATCGACAAATATGTATTTTTTAATAATTCCAGACCACACAAAAGAAAAAAAATATATACTTCTCACTAACGGCAATAACAATGGTATAACCATGACAACCAAAGACATTAATTATACTAAATATAAATACACAAGGGACACATTTTATTTTTTTAATTTTTTGTATTCAATTTGTTTTGTATTTTTTTTTGTATTTTTAATCAAAATAAAAAAAAAGTAGATATATATGTACCACTAACTCTAAATGTGTTTTATGCAATTGTTCAAATGGTGGTTCAAAAGCGTCGGTGCATTACTTCCTCCAGTTTTTTTGTTTTTAAAGTATTCTAATCTATTTGAATTTAAAGTATGTCTTGCTGTTCATGTTGAAAAAGCGCAGCAATTATGAAAAAGAATTGATTGCGATTATTCCCAATGTTACATATATTTCATTAAAAAAATATTTTTTCCACCTTCGTGCTCCATTCGATATATTATCTATTTTTTTATTTCATACATATACAAAATAAGAAATATCCAATGTCAAAGTTTTTTAAGTAGTAGTCTTTGTAAGAATCATGCAAATTCTGTAATATATGATATACCCAAAAAGTCTACATATTTTTATTTTTGTTATTAAGTTGATGGTTAGGTGAATGGGTAGTCGGCGGATTTGCATGGAACATGGATATGGGAGGATGAGAGAGTTTATGGGGCATAGGGCTGTTGAATGGATTGAATGGGAAAATAAGTATCTTTAATATTTATTGATATTTAAAATGTATTAAATTTAATAAAAATTACAATGTAAATGTTAAAGAATTGGGTGGTATATGATGTAAGTGGTTAATTTTGTACCGTTCAAGAGATGTTACGTGTATATTCGAAAAGTATAATTAACAACATATACTTATAGAGACATGTTTGTACAATGCTAACCAAATTATATAGCTTGTAGAGTTTTCTGTTATATGACATATGTTTTAAGTAGCAGTTTTTATGAAAATCAGACAGGAGGTGATTCATGCATGTCAAAAACCCACGGAATTTACTTATGTTTTCTATTCAGAATCAATTACCGACCAGATAACCAGTCTTAGTTTTCTATTTGGGTTTTGCGCTTTTGTGATAAAATTTATATAGATTGTGAAATTAGCACTTTGCAAGAGTTATCGTTCTTGGTTTTGTTTGATTTAGTTGATTTTAGTGTGAGGTTTAAGTGTGCTTTTCTCAAAAGTACAGATCGAAACACAGAAAGGGCTATTGGCACATAAAACATAGCATATGTAAACCAAAAACATATTTTGTTCCATGGATTTTTCTTCAATATGAATCACCTTACTATAGGCAATGTCTGAATTTTATATTGACTGGTACTTAAATAGCAATCGGATCGTATATTTTCAAGCATTACTCGATCGTGCTAAATCACTGAACAATATATTGCAGGTAGACATATCCTCCTACTCGGACACATTATTTTAACTCAAACCATTCGTCACTCTATCTCCGAGACACAAATCAAAAAAAGATGTTCATAGTTATTAGTAAAGAGTAAATGTGCAAAATCCTAGTGACCGAAATTCAAAGTTGTCTCCCTTTACAATTGTAAATCAAAAGTTATGATTAACACAAATAATGCTACTATAATTCTAGTTTACAATGGTAAATTGTTTTTTTTTTAGAAATATCGATTTTTTTTTTAAAAACCAGGTGTCGATTTCACACAAAGTCGTAAGTGTAAAATTAATCGTAAGTAATGACGTCACAACCTAAAATAGCATTGTGACGTCATAGTTTACGATCAATTTCACACTTTCGACTTTTTGTGAAACTGACGCCGGAATTACGTTTTAAAAAAGGCCTGCAGGTAGGCATGTCAGCCTCTTTGATATATTATTTCAAGCAAACCATTTTTTATGGTTCATTTAAGTACCCATTCTACTAGAAACCTGTTTCCAGGCTTATGAAAAGCTGTTCCTGGTGTTTTGTGTGCAGTACGTATAATCAAGAATCTCCCTACGACTCAGATAACAAGATTTGTCTGTAAATATATGATAACATAATTTCTTTCTTCTACAAACTGACAAATTCACCGTACAATTACTGACACACACACAAAACAATGTAAGAGCTGACAAATATTTGAAACATTTGTTTACTCTACTTACTTCTACATTGTAAACAATAGTACAAAGTGCCTTGTCACGAAAAGAACACCAAACATGTTTTATCAGAGAGGTAGTTAAAGCCACTTAGAATTTCATGCATCGCAATTACTTACTGCGCAATGAGTACAACATAATATTTTTGTTTCAATTATTATTTCAATGTACACAATTTAAAGAAAAATGTAATAAAACATAATTCATAGCATTTACTAATGCAAAAGTAACACTGAATGAATAAGTCTGTTTTTATGTGTTATAGTGCATTACATGTATAAACAAATCCATCGTTTAAAATTATGCAAACATTACCTTAAATTATAAAATGAAACTATTGTCAATATTAAAGTTGCAAAAAAATTAATATTTGTAATCACGGCATCATATGAGATAAATATCGATTTTTTGCCATGCGGTTAACTTCAAAAAACCAAAAATAATTTACTTTTTTATTGTTTATTATTCCATTTAAAATCTATTTGTTCTTAAGTTAGTTAATTATCGGGGAGTACTTTACTCGGAAACCGAAATAAATCATGAGTTCAGGGAATATCACGAAAATTTGGGGGTCAAAGAAGTATATTTATTTTATTCATGTTTTCGCTTCTTTTTGTTCAAACTCGGCTCAATGTAAGTCAATTTCGATAATAACTAAATATCATTTACTGGCATGGTGTTTTAGGTTTAATGACTTTCTCAGTTTCGAAATGCATTATGCATGATATGGTGAAGCAATTGAAAATTAAAAATGTAGTATAATAGAAAATTAATTCTGAGTGAAAAATTGTGATACATTGATCGCTCAGCAACAATTCAGAACTTTAAAATTACTTATGGTCTAGATACATGTGAACGGCTGCAACAGTACAAGTACTAAAATCCATATTTTGACGAAAGATGATAATTCGACATACCTTAATTAAGGAGGTAGACTTAGGGTAAAGGGACAAAATTCTTACAAGTCATTTGAACGTTTGTATTCAGCAATTTACATCAATCTTATGTAAGCATCAAAGTAACTTGGACTGATTTCATTCTGTTTCAAATGAAAGCTTGATAGGCTTTGGTGAAATTGAATATGAAAAAAAAATATCACTGATTTCAAGAGAGAGTTATGTCCCTTATCTGAGGTCTACATCCTTTAGTGTTTTTTTATGTAAGTCCTCTCAATGTGATTTCCCATTTTATTAGTCATAAATATAGTACAAAGTCCTCATAACGGTAATAAAAACGAATTTCACCTTTGACTTATGAAGCACTAAAAGCCTGATTTCCAAGAAGTTTACTTGTACATGTAAAATATTTATTAACATCTTTCTTTAACAAAAAACAAAATGTTTATCTGTTTCCACTTCACACATTCAATTTGCTTTAAACTTATTTGAGGAAAATAAATCTTATCTCATGTAAAACAACAAAAGGCTCACTTATTATTATTTATTAAATATCAATCTTTATAATTTCATCCTATTACAAGTTACACCTGCCTTATATTAAATAATGACTGCAAGCACGTGAAAATGAATATTAAAAATTTTTTTCGTTATACTTGGTAAAGCTGTATTCAGTCTCTTTGTGTTGAACATTTTGAACATACCTTTAAAAAAACAAAAAACAATGTGTGTGGTGTATTAATCAAGGAAACAAATAAAACTTCCAATCTAATTAAATAGACGACATGAACTTGAGAAACTTAGCAAATCTGAGTCTTTTTAAACAGGTTGTTCCGATACATGTGACAGTATATTTCCCATTGATTATTTTGATCCTCACGACCACCAAATCCGTTTCCATTTTGGTTATTTCTAAACCCTGACTAAAATTAATCAACTGGAAGATCCAACAAGTTTCCACCAATTCCTCGACTTTTGATTTTTATTCAGCACATTCCTATTGAAATGACCAGATTCAATTTCTAAAACGAGACTTAAATCCATAAACTGATAGATCATATAAGTTTGTACTAATGCTTATCCGTTACGCCTACCCTTCCGGAGCATGGTTTGTTTTTAGAGTTTATTTTGCAAGTGCTATAGTTTTTTTTGTGAAGTCTTATTTTCCCTATCATCAATTTCACTGTCTAATTAATTTCATTCGTTTCGCTACTTTGTATATATAGATAGTCTTTATTTCCTGTGTTCACGTTTCGGACATGTTTTTTTTTAATTTTTCATTTTGATCTATTTGAATAATCCCACTCTGACTTATCGATATTTTTGGCCGATATTTTTGTCACATATTTTCACTCATCACATTCTAATTGACAACTGCAAGACAAAAACATACACTTTTTTGTCAGATATAACTGTTAGATATATAAAATACCAATCATATATACTGTTGAAATCTTACCATCATTTAAAAAAAATCATGTAAGTGAATTAAAGATTTATTTCCTTCTGTTGCAAACAAATATTCGAAATACTTTGATGAATTTGATTACACTGTAAATATATCACTGATTTTTCTTGACCCTATTTCGACATTTTTATATCGATTTCTAATGTTATTGATAACCTGAAAAGAGACAGAACTCTACGTTATTCATAAATAAAAATTATAATCATCTTTAGCAAAACATTATTCATGCACATTGACTACACTCTAATAACAAAATAATCTCAATCCAGGAAAAGCTCTTAAGTTGACACTTTCTACATTTGTCATCAAGAACAGGCAACAAATCAAAGCCTCAATACAGCTTTTAATTAATGACATTTCGACATTAATGGCATCCTTTTTAATAGACGATAACTGATATATACAGTTAAATTCATTAAATGATTTTGCCTAATGAATACCAGTAGACCAGTAGTGCGGCTTGATAATTTAATAGTGTCAAAATATGGCTTTCAATAAAATGATTAAAAAATTAACTATAAGAGCATTGAAAAGTTACATGTATGAATGGTTTAGGTGACGTCAACATTATATTTAGGATGGGTCGAAGATAAAATTGGAAAGAGCGAATTCAGTGAATAAGAATACATTGTATATAGTGAATAAGAGTACATTGTATACAGTGAATAAGAGTACATTGTATAACAGTGAATAAGAGTACATTGTATATCTGAGTAAAAATAATAAACATGGAGTGAAAATAATAGTGGAGTAAGGGTTAAGTAAACGTTACAGTTTTACATAAAATATTTCTTCCCGGAACAGATTCAACCTAAAGACTTAAACATAATATTTAATTTAATAATAATCAAAATGATCGGGTACTGAGACGATTTCCGAAACATTCAATCCTTATGATCCCGTTAGATTTAATACATAAATTTACATATCCATTATCTTTAAAACGGATTTATTCAACGGCTCATAGTTGTCCTGTCCTCGTTTGTCTACCCCGGACTTGACTTTTTATGAGCAACTCGGCGGGTGTTTCTAGAAAAGCAGAAGACGCTTATCCTACCGGTACACCTGGTCCATGCTCCCAGTTTTTAGTGTAGTCCGAGTTGCTCATTTGCTTTTGTTATTTTGTATGTATGATTTTATGTTTATGTTCTTTGTTGTGTCTGTCTGTTTTCCATGTCTCGTCTTTGTCTCTGGATCACATTCTTTTAATTACCGCTATAACCTTTGTTCCCTTCACTACTCTTTAGCTGCATCGAAAGAAAACACCATAGCGAATACGTTTTCATAAACCTTTTATTTGGTTAATATTCACTCACGGTTTTATGTTAGAAATTACATTGTTATTAAGTTCTACACGTTTTTTCCATCTCTATACAGTTTTGTGACTGAAACGAACTACAACTATCCACAATTTGAACATACGCACGTCACATATTTTGACTGTTAGGCATTATCACTTCCCTACTCTTAAAGCTGTGACATATATGAGAACACCACCCGCGACCAACACTATTTGACGAGCTAGAATATATAAAAACTTGCATATGTCTTAACAGTCTTCTTTGATCTTTGGTTATTATGATCACGTGATACAGAAGAGTATTCCAAGAACATGAAGCCTTGTTTCTAGTTTTAAATACATTGACGCTATGTTTCTACTTTTAAATATATTGACATTATGTTTCTACTTCTATGTTTCTACTTTTAAATATATTGACATTATGTTTCTACTTATATGTATATTGACATTATGTTTCTACTTATATGTATATTGGCACTATATTTCTAAATTTAGATCTGGATATAAATCGTTCCGTTCCATAATTACTCTAACCCAATCATGGCGAAAAATTACAGCACTCAAGTTTATATTCAAAATACATTATCTACATATGTAATAAATAAATTAAGGACTTTCACTCAGTCAGTACGTTATATATGGACCTAATAGATTATATTACCCTCGGGCTCCGTCCTCGGCCAATGTAATTTGCACACAGGTCCATATATAACGTATTACCTTCGTTAAAAGTCCATAATTTATAAATATAGCTATCGCTTATCGGGTGATTCCTCCTTTTAGATTTAAACTAGGGTTGTAACTAAGTACACTATGTACCTATATATTTAAATCATTGTATGATTTTAATTTACATGCATATAAATATATATGTATATGTAAATAATCTGGTATAGTATTTATCTATGTCGTGTAGAAATAATTTTTTTTTAAAATCTGCTTTCAAATTTAACCCTATTCAGAACAAAATGATACAGAAAATGTCTTATCCGATATATTCAATTTCCACTTTATTTGTGTGTCATGAGTTGGTATCGTTTTTTTATTATTCTTTTGCGTTTGTATATTGCTTAAAAAGTGTAACTGTATATGGGATAAAATTGTGTACCTTTTTATCAATTAAGCTGACAAAGACGAACAATAAATTGACTTCGTTTTATTACAAAAAGCACAAAAACCATAACACTAATTATTGTTATTTTAAAACTGGATTTCCTTGTAAATATATGCTCCATAATTGTTCAATTATAAACGGCTGTCTAAAAAACCATCACCATTACTGAATCGGTTTCCAAAACGTTGATCTCTACGACCAGACTGTAATCGACCAATTAAAGGATCCTCAAAGTTTCCACCGAACCCCCTTCTATTGTTCCACTGATTTCCATTCAGTAAACTGTTATCCCCTAGTGTACCACTCAGACCTCTTCTGTTTTGCCAAAGATCTCCGTTGACCCAGCTGTTGAATTCAGATCCAAGTCCTCTGTTGTCCAAGCTGTCAAAGCCGCCATTGTTTAGAAAATCGCCGTTTAAGCCACTTACATCCCAGGGGTCGCCATCTACACCTGTCCAGGTATTACGGCAGATATCAATTGGACATCCCCGACACCTTAATCCATTCTCGAATCCAAATGTTTCCTGTCTACAATCAGGACTAATGAATCTTCTATTACATCCGACGCTGCACATGGGAAGATTATCTTCAGGAATGATAACTGGGTCCTTTTTGATGACATTATCTTTTATGACTGGTACTTCAATGGATTTCTTTGATTTATTATGGTATCCATAGCCTGAAGCAAAAACATTGCTCATTTTTTTTTAAATTTGCAGGTTTTAAACGTATCCATACATTTGTAATTATGTAATGCCATAAGAATTTTTGGATGTACATCTGGAAAAAAAATCTATGAGCGTATGCCAAGTTGAAATATCCCCGCATCCCCAGATTCGAATTTAGTTCTGTTATGAATTTGCAATTTCCGATTTATACTGTTCTCTACAAAAGCAAGATCTGGTGCCAACTAGTGACACCAACGCACCCCCGCCAAAAAGAAAAAAAAACAGTACAGTATGTTGCAAACAGAAGATTTATTGTCGTTAAGATTAGACATCAAAACCAGAGATTTTAGGCTGTACCAAAGTATCATACAGCGGCAACCAATAGTTACAGAGTTAATATCTTTAGAGGAATGAAGGTCAACAGTTACACAATGTACCCCTTTCTTCTTCGCAGCGGGGGCAGATAATTTTGTCTTAAGTAAAGCTTAACAAAGATGAACTATCTAGCAGCATTCCATATGTTCATAAATTAAACTTGCGAAATGAATAATTAACACTTCAATTTCATACATGGTTCGGCTCATGAAAGCGAACATTCTTTGTACTATCATTCATTGAATGAAAAATAGAATGAAAAAAATCTTGAAAAATAAAATGTACAATTACGAACGAAATTAAAAAGCTTCAAAACTGCAAGTCTTTACAAAATAAATCATGTCACAATACCTTGCACAGCTTCCATGACAACAGTCAAAGCAACAAGCACAAGCAGTAAAGTATTCATTTCAGCTGAGATGTGGTGTTGTTATCGGTTCCAAATGCTAGTAAATTTAACAATGTTTTTGAATATGGGTCCCTCTGTTTTTATAGAAATTCCACAATTTTTACCAAGTTTTCATTGGTCAAAATATCAAGAGACACAGTACATAAAAACTAATTCATTGATAATAAGACAATAATTTTGTCACATTTTATAGCTTTATGGACAATTGACGAAAACATTGAATGAATAGTAAAGGGTAAATGTTACTACTACGAACGCCCTAGGGTATTGTCGTCTTTACATTTTACGTCTTCTTCGCGAAAAAGAAAGTTCCCTTAAATATATATATATATATACATATATATATATATATATATATATATATATATATATATATATATATATATATATATATATATATATATATACATATATATATATATAATTGATGTACATTCATATACGCAATTTGCAATACGCAAAACAAGAGGTTTGTCTTAATGAATACAATAATTCAAATATCACCGGGCACCAAATATGTCACAAATTACAATAAATAATACAACAAAATGTTGTTATATTTAACAAACACAAGCAACATAAGCGTAGGTTGACATATTTGTAGATTATAAAAGTGAAATATATTTTGTCTTTAAAACTATTTGTAAGCTAGAAACACAATGTACATTGTATTTTAATCATTTAGATTTGCCTATAGTTCTACTTGTAGGTATTGCCAAACTCTGTTGGACCTTTTTGAACTTGCTTTTAGTGGTATTATCAAGATTGCATTGAGTACATGTGATCAGACTGCATAATGTATACGCCGTAAAAACATTCGTGTTTTAAGGATTAAGAAGTAGACCGAGGGTAAGGGAAACAACTCTAAAAATCAGTGATATGTTTGTATCAAGTTCAATTCACCAAAACCTAGCAAGCTTTGATTTGAAACAGAATGAAATCAATCCAAGTTACATTGATACTTACATGAGATTGATGTAAAATGCTGAATACAAACGTTCAAATGATTTTTTAAGAGTTGTATCCCTTACCCTAATATACTTAAACAATTCTTATCTATCCTGCTATTGTGACGCTACTGTTTAATCAAATACAAATGCGCATGGAAACACAATGCGTAAACGTTTCGAAAGTATCATGAATATTCCTTTTAGATTGTTTGTTTGTTTGTTGGGGTTTAACGTCCGAGCAGCAATATTTCAGCTATATTCAGACAATGAACATGAAATGGATGATAAAATGAACATGACATGAAAAAAAAAGGATGGGTCACAAGGATAATAGGGTCGACAACTTTTGATTGCCACTGGAAAAAGGGGGATGGGTAAGGTCGGGCAATTTAGCCTCCTGTGGCGGAGCGCAAAGGTTCCTACTCCTATCGAATACCACAGCAGGGTTCTTTAACGTGCGAGGAACGTGGCATCTTTCCCAACACGGTGCACCACTATGGTTTGCGGTCAGGTTTTCCGTATTATAGCCTGACAACCCCAGCATGTAACACGCCAGGGGTACCCCATTCCACCACCTGGGGCACACATCCCAGTTGCTCTGTGGGCAGAGCGCCCTAACCCCCAGCTAGGGTTCTGAGCACTATTTAGTCGCCTTTTACGACAAGCTTAGCGCTGCTGCAGGCCTATTCTTTTAACACCCGGACCTGCACGGGGCTAATGCTTCATGAATATATTGTTTAAAAACAATTCAGTTTTAATGGGATAATAGTGTTCCTTCAATTGTCATATCACAAGATGTTTTTTTTTTTTTTGCAAAGAAGCATGTATTGTGATGGCGATTTGCAAGTAAATAACCATTGCTAATAAAAAAAAAACCTTTTATTTCAAAAGATTCCTATATTATGACAAGCCAAATCCCCCTTTCATATAATGTGACATTTTATAAACAGAGGACTATTTTGCACCTGGTCCATGCTCCCATTCTTTGACATAGTCCTGGTTGCACATGCATTTACTTATTTTTTTTGCTGGTTATTTTATATTCATTGTTTCGTGTGTCTTGTTTCTTTATGAGGTCGTTGCCTCTTGTATTCTGTTTAACGTTCTAATCCTGATATCATTGTTTCTCCTTTCTTCATGATAAGACGTCTTACATTTTCAATAAGATAAATAAATAAAACAATTTTACCCCAAAACTCTAAGATTTTCGGTACATGTATGTTTTATAGAGTAAACCGATATGTTGTATCTACATTTTCTATTTAAAAATTCAGTGTCTTGTCTTTTTCCCGTTTTATTTTTATCTATATTTGGTCTAGTTCATTTTACCTTTGATGAAGTAAGAGAAAGAGTAATCAAGGGAACCAAGGTTATAGCGGTAGTCAAAAGAATGTAATCCAGGGACAAAGACCAGACATGGAAAACAGACATACTAAGTAACTAAAATCATACATACAAAGTAACAAAAGTAAATGAGCAACTCGGACTCCACTAAAAACTGGGAGCATGGACCAGGTGCACCGGTAGGATAAGCGTCTTAGACATTCTAACAACCCTCATTCTATCGTTGTTTCTTTTTTCTTGTTTATGTTTCAATGGTTTGGTATGAATTTCTTTTGTAACATAGTTGCTATGTATCAAAAACGATATCCCGAGATATCTGAAGTTCAAGAGTACACCTTAATTCATGGATTTGTGATATTGACAGATATATGTACTGTTACAATGTCAATAAACTCCTACATTTTTGTTAATTCAAGTACCATTCAATATAAAATTCAGGCACTTCAAATCGTTGAGGTGAATCATGGTGTAAAATTACCAACCAAGCGAACGACTTTTTTTCAGTTTACAAGTGATATATTACGTAACAGTAGTCCTTTATGTATTCAGATCTGTATTTTTGTTAAAACGATTCCTTCATAATAAACCAATCATATCAAACCAAATCAAGAACTCGAACTCTTTCAAAGTGCAAAATGCATACTTTTGTACACAAATTAGGGAGGAAGACCTAGGGTAAAGGACACAACTCTTACAAATCATCGGAACGTTTGAAGTCACCATTTTGCATCAATCTGATGTATGCATGAAAGGAACTTGGGCTGAATTCATTCTGTTGCAAAGAAAACCTTGAAAGGCTTCAGTGACATTGAATATGATACAAACACATCATTGATTTTAATTATGTTGCATGTGTTTGTTTCTTATTGAATCTCAGCAGAAAGTACTTGCAGTATTTCATTTTTGTAAGTACATGTAGAAACAAACATAAAGAGGTACATGTTATTTTTACCAATGTTGTATGAAGTCTGTGTGAACATAAAACTTTCTTAAAAAAGGCATTTTTACACACTTACACAAAATTAGTGTGTATATTGTCATACACGTTTTTAAGCATATATCACGATGTACGTGTAACAGGTAAAAGCTGTTTTAATTTGTTTGAATTCGACATCTGTACGAATTTGAAAAATTCACAAGCGTTCTTTTTTTTTCTTACTATTATTTATCTTCTTTTGTTTGTTAGTTTGTTTGTTTGTTTGTTTCTTTTTTCAATATGTAGGTGTATTAGCGATCAAAATGTATCATCCATATAGCTTAGAAAGACAACAATAGGTTTTTCACTCATATTTATTACCAAAAACACAAAGTTCAATCATTAATACATTGTGACAAACATAGAACACCAATTATGGCTCTTTAAAGATAGGATTTCTTGGTAAAAATGTGTCGCAACTATTCAATTACCAACGGTTGTTTGACAGACTATCACCACTGAATCTGTTTCCGAAACGTTCATTTCTAAACCCAGACTGGAATCGGTCAACTAATGGATCCTCCAAATTTCCGCCGAACCCCCTTCTATTGTTCCACTGATTTTCATTCAGTAAACTGTTATCCCCTAGTGTACCACTCAGACCTCTTCTGTTTTGCCAGACATCACCGTTGATCCAGCTGTTGAATTCAGATCCAAGTCCTCTATTGCCCAAGCTGTCAAAGCCGCCATTGTTTAGAAAATCGCCGTTTACGCCACTTACATCCCAGGGGTCGCCACCTACACCTGTCCAGGTATTACGGCAGATATCAATTGGACATCCCCGACACCTTAATCCATTCTCGAACCCAAATGTTTCCTGTCTACAATCAGGACTAATGAATCTTCTATTACATCCGACGCTGCACATGGGAAGATTATCTTCAGGAATGGTAACTGGGTCCTTTTTGATGACTTTATCTTTAATGACTGGTACTTTAAAGGATTGCTTTGATTTCCTACGGTATCCATAGCCTGAAAAAAATGGAAAATTATCTGTTTTAAATTTTGCAATTTTCAAGTGCATTTTTATGTTTGTAGTTATAAATTGGCACTATAAATTTCCGGTTTATTCGCCCGAAAAAAAATCATGAATATCTATGATCCAATACCCCCTTCCGACTAAATCATATGATATAAACTGAGCCGAAAAACAGGACAGTGGTTGTTATCCACACAAAAAAATTAAATCGACATACACTGAACACCTGCATAAGGCTTTTGGTAATATCATCAAAGCAAGTCCAATAGAACGTCCGTAAAAACGGAATATTTTATATAGTGTGCATAAAAAGTTCCGTCTTATACATGTAGCTGTATCCAAAGAACGTTTAATATTGTCTTTCCGTTGGCTACATGTAAAATGTGGCCTTATCGATTATTGTACAAAAACGTATCCCCTTCCTTTTTTCGCGGGCACGAATTTTTACATTTTGTTGTAAAAAATTAAGTGCTTGTGATCATAGCGTTTACAAGGTGTGATGGGCCGACGGACGGACAAAAATAAGATAATATACCCATTACTTATTTGGAGCTGCATTATAATGAAGCCACATAGGTAAAGCTTAACTAAGCAAAACCATCCGGTAGTATCTTAATTGATTATGCATTAAAATGCTGTAAATTGAAAAAAAAAATTATCACTTCAATTTCATACCCGTAATGGCTCACGCAATGCAATGTACTTTAATTGCATTCATTATTTATTTATAAAAAAACAATTAAAATATAGTCGTGAAAAAATAAATGTAATTTTAAACTGATTTTGTGATAATCCCAACTTACATGTACACGCATATGTTCCCATCTGTTAATACTTAGACAATGACTCGTAGTCATTCTATCAAATATAAAATTACAAATGTGAACAAAAAAATTCGAAATTGAAAAGGAATTTTTTTGTCAGAACTCCAAGAAAAAATTTAGGAGAAAAAAATAGCATTACGTGAAAAATACCTTGTACAGCCTCGAGCAGGATGGTACTAACAATCACCAGCAGTAAAGTGTTCATTTCAGCTGAGGTGTGCTGTAACTGTCTTTACCAAATGATAGTTGATTTAACAATGATTTTGTAAACAGATCTTTCGGTATTTATACAATTTAGTATTTTTACCAAAATTCCATTGGTCACAATTTCAGAAGACAAAATACGTAAAAAAACTAGTTTTATTGATAAGAAGACATTATATTGTGGTCATATTTGATAGATTTATGGACATGCGACGAAAAGCATGAATGAATAGTAAAGAGTCATTGCCACCACTGTAAACGCTAAATGGCTCTGAGGTAAATAATTTTAATCTTTGTTGTTTTGGTGACCAATTAGAAAAATTCCCTATATCATAATGACGTGGAATTAAAAAAAAGTACGAAAACGGGATTTTTCATTCTTATATACATTAAAAAATACGCAGTTTACAATACAGACAAGTATTCATTCTAATAATGAATACAAAAAGGTTTAATATTATCGGAATAAACTTGTCATAAATGTAACTTAAAAAAACACACACAGTCGTCATGGTCTCCAAAAATTAATAACAAAAGAGTCATTATTAATATTTAGTACAAAAGGTGAAATAATTAAAATATAGTTCTTCTTTTATCTTGAAATTGTATTCTTGCAGTTTAGTACTATGTCGTAATTACAATAATATTTCTGAACATTTTAACAATAATAGTGGCAGGTTTTCATGTACATGTAAATTTAGATTCTATGAAAACATTCCCCGTTTAGATGCAAGAAAACGGCGACGCATTTTTAGGTTTTTAGCCAGTCCATCAAGCGTGAGGCTCTGCAGTAATAGAAAACGAAATATTAAGAATTTAACGTTCACCTTTGTACGTATGTTACAGGTAGTCTGATATTCCGACGTGGAATAGAATAAAAAAATCACTGATACCAAGGAAGGGGGTACAATACATGATGGAACTCTTTGTAGCCAATGGAAAGACAGCATCTTGAACACATTTGTTATAAGTCTGAAACGTCAAATTTCAGTTAAAAAATGTCCGTTTTACTCGTTTAGTAGATACAATTATGTTAGCAACTTGGTACTTATGGTTTCTCTGAAATGCATTCGATACATGCACATTCATGTATACATGGTAAGAATGTCATACTTATGATTTTTGTGTAAAAAAAGACCTCTGGCCTGGATAAAAATGCGTTTTAATAATACCCTAAATGAAAATAATTTTACAAAGGGTATATGTAAGTGGAGTAAAAAATCACATTTTTTTTTAATTTGAAACACCCTAAATCCTAAATACCCCTTTCCCCACACCGTCTGAAATTTGCACTTAATACGTGACCGATACGTGCATTTACACAAGTACTAGCCATCGTTCGGTCATTTCAACTCTGACAAAAATATTAGTTTAAAAAAATTAGGTATAAATTATTGACATGTGTTTTTTGTTGGAGTAAAAACAATCTTATTTATTCATTATTTTTTTTACAATTAATTACAGGTACAATGAAGTTTGAATTACATCTAATTCTTCGAATTCTACGCATAAACTGTTTGTATTTTACTGGTATAATTCTGATGTAACCTTTGTTCAATGTCAATGGCTTTTTCTTAAATGTATGATTGCAGCACAAAATCATGCATGAATTATCAACAACAACCGAGTTATTTTTTGCATGTATAAAAATAAGTTTTGTTTCGCTATAACTAAATAATGTTTGCAAAGCTCACTTTATGATACCCCCACTTCCCTCGCCGGGAAACGTACAGAAAACAAAAGTCATTGGTAAAACACAACAGGAGGTGCACAATGGCAACAAAAAGAATATGTGAACCTTTCATCGAATTCCATTCAGTGGTTTCAGAGTAGTTGTGGGTTGGAGAAGGGGACGAGTGAACTGAATGATCACTACATATACAGACGTATATACCTTCTACTTTCCCGGGACAGGAGTACATGTATAAAATGATAAAATTCCCGATTCTTTAGCATCTTATTAGTAGACAGATTTGCATAATAAAACAAAATCTGCTGTGGTACCTCTTGAAATGTCAAGGGGCTTGCGACTTCCCCACAAAGTCCCTTGCGATAGCCCGACGAGGTTCCCCTGTGATAGCACGGCAAAGTATACAGCTCGGACAAGATACAATGTAAGGAGACAATGTATGCACAGTGGTATGAACGAAACCATAATTAAATTTATCAAATTTATTGAACTCCAATATCAATGAATTCTGATAGTGTGTTATTCTTAGTCGGGGTAGTTTTACTCCAATCCAAACAACTTATTTTCATTAAATGTAGTCAACAACAATTTTATTACTAAAATTGTATGATGTGGTTTATTTCATTGCTTGAAAACCAGAATAGTATCTAGGGAATAATTTATTATTTCATATTCTAGGCTATGGATTTTTAATTCTATGAGGTTCTGAGAAGTATTATACAATTTTACTTCAACTGCAAAAAACCCAAATTCAATAGTTTTTTTTTGGTGTCTAGATCATTCAACTAAGGTACATTTTGTATATTGATTGTAGAAGTATGAGGTATCACCTTTGTGATAGAAGTACGTAATTCTTTTGACAAAAGGTCACCTATATGTTTTCTTAAGCCATTTTATAGATGAAATGTACGAATATTTTCCAGATTAAGAGGTTTTAGATTTACTTCCAATATTGAAGTGGCCAATACTTTTTAGCATCCCACGTGTAAATGAACGGTCCACCTGAAGAAAGTGAAAGGTCCCCAGTAATGTGTAAATTTAAAGTATGGTACATGCAGTCCAGATCTTAAATGTAATGCGTGAAATTTGAATGGTCCTGACCTGAGACCAGCACTAATTGAACCATAATATTAAGCCTGGTAATAACGTAACGTATTTGTGGTAAAACGTGTTACAATTGTTGCCAACATAAAAGTAATCGTCGATTTTCAAATCAAACTACATGCACATGTATTAGAATCCTGATGACAACCTCAAGTGACAACCGAGTTATTTTGGGGGTATTACACTGCATCAACTATAGACTATCTCGCACTTAACGTTGCTATTTCAAATCCACTCCACTGGAATTGTGGTGACCATGCAGAGTTTTGATAATTCTGCTTCTCTTTAATATGTTATGAGTTAGCTTCCAATAACTGCGAGTATTCTTTAGTGGATATCTTTTTTTCCGACCCTGTCGGTATAGTTTCGCTTTTTACCCTTTGTCCTTAAAGACGCTCTTCCATGGAAACAAAAGTCACCTGATCGCGATTCTGTTTCCCAATTGGCCAAATAAATAGCTGTATTATCAACTGGGTCATGTATACTTATGGACAGAAAAAGGCATCAATATCCGGTTTGTGCATGTAAATTCAGAAACTTAAAAACAGTATAATGGCAGCTTCATTTTCGTACACTTCGAAAAATGTGATTGAGAACAGAACCAGTCTCAGTAGCGTTTTTGATTAAATTCAAAACATATCATATTTTTTCCAAGATAATCGAAACGAATCAATTTAATAAAATGAATCAAATCGTTATAAAAACATAATTTAAATGTACAAAATGAAGCGAAACTAAATGCAATAAAATAAATCTTTTAAGACGTTTCGCAAATTTAAGAACCATAAGGCACGAGACCGCAATTAATTTTCAGGTGCATTTCAATATACACATTGAGCAGATTAAACAAATTCCACCGGCGCAAACTGAATGAAACTTCTCTGGCCTAAAGATATGTACAAACAGGATTTTATACATAAATTTTAGAAAATTTTACCATCATTTTCTGAAATTAATACATATAATTCGGAGATGGGGTAAACATGACAAATGAACTGAGTTACAAGTCCTAAATTTTAACCTTCTTCCACTGAACCAAATCACAACTTTTAGTCAGAATTGATTAATGAAAAAAAATGTAATTTTAACCTATTTTCTACCAATTAGAGGCAAAACTTCAGCAAATAAGTTTCCAGTAAAAATATAAAAAAATGTGGAAGGTGCCTACTACCAAAGTTGGGACTATATACAACGAAAACCAAGGGGAAATAATTGTGTTCTCGTACCATAATGTAAACCAGTGCTGGACGATTCGACCAAAAGATATTTCGGACCATGACAACCAATAATTCCTTATGAATACCATACATTTCGGCCAATAGACATATCAGGCCATGGCAATTAGCATAATGCATTAGAACAAATATATATATCATTACAAAATTTACTATACTTGAAGGTTATGAGTATAATATATCAAATCAGAGCATGAGGAATGAAGCAAGCAATCTTAATCAACATTTGTTTCTTCATCCCTTGACTGATAACCAAAATTGTCCACACGGTAGGGACCACATTGAAGATAATGAAGATAATCATCATTTTTTGTTATCTTGCAAATACTATGCTCACCATAGGAGGTCAATGCAGTCTGTCTGCTTAGACCTTAACGTTTTATTGTTGACAGACATTTAATTGTTCATAAAATATTGATTATATATATATATAGGTCTGAAAAATTCCCAACGATGTTAGAACTGTCAAACCTGCGATGCAAATTTTTGGTCGCTCCCTCCGCGGGACTCGAACCCGTACCGCTGTGACATCCATGGCAACACCGCCCGCACCAAGTCCAGCGCCCTAGACCACTCAGCCAGCTAGGCTATATAAAAATATAGCTTTCGCTGGCCGGGTCATTCCTCCTCGCAGGATTAATCTAGGGCTGCAACTTAGTACTACGATGTATGGTAGTACAGGACAGTTCATTTTAGATGTTATTATGTAGGATAGAGGATCAAATTAATGATGCGTGTCACAACAAATCAATATTATACAAACGTCTCAGAATGTAACTACTCCATTCGCTACGCTGCTCCATCGGATCAAATTGATACAGGGAAGATATATAAACGTACAGAAAGGTCTGAAAAATTCCCAACGATGTTAGAACTGTCAAACCTGCGATGCAAATTTTTGGTCGCTCCCTCCGCGGGACTCGAACCCGTACCGCTGTGACATCCATGGCAACACCGCCCAAACGCCCAAGACCACTTATATATATTTATTGATCTATTCATCAGCATTATAAATGACATCTTTATCATGCACTTTAATTTAATTATTGCTAGATATTAAAAATCATTACAAATCAATTACATCTTAATTCCTTAATGAAGGGATCGGTGCATGATGTCTGATAAACATGAAATATGAAGAAAATACCTCTTTTGTCAAGATCGAGTTAATAATTTTCAATCTTTGAACTTTAATCATCAATGTTTAAAAAAAGGTATATTGATAATATTCTAAAATAAAAAAAATAAAAAAGAGTTTAATTTGAAGATAATGGAAAAGTTATGCATTATAATTTAAATTGCACAGAGAATTTATATTATTTTTTTAGAGTAAAATGTTGATTTAAATACAAAAGTTGTTGAATATAATCGTTATCAATCAATGTACTCTTTTATATATATATATATATATATATATTTATTGAATAAAATATGTTTAAATCACCAAATCTGAGCTGACAAAAATTACCAAACTAAGTTGTTTTTTATTTACGTTTCTTCAGGAGCGTTAAAATGTTTCACCTTCGTCATATTAACTTAGTGGCGTTCGAAAAAAAACTTGTTCGAAAATTGAAATTGTGTGCCATGGTTTTTTGCTTAATGAAATGTAGAAAATTATAAGTAGAAAAGAACAAATTTTACTGAGTCGGCCATCTTTTTTTTTAAAGACAGTACTTGTTTGTCTATATGGTGCATTTCATTGAGAGAATTGAACGCATTAGTGAGTGGATTTTATTTTGTGGTCGTTTGTTGTTTCAATTCATTTGTGACTTTACATTAAGGCCTTATAAAACTACTTTGGTTCATGCACCAATCCAAGGTCTTAAGTTGTTAATGGTTAACGTATTTTTGTGTTGTTATAATATTTTCAGTTTGATTTTAAATAATTGTCGTCGTTTTGTTACCGTTGATTCTTTAATCTTGTTGTCAGTGCCTTGAAGACCTTTCTTAAAGGCATGTTTAACTTGACAAAAACCTTCCGTTGAGCTCTAAAGGTATTTATTGTTTTTGATTTATGTTATACACTGGTACATTTGTTGTGTTTCGCCATATCCATCCTGTTTTCTATTAACATGATACTTTTAATGCACTCTATTTTTTCGCCACTATATAAATAAGTTAAATTGAATTTTAAAAATATTTTGACTTCCAATACCCCTAAGAAACATATAAGATCTAGAAGCCACGTCTTGCAATATTCGGAAGTGGACAGCTAATTAAGTTTTTCTCAGGAGCCCAAGTGCAAATGCATATGCACAATGAATATAATGCATTACTCACTGTCCCGGCAACCACTTAATTTCCGCTTCCTGTACATGTTTATTTTAATACAATAATATTGGTCAGTAGACCGTTTGTTCATAATTTCAAAAATGAAAATATAACATTAAGAAACAAATAAAGGTGTCAACTTTGAGACGAACATGCAGAACTTATAATTAGGAACAGCACCTTCTTTAGTTTTGATACATATAGCTATTTTTATGGAAGGAAATAAAAAAAAGTAAAGTATTGTTTGGCATCAGAAACAAATCCCACATAAGCAGATAAGAATTTGAACTTCCTTAATGATATGGCAACGTAATAGATATTGTAACAACCTTGACAAGAAAATAAGTGCGTGGGGCCTAAAAGTTGGACATTTGAACACCCACAAGTTCATAAACTAGTTAGGTAAGATATTCGGGGTCACATACATATACATACATTGTACAAAACGACCTTGAATATTAAGATAGTGTATTATAGATGAACTTTTACGGTAATATTTAGTAATTGTACGCCTACTTGACACCCAAAGTAGCTCAGGAGGCACATCATTCAGTCTTATCATTTTTTTTAGAATCAGTGCCAAAATTACTGTATCGTCTTGCCTAACATGAGCGGACCAAAGTTTCGTTATTCTACCTAGAGTCCGATATTTGTACGTGTACTGTCACAGACATACATGTATATATATTATGTAAACAAAATGTCGGTTATCTTAGAATGGCTTGCTTGATTTTAACATGTGTTCTAAGGAGTACCGGACAGTGACTTGAATGGGTTTGTCAGCTATCGAGAAGCAGATTGATGTCTTGGGAGCTTAAATATATATATATATATATATATATATATTGACTTTATTCAATAATTATAAATATTATAATTATAATAATTTTATTTATAACGGATATTTTTGATCCAACAAATCAAAACTATCCGTTTTAAATAGAAATAAGCTGAATAATGGCTAAGTCAATATGTATATGAGCTTAGAATGGCTTGTTTTATTTAAACGTGTTTTTTTGGAGTACCGGAAAGTGACTAGAATGGGTTTGTCAGCTATCGAAAAGCAGACTGGTGACTGGGAGCTCATATACATATTGACTTAGCCATTATTCAGCTTATTTCTATTCATAACGTTAAATTTTGATCCTACAAAATATATGTTGGTATTTCGGAAGCGGTAACCATATGCTTCTATGAGAATGCTTGCATTTACAATGTACATGCTGATTGACCCGCGATATAAAATATGGAATAAGTATACAATAGACATACATTTCTTTCGAAAAGCCAGTCGGCATTTTGTGATGAATTACCAAGACTAGGCTTAACACGACAAGCTAGGTTAATTTACTGCTTGATATTAATATTTAATCTTATAATCTGTCACTGTCAGTGGTTATCTCCCCTCGACCTATATCCGAAGAATCTACTATCATTAATTTACAATAAATAAGCAAACATCCTGATTTTCAGAACAGAGAGAATACTTTAAAAAAAGCTTTAAATAATAAAAAATACAGGACATAGATATCCGTGAATTTCACACGAACTCGTTAAAGATAAGTGATCATAAAGGATTCAATGTTGTTAATGGGGAAAATTTTTTTGTAATTTTAAGAATTTTTCTAAAACATCACAATTTGAGAATTTTAAGCTAACATTCGATTAAAGCATAAAATGAAAAAAATTACAAGCAAAAAGTGAACAAAACAGGCAGCTGGAACTGAATTTGGTTGGCGGAGCAGGGACGATTCTTGCGGGTATGTTGTGCTTTACTTATCTTAACTCGGTATCTCAACTTTTTTTCATTTGGCCGTGAGCATAGTAGCAAAACACACAACATATCAAAAAGAAATGAATATAGATATTTAGCATATTTTTTGTTTTAATTTGTCTCAAATATGTACTTATTTATTGTTTCGTTTTCACTTTCAGTTTACTGTTATATTGTAGCTTGGGTATATGCGGGCACCTATGTAAAATGTTGTTTTGGGGCCATAGCTGCAGCACGCCCTGTGGTTTTACGGAGTTCTTGTCATTCATAGAAAATATAAGGGTGGCCTAGACCAGACATTTTTCATCCCGGTGGGGTTGATGTCTTCTTGTCATATCCAGCATATCCATTCTCGTTATGTATATAGTAATGTAAAAGTTAAAGGATTCCGATTTTAATTGCGGTACGGAACAAAAATATTGCTGCAATGACAATGTCTCAAAAGAACTAAATTAAAGTTTCCATGAAAGGCATTAACTCTAAATTTATATTGATTTTGTCATACAAAAACCATTCGTATTTCATTTTAGCGTATACAATCACTTAACAATGTACAGTGCAAACCCGTTCTTCTTTAATACGCCATAGTCTGCATTGCAACAGTGTTTACTTAAAAGAAAAACGGTGGTCTTGCATGTTACAAGTAAGTCCGTTTATCGGCTATACATGTAGCAATACAACTAAATTTCAACTGACTCCGCCCTCTATTCAGATGTATGTGTTTTGTGTATGTGTGTGCGTGTGTGTATGTATGTGTGTGTATGTGAATCAATTGTTCAATTTGTGGTACACAGGAAAAAATGCAACATACGTTCTTCATATGTTTCGAAAACACCTGAAAAACATATGTTTCTTCCTAACGTGCTTGAAGGTTTTGTTGATATACACGCACGTTAACTGTGGTGACCATAGGATTAATGAAGTGTTATAGATGGGGGAGACCGGATTCCTTGACAGGTCAGGCGATGTCATAAGTCATTATTGGAGTGGGAGGTGTGGATAGCCTTAAAATAATATTTAACAGACAATTTCACTTTGAAATGCTTGTACTAAGTCAGGAAAATACAATATAATGGCTGATTTTACGTTCCCAGTTTATTCTTGGTTTATTCTTTTTTACCACTTCATGTACGATTTAATGTGTCCCCCTACGATTTATGAATATGAGTTGAATATTTTTACTTCCTATATTTTAAGTCTGATTATCTTTTTATAGCAAATTAGAGAGTAAGAATCCAGACTTAATATACATGTAGTTTCGTGGTGTCAATCGCTTCACACCACTGCTTCACACTGACTAGCATATGTTTGCACAAAGACTTCATATTTGCACAGAGATCGCGTTCGTTCTACACATTTTAAAGATTAAATGTCGTTTTGTCAGTTGCATCTATGTAGATTTAAAATCAATTATTCTGACTTTTAAGTACCGGTCCAAATGAAATGCAGACACTGCCAAGGATAAGGTGATTCCATTGTAGAAAAATCCATGGACAATGCGCTGTAAACTACACTTTACCCATACACTAAAATCAACCAGATCAAATCGAATCAAACAAAATCAAGAAAGATAACTCTTGCAAAGTGCTAATTTCATGTACAATGTACATAAATTTTATCTCAAAAGCGAAACCACCAAACGGAAAACTACGACTAGTTATGTGATCTATAATGGTTTCGGAACAAGAAATAAATCTGAATTTGGGGGGGGGTTTTGACATGCATGAATCACCTTCTGATTTGCATAAAGACTGTTACTTAACAGAATGAATCGTTGTATTAATTTATCTTATGTCTTTAGTTTTCGTCTTTTAAATTAAATTTGATCTTAAATTGTCACGTTTTGATCTTATACATTATGCTATTTCATTTTTATTGCAGTAACTATATATGTACAACTGTACTATTAGTACAAACCGTATGTGTTTTGCATAAAATAAATCCGAGCCCACGTGCATATTTTAACTTTGACTGTCATATGCGAACCATAGCCCCATAATTCACAAACAAACGCGTATTTATTTTCAAATCGCCCGATCAGCTTTAGCCTGTCTTCCTGTTACTATAAATAGAAAATAAGTAATAGTTTAAAAACGTCAAAAAATCACAGAATTAAAAGGCATTTTAACAAGGTTAAGACGATGCTAAACCTTAAAATATATTTTTGCAGTTAAATAAATTTTTATGTAAGTACATGTATGATTTTGATCAGATTAGTAAGTCAAACTTTAAGAACATAAAAAATAATAAAAAATAATTACAGGATTTTGTTAAGGGAAAGGGATGGTTGGTGGGTATGTGTACAAAAAAGGGGTGGCGTAAATGCATTTGTTCAAGCCTGAACTATGGTTGTCGACATTTGTGTACTACCTTTTATTCCCATCTATGATACACTGAACATGATGTGCCAAAACTTGTATCATATGCCATATATCAACCCGAGACTCCTATATAACCTGAATGGCCACCGGCTAGATGGGTGATATATTTTCAGGGTTGATGCGGCTTGTGATACAAATTTTGACATGGCATGTTCATTATACCCTATTTTTTAACTGTTCTTCAAGTGTGTTACGAATAGGGATGTGATATAGGGTATGCGATATAGGTTTCGTTTTCATCTTTAGTTTATTTCTATGTTACATGTGAATATAAAGAGACAACTATTTCGCTGTACCTGTGTATAAAGATATTTTTGGACAAACTGCAGCCTGTCTGCGGTGTGAGGGTTTCCTCGAGGTTCATTGAAGACCAATAGATGGCATTGGGCTGATATTTTCATCCCGGTGTGGTTGTTGTCGCTTTGACATATTCACCATATCTATTCTCGTTGTATATGGGTGTGATATAGGGTATGCAATATAGGGTAAAAGATCCTTAACAATGCATATGCAAAAAAAAAGCATATTTTAAGATAAATACGTGTATATGGTATAAAAACTGTATATACAATGTACATGTAATATGTATATTACATAGAGTAGATCCCAGAATGCTTGTACTACGATTAATTCTGTTCTTGTGTTTTTATATAGCCACCTACGTGTACCCACATAGAAAAGCTTTGTATGCTTACTAATCAGATATTTGTTTGGTTTGACACGAAATCTTACCATATTTGTTCATCGAATTTTGTAGGTTTTGTAAATTTGTGTCATCACATGACAATATTATTTTCACTTTTGCTGCACTATCTAACGAGTATTTCTCACTGCACCTTTCACATTTAAACGCTTTATAATGTATTTAATGTTTGACTTTTATTTTCTGTAAATTGTCTACTGGCTTTTACTCATATTTAATCTTTGACTTGTAAGACATGGATATATTGTTTAAACCATGATTATCCATGATGGCTACAAAAAAAATCTTTTCGATTTCATGTTTTAGTATCACGTTTCAATTTCATGTTTTAGTATTACGTATTAATTTTATGTTTTAGTATTACGTATTAATTTTATGTTTTAGTATTACGTATTATTACTGTTTTTATAATAGACGTATATTGATTTTTCTTGTTTTGCCCATTGTCCATCAACGAAAACTGACCCACCCCCATTCAGGATCCACTGACCTATCCCCAACCCCGCTCTACTGAATTACCCCAAACCACGATACCCTGACCTACCCCCAACCATGATCCACTGACCTACCACCAACCACGATACCATGACCTACCCTAAAAGCCGATCTACTGACCTACTCACAATAATGACACCATGATCTATCCCAAACCCCGATCCCCATGCAGACCTACCCCCAATCCCGATCCTTAACCAACACAATAATATACAGGAACTATAAACTTTATTTTGAGTAGTTAACTGTAAGGGACCGATCGACCATTTTATAACTTTTATTTGAGTCACAGTGGTCGAATTTATTAAAAGTGATAAGTGTAAAAATTATCATACGTTTAATGTATGACATCACAGTACTTCATGTATTTTCTGTAATGATATCACCACTTACGATAAATTTTACGATTTTTTGTGAAACTGACTTCAAAGTTTGTCCCTAGGCAAAATTGATAAAATGTTTGTTTTTTTAAGTATCGGAAAGACAGTACCACGAATTTACGCGATTTAGTATTGCATGGTCTTGTTTTCCAGTTTAATGGACCTAGTCGGTATACCATTCTATATTAATGGAAAGATAAATAAATTGTAGTTTTCGAATGTCATACTTAGATGTATCTGGGAGAAAAATGTCTGTTTTCTGCTATTTTAGGGGGTTAAAAAATCTATCGACCCCAATACGCTTAGATAGGTTATTTAAGTGAAATCGTATATTGTAGGCATTGAGAAACCGGTGACATGTATAGCTGAATGTAAAAAACTTTTCATCCGTCCAAAGTAGCTATTTTATCATTGTGTTATATTTAACGGTATCGAACAATAGTCTATAAATAAATCCACAATTTTCACACAGAACATAAAACTGTGCAGCAAACGTTGCGATAATAGGGCCGTTAAGTTGGATTTATTTCAGTTTTCACATATTACAGGTGAAAACGAGGAAGTACGACCAATTTAAAAGTTTAATGGTCACTCCCATCTCAATTTCAGCGTAATATCTAAAAATAGATTTTCCACATCACCTCGACAAATAAACCTGATATCAAGTAGGCTGCGATACAATACATCAATAGAAAATACTTTGCAATATACACTGAAATTCAGTTAAAATTTAAATGCATTTGTTTTTATCATACATAACAGAATCGCAGTTTCCGTTCTTACACGAACTTGCCCTCAATTGCAGTGCATTGATACTATCAGCCTTAAAACCACAGGTATAATTTTGTTTACAAATGTTTGAACATCATTGATTTTGTAATGAATACCTTAATTGCCGTAGGGGGTGTCAGAAAAGCGCTCTACTATTGGTAATGATGCAGCCAATCAACAGTACGGGGTTGTTAGTTCACTACGGTGACATGTACCCGATGTTGAAATGAATGCGATTGGAAGTTCAAATTAAGTTGATGCTTTTTTACTTTTTTTATAATAAGGAAATTCAATTATACTCTAATATAATTTCTTAGTTTTACTGGCCTCATTGGGAAGGGAGGGATTGTACTACCGTAATTCAATATCAGTCTGTTTGTCACATTTGTACGGTTTAAACGTGACGGTCACTTCTCGATCAAGTGCGAAGAAAATATCAATATCTTCTACACGTGTTAAACAAGAAGACATCACATCACGTATGCATGTTGAGGGGACACTGTCTACATGACAAACAACGGCGGCTTCAGATATTTATAAAAAAAAGGGGCAGGGCAGATTCTTAAATCTGGATGTTTCTAGATATTGTTCGCTCATTTGATCAATTAGTCACAGAAATAACATTTTTTCAAAATATGGAAGGGTTCCAACCTACGAAACCAACCACTTCTATTTTTGTTCGTCGTTGTCAGTTTCTGTGTTCTTGAACGTGTTGTAACACTTCAATATTAACACTTTTAATCGACATTTCGGTACCAGAGGCGGATCCAGAATTTTAGATTAGGAGAGGGGGATTGCTCAGTTAAACATTTTTTTAGGTTAATTTTTTGAAATATTCATGTGGATTGGGTGCAATGTAGATATCTTTGTGGTAAAATTAGACAAATTAAAGTTCCAACCTAAAACCGCCTAAATCTACCCCCGACAACCCATGCTTTGCAAATTTTAGGGGGGGGCGCATGCGCGCCACGCCCCCGCCAGAATCCGCCCCTGGGTGCATGTACTTTCGCTCTATTTTTATCGAGAAAGAAGAACCGCCTCTAAACAAACATTGACTATGTATCTCTTAAATATTCCTTACATTAGTTACCGAAAATACACATTTTAATTATTATTTCATATAATGATTTGATCTTTTAAATAAGAAAATTTTGATATACAGTTTATGTCCAGCGACCTGCACGGTCAGTACTTAACTTTATAGGATGAAGGCAAGCTCAACGCAGCAGTAGTCGTTCGTTTCCTCGCTTATTAACCGCTGCAGACAGGCTTTTCAAAAAACGCTCGAACATCATTCAAATCAAACGTCTTTTGACAATCGGACAATGTCGCGTAAAATTATTCATTTTTTCCGACTTTTCAAGATTCTTGAAATTTCTGAGGGCTGGTTGTAGCGTCTAGAAAAAAAATTCGGACGTCAGACGTTGTTCACAAAACATCGCTAGTACAAAATATATGAAGAACCAGTCCCGCATAAAAAAAGTACTTTTATTTATTGCTAGACTGCTGTTCGATACATTAAAAGAAGTCGTGTTGAGAAATTGATGGTCATTGCAAGATGTGATTTTGAAGGAGTTTTGATTTGTCTAAACATGGTCGAGTATGTAAAACTTTTTTTACTGGTATACATATTCATCGACGTTAAATAAAACTTGAAATTAACCCTTGATAATATTCTATTTATAGGAAATCATGAAAAAACTTAGCAACAATTTCAAGAAATCGCGTTTATGGAATAAAATAAGTTACTGAAATAATAGTAAAACGCCTGATTTTTAAAATTTCATCCTCCTTAAAAAATCTTAGTTTTTGACATATCTGTTAATGTCATTTGGTACTATACACTACAGAATATGTCCTTAATTTGGAGTTTCTATTTTCATTAATTGAAACCGCGGTCTTCAACATCATTTATCTCTCTATTTTTATTCTCTTTTTGAAAAAACAGGTTAGAAAAACTGACAGGAATGAACTGAAGACTATTTGAGGTAAGGGACATAACTCATGAAATCACTGATATGTTTGCATCATACTCAATTTCACCAAAGTCTCTCAAGCTTTCGTTTGATGCAGAAAAAAATGAATCCAAGATAATTAGATGCTTACATAAGATTGATGTAAAATGCTGAATACAAACGCTCCAATGATTTTTAAGAGTTATGTCCCTTACCCTAGGTCTACCGCCTTAAATTATGTATTCTTTTGGATTCCTGTATGTTTCGACTTGACTTGGTTTTAATATATTTATGTTCTAGCACTTATGGTGCTTTCAACGGATCTAGAGGTTACATAATCTTTTGTCACGACTATAATTAACTCTCGTTTGATATCTAATTGTTATAGGAAATTTACGATTATTTGTAAGCACACAATTGAAATAAATAAATTTATATAAGGATTAACGTTAATTTTTTGTATTTCACTTCTAAGTACACTTCTGAAAGTGGTTTTAGATGATAGTTTGTTTGCAATAAAACGTATAAACAAAGAACAGAATGATGCACTTTAATATATGTTCAATAAAACGTGCAAATGTTATAAAGGGTTTACTTGTCATTTATACTATAAATATAAACGCCTTTTTTTTTGGAATTTACCAAATAATAAAGTCGACAAATTGCAGTTTAAACCGGTATAATAAAACAAATAACGGATAGAACTAAGATGAAACGGAGCAAATGCATCAGTGTACATTTGTATAATCCAAATCCAAGATACTGAAAATTTTGGAGGTGACTTATAGGTCCTCATTAAGTTTAAAAAAGATATTGTATGGTTTTTTTTGTTAAGTTCCGCGTTTAAATATGACTCGGGCAACCCAGAGTCGACAACTTGCAAAAGTAAGAACCGAGTTAATGTCACATCATTCCAGGATTGTTTATATATTATTATTTGAAATGGATCAAGCCTATTAATTTTTTTAAATGTGTTTGCAACTTCGTACTTCGAAGCCAATAAACATCCAATGATCCGCTAACGGAGATATCGTATGGAAAACCCAAATGTGAAGATTGATATAATTTTTTCTTGGCACACTAATTTTGCAATTTTTTTGTTGGCACAAAAAGAAATCATTCTTTTAAGAGTTGAACACCATAATATGATTATGTCATATTTTGACACCCTGATAACTAAAATTTACGAAAACACATGCAGTAGGTCATAGTGAAAATATGCTTTATTGTGAAATGTAACATTATAATTAACCCAATTCAAAACAGTTATACGTGTATTCCATTGTAATCTATCCAACTAGAAAATGTTATTTACAGTAGTTCTCAAGAATTTTATCTACATTGTAATTATCTTTGACGTGAGACTTCGCCATACGTCATAGCGAATTTTTAGCCTTGATCGACATAATTTCCGTTAAATTGAAATACCTTATAAATAACTGTTTATTTAATAATACAAAAGGTAATTGTTTTAATTAAGGTTATTATAATGTTCGCAAATGAACAAACGGTTTTGATGTATTTTTAGGTTTAAAATATTTATATAGAATACAATAAGAAAACAATTTAGTGTTAAGCAATACACTTTACACAAGTTAGCTTAAATTTCATAATAAAAGTATTTATTTAAAGAATGGTTGTCTGTAAGGGTAAATCACCTTTCAGATATTAAACTCGAGGTATTTGAAATTGCAAAGTTTAATTGATAATATTCGATTATTTTCGAAAATCAGAATTGACAACATTTTCGATCACAGAGTAATCAAATTCTAGCGGATATCAAAAGGGTGTGTTCACGTTCCTCCAACATATTATTTGAATTAAGTATACAAACGTCACAGAATGTGACGATCTATTCGCGACACTGCTCCATCGGATCTAATCGATACAGGGAAGATATGTAAACGTATAGAAAGGTCTGAAAAATTCCCAACGATGTTAGAACTGTCAAATTTGCAATGCAAATTTTGGTCGTTCCCTCCGTGGGACATAAACTCGTACTTTGACAGTTCTAACATCGTTGGGAATTTTTCATACCTTTCTATATATATATTTACCTGATTATTGTTCAGCTTGTGTCATTTTTAAAAAAAAATATTTATCTAATATTGGGACAGTTTTCAAGAAACATAGTCAATGCATCGTACCAAATAAGTTAAACAGTCGGACATGAGTTTAATGGCTATCAGTACATGGTTAAGACAACTACAGGGGACAAAAGATATTGACGACGTGATGTACCCACTAGTATTCTCCCTTCTTCCTTGTAAGAGCAAACACACATACGACCGGCTCTTCAACCTACTCAAGACCGCAGGCCAGCAACAAGTATTAAAGGACCACGCAGCAACAACAACTTAGAAGTATGGCACTGCAAGCTGAAGAAACTCATTAGACACGCCCATCGGAACATTTACAAATTGATAGAACTGCTCCAAAAACACAAAAAACACATGAGCCAACCAGATACAGGTAGCAGCAGGCGCAACAGCAAGACTAAAGCAGGAGAAATACTGAAACATCAACAACTGACTTGCCACCTTCAAAGACGGATTCTTCAACCAACAGATGTCAGCTCGAGATTGTGCAGACCGGGCATACCTTTGTATGCGTATAGAACTTCAGTATAGTGATAAATTGTTTGAAATTGACTTTATGCTATACTTTCAATGTATCTCTGAAAGTGTTTCATGTTTAGTTAATTCTGCATTGTTTTTATCATATGTTATATGTGTTTGCAATGAGTATGACATATTTGTAATTTGTAATACAATAATTATAACATATATTTGTCTTCTTTCAATATAAAAAATAGACAGTCAAAAATAATGCAAAAAATAACAACATTATTGTGATCAAACATACAAAAATTCGAGAAAGTATTTTACTTAGTTAAAACTAGGTAAAATACAGGTAAATTTAAACTATCAAACCCTTTTTAGGACCCCATAAACCCTAACTTTAATTAATGTTGTTTTAGTCTAATAATTAAATGTTGGAGAAACGTGAACACACCCTTTTGGTATCCGCTGGAATTAGATTACATTTTGATTGAAAATGTCAATTCTGATTTTCGAAAATAATCGAATATTAAATGTTGAAGAAACGTGAATGAACTTATCTAAAGAATGTAATCAGGGACAAAGAAGAATGTAATGAGGGACAAAGACCAAACACTTCCTATCGAGGTTTTAAAAGCAACAACGTTGCATTTAGTGATGGAGTGTTTCTTAATTTTTTGAACAAGTTATACGTACATGTAAGAATGTGGTTTTTAGCCTTTTATGTTTGTAAACCGCTTCATAGAAGGTGTTGACTGGTTCAAAGAAGGTTATGTTTTTATAATATTCAAATTTTATTTAAAAAAATCATGAACTTCCAATGAATTCCTGTGAAATTTTGAATCAAAACAATATTTGTTTTAGTCATTATTTTGCTCTTTGGGGCCAGAAGGTGGGGCTTATTTGAAACGCTGACTGTGGACTTATTGACATTATTGAACTAAACCATGTTACATGTGTATACAAATATTCTGGCATGCTCAAAGAGAATCAAACACCCGAAACTATTGTTATAAATTGAAATTGAATTAGTTCAGGAATAACACTGATCCCATAGCAAGTCCTTTTTTTTTACATATCTATCAAGTATAAATAACTGCCTGCAAACATGAGAAATGGTTACTTGTACAAGTACAATGTATGAACGGCAGTAGATTGAAATAAGAGCGTATCAATATACAAAGAGAAACGCTTGTCATAGTTTTTCTTTCCTCTTTAGTCTACCTTGAACGTGACATTATTCTAAAAAATCAGAGAATACTTACCCTTCCAGCACACCTGGTCAATACTTCTAGGTTTTAGTGGATTTCGGGTTGCTCATTAGCGTTTGTTTCTATGCACGTGTTATTTTGGTCATTTCAAGTTTTCTGTTCTCAGGTTCTCTGGGCAGGACTTGTTAACCTTCTTGAGCATCTGATATCACTCACGGTTTTTTTGTGGGAGTTCATATTACTAAATTAAAATTTTTCGTGTGACGTCTTGTTTCCCATATCTCTAGTTTTTATGTGTAATCCTTTTTATTCGGTTTGCTACATTATGTATGTAGATCACCTCTGCTTCATATGATCACGTTTAGGTTACGTTTTTTATATTTACGTATTGGAATCATTCCTCTGCTGACGCTCCATATTTTTTGCCGATATTTGTGTGTGCCTTTTTTCATGTCTAGTCGTTATCCTTTGATTATTTATTTTTATTACTCTTTGAATCCTGGTTCCCTTGATTTCTCTTAGAAAAGACGAATTGACCGCAGTGAAGTATCGACATGGCCCAAACCGACACATTAACGATGTCTGTAACATTCTTAATTACAATATACCCTTGTGTATAAAGTCACTAAACAATTTCTCTGGTGATCAATAACCACAAATGTCTATTAAAGTCATAAATCTAAATTGCCTTTTAGGATGCGGATCTCTTGGGGTAATGTCATGCTTTTTCATCACTTTGTATCTTGTAGTCTAAACCAAAGCTGCGAAGCTGTAACTCATATTCAAATATCAACGGCTAAGCATTGAACAACAACGTCATAATAAACAAACAGTCTTGTTAAGGTAAAAAAAAAAGATTAATGATTGTTGGGGTTTAACGCCCGAGCAGCAATATCTCAGCTATATTCAGGCGATGAACATGAAGTGGATGATAAAATGAACACGAAATGATGATGAAATTTAAAAAAAAATTCGGCGTTTGTCATTTTCATTGGTTCCTCATGATCTTCCGCTTCTTCTTCTGTGTCTTCCTTTTTTTTTTGTGTTTTCCTATTATTATCATTTCTAATATTCATTTATTTTCTTATTGTTGCTCTTATTTTACTTCTTACCATTATAAGTCTAATTTTATTATTATTATTATTATTATTATTATTATTGCATCACAAGCATGGAATTATCACTGGTCGTTTGTATACAATTAATTAATTGTGGATTTCAATATTCCTAGTTATTTGGTGGTGATGCTGCTGATGAAAGGTTACTCCTTGACGCATGTGTACAGCATATTATAATTTGCAAAGTATATAGTATTTATTTTTGTAATGTCCATTTTATTGTCTTGTATAGTCTAGTTTCCTTTATTTTAATCGCAGATGTTTCCTATTTCCTGAGATGAGATAATGGTATCGGTACGTAAGGAAACCACATCTTACCTTACACAAAATTCGATTGTTTTGTAAATGACAGGACTGCTAAGTGTAAATTTTTGTTAAGTGATTTAATGACCTTTGAACTTTTGAGAATATCTATCCCCTTTTCAACGAAATAATGGTTTTTCATTTTTTGTTTTTGGTTGATCGCATAAGACTTACAAAATGTAGTTATAAAGCACATGATATCATAAATATTTTGTCATAACTAATAACAACAACGAAACCATACAAAACAAATCCAACAAAAAGAGTAAGGGGGAAGTGAAAAAAAGGGGGGTGAGAAAACAAACTATCTGGCTAACAGACAAATAGACGAAAGACATAGGAATATCTTCATCCCCTGCTTTTTAGCCGTGGTTTCGTATATGAGACCCTATTATCTTAAACACGGTGTCTTATTTGAAATGCCCAACAGTAGCCCAGGTTAAAGACCCCTTCTTCATACTGCTTTTCCTAGCTTTCTGATACGAATATTTCACACTGTTGTTATAGAAATATGTATATTTTTCGTTTAAAGAACTTTTCCATTCAGAACGATTAAAGTAAAATATTTTAAGCTTTCAGTTGAGTATCAGTCTTCATTCACTGGTTTCTTAGAACTACATGTTTGTGTATTTAATTCTAGTTCAAACAATATACATTGAATTCCTTTTAAACTTGAAGTGTTTTGTATCGTGCATTCGTACTCAAGGACATTAAATGAAGAGAATATGTGATAGTCAGTAGACTCCAAAGAAGTATTTTCATATTTGTCGTTCTTACTTTCGAGTTCAAGTAAAATCCCTTTATATAAGAGCTAGAACAAAACACCAAATAAACCATGCAACACGGAATAAGACCCATAGTATTGAAAAGCTGCTCTTAGTCCTTATAACAAATTTTACAAAGCTGGAACCCTATTGTTACTCAGGTTTTGAAGTTGAATTATCTTTGCTAAACTGTTAATGGATTATACGCACTTGCAATATGATTGGTGATGCTGATGGAGCAGACTGTTTATCCTTCCGTTTTTTATGGGAGTGAAATATTGTCAGTGCTTTATTTTTTTCGAATTACACCTTGCTTTTCTTTATCTTCAGTATTTATTTACCTAATTATTCAGTTTTCTACATTATGTATATAGAATGTCTTTGTTTCCGTATTCAGGCCTTTTTATGTATTTTGATGTGCCTTAATTGTTCATTTATTAACGCTTCGGTATATTTTTACCGATATTAAATTCATGATAATCATTAAGCATTCGATACTTAATCAAATATAAAAATTAATAAGCACAACCAATTTTTTTGAGAACACAGGAATGACAACTGTTTAAATACCTCTAGATATAAATTTCGGAGACTGTCCATGGTAAAGGTTATTCATGCTGCAGAAAACACCTACCGAACGAACCATGTTCTTTATGACAATATAATTAAATTTCAGAAGTTACACATTTTCTGAATGGATAAAAAATTGCCCATCTTCTTATAGACCAAATTTTGTACTGTGACTATGAAGTCATCAACCTTTCAATGATTAACACTTGAATTTCGATGCTAAAATCAAATTATAAGGAATGACTTATATATCTTTTGTCCGTCTCTTTGAAATAACCCCAATGTGGTGTGTGCACACCTGAAAATAATCTGCTACTCTGGTTATTTACAATACACTACGTGATTGAGGTTATTTCTTCATAGATCGCAAAAGTAAGATAGATAACTCTTGCAAAGTGCCAATTTCACACACAGTATTTATGAACAAAAGAGCAACAACTAACTGAAAAAAAATGAGACTTATTATGAGTGCTGTAACTGTATCTGAAAAAGAAATATAAGTGAGTTGACGGGTTTTTGACACACATGAATCATCCCTGTGTGATTTATAGAAAGACTGCTACTTAATATAAGACAATATAAAGCTTTGCCTTTAACCATACACGTACTTGCAATTAAGTGTTTTTATTTCCCTACATGATGTTGACATGATAAAGGGTCGACAGGACAACATGGTTACTACATATTACGTTATGTTAGGTAGTTTTGTACCTATTCTTTCCAGGTAAGCCATAGTTTTTGTTTAAAAAGCGAATTTTCATTTACCACATTGGGGATTCACCATATGGTTCAAGAATGCATAAATTATGCAATAACTTTTTACTTACATGGTGTTACTAACTTTTAATGTGTGTCACGTTTAAAGAAAATGTTATATATATACTGACACTGACTATGCTTTTCTGAAAGTGATTAGATGCAAATGTATAACAAATACACATTTGTGTAGGTTCTATTTTATTCGTTGTAGATGTTCTTTTTAAGATTTACTCTGTAGGAATATTTCATTTTTCATATTTTATATTTTTTATTGCAGAGAGCACATCATTAGCTTAGGTGCAGACATGGTGAATATCCAGGCGTCCAAAGAGTAGAAAAATAAAAATTAAAATGACTTGGCCTAACAAATTGAGTGTCCTAAGAGGACGCTTATCATACCGGTGCTCATGGTCCATGTTCCCAGTCGTTAGTGGGTCCGATTTACTCATTATTTTTGTTTCTTTGTATGTTTTATTAAGGTTATTTTATATCTTTTTCTTGTGAATCTATTTTCCATGTCGTTTTAAAAATACTGTGACTAAATACAAATTTTGTATGGTTTGATAACTTACCGATTCAGGAGTTTTCAGCATTAAAACAATTGTCATCTTTTATTTCAACTAGGAACCTTGAACTTATGTAACTATTAAATATTCACTAATCCAAATATCTGCATAACTTATTTGATCTTATGATGCTCATTTTAGTCCAGACTGAATATGATGGGAGTTTTTTCGTATCGGCATACATTTGCAATATTTTCTATGGGTGTATGCCGTATTAGATGTTAAAAAAGCAAGTCAAAATGATTGAAATGGAATGAACTTTAAAACTATTTAATTATTATGCATTCTTTCCATGAAAGCCCAACCTATACGACTTCCATTGACGTAAATTGAATTAATGTTTGGTCTATATTTATCTCTAGTTCTATTTATAGACTGTGAACGATACTCATTGGAATAAATTGAGTTTAAAAAGTCGCACTTCACTTAACTCAAATAAATATTTGTTTACCTTTGATGACGTGCTTGGACTAATTACAGTAAATTAAACTCACACCTGTTCCGTTAATACCAAAACCGACAATTAATCACGCTAACATATATTTCCATTAAAAATTGACAACTGATTAAAAATAACTAAGTCTTGTAGTTTTGCATTTGTGTGCAAAAAATGTCCACTGTCAGTGTTAATTTGATAAAAATAAACATTTTCCACTCATGATAAATACCTCGTCAAATTTTCTCTTGCTTTTGTTTTAAATATGTCTCTGGCGCTGTCACTTTTAAGACAAAGCATTGAAAATGAATTCAGACGAACGCGCGTGACCACGCTTACACGGCACGTCGTAACTCGGAAAGGGCCATTACCATAAGAAACGGAAAAACCGACCAACCAAACAAATCGACAAAAATTGAAAGGTACATGAGAAGACACTTGTTGTAGAGCAGATAACAGGTCATATATGACTCTCTAAATACTGCTAGCATTCTGGTTATTAAAGTGTGTAAATGATTATTTTTCTTGGCATACATGAGGCAAAGTCATATTTTAAGTTCTTGTTGCATCTTTTGCTTTCTTATTATCTAAGGTGAATAGTAAATATAATTATGACTTGTAAATCTTTGCTTTTTTTTTATTTAACAATATTTATCTTTAATTTTAGTACTGTACATTTACCCTTACATACATGTATAATTTAACTGTTTTAATTGTATTTACTGATGCAGCAGTAGATAGAATCGAAAATTGCTACATTATATTGATATTGCATGCAAATTGAAGATTATTGTCACGAGCTTGTTATTGCACTGTTTATATTTCGTGGAATAGTGTAATACAATAATCTTGGGATAACAATTTTATTGTATAATATAAACGAGGACCTGCTTAAAACTACTTTTTCTCCTGGATGCAGACATGTTTATGATTTGTTTTTAAAATATCAGGTATTATTGAGCGCCTGTGTTTGTTACCTAAGTTTTGTGTAGAAAATATATTGTTACTTTGCAATAATCTTTCAGTTCTTGTGAAAAGGTACAATAAATTTTCTCAATCCTTTATGCTTGATGTGAGTTAAAAAATAGGTTACCTTCAAATTTATCCTTTTTAATGTTTACGGCAAAATGACAACTGGTGCATGCCTCCACATTTTAACTACTTAAAAGTAAAAAAAAATGAGTTTTATAAATCTTGCTTCTGTTTTTACAAAGGCGTTATGGTGTGTGTGTTTGATCCATTTACAGAGATAATTTAACTTTTATGGGTCTTTAAGTTCATTTTACGATATTGTATATTGAAACAGAGATGCTATCTAAAACTGCCGTTTCGAAATGCATTCGAATGTAACTAATAGTATCTAATGGGAAATAGATGTAAATATCTGATTGGTTAATCCGTAGACCATTAAAACCAATCAAAAGTAACGTTATTTTTTTATCGATTTGTTGCTTTAATAGTTTTATTTTGGTTTAAATTTTTTCATGCTTAATTAACTGTAAATTTAGTCGTTATTTGCATTTTTATTAAAGTACACTCCAACTACCTTTCATAAACTTGAATGGCATTTTCATTAGCGAAATGAGATGCTTTTTTAACCTCAGATGAAAGTCATTGGAACTACTAACCTGCATATTCATTCTTTCGATGTTACGAACAAAAAACATGTATGCATAGAGAATATAAGGAGGACAACAAAACATCATTATAAAGTACATGGCAGTGTAAGAAACGGGAAATTTCGAGATATTTATGTAAAAGACCCATTGATCAAAAAAAAATCTTTCACTCAATGATGACTGCTCTTTTTCAAATATTAACTTTATATTATCTCAATATGTTTGGATATTTTTACTGTGAATATTTGTAATTTGAGGAGATTTTAGACAGAGTTATCTAGCAATGACATGCCCATTTATAGCGCAATTCAATGAATTTGTAATAACTCATTTTACCAAAATAATTTAAAAATCTTGAATTAAATTTTGATACATATGATATAAAGAGTGTATTGCCACGGTTAAATCGGTGTGAAATTTCATATCGCAGTTCACCCATTGCACGATTCTTACAGCGATTGGCACATAAATGATAAACAGGCTATCACAAGATTTTACTGTGTCATGTCTGCCTGTAGAAAATATAATTTTAAATTCAGTCACTGTTGTGTTTAAACGCATAATTAGGTAACTTGCACTATTATGGAATAAGTTGATTATCAAATTTGATAATGGGAAAGCAGAGCACGATTACTCTCATTTACTATACTAATCACAAGTCCTTTATAATATCATTTCTATAATTACTAGTACGTTTAAATGCTATTCGATTTCATTTCATTCATTAATATTGTGTCAATACTGAAAACATAACAGTAAACCGCAGTTACGTTTTTCGTCATATATTAAAGTTCTGTGAATTTACATAAAGTATCACTAGTTATTGTCATTAATATAAATTACATTTAAAAAGTATTTTTTAATTTACTGGCGGACAAGCATTGCTTTTTAATTTTCACTGTTGAATTAGTTAAATAAATGTAAAAAATCCTTACTTCTCCTTCTCAATGGTCACATGTGTGGCATACTTCAATTTATCTTGTATGGATATTGTTAACAAACTTAGTTTCGAAAGCGATTTTATGTTGGCTAATTCCACAAGCATGAACAAATTGGGACAATAAATCTCCGCCAATATTGAAAACACGATATACAGAGTGCAAGTCAATAAAAAAATAATTAATAGCAAAATTTAACTGAAAGGCGAATATAAATATCCGAGAAATTCGTTTGTTTACAATATGCGATAGTTTGGGGACCAGAAATGAACGGAAAATTTTACCTCGATCGTTATGGTATTTCATTTTAGTAAAACACTGTGCGTCCGTCCGTCAACCAAGTCCAACCGTATCCTTAAAAAACTTTCATCGATTTTTTTAACTGTTTGTCCAAAGATTGTTTTCAAAAATTGAAACCTCCTTGCGAGTTGATATTTGTCATTTTTTAAAATTGTTTAACCAAACTTTACGACTAACGTGATGACTTTTCAATCAGAATTGTAAACTTTCCTTTCATCTGTGGCAACATCCCTTCAGCACCTGCGTATGGAGTGTTCATGTCACAGCTTATACGTTATGCCAAAGGTTGCCGCAACTAAGCAGACTTTTTGTATCGCGCTAGAACTCTAACAAATAGGCTTCTGGAACAGGGTTATGTTGATACTAGATTGAATTCATCACTACAGAAGCTTTATGGTCGTTATCATGAACTCGTGGATCGCTACGATGTATCCATCTGCGCCATGAAAACTGATTTGTTCAACGTGTCATAGTTTTCCTTTTCTCTTTCGTCTACCACGGACTTGACATTTTATGAGCAACTCGGCGGGTGTTCTAGAAAACAGAGTATGCTTACCCTACCGGTGCACCTGGCCCATGCTCCCTGTTTTTAGTGGAGTCCGAGTTGCTCATTTGCTTTTATTACTTTGTATGTATGATTTTAGTTACTTTATGTTGTTTGTTGTGTATGTCTGTTTCCATGTCTGGTCTTTGTCTCTGGATTGCATTCTTTTGATTACCGCTATATCCTTGGTTCCCTTGATTACTCTTTCAGAATTAAGCGGTGTATAAGGCTTACAAAAACGACAACAGGCATATGTTACATTAGCAGCGATGTGAATCATGTTTAGCAATTATTCTATAAGAAAATAATTTTGGTTTTTCTGCCGCAGGCTGTCCAGAAATTAATTAAAATTCCTATTTTTTCGAAAATTATCATTGCAATATTTCTTTAAATGACTGAGTTTGTTTTGTAATTAAGAGAGTGCACCCTAATTGTCTATGAATGTTTTCTCCATCACAGATAATCACGTGTTTTTCTTTCGGAAATCGACAAAAGACAAGGAAGGAAGATATAAATGTTCTCGGTGTTTGTTAATTTTTTATCGTAAGATTCTAATTTTGGCCTAAATCAGCCCTTATTGTTTGCCAAAAAGTTTTGGACAGCCTGTTCCTGTCTCATTTTCAAGGTAAAATTACGCATTGCTTTAGTTTCTGAAAATCCATTTTTCTTCCGTGTATAGCAATACAAAAACATATACAGTTCTAATGTCATAGTAACTAATTAATATGTTTGTTGTTGTTACATACGTGTTAGTGATGTGATTGTTATGTCATAAAATTTCTGTTTGTAAATGCGGAAGTGGGATAAATTTAAACTGTGGTTATCCTAACAACGAACATTAGACTTGAAAACAAAAACACTTTTGCATCCATTAAAAGGCCTCTTTAAATCAATGACACATATGTGTTATTACCATAGAATTTATAATCAATACAAACTTTGATTAAAATGACTACTAGTATATTCAAGCAGTTTGAACTTTCTGAACATTGCGTAATTTAAGCACGAACATAAATGATGTGAAATTAGGGAAAAACATTTCTATTTGCTTTTAGTTTATTTGGTATTATTTACAACTGTAGAAGAATTGTATTCTTAAAGCTTTGTGAAGACGTTTGAAGTTTGATCTCAACTACTGCTAACATGTCTTCAATATCTTCATCGTGATGATTAAGTTTGCATATTGTAAATTAATTGTTCTAATGACCTTCTTCTTTTGAAATCATATGACACTCAATTCCACGAAAAAAAAAATGGAAATGAAAATTGCATTCCAGGGGATCGTCATTATGGCTCCCATGATCCTTACAATTGTTTAGCATGCACAATAACGTAATCGAAGTTTTCAACTGACAATGCCATTTCATATAATGTAAACAGTAAGTTGCATTAACTATCTTGAATTTTCAAACGAGCCAATTTTCAAACAGGCATTTTAGTATGCTTATCCAGTTTTAAGGACGAGGGACATTCAAGTCGTTTTAATACGCTTGTTTGAAATGGTTATATAAAAAGGAATACGTTGGTGTGTAAATCAGGATAAAAACAACTTTCAAACACTAAATCGACCCATAACCAAGTCAAGTCCAAAATATATCTGACAAAATATACATTACACAACCGCAGAATGTGGTACCGCAATTCTCATAATTGAAAGGAGACAATTTAACAACATGAATGACAATAGTAGCAAATAATTTTGATGCAGTAAACATCTTATTTTAATGAAAACAGGACTTTGATAAAATCGTGGCCATCTTGTTAACTTCACCATACATATCATTTGACATTTTTCACCATAGATCATTGCCTGTGATTCTTATTTATTTGGTCTAATGATCACTTTGCTTTTTTTGTCTTTTGTTGTTGTTGTTGTAGTTAATTTTTGTTATTGTTTTGTTTTGATTATTTTCATTATTCGTTTTTAGATGCCAGCGCTAACCCCTCTGATAGTTGCACAAGTCAAACTAAGTCCATGTTAAACTCACCTTATAGAAGCGCATTCAAAATCCAGTCAATGAGAGATGTCGGATTTAAACGAAAAAACAGATTTAGAAGTAAAGATTAAAAGTACTGTTGTGTGTGGGTTAAAACTTTTCGTGGTATTCGTGGGTAGGCCAAACCAGGAAGTTTATTTCCCAAAGAATAGTAGATTCCCAGTGATGAGTATAGATAAAACTTCAAAACCACGAATAAAAAATCCACGAACTTGTGTTTCTTCCCTGATCCACGAAATTTGGTATCAACGAATTAAAGAACTTTCACAGTAAATTGAAGAAAATAAATTGAAACAAATGCTCGAACGTCCCAAATCTTAGAAACATATGGCTTATAAGATATATATATTTTTAAATATAAAAAATTCACAATATCCCAAGAAGTTGTGTTCTAACATACCACCCCTGCCTTAAAAACAGCCACAACACCATTCGTGAGCACTAGGCCTCTGTCGAGAGAAACTCAACATTATCCAAAGTCTTTCCCGAACCACCTATGATTGCTTTCAGACAGTTTGCGTAGTCTACTTGTGAGGGCTGAAATATCTAAGCCCAACTTGACTCCAGGCGAGAGTCGCTCCTGTGGTGACAAAAGTGTAAATGTTGCAACCAAATGCACCACTCGACATCATTCACCAGCAAAGTCTCGGGGAAACGCTACAAAATATTTTGCAATGTGCACTGCAAGAGTGCTTATGTAATATATTTGCTCCACTGTCTCATTTGTGGCCTTCAATATGTTGGTGAATCTAAACAGCCTTTTCACAAGCGCTTGAACGGACACAGGAGCGACCTAATAAAAAAAGCCTTTACTCCCAGTGAGTCAACACTTTAGATTACCTAACCAATGCCTCGATGATTTCAACAAAATGAAAATCTTCATCGTGGAACAAAACACGATCTGGAGCGATCTACAGAGAGTGAAGCGGGAGGGATTTTGGATAAAAGAACTCCGTGTTTTACACCCACACGGAATTAACAAAAAACATTAAGTTCTTCCTATTTTGTATAGTTTCTTATAACAGTATTTGTAAATATTTTTTATTTTTATAGTTAGTATTCAAGATCTATAGCACAGTGTTCAAGATCTTTGTTACTGTCGGTAAAAAAATTTATACGTCACAGGTATTCACCTGATTAGGTAGTGAGTTGTGTTCACAGACCATTTACTTTCATACACACTCGGTTTATTTAAGGCACTGAAGAACGTCATTTGTTGACTGAAAATTTTGCCCATTATATACTTTATTATAGTGTGTTAACATCTTTATCGGTATCGTTGTACAATCCTTTAGACTTATATAATTATTTTTGTTTGTGCTGCATCGTCATGACTGGACGATCCGATACCCATTAAGTTTGCTGGTTGGCAGATTCCTTTAGACTTTCTTAGGACACAGACTGATATTTTCATATAATGTTCGGCCTGATTGTTCGGGAACATGTAGAAACAACCTACCGAAGTTATCGACGCCTACCTTTAATATGTCATTAATTTTCATGTTAGTGTCTAAAATTACAACTAAATGTTTGGTTCGGGAAAGAAAAGATACATTGCCTTAGGTATCAAAAATGGTAGCCAGTTGGGCGCAACGAATATATGCACGCTGTGTTCTCTTCATAGTATTATAAAAAATAAATACTTTTCATTGTTTTTTTCATTAATCTTTACTATTCCATATGAATTAGATACGAGTACTAAAAAAGCCTTGGTTCTTGGTTCTCCTCGGACGGACTATATTTCTGGAATCACTGGGAAAGGAAATGAGGGGGTGCGCTAGTCAGAAAAGTGACCGGGGTTTTCATATGGTAGTTCAAATCCCTGACCCTATTCTAGAAAGATTTGATGGATCTACATACCACATGGTAGACATATTTGTAAAAATGCAGACCCCAGTATTATATTCTACTAATGCATAGATTCACAGGTTGATATTAAATCTTGCGATAAAATTTATCTAGATAAAGAATATATTTGTAGACAATACATGCTCTACGTTACAAATTTCTAAGTAATTACTTTTGCAAAATTATAGACTTTATTTATAAAATCAAATCCAGACAAGTCAGCAGAAAATGAAAATCCTTTGTCGGGGACGGTACCGTATATAGTGAATATAGTTACAAATATTGGACGTGTTACCTTTGTACAAGTTCGAGACGAAGTGTAGGTGAATTTAAAAGGAGAGGTATATATATATTATATTCTATAAATAGCTTTCATATCATTGTATAAAAATTACTATTTAAATTCCCTTTCCTAATCCCATACAATGAAAACATAACAATAAACGCCTTCTGGTCATATTTCAAAAATATACAAATGCTCTGATAGAAATAATGATATCAAATACGTTTACACATCTATCACACTATTGTGTCATAGTCACGTCCGGATGTTGATGAAAGGATTGATGGATATTATTTGAATGATAATTTTGTCTGCTTTTTAATTTCTAACTTGACCTTACACCTCGATGTATGTTTTATTTGTTATTAAATATATAAATAAACGCCTTCACGTGTAAAATTCCCCCTTTAAAGTTTCAGTGTCTAATGAAAATGATATATGAACGGATTACACAACTATGGAAATAAAATATTCTGCCTGGAACCAAAATAAATTTTGAATTTCTAAAATGTATCCGTATTATATCAAATATCGTGCTATAAATACGTAACCAAAAAAAAAATAAATTGGATAAGGAAGCTGGCCAAACTGCTAAATTTTGGTCACCCTCTAATTATCACTGTAAAACATTGGGATGTCCAAAAGCATACACTATTAATTGTTGGAATACAGAATTTTGACAAAGAGCCAGGAAAGTCCTGGAAAAATGAACCGGTGCACGAAAAAATTATTTTCACACTTCCCTCTGCTTGTTCTTTTTTATTTTCTGTATTTTTTAACAATATTTCCTTGAATCTTTTCCTGTAACGTAGAAAAAATGGATTTGACGGGTCTCTCCAGGAAAAGCTTTATCATTTAATCAAACTTACGCATACGTACGAATGGTGTTTTTGCATACTCGTATATAATCTAAGCTGATTGAGTTTCACTATCTTTCTTTTTGTGAAGTTGACGTACTTGTTAACTTACAGGCACTATGACAATGAACACAATGACCAATTAAGGGAATTAACAAGATTACCAAAATAACTCTTGGCAATAATTATAAAGACAAATAGTTAAAAAGAAGGGTATAGGTTACAGACCACCGATTCAACCAATGTGCATTTGGAACGTACGCAAAAATAGTCCTTACAACCTGTTCCCCAAAGTTCTAATTTAATTTTAAAAATCTTTCTGTATATTTTATAGGTGCATTTTGCCTCTTGTGATGTGAAGCCTTATCTCTGTAATGATTTCTAAATATACCCCTATCTTGTGAAAACACTGGGATTTCCCATGCTATTTATAGACCCTTCACTTCCGGTGACCAGTACTGCACTGCAAGTCTGCTAACCCTACATGCCATTCTGAGGATTGTGAGTTGACACATGTAGACTCATGCTGATATATAGTCCTCTGCAGGTTAAAGATAAAGTAAAGTCCAGAGAAGCCATTGAATATTGTGAAATTAGCATAGAAGCCTATGGGAAGTGGAATTAGTGGTTTCTAGCCTATATTTAACCCAAACATAACCAGTATGTCTTTAACATACTTTATTGTTTTTAACAAATTGATATACAGCTTAGTAAAAATAAAATTTTGGCCTAGCGTAAAATTGGGCATTGAACCAGGGATTTCCTATATATGTATGTCTAAAATAGTAACGGCACAATATTGTTCTTACAGAAATGACGTATGTATCTAGTAGTGAATGTTTTAACATTAGCTCAAAGTGTGTGTTTTAGGATGTTTTACAATTACCGTCCGTCAAGTAATTCCTATCGATCGTAACAACATGCTAGTCCATTATCTACAAAGTCGTTATTAGGAACTAAATAGGTCATTTTATCGAGCTACCCCAAGGGGAAGCCTCCCTGCTCGATCCGCATACTATATCGGGCTGCCGCATGGGAGGTTTCTCTGCTAGAGCAGCGGACTTTATCGGGCTACCGCAAGGCAGGTTTCAATAGCTGTGTTGCATATTCCGAGTGACATTGGATGAAGCAACAAAAAAAATTGAAATTGTTCACAGTTGCGTTTGGAGACATAGACGGATTTCTTTACTTTATCTGGCAACTAAACTTAATACTTTAAAGAGTGTTAAAATAGTGCAAAGCTTTATTCCTCCGTTGCATAATGTTTTCTCCAGGTAACCCTTTCAGTTATGATCAACGTTAAAAAACAGGGAACAGGTAACAAGTTTAAAAATGCCCTCGCCGAGCTACGCGCTCATAAGATTGCTAAAAAACCTTTGTGGACAAATTTCGCATGTTGTATTTAGACAATGTGGTTGCAGGATATATATATATCATACACACAAAGCGACAAAAGCAATTGAGTAACTTAGACTCCACTGAAAACTTTTAAAAATCTCGCCCGTTATTCAATTCATATGTTGTTCGACAACCGGATAAAGTCGCTAAAAATCATTCACTTTGTCCCGACTGCACGATTCATGCTTTTTCTGAAAGGGCTGGCTGCAGCGTATAGAGTGAATTTTTAAAAGTCAGAAGCTGTTCGGAGCTTGGTAAATTACAATTTTGATTTGGAGATCTTGGCTTTGCTTTGGACAATGATGATTATATTTTATATTATTTTAAAAGAAAACTGTTTGAATGAGTATCTAAAGGATATTTTCATTAAGTACGAACTCATATAAAAACTCATCATCTATATATTTTTCCTTAAAAGTGCAGAAATCTAAATGACGAACTAAGACTGTTCATGAATTAGAACGAACTTGAATTTTTGTGGTTTTTTTTGCATGCTCTAATCAACTTTTGTCTGATATTGCAATTTACAGCTTTTTAAATGACGTATATAAACCTCAAATAGAATAATTTCGATTGACTCGTAAATAATGTTGTTGAATGTGGATATGCTTAAATTCCACGGTACACTTTATCTTAATGACGTCACAAACATTTACGAATTTTCTCAGTAATAAGTAATTTGTAAAGTTTTGTGGCCATGGGACCAGGCCTTGTGAGTTCAGGTTGGATGTTGGCACGTTTGTTTTACAAGGCAAATTTAAGTATAATTTAATTCTGATTTTAACTTTCTTTGTCTCCATATTAGTGATCATGATATTTTGGATGTTCCGATATGTGTCTCTCTGTCACATCGCTTTTATTGCAATTAGAGCTGAATATTGTGTATGTTTCTTTTCTGATTCAACTTGTATTTTAGATAAATATCACTTTTTTGAGAGATTAAGTAACACTCCAGCTAAGAATCATGCAAAATGTGATTCATGGGTAAAAAGCCTACATATTTAATTTTTGATATTTTGTTTGAAATGTCATAGTAAACAGTAATTAACATGTGGTTTTTCATATAACCTGTGCTCTTAGGAGATAAAAATTATATACAATGCACTGTAGATTTCAAAATTAAGGGAGATAACTCTGTAATTGACGCTCAAATACAGTAGAATCTATTAGATTTTCAATGTTGATTATCTACTAAGAGCAGGCAGATTGGAATGAATAATTACACATTTCATAGTATAGACCCATAAACAACTTAATTACAAAACTAAAAATATGTAGCTTTTTTTAGGGTGTATCACATTTTTCAGATTTTTGCATGATTCTTACAAAGACAGCTACTTAATAAAGGGAACTAAGATTTTAGAACAAATCAAAAGAATGTAATGCAGGGACAAAGACCAGACATAGAAAACATACCAAAGAACATAATATAATCAAAATAATACACACAAAGAAACAAAAGTAAATGAGCAACTCCACTAAAACCTGGGAGCATGTGCCAGATGCATCGGTAGGATAAGCGTCCTCTACTTTCTAGAAACACCCGCCGAGTTGCTCATAAAAAGTCAAGTCCGGGGTAGACGAAAGAGGAAAAGGAAACTATGACACGTTGAACAAATCAGTTTTCAAGGTTCAAACTGAACACATAATGACGATAAAAACATTGACTTTTAGGCTTGATTCCATGCGAGAGAAACATTGACTTTTAGGCTTGATTCCATGGGAGAGAAAAAATCAACGTTGTTTAAAAATAAATATACCATTACTTTAAAATTGATAATTGTTAAAAGCAATGCTTCAAGTGAAATGTATCGTTCGATTCTATATTTAGATTAATCGATCACGATGTTAGTACATCACTTCTTCGTCTTTATTATTATTAGGTGTATTTTATGTTAGTTTACATAAGTTTTGTAAAGTACCTTTCACTCTGATGACATGGCAGATTTTATTATCATATTAGTAATCGTTATAAGACAATATCTGATTTATTAGAATTTTTGTAAATGACCCTTGCTGTATATGGTTATAATTTAAAGTAATCAATATATGGATTAGATACATTTATAATTTAGAAAATTAAAAAAATGCTTAAATTTTTTTTTAAGTTTTAAAGGGAGCTTATACTGCTCATCCGTCATAGACATCTGAGTTCTACCCTGGAATTTAATGGGATTCGTGCCTTTTTGTTTCTCTTAATTATAGATTTTTAAAATGTCGCGCTTTTGCTGACATGTACAGTAAGGAAAACTAGATTCTAATTTCCCAAAATGCAGCTTTTCGAAACATAGTTCTTTTTCCTTAAGGCACCATAACAATAGAAAAGTCAAATGTCTACCTGACAAATCATAATTTATATGGGTAACAACACAATTACCGAACACTATTCCGATTCAAGTCAAATCCAAAACAAATCTGGCAAAATAGATATTACACCATCGGAGCAGCTGGTACCGCAAAAGTCTTGACTTGGTACGGGCATTTCAGACGAAATGATGGATCTAAGAGACGAACATGAGATGACATTGTCCATAATGGAACTATATAGTATATAATGTACAAAAATATTTTTGAATTTGTAAGTTTATGTGGATGTGTTATGATTATGTAGTGCTGTATAGCGCGTAGTTTTGCGATTGCTAACTTGTGTATTTAAGCGGTCTCCCTAAAATAAATTCTCGCATCAATACTAAGTGAAACATCTATCAACCGCCAAAATTAGAAACTCCAAAAATTATTATTTTTTTATCTTTTTGCCTTAAATCGCCAAATTATAACAACCAAATTAACCCTAATTTTCGTTCTGCAATTACTTACAGACAATGTGACGGCTGAATTTACGCTATTTCGATTTTTATTGATGTCTGAGTATTTTCTGTAAGGTGGTCGGTAAATGTTCATAATATCCGGATCTTTTCGATTGCGCACCGTCAAAGTTTATAATGTAATCGCAACTTACTGACTGCCAAAATTCTGTTTTTCTTCATCAAACGAGGGAAACGTAAGGCTGAAGATGATAAAAATAAGGAAAAACCAAATCAAAGAAGCCTGATGATATTGAGGAATGTTGAAGAAAAAGCTGTGCAAACAAAAAATCCAACATTCGAGTGTGGACAAATACGAACAAGACATAAAATGATTAATTTTAATTAATGAGGAATACTTATATTCAGTCTGCCAGAAGTAAAACACCAAAGAAAGGAAAAGATCTGAAATATGGGTTGACAAGCCATGTATTTACAAGTAACATTAACAATAATGCATAAGATAGTGCTAGACAGAAAGAAAAAAGGAGATAAATTGATAAAAAAATAACTTAAGACTAAAATAAATGACAATACACATATATTTTGAATAGATATACATTGTACATGTTAATTGATATAGATAACATCATTCATATATACTATTATTTGTGTTTTTTCATGGAACGATAGAAAAAAAGACTAAACAGGCCATTTTCAAAACACCCACCCCACTCTTGTAAAAAATGGAAAACACTGGTTCAGCGATAACGATATTAAACGGTAAAGTAGCTGTCTTTGTAAGAATTGTGCAAAATATGAAAAACGTGATACACCCTAAAAGACTACATCTTTTTTATTTTTGTAGTTAAGTTGTCTTATGGGTCTATACTATGAAATGTGTTATTATTCATTCAAATCTGCCTGCTCGTAAGAGATATTCAACATCGAAAATTCAATAGATTCTATTGTATTTGAGTGTCATTTACAGAGTTATCTCCCTTAATTTTGAAATCTACAGTGCATTCTATATATTGTGTTGTCTCCTAAGAACACGGGTTATATGAACAAATGAATGTTAATTGCTGTTTATTATGGCAATTCAAACACAATATCATAAATAAAAATACGTAGGCTTTCTACCCATGAATCAAATTTTGCATGATTCTTAGCTGGAGTGCTACTCCATATACTTTACGCAGAGAATGTAAATTGGTGTTTAACATATACTATTAGATAACCAGGGCTAAACGTTAATATTATATTCGTGGAACCTATAGTGATTTAAACATGCAAAGAGTATTCGGTAAAATATACTGATAACCTATGTTAAAACTTTGAATGAGGTAAAGTATTCTAAATAGCTGATGATTTTTTATCGTCTTTGATGTACACTGTATCTGTTAAGGATAACTGCAGTGACAAATAAACTTACTACTTACAAGTTTATTTATTGATTGAGCTATTTAGGTCGACTTACAAAAAGGACGAATAGGGACATATGTCTACAAGTAGCTTCATCTGCATGTTAAAAAAGTGACACGAATAAAATGAACAAGTAGATTCAGTACTGCTGTTGTGTATCTTTATACCTGAAGTTATGAATTGCAGCTCAAGGGTGACCCTGTAAAAACATTCAATAAACAAAGGTAAAGAACAAATACAAATAAAAGAAAGACAAAATCGGCGGAAGGCATACATAAACCGTAAAATAACGCGTCATAGATGAATAAATGTAAAAGCACAGTCCAGACTCAACAAATAAGCTTTTTCACTGAAAATTCAACTTAACTTCTTTAAAATAATTTACAAAGCTGCTGATGTGATGGTCGATGATATACAGAAGAATTCAATTAAAAATGGAATACACCAAATGGAAACCAACATGCGGAAATCACGACAAAAGAAATACAGCATACAAAATCTCGACAATTGGAATACTGCCGACAGAAATTATGACAAATAGAATACAGCAGACGGAAATTATTACCAATGGCATACAGCAGACGGGAATTATGGTAAATGAAACAAAGCAACCAGAAATCATGACAAATGGATTACCACAAACAGAAATCATGACTAATGGCCCACAGCAGACATACATCATGAAAAACGGAATACAGCAGACGGGAATAATAAAAAATGGAATATAGCAGACGGGAATAATAAGAAATGGAATATAGCAGACGGGTATAATAACATATGAAAAACAGTAGAGTAGACCGGCATCATTAACAGCATATAGAAATCAAGACAACTGGCACACAGCAACCAGAAATCATGATAAATGGATTACAGCAGACGAAAATCATTGCAAATGGGAATACTGTAGACGGAAAGCATGACAAATGGCACAAAGCAGACAGAAATCATGATAAATGGAAGACAGAATGCATAATATGACAAATTGAAAACACCAGACGAGATTCATAACAAATGGAATACAGCAGGCGTAAATAATGAAAAATGAAAAAATGCAATGGCGATGGAATAGACAAGAAGGAAATTTTGACGGGTGTACACAATTACAAACGGAATATAAAAGGAACCCTTGACGAATGGAATACAGATGAACTATAGCGAATGTAAGACCTCAAAGGATACAAAGGAGGAAATTATGACAAACGGAATACTGCAGAAGAAACAATGACGAATTCGAATTGCAATAAAAGAAACTATGTCAAATGAAACAACAGAAAGAAAATACAAGAAATAACGAATAAAATAGCAGACGGAAACCATGACGGATGGAATACAGCAGACGGAACAACAACTGGAATATAGTTGAGGGAACATATGAAGAATACAAAAGTTGAAAATTATTATATAGACAGTAGATATGAGAAAGACTATGACGAATGATAAAATACATTTGTCCAAATGGTGGATATTAAAATTACAAAACATACGTTTCCTACAAGCTTCATGGCTGTTATATCTGGATTAAGAAATGTGTAGGTAAAGTTATGAAATGTACTGAATGTGTCAGATGTCTGTCTATGTAATTTCAATTACTGATAAGGTTGAATGAGAGGGTTGTATTAAATTTTTTTCTCTATTTGGAAACAAATACACACTCCTTTTTAGAAAGTACCCCGCAAAAATGTTGCTTTTTGTGTAGATTTGTCTTAAATGTGTTGATTTTGCCTTATGCAATGAAAAATACATTAGTAGGTGAAATATTATTTAGCCATATAAATGAAATCCTCAGAGGTAACACATTTAAAGCAAAATTATCAGACCTATTGCCATATTTGATTGCCGACAAGCGATGTTTAGGCAGGGGGTAGTATTTATTGTTTGTGAAGTACGTACAGTCGAATAATTGGAAGCATACCAAGATTGAAATATGACTTCTAACAATTATTTTACGTACTCATGTAAAATAATATTGATACATAACATGAAAATGCTACAATGACGCATTTAAGTACAGTAGTGTGTTTATATATACTTAAAAGTCGTTCGATCAATTTATACATTCTTAGAAATTCACTGAAATAGTGCATGGTGTGCTATGAATTTTAATCGATACGAATTTTTATTTTTGTCGCCAATACCTGAATCAATAATTTATCAAGTTTGTTCTTTCAAAGGACAAAACTTAAAGAATTAAGAACAAAAATTAAGTTCATGCCAAGTATACTTTGTCAAACTGGAAAGTGTCTCTTAATGTCCAAAAGCAACTGTTGGACATTTCTGTTAATACAAATCCAAAAATTTTAAATACAAAATATATATAAACACCTTTGCAATTTGCATTCGGGCCAAAAAAACTTTTGATGAACACCTCAAGTCATCCGCTGGCATTATCTTTGTTTACTCCACCATGATATTTACCCAAATCTGGAAAAAAAAAAGTCAAGTCTATCGTGATAGTTTTAGTATCTGAGCATGTCTCTGAAATTTTGTTAGCAATTTGTTCAGTGCACACCAAAGAATAAAGTTTAAATAACATATTGATCAAAACCAATCAATTATAATGTATATCCTTCTTTCAAAGCATTTATAATTTCAGGTCTTTCTCACTGTAACATACATTCTTATAGTGTTTGTTATCGGTTTTTGTATGATTATATGACGATTCAGCGTTATCCAAATTTTTATGAAAAAAGATACACCCGGTTAGTATGTCCACAATCAATAATTACATTTCCTGGGCATATTATTAATATATGCTAATCTCACTGAATGATCAGCTTTCCAAGTGATGTTTCGTGAGTTGATAAAATTCACCTCCGAACTATTTATATAGGCCACGCCCACAATTAAGTAGACTATTGTTATTATAAACAGTGCGTTCCCTTTTTTCAATGTATTTCCAAAATATTTTGGAAATAAAATAGGAGAAACATATAAAATGTAATGATAAGAATTGGATGTTTCATTTTTTTGTTTCATGGGCCTGAAACATCTTTCACCGGTGGCACATTAAGATATGAAGCGCTAGCGTGCTTCATTGAAAAATGTGCTACGGTCAACGCCTTTACACGCCGATGAAACATCAAAAATGAAACATTCGACCCTTAACTGATTGAAACATTTTCTAAGAGTATCAATTTTACACAAAAGTTTTTTAGAGCACCGATTAACGTGTCACAAAATGTGTTTCCACAATTCTTTTTCAATTTCTGATCAACAATTCTTGGGGTGAACGAAACCCCTTATGTTTTATCATTGAGTTTTCCTTAATCACGACTGAATACCAACATCGGCAGATACAAAGATGGTGTTGGCTCAGTTCACACTTTAAGACTCTTTCCTTCAATTATACAAAATATAATTATTTGATTAGCATTGCCGGTAAGAATCATGCAAAATGTGATTGATGGTTGGAAATCCTACATATTTTTATTATTGATATTCTGATTAACATAGTTAACAAAAATTAACATGTGGCTTTCCATACAACCCGTGCTCTTAACATAAAAATTATAAAGAATGTACTGTGAGATTTCAAAATTAAAGGAGATAACTCTGAAAATGGCACTAAAATAAACAAGAAGCTATTGCACTTTCAATGTGAATTATTAACAGCAGACAGATTATAATGAATAATGAAACATCATTCCACCAAACATCTTAATAACGAAAAATGAAAATGTGTAACATTTTTTTGGGATGTATCACATGTAACAGAATTTGCATGATTCTTATTATTCTTAAGAGTTATTATTCTCATTCGATCATTTATGGACGTTGGATGAATGGTTTTATCAAAATTACAGGCCTGTATGTAGAAAGGACTATAATTTTGTAAAAATAGATCATATGTAGACTGGAAGAAACATAATTTGGGTTTCTCTGTACCACGAATCACCTCCACCATAGGCAGTGACTAAATTTTTATATGTATTATAGTACTTACAATGATATAAGTGCGTAACACTTATTTTCTTAGAATTTAATTGAAATTGTTTGAAATATGGGGGTTTTGGCTGCAGGCCAAAATTCTACCATGCATTACTAAATGTACACGTGTAGGTTGTTTGTATTTGCACGCGATTTCGAAATATATTTATACATAATTTATTATAGTTTTCATCATTTATACTGTATGTATTTTCTCAATTTTAAATTTCTTCAAAGGTTGCACTTAAATCAATACCACGATAACACAATCGTAACAGAATGTATTCATTCTTAGTAATGTATCATGTGAGTGTACATACATTTGAAAGGCAGATTTCTTCTTATTTATATAAAAGACTGTCAGTTGTAAAAATATAGCTCCGGTGCGATGGGAATACAATTAAAATAAGGTTTAAATGGGCGATGAAGCCATGCTTTTTGCATGATATTTAAATTGACAAGGTTTCGTTTCATTCAGAGATTGTTTTTTGAAATTCAATGAAAACAGTTTACATACTGGACGACAATTCAATGTCAAAATAGCAAGAATTTAATTTTGCAATAAGTTATCAAAGAGTAGTCAAGGGAACCAAGGTTATAGCGTTAATCAAAAGAATGTAATCCAGGGACAAAGACCAGACATGGAAAACAGACATACACAACATAAAGTAACTAAAATCATACATACAAAAGTAAATGAGCAACTCGGACTCCACTAAAAACTAGGAGCATGGACAAACCAACAGTACCAATATTGCCAGTGAGCAGGATTGTTTGCATTTTGTAATCAATTATATACAGTGTACATGTAAATAGCGTTACTAGATACAAAACATGAAAAAATATTCAACTGAAGTATTCATTATTTTTATTTTTCATTATGTTCTTGAATATTTTTAGTGTAATCGTTCTTAATTTTGTGTTTTACATTTAGTCGTAAGTTATAACGTCATAATAGTCAAAATAGTCGTAATAACGCACGAATAATTCTCTATTTTTACGATTTTTTTCTTCTTTTTTGTGAAATGGACCACTGGTCATTATTGAAAAAAAAATATTATCATTGTTTTACCACAAGATGACCATTTATGCCGCATTATTTACCCCGAGCGAGAGCGATCATAGCGAGAAGTAAAATAATGCGACATAAATGCGAGTGCTACTTTGTACGTGTGAAATCGATTTTTTAGGAATATAATATAACTTTTCTTAAACATTTCGTTTAAAATATTAATTAAATATGAACTGATGTTCAATTACTTAAATGAATAAAAACAACTGATACATATCGGAATGTTAAATGTACGTGAGTTTGTTTACATGATTTAAGGTGTACAGTTATTCACACACACACACACACACACACACACACACAAGCCAAGCCCAATAAGTCGCGTAATGCTCATATAGCAATCGAAAATCAACCGCAGTTGCGTTCTTAAAGCCTTTCAAGAAAGTTATTAGAAAAACTAACTACCTAATGAACTGATATTTAGGCCATAAAAATATAACTCTTGTTTCCTTCTACCAACAAAAAGGAAATAGGATAGGTAGAGAAATTCTTGCTTTTTTTCATAAACATAACATTATATTGAGTTATGGGGGTAGAAATCTAGACTTAAATGGTGCTTTATGGTCGGCATACAAATTAAGGAAGGTAGGATGGAAAAAAAAACCAGACATTTCTTTTTGTTTTATAGCCTAAGCCATTTTCGTAAGTACTATATATTTTTATAACACAATTGCCAGTAAATGTTACTACAATCTAACTAAAATTAGACCTATCATCCGTTCTATTCAGTCATTGCAAGAAGGGTCTATAGCTGACAACACTCGTTACTAATTTCTATTCAGCTGACCTTTTCAGAATCCTCGGGTTTTTACCTTTGAATAATCCTTTCAAAATCATGATTCGCTAATTTTCTAGGTTTAATTTTATTAGATTAATATTACTATTAAAAAATCTGTTTAGCAATCTATTTATGTTGAGGTTAGATCATTTTATATGCAGTAAAGCATTACAGCAGAAGCTCATTTGGTTTAAAATTAAAATGCACTTTTATACTAATCTAATTTACACGGACTATTATCAAATTGAGATTTATTTTCTCCATTTAGCAAAAATCACCGTGAAAATTGATGTTAGACGACTTCTAGTGTATATTAATGGACCAAAATCCGAAAAAAGGATACGAACCCTAGAGTGATGTTGGCTTTTTTAGTAACGGACCATTAACTTCCAATGCATGATCTTTATCTCTCTTCCTAGTTTTTAAAGAAGGAAATATAAGGAAAATTATTTCGTAACAGATATTAAAAATGAAATATTTTCATATTGTTTACTTTCTGTAAAGTGCAAAACCGTATATGCACTGAACTTTGACATTGCGGTTCGGTATACAGATATCTCTACCGCGCACAACTTTGTTCAAAATATTCGTTTATAGACTTGTTTTGATAATTTGGCAAAACTGCTACCTCACAGTACGTTTAACCGTAATCTGAAATCAATATTGAATCAAAAGGTTAAGGTTAAGATGTTCTTTTCAAGATTTAGGGGTTATTTTTATCTTATGTTGTGTTTCTTCGAAAATGCTTTTTATCGTGTGCTTTTAAATACACTCATATACATGTACCAATATAGTATTAAAACAAGCGACCACATGAATAAGGTATGACCACGATTCCTTTAAAGCAGGTTTAGTACAATAATTTACATGTAGTTTCTCTTGGATTTTAGAAAGATGATAAAATAAATAATGTCTAATCCGAAATTGCTTGATTAAAGAGAATGTTGGGATACACAGTGAATACAAATGGTAAAAGCATGACACGAATTCTCATGGATGAATGTTCTACTTACAAATGTAATACACTTAACCAAAAATAAAAAAAAAATCAAAAAATCAAAATTAGTGGTTCATGTATATACACGCACTCTTATAATATATTTCTCTATTAAATAGATAGAAGTGATTTTCCGAATGTTCCCAGGTTAAAACTTTTCGGTAATTTACACTGTGAAATATATTCGGTAATTTCACGCTCGCAGTTTCTCCCACTATAACGTCACAACACGAATATCAATCCACCGTTTACAAAATTTTTAATTTATGTTGAAAATAGCAACGAATAATGGAGAAAAATCTTCATGATACAAAATGTAAATAGGATAATTAATTGGTTATCGTGAGTAACCAAAATATGGTCACTCGTGCCAAGAACGCATTAAGATTTAACTCGTGCGCGGAAGAAGTTACACACACTCGTCAAATCTAGGCGTTCTTCGACACTCGTAATCATATTTTGGTTACTCACTCTTTACAGTTATTTATCCTATTATTCTTCCTTCAATCTATTCTGTTTATCCCGATTTTTTATCCTTCACTGTCAGTCTCAGTAAGAATCAGGCAGTGATATCATTTTGGTAAACTGAGTTACAGTTTCATTGAAATTAGAAATACGCTAAAAATGAACATCTCAAGGGCAGACAACTCTGTCAAAAACCTCATTTTTCTAACATTTTTATTGAAAATTTTCAGAGCTAAGCCAATGATGCAGAGATCAAATAATGTTCTTTTTTATAAATAGAGAAAGCATCCTTGAATGAAATTATATTGTCAGATCGATGGGTTTTTGACATCCATGTTTCAGATTTTTCCCATTTGCCTGATCTTACAAAAACTTACACTTAAGTCGTGCAAAACATTGGAAAAAAATAAAACAAATTTAAATATATCTGGTAAATGGTAACATGCATACTGAAACTGTTTCCAGTTAAGAGTTGAATTTGCAAATTAAAAGTATTTCTGGTTAAAGGGTGTAACAGTCGTTTGACAGGTTCCATTGCAACTAATTCTATAAACGATCCAGGGGGCGCTCCTGTAATTCCCTGTAATTTTTTTTATATAATAAACCACTTTTTAAAGAATGTGAGGGTTTCGAAAGAGGGTGTGGCACTCCAGTCAAATCTAGTATGTTTTTTTATGATAAACCTATTTTCAAGCATACGGGTGGGGGAGGCCCGTTTCACTGATTTTCAGTATTCATTATAATGAAAAACCAAAGTTTTCGAGCATAAGAGAGTTACTTAAGATGGGAGGGAGGTATGTTTCACTGATATCCAGTATTTCTATACCCTAAACCAAAGTTTTAAACATACCGGTCCCTTTTTTTAGATTCCCGGACTTTCTTTATAGACGTTGTAAGAAAGAAATTCGCTTCATTATACACTTCTATAACCTGTAGAATGAAACGTAATATGATAAACGTCATAGCGTCTTATGCTTCAGCAATTATTTTTTATCCTTATATGTTCTTTGAGTATAGAATGTCGATTAAGTCAACGCAAAGACATATACATGTAAGAGTACATTAAAATTAACTTTTATGAATCCACTAAATCGTCTTCATATTTCCTAGTTTTCAGTGTTCCGTTTCTTATTCTTATTAATATACAACTCCTATTAATTTTGCTCTCCGTGAACTAGTTTAAAAGTACACCATAAAATGTTATCTTTATAACTACGAGTGTACATTAACATACTGCAAAATCTGGCATTGAGCCTTCATTTAGAATAGGAAATCTATCATAATGAATCGTCAGCTGTATTATTCAAAAAATCGTTTATCTTTTACAGGTAGATGTACCTTGTGCCCTTTACATGTGAATATTGACGAAAAAGGGAAAATTTCGCTTTATCTCTTATCCTTTAATCCTAAAACTATGTCTATGTGTGTAAACGGTCAAACAGGAAGTTTGTCTCACACCATTTACGGTTCAATCGTTTTATTCAATATATCTATTACTGCTAATTGATACTCAATTATATGTTCATGGTTTTGAAGTCGGTAATGTCCTGAATTTAAAAAAAATGAAACACCAACACACACACACACACACACACTGAAAGTAGAATTGTCCTCCTCTTGCCTCCTTGACCTTTAATAAAAATGAGAACTAATACGTAACATGGCTAACATTTTCAACTTGAATTATACTCCAGAATATTTAACAGTCGTTCCGTTCGCTTGATTGGTGCACACCAGCTTTTGTTAGTTTAAAAATTAAAAAAAAAGTTTTTACTACCGCAAGAGGAGGATACAAACAAACAAAAAATGGGAAATCAATTTAAAATATCTAGAAAATATAGTTTTACAACAACTGTATCAAATATAAACAAATAAATGCAACGAGCAACTCGTAAGTTTAAAATCATCGAAGAGTGTAGGTCAAATGACCAGGTTGGGTAAACGTTATTCTTATCTAGAAAAAGGGGAAAATAGCTTGAAATAGCAGTTCCGTTATTTATGCAAATGATACCGTCATATCGTTCAATAGCGACCTTTAACATTTGAAGCGATAACATTGAACTTAAGTATCATAATCCTCTTATAAAGGTTATTTATGAGACGTTACGCCAAAAAAAAAAAACGTTGCGAATGAGATATCGCCACATTTACTTACAGTACGGAAAGGTCAATGAAAATAAGACAATTGTGACAATGTTCAGATAATGTTCTCTTCAAAGATATATTTTGTTTGGTGTATACCCCTGCTCAGAACATGAGTGGGTTGGTACTCTGTAGGGGAGGGATAATAAAAAAATATTGTAGGACATACAATACCTATTTTTGAATAAAGGGAAGAAAATGATAATAATAAAACAACATTGTTGAAAAAGCAAAATTTATTTCACGGGTAGATGTTTATGAGTACAAGTAGGTTAGGGAACATCTATAATAATCATTCTATTTCAAGCCGCATCTGAGGTAAATTCCAAATACAATTACATTACTTTACTGATCGAAGGTAACTATGGCTTCCTTGTGTGTTGGGGTATTTCATAAAGAGAATTTGATGTATTATTGAGTGTTTGTTTGTTGTTTCAGTTCATTCTTGACCTTACATCAAAGTATCAAAGTGAAATGGTTAAGGCCTTATGAAACTAGTTATACCACCCCGGCCAGACGTGCGCTTGTTCAATGTCAGGAGATAGTAGTCATTATACTTTGTATTTGTTTCGTTATTTTACTTTTTATTTTTATTTTGAAGAATTACTTTAGTAGTCGGGGCCTTTCAGACCGTCACTTTTGTTAACGGGGCGTTTCAGTCCGTACTTAAAGATGTGTTTACACTTGTTGAAGACCTCCTGGTGATCTTTGACTTTATTTACTGGCTTATAGGCATGTGCATTTGTTACGTTTTATCATATCCGTCCTTTTTCTATCATGTTTGTTTTAACAGAGTGGCTTGATGCTTTAATATAAACATGTGATGAACAGAAAGTCATATGATGAAACATAAGCACTTTGAAATGATTTGTGGTGTTCCATTGAATCATTTGCCCAAAAATTAATTTGTCATTCTTGATTTTTTGTTTGTTTGTTTGTTTGTTTGTTTGTTTTTGTTTGTTTGTTTGTTTTTGTTTGTTTGTTTGTTTGTTTTTCTTTTCTTTTTTTTACTCTGACTGATAAAGACATAAATCTATTTAAATAAAAAACATCCCATAATAATTAATGAAGATTTTTTTGTGATATTCAATGTAGAAATTTGGACTGTTTTTAACTCTCCCTTTACATTGTACCTCTATATATTTTGTAACCAAGTCAATACGCCACTTTTGTTGTAAGCAGTAAATTCAGTGTAATATGTCGATTGTTTACAGTAGATGCTTAAAAAAGTTATTAGACTTTAACCATCTGTATTCCAGCAATGTGACGTAATCGAAAGAGTTTTTGTTTTGTCTTTTGATCTATTTTTTGGGGGGAGGGGTAAGATTTAAGCGAATTGTGCCAGTTCGACTTATACTAGAAATGCATGACATATCTTCAAACAACTCGCCATAACCGATATGATTTTCTGTTTTAATGTTTGGTCGGGATGTACAAGTCCAGTTTTACTCGCAACTCCTTGCAAGTCCTTAATTGACATCTATAATGGTCGTTGTTCCGAATTAATGTTCAAAATACTTGGTTATAAACTGCATTTAAGTTGATGTGTCAGATTAAGTGTATTTGTAGACATGTATTTGTAACATAAGCTGATTAATGTATCCTTTTTTTAACATGGTGTTTTGATACTAATTACGTAGTAAGTACACACTAATTAAATATGCAAAGAACGTATTAAATATGTAATTTTTATTTCATAGTTTTCTTCACATTTTTATAAAATGTATCAAAAATAATTAAATATGACTTAACAGTTTGTATAAATTAAATAATGTGTAACATAACAATTGCCACCCACGTGAAACCAATAGCAACCAATCACTATGGTTACTATGAGTGTCATTATGTAACAAAAATGTCGCCATTTTTAACATTATCGTAACATGCCTACATGTATAAATGTACATGGTATTTAAAAACAGATACTGAATAAAATATTTAAATAAATATACACCAATATACACTCACGAGACATGTTCAAATATGTTCAAATGAACACTTTAGTGGACGCGGTTTGATAGTTTGACTATTCAAGTCCGCCATCATCACGAGCGAGTACGTTGACTACACACTGTGTTATAAACCAATCATGCCAGTATTTGATACAAGGCAAAATAACATTTCGAACTGGTTCCAGCCCAAGCCAGTCTAACATAAAATCAGACTGTCAAAAACAAACCATTGCAACCAGTACAATGTAAATGTGGCAGTGGGGATGCCAACCAAAGTCATTTTATGAGACCAAGGTTCACAAATATGGCTGACAGAACTGGTACACAAGTCGTTTTGAGTGCTCGGTCTTTTTGATGATGCCTTTCTTATAGTATTGTCGGATAGATCGGCTGAGTTTATCATAGTTCATTGCAGGTCGGTTCTTTCTAAGACCCCAGAGTTTAGCAACCTTTGATGAGTCTTCAATTTTAAATATTCCTCTGTGTCGGTCAATCCATTTAATACAGGAGTTGTACATCTCTGGTCTGTGAAGGAGATCTTTTAAGAACTGCCAAAGATGGATGGTCTGCTTGTGGTCATGCTCGATTGGTGATCGTAATGATGAATCTGAAACATCAATTAAACAATAAATAAAAGCAAGACAGGAAATACAGATCATATGACTGTGTTATTTGATGTAATACAATTTCATGGATCATAAAATGTGAAAAAAAAATTAAGTGATTCATTTACACTCCTCCTCTAAGCTTCTTGTTAAGCACATTTTGTACTTTTAATTTGTACACTCACAGTTATAATAATTAACGATACCAATAAACTATATTCCTAAAATGAATGGTACATCTTGTTTTCGTCAAATATGAAAAAAACTTACTTGTATATGATGAATAATCTTCCTCTTGGCAAGCAGGTATGTACGACATATTTGATGCACTAGAGGCACTATCGAGACTGTCTTCGCTAGGGGAGGGAGAGGTGCTTGTTGGAGCGTAGTTAACTTCATAAGACGTATCGTAGTAAAGATGGCTATGGCCATAGTATGGAATTTGTTGTTGATGTGGTGACGGACATTCTGTCTTGAAATTGCAAGCTGAAAGAAATAGGAAAAGATAATAAAAACAGCTAACATCAACATTAAAATTCAATAATGATTACATAAAGTTTTGTTATATTTATACTTAACAAAGGAAGCACTTTGGATAATATAGGAAATAATTTGTTGATAATGTGTTGGTATAAAAAACAAGAGATCTCTTATTCACAATTTCAAGTATTAAGTCGGTTAAACATCCATTTTATGATAGGTTCATTTAGCTAAACTGTCGTACCATTTTTCCATACATCAAGTTGTCCATAAAAATTGGATCCAGCAGCGGGCGATCTGTCTTTGAAATCCTCGTCTGTAAGCATGCAAAGCTGGTCACCGGTCATCAAGAAATTTTCGTATATACCACTCGGAACACCAAATTGCTGTGAATGCCAGACAAACCATTTCCGAACGTCTTCCATGGACCATTGCATAGGATCTGTAATAAGAGATATAATATAACTATGAAATTCTGTGTAGGTTGTAAAAAATGTTTATGTCAAAATAAAAAAAAAAAAGTCATACATTTAAAAGTACATCTGACATGCCTGAACATCAAACGTTTTAAAAGACGACGAATTTGAATTTTAAATATTTCGTACCTATTTTGCCGACCATCAAAGTGTATTTTTGGATCGATTCTTTCAAAATGCATTCAAACATAAAATTGATAATTCAGTTAATATATATAACCATTTCACAAGTTTTAAATTATCTTAAGTAGTAGAATTATTTTAATCACAGCCGTTTAAAACATAAATATTTCTCAATTTTATACTTTTTTATCTACGAACTAATTTCAAACCACTCAGTGCGGCTTGTAAAACCAAGGTATAAAACTGTTTATATAATGTTATTCATTGGAGTTACTTCAAATAATACCACAGTTTATAGTTGTTTACACTATAAAACCGCGTTTTCATGGAATTTCAAAATTAATCACATTTACTTAACAATGACATAAAAACGAAAACAAAATGCAAACCACAGTACTAATGGTCCCTTTAGTAGACGTCAGAAAACATCGATAAACAATAGCCAAGAAAAAGGTAAATTTAAACTGACAATTTATTAACTGATAATATCGGCATAACATAACAATAAATTTCCCGATACAAGAATGCAGAAAGGATAGGTTCTATTAAATACCTTGATAGCAATTTTAACAAGTGTGAAGGTCATATCTTCGTCTTCGTGTACTATTATATAGCAGGCCACCTACACAATGTATTCATTTTGCAGTTTCTATTTGCATTAATTTGACAACTTTAATGTATACCAAATATTAAGTTCTTTACCCACTCAAAAACAACACATTTTTTAGATAAAAAGTTCAGTGACATTATTGCAATTTCAAGAACCGCTCGCCTTAGGTTTCATGTAACGGTAGTGTTTCTTACATTGTAATTGTAGATCGTAGGGTATTTTGATAAGGACTAAGATATGGTCACAAGAATTTGAAGGGTTATTTAGAAATACTCGCTTTGGGCCTTCATTTTAGACCTCATCAATAATGGAAAGGCCAAATTTACTACCTCCATGGACCATTTCTAATTCGTGTACACTGAGTAGGCTGCGAAGGCCTATACCATAAATTACTTTCTCTTTGTTAGGATCATGGAACAAAAGAAAGGATCTATATCCCTCCCTGTCAACACACACACACACACATAAAAGGTTTCTCTAAATTCAAAAATCAGTTTTCTAAGTTACAATTACCTGGAGAGATTCTCAGTATGTTACATGTGTTTTCGATATCTTCTTTGACTTGACGTATGACCAAATCCTCTACTGGTTCCATTGCCTCTTGCTTTAAAAGCATCTGACTTTGAGCTGGGTACATAGAGTAAGAGTCCATGTTATGCATTGAACAGTTATAAGATATATTATCAGTGTCCTTTTCAGCCTTGATGGCACTTTCGTCATAAAATGATATTCCATGCCCGTTAATATTGTCCAATTCTAAAAATGTTTTGGGGCTTTCAGATTCGTAAACTCTCTGGTCATTGTTCGTCTCGCAAACTGTTGTCGGAACAACTGGTTCTAAGTGAGAAAACTCTTCCATTCCGAGAATGTTCGGAATATTATACTCCTGGCTTCCGTAAACTTCAGTTTCTGCTACGTAAACACTTTGGGGTACCTGAAAAACAATATTGAAATAGTATTTAAAACTTGGACGTGTACAATATGTAGTTAAATTCAGTGCTGCTTTCTGGTACATTTACTTGGAATTTATTGATAACTATCGGTATTAGCGAAATTAAATTGCAAAATATCAGAAGTAGAATAAGTCAGTATTAACTATTCGTAGATTTAAATTCTCGTGTATATAATCTGCATCAACGCCGGATAGCCCTAAATGCAGTCTTATTTTTTGGCATGCAAGTTATCATTTGGCTTATTTATCACACAGAATAATGCTAAAAATGTATTATGAAACGTACTTTCTGATCTGTAACTACCATCTTACTCCCTGGTGTAGCTGTGTTTATGTCTAAACCTGTAAACGAGAAAGTAAAAAAAAAGAATGGTTAAGAAATTATCTGCATTACGAAAACTCAATCCAACTACAAAGTAACACAAAAATAGCAATACATATAAAGGTAAAATATTGTATTAAAAATTTCAGTTTCAATTTAAATGCAATTTAAAGCTGCATACCTTATATGCATGCATAGGTTTTGTGGTTTAAAGAAAAAAAAAACAATTATATTTTTCATAGCAATATATGCCTATGTAGTTTCAATTGATTGTGAACAAATCATAATATTTTACGAACCGTTTTGCATTTAAGTCCCTCAAGAAATGATTCAAATAGCTATCTTTCACTCATATATAGATACAGACATGTGGTTAAAATGTTTTTATACTCGACAATCACGTGGTTTTATTTCTCCGAACAAGTTGTATGTAAACATTCAATGAAATTTACTATATAGGTCATTATGTCCGGATGGGATGAAAATGGATTTCGAATTACGCGAAATCTTAAGTATTTAGAAAGTGTATGAAAAAGCCCCCACAAAATCAATACGATAAATAACGTCCATTTTCTAATAATTAAACTGATTTGTTTCATCAGAACGTATCCAAATTAATTTTTCATTACTTTTAAAAATTTCGGAATTGATTAATATTTTTCTCTTGTATCTCGTTTATTTTGGCTTTTAATACGGAAATTCCCTATTCTTATTATGAGATCATTTTAAACTTAAGAGATTGGTATACGTCATAAGGAGGAGGGGCATTTGTACAGGTCAAACTTGGGGTCAAATGCTTTTAAAACTAAAATAAATAAGTCAATGGGTGCTGTCAAGTATTTTGTAATATTAAATCAGCAGATTCTGATATGGTAATTTATGAATGAAATGATGTGAAATGGCTTGTTAAAGTAATGCATTTTTAGAAAATAACACGAAAGTTAGCCCACTTCGATACACATAAGGCGGTTACAGTAGCAGGCGCAGATCCAATGAAATGTTGAGTTCCCCCCCCCCCATGAAATCGTGATTTTTCACAAATTTCACCGTCTAAAATTTTCTTGACCGTCTTTGCTCGGCGTTTAGTGCTATTCATGTCCTCCCATAACTTGTTGCAATCGCCATTCTCCACCTCGTCGCTATTATATTGTCCATCTTACTTAATGTCATTATAACTATATCTCCCATTTTCTGTATGTATTCTCCAAACATTGATGTCAAAAGAGGTCACTAAAATATAAAGAAAATGGATCCTATCTAGACATTTATAAAAAGTGGCTCTATTCTGTCATTTGCTATTTTCTGCCAAAATTATTCCACCACCCCCTTCCTACCTTTACATTTGCTACTTAATCAAACACAAAAGTACATTAAGGGGCGGAACTCTTCTTCACTTTATTAATAAAAACACAGAAAAAAGAGAATGTGTGATTAAATATTTGGAATAAATATAATAATGACATCAACTGGAGAGAGCTGTAAAAAAGGGGTTGAGTCTGCACATGGTGTAGGTCTAACTGTTGCCACTGCATTAAGCCAATGTGAAAACATGGCACGGGGCTCTTGCTACACGCATATACATACGTTATGAAGTGTACCGCCAACTTAACTACATAAGTTGTTCTTATTTTAAGGTGATGTTTTATTTAGGTGTAACTAAAAGGGGAGTAATAGTGTGTAATTGGAATTCCTTTGTTTACATTTAAAAAAAATCTTTTTTCGAAATTAAAATCAAAACAATTCGACCACCCTCACCTCGATACTCCTGGTAACGATCAAAGTACTGAATGGAGCCCTGAGTGTTCATCTGTTTCTTGTATGCCATGATTTTCTATTTATTTTGGTTTCTGTGTTTGTTGTTTGTAGTTTTAATTTCCCTTTTTATTTGGCTTGGCCTCCGTTTCTTGACGTGTGTGTTTCTTATTTGGCCTTAACCTAATTTCATTGTGCTCACTCCAGTTAATTGATAAAATTAATACAACTAGAATTAATTTAAATTCCCGAACATCTCTATTATGGAATAGACATCCATGCAGTACCAGATTTTTAAAATACAGAATAATACTCTTTTTTAAAAGGAGTATTATGTCTACTTCTCAATCACAACGGTCAAAATACTTTATTAATGAGTTTGTCAATCAGATACTGTATACATATACATGTACGAATAGAAAATTCTATGATACATGCCTAGGTTCAAGATATATAGATACAAATGTACTTCTAAAAAAATGATTGGTTTAGACAGATTTGCGGATTATTCAGGATTCGGTTTAGACATGTTTCCGGATTATACAGGATTCGGTTTACACAGGTTTCGCTGAAATCGGAAATTTGCAATTGTATTCAATTTAAATGCAAATTATATATTGATTAATATAGTTTTGGCACAAATTGCACCTCTCTGGTACATAGGCACCTACCATTTTGTTTTATATCGTGGGAGTCGGCTATTTAAAAAAAAATCTGGTTTGGACCAAAACAATTGTTTTACACAACCATGGACAGAAAAAAAAAGTATGATTTATTATACCCTCCTTATTTAGCAATGTAGATTTTCAAATACTTGTAAATATATTAGTAAACAGGTGCTGTTGAAAAAAATATTTTCACTTTTGCGCGAAAAAAAATCTAACTAAATATAAAATCCCAGACCCCCTTCGGGAAGAAACTGTTATGTGCCTGACGCCTACTTATTTAAACGTTTGTTGATGTCTTATCTTTATTATAGTAATTATCATTAATAATGGTAATGTCGATGAAGACATACATGTAGGAGCGGATAAGACAGAAAGAGAATTTTGGTTCCAATTTTATTCACTTGCTCTTTTAAAGAAACTTGCACGTAATGTGCCAATTACCGTTTAACGAATGTGAAGAAGACCTGTGATGGCCGGGCGTAATTTCTCATTTTTTGAAATGATTAAAAAAATCACAATGATAACCAGACTTACATGTACTTGTGTGCACTTGCAATGTGAATTTTCATCTAAATTCACATTCCTTCGGGAAGCGTTTTCCAAAGTATTTCATCAGTTATGTATGCAATAGTTTAGTAAATTGCTTTACTTGATTTGTATATAAATACCATGGGATCATGTACATGTAGTCTGACAAAAAGTGTTCTAAGACGTGTACAAACGTTCAAAATATGAAAAAATGCGTATAACCATAATGGGTAGCTTCATTTTAAACTTTAAAATGATTCCAGATCTAAAATAATTTCAATACCAAAGGAAAGGGAATTGAATTTTTCACTTGCGTGTTACATGTATTTCATGTGGAAACATGTAGAGGAATGCATGTACATTTGGTGAAGGGATGCATATATATTGTTAATTATTATAAATGCTTAGGCCGATTTACGGGAATTTCTTACTTTTTAAGTAAAAAAAAGGTTATTTAAATCAAATTTTATCTTTATTTTTTTTTATGGTGTATCTTATCCCTAGGTCATTTATCAAAGAAAATGAACTGAAATTTAAGAACTATATTTCCGAAATTGTGTTATTTGACCGCAATGGAAATTCTTTTTCAATCCAATGACGAGCCTTTTGTTACATTTTGTATTTTACGCCGTACAGTTTAATGCATCGGTGAAAATCGTGATAAAGCTAGGCATTAATTGAACATTTAACATAGCTTTAAAATATTTAAAATAAATAATAAATAGGATTCAAATAAATATGATTAATAAAATTGTTATGATTATTTTCCTCTTACATATTTTTGTTTTCATTTCGCTAACAACAAAGTAATATCAATTGCCATTAATAAAATCAAGGACACAAAATTAAAAAAAAAGAAATTATTATCATAAATTTATAATAAATGCTTCTATTTTCTTAAAAAAAAAAGAATTCCTAAATTTGTCGTTCAGGGTCATATAGATATAGGATTGTGTAATTGTTAGAGTGGTCAAAATAAGCACTGGAGTGACCACTTTTACTTTGACACAAAGACGGAAGGAATGCGACATTTTGCGGAAGGGTCATATGGTGTTTATGAATTATCGGCAGACAGTCCACTTGAAAGAGATTAGACGATATAAGTAATTGTGTAAAAGAGACTCGGTTGTTACAGCGATATTATAGCGCTTGTTTATTTATTTACCATTTTGTTTTAGCCTGGTTGCTTTTTTTTTTTTAAGTAATAGCTGTCTGAGACAGTTCCTATCAAGTACAAAAACAGATCATCCGACAATCGGATTGAAGAAAGTAGAGTTTACAGATTGTATTAGAGTGAATACACAAATTTTGAAATGAAATAACAAGATGTAATTTATGAATTAAATTCAAGTAAAAGATTATATTTACATTTAGAGCAATAAATGTCAATAGGAATAAGTGTTTGCATTAATTTCTCACCTGACATATTTTTTTTATCTATTCTACCTGCAAGAATGTTCTTTTTCTTTATTCCTGTTTTGATTGGCAATAATAGGTTAATATTCATAATCCATCTTTAATTGATTTCGTAAATAAACTTCACTGTTGACTCTAGTATTAATTTGAGAAGCTCAATTACAAATTTAAATACATGAATATTATTAAATGCATGCATTAAAGTTTTCTAAATATAGTAAATGTTCCGTAATTATGATAACTGTAGACCTTTTTTTCCACTGAACAGTCATACATGTCAACTCAATCAATTAAGGTCATTAACATTAAAGAAAATGCTCTATAAAATTTACATAAACCACATGTATAATCAGTTTTAAATGTATTAGTTAATACATGCTCCGTCGTACACATGCAAACTTTAAATTTTAAATTTCTCCTGCTAAAGATTGATATCAGATTATTCACATTGTCAATGTTCATACGAAAAAGACAGTTCCACATGAAATATTTCGTACCGCCAACCATGTATTGTATAAATCGAAGCAACATTTGAAAATGATTGATTGGTTACGGCTTAACGTCCTTTGGCAGACATTTCATGCATTTTAGGACGAACATGGTTGACCATTTAAACAGATCCAGCTTTTCACTATTCCGACCCACTGAGCTGGGTTTTTAATTTTGCTAGTTTTTTTAGCTAAAAAAGTCAATAGTAGATAAATTAATGTGCTACATCACTATGACACATTATTTTCACTCCGAGCCAGCGATCGTCACTTATCCCCTAAAATACTGCGTAGTAACATATGAATGAAATAGCCAAAAATATCAGTGAGTTAACAAAAACTGACTTGAAAATTACAGACGCATACTTTGAAAATTTTTCATATGAATATAGCTTTGAACTGTTAAAAAATTTCTAAATTAACTATGAATTACTTTCAGTTTTAAGATATGAGAATGAAAAATACCGAGTAGGAAAATACTTATATTATTAATTTGCTTAGGCATGCACTTAATCGCTTAAGCAGGGTGACACTTCGGAGAAAATTAAATAAATACATTTCCGATGATAGTACAAAAGTCAAGGAAATATGTATTTGTACGTGCCATAAAGTTTATATCAGGTGTGAGAGAAATACATGTAAGCTTTGGAAAACTCCACTTGAGAATGTTAAACGTTTAGGTAGGTTTTTACATCGGATAAAAGATGTCATTTTTATTGTGTAATTCAAAACTGACAACAAACAGATTCTTTATTTCTTTTAATGCTGTACAACCGTAAAACGTTTTAAACATAAACCATTAGACCGTGAAAGCGACATCATGAAAGAAATAAACAACAAAACAAAAGGAAAAAATGAAAAAAAAACAAAAAAAAAACAAAACAAAGTAAAAAGACAAAATAAAAACTGCATACACTAAAGGTAACTAGTAACATAAAGACATTGGCATTCATACTTCACGTGTCACCAACACGTCAATAATTAGGACATCACGTTCGCCTATTTACATGTATTTACTCTATTGAATTATGTCATTTCATGAATAATTTACGTAAAACACACAAAAAAAAAGGAGTAACAGTCCTAGCAGTTTTAAAACATCCAAAACCGCGCACACGCTTTACGGGTCTGTGGTTAAAAAACACAAACAAACAAACAAACATGAAATGGAAAGTTCGGGATTTTTTGGTACAGAAATTTTATTGTACACTGTAATTTAAGTCTTCAATGATGGATTCAGAAGAGAATATCCAAATAACTAGTGAATCCACTCGTACATGTAAACAACATCCCAAATCCATTGGAAGCATGAAATAGCTGTCTATGTATCACATGAATATTCAACACAACATATCAATATGTTACAAAATCATTTTTCATAAATAAGATGGTTCCCTTGGTGAAATTAAAACGACTATTCAATGAAATTTATTTGATGAATATTCAAACCATAATATTTAAATATTTGAAAAAAAAGAGATTGAAAAAAAAGTTTTTCTTAAAAAAAATGATATTCAATGGTACCACTCATACTAGTGAAATTATTCTCTGTTAGAATGAGGCAGTTTGTGAATCATGGTGAGAAAAAAAACAATATCTAAGAGATCTTATTTAAAATGTTATCTGAACCGCAGAAATGGCATTCATTTCTTTTTAAAGTGTCAATAATCGAAGGTTTATATTATATAAAATCCATTGCAATTTCATCATTTATGGGAATATCTTACTTTTCCCATATCGTTCTGTTGTAAATTTGAACACACTTGACTGCATCCTCTGACACTCCTAAGACAAACGGATTGCCATGTCGTCTTCAATAGACCATAAACACTGAGCATGATTTATACCTGATTCATTCAGATTCCAGAACTTAAGGAGGTAGACCTAGGGTAAGGGACATAACTCATGAAGTTGGTGACATGTTTGTATCACATTCAATTTCACTAAAGTCTTTCAAGCTTTCATTTGAAACAGAATGAAATCAGACCAAATTACTTTGATTCTTACATGAGATTGATGTAAAATGCTGAATGCAAACGTTCCAATAATTTGTATGAGTTGTGTCCCTTACCTTAGGTCTTCCTCTTTAATACAGTGAGTACTATTTCTGTATACAATTACATTTGCTTTGTATGGCAAATACTTCATGCATATCAGAACGACATCGAGCATAGATAATAGGCACACAACGTTTAAAAGAATAAGAACAACAAAATACAAACACATATATACTTACATTTACTATACAAAATATAGAAACAGAATGGCAATTGTAATTACCATAAAATTATCCAGCTTAGTACTAGTCAGACACGCTCATCTTTTAATTATTGTGCTAGCTCACAGAGGCAACAGCCCGCGGGTAGGCATTTCACTCCACTTGGACTCATGATTCTGACTCCGGGGCAACTAACCCGTAAAGCAGCGGAGTAGTGATGACCAGTTTTATGGTATAACTCGACCGGGAATCTAACCAACGACCTCCTGCACTAGAGGCGAGCACGTACCTTTAGATCACCGAGACCGTGATTCTTATAAGAATTGATTCTTGAACTTATGAAATTATATTAGACATGTCGGGTATACTACTATATAAATTTGACAAAACTGTGTATGTTTAAACTTACGAACAAATAGGTACTGAAGTTAAAATTAAGAAATGTGAAAAAAATGATACGTTTGTTTGCCAACGCTATCATTCAAAGTTATTGGAGAATCAATGCGTTTTTTAAAACCTGGTATTTGTTTTCGTATGTATGCTTGGAAAGACTCCAGGAAAAAGCCGTTGATTTAGTTGCTTATACAAACTTTAAGACATTACTGTGTAATTCCACAAGAAGGATTTCTGAATTTTGAAATGGAATATAATCCTACAAATTTTATTAAATGGGTTTCCATCTTCTATACTCGAGGTAGTACAATTTTCAAATTTAAAAACGCGCAAAGGCTCGCGGGAAATTGTGCTCTTTGTGCTCATGTCATAAATAGAAAAATTATGTGTTTTGATGACGTTACAATAGAATTCGAACCAATCATTTGCCGAGAACAAATCAGTCTATAGAGTGCGCATATTTGTAATACATTGTATTTCAATAAAATTGATCTGGAGATAAGAAAGTTAAACAAAAATTATAGATTTATTTTCGAAAATCAGTAATTATCATACTTGTCACTTGGATCAAGTAATTCGTCGACATATATATCATGTTAATATCGCCCTAGTTTTCCAGTATGACAATAAACTTAATTGTAGAAACATCTCATGATTGTGTACTGCCAATCAACCCATACAATTCTTCTTTTCCAGGATTAGTTGTCTTCTAATAAAACAAATACAAAAGAATACATGCACATAGTAATTAAACTATTGAAAATCAAGTGCGTCACGATATATGGTACAAAACAATTATTTAATCCATAAATATAAATTATTGATAATTAAGTAGTACTCCGGCTAAGAATCATGCAAAAGGTGATTCATGGGTGAAAAAACTACATGTTTTTATTTTTGATATTTTGTTTGAAATGCCATAGTAAACAGAAATAAACAGTAGGTTTTTCATATACCCCATGCTCCTAGGAGATAAAAATTATATAGAATACACTGTGGACTTCAAAATTAAGGGAGATAACTCTGTAAATGACACTCAAATACAGTAGAATCTATTAGAATTTCAATGTTGATTATCTCCTAAGAGCAGGCAGATTTGAATAAATATTTACACATTTCATAATATAGACCCATAAATCAACTCAATATCAAAAATAAAAATATGTAGCCTTTTTTTAGGTATATCACATTTCATAGATTTTGCATGATTCTTACAAAGACTACTACTTAAGAATTATTCCAATTTTGGACGTTTAGGATTCAGGTTAAAGTCATGTCAATTGCATTCTGATCCTCTTTATTTTTTCAAAAATTAATGTTAACTGATATTTGTGAATAGGAAACACAAAACAAAACACGGGGACTCCTTGAAACACTTGAGCTTTTAAGTGTTTCGACAAATGCATGAATTCCTATTATCTAATTTGAGTGACATTTGATAGTAAAATGACAATTTTTGGAAGGAAATACTTGATAGATACAAGTGAATTTACGCAAACTATAATTTTATCTATACATGTAGATGTACCTTTATAGAAAATGAAGTAAAATTAGTATAAATAGAGCGTGGGCATTGTTCAAAACACGAATCAACAAGTATTTTGTACGTAATTAATTTTGCCTTTGAAGACCAACTAACAATAAGCCAAAAATGTACTTTCTAATTAAGATGTGTTTAAGTGTACTTTTACTACTTTCTTCCCTTGTACAAATGAAGACAGATATAGGTACATGTTTTTGTCCACTAACAACGATCAGAATATCCGTTTTCTTTGTTATAAAAACTCATGGATTAAACAAATGAATGAATTATAACGGAAAAATATGGTACAGTAATATTTGGATCATGAAACCAAGAAAATGTGCCCTCACGAAATCAGATTTTGAGACAAAACCACGAAAGCTTCAACCCAACGAAAATAAGTATTTATTCCATTTATTCCGTCTATAAATAAATGAATTACAGTATAAATTGTCCTTACATATATGTATTATCTAACACAAAATGATTATATACTATCTGAATTGGAAAAAAAATGTTTAAAACGGCAGTGAATACATGTTCACCTTCTAGATAATGAAGCTATATGTTGTTAAAATAAGAAATATTTACTCATGTATGTTATTGAAAAAAACTATGTTTAGTTTTAGAAAACAACTTGTTTGCACAATTTTGAATTTGATGCTGTGAAATTTGTTACATTATAGAGGAATTATAAGCCATATTAGTATGGAAATACAATACAATGTAAACAAAATTGTCTGTTTTACAATATACGAACACAATATCTATTATGTATTTAAAAACAATTTAGATATCATAATCAGCCCTCGGGCAGGGGAATAATGATACTAACCAAGGGAAGACGGGAGATAGTAATTAGCCGCTATATTCTGAACTGAACAGCACAGCTTGCCTACAAGAAATATAAATATGAAACATGTAGAGTGTATAATGTGGCACATAATTAAGTAGTACTCCACCTAAGAATCATGCAAAATGTGATTCATGGTTGGAAAGTCTACAGATTTTTAATTTTGATATTTTGTTTAAAACGTCATAGTAAACAGATAGTTCACGTATCATGTGGCTTTTCATATTACCCTTATTCATAGGAAATACAAATTATATAGAATGCACTGTAGAATTCAATATTAAGGGAGATAACTCTGTAAATGACACTAAAATACAATAGAAACTGTTCTATTTTCAATGTGAACTATCTCCTAAGCACAGATAGATAGAAATATAAACAATTCATCATACAGACCTATAGCACAACTTCATAACAAAAATAAAAATATGTAACCTTTTAAAGTGTATCACATTTTACAGAATTTTCATGATTCGTACAAAGATTACATAATTTAGCACAAATGTATAACAAAAATAATATGTGACATGGAAACTATGAAAGCTTTTGTTGTCTAGGAAGAAAACATTACAATGATGTTGTATAAGTCTAACAGTAAAATAATTTTGCAGTCCATACATTTTCAAAATTGATGGTTTACATGTGAAATACCTTTAGATATACTTTAAGCTAAAAGTTCTTATGCATACCACTGTATGTTATCAAATAGCCTACTACAGTACGTATAGGTACAAATGTACTATTTGTAAAACAAGACAATACAGATGTATATGAATAGGTTGATTGTCAAGGCCCTTCTGCTGATGTTTTATCCTAAATGATAATGCAAAACTTACAGTGTTGGAGGCGCATTACAAATAACCTCGTATCATAATTACAATTATTTGCTGCGTAAAAAGTGTATTAAAATGACTACTAAGATAAGCGTATTTATTTACCTAAATAGGGCATGACAAATAAAGTCTAACTGCAACTAACGAATATTGGTATTTTTGATGAATAAACTAAAATATCACATAAATATTTTTTCCATTAAAAAGATAAAATTATGAAATGCCCTATATCTATAAAGGTTAAGAATATCTAGAGATGAGGATTTTAAGTCGTATAGTTTTGTTTATTTCCATGGTGGTATGATTGTTTACATACTTCGCCTACATATCTGTTTCAGTGAAAATATTTAAAGTGATTTTTTTTATGAAAGTTATTTTTTGTCGAGCATAATACATATGTACGAAGAAATTTACAAAGGTCATTGGGGTGAACTCGTTGACGTTCATCTTTGATCCTGACCATATATATACAGCTACATGTACATGTTGCCTCTGCATGTTTGATAATCTGTATCATTTCATCAGTGCCAAACCTACACGGATATATTTCCTTGATTATAACTCAAATCTTTCCTCTAAACATTTAATTCGGTCTAAGCCTCTTTAAATCAAAATAATTTATATTTCCGGTGCACACAAATAAACAATCGTGTACATCTTTGTCAATAAGGTTCCTCTAATTTGGTTAAGAAGTTACATAATACATCATTTACTTTGTAAAGTTCTGTGTATTGTTTTCATGTATAACATGCAATTTACAAAAGTGTTACATGTGATTGTATGTATCATTAGAAAACTTATCATAACGGAAATGTTCAAATAAGTATTGTCATTTTAATTTATGACTAATTCAGATTAATTACTTGAAAAAAAAAATATATGAAAAAAAGCAATAATCACATGCATGAAAGTGAAAATTTTCACAAAATTAATTTGTGGTTTTTTTTCAGGTAAACAATCATCCTGTGACTTGTGTCGTCATTATATGTGGGGTGTGTATTCTCTAATATTAGTACAATTCAGTCACAAGGACAAAATATTCATATGAACGTTATATTTCTGTTTATAAGGAAAAAAGACTTGTGTTGTTGCATGTGATAAAAAAAACCCTTTTCACATGATTACGTCGATTACAGTATGGATATGTTACAAGACTGAATGCAAATATACAAAGAGTAATCAAGGGAACCAAGGTTATAGCGGTAATCAAAAGAATGTAATCCAGGGACAAAGACCAGACATGGAAAACAGACACACACAAAAAAGAACATAAAGTAACTGAAATCATACATACAAAGTAACAAAAGTAAATGAGTAACTCGGACTCCACTAAAAACTGGGAGCATTGACCAGGTGCACCGGTAGGGTAAGCGTACGACAGTCGAGCTAGATAACCACTGTACTAATCTAGATAAAATTCCTTTTATTTAAGGAAAGGCTGTTGTATTTTTTCGGTTTATGAAGAAATAACCTCAGTAGTCTTGTGGTGCACATTAAATAACCTGCTACATTTTAAGTATGGACCACGGGCACTGAAATTATTCCAAATTTGAAAGCTGAACTTCGAGTAACATGAAATACACCAGCAACTGAATGTCTTGACATGATGTTTAGAAGTATTTTGTAAAAAGTGTTGTCGAATAATCTAGTTTCATTCGCTATTTATTTTTAATGTCTTCTTTTTTATGATTAAAACATAATCCATAACACATATTAACATTAGTTTCGCCAATAACTATAAATTACTGACTTTTCACATTATTACCAGTGGATTATCGGATTTCTCCATTGGAATAAGTCTTAAGATAACATTTTTGTATATTTACTATGAAATATAGGACGTTCAAATCAAATGGCATAGTATCATTCCATCGGAAATTATAAAATTTGGCTAAATATCTAATAAAGTGTGTTTAATTATCGACTTCTTTGTACAAAACAATTTAGAGTGATAGACTTTCACAAGTCAGTTATTTCTAGCCTCAGTTTTGTCTTGTTTCGTTTTCACTCTTAGTTTACTTATAAGTTGCTGAAGTCTATTGGTGCATCTATTTAGCTATACCTGTGTATAATGTTGTTTTGGGGAGAGCTGCAGCAAGCCCTGTTGTGTAAGGATTTCCTCGTCGTTCATTGAAGACCCATGGGTGGCCTTGGGCCGACATTTTCATCCCGAAGGGGTGATTGTCTCTTTGACATATTCACCAACCATATCCATTATCATTATATGTCATTTGCTTATCTTACAGTCTTATTAAAGTGAGTACACGGTAGTGTTCATGTAGATTTTCGTCGTTCGTTTACTGTTGTGGTTAGAAGTGATTTGTTAAAATTGACAATAACATGTATGAGTTGATGGTGCAATTAAATATTGAATTACATGTACACACAGAAAAATAGGAAACAGAAAAAATATATGTAAAAACAATATCTAGAAATCAGTGTTCACCTTGTCTTGGTTTCATGACATAAACATGTTCAGACATGCAGTCTGATCTATTTAAGTGGAGATTTATGGTAAATGGCATGGCTTGCCCTCCTATCCCAACTTCAAGGCCACTGTAGGTATAAGTTACACTACGCTTAATCTTTTAAGAAGGTGACCACTTCGAATTATGTAAACCCACAGGAAACAGCCAGTATTGATGCTTCCGAATGGCGATCAGCAAGGGGGATAATCATAAATCTACTTAAAATTCTGCGTCATTTTAATAGAGACAAACAAAAAGATTAATGCAGTGGACATGGATATATCATTGATTAAAATGTATCTATCGTTTTCAAACACAAATGTAATTCTTAAGTATGCAAATTTATTTACTTTATGCAAATCATGTTGATTTTATTCGTCAAGGTTTGGTTCCAGATTTAGGACCCTTACATTGTATAAAATACTATTGCTATCAACAAAATCTTTCTTTTACAAGTTGTGCAGTTTAGCAATTTTTCTCACTTTTATATATTTTAACATTTTAGTAATATGCATTTTTCTTATAGAAGGATTGAGAACAAAAGGCAGGTACTAGAAGTACATTGCATGTAACTTTTAAAAATACAAATAACATTTATGATGAAATTACACACCTATATTTTAAGTCATTTTTGTTTTTGTTAATAATTCTGAAGCTGAAATATGCACGTATTAAAATATATTTGATTAGTAAAATAGCAATTGGGATCTGACACAAATCTAACCCATATCAGATCACGTTTGCTACTTTGCTAATAAAATATGTTTAAACAACTGTATCAGCGTTGTATGTATATAGGAATTGTTTCATTACATTACTAATTTGTGTAATAAAATATTTTGTGATGCTCATAATTTTGCATTCACATGTATAATTTCTTTCTTTTCAAATCTTCTATCCTAATCTAATACTAGGGGTTTACCTTATAATTATTAAAGCTATTTGAGTTCCCACATACTAGGATAATGTCTTACGGATATGCATTTGAAATCAGTTTTTATTACACCAAATAAAATCCAATAAGTATTTACGACCGTCTCATGAAGTTCCACCTTGAAAACTTCTATTTTCCTTTTGTGTACGCCCCTTCTTAGACGAAACAAATGATATCTACTGGCACGTATTATTTGGTGAAGTCCGAATTGAGAATTGAATGTATGTAATTAAAGTCTGACTTAACTGCTTTTAGTTTATGCATGATATTTGTTGCTCCATTACTGCAAGTTGAGTCTCTAGATTGGAGTACAACTATAACCATGTTTGACACTGTTGGTTTCACAATTATAGAGAGGTGGATATATTGTTGATGCAAGCGTGTAAACCAAGTAGAAAATCTAGATATTGTAACAGACAACCGTTGATTTTAATATAAAATGTGTTTATGTTTGTGTTCTAATTACTTACTCTACTTTAACATACTTATTCTTTGAAAAAAACTTGTATGCTTGTGTATATATATGTAATTATCGTTATAAATGTCATTTTAATTCTTTCAAGGTTAAATCCGATGTTAAGATAATACATTGACAGATATTTCGACAAAAGGTAACGTCATATGTCTTGATGATGAAAGAAACTAAGTCCAAACCTAATCAACTGGAATTGTAGTGACTGATAATTTCTTACATACGTTGATAATTTTTATGGTATGGTCATTTTTCTGTTTGGTTATGTTCTGACCTTAGCTTCCAGTGACTGCAAGCGTTCTTTAATTTGATATCTCATTTCGTCTACATATAATATGTTTAGGTATTCCTTGAAGAAGTGGACATATTACTGAGTGAATTTCCCGCACACAGAATGTAAATACACATACTATATTAAGCATATCCTAGCTGATGCAATGAACAGCCATTGTTTCAATGATTAAGTTTTTGAATGAACACTTCCCAAATCAATACAAATCGCACATACAGTTCTCGGGTGTTTTCGTGAAAAAAAATGAAACATCAACAATCCCGAGTTTGTTGGCGAAACGTAGTCCAGATTTTATTTGAAATGCAGAGATCTTAAAATAAGATAAGAGAATAAAAATTATCAAATTTTCCCTCATTCATTCTCCAACCATGTTTAATTGAGCGAAAACGTTTGTAGTTTCTTCGGATTTTCATCCCTTATGGTTAAATAATTACATTACATCTTAGATAAAATGAACATTTCGACTGTTAATTTATGAGTTAAATAAATGATCACAAATGTAACTTTTATTATTATTACTACAAATTTTGTATTTACAAACATAACATGGTCGATTGAGAGGTAGATTATAATTGTACAAAAGAGTAACAGGCACCTCTCATATTTTATGTTGGGATTACATCATGTTTAATGTTCTTCCTTAACCAGTCAAGGTCGTGTTGATGGCAGTTAACCAAGGCATTTTTCAAAACATAACAACATGCATTAATAAAAAAAGCGAAAATTTTACTTTCCTGAACTTATTTTTACAGTTAATTCTGTCCTGAAGTTTATCCTTCTGATGTTTATAATATCGTCTTGTATTTTTAAAAATGTAAAAAAAAAAAATAATAAAATTACTACATACATCAGAACACTTAAATTAAATGGGTTGAATTAGTGTCCAATCTTGAGGAGTCTACCGACCAGTTCCATTTTAAAAGATAAAAATGATTGATTGGTCAGTCGATTGAAAAGCGCACAAGAATATTTAGTTAATTTACTCGCAACCAAAATAAACAAAACATGTACATACAAATCAAATGAATAAGCAAATCAGTGTTCAATTCGCGAATAGTCGCGAAACTGTAATGGATTTAATGAGCAAAGTTTCGCGTTGTATCGTGCAAAAAGGTGTAATGAACATAAATGTGTTCGATGGCCTTAATTAACTTTAAAAATAATATTAACGATTATTATATAGATTGCAGTGATGTTCCCAGTGTAATTTTTTTTTCGATAATTCACACTGTGAGATGAAGTCGGTAATTTCACTCTCGCGCTTTCTCCCGCCAAATCGTCACAACGAGTTCCGCACACTCGTTAAATACAGGAGTTTTCGACACTCGTGATCATATTTTGGTTATTCACTCTTTCCAATTAATTATCCTATTAATATAAGCTTTGATTCTCTAGGCACTGTTATATAACAATAAGTCTAGAGATCTCAGGTTCCCTTTATGGTATGGATTTCCTCAAACCTTTATGCTATGAATTTGCGGAACAACTCTTAATTTCGTTATTATAATAACCCGTATACCATTAGACAAATTCATGAAAACTTGGGAGTACTTACCCGTGAAAGATGGCTCTTATAGAGCTGACGAAACGAGTTTGTCATGTCACCTCGAGTAGTATAAATTAGTGAAAAGATATTTATAACGATAAAATTAATTCTGCCACCATAGTTGAAATATTTTTCTTCAAAATTTCGATCTTTAGATTTTATATCAGCTTTCATATAATTTGTGGAATGGTTGATCTAACCACGAAGCTACATACATTATATTAACCAACCCTTACAGCATACATTTTAGAGGCAACGCTAAAGATCTCGTCACTTTGGCAAGTCCCAATGATAAAAATACAACTGAAGACATGAAATTTCAACGAAAAAAAACTGTGATCAAAGCTCACTTGCTGATACCCCCGTTCCCCTCCACAGAAACAAAAAATAAAAATCATTTAAGTTATTCAAATATATATAAGACATATAAACAATTATTATGTGACACACATTTTTGTGAAAGCTCTAACATCATAGTCTATTCAGCGTTAAATTACGGTTTAGATATAATTAGTGAAGATATTTATAACGATTAAATTAATTCTGCCATCATAATTGAAATAGTGTTTTTTAAATTTCAATATTTAGATTTCATATCAGCTCTCATATAATTTGTGGAATGTTCAGAAGACCCATTCGGACGACCTTTGACAAAGTTTTGCATCAGAAAACAAAGATCAAGAAGAAAAATTCACTCGTCAAAGCATTTGTTCATAATTTTACTCGTAAGTGGGTCCTTATCCCTGAGTAAAGTAGTTAAGCAGTCTACAGCCTACATAATGTCTTTTAGTAATTCACTAGTATACATATACATACACTGCTGTATTAGTATCGAAATATTTTTTTTTACAAACGATGTGCTGTAAAACAGATTTTATTGAACTTTTAAAACGATATGTGACAATGAAAGATTTTATTCTACTGAAAATACCGTTCGTTAGTTGGACGTTCTTGCAAACATGACAATAAGTTGTCGATTAGAAATACTTCCATTTAACTACTTTTTTACGATGCCTTTTTTAATTGACCTTGTACTTTTGCAAAGAGAAATACTTTAGGTTTTACACCAGCTGTGAAACAATATTTAGGATGCCTCTTTGATTTAAACATTGATTTATTTAATTAATAAGTCAATTAATTATTAATTTTTTCAAGAGTAATCAAGGAAACCAAGGTTATAGCGGTAATCAAAGAGTAATCAAGGAAACCAAGGTTATAGCGGTAATCAAGGAGTAATCAAAGGAAACCAAGGTTATAGCGGTAATCAAAGAGTAATCAAGGGAACCAAGGTTATAGCGGTAATCAAGGAGTAATTAAGGAAATCAAGGTTATAGCGGTAATCAAGGAGTAATCAAGGGAACCAAGGTTATAGCGGTAATCAAAAGAATGTAATCCAGGGACAACGACCAGACATGGAAAACAGACATACACAACAAAGAACATAAAGTAACTAAAATCATACATACAAAGTAACAAAAGTAAATAATCAACTCGGACTCCACTAAGAACTGGGAGCATGGACCAGGTGCGGTAGGGCAAGAGTCAAGAGTTTAAAATGAAATATTTTAAATCGTATTTGCGTTAATGTGTGCACTGAATGATGTAATGCGACTGATTTATCTGACAGTCGTTCTTTCATCTCCTAATTACTAACATTAACTGCATTTTTTTATTATATATACAAAATCATATCAAATTCAGACACTGTCAATTGTAAACGTTTTTAAGGTGTAGGAAAAACACCAAACACTTGATGTTTACCGGTCTACATACGCCATATCATAACGTATCTATATCGTTTTCTCTCTAAAGAAATGTGTAGTTTGGAGTAAATTATACATTCCCACTCTCTGAAATCAACTAAACTAAGAACAACAACTGTTTCTATGTACCAGTTGCATAACCTAACCATATACATTTATTTTCACGATAGTGCAGAAATCAAATGACAAATTCGGGCTGTTCATGCTGTGTGTAAATGCTTCTTTAAGTGAAATAAAAGGGAATTTGTGGTTGTGTGCAATAATACTTCACATCATATCTAATATTTACAAAGACGAATTCAAAAACTTGATATTTTTTTTTTATTTTTGTCGAAGATAGGATACCATTGGTCCATTATCTAACTTTCTATTTTTGCCTTCCTCCTGAATGTTCTGCTTCGTCATAAAACTATAACACCATTAAGTACGTGCATTATAGTTAATGCATATTATACATTTCAAGATTTTTATACTTCTCCCTATTAACTTCATATTACAATTTAGATGAACACTACGCAATGAATTATTGCGTTGTTACAATGTAAATACGTAGAAATTTAATTCGGTAGATGCAATTTATTGTGCAGCTGCTGACGGAAGATTCGCGGAAATTGTCCTTGACGTTTTTTTTTTCTCTTGGTCCTTTCCTAGTCTTTACTCCTTCAGAACATATATTTAGTATGTTATAAATTATAAAAAAGACTTAAACCCTTGCTTACATAACATACAAGGAACAGTAAAATGTAATTTATATCTTTTGTGTCGGCCATTTGCCATTGTGCGATCAAAAAGAACACATTTACTAGGTTAACCAATCCGTATTTAATAAAATGTTACAAGTGTTTGGATATATTAATCATGAAACAACACATTTGTCTTAAGAAAATGCATGTTTATTATTTTTCTGAATGTCCTTTATGATAACTGTTATCTGTCTTTTACGAACCCTTTTTCCTTTGTTTTTCAGCACCGCGAATGAACTTTCCTGAATATGCTTCTAAGTCAAAGGTTTACATTAGTTTTATTTTCATTACTACAAACGTCTACATTTTGTCATCACAATTCGGGGGACCGAAATAAGGGCAATATTTCTTTATATATCTAGTTCAAAATCACCCGACACTTAGCAGATATTATTCTCTTATAATGTGACAAGGCTGGACAAGTTATCGGTCTAAAGCACCTGATGTCATCCCAATTGTTAGGACGTTTATATTGCAAGTGCTTTAGTTTCTTTTTTTTTTTTTGTTATTGTACTGTAATATGTCATCTTCATTGTGTATATAGATTGTCTCTGTTTCCTTTCATATAATTGATTTTTAAGTAGCTGTCTTTGTAAGAATCATGCATAATCTGAAAATGTGATACACTCCAAAAAAAAGCTTCATATTTTTATTTTTGTAATTAAGTTGTCTTATGGGTCTATATTATGAAATGTGTAATTATTCATTCCAATCTGTCTGCTCTTAGGAGATAATCAACACTGAATTTCCAATGGATTCCATTGTATTTGAGTGTCATTTAGAGAGTTATCTCCCTTAATTTTGAAATCTACAGTGCATTCTATCTAATTTTTATCTAGTAAGAACACGGGTTATATGAAAAACCGAATGTTAATTTCTGTTTAATATGGCAATTTAAACAAAATATCAAAAATTAAAAAATGTAGGCTTTTCACTCATGAATCACATTTTGCATGATTCTTAACTGCAGTGCTACTTAATTGTCTCCAGGTAAAAGTGTACCAGTGTAAACGGGTGTCCAGGTAAAACCAGGCACTGGCTGGCACATTACAAATTTTAATTTTAAAAATTGTTCAACCATTTCATATCATAAATGCACCCTATCTCAAAAATGAATGTTAATTTTGGATTAACCTCAACGATAAAAGAGAAATTAATTGCACAGAAAGCATTGAAATTAATTGAAAAAAATATCTCTTTAATTTGAGCAAAATATTATGCTTTGCAATGAAACTTTTAAATCATTTCCTGATCAATCCATTGTCGATTTAAAACAAACGTCATACTTTTGACATGCATACGGTACATTCATTACATTGAACCAAACAATCAATGAGACATAATTTATGCTGTGCCTGTGTCATCTATGTTGCAAAAGTCAATTGACAATTTTTGACTGCCATTTTAAGGATGGGGGGATTACCTTATAACTTTGCCTGCTGTATTTTCCAATAAACGCCATGTCGTCATATGTTTAACATCGTTTGTATTATGTGATTCTTTAAATTGACAATTATGTCGTTTTCGAGTACCCGAGTACACCCCGTATGATATATGCTGTTGTTTTTATTCATTTGTTTTTGTTTTATTTAGACTTTGTTTTATCATTCTTTTGTAACTCCAGTATTGCTTCTGTTTTTTATTCTATCTACGACGTGTTGTTACACAAACTGTACAATATTCTGATAATGTTTCGGCGATGTAATATGGTTAATCTTGGAACTGTCTTTCAAATTTTCAGTAGTATACAAAGTTAGTGTTGTATTTCTAAAAAGTAACAAAGTCAGGTTAAGCGTACGCTAATCATAAAACATAAAACTTGAACCCTAGCATAACCGAATCCTGAATAAACCGAAAACTTGTCTGAACCAGAGACTTTTAAATGTTTTTAAATCGTGGTTAACCATAAGCCTTTTTAACCAAACCCTTGTTAAAGTCCGAAATTTGGGTGTTGCACAATCGGATTTACTCACTTACAATCTCGGATGCTGACAGAGGTAATTCGATTCAGCAAGTGGTGTTAAAAGGATATTTATAGAAAGACAAAAAGGTTATTGTTTAACATACCAACCTGTTTGAACTATACTATGAAAGTATTGTTGTTCGTGGGGTACCAATTTTCGTAGTTTTCGTGGGTAGGCCAAACCACGAAATTTGGTTTCCATCGACAAGGAGATTTCCATTGAAATGTATACTGATAACCCCAAAACCACGATTTCAGGAATCCACGAACTTGTTTTTCTTACCTAATCCACGAAATTGGTATTCTTTCACAGTAATTCTGAAATGGGACTGGTCAAATTCTGGACAGATTTTCTTGCCTTTATTCATACAGGGTTTATAAATAAAGAACAAATCAATGCTAATAATCAATTCCAGTTAATACTGATTATACAAAAATCTTTTCTTTTTTCATACCTACAGAGTACGAGAAATTTGTGGACACCCACAGCACGAAATGCCAAACGGACAAAAAAAAAAGGAAAAAGAAACCAAAAAGTGCACACCGAGAAGAGTAAATAGTTCCAGTTTCTCGCTCATGTTTAAAAGGAAAATGTCTAATGTACGTTAATATTTTTTTCGTGCACACTGGTGGCATACGAACTTGTAATTATCTAAGTATTTCTCATATAACGCACAGACTACACATGTAGGCAGTATGTATCGACAATATCTCAATATTGTTATCCTACAATCGAAAAGCGATAAAATGGTTGTTTTTGTAATATAGACAGATATTTGATTTATCATGGTTATTCTTATTGTGTCCCGCTTAATTGGTTTCATTTTGAAAACCCACATGAATGGCAAATCCCCGGCTCCATAGTAATTTCAAAAAATGACTGGAGTGGCATTAAAATAGAGACAAAAATAACATGCACACAAAGTGCAGCATAGATGAATTTAGCACCTTGTATAAGTAGACGATAACTGCAGGATAATATGATATAGTAATTTTATTCTACGTTTTTTTTTTAATTGGACTTTTATGCATCAGTATTGTGGTTAAGGTTTCTTTGTGAAAGTACATATATGATAGACAAATCATATAAACCACCGAATATAAGACACGACTTATGTAAACGAAACAAAAATCAACCTAAGAATACACATATTTCTATTCATAGAAATGGCAAATTTTCAATTCTGTGAAAATGAAAATGAAAGGTGTAGTACACTGCCCGTGGCGATATCTATAAATCATTTGATAACAAGGCCACAACAAAGTGACAGGTACAGAAGATAAACACATACTTTCTGCTTGGGAAAGGGAATCCCTTAGTGAAGGTGATTCCCTGGATAGTAAACCTACTTTTAAATTTTAAAAATAGACATTTTTGACTGCCATTTTAAGGATGGGGGGATTACCTTATAACTTTGCCTGCTGTATTTTGCAATAAACGCCATGTCGTCATATGTTTAACATCGTTTGTATTATGTGATTCTTTAAATTCTATTGTATCATGACAATAAAATTACTTAAAGTTAATACTTTTATCCTAATGGTTTTTATATAATTATTAAAAATGCGATACATGTGATTAATGTAAATTCATCATACAATCAATCCGATTTAAACTCTGATTTTAATTGCATTACACATGGAACTCATTTTATCATATTATTTGTATAATGTAGTGGTAAAACCTCATCAACAGAATCTAATGGTTGGCATAAAATCTCACTATTTCTTTTGTTGTGTCTTCTTTTTTATTATAGTCGCTCTTCACTGGCAAACCTTACGTTGACAGTGAAACAGTTTTACAAAATCAATGCTTCATTCTTTCTAGATAAATACTGCGTAACGCAGACAAAATGAAATAACAAACATTAATATAGCATTTAAGAGTGTGTCCATTCCTGGATCAACCATTTGGTACATTCGTTCATGTTAAATGTTCTTTTTTTATGAACTGCTACCATAAAAGAAAAAAAATAAATTACATAAAAAACATTTAAGTGGATTGAAAAAGGGAGATGACTTTTTTGTGCGATTTGTAGTTCTTTGTTAGGAAATTTTAGATTCCTTCAAAAGACATCCATTGTGGATTAAAATAATTTCTTTTGTATAGTGTACACATTACATTAGAACCAAAATTTCACTGAATGTTTGAGGACGCTTACCCTACCGGTGCACCTGGTCCATGCTCCCAGTTTTTAGTGGAGTCCGATTTGCTCATTTGCTTTTGTTACTTTGCTCGTATGATTTTAGTTACTTTATGTTCTTTGTTGTGTATGTCGGTTTTCCATGTCTGGTCTTTGTCCCTGGATTACATTCTTTTGATTACCGCTATAACATTGGTTCCCTTGATTACTCTATGCCACTCATATCATAGAATTTGTTTTATTTTTATATAGACAACCTCTTAAATGGACTCCATGTCAATGTATTATTTCCTCTGATTAACATTTGTCAACATAAGTGTCAGCTACTTTTGAATTTCAATTAATGTTTAAGAAAACAAGCTTTCACGAAATGCATGTTACCAAGGAGTCACATAAAACGTGCTATTGTTGCAGAGTTTTTATAATCCGTTTTGAAAACGCTATTTTACAATGCATTAATTAAATTTGTCTCTGGTACAAAATCTTTGAAAAAAAATTGTTTAGGAAATTAAACTTTTAAAATGTTGAAATATTTCAGATAAAAAACAAATAAAAGCAAAGTGCTCGTATAATTGTTGGGGCGCAACCCCTTGAACATATGAAATATTTAGAACAAATAGAAATGGAAAACAATGTTCCAAAAGTTCGTCTTCGGTGAGGACTGAAATGTAAAGATTCAACTCCGTACAAAAAAGCACTCTCTTTAAACCCTCTTTTAATGCCCCTTACAGTTGGTAGAATAAGCGTTATCTCAGCTTAATTCAAATACAATGACCAATTCCTTACGAAATGACCATCTGTGTCAACTTTTCTGGTTAGTAAGTCTCAACATTTAAATTTAAAAGTGTGTTCAACTTTGATGATCTAAACACTTTTTTTAACGTATGAAATTCTGTTGTCCAAAGGAAGTTCGGTTCAGACAGGTTGACCGTACATACAGAAGAACAACATCTTATACTGTTTTAGTGTCAGTCTCTGTTAGAACCAGGCAGTGGTTGAAACATGACACGAAAACAAATACCATTTTGTATGTGCGATGGATCGTTACGGTGTATCCATCTGCGACATAAAAACTTATTTTTTCAACGTGTCATAGTTTTTCTTTCCTCTTTCGTCTACCACGGACTTGATATTTTTATGAGCAACTCGGTTATAGCGGTAATCAAAAGAATGTAATCCAGGGACAAAGACCAGACTACGAAAACAGACATACACAACAAAGAACATAAAGTAACTAAAATCATACATACAAAGTAACAAAAGCAAATGAGCAACCTGCACTCCACTAAAAACTGGGAGCATGGACCAGGTGCACCGGTGGGGTAAACGTCCTCTGCTTTTCTAGAAACACCCGCCGAGTTGTTCATAAAAGGTGAAGTCCGGGGTAGACGAAAGAGGAAAGGAAAACTATGACACGTTGATGGATACACCGTAACGATCCACGAGTTCATGATGACGACCATAAATCTTTTGTTGTGATGACTTCAATCTTGTAGCAACATAACTCTGTTCCAGAAGCGTATTTGTTAGAATTATAGTGAGATACAAAAAGTCTGCGTAGTTTTGGCAAGCTCTGGCATAACGCATGAGTTGTGATATGAACACTTCATACGCAGGTGCTGAAGGGATGTTGCCACAGATGAAAGGAAAGTTAACAATTCTGAATGGAAATTCATCACGTTTGTTGCAAAGTTTGGTCAAAAGTGTACCTTTACCATCGATTTCTTAGTGTATGTCAAGATATGAGGCTGAATGCACAGTGTCTGTAGTATCCTTTATCTCAAGTTCCCGAAATTAGGATTGTTTAAAGATAATATGTCATCTATATAGAGGAAACTGAGATTATAGGATCTAGCTAAACGATATTCTTTCTTCCAGATCAGATCAGCTATAACGTAAGCCTCATAAGAGTGAAGTAATAGGTCAACAAGTAGAGGAGCACAATTTGTTCCCATTGGAATGCAAACCGATTGTTGAAAAACGCGTCCGCAACACACTACAAAAATATATTGTCGATTGAAAATTCCAGCATCCTCTTCTGTATATTACGATGACTGTTTGTACCATAAGAATCAAGAAAAAAGACAAGAGTTTTGTAAACTGAGTTATAATTTCATTGAAATGCACTAAGATGAATCTTTCAGAGCAGACAACTCTGTCGGAAACCTCATTTTTCTAACTTTCTATTGAAAAAAATCTGAGCAAATACAATGACTCAGAGATCAAATAATGGTAGTTCAAACACAGAAAGCATTATTGGGTGAAATGATATTGTCACATCACTGAGGTTGTGACATTTTCTCATTTTGCCTGAATCTTACAAATACTTACATATTAAAAGTGAATAGAATATTTTGATTTTTTAACCTGATAAACAGTTATTGTTAAAATAGAATCAATCACAACTTCACGTTATTTTTTTTTCAATACAAAAATATTCTAATTATAACAGGTGTTGACAGCTTATTGAAAGAGTTATACTGTAATATCATAATTATAAGACTTTTATTTTTGTAGGCGATTTAATAATGCTACTGGCAATGTCACGGACTTCTTTAAAACACAAGCTTTCAAAGTAGACTAAAAAAGACTTAGAGGTATAGGTATCAGCATTGGCGACGATAATTAAGTCACTGCTATGCTTAAACATTATGGATTTTTAGAGATATTTAAAATTTTGGCTGCTTTAAAGATTTAATTTCCGTTTTTCCAAACGAAAAAAAAATCAATAATAAAAATATAAAATTCTGATAAATTATGTCTCTTGTTCGTAAGTTAATTTTACTGACTCTTTCATAGTATTCTTGTCATTCCGGCATCATTCAAGGACAATGTGTTATGTCTTATCTCACATTGATTGCCAGCGATTCAGAAAGTCCATCAGCGGATGCCCGACCGGTTGACCATCCAGACCATCTTCATTACTAGAGTTACTAAGAGCATCATTAACTCAAATACTTTGAAGACCTACCAGACTGCATGAGAGTCACTTCATTTCGAACACTTTATTGCTTAGAAAATATTTGGCCTATTTCCAATTCACATTATCTTACATGACATTTCATATCTATCGAACTTAAATAATGATACTTCTACAATAGTTATCTTCATTTATGCTATTAGTCTATGCACAAGATACAAATTAAAAATACAAATTTGGAAGTGGTTGATAAAGCTAAATCTTTTCATTTTAAGAACTAGATAGAGGGAAACAATTGAACAACCTCTTAATTCAGACAAGCGCATGTTTACCTCTTTTTGTTTACAGAAGCAGCTAATTCCTTTTCTCGATTTTTGTGTTATCGAAATTAAATTGTCGACGTTTTTCTTCATTTATCTACTTGTTCTTAATTTTTCAGTTCATTTCAGAATGTTACTGAATCATGATTTTGTTCGTGCTGATTTTCATTTTTAACGTTACAGCAGTTTCTCAACAAATCTTTCACCTTTTCATGAATACACAGCTAGTTGCTCTTTGTATTTTTATCTTACCTACATTAATATTAGTATATGTTTTTATGAACAAACCTCCTAATCTTTTTTTAAATAAAGTATATCTCATAATTAGCTAGCATCATGGATGATGCAAAAATATTAGTTTTTTAAGATAATTATTTTATGAATTGGCAGATAGTTATATTTATTTATATTCGTACATTTCAACATACTTCGGTTGTCAAGATGTCATCTTAAAAGTAAACAAGGTCATTCTGTATATTTTTAATGTAGGTTTATATACGTTTGTTCTCCCCTTCCTGGTTCCCCTAACTTCACAGCTATTTTTAGATAGACATGCACAAGCCACATGACCTACGCATGATGTCATGGAATATTTTAGGCTGAAGCAGCTGGACCCCAAACAAATTTCAGTGAATTTCACTTGATGGAAAGTAGCTTTCCAAACTTCATATTTATTGGACTTCAATAGCCGTTGTTTTACTTTTATTTTGTGCATCTATTCATAGCATGTGTTACGGAAATCACGTAACAGTTTTATTATAACACACGAACGATGCCTCCGAAGGCAAGCAACAGGGGTCGCAGTGTGCATCGTTATTTACCGTATAATTTATCATTACCAGAAAATGGGACTGCTGGTCAGCTTAAAACAGAAATTTCAAACCTTCGAATAAATTTTCCTGAGAACGCGCGCCGATCCCATTTGATTTCATTGTATAAACAATATGGTCATACACGGGAGGTAATTATAACTGCTGAAGATATTGGAACGGCTGAAACTATACCTGTGAAGCCGTCAGATAGAACAGCTGAGATAATCATGGCCAGAACGGAACTTCCGGTAGTGCATGGAAAGAAAAATGATATAAACAATGAACTTCTCAGTGTAATTCGAGAATCGTAAGTCAACGCATTAAAGAAGGACATGAAATCTGTTACGACTGACATTCAAAGGTTAAAAGGCACCAGACACGTGTCAACGGCTGCAGGAAGCCCAGATCTGGCGGTGACCACAGAGCTAAGCTTAAGGACAAACATGACTATACAGCTCCGAAGAACTCCAAGAAGACACAACACGTAGCAGAGCATATTTAAATCTTAACTGTACAGACAATTCAAATCTTACCAACACACAGTACACAAATCCTAATCAACTCGTCAAAACACAGTTCAGATTTGTAAAGGAATCCTTGCCTTTTGTGGAAACAGTATCACTTCTGTTACGCAAAGTGTACTAGAAGGTAAGGATGTTAATTTGGCAACATTGCACATACCACATTTTAGTTACTTTAAAGAAAGACAATAAATGTCCCGACCCCAGGCTAAATAAACAATTCTCAATAGCAGAATTTGTTAACTCTTTCGGGATACACAAGAGCATTAATGTGTGAGGTTTTTCCACATAGGCGTGCTGAGCTTGATCTTCATGACAGAGACATTATAGAAATGGCAAGCCGGTATGTTGGTAATGGATTTTATGAGTACCATAAGCTTTTTAGTGCTAGTGTTGCAGCCCACCTCAAATATCAAGGATTGTCAGTAGATTTGTCTGTCAGAAATAATACATTATTCTGCAATATATTTGCATATGAAGCCAAACATTTGTTTAAATTGTCAGAGTATAAACCATTCAGTAGCCTTTCGCCCTAACAATGTTAGGAATTCTATTTTTTCTATGATTGCACAGCCAATTTATAGAGATTCCAACAAAGTTCTGAATGACTATAGGCATACCGATGCTTATGGAGACTTAAGATTACTCATGGTGGTTTAGAAATTTGTAATAACTTTAATGCAGAGAAATGATGTACCCAACCAAGGTGTAACAATTTACATGTATGTGCTATATATGTAAGAAAGCCGAACACGGGAAATCACAATGTCTCCATTCATAAAACTTGATAGCTCCAAGTGCCATTCAAACCTTAGACACAAAAGGCCCAATGTCTACTGCTTTAAATATTGACAATTTAAAAAAAAAAAACTATTATGCAACCATCCAGATAGGGAATTTGTGCAAACTTAGTGACAGGTGTAAACTATGGCTTTGATAGTGGTATTTCTCCATTACCGTCTTCCTCAGTTATATGTAAAACAACTGTTATCAGCTAGATGTCAACCGGATATCACTTCAAAATATATTCAGTCTGAATTAGACAAAGGTTTCATCTATGGTCCATTTATTGATATACATTACGACTTATACCGCATTAATCCAATAGGCATCGTCGAAGGGAAATATCCCGAAAAGAAAAATAAAATGGTAGTGGATTTATCGGCACCCCATGATGATTTCGATAACCTTAGTTTAAATGACCTAATTGATAAAAAAAGATTTGCTCTGCAGTATGTTACTATTGACCATGCCATCCATATTATTAAAATGTGGGATAGGTAGTTGGCTATGCAAAACCGATATTTCTGATGCATTTTAGCAGAACATTTATGGTCATTTCACGATATTCATTGGGAGAATAAATATTACTTTTATTCTAGATTAGTCTATGTTAGTCGGTCAAGTCCGAAAATGATATTTGACCAAATATCTCTTGCAATATGCTGGATAGCTGAGAATGTATTCAAAGTGAATAACATTTTACATTTTTAGATGACTTCCTTACAATTGACCCACCAAATTACGAAGCTGATAGAAGTATGGCAATATTAAATTATATTCAGGTAGTTGAATATTTCAATTGCACCCCATAAGACTGTTACACCGACTCATTGTTTGGAATATTTGAGTGTAATAATAGATACGCAATATATAGAAGCTCGGTTACCCAAGGAGAATCGAAAGGATTTATGAAATCATGGAGAAATTTCTGACATTAAAATTATGTACAAAGAGGCAATTACTCATTTTCTTTTCGGGTCATCTACATTTTGTATGCAGAGTAATTTATCCTGGACGTTCATTTATTTCGTATCTAATTAAGTTTTTCACAACTGTTAAAAACTGCATCTCCACATTTATCTTACCAAAGATTGTAGATTGGATATACTAATGTGGCTGACATTTCTGTTTAGATGGCATGGCGTTTCTTTCTTTCTAAATTATAATCTTACTCTAACATCTGATTTGCATTTATTCACTGATGCTACAGACTGCACTTTTGGGGGTATTTATGGTACCGTGTGGTTTCAAGGGAGGTTTCCGTCACAGATTCTGCACAACAAAGAAGCTTCTAGGGTCTTATTTGAGTTGTATCCCATAGCTATGGCTATAGCATTGTGGGGTAGTACAATGTACTTTGGGCTAGGCATAGAACTGTGTTTCATTGCGACAACATGTCTACAGTAGCGATTATAAATAAAGACTGCAAAGTTTCGACAGCTAGCACCATGGGCTGATCAATTTCAAACACCTTGTATTCAGTGGAAAGATTTTATGATACATGTATGAGGGAACTGTTATGGAACGCTTGTATTACATCAAATACCACAGCAGCTTAGAAGACTGGTTTTGAACTTTCTGCCAATTTGTCACCTTGTATGGTATAGCTAACCAACCAGGAGACCTGCCTACTATAGATGAAGAGTTGTTAATTAACTTCGTTACATACTGTTATCAAGCCTTAGATCTCAAATTAGCCACTTGAAGATTTATCTATCTAGAGTTAGGCTTTTGTACTTTAGAAAAGGTAGAAAAGATCCACTCATGTATAATAATAGGTCAGAATGTATATTGAGAGGTATCAAAAGAATTCAAGGTTCTGATTTACATGTAGCTTTAAAGAAAAGACTTCCAGTAACTCTATTTTTTTGACAGACAGTGATTTGTAAAAATTATTTAAAAAAGGGTTTTGCCCCCTTTCAGACAGGGTGTAAATATTTATATCTTGAATCTAAAAGTATCAAATGAAACCTGTACAATGTATGAAATAGTTCATTGAACGTAGGAAGAAACAAGTGCAGCTAGTTCATCACCTCTTTTTATAGACTGTAAAGGAGCACCATTGAGTAGAAACAAGTTTATTGACTTTTTTAGACATGCATTATCTTCATTAGGTATTGATGATTCCAAATACAGTGGTCATTCCTTTTCGTATAGGGGCAGCTACTACTGCAGCAGCTGCAGGAATCGAAGATCATTTGATTCAACCTTTAGGTCGATGGTCATCAATCTGTTACACTAGGTACATTAGGACTTCAGTAGCTACAATTATGCATGCACGAATCAAATGAATATTTCCATCCGGTGTTTATTGTTGACTATAGTGGGTTACAGCACCTACATTTAAATGTACAATTCATATTAACAGTGGAGCAATCTCCTTGGGGGCACTTCTTATACTCATTTTGGCGTTTTCAATTCCATTTTCTGGAATTATAATCCCAGGTACAAAGATAAGATTGTAGGCGTGTCTGCTGGGCTACCCCCAGACACTAAGATTTAGGATGTAGGCGTGCCTGCTGGGCTCCCCCAGGTACTAAGATAAGGTTGTAGATGTGTCTGCTGGGCTCCCCCTAGACACTAAGATTTAGGATGCAGGTGTGCCTGCTGGGCTCCCCCAGGTACTAAGATTAGACAAAATTTATACAGTATCTGCCGGGCTCCCCCCAGATACAATGTACTTTTGTTTTCTTTCATTTTTTAGCTCACATGTATTTTCATTTTTTACATCTTTCATGTATCTGCTGGGGCTCTCGCCAGACACAGATTTCTAAAATAAGTTTGTTTTCTACGAGTAGCTCCCAGATTGCCAAATTATGTTTTATGTTTTTTTTATTATTGAGTATTGTGTTTATGTAAATAATTTGTACCGTTGTTTTACTTATTTTAAATGTACATGTAGTTATTTTAATAGATTTTTTTAATTTCATGTGTTTGCGTTTACAAAGATGTTATAGGTTTTGACTATATACACTCACTATCTTGTTAACTTGTAAGATACGAATGTACATTAAGATAAGATGCACGCACACATGTACATGTTTTTACTACATGTAGTTTTTTTTTCAATTCCATGAAACTTACACAGAGGTGTTGTCAGCAAAATGATGGAAAAGATGTGACAGAAGTTTGATATGTGTTGAGCTTGCATAAACGGGCACCTTAGGAAGTGTTCCTCTGCTAAGTATGAATTTGGTTTCTCGGTATGATAAAATGCATACAGATGTACAGAATAATTGAATGCGTTTCATGGTTAAGACTGCATTTGGGAAGCTGTGTATCATGTTCTTGAGAGTATATAAGAGAAATAAAAATGAAAATGTCCATGCCATGTTAATTCTGATGAAAATGTACCTTTAACTCGGATAAATACATATTGTGGCTGGTGTCAGGGGGAAACGAACAAACGAATAAAGAGGCTGGGTATGTTCAGTTGAGTAATTTTGTAGTCTAGCATAACTTCCATGCTTCCAGTTTTTAGTGGAGTCCGAGTTGCTCATTTACTTTTGTTACTTTTTATGTATGATTTTAGTTACTGTATGTTCTTTGTTGTGTATGTCTGTTTTCCATGTCGGGTCTTTGTCCCTGGATTACATTCTTTTGATTACCGCTATAATCTTGGTTTCCTTGATTACTCTTTCGATTTACTTAAACATAGTGCTATACATATAAAAATTGATATGTTTAGTTGATCACTTATATTCTCACTATTGCATTGCATGATATTCTAAACACTCTTTGCCTTGACATCTGTTAGCACTTGTATTTTCTGCCATCAAGTAAAATACACTAAACACAAAACATGATCATAAAATCATTCTCCTAGGCAAAAAACACAGAATGCCACGGACGACTTCGGAGTTCACTTTAAAATTAAACTTTTAAAAAATCATCAGAATTATAAGTCGACCATGGCGAGAGATAAATTGACAATAACATTTCATTGGCTTGAAACTAACAAAATATACGGAGTAAAACGCAAAGCTTTGCCGAGCGTTTCCCGGTTCGTACCAAATTCGTATATTGTTTTTATTTCTAGTAAAAATGCTGTCATTGTTTTATAATACAATACTAATTATTTTCACATTTAGTTTAAATTTTCATCCGACGTGCTCATTATATTTTCTTTAGCGACGCTACAATAAACAGGCAGTTCATACAAGGTAGGAAAGAATCGGAGCCAAAGTGTTATATGTACTGTCAGTGACTGCATATTATCAATAAATACACTGTCCATGCATTGTGGTTACTCAAATTGAACGATTGCAGTATGAATAAAGTTTGGGCGTACTCTGTCTTTATACATCATCTATTTACAAACTTCCGTTGTTTACTCGCCATTTGTTTGGGTTTTTTTTGTTGTTGCGCTATAGTTACAATTTTCAGTTTCTTCTACTCGACCAGTCGTATATATAATTAGACAGATGTAGTATCCCTGGCAACACTGTTTGTGACAACCATCTAAGGATTTTGAACCTATTGATGTCAAAGTGATTTGCGTGTGTGTGTTTTTTTTAAGAAACAGGAACAAATGTATGAGTCACAAGCTCTTTGAAGCAGAGTCAATAATATCAACTCTTTTGAAATGCTAAGTTACTTCTAACTTTTTGTATTAAAATGTGTTAGAAATTCTATTTTACTGATGACATGTGTTTTTGTTTAAATTATTCAACATGACCGTTTTTGCAATAACATATTATGTTATCTTGGACTTTCCAAAAGCCTTTGTCAATTAGCAAGTGATTTTTTTTATATATTTTCAACATGTACTGTCTACTTAATTATTCTGCATTGTTTATGACTCTTTGAAATGCAAGTCATGTATAAGAAAGTGAGACAAAATAACATAGCTACATGTTTACGGCCTTGAACTTATCATGAATGCAGAATCGAAATGAACAAATCATTATCGAGTGGTTAACTTCATTAACAAATATACCAATTTATGATTAAATACCGTATTTTTAAAAAGTCATATAAGCATTATAATTATCTCGAACACAATCAAAATCTGTAATGAAGGAAAAGTGGACTTGCGAAGATTTTTGTTTTTTCTTCTTCTTTTTAATATTGATTGGATTGAAAAAAAAGTCCTTTTTGTGTACCAACCAATTTGATCAGTGTGTCAAGTCAAACTTGTACACTTTTAGTGACTTATTGCCTGTTGCCTAGACTGTGTTTTCGAATTGAATTGTATTGCTCGTTGAAAATGATGCTATGGAATTCGTTTTGTTTTTATTTATTGCATTTTAGAGCATTTTTGTTGTCGTGAAACAGCATTAAAGCATGCTTCAAATATCAAAAAAATAGATATCTTGTAATACAGATTAACTACAGGGAAATAATTAAAAAGTCACTAAGAGATGATTTCATATATGTACCTACCAATATGCTTAAATTTGACTGGAATATTAATTCCACGCGCATTCAACCAATACAAGTGTCCCAAGTCTGGAATTTCTGGCCTATGTATATTTTTTTCGTTTTCACTTTTAGTATACGTTTATTTTTCTGGATGATAAAAGGCATCATTTCGCCGTACCTGTGCATAATGTGGCTTTGGGATCTGCTGAAGCCTACACAGTGGGATGAGGGTTTCCTCGTCGTTGATTGAATACCCATGGGTAGTTTTGCGCTGATATTTTTCATTTTGGTAGGGTTGCTGGCTCTTTCACCATATCCATTCTCCTTATATGTATAACGTACTCATATTGCCGACACACTAATATAGTTGAAGTCTTAAATCTAATACTGTATATTTTTTTTTTAAAGATAAAACTCTACAATATGTCGCGAAGATTATTAATTATTATCAAAATATCTCTCATCCTCGCAATTTTGAATGAAGACCTTCGTTAAATACACGGTTTATTCAAACTAGAACAAAATCATTGGATACTATTGTCTGATGATATTGAAATTACATTTGAACAAACTAATGACAAAAGACCAATGAAAACCGACGCACAGACATTCCGAAAGCAGGATTTTAAATTTTACCGAATAAGGATTCAAAAGCAGAGGTAATGCATTATGATAAAATTATATACATATATATATGTGGATACTTATGTTTAACGGTAATTGCACTTGGCAAATTGATCTGACGACAAATGATTATTGGGTCATTTTGCAATAGACAGACTCTACTAAATTTCTTATGCAGCGAAATATTCATTTTAAAGAGTAATCACGGGAACCAAGGTTATAATGTAATCTAGGGACCAGACACGGTAAACAGACATACAAAACAAAGGACACAAAGTAACTAAATGAGCAACTTGGACTCCACTAAAAACAGGGAGCATGGACCAGGTGCACCGGTAGGGTAAGCGTCCTCTGCTTTTCTTTAAACACCCGCCGAGTTGCTCATAAAAGTCAAGTCTGGGGTAGACAGACGAGGAAAGGAAAACTATGAACCGTTGAATAAATCAGTTTTCATGGTGCAGATGGGTACACCATAACGATCAACGAGTTCATGATGACGACCATAAGACTTCTGTAGTGATGACCTTAATCTTGTAACAACATAACCCTGTTCCAGAAGCCTATTAGAGTTCTAGCGCGATACAAAAAGTCTGCGTAGTTTCGGCAAGCTTTGGCATAACGTATGAGTTGTGATATGAACACTCCATACGCAGATGCTGAAGGGGTGTTGCCACAGATGAAAGGAAAGTTGACAATTCTGAATGAAAAGTCATCACGTTTGTCGTAAAGTTTGGTCAATAGCTTTGCTTTACCATCGATTTCTAAGTGTAGGTCAAGATATGAGGCTGACATTACAGTGTCTGTAGTATCCTGTATCTCAAGTTCTTTGGGGTAGATGCGATGTATCAAATCCCCGAAATTAGGATTGTTTAAAGATAATACATCATCTATATGGCGGAAACTGTTAAAGGAAGCATTTAGTTCATACAGTAGAAACTAACTTACTCGCGGAACATTCACTTCACTGTTGGTGCGATACTTTAAATGGATCTTCATCAAATCAATCATCTTGCATCAAATAAAAATAGTTTGTATTAAGGGTTTTCTTAATAAGGTTTTCTATTCATCCCTATATTGAAAAAAAAATGTTAACAATGATTAAGTCACAATCAAAACAAAAAATATTTATTCAACTTACACATGTCTAAAGTTCATTATGTCAAAGATAGATATATAACACTTCTTTCAACGACTTGTTGGTCTCTATGTAGTCATTCGTGAAGGAATGTGGTACATGTAAATGGTTAAATCAAATTTGTTTAAAGTTGAGGTGAGCACCTTTTTGGAATATCAGACAATAAAATGATATATAAGGACAAAACCAAACACTTTGATCAATGAGAGCGCTAATAGACAAATGGTTCTCTTAAAGCCGGATGACATACTAAGAAATCCTATAAGCGAAACGCTTCGGAAAATGTTTCTTGTGATACACCAAAACGACATTTTACACACGGTCTTGTTTACTTTGTTGCTATCAATGAATTAACATGTGTCTTCCTGGTTGACGACTGTCACTCAGTGCAATGCCTTCTTATCTCACTGACAATAGTACTATAATAAAATTACATGTAGGTTGAATTACGTCTAAAATAAGCTCAAATCACTTCAAATAGGTTAAAACTTGTAAATCACACATAATATAAAATAATGTTAAATTTCGCAGACTTTTTGTACCACACCTTTTAATTACTGAGAACAAAATTTGGTAACTCTAGGTATATGTTACTTACCAGAATTTAAATATATATAAATGTTTATAAAAAAAACAATGAAATTTTTAACCATATGATAAATTATAAGTAATGACGCGTACAAGAATAATGCATATTGTTATATCGCGTTATAGTCCTTCACAGGTGATATTAGCTCATATTCCCTGTCAGTATTATGCCATGAGGTATAGAATAGTTACAGACAATATGATAATAAACCCACAATGAATATCTTGTCAAGTAAGTAAGTTTGACCGGATTATTTTTTCTATTAATTTTTAAAAAAAACTTTTTGTATTTATCCAAAGCAAGTACTTTAACGTCGAAGAAATCTATGGCATCAACGCCTACACTCTAGTCCAACGCTCTGTGTCACTCTAGGCTACATAAAAATATAGCTTTTGTTAACCGAGTGATACTTCATTGTTATTAAATCTAGAGTGCAAACATTAGCACATGACGTAACTGAATAGGACAACCTCTAATGGTATCGAGTAAGACAGTAGAGGTTCTGTAAATTATATAAATACAGCCACACCAAGTATATAATATATATAAGCAGTCTAATGGGATGTGCAAATTTCACCATCTTACTTGCTTACTTGCCAGTGCGTTACTATTTAGATACACAGCATGCACGGCGAGGATCAACATAGAATGTCATATAAAGAAAAATATCATAGATAATAACAACAACTGGTCAAAAAGCAAAATATTGTCTCGAAAAAGCTTTTGGATGAAAAATTACAAACAATTTCCCCAGATGGAATAAACGAGAAAATTCATTGTTAGGTCCTGGTCTAAAGCTGGTACAGCAATATATGAAATACATCAATACGCTGTACTACTATAATTTGTCTTTTCTTAATTGTTTTCCACATTTAATTCATTTCTCCTTCTCATTCGGATTCCTTATCATTTGCTTCCGTGTGCCTTTGATAAAGGTACAATCACCTACAGTGTGATTCAGCTTCAGAATATTCTTTGATCTTGAACTTTGCAAGTTTTATGCTGACGAAGGATATCTTTTATCCGAAATATTGAATGTAAATTTTACCATCATTTGGTGATATTGAACATATTTAAACGTTTATCAAGTCTAAGGTACACCACGACTCTAGAATCGATGCAGGGTTGCAAATTTGCGGTACAAATTTGGTCGCTCCCTCAAAGGGATTTGAACCCCTTCTCATCTCCGATATGCCCCGTGCAGGTCCGGGTGTTAAAAGAATAGGCCTGAAGCAGCGCTAAGCTTGTCGTAAAAGGCGACTAAATAGTGCTCAGAAACCTAGCCGGGGGCTAGGCGCTCTGCCCACAGAGCAACTGGGATGTGTGCCCCAGGTGGTGGAATGGGGTACCCCTGGCGTGTTACATGCTGGGGTTGTCAGGCTATAATACGGAAAACCTGACCGCAAACCATAGTGGTGCGCCGTGTTGGGAAAGATGCCACGTTCCTCGCACGTTAAAGAACCCTGCTGTGGTATTCGATAGGAGTAGGAACCTTTGCGCTCCGCCACAGGAGGCTAAATTGTCCGACCTTACCCATCCCCCTTTTTCCAGTGGCAATCAAAATTTGTCGACCCTATTATCCTTGTGACCCATCCTTTTTTTCATTTCATGTTCATTTTATCATCCATTTCATGTTCATTGTCTGAATATAGCTGAAATATTGCTGCTCGGACGTTAAACCCCAACAAACAGTCGACAAATTTTGCCACTGGAAATAGGGAGAGGTGGGTAGGGTCGGACAATTTAGCCTCCTGCGGCGGAGCCCTATGGTTCCTACTCCGGGAGAATACCACAGTAGGGTTCTTTAACGTGCGAGGAACGTGGCATCTTTCCCAACAAGGTGCACCACTATGGTTTGCGGTCAGGTCGACAAATTTTGCCACTGGAAATAGGGAGAGGTGGGTAGGGTCGGGCAATTTAGCCTCCATACCACAGTAGGGTTCTTTAACGTGCGAGGAACGTGGCATCTTTCCCAACAAGGTGCACCACTATGGTTTGCGGTCAGGTTTTCCGTATTATAGCCTGACAACCCCAGCATGTAACACGCCAGGTGTACCCCATTCCACCACCTGGGGCACACATCCCAGTTGCTCTGTGGACAGAGCGCCTAGCCCCCGGCAAGGGTTCTGAGCACTATTTAGTCGCCTTTTACGACAAGCTTAGCGCTGCTGCAGGCCTATTCTTTTAACACCCGGACCTGGACGGGACAATAATATTCTCAGACATGAGTATTTCTTAACTCTTGTGGTCCTTGGTCTTGTACCTGGTTTTTCTTGCATTATTTTATCATTCATGTATTCTATGCTACCATACTACCATTGTTTCTTTGGAGACATTAATAGGGATAGTAAATTGTCAATATGTTTGTGATACAGATGTTTGTATAATTATTGATATGTTCAGCCGAACAAGTTCAAATCTCGACATTTAAATACTCCTCTGTCTAAGAATCAGGCAAAATATGTATAAGGTGTGGCGCATGAAGAAAAAATACACAGAGATTTTATTGCATTATCCAAGTATTTATACCTCATAACCCCCAAAAAATTAATGTCAAAGTGTTTGTAAAATTTGCCTTTTTAACATATGAATAGGTTAAATTTATTTGTAATAAACTATGGAAAAATGGCGGGAAATTTTTCCCGCACCTTTTCCCTATATAAGCATTAACAAAATATGTCACAGATGCTTCAGGATAAATTTAAATAGCTGTTTAGTTGTTTTCTAGATGTATTAAATATGTTTAAGGCAAAAAAAAAAGACCAAACTGAAAATTATGATGTGCCAACCATTGCCTAATTCTTACACAGAATGGTACTTAAATGTACTACAAAACAGTTTAATTGATACAAGACAACATGTACTTTTGAAAAATTGTCACGTATTGTATTGTATTGATTGGTTTAGATATTTGTTTCACTCAGTACTAGTGGTGACGCTGCAATGCCACGCTTGTGTCTACAATATCGGTTCTTTATGAGATGACGAAAAGTAATATTTTAACCGCAGTGTTTCCCAAAGTAAACAAATGTTGAGGAAACAGCACAAGTTAGTAAATAGATAAAACATAGACAGTAAACGTTTTGTTCCTGATGTGAAGGTGTTCGTGTACTTCCTCATTCTCTGGTCTATTTGTTTTCGTTTTTTTGTTTTTTTGTTATTAATGATGTTGATTTTTGCATTTATTTCATCTGTACAATGCTTGAATGGAAAAAAATCCCATTCTATGGTATATGGAGGATGGGGAATAGGGACATGTGGAAAGGGGATAGGCAATAGGAATAGTGTACAGGAGGGTTGAGAAATTACTTTTTAAAATTTATTGTTATGAAAAAAAATGTATAAGATTTAATAAAGATAACAGGTATTTTTTTTGTTGTTGAATAATTCAAAAATATAAAATTCAATTTGATTATGTAAAAAATGCAAAGGTTATTTTATGAGGATAGGGATTCTTTTCATTTGGGGAAGGGGGATTCTCAATGGGGAATTGTGGAGGACGGAATATGATGTAAGTGGAAGGGTAGTATAATAATATTTCTTATTTCATTCTTTTTTAAATGATTATCACTAGTGTTTTATGTGATTTTATAAGTATTCTACCATGATGACATGTAATATAGTCAGAGGCTGGCTAAGAAATGCAAAAAAAAAACAAAAACAAAAACAAAAACAAAAAACACAAAATGTCAAAAGTACCTGAAATGATAAGTATGAATGAAATAAATATTAATAATCTAGGTGACCGACGAACATTTCCTGTGTACATAGGAATCTCTGCTCTCTTAGAAATACGAATTACACCCTTTTTGATTTAAGTATGGGTCGGTTTAAAAAAATGACAGGGGTGAATCATCATATCTCAAGATAATCGTTGAAACTGTTAAAAACAATTAGTTATGGCCTCAAAAACAAAGGATATTGTTTTTATTTCTTTGGATCTTCCATATACCCTGAAATGCTTTTTGACAGAATAGTGTATACTGTACTTTTCTGTAATAGAAAGCAACTAAGTGTTATGTGTTTAAAACATCTTCACTAAGCAACTGCAATTTTGACTGTAATTGTCGAATGCAGTTTTTTTTTAGGCCTGAAGGATTTCCAATCAACACAATTTTGAGATTGAGAAATGCATGAATCACTAATCATACACTTCTGCCTAGTTTTAAGCAGAGCTGTACTTAACTGACCACCTTCGTCTTGCTTTATGTTCGCTGCGTGATAGAAAGTTGTTTGTCCTCGCAATCATAAAAGTTATGAATTTTTCAACATAGCTGAAACGAAATCTCGTTCAAAAATTGATAGTTCTAAAACAAATGTATGAACTAAAAGGTTTAAAACATTATATTACTTGTTTTCATCTAGTATACAGTCAATCTAGTCAAGAAGGAATGAAAGGTTAAAGGCCAATTGTTTTCCAACAATGTAAAGGTCTATCCCGTTAAGAACCCGTCTTTCCGTCACAGAGATGCTCTTAAAGGATACAATTATATAAGCTATGATAAGTAAAAACTTCTTTATAGGCAAGGTGGAGTCTTAGTGCAAGTGAAATACAAATAAAAGTGATTAAACGAAAAAAGAAGGCCCAAATTTGTATTTAGTTCCTTATTTACCGTTTTAAAGATGATTACTTTTTACTTATTTATTATTCATGTGTATGGATAGCTATTGTGAAAAACAATTGTTCGTGGGGTACCAATTTTCGTGGTTTTCGTGGGTTGACCAAACCACGTAGTTTGGTCCCAACGAAAATGAGATTTCCATTGATGTGTATACTGAAAACTTCAAAACCTCGAATTCAAGAGTCCGCGAACTTGTGTTTCTTCCATAATCCATGAAAATTGGTAACCACGAATTATAGTACTTTCACAGTATACAACGTAACAAATTTTATTATAATTAATGAACTGCATATGCTGCCTGGTGCAAAAACATCACCATTTAAAATACTTTTTTGCCACACATATCAAATGACCACTACTTTCGACCTTTAACCTTGATTATCACAGCAATTAGGAATGTTTCATTCACGAAACATGTGTGTTAAGTCAATTAAATATTGGTCTGGGGCACAAACTTACCGGGTAGAAAATACAAAATGGAAACCTATAATTTCTCGTAGATTTTGCTATACTGAATATATTTGTTATTTGTATTCCTCTGTCTATAATAGTTGTATATAAGCAAACAAAAACACATCAAAACATAAATTAACTCTGAAAAGCGTCATCAAACTGTTACAAATAACCACACTGAATGTAGGTCTAACCAAGATGCACAATAGAGTGTCCAACATTTTTCATTCTATTACCATTGTTTGGTTACAAGGCAATGTAAAATTTCAATGTTACCGATGACCTTTAATCTTGACGTTTAAAGTTTACAAGTTTTAATACGACCAAACCAACCGACACCGTTTCGTTTATGGCCCAAAAATCGCATAATCAGGGAGGTTTGGAATTTTATCTAAATCATATAAAGACATTACTGTCTGTTTCTAATCAAAATGCGGCTTTCAGTTTTTGTGGACATGTCACGGTTTGCGATATTTTTACGGACGGAAAAATTTTTGATGTTTGGGAGATAACTTCCTCCCCCAATTAGCATCGTTTTACTGGGTCAGTGTCAAAAAGTCCGTCATATTTTTATTCAGTAAACAAATATCTCAAAAAATTAATCAGAAAAAAATACAAGGTTATCTTGATACGGGAAAGAACTTAAAAAGCAGACAAAAAATGAAGCAACGGGTAAGAACGCAAACGGGACAAAAATTAAAAACTCAAAAAGAACAAACTGTAAAGAAAAGGATTAAATTAATGCGAAATAGAAGTATGAAATGTGATCAAAGGAAAGATAAATGTTCTTTTCTTTGCATATGGGTTTTACTTTAAGCTGTCGTTAGTAATGATATTTACATGTAATATAGGTGCATGAAATAGCATAATTAAGATGTAGCATTCCAAATATTTATTGCTCTTTGTTTGGTTGGGCTAGTGCTATTGGAAACAGGGACATTCATATGCAAACATATTACGTTTCATATTGCATATACAAATTAGTTTTAATCACTTATTGCACTGTAAACACTTAATCGATTTTCATTTAAACTGTATTCGTAGTTGGGGGCCTTTTTTAAGAATAGATTATGTTAATTATCGTTCTATAGATATCTGTCCTGTTCGTGTATTGTTTAGGTTGTTGCTATAGTAAATATTGAGTTTCTTGTATACTTCCTGATTCTAATATTTTGATAAACAAAATATGGTTAAAATATACTTTGACTGAAAGCTTAGATTTCTTCCTCATATATAGCCCTCTTTATATCAACTCAATTAATGTTTCTTGACTACTGTCTGTAAATATTTTGTTTTCCTATTATATTTGTGATTTTATTCTTTGCACATATATAATGAAAAGTTAACTTAAATGTTATTTTTGTATTGCCAACTGTTTTTTTAACAGGAAACGATATAAGTTTGGATAATTATGCGCTTCACTGATATTACATGAAAGGAAAATGATAACTAAACAACTAGATATACTAAATCATCCTAAGTTATATCAAGCAAATGAAAAACATAAAGGCATAGTGCAAGCAGAAATGGATATAAAAAAATGTTTAAAAGATGTTAAATTGAATAATATAGAATTCATGAAAACCAATCGTCGCCTTATAAAAATTGCAGAAAAGTGTAGAGGCAGTAATTAGATATCAGAAAAATATGGGGATTTGGAAGTTGTGCGTTTATGTATCGGTACAGGACTATGCAGAATACTTACCCGATGGTTTTGTACCAGAAAAAAATATTGAGAAATAAAAATTGGGCGATTGTGTAGAGGAATGAAAGTATAGGGCAGTAGGAGTTGAGTGTTGTATAGTAACGCAACTACAAGAAAGTTGGAGTTGTTTTAATAATTTGATAAATACATACAAGGGTAAAAAAAATAATAAGATACAATTGGGTTGGGACTTGGTATTTGTCTGGAAGCACTTGTGCGTGGTAAAAATTTCGCCTCCTTACCAAGAAGTAAAGTAGGTTAAGTTGAAAAAATAAGAATAGAAAAAAGTAAAAAGATATAAAAATGCAGACAGAACTTGATTACGCGTAACAGTAAATTTTCAGGCAATTTTCTTAACTTAAATCACATGGTTTTATAAGTTTCAATTTTTAAGTATTGACAAGTAATATTAGCGCCGATAGTAAATTTAACATAAAACGTATGTAGTTTTCGGGTAAAGTATAAGGGAAGATATTGTATGAATACATTTTCTTTTCTAGCTAGTACATATATAGTGCAGTGTTCAATATAACCCATCGCTTTTTCGCTCTTTTATAAAAGTTTATAAAGCAAATGAATATATGTAAATATATACCTTAAATTTAGTTGTGTGCTCATTGAATTGGTCAATTTATGTTTGTATTTGTTTATAATTTCTTTATTGTGAATATATTTTATAATTTTGACTTTTAAAACTTTAATTGTATGGCAAAATTTCTGTCGTCTCCTTAGTTCCTACAATATGAGTTTCTCATGAGATATAAGGTCTGATATGGTAATTTATCAAACAGCATCTTTTTCACATTTTAATATATTTGCATTTTTTTTAAATTGAGAAATTGTGTCAACTCTCATTTCAGACGCGGTATTTACACGAGAAAAAAAAACGTAAATATGGAAGTACATAACACATTTACTGGTATTATTGTCCGTAGTTTCGAAAATAATATGCTCTTCAGTTGTATGAAAATCGGCCAACCGCGATTCTAGAAAAAAAAGATTTTTTTTCATTTTTGTCTCCACAACGACAAAAATGCTTTTATCTTCGAATATACATGGATGTTATTTTCGATATACATCAGAAAAAGACATGAACAAATGTATAGTGATATTCATAGAACAAAAAACAGCTGATGCTTTTTCTTCTAAAAAACTTTAGAAGTTTCAAGTTTAAATTAAATCCATCTAGTTCAGGATCTCTTGTATATTTTCTGTACTCCATCTTTTAGATGGAGTAATCAAGGGAACCAAGGTTATAGCGGTAATCAAGAAGTAATCAAGGGAACCAAGGTTATAGCGGTAATCAAGGAGTAATCAAGGGAACCAAGGTTATAGCGGTAATCAAAGAATGTAATCCAGGGACAAAGACCAGACATGGACAAAGACCAGACATGGACAAAGACCAGGAATGGAAAACAGACATACAGAACAAAGAACATAAAGTAACTTGTATTTCATAAATATTTAAGTAGAATATTACCTTACAATGTTTAAAATGACACAGGTAATTACTGCTCAAAACAGTACGATGTATGCTTTTCTTCCGTGTACCTCAATAGTTCCAAGGCCAATATCTGTCAACGATATAGTGTCGCATTTGCAATCTTTATAAGTATATATGTAAACTGCGATTTATGTTGATGGCAAACCGTCAAATTTCCCATGTCGAGTATTGATTTCCATTACTTAGACTTTGCAGATCGTCATATTTGATTCAGGTTTGGAATCGACTGACCTAAGGCACCGACCATTTTTTATATTGAAGGGGGGGGGGGGGTCGCTGGGATTTTCAATGTTGCTAAATAATTTTTTTCTGCTCTTCTTAAAATTATTCAATTTTTTTTCAATTTTTTTTATGGCATTTTGTTTATTTTGATAGTCCAATTTACGATAAACAATAAATGGAAAATATTATACACATTTTGTAAATATCAAGGGAGGACATATGAAATTTAAAACTCGGATAATCAGATATTTTATTCTTGTTAAGACCAAATAAAATTAATTAATTGGTTTACATCCCCTTCCGCTCTAAAAAACGACATTTATTTTTAATAGGACGGGATTTTCAAAATCAGGAATTTTTTTTTACGTCAGCTTCTTGTATTTAGGCAATATAATACACAAATCTTTCAATGTTTGGTGACCAAAATAATGTTTCTTCTCTGAAACTGGTGTGGCTATGGAATTAGAACATGTCTATATACCAAAAGGACAAAATTAGGTCAGCAAATATCTGGCAAGGAGTAAAAAATTAAAAAAATAAAATCATCCAGACCACCCCATGTTATTGGTGAGGGTTGGATGAAATTTACTTGGCCTAAACAAGATATGGCTTTGTCTGTAGCCAGGATTTGACGAGGAGTTGCTTCTTTTTTCTAAACCATACAGAGCGCGAGAAAGTCTAAGACGTCACAATCAATTATGCATAGCCAATGTAGAGTCTATAGCCCTTTAGCATTCCAAAATATATCAATTAGGCAAGAAGCAATCTATGAGTAAATTCGTGATTGTACATTATATCTAACTAAAGTTCTTGCACACTTGTATAGAAAATAAGAGGTGACAGGAGACAACCTTGGCGTTTTTATTGTATGTTCATTGAAAGATGGTGAGAGTGTTGAATTGTGGATGACTTGGCAATTGGTTTTGTTTTTGTAGAGTTCTTGGATAATCTTTACAATTTGACAGGGATTCCATAGTGTCGTAGTACCTTCAAAAGTGTATCTCTAAGTGAAGCTTAAACTCCACTCCTCAGGGATTTACACTGTTTCCCAGATGTTTTCAAACAGCTCATGCAAGGTGCTGAAGAGCCCCGTGCAGGTCCGAGTGGCAAAGGAATAGGTGAATTATTGCTACTCGGGCGTTTAACCCCAACAATCAATCAGTCATTCGAGATGTTGTAAGTTTTTTTCCGGATTGATCTTCAAGGCCTCAGGTGGAAATTTAGTTCGGTCCTTGGACTTTTCCAGTCCTTATTCCTAGGGCTTTTATGATCTTGTCCTTCGAGATTGGGCCAGTATCAACATCAAGGTCTTCTCCAGGAGGTAGATCAGGAACTTCTGATAGATCTTCTCCATATAAAAATGGTCGATTTAGGTTTGTTATGACATTGAAAATCCAAGTTCTTTTTGGCATGTGGTGTTATGTGTGGATTTTACTCTTTCCCATTGTTTGTCTATTGCTTATGTTATACTTCCGCCTTCTAATCTGATCTTGTCTAGTTGTCATTGCTATCTTGATATTAAAATTAGCAAACCACAAGTTGATGATCGGATGCTATATCAGCACCTCGATAAGCTCTAACGGCTGTCATGCTCTTTCTCCATCTCCTGGCGACTGTAATGTAGTCTATCTGGTTTCTAGTTTTCATCTCTGGTGATACCCAGGTTGTTATGTATATATCCTTGTGAGAGAGTTGGAATGTCGTACCTCCTATGACTAGATCGTTCTGGGATCTGGTCATGGGAGCAAAAATCTGCATTCTGAGTTCTCCATTTTCGTTGATGTTACCCATTCATTCATTCCTCTTGATGAGTTCTCTCCCTGTGTTATCTTTTCAGATGCCCCAAGTTAAATCTAGGGTTGCTTAGAGCTGGTTTTAAAACTTTTCTTTGTCTTCTTCCTCTGCTACATTAGTAGGAGAAGCATTGAATGAGTGTTACGTTTGTGTCTTTGATATAAACCTTGCCACGATAAATATTTCACTCACAGGATTCCATTCGATGAATAATGATTTGGCCTTCATGTTGATTGAGATTTCTAATCCATGTTGATGGTTACCATCCTCGTTTGGCGGTCCAGAGTTCAGTAGAGTTTGCCCTGAAGATAGCATGACCGCTCCAGATAATGTCCATCTAACTTCGTCTCAAAATACCTAGGTTGTTGTGCTCCATTTCTATAGCAGCCTGAACAACTTTTCCAGTTTCGTATAATGTCTCCAGGCCCCAGCTTGCAATCATTGAGGCAGTCTTAAGGGGGAGCTTGCAATTATTGTGGCAGTCTTAAGGGAGAAAAGTTTCATCGGTAGATGAAAAATTATAGTTCAAGTGAAATCGAATGTATTTTTTATACATATACACATATCACAAGTATGTTTCAGGAATGTTGCATTGGCTTCAGATCATATAGTGAAAATATTAATTAGTTCCGTAATAAAATGTATTATGTAAAGGATGCATATGTAAAGAACGGTATATACAAGTGATGATTTTATCTTCAACAGATAAAAAAGTGCTATGGAGTAATATTTATAGTTTAATTGTTCATTATAAAGGTTTGACCTGAGCCTGCTTTAGTGGTGGTTTTAATAGTTGAGAGCATTCATGGTGGGTCATCAATTATGCAAGACCAGTGTTTTTGTAACAGATACGATATTGTGTGTAATGTTGGATATATTTTGTTACAAATGTTAATAACTTTTTATTATTATTTTTTTTAATTGACTTTAAGTCTGAGAGCACATGCTCTGCTAGTGGGCAGCACAAGCTGTATAATTTGCAGTCGAGTAACTTTTTAATGAATTAAAACTTTTGAGATTGTGCATTAGGCACATTGGACTACTATTAAGTCTTAAGTGTCGTAAGGTTTCACCCTATTCCATTTGGATTTAATTGCACTTCCTCTAAGAAATTTACTGAGGACTTAGATAACATATAAGTAAATTTGAGTAGTTCGGGTTCTTATTAGCAATGTTTAGCAAATCATTATATTAGAAGTAAGTTCTCATTGCTCAAAAGTAAATCATAGACCTCTTTTTTCATTTCAAAGTGAACGTTTTCAGCCGCCCTGATTACTGAACATGCTTGTATATATGCTTGTCATGTCATAAGTACATAGAAAATTTGTTGTCATTTAGAAACTGTATCAGTTCCGAGCTGTCTCGGTCATACGTTCCTTGGTCTTTAACTATAGGTAGCAAAAAAATAGTCAAGAAGTCTGCGCAATTTCCACAATGGGAAATAATCGGACGGCATGGTATTCCTATCTTTTCCCTATTGTGGAGATAAGATCTAAATTGGTTATAATGTTTACAGCTCCCCCCACCTCAATATAAAAATGGTCGGTGCCTTACTGTCACCAGACAGAACAAAAAAGAGGGAAAGCAAAACAACACAAAACACAAATCATAGAAACATTACAGTGAGTCACATTTTCTTTTTGACAGTGGTCAAGTTAAAGTGTAATCATTCATAGTTAACAATTGAACTTTATTCAATTGTCTTTTATATATTTATTTGGTTATTTTATATTCTTTGTTATGTGTAACTTTTTCCATATCTGGTCTTTGTCCCTGGATTTAATTCTTTTTATTAATGATAGAAAGTGTCCTCCCTAGTTTACTTTTTTCAAAACTATTGATCTTCATATGTTAAGGTTATCTTTCAATAAAATAAACGAAAGGGGATCGAAAAACAGTACCAACCAAACCAGTTCTTATGAAGTTTACAGATGTACATACAGTAAGTCTTAATTGATAAATGTGTCACGTAAACGCAATAATATAATTTAAAAATTCATCTATTCTAAGGTAAATTCGGAGTTGTGTAAATGAAATAAGAATTAAATAGATCACAATTCTTCACTGTCCCCATCCCCATTCCCTATTGAGAATTATACATTCCCATAGCAAAAGACCGAATTTCCATAGAAATTCCCCATCCCCTATAGAATTCCAATTGCATTTTACTTTATGAAATAGTTTAAAATACTTAAAATGGTTTTTTTAATTAAATTGTATATAAAATGCATATAAATGAATACTTAAAAACTTTTATCCTCACCTTCCCCCATACACTATCCTCACTCCGAATCCCCATTTTCCAACTCCACATTCCCCATCCCCCAAATACCATAGAATGGGATTCGAAGCCTTCACCATAAAGTACTGTAGAAGAATATAACAAATCAATATGAATCAAAAATACGGTACATAATAGTAATATTACGAGTGGATAATGGATAACAAAGATTCTTATGTCAAAATCGTATGGTAGTTTTTCAATGCAATCATGTGGTTGGGTAATATCGTGCAATGAATCAAATTCCATAGTGAACAAGTGAACAAATGTATTGAGAATTTGTTAGTAGAAGTCTTTGTAAGAATCATGCAATTTTGTAATAGGTGATAGACCCCAAAGATATTTTTAAGTTGTTTACCATGTCTATATTATGAAATGTATAATTATTCATTCCACTTTGTCTGCTCTTAGGAGATAATTTACATTGAAAATCCAATAGTTTCTCTAGTTTGTTTGGGCAGTATGCAAAGATTGAACAAACTTACGGAAACAATAAAATCAAAGATCTCCTTTTTATTGTTAGTAATTTATTTATCAGTAAAGTTTTCTATGGTATTGCACGTTTCATTCATTTGTACTTTGTCGATATTTTATTTTAGGTCTTCTTTTTTTTACTCTGCATCGAAAGTTTTGAGTGTTGAAAATAGCGTTAACTATGAATACCAATACTTTAGGAAGCAACAGAAATAGAAATACAGCTTTTATAATAAATTATACAAATGAATATGATTATATAAAATTTTATAAGAAATAAACATTGAAAGCACGGACTAAATACATGCACGATAAAAGCCTCTTTTACCAATGTAGAACCCCCTCCCTGACTAAGTTGCAACAGTGATGTACGGTTTCATGTGTACTAAGAAACTCATCCTTGTGTGTGACATAGACAAGTAGTATACATCGATATTCAAGATATAACAAAAATGGATATGGTGAATATGTCAAAAAGACAACAACACCACTGAGATGACAATTGTAAGCTCTAGGTCTCCCATGGATCTTTTTTGAATGACAAGAAAACCCTAACAACGCAGAACAGTCTGAGTCGTCGACAATCAGGAACAGTGGAACACATAATTGTACTTCCGTCAAGGTTCTTTGTTGTCTACTTTCTTTATCGCGTGTTTACAAACCAATTGACTGCGAGTTATTATGTTAAAAATGGGGGTTTTCTTTGCTTGCACGTCTTTCTAAGAATCGGGCAATGATTCGGGCTAGTTATGCCCTAAGAATTATTCTTTTCAATATTATGTTCATAACTACCTTCAAAAATATATTTTTCAAATATTGACTAAAGTTCTAATAGTAATTTCTATGGTTCAGATAGTAAAATTACAATATCAATATGTGTCGGGTTTGTCCATGTCCATGTTTCACCCTTTTGCCTCATTTATACATCGGGTTGTGTTTACATAATTTTAGCCTTATTCAAAGTCATATATCTAAGAGGGTGGTTCTCGCTTCCTCATTCTTTGTGTATTTTACAATAATTCAATAGATTACATTTTATTTCTTTGATGAAATTCTTTGATCAGCACATGTTAATCTTGTAGAACTATAAGTAGATGTTTGCTCATGCACTTTTGTTGTATACACTGTGATAAGATTATGGTCTTGATTGTTAGTACTCGTTAGATCCTAATTGTATTATTCTTTTTCGATAAAGTTCTTCATATGTATTTGGTTCGAATGCTGCTGATAAGACAACACACCGCATTTTGCAATAGCAGCTGTGGCGGGCATACAGGGACAAAGAGAAAAACCCGACGGCCCTTTAAGAAGACACGTGTGACCCAAAGAAAGTTAGACCACTGACTGGAAGTTAATAACTCCATCATCTTCGGGAAACATGAAATAGTTGATGATGGGGAAGCATGTCTTACCTTTCTTGAAACACTCACCGATTGCGCATGGCATGTCCTGTGAAGGAACTATTGTCAAATAGCGGCTGACCGATGAAATAACTTAACATCAACCAAACTCGTTTTGATATTGACCACACTTACGTCGCATTTTATCATGCATATACGTGTATACAATAAAACATATTTGTTGAAAGACTTTCATCTACAACAATGAATGAATACAATGAAAACAAAATAAATGTGACATTCTTTAAACAGCGAAATGTTTACAAAAATAAAATTTAAATACAAATTTCGAGCACCTAGAAATTTACATCGTATTTAAAGTTCATGCTTCTTGTGTTCATAACTTACCGAATTTAAAAGAAACTTAAAGATATGTATTCAAATGCATGAAAAAAGTAGTAAACCTTAATGCTAAAATCTAATAAATCACAACTCAGTACATTTTATTACCTTTTATTAAATCAATTATCAATATATAAGAATACACTTTTTAAATTGTTGAATTGTAAATAAATTGTAGGTTGTTAATGTGTCCATGTCAAGAACGCGGTAATCAATGTTTGTCTTCCTCATTCCTGCGCTCTGTACTACGGTATATATTTCGAAAGGTAAAGAAGTGCAATATACCCTTTTGTGGTAAGTTAATGAGCATCATGCTCAGTATACACTTCCGCAAGGTAGGGCTGGGGTAGAACAAAAGAATTTTCGTCGCGGAAATGTGTATTAAGCATGCTCTGCGCATGTTCATCGAGTAGTCTACAGTTAGTACAAAAGGGTCTATATTAATGGTTTGTTTATTTGTTTATTTGTTTGTTTGTTTGTTTTCGGGGGTTGTTTATTAAAAAACTCTTGTAGAGAAACATGAAGTATGTATAAGAGAATAAATATGAGCTTATAATAATCTGAAAATAAAAACGTATTTGAATAAGAAACAAATAATACTTTATATAAAACTGATGCCATCTGCAGAATAATGAACACATTTAATGAATCTGAAGAGTATCGTAAATTATACAGTAGATATTATATTATTTCTATACTGCTGATAAAATGACCACACTTATCAGCTAGTTGTCTAGTAGGTCAAACACATGTAAGCTTAAGGTTACTACTTTGAACTATATGACTGGGGTAATAGTATACATAGGCTGCCCACATATCTCAGATCGCAAGAATTATAATAAATATAACCCCGCATATCGGTTCGTGCAAATATATATTAACTGCATATGAACAACATATAAGAGTGCACATGACACATTACTATAGATGGAGGACGAAAACTTATAAACATATATTCAATTCGAGAAATTATCCAAGCAGTCAATTCATAATCGGTACTTTCTTCTATATTTAAGAATATTTTAAACCGCTTGTCCGATATCGATAAGAATTCGGATTAGACAGTTTCACTGTAATTATGAATTAGAGATCTAAAGTAAATCTAAAAAGAAAACCAAAAAAAAATGTTTGTAATCCTTCGTGATAAATAAGTTAATGATGGCAAATCTGATCTTCAATTCCACACAAACTTCATATTGTTAAATTGGCCTAGGAAATAACTGTTGTTATACCAGATATTTTGTGAATAATTAACGTATAATGTTCAGTGAATTCGTGCTATTATACAAAAACATATACTCATAAACCTGGCAGAGTGAAATATTTATTAGTAATAAAAATATATTGATATTCAAAATCTACTCCTAATTGATTATATATTCATGCTAGTTTATCAGACGAAGCTTACAAAAACTCATGCTTTAAATATATTAATGATCATTAAATTTTGCTCTCATGCATGTAACGCATTCTCAATTTACTGATCAATGGATTTTAAACAATACGACGGAAAATTTGATAAACAAAATTTTAACTAAATTATCGTATTGTTTACACTTTAAAGCAACTCGGCGTTGTTTTAATTTTTTTTCTCTAAAAAAGCAAAGGACGCTACCCTACCGGTGCATCTGATCCATACTTCAAACTTTTACGAATGTCAGGCTGCTCATTTAATTTTAATCCTTTGTATTTTCTTTTGGTTATTTCATGGTTCGTATCTGTTGTGCGTATCTGTTTTTCCTGTCATGTCTTTATCGTTGGAAGAACAATCAAGGGAAGCAAGATTAATATATTATTTTGATTAACGCTCGAATTTCGGTTCCCTTGTTGTTTAAAGAGTGCACATAGATTTAACGACTTCGGCAAATTCTTATAATATGTTAGAATGCACGCAATACATGTACATCTCCAGTAACATAGCTTTCTCAATATTCAAAATCATATTATTTCATTTTTAAGAAATATAACAAAATTGTAGAATGTAGACGATTTGCTTGTTTGTTTGTTTTTTTTTCTTTTCATAAATGAATTTGATAATGTCACCATTTCATCAAATCTGAAACCGCACAGTAACGGAAGGGAAGTAACCTCATTTGAATGTGCGGTACGACACATGCTTACTAATGATACCATTGTATAGAGAAAGAGAATTTGGTAGCTTGTAGTCCATCGGCAATAATAATTGCTGAAGTTCTGTCTTGGAAATTGGACCTTCAAACTTAAAATAATCTTAAGATCTGATAATATTCTTATATTCCCAATATAATGGTCGAGTCTTCGAGTTTTAAACACTGACGTCATGATTTCGTACATCAGCACTCCGTATTAAGAGCAAAGTAGCTTTTAAAATTATCGAAAACGCATGAACCAGCTAAAGAACGAATTCAAATACGATAGATAGAAGAATAGTATAAATACCTTCCCCAATGAATTAGTTCGTTTCACCAGTTATCACAATTAAAACAACAATACGAGAAACTTTTTTTAAATTATTTGAATTTTATCAAAACAAAAATTTGAAAATAAAATGTGTTTTCAGTTGTTATGCTGCAATATGATATTGCTCAAAATACTAATAATTGTTTTTTTTCTGATTTAGACATCCGGAATGAGAAGTATTTTAGATGGTATATGATGTAATTGTAAACTTTGTTACAAATTTAAACTGTAACTAGAATCAAGCAAAAGTATGAAAAGAACAGTTAGTAAGGGACAAAATGGGTCATGGATATATAGAACAACAAACAATATCGGACAACACGATGCTATAAAGAGCTACTTAATTGACAAGCGTAATAAAGGTGAACCAAGGTTATAGCGGTAATCAAAAGAATGTAATCCAGGGACAAAGACCCGACATGTAAAACAGACAAACACAACAAAGAACATACAGTAACTAAAATCATACATACAAAGTAACAAAAGCAAATGAGCAACTCGGACTCTGGGAGCATGGGCCAGGTGCACCGGTAGGGTAAGCGTCCTCTGCTTTTCTATAAACACCCGCCGATTTGCTCATAAAAAGTCAAGTCCGGGGTAGACAAACGAGGAAAGGAAAACTATGACCCGTTGAATAAATCAGTTTTCTTGGTGCAGATGGATACACCATAATGATCCACGAGTTCATGATGACGACCATCTGTAGTGATGACTTCAATCTTGTAGCAACATAACCCTGTTCCAGAAGCCTAATTGTTATTTTCCTATGAGTTCTAGTGCGATACAAAAAGTCTGCGCAGTTTCGGCAAGCTCTGGCATAACGTATGAGTTGTGATATGAACACTCCATACGCAGGTGCTGAAGGGATATTGCCACAGATGAAAGGAAAGTTGACAATTCTGAATGAAAAGTCATCACGTTTGTCGTACAGTTTGGTCAATAGTTTTCTTTTACCATCGATTTCTAAGTGTAGGTCATGATAAGAGGCTGACTTCACAGTGTCTGAAGTATCCTTTATCTCAAGTTCTTTTGGGTAGATGCAATGCATCAAATCCCCGAAATTAGGATTGTTTAAAGATAAAACGTCATCTATATAGTGGAAACTGAGATTGAAGGATCTAGCCAAATGATATTATACTCATTAGATACGTGAACATGTACTATCTTTAAAAATAGATCGCCGACGCAGTAAAATTTGTTCTTTTTACTTATAATCAGGACATAACGCATGGCATGCATTTTCAATTTCCTTTTTCGAACCCCACTAAGTTATCAATATTTGGCCCATCTGAAAACAGAATTTTGATCAGATGACTTGCGTTTCCATGGAAGAGCGTCTTTAAGGTCAAAGGGTAAAAAGCGAAACTATAATGACTGCGTCGGAAAAAAAAGGTCAGGGTAATATCATAGGGTTCAACCACTGGCATCTCCGTAGACTCTCGAATAATAACTGGTGTGAATCTACAATTTGTTCGAATATCTAAAATGGGTCAAACTGCGTGTAAAGTACCTATATGAAACACATTCGAACAGTGTTGGAAAGTTCGCGTCTTTTAAATCAAAGTGTCAAATTATCTAAAGTTACCAGTTGTTAATTTATCGACAAGTTATAAATCAAGTCATTTAAACTAAATTTATGAAAGTTATCAAAATATGTGCCAAAGTGTAATTTATAAGCTGACAAATATAGATTTTATATAAAGAGGTTTCATTCCCTTTCTAAAAGTCTAAAATCAGAATTTTACCTCAGTTATCTTGAACATTTCCCTTGCCTATTTAATACGATCATATGTCTCTATTGTAGATTCGAATATAAAGACGCTTACAAAATAATCAGTACGAGGCATTCATTGAAATAAGACCAAAATGAATACAAATCGTCTCAGTATCGTATTAATTTTCCCATAGACTTCTATAATGAAGTGCATATTTTTAGGATTTTTTTAAAAAATATGTAAATTGATTCAATAAAACTTCACTTATGTAGCATTTCTAAGGACATGTGACAAAATAATTTCCCACGAAGAAAATAGGGTGAGTCCACGAAGATCGGACAGAAAAGTAGCCTTGAACTATAAATAGCTATTTTCCCTACTTTCACTTTCGTTTTGCACTCACCAAGCCAACCTTTTCAGTGGAACATTTTTATGTTATTATGTTAGATTTTCTTTTAAAAAAGTTCTTCATCTTACAGTGTGATGTTTGCTCTATTTTATAAGTCATTGTTCATATCTTTTGACGAAACATTAGTTTGTAGAGAGGCAAAAAGAAAATGCACTATATTTTTATAGCATCCATGTTTTGACGTACGCCCGCTCAGGGATATGCAATACGATACTGGTACCAAAAAAAACTGTTCCTGCACACAAAAAAAGCAAAACAAAACAAAACAAAGCAAAGTCAAGTAAGCAATCCCAAACAATTATAAATAGACAGATACAAAATACTCTCAAAATAAAATGTCAAAAATACTATACGCCAAAACGAAAAGAGGCGAATTTTTCAAAATGACCTTATCACATTTTATACCCCTCCAATTTTTAAAATGAAATACGATTTATCCCTTGTGATGTGCGTGGTTTTAAAGTAACTTTTTAAGTGCAATACGTACGATGGACTTAATGTTAGTTACTGCATACTGCAAATTCAAAACGCATCTTACCAATTCTCAAATAAGAGTCCTCGGGTTTTTGCTACAGCTTGTCGGATTCCCTGAACCTTTCGCAATGTTCTACAAGTATCTTTTAATTGGTCGACTAGGAATCATAATAATGTGTCTAAGTGGGGTGATATGCTTTTCTCCGGATTGTTGCTTCTGCTAGCAATTACATGGCTCAGTGTGTTGTAAAAGTACATTGCATATAGAACATTAAACCTGAAATAACTACACTTCAACTTCTGCTGTTGCTTTGTAACAAGAATAACGCTGGTGTCTACTTCCTAGATGATAAAGATCATTATCCAATATATCTAGGCAACTCTGATCATCTGTGGTACAGAACATTATGCATTAATATCATTTTGATACTTGTACAACAGTTATACGGTTAAGTAGTGGTCTTTGTAAGAATCATGCAAAATCTGAAAAATGTGATACTCTGAAAAAGGCTACATATTTTGGTTTTGTAATGAAGTAGTTGTATGGGTCTATACTATGAAATGTGTAATTATTCATTCAAAGCTGCCTGCTCTTAGGAGATAGTCAACATTGAAAATCCAATAGATTCTATTGTATTTGAGTGTCATTTACAGAGTTATCTCCCTTAATTTTGAAATCTCCAGTGCATTCTATATAATATTTATCTCCTAAGAACACGGGATATACGAAAAAATGAATGTTACTTTCTGTTCATTATGGCAATTCAAACAAAATATCACGAATCACATTTTGCATGATTCTTAGCTGGAGTGCTACATAACTTTCATGAAATGCGTGATTTTGACCCCTATGTGACTCATTATTTAAAAACGTAAAACCCATAACCCGTATATGAAGTCAATATGGACGCATCTTTTGTCGTTTGAGACTTGGTTGTAAAACTCGACTGGTATTCAGGTTACGGAAGGAGATCCATTTGTGTACCGAGGACGACGACTCAGACGACGCGATTGAAGAAAGTGCCATACCATTACAAATATTTTAACCTAATTCTGTAGGTTTGATAATAAAATGCTGAGTGTGATTTTTCATTTTCGTAAATTCCCGATCTTGTTTCTTTCTTTCTTTCTTTCTTTACATTGGAAATTCTGGAAAGGAAAATGATACTAGAACAAGACTTACAAGTACAGGTACATTAATATCGATTCATTGAAGTACAAGACATAGCTCCTTTTTGAAGAACATGACAAGAAATGACAGTTAAATCCTTCATAAAACCCTAGCCTTAGAGCGTCAAACTGTTGTTTCAATTAAAATCAATTATCAACCAATACACTTTTCATAATTCAAGTTCTTTTTACTGTTTTTTTTTTCAACTAACATGTTATAAGTACTAAAACTTTGACCTGCTAGTCAATAACTGTTAATTTACTTAAAATCGATGATCAACCAATAAGCTCGACACAAATAAAGTTATTTTACTCATATTGTCAGCCAATAACATACCATTACCTTTTTTTTTTTTTAATAATTTTAATAAATTTATCACTTTTTAGTAATCTGTTCAACTTTTCTGGCGCTGGTGCCTGTAGACATGTTTCATTCTATCCATCATAACCTAACACTTGACAGCCAATCGTTATCTGTATCAATACACTTACCTTTTGGCAATTATTTAAAAATACGAAGATAATTTATTTAGATCTTTCATCTCTAAACACCAACTTGATCAAGGGCTTCAACTAGAATAAAGTATATTGGTTAGTTCAGTGGGCGAGGGGTTCCCTGTAATTGACACTGAACCGGAAATTTTGTTTTTATTTCATCGTTTTTTTCCTTAATACAAATTGCAAATCTTTGTTTTGATTTCTTCTTATAAATGAAATCATTTTTTTTCATCTCTACCTAACGTTTACAGTTTATATATTTGTACCAATTAAGATGACAATTGACAGAATAAACAGGATGTCATTTCGCTAAAATAGGGGGGAGAGTCTGTACCATTTATCGTGTAGATGTCATATGCCCTTGCATAAAAAATATACCAGTGAAAACCGACGCTGTAAAATGTTACGAAAGGAATCAATGATATCCAGTGTAATGTATTAACAAGAGGAGCCCGAATCGCTCACCTGGTTAAATGCTTGCCTTTCAAAGGCAATAACTCTAACAAGAAGTTGTCTTGACTCAATGAAGACTTTGTCAGGACTAATTAATATGAGGAGCATTTCATCGATTTAAAGTTTCTTTTTATTATAGTTTTCAAGATATTGGCTTAGAACAGCTAAAAACATCTTTTTTTTTCCTTTCAATGGCAACATATTTAACAATGAGTCGTCCGACAACGTTGATAAGGATCATTTCGGCAATTCAAAGAATTCGGCTAAACCTGGCAGTTTTGGAGAAGTATGAGAAAACTTCTGTCCCCTTTCTTCTATTTTTAGTACCGTGGCCATGTTTTGTTTCCATGGATTAAAAATCCCCACATCAAATCTGTGCAGAAACCCCTAAGGAATTTTCATACAAAGTTTGGTTTTAATTGTTCGGGTTATTTTTGACGAGAAATTCTTTGAAAAAAAAAATAACATTAAAAATAGGACAAAAAGGTCAAAACAGGCAATAACTCCATCATGGCTATACATACAACGTAAACTTGACCACAACAAAATATATCTCATCGTGCTGAACATTTTTACCCTTATGAGAATTTGGCTAAATCTAACGCTTTTTGGAGATATATGCGAAAAAGTTCCGTATAACCCCTTCGTTTCTTTAAAGTAACAGTTGCAACGTTTTTCGACGGAGCACAAATCCCCAAATTAGTTCTATGCAGAATAACCTAAGGAACATTCATACCGAATTTGGTTCCAAACGGTCAAGTAATGTTACCGGGGTATTTTTGAAAGAAGAATGAAAATAGGAAAAATAAACTCCAACATCGCTAAACAGATTAAAACGAAAATTCAACCACATATAGATCTCATCGTGCTGAATACTTTTACCCGTGTCACAATGTGGCTAAATCTAACGGTTTTGGAAAAATATGTGAAAAACCGTTTTTTTTTTTTTTTTTTTTTTAGTAACAGCAGTCATGTTTTTCAAAGGATCAAAAATCCCAACATCAGTTCTATGCAGGATATCCCATGGAACATTCATACTAAATCAGGTTTTAATTGGTCAAGTAGTGTCAGAGGAGATGAGTTTTGATTTTTTTTTACGGAGGGACGACGAAGGACATAATGGCAATAGCTCACATGGCCTTTGGTCAGTTGAGCTGAAAAAATGAACTCAATTATTCTTGTTTAATGTAAATCAAATCAATTAAAGTTGTCTTTTTTTAGTATGATCATTACTGTTCAATTTATAATGACCTTTATGTGTAAGCGCGTACGTAAAAAGAAAAGAAAAGGTATAATTTTATTTTTAAACGTATGCACAATCATTCAATTGTTAAATCATTGTTACTGCCGTGTAACTAAATGTTCATTATTATACCACAACCTCGCCTCTTTAACCTAATAAAATAAAGCACTTGCAAAATTGATCTGGGTCCAATCGATATGATTTGTGCATGTTGGGTGTATTCTGTATTCTGATCAAAGGAGTAGGAAAGAAGTACCTGCCAGGTGAATTCGTTCAAATCCATAATAATGAAATGATGAACGAGTGATGTATGAGTTAAAGCACAATCATCTACACAAAATCAAAATTGTAGACCTACTAAATGTGCTAGGTGCAAATCTAAGTTTTGATTCATTGCGGTGAGAGTTGGTGCTTACCATTAAGCATAGTAAAAAGTACATTTGGCAGGATAAGCTTTTTTAAATCATCTGAAAATGATTAAGTACATATAATAAAATAATGGATAAAGTTGGAGTGATATAAAGAGAAGATGTTGGTGTCCTTCATATCTCAAACACATTAAATGGGATTTCTTTCAAAGGTACCGTTTTGTGCAAACTGACTTCAATTTAATAGCTTGAAATTTCATTATCATGTGACATGTAATGAGGGGCTTATATATAATATGATCGCACAAAAATCTTTGGTGTTCAAGATTTGCATCAATATAAAAAAAAAACATATTTTCCTTATGGGGACATCACTAATGCGAAACAGTTGTAGTAACCATGCATGAATATTCAATTTAAAAAGTCCCATACCTAGTCATGTTCCCAGAAGCGAAATATAGATTACTACTGACTTTACTTACTAGTAAATTTCAGAAACAGTGAAGTGTGAATAGAAATATTCAATGTTTATGATTTTCTTTATTAATTTGAGCTAAATCAAATGTAAACTTGGCCTTAATACTAGGACACAATTATATAAGTTAACAAAATGCTTCAATATGCTAACACGAATTATTCTAAAAATACCATAACCTAAGTTTCATGCAAACAACTTTTATTATGGGTATGAAGTACTAACAGAAACAGAATATACAATCAGTCTGGTATAAGTGTGAATTTCAATGAACAGTGCCTACTGCTGTACTTGCCTCTTTAAGTCTATCTGTTTGAAGTCACTGTGGTTGTCATAAGATTCAAAGTGAAAAAGGACAGTGAACACTAAAATGTAAAATTATAGGTGTCCATTTATAATCAACGTTGACATGCATTTCATGGTCCAAATTAGTGTGGTAAAATGTTAATTGTCAAATCTTTAATCGTTTACCCAAACCAGAAGTGAGACATGCAAGTATGACGATAAATTAACCTCTAGGACTGACGGTCATGGGGTATAACGACAGAGGAAACCTAAAAACTTGAACAATCATTGACAGAAATCTAAAGAAAACGTCAAAGACTTATCACATTCTCCTGCTTATACCTTCCTTTATTTTGCCCAAGGGAGCATAGTACACAAATACTTGTGATAATCGTTTTTCCTCACCCTACATCAATACCCATGTCAAACACTCTAACCGCCTAATCATGTGGCCATGAACCGTCTTTTGTTCACTTTAATAACATGGTATTATGTCGGGATCATTTATAACATAGTTATATTCATTGAAAGTTCATGCTTATTCTAAATAGATTGTAATTCTTTGACTACTGAGCATATGTAAAGATTCAGACTAGTTATACAACCAATATTTAAATATCAAAACTTAAACTTAGGTAGCACTCCATATAAGGGTCGTGTAAAATGTGATACATAGTTGGAAAGCCTACATATTTTAATTTTTTATATTTTGTTTTAAATTTTATATTATAAATAAACAGAAATTAGCATGTGGCTTTTCATATAGCCTTTGATATAAATTATATAGAATGTATTGTAGATTTCAAAATTAAGGGAGATAACTCTGTAAAAGCCACTGAAATTCAATAGGGACTGTTGGATATTCAAGGTGAACTACCAAACGGATTAGAATGAATAATTATGCATTTCATCACACAGACACATACAGGAACTCAATAAGAAAAATAAAAATGCATAGCCCTTCATTGGGAATGTATCACATACAACAGAATTTGAATTATTGTTACAAAGACTGCTGCTTAAAGATCATTTATATTGTAAATACATGAAGTTACAAGAAAATTTCAAAATATCAGAAACATCATTTATATATATCTTTTCCAAAAATAGATTATTCCATACTATAGTAATTTTTAAATTTAAGTAAATTTCGTTACTAGAATTTAATTTTGTATATATCACAAATATCTATGTTAGCTTACATGACCCTTATTCCAACATGCATACAATTGATGAAGCAAAAAAAAATCATTAAAGTGAAGACTGATTTTTTTTCTAATACAAAATAAAGTGACATATACATTCCACTACCTAATGAGATGGTTCCTATTTTTAAATGGTGATTCTAATCAATATCCATGCATTTTATGATTGCTTAAAAAAAATACAACACAAAGGTGTAAAACGTAAATTATGCATGGAGATGTGAAAATAAGAAAACAATTTCAATTCTGTAGATAATTAACGAAAATGAATTTCAAAATAATTACTAGTGACAAAGAACTCTGTGATTTTAAACAAGAGTTTGACAAGAGATAAATCTGTATCAGTCATCTATGAAATTCATTATCTAAAGACTCCATTATTCTATTTATTACATAAATGAATATAAAATAAATTGCAATTATTTTTAATTATTTTATAATTTATAATTTAGCATAAGGAAATATAATACCAATGATAAACAAGATATGTGAACGGAGAGTGAGCATTGTGTGAACGCTTCAATATTGCTATTTTTTAAGTGAAATATCAGATTTATTTCTGATGGATATGTGGATAAATCACTACCTGTATGATTTTTTTTGTTTGTGTAACAATTCCAAATTTTCATTGATTCTCAGATTTTTCAATGTATGTATTCAAAAGTATGGTCTTCTTAACCCTAAACTTTTATTACTGACCTTTAGAGTTATTGACCTGACATTAATTATTTTCCTTCTTGCACATCAACATATGATTGCATCAAAGTAAATCAAATGGTTAAGGAGCAGTTGCAATGAATATACAGACAAAAATGTGGTTCAATATTCTATATATATGGAATTTTTTTGCAGGGTATTGCCATGATTTTCTGTGTCAAACATTTCGCTTAGGTTTTTTTTAGTTGCACATCTGTTGTCTTCACAAAATTCTCCAGAAGGATATTGTGCAACCCTAAATGTAGTGAAAATTATCCCCTAGCAAAAATTTCTATATTTACAGCATACTCCTCCCAAACTTTCTTTGTGAGAGGTGTAACAAGTTCTACTGTAATCTATATTTAAAACAGATAAATAGAACAAAAAAACAAAAATTCCTACTGGTTTACAAGCATACAATGTTGAAATAAATAATTTATAATATCAGATGTCTCATGATTATAATCTATGTAAACCTGATTATCTTTGATGTAAAAACACCTGAGAATAAGTCAAACAATAAAGACTTTGTGCTGTAAATTCAGAGTTGATTCACCACAATTCAACTGCTTTTTTTTAACCTGTGATTATAAATAATAAAATATTAAATTATGTAACCTTTATGTATGACCATTAATTTAGCTAGAACTAATCTGAACAAAAAAAAGAAGACAAACCAATAATGTTTCTGAATTGACAGCACATTATAGTGATTGCACATACTTCTGAGGATACTATGTGATTTATAAATTTTGATATTCGTGCAAATCGACCATAACAAAATTATCCATGATAAATTTAAAGTTGTTAACTTAACAAAAAAGACCTACCAACCAGCTCTGATACAATTAAAGAAAGCATAGATAAATCATTATACCTACGATTAATTTTACACTTATCAACTTTTCTTCTGACTGATGTACATGTAATTAATACATTGCTATACTGTAAGCCAAGAAACTAATGCTTTATCTTTGGTTTGATTGGATAGGCAAAACAATATCTAAATTTGTAAATATCATTGTTACCTTATTTGAAACAAAACTGAAGTCAAAAGTTGTCTTGTTGTATAATCAAGAATGAAAACTAGAAAAACAAATAAAAACCTCGAATACCAGGCAACCAATTTCATACTTAGGGGGGGCTTGATATTATTTTGAAAAAAAAATAAAATGATACCTAATTTGAGTATAACAATTTTGTTTACTCTGCCATGGACAGAAAAAAAAATATTCAATATTTCCCCTTTTACTTAACAATGTAGATTTTGCCTACATTTGAAATGCAAACATCAGTTTCTTTACTAACAATATTTATGATCATATTTGTACACGTGTATATTACTTATTTTTAAGATGTATGAAATGTACAAAAATTGTAATAACTCAAAAATAAATAGTATTACATGCATTCTACTATAAATAATGATGACTTAGCAACTTAAAAAATATCTGATACATCTACTTGTGCTTAGCACAAAAAAAAATACAACTAAAAATAGAAATCTATAGCACTTTAAATTACCGGTAAAATATACTTTTATCTCATTGTTGTTACATGCAAGTATGGCTCTAATTCCCAATCAGAGCATTCTATCTTGCAATAGGGTATGTAAATCTCATCATGTAAATCCGTGATTTCACAAGAATGGGTCCTAGTCTACCATTCAAAAGCATGGGGATTTGTCATTTAGAGAGCACTGAGATGAGTGTTAAGGGAAAAACATCTTTTTGTGTAAAAATACAGATAAAAAATGACAAATATCTATTTCTAAATGATAGAGGTATTCCGAAAAAAAAAAAAACAGATAATAGAGGATTTTGCAATGTTACAAAGCATTTCAATACCCGGAAGTAGACAATAAAATGGAGATTGGTCTTCAGTTTTCAATACTTCCTACATCGGAAATTTCGGTAAAGAAAATGAAACCAAGAATTGCATAGCATATAAATGATAAGCACTTTAATCCACACTTTAAAACAAGTGTATATTCAGCAAAACATTGATTGACAGCATATTTTTCTTGCATTAAAAAGTGAAAAAAAAGCTCCTACAATTTTTAAAGAAAATTGCAGAAAAGAAATGTGGACAGGACAGAAAAAGCCAAATACAGTCTATGGGCCTTCCATGAACTGGAAGAAACTTCACATTATGTTTTAATTAATATTAAACAGTTATTGAGAAGTTTGAATAACTTTCATGTATCTGTAATTTAAAAAAAGCAACAATACAATTAACACTTATACTCATAAACAGACAAATGCTGACAGCAAAACAAAGAAAAAAAAACATTGACAGTTTGAAAAAAAGGAAACCAACGTGTACTGAGATTTCCTTGTACATTACGAAATAAGCAAAAAGCCAAGGCATCATCTCATATTATCATAGATTTCCTAGTAAATTACAAAAATGAGTAAGAGGCCAAGGATTCCTTTTATATCTTGTTAGTATGGACATAAAGCAGTAGATACCGTACGAACCAATCCATCAAACTATAATTGTCATGGACGATTTACAGATCAGTCCTCAATCTGCCAAACCAATATGTTATAACAACACAGGACTACTGACAAGTTTGTTAAGTGTAAATATTTGTAAGAATCAGGCAAAATATAATTCAAAACACGAATTTAATATTTATAATTCAAAATAAAAATTCAATACCTTTTGATATGATTCGTTGCAATGAAATTTCTGAAACTTATATGATACAATCCTCTGCAAACCATGATCACGTCACCAGCCTTCAGTAACTGTTTGTTCATACAGTTAAATGGATCCATTGGGAACTATTCTACATGTATTTTACTTGTACTAAGTTAAATTTAATGAGCTGTATAAAAAAACCCTAAATCCTCTTGAATTAAATACTTTGAATGTTTACTGTAACTATTCACCATACTATTTAGAAGGCAATTTCCACTGGTGCAAAATTTCATGATTTACTCTAAGAATGGGGGTATTAAAGGTTTGCAGTCTTTATTTTTCATGCTTCAGATTTAGTGGAATGGAAATTATAAAATACATATCTCATCAAAAATTTTGTAAACTTTTATTTTTGCAATTTTTTACCAACCTCTTGAATGTAGAACTTAAAATCAAAATTAGAACTTAGCAGAAAAATTCCCGCTTAATGGTATTATACATTTTATGAAAAAAATTGGTTAGTAAAAACATCTTAGGATATGTTGAAATATTTTCCAATATTTACAATTCATTTAGTTGGTTAATCATTGTACGGTTCAGTTTAGAAATAAAAGCATTTGTACAAAAGGGGCAAAAGAAGGGTTCAGTTTTAAGCCTATCAAAGCAAGCATATTCACAGCAAGCTATTGCACAAAAAACAAATTTACATTAAAGATTTTAAGTAAAATATTGTAATGTATAACAAAGCCAAAATTTTGCCACAGCATTTTATATCTTAAAACTTAAAATTGTCTTAATTACATAAGTTATAAAATATTGGGTCACATTATAAGAGCACTTGTTAAACTGTCAACTTCTTTATTTTCTTATATCAAAAATTTGCATTCAGTGAAAGTATTTTTATTCATGGATACTAATTTTCGAGGGAAAAATTATCAGTTCATAAATTCTAGAATTTGTGGATTTGACAAAACTTATCATACAAACAAATGGGAAATTTCCTTCTTGTTAGGAACCAAATTTTGTGGTTTACTAAACTCACAAAAATTATCAAAATTAGTACCAAACAAACAATAATACTTTCACTGTAATCTAAAATAATGTCTTTTTAACTGGTCTACATGATCTTTGCAGCAAATAAAACTGAAACAGTGTATAGCCAGTAATTTTAGGTTTTTAATGTAACAATTCTTAACATGAAGTATGTTCTTTTATTGCAAAAAATTATAGCTTTCATGTTTGCACTCCTGAAAACAAGTGCTTACTATACTGGAAGACTTATAATTATGAGTCAGCACATAGAAGATACAACACCATATTCCTGAATGGATTTTTTTTTGGATAATAGAAAACAATAGTTCATAATGTTGTTATTTTTTATGTTAAAAGTTTTCCCCATTTCCATTAAAAAGCTATGACTATAACTACTAGTGGTTAAGTGTTCTCCTCTGTCCATTAAAGCACTATGCTTTGCTTTGCAACAATTTTTTTAACAGTGCTATCCGAAATTAAGTTGAACTATAATGCAAAATGGGGGGTGTTCTATAATAAGAGAGAAAAACCCAAAAAGCTGTGCATAAAACACTAAGCACTGTGTGATTTCATATTCGTAAGGATAACACTTGCAGTTAAGGAGGTAGACCTAGGGTAAGGGACATAACTCTTAAAATTAGTGACATGTTTGTGTCATATTCAATTTCATCAAAGCCTTTTAAGCTTTTCTTTGGTGCTTACATGAGATTGATGTAAAATGCTTAATACAAACGTTCCAATGATTTGTAAGAGTTGTGTCCCTTACCCTAGGTCTACGTCCTTAATGTTACTATTTTTTTCCATTTAAAAATACCAAAGATATATGAATAACATTTAGATAGTTGATCAAATATTTGTGACCATAAAAAATCTCCAATATGTCAGCGTCAATCTTCCTGATATTGTAGACAAATCTCCCTGATGCTGACCAGAACCACCATACATAGTGTATACGCAAAGAACAATATCTTCTCTGCATTGAAACATAACTGAAGTTCTTGGTTAAACAGATTGTATTGTAGCTCTTATTAATTATAATCATAGTGTCCTATTACATTCCTGACATGTTAATGCCATGTCTTATATAGATATACACCAAGAGCAGAGACAATACCAAGTCCTACTACAAATCTAAACTGGTTTTGTGGTGTCCCAAAATATTCTACTATGGCATCCTAAAATTTAAAAAAAAAACATTCATGGTATGGCAAGGATTTTTTTCTATGATAATATATCTTCTTTTGAAATTAAATAACAGTAAGATTTTTGTTTTTGTTTTGTTTTTATTTTTTTGTTTTTTGTTTTTTTTTTTATTTCATCTTATTTTAGTGGTTAAATCTGAGACAAATTTCTTGCCCTATTCAAGATGAGTCATGTTTCCAGGGTAAATACAGATGGTTGACAATATATGATCTAAATTCAGGATAACCAAAATCTCATCTAGATACTTTGATATTTCTAAAATGGATATATCTGATGTAACATAGTGTGTTTTGAATTTTGACAAGAACAGTATCTTAATACAGCTTACTTAAATTAATGAAAATTTATAAAAAAAAAATAAAATCTTTTTTTATGTAAATAGATGCCTTCTTTACTTCAACTCTATCTGTAGAAACATTACAAAATAAATTTTATCATTATATATATACAGCAGTGTTTTATCGAATGTTCCCAGTGTAATAAATTTCGATAATTCACAATGGGAAATAAATACAGGAATTTCACTCTCGGACTTTCTCCTGCCAACACGTCAAAACTCTGATATCAATCTGCCAATCACAGAACTTAAAATACATATTGAAAATATCGATAAATTATGAAGAAAATCTAAATCTATATAATAAATATGATAATCGATTGGTTATTGTGGATAATCGATTGGTTATCGTGAATAACCAAAATATGATCACTCGTGCCAAGAACACTTAAGGATTTAACTTGTGCACAAGTTCTGCCCACTCGTTAAATCTAAACATTCTTTGGCACTCATGATAATATTTTGGTTATTCACTCTTTCCAATTAATTATCCTATTACTATCATTTTTTAATATTGAAATAAAAAATTGAGTAATTGAGTTCTTCTAAGAGAAACAACGAAGAGCCCAAGAAATAAGGAACTATTTCTATTTGGCCTCACAAGTAGAACGGTGACTTACCCATCCACCTCTCTCTATAATCCAAGGAGCTACATAATCTGTTATGAAGTTGACAACCCAGTTTATAATGGCTCGTATCAATGCTATCTTATTCAATGCCTGAACAAAGAAAGATAACTCTTGTTAGGATTACGAGAGAATTCTTAGAAGCTCAATTATCAATGAGACTTAAAAGTGTTGATCAGAGATATTTAGTCAAGAAGACAGTTGGTATAATTAGCGGTGTGACTATATTTAGGTTGATTTGAGGGTGTACATGCTACATTGAAGCTATACTTATTTTATGGTTATAATTTTGTTTGGTTCTGTTTTAAACTTTAGATAGGATATTGTATTTCTCATTGTTTTTTGTAGATACGTGTAGTTGATCCATGTAGAAGTTGAAATTATTGAAATTTGGTGCTGAGATATCTTATGTGTGCAACAATTTAGTAAATGAAACTGGTCATTTTGCATGACTTATCTTGTATATTCAGTTAGTTTTGTTATTGTGAGTTATCATGAAAAAATGGTAGGGCATTCTAATTTAAATACTTAATACTTGGTTGAACAAAGCCAATAAAATAAAACCAAATTTCTATTCTACTAGCACACATGATTTTACACTGGAGGGGAAAGTGGCAAAATCAGAAGTAAATACATAATGAAATAAACTGCGATGGTAAAAATCCAAGTCTGAAAACTTTATGGGAAAATCCGCTAAAAAAATCATTCTGACTTATGTGTATTTCAGCATCATGACTTACTTTCATGACCATTTTATAAGCAAAATAAAACAAGCTGCCAACTCTTCCCCAGTTATATACACCATCAGAGAAAAAACTCTTGGCAACATTGAGGAATGTTTCTGATGAGGCCTCAGGTGATACTTGGGAACACAGGCTACAAAGAGATAATTAATTATTAGTTTGTCTATTACTACAAAGTGGAGTTGTTCAATGTTTACTATTAGTGTATTTTTACATTTGTGTTGCTAAATGCTTCTTCTCCCATTCTAAGCTGGTGATCCAAAATACATGTGACTTTTTAACCATGGGACAGTGATTAAATTTCTGCAAGAGTTTTCTTGTAATTTATATTTCTAAATTTTCTATAGATTTCATGGGGGAAACCAATTCTCCTTCAGTCTATTCTTGATTTAAATTCTTTCTCCACTCTCTATGGTAAAATCAAGATTTTATCATACTTACTAAAACTTGCAAGTTGAAAATTTTTCTTTTACCATCTCGACTCAAGAAATAATTTAAACCACTCACTACTGAAGGAAAAATCTGTACCTATTATTCCTCAAATCCAGAATAATATTCATAAAAAGGGTAATAACAAAATATCCGAACTGAGTTAGTAGTCAAAAAGGAACAATCAAAAGGAAAGTCTTCATTAGAAATGGCATTATCAGGATAAACACCAGAAAGTGGGAAACCACCGCAATGGTCTTGACTTGGTACAGGCATTTTCAAAATCAAAGGAGGGTTAAACCAGGTTTTATACATGCTAATCCTCTCACTTCCATTACGGTTCATTGTTTCCAGTATATTTCAACACATATTGGTGGCATAAAATTGCCACCAGTCAAAATGGGTCATATCAGAAGTCAAAACAGTACAGTATACATGAACAATAAATAACTGAAAAACTAAATATAAATAAAAATTAAGTAAACCAAAGACACAAACTTCAAAATAGGTCATGAACTTTGTTGGGAAGGTATGACTATTCAATTTAAAATTTCAAAAACATAATCAATCGATTAAACCCTTAAATTAAAGGGTTTTAGTCCATGCGAGACTCTAGCTGCGAAACGTACCTCTAACTATTTTTTTGTATTTTTTAAATGCTTGATTGCAAAATTAAAAAAAAAAAGATCAAGAGCTATGATTTCACAGCTAGTGAGACTCATAATGATAAAGAGTAGTCAAAGACATTAAAACCTCCATTGTTGTCACTTTCATGGAAGGTCGTGGACATCTATGGTTCACTTGTGGAAAACCAATAGTTTCGATAAAGTGTCAGGGAAAAGGGTTAAAGGTCCAGGACACATGAAAATAAAATTTCATAGTCCTCGGTCAGAGGTCATGGGCCATGGGCCTGAGAACCACAGAAAAATTTTTTTCTTTATAAAATTCGTCAGACTGATAACATGATAAACAGATCATTTATGAAGACATGTGTGAGTTTGCTGGACCAAAATTTCAATAATTATTGTGACAAAAATTTGTTTTTTTCTGCAATGAAAACTGAACATTAACAAAAGCTAAAACTTACTTCTGAATATTTTCACTTTTGTCGAGCTCATCTCCAATACATCGTAAAGCTCTGCCTATTTCTTGCATGTGTTCCAATGGAGGGCCTGATAAAAAGATAAACAAATATTCCTCCATAACTTTATAAAACATATTGACCACTGAATTTGCAGGTTTCATTCTGTTAAATATGAAATATCACTTACTATTTGGACTAAAGGAAAGTATAAGAATATCTTCGTGACCTTGACATTATACAATGCAGATACTTGACTAGCTACGAAATCGTAGCTCTTGATCTTTTTTTTTTTTTTTTTGATTCTGCGATCTAACGTTAAGGAAATACAAAAAAACAGTTAGAGCTACATTTCGCAGCTAATATTTGACAAGTACAGAGCTGGACGGGTGTCCACATAGTTAAATCATACTAAATAGTGTTACAGTTACATGTATAGAATTTTATATCTAAAATACCAAATTAAAATTGATATATGGTAATATCTACTTTCGTGAGCTTAGTTTCCTGAATCTACAAACAGCAATGAAAGTTTGTTTTTTATCGTTTGCTAAACTATGATCTTGTTTTGTCGACTTGAGAAATATACGATGAGTCTGTCCATTCACCAATAAATTGTACATATCCCCATGTAGGTGTGAATAAAAGAATCATTTCAATTGCTTATTTGTTTACAAATTAAAGATAAATATATTTTGAGTATTTTTACAATCACTTTTCATTCACAAATTTGTATCAATAAAGTTACAGGGAAATGTTTTCATCAGTTGATTTTTTCTTGGTTTTTAGCAAATTTTCTTTTGTTTTATCATTTAGCCTAATTCTACTTTCATTATACAACAGATGTGACATTGCATGAAAACATAGGCCATGGGGACTTTAGTTTCACAACTGTAATTGAAAAAAAAGATGAAAAAAAAATTGAAATCCAAAATCTACCTTTAAATTAATCTGCTAACTATTTGTATGTTTGCAAAGCAGTCAAAAGACTTTTGCAGGAATTAATTTTTTTTTCAAAAAATACAAAAAATCTATACAAATTGAAATTTAAAAAAACTTAAGCTTGCCAACATGACTACATGCTTGGAGTTAAATTGTAATTTCCAAACTAATTCCATTCTTGTTATTTCTTAATTATGCAAAGTACATGACAAAATTCCAAGATAAACAAGTCAAGCAAGTTAAATTAATGGCATGCTTTAACAGCACTCTAAACAGACCTCCCTGGATATTAACTATAGAATGTAGTGATCACTGATACCTCCACATCCCAAAACATATGAAATGAAATGAAAAAAGTGTCCTAACAGAAAAATAACTGTAATATACTATAAACCTGATTGTAAAATGTCAATAAACAAAGTCGAAATTGGCATAATCAGAAGTAAATACACTTAGTAAAAAATACTTAACCGATTGGAAAAACAGAATTCCAATTCAAAGAAGAAGAAATTCAGATCTTATACATGTACATGCAACAGTACATATATAGTAATACATGTACAGGTCCGTTGGTGGATCATGGAGGGTTCCAAGGGTTTGAACCCCAGCCTTTTGGAGAAAAATTGTTAGTTTTGTGTAAAATTTTGCCCCCCCCCCCCAACCCCCCCAAAAAACAAAAAAAAAAACATCAAACTCCCTATTTTGAAAATCACAATCCACACAGATATGCAAAAGTTTAATAAAATTTTGTAAAACAATTATTAATATATAAACATGAATATGAATTATAACTTGAAAACTCAAAGTGTAACTGGCCAATGAACAAACATCAGCCTGATCTCATGAGGTCAACAAAACAACATCGAACATGACAAACAAAGAAGCAGTCTGCAAATCAGAAATAGTTACAAAGTAAAAAAAGGTTTAGTTGAAAAAAAAAATGGATCTGAAAAGCAGACAACAATCTCATCCGAGTCATCTGACACATGTACAAGTCCTTACTCCCAATTTCAAACAGACAACAATCAAACGACACATGTACATGTATTTACTCTGAACACCTCAAAATGGAGTAACAGAATTAATGTATTTGTGAAATGGATTTTGTTGGCAACAACTTTTGCATTCCCAGTTGGATCCACAATTAAAATTACTCATTCAATAGTAAAATTAGTGACATTCCAGGAAATCTGATCCATAATTAATTACTTGTACAATCTAAATGAATCAATTGGGACAACTCTATTTGTTAATATAAATATACACTAACACAATTTGTTATGTTTCATGAGGGTGCACTCACATTACTAAGACTTTAAATTCAAAAAGCATCTTTTAAGCCTAAGCCATTATTCAGAAATAAAACAAAACCCAGACATGCCAAAACATCACTCAGTTCTTACACATCGGTTCATTCTGATCTGGACTACTACATTCCCTCCCCATAAAGTCTTTGAGGTTGCTAACACATCCAGTACCTGTGGGAGTTCCAGGTTCCTGTAGTTCCTCTGAAGAGGGTACCTGATCTGTGTCTAGTTCTCTGGAAATCCTATCGTAAATGAACTGGTTTAAAAGCACTCTAGCTTGCATGCCAATATCATCTTTACTTAACTGTCTTTTGTAGTCTTTCGGCATTTTTTCTGAAATTCAAAGAAAAAACTGAAACCCTTTACACATTGTTTTGTGTTCATTAAAAACGCTTGATATGAGCATTCATTTAAATGCAAGATATGAGTGTTTGTATTTCATGAATTTAAACGATGGTGAAATGGGACTACACAGCCCTTATTCCCCTCAACATGCTGTTTTTGACAATACAACGTGCTGATGTTCCCCTTTTCAGGACCTGCATCCTGCCTGCTTTAAAAATCTGAGCTAGAACACTGTTAAATATACATTAGACAAGTTTTTTTCATGAAAAAGTTGTTTTTATGAATATACAACAGTGACCCAACAAAAGTCTGTAAAAAATCAATATGGCATCGGAAAGGCATGTGACTTATTTCAAAGCACTGTTTTCATATTGATTATTATCAACTTGGTACCTAGAAAGTGTTTTAAATTTTTCTTCTGTTTTTGTAAAAATCTATTTTACAGACTTTCGCTGTGTGGTTAGAATGTGTTGGAATATTCATGAAAAACTTATTTCAAGTATGTTTAAATAACAAATAAAGCAATAATATCACCCAAAACATGTTTTCTAGATGTTTTCAGATATACATGTATATATAGGCTAAAAACCACTAATTCCACTTTCCATAGGCTTCTATGCTAATTTCACAATATTCAATGGCTTCTCTGGACTTTACCTTAACTTTAACCTGCAGAGGACTATATATCAGCATGATTCTACATATGTCAGCTCACAATCCTCAGAATGGCATGTGGGGTTAGCAGACTTGCAGTGCAGTACTGGTCACCGGAAGTGAAGGGTCTATAAATAGCATGGGAAATCCCAGTGTTTTCACAAGATAGGGGTATATTTAAAAATCATTATGGAGATTAGGCTTCACATCATAAGAAGCAAAATGCACCTATAAAATGTACAGAAATGTTTTTCCTTTCAGAAACTGTTTAAATTTTTTAAATAAGACGAGAACTTTTTTCACAGCACTATGAGGAACAGGGGTAATTTCTGCGTAGGACTATTTTTGCGTACGTTCCGAATGCTCATTGGTTGAATTGGTGGTCTGTAACCTAAAGAGTCACTTTTTGTCTTAGAAAAAATAAATAACTATACAGGTATCTTCCTACACACATACTGAATGCATTTGCAAAGTTTCAGTGAAATGTGACAAGCACTTTTTTAAATATTTGATTTTTAAATATAGGGTAACCAAGTTGTGCGAGCAAAAAAGTGACAATATTCTACCATACTTAAATGCATTAAATATTTGCAAAGAACTTTTTCTGACTTTTCAAATAAAAAATATCAATCTGAACTTGTTTTTTAACAATATTAATGAAGAAATAGTTTTAAAAGTAATCATTTTCTGAGAAATTGGTCTATTTTTAAAAAAATATTTCTGACATGCCTCCCCCTTTTTCTTGATCACATGTCAAAAATCCTAAATCTTTAAATTTTCACAAAAGGTGATATATTTGGCTTTAAATTTGTAAATACAGTGTTTTCACATTAAAACATGACCAGTAAAGGGCACTTAAAGCAAAAAAAGGACTCAATAATGGATTTTCCATGTTGCCATAGGGGAATGTTGATATGGCCTTAACCGCAGTAATGAAAGTGAGTTTTTCCTCATTTCTAACCTAATTTTTGCTCAAATCTACACAAAACTTGATTTCAAGTGCTTATTACCACCATATTTAGGTAAATATAGCCCTCAAAGTTTAATATTTGATATTTTTACTAAATTTTCTACACTTTTTACAAGATAGGACATAAAAATCAGCCAAAAAGACCAATTTTCCATAATTTGGACCTATAACTTAAAAAATGCATATTTTGAAGGATTTTTGTAGTGTATTCCTCTCATGGCAAAGTTAACAAGATCTTCAAGTAGTTTAAAGCTATTTCAAGAAACTTTTCATTTTGCCATGGCTTCAGCTTAAGGCTAAAAACCACTAATGCCACTTTCCATAGGCTTCTATGCTAATTTCACAATATTCAATGGCTTCTCTGGACTTTACCTTAACTTTAACCTGCAGAGGACTATATATCAGCATGATTCTACATATGTCAGCTCACAATCCTCAGAATGGCATGTGGGGTTAGCAGACTTGCAGTGCAGTACTGGTCACCGGAAGTGAAGGGTCTATAAATAGCATGGGAAATCCCAGTGTTTTCACAAGATAGGGGTATATTTAAAAATCATTATGGAGATTAGGCTTCACATCATAAGGAGCAAAATGTACCTATAAAATGTACAGAAATGTTTTTCCTTTCAGAAACTGTTTAAATTTTTTAAATAAGATGAGAACTTTTTTCACAGCACTATGAGGAACAGGGGTAATTTCTGCGTAGGACTATTTTTGTGTACGTTCCGAATGCTCATTGGTCGAATTGGTGGTCTGTAACCTATATACACCTGGTTTTCGGTTATTCAAGCTCCCTGCAGGGCATGCTTGTAGGCAGGTGAGGTATAATGGCAGCTAAGTCTGGATGAACTCAAGCAATGCAATATTTTACCACCCTCGTTCTAGTACATATTACAGTATTAACAGTTTCAGTATTGAACAAAGCAGAAAAAGAGATCATTTTGGTGTAGGACATGTGTACTGCTGAGAGGGTAGTGAACACTCGTCTATGACTTCCTGCGACAAATAGAAACATTGATTGTTCTTCGAAACGTACTCGACAGTAAAGGATTGTATGTGCCTTGGGCCGCAGCCATTGAAATAATCTTTTTATCGTCTGTTATTCTTTTAAATAAGCTCTCTAATTCTTTAAATCGGTTATGTTGGAATAACCTTCATTGTATACTTCCGGTAAAACTTCCCTGCCTGAAAACCGACCACAATTTTTAAAACAAAGCACAAGCACGGTCATTTTTGTTCAGCATTGCCTAAGGCCTGAATGTGTTTTTCAGAAAATAATACCTAACAAATCATAACATTAATGTAATTTTATCGATATGAAAGCTATGTTTTTTTCCTCAATGAATTTGTAAAAATAGATTATCATGCCCACTACATGTATCTCAGCAACTTCAAGCAAAAGAGATTACTCAATTAAGCAAATCGTTTCTTTTTTTTTCAATATAATTGTGGCAGGACGGCCTACCTGCGTTGTAGTAGGTAGTGAGATTTGAATAGCAGTTAGCTGACTTGGAAAAAGAATTCATTCTTTAGCCGAATCGGTTTGTCGCTGGCTTGCCACTGAGCGGTCTACGGTTCGATCCTCACTGGCGGAGTATAATTTTGTGAGTCAAATCATGCTCTCCCGTTATATGATCTATTGGGTGTACATCCGTCATTTAGGAAAAGATGAACTTCTGAACCAACAATATATTACAACTCGTGATTATTGAACTTTTTTCGGACTTTTACGAAAAACTTTTTAATTTTATTTTTGAAAAATAGCACAGTCATAACGGAGTCTTAGGCATTAAAGCATTATATATAAATGAGACAAACAAGATCCAAAATACTATCGCCCTATCCCAAACAAAAGTTGTCTGGGAAAATTATTTATCGCAATATTATTCAAAAGACTTACTGCATCCTCAGAAAAAACAACTTATTGAAATTAAAGAAAATCAGTAAACGAAGAATAAATGTGTCAAATGTTGTATTTATCTATTTGATAAGATGGTTCTATGGGTGAGAAATCTGGGGTTTTGAAAACAGAATGCTGGAAATAATACAGCTTAAATACTATAGGTTACAGACCACCAATTCAACCAATGAGCATTTGGAACGTACGCAAAAATAGTCCTACGCAGAAATTACCCCTGTTCCTCATAGTGCTGTGAAAAAAGTTCTCATCTCATTTAAAAAATTTAAACAGTTTCTGAAAGGAAAAACATTTCGGTACATTTTATAGGTGCATTTTGCTTCTTGTGATGTGAAGCCTAATCTCCATAATGATTTCTAAATATACCCCTATCTTGTGAAAACACTGGGATTTCCCATGCTATTTATAGACACTTCACTTCCGGTGACCAGTACTGCACTGCAAGTCTGCTAACCCCACATGCCATTCTGAGGATTGTGAGCTGACATATGTAGAATCATGCTGATATATAGTCCTCTGCAGGTTAAAGTTAAGGTAAAGTCCAGAGAAGCCATTGAATATTGTGAAATTAGCATAGAAGCCTATGGGAAGTGGAATTAGTGGTTTTTAGCCTTAATATATACTACAGCTGGGTTTAAACCCGCAACTATACGGTGATTTAGGACACTCTTTAAGTTTTTATTTTTGTTTTTTGTTTTTTTTGTTTTTTGTTTTTTTTATATAAAAGTAAGAATTATCTCATGCTAGATCGAGAAAAACATTAACAGGGAAAGGATGTGAGATGAACTAACATTATTTACAATTTATTGCGCATATTATCTTCTGAAAACATCAGCCCGTCAAAGTGGCTCCACCTATATTTTGAAAAACCAGGGATGACCCTCTGAACTATGACGTAAACATCATGTAGAAAAGACAGAGAAATTTATAAATAGTAAATATCACAACAACTGCAATATAATAATATTTAAAAATCTGATTAATATTCAAAATAAGTCGTCAACGAGGAAACTGTGTCAACGTTGTAAATAAAGAGGTGAATTCTGACGAATACACTTACATGTAACGTTTCTCCATCTGTTGCTTTAAAAACTAATTTAAATACAACCATTTTATCGTTTTCCTTAATGTCATATATCAACATTATCTTTTTTATCGTATTTTTATAAGTTACACGTATATGCATGTTTTGTGTACCATATATTTTTATCATTACTCCATGTAACCTCTGTCTGGTCTCATTTCATATGTCTTGACAAATATGTGGTCTGAATACCATTGTTCTACAATGGTTCATTAGAAACAAAAGTATATAGACCACGAAAAAAAAAAAACAAAAACAAAAAAGAATAAAGAAAGTAAATAAACCATTTCGCATTCAGACAATGCTAACAAATGCTATCAATTGAACAGCGCGAAAATTTGGATAAAAAAGTTTTCGCGCGAATTTTGGTCATTTTTCGGTAATGCATGATAAAGACACCCTACTCTTATTATATTATATGGTAGCATTTAGAAGAAAACAGTTTTTAATGGAATTACCATTACTTTTCATCATAAGAAGGGCCTTAGTTTAGAAATTAAAACAAAGCAATCAAACGAAGAAACACGACAGAAGTCAATATTCTAGTATATACAGACTATATATAACTCTGACAAAATTTACGAAGAAAGCATATTCAAACTCATTTAGTCTGATTAAAATGAACAAATTTTACGAATCGGAAGCGGTCAATGAATCAACGTAGGATGTACCGATTGCATTTATCAAAACTTACAGCTTTGACTTTTGAAAGCCACACTGTTGAGGTTAATCGTTTTGATATAACGTAGTGCACATCTTTGGCAAGTTAGGCATTTATTAAATCACTTAACATACTTTAAGGAATGACTGTGTCCTTTTTACGTTTTACTCAAAAATAAACAAAACCACAGACTTTCAGTTGTAGTGCAGACCTATATATATGACTATTATTTTTTTTTTAAAGAATATTGTCAATAAAACGTGACACTGGTTTATGTCTCTCCGTGGAAGTCAAGGTCCTGAATATTGTTTCCAGATCACCCCGGGCGACAAACGCATGACGAAAGGGAGCAAAATCAACTTAAACAGTTCGAATAAGCTTGTAACTTAATTGATTTTTTTGTCTTTGACATGAAACAATGATTAACACTCATAGGAACACATGAATGTTATAATAGCGATAGTACATTAATTAGTCCTGGCTTGATCTTATCAGGAACAAGACAAAATGGACAATTCTTGTTTACATGTTCATTAACAAATACCATTGTATTAATTATAGACCGAAATGCGCATTTTTTTCTAACAGTAATTACATGCAAAAATCAGTAGACAATTTTCTCACGACCGGTTAGGTCGGACTGAGTATGGCCATCGGAGCGCGTCTTGGTTATATTCTTTTGGTTCTGTTTTCAATAGTTTTGCAGTCTTTATCTGCACCTGGGAGATCTAATAGAAGTATAAGTAAGTAAATTAGTTTTCAACCATTTTGAACAAGTATAAATCTTACATGTTAGATGTATAACTCTGATACGAAATCGAAATATGACGTCATTTATTTAAGATATTTTACCACCGCGCGTTTTTTTAGTAATAAGTATGATAATTATAATGAATTCATGATCAAATAAATTATTACAGCATTCTGCTGCAGTTTCGCATTTAATAATGCGAATGTAACTCGAGTTTTTTTTTCTTTTACAACATTGAATCTGACAAGTTCATAACTTGAGCAATAAAGTGAACAATAATTGAAAACAACAAGAGTAAAATACAGAATAATGCACGGATTCCGTTGAAAGAAAATTAATGTAAAATTACATGAAACATTTTCAACGGGGAATTTCTTTGTAAATCGTCTTTAGCTTAATACTTAGAAATGTTAAACACGAAAATGTATAAGATACATTATTCGTAGTTATATTCACCTTGGTTCCCTTGATTACTCTTTATTTTGTATCCCTGTGATAACAGTTATCTTATTTGTAAATCTATTTCCGGTTTTACAGTTGTCTCTTGCTACATCGACAAATACGTCGTTTTTCTATAATTAAGGATTCTTATTTCAGACATGTTAACAAACAAAAACGAAAGGCATGAAACTAAAAAAGAAAGAAGAAAAGCGAAAAGAAAATGAAACAAATAATAATAATAATAATAATTTGATTGTCATGAGAGACACATTAAATCAAACTAATGATTATCATTTTAATAATCTTAAGATCGTTATTTTTGAAGGTAGTTAAAACGTATCTGAATGATTGATTATTACAGATGCCGTAATGTTTACTAATTCTTTAACTAAGGAGGGGTTTACCTATATTTCACGAGGAGTTAAGAAAAAAAAAACAAAACAAAACAAAACAAAAACATAAAAACCAGCAACAACAACAAAGAATCTTATCAATCGTTCATTTCTTTCGTATTTATGTATACATTGAATTGAATCAAAGAAAGATGATATAATTTTGTGCAAAGAAAATAGAAATAATCTTGTCAAAAAAATCCAAATACTGTCAAGTTAATATTGTTTATCTTTAAATTGCTTATTTAAACGATATGCATTTGTATATTATAGAAATAGCACTGAAAATTTCAAAGTAAATATATATATATATATAGAAAGGTCTGAAAATTTTCCAACGATGCTAGAACTGTCAAATTTGCGATGCAAATTTTTGGTCGTTCCCTCCGCGGGACTCGAACTCCCTATATGTAGGTCAAACTGATAATATATGACATGATAACACCCTTAAGGATATTAAGCAAATCATAACATGACACATTTAACATAATTGGTCAATTGTCCAGAAATAAAAAAATCATGTACATACTTATTGTCTGTAATTGAATCACGTGGTATGTTCCTTTCCATGTATTTCAATCGAAATTCCATCACTACTTATACCAAATTTACAAACATCAACATTGTTTTGCAATTAGAACAGATACAACACATAATATATATATATATATATATATATATATATATATATATATATATATATATATATATATATATATATTTAACAGTTTAACAAGTGATTAGTTAAATAATTTGCAGTTGTGTATAATAAAAACATGTAAAACTACAAATCGTAAACTAATTTTTTTTATTTATGATGAAAACATTTTATAAATCACTTATAAATCACTTATTATCATTCTCATTTTATAAATACAGAAAACGCAAAATTCATTGGTACATTTAAAATATCAAAAAACGAGATGAGTGTTAATAAAATTATTTTTGTATTATTTTTATAAATGCTATATATTTATCTCTTTCCTTTAGGATGTAGAACATTACTTGATTTGATAGTGGTTGTTGATGGATCCGACAGTATTTCTGCAAAAGATTTTATAACATTGAAAACTTCATTAGCTGACTACCAAGATGCTCTTAACCTTGCTGATGATCAAGCTAAATTTGGATTGGTATTGTATAGTACAGACGTAGCGGCTAGAATTCCTTTATCGTCAGATAAAAGTCAGTTGAGAAGGGACATCCTGGCCTTACGCCACCCTAGAGATGGAACAAGAACAGATTTAGGTACAAGATTTTATTAAATGAATATGATGAAAACATGATAATTGATAGAAACGGATTCTTTTTGTTATACGAATGACATTATAAATCCATTTTAAAATACATCTATGGATGTGAATATAAAACATCAATAAGAAATGCTAACATGATACATGATTATTTTAAAATTATAAACTTTAGTATGTTTACCCTTGAAATATGATTTATATTATTTTTTAGGAATCAAGGCAATGCGAGAAATGTTTCAAAAGACAGGCAGGAGAGATGTACCAAAAGTTGGAATAGTTATCACAGACGGCATTTCCAAAGACCCGGAAAAGACAGCCAAGCAGGCAATCTTGACAAAAAACTATGGGGTAACAATATTTGCAGTTGGTGTTTCACAACTCATAGAACGAGAGGAATTAAACTCAATAGCTTCAAGTGCTGATAAAGTTCTGTCTATAAGCACTTTCGATCAGCTCCGGTCTGTAGTAAAATCCCTTGTCAAAGAAGTCTGCCCAACAACCACAACAACGACAACAACAACCACTACAACAACGACGACTACGACACCGACGACTACAACGACAACAACTACTACTACACCGACACCATCGACGACAACAACAGCAATGACGACAACAAAAGACTGGGGTAAACGACTTATTTTAAGCTCAATTTAATTAATTTTTAAGACTGCCCATATGTAGTGCTTAATCGTCTCCAGTCCACCCACAAAAATGCAACATAAAGTGGGATTAATCTACTTATGTCATATCTGGATGAAATAACATGATGTTATACGATAGTATACATATTTTTTGGTCGTTTTGATAAAGCTTGCGTCTTGCATATACTGTAGAAATCGAAATATACTTGGTGTTTTTTATTGATCAACTTTGTACAACCTAAAACTGTTATTTTTTTACAATTTATTTTCCCTGAGGTTTAAAGGAGGCACATCTTTAAGTAACAAACAAAAACTTATTTCTATTTTCTGATTTTAGATCCTTGTGATGGATGCAAGATGAGAAATGGGGCAGGGTTTAACAGTCATCCGACCGACTGTAGTAAATTTGTTCAGTGTTACTTTGGCAACGCCGGTATCAAAGCGGCGGTGATAGTAGAATGTCCTTGGGGAAATTTCTGGAGTCAGGAATCACTCACATGCCAACCTGCAGGAATGGTGCAGTGTCCGAATGGTAGGCAACAACTGCAACTCAAATTGTTACATCGCTTGATTAGCTTGCGTTATCGGAAGCATAATTTCTTGTTTCCTTCTCTACACAACCATAACTTCGGATCTAGAAATCCATTCAGCTTTTTGATGCAAAACTTTTTTGATGGAGAGGATGATGATCGCTAATTATTGTATTCAGTGTATATAATTGGCAAACTTTTTCTGGGTTATAGATTGGTGTTATGCTCAATCGTTGTTTTATATTGGGAAGTGGAAACTTAAAGTTTCTTTGATATGAACAAATAAGGACATAAATCACTACTTTAGATATCTGCACACTTGTGTTGAAATCGGATGTATACTTTTCACTTTTAGCGTTATTTCTTATGCTCTCTTTGAATCAGTCGATCATAAAGAAACCGCTACTTGAACTCTCAGATGAAATACAGTAATTGGAGTCACTAGTATTTGCAAACTGAACCATAATTGTTACTGTTTAGTGTTATTTCTACAAATAATTTGTTTTTGTATATTTACCCACAGAAATGGCGAAAATGTTGTTTTTTTTTATCTTTTTAATCATTTCAAGAACTATTTGAAATGTTCAGACTATCCAATTTTGTATGCTTTACTTTTTTTCTAAAAATCTACCTCAGTATAGATGATTATAAATAAATACTAAATACTCAATCAAAGGCGTTTTCTTCAACCCATGTTTATTAAGGAGACATAAGAAGCAAGAATTAACCACCACTTTTTATTTTGTATGAACATTTCAAATAGATTGTGAAAAAAAAATATATGTACTGAAACATATGTGATCGATCTTGCCTGGTCGTCCAGTATAAAACTTTTCATTTTTTTCGACATTTTACACTTCTTTCAATAATTCTTGCAGACAGATGTCTCCTTGACCAAACACTTTATACCTACGAGTCCCTCTCGGGCAACTGTGGCTCATTTTGGGCATGCGAGGCCAACCAGTCCTATCCGATGTGTTGCCCGTCAAACTATAGATATAGAAGAGGGATCGGATGTGTACCTGATGATACATGTAAAGATGCCTGTCCTCCGCGACAAGCTTCATTTTTATCGCCGGACAAAGAAGAAAGAGAAAGAATACCCAAGGGAGATACAATAAATGAACATCTAGAAAAGATGCCGAAACGAATTCTCGTCAAACAAAGTAAGTTCTTTGAGTTGATGCATTGTATTATCAGCTGTTTTATTTTATTTTTGTGATATGTGTGGTTTCATAACGGAACCAATCTACTTCTTCGTTACCATTGACATTATTAAGCATAATAACTAGAACCTTTTTTTTAAAAACTTCCTTCTGAATGTGAAATAGAGAATAATGGTTCCTAATACTACAATATGATGTTTTCACCATGCAGAACCTTTGCAATTCACAAAGAAAGCTGTATTCAAAGTTGTTTTTGTATCAATTGAGAATTGATTGTGTATCATCATGCTATTTATTTAAAACGGTGTTTTTTTTTCTTTGTGTTTTATTTATTTTTTTTTTCTTTAGAACATTATCAATTTCTTATTCACAAAACAATTAACATGTATGTTTTTTCAACAGAATGCGACAAAAAGCCAGTCCTAGACGACCCAGACTTCTTTGAACAATACGTAGAGTATAGTGGTTGGGTGAAAATGCCATGCGCTCCGGGTACCCATTTTAATGCCAAAGATTGCCACTGTACAGTTATGGCAGAATTCAACAAAACAGTTGGTAAGTACACATTCGTTATACAAATAACGACATGAATGAGTTATATTAAAAATTACTTTTGGAAAGATCTCATTCAAAAGGTCCTCATACGTGTAATAAAACAGCAATATAACGCACTAAACGCCAACAGATCAAAGGCAATTTTCCAACAAAAGCATGTCTTTATCTAAGTAGCAGTCCACATAAAATTCAGGCACTGCCAATGGTAAAGTGATTCATGGAAACGAAAAACCCACCAAACAAACGATGCTTTTCCAGTCTACGTATACTATACTTCTACATAACAATAATCATTTCTGCATTCAGATCTGTACTTTTTAGAAAATCATACATTCATCTCCAACATAATTCATCCAAATGAAACAAAATCATAAAAGATAACTCTTACAAAGTGCTAATTTCATGTACTATCTTTATAATTTGTATCCCAAAAGCGCAACAACCAAATGGAAAACCAGGACTGGTTATGTGATCAGTATCTTTTTTCTGAAAGAGAAATAAAACTGAATTCGGTGGGTTTTTTGACTTGCATGAATCACCTTCTGTCTGATATTTTCGATAGACAGCTACTTAAGTAGAAAAACAATTAATTTCTGTTATAAAATGTCCGTCAAGAGTAAAAAAAAATATATAAATTGTCTATAGGGTCTGGGTTTCATGATTAAATCTAAAACATCAAATTTCATCAAATCCCTCCATTTTGTTTTAAATCTACAAAAAAGAAAGAAAGAAGAAAAAAAAAATATTCCAAGATTTAAATATTTCACAGCCATGGACGGAAGAAAATTATGATGCAAAAATATTTGTTTGCAAATATTTGTTCTCAATTAACAAAAAATCTCATCTCCATCTGTCTTTGCCTAAGAACGATTTGGCTTTCCTGTCATAATTTGAGTCGAGGAATGAGTTGAAGTAGATTTCAGTTTCATTTCTATATTCAAAAAGATATAATGTATGAAGTTATAAGTTTTACTGTTAATCAAGCACGCACTATCAATATGAACAGGAATTTGAATGGATTGTTTTTGTTTTTGTTTTTTGTTTTTGTATTTCGTGATTTTATTTTATAATTGTGATTTACAGGTGATGTTGTCCCGACAGGTAGACTACGTTTTGTATTGTCTCTTGCTTCTCTAACTTGATGCCACTGTTTTGAATACGTTCTAACCTTCCTGTTAAAGCCTTCCTGTCCTTATATACTGTGAATGACTACAAAGACTCTTATTCAATCAATTTTATCGTGCGTTTTTTTTACAATCATTTCAAAATCCAAAGCTCCCACAATATATTAAGTGCAAGTTAGCTCATTCTTTGTTAAATAGCTGTCTTTGTAAGAATCATGCAAAATCTGAAAAATGTGATACACTCCAAAATAGACTACATACTTTTATTTTTGTAATGAAGTTGTTCTATGGGTCGATATTATGAAATGTGTAATTATTCATTCAAATCTGCCTGCTCTTAGGAGATAATTAATATTGAAAATCCAATAGATTCTATTGTATTTAAGTGTCATTTACAGAGTAACCTCCCTTAATTTTGAAATCTGCAATGCATTCTGTAGAATGGTTTTCTCATAAGAACATAGGTTATATGACAAATCGAATGTTGATTTCTGTTTACTATGATAATTCAAACAAAATATCCCCCCAAAAATACATAGGCTTTTCATCCATGAATCACATTTTGCATGATTCTTAGTTGGTGTGCTATTTAATTACATGTATGTACAAAAGACTCTTTGTAGTCCTTCATAATATAAATTCCCGGTAGATGGGTTTGTTCCTTTTATGCAATGTCGTTGCTGTTACTTAATTCAAAATTTGTTGGGTTTTAGTTTTCGAGTAATGTAATAAATTCAATGATTCACTATATAGAATAATAAGATCATGAAAAAATAAATAAACGAAACATAAGTAACCATTACACATTTTAGTGACTGAATCTTTACAGAATGTTGTAATTTTTGCAATACTTTGTTGATCTATTTAGATAATATTTGTAAAAAATTAACATGTTATCAAAATATTTGCTAAAGCAATGAGCCTTAATTGCCCAATACAACAACAGTTCTTATTTCATACCGAATTTATTTCAGGTTGTAAGTCGAAAGTTAAGCTCGACTTCGGAAAGAATTTCGACGGAGCTCAGAACCCAGTATATGTCGTAAACCAGAACGTCAATGTTAGCAACGGCATTGCGAAATTTGACGGCAAAAGCCTGCTACGAGTACCACAATTGTCCAACGTTGATCTCGGTGGAACGGTGGTCCTCAGGCTGAGGATCAAGGAGAAACGCCGAAAGAAGCATGATAAGAGGTCGACAAGGCCACAGGCAATTATTAGCAATGGAGATTGTGGTAGCAATGCGTCATTACTAGTTGCAAAGGAGGAAGACGCTATCATCTTTGGTGCACAAGCTGATGGTGGCCATTTTACAAGCTTCACTATTCCAACACCAGTATGACCATTTAAAAATATACGCATTTGTTTTATTTAGTTTTATTTGATTTTAAGGAGGTAGACCTAGGCTAAGGGACATAACTCTTGAAATCAGTGATATGTTTGTATCATACACAATTTCACCAAAGCCTTTAAAGCTTTTCTTTGAAACAGAATGTAACCAGACCAAGTTACTTTTAAGCTTACATGAGATTGATGTAAAATGGTGAATACAAACATTCCAATGATTTGTAAGAGTTGCGTCCCTTACCCAAGGTCGACCTCAACTTTCTAGACGAGTGGAAATGTAATTTCTATTTATTTTGACCTCTTTATTTTACCAAATAATCATGTCATTCAGACAAATTAAAGAGGATACGAAAAGTTGGTAGTTATATTTATCGATTGTTAATGAAATCGTCGATGTAATAGGCTTCTTACATTGTTTCTTTCTTTTAACGTTGTGACATGATTCAGTCTACTGTATGTCCCATTAGCGTTCTTTTATGTTTATGAATATAATTTTAAAGGAAGAAGACGACTGGAAAGATATTATATACAAATATTCTGGTGGTAAACTAGAAGGGCAAGTCAACAACGTCAAATACTCGAAGTATACAGACGGTTTAGGTAAACAGTATTCATAATCATGAGTATAACCTTGGGCTTTTTTGGCCATAAGTATTAATATAACGACAATTGCATGATGACATTTTTAGCAGTCTAATTGTATTACAATATACAGGAAGTAATACAGGAGGTTTAGCGCTATATAATCCTGGATTACGCATCATTTTCATTGTCAACATTATAGTCTTTATCTAAATATTGTCATTTGTTATATGGACTTCACTTTTTTCCAACTGCAAAAAAGTGAAGTCGCTTTTCACCCTTGGACCTTAAAGACGCTCTTCCATGGAAATGCAAGTCACCTGATCGCAATTCTGTTTCCTCATTGGCCAAATACTGATAACTTAGTGGCGTTCGAAAAAAAAAAACAGTATCGAAATTAATTGCAGGCCATGCGTTATTTTCTGAATAAAATGTAGAAAATTGTAAGTAGAAAGAACAAAGTTTTACCGCATCGGCTGTTTGTCAAAGATAGTACTTGTTTAACTATTCACTTTAAAAATTGCCGTGTGTTTTTGCTTATCATTTCGGTGATTGTGTTATTATTCTTTATGACATTGAAATCAAAGATAATATTTAAACTAATGTTAGAGTGGACATCAAAAGCTCGTCCAAGTACCAGTCAGCAATATCAAATGATTGTCGTAATTATTTGAATTCAAATAGATGCTAACTTTTCTGAAGTAACTAGTATAAATGTAGTCTATTTTAAACTCATTTATATACTATTGTAACTTTTTTGTTTTGGTCTTATCATCCCTCCGCTGAAACGCGGAAGGTATATAGTGTTCATGTTGTCCGTTCGTTTGTCCGTCAACAGTAGTTATCCGCAACTCCCGAGAATCCACTGAACTGAATAGGAAGTTTTTCTGCCATCTGAATGACTTTTGGGTTTCCCTGGTGCAAAAATTGGTTTTCGTCATTGTTCGACTAAAGAAGGGCATATTCTAAATAACCGCTGAATGGAATTTGATGATACGTTCACTGATTCTCTATTACATGATGCCACTGTGCACCTCTTACTCCGATTTTCCATTTTAAATGACTTTTAGCGTTTCCCGATGCAAAACATGGACTTTCTCATTGGTCGACATGGGGGCCATTTGATGAAAATTTCACAAATTCTTTATCACAAACGCAATCGTACGTCTCCTATTTCATTTTTTCCCATCTGAATGACTTATTGAGTCCCTATATGGTTTCTTGATAGAAGAACAATTGTCCTTTTCAGAAAAAATCGTAAGTGTAAAATTAGTTGTAAATTATGACGTCACAATACTTTGATTTACTATGACGTCATAACTTACGACTAATTTTACACTTACGATTTTTTGTGAAAAGGACCACAGGGTTGCATCACGTGAGCTTTTGTTCTAATTTTGTTTGTTTTATTTTGTAACTGTCATAATGATGTATAATGCTTAAGTAAATATGGATATCTACTCCATGTTTTTTTCGTTTTTACCAGTATTTGAATATATATTTTATATCGTGATCGCAGGTACTCTAGAAAGAAGAGCATGTGCACTACAAATAGGGCATGGCCAAGACATGGATGACTACATTGGTGATATGGATGATGTAGGTTTTTTTTCCAAAGTACTTTTTGCATTTCCACATTATTAACTTTGTTTACATCATGATACTTTGTTAAATTAAACGATACCGCCCGAATATGAATTGTTTTGACGGGACGCCTTTGTGACCCATGTCGGGGAAAATGCATTATTGTTTCTAGAATATCACCTTAGTATACTCACTTGTAATATGACGGTTGCCGCTGGCGCAGCTGGACTTGCTTAATTTTCAGAAGCACTTGATGTCCCCCCGGTATTTTGAGGGAGTTTATATTGCAAGTGCTTTATTTTTATGTGTGACGTCTTGTTTTCCTTTTCCTTTATATCGTCTGAATATAGCTGAAATATTGCTGCTCGGACGTTAAACCCCAACAAACAAAAAAAAAAAAAACAAACTTTTCCTTTATCCTCAGGTTTTATGTGGAATTTATTTTATTCGGTCATTGTTTATGTAGACCGTCTTTGTTTCCTTTCAGTCTTACTGACGCATTGTTTTGCTGGTATTTGAATTGCGTTAGAAAACAAACAATTTTTTAAACCTGTTTTTTTTAGGTCACTGTTCCTTAATTTTCCCTTTTTTATTGTAGATCGAGATGTTCACTTGTATGCCTGATGATTACCGTTGACAGCAAAATTTGACAAAAACATGAAATCCAGTCAGTTACCTGTGTGAATATATGAAAACATCTTTAAATACTATATATTTGTTGAAGTTATCAAGGCCCCTATTTGCGTGATTTAAGTTTTATTTATTAAGTAGCTCGGAGACATTTGTATCAGTTTTATAAATGGAACTTTGTTAATTCAAATATGATTAGACCAAGCACATTATGAGGTTTTTTTTTCAATTTGAAATATGTAGTTATAAGGCATTTGTATAGCGCTTTTTGGTGATGATGCATTTTTATGCTTAGTTTTCAATTTTAAGAAATTGATTCATTTTTCTAATGCGAATAAGACACATATATACAAAATTTAGTATTTTTGTCCTCTTTTACGTACTCAAAATTCTCAAGGTTACGCAAATATTTCTAAGAATATTATAATTTCAAAGCACTTTTTATCACCTCTAATTCATATTTATGTATACGTACGTACCTATATGTTTCCATGTATTGACATAGTAAATAAATTGTAAGTACATGTGTTGCTAAATTCCTTTTCGTTCCAATCACACAAGTTGGGGAGACGCGGTATGGTGTACATGTATTTAAATGCATAAATACAGAAAACATTAAAAACATAATAAAGTATATCGAATCAATGAATACAATATAAAAAGCAAAGCAATTTCTGCGTTTTCATTTACAGTTTAAATTTTGTAAAGATTTAAGTAGCTGTCTTTGTAAGATTCATGCAAATTCTGAAAATGTGATGCACCCCAAAAAACGCTACATATTCTTATTTTCGTAATTATGTTATTTTATGGGTCTATATTATGATGTGTGTAATAATTCATTATAATCTGTCTGCTGTCAGGAAATAATCAACATTGAAATTCCAATAGATTCTACTGTATTTGAGTGTCATTTACAGAATTGTCTACCTTAATTTTGAACTTTACAATTTTTATCTCCTAAGGAGACGGATTATATGAAAAAAAAAAGAATGTTAATCTCTGTTTATTATGACAATTCAAACAAAATATCAAAAATAAAAGTATATAGGCTTTTCAGCCATGAATCACATTTTGCATGATTCTTAACTGGAGAGCTACTTGAACACTCAGAAGTTTCATATACGTATCTTGCCAAATGTAATATGCCATATAATTTTTTGTTTTGTTGTCATACTCCCCTTAGTACCAATCACTGAGAGGATCTCATATTACTATTTGAGAATTACCACATGTAACTGAACTTGTAAAAGAAATCTAATTCTCTGAAGTTTCGTAAAAATTATAATTAGATATTAGTTATGTCATTCTCCATAACGACCGAATCTTTGTGAAGATTCTAATGCATTAAGATTAAGAAATTCTCTCAAAATTATGCAATGTCACTTTAGAAGAATGTCGATCATTATTTTTTTACCCAAATTACGAACTGATGTTAAAATTTATGATGGGCTTTTTGACATCCGTGGGTACTAAAATAAAGGGAAGTTAATTTATACTTCGAACATGCAGAATGGGTTGTGCAAAATTTGAGACCACAAATTACTTATAACAACTTTCGCAAAAAAATCGTTACAATGAAACTGCGTGAAAATTTTGGTAACTAATTTAAAACATGCCGAAAATTACCACGATTTAAAAAATAACTTCATTCCTCTGTCCTCGCGTATTATATACGATATTCACGATGTGCATTATTGCAGCGAAATGTTTGAAGCAAAATTTAGCACCAATGAGTTCTACCTAAGTGTATCAAGGTAGAAAGACAGAAAGCTACGTACTTCAAGCTAGGCACTTAATTTTATAAGAATTTTTCCATGTGATTGCACATACTTGCTAACACATTTAAACAAAAGTATATTTGGTATACAAATATTTGTTTTTTCCAAATATCTAAACTGAAATATAGAATGGGTTTTAAATACAGAGTATACAAAAACCATTTTAAAGTGTAAACATGGATATTGAATTAAACCATTAAAAAATAAAAAAAGCAAAACGTTTAGACGTATACATTTTGAAATTGTATTCTTTAAATCTGAATACTGATGTGAACAATCAAGCAGGTATTATATAAGTGTCATAGTTGGCAGAATTCAATGCCCTATACCTATACTTTCCAGGGCTAGATCCAGTCACTTTGAAAAGGATGTGTGCCAACCGAGATTCCTCGGCGAAAAGGGGGGTGCTTGGACATTTGCCATTTTTTGCCAATTTTGCACATGATAATGACATTAATTTTTTTTTCAATAAAAGGGGTCCCAACCCCCTGCATCCGCTTTTCTTTTGATCCGGCACTGCTTCCCATCAGTTAAGCGCTTTGATAATATTACTCTTTGGGCAATACTAGATAAGCCTATATAGTCCGCTAAACTCACTGATTAGTTCAATTGAAATCATTGCACTCAATAAAAGAGTAAACTCTATTTTACTGAAATTCTTTTCTGATTTATTCGGCTACGATATAATAAAGTTACTAATATACCGCGCTCCAACACATAAAAAGACGGGTGCCTAAGAGCTATACAAAATTACTACACTTCGACATATACTTGCGTCGATCATTGACTAAATTACTTCCGATGTTAAAAGTGGTGATGGGGTTAGAAAAGTTCACTACTCTTATAAACGAGTATCGCACGTACACGAACGGCTATGTTAAAAAATATTTGAATAAACCCTTTCTGTTGATGTGGGTTATAGGTAGTCGATTTATGCACTTCCGCAATTAAATTTGTGTTGTATAAAAAACCTCATTGACTTTCCTGCAGTCGACTGGACCTGTTTAAGTAGCAGTATTTATAAAAATCAGACATTCATGAAGTGATTCGTGCATGTTAAAAACCCACCAAATTCCAATTCTGAAACAGTTATAAAACTTATACTAAGCCACACATAACCATCTTTATTTTGTCATTTTGATAAAAAAAATATGTATGATCAGTTGCAGATCTTGGTTTGGTTGACATGTGTGGAAGAAAAATATATGTTCTCATTATAGACACGTATCCGAAAAGGACTAAGTATACTAGTTACGTGAACATTTGGCGCACGTAAATCAAAAAAGCGTCGTTTGTTCGTTGGGGTTTCCGTACATATGGTAGTTGAGCCACTACGTTTCTTCTGTACCATTAGCATTGTCTGAATTTAAAAGTAGATTGACCATTTGTTGACCAGTACTTGAGAAGCTGTCTCTGTAAGAATCATGCAAAATCTGAAAAATGCGATACACCCCTCCAAAAAGGCTACATATTTTTATTTTTGTAATTATGTTGTTTTATGGGTCTATCCTATGAAATGTGTAATTATTCATTCAAATCTGCCTGCTCTTAGGAAATAATCCACACTGAAAATCCAGTAGTCTGAGATTCTATTGTATTTCAGCGCCATTTACCGAGTTATCTCCCTTAATTTTGAAACCTACAGTGCATTCTATATAATTTTTATCTCCTAAGAGCACGGGTTTTATGAAAAGCCACACGTTAATTTCTGTTTTACTATGACATTTCAAACTAAATATCAAAAATAAAAATATGTAGGCTTTTTACCCATGCATCACATTTTGCATGATCCTTAGCTGGAGTGCTACTTAAGATCATTGACGGGGACAGTATAACACTAGAAAGTGGTAAGGGTTTCCTTTAATGCTATTTTAATCAAACCTTCTCTATTATTCTACGTTATTATACAAAATATGTATGTATTACTAGGATTGTTTTGATATTATTCCTTGCCATAACCGCATAGTTGTTAATACTATAATACCAACAATTACAAGTAAGTTAGTTTTTACTTCGATTAGATGGCTAGCTACGAAACATTTAAATAATTCGTCTCATCCCTCGTAATATATGTCACTAAAAAGTCTATATACTACGTACGATTGTTCTTATTTCTTCAGAGTTTTTAACGCTTTTTTAAAAAGAAAATCGCATATCTCATGAATATCACGATATAGACTAGAAATTATATTTTAAGTGATGCTATCTACATGTAGATTGCAGATCATTTCAGGTGCAATCGAATCGGTTAGACGCTCTACACGTACACCATAATCCGGTACCTAAATATACTCCCTAAACAATATCAACGATGTCTAAAAATCGCATGAAATCACCTGCCGATTTTTTACTACTTCTCCATTTGGGGAACTTTGTCCTGGTTTGATTGTTGCAACCCAGACTACATTCGAAGCAGCAGCATCAACTGTTTGTAAATCAACATCAGTACAGAAACCATTTTTACCAATGAAATCTACACTTCCGCCGGTGTTTGTCCAGCCGGGACAACAAGAATTTATCAGAATATTTCTTCTTGAGTCTGTTTTTATATCTCTTGCTAAAATTTTTGTCATTGTGACGATTGCAATTTTCGCCATTTGTTGCGGCGATTCGGGAAGTCCATTACTGGCTTGGGTGCCTGATTTCGCCATTTTGAGGTAGTAATCCATTATCAACCACAAATCATTCAATGTCATTTTTTCGAGGTCGATTTTTTTCTGCGCGTGCTCGCCAAGAGCAGATTTCGTTGCAATATAACTGTTCGTAAGGTTGACAACCCGAGCGTGGGGTCGAAGTAAAGGCAAGAATATCTTGCACATATTTAAAGTCCCCATAAAGTCGACTTCATAGCATAACTGTGCTTGCCTAAAAACAGGAACCTTCTCGTTTCCGAAACTAACACCAGCATTGTTTATCAGAAGATCAATTCCACCATAATTCTTTACAATAAATTCTTGAAACATTCGGATGCTATCTGGTTGAGAAATGTCAAGTTCATGGAACTTTGGGTTCAATCCTTCTTGCTCTAGCTGTTCTGTTGCTGCTTTGCCTTTGTCTCTCATCCGGCTTGTAAGATATACGTCCCCACTGAACTGTTTACAGAGCTGCTTGACTATCTCAAGGCCTATACCTCTATTAGCTCCTGTCACTATGGCGACTTTCCTCATGATTCTGAAGAAATCAAAGATACATGATATGATCCACTTTGAAAATACAATTTGATGTCTAAATGCATCAATATGAAACGTAAATGATGTTGGTTCCTTTTTAAATATTTGTTCCTTTGTTGATATAGGAGAAAAATCTACGCATTTTGAGATCTATATTTTTTATATTCATTAATAGGTTTAAGCAACAAAATTTTACATTCCAAAATTAACAAATAAAGAACACAGTAGTGATTGATTGATTGATTGTTGGGGTTTAACAATCAATCAATCAATCAATCAATCAATCACTACTGTGTTCTTTGTTTGTTAATTTTGGAATGTAAAGTAGTGAAAATTATTTGTATTTAGCATTGCGTTGAGAGAAATAAAATCCATACGTCTCCATCATATCTAGTGTTGTTTTTGTTTTTGTTTTGTTTTGTTTTAATTTTTAAGGGGGTGTTGTTGTGTTGTGTTGTTAGTTTGTTTGTTTTTCTCGCGAAAAAAGGTATAGCTTCAATAACACTCAAAACTGATACATCCATGATCAGTTGCGCTCACACGTCCGCCTAAAACTAATAATTTGCGTGTTAATTTTTTTTCTTTCTTAATTGTGCTGTGGAACTGCATTACTAATTTATATGATGCAAAAATGATAACCAAAATAGCAACTCCTTTAGGACAAAGAGTAATAACAAGCAATTCATAAGAGGATCCCCTTTTATGCTTGAAAATATTTGTTAATTATATGAGAAAAAAAAACTGAAAATCACTGCAGCGGTCCCCTATTTGGAAATTCTGCGTCCGCAACAGATAATTACAAACACTGTGTATGAGCGGCTCCGTCGGTATATGTAAAGTGCATACTGTGACAATACGTGTAGCATTTAATGCAGACAAATCTTATTCACGAAGTTACATATATGAATTCGACACTTTTGGAATATGTCTTGACATGATACTACTCAAGCGAGTGCAATAGGTTAACTGCAATATCAAGACTACATACCTAACTCAGGATTCCGTCGCAGTATGAGCCTACCGGAAGTATTCGTAACGCATGGTTACCAGTAAAACATAACAGATAAATTGATTTTTACCTGATTGATAAAGATCAATACATCGATACTAACAATGAAACCACGTATATTGAGGGAGCTGGTATTTAAATATGGTATGAAATTTAAATGTTGAAAAGTCAATATTTGTCCCGGATAAGTTTGTGTTAGTCTATTTTCTTGTACATATGTTATATGTCATCACGTGTATGTCATCCCACTGGCAAATAAATTGCGTATGAAAATATATTTTCGTTAGGCACAGACCATTTTCATCTCGGGTGGGGGGATTTTATGTTGTATCATCAGCAACAAAAGTTGTACATTTTTTAAAAATAAATCTACATTGTTTAAGTAATAGGGGAAATATTGAGTCGTAATTTTTTTCTGTCCAAAGCTGAGTAAACAAAAAATGGCTCGCTTTAATTTGGAATAATTTTCTTTTTCAAAATATCCCCCATCAGTATTAAAATGGTCGGTGCCTTCATGAAGTCTTGTCACCCAAACCCGTCGATGTCGTAAATTCCAGGGAATCATAGCTGACTGAATACAATCGGTCTTTTATTGATGTCGTAAATTCCAGGGAATCATAGCTGACTGAATACAATCGGTCTTTTATTTCATATAATGGACTGGTTTGAAAGTATATGTAACTATCTTATTTTTAAGAAAAATAGTAAGACTTGGTACATTTTCATTCGTTTGTTTATGTATTTCGCAAACATATCTTTTCATCTGTCGTGAATTATGTAAAATAGATTTTTGTGTCTTTGTCAAAAACTGATACATCTTTTATGTTGTATCCAAAGCAAACTTCTCTGCCATCCCCTTAATTTTCGGTTCTTAAATTCCCATTACTCTGAAATGGAAAATCGGATAGAAAAAAGAAATCCGAAAAGAGGCTTCATTACATACAAGCCCCGTGCAGGTCCGGGTGTTAAAAGAATAGGCCTGCAGCAGAGCTAAGTTTGTCGTAAAAGGCGACTAAATAGTGTTCAGAAACCTAGCGCTCTGCCCACAGAGCAACTGGGATGTGTGTCCCAGATGGTGAAATGGGGTACCCCTGGCGTGCTAAATGCTGGGGTTGTCAGGCTATAATACGGAAAACCTGGCCGCAAACCATAGTGGTGCACCGTGTTTTTAAAGATGCCACGTTCCTCGCACGTTAAAAAACCCTGCTGCGGTATTCAATAGCAGTAGGAACCTCTTTGCACTCCGCCACCGGACCTTACCCATCCCCCTTTTTCAAGTGGCAATCAAAATTTGTCGACCTTTTTATCCTTGTGTCCCATCCTTTTTTTCATTTCATCATCATTTCGTGGTCATTTTATCATCCATTTCATGTTCATCGTCTGAATAAAGCTGAAATATTGGTGCTCGGACTTTAAACCCCAACAAACAAAAAACATTACATACAGACAAACAATTAAAATAATATGTGTGTCCCTCAAGGCCTAATTGAGTTAATGTATGAAGAGGAACTACGGTCGTACCATGCATGCCGTGTTAATCTATATTGTCTTCCCATGTGTAGCACGGATTTTTAAAAGTACATGCCAGTATTATGACAATGTCGTATTGTCGAAGCCATTGATGGTTAAAGAAAGAAACTTGAAGTAATTGTCAGTCTTAACATAAACGGGTAATAAACAGGTGCTTGTCAAGAGATTCGGAAAGTGCATTCCAGAAAAAATAGGGTTAAATGCTATCATTTGCCCATTGTCCACTTTTTGCACGAAAGTAACAGAAATGTGAGTCCAACCTTTGGTCCCCTAGCTACATATAACAAATGTATATCCGCCAGCATCGAAAATATGCAACACACATACAGAAATGTGAGTCCAACCTTTGGTCCCCTAGCTACATATAACAAATGTATATCCGCCAGCATCGAAAATATGCAACACACATATGGTAAATCCAAACTGGTTGCTCAAGTTAATTAATCAGTAATTGTTACAAATTTACATAAAACATAATTGATAGAAATGTTCTTCAAATTTTAACTTTCAGATAAGATGTAAACGATTTGCATGGTTAAGTTCATACATATACAAAATGCAGGACCTCAAAGGTTGGATACTGAACCGGTGGGACAAATAAGGACTTAATATGCAGACATAAAACGTGTACATAGAACAAGTGTTATCAAGCAAAACACAAATATTACTGCATGTTTTGAAAAAATATAACATAATGAGTTCGGCCAGGGAACTCTTACACTTGTTTCAAAATCAAAGAAGCATTTATGGACTTTAATGCATCATTAATAGCAAAATGTACGTGTTTACTTGGTTAAGATCAAAATATAAAGACACGTGACTATTATGTCGTTTTAATTGAAATAATTCAAAAAAACCTTCATTTTGAAAACAGCATAATTTGAGGTAATAAGCTATAAAAACGTACTAATAATTTCATTCATAGGAAAGATGTATATGAGATCGTACAAAAGCATCTAGAATCACGTTGAGCTCAATGTTGCCCATATAACACAGCCAGCACCTAAGGCGTTTATACAAGTCCGGACCATGTGTCTTTTGTTCCACCTGTTGATTGCCTCCACCACCCATTGGTCACCTGCAATAAGAAAGGGGTTGATATGTTGAATTATATAGTAGAGAGAGAAAGTTCAGAGCAAATAAAAATCAGGAAATCGATAGATACACCTGTACGTTCGTATAATTACAATGGCCGTCGGAAACCCACTAAAATCTATTTTTTGTGAGAAAAACAGTAACAGTGGCGACGAATAACAACTTTTCAGATGTTTTGGTGACGGTTTGTTGGAAGTTGTCATATCTGATACATTTCAAGTCATTTATATATGTATATTTATTGTTTTTTTACAGAAAAATTATACATAAAATATACCTTTCTTTGCCACAACTTTGTCATCCTTTAATTCTTTGATTTCCGGTAACATGGCGACTGCGGTCCAAATGCCACCAATCATGAACAGTGCTGGGTTCCCAAGCCAGAGACATCTTGAGGGTGATGTGTCCATGAAATAAAGTGTCAAATTGGCTGCGGTGTTTATAGCGCCAGTTCCAAGCTACAAAAAATACGAGTCAAAGGATGTGTAAGAATTCATAAATACAGACAGACAGAAAAGGGGCATCATTTCTTTAAGAAATTTTCATTGAAATATATTTTTTATTAGATTGTATTACATGTATAATGTATTTGTGACACAGAAACTGACACCCATCCCTCAAAAAAGATTTTAATAAGATTAACGAATCAAAGAGAAATAACTGTTATCGAGGACAAAAAGTACAGTGGTTTGAACCAACCATGCTGCAATCACTTATTTCGGGTGGGGTATATTAAAAATTAAAATTTAAGAAATGCGAAACTATTAACCCCTATTCTTGTGTTACAATATGCATTCAGTGATAATGATTCAAAAACAGCCTTACCACAAAATGAGCAGCACTGTCGAAGCTATCACTCCATTGTCTTCTCATTGATTGTGTGTCCAAATTCTTTCTAGTTTTTGTCTCTACTATGGTAATGTACAGTGCAGTTCCAGCAAGAATGCCACTCGCCGCCAGCGCCACAAATTTCAGCTCCTTCTGCACAAAGCTAGCGTCCATAAAGTCCAACATTTTGTTTCTTTCTTATGTCTATTCTAGTCATGTGAAACTACCATTCAACATTTCTTTAAAAATAACCTGTTATGCACTGATTGGAATGAAAAATGTATTTGCTTAATAGATTTTTTAACTCGGTGTCTGGTTTAGCGGTGATAAAGGTCGACGGTGAAGTGATGTTTAAGAGATCTCGTATTAAATACAGATAAATGGTTACGTGTTTATATGAAGAAAAACTGAAATGTTTAATATGCATTTCATCAGAATTTCGTAATGATCCGCAAAATTGGCAATGAAACATAATTATTCTTTGTCTGTCTATTTATAGTTGAACGTGTCATAATCAAAAGGAGGCTTTTATTCGATTTAATGACTAAAAACACAAGTCATATGCGTTTCCACTAAAATGAGAGCTAAACGTATCGAAAAAAAATGGGGGGTTGGGGGCGGCGGGCTAAGGGAAAAATTATTATATATGTACACCCTTCGTCACCAGACAAGTGGCAAATTTCATTATATAGTGATTGTTTCTTCATCTTTCTACATGTATACGCATTATGTAATATATACATTAGTTTTAATGCACCACTACAACTTCATCAATTTCCCTTTTGTGACGAACGTCTTTCGGGCAATTTTATGAACAATTCATTAGATAATCAAGACTATTATTCTATGCGCAATGCCAATAAAAGTGATTTCCTGCAAATATTTTATCAGAAAATAATTCCGAAATAGTTCAATTATCAACTCCTTTAATAAATCCCAGTCTTTACTTCTGTGGAAGGCACCTTCAAATTTAATTTCATTGATATCCATACACTAGTACCCATGATATTGTTTGGAAACCGCATGGTCTACGGACGACAGACGACGACGACGCCATTCAAATATAGGACCACCTTTTTTGCTGTCGTATAAAAACCAGCATCATTATGTTACGGTTAGCTTGGCTTTGGAGCATAGAGTTCAGTATTTTCCAGAATATCATTGGATTGTTCTGACCATTCCCCCCCCTTTTCTCATAGACTACCATTTATTTCTGTTCCATAACAGTACTGGGGTGTACATGTAATCATTAAAAACATAATAATAAAATATATATCCTTTTTTCCTCGCTTAGTTTTCAATAGCTCTTGAAACTAAAAAAACTAGAGGTTCAAGAAAGCCTGAATCGCTCACGTTGTTTACCATTTGCTTATTTGAAAACCTTGAAGAATGAGAGAATCTAGTAAGTTAAAATTAACTGAATTATCAAAGCAGGAAATGCTTTTAATAATATTTTTATGACCTGAACCAGTATTTTGCTAAAGGCAAGATTTTGAATTATTTACGTCTTCCGACCCCTATGTTCCGTTTTAGTATAGGCATTGGTCGGTCTCATTATGCTGAACAATATTACTCATGCAAAAATTTTGCTACAGACAATGTTTTTTTGGCAAAACCAAAAACTGCTTTCGGACCCCTTTCCTATGTTCTGCTTTTAGTAACGGCGGTCATATTTCTTTCATGGATTAAAATCCCCAAGTCATTTTGTGGGGGGGATAGCCTAAGGAGCAAATATGCCAACTTTCGTGAATTCTGTACAATGGTATTAAAGAAGATTTTCGAAGCTGCTCATGCAAAAATGGGAAATAACCTGTTTCAGGGGCCGTAACTCCTACATCATTTGACAAATCGTTTTGAAAATTTCGGCATAGGTCCGTCTCGTGATGCTGAACAATATTATCCTACCAGAACTTTGCTCAACGCAACGGTTTTTGAGTTATTTGCAAACAAAATGCCTTCAAACTCCTATGTTCTATTTTTAGTAACGGCGGTCATGTTTTTTTTCACGGATCATAAATTCCAACGGTCATTTTGTGCACAATACGATAAAGAACAATCATGCAAAGTTTACATCTTGTCGGTCAAGTAGTTTCAGAGAAGATTTTCAAAAAGTTGTCCACGACGACGACGGACTCAAAGTGATGGCATAAGCTCATTTGGCCAGGTCAGCTATAAACGTGATTTTCAATCAAATTAACGAATCAAACAAAGATAAGAGTTTCATACAAGTTTACAAAAGTTAGTGCAAAACAATTGTCTGCTTTCTGCCATGACCGACGATAGTATCACAACATTATACAAACCCATTTTCTGTGATTGTATTAAAGTCCTTATGAAAACCATTATGTACCAATTTATATGTATAACTTGTAAAACAGTATATAGGAATGTTACTGCTACAATAACAGAACTTGGAATTCCCTCCTTCCATATTGAAAGTACACAGAATCTATTTTACAGTATAAAAGAATGACACAAAAGCATAAATCTCCAATTTTACATGTATTTTATACAATTTATTAAAACAATAGAGTGTTAACATGTCACACTATAGAAAATAACAGTAAATGTACATCCATGACAAACTGTTAACACCTGCACTATCTGTGTACATCCATGACAAACAGTTAACACCTGCACTATCTGATGATAACATCCATTTCTACGAAATATTGAAATACAGTTCATCATAACAATAGATAAAAGATACGTAGGAAAGAAAATTCATTATTCTGTTTTATTTTTTTCTGAAACACTAAATTATCAAATCTTCTCTTTTTTCCTTTCTTTTTTTCAAATAATACTATATTGTGTGTATTGACTTTTATTGACTTTATGATGTAACGTTGTTGATAGAAGGGTTTGTAGATTAAAACCTTTCTAAACCAAACCAATTTCTACTTTAAGATGTTTCAAAATGCATTGCAACTGACATACAAGGACTTCAGAAGATTTCTGGTTAATCAGGAGTAAGGTTAAGACAGGTTTTACTGTAATCTTAGATATAACTACCAATCTTTTATAGTTGAGACAAATTTTTAAGTACAGAATGTCAACCAATGTTTACATATTATTAAACAATTTACCTCCTTTAGTACACACCCTCATAGTTTGCTAGTAACACCAAAGATTTACCCAAGTCCAAAAAGAGAGCTTTCTTTTTTCCACAATATCTGTTTACTACATGTACATAAAGTATCAGTAAATGTATTGGAGGTATAGTGAAACCTACTTTAATCAAACCCTGAATAATCTGAAAACCTGTCTTAACCACTGGTTGATGTCCATTAGAAACAATTAAAATGTATTTTTAACCTGGGTAACCAAATACCTGCCTAAACCAAACCAATTCTACAGTCCACAAAGGGTTTGGTTTAGAAAAGTTTTGCTGTACATGTATTTCATGTAAAATTTGGTATTCACACTATAACACTCTGCTGCCTACACATGCATGCATTTGATAAATACACATTCACACACAATAAATAGGACCAATATTTACCAAGGGGAGCTAACCACCTACTATCTTTAATAACTGAAGCTCATATTGTCTGATGAAAAAAAAAATGTACATGTACGTGCTGAAAATCAACTATACATAACAATAAAACCATAATTATTTGATAGATATTGTATGTTCATGTGTTAGTAATAAAAACAAATTTCTTTCTCTTTAAACTTCTCCATACAGCATGGTTGAGACTCGGAGCTGACACTACTTGAAAATACATGACTTTCTACTGCTTTCCCCCTCTTGTTTTCGTATTTTAAGTTTTGGTAGTTGAATATAATTTATAATATGTACAGAATTCCCAAAATTTTGCATTGAAAATAATTCCATGAGGATATTTTGGGGGTGATAAAAAGCATAACTACTTTCTGTAAATGGTTATCATTTTGTTACTTCATTGACAGTAAAACAAGAAATCTCAGAATGAAACCCCTTGCACCAAAGTTTTAGTATAATTAGTATAAGTTCAAAAATTTTAAACCAAGACATCATTCAGAAAGCTGTCGCCCAAGCCCAAAATTGAGTCCCATGATATACATGTAGTAAACCAAAAAGTGTATCAAAATACACATATATTATTGTGGCTTCGACAATTACTTTCAGAGAAAACTGTTACTGAAAAAAGTGATGGACAGGCAGACAGACAAGGTTTAAACAGTGTAATCCCCTCAATCAGAGAGTGGCATACAATTACCTAGTTCAGGTACAACATTAGACTGGTAGACTATAATTCAACAATTTATAATCCATGAAGATACATTTTCATTTTGTAAAATCATTTACACAGACTAAGCATGAAATATTTTCCTTAATCAATACATACGGTACATGTGTAGAGAGACCAAGAAAACTACAAGACAGTAAATAAAACTCATATCACTTCACCAATACATTGTCATCTATAGTACAATTAACAGTTATAAAGAACAAGAAATAAGAAAACATTACATGTACATGTATGTAAATCTATGAAACTATGAGTGTACGAGAAGAGTAATAGATAAATAAAAACTTGAGAAGTAAGTCATGTCTGCAGTTTGTGGAATTATAACATCAAAAGACTTTAATGGGAGTTGCTAAGAAACAGAAGACTCTGACTAGAGTGTTTTAGATTGATATGCCAAGTCTTGGTCAATTCCGTAATTAATACTGAAAACATTAACACCACTCTCTCAACAGATAAAAAAACAAGAAAACCACATTAAAATTTGTGCTATTTACAGTCATTAAAAATCTATAAAAAAATGATTCATTTGATTTGTAACCATGTAAAACATTAACCTAAATGTACAAAATGATGAAATGCCTGTTTTTTTTCCCATGAACTCTTGATGTTGGTGAAAAAATGTTTTCGGATGCAATACTTTGGTCCATTCTATGCAGTGAGAATTACATGTATCATTATTAGGACAATGATAATGATTACATGTAAATGAAACTTAATTTTAGGATTTAGGTGCCATTTTCAGTCCAGCTGAGAGAGGGGATTTATATGTACATTATGTACATACGTGTATGTATTTCAACATCAATTTTGTCATAAAATTGCCAATTGTGACAGAACAAAAAGTTAAACCTACCAGTAAATAGTCTCAAATAAATACCAAGACTTTTACATGTCACATTTCAATAAACAAAACATAAATTCATACTGAAAACTACAATAATTTTTTAATCATAAAAAAATATTAGTGCTAATGAATGCCAAAGATAAGAAATTGTACAAATGTTAATGAGTAAAAACAATGTGTACAATGTACATGTACATGTATGTCAGATATTCCCAAAACTAAACTGAGAACATACAATAAAAAAATAAACCCAATAAAATATTTTTTTTTTCGATTTAGCATTACTTCAACAATCATACACACTAAAGGAAACTAGATCCCTACATAAATAAAATCAATCCCCTTACAGTATAGACATTTTGGAAAACAGAAATGTACATGTACACACAAAAAATACTGATTGAAATATTAATTATAATTGTTGTTCAAGTCTGGCTCAATCTCATTTCCTGTTAGTAAAGCAATACAAATCAACTATTTATTGATGGGTACTTCATTTACATGCATATTAAGTTATTGATCATAAAACTCATAGTGATAATTATTTCATGCAGCTGTAGCACAGGGGTGGAATTAAGAACTTTCCCAATGGCTTGGGGCAAACAAGTTTCATGAAGTTTCATGTTTCAGTCAATCCAAGTTTGCCCGCTTCTCAGATTTTTTTCCTGTATAACATATCATATTATATATATGATATAGTAGGTAAACTTTACTATGAGGGCAGTTAAGTTTTGGCAAAACTTGTAGACAAGTTGGACAAAATTTCTTATTTCTACCCCTGCGAGCTCATTATCAAAACTACATTGTACATGTATCAAGCAAAGACTTTTAAATATGAAAATTGATTTGATTGGTCCTAGTATAAGAACTTTTTCAACTGTGATGTTGATCGTAATGTCCTGTTGTTTGAACCTGGCTGAAGTCATTAGGCTGCGGTATAGATATACTAAATGACTGATCACCTAGTTTTAAACGTAATTTTTTGGGAAATGTGTGACTGCTAGATAAGGGATAAAATGTTTTTGGTGCAATGGATGATTGTCCTGAATTTAAACAAGTCTTCTCGCAGTGTAATGGTGATTTGGGGGCATGAATTGGTGATCGAGGAGTACAATGGATGGGGGACCTTGGAGGCAACTTTCCGGAGTTTCTTCTTTTACGATGGCAATGTTTCAACATATGACTTTCAAATTCTTCAAGTTTCCCTTCAATTCTCTTAGCTGTTGACAAGCTTTCCTCCATTGTTTCAAGTATTGGGTCTCTTCTCATTTTTATGGTCAACTTTGGTATTTTCTTGTCAGGTGATGACTCTGGTGAGGATGTTATAGAGTATGATAATTTGCGTTTCCGATCAGAACTTTGATTTTTCCTAAGGCACTGATCTGATAATGATTTGCACATTTTTTGGTGTTTACCACTGGATGATTTTTTATCACTGTGAGATTGGCCATCCAATTTTCGAGGTGGTGTAACATTTTTAATTATTGAGTCAAAACTTTCAAACATATTTTGGACCGGTTCATTTTGTTCCGGAAGAAGCACTTCTGATCGCAATCGACTTGCTAATGAATCATCCTCAGTAACACTACAAACATCTATAAAACTATCATCACTGCTTACAGGACATTTTTCATCCAATTTTAGATCCTGATTGAGTTTTTCAGTTAAGTCCATTGCTGCCATAGGTTTATTGCCGTCTATTAAACAAATAGGAGTCTCATTCCCAGATTTGCGACGTAGTCTAGGACTATGACGAATAGCTGATTTCTTACAGTCTGACATGGACCTGAGACCCTTTAATTTGTTTTTTGCCATTTTTGTTCCCTCCGTATCACAATGAATATCCTTCCTAGATTCTGTTCCCTGAACATCAGAATCAACATTTTCGTCTTCATTTTTCAAATCTCCACAGTGAAATTCAAGAGTCCCTGAAACAGACAGTTCTAATTGTTCTGACACTGAAACAGAATCTGTTTCTTCAATTTCCTTTTTAATATAAACTTTGTCTATATTTAATTTACTAAGACCATCCATCCTGCTCTCAGCAGACATAGTCTTACTCTCTGTTTTACAGTTAAACCTTGGGCTATGTCTTAAAGATGATTGGTCAGCCATAAGATGTGGTTCCTCCTCAATGTGTTCAGATTTAATGTGGACAGACAACTCACTACTTATATTTTGAACATTACTGCAGTTGGCACTACGACCTCTTAACCTGGGACTACTTCTTTGAACGTTTCCAAGGGAATGCCGACGGATGGGACTTTGTATAGTATCCCTACTTAACAATGAGGTATCCTTTGAGTCAATTCTTCTAGACCTGGTCCTACATATAGAAGGAGAAGTGTTCATATTAATGTCAACATTAGATTTGGAATCCTCATCTGTTTTAGAGCAACTGGCTTCGTTTCCTTTAAGACTGTCAACATTTTGTACCAATGTTTTTGTTTCTTCATGTTCTACAGTATCCTCGCAAATTCTACATGCCTGTTCCACTATTGAATCCAACTCTTCATGATCGAAGTCTGGATGGTCAAATTCTTGCTCTTCAAAGCTAAAACTCATCCTTTTATTTGGAGACTTTATTTTTGCTGCCGCTTTTGAAGATTCGCTGAAGTTGGACTCAGAATGCTTATCTTGGTGCATTTTTGCAACCCTTCGAAAACAGCCATGTTTGTCCCTCTGGGGCAGTTTTTTAGAATGAGTTACTTTTGCATTAATATCATTTAAGACATTGTTAACTGTATGATTAGTCTTAGCTTGATTTCTCCTCCCAGGGCAAGCTCTAGGTTCTGGTAGCTTTAGTCCTTGTGATAGCAATAATTCTGCATCATACCTAGTAATGCCTCTTTTCTTAAGCTCTCCAGCTTTCAACAAATTTGCATTTTTCTTCAGGTTGTCGTCTCTTATATTCCAATTTTCTAAAATAAAGGAAAACTAAACATAAGAAGAACGAAATGTTCGTTACTATGGAATACTATGTAAGAAAAATTATTCAGCTCCATCAAAGGGATCAACTGTAGATTGGGAATTTAAACAAAGACTAGAAAATCCTGGGATTAATAACATATCTAAACTTTTCCTCAAATTATTTTCGTACAACCTGATTGGTTAGTCAGATTTGATTGAGAAATGATTTGAGGAAAATCTCAACAACAATCTTTATTTTTTTTCACTTTTTAGCAATGAAAACAGGCACAGGTCACTATCTGATTCCCCCCCCCCCCAATAATAGTGTGTCACATCTTCAATTAAGGTTATACTGTAAAGGTAATTTTACATGCGGGTATTAATTTTCATACATTGTAGCTACGCAGTAAGTAAAAATTTCAATGGTATCTTTATACTGTATTTAAATTTATACACTTTATTGTGCATACAATTTTTATATGAGATTATTACAAATATTTTGGCGAACTTAAATTGGTCCATAATAAGGCCAAAATTAAATAAAATTTGTTTTCACATTATACCCTACCTACCCATAAAAATTAGCCCCACCCAAATACTAACAAGATTTTTATATTTTCAAAGCATATTTTTCACTTCTTTGATCATTGCTTTTAAAGAATAATATGAATTTTGAGTTAAAAAAATTCCCTACCTACCCAAAGCCAGAAGCTTAAGTTGCATAAGGGGAAAACAAACATGATTTTAAGTGTGGCCTGACCAATTCAAATTGGTGCCCACCAACAAAAGATTTTCCAAAATTTACTTGAGTTACTGTAAACTCTTTTTATTTCCATCTTAAATTATCTATTAAACAGTGTAATAGTTCAATGAGGTAAACACTGTCCTTGCTACATTTGTGAGTATGACAATTACATGGAAGGTAAATTTTGTAATGTTTATGGAAGCACTTCTTTTGTCCTTTCAATCATAATTGGAAGGTTTCTTTCATAGTTATTATTTTCCAATGGGAAAACAAAGTCAAGAGCAATATCTCTTAACAAACCAATCATGGTTTTCCTATGCTCTTTTTAACTGTCAGTAAAATTAATTTCTAATACCGTTTCCATATAATGCAGCTCCAGTCATTTGAGCACTAGGTCGTTCACGCTCCTGTGGGTCAGACCTCAGTCTTGTCAGTCTGTCGTCTGTATCCCTCAATCTATAACCTTTTACATGTTGAGGACTTGTCAACCCTTCTTTGGGTCTAAATGCACCTTGTTTCCTCCTTTAAATTGAAGAGTTATCAACAAACTTTTAGGAAAGTCTTATTTCTTATAAATACATACATTTATCTATATTTCAAAAAATATAAAAAAAAATTCAAAACCTTTCCTTCTGAATTTAAATACAGAACTCCACATATGAAACCAATACCCAAATAATGCCCATTTTTCCACAACGTTTCACAGAGATTTACTTTGGAGCCTCAAATTGTGAAATATGTCAAAACAAAATTTTCCAACATTCACTGATTTCTTTTAGTAAAACTATCCATTTTACGAAAACCACTATGTCAATATATACATGTAAGTTGAGGTAAGAATTGTCTTCACAATAAATCATGATTTCAGTGATTAAATTTAAGGGGAAATTCTTGCTAAATCCAAGTTTAATTTAATATTGCTGGTAGAAATTATTTCCACTTACTAAAATTTGCTAGTGGAATTCTATATGTCATGTAGGTAAAGTCCAGAAATAACCCAAAAACTTAAACTTAGCAAGTCTAAATTTTCAATACTTGCTAAATTAAGCTAGTAGAAAAAATTCTGAAATTCTATCACTGGATTTAACCAAGCTGACAAAAAAAAACCAACATCAATTCACAGTAAGAAATACTGAATACACTATAAAAATATGAGATATAATGGTAAAATTGTGAATGAAAAAAGAGAAATTTCACTTTTAAACAGAAAAGATCATATCTGAGAAATAATTGTCCATCTTCCACTAAAATTAAATGTTAACAACATCATCTTTAATAATACTTTGTAATTAACTTATCATTGCAAACATTTCTAGATAGTTTACCTTTCACAAGTTTCACATTCACAGAAACAGTTGCCTTCACCAAAGAAACTTTCTCCATAGTGGCAAGTTATCTCTTCTCCTGGCTCAATGTCTCTTAGTACTCTCACACAGGCAGTATCTCGCCCAGTGGACACAAACTAAAATACCCCAAAATAGTCTAATACCTTTTATAGCTTAATTTAAACTACATATATACATAGATACATACAGTAAAACACGACAAATAAACTCTTAAGAACAATCATTTATAATTTCTGTCCTTTTAGGATTTTACTATTAAATGACACAGTCCTCAATGATCACCTGTCAAATGGCTTACAACTGACGTATCTTACTAAAAATTGTAGTTTCATTTGAGCCCGAGAATAGAAAAATCTTGGGTTTTAACCCCGCCTCTTTTGTTGGAAAAGTTTAAATATATGCAAAATTTGTGCAAAAATAAACTATAAATAGCCTGGAAACCCCATTCTTCAAAATGTCTGTTAGATTTCATAAATAGATCAGAAACCTTAAACTGATGTTCTTGTATGAGTGACCTACCCTACAATTTGATCTGCAGTCATGGTTGACAAAGCTAGCTGGTCCTAACCACAGCTGACTACAATTTTTACGTGTTGAGTACATGACACTGAAGTCGTTTATACCAGGCTTTAGTAAGTGTTCTTCTTCCTCATTGGTTAATTCTGCTATGCATCCAACAAGGAACTCAATTTTATCATTTTTAAACCTGAAAGCAAATTTGAATTAAACAATGCAACAGAAATTCTTGTTCATTTAAGTTCCAAGAAACCTTAATAACTAGTTTTACATTATCAGTTTCTTGATACAGCAATAAAAATGGGTACTGAAGATGAGGAAAACCAGAATGAGAATCAAGTAATTAATTTTGTTATGCCTGATTGTCATGTTGTTGGATCTATAAAAAATCTTTTTTAGCTTTTGCTTGTGTGTGAATAGCATTCTCAGTCTTTCCAAAGGTTCATCTTTTTTTTCAGGACATTTGATCCTGTGATGACATACTATTTTCAGGACCGAACCAAGTTTTACCGTCCATTTTGACCTGAATCAAGAATGACTAATATCGGAAATTTTCTGGACTTCCAGTCTGGCTTTCCATATTTTTTTATCAGTCCTGCCACATTTTTACCAGTAATATCCGACGGACCGATGAACCTTTGGAAAGACAGCATTCTACAATAGTACATTAGTAGTTCAGTCTTGATTAAAAGGGTTCTGTAAACAAAAACACAATAATTAATGGGATTTTAACATTGATAGTCTATAAATTATACCATTAACAAAAAAAACTATATTACCATGGCCTAGTTGCACAAATCTTAGCTCCAACTTCATTCTCCATTGAGTAGCGATGACATGGTAAAATTTCAAACCCAGATTTATTATCAAACATCCTCAGGTATCTGAAAATCTGTGTGAAGAAAGACAACTCAATTTATTATTTCAATTAATTTTCAATAAGTGGAAAAAATGCAGGATAAAATGTGAAATTGTCTATGAAGCATTGATTGGGAAAAGTAGGGGTTATGGACAACAGGACCATTGAAGATAAAAATGGCCATTTAAAGTTATGGGATTTTATGTAGAATGTTCAAAGTAAAAATCTAGAAAAACTTGTGAAAAAATAGACTTTCTCCCGCCAAAACCTCACAACTTTGATATCAATTTGCCAATCACAGAATTTAAAATTCATGTTGAAAATATCGATAAAATATGAAGAAAATCTATGTTATAAATAGAATAATCAACTGGTTATTGTGAACAACCAAAATATGACCACTCATCCCAAGAACGCTTAAAGGTTTAACTTGTGCACGGAACATGTTCAGATCACTCGTTAAATCTTTGCGTTCTTTAGCACTCGTGTTAATATTTTGGTTATTCATGAAGTTGCCAGTCACTCTTTCCAATTAGTAATCCTATTATTACAAAGAAATCCTAGAAATATTCTACCATTTAGAAATGTCTTTACACTTCTTATCTACTGTAATGACAATGTTAGAATTGCCTTCCTCTTCTACAACATTTTTTGCATTTCTCCATTCTCAGTATTTTGATAGTAAAATTTAGATATTTCAAAATGCAGTGAATTTAGTTTAAAGGAGAAGACAATATGTTATTGTGTAAGTAATAGATATTGAAACTAATCAGTTAAATGTTCATGAAAATTAGATTGAAAAGAAAAAAAAATCTTTTCTTAACTACTTTAGTTAATCACGATTTTTAATTAGACAATTTGAAATTCATGCGCCTATGGGCCCACCATGAGTAGTTGACCTGTGTTGTCATAAATTAGGTTTGTAAAGTAAAAGTTAATAGGTAACTGATTATGACATCCAAAGACAGCTCAAATGTGGGACATTTCCCTTGTAATTTCAACCCAAAAAATACAGAAGAGATTGAGGCACAATGATTCAGCAAATGTCAGACACAAGTGGATTTGCAGCAAGAATCGTAGAAATATTTACGGAATATTCTTTGTTTACATATTAATATGCAATACTTGTATCAAACCGACTTGGTGCCGTTGCGAGCTAATCAGGAGCTATTGTTAAAAATCAATAAAGTCTGCTTATGATCTTCCTTTAGATAGAACAGTTCTGCAAGGTGGCTATCCATATACATTTCAAAGATATCAAATTTTGCATGGCCTTGTGCATTTTACAAAAGCGCATTTTGCATTAAAGGTTATTTATTTTTGTTTACATGGGTAAGATTTTTCATAGGAGCCTAACTTAATGCAAAGATGATCTTTCCCTTTAATGTATTGCAAAATTATTGCATTAGTAATTTTATGTGTATTATATACAAATGCACTTTCTACATAAATTATCAAGACTAAATACTCCATTGCATAATGAAATGCAAATTGATTCAAAAATGTTTCACAAATATTTTTTCCTATTTTAATGTCATTCCAACTTCATATCACTGACCCCCCAAAAGTGTTCAGAATGTTTATATATAGACTTTTACCTCTTGAATTTACATGCCCACCACTCAGGGATTTCAGTAACTTTTATTCATACAGGAGAATTTAAGATTTGAACAAGTGAAATTAGACTTTTTCTGCTTAAGTTCTATTACAAAATTCAGATTTTAACATGTGATTTCATTGAAATGAAGCGATGAAAATTTGTCTAGTGCCTCTTCTTATTGAAAACCTCGATCTTTGAATTGACAATTACTCTTTTTCACCAACTTTACACAAACAAAATTAATCTAAAACATAGTAAATTCAAAATGGCTATAAAAAACTGTATGTATGAATACTTTCTACTTATCAGAAAGGTAAACATGTATCTTCTTTAAGCCGTTGCAAGTACATGAAATTATTTTTCACATACAAAATTCCATCCAAATATATTACAAAGATTCTGAACCAAGAAAATGGTAATTTTTCTATTTAACATACATGTTCTTTAAAAATTATCTGTTGAGATTTTGTTTTCGTCAAGAAGTATGTCTTAACAGGTGTCAGCGCTGTAAACTCTTTGTATGCCTTTTCATAATTTTGTTTTTCTGTAAATCTTCCCATTATATCTTTACAGATTTGTTGTAAATCTGTCTTCATTGGTCTGTGCCTACAAGACAAAATCAGATAAATCATTTTAAAAACTACTGGCCTCCAGGAGCCTGAATCACTCACCTGGTACAATTTTTTCCCTTCAAGGGCAACAATTCAACATGGAGTCATCCTACAACTTCAACCCAATGAAGATTTTGAGGCCTTATAAAGGATTATTTCATCAATTTAAAGTTTGTTTTATCAATCATAATTTTCAAGATATTGACCAAAAACTGCAAAAAACATTATTTTCACATTTCAAGGGCAACAACTCTATCAAGGGGTCGTCCAACAACTTTGACCAAATGGAGACATTATTAGAGCACTTCAAGCTGAAGAAGGAAGGTTACATTTATTTTCCAATATTTTTTATAGCTTTTGAGGCATGTAGAAATTGATCACTTGACTCCTGTGGTCTAAAAATAGCAACAGCGGCCAATTTTTGAAGTAAATACCCTCTGGATGCTGGTGACCAAGTTACAATGTACAATGTACAAATGTAGGTAATAATCCACTAGGTGGTTTTGGAAGAGAAAATTTTTAAAGAAAAGTTAACGACAAACAACAACTGACGACCACAGACGGCTTTACACAACCTTTAAGATGGTGAGCAAATAAAACATTTTCTTTGGATTGCAGCTAGACATGCCAGCAGTGGTCAAACCCTGAACAAAACGGACAAATATGGACACAAAATTCAAGCTTTATACAGCTCTAAATTTGTTTGTAATTAAATATTTGACACAAAATACATGTATATAAAAATAAAAAAGAAGCTTACATATTAAAAAAATCCAATAGTCTCAGGAATTGTTTTGAAGTTAATGTTCTTATTTTAAGGAAATCATCCTTTTTTATGAATATTATAGTCCAAAAACTCAACACAAAATCAGAAATTCACAACAATATCAATTGTTATAAAATATTACCTTATGTTTCATGAAAATGGTTGCAACCACTACCAAGTTTAATAGTGTAAAAATTGTGAAACCATCTCTTTTAAAAAGTCCAAATAACTCCAAATTGTAAAATCAGTAATTCAAAAGAGTTAAAAGGGAGCTTACATCAAAATGAAATAAACATTTCACAAAAGTTTCACCAATATTGTACCAGAGATTTTGAGTTATAATCTGAAAACATAAAATCACCCTATTTTTGTAGGAATAAAGTGCCATAACATCCCCCCCCAAAAAAAACCCCCAAAAAAACCTTTTTTTTTGGTAAATTGAAAGGAAGCTCACATCAACAGAAACAAACAATTCACCAAAGTTTCACAAAAATTGGTGGCAGCATTTTCATGTTATTGGGCTAAGTATGAACAATGGATAAATGGACACTATTATTCCACTTTGTATAAGAAAACAAAAATTAAACCATACATCATTCTGGGGTGTTTGTTAAAGCTGAATTAGCTGCCAAATTTGAACAGTTTTGATTCTACTGAATTTTGCTGACTCAATGAAATATGTTTGTAGTAATGCAGTAGAAGCAATAAATGTCGATAATACCTACAGAATATTGTGAAAACGTTTTTGTAATCAGAGAAGATCGATAGCTCTGATCTAATTATTTTTCGCTATTACTTCAGAAGAATGCTGACAGGACGCTGACCTGGGTTAAAAATACTTTAAGTAAAAAAAAAACAACAACAATAACAGATACACAGGTAAGCATGTGTCTTGTTTTCATTTCATTTCATCCATTTCTTGATTAGTTTTCAAATAAATAATGACCATATTTGAGCCACATTATATCACAATAGGTAAATTTCAAAAGGATGCTTGCGTTATATATTCGATTTTTGTCTTTTACGGCTTGAGTACATCATTTTTCCTTGCCATTGGATTACCACTTTCGCTTTGCAATCAGATTTGTTATTAAAGAAGCAACCATTACAGCACATGCGCGGATTACGGTCAACAGAAGTCACAGGCATACAAATTTATCTAGGTCGATGTTTTGTCATGCAAGACAATAAATGTATAGGCATCTATTTCATGTATTTAATGCATTTTATGTGTGGATATCAAATAAAATTATGCAGTGAAAGTACAATTTAGTAGAAATAACTCAAAGTTAAGGTATATTTCAACAGAAACAAAAATTTACGAAAATGACAGCTAATGCAGCTTTAAATGAAACTCTGTGTTCTTGTGATCAATTGATACTGAATGTTCAAAGGGAGATAACTCCAGTTACAAAATGCAAGATTTTTTTTATCTTATATGTACATTTGTATGTATTTAATATGTATTTTCAGACACCAGCCAACTAAGACTGTGCATGTACTTGCAATAAAATGAATTATTTTTTGTTTGTTTTTCCCCATCTTTTCTATTTTTTCTTACCTTGTATTCATTTTGTGTGTGGTTAAGGATAGGAAGGGGTCCAGTGTCAGACTTGATGCCAAGTCGTCATTTTCACAGAGCTCCTTGGAGTTCATCCCAGTTGAAGGTCCATACCTCCCTCCTCCTTCCACAACCATGATGCTACTGAAATATAAAATAACAAAATTCAAAAATTAACCTATGACAATTGACATTGTTTTGAGTACAACTAACATACTTTAATAGTACTTACTGTACTGAAACTAGACCAATAATATGTCTGATCCTGTGTCACCTTCATATATTTGTCATAAGCAGTGTATTTATAGCCTACATTCAGTCTGCTATAAAATTCCTTGATTGAACATCCATGTGAATAAAGTTTTAATGGACATCAAACTTGTGACTGATATCACATTATTTTGAGTTCAATTTGCATACTATTCTACCACTGCTACATCTGAGCACTGAAAAAACTTTCAAATCCAACTTTTGTGCATGTACTTGGGTTTGCAACTGTATACTGCTGTACCCTCTTTCCGATGTATACCTACTTCCGATGTATAATTAATATCCCTTTTTGTACGGAACTGATTGCACATGCTTGGGTCAGAGGTTGCCGATACTGAACCAGGCCTGTTTCATGAAAACAAGAAGAAAGATCAGATTGCCGGTATTCCTGGTAATTTTCAAGTTTTAAACTCGACATAAGAGTATTTCCAACTTTTCCAAAACCTCGGTATGCCATATCATTTAATCCCTTTTAGAAATGTAGAAAATATGCATGAAACCAATCAATTGATATTGATTTATCGTCTGCCTTTACAACGCTTCCCAAACAACAATCACGTGACCAAAATACATTATGTGTCATATGAATTAACTATGGTAACCAGATTAACAAAAAATGAACTTTTTCTGAGGATTTGACAAATTAAAATGTCAAACATATTTTCCCTCATCTTAAAAACATTCTGCTTAGAAAAATTCAATGGAAATTGATAGTTAAGCAGTATTTAACACTACAAACTTTTCACTATTAACAAATTTAAGTTAATTTGAGATATTTTTTTATTTACAGGTATATAAAAAATGAAGAAAAAAACAGTATCACCCTGATGCTTAAAAATCTGCCTTCAATGCAGTACAGAATGGATATTTTTTGTTCTAGTTTTTGCTGCTGTTAATTTTATTAAAGTCATTCAAATGTATAAATGATTTAATTTTCTAAGTTAGAATTATATCAAATGTAAAAAGTTGCACAAAAAATGGTATATGAAATACTTACATAAGAATATCTAAATATTTATCAAAAAAATAAAAATTAGCAAGTTTCAATAATCTAATGGTTGAGTTCACCTAGTATATCAATTTTAAGTAATCTAAAATATTCTAAATGATTTCAATTCTTAATCAATTTCAATCAAATGATTATTTGAATAGGACTTGAAATAAGATAAACATTATTTTGAAATAATTTGCCTTAAATAATGAAGTGTTTAAATTCTCACATATAAATATTTTTCCTTAAACAGACTAAAAATATATTCTATAAAGTTATTTTTGTCCAGTACTATATTGTTTTTCAATAAATCCAATACTAGCATATTTCTATTTATTTAGTGGAAATGTATTGTATCCCATATGGCTCCCCATAATTGTTTAATCTCTGAACTGGAAATGCATGGATTTGGGGTAAACAACAATAATGGCGGATGATTGACATTCGACTTTCAGTCACTAGTGTAATAATTAAATAAAAACATGCACATGACATAATTTAGAGAAGTGGGAAGTAGAATGTCTGAATTTTTTTATGAATAATATTAGTGTCGTCTGGTCAAATCGGTAACTGGATCGGAAGAATATTATTTTGACCAATGGAATGGGGGTACCCCAGTATATTATGAAACAATAATGGGAGTTACTTCCCTTTGTTAACAGTGGCCTTCATACAATGGCCCTTAACTGTATGCGAGGATGCACACAATGCACACACTGATAAGGACGTACTGAAAAACATGTTAGATCATAAATCGTGCATTGGAGTATTGTTTTGTGGGTCGCCCAGAAAAAAAATGAATGCTTCCTCAGTCGCTGTCAACACAAGCAACTCAACTTGTTTCGCATGACACTTATAGCGGACAGATATCATTCAAACCAATAAGACTTGCAGGGTAATGACTAAATAGTTGTTTAGTAAACTAATTATTATTTTCTAACGGTTACATTTGGTTATTTATTTCATTATTTACCTGTTTTAGTAACAAAATTGATTGTAAGAAAATATGGTGTTAGTCGGCCATTTTCTATAGTCCGCACAATGTAGTTCTAATAGAAATATCTGCTGTTGTTTGTAACTTAGAATGAGTGCATTATCTCTTGTACAAGTACTCTTTTTATACTTATTTTCGTCCTTTAAAAAGAAAATGAATATTCATTTATCTGTTAACTGTTTACTATATGCTATAGGCGGAGTAATACAAAATTTCGAAAAAATGCAAATCGACCCGACAGGGCAAGGGAGGTCACTCTAAAAGACTTAAGATGAGCATTGAGAAAGTTCCCCTCAATCGTAGGCTGCAAATCGAGTTACAGACAATCTGTCAAACCACTAGTCGATATTTAAAGTAATTGTTTAAATAATCTAGCATGTGATTCCGTATAAGGACATTTTTTTCCGACCGATAAACTCTTTCCTGGACTTCAGAACAGCTGCAAGCTTATAATAAGAAATTTCTGCACTCAGTCAGTCAGTGCCTGTCTTGTTTCTGTCAATGGAATGATCTCCCTATTGACACGAAGAAGTGGTTGTGGAGGAGTCTTTCTGACAAAATTGCTATTATGTTCAAATATTACACTCTAAAGTAGAACTGAAGAAACTAGAGAAAGACAACGTGAGCTATGCTCACAAATTTTAATTGATACCCTACTCCCCATTTGATAGCATGCACCTTTTGACCTCCATATTGATTTGGATCAAAATTTAAAATAGAGGGTGCCCAATTGGGATATATAATGAAGATTCTGTGAAGGTTTCATTCAATTCCATTCAGTGGTATAACTATCAGGGAGTAATGGATTAGAAATGGGTCCCTGGATTTTTCAAATTTTGGGTTTCCACAGGAAAACTTTAAAGGAAGATTCACTTTCCCAACCTTGAAGTTTGCTTTCCAAACTTAACAAATACTTTTAAAAAAATCAAGCTTTCTACTTGTTGAAGGGAAAGTTGGGCATAATAATTAACTTTCCCACACCAAATTTGCACTTGCTCTAGGGTGACAGGATAGTGAAATCCTAGAACATTGCCATGCCTCCATATTCAGAAATGACAAGGTCAATGTTTTGCTATGTGAAACCTCAAGATTGATTTTGGATCAAAATCTAGAATAGGAGATGCACAATTTGAACATGTCATAAACATTCTGTGAAAGTTTCATTTCCATTCAGTGGTGTAGGAGGAGTAACAGATAAGGGATTGATCCCGGGCCTTGTCCCCATATTCACAAATGATGAAGCCCATGTTTTGAAATTTTATTTGATTGAAAACTAAAATAAGAGGTTCACAATGGGAACAAATAAACATTCTGTGAAAGTTTCATTCAATTGAATGGTGTAGGAGGAGTAATGTATAAGAGATGGGTCCCCCCTGTGAAGGACTGACATCCCCAACACTATATACCCCCTTTTAACCCCTATCACATTACTGTTACTTCAGGTTTAGATTGGTAATCACCACTTCTGCACTAAGTACATGAGGTACATGAGAAAAAAAGTAGAGGCTAATTGGATTTTAGTCAGAATAATGTTTCTGATCAACTATAAAGTTTTTGAAAATGATGTATGATTTGATTTGTGTATACGAGTGACATTTCAAATTGTTTGGTTATGTTTTCATCGGATAAATATAAATAAATTTATATTAATTTTCCTCTACTTTTCCCTGAATACTCTTGTCAGGTAGTAATGTACAGGGATTTGTAAAATCCTGACTAGGATATAAAAAAAAAAAAAAAAAGAAGAAGAAAATGAGTCTTATTTCCAGTAGTCATCATTCTTTTTATTGTATGCCATGTGCGTGGGGATATGCCTTCCCAAAGGCAATGATTACTGTGAGCTAACGCATTCAAAAACCACATTCAGCTTGTAGATCAAGTATAAAGCAGGCTTCGATTCCCCCCCCCAAAATGTTAGTGTGTAAATATGAGTTACACTTCTTGAGACATTTAGGTTTCCAATATGCACTATACCTAAATGTGCGCTAAACACTCCCCAAAACGCACGATAAACAAACACTCCCCATGTTCATTTAAATGCATAATAAAAGAATGCTCTTAACGTGCGTTTAAATGCATGAAACACGAACACTCATTTAAATGCATGATAGATGAATGATTGAAAAATAATGATATTAACAAATATTAATGAAGAAAGTAAAAATCGAAAATAGAAGAACTGAAAAATGAAAATACAAAAAATATAAAAATAACAGTTGAATAAAGGAATTAATGAATGTACAAAAATGAATGCATGCTTCTAATGCTCCCAGCCTGCATTTAAACGAATGCTCCCATCATGCTTTTAAATGAACGCTTATTTCATGCATTTAAACATACGCTCCTATTGTGCATTTAAACAAATTCTTCTATCATGCATTTATCATGCATTTAAATGAATGCAAAACGATGTGTAAATGAATGATCAATGATGCACGAACACTGAAATGGGAAAAGTGAAAGTTTCGATGAATGTATGACGTCACAAAACGTGGATCTATTATGACCTTTTAGTTCGTACAAGTGCTTTTAACACTTTAGATTTTTTGTGAAAAGGACTGCATGGTCTATTCTATTAATTTAATGCTCTCATTATAAAATGCATGAAATATCTGCTAATGATGGTCTATCTATAATTACTTAATTTTGTACTTAGCTTACATTATGTTACTACGTTAGAGACATTCATTTTGATATTTCAGATACTTAGACACCAGAGAAAGGAGGCCCAACTCTAAAGGTTAATATAAAAGGCATAGTAAGATTTAATTGTTTGGAAGCTGGTCAGTTGATGATATCCATTGAAGAAGAAATAATGTACTTATCAACAGTGCATTATTACATGTAATACAAAAATCATAATGTAACAAGAATATACTCAGTTGTTTAGATACATTAGAAAAGGGAACAGATATGGTGAAATGTAACAAATGTAAAAGAAAAGGGAACAGATATGGTGAAATGCAACAAATGCCAGTTTGGCCGGTTCAAGTGGAAAAATTTACATATTCAATTCAGAATCACTAGATTTGCCCTGTTTAAATTTTTATTTAGGGGAAAAAATTGTGAGAACGCTGCATGTAACCCGTATTGAAATAGTAAATACTTACAGAGGTCACCAAAAAGTCTTCAATAGGTGTAAACACACCAAGTAAGCCCTGAGAGGCCCTGACAAAAGTAATAAAACCCATGGTAACAGTACACTGTAAAACTGAAGATATCTGTAGGATTACATATCTGAAAGTAGCAAATTATACAAAATATTAAAACTTGTGACACAGTCATGGAAAGGGATTTGCATTTGTCTGCTTACAGATTGCACAGAAATTTTTGAGTGTTAGCCAACTCAGGTTTTAACTAAAGTGTACCTTTTCCAATTAATATTGCAGATTCAAAAATTGAGAACAGTATGTTATCATGCTGCCCATTTTGTGGAGCCGATTATTCTCCATGTGATAGACGAGTACGATTGAGGTCGAAGATAAAGGCAAACAGAAAATTGAAGAAATGGATCGAGATCTACAACACAGAACCACAGAAGTTAGGAAAGTTTCAGCTAAATATGGTGCAAACATACCTGAACAGTCACAATAAACTTGTAAGTAATACTGGTAAGTGCATGTAAGGGAAAAGCAGAAATGTTTTTGCATTGGAGTTCAATTTCATATGGTGGATAAATATTACCAATTAAATTAAAACTCCAATGTAAATTAAACCTTAGTAATGTGTGCTTCTTAATGTTAAAACTAAAAATTAACCTCAATAAAAATCAGTTTCGGTAAAAATCATGAAATTTAAAATCCGCAAGAATAAATGTTTCTACAGTAAGGTAATGATTTAAGGGCAGATTCATCCAAGAATTACATGTATGCTAATAAAGAAATAGATAAGGCCAAGAAAACAATATATCGTTTCAGATTATATTGAATGAATAAACAGTGTAGGTAGGTGGGTAAAGTCACTTTATTTTTTTAAATTATTTTATATAGACAATTATTGGACAATTTCTTTACTTTGATAATGCTAAACTAAACCAAATGAATTTAGTGGCATTTCATTAAAAAAAAAAAAATTATAAAATGTGCTAGAGTAGGCGGAAAAAGAAGGGTAATCTTAAAAAGACTTTTTTTTTCTCGGCCCAAAGTAGGCACTTGATTATGGGTTGTGACCAAGCCAAAGTATATTAAACCCACCATGGTTTTTGTGACTGTTCCAAGTCAGGAATTTCTAGCCTCTGTATGGATTGTTTCACTATTACTTTCAGTTCACTTATGTGTTGCTGGAGTATATTGGGGCAACTATTTAGTTGTTCCTGTGTATAATGTTGTTTTGGGACCAGCTGCAGCCTGCCCTGTAGTTCGAGGGTTTCCTTGTCCTTCAGTGATGACCCATGGGTGGTCTTGTGCTGATATTTTTCATCCCAATGGGGATGGTCTTCTCTTTGACATATTCACCATATTCATTCTTGTTATATATTTCAACAGTTGATATTTTAAATGTAATTTGCTTATGTATTTAATATGTACAGGAAGAACTAAACTTATTATTTTAATGTGCTTTTGTTTAAAGAGCAAACAAGGGAACCAAGGTTTTAGGAGAAATTAAAAGAATGCAATCCAGGGACAAAGATCAGACATGGAAAACAGATGAATGTAACAAAGAACATAAAGCAACTAAAATAATACATACAATGATACATAAAACATTTTTCTCAATAGTGATCTCCCTTAGTGAATTCACACTGCAATATGTAGGAAATTTGAGAGTCTATTTTTCAAGCAATCTCTGCCACAGACCTATAACTGCTTCCTGATTTACTTTGTATCATTCCACTAGCCTTTAGGTTCTGCTATACAGGATGTGAAAAAAAAAATCATAGAGCATAATCATGAGCACTGCACATTACAAATATGTGAAGGGTGAATTTGCATAAATGGGTGGGGTTTAGAACTGAGTATGGCAGAGGTGTAAAGTTTTGAAATATTGAATATACCCTCTGTGTAGGAGATTGTTTTAAGTTGCCCACCATCATTTTTGTAGATTTTTTTCAGTTGATAATTTGGATAGATTCCAGCAATTTACATGTGAAATTATATACATTCAGTTGTAATTTGTTTGAGGATTATGAGGATAAATTTCGGCACAATTTCATTGAACATGTTTAAGTACAGGTTCACCAAAGAATCATGTAAACTGTAATTAAAAGAAAAAAAGATAAGTAAAATTATTTTCTAGATTATTTTTTTTACAGGCTCATGTTAGAATCATCGAATAAAGAAAACAAATTATATAGAAAAAATTTGCAACTTTCTAATTAACGTAAAATCATGAAAAACTCACATAAATATGATTAAAAAACTGCCAAGAAGAGTTGTAACTGAACCAATAAGTCAAAACACTTTAGTTAATTAGAAATGTTTCCAAGTTGATGATTTATTCCACTATTGATCACAATGATAACCAGGCCATGTGTTTTTTTCCACTTTCCACTCCTTGGTCATTATATTTATATGAACTCAAATCACTAATGATACATTGTAAATGTATTTACACTCTCCAGGAAGTTGATAAAAATATGGACTTGTTACCCTCAGCATGATTCATAGTTAACAACTTACTGATAAAAACACAACAATAACAAAGTTGTTTAAAAGTAAATAATTTAATTTAATATGTAACAAGCTTTCTGATTGGTTGGTTCTCTTTGAGCAAATCCTGTTATTTTGTATAATCTGGTTTGGTACAATGACATTGTTTACGTTGATTTGGTCAGCACTACACCATTTAAATAATCCCAAACAAATAAATGTTTTGATTACAAATCAATTATGACATTTGCAATGTCATTTATAAGATAGATAATTACGAAGGAATCTTTCTAATTTTTGTACAGGCTATACTCAATAACCTTGCTTGGGCGAGTTTATAAGTGTATACTGCCATAAACCATGTTATTGAGTATAACCTGTTCAAAAATTAGAATAATTCCTGAAATAATTATCATTTGTGTGGAGTTCTGATTGAAATTTATTGTTAAGTCTTTATTACATGTCTGCGATTGGCCATACAATTTCAGCCAAGAATTTTATATCAGTTTAACAGGTTTATTTGTCAAACTTTTGTCTACTGTTACTTTTCTTCTTCAAAATAATACCTGGCCGGATGTCAAGCCCTCTATAAATGAACATGTATACTGGTGTGACATTGATGATCTGGTTGTTTATTGTTTTCAGTTAGTTACATGTAATATTTGTAAGAAGACTGTGAAGTATCCATGCCAGAAGAGGCCTGAAATAAAACAAACTAAGACAGAAGAAGTCAATAGTGAGTTGTATATCAAATTATGGCATAAATAATTTTCTTTTGGAGGGTGGGGTGCAGGGTGGTTTGGATTTTATGTTGAATTTGAAATTTTACTTTGCATTAGAGTGAAAATAATTTGTTTCTTCCAGCAACAGCCAGAGTTAAAACTTTATTTGAGAATCTACATGTTTAAGTAATGGGGGAAATATTGATTCATAATTCCTCTCCAAGACGGAGTAAGAAATAAAAAAAAAATTTTTCAAGTGAATACCAGATCTCCCATAAGAAAAGTAGTTGGTACCTATTCATGCAAAGAGTGATTTATGGGTTGAAAGATAAAACCTTTTTTTATTTTTATATAACAACAAACATTGGTTACCATGTATAATGGTATGGTGCCACATGATGTTGTCTGCGTCATTGTCATCGTCAATAGAAATTAATAATTGTGCCATTACTTGATGTGGATCTTGATACAATTTTACAACAAGGTTGAAAACCAAAAAAGGACGGTTTGTATTGATTTTAGGGGTTATGAACCCAACTGCTTAGAAATTAAGGGCCACAAAGGGGCAACAAACAAGAATTTCATAAATATGTAACCATAACTTTTGTTCAATATACAGACCTCTATAATATTTTACCAAATATTCAAAACCATCAAGGTCGCAATCTTGTTGTCCTTGAAGTTATCAGACACATATAATTTTTTTTCCATTGAATATTTTTTTCTGATTTTTGTTGGCCTCAAAAGTCATGTCTACTTGCAGGTTTTAGTGTTGAGGATTCAAGTCCAAAAAAGAAGAAGAAAAAGAAGAAAGGAAATAAAAAGTCAAAGACTGAGAATAATATTCTTTCAACTGAGTAAGGTTTTATAACAAAGTTAAAACAAGTTGTTGTAATTTGAATTTTCCCTTTATGCAGTGTACATTAGGTAAAATAGTACATTGAAAAATTCTTTCCACACTCAAAATACGAACTGCACAAATTGTCATCATCATTTACAAATACATTTGTCAGATTAAGAAAGAGTAATCAAGGGAACCAAGGTTATAGCGGTAATCAAAAGAATGTAAAAAATAGTATATAAGAAGTGTCATTTACTCTAAGCAGAAGTAACATTCTTTTAAAGTCTGTTTGTGTTTTAGTAGTCTATGAAAAGAAAATACTATAAAATCTTTTTTCAAAATAATTTTCCTATAAAATCGTTTTTTCAAAATAATTTTCAACCGCATTTGTTTTTCTCTTGTGTATACAAACTTTTACATAGTTCAATTAAAATTTGTCTGTTTGAGTGTAAGAACAGCTGTTTAGATTTTTATATATATATATATCACCCCCATTTGACACTTCTAAATAAAGGAGATCTCCCCCATTGGTCACTTTTCAATTAGGGAGATCTCTCTCATTGGAGGTCCCAGAGGCATGTACACGTATATGTACCTGTATGCATGAGTGTTATTCAAAAAGCTCTAACACTCATACATTCAGGAAAGAATAGGAATATTTAAAATTGAAATAACATTAAGCATAAGTGAAAGGTGTTTTTGTTCTTTGAAATAAAATAAAATATTTCCAAGAGATCTTATGAACTAAAGAGCAGGATCTGCAGAAGAAAAGTTTTTTTTATTTTTGATAATGAAGTTTAAGAATTTTTTTTGGAATGTGAATAGAACTCGAATGGGTTATACAGAAAGTGATGCTGATATTAAACAATTGTTGAATAAATGTGCCTACCTGTTAACCCTCCAACATTAAGTGGAGATTCCCACATAATTTATGAACAATTTAGATTCTTCCACACAATAATGTAGGATTTGGGGTTTTATTTAGTAGAATGACTATATTTTTTCTTTTACTATATTTTCTGTGAAAAATACTAAAAAATTGAAATTTTACTTCAAACACTTGCTTTTACATTAAAGTATCCCACATGAGACAGCATCACAGGAGACTTTTTGTTGGAATTACTATATTTTCTGTGAAAAATACTAAATAATTAAATTTTTACATAAAAAACTTGCTTTTATGTAAAATTTCCTACATGAGACAGTAATCAATAAAAAATTCCCACATGAAGCGTGCCAAAGGTTAACAGGTATATGAGGTATGAAAGACTGGTAAAAATTTATACTAATTTTGGAAAAATTCCAATTTTTACCTGATGATGATATTTCCATTAACTTTGTTGTTTGTTGTTTTTTCCATTAATTTTCATTAAGCACACGTAATATAATGTCAAACATTTAAAAACTTTTTTTAGTTTTGCAAAGAACAGCTACATATCATCAATGGAATGTATTCATTTTCAAAACTGGGAACAAATTATCTCTGCCAATATACTAGGGTAGACATAATTATTATTTTTGTGTCTGTAATTCAGTCTTTGAAATTGACATCAGCCCTCTTGCCGTGGCTAGTAACAGGGTTCGTACGGGTCCTTGACTCCTTGAAAAGTCATTGAATCTTGTATTTTTGCCTTTTAAAAGTCATGAAATTTTATTCAGATGACATATTGTTTTATAAAGTGTTATAAAGTGAAATAAGCAATCTACAGTCTTCTTTATCTCACGTTCAGGAAGGTAAGTCAAGGGGGAACAATCTGTAAGTGTTCAGGGACTGGTTTCTGTTTGTTAATGTCATAAAGGGAAACAGATTTGACCGGTGTCAAACAGTCATGACCTTATAATACAAAATGCCAGGAAACTAATTTTCAACCCAAGAGGGTTGAAAAAGAAGAATACAATGAAATACAGTCATTAAAGATATCGAGGTTAACAAAATTCTGTCGCGTAGGACACATGTTTCGAACCTAAAGTTCTCATCAGCTACGTTGGCCAAATTATATTGAAGGGCTGAAATATTCAAAAAAATTGTGCAAAGTCTAATCTGGGTAAATCTGGAACTTAAGAAGCTTACATTTTGCTCCTGTTAGAAGTCATGGTAACGCAAACCAGCTTTATGAATGTGTTCAAAACATTTGGCATACATAAATATGTTTACAATAATTGAAAAACTTATAAAAAGATGCACAATTGTTTGTGGTTTTGGGTATGGAGTATTAAAAAAATCCTGGAAAAGTCCTGGAAAATAGGAATGAAAAAGGTGTATGAACCCTGTAGTAAAAATGCTAGTGGGGTTGCAGAATTTGGCAAACATGCCAACAATTGCTATATTAGTTCATAAAAAGTTTTGAGCTCCGGCTTGTTGTCAGAAATTTGTATAGCAAAGACTGGGTTGATGGTCTCCAATGATAACTCCAACTAACTGAAAATGCAGTCACATACAAAATATAATAATAAAAGATTTTTTTTTTAATTGATATCGTAGCATGTTCGTTTCTAACTAGGTAAGCTAGTTTAAGATGTTGCCTTCAACTTTTTTGATAAAACAAGCATTTACTACAAAAAAGTAACCTGGTCATACTACAACAAAAACCTGATATTTTGGTTTTTTTTTTTTGGAACAAATTTTCACGTTTATATTTTTTCAAGGTTTGAGAGTGTATAAAATTAATGATGAATCATTACTGCAATGGAAATGTTTCATTTGTAATGCTTATTTTTTTTTATGATAGATTTTATTGACATTGATTGCGTCGATGAGTTGAGTGTCAGAAATGTAAATTTATATTATTATCTTACAGGCCATTGCCGGAGGAAAAGTTGCCACAAGTGAAAAACAAGCAATCTACTCAAGTAACTTGCAAGAAATTAGAAGCTGATTCGAAAGTTCAATATGTAAAAAGTCACGGTGAAATTTTTGTAAAAGGTCAAGGTGATACATGGAAAGGACAAGGTCATTCAAAATGGCAAGGAGGGAAAAGGATATTGCCTTTAAATGAACAGACAAGTAAAAGTGCTAAGAAGAAGAAATCTAAACAGATGAACCAACAGTTGTCAAATTTGCTTGCAAAGGAAAAATCAGAAAAGAAGTCTGCAAATTTGTCTGATTTTCTCTCAAATTTATGAATAAAGTAATGAAACAAATTTTCAAATTTTATTGATCTATTCAACTGTTTAATTAAATGATTCTCTATGAAAACAGCTGATAACTTTTTGTTGTGGCTTGCATTAGATTATGGTTAGGGTCTACTTAATTTATATTTAAATGTTTGATATATGCATTGTGCACATGGTCATCAGTTTCAGGGCCATGCATCAAAGGTGCATATGTCCTTTTGTTTTCACATGATCTGTCCATTTGTACGTCTATCTGTCTGTCTGTCCATCTGTCAACAACTTTTGTGATTGCAAACCTCAGTAACAATATATATATAGTTTTGATATTAGTATATGTATACTGATGAAGTCATAGTAGTTGTGGATTACTTTTGGTTATCATAAAAATGTGTATATTAAGTTTTTGGTAAAAACATTTTCAACTGCATTTTTAGGTCACATGACTCAAAAGATCAAAGTTGTCAGACGACTCCTGGTTAGAGTTATTGCCATTGAAAGTCAAAAATAATGTTTTTAGCAATTTCAGCTAATATCTTGAAAACTATCATAATAGAAAAAAACTTTAAATTGATGAAATGATCTTTGTGATAAATCCTACCAAAGTCTTTTTTTTAAGTCGAAATTGTGGGACAACTCCTTGATAGAGTTATTGCCTTTGAAAGGTAAAAAATATTAAGCAGGTGAGCGATTTAGGCTCCTGTGAGCCTGTTCTTTGCAATATCTTTAAATTGTTAGGTTTAGCCAAGTTCTGATGAGAGAATTAAAGTGTACATCATACAGATATCTATCTGTGGTTAAATTTTATTGTAAATCTGTTAAAGCCATTTTGGAGATGATGCCCATTTTAGCACTTTTAATGCACTGGAAAAATGTGTTTTAAGATATCATGAATACACCTCAAAGTATTTTTCTTTGTTGTTGAAACTCGGATATTGAATTTGTGAAGAGTAGATTTTTTGCCTTATTGTATACTGAACAGGTGTCACATAGACAACATTCTACAAAGCAGCAACTAGAAAATACCAGGCGAATGCAAGTATGGGATTTCAGTGAACAGTTAGAAATATCCCAAAACAGGATTCTACTGTCTCCTGTAACAATAAATATGCTGGTTTAGGGAAATTGGATTTAGACTACTTCACAAACACATCAAAAACCAAAATTAAAAATCCATAGTATAAACATATTGTTTAGAGTGGACTAAATACCACAATAGAATCGTATAGAATATAAATGGAAAATTGTGGAAATAATCAGAATGATTTACAGCTTTTTTAAATATAAATATGCATTTAGAAGGAACAAAACGAAAAAAAAAAAAAAAACAGAAACAAACCAAAAACCAAACTAACAAACGACACAAAATTTAAAGAAGTTTTTGTAACGATAAATGGTATTTATTTGTCGTGTTCCAATTCTCGAGGATTTTGATTTTCTGTAAACATATTAAAGTACGTTTGCATTAGAACAAAAACTCATCGATATTAATTCGTTAATTGATACATGTACAAACTCTACTGGGCATGTATAAAAGTGATAATGTTTATCATTCACGTCATCAACAATTAAATCTAAAAAAAAATACTTCGTCATTTTCATTTCTTTTCATGATGCTTACAGCTGTCAAAGAGGGTTTTCATTCTTACATCTAGAGTTGTAACTCTTGTATTAGTATCATTTCAATCTGGATCCTGAAATGTTTTCTTGAAACCCTCAATGCTGGATTATTCGAGTTTCGAGGATATGTACCAACAATAAAAAGGAGGTTACCCTTACATGGAGTGTTATCGGACAAAAAGAGAAAAACCTGCAATCAGAACTTTGAAACTTGTCCACTGTTAGTCTTTGTCGTATAACTCTCATTGTAGACAGCTCTTTTTCCAATTTACGGTTTATGCTCTGTCTTAAATCGGCACAATATACATAGGTTCGTGTAGATACTGTATGAAATATACTTCCGACTGGAACAATCAATCAGAAAAAAACTGAAATCTTTATAAGGCAATTACTTAACAGACAATTTTTATATTAAATTTACAATGAATTTCAATTTGATCAAGATGGCAGAAAACCTTCACTGGTACCAGGAATTCAATGTTTCTTTCTGATTAATATGTGTTTTTAAAAATAGATATATAAGAGTAATCAAGGCAACCTAGGTTCTAGCGGTATAATCAAAATGTAATCCAGGGACAAAGACTAGATACGGAAAACATATCATTAGGGAAGAAAATGAATATTATTTGTTGATTAATATTTGAATCAAAATAAGTTCCCTAGTGCAAAATTGTTCAAAAATTGTAATGTGTTGTTTAATGTCAATATAAAATGTTTTTTTTGTAATTTACTCTCTCTAGCTATGTTTAATTTGGGTAAAGGATTTCGTTCTCTTCTCTACAAAGAATGTATATAAAATTGCCAAAAAAACAGGTCTTCATATTGTTTCGCCTGTATTTTTTAATGTTTTTGTTGACTATTTTTCTCATTATTGATTTTCCTATCGTTAAGGGGGAAAATATTTTTTTTACTTAGACCTTAAAATTTCAAAAACGTGATATTGTAGATTTTCTTCTTAAAAGAGATGATTACATGAACCAAATTTAACCCCTTTAAAAGAAGGGCGCGTAGTTAATTAGTTCAAGAAATCCACAAATATTATTTTAATTCATTTCTTTTCTCCATCCCTTTAATTGTGTTATATTTATTAAATTTATACGAAAACGACTCTCCCATCTTGCTAGTATCCTCCACGAATGAAGGAAATGTCCCTATAAAGACTTTGCTTATCTTCTCCAGTTGTTTGGAGGTCAAATGCTATATATTTAATACATTTCAATGATGCTTTAATACTTCTCATTTTCCTCTTCTCCATATGATTTTGCTTGGTGAGGAAGGACGCAGGCCTAACGTCTAAGAATTCGACTAATCCTGCATCTTTCGTTTCAAGGAGGTCTGATTTATTTTGCACTACTTTGATAATTTGTCTATTTTCGTGGTTGTGTTGGGTCAATGAACATGCAAAAATTCTCACTATAGTCATGTATTATGTGCAGTTTACATACAGGTTCAATATTCTACAAAAATAGATATAGCATTATTAAGCATTCGATTCCAATTCAAGAGTTCGTGGTTTCCAGATCTTTTTAATTGCTTAAAACTAAAGATAATGTGATCGGCTGATTGTTGTTATAAGGTTGAAAATATTTCATGCATAATACATATGAGAAACAAAAATCAATTCTAAATAGAAAACAAATGAAAGGGATGGAGTGGAATAAAGAAAAACCTTAATTTGATCTGCCATTAGAAATTGGGAGAAAGGTATTCAGGCGGAAAATTTTGCCAACTGCAACTGCTCCAAAATCTAGCTACACGAAGGTGTCTAAAACGTAGAAAGTCTACCATCTTGAATTCGACGGGAGGAGGTGATATTTCCGAATGCTTCTTATCTGTGATAATGGAGTAGCACTATATCAATTTAGTAACTTTCGTGCCAAATTTGATGCTTGTAAAACAAAGTTAACAATTCTTCCAAAATCTGCATCAGGCAGCTAGACTATATTCCACATACTCAGTTGCAAACCACAATTCAAAAGAAATAAACATCTTTGTAATTATAAAATAGGATGGAATATCAAAATACAAATACGTAGTACTTGGCAGTGATTTTTTTAGACTTTATAGAAAAACGATTCCTAACCATCTTCTAAATGTAGAGAGGAAATGGTCAAAATGCTGGATTTTTTTAATCGACAAGATGTATGTTCAGTGTGCTTCAACAGACGGTCTGCATCATAACGCATATAGGAACAAGTTGTGTGCACTACTCGATAACAAGATTTAAGACACTGTAACTGTAGTATGGTCGTCAAAATGAATTTTGACCGTTATAGTGTATCCATATGGACAATGAGGACCGATTTGTTCAGTGTGTTACCGTGTTTTCCTTGCATCTTTCGTCCACCTAGGACCTTACATTTCAAGAGCATTTCTAGAAAAGAAGAGGACGCCTAAACTATCGGTACACAAGGTCTATTCTTCCAGTTTTTACCGAAGTTTTTGTGCAATTCATGTTAGTTATTTTATGTTCTTTGTTGTAGATATCTTTTTTTTTCTGTCTAGTCATTGGACAATATTCTTTTGATCACCGCTAGAATCATGGTTCTCTTGAATACTCTGTAACATGTTGTTTTTTTTTATTTCATAGACATAAGTTTAACAAAACTGATTGCTAACATCTTACATGTAGTTTTACATTAATGAGTATTATGCTTTAATAAACAGATTCGATATATATAATTTTAAGAAGTCTATGTGTCTTTTGATATAAAATCACGCTCATTTTCTTTATACATAGTACATTGCGAAAACATTTTAATTTCATCAAGTTGAACTAAAATTCTCAAATATTTAATAAATAAAGTTTTTATCATACCATCATATTGCTTTGAATGTGAAATAAAGACCATTTTTACGTGAAAATGTCCATATTTGCTGAATTTGGATCATTGTGGACATATTTTTCTTGTTCCAGGAGATTTAAAATATCAAAATTTCTAAAAATGTTTGCATTGATCTGGGAGTATGAAAATATTGAAAATTCATAATCTGGAAAATATTATCAAAATAAGTCCTCATTTGTTATATATGGATAATATGAACACATTTTCTTCATTCCAGTGGAATAAAATAAACAAAATTTTATAAAGTACTGGTCAAACATATTCTATTTTGAAGTATTTTCACTTTTTCATTTAATACAATACCATCTTATTTGTGTAAAAAATAAAGGTTGGAGTTTTGGTATGAAAATTGTTCATTTTTATTATATATAATACACTGCGAAAACATTTTCATTGGTCTGGGAGTATGAAAATATTGAAATTTAATAAAATTGTTGTAAAATATACTCAATTTTTAGAAAATAGAGTATTTTTGAGTTATGCGATACCATCTAATATCTCTGAATATGAAACGAAAGTAAATTTGATGTGAAAAATATCCATATTTGTTGTTTATGGATCATTGGGAAGACATTTTCCCTGTTCCAGGGGAATACAAGTACCAAAATTTCATAAAGTATTGGTAAAAAATACCCAATTTTAAATATCATTAAGCTATTTTAACTACTGTGATACAATCTGATTTGTCTAAACAAGAAAATATTGTTTTGTTGATATGGATCCAGAAATTCCGAAAAACGAGAGGGGAAGGGGGCACGTAATAATATTAGTGATTTTCAACCTGACATTTCGAGCCTAAGTGACCCCTAGAATCCATATATGGAAATCTAAAGTATTTTATCATGCTGAAGAAAGATTGATTGATTGTTGTTGTTTATTGCCGTTTCGGCGACCAGGGCCATATCACGGCAAGAACATTTAATGCAAGGAAAATATTAAAATTAAGATCAGTCTCCTCATAAAATAATGAAATTAAAACAAGCAGCTATTTACATATAAAAAGGTACATAAAAGGTGAACCTAAGACTTAAAATACATATAGAAACATAAATTCGATAAAACATTTAAAATATTGAAAAACTAAGGAAGGTATCCAATTTAGATTTTATTAAATAAACCGATGTCCAGCAAGAAATCGATGATGTTTTCAGATGAAACGGTCTTGAACAAATCAAACATATTGGCGCAGTCAAAATATTTTTTCCTGGTGTTGGCAAAATCCACACAATCTAGAAGAACATGTTTGATAGAGAAAGGGCAATCACATGGGATACACTCAGCTGAAGAAAGAATTATGCAATAGAAATAAGAAAAATGAACTTTCAATCATGGTTTCAAACATTTCATATTAATGACACGTGATATAATACATAAATACGCTTAATTATCACAAGATGAATAGAAGTATATATATTTAAACTGTAGAATGATAATAAAAAAATAACCCTTAACCATGAGATTATAAAAAAAGATAAAGAAAAACTACTTTATGACTTCATTGATACTCTGAAAACTACATCCACCCAACAATTCCATGAAGATCGCTGAACAATGGCTTATTCAAACATTCCCTGGCTTCATCCGCGACTTCATCCCAGCAGTTACATGACTCCATCACATTATTAAAAGGGTTCGCAGGATCAATTACGTAAGGATGATATAAGCTATAATGGAAATGTTTAGTAAATTAAACACCCAGAAAGGGCACACAATATTTTGCACACGAACAGTGATATTTTTTCATATTTCCTTGCAAAATATTCCGATAAGATTCAAGATTATATGGAGTTTTCGAAAGTCTTAGTCATATGATCTAGAGATCGTTGATGATTCACGTTTCTTTGTTATATGAAATAAAAAATATGTTGAACCACAGCTGCATGCATTCATTTATTAAAGACTCGAGCATTTTAATATTGTTTGTCTACCAATCTGAATTAAAAAAAAAGACGACATTAAATGCAATATACCATTTTCATACATTTAATATTGAAGGTGTTGTTAGTCCAATTTTGCATTTTTAAATCTTCATGACACCGTTTTAGTTAAAAAGTAAACTATTGGGCCTTCTTATCACCATTTTGCATTCTCTTCGCGGACGACTTTTTTCTATGACCATTCTACACCCCGCTAACTTGCTCGTGCATGTGACCGTAGGTATATCCGTACTTTCCTCAGCTTGAGCTGTGCCCGCAATAATGTCTGTACATAATTACTCTTTGATATATTCATTTTTCATCATAACATTCAAATTGTGTTGTATGCAGGTACTCATTGCACGTTGACTTGATCGTACCTCTCAATACATTATACATATTCATAGTATATCTTTAAAGAATTTTTGCACCGTGTTAAACATTCTGCAAATAAGATATATATAACGGGATTTTCCTTAAAGTAGATGCTTATTCTACCGAATTACCAGGTACATACTCTAAGTTTTTTTCTTAGAAAAGTTCGGGGTGAAGATTTAGCTGTCAGTGTCTACGTGAAATTTTTAACTAATCTGTGTAATAAATAAGTACATACCTACTGACATCCGACACATTATAATTAACGGTCCAGACATGGGCGAGAGTCTTGTAGTTAACTAATGCCTTTAACACATTGTAAAATCCTTTACGTAGGTCAAAATTTGAAGGTTTCCCAACGTTCTCCCATTCCCCAATGGTAATGAGTTCCAGTGGGTATGAAGACGGCAATCGTTTATAGGTGGTACTTTCCTAAATTGAATAACAAAAAATGTTATAATTTATGTTAATTCGGGATAATGAATCGATGAACAATAAGAAAATTTGGACATTTAATTTCTAAACTTTCGTTGTTCAGTATGAAATAATTGATGGAGACAAATGCCCGTTCAACAGCAGCTTGTCTTTTTTGTATCACATACTGCATAGTTATTATGTCTAAATGTCGATTTTCGACGGCAATATCCTATTTATTGCTCTAAAATCTATGACAAACCTCGTCGCCTAACACAAAAAGTAATTAACAATAAATACTAAATACTTCGAAGGCAGTTTTCCTCCAATATTTCATCAGCCGTATCAATGTCTTCAGCTTTGTAGGACTTTGTGAAACGAAGTCGAGTTGCAATGGAGCAAGAGCTGCCGAATAGTATTCCCTGTCATATAGGTTGTTTTTCATTTTTTCATAGATCTGACTCTTTGGTTCTGTGGAATTAAAAAGAATGCAGATTGATCATCCCATAAGCATATACATGGGGATAAAGTGCAAAAAAGTATTGCTAAGAGGCTCCACTCTTAGCAATACTTCTATTCAATATTTATTTAATTGTTCCAATAAGAACACCACGACAAACTACAACATGTGTTTTCATACCATTTAAAACAAATGAAAATATACGTTTAGGAACAATATGGAAATATCTGTTTTTGTGCAAATAACAGCACATGTAAACATATGTTGTTTTTTCCAAAATCAAACGAAAACGCAGGCCTATGCAAAACATATAAAATTCTGTATACTAAAGTATCTTTTACATGTTTTTTATGAGTTAATTCATTTGTTCCAAACGTATGTGTCGTTGCGTGTTTCTAACTTTCGTAAGCAGATAACAAAGTCGACCATATAGTTTTGAAAGGACTTCACTAAGTTTGGAAACTTGTGTCTTGTCCTTTTTGTTTCTATCTAACATTGATATGTGTCTAAACTAAACTAGCTGAGAAGGAAGCTTTAATATATCCAAAAGCATCAAATAAAAAGCATAATGCGCACTTTGATAACATTTTATGTAGTTTTTTTCGTTAGCCATTTTATTTTCTAGTATTTAGTCTCCAGAAAGAGTGGTCAAAGGAACCCAGATTGTAGCGGAAATCAAAATAATGTCATCCACTAACCAATAACCGAGGGTATGATTTGCAATTGAAAATCTTACGATTAAATATATACAGAAATATTTATTATACGTGAATATAAATGGACGCTCTTAAATTGATTATTGTACTTACAAATAGTTTGTTTGCAATTTCTTATTAGAGATGTATTTATCTCCTAAACGGTAAGATATAATTTAAAAAATACCTATCTGAAGGATATTAACGCTTGGCAAAATATCCACATCCAGACTATATCCCACATGACAGGAAAGGGATACCTTAACAGCATGTGGTGTTTTGCCTTCATAAACACATTCTCCAACACGCAAATATTGAGCCATTCGATCCAGAATGTTTGTCATGCTTTGCCTTATATTAGCTATGGAACCATATCTTGGACTCGAAAGAAAAACTACCAAATCAGCATCAGATTTGCCTTTTACTGCTGTTCCTTTTCCAAGAGATCCACTCTAAAAGTGCAAAATCATTCGAGTTATTTTGGAGTAAAATATTCGAATTAAATTCAATCAGATATATTTAAAGAAGAAATGAAGTAACTTAATTATGTTCACAACACTTGAACACGAAAATAGGAAAGTTTTGATCTTTTATTTATGTACATTAAAGATGATTTTGGGTTTTTGATTTTTTCAGAATTCCGTAAAGCTTGGATTGTTGGTAACTGATAACATTTTCTACTGATCTTGTATGTATACTCGGATGAGGATGTGTACAAGATGTTTGGTCATGATATTCAATTTTTATATAATAAGAACGATAAGAACAGAAATCTTATCAGAAGTGTTTAATCTGACATTGAAATTAATTATCATTTGCCTTTTGCGTTTTCTGGAAAATGGTCAATTAATACCAGAAATGTATGTCTCTATATTCATTCCATAGTAATCATTACGACAGACACCCTTAACTTGTTTCTAAAAGTTGCAGTTGAAATTGTTGATAAAATTACGAATTGTTGTTCAAGTTCCTTAACACCCTTCTACACAAGTTGCAATACTTGACACTTGTTATCGATCTGTTCATGATTATTTCGCTGACTTCAAAATATGACAGAGGTAACTGTAGATAATGCGTAAATACCAATACCTTTATTATTTCTGCTGGGCGAAGGTCATCTGGAAAGTTATTCTTCATAAATTGACATAAACGATTGATAACCGCCAAACAGCTAGCATTGTAAGCATTATCTGGTTCAATTTCATCTTTCACAAATTCATTTAAAGCCATCGTAGATATACTATACAGTTTGCTCCTTGGCTGTGAAACAGCTGATGCCATTCTCATACTCAATGACCCACTGTATGAATACCTGCTGAATGATGTAGACGATAATGTTGTGGGAGTGAAGCTTTTTCGTGGCTCTCTTGGGTTGGTACCAATACCATGCTTTGCAAAATCGTGTCGGGCTTTATCAAATGGTAGCTCAAATCTTCTTTGAGGTGTACATATAGGACATACTTCCGGAAACATAGATGGGTTTTTCCGACGAAAAGCAAAAGAATAAGTACGCGGCATTTTTCTTTGCCCCTAAAATAAAAGATATTTAACTGATGAAGATGAAATCTAGACAATGTAACTTACAAGAAATTTGCATCTTTGTTGATATCAAAATGAATTTAACCAAATTATACTTATTTTGTGTCAATCGGAAATGTTACATGTAAATTACATTTGCTAGTGTGATAACAAGTAGTACGATGATACAGTGTTTTGCTAAACAAAATCAAACGATTATGTAATCGAATGTTTTTTGTTCTTCAAAAATGCATATAAAGTCAAAGTTCGCCATAAGTTTTAGATTATCTCCATAAATTAAACAAAACTATCTCTTCGGTCAATTTGATTTTCATTTTTATTGTTTAAGGGAATTCCTGATAGAAACCAAACAGATCATATCATGGGTTACAGAGGGAAAATTTTGTTGTTCCAATGTAATGTTAAACTTCATATCGGAGATTTTTTTAATATTTGTTCAAAGTTCCCTACCAAATCAAGTAAATTGTAAACTGATAAAAATAAACTTCCTTTCTACTAAATTTCTAGTGCTTTCTATGTAATATATTTCAGTGTTACCATTTCAGTAAATGACACACCAATATTCATTTTTCTAAAAACATGAGTCAGGGATATTCAAATGGTTGAAACAATTTTTGGCATGTGCCACACATTGCCTAGGTCGTATATGGACAGCCGCATAACATATAGGGAAATTAGATTTGGCTTGAAAGGTAACTTTCAAAACGGCAGCATTTCCCTTACGATATGGGTTGATTGTGAAGTGATACTGACATATATACATAAACAAAAGTTGTATTAACGAAAAATCCTGCAAAAACAAAACATCAAGGTACTTAATTGTATTTGTATTATATTCGTTAGGTCTTTTTTCATCAAAATTCTTAAACATTTTAATAAGCAACATAGAAAAGGTTGAGATACAAAATCGCCATGGACTGAGGTAACTTGAATAAAACACCACACGGAAAGGCATAAGAAAATAATGCAAACGGAGTCGTCGCGTTGGTCATAGAGTTTACCTTTTTTGTTAATTTTGGGATAAGAATAATCAAGAGAACCGCGATTCTAGCGGAAATTTATAGAATGTAATCCTGGAACAGACCATACATGGAAAACAGAGACACACAACAAACAAGAGGCTTCCAAGAGTCTAAATCGCTCACTTGGTTAAATTTTTGCCTTTCAAGGGCAATAACTCTTATATGGAGTCGTCTGACTACTTTGATCCCAGGAGAATTTTGTAGTTTTAAAATAAGAATAATTTCAGCAATTGAAAGTTTCATTCTATCTATTATAGTTTTTAAGACACCGGCTGAATACTGCAAAAAACGTAATTTTTTTGCTTTTTAAGGGCACCAACACTTGTATGGAGTCGCCTGACAACTTTGATCCCAGGAGGCTTTTGTAGGTCTTATAATAAGAATAATTTCAGCAATTGAAAGTTTCATTCTATCTATCATAGTTATCAAGATATTGGCTGAAAGCTGTTAAAAAAGTCGTTTTTTATCTCTCAAGGACAATAACCCTTACTTGGAGTCATCTGGCAACTTTGATCCACAGAAGACCTTTGTAGGCCTTATGATAAGGATATTTCAGCAATTGAAAGATATTGGCCAAGCCTAACGGTTTTGATATATTATGCAAAAAAACTACTGTACAACCCCATGTTCCTTTTTTATTTTGTTATTATAAGGAGATTGAACTTTTTACTGCTATAATAATTTCGATATATGCATGTCGCGTACATCCAAATTTGCTTTGAACGTGTTATGATGCTCTATCTGGTATACCGGATTCTTTTTCATACTTTCAATGTTTACATGTCGCTTGTACTAGATTTGACCCGTTATGGGGCTAAATCATTGAACTACGGAATTTCATTTTTCTCTCCATAATTTCATTTGTGGTTTGTTTCCTTCGTCCCTTTTTTTGGTTTAAGTATTGTATGATGTTTTGTTTAAGGAACTTTTTACTGCTACATTATGTTTTCAAGTTACTTCCATTCAAACTTTGACCCGTGTTAAGAGGCTCTGATAGTAAATATGTTTGTCAAGCTGTTGTTAATAGGTGTTATTGGTATTGAGCTTCTCTGATTTGTCAGGAGGTCTTTCTTTAGTGTAGTTTTATTACACAACAAGATTTTGTTCTCTTTTATATTTAATTTACAATTCATATTCATATAATCGTCGTGTGTCGTCTGTTTTTTCTAAACCGAGTCCTGCTCAATTGTCTGTTCCATAAAGTGTTCTTCTTCTCTTTTAAATAACACTTCACTTGACCTGATCTTCTTATGATTCTACTTTACTATAAGTAGTCTTGCCGTCCGAGTATCATTGACGTCAAGGCTGTTCCATTTATTCTTCACTTTCTTTTGTTTACATGACTTCTGGTGGTGTTCGTTGTATTTCCCATATAACTCCTCCTTTTCTTGATGAACTATCCTCTCAGGTTCTGGCACCGTAGATCAATATGATTCATCTTATTGCACTTTTGTAACTTTCTTGATTTCTTAAGGTCGTTGTTTCTTATACAGGGATGCACGATATTCCGCTCTAGTCTCCACTAGTATTTGATATTCTGACGTTGTACGTTTTACGTAATACATCTGCTCGATCTTTGTTCCGAACTCCTCTCTATGCAGTTCCAATTATAGGTGTCACATCTGTTTTCTGGTTGGCTTTTTTCTTTCCTCCAGCTGGTCTACCACGAGGTCCTTTTCTTTTGACAGTTCATTCTTTGGTTTGCATTGTGCTCGTTCTGTCATTCATTGCAAGTGTATGGCATCATGACTGGTGATCTCTTCTAAATGAATCCCTCGACAGGGAACTATGCTGTAAATCTTTATTGCTCCGGGTGTGTCCATCTCCTTCGCGGGTCATTCACGAAGTGACCACACATCCTTTTTCATCTCTATTTATACCTTTTTTTTCATCCAAGAACACATCCTGAATTTCCCATGGGAAAAAGTTGTCGGATGTGTTCTGTTTCATGTCTATCAATAAATATCCGTGGGGTTTGGCGGTGGCATACTCGTACGATTTCATAAAGTAGTGTCTTTTTTGGGAAACATTTCTCTGGGATTTTTAAACAGAACCAAGTAATGGGCATTCAGACTGATGGTTCTGTGATACTTGTTTTTGTTGAACAGATTCTGAACCAGCAACATTACACTTATATTTTTATGGTAAGAATATTTCGTGAAGGGATGCAAGATAAATTCAGTGACCGAATTCATCATATCGTCTAGAATGAGAAAGTGTTTCTCTCTGGGATCCAAGGTGTCAAGATCGGGGAGTCCTTGTACAAAGTCGACATCCTCCATGGTTCCATATATGGTCTGGTACATGTCGTAGCACCACGTTATCCGATCGGGTCTAGGCATCATCATGTGTTTCACGTTTTATACGAATCGACGTACAAACATCGTTTTTCCACTTCCGGTGGGTCCTGCTATGACGCTGGTAAAGGGATGGGCCCAGGGCATGAAATGGTCGTCAAGTATCTTTTGGGTACGTTGAAAGCAAGGGGGTCGTCTGTTGGATGTATGAAAAAGCTTTTGTCAGTTGTGTCTTTTGGCAAGCATTCTTGAGTTTCATCCTGGATCGATTGGCGTAGCCCTTTCATCGAAGTATAAGGGTCTTGGCGTAGTCCATTCATTAAAGTATCTTGTTTTTCTTTCCTCAAAGAATACTGATGAAGTCCGATCATTAAAGTATCATAGTCCGATACGTCCGTTTGACTGGGTCTTATCTGTGGGTAAAGTCTGTACCTTGTCGTATCTGAATTTTTACGGTGAACTAATCTCATATGTCTGTTTAAACTATCCATTCTACTCAAAGATTTTGAACAGATGGAACAGGGGAACATATTTACTCTACGATAGTCAATGTACAACTGTCACTTTTTCCGGGTTAAAATCATTTTTATATGGTTCCTAGAACATTGTTTGTTTGTGCGTGTGTTTGTACGTGTGTTTATACGTGTGTGTCTTTGTATGTACATGTGTGTTTGTACGTGTTTGTACGTGTGTGTGTGTGTGTTTGTACGTGTGATTGAAGTCAGAAACAACCAAACCCTAACCCTTATCACTATCTAATCACTATCTTTAATCCCAAGTCTCTGGTGTTTTATTTTCGCATTTATTTACTTGTAAAAAAACAAGTATCACAGAACCATCAGTCTGAATGCCCATTACTTGGTTCTGTTTAAAAATTCCAGATACGTATCACAGGCCATGACTATGGATATTTATTGATAGACATTAAACAGGGCACTCCCGACAACTTGAGATTGAGAAGCAACATTTTCCCATGGGAAATTCAGGATGTGTTCTTGGATGAAAAAAAAGTATAAATAGAGATGAAAAAGGATGTGTGGTCACTTCGTGAATGACCCGCGAAGGAAATGGACACACCCGGAGCAATAAAGATTTACAACATAGTTTCCTGTCGAGGGATTCATTTAGAAGAGGTCACAAGACGTGATGCCATACAAGTGCAATGGAGGACAGAAGAAGCACAATGCAAACCAAAGAATGAACTGTCAAAAGAAACGAAGGTCCCAAAAAGACCTCGTTGTAGACCAGCTGGAGGAAAGAGAAAAGCCAACCAGAAAACAGATGAGACACCTATAAATGGAACTGTATAGAGAGAAGTTCGGAGCAGATGTATTACGTAAAACGTACAACGTCAGAATATCAAATACTAGTGAAAACCAGAGCGGAATATCGTGCATCCTTGTATAAGAAACAACGACCTTAAGAAATCAAGAAAGTTACAAAAGTTCAATAAGATGAATCATATTGATCTACGGTGCCAGAACTTGAGAGAATAGTTCATTTAGAAAGAGGAGGAGCTATATGGGAAATACAGCGAACACCACCAGACGTCTTGTCAACAAACGGAAATGAAGAATAAATAGCCTTGACGCCAATGATACTCCGACGCCAAGACTACTTATAGTAAAGTAGAATCATAAGAGGATCAGAGGTCCCCTCCCTCTACCGGTCACCTCCCGAAAAATGCTAATGCTAGAACTCATAGTTTACTACTAACCCACCAGTCCAAATTCAAATCCCATGATACAATTTTTCAGGTCGTATTCTTGGGATTGAAAACAACACATACCCAAGAAATGCCAGTACTTGTACACCGGGGGTATAAAGAAAAAGAGAAAAGCGGAAAACAAAAACAAATCAGGCGAGATATGTGTAAAAAAATGGGACAGCATGGGATTTAATATAGGGATAGAAACAATCAGTTCATAGCCCTAATCACCTCCGGGAGATAATGAATCTAGTCAAGTAAGTAAACAAAAGGTATTTTTAGAACCCACATATACCAATTAACACTTTAGGAAATTTTCCTGCATTGTCTTAAATCGAATTTTAAATAATCGTTTTTGTTCAAATCAATAAGAAATCTTGAACATAAATTATCAAGTGCAACTGAAATTAGGCGTCCTCGAAAAAAGGGGAAACTGCGTCTTTTTTAAACATGGCTTTTTTGCTTTTCTCATATAATTGTTTTGTGTCTATCTGAATCAATAAAAAATAACACACTTACAATAACGAATTGAATTAAAATCCAAAACTCAAGTTTGAATCAACTCTGTTCCGTTGTTTTCTCTATATTTGAAATCTCTTCCTGATATAGGACGATAGTACGTTATGTATTTTTAGAACTTCGTTTATGTAACTTCATTGGAAGGGTTTCAAGGTGGATTTTTATTTTTAGTGATTGGTCTATTTTGTATTGACGGGGTAATAAACGGAGCGATTAAGTTAGACAAATGTATTAATTACCTTTACTTCTAAGTGAAAAGAAACCAGTGTTGTTGAGGGAAAAGTTTTATATGTTAAGCTACTAGAATAAGAAACGTTTTTTTAACAGGTTAGCGCTCAATAAAGTTAGATTGATTGATTGATTGTTGTTGTTTATTGCCGTTTCGGCGACCAGGGCCATATCACGGCAAGAACATTTAATGCAAGGAAAATATTAAAAGCAAGATCAAAGTCTCTTCATAAAATAATGAAATTAAAACAAACAGCTATTTACATATAAAAAGGTACATAAAAGGTGAACCTAAGACATAAAATACATATCAAAACATAACTTCGATAAAACATTTACAATATTGAAAAATCAAGGAAGGTATCCAATTTAGATTTTATTAAATAAACCGATGTCCCGCAAGAAATCGATAATGTTTTTAGATGAAACGGTCTTGAACAAATCAAACATATTGGCGCAGTCAAAATAATTTTGCCTGGTGTTGGCAAAATCCACACAATCCAGAAGAACATGTTTGATAGAGAAAGGGCAATCACATGGGATACACTCTGGTGGAGGCTCACCAACAAGCAAATGGCCATGTGTAAATCTAGAATGTCCAATGCGGCATCTGGTCATGACCACTTGCTCTTTGCGATTGCCCGACCCGGATTGATGAACGCCTAGATCGGGTTTTATGGAATTGAGTTTGTTGTGTTCAAGACCGTCCCATCGGTCCTGCCACATCTTTAAAATATATTTCCTTATTAAAGGTTTAAAATCGGTGTATGGCAAACTAACGTCCTTTATTATTTCATTTAATGCCTTTTTGGCAACCCTGTCTACAACTGAATTCCCCTGAATACCAACATGACTGGGTACCCAGAGGAAAACAATCTCTTTATCAAATTCCCGAAGTCGATGAATAAAATATAAAATTTGTAAAATAAGAGTATTTTTCAGTTTGTGATTCTTAATTGCCAAAAGACAGCTCAAAGAGTCAGAACAAATAATAAACTGTGACAGATTAGATTGAGTAATCAATTTAAGTGCTAACAATATGGCTCGAGCATCAGCTGTGAATATGGAAGCGCTCGATGGCAACCGTTCAGTTACAGTTCTGTCACCATGGACAGCAGCACATGCAACGCTATCGCCATCCTTTGAGCCATCTGTATACGCCGTCAAAAAATCTGGATAATTTCCTATAATTTCAGAAAATGTTTGTTGTAAAAATAAAGGATTGGTATCGGACTTTTTATATTCACGCAGATCAAAAATGAAAGAAGGGTGTGGAAGCTCCCATGGAGGGCATTTCGAAGTAACAACAGGTGTCACTGCATTGGTCTCCAGATGAATTGCTTCCAAATGAGGTTTTATTCGAATTCCAAAAGGAGGGGTTTTGCTTTCATGTTTTCGATAAATGTCGACAGAAATAGGATTAATGACACAGTCGTAGGCATGGCTATCTGGGTAGGCCATAAGTTTACTTACATATTGAAGACCTAATTTCAAACGTCTGTCTCCAAGGGAGGGTTCATTTCCCTCGGCATAAAGGCTCTCAATAGGAGAGGTTCTGAAGGCACCAAGGCAAAGTCGCAACCTCTGGTGGTGAACAGCGTCTAAAATTTTAAGGTAAGATTTTTTGGCGGAACCATAAACAATAGATCCATAATCAAGTTTAGACCTAACCAAAGATCTATATAAATTTAATAAAATTGAGGTATCAGCACCCCAATCGGTACTGGACACCATTTTTAAAATATCTAGTGCCTTAAGACACCTAGATTTAAGTAATTTGATATGGGGAAGAAAAGAAAGTCTACTATCAAAAAGTAATCCAAGGAATTTTGTTTCTTCTACTATTTTGATTTCATTACCGTACAGAAAGAGATCTGGGTCCGGATGCAGCTTTCGCTTTCGACAAAAGTGCATACCAACAGTTTTAGATGTCGAAAACTTAAACCCATTCTCCAAAGCCCATTTCTCAATTCTTTTGAGGCAAAATTGTAACCGCCTTTCAATATTACTCATATTTTGTCCCCTGTAGCAGATCAAAAAGTCGTCTACATACAAGGAACCGTCAATATTGTCCTTCAAAACTTGGGCTAAACTATTAATTTTAATACTGAAGAGAGTGACAGAAAGAATACTTCCCTGAGGAACTCCCATTTCCTGTTCCTTCTCCTCAGAAAAAGTCGAATTTACCCTCACATTAAAATGACGATCTGACAAAAAATTAGACAAGAACAGAGGAAGTCTTCCTTTCAACCTCATATCAAATATATCTTTTAAAATACCATATTTTTTTCTTTCTTAATTGTGCTGTGGAACTGCATTACTAATTTATATGATGCAAAAATGATAACCAAAATAGCAACTCCTTTAGGACAAAGAGTAATAACAAGCAATTCATAAGAGGATCCCCTTTTATGCTTGAAAATATTTGTTAATTATATGAGAAAAAAAAACTGAAAATCACTGCAGCGGTCCCCTATTTGGAAATTCTGCGTCCGCAACAGATAATACAAACACTGTGTATGAGCGGCTCCGTCGGTATAAGTAAAGTGCATACTGTGACAATATGTGTAGCATTTAATGCAAACAAATCTTATTCACGAAGTTACATATATGAATTCGACACTTTTGGAATATGTCTTGACATGATACAACTACTCAAGCGAGTGCAATAGGTTAACTGCAATATCAAGACTTTACATACCTAACTCAGGATTCCGTCGCAGTATGAGCCTACCGGAAGTATTCGTAACGCAAGGTTACCAGTAAAACATAACAGATAAATTGATTTTTACCTGATTGATAAAGATCAATACATCGATACTAACAATGAAACCACGTATATTGAGGGATCTGGTATTTAAATATGGTATGAAATTCAAATGTTGAAAAGTCAATATTTGTCCCGGATAAGTTTGTGTTAGTCTATTTTCTTGTACATATGTTATATGTCATCACGTGTATGTCATCCCACTGGCAAATAAATTGCGTATGAAAATATATTTTCGTTAGGCACAGACTATTTTCTTCTCGGGTGGGGGGATTTTATGTTGTAGAGTTAGAATTTTTTTTCACCAAAAAAAAAAAAAATTCATCAGCAACAAAAGTTGTACATTTTTTAAAAATAAATCTACATTGTTTAAGTAATAGGGGAAATATTGAGTCATAATTTTTTTCTGTCCAAAGCTGAGTAAACAAAAAATGGCTCGCTTTAATTTGGAATAATTTTCTTTTTCAAAATATCCCCCCATCAGTATTAAAATGGTCGGTGCCTTCATGAAGTCTTGTCACCCAAGCCCGTCGATGTCGTAAATTCCAGGGAATCATAGCTGACTGAATACAATCGGTCTTTTATTTCATATAATGGACTGGTTTGAAAGTATATGTAACTATCTTATTTTTAAGAAAAATAGTAAGACTTGGTACATTTTCATTCGTTTGTTTATGTATTTCGCAAACATATCTTTTCATCTGTCGTGAATTATATAAAATAGATTTTTGTGTCTTTGTCAAAAACTGATACATCTTTTATGTTGTATCCAAAGCAAACTTCTCTGCCATCCCCTTAATTTTCGGTTCTTAAACTCCCATTACTCTGAAATGGAAAATCGGATAGAAAAAAGAAATCCGAAAAGAGGCTTCATTACATACAAGCCCCGTGCAGGTCCGGGTGTTAAAAGAATAGGCCTGCAGCAGAGCTAAGCTTGTCGTAAAAGGCGACTAAATAGTGTTCAGAAACCTAGCGCTCTGCCCACAGAGCAACTGAGATGTGTGTCCCAGATGGTGAAATGGGGTACCCCTGGCGTGCTAAATGCTGGGGTTGTCAGGCTATAATACGGAAAACCTGGCCGCAAACCATAGTGGTGCACCGTGTTTTTAAAGATGCCACGTTCCTCGCACGTTAAAAAACACTGCTGCGGTATTCAATAGCAGTAGGAACCTCTTTGCACTCCGCCGCCGGACCTTACCCATCCCCCCTTTTTCAAGTGGCAATCAAAATTTGTCGACCTTTTTATCCTTGTGTCCCATCCTTTTTTCATTTCATCATCATTTCGTGTTCATTTTATCATCCATTTCATGTTCATCGTCTGAATATAGCTGAAATATTGGTGCTCGGACTTTAAACCCCAACAAACAAAAAACATTACATACAGACAAACAATTAAAATAATATGTGTGTCCCTCAAGGCCTAATTGAGTTAATGTATGAAGAGAAACTACGGTCGTACCATGCATGCCGTGTTAATCTATATTGTCTTCCCATGTGTAGCACGGATTTTTAAAAGTACATGCCAGTATTATGAGAATGTCGTATTATCGAAGCCATTGATGGTTAAAGAAAGAAACTTGAAATAATTGTCGGTCTTAACATAAACAGGTAATAAACAGGTGCTTGTCAAGAGATTTGGAAAGTGCATTCCAGAAAAAAATAAGGTTAAATGCTATCATTTGCCCATTGTCCACTTTTTGCACGAAAGTAACAGAAATGTGAGTCCAACCTTTGGTCCCCTAGCTACATATTACAAATGTATATCCGCCAGCATCGAAAATATGCAACACACATATGGTAAATCCAAACTGGTTGCTCAAGTTAATTAATCAGTAATTGTTACAAATTTACATAAAACATAATTGATAGAAATGTTCTTCAAATTTTATCTTTCAGATAAGATGTAAACGATTTGCATGGTTAAGTTCATACATATACAAAATGTAGGACCTCAAAGGTTGGATACTGAACCGGTGGGACAAATAAGGACTTAATATGCAGACATAAAACGTGTACATAGAACAAGTGTTATCAAGCAAAACACAAATATTACTGCACGTTTTGAAAAAAATATAACATAATGAGTTCGGCCAGGGAACTCTTACACTTGTTTCAAAATCAAAGAAGCATTTATGGACTTTAATGCATCATTAATAGCAAAATGTACGTGTTTACTTGGTTAAGATCAAAATATAAAGACACGTGACTATTATGTCGTTTTAATTGAAATAATACAAAAAAACCTTCATTTTGAAAACAGCATAATTTGAGGTAATAAGCAATAAAAACGTACTAATAATTTCATTCATAGGAAAGATGTATATGAGATCGTACAAAAGCATCTAGAATCACGTTGAGCTCAATGTTGCCCATATAACACAGCCAGCACCTAAGGCGTTTATACAAGTCCGGACCATGTGTCTTTTGTTCCACCTGTTGATTGCCTCCACCACCCATTGGTCACCTGCAATAAGAAAGGGGTTGATATGTTGAATTATATAGTAGAGATAGAAAGTTCAGAGCAAATAAAAATCAGGAAATCGATAGATACACCTGTACGTTCGTATAATTACAATGGCCGTCGGAAACCCACTAAAATCTATTTTTTGGGAGAAAAACAGTAACAGTGGCGACGAATAACAACTTTTCAGATGTTTTGGTGACGGTTTGTTGGAAGTTGTCATATCTGATACATTTCAAGTCATTTATATATGTATATTTATTGTTTTTTTTATAGAAAAACTATACATAAAATATACCTTTCTTTGCCACAACTTTGTCATCCTTTAATTCTTTGATTTCCGGTAACATGGCGACTGCGGTCCAAATGCCACCAATCATGAACAGTGCTGGGTTCCCAAGCCAGAGACATCTTGAGGGTGATGTGTCCATGAAATAAAGTGTCAAATTGGCTGCGGTGTTTATAGCGCCAGTTCCAAGCTACAAAAAATACGAGTCAAAGGATGTGTAAGAATTCATAAATAAAGACAGACAGAAAAGGGGCATCATTTCTTTATGAAATTTTCATTGAAATATATTTTTTATTAGATTGTATTACATGTATAATGTATTTGTGACACAGAAACTGACACCCATCCCTCAAAAAAGATTTTAATAAGATTAACGAATCAAAGAGAAATAACTGTTATCGAGGACAAAAAGTACAGTGGTTTGAACCAACCATGCTGCAATCACTTATTTCGGGTGGGGTATATTAAAAATTAAAATTTAAGAAATGCGAAACTATTAACCCCTATTCTTGTGTTACAATATGCATTCAGTGATAATGATTCAAAAACAGCCTTACCACAAAATGAGCAGCACTGTCGAAGCTATCACTCCATTGTCTTCTCATTGATTGTGTGTCCAAATTCTTTCTAGTTTTTGTCTCTACTATGGTAATGTACAGTGCAGTTCCAGCAAGAATGCCACTCGCCGCCAGCGCCACAAATTTCAGCTCCTTCTGCACAAAGCTAGCGTCCATAAAGTCCAACATTTTGTTTCTTTCTTATGTCTATTCTAGTCATGTGAAACTACCATTCAACATTTGATTAAAAATAACCTGTTATGCACTGATTGGAATGAAAAATGTATTTGCTTAATAGATTTTTTAACTCGGTGTCTGGTTTAGCGGTGATAAAGGTCGACGGTGAAGTGATGTTTAAGAGATCTCGTATTAAATACAGATAAATGGTTACGTGTTTATATGAAGAAAAACTGAAATGTTTAATATGGATTTCATCAAAATTTCGTAATGATACGCAAAATTGGCAATGAAACATAATTATTCTTTGTCTATCTATTTATAGTTGAACGTGTCATAATCAAAAGGAGGCTTTTATTCGATTTAATGACTAAAAACACAAGTCATATGCCTTTCCACTAAAATGAGAGCTAAACGTATCGAAAAAAATGGGGGGGGGGTGGTTGGCGGCGGGGTAAGGGAAAAATTATTATATATGTACACCCTTCGTCACCAGACAAGTGGCAAATTTCATTATATAGTGATTGTTTCTTCATCTTTCTACATGTATACGCATTATGTAATATATACATTAGTTTTAATGCACAACTACAACTTCATCAATTTCCCTTTTGTGACGAACGTCTTTCGGGCAATTTTATGAACAATTCATTAGATAATCAAGACTATTATTCTATGCGCAATGCCAATAAAAGTGATTTCCTGCAAATTTTTTATCAGAAAATAATTCCGAAATAGTTCAATTATCAACTCCTTTAATAAATCCCAGTCTTTACTTCTGTGGAAGGCACTTTCAAATTTAATTTCATTGATATCCATACACTAGTACCCATGATATTGTTTGGAAACCGCATGGTCTACGGACGCCAGACGACGATGCTATTCAAATATAAGACCACCTTTTTTGCTGTCGTATAAAAACGAGCATCATTATGTTACGGTTAGCTTGGCTTTGGAGCATAGAGTTCAGTATTTTCCAGAATATCATTGGATTGTTCTGACCATTCCCCCCCTTTTCTCATAGACTACCATTTATTTCTGTTCCATAACAGTACTGGGGTGTACATGTAATCATTAAAAACATAATAATAAAATATATATCCTTTTTTCCTCGCTTAGTTTTCAATAGCTCTTGAAACTAAAAAAACTAGAGGTTCAAGGAAGCCTGAATCGCTCACTTTGTTTACCATTTGCTTATTTGAAAACCTTGAAGAATGAGAGAATCTAGTAAGTTAAAATTAACTGAATTATCAAAGCAGGAAATGCTTTTAATAATATTTTTATGACCTGAACCAGTATTTTGCTAAAGGCAAGATTTTGAATTATTTACGTCTTCCGACCCCTATGTTCCGTTTTAGTATAGGCATTGGTCGGTCTCATTATGCTGAACAATATTACTCATGCAAAAATTTTGCTACAGACATTATGTTTTTTTGGCAAAACCAAAAACTGCTTTCGGACCCCTTTCCTATGTTCTGCTTTTAGTAACGGCGGTCATATTTCTTTCATGGATTAAAATCCCCAAGTCATTTTGTGGGGGGGATAGCCTAAGGAGCAAATACGCCAACTTTCGTGAATTCTGTACAATGGTATTAAAGAAGATTTTCGAAGCTGCTCATGCAAAAATGGGAAATAACCTGTTTCAGGGGCCGTAACTCCTACATCATTTGACAAATCGTTTTGAAAATTTCGGCATAGGTCCGTCTCGTGATGCTGAACAATATTATCCTACCAGAACTTTGCTCAACGCAACGGTTTTTGAGTTATTTGCAAACAAAATGCCTTCAAACTCCTATGTTCTATTTTTAGTAACGGCGGTCATGTTTTTTTTCATGGATCATAAATTCCAACGGTCATTTTGTGCACAATACGATAAAGAACAATCATGCAAAGTTTACATCTTGTCGGTCAAGTAGTTTCAGAGAAGATTTTCAAAAATTTGTCCAAGACGACGACGGACTCAAAGTGATGGCATAAGCTCATTTGGCCAGGTCAGCTATAAACGTGATTTTCAATCAAATTAACGAATCAAACAAAGATAAGAGTTTCATACAAGTTTACAAAAGTTAGTGCAAAACAATTGTCTGCTTTCTGCCATGACCGACGATAGTATCACAACATTATACAAACCCATTTTCTGTGATTGTATTAAGGTCCTTATGAAAACCATTATGTACCAATTTATATGTATAACTTGTAAAACAGTATATAGGAATGTTACTGCTGCAATAACAGAACTTGGAATTCCCTCCTTCCATATTGAAAGCACACAGAATCTATTTTACAGTATAAAAGAATGACACAAAAGCATAAATCTCCAATTTTACATGTATTTTATACAATTTATTAAAACAATAGAGTGTTAACATGTCACACTATAGAAAATAACAGTAAATGTACATCCATGACAAACTGTTAACACCTGCACTATCTGTGTACATCCATGACAAACAGTTAACACCTGCACTATCTGTGTACATCCATGACAAACAGTTAACACCTGCACTATCTGATGATAACATCCATTTCTACGAAATATTGAAATACAGTTCATCATAATAATAGATAAAAGATACGTAGGAAAGAAAATTCAATATTCTGTTTTATTTTTTTTCTGAAACACTAAATTATCAAATCTTCTCTTTTTTCCTTTCTTTTTTTCAAATAATACTATATTGTGTGTATTGACTTTTATTGACTTTATGATGTAACGTTGTTGATAGAAGGGTTTGTAGATTAAAACCTTTCTAAACCAAACCAATTTCCACTTTAAGATGTTTCAAAATGCATTGCAACTGACATACAAGGACTTCAGAAGATTTCTGGTTAATCAGGAGTAAAGTTAAGACAGGTTTTACTGTAATCTTAGATATAACTACCAATCTTTTATAGTTGAGACAAATTTTTAAGTACAGAATGTCAACCAATGTTTACATATTATTAAACAATTTACCTCCTTTAGTACACACCCTCATAGTTTGCTAGTAACACCAAAGATTTACCCAAGTCCAAAAAGAGAGCTTTCTTTTTTCCACAATATCTGTTTACTACATGTACATAAGGTATCAGTAAATGTATTGGAGGTATAATGAAACCTACTTTAATCAAACCCTGAATAATCTGAAAACCTGTCTTAACCACTGGTTGATGTCCATTAGAAACAATTAAAATGTATTTTTAACCTGGGTAACCAAATACCTGCCTAAACCAAACCAATTCTACAGTCCACAAAGGGTTTGGTTTAGAAAAGTTTTGCTGTACATGTATTTCATGTAAAATTTGGTATTCACACTATAACACTCTGCTGCCTACACATGCATGCATTTGATAAATACACATTCACACACAATAAATAGGACCAATATTTACCAAGGGGAGCTAACCACCTATTATCTCTAATAACTGATGCTCATATTGTCTGATGAAAAAAAAATGTACATGTACGTGCTGAAAATCAACTATACATAACAATAAAACCATAATTATTTGATAGATATTGTATGTTCATGTGTTAGTAATAAAAACAAATTTCTTTCTCTTTAAACTTCTCCATACAGCATGGTTGAGACTCGGAGCTGACACTACTTGAAAATACATGACTTTCTACTGCTTTCCCCCTCTTGTTTTCGTATTTTAAGTTTTGGTAGTTGAATATAATTTATAATATGTACAGAATTCCCAAAATTTTGCATTGAAAATAATTCCATGAGGATATTTTGGGGGTGATAAAAAGCATAACTACTTTCTGTAAATGGTTATCATTTTGTTACTTCATTGACAGTAAAACAAGAAATCTCAGAATGATACCCCTTGCACCAAAGTATTAGTATAAGTTCAAAATTTTTAAACCAAGACATCATTCAGAAAGTTGTCGCCCAAGCCCAAAATTGAGTCCCATGATATACATGCAGTAAACCAAAAAGAGTATCAAAATACACATATATTATTGTGGCTTCGACAATTACTTTCAGAGAAAACTGTTACTGAAAAAAGTGATGGACAGGCAGACAGACAAGGTTTAAACAATGTAATCCCCTCAATCAGAGAGTGGCATACAATTACCTAATTCAGGTACAACATTAGACTGGTAGACTATAATTCAACAATTTATAATCCATGAAGATACATTTTCATTTTGTAAAATCATTTACACAGACTAAGCATGAAATATTTTCCTTAATCAATACATACGGTACATGTGTAGAGAGACCAAGAACACTTAAAGACAGTAAATAAAACTCATATCACTTCACCTATACATTGTCATCTATAGTACAATTAGCAGTTATAAAGAACAAGAAATAAGAAAACATTACATGTACATGTATGTAAATCTATGAAACTATGAGTGTACGAGAAGAGTAATAGATAACTAAAAACTTGAGAAGTAAGTCATGTCTGCAGTTTGTGGAATTATAACATCAAAAGACTTTTAATGGGAGTTGCTAAGAAACAGAAGACTCTGACTAGAGTGTTTTAGATTGATATGCCAAGTCTTGGTCAATTCCGTAATTAATACTGAAAACACTAACACCACTTTCTCAACAGATAAAAAAACAAGAAAACCACATTAAAATTTGTGCTATTTACAGTCATTAAAAATCTATAAAAAAATGATTCATTTGATTTGTAACCATGTAAAACATTAACCTAAATGTACAAAATGATGAAATGCCTGTTTTTTTTCCCATGAACTCTTGATGTTGGTGAAAAAATGTTTTCGGATGCAATACTTTGGTCCATTTTATGCAGTGAGAATTACATGTATCATTATTAGGACAATGATAATGATTACATGTAAATGAAACTTAAAAAAATATATATATCTGTATCAACCTGATACATGTATAAAATGTACATGTATATTCATATGGTTGAGGTAAAAACCTATATCATATCATTTAAATGTACATGTTTACTAGACTATGTAGATTCTACATGTACATCTAATCCATTTAAAGGCATTTTATAACATCTGATAAAATTTTAGGATTTAGGTGCCATTTTCAGTCCAGCTGAGAGAGGGGATTTATATGTACATTATGTACATACATGTATGTATTTCAACATCAATTTTGTCATAAAATTGCCAATTGTGACAGAACAAAAAGTTAAACCTACCAGTAAATAGTCTCAAATAAATACCAAGACTTTTACATGTCACATTTCAATAAACAAAACATAAATTCATACTGAAAACTACAATAATTTTTTTAAACATAAAAAAAATATTTGTGCTAATGAATGCCAAAGATAAGAAAATGTACAAATGTTAATGAGTAAAAACAATGTGTACAATGTACATGTACATGTATGTCAGATATTCCCAAAACTAAATTGAGAACATACAATAAAATAATAAACCCAATAAAATATCTTTTTTTTTCAATTTAGCATTACTTCAACAATCATACACACTAAAGGAAACTAGATCCCTACATAAATAAAATCAATCCTCTTACAGTATAGACATTTTGGAAAACAGAAATGTACATGTACACACAACAAATACTGATTGAAATATTAATTATAATTGTTGTTCAAGTGTGGCTCAATCTCATTTCCTGTCAGTAAAGCAATACAAATCAACTATTTATTGATGGGTACTTCATTTACATGCATATTAAGTTATTGATCATAAAACTCATAGTGATAATTATTTCATGCAGCTGTAGCACAGGGGTGGAATTAAGAACTTTACCAATGGCTTGGGGCAAACAAGTTTCATGAAGTTTCATGTTTCAGTCAATCCAAGTTTGCCTGCTTCTCAGATTTTTTTCCTGTATAACATATCATATTATATATATGATATAGTGGGTAAACTTTACTATGAGGGCAGTTAAGTTTTGGCAAAACTTGTAGACAAGTTGGACAAAATTTCTTATTTCTACCCCTGCGAGCTCATTATCAAAACTACATTGTACATGTATCAAGCAAAGATTTTTAAATATGAAAATTGATTTGATTGGTCCTAGTATAAGAACTTTTTCAACTGTGATGTTGATCATAATGTCCTGTTGTTTGAACCTGGCTGAAGTCATTAGGCTGCGGTATAGATATACTAAATGACTGATCACCTAGTTTTAAACGTAATTTTTTGGGAAATGTGTGACTGCTAGATAAGGGATAAAATGTTTTTGGTGCAATGGATGATTGTCCTGAATTTAAACAAGTCTTCTCGCAGTGTAATGGTGATTTGGGGGCATGAATTGGTGATTTGGGGGCATGAATTGGTGATCGAGGAGTACAATGGATGGGGGACCTTGGAGGCAACTTTCCGGAGTTTCTTCTTTTACGATGGCAATGTTTCAACATATGACTTTCAAATTCTTCAAGTTTCCCTTCAATTCTCTTAGCTGTTGACAAGCTTTCCTCCATTGTTTCAAGTATTGGGTCTCTTCTCATTTTTATGGTCAACTTCGGTATTTTCTTGTCAGGTGATGACTCTGGAGAGGATGTTATAGAGTATGATAATTTGCGTTTCCGATCAGAACTTTGATTTTTCCTAAGGCACTGATCTGATAATGATTTGCACATTTTTTGGTGTTTACCACTGGATGATTTTTTATCACTGTGAGATTGGCCATCCAATTATCGAGGTGGTGTAACATTTTTAATTATTGAGTCAAAACTTTCAAACATATTTTGGACCGGTTCATTTTGTTCCGGAAGAAGCACTTCTGATCGCAATCGACTTGCTAATGAATCATCCTCAGTAACACTACAAACATCTATAAAACTATCATCACTGCTTACAGGACATTTTTCATCCAATTTTAGATCCTGATTGAGTTTTTCAGTTAAGTCCATTGCTGCCATAGGTTTATTGCCGTCTATTAAACAGGTAGGAGTCTCATTCCCAGATTTGTGACGTAGTCTAGGACTATGACGAATAGCTGATTTCTTACAGTCTGACATGGACCTGAGACCCTTTAATTTGTTTTTTGCCATTTTTGTTCGCTCCGTATTACAATGAATATCCTTCCTAGATTCTGTTCCCTGAACATCAGAATCAACATTTTCGTCTTCATTTTTCAAATCTCCACAGTGAAATTCAAGAGTCCCTGAAACAGACAGTTCTAATTGTTCTGACACTGAAACAGAATCTGTTTCTTCAATTTCCTTTTTAATATAAACTTTGTCAATATTTAATTTACTAAGACCATCCATCCTGCTCTCAGCAGACATAGTCTTACTCTCTGTTTTACAGTTAAACCTTGGGCTATGTCTTAAAGATGATTGGTCAGCCATAAGATGTGGTTCCTCCTCAATGTGTTCAGATTTAATGTGGACAGACAACTCACTACTTATATTTTGAACATTACTGCAGTTGGCACTACGACCTCTTAACCTGGGACTACTTCTTTGAACGTTTCCAAGGGAATGCCGACGGATGGGACTTTGTATAGTATCCCTACTTAACAATGAGGTATCCTTTGAGTCAATTCTTCTAGACCTGGTCCTACATATAGAAGGAGAAGTGTTCATATTAATGTCAACATTAGATTTGGAATCCTCATCTGTTTTAGAGCAACTGGCTTCGTTTCCTTTAAGACTGTCAACATTTTGTACCAATGTTTTTGTTTCTTCATGTTCTACAGTATCCTCACAAATTCTACATGCCTGTTCCACTATTGAATCCAACTCTTCATGATCGAAGTCTGGATGGTCAAATTCTTGCTCTTCAAAGCTAAAACTCATCCTTTTATTTGGAGACTTTATTTTTGCTGCCGCCTTTGAAGATTCGCTGAAGTTGGACTCAGAATGCTTATCTTGGTGCATTTTTGCAACCCTTCGAAAACAGCCATGTTTGTCCCTCTGGGGCAGTTTTTTAGAATGAGTTACTTTTGCATTAATATCATTTAAGACATTGTTAACTGTATGATTAGTCTTAGCTTGATTTCTCCTCCCAGGGCAAGCTCTAGGCTCTGGTAGCTTTAGTCCTTGTGATAGCAATAATTCTGCATCATACCTAGTTATGCCTCTTTTCTTAAGCTCTCCAGCTTTCAACAAATTTGCATTTTTCTTCAGGTTGTCGTCTCTTATATTCCAATTTTCTAAAATAAAGGAAAACCAAACATAAGAAGAACGAAATGTTCGTTACTATGGAATACTATGTAAGAAAAATTATTCAGCTCTATCAAAGGGATCAACTGTAGATTGCGAATTTAAACAAAGACTAGAAAATTCTGGGATTAATAACATATCTGAACTTTTCCTCAAATCATTATTTTCGTACAACCTGATTGGTCAGTCAGATTTGATTGAGAAATGATTTGAGGAAAATCTCAACAACAATCTTTATTTTTTTTCACTTTTTAGCAATGAAAACAGGCACAGGTCGCTATCTGATTTCCTCCCCCCCCCCAATAATAGTTTGTCACATCTTCAATTAAGGTTATACTGTAAAGGTAATTTTACATGCGGGTATTAATTTTCACGCATTGTAGCTATGCAGTAAGTAAAAAATTTCAATGGTACCTTTATACTGTATTTAAATTTATATACTTTATTGTGCATACAATTTTTATATGAGATTATTACAAATATTTTGGGGAACTTAAATTGGTCCATAATAAGGCCAAAATTAAATAAAATTTGTTTTCACATTATACCCTACCTACCCATAAAAATTAGCCCCACCCAAATAATTTAATTGCCAATCTCTTACAAGATTTTTATATTTTCAAAGCATATTTTTCACTTCCTTGATCATTGTTTTTACAGAATACTGAATACTATGAATTTTGAATTAAAAAATTTCCCTACCTACCCAAAGCCAGAAGCTTAAGTTGCATAAGGGGAAACAAACATGATTTTAAGTGTGGCCTGAACAATTAAATTGGTGCCCACCAAAAAAAGATTTTCCAAAGTTTACTTGAGTTACTGTAAACTCTTTTTATTTCCATCTTAAATTATCTATTAAACAGTGTAATAGTTCAATGAGGTAAACACTGTCCTTGCTACATTTGTGAGTATGACAATTACTTGGAAGGTAAATTTTGTAATGTTTATGGAAGCACTTTTTTTGTCCTTTCAATCATAATTGGAAGGTTTCTTTCATAGTTATTATTTTCCAATGGGAAAACAAAGTCAAGAACAATATCTCTTAACAAACCAATCATGGTTTTCCTATGCTCTTTTTAACTGTCAGTAAAATTAATTTCTAATACCATTTCCATATAATGCAGCTCCAGTCATTTGAGCACTAGGTCGTTCACGCTCCTGTGGGTCAGACCTCAGTCTTGTCAGTCTGTCGTCTGTATCCCTCAATCTATAACCGTTTACATGTTGAGGACTTGTCAACCCTTCTTTGGGTCTAAATGCACCTTGTTTCCTCCTAAAAATTGAAGAGTTATCAACAAACTTTTAGGAAAGTCTTATTTCTTATAAATACATACATTTATCTATATTTCAAAAAATACAAAAAACAATTCAAAACCTTTCCTTCTGAATTTAAATACAGAACTCCACATATGAAACCAATACCCAAATAATGCCCATTTTTCCACAACGTTTCACAGAGATTTACTTTGGAGCCTCAAATTGTGAAATATGTCAAAACAAAATTTTCCAACATTCACTGATTTCTTTTAGTAAAACTATCCATTTTACGAAAACCACTATGTCAATATATACATGTAAGTTGAGGTAAGAATTGTCTTTACAATAAATCATGATTTCAGTGATTAAATTTAAGGGGAAATTCTTGCTAAATCCAAGTTTAATTTAATATTGCTGGTAGAAATTATTTCCACTTACTAAAATTTGCTAGTGGAATTCTATATGTCATGTAGGTAAAGTCCAGAAATAACCCAAAAACTTAAACTTAGCAAGTCTAAATTTTCAATACTTGCTAAATTAAGCTAGTAGAAAAAATTCTGAAATTCTATCACTGGATTTAACCAAGCTGACAAAAGAAACCAACATCAATTCACAATAAGAAATACTGAATACACTATAAAAACATGAGATATAATGGTAAAATTGTGAATGAAAAAAGAGAAATTTCACTTTTAAACAGAAAAGATCATATCTGAGAAATAATTGTCCATCTTCCACTAAAATTAAATGTTAATAACATCATCTTTAATAATACTTTGTAATTAACGTATCATTGCAAACATTTCTAGATAGTTTACCTTTCACAAGTTTCACATTCACAGAAACAGTTGCCTTCACCAAAGAAACTTTCTCCATAGTGGCAAGTTATCTCTTCTCCTGGCTCAATGTCTCTTAGTACTCTCACACAGGCAGTATCTCGCCCAGTGGACACAAACTAAAATCCCCCAAAATAGTCTAATACCTTTTCTGTCCTTTTAGGATTTTACTATTAAATGACACAGTCCTCAATGATCACCTGTCAAATGGCTTACAATTGACGTATCTTACTGAAAATTGTAGTTTCATTTGAGCCAGAGAATAGAAAAATCTTGGGTTTTAACCCCGCCTCTTTTGTTGGAAAAGTTTAAATATATGCAAAATTTGTGCAAAAATAAACTATAAATAGCCTGGAAACCCCATTCTTCAAAATGTCTGTTCGATTTCATAAATAGATCAGAAACCTTAAACTGATGTTCTTGTATGAGTGACCTACCCTACAATTTGATCTGCAGTCATGGTTGACAAAGCTAGCTGGTCCTAACCACAGCTGACTACAATTTTTACGTGTTGAGTACATGACACTGAAGTCGTTTATACCAGGCTTTAGTAAGTGTTCTTCTTCCTCATTGGTTAATTCTGCTATGCATCCAACAAGGAACTCAATTTTATCATTTTTAAACCTGAAAGCAAATTTGAATTAAACAATGCAACAGAAATTCTTGTTCATTTAAGTTCCAAGAAACCTTAATAACTAGTTTTACATTATCAGTTTCTTGATAAAAATGGGTACTGAAGATGAGGAAAACCAGAATGAGAATCAAGTAATTAATTTTGTTATGCCTGATTGTCATGTTGTTGGATCTATAAAAAATCTTTTTTAGCTTTTGCTTGTGTGTGAATAGCATTCTCAGTCTTTCCAAAGGTTCATCTTTTTTTTCAGGACATTTGATCCTGTGATGACATACTATTTTCAGGACCGAACCAAGTTTTACCGTCCATTTTGACCTGAATCAAGAATGACTAATATTGGAAATTTTCTGGACTTCCAGTCTGGCTTTCCATATTTTTTTATCAGTCCTGCCACATTTTTACCAGTAATATCTGACGGACCGATGAACCTTTGGAAAGACAGCATTCTACAATAGTACATTAGTAGTTCAGTCTTGATTAAAAGGGTTCTGTAAACAAAAACACAATAATTAATGGGATTTTAACATTGATAGTCTATAAATTATACCATTAACAAAAAAACTATATTACCATGGCCTAGTTGCACAAATCTTAGCTCCAACTTCATTCTCCATTGAGTAGCGATGACATGGTAAAATTTCAAACCCAGATTTATTATCAAACATCCTCAGGTATCTGAAAATCTGTGTGAAGAAAGACAACTCAATTTATTATTTCAATTAATTTTCAATAAGTGGAAAAAATGCAGGACAAAATGTGAAATTGTCTATGAAGCATTGATTGGGAAAAGTAGGGGTTATGGACAACAGGACCATTGAAATAAAAATGGCCATTTAAAGTTATGGGATTTTATGTAGAATGTTAAAAGTAAAAATCTAGAAAAAAATAGACTTTCTCCCGCCAAAACCTCACAACTTTGATATCAATTTGCCAATCACAGAATTTAAAATTCATGTTGAAAATATCGATAAAATATGAAGAAAATCTATGTTATAAATAGAATAATCAACTGGTTATCGTGAACAACCAAAATATGACCACTCATCCCAAGAACGCTTAAAGGTTTAACTTGTGCACGGAACATGTTCAGATCACTCGTTAAATCTTTGCGTTCTTTAGCACTCGTGTTAATATTTTGGTTATTCATGAAGTTGCCAGTCACTCTTTCCAATTAGTAATCCTATTATTACAAAGAAATCCTAGAAATATTCTACCATTTAGAAATGCCTTTACACTTCTTATCTACTGTAATGACAATGTTAGAATTGCCTTCCTCTTCTACAACATTTTTTGCATTTCTCCATTCTCAGTATTTTGATAGTAAAATTTAGATATTTCAAAATGCAGTGAATTTAGTTTAAAGGAGAAGACAAAATGTTATTGTGTAAGCCATAGATATTGAAACTAATCAGTTAAATGTTCATGAAAATTAGATTGAAAAGAAAAAAAAAAATCTTTTCTTAACTACTTCAGTTAATCACGATTTTTAATTAGACAATTTGAAATTCATGCGCCTATGGGCCCACCATGAGTAGTTGACCTGTGTTGTCATATATTAGGTTTGTAAAGTGTCAGTTAATAGGTAACTGATTATGACATCCAAAGACAGCTCAAATTTGGGACATTTCCCTTGTAATTTCAACCCAAAATATACAGAAGAGATTGAGGCACAATGATTCAGCAAATGTCAGACACAAGTGAATTTGCAGCAAGAAGGCTAGTATGTCTGAGGAAAATCTAATGGCCACTTCGTGTTACTGGTAAAAAAACTTTCTGAATATTTCTATTTTATTGTTTGTGCAATCGTAAGCTTGATAAAACAGCATGTTTTGGTGATTAAAAAAAACAGAATCGTAGAAAAAATTTGTCTAGTGCCTCCTCTTATTGAAAACCTGGATTTTTGAATTGATAATTACTCTTTTTCACCAACTTTACACAAACAAAATTAATCTAAAACAGTAAATTCAAAATGGCTATAAAAACTGTATGTATGAATGCTTTCTACTTATCAGAAAGGTAAACATGTATCTTCTTTAAGCCGTTGCAAGTACATGAAATTATTTTTCACATACAAATTCCATCCAAATATAATTACAAAGATTCTAAACCAAGAAAATGGTAATTTTTTCTATTTAACACACATGTTCTTTAAAAATTATCTGTTGAGATTTTGTTTTCGTCAAGAAGTATGTCTTAACAGGTGTCAGCGCTGTAAACTCTTTGTATGCCTTTTCATAATTTTGTTTTTCTGTAAATCTTTCCATTATATCTTTACAGATTTGTTGCAAATCTGTCTTCATTGGTCTGTGCCTACAAGACAAAATCAGATAAATCATTTTAAAAACTACTGGCCTCCAGGAGCCTGAATCACTCACCTGGTACAATTTTTTCCCTTCAAGGGCAACAATTCAACATGGAGTCATCCTACAACTTCAACCCAATGAAGATTTTGAGGCCTTATAAAGGATTATTTCATCAATTTAAAGTTTGTTTTATCAATCATAATTTTCAAGATATTGACCAAAAACTGCAAAAAACATTTTCACATTTCAAGGGCAACAACTCTATCAAGGGGTCGTCCAACAACTTTGACCAAATGGAGACTTTATTAGAGCACTTCAAGCTGAAGAAGGAAGGTTACATTTATTTTCCAATATTTCTTATAGCTTTTGAGACATGTAGAAATTGATCACTTGACTCCTGTGGTCTAAAAATAGCACAGCTGATAACTTTTTGTTGTGGCTTGCATTAGATTATTGTTAGGGTCTACTTAATTTATATTTAAATGTTTGATATATGCATTGTGCACATGGTCATCAGTTTCAGGGCCATGCATCAAAGGTGCATATGTCCTTTTGTTTTCACATGATCTGTCCATTTGTACGTCTATCTGTCTGTCTGTCCATCTGTCAACAACTTTTGTGATTGCAAACCTCAGTAACAATATATATATAGTTTTGATATTAGTATCTGTATACTGATGAAGTCATAGTAGTTGTGGATTACTTTTGGTTATCATAAAAATGTGTATATTAAGTTTTTGGTAAAAACATTTTCAACTTCATTTTTGTGTCACATGACTCAAAAGATCAAAGTTGTCAGACGACTCCTGGTTAGAGTTATTGCCATTGAAAGTCAAAAATAATGTTTTTAGCAATTTCAGCTAATATCTTGAAAACTATCATAATAGAAAAAAACTTTAAATTGATGAAATGATCTTTGTGATAAATCCTACCAAAGTCTTTTTTTTAAGTCGAAATTGTGGGACAACTCCTTGATAGAGTTATTGCCTTTGAAAGGTAAAAAATATTAAGCAGGTGAGCGATTCAGGCTCCTGTGAGCCTGTTCTTTGCAATATCTTTAAATTGTTAGGTTTAGCCAAGTTGTGATGAGAGAATTAAAGTGTACATCATACAGATATCTATCTGTGGTTAAATTTTATTGTAAATCTGTTAAAGCCATTTTGGAGTTGATGCCCATTTTAGCACTTTTAATGCACTGGAAAAATGTGTTTTAAGATATCATGAATACACCTCAAAGTATTTTTCTTTGTTGTTGAAACTCGGATATTGAATTTGTGAAGAGTAGATTTTTTGCCTTATTGTATACTGAACAGGTGTCACATAGACAACATTCTACAAAGCAGCAACTAGAAAATACCAGGCGAATGCAAGCATGGGATTTCAGTGAACAGTTAGAAATATCCCAAAACAGGATTCTACTGTCTCCTGTAACGATAAATATGCTGGTTTAGGGAAATTGGATTTAGACTACTTCACAAACACATCAAAAACCAAAATTAAAAATCCATAGTATAAACATATTGTTTAGAGTGGACTAAATACCACAATAGAATCGTATAGAATATAAATGGAAAATTGTGGAAATAATCAGAATGATTTACAGCTTTTTTAAAGATAAATATGCATTTAGAAGGAACAAAACGAAAAAAAAAAAAAAAAACAGAAACAAACCAAAAACCAAACTAACAAACGACACAAAATTTAAAGAAGTTTTTGTAACGATTAATGGTATTTATTTGTCGTGTTCCAATTCTCGAGGATTTTGATTTTCTGTAAACATATTAAAGTACGTTTGCATTAGAACAAAAACTCATCGATATTAATTCGATAATTGATACATGTACAAACTCTACTGGGCATGTATAAAAGTGATAATGTTTATCATTCACGTCATCAACAATTAAATCTAAAAAAAAATACCTCGTCATTTTCATTTCTTTTCATGATGCTTACAGCTGTCAAAGAGGATTTTCATTCTTACATCTAGAGTTGTAACTCTTGTATTAGTATCAATTCAATCTGGATCCTGAAATGTTTTCTTGAAACCCTCAATGCTGGATTATTCGAGTTTCGAGGATATGTACCAACAATAAAAAGGAGGTTACCCTTACATGGAGTGTTATCGGACAAAAAGAGAAAAACCTGCAATCAGAACTTTGAAACTTGTCCACTGTTAGTCTTTGTCGTATAACTCTCATTGTAGACAGCTCTTTTTCCAATTTACGGTTTATACTCTGTCTTAAATCGGCACAATATACATAGGTTCGTGTAGATACTGTATGAAATATACTTCCGACTGGAACAATCAATCAGAAAAAAAACTGAAATCTTTATAAGGCAATTACTTAACAGACAATTTTTATATTAAATTTACAATGAATTTCAATTTGATCAAGATGGCAGAAAACCTTCACTGGTACCAGGAATTCAATGTTTCTTTCTGATTAATATGTGTTTTTAAAAATAGATATATAAGAGTAATCAAGGCAACCTAGGTTCTAGCGGTATAATCAAAATGTAATCCAGGGACAAAGACTAGATACGGAAAACATATCATTAGGGAAGAAAATGAATATTATTTCTTGATTAATATTTGAATCAAAATAAGTTCTCTAGTGCAAAATTGTTCAAAAATTGTAATGTGTTGTTTAATGTCAATATAAAATGTTTTTTTTTTTGTAATTTACTCTCTCTAGCTATGTTTAATTTGGGTAAAGGATTTCGTTCTCTTCTCTACAAAGAATGTATATAAAATTGCAAAAAAAAACAGGTCTTCATATTGTTTCGCCTGTATTTTTTAATGTTTTTGTTGACTATTTTTCTCATTATTGATTTTCCTATCGTTAAGGGGGAAAATATTTTTTTACTTAGACCATAAAATTTCAAAAACGTGATATTGTAGATTTTCTTCTTAAAAGAGATGATTACATGAACCAAATTTAACCCCTTTAAAAGAAGGGCGCGTAGTTAATTAGTTCAAGAAATCCACAAATATTATTTTAATTCATTTCTTTTCTCCATCCCTTTAATTGTGTTATATTTATTAAATTTATACGAAAACCACTCTCCCATCTTGCTAGTATCCTCCACGAATGAAGGAAATGTCCCTATAAAGACTTTGCTTATCTTCTCCAGTTGTTTGGAGGTCAAATGCTATATATTTAATACATTTCAATGATGCTTTAATACTTCTCATTTTCCTCTTCTCCATATGATTTTGCTTGGTGAGGAAGGACGCAGGCCTAACGTCTAAGAATTCGACTAATCCTGCATCTTTCGTTTCAAGGAGGTCTGATTTATTTTGCACTACTTTGATAATTTGTCTATTTTCGTGGTTGTGTTGGGTCAATGAACATGCAAAAATTCTCACTATAGTCATGTATTATGTGCAGTTTACATACAGGTTCAATATTCTACAAAAATAGATATAGCATTATTAAGCATTCGATTCCAATTCAAGAGTTCGTGGTTTCCAGATCTTTTTAATTGCTTAAAACTAAAGATAATGTGATCGGCTGATTGTTGTTATAAGGTTGAAAATATTTCATGCATAATACATATGAGAAACAAAAATCAATTCTAAATAGAAAACAAATGAAAGGGATGGAGTGGAATAAAGAAAAACCTTAATTTGATCTGCCATTAGAAATTGGGAGAAAGGTATTCAGGCGGAAAATTTTGCCAACTGCAACTGCTTCCAAAATCTGCACCAGGCAGCTAGACTATATTCCACATACTCAGTTGCAAACCACAATTCAAAAGAAATAAACATCTTTGTAATTATAAAATAGGATGGAACATCAAAATACAAATACGTAGTACTTGGCAGTGATTTTTTTAGACTTTATAGAAAAACGATTCCTAACCATCTTCTAAATGTAGAGAGGAAATGGTCAAAATGCTGGATTTTTTTAATCGACAAGATGTATGTTCAGTGTGCTTCAACAGACGGTCTGCATCATAACGCATATAGGAACAAGTTGTGTGCACTACTCGATAACAAGATTTAAGACACTGTAACTGTAGTATGGTCGTCAAAATGAATTTTGACCGTTATAGTGTATCCATATGGACAATGAGGACCGATTTGTTCAGTGTGTTACCGTGTTTTCCTTGCATCTTTCGTCCACCTAGGACCTTACATTTCAAGAGCATTTCTAGAAAAGAAGAGGACGCCTAAACTATCGGTACACAAGGTCTATTCTTCCAGTTTTTACCGAATTTTTTGTGCAATTCATGTTAGTTATTTTATGTTCTTTGTTGTAGATATCTTTTTTTTCTGTCTAGTCATTGGACTATATTCTTTTGATCACCGCTAGAATCATGGTTCTCTTGAATACTCTGTAACATGTTGTTTTTTTTTTATTTCATAGACATAAGTTTAACAAAACTGATTGCTAACATCTTACATGTAGTTTTACATTAATGAGTATTATGCTTTAATAAAAAGATTCGATATATACAATTTTTAGAAGTCTATGTGTCTTTTGATATAAAATCACGCTCATTTTCTTTATACATAGTACATTGCGAAAACATTTTAATTCCATCAAGTTGAACTAAAATTCTCAAATTATTAAACAAATAAAGTTTTTATCATACCATCATATTGCTTTGAATGTGAAATAAAGACCATTTTTACGTGAAAATGTCCATATTTGCTGAATTTGGATCATTGTGGACATATTTTCCTTGTTCCAGGAGATTTAAAATATCAAAATTTCTAAAAATGTTTGCATTGATCTGGGAGTATGAAAATATTGAAAATTCATAATCTGGAAAATATTATCAAAATAAGTCCTCATTTGTTATATATGGATAATATGAACACATTTTCTTCATTCCAGTGGAATAAAATAAACAAAATTTTATAAAGTACTGGTCAAACATATTCTATTTTGAAGTATTTTCACTTTTTCATTTAATACAATACCATCTTATTTGTGTAAAAATAAAGGTTGCAGTTTTGGTATGAAAATTGTTCATTTTTATTATATATAATACACTGCGAAAACATTTTCATTGGTCTGGGAGTATGAAAATATTGAAATTTAATAAAATTGTTGTAAAATATACTCAATTTTTAGAAAATAGAGTATTTTTGAGTTATGCGATACCATCTAATATCTCTGAATATGAAACGAAAGTAAATTTGATGTGAAAAATATCCATATTTGTTGTTTATGGATCATTGGGAAGACATTTTCCCTGTTCCAGGGGAATACAAGTACCAAAATTTCATAAAGTATTGGTAAAAAATACCCAATTTTAAATATCATTAAGCTATTTTAACTACTGTGATACAATCTGATTTGTCTAAACAAGAAAATATTGTTTTGTTGATATGGATCCAGAAATTCCGAAAAACGAGAGGGGAAGGGGGCACGTAATAATATTAGTGATTTTCAACCTGACATTTCGAGACATTTTAGCCTAAGTGACCCCTAGAATCCACATATGGAAATCTAAAGTATTTTATCATGCTGAAGAAAGATTGATTGATTGTTGTTGTTTATTGCCGTTTCGGCGACCAGGGCCATATCACGGCAAGAACATTTAATGCAAGGAAAATATTAAAATTAAGATCAAAGTCTCCTCATAAAATAATGAAATTAAAACAAGCAGCTATTTACATATAAAAAGGTACATAAAAGGTGAACCTAAGACTTAAAATACATATAGAAACATAAATTCGATAAAACATTTAAAATATTGAAAAACTAAGGAAGGTATCCAATTTAGATTTTATTAAATAAACCGATGTCCCGCAAGAAATCGATGATGTTTTCAGATGAAACGGTCTTGAACAAATCAAACATATTGGCGCAGTCAAAATATTTTTGCCTGGTGTTGGCAAAATCCACACAATCTAGAAGAACATGTTTAGAGAAAGATAGAGAAAGGGCAATCACATGGGATACACTCAGCTGAAGAAAGAATTATGCAATAGAAATAAGAAAATGAACCTTCAATCATGGTTTCAAACATTTCAAATTAATGACACGTGATATAATACATAAATACGCTTAATTATCACAAGATGAATAGAAGTATATATATTTCAACTGTAGAATGATAATAAAGAAATAACCCTTAACCATGAGATTATAAAAAAAAAGATAAAGAAAAACTACTTTATGACTTCATTGATACTCTGAAAACTACATCCACCCAACAATTCCATGAAGATCGCTGAACAATGGCTTATTCAAACATTCCCTGGCTTCATCCGCGACTTCATCCCAGCAGTTACATGACTCCATCACATTATTAAAAGGGTTCGCAGGATCAATTACGTAAGGATGATATAAGCTATAATGGAAATGTTTAGTAAATTAAACACCCAGAAAGGGCACACAATATTTTGCACACGAACAGTGATATTTTTTTCATATTTCCTTGCAAAATATTCCGATAAGATTCAAGATTATATGTAGTTTGCGAAAGTCTTAGTCATATGATCTAGAGATCGTTGATGATTCACGTTTCTTTGTTATATGAAATAAAAAATATGTTGAACCTCAGCTGCATGCATTCATTTATTAAAGACTCGAGCATTTTAATATTGTTTGTCTACCGATATGAATTAAAAAAAAAAGACGACATTAAATGCAATATACCATTTTCATACATTTAATATTGAAGGTATTGTTAGTTCAATTTTGCATTTTTAAATCTTCATGACACCGTTTTAGTTAAAAAGTAAACTATTGGGCCTTCTTATCACCATTTTGCATTCTCTTCGCGGACGACTTTTTTCTATGACCATTCTACACCCCGCTAACTTGCTCGTGCATGTGACCATAGGTATATCCGTACTTTCCTCAGCTTGAGCTGTGCCCGCAATAATGTCTGAACATAATTACTCTTTGATATATTCATTTTTCATCATAACATTCAAATAGTGTTATATGCAGGTACTCATTGCACATTGACTTGATCGTACTTCTCAATACATTATACATATTCCTAGTATATCTTTAAAGAATTTTTGTACCGTGTTAAACATTCTGCAAATAAGATATATATAACGGAATTTTCCTTAAAATAGATGCTTATTCTACCGAATTACCAGGTACATACTCTAAGTTTTTTGTTTTTTTTTTAAAAGTCCGGGGTGAAGATTTAGCTGTCAGTGTCTACGTGAAATTTTTAACTAATCTGTGTAATAAATAAGTACATACCTACTGACATCCGACACATTATAATTAACGGTCCAGATATGGGCGAGAGTCTTGTAGTTAACCAATGCCCTCAACACATTGTAAAATCCTTTACGTAGGTCAAAATTTGAAGGTTTCCCAACGTTCTCCCATTCCCCAATGGTAATGAGTTCCAATGGGTATGAAGACGGCAATCGTTTATAGGTGGTACTTTCCTAAATTGAATAACAAAAAATTTTATAATTTATGTTGATTTGGGATAATGAATCGATGAACAATAAGAAAATTTGGACATTTAATTTCGAAACTTTCGTTGTTCAGTATGAAATAATTGTTGGAGACAAATGCCCTTTCAACAGCAGCTTGTCTTTTTTGTATCACATACTGCATCATTATTATGTCTAAATGTCGATTTTTGACGGCAATATCCTATTTATTGCTCTAAAATATATGACAAACCTCGTCGCCTAACACAAAAAGTAATTAACAATAAATACTAAATACTTCGAAGGCAGTTTTCCTCCAATATTTCATCAGCCGTATCAATGTCTTCAGCTTTGTAGGACTTCGTGAAACGAAGTCGAGTTGCAATGGAGCAAGAGCTGCCGAATAGTATTCCCTGTCATATAGGTTGTTTTTCATTTTTTCATAGATCTGACTCTTTTGTTCTGTGGATTGAAAAAAAATGCAGATTGATCATCCCATAAACATATACATGGGGATAAAGTGCAAAAAAGTATTGCTAAGAGGCTCCACTCTTAGCAATACTTCTATTCAATATTTATTTAATTGTTCTAATAAGAACACCACGACAAACTACAACATGTGTTTTCATATCATTTAAAACAAATGAAAATATACGTTTAGGAACAATATGGAAATATCTGTTTTTGTGCAAATAACAGCACATGTAAACATATGTTGGTTTTTTTCCAAAATCAAACGAAATCAAATTCTTTTCATATACGCAGGCCTATGCAAAACATATAAAATTCTGTATGCTAAAGTATCTTTTACATGTTTTTTATGAGTTAATTCATTTGTTCCAAACGTATGTGTCGTTGCGTGTTTCTAACATTCGTAAGCAGATAACAAAGTCGACCATATAGTTTTGAAAGGACTTCACTAAGTTTGGAAACTTGTGTCTTATCCTTTTTGTTTCTATCTGAACAATGAGATGTGTCTAAACTAAACTAGCTGAGAAGGAAGCTTTAATATATCCAAAAGCATCAAATAAAAAGCATAATGCGCACTTTGATAACATGTTATGTAGTTTTTTCGTTAGCCATTTTATTTTCTAGTATTTAGTCTCCAGAAAGAGTGGACAAAGGAACCCAGATTGTAGCGGAAATCAAAATAATGTCATCCAGTAACCAATAACCGAGGGTATGATTTGCAATTGAAAATCTTACGATTAAATATATACAGAAATATTTATTATACGTGAATATAACTGGACGCTCTTAAATTGATTATTGTACTTACAAATAGTTTGTTTGCAATTTCTTATCAGAGATGTATTTATCTCCTAAATGGTAAGATATAATTAAAAAAATACCTTTCTGAAGGATATTAACGCTTGGCAAAATATCCACATCCAGACTATATCCCACATGACAGGAAAGGGATACTTTAACAGCATGTGGTGTTTTGCCTTTATAAACACATTCTCCAACACGCAAATGTTGAGCCATTCGATCCAGAATGTTTGTCATGCGTCGTTTTATATCAGCTATGGAACCATATCTTGGACTCGAAAGAAAAACTACCAAATCAGCATCAGATTTGTCTTTTAATGCTGTTCCTTTTCCGAGAGATCCACTCTAAAAGTGCAAAATCATTTGAGTTATTGTGGAGTAAAATATTCGAATTAAATTCAATCAGATATATTTAAAGAAGAAATGAAGTAACTTAATTAAGTTCACAACACTTGAACACGAAAATAGAAAAGTTTTGATCTTTTATTTATGTACATTAAAGATGATTTTGGGTTTTTGATTTTTTCAGAATTCCGTAAAGCTTGGATTGTTGGTAACTGATAACATTTTCCACTGATCTTGTATGTATTCTCGGATGAAGTTGTGTACAAGATGTTTGGTCATGATATTCAATTTTTATATAATAAGAACGATAAGAACAGAAATTATATCAGATGTGTTTAATCTGACATTGAAATTAATTATCATTTGCCTTTTGCGTTTTCTGGAAAATGGTCAATTAATAACAGAAACGTATGTCTCTATATTCATTGCATAGTAATCATTACGACAGACACCCTTAACTTGTTTCTAAAAGTTGCAGCTGAAATTGTTGATAAAATTACGAATTGTTGTTCAAGTTCCTTAACACCCTTCTACACAAGTTGCAATACTTGACACCTGTTATCGATCTGTTCATGATTATTTCGCTGACTTCAAAATATGGCAGAGGTAACTGTAGATAATGCGTAAATACCAATACCTTTATTATTTCTGCTGGGCGAAGGTCATCTGGAAAGTTATTCTTCATAAATTGACATAAACGATTGATAACCGCCAAAGAGCTTGCATTGTAAGCATTATCTGGTTCAATTTCATCTTTCACAAATTCATTTAAAGCCATCGTAGATATACTATACAGTTTGCTCCTTGGCTGTGAAACAGCTGACGGCATTCCCATACTCAATGACCCACTGTTTGAATACCTGCTGAATGATGTAGACGATAATGTTGTGGTAGTGAAGCTTTCTCGTGGCTCTCTTGGGTTGGTACCAATACCATGCTTTGCAAAATCGTGTCGGGCTTTATCAAATGGTAGCTCAAATCTTCTTTGAGGTGTACATATAGGACATACTTCCGGAAACATAGATGAGTTTTTCCGACGAAAAGCAAAAGAATATTTACGCGGCATTTTTCTTTGCCCCTAAAATAAAAGATATTTAACTGATGAAGATGGAATCTAGACAAAGTAACTTGCAAAATAGTTGCATCTTGGTTGATATCAAAATGAATTTAACCAAATCATACTTATTTTGTGTCAATAAGAAATTGACCCAGAAAAAAATATTGACGAATAGTTTGATATTACATGTAAATTACATTTGATAATGTGATAACTAGTAGTACGATAATACAGTGTTTTGATAAACAAAATCAAACGATTATGTAATCGAATGTTTTTTTTTTCAAATATGCATATAAAGTCAAAGTTCACCATTCTTTTTAGGTTATCTCCATAAATTAAACAAAACTATCTCTTCGCTCAATTTGATTTTCATTTTTATTGTTTAAGGGAATTCCTGATAGAAACCAAACAGATCTTATAATATGGGTTACAGAGGGAAAATTTTGTTGTTCCAATGTAATGTTAAACTTTTTTTTAAATTTTTCGAATATTTGTTCAAAATTCCCTACCAAATCAAGTAAATTATAGACTGATAAAAATAAACTTCCTTTATACTAAATTTCTAGTGCTTTCTATGTAATATATTTCAGTGTTACCATTTCAGTAAATGACACGCCAATATTCATTTTTCTAAAAACATGAGTCAGGATATTCAAATGGTTGAAACAATTTTTGGCATGTGCCGCACATTGCCTAGGTCTTATAATAGCCGCATGACATATAGGGAAATTAGATTTGGCTAAAAAGGTTACTTTCAAAACGGCACCATTTCCTTTACCATATGGGTTGATTGTGAAGTGATACTGACATATATACATAAACAAAAGTTGTATAAACGAAAAATCCTGCAAGAACAAAACATCAAGGTACTTAATTGTATTTGTATTATATTCATTAGGTCTTTTTTCATCAAAATTCTTAAACATTTTAATAAGCAACATAGAAAAGGTTGAGATACAAAATCGCCATGCACTGAGGTAACTTGAATAAAACACCACACGGAAAGGCATACGAAAATAATGCAAACGGAGTCGTCGCGTTGGTCATAGAGTTTACCTTTTTTGTTAATTTTGGGATAAGAGTAATCAAGAGAACCGCGATTCTAGCGGAAATTTATAGAATGTAATCCTGGAACAGACCATACATGGAAAACAGAGACACACAACAAACAAGAGGCTTCCAGGAGTCTAAATAGCTCACTTGGTTAAATTTTTGCCTTTAAAGGGCAATAACTCTTATATGGAGTCGTCTGACTACTTTGATCCCAGGAGACTTTTGTAGTTTTAAAATAAGAATAATTTCAGCAATTGAAAGTTTCATTCTATCTATTATAGTTTTTAAGATATCGGCTGAAAACTGCAAAAAACGTAATTTTTTGCTTTTCAAGGGCACCAACTCTTGTATGGAGTCGTCTGACAACTTTGATCCCAGGAGGCTTTTGTAGGTCTTATAATAAAAATAATTTCAGCAATTGAAAGTTTCATTCTATCTATCATAGTTTTCAAGATATTGGCTGAAAACTGTTTAAAAGTCGTTTTTCACCTCTCAATGACAATAACCTTACTTGGAGTCATCTGGCAACTTTGATCCACAGAAGACCTTTGTAGGCCTTATGATAAGGATATTTCAGCAATTAAAAGATATTGGCCAAGCCTAACGGTTTTGGATATATTATGCACAAAAACTACTGTACACCCCCATGTTCCTTTTTTAGTAAAAGCGGCCACGTTTTTTTACGAATCAAAAAGTGCAAACAGTCATTTTGTTAAACCCTAAAAAACCCTAAAAAACAAAAATACTAACTTTCATTGAAGAGAAGATTTTTGAAGTAATAACATGAAAAACAGCAAAGAACTCCAAAAAGGGCAATAACTCCAACTTGAGTCAACAGATTTTCTGATTTTCATCATGCTGAATATTTTTATTTAGTCAAAATTTGGTAAATTTAACGGTTTTGGAGATGTTGCGGTTCGGTATACAGATATGTCTACCGCGCACAACTTTATTTAAAATATTCGTTTATAGACTTGTTTTGAGAATTTGGCAAAACTGCTACCTCACAGTACGTTTAACCGTAATCTGAAATCAATATTGAGACTAACCACTAAAGATTATCTTGACAATTGTAAGGTTTACAATTAATGTTTACAATCGGAACGTTAAGAGCTTTTGAATGGTGTATTGACTTTCATTTTTATTAGAATTAGATTTCGACCATTTCATCACCTATTACAGACACACTCAACCTTTTCATCGATTTTATCCGTGTTATGGGGCTCTATCGGGTAAATTCCTTTTATCATATTTTCAATGTTTACATGTCGCATGTACTTGAGTTGACCCGTTATGGGGTTGTATTGGGTACACCATTGATTTGTTGATTTTTTTCTCTCCATATTTTCATTTGTCGTTTGTTTCCTACGCCCTTTTTTGTTAAAGAGACTTGTGTGCTCGTTTAATGTTTTTATTTTGTTATTATAAGGAGATTGAACTTTTTACTGCTATAATAATTTCGATATATGCATGTCGCGTACATCCAAATTTGCTTTGAACGTGTTATGATGCTCTATCTGGTAAACCGGATTCTTTTTCATACTTTCAATGTTTACATGTCGCGTGTACTAGATTTGACCCGTTATGGTGCTAAACCATTGAACTACGGAATTTCATTTTTCTCTCCATAATTTCATTTGTGGTTTGTTTCCTTCGCCCCCTTTTTTGTTTAAGTATTGTATGATGTTTTTGTTTAAGGAACTTTTTACTGCTATAGTATGTTTTCAAGTTACTTACATTCAAACTGTGACCCGTGTTAAGAGGCTCTGATAGTAAATATGTTTGTTAAGCTGTTGTTAATAGGTATTATTGGTATTGAGCTTCCCTGATTTGTCAGGAGGTCTTTCTTTGGTGTAGTTTTATCACACAACAAGATTTTGTTTTCTTTTATATTTAATTTACAATTTATATTCATATAATCATCGGATGTCGTCTGTTTTTCTAAACCGAGTCCTGCTCAATTGTCTGTTCCATAAAGTGTTCTTCTCTTTTAAATAACACTTTACGATCTGATCTTCTTATGATTCTACTTTACTATAAGTAGTCTTGCCGTCCGAGTATCATTGACGTCAAGGCTGCTCTATTTAACTTTCACTTCCTTTTGTTTACATGACTTCTGGTGGTGTTCGTTGTATTTCCCATATAGCTCCTGCTGTTTTTAATGAACTATCCTCTCAGGTTCTGGCATCGTATGTCAATATGATTCATCTTGTTGAACTTTTGTAACTTTCTTGATTTCTTAAGGTCGTTGTTTCTTATACAGGGATGCACGATATTCCGCTCTGGTCTCCACTAGTATTTGATATTCTGACGTTGTAGGTTTTACGAAATACATCTGCTCGATCTTTGTTCCGAACTTCTCTCTATACAGTTCCATTTATATGTGTCTCATCTGTTTTCTGGTTGGCTTTTTTCTTTCCTCCAGCTGGTCTACCACGAGGTCCTTTTCTTTTGACAGTTCATTCTTTGGTTTGCATTGTGCTCGTTCTGTCCTCCATTGCACTTGTATGGCATCACGTCTGGTGACCTCTTCTAAATGAATCCCTCGACAGGGAACTATCGTGTAAATCTTTATTGCTCCGGGTGTGTCCATCTCCTTCGCGGGTTATTCACGAAGTGACCACACATCCTTTTTCATCTCTATTTATACCTTTTTTCATCCAAGAACACAACCTGAATTTCCCATGGGAAAATGTTGCTTCTCAATCTCAAGTTGTCGGATGTGTTCTGTTTCATGTCTATCAATAAATATCCATGGGGTTTGGCGGTGGCATACTCGTACGATTTCATAAAGTAGTGTCTTTTTTGGGAAACATTTCTTGGGCCATAGTCATGGCCTGTGATACGTCTCTGGGATTTTTAAACAGAACCAAGTAATGGGCATTCAGACTGATGGTTCTGTGATACTTGTTTTTGTTGAACAGATTCTGAACCAGCAACATTACACTTATATTTTTATGGTAAGAATAGTTCGTGAAGAGATGCAAGATAAATTCAGTGACCGAATTCATCATATCGTCTAGAATGAGCAAGTGTTTCTCTCTGGGATCCAAGGTGTCAAGGTCGAGGAGTCCTTGTACTAAGTCGACATCCTCCATGGTTCCATAAATGGTCTGGTACATGTCGTAGCACCACGTTATCCGATCGGGTCTAGGCATCATCATGTGTTTCACGTTTTGTACGAATCGACGTACAAACATCGTTTTTCACTTCCGGTGGGTCCTGCTATGACGCTGGTAAAGGGATGGGCCCAGGGCATGGAATGGTCGTCCAAGTATCCTTTGGGTACGTTGAAAGCAATGGGGTCGTCTGTTGGATGTATGAAAAAGTTTTTGTCAGTTGTGTCTTTTGGCAAGCCTTCTTGAGTTTCATCCTGGATCGATTGGCGTAGCCCTTTTATCGAAGTATAAGGGTCTTGGCGTAGTCCATTCATTAAAGTATTTTGGTTTTCTTTCCTCAAAGAATACTGGTGAAGTCCGGTCATCAAAGTATCATATTCCGATACGTCCGTTTGACTGGGGGGGGGGGGGGTCTTATCTGTGGGTAAGGTCTGTACCTTGTCGTATCTGAATTTTTACGGTGAACTAATCTCATATGTCTGTTTAAACTATCCATTCTACGCAAAGATTTTGAACAGATGGAACAGGGGAACATATTTACTCTACGATAGTCAATGTACAACTGTCACTTTTTCCGGGTTAAAATCGTTTTTATATGGTTCCAAGAACATTGTTTGTTTGTGCGTGTGTTTGTACGTGTGTTTATACGTGTGTGTGTTTGTATGTACATGTGTGTTTGTACGTGTTTGTACGTGTGTGTGTGTGTTTGTACGTGTGATTGAAGTCAGACACAACCAAACCCTAACCCTTATCACTATCTAATCACTTTCTTTAATCCCAAGTCTCTGGTGTTTTATTTTCGTATTGTTCTGATTTATTTTTCTATGGTTAGCGTTAGAGTTAGGGTTAGGACTAGGGTTAGGGTTAAAGTTAAGTTAGTGTTAGAAAAATAGAAAATGAATCAGATCAATACGTATTGGACTTACAGAACACTAGAGACTAGGGATTAGGGTTAGTATTAACATAATAGAAAAATTACCAGAACAGAGTGTTAGGTTTAGGGTTAGATTCAGGGTTAGGGTTAGGGTGAGAATAATAGAAAATGAATCAGAACAATACGAAAACAAAACACCAGAGACTTGGGATTAGAGATAGTGATTTGATAATAGAAAAACAACCAAAGCAAAGATTAGGGTTAGAGTTATGGTCAGGGTTAGGATAAGGGCTTGAACAATAGAGAAACACACAGAACAAGGATTAGGGTTAGAGTTAGGGTCAAGGGTGAAGATGAGAGTTTGAACTATAAAAACAAACAGAACAATGGTTAAAGTTAGGGTAAAACAATAGAAAAATAACCACAGCAAAAATTAGGGTTAGAGTTAGGGTCAAGGGTTAGGATTAGATAATAGAAAAACAAACAGAAAAAGGATTAAGGTTTGGGTAGGAGTGGGGTATTGAGTAAGGGTAAGCCTTGGGGTAAGAGTTAGTTACACAAGAGAAAACAGTAGGCACAATGATATGGAATAGACCTAAAGAACACATTATACATAGTCACATGACTTAGGGTTAGGGTTGATAAGGGTTTACATAGGACAGACATGACTGATGAAGATTAGGGTTTGCAATAGAAACAAAATTCAGAACAAAAGTGAAGACTATACCTAAAAACAAACTACAAATATTCACAGCTTTAAGCTAGATGTTGTGTTAGGATAGGGTTATGGTAAAGTTAGTGTTGAATAAACATAGACCGGGCTAAAGAGAGCTAGGGTAAAAGTTAAGATAAGTGTTATAGTGAGGATTATAAATAACGGGTTAGGGTAAGATTTAGTGTTAGATCTCTGGTAAGTTCTTTGTATTGGATACGGTTAGATCTAGGGTTAGGTCTTCACTTGGTTACATTTAAATCTATAGTTCGGTTTATAATTAAGTGTAGGGTTGGGGCCAGGTCTTAGCATTTGTCTAGTGATAAGGTTGTGTCTAGGGTTAGGATTAGACCTAGAGATAGGTCTAGCTTAGGTTTCGGTTAAAGTTAGATATAAGCTCAGGTCTATGGCAAGGGTTTAGTTTATAGGAAAGTGTTGGGTTAGGCTTAGGGTTATGTTTAAGGTTGGGGTAGATGTTGATGTTTGTTCAGGTTTATGATTAAGTTCGGGTTAGGGGTTAGGGTTAGGTTAGGGTAAAGGTTAGAATTAAGTGTATGGTGCAGTGTTTGATTAAGTATAGGGTTACACTTAGTGTTATGTATAGTGATAAGGTCAGGTTAAGGTTAGAGTTTCAGATAAGGTCTAGTGTCAAGAAAATTGCTAGAGTCAACCGTAAGTTATAGGCTCAGGTCTATGGCAAGGATTAAGAGTAGGGTTAAATGTTGGGTTAGGCTTAGGGTTGTGTATAAAGTTGGGATCAGATGTTGATGTTTGCCTATGGTTATGGTTAAGTTAGGATTAGGGTTAGGATTAGGTCTAGTTGATTGATTGATTGTTACCTTTTAATGCGTTTCGGCGACCAGGGCCATATCACGGCAAGAACATTGAATGAAATGGAAATATTAAAAGCAAGATCAAAGTCTCTCCATAAAAAAAATGAAATTAAAACAAGCAGCTATTTACATATAAAAAGGTACATAAAAGGTGAACCTAAGACATAAAATACATATAGAAACATAAATTCGATAAAACATTTAAAATATTGAAAAACTAAGGAAGGTATCCAATTTAGATTTTATTAAATAAACCGATGTCCCGCAAGAAATCGATAATGTTTTTAGATGAAACGGTCTTGAACAAATCAAACATATTGGCGTAGTCAAAATAATTTTGCCTGGTGTTGGCAAAATCCACACAATCTAGAAGAACATGTTTGATAGAGAAAGGGCAATCACATGGGAAACACTCAGGTGGAGGATCACCAACAAGCAAATGGCCATGTGTAAATCTAGAATGTCCAATGCGGCATCTAGTCATGACCACTTGCTCTTTGCGATTGCCCGACCCGGATTGATGAACGCCTAGATCGGGTTTTATGGAATTGAGTTTGTTGTGTTCAAGACCGTCCCATCGGTCCTGCCACATCTTTAAAATATATTTCCTTATTAAAGGTTTAAAATCGGTGTATGGCAAACTAACGTCCTTTATTATTTCATTTAATGCCTTCTTGGCAACCCTGCCTACAACTGAATTCCCCTGAATACCAACATGACTGGGTACCCAGAGAAAAACAATCTCTTTATCAAATACCCGAAGTCGATGAATAAAATACAAAATTTGTAAAATAAGAGTGTTTTTCAGTTTGTGATTCTTAATTGCCGAAAGACAGCTCAAAGAGTCAGAACAAATAATAAACTGTGACAGATTAGATTGAGTAATCAATTTAAGTGCTAACAATATGGCTCGAGCTTCAGCTGTGAATATGGAAGCGCTCGATGGCAACCGTTCAGTTACAGTTCTGTAACCATGGACAGCAGCACATGCAAAGCTATCGCCATCTTTTGAGCCATCTGTATACACCGTCGAAAAATCCGGATAATTTGCTTTAATTTCAGAAAATTTTTGTTGTAAAAATAAAGGATTGGTATCGGACTTTTTATATTCACGCAGATCAAAAATGAAAGAAGGATGTGGAAGCTCCCATGGAGGGCATTTCGAAGTAACAACAGGTGTCACTGCATTGGTCTCCAGATGAATTGCTTCCAAATGAGGTTTTATTCGAATTCCAAAAGGAGTCGACATAAATAGGATTAATGACACAGTCGTAGGCAGGGCTATCTGGGTAGGCCATAAGTTTACTTACATATTGAAGACCTAATTTCAAACGTCTGTCTCCAAGGGATGGTTCATTTGCCTCGGCATAAAGGCTCTCAATAGGAGAGGTTCTGAATGCACCAAGGCAAAGTCGCAACCCCTGGTGGTGAACAGCGTCTAAAATTTTCAGGTAAGATTTTTTGGCGGAACCATAAACAATAGATCCATAATCAAGTTTAGACCTAACCAAAGATCTATATAAATGTAATAAAATTGAGGTATCAGCACCCCAATCGGTACTGGACACAATTTTTAAAATATCTAGTGCCTTAAGACACCTAGATTTAAGTAATTTGATATGGGGAAGAAAAGAAAGTTTACTATCAAAAAGTAATCCAAGGAATTTTGTTTCTTCTACTATTTTGATTTTATTACCATACAGAAAGAGATCTGGGTCCGGATGCAGCTTTCGCTTTCGACAAAAGTGCATACCAACAGTTTTAGATGTAGAAAACTTAAACCCATTCTCCAAAGCCAATTTCTCAATTCTTTTGAGGCAAAGTTGTAACTGCCTTTCAATATTACTCATATTTTGTTCCCTGTAGCAGATCAAAAAGTCGTCTACATACAAGGAACCGTCAATATTGTCCTTCAAAACTTGGGCTAAACTATTAATTTTAATACTGAAGAGAGTGACAGAAAGAATACTTCCCTGAGGAACTCCCATTTCCTGTTCCTTCTCCTCAGAAAAAGTCGAATTTACCCTCACATTAAAATGACGATCTGACAAAAAATTAGACAAGAACAGAGGAAGTCTTCCTTTCAACCCCATATCAAATATATCTTTTAAAATACCGTATTTCCACGTCGTGTCATAGGCTTTTTCTAAATCGAAAAAGACCAAAACAACATGTTCATTTTTAGCAAATGCATTTCTGATGAGCGTTTCAAACCGGACTAAATGGTCAAGAGTACTTCTGCCTTGCCTAAAACCACACTGAAAATTAGTGAGTAAGTTGTGCTTCTCAAGGAACCACACAAGGCGATCATTGACCATTCGTTCCATTGTCTTGCAGACGCAGCTTGTCAATGCGATCGGGCGATAATTTGAAGGGTCCGTATGATCTTTTCCTGGTTTTGGAATAGGGACTACTGAAGCCGTTTTCCAGATGGACGGAACGTTACCAGAAGTCCATATCTCGTTCATTAACGCAAGAAGTGTATGTAGAGATGGATCAGGAAGATGTTTCAAAAGTTGATAGTGAATATTATCTAGCCCACTAGCTGTATCGTGGGCTTTAGCCAGTGACCATTTTAGTTCCTCTATAGAAAATTGAGAGTTGTAGGATTCAGCATTATTTGACTTGAAGTTTAATTTTGTCTTTTCTGCAGATGATTTAATTTTTTGAAAATCCGGTTTGTAGTTAGTTGAGGATGAATGTTTAGCGAATGTTTCAGCTAGCTTATTGGCGATATCTTTTTCGGTGGTTAGAGTGGTATTACCAACTTTAAGGTGTTTCACTGAAGAATTCGAATTTTTTCCTTTTACTGTTCTAATAAAATTCCATACTTTATTGAGGGGAGTGTGAGATTTAATACTAGAAACAAAATTTTTCGACTCGATGACCTTCTAGTACGAGTGCCACCATTAAGGTCAATTCGAATTGACTGAGCGCGCTGCTCCTTGTATTTTTTCATGGCAACAGGATCTGTTTGGTCAATCTGATCAAGGTCGGGACCCAGCCAGTTTTCACCTGGACAAAGTCCATGATCTGTTGTTTCCATGTCAGATTCGGAATCCGAGTCCGACACCACAGGCGACACAATCTGTCGCCTAGACTTGGATTTGTCCAAGTCCTCCACACGGAAATTCCCCAACTTTTTTGGGGGTTGGACATTCTTCTGTTGAGATTTGGAAGACGATGACTGTTGTGATGATGGAGATGATTTTGAAGATGATCCGGAATTTTGGGATGACTGAGTCTGGGAACATTGGTGAGATTTCTTAGCTCTGGCCTTTTTAATTTCCTCTAAACATTTTTTGGATGGTTTCATTATTTTGGTGGATACCTCAGTGGGCAGTTTGGCAAGACCATTGATATCCTCTTTCCAACTCATGATCGTCTGCACCTCAACAGTCGAGGACAGACAAGCACGCTTTGCAACACTAGCATAAGATGTTTTGCCAGATGCAAGAAAATTGTTGGAAAGAGACCACTTCTGGCGAGCTTCACTATATGAAATTTTGTTTACAGTTTTTATCTTTAAAATATCTTTTTCTTTCTTATAAAGAGGGCAATCTTTAGATGATGACATGTGAGCTTCCTCACAGTTTCTGCATTTCAGATCTTTTCTGCAGTCGATTCCCTCGTGTCCTTCTTCAGAGCATCGGAAACAAAACAGTTTTCCTCTACACTGGCCCTTTCCATGCCCAAACTTCTGGCATTTAAAACACCGAAGTGGGTTAGGAATATACAGACTGACAGCTGTCCTGTATGGACCAATGTAGACATGAGATGGCACTGAAGTGGAACTAAATGTTACCAGGATTGTTCTCATTGGTGTGGTTGCATCTGCACGTCGAGAAGTAAATCTTTTCACTGACTTAACGCCTTGTGATTTCAGTTCCTCACAGATCTCTTCATCAGTCAAGGCGTCGAGGTCTCGACCTCGGTATTTAAGGACACCCTGTGACTGATTTAGTGACTTGTGTGCAGATGAAACCACATCAAGGTCACCAATCCTGGTTAATTTTAACAAATTTGATGATTGGCCAGGTCTGAGGCATTCAATTAAAATTCCTTATCTTATTTTCTTTGTATCTTTAACATCACCAGCTACACCCTTGATAGTTTTCTGTATTAAAAAAGGAGAAAGGTCATTAACATTTTTGTCTTTATCTTTTGCAGAAATTACAATAAATCTTGGCCAGTTTTTATCACTTTCGTCAGAAGAATTGCAGACATCACTTTTTCGTTTTTTTGAATAAGAAACATTGGACTCCCCGTTGTTTTTTGTCGCCATGTTAAGTTTTAGTAAGTTTCATCGTCTCTGTTCCCCACCCGCCACCGAGTGCCAACACGGGCGATGCTAGGACTCTACGGATTTCCAGCAGATAGCATCAGGGATTCCAGAGACGACATACTCGAACAGAGCGTATCTATCAATGGCGCATAGACAGCGTACTACTCGATTAACCCATGAGCCACCGCCTTCTTCATTTGCCATTTGTAAGCTTTTGAAAATCTTTGAAACATTGGATTTAACAAAATGCCATCAGTAAAGCAGGTGGACAAATGAAGGGCATGGCGTGACCAGCCGATTGATCGAACCGGGTCCATCCGATCTCCCGTTTAGATGACATAAGAACCGAGTGGCATATGGTTATGGTTAAGTTAGGATTAGGGTTAGGATTAGGTCTAGAGATAGGTCTAGGTTAGGTTTCGGCTAAAGTTAGATCTAGACTTAGGTCTTGTGTATGGGGCTGGTCTTGGTGGTCTAGCTTGAGGCCTTTGATTAAAGTTATAACTAGAGTTACTTATGGGGTAAGGGTAAGATTCATGTACTTATTTCGGTTCTGGGTTTTGGTTAGGGTTAGTGTTTGGAATAGAGTTAAAGAGTTTGTATTAAGGTGAAAGATACTGTTATGATGAAGTTAGAGCTAGGGTTAGGGTCTGAATTTCAGATACGGTCTAGTATCAAGAAAGTTGCTAGAGTCAAACGTTAGATCTACGGTCAGGTGTATGGTAAGGATTACGTTTATGGTTATGTGTAGAGTTAGACCTTGGGTTATGTTTAAGGTTGGGGTCAGATGTTGCTGTCTGTCTAGGGTTATGGTCAAGTCTAGAGTTAGGTCTATGTTAGGTCTTAGACTTTATGAAAGTCAGACCTAGAGTTTGTTATGGGGGTTAGGGTCAGGCCTTGTTACTTATTTAGGTTCAGGGTTATTAGAAAGTTAACGTAGGGGTTAAAGAACTAGGCTAAGGGTCAGAGTTTCGGATAAGGTCCAGTGTGAAGAAAGTTTTAGTGTCAGCCGTTAGATCTACGGTCAGGTGTGTGGTAAGGATTACGTTTATGGTTATGTGTAGAGTTAGGCCTTGGGTTATGTTTAAGGTTGGGGTCAGATGTTGCTGTCTGTCTAGGGTTATGGTCAAGTCTAGAGTTAGGTCTATGTTAGGTCTTAGACTTTATGAAAGTCAGACCTATAGTTTGTTATGGGTTTATGGTCAGGTCTCGTTACTTGTTTAGGTTCAGGGTTACGACTTGGATCAGTTTTAGGAAAACAGAAAGTTAGCGCACGGGTCAAAGAACTAGGGTTAAGGTTAGAGTTTCAGATAAGGTCCAGTATCAAGAAAGTTAGAGTTAAACGTTAGATCTAGGTTCGGGTTGGGTTTCGGGGTATGATTAAGCAAAGGGTTAGGCTTAGGTTTATGTTAAGGGTTGGAGTCAAGCCATGGTACATGTATTTGCATCGGGTTAGAGTTAGGGCTATAACCAATAAATGTGAAAAATTGTTTATCGATTAGGTTACAGTTCTAGAAGGAGCCGAACTTTGAGGTCGAATAGAGTTAGTTACAAATAAATACACACGTACATACAAACGCACACACACATGATGATGCCTAGACCCGATCGGATAAGGTTGTGCTACGACGAGTACCAGACTATTTATGGAACCATGGAGGATGTCGACTTTGTACAAGGACTCCTCGACCTTGACACCTTGGATCCCAGAGAGAAACCCTTGCTCATTCTATACGATATGATGAATTCGGTCACTGAATCTATCTCGCATCTTTTCACGAAATATTCTTACTATAAAAATATAAGTGTAATGTTGCTGGTTCAGAATCTATTCAACAAAAACAAGTATCACAGAACCATCAGTCTGAATGCCCATTACTTAGTTCTGTTTAAAAATTCAAGATACGTATCACAGGCCATGACTATGGCCCAAGAAATGTTTCCCAAAAAGACAAACTACTTCATGAAATCGTACGAGTATGCCACCGCCAAACCCCACGGATATTTATTGATAGACATTAAACAGGGCACTCCGACAAACGAAGATTGAGAAGCAACATTTTCCCATGGGAAATTCAAGTTGTGTTCTTGGATGAAAAAAAAGTATAAATAGAGATGAAAAAGGATGTGTGGTCACTTCGTGAATGACCCGCGAAGGAGATGAACGCACCCGGAGCAATAAAGATTTATAAGATAGTTCCCTGTCGAGGGATTCATTTAGAAGAGGTCACCAGACGTGATGCCATACAAGTGCAATGGAGGACAGATTGAGCACAATATAAACCAAAGAATGAACTGTCAAAAGAAAAGGACCTCGTGGTAGATCAGCTGGAGGAAAGAAAAAAGCCAACCAGAAAACAGATGAGACACATATAAATGGAACTGTATAGAGAGAGGTTCGGAACAAAGATCGAGCAGACGTATTACGTAAAACGTACAACGTCAGAATATCAAATACTAGTGGAAACCAGAGAGGAATATCGTGTATCTTTGTATAAGAAACAACGACCTTAAGAAATCAAGAAAGTTACAAAAGTTCAATAAGATGAATCATATTGATCTACGGTGCCAGAACCTGAGAGGATATTTCATTAAGAAAGAGGAGGAGCTATATGGGAAATACAGCGAACACCACCAGACATCTTGTCAACAAAAGGAAGTGAAGAATAAATAGCCTTGACGCCAATGATACTCGGACGCCAAGACTACTTATAGTAAAGTAGAATCATAAGAGGATCAGATCGTAAAGTGTTATTTAAAAGAGAAGAACACTTTATGGAACAGACAATTGAGCAGGACTCGGTTTAGAAAAAACAGACGACACCCGACGATTATATGAATATGAATTGTAAACAAAATATAAAAGAAAAACAAAAATCTTGTTGTGTAATAAAACTAAACTAAAGAAAGACCTCCTTACAAAACAGACTAGCTATTAACAACAGCTTAACAAACATATTTATTCTCAGAGCCTTTTAACACGGGTCAAAGTTTGAATGTAAGTAACTTGAAAACATACTATAGCAGTAAAAAGTTCCTTATAAAAAAAAACACCATACAATACTTAAACAAAAAAAGGGGCGGAGGAAACAAACCACAAATGAAATTATGGAGAGAAAAATGAAATTCCGTAGTTCAATGGTTTAGCCCCATAACGGGTCAAATCTAGTACACGCGACATGTCAACATTGAAAGTATGAACAAGAAACCGGTTTATTCGATAGAGCCTCATAACACGTTCATAGCAAGTTTGGATGTACGCAACATGCATATGTCGAAAATACTATAGCAGTAAAAAGTTCAATCTCCTTATGATAACAAAACAAAAACATTAAACGAACACACAAGTTTCAAACTTTAACAAAAAAGGGCGTAGGAAATAAACGACAAGTGAAAATATGGAGAGAAAAAAAAAGCTCAACAAATCAATGGTTTGCCCAATACAACCCCATAACGGGTCAAATCAAGTACATGCGACATGTAAACATTGAAAATATGAAAAAAGGAATTTACCCGATAGAGCCCCATAACACGGATGAAATCGATAAAAATGTTTGCACAACACGTTCTTACACCTGTAATATATTCATAAAGCACAATAAAAAGCGGTTAAAAATCAATACATGGGCTACTGAAATCACCAGTAAAAGGAATGTTTCAAACATCTGTCGAATCCGTGAGACATATTTTCACAATTGCACAATCCACCGAACACAAAGAAATCCAAATCAAAATTTAAAATCTATTCAAAGTGCCCATTCAATTATTACATAAAGACAATTAATACAAAAAAAAAATAATTAAAAAACAATCAATGATAATGAAAATATAAAATAAAGAAAGATAACTCTTGTCATAAAACACCCCTTTTTATATTTACCTGTTTATAGTATACTATATAATGACACTAATTAGAATGGGACAGCATGAGATTTAATATAGGGATAGAAACAATCAGTTCATAGCCCTAATCACCTCCGGGAGATAATGAATCTAGTCAAGTAAGTAAACAGAAGGTATTTTTAGAACCCACATATACCAATTAACACTTTAGGAAATTTTCCTGCATTGTCTTAAATCGAATTTTGAATAATCGTTTTGTTCAAAGTATTCAAATCAATAAGAAATCTTGAACATAAATTATCAAGTGCAACTGAAATTAGGCGTCCTCGAAAAAAGGGGAAACTGGGTCTTTTTTAAACATGGCTTTTTTGCTTTTCTCATATAATTGTTATGTGTCTATCTGAATCAATAAAAAATAACACACTTACAATAATGAACTGAATTAAAATCCACAACTCAAGTTTGAATCAACTCAGTTTCGTTGTTTTATCTATATTTGAAATCTCTTCCTAATATAGGACGAATGTATGTTATGTATTTTTAGAACTTCGTTTATGTAACTTCATCGGCAGGTTTTCCAGGTTTACTTTTATTTCTAGTGATTGGTCTATTTTGTATTGACCGGGAAATAAACGGAGCGATTAAGTTAGATTGATTGATTGATTGATTGTTGTTTATTGCCGTTTCGGCGACCAGGGCCATATCACGGCAAGAACATTTGATGCAAGGAAAATATTAAAAGCAAGATCAAAGTCTCTTTATAAAATAATGAAATTAAAACAAGCAGCTATTTACATATAAAAAGGTACATAAAAGGTGAACCTAAGACATAAAATACTTATAGAAACAAAACTTCGATAAAACATTTACAATATTGAAAAATCAAGGAAGGTATCCAATTTAGATTTTATTAAATAAACCGATGTCCCGCAAGAAATCGATAATGTTTTTAGATGAAACGGTCTTGAACTAATCAAATATATTGGCGCAATCAAAATAATTTTGCCTGATGTTGGCAAAATCCACACAATCTAGAAGAACATGTTTGATAGAGAAAGGGCAATTACATGGGATACATTCAGGTGGAGGATCACCAACAAGCAAATGGCCATGTGTAAATCTAGAATGTCCAATGCTCTTTGCGATTGCCCGACCCGGATTGATGAACGCCTAGATCGGGTTTTATGGAATTGAGTTTAGTGTGTTCAAGACCGTCCCATCGGTCCTGCCACATCTTTAAAATATATTTCCTTATTAAAGATTTAAAATCGGTGTATGGCAAACAAACGTCCTTTATTATTTCATTTAATGCCTTTTTGGCAACCCTGTCTACAACTGAATTCCCCTGAATACCAACATGACTGGGTACCCAGAGACAAACAATTTCTTTATCAAATTCCCGAAGTCGATGAATAAAATACAAAATTTGCAAAATAAGAGTGTTTTTCAGTTTGTGATTCTTAATTGCCGAAAGACAGCTCAAAGAGTCAGAACAAATAATAAACTGTGACAGATTAGATTGAGTAATAAATTTAAGTGCTAACAATATGGCTCGAGCTTCAGCTGTGAATATGGAAGCGCTCGATGGCAACCGTTCAGTTACAGTTCTGTCACCATGGACAGCAGCACATGCAACGCTATCGCCATCTTTTGAGCCATCTGTATACACCGTCGAAAAATCCGGATAATTTGCTTTAATTTCAGAAATTTTTTGTTGTAAAAATAAAGGATTGGTATCGGACTTTTTATATTCACGCAGATCAAAAATGAAAGAAGGATGTGGAAGTTCCCATGGAGGGCATTTCGAAGTAACAACAGGTGTCACTGCATTGGTCTCCAGATGAATTGCTTCCAAATGAGGTTTTATTCGAATTCCAAAAGGAGGGGTTTTGCTTTCATGTTTTCGATCAATGTCGACATAAATAGGATTAATGACACAGTCGTAAGCAGGGCTATCTGATTGATTGATTGATTGTTGTTGTTTATTGCCGTTTCGGCGACCAGGGCCATATCACGGCAAGAACATTTAATGCAAGGAAAACATTAAAAGCAAGATCAAAGTATCTTCATAAAATAATGAAATTAAAACAAACAGCTATTTACATATAAAAAGGTACATAAAAGGTGAACCTAAGACATAAAATACATATAGAAACATAACTTCGATAAAACATTTACAATATTGAAAAATCAAGGAAGGTATCCAATTTAAATTTTATTAAATAAACCGATGTCCCACAAGAAATCGATAATGTTTTTAGATGAAACGGTCTTGAACAAATCAAACATATTGGCGCAGTCAAAATAATTTTGTCTGATGTTGGCAAAATCCACACAATCTAGAAGAACATGTTTGATAGAGAAAGGGCAATCACATGGGATACACTTAGGTGGAGGCTCACCAACAAGCAAATGGCCATGTGTAAACCTAGAATGTCCAATGCGGCATCTAGTCATGACCACTTGCTCTTTGCGATTGCCTGACCCGGATTGATGAACGCCTAGATCGGGTTTTATGGAATTGAGTTTGTTGTGTTCAAGACCGTCCCATCGGTCCTGCCACATCTTTAAAATATATTTCCTTATTAAAGGTTTAAAATCAGTGTATGGCAAACTAACGTCCTTTATTATTTCATTTAATTCCTTTTTGGCAACCCTGTCTACAACTGAATTCCCCTGAATACCAACATGACTGGGTACCCAGAGGAAAACAATCTCTTTATCAAATTCCCGAAGTCGATGAATAAAATACAAAATTTGTAAAATAAGAGTGTTTTTCAGTTTGTGATTCTTAATTGCCGAAAGACAGCTCAAAGAGTCAGAACAAATAATAAACTGTGACAGATTAGATTGAGTAATCAATTTAAGTGCTAACAATATGGCTCGAGCTTCAGCTATGAATATGGAAGCGCTCGATGGCAACCGTTCAGTTACAATTCTGTCACCATGGACAGCAGCACATGCAACACTATCGCCATCTTTTGAGCCATCTGTATACACCGTCGAAAAATCCGGATAATTTGCTTTAATTTCAGAAAATTTTTGTTGTAAAAATAAAGGATTGGTATCGGACTTTTTATATTCACGCAGATCAAAAATGAAAGAAGGATGTGGAAGCTCACATGGAGGGCATTTCGAAGTAACAACAGGTGTCACTGCATTGGTCTCCAGATGAATTGCTTCCAAATGAGGTTTTATTCGAATTCCAAAAGGAGGGGTTTTGCTGTCATGTTTTCGATAAATGTCGACATAAATAGGATTAATGACACAGTCGTAGGCAGGGCTATCTGGGTAGGCCATAAGTTTACTTACATATTGAAGACCTAATTTCAAACGTCTGTCTCCAAGGGAGGGTTCACTTGCCTCGGCATAAAGGCTCTCAATAGGAGAGGTTCTGAAGGCACCAAGGCAAAGTCGCAACCCCTGGTGGTGAACAGCGTCTAAAATTTTAAGGTAAGATTTTTTGGCGGAACCATAAACAATAGATCCATAATCAAGTTTAGACCTAACCAAAGATCTATATAAATTTAATAAAATTGAGGTATCAGCACCCCAATCGGTACTGGACACCATTTTTAAAATATCTAGTGCCTTAAGACACCTAGATTTAAGTAATTTGATATGGGGAAGAAAAGAAAGTTTACTATCAAAAAGTAAACCAAGGAATTTTGTTTCTTCTACTATTTTGATTTTATTACCATACAGAAAGAGATCTGGGTCCGGATGCAGCTTTCGCTTTCGACAAAAGTGCATACCAACAGTTTTAGATGTAGAAAACTTAAACCCATTCTCCAAAGCCCATTTCGCAATTCTTTTGAGGCAAAGTTGTAACTGCCTTTCAATATTACTCATATTTTGTCCCCTGTAGCAGATCAAAAAGTCGTCTACATACAAGGAACCGTCAATATTGTCCTTCAAAACTTGGGCTAAACTATTAATTTTAATACTGAAGAGAGTGACAGAAAGAATACTTCCCTGAGGAACTCCCATTTCCTGTTCCTTCTCCTCAGAAAAAGTCGAATTTACCCTCACATTAAAATGACGATCTGACAAAAAATTAGACAAGAACAGAGGAAGTCTTCCTTTCAACCCCATATCAAATATATCTTTTAAAATACCATATTTCCACGTCGTGTCATAGGCTTTTTCTAAATCGAAAAAGACCGACACAACATGTTCATTTTTAGCAAATGCACTCCTGATGAGCGTTTCAAACCGGACTAAATGGTCAAGAGTACTTCTGCCTTGCCTAAAACCACACTGAATATTAGTGAGTAAGTTGTGCTTCTCAAGGAACCACACAAGGCGATCATTGACCATTCGTTCCATTGTCTTGCAGACGCAGCTTGTCAATGCGATCGGGCGATAATTTGAAGGATCCGTATGATCTTTTCCTGGTTTTGGAATAGGGTTGATTGATTAATTGATTGTTGTTGTTTATTGCCGTTTCGGCGACCAGGGCCATATCACGGCAAGAACATTTAATGCAAGGAAAATATTAAAATTAAGATCAAAGTCTCCTCATAAAATAATGAAATTAAAACAAGCAGCTATTTACATATAAAAAGGTACATAAAAGGTGAACCTAAGACATAAAATACATATAGAAACATAAATTCGATAAAACATTTAAAATATTGAAAAACTAAGGAAGGTATCCAATTTAGATTTTATTAAATAAACCGATGTCCCGCAAGAAATCGATAATGTTTTCAGATGAAACGGTCTTGAACAAATCAAACATATTGGCGCAGTCAAAATAATTTTGCCTGGTGTTGGCAAAATCCACACAATCTAGAAGAACATGTTTGATGGAGAAAGGGCAATCACATGGGATAGGAATAGGGACTATTGAAGCCGTTTTCCAGATGGACGGAACGTTACCAGAAGTCCATATCTCGTTCATTAACGCAAGAAGTGTATGTAGAGATGGATCAGGAAGATGTTTCAAAAGTTGATAGTGAATATTATCTAGCCCACTAGCTGTATCGTGGGCTTTAGCCAGTGACGATTTTAGTTCCTCTATAGAAAATTGAGAGTTGTAGTATTCAGCATTACTTGACTTGAAGTTTAATTTTGTCTTTTCTGCAGATGATTTAATTTTTTGAAAATCCGGTTTGTAGTTAGTTGAGGATGAATGTTTAGCGAATGTTTCAGCTAGCTTATTGGCGATATCTTTTTCGGTGGTTAGAGTGGTATTGCCAACTTTAAGGTGTTTCACTGAAGAATTCGAATTTTTTCCTTTTACTTTTCTAATAAAATTCCATACTTTATTGAGGGGAGTGTGAGCTTTAATACTAGAAACAAAATTTTTCCAAGAGATTCATCTGGCTTGTTTACATGTACGTCGAGCTTTTGCTCGAAATATTCGGAAGTTTGACAGATTTGCTGGTGTAGGATTTTTGGCAAACCGGCGATGGGCCTTGTTGCGTTCTTCGATCGCTTTGTCGCACTCATCAGTAAACCATGATTTACTAGGCCTTTTTGGATTTGTCGAGGTTTTAGGTATTGTTTTATTAGCAATTAATGTCAGTCTTTCATTAAATAATAAAACGGGATCTTCAACATCCTTCATCGTTTCTAATCGTAATTCTTCAAGACAGTGGGCTTCAAATGAAGCCCAATCTGCTTTCTCAAGTTTAAAAAGAGGTTGACGTTCCTCCGTTTTGGAGGATAAATGCTCCAAAATAATTGAAAAATGATCACTCCCGCACAAGTCATCATGAACTCGCCATGTAAACTCTGAAAGTACGAGAGGATCACAAATGCTTAAATCAATAGAAGAATACGATCCATTGCCTGAATGAAGGAACGTTGAAGATCCGTCATTAAATATGCACAAGTCTTCTTGCTGAAGGAGCTCCTCAACTTTTTTACCTTTATCATTCGCATGATTACTTCCCCATAAAGGATTATGAGCATTAAAGTCATCCAAAATAATAAATGGTTTGGGCAACTGTTTAACCAAATCAACTAATTTATTTCTGCACAAAATTGAATTTGGGGGAATGATTGATTGATTGATTGATTGTTGTTGTTTATTGCCGTTTCGGCGACCAGGGCCATATCACGGCAAGAACATTTAATGCAAGGAAAACATTAAAAGTAAGATCGAAGTATCTTCATAAAATAATGAAATTAGAACAAACAGCTATTTACATATAAAAAGGTACATAAAAGGTGAACCTAAGACATAAAATACATATAGAAACATAACTTCGATAAAACATTTAAAATATTGAAAAATCAAGGAAGGTATCCAATTTAGATTTTATTAAATAAACCGATGTCCCGCAAGAAATCGATAATGTTTTTAGATGAAACGGTCTTGAACAAATCAAACATATTGGCGCAGTCAAAATAATTTTGCCTGATGTTGGCAAAATCCACACAATCTAGAAGAACATGTTTGATAGAGAAAGGGCAATCACATGGGATACACTCAGGTGGAGGATCAGCAACAAGCAAATGGCCATGTGTGAATCTAGAATGTCCAATGCGGCATCTAGTCATGACCACTTGCTCTTTGCGATTGCCCGACCCGGATTGATGAACGCCTAGATCGGGTTTTATGGAATTGAGTTTGTTGTGTTCAAGACCGTCCCATCGGTCCTGCCACATCTTTAAAATATATTTCCTTATTAAAGGTTTAAAATCGGTGTATGGCAAACTAACGTCCTTTATTATTTCATTTAATGCCTTCTTGGCAACCCTGCCTACAACTGAATTCCCCTGAATACCAACATGACTGGGTACCCAGAGAAAAACAATCTCTATATCGAATTCCCGAAGTCGATGAATAAAATATAAAATTTGTAAGATAAGAGTGTTTTTCAGTTTGTGATTCTTAATTGCCAAAAGACAGCTCAAAGATTGATTGATTGTTGTTGTTTATTATACAAATTTAATAAAATTGAGGTATCAGCACCCCAATCGGTACTAGACACCATTTTTAAAATATCTAGTGCCTTAAGACACCTAGATTTAAGTAATTTGATATTATTAAATTTAAGTTTTTCTAAATAGAGATTATCTGTAACTAAACCGAATTGTCGTACTGGCTTGCTGTCGTTTAACAATGCTACTTTTTTCACCAAAAAAAGAACATATTCAACAGATAAGAGTAGATAAGGAAAATAACAAAAAAAAAAAAAAAACAATAAATAAATTCTATAAGTGTGAGGTTATCTTGATTCCCAACCATTTACTTGTATTGGTAGATATTACTCAATCATACTTGATTTTATTTTACAGTTCACTTTAGTAGTTACTACACGTTAATACTCCAAATTTAGTTTACTTGAATTGTAGTGACCGATTATTATGGATACATGTATGTTACAGGAGGTCAATTATACCTTACATGTGGTACCTGAACTTCAACTGCAAGTCTCACACTGCCATCAAAATAGATTGATTGATTGATTGTTGGGGTTTAATGACCGAACAGCAATATTTCAGCTATATTCAGGCGATGAACATGAAGTGGATGACAAAATGAAAATGAAATGATGATGAAAGGAAAAAAAAGGGATGGGACACAAGGACAACAGGGTCAACAAATTTTGATTGCCACTAGAAAAAGGCAGGGATGGGTAAGGTCGGGAAATTTAGCCTCCTGTGGCGGAGCGCAAAGGTTCCTACTCCTATCGAATACCACAACATCTTTCCCAACACGGTGCACCACTACGGTTTGCGGTCAGGTTTTCCGTATTATAGCCTGACAACCCCAGCATGTAACACGCCAGGGGTACCCCATTCCGCTACCTGGGGCACACATCCCAGTTGCTCTGTGGGCAGAGCGCATAGCCCCCGGCTAGGTCTCTGAGCTCTATTTAGTCGCCTTTTACGACAAGCTTAGCGCTGCTGCAGGCCTATTCTTTTAACACCCGGACTTGCACGGGGCTCAAAATTTATTGAACGGTTGAATAGGACTTTGCAAAAGAAAAAGGAAAATAACAACATAAAGGGACTCTTACACTTGTACATCAGTAATTTTCATTTTTTTAATTTCTTTACTTCTTCAAATCATCATTCCACATTTATGGGCTTAATTAAATACTAAATTTTCAATTTCCATATAAATAAATATTGGGTCGAAATGATTGGTATTAAAAAAGTAATACTCAAGTGATTGCGAGGAGCGACAAAAAAACAATACAGAAATCAAAGAACCAATTATTCTTTTCGTCTGAGCTATTATGTTTAAATATCTGGTAACAAAGCGTCGTAAGGAGAGCTCTTTAAAGAAATTCTTCAGATGTCTGAATCAAAGTTCAAAATAGCGATAATACTCGGATAATATTCAGTTGAATTGTGTGTACACTGTTAACGTGTCTAAGAAATTTTATATCTGATTAACATGTCGCAAATGTAAAAATGCAAAATCGTGTCTTCTTATGTTCATATTCAGTATATAAGTGTCGACATGTCATGTATACAATGAATTGTTTCTAGTGACGAAAATCTATATGAGTATTGACTCTACCGAGGCTATGCTAATAAGTAAAGAGCTGAAAGTGGGATGTTACAAAAAAAATAAAGAGTCGAATTGAATGTGATATCAGTTTAGGCTGAATTGAAAAATTAATATTTAAGATTTAGCAAAGAGAAATCGGTTAGCTTTTGTTATAGTGTAAAAATATGTATAAAGTATGTATTAATACAACAATGACACTTTCCTACAAGCAATAATTTTCTGTCAAAGCAGAACTAGTTCTAAAGTTACAACCCTAAAATTATATGACATTTACAAAAAATATCAATTAAAACATTCCTAATATTTCCATGAAAAGACACATTGGTAAAAGTCTGAAAATTAAAGTCTTATACCTAATTTGGCCATTGCTGTGAACAGTTCTCAGAAATCAAGCTTAATTTGTACTAAAACACACAACTGAAAATAGACTTCATGTAAGAATGCAAAGGCAGATACACTCCTTGAGATGTTCAACCATTTTAGAGTTCGTGCATCGTTTACCCTGCGTTTACACATCATTTTGCGTTCGTTTAAACGCACGATAGAAACGTTCGTTTATTTTTATACTTTGATTATTTTCTTGATTTAACTGTTATTTTATATTTTTTGCTATTATTGATTGATATGACCTGATTAATGTTATTATATATTTTTTTCTGTCTTCATTATATGTTAATATTACTATTTTTCGTCGTTCGTCTATCCTGCGTTATAAGCCTTCGTATATCGTGCGTTTAAACGCACGAAAGAAGCGTTTGTTTATTGTGCGTTTGGTGAGCGTTTAGCGTGTGTTTAGGTATCGTGCATGCGGAAAACATAAACGTCTCAAGGAGTGAAATACTGACTAGACAAATAAACGGTTTTTCAAATATTGTTTCATTCAAAAATCGTACTTTGTCAAATTATAACCGCTATAGTGACTGGCTTACTCAGAGGAGATATTTAACATGAATTTATAATGCATAAATAACTTTCCTGACTGTAAATGTAACTCTTACAATGCATAAATAACTTCCCTGACTGTACATTTTCATCTATTAACAAGTAGGCAGAACAAAATCGCAATAGGCACAGATCCATTATTTACATTAACTGTTGAGACACACTGGTGACATAGAACTATTTTACAAATTACAATACACTTTTTAAAGATTTTCCCTGATTCCTAATCAAGAAACCTCCCTGTACTTGAATAGGCCGTCGACTGTACAACAAATTCAATTTCATAAATTACCGTCCTAAATCAACTTAAACAGGATTTGCTCTTTTCAGACATAGTACTTGGTGTAGGATTGTTTTGTTAACGTCCATCCCATTCAAAACTGTTAAATGAACACTGAATGTACTGAGTTTACATGTCAAGGGGGATACTTTGTTTCCCGTCTTTACTAAAGCCGTCAGATCATATTCTATTAATTCCATTTTTTTCGCATTAATTTTCGTACGGAAAAAGCACCTATTCAATTTAGAAAAAGGTTAACATTTTAAAAACTTCTTCAGGAATCCGTTTACTCCTCATATAACTAATGATTTAAATTGATTCATAGTATTGACTGAAGTTTGGTCTTGGATCACGGGATTCAATATGGATATTGTGGCTTGTTCATACAAGGTGCCACGACTATCCACGTGTTTATTCAACGGATATATGCGCAAGAGATGTAGCAATCTCTCAGGAATTTCAATTTTTTAATTTCTTTTCTTTTTCAGATGAGTGCCCTCCATTCGTGAGCGCAGAAAATGGCATAATGGCCATATGACCTGACAATAACAAACTGGCCCAAATGATGTTCAATCCTGGATTATTGTTTCATGTTTAGAACTTTTATGAACATGGTTAATCATTAACACGATAACTACTACATGTACATATCTATATACGTACTCCTTTTCATATTTGCGAAAGTCATAATCGTAAATGTTGTCAAATATAGCACTGTTTTGCTAAAGATATATCCAATATATTTATTTTCACATCATATATCTTTTATTAATGCAACAACTGCATATTTGCTCATTTGCTTTTGTTACTAATATGTATGAATTTAGTTACTTTATGTTCTTTGTTGTGTACGTCTGTTTTTTATGTCTTGTCTTTGTCCCTGTATTATATTCTTTTGATTACCGCTATAACCTTGGTTCCCTTGATTACTCTTTAAAATACAATGTTCAACCTATTTTTTCTACTTTTCATTTATGTTTTGTATTAATAAATGCCAAAAATGGTACAATGAATGATAAATACTTGGACGGAAAAACATTTACAATCACAGTATTATAATAAAAGTTAGCTAAGTAATGCTAAATAGACAACCATCCCATTTTTAGAGTGACATGATCATGAGATCAACGATACAAATACATAAAATAGCATGTTTGTGTCGTCCTACCACGTCATGCACATAGGATCATTTCCAAGATTAGACTATATTACATGAGACAGCAAACTACAACTTCAATTTTGGTGTATGTACGACTGTAATGCCATTTCCGCCAAACAATGAGTTTCTTGACTAAATTCTTTTCTTCCTAATAGGATGAAGTCCGAGAACAAGTCCTGGTCAAATTTGCTGCATTTACCGACCATTTTTATAATTTCTTTCCACAGTTCACATTTTTTTTCAGACCTCCTTTTTCATAAATATCAGACCGGACTCTTTTTTAACTCGTGTCGATGTCAGGGCAATTCTTGGAGCTTGTGTCGTTGTCCCTCATCAGAACATGGACTACTGATTTCCATCTTTGGATCCTTATTTGAATGACAATAATTCCACCTTTGGACATTTCCGGCAGGATCTTTCGATCAGCAATAAGATAAAAACATCGTTTCAACATTATTCTGATAAGATTAGTATCTGGTTTCTATTCATTTTATATTTTATCAACAAATGAATTGTGAGCATTGCTACTGAAGTGTTTTAAAATATATTTCTCGTATGAATATAGCTGAAATATTGCTGCTCGGACGACTCCAACAAACAAACAAACATAAAATATATTTCTTTAAATATGTTCGAATTCCAAATGGTAGATGTTGTTCATCGAACAAATGGCGCTTTTTTGCAATTTAAACATGACATAACTTTTCAAAAACTTAAACCTGTCTGTATACACATAAAATATTTTTTCTCAGAAAACCTTACATTCATTTCCCACTGAAATCCCCCCAAAAAGCGAAAAAAAAAATTCTTTTAAAGAGCAGATCTTATGCAAAATCGAAGTAAATGTTTTATCTTAAAACGGTAACTATCTAATGAAAAAAGTAGACTGGATATGTGGTTTACATCCTGTTCTAAATTACAAAATGAAATTCATAAGGTGAGTTATTGGGATACGCGTATCATCTTCCATCTGATATTCATGAAGACTGTAACTTAAAATAATTTAATTTAACCAAACCAAAATTAGAAACATTTATTTCTGAAACCAACTTTATTGAAAGATGTCGCACCTTTGGCTTTCTAAATAAGTACATTTGTCATAATTTATTTGATCAAACTGATAAGTAAAGTTTGCCTTAAACATATAAAAGAAAGGTTTGTCGCCTATAATAACGCAAAACTCGGTGGTTTCCTTACAGGTAAGAACTTTTTCTTAATATAAACGCATGACTTAATGTTTTATTTGGGACAAATGTATTCTTATTATCTTAGTTTTATCTTTTATTATGACCACAAAAGCCAAATACAGCAAAACTTTCATTGACCATTTCGTGCAATCGTGTAAGGTATAATCTTATTCATTGTGAAATTGTCTTGGCGTACATAGTAAATAATTATAAATTACTTTAAATTCCATTTTTTATTGTTTCTTTGTATTTCTACCTGTCTAATTTTGTTTTGTGTTTGTTTGTCTGCTGATTTTTTATATACAAAGAGCGTTCTTCAATCTCTTAGGGCATTGAAAAAAATGTTTTACTGAAACTGCTTCCACCCTGCCTCTGATTCCAAAATGAATTGTAAACAAGAAGTACTCTAAACCAAAATTATCAAGATAGGAAACCAAATCACAGTAGATTTGCATGGGCACAGTGCAACACTGTTCAGTTACCACCGCATAATAATAAATAATACATTTATATATTTAATATTAAAATTGGATATGAGACACGTAAAAACAAAACATCCACGACCCTGATTATTTCGGCTTATAATTGCCTTAAAAAGGAATTCATTAAAGGAAGGTCGAACTTTTTTTTGTTTTTTGTTTGTTTGTTTTATTCATTCCATACAACATAATGGCCTTTATAAAAGAAACATGAAACGTAGTAAAACCAGGAACTACAAGAAAAGTAAAGTTTGCCTTAAACATATAAAAGAAAGGTTTGTCGCCTATAATAACGCAAAACTCGGTGGTTTCCTTACAGGTAAGAACTTTTTCTTAATATAAACGCATGACTTAATGCTTTATTTGGGACAAATGTATTCTTATTATCTTAGTTTTATATTTTATTATGACAACAAAAGCCAAATACAGCAAAACTTTCATTGACCAATTCGTGCAATCGAGTAAAGTATAATCTTATTCATTGTGAAATTGTCTTGGCGTACATAGTAAATAATTATAAATGACTCTAAATTCCATTTTTTATTCTGTTTCTTTGTATTTCTACATGTCTAATTTTGTTTTGTGTTTGTTTGTCTGCTGATTTTTTACATACAAAGAGCGTTCTTCAATCTCTTAGGGCATTGAAAAAATGTTTTACTAAAACTGCTTCCACCCTGCCTCTGAATCCAATGAATTGTAAACAAGAAGTACTCTAAACCAAAATTATCAAGATAGGAAACCAAATCACAGTAGATTTGCATGGGCACAGTGCAACACTGTTCAGTTACCACCGCATAATAATAAATAATACATTTATATATTTAATATTAAAATTGGATATGAGACACGTAAAAACAAAACATCCACGACCCTGATTATTTCGGCTTATAATTGCCTTAAAAAGGAATTCATTAAAGGAAGGTCGAACGTTTGTTTTTTTGTTTTTTGTTTGTTTGTTTGTTTTGTACCGAATTTTCCTCCTTAAAACTTTCTTCATTTAAAGTGTTTAAGGTAAAATTGCCAGTAAAAAGTATTACATTATGTTATAAAATATACACTTTCTTTTCAGCCATCGCGATAGGGAAATACAATGTCTACTATGATGGCTACAGTCGTAGTTTTAATGGTATTAATTAATTCGATTTTAAAGACGAAGGCAAGCACAACACCTCTTAAACCAGAAAATTACTCAACATTAATGGGCAATGGTTTTACCACTAAATATTTCAAGTCATTAAACTTTGATACCGAGTATAACAAACAGCACGTCGCAGATGTATACAACAGGGGATTCAGAAACTTGCGAATTAGATGTCGAGCCGATTTAGAAGGATTAAACATGACAGTATTTCTGAAGAACTTGGACACCGTTATAGATGACTGTCTAAATGGAGGTATTTATCCTGTAGTGTCTTGGATACATCACACAGCAGAAGCATTTGCCACCGAACAAGACAGATTAAACTATATAGACTGGTGGAAAACTGTAGCTACCAAGCTCAAAGACAAGGATTACAGGCTGTCGTATAACCTATTTACAGAGCTTGGTATTGATCACTGTCTAATGCATCCAAACTTGACGAAATCTGATTGCGATGGAAGTTTGAGAGTTGATACAAACAAGTACAATAATTGGACAGCCTCTGTAGTAACAGCAATACGTGCTACAGGTGGAAATAACGCTAAACGTATTCTCCACCTCGGGGCACCAAAGAAAACAGCGGACGGATTGGACCTTATTGACAGTAACATTTACAAGAACGACTCTTACATAATGGTAGAATGGCACAATTATGCTTCAGGGCCCAACAAAATTACTCTTAGAAATGGAACAAAGCACGAAAAATATTGGGAAGGAGACGGTACAGTCTTTGGACGTACAAATTGTGTAGCTAATATAGACAAGGGCAAAAAATACATGAATGATACGGGCTTGAAAACTTATTTTGCTGAATGGATGCCTATGAGTAACAAAAGAGGACACCTGAATGAGAGCGAGGTACTAGAGTTTGCCAAGTTTTTTATCGAGACGATCAAACCGATTCCTTGGTCACTTAACTCACTTCACAAATTCTATGACGTCAAGAAAAATAAATGGATTGATTACAATGTTGACATATCTGGACAATCTCTCAACATGTCAAAAATCTTGCAAACCATTATTGATGGAATGTGACAGAATGGGACATTGATGAATAAAAACAACCGCCTAATGATTTATTGAAACACTACTGTAATATATTTTTTTCACTAAAACTATGCTTACTAGCTAAATTATTTGTTACTAAGTATCATATTATCTAAAGTATAAGCCTGTTTTACAGTACAAAAACGCGCGACGATTTGAAAAGTCTTAGTTTATGTGACATATTTATGACATACGTTGCGAAATACATCATCAATCAGCTTTTTTACGGACCTTCCGATTCAATGCAGATCTAAGATATGAACATTGCTTTGTTTCGTTTTTTGTTTTGTTGTTTTTTTTTTCGCAAAATAATTTGAAATAATTGTTGTTTAAATGCATCGTTTTATTAGCATTGAATACATGTATACTTGTCTTTATTCCAATAAAGATTCTGCAGTATTTCTCGTTTTATTTATGCCATACAACATAATGGCCTTTATAAAAGAAACATGAAACGTAGTAAAACCAGGAACTACAAAACAAAAAAGTAGTCATGATTACGTTTCCGGGAAAACAAGAGTTGTTTCGTTTTAAGTAGTGACTTTTTCTGTCGTACATTGATCAGGTAGTGATATGCATTTTTTTCTGTTGTTGCTCTTTATAATTATATTTTGTCACTACAAAGAAAGGTTGAAAAAATCGGTTCTCATGGTGCAGATGGATACACCGTAAAGATCAACGATCGTTCATGATGACGACAATTTCTGTAGTGATGAATTCAATCATGCAGCAAAATAACCCTGTTCCAAAGTCTTAATTGTAGAATTCTAGCGAAGTACAAAAAGTCTGCTCAATTATGGCAAGCTCTGGCATAACGTATGAGTTGTTAAATTAAAACTTCATACGCAGGTGCTGAAAGGATGTTGCCACAGATGAAAGTAAAATTGACAATACGGAATGAGAAGTCATCGCAATCGTCGTATAGTTGAGGCAAAGTTTTCCTTTACCATCGATCTATGAATAAGGTCAAGATATGAGGCTGACGTCACAGTGTCTGTAGTTTCCTTCGTCTCAAGTTCAGTAGAGTAGATGCGATGATAAACTTTCCAAAACTAGAAATTTTAACGATAATACGTTATCTATATATGTCGGAAATTAAATCAAAGGATCTGTCTATATTATGTCCCTTAATTTGGATCAGATTAGCCATACAGTTAGTCTCATAAGAACGAAGGAATAGGTCAGGTGTGGAGGAACACAATTTAATCACACTGTAATGCCGACTGTTTATTGAAAATCTCGACCACCACACTGGACAAATATGTTAACGATTAAAATCCAGCGTTTTGAAAACATTGTCTTCGGTGTATTTGGCAAATGATTTGGATTCATTTTTACGTAGTATGAAGAATCTCTACCAAGTACTTCATATTTGTATCTAGGTGTACCTTCTTTTCTAGAGTAAAACGATGTATAAAGTTTTTGAGTCGTTATGACCCATTTTATATCATTTATTAAAATGAAATAACTGAATAAGGCCCAGTATTTAATTGCAATTTAATTTCTTTTATGAGATATCGATATCTAAACATCCTATACGTTTTGCTTTTTAAACATACTATAAGTTGTTTATTTAACCATAATAGCTTAATATTCTTGGTACTAAATATGGCAGACACAATAATGTGCTCCATTATTTTGTTAGAACCTGGAGGTGCTGGATTTAGCGTCCTATTACGATATTTATGGTTTTACAAAATGTTTTGTATCTACTTACCTGTTGGATCTTGAACGTCCTAGGTATTTGGTTCTAATGGTCGTAATAAGAGGTTAAAACAGTGATACAGCATAGTAAAATTTGTAATATTTATGTGATTAACTACATAATTTCTAAACTATAAAGTTTGTTATCTAATAAAGCTAAAATTTTTCTTCATCAAATAATATATTTTGCATTGAAAAAAAAAACAGTTTTACAATATGTTGTGTGGACTTGGTGGTAAAAGTTTTCGAAGTCCAACAGGAAGAACAGATTTTGATGTAAATAGATTATTTACTTCAGCATGTATCTTAAACTTAATTTCGCGCACGTAACATTTTATATAAACGTGAAAAGGATTCAGTTTTCTCACTTAAGTGACAAGCGTATTCCTACTTTTCAATCATGTTAGATTGATGATTGATTGATTGTTGTTGTTTATTGCCGTTTCGGCGACCAGGGCCATATCACGGCAAGAACATTTAATGCAAGGAAAATATTAAAAGCAAGATCAAAGTCTCTTCAAAAATAATGAAATTAAAACAGCTATTTACATATAAAAATATAAAAAGGTACATAAAAGGTGAACCTAAGACATAAAATACATATAGAAACATAACTTATATGTTAGATATCGTTATCTCATCCACGGGTGAGACTGCACACGCGACGATTGTGATTTCACAACAAAACGTTTTGTGTCCTTTAAAAACAAAGAAAATTCGGCAAGCAGAGCTTTCTTTACATATCGCCGAATCTTGAATCACGTTGGAAAATTTGAATGTCTTACCCTTGGGTGTCTGTCTTGGTCTTGCATGTTCAGTGGTATAAAATTCTTAACTGTTTTTATTTGTGTGTAACTGTGTACCGTATGTAACCTAACAACGACACAATACTTACTTTTTTGTTTATTATTATGAATATTCAACATCCAATATATATTGTTAACAGCTTCTTCCTCTTTGATATTTGATATATCACTTTTTGTTAATCCCTGTTTATCTTTCATTTTTAGGAAAGGTCTTGAATGCCATGAATAGACTTAAATTTAAAAAAAATACTATTCTTCTCAGTTTTGTATTATATATCGACTTAAAATACGTAATTGTCCAGTCAAACTTTAAGTTTTATTTAATCAATGGATGAAAGTTAGTGAAGGGTGTCATTTGAAATGAGATAATTATTAATATCATTTTTGCTTTTTCTTTAATGATGATGAAAAGGTTGATATAACAGAAATAGCTGCGAAATTAAAATTTACAAAAAAGTCAAGCCGTAAATACGTCTTTAGTTATACAGTCCCTGTATGGGATAAACTTCCCACTTGCCCCATACCCTATTGCGCCACACCCCCATTCCCCATTGCCCCATACACCATTCCCATTTCCCCATACCCCATTGCCCCATTACCTTATTCCCTATAGCCCCCTTCTCCGTTGCTCCATCCCTATTACATCGACTTATTTCCCGTTGTCAAATTTCTTTCCCCATTCCAAAAAGGAAAAGTAAAGTAAATATTTTATCAAACACATATAATGCATAAGGATGCAAAAAGTTTTGTACAATCAATATTGATTTTAGAATCTCGCCGGCGAGTTCGAGAATTACCGAAATCACGCGGTATTTGCATTCTTTACATGTATTATCGACACTCCGAGCTGCATGAGAAATAATCATGCACTATATTCTTAAATCTATAGATATATGTATAAATTGTGAATGAATTTTATTTCTAAAATTATTTTTAAAAAGTCCAGATAAGGTGTTTGTTGATTGTTGTTACACATATATTTCAAACCAATTCTTGGACATGAGATATTGTTTTCGAAATTAAATGAGTGCCAACACTTAAAATGACCTTAATGGTCTTAACTAATTGTTTAAAATGTTAAAATTGTTAAAATAAGCATTATATATGGGATGTGGTACATTTATTTCGATCAATTTTCTCAAAATGACATTTGTCTGCAAATTGTAAGGGTGTGAACAAATTAAATTACAATAATTGTCCAAAATTATCGGTAACAATATGAAAAATGGCAATATTAGTATCCGGTTGGTTGTTGCGACACTCATATTTCAGTCAAAAATCTTCAAAAAGACATATTTTGCAAAGAGTATGTGTGGGAACAATTTGAATATTCCTGTTAGTCTATATGATTGTTAAAAAATGTTAAAATTGGATATATTTCGTGCGAACACTTGAAATTACCTTTATGATCTTATATTATGGTTTAAACGTTAAAATTTGCCACAATAGGCATCATACGTTTGGCTGTGACACATTTCTGCATATTGTTAGGATGCGAACAGTTTTAATTTCAATAATGGTCTAATTTTTTTGTGTAAAATATTAAAAACGGCAATATTGTCATCCTTTTCGAGGTTGCGACGAACGACATATTTCTACCAATTGACAGCGAAGGGAATAAACATTTTATTATTAAATGGTCTTGTTATTATTGCTTAATGTGTTCAATTTGTCAATATTAAAATCATACGAGTGTCTCCGAAAAAAAAGACATAAAAGACGTACCTCACCAATAAAACAGAATTAAATTAACTCGGAAAGGAATGTGTTTTTGTTCCTTTTGACAAAGCTGCGGATAATACTGTTGTTATTTGATGTAAATTTAATATATTTAAGCTCTACAAAAACATTAACAAATTCATCTACATTACAACCGATAACATTTTCATAAAGTTCAGTTGTAAACAATTACAAACTTGTCGCTACCTTTTACAAGCTGAGCCCAGGAACATGAACGTTCCTACTATGCAAACTTAACAAAACACCTTGTAAATATAGATTTATTTCCTCTTTTAGTATTTGCTTTTAAACCAGACTTTCTATTTTTCTGACTAGTGTGTTCGACACGATGAACGAGTAATCACGAGAACCAAGATTCTAGCGGAAATGAAAACAATGTAATCCAGGGACTAAGACCAGACATGGAAAACAGACGCACACAACAATGAACACAAAACAACAAAAATTATTCATACAAAATAACAAAAGTAAATGTGCAATCCCGATTCGACTACAAACTGGTAGCATGAACCAGGTGCACCGGTAGGATAAGCGTCCTCTGCTTTTCGTGAAACACCAGCCGACTTGCTCAAATCAAGTTCAGTGTAGACGAAGAGAAAAGGGACACAATGAACAAATTAGTTTTCATTGTTCAGATTGAAACACTGTAACGATCCATGAGTTAATGAAGACGAACATAAACCTTTTGTAGTAATGACTCCCATTTTGTTGCAACTTAACCCAGTTCAAGAAACCTAATTGTAAGACGTCTAGGGGACACGAAGAGTGAGTACGGCAAGCTCTGTCATAACGCACGAGTTGTGGTATGAAAACCATACGTAGGTGCTGAAGGGATGTTGCCAAAGATGAAAGGAAAGTTGACAGTACAAAATGAAAATTCATCGCAATTGTCCTATAGTTTGGTCAATAGTTTTCCTGTATCACCTGTCTCTACGTGTAGGTCAAAATATGAGGCTGACTTCACATTGTTTGTAGTAGCCTTTATCTCAAATTCTTTTGGGTAAATGCTATGTATCAAATCCCGAAACTAAGATTGTAACACGTCATGTATATAGCGGAAACTGAGATTAAAGGCTCTAGCTAAACAATGTTCTTTCTTCTGGATCAGGTCACTATAAAATCAGCCTCATAAGAGTGAAGGAATATGTTAGCAAGTAGAGGGGCATAATTTGATCCCATTAGAATGTTAACCGTTTGTTGAAAAATGCATTCACCTCACCTGACAAATATGGTGCCGATAAAAAATTCCAGTATTTTGAAAACATCTTCCATGGTATATTTGGAAGATGATTTATATTTTACAAAGAATGAGGAATTTCTACAAAGAAGTACTTATTTGTATCAAAGTGTACTGTCTTTGTTTAGAGTAACAACGATTATAATGTTTTTGAGTCTGGATTTTAACTGAGAATAGGGAATAGAAGTATGAAGAGTTGCAAAATCATAGTTTTAATGCTATTGTATTCTAACAATAATATTGAATTGAGGGTTTCCAGAAGATTTTTAAGGATCCATATTGAGTTAATACACTACTGGAGTAACAAGTGTCGTGCTAAGACTGGTGACGATATTTGACGGCTGTGAGTATAGAAGTTAACTATTTTAAATAGGTTCGGTTGCATATTTTGTAGATCCGTCTATGTAGATTTGTTTGTATGGATTCATGTGGAGTTTAGGAATCCAGTACTTAGATGTAGCTCAAATCATCGTCTTTGGTAGAGGAAACAAAAGATGGTAGCACAGATTTATGGTTTTCCAAGTTATCTTATCTGAGGAGAATGAGGTAGCAGTATAGGTCTCATTACTGCTATTGTTTTCTACGTCTAACTCTGATTATAAACATTGGTTGTTACATGTTTTGCAGACAAAAACAATGTTGTTTTGGGCTTTGTCTACTGGAACGACAACCTATTTGTCATGTTTAGTATACAATGTTTTTGCTACATCGGGGTCGTTTAAAACTGACGCAGAATTGACACCCATTGACCAAAATCTAATTAGTTATTTTTTATAACAAAGATTGAGAAAATAGTGAAAGAAAAACTGCTTATGGAGTGGTAAACAAGTTTTATGGAATATCGAATTAACACAGCTTCTTATATCGGGTTTTACTCGTACGGAATATGACGGGTGTCGCTGGAAAAGCATTATTTTTTATTATTATTGTTGTTTGTCATTTTTGTTTTGTTTTGTTTTTGTTTTTTTTTCTTGTTTTGTTTTTTGTTTTGTTTTTGTTTTGTTTTTGTTTTTTGTTTTTGTTTTTTGTTATTGTTTTGTTTTTGTTTTTTTTTCTTGTTTTGTTTTGTTTTGCAAGTGCCTTTTTGTGTTGTGGTGTTTTACCTATCTTCAAGTTTTATATTTTGTTGTATATTACACTCTTTGAAAAGTTCACGTTTTCCATTTTAGCGTTCGTGCATCGTTTCTCGTGCGTTTACACATCATTTTCATATTATTTGCAATTACTAATTTAATATTTTTATTACTACAATTTTTTTCGTCCTTATTTGTTAAAATTATTATTTTTCATCGATTTTACGTCTATCGTGCGTTCAAACGCACGCTAGGAGCTTAGTTTATCATGCGTTTAAACGCACGCTGGGAGCGTTCGTTTATCGTTTGTTTAAACGCACAATATGAGCGTTCGTTTATCGTGATTTTGGTGGGCCTTTGTAAATTAGAGTGCGTTGTTTAAGTATCGTGCGTGCTGGAAGCCTAATCGCCTCAAGGAGTGTTATATGTTGACAACATGCTGCATATGGATCGTCTCTGATTCTTGTTTTCACGTTTTTACCATGTCTTTGGATTCTGATCCTTCTGACATCCCTTCTGATTTGATGCTACAGTATATTTGACGATATTCCAATAGTTTTGTGAATACTTCCGAACTAAAAATGTGCCTGCTTTTTCAGGTTGCAATCCCTATCTGAAGATAAAGCGTGAAGAAAACAGTCGCGTCCATAATGACGATATTTCCATGCATTATTCCAAATATGGTGACAAGCACAACGCCTATTAAAACAGCTAATTACGTGACACGAATGGTTCATGGTATAAAGTCACTGAATTTTAAAGTATGCAACAAATAACATTTACAAAATGATGACAGTTTAGAAAGTTATGACGCAGATGTCGGGCTGGTTTAAAGGGGTTAAACATAACGGTCTTTGTTACCAACTAGGAACCGTAGTTATCTCAGATTGGAAGTCTGTCCTGTTATATCTTACATACTTCACAAATCGGACGCCTTAGCCTCAGATCAAAACAGATAAAATTTAATTAGATTAGAAATCAAACACTATATTTATACGCAGTATTTGGCATGGCTTTGGCTGTGTCCTAATTGTTTGATTTATGATGTACTGTGATTGTCAACCCTGCATGGGAATAAGTGGGATTGATTTTACATATGGTGGGGACATAATTTTTGTAGGTTAAAACTGGTCTGGAGCTGGCATGTCAATAAACTGCTATTATTTAATTAATTAATTAATCAATTAATTAGCCCTTAGTTTGTACATTTGTGTCAGTTTAGTTTCTTTAATTTATAACCGTTGTACATGTAACAAAACACTCAAAACTTTTTAAACTGATTATTAGGTTTGCTTAATTGTGTAATATTTTTTCAACAGTGGACAGATTTTAAAGGGGTTGTGATCACGCTATAGTGCTTTAAGCCTGACACATTTGTTTGTGTCTGTTCCAAGTCTTTCTGGCTTCTGTATGTTTTGTTTTGTTTTCACCTTTAGTTGTATTTTTATGAAATAAATGTGAAAAACATTACCTACATGACTCAAGGAAACAAAATTACAGACTCTCATTTATATTTTGTACAAGGGTTGGTAAATAGCACATTATAACAGATCTAATTTTTCTATATTAAGACTATGCTGGAAGTCTCAGAGTAGATACTAAACAACACAAAATTATACTCGTCTATTGTACCAGCTATTCGAGGAACGAAAGGAAGCAATGGTAAATGCATTCTACATCTACATTTATTAGCTACTTTGCTCCCTGCATTGTTTTGTAAAAGAGTTATGGTAATACGAAGGGTCAGAGGATTGACTTTAGTTTCAACATACATGGTCAAGTCCTTAACATATCCAGAATCCTGCAAACCACTATAGACAAAATGTGATAGCAACTCAAGTCTCTAGAAACTTATAAGTCTGACTTTCCATACTAATTCTTTTCTTCGTTCGTAAAGGTTTTTTTTTTTAATTTTTTTTTCAATACATTTGTACCTTGTCATAATTCCAAGGTAGTGTAATGTGACACTACACTGTACTTTGCTATGTAGCATCAGATTTCTACAACAATTACAACTGCAGACAGGGGCTTTCATTTATTGTTATTAGTAGAAAAAATAAATATTACATAATAATATGAAACGCTTCCAAGCACACTTTTACAACCTAACTTTCAACAATATCTTCAACAATGGATACGATGCTTAGAAATTTATTTCAGTACTTTCGAATATCCGAACTATTTTAAGCATATAATTTTAAATAGCTTAATCACAAATGATTGATTGACAATGATTGATCTATCTTATACAAAAAGAAAACAAAACAATAATATATCATCAACTTGATCAGTAGTAAAATGCCATTGTAAATATGCACGAAAAGGTACATAACGCAAAGAAATACTTAAAGCAACTACAATTGTACTCTGGTAGATTTAGATACCTAGAAACTTTGTTTCCTCGTAAAAAAAATAAAGAATCAGGTGAAATTAAATTTTCTTAATATGACCTATACAACCAGTGATAATACGGTTTACATAGAAAAAAATATATTGAAAATGCAGTTGACTGCATTGTCCATCAAAAAGTGAACTTTTTAACTCCATAGATATATTTTGGTTGTAAAGGTATAGAAAATAAATTAATTGAGTGAGAATGTATGTTTATATTTAAAAAAAATAATATAATATATAGGATTGTTTCATTTACAGGACCTGGAACTGGGCAGAAATTGAGACCCTTAGCTAATAATGATGTTTCATCTTCAGTTAGGTTGTGTGATGAAAGATTAATGACAGTGTTGGATGGTTGACTGTCAGGTTTGTTTCTTCGTTTAAAATGTCTGTTGCGTCTTTTGCCTTGTTTTTCTGATGGTGAGAATGTTATTGGTGACATGCCATCACGTTGGAATTTACGTTTCTGTTTGTCATGAAGGGCCTGCTTTTAAGTCTTTGTGATGTCATCAAGACGCTTAATAATAAAGTCATGATCAGAGACTGTGAGTTCTTTCGTCGATGAGTCTATCAATCGATTAAATTCTGTAGTTAGTTTCTTAAGATGTTCTTCGCAGTGTTTCTTCATTAGGATCAGTAGGCGTTTTGAACAAATGAAAAGTGTCTGATCCCATCTACGAGATATGGTGCCGGAAGCCCTACCTGGTGCAAGAGCTTGATGTGAAGACCCTTAGGAATGACATCTTGTTGGATATATTGAGTAAAATTTGATAAATGGTGACTAGTTCTCAATTGCTTTTGTTTAATTATCCTTAATTTCTTAAAATATTCGTCACAGTTCACAACGATACCGATAAAGATGTTAACATACTATAATAAAGTATATAATGGGCAAAATTTTCAGTCAACAAATGACCTTCTTCAGTGCCTTAAATAAACTGAGTGTGTATGAACGTAAATGGTCTGTGAACACAACTCACTACCTAATCAGGTGAATACCTGTGACGTATAATTTTTTTTTACCGACAGTAACAAAGACCTTGAACATTGTGCTATAGACACACGTTGTGTGTTGATCTTGAATACTGAACTATAAAAATAAAAAATATTTACAAATACTGCTATAAGAAACTATACAAAATAGGAAGAACTTAATGTTTTTTGTTAATTCCGTGTGGGTGTAAAACACGGAGTTCTTTTATCCAGAATCCCTCCCGCTTCACTCTCTGTAGATCGCTCCAGATCGTGTTTTGTTCCACGAGGAAGATTTTCATTTTGTTGAAATCATCGAGGCAGTGGTTAGGTAATCTAAAGTGTTGACTCACTGGGAGTAAAGGCTTTTTTTGTTAGGTCGCTCCTGTGTCCGTTCAAGCGCTTGTGAAAAGGCTAATTAGATTCACCAACATATTGAAGGCCTCAAATGGGACAGTGGAGCAAATATATTACATTAGCACTCTTGCAGTGCACGTTGCAAAATATTTTGTAGCGTTTTCCCGTGACTTTGCTGGTGAATGATGACGAGTGGTGCATTTGGTTGCAACATTTACATCTTTTGTCACCACAGGAACGACTCTCGCCTGGAGTCAAGTTGGGCTTAGATATTTCAGCCCTCACAAGTAGACTACGCAAACTGTCTGGCTATCTGAAAGCAATCATAGGTGGTTTGGGAAAGACTTTGGATAATGTTGAGTTTATCTCGACAGAGGCCCAGTGCTCACGAATGGTGTTGTGGCTGTTTTAAGGCAGGGGTGGTATGTTAGAACACAAGGGGTTCTTTTACATTTTTTCGTTGCCTTGTATTGTAGCAGACTACTTCTTGGGATATTGTGAATTTTTTGGAACCCTTCTTTGATGGTCTTGTATCTATATCCCCTTCTTCTTAAATTGTTCTTCAGTTGACCTAGACGTTTCTTTAAGGATTCGTCATTTGAACAAATGCGTCTTTGCCTAAGAGCTTGACTGAATGGTATACTCTTAGTCAGGTGAGATGGATGACAGCTCTTAGGCATAAGATATTGATGTGTGTCAGTTGGTTTTGAGTATAGGTCCGTGTAGAGCTCTCCCCCCGATAAGGTGCTGGAGGTATTGAGGAACGAGATGCTAGTAGCAGATGTTTCGTGAGTGAACTTAATTGAAAGATGTTGACTGTTGGCACGAGCGATAAAATTGTTTAGTTCTTCTTCGTCATGTGTCCACTTCATATCCACGTCGTCAATAAACCTATACCAGGACAGAGGCTTTTCTATAGAGGATTCAAGTAGTTCTTTTTCAACTTAACCCATGAAAATGTTGGCATAAGACGGAGCCATTTTGGTACCCATAGCTGTGCCATTTATTTGTAAGTAATGGTCTCCATTAAAAGTAAAATTGTTCTTTTTTTTAAACCATTGTGAGCAAAGTGACTAGGCAGTCAGTAGGTGGAACTTTGACCTCCCGAGAGTCCCATACTTCTCTGCAAGCCTCGATACCATCAGAGTGAGGAATGTTGGTATAGAGAGATGTAACGTCCATAGTGACCAGAGTGGTGTTTGGTGGAAGCGGATTCAGAGCCTGCATCTTCTGTAAGTAATCAGTCGTATCTTTTATAAATGATGGAAGTTTTTCAACATGTGGACGTAGATGAAAGTCCACGAATTCCGAAATTTTCTGTTGGATGGCCGTTAGCAGAGACTATAGGTCTACCTGGGTTGTTAACTTTGTGAATTTTGGGGAGTAGGTAGAATCGACCAGGTTTAGGATTTTCAGGTTTGAGATATTCAAGAGTTTTAATGTCAATGTGGTTATTATCGTACATTTTGTTTAACTCAGTGTTTATTTCGTCCGCAAAGGATTGAGTGGGGTCTGTTGTTAATTTGATATAAAAACGGTCGTCTTTAAGTTGACACTCGGCCTCATTAATGTAGGCGGATTTGTCCATGATCACTACAGCGCTGCCTTTGTCTGCAGGTTTTATTATGATATTGTCATTGGTCCTTAGACCTTGAAGTGCAGCACGTTCCCCTATTGTTAAATTATCGCGACTCTCTACGTTGACCCTTACATTTCTTATTAAGTCAGATTTTACATTATCAATAAATGATTCCAAAGTTAAATTTTTGCTCTTTTCAGGGACCCACTCACTTTTCTTTATCAACCGATAGTTGTTTTCATCGTCTGAATCACACTCATTTTGACCCTCACTCTCTTTTGAGCCAAAGTACTCTTTGATCCTCAAACTTCTGGCGAAGTTGTCAAGTTCCTCGATCAGGATGGTTTCATTTACAGGACCTGGAACTGGGCAGAAATTGAGACCCTTAGCCCTTAGCTTAGAACAAAACACGATCTGGAGCGATCTACAAAGAGTGAAGCGGGAGGGATTTTGGATAAAAGAACTCCGTGTTTTACACCCACACGGAATTAACAAAAAACATTAAGTTCGTCCTATTTTGTATAGTTTCTTATAACAGTATTTGTAAATATTTTTTATTTTTATAGTTCAGTATTCAAGATCAACACACAACGTGTGTCTATAGCACAATGTTCAAGATCTTTGTTACTGTCGGTAAAAAAAATTATACGTCACAGGTATTCACCTGATTAGGTAGTGAGTTGTGTTCACAGACCATTTACTTTCATACACACTCAGTTTATTTAAGGCACTGAAGAAGGTCATTTGTTGACTGAAAATTTTGCCCATTATATACTTTATTATAGTGTGTTAACATCTTTATCAGTATCGTTGTACAATCCTTTAGACTTATATATACAACGTCTCAGAATGTGACGACTCTATTCGCTACACTGCTCCATCGGATCAAATTGATACAGGGAAGATATATATAATATATATATATTTCAACAGAATATGTTTTTATAGACTATAAGTTTACGTTATCTTCCCTGTATCAAATTGATCCGATGGAGCAGTGTAGCGAATAGAGTCGTCACATTCTGAGACGTTGTATAATATTGATTTGTTGTGACATGCATCATTAATTTAAGCCCTTTCCTACATATTAACACCTAGATATATATATATATATATATATATATATGAAATAAAATTTATCATTAAAAATAAATTATTTTGAAAATAAATTAAATATTTATGTGTGTTAAGAACAGTAAACGCATTTGTTATTTTTTCTAAAGGTAAAAGCGTTGGCATTGATTGTAAGTAAAACAATATACTGACTTTGCAATTTAAGTTATATTTTAAGACGTACAAGACAACGCATAATTTTTTAAAATAAAAATAATTAATTTTTCCGAATCAATATGCAGGTTAAACAGTACAAGTAATTTGTTTTGCATTCTATCCACAAGATATCATTTCCGGACGATGTTTTTTTATTTTGTTCTAATCATTCTGAAATCCTATTGAGTACTTTTGCAATACTTTTGCAGTATTAATTTGATGATATTAAGAATCAAAATAATGATTTAAAACTGGTATACAAAATGTATGAACGTAAATCATGGTAAATTTCATGTCTAACCTACAGCGAATGTTTATAATACGAGGGTTTATCTCATATATGAGCTACGGTTACCTACTTGAAGAATATTGACGCTTGGCAAAATATCTACGGCATGTGAATGGCCCTTGTGGCAGGACACAGACACTTTTATAGCATGAGCAGTTTTACCCTCAATACGACATTCACCAAAGCGCAGATATCTTTCCATATCTGCAAGGATTGTTCCCATGTGCTGTCTTACATCAGAAATTGTGTCATATTTCGGGCTTGACAGAAACACTACCAGATCAGATTTCCCTTTAACCGCCGTACCTTTTCCAAGCGATCCACTCTATAAATGCGAAACAGTGCATATAATACTAAACAAATCTGTATTTTTATCTTCGGTTTCTACATGTACATGTATTTTACTTTCCATTATAATGAAAAGTCAATTGCAAAATGATCATAGCGACATCTCATACTGTACATGTTCTTATTGTGTTTACATGAGTTTCAAAACAAGTATTAAAACTATATTCTTTGCAATATCTCCAATGTTCAAAATTCATCTTTGATCGGAAAATACTTTTACATTAAATCATTATAACACAATGTTCTAATGTCATGTTAGATTTTTGTCATGCTTATTTTATTTCCTGACTTGCCATGCAATAAAGCACAACTTAATGACTGTTTTAACTTTCAACTATTGATATGTTTAACCATAAATAACAAGCTTAAAAAATATCAATTGACTTTTTGTAAAAAATACCTTGATAATTTCAGATGGTCGACGATCGCTTGAAAAATTATTTTTCATAAATTCGCATAGGCGTCTAATGACGGCCTTACAACTGTCATTGTAGTCGGCATCCGGTTCAATTTCATCCGTCACATTCAAGTATAAAAGGCTATTGTAGAACCTTGAGATTGAGCACTTCAAGGCTAAACCACCTGACTGTTCTTGCAAAACCTCTCCATTCAAATATGGTCCTTCTGGTCACGTCGTTACCGGAGATTTAACCATTATCGAAAACGAATCTCTGCGTAATATCCTTTCTAAAGGTCCCAAGTACCGTGAACCACGCTCCATAAATTGGAATTATAACTTTAAAGTTCTTATGGATGCCGTCGAGGAATATGCAAGAAAATGGATAAAACGAGAACAAGAAGACATTGATTCTCTGTCAGAGTGGTTAAAGGCCGTGAGGCCTTTAATTTTGAAACGAATGAAAGTTTTAAGTAGGTCAATGAGTGCCAAGGCTACATCAGTTTTCAAAGACCCCGATGTAGCAAAAACATTGTCTACTATACATGAAAAATATGTTGTCATACCAGCAGACAAAGCCCAAACAACACTGTTTTTGTCTGCAAAACGTTTTATATCCAATGTTTATTATCAGAGGTAGACGTAAAAAGTAATACCAGTGATAAGACCTACACTGCTACCACTCTCTCCAAAGAAGAGATTGTGGAAAACCGTAAATCTGCGCTATCCTCTTTTGTTCTCTCTACCAAGGACGATGATTGTGATTTACCGTCTATGTACTGGATTCCTAAACTTCACAAGAATCCATACAAACAAAGTTTCATAGCTGGATCTGCAAAATGTACCACCAAACCTCTTTCAAAACTTTTAACTTCTACACTCACAACTGTCAAAGAGGGTCTACAGTCCTACCACAACACTTGTTACTCCCGTAGTGGTATTAATTCAATGTGGATCCTGAAAAATTAGAAAGATCTTTTGGAGACAATCAGTTCAAGACTATTATCTGAATATAATAGCATTAAAACCTATGATTTTTCAACACTGTATACTTCTATTCCCCATACTCAGTTAAAATCCCGACTTAAAAACATTATACATCGTTGTTTTTCCAAAACAGATGGTACACCTAGATACAAATGTATAGTTCTTGGCAGAGATTCCTCATACTTTGTGAGAAATAATTCCAAATCATCTTCCAAATATACAGATGAAGATGTTTACAAAATGCTGGAATTTTTAATTGACAACATATTTGTCCAGTGTGGTGGACGTGTTTTTCAACAAACGGTCGGCATTCCAATGGGAACAAATTGTGCTCCTTTACTTGCTGACCTATTCCTTCACTCTTATGAGGCTGACTTTATAGCTGATCTGATCAGAAAGAACGAATATTGTTTAGCTAGATCCTTCAATCTCAGTTTCCGCTATTTAGATGACGTATTATCTTTAAACAATCCTAATTTCGGGGATTTGATACATCGCATCTACCCAAAAGAACTTGAGATAAAGGATACTACAGACACTGTGAAGTCAGCCTCTTAGAAATCGATGGTAAAGGAAAACTTTCCTTTCATCTGTAGCAACATCCCTTCGGCTCCTGCGTATGGAGTGTTCATATCACAATTCATACGTTATGCCAGAGCTTGCCGAAACTATGCAGACTTTTTGTATCGCGCTAGAACTCTAACAAATAGGCTTCTGGAACAGGGTTATGTTGCTACAAGATTGAAGTCATCATTACAGAAGTTTTATGGTCGTTATCATGAACTCGTGGATCGTTATGGTGTATCCATCAGCACCATGAAAACTGATTTATTCAACGGGTCATAGTTTTCCTTCCCTCGTTTGTCTACCCCGGATTTGACTTTTTATGAGCAACTCGGCGGGTGTTTCTAGAAAAGCAGAGGTACGCTTACCCTACCGGTGCACCTGGTCCATGCTCCCAGTTTTTAGTGGAGTCCGAGTTGCTCTTTTACTTTTGTTACTTTGTATGTATGATTTTAGTCACTTTATGTTCTTTGTTGTGTATGTCTGTTTTCCATGTCTGGTCTTTGTCCCTGGATTACATTCTTTTGATTACCGCTATAACCTTGGTTCCCTTGATTACTCTTTCACAAACTTATCAACATCTGTTGACGATAAGTTATACAGCGGGCATCTTCGTTTGCTCATCACTGAAACCAGCGGGGGCATTTTAGGAGTAGAGACAAATGAATATTGATGAAACAAAGTTGACGTAACCTTTGGTACTGCACATGTCTGCCATGATGTCGCAGAACGAATTCCAGGACGCAGATATTCATCATGTTGTGCCTTAAATTGAGGCAATCGGAACCGTCTTTCTGGACTGCATGTCCAACATACTTCAGGAAACATCGTTGGGTTACGCCGACGATAGTTGTGCAACCTCTTGCCTTTCATTTTCCTTTATTATAATGTGTAATGCATGCAGAATTATTAATATTTTTACGAACAACTTTATTTATTCAAAGAGGTAAAGAAACTCAATATAATGATATAACTTACAGTAAATATACTTGGAACTACAGCTTATTAGTGAAAAAGCACAACAAAAGCAAATAAAAACTAAATGAGTGTATATATCATTAATTTACTCATTAAATATTCTTAATTTCACTTGAAATGAAGCATTCCTTTACCATGTTTAACACACTAGTATGTCATGTAACATAAATAACAATAAGGAAGATTTTTATGGCAGTTATGGTACTTGAAAATATTCCTTGGTTACTAACGTTACACGATAATGCCTTAGAAGATTCAATACTTGTGGGCAAAATGTTTTCATCAGATTGCCAATATAAAGGTATGCGAGTTGTGGTGTGATTAAATTAAACACTATAGAAAAACATATATTGTCAATGGCATAATTAATTTTGAGACCTTCAAATAGATTAAGGCATACATTGAACTGTTCAAACGTTGATAAAAATTACAGATATTGTCAATATATCATAGCTTTTTAAATAAATATCTAATAAGTTATGTTACAAATACCCATGTCAAATATGCTTTATTATGCATGAATCACGACTTTTATTATCCGCTACCTGTAACAACTCATGTTCAGGATTATCGGGTTACCTCGAGTAGCGTTTTGTATATCTAAAGTTTTAACACTGATTATATTATGAAATGGTGTACTGTTAACACCGAATGAATAGTAATAATGCATGCTCCGTTTAATTATATTGGCAACAATATACCTACGGTAAGGATGAAGAAGTATACCTGACATTTTCTTCTTTTTTGTGTGTTACGTGGACACAAAGTATAATAACGTGATTTTCGTTAATATTTTGCGTAAGATGTTACAATCTTACTATACAACGAGCCATATATAACGTTAAATAAGATACCAACGCACTTCCGTCTTTTCACTCAATATTAACCAACGCACTACAGCATAGACCAACTCACTTTCGTGCAATAGCGCTACGTATCCCACTTATTTTAGCATTGGCCATTGCACCTGTCGCACTTCCGAAGCTCGCATATGTACTCCTGATTAAGACTGTATCCTGATGCCTTTGCTGTGTCACCAAATTCGTCCTTCTTTTATGTATCATAAAATGAGGTAATGAGTCCGCAAGTAAAATTTGATTCCGTTCGCCTAATATTCATCAAGTTGGCCTAATGCAAATAAGGAAACACATCGGTAATTAACATCAGTATTTACGTTAATTAAAAACTTGCGGGAAAAAGAAAACAAGTGGAACCCACCAGTCCAAAGTCAGATCCAATAATACAATATATCAGGCCGTACTCTTGGGATGGGAAACAACACATACCCAAGAAATGTCCGTACTTGTACACCGGAGGGATAAAGGAAAAGAGAAAAGCAGAAAGCAAAACCAAATCAGGCGAGATATGTGTAAAACGAATAGGGCAGCATGGGATTTAATATAGGGATAGAAACAATCCGTTCATAGCCCTAATTACCTCCGGGAGGTAATGAATCTAGTCAAGTAAGTAAACAAAAGGTATTTTTAAAACCCAAATATACCAATTAACACTTTAGGAAATTATCCTGCATTGTCTTAAATCGAATTTTGTGTAATCGTTTTTGTTCAAAGTATTCAAATCAATCAGAAGTCTTGAACATAAATTATCAAGTGCAACTGAAATTAGGCGTCCTCGGAAAAAGGGAAAACTGCGTCTTTTTTAAACATGGCTTTTTTGCTTTTCTCATACAATTGTTTTGTGTCTATCTGAATCAATAAAAGATAACACACTTACAATTATAAACCGCATTAAATCCAAACCTCAACTTTGAATCAACTCAGTTTCGGTGTTTTCTCTATATTTGAAATCTCAAGGTTACTTTCTTCCTTATATTGGACGATAGTATGTATTTTTAGAACTTCGTTTATGTAGCTTCATTGGAAGGGTTTCAAGGTTGATTTTTATTTTTAGTGATTGGTCTATTTTGTATTGATGGGGAAATAAACGGAGCAATTAAGTTAGACAAATGTATTAATTACCTTTACTTCTTAGTGAAAAGAAACAAGTGTTGTTGAGGGATAAGTTTTGTTTTCTGAATACTCATTTATTTCATTACCGGATTTCATCATATTTATGCTTACTTTCTTCATTAGTTTGTAAGCGCTATTATTTGAGATTTTCAATAGAAAACTACATCGTACATAATCGAATCTGTTAATACAACATCCAGGTATGAAACCTGCAAAAACGAACCGGAGACCCCATCCAAGTAAGCGAAATCTTATGTCTTAGGTTCACCTTTTATGTACCTTTTTATATGTAAATAGCTGCTTGTTTTAATTTCTTTTTTTTATGAAGAGACTTTGATCTTGCTTTTAATATTTCCATTTCATTCAATGTTCTTGCCGTGATATGGCCCTAGTCGCCGAAACGGCATTAAAAGGTAACAATCAATCTTTTCCAGTCCTTTATCCGTATAGGAGACGAGACAGAAAAATATCATTTGTTTTAACGTTTACATTTATAAAAAGTGTAGTATGTTAAGATACTAGAATAAGAAACGTTTTTAACAGGTTAGCGCTAAATAAAGTTAGAATGATTTATTTATATTATCACGACCTAATTAATATGCATAAATGAAAACCAGAAGTAACAACCACTTACCATACATGGAAGTGCTACGTCATTGTTTCGCAATCTCTATTTGTGTGCATTGAAAATGTATACACTTGCCCAAAAAAAATCAATAAATCTTCCAAAATAACTTGTATATATAATGCAGGGTGGTCCATTGATCTGTGTATGAGTGCGGTAATCGTGTTTAGATTGTAAGAAGACTAAAGCTCTTCTCGTTTTCTGCCAGCTTTTCATTTTCGTTAGGCATACATCATTATTTCATAAATTGCAAAATTTTAATGTAATCTTCGAAAAGAAGTGGTGTCTCTCTGTGAATTATAGTCTTCATATACATGTAATAGTTGAATATTTCTATCATTGTTTATCATTTCCTTCTCGAAGTGGTTTAGATTGATACAACTGTAAGTATATATTCTCTGGCAAACCAAAACTTTCAATATTTTCACTTTCAGTTGAATAAATCATGTAAAAAAGTGCAGAAGACCAACGCCTTTCAACCAATCGATCTATGAATTGAGAACCAATGACGTAGCACGGTCACGTGACCACATGGTTAATTAAAATTCGTATGGCTTGGGTCACTGTCGATTTTGAATCGATTTATCTTCAATTGAACGACCCCCCCCCCTGTGGATCGCTATCCTTGTCGTGGTAGGGGGGCTTGCGTGCCTCAGTGATCCTAAGAGCTATGCCAGCTGGAGTTTTTTCTCCTGGTAGGGTTACCCATGCTGGAAAGGTCAAAGGTTAGAGGCCAGACTAAAGCGATCCGAACATCGACCGTGGGCCCGGCGTTTAAAATAAAAAGTGGGTTCACCTACTTGTTTGCCGTGAGTTGCAACCCGTAAGTTATTGGTGGGCGAGGAGGTCCTAGTGGATGAAGGTCGTATCTAGACTCCAGTCGTGACGTAACCCCCGTGTCATCGATGGCTGGATGATCGAGGATACGGCTGTATATGCCACTCGGCTCTTAGGTCATCTAAACGGGAGATCGGATGGACCCGGTTCGATCAATCGGCTGGTCACGCCATGCCCTTCATTTGTCCACCTGCTTTACTGATGGCATTTTGTTAAATCCAATGTTTCTAAGATTTTCAAAAGCTTACAAATGGCAAATGAAGAAGGCGGTGGCTCATGGGCCAATCGAGTAGTACGCTGTCTATGCGCCATTGATAGATACGCTCTGTTCGAGTATGTCGTCTCTGGAATCCCTGATGCTATCTGCTGGAAATCCGTAGAGTCCTAGCATCGCCCGTGTTGGCACTCGGTGGCGGGTGGGGAACAGAGACGATGAAACTTACTAAAACTTAACATGGCGACAAAAAACAACGGGGAGTCCAATGTTTCTTATTCAAAAAAACGAAAAAGTGATGTCTGCAATTCTTCTGACGAAAGTGATAAAAACTGGCCAAGATTTATTGTAATTTCTGCAAAAGATAAAGACAAAAATGTTAATGACCTTTCTCCTTTTTTAATACAGAAAACTATCAAGGGTGTAGCTGGTGATGTTAAAGATACAAAGAAAATAAGATCAGGAATTTTAATTGAATGCCTCAGACCTGGCCAATCATCAAATTTGTTAAAATTAACCAGGATTGGTGACCTTGATGTGGTTTCATCTGCACACAAGTCACTAAATCAGTCACAGGGTGTCCTTAAATACCGGGGTCGAGACCTCGACGCCTTGACTGATGAAGAGATCTGTGAGGAACTGAAATCACAAGGCGTTAAGTCAGTGAAAAGATTTACTTCTCGACGTGCAGATGCAACCACACCAATGAGAACAATCCTGTTAACATTTAGTTCCACTTCAGTGCCATCTCATGTCTACATTGGTCCATACAGGACAGCTGTCAGTCTGTATATTCCTAACCCACTTCGGTGTTTTAAATGCCAGAAGTTTGGGCATGGAAAGGGCCAGTGTAGAGGAAAACTGTTTTGTTTCCGATGCTCTGAAGAAGGACACGAGGGAATCGACTGCAGAAAAGATCTGAAATGCAGAAACTGTGAGGAAGCTCACATGTCATCATCTAAAGATTGCCCTCTTTATAAGAAAGAAAAAGATATTTTAAAGATAAAAACTGAAAACAAAATTTCATATAGTGAAGCTCGCCAGAAATGGTCCCTTTCCAACAATTTTCTTGCACCTGGCAAAACATCTTATGCTAGTGTTGCAAAGCGTGCTTGTCTGTCCTCGACTGTTGAGGTGCAGACGATCATGAGTTGGAAAGAGGATATCAATGGTCTTGCCAAACTGCCCACTGAGGTATCCACCAAAATAATGAAACCATCCAAAAAATGTTTAGAGGAAATTAAAAAGGCCAGAGCTAAGAAATCTCACCAATGTTCCCAGACTCAGTCATCCCAAAATTCCGGATCATCTTCAAAATCATCTCCATCATCACAACAGTCATCGTCTTCGAAATCTCAACAGAAGAATGTCCAACCCCCAAAAAAGTTGGGGAATTAATTTAATTTAATTTAATTTAATTAATTTAAAATTTAAGGTTTTCTAAATAGAGATTATCTGTAACTAAACCGAATTGTCCTACTGGCTTGCTTGCTACTTTTTCACCAAAAAAAAGAGAATATATTCAACAGATAAGAGTAGATAAGGAAAATAACCAAAAAAAAAAAAAAAAAAAAAAAACAATAAATAAATAAATTCTATAAGTGTGAGGTTATCTTGATTCCCAAACATTTACTCGTATTGGTAGATATTGCTCAATCATACTTGATTTTATTTTACAGTTCACTTTAGTAGTTACTACACGTTAATACTCCAAATTTAGTTTACTTGAATTGTAGTGACCGATTATTATGGATATATGTATGTTACAGGAGGTTAATTATACCTTACATGTGGTACCTGAACTTCAACTGCAAGTCTTACACTGCCATCAAAATAGATTGATTGATTGATTGTTGGGGTTTAATGACCGAGCAGCAATATTTCAGCTATATTCAGGTGATGAACATGAAGTGGATGACAAAATGAAAATGAAATGATGATGAAAGGAAAAAAAAGGGATGGGACACAAGGACAACAGGGTCAACAAATTTTGATTGCCACTAGAAAAAGGCAGGGATGGGTAAGGTCGGGAAATTTAGCCTCCTGTGGCGGAGCGCAAAGGTTCCTACTCCTATCGAATACCACAGCATCTTTCCCAACACGGTGCACCACTACGGTTTGCGCTCAGGTTTTCCGTATTATAGCCTAACAACCCCAGCATGTAACACGCCAGGGGTACCCCATTCCGCCACCTGGGGCACACATCCCAGTTGCTCTGTGGGCAGAGCGCATAGCCCCCGGCTAGGTCTCTGAGCACTATTTAGTCGCCTTTTACGACAAGCTTAGCGCTGCTGCAGGCCTATTCTTTTAACACCAGGACTTGCACGGGGCTCAAAATTTATTGAACGGTTGAATAGGACTTTGCAAAAGAAAAAGGAAAATAACAAAATAAAGGGACTCTTACACTTGTACATCAGTATTTTTCATTTTTTTAATTTGTTTACTTCTTCAAACCATCATTCCACATTTATGGGCTTAATTAAATACTAAATTTTCAATTCCCAAATAAATAAATATTGGGCCGAAATGATTGGTATTAAAAAAGTAATACTCAAGTGATTGCGAGGAGCGACAAAAAACAATACAGAAATCAAAGAACAAATTATTCTTTTCGTCTGAGCTATTATGTTTAAATATCTGGTAACAAAGCGTCGTAAAGAGAGCTCTTTAAAGAAATTCTTCAGATGCCTGAATCAAAGTTCAAAATAGCGATAATATTCGGATAATATTCAGTTGAATTGTGTGTGCACTGTTAACGTGTCTAAGAAATTTTATATCTGATTAACATGTCGCAAATGTAAAAATGCAAAATCGTGTCTTCTTATGTTCATATTCAGTATATAAGTGTCGACATGTCATGTATACAATGAATTGTTTCTAGTGACGAAAATCTATATGAGTATTGACTCTACCGAGGCTATGCTAATAAGTAAAGAGCTGAAAGTGGGATGTTACAAAAAAATAAAGAGTCGAATTGAATGTGATATCAGTTTAGGCTGAATTGAAAAATTAATATTTAAGATTTAGCAAAGAGAAATCGGTTAGCTTTTGCTATAGTGTAAAAATATGTATAAAGTATGTATTAATACAACAATGACACTTTCCTACGAGCAATAATTTTCTGTCAATGCAGAACTAGTTCTAAAGTTACAACCCTAAAATTATATGACATTTACAAAAAAATATCAATTAAAACATTCCTAATATTTCCATGAAAAGACACATTGGTAAAAGTCTGAAAATTAAAGTCTTATACCTAATTTGGCCATTGCTGTAAACAGTTGTCAGAAATCAAGCTTAATTGGTACTAAAACACAGAATTGAAAATAGACTTCATGTAAGAATGCAAAGGCAGATACACTCCTTGAGATGTTCAACTATTTTACCGTTCGTGCATCGTTTACCCTGCGTTTACACATCATTTTGCGTTCGTTTAAACGCACGATAGAAACGTTTGTTTATTTTTATACTTTGATTATTTTCTTGATTTAACTGTTATTTCATATTTTTTGCTATTATTGATTGATATGACCTGATTAATGTTATTATATATTTTTTTCTGTCTTCATTATATTTTAATATTACTATTTTTCGTCGTTCGTCTATCCTGCGTTATAAGCCTTCGTATATCGTGCGTTTAAACGCAGGAAAGAAGCGTTTGTTCATTGTGCGTTTGGTGAGCGTTTAGCGTGCGTTTAGGTATCGTGCATGCGGAAAACCTAAACGTCTCAAGGAGTGAAATACTGACTAGACAAATAAACGGTTTTTCAAATATTGTTTCATTCAAAAATCGTACTTTGTCAAATTATAACCGCTATAGTGACTGGCTTACTCAGAGGAGATATTTAACATGAATTTATAATGCATAAATAACTTTCCTGACTGTAAATGTAACTCTTATAATGCATAAATAACTTCCCTGACTGTACATTTTCATCTATTAACTAGTAGGCAGAACAAAATCGCAATAGGCACAGATCCATTATTAACATTAACTGTTGAGACACACTGATGACATAGAACTATTTTACAAATTAAAATACACTTTATAAAGATTTTCCCTGATTCCTAATCAAGAAACCTCCCTGTACTTGAATAGGCCGTCGACTGTATAACAAATTCAATTTCATAAATTACCGTCCTAAATCAACTTAAACAGGAGTTGCTCTTTCAAACATAGTACATGGTGTAGGATTGTTTTGTTAACGTCCATCCCATTCAAAACTGTTAAATGAACACTTAATGTACTGAGTTTACATGTCAAGGGGGATACTTTGTTTCCCGTCTTTACTAAAGCCGTCAGATCATAATCTATTAATTCCATTTTGTTCGCATTAATTTTCGTACGGAAAAAGCACCTATTCAATTTAGGAAAAGGTTTACATTTTAAAAACTTCTTCAAGAATCCGTTTACTCCTCATATAACTAATGATTTAGATTGATTCATAGTATTGACTGAAGTTTGGTCCTGGATCACGGGATTCAATATGGATATTGTGGCTTGTTCATACAAGGTGCCACGACTATCCACGTGTTTATTCAACGGATATATGCGCAAGAGATGTAGCAAACTCTCAGGAATTTCAATTTTTGTTTAATTTCTTTTCTTTTTCAGATGAATGACCTCTATTCGTGAGCGCAGAAAATGGCATAATGGCCATATGACCTGACAATAACAAACTGGCCCAAATGATGTTCAATCCTGGATTATTGTTTCATGTTTAGAACCTTTATGAACATGGTTAATCATTAACACAATAACTACTACATGTACATATCTATATACGTACTCATTTTAATATTTGCGAAAGTCATAATCGTAAATGTTGTCAAATATAGCACTGTTTTACTAAAGATATATCCAATATATTTATCTTCACTTCATATATCTTTTATTAATGCAACAACTGCATATTTGCTCATTTGCTTTTGTTACTATGTATGCATGATTTTAGTTACTTTATGTTCTTTGTTGTGTACGTCTGTTTTTCATGTCTGGTCTTTGTCCCTGTATTATATTCTTTTGATTACCGCTATAACCTGGGTTCCCTTGATTACTCTTTAAAATACAATGTTCAACCTATTTTTTCTACTTTTCATTTATGTTTTGTATTAATAAATGCCAAAAATGGTACAATGAATGATAAATACTTGGACGGAAAAACATTTACAATCACAGTATTATAATAAAGGTTAGCTAACTAATGCTAAGTACACAACCATCTTTTTTTTTTAGAGTGACATGATCATGAGATCAACGATACAAATACATAAAATAGCATGTTTGTGTCGTCCTACCACGTCATGCACATAGGATCATTTCCAAGATTAGACTATATTACATGAGACAGCAAACTACAACTTCAATTTTGGTGTATGTACGACTGTAATGACATTTCCGCCAAACAATGAGTTCCTTGACTAAAGTCTTTTCTTTCTAATAAGATGAAGTCCGAGAACAAGTCGTGGTCAAATTTGCTGCATTTACCGACCATTTTTATAATTTCTTTCCACAGTTCACAATTTTTTTCAGACCTCCTTTTTCATAAATATCAGACCGGACTCTGTTTTAACTCGTGTCGATGTCAGGGCAATTCTTGGAGCTTGTGTGGTTGTCCGTCATCAGAACATGGACTACTGATTTCCATCTTTGGATCCTTATTTGAATGACAATAATTCCACCTTTGGACATTTCCGGCAGAATCTTTCGTCCGGCAGGATCTTTCGATCAGCAACAAGATAAAAACATCGTTTCAACATTATTCTGATAAGATTAGTCTTTAGTTTCTATTCATTTTATATTTTATCAACAAATGAATTGTGAGCATTGCTACTGAAGTGTTTTAAAATATATTTCTCGTCTGAATATAGCTGAAATATTGCTGCTCGGACGTTAAACCCCCACAAACAAACAAACATAAAATATATTTCTTTAAATATGTTCGAATTCCAAATGGTAGATGTTGTTCATCGAACAAATTGCGCTTTTTTTGCAATTTAAACATGACATAACTTTACAAAAACTTAAACCTGTCTGTATACAATATTTTTTCTCAGAAAACGTTACATTCATTTCCCACTGAAATCCCCCCCAAAAGCGAGAAAAAATAAGTCTTTTAAAGAGCAGATCTTATGCAAAATCGAAGTAAATGTTTTATCTTAAAACGGTAACTATCTAATGAAAAAAGTAGACTGGATATGTGGTTTACATCCTGTTCTAAATTACAAAATGAAATTCATAAGGTGAGTTATTGGCATACGCGTATCATCTTCCATCTGATATTCATGAAGACTGTAACTCAAAATAATTTAATTTAACCAAACCAAAATAAGAAACATTTATTTCTGAAACCAACTTTATTGAAAGATGTCGCACCTTTGGCTTTCTAAATAAGTATATTTGTCATAATTTATTTGATCAAAATGATAAGTAAAGTTTGCCTTAAACATATAAAAGAAAGGTTTGTCGCCTATAATAACGCAATACTCGGTGGTTTCCTCACAGGTAAGAAATTTTTCTTAATATAAACGCATGACTTAATGCTTTATTTGGGACAATTGTATTCGTATAATCTTAGTTTTATCTTTTATTATGACAACAAAAGCCAAATACAGCAAAACTTTCATTGACCATTTCGTGCAATCGTGTAAAGTATAATCTTATTCATTGTGAAATTGTCTTGGCGTACATAGTAAATAATTATAAATTACTTTAAATTCCATTTTTTATTCTATTTCTTTGTATTCCTATCTGTCTAATTTTGTTTTGTTTTTGTTTGTCTGCTGATTTTTATATACAAAGAGCGTTCTACAATCTCTTAGAGCAGTGAAAAAATGTTTTACTAAAACTGCTTCCACCCTGCCTCTGAATCCAAAATGAATTGTAAACAAGAAGTACTCTAAACCAAAATTATCAAGATAGGAAACCAAATCACAGTAGATTTGCATGGGCACAGTGTAACACTGTTCAGTTACCACCGCATAATAATAAATAATACATTTATGTATTTAATATTAAAATTGGATATGAGTCACGTAAAAACAAAACATCCACGACCCTGATTATTTCGGCTTATAATTGCCTTAAAAAGGAATTCATTAAAGGAAGGTCGAAAGTTTTTTGGTTTTTGTTTTTTGTTTTTTGTTTTTTTGTTTGTTTGTTTGTTTGTTTGTTTGTTTTGTACCGAATTTTCCTCTTTAAAACTTTCTTCATTTTAAGTGTTTAAGGTAAAATTGCCAGTAAAAAGTATTGCATTATGTTATAAAATATACACATTCTTTTTCAGCCATCGCGATAGTGAAATACAATGTCTACTATGATGTCTACAGTCGTAGTTTTTATGGTATTAATTAATTCGATTTTAAAGACGAAGGCAAGCACTACACCTCTTAAACCAGAAAATTACTCAACATTAATGGGCAATGGTTTTACCACTAAATATTTTAAGTCACTAAACTTTGATATCGAGTACGATAAACAGCACATCACAGATGTATACAACAGGGGATTCAGAAACTTGCGAATTAGATGTCGAGCCGATTTAGTAGGACTAAACATGACAGTATTTCTGAAGAACTTGGACACCGTTATAGATGACTGTCTAAATGGAGGTATTTATCCTGTAGTGTCTTGGATACATTACGCAGCAGAAGCATTTGCCACAGAACAAGACAGATTAAACTATATAGACTGGTGGAAAACTGTAGCTACCAAGCTCAAAGACAAGGATTACAGGCTGTCGTATAACCTATTTACAGAGCTTGGTATAGATCACTGTCTAATGCATCCAAACTTGACGAAATCTGATTGCGATGGAAGTTTGAGAGTTGATACAAACAAGTACAATAATTGGACAGCCTCTGTAGTAACAGCAATACGTGCTACAGGTGGAAATAACGCTAAACGTATTCTCCACCTCGGGGCACCAAAGAAAACAGCGGACGGATTGGACCTTATTGACAGTAACATTTACAAGAACGACTCTTACATAATGGTAGAATGGCACAATTATGCTTCAGGGCCCAACAAAATTACCCTTAGAAATGGAACAAAGCACGAAAAATATTGGGAAGGAGACGGTACAGTCTTTGGACGTACAAATTGTGTAGCTAATATAGACAAGGGCAAAAAATACATGAATGACACTGGCTTGAAAACTTATTTTGCTGAATGGATGCCTATGAGTAACAAAAGAGGACACCTGAATGAGAGCGAGGTACTAGAGTTTGCCAAGTTTTTTGTCAAGACGATCAAACCGATTCCTTGGTCACTTAACTCACTTCACAAATTCTATGACGTCAAGAAAAATAAATGGATTGATTACAATGTTGACATATCTGGACAATCTCTCAACATGTCGAAAATCTTGCAAACCATTATTGATGGAATGGGACATTGATGAATAGAAACAACCGCCTAATGATTTATTGAAACACTACTATAATTTTTTTTTCACTAAAACTATGCTTATCAGCTACGTTTGTTACTAAGTATCATATTATCTAAAATATAAACCTTTTTTACAGTACAAAAAAACGCGCGACGATTTGACAAGTCTTAGTTTTTGTGACATAGTTGTGACATACGTTGCGAAATACATCATCAATCAGCTTTTTTTACGGACCTTCCGATTCAATGCAGATTTGAGATATGAACATTGTGATACATTATTTATACACAATGTAGTATCATCAACAAAATTTTTGTTTTTAATATACTTTTTGTTTTGCTTTGTTTCGTTGTTTATTTTTTTTTTTTTGGTCGCAAAATAATTTGAAATAATTGTTGTTTAAATGCATCGTTTTATTAGCATTGAATACATGTATACTTGTTTTCATAAATTCTGTCGTTCAGAAACGTACGTAAAGATAGTGGATACCAAAAGGCAGTTTCTGTTGAAAAATGTTTGATATAATAGAAAAAATAGAGCAGAATTAAGCAATAATAGTCTGAATCCCCTGAATGCTGGAAAGGTCAAAGGTTAGAGGCCAGACTAAAGCGATCCGAACATCGACCGTGGGCCCGGCGTTTAAAATAAAAAGTGGGTTCACCTACTTGTTTGCCGTGAGTTGCAACCCGTGAGTTGGTGGGCGAGGAGGTCCTAGTGGATGAAGGTCGTATCTAGACTCCAGTCGTGACGTAACCCCCGTGTCATCGATGGCTGGATGATCGAGGATACGGCTGTATATGCCACTCGGCTCTTAGGTCATCTAAACGGGAGATCGGATGGACCCGGTTCGATCAATCGGCTGGTCACGCCATGCCCTTCATTTGTCCACCTGCTTTACTGATGGCATTTTGTTAAATCCAATGTTTCTAAGACTTTCAAAAGCTTACAAATGGCAAATGAAGAAGGCGGTGGCTCATGGGTCAATCGAGTAGTACGCTGTCTATGCGCCATTGATAGATACGCTCTGTTCGAGTATGTCGTCTCTGGAATCCCTGATGCTACCTGCTGGAAATCCGTAGAGTCCTAGCATCGCCCGTGTTGGCACTCGGTGGCGGGTGGGGAACAGAGACGATGAAACTTACTAAAACTTAACATGGCGACAAAAAACAACGGGGAGTCCAATGTTTCTTATTCAAAAAAACGAAAAAGTGATGTCTGCAATTCTTCTGACGAAAGTGATAAAAACTGGCCAAGATTTATTGTAATTTCTGCAAAAGATAAAGACAAAAATGTTAATGACCTTTCTCCTTTTTTAATACAGAAAACTATCAAGGGTGTAGCTGGTGATGTTAAAGATACAAAGAACATAAGATCAGGAATTTTAATTGAATGCCTCAGACCTGGCCAGTCATCAAATTTGTTAAAATTAACCAGGATTGGTGACCTTGATGTGGTTTCATCTGCACACAAGTCACTAAATCAGTCACAGGGTGTCCTTAAATACCGGGGTCGAGACCTCGACGCCTTGACTGATGAAGAGATCTGTGAGGAACTGAAATCACAAGGCGTTAAGTCAGTGAAAAAATTTACTTCTCGACGTGCAGATGCAACCACACCAATGAGAACAATCCTGTTAACATTTAGTTCCACTTCAGTGCCATCTCATGTCTACATTGGTCCATACAGGACAGCTGTCAGTCTGTATATTCCTAACCCACTTCGGTGTTTTAAATGCCAGAAGTTTGGGCATGGAAAGGGCCAGTGTAGAGGAAAACTGTTTTGTTTCCGATGCTCTGAAGAAGGACACGAGGGAATCGACTGCAGAAAAGATCTGAAATGCAGAAATTGTGAAGAAGCTCACATGTCATCATCTAAAGATTGCCCTCTTTATAAGAAAGAAAAAGATATTTTAAAAATAAAAACTGAAAACAAAATTTCATATAGTGAAGCTCGCCAGAAGTGGTCCCTTTCCAAAAATTTTCTTGCATCTGGCAAAACATCTTATGCTAGTGTTGCAAAGCGTGCTTGTCTGTCCTCGACTGTTGAGGCGCAGACGATCATGAGTTGGAAAGAGGATATCAATGGTCTTGCCAAACTGCCCACTGAGGTATCCACCAAAATAATGAAACCATCCAAAAAATGTTTAGAGGAAATTAAAAAGGCCAGAGCTAAGAAATCTCACCAATGTTCCCAGACTCAGTCATCCCAAAATTCCGGATCATCTTCAAAATCATCTCCATCATCACAACAGTCATCGTCTTCCAAATCTAAACAGAAGAATGTCCAACCCCCAAAAAAATTTCCGTGTGGAGGACTTGGAGAAATCCAAGTCTAGGCGACAGATTGTGTCGCCTGTGGTGTCGGACTCGGATTCCGAATCTGACATGGAAACAACAGATCATGGACTTTGTCCAGGTGAAAACTGGCTGGGTCCCAACCTTGATTAGATTGACCAAACAGATCCTGTTGCCATGAAAAAATACAAGGAGCAGCGCGCTCAGTCAATTCAAATTGACCTTAATGGTGGCACTCGTACTAGAAGGTCATCGAGTCGTGGTCGCGGATCCAAGTCAGAGAAAATATCCCCCATTCGTCACCCATAAAAATGGCCAAATTACTTCAATGGAATTGTCGAGGTTTAAAGGCTAATATTTTGGAATTAACTCTTCTTGTTCAGTCTATTTTACCAGTTGCATTATGTCTCCAGGAGACTCATTTAAAAGAAACGGATCAAATTTCCGTAAAAGGATATACAATGTATAGTACATTTGCTGAGGCAAATGAACGAGCTGCTGGTGGATCTACCATTTTTATTAGGGACAGAGTAGTACATAGTTCAGTTCCTTTAACTACCGATCTACAAGCAGTGGCCGTTCGGTTATCCCTTGATAAAACCATAACCGTTTGTTCCATTTACATTCCCCCAAATTCAATTTTGTGCAGAAATAAATTAGTTGATTTGGTTTATTTATTATTTTGGGTGACTTTAATGCTCATAATCCTTTATGGGGAAGTAATCATACGAATGATAAAGGTAAAAAAAAGTTGAGGAGCTCCTTCAGCAAGAAGATTTGTGCATATATAATGACGGATCTTCAACGTTCCTTCATTCAGGCAATGGATCGTATTCTTCTATTGATTTAAGCATTTGTGATCCTCTCGTACTTTCAGAGTTTACATGGCGAGTTCATGATGACTTGTGCGGGAGTGATCATTTTCCAATTATTTTGGAGCATTTATCCTCCAAAATGGAGGAACGTCAACCTCGTGTTGAACTTGAGAAAGCAGATTGGGCTTCATTTGAAGCCCACTGTCTTGAAGAATTACGATTAGAAACGATGAAGGATGTTGAAGATCCCATTTTATTATTTAATGAAAGACTGACATCAATTGCTAATAAAACAATACCTAAAACCTCGACAAATCCAAAAAGGCCTAGTAAACCATGGTTTACTGATGAGTGCGACAAAGCGATCGAAGAACGCAACAAGGCCCATCGCCGGTTTGACAAAAATCCTACACCAGCAAATCTGTCAAACTTCCGAATATTTCGAGCTCGACGTACATGTAAACAAGCCATACGAACCTCTTGGAAAAATTTTGTTTCTAGTATTAAATCTCACACTCCCCTCAATAAAGTATGGAATTTTATTAGAAAAGTAAAAGGAAAAAATTCGAATTCTTCAGTGAAACACCTTAAAGTTGGTAATACCACTCTAACCACCGAAAAAGATATCGCCAATAAGCTAGCTGAAACATTCGCTAAACATTCATCCTCAACTAACTACAAACCAGATTTTCATAAAATTAAATCATCTGCAGAAAAGACAAAATTAAACTTCAAGTCAAATAATGCTGAATCCTAAAACTCTCAATTTTCTATAGAGGAACTAAAATGGTCACTGGCTAAAGCCCACGATACAGCTAGTGGGCTAGATAATATTCACTATCAACTTTTGAAACATCTTCCTGATCCATCTCTACATACACTTCTTTAATGAACGAGATATGGACTTCTGGTAACGTTCCGTCCATCTGGAAAACGGCTTCAGTTGTCCCTATTCCAAAACCAGGAAAGGATCATACGGATCCTTCAAATTATCGCCCGATCGCATTGACAAGCTGCGTCTGCAAGACAATGGAACGAATGGTCAATGATCGCCTTGTGTGGTTCCTTGAGAAGCACAACTTACTCACTAATATTCAGTGTGGATTTAGGCAAGGCAGAAGTACTCTTGACCATTTAGTCCGGTTTGAAACGCTCATCAGAAATGCATTTGCTAAAAATGAACATGTTGTGTCGGTCTTTTTCGATTTAGAAAAAGCCTATGACACGACGTGGAAATATGGTATTTTAAAAGATATATTTGATATGGGGTTGAAAGGAAGACTTCCTCTGTTCTTGTCTAATTTTTTGTCAGATCGTCATTTTAATGTGAGGGTAAATTCGACTTTTTCTGAGGAGAAGGAACAGGAAATGGGAGTTCCTCAGGGAAGTATTCTTTCTGTCACTCTCTTCAGTATTAAAATTAATAGTTTAGCCCAAGTGTTGAAGGACAATATTGACGGTTCCTTGTATGTAGACGACTTTTTGATCTGCCACAGGGGACAATATATGAGTAATATTGAAAGGCAGTTACAACTTTGCCTCAAAAGAATTGAAAAATGGGCTTTGGAGAATGGGTTTAAGTTTTCTACATCTAAAACTGTTGGAATGCACTTTTGTCGAAAGCGAAAGCTGCATCCGGACCCAGATCTCTTTCTTTATGGTAATAAAATCAAAATAGTAGAAGAAACAAAATTCTTTGGATTACTTTTTGATAGTAAACTTTCTTTTCTTCCCCATATCAAATTACTTAAATCTAGGTGTCTTAAGGCACTAGATATTTTAAAAATGGTGTCCAGTACCGATTGGGGTGCTGAAACCTCAATTTTATTAAATTTATATAGATCTTTGGTTAGGTCTAAACTTGATTATGGATCTATTGTTTATGGTTCCGCCAAAAAATCTTACCTTAAAATTTTAGACGCTGTTCACCACCAGGGGTTGCGACTTTGCCTTGGTGCCTTCAGAACCTCTCCTATTGAGAGCCTTTATGCCGAGGCAAATGAACCATCCCTTGGAGACAGACGTTTGCAATTAGGTCTTCAATATGTAAGTAAACTTATGGCCTACCAAGATAGCCCTGCCTACGACTGTGTCATTAATCCTATTTATGTCGACATTTATCGAAAACATGAAAGCAAAACCCCTCCTTTTGGAATTCGAATAAAACCTCATTTGGAAGCAATTCATCTGGAGACCAATGCAGTGACACCTGTTGTTACTTCGAAATGCCCTCCATGGGAGCTTCCACATCCTTCTTTCATTTTTGATCTGCGTGAATATAAAAAGTCCGATACCAATCCTTTATTTTTACAACAAAAATTTTCTGAAATTAAAGCAAATTATCCGGATTTTTCGACGGTGTATACAGATGGCTCAAAAGATGGCGATAGCGTTGCATGTGCTGCTGTCCATGGTGACAGAACTGTAATTGAACGGTTGCCATCGAGCGCTTCCATATTCACAGCTGAAGCTCGAGCCATATTGTTAGCACTTAAATTGATTACTCAATCTAATCTGTCACAGTTTATTATTTGTTCTGACTCTTTGAGCTGTCCTTTGGCAATTAAGAATCACAAACTGAAAAACACTCTTATTTTACAAATTTTGTATTTTATTCATCGACTTCGGGAATTTGATAAAGAGATTGTTTTTCTCTGGGTACCCAGTCATGTTGGTATTCAGGGGAATTCAGTTGTAGACAGGGTTGCCAAAAAGGCATTAAATGAAATAATAAAGGACGTTAGTTTGCCATACACCGATTTTAAACCTCTAATAAGGAAATATATTTTAAAGATGTGGCAGGACCGTTGGGACGGTCTTGAACACAACAAACTCAATTCCATAAAACCCGATCTAGGCGTTCATCAATCCGGGTCGGGCAATCGCAAAGAGCAAGTGGTCATGACTAGATGCCGCATTGGACATTCTAGATTTACACATGGCCATCTGCTTGTTGGTGATCCTCCACCTGAGTGTATCCCATGTGATTCCCCTTTCTCTATCAAACATGTTCTTCTAGATTGTGTGGATTTTGCCAACACCAGGCAAAATTATTTTGACTGCGCCAATATGTTTGATTTGTTCAAGACCGTTTCATCTGAAAACATCATCGATTTCTTGCGGGACATCGGTTTATTTAATAAAATCTAAATTGGATACCTTCCTTGATTTTTCAATATTTTAAATGTTTTATCGAATTTATGTTTCTATATGTATTTTATGTCTTAGGTTCACCTTTTATGTACCTTTTTATATGTAAATAGCTGCTTGTTTTAATTTCATTATTTTATGAAGAGACTTTGATCTTAATTTTAATATTTCCCTTGCATTAAATGTTCTTGCCGTTATATGGCCCTGGTCGCCGAAACGGCAATAAACAACAACAATCAATCAATCAATCTGAATCCCCCTTAATTATTCAAAGTTTTTTGATCGGAACCATTTCTATTTACTATCAAATTTTAATAAAAATTCAAAAATAAAAATATCTAGGCTTTTCAACCACGAATCATATTTTGCGTAACTCTTATATGGAGTGCTACTTAAAATAACGATGTAACTTACCTGTCTGACACCATAAATATAAAAGACTTTTTTCCTTTTGAAATTTCAACTTTTTTTTCAGAACTGTCTAGCTTTCACTCCAACTAGTAACTACGTGCCGCACATTTGTGTACATAGCGGCATTATATCATTGAACAACAAGATATCTCTTTATATTCGTGCAGGTCCGGGCGTTAAAAGAATAGGCCTGCAGCAGCGGTAAGCTTGTCGTAAAAAGCGATTAAATAGTGCTCAGAAACATAGCCGGGGGCTAGGCGCTCTTCCCACAGAGCAACTGGGATGTGTGCCCCAGGTGGTGGAATTGGGAACCCATGGAATGTTATATGCTGGGGTTGTCAGGCTATAATACGGAAAAGCTGACCGCAAACCATAGCGGTGCACAGTGTTGGGAAAGGTGTCACGTTCCTCGCACGTTAAAGAACCCTGCTGTTGTATTATATAAGAGAAGGAACCTTTGCGCTCCGTCAGAAGAGACTAAATTGCCCGACCTTACCCATCCCCTTTTTCTAGCGGCAATCAAAATTTGTCGACCCTCTTATCCTTGTGTCCCATCCTTTTTTTCATTTCATCAACATTTCATGTTCATTTTATCATCCATTTCATATTCATCGTCTGAATATAGCTGAAATATTGCTGCTCGTACGTTAAACCCCAACAAATAAACAAACAAACTTTATATTCGTATTATAGTCATTCATGTATTTTACTCGTATCGATATATAAAAGCTAAATAGATTAAACTACTCAATTTACACAAATTTTGTCATGGATAACTCTCATATTAAGTATTTGTACTTTTAATTAAAATTAATTTCTGTAACTAGTTAAACAATGCCAACGTTTGGATATCGACAGCGTACAATATGAAAAAGCTGCAACATAGACCTATAGAACCATTGAGGTAACATTCATGCTGGTTATGACATTAGTATCGATAATTATTCCGAATTTGCAGAATAAAATTGATTTCACGGACTTTGTCTTCGTTACACAACTTTTATAGACATACTGATCTTGTAATTCGTCTGTTTTTGCGGTTTATGCAACCAATCTGCTTTTGTGCAGTTTTCAATTCACGATAATTCCTCAGATGTATCATAATGGTCTTCGAACAAAATCTTCACGATAGTATTTTTCGCGGTACGGGTCTGACTGCGAATATAGCAAAAAAAACTTTCGCAAAAATTTCATTGTTTACAGATTGTATCGCACATGTTAAAGCATTTAAAGCGTATAGGACTGAACTTCCTTTACTGTATCTGGCGCTTTTACTTTTATTTGAACTTCAAAGATCTTAACGTCAAAGTTCCTGTGCATTAAACATCCAACGACACAAGACTCATTATTCATGAATAAGCCGGTGTCATACATAAACTAATTTTGAGAAGTATATATCATATAAATGTTTTTAATATGTCTGTGCACGTTTTCGAACTGTGATGTATACATTGTTTAATTAAACGAATACCCGAAAGCGCTACTTATTGGTATTGTTAGCGTATAAGTTTGGTAAAGCATTCGCATTTTTATTAAACATTTACAGTAGTAAAATTTAACGCAATCACCACCAAATGTAAAATAGCATTGTTGGAGCGTTAGATTATAGTTCCACAACCGTTTTACGTAACTGATGTTCAACTTTCTAATTCAATTTTGTCTTGTTTAGTATTTTAGTTTCATTTTGACCATCTTTCTATCTAATCATGTGCACCTGTCTATTGTACCATTTTCCGGAAATGCGCACAGTCGCATATACTAAATTATATTTCCTTTTGGGTCGTTACTCATTTATTTTCTTTTAAGTTTAGATATATAAAAGGAGCTTTCAGTTCAGTTTTCAAAATTACAGTGTTTTGTAATGAACCAAAATATCGCTGTTTTTAAACTTGCCAAATCATAACTTAACGGGGAGTCATGTCTAAAAATAAAAGGTTGCAAATACCAAAATCTATAAATAAACACGATAAATATTTTAGAAAGCAAAGGAAGTTAATCATAAATCTCAAAGATCAAACTTAAGGAAAAATAAAGTGGACCCTTTATTCAAACGTTTGTCTAGTAAAGTAAGTATATGTAGTTTTTTTGTGGTAGACATTGAATAAGTATATAACTTCCATATCAGGGGACAAAACAAACTATTTTAAAGAACTACGCAATATTTTGTAAAGGATAGCAAAAATATAATAAAGCAAAGGAAATGATAATTCACGAAAATAAGGCAATACCCAAATAAGGATAAATACGTGTAAAGACTAAAATAAACCAAACACTTGAAATTTTACAGTCATTGGAATCCTTCACAAAAATTCTGACTACAGTTTTTGCATTTTTACTATATTTATGCTATATTGAAATGCGTTTCAAATCTGTCGAAGATAACATCAATATTACTTACTCTGTATGAAAAGACTCGAATGTAAAAATCGCAATTAATCATCACAATGCTTCTGCTCTCACTTACTTTTCATAAAATTTTTCAGATATTTTTTCATGCGCATTTGATTTTATATTAATAGAATGTATCAACCACAGTTGCACAGCTCTTATTTACTACAAACATTATTAAAGTGATATTCAAATTTCAAATATCATAGGTTAAATACTTAGCTAAGAAAAGCAAACAGAAACAAGAAATACATTAATAAAAAGAAAAATACTCTAAATAGACTCTATCCAATGGACTTAGCAACATAGCAGGCTATGTATATCATATTAAGAAAATACATCGATAGGACTGTATTTACCAATTAATCTAAAATATTGTTTCATACATTATCTTCTTGGCAAAAATGTTCCAATAAATGAATTTCTACTATAAAAAATCAAATTCAGCACTATTCTGATTTTAAACGTGTTTCGTGTAACGGTAAGTGATCCATTTCCTTGGTTAAATACAGTGGTCAATAATAGTCTATGCCTGCCCTGCCGGTTAATTTATTACAATAATGTTAGCAAAATTTATCAAGGACATTGAGATGAAACGAGTATGAAATCAACATTTTTACGCAGATTAATACCGTCAATTATCAGTTAAAAAGGCCATGTGTAATTTACATGCATGTTTTCAGTTATTGTGATACCACTGAAGTAGTTCCGTAGTTCGGGGCGTGGCTAAAATATCAAGTTAGGCTGTACGAAAAGGACAATGTTGCTCGATAACGCTGATCTATTCAGAATTTTATAGAATTTAAAATATGTAATAACGTTTAACTAATTATAAAGTTACATGTGTTTTGGTTTATGCAGATTTTAACGGTAATATAATTTTTCTGTTAAGATTACGATTCGATCAGTTGGTGTAAATAACTAACATATACAAAGATACATACATCTAGTATCACCAACTGACGAAGAATATTTCTACACAAATATCGTTTTTTTTACCTGAAACGGACCATGAAATTGAAGGATAAATATTTAGTACAGATTAAGGAGGTAGAACTACGGTAAGGGACACAATTCTTACAAATCATTGGAACGTTTGTATTCAGCACTTTACATCAATCTCATGTAATTATTAAAGTAACTTGAACTGATTTCATTCTGTCTCAAATAAAAGCTTGATTGGCGTTGGTGAAATTGAATATGATGTTAACATTTCACCGATTTAAAGATTCATGTCCCTCACCTCCTTAAAAACATAAGCTAATGTTGAACAGTCTAATGCTTGCAAAACAAGAAGTCGGAGTTATACAGATCGTTGAGGTGACTAGTAATTATATTTTAATTTTGTAAATTAAGGTGGCAAAATGAGACAATATTCGCATGCATACCGTCGGAAAAACCCAACAATGTTTCCAGAAGTATGTACCGCGTGTAAACCGGAAAGAAGGTTTAAATATCCCTACGATAAAGCCCAACATAATCAATGTCTTCATGGATGCATTCCGCCAACAGGAAGACGAGAGACGTATGGGTTAATAGCGCAGAGTTCAAATCTGTTTGACCACTATTCATTTGTTACCCCTCGTGAAACGTTGTTGGCCTTGTCACCGATGACCAAACCTAGATGTCCGCTGTATAACTTGTCAACAGTAGGATTAGACAGATTTGTAAAAGATGAGGTTGAACCTGATGGTCCATACAATGACAGCTGTAAGGCTGTAATTCATCGTCTCTGTGAATTCATGAAAAATAACTTTCCAAGTGAACTCCGCCCATCTGAAATTATCAAGGTATTCAGTTCTATATCCAGAAATGTCATTAATATCAAACACACAAGTCTGCATATATTTTGTAATATAAAAGCGAAAAGACACTTTCATACAAGAAAATCCCCGATATTGTTTTATTGAGAAATAATTAGTTCAGACGAAAAATATTATACTTTTAGAGATAACAATCACTTTATCATTTACTTTACCTGTTAAATCGAAATTTTATGAAATCAAGTAATGAATGTGTCCCGAACGAGTGTTTCTAGAAAGCATGTGACGCATACCATGTCGGTGCAATTGGTCTATTCTCCCCCTTTTTAGTGGAGTCATGATTTGCTCATTTGATTTTGTTTCTTTGTACTTATTTTTTTTCATGCACTTATCGCTATAAAACACATAAACATTCCATATTATATTTACTTGTTTTAATTGGTTTGATCATCATTGCGATCATTTCAAAACATTTGAAAAACTTAGTTTGCAACTTTTCCTGTGAAGTTGTATTGTATTCGTCGATTGTGATTCAAAATGGGTGAACATAAAGTAGGGTATTGTGAAACGTTTATCTTGGCTTTTTTGTGAAAAACGTGTTTTCCTGCTTTCTATTATTAGAAATATAATTGCATCTAATCATAATTCTTTTGTGTTATCTTCAGGACAATCTTACCACAAATAATAAGTTCTATTCGGTAAATGTCTGGTGTTTGTTTTATTTTATATAGAGTGGATCACTTGGGAAAGGTACTGCGGTAAAGGGAAAATCCGATGCTGATTTAGTGATATTTCTGTCACATCCGAAATATGGTTCTGTTACCGATATTAAAAATAACATGAACACGATACTGAGAAAAATGAAAAAATATTTAGAATATGGTGAATGTAGAATTGACGGTCAAACTGCCCATGCTATAAAAGTATCCGTCTCCTGTCATGAAGGCCATTCACATGACGTTGACATTTTACCAAGTGTTAACATACTGCATAAAGGTATCTTTATTTTATAACTTGTGCATTAAGATTGGTTGTTCACCTCTACGACTTCAGCGATGACAAAAGTGTAAATTCCATGTACATATCGAAAACAACATGTGTACCATCGCTTCAATAACTATCCTTTTATAGAGTAAAGACGGTATTATCTGCTTTATTTCATTCATTTTTTACCGCAATGTATATTCAACACAATATTTTTTTGGAAATAATACAGTTATCAGTAGCCCTTAAACATTTTGAATATTGACAATGACAACCGGGTCATATATTACTAGTGCATGCCACCATTTCAATGTCAATTTTGAGCGTCAATTACACTGAATGAGAGCATACAGGAACAAAAAACTATTGATATATATAATAGTTAAGTATTGGAAGTATATGGAAAAAAACCACTTTTTTGGAATTACAAACATTCTAAATGAAGTAATAATTAATATGCCTGCTCCTTATCGAAAATCTGATACAGTAGACACAGTAGCTAGCGGTCTTGAATAGTAGCAACCACATGACAAATGAAGTTGATTAAGGCAGCATTTAAATATATTAAAACAGTCACTACAAATTATCAATTTCGACGCGATTTTGAAATGTATATTTGACAGTTAGCAATATAGTTACATGCAATTTCATTAATTAGGGACAAGTACAATTTATTCAGAGATGGCAAACAACCCACGCAACCGGGAGTACTATTCGGCAGCATTGGCACCACTGCAACTCGACTTTGTATCACAACAGCCAACAAAATTAAAGACGTTGATTCGGCTTCTAAAATACTGGAGGAAAACAGCGTTTGAGGTCAAAAATTTTATGGGTTTTGTATAAGTGTTTTTGCGGACGTGATTATTCTTTTCTATATCTGTTCTTTGATTTTATTTCCCTCTTTATTTATGTTAACAATGCATTTTGTATCGTATCGTTTCAGCTAACATAAAAAGCAGCTAATGGCAGCCTGAATCATTTCGTTCTAAAATCACAATCAAATTAGTACCGCTATATGCTGATGGAATTTACCCAAGACAATTGGACGTTTTTTTGTGTTTTTTTTTTTGTTTTGTTTGTTTGTTTTTTTCTTTCTTCTTCGATGCACCTTACTTTACACATTGATCCTTTAAATGGAAATTCAAAGCGAGTTCAAATTTGCTTTCTGGCGTACTTTACTTTTGTGTGAAGATCTTTATTTGGGGGAATGTCTTCGTAACGTGTACGTCAGCAAACAAAAATTATATAAAACAATGCTTCTTATAAATAAATAGGAAAGTACTGGTTACAAACGATTGCCGTCATCATATCCACTGGAACTTATTGCTATTGGAGAATGGTGGGATGTCGACAGACCAATCAATTTTGACTTACGCAAAGGATTTTACAACGTGCTGAAAGCATTGAACAATTACAGATCCCTTGCCCATCTCTGGACAATCAATTACAGAGAGTCTGATGTAAATTGGTATGTACTTTTGGACCTAAACATAAACAAATGTGTTTACCATATGCTAAATGCGTTTTATAAGACAGTAGGTATCGCGGTCGTTCAAATGAAATAATGTCGTCGGCGTGGTCTTCTGTAAACAATTGGCTTCCGTAGCTTTAATATTTGTTGGTTCATCTATATATTTGTTTTCACAAGTTACAAACTACAACAGGAAGTTTTGTGTTGATTTTTTCCTGTTAAGGCCATCTCAATCGTTTATGAATAAGGGACTAAATATGGCCTTTACACGTTTTCAAAGAATTCAAAATTTTAATGCAAGAAAATCATATCAATTCTTGTGCTATTGTTGAACAATGTTCTTTACCACTAACTTCATACCGGGATTGCTTTTGAAGGAAAAAGACTTGAACATTCAGGAGTAAGGGCCAAAACGGACCAGAAATAATCACTTGTAGTAAACCTCTATAAGCCACGATTTGCCTTTTATTTTCTTTAATGAAAATTGTAGAAATTTGTTTCAATTTTTTTCAATATTTTCTAATACTTTTTGACGTTGTTCAGAACTTTATTTTTTAGTGATCTGCAGACACGTCCATACGTGATGGATCCAGCTAACCCATTCAATGATGTGATGACTTCCTGCAACTGTTGGGAAGACGTTGCCAGCAATGCACGAGAATGTCTGAGAAAACCAATGTTTAGTGACCTTAACGGGGAAGTAGGATGGATGTGAATGCTTGAATTTTTGTATACATATAAAAGAACATCCAAAAATTAATACTAAATCTGAAAAAAAAAATCTTTTTGATAATTTATACTTATAAAACAAGATACAAAACGGATCTATATAATATTCTAGCGGCATTCATTTTTTTCTAATTTAAAATTGTCTGATAACGAACTTAAGAATACAAATCTAAAATGTACACAGGTAAATGGGACACATCGAATTATTTTACAGGTTTGATAGACATAAAGCACTCATTAAACATATTACTATATAAGTTACTATGATATTTTATTCAACAAAAAACATTTAACCATGTAGTGCTTCATTGTATATCCCAGTGTAGACGTTATGAACTATTGGTAAACTAGGGTTGGGTTAGTTTCTAAATTTGTTACTCAACTTGAGATAAGAAGTGTTGAGTTTTATATGTATGTTTTTTGTGATATTATGCCAGAATCGCTTATTTTTTATTACATAAAGACAGACAAAGGTGTTTGACATATTCAATACTTAGCATCTAAGTACATCTGAACTAGTAAAATGTTTAATTTTATTTGTCGAGAAAACTACAAGATACATATTATGAAATGTTTGTGATTGCTGCACGTTTCGTTTTGTGTCTGTAGATACTAATGATTTGTACTTCAAATATATTAAATAAACTTTGTGTGTGTAAATAACGTTTTATAGCCATCACAACTCTCAGAATTTTCTCATTTTCCTATTAAATATTCCGTTTGGAATAGTAAATACTTTGATCAGTATAATGATTTGTAAAATTATTTAATGTTACCATAGCAACAATATTTTTTATGTCCATTTATATTGGCAAAATTAACAGAAAAAAACACAATTTTTGCAATACTTCATAACTTTATTCTGTATAAATAAATAAATGAATCATTAAAATGATAATTTTATTTTTTTTTTTGACGATATTATTTTGCTGAAATTGCCACTTTTAAAAGTTTCACCTACAAGAAATACAACTGAGAAACATCTGGAAATTTATGTCAAATACAAAGTTGGTCCTATAGATCACAATATTAAAAAATTGGCTCAGGTATTTTATATGTTTTAATAATAACAGGTTTTGAAAATTGGGCAATTTCGTTCCTTTTAAAAAAAAATGCAATCAACCAGTTCACCATTGTTTTAGGTTCCATTTTTGGAATGCAAAACATTTTGCATTTGGTGTGGCTTTAAGCTTTATATGACTTACATATAGCATATTAAAGTCTACTATAAGTTTAGTTTTTTGTGTGAATTGCTATTTTTGTTGGAACAACACAGATTGTGAGAAATAATTGTGATATAAAAAATAACAGTGTGAAGATTAAAAAGAAAACATTATACTTTTGTTTGATTATGTTGCACTTGTGTTCGAGGATTGTTTGTTGCATAAATTGAAATAATTTAGTAGTCTGTCTTACTCTCTTATCAGAACTAAGTAATAAATTACCTGTAAACTGTCAAGTTGAATAAATTTTAAAAATGTAATTTTGGGAATTTTTCATATTTGCCTATGATAAAGGTCACATATTCAATAAAATTACTGTGAAAGTGTATGTGATATAAGTTACAAAAGGTCTAGTTTTCTAAGAAAAAAAGGTCTAAAAGCAAAACATAAATTCCTTTGTATGGCCCATTGATAAGAAATTTGTGTTGCACTCAGTGACAAGAATAAATTAGAACTTAATCACTATGGAAAACATTAGCAACTCACCATAATCGTTCATCATATTCTATATTCTATATAAATGCAAGTTTTGGATAGACATGGTACTTTTATCACTGTTTATGAGAAAAAAAAGAGATCCAACTTTCTATTCCTCGCTAAGTAAATTGTTCTGAATGTCAGAAATTGTCTGCTCTCTCACAGCCTCATTCTTGCAACACTGTCTAGAAAAAAAGCTAAGTAATCTGCTGTGGAGTTGAGAATTCTTCAATGGAAAACCGTCTTGTACCATGAACATTCTGAACACTTCTCATCAATACAAAAACCTTTTCAGGATCCTCTTTACGTCCTGTTGTTACCCCAATATTAAAACGGTCAATCAAACAAGTCTTTTGATTTTCATTGAACCTTTTGAATTTTCTTTCTGATTTGATGCCCCAACCTTGGGTAAGTGTGGTGTTGCTTTCCTGTTCTGAACAATTTGTTCTTATAATGTAGTCTTCTGTAAGGACTTGAGCATCAGATAGTTTTTTACATATTCCGTCTTTAGTATGTCAGCTATTTTCAAACGTTCCGATTGGATCACACATTCATCAACTATTTCAAGGACATTCAGTTCTGTAAATGTGTTAAATGACGATGTACAGCCTTCATTGGAACAGGTCAATACATGTATTCCTCGGTTTTGTTGAGAAGATGGATGACTAATGCTGTGGAAGTCAACCACTTCCTTCGGTATCTCAACTTCTTTCTTTGGCTGATTTAGTGTCTCATCCTGGGAATGTTGTATCAATTTACCTGAAAAAATTTTGTTTCCAAATTAATCATTGTAATATGAAAATACAAGAGTTAATTTAAATTAAAATTTGTTTTTGAGAAAGATATATGTCTCAAACTGTCTTGCTCATTTCTATGTTCAAAGGGTCATAAATCCCACATAAACCAGTGAATCAAGATTTCCAAAATATATGCACAATTTCATATGACATCCTTGCTACATACCATGTTTTGTAAATTTCTGTTCAGTAGTGTGTGAGGAGTTGCGCTGACAAACATTGTGACTGGCAGACTGACAAGTCACAAAAATAATGTCTCCCGGCCAAAGCAGGGGGCAAACCTAATTACCGTCATGCTATTTGGAAAGGATAACATATTGACTTGATTTCATGTGGCAACTGAAAACGACCATATATGTACCTATTAGCAGGTAACATTAGTAGCTGATTCACTGGTTGAATATCTAATAACATAACATTTAGCCTAGATTCGGCCCTCCATTTAAGACTGACACATACATGTACATTTATCAATTTGAATGAATTTTCATTACCTGGCCTAATTTTGTAATATTTCCCTACCCTAATTCCAGATTCATTAAACTGAAAGTTGTTCAGGCAGCAACTTTTCACTTGGTCATGTATGTATTTCACATTTAACTGACTTGTTTAAATATACGTTCGATCTGAATTTGGGCTATCAGTTTATGTCAAACTTAGCCCTATCAACTTTGCAAATAGTAGTACTAGAGTGATATATAATTGTAACCTTGTATAATAACATGTCTAGTGAAGTTTGTCATCATAAGCTTTTATTTGATGGTTTAGTGATTTGTAAAATTACTTAAGGTTAACATCTATGACATCTTACATTTATAAAAATCCTAGAGAAAACTACTATCACTATGAAATGAAATAATGCCTGTAATTACTGTTACACCATACATGTACATGTCAAAAAATGTATGTACATATTTTACCCTTTAGTGATTTGTAGATGAGCTTGCATGTTCATTCAAAAATTTTTCAATTATTAAATTATCCATCATCTGCATGTCATATAAGTCATTACAAACACCAATATGAAAATACCTTGCATTCAACAGGTTCAACATATTCGTCCTCACATTCCCTAGTTTTACTACAAATGGTCTTTCTACAGTTTGCCCAATTTGCTGAAAAATAAAAAAAAATCCTAAAATAAATATAACATTTCTTCAGTATGTATAAAATGTGCAAAGTTTGAATGGTACATGTTCAATACTTTTCGCGTTATGGATTACACAATATATGCACCATAAGCAGCATGATTCTCGAGAGAGAAAAATGGCAAAAAAATGGCAAAAAAGGGCATTTGTTTCAAGTTCTCCAAAGTAGGAAGTGCACATCTTCAATATTAATGTAAACACATACATTTGTTGTTGGAAAAGGAATATAATATGGTAACACCCATACATGTACATGTAAATCAGATTAAAACAATTTTTACATGTATTTGTTCCAAACAAAATCAGAATATTTATGTTTGAAAAGTCTGATGAAAGTGAAGCAGATCAGAATATTTACATGTAGGGGATGACTTTTTCATTCTTAGGGGGAACTGGCATTTTTTTTAGGTAAGAAATTTTATTTTCCGTAATTATGGTCCACCCACCAAAAGTTGATCTACGCACCACATGTGCATGTTCAGCTGTTTGATTACCAGACCAGCCCACCATGAAACTTTACTTAGGGCTTTCTTATTCATACATAGTAGCTGACAAAACATAGGTCATATGGTCCTTTGATACTTTTTTTGTGATAATTAATGAAATGTCCATCTGATCTACAATTAGTACACGTATGCTGGGACCCTCTATCGGTCTTATTACTCCCAGATGTATGTGTTTAATGTTTATGTTTAGGAGACTTTTAATTTAGTATTGAAATGGCATAGCTAAGACTACTTACGAGGTCCAACAGGAAGAACAATGCCGTAATTATCCCAAATGATGACAACATTTTCAAACGTCAACATCCAGTCCCTTTTCCGTTTCGATCGTTTGTTGGTAAAATGTTACATGCAGACGCAACATTAGCTTCAAGATGTGTGCTTAGATTCTGGGGTATTTCGCAATATAACCTTCTGCTTCGCTTGTTATCTCTTTGCAAAATATTTGCAAAATGTGATGAACAAATTTTCAAAGGACTTTCAAACAGAGAGTGAACTAGATACAAGGAAAGATAACTCTAATTGGAAACCTATGAATAGGCAATAAACATAGGAAAATATTAAATATACTGTAACCTAAAATGTTAGAAAAATACTTTCTTTATTAATTTTATCTATAAATGTAAAAAGGGTCAGTTTAGGGTTTAAGTGACGTTTTGTGGCATTTTCCAGAGATAAGCAGCTTAGAAATGGTGTCATACTACACCATCTGATTTTTTTGCAATATCTTTTTTATTTAAAAAAATACCCATTCTAATTTTTTTATGATTACTTTTTACACATATAAATATTCTAAAAACAAGATATCAGAAATGTCCTCAGTTGCATTTTGAAATAAAACATGTCTCAATTCAGTGTAATGACAGTCTTAATAAAGACATGTAAATTGATAAAATCAATTGTATTCATTTCATTATTTAGTTAATTATATCAAGCTTATGATTAAACACCAAAATAATTGCAGATAAACAGATTTGGATGGGCTTTTTTATTGAACAATACAGGTATAACAAATTTGACCAAATCTGTGAAGACCATACAGAACTATTTCTGTTGCAATGGTGACACGATTTTTTTAAAAATTTTTTTGTAGCAAAACATACTATTTTCTAAACATTCATATGATACACTATCATTGTGCAATACTTAATTCCAAACTTGCAATGTACCATTTCTGGTTAATTTGATGGTTACATAGAATCTCTTAAGATATAATTTACATTGAAACATTTATAAGTTCAGTGTCATTTGTTACCTTCTATAATTTTGATTTCTATAGTATACTCCTTATAATTTATATCTCCTATAAACAAGAACTATCCGGAAAGCCACAATATAATTAATTTCTGTTTACTATTAAATTTTAAACAAAATATCAGAAATGGAAATATGTAAGCTTTCCAACCCAAATCACATTTTTCATGATTCTTAGCTGGAAAAATACTTAAAATAATAACGTAATTTAGGTATCAAATACTATAAACATAAACGTATATTTTTTTTCAATGAAATGCATCGATTGTGTCTAGCTTTTACATCAACTAGTAACTATGTGTCGAACATTTGTGTACATAGCTGTGTTATATCATTAAACTACAATATATCTCTTTATATTCGTACTATAGTCATTCATGTATTCAAATCATAACGATTTATTACAGCTAAATATTATAAAACTACTCAATTTACCCGAATTTGTTCATGGATACTCTCTCATGTTAAGTAATTTTACTTATCGTATAATAATAACTTAGTTCTAAAACTTCTAAAACTGTCATTAAGTAGAATAGACATGTAAATGCCTTGATATCGACAGCTTACAAAGACGCGGCAACACAGAGACGAATAACCATTCTGGTAACAGTCTTGCTGGTTGTAGTTGTAGTAGCGGAAATGATTCCGAGGTTAATGACTACACAGCAACATAAGATAATCATATGTCTTCGATTCATATAATAATGATATGGTAATCTTCTGATAGGTTTGGTAAGACATGTTAAGGTATTTACAGTAGAAAGAGTCAAGGTTATTACCTTCAAATCTTAAGTACCATTGCTTGGGACATAGATGACAGTAACAACACCGTTTAACCTAATAGATGTTTCAACTTGCTTATTAACCTGTGTTGGTTATTCAATTTTTATCTTAATCTTTTTTTATCGTATGGTGAACAGTACAAAACGAACGCTAACGAGATCGTGAAAATATTCCTTGTAGTTATGAAAGGATTCCGGAAGGCATAGATATAAAGACCACATTTTTACTAGATATAACCCTCATGTGTGTGTGTGTGTTTTTTTTTTTTTTTTTTTTTTTTTGTTTTTTTTTTTGTTTCTTTTTGTTTTTTTTTCTTTTAACACACATTGTCCTTCAAAGGGTACCGCTGCAAAAAGTAATTTGTCCACAAATTTTATTTTTTACAATAAGTAAGTGTAAGGCATTTAGTATATAATATTTTAATGAGTAGATTGGATTTGCGAAAAGGGATACAATGACATGTCAGATGTTGAAAAAATTGAAAACATTTAATAATGTCATATGACTAAGAAAAATGAAATGGAGAGTCTATGAAGAATGGGCAGCAAACTATAAGGATTGGGCATAGTCAATATATACAATAGCGACTACTGTATGCATTTAAAGCAGAGACAGATGAACCATGCTTGATATGTGTTAACAATTGATTGTTGTAGATATTATTGACGTATGTTATTGTAATAGGTAATTAAAAATTAACCCGGTATATAGTCGACATTGAAAGGTTATAATGGGAACCAAGATTCTAGCAGAAATCAAAAGAATGTATGACAGGAAAAGAGACAACACGACAAAGAACATGAAATATCCAAAATAATAAGTACAAAGAACCATATGCAAAATTGAGAAGAACAGGCTCAACCAAATACCGGGAGCATGGAACTTTTTCAAGAAAAGCCCGCCTTAAACAAGAGAGCGCATGCAAATGCTTTTTAACCGCCACTGGTATATTCACGCCGCAATGGAAGGAGAGGTTTAGGGAGATGTAAAATCTAGATTTAACCCATTATTTCGTTTGAAATTCCTATACAAAGTCAGGACTATTGCGGTACCAGCTGCTCCGGTGGTGTAACATCTATTTTGCCAGATTTATTTTAGACTTGTCTTGATTAAGAATCGGATTAGTGTTCGGTAAGTTCGGTGTTACCCTTATTGGTAACGTTTGTAAAGAGTGTTATAATCCGTATGCTAGGTGTAACTAAATAAAGTTATTGCATTGCAATATTGGATTATACTTACATTTGCGATATATATTTAACTTGAAAATTACCATTGAAAACAAATAAATCGCACGCCCACCATGAACGGAAAAAAAATTATTTAACGAGAATATAAATCGAGACGCACTTATACAGAATGAGTCATTGATTTTGGAAATCGTACGATGTTGCGCGAAATGATCAAAATGAAGTAGAAATGCAAACTGTTCAAACGACGCAAATAAAATAATACCGGTTATAAACAAAAAAGCAGACAAAACATTAGTCATTTACGAGAATTAAACGCTTCATGCGGACACAAATATAAAAAAAAACCTATAAAAACCAAAGATCCAAACACCGGCAAACGCATTCGTAACCTCACTTGCTAAGTAAGTCTTGCGTAGGAAGACAGATCGCTTTTTCGAGCTCGATAAAAACCCTACTATATATTCGTAATACTTCCTCTTGGATATCGCGCAAACTGCTCGATGAAAGGCAAGCCGAGTAGAAGCGGTTTATGTCGTCTCACATGTTTGAAACGGATACTCTATACAGCTCAATATGGTCATGTTTATGGCGTTAGACATTTTACGACTTTTATCGTCGGACATTATGGCCAATAACCGTTTGTGTGTATCTTGTTTTCATGTTTGTTTTAAAGTATCGATCCGCTGAAAGGATCATAATTATATAACACGTACGATTTGATATTGGCTCTACTTCGTTACAAAAATAGAGTTTTTAAGCCGATGACATCTGCTTTTCTAGCAGTCTTTATCATGTTTTCATTATCATTTCAAACATTAAGACATTTTTGTTATCATTTGTTCATGATGTAAAAATACTTTCTATGTATTCACCGATCGTATCAGCCATCATTAAGTATGCAATGTCGCAAAACCATTCCGCTTATTTTAAGTACATCATAAAAATTAATGTCTATAGAAGTGTAAATAAAAATTAGTAAAAATAAAGTAACCAAGAAAACTTATTAATAACAAATATTAATTGACCTTATAAAATGTCCAACAAACTTGATAATCATCCTCTGTCAAATAATTCTATATTGAATTACAAAGTATTATTTTTTTTAACTATAAAAATATTACGATAATACGACATATTGAACTTACAAGTCAAAATAAAATCTAGAGTTATCAATCTTTGTCTAAGTTGATTATATGCTAAGATGTTTCATTTTTCACTGGGATTTTTTTTTCGATAAACTTTAGGGCATTGCATGTGTACACTAAACTCCTGATATATTTAACTGCTTCAATTTTTACTTTATAATTACAATATTTTGTATAGCAGACAAAATTTGAAATAGGCTCCTGCTTATTATCATGTAAATTGGATTAATAAAATCATGACAATAATTAGAAGTGTTTCAATATAACATTTAGGTCTGCAATATACCCAAAGTTTGTTTTTGATTTATTTGAAGATAAATATATATGTTTTTAAGTAGAAAATGATTGCGCTACAACTTTAGAAAGAATATTATACTACTTCAAAATGATCGAATGTGCGGTACGTTTGTCTATTAACCATCTTTGTCGTGGCCAATTGAGAACCGACCAAATTATTAATTCATTTTTTAATCCTCATCTACGAAATGCAAGAGAAATATGGATCATTATTTAATGGTCAAAACTGTTTCATTAGGAAACTCAAATGATCAAATATAAAATGAATTAAAATATCGAGGTTGAAGATTTTTCTATTAAAGTATGAATACATTCGGTTTTAAATTTGTTTGTAAGAATCGGTAATAAGTTATTCATTCGAATTGATACCTCGATTCGTAAAAACTACTTTTGTTAGCATTTTGTTCAATTGAATGTTGTATAATTATGTGTTGACATTAGTTAAAATTAAACACCGCGGCGAGTACTTATTATATAATCATTAAAATTACAAGTAAAATAGTTTCATCATCACAGATAGAAAAACTTGTCGCAGGCGTCAAATTTGCTGTTTCCACAGAAGAAGAAAAGATACCCAGTTTAATCTACATTATGTACACAACGATCTCATAATCCATACCTCAGGAAAAAAAACAGGTCTTTGATTTTTTAAAGTACAATATATAAATGTATACCCTATGGTTTATATTATTAACTTTATTGATCATCATTGATTTTATAATATGCAACTCCATCTATCTGTTTAAGCGCAGAATCAATATATAATAGTTTTTACATCCGGATGTCAAATACAATATGTGAAAAATACTTAAATTGAAATAATTCATGACTAATTCATGACAATGGTGAAAAACAGTATTTTTGTTCATGATAATTGTCGTACATTTTTTTTAGGCTTTGCATATTATTTTATTAATTTCTTCTTATATTGTTTATAACTGGAAGACATTGTAACACTTCAAATTGACAATTGGCGCACCAGCACAATGTATGAGCCACTTAGCTTACAAAAGGTGACATCTGTAGCTTTTCAGAGTTGGTATAGATTTGTACATTCAAGAAACAAAATTGTATAACATGCGTCTACGAATCACAAGTAACTATTCTTGCATCGACATGAGACTATGTTGCAAATTTACGAAAGAATTCAATGTACATCTGCTTCAATTTTATCTTGAATATTACTCTTTAAAATCATTTGAAAAAAGATAACATTCTATCATGTGATTTGAACTTTTACATGAACTTTAAAAATACCAATTCATAGGTAACGCAGATATTGGTCTACAAATTACATTTGTAATCGGATAGATAGTAAGGTAGACAAACAGAAGGACGGACAGACACAGTGTGATTCTTTTATATTTTACAACCACAGGAAAAATAGTGTAGGGCCTGTTTGTTCAAGTTATCTCAATAAAGAATCTGATCAAATAATCTGAATCCCGTCAAAAGTTCCATAATGCAATTCACACACCACCTTGAGTACTTTGGCATCACTAACCACCGATGCATTCAACTGGTTCATTTACAATTCTACTTCATTCCAATTTGTCATATCTATATATGGTTTTTATTTTTGCTTATAATTGAAATATTATGGTTTTGTATCCATTTAAGACATGAGTTACAAAATAAACAAAACGAGTTCTACCTAGATAATGAGAGGGTATATCCACTGTTAGATCATAATATGATAATTATTTAGACTACAAAAAGGCGCTTGCTATTGAATTATCTTTATATTTTCTTTAATTATAATTTCAATAAAGCCACACAAAAGTTTTTATTTAAACTTGTTTCTCGCTTTTGAACAGTAATACGGTACTAGCATGCAAAGTATTTGTTTTCAGACATTTTACAAACCAACTATACGAACCATTCGAAATAAACAATTGCAATCTGTTCGCTGTATCCATAACCTCGATGTATAAAATAAAGAGAAATCAAGGTTATAGCGGTAATCAAAATAATGTAATCCAGGGACAAAGACCAGACATGGAAAACGGACATACACTGGGAGCATGGGCCAGGTGCACCGGTAGGGTAAGCGTCCTCTACTTTTCTAGAAACACTCGCCGAGTTGCTCATAAAAAGTCAAGTCCGGGGTAGACAAACGAGGAAAGGTAAACTATGACTCGTTGAATAAATCAGTTTTCATGGTGCAGATGGATACACCATAACGATCCACGAGTTCATGATGACGATCATAGAACTTCTGTAGTGATGACTTCAATCTTGTAGCAACATAACCCTGTTCCAGAAGCCTATTTGTTAGAGTTCTAGCGCGATACAAAACGTATGCGTAGTTTCGGCAAGCTCTGGCATAACGTATGAGTTGTGATATGAATACTCCATACGCAGGTGCTGAAGGGATGTTACCACAGGTGAAAGGAAAATTGACAATTCTGAATGAAAAGTCATCACGTTTGTCGTAAAATTTGGTTAATAGTTTTCCTTTACCATCGATTTCTAAGTGTAGGTCAAGATATGAGGCTGACTTCACAGTGTCTGTAGTATCATTTATCTCAAGTTCTTTGGGGTAGATGCGATGTATCAAATGCCCGAAATTAGGAGTGTTTAAAGATAATACGTCATCTATATAGCGGAAACTGAGATTAAAGGATCTAGCTAAACGATATTCATTCTTTCGGGTCAGATCAGTTATAAAGTCAGCCTCATACGAGTAAAGGAAAAGGTCGGCAAGTAAAGGAGCACAATTTGGTCCCATTGGAATGCCGACTGTTTGTTGAAAAACACGCCCACCACACTGGACAAATATGTTGTCGATTAAAAATTCCAGAGCATTTTGTAAACATCTTCCTCTGTATATTTGGAAGATGATTTGGAATTATATCTTACAAAGTATGAGGAATCTCTGCCAAGAACTGTACCATATCAACCATTTAAAAGACATGTCACTTATAAGGTAATTGACTGTAACTGGCAAAGCAAGGACAGGGTGACCATATCTTAACTCAGTTAACTCAGGCCAGGTGTATTAAATACCTTTGTGCATTAAACTAGTAAACTAATTGGAAACAAAAGAGCTTCCCCCAAATGCATTGGTTTAGTAACTTGGGAGCGTGTGTTTGTTTCTTTGTTTGTTTTTTTGTTTTTTGTTTTTTGTTTTTTGTTTTTGTTTTTGTTTTTTTGTTTTTTTTGTTTTGTTTGATTTTTGCTCATAATTTAAGACATGAGTCATAAAATAAACAAAACGCGTTTTACCTAGATAATGATGATAATGATTTTAATAAAGCCACACAGAAGTTTTTATTTAAACTTGTTTCTCGCTTTTGAACAGTAATACGGTACTTGCATGCAAAGTATTGGTTTTGAGACAATTTACAAACCAACTATACGAACCATTAGAAATAAACAATTGCGACCTTTTCGTACCCACAACCTCGGTGTATAAACGAAACCATTTAAAATACATGTCACCTATAAGGTTATTGAGTGTAACTGGCAAAGCAAGGACAGGGTGACATTATCTCAATTCAAGCCAGGTGTATTAAATACCTTTGTGCATTAAACTCGTAAACTAATTGGAATTCAAAGATCTTCCTCGCAATGCATTGGTTTAGTTACTTGGGGAGTGTGTGTGTTTGTTGCATAGTTATTGCAAAAATAGTCAATATCCTGCTTTTACTCCAAAGGTTTAATTTTTATCATATACAATGCTTTGTTATAGTTCATCACCTTTTAACATATAATTCATTTGCCAAAGACATTTCACTAGAAAAAGCAGATCATTTATTACATTCATGTCATTACATAATGTCTTGAATGCACTCACATAATGGCTTAGATAATTAAGGTCTACCTGTAATGATGTCAGTCTGTGGTTAGGACCATCATGGTAAATGTTCACGTTCCCTGGTTAAAGACTCTGGTCTCTATACAGATTACCTGCCTCGCAATTCAAAATGTAAACAAACCATCTAAAAGTAGACATACAATAATTCATAAATAAAATAAAGTCAGAATGTGCATGACCTTGTATAGTGTGGAATGCGAGCAATCAAGGTGAGATAGCAATGGTAATCTCTGGTTGGTTATTTTTCCACCAATGGAAATGCAGACACGAGAGGTCCGTACTGGTACTATTGCTTTTTCTTGAGGCGTATTTCTTCCAATTTCAAGTTTTGTGTATTGGATATTAAATTGCAACCAACAAATCCGTAGTGGTAAAGCGACTAGTTTTGATTTTGAAATCTTTTTCAATATATGTAAGTTCGTTTCCCCGAGTAGTACCCCTCGCACCTGTAACATTGTCTTAATTAATGGACAGGTGATTCCCCGTCGTTTACATAGACAAATGTCTTTGTATGCGTATTGATCCAGTTTTAAGGTAGATTCACACAACGAATTTAAATCATTGTATAGCGAATAGAGTTTTGAGTTTTTCTAATGCAGGGGATTTAAATAAAACGCATTAACTGATCTATGCACACTCAGTTGATCAAAAATGACCCAGATGTGTAACCTTCAAATGTGTTACAAACACCATTAAGTCACGTTTACAATAATCAATAATTTTAATTAAACGAGAATCGAGAGAGTTAATATCATTGATCAATTTTATATCATAAAAAGCTCAAATGAATTCTGTTTGAGATCCTTTTAAAAATAAATTTTAAAGCTTTAGCAGAAATTAACATATTAGTAAATTTTAATTTACACATTTATCAATATAAATAATTCATGCATGGTGATAGGGCGTTTATTCCAACGAAACTTGACATACATTCTGAGAAAGATGTAAAGATATCAATAGTCTATAGGTCGTATTGATATGGATATGATTAAAGACGTTCATCTATATAGATAACGGTATCTTAAATGTTTAATTTTGATAAAAAGAAGGTTCATTTTTTACCTGCTTTGATAAATACTATTGACAAAAAGTAAGTGCACCTTTTAGCGAAATGCATTGGTATATTGAAACAATACAGTAAAACTATATTCTAAGCTTTTTGCGTTTTTAGTAGTACTCTTGCTAAGGCTCATTGAAAAAGTGATTCATGGTTGGAGAGCCTAATTATTTCATTTTTGAGATTTTGTTTAAAATGTCATGGTTAACAGACATTTACATGTGGTATATCATATAACCTCAGTTCATAGGGGATATTAATTAAAAAAGATGTACAATATAATTCAAAATTAAGATAGATAACACTGAAACACAAAAGACACTCCTAAGAGCAGGCAGATTGGAATAAATGATTGTAATTGCATCACATAGACACATAAAACAACTTAATGTCAAAAATAAAATGTGTAAATTTTTTGGGGTGAAAATATATCATATATCATAGAACTTGCACAATGCTTACAAAGACTGCTGCTTAAGTCGAAATAAATTTTCCTCTTATAATCTTTGTTGCTTCGTTTGTTTGTTTGTTTGTTTGCTCGTTTGCTTGTTGTTTGTTTGTTTTGTTTGTTTATTGATTTAATTGTTTTGCGCGAAAGTAGGATTTACATAAGCTGATGTCCGCAACCTATATTTGAACAAGACAAGTGCGTAACTTTACTTCAATCGATGACCTTGACCTTGTCTAGCCAGTGAGAGCAAACAAAACCTCTATAATATTTATGACCATATACAACTGAATATACACCTATAATTACTTTATGGTCTGTATACAGCAAGGATATATGCTAAATATATGTATATTTAACAGGTAGAAGCTGACAATTTAGAAATATGTACTTAAACCTAACTTTGACCAAGAGTGTGTATTAACCAAAGTTGAAAACACCCATGATTATTAGTACAAATTCATAAATAATGTATCCTCTTTGGAATTGACCTTTAATATAATAGTAAACTATTCATTATGTGTATGTGCCGTACATAATCATTTAACATTTTGAACAATTAATACATCATGATTTAATTTTCAATAAATCCTGTGGTACAGGTAAATGTAAACATATGACATATTCTAACAATACAAGGATAGATACATGTACCTACCACCATAAAGGACTGATGCTTAGAATTGTTGAAAAGATATTTTTTTTTACTTTTATGCTTGTATCAACAATCTGTGAATTATAGAGGCTAGAGGTAAATTAGTACTTTATAGGTTTTTTTGGCGAGACAGTTTACTGATATTGCCTCTATATACACAATTGAACCTCTGAGACAAAATGTGTATGACAGATTATCCATTCTCATCTCAAAGCAGGCAATAGATTGGCTAAATGAAAAAAAACGAAAATCTTTGTATCGTCACAGTAAAGTAAAATGTCAGTCCAGTCAGTCAGTGGCTTGATCAATAGCATCTGAACACGCCAAATTTAACAGTACAATTAATTATATGCAACATGTCGTGGTCTTGGATAATGCCCACTTACCATTGCAGGTCTTGAACAATCGTTAATTTTTTAGATGCTTTGCTAAAGGTTTGGGGCCCGAGATACCCTGCTAGGAAATTTAATCAAAGTATTTCCTACTTAAAAATTAACTTCTGCGCTAGCTAGTGCTAGTGTTCTTCTGGAATTTCAGTTGGTTTGTTGGAATTTCATCTCTCCAAAATAGCTACAGTGTTAAAGCTGCAACAATACGAAAATAATTCGTCATAGTAACTGACCTGAAATTTTGTATTTTGCTTTGTTCTGCTTGTTCTGCTTTGTTCTGCTTTGTTTTGGGTTTGTTTGTTTGTTTGTGCGTGTGGTTTTTTTTTTTTTTTTTGGTTTTGTTATTTTTCATTATTTTATTTGTTTTTATAGGATTGGGGTTATTGTTTTCTTTTGCGGGTTGTTTTCTTCAGTTTCGATATTTATTTGGTACTCTTTTAACAAACTTATTAGAAAATCATCGGTGGATTTGATGTATGCTTAATATATATATGTATATATATATATATATATATGTCACATCTTGTATATACATATACTTTTAAAATTCGTTCTTGTCGAGACACGTGTTTAAATTGATCCCGTGATGGGTATATATGTGTTAACAAACAGCAATCAACAACAATGAATACACCTTTATTTTTTACATTCTTTGAGCTAAAACACAGAATACGCATTATTTGTGACAATCCATTCCACAAATTCATGAGAGAAGACAATTTATCCATAAACATTTCAAACGATTAATAAACTAAAAATAGAATTTAAACACCTTGGGTATCTTTAAAATTTCCCTTTGGCTCTGATCCAGCCGACAGCTAATGTTCAACAAAGAAGGGGAATTATTTTCTAATGACCTTGACGCCGATTGGATATTGTTGACAATACAGATATTTTATCTGAACGTTTGTTTAGATAATTGGCTCTTTAAAAATTCGATTGTACCTTCAACACATAAATTAAACCGGTGCGTCTTTTTATAATCATCAATGCATGATTTGCATGTACCACCCTTTTACTGAATTAAGCTTTCAAGTACATGTAATCACCGCATTGGTCCCATGCGTTAAGAATAGTCTATAAAATTGTATAGTTAAGTAAAACATAAAGAAAAACAAAAACAAGAATGTGGGGACTAAGATTTTGTTGGGGCGTTTCTGACTAAAATGAAAATAATCAATACATTGATATCGACATAGATTGGATATTACGCTTTATTCAAATGTGAATGCTTTCATTATCCTAATTTGGTATAAATATTCCAGTTTTACCTATTTATTTATTGTGTCAATTTTTTCCCAATCATTTCATAGATGCCTAAATCCTAAAATATCTGGCAGTGGAAGATTGTGAGCGCATGTCATATTCGTTCTTTAATATTTTTGTTTTCATTTATTATTTTTATTTGTTTGTTTTTACTTGTTCGATTGTTTGTTTATTCGTTTGTTTGTTTGTTTTTTGTTTTTGTCGTTTTTTTTCGTTGACAATAGACGACAGTTCTGTCAAATGTGTATTTTTGGTTAGATCTTCACTGAGCTAAATTAATATTGCAATGTATATTTGTAAACATTGATGACCCATTGCATACAATTATGAATAAAAATGATAATCATTCTGCTCAAAGCCAAAAACCTATTAAGATATTTATAAACATTCTAAATATAAATGGTGTAACTAATGCAATGATATGACATAATAAATCTCATTTTAGGGGTACTTTGAAGTAAACATCGCCATTACTATACAACTTGTTTCTTTGAATTACTTTCTCAGTTATGTTTTTATCTCTACATTTTGACGCTATCGAATATTTTGCTTATGCAGAAGTGTTTGTCTGTTAGGGGACCTTTTACAGGAAATCTTTTTCAGGAGGGTTGTGTTACTGCCAGATGAAAATTCACACTAAATATATTAGAAACCACAACAGCTTGTCATTTTCGACTACATTTAATGCCAACTCCAGTTATAAGGACAGTTTAATTATATCAAAAAGTTTCTGCTCCATTTTATTGGGAATATTTGAACTTACTTTATGTTGCTGTGATGTATAAAACTATTTCGCTGTACCTGTGTATAACATTTGGGGTATAGTTGCTGCCTGCCCAATGGTGTGAGGGGTTCTTTGTCGTTCATTGAAGACCCAAAGGTGGCCTTAAGCTTACATTTTTCATCCAGTTAGGGTTGTTGTCTCTGACATATTCACCATATCCATTCATCTTATATTATAAAACAAGGTCTATGCTTCATCGGTAAAGGACTCCTGTTGTTCCACTTAATACTTATTCCCTGTTTTTCGTGGATACAACGTTTGATCATTTCCTTACTTTTTTCTTTGTATTGCCGTTCTCGTATATTATTTGTTGTTTTCGGCTGCTAATTTGTGTTAACTTACTTCCAAATTATGCTTAAACTTAAAAAGTAGGTCCCTCAAGCTGTTTCCTACGTATTACTATTTCAAATTTTCAAGTATATCGAAATCGATAATGAAACTTTTCAAATACATGTCAGGTAAATCAGTAATGATTCTTATGTTCCAATAGGTATATTTGAATAGTGCCCCGCTCAAATTTTCTATTTCCAAGACTTTGGCGGTCTTAAAGTATTATCAATACATCCCACAAAATGTAATTTTGTTTGGAAGCCGCAATTTATGTTTTAATTTATTGTAAAATAAATTGTTTTCCATCCATCGTAAACAAGGTTGCTGGCTTTTTATATTTTATGGCGATATTATTACATGTAAACTACAATCAAAGTCACAAAAGGTTTAGTGAAGGATAAATTTTCTTTGAATGCCCTCTTCAGTTCAAACATTGAACTAAGACCGATATTTGAAATGCCCTTGTTAGTCAAAAATCAAGTTTAGACCAATGTAATTCAAATGAATAATTTATTGCTGCCTTTCGGTAAAAAAGTAATCGGTACTTCAGGTTATATAAAAGGTCTTGGGCATTCACTTTAAAAGCATTCCCATGCTGAAAAACCTGTGTACTAAACTGTGCATTACAAGATATCTGCTTTTTTATTGCATGTGTCAATATTTATTAAGATATTGAAATGATTGGTTGATCAAACATGCAAGATTAGTGCAAGTTTGTTTTAAATGTTTGACAGGTCTGCTTTCATGTTTTCGCTTAAACAAACTGTCTATAAGGGTTACCAAAATCAGAGGTTATCATTTAAGGTTTTTAAATGTCAAATTTCTCAGCCTTACACAAACAGCGATTCTTTGTTCGGAAACGGTAAAACCTGCAATGAATTCAGGTATAATAGGTATTATTTCACACTAATGAAATTCTGCATTTCCAAAATAATTGTTTGGTCTATGCTCGTGATCTGTGCAACCCAATATCTTCAAAAAGTTGACATCAAACAATACTGCGCACGATCCGTTAACCTGTTTAACGCATACTTTTAAACTTTTTAAAATTGGTCCCCATATATCAATTTAAATGTACTTTGAACCTTGGTAAACCAAAAACTTGTCTAAACGGTGCAATTCTCAAACTTTTTAAAAGGTTTGGTTTAGATAGGTTTCACTGTATTAGGTGTTATTGTAGCAAATAAGTTGTAGTGTAGTTTAAACTGATTACATTCAAGCTAGGTTAAGCTTTACATGACAAGTCAAAGGGGAATTTATGGACTGAGTATCTCTTTGAAGGAGTCTTTTTACTGGTAAGCTTGAACCATTGGTAGATAAACCGGTTGTAGTTCAGTGTACCTGGTATGAATCAAGATTAAATCTCACGAGAATCATTTGTGCAATAATTTTGTTTGGTGTGGTTGTTTGCATGTAACCTTTCGGTAGAAAATGAAAATGAGCCAATTGTAAAGTGTTTAAAATTGAAGTAATGACAGACTATACATGACAACTTATTTACAAAATCCGCTACCTAAGAAATTTAGACACGTAACCTGAAGAAAAAGTTACCCTATTTGTTTCCAATGATCCAAATAAACATACCTACATTTTCGTTGCTTTGCATGTACGCAAGGTAACGCTGGTATTGATAAATCTGAAGGGCACCGAATATTCACCAAAGAAAACACACCGCTTAAATAATGCCAAACAACTCCGTTTGCTATTAGACAAATGCCCGACATACTAAAGTGTATACAGTAAGCACTGTAATAGCTTATATGTACAATTTTTGGAGATTGAAAGTAATAAATAAACTAGATTATTTGCACTAATATAGAATTTATAAATTTTCGTGACTGCACACTTATTATTCTTTCTTATCATTTTAAAGTCTTTTTGGCGAAAGTCGTTACTGTTTCATACAATTTAAAATTCGCGATGTATATTTTTTGGCCGATAGTTACTTGTGGTTAAGCTTCTTGATATTAAATCCGTTTTGAGGTGGTGGTACAATTAGCCATAATCAATTGACTTTCAGCCAATATCCCATTTGATGTGAATCGATAGATAAAAGGAACTACAAGTATGCAGAACAAATGATTTTTTTTTCAGCGCATGAACGAATTAAATGGGAGAAAAACCTCATATTAGGTCTGGAAATATTATTTTATCTTCCATTTTTAATGTAGTTACACTCATATGTCGTATTTGTCATCCTTTGTCATTCCCGAATTCCGGAGGGCATGTGTTTATTTTGTTTAAGCATTCCTACGCTCATTTTTCTCTTGATACATTCCACAATCGTTATGAAACCGTATTCAGTTAACGAATCGCCTCTGTAGAATGCTTTGCTTACAACGCAAAATATTTGATATCAGAGTTTTTACTTGGAGAAAATTAACTCGTCAAAAGGCATTTTATTAAGAATCAGATAGTACATGCACGAAATTTAAAATGAAAAATTAAAACATAAATTAAAGAACCATGTACTATAATGGAGATATAACTGTTATTCTGGTATCGTTATGTCTCAAGTTTGTCAGTGCAAACTACTCTAAAGATCTAAAGGCCCCTTATACTTGACATCAGATTACATATAAACACGCTAATTACATCTAGATACCCTTAAAATTACATAATCCTAGACTTTGCAGGAGATATACTCAAATGGATTACAATGTAAAAGTTGTACAAGCTCGAGTAAATATTTATATTTTAAACCACGCCTCTGTGTATTTTCAGAACGACCTTGTTGATTTCTATTCGTAAACTAGCGAAATAATTATACTTACCAAAGCATGTAAAAAAGATTGAGATTGATTGAATTTTTAGTGGCATTTTTCTTGTATGTGCCGACAGAGAAATTTGAAGTTCATAAATACATTGCGTGTAAAAAAAATAAATAAATAAACGCATTTATTTATTTATATGGAAAGGCATGGTGGAACTAACGATTCAATCACCCCAGAAGACTTCATATGCAACACCTAAAAATCACAGAATATTGATCTCGCAAAGAAAATAACGAAATTACATATTAATATTAATTAAATGGATCGGTTTTATTGTTAAGCTTATATTCATGCATATATATTAAACATCATTTCAGTGATTTTTCTCTTTTTTTCGCTTTTTATTTTCATTTGTTTTTACTTTGTATCACTCACTCAAAATAAGCTCTGCTACACAAGTTAAGAAGATTTTAACAAGACTTTCTAATTGCGAATCAAATGAATCAAATGAACTTTACTAAATTTAATTTGCTGACAAAGGGGATTTAGTATTGAGTATGGTTGAACTATCATACATATCTAATATTTGAGTTTTCTGTTTCGGTTAGACAAGAGCTCAATCGTTAGTAGAAAGTATGCCTTTTAACTACTTTTGAGACACGTTGTACTTTTTTATGAAGTTAATGGTTATCAAGGTGTACTTTTCAAAATTTGTCTTGCTAAATTGTTATTGTAAATATTTTTTCACTTGTATTTGCGATTTCCATTTATATTAATAACTTATATTTAAATTTTATTTATCTTTGAGTGTTTAACTTTTTTAAAGGAAACAGTCACCTGGATATTTGGAAAACTAAAGACGGGATAAAGAAAATAAGTAGCTTTGAAAAGAAATAATTGTCACTTCATTCATTAAAATACTTGAATAAGCGTGTACAAGACCTAATCTAATATTTTTAGTTCAAGATTGTCATTTCGCAGTCATATGTATAATGATAAAGGTAAAAGTAATAGTTCTCACAAATTGTTGTTACATATTTTACTTTAACGAATCATTCAAATTTTATCTCCTTCATTGTAAACACTGTACCTTTTATCGATAACATAACCATACAAATTTATTTTAACCATGAATTAAGAACTCCAAAATGATAAAACTGTTTAAGTTGCGATAGTTTTTCTGATATAATCGCGTGTGAACAAGGGCTCATTGTGACCTTGTGGAAAATGTGGAATTTTACTACTGTGATACTGTGAAACCTGTCTTAACTGAGCAGAACCCTTTATCGACTCTAGAATATGTTTGATTTAGACAGATGTTCGGGTATTCTATGTTCAAAATACAACAAACAAGTATTTGATGTAGACAGTTATTGGTTTATCGGGGCTAGGTTTACACTAGTTTTCGGTTTATCAGGGCTATGTTTAGACTAGTTTACGGTTTATCAGGGATCGAATAGACAGGTTTTCGGTTAATCAAGGCTCGAATAGACAGGTTTTTGGTTAATCAAGGCTCGAATAGACCGGTTTTCGGTTTATTATTGCTAGTCTTAGTCTGATTTACGGTTTATCAGGTTTAGACTGGTAACTGGTTTATCAGGATTCGCTTTATGCGAAAACTTTCTATATCTATTGAAGTTTTTATTCCAATTGTTACGAACAAAATCCATAATCAAAAGGCGATTTTTTTCAGTGTATTGAAAATAGCGTTGGATCACATATCCTAATAGTACACTAGAAACTGTCTAAACCCTGAATTATCCGAAAGATATCTAAATATGACACTTGGAAAGTCCCTTCACATTAATTTAAAAGTAGTTTCAACGTATTTAACCGGACATCTGTCTTAACGGAATCAATTTTTTAGGGTCCAGACAGATTATACTGTACAAAGGCCTTATTTTTTGTAGCATGACCAGACCATTTGCACCAAAACAAAATCAAACATTTGCAGAAAGTTCAATTATTATTTAGTTTTTAAGTAAATTAAAGAAAAACAGTATTCGCTAGATAGCAATTGCAATAAGTACAATATTATGTATCCCTCTAGCATTGTGAGTTGAACAACTAACAAGTATACATTAAGAATTTATATACATTAAAATGTAAGTATGATGCTATTTGCGTTATTCACGTGTTGTGCAAAATAAAGAGGCGACACGTTATGTAAGATACTTATATATTATCTTGACCTGATATGGTAATGTAATCTGAAAAGGGGCTTTTGAAAATTGACGAAAGGAAAATGATCATCGCCTTAAATGAATTTTTGATAGTATGTAAAGTGCCTGTCCCCAAAATACGTTGTTTTGATTTTGCAATGAGCTCTCGTAAAAGCTTCCTAGTGACAATATTTAAAAAAGTCTTTTTAATCATCTTACAAGAGTATCATTGGTACGGAATGTTTAGAATTTAATCATTCAGAAGTAGAACATTTAAGTTATGTTCATACTTTCATATAATTAAAGTGATCTAATACCAAAGTTGTTAATTATCCATACATAAGCAAAAACAAAGCCTTTTTCAATATAACATACATATAACATACAATTAATTGCATTCAATCATTTAATTTGCCAGCTGCAAGAAAAAGGCACAAAAGATATCGTCGCTCTATTTTTTTCTTCATTTTTTTTCTTTTTAATTTTACATTTTATTATATTGTTTTTTTAGTTTTGGATTTATTGACTTCTTACTGATAAATATGTGTTTATGTCCCTTTCTACTGTTGGTAATCAAGTGTGTCTTGACTTCTGCTGTTGATATTGTTCTGGGTGTGCTTAAGCTCCTACTGGTCCATGCTCCCAGCTTTTAGTGTAGTCCGAGTTGCTCATTTACTTTTGTTACTTTGTATGTATGATTTTAGTTACTTTATGTTCTTTGTTGTGAATGTCTGTTTTCCATGTCTGGACTTTGTCCCTGGATTACATTCTTTTGATTACCGCTATAACCTTGGTTCCCTTGATTACTCTTTAAGTATCTTGTCCATCATCTAAAAAGGATACTTAAGCAATGTAAGCGCAATGTTGTTCTATTTTGAAAACCAAACTGTAAATGATTGTGATTCACAATAGATTTCATGGTTTGAGTAAGCAATGAATGTCTGTTTTTAAAGCTAGTCAAAAGACTTTATATCTTAATACAGTAAACATGAAACATTTCTATTCTTCATATATGTACTGTTTGTGAAATAATATAACGTTAACGTAGTTACTTGCAATGTATTTTATTTAATCGTATCTTTTACTAAGATTTGTTGGTTTTTAAACCGCAAACCTTAGGTACTTAAGTAGCTATCTTAGGCTACGTATTTTTATTTTTGTAATTAAGTTGTTTTATGGTAGGGAGGTCGGTAGTGCGTTTATCGATATTCTTGCGAGAGCAAAATTCTCAATTTTGAGTCAACTTTAACACGTTAGAAAATGGTTAAAAATCCATTGCATGACAATAAAAAATATATGTAATTGAAGATGAGACATTTCTCTTTTTAAATATACAACTTTCATTGTTATTGGAGTTGATGGTCATTTGGTACAAACGTTTGAAGTGACGATACTTTGAGAAAAATGGCCGCCTGAAAAACTATGTGTCAAAGATCATACCTATTTCAAAATTCATTCCGCAAGCTATTACTGGACCGATTTTCTTCATTTATGGCTTAAATTTTTGAAAATATCTTCAATTTTGATAATCCGGTTGTCAGGCTAATCTTTTGGTTACAAAACATATTTTTTACGTAATTTTAAGGAAAAACATGTTGAAAAAAAATAGTTTTTGCGTACCCGGAATGCACTGACAGTCGGATTCCGAAAATTTTATCCTTTCTGCGTCCATCCGTAACCCTGGTTTCAGAAGAAAAACAATTATAGCTTGCGGAATCGATTGGATATTAGGGTGGTCAGGGCGTGGTTTTCACAAAAATTAAAGCGGGACCGGTTATCGTTCTTGCTAACCGGATGTTACTGATCCGCCATAGCTTCTGTTAAGATTTTCGAACACTCGTGGATAAATGCCTTTTACCGACTGTTTTCTGGACGGATTTTTGACTGGTGGAGCAGACAACGATGGACCTAGGCCATGGAGGCCAATCACTTACGGTAAGTACCTAAATTATGTCTAATATAAGCCTAATCGCCCTGTTTCCGTAAGGTCAAATTCTAGAATGACCTTTTATCATCTGCAAGCTTAAAAACTATATTCACCTTCTTGGAAGGTCTGATTTTCGTTTGATTCTGTATGAGCTGATTTAAAAAAGATTACTCTTATTTAGCATTAGTTGGAATATGTTTCCATAACATTTTTATTAAACGATGAATATGTAATGAGGTAAATTCTCCCAACGTTTGATTGCAATCCATTCAAAATCTTTCGGACTTTATCGACTTTCCTATATTATCGGAAGTCTCTGTATTTTACCTTGCTTTTTTCTATTGGTTCGGAGAATTTGCACATATTGCATTTAATTTCCTTGATAATTCAATTTTAATTTATATGTAGTGCCCAATTTATATGAAACTCACATGTTTAAGCATAAACCTTCTTTATATTTATTTTAACTGTTTTATTTATTCAAAATTATCATGTGTAGAAAAAAAATCAACCTTACATTGCTTCTTCAAATGATACACAACTTTTTTTCTGGTTTTCATTTTATCAGTTAATATATATTATTTATGACTTTTATTAGAATAATTATCATGTAGCCCTGCTTGTACTTTACTTGATAAATAGAACTTATTTGATGAGATTTATATATGTGGCAATTGCATATTTTACATATGACCTGCATCTTCTTAAGTTTACTTTATATATTCATATTGTACAATTTTTAACAGCTAAATTACATATTCATTTTTTAGAGGATTGTAGATGCTCTACTTATTTAATATTCATATACATGTACAATTGCTTGGAAAAGGTTTAAAATCCTTGTAATATACATTATTGATCATTAAATTTCAATTAATTATGGTTTAATATTTTTTTTGCCATTTTAGGATCACATTGATTGACTTATAATACCAAGCTTTTGTTGTATGTATATGAAACATACTTGTACTATGTTTTTTCTTCTAATTATTGATTTATTTCAGAAGAAAGTATTAGTAAACAGGCTGCCTAAATATTTATTTTATTTTGTCATATAAAAAGTAAACACTGATGTAAATTTTATTATGATTTAGTTTTATTTTCTGTTTGTTTTTCATCATTTTAGTTTCATTTTGTTGAGTTCTGGAGATGTTTCGAATTCATGGTAAGTTAGTTTTTATACTTTGATTAGTTTAGTAGCTTTATTTGTTTTAATAGTAAAACTTTTGAGTCTTTTAATTATGGTAACAAATAAGCATTTACATTTGAATCATATATTACTTACAAGAACTGTCGATTAGTTTTGTGTTTAGACTCTGCTTTAAAACTGCTTCACAGTACATATTCATTGAATTCCACTACTTGTTTATTTCAGATGGCCTGAGGAGCATAGTGGGCTATGCTATGAGACGAATATGGGCTGAGTCTGAGGTAGGACCATGTGGGGTGCAGTAAGTAGGGTAGTTCCAGACACACCTGAACCAGGTAGGACCATGTGGGGTACAGTAAGTAGGGTAGTTCCAGACACACCTGAACCCGATAACCTGATTGGTAAGAGAGTTCAACACTTGATAGAAGAACCAGACGGATCACGCAGCGAAATTATTCAGTTAATTAACATAACATTAATATAACCTTATAAAACAATCTTCTTGTTTTGAAATGAAGATAATTATTCTGGAAATGGAAGTTTGGTGTTTTTAACTCCTCGCCACATCTTTTGTCAACCGCTTTGTGAGCAACCAACATCAAATAAAGTTTTACATTTTTTCAGATTGTTAGCAAACCACATTATGATTTAATAGAAAGTAAACTAACTGTAAGCAAATTGATAAGGTAAATGATGTTAATAGGTGTAATGTCCTTATGTACATAATCTCTTTTGTAGATTTGGCAGACATAGTAGATCCTGGTGAAGAAACCCTTCTGGCCTGAAATGGAAACTTCGAAAAGTTCATTAAACTTAATTAAATGATGATATTTTGTTTATTATCATTTAATGTACATAATAGTACACATGAGGAAACAGCTAGGGCTTCAAAGTTCCATAGTGAAAGGATGCGCATTGGTTCAAGTCAATGTATTCATAAAAAAATTCTCAATTTCTTGGGAAAACAGCATTTGTTTTTGAAATTTTATTCAATTTTAACATAATAATGAGATTATTATTATGTTAAAAGACCCTATTTAAACAAGAAAACATTACAAGACTACATTAGGAATCTTAGAATTGACCAGACCTTGATATAATATTATTTTGCCACTTTTTGCAGCAAAAATGTATGTTTATTTTGATTATCGTCTGGCTTCATTTAAGGTATAGGCCTAACAAATTTTCATCCACATTAAACATTTTATAGCAAAATAAGATGAAAGTATCTTCATGTGATAGCTTAGATTCTAAGCTTTAAAATGGTACCACATAAGTATATGGTAGGTTGATATTTTGATCATTATTAGCATAAATATGCGGTTTTTTTTAAAATCTGAAATTTTCAAAAATGTTCGATTTACCCCCATTTTTCAACATTTGCTTGTTGATTTTTAAATATAATTGCATTATTTCTTGATAAAAATGTGTTTTTACATATTTAATCACAATAACAATAACTGTCATGTGCTAAAAACTGCTTTTAAATTCAAAATGTCTTTTTCTGTCTGACCTTTCGCCATTTTTTCCATTGAAAATAGCTCTAAAATTTACCCTAAAATGTAAATTTTCTACCTCAAAAAATTTTTTTTGAGCTGAAAAACATAATTTTTCAAGTCAAGCAACTTTATTGCCACACAAAACAAGTGACAGAAAAAATTAAATATTTTTTTTGAATTCTTAGTAAGCAAAAATGTATTTTTTTGTTGAAAAAACACTTATAAAAAGAAGGGGGTCTGCCGCAGTGTTTTTGATTCCAATGAAAAACAAATCAGAGGTTTTGACATAATATTTGTTTATTTATTTCTGTTTAATGGATTACTCTTGAAAGAACAGCAAAGTATCAGATTTCTACTACCTTCCAATTTCCAAATATGAATATCCAAAAATGGCACTTTAATTCACGATGCTGTTGACACATAGCAAAAAAAACTAAGTCCAAAGTGTTTTTTTGCCAATTTTAAAAAAGTGTAATTTTCTTTGTATCTAAGATACAAGTTTCCTGAATGGCTTAAATCAAAGTATGAAATGGCTTTATTTAAATGATTAAGACACAATGTATGAATTTCTTTACCTGTTTGACTTATGTGGGCCACAGAAGTGCCCAAAATGTGACATTTTTGCATACGCAAGAAAAATGACCAAAATTTTGAACTTTAAATTGTAATAACTTTTGAACCCCTTGACCGATTTTAAAAATTTTTGCACCAGTAAGTTACATTTCTTGGGCTCTTTCAAACCAATATAAACTTGTACATTTTCTATATACTTCATATTTTGACTGACCTCCCTATAAAAAATTATGGGTCTATACCATGAAATGAGTAATTATTCATCCAAATCTGCCTGCTCTTTGGAGATAAGCAACATTGAAAATCCAGTAGATTCTATTGTATTTGAGCGTCATTTACAGAGTTATCTCTATTAATTTTGAAATCTACAGTGCATTCTATATATTTTTAATCTCCTAAGAGCACTGGTTATATGAAACACCACATGTTATTTTCTGTTTACTATGACATATCAAAACAAAATATCAAAAATAAAATTATGTAGGTTTTTTACCCATGAATCACATTTTGCATGATCCTTAGCTGGAGTACTATTTAAATATAAAGTTATACCCCCAAAAAAAAACCACTCGTTGGGTCAAGCTAATAGAAAACATATACAGGTAGTCCAAATAACATTGTACATCATAAAATATTTTGACCTTTGGAAGTTCATTGTTATCAGTGTTATAGTAAATGGTCGTGACATACCATTCAAATTAACGGATCTTCGAAGAGGTCGGAATTGTTAGGGTTTAAATTCATAAATACATTAATCTTCTGTGGGTAGTTTCCCTGGGTGAAATGAAAGTTACGTCTATAAATAGAACAACTGAAATTCCCTAAACGAAAATTACCTAAATATTGGCAGAATTTAAATAGCCGACCCATGTGATGCTGATCAAATAGTATAGTTCTCTTTACAGGTAATATAGATTTTCACATGCCGTTGATTACGGAATGAACATTTAAACCTGCATATCAGATTACATTGCTTTATCATTTACACTTTTGCTAACTTAACTTCCGACTTTAAACAAAAAACCACAAGACAGTTGATATAGGAAATCAGTCTTACTGTCCGTACAATATAAAATAATCAAAATATTTTCTGTATTCAAAACCAATACAAAAAAGAATAAAATAACAGAGTAAAAAAATAGCAATTGTTTTTTAAATAGCATGTATTGTTTGTGTTTTCAAACGATATTATATAAAAATATTAAAAGCTGCATCTAGTAAAATGCAGTCTATTCATGTTCATTTTTACCTTACCTCACTGTACTTCTACATATTATTAATGTAGAATGCCTCAGTGTTTCGTTCTGTTAAACTGTCAAATACTTTTCACGTATGTATCATTTGTTATGCTAAATATAGAATAAAAAGGTACAGCAAACCTAGACATTTGTACAGGCACTTAATTTCGCGCGCGTCTATCACTCTATTAAATACTTATTCGCAGCTGTTTTTTCCGAGGTTTTACCTTGTTAGCATAATTAGCTTATTAATATCGCTAGCGATAATAATTCACTTTGAGTAATTGTATTAGTCCCGATCAATATTTTAAATCAGCTGCTAAACATTGTTATAAAGTAGCTACATTTCTATTGTCTAGGTTCGTATCAACAATGGGTCCTCGAGAATATTTTTTTTGTTTCTTGACAGAGGTTTCCTCCTGTGCATTGCAGTGGATAGAACTTCAAGGTGCTAGATTTTGATTCCTAATTCAGTTGTTGTTGGACATGAGTACTTCTTGTATACTATGTTTTTCTTGTTGTTCTTATCAGTCTGGGGTGATACCTAAGAACCATGTGTACATATTACTTTTGCAATATTGTATCTTTGTAGCTTTGTCCAATATCTACGCTACTCTTTGAAAGATCAGACAGTGTTTGAAGTTAAAATGTAATCGAGCTAATATTTGTTTTTAAACAAACCCTCAGAGAAATGCATTTAACTCATTTAAGAGGTATGTATGCCTAAAGGGAAATGAATAACATTACAAGTCGATCTATAAAGCAAAAAAAATTCCCTCAAAAAGCGCAGTAGTACAGAATTCAATAATTTACATAGTAAATGGGCAAGTATTCTTCATAACTTCATAACATAACAAAGCAGAAGAGTTCACAGCAGATTTTAAAATAATAATATAAGTTGTAACTAGACTTAGTAAACCGCAAATATATATGGTTGATAAACTAACAGTGTGTGGCTATTTAGATAAAAATGAACTAAATACAAATAAAAATGATTTTTTTACATTCATTTAATTTTGGTCGGCAGTTGTGTCTTCCTCTCGGTCAGCGCTATTCGCCCCTTATTTCATTCTATTATATTTTATTAATGTTTTACTTGTACTAAGTTCTTTTTAACCGTTTAAATGTGGCTGCTTTTCCCTTATTTATCATTCCATAATTTCATTCATTTACAATTGTGTTAATTATGTATAACATGTGTTACTACTTTAAAAATTCTTGTGACGATAAATGTAAAGGTTTCTGAAACGGCAAACACCATGGAAAAAATAGACAAAAAAGCTTTGTATTGTAACAGAAGTCTATTCGTCATAACAGTTTCATTTTTTTCAATCATATTTTTGCATACTTATTACATGTACTTTTTAGGCTACGACAATACAACCTCGCACTAAAAAGATTAGATATTCCATGCTGTTAACGGATCAAGTTTAACCGATTTAAGTTCATGGGAAAACCCTTGTGTATAACATGTCACCCAAAGTCATAAATGACATACATCTTGTATCGTGTTGTAAAAAGGATTCAATTTCAATTATTCTTTTTACAGTTTGAATGAATGAATAAGTTCTTATAAGCATTTAATTAACCTAATATGTTGACTCCCTATAGATCCACAGATACCAGAAATTTGTAAGACATCTATGCAATGTATACGGATGCAATAATGTGCATCTTTTGCATGATACACAATGAGGCTATATTGAAATATCCAACAAAATCCATATCATACACACAAATGTTATGAAAGAAACAGATCAAACAAATGAATATTTTTTCTTAATTTTCGTCTTGCTTCTTTCTATTTATAGGAGGGGTCAAAGGAAAACAAACGATTGATTTTATTTTATCATTTAAGATAGGAAACAAGTATATAGTTTCTTCAATCATAAACTTAAGTGAAAACAAAACAAAGGAGAGCAACATAAAATCGTTGAAATGGTTAATTAAACATTAAAGGCAAAAACTTTACAGCTTCATTATACAAGGCGCATGTTCGTTTTTTGACACCAACTTTGTTGTTTTCTTTGTCGTCGTTCGTACATGCATACCACAAAACACAAAGTTCAAAATCCAATTGAAATGGGTCAATTCAACAAAACAAAAATACATTTTCTATACCAATTAAAGTTTAGTGTATACAGACAACTTTTAATATAGTTTTTTTTTTGTTTTGATAAGCATGTGGCATATATTTCTGGGTCGAAACTCCAACTGAAAACCTCTAAAGCAATCAAACAACGGGCAAATTAAATAGAAAAGTCTATTTGTGAGGACATTTTGTCGCATTGATGACCCAACAGCTCGGGATTTTTGTATTTGGGTTCAGTCATCCCTTAAAGATACAAATATACAAGTACATTGTAAGTCATTTTGAAATCAATATAAGAAGAAAATTTCTTGCCATTCTTTACTTTCTTCATATATTGTATTATGATACATAGGTTTCTACCTATTGCATATTACATATTACACACATGTTGCCATGGATTAATGCATTTATCATGAAATCAAAAATGCCAATGACGTATTTTGTTGCTTCAGCTATTCATCACTAAATTATATAGTATGACATCTACGTACGTATAATGTGTGATGTACAATAGTGTTATGTACATTAAAACATAAAACTAAAGAATTCAATGAAACCATAAATAGTTTTTTTTTAATCACTATTTCTATAACCATTATAAACATTACCATAATAATTGTCATAGTATTGCCATCCCCATGAAATACTGTTTTTGAAACAATCAATACTAAAGCAATACTAAAACAAAAGGAAAATTTCTTACCCAAGTTAAATTTGGCAAAACCAAATAAACAAATAAACTGCCTTTGAGTACTGCTTGTATACATTTTTTTTATTTAGATCTTCCTGTAAAACTCCTTGAAACACGTGTACAGCATATCAAACTTTCCAATATACTAGGTTCTTTTGTTGTATTTCATTAGGTAAAAGTATTAGAAGATTGATAATATGATATAAATGATATTGGAAAAGCTTTTGAAAATGTTCCTTGATTTTAACTTAAAGACAACATTCCTCATATATGTATTGAGTAGTCGCCATTATAATCCTGCTTATGATTGATTGATTGTTGGGGTTTAACGTCCGAGCAGCAATATTTCAGCTATATTCAGACGATGAACATGAAATGGATGATAAAATGAACATGAAATGAACATGAAATGAAAAATGGGATGGGACACAAGGACAGTAGGGTCGACAAATTTTGATTGCCACTAGAAAAAAGGAGGGATGGGTAAGGTCGGACAATTTAGCCTGATGTGGCGGAGCGCACTGGTTCCTACTCCTATCGAATACCACAGCAGGGTTCTTAAACGTGCGAGGAACGTGGCATCTTTCCCAACACGGTGCACCACTATGGTTTGCGGTCAGGTTTTCCGTATTATAGCCTGACAACCCCAGCATGTAACATGCCAAGGGTACCCCATTCCACCACCTGGGGCACACATCCCAGTTGCTCTGTGTGCAGAGCGCCTAGCCCCGGCTAGGTTTCTGAGCACTATTTAGTCGCCTTTTACGACAAGCTTAGCGCTGCTGCAGGCCTATTCTTTTGACACCCGGACCTGCACTGGGCATAATCCTGTTTATTGGTGCCCGTAAAAATTGTAACTGTGAAAATAGTCGTAAGTTATTACGTCACTAGTCTGTTTCTGATTATGACGCTAAAACTTACCACTAGTTTTTATTTACATTAATGATGTTTTGTGAAAAGCACCTTGATGACAAACATATTTCACTCGTTATATTTTTTCATACTGGTCACCATTAGCACTGTGGGTATCTTGCTGAACCTTCCTAGCACTTGAATATACCATTCTTCAATAATGTATGTGGTGTTCACTTCCTTTTGATATAGTATTTGTATTTAGCTGTTGTACTTCTGTTGCAGTTCACGATGTTGTTCTGTCTATAGATATGCCATAATTTCTGTGTTCGGTACGAATTTTTTTTTTAAGTTATGAACCATATTGGTCTCCACGTTGATCTTGCTGGCAGGAAATTTCAACCACCACATATTTCGTCATCTCTCTTATCTTAAAGTATTGTACAAAATTCAAGATCAAATACAAAAAGGTTGTAGTTTTAATTTAAAATAACCTAAGACGCCGTTCATTGAGATAAAAACGTTTGGTTGGCGAATGAATTGTTATCGTCATGTCAAGTTTGACATTGACCAGCATTGGTATGATGAAATGCCTATCATGGTGTAAATACCATAAAAAATATATCGTACGTCAGATAAATCATTAAATGTGTTGTTTATGCTTATGTGTCCGTCTAAATATAAATCAGGCACTAAAAGTGTATATTAATGTATTGGGTCTAATATGAGATGTTCCAATTAGAAAGTCATTTTGATCGTTTCTTACTACTTCATCATTTTAAAATGCTGCGGGTTTTTTCTTTATTTTTTTTTATTATTATTATTCTGTTTACTTCCATGTTAAGAACAAAATTAATAAAATCAATATAAAACAAAGCCACACTAAGAATTCTTCAATTAGCTATTCTTTAATTATTTGTATGAAATGAAGATTAAAAATATTTCTCTTTTGAAAGGATCCCCATAGATGACCTGATCAATCAATGTCAAATATTTAGGAAAATATGTTTCAAACTCTGCGACGTCATAATAGAGATTCTAATATTAGAACTCACAATGTTCAAATTTCCTCACCAGTGCTGTCAAATGGGCTTGTGTATCATGTTGTCTTAAATATGGTCTATGCAAAATCCGCCACTAATCTTGACTTTTAAGTATCAATCTTTAACAGAACATACAATAAAAACTAAATGCCTGGGAAAAGCGGATCATGTTCCAAGATGATACGTAAACAGTGACATTTACCTTTGCCCTTTTCCATAGGTGCACGGTACAAAGTTACAATCTTTCTTAGTTCCAGGCAAAACATGTGTAGATAAAACATAAAGTACATTTATTTGAATCGAAACATTCAATAGTTTCAGACAAACTATATAGTCAATTTTGTGCGTCTGTATATTTTTCTCTATACAACAAAATAAGCTTACTGCATTTACTCATTTTAAGTATTAGTCTTTGTAAGAATCATGCAAATTCTGTAAAATGTGATACCCCTAAAATAAAGCTATATATTTTTATTTTTGATATGAAGTTGATTCATGGGTCTATATTATGAAATGTGTAATTATTCATTCAAATTTGCCTGCTCAATAATTTTTACTGACGTTACTATGGAGGTTACGTCTAATCTTAGAAGGTGGTGGACCTAATGTAAGGGACACAACTCTTTTGAACGTTTGTATCAGCATTTTACATCAATATCATGTAAGCATCGAATTAACTTTGACTGATTTCATTCTGTTAGCTTGAAAGACTTCGTTGAAATTGAATATGATACAAACATATCACTGATTTCAAGAGTTATATCCCTTTCCCTCGGTCTACTTCTTTAAGTTATAATTTATGCGGAACTGGAATCTTCCTTACAACCTTTTCATTCTGAAGCAAAGTTTTGATAGACAGCTTTTGTCTTATGGGTTTTCTGCATTTGTTTATATTTGTTTGTAGATTAAAAGTCTTCTTATAGGAGCATATTACAAGTCAAACAAAGGGACTAAACATTCATATCATAATAAACGGTATTTCCATTACATGTACCATCTGAAATTGTTCATGCAAAATATACACCCTAGTGTAATATTGTTTATTCTATAATAAGCCAGTTGAATAAAATAGTATTAAAATTGTTCATTTCAAACTGTATGTCCAGAAATTATAAAAATCACTAACAAGGCCAATACTGGAATAAAAGCCATATACGGAGAAACAGGCCCAATACTGTGTGGCTTAATAAAGACATGCGGTAGTTGACAAAAATATAGATGTTTTTTGTTGTAATTGAGGAATATTACTATATCTATCAAATGTACGCAAAAAAGTTATGTTACAATTTGTATGCAACTGTAGCCCAGCCTGATTTGACGACAGAGCCTTCGATATAATTGGCAGACGAACATCATGGCGAACAGCACAAAACAAACCGAAACATATGTAAGATAAACAAGATATGAAACAAACGTCAATGACACAATGGTCCAACAAAAAAAAACAAAGTAATGAATTTCGTATTTTACGCAACTGGCTATAAAGATGTCATAGATTTTTTTTTTTTCTGTTTTTTTTTTTTTTTTTTTTTTGTTGGTTTTTTTTTATAGTTTGGTCCAGTATTATATCCAAGGGCAAGTCGAAAAGGCTTCGGATAGTTACATTAATTGGATGACTGTCATGGGACATAATAATATAATATTTAATAATGCCATATAAACATACTAGCAACAACAAAATTGCTCTTTTTAATAAAAGATCGTTAAGCGTCCTCTTGAAATTGCTATATACTTCTCCTGGCAAAGAACTGCACATGTCTTAACTAGTAAGAAAATGTATGTCCTAAATCGTTTCATGCTTCAAACAGTTTGACGACTTTTATTAGGTTGGCAGATGAGAAGTGATTTTCAAACATCAGTTTGTCATTTTCTTCGCTTACGTAAGAAAGATATTTGCACAACCTACCAACATAGCTATTCGATCGAATGAATTGTTTTCTTTGCCTAACTTTTAGTTAAACATGAAAGTAATGTTAATTGTGATGGATACTGTTTAAATGTAGTCTTTGATCTAATGAAATCGTTGTCACTCCCGAAATGTAAATGCGTCTTTATTTGGAGATTCTAACTTGCTATTGGTTAAAAAGGTATTTTTGTAATATTGAAGCAAACAAAAACAAAACAAACGACGTAAGAATTAGAATGATTGAATGTTGGTAACAATTATGTTAAATTGTTAACACTTACCATGCAGGAACCGGTCTGTTTTCCGATTTTTGGCTTATGGTAATTTTATTTTTAACTTTGAAACCCATAATTTGATTTCATATGCAAGCATTTTGTTTGAAATGAGGCTGTTTTATACGGAGTATTAAAAAAATAAGGACTTGACAGCTGAACAAGAGATCAAGAGTTAAGAAGACCAAGACCATAAACAACTTTTAGGGTTAGGGCTCAATTCTCGGCTTCTAACAACAGCAGTATGGATCCACAGTGTTTCATTTCAACTGGTTTCTATAGAATAATGATGTCTCCAACCACTCCCACGATGTCAACCCCATATACACCATGTACTAACCACTTCCGGATTAAGGCCAATCTGAAGCCAAAAATTGCAAAAAAAAAAATCCTCATTTTTTTCTCATAAGTGACCCTTCTGGGGACCCCTGACCTTCATCTTACGACTGTAATGAGCAATTTTTGGCTAAAATTACCATCAGAAGGAACAAGTTTTGAAAACATTCCACTTTGGACATTTGGATAAATGACAAAAAATCGCCAAAAATAACAATTTTCAGGCAACAGACCCATTTTCCCGGGCACGCCCATCCACCTTCCCACCACCTCCTCACCCCATCCACCCCGTCCCGTGATCACCTACTTTTAACTTATATAAAACAATCAGCATCAGCAGCATGATGCAACTAATTTGCATATAATTTGCATAAGTTTGTAAACTATCGAAATCTAGACATTTTTTCAAACAATTCAGCATGGTGAGTGTTAAGAATACTTTATATTTTTTTCAAAATCTTTGTTCGATTGTTCAACGGTTTCTTTTGGTTTGTTTTTGTTTTGTTTTTTGTTTTTTGGTTTGTTTGATTGTTTGTTTTGTTTTTTGTTTTGTTTTGTTTTTGTTTTTTGTTTTTGTTTTTTTTTTTTTGTAATTTGTCTTTTGTTTCAAGTTATTTATTGAAAAATATTATTTCTCTTACAATTGTTTTTTTGTCTTTGTTATTTTTTACGTGACACCACGATTTCTACCAATTAGGGAAAGAATATATTCAGTTCCACATTTGAATCATTATAAAGATTATAGTGCAGTGGTCAGGAAATGGAAAGGTATCCCTTAGAGAGTTTCACAGACTGGTAAATATTTGAAAATTGATTGTTTGGTACTATGCAGTGAGACTCACGTGTTGTTATAACTGTAAATTCAGATATTCTTTCGTGCATCAATCATTGCTTTAAACTAATAAATGTAGAAAAAGCAATTTCATTTTTTGCGAATTCGTGAAAAATTCAACATCATTGATATTAATATTCCATATAGCTAATTTCGATTGTCGTGAGCTAAAACTTGAAACAAGAACTGTTTGTACATTTTAGAAAGCACACAGAGTAATTAACTGATTAATCGTATTACGTAGGCATTGAGTGGCAATAAAACATTGCAATGGTAAATTGAGAAATCAACTTCTGTTTAATGAATACCTCGAACGTTGAAAATGAAAAAAAAAAATCAAAAAATATATATCTGCATCACTACATGTACTATTTATTTGAATTATATTTTCAAGTTTTGAATATGCTATGTAACAAGTTTAGAGATCCAATGCTTAAGATTGAATGAGTTTTAAATTTGAATAAGTATTCAAATAAATAGCATACTGTTTGCTTGCTTAGGTTTGTCTTAAAAATCGTCAACTGAAATACTACAAAAGTCATGTGAGGTATTTAAAGAACAGGAATCATTTTTCCGACGCAGTCGGTATAGTTTCGCTCTTTACCTTACAGACGCTCTTCTATGGAAACGCAAGTCACCTGATCGTAATTCTGTTTCCCGATTGGCCAAGTACTGATAACCAAGTGGGGTTAAAAAAAATGCATCGAAAATTGAAATTGAGTGCATGTGTTATTTCCTGAATGAAATGTGGGAAATAATAAGTAAAAAGAACAAATTTTACTGCGTCGGCTATCTTTTTTAAAGATAGTACTTGTTTCCGTTCTCATTAGTAACCAGTTTACAAGAAAGTTACTAAATTCAGGGGCAGCGCTTTGAAAATTAGTATTATATATATGTTTGTGCCTGGTACACTTTTCGTCCTAAAATTCACTTAACTACAGGAAAAATCTGAAAGTACGGTCTCATGACCTAAAAGAAGGTCATTTATTTAACCACATGAAAAGAAAAACAACATTGTAATTATATCTTTCCAATCAAACGTCACCCTATTTAATTACTTCTCCACCTAAGAATCGGGCAAAATGTATATAAGATGTGGCACATGAAGGTAAAAAAAACGCAGATGTTTTTTTTGCATTAACCAATTAATTATACCTAGTAACCACCAGACATAACCATCAAAGTGTTTGTAAAATTTGCCTTTTTAAGATATTGATAGGTTAAATTTAGTTGTAATGTACTACGGAAAAATGGCGGGAAATTTTCCCGCACTCCCTCCGTATATAAGCAGTCAAAAAATATCTATGTCACATATGCTTCAGGATAAACTTAGATAGCATTTTGGTTGTTTTCTAGATGTACTGAATATATTTTAGGCAAAAATGACTAAATTGGGGAAAATGATGTGCCATCCGTTGCCTTATTCTTACACTGAATGGTACTTAATTATTATAAGTCTTCTAACTATACATCCCTCTCAATATTTTTGAAACCTTAATAAAAAAAACTCGTTGATACCTGAATGCTTTTATCTTGAGCGATATACCTACTCACTTCTATAGGTCATGTAAATGTGGGAAGTAAATTTTATTTATCAATTCATTTTTTTAAATGCCTTTAAAAAGTGCCAGAACTTCATATCTAGTTTTAACATTTACTTAGGTTACAGCCTTTATGAAAGGTGAAAGTAAAAAAGGAGATATTCATAGTCAAGATACTCAACGGGTTCAATTTCATTTCTAACTCAGCAACAATTACAGTCTATATTAACAGTTTTAATTTGTCATTCTTTGATTGCGCTTTTGAGATGAAGACTGCACATAAAATTTGCACTTTGCAAGAGATTTCGTTCTTGATTTGACTGATTTATGGCCAAGTAGATGTGTATACAGAAAGAACAATAGAGCATATGCTATGCCTAAAAATCCATTGCCTATTCACTGGGTTTTTCAGCACTTCAAATCACTTCTACTAATGGCACTGTTAGATTCTTGTATGAGTATGTGCATAAGGGTTTGATAGAAACAATTACTCTGTTAGCAAGATTTTTTCCATATTTTTGTTTACAAACAAAGCACAGTATATTCATTTATTTCCTTGGGCATTAAGGAATTTATCATGTAAAACAAATTAGGTTTGATAAATTTTCAAACTTAGCTTTTGAAATGGAGTGTAATGAAAAAAATACTGTTTCAACTAAATATGCTTTTCTTTTGTTGTAATTTGTATGTTTTTTTTTTGTTTTTTTTATTTATTTTTTTTTGTTTTTTTTTTTTGTTTTTCACATGGAATTGATGATGCTTCTATTTGGGAGTAAATGGTATGCTGCTGTTGTCATTACCAAGCTGAGTACATATAATTGTAGATATACGGTTTGCAAGAACCAATAGTATAAATGCAGATATGGCTTTTAGTGGATTTGGGAACGCAATGAGACACAGGTCAAACAAATTGCTTGTGGGATTTGGCAGTTTTAACAAATTAGAAATTTACTTTCCAATTCATAACAATTACCTGATATAGTTTCACTTAATTTATCATGCGCAAGATTCTAGCCATCGTAGTAAGACATCTTGAAAACTATTGAGCGGGTAATTAAGTAATTGAAATTGTAATCACCTTCACTCAATTGACATGTATCTTATTACGTAACAAATTTTCACAAAACGGTGCATGCTTATTAAATGTTACATTTAAGATGTGAAGATTAAAATAGTTGTAATTCTTTGATAATATTGAATTACATCAAATAAAAGAATCAGGAAGTTAGTCTTATTGCCCAAATGGTATACCAATGAGACTAATCTTCCTTGTCAAGCTACACATTTCTCTTCTTCCAAACAAATTTGCGTCGGAGTTTCCAAAATGGTAAGTAGTGAACCATATTAATGTCACAGTAGTATTTCGGTCACGTATTATTATTATTATTCTAATGATAATGCATTTCATTCAAAGTGTGTGTGCTTTATTTTTTTTTTATTTTTATTTTTTTTTTTTTTTTGTCTGCAAGATCTCGAACAGCGATTTAGATTGCTTTGATAATGAGGTTAGTTTATTTTCTGTGTTGTCCTAAAAATAACGTTTTTATTGTATGTCTTGAGAGTTAAATTTCAACCTACATGCATTGCTGTGTTGTCATTTTCTATCGTATATCTTTATTGTTAAGATGATGTTATAATAAACGCTCAAAAATGCGTGTAATTGTTTACTAATACTTAGCTGATATTTCACTATTTTATACTTTAAAAGTCCTTGTATACTTCAAAGTTCATTGAATTTAATAATTTGATCACCACCACATTGCGTGTGTTTTGAAGTATTCATCTCATGCACGTGAATACCATGTAGGAAAAAAATCATTCGTTTGAGCTTACATCTTCTTGTAAAAAATTGTTACATGAAATTAACTATTCTGATCATCACCAAAAAACATGTTTCGATTTGTGTTGATTTATTTTAAACTAGAATCCAAACAATGGATAATACTGTTATACTGATACTTGAAATCACATGCCATGTGCAAATATAAGTACTTTTAGTGCATCCGAACTTAACTTTACAGTGAACAAACCAAAATAATTTTTTTATTGCAATATGCAATTCTTTTTAAATGTTCTTAATTCCAAAACAAGTGCTACGTAAAATTCTCACTGCACCTATGCACATTGCCGCTGTTTTGGAGTTTGTTAATGTACTTGTAAATAACATCCCTTACAAATGTTAGATGTAACTTTCAAATTAAGCAATCTTGAAAGATCACTGCTTCATTCTTATTTTATTTTCTCATGTTTGGACAAAAAAAACAATACATTCTGGAGGAATTCATCTAAATTTAATCTTAACTAATTCGATCTACATATTTGTATTAATAATAATCCATTGTGTAACGTTAACGTAAGCATATAATCTAATATATTTGTGTCTTACGCCACTCCTCAGTGCCCTTGTATTCAACAGTTTAGTCAAAAGTATTTTAATATTTGAATCAATTCAATATGGTCGGCCAATAATATATGTATAAATCAATTTTAATATATTTGCATCTTACACCAACAACCTACGAAGCCGTATATTGTTTCTCTGTTTGCAATAATGCAAATACCAATCTTAAAATAAGTATTCAAAAGAACCGAAATTCTATCGGAAATCAAAAGAATGTAATCCAGGTACAAAGACCGGACAGGAAAACAGACACATACAACAGAGAACATAATATAACCAAAATAATACGCCCAATGCAGAAAAGTTAATGAGCAATCGGGCTGCACTGAAAACTGGGAGCATGGACCACATGCACCGGTATGGTAATCGTCCTCTGCTTTCCTAGACATACCCGCTTCGTGTTGTCCATAAAAAGAAACGTTCGGGTAGACGAAAGAGGAAAGAAAACTATGACACATTGAACAAATCCGTTCTCATGGTGCAGATGGATACGTCGCAACGATCCACGGGGTCATGATGAAGACCATAAAATTCTGTAGTGATGATTTCAATCTTGTAGCAACCTGTTCCAGAAGCCTAATTGTAGGACGTCTAGCGCGGTACAAGAAGTCTGCCTAGTTACGGCAAGCTCTGGCATAACCTATGAGTAGTGATACGAAAACTACATACGCAGATGCTGACGGGATGTTGCCTCAGACGAAAGAAAAGTTGGCAATATGGAATGAAAATTCATCACGTTTTTTCAATATTTTTCTTTTACCATCGATCTCTATGTGCAGGTCAAGATATGAGGCTGACTTCACAATGTCAATATAGTATTCTTTATCTCAAATTCTTTGGGGGTAGATACATTATATAAAATTCCCGGAACTATGATTGTTTAACAAAAATAATTCATCTATATAGCAAAAACTGAGAACTTTTGTTTTTATGTTTAGTTTGCATCTTACAATTTGGTTGGTTGGATGGTTGTTGTTCTTGATATTGTTGTTGTGGAAGGCAAATGCAAAGTGTGTATCTATCTTCCTTAAGTTCAGTCTCTGTAAGAATCAGGCAGTTGGTGAAACATGGTATAAAAAAAAAACACCATTTTAATAGTGTTTTTTTTTTTACTCTTTTCACCATCACAATCAAGGAAAATAAGACATTATTTTCCATATCATGTTGGTGCATTGAGTTATAATTTCATTGAAATGCACTGAAAGTGAACATCGAAAGGGCAAAAACTTCATTTTTCTAACATTCTATTGAAACATTTCTGACACAAATGATGGTCTACTCAAATAGAGCAAATATCCTTGAGTGATATTACATTATCAGATCGTTAGGGTTTTGACATGCATGTTTCTGATTTTTCCTATCTTGCTGATTCTTACAAACACACTTAATTTGCATTTTACAGCGCCTCACATATTTGCACTTTTTACCAAATTGAACGATTTAGTTGTTCTTTATTTTGACCCACTATGCTTCATTTCTTCAAGTCAGGCTAGTACGCAACTTTATCTTTATATATTTACACCTCATGAATACGCGATGAATAGTTTAAATCTCAAATAGATGATGGCACTGAGAAACATGATTTTTCCCCATATAAATTACAAATTAAACAAAGTTTCCATTTTTTCTTGAACATCTCAGATTTTTTGTACAAGGTTCACAGAGTTAATTTTACACCTGTTACGTTCACAGCTTAATGAAATGTATCTCATGTACAATTTAGCAGATTGGTCTTTAATAAAACGGTCTATTATGTTTTATAACCTGTGAAAACTGTCTAAAACGAACTCCTTCCGTTTGGTTTAGACAGGTGTTTTGTTAACGCATGTTAAATATACATTTGAAATGATATGAAGTGCCCTCAAGAAGTATCTAGTTCAGACAGGTTTTCGCAGTGGCAGATCCAGGGAGCGGGGCCCGGGCCCCCCTTAGAAAAAAATTAATGAACAGTTCATTAAGCATACTATTTAATTTTTTATGAGTAATTTTACACAATTTTAATCTTTATTACTAATTCAATTTCATTCTAATTTCCATAATTAATGTTATTAAAGACATGTGTTACGAACAAAGTTTTTTTGCCGATATTTTCCATATTTTCCCCATCAAATGAAAAGAATGAATTTTAGTACTGGATCATAAATTGTTCGTTATTCAAAATTTTACAATCTAAGCAAGCAAAATAGTCCACTTTCTTTGCCCTTTGATTCAAAGATATTGTTGGTTCAATACGTTTGTTAAGATCAAGAATTAGTACACATGTAAAGTAAGAAAATTTTAGTAGATACTTAGTTCTTGAAAGGAGCAGAATAAAATTGATTTCTTGAACGAAGTATGTACTAAAATGTCTGAAAGCCGCCCTTCTGTCGTATCTCCGTATTCTTTTCATCTCTGTTGACAAGATTGCCTATTGTACCTGTAGCGTACTTCCACTTGTCCTTTGCTCCATACACATACCAACTTACTTAGGTGTTTAAATCGTGTAATAATTACTGTTTCACTATTAAAAACTATACGACTTAATACTGTTTCTTTATCGGCTTTTTTTCAAATTTGGCATTACGATTATTCATAAAAAAAAACAAAACAAAAAACAAAAAAAACAAAAAAACAAAATTTGCAAAATCCAAAACAGAAAGTGCATAAACAAATAATCCAAAAAGAACATTATGTCCGCTTAATTAAAAATAAGATTCATTAATCTATTTAATACAATCACTTTAATGTAAGCCCCTCCCATTTATTTATTTACCATTATATATATATCTATTAAAATAGTTAAACTGGTGTTCCGACAGACGTATTGTCAATACGACAGACGGGTTCAATGCATCCAGCACGGATTCGCTTGACCAAATATTGTAACCTGACCCTGACATCAAAGAATAATGCAGCGTGGCCAGCGCTTAACTTATTTAATTTTTAAATTGCAAACATTTTCTTGAGTACTTCAATTCAAGAAAACAAATCGATTATCATGCATAATTAGCATTCCTTAACTGGTCACATTGATAAATTCAAGGTGTTTGTTGGGGGAAAAAAATAAAAAAATGAATACAAATATTTTCTTTCAACAAAATAAAAAATATTTCAATGAAATTGGAGGTTCAAACGTATATTTTGAGGTATTTTTGTGTATTCTTGTGTATTCTTGGATATTTCTATGGTCAGCTTATATATTACAATCTGAACTCTCAATACACGACAATGTTTATTCATCGGTATCTAATTATCATTGTCTGTTACACACGAGATTGTCGGCACGTGTCGGAAATTACAGCATAAAAGACTACAAAGTTAATGATTCAATATCTGTTATTATACTAAATTTGGTGTATTTGATGTATTTTTATGTAACCTTTCTTATGGTAGTACTTTTACTTCGAAAAATGCCATCTTATGGATCTTAGTGCTACCTTTATGGTCTTAGTGCACTAAGACCGGTCTTTGCGGTTTTTAGACGTACCCATGAAGAACACTTCACTTCGTGAAGAATTTTTTTGGGGGACCTCCCTTACATACATGTAAAACTCTGGATCCGCCACTGTTTCGGTTAATTCGGGTGCTGTGGTCCTTTTCACAAAAAATCGTAAGTGTAAAATTAGTCGTAAGTTATGACGTCATAGTAAATCAAAGTATTGTGACGTCACTGTTTAGACAGTTTTCCCTGTATATGTTCTCAACTGGATTGTAATGTTTATTTTCAATGTTTCTTTGATCTCCATATTTTTATATCATCAAATTACGCTGTAAATGCGGTCAAAATATTAAACCTTAAAGATGTCAGTAAATGCATGTCCAGCTGATGTAATACCTTTATATTGCGCATAAATATTATCTATGAAGCAATAAGGTTCCATTTACTTGTTTTAATTATGAAACAAATTACTTGTTTTAAGTAGCAGTCTTTCTAAAAATCAGATTCATGAATGTCAAAACCCCTCAAATTCAGTTTTATTTCTTGTTCATCAACAATTACTGATCACATACATGTAAGCAGTCTTAGTTTTTCATTTGGTTGTTGCGCTTTTGAGATAAAAAAAAATATATATATGGATTGTACATGAAATTGGCACCTTGCAAGTCTTACCGTTCCTGATGTGGTTCCATTCGGTTGATTTTAGTGGGAGATGAATGTACGATTTTGTACCAACGAAAGCAATTAATTGAATCTGAAACTATTTCTGCATTTCACCAATATGCGCATTTATGTCAAAGCTTACGAAAACATTACCTGATGCAATAAACAAAGCATTACGAAATAATGAAAGGATGTGGTAAAGAAAATAATTGGCCGTTTTAGTTCAAAATTAATTTTTTAACACAATCATGCAAAACAAAATCAAGATATAATTGGAAACAACGGCTAAACACATAAAATAGAAATTTTCAAATTGAAATTAAATATTTGCATTGAATCTTTGTTCAATCCCAAATCAAAATGAAGTCTTACACAAACTGAAGAGTTCGGTTCAGGTACGAGAAACAATATTGTGCAATATTTTTATCGTTTACGAGAAACAATATTGTGCAATATTTTTATCGTTTGGCCTGAAAAACAAAAGCAAACATTTAAAATGTGCCACTATTTCATGCACTGTTCCATTCTCGGTCGTTTCTAGAAAAGCAGAGGACGCTTACCCTACAGATGCACCTGGTCCACGTTCCCAGTTTTTTTTTTTTTATTTGAGTCCGGGTTGCTCATTTTCTTTTGCTTATGTGTACATATTATAATTTTGATAATTTAATGCTCTTTGTTGTGGGTGTCTATTTTCCCCTTTTTAGTCTTTATACTTGGAATATTTTCTTCTTATCACTCTTATATATTTGATCCCTTTATTGTACTTTCAAACAGAATATTGCCCAGTTTTAATAAAGTAGTAAAATGATAAGGATCTTTAAGTTAATAAACGCGTATATAGTATACAAAATATTTGATTTTTAATTAGTTATAGCAGACAATAAAATTATGAATAATACTTAGCATGCCTAATTCGTTCCCAGTGTGGTAATATTTCGATTGCAATTGATACTATTCTTTTTTTAAAGTTGAATACACGTTTTGTTACAAGAATCATTTTTTTATTATACTTACGATATTTAAAAAACAAGCAATGAACTTCCATAAACAATGTTGTAAATTCATAATTCAATTTAATAACACAGCGATAAAAATGTCACAGTATTGTTCATTTATTATATTACCTGTAATCAATGGTAATTAACAAATATACATCGCCTGCAGCAGGTAACGGTGTTAGTACATGTTAAATTTGACATATAATACATCGTATAGGATGGAAATACCCTGTTAAATGGAGATAAGAAAACTGATTGTAAATTTGCCAAACATACATAAAATCGTTGGCTTCCTAGTGTCTATTTTTTTTTACAATAGATGACCTAACTATGGTTGTTTCATCACGAAGGAAGACCATGTTCTCTTTACAGTTTAAGGCAAAGAATGAACAGACATTTTTATCTCGATCTGCATTTGAACTTTAATACACAAATATGTAAACCTTGATACCAAACGTCATGATAAGACTATAATAAATCACATGCACTGTTCATTTATCCTACTATAGTTTCCTAATGCACACGAGAATAGGACATTTTTTTTGGGGGGGTGGGGGGGGTGGGGGCGTGGGGGCGATATTGTCTACCTGATTTTCAGCCACATCTAATAGATGTTGGAAACTTCCGAATATTTGACAATTTGTAGCGTGATTAAATTATTCTAAGCAGCGAAAACAACATTATAAGTATTTACATTTCTAATGATAAAGTCTGAAGTAAAAAAAAAATGCGTTATGTTCAAACCATAAATTAAGAATTATTTACAAATAAATTCTAATAAACTAATGCGATTGATACATGTATAAATCGTTCGTCTATTGTTAAGTGCATTGTATACAATGTGTTACGTGTGTCTGTCCGTGCATGAGAAGTTCATTACCTCACTTGGGTATTGTGGGATTATAATATCTTTGACACATAATTTTCAACTAATTTTAAACAATATTATAAGAGTTTCAAAATTTGAAAATTGGCACTGGCGTATCATGTGCGTAAAGAAACTTTTTCATCTTACACTAGTGTACAACTGACCGTTTTTAGATTGAACAATATTGATGAATACAATATAATTTTTTTCGAATGACAGTGAATTTCTGTTACGTGGTCCTTTTAACCGTTAGCCAACCCTGCTATAGTGCTGATGTTTTTATTCGAATATGACGAGTGTCAAACAGAAGCAAAGACTATAAACAAAAAACGTGATGATACACCGTTTGGATAATTCTACTATTTGATGCAGTTTATGATGCATTCACTTGTACTGTATATATTCATATCGTCGATACATTATTGTGTATGTTGAGGTATTTCATAGAGAACGGATGTATAATGGATTGAAATTTATGGTGTTTTTATTTATGGTTTCAGTTCTTTTTTATACCTCCGATCAAATGGTGATGGTTAAGGCTTTCTAAAACTAGTTTTATCCTACCGCAGATTCCATGTGGCTGTCCACAGTCAGGAGATGTTGGTCATCGTGTCTATGTCTTTATATTACTTCCAGTTTGATTTTGAAGAAGTGTTGTCGTTTTGTTATCGTAGATCAATGAAAGTATTTACTGTTTTGTATTAGGGTTACGCGTGTTGCGTTTCATCATATAGAGCCGTTCTCTCTTCTAAGAGAAGAATCAACCTTTTTTTCAATTTTCTTAGTAACCTTGAACGACTTTCATATACCATATGTCTCATATTTATATTCCGTTGAATTATTTTGATTCATTCAGTCCTTATCAATTTATAAGATTGTGAAGTTCATGTTATTTATTTTACACTGCCACATGAGTATATCTAATTAAATAAAATGTTGACTTCGCACATATCTATAATTTCAAAGTAAAGAGTTCCGCTTTTAAATATTTGATATCAATCCGAAATGACATTGTGCTTTAAATACATGTACATATCTTAAGTGAACTATTTCCGTGTGATAGCAAGTATAAAATTACGTACCATTTAGAATTGTCTACTTGGCTGTGACATTTATGGGCCACTAGAAGTAACACTCAATCCAATTATTAAAACTCGCCCAACCTCGGGCCACAAGTTTATGATATTTTGCGTGAACTGTTCAAATGCTAGAATGTGATACAATGAAACCTGTGTAAACCGAACCCTAAAGAATCCAAAAACCTGTCTAAAACAAACCCCGAATAATCCGAAAATCTGTCTAAACCAAACCCTGAACAGTCCGAAAACCTGTCTAAACTAGATATTTCTTTAAATTCCTTTGTATCAGTTTTAGTGTCTGTTTAAACATGGTAAACCAAACATGCAGTAAAGTCCGAAAGGGATTCAGTGGGGTGGGTTTTGGGTGGGTATTTGAGTTCGAGAATGACTGTGCTTAGTTGTGTTTAGTATCGCTTTATATTTCCAGTTATCACGTTCAGGTACAAGTATCACAAGTCATGAAAATTGTGGCTTGGCCGTTCTTGAAATTCTATGTATCAACGTCACCAATGACATTGATAATTCTCTTATTTGGAAAATGACCATTAAAGTACAGAAATGAGAAGTAAGTATCTATAAACAATATGTAATTGGCAAATATGTACGCACATAGATATGAATAATGATAGACGTGGGAAAATACCTTAAAACTGTTTTTGAATTGATTATATGTGCATACATCTAAAAAATGACCACTAAGAGTTTTTCTGTAACAGCATGCATTCTAATACTTGCACGCAAACCAAACACGCGATCTACCTCAACATTCATGAAAAAAGACAACAAAAAAACAAAGCAAAGGAAGGCCTCCAAACTCCAGAGCATGGGTCTCTTCCACTACTCTTTCCCTTGATAACTTCCTTTGGAGGAATATCAAAGGTACGGAACTGAGGCTGTTGTAAAGTTTAGATTGATTGATTGATTGATTGTTGAAATTTAACGCCCGAGCAGCAATATTGCAGCTATATCCAGGCGACGAACATGAAATGGATGATAAAATGAACATGAAATGATGATGAATTGAAAAATAGGATAGGGCACAAGGACAATAGGGTCGACGGGTTGCGATTGGAAGTAGGGAGAGGTGGGTAGGATCGGGCAATTTAGCCTCCTGTGGCGGAGCACAAAAGTGGTTCCTACTCCGATAGAATACCACAACAGGGTTCTTCAACGTGCAAGGAACGTGGCATCTTTCCCAACACGTTACACAACTGTAGTTTACGGTCAGGTTTTCCATAGTATGGCCTGACGACCCTGTAGCGTGCAGGGGCACACAACCCAGTTGTTCTGTGAGCAGAGCACCCTTGGCAAGGATTCTGAGCACTATTTAGTCGGCTTTTACGACAAGCTTAGCGCCTGTGAGCCTATTCGTTTGACACCCGGACCCCACGAGGATTGAAGTTTGGAATGAACCAAGTTAAGAAATATTGGAACTGCACAATTACGTCATCTCAGGAAAAACGTGAAGATAACAAAATTTACAAGTAATGAGAAAATGGAGTTGGCCATTTCAGTCTTCCCAAGCACCAGGAAATTCAAATGTAGGGAACATTTTCCAGAATTTGAATTGAATATATCTTTCGGATGTATTAATTACAAGACCAGATATGGTTTAGGAACATCTATCCTTGAAGAAACGACAAAGCCCTTAGGACATTTAGTAGTTATCATGATTTGTAACATGACGGGGATAATGTAAAATGCTTACAATAATCCCATTTTTTAGTAACGCAATTGATTATTTTATCATACTGAATTGATTTGATCACAGGATGCTTGATATGTATCAGACTTTAGATGATAAAAGATTGACCTAGTACATGTACAAAAATGTACCACAGTATTGGCAAAATTCCCATCTATCCAATAGTTTTAGATACGTGTATCAATGAAAGGATGGAAATGTCTTCTTTCGAACAGGGAACGTCCATTCACTCATTCCGTTTATATATATTGAACTGTAACACAAAACTTAAGTACATGTACGTATTTCCTGGCAGCTGCTGAAAGGGATTGTCTTATATTGCCGTAATATGTCACATGTATAGCTACCCAACCTTGTACAAAAGTGAAAAGAAAACATGCTTCTATTTTGTTTCTATATCCACAGTTAGACTTTTATCAGTAAATAACAAAAAAAAAATAAATAAATAAAAAAATAACAGCGTCATTTGACTCGGCAAGTGTGTGTCAGAATTACAATGTCAAGGAAAGCCAACACTAGTGACGTAGTTTTTATTTGGCCTTTCATTGTTTCAATGAACAACAGCGGAAAAGGGTGAGTACAAAGCCTTTCCGCAGCACTTACATGTCAAGAGAAGAAAAAGGTGTCTTTGTAATGGTCATAATGAATGAAGATCACCGCGAGAACTCATTGTATAAAGAACTCAAAAGAGGACAGTATAATTAAATAAATCCAAAGGCTGTTGATATGGTAATCACAAAAACCCTGCGTTCCACATTTTCGAAGCGCAAAGGGTGTGGCATACCACCTGTCTAGTAGAATCAACATTTGAACAAGACCTATATGGTCCACAAAATAATGATGGAAGAGTGAAGATGTTTATGTGATGTGATACCCAGCAGCAGTTTTTCTTTTAATAAATATCAGACGGGAGGTGATGTACGCATGTCTCAAACCGACAAGATTCTCTTTTCTAAGTTTTCAGTTAGTTGTTGCAAGTTTGAGACAAATATGTAAATTTCAGAGAAATTGGCACTTTGTAAGAGTTAGCGTTCTTAATTTAGATGATTAAAGAGGTAAATTTTGTATATGAATGTATTTCTTTTTTCAAAAATACAGCTCGGTATAAAGAAATAAGAAATAAAAATTTCGCTTATTCATATTGGCAAAAGCATTGCTTATTTGGGGAGTTTTTCTGCACGCTGCATCACCTCTACCACTGGAAGTGACTGATGTTTGTATGGATTGCATGGATGAGACCATCAAGAGACTGCACCAAGTTTTCGATACGACTTTTTAAAACTGTTTGACGATAATTTGGAGCAGATATATGGTAATTCAAAACTCGACGGTTTTTCCATTGGTTTATTTAGGAAACACCATTTGAATTTTATGGGGCTACAATGAATGAGAAAAAGGGCAGGATTCAAATTTCCAATAAGAAAAAAATCTAAATACAGAATCTCTGACTGTCATAGTCAATAGTTTATATTTAACAAAAAAAGTACCCGTTGTCATTGCAAATGTTCATCAAGTTTTGGTAAAGGACCAGAATCGCAACTTCTCGGCCAATCACGTTGGTTCCGAGAATTGCTGGGACTTGTCGAGAGAATTCCAATTTCAGGAGTATACCAGTGTCAATAAATGCTACACAAAAGTAGTAATCGGTACTTTATCAATTTATTGTTCTAAATACATGTAGTATATTATAGACATCAAAACCGTATGTTCCTGAAAATCGCTTTCCACTGTAAAAATCACGTGATGGTGTATTTTACTAGACTAAGTATTTATGGGCAGACCAGATACATCAACTGACCTAAATTTTCAATCAACTTCCGTTGTCTTTTTACAACTCGAGAGAGGACAATACTTGATTTAAGTGGTTCTTAAAACCATTCAGATTCGCCGGAATATGGGGTCGAATGTTTTAAGTACTTGAAGTGTATGTAAAGTGTTGTCTGCATTACGAATCAGCCGGGAAATTACCGTCTGAGCCTAAGATGAGACACCATTGGAGATTAGATTGACTGGGCGATTCCGAAAACAACCGTTAACAAATTACACCCACCATTCTAGTTTTACATCTAAACAGTGAATTCTGTCTCATCTGAAACTTCTGAAAATCGTTAACCAGTTAAATGTGCACGAAGCCTAAGCCCTGTCGTTTTAGTATTCGCGTATTTTAAAACTGCTTGAAAAAATTACTCTCAGTTGAACCACGAACTTTCGATGTTTAATGGATAAATACATGTATGGCGTAAAAGGGGAATGTCAGTTATTTTCTTGAACATTGACCTCAACATAGTTTTTTTTCATATTTCAAGAGTTAATAAATTTTGTTTTCCTAAACTCAATACAATTCACTGCTCCCGTCCTCAGTCTACAGTATGTATGTTAAGTCTGTTATTCATCTGCATCTACGAAAAGTTGACATAGAAAGTACATGTATACATGTAATTTTGTATTATATTGAAAAGCAAATACTAATAGACTAGTAGCTAAATTATACATGTAGTCGTGCTATAAGTTGTACATGTAAAATTTGTCAACGAATGTGCAGTCTTTACATGGATCGAATGTTATCACTCGAATTTTGAGTTTATCGAAATCTGTTGTCATTTTAAAATAGTAAATTGACCATGATTTCCTTTACTACACATGTAATATATACTTGTGTCGATTTAGGTATTGGTATGAATGGACCCAGAAATGGCTGAAATACATTTTTATACAGAAATTAGTTCTTGAGAAAGAAAGGGGCTGGTCGAAACTATCCCTGTCCCCAAGTGCTCGTGATGTTACTTATTTGTGGTTTGTTTATATTGCCATTTATTATGCAAGTTATAGGATTTTAAGTACAATTTTTTGAAGCAGCTCAAGCACCAGTGGCGGGTCGAGAGGAGCATTCCTGTCAGAACCCCCTTATATGAAAATTGTGGTGTTTTTTTTTTTCATTTAATACAAAATAAGAGCAAAAATGAGCAAGCAATAGCATGGAGCTCTCCATTTTATGGGACAAAGCTGGACCCACACCTTTTTTTCAAAATCTTTCGGTTCGCCACTGCAAATTAATGTTTAGTAGTAAAAGTCATACATGTACCATGTTTGCTTGAGAATATAGTCGTTACTATGATAAACATGTATTAAATAATGATCACAGTTGCAATATTTAGCTTGCTTTGATAAAGTAGAGTAACTAGATGACCATGTGAATTATGCCTATTTGAGAGTATACATGTAACATATTCCTGTAAATATACATTAATTGTCGTTCATTGGTAAATGGAACAACCGGATTCTTCTCTCCTACGTGTTCTTGTATGTCCTCTTCGCTACCGTTTGAGCATAAGGTAAACACAAGGTCTATCTACTCCGAACGATGCCATGCCAAAACTTCTGCTACTCATTTTATAAAATCAACGAGTCGAATACCTGTAAGACTTAATTTTACAAGTATCACCCCCCAATTACAAAACCATTATACAACAAAAGCCTCTTAATTTTGTGGTCGATGATACACGGCAAAACTTTTAGTTTAGAATTCTCATTCTTGTTTGCGCTTTACATTGTGATGTAAAAACACCCTTTAATATCACGATGTATAAATTCTTGACTTTATAGTTGATCTGATCAGCAAAAAAAGAATATCGTTTAGCTAGATCCTTCATTCTCAGTTTCCGCTATATATATGACGTATCATCTTTAAACATTCCTAATTTTGGGGATTTGATATATCGCATCTACCCCAAAGAACCTGAGAAAAAGGATACTACAGGCACTTTGAAGTCAATCTCATATCTTGACCTACTCTTAGAAATCGATGGTAAAGGATAACTATTGATAAAACCTTAAGACAAACGTGATGACTTTTCATTCAAAATTGTCAACTTTCTTTTCATCTTTGGTGACATCCCTTCAGCACCTGCACCTGCGTATGGAGTGTTCATATCACAACTCACATTATGCCAGAGCTTGCCGAGACTACGCAGACTCTTGTATCGCGCTAGAATTCTAGCAAATAGGCTTATGGAGCAGGGTTATGTTGCTAAAAAATTGAAGTCATCACTACAAAAGTTTTATGGTCGTCATCATGAACTCGCGAAGCGTTACGATGTACCAACCTGTGCCATGAAAACTGATTTGTTCAACGTGTTTTAGTTTTCCTGTCCTCTTTCGTCTACCCCGGACTTGACTTTTTATGAGCAACTCGGCGGGTGTTTCTAGAAAAGCAGAGGACGCTTACCCTACCGATGCACCTGGTCCATGCTCCCAGTTTTTAGTGGAGTCCGAGTTACTCATTTGCTTTTATTACCCTGTATGTATGATTTTAGTTACTTTATGTTCTTTATTGTGTATGTCTGTTTTCCATGTCTGGTCTTTCTCCCTGGATTACATTCTTTTGATTACCACTATAACCTTGGTTCCCTTGATTACTATTTGAAAACTTTCTGTGGTGTCATTTTTTTTTTAAATAACTGTAACTTACAGATGAAAAATTTTATATGCCATGCAGTTGAAGATTCTAAATTTAACATAAAATATAAAAAAAAAATATAAAAAAATTTGAAAATTCTGTGAAATGATAGGCCGGATACTAGCAATTATTGCTTATCTAATCCTTACTTTAATGGTTATAAAAACGACAGTTTCAAGGTTTATATCTTATGCAGCAAATGTGAAAATACATACACTTGCGTCCAGATGGAAATTATTTTGTCAACCAACCACGGAGCGTATATTATTGAGGTAAATGTGGCTTTTTAATTAAACGTATATACCCCTTGGCGAAGGCTCACATTGGAAATTGAAGTCTGTATATATGCGTTATGGAACGATTAATTATGTGCTTTGTATAACAAATTCACATCTCTCTAAAACAATCCTAGTTTCTCGGAAACTCCAAGAAAACAATATATGAAGAGTATCAGTTTCTCTTGGGGTAAAAGGGATATAAATATATATCTCAATAGTTGATTGATTGATTGTTGGGGTTTAACGTCCGACCAGCAATATTTCAGATATATTCAGACGATGAACATGAAACGGATGATAAAATAGACATGAAATGATGATGAAATGAAAAACGGGATGGGACACAAGGACAGTAGGGTGGACAAATTTTGATTGCCACTAGCAAAAGGGAGGGATGGGTAAGGTCGGACAATTTAACCTCCTGTGGCGGAGCGCAAAGGTTCCTACTCATATCGAATACCACAGCAGGGTTCTTTAACGTGCGAGGAACGTGGCATCTTTCCCAACACGGTGCACCACTATGGTTTGCGGTCAGGTTTTCCGTATTATAGCCTGACACCCCCAGCATGTAACATGCCAGGGGTACCCCATTCCACCACCTGGGGCACACATCCCAGTTGCTCTATGGGCAGAGCGCCTAGCCCCCGGCTAGGTTTCTGAGCACTATTTAGTCGCCTTTTACAACAAGCTTAGCGCTGCTGCAGGCCTATTCTTTTGACACCCGGACCTGCACGGGGCATATCTCAATAGTCGAGTAATGTCTAATATTGATTTTTTTTCAAAATCATGTTGCATGCATGATTCACTATCTAGAGTTGACAACCAAGAAAGATCACCAACGTCCTAAACACGTTAATTTAGGACGTTGGTGATCTTTCTTGAAAACGGGGTGGGGGGGGTGGGGGTGGGGTGGCGAGGGTGTTAAATCTCGAGAAGGCACTTACTTACGACGCGGTGGTTTAAAAGTCGCGTGCATAATTAATCTCTGAGAAAATGAGAATAACATCCAAATATACAACCGTCACATTAGGTAGGTAAGTATGATAAATACAGTTGGCCTAAGGGTGAATGTTAGTGTGGATTACCGTTTCTACATAGTTATTTGTCATATTGATTTATGTTGAAAATTACTAGACGTGTGAAAAATAGACTGGCGGTTTCTTTTTTCTATAATGAATACACATTGTGCGTACTTGAAAGTTCCGAACTTCTCAGATCTCGGTCACAGCAAGAATTTATACGAATGCTTTATGTTTATATAGTAATTACTGTTGTTAGATTGTACGCCCATTCTTTGTGATGATTAAAAACATATATTTAGACTTTTTCTGTAATACTTAAGGTAATATTAAAGTAAATGCAGAAGTGTTTTCCTGTATTCATAACGCAGAATTAAAGTAATTTTCGAAATTGACCTCGTCCCCTTTTCAGAAAAAATGATTCCTAAGTCAATGTATTTGAATGCCATTGACGGATACAAGAAGAGCTTTATTAATGGATTTTTTGAATATTATAATTTTATATTACGATCAACCAGACTCAAAATTTTCAGGAAGCAATAAATAATCGATCATACATGTATCCGTTATAAGCGATTATAATGCATGCTTTTCACATTTCCACGAAAACATATTCAGGCTCTGGGTTAAAGCCCCCTCACCTTTTGTAGAGCTCCAATGAATGTTCTATTTTCATCACAATAAACATGTAATGACTGATGGCAGGAGAAATTAAGAAAATTCAAAATAATTTTTAAAAAATGAATACAATAAAGAAATATTCTAAGTTCATTAACCGTGTCGAGCAGGCCAACAATTGATTTGATTCAGTTCAGTGAAGCAGGTTGTGAAGCCACGAATCCACTTTGTGGACAAATTGTAATAAATTATGTCCTTTATTTTTGGCACGCCTGTGATTCGGTAATAAAAAAAGACACATTGTTAAAACGTTAAAAACAATAATGAGACGTAATTTTATAATGTTGAATTGTTAATTTATTTCAAAGATAAACATATGTTTACTGAATAATAAAGTCTGCACCGAATCAACCATATAAAAATCACACTAAGTCATGTAAAATATTAGTAAGATACATGTACAACACAAAAATGTGTACACAATGTACATTTATGAGTAATCATTTTCTATGTAAAATTTGAAAATGAGGCGAACGTCTGCTAGTGTACATTGCGGTTAAGGTTTTCACAGAATTTGTTTACATTTCAATGTTTGTTATCTGTACAATGATCCCGTAAGTCACAAGGATTGAAGCATACATGTAAGGCTATTTTGGCTGTGGGAGTGCTGTTATGGTGAAATATAGGTAAACATTTACGTCACTCACAATAAGGTTAATAATAAGAAAAGGGCGTTTGAATTGCTTGCAAATACAGACAATGTAGTCAGTAAACCAGACCAATACTTATAGTATTCATTTAATAAGAAACATGCACCGAAGCGCCACGAATAACACTTCGACCATGATTTACATATCGAGCACGAAATAGATCCCTACTTACATTTCGAGATCCCAATACTAGCATTTCGAACATGACCTAGTTCCCTACTAACATTTCGAGCACGACTTGGGTCCCTACTAATATTTCGAGCACGACTTGGATTCTTGTTAGCACTTCGAACAGGATCGACTTGGATTCCTACTAGCACTTTGAGCACGATCGACTTTGGATCCCTACTAGCATTTCGAGCACGACCTGGGTCTCTTCTTATTTTTCGAGCATGAATTGGTCCCATTCTAACATTGCGAACACAATTGACTTTGGTCCCTCATACAAATGTAACATATTCGATCACCACTTTGATTACAACTGTTACATTTCTTACGTTGGTGCGCTCCCCCTGGTGACAATAGAGTAGACTGACAAGTAAAAGTTATAAAGTACGATACAAAAGAAGAAAAGTACAGTTTAACTATGATTCATATCTTTTACAGGTTAAACAGAATGAAACATTGTAATGCAATGTCAAGAATGGAACTTTTCCCATGTGGTAGGGAGTCAGTTACAACCATCCATACTGACAATTTTCAGACTTAAATTTTGGTCTCGCGACATTGAAAACATGGGCTATTTCCCAACCATAATTTCCAAGCGCACATGGCACATAAACACATTAACCCATGAATTTCTATGTGAAACAACTCTGTAACCTTAATTCTAACAAGAATCTACCACTGTTTTGTTTAGTCATGAAACGATATGTGCATTTTTATTAAGAAGTTTGATTTTTTTCTCGTAGATCAGACATGTGTCTAATTTTTCCCTGAGCGTAACCGTTTCCAGAATGACTCGTGAACTCTTTTCCGGATATGACGTCACGGCGAGTGTCTTGCAAGAAGCAGAAAGTGCTCATCCTTCCGAATCCACTAAAGGCCATCCCCAATTTTTAATGCATTTATTATTGTCATTATTTGTTTTATTCTATTTTGGCAGGATTCGTCCTTCTTGTCGTTCTTTGTTTTTGTTTTCCTCAATCAAATCAGTCAGTTATCGAACGTTTTTTGTTTTGGTTTCGCAAATGCTTTCTCAACGAATAATTCCCTTCTTTTCATTGGGACATCGGTATTTTTTTTCCTTTTCTAATATATGCACATGTAAGATTCGGGCAAACACTTCTTTATTTTATTTATTTATTTATTGCGTAACTTTGTATTCATTAAATCAAATCGCAATTGACACCAAGACTATTTATTGCTCAGATACTGTGGTGAAGAGATAATCATTTATTTGTCTAGGAATAAAATGGCAGGGAAAACATAGTGTACACTTTAACATATTTTTCTGTGCTAAGAAGTAGTATTTAAGGGGCACTGAATATATTCCAGCAATATAAAGTTTCACATATATTACTATTACATGTACTTCATATACTACATATAAAATACCGTCCTGATTTTCACAAGGATCTGTTACCAGTACTCCAAATTTGCCAGGCCTTTAAGGAGGTAGAACTAGAGTAAGGGACACAACTCTTACAAATTATTGGATTTGTATTCAGCATTTTACATCAATCTTATGTAAGCATCAAAGAAACTTGGACTGATTTCATTCTGTTTCAAATGAAAGTTTGAAAAACTTTAGTAAATTGAATGTGATACAACCATATCACTGATTTAAAGAGTTATGTCCCTTACCCTAGGTCTACCTCCTTAAATCAAACACGATGAACCTTACGAAAAATGTGAATATATCTTATCGAATTTCGTGACCGGGGAGGTACACATTTGAACAATCGTAATTTAAATATAGTCATCAGTTATATAACATTCTGGGTTTTCTATATAGTCATTTCTAGGTTTCATATCAAAGTAGTCTGTAATGATTCAACGACCAGGATATGGTTTTCGTATGTTTTGAATGATAAAAATAGTTTGGCAAATAAAATATTGTTTTACTATGCAAACTAAAGATTTATAGATATATGCAAGGAGGACGTGATTTATAGTCTTGGAGATATTTCAAAAATATTAATTTTGGTAACCAAGTCAAGCAACTGAAAATTTTCAAATTTTCATAATGGAATGTCCAGTTATGTCACAGTGTATAATGTACTTAAAATTAAACTATTAAATATATTTAATATAGTTGCACACGCAAACATATCAGTTGAAACTTTATTTGTCGTGAAACATTAGAATATTCCACCATGCATGGAAAGACCAATTCGGAATAACTCGACCTTTTCTACTTCTTAGTACATTGTACAGTAATGGGGCGGTGTGTGTGTGTGTGTTGGGGGGGGGGGTGGTTGAGAGAGTATATCGAGAAAGACCGAGTAGTTCCGATTGAAAGTATATATAACATATTTTTTCGCGTTTTTGTAAATATGGATGCTGACTATTCACAATTAAGAACTCAAATTTCAAGATTGTCTTTAATTCCTTCCGCAGCTCAAATTCGGCCAGTGAGATCGCTTTGCTGTAGAAAAAACTTAAGGATTTGAGTAAAATATAAATTTGAGGGTTTTTTTTAGACTACCTTCATTTTTAAGTGTTAGTGTCTGTAAGAATCAGGCAAAATGGCATAAATCAGAAACATGCATGTCAAAATCCCACCGATCTGACAATAAAATATCAGTCAAGGATACCCTATCTACTTGAAAAGACCATTATTTAATCTCTGCATCACTGGCTTTGCTCATAATTTTTTCAATAGAATGTTAGTAAAATGGGGTTTTTGACTGAGTTGTATGCCCTTAAAATGTTCATTGTCAGTGCATTTCAATGAAATTGTAACTCAATAGTACAGCATGATATGGCAAATCTTCCTTGATTCTGACGGTGCACATAGTCAAATTACACTATCAAAATAATGGGTTTTTTTTTTTCATATCATGTTTCACCGACTGCCTAATTCTTACAGAGACGGACACTTAAATAGCAAATTATTATATTTTTACGTAGTGTCTATTGTATAAAATACGATTTTAACTGTCATTAATTGGAATTACATTACAATACATGTACATGATACATGTAGTTCAGAAACGAGGGATTTATCACAAGGAGACGACCATATGATTCTGGGGGAGTGGTTGGCAGGTTTTTGGAAATAATTATTCTGGCTCTGAAAAAGCTGGAAATAAATATAGCCAACACCTCGTAAAATGTAAATAAAAAATTCTGTCTTGATTCGTGTGAAAGTAAATTTTCTGACCTGCAAAATTTCAAAAAATAAATTTAATTTGCAGTCTCCCTCAGAAACAAATGATCATCGTCCCCTAAACACGATAGCTCGATATGCTCACGACAGTATACTACAATTTGTCAAATCATTGAAACATCTACATGCACCAAAGCTATTTACAGTTTCTACAATGTATATGACACCTGCTTCACACAACGTATTTCATTGACCTATTTTTAAACTGCAGAAACAAAATGCAATGGTTTGATAGCATATATCTTCATAAATAACATTTCATTGATTATAGTGATATATGTGAATAATTCCAAAACCAACCAGACCATTAAAATATGCAAATATGTAAGACATAGAAATAAAAATAAATATATATAGAGAAAAAGAAGCTCTCAATATCAATACAATGTAGAAGCGATCGATTACTCTGCATGATGTTGACATCTGTGGTTTTGCGTTTGTTGCAGTTATCACACGAACACTGAGTTAAAGTAAAACTTAATCTCTAAACTATCTTGTGCTACAAGCATGTCTAAATATATACATGTAGCTAGCAGACAGTGGGTTACATAATGTATGCCTACACCATTTTTTTTTTAATTTGACGCAGTGTAATACAAAAGAATCTGAAAATGGACGACTTGAGAACTTCCGGTATCCCGGCTTCGGAAAAAGAACTTTCCGGAATTCTGATGGTCAATTGTGATTTGTTAATCGGATATTCGAATATTAACTAAAAAATTATTAACTAAAAAATAAGTGTAGTTTTGTTGAGAAATGAAGAACTGGAAAATCTTATACTGCCTTTTTATGAATTAAAGAGTCTTTACTCATTCAATTGTCCTCTAATAGTGTCTTATCATTTAATTAATCGAGGAGAAAATCACTCCATAATTTCGACAGAACGCTTAACATGTACTATATACTTTGAACTGAGCAAATGTGGTGAGTAAAATATTTGACAATATGAGACTTGGGTCAAAATAAAAAGACAGGGCGAAATTAAATGAAAAATACACGTCGAAATAAAAAAGATTCAAAGTCTGTTGGAAGATCACGATGAAATTATGACTCTATAAATTAATTAAATGCCCTCAATAAATATCGAAATAATTTGTAAATGAACTAACATAAATATAAACGCGACAATCGGTGGTTTTCTACAAATGACCGTTTCTATTGGAATATTCAAATTCTAACTGACAAATTTATCTTAAACGACGTGTTTTTGTGTGTGCGTGTCTGTGTAGCTATTGTTTGGCATGGTCGTCTGTAAGTTCTTCTGACAGCTCTTCCGAAAATTTGTCATAGAAAACTTTCGGTTGCTATAATTATACCTGTACAAAGTATACACTGTCGATTTGGCTTGTAATGTATATAGAATAGGTGTTATACCATCATATTTTTGAGCCAAGGAATTCCATACAAAATGTACGCTTTGTTTTTGTCTGACGTCATTTATTCAAAATTAATGTTAAATATGACGAAATCTTCCAAGATTTAATATTAAAAAGTGCGAATTCATTTACTTCCCTTTTCAAATACGGGAATGGCACAAATCTACGTGACTGACAAACCTAAAAACGTTGATTTCAAAATGGCGGTGCTGAAGGCCACCACCTGTATCGTCCAGGAAATTTTCAACATTCCACAGTTACAGTATAAATATCAAAATGTTCCGTTTAAAATTTCATCTTATACGGAACTTTCACGTTAAGTAAAAGTGGATTGACCGTCATGGTCGATAAAGCGATCAGAACCCAGTATACAGCATTAAACCCCAGTTACGTATCGTCAATATTATTGACAATTAAGGATTTGATCTATAAAAAGTAAGTATTTAGTACCTGAAAATACTAAATTGGCAACCTTTTGGTTGACTGGGGCGGGCAGTGTGGCAATGGATTTTTCCACGAGACAAACGTTTTCCCTTAAAATATGGGAAGGAAAACATACATTTTTTTGTATGACTGGCGAAAAATTCTCCCCTTTCCCCTAAAAAAATAAATAACAGGGAAACAATCTTTTTTCCCAAGTAAAAAAAATCAATAGCTTCTTCCCAACTCCACCCCTTCATCCAGAAAATCAAATGGTTATTGTCTAAGAGAACGTTGCGTTAAAACTGGCGAATCAAACCTCCTCCCCGAAGCCCTAATGCTCGGTTTAGGGAAGGGCTTGGTAAAAAAATACTACAATTTTTGGACTTAAATATTAGTTCTATGGCAGGCCTTGAACACTTTTAAAACAGTTAAAACGTTAAAATATGTAGTAAAGCTTACAGTTGTATATGGCAAATATCTAGAACACGTCTAAAACAGTTTAAGCGTTTAATCATGTAGAAAGGCTTACAGTTCTACGGCAGATCTAGAACACATCTAACACAGTTAGAACATGAACGCATGTACAATGAAGGAAAGCTTACAGTGTAAAACAATGAAAGAAAAAAAAACAGTTTTAAATCCGCCAATTTCTACACCTGTCATCAAGACCACATTTAATACTACTCAGTGGAATTGCTTGCCATTTAAAACATTTTGAGAAAAATATCTGATCCACAGAATATTTTTGCACTTTTCAGATGGCAAAACATACATTAAATATGATTTCTTTTTCTGCCGGAGTTTCAATTATTACTTGAAAATCTATATTATCAAGCATCAGTCTCTGTACGAATCAGGTAGTGGGTAAAACATGGTACGGAAAAAAATATCAGTATGATCGTGTAATTTGACTATTTGCCCTATCAGAATCGAACGAAAATAAGATTTTCCCCTATCATGTTGGTGCTATGAGTTATAATTTCACTGAAATGCACTGAAAATGAACATTTCAAGGGCAGATAACTGTGTGTGTGCAAAAACCTCATTTTTCTAACATTCTATTGAAAAATTTCTGAGGAAAGCCATTGATGGAGAGATCAAGTAATAGTCTTTTCAAATAGAGAAAGTATCATTGAGTAATGTTATATTGTCAAGTTGGTGGGGTTTTGACATGATGTTTCTGATTTTTCCCATTTTGCCTGATTCTTACCTGCACTTACAGTTAGGAAGAAGTGAGGAATTCTTAAAGAAGGGCCAGATGCAGCCTGCCCTGTGGTACGAGGATTTATATTTCCTCGTCGTTCATTGAAGACCAATGGGTGACTTTGGGCTGACATTTTCATGGTGGTGGTCTCCCTTACCTATTCTCGTTATATCTATCATATTTTATTTCTGTTCAGAGCTTAATAGTAACATATTTTGGTTAAATTTGAATTATATATTTTTTTACTAATCCAAGCCCCCTTCTGTCGTTGATACAATGGTTGATGTCTAACAACGAACTTGCCTTAAATTTTGCTCCTATAAATAACGTAATCTTGAAAGAATAATTAAGGGAACCAAGATTCTAGAACGAATCAGTCAGGTGCCTATATAAATAGGCTTCACAAGTCGATCGATTTTTTAGTTTGTCCATCTAAAAAACGCACCATAATAAAATACAAACAATACTTTGTTTTTGTTGTTTAACCAGAAACTTTAATGTTTCCTGCGGCAAATAGTAATCAGATCGACTGAGTGTAGATCAGGGCGATGACTTGCACAATAAGTGTACGTCCTTTAAAAATCGGTAAAAAAAACTTGACAAATATTCATCTTTACATCTTCAGTTGTATACATCATATATAAATGCACTAATTTTCTAGGAAAAATGTACATGTGTCTCTCTGTCCCTCATAATTTCTAGAATTACATGTAATATACATAAAAACGTAAAATAAATGAAACGTGTCTCATTTTTATTGACTACTTTTTAGATCTACATTCATTTTTTTCTCTTTTTTTTCTTTCTATAAATGTAAGCAGATCATGTGCATTAAGTGCGACGAATATTCAATGAGTCTTTTTTACAGACTTTCTAAATCGAGCTCATTTGTCAATATGGTCAATATTTTTCATCTCCAATTACAAAAGAAAAACTTAAGTCAGTCCATATTTTTACTTGAACATTTGTGAACAACAAATATTTACTCGTTTCTTGATCTGTTTGTTTCTCATCCAGTCAAGTTTTATTTTAGTTGGAGTCGTATTTAAAGAGAAATTCCTGAAAACTGGTGTTAAAAAACATACGTTTGTATAGTGCATCTAATTACTTACGTTATATAAAATCATGCCCGTAAGCTGGGGGTCGAGGTAACGACGAACACTCCCCCACCCCAAACCACCCGTTTGAAAGCAAAAAAAAAAGGCGTTGTAAACTGTTAAAAAGAGTTTGCATTTGGTGAAGCACTATAAAAGTAGAAGAAAATCTGCCCCCCCCGAATCCCCCTAAAAAAATGCTAGCTATTAGATGACCCCTCAATTTAGATAAAAAAAAAAGGTTGTACAGGGTCGTTCAGGTTGACCTCTTTAAACATGTAAATAAAAAAAATGAAAATTTCATTTTTGTGTCCATAGTCTAATTTAATCCATGAACATCGAATTATTTGCGGTTTTATTTACAAGTTTTTGACTCTCCAAACACAATTTATCTACAATCGCAGATATTGGAGATCTATCCAGTGCATCAAACCCCTGGATCTGAATGAAGCATACATGTATGTATGTCTGCCATGAAAAAAGATTCGAAAATATGTTTCAATCACTAAACTTTTTTTTAATTTTCATGTATATGGAAATACACGTAGTGCGCAAATTTGGGACAAAACAATTAATATCTATACTTTAAATCTTATATTGATCAGGCTTTTCCCTTCTTAAGTAGTTCATGTGTACAAAATTATGTAAAATCACGGTAATAATTTTTAAAGTAAGTTAAAATGACCGATCACGTACATTTGTAGATCAACATAACAAAAACACAGAGGTTAACTAAAGTTGAACAGAGCTCGACTGAATCAAAAGGGGCTTTTTCTTACAATATTTTATAAATTCCAATGAAATCGTTTATATTTCCTTGAACGGGTGGAAAATTTTCGCTATTTTTAGTTATATATATTCCCAATGATTTGGTTTAAATATGTGACCTCGTTTCATTCACGGTCACGTATCCGATCAGCGATGTAAGACGTTTTATGCTTTTTGCTTTGTCTTAACTACATTGAAGCTGAAATCGAATTCGGAACGAAGGCATTTAAAACGCTTTAAAGGTCCACAATTAAATCTTAGGTTATCAGTTACAATTTTTTTTAAATACTATATGATATTTTTTGCAAATGTTATATGTATGTAATGGAAAAAGAACGAAGTTTCTTCATAGGAAACTTAAAAAAAAATGCATCTCCTTGCTCTGTCTAATACTTGTTAAGTACATGCATGTACATGATTGTAATGGCAAAAACATACCTTTATTTAGAGACACAGAAACCATGGGTTGTATAATATTTACTTTAGAACAAAAAAGTTCGAGCAATCCGAATTTCGCTTACAGACTTACGGACAAACAGGCTTTAATTGCTAGAGAAGTTTTGAAATACTTGCATTGAATTTCAATCGATGACAGCAGTGACAGAACAGCTAGAACCAGTTCCGTTTTAAGCCGTAAGGCCCATTGTAAAAAGATGTCTTACTATAACAAAAAACGATAACTATCATGTATCTAACGCTAATTCTATCAAACATTGCCTAAAGCTCAATGTTGTAAATGTGTATTATAAAAATATTACAATATTGTTTAATTTTATTAGAAGTAAAAATCAAAATATTGATTTCTGTAATAAAATTATTATATTAACACGAGCAGGTCTTCAAAGAACGGAAACACCAACTCAGATTAACGTAACAAAATATTGCATCAAAAATTATTATTATCACACATTTTGAAATTCTGTTTTTCTTTGATTCAAATTTTTGATAGATATAAACATCAAAGTTTTTATTCCATCACGAAATAATATGACTTGTAACACGTTTCTATAATTGTAGATGTTCATTAAGATTAAAAAGTGAAAAAAAAGGGATTTTAGAATAATATTTTCATCTTTAACTGCAACAAATATTTAAGATAAATGTTTGTACGATTGAAAAAAAAGCATGTACAAGAACTTGAATTGTCTGTTGGTACACGTTATTTTATCTGTTAATCATTATTTATTCATTGTATAGTTCAACAGTGTAATAGAAAATGTGCCTAAAGTTTCCTTAAAAACATATATAATGTATATTCCATAAATATAGGTGTCACATTAACTGAATCAATATTTCATTGACTATAGATATATACATTTGTATACTTTAATGTTTTAAACCCTAATAGATTTCATGCCTAAAACTGCATGTGAATGCAGTTGCAGAAATTCCTTAAAGTATGGAGGGGGCAGAATGTTCTAGAAGAGGGTCCATTCTTGTGATTAGGCCTGACTGGTCTAGGAGAGGGCCCACTTTGTGATTTGGCCTGACTGGTCTACAGATGGAGGAGAGGGCACGCTCTCGCGATTTTGACCTGACTGGTCAAAGAGAGGGGCTGCTCTTGTGATTTGGTGCATTGTCAACCGAACTTTTCGAGTACAAAGGAGGCTTTTATGTTAATGTTATCGACTAAGCATATAATATGAGAAATTAGCATAGACGTATATTCTCATGTATATCAAATGGAATAAAAAAACAAACTTGTGTTAGGTAAACTGATTGTGCAGAACTTCAAAGACATGTTTCGGTGTTGAATCTGACCTATTTACATTTTGTTCTAAAAACACTCAGTTCTGTCTTTTACAAGTAAGCAGACAGAAAGACTTCATGGGGTTAAATTAATTGATTCGTTGTTCTCTTTTTGTCATGGCTCCATTGTAACAAAAGCATTCCTAGTATTGACCAACCGTTTAAAAACGGATGATGTCTAGAGCTTCAAAATCTTATCAAATAAAAGATTTTTATTAACTCACTTTGGTATACCATTCGAACCGCTAAGATTTTGTCAATAAACATTGCTTCAAGTTGATACTCTATCTTGCGTTGATAAGATTATGTACGTTATTTGAAAAGATTATCCATACGAACTATTTACCCAGGTATCAGCAGGGGTTTATGTTCTTTTTTTGACAGTCATAGTAAAGGATCAAAGAAACCTAAATGTTCAGGCGCAGATTCTTAGGTGGGCGGACCGGGCGTACCCCCATCCGGGAGACCCCCTAATAACAAACTGGGAAAAAAAAATTGCATTAAAATTTGATTTATTACAAATTGTCGATCGATCTTTTATTTCATTAACGCTATTAATCCTGAAACCCTGGGACCGCCCTTGATGTTTGAAGTAAAAGGTACCGTAACCTATACATGCATATAACAGGTAAATACAGTATATCTTGTCGAGAACTTGACATGGTATATAAGGATCCCTTAATTATCATTTGGAAAATAAGGTGTGACTGACGAACAGACGAACGAACGAACAATTAACTGTATATAATATCCACTAGAGTATAATAACTCAAGAGGATTTCAAATTGTCTCTTTTAATGCAAGAGTAATCAAGGGAACCAAGATTATAGCGGTAACCAACAGAACGCAATCCAGGGACAAAGACCAGACATGGAAAACAGACACACACAACAAAAAACATAAAGTAACTAAAATCATACATATAAAGTAACAAAAGCAAATGAGCAACTCGGACTCCACTAAAAACTGGGAGCATGAACCAAGTGCACCGGTAGGGTAAGCGTCCTCTGCTTTTCTAGAAACATCCATTCAAGCGTGGGTAAAACATGTTAAAAACGCGACGTTCTAACAACAAAAGAATCAAAACTCATGTATATTGCAGGCAATGGCTAAACAATACAAAAATAATACTTTTAGTGAAAATATATACCATAAATTTAGTCAATTTTATACTTAATATAGGGGATAAGGAATCTTTGGTATGGCAAAACCAGACAGTTAAAAAAAAAAACAGGTTCCAGGCTATATTTTGCTCCGATTTTGCTTGAAATTAACGAAATTTGACAAGAAATGGTGATTGTTGCCCGAAACCTGCCGAATCACCCATTTTGTAGATTTATTCAACGAGTTCGTATACATAAGACACCGATATTATATGGAACGTATCTATTTGACTGAAAGGCTATGTACATTAATGACGACCAATGCACCTGGCTTTGATATTCAGACAGAAATTTGAAAATGAAGCGCTGTCATTCATTCATAAGCATCTATGCATGTAATATTTAGATACGTAACGTAAATTTATGAGAAACAAAAAAGTAGCACGTTCAGCAAAAGCGTATTGGCTTAAACTATCATGTCTTCAATCAAGCTTTCTAAACGTGAACACAATCATTCATAAACAAAATAATACAAATAGATTCTCAAAATTGAAAAACGGCAAACACGCAACTGACTGCTCTGAAAAGAGTACATGACGATATACAGAAAACAAAATTTAATTTCTTCACAGCGGGGCTTTATTGAACATTTTCAAATGCATACTTTCGTCTCTAAAAATACGTACTGAAGCAAGAGTACTTAAAAGTATAGAATTTCAACACAATGACAAGGCTCTTTGTGGAATGAGACCAATTTGAATGTTTATCCAGTACATATAATAGCGAGTATACAAGTTAACAGCTGATCGATTTCCTAGGGACTTTCCCCGAATCCACCCGCAAAAAACGTGATTAAATATGTATGAAAACTGCAGTTTATCATGGCAATGCCGATTGTCCAATAAATGAATTGTATTGTACGAGGTCTTTCTTGAATACAATGCATTTCAATTTGTACATGTATTTCCGTACTTTTTGCTTTTTTCAATTCAAATATTTCCCCCTTCAATATAAACAGTTATAATCCAGTATTTTATTTTATACAAATCTACCTTTTCATATGATTCAGGTTTTTTTACGAATGGCATTTCCTCCGTACCAAGAAGTGCAGTAATTCACCATCACATGTATGAGATGCAATTTTAATCAATAAATCATGAATTAATATGTAAAACTATAACATACATATACTGGCCTATTAAAGTTTTGTTATCGTCTGCGAAGATAAACTTCACAACCAGCTATTTACAAAATATACGGTAATAATATACTTCAAAATCTAAATAAAGAAAAAAAAATAAGAAAAGTTTTCGATTATGACACAATTTCTCTAGAATTACTGTTTAATGAATGAGTCTCTCTTTGCTTCTACCATTACAGTCAAGGTTAGCTAAAAAATCAATGCCCTGACGTCACATCCAATGAGAAATGTGTATTGCTATGAGAGGGTATTTCCCTTTACTGTTAAGTCAATTTATCACGTGGCTTATAGTTGTTTATATGTGTATTGCTTTACGAATGAAGGTACAAATGAAATATATGTTGGATAGTAAAGTGTAAAAATTAAATTTAAATTTAAATTTCTAAGTCATCATCTTTGAGATACTGAGGCTGGGAATTAATACTCATTTGGTAAGCTTCATCTATATAAGGCACTTATATTGCTTCATAAGGAAACAATGTCACATTAAATATGAAATAGTGATTGTTTTTTTTCAGCTACACTTTTGTAGACTTTATTGCACAATGTTATATTTGCATTTCGTTGTACAGTAAATGATTATGTATAAAATTATTTAATGTATTTCCTTTTTTTAAGTAGCATTTCGGGATTCGCAATTAACTATGTGAATAAAAATTGGCTTATCTGCACAACATTCTGTAATTGGTTTTTACATCATGATTCTTTGAAATGATATTTGCATCATTTAAAATTGTCTTCCAGTTTGTACAATATGGCAAAAAAAAAAGAAGAGTTCAAGAACTGTATACAATATATACATCTTTCGCATTATCGATTTCGCGATACTAATTAATGCTACAAGCAAGCAATCGATAAACGCCAAAGTCATCTGACATTGTACATCAAACTTTTGACTTTTCAGGAAAAATTAAGGTTTTGACATTTTTAAATTCGATTTTATCAGTAATAGTATGTCAACAGTAATCCGTTTTTATGCATACATAATTGCATAAAATCCTATCATATCGACATAAAGTTCATAATATGTCCTGCAGATATTTGTTAAATTTCAAGATAGTGTTGATTAGCGGTTTCCAGCCTTCGTCTTGTAAAGGGTGTTAAAACCAATGTAGAACTATCAATCAAAATCCAACGTGAGCCTCTGTGACAGCTCTGCGATGTATTTAGTTTTGCCTGCAGGAATTCGGGTAGAATCAGTCGTAGAAATCGTGGGATGGAACCTGCGTAGAGATTCGTAGTCAAAGTATTGGTTACGTTTGTATATCGCTCGAGGGCCTTTTCTGAGTCTTTTGATTATTGGTTGTCGGCTGGTTTATAAATTGGTACCGCGTGCCGAAAATGGACTAGTTGAAATTTGTAATTAATGAGTTACAGGTGTAAAGAGACCGAAAACTTATAAAACATTGAGACATCGAATAGTGCTTCATTAGTTGCAATACCTACCCTTACGTGAACGTTACATACTGACAGTGACCGAACAGTCCGTAACCTGGAATAACTTGGATATTTAAAAAATACATCGCTGTATTAACAGTATATTCATACGTTAGCATGTACAACAGCCTGTGCGATTCCGAAATTGCTGCCTTCACAACAGAAATCGGAAATTTATATGCCTATCGTTCCATGTATTTCAGGCCGATCTCACCAGAACAAACCCAAGTTACCTTGTCTCAAGACGATCTCATAGATATGGCTTCATCTCCACAAATCGTAAGTATTTTAGACTTGCCTCTTCTGTAATTGTGTGGGAATGCGTACTATATTTATGTCGTATTTAGCAGTATGTGATAAAATAATCTTTTTTTAATTAAAATTCGTAGAAAAAAATATCAACTAAACTTGAATAAAGGTCCATTACGGTGTAATTTGTATTGAGACCAGAGCTAAAGAGAAGTGCGAATAGTTTACTATCAATGATTTAAATATGAATGGTCTATATTTAAAGATTTGACTTATTCTGGATCAAAAGGTCATCATTGCGGTCAGTAATAAGCCTTATAAATTCGATTTCAAAACAATTAAAGAATTGAAATAAATTCTTTGAAAAATGTTTTTAAATTTCTCGGAAATGCTAAAACTGAAACGTTCCAATCACTACCAAATACTTAAGGCTTGCTGCTATGATTATTTATTTGTAAATTCACTCACGACTCAGACGAATGGATGTTTTGTACCCGCTACAGTTTATCGATACGGAAAATGTTTTCTTTCTTCAGGTACCATCTGAAGGTTATCATAGTGATTTGTCAGAATCAGAACTGTCATTCCATGAACCTGAACCAACAATGGTCAAACAGGAGAAAGTTTACTTCAATTGTAACACTGCACCTGAGCAGGAACAGAAAACTTTCATGGATATATCAACAAAAATGGGTAAGCTGGATGCTATTTATGCTTAACTTGACATTTTTCCAAACATAATAATTTTTCCATGTTTTCATATCTTTTTTTATTCAAGTATTACAGTTTAGCGTTGTGTATTAAGATGTTGGTTCACAGTTTACTATATTTGTACAATATATGTTTTTAAAACAGTATGATCACGTTTCCTGTAATGCATAAATACTGAGTAATTGACATAAGAAACCGGAAGACAACGTTTATTATTACTTGCTTTTCCCATTTGCAGAATATATCGAGGAAAGTGACACACTGTCTCTTTTAAGCTGGACAAGAAAACATCCAGAGCATTGGCAGAGCCAAGAGGTACTAGATTGGGTTTATTATGTGGCTGAGAAGATGTTCTCGGAGACCGAAGCACCCATCAGAGGCGAAAAATTCAATAACGTCACTGGTGCCCAACTCTGCAGAATGACGTTGGAAGATTTTCTAAACTGTGACAATTACTATGGAAAAGCTCTTCACGATACGTTTAGAAACTGTCTCATGCAAGGTAGGGGCTTACATTTTTTAAACAGGGGCCTTGCTGGTCCCATTATACATACATGTATACTATTTACATATAAAAGCGTGAGTTGTATATGGATCTTTGTACTCATCTGCTGAACACGACACGTTTTTGATAAAATAATATCTGATTACCTCATGCGATTTTTATCAATGCACAAACAAAAAAAATGAAATAAAATAAACATACAACATTATCAATTTTCAATACTGTTCACATTTTTATAATAATATTTTTTTTCATTTTACAGGCCGTTTTATTGAACCTACACCATTCGAATATACTGCCGATCTGATGAATTCCAATATTCCTGATATTTATAAAATGTACCAGATCTCCGAAAACATTGACCCGATCTCCATGGATACCAGAACTGAAAGTAAGACTTAAAAAAAAACTGATATGTTTCGGATCAACTTAATTTTACAAAAAGGGAGAATGCCATTAGTTACGAGAATTTTTGTCTTTGTAGTAAATAATCATTAAATAGTGTTACTACATATATCTTTTTATATTAGATTGATTGATTGATTGTTGGGGTTTAACGTCCGATCTTGGAGTAAATCGGATTGAATTGACTGAATGACTGCAGCTAACAATGATTTATTTTGTTTTTGCAGAAATGCTCGATGAGAATCTTAGTCTGGTAACCAAGATTGATGATAGCGATGGGGTCAGAAAGGTCAACATTGGAGGTATTTGGATACCATTTGATGATGACCCTTCAAGTATCCCAGACTCACTGCTCCAACACGGAGGTGAACAGAGTTTCGAAAGCTTCAGCGACGATGGTAAGCATATTTATAGTTATTTCCCCTAAAACAAAAACAGAAATGCTAAATTTTCGAACAGTTTTAAGTGCAAGATACTCACTATGTTTACAAATCTTGTATACTTTCTCCTTTTCAACAAATGATGGCAAAATTTAGTTACTAATTTTATATAACTTCTATGGTTTTTTTTACAGATTCAGACCGATTCAGTGATGCAAGCAATGATGGATCAAGATATCCTTTATTGTGCAGCTCGGGATCTTATGACTATTCCATGTTTCACACGCGACCACGCCCACATTCTAGTGTATCAAGTGACGAAGGTGTGTTTATGGACGAACCAACATCGCCAACAGAAACCAAACCACCAAAAAAGGGACGACGAGTTGGACAGGGGTCGAAAGGAAACCACTTGTGGGAATTTGTTAGAGACTTATTGAAAGATCCAAATTTGAACCCATCTTTGTTGAGGTGGGAGGACAAAGAATCTGGTGTCTTCAGATTTGTACAGTCCGAAGCAGTGGCGAAAATGTGGGGACGAAAGAAAAATAACCCAGGCATGACCTACGAGAAACTGAGCAGAGCAATGAGGTAGGTTGAATTTCAGGTCACATGACCGCATAAAAGCTAGCGACGCATGATTATTGTAGAAATCGGTAGCATGGGACGCAGTCAGTATGTGTTGCTGGAATGTAGTCTGAAATTGTTTTAATGTGAATTTAAATAAAGTAATGAAATATTTTAATCACTGATTTTGCAGGTTTAAATGGATTTTTTCTTCTAATAGTTTTTTTTTGGTGATATACACTTTATGTATATATGCAATTCATTGTTATCAAAGTCTCTAAAGAAGGAATAAAATTATTGTTTGGGGCGGTTTTATTTGTTAAAAGAACCTAACGAAAGAAATTAAATGCGTTATTAAAAGCAAAACTTTTATTTAAAAATGTTACCATAGATTATATCGATGTCATTGCTAAATGTGTGCTTTTCCTGTGCAGGTTCTGTAGAACAGCAGGTTACTTCGCTGAAGTGCCTAAGTCAGGGAAATTCCCGAAGAAATTATGCTTTAGATTTGGGCCCAAAGCTTATGGATGGAAAGAGGTGTAGAGAGAATGCTTAGGTTAATAACTTTATATGTTGATATTGTCTTTTGTGCAACTAACTGCTTGCTTGGTGGAAGGCTTCATGTACTCTTGTCTTATGTCTATCTGTAATTAATCCGTAACTTTTTTCTCATATCTCTTTTTTTATTTTCAATTATTTCTAACTGGTTTACTCACTTTTCTTTTAAGTAACTGCACCTATTTCTTTTTGCTTTTTTCTATTCGTTTCTCTTTATAAAGTGGTTTTTAATTTTGTTTTATTTTCTATCTTTTTTTCTTTAACATCTTATAATTTTCCACTGTATATCTTTTTTTTTCTGCATTTTTTTCTTTTTAATTTTATACATTTTTTACTATATTCTTTTTTGAATCTCTTATTGTGCTTTAAATGACTCCAAGTCAGAAACATTTATGAAAATACAAATGAAAAATGAAATTTTCAAAGTCAACTGGATAAAATACTTAATTATAGTTTTTTTTTAATTATTAATTAAAGTTTAAAAATTGAATCATATTTGAATACTTAAAATAGGAATACTTAAGACAAAATAAAACTTGAAGTATTAACAATCGTGTTTGCATGGATTTGGAGATGGGATAAGCTTCATGAATATAAATGTTACATACTTGCATTTGTACAATACACCTATGTTGCGCTTGTGCATCACAATATGCAATGTACTAAATTATTTCCTTTCATATTTCAGGTATTACTACAAGCGAGGCATTCTCGAACGAGTCGACGGTAGACGTCTGGTTTACAAATTTGGACCATTTTCCACTGGCTGGAAAGACTGAAAACATTTTTGATACCAGACCGTTTTAATTCTAGTCGGTAGCATGCAGGAGACGGAAGTCAAACGGAAACAAGCGAGGCGTAACGAAAAAAAAAACGAGTGAAAACGCCCAGTTAATCGCGTCAGTAAGAGTCCGAAAAGGGGATCAATTCGTGCGATACACTTTGATGACAATCAACTCTTCAGCCAATCAGAAATCCGGCAATGGTCGCCTGAACATGGAGTGCATAATCTCTAAAGAATGTTAGTTGAATTCTCAACTTAGAGAGTTTCAGTAAAGTGACTTTGGATGGACAGATTTTTTTTATAAAAATTCTACAAAATGGAGTCGATAATCCATGTCCTTTTTAATTTGTTATTTGTACAAAGTCTCATTATTTATAATAATTGTTAATATTTGTTATTTATTTTTGTATATTTTATAATAAAAATACATCATTTTTTTTTATCTATTTTCTTGTTTTTATGGTTTTCTTATAGAAGGGAATAAGCATTGATTTACAGTCGATTGTAAATTAAGGCAAATTTGGAACACTTGTTAATGAGACTTACAATGTAAAACAAACGTCATAAATGAACAATACAGCGCCAACCGATGTTATGACACATTATTTCTCAACATTAAAATGTTCAAGTCTTTTTTTCTTTAAGAACTGCATGAAGGAACAGCTACATCACTAAAACACTATTGCAAGGTACAGTCAATAAAACACTATTACAAGGTACAGTCACTATAACACAATATAACAAGGTACATGAAATACATTTCTACACTTCTCAAAATGATACTTCACATGTAGGTGGGGTGGGAAAACTACATTTCAACAATGAACTTCAACCCTGTCTTGAATGTACAAGTTTATGGTTGTCAGAATACTTGCCTTAACCAATCGCTGTCGTAATTTCTCTTCTAATTCTTTTTCTATGCAAACATGTAAACCCTACATGAGCAAACAGTGGTAAGGATCAGACTTACTTCTCAATTCGAATCTTACAAATAAAAATCTTTTTTCTGAAGACATTTCTGATGGGCCAATCAAATTTCTGCTATCATGATTTTGGAAGTATTTTTTAGAGGAAAACAGAGGATTCTGAAGTGGCGGCAGGATGGAATGTTGTCAGATCCTGCACACCGAATGGAACAATTTGTAGGTCTTCCTTTGATTTTATTTACATGCATCCTATGGAAAAGTAAATAAAAAAATAAACTTACAAAAATATTTATTTAGTTCGAGACATATCAATCAATCCTAAAAAAGCAACTTTACTTAAATAGCAAAGTAAATACATGTTTGTTAAAATACAATAGGCCCATTCTTCGAAAAGACATGCAACTTCAGTTTATATACTGAATCATTGATACTGTGAATCAGCGACAAGCTAACAAGAAGTTAGTGGGAGGTGTGTTGGTCTATTACCACATGTTTTAACCACATGTACAAATCATACAACTTTTTCATGTGTATATTTCATATACTTATCACCCACATATACATGTTATGCAAGTTGGCTTACACTGTATTACGCATGTACATGAAAATGTAGGGTTGTGACATTATGTTATTCCCAGATTTTATTGAGGGTGAAAAGTTCGAGTATTTGATAAGATTGAGCTGATAAAGTGATCGAACAAAAGCAGTGTTTGTAAGATTGCACATGAAAACCAGACCTACATGTAGTAAAGCGCACGACACAGAGTCAAAATCTGCCTTCCTTGTCGCAAAAAGGAAAAGGTATGAAGAGGAAGAAGGGATATTTTTAGGGGTTTATCCCAAAAGGTTTTGCATAGGATTTTCCAAATATTGAACATTCTACTACGTCTTTCCAATAAAAAAGTCATGTCCGTACTCCAATTTGTTTAAGCGTAATAACCTTTTATAGGTTATCTATATTAGATTATTAGTAATTAGACTGGTTTGACTAAAATGCTGATTACAATGTCAGAACGTGATTAAGATTATATTTAGCAAACCTGAAACCTGAACCTGAACCAACAATGGTCAAACAGGAGAAAGTTTACTTCAATTGTAACACTGCACCTGAGCAGGAACAGAAAACTTTCATGGATATATCAACAAAAATGGGTAAGCTGGATGCTATTTATGCTTAACTTGACATTTTTCCAAACATAATAATTTTTCCATGTTTTCATATCTTTTTTTATTCAAGTATTACAGTTTAGCGTTGTGTATTAAGATGTTGGTTCACAGTTTACTATATTTGTACAATATATGTTTTTAAAACAGTATGATCACGTTTCCTGTAATGCATAAATACTGAGTAATTGACATAAGAAACCGGAAGACAACGTTTATTATTACTTGCTTTTCCCATTTGCAGAATATATCGAGGAAAGTGACACACTGTCTCTTTTAAGCTGGACAAGAAAACATCCAGAGCATTGGCAGAGCCAAGAGGTACTAGATTGGGTTTATTATGTGGCTGAGAAGATGTTCTCGGAGACCGAAGCACCCATCAGAGGCGAAAAATTCAATAACGTCACTGGTGCCCAACTCTGCAGAATGACGTTGGAAGATTTTCTAAACTGTGACAATTACTATGGAAAAGCTCTTCACGATACGTTTAGAAACTGTCTCATGCAAGGTAGGGGCTTACATTTTTTAAACAGGGGCCTTGCTGGTCCCATTATACATACATGTATACTATTTACATATAAAAGCGTGAGTTGTATATGGATCTTTGTACTCATCTGCTGAACACGACACGTTTTTGATAAAATAATATCTGATTACCTCATGCGATTTTTATCAATGCACAAACAAAAAAAATGAAATAAAATAAACATACAACATTATCAATTTTCAATACTGTTCACATTTTTATAATAATATTTTTTTTCATTTTACAGGCCGTTTTATTGAACCTACACCATTCGAATATACTGCCGATCTGATGAATTCCAATATTCCTGATATTTATAAAATGTACCAGATCTCCGAAAACATTGACCCGATCTCCATGGATACCAGAACTGAAAGTAAGACTTAAAAAAAAACTGATATGTTTCGGATCAACTTAATTTTACAAAAAGGGAGAATGCCATTAGTTACGAGAATTTTTGTCTTTGTAGTAAATAATCATTAAATAGTGTTACTACATATATCTTTTTATATTAGATTGATTGATTGATTGTTGGGGTTTAACGTCCGATCTTGGAGTAAATCGGATTGAATTGACTGAATGACTGCAGCTAACAATGATTTATTTTGTTTTTGCAGAAATGCTCGATGAGAATCTTAGTCTGGTAACCAAGATTGATGATAGCGATGGGGTCAGAAAGGTCAACATTGGAGGTATTTGGATACCATTTGATGATGACCCTTCAAGTATCCCAGACTCACTGCTCCAACACGGAGGTGAACAGAGTTTCGAAAGCTTCAGCGACGATGGTAAGCATATTTATAGTTATTTCCCCTAAAACAAAAACAGAAATGCTAAATTTTCGAACAGTTTTAAGTGCAAGATACTCACTATGTTTACAAATCTTGTATACTTTCTCCTTTTCAACAAATGATGGCAAAATTTAGTTACTAATTTTATATAACTTCTATGGTTTTTTTTACAGATTCAGACCGATTCAGTGATGCAAGCAATGATGGATCAAGATATCCTTTATTGTGCAGCTCGGGATCTTATGACTATTCCATGTTTCACACGCGACCACGCCCACATTCTAGTGTATCAAGTGACGAAGGTGTGTTTATGGACGAACCAACATCGCCAACAGAAACCAAACCACCAAAAAAGGGACGACGAGTTGGACAGGGGTCGAAAGGAAACCACTTGTGGGAATTTGTTAGAGACTTATTGAAAGATCCAAATTTGAACCCATCTTTGTTGAGGTGGGAGGACAAAGAATCTGGTGTCTTCAGATTTGTACAGTCCGAAGCAGTGGCGAAAATGTGGGGACGAAAGAAAAATAACCCAGGCATGACCTACGAGAAACTGAGCAGAGCAATGAGGTAGGTTGAATTTCAGGTCACATGACCGCATAAAAGCTAGCGACGCATGATTATTGTAGAAATCGGTAGCATGGGACGCAGTCAGTATGTGTTGCTGGAATGTAGTCTGAAATTGTTTTAATGTGAATTTAAATAAAGTAATGAAATATTTTAATCACTGATTTTGCAGGTTTAAATGGATTTTTTCTTCTAATAGTTTTTTTTTGGTGATATACACTTTATGTATATATGCAATTCATTGTTATCAAAGTCTCTAAAGAAGGAATAAAATTATTGTTTGGGGCGGTTTTATTTGTTAAAAGAACCTAACGAAAGAAATTAAATGCGTTATTAAAAGCAAAACTTTTATTTAAAAATGTTACCATAGATTATATCGATGTCATTGCTAAATGTGTGCTTTTCCTGTGCAGGTTCTGTAGAACAGCAGGTTACTTCGCTGAAGTGCCTAAGTCAGGGAAATTCCCGAAGAAATTATGCTTTAGATTTGGGCCCAAAGCTTATGGATGGAAAGAGGTGTAGAGAGAATGCTTAGGTTAATAACTTTATATGTTGATATTGTCTTTTGTGCAACTAACTGCTTGCTTGGTGGAAGGCTTCATGTACTCTTGTCTTATGTCTATCTGTAATTAATCCGTAACTTTTTTCTCATATCTCTTTTTTTATTTTCAATTATTTCTAACTGGTTTACTCACTTTTCTTTTAAGTAACTGCACCTATTTCTTTTTGCTTTTTTCTATTCGTTTCTCTTTATAAAGTGGTTTTTAATTTTGTTTTATTTTCTATCTTTTTTTCTTTAACATCTTATAATTTTCCACTGTATATCTTTTTTTTTCTGCATTTTTTTCTTTTTAATTTTATACATTTTTTACTATATTCTTTTTTGAATCTCTTATTGTGCTTTAAATGACTCCAAGTCAGAAACATTTATGAAAATACAAATGAAAAATGAAATTTTCAAAGTCAACTGGATAAAATACTTAATTATAGTTTTTTTTTAATTATTAATTAAAGTTTAAAAATTGAATCATATTTGAATACTTAAAATAGGAATACTTAAGACAAAATAAAACTTGAAGTATTAACAATCGTGTTTGCATGGATTTGGAGATGGGATAAGCTTCATGAATATAAATGTTACATACTTGCATTTGTACAATACACCTATGTTGCGCTTGTGCATCACAATATGCAATGTACTAAATTATTTCCTTTCATATTTCAGGTATTACTACAAGCGAGGCATTCTCGAACGAGTCGACGGTAGACGTCTGGTTTACAAATTTGGACCATTTTCCACTGGCTGGAAAGACTGAAAACATTTTTGATACCAGACCGTTTTAATTCTAGTCGGTAGCATGCAGGAGACGGAAGTCAAACGGAAACAAGCGAGGCGTAACGAAAAAAAAAACGAGTGAAAACGCCCAGTTAATCGCGTCAGTAAGAGTCCGAAAAGGGGATCAATTCGTGCGATACACTTTGATGACAATCAACTCTTCAGCCAATCAGAAATCCGGCAATGGTCGCCTGAACATGGAGTGCATAATCTCTAAAGAATGTTAGTTGAATTCTCAACTTAGAGAGTTTCAGTAAAGTGACTTTGGATGGACAGATTTTTTTTATAAAAATTCTACAAAATGGAGTCGATAATCCATGTCCTTTTTAATTTGTTATTTGTACAAAGTCTCATTATTTATAATAATTGTTAATATTTGTTATTTATTTTTGTATATTTTATAATAAAAATACATCATTTTTTTTTATCTATTTTCTTGTTTTTATGGTTTTCTTATAGAAGGGAATAAGCATTGATTTACAGTCGATTGTAAATTAAGGCAAATTTGGAACACTTGTTAATGAGACTTACAATGTAAAACAAACGTCATAAATGAACAATACAGCGCCAACCGATGTTATGACACATTATTTCTCAACATTAAAATGTTCAAGTCTTTTTTTCTTTAAGAACTGCATGAAGGAACAGCTACATCACTAAAACACTATTGCAAGGTACAGTCAATAAAACACTATTACAAGGTACAGTCACTATAACACAATATAACAAGGTACATGAAATACATTTCTACACTTCTCAAAATGATACTTCACATGTAGGTGGGGTGGGAAAACTACATTTCAACAATGAACTTCAACCCTGTCTTGAATGTACAAGTTTATGGTTGTCAGAATACTTGCCTTAACCAATCGCTGTCGTAATTTCTCTTCTAATTCTTTTTCTATGCAAACATGTAAACCCTACATGAGCAAACAGTGGTAAGGATCAGACTTACTTCTCAATTCGAATCTTACAAATAAAAATCTTTTTTCTGAAGACATTTCTGATGGGCCAATCAAATTTCTGCTATCATGATTTTGGAAGTATTTTTTAGAGGAAAACAGAGGATTCTGAAGTGGCGGCAGGATGGAATGTTGTCAGATCCTGCACACCGAATGGAACAATTTGTAGGTCTTCCTTTGATTTTATTTACATGCATCCTATGGAAAAGTAAATAAAAAAATAAACTTACAAAAATATTTATTTAGTTCGAGACATATCAATCAATCCTAAAAAAGCAACTTTACTTAAATAGCAAAGTAAATACATGTTTGTTAAAATACAATAGGCCCATTCTTCGAAAAGACATGCAACTTCAGTTTATATACTGAATCATTGATACTGTGAATCAGCGACAAGCTAACAAGAAGTTAGTGGGAGGTGTGTTGGTCTATTACCACATGTTTTAACCACATGTACAAATCATACAACTTTTTCATGTGTATATTTCATATACTTATCACCCACATATACATGTTATGCAAGTTGGCTTACACTGTATTACGCATGTACATGAAAATGTAGGGTTGTGACATTATGTTATTCCCAGATTTTATTGAGGGTGAAAAGTTCGAGTATTTGATAAGATTGAGCTGATAAAGTGATCGAACAAAAGCAGTGTTTGTAAGATTGCACATGAAAACCAGACCTACATGTAGTAAAGCGCACGACACAGAGTCAAAATCTGCCTTCCTTGTCGCAAAAAGGAAAAGGTATGAAGAGGAAGAAGGGATATTTTTAGGGGTTTATCCCAAAAGGTTTTGCATAGGATTTTCCAAATATTGAACATTCTACTACGTCTTTCCAATAAAAAAGTCATGTCCGTACTCCAATTTGTTTAAGCGTAATAACCTTTTATAGGTTATCTATATTAGATTATTAGTAATTAGACTGGTTTGACTAAAATGCTGATTACAATGTCAGAACGTGATTAAGATTATATTTAGCAAAGGGACAATATTCAAACGTTCCTGACATTAACTGCACCAAATATATATCCAACAGAGTACCTAAATTGTGCTTCGTTTTTTTTTCTTTTACAACAGTATATTCATTGTGAGTCCTTATAGGCCAAAGCTAAATGGTGGTGAAGTGTTATGTTCATTTCATTGCATTTTCTGTATTCTGTGGATATCTCTATTCTGTTATAAAATTACAATAAAAAATTGATAAAACAATCCTCTTAAACATGTATTTGATGCTACATGTACATGTATATATGGAAAATGTTTAAAATGTTGAAAATGCATTTAAAAATATGATTCAACTTGGCGTGTCAAAAATGTAACTTACTCGGTACAGCCACCCCAGCCTAAATACCATAAAAAGTTTGATTAATTCGTTCGGAAATAATAATACATATATACATATAGGATCCGCGCATAAAACTAGGTTTACAGGTACAGATATAAACCGACGTCGATATCAGATGGAAACATTACTTATTTCCGTTTCTCTCGGCACCTGGGATGTGCAGCACCTTACTTCCCAAAGTTCGTTATTTGGCAAAGATTGGTAAAAAAAATGAAAACGATCCATAAAAAGACACAAAATAAGGTTTGTCATTAATATATAATTGTAAGTACGGCATTAATTGCTTAAACTGCAAAATTGTCATACATGTATTATATATCGAATTACCGAACATGATGTACACGTATTAAATGTATGAAAAAATCATAAGACCTCCAGAAATATGTAGCTGCATTTCGTCAGATGATTATTCCATGGCTTGCAACTATATCCTGACAAACAGATGATTACGACCTAAATTTGGGAATGAGCTCAGAGGAAATGACGTACGTCTGGGCATGATATTAATGGTAATCTTTTGTTGCCTGCAAGCATGATTCTGTCTATACTGATTTTCCCAAACAACGTTAAACGATCGATTGATTGGTTGATTGTGGTGGCTAGCCCAAGAAGCAACAACCCGCAGGTAAACATCTCATCCCACTAGGACACAGTCATTTTGAGTCTGAGCCAACAGGCCGTCATGTTATCCCCTAAATACCATGTTTGGTGGAGAACCAGTGATTACCGATATTAAATCCCTTGCTGTGACTCGGACGAACCCCCGACTTCCCAAAATAGAGGTGAGTACGCTAGCCCAGAGAACATCGAGGCCTTTCAAGAGTAATTAAGGTTCTTGTTCACACGAAAAATAAATGTATGTATATTGTTGGGAATGACATGTACATGTATGAGCAAACATACAAACGATTTATTGAACGCATAAATTTTCACAATTTGCAAAATTAGAATAAATAAAATTTCACTTCAGAAAAACGTAAGCATTAACATGTATACTAGGGTTGCGTATTTGGCGCAAATGAATGCGACAGCTCGAGTTTTATAGGGAAAACAAAGTATTAAAGGAAATTTCATCTGTCATTAGAAATAATTTACATTAAAGGGAGAAATAGGTTGTATTAACCATCCCTATCTCCGATTTTGAAAATATATACGTAAATTCTACGTCATTCACGCTCTCCGAGAAACACGTTGAAAGATGGAGTAAAATAAAATAAGTCCTTACGTATATACATTTTATTAATATTTATTAACCCTGAAAACTGATGTGTTCCAAGTGTCATAGTTTTCTTCCTCTTTCGTCTATCCTGGACTTGACTTTTTATGACCAACTCGGCGGGTGTTTCTAGAAAAGCAGAGGACGCTTACCCTATCGGTGCACCTGGTCCATGCTCCCAGTTTTTAGTTGCTCATTTACTTTTGCTTCTTTGTATGTATTATTTTAGTTTCTTTATGATCTTTGTCGTGTTTGTCTGTTTTCCATGTCTGGTCTTTGTCCCTGGATTACATTCTTTCGATTTCAGCTAGAATCTTGGTTCCCTTGGTTACTCATATACAAAATCGATCACGGGCCCAAAGAGAACTGTTATGGAGGAAGGTACTCTGAAAAGTGAGTGGCTCATTTCTTTATGTCGGAGGTACATACATTTCGGAAATGACGTATGCAGTTCAGTTGTAACTGTTTGAACTTTCAACTCATACAAAGGGTAAGATGTATGAAGTCTCGCATATTCCCGTTGGTCGAGACATCAACGATATAACAACAAAGTGGTGAATCGTCAACAAAAACAAATTCATTTTTAGTACAAATTTGTCAGTCATAGGCAAAGCATAAAATCGTATATAAAATGTCACACATGCATCATGGAAAATACAGATTTTCTTGTCACAAAAATTTTCACTTATTCGTGAGAGAAATGCTATAATAGACTTAAGTCCAAGTGAAGCATTTATTAGGTTTCCTTTGAAATAAAATGGATTTTATATTATTTACCATTTTTGCTAAATTTGATTCAGGATAATTTCATCTGTGGGAGCCGGTAAAATATATTCATAATATTTGTAATTTTATCGGTAAAACAGTTTCGGGATTGGCTAAGAATGCCTTGTTTTATCACAACTGGAAGAAGTTTATTTTAAAAATGTCTAAAGTGTGTCTTAGAAACGTTTTGTCTAGCAAGTAGTTCGACTACATTTCAAAGCTTCGATGGGTAAAGCTGTATCGTTTTGCTGGTACGAGAGAGAACACAATTAATTAAATAACGCATTTCAACAAACCCATTTTGATATATACAAAAATTCCATCGCTTCAAACTCAATAAAACTTCACCAATATGGAAACATGTATAAAAGCTGATTCCTATAAGAGTGCCAGAAAAAAAAATCACCATACTTTTTTTTATTTTTAGCGCGTTTGCTTCGGAGACCCCGTAAAAATGAAAAGTGACCACTGCCAAATGTCCGAAATTTTGACCTTCTTCCATAGAATCAAATTACAACTTCTACATAAAATTACAGAACGAAAAAAAACATCCCTTGTAAATTTGATCGTTGTCCTACATTTCTGCAGTAAATACTAAGTAATAAAGTTTATGACAGCAAAGAAAAAAATCAGGAAGAAACACACTAAAAAGGGAACTATATTCGTAAGTCAAGGAGAATTGATTGTGATCTCGTACCTGCTTGGACGAAAGTTTCTCAAGCGGTCAATATGATACTTTTAATCGTATTCCTATACATTTAAGATCTAGTATGTTTCGGCATTTTTCTTTGAAGTTATCATTGTACCGGTTGAGAGTTGGATCATTCATGCCTTGCCTTTGTTTATCCTGGAAGCTGTTTACACACTCTTAAAGGAAATACTGTATGAAAACTACATGTACAACTTCAAAGCAAAATGCAATTTAAAGCATACTGGTTCATTATGGAAGAAGACAAGAAGCAGAACTACAATTAGAACTAAAAGGTCATCCTCGTGCTGAATGCTGATTGGGCTGCTATTTAGTTGATCAGACTTAAAGGGCACCAAGAGCAGTGCTACATGACAAAAAGGAACGTTGTCTTTAACGAAAAGTAAATAAAATGGATTTCTTGTCAATTCCCTTTTCCCGCTAAATTTGATTTAGGATAATATCTGTGGTAACCGGCAAAATATATTTCATATATTTGTAACTTCATCGGTCAAACAGTTCCGGGGTTAGCTAAGCCTAAACTGGAAGTATTCATTTTAAATGCCAAAGGAGTTCCGATTAAATGTCACGTGGGTCTTTGAAACGTTTTGTCTAGCTAGTGTTTTGAGTACATTTCAAAGCTACAATAGACGGCGATAAAGCGTGATGGAAGCCCTGGTCAAACTCTCGTTCCACAAGTTTCTATCAAATGTAAATCCGATCACCGGTGACGTCTTCTGTCATTTAATTTGGCTGAGTGGATATGCGTTATTTAATTACTTTTAAACGTTCTTGTGTTCAAATTTTAGAAAATACGTTAAGATATTTCTTTCAAATTAATTTTCTTTTGTAAAAAAAATAGTTAATTAAGATAATTTTAATGCTTTATTTACCTAAAATAATGGCAATTTACTGATATATTGTGCATATCCATTGAAGGTGATTTTGACGATCCTAGGGTCGCTTATGATATAAAACGCTGAACCAGATTAATGCAGCGTTTTTTTTTGTTTGCTTTGAGTGGTCAACATGAACGTTTTTTAGACGAATTTCAATACATTTAAGACTGAGCTGTGCTCGCTTATTATCATTATGTTATTATATTTTCTTCATCGAGGAGATACGAAGAAGAATTAGTTACTAAACAACCTCAATAAAGGCACAGAGACTTGCTCCCACTATCAAATATGCAGTCCACTAGTGTAAAGGTTATATACTATTGAGGCTGCATATTTGAGAGTGGGCGCAATACCCTGTGATAAAGGTACATGTAACTATTGTGGGTAACGGTACAGACTGAAACAGATATAATAGCGAGCACCGCGAAGCGGTGTGAGCTCTACGGTTATGTACTATTAAAATTTCCCTTAAGGTTCCCAATATACTAACTAAAAAAAAGTCAGGTCCCAGAAGTAACAAAAAGTGACTGTCCTTATGGAGAAAATTCATCGCTTCCTTTAACCAAACAAATAAAAATACATAGGTTAAGATTACGTTTCAGTAAAAAAAATAAATTCATCTTTTCATAGTTTTCGAGTCTTTCTCTATTTTTTACTTAATAAAGAAGTGAAAATGATGTTTTTAAAAAGTTCGGAAAACACGTGGATGTATGTACTCCGCTGTTGTCAAGAACCTAACCCGCCTAATAATATATTATAAAAATCGAAGCATAGCTTTTCTATGATGGGAAAGGCAATCATTTTCTTGTTTGGAATTTGCAGCTGTCGTCTGAATTTTGTTTACGTCACGTGATACGTGAAGATATTCCCACCGTCAGTGGAGAACTGTATGGCAAGCTAAAGTGGACAAAAATCAATATTTTGTAATATTAGAAATTCATTTTGTAATATTAGAAATTCATTTTGTAATATTAAAAAATCATTTTCTAATATTACAAATTCCTGATTTAGTAATATTATAAAACATCACACATTGGTAAAGCTCACGGTGCTCGCTGATGTAGGTAATGCCTACACCATATTACAAAATGAATGGCATTATCAAATTGTTCAGAATCTGTTGCTTTGGAGTTTAATATAGTGGTTTTATGTTATTATAACTTTTTTCTTCTAGCTGGTTCACCTTTCTATAGAGCCTTAAGTTTATTTGTTAACATCCTTGGCAGCGTGTACTTATCAAATGCTATAGGTGTAAGAAAGACAACTCTTGTTTTCGTAACACACCGGCTGACATACATGTACTGATATACATGTAACCAAAAACATGAAGAAAAATGTTAGATTATATTTTCGAAGACGTATAGTCATTTTGTGTATTTACAGAATGCAAATTATTTTAGCAAGTTTTGTTTTAAATGGACGTAACCCACCAACACAAGACAATCTGTTTGGCGTACTCTCTGGGGAATTTTTTGAAAGTATCCAAGTACTTGCCGTAGCTCCAATAAATAATTGAATGTGAATTCTACTGCTGTTCATGTGATATGTTTTTATATCATTGTAAATTTAAATTCCCAGGAGTCTTTAACGTTGTAGACTACAAAACGTAGTTCCTTACAATCAGAAGTCTGAATAATTAATATACATGGCAGAGTTTTAAAATGGATAAAACTAGCATTCATGCAGTTGATAGGTCGTCTGCTTCCAAAACCAGGTTTCTCGGGTTGATTCTCGTTCTGAAATTTGTAAGTGCATCTATATTTATATTATTATAATATTTTTATCATTTTGTTGAATGTATATCTTCAATCCCTACTGTGTTTTACTTGCTCCTCGAGAGCCATTTATTGGTCAAATAAACTTGACTGTATTCATGTATTTCCTTCTTTACTTAAAAACAAAACACGTGACTAAGCGAGAAATTCCATACCTTATATTGACTTTTTATGGCACATACTAATAACAATATTTAACTTATCAGGGCCGGAGCCAGGCACTTTGAAAAGTGGGGTGGTGGGGGGGGGGGGTCCCAGCCAAGATTCCTCAGTAAAGTAATGCTTAAATATTAATTGCATTTTTTGTCAATTTTACACATGAAAATGACAATTTTTCCAACAAAAAGTGCGTGATTACCGCCCCCCCGAACCTGCCTTCCTTGGATCTGCCACTGCTTATTGTACCGCCTTTGACTATAAGCTAACTGCACCTCTCAATACTTTTGTGCTTCCTTTTGCTAATACTTTCAGAAGAATTATAATTAACTTACACAACAATGCCATCAATGAACTGGTGTAATTTAATAAATGTCTATAATTGTCATACAAGTGAAACCAAAATAAGATTAAGACTGGAAATTTTAAGATAAACAGAAACAATAATAACTAAATAAAATAAGAGTTAGCTCCCCTCGCCCGTATAATTGTTTATGCAGAAATAATACGTGACCGTAAAAATAAAATTGAAGATATGACTGTCATGGTAACCTTTTATAGGCGTACCAAGGATTTCAGGTTAAGGTAGTCGTAAATAATAATAAGGGCCGGGTGGGAGAGTCAAGAAGATTTTTCGAGTAGAATTTGTGAAAAATCTTGATTTCATGCAAAAAAAAATGATTTTTCCCTTACTCGGAGTCCGCCACCTATGAATCCGCGTCTTTTTAAAGCATTGTTACATTCTGTAGAATATACGTATGTTAATACTCTTTCATAAAAGTTTAATTCATTTCTCCCTATTCTACAAATTGTTGCGGGATTTTGAAAAAGAACGATATTTCAAGAGCAAAATTCAATTTATATGCCAATAAAAACCATTAATTCTATCTTCATTGGTAGTTTAGTACTAAATGTTGATTAATAGATAATGTAAACTCTGTCTAGTGATCATCCAAGGGGAAACAAAATCATGGTCACATTACATACATGTAGGTGGTCTTTATATGCAGGTTAATTTCATATAGAATAAATAATCTTAAAGGGATATTATAATTATAGTCTGTTGTCGTTAAAACAGGCTTCACTGACTATAAAGACACACAAACGTTTGCGTTTTACTAATGAAAATATTTTAATGAAAAAATTGAAATATTATCTTTGCTTTTTGATTTTTTTAAACATTTTTGTTCACTTTGACGTTGTTTTAAGAAAATTGCAAAAAAAAAGAGTTTTGTATTTTAGTATTTCGGGAAAAAAACATGAAACATATATTGAAATAATTCTGTTCATCATGCATCTGAGAATCTGAGTGGACGTAATGAGCTATGATCAAGCTACATTTTCACATGATTAGTCGTTGAACTCTGTTGAGGCACAAGTTTTAATGTCACAGCGCAGAGAACGACCAAAAATTTGCATCGCAAATTTGACAGTTCTAACATCGTTGGGGGTAATGACGTTTGCGTCCATAAGGTACTTTAAAATGCAAAATAATACAGGTTAAAATAATTCAAAGTGACAAGTTTAAAACGACAATAATTATGTACTTGCCGTATAATGCAATTGAATGGTAAAATGAGTTGCTTATACAAAATAATACAAAATACTTTCAGATTTTGATATCTTCAACAAGTGAAAACAAACCTTTAACTTAGCTCTGAAAGGACCAACACCAAAAGTAGTAAACTCTGCGGTAACAGAACGATTACACTTCTTCATAATAAATTGGAAAGTCAAAGAACATCTCCTGACTGTGGACATGCGCATGTCTGTGGTGGGGTTAAACCACCTTTATAAGACCTTAAACGCCCCTTTTAACATGAGATAAAAAATAAACGGAAACAACTAACACACATAATATTCACGCAATAATGTAAAAATCAAAATATACTCTTCATGAAACACATCAATATACACCATATAGACAAAATGCGATATCCAATTAAAGTATACTCGCAAAAAAAAAATCAGGATGTAAACCACGATGGGTATATATGTACATGTATAAATTTTTTTATCAAAAAGATAAAAAAAAAATGACTTCATTTGTTGCTCATTGTGCAGGAATGGAATGTTGGGATATGTGATGATTTAAGTCTGAAACATGTACGGCAATATGCATTTCGTTAGATTTGTTCACGACCTCAGTTTGATCATATTTATGCCAATATTCGAACGTTAGTTAATGAATACATGTAATTGTATGAATGAGTTGATTGTTATACGAGTACATGCAGTAGTTGGCATACATGCTCATCTTATTCACTATTTTGGGTATATGTCCAATGTACATTGTACGCACGTCGATCATTTCCGTGCAGATACATCGTGCATGATACCAAAAGGATGTTGATCGTCCGCTTTTCTCACGATGTCCATGAATGTCAAATTTCTTTATTTCTTTAATTTTTTTTTTAAGTGTGACATTATTCAAAAGGTATATCATGCTGGTCGTAATTTTAAACTCGATGTTTGTCGTCCTTACTAGTGGTCTGTGTCAGGGGTCGTCGGACGTATTCGTGTTGAAATGCTTTGTGATTTTTGTCCAGTTACGAATTCAATTACATCGCGCATTGTGCAAAACATACTTTCCGAGTAAGTTTTAAAGCAGGTGATGCATATACATTTTGCCATATTGTTACGATGAATGCGGTTGATCACATTTTCTCGCAACAACTTTAGATATGCATTCGTTGAATTTTAGTGGTGGCATGTTAAAGGATTCCGAGAATAACTTTTATGCATTGTAATGTTGTAACTACTTTATATGTTAGCAGTTTATTGCTGGCACTCTAAAAATAAAATTTATAATCTGAAACTTGAAACAAGATGTACAAAGGAACGATTACAACTAATGACATTGATATGGAAAAGCAATACACATACATACATGTATAAATAAAAATATTTAGTCCGATGAAATTACTTCCCTAGAACCTTCTCTTCGAATCCAGCTGTTTATAGTGAAGTCCATGGTGCTCATTCTATTAATATAGTCTGGTGTTAAGTCCAATTTAAACGGTATCGTTGCAAAATCGATTGCCGATTAGGCAAAAAAAATAATTATGTTTCCTGCTACCCTACCTACCCTGGGTTTTTATTACCATTATGGTTCAAGCACCGTTCAAGTCTAGATTTCTCCCTGGTAACTCAATGTGAAATGTTTTTGAAAAATAAAATAATTGTCCTACCTATCTATACCCTGTTTTTATTTTATTGCTGGTAGGAGGAAACAAGACTATTCCCTTTTTTGCCTTAGTCAGGCGCAAGGATCCCAGACTACCGATTAAGAACAATCCAGTTTACATGTACATCCCAATAAAGTTGCTGTATGTAGAAGTTTGAATAAAGGCATGCATCTGCACCTGGTCGATAAGTTTTTAGTGAAGTCTGAGTTGCTCATTTACTTTTGTTACTTTGTTACTATTATTTTGGTTATTTTATATTCTTTGTTGTGTTTGTATGTTTTCCATGTCTAGTCTTTGTCCCTGTATTACATTCTTTTGTTTTCCGCTAGAATCTTGGTTCCCTTTATTACTCTTTAATTTTTTTTCAAGTTTTCGGCTTTTTTCTAAGAGCAGCTACATATTACTGAGCTATTTTGAATAGGTCGCCTTTGTCTTCGAATTTAACTAAGAAATACATGTGTATTCATACACGTAGAGAAGCTTTGCAAATCTAAAATTCATCATACCACTTGACATGATATAGAACATGTACAAGTATTATGATAAAATGTAGTCACATGTAGTACATTCACTCATCACATTACATTCATATATTATTTCTAACGGGGCCTATAGGTAGGTTTAGTCTAATTAATCTTGCAAGCTGTGGTTCTAAAGGGACATACATTTGTAGCGTGTTTAGCCTACCTACTCATGCAGACTGTGGTGCCTATAGTGGGTTTATACCACACTTTCATCCAAGCTACAGTTCTAAAGAGTCCCACTATGGTTGTACATTCGATTGCATTTTCCGTGTCAAAACGTTACGTAATCGTATACATAATGCTAGTCCGGCATATCCTATCATGTTATCTGTAAATCTATAAAGTATAGGTTTAACTAAACTAAACAACCAGTTTTTGTCTTCGCGTCCTTGGAAGCACAATGACTGTTCATTTAAATATCCGTGCACAGATCTATAGTTACATGTCAACAATAATTTCAAAATGCAGCGAAGTTATAAGTCTTAAAATGAAAGAACTTTTATACTACAATTAATGTATGTGGCACTATACAGGCATATTGGAACAAATGCATTTACATGACCTCAATGTACCCAAGCCTTTGTGACCTCCAGTCAATATTGACCTCTTTATGTATTAATTGAAAAATGTTACTAGGTGAAATTAAAAAAAAAATCAGCGAAATCACGAAGAGTTGAATGTGAAACTATATCGCCCGACTAATGTGCAGATACATGTGCAGTATCTTCAGTGTAACTGCTGTCGAAGCAACAACGAGGGAAAGAATGAAAAAAATGACAAAGCAGTTATTTAGCTGCAACAGTAAAAAGCAGGAAAGGCAGCGCTAAAACTAACTTAAGTAACACATCAAGTTAATTATCAAAACATATGTAAACAAGCGTCCTTTCATTAAGAAGGGTAAACCGCCAATAATTGTATGCTCTTAAAAAATGTTGCCTAACACTGCTATAAAAATCAATAATTGATTTCCAGAAAAATGTTGCCAGCCTGCCTAAATTATAATCCTGGGTCCGACCATCGAATTCGAATTCGTTTTTGTTTGCAATTAAAAAGTACAAATCATTTCTGCCATATAGATGGACAATTATAAACGTCAACAAAGTTGCACACGTCAACATACTTTGAACTCGTTGAACTTCGGAATGTCCCTCGCATTTTTTTAGATGCGCTGACTAACGAAAGAAACAGTTCGTTCATTTTGTTTATACAAGTGCATGTACATGTACATATACATATACATATAAATCATCGCACATGTAGAAAAACTAACACTTATTGATATATACATCAATATACATATATGTAAAAGTGTGTTTATCTAAAATGAATATTTCACGTTGCATACAAAACTGATAATCTTTGCCCTACATGTACATATACAAGGTATGATATTTTTTGCAAAGCTAAAAAGAAACTAGAAATGCAATCATAACATGTTCTAATAGTTTAAATGCCCATTGACGAAATAATTCTATAAACGGCTTAAAGTTCCTGGAAGAGCTTTAAATCAGCACATTTTTATAATATCACAGAGATATATGATAGGTACCCTGTGTTTACGATTCATTTATGGTGTACCTAAAATTGGAGTAACTTCCGTGTTTGTGTTCGATGTTATCCGACCATATCTATTTAGTTTGCTTGTGTGTATATTAGATAAAGTTTCTAGTGGTTTTAAGGATGCATATCCGTTTTTTTCTAAAATGGACAAATAATGTCTGTTATTTTAAACGTAGAGGAAACTAACACCACTTAAATGTGTGCTTTGTATATGTGTTAAATCTATTGTTTAATGTTTTTACTTATTCCGAAAAAAGTTTTGTCCACCTGCAGAAGCCAAAATGTTGGAGAAAGAAACTTGCCGGTAAGTACATGTGGTATACTATACTTCACCCCAAAACCCTCACTGAAACTATGCTAGGGAAAACAACAGCATGGTTAAATTAATTTGGGATTCTAACAAGATCGGAAGCCGCGGCTATCTCGCATGTCTACAAATATCCGTTTGTTTTTTGTTCTCTAAATTCAATTGCATATACAAATGAAAATGTGTTGTATTATTCTTCAAGTACACGTAGCCTGTGGTTGTAACTGTATCAGATTTGTTCCTTTTCCAATTCCTCTGCTTCTAAGCATGCATACAAAGTTTCTCGGATTTTATTGTGTATACATGTTAATGTAGATCGCTTAATTGCAGACACTGAGGAAAATGTACAAAGATCCCTCAAAACACAGACGAATAATATAGTACATGTATATTTGACTCTCAATTTTTTTTCACTGATCTGTTACAAATCTTTCTTTTATTGACGTGCAGGGAAGGATTTTAGGATCTTATTTTTTTATCACTAACATTAACTTAAAAAAATAAGTATTCCGATTCAGTATGCATGTTAATTTACCTGTCTTATTTATTTATTTATTTATTTATTTATTTATTTTATTTTTGAACTGAACCAATAGGTCAGACGAGTTTGACTAGAACTTGCATACAAATAACTGGGCATGTATGAATTGGCACTTCTTCAATTAACATTTTATATATTGAGCATTGTCAGTATAATGAAAATTGGTTTTCGAGTTATACGTCACCCAACATCAAGTATTGTCGTATTCAAAGTTATACATGTATTATACATGAACATGTACATGTAACATGGGATACAACAATTGTAAGACACTGATCAAGAGCAGAAGAGTAGGATGCACAGTGAGCGCCACCATCTTTCCCAAATCTTATAGAATGTATGACCTCTCCGTCGACCTTTTAAGCAAACAATGTGACCCAACCTTTTTTCTTGTGCCCCTATACATAAAGGAATGATTACCTTATATGGTCATTTTTATATGGTTAGAACAAATAAGTGAAATACTGTAAAAAATATCAATTTTGCGATGTACAAATTTTTGTTACTTTTGCGAAAGAAAAACTACCTTCTTTGTTTTTTTGTTTTTCCGCCTTGGAAAATGTTTTTACATCTCATACGAGTGTGTTACTTGTTCTGTCCGCTTTTGGAGGAGTGTCTTATTCAAGGAGTTATAGAAAGTGAAAGTGAAGATTTGTTTAATTCATGAGAAGTGTGTGAATTGCTTTTCAGAAAATAAATCAAAGATTTAATGCGGTGAATTCTGTAATTTTTCATTGGTATATCATGAGTTTAAATGGCGACAAAATTTTTCTATAGTGTACACTGTATTCCTGTCAATATTCAATTCCTGGGAATTTAAATTTTGTTGTAAATATATAGAAACATTGTACTCTAATGCGCAGTTAAAATTTACATTCTACCTTAACGTACTGCAGATGCATGAAAATATACACTTAATGTTTTAGAAGATGGTAGCTGATGTATGCATAACTAAACAAACCAAACAATGTCTATTTCTTTATAATATATTTATTTTTATTCACGGTATGCGTCTCGACGACTTTTTGTTTCACAATTAACTTGCATCATTGAATTAATTGTTACTTCTCAAACTGGAAAGAAGCGTCTGTGATCCAATGATGCTTTGTTCCAGAATGCGCGTCGTGTCTTAATACAAAATGCTTTTCACGAGCTTAAAAATTAAAATCTTTTCAACGCATAACAATACGGTATCCAATTAATACAAAAAAGTGAAAGTTACTTTTGAATGAATGTCCATGTGAAAATCTTCCTTTTCGTGTGTTTGCTGCGCCTTTAGCGTTCGTACGTGTGGGAAACCTAAACGCTTTAAGAAGTGCACATCAATTGTCCCTTGATGTCAAAAATATATTCAGCTCTTTGTAATTGTGTTCATTGGAACATTTGGAATATTTTTTTCGCCGTGTTCCCAAAATATTCTGCAAATCAATTACAATGTAACCTCATTTAAAGTAAAAAAAAAAACTTTGATTTGCACACATTTGTGAATATATTTCTATTTTGCATAAAATAGTACAACTATCTTAAGATGTTAAAGCCTGAACTTGTATTGATAGCACCTTAGCTACAAAGCTGCATGTTGTCAGAACTCAACACGATATAAATGTGCCTACGAGTGTTTAGTCTATCAGATTGCACAAAGAAGAAAAAACACAATTTGAAAGATCACAATTCACCAAAAGCTGAGTAATCTTCTAGGTGGTGTTCACATAAATTTTCTCCATTGCATAACGCCTCACCGACTTCTCTCATTCAAGATTATAGGTGAAATACGATATTTTGAATTTAACGAGATATAACCTTTTATGTATATATTTCAGAGTGCCAACGTTTTTAACTGCCGATCAGAATGCAAATAGTGATAAATATTTAAATAAAGTCATTAGCATTTAATTGTGGTTTAAAGTTTTTAATTAACCCAATGAAGTGTATCATATACCAGGCTTATTGACTCTACAGGAGACTCAAGCTGTTCGTTCGCCGTATTTTTATAAGATGAAAATGGCGTCCTTTACTCAATATAACTCTAAATGTAGCATTGGTGGAATCACCTTGATGATTGTAAAATATTAGGTTACAATGTAATAAAGAACAAATACCGTCTAGGCCTAACCATTAGATGATCTTCGATGGAAGCTATTGTGTCTGTTGGTTCCTGTGACTATTTTGTCTGTTGGTTCTTTATAGACTAAATCATCTGTTCGAGTCTTAGTTCTTAAGTCTATATCGACTGTTACTTTAGACTATATCGTCTGTTCGTTCTTTATTGTATATCGTCTTATGATTCCTTGGCCTGTATCGTCTGTTGGTTCTTGTGACCATATCGTTTGTTCGTTCTTTAGACTATATCGTCTGTCGATTCCTTGGTCTGTATCGTATATTGGTTCTTGTGACTATATCGTCTGTTCGTTCTTTAGACTATATCGACTGTTCACTCTTTAGACTATATCGTCTGTTGATCCCTTGGCCTGTATCGTCTGTTGGTTCTTGTGACTACATCGTCTGTTCGTTCTTTAGACTATATCGTCTGTTTGTTCTTTAGACTAGTATATCGTCTGATGATTCCTTGGCCTGTATCGTCTGTCGGTTCTTGTGACTATATCGTCTGTTCGTTCTTTAGACTATATCGTCTGTTTGTTCTTTAGACTAGTATATCGTCTGATGATTCCTTGGCCTGTATCGTCTGTTGGTTCTTGTGACTATATCGTCTGTTCGTTCTTTAGACTATATCGTCTGTTCGTCCTTTAGACTAGTATATCGTTTGTTGATCCCTTGGCCTGTATCGTCTGTTGGTTGTGTAGATTATATTGTCAGTTGGTTCTTGTGACTATATCGTCCGTTCGTTCTTTAGACTATATCGTCTGTTGGTCCCTTGGCCTGTACCGTCTGTTGGTTCTTGTAACTATATCGTCTGTTGGTTATATATTGTCTCTAGAATCTTTAGTTCATGATCAGATATAATGCATAGTCATTCATGTTGAGCCGAATGTTGTGTAGCATTGAAATTGCAAGGTTTGTTTAACGACAGAGAGTTTTAAAAACAAGTATCATATCATTTAAGACTTTAACAATGACAAACACTTAATGCACTCCAAATAAAAAGATCCGAAAAGGTGATTGGTTGTGTTACAAATGTACATTTATTATTCATTGACTTTAGAAATGCATTAAATGGTCGTTCGTGAAAGAGTTCCGGCCTGTAACAAAATGAAAATTGAAACCGATGAAATAAACCAAAAACGTCCATGTTGCATTATGTTAAAGTACAAAATGTATATATGTGTATTACTGAGTTAGAATAAGTATACATGTGCAATAAATGGACAACCTTACATGTACGGTAAATGGACGACCATATATGAACAGTAAATGGACCACCTTATATGTACAGTAAATGGACAACCTTATATGTACAGTAAATGGACCATCTTACATGTAAAGTAAATTGACCACCTTACATGTACAGTAAATGGACAACCTTAAATGTACAGTGAATGGACCACCTTATATGTACAGTACAGTAATGGACAAACTTACATGCACCGTAAATGGAGCACCTTACATGTACAGTAAATTTACCACCTTACATGTACAGTAAATGGACAACCTTATGTGTACAGTAAATGGACAACCTGTATACACGTATGGTTAATTAATGACGAGTGCATGTATGATAAATTTACAAACCTACATGTATGGTAAATTGACATCGATATATGTATTGCAAGCTTCCACATTTCAAGTATGGAAATTTGACTTACATAATAGTCAACAATCACTCTTACGGGCTGATGGATCGTTAAAAACGATGCGAAACATAACAATAAATTAAAAAAACGTCTTAATATGTTAAACATCACCAGAAGATGGTAAAATTTTAACTGAATATTTCGGATAACTGATATCCTTCCTCAGCATAAAACTCATAAAACTATATGAGTATAAAACTCACAACGTTCAAGATCAAAACAGATTCAGAAGGTGATTGTACCTTTATCAAAGGCTCACATAAACAACTGATAAGGAGCCTGAATGAAAATAACAAAGAGGGTCTTTTTCTCAAAGTTACAATTAACTGTGGAAAACAATTTAAAACAATAAAAAGTCCAAATATAGTAGTACGGCGTATTGATGTATAGCAAGTAGTGCTGTACCAGCCTTAGACCAAGACCTAAAAATGAATTATTTTTTCTTGTTAATTCCATCTGGAGAAGTTGTTTGCAATTTCTTCATCCGAAAGCTTTCCCGAGATACTCTTTTACATTTTGACCAGTTTTTATTATGTTCTATGATCGTAACAGTAATGTTGTGGAGATCCTGCTGGGTGTGTCCGGTAGATCTAAGATGGCGACTTAGAGGGAGGTCTGATTTTGTTAGCACGTTCAAACCCAAGATCTATATCCGTTGATTTATAGCCACGCGATAACAAATGACCACGGAGTTCATCTAGACGTTTGTTGGTGGTATCGTCAGAAGAACAAATGCGCCGAATTCGAAGTGCCTGACTGTATGGTATGCTTTTAGTACAATGTTTTGGATGACAACTATTGGGAGACAGGTATTGGTGACTATCAGTTGGTTTGCTGTGAAGATCCATGGACATTTCCCCGTCTTGTACAAACGTAGTAGTATCCAAAAATGTGATTTTAGTGTCAGAAATTTCATGGGTGAATTTTGATCGATTCAGTTATCCGAAATATTCAATTTAAATTTTACCATCTTCACATATATATAATGTGAACCAAAAAATACATATAGGTATTTTGAACTGACCAAATTTCACGACAGTTTAGCTGACACACTTGGACAACATTGAATCCAGTTAGTGGTTATATTGTTGACGTCAGCACATTTGCGTAAAATTGTAATAGGGAATCAGTTGTTTTTGCTAACTTTTTTGTAAGATTCAATAGAAATTTGCTGTTTAGTGAGTTTTGAACTAAGATGTTGACCACAGATTATAATAATTCATGCTTGTCATGAAAATATTATGCTCTTGAGTTATTGCATTTGATGGATTTTTTTCCATCTTTTCCTTCTTTAAATCTTTAAACTCTCGTTAAATGCTTGAAAATTAAGCAAAGTTAGAAGTAAGCAAAACTGACTTTCTTACTTCAATAATAATCTATTCACGTTAATTAACCTAGCTTTGTTTCCCTATGTTCATTATTCTCATATTGTATTCGACCACCGGCGTATCACCAGGCGTGGCGTCTCCAGGGGTGCAGTGTGGTTGGCATCCCTCCCTTTAATAGAAAATTAGTCATTTGTATAAGTTAAATTGACAAAAATGGTAAACAAAGTCCTAGCACCCCTTTTATTAAGGAACCCTTGCTGGCGTCCCATATTTTCAAAGTATCTGGATCCGCCCCTGACCACGGGTAAAACTGACGATTTGAAACCACGAAAAATACTTCTTAAGTATGTGTCTTGTGAATATGTTTGTGCATGATACCAGCGACATTAGACCATTTAATTAAATTAACTGACCGTAATAACTGCATGCATGAAGTATATGCAACGATTCATTAAAATCAATTGAAAGTCTTTAGAGCGCGAGGAATCAATAGAATTATTATATAATTCGTATTGTTGTAGCGAAAATAATATAGCTCATTATGAATCATATAATTTAACTTTTTTTCGTAACTTCTAAAGTATGCAGAAAAACTGACCACAAAACACCACGAACATGAAGATATAACGAGAATGGATATGGTGAATATGCTACAGAAACAACAACCCCACTTGGATGAAAAATATCAGCTCAAGGCCACACATGGGTCTTCAATGAATGAAGAAAACCTCACACCACAGGACAGGCTCCAGCTGTCCAAAAACAACATTATACACAGGTACAGCTAGAAAGTCACACCCCCTTCATATACTCCAGCAACATAAAAGTATACTTGTATGTACTTCCTTATTAATAACATCTGTGGCCAAGGTCATTGCCGCGGCTTCATAACCTGTTGATTCTATTTATTTGATCTTTTTTTATGATTTGCGGGGAGGGAGTTGGTTGCAGCCTCCTGTCCTAGCACTCACACATAAAAATTAAATGGTAGTTCCTTGATTTGTTTACATCCTTGATTTTTAATCCTAGTAACTAGAAGTGCATGTTCAAACAAGTATGCATTATGCATGTTAAAAAAGTAGACAGAATACAATCGATTGTGTTTCATAATTTAAACCAGTAAACGAAAATATGGATTTTATTAATAGTTACACACAGAAAATGAATCAATGAATGAATTTTAATTGTCAACGGAAAAGAGCTTAAAAAATTTGCTATCCTACAATGCAACAGTCAAACAATTACTCTGTCTTTGTTTACATATATAAGGTAAAGATTGAGTTCTAATGGAATCAAGTAGTTCTTCAGCACAATATTCATATCGACTTATGCAAATTCCTTACTTTAACAGAAATATGTCTACTATAACAGCTATGAGAATTTCGCATTTTACCTATTTTTTGCACGAAGTTAACAAAGTTTCCAAAAACTGGTGCCTCAGTGGTCCGCCACCGGGCGTATTTCACAAAACTCTTACAGCTTTAGGGACATGGTGTGGAACAGGAGAACTGCTACGACCCTACGTATCAGCTATAACTATTGTGTAAATAACTGTTTGATATTGTACAATATATACTTTTGAACAGTGCGATATCTTATATTTACCGTTCAAAGTTGAGAAATGATTTTCAGATGAACGTAACCAATTAAAATGCACACATCACGTGCTAGCTCATATATAGAGGCAACGTTAACATATCGCAGGTAGGGCATGTCACCTTACTCGGACAGGTTATGGTGACTCCATGCCAACCAGTCGTAACTCCATCTTCTATATGTCGCGTGCTCTGGCGACGATTTCACAAAAAGTCGTAAGTGTAAAGTTAATCGTAAGTAATGACGTCACAACCAAAAATAGCATTATGATGTCATAAATTACGATCAATTTCACACTTACGACTTTTTGTGAAATTGACACCTGGACAGTCTATAAAGCATCTTAAGTAGTGTTTTTTTGTGTGACTGACCAATGCTTCAAGACGAATCGACCATCTAACAATTGAATTGACCTAAAAATGTATAACATGTGCACGTAACGAACTTACTTAATGACTAAATGAAACGAAGCACATGGTATACATAGCTACATAAATGTTCCAATATGTTATTCTCTGTGTCAGTCTATATCTAATATTTAAGATTATCAATACGGACTTGTAGAATATAATACATTTTTTTTCATAAAAAATATCAAGATTAAAATTCGGTGGTTTCATTATCCATCGATTGTAAAACCTAACATCTACTCTGTTTGCTTTTGATAAAACTCTTACGCGCATTGTTAGGTAATAAATTTTGATAAATGGCCGAGAAGGTATGTAAACCCTTTTTGTTTCGATTTACAGACTTGTATCTTCTAAAAAATGTCAAGTTTTGAAGAGAACACGGTTGCCTCTGATTTTTTAAGCGAAAATTAATTCACATGTAGTGCAACCACCTTAAATTTGTTTGTTTAGACTAAGTGATCCCATTCCAATATCATTGATTCTTGTCATTTACATGTGGACTGCGGACGACTCGAGATAACATGTTTCCCGAACTGCAGTACAGTCACTATGCTGATTAATATCGACCGGAAGTGCCTAGCCGAGCCAGATTGTTGTATTCGTGTACTGTGAATATGGAATATTATTGTTTTAAGAATATTTCATTATATGGTGTATTGTCCGATTTATTCATTGCAATGAATGTGTGTGTATATTCATAATGACACGACAATACTGTGCTGTTCGGCATTGATGCTCTAGCTGAATGCATGGCACTGATGCGCACGCTGATTTGACGGTCCACTCGCTATGCTGTCCGCTCGGCACTGATCTCGGCATCATGAGGGTAGAACTAAGCAAATGATAAGAGTTTATCGCAAAAAATCTTTATAATTACCCTCCTGTATTGCTATACTTTGGGATTTGAACATCTGTTGATATTTGCCTATTAATGTAATGAAACTAGGGGCTTCCCCTTTTTGAAAAAAAAAATTTTGATTACGAGCAATATTTGGGTAAAAATGGGAAAATAATAGCCTTGAAACTTGCTCCACCTTTTTTGAAATGTATGCATCCGTCAAGTCATGGATGATTGTGAAATGCAACAATGACTCTTTAAGTTATTTACAACTGTCTAACTTAATACCACACGTCATTGTGTGACCAACATAATCAGGACTTTAATGTCTCACTATGGTTACAGATACGATGATTTGCATAAGTATTTAATATCGATTTCAATTCTGGCCAATTTTTTAAATCTTGGTTGCTCTTCCAATTAATTATACTTTGTAAAAAAAGAACTTGATTATTATATTATAGTTTAAAACTTTCTAAAGCTCCATTCTTGTCGAAAATCTTTTTGTAAACTAAATTTTTTTATTGGTAATCTCCGACTCTTACAGCATCGATCTACAACCAAAATCCCAAACCATATTATTGTCAGTCTCATAACAGAAAACGAACATTTTTAATATTGGCCTCGTCTGTATACCTATAAAGTTTAAAAATTTCATTGGTTTTAAAGGAGTACGTAAAGCATTTTAAAACTTCCGCATTGAGAGGGCAAAGCCATATACCTTTATTGTTCGGGTGACATTCACAGTCAGAATAAAATATTACAGTGATGTAGCTATTTGAGATTTGGATTGAATTTCAATAACAGACCAGACCAAGATAACCTTTATACATGTATTAACCATAAATATTTTGTATTCGTATTCCAATGGTTTTATGTGGTGTTTGGTATGAAAAATTAGAACTGTTAGCTACCTGGTTGAAAAACAAAATGATTACAGAATTAAAAACTGCAACATGTAAGACTTTACAAAGGTAACTTCGGAATTAAGAACTTCAAGGTAAAATTAGTTAAAAAAAAAAAGAGTTTGAAATTTGATTATAAAAAAAATCAAGACTTCATGCGTTTTTCTTACAACTATTTGAATGGGAACTTTCTTCCAGGCGCCTATTTTTCGTCAAATCCCAAGCAAATCCATCAAAACATTGCCGCAACGCCGCATATTTCTCCGTCCCTATCTAATTTTGATTACCATGGATTGTCATTTCAGTGGATATCATACTGCCATTTTTTTTAAAAGATATTTACATTACACAGTAATCGACATGTATTTATTTATAATAAGAAGTGTACGTGCAATTAATGTACATGATCTAACACACGCCTGTTCGAATTTAGCGAACTTCGTTGCTCCATTACTGCAAATTCCTGAACTTTGACTTATTTAATCAGCCAGATTGAATTTATGATATCGTCAGTGCTTTGAAATATTTTCTTACATGTACTGTACCCTGCGACACAGGGGTGGATCCTGACACTTTGAAAAGGATGGGTGCCAACTGGGGTTTCTCAGAAAAGGGGGTGCTAGAGCAATATTTGCCAATTTTACACATGAAAATGACAAACATCCACCTGGATCCGCCATTGGAGTAAAATCATAATTCATCCATAATAATGCTGTGCCTTTCTTTTTAATACAGGTCGGATATCTTCAATGGAATCATGGCATCCTCCATTTTCCCGTCTGTAAGTATAAAGTTAAATTTAAAGAATATATATATGCCTGTGAGCTTTCTTGCCATGCATGCTATCCTGGGATCAGAGGGTTTTAAAAGAAGTTAACAAAAAAAAAAACTAGATATATTTACATATTAACACAAAAAAAGACAAAAAAAAAACAATAAAGTGATACTTATAGGGTTTTCTTACCTTTTGAACTGCAGAAGCAGGTACAATCAAGAATATTAAACCAATAGAAATAATCTTTGTTTCAAACCACTCTGCATAGAAACTTAAGTTTGGTTATGTAGATCTACATGTGTATAGAATTTAACTAACTTTCCAAAAAAGGGGATATTAACCACGGGAACCTCTAAAATATGCCTCCAGATATTTTAAAATTTGTTTCAAGATGCATACGTTTAATATATTAAGTAATTTGGTCTTGTCACTCTGTCCCCAATTGAATCTACTGCTTAGTGAATGCACGCCATTCCCCGGATCGAGTCGCCACCAGTGGTTATCATGCATTCATTCTGAAAAAAGATCTATACATACATTGTAGTAAATCTGCATGTCTACTACAAATATATATACACACATGCATTATATATCGAGACGTACATGTATGTATTGTATGCATATTTGGCACTGTGTGGAATTTATTTCAATTAGAAAGTTGGCAGCTAAATCTCCTGCATAAATGAAGCTGCACACGTGTTTGACATGTTTTTGAAGTATAATAAAATATGTCCCGACAAAATGGTTTCATGTATTTTTACGCTTACCTACCTCGTTAATTTCGACCAGGAACTAATGTTACCAGTAGAGCATAAAACAAACTTCCGGGGTCAAAATAACTGTTGAAGGAAGGAAAATACAGAACAGTTACTTCATTCATACCGCCCCCACTCATCGCTATAAATATATTCTAAATTTCCATGTTTCTTCTCTATTATTGTGATAGCATATTGACCTTTTAAGCAGCGCAAAGGAACGCCCTTTTCGTCAAAAAAAATATGAACAGAAAAAAAACAATAACAATAACACACAATCAAAGAATAGAAGTATCAATGATACATGTAATTTAATTAAAAAAAATATGATAATATCAGAAAAAGAAAAGTTTAGCCTCCGACAATATTATATCTGAATATCATATATAGATTCTCTCCAATGCTCGGGATATTACAGGTTTTATCCACTCGATATAGTGGGTTAAATCTAAAATTTAACTATCGAGAGTGGAGAAATCCTGTAATCCCCGAAAGCATTGCAGGATGATCTGTTTCTCCCATGAAACCTGTAGAAAATTTGGAAATGAAAAATGGCGGGAAAACTCACACAGAAATTTAGTAAGTCGCATGCATTTATAATCACCGGCTTAAAATGGGAGAAAAACCTTTATTTTCTTGTCTGTAAAGATATTCGGTTCAGAGTGAAATATTTGTCGCCAATCTATTAAATTTTTGAAGGTTTGAGTCAAGAATTCAAACGCGTCCAAGCCCACCCCTTAAAAACCAAATGGTCGACCAATATTTGTGATCGTATTTGAGCTATAGTGAACACGATCACCGTATAAATATTAAATGCCAAATAAACTAGTATACAGGCACAAATATATAAAAATGCATATTAAACCTTATACACGTACCTAAACCTTAAATGAGTTTCATCGTGTCATTGATTTCGAATTATTAAATCTCCCTGTAAATTCTGCGAAACGACATTACACTTCCGAGAAACTAATACACATTGTGTTAAGACGGGTAACCTTATATCTCAGAGCCTCGTTTTAAAAATCGACCTATTTTTGTATACAGTTGGCTGACGTCTTTACTGAGGCTATACTATCAGAGGAAAACTACACACCCTGTGATTTTGTCTACCCTCGGGCAATGTCAGATCAAATACACGGAGGCAGAGGGTTGGATGAGAGGGATTTTCTAAACCAGCAAGTTTTAATAGCAGGGAGAGTTGACACAATTTCTAGCACTGTTGAAGGTAAGGCAAAATGAAAGTAGAATTTTCACGGAATTCCCTTTTACTTAATACCGGGAAATTATTAAAAGCGTAAATTTCCAGTGGTATCCTGATCGGAAACTGTTGTTACATGTATAAGTGTACACATGACCATGGAATGGGAGGCGAGTGACATTGATTTTTGGACAGGGAATATCTTTAGTAAAGTCGACTGTTTTCATGTTGATAAAAACGAAACTCTGCTCCCCAAGTATTCAGGTAGGACCTATTAACACAAACCACTTAGGGGAATTTGTAATTTTTGTAAAATTGAATTTAAGTTAAAGTAAATCAATTTTAATTTCTTTCATTTGTTTTAACTGTTTTTTGTTTTTGTTTATGTTTTCATCTTTAAAGAGTATCCATGACTTTCCGTTTTTGTCCGAACTTCGTTTTCATTAATACGTGCGTCTTAATTTATCGATTATTTTGGTTCCGTACCTGAAATTAAATATTTTGATGAAATTATCTATCAATTTATCTCTTTTTTGTTGTTTGTTTTAACTTATAAATCATGGCAGCTCAACCTTTGAAAGACTTTGCGGTGGAGGGATTATACATTTCTAGACTCATTTATTTACCAAGTTTCAAGTATATTGTCTGTACTTAGTATTCTTATAAACCACACGAAGGACAGTCGGTGTTACTTAATATATGAGATGCAAACAAAGTAAGATTATATCTTTTGAAGAGATGGTTAAGTTTATATAGCTGTAAAGTGCAACCTACTTTAAACAGATTTCCAACTTTCTATGCACGCAAGTAAAGTTTATTTCATCAGTGAGTAGATCGTTCTTCCTTTCTTGCGAATCCAGTCTTTTTGAAATTGACCCCCCATCCCGTTTTTATTTTGCCGTAATGTGATTTCTCCAATTCACACAAACAAAATTAAACGTTATTTTTGTTTTGCTTTTATTTAATTTTTAACTTGATAAACTGTCATTAAATTGTTTCCATTTTGATCCGTTTCAGGAATATAAACTTGATACTTGGTTAGGTTTTATCTTATATAAACAAATGCACGTGGAAAAATCTATTTTCCCCTTTGGGATTCCCCAAACTTTAACTTCCTTGTTGATAGAAAAATGCTTATATCTTCATTGTCAATATTTAATAAAGGTATTCAAGACTTGACAATTTAATTTTGGGTCTGAGGCTCATATAGGTTTTTTGATTGAAACGTGACTGAAGTCCCGTTTGAAATTTATCCATTATACTTTACCTGTATTTAAAGATAGTTTGGTGAACTCAGCAGTAAAGGCATGAGGTTTTTAATTTTTGATCGAAGTTTATTAGTTATGTTCAGTCAGGTCGAAATAGTTGATATCTAGGCCGCAAATCATTAGGTGAAATATCACTTTGAAAGCGTGTCCCCATTTCTCCCCCATACTAATCAATTGACCCTGATAGCCCTGGACATTTGAAGGCAGATCGGTTTATATGTACTTTCATCTTCCAAATGTCTCTGTTATAAACTCCTTTTACGATATCATTGATTTTATTGTGACTTGCTCCAACTGCAACCCGACTTAAGGGCACAGTTATAGTTCGCGTCTGTCCGTCAGTAACAGGCACAACTTTGACAAGTATTTTGTGGTCATTGACAAGTATTTTGTAGTCACAATTCGCCTATGACCTATCTGGTGATTTTGGATTTTTCAAATATGTTGTTTAACGATGATTTGTATGAGCCAATCACCGTATGTTTTCATTTATCTGATCAATTTATTTCGGAAATGGAAAAGTATAGTGTTCCGTGCACAACATTTATTCACTTGTGTCGTACCCTCTCTGCCAAGCACGCGATGTAGTACATGTATATAAATATTATATAAATTCACCGTACTGGGTGAAATGTACATGCAGTGCTATGTCCGAGTTAAAGTGATTTGACGCGTTTTTCTATGTTGGCCGTTTGTTTTTCAGCTGTGAAAAATCTCATGTCTGGCTTAGTTTGTCGGTCATTGAAATCGAAATGCATTACATTTACATTTAAATTTAGCAATGCTGTGTTTCACTCAAATTTTCAAAAAGTAAACTTAGTGGTTCTACACCGTTTGTTAAGACCTGACAAAACAAAAATCATTTTCAATTGTGTGAACTACCATTTTCTATATGTACTGAGAAATTTCTCATGATAAAAAATAATTAAAAACACATTGTAAAAGAAAACAGTCTGAAGTACCAAATAACCATACCTTTCAAAAATACCTAGTAATTTGATCTGTTAAAAATATAAACAACACACTGTTCATATGACATACAAGATTAGACCTGGATGCGTGTCGGGCCATTTAATCTATAGTCGATACCCACTGTGTCGGTACTCCACTGTGGTTATAAATGTAAGAAAACGTAGAAATTATTTGACTAGTTTCTTTGTTTCACCGACTTCTTGAAGATTTGTTATTGTAAAGTGGCCTTGGTTAAAAAACGCAGGTTCCGTGAATTGATTTGTCAGCGCTTTCAAAGGCATTTACTAAATAATATTCGTCTTGTTTCCATTTCTTCCGTATATTTGTTGAGACTGTTCATAATTTACGCTCCGTCTACATGTTTCCGCGATTTAATCGGCAAGTTGCTATTTTTTTTCATTTTACTTCCAATGCACCCACTTGTATTGTGTTTACGATAAAAAAAAATACAGCACACACGAGTTGTTTTCGTTTGAAATACCTACGTGAACGTATACCAGGCTGTCTAAATGATACCTAAATGTGTTCGTTTTCCGTTTATCCTGAGATCTTTCAGTTTGATTTATTTTGCTACAGGTATCATTTCTAAAGAATATTGTAAGTGCAAATGGGAAATCATAATATTTTTTTCACAGCCAAAGAGAGGTAACTCAATATAGAACTGAATGAATTTGTGTGATGTAAAATTACATGTAGATGTGCACTGAATTATATTGGGCCAATGTTAATCAAATCCCAGCAGAAATTGTCTCTTTCTATGATGAACGTTATCACATACAATGCTACATTTACCTAATATATGTTTCCTTGGAAAATAATCGCAAGTTGGTAAGCCTAAGGGGTGGTTATATGTACATTTGTACTCTTGATTTAAAAAAAACAATTTTCTTTTTCGTATTTTGAAGTTATGCGATAATCTCTGGATACTTTCTTACTCTTCAGCATTTAAAGTTTCTAGACTTCATACCCAAAAGACGTTTAATTTCAAAAACGAAATTTTTCAAGGAATCAAAATCATTGAAAAAAAATTAGGGTTAATGTGGTGGATCGTTCGTTTATCCTCTAAAGATAGCATGGTAAACGATCAGGTTGATCTTACAGAGGTCCAACAAGTGAACAAATTCCTTTAACTGCTTGTTGATTACATTTTCATTGGAATCTGTAAGAAACCTTATTATTAAAAATGTTAATTTGTAAAAAAAAAAAAAAAAAAAAAAAGGATGGTCCTAGAGAACTACAAAATTAAGTGATACATTTTGTTGAAAATCAATTTCCGACAGCTAACACTAAGTTGCATCTAATGATATCTTATTTAATAAACAACACAGTAAGCAATGATCAGTTGAGGATAAAAATTCTAATTTTCAAAATTTTATTACTTTTGTTTTTTAATTCCACCCCAAACACCCCGTCTATCTGACTGTACATCCATTTGTCCGTTCACAAGAAAGGAAGATTGGACAACATGTAAATGGGCATAAAGGAATAGAATTACTATTGGATGTTTTCAAGATAAAACCCACGTCATTGCAACTTATAAGGGTGTTACATGTTTAACCGCGTAGGCACAACAATATTCCTCCTAAACCGCTTTAGGGGTTTCGATGAATGTTAATGATTGGTTGATTGTTGGGGTTTAACGTCCGAGCAGCAATCTTTCAGCTATGTATATTCAGACGATGAACATGAAATGGATGATAAAATGAACATGAAATGATGAAATAAAAAATGGGATGGGACACAACGATAATATGGTCGACAAACTTTGATGGCCACTAGAAAAAGGGAGGGATGGGTAAGGTCGGGCAATTTAGCCTCCTGTGGCGGAGCGCAAAGGTTCCTACTCCTATCGAATACCACAGCAGGTTTCTTTAACGTGCGAGGACAGTGACATCTTTCCCAACACGGTGCACCACTATGGTTTGCGGTCAGGTTTTCCGTATTATAGCCTGACAACCCCAGCATGTAAAGGAAGGTTTAGCATCATATGAAGATGTGTAAAAAGGAATGTTATAACTGTATGGGAACGATAATCTAACTTGAGTATTTCACATGTTAGAACCCTGTAAACACAACAATACTCCTAAACCGCTCTAGGGATTTTGAGAAAAAAATAGGAAGATTGGCATCATTGGTATAGATATATGTGCTTGGAGGAATATAATTGAACCATTTTTGTTTGTTATTTCACTGTATATGAAGGGGCATTCCAAAAGGAGATCCTTCAACTGAAATATTTTGCATTTAACACCATTTGAAGCATGGGGTAGGAAATCTTCTTTGTGAGCTTGCTAACAGTATATCTATTTTTATCAAAATTTAGTTCTGTAGATTTAATTTGTAATATTTTATCCCTAATGAAGTATTTGTATTTCTTGAAAAAAAATGTTCACTGGACCAGTGATTTGTTTTCAGATGTAAACCTCTTTCTTTCATAAAACATTGATATGAAAATTCAATTGCACACATAGCCTAATCGCTGCTGAAAAAAGTTTCAAAAATATTCTTATCTTTATTATAGAGGCAGACATTCAAGAACTCACCCAGCCTGATGATTTGATGATCCCGTTGATGTGGCCAAATGTTTACGACGGTCAGGGCGGAGAAACATTGGTTGTGGAATATGAAGTAGAAGTTTCTCCTGAGGAGACGGAAATCTACGCAAATTCCCCGGGATCAGCTGGAGACGATTCAGAGTTTTCTTCCGGTAGGTGGTGTCCATAGGGAGACAATGTCGAATTAATTTGTTCATTGCCAAAAGCCCCTTTTTGTCAAGTTTCTTGCTACATGTAATGTTCACGTGCATTAAGTAAAATGTAAAATAATTTGAGAACAAATTAAATAGAAATATTAAGAATTCCACCGACTTGTAAACAAAATAATTTTGGAAGAATTATACAGACACAATATATATGTGTGTGTGTGTGTGTGTGTGTGGGGGGGGGCATTAAATAGAATGCTAGAAGTAAGTAAAACAATCAGATACTAGTGTGACCGGGTGGAAGTGGTCGTTTCTAGACGTAGAACAAGACGGACAAGAGTTCAGGTCTTAACCTTTTATTTTCTGCAGTCCAGAGAATCCGAACTTTAGTCATAAACTAAAACTTTAAAACTAACTAAAACACAAATCTACAAAACATTTAAATAGTACAGATAATTAAAGGATTAACACAGATCAAACAAATGAATTGAGTAATTATTATGTCTGGCAGGTTATGGCAGGTTGAAATGAGTGGTAACAATTTTACAACTAAGTGAAACTCAACAGTAAATATATAAATGCAATCAATGACATAAGGGATAATTATAACAGAGCAGCGGTGGTCTCAGAGTAGCGTGCTTGCCTTGAGTGTGGGAGTTCATGGGTTTGATCCCCGGGTCGACTGAGAAAGTCTTAGGAATATGTATTGCCTCTTCGGTAAACACTCTGTATTTTAAGGGGAAAGAGAGGCGAGTGAATGGCTCGGACTAATAATTTGGTGGCATGTCCACCTGCGGGCCGCTGAATCTGTGGGGTAGCACATTTAAAGATCCACCTCCGCTCAGCGTTTCTGTTCGATGGGTCGATCGTTCTCTTCCTGAAATGCATGAAATATCTGCCACTTGGCGTGATAGAGATCTCGATATTGTCTGGACAGGTTCAAGATACTGTACACGTCTACATAGATGGATGCAACATGATACGATCTCATTGAATTGTTACAAGGAAATTTGATTTTTTGAAATACACTGAACAAAAAAAATAAAATAACCGAAAAATAAACCACTTGGGAAGAGAAGTTACCACCCTTCCTCTCTTGAGTTTTTCCTTATACCAACCTTTAAGTTTCCGTTAAACGTTGTTATCGAATTTGAAACATTTAAGTATTATGTCTATCTGATTCGTAATGGGTAGTAATAAATGCTGTCCTACTTTGATCAATATTCTGGATATGAATTAATTTTGAAATGCAAAGGAGAGTCTATGGGAGATTTTGATTCAAGTGGGTAAACCTTCCATTTTATTTAAAGCTTGTGTAAAATGCGGGCAACAATAACTGGAACCCCGTATAAAATGCTTGATCGGCGTCTCAAAATATTTTAGACAAAACTAATTGACACATATTTTGTGGACGTCACTTTCCTATTATTATTCTGTGTGTGAATAAGTAAACAAACTATTTAGAAATACGTACATGTGTGACTTGTTTGTTTGTTTGTTTGTTTGTTGGGGTTTAACGTCCGAGCAGCAATATTTTAGCTATATTCAGACGATGAACATGAAATGGATGATAAAATGAACATGAAATGAAAAAAAAAAAGGATGGGACACAAGGACAATAGGGTCGACAAATTTTGATTGCCACTGGAAAAAGGGGGGATGGGTAAGGTCGGGCAATTTAGCCTCCTGTGGCGGAGCGCAAAGGTTCCTACTCCTAACGAATACAGCAGGGTTCTTTAACGTGCGAGGAACGTGGCATCTTTCCCAACACGGTGCACCACTATGGTTTGCGGTCAGGTTTTCCGTATTATAGCCTGACAACCCCAGCATGTAACACGCCAGGAGTACCCCATTCCACCTCCTGGGGCACACATCCCAGTTGCTTTGTTGGGCAGAGCGCCTAGCCCCCGGCTAGGTTTCTGAGCACTATTTAGTCGCCTTATACAAGCTTAGCGCTGCTGCAGGCCTATTCTGTTAACACCCGGACCTGCACGGGGCTGTGTGACTTGTACCTGTACACAAAAACTTGCTTGACCCAACATCTGAGTACTCCAAATTTCTGTATACTTCGAGAATTTTTAGTAATCCTGATACACGATAATACTGCTATTGTTTTATGATCTGTGACTCCTACAATGTGCCTTAGCCGACGTACATTATACCAAGCTCCGAAACAGTATCTGACGTTCGAAATTCACGCTGCAGACAGTCCTCTCAAAAAATGCAACAATCTTGCAAAGTCGGGGAAAAGTGAATGATTTTACGCGACGTTATCCGATTGTTAAACGACTTGAATTACGCCAGAAATTTTGAAAGGCCTGTCTGCAGCGGTTAGCAAGGGAGGAAACGAAAGCTGTGTGGAGCTTGCAAAGTACAGTACAAACTGTTTAACCGAACCGTGAATCAACCGAGAATCTGTCTTAGCTATATGTTTTAAGTAGCAGTCTTCCTAAAAATCAGGCAGAATGTGATTCATGCATGTCAAAAACCCACCGAATTCAGTTTTATTTCATGTTCAGAAACAGTTACTAATCACACAACCAGTTTTATAGTTTTTCATTTAGGTGTTGCGCTTTTGGGATGAAAAATGCATAGATTGTACACAAAATTGGCACTCTGAAAAAGTTGTCGTTCTTGATTTGGTTTCATTTAGTTGATTTTAGTGGGAGATGAATGACTATGTTTTTATAAAAAGTGTAGATCTGAGTGCAGAAATGATTATTGTTCTGTCAATGTGTAGAATATGTAGACTGAAGAAGCATCATTTGTTTGGTGGGTTTTTTTTTTTACTATGAATCACTTTACCATTGGCAGTGTCTGAATTTTATTAAGTCCTTCATAAAATTTATTTTGAAGTTTTTTCATACAATGTATCAGTATAATGATGGTGGCTGGCCTGTTTTCAAAGGGTTTCAAAGGAATTTAAAATCTTATAAGGTATTTCATGCTATAACAATTCAAGAAGAAAGAAATTGTTTTTGAAATATAAGCATTTGAAATTTTAGCGGGAAAAGGATTTCTCTAGATTTTCCATATGCTTTGTCAAAGTAAGTTTTATCTATTAAAATCACCGAAGAAAGAACAAGGATTTCATAAAAAAACTAATCAAGTAATATTTTAAAGTGTGTTTAATAAAATTATGCAAAGAAAGTGGGGTCAGCGGGCAAAAAATATTATATGCTATGAAATGGATAAAAACAGGTAGTCCGAAAATCTGTCAGTCGTTTTTATGTCTTATATAGTTATATGTTATTATATTCAAATACCCGGGCGAAGACAGAAATCTCAAAAGGGGGCGGGTAATAAGGAGATATCGTTTTCCATCGAACCGATGTTGTATATTATTTATTATATATGTATATATGCCAGCATCAGTGGCATATGATACTTATTCAGAATTACACCAAACTGTATTCTAAATATTGATTCTATGCATTTGTGGAACAAAAAAAAAAAACCAAACAAACAAAGAAAGACCAATAATAGCCCGCACCCCTATTCCAACCTTTTCAAAATCTCTAAATTTCGAATCTGCGTGGAACACTGAAACAAAAAAAAACGTCTTTATAGCATAAGTTTTCTTCTTTAGATACCTCCATGTAGTGGATAGATGTACTGTCTTGGAACATACCGTAGACATGTATTAAAAGAAAACTCCTTAATTTCAGGTCTATGAACATACATGTATACACGTGAGACCATACTCATACATCATGAGAGTTTATCCGCATGACAGTAAGTTGCGAAGCAGTCTCTAGCATCGCTGGGTTGCGGAACCAGAGACTTCATTTTTCTAATCATTACATTCCTTGGTGGTTGAACTTTAAACCACCATGTACATTGTATAATGTATGTACATATGACACTTAGTCAATAAGCATACTATACTTTTCGAGCATATTCTACTGACGCATTGAATTATTTCCATATTATTTATATAACAACCTATATATTTATTTGAAAATATCCGTTCTGTATAAATAGAATTAAATTGACTGGTTTTTAAATGTTGATAATTTAAAACCTGGTGCATCGTGTTCCATTTGCCCGGGCTATTACATTAGTACACAATAAAAAATGATTGTAGAGTAAATCAGAAATAATGAATGAAAGTGAAATGTTTGTTTTTTTTAATTTGACCTTTTGTCCACCTCTTAATTCATTGACTGTTACCTGTACACCTTTTATATTTTGTATCCACGCATGACTACTGGATTGGTTTTACTTCCGGGATAATGCCCGCCAAGTATCGTTGCTAATGAGATAAAAATATCAGGATTAAATGTTTTAAAATTAATTCGATCAATTTGTTATACTATCTTGATAACTATAAGTTAATTTGAAAGTTAACAACTTGTATAACGAGTCACGTTAAACAACGAAACCAGAAACCCGGAAGTAGAATTTATAGTTTGTCTAGAAGGCAGATCGCTGTGTTAAGAAGTTAAGACTTGGCGAAGTTCGTTGTTATTTTTATTGGTCTCGATACTCCTAGTTGATGAAAAAAGTTATTTTATTGAACTGGGGCAAAATGGAAGTTTTAGATCTTTCGGTAGTGAAGAAAGGTGAGTTATTTAACCTCGTATACGTTTCGTCCTTCTCTGGCTTCTGACAACATCTGTTTTGGTCACAAAGTGTTCCAGTGTTTGTTTTAGAATATGCACTGAACAACCTTTAACGATGATAATAATAAACATTTTCAAACATTGGTTTTTATAACGTTTGTGAATGTTTTGTTTACGTTGATGTTGTGTAATTTTGTTCCTTGATGATATTGATTTATTTGCGTTGATGGAATGTAGGTCATTATGACGTACTAAGGGAAGTAACTCTAATTCTTAAGGTGATGGAAAAGGGGGTGGTGGCCGCTCTCAAACCCTTACTTTGTTATACTAAGGATTAAAAAGTGTTTTGTAGTAATAAAACCTACACATCATGCCTTAATCTACTAGCACCATGCTGCCCTCATCATGACTTAGTGTGTACCTCTCCAAGGTAAAACAAAAGTTATTGCAGCATTATTCATACACTTTGTTTAACATGTGTCAACATTTATGTGGCAGGAAAACCTACTTGCCTGAAATTCACTGTATTTAGTGGATGTACATTTGAGTAGCCAGCTAATTGACCTTGCTACATAAAACATGTAGTACATGTATAAGATAAATTCTTGAGCAAAATCAGTTTAGCACTGGACTGTCACCATTAAATACATTTTTATTTTGTATACAAACAAGGAGTCTATATATGTACTATAAAATCCCTGATACAAATGTACATACTGGTATATACATCATGTACATTTTGCAAATTAAAATTGTGACTTTTTCTTGCAATTTATTTTTGTATTTTGTACCATCACAAAAGGTCTGTTACACTTTGGTTCAATCCTTCTCAGGCCAAAGTAAACATTTGTGTGGTGAATCATGCTGGAAGTTAATATATGTAGTTGATGCCTACTTGGTTTTGATAACAATTAAGCTGATAGTGTTAGAGTTTATCACAGTAAAAAAACTACAAATGTAGATCATTAGACAAGTGAAGTGTGGCTGGATGTCCTGCCTGTCATACAAATGTGCCTGCATTGTCAAAGGGGCTTTCCTCCTCAAGGGGGTAGGTAATGTCATACATGTAATTTTGTGAGATGATTATCTGGTTACACTTATTTTACTTGTACGTGTATTCATGTTGTTATTTTGGCACCTACAATGTATCTGTTACACTTGTTCAAATCTTAACTATCAGGCAGGAGTGAAGTTGCATACATGGTCATAAAATACCGGTAATATACATGTACAGGGTTCATGGAACTAGATGTACAAGTATATCTAAATTATTGCTCCTGTGTCAAATTTGGTTCAACCAGTGTTATGAAACAATTGATTACCGTCAAAATACCAAATTTACTGATACTACATGTATGCCTTCAAGTTTTTGGGAAATACATTATAAATTTTATAATTTCTGTGAAATCCAGTTGAGAGTATAACATTGCATTCTTCCATGTACATGATCATGCATAAGATGTCGTATTAAAATTATAGATGAGTAATACATGTACATATACTAAATGCATGAATTTATTAAGTATGAATATATAGTGTTCATGCATGTACATGTACAATATAAAAACTTTTGATAACATAACACAGAACAAACTAAACTACATATTAGTGGCATTTTCAGACAGTTAAATGCTGTGTAAATAAAACACATTTTGTTTAAAGTCAATTCTACATGTACACTCCTTGAAACATTCAGGTTTCCCATTTTAGCATTCGTGGATCATTTATCATTCGTTTACCCATTGTTTTGCACTGGTTTAAATGCACGACAGATTTAGTGTTCGTTTAAACACACAAAAGGAGTGTTTGTTTAAATGCACGATATGAGCGTTTGTTTATTTAACATTGTAAATTCATTATTTTCTTTTTTCTACTGTTATTTTTATATTTTTTATTTTTTTTTATTTTCATTAATTCTATTTTTAATTTTTACTTTCTTCATTAATACATGTATTGGTAAATATTATTATTTTTCATCACCTCTATCATGCGTTTAAACGCATGCTTTGAGCGTTCGTGTATAGTGCGTTTAAACACACACTAAGAGTGTTTGTTTATTGTGCATTTAAACACACGATGGGAGCGTTCGTTTAAACACATGATAGCAGCGTTTGTTTATCGTGTGTTTGGTGAGCGTGTAGCATGCGTTTAGGTATCGAGCATGCTGGAAACCCTAAAAGTCTCAAGGAGTGTATCTGTTTTCCTTGTGTCTCAGGGTAGTGTACTTGATATAAAGCATGCTCGACTGGTATGATACATGTAGATGTTACTGGTTTAAACAACAAAAAATTAAATTGGCGGTCACTGCTTCTTCTCCAACCATTCAATAGATTGACTACTGGTTTTCTGAGAGTCAGTGAAAATGACAGTGTGGGGTGACATGCTTAAAAAAATGCCTGCAGATTGTTGCTTCACTGAGCTTGCACAATGAAGATTGATCTCAGCATTTCAAAATAGTACAAAGCAGGGTCTGTTGGATTGGTCTAACATTTTCTGTGTTCTCTTCCATAAAGTGTGTGAATCTACCCATAACCAATCAATATGGACATGGGCATGTACATTTGTAGTTTGAATTAAGGTGGTACATGTACAATATGTATTGATTCATATACTATTCAACTGAACTTACATGTACATTATCTTTTCTTTTAGAGCCTGAAAATGACAGTTCAGGCAATGAAGAAATTCCAGTCCTTCCCCCATACAAAAAAGTAGAAGTAAAAACAGAACCTGGGATGGAAACAGATGAACAGAAAGAACAATGTTATCTCCCTGTTCCAGTCCAAGGAATGTTGTCTCCGTATGAGGAGGAGGAATTGGAGGATGGCTATGGAGGTTTAATGAACAATAACATTAGCAAGAAGAAAAAGCAACGGAAAAGTGATTCAGAATATCTGGCTGATGGGCGAAGACGTCCTGGAAGGAAAAAGGGACAAAGTAATTCATTTTATTTGGAGAGATTTTATATCAGTTAACATGAGTTCCACCATATTATTTTTTAGTGTGAGGTCTCTTATACATGTATACATTTTGTACTATCCCATATCATATGCTTAAGTTCATATTAGAGGTATAAATTAATATTACTTGATGCACATACATGTACATCATGTACATGTACAATGTATCTACAATTAAAAATGCATGACTATAAAAAGATGAAATTGAAATTTTCATCTGATTTTTATTTCATTTTCATCTTTTTTGGTCAAGCATTTATAATTGTTTCAACTGAGGTATTTATTTTATGCAATATCATCACTACATGTATGTTATTCAAATGATTTTTTTATATTGTAGCATCAAGTGTGTACCACTTATGGGAGTTTATTAGAGATCTGCTACATGACCCAACACAGAGGATTATAAAGTGGGAGAATGAACAGGAGGGCATTTTCAGGGTTGTTAAGTCCAGTGAAGTTGCCAAGCAATGGGGCAATATGAAGAAAAACCGTGAAAAGATGACCTATGAAAAATTGAGTAGATCTTTAAGGTACTTGTATGTTCCAATATTGATTTTTATGTCTGTTTTGATTGGCTAACTGTTTTCATTCATTTATTTTATCGATGATTGTTTTGTATGTGTGTATGAATTCATCATGCAGTTCAATAGTCAAGAATGGCAAAAAAATATCAGTACTAGTATTGACCATGCTGGTGGTCAAGACTGGTTTTTACTGGTCAATACTGGTTAATTTAGTTATTAAGGCAACATATTTTAAGTACACAAAATTTGTTCCTTTATTTTGATGGAATGAAATGCTTCTAAGTTTTATTGGGTGTATGAACTAACCAACCCAATCACAAATGAAAATCTTCGAAAATTACTTGATTTGTGAGTGAGTTTGTCTCGTTCATCCAAGGATGAACTCCAGTCTTGGCTGTATATACTATAATCTTTATAACAACAGGAGTTTATCTCCAACCAAGTATGTCCAGCCTAAGTTTTAATCAGTAAAATACCTTGTGTAATTAAGGAAAAAAAACTAATATGGACATGGTTTCATCTTGGGTAAACAGGAGTAGACTATTAAGTATGGTTCTGCCTAAAAACCAGGCCGGGGGTGATTTATCTTATCTTAAAATAATCAATGAAACTGTAAAAGTACATTTGTTAGGTCCTAAAAATAACTCTTTCTATGCTCAAGTCCTTGGATCAGCTACTTATCATGAAATATTTTTTGACTGGTTATAGTGTAAAAGTTCTGGTGGGAATTTTTCCTGTGCTTTTTTTTTCTGTAGTAGAAAATAACTAAAACCTAAGTGTAAATATCTCCAGTGGGCAGCTTTCATTTGCACTTTAATTTTTTAATACAATTTCTATGAGGCCTACTGAGGTATTTCCAGTCATAACATATTTTTGATTTCCTATATACATTGTATCTTGAAATATTTTCTTACTGCTTGTATTATAGTGTAAAAATTCTGGCAGGAAATTTTCCGATTTTTTTTTCTGTAGGAGAACATAACCAAATTTTAAGCTTTAATATTTCCAGTGTACAACTTTTATTTGCATTTACATTTATTAATACAGTTTCTATGGGGCCTACAGAAGGATTTTCAATAAACATTATTTGGGATTCAATTAAGAAATGCTTGAATCACCCATTATAAGCCTCTGCCTGGTTTTATGGCAGGGCTGTATTTAATACATGTATTTTCATGCTGTGGGGATCCACTTGGTTTCTTTTTTTGTCATAGTACAGATTGTTTAGTTGCGTTACTGTTATAAAGATGTGAATGAAGATTTAAATTTAACTTTGAAGGTATTCAAGAAAGGAAGGATATTTTGAAGATGTTCCAAAGAATGAAGGTTATCCAAAAAAACTCTGTTTCAAATTTGGACCCAAATCTCATGGATGGAAAAGATCGTGAAACTGTACAAATGTACAAGTGAACTTTGTGATACCCTCCTGAATATCAAAGTAGCAAGATATGGATTGGGCTGGCAGATATTGTGAATCAAAGACACATTTTGTCTCAGATGTGATGTAAAGACATGGCTGTGCTGCACACTGAAAGGTGTAAAACATGATTGTGTGATTACACTTAGTGTGAATCATAGATATGGATATTGTAAGTGTTAATCAGAGCAGAAACATGATTCTGATTACACAGCAGTGTAAGTGTGAATTCTGAATCAGATCCATGGTGTAAGTCATTAATGTACATGTAATCTTGAGTATACTTTGTGGTAATCAGACATGATTGTGGTTGCGCAATTCATCAGAGTCCGGTGAAAAACAAGAGTTTACCATTGCTGCCAGTAAAATATAAGGCTATGTTAAGAATATTGTTATCTTCTTATAATTTTTTTCACAGATAGAAAGACAGAGAGAAGTTTTCTTATATATTTTTTATACTCTTAGTATGTCTGTGCTACATGTACATGTACATGTGTCTGACTCCAAAAGTACAAAAAGAAAAACACAACATACTGTTAACCAAAAGATTTTGTTTAGTTTTTGATCTTTTATGAATTATTAAATGACCATTCAAAATTTTTAAAGTACATTTGTGTACATGTACAGTCTTCAAATTTAGGCAGGGGCTCGGTGGCCCAGGCCCCTAAAATCTGCCACGGACCCCTAAGATTATGTACTTAGGAAGCTGACAGACTTTTTGGGTGTTGTAGTGTTCTGTTTATTTTTGGGTTCTTTGACATATCTAAATAGTCTGAATCGAATGAGCGTTTGTTGTTATCTATTTTCATTCTAACAGGATATTCTTATTACTAGAAGTAGATTCAGATGATTTGGACTTTAAAAAAAAAAATGTTTTCATATAATTTCAAATTTTTTTCAGGCCACTGAAAAATCATTCGGACTTCCAATTTTTGTAGCTTTGTAAGTCCATATGACTTCTGTCTGAAAAAAAAAGTTAACCATGAAGACTGCATGTATATGGGGGGAGGAGGGGATGATATGAAAATCTTAACACTTTTTATTTAAATTAGCCTAATGTGATAATGTAATAAAAATAAGTGCTGCATACTGTGGTAATGAGCTTGTGAGCATGTATGAGTATGATTTTTGAAAAATCATGTAATACATCTATATGAAAGAAATGCAATGTCCAATTAGGCCTAAAAAATTATCTGTTTTTCCGCTTAACCCTACTGTCCCTAATTTTTTTTGTACCTACCCTAAAAATTTTTTAGCCATTTTTTTGTCAAGCATTTTTTTAGTCTGAATATGTCTCAAAAATAAACCATTTAAAAACCTTCAAAAAAATTAATTTATTGTATATTTTTAGAGCATGTAAGCGGAAACACAGGTATTTTTTTCTTTGCCTTATCTACAATATATTGTTCTCAATTTTATGCAATTATTCATGAAAATTTTTGATGTATTTTGTTTTATTGTAAATTAACTTGCATTAATCAAAACTTACTACATGCACATGTATTCAAATTCAGGTATTTAGGCACAACCATGTTAATAACTGCTATTCATAAATGGACATGTACCTGTCGTTCATGTGATATGCACTTGTAACTACATGTACATGTACTGGTATTTACATTTTTGTAACTCGAATGAAATTCCTGTGGTGATATTTAAGTTCTTGATACATGTACATTTTTTACAATAATGTACTGTACATATAGTTTTTAATTTTTTACATGTAAATTGTACATGAATTCAGGAAAACAAGAATTAAAATGTATTACATGTCTGCTTGACTTTTTACTTTCTCTTCATAATGTTCTTATGCTATGTACATGTATTTGTACCTGTATATGAACATGCCTATTTTTAGAAAGTTGATATAATATTTTAGTGTCTTCTGTTGGTCCTAAGCTATATATTTTTGTTATTTCAATATAAAAGTTTTTCATTTTTATATATTTGTTAACATGATAAAACTAAACAAATACTGTTCACAGTCAATAATTCAATTTGCAGATATTTGAAGATGCTTTCTTTTTTTTTTTTTTTTTTCCAAAAATAATCTAAATCCTAATGTAAAAACACCAAATTACAATAATTTGTCATCTAGCATTAATTTGATTAAATCAGGATATGAATCGACTATAAACAACTTAAATTCTGTCAAAAGGAAAAAAAAGCAGTCTGAATATACTGTTCAAGTCTTCATGAAGTTTTAGATGACAATACTGGATAATTGGTCCATTGGACTAGTGAAGTTTTGTAATTTACTGGTTTAAACATAAATTTTTACTGCAAACAATTTCAATAAAAGTCATAAGTGTAAAATTTGACTTAAGGTCTGATGTCACAATGCTTTTTTCTGTTATGATGTTTTTATTTATGACTAAATTAACTCTTACAAATTTTTATGATTTCACCTGTGAAAATACAGTCAAATTTCCAAAACAATACCATGCCCGTGGTCAGGCGAAGGATACAATTCCCAGTCCAAATGGGTCCAACTGCTACATATATATTTCTGCTTTTTACTGTCCGAACAGGATACATGTACATGTATGTACCTGGTGATAAACAAATGTAGTGAGATGGCTTGTATTATCACATGACATGACATTTTTTTTGTTTTATTGGTTACTATGAATTTAAAGATCTCAAGTAAGTATTTTTTACATTGAAATTATTCAAGGTCTAAATATACTCGTATGAATTAAAGTAAATTTTTAGCATGTGGATGTATCTGAAAATAGAGTTAATGACATTTAATTTCCTAAGAATTCCTTACGATCCCAGTCTTAAAAAAATTAGCACCCAAAATGTACATGTATTCACTTATTAATGTACATGTATTCATTTATTAAAAAAATGGGAACAAAGGAAAAACAAACCATATGATACACACTACTGTCAACACAAATTTTAATTTCTCCACTCTCCACAGTGGAGATATTTTGAGTGGAGTTGCCATTTCAAAAATTGTATGTAATTAACTTCTCATGTCTTTATGCAAAGGTATATTTAATGGTTCTAGCACTTTAATAACATTTCAGTAAAGGTCAGAAAAAAATTATTGGAAACTATTGCAATTGAGCAATTTCGTCCTGATTTTTGCTTTGGTGGAGTCACAGTTGAGGACATGAGTGACTCCACTGTGAAAAGTGGAGAAATTAAAATTTTAGTTGACAGTAGTGTACATTGACGTATATTTCCAATTTTGTTAATTTTCATTTTTTTTTTTCATCTCTTGTAATATTATGTAGGATGATGTATAAATACACAATGTATTTCTGTATGTTCATTACATTAACCCTAAAACCGTGAATCCTAAAATACAGTTTTAAAGAAATATTAAGAGCCAGAATTTTTGTTTAACAATTGCCATATCTATTTTTATTGACACTTGTGGAAATAATGGCAGTCAAACCTATTTCCAGATGCATGCATTTTTAAACTTGAATTGTTGAATAGACACAAATCATTGTAAATATTTGCATGATCATATTTATATAGGTAATATTTACATCTCCAATAATCAATTATTTGTGATATAAGAGGATGAATATCATTTTTTATATTGCCATTCACATTGTTAAGACTGTGTTATACATACATGTATGTGCCTTTGTTATTTTTAGATGTACATGTACATTTTTTTTATTCAATAAAATGGCATAAATGATAATGAAGTGATTTTGGCTTAAAATCATGGATTTGTAATTCATAATTTTACAGATACATGAACCTGTTACAACAACTTCCGAACTTGAGTTATTTTTTTTTATCCTTGGTACATGTAGAATACTAATTTCGAATGCATGTTTAATTTTCTGGAAATTTCCCCGAAATTCTTCAATTTATGATTTTTGTCTTGACTTCCATGAAAGTAGAAGTATTATATTATGTCTGTATTAATATAGTAGTAATTTCTTATGAATAGTAATTTTTTTTGGAAACTGCTAACGATTATCTGAAGTTGATCCTTTCACTTTTTCAACATCTTAATTTAAGAAACGAACTTGTTAATTGATAATTTTTTTATTTTATTATATTTATTAATTGAAATTCTCAATTTAAGACAGGATGACCTTCACTATTAATTTGTTATTATTCAAAGAATTTTGGCTACTCACATGTTTAGATTATGGTAAAATGAGTCATCTTTGTTTTTTTTGGGGGGTGAATTTAGTCATATTGGTAATATTTACAATCAATGGGAGATAACTCCAAATGTAATTAAATGTTCTAAAACTATGGCTATCTTAGCCAAATGATCTTTGACTAATCCTTACCTTACATAACATAGCTCTTTTCAGATTTAAATTCAGGCTTGTTCTACAAAGTAACTACAGAAAAAAATTTACATTTAATAACAGAAGAATCAAAATGAAACCTTAGTGTTAAGTAAATATAAAAAAAATTCACATGGAAATAATTCCATTAAGACAGACTTAACTGATAGTTTTAAGAAAGGAAAACCTACTTTTTTTTCCATTTTCAACGTCATTTGTTTACCATTAGTGAAAACACTTGCAGATCTGTAAGGGGTGCAGGGGGTCAGCACCCCTTTTTATTGGAAAATTTGTCATTTTTATGTGTAAAATTGACAAAAAATGGCAAATGATGTCCTAGCATCCTTCTTTTTCCTGAGGAAGCCTGGTTGGCACCCATTCTTTTCAAAGTGTCTGGATCCACCCCCTGATGAAAAGCAGTTTAATGGTGGAATTAATTCTGAAATACATTGTTGTAGTATTAGATCTTATCCTCCTCTACAAGTAACAAACTAAGCACTCAAATGTTTAAAACATTTCCATCTTCTTCATTTCATTTTTACATGTCAGGCATGTTACTCAACATGGAACCAATACACCATGTTTACCATTCATAATTATTCCTATGCATAAACCAGTACTTGTTGAAGTAATTTTTTGTTAATGATGTGAATTTTACTTTTTTATGTGTACATTTGTAAATAGATATGAATATGTATTAAGTTTGTAGTAAAATGAAATAATAAAATATTTAAAGATGAATTGTCTTATTTTGAATTTGCAGTTAAGTTGGTTTATTTAGCTTGGATGCGCTCATGGTGAATGTTGGTCGGTCTGGTGGTTGGGAGGGCAAATATATTTGTTACATTTTTTTCAGCAACTATAGATCACAGCAATTAGATATTTGGTACACAATTTCAGTATGGAGTACCATATCGTGGGATGCGATTTCAGGTTTGCCCCTCCCCCACTTCTACATGTTTACGACAACCTTGCCATTTATGCTTTTACCTACATATATTGTTGCCTAGCAACAGCATGTACAGTATGATGGAGAGACTTACCAGATGCATAGGTGCTTAAAATCCTTGTAAGTACTGAAAAACAAAAATTCGAAAATCAGCGACTTGAAGTACCTTGACTTATATAAGTTCCGTGAAAGTCTGTGAATTATCACATTGATAATAAAAAGATAGATAATATGCTTATTTTCAGTTTCTAGCCTTGTTGATCCCAGCTCGAATTGGAAAAAAAAGTTATGTTGCTAAAATCATGGAAATTACCTAAACTAAAATTACAGTATCTTTTGCAATTTATTGTATCAATGGTCTTGATATCATATGAGGCTCCTTAATGTAACCTGAAACGGTGTTTGATTGTGTATGAATCCTGGACAAATAATGGTTTGTGTCTGTCACATGATCTGTGCAGACACAAATCTTCAGAGATCTGGCATTGATGTTGGTGCAATTTCGATTTTTTATGTGGTTTCAAAAACCATGCTTACTCAAACGGCTTGCATTGCTATTTTAAAACGACGAATTACAGGATTCAACTTAATTTTCATCTATATTGTATGGCAATGTAGACCCCTTGCTAAGATAATCAACCGTGACAGCGTTTCATGTTGCACACTTAACCAGGAAAAGCTGGTTTAGTTTTTTACAGTAAAAACTTAGGGGAAATATTTTGTATTAAGTTTTAAACCTGTATATACAGTGCTGCACAGGAAGACCCATTCAACTGAAGATGATGTTAAGTAAAATCAACGTGAAAATCACGTTGATGTCATGCGAATTTCACGTGAACAATATTTTCTATGTACCCGGTTAAGATACGTATTTAATGCAATGGAAAAAAAAAACAAACAAGCCAAAAGATTTGTGTCGATCAGATGTAAAAAAAAAAGAGTGTAAAAAGCGTTTTTTCTTTTTCTGCTTTGCATTTTTCCACATGTAAGAAAATAATTAATGGACAATTCAGATACTAATTACAAGTACTTCACATCCGTTTACCAGTTTTGAACAACCAAAATAGTCACTGAATTTAAGCTGAGTTATCTCTCTTTATCCACCATTTTCCGTTCCAACTGAATGTGAAACTTTTCATGATATCAGAAACAACATGGATTTCACTGTACCAAAAGTGGATTGACTCCGTGTAAGTACATGCACATGTATGTTGTAAAGTTACCATACAAACACACTAAATAAACTATTAACAAATCCTTTATTTGAAGTTTTCTAGTGCTTCCCTTGGAAAGTATTTCATTCTAATAATATTAAAAAGTGTACATGCAAAGTTTGTGTTTTAATTGTCGATTACTTTCAATAAGAATCTGGTTGGGCCTTTTTAGATAGAGATGTTGACTTTGGCGAGTACAGGTGACCGCACCTTTTGAATCATGTGCAGTTCTACATGTATATATTAAGTTTTTTCTTTACATCTATCAAATAATCTTAAAGATACATTCAGTATATGATTGTGCTAATTAACAAAAAAAAGGTGTCGCAGCATTGGTACGATAAATGCTTATCGCTTAAATTATCAACTTCGTGTAAGGAATTTAAGTAGTAGTCTTTGTAAGAATCATGCAAATTCTGTAAAATGTGATACATCTATTTTCATTTCATTTATTCCGGGGCCTTTTACACTTGCTTTAAGATATAAGCTTTGTCCATCCTTGAAGACCGTGTAATGGCTTGTAGAAGGTTGATTATTGGTCGTAGCTTGGCTTTTGGTGGATGGCTGTCTCACTGGCAATCGAACCTCTAGAGTACATTTGTTTTATTTTGATTTTGTTTCAAGTACAATATATCTTTCGCTTTTGTATCAATAGTTCCTTTTAAGCCTTTTAGACTGAATCTTTGACAAATTTTACCCTATAGGGTATGTAAGTCTCGTCATGTGATTCCGTGATTTCACGAAATAAAACTAGAACGAGACTTACATACCCTATTCATTTACACAATTCAAATTAAGAACAATGATAAGGAGATAATGGTTCACCCCGGTCTTGACAGATGAACTTGTCAAATATCATATCAAATTCAAGGTATCTTTTTACCTAATTGAAAATGTAACTAGTGCATAGGGTATGATACTGCGTATCTATGACAAACTTAGATTGGGGAAATAAAACGATAGCTTTGTGTTTGTTATTGAACATTTTAAAATACATTCAGGAATGAGGAACATGGGCTTTCCAATTTAAAAAGAAGTCTGTATCAGATTATCTTAAATGAGTACATAATTTTACCTTGACCCACGATCTAGTCTTACATGTACCTTTGTAAATACATACATACAGTTGTAAAAGTTATATAAAAAGTTGGGCAACAGTGTTGTATGCTAAATAGTATAAATGTAACGATTTTAAAGTACGCAATTTCGAAGACGCGTTTTCATTTACTTTATATTTTTTTTTTATTTTTCATATTTTTATTGAGGAATCTTACGCAAATTTTAAAAGAGAGTACCTACTTCATCTATTTAATCATAATGTTATCTATTGTGGACAGCGTATAACATTTCATAATAATGATCGGTTTCATTGAAACAAAAGCTACACCATCAAGACCGGAAATGACAGAGATCAGAAAGCTGAATATCAGACAACTGATTAAAATATTCGGAAACTATTAGCGGGTAATTTGTGTCAAAATATGCAAACACCACACCCCCTCCCTGTTCCGAAAGTGATTGTTAAAAATGAATACTCTGATGAAGAGAAGTACGGAAGGCCTACAATATGCAGCGGTCAACAAGAAAGAAGACGCACACGCCTGATTTCATATGGATGTTGTTTTGGCTGTGTCCTCTAGTTAATAATAGATAAAGTGTGTAATATTGCTTTGGAAACGACCACTTTACTAGCGCAGGGGGTGGGGGTGCGCTGGGATGTTTTTTTTTGAAAAAAATGAATGTTCCATATATTTGAAAAAAATTCTCATCCATTTAAACAAAACAATGATTCTATATTTTCCCCATTACTGAACAAAACTGATTTTCTGATAAAGATACTAATTTTGGTTGCTGTTGAAACATAAATTTAAATTTTATGCTTGCGCGAAAAAAAACTCAGACATAAAATCCTAGGGCCCCACCCCAGGATAACAATGGTCGGTGTCTTTTATACTCATGATCGTACTTTGCACACGATGATGTATTTATTTAGCGGACTAGTACGTACTGTAAATAGCTTTCAAATGTCACACAGACAAGGTCAGTACTATCTGGAGTTTAAAACTGAAGAATGCGACATAATACCTGTTTTTTATAACTCAGCTGTGCATAAGGAACAAATTTGAAAAGAAATTATCCACTTTGAAAAAAAAATAGTACAAGATGATTCATGTAGTTTTCAATTGATGAATTCAAGTTTTGTTTTATTTATGTGTATATACTGTGCTCACAACCTTTGTCTTGTATTTTTTTGGGGGGTGGGTGGGGGGATGAGGGGGTTTAATATATATGACGAATTCATAGAGGTTAATATGATTTATTGCGTAAACAGGCACATACTATCAATTGAAAAGGGATACACGTAACACAAAATTCTGTATTTGCTGATGATATTAACAAATATCAAATCAAAGGCCGAAGTCTTCAAAGTCGCTAATCGTCAAATATTCACTGTCACTGATTTTGGCTTACCTTCAACATCCGAAATGGTACAAATGTGAAATGCTCTAAAATCAGGTGATGGCTACATATTGGGGTGGGTCTTCGCCCTGGACTTGCTGGGGGCCTTAATTTTGCCTACACTTCAATTTGGCCTCAGCTACGCGCCTGCACGTGATACTTATGAGGTACATTTTATTTCGTATGAAGATAGAACTATGACACTATGGCGGTAACACGGCAAGGATCTGCAGCATTAAATGGCGTACAAAACACATCCCAAATCCAAAATGTAAAATATGAACAATTCTAAGTTTCACAGCAGTGGCAGATACAGTTACATGTATTTCGGAAGAGGAGGTGAGAGCACTTGCCTGGCTTCCAGCATTAGAGAGACGTATGTACATGCAGTTATCTAAAAGCAAAAGTTCTAGACACTTGTCTAGTTATTAAAGCCACATGAAAAATCTGAAACTGTTACCTGCCGGGAACGTGGAAAGGGAGAAGTTCTACATATGATATTTTCGAAGTAATACAGCTTGAACACCAAACCCTATGAAGTCTGTTAAAAAGTTTTCATCATAGCAAAACTTGACAAAAAGTTTAAGGATGTAGACCTAGGGTGAGGGACACGACTCTTAAAAATCATTGGAGCGTTTGTATTCGGCATTTTGCATCAACCTATTGTAAGCATCTAGTAATTAACTTGGATTCATTTTATTCTGCTTCAAACGAAGGCTTGAGAAGCTTTTGTGAAATTGAATATAATACAAACATATCGCTGATTTTACGAGTTATGTCCCTTACCCCTAGGTCTACCTCCTTAAGTGAGACAGTTAACAAGAGGGAGAAGTTCTAGTACAGACTATTGCTCAAGTCATACTTTTACTACTTCAAAATAGTGTGAACATAATATCTTCAATTGAAAAAAGGGGAATGCCTATCACAAAGTTAAACATTCACTGGTACATTTTCATCGGATTGAATACTTGGCTTTGTATGCACATGCATACATGTAGTACAAATGTACTTGTATTTATCGACCAAATAACAAAAAGTACAAACGTTGATTGTGTTCAGATTTGTGGGTCTATTGATGGTTTTCCATGAAATTTTCTATAAATACTATAGCGAGTATTGTTAAAGTGTTTGTGTAGATAAATGAAAAAAAATCGATAACCGCAACAACACCGCCCTTTAGTTAAGGAAACTGATACTTGACGATTGGAGGAGATGGTTTGTGTGGGCTAGCTTTAAATACATGTGTCATTGTAAATGAAGGCATTCAATATTCATCACATTTTTTTTAATTGATAAAGTTAAAACTTTCATTCTTTTGAAAAAGCGGAAAAGAAGGGGGAACTAGATAAGGTATAACAATAAAAGTAATAAAACATCTTTGTTTTTTTTTTAATTTTAAAAATCGTAAATTGTTATGAAATTTGTCACCTGCAGTCTATCATCCTTTTCGATTGTTTTCAAGTATGTAAGCCAAACCAAAAAACGCATGCGTGAAAGGAAAGAAATTTGTCCACACGAGTTTTGATCAAAAAGAATCAATAGGGACTACTGTTGGTTATACTTTAAAGAAGGCAAAAGACAAAAAAGACCAAAAAAAAAAAAAAAAAAAAAATGAAATGAAATGAAATGAAAAAGTAAAGAAAAAAAGTAACGAAAAAGCTGCAGTTTTCACTAAAACCAAAGTTTAGTACTATTACAGTGACTTAACATAAATTTCGATCTCGTCTTTTTTACTCCAATTTCGAGAGGGTGATCAAATATAAACGCTTTAAAAAGTTAGGTAATGGAAAAACCAATACTTCTACGATCTAGTGTTATTTGTTCGCAATCTGTACCCCTTCAAAAGAGGAAACATACCCAGCTAGAATTGGATATCGACGAAAAGAAAATCTAATTGCATTGAGACGCATTGTTTTGTATGAATATATTAAGTGATATATCGTATTGTCTTAATGAAGACAATAGCTGTTCAATTCGTTACATATTTACTCCATCATGAGTAACTTTTATGTATTTGGAGCGATAATAAATAGATCAATAGGAGTGTACGTGTTTGTAAGAATCAGACAAAATGGGAAAAAATCAGAAACATGCATGTCAAAACCCCACTGATCTGACAATTTAATGTCACTCAAGGATGCTTTCTCTAACTGAAAAGACCATTATTTGATTTCTGCATCATTGGAATTGCTCAGAAATTGAGGTTTTTGACAGAGTTATCTGTCCTTGAAATGTTCATTTTCAGTGCATTTCAATGAAATTGTAACTCAATAGACCAGCATGATATGGAAATTCTTGTCTGTTATCCTCAATTCTGATGGTGCAAATAGTCATAGTGTAATTACACTATCAAAATAATCTCTTTTTGAAAAGTTTCTTTTTAATACCATGATTCACCTATTGCCTGATTCTTACATGGACTGACACTTAATGCAGATGGGGATTAAGACATTTCACACCATGGATGCCGCTATTCTACTTTTAGTTTGATTTTGAAGAACTGTCATCGTTCTGTTTACGCAGAACGTTTTTTGTCGTGGCCTTACAGAACTTATTCAAAGGTGTGTTCACACTTGTTGAAGTTTTGGTAATCTCTGAATGTATTTCCTATTTTGTATTAAGGTTAATATACGCACGTGCATTTGTTGCGTTTCATTATATCCGTTCTTTTTTTATTGAAGAGAATAGCTGTTTAATTCGTGACATGTACTTCACGATGAATTATTTATACGAATATGGAGCGGTAGTAAATATCTATTGTACAAAGGTCATAGGGGGTGGGACAATGTGAATGGGGTAGTAAGAAGTTGGGAAGTTTACCCCTTGAAATAAATGTAACCTTTAGTAAAAGTGTTATATGTTTTCAGTTTTACTTTAAGTACAACTAATCATATAAAAAAAAAACATATAATATATAATATAAGGACTAACATTATACATTTTGTTTAACCAAATAATTTTGATAAGTTCGAATAAGATCTTTACTTTGCTATATGCATATGAATTTAGAGATGCCTGGTGAAATGAATTTTGAGATGCCTCAGCTTGTGATTTGATTTTGAGTTTTAAGATGCCACAACGCGTGACATTCAAACAGGCTATACTTTTGAGATGCCACAACAGGTGAATTGAATATGATTATTAATAACTATTTACATAGTTTCATTGAGTTGAGTGAAGAATTATATTTGATCATCCGAGGAGAGCATCTCGTGTCGCATGTTTTGTCATATTGTCATAGTTATCGAATTCACCGAAACCCAAATTCAAAATAAAAAGGGAAGATTGATTAGAATACACAAAATTATATGAAAACAATTACAGACAAGGTGTATCGATCCTATATACCGGTATATTCGCGGAAGGATCTGAGGCCGCGAAGCCTGAAAAGATAAAAAAATTGCAAAAGATGGTAAGCATTTGTAACCTTATTTTATTTATAAAGTATGTGGAAAGTCCTTTTTTTCAAAACGGACCTTCCTTCACAGATGTCCAATAATGTTTAAATCTAAAGAATACGTTAAAATTCAGCTACATTCACTAAAATACACGCTTAAAACAATACCATTTATGGTCAAAGGTTTTGATAAATCTAAAACACGCAATAAAATAAATTGGATATACTTCATATATACTTGTAAGTTAGTAGAAATGCATAGTTTAAATTCTGATTCAGCTTCCGCGATATTCATCGCCATATAATTTTGAATTACGGTGAATAGATTCTCAAGCTAATTATATAGTCTTAAGAAAAAGTTCATGGGAAAATTTGTTCTCATTGTTAATTTAAACAACTAAATAAGCATTTTCAGACAATAACTATTTTGAACTTATTAATAAGTACAAACCTTTATTAAAATCAGGCAAAATAGGAAAAATATCAAACATGCATATGAAAAACCCACCATTCTGAAAATATATATTAATTTCACTTAAAAATTCAGACTCCTCTTTGTTTGAAATTACCGCTATTTGATCATTACATCACTTGATATATTTGGATATTGTTCAACAGGATAGTAGATAATTGAAGTTTTGGACAGAGTTATCTGCTCTTGAAACGTTATATTGCAGGCAGACATTTCAAAGAATTTTAACTAATTTTATAACAGTGATATGCAACATTTTGCCATTATTTTTCATTCATTCTGAAGGTAAAAATTACCAAATTACACTGTCGAAGTAGTGGGTTGTTATCTAATGCGATGTTTCACCTCTGCCTGATTCTTATAGAGACTGACACTCAAATACTTATCATTTCAGTGCAGATATGCATACCCTCCCTTATATGGAATGAACTTGATAGATTTGTCATATTTAGTATTTATGTCACTGTCCATTGTTTATTTCTTCAACTAAAGGCAAACTAAGTTTTTTATTGGGTTACGAACTTCCACCATCAAGTGTCGTCAAATGTATGTTCCCACGTTTTTATTTTTAACTTTTTTTGACGATGAAGTTAATTTTAATTTCAAAATATATGTCATTAAATTGTCAGAAAACTGTATAAAACAATTCTCACACTGACAAACTAAGCAGCACTCTTCAGACAGGAAGTCGTACATGCATGTGAAAAAAAAGCAATCATTGTACATGCATGTGAAAAAAAGCAATCATTGTACATGCATGTAAAAAAGAACGATCAAGTTTCACAAATATTTTTTAATCAAAAACAGTCACATTGTAAGGCTTTTCATTCGGTGGTTTGCATTTTCGAGATAATTGTTTTCTTCTTTCATTTTTTGAGTTTCCGAGCAGTGGATCGTCGAAGTTCACAGTGAACACAAAGAAACATCTAAAGACGAGAAACAATAACAATAATTTCACAGAAACCTTTACCCAAGCTTAGATTAGAAAGGATGTTGGTTCCCTTGATTACTCATTCAAATTTCTAAGTATTCTCCATGTAGTATAACGGTCTTGATTATCTCAAAAACTGCTGCAAGGCTCAATCTTTTATATTGTTTAGCATTATCGTTCCATTCAAGCGGTCTCTACACAAATCACAGAACAACCTAAAAAAGATTGAAATATGGACTAAGAATCGACGCAACATATATGGTTTTTAAGTAGGACTCCAGCTAAGGATCATGCAAAATGTGATTCATGAGTAAAAGGCCTACATATTTTTATTTTTGATGTTTTGTTCGAAATGTCATAGTAAACAGAAATAAACATGTGGTTTTTCATATACCCCTTGCTCTTCGGAGATAAAAATTATATAGAATGCACTGTAGATTTCAAAATTAAGTGAGATAACTCTGTAAATGGCGCTCAAATACAATAGAGTCTACTGTATTTTCAACGTCGATTATCTCCTAAGAGCAGGCAGATTTGAATGAATAATTACACATTTCATAGTATAGACCCATAAAACAACTTAATAACAAAAATGAAAATATGTAGCCTTTTTTGGGGTGTATCACATTTTTCAGATATTGCATGATTCTTACAAAGACAGCTACTTAACATTTCCAAGTTGAGAACGTCTATATAAGAAACATCACACGTATTGGATTTTCAAGGACTTTAAGGAACTTCAAAACAAAGGTTAATATGCTGAGTACAATTTGGGTATTTTGTGTTATTTTCACTTCAGAGAAGTCAGTATTTCTCATAAACTTGTTTTTGTTGTAAAACAGCTGTTTAAATGTAATTAGAGTAACTTTGAAAGTATAGAAATAATCTATTTTTGTCCGTCCGTATTGAGAACATTTCTAAGGAGTATCAATTACACATCGACTACAACTGTTGCCATTTTAAAAGTTTACTGAATATAAAAACAATGCACAAGATAAAGCGATATAAATCCAGTAAGAATGTCAAATATTAGGCAAATGACGATAATAACTAAAAAGAAAACCTGCCCAATGGAAACAAAATCAAAAACCAACAAAGCACATTCCAAAATGCAAGACAACGCAAATAATATTTAATGGAAAGTTTTTCAAGTACTTTACTTTCTAAGAATCAGATAGAAGGTGTGGCATCGGATAAAATTAATTATTCAAGTATTTTTACCTCATAAGATCTTGAAACAACCATCAAAGTGTTTGTAAAGCTTGTTTTTGTAAGATATCGAAAGGTCAAATTTAATTGAAATAAATTATGAAACAATGGCGGAAAAAAAATACAACACTTTTTCCGTACATAAGCAGTAAAAAATTATCTACAGCACAGATGCTTCAGGATTAATTTATATAGTTTTTTTGTTCTTTTCTCGAGAAAAAAATACCCAAAATTGAAAAAAAAAGAAAGATATGCCTTCCATTACCTTTATGTGATTCTTACACACTATTGTACTTAATATACTGGCTAAATACTGTGAAATCTTTATTTTTCGCCTCTCAGTATACAGAGAAACTTGTGATAACCAAACATATTTTGGAAGTTATTGTATTTTTCAGGGTTCGGTTCAGGCAGGTTTAAATACAATATATACAAACATTGAAATGCATGTAAACCACATCATGAAGGAATCACAAAAGATGATAGGCTAAGGTCGAGGTAAAAATTGAACTTGGTGACAGAACAAAATCCGGGACAAACATACATGTACATGTATGTGATTCTGAACGATGAACTAAACAACCACTGTGCTGCTCTCTTACCCTACCGGTGCACCTGGTCCATGCTCCCAGTTTTTAGTGGAGTCCGAGTTGCTCATTTACTTTTGTTACTTTGTATGTATGATTTTAGTTGCTTTATGTTCTTTGTTGTGTGTGTCTGTTTTCCATGTCTGGTCTTTGTCCCTGGATTGCATTCTTTTGATTGCCGCTATAACCTTGGTTCCCTTGATTACTCTTTCATTCAAATTCAGTTAAAGTGCCCCAATAGGGACGGCCAGACATTTTGAACACTGAAAACAATTCAAAAGATTTAATTTAAAAAAAAAACAAGTTTTAATTGCAAGAAAACGCATTAGATAGCTCTTAATAAGTTGATTTTTATCTTGTACGAAATTTTGAACATGCCCAGTGTATTTTAGCAGTTTCTGGAAACCCATTTGAATAATAACAGTTTCATCATACAATTATTCAAAACTGCGCCTCAAATGATACCATTCGATAGATAAATAATAAATTCACGACATGGAACAAATATTTTGTTCAGAAATTGTTATCTTTTTTCAAGATACTCTATATTTTATAACATCTAGTCAAAAAAAACAAGAACAAAAAAAAAAAAAAAAAAAAACAAAATGAAATTGATAACAAGTATTTCCTTTATTATTCTTTGGAAACATAATTAGCAAAAGATGAAGGCCAATTTAGCAACCTATTTCCATTCACACATCTTTTAGGTGATCCATAGAAAACAATTGTGCATTCAAATCAAATTGGAATGTTTATAATTAGCTTAACAAGAATGACCGACTTTGTAACGTAATTCACTTATAACAGTGTATAAGCTTTAATTGGAACACATAACATAATTGGAAGGTTAAACACGAAAAACAACTCATTGCAATATTTAAACAAAATCTTATCTGTTAAGTTTGTCATTTTTATATACACATGAAGAAATATAGAAGCCTTTAGTAGCATGTAAGGAAATGATAATGGTACAATTGGTTTTAACAATTGTTTAGCATATTATAACAAATATTTCTGGTATACTTTCAAAACATAAAATGTTTGATCAACGAGTAATCTTCTAGCAGAAATGATTATAATGTCAAAATCAAAATGCAACGTAATTCACAGAAACAACTTTTCGCCGATGTAACGTCACTTGAAAGAGTAATCAAGCTAGGGAACCAAGTTCTAGCGGAAATCAAAAAAATGTAATCTAGGGACAAAAACCAGACACGGAAAACAGACAAACACAACAAAGAACATAAGGTAACTAAGATAATACATACAAAGAACAAAAGTAAATGAGGAACTCGGACTCCACTAAAAACTGGGAGCATGGACCAGGTGAACCGGTAGGGTAAGCATCCTCTGCTATTCTAGAAACATCCGCCGAGCTGCTCATAAAATGTCAATTCCAAGGTAGACGAAAGAGGAAGGGGAAACTATGATACGTTGAACAAATCAGTTTTCATTGTGGAGAAGGTTACACCGTAACGATCCATGAGTGCATGATGACGGCCATAAAACTTCTGTAGTGATGACTTCAATTTTGTAGCAACATATCCCTGTTGCAGCAGCCTAAATGTAAGAAATCTGGTGCGTTACAAAGTCTACGTAGTTACGGCAGGCTCTGGCATAACGTTTGAGTTGTGATATGAAAACTCCATACGCAGGTGCTGAAGGGATGTTGCCACAGATGAATGGAAAGTTGACAATTCTGAACGAAAAGTAATCACGTTTGTCGTAAAGTTTGGTCAATAGTTTTCATTTACCATCGATTTCTACGTGTAGGTCAAAGAGTAATCAAGGGACCCAAAGTTATATCGGTAATCAAAAGAATGCAATCCAGGGACAAAGACCAGACATGGAAAACAGACATACTCAACAAATAACATAAAGTAACTAAGAAACAAAAGCATATGAGCAACTCGAACTCCATTTAAAACTGGGATCATGGACCAGGTGCACCGGTAGGGTATGGAGGCCAGATAATGTGTCTACATGTAACATCACCAGAAATAAAACATACTATTATATGTTACAAACTGAATGCATGTAAATACTTGTCTTATATTGAATAGCTTTTATCTCAGAACTCAACACTGTAGGCAACGTTACTGTATTCGAAAAAATAGCACAAAATGCTTAAATAGATATTTCTCTTGATTGTGAAATACCGAGTGAAACTTCGGTAATCGTATTTGAAAGAAAACATTTGAAATATTTAAAAAAAACATTAAAATCATAGCCCAGGTGTAAGAGGAAGTTATAGGAAGTTAAGACCTTGAATTACAAATTAACTTCCCATGGTAATGAATAAATTACCCATTTTTAGATATCGAAATGCATTTCATGATCGATAATTCAGTATTATACCAGTTATTCTAAATGTTCATAAAATGAAAATTTCCATAGAAATTTTAAATTAAGATGCTCCTTTATTTGTACGTTGTACACGGTACTATTACGTATCATTACATTTGACGTCTATAATTAAAATACCATCAAAAATTTAAATAGTTCCAAAATATTTCCCCTTCACGATTTACGTCCTTGTACATACCCGTTGGAAAATAAAGTGTGTCATAAAAGTTCAATCTATAACTAGATAAATGGTGTGTTTTAATACGAAATTTAGGGTTTCCATGACTAAATAGGCAATGTTCTACCGCAACAAAAAATGAGAACAAGCTAAGTAGTAACTAATTTGATTTTTATTGGGGGTAGATGTTATTTGGAGAGAAAATATAACCCCGGTTTTGTTTTGTTTTTTGTTTGTTTGCTTTTTTTGTGGGAGGATTTCTGTTTATATTAACAACAAAATAGGACAATATTGGATCCTGCTTTTTTACGTTTTCTTATGGCTTGCCCTGCCTCTTTGTTTCAATTTCAGTCTAGCCCCCCCCCTCCTTCTTAGCTTTAAATTGTATGTTTATTTTCAAAAAGAAGACCCCTAATACACCTGGCACTACATACATGTAATGGAATCAGTAATTGCTGTCTCTATATTTCAACCAAACACATCCAAGTCCGAAAGCTTCAACTTATCATACGAAGATTCAATCTATATCAGCAAGTTTATGTAAATTTCAATGTTAAATAAATAAAAAATAAATTTTATCTGTTGCATTTGTTTCTGATCGAGTTAAGCGTTAATCTAGTTACTATTCCTATAAAAAGGTAGTACTTGTGAATAATACAAATTTCTCTTAAATGTATTTTTTTAATTTTTCATATCAATTTCATATTCAGTACATTCGGACTTATTTTGCTATTTTCTATTCCTACAGAATAAAGTATTTTAAAGAATTAATTCCTGGATGATGGGCTTTATGCTTATTTTAACATTGGTAAGCACTAAATTTATCATTAAGTTTGACGCTTGCTGAAAAATAATGTAAACTATAGTGCCTACCCGTATGAAAATAAGCATTAAATAAACATACAGACAGACATCCAAGATTAATTTCTTAAATATTTCATCAATAGCACCAAAAAAAAATCCATTTTCTTGTCATACCGTAGCAAGTAATAAAAAAAAGAAAACACAAACACAAACACAAACACGAACACAAACAGTAAAAGAGATAATTATGATGTTTCCTACTTTAGTCTAAAAAGTAAAAAAAAAAACTCCCACATAGAGCCCCGTCACACTGCCCAGCAAAAGAAATGAACTTTACCAAGTCAATAATGTAAGTCAAACATTGCAGCTTGGTCGTGATTGAGGATGTTAATGATCGTGAATACCAACTAATCGAGTCACAAGGAAGATCAGTCATATTTTACTAATGTTGTAATTAATAAAGTTATACTATAAAAAAAAAGATATATTAGCTTAATGCACAAAAAAAAAAAAAAAAAAAAAAAAGTATTATAGTTAGAAAGTCAATGGTCGGACCATATTGGTATACGCGTAATATAAAAGAAGAGGAGCAAGAAACCCAACACAGACAATGTGTTACCTACTTGTTTTGTTTGCAGTTTTACAGCAACTGTTGAAAAATTAACAAAAAAATGAACTATTATAATAAAGCTATTACGTACTTAATATCATCGGCCTTTCAAATTCATTTTTCCCGCTTCACAGCATGTCGGGGTTGACGTATATGGTGATTGAGTTTATCTACGATCATAGTAATGAAAGTGACTAGACTATTTCCTAAGAGTTTGCAATTTTGAAACTGTATGAATATGTATTCAACTAATTGACAAACTTTACCAAAATCATCTATATGTTGATTAGAGGCACTTGAAAACTTTTGAGTGCCCTTTTGACCATTTGTGTATACTTGTGGTAAGAATGAAATGTGTTTCCTTTTCCTCCTCATCAAAGCCAATTTCCCATTATGATTAAACCTGAAGTGGTTTTTATTGAATTTAATCCAATGGAACAATGGACTGTAGGGATAAATTTAAGTATAAGTGTGGTAAACGAATTCATTCATACTTCATTTCTTCTTAGTATGAATGATTTAGGTACAAATGAAATAAAATTCAGACACCCTCAAAGTAAAGGTGATTTGTGGTGCAGGAAAACATTTCGAACAAACAATGATTTTTGATGTAACATCGTACATATTTTTATTTACATTACTATTCCTTTATGCATACAAATTTAGATCAAGATGTAAACTTGAAATTTAATTCAGTGGTTTACTTTGATAAAAGAAACAAATTAGTTAAATTTCAAGAAATTTTAACCACATGTTTCATGTGAATAATTTCAATGAACATACAGTTGTACATCAACAAAAAACTATGTTTTCTCCTTTCGTCTGGACTTATTTTTTGATGAGCAACTCTGCGGTTGTTTTTAGAAAAATAGAGGACGCTTACCCTACCGGTGCAGCCGGTCCATGCTCCCAGTTTTTAGTGGAGTCCGAGTGGCTTATTTACTTTTGTGACTTTGTATGTATGGTTTTAGTTGCTTTATGTTCTTTGTTGTGTTTGTCCGTTTTCCATGACTGGTATTTGTCCCTGGATTACATTCTTTTGATTTCCGCTATAATCTTGGTTCCCTTTATTACTCTTAGAGTAGGTTAATAAGTCATTACTTTAGAGATGTTGCTACTGTATTTTCCCAAGTACTGATTGGTGACACCGTCACGTGAATACGTATATCAAATCATCTTCACGTAACAATGCAACGGTCATACTGAATTTGTACAGGTTGTGATAAAAAATAAAAATGGATATAAAAAACAGGAGATGAGGTATGATTGCCAATGAGACAGTCATCCACCAAAAGCCAACCAAAAAAAAAAAAAAAAAGATCACCACGCCGTATTCAGTGATGGGCAAAAACCCATACCATACAGCAAGCTGTAAAAGGCTCAAAATAAATGAAGTGAATCTATTCCTAAGAGACGAAATCGACCTAATCCATACAAAAAAACCTAAATAAATACGATGAACATGAAAAAAACAAGTTTTTTTTTCTAGTTTGCCATACTCATGTCATAAATAATAGTAATAAAAAGACAAATTCATTCCATTTTACTATGTACATAAAACGATACGAACAGTTCAGAATGACAGGTAAATATTCAACCCAGGATAATTCTGAAACATCATCAGTGGTTTTATTGATGTAAAATATTTTAATACATTTTGCACGGCAGTGCTTTAATGTTTGTGTTGATCGTTCTTTGCATACAGTTTATCTTTATTTTACTCGTGTGTATGCATTTTAAGTAGCACTCCAGCTAAGAATCATGCTAAATGTGATTCATGGGTAAAAAGCCTACATATTTTAATTTTTGATATTTTGTTTGAATTGCCATAGTAAACAGAAATTAACATTCAGTTTTTCATATAATCCGTGTTCTTAGGAGATAAACAATATATAGAATGCACTGTAGATTTCAAAATTAAGTGAGATAACTCTGTAAATGACACCCAAATGAAATAGAATCTATTGGATTTGCAATGTTGATTATCTCCTAAGAGCAGGCAGATTTGAATGAATAACTACACATTTCATAGTATAGACCCATACAACAAAAATAAAAATATGTATCCTTTTTTTTGGGGGGTGTATGACCTTTTTCAGATTTTGCATGATTCATAGAAAGACTTAATTCGTCTAGAAATTTTCGTTAGATTAGCATGTCATGTACTGGCAGTAAATGAGTTTGGTATTTTACCTCAATTTCCCGGTCCTGTGGAAAATCAACGAATATCAGCTCATATTGCATCCTTTCACAGAAAAATACTCGTAAACACCTAGGTTGATGTAAAGATAATACACGAACGTACCTGTCTACATAAAATTCAGACACTGCCAATGTGCCAGTGGTAAAGTGATTCATGGAGGAGAAAAAAAAACTCCAAACAAGCAAAGCTTTTTTTAGTTTACATATGTTTTACTTTCACATAACGATAGTCATTTATGCATTCAGATCTGCACTTTTTAGATAATCATATATTCATCTCCTACTAAAATCAACCTGATGAAACCAGATCAAGAGCGATAACTTTTCCAATGTGAAGATTTCATGTAAAGTCTATAATTTTTATCTCAAAAGTGATCAGCTACTGATTTTGAAGAAAAATAAAACGGAATTCGGTGGGTTTTTGATATGCATGGATCACCTTCTGTCCGATTTTTAGAAAGACTGCTACTTAAATATACAAATACAATAATGGACACAACGTTCAATTTGGATTTAATAAACCAATCTTTGTAATAAATAAAATATTACAGTAAAACCTGACTTAACAAAACCCCTTTGGACATATTTAGTATTCTTCCTAAGAATCATGCAATTCTGTAATATGTTACACACCCCAAAACGGCTACATATCTTCATTTCTATTATTTGGTTGCTTTACAGGTCAACATGATGAAATGTATAATTATTCATTTCAATTTGTCTGCTCTAAGAAGATAATCCACATTGAAAATCTAACAGTTTCTATTGTATTTTAGTGTAATTTACAGATTTATCTCCCTAAATTTTGAATTCTACAGTACATTCTATATAATTTTTGTCTCCTAAGAACAAGGGCCACATGTTAATTTCTGTTTACTATAACATTTCAAAAAACAAAATACCAAAAATAAAAATATGCAGGCTTTCCAACTATGTGTCACATTTTGCATGATTCTTAGCTGGAGTGCTACTTAGTAGAGTTTATTCATGTGTTCTGTTAACCACGGTTCAATATACATTTGAATTGATACAAAAGTACTTCGAAAAGTGTCTGTGTTGGACAGGATTATAGTATTACTGCATCAGATTTTCCATATTGGCTTGGTTATTGGTCCGAGGCTAGCCATATTGGACTGAGGCGTAGCCGAAGTTCAATATTTCTAGCCTCGGAATAATAACGCGGCCAATATGGAAAACCTTACGCAATTATAACTTTATTGACTAACTAGTCCAATCCACTAGGCCAATATGGATTTTAACCAGTCCAATATGACGTATTGGATGGGTAAAAACCGTAGTGGACGCTAAATCTCGTATTGGACGACTATATCCCGTATTGGCGCACTTTTATGTATTGCATTGGATTGCCAGTTTTGATCATATTTATGCCAATTTTCGAACGCTAGTCAATAGTTCGGATTATTCAGGGTTCGATTTAGACATGCAGGTTACACTATTATATATTACCTTTTTAGGAAATATAGAGCACGGTAAATTCATCAATTGATTGAGGTAACCACCCTTCTCAATCTTCTAAAATAACCTTTAAAATGCAATAAATCTAACCCCTGGATAACAGCATAATGGCTAACGTACGTTTCGTTCAAATCTTCAATTAAAGACCGTATATATTACCTTTACAACTTTTTAACCCAGGAAGTAGTCAAATTTAATATAGAAAAATAGGAAACCAAATCTGTTTTAAAAACCGTATCTGGGTCACAGACATAAAATTTTGTTAACAACAAACTTTCACAAATTGAAATTTGATCATATATGGATATCGTTACAGGAAAGATGACATTGAAAACAGGAAAACCAAACTTGTCGCCTTTTATCAAGAGCCTCTATCTACAATGACACACTCGTATTCCTATCATCTCATTGAAACCATCAAGTGCTTTAGGAAAGTGAAATCTTCAAACAATGTTAAATAAAAAGTGTTTTCGAAAGATACATTAAAAAGTATGCCGTATAAGTTTTCATTCTTTTACGCTTACCCTACCGGTGTACCTGGTCCCAGTTTTTTAGCGGAGTCCGAGTTGCTCATTTGCTTTTGTTACTTTGTATGTATGAATTTAGTTACTTTATGTTCTTTGTTGTGTATGCCTGTTCTCCATGTCTGGTCTTTGTCCCTGGATTACATTCTTTTGATTACCGCTATAATCTTGGTTCCCTTGATTACTGTTTGACAAGGGAATGACAGCCTTTTGTATAGGGGATGGGAAGTAATGATTGAAAATGTTGATTGGCTATGATTAAAGGCAATTGTTACAATGTACATATTGACTTGGTAAGTTTCTTAGCATGTTAGATATACTGAATACATCTACCTTAATATTTATTTTTTAATATAATCTTGCCAGTTTTGTATTACTCTACACTACTGAATAACATATACTAAATGTACATGTAGTTGGGGTCAGAGTCTTGGAAGTGTGATGTTTCTACTTTAAAAACTGGATTTTCATAACTTTTGAAAAAAAAGGGAATATATACCGTAAGGCATACACAAACGTCTATAAACAAACTAATACAAAACAACACGACACGGTAAGAATAGTTAAACAAATCTTACAACTCGCCTTCTAAAAATGAATTAAATCTATATAATTCAGGAGGCAATAACGAGAAAAAACTTAAAATATTTTAATAGGATTATGAAACAAAGACAACATGATGACACAATATATCGATGAACAAAGTTTAAAATATGACATTCAATTCTGCACACCTCTGGAAGACATCGCCCCGTTCAGGTCCGGGTTTTAAAAGAATAGGCCTGAAGCAGCGCTAATCTTGTCGTAAAAGGCGACTAAATAGAACTCAGAAAACTAGCTGGGGGGTAGGCGCTTTGCCCATAGAGCAACTGGGATGTGTGCCCCAGGCGGTGAAATTGGGTACCCCTGGCATGTTACATGCTGGGGTTGTCAGGCTATAATACGGAAACCCTAACCGCAAACCATAGTGGTGCACCGTGTTGGGAAAGATGTCACGTTTCTCGTACGTTAAAGAACCCTACTGTGGTATTCTTCCGGACTAGAAACCATAGGGCTCCGCCACAGGAGGCTTAATTACTCGACCCTACCCACCTCTCCCTATTTCCAGTGGCAATAAAAACTTGTAGACCCTATTATCCTTGTGTCCCATCCTTTTTTTCATTTCATCATCATTTCATGTTCATTTTATCACCATTTTCATGGTCATCGTCTGAATATCGCTGAAATATTGCTGCTCGGATGTTAAACCCCAACAAACAAACAAACAAACAAACTGGTAGACATCGTGAACATTTGGTTTTTCTGTCTACCGTTTATTGTTCAAAATGAATGAATAACCTTCATTTATAATTCCATGTTTGAATGACCTCTTAACTAATTTTAATCTCACTAACCAAATTAGGTATGTAAATACATTATGCAATAAAATAAAAAAGAACATGCATGTATATTTGTGATTAAAGTCACGTTTAATTATTTGAAAAATACAAAACACGGCAAGGTAAAACATGAAAAATATTAAATATTGGAATGGGTGTCTCAAAAATCGTACTCCATATATAAAGAAATTAAGAAATACCTTCAACTATTTTTCTGTTACCGAAACAAAATGTAGATGTGTTAATGTGAACGCAATTTAAACTAAAAACTAATCAATCAATCGAAGAATCAACTAATCAGTCAAATATGTGTCTAACATTTTGCTTCCCCCTTTTCCTTTCTAACTAAGCCTTGACCTACACTTAGAGTCATTTTTCACCTCTCAAAGGCAAGGACTCATACATGAAGTCTGATAACCTTGATCCCTGAGAGACTTTTGTAGGCCTAAGAATAAGGATCATTTCGTCAATTAAAAGATACTGGCTAAACCTAAAGGTTTTGGAGATATATGCCAAAATCTGCTGTCTGACCTCTATGTTCTATTTTTAGTAACGACGGCCATGTTTTTAACAGATCAAAAATCCAAATGGTCATTTTGTTTAAGATACCCCCCCCCCCCCTAAAAAAAACCCAAAAAACAAAAAAAAACTTTACGACAAACTTTTCATTCAGAATTATCAACTTTTCTCTCATCTGTGGCAACATCCTTCAGCATCTGCGTATGGAGTTTTAATATCATAACTCATACGTTATGTCAGATCTTCACGTAACTACGCAGACTTTTTTATCGGATTAGACTTCTTACAATTGGGCTTCTGGAACAGGGTCATGTTGCTACATGATTGAAGTCATCACTACATGAACTCAGGGATCATTATGTTGTATCCATCTGCACCATGAAAACTGATTTGTTCAACGTGTCATAGTTTTCCTTTTCTCTTTCGTCTACCCTGGAGTTGACTTTTATGAGCAACTCGGCCAGAAAAGCAGAAGACGCCTTCTCTACCGGTGCACTTGGTCAATGCTCCCAGGTAGTAAGGGAGTTTAAGTTGCTGATTTGCTTTTGTTGCTTGTATGTATTTTTTTTAGTTATTTTATGTTCTTTGTCGTGTTTGTCTGTTTTCCATGTCTGATCTTTGTCCCTGGATTACATTCTTTTGATTACCGCTAGAAGTTTGGTTTCTTTGATTGCTATTTCTTTTTATCAAGTTTTATTTGTGTTTTACTTTAATTTAGTTTCTACTTTGCATCTTTTAGATATGACTCACTTAAACTAATTTTTCATATTTATTTGACTAATTTGATAGCAAATCAATGCGTTGTTTGACATATGCTTATAATTTCTTACAATCTGGATTGTCAACCCAGGTTTATATGATGATAAGAAGTAATTTAGGTTTCCAGTTTGCTAAGGGTTAGCTTCTATATAATTTTTATCATTTTTTGATGCATACTGAATAGTGTGATGCCTGTATTCTTGATTTGGTATAATTGTTTTCTGATTAGTGTTTTGTCTTTTTGACACATATTTCCACTTTCTTCTCTATTTGAATGACTGTTTAATCCGCTTTCGTGTATTGAATTTTTAAGTAGCACTCCACATAAGAATCATGCAAAATGTAATTCATGGTTGAAAAGCCTACATATTTTATTTTTGATATTTTGTTTAACATGTCATGGTAAACAGAAAGTAACATATGGTTTTTCATATAACCCATGTTCATAGGAGATCAAAATTATATAAAATTCACTGCAGATTTCAAAATTAAGGGAGATAACTCTGTAAATGATACTTACATACAGTAGAATCTATTGGATTTTCAATGTTGATTATCACCTAAGAGCAGACAGATTTGAATGAATAGTTACTCATTTCATAGTACAGACCCATAAAACAACTTAATTACAAAAATAAAAATATGTATTCTTTTTTGGGAGTATCACATTTTACAGAATTTGCATGATTCTTACAAAGGCTACTACTTAAGTTCGAATTAACTTGTTGAAGTGCAAGGATATGGCCAAAATGTATTTGTTCACCTTTGTACAATATAACAATGAACGTGAATAAGGATCTGAATGGACCAACCATCAATACTATCTGTATACTGTTTCAATATTTTGTTTACAATGAAAGACAAGTATTGAATCAAATCAAAGCCTTTAATAATCGAGATTTTAAATATAGTCATACATTTGTACAGTAATAAAATTTTAAAAACTCAACAAAACAATTAGAACATAACATTTAACAAGGATATATACATAACAGACATTATATTTACATCATGGCAGTGTTAGTGTATTAACTATAATGGTATACAATTCAAATGATCATTTTGAATTAAGATTTTAGTCTAATTAGGTCAGGATTCTGTTTTCTTTGATAGACAAACATCCAAAATTTTCAAAGGTATTGTTTGAAGTATTTAATTTTATTTTATTAACTGTTTTACAATTACAAGTTATGTCATTTGAACGAAGCGGTTGCTTTACTAAATTGGAATAAAACTATTTACCAAAACCAAGATACACACATGTCGCATACACGTTGTGTGTGGTTAGGCGACTAACATCTTCTTAGAGAAGCTCAATGATACATACTGAATCACAGAAAAGCAAGTTAAAGGGGCGATGATGTAGACATACAATTAATAACGTTCCATCGATACAATGAAACATTTTAAAACCGAACCCTTTACAATCCAACAAACCCTTTGGTAGAATTGTACATACCCAAATCCCTTGCTAGACCAACGGCACATATATATGCTGTATTATATAAACAGCTAAATTCAGGCAATTTTCCAACCCCCTTAAAATATATATAGTAATAAAAATATTAAATTGGTTTACTACCAAATGGCGGTATTATGTTAAACAAAATTAAAAATAATGTGTTTTTTGAATGATTTGTATCGATTCTGTCGATAAGAAATCTTATCTATACAAAATGAGACAGACTTCCTACTATGTAAAACTATAGGAGAAATACAAGTAACACAAGTGTAAGTTCCATTGCCACAAAATATATCGGTCTACTACAATGCAATAAGTTCGATATGTTATACACACATCATATAGTTGCAGATCGAACAGAATAATGAAATAATGACGATACACCATGAGCAATCATGTAATACTGGTCTAGGCTTTCATGTCCCGAAGACAAGGACGGGTAGACATCTGTCATATTACTGTATTGTTTTGTCTTTGAACACTTTGTCTGATCTTGAACACTCTTGTGGTACCACTAAGATGTCGTTCAGTAAGATTTGATTTGGACGCCTCTTTTGGGGTCAAATTGTCTGAATTTCTTTGGCACTTTATTCCAGTTGAATTTGTAAATAAGTCTCGTCCCCTCCTGTCGGCTCATGAAACCACTTTTGTAATAGTGTCTAAAATAAAAGAGACATAAATGAATGGAAAATAACGTGTTGTGTTATAAAAAAATACTATTAAATTATTGAATCAAGGACCTAACAACGCAAATGTAAAACTGTTGTAACGAAGCACAGCAAATTGCTAGATTGAATGTTATTTGGTCAATCCGTTGCAAGTTGCATATATTAGACACCAGGAATTATTCAACAAATCGTGTTTTAGTCTTTCCTGTAAGCAAGGCACATGTATTGCATCTATTTCATTCCAAGGCTACTCATGGATAACATGGAAAGTCTTTATAAACTTAAAGCAATATCATTCTTTTTTTTAAGTACACATATTAACTTTAAACAATTGTCATACCTAATTCCCCTGCTAAGCTTTTCGAAGTTCATGTCCTCTTTTCTTTTCATGTGCCCCCATAATCGACTGATTTCACAGGTATCTACAAATCTGAATGTTCCCTGTGAAATGTCTGTCCATTCAACATATTTTCCTTTCTTCAGTTCTTCTAAGAGAAACTTCCATAGTAAAACGTTTTTGGCACCTATAAAAGACCCAAAACATTGTAGAATATAATATAATAAAATTCTTATAAAAGGAACATATTTGGAATCAAATTCATGATATGAAAGTTTAAAAAAAAAACATAAAAAATGGTCATGACATGTGTCCGCATTTTGCCTTCATATAACAAGAAGTTGAAAATGGAGTCATACTTTTCTCTTTCTTCGTACAAACAAACAAGTAAAGTTCATGTCATGTTTCACTGTAATATAAAAGATTACAGTGAAATTAATTCTACTTTGAAAATAATACTAACCTCGTTTCCCCTTCCGACAGATGCTGCTGCTTTCCTCGTCGTCTTCGGAGTCTGTTAACGGTCCACTTGACGCTAATCGGTTGACGTTTTGACGATTGCCCTTAAATAAAGTCTCAAAGGCTGGCAGATTGTTATTCGGTTGTGGAGGCTTGCTATAAATCTGATGATATGATGGTGTATAACTGCTTAAAGATGACTGATACTGTTGTGTTTGTGAATACTTTTCTTCGTGTTCAAACTCTTTTTCATATATCTCGATTTGGTTTAAATCTTCTTGATCAAGAATAACTAAAACAAAATGCAAAGAATATGATAACAATTATTTTTTAATAATTTAAAGCAGCACTAATATTTTTGTGAGCTTTAGAGTTACACTAATTATAGACAAGATTGAGAGAGAAAAAAGAAACATTCGATACCTTTATCGTATTATCAGTGGATCATCTGTGAGTACGTCAATACTCAACATTTGTTTTTGTATTTTTCATTGTGTTATACTATCTGCTATAGTTGATATGGTAAATCATTCGTAATTAAAATTACCGAACTGATAGTTAAAGAAAAAAGGGCAATATCAAGGCCAAAATGGAAACGTGTGGAACAGCTGCAATGGTCATGGCTAAGTGTTGGCATTTCCGATGGAAAAAGTGAAGAGTCCGAATTTCTGACCTGTTTAACATAAGAGATAGTGACAGAAATTGACATGTACCTTTATATCAAAATCAAATGTTAAAAAGCTTTTTTGTGTCATGAATTATCCGGAATTCAAAACATAATGTGACGGACGAACACGAGAATTACTATATTTCTCTCTTAGTATTTTTATGGTTTTCTTTAAAACAAAAACATGCAAACATACACTAAGAAAATAGAATAGTTGAGTTTTTTTGGACTTAATCAAGACATGAAACCCTGGAATGATTTATGAGTCAGATACTAGTCAATTCAATCGGCTTAATTAGAAATCAGAGAAACTTACTACTAGAATCATCTGATTCGTGACTATCTTCAAGATCTGAAGCACCACTAGTGTATCTGTAGGGATAATTTGTACCACTCATCATATAACTCAGATGATATTGACCCACTTGGTCGTGCTCATGCATAATGTCTGAAATAAACAAAGATTCAACATAATAATGAAGCTCCACGCAGTAACAAAACCGCCTTATCTACTATTGCAGACATGACTATCGCCATTTTGCAGGCATTTGACAATCGGATGAGGTCGAATATGAAAATCTTTCATTTTTCACTACTGTACAAGATTATTTGCTTCTTTTGAAAGGACTATCTGCAGCGTCAATAGTGAGTTGAGACTGAGAATTCAGGCAAGGGTTAGGAGATATTAAAATAAAATTTTTATTTTATTACTTTACACTGAAAAAGTTGATTTCAATTAAAAATAAAGGACTTTACTTTCAAGTATATTTCATCTTTTGAAAATATCATAAAGATTGTTAAATACACGAAGGATCACATGATATCAACATTCCATTAAGACACAGAAAATAATTGGCAACACGCAATCTTTTAATGTATCTATGATGTATGTTAATATAATAAGCACAACTTTACCACGGATATTAGGTTCAGTTGGTTTTCCATTAGATTCAAACAGGACCATTTACAAACATAAGAAGGAGACACAGTGGTGTTAATTGACTATACTTTGGCATGATACACAATTAATACAAATAAAACAACTGAAAAGTTAAAGTTACAAGAAAATGATCGTTCTAATAATCAATGGACTTCGCCACAGAGACTTGGTCTTTAAAAAGTCATGTGAAAATTTTACCTTGACTAAAATACGGATTATTGTTAGGATCAAAGCTTGGATAAAGAGCGTCCTCTGCGCTCCAATCCACATAGTCTACCAGGCCTGTCATAGCGCTCAATGATCTCTGAAAAAATATATACATATATAAAAATTGAAACTGAAGCTTTGTATAGATACACATTTTATGGATTTAAAGAGCTATTTTATTACCCCTCGAGGACCATATTCAAAATACCTTGGATGCTTTGACGGATTTTTATACTTTCCAAATATTGAATGTTAATTATTAAACCTATGGCTACTAGATACGTGCACAGAAACGAATAAAACTTTAAACATACTAAATATTTTCTTAATTGAGGTTGAATGCCAAGGCCAAAGAATGAGATTCCTGTCATCAGAAGTTACGTGGAGATATGCCTGGCAAGAACATTGGATGTAGATAAACAATTTACTTAATAAAGTGAAGCATACGCAAATTTTTCATCTATTTTCATCCCATTTATCGCAATACCTCATCAGTTTAAGCTATTAGTAAGTATTCCCAATTTAATTAAATCGACGAGTATACCTAAGTGGAATGTTGAAGTGAGAAACACTACCTAATGGGACGAAAGATAAAATAATCGTCTGGACCAACGCAAAAACATGGGTTTCGTTCGGAGGGACCAACAGATATTAATGTCACAAGAGTCCGATAATAGATAATGACTTGAAGAGTAGATTGAACGATACTTTATCACTTTTGTGTATTTACTGTCAAAATTTGTAAACATGGTGAAATAAAATACTTAAGTTTTCTCGTCTCATTATTCACAAAGAGCATGTGTTAGAACGTGCATACAATATATTGTATAAGACAAAAATGTTATTTGAAAAAAAAAAAAAAACAACAAAAAACAAAGAACAAAACAAAACAAAAAAAAAAAAAACAAAAAGAAAAAAAAAAGAAGAAATAAAAATAGAAGTACAAGATTTGTCGGTGAATGATTTAAATTCCCGTTCAAGTAATCGTTTTTAAGATCTTGAAAATACAAAAAAGTTAAGGTTACCGCATTTTTGTATATTTTAACATTTAAAATGGGTAAGGAATAAATCGCAAAGAATGATATTAAATTTGAATGTTACAATCCCTGATAAAGATATGGAAAGGATGATACAGTTAGTTAGAAATACTAACATAAAGAGTTCATACATGTGCATTTCTTTGATATAGGTAATTATTTGTTTTTTAAAAAGAGTATTCAAGGGAACCAAGGTTATAACGGTATTCAAAAGAATGCAATCCAGGGACAAAGACCAGATATGGAAAACAGACACACACAACAAAGAACATAAAGTAACTAAAATCATACATACAAAGTAACAAAAACAACAAAAATGAGCAACTCGGACTCCATAAAAAACTGGGAGCGTGGACCAGGTGCACCGGTAAGGGTAAGCGTCCTCTGCTTCTAGAAACACCCGCCGAGTTGCTCATAAAACGTCAAGTCCGGGGTAGAAAAACGAGGAAAGGAAAACTATGACCCGCTGAATAAATCAGTTTTCATGGTGCAGATGGATACACGATGAAGATCCCGGAGTTTAATGAAATTTAAGTAGAATTAGTAAACTCGAACATATTAACAATATTTAGAGATTTAAGTATCTACATAGAGTAAAATCACTTAAGGAAGAACCTGACATTTGAATGCATGGAATGCCAAAATGCTTATTGAGAGTGCAAAAATGATTAAACTTACTTGTAACTCCATGTCTGTCATTGCTAGCTTGCCCTGCAACAATAAACACAATGTCAAAATTGTAAGCACTTGAAACACTTAAAACAGACAATGACACTTGTCCATCCATTCATATCAACGGAATTGGTGAGGAAATGACTAAATATCTGATTTAGATCAAATTTGAACATTTTGAGAAATGTGTATATTTTTGAAAATAATAGGAAACAGTTGAATAAGTTTCCTGTACGTTCAATGGTTCAATAGGATTGGTCGCGTTGGGTACATTCAGAATGGAACTATTCAAAGTACAATTGTAAAGTTAGATTTTGAATACGCAACGCAATTTGCCAATTGAGTTCAATGTTAACCTTGATAGAATAGCTACGAGAGCTAGAATGTTATTGATAAGGGACATTTTTTGAAATCTACCACATAAGTTTCTATTGCAAATTCTATATCAATTGATTGGACAAGTGCAAAAAAGAAAACAAAATAAATAAAAATAAATACAACAGGTGCATTATTTCAATCTACGCTTAGGTTTGTGCTAAAATTGCCTTTAATCTTCCTTCTATACGATCTATAAAAAATCGGTGTATATCAGTTACTCTGTATGCCAACTAACACCATAATGTTGCAAAACAGGTTTAATGTATTTATCTTGAAAATTATGTTTCAAAGTACTGAGAGTGATTAAAAATAGAAAAAGGAAAGGTATCAGCATTTTTGGCTATACAATTACTATCATTTATTATCCCATATTAGTGTTCACTTTAATAACAATAAGAACAAGCCTCTTATAGTTGTAAAATCTTATTTGACAATTTTTTATGACCAACGCGTTGAATGTTTATCGGTCAGCGGATTTTCCATAGTCGGGACATTGTAGCAATAGGAAACCGTTGGAATGAGTTTTAGTGTTTAAATCACCCACTATAATAAAAGTATAATATGCTTTCTTCGACTATTTATGTTAAATTTAGATTTTGCAAAAAAAACCTTGGTATTTTTCTTCTTACATAATATTTAAATCACTAAGATTTAAACCCTATGTGTAAACAATAATAGTTGAAGGATATGAAGATGAAATGATAATATCAAATAAAAACTTATTCCCTTTAGCATTTGATTTTTGATAAGTTTGGACCATGTTAGCAAATTGAATAGAGAAAGATTATACCGTTTATATTTACTTGATGATAAAATTTGAACTTGAATAACAAACAGTATGCACTATATTTCATTTCTGAAAAAGTGCAATTGATTTACACAGGCAATTCGATGTATGTTATAAATTTGAATAAACAAAATACAATTTTTAATATGTTCAATTTCATCTATAGAAAAAAAAGATATGCGTGCACACAATATAGCTAAATAGGTATTCGGTCTGATTTTAACTTTCAATTATCACTTAGTATAATTCCCTAGCACATACCATATTTTGGGAATTCTGTTAAAACAAGATGTTAATAAGTTTTGACTTACTTGTATCTTTTACTCAATTTAACGAAATATAATAAAATAAATTAATATATAGAAGTAATTAATTTTCATATTTGGTTTTCAATGCATTATAAACTTTAATGATAATAGCAGACTACTATTTGCCAAAATACAGCATAAACACTTTTGAATAAACAGTTTATAAGTTTAAAATTGTAAAAAAGTAATCCAAGTTAAACTAAAGTTACAAAATCAGCTGTTCAATGTTTACAAAATGAAAATATTTCTTTTACCTGTTACAAATTTAAATGCCTCGTGTGAAGATCTTCTCACGACTGCATGGATAACATGATAAAGGTATTTCTACCCGACAACTAAATTTATATTTCTCAAAAGGGGAATTTTGTGACGTATACGTGGGATAACCCTTATACCACCTTTACGTGTACATCATGTGATTTGTGCATTGTTTAATTATCAATTAAGAAAAAGAAATAGCATTGAAGTCTTCACAAGTATGTGTATAGAAATGCGAAGACTTATTCTTTATAGAGTAATACAAAATTTTGTATTTGACAATCATTCAAAATTTTGTAAAGGTTATGTGCGTTACAATATGTAGTCGTTTTGTTTGACAACAATGTAATTTGAGTGCTATAAATATCGTATACACTGATTTGACAATTTTGGGGTTTTCTCTAATATTAAGGTAATTTTGTTTGTTTTTACGAATGTATGTCACATTATTCATTATGTGATTCAGTCCTAAATTGTACTTAATTATTTTGTATTATAAGAAAACGTACTTTATAAAAGAAGACATCAATGTAGTGTGATTAACGAAATGTTTGTGCTCTACTTACAAAATCCCCTTTTCGTCAGATTTGCAAAATTAATATGATGCCATTGTTATGAGTTGAAGAATGTGGCGAACAATACATTAAAGGAGATGTGTTTGGAGTTCTACTGTACGTATATAGGTTAAAAAAAAAAAAAAAAAAAAAAAAAAAAAAAAAAAAAAAAAAAAAAAAAAAAAAGTAGTTTGTTTTAGTCAAGACTGATCATTGAATATTACAACAGCTGTATTTAGCTATGTTTTATCAGTTTAGAAAAGCCATACCACAGGCCGTTCTTAATGAGAACTCTCTCCCATGCTATAATTCCTCTATCCTCTATGTATGTTCAAACCAACTGAATGTATCGGAATGCACAAACGACGCACATTGGGTCTAAATTTAGTGTTCAGTTATTTACTTACCATATGACGGTTTGAAATATTCATAGAATGATAAAAGCAAGATAAAATAATCATAGTGTTCTTTCTGTATGTACTTGTTTAATACTTTTTATTGTGCTATTTTGCCATGTTTGTTCACAAAGTGTTTTCTTGTCTGAGGATTTCCTCTCGCTTGAACCATCGGTATAACTTCATCTGACTCCATTGAAACCTACGATTCAATAAATATCATTAGAAAAGCAGAGGCCGCTTACCCTACCGATGCACTTGGTCCATGCTTCGGAGATTGGGAAAGTAGAGAAAAAATAAATGGTAGAATAGAGGTCTGTAATAAATGAACTTGCGGGATATAATATTTCTATAGACATGAACCAAGCTTTGTCGACAAATGCTATTACTTTTACAATTGTATATACAGCTGGTATCGGCAATACAATAGACCCTACCTAACCGAACCCTGAATAAACCGAAAACCCGACTAGACCACACAGTTAAAAAAAAACCCTTTACATGTTTTTTTTTTTTTTTTTAAATGCATTTTGGAATTTGATAAACAGAACAAAGTCCAAAAATTGATTTAAACAGGTTTCACAGTATTATCATAACTATGCCTGACAGAATTTTTAATTTTTAATCTTATTAATATTTAAAAGTTTGCATGATTTTCTAAGGGAACCTGTACTTGAATAATTTTATTGGTAATTCAGACACATTTGTAAATGTCATAGTGTGAAATCTGTCTTCACCGAACCTTTCTTGGACTGTTAGGTTGAGACAGTTGTTCGGATTTACAAGGTTTGAAATACATTTTAAGTGTCTGGTTAAGACAGGTTTCCGGTTTATCATGGCATCGTGTTTGGCAGGTTTCAATATAGTAAAATGCAAATCTAAAAAAAATCAAAATTGAAATCATTGTTCTCTTTGATGAGACAAACAAACGAAGATGTATCCTTAATAAAGTACATGAAAACGCCTTGACTTTTACAGTGAAACCTGTTTAAACTAAGCCCCTTTACTTCAGTTAAGGAGGTAGACCTAAAATTAGGGACATAACTCTTTCAAAGCATTCGGAACTTTGTATTCAAAATTTTATATCAGTTTCATGTAAGCATCAAGGTAACTTGGATTGATTTCTTTCTGTTTGGAATGAAAGCTTGGTATGTTTTGTTTTTGGTAAAATTGAATATGATAAAAAAACATATCACTGATTTCAAGGGTTATGTCCCTTACCCTAGGTCTACCTCCTTAATCCAGGTCTTTGATTTACACAGGTTTAACAAGTATTGAAACTTATATGAAAGAACTTCAGAAGAATATTGGTTTATGCAGGTTACTAGTTTATCGTGGTTTCGGTTGAGATATGTATCACTGTATTAAAACGTCGTCGTTTGTGACAATTTATAAGGAAACTCACTATGTACAGACATAGTGTGTCCTTGGACAATACAGTCTATCGTAAGAGTTCCTAGAATACTTCAGTGCGTAGGAAGTCCTAGAACTACGAAAATATATTGTCGCGTCAGTAATTTGAATAAAAAGTTCAAACATGGAGATCCTTTTAAAAACTAACATATTTTTGTCATTTCTATGCACGTGTTTTTGAACAAGTAATAGCAATAATTAAAAAAAGAAAAAGGAAACTTCTATACACTACGCCATTTAAAAAATACTCATTTTCTGTACTCCAAAATTCTTGATATTTCAGTTAAATAAAGAATGTATAACATATAACAATACCTTGTAAAGGAACTTTTGTGAGTGACTGCAGAAATTTAACTCGAAAGTGAATCTGGTTATGCATGCATATACACGCACAATTGCTAAATCAATGATCTTCCTCGTCCAAAAGATCAACTTGCAGCATATTGCATAAACAGGCAAAATATGGATATTTTTTTATTTCAGTTAAACAAGTTGAATTATACTCACACCTTTCTTGATGTTATCAGACGGATGTGTTTACTGACTCAGGTTTGACAATGTGTGTTTGTTGTCATTTTACGATCGTACAGCTCTATAAAATGTACCGTCTGCTGAGTTAAAAGTTCCATAAGTCTAAGAAATATTATTTTTTAAGACTCCTTAGAAATTACAGCTCTTTTTACTTTCTTTTATCTTTCAGTCTATGTATTAAAGCATGTACAGTGTTTATTCCTGACTACTAGAAATCTAATTATACACATGCAAAATTTCAGTATATGTTTTTAGATGCTTTAAAACATATATATGTATTAAACATGTTGTTCTACATTAGAAAATGCACGGAATCATACAATCAAATGAAAATCCTTTTTAAAACAAATAATGACATACATGTATGATCTTTTATTTAGTTTTTTTCTCATGATTTAATTCGCTAGAGAGAAAGTATACTTTTCATAGTCAACCTAAACATATGAAAATATTTGACAAACTTATTGTTCTAGGTATTTTCAAAACATATGAAACATGTATGTTACAATTTTAACTGGATATAATAGATTCACTTTGTATATTACAACTGTTAAACTTGCTTGTGTATGGACTTGTGTCTTTGCACATGTTTTCATGATGTACAGGAACCCTGTCTTCAACATAAACATATGATATACTTAAGCTACTTATGGATGACTCTAAATAAAATTCCTTCACAGTTTACTTCTTTTATGAATTCAGGTACTTTGTTGAATTTTTAATTTGACCAATAAGTTACATATTAGCTAAAATTTATTTAAATTAGAGGTTGAATACAAGATGCACAAGAGGATAATGTTAACTTAAAATGAGTAAGTGGCTCAAGGTAGATCATCGCTTTCCAGGCGAAACAATAATGAAGACCAGATTCATTTAAATCCAAAACTTAAGTAGGAGTTGTACAATTGCTTTATATAGTCGTCAAATGCATGCTATTGGGCTTTCATCATGATTAATTACGTGGTTAATGAAAAGTAGTGGACAAAAAAATGAATGCCATGTATCATACAAGTAATACATGGTTCATATTACGCTAATGAGAAACTCGTAACATAAACTAAGTAACATATGATATTAATCTATTGCCATCCCAAGAAAATTGTATAGGCATATATCAGGAGATTTCAAGAGGTAAACGAGATTCAAAACTTCGATCCACGAAAGGAGGTTAAAACAGACAAACAGATCAGCTACGAATTAAGGGAAATTATATATATTATATTATATTATATTATATATATAAAGTGGCCGAGTGGTCTAGGGCGCTGGACTTTGTGCAGGCGGTGTTGCCATAGATGTCACAGCGGTACGAGTCGAGTCCCGCGGAGGAAACGACCAAAACTTTGCATCGCAAATTTGACAGTTCTAACATCGTTGGGAATTTTTCAGACCTTTCTATACGTTTACATATCTTTCCTGTAATGAATTTGATCCGATGGAGCAGTGTAGTGAATAGAGTCGTCACATTCTGAGACGTTTGTATATATATATATATATATATATATATATATATATTATTCTACCTTATAACTGGGTTACAATAAAGACCATTTTCGATGCATTGACAAAAGTAATATTACTTGCGATATGATGCACTTAAGTTGTTCACTATAGAATCAGTGACCTCTTTTATATCTTTTTCATCGAATTGAAATTGTTCGTGTGTTGGAATATACAAATGCTTAATTATGAAATCTCAATTACTTAGCTGGTATTACATGTAATATCTCAATTTGTGAGTTGTGGAGAACGCGTCTCTCAATTTTCAATAGAATCCATTAATCTGTTTATGCATGAATATACAATTATCCTTTCGTGATGACGTTATAAAAAAAATAGCTTGGTGACATTACTAGCGACGCCGAATTTTACAATAGCACATATAATTCAAACGGGTTCAATACTATTGTCTACTGAAGCATGTCTATATACACCCAGAAAACTGCTGTAGGTAGCGAATAGTTGCCAGACACACAACGACGGATGGACTGGATGCACAGTTCGGGTTATTGTGAATAACGTGTAATCCCACCTACATAGATGTTATAAAGTAGCAGTCGTTCTTAAAATCAGACAGAAGGTGATTCATGCATATCAAAAACCCACCAAATTCAGTTTTATCTCTTGTTCAGAAACAGTTACTGATCAAATAACCATTCTTAGTTTTTCATTTGGTTGTTGCGCTTTTTAGATAAAAGTTATATAGATTGTACATGAAATTAGCACTTTGCAAGAGTTATCGTTCTTGATTTGGTTTTAATTTGGTTGCTTTTTGTGGGAGATGAATGTATAATTTTCTAAAAAGTGCGGAACTGAATGTAATAATTATTATCGTCATGTGAAAGTATAACACATATAGATTGAAAAAGCATCGTTTGTTTGGTGGGTTTTTCTACACCATGAATCACTTCACCATTGACAGTGTCTGAATTTTATATGGAGTAGAACTGAATAATAAGGATGATATTTATGGTAATAATTTATATAAATCGATGATGAATTGAAAGTTGTATAAATGAATGCTAACTTGATGGTCTATTTGATCAAATTAAACGCTGATTTGGAATTAAACCTCTTTGTACACACTTGAATTTGTTAATTTCCGTAATCTTTGATACACTTAAAGAAGGAAGGTGACGTTAACAGAACATATTCATTCAATACAGTTAAAAATAAATATTATAAAACGTATTGGTATAGTGCAAATAACCTTTTGTAGTTTCCCATAGATTCGCTCTCTTCTCTAAATAAATCAACCGAAGTCATCTAAAGGTCACACTATAGGACTGTTAATTTATTAAAATTATTATAAGGTGCATCGAATTTAAATATTTATGCATATCACGTGATTTAAATCCGGACTGGGAATTTCCGAACTAAATTGAAGGTAATTTTTTGTTTTAAATGGAACATTCTTAAACGGTTACTCAGTCCGCCATTAAGTTAAATTCACTTATAAGTTTTCTTGCAAAAAGAGGGAATTATCGATGCACGGCTTTTCCTTTTTTTTGTCTAAATGTTTTGACAAACAGATTGCAAAAATTCCATTTTTCAACAAAATTAATTCCAGTTATAGTTCTATTTATATCAAAGAATGACAACAGGTAAAAAAAGTAGAAAAAATGTTCGCGAAAATCGCACACTAGTTTTTCATTTAACCAAAAGCTATTTCATAATTTTCAGCACTGCTTCGATAAAAAACAATGTAAACATCACTGAAAGAGGCAATGAGATTAGTCATTGAGCGTTAATAAAGTTTGATACTTTGACGTTTACATAATAAAATAGAAGATATGTGTATGTACCCCGTCTTGGTGAGGGTCAAGCAGTGCAAAATGATACTGAAAAAATTTTGCCCTCATACACTTATTTTAAAAATTCACCCCACCTCGCAAGTCATTAAATGTAATTATAATATAGTTACAATTGATTGAAACCACAAAATATTCATTTTCCTAATACGCGACAATACTATATTTTGAACACTTATTTTCTTGCAGTAGAGTTAATGTTTTAGGCCTTTATCTTGCCTTATGTCTCTACTCCTTTGCAAACACTTGATAAAAAATTAAACTTTTAGCAAAGCCTTTTAAGATATTTGATATCAAGCCTTTTGAAACCAATAAGGAACTGGTGGCTTGTGGAAACCATGGTTTCTTTCCTGTATATAGATATTATTAATCAGTTTACGACAGCGCATCATGAGAATGTAGATTACCAAATCTTCTCTGAAATGGTGACAAACTGGGTTTTCTTAAAAAAAAAACCTTGCTTTTTTCAATTTGGAAAAACACAGTTTTCCACTATTTTTCCTTAATAGATTTTGAATAAATTTATATTCATTTTTGATTTTAATTAATCATGTGTTACTATTCGTAATTTTTTATTTGTATGTTCCCGTTTTTTCCGTTTACATTGTTCAAACTTTTTTTTTATTTTAGTTTACTAAAATACCAACCCAGGTTATGGTTTTTTTACACAGCTTAAGCCATTTTACAACAGCTCCTTATATTCAATATAGGTTAAACAATCACATTTTTGTCGCCTTCCTCTTTAGATACGATATTTTCCTATTGATATGTTGTTCCACTTAGCATGCAAAATAAATACATAAGGCAACAATTCTAAAACAGTATCTTTTAATTCTGAAACACATGATGAAGTCTTTTTATGAATGGCATATTTGATGTGTATCAATACCGCGGAAGAAATTACAAGACTGTAGATCAATGATAATTTCATACTGCCAAATAAACTTTAGTTCTTTAAAAAACATTAATAAGTATAATAAATGGCAATTCATAAATAATCAGATGATTCATTTGGCGAATAAGGATATATAACGAAACATGTGTAAATTAAAAACTGTCTAAAATAAAGGTTTGTCGGAACTAAACACATTCTGGTGTCACATAAGATTCTAATATACAGAGAAGCCTGTCTTAACAGGACTTTGAATCAATCAAAACTTGTCTGAACCAGTCCTTGTTAGTCTTTTAATATAAATTTAAGTATATTTGGAACCTCTGTAACCCAATTTTATGTAGTTCGATCAAAAGGGGTTCAGTATAAAAGACTTCGCTGTACATATAAATCTAACTTCTGCCTGAATCTATCCGAACAAAAATGTGTGCACATTACATGTGTGTGCGTGTGTGAGTAACTTTGTATGATTCTGTTTTGTCAATGCAAACTTGTTCATGGTAAAAGTCGCAATTTTTGCTTGAACGTTATTTTAGTTACATTCCCATTCCCAAATTACATTGAAAGGTGTCTTAATCAATTAAAATGCATTTTGAACCTCGCTAAACCAACCATACCAATATCTAAAGTGACTAAATTATAAAGTCACAATGTGTCTAGTTTTGACATATTACGTTTTGTTCTTTGTTGTGTGTGTCTGTTTTCCATGTTCCTTGTTGTTGTGTCTGTTTTCCATGTTCCCTGTTGTGTGCGTCTGTTTTCCATGTTCCTTGTTGTTGTGTCTGTTTTCCATGTTCCTTGTTGTGTGTGTCTGTTTCCCATGTTCCTTGTTGTTGTGTCTGTTTTCCATATTCCTTGTTGTGTATGTTTTCCATGTTCCTTGTTTTTGTGTCTGTTTTCAATGTTCTTTGTTGTGTGTGTGTCTGTTTTCCATGTTCCTTGTTGTGAGCGTCTGTTTTCCATGTTCCTTGTTGTTGTGTCTGTTTTCCATGTTCTTTATTGTGTGTGTCTGTTTTCCATGTTCCTTGTTGTGTGTATCTGTTTTCTATGTCTAGTCTTTGTCCCCGGATTACATTTTTTTGATTACCGCTATAACCTTGGTTCCCTTGATTATTCTTCAACATTCTACCAATATTGTGCTAGTTCAAAGAAGCGAAAGGCCGCAGGTAGGCATGCTATCCAAATCGGACATCTTACTCTGACTCCGAACTAACCAGTCGTCATCTTATTATTGCCTGCCTGGCGGGGAACCTTTGACTACAATTTTTAAAGCTTGTGTTACTCGGTCAGTGGTCAAAACTTGGACCGCCCGGATTCGAGACAAAGACACTATTATATCGTCGAGACGGACTAGATCACAAGAGAACTTTACATGCACGAGGAAATGAAACTGAAATGTTAAAAAAATTAAGATGTTAGCAAGAATTGCACACGTGATGTAGTTTTCTTTGTCAGAGAATGTCATTGTACATTTAATGAAAATCGTATTAAAACGTGTATTGTTGAATGTCAAATGTGTATCTTGACTATATATATATATATGAACACAAACAAACGCGGTTAGTAAGTAACTCTCATATTGACAAGTTAGCATGTTGTACTTCGACAAATTTGGTGTTACAAATCTTAAATGATACGATAATTACCCAATCTGACTATCATTGGATATCTTTAGAGACACGTTAACTGTATTGTTTTTTAAGTGCCTTAGTTTGAGGAGTAAATGCTTTTTAAATTATAAACAATTCGGCTAACAATTATACACCTTTTTAAAACTGATTCTGTTATCAACTGTTACATTGGTGAATAAAGCAAGGTCTTGAATATCTTAATGTTCTCATAATAAATCACAATTTCTGGAAACTAAATATTTCACGTTTACGTTCTTCGTAAAGGCAACATTTTAAAGAAGATAACCACAGTCTTACGTTTTTAAAAGCCAGTCTACTATCGTACCACTTTGTAATTGTGGATAATGGATAAGTAGTTTTGAAGAAAAAAATTAAGTATATATATATTATACATATATATCCCATCTTTCAAATATGTTAATATTTCAATTACAAACTGAATTGTAGGCAAAATGAAATAATCGTGACGAAAAAAGGGGGAACATATCATGTCTTTGTTTCACTTGAATTCGGACATCTTCATTTCAAATGTCCGGATAATTTATAAAAATCTCAACATTTCCAATCACTTCCATGGACCATACCAAATAAACCTTTTGCTAGTAAGCATAAAAACTCTTTTGAACAATTATATTCTTATTCAATAATTTTAATATTTAGGTACAATGAAACTTGTCCAAACGGAACCGCTTTAAAAATTGGTTAAGAAAGGTCTTCGGTTCACCAGAGATCAAAATACATATATATTTATGAAAATGGCTATAAAAATCGTCTGATTTAGAGTTTTGTCGGATTTTAGTGTTCAACTCAAACAGGTTTAACAGTATATAGAGTTGCTGTAATTGTTTTTGAAAAACCGTATTTATTTTTCATTGGTTGCAGAGAAGTTTAAGATGGGTATAAGTATATATTGTGTATATAGCGACCATTAAGTAATTCGTTCATCAAGGGATTGTGACGAGTTATCTTGGAGTCGAGAGCAATTTTGTATGAGTCGGAAGTCAAGAGGGAGATGAATATATATCGGTACAAATACACAAGCTTCAACAATGGGACACATAGGATAAGTCACCAATCCAGTAGTCAGACTTGTCTGCCCCGAATAATATCACATTTTATCTACCCTATTTATAAAAGCTTGCTGTATTTCCAATTTAAAAATATGTAAAACATCGAGGCTTCATTCCTTGCATTGCATACGATAGAACCTCTCGGTGATGAATTTTGCTTCCTCTTTCGATAGAGTTGGTTATTAGTACTTCTTGTATATAACTAATATTTTGATTATAATCTTCTTACATATTTTATTTTAATGCTGCTGATGAGAGGTTACTCATTGAAACACGTGTGCAGCATATCGAAATTTGCAAGACATAAAACTGGTATTTTTGTATTTATTTCAAAATCCAACACATAATAACGTGAAACAAAGACGATCTACATTCACAATGTAGAGAATCGAAAAAAAAGATTACATATAAAACTGAAGACAAGTTAAACAAGACATAGCATAAATAACTAAAACAGTAGCAAAATGAACTACAACAAGAACAAGGGAGTGATAGCATGTACTGTGGAAGGGTAAAAAGGTCCTGCTCGCTCTATCTGCGCTACCCGTGGATTATAATGTAAATGAAGTCAATAATTCGAAATTGCAAATGTGGCGAATGAAACATTTGGACATGTGGAGAATTGGACGACAGAAATGGGACAATGAAACTAAAGAAATGGGGCAAATGGGAAGGCGTAAATTGTGAGAATGAGACGAAGGGAAATTCAGTTAATAAAGCTAACTATGCGTATAATCTCATTAGAGATATCAATCTTTATATGTAATAAGTATCGACATTATTGGTAATTTATCATGGATTTGAAATAATGAAGCAATACCTTTGATTAACTATTAAGACATTAAGTCGATGTAATAAATAGTATAACATCATCACGAAACGAACGAATACTCTCTGATATATTTTGCATATAATCATTATAGTTTAAATTTTTGCTGTAAGCAATTAGACCGTGAATAATAAACATAATATTTATCCTCAATGAAAGAGTAATCAAGGGAACCTAGGTTGTAGCGGCAACCAAAAGAATGTAATCCAGAGAGAAAGACCAAACATGGAAAACAGACATACACAACAAAGAAAATATAGTAACTAAAATCATACATACAAAGTAACAAAAGCAAATGAGCAACTCGTACTACACTAAAAACTGGGAACATGGACCAGGTGCACCGTGAAAATAATAGACCAAAATTAAAAGTGACGAAACTAAATCAATGAATATAACCTAAAAATGTATTTAAACCTTTTAACCGATGTTTCTTTTAAAAATCCATTTTAAAATATAATTTTTCAACATTTTCACCCTTAAACTCTCCGTTCCCTGCATGGTCTGTTAAATTGTTAAACAACACAAATCATCACAAACAAATAATTAACGTGGAATCCGGACTCAACTAAAACTAAGCACGAACCAGATGCACCAGTAGGGTCAGCGTACTTGGTTTTTCTGAGGAAAAAAAAAAACCTTCGAGTTGCCAATATGATTTCAAATCCAGGTTAAAACACTTTGTGGACAAAAGTGTTATCACAGAGGAGACGATCTTACATAAACAATGAACGAGCTCATTTTGTCGGCCGTAAATGTTTGAAAAATTTAATTCAGTCTTGTTGCAATATAATCTTCTGCAAATATCTTATTTATAAGACGTTTGGTTGAATATTATATCATTGTACTCATCGTCGTCTCAATATAAGCAGACATTTTTTTCGCCAGCTTTTTTGGGGAGAGTAAATCTAAGTGGCTGTTCCGACCTCCTATTTTTGTTGTCGCAACTGATCTGTTCTGGTTTTCCATCAGTTAGCAACAGTTTAGACAAAGGAAACAACACAAAATTTGACAGACAATTGACGAGAAAAATATATTAAAATATGTTTTATATGAAGTTCACTGAAAACGAAAGAAAAAGTTAAGTAGACAATACTTGGTAAAAGGGTATAAATCTGTTACTTTCGACATGTTGAATTTTATAAGGTATTGTTCAGATAACAAGGGACTAATAGATTTATAATATAAGCGAACATGTAATGAGAAAGCCAATAAGGAAGTAAGAATGAGAACTATATTCCTAAATTGGTATTCTTGTGTAAGTATATAGGCTTGATATTATCATTGTCATAAGTTCCTTGATTTAAATCCAAGCCGTGAAACCACGTTCAAGATCATATCTTTAGAGGAAGTTATATAAACAGGCAAATTCCATCTCTTTAACTCAACTTTTATGCAATATGTCAGTGGTTATTTTTCACTTTGACATCTTTTAGCTTTTTATTTGTTTTTATAAAGATCTATGGATGTTATGATGTTTTTTTTTTTTTCAGTACATTGTTATCAATACATGAACCTATTTTTATGAAAAATTATTGGCACGTTTATTAGTATTACCTTATATGGTAAAAACTTTCAACTGTACACGTGACTTATGAGTTAATTGTTAAAATACGACACATTAATGTTCATGTACATGTATCATATCATCATATATTCCATTTATTATTTTGTAGATGAACATGTACTGTAATCGAACGTTATGTATGAATGTAAAAATCACTCGTGCTTTCAAGCTCCGAAACAGCGTCTGACGTTTGAAATTCACTCTAGACGCTGCAGCCAACATTCTAAAAATTTCAAGAATCTTGAAAAGTCGGTCAAAGGCCTATCTGCAGCGGTTAGTTAGAGAGGAAATGAACGACTGTCGCTGCATGGGGCTTTGCATGCTTTGTATAAAGTATTTTTTTTTCTAAAAAAATGAATACAGCTAATGAATTATAACATTTTAACTGCATAACTATATATGACAAGCCTAATTAATTCACTTGATGCTATGATCACAAACAAACAATAAATTAATAAAAAATAGATGAAAAAACAAACAAACAAATAAATAAATACAGTAAGAAGAAGAAGAACCAAAAGAAGAAAAGAAAATGAAAGCAACAATAAAAAAAACAACAAACATAAATGTTTATTATATTGAATAAATGACAGATATATGTACACAGGCGATATATTAGTTAATTTGAAGATTGCATTCTTTATAATCTACTATTAGCTGCAAGAAAGCGTTGGGATGGAAATACGAAAGTTCATTGCACATACCATGGTTTATACTTCATGATTTAATTAAAGGACAATTCTATGTCAAATACTTAATGACAATGTTTTCCAAATACTTCCAAACAGTAAAGTATTATTACGAGTAATCAAGAGAACCAAGGTTATAGCGGTAATCACACTTCCTTACGATATGTATCACATATTTTTCATTGTTTGAAACATTTTTGTAGCAACGGGTCAGTAATAAGGAACACATCTTTTTAACAGATAATTGACCATGATAGTATTCTGAATAATGAACGCAATTCAAAGAGAAATTTTATTGTCTAATTCATTACATTAAAATATATTCTTAGTTTTGTCGTACTCTTACAAACTCTTAAATTAATAGTAAAATGAGGACAATTAGGGTTAGAACAGTGCAAAATATAGCCACCATCAATTAAATAACCATGTTTTAGACCAAGTAAAACTTATCGTCAAATTTTCCGGGGGTGTTTCAAGTGTTTCAACACTATCATTACACAAAAAGGGAGATCATACCTATCCCATATTGACATGGCAACCATTTCGACACATAATTCTGACTCCAAGCCAGCCAGTGGTCTCAAATCACTTCGAATACTGCAAACTGGACGGAGAAGCAGTGACTACCGTTTTAAGTCTTTGGAGTAACTCGGTCGGTGATCGAACCTACGACCTCCCGCACTCGAATCGCGCACTCTACCCTGAGACCATCGAGACGGTGCGATGGAAATATACAAAAATAATAACCAAATTTCATACAAGGTCACTCATGTCACATGATTTTGAAATGAAAATAATTAAAATTGTTAATTGTAAAACCTCTAGGCATTAATTTGTAACATTAAAATGATCTATTCTTCGAATCGCATGCTTATTTTTATTAGAGGTTATTATTTCCTGGTAACCACAGACTGACAGGACTATACGAATTTCAAACTTCAAGTCTTGTTTTTGACAGCTGTAGATTTATTCTAAAATATGTTGTTTACACTTTTGTTGTTAAAATTATATAGAAATAATAAAACATTTTTTTTTTCTAACTTTGATTTGTGCTTGTGTATTAAATACATATAAAGATGTATTAACAATGTTTCAGCGCAAAATTTAATAAATAATTCTATTTGAAATGATAGCTTGATGGGCTTTGGTGAAATTGAATATGATACAAACATATCACTGATTTCAAGATTTAACTGTATTTAGGTAGCGCTCGTGGTAAGAATTATGCAAAATGTAATTCATGGTTGGAAAGCCTACATATTTTTATTTTTTATATTTTGTTTTAAATATTATACATGTAGTTAACAGAAATTAACATGTGGCTTCTCATATAACCCGTGCTCTTAGGAGATGATAATTATATAAAATGTAATGTAGAATACAAAATTAAGGACACAACTCAGTAAATGACACTAAAGTATAATAGAAACCGTTGGATTTTCGACGTGGGTTATATCCTACGAACAGACATAGTGGAATGAATTTTTTAGTTTAAACATATTTTATTTGCATATAAACAAAAGGGATTGAACAAAAGTGAATCACACTTACGAGGTTCTCTCCTAAATACAGTATAATATACAATAACAAAATGACATTGAGCATGCATCAACTGTGTATACTTATAATAATCAGTTAAATTTAAAGATAGAAAATAAAGAGAAAGAAATAGAAAAGAAATAAAAAAAAAAAAAAAAAAAAAAAAAAATTGACAGAAAAGTAGTGGTGATGATGATGGTGATGATGGTGGTAGGAGAATGGGTACACAAAGTAATATCTTACAAGTTACTAGACAACAGAAAATCTCTCAGAATCTTTGATAAAGGCTAGAATGTGCTTCAATAAACTTATGTTTTGATCATATGTTAATTCCAAACTACCACGTGTAAGAAGTTCAACATCTATTGTTAAAGTATCAGGAATCCAGTTAATGTGGTTTAAAAGGCGTGCTCTTATTTCATCATATAACGGACAATGAAAAAAGAAGTGATTAACATCTTCCATTCTTCCGCATCTACAAAAAGGTGCATCCACTATATTCATTCTGTGCAAGTCATGCTTTAAGGAAGATACAGAATGTCTTAGCTGGGTCAGAATAATATTTAGTTTCCGTGGACCAAAAGAAAAATGCTTTGGAACTTGCAAGATATTTGTATTACTTTTAAAAGCGGGCTTGAACTTAGAAATTGAATCTAATTCTCTCGTGCAGATATCGAGTTTATTCCATTCTTTAATTGTAGAAGGAAAAAACGACTCGCTTGTCACAGATAGTCTACAAAAAGGCTGCATAATGTCATTTCCATTTCGAAGTGGGTAATTTGTAAGTGACTGGATTTTAGGTGGAATTAGATCGCATAGGTATGCAGGTGCATTTTTATGTTCGATATTATACATCATGTTTAACTTTCTCCTATTACGTCTCACTTCTAATTTTTCCCAACCAGTTTCTCCGTAGAGTTTTTCTGAGTTGGTGAAGATAGGTAAACCTGTCACTATTCTAGCAGCTTCCAATTGAAGTCTTTCTAATTTAGACGAAAGACAAACCCCACAATTATCCCAGACTTCAGGAGCATATTCTAGTATGGGTCTAATGTAAACTAAGTATAATTTCTCTAATGTATTACGGTTAAGTTGGTATTTTAGCTTTCGCAAGATATTCAAGTGTTTTTTAACACTAGTTACAACGTTTTCAATGTGATCGTTCCATTTAGCATTGCTACTAAATGTAACACCAAGATGTTTGTGACAATCTGTGATTGGAACGCTTGTACCGTTTAAGGAGAAATTAAAATCAGGCTTTTCGATGTTTGAAAATACCATAATCTCAGTTTTGTCCGGATTAAATGACATAAGCCATTTGTTTGACCATTTGTCCAGTTCCACCAAATCATGACTGATAACAGAAAATATCTGCTCTCTATCAGAGTCAGAGTAACTGAAAGAAGTGTCATCTGCATACAGTCTGCACAGAGATGTCAAATTCCCTGCAATATCGTTTATGTATATTATAAAAAGGAGAGGACCGAGGACCGAGCCTTGAGGAACTCCAGCCGACAGAGAGCAGCTGTTAGAGGATGATGTGTTTAGAATCACCTTTTGACGTCTATCTAATAAATAACTTTTAAACCAGTTAACAAGATTTCCTGATATACCATACGAATCTAGCTTACACATAAGACCTTTATGCCAGACTTTATCAAAAGCTTTGGAAAAATCGCAAAAAACAAAACAGTTAATTTCTTTTTTCTCAAGTGAATTTAGGATGTTACTATAAATTTCAAGTAGTTGGTGGACAGTCGAATGTTTTGGAAGAAAACCAGATTGATATGGAATGAATGATAATACATTTCATCATATAGCCTCAAAAAACAACTTAATAACAAAAATAAAAATATGTTGCTGATTCAAGGAGTAACCTCTTACCAACAGCATTAGAATAAAATAAATATGAAGATCTAAAAGTAATTGTATACAAGAAGAACTCAAAACCCAAATTATCGCAATGAAATGAGTCGTTTGAAAATTCCCCATACCATTTACAATGTCACTTTTAGGAGTCTAAATTGAAAATTAATTCCAAAGCACGTGTTTGCCGATGCTATTGTTATTAAAATTATATGGGATTGCACTCTATAAACTAGACATTTTAAATGTTTGAATAAGCCAAATAAATTTAATAAATTAAATTATGTGGGACAACTGAGTAATTTTTTTTATAATAATTTCATATAAAGTCATGTTCATGTTAGAAACAAAAGAGAGTATTATGGTATAATCAACGACTAATCTTTCCATGTTTTATGAATTAGACTCCACTGTATTACACATGCACATATTCATACAATGTGTGTTGTCTATAGCGTTTGGACGGTAATAGCTGTAGTAAAAGGTGTCTGCACCTGTTCTCCCCTCATCGAAATATGATAACATATGGGATCTAATAAAATTCAAATGAAATTCTTTGAATTCTGTTCATGGAAACTTTCTGACTATTCATTTCTCTTTTTTTTTTTATTTTCTGTTATACGAAAATAAGACAATTTTAATGTTAATTCCATTGATAAGAAAAATAATATACAATTATACTTAAGTTTCCCACAAGCAGTAGATGCTAAAAGCTTCACGTCATGCATACAAAAAAAGTTTTAATCAGCAAGACACACGATAAAAAATTATTGTGATATAGTTTGATAATAAAGAATTGTCTGTCTGTCTGTCTTGATAATTTTGTAGTGTAACAGTTGTAAACACTACCACATTTGATTATATGAGTTTCCCAAAAACAATTAATAGAGTTGTCAGTCTCATTTTGTATGATTTTTCAATTAACTATCCATTGGAAAATTAATTTTATTTAATTGATAAAACTAAAAATAATAATAAAAAATATATAAAAATATAATAACTTTTATATGGCGTTAAGTTAAACCAAATAATATATAAATTTCGTTAAAAGTATATAAGTTGCTTTATTCTTACAATATTCAGGGCCGGATCCAAGATTTCCGGTTTTGTGAGGAAGGGTAAACATTGGATAAAGACCGATCGAAGCGGGTAAAGTAATATATGTGGGTAGATTTTGTGAAAAATGAAGATTTCACGCGAAAAAAAAAAAGATAATAAATAATATTTTCCTGTTGGGAAACATGCACATCATGTCTGCCCACTATGCACCCGTACCTGTTATTAATTCTTCGATTTTCAGATTGGCGACTTTGATTCCATTTTACACAAGAATGAAATTTTATACTTTTTAATTCTGGTTCTGTTTCCTTGTACAACAATACTTCAGATTAAACGTATATAAAAAAATGTAAAAACCACTATTTGTTCCTGTTTAGGTAAAAGGGTCACAAAACATTGGCGTTGTGCCAAACAAACATTGGGTATTTTGAAATGGCAGAACTGCGATGCTTTAGCACATACATGTAAACATCCCGTTGGTTTACAAGAAAAAAAAACAGTAATAATTTTGAATTATCACTGTCTCATGCTAGTATCGGTTGTTAAGAAAGACCTTTCAAAGTTTGAAATAGCATGTGGCATTTTTTATTTTTTATCTGTCAGGTGTTAGATTAAGTTTTTGCTTTATCAAAAAAATGGGCTTACCAAAACAATTCTTCCTTTTCAGGGAAAAATAGAATTTGCAGAAAAAAAAACGTTGTATCAAAATAAAGTTGAGTAAATATTTGCTTGCATGTTACCGATTTTGACCAAGAAAAAAAACACGAATTCGTGAATTTCAAAACCCTTGCGTAATAACAAATTTGCTTTTGAAAGTTTTGAGAACTCTGGTCAGTTTTCTCTCTTGTTTTCCTCTCTGTAATTATTATATATTTACTGTATTAACATTTTAATACAGGGTGATACTTTTTTCTTTGTTTAAGGCTAAAGCCTTTTTTGAGCAAATTTGCACCAAAAAGAACGTAGCGTAGAATGAAAAGTTGAACTGTAAGACTTAATAATAGTTAATAAGCTGCATAAGTGAAATTTAAGTCAAAGCTGTTTTGCTGAGCACATACAAGTCATGTACAGTAAAAACTCTCTAAATCGAACCCCTTTTAGGCTTTAGAATTCGGTCGGAGAGGACAGGTGTACGATTTATCCAGGTTCAGAATGCATTTAAACTGACAGAATGGAACTTCAAAACTTGTCTGGTTTAGACAGGTTTTGGTTTATTCGGGATTCGGCTTATACAGGTTTTGGTTAAATCAGGGTTCGGTATAGACAGGTTTTTGGTTAAGGGTTTGGCTCAGAAAGGTTTTGGTCAATTCAGGGTTTGGTTTAGACAGATTGTTGATTAATTCAGGGTTTGGTTTAGACAGGTTTCAATGTATATAATTGTTTAGTGGCAGATCCAAGGGAAAACGGGACTGCTCGGGTTGTAACCCCTTTCCTCTTTTGTTGGAAACATCATTAATTTTGTGGACGATTTTGGTTAGAAATGAATTAATTACAGCTGGAACATCTTCTTTTTCGTTCAAAATCTCTGGACATAATAATGCATTGTCAAGTGATATACTGCCTTGGCTAAATATAACATTTTTTCTCGAGGTCACATACATTACATTTGTAAGCGGAGAGCATAATAAATTGACAAAATTTCTATTTAGTATATCCGAAAATCAAACCTCAATTATCTCTTAATGACACTACAATGACAATGCCTAAGTTAATTAAGTACCAGTCCGTATAAAATTCAGTGTCATTGGCAGAAAAACCCACCAAGCAAACGATGCTTTTTCAATCTGCTTATGCCATACTTTCACAAAATAATATTTTTTGCATTCAGAACTGTACACTTTCGACGGAATGAAACCAATTCAAGAACGATAATTCTTGCAAAGTGCCGATTCAAGTACGATCTATATTTTTTTGTATTTTAAAAACGCAACAACCAAATGGAAAGCTAAGACTGGTTATCTGATCAGAAACTGTTTCAGAACAAGAAATTTAACTGAATTCGACGAGTTTTTGACATGCATAAATTTCCTGCTGCCTGATTTTTAGAAAGACTACTACTCAAATCCACTGCCTTCAACTTTTCTAAGATATCGTTTTTATGTTAAATCGGATTGTTACGGTCTTTGACTTGACATAAAACCGATGTACGGACGAGGCTTAGATTTTTGACAAAATTAAAAGAAGCGCCAATTATTTTTACTGGTTGCCAATTATTTTTACAGGTTCTAAACAAATTCGTTTATCAAGGTTAACAAAGCAATTCTTTACTTTCTTCAGCAACAAAATTGGTATAATAAAATACCTAAAAAGCCAGATAACAACTTTTTCCGACGCAGTCGTTACAGTTTCGCTTTGTACCCTTTGACCTAAATGACGCTCTTCTATGGAAACGCAAGTCACCTGATAGCAATTATGTTTCCCGATTGGCCAAATACTGATAACTTAGTGGCGTTCAAAAAACGGAATAGGAAATTTGAAATTGCGTTAGAAAAAACTGCATAAAAATTTGAAATTGCATGCCTTGTATTATTTTCTTGAAAGAAATGTAGAAACTTAAACTTAAAAAGTAAAATTTTACTGCGTCGGCTATCTTTTTTTATGAAGATAGTACTTATTTTATCTTATGAATATTAAAACAAATGTAATGTTTATGACGTCATAACAAAAAATAAAAATAAACCCAATCATTGGTTGTATTGTTTGTAATGCATCAGACTTCTCAAATAGAATGATTGCGGTATAATTGCATGTACTATTACCAGACGTTTTTATCATTTAATTAGTGGGTGTATCAAAGTCAGATTTTTTTTAGTTATACGTCTTTTTTACTCCGGAAAAGAAACAACTACCCATGATTATCCTTATAAATCGACAATTGACCAAATACTAATATGCTGCCGGCCTTAAAGCCAACAATTCCAGTTTCAAACGAAAATAGGTATGGTGTATATGTCAAACAGGCAACAACCGCATCGGGATGAAAATGTTAACCCAGGTCCACTCATTGGTCTTCTATGTACGACGAGGAAACCATCATACCACAGGGCAGGCTGCAGCTTGCCCAAGCTATGAGTCGGCTGGAATTTCATAATACATGAATACAGGCGCGTGCAACAAAATTTAAATGTTATAAAAACAAAGAAAACTAAAATCAGTTCATGATATTTGATCGTTTGAATGTATTATTAAACAGAATCATTTGTACAATGGGAGATGATGAGATTTTTTATAGAAAAAAAACTGGACTGAAAATTTTGTCCCACCATGTCAGATTATAGTTTTTTATTTTTATAATATTCTATAGACCAATATTCAACAAAAAGATGAAATTCATTTTTCGTATAAACACCACCGATGCCTTTGCGTTCGGTAACTTGACAGCATCATTTGGTCCACTGTTAGTTATAGGTTAAATACTTTACAAGAAAATACCGAAAATAGACATGTATAATTTCCAAAAATCAAGTTGGTAACCTAGGTATTTTGAATTGAAATTTTACAGAAAGTCATCTGACATCTGAAAAAAAAATCTAGGAAATCCAAACCACAAATTATTATGTATTTTCTATCTGGAGATGACCTTGTACATGCTCGATGTAAAGTAAACGTTCGGCGTAAATGTAAGTTTCGCGCAGGTGATAAATTTTGCAAACTTTAGTTACTGCATTTCATTAGAAATAAACGATTATCTTAGCGAGTCAAAACCTTTACAGTGTACGTATCTTCAAATTTGCTGTGCTACAATCATTGAAAGAAAATGGTACATGTACATGTATGACCTAGATTTTTGTCAGTGTGGAAAGCAGTAACTGACTAATACTATCGATTATTTACGACACTGAAGAAACTCATACCAGACTAAGCTACATGTACATGTACAATAAATCATTATGTTTGACCTTTAGAAAATATACGGCACATATAAATATCGCAATTTAGCTACACATGCATGTATTTAACTTAAGTTTCAACGAGTTTCTTGTGTTTGAAAAGACAAAGTCTTGAACAATTTTCGACGGTAAAAAGAAAAACTGCGATTCAACCATTCCATGACTTTGATGAAACCCTGTGCATTCAATCATAGAATTTTATCATCGTAATAAAATGTTCCATCATCGATTAGACTGGTAAACTCCGGACTCAAATGTACATTGTACAATGTTACTGACGAACAAAACTCATGTTTGTCAAACTACAGGACAAATATACTACATAATTAATCACATTTGTTTTTACTACGGAACATAATATCCCATCCTTTATCAAATGGCTGTAAAATGAAACAGGACATGTTCAAACATTTTTGTTTTACTTACCCTCCCTTTTCTGTCATTTTCAGGTACGTGTATGTGTAAAAAACAAATAAGTAATCCAAGCAAAACTAATCAAAGGTCAGATATTTTACATGTACATAATCCTTTATAGTTTTCAGCAGTATTTACTTCAGAAAGTGAATGATACGGAAAGATTTCCAAATATATTGTCAGAAAAAAATTTCCTCGCGGAACGGGGAAATGTTGATGAGGAGGACTCTTTATTTTCAGTGACAGGACATTAATCAGTTGTAAGAATTTCATTCTGTGATAAAATTGTTGCCAAAAAAGATACAAGTACACGAATTACTGTAATGATGCATATTACCCGCCAAACCTTATATTACGCTGAACATGTTTTTGGTAGGTTAGCCGATTACAATATCATTATACATTTCTGTACGCGTTCATACTTAATGTATAATGCATCCAGACGGAGAGAAGTTTTAGCAGAATGGTGAACGATCCTGAAAATTTTAATATTCATTACAAAAATTGGCATCCTCGTCTTTCATAGAAAGAAAATTGTGGTCTTGGAGATGTAGAAATAGCTTGATTTAACACGTCACCGACAACAATGTACATGTAGATGTGCATGAGATTCCACCCAGTACGTTTCTTTACTGGAATAAACAGAAGAGTCACATATGGATATTGTTTTAAAATATCTATTAAAGCATGATATGTGCAAATTTGTACTTGTACAAGGAAGTTTTAATTCTTTTTATCAATTTGATTCAGTTTAATTATAATTTTAGATATTGGGACACGAATGCCGTCATTCAACGGTTCTTATCGGTACACAAGATATCACTTCACTTTTTGTTTTACTTGCAGTTGCTGCAAGTACAGTTGAATATTGAATTAATTTGCATAAGCAACATACGTGCTAAAACACATAACATACTATACAAATTGACAAAATGACACAGAACAAGCAAAGGAATACATTTCTACTATAAAATACGTCAGAAAAAATACGTAATCCGATATTAACATAATTAAACGTATAATATACTAATCCTCCAGCAATGCACATCTACGTTTCCAGGCAGCTTTTGAGGAACAAACACAGTTTTTTAGTCAGCTCTTGGAACTAAGCCTGCAATAAAGTTTGAAGTTTTTTGTATGCTAGGCCAAGAACAATAGTAACGTGGCAAAAATCTGTATGCCGGACACAACCCATAACAAAATGATATTCGTATTCTATTGAGTTCATATTGCAACAGTTGTAAATTCGAATACGGAAGATATAATTACATGTAAGTGTAAGGGAAAAATCAGCCCAAATCTGGGTAGCTTAATAAAAATATCGACACTTGCTTAATCCATTTGCTTAGGACGCTTACCCTACATCAAGCATTGATATTTTAGCCATAAATATGTTTGTCATAAATGTCTCTCCCATGATGGTCCTAAACATTTGAAAAAAAAAATTGTTAAATAATTTTTTTTCATGTGTTTTTCAGAACACACGTTTAACTTAATTTAGTATGTTGCAATTTTCCTGTGTATACAAACAATCACGCACATTACACTCCGTACGTTATTTGTTCTGCCAAAGCCTTATATGAGCCAATCTACGGGTGACAGAAAATATTTAAAGCCAAGGATGTATAAGTGATACAAAAAAGAGTTATCAGTAAAGAAATTCTCTGATACAAAAGTTTCTGAGTATCAAGTCCTTTATCATTTGTCACAATAAATATTATCTCACTCAAACACTCATCTGAATATTTCAAAATCTTTAACATACTTCCGTGATAAATTTGCATCAATGATTTATCAAAAACACTTAACCGACCGCAGTTATCAAAAATCCCTTTAAGATGACTGATGACACGCGCAATTTCTCAAGTGGTACAATGTCTACCGTCTCAAATATTTGTAAAGAGTGCGATAGGTACTAGCATTCATATAAAAATTGGCGTTATACTTGATGTCGTCTAAAAAGTTACTGTGTCAGAAATATATATAGTGTCACCACGAACTTCCCGACCTGCATGGTGTTTAATTCATAATCTGGGTTCCTTCTTTCATGTTTACCAGCTGGCAGAGCATGTATTACTCAGCGGGCGTTTTTAGAGAAGGTGGAGATGCGATGCGTTGGGTCAAAGCTTCTACAGTCCGATTTGCTCATTAACTACTTATTCTGATGTTGTTTTTTTTTAGTTTCCTTAGGTAAAACGTTTGTTTTGTTTTGTCTATTGACTTTACAGATTTCCCCATCCCTTTACAAGTCCAGTATAGTGATATAGCAGTATGTACAATGTACGAAGCTCAAGTCGGATAATTATAAACACTGGTAATAGTAGCAATTGCTTTTAGCGCTACCAAGAGATCGTTGCTTTTAGCGCTACCAAGAGATCGGCAAATCGAAGAAATTCATGTCGACTAATTTGATCGTTAGTAGGATCAATTTATCGAAATGGGATGAACTGTCTTTCGTTGGTTTGTTAATGAAAGATAGCACACTAAAAGTAAGTCTTATGATCCGTTTTGTCGGTATTGGTTATTACAATGCAAGGTCTGCTCCATTGATGATAATGCACAAATGTACTTATTGAAGTTAAACTACAATTAGTCTATTCATTGTCCTTGGAAGTATTGTGAATGATCTTACAGTTTCTGTACGTAATAGTACAAACTTTTGTCAAGTTTAAAGGGTTACAGTTTAAGCTATCTTTGTCTGACGTTGAAAGCTACATGACCTGACCATTGTCTTTTAATTTATTATTTTGTCTTTATTGTTTATTTATTTAGGTATTAGGCTGTGTGTTTCCAGAGCTTGCTGTGAAATAAAGATAATATTTCCCTAGAACTACTACTTTACGACTAGAGCAAAATAACCGACAAAAACATCGTTTTGTTTCAAATTTATCAAAACGCGCAAGGATGAACACGTGACCACGTGCAATCGACGCCAACAATAAAACGTTAAACCAAATAGGCATCTCGAAACCAGACCGACTGTTGTAGAGTGCGGTAGCGTTTGCCATCACGACGAGATGGATACATATACCTACATATTAGGTATGTTATGGTTGTCTGTAACTGTATTGAAAATAACATCTCGGTAAAGTATTGTAAGTTATTTTTATTTACATCAAAATGTTTCGACATCTTGGACCACAGGGGCTTGCTCCGACTATCAAATATGCAGCCCCACTGGTATACAACATATTTTGTCTAATTCTTAGACAGAGAAATACTTTCTATTGTCTGTCTAGCGATGTCAAGGTTGTAGTAGTTTCACTTTTGGTTTAAACGATTGTAGAAACATGGAGTTATTCCCGACTTGCGGACAAACATTTTGTCAACATTTATCTCCCTTTGGAGCAGGTGTCTATTCGGAACACGTAAGGTTTTCAATCCGATATCGACGATACTTTAGAAAATCTCGAAAGTCAAAAGGGAATTGCTCATTCTACTGACCCTGCCATAAATTTTCTTTACCCGGGATACAAATGAAAATCATCCTTATGTAACCTACCAACAAAATGAAACACCTTGTAAATTTTAGAAACACCGTTGTGTTTGTCTGCTGGGGATTCCATTTTCATTCGAGTTACCTCTTTTTTCTGCACCCGAATCCGAACATCGATTACAGAGACTTCGAAATTATACCTACTCTTACGGGCAGTAACTCTGCAAAAAACAGGATAAAATATGGCTGCATCCCGAGCTCCACAAGTAAGGAATAATGTTCAAATCATTGTGTTGATTTAATAAGAAGTATATGACACGTGTTTATTTTTTAGATTCATTATTTGTCAAGTAATTACTGAGCAGTAAATAGTGATATATAGTAATGTAAATGATTTATTCCTTTTTATTTTGAAAAAAAGTGAGTTGAAGTGAGGCATCCCCTAAATCTGGGATCACCCTTTTCGCGGTTGTGTACTAGAGGGTCTGCATTTTTGATAGTGGGAGCAAGCCCATGTGCTTGGGCGGTGTATTCAGACGCTGTCATAGACGTTGAAATATGTTGATGCATGCAAAATAAAGTTGAGCGAGGTACTGTTGTCTGTACAGTAACATATAACGATTTTTGTTCTTTTGTCCAGAAAAAGATTAATTTTTGACATGCTTTGAAATGATTTTTTTTTCTATCCAAACATCACGATCACCGGTGAATAATTCCTATTTTCACCTGATTTCTTTCCTTTGTTGAAAATAAAATTAAACATGTACATCTGTATCCTTTTACATGTATTACACTATACATACATGTACATCAAGCATCAAAAGGGTTACAGGCAAAAACAGATTTTCAATTGTATATGTTGCGAGTACATTGTAGATGCACTTCCATTTATGGATACTTAACAATGGGGAGAATTGTACGGAGTTACATGTATTAATGAGTTATCATTTGATTATTTCAACGATGATTTATATATTTGATTTATATTTGTGTAAACTGCATTCTATGAGCTGTATTTGCTTACGAATAAAAGTCTTATTCAAAAGTCTTATTACAATTTCATATTACACGAGCTTGGGACTGCAAGATATACATTCACCTATAACTTAAGAACCGCTTTGATTTAGAACCAAATGTAGTTTAATTATATATTGTTTAAAACTTCAATTTTCGTACATGGCTTGAGAAAATGTGCACATTTACAAAGAATCATTGCATTCAAATAAAAAAAATAAAAAATACAAACAGCTGTCATTCTTTGAAAATACATATAAAAAATACTGACAATTGGAACAAAAAGATGTTTAAACAAAACCTCACGTTTAATAACGTGCAAACATAGATGTCCTTTAATTTTTATCAGAACAAGAACAAGATAAAACCCATAAAATTGAAATCGTGCGATTTCTTGTTTTTTTTTTTTAATAATTTTTTTACCTTCATATCGTATTTTGTATAAAAATATCCGCAATTAATGCATATCTTTATAAGAAAATAGTTATTACATGTGAGTGGCATTCGTTATGATCATCAAATCAGACAGGAAGTGATACCTGCATGTCAAAACCCTTCAAATCCACACCTTTATTTCAGATTCAGAAACAGTTCAAGACCACAGTCTAAGTTTGTCATTCGGTTATAGCACTTTTGAGAGAGAAAAAAAAAAAACATGAAATACACTTTCCTAGAGTTGTCGTTCTTGATTTGGTTGCTTTGAAAAGGATTTCTCAAAAATATTATAGATCTGTACGCAAAAAGAGTTAGTTCCGTAAATATATGACGTACATGTACATAGATGCATGAGAATATCACACACACAAAAACAAAACAAAACAAACAAAAAAAAAACCCAACACAATAACATCGTTCGTTTTGTGTTTTGTCCGCATTTTGAATCATCTCTTAGACTACTATTAACGGCTTCTGGTATACCTCATTGACGTGTTTGAATGTTCGATTGAAAACGGAATACACCTACATAAAATATATTTCAAAAGTACATGTACTCCAGTTCATTGGGACACAATACATGCAGTTTGTTCGGGAAATAAATGAGTGACATATAGTAGATGATGCATCAATGTGTATATAACTAACTGGAATTACAGTACGTAGGTAAGCTGCAAACCCACACAAATGCTTAGTAGTGATCATGGGGTAGTGATTTACACAAGGAAAGAAAGATAACTTTACAAAGTATACCTAAAAATGTTGTAGGTGCCTTTTATAGTCTGAATTGTCCACCTCTATGTACATGTAATCATGTTTTAAGTTTTTCACCTTTTGATAGTCTGATACAGTTTCAGTTACCTGTATTTATATGCCTCTATTGTTACTTTGTTACAATACTGCATGTAAAATTGACCCTAAACTTTTGAAAATTCAGGGAGAAAGCAAACAAAACATAAAAAAAAAAACAAAACAAAACCCCAAAAACAAAAAATAAAACAAAAACAAAAACAAAAACAGAACAGTATTTACACAGTGTTGATTATTTAGAGTAATTTTAGTCATGGTTTTGGAAGTTTGAAAATATTTTTAATTGATATATATTTCTAGAACATTAATGTATCTGTATTGTTTATTTCAAACAATCCTTTTTACAGGGTATATATGCATGTACATATACATATACATGTCTATAAATGAACATGTATAACGCGTCCAGCAGATTTTTCATGCATTACAGGATGATCCTCGAACGATTGATCAATCGACCAGACCCTGCGTAATACTAGTCCGATACGCTTTAGCAGACGTTTTTTGTGCTAGTTCATAGGTGCAATAACCAGCATGTAGGCATGCCATCCGACTCGTACAAATTATTAAGATACAGACTAGTCGTCACTATATCCCTTAAATACCGCGTGTTTGGCGGAGAAGCAGTGGTTTACAATTTTAACAAAATCAATGGTGTTACTGGATCGTCTGGGGATCAAACCCAGAACCTACCGCACTCGAGTCGAGTACGCCATTCTGCGACTACGGAGCCGGTCTTGCTAGAAAAAAGGAACATCATTCATTGCCAAGTAGGATTTAATTGTAAGACATAAACTCTGTATTTTATATTGACCACAAGTCTGTATAGAACTGGTTGAATACTAGATGATCCATATGGCTCACTAAGCATACATTGATAAAATATGAATGTTATGTACAACCCACATAATTACAAAACAGATTAATTCACCAGTAGATGTCACAAAGCGATCTTCTTTTTCAAACGTAACCATTATTATTAGCAACCAAGATATTGAATATGGGGAAATTAAAAGTAAACATTAATAAAAAAAAAATCAGCATCATTTAGTATATGGAGTTCGAGACCTGAACTATTTAAAACGCTCGGATTCTACTCTACAAAAGGGTATACTTGCAGTTTAAAGTCAGAGTGTTCAATTTACCTGAATTTGAATTCCTGAAACACCCCGAGAGATACACTTTGTCTGCAATACATGTCCATTTACATGTAGTGTAATGCTTAACAAGCATAAATTAGAATTGAGAATATCTAACTAAAACATCAAACTTTCAATGCGAGAATATACTGTATAATTAATACCGGCTATTCGGGATATACAGGTAAAGTATACACCAAGTACACTCACACTGTACAGGTCAAAGATTAGTGCACACAATGTACCCATACTTATACCACACAGTTACATGTATGTACAAACAGTAATACAGCTGTTGGTCATAAAATGACAACACGATATAAGACATCGATATAATGTGACAGTGTCCATCACTGGTATGTTTAACATGCATTTCAAATATCATTCCCTTCCACAAGCAATCGCTAAAACGAACTTGAATCAGTTTCTCCGCTGTCAACCATTGTCTTCGTGTTTCGTCCCTCTTGCTCAACAGGAATCCATCGCTCCGATGGCTTCAGTGCATTGAAGATTTTCTAGGACAAGGACAGGAATGAGAATTAAAGCAAAACGTAATGTTAAAACTCATTGTATTTGAAGTGAAAATTCTTATTTGCCATAAATAAATAAATAAAATTAATATTTAAAATAAAGGAAAAAAATGAAAAAAAAATTGAGCACTTTCACCCTAATAGTACAACTTCTCATGGTCTGTTGTCTGTGGAAAGGCCAATGCAGCTCAGATTTATTAGTTTTTTTTTACATATACATCATGTAAGCAGTTAGATATTTACATGTATCAACTGTAAACCATTCTGTCTATTTATTTAATTCATTCCACTACCCTCCTATAGACAAATTACTTTTGATTTGACGATACAACTTAAAAACTGTGTATAAATTAATGGTTTCAGCAAATAGCAGAATTTTAGTGTTTCTTCTAACACTTATCCCGTGCATTTGTACATTTGTTCTAGTTGGCGTACATATATCATATACTTTTCTAAAAAAAAATGAATTATTTTGTGTACAAATGTATAACGTATGAGCTCAAATGAAGAATGCGTAAGCATGCAACAGTCATTAATAAGGCCATCGCTATACATGTACCTCCACTACTTTAAAAGATGAGATCAATGCAGTTTTAAACGTTAAAAATCTATCGGAAATACAAGTTACTCGAAAGATGTTGTACAGTTTTATGACATTAGATTAGAAACCATATCATCGATCCCCTTATTAAAATAACTGTTTCTCAATCGGAACCTCTCGGTCAATCTCGGAAAAACGTTGATTTTCCAGCATTGCCGGGATTGGCCGAGGATGTACTTATTGAGTGTGAAGGCAATATACATTTCAGTCTAACATAGTAATTCGTGTTTACACCTTTCATTAAACAAAAAAATGTAATTCATAGTCAATAGTTATTAAAATTTACCTCCGTAATGGTCAGTCCGTCCGCCCGTTTTACAGTTAGTAAATTATATAGACTTTATGATTTATATTTAACAGTTGTTGTTCTCTTTTAGCCTAAGAGAACGATTCATTCGTCTTTACAACTTTTAAAATAAAAGAAAATCGTACTAAGTAGTAAGCAGCTTGTTAAAATTTACCTCCTGAATTGACAGTCCGTCTGCCCGTTTCACAGCTAGTATGGCACATATGACAATCGGGATGATAGGTAAGATTGACAAGAACGTCCCTGCCCCGACAGCTAGGCCTGGGTACGTATAACTTCCATACGTTGGTGGCTTATAACTCACGAAACTTGATATGATCAAACCCTGAAATGAAAGTACAATTTACTCCAAATTTAGCGTTTTGTTAGAAGTATATTACATGTATTTATTTCAAGCATATTGGTTTTACAAAAAATCATCTGAAATTCAGTGATTTTGTCCTATTTTCTAAAATTTCTATTTTATCTCAAATGTGGTTCTATATTTATACTACGAAATTAACTGACATACGAACAAAACATAATCCTAGAAGGCAAAATGAAAAAAAAAAAAAAAAAAAAAAAAAAAAATGTCTTACAAATTGTAACACATATAATTATATAAATTTGTATTTTATAAAATTTGACACAATAAGATCATCCGTGACACAAAAAGCTAGGTGTTTTATTGTCAACAGTAATTAAGATGTTTGAGTTAATTCTGCATAAAAGTGTTGTTTTGTGATTGGTAGATTTTATATTGAATGATGTCAATCTTCATAACTTACAATAAGTATAACCGGTGAAACAAATTTGATGCAGATTTTGAAGAATGCTGGTACTTTTTTCTTTACCATCAGGTAAACATCATCCGATAACCTATCAAATCCTGTAAACATGACGAAAAAAAAACTAAGTTAGTTTAATTTGCCCAAAGAAAGTGTGGCTTAGCCAACAAACCACACACGCAATACGTTATGATGCAGTTAAGAGATTGTCCATGTAGAAACCGGACAAATATACAGATGAGATCAGTTGTAACCTTTAAAGGTGTCGGTCAGAAGAGCCAGCACTAGGGCAGTTATACAAGTGTCATAGAACAGTACTAGGGCCAGCTTTTCTGACAATTCTACTATCGGTTATGAGAACAGTTCTACTACCAGATCCAGCTCTTCTGACAGTACTAGCAGGGCTGGCTGTAAGAGAACAATTTTACTATAAGAGTCGGCTCTGATAGAACTGTTAGCAGAGTTGGCTTTATAACTGTCATAAATTTTGTCATAGAACTGTTCTTCATATAGTTCTAGGACAGTTTTGTGAGCGGGAGAACTGATCTCATCTGTAAGGAGAATGGATATGATGAATATGGTAGAGAGAAACCCCATCGGGATGAAAAATGTCAGCTCAAGGCAACCCATTGGTCTTCAATGAACGACGAGGAAGCCCTCACACCATCGGGCAGTCTGCAGCTGGCCCAGAAATAATATTATATGGGAGGTCGGTATGATTCTGATACTCTGATACTGGTGATTTCTTCTCATCAGCTTAACAAATCACACTGTAGCTATACAATATCACAGAAGAAAAAAATAAATAACTTCCTGTTCTGCCTATTACTGATATTCCAACATACACACATACACTTTTTACATGTATGTACTAAAAGTATACATCCTTGGCGTAAAACACCTTTCGGATACGGACGGCATATACTAGTAGTAAATTAATCCCGCCAATTTGTTTTGTCAAATGTTATTAATAAGTTAAATTCATTTTAAGGTCAAAGAGAACAGGAACTTTTCTGTATCGTAAGTTGATGACCATAATAGTATATGTTCAGAGTTCCCTGACATATCAACTAAGTTATAAAGGGATTAAAGAGTTATTCCATTTATTTTATGGATTCTAGTTGTGCGTGCTTCCAATTTAATTCAAATCATTCTTACCATTTCAGTAAATAACAAAGAAGCATTCACTTTTTAATTAAGAAAGCATGAGCTTGTAATCTCAAACGAACGAACAAATACAATGTAATTATTTGGAACCAAATTTTGCTTGTGTTATTACTGTCAGGGCCTTCCATGGACATCTACTTAACTATATGCATGTATTCATATAAATTCAACAAAACAAATCATACAATCAAATATAATGTAAAGACCTACATAATGTCAAGTTGCTTCTCATAAATCTACCTCTAAATACTCACCATCATTCAAACCACAGTTGTTGAATCATATTAGCAAAGTATATGTACACGTATGCAATAAGATGACTTTTAGCAACATACCACGACAGTTTTCCCTATTATCAGTCAATAACTTATACATCTAGCTTGAATTATTCCATTATTTTCATTGTAGCGTTACATGTACTTATTAATAACAATGCTATTGCAATATTCATACATCTCTGCGATGTTTGGTCCCACTACATAACATATACAAGAAATCATTTTGTTATGATGTTTATGTAAATTGAATGCATATAGTGAATACAATATGTACATTGCATGTCGAAATTTCGATATAAGTTCTATATAATGTTTTGTTCGGCCTGATCAGCATTTTTCGAATTAAAGTCGTAAAGTAGTCATTGAATTAGAAATAACAGCAGTTGTACATGTAAATGGTATACAAAACTGTAACATGCATCCAATCGGAACTATTCGGCAACTTGCGCTACAGTAAATAAAACCTTGGATGACGAAAGGAGATTTTTTTTTTAAAAACAGCCCTAATTGTAGTCATACGAAACTCAAAGTAGTTTTATCAACCAGGTGTCGCTAAAAAATCTAGTTAGATATCACTAGAAATAACTCGGTCAAGAACTTTTGGCACGAAGCTAAGGAGCTAAGAAAAAAATGGTAAAAATTCCAACCAATAAAACCATAACTTTAGAATCAGATCGGTCAAATTCCGGACATATTATTCCGCCTAGTGTCTCCGAGGTTTTTCTTTTGTGTAACTAGAAAGGCTGCGGAGTTCCGATTGAACATGCATCACGTAACCAGATGGTCGACTGATTATGTTTGTGGATATCGTATACAAAAAATGCCTTTTCCAAAATAATATTCACCGGTTATGACATGTACATGTAATTCAACCAAGGCACGATACGAATTCTGAATGATTATGTTATCTTTCGAAACTATTGTCACAAATTGAAAATAGTTTTCATATACATGTATGTATAAAGCGACGCAAAATATGCAGTTGGTATAATAACCTACTGCTCATGCGTCAGTTGAAAGGCACATGATCAATGGATTACAAATACATTGACCAATCATAACCAACCATATATCCATCCAAAGATTATGCATTCCAGAAATCCAAACACGGGAAGAGCAAATGCTGTCGCATACCAGTCGATTAATTGAAAGATGTATATCCCCGCCTGAAAAATTAGGTACTGTCAGCCATGTTGTTTACATTACATGAGTTAGGCACAGCCTACAACCGAGCATCGCACTTAAACACTTTTCTTACATTTAAGTCTTTGAAAAAGGAACTATATATGGGCGAGGTAGGATAGGTAAAAGGTTGTCCATTTATGAAAAATGATCAAGCGTACTGGCTTGACCAAGATACTTTAAATTTTGTTTAATTTTCCCCCTGTTTATCATTAGCATGTTAATTTAGATTTTAAATCAATTAATGGTTAATTTATTTTCCAGGTCCATTTATTCAAATCTATCAGATACCTACATCTTAGTACTTCGATTAGCTTGACAAACATATAGTTGCGATGCTCGGTATTATGAGTTAAGGTAGTCCGAGGCAGATACGAAACTAACTCCTTAATCGATTCGATCGAAGCCAATTGCCCATTTTAGGGATGACACTAGATCACACATAAAGCGAATGGTAATTGGGATCTTTTACCATGTTTGAAAAAACGCATAGTAAATATTTTTTTAAATATAAATGTATGTAGACGATTAGTTTACGTTTACTTTGATATTCTCTAACGCCAACATAGTATACTCAAAATAAAGTTCCGGATGCGCATGAATTGCTATCTTTATCAAATTGTCTGCTAGGGAAATGGATACCTCATTTCATTATGATTTAACATAGTCAACGAAATGACCTATATCCAGATTGATTTGATATGATTGTAGGTTAATTTTAAAACAACAAATGCCCGCACTCCTACCCTCTAAAAAGTAAAAGAGTAAATATATTGAACTGTCTGGCTAAATATAGCTATCATGTTTATGTTATTTCCAAATGAAGTAAAGAAAAAAAAGAGATATTATGACTAAGACACTCGGACTACCTTTAAATATGGCTTTGGGTTACATGTAAGACTTAGTCTTTAGTGCTTAAGATGCTGACCTAAATATTATACTGCTTCCTCCACTAGACCTGGAGCCGGTACAAAATCATGGCGATGATTGTAGCTTCAAATTATTTCAGCACAATTGTATGGAGTACATGTAGGACAAATTACTGCATGTATATTTTATGTACATGTAAATAATTATATTGATATTCGTTGTTGTTCGTATGCTAAATGTAAGAGATCTGTGATGATGAGATAAAAATGGTGTGGTTGCTTTGTGTTTTTTTTAAGAATGGATTTGACATCTTCAATGAAATTAAATTTATAAGTTAATCAAAAGTTTTCTTGTAACTGCAGTATTTTGAATCTCACACATTCATACTAACTTTATCCTTTAAACATTACCTACCTGCGTACAAAACAACAGCCCAATTAGAAAGTTGAAGATGCAATAAGCAATAGTGATCATCATCCTACGACGTCGTAACCATTTAAAACTGTCTGTAAACACCACAATAATGGCTTCGCATGCTGCAAACTGTAAAAAGAGAGATAACTCTAGCTTGTTGCACAGCTAATTCCTCTGCAAAAATGTTTTATACGTATAATCGTTCTCTCTCTCTTTAATGATTTCAGAAGCGGATTCTATAGGGGGCAAGGGGGACATTTTGGGGGCAAAAAAAGTACAAACATAATATAGCCTAGACCCCCTTTAAAAAATCTCTGGATCATCATATTATTATATATTACTGTTTACAATATTATTTTTTGTGAATAATCGCTTTAGAATAACATGTAGGATTGTTCGCAACTCCCGTTCAAAGTCGTGCCTAAATTCCTTATGTGTTTAACCCCACCCCCCATAACTTTCAGAAACCAATTACAACGTTATTCCAACAATACACACACCTGACTATCCAATCCGACGGTCAACAACATCACAAAGAATAAACAAGACCATATATTGGCTCCAGGTAAAAAGCCCAGTGCTTCTGGATAAGCCACAAATCCCAGTCCTGGTCCTGCAAAAAAAAGTTTGATATAAAAATATCAATCCAACAATCAAGAGCCAAGAGGCATACACCAAATAACTATACATTAATTTTCAATTTGAAGTAAATTCACATAAAGTACATTTTTTTCTTTGTTTTTTTTTCTAAACATGTGTGCACGTGTGCCTCAATGACAAACGTGTATATTAACATGTATACTTTATACAAGTACATGTATGTCTTTGCTTCTTTCTTCAATCTATCAGATTCATAATGAACATGTTTTCTGCTTACTATAGAAATTACCATATACAAGTACACCTGCATTTGTACCTCATTACATGCATGTACCTATACACGTACATGTATATGAATTTACGCCTATTTTGATAACCAAATGATTCAAACTACATGTATATGTATATGCACTGACGTGTTGTAGTATATTAATGCACATGTATGCATTTTACATGTATTCAGTAATGAATTGAGAAATATCAAGTATTGTCTTGGTTTTATATGTATATTATTTACTTTTCAATACAAGAACTTTGTTTAGTAGATCGAATTCTTGAAAATACAAGCAAGACCACTCCACGTCCGGACCTGAGTCGCACTGCAGCTGTGATTTATAGTTGCTGAGAAAATGTGACAAAATATCATTAACTACAAAATGTCCTAATAATATAACACAACACCAATTAGTGTTCTTGCTACATACATTTGTACCAAGTTTGTCAATTTTATGTAGTAGTTTTAGAGGAGTTGCAATGACAAGCTGATATATGATACTTTTCAGTAAATATTTAAGTTTAAAGGGGCATAACTCCAATACAAATTAGACAATCAAAATTTCCTGATGATAAGCACAACTACATATGGTTTTCTTTCTACATACCAAGTTTCATGAACCTCAGTAAAGTACACGTTGTTTGCGAGAAGTTGTGATAGCGAACTGATACATGATGCTTTTCTGTATATTTCTAAGCTCAAAAGGGTAATAACTCCCATAAAAATTAAACAATCAAACTATCCATATAATAATTATTCTTATTATAACTACATATGGTGTTCTGGCTATTTACGGTCAAGTTCAAAGGGACAAACTCCTATAAAAATCTAGAGAATCAGAATTTCGTGATAAATTAAATGAGATGTTCTTGCTACATACCATTTTTTTTAAATTATGTTGGGTAGTTTAAGAGGAGTTGTGATGACAAGCTGATACATGATGATTAATGGTAAATTTCTAAGTTCAAAGGGGCGTAACTCCCATAAAAATTAGAGAATCAGAATTCCTGATAATATACACAACTACATGTGGTGTAGTTAAAGAGGAGTTGTGATGACAAGCTGATACATGATGATTTATGGTACATATTTAAGTTCAATGGGGCATAACTCCCATAAAAATCAGTGAATCAAAGTTTACTGATAATATAGGCAACTACATATGATGTTCTTGCTACATACCAAGTTTCAGGAATTTCTGTTCAGTTGTTTCAATTGCAATGATAAGCTGAAGTGTTACTTACGGGCGGACAGACAGACGGGTGGATGGACGGAGTGGCTTAACTCCTAGACCTGCTTCCGCCACAGGTAGAAACAAACAAAGAAAACAAAAGGAAAAATCTTTCACATTTTACCTGATTTTATAATTTTGTCAAGTGGTAAAGAAAATTTCTTCGCCATGAAGCCAAGCACTGTGAATATCACCAATCCGGAATAGACACTCGTCCCTTCTCCCAACACGGATAAAACAATAGAATCTCTGTAATGTGAATTTCATTGTAATAAAAGTGTCAAAACTATTTTATCTGGATGGGTATTATGTATACTAATTAACGGCGTTCTTGAACTTTAAAATGAAACCAGGTTAATGTTTCTAACAAATTGAATTTTTGATTTTGTCGGGTGATATGTGGTAGATTAGTTCCTAACAGGCCTGTTTGCACATTAATCGTGAGAACGGAATGTTCTAGAAAGACTTAGTGCATAGTTTAATATTTTATATATGATTTTTCAACCACACAATTTAAAAATACTCGGAGCAGAACAATCTTGGATTCAGAGGGTTCCGGGCAATTATTTGTCAATTTTAACCGCGAATTGGCACGAAATTGACCACAAAAGTATGGAGGAGTGGTCACCTTAATCCTTCACTGTATTTTTTATTCAAATAGTTGTAGATCAAATAAAATCATGTCCAACTTGGCCATTCCTTATAATTTCAAGGAAAAGTAGATCCGTATAAGACATATGGATTAAAAAAAAAAACGTCGGATAGTGTCCAGAGGAAAATCAATCTAACAATTGTACATGTAAAGAAATGAAACATCCCTTTTAAACACCCTTTTACATGTTAGGTAAACTCCACACCTTATACAGTTGTTGTTAAACTTGTTGAAGCTGGACATTGATATAATTGTTCCCCATCCTGGACCAAGGGAATAAAAAACCTGAAGTGCTGCCTCTATCCACACCTAAAATCAAAGGAAACTAATACAAATACATTTGTACATGATCGTACATGTAATTGGTCGCCTCTATTCAAATCTACAGAAATGTGGCATATACATGTAGACTAGTACATTGTATAGGAGTATCATTGACGTTATGTTTTTTTTTTGCATGCCAAATCGATAACATCAGGTGTTTTACATGTAAATAAAATCAAAATTGTGCTGTTAAGTCTTTCCGCTTGTCGTGACGGGGCTTTCAGGTGCATGGTAAGCTAGGGAAAAATATCGTATCCAGAACGTTTAGTTCACTATTGAATATATCCTTCTGTGTCTAGGTTTATTATCAATTCAGGTAATTGCATAATTATTTTTTAATGTAAATTTGAAAAAAAAAAACATGTTCAGTACCTGTAAGTTGCATGCAGATTAAGACCATAATAAGCCTGGATACGAACTATTTATGATGTTTACATTCAGATTCCATACTGACGCCTATTTAAATTAAATTGTGCATTAACTGTTGTAACTAGCCGATGTCTCTTCTTTTATATCTGTACAAAGAAGACATTACCCCTACATGTCTTGGATGCGGAATACACAAAACATGTACGAGTGGGCGTTTTTTAAGAAAGTACATTGTAATTAACTATAGTATATTCATGCATACAACTTATACCTGTAGTTCCAGTAGTTTTCTGAAATCTGGTTTTAGGTACATGATGACACCATCAATAGACCCGTCTAAAGTTAGTCCTCTGATTAAAATGATCGTCAGCAAGAGATATGGTAATGTAGCCGTAACGTAAACAACCTGTATAACGAGAATGCATTACAAAATAAAGATGTTTCCAAAAATATTTAATAAGTCCGGTGAGCTTTATGCATTATTTAACTTGTACAAGATGTTTGTCAAAGAACCTTTTTGACAATACATACATCAATTACACATAAATGTTTAAAAAAATCTGACTTGGTAAACGCCTCGTTGACGGCCATGTCTGGTGTTTCAAGAGCAATTAAACAAACCACGGCAGATGGAGGTTGTTTGACGTATTGGATGGAAACACCCCGACCCAATTTGCTGCGAATTAATTTGGGACGTGAGCCTTGGACAATACCACTTTTAAGTTTTCAATTTATATTGCATGGAATCGCTTGCATAGTGTTGACATAATTGTATACTATTCCATAGACAGACTCACTCGTTTTGTAGATCGATAATCGAAGCGTCATAGCATGGACTAATTGATGCATGTAAAAAATACTCGCAATCTTTATAAAGTGACATTTTCAAATTGCATGTACGTTAATACATGTAATACCTACCTTTCCGACAGACTTGACTCCTTTGACGATGCATAGTCCGACGACAACCCATGCCCCCAGTAACGACAAAATTAAGTGCCAGTTGATGTGGCCTATTTCTTCAATCCCTGATGACATTTGCAGAACATTTTGCCTATACAAAGTAGATATGAGCTTTTAGGGAAAGTCGAAACAATACAATACAAGACAAGACAAGACAAGTTTATTTTGCTAACTCTGGCACAATTAAGGGCTACAAAAGTAATACATAAACAAGTATTTAACAATGTGGCAAACGAAAAGAATAAAAAACATGGATGAATGGAAACAAAACAATATCAGAGGCATTAAACGTAATGGACTAATGTATGTTAACCGTCGTAGAAGTCGTAGAAAGTGTACTGAGTTACTTTGAAACCCTTGCAAACGTTCCGTCGCATATCATTTCATGTACATGCATGACTTCTGTGAGACGTTATATTATGTTCTCTAATGCAACTTAGTAGAAATTACACATTTATCAAAACATGTGATTAAATATGATTTTGAAAGGTACATTGATATTCTAAACATTAAATGGGATTAGTTCTTGGCGGGTGTCGCTTGGTTTCGTCATAAGATAAAAAACGCGCTTTATAAATAATAAAATAATGCGTTACCGGATGCAATTACATGAAAAAGATCCATTTCATAAATTATGTGTAGAATCATAAAAAACTCCTACATAAAATATTTGAAGTTGATCTTAATTTAGCATAACAGCGTGACAACAAACCTGTCTTAAATTAACAGAACACATCCCGTAGAAATTGTAATTCTAAGAAGAAAAAATATAAGCGCTACATACGCTAAAATAAATATTATTCATTTATAGATCTTTACGTATTTTCAAGTTTATTTTCCTTATTCAAATTAATGTCAGTCTAGGCATGTCCCTTCCGTTTTCATATAAAAGAAGCTATTCATGATTAAATAAAATAAATTGATTATTATTTAAGGAGGTAAACCTCGGGTAAGGGATACAACTCTTACAAATCAGAAGAACGTTTGTATTAAGCATTTTTTCATCAATCTCATGTAAGCGTCAAAGTAACTTGGACTGATTTCATTCTGTTTCAAATGAAACCTTGATAGGCTGTGATGAAATTGAATATGATACAAACATATCACTGACTTCAAGAGTTGTGTCTCTTACCCTATGTCTACGTCCTTAATTTTCCAATATAGCTTAATTTTTTTTAAATTTTTTGCTATTAAAGTTTTTCTCGAAATGCTTTACTCTTAATTTATGTTAAAAGTTGATGATCTATTGATTAGCTACATTTTGATTTTAATGGGAAAAAAACAATAAAAATAACACATAACGCACGCCATGTAGATGTGGAAGTATAATGTATCACAATTCAATTAAGCTTAGTATAATTAAATTGGTCAGATGTGCATACATGTACATGCATGTATTCTATACAATTCTATATGTACATAGTTCTTACTTTGCCGCGTCATTGGCTTCTACGCGTACTGTATACCTGTATGACTTGTACAGAAACCAATAATCGATATAAAGCCCTGTCGGCCATGTTGGAAGGCTCTTGCAAGAAGTTCCGCTTTCGAAATCAATTTTAATACAACCGCAGTGGCAGATGTAGAAAGTGTTCAAAGTAAGCAGAATCTGATTTTGCTATTGCAGTGTTAAGAACAATGCTCATTTTGCACCCTCCGTCCTACTAAGGCTCTAAGCATATGGAGCAATCTCGCAGATCGAGATTTTAAGTAGCTGTTTTTGTAAGAATCATGCAAAATCTGAAAAATTTGATACACCAAAAAAAAAGGCTACATATTTTTATTTTTGTAATTAAATTGTTTTATGGGTCTATACTATGAAATCTGTAATTATTCATTCAAACCTGCCTGCTCTCTTGAGATAATCAACATTGAAAATCCAGTAGATTATATTGTATTGGGCGTCATTTACAAAGTTATCTTCCTTAATTTTGAATTCTGCAAAGCATTCTATACAATTTTTATCTCCTATGAGCACGGGTTATATGAAAAACCACATGTTAATTTCTGTTTACTATGACTTTTCAAACAAGATATCAAAAATAAAAATATGTAAGCTTTTTACCCATGAATTACATTTTGCATGACCCTTAGCTGGAGTGCTACTTAATCTGTTGAACCATAATCAAAGTATAATAATCAAACCGAATTATTGTTTTTTCTCTAATTTCCAAACTTTTAGCTCTCTTGTAAATAATAATGGACTTCTCGAAATATGTACATGTAGAATTGAGCACTAGTCTTGTAAAATGAAATATCGTTATCTTTAGGTTAATGAAAACACTTGGTTTATATTTAATCTTGAGACTTGAGACGGAAATGTTTGTCTAAATATGTTACTTATTTACCTCTTACAATAAATCACATTACTTAAGTGATGTTCCCCGTAAGAGACAGGCAGTGGGTGAATCATGGTGACAAAAACAAACAAACAAACAAACAAACAAAACAAACAAAAACACACACACGACTTTCCATGAAATATTATTAAACTATTATCTAAAATTCAGAAATGGCATTCATACCTTTTTTAAGTGTCAGTAATTCGAAGAACATGCATTAATTATATGCAATGTATTACACATTCATCAAAGAGTAAACAAGGGAACCAAGGTTATAGCGGTAATCAAAGGAATGATATCCAGGACAAAGACCAGACATGGAAAACAGACAAACACAACAAAGAATATAAAGTAACTAAAGTCATACGCATAAAGCAAGTAAAGCAAATGAGCAACTCGGACTCCACTAAAAACTGGGAGCATGGACCAGGTGCACCGGTAGGGTAAGCATCAAGGAGATATCACTAACTTTCCCTAACACTTTAAACTTACCTTTCTGCATCCTCTGACACTTCTAATATAAGGTGAACCAAATGTCAATTCGTCTTCTATAGACCATAATTAAGATGACAACATTGTTTTCAAATTTAAAATTTGTGTGTTTTTCCAAGGATTTTTATAGTTATATATTTAACTCCCTGGTTTTTCTGAGCATGATTCATTATTTTTTAATGTTGCCTGCTTCTTACAGATTCCGGCACTTAAATAATCACTTTGTTATTGTGTTGTTTAAAGACTTTTTCCTACAATTTTACACATAGTCCATTTAATTATATTTTCTTTTCCTATTTTTGGATTGTTTGTAATGTTTCTCAATTGATTTACATTTTAAGCCATTCGTATGCACCCAAGCTTGTCTGAACTGAAATAAAAAAATCAAAAGTACATGTTAATAAATAAAAATAGATATAAAAAGTTTTCAACGGTAAAACTTACTGCCAAAAATCTTCCTGAGGTGTAATCCATGTCGTCTTATTACTCTGTGTAGTAAGTGAGGCTTTTCCGAGGAACGTAGAGTGGTTGTGTTGAAATGTCTGGTTAGACATGTATCTCTGAAGAACAGTACCATTGCTGGCATGTCTTTTAACATTTTCGACGCAATGGTCACTATTCCAGGCGTTTGTACATTTTGTCCAAGGTAGGGGTACAATGAAGGAGTTCCCAATGTAGTACAGGGTCCAGGCAATTATCATATTATAGTATATATTGACAAGGAATAAAGGGATAGTCATCCCATATCCAATACCTAGAAGTAAAGAAGGTATTCGCAAAAGGAAGCACACTTCTCAATAATGAAAACAGATTTTCGAGTTTTAAGTTCATACTATCGAGTACCTCCCGATTGCTGAAGGGTTGTGTGTCTGTGCTCTTGGAGGGATGCAATAGATTTTTGGAGCAAAAAAAAAATCCATATTAACTGCTCCTTGTTACTGTTTCACTTAAATATCTTAAATATCTTTAAAAAATGCACGTATAACGTATGTTGTATGTTCTAGTTATCAGAGCAAATTAGTTTGAAGTATGTGGTACATTTCATACGTAAATATAATAGTCCAGTTTCATGTCTTCAAAACGCAACTGTGACTTACTGAATGGAGTTGCAAGTAATTCATGAGTACTAGAATTTGACCCCTGTTTTGTGCTATTATAGGAAGCCATAAAATACAATCAAGATGGCAAGTCACCCAATTACGTACGTTTAAATGTACATGTAAATGAATTACCAATCAATGGTTACCTTGGAAAAGCGGACACACATCCCACACATGGAACATTCCTTTCCCGCTGAACTGACCGACGGATGTCTCGACGAAAAACAGCGGCAAACCACAAAAGACCAAGAAAAATACATATGGAATAAGAAAGGCACCTGCAAATTACAAAGACGGTAATGAATGATAAAGATTTGCAATGGGTTTGAGAAGGTAGATGTACAATATACAAATATAACCAAGGTAAGTATATCTTACATGTACCTTGCTGAAATAAAACAAAAAGCATTAAAGAATGACCAACAAAATAAAAGGTATTGGAACTGTTTCACATTTTACGGTTGATCATACCTAATATACCGCGCATTCTTTTCTGTCAGTCTGCAAAATCATACAGACACACATATTTTCAATTAACCAATAATGTTTAAGATAAAGTAAAAATAATATATTTTAAAATAATTTTTGGCATATCTTTTCTGTCAGTCTTTAAAATCATACAGACACATATATTTTCATTAACCAATAATGTTTAAGGTGGTGTAAAAATAATATATTTTAAAATAATTTTTGACATCAAAATTTGTGTAGTAAAATTAAAAAAAAATGTTGCAAAAAAAAGCTTCTTTTAAATGGCATTATTAGCGAGGAAATTCTTTCAAAGGGAGTTAACTGGCGAACAAATGTGCTATGTGAATTAATTGAGCTTTTATGCGAGCATAACTTGGTAAAATAAAAACCAAAAAAAAAAAAAAAAAAAAAAAAAATTAAAATTAAAAAAAAATGCTTATTTTTTAATGTGTCCCTTCATCGAAGCCTTATTCAGCTATTTGAAATGCGGACAGCGGCCGATCGACGTTTTAATTTTTGTGAAATTCTGAACAGTACATTGTTATCGAGCACAACTTTTCCAATTTGTTTATATAATAGCCACTGACTACGGAACTATCACAATACACGATTGATGGTTGACAGTATTGATCTGCGTTCAATAAAATGTCATAAAAACAATATATTGTTATTTTATTTTCATTTTCTGGTGTTCTTAAATTAAAATATAAGAACTATATTCAATTGTTGGCTAGCTAATTGGAAATAAACGACTTTGGGTCGGTTTACGATGCAACATATACATTTACCTACAAATGATAAACGGCGTGATCCGCAGACCTATTCAGCAATATACATATGCACAATATCACTGATTTAATACAGAAACCTTATTGTCATTATTTGATATATATGTTTCACGGCCATTTTCTACTATTTTGAACTATGCTTGTGAGATTAGGGTCTATCATACATGTAGTGTAAGAGATATTGAAACGTTACATCTTTATTTTTTGAAAAGAATTTCGAATGTGAAAAGAAGTGCCACTATTTACATGGTGTACTTTGAATAAGGTAGAATCCTTATGTATATAAATGTAGAAATATTGGACCAAATTGTTGAATGCTAATACATTGTAACTGCATATTGAAAAGTTGTTATCTTGATTTGCTGGAATCCATTTACATGAAATCAAATATAAAAATGACTTGGTAGTGTAATATGTTGTGTAACTACTGTTTTAATTCCGTACTTGGATAGCTGACACAGGTTATTAAAAATGCAGTTCTATTGCAGAATTCAAGCAGCGTGTTATTGATAAATTTTTAAGTTAGTTTATATGCACACAATGTATAATATGCATGTTTTACTCGTCTCCTAAATTTTATCTTTATAGACATATGCATGATAGATTTTGTTTACAATTTTATGTTGATAGATCAGTGAATTACCAGTATAAATTTTTATTTACAAAATATCGCATTGGTCCCCACAGCTTAGCTATTAAAAACTGGAAGGTATTACATTATTGTTTGAAGTGCAAGAATATTTCAGCTGTTTAATTATAATGTAATAGGAGAAGAATATTACTTCATCACGCCGGATATTCGGACTACCGGATACTAGGAACCGGATCGGACTCTAAAAAGCGGGAAAAAACAACATTCTGGCACGCTGTGGGTAGTACTAAATTTTGACTACCATGCATCATGAATGTTTGATTAACGATGCCTGAAGTGGCATACCTACTGGGAAATGACTGGACTCGGTTTATGCCAAATTTCCAGTATAGTATAAGTCGATAATGAATCTGCAGAAGCCCTGGATGATCGAAAGTGTCCGAAAAAGATCCAAAATTTTGACTTCATCGGGTTATTTCTCTATCAATGGTATCGATTTTTTAAATTGTATTGAGCGATAAACCTTATAAAGCAATATCTGGTAATCTATTTTAAAATCATCCTTCAAATGCACTTGTAAGAGTACCGTTCAGGTTTTCAAACCGATTGGTTAAGAAAATATAGCACATTTAAAACTGCGTCTTTGGTCACTATACAACGCGGGTCGTTTCTTTTTAGGAACACAAAGAATGTGGACAATTTCTGCACATTACTTTTAATTGGAAAAATATAGTGGTCATCACTTATTCAGAAAGTATACCGCAAAATATATCATATATTTAGATTAAAATATAACTTTTTTTTGTATATGCGTTTTAAGTATTTCTTTCAACTCTATATCGCACACCCTATATCACGACCCTAGACCTAAGTCGCACACCCTATATCGCACCCCTACACATAACATACTAGGAGTATGGTTAAACATATGACATACTTAACATGACATGTTAAAATCTGTATCACATGCCATATCAACCCTCGACATATAATATCACCCCACGCGTTGGTGGCCCTTGGGTAATATACGAGTCTCGGGTTAATACAGCATGTGATAAATTTTGACATGTAGAATTCAGTGTACATGTATATCAGCCATGCATTGTTCTTGAATAGAGTTGATCAAAGGAAGAAAGAATGATTATTAGGCATGAAATCGATACTGAATGCAGCTATCTAGAACTAATAGCTATTCATTATACATGTACCCGTACAGAATTACATGTATGCACATTCCGCTTGCAAATATTCAATACATATCGTCGCCACAATGGAATAATTGCCAATTACTTTTTCAGTTGCATGTGCGACAGTTCAGGCGCTAAATATTCATATGCTTATTTCATATTCCTATACTTCACCTACTGCATCCAAAATTTTCAATAATAAATTTTAAAGGCTATTGCAGGACCTCGAGACTGCGGACTTCAAGCTAAACCACTGGTTCTTGCACAAACTCTCCATTCAAATAATAATCCTACCGGACACATAATTACAGGAGATTTAAACATCTTCTAAGACTAATCTCTCCGTAAGGTCCTTCTTAAAGATCCAAAGTACCATGATACACGCTCCATAAATTATAATTAAAACTTTAAAGTTCTTATGGATGCCGTGAATGACTACAACAAGAAAATAGATGAAACGAGAACAAGACATTGATTCTCTGACAGAGTGGGTAAAGGCTGTGAGGTCTTTAATTTTGAAACGTATAAAAGTTTTAAGTAGTTCAATGGATGTCAATATTACATCTGTTTTAAAAGACCCCGATGTAGCAAAAACATTGTCTACTATACATGACAAATACGTGTATGTTGTCGAAACAGCAGACGCAGCCAAAACAACGTTGTTTTTGTTTTTGTCTTTGTCTGCAAAACGAATTATATCCAATGTCTATTATCAGAGGTAGACGTAGAAAATAATAGCCGTAATAAGTCCTACAATGTATACTGCTACAACAATCTCCAAAAACAATATAGTGGAAAACCATAAATCTGTGCTACATGTACTGTACCTCTTTTGGTCTCTCTATCAAAAAGGATGCTTGTGATCTACTTTCTGGTACTGCATTCCTTAACTCCACAAGAATACATGTACATGTATATACAAACAACGATACATGGTTGTATATGCACGATGTACCTTCAGACCTCTTTCAAAAATTTTTACTGCTATACTCACAGCTTTCAAAGAGGATCTCCACGAGACTTCTTACTCCCGTAGTGGTATTAATTCAATGTGGATCATAAAAATTCGAAAGATCTTCTGGAAACCATCAATTCAAGATTATCATCAGAATACTATAGTCTTTAAACCCGACTCAAAAACAAGGACGTTACAGAATTGAATGCCGAGCGAAACAAACAAATTGTGAAGCTAGGAAGAATTTGTGAAAAATAAAGATTTCATGCAATTAAAATAAAAAATATATTTTGTCAGTTTTAAGAGGGGGCGTACACACAGCATGCCCGTCCTTGGATCCGCAACTAGTTAGTGCGTCTATGTATCTATAACGCTATTAAATGCACGAAGCTACGTATTACAAACCAGCAATCAAGAGTATAGACCGTTAATTGAACACTGGTGTAGACAAATGATAAAACAAACAAACAAAAAGAAAAGAAAAATAATGCAATGATGACATTTAAGTTACTATATTTCTACTGCAACTATATTTTCATGTAGAAAAATCTTTAAGCTTTCAAGAATGTATTCACAGGCGCAGAATAATACGCAAAAGGATGGAGTGAGGTGGGCTGGGGGGGACCCATCTTAGGCTTTCTGTAAAATCGGGAAATTTGCATGCAATCATGATTTTGTACTAATTCTATCACAATGTTTTCTATAAACAATGAGGTCATGGTAGTTTGATATTGTTAGAAGTAATAATTTGAAATTTAGATTTAGATCACGTCAAAATATTCTTGTTACAATGTATGAGAGATCTAATGCAAACTAAGGACGTCTCGGATCTTAGTAATTTATATAAATTAAGTAATGCTTTAATTAGAAAGTTGAATTATACAGGGTAATAATATGCTAAATACTGAAACAATTTGAAGTACATTTGTAATGATTTCATACACTATTTCGTAACCTATTGTACTGATATTCCTAATTATATAGTTTTACATATCATAACTTGCCATTAGTACTATATTGTAATGTTAATTGTCTCTGTACAACTGTAAAGAGGTTTATTGAGAAAAACCGGTGGAGCGAGATGCTTTTCGATTGGTAATGCAGGAAATGAAAATGCGGGGAAGTATCACTGTACATTTAAAACAAAAACACCAAATAAAAAAAAAATCTTCCTTCAACAGCTAGGAACTACAGTTTATAATGTGTAAGAAGCGTTTCCCGGGCAAACCAGTATGTTTTATGTATCATTAATAGAACAGAATTCGCCTAGTGCTAACAAAGAGTTGTACTTTCATGTAGAGAATGTCTGAGTTCACCCTTCAATCACCTCCGTTGTAAACTTATCTTCAAACACAAAATCTTGTTAAGCCTAATGAACAGGAAATCTAAAGGCCATTTTAACATGATTAGTACTTGTACTAAAATCAAGTTCCGGACTTATCACTGGCAAAATATTCATAATGATATTAACAGTACAGTCCCAGTGCATTGCACATCTCTATACCTGCACTTATTGTACACCTTTTCTGCACTAAGTGTATTTTCAATCAATCAATCAATCAATCAATCAATCAATCAATCAATCAATCAAATTTATCGATCAATAAATAAATCACATGTTTTATGTCTGACAATTAGACTTCATGTGAAGGACATTTACGCGCATACCAAAAAAAGGTCACGTGTAAAAATAATTTGGACATTTTAGCGAAGTTAGCGAAAGAAATAGTCATATTGCAAATCAATTTCCATGCCTTAGTTATAAGACACATTAGAGATATAAAAAAATAACTTATACTATTCTTTGGGATGTTTATTCATAATGTAACTAATATTATATGAAGTATTTATTTACATTGTAACAGATAAATTATTTGATTCAGTATAATAAATAGTTGTTCATATGTGTCACGGAAAGTAGATTTTCATACAGAATTGTACTTACATTGTTATATATGTATTTCAATTTGATTTTAAACCAGATATTGGAAATATATGTAAGAGTAATCAAGGGAACCAATGTTATAGCAGTGATGAAAAGAATGTAGTCCAGGGACAAGACCAGATATGGAAAAAAGATATACACATCAAAGAACATAAAGTAACTAAAATCATACATACAAAGTAACAAAAGCAAATGAGGAACTCGGACTCCACTAAAAACTGGGTGCATGGACCAGGTTCACCGGTAGAGTAAGCGTCCTCTACTTTTCTAGAAACATCCGCCGAGTTGTTCATAAATGAGCAATGCACGTACATAAATATTGGTATTACATGTACTTGTACATAATATGACCCTTTCATTCAAAAGGAGTCACAATATGGCGGGTATACATATTTTCGAAAAATTTAATTTACATGTTACACAATACTGAAAATACTAGGAGTCATGTTTAACGATTTTGTTTGAAACAAAATGAAACGCTTCAATACATCAATGCATTTTAACTAAAGGTAATTCATATATTTAATTGTATCTTGCATATTAAGAATCATTTATGCTGTCTTTCTCAATACAAAAAAAAATGAGAACAGAGCTGTATTGTTAGTGTTTGTTTTTAAATGCATGCTCGATTCAATAATCGATTCAACGACTGCTTTGTGTAAACTTGAAATTCATCATTTTTTTTTATCTAGAGCACTTACTTCGACCTCATTAAATACGAGCAGCTAATACGTACACCAGAAGTTTTATATATTGATAATTAGAACTTTTGAAGTATGTCTGTGATAGCCAAACATCAATGGTAGATATACATGTATATGATACATAAAATTTAAAAGCAATATCATCTATCCTTATCGCATTTCGTATAAGTGAAAAAAAATAATGAAGCAGTTGAAGATATTTTTATACGATTGCTGTTAAAAACTATAAAAACAAAAATACAAATAAAAACTTACCGCCACCATTCCGCATACAAATATAAGGAAACCTCCAGAGGTTTCCTAAACCGACCATATATCCTAGAATCGACAGGAAAAACTCTATCTTCCGACCCCATCGTCCTCTTTCGTTTACTCGATCCTTTTCAGCCATTGAAAGTTTGTCGTCCAAAAACTTTCCACCACCTTCAATCGTGTAGGAACGCTCCGTTAACGTAGCTATGAAGAATGAATAAACATGTTAATTTTCCCTTGTTTATTTTTATCTGATTGACAGATACTTTTATGACATGGTTTGTCGGCTACTGATGGTCGAATGACCTGAATAACTTGAATCGATTGATATATGTTTGAATTAATTAAACATCAATAATTCATGAACGGCCTATGGAAAATTTTCAGATTGCTTTCATCGAGCTGTACTATATGACAACAATGTATAATGTATTAATCGTATCGAACAACTGATTGCATGGAACTATACGAGCATAACAAACTAGAGGCCCTAGGAGGCCGGCCTGATTTGCTTAGTTAGAAATGACTTTGTTACGGTAGCCTTATTAAACATTTGATGATACTATTAGGAATGAAATCATAAAAAAATATTCCAGCAATTTGATCATCTTCCTTATCCTTCACGGTTTTTAAATTATAAGACAAACTAAAACAATGGCTATTTTTTTTCCTTTCAAGGGCAGTAACTCTTAATAATGATTTTTTTTCTTACCGAGACTCAGATTAATCATTTTAAAGGCTGACCATATTGATCAGTTTATCAAGCAAAATTTCTAATTAAAAAAAACAACAACAAAAAAAACAAAAAACAAAAAACAAAACAAAACAAAAAAAAAAAACAAACAAACAAGGACGGAGCGTTAGCGACGTCCTATACATGTAAATAAAAGGGGGTGGAGGCTAACTGTAACACTGCTCTTTGACGTCTTTGACGTCTTGCATTTTCCCGTTAATAGAGACATTGCCATGGAATAGCTAATTATACTTTGTAAGTTTCGAACGGATCTTTCTCTCCCTCTCATATGTCGTCCCTTGCCAATTGCACCGGTTTGTGCATTGTTCTAAAGAGTTAGCCTACCTATTAAAAACATTGTTGGGTTTATTGACTCTTCTTCCTACCTAACATCAATCTAAACTGGCGCTAAGCTTGTCGTATAAGACGACTAAATAGTGCCCGGAAACCTAGCCGTGGGCTAGGCGCTCTGCCCACAGAACAACTGGGATGTGTGCCCCAGGTGGTGGAATGGGGTACCCCTGGCGTGTTACATGCTGGGGTTGTCAGGCTATAATACGGAAAACCTGACCGCAAACCATAGTGGTGCACCGTGTTGGGAAAGATGCCACGTTCCTCGCACGTTAAAGAACCCTGCTGTGGTATTCGATAGGAGTAGGAACCTTTGCGCTCCGCCACAGGAGGCTAAATTGCCCGACCTTACCCACCCCCCCTTTTTCCAGTGGCAGTCAAAATTTGTCGACCCTATTATCCTTGTGACCCATCCTTTTTTTTCATTTCATGTTCATTTTATCATCCATTTCATGTTCATTGTCTGAATATAGCTGAAATATTGCTGCTCGGACGTTAAACCCTAACAAACAAACAAACAAATCGGTCCAGGCAAAAATTTGGACTTGTCGACGATTATGGCGAGGAACCACCGAACGAAGACATAAATACAAACCTCAGTATCTCAAAAGTTGTAAACCGTGTACAAATTCGTACATTGATGTTTTCTACTCATGAGTGCAAACACTTGAAATTTTCTTTATGGTCTCATTTTTGAAATGTCAATATATGCACCATACAGTGTATGTGTGGCTGCGACACTTATATTACAGTCCCAATTCTACTAAATCACACATTTCTGCTACTTTTATGGGTGCAAAAACGTCCCATACTGACCTGATATTATTGTTTAAAATGTTAAAGTTATCCGTTTATTGTCATATTGGTGACTGTGACACATCTTTAAGTCCAATTTCTTAAAAATGAAAATTGTACAAACACTTTTAAGTTCAATAATGGTCCAAATTTATTGTATAAAATATTAATAAAAAAACAATATTAGCATCATGTTGGTAGTTGCAACACTTATATTTCAGCCTTAAATCTTCAAATGATACATTTTTGCAAAGTGTATGTGTGCAAATACTTTTAATAAACCTATCAGTCTTAAACTATTGTATAAAATGGTAAAATTGTCAATATTAGTATCATACGGATGGCTGCAATACATTTATTACTGACCGAATTCTTAAAACTGAGATATTTTGCTAATTGAATGAGTGCAAAACACCTTTAAATTAAAAAAAATGGCTAGTGTTCAATTTCAGTTTCAAATGTTCAGTTTGTCCATTTTAGTGTCACGTGGGTGGCTTTGACACCTATATTTCAGACCAAAATCTGCGAAATGATACATTTTGCGAAGTTTATGCGTGTGAAGAAGTTTAATTTCAATTATGGTCTGATGTTAATGTTTAAAATGTTTAAAGTGACAAAACGAGTACCACATGGGTGTATTCAATACGTATATTTTAGTCTTAAAATGCACTTTTTGCTATTTTTAAGAAATGAAATATTTCTGCCAGTATATTTGAACACTTTCAATAAAAAAAATGTCTGATAGTATTGTTTATTACGCTAAATTTTTCAATATTTTTATTATGCGAGTGTCTGTGACACAGTTATTTTTTAGTCAAAATTTAAAAAAAATACATATTATTGGAAATCATATGAGCATTTTTAATCTATATTGGCCAGAAACTATTGTGCTAAGTACTAAAAACGTCAATAAAATAACGAATTGCAACACATGTATTTCATTCAAATTTTTTTGAATGAGTTTTTTGTTTATAATCTGTTTCATTTGCCATCATAGAAACTTGATAGGTCCGTTACACGTGGAAAAAAAGGCAGAGTGTTTATTTCTTTCGATGGAACATTTAAAATTATTCCCCTGCCATATTCCCCATTGTCCTATTTATAATCCTTTTCCCCATTGGTTATGCCCCATCCCCCATTGTCACATTCTCCATTGCTCATTTCTCCATATCCCATAAAATTGGAATTTATCTAAACCAGGCATTCTGTTGAACAATTGTTCTGAAGGCGTTGCAAATTCGTAATTTGAACTTATATGCTTTATCGCACCTAATTAAACAGCGATTAATTTAGGCTAAAATTGGGAGATAAGATCATTGCGAGCAAACGTACTGATGTGAAAGACACTAGTAGAGATGGTCTACTTGTTGTAACGCACAGACCCATTAGCTGCGAATGTATCATTGTACTCAATCACCCTACAACTCACCAATTAAAATCTGTTGCGCATCGATTCTTCCTTGCATCAAACATGGATAAAGCAATTGCATATGTGTGCAATGTTTGTATTTACAGTGTGTCTTCAAATATGCACATTCGTTTATTATTCTGAAAGTTCAGTTGTTAGAGGCGTATCTGTCAAGGACGTTATGGATGGATATCAAAATCTACCGTTTACTAATCGTTATACTTGGCTATCAATTCCATCCGAATGTTCAGATCAACGTCGTACTCACTGGCATCTGCGCTAAGGAAACCGACCATCAAAATAATGTACCGATGTGAGAGACACTAAACAATATTTGAACGTTACCAGTAGAGATGGTTTACTGGTTGTAACGCACAGACTCGTTAGCGGCGAATGTATCATTGTACTCAATCACCCTACAACTCACCAATTAAAAAAACTGTTGCGCATCGATTCTTCCTTGCATCAAACATGGATAAAGCAATTGAATATGCGTGCAATGTTTGTATTGACAGTGTGTCTTCACAAAACGCAACGACTGTTAAATCTGAACAAGCAACCGGAGACATGCTTGATTCAATTTGAACTTCAATTGCTGCAGACGTCATGAAATGTCATGAAGAACAGCTTGTAATGGTAGTGCGCGAATACGCAATATTTAATACTAGTACTGTCGTCCGTAACATTTATAAGGAATTTCACGAAGCTTTACTTTGTTTATGTGTTGTTCTCTGGTCATTAGATGGCCCTGTTGCTGTAATTTGAACACATGGTGCTCTAGATTTCAAAGCCTTGATGAACCATAATTTTTTTGAAAAACCCAAAATTTGCTTGAATTAGGTCGCTCCAAAAACGTTTATAAAAATCCCAAGGCAGGAAGAGCCTATCAAGAACTACAGTATGAAATGTTACGACTTGCCTCGGTAGAAGATGTGTTTCTACGGTGCAGCATTCATCACCCGTCGCTCAAATGAACCTCCATATTAGATACCGCGGTTTCTCAGCTAGAGAAATGTGGTTCCAAATTTACCATTTAACGAACAATCAAGTACCTGTTTTACACCGCAATTTTTCAACATGAGAACTCGTGCAAAAATCATCCACATAGAGAAAAATCAGAATATCCAATATGGAATGTCATTAGCCCTAGTCTACATCACAGTGATGTTGGTGTCTTAGTGAATCAAAATTTGTGCCCATGATTGTCATCTTGTCATTTCGACCGACTATCCTGGATGCAATACTAAAATAAATGTTGGAGCACAATATATTGGACGCTTCATATCGGGATAGATGAAGTGAATGCTTTAAAATTTAACAGGAACTGATCGACGGACACCGATATATAGAACGTCAAATGCAATCAAGGAATCTTCCGATGAAGTTGAGTGTCTAAAACAGAATACAAATCCTCCAAATCCGAAATAAAACATTCCACAAAAAATTTTAGAACCGCATTGAACTGAGGCACCATATTCTAATAAGGTTTCCAACACTAATATGAGTTTTGAATCACATCACTTATCTGACAACGAACTAGAGTTCTTGGACTCCGCTATTAAACCCAAAGACGAAAAACATGACCAGAGACCCAATCGTGTGAGAAATCCATTACTAATGACCATGTCTTATATTGATTTGGACATTGGGCAGAATAAACTCCACATCGCTCAAGAGCAGTTTACACTGTGACAGCGATACGATGTGTAATTTAAAGAACCTACTCGATATATATTGGAATTTTTGTATTTGTACCTGCGAATCATAAATATTGTTGAATGTATTGACTGTTATTTGTACCTAACATCAACATGAACTGACATGCCCATACATAAAGGCACATCATCAACAAGCCAGTTTTTGAGTTCAAATAACGTTTTCCCTTGTATTTAAAGCCTTAACTAAAAAAAAAGAGTCACCCTGCAACCTAAACCATTTTTGTATTGTATTCAGTTTCACCCAAGACTATCAAGCTTTCATGTGAAACAGAATGAAAACAGTCCAAGTTACTTTGATGCTTATATAAGATTGATGTAAAATGCTGAATATAGACGTTCCAATGATTTGAAAGAGTTGTGTCCCTTACCCTAGGTCTACCTTCTTAAGGTAATCGGTTTTGGTGAATAGAAATGTATTTAAATCAGGTGGTATTTGTCATTGGTTAAGAAACATTTTTGTTGCACAAACAGTGGCACTTGATGTATTTTATAACCATTTTTAAGTAGCAGTCCGCCTAAGAATCATGCAATTTTCACTGAAAGTGATTTATTGATGTCAGATATTTTATCCAAATTGACTTTAAATCAGTTGGATATATCAGAAAAACAGTGAATGAAATGAAAAAATGAAAAATGTTTACATCGTTACCATAGCAACGACCGCTCCTTAGCAACCACCAATTTAGGGCCTAATAATCATAAAAATGTCACAATTTGAATGTATTTTTTTATATCTAATGGTGGAAAATTTACCAAACTAAATAATTACATTAATAAAGTGTGTATTATGGAAAACAATTTGCAATAAAGTACAAAGCAATCTGATTGGTTAAGATCTGGTTACCATAGCAACCAAAATTCTTAATTTCTGACAATTTGAAATATACGAAATAGGTTATGTTCAGACCCGTTTTGCTAACAAGAGCAAGAAGATATTATCCAGTGTAGTAGGTGCTCTCCACTGAAACATATCAAAAATAAAAATATGTAGCATATCTTTGTTTTTTGTTCATTTGGGCCTTAAATCAACCCCATAAAGACTTTTCTTCTTCTTAACGCTTTTATACAACCTTTGTCCAGACCATAACTTTTTTGTCTTTTGACCTGGACTTCTAATATTTGATATGTTGATATATCCTCTCGAGGCAGTGTCGCGTACCAGAATGGGTGACCTTTGAACTTTATATCAAGGTCAAGGGCAAATAACATAAAAATTTTGGCAAAATACGATACACGATTTTTTCTGTGCCAGTACTTTTTGGTCTTTCTACTTAGTTATCTGACCTGTTTGACAATTAAGTAAATCACATTAAGTTAGAATGAAATGTTCTAGATTGGATGACTTTTGACCTTGGCCTTTGACTCCAAGGTCAAATGACATACACAATTTTGGCCAAATATCATAAAAAAATTGTCCGGGCTAAAATTTTCTTTTGTCTCTTTTCTGAGACATCTGATATTTGGTATGGGGTTATGTTTTCTCAAGGCGAGTCGCCTCGTACTAGATTGGTTGACATTTGAACTTGACCTTTAACCTCATGGTCAAATAACATATCAACTTTTGACTTGATGAGTGTTAATGAGGACAGATGTCATATGACTGATACTAAATTGTTTTTTTTTTAATTTCTGTATTTTGAGAGAATTCAATAAGACCCAAGAGTAATATTTCTTGTTTTTGTTGATCAACTCTTGACAATATATCCCATTTCCATTTTTTAACTCCTGTGTTACTGAAATGCACATCTTCTTATCAAAATGTACCAGGATTACATTCTTTTGATTTCCGCTAGAATCTTGGTTCCCGTGATTACTCTTGTAAACATGAACATGTAGGTTCTTGTTTACAGAATATTTCAAAATGTTTTATAATTTTGTTGTTTAAAATAATACACAATACTGTGACTTACTCAACATTTGCTTATTAGAAAAAAATGACAATGAGACAGGCTAAGTTAAAATTAACTGAATAGTCAAATGCAGGAAACGCTTTTGATAGCATTTTATGACCTGAACCAGAATTTTGCTGAAGGGAACAGTTTTTGAATTATTTTGAAAAAAACTTTTCTGACCCCTATGTTCCACTTTAGTATAGGTAGCCATATACATTTTTAATGGATTAAAAAACACAAGTCATTTCGAGCACAATACACTAAAGAATTATTCTGCTTTATTTCCATTAACTGATCTTGAATGGTTTAAGAGAAGAAGATTTGCAAAATTGCACATATACATGTGGAAAAATTAAGAATTGTTTCAGGAGCCATAACTCCTACATTAGTAAACGAATCGTTTCGAAAATGTTGCTATTGGTCAATCTTTTGATGCTGAACTATATAATCTTCCAAAAAGGGCAACAACCTTTGAGTTGTTTGCAAACAAATGCCTTATGACCCCTATGTTCTATTTTTAGTAACAGGGGTTATGTTTTTGTCACGGAACAAGAATCCCAACATTTATTTTTGTGGAAACCATTCAGAACAATTGTTTTTGAAGAGAATATTTTCAAAGCCGTACATACGAGGAATCCCAAAAAAAACTTTTATAGGGGTCATAACTCCTACATCAGTTGTAAATATCGTTTGCAGAATTTCGGCATAGGGTTTCTCTTAATCCTGGACAAATTTATCCCCTGCAAGAATTACGCTAAAGGCAACGGTTTTTTGAGTAATTTAAAAACAAAAATGCCTTTTGACACCTATGTTCTATTTCTAGTAACGGCGGCTATGTTTTTTCACGGATCATAAATCCCGACAGCCATTTTGTGCACAATTATCTAGAGGAGGAGAATTTCGAAAATTTGTCGACGCGGAGGGAGGCCAAGTGATGGCATAAGCTTACTTGGCCTTTGGCAAGGAGAGCTAAAAACAACAAATATTTGTTTACTGGCCTGTTACCCTACATCTATTACTTGTAGCTGTCTAGAAACTATGTGAGAACCAAACATGGGTAATCTAAAATTACACATTTCATCTTGTATTGGCATTGAAGAATAAATTGCATAATTGTAAAATATGAACTACTTTAATTTATAGTCAACAAGTTTACGTGATCTTTCTACTTATTATTGCCCATACATGAGATCAGAAGTAAACTTTAATACAGTCAATGAAATGTAAAATATAGGTTGCTGACTTCATTTGGATGCTGATTCAATATCCTAATGAATCTGTATATGACTTCAGTTATATAACCCTGCCATTTGTATTTAATGAGGTATGATACCAAAAGTACTAAATCGTGATGTTTGTACAAAAAATTAAGTGTTTTGTCTTCTTTGGCATATTCCTTTATATATTTCCCCTATATTCAACTATGCTGGAGCACAGACATAAACATGTAGGTAGAAAAAGATTTTTGAAAATGATTTTTATAGGCATTAAAAAAGATTGCAAAAATATAAAATAAAAGATGTTTGAAAAAGTCAACAATGACAACAGACAACTACAATGAACACAAAGTGATGGCAATAGTTCACACTGACCTAGATGAGGTTAAATATACGATGAGAAAACCAACCTCTTCTAACTAAATTATGTTACTCAGAATGTTAGTTTAAAACTTATCTTGTCATTATCTGCAAGTGTTTGGGAAAAAAGTCCTTAAAACGATTATTTCTGTAAATTTTGTTAAGTTCAAGGCCCGTAATTTCAGTAAAATCAATGAAGTGAAACCAAACACAAACTTGTATTGTAACTTATCACGGTTAATTTATAATAAAAATCATGTCAATATCTGCAAATGTTCAGAATAAAAATGTCAGGAAAACGGTTATTTCTGTGAATTTTGATGATTACAGAGCCCGTAATTTCGGTAAAAATTATCTAAAAGTATACTTGTCCTTTAACGTATCATGGTGAACTTATTAACCAAAAAAATAATTCAATATCTGCAAGTGTTTAAAAAAAAGTCCGGAAAACTTAAGATGGACTGGTGGACTGACGGTCAAACGGACGGGTCAAATACATTTTACCCTGCGCAACTGCATTGCGTGGGGTATAATTATTAAGCTCAGAGTTCTTCTCCTTTGAAATTAAGAGGATCCATATTCCATAACAGATGTAAAAGATTAGTACTGCTACTAGAGTTGCGCACAATCAGGTGATAAAGGGCAAGTGATTCTTTACAATTACGACATACTGTGAGGTGATATATTGCATGAATCAGTCATGAACTTAAGCCAAAATTGTGTATGTCATTTGACCATAAGGTCAAAGGTCATGTTCAAAAGTCACACACCTTAAATGGTACATGACACTCAACCTTGGCGTGAAAAACACACATACCAAATGTCAGATATCTTAGTAAAAAGGCAAAAAAGGTTTGGCACAGGCAAAACTTTGGTGTTATTTTGGCAAAATGAGTATCTTATTTGACCATGAGGTTGACAGGTTAAATTCAGGTAAAATTTCATCTATTCCAGTACGCAACACTCCACCTTGAGAGGATATACCAACATATTAAATATTAGAAGTCTAGGTCAAAAAGACAAAAAGCGTTATGGTATGTGTGATGCAGTAAAATTCTATATGATTCAGCAAAAATTAAAAGTAAATAAAATTGCATTTTAGCTTAAGTAAATTGATAATGTCTTGACATATTTGTAAATTTAGCCGAAAGAAAGAAATATGTGTAATATTAAATTATACATAGGTAAACAACTGACACTTTATAGAAATTAGCAAAATCTATTTAATTGCTTTAGGTAATAACTTCCATTGTTTAAGGATAAATAACTTAAAACAGTATCCGACATAAAAAGATAAAGTAAAATTGGGTAAACGTAATCTTACATAACCAAACGTTTCCCATACTAAGGCGTTATGAATATTCATCTTTGGAAATTAAATAAAATTAAGAGATTTCATTGGTAAATAAAGACAGGTCTGACAGCACGTGATATTGAGTTTTTAAGGGAGCTCGACCCAGCCCTGGTATCACTGTGTACGTTTAGGACAAAAAAGAGTAAAACTTAATATCTTTATTTACCAGGCCAGACTCGAAAGCATGCAGTGTCCGATAGGCCAGGGACACAAAACAAAACTACATGTATGTCAGTCATAGCAAGAAAGCACTACCGCTCCATCAAGACTCTACCATGAACTAGTTTTCCCCAGCAAATAAAATGTCACTCGAAAAGATAGAGTTCATATTAACATTTCGGACGGGGAGGCAGTCGACATCTCGAGGAGCAATGTCATGCCCTCAACCTCTCCGCTCTGACCACATAATTTACGACATAACATATGGACAAATTTTGTATGAATGGCGTCAAACCTTGGTATGTTATTTGAACATGAGGTCAAAAGTCAAGTTCAAATGTCAACCACCCTAGTATGTGGTGCCTGGCCTTCAGGTTTTATAATCCCATACCAAATATTAGATGTGTAAGTGAAAAGACAAAACAATTTTAGCCCAGACAAATTTTTGTCTGGTATTTGGCCAGAATTTTGCATGTCATTTGATCTTGGAGTCAAAGGTCAAGGTCAAAAGTTATCCTATCTTGAACATTACACTCTACCTTATTATGATTTACTTACGTACGAAAAATCAGATATATTGGTAAAAAGACAGAAAAAAAAAACAATATGGCCAAGACAAAGTTTTTTATGGTATTTTGCCAAAATTTTGTTATTTGTCCTTGGGGCCAAAGGTCAAGGTCAAAGGTCACCCACCTAAAACATTACTCCCTGCCTTGGTGTGATATACTTAAATGCCAAAGATCATGTATATAAGTAAAAAGACCAAATAATAATGGCACAGATAAAATTATGTATCGTATTTTGCCAAAATTTGTAAGTTATTTGACCTTGAGGTTAAAGGTCAAGGTCAAAAGTCTACCACTCTGGTATGCAACAATCTACCCTGAGAGGATATACCAACATACCAAATATCAGAAGTCTAGGTCAAAAGACAAAAAAGGTATCGTCTTGACAAAGTTTGTATGAAAAACGTCAAGAAGAAGAAAAGTCCTTATAGGGGGTGATTTTGGGTGCAGATGAGCAAAAAAAAAAAAAAACAAAGATATGCTACATATTTTTATTTTTGATATGTTTCAGTGGATAGCACCTACTACACATCCATGCATACATTTAATTAACATCTTCTTGCTCTTGTTAGCAAAACGGGTCTGAACATAGCTTATTTTCGTATATTTCAAATTGTCAAAAATTAAGAATTTTGGTTGCTATGGTACCCAGATCTAAACCAATCTGATTGCTTTGTATTTTATTGTAAATTGTTTTTCATAAGACATACTTCATTAATGTAATTATGTAGTTTGACAAATTTCCACCATTAGATACAAAAAAATACATTCAAATTGTGATGTTTTTGTGTTTTTAGGCCCAAAATTGGTGGTTGCTAAGGAATGGTCGTTGCTATGGTTACAGTGAAAAAAATTTTCGTTTTTCTATATTGATTCTTGTTTTTCCATTAAATCCTACATATTGCAAGTCAATTTGGTTCAAATGTCTGACATCGATAAATCACCTACTGCATGATTCTTAGGTGGACTGCAATTTAAAAAAAAAATGAACAATATTATTGATGATGTTGATATTGATTTGCCTGAAAATGTTCCTTCTATTTATTTTGAGATATGTGAAAATGAAATTGTTAGTGCAATTAAATTTGTGGAATATTATAAAGCATATGGTCAAGATTTAATCTTGAACGAGTTTTTGAAGCATGCATCAAATAATTAACTTATGTCTGTTTTTTATAGAATATTTAATGTTGTGTTTGCCAACGGTGTGGTAACTAAAGTATAGTTTGAAGATTATATATGTCTAATTGATCAGAATAAATATAACCCTACAAATACTTATAATTGTTTTGTTTTGGAAAAATTTTGTACCTTAAATAAACGACTTTTTCACTGTCTTGGAAATTAAGGTTTACTGTATGAAGAGCAAGCTGGTTTTAGAAAGGGTTATGGTACAATAGTTTGATTTGATTGTTACAAGCTTTCTCATCGTTTGGTTTGCAGAGTAAGACAAACAAACGGATACAAGCATTCCTAGTAAACAGAACACAGGTACTTGTTGTACAAAGAGAACCATCAGACAAAGTAAAACTTGAATCAGGTGAACCCTACGGATCACTGCAAGGACCGAATTTATCTTATTCGATATTAAAGACCTGCCATAGGACCATAAATATAATTAAATGACATAATGTATCTGAATAAACGAAGTTCAAAGCATTCAGAAAACAATGTATACGATTTACAAACAATAACCAAAGACGGTCAGGTGTGGTCGTTCTTTCCCAACACGACAAGAGAATGGTACAAACTGCCACCGGAGATTGCCCACGCCAAGTCACTTTAGGCGTTCAAAACTCAAGTGACGAAAATGAATAACAACAATAATAATTTTATATCCCGTTTTAACCATGTGCAGTCCGCCAGTATAATCAGCAAGTTGAATGTGGGCAGTATACGGATGTTGATATTTGTTCAAGGTACTTTCTATAAGAATAAATCAAGATTTTATGTTCAACAAGCCAGAAAACCAATGTTCTTTGTACTACGAATGGCACAAAACTTGTGTAACTTACATTGTTATACATACATTGTTACATTTAGTTGACACTCGTAATTATTGCTCACATAGTGTTATATTGTGCTGCGATTTGGGGTAATGAAGACTCTTGTATCATTTATATTGTTAGATTAAAAGTGATACTATTTTATGAAAGTAAAGAAAGTTTAATAGAGTATTTGGAGCTTGGTTAAGTTCGTACGTTACTACAGTATATGATAGAGTTTTTAGTTAAAATATTAAATGGTAAAAAGGAAAAAAATATGCTGTATACTATATAATTAGAGCTTCATGAAGGCAATGTGTATCAATAACAAATGATTGTTATATAGTATAAGAGATATTTTATCTAATAACTTGAAATGATTTTTGGAACAATCAGATTGTTAAACGCAAGTTTGATCTTACGAAAAAGTAAAAAAGTTACGTATAGATTGTAGACCAAGTATTTAATTCCTTTTAATATTCTAAATATATAACAAATAAAACTGAATTTGATTTTAGAAAGTTTTTTAATCTGATTGATGTTTAACATGTGTAAATAAAAATGCACCATTTATAGGTAACCATTTAAATGTGTGAGATTTTATATTGTTGGTCTGAAAGAATATGTGAACTTTGCAAATGGGAAGAGCTCAAGTTTTGCATAAAAGCAATGAATAAAAACACCAAATACATACACTGATTTAATATCGTTTTACATTTTATTTATAACATACATTTCGTTCGAGACATTTTTTGTTTTTGGTAAATCAACGAGGTAATACTAACGCTGGATCCTTATATTTTGAAAGTTGGTTTCAGAGGAATTCATGGCAATTATTTGCTTTTTCTGAACACATTTTCAATACGAAATTTAGTTGGCAATGTAATCGTAGTATGACATCTGTAGGGTAAACAAAAATTTCGATATACAATAAGCTGTGCATTGGTGGCAATGATATTACGTCATACAAAATGTTTATATGTTGCTAATCAAGTTATTATTTTTCTTTACATTTGCCTTATTCCAGTAAAACGTATAAAGGTTAAGTTAAACAAAAGCCAGTACTGACTTGGAAATAAAGAACTTGAAAAAATCAAAGTGATTTGATGTGAGATTTTCATCCTGAGTTATTGTTAGTTAGGTTTGTTTCAGAATTCATTCTTTATCACAGCATCATTCCATAAAACAAATATGGATTATGTAAAAAGAAAAAGACAGCTACACTTGAGGTACCTTAGTTTTGTCTTGTGAAGTCAGGAGACGCGGACATGCAACCCCTAGGCACTGAGAATACAGATATAATTGTTACTAACAACAATCTAGGAAAGCTACACCTTCATATGGAACACTAGGTGCTTTACAGAAGATCAAATTTAAAAAGGAAGCAAAAATCCAAGCGGGAAAGCAAATGACAAGCAGAAGGAGAAGAAGAAATAATAAATAATTGTATAAACAACTCATGTACACCATATATCACCCTGGTTTTCCACCCTTTCCAAATTTCCACAGAAATTTCCCTTTTCTTTATTCTTAATAGAATGGTCATTGTATTTTTTTGTACTTCCCGTTACTATATTTATACTTAAATTTTTATTTTTATATCACAGCTCATAATTAAGCCAGAACTTTCCAAAACAACGTGGTTTTTTGTAAATGTTCTTATAACTGGGCTTCTGGAACAGGATTATGTTGATACAAGATAGATTGAAATCTTCACTCAGAAGTTTTAAAGTCGTTAAAATGAACTTGTTGATCGTTATGGTGTTTTCATTTGCAACATGAGAAGCAATGCGCCTTTTCTGTCATATTTCTCGCGTGGTCCTCAGCCTACGCCAAACATGATATTTATGAGCAACTCGGCGTTCTATATAAGTAGAGGATTTCCGTTGCACCCTGTTTTATGTCATTTTTCTACCTGCTTAGTGTTTATTCCTTGAATTCTTTTGAATACCTCTCGAATCTTTGTTACTTTGATTACTTATTTTTCAGCTTTTACCGAATGATTTCAACAAAATGAAACGGGTCTTGAAAAAAAAAATGCACTATACATTTACCTTTATCTTATATCCTACTAAACGAATGGCGCTATATTATATTATTTGAAATAGAAAATTAACTGTTTTCTTCGACTTAAAACGTGCAATCCATTAAAAAGATGTTTTCATTTATTTGTGCATTTGAACACCTTCCATATTTTGAAAACATAAAAGAAGGGTTCGCAAACAATATATATTTGCTTTATACGTTGAGTCAATTACTATCACATTTCATACATATTATATCAGGTTGGGTGTTCTTAACAAAAACGCAATAACAATTGAATATAAATGTGGTTAGCAGATTCCATAAAAAAGATATAAACACATACGCAAAGGTTGAAATATTTTTTAAGCTTAGGTCCTAATCCACTTTTTCATGCATGTACGAACAAAAACATTTTTCCTAACATAAAAAGCGAAGTAAAAGAACAAGTGTTTATATGATAGATCATATCTGATTTCGAAAATTAATTATGACCTATAATATACATTAAACACTCGTTGATTTAGTTCGCGTTTTCGATGAAATAGAAAATGTTTTGTACAAAAATGCTTTCCTGCCAAATAAATGGGACGATTCCTATATTTGAAATTCTCATCATCGCGAGTTTTAAGAACAATCTTAGATAGTTATTGATTAAAAAAAAATATACGTTTTGTTAAAAACTATCTTTTTGAAATAGTAAAATAAGATAACAATAGAGTAATGAATTTCAAGTAAGACCAACTTGACATTTTTAAACCCTCTCTTTTTTATACATTAACTTGAATCATTAAAAATAACACTCATAACTTAGCATATAAAAAATTAAACTTTATAAACAGCACGCATTCACAGAATGTTCATACATATGTAAGCAGTATTACATCCGCAAATTAATTAATCGATTGATATGGGAAAAATTTCACAACTTCCTGATTTGAAGTAAACTTATGGACAAAATTAAATTATTATTGTTTGTGCATTTGAATTATACATGAGAACAGTACTTAGTACTGATTGACACGAACTATATAACACACCGTTAAACATAAAAAATCATGTTGCATAATCTTACAATAATAATAATAATAATAATAATAATAAAAAATAAAACAAACAAACAAAAAACAAAGAACAAAAAGAAAAAAAGACCAAAAAACAAAAACATGGTGAGATGCAACAGATACACCATCGTATAACCGGATAAAAAAATAAATACCTACAGAGAATACAAAAAGTAAACACACCTTTAAGCCAGGTCTGAAACGCCAAAATAACAAAGGAAATTCATCCACGGTAACAGGACAATGGAAATTCTTCTTAGTCAAAATAAAAATAAAAATAATGAAAAAAGACACATTCCTGACCAACAACTTCTTACGATGGACAGGTGCATGTGGGATCCTTGGTGGGGTTAAACAGTTTTATATGGCATTAACAATCCCCTTTTAATGTTAGGTCAAATATGAACTAAAACAACAAGAATCAATATAATATAGTTCACTCTATAACACATTCAATTGTCTCAAAATTTTCTTTTATTCTTCTTCATAGTAATAACATTATACATATGGTTTCAGAATATTTTACATTTCCAAGTCAAAGGAGGGTAGATTAATAAACATAAAAAATGGTTTCCGACTGTATGAATGGATTATGCGAATTCAAACAACACAACTAATAAACAGTTTAAGCACGTAAGTGTATTTCAACGGAACGGTTCATCTAAAAAAATGTTTTAATAGAAAAAAGCAATTTGTTGAAATTGATGCAGGTAGAATCATCCAAATGAACTTAACTATAATAACTGTTTAAAAAATGTTATTAAGTTCAATGTACGTGTACTAAGAAGATGTTATATATTCTTCAAGTACATTACCATTTACCGACATATCGTATTATATTGTACATATCTAATTAAACACTATGAACATATATATATATACAACGTCTCAGAATGTGACGACTCTATTCGCTACACTGATCCATCGGATCAAATTGATACAGGGAAGATAACGTAAACTTATAGAAGGGTCTGGAAAATTCCCAACGATGTTAGAACAGTCAAATTTGCAAAGCAAATTTTTGGTCGTTCCCTCCGCGGGACTCGACCTCGTACCACTGTGACATCTATGGAAACACCGCCTGCACTAAGTCCCGCGCCCTAGACCACATTGCCAGCTAGGCTTTATAAAAATATAGCTTTTGCCGGCCGGGTCATTCCTCCTCGTAGGATTAATCTAGGGTTGTAACATAGAAAACGATGTATGGTAGTACGGAACAGTTCATCTAGGTGTTATTAGGTATATTATAATCTACTCACAATCTATTACTACCATACATCGTGTACTACATGAAAAAAAAAAAAAAAAAACGACGATCATAATCAAAACAAAACAAAGAACAGTGTTAAAAAAACTAACTGATAAACAAACTGACTTTTTCAAATGCAATTGTCGATGTTTCCAACATTATAGTTGTAATGTAAACCTGACGACCTTAGATATACAACAACCCTTATTTCGTTGATCTTTAGAATTTTGCACTTATTTACCACAACTGGGTTCTTTTTCTGTATCAAAAAATGATATTTGAGATGTACACATTATGACCTTCAATTTGATATGCAACAACCTAACTCTATAATACAAACTTTAGTTTTGCATTCATTAACCTTATCCGATTCATTTTTTGGGACAAACCATCGATATTTCGGACGTACGCTTTAAGACCTTTCATTTGATATGCAACAACATTACCTTCTAAGAACTTTATTTTTTTGCACTTAATGACCCTACTCTTCAAACATGTATTACTTATCGAGGTGGAAACTTTGAATTTTGAAATGTACTCATTTAGTCCTTCAAAATGATATATCACATGACCCCCTTCGGCGAAGTTAGAAAAAATGATGCAATATCAAATTTATAAATAGGTATTGATGACATATATAACACCATTGGAAAATATGAACTTTTTAAGTTGTTGTAGTATCAATGGTTTTTTATATTGGTCCTTGGTATTGTGTCACACAGTTGTACTTGAGCAGATCTTTTATTATATACCCTCGCTCTGAAAAACTAAAATTTCGATAGATCCAAAACGAGACAAGATATCTCAAATCTGAAAACAGTATGATAGTCTACAGAACATATGCAACAAAATTACAATACAATTTGGGCAATTGCAGAGCTCATTTGGAGCACGCTGATTATTTGAATATGATGCAATAATAAAATCCAAGAAGTCGTAGAGACATGAAACTATCACCATACATCTTAGGATTACTTGACCTTGTTAAACTAAGAAGGTCAAGGTCATAGAATTATGTCAAGGTCACAAACCGAATTGTACAAAACATCAAAATTCTCAAATCCTTTGAACAGACGGACTGACAGGTGTAAACATGGTCTCAAAATGAAGGGCTTATCGAAAAGGTCATTTTATACCTGTATGTATGCACTTATCTCTTATCGTTTTCTTAATATCAAAGCCTGTATTTTGCAGTGAGACAGCTTTCTAGCACTTTATGACCGTTGACCGTGGATGAAAATGAAAGGTCACATGGAACAAAGATCATTGATGAAGGTCCCATGTTTCTATAACTTCCGGTTCTCGAAATATTAATTTTGAAAAGTTAAGTATGATATTTCAAAAGTAAAAAAAAACTCCTGTATGGTTTGATAATAAAATACATGTTTATGTTTATTCTTTAGGTATTCATCTTATGTACATGAAACAGTTTTTAGGTTGATATTATCAATTATGGTTTTCAAGATATGAGGGATTGGAATAAATTGTTTTAAGTGGACATAACACTTAAAGATGATAATGAAATCCTTAGCAGGGTCATTTTCTAATAGAACATGATAACACCTACATCTTCATCAAGTATGATAATGATGTCCTGAAAAATGATTTCGGGGGACCATGTTGACCATGTTGTAAGACCCGAATAAGCGGAAGATAACTTCAACAATTGATGATGAAGTCCTAAATGGGATATATCGATGGTCCAAATTTTGTAATGATATCTTGAAAGACCGTGTCAAATTAAATATTGGAAGAAAAAAAACTAGCACTCTGTGACCTTTGACCTTGAATGGAAATGAAAGGTCACATGCACCAAAGGTCATTGATGAAGGTCCCATGTCTCTACAACTTGTGGTTTTCGAAATGTAAATTTTGAAATCTTTAGTATGATATTTCAAGGGATACAACTCCTGAAATCCTTAGCAGGGTCATTTCCGAACTTAACATGATGACATCTACATATTCACTAAATATGGCGATGATATCCTGAAAAAAATCAGTTCGTGGACCATGTTGAAAAACATGCCAATAAAAGGGCGATAACTTCTACAATGGATAATTCAATTATTTAAGGGTCATCTTATAAAAGTCCCTAATGAGCTCTATAGATTGTCCAAATGTGGTGATACTATCTTAATATCTTGAAAAAAAGAGAAAAAAGGTCTTTCCCATGTAGGGAAAGCCCTTAAAAGTACATTAAAAAAAACAATAAGGTCTTCCCCTTGTAGGGAAGGCCTTTAATTACACATAATCATGGTCTTTTGTATCTTTATAAACAGCCGTTCTTAACGTTAATCAAGATTTATTAATCAACAAAGTAAGAATTGTGAGTGCAGCTAATATTATTATTCACTATTTCAGTAGACCATAACCACCCTATGAAAGAATTCAAATTATTGTAGTAATAAGCGTATTTAAAAATTAAATGTAATTCCAAAGTGGTAAGCACTTGCTAATACATGTAGTAAAGTTGCGATCTATTCTAACCTTTCTTAAATTCTGTCAGAAACTGTTATAAAAAAAAAACTGTTATATGTCAGTAGATAGAACAGAAATTCTGACAGATCTTGACAGGTCCGACAGAGCCTGTCATTGGTCAGGACACTGTCGTGGGTCGTGACAAAGAAATACTAACAGCTTTTCTAAACAGTCATACCCATGGACAGATCCTGGCAATAAATCAACTTATTCTGTGTGACTGACTTAGAACAGGATGTCTACGATTAATAATGGAAGTTGTGTAACATAATGTAAATAAGTACATCTGATAAAAAAAAATCTTGCTTTCAAAATTTACATTTTATACATTCTATCACTGACCAATGATTAAATTTATTTATTTACTCACAGGTCTATGATTCTGTTCTAAGTGTAACTGATTATTTTCAAATATTTGGTAATTTTCACAAAGCTAAAGATTGATAAATAATTTTATGAGTGAAGGTTCTTTTGAATTGCATAAAGGTCTCAAATCATTCTACAAAATGTAAAAAATGACAATTGTAGGTTAAATGGGTGACTGCTACCTATATATTTCGATTATAATTCTTTACAATGCTATTTTCTTTAGCAAAAAATGTAGAAATTGTAAATATTTGTTTCATATGAGTGACTCTGACACGTCTATTCCTGGCAAAATTCTAAAAATTGACATATTTCTGCAAAATGTATGAGTGTGAAATCTTCCAATCTGTACCTGAAGGCCTAAGTCTAAATTAAATGTAGAAAACGTAGAAATTGTAAATACTGGGAACCATGTTAGTGACTGTGACACCTATTTGTTAATCAAAATTCTAAAATATGAATTTCATTGCAAAATGTACGAGTGCAAGCACTTTTGATGTCCATAATGATCAAAGACAAACAAATTGTTAAGACACTTTGAAGTCAGCCTCATACCTGGACCTACACTTAGAGAGATCGATAATAAAGGTAAACTATTGACCAAACTTTACGACAAACGTGATGACTTTTCATTCAGAAGTGTCAACTTTCCTGTCATCTGTGGCAACATCGCTTCAGCATCTGCGCATGGAATTTTCATATCACTCATACGTCATGCCAGTGCTTGATTACTCTTTAGTATTATACTAGTGACTGCAACATGTGTATTTCAGTAAAAATGTATAAAAAAAACTTTTTGGCAAAATAATTTTCATTTATTGAATAAAATGGTAAGTTGTATAATAAAATAAAAAAGACAAAAAAAAAAAAAACAAAAACAAAAACAAAAAAAAAAAAAAAAACAAAAAAAACCAAAACAAAAAAAAACAAAAAAAAACCCAAAAAACAAACAAAAAACAAACAAAAAACAAAAAACAAAAAAAAAACAAAAAACAAAAAAAAACCGTGTATCAACTAATTACAAAAATAGCAAGGCTTCCTTACCGGCATACAAAGTGAAATGCGGGTGATACACCTCTTTTTACTGAATCGTGTTTATGATTATTTTGTATGTACATTTGTAATTCAGTCAGAGAAGTCTGTTAGAATCTGTCAGGAACTCCTTTATTCCACGTTATTTAGAAGTAGATCTGCCTTTTATGTTTGGCTAGGTAATGCTGTACAGAAAAACGTCAAACAGAATAGTTCTACATAGAACATATTCTAAAAGGAGTGTTTCACGACCTATGACAGATTATGACAGAGTTTGTCCAAAGCCCTGACAGATCCCGACAAGGTGTGTCAGAACAGTTTCTGACAGTTTAGAACTGTTCTATTACAGCGAGTCCTGACAGAATCGAAGAGACGTTAGTATTGATCACAACTGTACCTCACAATAGTTATGATGTTAAAAACGTGAATATCAATGGTGAATATGTCAAGGAGACAACAGCCCCACCCTGTTGAAAAAATGTCAGTTCAAGGTTGATTTTATTTAGGGAGAACTTGCAAATATTCAACATTGATGAAATACTGATTTCCGTTCCGCATGCAAGACGGGAAGAACAATAAAAAAATCCTAAACACGTGCAACCAATTGCGTAACATTCGTAACAGTTGAGACACAAATGGCTGCTGATTGGTCAAGTTGCTGGTTTGGCTAAAATGTGAATGGGAATCCACACAAGGCACGGGATGTCGACTTTCAAATTAAGCACACCTTAACAATAAAAAAAGAAGAAAGAAATGTTGTACATGTAATATACTAAAATAAAAAAAGTAACTAAAAAGACGGATTTATCATGTTTATGTTTAAAGATATTTTCTAATGATCCAATGTTGCATCACAATCTAATATTTGGGACCATCAGCTTAGATCATTGGAGAACAGAGTATAACTAACTACATAAAAAGTAAGTGAAATTGTACAAAAAGGAACCTTACAGGTTTTCTATCAAAATAGCAATAGTTTCATTTGTAAAAAATACAGAACATTAGAAAAAGCTTACTGACAACTAGCTTTTTAGAAAGGCTATGACTTTTTGTATGTTTGAAAATTAATTATATATTTGAAAAAAAAAATAAGCAGGTCGGATATAGTGCTTTCTGAAATGACCTAGACATTTTTAACACAGACAAGCGAAATTGTTACTTGTATTTTGTCAATGTTTAGGTTTTCCGCATTAAAAATATCAATTACTAAATGCAGATTATAAATACTTCCGATTGTTATTTCCTGCATGAAATACATGGTCTTTTTTTCACAGGCCACCCATGAACTGTATTTTATGCCATTCAATATGAAGTGTTTTGTCATATTTTTTTTTATTATAAATGACATATTTTTCAATGTATCAGGTAAAGTTTCGTACACTTTTTAAATGATTATCAAAATTACTGTATCAATATATAATGCCCCCGAGAAACCGTGACTTTCTTTTCTTTTAACATTTAAGGTAGTGTCATTTATATTGAAGTGCAACCTTTACCGACCGATGAATTTTCATGAACGTGCCTGTAAAATACATGTACTAATTTGTTTGTCATATATCAGAATACTAATTTGTGCTTACTCGCCCCTAGACTGGAACTGGTTAATTGTATTCATTCACATTGAAATATGGTAACCAAAAGTGTTATTATCTAAACCCCAAAAATAAAAATCTGAATGTGACAAAATCGTTTCAGCTTCGATGTATGAAGTCTCTTCGTCAAATCTTATCCATTGTACCTGAGCCTTCCTAGGATTACGGTTTATTCATATCGTTACACACTTTACAAATAAGTTTAACATTAAGGTAAAGTTGCTATAAGACTTAAGTAATAACGTTCTTGGAGTCGACATCATAAACAAGGTGATTATTATGTATGGTATGGACATTTCCACTATGAGATCAAACTTGGCTCCTAGCTGGAGCCTAAAGTAATAACGTTTTTCGTCCGTCTGTCTGTCAAAGAAATAACTTAAGTACATTTTGGATGTTAGTGATAAAACTTGACATGGTTACTCTCCACTACTTGAGAGTGTTGCGCACAAAAAAAAATAATAATCAATAGACGTAGCGAAAGAAAACCTTTGTGAAACTAAGGTACCTTCAAGGTCCAAGTCCACTTATTTATCACAGTTCATACAGTATGCTAGTCTGTCAACACTAAAACCTTGCTTGATGGTACTGTTTGGCCATTAAGTTGTCATTATTCCCCTCCTTTCCTTTAACGAGAATATAGGCAACACGGTGTCCCGAAGGACGCTTATCCTAGTACATGTAAATTTGGGGTGGAGTCCGAGTTACAGATTATTGTTTTATTTAGTTTATTCTTTAATTAATTCGTATTCGTGTATGTATGTTATTTTGACCATTTCATAGAATTGTCCTTGTCCCAAAAACATTAATATCATGTTCTTTTGTTCTATTAAGCTAGCTTTGTATAATATGAATAGAGTGAATATGTGAGCATGGAAAACACAGAGATGCTGCCTTTGCCGACGTCAGATTTCAAACTGATCATGATTTTGGTAGGTTACTTTCTACGATAGAAACAAAGGAAAATATATAACACCATCTCGTCAAGTTCAATTTTTGGAATCTTGAGTCTAATCTATAGCTGTCGCTTTAACAATTCTACTAATAAACACATACATGTATAGAGGTTGGCAAATAAAAAAATAAGTTTTTTTTTTTTTTTTTTTTTTTTTTTTTTTGTTACTGTCCTGAAAAAGAGTTTTTTTATTTCATTCATTTTGACATACATTTGTAGTATGATTTACGCAATTTAAGTTGGCCAATATGGAATTAAAATGATGTAAATAAATATAAAATTTAAATATAGTACCGTTATAACCGTATTTCCTTGTACACTATTATTACAAGCAAACATTTCATAAAAAATAGCTAAATATATCAATTTAGCATGACATGTTTTAGAAAGAACAGACGACAAACAAGATGCTACTACATCATTACTCATGTCAGATTATACAACAGAAGACGAACCTATATCAGGTGATTCGTTTCGATTGTTTTTTGTCTGGTATATTTAAACCATGAAGTAATGTATTGTGTACTTGTTTGAATTGTGATGTTGCTACACGAAATAATATTTATTATTATTTTGTATCCCCGTTTTCTATTTGCAATTGTAATGACTCAATGAAGAATCCATTAATTATTTCAAGTATTTATGTGAAAATAATGTGAAATAATTTTTCCTGTGTAATACACAACTGTTTCAAAAGAAACCAAGTGTCATCCTTCAATACTTGTACTAAAAAGTCAAAGTCTACAGGGCGTAGCGACAGATTTGTTCAGCTAAATTTCTGGGCAACACTAGAATAACGGTATTAAAGTAGGTTATAAAGTTTAAACATATGTTTGTTACTCCTGCCGTTCAAATCAGAATCTGGGTGCAACACCTTTGGGCCAATATTTAAAGCATATATGTTCTGAAGTTGAAAAAATGAACCATTTAAATGCTTGTACGATTAAACTAATAGCAAAGAAATATATATATAAACCACTGTGTAAAGACCCTATCTCATATCAAACCGACATTGCAGTATATACGATATATATTGAACTACGAATATGTCCACTGATGTATGTAATGTGATGTCTGTTTTTGGCCTGTATAAGTCAAATATTCTATACGTTTAGCCACTACTTAGTTTAAAAGTATACTTTTTGTTATACAAAAAAAAACAGATGGTAATGATGCCAAGAACAACCAAACAACACCAACTTATACAAGCCCAAAAACTGGTAAATATATAATGAGGCACATACTATTTTTTTATATTTTGTTATCGGCCCGTCCTGTGGGACCAAGAAACGATCGCCAACTGCTTCTTAGATGACGTGAACTCTGACTGACATATCATGCGGAGTGATTTTTCTTGTATTCCTGCAAACACTACAATGATATCTATGTAAAATTCATACTAGAACTGTATCGCCAAGCAAAAACTATACTATTAAACATTACTGTAAATCTTTAGGAGATATTCAGTGACCGTAAAAATACATTTGCATCATTTCTCATGAGAGAATATTGTTTTCATATCGCATGGAATACTCTTACACTATTTTATAAAACTATTTTATGAAATCGTCATTATGTGATCTTCAAATTTAATCAGATATTGGACCTGAGCAACCTAGACATACAACTGATAATATTATTTTTACAAGCACCTATGATGATGATGAAGACAGCAGAGATGAGCTATCATGTAGGTAGTCTTTACCCATGGCAACATGATAACACTAATCATTGTTACAAAATTATTCTCTTGTCATGAAATTACAACAAAAGATAAGGCTACTTGAAAACTGAGAAATAAGGTATGAGCAATACCATATTTTGAATGTTTATCGAACAAATTTTTGAATATTCATTTTAATCTAGAATAACATATCCATTTCAGTACAAAGGTAAACTATTGAATCAAAGAGCAGTCTGTGTATAGATAGACGCCGAATAATAAATTTGTTTTTATGCCAAATAGTCACATTGAACTAATACTAAACTATTTTTTATAGCATTTCAGAATTGGTTTTATTATGGTCCTTTAATTGGAGTTTGTATATTTTGTCTTTGTCTGTTTGCTTGTAATACATGTACACTGGTCAATTAAATTCAGGAGAGTTGTAATCGAGAAATAGCATAAACAATGCCGAAATGAATAACGAGAAACGTTTAAGATTATTTCGTTCTATAGAAATAAATGATACTCATATAGATAGCCATATTCTTGATTACGAAAGCATAGATGAGAGTGTTATGATTAGGGACCCTTCCTCTCAAAAAATGGGATTTGCTTTAGAATTGAATGCATCTGAGAACGAAAATAATTCTTTGCAACAAAATAACAACCATGTCTATCTTCCATGCATTCCTACCTAGATGTCATCGACAGTGCTAGTGAAACAGCTCCATATCAATATGCTATTGTGTGTCCTGAAGAGGACAAACATGAGTATTGTCTTGTGGACAATGCAAACTGTCAAAAGATTTTTTTGATCACATGGTTGAAAAAATGTTAAATACTCCTACGACATCTAACAGTTATAGCACAATATCAAACTTGTTATGTTTATCTGATCACAAACGCATTAACATTGAAACCGTTTCACAAAATAGTGAAAGCAGTGAAGAATGTATGTGTAAGCAAGATTTAAATACATCCCAAAGAGAAAGTACATCATCGTCAAATGAAACAATTGAAAATTCACCAGTTTTAAACCAGCAAACAGAATCAAGATTAAACATTTACAGTACAGTTCTATAAAACGGATAAAATGATAAATACTTTAAAATTGTTTTATTGAAGAAAATCACATAACTTGACAAATAGGTCAACTTAGAATCTGTCCCTAGAGAAATGACACCCATTTGTGAGACCTTTCTCTGGTTTTTATTGTTCCAATGACCTTTCTCATTATCAATTTGATTGCTTTAAAGAATACACTCATACAAAACAGTTCAGCAACTTCACTTTAACAGACGTGCTTCCTCATCCCTTGTTTTTGAACAAATTTCTTTTTCCCCTCTGTTCTTGGTGGCTGTGTTTTGCCATAGTAGTTCATTTTTCACTATTCCATTGTACTATAAGTAACATTTACTTTTATGACTGACCTTCCACTCTCTTGGTAACTGAAATGTTCAAAACTTCCACTTAATTTCGAATACTTTAAACATTTTGTGTATGTAAATATATTTTTGAGGTAAACATTATCAGGTTCTTGAAATTATATTTGTTAATTTTTTTGCATTTCGAAAAGCTTAAATTTACCTTAATTGTTTTTTTTTTTATTTTACCCAAAGAAAGTTACATGTAATATACAGTTCTGATCGATATTAAAGTGTGATATTAGATTCAGAATTTGTAATAAATAATTGCTTACATGTCTTTTTATTAAGCTTTTGTGCATATTTTATAGTGTTCAGTGTCGGCTTGACCTTGACTGTTTCCTTGATTTACCAATGGAGCCGCCTGCTGATTCTGTTGTTGATCTGAAGGAAAACAAACAAGGTATACGACGCATGTCTACCATGCGATAAGAACATACTGCAAATCAGCTGAAAGGAAGCAAGTACTGCAATACTGATTAAGCTAGTGCATTTTTCTTAATACTTATATCTAAAGTAAAGTGAGGTAAATTGGAAGTTTTATTCTGTTTATCTAGAATATTATTCAAGTAGAGAAAGAACTTGATATTCACGTTATATGTATTACCTTATTCTGTTGTAAATGTGGATTTGTTCGAAATGTCAAGATAACCGTCTTTTTTTATATAAAATACAAATAAAAATATATTTTATTACGAACAGTAAATAACTTAATTCTCATTTTGATGATGAACATACTGTAGTTGTTTAAACTTGAACTGCAAATATATTAGTAAGTAAGAATGTTTCCCTATCTGACATTGTAAAACAGAAAAAAAACTTACTTTCATTGTTTGAATAAGCTGACAGGAAACCAAAACTGTTTAGTAAGCCCACTACAAATCCAATACCTGGCATTTCGAAAAGCTTAAATTTACCTTAATTGTTTTTTTTTTATTTTACCCAAAGAAAGTTACATGTAATATACAGTTCTGATCGATATTAAAGTGTGATATTAGATTCAGAATTTGTAATAAATAATTGCTTACATGTCTTTTTATTAAGCTTTTGTGCATATTTTATAGTTCACTGTCGGCTTGACCTTGACTGTTTCCTTGATTTACCAATGGAGCCGCCTGCTGATTCTGTTGTTGATGTGAAGGAAAACAAACAAGGTATACGACGCATGTCTACCATGCGATAAGAACATACTGCAAATCAGCTGAAAGGAAGCAAGTACTGCAATACTGATTAAGCTAGTGCATTTTTCTTAATACTTATATCTAAAGTAAAGTGAGGTAAATTGGAAGTTTTATTCTGTTTATCTAGAATATTATTCAAGTAGAGAAAGAACTTGATATTCACGTTATATGTATTACCTTATTCTGTTGTAAATGTGGATTTGTTCGAAATGTCAAGATAACCGTCTTTTTTTATATAAAATACAAATAAAAATATATTTTATTACGAACAGTAAATAACTTAATTCTCATTTTGATGATGAACATACTGTAGTTGTTTAAACTTGAACTGCAAATATATTAGTAAGTAAGAATGTTTCCCTATCTGACATTGTAAAACAGAAAAAAAACTTACTTTCATTGTTTGAATAAGCTGACAGGAAACCAAAACTGTTTAGTAAGCCCACTACAAATCCAATACCTGGCATGATCCATTTGTCTGTTGAGAGTGTTTATTAATAATGAGATAATTTTTTTCTTTGATTAACATATGAAGACAAAGTAAATGTTTCCATTTCCAACAAGATCACTTTAAAACGATATTTGTTGAATCAATGTAAATTCAGTCTTGAAATCTATATAACAAACATCAATTCCAAATTGTACCTTTCATTGGGAAGATAGGCGAAGCAAGAAATGCTGTTTTGGAAATTTAAAGTTTGGGTATTATAGGAAAAAAGATCCCTGATTCTCCAATATTTATGCTATTCCCAAAAATAGTGTATCAAAGCTTGAAGAAGTAATCAAGGGAACCAATACTCTAGTGGAAGTCAAAAGAATGTAATCTAGGGATAAATACCAGACATGGAAAACAGGCAAACACAACAAAAAACATACATTTACTAAAATGATACATGCATCGAAACAGAAGCAAATGAGTAACACGAAAAACTGGGAGCATGGACCAAGTGCACCCGTAGGGTAAGCGTCAACTGCCTTTCTAGAGTTGCTCATAAAAAGTCAAGTCCGGGGCAGACGAAAGAGAAAAGGACAACTATGACACGGTAAAAAATGTCATCCACTTTATTTATCGTTGATTTCATGAGTAGAATATCTATATCTGCACTAATTGCAAAACTAGTAAAGGAGTCATCAAGGGAACATAATGCTAGCGGATATCAATATAATGTATTTAAGGACAAAGACCAGACTGAGAAAACAGAAACACAGAAAAAAAAAGAACAAAGAATAACCAAAATGACACTTACAAAGCAACAAAAGTAAATAAGCAACTCAGACTACGCAGAAAATGTGGAGCTTTGGCCAGGAGCAGTTAACATTGAACCATTTCTTTTGATTGTTTTGTGGTAAACATTATACAGTAATACCTGCCTAAACTGAATCCTGAATAAACCGAACAAGTAACTATATCAGATACTCTTTAAGGTCCCTTTTTAGGAGTTAAAATGTATTATGAACCTGTGTAAACCAAACAACAGTATATACCAAACATACATTCAAAAAGGGGTTCGGTTTAGCTGTAGTGCTATTCAATGCTAACCTGAACACGTTTCTCCTTCCGACACTGAAATGATCCCTGCGATAATATGCAATATGAATGTTATTATCACGAAATAAATCTTTTTTATTTCTGGAAAGGAGATGAATAAAGTGGCATAAGCTTACATTTACAAAAATATCATTTAACTTCATCAATATCGAAAACTCCCGAGTTCATAAAGGAAAACAAATACGCCTAATTTGTAACTTTCTGGTACCAATTTTACGTTCAATGTGATGACAATTAGGAAAATGAAAAATTGTGAAACAATTCGCTACTAGATTGCATTTAAAATGGATGTGTTCTAAATCTTAATAATATATTTCAGACGATTTAAGGTGACATAAAATATTTTCTATACTTCGGGAAAAAAGAAAGCTGAAATACTTAATTTAAACATTTGAAATAGGAATTTAAAAAAAAAGAAAGAATCGAAACGAATCTATTCGATAAAATAAATGAAATCGTTATTAAAAACATAATTTAACTATACAAAATGAACAGAATGAAACGAAACTAAATGCAACAAAAGATATCTTAGAAGACGTTTCACAAATATAAGAACCATAATGTTAACCAGTGTCGGACAATTCGATCCAAAGACATTTCGGACCATCACAAGCAATAATGCCTTATGAATGCCGGACATATCGCCCAATAGACATATCAGACCACGACAATCAGTAAAATGCTTTAGGACAAATATATATCATTACAATTACAAAGTTTGTCATACTTGAAGGTTATAAGTATGAAATATCAAATCAGACCTGACAAAAATTATCGAAGTTGTTTTTTATTAATGTTTTCTTCGGGAGCGTTTAAAGGTTTCACCTTCATCATATTATGCATAACACAATAATTCCTAAATAAAACATCAATTTTTTCTTTAATAAAGAACTCAGGTATCAGATATTTCATACAAAAACGATTAGAATGGTAATTATAATCTAAGGATAACAACTAGACAAGAACATTAGACCCGATAACGAACTTTTAACCAACATAAGACGCTTAAGACTTGAGATTTTGCACATATTCATAAGTGTCTTTTTGTTTTGTATCACCAAGATTGGAGAATACATCTTTTTGTTCCTCATCACCTTGTTCTAGAATGCGTGCTTCTGTTTCGGCTGCTGCTACTTTACTTTCCTGTTTTATTACAATGATATCTGCCTCTAAGGCTGCTTTTTGCTTCAAGAGTTCGCTTTTCTTTTTTAATGTATTCTAAGCGTACCTTTTCGGATTCAGCCCTTGCTCTTTTATGACTTGCTGTAGTACCCAAGGATGATCCACTAATTTCTGACATTCTCTCTACCATGTCTAACTTCTTATTCTTGATTTCTAAAATTACTTTTCGAAAAGTTTCATTACACCTTTTGAAATTGTCATTATGATCAACCAAAAACTGCTGAGATTCACTAGTGTTTGTTCTTTGAAGGAAACCTTTATATTCCTCTGATCTTCTACAAAAGTTTTTGTACAAGATCTTTTTGAAATTGTCTTATATCGTCTATTGCATCTAATGATGGCACTTTCAGAATCAAATTTTCGATTTCGTTCCATAAACTGTCACATTTTACCTTCAAAGTCTTCTCTCTGTTCTTCGAACATGGCTTTACCTTTGGCAGTTTTTCTGCGTAATCTCTTCTCTGACATAAATCCGGTATCTTTTTACTATTCCGCCTCGTAGTCAGACAGGTACAGACAGATAGATAACCATCTATGGGCCTCAATCAAAAAACATTTGAGTTCACGTTTTTTTGATGAATGCACATAATGTGTGGTAAAAAGCTTAAAATATACAAAAAAGGATTTTCCTAAATAATTGTCCAATCAAAATTATCATACATTCAAAATATCAAAGATATTTATCAGAATCAAAATACAGATAACAAATAATACATCATACAATATTTTAAAGAAAAGTGTTATGAAATAAACTTGAATTATCTCCCTTTATGGTGCAGGGGTAAGATCAATTTTTCAAAAAGGAAAGTCTCCCCCTCAAAGTATCTCAAAATATCTCAAAACTGGTGAAGGGAATGTGGGATGCATAAATAATTATGATATATCATATTTTACGTCACAATATCATTAATACTGCAAGTGGAATGAAAACAACTCAAAATACCTATCATAAACTATAAAGGCATGGCTTATCTAGGCAAAATGTAAGAAAACAACATGTGTGCCAATTGTGTAAAAAATATCATTAATTTCTCTTTTCCCATCAAAAATATGTATGCAACTATAAAATATAAGCATTAAAGATAATAATAAGACTAACATAGTGGTCTGTCATGAAAAGATTGACTCAAAAAATCTCGATGGAAAACGCATTGGTTCAATGCTCTGACTTATGTGGTTCACATGTAATCTCAAACCCGGAAACAGGAAATGACTCAATAATGAAAGTAAAAATACAATATCCAAAATAGAAATCAAGCGTACCCTAGGGTCATGAAATAGGACATAGGAATAGGTTAATTATTAGAACATCTAAATATGTCAAATGTTAGATATAACCAATGAAAATATAACTAAACAATACCTATTGGGACAAGGGAAAAATATCAAAATTGTAATTGAGAACATTACAATAACGTCTCAGAATGTGACGACTCTATTTGCTACACTGCTCCATCGGATCAAATTGATACAGGGAAGATATATAAACGTATAGTAAGGTCTGATAAATTCCCATCGATGTTAGAACTGTCAAATTTGCGATGCAAATTTTTGGTCGTTCCCTCCGCGGGACTCGAACTCGTACTGCTGTAACAAATAAACGTCTAAATATGTTTAACGTCACCAGAAGATGGTGAAATTTAAATTGAATATATCGGATAACGGATATCCTTCCTCAGCATAAAAAACTCATGAGTTTTATGCTGAGGAAGGATATCTGTTATTCGAAATATTCAATTTAAAGTTTACCACCTTCTGGTGATGTTAAACATATTTAAAAACGATGCGAAACATAACAATAAATAAAATAAACGTCTAAATATGTTTAACATCACCAGAAGATGGTAAAATTTAAATTGAATATCTCGGATAACAGTTATCCTTCCTCAGCATAAAACTCATAAAACTATATGAGCATAAAACTCACAAAACTTAACGAGCATAAAACTCACAAAGTTCAAGATCAAAACAGATTCAGAAGCTGAATAGCGTGCGCTGTGGGTGATTGTACCTTTATCAAAAGCTCACATAAGCATCTGATGAGGAGCCTGAATGAAAATAACAAAGAGGGTCTTTTTATCAAAGTTAAAATTAACTGTGGAAGACAATTTAAAAAATTAATAAAAAGTTCAAATATAGTAGTACGGCGTATTGATGTATAATAGCAAGTAGTGCTGTACCAGCCTTAGATCCAAGACCAAAAATGAATTATTTTTTCTCGTTAATTCCATCTGGAGAAGTTGTTTGCAATTTCTTCATCCAAAAGTTTTCCCGAGATACTCTTTTACATTTTGACCAGTTTTTATTATGTTCTATGATCGTCACAACAATAATGTGGAGATCCTCCTGGGTGTGTCCGGCAGATCTAAGATGGCGACTCAGAGGGAGGTCTGGTTTGCATTTGTAGTCACTGCGATGACCATTCATACGCCTGTTGAAAGGTTGTTCTGTTTCGCCAACGTACTGCATACCACATCGGCACTGGAGAAGGTATATGGTATTTTCGGTTTTGCAAATTACGTCGCAAAAAATGGCAAATTCCTTTCCAGTGCAGTAGCTTTTAAAAATTTTGGTGTGCATCATCTGGGTGCAAGTCTTACATCTCTTATCTCCACATGGTCGACACTGGCCCGTTGTATTTTGTTTAGACTGAGATGAAATCTCTGTCCTTACTAGGGCATCTCTTAGGCTTCTCGGTCTACGGAATGCCAGGACCGGGGCCCCCGGAAAGAGCTTGGAGAGCTTGGGATGTTTTTGAATGTCTTTTCAATTTGAATGCAGTAACTGCGAGAGTTTCCCAAAGGCTGGATGGTACGTAAGTACAAAAGGGACCCTTTTGTTTTTTGTCTTAGGTTTGTACTCGAGGATATCTTTACGGCTGATTTTGTTAACACGTTCAAATCCCCGATCTATATCTGTTGATTTATAGCCACGCGATAACAAATGACCACGGAGTTCATCTAGACGTTTGTTGGTGTTATCGTCAGAAGAACAAATACGCCGAATTCGAAGTGTCTGACTGTATGGGATGCTTTTAGTACAATATTTTGGATGACAACTATTGGGAGATAAGTATTGGTGACTATCAGTTGGTTTGCTGTGAAGATCCATGGACATTTCCCCGTCTTTTACAAACGTAGTAGTATCCAAAAATGTGATTTTAGTGTCAGAAATTTCATGGGTGAATTGCAAACAACTTCTCCAGATGGAATTAACGAGAAAAAATAATTCATTTTTAGGTCTTGGATCTAAGGCTGGTACAGCACTACTTGCTATTATACATCAATACGCCGTACTACTATATTTGAACTTTTTATTAATTTTTTAAATTGTCTTCCACAGTTAATTGTAACTTTGATAAAAAGACCCTCTTTGTTATTTTCATTCAGGCTCCTCATCAGATGCTTATGTGAGCCTTTGATAAAGGTACAATCACCCACAGCGCACGCTATTTAGCTTCTGAATCTGTTTTGATCATGAACTTTGTGAGTTTTATGCTCGTTAAGTTTTGTGAGTTTTATGCTCATATAGTTTTATGAGTTTTATGCTGAGGAAGGATAACTGTTATCCGAAAGATTCAATTTAAATTTTACCATCTTCTGGTGATGTTAAACATATTTAGACGTTTATATATATATGGTGTGAAACATTCCCAACGATGTTAAAGCTGTCAAACTGTCAACTGTCATCTATGGCAACACCGCCTGCACGAAGTCCAGCGCCCTAGACCACTCGGCCAGCTAGGCTATATAAAATATAGCTTTCGCTGGCCGGGTCATTCCTCCTCGTATGATTAATCTAGGGCTGTAACTTAGTACACGATGTATGGTAGTACGGGACAGTACATCTAGGTGTTGTTATGTAGGATAGAGGATCAAATTTGACAGAATTTTTCCGACCCTTCTTTAAGTTGATTAGTCTTTTATATTTCAGTTTGATAGGAACCTTCACAAACTTATATACTCTGATGTGATTGCCCCTTTTTCATCTCATGTATGTTGTTATTTACGATATATATTTGCGCATGTGCTTTGACGGGAATAAATCATGAATGTATGTTACATTTTCAGGTACAGTATTGCTTATCTAAAAGTATACACCACCAGCACTGGGGATTTGATAATTTTAAACTTGCATTATTCCACCATTTTGGAACGCAATTAATGGGGTACATATACATGTATTGCACCGTGTTTTTTTAAGTACTATGCAAGACTAAAACTACTCCCTAAATTGTATTGAAATTGAAACATTTCGAATTGACATCCTCCATATATACTACTAACCTAAATATAAACCCTACTTTACCCTACCGGTGCACCTGGTACATGCTCCCCGCTTTTAGTGGAGTCCGAGTTGCTCATTTGCTTTTGTTACTTTGTATGTACGATTTTAATTACTTTATGTTCTTTGTTGTGTGTATATGTTCCCCATGTCTGGTCTTTTCCCCTGGATTGCATTCTTTTGATTGCCGCTTTAACCTTGATTCCCTTGATTTTTCTTTCCCAAAAATATCATATATTATAACTATAATTAATTACTTAGTAACCTCGTAGTTACCATTAGTTGCAATTTTTTACATAGAGCTTTAGACACTACACTATTACTGGGTGCACTTACACATATTTATTCATATCTTTAGTAAATATTCGTACTGGCACGAAAATAGTATTCATAGAATTACACAGAGAATACTGTGCATTCTCCTCAATGTTGTGGTATAATTGCATCACAAAATATACCTTATTCCGCTTATTTATTTTCAGATACAAAAGACACTTATAAGAAAAGACCGGGAAAGATAACCAAATTCAGTTTTTTAATGAACTTTGAGTCAGAAAAAAAGTAGTACTACACAGAAAAAATATTATAACTGCTTAACCTTATAATATTCACTCAACGCCATAACTTGTTTTATTCGAAATTGCACAAAACTGCTTTTTGAATATCTATTCATTATAAAATATCGAACTGAGTTTTCAGTGTGATTAATTTTGTGAGGTCCGAAAATATCTTTAATTGATATACTGTAGAGTGGTCATTAAAAAAAGAGTCATGTTGGTATGTAGGTAAAAATACGATAGCAGACGCTACACTTAATAGTTGAAAAGGGAGATTTTTGCAGTTTTCATCAAATGCATGTCTCTTGAAAGTCTTTATTTATGGAAATACATCGTGGAAAAATCGAAATTTTGGCATGACTCCGTGTGAGACGATACAGTGTATATGTATGTTGAAGTTCCTTTATTTAAAACTGTACAGAGTTGGAGTATATATTCTTTACGTCCATTCTTCCTTTTTTCATTTTCTCATTTCTGATCAGTTACAGGGCCGAATGAAATTTAATGAAATATACACAAAAACTTTATAATATTGTGCATCTTTCATTTTAGTGTACTTCCTGGTTCTTGTATTTATAAACACATTAAATTAACTTTTTATGTCTTAAGTTTGTGTTCGACGTAGGAAATACCGTCAGTACGGGTTTTTAATCTTTCTACTAATAGACAAAATTTAAAGCAGGTAAATTGATTTTTTGACACGATGACTTTATTTAAATCCATGACAGTCTTTATCTGCGAGTTGCATATTACTACGGTTACCAGGTATTTCATGGAAAGAACATTTCTCAAAACAAGGACAATTACAATATAGTTGTAACAACTATAAACAGAATCTTTATTATTTTAAGATATTCAAATTGAAAGACTCTGGATATCTAGAACGCAAATCAGATGAGTAAGGCATTATTGATTTAACCGGATATAATTGATAATTATAATATTGAAGTGGTAGAACGCATACGATTTTATAAATGAATATTTTCATTTTTTCTATTACATGTATCACATGTATTTAGGTATTGCAGTAGGAAAATTGGATAAAAATGAAAACGATTTTGTCAGGATTAACATATAATGCGTTTTGTGTACGGATCTGTCAATATTATTGCTAAGCAGTACAGTTTAATATCTTGCATTAATTGTTGAATAAAAAAAAGTGTATCTTCAGAGTGTGGTATATTTATACCAATTTTTGAGTTCCTTTGATCCATTTGACATTGCCCCCTATACCCCTAGGCTTATGCCCTGCAGCCCATTGCCCAATTACCAAGAATATGTTTAGCCCAATACACAATCTAATGGGAAGTTTACCCCATATTTGTACTATATCGTTAGTATGTAAACACGTCCATGTGAAAAAAAAACAAGTTACGTATAAAACGTAACATAAGAAACTCATCATTTCAATAGTTTACACTTTAAACTTTAAATGCGTATACTACGTACGTGGCAAAAATGCATGGGAAATCAGGTAAAGGAATAGTGGCAATAGTGAATTAAGATATACCAAATAGCAGAACTATAGAGTCCTGTTTACATATACCTTCATGAAGTCGCAATGAAGTATTTCATTAAAGTCGTGGATGACCCCATGTAAAATACTCCTACAATTAATGTTTAATGGTATGTTAATACTAGGATGCAAACATATATATATATATATATATATATATATATATATATATATATATATATATATATATATATAATAAAGTCTAAACTACACCCAAACTCTAGAATCGATGCTAGGTTGCAAATTTGCAATGCAAGTTTAAGTCTCTCCCTCAACGGGATTCGAACCCATCTGTTCTCTGACATCTATGGCGACACCGTCTGCACTAAGTTCAACGCTCTAGACAATCGGCCAAATAGGCTATAAAAATTAGGCTTTCGTTAACCGAGTGATACATCTTCGTAAGTAAATCTAGACCGCGATCATTAGCACACGATGTAACTGAATAAGACAACCTCTGATGAGATCGAGCAAGACAATAGAGGATCTGCAACAGTATACATAAAGAGCCACACCGAGTATATAATACCGTAACAAAATAGGGTTTAGGTCAGTAGGTTTATAATGGAAGATATATTTTTGAGTGTCACCTAGGTTCCTTTTTTCTTGTTTGTTCGTGTCCGTCTGAGTGAATTCATGCTCGATATGGATAAATTAAACACAGTTATATGATTGCATTTGTATTATTGTATTGGGATTATTATGGGAATGTTTTCTAAGGGTCAAGACAGAGTTCGTTCTCATTGTTGCATCCCTCGTGTCCAGTCAGTCCCTGGCTGTCGACCAGTCCCCAGCTTTATTTCGTCTATTTATTCATATTTCTCACCTGTCATTATGTTCATATATTCTGCTAAGGGATATGATTGTTATGGGCTTATTTCCCTGAATTATAGGCTGTAGTGGGTCCCGTCTTCCTTCTTTTCCATCCCGTTATTATATTTTTCCCCTCTATGTCAACCATGTTTATATTTGGCAGACCGGACGTAATTGGTTAGGAGAATTTAGAATTTCGTGGGAATGAAGAGATTTCGTAACCAAATATATTGTTTGGAGGCCCACAAGGATAAACCAATGATATTAGTCGAATCACCACATTCCTGAAAGTGGGCCGAACATTCCAACAAGTGGGGCAGTTATATATAAACTGTGGGCCGGCGTCATGAAATTAATCATGGCAGAATTATTCTAAGAGCAGTTAGTACTACTCAGCTCGATTTTGACCACTGAGCGCTACCAGCTCGCCAGGAGAACAACACCCGTGGTATGCCCCTGTATTTTTAGTAGTAAATATTTTTACTACGACCTGACATTGACATAACCTATAGAACCTAGCAGCCCGTATCATATTGGGGGGGGATACCTCCATTTATAGTTTAGCGTTCAGTGGTAGGGTTTTAACATTATATTGTATGTATTAAATTATTGACTCCTGAGAGATTAATAAATGTTATTTATAAGTTGAAATTCTGTTGAGTTGTGTATTAAGAACAAGTGTATCGAAATACTTTAAAGGCCACGCTACCAGTGAAATACCATTTTACCATACACTTGCGCTTGAAATATATCTACACACCCGTGAGGGCGTAGCAATACATATAAGAAGTCCAATGGGGAGAGGCAACTCTACTCTCTTACTTACTAGTACATTACCATGTAGATCAATAATATGCACGGCGAGGATCAAGATAGTATGTTTATACAAGGATGCATAGATATATTATAAACACCAGCTCTAGAATCGATGCGAGGTTGCAAATTTGCGCTGCAAATTTGGTCGTTCCCTCACCGAAATTCATATTGTGGGGGCCTGTGTGTTTATACATGTCAAGCCAAGCGGGAAAAGTTCAAGTTTTCTCAAGTTCCGAGTTTTGATTTACATTGATTTAATTGTTTATTTCCATGTATTAAAAAAGTATATTAACTAAAGTTGAACTTAATGTTTAAGTACTGTATTTCTATTTACAATCTACCATCTTTATAGACATATACAATTTGAGACGTTTGTATGGTATTTATATAATGTGGTGTGTATCGTCAATTTTATCCTATATCCTACAAAAAGCACGAAGTAAGCTTGACTAAGTTACAATCTCAGATTTAGCCTACAAGAAGGAATGACCAGGCCAACAAAAACTATATTGTACATAGCCTATCTTGCCGAGTAATTACGAAGTGTTGCCACAGAGCGGTACGAGTTCGAAACAACGGACATTTTGCTTCGTAAATTTGACAGTTCTAACAGCGTATGGAATTTTTCAGACACTGATTTAAGACAATTTTGATTGCATTTTACGGTTAAGCCGATTTCATACAACAAACACAATCAAGATATGAAACTGACAAAATATTTTTAATCAAGGTTTTTTGTAAGCATTTCCATTGCCTTAATAGGAATCTATGCATATTTTCCTAATACGGATCGCGTTATATTATTGGTAAAATACTTTTGTTTATGGATGGGATAAAATGATCACAGACATTTCGTTACCGTGTCTTAGCTAGTAATTTGAATCCTGTTTCGTTTCATAGTTCTTAGTTCATAGAACTTGAACTTGAAAACTCACTTGAACAAGAACTTAATTGTGAAGGTAAATGTAAAGTTAGAGGTAATCTATTAAAATATACCTAATCGTTAAAGTTCACTGTTGTTCCTGGTTCATTGAATATCTACTTGGAAGTGACCATGTTTGTAGACATTCAAGTAAACGTTCGGGGGGAGGGGTATTTCATTTCATTCTTCACGTTGTTCACTTGTTGTAAATCAACAATAAATATAACGAGAATAGGTAAGATGCAGATGTTAAAGCGACAACAACCCCACCATTTTGATTGAAAAAAACACGCACATACACTTCAGATTAAAATTGTATGGTCACTAGATAACGAATACTTACCTACATGAATATACTGATTGCATATATAAACAAATAACTCAGGACTGCACGAACTTGTTTGTAGCCAGAGGGAAAGTTGTCATGTTACATTATTTGTACTTTAGTACATTAATCTTAAAAAAATATCAAATGAATATTGCAAATCATTTCTTCCACTACCGTTTGTCAACAAAGATATAGATGCAGTTAATTTGGCTAACATCCTCCATCACAAAAACGTTACCAACAAAATTCCCCCATATTTCAAAGACAAATCCATACCAATTATTTCATATTCCTATATTTCACCCATCGCATCCAAAATTTTCAATTATAAAAGGCTATTGCAGAACCTCCAGATTGAGGACTTCAAGGCTAAACCAACTGACTGTTCTTGCAAAAACTCTCCACTCAAATATGGTCCATCTGGTCACGTCGTTACGGGAGATTTAACCATTATCGAAAAACAATCTCTTCGTAATATCCTTTCTAAAGGTCCCAAGTACCATGAACCACGCTCCATAAATTGGAATTATAACTCTAAAGTACTTATGGATGCCGTCGAGGACTATGCAAGAAAATGGATAAAACGAGAACAAGAAGACATTGATTCTCTGTCAGAGTTGTAAAAGGCCATGAGGTCTTTAATTTTGAAGGGAATGAAAGTTTTAAGAAGGTCAATAAGTGCCAAGGCTACAAACCACGATGTAGCAAAAAATTGTCTACTATACATGAAAAATATGTTGTCGTACCAGCAGACAAAGCCCAAAACAACATTGTTTTTGTCTGCAAAACGTTTTATATCCAATGTTTATTATCAGAGGTAGACGTAGAAAATAATAGCAGTGATAAGACCTATACTGCTATCACTCTCTCCGAAGAAGAGATTGTGGAAAACCATAAATCTCTGCTATCCTCTTTTGGTTTCTCTACCAAGGACGATGATTGAGATTTACCGTCTATGTACTGGATTCCTAATTTTCACAAGAATCCATACAAACAACGTTTCATAGCATAGCTGGATCTGCATAATGTACCACCAAACCTCTTTTAAAACTTAATTTCTATACTCACAACTGTCAAAGAGGGTCTGCAGTCCTACCACGACACTTGTTACTCCCGTAGTGGTATTAATACAATGTGGATTCTGAAAAATTCGAAAGATCGTTTGGAGACAATCAGTTCATGACTATTTTCTGAATATGATAGCATTAAAACCTATGATTTTGCAACACTCTATACTTTTATTCCCCATACTCAGTTAAGATCCCGACTTAAAAACATTATACATCGTTGTTTTTTCCAAACAGGATGGTACACCTAGATACAAATATATATTTCTTGGTAGAGATTCCTCATACTTTGTAAGAAATAATTCCAAATCATCTTCCAAATATACAGAGGAAGATGTTTACAAAATGCTGGAATTTGTAATCGACAACATATTTGTCCAGTGTGGTGGACGTGTTTTTCAACAAACGGTCGGCATTCCAATCGGAACAAATTGTGCTCCTTTACTTGCTGACCTATTTCTTCTCTCTTATGAGGCTGACTTTATAGCTGATCTGATCAGAAAGAAAGAATATCGTTGGGCTAGATCCTTCAATCTCAGTTTCCGCTATATAGATGACGTATTATCTTAAAACAATCCTAATTTCGGGAATTTAATACATCGCATCTACCCAAAAGAACTTGAGATAAAAGATACTACAGACACTGGGAAGTCAACCTCATATCTTGACCTACACTTAGAATTCGATGGTAAAGGAAAACTATTGACCAAACTTTACGACAAACGTGATGACTTTTCATTCAGAATTGTCAACTTTCCTTTCATCTGTGGCAACATTCCTTCGGCTCCTGCGTATGGAGTGTTCATATCACAACTCCTACGTTATGCCAGAGCTTTCCGAAACTACGCAGACTTTTTGTATCGCGCTAGAACTCTAACAAATAGGCTTCTGGAACAGGGTTATGTTGCTACAAGATTGGAGTCATTACTACAAAAGTTTTATGGTCGTCATCATGAACTTGCGGATCGTTATGGTGTATCCATCAGCACCATGAAAACTGATTTATTCAACAGGTCATAGTTTTCCTTTCCTCTTTTATCTACCCCGGACTTGACTTTTTATGAGCAACTCGGCGGGTGTTTCTAGAAAAGCAGAGGACGCTTACCCTACCGGTGCACCTGGTCCATGCTCCCAGTTTTTAGTGGAGTCCGACTGGAGTGCTCATTTACTTTTGTTACTTTGTATGTATGATTTTAGTTACTTTATGTTCTTTGTTAGGTATGTCTGTTTTCCATGTCTGGTCTTTGTCCCTGGATTACATTCTTTTGATTACCGCTATAACCTTGGTTCCCTTGATTACTCTTTCGGTATTTGTAAACACTCACATCTACAAATTATTTATTTTTACCTTGCAAGTTTTAAAACATAGATGACTAAAAGTTGATATTTCTAAGATATATTTATCACTAAAATCGAATTGAAGTATTCTTTAAAATCCTGATATTTTATTCATGTCTTATTATACTTTTCTGACTAATATTCTTGGCCTTGTTTGATTTCAACATGGTTTACAAGCACATTTTTTCTAAAAGTTTAAAAGTCTTATGACCAGTCATGTGTTAATGATTGTTAGAATAAAAACTTAAGGAGGTGTAGTGAATTAGAACCATATGGACAATTTAAAAGTGGTAAATTTTGTTATGCATTTAAATTTCGTTTTTGGTCACCCAAATGACGTCGTATATTGGATGACTTACTTTTTCCATTGCTTCCTTGTATCTTCTTTGATTAGGACGTATCAGCTAAGTATATACAAGTAACATCTAACTGTAGTTCGTTATATTATAGTGCAGTTAAGATATTAAATGTTTTCGTTATTCTTTTGGTTTCTCACCGTTGGTTTATTTATGTTGTTTGTTTTTTCCTCAATGATATAAACAATTTGTTTTCATTGTGAAAAACAAATACCATAAAGAACCAGACAGTTTGTACTGTTACAGAAAGATTTAAGCACTTGTTTTTTTTGGATAAATCAAGATGATTTTACTGTTCCAACATTTGCCAAACTTTTTTTTAGCTTACCTTACCGGTGCACCTGGTCCATGCTCCCAGTTTTGAGGGGAATCCGAGTTGCTCATTCACCCTTTTTTACTTTGTATGTAATGGTTTTGGATGTATTATGTTCTTTGTTGTGTTTGTGTGTTTTCCATGCCTGGTCTTTGTCCCTAGATTACATTATTTTGACTTCCGCTGGGATATTGGTTCCCTTATTTACTGTTTTCAACAAACTAAATCTGTAAAAGCATGAGTAAAGGAACGATCCAGCAAAACTCAAATTAAAAACAAATCGTTCTGATTAATAAATCTTATCATTAAGAATTAGTTTCTTGATATGTTTATTATTTGAATAAGTAGACACAGCGTAATAATTATGATATTTTTCTTATATATTTTGACGGTATGTGATGAAAAAAAATGTTTCTTTAAGGCATTTCATTTTATTGTTCATTGACAGAACTGAGGTGTTATATATGTACATTTTTCCGTTGTGAAGTTATAGAAATAAACTGGCTCACATATCAGTTCCAAATTTGTAACATTATGCTCTGTTTCTACAATATAAAGGATAAGTTTAAATACCTTTCTATTGATGTGTACACTTTATTCAATACGACTACAATTTAAACTAAAATTCGATCGATATCAAGTTTGCGGAATGGTTAGGAAAATGATTATATTCGAAAATTGTGGTTGAAAAGCAAACAATTATACATAAGTAGGTGGTAATCAAAAGCCTGACCAAATGTTGTCGTCTATAGAAATACATCATTCGTAAATACAAATGTATTAAACATGACTTTTTAGGACTTTTAGTGTAATATTCTTTACAATGTATGAAAATAAAAAAAAAATACTTAGAAATTTTAATTTAACTCAATTACGACGCTATATTGTTCAACGTTTTAAAGTTTCTTTTGTTTTTTTTTGTTTGTTGTTGTTTTTTTTCTTGCTGTCGGGTGCAAATTGTTTTACTTCTGCAAACTGTTCAACAAACAGCATCGGGTGTCTAAGAGTAGCTTAATCATCTATAATGCGGTCGTGTGTTTGAACCCCTGCAAAGACATAAAGGACGTGGTACATGTACATATAAAACATGGAATGGCAAGCTAGAAGTCTAAATTATGTATTTTATGGGATGACATTGCGCGTTTCGGCTGCTGCAATCTGTTAACTAGCACAATAAAGTTCCGACTCAGCAGTGTTTGTTGGTTTTATGACATGATATAGTTCTAAAATGCATTCAATATCCGCAAAAGGGGTGCCTGCTATTAATCGATCAATCAAGCGTTAAAAATAACACTTTCTATGTTTAGAAATGACACTACTCTTTCGGTGCAATTCACGACACTTTTGTGCTGAAATATCAATCTAGAGCAGTTTCATTGAAGTATAAAGTGATCTTAAGATTCATGATATAAAAATGAATCTGATAATGTATAGTGTTATATCAATTTTCTATGCTTTTATTTCAGTCAACTGTTAACTACTGAACATGGCCCAAGTAGTTTTATCTCCATTTGAAGCTGAAGCGGCTTTAAAAAGATGCAGATTAATGCTAGGTTAGTATTACTGGTTACGAACCAGTCATTCTAAGAGTCATGTAAATATTTACAGAACACTGATTCATGGCACCTTTCGAAAATCATCAATTCAAAGGTTCAAAAAGAAATTCTAAAATACTGGGCTTAGAACCTCAAATACTTCAAAATATTACTAAAATGTATTACAATTATCTTGTAAAATATTGTTCTATATGATGAGCAGAAAACATGCATAAATATTTTTCTGGTATACATGTAAAACTACAAACATACAGTTTCAAATTTTATAGCAAACTACTCGCATAGATATGACGAAATAATTTCATTTATCTAATTTCATACCAGAACAAGAGCGCAATATGTATGCTGTTTACATGCAATTATCTTTTTTTATTTGTTAAGTTCATACACAAATGTTTATATCTTTTTTAAAAGAGAAGGAGATAAGAATTGCATTTGTGGGAAAAACAGGAGTTGGCAAAAGCTCAACGGCTAATACCATATGCGGAAAAAAACTATTCAAATCTGGAATAAAAGCATCGTCGATGACGAAGATTTGTCAAGAAGCAAAAGTAGAAGTTCAAGGAAAATCGGTTTTGTTAATTGATACACCTGGTGTCTTCGATACTGAAGATACACCAGCAATTGTCGAAAAAGAAATAAAAAGATGTGTCCATCTCGGTGCACCTGGTTTGAATGCCATTTTGTTCGTTATGGATATCAATCGATTTAGAGATGAAGATATTAAAACTATGAAGAAATTTTTAGAATTCTTTAATAAAGATTTGATGCGTTTCGTTATTATTGTTTTCACCCACGGAGACAAATTGGCAAAAGAGGGTGTAAGCCTTGCTGATTTTTTGAGAGAAGCCCCTAAGTCTGTTCGGAAGTTCCTTGATCAATGTGATAATCGTATTGTTCTTTTCAATAACGAATTGAGCAGTGATGATACTAATGAACAGATTACTTTGTTACTTACTATGGTGGAATCTTTGAAGCAGGCAAATGAGATGAAATACTACTCCGATGCTGTTTTCAAAGAAGCAGAAAGACACATACAGCAACGGGAAGTAGAAATAAAGGATCAAATGGCTAAAATGTATGAAAGAAAACAAGAAGATTTCAAAAAGAAACTGAAATTAAAACTTCAAAAAGAAATGGAAAAGGAACAAGCAGACAAAATAAATAAGGTGAGGAATGAATATGAAGAACGACTGACCAAGGTTCGAGACGAGATTAGACAGGAAATTTCTAAAGAAAAAAGTCGCTGGTAAGTATAATGTAAATTATCCTACAAGACAAGATATTATCAGTTAAAAATTTACAAATTTGCATTGTGACGAGAGCCATTACTATGCTTAACGACGTTCAAACCAGTTCGGGACACATGGTGCCACATATGGTTTTTAGTGGGAGTTCAAATTGCAAGTGCTGCATTTTTTACGTGCGTGCATGAAACTTGTCCATCCTTAGATATCAATATTTGATTTTATTGAATTTTAATAGCTTCATTGTGTACGCAAATTGTCCCTGTTTCTAATTAATCAATTTTGATTTTGATGTCTCTATGACACCTCGGTGTTTTGTCGGTATTGGCATTTATAGCAAAAACAATGTCTAGTATACATGACAAGTATATTGTCGTAACAGCAGACAAAGTCCAAAACATGTTTGTCTTTGTCTGCAATACTCTTACATCAAATGTTTATTATCAGAGATAGACTTAGAAAATTATAAGAGTAATAAGTCCTATACTGCTACAACAATCTCCAAAGAAGAGTCTAAAACCATAAATCTGTGCTGTCCTCTTTTGGTCTCTCTTCCAAAGAGTCTTGATTTCTAAACTCCGCAAAATCCAATCAAACAACATTTCATACTGGATATGTACCTTTAAACATCTTTCAAAACTTTTGACTTGTATACTCAGAGCTGTCAAAGAGGGTCTGCAGTCCTACCAATACACTTGTTACTTGGATTGTTATGGTGTAACCATCTGCATTATGAAAACTGATTTGTTCAACGTGTCATAGTTTTCCTTTCCTTTTCTCTTTCGTCAACACTGCAATTGACTTTTTAAGAGGAACGTGGCGGGTGTTTCTAGAAAAGCAGACGACACTTACCCTACCGGTGCATCTGGTCCATCCTCCCAGTTTTAGTGGAGTACGAGTTGCTCATTTACTTATGTTACTGTGTATGTATTGTTTTGGTTGGTTTATTCTCTTGTTGAGTGCGTCTGGATTGCATTCTTTTGATTTCCGCCAGAATATTTGTTCACTTGATTTCTCTTTCAGACAATCTCTCACTTGATATGTTGATGATTGCACTGTCGTGCACTTTGCCATATTACTAATTACATATAAGGAGGCCAACTAAAATAGGGACGATTAAAATAGGATAGCGTCTTCAAAAATTAACTAAAGTGCATTATATTTGGTTGATATATGAAGCATCATTTTCAAAACGTTCTAATGTAAAAAAATAACTTCCGCCACCATTTTTTTACAGAACTAAACAATTGATGGAAATATCATTCGAACAACAGCTTTAAAAAGGACAGTTTAATCATAGTGTTGATTGTTATATGTTTTTTTTTCAGTTCAATATCATAAGATATTAGTGACAAATATAGATAAATGTTTGGCTTCCAGTTGTGAAGTGACACAGGTTAAACCAGAACTTGTGAACATTTGGGAGATTTTGAGGTTGTTTTATTATAATATTGTATAACTAATTGAATGATTCTTAGGAAGTTTAAGTGTACTTTTAGTGCTTCATGTCTTGATTGCCATGCTTAGAAAAAATATTTTAAATAGATGTATTTTTAGTGTAGAGTAGATGTGTTTTCAAGATAATATATATATTACATCAGCAAAGAAGTAAAAAAAATGATAAAAAATATAAACGAAAGTATAAATAAAAGGGAAAAAATAGTTTGGAATTGTAATATCTCTCATTCTTTAACTGACCCAACATATTTTTTTTCTATCATATGTGATTCAAAATTGTACTTTTATTTAATTTGTATGAAGGTGTCAATTTAGAAACTGACTCTTTAATATGCAAATTAAATGTCGTCAAAATGTTAACGACGTACAATTAATCATTTAAAAAATGAATGCAGTTTGTTTGTATTGTATGACTGAAATGCTCGTTTAGAAATTTAACACTTTCCCTCTTTCAGAATCATTAAAGGAATTTTGTTTTCCTCTCGCCAACTATTACGTCGTAAACCCGCATTTCTGCGACGTGCAATTAGGAAGCACAAGCGTCAGAACGTAACAAGTGCCCGTTTTCAATTACGCATGTTCCATCCCCTTGGACGTCGATTTAAAATGTATTTCAACCAAATTTAAACTCACTTACTATTTCAATGCTCTTTGTTTTGCAAATCCAAATAGTTTTTTTAATTATCCATTTAATGAATTTCAAAATGCTTAATATAGCGGGGAAAAAAACTTCCTGGTTTCTTTTTCGTGTTCACTTTCTCAATACACTTGGACAACAAAGCCCGCGTGTTAGATGTACAAGAATTGTAAAGGGGGACAATCGCGTTTACTATTTTACCTTTTCCCCGAGTCGTATTTTCCTCCTATCGGCGGAGCACCACTGATTTCTTCTGAAAAATAGGAATCCATCGCTGAAGTTTTTTTTTTAACATCTTTATCATACTCTTAACACATCATAAGACTATGTACAATAAATTTTGTTGACTTTTTGGATCTTTTTGTAAGAGAAAAAAATCAATTGAAATGGGTGTTTAGTTATACAGTTCATTGAATACCAATACGTGTAAATAATCACCCAATGGAGATTATTGTAAATTATTGATTCGTGTTTTTGTAATCTTTTCCAGGATATTCAACTATAATATTTTCAAAAATTACCAATCACTCACATTTGTTTATTTTGATTTTTAATCACCTGAATATATTCACATACAACTTGGACACACTTTATTCATTACACACATAATTACTCTCCTGTTACATTGATTCCCACAAGTCCATGGTACTGTCCGTGACAATTAAAACTGCAAAAATGTTTGTTACACAAGTTACATCCAAAAAAAGTATCTTTCCTCTGTTTTTCTCCATGTTTTGGGGAGTATTTACAATTTGCGCACTTCCTAGAAAGTTTGGTGTAGAGATGCAAGTTAGAATTATTACTGTTATTGCGGGAAAACAGTAAGCGAAGATGTTTCTCTTTTTGAAAAGGAAAATCCGTTTATCAACTGCATGGCTAAATTAACCCTATAGTCTAATTGTGTGCACCTCTTCTTTCTTTGAGCTGGTGGACCTGGCTAATTGTCATATGAGGTGCATAGAATGAAGCCGTTTATCATACAAATGTTCAAAAGAAAGTTCATAATGTACTTCCACCACTTTTTTAACCGATCTACCAACAGGATATTTCGCTCTAAGCTGGTCACATAAATCAACCCCACGGAAATTATTTTGGAAAGTCGTCAATACATTTGGCCGAGTAATTTGGTACACCGTGCCAATTTTCTGACGTCGGTCAGTGACATCTATCTACAAATTAAGATATACGCAAGTAAACACTATAAAGTAAAAAAGAACTGTAATATATATGCTATTCAAAATAATATTTCATTGAACAAATAAAAGAATAAAATATGGCAGACCTAAATTAGATTTCAATATTCTTTTCAATTATTGAAGTACATGTACGAAGGGATTGGGCGAAATACCACAAACACAAAGTGTACAAATTACATACATGACGTACTTTGCTTTTATTAAAAAAGTTTTTCTTCAACATGTATACTTTATAACATTTAACTGCAGTTCATATTACACATTTCAAGTAAAAAAATACCTGATTTACAGATTCATTGGTAGACAAAACGTTGACAATCCTACTATCCATCCAGGCGATAGCGACAAGATTCCCGGATTATTTATCTACAAACTGACCATGGTCTTAATTTCGTAGGGATGTTTTTTAACTCACCTGGGGACTGTTGTTTTTTTATCGTTCCACTCGTGTAAATGCCTGACCTTAGGAGATCTTTTGCTAATGGGATAGAGGTAAAGAAACTGTCCATATATATGTGATGGTACTTTCCCTTCAGCTCTTGGGTAAGATTGGTTACGGCATGATACCCCAAAAAGTCGAACTGGTGACAAAAACCTAGAAAATGATATTTATAGAAACATTGACATGGAGTAAATATGTGTGTGGTAACATCTGATCACAAATAAATCCATTTTATGTTATTTATTAAAATGAGCAGATATTTTTTGTTAGTAAAGAATATTCATGATTGATTTATCAATCTGTATTAAATAAATTATGCTTTAAAAATATATCTGACTTGTTAATATGAAAAAAATCTTACTAGTACATATTTTTATGTATCAAATGTATAGGTGTAAATGTATTATAAAAAATATCAAAATGCAGTGAAATAATCATAATTTCATGAGGGCTTACCAGATGTGCTGTCACACCTCATGAACACTTTAATACCCCTCTTTATGGGTTTGGAAGGCAAGTATTGTTTTGCGCTGAATCGCCGCTTGAATGCAATCATTCCCTCGTCTATACTTTGGTTCGTTTTAGGTTTTACCACATTCATACATGTTTTTTAAACTTCATTTATAAGGGGTTTAATTTTGTGCAATTTGTCTACATTTTCCTCCGTAAAATTTGTATGTAGATATTGCTTGATTTTCTCATATCTTTTTACTGGCATTACATCTTTTATGCCTGCATTTGCCAAGTATTTGTTACTATACCATATAGTTGTACTATGGCACTTGATAGATGCCCATCAAGATCAATATGCCTGTAAAATTTCATTCAAATATATATATGACTTTTCAAAACTGAATACAAAATTTAATAATGTTTTAATTCTTTGGAGAAAAAAGTATTGTACATATGTTATACACTTGTACATGAATGAAGACTGTGAACTTTGATATTACTTTTTAAAATAATTTCATTGCTCACTGTTTAAAGGAAATGTCAACATTTTTGTTTTTAAATTCAAATGAAATTTAATTTTGGACCTGTCAGGATGATTTATTTCAATGTTAAGTATTTTTTTTTAATTTAAAAACTGTACTTGTCAAACTTTTATCACTTCTGATACATGCACTTTTTATCATGATCATTTACATGTATCATTTCAATGTTTTTATTTTCAACAAATAAAAAAAGTACACATTTTGAACCTACAAAATGATAATTATTGGGGTTGTCCAGATTCATGACTATGTATGATACTTTGATGTTATTTAAAATGCACCTTAAAACTTGTATCAGCTTGTATGCTTCAGCTTTTTTATTCATAAATGACAAGAGCGAGAATGTGTTGTCCTAATGAAATGAAAGTTTTACAGTCATGTGTATTAATATATTAAATACCAGTTTCAAATTTGTGAACCACTTCTCAATCAATTTTTATATTGTGCGTTTAAATCAAACGTATTAATACTTCTTGTCACACATCTCCTTTTTCTTCCATCTTCCATTTAAAACCTAATTTACACAATGATTTTGACGTTGATATTTTAAATATTCCTTTTTAAACATTCTCAGTGATAGCATAAGTAATTTAAATTTGTCGTGTTTACACAATGTATATGTATATATATTCATTACACTCATTTGTTCGGTTATAAAGAAAGTCTTTTTTACTGTACGTGTTAAATAAAGTGTTGTTTTAAGATCAAGCCTTCGTCATTTAACTACGATGATGTATACCACAGCAAAGAATATGCAGCTTTTGTAAGATATTATTTTCCTGTAGGATGAATGGTTGAAATATGCCATTGCTAAAGTTAAATAAGCTACAGTTTTGTTTTATATTCAAGCGGACCTGTTTTCTCATATACTACTAATTCAAAAGTCGTAGAGGGATTTTTGTTTTTCATACATCTTAACATATCTGAAAAAGGACACTACAAACTTTGACTTGCAAATACTATTAATATACACCCCTAAACTATAAACACAGGTACAGAGGCAAACCTTGATAGAAAGGTGGATAGTTCACGTTTTTTGTTGCAATGTAACAGTAGTATTGGTCGTTAAAGTTAAGTCCGAGAAAAGGGAATTAGATTTTGGTGTTCATTTTCCAAAAGGTCTCGTGTTGCTTAGTCACACCATAGTGACTAATATAGAAGCTTTGGCATGTAAAATATGTGCATCATAACTTTATTTCAGTAGTCAGCGTGTCCGTCAAGTTGAGCGTTGAATATTTCATTGGTTGCAGGTAATATTGTATACGGACACTTTAGATTTGTCCCTCTTGGCGAGGCGAGAATATTATTACCTTACATTTATATTTTGTTTCTTTTTAATACAATTACACTTATCTACCGTGTCTTAAAAATCAATTAAATAACGTTACATGTATATGCATGTAAAGGGTTTTAAATTTGAATGTGAAATCTATATCTTGAAAATTACATAATTTGGAAGAGAAAGAACAAGAATTTTTTTGAAGCACGTGACAAAAACATGATGCTTGGAACATAATACTCAAGTGGATATGAGAGACCACTCGAATGGATCGGCATATACTAACGACCTTCAAATTGAAATATCAAAGTACGACGTCCGTTTATGTCGAAACCCAGAAATAATGCCTAATTGTCCCTACGATAACTGACACTCAATTTGCTTCTTATTAATTCTATCGAGTGTATATATTTAATCATTTCCAAGGCTCTTATTCACTGCCCTTTGAGTAACTGAGGTAACTGACATTCTTGCACGACGTTCAAGTTTCGGTTTGAATTTAGTGGCTGTCTAGTACTCCATTTTTTTGGACTCAGTTTAAAGTTCATTTCGAATATTGGGTCACATATGCATGCATTTCCACTTGGTTTTACCGCGCATTAAGCATGCATTTTTTAAACAAAGACTGTACAAAAATAAAAAAATAAATAAATATCGGCATTACACCGATCAACACAAATGTTAATACACCTTCTCATCGATCAAATTGCAAGATCTAAGGATCTGAGTTAGGCCTTAAAAAATTATCGTACATGTTTAGCATAAAATTATTAAAAATAAAAATATAACATTAGTACTTCAACATAAACTGAGGGTCGGTGAAACAAGAATGGGGACTCTGGCTCGGAATAAAGCATTTTATTGGTTTATGTTTTTGAACACCGGCAGCTTTTGATTGAACCAAAACTCGACCAAATATCAAAAGAAAATCTATCAAGGATTAAGTCCAGACAGGCATACATTCAACAAATAACATGAAATAACCAAAATACCACGTACAAAGAAACAGACGAGAATGAGGAATCCCGGCTCCTGGAGCATGGACGTAGTATGCGTCCTTTACTTTTTCTAGAGGCATCCGTCGAGATGTATGCTGAGTTATTCTTCATCGTCTCCGTCTGCATTTACGGAAATATTTCATTCCGTCCAGATTTCCCATTTGTATTTACATCCGAAGTCCCTCATATCCACTCCTCCATATTATACTCCCATTTATTCCCAACAAACCCAATCCCCCATCCCAATTATTCTTGATCAATAGACGTGAAGTTCATCCAATACAAGTACCGCACTTCACTTGATATTTAAACTATCATTCAAATAATGAGATAAATGCATGCATACATAAAAACGCATTTTGTAAAAACAAAAGATTTTGCATGATTTTACAGAGCAGTCTTATTTTTGTGAAAAATAAACTGCCCTTATTTATGTGTATAGATTTATGTTTCGCTATCATTTTGGGTTTATAGACGCAGTTCTTTTATTACTATTAAGTGAAGTTGATGCTTTTAATTTCAATAGATGCACAAACAACTGCATGAAAATGGATATAAAGGTATTTACTTTACTTAAGAAGGTAGATCTGGGGTAAGGGGCAATACTCTTGAAATAAGTGATATGTTTGTATCATATTCAATTTTACTTAAGCCTGTCAAGCTTTCATTAGAAACAGAATGAAATCAATCCAAGTTACTTTGATGCTTATATGAGATTGATATAAAGATCCTGAATACAAACGTTCCAATGATTTTGAAGATTTGTGTCCCTTACCTTAGATCTACCTCCTTAGACAGCATTCAACTACAATTACATTTGCACAAAAGGAAAAACTTTCATAAAGGTTTACAGTGACATATCTAAAGCTAATGCTATGTATATTTTAGGAAAACTGTATCTACAAAGGCAAAATATGTTGTCTGAACATTCCTGCATTTATAACAGTGGAGATCATTTGTTTAATTCAAATATTAAAGTTAATGCCGCTGCACGAATGATTATTTAAAGAATGATAAAGAAAATACGTTGTAAAAATCCCGTGTCTTGGAAATGTTTGCAGAGCGACTTTATGTACATGTGAAACGATACTCGTATTGATAACATTTTCCTGTTGTTTTAGAGTTATTGTTCTTTTAACACCACTCAGAGAAACCGATGTGTTATTTAAGTGATACGTGAATACATGTTAAAAAGTGCTATAGTACACAAAATTGCATGGAAATGTGTCATCAATGCATTTACTTTGTATTATTAAAATTCACTTTAAATCGCATTTCTTAAAAATTAAATCATCACATTCACTTTAATTTACATTTACATAATGTGAAGAAATCATTTTTTCAGGAAAACAAATGATAAGTGTAATAAATGTTTTATCGGCATATCCAGCACACGTGTATGTTGCGTAACTAAAGAAAGGCAAACATAAAAACTGTATTTATACAAAAGTAGACAAATTGGTCAGCCAAAGTATTAATGTAAATTAAAATAACAACACAATTTCAAAACGTTAATCCGATCCTAAATCCAACCAAGACCAAAACAAATGTTACACCACCGGAGCAACTGGTACCCAATTATCCTGACTTGGTACATGCCTTTCAAACTAAATGGTAGGTTTTTAATCTCCCTCTACTATCATGACTATTGCGGTTTGAGCATAGCGGTGGTGATTTAAAAGCATTCGCATGCTTTTCGACATAATTGGTGAATTATTGGTAACATCAAGACAAATAACTATATACAAAACAAACAATCATTGTTCATTATTTAAGAAGAAACTTAGTATTTTCAACCAGGGCCTGATATCTAGAAATTATTTGGTAAGTGTCTTTTTGAGACGCATTTCCTTATACCCCTGAATCAGGAGTCAGCTAAGCAGACATTTGTGGGTTTCAAGGAAATCAGGGTACTGAGAATTTGCTCTAGCGTAGTGAATCAATTGTGAAATAATATAAACACCATATGCAGGAGATGAACATATAGTGCTGCATACGTAATGTTAATGTTAAATATTAGTATTATTGTCGACTCTTTTATCATATATCTGAGTGCTGAGATAACCACTGTTGTCAAAATCAACATGTTGTTAAACTAGAAGGTTTTAAATGACACAACAATTATATTTTATAAAATAATGAATGCATTCATATAAAAAGGCAAAAGGCTTAGTAATAAAGAATGTCTTTCGGTTCATAACAGCAATAAGATATAATCCTTTTAACATGTTTAAGGTAACACTCCAGATCAGAATCATGCAAAATGTGATTCACGGCTCTACACACATATCAAATGTTTACCTACACAGTATGAAATAATTGTTCATTAGTTTAATTCGTGTTTTTATTTATCTTGTTTCAGTCTCTAACATGATTAATTTAGAAGTTTGAGGTTCTAACATTCCTTATATACAGATAATTAAAAATTCCGATTTTTATGATTTTATTATTGGATTGGAATTGTCTTGTTAATTATCTAAAGACCCAGTTCGTTTTTACTGTCTATTCCAGTATATATCATTTAAACAATATATGAGTGTAATATGAATTGGGTATAATTTCGAAAATGTTACTTGCGTTTGATTAAGGGGGAGATAATGAGCTAAAAGGCGTTTTATTTTATTCCTAGTTTCAGGAATGTCAGGAATTAAATAGACACGGCCTTTAATGATCCCTTCTGATCAATAAAACATTGGAATACGACAAAACGCACGTACTCTATCTGTACTTTCAAACAGATAGATCAGTTGCATATAGCAAGAAATAAGCATACTAATTTCTATCGGTACTAATTATATTTTTTTTTTATGTAAACGGTTGTTGTAACAACAATCATAGTTACATGTGTGCTTCCGCTTGGATACATGTATATATTTTTATCTATATATGGCAATAATTATGATTTGTTTCCTTGAATTGAAAATGCGCTGAAATATTTCAGTCTATTACAGGGAATGCATCGATTGCTTTGAAATATGAACGTGCTTACCCTCTTTGCTGTTTTCCTATACTGGATACGCAGACTAGGTACTGCAATACCTTACGGATGCAATGACAACATCAAAAGTATAGGAAACCTTTCAAGCCAATATAACAATAGCATGAATGTGATGAATTTATTTGACAAAAATCCAAGACGGGAAAGGAGTCATGGCCATCGCCACTATACGTCACCTAAGTTACATGATGTCTCTATAGATGGCCTCCTTCCTTTCATACAAAAACCTCTTGGACTTCATCACATTAGAACCAAACTTTATTCTTTACCTCTCACTCTACTACACTCCCTTTACAAAACAAGTCTTGACACTCCTGTTTCTGACCCCACCTCATCATTATAGACTTGTTGCCATCATTTTGGATATTGGTTTCCACAGACTCTTTAAAAAAGTCAAGATGAAGAAAAACGATCATTTCTTCCACTACGGTCTGTCAACAAAGGTATAGATGCAATTAATTTGGCTAACATCCTCCATCACAAAAACGTTACCAACAAAATTCCCCCATATTTCAAAGACAAATCCATACCAATTATTTCATATTCCTATACTTCACCCACTGCATCCAAAGTTTTCAATTATAAAAGGCTATTGCAGAACCTCCAGATTGAGGACTTCAAGGCTAAACCACCTGACTGTTCTAGCAAAAGCTCTCCATTCAAATATGGTCCTTCTGGTCACGTCGTTACGGGAAATTTAACCATTATCGAAAACGAATCACTACGTAATATCCTTTCTAAAGCTCCCAAGTATCGTGAACCTCGCTCCATAAATTGGAATTATAACTTTAAAGATCTTATGGATGCCGTCGAGGACTATGCAAGAAAATGGATGAAACGAGAACAAGAAGACATTGATTCTCTATCAGGGTGGTTAAAGGCCGTGAGGTATTTAATTTTGAAACGAATGAAAGTTTCAAGTAGGTCGAAGAGTGCCAGGGCTACATCAGTTTTCAAAGACCCCGATGTAGCTAAAACATTGTCTACTATACATGACAAATATGTTGTCGTACCAGCAGACAAAGCCCAAAACAACATTGTTTCTGTCTGCAAAACGTTTTATATCCAATGTTTATTATCAGAGGTAGACGTAGAAAATAATAGCAGTGATAAGACCTATACTGCTACCACTCTCTCCAAAGAAGAAATTGTGGAAAACCATAAGTCTGTGTTATCCTCTTTTGGTCTCTCTACCAAGGACGATGATTGTGATTTACCGTCTATGTACTGGATTCCTAAACTTCACAAGGATCCATACAAACAACGTTTCATAGCTGGATCTGCAAAATGTACCACCAAACCTCTTTCAAAACTTTTAACTTCCATACTCACGACTGTCAAAGAGGGTCTGCAGTCCTACCACAACACTTGTTACTTCCGTAGTGGTATTAATTCAATGTGGATCCTGAAAAATTCGAAAGATTTTTTTGGAGACATTTAGTTCAAGACTATTATCTGAATATAATAGGATTAAAACCTATGATTTTTCAACACTGTATACTTCTATTTCCCATGCTCAGTTCAAATCCCGACTTAAAAACCTTATACATCGTTGTTTTTCCAAAAAAGATGGTACACCTAGATACAAATATATAGTTTTTGGTAGATATTCCTCATACTTTGTAAGAAATAATTCCAAATCGTCTTCCAAATATACAAAGGAAGATGTTTACAAAATGCTGGAAATTTTAATCGACAACATATTTGTTCAGTGTGGTGGACGTGTTTTTCAACAAACGGTCGGCATTCCAATGGGAACAAATTGTGCTCCTTTACTTGCTGACCTATTTCTTCACTCTTATGAGGCTGACTTTATAGCTGATTTGATCAGAAAGAAAGAATATCGTTTGACTAGATCCTTCAATCTCAGTTTCCGCTATATAGATGACGTATTATCTTAAAACAATCCTAATTTCGGGGATATGATACATCGCATCTACCCCAAAGAACTTGAGATAAAGGATACTTCAGACACTGTGAAGTCAGCCTCATACCTTGACCTACACTTAGAAATCGATGGTAAAGGAAAACTATTGACCAAACTTTACGACAAACGTGATGACTTTTCATTCAGAATTGTCAAATTTCCTTTTATTTTTGGCAACATCCCTTCGGCTCCTGCGTACGGAGTGTTCATATCACAACTCATACGTTATGCCAGAGCTTGCCGAACCTACGCAGACTTTTTGTATCGCGCTAGAAGTCTAACAAATAGGCTTCTGGAACAGGGTTATGTTGCTACAAGATTGAAGTCATCACTACAGAAGTTTTATGGTCGTCATCATAAACTCGAGGATCGTTATGATGTATCCATCGGCACCATGAAAACTGATATATTCAACGGGTCATAGTTTTCTTTTCCTTGTTTGTCTACACCGGACTTGACTTTTTATGAGCAACTCGGCGGGTGTTTCTAGAAAAGCACAGGACGCTCACCCTACCGGTGCACCTGGTCTAACCTCCCAGTTTTTAGTGGAGTCCTGAGTTGCTCATTTACTTTTGTTACTTTGTATGTGTGGTTTTGGTTGCTTTGTGTTCTTTGTTGTGTGTGTCTGGTCTTCGTCCCTGGATTACATTCTTTTGATTACCGCTATAACCTTTGTTCCCTTGATTACTCTTTCAGTGGTTTTATCATTTGTTGTACAGGTAAATTGATAAGTTGAATGCTATTCATTCTATTCTACAACAGCATCGATACACGTTGTGCATATACTTAATCCACACAATCAAAATGCATATAAAGCCTTATTACATGATGTATTTCTGAATTGTGTTTGTAAATAAAAGATTACGGAAACAATAATTGTACTTTGCATTTGTATTTATTTTTAAGATCAAATATGAAGTAAACAAACCAGCCACATGTAATCCCAGTGTCACGGAAAATATAAAATAAATGTCTTTTTGTGTTTTTATACGTTTATCGTATTTATTATTTGTATTTTTCATTCATTTTTATCGTTCATTCATTCATCACATCATTTGCATATGCATCGACGAATGACTGATGACGTATCGAGCACACCTTGCATGAACTAACTTGGTCCAACCCTAACTAAACCTGTCCTCAAATTGATTCCATTATTTTTAAGGCGTATTTTTGCAGAATAAAATATGGCATCCTGAATTCGAAATATTATTTAACCACAAGGTAATGACAAAAACACCCGGCGACAAATTTGGAGGCTCCAGTGAGATGCCAGCTATACATTCTGCTTGATCTACTGGTTCATTTCATCATTTCCTTGGTTTATTTCGTCGTTCAACTTAATTTGGCCCAGCGACTGAATGTTTAATTTTCATCGTAGTTTGGCCCATCGACTAACAATGACATGTATTGAGTTTGGCCCAACGACTGAATATATTTATAATTTTCGTCGTAGTTTGGCACAACAACTTGAATACATTCAGCGACAGTTTGTAGTCAACGACAAATTAATTTCAATAGATGGTAATGCGAATTACTGTGATATTATTTCAGCGACAATGAAATTGAAATCTTCGTCATGAAATGGTGAAAAAATTGTCACGTACATGTATTTATCACACGAATTTCGTAACATAAATGGTGTGTTCGATAGCGAGTGATTATACTTACGGAGGCTTGCTAATTTAATATATTATATATGAAATTTGAGTACTCAGCGCTGTAAACAGTGTGTAAATATGTTTTTTTGGGTAAAAGTCTTCACCCGACAATATACGAGGAATCACCGCCTTGTAGGATGCGCATCATGTGTCAACTTTAAAATTAGTGTCTACTCATCGTAGTATTTTTGAAAAATGTAAAGAATAATAATGCGTAGAACAATTTACAACGCCCTGGAAAAATAATGTACAATAAAATTTAATCATTGAATAGTAAAGAATTGTTGACAATATTTTATATATTATAGACATTTACATTAGTAATTTATTGTTATTCATAGTTGATTGATTTTCTTTTGATTATGATTACCTGTATATGTTTATAACATATTACCTGTATTTTTCAGATTAGGTGTACATTGTAGGTGTAATGCATGATTGAAGCAGGAGTTCTTGACTTTACCTTTTTGCACTTTTGACTCATGACTGAAATTAAGGTGAGTTGATCATGACCTGTATCATCAATCATTAATTCATCAATTATTTAGTTATTGTCTTTGTAGAGTTTGTTTGTTTGAAAATACGTTTTGACTAGTTTTCAAAATTATGGCAGATAATAAGTCTAGATTAGAGGTTAAGGGTGAGAAAGCATGGGACGAAAAAGATGTTCAGAAAATGATATAGTATCTAACTGAACATACAAAGTGTAAAGTGGTAACTGAGGATGAATTTAATTCGCTGTTTCGTAGACACAGTACCCCAAAACAGGTACCGGGACATGAAAATGAGGAAAATACTCCTCTTAAACCCCCTCCTCCTAGTTGTAACTTTGAACTTTCAAAAATACCACCCGCTACGCCAGTTAGAAATTTGACATCGTCTGCTATTAAAAATAATTTGTCAAACTGGCAGAGACCCAAACTCCTTACGTTTTCAGGTGATCAAAAAGGGGAAACAGCTTTTGATGTATGGAAATTTGAAGTTAAGTGCATTGTAAGAGAGGTGCATTGTAAGAGAGGAAAATTATTCTCATACTGTAATACTGTAATCAATCAGAAGCTCACTGAAGGTACTAGCTAGAAGTCTATTGTTGACTGTACCTGAAACCACCATCCCTAATCAAATAATAGAACAATTGGAGGGCTGTATTGCAGACATTTTACATGGAAAAACAGGAACGGAATCAAACAGTTGCTGACTATGGTATGAAATTAGAGTCAATTTTGCAGTCGGACATTGAAAATGGTCATATCCAAATATACAAAGGAAGATGTTTACAAAATGCTGGAAATTTTAATCGACAACATATTTGTCCAGTGTGGTGGACGTGTTTTTCAACAAACGGTCGGCATTCCAATGGGAACAAATTGTGCTCCTTTACTTGCTGACCTATTTCTTCACTCTTATGAGGCTGACTTTATAGCTGATTTGATCAGAAAGAAAGAATATCGTTTGACTAGATCCTTCAATCTCAGTTTCCGCTATATAGATGACGTATTATCTTAAAACAATCCTAATTTCGGGGATATGATACATCGCATCTACCCCAAAGAACTTGAGATAAAGGATACTTCAGACACTGTGAAGTCAGCCTCATACCTTGACCTACACTTAGAAATCGATGGTAAAGGAAAACTATTGACCAAACGTTACGACAAACGTGATGACTTTTCATTCAGAATTGTCAAATTTCCTTTTATTTTTGGCAACATCCCTTCGGCTCCTGCGTATGGAGTGTTCATATCACAACTCATACGTTATGCCAGAGCTTGCCGAACCTACGCAGACTTTTTGTATCGCGCTAGAAGTCTAACAAATAGGCTTCTGGAACAGGGTTATGTTGCTACAAGATTGAAGTCATCACTACAGAAGTTTTATGGTCGTCATCATGAACTCGAGGATCGTTATGATGTATCCATCGGCACCATGAAAACTGATTTATTCAACGGGTCATAGTTTTCTTTTCCTTGTTTGTCTACACCGGACTTGACTTTTTATGAGCAACTCGGCGGGTGTTTCTAGAAAAGCACAGGACGCTCACCCTACCGGTGCACCTGGTCTAACCTCCCAGTTTTCAGTGGAGTCCTGAGTTGCTCATTTACTTTTGTTACTTTGTATGTGTGGTTTTGGTTGCTTTGTGTTCTTTGTTGTGTGTGTCTGGTCTTCGTCCCTGGATTACATTCTTTTGATTACCGCTATAACCTTTGTTCCCTTGATTACTCTTTCAGTGGTTTTATCATTTGTTGTACAGGTAAATTGATAAGTTGAATGCTATTCATTCTATTCTACAACAGCATCGATACACGTTGTGCATATACTTAATCCACACAATCAAAATGCATATAAAGCCTTATTACATGATGTATTTCTGAATTGTGTTTGTAAATAAAAGATTACGGAAACAATAATTGTACTTTGCATTTGTATTTATTTTTAAGATCAAATATGAAGTAAACAAACCAGCCACATGTAATCCCAGTGTCACGGAAAATATAAAATAAATGTCTTTTTGTGTTTTTATACGTTTATCGTATTTATTATTTGTATTTTTCATTCATTTTTATCGTTCATTCATTCATCACATCATTTGCATATGCATCGACGAATGACTGATGACGTATCGAGCACACCTTGCATGAACTAACTTGGTCCAACCCTAACTAAACCTGTCCTCAAATTGATTCCATTATTTTTAAGGCGTATTTTTGCAGAATAAAATATGGCATCCTGAATTCGAAATATTATTTAACCACAAGGTAATGACAAAAACACCCGGCGACAAATTTGGAGGCTCCAATGAGATGCCAGCTATACATTCTGCTTGATCTACTGGTTCATTTCATCATTTCCTTGGTTTATTTCGTCGTTCAACTTAATTTGGCCCAGCGACTGAATGTTTAATTTTCATCGTAGTTTGGCCCATCGACTAACAATGACATGTATTGAGTTTGGCCCAACGACTGAATATATTTATAATTTTCGTCGTAGTTTGGCACAACAACTTGAATACATTCAGCGACAGTTTGTAGTCAACGACAAATTAATTTCAATAGATGGTAATGCGAATTACTGTGATATTATTTCAGCGACAATGAAATTGAAATCTTCGTCATGAAATGGTGAAAAAATTGTCACGTACATGTATTTATCACACGAATTTCGTAACATAAATGGTGTGTTCGATAGCGAGTGATTATACTTACGGAGGCTTGCTAATTTAATATATTATATATGAAATTTGAGTACTCAGCGCTGTAAACAGTGTGTAAATATGTTTTTTTGGGTAAAAGTCTTCACCCGACAGTATACGAGGAATCACCGCCTTGTAGGATGCGCATCATGTGTCAACTTTAAAATTAGTGTCTACTCATCGTAGTATTTTTGAAAAATGTAAAGAATAATAATGCGTAGAACAATTTACAACGCCCTGGAAAAATAATGTACAATAAAATTTAATCATTGAATAGTAAAGAATTGTTGACAATATTTTATATATTATAGACATTTACATTAGTAATTTATTGTTATTCATAGTTGATTGATTTTCTTTTGATTATGATTACCTGTATATGTTTATAACATATTACCTGTATTTTTCAGATTAGGTGTACATTGTAGGTGTAAGGCATGATTGAAGCAGGAGTTCTTGACTTTACCTTTTTGCACTTTTGACTCATGACTGAAATTAAGGTGAGTTGATCATGACCTGTATCATCAATCATTAATTCATCAATTATTTAGTGTATTGTCTTTGTAGAGTTTGTTTGTTTGAAAATACGTTTTGACTAGTTTTCAAAATTATGGCAGATAATAAGTCTAGATTAGAGGTTAAGGGTGAGAAAGCATGGGACGAAAAAGATGTTCAAAAAATGATATAGTATCTAACTGAACATACAAAGTGTAAAGTGGTAACTGAGGATGAATTTAATTCGATGTTTCGTAGACACAGTACCCCAAAACAGGTACCGGGACATGAAAATGAGGAAAATACTCCTCCTAAACCCCCTCCTCCTAGTTGTAACTTTTAACTTTCAAAAATACCACCCGCTACGCCAGTTAGAAATTTGACATCGTCTGCTATTAAAAATAATTTGTCAAACTGGCAGAGACCCAGACTTCTTACGTTTTCAGGTGATCAAAAAGGGGAAACAGCTTTTGATGTATGGAAATTTGAAGTTAAGTGCATTGTAAGAGAGGAAATTTATTCTCATACTGTAATACTGCAATCAATCAGAAGCTCACTGAAGGTACAAGCTAGAAGTCTATTGTTGACTTTACCTGAAACCACCATCCCTAATCAAATAATAGAACAATTGGAGGGCTGTATTGCAGACATTTTACATGGAAAAACAGGAACGGAATCAAACAGTTGCTGACTATGGTATGAAATTAGAGTCAATTTTGCAGTCGAATATTGAAAATGGTCATATTAGTTCGGAATCCAAAGATGAAATGTTGAGGTCTAAATTTTGGTCGGGTCTTAGTGATCCTTTGTTGAGAAATGCATGTAGACATAAGTATGACGCGATTAAGAATTTTGACATGTTAAGGAGAGAAATACGAGCAATTGAGTTGGATTTAGCGAACTCGTCGAAGTCGAACGTTTCGTCGCCAGTTCAACAAAATTCTATTGCTGTCGAATCTCAGAAGCTTACGGAAGTATTGAAAAAGCTTGACTGCTTGAATAGGTGAATGAATTCGATGGAAACGGAGTTAAAAGAACTTAAAAGTAAACAAACTGACCACCAAAAATTTACCTCTCCGAACAGAGGTCAAGGTCAAAGAGGTTATTTTAATAGCTCACGTTACCAGAAAGGCAGAGGTAGTTTTGACAGAGGTCACAATAGAGGACGAGGTCAGTTTAGAGGTAACAATACCAGTGAAGTTAAGGGTGATAATTAAAAAGGGGAGTAGTCTCTAATGAGGGGCAAATTAAGGACTTTGCTATTTCATTTGATGAAAAAAAATGCCCTGATAAAACTGAACATTTGTACAAAAGAGTGGTTGGTTCGTCAAACGAGGCGAAAGTTGAAATACATGGTCGTAAATGTAAGGCTCTTTTGGACAGTGGGTAAATGATATCTACTATTTTTTAGTCAGTTTTGAAAAATCTTAACCCAGTATCTGAGATTTTGAGTTTGTCAGTCAATGTGGCAAGCGGTGAAATACTTCTGTATTTAGGTTACGTTGAGGTTGAGTTGAAGGTTCCTTTTGTAAAAGGGAAAAGTTTTCAAGTGCCTATGCTTGTAGTTCCCGTTACAGATTATAATAGTAAGGTTCGATGTTTTGAATTTATTCAAATATGATATGAGAGACCATACATCTGGAAAAATTCCGTTTTTTGTTGTTTGTTAGGGTTTAACGTCCGAGCAGCAATATTTCAGCTATATTCAGACGATGAACATGAAATTGATGATAATATGAACATGAAATGATGATGAAATGAAAAAAGGGATGAGACACAAGGACAATGGGGTCGACAAATTTTGATTGCCACTTGATATAGGGAGAGGTGGGTAGGGGCGGACAATTTAGCCTCCTGTGGCGGAACCCTATGGTTTCTACTCCGGGAGAATACCACAGTAGGGTTCTTTAAGGTGCGAGGAACGTGGCATCTTTCCCAACACGGTGCACCACTATGGTTTGCGGTCAGGTTTTCGTATTATAGCCTGACAACCCCAGCATGTAACACGCCAGGGGTACCCCATTCCACCACCTGGGGCACACATCCTGGCCATCTGGCTAGGGTTCTGAGCACTATTTAGTCGCCTTGTACGATAAGCTTAGCGCTGCTGCAGGCCTATTCTTTTGACACTCGGACCTGCACGGAGCGGAAAAATTCCGAAAGCTTGACATGTAGCTATGTCCTCTTTCACGATTGAAAATACAAGTTTGGTTCATTCCACAAATAAGAGAGTTGTAAAGTTGATGCCTATGTCTATTAAAACAGTGTCTGGAGTGGTTAGTGCTCAAGGTGACACAGGTTCTACCGTAGTTACTGAAAATTTAGATTGTGAATTGTCAGATAGGGTATCAGTATGCCCTAGGATTTTAGAATTGAAGAAATCTGGTAACTGTAGAATTCCTGTTCGGATATTTAATATGACGGCAAAAATTGTTGAAATTAGGCCAAAATCTATCTTATGTGATGTCAAGGTTATACGCCGTATCGATCCTTTCGATGACAGTGTCTATCTATAGATAGTTCTTAAACCAAGATTGATGTTTTAGAGGAGGATATAAAGAAGCTTGGTTGTATCGTCGATGACAATTTATCTGGTGAGGTTAGACGAAGACTGTTCAGCTTGTTAGGCAAATGGAAGTCCGTGTTTTCAATAGGTCCTACAGATCATGGGTATACATCATTTGTCGAGATTGAAATTAAGCTGACTGATGATACCCCGTTTAAAGAACCTTATAGATGGATACCCCCTTCTATGTTCAACGAAGTACGTGAACATCTCATGGACATGCTTTAGGGAATCGAGCAGTCCTTTTTCAAGTAATGTAGTTTTAGTCCGTAAGAAATATAACAGTTTAAGGCTCTGTTTAGATTTAAGAAGAATTAATCGACGAACCATAAAAGACGCTCATCCTTTGCCTAAGGTGGACAAGACGATAGACTGTCTTTCAGGCTCGAAGTATTATTCAAAAATAGCTTTACGGGCGCCTACTGGCAATGTGGCATAAAGGAATCTGATAAGTATAAGACCGCATTTTCACTTAGTCCTCTTGGTTTTTATGAATGCAATAGATTGTCCTTTGGTTTCAAAGACTGCTGAGGAACATTTGGAAAGGTTAGATTCTGTATATCGTCGTTTGAAGGAAAATTGTTTGAAGGTGAAGGGTTCTAAGTGCGAATGTTTCAAAACAGAGGTCAAATATCTAGGTTTTGTGGTTTCAGAAGAAGGTATTAAACCGGATGACGAGAAGATTGGGGTAGTCAAAAATTGGCCAGATATTCAGAATGTAAAGGATTTGAGGAAATGTTTGGGATTCACCTCGTATTATAGAAATTTTGTAAAAGATTATGGAAAAAATAGTGAAACCTCTTAACGATCTTCTTGTGGGTCATTGTACCAATGCTAATGGTCGGAAGAAGTCTAAGACTAAACCTAAGCTTTGGCAATGGGGTGACCTGGAGGAAAACGCTAAGAAAATTATTGTAGAAAAATTGACCAGTCCTCCCATATTAGCATATGCTGATTATAACCTCCCATCCATTGTGCATACAGATGCGAGTGGTGGCTTGCTTTCAAATTCGGTGTCAGTATTAGCACTTAGCAACAGAAATGGCGGAATAACTTGCATTTCACGTAAGGAATTATATTTTTTTATTGTGCATATCAATTGTAAGTACTAATGTTTATTTTTTTTATAAACCGAGAAACGCATAAAAAATAAAAAGAAAGATAACTCTGTTTCGATATAAAAGAATGGCTCAATAATATGGGTGAAGAAAAAAAAGACAAAAATGATCTTGAAGGGACGTGGAATACAGTTTAATAATTAATTATGTGTTAATTGCTCACATTGTCAAAATGTACGGTACTTACTTTTGGTGTTAACATTGAAAGAAAGTAATATATGTCTAATTCCCATTATAACGGCTATCATAATACTTTCCAGGCTTTATACAGACAGGGACGAAAACAGAAATTTTGAGAAATAGTAATAATAGTTATTCAACCATATCTTGGTCTACTCCCTCACAAGCAACACAATTTGAAACAGGTAAACTTCAGATGTTTATTACATATACAAATCTTGAATCAAATTGAAACGAACCAATGTGTTTCCAAGATTATGAGTTGATAAGCAAAAAGGGCTTGCGAACGAACTAGTATAAACAAATTGTCTCTAATCTTTATACCTCAGGCAATATAAATCTGAGCTACCTAGATATAATAAGCACGTCGAAATATCAATGGAACATTCCCCTTAAAACCTGTGCTCAGGAACCTAAACGGGGGCTAGGCGCTCTGCCCACAGAGCAACTGGGATGTGTGCCCCAGTTGGTAGAATGGGTACCCCTGGCGTGTTACATGCTGGGGTTGTCGGACTATAATACGGAAAACCTGACTGCAAACCATAGTGGTGCACCGTGTTAGGAAACATGTCACGTTCCTCGCACTTTTAAGAACCCTGCTGTAGTATTCGATAGGAGTAGGAACCTTTGCGCTCCGCCACAGGAGGCTACATTGCCCGACCTTACCCATCTCTCTCTTTTTCTAGTGGCTATCAAATTTGTTGACCCTATTATCCTTGTGGTCCATCCTTTTTTTTTTTCAATCGAATGAACTGTTGAACTACGGGTAGCCATTGACACATTGTTATGATTCAAAAATAATTGTTGGATATTATTATATATTTATGTATACAACGTTTTGCTCTTATATACAATATATTTACAAACAGCTACTTCAACACCACATTGGAATGTACGGTTTCTGGATTAAGAACATTTTATAAATAGCTAAAACAATGACCACTGTTCTATTTTTAGTAACAGATAATTTCCAGAAACAGAGACCTTACCCATCCCTCCCTTTTTCTAGTGGCAATCAAAGTTTGTCGACCCTCTTGGCTTTGTGTCCCATCCTTTTTTTTCATTTCATTATCCTTTCATGGTCATGTTATCATCCATTTCATGTTCATCGTCTGAATATAGCTGAAATATTGCTGCTCGGACGTTAAACCCCAACAAACCAACAAACAAAAACAAATTAGTTAGGTCTAAACTTGACTGGATCTATTGTTTTTGGTTCCGCCAAAAAATCTTGCCTTAAAATTTTAGACGCTGTTCATCACCAGGGTTTGCAACTTTGCCTAGGTGCCTTCAGAACTTCTCCTATTGAGAGCCTTTATGCCGAGGCAAATGAACCATCTCTTGCAGACAGATGTTTAAAATTAGGCCTTAGTATGTAAGTAAACTACCCAGTTCAGGTCCGGCTGTCAAAAGAATACGCCTGGAGCAGTATTAAGCTTGTCGTAAATTGCGACTTAATAGTGCTCAGAACCCTAGCCGGGGGCTAGGGTGCTCTGCCCACAAAGCAACTGGGCTTTGTACCCCAGGTGGTGGAATGGGGTACCTGTTTGATTGTTGGGATTTAACGTCCGAGCAGCAATATTTAAGCCGATGAACATGAAAGGGATGATAAAATGAACATGAAATTATGATGAAATGACAAAAAAGGATAATGAGTTCGACAAATTTTGATTGCCACTGAAAATAGGGAGAGATGGGTAGGGGCGGGCAATTAAGCCTCCTGTGGCGGACCATAAAGATTCCTACTCCTATCGAATACCACAACAGGGTTCTTTAACGTGCGAGGAACGTGACATGTTTCCCAACACGGTGCACCACTATGGTTTGCGGTCAGGTTTTCCGTATTGTAGCCTGACAACCCCAGCATGTAACACGCCAGGGGTACCCCATTCCACCACCTGGGGCACACATCCAAGTTGCTCTGTGGGCAGGGTGCCTAGCCCCGGTTGGGTTTCTGAGCACTATTTAGTCGCCTTTTAGTCGACCTTATTATCCCTATTATGTTGGGGTTGAACGCCCGAGCAGCAGTATTTCAGCTATATTCAGGCGATGAATATGAAATTGATGATAAAATGAACATGAAATGAAAAATGGGATGGGACACAAGGATAATGGGGTCGACAAATTTTGATTTTCACTGGAAATATGGAGAGTTGGGTTTTAAATTGCTGCTGAAACAGAATTATATTTTTAAGTAAAACTATTACTCAGAGATATCGAAGCGCATTTGCAAAATTTAGGTGTGGTGTAGCCCCCTCCCCCCAAGCGTATTGAAACAGGTCGTTATGAAAGTAAAGATGGCAATAAACGTGTATGTATTATAGGTAATGATCAGATTTAGGATGAGAAACATGTGTCCCATTATGTATTAGCTTGCCCTCTTTGTAAATATGCGAGAACGATTGTGTTTACACGCATCTTAAATTTGTCGGAATTAAAATAAAAAATTAAAAAAAATCATAAATAAATCTATTTCTTTTGTCTTGGTATCTCTTACATAAACATTTAACAAGCTGACCACAGTCTAAGTTATTAAAAGGCGCACATCAAAAGTTGTGCACCTATGGCAAATAATTTGTCGGGATGAAATAAAACAATAGCAAAATCATTTGTCCTTTTAAGATTTGTAAATAGAAACAACACATTATATTATAAAATATTAAGCATTAATCTTTTCAAAAAAACAATTTAACACTTCCTCGGTATAAATAGTATTATGGAGCAGTTTCCACTGCAGTTGATGAGTTTTTCTATTCACAAAATTGGCTTCTAATGAAACTCATATGTTATCCTATTGAATATTTTTGTGAATGAAGAAATGTTCCCAATTTCGCTCACAATTTGGAATCAGTGGGAATTCATAGAAACTCTGATTTGTTTCATTTTTATATCCTTTGTCGCCATAATCTTGCTCTCTCGTACAAAATGAGTGTTATTAAACTCGAATGGCACTTTCTTCTGGAATAAGTTAATAGGGTTACAGACCACCAATTCAACCAATGAGCATTTGGAACGTACCCAAAAATAGTCCTACGCTGAAATTACCCCTGTTCCTCATAGTGCTGTGAAAAAAGTTCTCATCTCATTTGAAAAATTTAAACAGTTTCTGAAATGAAAAACATTTCTGTACATTTTATAGGTGCATTTTGCTTCTTGTGATGTGAAGCCTAATCTCCATAATGATTTCTAAATATACCCCTATCTTGTGAAAACACTGGGATTTCCCATGCTATTTATAGACACTTCACTTCCGGTGACCACTGCAAGTCTGCTAACCCCACATGCCATTCTGAGGATTGTGAGCTGACATATGTAGAATCATGCTGATATATAGTCCTCTGCAGGTTAAAGTTAAGGTAAAGTCCAGAGAAGCCATTGAATATTGTGAAATTAGCATAGAAGCCTATGGAAAGTGGAATTAGTGGTTTTTAGCCATAATGCTAAATTTTAGAATATTTATATGCTCAGCTTTAAAGGCTGCCTTTATTTTGCCGTATTGAGCTATCCATTTTCTCTTATTGTTTGATTAATTGAAAACAACTAGAGATGACTCAAAAGAATTAGTATGGGTTTTCCATACATTCTTTACCGTTTTTATCCCACTTTTGTGCAAAATTATCAAAAAAATAAAACTTTCCTGCCACATTTAAAATTCGAGTAACCCATAATATTCTCCTCTAGAAGTTTTCTAGATACAATTGTTAATACCTTAAAATAGAAAGGTTATGATTGTTTAATCAGTTGTTATGTTATGTATGGCACATGTCAATCGGTTCACTGATTTTCGGCATATCAAAGGAAAACCGGCACTTACCTAAACAATGCTTAATTACTTGTTTATTTGTGATTATTTTTGTATGTTGTTTTTAATTTATGCATTAAGTATCAATCTCTAACTTAATATGTAAAAATAATTCATGTTACAGCACCCTTTCTAGTCCTTAGTGGCATAGTATACGTCCTTAGTGCACTAAGGACTCCTTAGTAGTATTTAGACGTACCACAAAATACCACGGTGCATGTAAACCACTAAAAGAATAAAATTATGTCATCATTACTATAAAGAATATTTTGTGTTAAACATTGATCGACCTTTCTCTAAGTGTTGTAAATGTATATGTAATGAACCTGTCATATGTAAATGACCTTATTTATTTAAAGCATTTCAAAATCATGGGGATGGCCATATAACATTAAAGAGTCCAATCTAGATTTGTATCACTCTTCTGTTGACTTACCAAAGCATTTGGAAATGTTCACAGACTCACATGAAATACATTTGTATGAGGCTGAGTACGAACAACCAAACTACCAACTTACGTGTAGCTGCTACATGTAGTAATACAAGTCATTTTTGACATATGGACAATTCTTTGGTCAGGCTTCACGAAGGTTACTAACTGATATCCTTGTAATGGGTGTTCATTACAGACCCAAAAAATGTATACAAGTCCATAAAAAACATGTAGTAGCAGCTTGTCACGTTTGAAAATTTATCTTAAATTAGTCAAACAAATAAATGCAACCACCCCATATCATTATATACTAGACCGCGCATATTTGATATTGAGAGTTGAACACTATACAATATTTCAAATTCGAATGTACTGCATGAATACCGAACGAAAATGTTTGTATACTTGTATATACAGTCATATAGATGTAATCGGATTGTGCGCTGTCTACATCAACAACAAAACCATAACAAGGACAATTCCCGACTTTTGTTTGTTCATATATCTAGTGTTTTATTACTTTTTCTGTTAAATTTTGTTCTTTTTTCTTAACTTTAATTTTGTCTATCCCGCCACACGTCGTGGCGAGGAATTATGTGATACCCTGATTTCGTGTTCCTCGTATTTTTCGTGAAATGCAAAATTTTTTTTTCCATTTTTTACCATCCCCCATTTTTTTTTACCGATGCATGTTTCCCGATGATAACTTGAAAACAAATGGAGAATTGCTTCGAAACTATTCATTGTTTTTAGTACCATGAAATACAGGGTAAGTTCCGTTTTCTTATACGTTGTTTTAATCATACGTTTATCCTACATTTCTTATGTCCATAATTACTATATGTAACATGTTTTAAAATGCTTAGGTCGATAAGCACTCAATTCAGTTCCATTGTTGAAGACGACACTTGGTGCGTATTCTCAATGCTTTTTATGGTACACTGCTTTATAACTTATTGATATCCTTCAATAGAACATGGCATATAATAAAGTAAAAGAAAACTCGACTTTATACTTCAGACTTGAAAATATGAATAAGGATACCAGTAAAAAATTTGAACTCATGAAACGAATCTCGTGTCTATCAGTTCAGTGGTCTAATTACTAGTTTACATTATACTATTAACAAAGGTCTAACGACGATCTTATACACTAAGAAAAAACAAATATGAGCATATACTTATGAAAAGCCATGTAAGGCATCCATTCCAGTTGATCATGCATGTAATTTATACTACCAAATTTATACATCCAAATCGAAAAACCATACCTATAATTTGTGAACATTCCCGTACGCTAATATACAGGCAGTTATACCCTCCCACGGATCGTATGTTAAATACTAAAGAGTAATCAAGGGAACCAAGGTTATAGCGGTAATCAAAAGAATGTAATCCAGGGACAAAGACCAGACATGGAAAACAGACATACACAACAAAGAACATAAAGTAACTAAAATCATACATACAAAGTAACAAAAGTAAATAAGCAACTCGGACTCGACTAAAACCTGGGAGCATGGACCAGGTGCACCGGTAGGGTTAGCTCATCTGCTTTTCTAGAAACACCCGTCGAGTTGCGAATACGAATTTTCATGTGGCCAGACGTGTTTTAAGGAATTATATCCGTTAAACTGGCATCTATACATATACTTGTTTTCGTGTGAAACTTTCCACGAAACCTGTAAAATATCCCCATTACATATGTAACTGTATGCGAAATATTGGTGCTTTACTAATTTTGAATGTTTCTATGCATTCATGGCATTAACAAATGAACATGTACATGTAGACTGCAACACTAGTGGAAAAAATCACAGAACTGCTCTGCTTCCTATTCCAGAAAACATTATGACGAAAAGTTTCGAAAAACCCCGACACATCTTCATGCAATTGAGGTGTTCTTACCGTGATATGGCCCTGTTCGCCGAAACGTTAGAATTAGTAATCAATCAGTCTTTTACAGTTTATTATTTGTTCTGATTCTTTGAGCTGTCTTTTGGCAATTTAGAGTCACAAACTGAAAAACACTCCTGTCTTACAAATTTTATATTTTATTCATCGACTTTGGGAACTTCATAAAGAGATTGCCTTTCTGTGGGAACCCTGTCATGTTGGTATTCAGGGAAATTCAGTTGTAGACAGGGTTGCTAAGGCGTTACATGAAATAATAAAGGACGTTAGTTTGCCACACACAGATTTTAAAACTTTAATAAGGACATAAATTTAAAAAAAAAGGACTGGACCGATATGACACAACAAACTCCATATCATAACCGATCTAGGCGTTTATCAATCTGGATCGGGCAATCGCAAAGAGTAAGTGGTCATGACTAGATGTCGCATTGGACATTCCAGATATACACATGACGATTTGCTTGTTGGTGATCGTCGACATGAGTGTATCCCATCTGATTTTCCTTGCTCTATCAAACATTTTCTTCTACATAGTGTGAATTTTGCCAATACCTGGCAAGATTATTTTGACTGCGACAATATGTTTGATTTGTTCAAGACCATTTTCTCACAAAAAGATTATCGATTTCTTACGGGACATCGGTTTATTGAATAAAATCTAAATTTGATAACTTCCTTGATTCTTCAACATTGTAAATGTTTTATCGAAGTGATGTTTCTATGTGTATTTTTTGTCTTAGATTTACCTTTTACGTACCTTTTTATATGTATATAGATTTTTTGTTTTAATTTCATTATTTTATAAAGAGACTGATTTGGGTTTAATATTTTCATTTCATTGAATGTTCTTACCATGATATGGCCCTGTTCGCCGAAACGGCATTAAAAAGTAATTATCAATCAATCAATCAATCTTTCACAGTTTATTATTTCTGCTGACTCCTGGAGCTGTTTTTTGGCAATTTAAAGTCACAAACTGAAAAACACTCTGATGTTACAAATTTTATATTTTATTCATGGACTTTGGAACTTCATAAAGAGATTGTTTTTCTCTGGGTACCCAGTCATGCTGGTATTTAGGGGAATTCAGTTGTAGACAGGGTTGCTAAGAAGGCATGAAATGAAAAAATAAAGGACGTTAGTTTGCTTTACACCGATATTAAACCTTTTGATATGGAAATAACATTTTGTTTTAATTTCATGATTTTATGAAGAGACTTTGATCTTGATTTTAATATTTTCATAACATTAAATTTTTTTTTGTGCCGTGATATGGCCCTGGTCGCCGAAATGGCATTAAACAACAACTATCAATCAATCCAAAAATTCCAGTTTTTATGAAAAACTGATTAATGGCATAATGGAACTGAAAAAAAAAGCGCCTGAAATGAGAAGATATAGTGGATACATCGATATTTAAAACAATAGTTCCCGGCATGTCTGTTGTACACCGTTTATTCCCGACCTGCGGACAAACATCTTGTCAGCATTTATCCCCCTTTGGAGGAGGTGTCTATTCGGAACACATAAAGTTTTTCATCCGATATCGACGATAAATCTCGAAAGTCAAAAGAGTCGTTCTACTGACCCTGCCGTAAATTTTCTTTACTCTGGATACAAATAAAAATCATCCTGATGTAACCTACCAACAGAATGAAACATCCTGTAAATTTTAGAAACACCGTTGTGTTTGTCTACTGGGGATTCCATTTTCATTTGAGTTACCTCCCTTATCTGCACCCGAATCCGGACATTGGTTAGAGAGACTTCGAAATTATATCTGCTCTTACGGGAGGTAACTCTGCAAAAACAGGATAAAATATGGCTGCATCCCGAGCTCCGCAAGTAGGGAATATATATATATATATATATATATATATATATATATATATATATATATATATATAATAACAATTGGATTCATTTTGAGGTATTTTTTTTCATGGGTTGGGGTGGCAATTTTTCACCTAACTTTACTAAGAAAAATTCAAATATTTATTTCTTGGGCTCATATTGAAGCTAAGACATCATATTAATGTGCCATATCTCACAAAAGCTTGTTTAAACTATGGTATTTTAAACAAAAGGAAATGAGTGTGATAAAGAAATTATGAAAATTCCAATTTCACGATTTTATAGTAAAAAAAGTAAAAATTAAGCGTCTGACTTGATCAGATATGTTAGGCACATTATTATCTTAATTATGAATGCGTAAAATATGAGTTTTACAGTGTCAGTATGCTGTTAATTCTGTTTGACATTGATACCATTTTTCTAGAGGTAGGGGTAATATTTTAAACATTTTCTGAAAATTCGTTCTTGCAAATTAGTTTTTGGTGAAGTATTTATGTATAAAATTAAATTATCTATCGAATAACAAATGTACCAAATTTGAGACGTTTTTGTTGAGTAATAAATTCCATTTTTTTAACATTTTTGATAAATTCTGGCTACGAAAATCGCCAAAATTCATCAAAAGAACCCCAGAAGTATAAATTGTGATAATACTAAAATGTAAATATCAAATAAGCCATTTTTTTACTGAAGCATGCATACTCTAAGTGTTTGACAATGAAAAACATGTCAATTTAAGCGATTTTTCGGCCGGGCAGGAGTTCATTTTGTTTCGATTTTACCCCGAAACCGTAGGTGTTACCACAATTATCTTGTTACCATTGTAAAGCTGAGATATTGGGCTACACGATTATTTATACATATGACATTTTATGTCCATTTGTAGAATGGAGATTTTCGTATATAAAAAAAACTTCAGTTCATTTTTTGGCGACAAAAATATTCGTAAAAGGGAGGTATGAGAGTACCTTAAAATCATACTTCGATGGATAAATGGGTGGGGATGGGGTTCACGGGGGTTATGTACTTTGCCGAAGAGTCGATTATCTACATGCAACTGTACATCCGTGTATGAACTTTCCTTATGCTATAAATTCCTTCTACAAGGTCAAATATGAACACATCAAGACTAAAGTAACTATTTGAAGATCTCTCTCAAACTGAATGAGTAAGCGTAAGAAATAGGATTATTTTAACTATAAAAATTAATTTACACAAATATCCGAAACAAAACAATCCCGACCGCCAAGTTCTTTAACTATGAAATGACTTTTTATATCGAAAATGAACGTTGATAAAATGATTGATTGTTGGGGTTTAACGTCCGAGCAGCAATATTTCAGCTATATTCAGACGATGAACAAGACGTGGATGATAAAATGAACATAAAATGATGAAATGAAAAATGGGATGGGACACAAGGATAATAGGGTCGAGAAATTTTGATTGCCACTGGAAATAGGGAGAGGTGGGTAGGGTCGGGAAATTTAGCCTCCTGTGGCGGAGCCGCATGGTTCCTACTCCAGGAGAATACCACAGTAGGGTTCTTTAACGTACGAGGAACGTGGCATCTTTCCCAACACGGTGCATCACTATGGTTTGCGGTCAGGTTTTCCGTATCATAGCCTGACAACCCCAGCATGTAACACGCCAGGGGTACCCCATTTCGCCACCTGTGGCACACAACCCAGTTATTCTGTGGGCAGAGCGCCCTAGCCCCCGACTAGGGTTTTAGTCGCCTTTTACGACAAGCTTAGCGCTGCTGCAGGCCTATTCTTTTGACACCTGGACCTGCACGGGTCTTGAAATCAATGTCAATCGAAAGTCAAATAAATGTTAATTGAATATCAAATGGATACCAAATGAATGTCAAATAAGTAACCAATTTCACATTGCTTCCGCTTTCCTGCTATCAGACGCGTTGGAATAACAGGGAATATGGAGATTCCTGTCCATTATTTTCCAGGTGTTCTAAAAAGACTTTGAAGGCATTTCCACCATTGTACGGTGCCTTATATACTCTATGAACTTACAGTATTCATTAATATATGTTTTTTTCAGCAATATTTTGGCAAATATGACAAGAAAGAACGATGCATTTACTTACTAACCGTGTAGGGCCTGGTCGTCCAGGTTTTCGATTTAGTCTCTTCGAAAGACTCTTGTTCCTTCCCTGTCAGGGGTCAATGAACACTAATTTACAAAGGTGCCATTAAGTGGATCAGCAATTTGTTTTTTTTTCAGCTTTTCACGACAAACAATAGTTTAATAGTTGCAATTGATAATGTTATTTCTCAAAATTTTGCTACTTTAAGCGGATTCTTACGATAATAAATAACAACTTAATATACTTCTTGTAGAAAGAGATTAATGTAAGCAACATGTATGTTCCATATTGAATAAGAATATCTTACGTTAAGACATGTTCAAAACGATTGAATTGTCTGTTTTTCCATGTCTGGTCTTTGTCCCTGGATTACATTATTTTGATTACGCTAGAACCTTGGTTCACTTGATTACTCTTTTAAATTAACAAAAGCATTAGTGGGTGAAATGATAGGCAGATCTGTGGGTTTTTGACATACATGTTTTTTTATTGTTTCTCATTTTGACAAATACTAAAAACTTTATACTTAAATACTAAAAGAGAAGCTCTCTTTTGTATATACTCTGTAATAAATGCCAACTTGTTAAGTAATGTCAGAGTTAGAATCGACTATTCTGACTTCTCAAGACGCCCCCCCCCCGTCCCCGTGTGTATTGCTATCCTTCTCATGGTAGGGGGGACTTGCGTGCCTCAGTAATCCTAAGAGCTATGCCAGCTGGAGTTCTTTCTCCTGGTAGGGTTACCCATGCTGGACAGGTCAAAGTTTAGATGCCAGACTTAAGCGATCCGAACATCGACCGTGGGCACGGTGTTTAAAATAAAAAGTGAGTTCACCTACTTGTTTGCCGTGAGTTGCAACCCGTGAGTTATTGATGCGCGAGGAGGTCCTAATGGATGAAAGTCGTATCTAGACTCCAGTCGAGACGTAACCCCCGTGTCATCAATGGCTGGATGTTCGAGGATACGGCTGTATATGCCACTCGGCCCTTAGGTCATCTAAACGTGAAGTCGAATGGACCCCGTTCAATAAATCGGCTGGTCACACCATGCCTTTCATTTGTCCACCTGCTTTACTGATGGCATTTTGTTCAATCCAATGTTTCTAAGATTTTCAAAAGCTGACAAATGGCAAATGAAGAAGGCGGTGGATCATGGGTCAATCGAGTAGTACGCGGTCTATGCGCCATTGATAGATACGCTCTGTATGTCGTCTCTGGAATCCCTGATGCTATCTTCTGGAAATCCGTAGAATTCTAGCGTCGCCCGTGTTGGCACTCGGTGGCGGGTGGGGAACAGAGATGATGAAACTTATAAAACTTAGCATGGCGACAAAAATTAACGGAGAGTCCAATGTTTCTTATTCAAAAAAACGAAAAAGTGAAGTCAACAATTCTTCCGAAGAAAGTGATAATAACTGGCCAAGATTTATTGTATTTTCTGCAAAAGACAAAGAAAAAATGTTAATGACCTTTCTCCATTTTTAATACCAAGAGTATAGCTGGCGAAGCCAAAGATACAAAGAAAATAAGATCAGGATTTTTAATTGAATGCCTCAGACCTAGACAATCAGCAAATCTGTTAAAATTGACAGAGATTGGAGACTTGATGTGGTTTCATCTGCACACAAGCCGTTAAGACAGTGAAAAGATTTACTTCTCGACATGAAGATGCGACCACACCAATGAGAACAATTGTGCTAACATTTAGTTCCACTAAAGTGCCATATCATGTCTACATTGGTCCATAGAGGACACCTGCCAGTCTGTACATTCCTAACCCACTTCGGTGTTTTAAATGTCAGAAGTTTGGGCACGGAAAGGGCCAGTGTAGAGGAAAACTGTATTTTTTATATGTATATAGCTTTTTTGTTTTAATTTCATTATTTTATGAAGAGACTGATTTGCGTTTAATATTTTCATTTCATTGAATGTTCTTACCATGATATGGCCCTGTTCGCCGAAACGGCATTAAAAAGCAATAATCAATCAATCAATCAATCTTTCACAGTTTATTATTTGTGCTGACTCCCGAAGCTGTCGTTTGGCAATTAAGAGTCACAAACTGAAAAACACTCTGATGTTACAAATTTTATATTTTATTCATGGACTTTGGGAACTTGATAAAATGATTGTTTTTCTCTGGGTACCCAGTCGTGCTGGTATTCAGGGGAATTCAGTTGTAGACAGGGTTGCTAAGAAGGCATTGAATTAAGTAATAAAGGACGTTAGTTTGCCACACACCGATTTTAAACCTTTAATAAGGAAATATATTTTAAAGATGTGGAAGGACCAATGGGACGGTCTTGAACACAACAAAGTCCATTCCATAAAACCTGATCTAGGCGTTCATCAATCCGGATCGGGCAACCGCAAAGAGCAAGTTGTCTTGACTAGATTCTGCAATGGACATTCTAGATCTACACATGGCCATTTGCTTGTTGGTGATCCTCGACCTGAGTGTATCACATGTGATTGCCCTTTCTCTATCAAATATGTTCTTCTACATTGTGTGGATTTTGCAAACAACAGGCAAATTTTTTTTGACTGCGACAATATGCTTGATTTGTTCAAAACCATTTCATCATAAAAAATCGATTTCTTACTTGACATCGGTTTAATTAATAAAATCTAAATTTGATACCTTCCTTGATTTTTTAATATTTTAAATATTTTATCGAAGTAATGTTTCTATGTGTATTTGATGTCTTAGATTTACCTTTTACGTACCTTTTTATACGAAAATAGCATTTTGTTTTAATTTCATGATTTTATGAAGAGACTTCGATCTTGATTTTAATATTTGCATTACATTAAATGTTTTTGCCGTGATATGGCCCTGGTCGCCGAAACGGCATTAAACAGCAATCAATCAAACAATCATTTAATATGTTCATTTCATTGATTTTTTTTTTGCCGTGATATGGCCCTGGTCGCCGAAACGGCATCAAAAATAACAATCAATCAATCAATCTCAAGACGCTACCGTTTTCAGGCTTTTGGATCAGGGTTATAACAAAATAAGCCTTATACGCTAAAAAATTGTTCTATTTCCGCTCGCTACAATATCTTATTGAAATATATTCAATTTCACGTTTACACAGTTTGCAGTCTCAGAGAGAAGAATAGTAAGGCAAATGCAAGTCTTTCCCATTTTTGAACCACTCAAAGAAGTTTCCGTTGTCATAATTATTATACAAATGTATGTTAAGCTATGTCGCTTAACATATGTCGAAAGGATTTTTTTCTGTAGCTTTGACTTCTAGATCAAATCAATTATTGTTCTAGTTTTGTGTGTACTTTTCAGGGGCGTATTCGTCAGCTACTTATCTTTTGGTGTTCCAGCTTTATATTTTTATTTAGGGTTTTCTCTCCAATGACTTTTTGGTAGATCCACCTATAGTTTGACGAGTACTTTTGGTAATGGTATTTTACTACAAATTTGAAAACAAACACACAAAAACGTTCTCAAAATGATACAAATTATATTAGTATCATACGAGTGGCTTAGTGCAAACAATAATAACTCCGGATATATGTCTAGGTTACCTTTGTTCCAATACCTAAAATGGATAGATACGTCGTCGTGAAAATTTTGAAAGCCCACCCCTCTTTCCCTTACCACTTAGCCACTATGTCTATTTTTGGACTGGGGTGAAATTTGAACAAACCACATTGTTGTTAAAAATCAATAGAAACCTTGCAACCCTTTTAACCGTTACACTGTTAACACTTTCCATGGTCAATAAAATGTCAATATACATATTCCTATAATATTATCAACAATACTTATAGTTCATGATAGCTTGTGTAATTTGTTTTATTGAAACATTAAGAGGTTTGCTTTTGAATGTAAAATAATGTAGAAAAAAAAAATCATGCAATTCACATTAATAATTAAATTACGACAGAACAAAACTGACCACCCTGTAAAATCAAAAAATTCTGAAGAATTTTTTTTTTTTGAGAGGAAGAAGTATTTGTTAATACTTAAACGTTACAAAGGAACAAATCATTCTAAATATATCGTTTGTCTAATGGCTATTGTACGTGGAATTTCAAACAGAATATTCTTAATTTTCCTTTTTTTTTTTTTTTTGGTTCTTTTTTTGATTTTGCAGTGCGTCTTCTTTTATAATTCATTATTATATCATGAATTTTATAATGTCATCTTAACCATATTTTAAAGAGTCCTGTTGTTTTAGGGAAAGCAACGTTCTCTAAATGCCATTACACACCATCGAATCAATATCATGATGTATTCGTAATATTTAATTTCTATCAATGTTTAGACTAAATAACTCAATATATTATTTTGTGATAAAAGTTTGGAAAATATTCAACGAAAAACTGCACTGATTAAGCACATATTAGAATACCAAATATTTATTGCTCTAGATTATTATTTCATTATTTCATACTTTGTAAAACAATGTCTGTAAAGAAACCTAAGTAATTTATGTTTTATTATTCGTTCAGTATCAACAACATTTGGTGGAATATTTGTCTGTGTTTTGTGTTTTTTGGTATCTATCGCCTAGTATATAAAGACGAGAAATAAATGTGCTAGAAAAGGTTTTTCTTTAAGTTTATTAATATTTGAGTCAGAAAACAGCTTATCAATTTTAATTGGATGAAATACACCGGAATATAGAAATTGAAAACGCCCCTTTCTGTCTTCTACCGTCAGTGAATCATCATGAATCGCGTACCATTCTCGTGCATCGTAAGTATTGTTATTACATGTACCTATACCTTGTGACAATTTTATTCTTGTGACTGATTTACTATGACAAAGTGGTATCGTTGATCGGTGCATTATCAAAATTGACATTATGTCAAACGATGTACAAGACATTCAGAGATCTATGAAGTTGTCTCAGGAAAAACAATGTTGTTTAGTTAAGGGGTTTTCCTACTTAAACTGACCACACTCTACTCATTCACTTTCTCTAAAACGAGAAAAAGTGTAAGTATCCTTTTATTATGTTTATTGACATTTTCTTAGACCAATTATATTTTTTTGAGGAATTTGCAAAGATCAATTAAGTTACTGCAGTAACCTTAAGCACAGTATAATTCTAAATAAGAAAAGAAATGTATTACTAAAATTCTATAAAATCGGTTTTTATACATGTATCTGTCCTTTAACCTAAAAATATATGTATAAATGAAAATGTTAAAAAACCAAAACTGTGTATCGTTTGCAAACCACACAACGAATTCCAATGTTTTTTTCTGTTAAAAGCATATTAACTTATTAACTAAATCGACAAAATGAACATATACTAAGAGACTGAATTGATTTGTTACAATTCAAGCTTTCTGTGCATTTTTAACTCTATTGGAAATAAACAATGTCAGTAATACTTTCGAACCTTTTAAATGTAAAGACAATAAATTTCGAATAGAAAAAGAAAGAGGGCTTTGGTAATATATCACTGCACATTAAATAAATAATGATAAAATAATAATAACCAAAACATTAATGAATTCCTAAATAATGACGTAAGTACATTTTAATGGTACATACATTCATTGTGTTGATTTAACTCGTTTAAATAAGTGTTGTTACATGTACATGTAGAATATTTCCATATCTTTCGGGTTAATAGCAACCAGTTTACAGCGATCAAGAAATGAGTTCAACAGCAATGTGTCTGTACGTGAAGATCGCATCCCTTAGATGATCCCCAATGATAGCTATCACCCTAACAAGAAATAGCCTTAAAATAAAAGTTCCGCAGCAAAACAAATCTGAAATTAACACTCATCGGTATTAATTTACATAAATAGATACGAAATAATTTCTATGATCGAAAACATACAATTATTTTAATGCGTTCATTCAATTTTTTCATGCTTCATGAAGTATTCATAGAAGAATTCGGAAAACGTTATATGCAGTAACAAATGCACTTACGCGTTCTTATTTGCTGTAAGCTTGTTTTTCTACGGACTACTACATTACACTGCATAGACAGCCTTGATCAGTACGTACCGGTTGTTTCCGTAGAATACAAGTGAGAACCTGCTGATTTTTGCTGTACCACTTGCGGTTCGAAAAACCTCGCCCGCTTTTGAAACAATATAGTCCTGACTGTATTTTTAAAATCGAAGTATAGCTTTTCAAATATGGGGAAGACAATCATATTTTCTGAAAAAAAACCTGTCACAGGTTATGTGTATAACAATCCCGCCATCCGCGGAGAACTGTAATAATACCGGACTTAAAACATATTCTGCAAGTTAAAATGAAGATTAAACAATGTTGAATCTTTCGGTGCTATATTATATATGCAATGTACATGCCTACACCATATTAACCATATTTAGATAATTGATAAAAACATTAAGCCAATTATCCATTTCACGTTCTTCTCAATAGGGCTATTTCTATACTGCATACATTGAAAATAAAAACAAATAGTTCACAATAAATTTACCTATACTAGCCTGAAGATACTTAATACAGTGCTTATAGTATTTCAGTAAATATATATATCACTGTTTAAAGTCATGCCGTTACTTTAATTTTAGAACAAGCAAAAGATGTGCACATTTTGAATAAAACTGTCTCCCGCACAATTCCATCAAGCTTAAATGATGATTTAAGCAGTCGTTCAAGTAGGAGCGAAGTTAGTAGTCTGCAAGTGGAAGTAAGGATACAACAACCAATGAGTAGTTTTAGTGATCTAGAGAGAGGACGCGCAATAATCGACTGTTATTGTTGAAACATGAACCATCAAATAATGAATTGAAATTCTTATCTGAGTTTTGTATTTATAATATAAATGGTAATAAATGTATCCAAGAGGATTTGTGATTTTCAGGCTAAACTTATTTTATATGAATAGTCAGTAAAGTTGATTTGATAAAATAAGACGGAAACAACATTTAGAGGTTAATCAACATATTCTATCAAGATTCATTTAAACGAAAATGCATACAAGGAACAAAACAAAAAAAATTGTATTTATTGTGTGTGTTACAATATTATCATTTGTTATTGTGTATGTTGTACATCCTAATAAAAGCATTTTTTTTATAAAACATTATTGTAGTATATTAATGTATTGTTCCAGTACTTCAATAATTTAATACTAAACATAGATATATCTTTCAGTTCGATATTGTTTATCTCAAAACTTTGCATAAAAATGATTAGTTATGGTTAATGGTGTTGACTACACTAATTAAACAAAAATGGATATTGTGAATATCAAATAGACAACAACCAAGAAGAAACAACGTCAGCTTATGGCCACCCATGGGTCTTCAACTACTGACGAGGAAGCATCATTTCTCAAGGCAGGTTACATCAAGGTAAACTGACTGTGAAAACAAAATAATACATAGAGAGGCCAGACATTCCTGACTTTGGACAGGCACAAAAATACGTTGGGGTAAAAGTACTTTAGTGTGATCACAACAGTACCTCTTGTAAAACTGTTGAAAGAATATTGAATATTACACGATTTAACAAACCTAAAATCAGTTCAACAAGGTCTGAGTTCCATGTTATAATGGAAATTAAGAAACTGAATATACATTACACAAATGTGCAAACTAGGGACTACTACCAGTTAACTGACATACCAGTTTGAGACCAGTTAAAACCTTCAAAAAGTTGCTCTCAGCGTAAGTAATATCAATACAATTTCTTCTATATGCTATTTTAATGATTTGAAAACAATATCATAACTAATTCTTTTCCGAACGGTCATGTTTACTTATTGGGGGAGTATTAAACTTACCGTACTTTGTGTAGAATATTACCATGAAATATAGGGTGGTGGATATCTGCACGTGTTAGATTTTACAAGTACACCTCTATTTGAGAATGAGATCGTTGAATTATAATGTGAAGATGTTTTACACGAGCCTATAATACCGACACCATTGATGTAGTAATGTATGTGTTATAAAAATATTTCTGTCGTTCAAAACAGAAACCTTAATAGGAGGCCAAATTGCCCGACCCTACCCACCTCTCCCTATTTCCAGTGGCAATCAAAATTTGTCGACCCCATTGTCCTTATGTCCCATCCCTTTTTCATTTCATCATCATGTCATGTTCATTTTATCATCAGTTTCATGTTCATCGTCTGAATATAGCTGAAATATTGCTGCTCGGACGTTAAACCACAACAAACAAACAAAAACACTATTACAAATACGAGCAAATCAAACCTATTGCGTTATGTAAACACCACATTATTGACAAGGGGGTATCACCATCTTAAAACGGATAATCAACAAAAGGGAATAAAAAATCGTAAATGTTGGTATAAAGTTTGCCATCAATGAAATTAATACTAAGACTAAAAAAACTGACATACTTAATTACAAATCTTTGCTTTATACAAAACGTTCTGCAGGATGTATATTTTAGTAAATGCATTGGAGTCGTCGCTGATAAGAGACAAAAAAACATCCAAATTTTGGAAGGTGTCATAAACGTTTATCAAACAAATATTGTTAGGGTCTTTATTCATTCTTGCCATAAACTGCGATTCGTAACAATACAGAAAGGTGTCCACAATGAAAGGTGCTCTGATAATGCACCTAGGAAATGACGATTAACAGTATCGCTATAGAGGACGAAAATGTTGTATAACAGGTATTTGATTGACGTAAGCGTATGTAAAGCAGTCTTATTAAAAAAAAATGTTTTATGTGTTTTGTCACTAACAAATGATCTAAAATGATTTGAACACATGTATTCACATCCCAATTTATCAGAGACAATTAGATATGATATTCCAACTTTTGTGTTATGATATTATGTGGAAGTGTATAAATTAGGGTAGACAAATCAAAACAAACCTTGGACAAATTCGAAAGATCCCACATGGGCATGTAATTTATCAAGCACTTCAAGCATGTTTATATCACTCGAAAAACGTTACAACAATTTAATATTGGTTGTTTGTGGTATTGGGCACACTAGTAAGTAAAATAAAAGTCTGGTTGTTATGCAATTACTTAAAGTAAAAGTAGGAACATTCGTGTTACTAAGCTTAACTTTAAAAGAGGTAGCTATTCACACAGTTTCATTTTCTGAAAATTTATCATCTTTGAATGTAGATGAATTCGTCATTTTATTTTGTAGAATTTCAATATAACACTTACGTCAAATGGCAACAATATTTTCTCCCATTCATAGGCTTTATTCACACCGCTTGCGCGAGTAATTATATATTTGTAATTTCCCGCCAAGGGCCGGGAAGGTAAAATGTTGCGTGAAGACTCCAACTCGCTAAAGCTCACGGTTTAAAATCTAAAATTTAACTAACTCGTGTTTAGAATCCTGTAATCTCCTCGAAACTGAAGGAGACTCTAAATGTTTGCAACTACATGTGCAGAAATAAAAACATTCCTTGCAAAATGTATTCAATATGTGTTTTATTAATAAATACGGCTTCTGTTTCCTTCGAAATGTTTTATTTGGATGCCATTTTTTTTATATCTGTTTTGAAGTACTAATCTAAAGCTTTCTTGTTTACTTTTACATGCTTTAGCCATTTTACACAATACGAATGGACCCTGTGCAGGTACGGGTGTTCAAAGAATAGGCCTGCAGTAGCGCTAATTTTCTCGTAAAAGGCGACTAAATAGTGCTCAGAAACGTAGCCGGGGGCTAGGGCGGTCTGCCCACAGAGCAACTTGGTTGTGTGCCCTAGGTGGTGAAATGGGGTACCCCTGGCGTGTTACATGCTGGGGTTGTTGGGCTATAATACGGAAAATCTGACTGCAAACCATAATGGTGCACCGTGTTGGGAAAGATGCCACGTTCATAGCACTTTAAAGAACCCTACTGTGGTAGTCTCCCGGAGTAAGAACCATAGGGCTTCGCCATAGGAGGCAAAATTGCCCGACCCTATCCACCTCTCCCTATTTCCAGTGGCAATCAAAATTTGTCGACCCCATTGCCCTTGTGTCCCATCCCTTTTTCGTTTCATCATCATTTCATTTTCATTTAATCATCCATTTCATGTTTATTGTCTGAATATAGCTGAAATATTAAACGTTAAACCCCTTAAACCCCAACAATCAATCAATCATAATACAAATGGAGTGGGTCGTGAATGATGTAACGACATTCAGTTAAAATTGATAGTGACCGAAGAACGACATTTAGGTCCTCCTACAGGAGATGTGTTCATTTATCGGTCGTTTACGGCATTCGGATTGCCTCCAAGAACATGGAAACTGAGACTATATATAAAACTTGTGTTACAGTAATTTCAGGATGTTAGTGTATTTCCTTAATGTCCATATCTTTGCATAACTCACTATGATTAAAACTTATTTACGGATTGGATTATTGTAAAAATAGCAAATAGAATGAAGTTCAGTACATGTATAATCAAAATAATTAGGGATAATTTCCTTCACTGTATGATCACTCAAACTACCAGCAATTTTGATAAAACTTTTATCAATATACTCAAGTTTATGAAAATGATTTTTGGTGATTTTCTGGACAATCAGTTTTCGGGAAAAATTTGGAATAACAATATGCAATTAACTAAAACAGTTTCATATTTTGGACTGTTAAAAAGTGTGTAGTCTAGTAGATGGTATTGAACATACTTTTGTTGAGAGATGACGGTCATTGATTTAGAAATTGTAATCAGGTTTGAAGCTGAAATATGTTTATGTCGATGTTTCCGTTAATTGTTATCCGCGAGACCTGTAGTTGTGCATTAGTTTTGACCCTATATCGAAAATGTTGAATGAATCGGTTTTTGTCATGTTTCCAATTCCCAATGTTAAATTGACTGGGTAAACCGTATGTAACTTCCATATCCATTCCATTTTAACAAATTTACAAGAATGGTGGAGTTAGGTTTGACTGTTAAATGAACGGTTAAATATTTAGCGTAATAATGGGGCTTCTCAAAATGCTGAAAAAACTTTTATTTTTTTTTAATTCATTGAAACGTTACGATACAGATATTTATGTGTTTCTATAAGTATTGACCTGTTTGACCGACATGCTAAATGCCACATTCCGGTTTGCTACGTGTTAGTAAGTAGATCAAATGGTTAGTCTGCCAACTGTTGACACATTTCATAGAAAAAGTGTATCCATTAACATTTGACGTTACTGTATTATTGAAGGAAAGACCTGGACTAATTAAATATCTGTTGGCATGACACTTATCGTTAGAAGACTATTTCGAATATTGAGTTTTGAGGGTACCTTAAGGGAATATTATAATTTTTATCGTTACGGACCCTAGGAAAGCAAACAAATCCCTGTCCTTGTTACTTAAATCAATAGTATAGTATAAGTTCTAAGCCTATCATTTTTCAGGTGATTTTATGGGGATTAACCAAATGTACATGCGCATAATGTCACGTCCGGTGGTCGTGGACCGGAAGTTAATTTAGATGGGGGATCCATGACCAATAAAGGGGACATGCATATGGAGACTTTTTTGTGTAGGAAAGTGGGAGGGGCGGGCTTACAGAATAGGAGGGAGAAAACGACTTTCATATGTATTGTTTTATCATTGTTTTGATCTGTTTTAATTTGTGTGCCTTAATTTTTTTGTGTAATCTAAGTATTTGCTTGTGTTTTAATTTTCTTTGTATTTAATGGATTGAATAATTCATTTGATTAGATGTTTCACGGATTCGACAGATGTTTGAAACTTCCCATTTTACTGGTGATTTCAATAGCCCGTGTATTGATGTTTAACCGTTTTATTGTAATTTATGAATGCATTACAGTTGTAAGGAGATTATAACATGTTGCGCAATGTTTACCACTGGGAAATAAATGTCATTGTATTGTATCAATTATATTTTTGTTTGATTATTTTTTTCATATTTTTGTTTTCAGTTTAATTAATGCTTTTATTTTATCCCATCTAACGTCGAACAGTTATACTGACTATTGTAAGGTTTACACGTACAATTGATGTTTACATTCGGAACGTTTAGAGCTTTTGAATGGTATATTGTCTTCCATTTTTATTATATTTTTATTATAATTAGATTTTTATAGTCGACTATTTCATCACCTATTACAGACGCATTCTACTTATTCATTTAATATGGGGCTGTATCGGGTAAACCAATTTCGTGTTTTCAACATATATTTTCATGTCGCATGTACTTGATTTGAGCCGGTATTGGGTTCTATTAGATAAAACATTGATTTGCGGATTTTTTTTTCTCTCTCCATATTTTCATTCATTGTTTGTTTCATAAGACCATTTTTTTTTTGTTTAAATTTTAGGTTTGTATGATGTTGGTTTTTCATCTTGAAAATGGCATGAAAAAAAATCCTTAAAGATTTCAAAGGTAATAAAATGTATCTCTGTATAATTTTAACGCCCCCACATGATGGTAGTGTGATTTATGATTGCAAATGAGAACCGCATTTAATCATATGATCTAGCTCCTCGACTTGCTCCGATACATTTATGTTACAGGGGCTACATCATTGCTGCTAGAAAGTATCAAGTTCGGTAAGCTGTTACTCCGGTAAATATATTTGAAGATATATTGTTTCATATAAGTCAATCAAATTGTGATGCCGACAGTAACACTATAGTAGTGAAAATATTAACAAAGGCTGAATATACCACTGATTTATATTTTTTTAGAATAGCCCTGCTCTATACACAAAGTCCGTATACAGATCGATCACGGGTTCGACAGTAACAAATCGATTGTGAAATGTATACACGTAGGCTGGATTTTGCCACTAAGTATGGGGAGGTTTATTGATGGGAAGTCAAAATCATCAGGTGTTATGTAAAGCTTCAGTTTAAAACGTCCTGTATTACTACAATGTATGTCCAAATAAAGATCTAGGTTTGAGGCAGACAAGTGTGTATCAGCTTGGATAATTTCACGGTCATTTTGGTAGAATAGATGCAAGTAATCCTTTAAAACTAGGATTATTTTGAGATGATACATCATCTGTATAACGAGAATGGAATTTAATAAGCTTGTTTTCTACATGAAATAAGATAAGCTTATCTTTCAGTTCCCTGCTTTGTATTAAAAGATTAATTGAAAAGATCATAAGAACAGACATCTGGCAGTGTGTTGTACTAGGAAGAAAAATCAAATGTTTGTATTCTAGTACAAAAAAGTAAGGCAACTAAAAGAAAGACATCCTTGATAAAGCTATCAAAACTGTCATTCAGCGCGTCAGATGTTTTATTTTCGTTTACTATACCCCACAAGAAAACAAATCGCATTTTGTAATGCATAGGTGTAATAAATTCAAATTTGCTACAGTACTGATTTATGTCTTCTTGCTTGTCTAAAGAGTAAGTGAGGGATATTCAAGAGACAACGTCATATGTACGCAATAAGTTCCTTACAGAAAATCTTTTGCACAGGAGTGTAAGTATCAAAAACTTCTGAAAACATTTATTTCTTTCATCCTTACAAAACTTTGATGCGAAAAATATAATAGCATTTGCAGGTACTCAATTACTTTTCTTTAAGAAAATATAGTCTATAGAGCATATTCTTTTAAACTGTTTGTTGGGTTTACCGGCTGCCCTTAATAAATTTATTTGAAAAGGAAACGATTTTCAAATTACTGTCTTTTCTTTTAAACTTGTTTTCACAAATAGAGATAATCGACTCTTATTTGCATCTCTACGTAAAACTGAACAATTAAAGAATTACACTACATCGAATTGTGCATTTTTAGTACACGACGTTGGCACTCAAAATCCAGCCCACTTAAAAGTAATGACCGATTATATCTGATGTGTTAGCGGTTTTGATGGTATTGTCATTCTTTGAAACGTTCTGAGCTAGCTTTCAGTAACTGCGAACGTTCTTTAAGCGGATATCTCATCTGTCGATACATTTTATGCTGTACTCAATATAGACAATTGGATGTTTTATCCAATGCATTTTACGGCGTGTTTGTGTTTTGTTTTTCCTTTTTTGACCTTAAGTTAAGAAGAATGGTTCAGGCCTTATTAAATTAGTTTAACTCCACCGCAGATGTAATACTTTTTAATCTCTGCATTACTGGCTTTGCTAAAAAAAATTCAATAGAATGTCAGAAAAATGAGTTTTTTGACAGAGTAATTTGCCCTTGAAATGTTCATTTTTAATTAATGCATTTCAATGAAATTTTAACTCAATGGTCCAGCATGATATAGAAAATCTTGTCTGTTTTTCTTAGTTCTGATGGTACAAATAGTCAAATTACACTATCCAAATGGTGGTTTTTTAATACCATGTTTCCCCAACATTATATTTGTACTTAAGTGTCATATGGTAGGATTTATTTTCGGAGAAATCGGCAACAACTTCCTGTTTACCGAGGACTTTATTTTTTACTTTATATTTTGAAAGCTGGAATTTTTGGCGTCACAGCGGCTTGAAATTTTAATACATTCCTCTACAGGTTATTTACGTTACCGAAAATAGAACATAGGGTCAAACAGAATGTTTTCGTATGTACATCACCAACACTACGTATTTGGTTTAGTTAAATTCTGATGAATTGTCCAGCTTGATGAGGTCTATCTGTGTCAAATCTGCTTTTTTGGAGTTATTGCCCTTCTTTTTTCTCCTCAGAAACCACTTGACAACATTTAATGAAAATTGATATAACTTCTTCCTTGGTATGAGCGTTAGAAATACAACATGTATTTATACAAGAAAATCATTGTCGCTTTTACAAAAATGGAATGTTGTATATCGCACCAAGAGAAATATTCAAGCTCTTTAGACTTAATATATAGAGCCTCTAGTTTACTGAAGCATTAAGTGGGCGTCAACGCAAAAACCAGGCAGTGGGTGGCACAGCCAATTTTTGTTTTCAAAATATTTTTTATCTATTTCATATCGCTGATGCATCCTTTCTCAGAGTTAAATGTTTTTTTTTATTAACAGCAACGGTTACAGAGAACAAAAATACACATAAAGAATTGGAATTCTTTGGAAAGGGGAGATAACTCTTTATTTTTGTACAAGATTTGGTTGCTTTCTTCGGGAACTGTAAAATCACTGAGCCATCCATTGTCAATTTAAAACTTCTTTGTACTATTGGATATACAAACAAATAAATGATGTAAACATTACACTGGAATAAAAATTTCCGTGGTCATCCATGTCTAAGGAACTACCTGGCTTCTAAATGGACAGTCAATTTAGGGGCTTTGACATCGAATAATGTCAATTTCAGAGATTTTTTTTTCGAAGGAGTAGATGAACATATAACTATAAGAAGATACAACTTCCCTGGTACCATTGTAAACCAGATTCATCTGGCTTGCCTAGTGATATCTTTATATATTTATGTTAATTTACATCATTTTGTAGGAAGTAAGTAAAAAGTTGCATGTCAGAAAAATTTTTAAAAAAATAAAAAAATGGATTTTTGCCTGAACGAGGTATAAAAAGGGCAAACAAAAATACACAAATGCTTGAAATCAATTCAGTTGTGGCGACAAATTGATTCGTAGTGCTATTGTATAAAATGTTGCATTGTTTCGGCATCAGTCTAGAAAATTGATTTTGAACTCAAAAATGTCGGAAACAGTTTTTTTTCAATGGCCTCCGTAGTTACATTAAAACTTTTAAATACTGGTACTTAGTGCAACAGTAAGTGCAATGTCTAAAAGTTAGGACTAAGTCACATGTTTTAACTTACTGTATTTAAATATGAAACAATAAATAACATAGAACACAACGACATGATCTAATCTAAGCTATTGAGCATTCTTGAAGGTAATCAGTACAAAGTGTAAACAATACTCCATGTAATAATCGTTACAACAATCCTATTGAAAGCAATTTTAAACCATGTTTTTATGTTTTGATTTTTTTCTTTATGGCATTTGTTTAAATGTTTCACATGCACTAATGGTCAGAATTACCACCAAACTTTTTGATTTTTTCAACATGAATACTGATATTTATCGTGTTTAACCCCTGACGTATGTTTTGGAGTTTCAAGGCCAGATTCACAGTGAACATTCGGTGCTAAAATGATCAACCTTTAAGCAGGTTGCTAGTCTACAGAGTTTACAGTTTTCTCATTCGTTTGTTTGTTTGTTGGGGTTTAACGTCCGCGCAGCAATATTTCAGCTATATTCAGACGATAAACATGAAATTGATGATAAAATGAACATGAAATGGTGATAAAATGAAAAAAGGATGGGACACAAGGGCAATGGGGTCGACAAATTTAGATTGCCACTGGAAATAGGGAGAGGTGGGTAGGGTCGGGCAATTTAGCCTCCTGTAGCGGAGCCCTATGGTTCCTACTCCGGGAGAATACCACAGTAGGTTTTCTTTAACGTGAGAGGAACGTGGCATCTTTCCCAACACGATGCACCACTATGGTTTGCGGTCAGGTTTTCTGTATTATAGCCTGACAACCCCAGCATGCAACACGCCAGGGGTACCCCATTCCACCACCTGGGGCACACATCCCAGTTGCTCTGTGGGCAGAGCGCCCTAGCCCCCGGCTAGGGTTCTGAGCACTATTTAGTCGCCTTTTACGACAAGCTTAGCGCTGCTGCAGGCCTATTCTTTTAACACCCGGACCTGCACGGAATTTCTCATTCGTGGAAAGCAAATATCTGTGAACAAAGCGAATTTTGTCTCATTTTTTTAAAATTTTTTTTTACATCAAAACGGTATGTCAGGAACTTCAAATGCATATTGGGCACTCTTTAAGTCAAAATTAAGTCATCAAATTTAGTTTTCGAATTTCCAATAATTTTTCCTGTTTTTGTAAAATCATGTAATTTAGTTTATCGCCGAGTTTGACGGTTACTTTCTTTCAATGACAGTTGCACTGATATCATTTTGATACCTAAATTGTGTAAAATAGATAAATTCGAAGCGTTTTTTAAAAGTGTATTTGTCAAACACCTGTTTAAACCGATTAAATTGTACAGTCCAAAAATGGTTCGATTTAGACAAGTTTAACTGTATAAATGATCTGATACGATCAAAGAAAAACAAACACGAATAGAATAATTTGATTACAAAGTTGATGAAGAGATGCAGTACCTGAAAGGCAGGCATTAATAAACATTTTACTTTTAATAATAATTTGAACTTCTGAACTCTAAGAAAATAATTTCCACATTTCGTTCAGTATTTGAGCCATACAACAATACGTAATAGGTACATCAATGCCATAGAAAATATTATTTCATTTCGTTATAGACTATATTTTAGACAAAATAGCAAAAAAAGATAGACATGACCACAGGTGCAGTAAGTAAACTTAAAAGTTTACAAGGTTACGTTTTTTACAAGATTGACAAGAATGTACTTGAAAACTAACTCCCGCAGTTTGTCGGAAATAAGTTAATTAATTCTCTTCAAACTTTTGATTTCGGAACACTTTACACTACGTGGCCCCATGATAAATTGAAATCTCGTTTTAAATGGTTTATTCGTAAAACTTTTGCTGATTCAAAAAATGTTGATTTAAGTTACAGACGAGCAGGTTTGTATCATGTTTGATTTCCTTATTGATAACTTATTTGTTACATTCGGGGGGACTACAAGTTGGCATTTCAATTGGCACTCCTGGCTGTTTTGTTTTAATTTTTTTTTTTGGTATTCGCACGAATCTGAATTTCTTCGGTATTTCGTAAAGAATCTAAATAAAAAAGATCATAAATCCTTTAATTTCATACACAACTTTAATTTATTTATGATGTAATTATAATCGTTCATTAACAACCTTTCTTTTGGTAAATATTTAACTTCAATGTATCCACCAGAGCTCGATGTAAAGGAGAAAGTTACGTATCTTTTTTACAGCTACGTCTCGAATTAGACAAAATTGTCATCTCAGTACGAAGATTTATGATAAAAGAGGCGACTTTAGTTTTAAAATTATATTTTTTTCTTACCTGAGCAGTAATATACCTTCATCTCCTACATATGTCGTTTATGTATTTCACAATTGATTCGCTACGCTAAAACTCCTTGTTAAATTATTGCCCTTGAAAGGTGAAAATTTATTTATTATTATTTATTATTTAGCAGCTTTCAACCAATATCTTGAAAATTATAATAGATAGAAAGAAACTTTCAATTGATAAAATGATTATTCTGATAAGTTCTACCTAAGTCTTGTTTTTAGTCAAAATTGTCGGACAACTCCTTGTTATAGTTATTGTCCTTGAAATAGTAAACATTGAACAAGGTGGGCGATTCAGGCTCTTTGGAGTCCTTTTTAGTCCCTGATTTTAATGCGTACTAAGATGAGAAAAAAAGGGTTTTTTTTTCATAACATATATATTTCATTAGAATTTTGTTAATCATGCCAATGAATTTTATCAACATAAAAGAAAAATAAGGAATGCATTCAAATATTTTAGATGTGTGGTTTAAAAGGTATAAAACAATTGGTTGGCCCATTGTGCTGCCTTTAATGTTATAACAACATCTCATTAGTTTGCGGGTTTTGTTTTTACAATAGAAACGCATAAAATTCTCATTTCGCCTAAATACTTTTTCTAACTTTTAACCTGTAATTCACAGCATAGGCAAACTAGGAACATGCCACTAAATTTACATAAACAAAAGGAAATTAATGGAGCGGTCTTACTGTTTCTTTAAATTGTTATGAAATGCAAAAACAATATTATTGTATTTTAAATGGGCGATCGTACCCCATAGCCAATATAGTACCTGGTGTAGAATTCAATATGTTTTTTTAGAGATGAGAAATACCGTGAACCTGAGTAGGAACTGGTGAAAACATATTTGAAAGATAACTAAGAAACACGACTAATTTTCTGTGTGTTGACACGTCGTACAGACTAACTTGAGATTGCTATGTACCATTAGTTTCATGCCAGTTCAGGTGGAGTTTAGAAAACCTCGTGCCGAAAACAAATAAGAATAATTCTGTTTTGTTATCTTTCAGTTCTTATCATGAAATACGGTATTATAAAAGGACTTTGTGGAGCTGACAATTTCGGCTCATTGCGTATCGTTATTTGCTTACTGATTAATTAAAGGTGTAGTTAAAACATTTACATGCAAATCTTATTTTTGAACAAGAAACTCTTTGAACTGAAAGGTGTTTAATTGAGCACAATGAACATATTGGAATCGATTAGTGATTTACAGAATTTTCACTCATTTAAGTGCCTATCTCATTTCATTTTGATACATATTGGAAACAACTATTGATTTGCAGAATTTTCACTCTTTGATACCAGTACCTCTCTCGTTTTATTCTAGACAAAAATCCGTTACTTTTGGATGACAAGATGGGGAAATTATTGCACTTCTTTGGAATTTTATTTGGATTTATACATTTGTGTAATGGATTGGTAGAATGGGGGTAAGTTCTGTTTTATTTCAAATGATTAATGTATGTACATAATTAATACACTAAACTATAGTTCAAAGTATGGATGCAGTAGTACGAATAGAGAATATATTAAATTTTATTTGGACGATGATACAACAAGGGTTAATTGAAAGCGTTTTTAAGAAAGGATCTATAGTGTAGTTGTTCAACGTACTCCGATTGTGTAAAGAATTGAAAGCGAAAATAAGTTTATACACCTAGGATTTTAAAGTAGATCGACATGAAAATCATGCAGTCACAAGGAAGCTGCTTTTTGTCGCCTTATTCAAAATCATGCAATTCAAGTCAGAGGCGGATCCTAGGAATTAAAGTCGTTCAGTTTATACGTCTCTTTAAATGGGGAGTTTTTTTTTGCATTAAATCTGGATTTTTTTTAAATCTACAACCCTCCCCAATAGTCTAAAGACACCATCATTAACCTGCCTCCTGCATCAGAAACCCCATCCCTTTTATTTTATAAATAATTTGATAAAACCCTGGTTTGTTTATTGACCCTCGTAGATAGAACTATGTCAGTATATCATACAAATGTATGAGGAAAACCACCATTTTTTCTGACATTATAATTACTTATTCTTTGTTCTAAGATGAAAAATGTAAATCTCTTCCTTAGTCCTTCATTGTCTTTCTCAGACGGTAATGTTTATTGTTTTGTCAGGCTGTTTTATTTAATTTGTTGTACAACAAAGTCGTTTTTGTCAATATCCATTACATGCCCGGCCATAAGTTAAATATACATATACATCTAAATAAATTTGCACTGCAAGATACCTGATGCTTAGTACTTAGGGTGGGGATTTTTTTTTTTGGTATAAAAAGAAAATAATTACGAAATCATGTGTTATAACAGCAAATATTGCACTTATACTTACTGTTGTAACAAATGATTTCGAAATTGTTTTTCTTTTTATACAAACAAGAAAAAAATCCCGACCCCAAGTACCTGTGCTATAGTACATATAGAATGCTTCTATTGCGGTTTAAACAAACACAAAAATAATCTGTAAATGCATGCACGCAAAACGCTCAGCATTCACAAGACAAACACTGCATAAATGCTTTAAAAGGAAATCTCAATATTTCAATGAGTATAAATTACAATGTACATATATATAACAAAAATAATGTTACAAAACCTATATTATTTACATTAATATACACATATATTAATATCCCCCCCGGGGAAGTAACTCAACTTAAGGGTTATACACAAAAATGTATGTTAGAATCCTGTTAGCGTAAATCTTACAAAACCACTCAACTGAATTTGATGCAATATTTATGCGAGCGTAAAAATAAAATGTCATAGATGTTATATCTCCCTCTTATGGCAGTTATTCAGTTGCTTATTAATACCATTGTGTCTAAACGGGAGGTTTAGTTGCATTCGGGGAAATTTCTCCCATCTTATTTGAATGTTCAGCTCGAAATCACAACAATTCATTACTTCAATTTTTGTCAGAACAATCTGTTGGAAAAAAAACTCACCAAATATCATGCCTTGAAAAACATTTTGAGAAGGAGATATTCCGCTTTAGACTTTTCGGAAGTTAACATGTATGTGAAAGTCCTCTTTCTAACCTCCTTGAATCATTTTATGAGCAGTTCAATGTTCTAATTGAAGAAACTTTGAAACATTTTTTCTTTGTTATGCTTTGCTTAATGTAGATGCAACTCATTCCTTTTTCAATTGCAGTGCGAATGTACATAAAGACATTTGGTATGTGGAAGAAAACTATTCTGTGAATTGCAATTTCTGGAGCTGGGGCCGCTGTACAAGATATAGGTAAGACAAAAAAACATAATGTCTGTTTAATGTGCAACCCTAACTACCCTAAACATGTTATGGCCATTTTTCTGTTAAAGTTTTACATGTAATTGTTCTTCCATTAACTCAATGCAAAATGTTCTTGAAAAAATATTTTCCTACCTACATACCCTTTTTGGGTTTTTGATCCTTCGAAGCCGATTAGGATCAAAATATCTTACCCAAGAACTCGATCCTACTATTTCTGAACAATACACAAAATATAATCCATATATAAGTCCTTTTATCTTTTTCAAAATCAATAAATATGTTTCAGGCAATTATTCAGCATATATATATATATATATATATATATATATATATATATATATATATATATATATCATTGCTCTCAAATAAAGTTCTGAGAGACTTCTTTTTGGCTTTGAAAGATGTTTAGCAATATATTTGCGTTATGGGAATTAACTTTTGCAAAATGTATCAAGAAGCAAAACTAAGCATTTTCTATTTAACACACTTAATAGTTAATTACTAGTCAATATAAAATTCGGACACTGCCCAGGGTTAAATGAATCATGGTGTAGAAAAACCGCTGGATGGGACGATGCTTTTTTTTTGTCTACATACATGTATGCTATGACGTTGCGCACGCTACTGCGGCTGTATTGGAAAAACAACACACCTATGTAAACTACAAATGACTATTGTAAACAATCAAAACTGTGATTACGTGAAAGCTGTATACTGTTGGAATCAGGACAAGTAATAAGTTCTGAATATTTGTCACAAATGGAACTTCTAATATCTTTATTATCCATTGAACTTTTCAAACTCTTCACCCATTGCATCCAAAACTTTCATTTATAAAAGGCTATTGCAGAACCTCGAGATTGAGGATTTCAAGGCTAAACCACTTGACTGTTCTTGCAAAAACTCTCCATTCAAATATGGTCCTTCTGGTCACGTCGTTACGGGAGATTTAACCATAATCGAAAACGAATTTCTGCGTAATATCCTTTCTAAAGGTCCCAAGTACCATGAACCACGCTCCGTAAATTGGAATTATAACTTTAAAGTTCTTATGGATGCCGTCGAGGACTATGCATGAAAATGGATAAAACGAGAACAAGAAGACATTGATTCTCTTTCAGAGTGGTTAAAGGCCGTGAGATCTTTAATTTTGAAACGAATGAAAGTTTTAAGTAGGTCAATGAGTGCCAAAGCTACATCAGTTTTCAAAGACCCCGATGTAGCAAAAACATTGTCTACTATGCATGACAAGTATGTTGTCGTAATAGCAGACAGAGCCCAAAACAACATTGTTTTTGTCTGGAAAACGTTTTACATCAAATGTTTATTATCAGAGATAGACGTAGAAAATAATAGTTGTGATAAGACCTATACTGCTACCACAATCTCCAAAGAAGAGATTGTGGAAAGCCACAAATCTGTGCTATCCTCTTTTGGTCTGTCTGTCAAGGACGATGATTGTGATTTACCGTCTATGTACTGGATTCCTAAACTCCACAAGTATCCATACAAACAGCGTTTCATAGCTGGATCTGCAAAATGTACCACCAAATCTCTTTCAAAACTTTTAACTTTTATACTCACTACTGCCAAAGAGGGTCTGCAGTCGTACCACAACACTTGTTACTCCTGTAGTGGTATCAATTCAATGTGGATCCTGAAAAATTCGAAAGATCTTTTGGAGACAATCAGTTCAAGACTATTGTCTGAATATAATAGCATTAAAACTTATGATTTTTCAACACTGTATACTTCTATTCCCCATACTCAGTTCAAATCCCGACTTAAAAACATTATACATCGTTGTTTTTCCAAAAAAGATGGTACACCTAGTTATATATTTCTTGGTAGAGATTCTTCATACTTTGTAAGAAATAATTCCAAATCATCTTCCAAATATACAGAGAAAGATGTTTACAAAATACTGAAATTTTTAATCGACAACATATTTGTCCAGTGGGGTGGACGTGTTTTTCAACATACGGTCGGCATGCCAATGTGAACAAATTGTGCTCCTTTTCTTGCTGACCTATTCCTTCACTCTTATGAAGCTGACTTTATAGCTGATTTGATCAGAAAGAAACAATATCGTTTGGCTAGATCCTTTAATCTCAGTTTCCGCTATATAGATGACATATTATCTTTAAACAATTCTAATTTCGGGGATTTGAAACATCGCATCTACCCCAAAGAACTAGAGATAAAGGATACTAAAGACACTGTAAAGTCTGCCTCAAATCTTGATCTACACTTAGAAATCGATGGTAAAGAAAACTATTGACCAAACTTTACGACACACGTGATGACTTTTAATTCAGAACTGTCAACTTTCCTTTCATCTGTGGCAACATCCCTTCAGCACCTGCGTATGGAGTGTTCATATCACAACTCATACGTTATGTCAGAGCTTGCCAAAATTACACAGACTTTTTGTATCGCGCTAGAACTCTAACAAAAAGGCTTCTGGAACAGGGTTATTTTGCTACAAAATTGAAGTCATCACTACAGAAGTTTTATGGTCGTCATCATGAACTCGTGGATCGTTATGGTGTATCCATCTGCACCATGAAAACTGATTTATTCTACGGCTCATAGTTTTCTTTTCCTCGTTTGTCTACCCCTGACTTGACTTTTTATGAGCAACTCTGCGGGTGTTTCTAGAAAAGCAGAGGACGCTTACTCTACCGGTGCACCTGGTCCATGCTCCCAGTTTTTAGTGGAGTCCGAGTTGCTCATTTACTTTTGTTGCTTTGTAAGTATGATTTTAGTTGCTTTGTATTCTTTGTTGTGTGTCTCTGTTTTCCATGTCTGGTCTTTGTCCCTGGATTGCATTCTTTTGATTACCGCTATAACCTTGGTTCCCTTGATTACTCTTTCAAAAACCCGTAAAAACTCAAATTCCGTATGTCAGGTGTAACACAGTGTAGGTTCAAAAAAGCTAAAATAGTGAATTGCACTATTGCAGAGGGTACGAAATTCGCCAACTTTTGCATGGAAGAATAATATATGTTCCTTTTGAAAAATTATCGAAATTGCGTTAATTTTAGGCAAAAAAATATTCTATGCAAAAATGAAAGTCTTGGTAAATTTCTAAAAGTGTTCAGTAATCAAATTCTGTTATTAATGTAAGAACTTATTTACACAATATTCTCTTCCGATTGATATATTCTAAAAATGTACATACTATTAGCAATTCTACATCAACATTTTATAAAATTTTCAGTTCAAATAAAAAAGTTACGTCTTTTTGAAAATGTCTAACAAAATGTCAGATGTCAATATTTTCCGGGTTCGTTAAGAAAATGTCATGCTCCAACGCAACTCTACAATCAATTGGCAATTTCTTCTATGAAATGATAATACTTTGTATATGTACATACACTTAGGAATACACATATTTCATTTTTTCTGGTTTAAACCGTTCAAAACGGATAAATTTCGAACAAAACAAATGTCTAGCGATTTGTGGAACTTGCACCTTCTGTACGTTTGAAACGTATTTCGTCGATCGGGAAATGAGAAAATGAAACGGAAATAATTTCCGCTTTAGATTACAAGAACTAGACACTTATATTCGTCTCTGCAATTACAAGTATAGACCATATGCAACTGAAAGAGACATAAAAAAAAAATCGAAAGGGCTATAAAAAGACTAAGAGTATCTGTATTTTGTGTCATTAACAAAACGGAAGAATAAACACTCCCCCCAAAAAAAAAAAACAAAAAAACAAAAAACAAAAAAACAAAACAAAACAAAACAAAACAAAAAAAAAGTATTAATTCTTATAGTTTATAGGAATTCGATCGGAGTAGAATGACTGAAACGCAAAATAGTATTGACTGAACTTTAAAAATGTATAAAAAAGCAGATGCTAATAGATAAAACGAATGCAGAAAAGGGAGTCATAAACATTTTATTTATTTTGGAAAACGCAAATAAGCAAATGACAAAAAACAAAAATAATAAATGAGCGGCTATCTAATGGATGTTGATGCCCGATTTTCTGATGGATAGAAAACTTTTTCAATCGAAATACTAAGTTGTGAAAGGTCCAAATTCTGCTATTGGTACACGTAACATGAAATCATACATGTATATCAAAATGCACATTTTACCTTATCGCTGGAGAAAGTTGTCATGTTCTCTATCTAGACAGACAGATTGTGCATATATGTGGCGGTTGCATTCCACGCATTTGCAAATTTAATTTACCGGTAATACTGATAATCAAATTAAATAATCTTTTCGATTTTTTAAAGAAATCTTCAAGATATTTTAATTGCTACCAATAAAAAAAATATTGTGTATTTTGCTTTACTGTACACGTGTTTCAATAAATAAACAAGCAATCAAGAAACGAAAAGTGTCGAAAAAACGTGGAATTCTGATGTTACCGAATGAGCGTCAATATCGTGCGTAACGTCTATATTTTTATGATAATATAGTCCTTTCTGTACTCGGGTCTGTACTTTTGAGAAAACTACACTTTAACTTCCCACTAAAATCAACCAAATAAAGAACAATAACTCTTGCAAAGCGTTAATTTCATGTACGATCTATAGTTGAGTTGGGTACCTGCCTGGTAAATTGTTGATCTACAGATTATATCCATACTTGTTAACCCTCCCACCCTAGGGAAATTAAAGACTCCCTCAAAATCATGGAAAAGTTTAGAATCTCCCACATCAAAACGAAAGATTTGTGGTAGAATTTTAGTGAAATTACTAAACTTATGTGAGAAATACGAAATAATCATTTTTTTTTTTTACACCAAACAAAATTACCTTTTAGTAATACGTAAAAATCTTCCGCACGAGAATGTCTCAGTGGAGAAAATCACCTACATGAACAGCTTCAACAGTTAACAGGAATGAAAAAAAAAAAACAGTTCTGAATTATATCGGAAATGCTAATTTATGATTACAGTTTTATTTTATATCATGTAATGTTTGAAAATGAGTGTAGAGTACTATTTTCGTAAGAATGGAAAAAAAGCCAATGCTCCATGCAGTTCTGGTTGCAATCTGGAAACAAGACACATTTTTTTTTGTCATAGCACTATAAGATATAGCCACATTGGCAATTATTGTGAGCGTTGTTTTATTTCTTGTTGAAGGTCTTGTATGTTTTTGGGCCCTATGCCAAAATCGGTGCGATAAGTTGCCTTGAGCAGCGCTGTCAAAAAACTGTCCCATTTAAATTATTGTTGGGGAAAATGGTAAACACTCTACTTGGTACCAGATTTATGTTATCTGATGTAACTGATGTTACATGTATGGTTATTTCATGTGCCACATTTTTGCTTTTCATTGGTGTCACTGTCTGATTTTAGTTCATTCTCAAGCTAATTATGTTGTGATGCATTTAGTACGGAGCAGGAAATGCTAACTCTATTGTCACTCCAGTTTTTTTTTATTTTTATTATTATTATTATTATTATTATTATTATTATTTTTTTTTTTTTTTTGGGGGGGGGGGGGGTAGGTGGTTTATACTGTTAGAACTTGAGTTTTTTGTGTCATGTCATTTTCTTTCTATCTTCAGTTTTTATAAGTTATATATTTTATTTGGTTCGCTCTATTGTGTATGTGTATTGTCTCCATTTCCTGTTTTCACGTTCAGGCCATGTTTTGGGAATTTGACATATTTGAATTATTCCACTGCTGACGCTATTCTATATTTTTGCTGATACAGAATGAATTATACATATCGACAATTCTTTGTAGTTGCAATGATACAATAGTCCTATTACAAGTGACTTAGTAGTCTGATGAATGTTTCTATAATCATATATCTAAAAGCAATAAACCTGATTTATTTTCAGAACCGTAGAAGAATATTCATTAAGTTGTAAAACAGGTTGGACTAAAGAAACATGGATGTCAATTGGCTGTGAACTTGGTAATACTTGTACATAATATAGCTAAGTATAGCTTCACAACAACAGGTACATGTACATGTATTTGGGGCATAGGTACTTTGCTGTAATAACAGTGACACATGATTTTGCATTTTTGTTCTTTTTACAAAATAAAAAAAAAGTTCCGACCCCAAGAGTCTATGTTCATAATGAGTGAGAGTTGAATGGGAGTATCACCACTCCCGCTTCAAGTCCAAAGTACACCCCATGTTTTGGGTGAAGTCCCAAGTACAATTTTACTTTTTGGTAAAGTCCAAATTCCATGAAATTTGAAGTACACAGTACGGCTGTTTTGTTGTCCATGGTCTTGTGTGCGTAAGTCTAAAGTACACCCTTAAAATGACCAAAATCCAATTGGCCAAAAAGGGGGAGGTGATACCCTAGCTCTTGGATATCACATATCATATCAAGTTAATTTCGGCATAACAAATTAAATTGTCAAGGCAAGTTTGTTATATGTGGAAATTGAATAAAGCGAGTTGAATATATATATTATTAAAAATATTCTTTCGCGAGTTACAAATGATTCCTTTGGAATATTTTGACCAATTGAAAGCAATCATCCATCTATGACGTCATTAACGATTAAGGCCACACAGTTGCGCATGACCAATGAAGGTTATAGAACAGCAGATATCCAGCCATGTCCAAGAAGTAGATAGAAGCATTAAGTTGGAACTCTTGAAGAAATGAACTGTAATGTAGGGGTTAAGGAATCTTCAAGGTTATTCAAGAGGGTGGTGGATTTCTTATGGTTTGAATTTTTTTGTGCTAAGCTTTGAGCATGGCGCACCGTATACATGTTTATACTTATTAGTTTAAATTATAGGCTAAAAACCACTAATTCCACTTCCCATAGGCTTCTATGCTAATTTCACAATATTCAATGGCTTCTCTGGACTTTACCTTAACTTTAACCTGCAGAGGACTATATATCAGCATGATTCTACATATGTCAGCTCACAATCCTCAGAATGGCATGTGGGGTTAGCAGACTTGCAGTGCAGTACTGGTCACCGGAAGTGAAGGGTCTATAAATAGCATGGGAAATCCCAGTGTTTTCACAAGATAGGGGTATATTTAAAAATCATTATGGAGATTAGGCTTCACATCACAAGAAGCCAAATGCACCTATAAAATGTACAGAAATGTTTTTCCTTTCAGAAACTGTTTAAATTTTTTAAATAAGATGAGAACTTTTTTCACAGCACTATGAGGAACAGGGGTAATTTCTGCGTAGGACTATTTTTGCGTACGTTCCAAATGCTGATTGGTTGAATTGGTGGTCTGTAACCTAAAGAGTCACTTTTTGTCTTAGAAAAAATAAGTAACTATACAGGTATCTTCCTACACACATACTGAATGCATTTGCAAAGTTTCAGTGAAATGTGACAAGCACTTTTTTAAATATTTGATTTTTAAATATAGGGTAACCAAGTTGTGCGAGCAAAAAAGTGACAATATTCTACCATACTTAAATGCATTAAATATTTGCAAAGAACTCTTTCTGACTTTTCAAATAAAAAATATCAATCACAACTTGTTTTTTAACAATATTAATGAAGAAATAGTTTTAAAAGTAATCATTTTCTGAGAAATTGGTCTATTTTTAAAAATTTATTTCTGACATGCCTTCCCCTTTTTCTTGATCACATGTCAAAAATCCTAAATCTTTAAATTTTCACAAAAGGTGATATATTTGGCTTTAAATTTGTAAATACAGTGTTTTCACATTAAAACATGACCAGTAAAGGGCACCTAAAGCAAAAAAAGTACTCAATAATGGATTTTCCATGTTGCCATAGGGGAATGCTGATATGGCCTTAACCGCAGTAATGAAAGTGAGTTTTTCCTCATTTCTAACCTAATTTTTGCTCAAATCTACACAAAACTTGATTTCAAGTGCTTATTACCACCATATTTAGGTAAATATAGCCCTCAAAGTTTAATATGTGATATTTTTACTAAATTTTCTACACTTTTTACAAGATAGGACATAAAAATCAGCCAAAAAGACCAATTTTCCATAATTTGGACCTATAACTTAAAAAAATGCATATTTTGAAGGATTTTTGTAGTGTATTCCTCTCATGGCAAAGTTAACAAGATCTTCAAGTAGTTTAAAGCTATTTCAAGAAACTTTTCATTTTGCCATGGCTTCAACTTAAGGCTGAAAACCACTAATTCCACTTTCCATAGGCTTCTATGCTAATTTCACAATATTCAATGGCTTCTCTGGACTTTACCTTAACTTTAACCTGCAGAGGACTATATATCAGCATGATTCTACATATGTCAGCTCACAATCCTCAGAATGGCATGTGGGGTTAGCAGACTTGCAGTGCAGTACTGGTCACCGGAAGTGAAGGGTCTATAAATAGCATGGGAAATCCCAGTGTTTTCACAAGATAGGGGTATATTTAAAAATCATTATGGAGATTAGGCTTCACATCACAAGAAGCAAAATCACCTATAAAATGTACAGAAATGTTTTTCCTTTCAGAAACTGTTTAAATTTTTTAAATAAGATGAGAACTTTTTTCACAGCACTATGAGGAACAGGGGTAATTTCTGCGTAGGACTATTTTTGCGTACGTTCCAAATGCTGATTGGTTGAATTGGTGGTCTGTAACCTAAAAATAGCATGGGAAATCCAAGTGTTTTCACAAGATAGGGGTATATTTAAAAATCATTATGGAGATTAGGCTTCACATCACAAGAAACAAAATGCACCTATAAAATGTACAGAAATGTTTTTCCTTTCAGAAACTGTTTAAATTTTTTAAATAAGATGAGAACTTTTTTCACAGCACTATGAGGAACAGGGGTAATTTCTGCGTAGGACTATTTTTGCGTACGTTCCAAATGCTGATTGGTTGAATTGGTGGTCTGTAACCTTATAGCTAAAATTATTATTATTGGTTATAACAAAATGAATTCGTTTTGACACTTCATTCTGTACCACACTCAAGCTGTTAACTGGCGGTTACAGGATTTGAAGAATAGTAGGGTGACCTTATTGGCCAAAGGGGAGGAGTGCAGACTGCAGTCTATGGTTTTCTTATGCAGTGACTCAGTGTATTAGCTGCGAAATCGTAGCTCTTTATCTTTTTTTTGAAAAAAAAAAAAAAAAAATAGTTAGAGCTACGTTTCACAGCTAACAGTGTATGTGAATTATTGCCATCACTTGGCGTCCGTTGTCGTCATTAGCAATTAAAATATACACAAAACTTTTCATTTGAATCTACTTGACCAATTGAAACCAAACTCCAAAGTTGGTATTTAATGTTTCTTGGGGTATCCTGCATAGAACTTTGTGGGGATTTTTGATCTGTCAAAAAACATGGCCACCGTTACTTAAAATAGAACATAGAGGTCAGACAGTAGTTTTTCACTTGTACATATATATCTCCAAAACTGTTATATGAAGCTAAATTCTGACTCGGGTAAAACTGTTCAGCATGATAAGATCTGTCAGTGGTCTAATATTGGTTTTAATTTGTTAAGCCATGTTGGAATTATTGCCCTTTTTCAAGGACTTTTTGCTACTTTTAATATTATTTCTTTCAAAAATCTTTTCCTCTGACACTACTCGATCAATTGAAACAAAACTTGGTATTTAATGTTCTTTTGGGTATCCTAATTTTTGATTTTTGATCCGTTGAAAAACATGGCTGTCGTTACTATAAATAGAACAAGGGTCAGACAGTAGTTTTTCACATACAGTGTATGTATAAAATTACAACTTGTACACAAGATATGTAGGTTAGCAGTCAGTGCCTTAGGTGTTTTTGACATGAATACAGTCCGTACAGAAATATCAATAGTGCCAACTATGCTGTGAAAGTACAAAAAATGTACTATTGATTGTTAAGTACCAATTTTCGTGGGTAGGCCAAACCCCTAAGCTTGGTTCCCAACAAGATTTCCATAGATGTGTGAACCGAAAACCTTAAAAATGCAAACTCAAGAGTCCATGAACTTGAGATCTTTGAAAATTGGTATCCACAAATTAAAGTACTTTCACAGTAAAACATTCCATGTGATTTGAAGTTATTCCTTTTGATTTATTTTTTTTTCCATTTTATCTTTCAATTGTTTACTATCCATGGGCTTTTCTCAATTATTTTTTCAGCAATGTGTGATGGTAAAACAAATTTAAGTGGTGCATGTAATCTATATTACTCCAATGATTTCCAAAATATTCACGGGAAGGGAATTTCCAGGAGCAGTGGAGGATCCTGTTCTTCCCCAGATACTTGCTCTAATTGTAATGATGGGTTCTACTCAGATGGACCATATTGTAGAAGTAAGTAAAATAATGTGGAACCAATCTAATTTGAATAAGACTAACCAATTTTTCCATCCAGTCACTCATATACTTAGAATCAAACAACACCCCATTGTACTTTTGGTTCAGATGACCCATTGGAAATCTAGGTGTTTTCCCTTTAAATAATGCTTTCAAAATCATTAAAGATGAAATTTAATTGGCTGATCTCGGACTCCACTAAAAATTGGGAGCATGGACCAGGTGCGCCGGTAGGGTAAGCATCCTCAGCTTTTCTAGAAACACCCATCGAAATGCTCAAGAAAAGTCAAGTCCGGGGTAGACGAAAGAGGGAAGCAAAACTATGACACGTTGAACAGGAAAGGTAATTATTTAATGATGAATAAATAACTGTATGATACATTCAGGGCTCAAGCTACAAATGTACTTCAGAAAAACAGGGAGAAGTGACTTCTCTTTCAGAGATACATTGTACTCTAGTTAGGGAGAAGTGAACCTGGTCGCCGTCATTTACTAATGGTATTTAAAATTATAAGTGTTTATGTAACTTGCATGCACACAATTTAAGCAAGCATTTTAATATATTCATTTTCTTTTATTGAGATAGATATTACTTTTCCTATAAGCTACATTTAACTAAATATTTTGGACAAATGAAATCAGCCTGCTGACTGAATGATTGACTGTATCATATACAAATGTATTCATACAATTGTATTATGGTATATACATGTACTTGTTGCTCAGTTGTTGTCAGTCTATTAACTTTCATTTATTTGCTTACTTGAGTGTAACTTATCATTGTTTTTTTTTAACACATTGTTGCTAATATATGGGATATGAGATACATTGTATGTACATTGTAGTTTTTGGAGAATTTTCTTCCACACACTTGATAGGTGGCATAAATGACTCAAGTAAAGGAACCACATGGGTTCAAATACTCCAGGCAAGCAATTCAGGCTCTTAACAATTTTAAGATTAGTTTTGGTCTGATTTGGATTTTTTTTGTTACAGTCATCATCAAAGATCCTGCCTAAATCTTCAATTAGAATATTATGTTGTAGTTTCATGCTGTACTTGGTGCTGCTGATCTTTATTTACACCTAAAATTCACATGACTATCGTTGTCCCTCAACAACTTCCTGTTGACAGTTTTCTTTTTATTTTGTAGGTGTATTGTTTACAAATTTGTATATAAATATTTTACTGAATTTACATAATTTTAGTATGTTCAAGAATTGATCATTGCTACCACAGACGATGTACCACCAGTACTGACCAGATCTGTATGTATTGTGAAGGAGAGATATCCTACCATAAATATTTTAAAGCTTATACAAGGCATTTAGATAGTACAAAATGTCAAAGTAAGTTGTTAATAATTTTATGAAAATGTACAAGTATTACCTGTATAGCAGGTATTTTTTTTGTGATTGCAACATTTTGTTATTTGCTCCATGAGTAGAGGTATTTAATGTTTGCAATCTTTATTTTTTTATAGATACGTATACACGTAGGATATATTTGAGATACATGAAACTGTGAAATATCTAGCCTTCTATTTGGCAAGTTTTTATTATGTGATTCCCTGAATCTTGTGAATATATAGCCAAAATTAGAGTCACATGCAAATTTCCTCTGAAAGCAGTTCATATAGCTTTTCCAACTTCAGCCAGAATTAAGGCCAGCATGTTGTAAGTACATTATTTAGATACAATTCAACTTATTTCCAAGTAGAGTTGGCAGCCCTGGAAACAATGTTATTTTTAGTCTGCTACTGGTGACTTTTGTTGAGGGGGGTCTAGGTTTGCATTCTGTCCATCTGTCTGTCAATCAGGCAAATAAGTTTTCTGTACTTTTTGTTCATCATGCATGAGATATTGGTACATTGCTTAATCATGAAAAGTTACATATCAATTCCAATCTGTTGATTTTTGTTATGGCCCTTGGACTTTAGAAATTTCATGAAATAACTAAATTTTCTGCACATTTTTCGTCATGCTTGCAGATATACGTTTGATTTTGGTACAGTGCTTAACAATGAAAAATTACAGATCAAGATTGAATAGTTTTTACTGAGTTATGGCCCTTAGAAAATTTGTGCAATACCTCAACCTTTTTTTCCTTTACGTTTGGAGATATACATTTGATATGATATACATAACGTAACCACCACAAGTTACAGATAAAAATTTCAATTTTGTTGTCTTTCTCATCGCTTAAACTTTACTTCAAACATCTTTTCTGAAACTATTTGACCAGTTTCAATGCAAATTGGCATGAATGTTCCATAGAATATCATGCACAAACATCACATTGGGATTTTGATCAGTTATAAAACATGGCAGACATGTCTATCCTTAGAAAATAGGGGTAACACCACTTACTCTCAGGTCTACATTTGTATTTCGAGTAACTTCGATAGAGAAAATGAAAATGATCTTTTTCTTTGGATTGAAGAGCTCTGTAAAATTCATAATGTGGTGTGACAATTTAGGGTAGGGAATTATGTTCTCTAGAGCTTTGATATACAGCAACTTCATTATAACTGACTTCTGAGTTTTTAACATTTTTAAGTTTTCCTTACATACGGGTGCCTGAAAATATTTTCACAAATATTCTTTAGATAGAATTTTTAATAAATTATTTCTGATGTTGTATTCAGTTCTCATCAACAAATTCTTATGTTGGTAGGGGACTATGTTTTGCTATGCAATACTCTCAGAATGCTTGTTGTCCTTAAAAACTTAATTTTTAAGTACATGTATAAGTCTACATAAAATTCAGACATTACCTATGATAATGTGAATCGTGGTGTAGAAAAACCCATTGATCAGATAATGCTATTTTGGTCTACATATGCTATATTTTAATGTTACTATAGTGTTTTCTGTATTTCGATCTGTACTTTTGAGAAAACTACACTTTAACTTTAACGATAACTCCTGTTAAGTACCATCCTCATGTACAAACTATATGAATTTTATCTCAAAACGCAACCCCTAAATATAAAAAGTAAGACTGGTTATGTAATCTTTAACATGTTTAACTGAATTTGATGGATTTTTGACAATCACCTCCAGGGGCAGATCCAGGATTCGAGTTAAGGGTGGGGGAGCGTTATTTGAATTAAATGCCATGCAAAGCAAGGCAAAAAATATTATGGGGTCATACTTGTGATGAGAAAATTTGTTTTTACCGATTGGGGGGAGGCGTACGCTTGGTATGCCAATCCTCCTTGGTACCTGCCTGACCTGTCTGATTTTTATAAAGACTGCTTCTTCAAAGTCTATTGCAAAAAGTTCGTTTGAAATACAAAATAGTGTTTGATGAGACAACTATAATCAAACTTATTAGTGACAAATTTATTTTCACTATTTTTCACAAATGATAAAAAATTTTGAAAGAAACTGCCACAAAATTGTATCTAACTTATAATGGAATAGAACAGAGAAACCTGCCTTAACTGAACTCCTTATGGATATTTAAATTATTTCATTATAGACAGGTATTCAGTTAGCCAGGGTTTGAAATTCAAGTAAAATGAAATAGACTTGAGGATTTTACAAGTGTTTTTTTTTTCTTACACAGGTTTTCAGATTAGTCAGTGATTAGTTTAGACCAGTTTCACTGTAATACATTAGAAATGTCAGTCAAAAAACAGAAGCAAAAATTGATTAATGTCCTGAAACTCAAAGCACTGAAGTAAATTTGTTTAAAGTGACCCTCTAATTTTTTTCTATTTTCAACTCTAGTTTTATCCCAATCCAGTACATGCTCAACAAATTTTAAAGATGCTTTGCTCTCTCTTGAAAAAAAAAATTACTGAAGACTAAACAAAAAGTGTGAGGAACATGAATGAAGATAATGCAATATGCTATAAATTCAAATTTGTAATGTTCAGTAATATATCTGTAATCATTAGATCAACTTTCCTGTTGATCTAAATATTCGACCTTAATTGACAGAGGTACTACATGTTGTATATGCTCAGCACATGATGCTCAGTATGAGTATATTTATACCCCCACTCAGCAAGTGGATGGTATATTTGAATCAGGTTGTCTTTCTTTGATTCAGTCTGTCTTTTGAAATTTGGTTGCAGTTATCTTGGCTCCCTTGTAAATTTGGTGTGTAGCATAATATAAAAGGGGGATATGTTTTCAGGAAGTTTGGATGCAGTTTGATATCAGCCTTTGCTTAGTCGTTTTTCACTATTATGTAATGATATAAAGAGAGAATTTTCATCACCAAAACCTCAGTTCCCAATGAATTGACTGGGAGATGTCTGAATTATCAACTCCTTGTTTGAGTGGTGGAATGCCTAGCATGACAATGCCGGCAACTTCATGCTTCTATTTGTATTTATTTTTATTCCATTCAAATTTACATGCAGATATCTGCTAGTGTTTTTCCCCCATTTGACCTCATAAATTGACCTTTTCAGAGGCATGTTCTTGGAGGAATGACAGTACCAGATGTTATCCAGGGACATGCTTAAATGAGCTAGCAGCTAATTGTGTCTGTGCTGCAAATTTTAGTGGCAATCATTGTGAAAATAGTATGTATTAAGTGATTTTATGAATCATATTTACTTGAATTTAAATGAAAATCAGTCCAATAGTTCGTATTCACATCCTTCATGTTTTGGGTCATTGAATTAAATCTGCCTGAGATCATGATTCTAAGGTTTATTCATTGGGTCAAGAAGAAAATGAATAAAAATGGCCAGGCATGCATTCATGCACTCAAACTGATTTTAATTAGTTGTTTGATGTTGCCATTTTTTTAAGCCATGTTGATTTAATTGTATAGATCATTTTTTTGGTTTTTGTTTTGATACATGTTATTTGTTGACATGTGACCCCCTAACAATGATCCAAAGATATTGTTAAACTCTGCTTTTGAAATGTAATTAGTGGCACATGCATTTTTTAACTAGCTCCTAAATAGAAGACAAAAAGTTTATTTAAGGATTGTTTTTAATTATTGACCAGGTTATGCAAAATAACCAACTTTGGGACATTTTACACTTGTTCAAAAAACACTTTGTGGTTCATAATGTGTAAATTGCCCCAAAGTTGGTTATTTCCCATTACCTGATCAGACATTAAATGCAATCCTTATAATTTGGTTAATAATGATTAGAGTCAAAATTAAGACTTGTCCTTTATCAAAGCCTTATTTAGTTTGAAATTACTTGAATTGTATTTTCTTTTTCAGTTCTTGATAAACCACTTATAATTGAAAACTTCTGTCAGTTTTCTGATAGCAAGGGGGATAATGTTATTGAAAATGATGGAAACTATAACTTAGACGACCATCCTATTATTTGGACAAATGTTGTCAATTACACAAAAATAAAAGCCAAGATGGCGACCAAGTATACTCAGCCTCCAGACATCCGGGATACCACTCACTATGTTAAAGATTTTCATGTTGGTGTGGTTGAAGGAAAAGTAACTTTTACTTATTACAAAGGTATATTGTATTTATAGTTAAGTCTTATAAAATGTAATTTCTATGAGACCTCAGAATTATTTTCTGGTCATATAATGTTATCACCCTGTCGTTATTGTCATCTGTAATGTCGTCATAATCGTCAAAGTATCACTTAAATTTGAATATTTGTACAGGGGAGCACTTTTTTATTTGTGAATTTGTGGAAATGGGGTATTCGTCTCATCCATTATTCCTCTTACAACTCAGAATGGAATGTGATGAAATTTTTACAGAATCTTTATTTAGTATTGAGTCTGTGGTTTATTTATTTTAGATTTTGATCTAAAGTTTCGGACAGTTAAGTTAATCTGAGAATTCCCAAGAGAGATAATATAAATATAGGGTTTTGCATATTAAAACCTTGTAAGCTCAACTCCCTTTTAACTGCTTTACGGATTTTGATGAGATTTTATAGGAAGGTTGGGTATCTTTTTAGAAGTGCATGATAGAATATAATTACTGTTGGATGACACCAAAATGATAATCCAACAAGCTTTTTTCATATAAGTCCATTTGAAGCAGGAGCATTCTCTAAATGTGAGCTTGCTCACAGTATTTCTAGTTTAGCTCTGAATGAAATTCAATTAATATTGCACATATTCTTTATCTGATGATGTCATTGTGCACTTTCTATTTTGCATTTCTTCGTTAAGAATATTTGGGTTTCCTGATGCAAAATTTGGATTTGTCATTCTACGAACAAGGATGACAGTCTTCTACTCCACACTCCTGAGAAATCACTGATCGAATGGAAATTCATGAAACTTGCACACATTTTCATATAGTGATGCCATATGCATTGTGCACCTGTTTTGCATTTCCATCTGAATGATTTTTGTAATTTCCTATATAGTGAAGGCAGTAGGAGCACTTTATACAAAAGCTCACAGTATTTCCAGTAATTATTGTGTAATTTTATGTTATTGGAGTTCCATAAAGAAGGGGGTTGTGTTTTATACCAGCTGTTTGGGATGAAAGTTTAACGCGGATATGCGGATTTCCGCTTTTTTGGGGCGATTTTGGTCATTTTTTTAGATCATTGTAAGTTCGTTGAGAAAAGTTTAGAGGGGATGAGGTCTGATTATGTCAGTAAAATCAACCCGTTTTCTGGATGATTCTTGGCATATTTTTTTCGAACATTCCTTATTGCTTTTGTAAACTTTGTTAACTGGTTCGGTAGTGGATACCTTTATCGGATTCTGGTAATGACTGAATCGTGAAACAGTCCCGACTGGTTTAAAAATGGAAGTTGTTATCTCGGAGGCGAAAGCGTTATTCGTAAAAAGGAATCATTTGACATTGTATCTGGTTGGGTAAACGACCTTTCTGAAATGAACGAACATTGAAAAATTAGAAAAAAAGGAGATAAATTTTTGTCTTGTTTCTCCAAGTTTCTTGATTTGACAGTCATACAGTATGTCAATATTAAATAAATCAGTAGTTTGCATTTTCTCAAATAAATGCAAGAGTAATCAAGGGAACCAAAGTTATAGCGATAATCAAAAGAATACAATCCAGGGACAAAGACCAGACATGGAAAACAGACACACACAACAAAGAACATAAAGTACATGTAACTAAAATCATACATACAAAGTCACAAAAGTAAATGAGCAACTTGGACTCCACTAAAAACTGGGAGCTTGGACCAGGTGCACCGGTAGGGTAAGCGTCCTCTGCTTTTCTAGAAACACCCGCAAAAAAGGAGAGTTCACCAATCTCATTAATGATGTCATATTCACTGATTTGCCTATCATTAAATGCCAGATTGGTTGGCAAATAAACAGTTGACAATTACATGATTAGAATCCCAATTTTCAAAACATTATAACTTTGTTATTTTATATGCAATTTTGGTTCTGTAAAATATTTCATTTAGATAAAATAATTTATATTTTGTATATGGGAATTTATAACACTTTCAGTCAAATTACTGAAATTTATTTAAAATTTCCTGGATAAAAAGAGCTTTATTGGCAGTTTAGGGAACCAAAAGAATTTTTCAATTTTCTTAAAAAATGAAAAAGTTGAAAAAGAAAAAAAATGATGATTTAAGGTTGATGTCCCATGCCACAAACCTCCGGTCAGATCTTCAGATTTTTCAACAGAAGTCACTTTCATCTCTGTTATATTGAAAGAATGTTTCAGGTACATGTAGATGGCCAGTTGTAATCTATGTTGTTTGTTGTAGGGGGTAGGATAGATAAAGAGATAAAGGCAGAAGCTTGTGGTGAAATGGACAAAACATCACCAGTTGAAAATCAGATATGTGAATTTAGTTTAATTTTCAACATAGGATTTCAACATGATGATAAGTATGTATAGCACAGGAATATTGCATAGAAAATATAATACCCCACTCAACTGTTGGGTTGTATATTTGAATCTCCTTGTCCATCCATTCATCCAGATTTCACTGTAATTATCTCTACCCCCATTAGATGGATAGATTTCAAATTTGGTGTTTGGCTTTGTATAGATGATATACGTTGTAAGAGATTTTTGGTGCTGTTTGAGTGTCTGTGGTATGACAACACATGCAAATTCCTGTTTTACACTATTTTACACTTTCACTGTTACAATATCTTCACAGTTTTTACATCAGAAATCAGTAGTATTGATTGACATTCAAATACAGTTGTATACATATTAGGAAAAATATTTCTAAATAATAAGGGAAATGTAATGATCATAGTTACATTTTACATCTATGTAATCTTTTAAATTTTGTTTATGCTAGAATGTTCACAAGAATCAAAAACTACCACTGCAAAGAGCACTTTCATTAAACATCTATATAATTATCTTCAATCAAATGAAATAATGATTTAAAACCTATTTGGATTTACACTTGAAGATTTAGCCGACAAGCAGTTAATAAGTATGACTAATGAATTTGGAAAAGCACTCGATCAAATAATGGAAGAAAGAGTTATCTGCCGGGATATCATTAAAGCATATGATAAGGTTTGGCACAGAGGACTGATTTGTAAATTGAAATCTATTGGCATTGATTTGGTAGAATGGTGTACTAACTACTTACAGGAGAGAAAACCATGTGTTGTTATTATAAATTTTTTTTCTGAATGGTTGTTGATAAGAACAGGTGTCCCTTAGGGATCAATACTTGGTCCTTTATTGTTCCTTTTCTTCATAAATGGTATATTTACTGAAATTACCATTAAACTATTTGCTGATGTTACTAGCCTATAACTTAATTGTTGATAACCCTGAATCAGTGGCTCTTACTCTCACAGATGACTTAAACAAAATCCAATTATGGTCTGAGCGATGGCTCATCATATTCAATATGTTAAACAGAAAGCATGATAGTCTCTAGAAAAACCAACAGACCTCACCATCCAAAACTATCTTAACCAAGACTCATAGCCAAGGTTAAGCAGTATAAATACTTAGGTCTTACAATATCTGATGAAGGTGGGTGGAATATAGTCATATTGATACGATCATTTAAAAATGATGACATGCTTTGGTTTTAATTGTATCAATATGACTATATTCCACCCACCTTCATCAGATATTGTAAGACCTAAGTGTTTATACTGCTTAACCTTGGCTATGAGTCTTGGTTAGACTGACCCTTGAAAAACTTTACTTAACTTTTATTAGACCAATTTTTTGAATATGATGATGTAATATGGGAAACAAACACTGTTATTCTAAAACTCAAAGTTTCATATTGATGCAACAAGAATAATTACAGGGGTAAAAGACTAATTTCAACATGATCAATTCAAAACTGGATGGTAAAAATTATGTGTTTGACGAGAAAATCACAAATTAACACTAAAGTACAAGATTTTTAATAATATGACACCATATTTTTCAAACTCTGATTCCTAACATAGTAATTCAAATTCATAACTACCATACTCCTAATTCTGACTAAATTCAATTTATGGTAGAACATACATGTACCAATATTCTAATTGCTTTTTACCCTCCACTTTTCGATTTTGGAATACACTATGTGCATTTTTTGCTTGTATGAGGATGTGAAGTTACAATTAATCAGAGGCTCATTACAATTGACTGTATAGGTTATTTATAAACATTATCAGTGTCCTTGATAATGTTTTGACCTATATAATAGTCATTGCCAGTTCTTTAATCAAGCTCCTAATCTGGTTCCCTGGTCAATATCATTAGCAACCAATAGATTGCTAATTTTAGAGAAATTTGTGGAGCAAAAACAGTACCCAAAGTTCCTGGTTATTAACCTCTTGTTTTGATTGAGAAATTTTCGGGTTATCACAGCACTAAAGAGTAATCATATCAAGAGAACCGAGATTCTAACGAAAGTCATTGGATTTTAGAGCATATCACATACATGCCATTTTGGATGTTGAAATAAGCCAAAATCCATGGCAAAGGATATTTGACAATTACCGACTTTGAAGACTTTAATAAATCAGTCTTTGATGTTTGTACTTGATGTTAAAATATGCAAATTACTTAATAATATACTTAAACAAATTCCTTGCTATTTTTTTATCAGAGTAATTTTTGAAGTGTCGTCAACAAATGGTGGCTTTGTGAAAGTGGCCAACAGAGAAGCTTTTAATGCCAACGACAAGTTAGTGACACATTACTATAATGGTCAAACTTTAACAAGAGACTTTGAATTCCATTGGGATTTAGTCCACCCGTATCATTGCTCTGAGACCCAAGGAACTTCCTGTGATGCTTTTGTTACTTTATCCAATGGGGAACTCACTGAGAATGTAAGTACACTATTTATTATTTAATTGCATTTATTTCTTCTGCATTAATTGATTGAATTGAGCCACTGTAAATTATTTTGATTCTATTAGGACTATTTTTTTCTTATGTTGAAAAAAAACACAGCCTATACCTGTTTCATGCCAGTTGGCTTCCCTTGGTGTCAATAGTTTGGTTAAACTTATGTAATGATGACATCTGAAATATGACCATGTTTCTTGTTATTGAATACTCTCTGTCTATTTTAGCCAACTATAACTTTTACATGGGGAGGATGGGCAGATGACCTATCAGGTTTGAAATATTACGAGTATGATTTGTTTGACCTTGGAAATGACAGAAAATTTTTGGTAGATGGTGCTGGAGCAAGTGGCCTGAAAGTTATTACTGTTCCAAACATAGATATAAATACACCTTCTGTAAGTCACCTTGCTATCATTTAATTTGGACTTAATTTATTACAACCATCAGATTAGCTTAATGAAGAAAATATGAAGGTTCTCAATAGTCAAATTTCTATTATTGTGGGGTACATATATGTATTTAGTTAAATATCAAGTTAACTGGATCAACTTAATTTTGACATTGAGACTTTCATAAATTTTTAACACTATGACAATATACAGTCCTTGAACTGATCTGTGCAATGGTTTGATGGATCGCTCACTGCTGACTGATTGATCGCTGACAGATCAATTACTGATAACCAGTGACCGATTTGATTGCAGTTTTGTTATGTGAAATGACGGATGATCGGTCAAAAATAAAACAAATGTAAAATAAAAGTATAAATTGATCTTTAAATCTATTGTATTATGTATCTTAGTGTAATATTGAGAAATAAAACACCAGAAACCGTAAAATGTATTGTGACCGCTCTGTGGTCACGTGATGTGATCATTGGTTTAATGGATAGGTTTCACAGATCAATGACTGAGCAGTAAATGATCGATGATCAATGACTGAGCAGTAAATGATCGATGATTGATGACTGATTGCACGGATGGGTTCAGGTACTGTAAGACCCTGAAAAATACAGCTTTCACTAAATGAGCTGTCTCATACTACCATACATCATGTACTTAGTTACAGCCTTAGATTAATCCTACGAGGAGGAATGACCCAGCCAGAGGAAGCTATATTTTTATATACATGTAGCCTAGCTGGCCGAGTGGTCTTCTAAACTACGGATAGAATTTAATGAAACTTTCACAAAATATGTATCACATGATTTGTGTATCTCCTATTTTGTTTTTTCATTTTGGATTGTTTGATGAAAACATGTCATCGGTGAAGAAATGGGATACCATATCTTAATCCACAACCTCTCTAAAGAAGGTACATAGAATTTCATGAAACTTCAACAAAATCTTTAATTCACCTAGTTTCATTGGGCACCTTTCTCCTTTTTACATCTGAATGACTTTTTGGGTTTCTTTATGCAAAAGGTAGACTCCTTGTTTGTTATTGGGAGATTTAGGGAGTCAACTTCTCCTCCACAACTAAAAACTGCTGGAAGTTTATAAAACTTTCACAGTCCAATTTTATATGTTTAGTAAGTAAATTTGACCACACATACAGATGTCAATTTAATCTAGAGCTGATTTGCCTTTTAACAACTGGTTCTGGATAAATAATTCTTTGAAAACATGATAATTGTTTCCTAGTTTAAATTCAAACTACATGTAACTTTTATTTATACTATTCATACATGTAATCTGAGTTTGCTTTGAAGTTGGTGTAAAATTCAACATTTTCAATGACAGTATTTGGAGTGTTCATATCACAACTTGTACGTTATGCCTAAGCTTGCCAAAACTACGCAGACTTTTTGTATCGCACTAGACCTCTAACAAATAGGCTTCTGGAACAGGGTTATGTTGCTTCAAGATTGAAGTCATTACTACAGAAGTTTTATGGTCGTCATCATGAACTTGTGGATCGTTATGGTGTATCCATCTGCACCATGGAAACTGACTTATTCAAGGGGTCATAGTTTTCCTTTCCTCGTTTGTCTACCCCAGACTTGACTTTTTATGAGCAACTCGGTAGGTGTTTCTAGCAGAGAATGCTTGCCGTACAGGTGCACCTGGTCCATGCTCCAAGTTTTAAGTGGAGTCTGAGTTGTTCGTTTGCTTTTGTCACTTTGTATGTATGATTTTAGTTACTTTATGTTCTTTGTTGTGTATGTCTGTTTTCCATGTCTGGTCTTTGTCCCTTGATTGCATTCTTTTGATTACCGCTTTAACCTTGGTTCCCTTGATTACTCTTAGACTTTAGGCATACACGCAAATATTTAGCTACCATTCTATATATTATTAAAAATTGTGTGGCTCATGAGAAGAACATATTCCTTATGATGTATGTTTTTGTACTTGTCAGAAAAAAAAACACTTGTTTTAATTTGGAATGCATTTATTTATGTAACTTGTAATTTTCTTTTAAAATACCAGGTTTTTGTTTATTTATTGAAATGAGGGGAAAACGATGTTGATTTATTTTTAAATTTCTTTTGTAAATTATAATTAAATCTCAAACTTTGATTTGTTATTTCAAAAAATTCAAAGAGACAATGGCATGAACTCATTCTAAATCTCTCCTTGGGAAAAACCTGGTTTTCTATAAAACTCCAAAACTCCACTGGAATATTGATGTTCCAATGAGATATACTATTACTGCACTGAAAAACCACTGGAATATTTTCTTCAACAAATGAATTCCACTTGATTTCACTGGAATTCCACTGGAATTCCACCCATCATTTTCAGTTGGGGTCAGATATGTCCAGAAACAGCTCCACATTTGTTGTGTTGCTTTTGTTCTTTGTGTTAGGAAGTAGTATTGCTCTCTTTTTGAGGGAGATATCTTTTCCTCTTGGTGGCTTGGGAAAAGATATTCAATTTACAATTGTTTCCAATCCCTAGAATTTTTGTATTCTATCAACTTCTGTATTTTTCAATTAATTAAAGTACTTACAATGATGACTTAATCTTTAATTTTATTGTGTTTTTTTTTCAGATGTGAACTATACTGACAGAACCAGGAATGTACTCTCTCCACTTGTTGGCTTTTGACAAGGCAGGAAATTATAAAACTGGCAGAAATTTATTCTTATTTGACGATCAGTCTGTTGTTGACATTGATGTTTCTGCTAACCCCACCAGGTGTACAACTGCTTCTAAAGATACAAACTACACATGGGTTATCCATGAAACTTCTGATATAACATTTGAATGGCATAGTCGCTTCATGAATGTTCGTCACATGAACAACTTGTGGTTAAATGCAGTAAAAGCCTATGCTCCACATGAGAGAATAATTGTTTATGAAGATTTGTATGGTGACCGGACCAATGTTGCAATTAAAAATGTCAGAGGTGGGTTTTGTCAACATTAGTATGATTTTAGTATATTATAATGGAGTAACTTAATCCATATTATACTCGACATCACATACAGCACATTTTCGATTTGAAGCTCTATATTTTAAACTGTTGGGACTTGCCTCTAGAGTTGTCTCTCTTTTATTTAATCTGAAGATAATTCGCATATATGCATGACGTGATAGTTCCAACATGTTGTTAATGGGCTTAAATCATGTGTAACAAATCCTTACGAGAAAATCCTATACAAATATCTGCCATGTTGGTTTCTATGTGACGATTTGTTTACAAACGAAGTTCTTAAGTTCCAGTGACAAATGTCTGCTTGATCAACTTCTCGGTATTGTACGTACGATGTTTGTGTAGAATAAATCCGAAATATCTGAATTAGCGCCGAAATTGCATTCTGGGTTCTTCGGTTTTTGGATAAACCATTTAAACATCTCCTAGCAACCCGATCACCGTAAACATGGCCGACTTTTGACAATGTAAATATTGGGACCGAGAATTAAAATTTAACGATTCAGTGTTTAGGGAGAAGCCGTTTGGCTAAACGAATGAGCAAGTCATTTCAGACAACCGAATGTCACTGCCTAAATTGGCTGGAATTTTCTATTCCAGTACTAGTGCTACTGAAAAAAAAAAAACAAAAAAAAACAAAATCAATTGGACAACGCATTGCAAGAAGCTTTGCTTTGTTTTATCATATATTAATTTTGCTGTAATAAATTTGGTTAGAGGTAGAGGTATAGAAATTTAATCTCAAAAATATATGATACTTGTACAGTCGATCATTCAGTCAGCAGGCCAAAATTTTTGTTACTTTGACCAAAATTAAAAATATGTTTTGTTTCCCCTTGCCCCAACTGGGTCAAAAAAAGGCATCAGGTCAAAACATTTTTTACCAAAAAATTTCGATGTTTTTTTTTTTTATTTCAGTGCATTTTAATGTGTAATATTGCTATTTTTGCCCCAGTCTCCTCTTTCATGAGTGTTTCCAACAATTTCTAAATGTATATGAAAAAAAAATGCCTGTCCACCTGGTCAGTTTTAGAAGTTAGACCCTAGGGGAGGGGAAACAAACATTCTTTTAAATATCGTCTTACATACAAATGTATATGTAGCTTAAAGAAAAAGTAACATTCATCACAATTAAAGAAAATAAACATGCCTGCCTATATTGTGTGCATGTAAGTACCATATAACACATATAAATGGTTGAAAAGCATTCATGAGTGAGGCGTGTACACATTCAAATCTCCCTTTCCACTACCCACTTCTTCCCAGTGCCTCTTTGAAAGCAAAGTTACTTCTTCCTGTTTTTTTTTTTTTAAAGTAGCTTGAGCCCTGGGCATAAAATCTAGATTTTTCATGAATTACATTTATTGTATATCATTAACACAAATGTACTAGTGTCACTGTTCAATTAATTTTTAGCTCACCTGGCCAAAAGCCAATTGCGCTTCTGCCGTCACTTGGCGTTCGTCGTCTCCATCTTGGTGAACAAATTTTCAAAAATCTTCTCCTCGAAACTACTAGACTGACAGGCTATAAACTTGGCGTGCTTGTTCCTTAGGGTGTTCTGCACAAAATTACCATTGAGATTTCTGATCCATGAAAAAACATGGCCACCATTTCTAAAAATAGAACATAGGGGTCAGATGGTAGTTTTTTGCAAATAACTCAAAAACTGTTGCCTTTAGCAAATTTCTGTCTCGGTAATATTTTTAAAAACGAATCTTCAATTGATGTAAGAGTTATGGCCCCTGAAAGTTATTTTTCAGCATTTTTTGCATGTGCAACTTTGAAAATCTTCTTCTCAAAATCAATTGCACAGAATTCAATGAAAGTTGGCATATTTGTTCCTTAGGGTATCCAACACAAAATGACCGTTGGGATTTTTGATTTGTGAAAGGCATGGCGCTGTTACTAAAAATAAATCATAGGAGTCAGAAGGTAGTTTTTTTTTCAAATAACTCAAAAACCATTGTCTTTAGCAAATTTCTGGCAAGATAATATTGTTCAGCATTATTGGATGGACCTATGCCGAAACTTTCAAAACAATGCGTCAACTATTGTAGGAGTTACAGCCCCTGAAATTTTTTTTTTGGCGTTTTTGCACGTGCAACTTTTAAAATTTTCTTCTCAAAATCCATTAAACAGAATTCAATGAAAGTTTGCATATTTGTTCCTTAGGTTATCCCACACAAAATGATCTTTGGCATTTTTGATTGGGAAAAAACATGGTCCTGTTACTTAAAATACTTAAAATAGAACATTGGGGTCAGAAGGCAGTTGAGATAACCATTGCTCTAGCGAATTTCTGGCAAAAGTAATATTGTTCAGCATCATGAGAAGGACCTATGCTGAAATTTTCAAAACCAGTCATTGACTGATGTAGGAGTTACGGCCCCTGGAACAGTTTTTTGGTTTTTTTTTCACATGTATTACATTGAAAATCTTCTTCTCTAAAAGCATTTAAGATCATTTAATGAAAATAAGCATAATAGTTTAGTGTATTGTGCTCAAAATAACTGTTGCGATTTTTAATTTGTGAATAGATATAGCTGCATATACTAAAAATGGAACTTAAAGTTCGGAAAGCAGTTTTTTGAAAATAATTTAAAAAATGTTGCCTTTAGCAAAATTCTGGTTTAGGTCATGAGAATGCTATTAGAAGCATTTGCTCAATTTGACAATTAAATTGTTTTTAACTTAGCCTGTCTCATTTCTCAGGTTTTTCAAATAAGCAAATGGTTAACCAGGTGTCTCCTGGGACTCTAGTACTACCATCACCTTTGCTCCTGAAGTCTGGATATCCTGGATCCTGCTTGGCCCCTCCTAACAAATCAAAACCTACCATTTGAGTGGTTCTTTTGCAAAGGTTATTGGTCTGCCTAAAAAGAGAAAGATGTGTCAACTTCAAAGTATAGTTGTATGTCTGTCTTTATGTTAGTCAGCATTACATACATTGTACATCTCTGATATCATTCAATAGTCGTTACTAAATTGGTTAGTATACCCCCACTCAACAAGTGGTATCACCTTGTTTATACGTCTTTCCGTCTGTTCAAATTTATTTGCTTTATCTCAACTCCCAATGAATAGATTAATTTCAAATTTGACATGTGGCTTCATATAGATGGGGCATAATTACCATATTTTGGTGTGTATTGTGCACACTTTTTTACCAGGAAACTAATTTCAGAACATGGTTGTGTGTATAATACACCAATACTTCATTTCAACACATTTTTACAGACCTAAGATCAGTCAAAAATTAACCACCTTGAGGAGTTAACATCGAATCAGAGACCACTTATGAGCTGCCAAAGCATATTTATGGATTTTTCATGAGTTTTTTGTTGACTTGTTACCTTTGTAAGCATAGATTGTCAATAAAATCTTCTTGAATAGAATTTGGTTTTAATTTGTTTCCTCCCAAAGAACACAGCAGATTATGTTTTCAACTGCCAATACTTTTGTTTTGTGTATCGATTAACTAATGATGTCATGTGGTGATAGAGGCGTTGCAAATGGTATTCAGATGTTACTGATTATGGTTTCACCTATTAATTTTATATCTGACAAGCAATTGACATGTTTATTGAGGGGATTAATTAATCATGACAAGGACACAAGACAATTAGTTACCGGTTTTATTAATGGAGATTGTAAATTGTTTTGCAATGTCTATATAATTACGTCTTTACGATGTTTACGACTTGTTAACGATTTGAAAGAAGTAATTGTAATACACACAAGTTTAAGCAATCTAATTACTGAATAACAAAATCTTGGGCACACTGGTCATAGTGCCTTAACATATTACCATTGGACAAAGTAGTTTGTTTAAAAAAAAAAAACCATATTGTTATTTATGCATCTTATTGAACTCAATTTCATAGTTATTGGATACTCTACCTTTTGATAATATTTGGCGTCATTTTTTCAGTGAACTAATATCAAAATCCTTATCCAACATAAAACTATTAATTTTAAATATTAACCCTTTATGTATCCCCGATAAACATCGGAGAAAATTCTGCATTTCATTGTCACGCTTGGCCAAGCTATCAACAGACATGCCCTACTTGATGACGGTCTGCATTGTTCACTCAGACCCCTTAATAGATTGTAGTAAAAAGTCCTCCCTCTAGAATTAGCCATCTTCAGAAATTTATTACTCAATAGAAAGCTTTCAAAGGTAATCAAAACATATGTCCAAGCTTACAATTTCAGCTGTTGTCTACATTACGCTTTTCTTACCCGAGTAGTTAATTAATACACATAAACACGGACAACACAGATAAATACAAAAATTAACAAAAACAATATTCTTTATTGAAATAAATACACAAAACAGACAAAATGGTCCCTTCTATTTACAAATGAATTAAAGCCAGAAATGTTTGTGGTTCTAACCAGTGACACAATTTCCCTGCATGCAAAATACATACGTACATCAGTAAAAAGTTTTTTATATCAACTTTTAAAGGAAAAACCACCCTGCGCATTATACACAACTGTGCACTACACACACCAAAATACGGTAATGTAAGGGCTTTGCCATTTTTCACTGTTTTGAATAATAGGGAAAATTTTCGTCAAAAAAATCTTCAAAAGAACGGAATGATTTCAAATTTGGTGCATGTCTTCATATTGGTGAGCCATATATAAGTGACTTAGGTTGCTTTCTGGTATCAAATTCCTGTACAGGTTGCTATATACTTCTTATCACATCAATGTGTGCAACTTCATGTTTATTATAATACATAATTAAATCTTCAAAACTTCATTATTCATTGAATCCCTGGAAGACAATGGGGTTGAAATACTCTCAAACTGTACTTGCTCGAACTGGGATGGCTCAAACACCCTGGATTTCTTGAACACATTTCGAAGTACCAAATTTTTCTCCTATATAACCAATATAAATAACTTTGGATTTCTCGAACATTCGAACTGATTAGTTGGTCCATTCTGTAATAAATCTTAGAGAATAATCCTCATTAACTCAAACTAGTCACCCATTTTGTCAACTTAGGTAATAAAAGGTGTGAAAAAGTAAAACCCTATCATTAATCAAAGTGTTATTTTAGTTCATTACAAGGTAATATTAAAGTCATCACTAATTAGGTAGTTTTAATCTAACATAGTACTGATTGAAGTTCTAGAATGTTCTGAAGTCAGCATGCTGAAAGCATCAAAGAAGATAAAGATGAAACAAATTATTGACCAAGATACATGAACTCTGAAAGTTTTTTTTAAAAGAAAACATGGCATTTTTAATGTCTACAAATCAAAAACCTGAAAGCGATTGAAAAATATCCAATAACACATTTCAGTGGTCCTTTGGAGTTCGAGGTACCAAGGTTTGACTGTACTTCAAAATTTTGGTTTTTTTTAGATTAAAACTCAATAAATTATTAACTAATTTTTTTGACAGCTATTGTTGACTATAAGGTTGCCTATGATGTATATAGCAACCCAACAACCAAGAAAGATACCCGTGCTTTGACTTCAGTCCCTGAACTTTATGACCAGCAGGAGACACTGTCTGTCGTGTGGGCTGATGGAGACCGTTTGGACATGACTGTAGTGGCATATGGTGTGTTGGGAAAGACAAACCAAGAGAGTGTTACAGTTTATAGAGATGCCACACCTCCCATTATTAACAACCTGTGGTTAACCAAAGGGGACAGACTAAATATTTTTGTCCATAGTCTAGAGGAATTCAATGAAATGATGTAAGTTAATATAACTTTGAAGTTGGTACACAGTCTTACATGTAAATTTACTGACCCAAAAGACATTAAAGGATGTTTTCTTTAGTAACTGTTGGCCGGTAGTTATTATTACCTGGGTTTGAGGGCTACATAGGAATCACCCTGTTTAAGTGTCTAGTGTCTGTCTTGGAGTCTATATGGAATCTGTTCACATTTCTTGTGAGTGACTTCTCCTAAAATGTTTAAGGCATAAAATTTTGTAGTAGGGAAAGGTAGATGTGCATGAAAAAAAATATTAGATAGCTAGCAGTGTTTTATTTAATGTACCTCGTGTAATAAATTTCGATAATTGAGACTGAGAAATAAATTTGGTAATTTCGCTCTCAGACTTTCTCCTGCCCAAACGTCATTTTTTTTAATATGAATCTTCCGATCACAGAATTTGAAGTTCATATTGAGAATATGGGTAAATTATGAAGAGAATCTATATGATAAACAGGATAATTAATTAGAGCTAGGAATGGAGTCCAAGATCAATGTATACTAAATAATTTTAGGATAAATATTCAATTATTTCACATTTCAGGATAGAATGGGAAGCATATGACATACATAGTGGAGTCCAAAATCAATGTATACTAAATAATTTTAGGATAAATATTCAATTATTTCACATTTCAGGATAGAATGGGAAGCATATGACATACATAGTGGTTTAGATAGTGTTAAATGGAGACTGTATGACCACAAAACTGGAGATGAACATGGATATGAGGATATCATTGCTCAGGGACATGCTGTGGTATGCAACTGTAAATAATGAAACATACATTTAAAATGCAAATGTAGCTATGCAATACTGCAGACTCAATTTAGGGTACTGTATGACTATTTTTGGCTTGAATATCATTTTCCCATTTTGAGGGTAAGAGTCTATGTACAAAAAATATGGCAATTTTAATTTTTGCATATGCCAAGTTGTGCACTGATACTGAAGCCCAGAGTAAATATTTTTAGGAATTTATATTTGATTTTTCTGACGGACTGTTAAAATACACCAAAAAATATCCACTATACACATGATACAGTATATTTGAAATATACCTTGCACCTGATCCTTCTGTTCATCCATTTGTTGTTTATGTACCTTAAGTTTGAACAGTAACTGTTATGATTATCACTTGTATAAGTGCATGATTGCTGAAAATTGAAAAAAAAAGGAAATAATCCAATTTTAAACAGATTTTTATTTTGAAAGAATTAGTTGGTGGTCTTTAACAATTAAAGTTTCAAAGACAATTTAATACTACTTCTCCATCTAAGAATCAGGCAAAATGTTGTAAAGGTGTGGCACATGAAGTAAAAATACATTTTACAGCATTATCCAAGTATTTATACCTCATAACCTCAAGAAATTACTGTCAAAGTGTTAGTATAGTTTGCCTTTTTAAGATATTGATAGTTCAAATTTAGTTGAAATGCACTATGGAAAATTGGGAACATTTTCCCGAACTTTATCCTTATTTAAGTAGTCAAAAAATATCTTTGTCCCCAATGCTTCAGGATAAATATAAATAACTTTTCAGTTTTTTGTTAATATATTTGAGTATATTAGAAACAAAAAAGACCAAATTGAGAAAAATGATGTGCCACTCGTTGCCTGATTCTTACACAGAATGGTACTTAATTATTCAGATTGGAAAATAATTGCGTATCTACTTTGTTCATTGAGATTATGAGCAAATTGTTTTCTCTAATTCTGTTTTGTTGTGTATTAAAGTATAAGCAATTCTTTTCATTTTAGGATCTCTACTCTTGTCAAACCAAGTACAGCTCATATGCAAGGGGAGCTAACTGTTACTGCACTCCTTTCATGGGTTGCTTCCATCGTCATTTCCAAGTAAAACCAGAAATAAAAGCCCATGGTGGACTGAAAATTGGTAAAGACAGAGGGAACCATGATTACGACTACTTTATAGAAGTGACAGTCACAAGTAAAGCTTACCTGACTACAGTTCTGACTAAAAAGGTTGGTTTGATAATTACCATTTTTTTTTGTTTTTGGGGTACTATTTTTTTTTTATTTTGGTTTTGTTGATTTAGCCATTCTAATTATAAATTTTGGTTCCAAACAAAAGAAAATTTTCCATTCACATGATGGAATAGTCAAATCAATGAATTAAATAATCTTTTAACTAACATTTCCTACCAAAACCACAAAATGTATGCCAATTAATATTAATTATCTCACATACCATATCTTAATACCCGTTATCCAGTAAAATCACAACCACATGGGTCAGTAACCATCTGTATCATCAACAATGGGTCAAAGTGGTATAACATGAAAAAAAAGCCTCCAAACTGCATTGTGAATCACAGGTTTGATGGGTCATTCTGACTCTTTTGATCTGAGTTGAACGGTTTATTTTCAACAGCATATTATTCCAGCGATAAGTATAAGATTTCTGAATTAAATAAATATCTGTGTAAATAAATAAGTGTACTTTGTCCGCGAGTTCAATAATTTTTATTGAAAGGGTGTGTAAATGGCTCAGAAGCCATAGATCATTAGGAGTACAAAATCAGAAACATGTCAAATGGGCAGCCATGTGTGAAATAAGCGGGAAATTTGTTTGATGAATTGGTCATAATTATGATCAGTAATTAGTAAACAATATTACCTGGTGTTATGAAATACAGTAAAAAATAATCCTTACCTGCAAATTTGGTTGCAATTAGCCATTTAGATAACACCTTAATTGTCCCCTTTCGGCAAATGCCGAAGGGGACTTAGGTTTGCACTCCGTCCGTCCGTCTATTCGTCAGTCTGTCAGTCAGTCACACTTGGTTTTCCAGACTTTTTTTGTAATGCCTCATCCAATTGATTTTATATTTGGTATATAGTCTTATCATGACAAGTTACAAGTTAAGTGTAAATGATGTTACGGTTGAACGATTTTTACAGAAGTTATGGCCCTTGGACATGGAAAATTTCATAAAATAAAATAACCCCATCCATTGTTATGTCACATATATAAACAAAATCTCATAAAGGCAATGAGTTCAAAGGCCGAAAAGGGACACTGTATTGCATCAGCAATACTGTCAGAATGCTTGTTGAATTATAATTTGAGCTACATGTAAATGTGTTACAACATACCGTTAATGAGTATAAATTTGCATATTACAGGACAGATAACTCCAAAACACTTGGTTATGTTGTCCAAGTTAAAAAAAAGTTTTTGCAAACATATCTTCTAGAGTTTATTTAAATATTTTAAGGGTTTCAAAGTCTCATAGTTTTTATTAACATCATCGTATTCATTCATAAAGGATAGCGGCAACCATCAATAATATTCAAATGCAATCGCAGGTTTGACTGATTGAGTGACAACTTTTGTTGATAGCAGTTTACCAAAAATTTTGAATCAAAGCAATTGAACTAAACAAATCTAATGAAAAGCATTGTTGATGAACATTTTTCTTGAAAAATCCTTAGATAAGTCGAAGTGGACGATAAGGCAAGACTGACACTTTGCTGAAAAATAATATCGACTATAGTCCGGAAAATACGGTATGTCATCACCAGTTGGTAGGTTTAATATAACATGGAACTGATTGAACTGATTGAACTCTACATAATGAAAGAATGAAAGAAAATTACATATAAACAAATCATTGACCCATGAACTTGAACTCTGAAAGCTTTTTAAGCAATGGCATCATTTTTTGAATGCCAACAAAACAACAAACCTTCTGAAAGTGAATAAAAAATTCCAAAAAACTTACAAAATAGTTGGAAGTTTGCAATTTCTAAAGATATAGATGATCTTGGACTGGCAATAAAAAAATACAGAAATCTCAAAACTTCAATTTCTCAGATTCCTCATAGCTCCAACACATTTGAATGGTCCTTTGGAGTTTGAGCTAACAAGGTTTGACTGAATAATCTAATGGAGAATTTGACACGCATGCACCTTCCCAATTAAAGGATGTCCAAAAACATGTATGCATTTATAAATTTAAATTCAGTCCATGGCCACTTTTTCTTCCCTTAGCAACGGGCACATATTATAGGAGATAAAGTGACAGTTGGTTGGCTTGGAGATGTGTCTGATTGGAGTGACATACCTTTCTGCAGGCTGTTGCTCTTGCTTACTACCGCATACAAAATAGGGCTAAGTATGTCGACCTAGTACAAAGCGGGGCCTGTTTATTGGTCAGTATTCTTGATCTGAAATACCTGAAATACCTGCTGTAGAATGTATAATCAATCAACATATGCCCATATTTTCAGATAACCATTGACATTACTCCTCCTCATGTTGGGGTTGTCCATGATGGTTTGCCATCAGAAAATGAGATAGACTACCAACAGGGACTACAACTAAAAGCCTACTGGGACCAGTTCTTTGACCGAGAGAGTGGGGTCTTCTTTTACCAGTACATTGTGGCAAATAGCTGTGCTGATAAGACTGATTTCAGGCTTAATTTATCTTCAAATCCTAATGTAAGATTTTAAATTTCTATTTTCAATTGTTTTAAAAAAGGAGTATGTTATATACACTCCTCGAAAACGTTTAAGTTTCTCATTTTAGATTTCGAACATCGTCTATTGTGCGTTTACACATTGTTTTGCATTCGTTTAAATGCACGATGAAAGTACAATAGATGTATTCGATTTAACGCATGCTAGGAGTGTTTGTTAAACACACAATACAAGAGTTCGTTTAAACGTATGATACAAGCATTCATTTTAATACACGATACAAGTGTTCGTTAATTTTTGTACTTAGATTATTTCCTCGATTCAACTGTTATTTTTCTATTATTTGCTACTATCAATTTATATATTTTCATTAATTCAATTTTCTATTTTCCCTTTCATCATTATTTGTTTATATTAGTATTTTTCTCCTTTTGTATGTTGTGCATTTAAACGCACGCTGTGAGCATTCGTCTATAGTGCGTTTAAATGCATGCTGGGATTGTGTGTTTATTAGCGTTCAGTTATCATTCCTTTGGTGAGCGTTTAGCGTGTGTTTAGTTATAGTGCGTGCATGAAACCTAAACATCTTAGAGTGTGGATGAGTAACTATTTGTCTCAGTAAAAGTTCTAGAAGACTTGGAAAAGGCTTTTGTAAAGATGAAGTGAGGGGTTGGGCAAAATCAGGGGGTAGGTATGCTAAAGATGGAAAAGAGAGGAGGAATCGTTTTGTTTTTGTTTTTGTTTTATTTATAAGTGAATACTAAGAATCTAACACTACTGAGAGTGCAAGACAGAGAATTTTCAGTCACCCGCTTGTAGTAAGAAATATAGTTCTTTCTTTTCTATTGGAATTAACACATGATGTAATTGGGGGAATGACATTATTTGAATTGGAGAATTAGGAGATTAAATAACCCATAAGCTTATAATGTCGTATAAGAAATGGAGATAAGGTTTTGAAATATCAGTCATTAACATTTTTTGGGAGTAAAGGTAATGTCTTTATGTTCAGATTTAGCCTTTTACTTAAAATGTCTGTGTGTTTATCCCATTTCAGATTGTAGAAACTTACAACACATTTGGAACCCATACAGCCAGCAGTGATGGGACCTACTTCTTCACTGTTGTAGCATACAACAGGGCATTGGACCCCTCTGACCCAGTCTGTTCTGATGGTGTTACAATTGATAGTTCTGTGCCTGGTGTCAAAGAAGTTGTTGTAGATGGTGCTTTGATCAATGGAGGTCTTATTAAAGACTCAACCAGTACAGATTACTACATATTAGGATCTAATCGTGTTCGTAGGAAAATCGGCAATGTTTCCTCTGAATGTTTGTAAGGCTTCCTAAATAAATGTTTTTATATTTAGTACTCTCAATTTTTGAAAACTGTTAGGCATCATGTATTGCTATGCTTGTTTTGATACCCCAGCTTTAAATGCAGGATTGATCACAGACTGGTATTTGTCAGTTCATTAGTACATTTCTCTATGTAGGTCCATTTGTCCATCTGCAGCAATGCTGAAATTGCTAACCAAAATTTGGTGAAACTTTCACAGATTCTTTATTACTTGATGCCATTATGCACATCCTAATTTTTATTCATTTGATAACTTTCGAGGTTTTAAGATGCAATACATGGATTTTGTCTTTTTCTAATCTGTAACTTCTTTTGAAACTTCTGTATGGAATTTGATGAACCTTTCACAGATATATTCAATTTCAACAAATTTCATAAGAAGGTTGCATACCACAAAAGGAAGATGGGTACTGATTTTGGGGGCTACAGCCCCCAACTGTTATATAATTAGCAGCCAAAAAGGGCCTAAATCAAGCATTTTATATAGAAATTCTATTTATAAAACTCCAGTTAAAGCATAGGAATGTCATTGATAATGTTTCGCAGTATTGTATTCCCCAATTGTCAGACTTGGATAGACTTTGTGGGTAAAGATTTGAACTTGAAAAAAATTAAGTGCCTGAAACTGGACCAGTAACCTGCAATTTTCTGATGACAGGAAAATAACTTGTTTGACTTTGGTTCCTATTATGAAATTTTTTATTCAATGGATTCCTTATAAAAGTCCCTGACTGTGTTGTTTATCAGATTACAGATACCTCAGAGGGTTTTTTGAGTAAAAAGGGGTCAAATGGGCCTCACCCAAAATCAATCAACTTTTTTATTTTTGGTCCTACTTGTATATGGAATTTTTTTAATCAAATTCCTTGTAATAGTCCCTCTGTGCTTTTCAATCAGATTTTAGATTTCTTTTATGATTTTCCAGTTATAAGGGGTCAAAAGGGTCTAATTTTGAAAATTTTGATTTGAATTTCAAATTTTGTGCATTTTAATGTCCAAACCAGTTGTTGTGTACATAATTAATTGTAAGTCCCAGTGCTCAAGTGTGTCAAAACTAATTTTGTGTCCACACTTGTCCCAACTGTTCAGGAAACGACCACCACGGTCCTATAATGATGCACTTTCAATCACTTCTGGAATACTTTGATTGTATCCAACAGAACATTTTTTGAGCCATTCATTTTCATATTTTATATTAAGAATGTCTTGATCATTAATATTGTTAATTGTCTTGCTATTTGGTTCATTTTATTGACATTTTCTGATGTTTGTTTCTCATTTCCAGGAACAAAGCTACAGCCCAGAGAGACATTGATCTCTTTCCATTACAAAGAGATATGGAAGGTGATCCTGTAGAAGTTGACGGTTATGTTTTCTGTAGTAACTCTAGCTCTGCTCCAAGCAATGTAGGATTGACATTGTTCAAGTCATCAATGGTAAGTAAGGCAGTCATCAGTGATAACAATTGTTTGTTTGTTGGGGTTTAATGTCCGAGCAGCAATATTTCAGCTATATTCAGACGACAGTGATAACAAAAAAGAGTAATTAAAGGAAGTCGTTGATGATGAAGATATTGGTTAAGTCATCACTGTTGAGTATCTAAAATGTTATATATTTTGTTTAAACTTAGGATATGCGGTACATTTAGTTTAGTGTCAATTTCACTTATCTTTTTGAATATCCATAAAATAATGAAGTGAATAGAAATTTGTATTTGTATATGTGCTGCTATAGATTCAATTTTTTCTCCTGTCTACAGTGATCTGTTTCAAGTTATTTTATAACTCCTCTGATAGAACTTATCATATGGCCTTTATTTTCCCTTTCTGTCATGTACAAAGTAATCAGTATAAGCATGCTATTTCTGTCCCCTAAGACATGACATGAGGGGACATAGAAATGCTGTGCGTCTGGCCATGTGTCCGTCTGTCCGGGTTTTCCACACGTGTTTTGGAATGCTCCTTCTGAATAAGTTTGTTTTGGATACATAGCCTTATTATGAAGACTTGTAAATGCTTTTACCAACTGACTTTATCTTTTGTATTTAGTCTTACCATAATTGATTGTTGAGGTTTAGTACTAAAGCTGCAATATTTCAGCTATATTCAGGCCAGTCTTACTATGGGAAGTTACAAGTTAAGTTCAACTTTGGTTATCGTTGAATGATTTTTACAGAAGTTACAGCCCTTAGACTTAGAAGATTTCAGTGAATTGAAGGTTTTCCACACTTTTTTTGGTAACACTTTTACCGATTTATTTTATCTTTTGTGTGTAATTTTAGCATGATAAGTTACAGATTAAGTTACCGCCCTTAGAAAATTTCAGTTAATATTATAGTTTACGCAGGGTACATTGGAACACAGTTCTTTTATGGTTTTTATGTTTAATATCTAGCAATGTTGAAACATAGTTGTATTTTCCAGATGGAGATGTCATGGACACCTGTAGATATCCCTGCCAAGATCTATGACTATCAAGTTGGTTTCTCATCAACACCTGGAAGTGCTGCCCCAGATATCATGAGTTTCGAGTCGACCAAACAACATGCTCACCACCGAGTGATGCATGGAAATGTTCCAGATGGATCTCAGTTTTATATCATTATCAAATCTATTAGTAAATCCAATGTAGAGGGAATCACGGTAAGTGGGAAAAAAATGATGGAGGGTAAGGTGCTGTACTCATTTACATGTGGGTAAAATGGCCTTTATAATCATATTTTATACCATACAAATAATTTAGTACATAGATCCAGCCACCCTGTGAACAAGTACGACACCACACATTGTATGAATTATTTCTATTTGGTACATGTGTATTATAAAAAAAAAACATATAGTATTTTTGCATCTGAATCCCCATTACTAAAAATAGATCAAGTACTTTTTTTACATGCATGAAGTATATAATTAGGCTTACAAGTTTATTTTATACTAAGGGATGGAGTATTAATGGTTGTGATATAAACTGGGTTCAGTATCATGAGTATAATTATTTGCAGAAAAAAACATCTATATCCGATTTGTGCAAGTAAAATCAGGAGCTTAAAAATGGCACCATGGCAACTTAATTTCCATATATTTGTAAAGGGAACTGAGAATCAAACCAGTCTTGGATAATATTCACTAGCTTCCATAATTAGAAACAAATTGTATCTTAAATTTTTCCAGGATGGGAATCGTCAAAACCTGGCACTAAAATGTTTACAAAATGATGTTATTAGAATATCAATACCGGACAATTTGAACCAAAGACCTTTGAGACCACGACAACCCACACTTCTTTCAAATGCCAGCCATTTCAGCCCACAAATATTTCAGACCATTACAAGTAGGGAAACAGTATATCATGACAAATTTTATCATTTTGGAAGTTAATAATGACAGGGCTTACTTAAACTATGAAAGGTGTTTGAATTTATAAATGTTTCCTCAGGAGCATTAAAGGTTTTCACCTTCCTCATTAATAATTTTAAGATACAACAGAAATTGTTCTTAATTCAATCATATCGACCAGTGTTTCACTGACAATGCGAATTAGAGATGGCTTCCCAAATGTATAAACTATCCATTACAGAGTGTTGGACCATGTTTCATTGACACAACACCTCCAGAATTTGAAGACACCAATGGGGGTATTTCTGTGGCATTGTCTGGGGATCACCTTGTTGCCATGTGGCCGTTGACTGCTGTTTCTGATAGTGAAGAGTTATTTGGTCTGGATTACAAGTTTGCTATAGGTATATAGACATATTTAGATGAATGTTAAGGATTGTCTATGATATATTTTAAAAATTGACAGGTTAGAGAAAATCCATGTTATGCTATTCAAACAGCCACATATTAAGTGCTTTTCTCTGTTATAATATGGCAGTGTGTGAATTATGCTGGAAAAACACGGGTTTTTTTTTCCTCAAGAAATCTTGTTCAAATTGTTGTCTAAAATACAGAAATGACATTTTCATCTTTTTTAAGTGTCGGTGATTTGATATATGCTATATGAAATGTATTGCAATTGCATCATCATCAAAGGGAGGTAATTCACTTTTTCCATATTGTTGAATTGTAATTTTGAACTTACTTTGCAGTATCCTCTGATACTTCTAAGATAAACTAACTGACAGTCGGTCTTGACCATTAACCATGTACCCTCGTAAGCATGGTCAGTTTTTTAAAGCTTGCCAGAAGATTAAGTACAATTTAATTAAGCTATCAAAATGTAATATTATTATCTTTAGAGATTTGAACCAAATACTGTATTTACTGCTTTATTGTGTGCTATCCATTTTGTTAATGTTTTTAAAACAGGTCATAGTCCCTAAGGAACAGATGTACAGACCTTTGAGCCTCTCCGAGCAGGAGGATCTTGTGCCCTTTCCACACCCCCATCCTGTACAGCTGCCAAGATTTCTGACTTGGATTGGTACATACATGGGCATCATACTTACTATATATCTGTTAAGGTGGAAAATACAGCAGGATTAAATCTGATCCAGACGTCTGATCCATACACCCATGATGTTCAACTACCAGCCAAGGGTGTGGTCATAGACTGTGATTTACAGGTAAGTTATCTCTGAAATCTTATTATGACCAGTAACAGAGCTGTATAATGCTTTATGTTTTATATGTCATTTAAAATGATTTAGGTCTCTGACATTCTAAATGAAAGGATTATATATACAGTTGAATTTTTGCTACTGGGCTGAGAAACATTTCTTTACTGGGGAACCAATTTTTTTTTCAGCAAAGTCTTCACTTATTTATCCACTCTCTATTGTAAGTTTTTGAATTACATTTTGTATATCATGCTCAATATTAAGGGCTTGCATATTAAAAAGTCAATTTTATCATGGGTAGGGAAATGATTTAACCAAATGTTAAACAGGAGAATTATTTTTTTTCAAAATTGCTACATACTTATAACTCAATGTTTTTAAAAAAAATGTTTGTAAATACTTATTAGGAAAACCTTGATCTGGTTGTTTGAAAGATTTATCTATTGGACAAAGCTTTTCACTAGATACACTTAACACATTTATTTGATTATGTCATATGTGAAATTATGATACAAATTAAATTGCAATTATTTTTTTTTCCAGACCTTCTCAGCTGATATTCCACTTAAAGTAAGTTTGCTTAATAAGTCAACATTGTACCCTATTTGAAATGTGTAGGGCATATGGGCATTAGGGTATGAATATTGCCTAAAATATCAACTTTGTTGTAATAATATAACAAATTGTTTATTACATAGTAAAAAAAAAAAGTTAGATTTAGTCAGCAGTCTTTATCCAAGCAACACACTTATACATTTTTCTTCCATTTATATAATCATTGAAAAAGGGGACGATAGTTAAAAGTGGCGAAAAAGAATATGCAATCAACCGTCCTTTTCTTTTAGAAATAAAAAGGCTACTTTCACTTTGGATTCACTTCCCCAACCCATTTCAGTGAGATTTTCTGATATATCCTGTTTGACTAAACCATCTAATGTTAGCCTCACAGGTGATGCTCAGTATGAATAAAAGGAAAAATAATGTTTTTGGCATTAGTTCCTTTATAATGATATGTGTTGAAGAATCAGCTACAAAGAATTTTTTTTTTCAACTTACTGGTACATTGTATTACATCCAGAAAGCTATGTTCACATCCAAGAAACAACTTGATACTTTCACATATGATAAACTTTGTAATGATGAATCTATTCATTAAATATAATTTTGTTTGTTTGGTGTGAACACTATTTCCTTGCCAAAAATATGACTAGAAAGTGACCAAAAAGTACAATATTGACAAAGTATTCTAATTAAGGTAAACTTCAATTTGTCCTTTTAATGCAAGATATTAGATATCTTTATGTTTTCTCATTTGTGATGGATTTAAGTCTCCAAAGTAACTTTTTAATCTTTCAACACTTTATTATTGATTTTTGGTTTTTATTAATTATTAATGCCTAAAAAGGCCATGTGAGCTTTTGTGAGGTTTTGTCATCACTTTGTGTCCATAGTTGTCATGTTTGTGTTCACGTTTAACTGTTCTTTAAAAATCTGCTGCTGTGAAACCACTGAACAGAATTTTGTGAAACTTGGTGAAAGTCATCCTTGACTGTAATCCCAGAATTGTGTCTGTTATGGTCCTTGCCAAATTAGATGGCCACTATTACTAACAATAGAACGACTGGGTATCCCCATATACCTTGTTTTTTTGTTTATACCTCAAAAAGTCTTTTCGCATATATCTCCAAAATGGTTAAGTTAAGCTTAATTCTGGCAAGTAAAAGTGTTCAGCATGATGAGATTTATGTGCTGTCAAATTTTCATTTTAATCTATTAAGCCATGTTGGAGTTACTGCCCTTTTTCAACATTTTTTGCTTATATTTTTTATGTTATTTCTTTCAAAAATCTTCTCCTCTGACACTACATGACCAATTGGAACCAAACTTGGTATGAATGTTCCTTGGGGTATCCTGCATAGAATTGAAGTGTTTTTTTTTTATCTGTCAAAAAACATGGCCGCTGTTACTAAAAATAGAACATAGGGGTCAGACAGTAGTTTTTCGCATATATCTCCAAAACCATTAGGTTTAGCCAAATTCTTTCAGTAGCTGAGATGGGTATTTGACATTTATCACATTATGAATCAAGTTTGAGTTTACTCTTATAAAAGGACATAGAAGATGAAGATTTCCAGACAGACACAACCAGTGTGGCAGCCAGATGGTCAGGGTTTGCTCATCCACATTTAGATGTTACATACAAAATTAGCATAGGCACATTCTTTGGTGGCAAGGATGTGATTTCTGACAAAGATGTGAATACCAGTTTATGTCACCAAGAAAAAGGACTGTCTCTAACACCTTATCAGGTAATAACTTTTCATTTGAAATATTTTAGACCCCATCAATTTTCAGGGATAGTAAACAAAATTTTGACAAGGGAATGCCATTTGTAGTTTTAATTTTGTAACTTTATATTATTAGTACATAACAAAACCATTGTGACAAAGGAGTGATTTTTTTAGAGATTGGCCATTGGTATAGAAAGTTTACATAGTGTGTAAATATTGATCTATGATATCTGCCCAAATGTTGAAGAGTTTTTTCCCTTTGATTTGACTTCCTAGAATAAAATAGCTTTCAACTAATAATGATTATCTATGATTTTGTAGAAATATTTCATCACCATAACAGCAGTAACATCTATAGGAAATACTGTAGTATCATCTGATGGCATTACAATAGTAACAGAAAATGATGCTCTGACTGGAATTGTTATTTTTGATGGGGAACCCTGCAACACAACAGGTAAAAATTGAATGTTTCAGATTCCAGTAAAACAATAATTTTGTTATGATTATTAGGGCCCCGCCTTAGGCGGGTCGCTCTATAGTGATCAGTCTGTCTGTCCGTCTGTAACAAATTAATGTCTGCTCTATATCTAGAGAACCGTTATGATTCCATACTTAACATGTAAATTAACCAACACAATAGGGTGTGTCATAATGTATGTACAACTTCCTAGGTCAATGGTGAAGGTAAAAAAAACTTTGGTTTCAGTTGACAACCCCCTATATCTTGAGAACTGTTATGATTTCAAAGTTTATACTTGACACGTATATTTACCAACACTAGAGGGTGTGTCATAATATACGTACAACTTCCTAGGTCAAAGGTCAAGGTCAAAAACTTTGGTTTTAGTTGACAACCCCATGTCCTGTAGTAAAGATCGTGTCACAGAGGTGGCTCCCATCTCAATGATATCTAAATAAATCAGTGAGTTTCAAAATATGTTTGTCTATGAGTTTTGTAACTCCTTTTTAGCTCACCTGGCCGAAGGCCATGTGAGCTATTGCCATCACTTGGCTCCGTCGTTGTCCTTAACAATTTTTTAAAACTCTTCTGCTCTGAAACTACTTGACCAATTGGAACCAAACTTGGTTTGAATGTTCCTTTAGGTATCCTGCATAGAATTGATGTTGGGATTTTTGATCTGTCGAAAAACATGGCCGCCATTACTAAAGATAGAACATAGGGGTCAGACAGTAGTTTTTCGCATATATCTCTAAAACTGTTAGGTTTTGTCATATTCTGACATGGGGTAAAAGTGTTCAGCATGATGAGATCAATCTGCTGTCAAATTTTTGGCCAGGTGAGCTATTGCCATCATTTGGCGTCCGTCGTCGTCATCTGTTGTCGTTAACAATTTTCAAAATTCTTCTCCTCTGAAACTACTTGACCAATTAGGACCAGACTTGGTATGAATGTTCCATGAGGTATCGTGCATAGAACTGTTGTGGGGATTTTTGATCCGTCGAAAAACATTGCCACTGTTACTGAAAATAGTACATAGGGGTCAGACAGTTGTTTTTTCGCATATATCTTTAAAACTGTAGGTTTAGCCAAATTCTTTCAATAGATGAAATGATCCTTATTTTTATGACTACAAAAGTCTTCAGGCATAAAATTTGTCAGATGCTTTCTTATAAGAGTTATTGCCCTTGGCAGGGGAAAATGACGTTTTTTTTGTTTTTTTTTGTACAGTTTTCAGCCAATGTCTTGAAAACTATGATAGATTTAGACTTTCATTTAATGAAATGATCCTTATGATAAGTCCTATCAAAGTTTTCTTGAGTCAAAATTGTTGGACAATTTCTTGTTTAACTTGTTGCCCTTGAAAGGCAAAATTCAACGAGGTGAGCTATTCAGGCTCCTGGGAACCTCTTGTTTGTACATACTAATACTAGTACATACTGTTAAAATGTTCTTAACCAAACCCTGAAAAAAGGAAAACCTGCTTAAACCATACACTTTAAGTTTATATTAAATGTATTTAAACCTTCGTAAACTGAACATCTGCATAAAAATAAAAAAAATAAAAAAAGGTCCAAAAAGGTCTGGTTTAGAAGGTTTCACTGTAACAAGTTGAATTGGTGCTAAAGTGACATAAACACTTGCAAAAGGAGATATAAAGTCCTTTTTTGAGTTTTTTTTTTTTTAAAGGAATGGGTTGGAAGTATTTCATCTGTTTATTTTTCAGATATGAACTTAGATCACCATGAAGTGGTGAGTAATATGGTTGCATTTTTATTAAAAATCATTTTGATTCGAAAAAGAGATTAGATTTTATTATTATTTCTTTTAGAGTCCCTATGTTAAATTTTGCCACCCTCTTTTTTTATGATAATACTGTGCTTTGCTTTCAAGAGAAGCTGAATTATACCACGGTATTTATTTTTGTGATTTAAATTATAATTTCTCAAGTTGAAATAGAATTACCAAATATTAAATGAGAGACTCAGTTTTTTTTTTCTGTAATACTAGATTTATGAAAAACAATGATCTTATTTTATGAATTTAAGATCAGTTTGTATTTAAAAAAAATTTTTTTTTCCGTTAAAGTTGGATATTTTTTCAAGAAGAAATTTTCCTTTCAGTGTATCCAAGGTTAATTTTTAGTGTAGCAGAAATGGCTGAGTACTTCTGATTGATCAAAGTTAACAGTTTTCCCCTGACTTTTTACAAAGCAGAATTATGCTTTCAAGTTGGATTTTCCCTCAAATGAAATTCTTAATCTGACCTTAGTAGTAGGATTATTTTAGTTAGAAAGACACCCTCTGATTTTCTGTGTACAAGGTCAAGGTCATATTTACTAAAAATAGATTTTGATAGTTGACTACCTTGGGCATGACCACTATTTTTGTTGATAATTTTATTAACTTTGCCTGATTTAAAAAAAAAAATATATATATATTTTGTAGGATAATCGTCTTCACTGCCAGGATAATAGATCTGTACAGATGTCAACCAATTCACTGAAGGCCTACTGGACAGTACCATCAGATGTACAGGCATACACTACTGATGCTTATGTTGCTATTGAAAAAAGATCAGGTGTTAGAAGTGAGTACTGAGTAAAGGTTACCTCATGTCCTGGTATAAATTTGATATTAGCTTTTTTGTATAATGGAAGAGTGACATGATTGAGATTCTAGTGTTAGTCAATTATATGGACTAGTTTTGCCCGGATCAAAATGTAGGCTTGGGTAGGTGTTTCTGATGTTCTTAATCAGTTTTACTAGTCCTTGAACTATTGAAGAGTATAAAGGGAACCAAGATTTGAGTGGAATTAAAAAATATATATCTAGGAATAAAGACTAAATGTGCAAAGAAACAATGGTAAATGACAAACCCTAACTCCTTTAAAAACTAGTAGCATTTTCAAATGCAATTTCAGATATTTCATGGAAAGTTGTGATATGAGGCAGGTGAACCTTTAAGAGGAGAAAGTAAAATGTATTGATATTTATGAAAATAGTAATGGCTTTATAGTTTTAATCAACTTGCATGTATTTTTTTTTTTTTTTTTTTTTTTTTTTTATAATTAACAAAACTATAAACATTTAATGTTGTTTATGATACTTAACTAAAAACAATTCTTGCTTAATATTACCTTGGCATTACATGTAAATGTCCTGTCAGACGGCAATTAGACTGTCAGTGCTTCTAAAGTCAAAAGTTAAATTGAAATCGATTACCATTAAGAGGATTTTGTCCTCTTTTAAGATTTCTGTGTTATTGCTCTAAGGTTTATGTACATTAGGAACCTTAAGTTCTCAACAAGGTGTTCAGCTCATGGGTGTTTTCCCTTTAATTCAGACATTTGGTCACCTTTCCAAGACTATGTCCATCTGTCGACAGCATTTGATGTGAGCTTTGACCATTTGACACTGAGCCCTGGCATCATGTACAGGATAGTCTTAAAGCTGTGTGCAAAAATGTTCTGTTTCCAACCAATGCAAACAGATGGTGTCATGGTGATAGCCAACCCCCCTGTATCAGGTGGGATTACTGTGGAGCATATTAATATTGCAGATGGTGGAGGCATTGAAAAGGTATAAATATGACAAGAAATATTGCCTAAAATACTTTTAAATGTTTAATTAGGTACAAGTTAAGCAAGTACTATTGTTAAAAAAAGATGGCTGATGTATTTTCTCACTTTGTTAGAACTGATACAAAAGACAATATAATTAGAATGGATATGGTGAATATGTAAAAAGACAACAACCCCCATTTGGATAAAAAATGTCAGCTCAAAGCTATCCATGGGTCTTCAGTGAACAATGTGGAAACCCTCACTCCACATTACAGGCTTCACCTGGTCCCAAAACATCATTATAAATAGGTTCAGGAAAATAGTTGTCCTTATAGACTAAAACAACATAAAAGTAAATTGAAAATGAAAACCAAACAAGCCATCCTCAGGCCAGACATTCTACACTTGGGACAGGCACAAAATTTGGTGTGATCACAACCTTCTCCCTATATACTCAAGTAACATAAAAGTAAATTGAAGGTGAAAATGAACAAGACATACAGAGGCTAGAAATTTCTGACTTGGGGCATGTGCAAAAGAAATGCACGATGTGTATGCCTTACAAATGAATATTTTTTGTTGAGTAATGAGCTTTCCCTGATTTGTGAAGAATATTAACGTATAATAGGGTTAAAGATATCCACACAAAGTAATCATTTATAAGTGCTTCTGTATTTGAGAATGAGTTCCATGTATCAGTTGAAAAATTTTGAAAATGTTTTTGCAGGCTTATGATATTGAAAACCTTGATGTAATTATTTCTTGATTATATTAGCACTTGTCATGCTACACCTGATCCTGTTCAGGATTGGACCTGGTTCCTCTTTATTGGTTCTGGCAGTATTAATCTTAGTTTAAGAAAACACACTTTGTGTTCATCTGCAAGCAGTGTGACTATGCTTTAAAATGAGGCTATATGATATATAGTTTGTTAATAGATAATGACTTGAAAGCTAAAAGAAGAGGTCACAAGTTACTGCTGTCGAAAAAAAAAACAAGATTTTTTATAGGGTAGGGTTAATTTCTCAGACCCTCGCTAGAGCAGACTTAATCTGTAGTACTCTATTTTGCCTGGCTGAAAACTAAATAAGAATGATTTCTGTTACCACCATTTCCATGTCAACCCCTAGTATTGACTACTTCCTGTTTAGGCTAAACAGGGGCCTAAAATTGAAAAAAAATCTTAATTTTTTTCACATGAGTGACCCTTCAAGGGACTTCTGACACACTTTGTTTGGCTTCAGTAGCCTTCAAGATGTACTGGCTGTGTTAATTTATTAAGCTATGTTGGAGTTTTTTCCAACATTTTTTGCTATTTTTAATGTTAATTCTTTAAAAAATCTTCTCCTCTGCAACTACTGGACCAACAAGAACCAAACTTGGGGTATCAAATTCTTGTATGTCTGGAACTAAGGACAGCTGTTCTTAACTTTTCAGCTGAAGGTGTCATTCACAAAATTTTATGACCCGGACATCGAAGATGTGACAGAGAAATATGCAGCAATAGACAGATATGAGTTTACCATCACTGATAACTCTGTACATGGAAAACTATACATCACATGGACAAAACTAGTTATGTTTACTACCAATGGGGACCAGGTTTGTAAAGGGAAATAATTTGATATGGTGTTTAAGTAGTTCTAAATGCTTTTTGTTTATTTGGCCAATATAAATTTTCATTTTAATCTATTATGCCATAATGGAGTTATTGCCCTTTTTCAATGTTTTTTGCTATTTTTAATGTTATTTCTTTCAAAAATCTTCTTCTCTGAAACTACTTGACCAATTGTTAGAGAACTTGAAATGCAATAATCGTTGGGTGTCTTAGACTAATCTGTCCTCCACTCAAATCAGTGTTTGATTCTGAAATTGTCTTGATACAGAAGCATTTGGGAAACTTGAAAATGGAATTCATCAACCTGTTCATGAATCTCCTGTTTATTTTCAATGTTTTTTTCCCTTTGTTTTGTTGTACAAGTATTGAATGAAAATTAATACAAAGTTACAACAAATGTCTTCCTTTGTTCTGATATCCTTTGAGTATGCATGAGTGAGCATTATTTTCAAGAATATTTATATCTAACATTACAGATATCTTTTGGGTATGATTTAACTGGAGAAATGGACTTTTCTCGATGTAAGAAAATTTCAGTGAGGGGATATAACTGGGTCAGTCAGTATTCTACTGTGTCAACTGAGATAAAGGACTGTGATGCCTATAATCCTGTACTAGTAATACCTAATATAGTTATTGATGCAGTTGGTGCTGCTGATGTTTTAGGTAAGTTGCTGCGGGTTAAGGTTGACTTTTATATGATTTTGTTATTCTGCCACACAAAAGGTAAGACTTTATATTATAATCTTCAAAAAAATTTGTGTCTGTCTGTCACCTTACTTTTTCAGATGATAACGCAAGAAGATATTAGAGGAATCTACGAACAGTTATTCAGAGTGTCATATAATACGGATCATCTTTGAATATCAGTTTGATCAGATTATTTACATGAATAATTAAGGCCATTTTAGTTTTTTTTCCCAAAAAATTTTTTTCAGCATGGCAGGGTATCTTTTAATGTCCAATAAGTTGTTTGGGTTATTCGAGGTTTAGTTTGAACAGGTTCCACTGTTTTTTTTTCTGGCTTTTAGTTAATTTTGTGAAACAAATTTTGGAATATCAAAAGAGATTAACTAGAAAGAACAAGACACATGTTTATTTTATAAAATAAAATAAAGCCATGTATATCTGGTGAGGTTTCAGATAAGATTGTTTGTGCATCCTTGACCAAGTTAATTTATGAAAGACATTCATCACCAATGAAAACAGGTCTAATTAACAGCGGTAGTAGAATCTGTCCATCCATCCATGGCACATATGAGACACCTACTTTATGTAATCTGTAACTTAAAAAGAATCTAACTGATATTAATCAAATTTTGTTCTGTAGATAGTATAGGCAAGCCAATATACCTAGAACAGAATGCTTTATGGCTAGAACCAGACAAGGATTATACACCATACAAGAACATAATATCTGCTGTGTGGCCCACTTTACGTCAAAAAGATTACACCTATGCTGTCCTTGATGCTAAGGCCATTGATGTCACAACATACTATCGTCAAGTCAACCAGCTCAGCCTAAAGGATCCGTGTTCTCATCCAGATAGTATTAAATGTGGTCATACAAGTAAGATGCTTTTTTTTTCTTTTTAAACCCCCTTTGAAAAGTGGGGGTATGTAGTGATGGGGATGTCTAGCAATCATTCTGTCCGTCATTCCATCCGTCTGTCACTTTGTAACAAATATTTTCATCACAGATTTTTAGACTTCTACTCAGGGAATGATTAGATATTTGGTATATTGTTTATGCATGACAACTTGTTCCATGTCTCCCCTTTCCAGCTTATTATATGATGTACTTCCTGTTTTCTGAGCAACTTAAATTATTTGGTAATTGTCCGTCTCAGATTTCTCAACACCCATTGGAAGGAAAGGTTAGATTTTTTTTATACGGGTTAAGCATGATGACTTGTACAAGGTATCCAATTTCCAGGTTTCTTTGGCACCTACTTCCTGTTTTCTTAGTGACATAGAATGTTTACATGTGTGGTATTAGGAAATTTCACAGCACCCACTTGAAGGAATGATTAGATATTTGGTGATGTAGTGATTGGATGAGCTTTTAAAGTATTTCTATATAAACATTACAGCTTATAACATATTATTGGTTTTCTTTTTAACAAGAAACCATGACGCCACTAATTTTGATATTATGTCAGAGACAAGTAGGGTAAAAAATATCAGCATTTCATTGACACTTTTTATCCCCAAGCATCATTTTTTTCTGTTAAGTGCCTAGCCGACAGTTCAGATTTCTGTGTATATGGTCATGTTTGGGGAATGGGGGTATAGATTAAGTGAGCATTGTCACAGTTTTTTAATATATTTAGTGAATAGTTTGTGCTGCTATGGGACTTGTGTTGATTTTTTTATCAAAATTTACATGTTTTTTGTTTTTGTTTTTGTTTTTGTAGCAGTTATCTTAATTCTTCAAGTAGATGAATTAATTTTAAATTTGTTATGTGGCTTTATATAGATGATACATACGGTTTAAGTGATTTTGGTTTCTGTATGATATAATGTTTCCCAGAACTTAGTCATTTTTTTCTATGATCAATTTCAAATTTGATGTCTGGCTTTAAATAGAAGGATCATATTTTGTAAGCAATTTTGATGGCTGTTTAATATTAATGTCCTATACAAGCAATACATGTTTACATGTTTATATCTCTTTCAGTCAATGGGTTCGTGAACGTTGAGTTTACTGGTACTGAACTGGTACATGGAACTCGATACACAGTGTGTGTATATGCTCCATTGAAACTGGTCCAGCATGAGACATGGATTGAAGAATTAGAGGAGGTAACAGCTTGTAGTGATGGTATTGTTGTTGACTTCACTCCACCAGCAGAAGGACGGCTGTGGATTGGAGATAATCCTAGTGTCAGATATCAGGTATTAACCCGTAGCAGGAGATTCTGAACTTTTAGGTCGGAAATGGAGTTCGGAGTATTCAGATTTTTCCGACCTTGAAAAATATTTTAGGCCCAAAATCGAGGGTTTGGGTGAAAATTTCCGAACGGAATTCGGGAAATTATTCAGAATTCTGCTGTCTATCTGGAAAAATAATTCGGAATTCCAAGCTTCATTCGGAATATTTGAACGGAAATCCAAATAAGCTCGAAAAATTCATTCGGAAGAGTCTGAATACTCAGAACTGGCTTGTAATTGTCATTTGGAAAATCCATATATTCTGAAGGAAGCTCGGAATATTGTATGGAATTCGGAATGAAGTTCGGAATCTCCTGCTACGGGTAATCTTTTTAATGTAGAAAAACCCCTTATCTGAAATTTCAAAGTCCTAAAGGGGTTTGGTGCCAAAGAAACCCCCATTTGATGTCTATAATATAAATCAACTAGGGTTTTCTTAGGCACCGAACCCAAAACTTTTGGACTTTGAAATTTTCAGTTAAGGACAAGTGTTTGGTTCTTCAAGATTCTAAATACATTTATATTGAAGTTAAATGCAAAGTCTTAAAAAGGTATGGTTTACACAGGTTTTATGATTGTTCAGGGTTCAGTTTAGAAAGTTAGGTTTCACTGCAATTGGAATAGGTATATTGCAGTATAATTTTTCGAAACTTTAAGTATAAAAAAATGTACCATGAAAGATAAAAATTTACTTTATAGACCTCATCAACTGACTTGTTTGTGACTTGGGATGGATTCCATGATGTAGAAGAGTACAACACAGGATCACATGCTTCTGGTATAATGAAATATTTACTGGGAATAGGTATGTTTAGAACCTTTAATTAACTATATAAAAACATAAGAACATGTCCATTAAGTACCTTTAATTAGTGAAATATTAATAAGATTATTTAATTGGAAAGAGTGAATTACCAAAATATCATCACGAGTGCTGAAGAACGCCTTGATTTAATGAGTGTGCAGAACTTGTTCGGCGCTGGAGTAAATCCTCAAGCGTTTTTAGCATGAGTGATCATATTTCGGTTATTCATGATAGCCAATTGATGATCATATTTATTATATACCATATTTTCCGAACTGTAAGTCAATATATTTTTTCAAGAAATGGCCAGCCTCGACTTATTGTTCTAAGGAGTTATATGTCGTTTAATACGCAAATTTATACCTATTTACGGTATGCGGTTACACATGTGCACATTCAAACCATTCAAATTTACTTTTACAGGAAGATAACCAATATAGATATGCATGAAGAAAATCATTCTTTCGATTGTTATAATATTAATGCTTGCAAAGGGAAATAATACATTCTTCTTGATATTCAGAATTCATTTAATTTTGCAGTTTGGTTTTTTACTTATTGAGGTCAATCTGAATTATTGTTTTAAGAAAACTCAACAAAATAAGCTCATGATTAGCTTCCCTTGAAATTCACTTTTAATTTGTAAATGTTGAATTATAGGAACCACTCCAGGTGGTAATGATGTGCATGCTTTTGAAGATGTAGGTGTGGTACAACATAAAGCTATGCATATCCTGAATCTACAGAATGGATACCAGTACTATGCTAATCTTAAAGGTATAATTTATAGGTAATAATTGGGTACCATGCTTCTCTCCAATGTCTCAGAGTAGAAAGCTTGCCTCAAGTGCAACAACTGTCTACCTTGCACCACTTATTGTAATTGACATAAATGGTGTATATTTGGTGTATGTTAGGTCACTTTGATTTTTGGCCTTGCGGTTGTTACAGTAATCAAGGGAACCAAGATACTAGTGGAAATCAAAAGAATGTAATCCAGGGACAAAGACCAAACATGGAAAACAGACAAATACCACAAAGAACATAAAGTAACAAAAATAATACATACAAAGTAACAAAAGTTAATGAGCAACTCAGACTCCACTGAAAACTTTGAGCATGGCCAGGTGCACTGGTAGGGTAAGCAACCTCTGCTTGAAATACCTCCAAGTTGCTCATAAAAAGTCGAGTCCGGGGTAGAGGAAAGAGGAAAGGAAAACTATAAGGCATTGAACAAATCAGTTTTCATGGTGCAGATAACATATTGATGACAAAGCCTAAAATAAAATACAAAGCTACCTCGGTGAACAGTAAATCACATGAACTCTGTACTAAAACATAGTGAAGTTTTGATGCCAAATTAGTGTAATTAAAAATATTTAAGATTTTAGTTGGTTTTTATTGGTCTGTATAGTGTTCCAAATGCATATGCAAGATTGGAAAAAAAATGTGAACTTACACTTTAATACAAGTTAAAGCACTTTCCCTGTATCAGTCTGTATTGGCACTGTGTAAAAGTTTGAATTCAAAATTACTGCGAAAATTCTATCATATGAAATGGTCCACTTCTAGTGTAAAAAGTTATTGATTCAACTACTCTTAAATAAATATTTTAAAACTTTTTCCCTACTTTCAGCCATTGACTATGCAAACAGAGAAAGAGAAGCTGTTTCTGAAGCAGTAACAATAGACTCCACAGCTCCGGAAAAATCTAATAATCCTATAACTCTAGACAATGTTCATATTATATCTACCACTGAAGTCAGACCGTGGTATGTTTATTGTATCCATCAACAGTTTTAAAAAACAAAATAGTGCATCCGCACTTGGGCAATGGTCTACTACCTTTCCACGAATTTCAACACTTCCCTCAGAATATTTTACAGCCATTCATAATTCTGGTCCTACATTCTACATACAAATGACATTGCTGACACTCTGTCCATATAGTATACATGGTCTGAATTTATTGGCCTTGCATTTATACCAGACTCTATATTGTTAGTCATTATTGTAGAACAAAATAATTTGACTAAAATTGTGTAAGGGCATTTTGAAACAATTTGATTAAAATTGTGTAAGGGCATTTTGAAATTCTTTTTACCTGTTAATGACTTTCAACTTTATGGCACAGGTAACATAGAAAACTGGATTAGAGATGTATGGATTTTCCTGAAGTCTTTAGGGTACTACAGTATTTGTCCTCCCGAGATAGTTAAAATATAAAATTTAACTAACTAGTGGAGAAATCCTTTTATTTCTGAGAGAAATGAGGGAGAATCTGTTTCTCCCATGAATCAAACCATAAAAAAATAAATTAAACAACACCCTAAATTCTCCCAACATCAACTATGTCATCAAGGACCTCCACTCCAGTCATCAAGTCATTGCATCATTGATATCACTACCATTATGATTAGTTAATACATTACCAACTAATCTTTTAAAATATGAATAATATTCGGAAATAAACAAGTATTGAATTGATCAACAATATGAATAACAACTGTAAACATGGTAAACATGGTAAGGATTGGAGTCTTCACTCGACATTTTAATTTCCCGGCACATGGCGGGAAATTAAAAATTTTTAATCACTCGCTTGGCAGTGTGAATGAAGTCTATGAACGGGAGAAAGAATAAGTAAGCAAAGTCTTAGTATCATGATATAGAATATGTGATATGAAACAAGTTTGGTTCTGACCACCTCAAAAGGGAGGCATTTTTCAATTGTATTGGTCAAAAAATGAAACGGATACTATAGTTGAAATTGATATGAAATCAAAATTAATATTAGACACCTGTACTTAAGGAGGATAAAATGGATAAGGTCCAAAATTATTAACCCCCCTGCAGATGAAGTAGGAATAACTGTATACTTAAACACACAAAGGGTTATATTGAAATTTTATTGAAAGTTTATTGAATTCAATGCCTACAAATTATATGTATATTATACAATTATGTGTTTATTTTAGTTGGAAGGGAGTTTTTATAGATCTAGAGAGTGGTATTGATTATTATCTATGGTCCATTGGATCAGAGCCGGGCTATACTGATATGATGTCCTACCTTAAAGTTGTGGATAATGAATGTGGAATCACAGATAAGAACAATCCACTTGATCTAAAGGACGGACATTATTACTACATCAATGTTAAGGTAAGTAGCTTAACAAGGTTCCAGAGGTTTGAGTCCCCTGACGGTTTCCAGATGATAAGGAGTAGATCTCTCTGGCAAATAATTCTCTCCAACCGATTTTTGGTCCTCTCTTGTGAAACAAGTTCATGCCTAAAATATAAGAAAAAAACCTTTAATAATAACATTTGATATTTTTCTTTCGAAATTTGAGCTATGAAGATTTTTGTTGAGGAACAAAATTTTGGTAAGCAGATTGACGAGAATTTCTTCTGTCTTGAAAATAACAAGAACTACTCCCTGAACAGTATACCGGTAGTTGTTGAGTACCACGAAATACATGTTAAATTCAATTTTCAGCATTTTTTTTAGTTTGGGTTAGGCCATTGAATTGAATTTTTTGCCATCTCCTTTTCATTTATTTACTTGTCAGGGTGCTCTAATTCTTTTACTGAACCATTTAGTGTAATTAACAAGATTTTATTTTTTCATATCCGTATTTAAAATTCCAACATTTACAAGAAGATGACCTGTCTTCAAAAATATACAATTTTTCTTATTACAGGCTTTCAACAAAGCAGGGTTATCTACCATTGCTACATCCTGGGCCTTTCAGGTAGATACTACGCCACCTACAGCCGGTCATGTGTATGATGGAGAGCAAAGTCAGTTGACTGGAAGTAAGAAAGACATTGATTTCCAAACAAAAACCAAAGTTTTACATTCATACTGGGAAGGATTCCATGATTCACATTCAACTATTAAAGAGTATTATATTTCTATTGGAACGTGTCCTCACTGTGAAGACATCCTTCCTGAACAGGCTACTGGTATAGCGCATGGTGGGTATATGTATATTTTATTCACATTATACCTCTCTTATTTGGCTTTTCAAATTTTAAAGTAACTTTTAATTTGATAAGAATTCTTCAATTTTTGGATTTTAAAAGCTCACTTAATTACGAAATCTGTTCACATAAAAATAGTATGTTAAACAGGTTTTCAAAGAAATAAGTCTTTAACTTATGTAAGCCATGTAAAGTTTGTTTATGTGTAAATTGTATTTGATGGGACCCCTTTGTGACTTATGTTTGCTCTTTAATTGATGAACTGTTACTAGATTAAGACATGCTTACCCATATGGAGCATCTTATCTCAATTCCTTTTTTTTTTCCTTTTCTTTTTTTTTTTGCATGGCAGTTCAAGTTCCTATTGAGCTTCAGTTTTTAATGTGATGGCTTGTTTATCCTATTTTCACTTTTTATATGTAATCTATTTTATTTGGTTTGCTAGACATTGTGTATGTAAATTGTCCTTATCTTCTGTTTGTGTGCAGGCCATGTTTTTTTTATTTAAAAAAATATTTTTTTTTTGACTTTGATGTATTGAATTATTGTAGTGCTGTCAGACACTAATGGTATTATTTTGCCGATATTAGTCTTTCTGACCATTTTTTATTTATGAAAACTTATGAGGAAGGTTGACAAAAGAAAATGAAATAATTTCAGTCAAACTTTACCTTTGAAAACATCAGCCTTGGTCCTGGTCTGAGGTACTACACCGCAGTGACGGACTGTGGTACTACGGGTCATACAACATGTGATATGCGCACCACTGTGACCTCTGATGGGGTCATTATTTACAAATTGATTTAATTTCAGACTTTACTCTGGAAAACATCCACCTTGGTCCAGGTCTTAGGTACTACACAACTGTGACGGCTTGTAATACTGCAGATATGTGTACCACTGTGACCTCTGATGGGGTCATTATTGATAACAGCCCTCCTATTGCCGGCTTTGTACAGGATGGAACTGGTTTCTTTAACACTGAGTACCAGTCTATGAGGTAAACTATTGAACAGATATAACTCTATCAGACTACCTTTGTCAAAATGGTGGGTACAATCCATGCAACTATTTGAAGGTTTGGTGGTCGTTGACTACAGATCAATAATTGATGACCGTGACTGATCTGATGAATGTTTTGTTATGTTAAATGACGTATGATAGATTCATGAAAATTTTGGAATTCCTGTCGAAACTATTTCTGTAAAACACTATTTTAAATTTATCTTAAAATTATGACATGATTTAAATCCAAATATTGTATTTTGATAAACAAAAAACAGCTTAAGTAAAATGAAATAAAAATATGTTGTTAGAAACTATTCCTATTTTACGTAAATATGTAAAAAACAATTATTAAACGAAACAACAAAATCTGTAAAATGTATTTACTACTCAGGTATCATGTGATGAGATCATGATATGTTTAATGGATGGATGATTGATCAGAAACTGAGTGGTCAGAGCAATGACCGATCACAGTTGTAGTTCCAGGAATTGGTTCGGGTACTGTATAAATAAGGCTGCCATAAACAGTGGCTGGCAACCTATAGTGACCAGTCTGGAAATGCTGCTTTGTGTACTTGAGTTGAGGACCTTTGACCTTGAACTACTAGATTAAGGTCAATATGTTTGGCTTTTTTTAGCTCTTCTAAGTAACATATTATGCCCAGACTGTGCCTTTTTGTCTGTGAAAAATAGGGATTTGAAATTTAACATGTGGTTACCATCAGACTGGCTTTTCACCACTATTTGTCAACCTCATGCTCATTGTATGCATGACGTAGAATGTAATAGCTTCCATCTAAGGATATACATTGTATATGTATAGTTACAACAAGTGTTTGTCATGAATTAATTTTTAAGGAATTACATATCAGCAAAGTGGAGAAGTTTTGATGACCCTCAGTCAGGTTTAGAGAGATATGAGTTGAGAGTTGGTACCAAACCAGGAAAGGAGGATATTATCTCACCAATAGAGCTTCATCTCACACAGGTGGCAGCACTGATTAACTCCACCCACAAACTTGTCAGCTTGCCAGTCAGTCAGAGAATTTATGTGACAGTCAGAGCTTACAACAAAGCAGGTGTGCATGCAGCTGATTTTTTGTTGATGATTAATTTCTTTTTTTACATGTGCTTGAATTCTAAACCGCATTGTTAGATAGTCCATGGGCTGGAGGTGGTGGTGGAGTATGTGGGGTCCACCATGCATTCTAAACTCACTAACCTCCTGATGATTTTCAGATATCTTTACACCTTTCGTTATCAAATCAATTTGTCATCAAAGAGTATTCTAAGTTTCTTTTTTTAAGCCTATATGTGTACCCAACTGGGTCAAAAAGCCAAGATTTTTGTGACTCAGTTGTTCAGCATCTATGTCTTCAGGGATCACCATGTATAGGGCATCTTAATACATATAGAAACCCAAATTTTGCTTAAATTCACATTTATTTTTCAATGTCTAAACCCCAACTAACATAACTTATGCAAGAGTAAAAAATGGCTTATTTGTTTTTTTTTCTTTTTGATACTAACAAAATTATAACTTCAGAGGTTCTTTTGATGAGTTATTGTGAATGTTCAGTTAGAATTGATACAAAATTACCAAAAACATATTTTTTCAATTTTCCCATGAAAAGTTGCATAAGTTTGATATTACATTAGCTTCCAAATGAGCACAAGTAAGAAAAAATTGAACTTTCTCATGTCCTGAGAGTGGTGAAAAAATGCCAGCACCTATCATACTCTGAACAAAAATACCTTAAAACTGAGAAATAACACCTAAAATGAAAAGATAAGTTTAGTTCATTGAAAATCAATACAAGATTACCTAAAATGTCTTCGTAACATCATTGATATCATGTTATATGTTAAAAAATAACATTTTAGTTCATGTTGAGGCATTTTTCATCTAATTGGACTTGAAGATATTTGGGTTGATGAGTAGGGGGGGTGGGGTAAGTAAAGAATAAAAATCACCTATTGTTTATAGTTTATAGGTATAGAGAAAATATTTTTACTTATTTTTAATCATTTTATTCTTTTAACTAAAGATGAAAACAACACTTACCTGAATGTTGAATTGCATTTTGTGATTTTCATCCTTCAAAATGGTGTGATAAGAATACTCCACAATATGTCCAAATAGATGACTACTCCCCATTATAATCACACCCATCATGACCAATGCTACATCAATGTATCAGTAAAAACTTACCATATGTCTTTTCTTCAGGGCTGTGGTCAGAATCTTCTTCCAATGGTTTTCTTGTGGATGACTCAGCACCCATTATTACCATACCCCCTACATTCTCAGAAGACTTTGGAATCAATGGATTGACACAGATCTATAAAACATCCATGAAAGTTGAATGGGAGGTTGAGGATCAACAGTCATTTATCAAAAGACAATATCTTTCAATCAGTTCTCATATTGGAGGGGAGTTCATGCTGTCTTCTCAGTTTGTAATTAGATATACCGTATTTTCCTGGCTATATAAGGCGATATTTTTTTCAGCAAAGTGTCAGCCTCGACTTATCGTTCATTTCGACTTATGTAAGGATTTTTCAAGAAAAATTTTCATCAACAATACATTGCATTAGATTTTTTTAGCTCACTTTTGATTGCTTTAATTCAAAATTTTTGGCAAACAGCAATCAACGAAAGCTGTCACTCAAACAGTCAAACCAGTGATCGAATTTGAATATTATTGACCATTGTCGCTAGCCTTTATGAATGAATACGATGATGTTAATAAAAACTCTAAAACTTTGAAACCGTTTAAATATATAAATATACTCTAGAAGATATGTTAACAAAACTCTTTTTCAACTTGGAAAACATTATCGAGTGTTTTGGAGTTATCGATCCTTTAATATGCAAATTTATACCCATTTACAGTATGTCGTAACACATTAGCACATGGCTCAAATTGTAATTCAATTAAGGTGTTATCTATATGGCTAATTACCGACCAGATTCGCAAGTATCATTTATTTCTTATTGTATTTCGTAATACCAGGTAATATTGTTTACTAATTACAGCTCATAGTTATTACCAATTCATCAAACGAATTTCCCGCTTATTTCACACATGGCTGCCCACATTTGACATGTTTACGATTTCCTCCTGCTGATCAACATTTGTATGGTTTCAGAGCCATTGACACGCCATTCAATAAAAATAATCGAACTCGCAAACAAAGTACATTTTAACAATAACACAGATATTTATTTAATTCAGAAATTTTATACTTAGTAACATCACAGTGGAATAATATGTTGTTAAAAACAAACTGCTCAACTCGAATCTCCGCTGACACATACGATATAAATGCACGTCTGACCTTCAACTTATCTGCCGAAATTTCACTTGTCTATGTTTTTTTCGTCGATTTTTGTCAAAATTAGGCAACACATTGACTTATTGTCCGGACAATACAGTATTTGTTTTTTCATTAATCATTGCCTTCACAGTGGCTGTGAAAAGTGACAACTTTGATTTTCAGTTGAGAATTGTTTATTTCCTTGAACTAATTAGGGATGCATGGTCAGAGTTTGAATTCCAATAATTGTGTTTAAGTTATTTATTGCAAAATTGTTTTTGAGCTTAATGTCCATGTTGAGATTTAACATATAAAACTTAAACTGAGCAATAAGATTGGATGTTAGCTGCTGACACAGTACTTTTCTGTCCTTTGATTTGGTTTTTTGATTGATCACTGGGCATTGCTTTGTTGTTTCTAGAGGTATGATGAATCTTTCCACATCTGCACGCAACTGATTTCATACAACAGTGCGAAGTTCACATTGAATTTGTACATGTTGTATACTTGAGGACCATGGCACATTTTCAAGTGAAAGGCAGAAGGAAGTGAATTTTTGGCTCACCTGGATAAAGGTCACGTGAGCTAATGCAATCACTTGACATCTGCTAATGTCTTGTGAATAGTACAATTTCAGAAATTTTCTCCTTTGAAAGTACTTAACCAAGTAGAACAAAACATGCAAAACTAATGACATGGTTGTTTGCAGGTTATCCTGCAGAAAAGACCATTGGGTTTTTGGATCTTCAAAAAAAACCATAGCTGCCATTTAAAATAGTACATAGGGATCAAACAGTAATTTTTGGCAAATATATCCAAAACTATAAGGTTTACCTGAATTCTGACTATACAGAAATTTTTAGTATGATGAGATATATCTATGTGCAAATTGTCAGGAACATCTATTTACTGATTTTGGATTTATTGCCCTTTTTGTATTTTTTGCAATTTTTGATGTTATATTTATGTATTAAAGTCTTTTCTTTTAAAACTATTTTACTTGTCTGAACCAAATTTGGCGTGATAGTTGTTTTGGGTTTTCTGCACAAAGTGATTGTTGTGTTTTTTTTACCTGTATAAAAAGCATGACTGCTGTCACTAAAAATATAACATAGGAGTCCAACATTAGTTTTTATCGGCAAATATCTTTTTAAAAAAGGTTGAGCCAAATTATGACACACCGTAAGTGTATGGCATGATGACCTCAAAATTTTCATGATAAATGCTGAGTCACGCAACAGTTATTGCTCTTTTTCAACGTTTTTTGCTATTTTTAATACTATTACTTTAAAAAAAATTGTCTCCTCAGAAATTACTGGACAGAAGTTAATGAAAATTGCTAGGTATGAGTGTTATATATAAATTTTCATCCAAGAAAAACAACCAATTACAAAATATAATGTTGCTTATTGTGCCAGGTGAGTGATTCTGGCTCTATAGAGCCTCTAGTCTATTCATAATCACTTGTTCTTTTAAACAATACTTACTGAAAGCCAGTATTGACTTTATCTTATTATTTTCCAGGTGAATGGTATAGCCAGATCATATGTATTCACTGGACTGGACCTACATGATGGAGTTTTGTACTTTGTTACATTGATTTCCTGTAACAGTGCAGACATTTGTGCTACAAGTACTTCCCAAGGCATGTTTGTTGACAGTTCCCCACCATCTCGAGGTAGGGGATATTATTGTACTAACCCAAATGTAAATAAACATGGGGATATAATAGGATAACCCTGCCTTTTTATACCCAACTTATTGAGTGAATTACTTCACATTTATCTTGTCTTCCAATATATGGATTGACTTCAAATTTTTTGTATGGCTTTATACATGAATATAGATTGGGCATACATTGTTTGCGATTTTGGGTCTTGTTTCCTTGATGTTGACCTCCTGTTTAATGGAACTTTACCAAGTCTCTGAATATAGAGCAATAAGGAAAATTTTCTTCCCTAAAAATTTGGCTCCTAATGAATAGATTGATTTCAAATTTTGTGTTTGGCTTCATAAAGATGGGGCATACATTTTAAGCAATTGTGGTTGCCTTTCAGTTTCAATTTCCTGTTGGAGTGAACTTAGCATAACAATGCGTGTTACTTCATATTTGTGTATTTTGCAGCACAAATTTGTTAATTTGTGTTTGTATTATGTTATTGTACTGCATGTGTAGAAGGTGGGACTAAAGGCAACTAGTATACTTCCAAAACTAGAGTTCGATTTTTATTACCAGATGTTAATAAATCTGTAACAACAAATAATATAATTTAGTGAATTATGATCTAACTTCAAATTACAAACATGCGAACTCGATATGAAATAATATCACAATACACATACATGTTATTTATAATATGAAATATTTCATTAGTGCTTAACAGTACAGGTACATGTATATAAGTTAAATCTATAAAACCAGACTTCCTTTAAACTTAAAAGTACACTTTCAACACGGTGTAAATATGCAGTTGGAATATAAAAATAACATTATTGCAGATATACATTTTACATGTATCTATTTGAAAATAATCCGTAATGTACTCATCTAGTTTCATGTGCTTTGTACTCATGAGCATGGAACTGAATCAATATACAGCTGAACTAATATAAAGAGTGTCTGTCCAGCTCGAAACCCAAAACAAATTACCTAAACTCATGAATACAAAATCAACCGTGAAAAGTATGAACTCACTCAAGTATCAATCAAATACTACCAAAACTCTGTGACCCTAGTACATATGCTAATTTACAAGTGCATGTACAAGAATAAAGGAATGAATCCTTTTAACCAAAATTTGCACTACAAGGGGATGTTAATATTTTAATCTTATTTTATTTCAATACATATATTTATTTCATAAAACAATACATGTTTATTTAACATTAACAAATAAAGACTCCGCTACACATGTTGCAATTGTCACCTTCGTTGTCCCAAATCAAAGCTACTAAGCCTTTACAGTTCTCATCCGACAGGAGAAAAACTCATTTGCACTTGCCACTATGCAGAAGAATCTGTAAGGAATTTGTCTAATTTAATTTTAAAATCATTATTAATAGCGAGACTGGTTGAATTCTTTCCATCACATTTTAGCTCACTTGGCCATATGCCATCACTTGACGTCAGTTGTCAATATTGTGGTCGTCCGTTGTCATTATTAACAGTTTTCAAAACTCTTCTCCTCTGAACCTACAAGACCAATCAGAACCAAACTTAGTATGAATGATTTTTCTGGTGTTCTGCATAAAACTAACTAACATGGAGATTTTTGATCCATCAAAAGAAAAAAAAATGGCCACCATTACTAAATATAGAACATAGGGGTCAGACAGAAGTTTTTCATATATTTCTCCAAAATTATTAGGGTTAGTCAAATTCTGACAGGGGAAAAGTGTTCAGCTTAATCAGATCTGATTTCTTTTGGTCAAATGTTTGTTTTAATTTGTTAAGCTATGTTGCAGTTATTGCCCGTTTTCAAGGGTTTTTTTTTGTTTTTGTTTTTGCTGTATTTTTATTGTTATTTCTTTCAAAAATCTTCTCTGAGACTACTGGACCAATTGGAATAAAACTTGGTATGAATGTTCCTTGTGGTATTTTGCAAAGAACTGACGTGGGATTCTTGATCCGTTTACAAACATGGCTGCTGTTACTAAAAATAGAACATATGGATCAGACAGTAGTTTATCACATATTATATCTCCAAAACATTAGGTTTAGCTAAATACTTTCTATTGCTGGAATGATCTTTATTGTAAGACCTAGACAAGTCTCCAAGGGATCAAAGTTGTCAGACGACTCCTTTTAAGAGTTTTTGCCATTGAGGTGAAACGAAATTTTTTTTTTTTTTTTGTAGTTTCAGCTAATATCTTGAAAACTATAATAGATAAAAAGAAACTTTTAATTTCTGTAGTGATCCTTATAAAAAGTCCTGCCAGTGTTTTTTGTGTAAAAATTATTGGACAACTCCTTGTTAATTTATTGTCCTTTCAAAGGAAGATTTAACCAGGTGATAGATTCAGGCTCCTGGGAGCTATTTGTTTTTGTAATTTCATCATTGTCTTTTGATACTAAAATTTAATTATAAAGAAAGTCTCATAATTTTCTGTCTATTTGAAATAACCTCAATACCTCTGGTGCATACTTGAAAATATTCAGGTTAATTTGGTTTTGCATTTTTGCTTTCAGGAATGTTTGCTATCAGTACTGACCATGTATCAGATCCTGACCTTGACCGACATGAACATGGATGGATGACGTATGGTATCAATGCTGTATATCTGGCCTGGCTTGGCTTCAGTGATATACACTCTGAAATAGACCACTACATTGTCACTGTTGGGTCAACTTACATGGCTTTGGATTTAACAAAGGTGAGCAAATCAATACTAAAGTGTTTGATTGTTTGTCCATGCACAAATGTAATAATGTTAAGTATATCATTTGGCTATTGTAATTTTGCACTTTGTCTCCCATTCCAACGTTTCTAGCATCTGCTAATTGTGTTTATCGTGAAATTTAGAATTTAACATTTTTGCTGATTAGAGTTGCTGAACAGGCAGTAAGAACAAAAACAAAATATACATTCTTCCAAGACATGAGACATGATTTCTAAATCTGAATGGACATTTTTCCAGTTAAGATCATCGATGTTAGACAAGGTCATATACTCTCTCATTTACTTCTTGTATAATCCAATCAAAACAAGTGCATTAAAAAAGGAGATTTATTATTTTGCAAGGTAACATCTCAAGGATAAATTTGAAAAGTGATATCACAGTGTATTTCTTAATTTTACATAATGTGTAGAGTGGGGCATATTTTTGGCTCAATGTAGCATGTAACATATTCTTTTATTATATCCCCACAAACAGACTTTGGTAGGGATGTAAAGAAATCACCCTGCCTGTCTGTGTGTTTGTTTGTTTGTCTGTCTGTCAACATTCCTTGTAAGGGCAAAACCTTCTAAACTGCTCTAGATTTTGATGAAACTTTATAGGAATGTTGTGCATTATATATAGATTTTCATGAAGAAATACACAATGTAGTTACTGTCAGCAAACTCCAAAAGGATATAATCCAACTTAAGGGGACATATAATATCACCCTGTAAGTACAACTTTAATCTAACTGCTCAAAGAATTTTGATGAAACAGTAAAGTAATGTTGGGCATCATATGTGATATAGATGAAGGTATATAGTTGTTGGCAGCAGACTCCTAAGGGAGGTAATCCATCATACAGGTTTTACATGTTTAAAACTTGAAACCACAACTCTTCCTAAACTGCTCAGTGAAAATTGTGATAGAACGTTTTAGGAAGGTTTTTTGATATAGATGTGCATGAATAAATGTAGTTCATGTTAAAGGACTACAAAGGGAGAATGCTAAAATCACAGTCTATATATTAAATTGCATTTGAAGCTTAGGGTATTTACTCTTTGAGCTTCCTCACAGTATTACTAGTCTTACCTCATTATGCTCCTGCAAACAAAGTTAAGGTGGATATATAGTAATTATCCAGTACATTTGTCCATATGTCCGTCCATATATCTGTCTACATTTCTTGTAAGTGAAACTCCTCTTAAACCGCTCAAAGGATTTCATGGCAAAGTTGAATATTGTATAATAATGTTCATGAAATAATACAAGTGCTGTCAGAGGACTTCAAAGCGAAAAAATCTTTATTAATGGATTTACATGTTTAAACCTCCTAAGCATAACTACTTCCAAACTGCTCCAGCAGTTTTGATGTTATTCTATAAGAAGGTTGGGTATCATATTGATATGTAGGAAGGAACATAATTACTGTTGGAAGACTTCTAAGGGAGATAACTCCAAATTAATAGGTTTAACATTGGAGTCCATTTCGAGCGGCGGGTAATATCTTTGTGAGGTTTCTCACAGTATTTCTAGTTCATCTCAATTTCCAGGATCACAAAGAACAGTACATTCACAAAAATACCAACACAGACCATGGTGATGAAGGGAAGGTGCAGTTGTATGAAGTCAAGACAGAGAAGCTCACTAACTATGATCTACTATTTATAACAGTCTGGGCTGTCAATAAGGTTGGAATATGGAGAAAATAAAGTTGATGTTGGTCCACTTTTCGAAAATTTATTTGTCATTAAATTTATAAACAAGGACAAGTTGTAATGATGACATCTGACATTTTCTACTTTCCTAGAAAAACCAAGGACTCTTACCCTACCAATGCACCTAGTCCATGCTCCCAGTTTTTAGTAGAGTCGAGGTTACTCATTTACTTTTTTTCTTAAATTTTGGTTTCAATGATTAAGGCATTGGGCCCAAATTGGGAAAAAATTAAGTTAATTCTATATCTGAAAGTACAAAACTTCTTAACTCATTTTCCACTGCCACAAACTTGTGGAGGGCTGTTGTAATGATCTGTAATTTTCTGTTTGTCCATTCATCTTTCTGTCAATCATAAAGACTTCGTGATAGCAATTTCTCTTAGACCAGCAATCAGTTTTTCTTTTTAATGAAATTTGGTAGAATGGTTTTGCATCATACACTTTGCAGGCAATTGACAATATTACCATGCCAATTTGATTTGACAAATTGTAAGAAGTACTATGACATAGGTGTAGTTGAGCCTCCCATTTAATCAGTAGGGGAACATACATTGTACATCTATGCTTGCATTTGGCCTTTATGTTTGAATATTTCCAGGTTGGACTAAGAAGTGAGATGATCCACTCAGCTTTTACCAAGACACCACCCACCACACTTGATCTGGTTAGACGATGTGATGCTTTGTCATGCGATGGGCATTGTGTCTGTGCTCCACAGGATCAAAAATGTCCTTATCAACCCAGTCTGGGCAGCTGTGTAGATGTTTCAACAAGTCAGTACATTTTTTGTATCATTAAGTATTTGCCATTTAGACATGATGAACTCTTTTTGAGATTCTGTTTTTATTTTTGTTTAACAACAATATTATAGAGATAATTAGCTGTGTACATCCTTCACTGCATCCGCTTGAAGTGATATGTAATTCATATATATACTACCATACATCGTGTACTAAGTTACAGCCCTAGATTAATCCTACGAGGAGGAATGACCTGGCCAGCGAAAGCTATATTTTTATAGCCTAGCTGGCTGAATGGTCTAGGGGGTGGACTTAGTGCAGGAGGTGTTGCCATAGATGTCACTGCGGTACGAGTTCGAGTCCCGCGGATGGAACGACTAAAAAATTTGCTTCGCAAATTTGACAGTTCTAACATCGTTGGGAATTTTTCAGACACTTCTATAAGTTAACAATATCTTCCCTGTATCAATTTGATCCGATGGTTGTCAGTGGTTTTATGTCTTAGAAGTTTAAAATTTTCTTTGATTTTTGAACATGTTTGAGCAAAAATGGGTGTAATGAACATATATGATAATGATAACTAAGATAGGAAACTTGTTTACTTGATGTACTTTCATTTGTAGATGTATATTCAAGCACAGAGTACTCCCTACTACATATAATTGATTCCAATGGATTCTCTACCAGTGACCAGGCTGTGACAGCATCAGATAATGTTCTCAGAGCTGTCTGGCAGATCTCTCAACAAAATCCTTCTAAACCAAAGTGGTAATTAAGCTCTCAAATAATGATCGATCTAGCTCAATTTGTCGTACTAGTACAATTAACAAAGCAGGGTCTCTTTGAATGGTCAGTTGTCCTAGACCTTAAATTCTTGAAATACATAAATCTGACATACGATATTAAACCTTGATCAATCCTTAATCAATCAATCAATTTCACTCATATAATATGCTCCTATAAACTATATTTGTTGATCAATCCATCAATCAATCTCACTCATATAATATGCTCCTGTAAACTATACTTGTTGATCAATCTGAGCTCCCTTCAAAACCTGTCCAAATCAAAGTGGCATGTTCTGGGCCAGAACCTGGGATGAATTTATAGAAGACTAAGCAATTTTTTTTTACACTGATGTCAATGTTGCAGCAATGGGTTCAATATCATTTCGTGTCTACATGACAACTTAGGTATAAGTATGGATTTTAACCAACTTTCAGATTGGATAAAAAAAATCATCTCATTGACCAAGTTCTGTCATATAGTTCTGACATCATACAATGTTTGAAATGATTAAATTGATATATCTTGATACTAAAATGAAATTATAATGAATGTCTGATATATTTTTTTCTGTCTATTCGAAATACCATATGTATTGTGCACATTTGAAAATAAGTTTCTTTGCAGGTTATTTAGTGTGTGAATCTTGATTGAGGTCATTTCTTCATAAAATCAAAGACAAGTCTTCAAAGTCGCTAATCATCAAATATTCTCTGTCACTGATTTTGGTATATTTGTACTTTAAACATCCGAAATTATACAAATGCGATATGCTCTAAATTTGGATGTCTTCCACTAAAATCTTGGTTTCCTTGATACTATTGTGTACTCTTTCTTAACCTTTATGTCCCAAATGGCTATATATATGTATCGGTGTACTGATAATATATATGACCTATATATAATCAATTGTAACGAACGCCTGTGTTTGAATCGTAAACTGGGTAATATTACATTCAATGCTAACCAATCATTTTATCTTTTAATGTAAAATTCCCGTTCTAATACAAGCAAAAAAACATACATTATGACGTGTATGATGTTTTTATGATGCTATTTAGGAGGTACATTTTTATCTTGTATGAAGCCAGAAATATAACGCTCTGGCGATCTGCTGGATTATGTGGCATATAACTACACATTAATGCAAATCATATGCGAATATTAAATACAGAAATTGTGAGTGCAATAAGTCACTAACACTATTACCGACTTTAAAAAAATATAACAGTTATTCCTTAAATATACATGATAAAGGTATGAATGGAGTGTAGGCTATGCCAAGAAGACATCACCATTAGGAATATTTGATTCTGCAGAAGAGAAGATATGGAAGGATGCAGGGCAACTGACAGATGCTGTGTATACCGTACCTAAAGGTATGGATTATTGATGTCTAAACTTGGTTTGTATTGAAATTTTAAAAAGTTTTTACCATACTCTCACTCGACATGTTGGGGGAATATCGGAATCTCCTTGTCTTTCTGACCTAAGTTATTCCGTCCGTGCATCTGTCCGTCCTGTTACTCTTGGAAATGCAATTTTTTGGAAACCACTTGATTGATTTTTTTCGAATTTTGTAGGATTGTTAGTCACTATATATTGTTGATTATGTTGCGTCACCATTTTGATTAAACACATTTTACAGGACTTATAGGACTTTAGTGCTCCAATTTATTTTGTGGTGGCAGAGGATATATTGCTACAAGTTGCTTGTTTGAATTAGTATGAGAAGTATTACAAAGCAAATTCTCATAACATATGAACAATGCACATTTAGATATTATGTGCAATAAGTAGATGTAAGAATCTTACAATGTGGTAAATATCAGAAACATGCATGTCAAATACTACTGATCTGACAATACTTTTTTCACAAAGAGAAATGGAGGATTAATCAGTTTACATATAAGTACAAAAAACCTTTAAGAATTTTTAATCCTTGTGGTTTTATTGTCATTAGAATAGACATTATATACAGCCATTAATGGGTTGATGGTATAATGGAATCACCTTGTTTGTCTTTTCTTCCGTCATTTCATCAGACTATCCAAATTTCTTTGCAAATATTTCGTCTCCCAATGGATGGATTGATTTCATATTTGGTGTTTTGTTTTATATAAAAAGATATAAGTTTTAAGCAATTATTGATACTGTTTGATATCAACGTCCTGTAACATTGGGTTTTATACCCATGCCCACAACGTGAACAAATTTATGTTACGGTTATTTTTTTTTTTTCAGATAAACCTTTACTTGGGAACACTCTGGTCTACTCTGTATTTGTTAGAGTGTGGTATTCAGCCACTACATATGCAGTTTTTGTTACTAATGGTATTTATGTGATGACAAAGCCTCCAGCTCTAGCTACTAAAGGGGGAACTGCTGTATGTATTAAATATAACAATATATAATAAGGTTATAAAAATCAGCCAGATTTGAAAGAAAAAATCATCGTTTTCTCTTCTATTTTCAAAAATGCAATTCTGCTTTTTTTAAATCTGAATTCTACCATTAATTTATATTTTACCATATGTACATTTTATCAATTTCCACTTTTTTGTTGGTTTGATACATTAAATCATGTTTGCTGACTGCCAGTGAATTATTCATTAGTTATGCATTTCTTAATGATGTAAAATTGAAAATTTGTCAAATTTCTTATTTTTTAAGTTCCAGTGATACAAATATAAAAATTATACCTGGGATTGGTGAGTTTTCATTGTCTTCTGAGTTCATGCTTCATTTACTGATTGATTCTTACAAAATCTGGTACTTATCATGAATTAAGGACATTTTTTTAATGTTACCATCACACACCTCTTGGAAATAATTTCAACTTGTATCCTTCAGTGTTAAGTGTGATTGACATGGCATTAAGTAGGCCTCTATGATCTGTTATGTTGCAACCAAATTCCATGAAACTTTGTAGGTAGTTAGGACACACTATATGTCAATGTGCATATTACCAGAAATGTAATTGTTCCATTGAATTTGTATAGGATAAAAGGTTCCACTGTGAACTTTGGAAAAAGGGGGAAATATTTTTGTAAGCAAAAAGCACTGTTATTATGTTTGGACTTTTGATCCTACAAGATCGGACTACAGTACCTGAACTGATCAAATTGTGATTGATCATCGGTCATCCATTGGTTTTCGATCAGTAATTGATGCATCAAACTGATCCATTAATCTGGTGATGACATCAAGTAATCACTGACCGAAAAATATATTTTGTGGATTTTGTTGTTGCATTTGTTAATTTTACACATAGTTACATGATGCAACAAATTTAAACATCAGTTCAATGTTACATTTGTTTTATTTTAATTAAAATAAACAGTATAAGGATTTAATATATTAAATATCTGGAAATACTACTACATCTGAACTCTACACGAAAAAAAGTTGAAAAATATTCCTTTTACAACATTCAATACCTTTTTAGCTCACCTGGCCAAAGGCCATGTGAGCTATTGCCATCATTTGGCGTCTGTCGTTGTCGTTAACAATTTTTAAAAATTCTTTCCCTCTAAAACTACTTGACCAATTAGAACCAAACTTGGTATGAATGTTCCTTGGGGTATCTTACATAGAATTTTTGTGGGGATTTTTGATTTGTCGAAAAAGATGGCTGCCATTACTAAAAATAGAAAATAGGGGTCAGACATCAGTTTTTCGCATATTTCTCCAAAACTGTTGTGGTAAGTCAAATTCTGACTGGGTAAAAGTGTTTAACATGATGAAATCTATCTGCGGTCAAATTTTCATTTTAATCTGTTACACCATAATGGAGTTATTGCCCTTTTTCAACGTTTTTTGCTATTTTAATGTTATTTCTTTCAAAAATTTTCTTGACCAATTAGAACCAAACTTGGTATGCATGAACCTTGGGGTATATTCATGCATAGAGATGATGTGGGGATTTTTGAGCCGTCGAAAAACATGGCCACCGTTACTAGAAATAGATTATAGGGGTCAGGCAGTAGTTTTTTGCATATATATCCAAAACTGTTATGTTTAGCCAAACTCTGACCGGGTAAAATTGTTAAGCATGATGAGATCAATCTGTGGTAAAATTTTCAAAAATAAAAAATAAATGTATGTTATACATATACATCAGGCTGCAATTCAATCTACCCATCTTAGAAATTTTGCTCATGCAACAAATTTGACTAGAATCAAAAACCTCCTGTGCTAACAAAACTTCAATTTTGATTTTTATAGGTTACAGAGAATGTGCAAGGCACCACAGTAAAGGATGAAGATTATATGAGAATTGGTAGACCTATCTCTTATACATGGAAAAATAAATTCTTAGAGGCTGAAGCTACAATAGAGAAATACAGGCTCTATCTTAGTACCTTCCCAGGAGGTTTGTTTATTTATACCATCTGCAAAGGAGGAATGCTGTTTGTCAGTTCATTTGGTCTGTCAACTACTCCTCTGATACAGATGAAAGAAATTTTACGAAACTTTTACTTTTTATTTATTACTTGATGCCAGTGTGCACTTTCTATTGTGTTTTTCCCTCAGATCAACTTTTTTGGTTTCATAATGCAAAACGTGGACAATGTCATTGGTTGACTAAGAGCCAGGTTTTTTTTTATTTTTAACTGCTGCAGTGCTCATTTTGACAAGTGGAATTGTGTTAATGAATCAAAGGCAGGAGGTTGTGGATTGGATCCCTATTGATGAGTCCTCTCTATAACAAACACTTTAAATTGGTGGTCATTGCATCTCCACATTCTATTCTAGGTTATGATATTTTGACAGTCAGTGATATGATCCCAGGAACAGCTACAGGTTTTAATATGTCCAGAATCAACTTGACACCTGGTGTCAGATATTATGCAAATGTCATTGCTTATAACTATGCTGGAACCCATACAACATCCTCCTCTGATGGATTCATTGTGGATCATATAGATCCATTTGATGGAATTGTCTATGATGGATTAGGTATGTGGCCTGAATGTTATGGAACATTTTGTGTAATTTTGTGTAATTTCTGTTCTATGTGTCAAGTTTCACTATAATTAACTCATAAATGATTTGATATATTTTGATGGAGTGATTTTTTTGACAAAAGTCATGAAGGTGAGAATAAGGTACATTGTATATTGCTTTGCCAGGGTTGGGATTGGGTCCACATTAAGATTTTACATTTTCTTCTGATAAAGTAATTTTAAGATGAACCAATTGTGCTAGGTTAATAATATTTTGGTGTGCATTTGCATTTGAATCACTATGTAGCAATTTTATATCTTCTTGCATATGGCCCCATAGTCACTATCAAGTATTAGGTGCCAGCCCACTTTAAATTCAGACATTGCCAATGGTGAAGTGATTCATGATGTAGAAAACCCCATCAAACAGACAGTGCTTTTTTAAGTCGACATATGTTATATTTTTACATATCAATAATCATTTCTGCCTTCTTACCTGCATTTTTTAGAAAATCATACATTTACCTGCCACCAAAATCAACCAAATGAAACCAAATCCTTGCAAAGGACCAATTTCATGTACTATCTATATATATCTTTTATCTTGAAAGCGCAACGTCCAAACGAAGAACTAAGACTGGTTATGTGATCAGTAACTGTTTCTGAACAAGACATAAAACTGAATTTGTAGGGTATTTTCTTTGAGGAATGGATATTTTTGTATTGGCAATGGTGTATGGTATATACCAATTAAATACCACTTGCATTGTAATGTCTTGTCATATTTTGAAATACATGTAATAGAAGGCAAAATGTCATGTCATTCCATCTTCCTCTCAAAATTTTTCCAAATCAAGAGATTTGCAGAGTTGTTTTGTTGTTTTTCAAACCATATTTTGGCAGAAATTTAAGTGTTTATTTATTTTAATTTTAGGCTGAAAGTTCATTTAAGATGGGAAAAATCTCAGACTCTGTTATGGGCACAGAAGTGGTAGAATGTTGATTTTGAAAGAAATCTTAGATGCTTCAACTGTCAGCAGGAGACAAAACACCTATACATTTCATGCATTTTTGTTTCTTTTCTAATTACAGGTAGAGTAGATCAAGAATATAGCAATTCTTCTGATACTGTGTCAGCTCACTGGCATGGATTTGTAGACACTGAATCAGGGATCCAATCCTACTTCTGGTGTGTAGGGGAGACAACTTTTGTACACAGAACTTATGAGAAATCAGAATGTAGTATTCTACCCTGGACTAATGTAGGCCTCCAAGTTTCAGCTTCCAGAAATTTGTCCTCTGATATTCCACAAGGCAAGATTGTATAATTTGATCATTGATTTATACATCATAAGTTTTAACGTTTTTAATTTTGAAATGATGAGGTACAAAATGATGCATGAAAGCGCACTAAAGCAGGCCTTTATACTAAATTTGAATTTCAAAGTATTGTGCAATATGGTGTTCAAACAAGTTGTTGTATTTATAATTAATAAATAAAAGTCCCTGTGTTTAGTTTGTCAAAAACTGAAATTGTGTCCACATTTGATTCAAATGAACAGAATTCAACTGACTGTAGTTGTGTCATGCTACACTTGGCAAAGCTTTTTATTACAGCCATGCAAAATTTCTTAATCTCATTCATGGGTGGGATAAAACATGCTACATTTGTGTCATTATTCTAAAATGTTTCACAATGTCTTATAAAGTCTAAGGAATTTCAGGAAGCAGGGAATTCTGAAGAGACATAATAAATCATCAACAATAACCAGAAAATGCAAGACTAGGAAATATCAGACATCCTCGATGGGTGTCTGTTTATAGTTTCTTTGTTGTTGCTTATTTAATGGTGTTAGATTCTTAATCTCTCCAACTATATTTTTCAAAGCCACTTGGCATTATGACAGAAGCAAATGCAATATGGTTGGCAATATTAAGGAAGGATTTAGAAACTTGAGCAACATCAAACCTACTGTTTGACTATCTGAGGAGGGCACATATTAGTAGTATTAATCGCTCAGTGTTTTTTCTTATGCATGTCAGGAAGATTCATTTTTTTTTGTTTTTTAGGTAAAAAGCTCTACAGTAAAGTGTATGCAGTAGATGACGTAGAAAGGAGATCCTCTATAAGCATTTCAGATGGAGTTATTGTTGACAAAACTCCACCAATGGCTGAAAAATTAAGTCACAATGCTGAGAATATTGTCAACAACCCATCATTTGAAAGCACTGGTGGTGATGAGATACGATGGGAAAACATTAGTAATACAGATATCTGCATGGTACCAAGTTGTTACTATCCTTTGTCATGGGTACCAAATGGTGTGTCTTGTTTAGGTGTGGTCTCTTCTGATGTTGATTTGGCCATAGATGGACAGTCATTCCTTTACATCAGAGGCAGTGTCCATCAGAAGTTGATAAAAGTTTCAAAGGGAAAATTATATAAGATTTCATTTTACTCAAGTCATTTACAAACTGTTTATTCTGTCAGTGCAAATAAAGAGGGTTTTCTAGAATTTGGGAATGAGAATCATGTATTCTTGATATATACAAAACCTTACCGTAATGATGGACATGGGGCTTCTGAAAGAAACAAGATTTCTTGGCATCTTCACACATTTTACTTCAAAGCAACAGAAAACATGGTTAACATCACCATTGGAAGTATGGACATAACAACTGGGATATTTATTGACAACCTTTCTGTGCATGAAGTGAACTTGACAACAATTGCTACCAGTGGTCAGGTGATTGGTCATGTGGTGTATTTACATGAGTGGAGTTCTATTCATGGATCTTGGAGTTTTGTAGATCCTGAGTCACCCATAGTAGACTATTCATGGGCTATAGGTAAAATGAATACATTATGAAACTTGAATGCTTTAGATTAATGTCAGGTTAATACATTTGTTCTCTTAAACTTTTGTTTACATATCATGTTGTAGAAGGTTCTGTTCATCAGTTTTTTTCATAATGGACTATGTATGTAAAGCATCTGTAAAATGTTCTGGGGCAATGCTGAGGTCTATTAAAACCTTCCAAGAGTTATTATTTCTAATTGAGGACATAACTGGTCTAAAATGTATAAAAAAAACATTCTGACCTCTAACTTCACTATTTTTGTTTGCAGCTTAAACTGCTGGTGATACACAGAAACAGCTTTTTGGAAGTGTTTACCTTGTGAACTCTGACCTGTTACTTTACTTTTTACTCTGCATGTTACATTGCTGGTAGTACACACATATAGTCCTTTGGAATGTTTTTGTCTGATGATCTTTGACCTATAACTTTACTACTTACATTACAGGTTACACTGCTGGTGGTACACAGATACAGCCCTTCAGAAGTGTTGGCCTGATGAACTTTGCCTTTAACAACAATGTAACACTAGTTCACAATACATATGTATATGTGACAACAATTGCTACAAATGCAGCAGGGCTAAAAGGTGTATCTTATTCTGACCCAATACTGGTGGACTTGACACCTCCAGACATCAAATTTGTCAACGATGGAACAGGTCTGTTAGATTTTTATTATTTTTTGTACTTTTGACTTCAAAATGAAAAGTTATACTGTTAACTTCTATGGGAACAAAAATTGTGCTATTTTATGGAGTAATTTATAGAGTAAAATATACCCCCACTCAAAAGATGGTTCATATGTTGTAATTACCTTGTCGGTCCATCTATCGGTACGTCCTAATTTACTGCAATAATTTCCCTTTGAATGGATTAATTTCAAATTTAGGTTGTGGTTTTATATAGATAATGCATACATTTAGTATTTTTGGTTGCTGTCAGATGTTAACTTCTTGTTTCTTTGGACGTAGCCATTTTTCACTATGTGGAATGATAAAGTTTTCATCGCAAAATTTCAGCTCTCAATTGATGGATTGATTTTAAATTGTGTGTGAAGCTTGATATAGATAAGTCATATTTTGTAAGCAATTTTGGGTGTCATCAGTTTATCCACTTCTCTATGAGTCGGGGTATACCTTGCACAACATGTTCAACTTCATGTTTTATTTTAATTCGGGATGGTCGTTTATTTTGTTAAAAAAGATGACAAATGGATAGCATGTGGTTAAAACAATGAGGAACTTTTTTTGAATTTAAGGAGACTCCATATTGAAAGTTGTAGCGAATTTATTGTTTATCAGAACCATCTCTTTTGAGGTAAAACACCTCAATAGCATACACAAAATAGTAAAAACCTGATCTCCTTATATGTAAAGTTACCATCCATATGTCATTGTCTATGACATTTGTCATCAGTTATCTTTTGAGCTGAATATGAATTATTTGAATGTTTTTATTTTTGTATACACTTTTCATTTCTGGCTGTTAGTAAACATCTGACAAGTAGCTAACCCAATTAAATGAACTTATAGAGTATTTTTGGGTTAAAAATGAATTAATCCAGATATTAAAGATTTGGGATCTTTCTTCATATATCATTTAAAAAAAAATGATGTTGAAAATGATCATATTACTTATGAATCTGAATGGTAGGATGTTGTTTTTTGATTCACAACATTTGGCCTTATTTTTGGGTAAGCTTAGGATTTTGTCAAAAGATTGTTTTTACGCAAAAGGTTTTTGTGATTTTTATGACATGTACCCGCCACGATTAGTTACTGCTAATATTGATATTCACAATACATGTAACTTTTGTTGAATTTTGGTTTTAAGGATAATTTTACACATCTGTATTAATTTATTTGAAAAATGTTTTGTTAGCAAAGTAAATCTACGTTTGACTTAATAAGAAAAGTTCGAATTGAATAGAAAAAAATTATATGTACATGTATATGTTATTATTTACAAAACATTTGTATAAGTCCCTCCATGGTACTGATTTGAATTGTCTATTTGGTAGGATTTATAGATTTACAATACTTAAAATTTTATAGGTACTGATGAAGAAGCTTGGGAGTTGAATGAAGTGATTGCTAACTGGGATGTAGAAGATCTGGAGTCTGGTATACTACTGTGTCAATGGGCTATAGGTAATTAGAGTTGTCTCCCATGTCTGTTGGTTGTTGGTTATTTTTTGTGGGTATCAATTTATGTGGTTAGTGGAAAAATAGACATCAAGTTTGGTAAGTGAATCATGGGTCATGGATTAATAACTTTTAAAAAAAATTGATAAATTTCTCTGCATTTCCACTTAAGATATTTAACAAATTTAAAAATTTGAAACATTTTTGTGAAAATGCATTTTACAATGCTGGCATTTAAAATTGATGCATAAGCTATTTAAAGTACAAATAAAAAGCATATAATACATCTGGAATCAAGACTCGAAATTTAATTTTCGAGATTGGAAATAAAAAGCTCCTATTAAGGCTCCTTAACACAATGAATCAAGTTGCATCCAACTTGCCTCATGCATCAAATAAAAACATGTAGACTGTATTTTTTACATGTTTCATGTGACCTTTCAAAGTTGCATGCTACTTATTTCTGGATAGAACATGTTCTGTTCTGTAATGCAAATTTAATACCACTCTCTGACCAATCATAAGCCATAATTTTTAAGACATAGAGGTGACAAAATCTGCAGTATAACAGTAATGCACATGGAAATATGGTTGAGAAGAAAATGGAAGAGGGGGAGAAACAGCTTGCTGGTAACTCCTGTACTAATTCATGATAGGTGCTGCACTGATTTCTTCTGGCTGTCCCCAGTTTAATACACATTTTTCTAACTCTTTTCTCTCTTTGCAGATAGAATGCCACTTCAATTAGAATAATACTGTATAAGTGGTTAGATTTGCAGTGATTTAATTTTCCAAATTAACTATATTATGCGGTAAAATTTAATCATATGAAATATTTATGAAGATAGAGTAGAGTTATTCTTCTTTGTTCCACTTTGTCCGACATGCAAAATACATTACGCAAAAGGAAAAAAAAAAGTTTTGAAGAAAAACGCGGAATTTTTGACACATGAAAAAAAACAACACTTATAATGGTACATACAGCAATTGAATGATCTTCATTTTCAAAAAAAGCATATACATGCTGTTGCAACAAAATAGAAGTAAATATAATGACAGAAAACACACAGAGAACAATATCATCATTTCCAGGTATAATGACATTGAATGAGTTTTAGTATTCCAAGCTGTTTCAAGGTAGTTACAAAGTTTAGCTGTAAGAGATCTGTTTGAAACATGAATGTGTCTGTAAAACTTGTGTATTATTAGTATATTAGGCCATGAACAATGAAATTTTCAAATTAATTATAATTTTAAGGATCTCCATTTTGATAGGAATGAAAAGTACAGTGAAACTGTAGTGTGCAACTTCAATTTGAAATAATATGTAAACATGTTTGTATCATGATGTAAAAGTTGCATGATATCTAAGTGGGGAAACTCTTCTTCTTGATCCAACACTACTTGCCCAATTAGAAACAAACTTGATGTGAATGTTCCTTAGAGTACTATGCCTGGAACTGATCTTGGGATTTTTTACCCAAAGAAAAACATGTCCACCAATTCCTAAAAATACAAAATGTAAGTCAGAAAGCAGTTTTTTGCATGTATTTCCGAAACTCTTAATTAGGTATAGTCCAATTTTGACCTTTAAAAAAGATGTGTAAAAATAAGACTTCAGAGGTTTATAATTTTATTATCAAAATTCTTCTTTAGAAATTTTCCAATTGCATAGTTAATATGTTATGGGGTTGCTCCTAGACTGGACAAGACTGCAATTATTTGTTAACAATCTTTCAATCAACAGTAAAAGACACTATTAGAATGAAAAAAAAGGAAAGAGGTAAAAACTGTTTTTCCCACTAGTCCATTTGTTCCAGGGACACAATATAATCATTAGTTCAAATCAAAATTTACACTGGTGTGAGACATCAGACTACTTCTTTTGGTCTTAAAAATGTGTTAATTATAGGGAGGTGTTTGAGTAACCAAAGTTCTAAATAGAGGACACGATAACACATGCAACTTCTTGTTTGTTACCCAGATTGTTTTATACTTACTGTTTGTTTACTAGGTTACAAACCAGGAGGTAATGACCTAATGACCTACACTCCAGTGACAGACAATAGAGGATTTAAAGAGTTCCCACATAGTGTTTTGACTGGCAGAATAATCTATACAACTCTTAATTGTGAAAATAAGGCTGGATTGTTCTCTACCTTGTCCTCTAATGGTGTTAAAATCTCTGACCAACCTCCTTCCATACAAACAGTAGAAATTTCAATGCTGCCTCTTTCTCACACAGAATATACTCCAGATAGAGGGTTCCAAGGAGTTACTGACAACATCAGGATGAAATGGACAGGCTTTACTGATGATATTGGAATTGAAAGATACAGGGTAATTTCCAATGCAGTGAATTGTGCATCCTTTGCTTAAATTTTACTCTGTCATTTGATTGTCTCCGGAAATTTATGAAAGATGATTTCTAAATGTTTCCTCTAGCTAGTAGATTAGTCAAAATATTTTATTATTTCAATGATGGATTTATAGTGACCTCAAGTGCCAATGTTTTTAAACAATATAGGGTTCTCCTTAATGTTCTTTAAAATTGATGTTATTTTTGTGAGGCTCAGTTAGCAGGAATTATAGAACTCTTTTGTACCAAATTATACGACTAAATGATTTCAATTCTCGAGGTGAGAGATTCAGGCTCATTAGAGCTCCTTGTTTAGATGTACTATAATCTGATTGGTAAACACTGGTTATAGTAGGCAGTCTGTGTATGACAAGTCTTTATACACTCCTTGAAACATACATGGTAACCATTTTAGCATTCATGCATCATTTATCGTGTGTTTACACATTGTTTTGCGTTCATTTAAACACACGATAGAAGTGTTCTTTTAAGCGCACAATAGAAATTTTCGTTTATTGTTTACTTAGATTATTTCCTTGATTTATCTGTTCTTTTTATAATTTTTCCTGTTATTAATTTATATATTTTCATTTATTTTATTTTCTTTTTTGTCCTTCTTCATTATTTGTTAATATTATTTTTCATCGTTTGCTATCTTGCATTTAAACACATGCTGGGAGCGTTCATTTATATTGCATTTATAGGCATGCTGGGAGCGTTAGTTCATCGTGTGTTTTTAAGCATGATAGAAGCGTTCGTTTATCGTGCGTTTGGTGAGCATTTAGCGTGCCTTTAGGTATCGTGCGTGTGCAAAACCAAAACTTCTCAAGAAGTGTAAATGTACTTCAAAAATGATTTTAACAAATTTAGCAACCTATCACACAATTTTGTTTCTTTATTCATTTGTTATAAAAAAAAAATCAATGTTACAGGTGAATTACAAAGCTGATGATACTAATGAACTTATGTTCTTTAATGATGCTCAAGATGTCCTTTATGCACATTTTACTAAGATGTCCCTGACAGAAAACATCCAGAATTTCTCCATACAGGCTATAAATAAATTGTTCAAGAGAAGTGACAAGGCTATATCTCAACTGACTGTATACACAACTCTTCCAAGTGTTGATGGTAAGTTTAATGATTAATTGTTACAAATCTGAAAAGGTTGAACATTTATACAATTGTTTGAAGTGTTGGCAGTTAGCTGAATTAGCATTGATGAAACTCTATAGTGCAAAGCCCCTTTAAATTCTTATTATCTCTTTACACCGAGCTTTGAAGCTTGCAGGGTATAATCATTTTGGTTTTCGTCCATCTGTTCATTTTTCTATTGGCCCATATTTTACCCAGCAGATACTTATTACAGCCACTTTATTTTTAAAAATAGTTCTTTTTATAAGTGTTACATTGTTGGATGCAATTTCAGACTCTAAGAATATCAACTTCGTGTTTGAACTATTTTATTAATAATTTAACTAAATGTTTTTTTTTTTTTTTTGTTGTTGTTGTTGTTGTTGTTGTGAGCAGAAGGTATCCTTAAAAAAAGTTAAAACACGCAGGCTAAATCTGTGCAGATAGAGCCTTCCTTATTGAGGTAAATTATTTTTTTCAGGTGCCAAGAATTTGGATATTTCCTGGGTTAACGAACAAGTCATAGTGTCTTGGGATCAGATATTTTCTTCATTAGGTGGTATATTCTATGAGGTGTCTGCAGGCTCCACAAGTTCTAGTGTAAATATCATTCAGTGGCAAGAAACCAAACAGACCATTATAACATTTGGTATACCATCATCTTTATCAGTCACGTCAGGGTTACCAGTCTTTGTAACTATAAGGGGTGTGTCTGATTGGGGCTATTCTGCCATGAAAACTGGACATTTTGTCATTCCTTGAGAAGAATTTTCTAAACGTTTCACTACATATTCATTCAGTACTTTATTTTTCATACAGAAAACGTTTTCTTGTTAATGTTGACATTGATATTATTTTGACTGTGGTATGAAAGATATTTGATATTTTAGTTAGATAAAAAAATATATTGAAAGTTGACCAAAAAAGATAGAGTTTGGAATACAATAACTGAATAATTTGAGTTTTATTGCTCCTTTCAAATGATATTTAATTGAATTATTGATGTATTGAAGACGATTAAAGGCAACAAATTGTTGTATCATGTATATATATATATCAGTTTGAGTGGTTTAAAAGCAGTCCGTCCAATGTGAATATAGACTGTGATGCATTTTGTTGAATAATTTATTTTTATAAACTGTTCTTTTTTTTTTATCTTATTCCTTATCTAATATTTCCTACTTTTTTGCAAATAAATATTGTTTTAGTAAATATACCAGTATTTACCCTTCATTCTTTTATATTTTGGTTTGATTACATAAAATAAATAAATATCAATGTGCTCCCAGATCTTACCCAAGTCAGAGCCCCCTTTTTGGAGTATCTGCCACTGATGCACAGCAGAAGAAGGATGTTGCATGTTGACCCCGTGGTTACTCCATGAATGGGTATTTACTTTAAATTGACATAGTATCATAATCACTACAAAAAGTTTCTTGGTTGTCATCATGAACTTGTGGATTGTTATTGTGTATCCATTTGCACCATGAGAACCGTTTTTTTACCCTGTCCTAGATTTCCTATCTTCCTTTGTCTATCTCAGATAGGACATATTTTGAGCAACTCGATGGGCATTTCCAGAACAGATTGGACGTTTAGCCTACCAGTGCACCTGGTCCATGCTCCCAGTTTTTAGTGGAGTTCTGGTTGTTTATGTTCTTCGGTTTCTTTGTACATGTTACATTATATGTATATGTATTTTAGTTATTACATGTCTTTGTTGGATGTGTCTAGTATTAATCCTTGGCTTATATTCTTTTGATAATTACTTTAGTCTTAGTTCCTTGATTAATATTTTAGCCTACAAGATGCTGGTCCCATTTTATTCTATATATAATGCAATATCTAAAGTCTGAAGTGAAAGGCCATAGCCAAACAATGCTGCAAACTTCAAAAGGACAATTGGGCAAACACACAAATTGAGGAAGTACTGGAAAGTACAATATATTTGCACATACTTAGAAATTAATTAAACATATAAACATCGATCCATATAATGGATTAATTCAATGGCTTGTCACTGAGTGGTCTACGGTTCAATCCTCGGTGGTGGAGTATAATTTTGGGAGTCGTATCATGCTCTCCGTTACAGTAATATAAAGTCCTGACAAATCAAGAATAATTTTTGTAGCACTAAAAATTGAAGAAAATTTCTGCTCGTCAATAAAAGGTAAAAGAATACTATATTTAAATATACTTACATACAGGAATAAAAAGTAAAGAATAAAAAAACTCTATAACTGCAGACACTTGGTAATTTTTTTTTAATGATTAGATATTGGTTTAATTTTAAAATGTTTATATTTATTATCAAAATATAAAAGACTTTTGCAATGGAATTTAAATGTAAAAATAAAAGACATTGCATTGTTGTCAAAGTACATATTGTAAAGAGTTCTTATCTTAATGTTTTCGGAAATGTCCCTCTAGCTAAAAATCCCTTCCATCACAGCTGCTTGACATTTTAGTATTCTCTCCCTGTAGGTATGCCATATAGTGAGATTCAAATTATTTTTATAAAGAAATAAGTAGAAAGGCTAACAAGCTCATGATGAATAAAGATCAGGAACATTTAACGAAAAAGCAGCATCAAATTCTGGATGTCAGGTTCTTGATCACCATGAAACATTACAAAATATTACAAATCAACACACGCTCTGATGCTTTATTATTTTACTGATCTTCCTAAATTCTGTACCAGAAAAAATAAATGAAAACCATCTTTAAGTGCAAATAATGAGAAATCAGAAGAGTTCTTATACAAAAAAACCTTTTCTCCTGCATTACTCTTTAATCACCGATTAACAAATGTTTACCCTATCATGTTTATCAACTGTATATTTATGATCAACTAATTTAGGCAAAATAGATGTAAGAATAATGTCAACAGTAGTTCTTTGCTTCAGCTATGATATTAATCACTATAATATGACCATAATGGTATCCAATGATTGACTAAAATTACTATTTATATTAACAGTATGTTACTAGTCCCTACATGAATAAAAAAGATATCTATAAAAGTTAAATTAACTTTCCAAGAAGATATCAAACCAGTCATGTTGCCAATAGTAGCACTTATGAAGGCTTGTGTTGTGCAGCCATCAATATTGATAGCATACATGTATACGCAGATACTAAAGTAGACTTCTTCCACACAAACAATTATGGAATTTAAAACATATAAGACAAATGTGAAGTCGTCCTCTTAGCAACACTTATCTTACCAACTAAATTGAACTTTAAATGCCGTTGATATGCATCCCTTTCCAGTACCCATACTACTGCATCAACTTTGAGGAAACCTAAGCAGCGAATGCATAACTAGCACCACCCTCATTAAACTATGGGACGAACTATTTCTCGAATCTAGATCAATATCTAAAATCAACCTCTTTAGAATACAATTAATAGACACCACTAAACAATACATACAGATACAGAGTCAAAACTTGATAGAAAGGTGGATAGTTCATGTTTTTTTTGTGCAATGTAACTGAAGTATTGTTCGTTAAAGTTAAGTCCGAGAAAAGCGAGTTATGTTTGTTTGAAGATTGTACGTCATCTATATAGCGCAAAAGATATAGCCAAACGATATTCTTTCTTTCGGATCAGATCAGCTATATATAAAGTCAGCCTCGTAAGAGTGAAGGAATAGGTCAGCAAATACAGGAGCACAATTTGTTTCAAATGGAATGCCGACGGTTTGTTGAAAAACGCGTCCATCACACCGGACAAATATGTAAAAATTGCAGCATTTTGTTAACTCTCCTACTTCCTCTGTATATTTGGAAGATGATTTGGAATTATTTCCTACAAAGTATGAGGAATCCCTACCAAGAACTATGTATTTGTATCTAGGTGTACCACATAGATCACAAAAATTTTGCAAAGCAACTTTACGATATGCCTATTCATATTGACAACTTGTTGTTTAAGAGTTATTCTTCTTTTAA